>CM062372.1:67387293-77277293 GCA_031216125.1 Dalbergia cochinchinensis | reverse complement strand
AACGTCATACCCCAAGCTCTAGAACCCTAAAACCCCAAACCTTGAGAAAGTTAAATAGTGTTTCTATAGCCTTCCCAAGCTATTGCATGTGACTAGTAGCTCAGTCTATTTTTACTTGCAAGTAATCTTTGCTTGGCCTCTTCAGTCTAACTCGGTGTGACCTTAACGTCACTTTACTTTCACTTTCAACTAGTTTTTGCTTAGCTTCTTGAAGCTAACTCACAGTGATCACCACCGAATCGGGTTATAAGAGTTGTGTTTGGGTGAGATCATTCAAACTAACAAACACTCAAGTGTTCTCAAAATAAACATTAGTTGAGCTGGAAAATTGAATGATTTCTTTTTATCTATTCTTTCGATGAAGATGTTATCTAATGAGAACGTAGAAAGATGACTTTTACGAGGATGAAACTGATTACAAGTTGTAATAGTTTTACAAAAGATAAGAGGAAATTTCTTCAGCATTTCAACACAATTTTTCAGCAAAGCTCTTGTCATTGTAAGCACAACATTTCATTCTAGAAGCTGGAGCAGTTGACCAAGTTGATAGAAAAGATGTTGTGTTAGTCCCTGACTGGGTTTGACTTTAATTTGAATTACAAAATTTTCCCTTTATTCCTATAAAGTCCATCATTTACAGTGAAACGTGTTTTTTAAAGTGCCGTCTCAATTTCTGGACAATCCTTAGATTTTCCTTTCATGCGTTGAGCATAGAAACAATTGTTTCACGATTTATTTTCACTCTCTTTGAGTTCCAAATATCCTCAAATAAGATTAAATATGTTTGAACATGCCATTGTGAAAAATAACCTTGCGTTGGGATCATGTATGCTAACGTGAAACGTTCTAATTGGTGCTTCAAGAAACTCAAGTAACAGATTAGACCTTCTCAAAACATGTTCACCAAATTAGTTTTGTTATCACTCAAAACGTTTAGCATTACTGCTTTCTGAAAGGCATTTATGCTTTCTGAAAGGTTTTGAAGCTAACAATATAGTGCACCTTTTTTTAAAAGAATCTTAAATTATAAAAAAATTTAATCTAAATTGATAAAGTTAATTTATGAATAATTCATAAATAATTAATAATCAAAATTTATAGATAATAATAAAATGTAAATGTGATTTTTTTATTTTCATTTCATCTCCCTCTCTCATTATATTCAACCATAACTATTCAAATTGAAAAGGAACATACATTATTTATGATGTCTAGGAATATATATTCAATTCAAATATTCATAATATGAAAATAAAATTGACTGCACTTAATTAGTAGTTTAATATTTGATTTTGAAATTTTTATGACAATTTTGTAATTAATTTTTAAAAATAATTTTTTAAAAAGTATAAATTTTAAGAAAATGATATATAGCCACCCCTTAAGCCTAAATCCCAAAATCCCAAAACCCCAAAACCCTGAATCCAAATCCCCTAAACATCCAAACCCCCAAACCCTAAACCCCAACCTCTAAACCCATAATCCCTAAACCTTTTATTTGCCTTCATCATAGAATTGAGCATTGAGAATGATTAGTTGAGTTTTTCCTTTTGTTATAGAATACAAATAAAATGAATGTCATTATTGACGGGTTGGTTAACTTCGGCCTGAGAATACAATAAAAAAATATCTTGTGGAAGAGCTTAGTATCCAAGTCCATTTCACCCGCTTTCATCTTCTATGTTTCCTAGCATCTGAAGTAGCACATTCTACAAGGGTTTTAGACCTGTCTTTCAGAAGAATTTTGTCATCTTTACCATTGTAGTCAATGCCACTATAATACAATCATACAAATCAGGTCAATTAGTTTGTCTTGCCATAATTGGCCTGTTACCAACCATAGACTCTATAGAACCCTTTTTAGTTTGATTAAGATTGCTATAGAACTCCTTAATGGGTTTATCAAAGTTGTCACTCAGTGTATAGAAAGTAGCCAATCCCAAATTCCATAATGTATCATATATATCAAGAAAGTTAGCTGAAAAGTGTAGGTAGAGAAACATACGAGAAGAGGGGTTGAATTGTGTTCTTCATTTTCTTTCCTTAAAAGACTTCTGAAAAACTTTTATCAAAACTATCAAATTATGAACTTTAAGTGCAGCGGAAAACAGCATTAGTAACTTCAGAAAATGAACTTTCTAAATAGAATACTTAACAGATAAATGAAAGCAAGTTTTTCAAAATAGTACTGATAATAAAATAGCTATGGAAATAAAAGAGATGAAGGAGAAGAAAGATACAACTCAAGGGTTTTATACTAGTTCGGCCAACCTACCTATATCCAGTTCTTAACAACTGTTGAGTTTCTCTAAATCTTTCTCCAACCTGAGAAAAAACAAAGATAATCCTTCCCAACCTATTTCTAATGACCAATAGACAACCTATATGTCATGGACCAAGTAGTTATCTAACAAGCTTTTCAAGCTAAATCGAGTAGTCTTTTACTAGTCTTTTCAAGCTAAACCGTGACCAGTAAAACTCCTTTACTGTCATGTTACAAGTAGTCTTTGAGTAGCCTCTTCAAGCTACTTCACATTGATCACTACTAGGTCAAGGATACAAAGGTTATATGTTTGGGTTGCCACTCAAACTAACCTACACTCAGGTTTCCTTGGGATATACAATGAAAGATTTTGGAAATACTTGAATGACTTCTTTCTAGATATTTTTCCTTGGAAGAACATATGAGCAATGAAGAGCATGGAAATAAGACTTTGTGAATAAGGAAATGATTACAAGCAGTAATGAATTTTATAGAAAGATAAAGGGAAAACTTCGCAAAGTTTCAGCTCTTTTATCAACATTAATTCCAGTTTCTTTGAAGGCACAACATCTTTATTTATAGAGGTCTTCCTTGTGACTGTTGCCTTTGATAAGATCTTCCAGGGACACGTGTTGATCTTTAATTTGTGTCTTGAAAAGATAGTCTAGAAGCATAGCCTATCTATCTGTCAAACCAACTTGCAGAAGCTGTTGTGGAGTTAAGGTTTCTGATGTTCTTTAGAAACTACTTTTACTTTTTGAATCATGGTTTGTGAAATTTTTCTCCTAGAACTTTCAGATAGTTGACTTTTAAGGCAAAAGAGATGATTAACTGATTTTGATGTAACACCTCAATTTTTTCCCCTGTGTTCAAATGACCAAAATGCCCCTGAAGTCGTTTTACCCGCGAATCGAGGAAAACCGGTGTAGGCAAACCTTAAGTAGATGTTTTAATGTTTGAAGGGGATTAATTGTGTTATGTGCATTGTTAAAGATGAAAATCTCAATTTTTTATTTTTTGTGCAAAATTACCAAAATACCCCTATGGCTAATTAACACAGAATTAATTGTCGATTGGGCCTACATTTCGCACAGAAGTTTAGAATATTGTTTTTAAGGAATATATGATGTCTGTATAAGCCCGGAGTGGTCCCGGGGAGTTTTCTATAAAATTACCATTTTGCCCCTAATTAAAGGCATAATGAGCTTAAATTGCATGCTTAACAAAACCTAAACAATATTAGACTCTAATTAAAGATTAATTAATTTTAATTATTAATCTTAAGTTAAAATAATTAATTGAGGTTGATTAGAGCTTAAGATTATTTAAAGAAAACTAAATCCCTTTCTAGAATCAAATGGCCTTCAAGTCAAAAAGTGAATAGTGTACAATCCCATGATTTAAGGAAATATATTTGCATTTGAAATTCAAATTCATCGAGTTTAATTCAAATTAAATGAACTTAATGTTTATGACCACTCTTTAACTATAGTCTTGAAATGCCTAAATGTATGATCATCCACCTAAACACCTAATTATCCATTCTTAACCTTTCTCCTAATTAAATCTACCTCTAAAACACACCCTAACCTATATTAAAAATGAAACTTGGTCCCCAAGTCCTTCTAGATGGTCACCCATACCTTCATCATGGGCACCCATACCTCCCACCATAGCCTCACATGTGTCTTTACATGCAACACATGCTCAAAGAAACACACAAACTCTCATTTCTTCCCATCCACTTTTTTGGCCAAGTCTTGTATCCAAAAAAGTGCTCTCAAATTCTCTTTTCTCTCACCTCTCAAAAACTCTTTTTTCTTCCTCCACCACCACAAGAACTACCACCCACCACCACCTTTCAACCTCAAACCACCATAAACCACCATCAAGAAACACAACCTTTCCATTCTCAAAGAAACACATAAATTCTCACTTCTTCCCATCTACTTTTTTGGCCAAGTCTTGTGTCCAAAAAAATGCTCTAAAATTCTCTCTTCTCTCATCTCTCAAAAACTCTCTTTTCTTCCTCCACCACCACCACCTCTCAACCTCAAACCACCATAAACCACCATCAAGAAACACAACTTTTTTATTCCTAAGCATCAAAGCTCAAGAAAAACCCTTCCCCTCTTTTCCTTCCTTTGGCCGAAATTCTTCTTGCCTTAAGGAGAGGATTTTCTTCTCATTTTCTTTCACAAGGCTCAAGCTTTTCCTTGCAACAAGAAGATACCTTGGTAAAGAGTTGTTTTGAAGATTGCTACTCTTTTCTTCTATATTACTCTTGGATTGAGATGTTATAACGTTGATTCTCTCTTCCTCCTTCTCATTTTCAATTCCTTACTTTCCTTTTCCTTTCTTTTTATTTTCAGCCTTGATGCCTATATATTGGAGAATCCATGGCTTGATGATGAGGATCTTGGGTGTTGGTTGTAAAACCATCATTTACTTGACCTTTAAAGCTTGAAGGTTTCACTTCCAAAAGTTTTTAGCAAATGAATATGTTATGTTGTTTTAAAGAGTTAAATAGTAGTCTTGAGCCTAGGACTCAAAGAAATAATAAATGGATTGCATTCATATTTATATTTCAAGTCTTTGCATTTCATATTTATATTCAATCCATGCACTTCATATTTATATTCATGTCATCACTTAAATAATTAAACTCAAAGCCTACTTATTTCAACCTTAATGTTAATTGTTGATTTAGAGTGAATACTCTAATGGGCCTAGAGTACTAAAATAAAGAATTGGACTTGCATATCATATTTATTTCCAAGTTATCACCTAAAGCTTTAAGATAAGAAATGAACTTGCATTTCATGTTTATATTTCTTGTCTAGCATGTTTATATTTCAAGCCATCACCTAAACTTAAAGATTAAAAATGAGCTTTTATTTTCATATTTATATTTCAAGTCTTTGCATTTCATGTTTATATTTGAGCCTTGCATATCATATTTATGTTTCCATTGCCATCACCTTATAATACCAAAGATTAAAATGAAGCTTGCATTTGTACGTTTAAGTTTATACCATCACCTAAACAACCTAGAGCTCAAGACTTACCTCTTTCAACTTACATGAGAACTTCGGTTCCATGGGCATTTGTATTTACAAAAAGGTTTTGTTTTCAAAGGAATAAAGTTTTTAAGATGTTGGAATATTACTATCTTAAGGATTCAAAGTTTGTGTCTTATATCTTTTCCTTGGAAAATATGTTAACTCTTAAAATGCTAAAACATGGTTCATATAACCAAAATTCTCTTATTAAGATCTTTAACTTAGCCACTAAACTAAGGTTATTATTTGTGTTTCTATGAGGATAAAATAAATTGCAAGTGTGTTTCTTGATTCAGATTTACTCCTAAGAAAGACTAGCTACTAGAAATACGTATTTTGTGACTTTGCATGTTCTTAGAAAATTGAATTTTTGATTCTGTCCAAACCTTTCCAGATTTGAAGAATGTTGTTTGGAGTATGTTAAACATGTAAAAATTGTTATTAATTAGTGTGGTAATGATTTTTGGTAACTAAGGAAAGACTAGTAATTAGGAAGAATAAAAAATGTGATTTCTAGAATCTTTAAAAGTGAAAAATATGGTTTCATTCAAAGATGTTATTCTTTGGCAAAAAGGATGTTTAACACTTAGTAAATGTGTAGGAATCACTCATAATTGACTTAGGAATTAATTCTAGCATCTTAGGAAAAGTCGGTAATGAGAAATGGTCAAAAACGTAACTTCTAGAATGCTGAAATTGCTTAGTTTTCAATTCTGCCCAAATCTGTCCAGCATGGTGTAATAATATTCTTGAGGTCAGTAATTAGTAGAAGTTATTGGAATTAATCCCTTAGATTCATAAAAGAATGAATACAAAAGTCAGGTTTACCCTATTTAGAGGTTTAGCCGTCTAAGGGATAATGAAAATGCTTATTTTATAAAATGAGGAGTTTATGATATAAATGAGAATTTGTGTGATGATAATGTTGCATACTTGGCCATCCATTTATATGATTTATTGTGGCATGTTATGATTACAATTGGAAAATTTGAGGTGCACATGATAAGTGAAATGTAAGCATGTGGTATTATATGATATGATTGTGCCTTTGCATCTCAAAACAACATGCTAAGTTTAAGATGACATAAAACACATGGAAATGATCCTCTAGACTCCCTAAATTAAAGGTTATGAGAGGTAATCCAAGTAAGTTATATATTCATAATAAGAAAGGCAAGAAAATGATGTGTTTCTCCCCCTCTAGTACCCCATGTTAAATCTACCAATAGCTAGTTAGGTTGTGCTCATCCTAGGTGATCAATAGGTTGGTTGGTTCTGGTGGTAATTGTAAAAATTGTTGAGGCTGGCATGTTGGTTGGTTTTGGTGATGACTAAAAGGGTGGAATTGACAAGAAAGAAATATGAGAATTCATTCATGAAAGAGTAAATTACCATGGGTTTTCCTGCTTTCCCATGTATGTTACATGATGTATAACTCATAGCATTGCCCTATCATGCATCCATTTACTTGCCACTATTTTAGTTTTCTAGCTTATCTCCTACTCATATGCTTAGCCTTATCTCCTACTCATAAGAGATGAAGGAGAAGAGAGAGATACTGCATAAGAGATTTATACTGGATCAGCAACCTGCCTACATCCAATTCTCAACAACAGTTAAGTTCCACTAAACCCTTCTCAAACCAAGAAAGAACAAGGATAGTCTTTACAATACCCTTCTCAAGCTGTCATCAGTGACCAATAGATAATCCATACTATCACAAATCAAGTAGTTATTTACCAGTCACTTCAAGCTGAACCGAGTAGTCTTTGACTAGCCCCTCCAAGCTAAACCGTGACTAGTAAAACACCTTAATTGTCGCGTTGCAAGTAGTCTTTGACTAGCCTCTCCAAGTTAAACCACACCGATCACTACTGGATCGAGGTTAGAAAGATGTGTGTTTGGGTTTGTAACTCAAACTAACCTATACTCAAGTTTTTTTAAGATTTACAAAGAAGGACCTAGGATAACGAATGACTTCTTTCTAGATATTCTTTCTTAGAAAAACATATGAACAATGAGGAACGTAGAAAGAAAATTTTACAAGCAAGGAAATGATTACAAAAAGTAATGAACTTTATAAGAAGATGAAGAAGAATTTTTCCAGCATTTCTGCTCTTGTGTTCAGTACCAAATCACATATCTTGAAAAGCTCAGCATCCTTATTTATAGGTGATCTTCCTTGTGATTGTTGCCTTTGATTAGATATCCTATTGACACATATTGATCATCCATTTGTGTCTTGGAAAGATATTCTAGAAGAGTAGCATGTCTGCTTGTTAGAGCTGTTATAGATGCCATTGCAATGCTGAGGTTTCTGATGTCCATTCAGAAACTACTTTTACTTTTTGAACATGGTTTCTGAACTTTTTCTTCTAAGACCGGGGGTAGTTGAACAAAAAGGCAAAAAAGATGACACGCCAGTTCTGTTAGAGGTTTTTGACTTTTGAAATTCAAATTTTCTTTCTTTTCTTTCCTTTTCCTTGTAAAGCACATTGTATCATTGTAAGTAAGCTTTCTAATATGCAGTAATATTTCCTTGATGATTCTTGAATCTTCTTGTTTTCAATTTGTGTTAGTTAATGAACAAATCATTACGAGTGTGATGATTGAAGATGGTAGAACACTTGCCTTCAAAGATTTGATTATTATTTTTACATCAGGTGTAATTTATGAAGTCCAGTGCTACTTTTTGAAGACCGTGCCTTGGTTTCTTGCTCTTGATTTGATATCCTTTGATCTTTAGGCTTGTATACGTACTTCACTTCATATAATGTTCACTTCTATCAAGTTCAATCTTTTTATATGAGATAAATCGTGTTTGCACATGCCAAGTGAAATTATTCTTGCTTTAAGTGTATGTCATGTAATCCGAAAATACCTGTATACTATGTCAAGAAACTCAAAGTAGATATTAGTCGTTCTTCAAAGTATTTTCTTTGAATTGGCTTTTGTTGTCAATCAAAACTCATTAAAGCTTCTTTGAAGGGTTGTGGAGCTAACAATCTCCCCCTTTTTTATAATGACAAACGAATTTGAAGAAAATCTTTTGAAGAGATATTAAAGGAGATATTACTGAAAGATAAGCGTGATAAATAATACTCTTTCAACTTATCACTAAAAAGCAATTTTCAGGAAGTTCTTTTCTTAAAGCTTACAAACTTCTAAAGCTAGAAAAACAACCGAGAGATATACTATTATAGATGTTGTGAATGTATCTGGGTACAAGATCTTCAGTAGACATATCTATTTACCAAACATCTCCATTTTATAAGCAAACATATATTTTTCACAAACATACTTAGATAAGAAGTACTGATCGGATTGTTGCAAAGATAAATAGTACAAAATTGTTTCAGAGGATAGGAAGGCAGCTTACCTTAAGAGATGGTGTTCCACTTGATTCCTTATCCGCAGTAACTGGGTTTGATGAACTTAAAAAGCTTTGATATTTTCCTTTTTTGATCTTTTCTCCTTGGATGGATATGCTAGCTCTGATGATATCAGATTTAACCAGATGATCCTAGAGCTTTCTTTTAAGAGCTTATGATGATGTCTTTATCATGATGAGTAGACTTTGCCTTTCTCTTAGGCTTGGATAGTACATTTAGCATAACTTCCACCAAACTTTGACAGCTCAAAACTTTTTCAACAAATATAGATATTGTGGTGGGGATGAAAGCATGGTTGATAAATATCCAAGGAATGACTTGGTTTTCATATCCTTAGGAATACTCTCAGAACTTTGACAATAGAAGATTATCAATAAAACAGAACTTTCCTGGTTATCAGGCAAACAAGTCTTCCAGCTTCTATGCCTTCTTCAAACTGCTCATGCTATTTATCAGAAAGACTATTTTCTGATCATCTTGAAAGGTCTAAGCATAACTTTCTAAAGGACTGAGGTTCTGGAGCTCATCTTCTGGAGCTTTTGGCTTTCATCCATGGCTTTTACGGATATATAAGAATCTTAAGACATTCTTCATGATAAATAAGAATATCAACAAAGTCTTCCTTAAGCTTTTTCTATATCATCATTATCATGAGAGATTTTTGAAAAGATTAGCTCTTAGGAAAATGACAACACTTAGAATCAGAGCTTGATCTTTGGATGGATCATCATTAGAGTACTTCTTTTAAAGTTTCAGGCAGAGAGATATATCAGAAATACCTATAGGAAAGAAGTATGACTTTTGGTACCCAAACTTCCATAGGTCCTTATCAGTCAGTTTCAGATAAAGAGATTTTTCCAACCTTTCTAAAGAAAATCCTTTTCAGGATTCATTTTTCATAAAGGTATGTCCTTAATCATATAGAAATAAAAGAGAATAATATATATATATACACACACACAAACACATACACATAAACAGTAAATGAAATTGCATAGATTTTTCTTCTACTATTTTATCTGTATATCTCAATCCAGCTTTTCTGAAGCAAAAGATGCTGACCATATGTTACAAAACCATGGTATTTGAATATGTCTGATAAAATAGGTCAGATCTTTAAGTTGCCATGAGGTCCTCTTCAAGAAAAAAAACTGACAAGTTCATGTAGCTCTTGGAAGCTTCAGAAACATATATCTTGAGAAGAGTAAACTTTCTTGGAGAATTTTTCTCTTTCAGCTTTCCAGCTTTAAACTAGACTTTATCAAGTGTTCATGGCAACTCTATGAGTTCTTTGATAGGGTGATATATATAGATAAATAGGCTTGGAATCTTCCTAGCAACTCATCTTATAAAAAGAATTGACCAAGATAGGATACAGGAACTTTTACCTCACGAGTTACTTATGATGTTCTTCAGTTGAGAAGTACAGATTGGCAGCGAGTTTTAGCATAATAAGACTTTCTGACAAAGACTTTCAAGATGACTAGCACATTCTTCCTTTTTGCACAGGGATATGTTAGTAAAGAATTGAATGGATACATGATGTATGACAGTTATTATAAGCAGATGTTCTTCCTCAAAGTGAACTTTGTCCTGATTTGTCATTCATAAGATTGATGTCCTTTTGATGTGGTCGTTATAGACTTCAGACATGGACTACAAATGAAAAAATCATCTTTAAAAACCAATCTCGGATAATATAATCAGATCTTTTTACTTCATGGAGAAGCTTTAGCAATTTCCATTGCTTCAACGTTGCAAGACATCTGATATGTTACAAATAGGATCAAAGATATCTTGATACACGTTGAGATCCTTTAACAACATGAACTGATTGTCTTATATAGCCTTTCTTATGTAGCATATAGTACATAAATAGCCTATACAACTGTAGCTCAGGGCTTATATGAAAAGAGACTTGACTTGATTGAGAAACTGAGCTTTTCATCTTTGAAAGATACTTGTCAACAAGTCTCTTTGGAATCCCTTTCATTACATGAATGAACTGTGCCATAACTTAGAGTCTTGTCAGCAAAAGATCATGTGATAAAGGCTGATCTTCAAGAGATGATATATGTCATTATGTCTTTTGGATCTTTGTCCTTTGCAATCGTTGGATTGCTCAACCACTCAGAGGCATTGCTCTGATACCACTTGTGAGTGAACATGTGCACAAGAAAGAGGGTTGAATCCTACATTGATTCTTTTTTTGATTTTCTAAACCAACTAAAAATAAATACAATCAAGTACAAAATTTGAAGTGTAGCAGAAACATATACCACACCAAAAAGGGAGCTTTATGGCAGTCGATTTGTCGCAGTTCAAGAAAACTGCCACAAAATTAAGACTTCCCGGCGGTTTTTGCTGCGGTTCTCCAACCGCCTCCAATTACTAAAGTACAGTGGCGATTTCATGGGAATCGCCGCAGAATCATTGCAGTATAATGGCGGTTAACGCGACAGTCCAAGGTTACATCAACATGTTGCGGCAGTTTTACGAAACCGTCGCAAATGACTATTTCTTCGTGCTAGTTAAAGAGGCGGTTTCAGTTCAAATTACTATATAGCGACGGTTTTGTAACCATCACAAATTAAGACTTGTTCATGGCGGTGATTATAGTGGCGGTTCTAGTTTAAATTACTATATAGCGGTGGTTTTGGTAACCGCCGCAAATTAAAAGTTTGTTTTTTTTGAAGTAAATTACATTGAATACAATGATATTTAATTAAATCTGGAATCCCATATATACTACCTAAACTCCTTACCATTATATCAATTCTAGTAAATTCAATTTTTTAAATTTTAGATATAAATACGTAAAACTTTAAATATTATATTTTTATTAGTATTAATAACATCATGCTTGTATTGAGTTCCATTTTTTATTTTTATTTTTTCTATTTAAGTGATTAAATTTGCTATAAATATGTTGTCACAATGTCCCAGTCCATGCCACAACAAGAAACAAGTTTGTTTTAAAAGATTTGATTGGCACTGAATAAAAAAAAAATCTAAAGAAGATTCGATTGAAAAATAAAAAACAATTAAGAAATATTTGATCTAAAAAATAATTTGATTGATAAAAATGAGATCATCATTTCTGATTTCATTGTATTTTCATTTTTCATTTTATTTTTTTACACTAATGGGCTCAAATAAGTTATGAATCACAGACTATAAAAGAATTTTTTAAAAAAATTCAAACAAGGAAATGAACTTTTTTTCATTTTAATCCAAAATAAGACAAATTGGAATTTTTATTTTTGATACTAAGAATTAAATTTAAATAGCCACTTTTTATATTAACTTTTTTAAAATATATAGTTAGTGGCTTTAGAAAGTTACTTTATGAATCTTATTAAATAAAACCCTTGATATTAAAGGAGATAACATAAAAAGCAAGGTATATATAAGACCGATGGTAAGGTAACGAAGTAATAAAGGTAAATAAAAGAGCAGGGTTAGAGAAAAACTACATAAGGAATTTTATACTAGTTCGACCAACATGCCTACATCCAGTACTCAACAACCGATGAGGTTTCACTATAACAGCAACTTTCTCAACTTGAGAAAGCAAAGATGGATAGTCTTTTCATTACCCTTCCTAAGCTATCATCCAAGGATTTCAGAAATCACCTGTAACTAAGGATTATAAGTAGTTCTATACTAACCTCTCCAAGCTAACATGAGTAGTCTTGATTTTGGCCTCTCCAAGCCAACCTGTGACTGACAGGCAACTCCTTCATCACGTTGTTAGTAGTCTTTCCCCAGCCTCTCCAAGTTGCAAGTAGTCTTGACACTGGCCTCTCCAAGCCTAACTGAGTAGTCTTGATTCCAGCCTCTCCAAGCCATAAGTAGTCTTGACACTGGCCTCTCCAAACACAACTGAGTAGTCTTAACTACGGCCTCTCCAAGCCCAACCGACTAATGTGCAACTTCTTCAAAGACATTGTAAGTAGTTTATTCCCAGCCTCTCCAAGCTGCAAGTAGTCTTTCCCCAGCCTCTCCAAGCTGTAAGTAGTCTTTGCCTCGCCTCTCCAAACTAAACCGTGATAAGTAAGAAAGCTTACTATCGCGTTACAAGTAGTTTTATCCTTAGCCTCTTCAAGCTATGTCTTAAACTAATCATTAACGGATCAAGGAGACAAAAGTTCAGTGTTTAGGTTACTACTCAAACTAATCTACACTCAAGTTTCCTTAAAGATGATACATTTTAAAAGATCCTGGGAGAACTTGAATGACTTCCTTCTTCTACTTCTTCCATAAGAAGAACATAAATCTAATTAAGAATATAGAAGGAAGATTTTCTTTACACTTCAAGGATAAAGCTGATTACATGATAAGGATTGAATATTTCAAGAAGTGGGAAGAGATTTTTGTAGAGTTTCCTCTCTTCTTGTTTTTCAAGATTAGCATCTCTTTATATAAAGGTCTTTCTTTGAGACCATTGCCATAGATCAATTCTTCAAATGACACATGTTGATTATCAGTTGTGTCTTGAAACAAAACAGTTAGAAGAGAGGTTGACAGAACTATTATATCGGTTGCAGAAGCAGTTGTAAATATGAGCTTTCTGATTTCCCATCAGAAACTACTTTTCTACTTTCTAAGCGAGCTTTCTAAACTTATCCTTTATGAAGCTAGGGTCGTTGATCAAATAGGCAGAAGAGATGATGTATTGATTTAAAACTGGGTTTGACTTGATAATTTGAAATTCAAATTTCAAATTTCCTTCCCTTTCCTATAGCATTCTTTCCTCCACTCATAGGTGAGCTTTCTGATGTACGTAATCAGCCTTTGAAGTGTTGTTTCACTTTCTGATCTTCAATCAAATCTTTTTTATGATGATTTCTTTGCAATTGTGATGATTGAAGATTAAGTAACACGTTGCATATGGACAGATTCTTACATCTTTATCTTGAGACTGCTTTCTGATATCCTGTGCCACTTTCTGAAGTCTCTTTCTTTGATTTCTTATAGCGTTGCAGCCTTCCACTGTTGTTAGCTATCAGAAGCTTGGATAAGGATATAATTTCACTTCTTTAATATAACAAAACTAGTAACATATTTACACATGCATAGTGAAATATATATATGCTCATTTGAGTAAGCCTTGCTCTTGTTAAATGATAGATACCTGTTGTAATTTTACAAGAAACTCAATAGAGACATCAGTCATTTTTCAAAGTATTTTCTTTGAGTTGGTTTTATTGTCATTCAAAACACATAAGCGCAAGGGTTCCAGAGCTAACAAAAATATGTACCAAATGTGGTGGTATTTCAAACTATATGAATATTTGTATAGTTTGTGTTAATGTAATGAACTTTGTGTAATACTCATACCAATGTTTTTCTTACCACTAAGATTGATACTTTTTAAAAAATATGATTATGAATCGTTAAATAATTTTATTTTACATGATCCATGCATAGCACGGGTTTTCAACTAGTGGCATTACATTAATGTGCGTTGGGAGATAGAGGGCCAGATGAATGTTATTTGAATATGACGACATTGGGCTTTGGGCTATGGGAACTTTGAATGCTCTCATCAGAAAAAGACATTGATTAAGGTCTAATCTATAACAATATACCAAACTCTTGCCTTTTTATTTTTGTTTTTGAGGTGTAACGCCCCAATTTTCCCACAATACAAAATGACCAAAATACCCCTGAGGTCATTTTTACCTGAGAATGTAGGACGACCAGCCTCGGCCATCCTCAAGGGGTTATTTTAATGTTTGAATGGGATTATATGTGTTATGCGTAATGATGGAGGTGAAAATCTCAGTTTTCGATTTTCCCATACGTGAAATTACCAAAATACCCCAGCAGTAATTTAACGTGGGATTAATTGCCAACTGGACCTAGAAATTTCTCGGGAGTTAGAAATGTTGATTTTAAAGGATGCATGATATCTGTTTAAGCCTGGGTGGTCTCAGAGAGTTTTTGTGCAACATTACCATTTTGCCCATAACTAGGTGCATAATGAGCTTAATTAAGCTATTAAGAAAATACATGCAATATTAGGCTCTAATGAAAAATAAATTAATTTTAATTATTAATCTTGAGTCAAAATAATTAATTGAAGTTATTTGAGACTTAAGATTGCTTAGAAGAAAGTTAAATCCCTTTCTTAATCAAAGAGCTCTTAAGACATAAAGAAAGTCAAAAAGTGAATAGTATTTTCTCTCTGCTTTTCCCTAAAAGTAGGAAACTTGTTGGCATTTGAATTTCATACTAATTGAGTTTAATTCAAACTAAGAGTAAAAGACAACTCTCTAATTGTGTTTTGAAGCCCTAAACACATGATTATCAACCTATACACTTAATTATCAATCCCTAAACATTTGCCTAATCAAATCTACTCCTAATTCATATCCTAACCCTAATGAAAAACAAAATATTTTCCCCTTAAATGGTTATGAAGGCCACGACCTTCCCCCTGTAACATCCTAATTTTTAACCTAATACTTCTAGAATGTATTTAGGTTAAACATTAGTCTGTTACTCTTTTAGCCTCATTCTTTAAAACCCTTCTTTAAAATACTTAGCAGAAAATACTAATAAATTTTTCTTTTTTGAAGCTTGAAAACAAAACATGAGCCGCGCGCTAACCTAACGTTCGTCATAACCATAACGTGCAAGAAAAGTAATCACACCATACATAATCGTGAAATAGAGTATTATACATAGCAACATAATATCATCATATCTTCATAGATACATAAATTACTGGCATCATTATACCATCATTCACATCAAAACATGCACATATATATGAGTGTTCCTTATCCACCTACGAGGTTGGATAAGTATCAACCCAAAAGCTAAACTATCTATGCTTCTGTAGCGACCCTCTGCTCCATTTGCTAGTGTGACCCTTAAGCACGAGCCTTAGAAGAAGTCACGAACCTCGTTGTTATCCTCATCTGGAGACGACACGGAAGGAAAGAAAAATATGAGAAACTCATTTAAGATTCTCAGTAGGAATTTCTGATTCTAACACAAGTGTCATCGTCATCGTCCCCAGCCACCTCGGTTTTAATTATGAAAAAAGTGTACATGCATAAGGTTTGATTTTAGACTTGTCAAATCTATTTATCTGAAGTGGGTGTCTTTTAGTATGAGTCTTAATGACATAAAATGCATGACAATACCCTATGCACATCAACATGAAAATCATAGTACTTGAGCACAACATAAAGAAACATAAATCATATATTTGGAATAAAAAGGCACAGTACTTTTCATGTAACATCTTTCTCATAAGTCAAACTCGTAAGTTCTTTTTCTTAAAGACCACATTCTTAACATATTCACCAAAATCCAACCAACTCACCGGCTCCAGTGATAATCTGGTCACCAAACTACATGTCACCTATCGCTTAGGAATGAGCTCGATCCTAACTAGTCGTCACTAGATTTAATATGGGGTAATAGAGGGGGTAATACATCATTTCTTCTTGGATCACCTATCTTAGGATCATTTCCTTCTTTGAAATGCTCTACTGGTATCTAGCACACAGTGAATTGTCCGCTTTGGCAAACTTAATGTCAATACCCTCACGGATTTGTTTCCTCCCCATCGGAGAGGGAGAAATGCGACTCAGTACTATGTCACATACGTTTATATTACTTTAACATATGCATATCAAATACTTCAATTGTATTCATAACATATCGAATGAAATCATTTCATAACTTTCATGAGTATATCAAGCCATAAACATGCTAGACAATAACATCATATAGATAATCTTACATCTCATGAGTTCATCATCTCATGTCATGGGCACATATTCATTCCCTTAAACAGCCAAACCCTTAAATCGGGTAATTATAACTTTCAAATTATTCCCTTATGCATCCAAGGGATTAGTTATCATCGTTACTACTATTCATTAGTCACAATAACATAATTATTCATGGCTGGATAGAATAGGCAGAAAAATGAAATTTAATGAGTTACAGTGTTCTGGGAGTTGCGTTTGATGCCCTTTCTTGTTACCGGCTCTTTCTATGATACTAAAATTAATATCTAAACCATTTATGAGTGATTCCCACCTATTCAAACTAATTAAAACACATATCTACAGTCTTTATTCATGCTGAAATAGAGTCCATATTTTCAATTTTCTAGGTGCTCTAACTTCCTTATTTTTGACCCTTCAAGTTTCCTAGTCTTTCCTAAGGTTCTATAATTAATTCCTAAACCAATTATGAGGGATTCCTATGCATATATACTAATTATAAACCATGATTGCTACCTTAGAAGGTCGCTGGACAGAAACAGAATTTTCTATGTTGCAAGTGTTCTAGAATTCTCATTTTTCATCTTTTCTAGTTAATAGTTTTTCCTAGCTTCCTCAAATCAATTCTATCATCAAATATACATGATTCCACACATTTTAACATAATAAAAGCATCATCAAATAGTGAACAAATCATCAAGACAGAACTGAATTCATTCATCATCATATCAATCATGAAATTTCATTTTCAATACACATAAATCACTAGTTTCTCTTAGGACTATTTTAGGACTTCTAAAACTCTTTGGAAACTAATTTATTTCATTAAAATTATCATAAAATGAATAAGACCAGTAGCTATTTAAAACCATTCATGGTTGGAATTTAAAACATAAAGTCATGCTCGAAACATTCTTTGAGTTCACCTATGCTTAAGAAAATCCTAAGACATAGATTATGGGCACTTGTGACTAGATGAAACTTCACACCAAGCTCATCATCATCACATGGCCGAATTTTGCATTCAAGAGAAAGCTCTTATGTCCAACCTTTGCTTGAGATAAATGGGCAAGTCTTTAAGCTCTAGAATCTTTAAATGATAGTAAAAGCATAAACATCATATGCACTTCATTTTATTCTTCATTAGAAAAGTAAAATGAGGGCTCAAAGTAAATATGAGATGCAACTTTATTCTTATCTTTATGTTTAAGTGGTAACTTGAAAAATAAATATGCTAGGCATGGAAACGTAAACATGAATGCAAGTCCAATTCTTTATTTTAGTGCTCTAGGCTCCACAACAATCGACTTTAAGGTCGAAATAGGCGAGCTTCGAGATTAATTATTAGGTGATATAGAAATGCAAACTCTTGTTTTAATCTTTAACCTTTAGGTGATGGCATCAAAAGTAAAGATGCTAGGCAAGAAATGTAAATATGAATGTAAGTTCATTTTATATTCCTTACCAAAGCTCATACAAGACTTTTAAAGGAATATAAACCTCAATCCAATACATATCTTAACAAGACAAAGTGAGCTTTAGAGTTCTTTGTACCAAGGATATCAAAGAAACCTTATGGTTTGAACATCATCATCAAGCTCAAGGAAATGGATTCCAAAGAAAACAAAACCATAAAGAAAAGGAAAAAGGGGCAAAACCATGAGGGAGGCAAAGATAAAATTTTAAAACTCTAGAGACCATGTTCTTGATGATATACCACCACCAACATCATGTACTCTCATCCTTGAGTCATTTTCCAATTAACATAAGCCTTTAAAATCAAAACTAGGACCAAGGAAAAAGAAAAGGAAACCGAAACTAGAGCATGAAGAGAAAAGGAAAAATCGAAACATGCTTGGTCCAAGAACCAAGTTCCAAGCTCTAGAGGTTTCACAAGTAAAGATTCTCATGATCTACATCTTGAACCCTTATCATCAAGCATCATTTTCTTTAAAAAGAAAGGCTCCAAGGCCGAAATCAAAGAGAAGAAAAAGAAGTTCCAAAAGCCAAGAGAACCTAGCAAAAACTCATTTTTTATCAAAGCTTTAAAAGGCCAAACTTTAAAGAACAACAATCCCTACCAAAGGTATGTCTCTTGGAGGATGAACAAGGCTTGGTCTTGAGAGGAAAATGAAAGAAAAATCTTCCCTTGAGCTTGAAGGAAGTTTCGGCTAAGAGAGAAAAAAAGAAAGGAAGTTATGTTTCTTGAGTTTGATCTTGAGAATGATATGGCTAAGTGTTTCAAAAAAGATTTAATGGTGGTTGTGTGGTGGTGGAAAGGATGAAGAAGATGAGAGGAAGAAAGAACTCTTGAGTTCTTTTGAAAGAAAAGAAAGAAACTAAGACAACTCTTTGAAACTAGCTTGAAAGAAAGTGGGCAAATGGCGGCAAGTTCTTCCAAGACATGTATTTATAGAAAATTGAAACATGAAGAAGTGAATGGAGGGATGGTCGAAATTTTGAGGAAGGAAAAGAAGGAAAATATCTTCTTCAAATGGTCATTCAAAGGCATGGTTCAAGGTATGGTGAGGTATGACCTAAAGCATGGTGAGGCATGGCTCTTTGAATGTAAGAATTCGAACATGTGATGGATATTGGAGGTGAGGTGGCACCATTCTTGGAGCATCCAAGGGGGAGGAAAATGTCTCATTAATTGTGGTTTAGTGATGTGTTTAGGTGTATCTTGGATTAGGCTTAAGATTAGGAATTTATGAGAAAGTGTTTAGCTAACTAAGGATGTAGTTAAGGATTTCAAGACAAGGTTAGGGAGTGCTCTTACTTCATTAGTAAGATAAAAACTCATTTTAGTGTATAAACAACTCTAGACATAATTCCTTAATTTAAGGAATTGGAAAGAGAAAACACTATTTAAGATTCCAAGACTAGGAATCTTGAGTTTTAAGAAGAGGTTTAGGTTTAATCTAAGCAATTTTAGGTTCTAATTAATTTTAATAACTTATTTTGACTCTAGATTAATTATGGAAATGAATTAATCTTCGATTAGAGCCTAATATTGCTTAGGTTTGCTTAATTACATCATTAAGCTAAAACGACACTATTCCAGGGGCAAAATCATAATTTTGCACAAAAATTGCCCGGGACCACCGGGACTTAAACAGATACTTTTAAATACATGAAAACATCATTTTAAACCTTCGGGGAAAGTTTCGGACTCGAACGGCACCTTTACTTGCGTAAAAACGTTATAGGGGTATTTTAGTCATTTTGACCCCAAACCTCAGAAAACAAGATTTTCGTTTCCAAAACCATTCAAAAACCATCTAATCCCCTTCAAATATTGAGTTGACCCTTTGAGGACCGCCGGGTCGGCTAGCCTCGAATTCTGGGTGGAAAATGACGTCAGGGGCATTTTGGTCATTTCCTTTCAGATAGAAAAATCGAGGCGTTACACCCCCCATATTCACCCTCATATTTTATTTTATTTTTTCTTATACACTAACACTCATAAACACTCTCATTTTTTACTACTTACTTTTTTGGCCAAGACTTTTGTGTCAAAAAAAAACTCTTGTATTCTCTCAACTCAAGCTCTCTTTTCTTCTCTTCCACCTTCAATGAACCACCACTCCCAACCTCCTCTCCACCTCAAACCACCACACCTCCACCATAAAGTATCCCTAAAACACATAATCTTTCCATCCCCAAACTCAAAAACACAGGAAAAATCCTCCCTCCATTTCTTTTCCTCTTAGCTGAATCTACCAAGGGTTCCAAGAGAAGATTTTTCTTCTCACTTCAATACACAAGATCAAGCTTTCTCTTTTCCATCAAGAAAACAACTTTGATAGGGATTTTGTTTTGAGTTTCTTCTCTTTTTCTTTGGTTTATTTTCAGTTTGGATGTTGGAACAAATGGAAAAATTTTCTTCTTTTATTTTCCCGTCATTTTTGGTTTTGATAATGGATGAATGGTTGAGTTTTTGCTCTTTTCTTTTTTTCCATATCAGTTTTGAGCTTTCATTTTTCTTTCTTTATTCTTTTCGATTTTGTTGTTGTTGGATAGTTGAAACCATGGCTTGATGATGAGGGATCTTGATGGCTGTTTTGATATCACCATGTGCTTGATCTCTAAAGCCCAAGGTTTAGTTCTATTTTTAGTATAGATGAGAAATATAGAATATTTGTTGGTTATTTGAAATGTCCTTTCTATGATGTTTGAGACCATGGCTTGATGATGAGAGTTCCTAGATGATTTTTGGTGAAATCATCATATTTGTGACCTCTAAAGCTTGAGACTTGATGTCAATTTTAATAAGATATGATAAATAAAATACTAGTTGGTTTTCATTGTTAGTTTTTCTTTGAGCTTGATGGTGAGTCTAAGAAATGAGGTTCTTGGAACCATGGTATTAAGAGACTCTAAATGTAACACCCTAATAAACCCAACTATGCTTAAGTTTGCAATTGGATTTTATTAGTTGTCACTTATGCCTTGCGTTCATTTTCTTTTAAAATTAACTTAGAAAAATAGTGCATAAATTTTTGTACAAATTGCTTTTTGAAAGCTTAAGCCTATAGTGAGAATTGAAGATATAGTGTTATTACTACGTTTAATAATCTAAGAACTTGAAATCGCAAATAGCTAAGCAGAAGTAACTAGCATGAGTAATTCTATGATATTTAGGGTATTACACATTACTTAATACATGAGTCATACTAGGACATATACCATAGTGATAAGTTCTTACAAATAATAATAGAACTTCTACTACTTGTCTATTCTTTACAATTATAAAATAACTAAAGCCAGAATACTAACTCTTGGGAGATCTGAAATCTTCACATGTTGCCTCCTTCCTTCACTGTAGCTCTGTTGCTTCAAGTGGACTCATTTGCTATTGGCAATGACAACGGAAAAGAAACATATGAGTGAGAAATACAAGATTTCTCAGTAGGAGTTCCTACTTGCACTAAACATATCATCGTTGTCGTTCCAGTCACTTCGGGTTTATTATAAAAGGTAGACATATAAATGGTTCAATTACTAGGTTTTCGCAAACGTAATTAGCCAAAATGCAGTTGGTTTTAAACTACTCTTATAACATTAACAAAAATATCCATTCAGTCATTCATTAATCATATATGTCATGTAAATCGATAATGACCAATAAATAATTTAGGATATACATGCATTTCATGATTACTCATCCTCAACATTAACTTGAGTTGTAATCATCATCTTTTCTTTCATTAACATATCTTTCAGTTACTCAAGCAAAGTAACAAAGTAAGTTATCAGAGTAAGATAGGTTCACCATAACCGTATGCTGGCACTTAACATTTTATACATCTTTAACTTGATTTGGTCCTTCACTCACTGAGTGCACCAACACCAATATCCTAAACCACCTCTGTGGGTAATAAACTCATATCGTGGCCGTTGCCACAACTTATTCCATGAGAAAATCTCAACGGATGAGGTGAGGGGTTAAGCATTGAGCTTCTCCCATTACTTTTTATTCATATTCATATGCACTTTTCAGACCTTTAGGGTTTAGCTCAAGTCCACTTTTCCAGACTTTCATTGCTTAATTTCATCGGTGCCATATATCATGTTTCATAAAATCTCATGTAAAATCGCATATTTATATAGTAGACATTTCATTTGAGTCTCATACTATGTGAACATTTCTCAAATCATGTTATGCATAACATTCACATCGTATTAAATATAACACTTGAAACATTTATGCATATAATGAACCATTCATAATAATTTACAATATTTCATACACATTCAAGATCATAGGTCAAGGTCTTATATTATGTGTGCCTCAAGGTCATTCAATCTTGTTTAATTAGAACATATGCTTGTAGGTCAAGAACTTAGTTCTCTTAGTCATTTATGAGTGAAAATCCTTAATTATGTGTAATCATGAGTTATATATGTTTGTCATATTTACATTAATCTGATAAGTCTTAATATATAACTTTTAATCCTCTTTAAAATGGTAAACTTCAGATTTACCCTTAAAATGCACTATTTTTAGTTTGTAGAGTTTTATAGCTAATTACCACCTCAAGTGTCTCAATAAAAATTAATTTCTCTCACTACACTTACTCTCTCAAGAAAATAAAAGTATCCTCAGATTCCTGACTCAAAACCTTTCTCTAAACGTGAATTTTGCAGAAATATTCCAAGTGAAATGTCTTTTATGCCCTTACAAAGTTACCTATTCCAGTAGTGTCCAGAAATTCAAAACGTGACTTATTTCGTGATTCTGGAACAATGTGGACCTTTCCAGTGTGTATTTTATATGCTTGTTTTCCTTAGGATCTTAGCTTCCAACAAAACCAATTTCACACATTTTGCATATTTGTAGAAAGAGAAAAGCTCAGTTTAGTGTTAAAAGGTCTGACAACATCTTCAGTCAAAAGGCTGAACTTTGAAAAATTATATCTTGAGCTAGAGAACTCATTTTTGAGTGATTCTTTTTGGAGAGTGTTCCATAGTAAGTCCAGTTTGTAATAAATTCCTAAAAACTACATATTCTATGAGTTTCATATTTCGAAATAGCTACTGCCAAAAATAGCCAAAAATTTAGCACTTAATATTTTTATGTTTTATGTCACTTTTTTTAACACAAAGACTACACAGCATATTTTAAACAACATTTAAGCATGAAGACATCATAAAGTTTGTACTTTTTGATTGAAGTTACACCACCTTATGATTGAAGTTGATTTAATGTTGTTTAATGTTGTTTAAAACATCAAATCAGTTTCAATATTGTTTAAAATATACAAACTTTAAGCATGCATACATCATAAAGTACCATTGTGAATGCTTGATTCCTTCATGTAAGCATACTTTCTGATGTCCAATGCTACTTTCTGAAGTCTCGACAGCTTAGTTTCTTGAAGCGCTAAAGTCTTCTTTAATCATTTAGCCTTCAATGCTTTAGACAAGGATATAATTTCACTTTTCTAATAATTCAGATCTCATAACATGAGATAAACATGCCTCCATATATATAGTGGAATATACATTCCTATTCGAGTAAATTTTACTTTTGCTGAACAATAGAACCTGTTATGTTCTTACAAGAAACTCAGAGAGAAACATCTATCATTCTTCAAAGCATTTTCTTTGAATTGGCTTTGTTGTCATTCAAAACACATTAACACAGTTGATAGTATTCTAGAGCTAACAGTATCATTCTTTAAAGTCTTGAAATGGGTTCTAATAAGATATAAAAATAGACTTGCATCATGTTTATATTTCAAACTCTTGCATCTTATGTTTATATTTCAATGCCTTACATATCATATTTATTTTCAAGTCACCACCTTAAATCTTGAACACTAAAGAAATAGACTTGCATTTCCATGTTTAAATTTCAAGTCTTGTATTTCTTGTTTATATTTCAGGTTAACACCTAAACTTTAGGGACTTTAAAATAAACTTGCATTCCCATATTTATATTTCAAGTCTTACATATCATATTTACATTTCCAAGCCATCACCTTATAATGACAAAGAATGAAATGAGGTTTCATATCATGTTTATTTTCTTGTCATCACCTAAATCTCTAGAACTCAAATACTTGCCCTTGTATCTTAAATGGAAATTTTGATCATGGCTATTTCTCTTGATTGTATTTTCGGCCATGATGAAACATTGGGTTTGGAATGGATTTTATTTTACTTTAAGGTTCAAAACTTGGGTCTATAATCCTTTTTGTTTGTTTTAAAAGAATTGAAAACTCCACAGGTATTAAAAATATGATTTTCATGGACCAAACCTTATAAATGGAATCCTTAATTTTGCTATTGCGTAAGGGCTTTTATTTATATTTTCAAAGGAGTAAATTGGTTTTAAGTGATTTCATTGACTTAGAATAAATTTAGAGAAAATCTAATAACTAGAAATGATTATTATTGCAATTTTCGATGCTATTAGAAATTGAAATTATAGCTACTGATTTGATCCTTCTAAATATGCAATATGCTGTTTGGAATGGTTTAGATGTGTGAAAATTACTATTAATTGTTGTAAAAATCATGTTTGGCACTTTAGGCAAAACTAGTAACTAGAAATGTATAAAATTATAATTTTTGAAAGCTTCTAGAAATCTAAATTTTGGCTACTGCTTGGACTTATTTGATTCTATATGGTGTTGTTTGGGGTTGTCTAATTGTGCAAAATTTCCTAATAATTAGTGTAATAATTATTTTCAGTACTTGAGGAAGAACTAGTAACTAGAAAGGATAAAAAATGTGATTTCTAAAGCACTTAGAGATTGATATGGATTCAGTTTCAACATGTGTAGCATATGCATTAGCTGAGTCCGGTCCTTGATTCCGGCATACTGGGTAGGAGAATGTTTATTTTTCAATAAAAGGTTGATAATGGCATGTTTATGTGAATTACTTTATGAAGAATTGCGATTATGGTTGAGATATTTGGGATGCAAGGCTGATGTGTTCTTTCGTAAATTACTTTTCAAGGAGATGATCCTTCCATAATGGGTTGGGCCCGGCATAAGGTGGTCCAAGGAGGTGATCTTTTCGTAATGGGCTGGGCCCAGCGAAAAGTGATCAAATGCCTCATAACCCACACTCTGGGAATCGGGAATTTACTTATCGAGAGGATAATTGTAAATTAGTAACGACTAGTTAGGTATGAACGCATAACCTAAAATTCTCAAGAGAATAGAGTATTAGGGTGGACCCCCTACAGAGAAAAATGAAAAATTTAAGTCACCTAAAGAATAAAAAGGAAGAGATCATGCCATCCCATTATGTTCTTTATGTCATTAATTATTTTACACATGATTCCTTATGGTATGATGTATCTGCTATTGACATGCATTTCATGATATGGTATGATGCATTCATGACATTCAGATTCATGTAAAAAGACACGGGCCTCAGATTATGGTATTTAGAACTTAATAAATGAACTATATTTATGCCTATTATTTCATAATAAAACTCGAGGTTCCTGAGGACGTAGATGTTGGTACATGTTAAGAGGCGAACGCCCTATTGAGATTCTTCTATAAGTTTCTCATTCCTTATTTCTTTCTTTCTATCTCGTCTTCAGAGGTTGATGGCATCGTTCATGATCTTCATTGATGCTCCCACCTGGGAGTTACACTTTGATGCCGCTCACCAGACATGTCATTTCATGGGTCGATATGCTGTGTGCTTTTTTGTCTTCATGGAGCATCCCTTTGCACACCCGATTTCTAGCTTTAGGTTCTCTCCTGCCTCTCTGTTCGCTGATGATCTTGTCTTTGAGCGTGCTCGTCCGCATGGGGAGCAGATCCGCCGTACTCGCCTTGCTGCTTCAGCTGTTGGAGATTATCCCGTCTACATCTCTCGATCACCCTTTATCCGATGGAGCCACTAATAGACCTGCTCAAGGATTCTGCTACTCAGCGTTCTTCAGATGGTTCCTCACCTACAATACCCATGGAGATAGGAGGCAATAGTGAGGCCACTGTGACTCAGCTCGATAGAGGAGTTAGGGGAGCTACTCGGTCACGCCAAGGTGGCCATGTTCGTCCTACCCATCGTCTAGTCACAATTGACGAGCTAGCCCAGTGGATTGATTACCTTCTTCCCTCCTAGGAGTGGTAACAGTAGGAGTTAGTAGTGGACTTCGGAGTGCCTGTGCACATGTCATGGATAGGATAACCTTCTTTTGCCTTTTTGATTTAGAGGTTATCTACCTAGGTGCACCCCAGTAGGAGTAGTGGGGAGAAGAGGTTTTGGCTAGCTGTATTCAGTCTTTCTTTTTATGAATTCTATGGATGACTGTACTATCTGTAACGCCTCGATTTTCTGTCTGAGTGGAAAATGACCAAAATGCCCCTGAGGTCATTTTTGGCCCGGAATTCGAGGATGGCCGGCTCGGCAGTCCTCAAAGGGCCAACTCAATGTTTGAAGGGGATTGAATGACCCTTGAGTGGTTTCGGAGGCAAAAGTCTCATTTTTCTAGCTGGTCAAAATGACCAAAATACCCCTATAGCGTTTTTACGCGGGTAAAGGTGCCGTTTGAGCCCGAAACTTTCCCCGAATGTTTAAAACAATTTTTTTACATGTTTTAAAGCATCTGTTTGAGTCCCGGTGGTCCCGGGCAGTTTTAGTGCAAAATTACGATCTTGCCCCTATAATAGTGTTTTTGAGCCTAATGACGTAATTAAGCAAACCTAAGCAATACTAGGCTCTAATCGAAGATTAATTAATTTTCATAATTAATCTAGAGTCAAAATAGACTATTAAAATTAATTATAACCTAAAATTGCTTAGATTAGATTTAAATCTCTTTTTAAAACTCAAGATTTCACTCTTGGAGTCTTAAATAGTGTTTTCTCTCTCCAATTCCTTAAATCAAGGAATTGTGTCTAGAATTGTTTATGCACTAAAATGAGTTTATAACTCACTAATGATGCAAGACCACTCCTTAAATATGTCTTGACAACCTTAATTACCCCTTTTTTCACCTAAACACTTTCTTACAAATTCATAATCTTAATCCTAATCAAAGATACACCTAAACACAACTCTAAACCACAATTAAAATGCAAGAAAACCCTCCCCATGGCTGATGCACTTTCGGCCTTCTTTCCCTCAATTACATCACATGTTGATTTGTTTCTCACTCAAAGAACCATGCTTGAGCCACACCTTGAACCATATCTCATCATACTTTGAACCATACCTCACCATGCCTCAAGATCACAACATCTCACCTCATGAAACTCATGGGGCTGCTCTTCGTGGCCGAAACCTTCCCTCCCTCCTTGCACCTTGCATGTGTTTTATTTCTCTATAAATAGCATGCGTGGGTGAGCTTGCATCATTTTGGGTTCATTTGCTAAGTGTAAGTTTTCAAAAAGCACTTCAAAGTTTCCTTTTTCTCTCAAGTTCAAGTGTTCAAGTTCTTCAAGTTCTTCATCCTCTTCTCTCATCCCAACCTCCAATCACTTGGTAGGGATTTTCTTTCAAGTATTTTCTTTACTTAAGTTCTATTTCTAGTTATGTGTTTATGGTTTCTCTTGAGTCTTTTTAGAACTTCTTTCCCTCTCCTTCTTCTTCTCCATTTTCGGCCATGGGCCTTTGAGGACAAGGGAATAAGAGCTTAATGATGAGGTTCTATGATGATGATGTTCATCACTTGAACAATCTCTAAAGCTTGATCTTTGTTCTCAAGTTAAAGATGTTTTCTTTTGTTCTTTCTTCTTGAACCTTGAATATTTAACTTTGGTGATGTTTTAAAATGGTTACATGAACTCAATGATGAGGACTCATGATGTTGGTGTTAATGCATCATCAAGATCATGGTCTCTAGAGTTTCAAATGTTTCCTTTACTTATTAAAAGTTTCGGTTCCTTTTCCTTTTCTTTCTCCACTTTTTCGGCCATGTTGGCCAATGAGGTTCTCAATGGCTTGATGATGGGAGCTTCTAGATGATGACTATGTGTTCATCACAATGAGGCCTCTAGAGCTTGAGTTTTAATAAAAATGTTATTCATGACCTCATTTCAAGAAAAGAAACTTGTGTTCTAAAGAACTCTTAAGGTTCACTCTTGTCTTCACTTTATCTTGTCATGATAAGTTTGGGTTGAGGTTTAAGTTCCTTTAAAGTCTTTATGAGCTCTAATAAGAAATAAAATGGACTAGCATTCATATTTAAATTCAAGCTTATGCATTACATATTTACTTTGAGCTTTGCATTCATATTTATTTTCCAAGTCATCACTTAAAGTTAAAGGATAAAGAATGGATTGCACCTCATATTTACATTCTTGTCTAGCATATTTACTTTTCATCACTAATGAACATAAAGATTTAAAATGAGAGCTTGCACTATCACCTAACTAAATCTCAAAGCCTTTCTATTTCGGCCTTAAAGTCGATTGTTGCTGGGTCTAGAGCACTAAATTAAAGAAATGAACTTGCATATTTATATTTCAAGTCTTGCATGTTTATTTCAAGCCTTACATATTTATATTTCAAGTCTTGCATATTTACTTTAAGCTCTCACTTTACTTTGTAATGAAGAATAAAAATGAAGTGCATAACATGTTTAAATTATGTCATCACTTAAAGACCTTAGGGCTCAAAGACTTGCCCATTTTATCTCAAGTTAAAGTCTAATGTGGAAGCATCCTTTGAATGCATAAATTCGGTCATGTGGTAATGATGAACTTGGAATGAGTTTCATCCAGCTACAAGGGCCAACAATCTAAGTTTTAAGATTCTCTTTAAAGTCTCATGAAGTTTATGAGATTAAGACCAATAATGAATTTAGTTCTCTTTTAAGGAGGGATCAAATGGTCACTGACCTAAGGATGTTTTTAGCCTCTCTTACAAAATAAAATGGTTTGCAAAATAGTCTTAGAAGTCCTAAAAATGATTCCAAGAGAAACTAGCAACTTATATGTTTTAGAAAATATCAAGATATGCATCTTTTTGGGACTTAATGTTTTGGTTCTTCCATGATAATTTTGCTGTTGTATGATGATGTTTTGATGTGTTAGAATGTGTGAAAATTATGTATGATGAGGTAGGAACATTTCTATGCATGATAGGAGAGAAACTAGCTTTCTAGAAAAACCGTAAAGTCAAGATTTAGCAAAGTTTTAACCCATTTATTTTTGGATACTGCTCAAACTGTTTCTATGGGAATATAATCAGATTAGGATTGTTTAATCATAAAAAATTTGGTTACAATTGAAGTATGATTGAATTTTAGCACCTATGGAGAAACTAGTAACTAGAAAACCGTAAAACCGCAATTCTAGAACTCTTAGAACATTTAATTTTTAGAATCTGTCCAGCAACCTTATAATGTAGAGAACATGGCTTATAATTAGCTCTTAGGCATAGAAATACCTCATAATTGGTTTAGGTCGAACTTATAGCGCCTTAGGCGAAAACAGAACCAAGAAAGGGTCTAAAACGTAAGTTCTAGAAACCCGCAATTATAAGTTTATAATGTTGCCCCTAAGGAATGATGTTGTTCAGATTTAATAGAAAGCATAAACAATAATTAGATTTGTTAGAAAAGAACCCTTTGGTGCATACGAGGTTGATAGAAGATGATAGGTTAATTACATCACAAGTTTAAGGCCTGTAAGGGTCAAAGCATAAGATACCGTAGGACCAAGAGCATAATGAATTTTTAATGTTGCTTGTGAACATATGAGAATGATTATGTGAATGCATGAAATTATGATAGAGGATGCATGTTTGAATGACTTATGTGGTATAAAGAAGAATTTGGAAGAAATTCGGCATGCTGCGGTTATGCTGCCGAATTTATGACAAATTCGGGGACTTAGAAAGTTTTTGAGAAAACTATGAGATTTTTATTTATGAGGTACTAAGATAATATCTCGGATGACACCGGTTCGGCCGAGCACCTCCAGAGAACTCATGTGACATCAGTACCAAGAATGAATTCTTGGGTAACATCGGTTCGGTCGAGCACCCCCAAGAAATGCCCCCTAGCCCGTACTGGATAAGTTGAGATTATGTTTATGATTATGTTACGCTTATTGGGATTGATAAGTAAGAACTAGTGATGACTAGTTAAGGTATGAGCTCATAACCTAGAGATGTGATACGTTTTGGGTGACACTGGTTCGGCCGAGCACCCCCAGAGCAATTGTCTTTTAGGGTGGCCTATGAGGAAGTAAAGTATGATGTTTATGTCACAAAGTTTCCTATATGAGAATTTAATTGCCACTTTATGCCACTATTATGATGTTCTTAATGTTATGACCACTTTCTTGCATTAAGTAGAGCCATGCATACATTCTTTAATATGATTGCATCCATGTCATTGAGAATCATGCTAAAATGGACCTTGGCTAATTATGTTTTAAAGCTTAAAAATGGACTTAATGCATGCTCACTTATTTTGTATACTAAACCCAAGGTTCCTGAGGATGTAGATGATGACACCTAGGTAGTAGGAGGCCCTACTGAGACTCTTTAGCAAGATTCTCACTCCCTCTATCTCTTTCCTTCCGTCATGTCTTCAGATGGCGACGTTCATGGTTTATGTGGACACCCCAACATGGGAGGTGCATCATGATCCGGACCATGGGTCATACCATTTTGTGGGTCACTACGTCGTTCGTGTATTTATGTTCGTTGGACGGCCCTTTAGTCACCCCATACATAGCCACCGATTCTCTCCTGTCTCACCCTTCGGCGATGACTTTGTGTTTAAGCGCGCATGCCCTCGAGAGGAGCGGATCCACCGCACTCCACCGACAGCCTCTGCCATCTGGAACTACCCACAATATGTGCCCCACTCGCCCTCATCATTCTTCGAGACGGACCCTTCAGAGGACTCTGCCACTCAGGTACCCTCCGAGGGATCCTCCCCTACTGTGTCGATGGACGTTGGGGAGGGTAGTGAGGCTTTTGTCGCTCAGCCGGTGATATGAACTGTCGCGTCCACTATCAAAATAGTCTAAATCCCCTTATTTGTAGTATAAGCAGACTCAGGTCATTCTTCCTTGGGACACATCAGTTATGTTATCGATCTGTAAATACTACTGACACTAAAAAGGCGGGGTTTGTGAATTTTAGAACAAAATAGAGTGAAATGAAAGGATTACGTAAATGTAAATAGAAATGTAAACTCACTTGATCAAAGAATCAATCCCAGACATCATGATCATTTGGCAGAATTCATCACAGTTCATAAGAGTTAAATTTGTATGCTACTGTGTTAATCCGAATCAACTATATAATCATATAGTTTTCACCCAACAATCCTTAAATCACAATCGCAATTCAAATGAATGTCAAATTACGTGTAGTTCGAATTAATCTGAACAACCGATCGGTAATTCAACCTTTACTTCAATTTCAATAACGAATTCAGTTCTATATCTAATCAGATATAATTCAAACATGATCATGTTCAATAACCAAATCCATAATCGAAATTCATAAAAGGAAAGCATACATACAAAGATAAGATTTACACAACAGGAACTCCGAATTCAAACCGATTATCTATGATGTCGTGATTGAAAGGAGTTTAGCCTTCCATGGACATCTCCATTGGCAAGCTCTCTGTATGAACACTTTGAGTTTGAAAGGAAAAACGAAAATACAAGTTTCTGGTTCTTTGTTGTTTATTCATATCAGAATTACAAAGGAAACTGAAATTTATAGGCAATCCAATGGCCCTACCCGAATTTCCTCTTATCACTAACCTTATCTTATCCAGATTTTTGAAATCTAATCTAGATAAGATAATCCTCTCTGGATAAGCTTTCCAGAGATATATTATATGCCTCAATTGGACCAGAAATGAGTGAGATATGCCCAATTATGTGAGGAAAGGTCTTGGACCCGCCTAAGCATTTGCTCTGGAACTTGGAAGCCCAATTAAGCCTTGAAACGGACCGAATTTGATGAAGCCTGTGAAACCTAAAATTATGTATCTCGGTCTCAGCTTCCAGGAGCCACCAAGATCACCCAAATCCGATATTTCTAGAGCCCAAAATGATCTGTCCAATACAGAAAGGTCATAGTGAGTGTAAAATCCGGAATTAGCCAAATTTCAACAATTAAATCCAATGAGGCCCAATAATGCAAAACTCAATTAAATTGTCAGAATTAAACACATATAGAAGCAAATTAGGCCAAATATGAAACAATAATAGATGCCTAAAAATTCCTTTATCAAATTCCCCCACACTTAGTCTTTTGCACTCCTGGGCAAAATCTAAAGTTGAATCATAGGGACTTAGAAATTCACCATTAGAAATAAGAGACAAACACTTTATTCACAAGAATTCAAAACATATGTATGAACATATTCTCAACATCTCAAGAAGACACATCCAATCAAAAGATGAACCAAGAGTAATAGAATCTCATTAGGTAAACTCTCAAGTGTTTAGGCTTGTATTTACACTCAAAGCACATCATGAATGTTAACACTACCATAAGCTTGACAAGCCTCTATCATCAACATTTGAAACACATGCACATAAAGATCAAAAGGACTTTCCAAAGTTGTAGCAGGTTAAGGTATGGAAGGATATAAGAAAGGATACTAGCTATCAACCTAAGAGACTAAAAGAGTAATGAGGAATGATTTCAAATAAACATGCACAGCTATATTCCATTTCCATTTTGCCTCTCATATATATATACTTTTTCTTTTTATTTTTCTTTTTTTTTTTTCAAACTTGCCAAATATGCACTTCTATTGTATTTACAACACAATTTTTTTTTTTCAATATTTTTGTTCTTTTTTTTTTATTCATATATATATATATATATATATATATATATATATATATATTTTTTTTCATAACGAATACATAGATGAAGCAAATAAAACAAGAAAATCTCAAATTGTTGGATAACTCCTACATTTATTTAAGAACCCATTCCAAAGCTCTTTTACTCTCTAAGGTTAAGGTGAATCATTGTTTTTTCACTTTATGAGCTTGTAGTGAGTTACAAAACAAAGGATGGTTTAAATAGGCTCAAATAGGCAAACAATGGATTTAATGGAAGGTAGGCTAATTTGGATAGTAGCATAGAAACAAAAAAAATGGCCTAAATCATTTCAATACATGCATGTGAACCAAAGCTTCAACAAGAGTTAAGTCAAGTTCTAGAGTGACTAACAAACATGAGTGAAAACACACAAGCAAAGAAAAAAAATAGTCATTCATATGTACAAGGCTCAAAAACTCTCAAGGGATAAATCTATCACAATTGGTCCATCAATTAATCATCAATGCTTACTAAAAATGCCAAAAATTTATCCATGCCATGAAAACTTGAGCACAAAATCAAAATTTAGATTATCTTTTTTTTTTTTTAGAAGGAAGACAAAATCCTAATTCTAAAACACTCCCCCACACTTAAATTACACATTGTCCTCGATGTGATTACAAAACAAAAGATAAAGAAACTTGTGTAATTAAAGAGCGAAGGAGGAAAAACTCCCTTATTATGGTGGATAAGTGGGCTTATCCAAGGAGAGCTTCTCAAGTTCCTCCCCTACCAATGCCGGTTTTCATGAAAATGCTTGAGACGGTGACCATTAACTTTGAAACTCTTGTCACTAGATTGACTTTTGATTTCTACTGTACCATAAGGAAAAATGTTAGTAACAACAAAAGGGCCATCCCATCTTGAACGAAGCTTACCGGGCATGAGCTTAAGACGAGAATTGAACAAAAGGACTTTTTGTCCAACAGAGAATTCTTTTCTAGAAATCATCTTGTCATGAAATTTTTTAGTTTTCTCCTTATAAAATTTTGAATCCTCATAAGCTTCCAAACGAAGCTCCTCAAGTTCCTGCAACTGAAACTTCCTTTCAACACCTGCTTTATCAAAATCCATATTACAACACTTCAACGCCCAATATGCACGATGCTCAATCTCCTTTGGAAGGTGGCATGCTTTACCAAAAACAACTCGAAAGGAGACATCCCTATAGGTGTCTTGTAAGCGATCTGTGAGCCCAAAGAGCATCCTCAAGCCTACGGCTCCAATTTTTCCTATTTGGTTGCACTACCTTTTGCAAAATTTTCTTGATCTCCCTATTAAAAACCTCAGCCTGCCCATTTGTTTGGGGATGATAGGCAGTGGAAACTCTGTGGACAACTCCATACTTTCGAAGCAAAGCTTCTATGGTCCTATTGCAAAAATGACTCCCTTGGTCGCTAATGATAGCGCGAGGCACACCAAACCTACAAAATATGTTAGACTTTACAAAATCTGCAACAACACGTGAGTCATTAGTCTTGGTGGCTTTGGCCTCCACCCATTTGGATACATAATCAACGACAAGCAAGACATATGTAAATCCAAAAGAGGGGAAAGGGTCCCATAAAATCAATACCCCAAACATCAAAAACTTCACAAAAGAGAATAGGTTCTTTGTGGCATCTCATGTCTACGAGTGATGGCGGATCCGGTTTTAAACCTTGCTCACAAGTGGTAAAAACCCGATGTGCATCCTTGAAAATGGTAGGCCAATAGAAGCGAGTCCAAGATTTCCTAGCTGTCATGTGGTCCAAAGTGCCCTCCAACAGGGAAGCATGACAGAAATGAAGAACAGATGGGATCTCATGATCCGGTATGCATCTCTGAATTACACAGTCACTACAAAATTTCCACAAATATGGATCATCCCACACATAGTATTTGGAATCACTTTTAATTTAGCAATCTGTGACCTAGATGCATGTTGGGGCAAAGCAGATGCAACCAAGAAATTAACTAAATCAGCAAACCAGGGGTAAGTGGTGGTATCATGTAGCTGCATAAGCTGCTCATCAGGAAAATCATCTCTGATAGGCAAAGGGTCGAAATCCTGCTCGATCCTGCTCAAGTGATCAGCTACCAAGTTACGTGCACCGCTCCTATCTTTGATCTCTATATCAAACTCCTGGAGTAGCAACATCCAACGAATCGGCCTTGGCTTTGCATCCGCTTTTCAATAAGAACTTCAATGCTTGCATGATCTGAAAAAGACAATCACTCTAGAACCAAGTAAATAAGAGCGAAACTTGTCTAATGCAAAAACAATAGCCAAAAGTTCTGTCTCAGTGGTAGTATAATTAGCTTGAGTGTGTGTCTAATGTCCGTGAAGCATAGGCTATAACATGAGAAATCTTGCCAATTCTTTGAGCTAAGACAGCTCCAAGTGCAAAATTAGAGGCATCACACATCAACTCCAAAGGAGACTCCCAATTAGGTGGTTGGATGATGGGAGCTGTAGTGAGTTGCTTCTTCAGCTCATCAAATGCTTGTTGACAAGGTGCATCAAAAACAAACTCTACTTCCTTCGCAACAACCTGGATAAGGGTAAAGCTATCTTGCTTTGAAATCTTGTATAAATCTCCTGTAAAAACTGCATGGCCAAGAAAAGAACGCACTTCCCGCACAGACACGGGGTAAGGTAAAGAGGCAATAACATCTATCTTGGCTCTATCAGTCTCAATGCCTCTCTTAGATACTAAGTGCCCTAGGACTATCCTTCTGTCACCATAAAATGACATTTCTCAAAATTCAAAGACAAGATTAGTCTTAATGCACCTATCCAAGACTCTAGACAGGACTATCTAAACATGCATCAAATGAGGACCCATAAGCAAGTGAAATCATCCATAGACACCTCCATGCAACTCTCTAAAAGATCTGAGAAAATACTTACCATACACCTCTGAAAAGTTCCTGGAGCGTTGCATAGACCAAATGGCATTCTCCTCAGGCAAAAGTGCCGAATGGACAAGTGAAAGTAGTTTTATGTTGGTCCTCTGGAGCAATATGGATCTGAAGGTAACCGGAGAATCCATCCAAGAAGCAATAATGAGAATTGCTGCAAGTCTCTCTAACACTTGATCAATGAATGGAAGAGGAAAATGGTCCTTTCTAGTGGTTTGGTACAACTTCCTGTAGTCCACACACACCCTCCAACTATTGTGGATTCTAGTTGGAATGAATTCATTGTTCTGATTTTTCACAACAGTTATGCCAGTCTTTTTAGGAACCACTTGTAAAGGACTAACCCATTCACTATCGATATAGGATAAATGATTCCTGCTTTGCTAGCAACTTATCGACTTCTTTCTTCACTACCTCCGAATGGTAGGATTCACCGCCTTTGTGGTCAGTCTTACTGATCTGGGCACCTTCCTCTAACAATATCCGGTGCATACAAGTGGAAGGACTAATCCCTGGAATATCGACTAAAGACCACCAATGGCTTTCTTCTGATCTCTCAACATTTGCAGTAACTTATCTTCTTGATCAGGTTGGAGATCATTTGCTATAATAACTGGCAACTTATTATTACCCTCTAGGAAAGCATATTTCGTGTGAAGGCAAAGTCTTCAACTCTAAAGTTGGTGGTTGCATAATGGATGGTAGTGGTGGTTCCTTCCACTCACATCGCAACATTCAAATCTGCACAAATATTTTCTACTGACAACGATTCTGCAGAATCAATCTCAATATTTTTGAACTCTTCACAATCCAAATTCATCAAAATCGGCAAAATCATCATATTCGTGAGCTTAAATCATCAATCGTAAAATCAATGACATCAAGATAGAAAAGAGAATGCTCTTAGAAGGATGTTTCATTGCATCAAAATATTGAATTGCACAACATCATCACCAAACTCCATAGAAAGAGTTCTGCATCCACATCTATCTTAGTTTTTGCGCTTTTAGAAAGGGTCTTCCCAAAATCGGTGTGGGTCCATGGTGGACGTTTCATCTTCCATTTCGAATATAAAAATCAGGTGGGAAAATCAACTCATTTACCTGAACAAGCACATCTTCAAGAACACCTGCTGGATGTGTGGTGCTCTTGTTGGCCAGTTGGCTTACTACACCAGTTGGGTTCAAATCTCCAAGCTTCAATGATCTATAAACTGATGTAGGCATGACATTTATGGAGGCACCTAAATCTAGCATTGCATTTCCAAATTTAGAGTTGCCTATGGTGCAAGGGATGGTGAGCGTGCACTGGATCCTTGCACTTCTTGGGTATACTGGATTGAATCAATGCAGAAACATTTCTACCCATGCTCACCTTTTCATGACCTTTCAACTTCCTTTTATGAGTGCACAACTCCTTAAGGAACTTTGCATATTTGGGAATCTGCTTTATGGCATCCAAGAGAGGGATGTTGACCTCTACCTTCTTAAAAGTGTCAAAGCACTCTTTATCTACTTCAACCTTTTCTTGTTTGAGCTATTACATTGGGAAAAGGTAATGTAGGTATGAAATTAGAATCCGCAGCACTTGATTTTTTCTGAATTTCCACTTTTTCTGCTGCATCATTTTTTTCTGCTTCATCACTGGTAGAAGATTCAATTTTCTGTTTCACCACCTCTAACTCCTTACCACTTCTCAATGTAATGGCACTCACATTTCCTTTTGGATTGATGACTGATTGAGAAGGATTTGCCGTAACCTTCTCGATTGCATTTTGTTGACTGAAGTTGCCAACTGTCCAATCTGTGTCTGCAGGTCTTGAATTGTAGAATTCACATTTTTCTTTGGAGCCCCATGAGGTTCTTGAGTCGCCATCTGCTTCACCAAATCCTCTAATGTAGGTTCCAAATTGGTACTCTGCATGGGTTGCATCACATTCTCACGCATATTCTGCTGCTGTCTAAATGGAGGTGGCTGGTACTTATTGCTTTGACCTGGTCCTGTTGTTTGAAATTTTTGTTGCTGTGGTACATTTTCTTTGCACAGACCATATCTCGAGTTAGGATGATCTCTCCATCCTGGATTGTACCTTCGTAAAATGGATCATATTTTTGCCGTTGTTGAGGTCTCAGATGGTTGTTGTTGCCGCTTTGCCATCCAATGAACACTCCGACCTTGCGGTGAGTCTTGTACTCCTTGATCGACTTCTTGTAATGTAGGACAAGCATCGGTATAATGACTGTGGTGGAACATATGCCGCATACTTGTGAAGGATACTTGATTTCTTTGTATTGTTTCTTGGTGTTGTCCAACAACTAAGCATGCCTTACAAGAGATGTAAGCTCGGTTATCTTGTTTTCCAACCTCTGATTATCAGCAGCTGCAGTCACCTCATTGACTCCCTTAGCTGGTGCAAAAGATCTCGAGCCAAAGCTCTGCGTGAGTTGGCCGCCATGTTAGCAATTAAAGTTAAGCCTGCAGTGTCTTGTCCATCAATGCTCCACCACTTGCTTTGCATCAATTATATTTCTATCATTTTGAATCACCCTTCATAGAAATATTGGATGAGAAGTCGTTCATTAATCTGTGGTGAGGACATGTTGCACACAACTTTTGAATCTCTCCCAGTACTCATATAATGTCTCCCCAGAGAACTGCCTGATGCCACAAATGTCTTTTCGGATAGATGCTGTTCTGGATGCAGGGAAGAACTTCTCTAAGAACAATCTCTTCATTTCTTGCCATGTAGTAACAGAACCTGGATGAAGGTAATACAACCAATCCTTTGCTTCAGGATCTAGAGAGAAAGGAAATGCTTTCAACTTGATATGCTCTTCAGGCACTCCTTGAGGTCGCATGGTGGAGCATACAACATGAAATTCCTTAAGATGCTTATTAGGATCCTCTCCTGCAAGACCATGAAACTTGGGCAGCAAATGGATTAGACCAGACTTAAGTTCAAATGGCACCTCTAACTCAGGATATTGAATACACAAAGGTTGATATGCAACATCAGGTGCAGCCAATTCTTTCAAAGTTCTATTAGCCATGTTATCAATACTAATTTCAGACACAAGAACACTAATATCAGATGCAGAATCACTTAAATCAACTCCTTGATTACTACCAGCAGCACTATGAAAAACCAAATTCCTATTCACTCTATTTAATCTATGAAAAGTTCTATCTATTTCAGGATCATGTTCATACAATTCACCAGGATCAGACCTTGTCATGCACACACAAACACAGAAAGCACAGCTAGAATTCAGGAACACATCTCAGAATAGCCTATACACTACGAAATGGAATAGAAATTGAAAAGTCCTATCAATTAGTTTTTAAAAAAATAAATAACACCACAGAAGTACTCTAAAATACTAGGGAAGCAATCTGACCAATTTTTTTCATTTTTAAAAATAGTGAAAATAATAAAAAAAAAAGTGGTCTAAACGAAGGAATTTCGAAAAAATAAGCATAGCAAGACAATTACTCTGATAATTATCTTGGGTGTATTACTTTTTTTTTCTGATTTTTTTGGATTTTTTTCGAGGTAAAATGAGTAAGTCGAAAAATACCTGTATTTTCTGCAGTAACTAAAAAAACAACAAATGCAACAAAGATGTTAGTGTAATACGTATAAATATGTACGTAATTATTTAAAACATACCTATATAACAAGATCATATAACATAATATGCAGGTCTACATCAGCGCCAAATTTTGATATGAACTGTCGCGTCCACTATCAAAATAGTCTAAATCCCTTATTTGTAGTATAAGCGGACTCGTGTCATTCTTCCTTGGGACACATCGATTATGTTATCGATCTGTAAAATCTAATAACACTAAAAGGCAGGGGGGGGTTTTGTGAATTTTAGAACAAAATAGAGTGAAATGAAAGGATTACAGAAACAGAAATAGAAATAGAAACTCACTTGATCAAAGAATCAATCCCAGACATCATGATCATTTGGCAGAATTCATCACAGTTCATAAGAGTTAAATTTGTATGCTCTTGTGTTAATCCGAATCAACTATATAATCATATAGTTTTCGCCCAACAATCCTTAAATCACAATCGCAATTCAAATGAATGTCAAATTACGTGCAGTTCGAATTAATCTGAACAACCGATCGGTAATTCAACCTTTACTTCAATTTCAATAATGAATTCAGTTCTATATCTAATCAGATATAATTCAAACATGATCATGTTCAATAACCAAATCCATAATCGAAATTCATAAAAGGAAAGCATACATACAAAGATAAGATTTACACAACAGAACTCAGAATTCAAACCGATTATCTATGATGTCGTGATTGAAAGGAGTTTAGCCTTCCATGGACATCTCCATTGGCAAGCTCTCTGTATGAACACTTTAAGTTTGAAAGGAAAAACGAAAATACAAGTTTCTGGTTCTTTGTTGTTTATTCATATCAGAATTACAAAGGAAACTGAAATTTATAGGCAATCCAATGGCCCTACCCGAATTTCCTCTTATCACTAACCTTATCTTATCCAGATTTTCGAAATCTGATCTAGATAAGATAATCCTCTCTGGATAAGCTTTCCAGAGATATATTATATGCCTCAATTGGACCAGAAATGAGTGAGATATGCCCAATTATGTGAGGAAAGGTCTTGGACCCGCCTAAGCATTTGCTCTGGAACTTGGAAGTCCAATTAAGCCTTGAAACGGACCGAATTTGATGAAGCCTGTGAAACCCAAAATTATGTATCTCGGTCTCAGCTTCCAGGAACCACCAAGATCACCCAAATCCGATATTTCTAGAGCCCAAAATGATCTGTCCAATACAGAAAGGTCATAGTGAGTGTAAAATCCGGAATTAGCCAAATTTCAACAATTAAATCCAATGAGGCCCAATAATGCAAAACTCAATTAAATTGTCAGAATTAAACACATATAGAAGCAAATTAGGCCAAATATGAAACAATAATAGATGCCTAAAAATTCCTTTATCAGCCGGTACGTGGAGGACGGGTGAGGATGATTCCCCGTCGTGGAGCTCATGCCCGACCGATGCAAACAAGATAGCCACCTACCGAGATAGCCCAATGGATCGGATACATCCCTCCTTTCCAGAGAGGCCTGCAGTAGGAGAAGACCGTCGCGTTTTGGTGCCCGAGCTTTGACTAGGCCAGGATAGCTTCCTTTTGTCTTAAGGCTATCTATCTGTAAGCGCACTAGAGTTAGGAGAGTTTCTTTTTATGCCTTTTGTTGTACTTTCGTTTTCCATGTATTGCTATTCCAGTTGTACTAAATTAAGCCCCACTCTCCATGAGTGGGCATATCATATTATATATGAATATGCAGTTCAGTTTTATGGTGATGTGCCTTTACTTGCCTTGTGTTATGACGAGATGTTTGCTTTATTTTCATCCATGCTTTATTGCTCATCGTGTTGCGTGGCTCTCACTTTGCTTTTATTATTCAAAAAAAAAATTTACTAGTATTTCCGCTAAGTATTTTAAAGTAATAAGGAAGTTATGACGTACCAGACTAATGATTAACCTAAATATGTTCTAGAGTATTGGGTTAAAAATTAGGATGTTACACTATCCCAACCGCTAATGGTGGGTATGATGCTACTTATTATATATGGATATTATGGTGTGTAAAGAAGAACAACTGATGTTAATGATATATGAATTTATGATGATGTATTATGCTTATAGCTTTGTGTTTATTTTAATCCATGTTTACCTACGAGGTGCTTTAGTTTCTTTTCCACCTGTATGTGAGACGAATGGCGTAGTTTGTTTTAAGTATGCGCGGCTCACATTTTCATTTTAAGTTTTTTTAAAAAATTTATCCATATTTTCACTAAGTATTTTAACAATTTAAAGTTGAGAACTGAGACAAAAGAGTAATAACGAATAATTAACTTAATCGCATCCTAGACATTTTGGGTTAAATATTTGGGTGTTACATAAGGTATGTTATATAAACGCACACATCGACTCATTTTTCAGTGGACGCACTTCCATCAACCGGTAACCAACATTTGTGGTTATTTATAAAATATTTTAAAGCACTTCAGATCAAATCACATGGCTATCAATACCGTGTTTGACACCGTTGCGTACAAGTACAATTTCTCTTTTTTTTAGGTCAAAATACCATACTTGCTCAACTACCTTTCCCTCCACTCCAATAGAGGCCTGGGCCCCAAAACATAAGCAAGCACATATGTATACTACTACGAGTTGAGCAGTAGTACAAAGGCATAGTATATATTAACCATTAACCATCACGTAAAAAAAAGCCATATAAAGGCCGTGGTACCATACCATACTGACATGTCGCATGCAACAAATAAGGCCATATAAAATAGGAAGTGGCTATCCCAAATGTCTATTCCCACTCGTACTTATAATGGCTTTTAGTTTATTTTTCTAAAATACCCCTCTTATTAAAAGTATTGATAATTCGGGTAAATTACACTCACCTCCTCTGAAATTTGTGGAAAACAATTCACACCCACTCTAGTTGTCCAACCTAGACTCACACCCCTCAGCTTGTTCAATTTTAAGTATTTATATTATAGTCACACCCCTCATTCACAGAGCATGGTTAGTAAACTTAACAAAATAATATTTTTATGATATTAACTGTTTTTAATTAATAAAATTATAAAAATATCCTTTCCCATTCTATTAAGTTTAAGGGTATTTTTGTAATTTTAGTAATTAAGAACAGTTAATATAACAAAAATATCATTCTGCTAAGTTTACTAACGGTGCTTTAAGAATGAGGGGTGTGACTGTGATATAAATACTTAAAATTTGACAAGCAGAGGGGGTGTAAGTTGTATTTTCACAAATCTCAGGAAAGGTGAGTGTAATTTACCATAATAATTAATGTTTTGATGTGATTATTTAGATCTCAACATTAATTTATTTAAATTTTTTATACAATAATTATCTAAATATTATAATAATGATTATTTCTTTGAAAATTATTTAAAGTAAAATTTAATAACATTGGAATTTGAAGACAGAAACAACGTAAACTCGAGTTAATAAAAGAAAATAACATAACTCAGAAAGAAAAAAGAATGTAATATGCACAGCACATAAAATCTTTGAACATCTAGTGTTTATATAGTTAAATAAATATTAAAAAAACGTATAATTCCAAAATTTATTGTTATTAACCAAATAATTTTTATTATAATGTTTTGTTCTTTAGTTCTTTTTTTTTAATAAATAAGCTAACTTGTTACACTTTATATCTGGATGAAATTATGATTTGTAATTATTTTTATTGTGAATGATTTTTACTTATTATTATTTTTACCAATTCACTATTAGACTATTTAATCTAATAAAATGCTTCATCTATTACTCGCATGAGGAATTTAACTCTACCAAAATATACAGGAGGGGCACATTGACATAGCTTATGAGTGCTATAGCTCTACCATAATATACAAGAGGGACACATTGAAAAGTTAGTTAAATTTTTATTTTATTACATTACCTAATTCAAGCTAATCACTTTATTAAAATTAATAACTTTTTGCACTGAGGTGAAAGTTTAGTTATGGGTATTTTTATTTAGTATGATTGTTAAATTGAATTTTAGAATATTGAGATGATAATAGACAAATTTTTAAAATATATTTTTATTGGAAAAAATTGAAAAGTTAAAAAAATTATAATATCCAAAATATGTTAGAAATAAAATCTCAAAAATTAAAACAAAAATTCTATGAATATCTCAAAACAGGAATATAAACACCTATTTTACTTTGTTTGCCTCAGAAGCTAATCTATTTTAAAATGAATAAATTAAAAATAATTAACTTTTGTATTTAATATTAATTATCATAATTATGAAATATAATTTAAAATATAGGATTGGTAATAAATAAAAGTGTAACAAAGCTCTTCACTCATAATTAAAAGTAATTTTGAAATACACAAATAAAAGTATTAAAAGATGAGTGATCATAGACATGCGAGCTCTCTATAAAATAAAGATAAAATAAAATAAAATAAATAGAAACTACACTATTACAGAGGAGAGAAATAGAAATAGGTGAAAGAAACGAGGCAACAGCAGCACCGAAGGGAACAGAGGGGTCTTGTCGGCTTCAGCCAAACACGACCTCATCAGCGATCAACTTTCGATCGATTAGTGGTGTTCTTCCTCTTTTCCTTTCCGAAACCCTAGCCTGCCTAGCTAGCCTCTCCCTTCAATTTCAACTTGGTACACTTCTTATTCACCATTCCTCGATACTGATTTCTATTTTTGTCCCTCTGTTAGCTGGATCCACTCTCTCTCTCCCCCTCTCTTTCCACACACACACACGCAAGCTATTGTTTCTTTTCCTTTATTCACTCAGTGCTGGCTCGTGTAACTGTGTTTTCTTCTACAGAACAACAGGCACAATTGAACCTCTTATATGGCTTCAAATCAGATTCAGACATCTGCTACAAAGCAAGCAGGTTTGACTATATCCTATCCTTTCACAGTTTTCATCACTGATCCTATATTGCTGCAGCCTTTTGCTACAACTACAAATTACCTTCAAGCCTCGCTCCGTATCTCCCGAATGCTTTATTTATATCCTTACTATCTTACATATAGTTTTTACTCGCTTTACAACTATAGTGATGTTGGATTCCGAATGCCTTTCTGTATAGCTGGTATAATAGATTCTGACCAAATATAAAAGTACATAACACTAGTACCAGTTGCCACTCTGAGCTAGACTTAGAATTAAAATTATAATGATATCATTCAATTAAAAATAAACTTTTCAAGTTAGCACCTCTGCAAAATGTTTTTTTCTTTTTTTGTGGGGAAATATCTACTATCTAGACGCATGCACCATTTATGTGGCTGAGTGTATTTCTCATGCAGTATAGTTTCTTTTCCTTTTTGTTCTTTATTTATTCTTGTCATCCTTGGTCTATAAGATTCATATGTTGTTTGTTTTATAGGGGCAACCAATGATGCTTTATACAAGGAACTGTGGCATGCCTGTGCTGGACCCCTTGTCACTCTTCCTCGTGAAGGGGAAAGGGTTTACTACTTTCTACAAGGTCATATGGAACAGGTACAAGTTGCATGGCCATGGGTTCTTCTTTTCTAGATCAATTATAGTTAGATGCTTGTGTTCTTCTGACTCTTGCTTCAGCAGGAGCCTTGGATGCTGTAGCTTAAATTTCTTTCCTCAGTCCTTTAAGATCTGATTAATGTCGGCTGGGGCTGAAGTACGTTCATGCACAAGGGAGCAGGGAGTTGGTTATTGATATTTATAACTGCATAAAATGTGTCTGTCTGCTTTTCTTTTTGCATTCTTTACGTTTTGTGGTCTGTTGAATTTTTTATGCTAGTGCTTTTAGTTAGTACATTCTCTTCCATTGATTTCTTTAATGATGGTATTTCAAAGCACAAATAATCTTGATCCGTACTTCCTGATAATTTTTATGTTGATTACACGGGTTTTGTTGTATTTTGAAGTTTTGTTTTTGCTTTTATCTCACCTATGATTTTCTACTTTATAGCTTGAGGCATCTATGAATCAAGGATTGGAGCAGCAAATGCCTTCCTTTAATCTGCCATCTAAAATATTATGTAAAGTGGTCAATGTTCATCGCCAGGTGAGTTGTGATTTTTCTCCACAATCTTAGTGGATACTTTTTGTGTCAATCACTTATTTGGAAATGGATCTTATACTGTGATCAATGATTAATTGTTAAATTCATCTTGGTTGTGTAGGCTGAACCTGAAACTGATGAAGTATATGCACAGATAACTTTGTTTCCTGAAGCGGATGTATGTGTTCTCTTTGTTTGACATGATCTTTATATTTAAAACTTTTCTGTTCTTTTGATTTATATATCATCCTTGTCTTGTTATAATGTGTCTTTCCATTTGGTTTCTCTTTTTCCTCTCATTTTGTGTTTGTCCTATTTTTCCCTCTTTCGTTGGTTTAGCAAGGTGAAGTGGTAAGCCCTAATGATCCTCTGCCTGAGCCACCGAGGTGTACAGTCCATTCATTTTGCAAGACACTTACTGCTTCTGATACCAGCACTCATGGGGGTTTCTCTGTTCTTCGAAGACATGCCGATGATTGTCTTCCACCACTGGTTAGCATCTTTCCCCTTTTCAAAAGTCATTAGAGGCACTTGATCATGGTTGTCTTTAGTTGTCCTTTTCATAATTCCCATGTTTTGTTCAGGATATGTCTCAGCAGCCACCATGGCAAGAGTTGGTTGCAACTGACTTGCATGGGAATGAATGGCATTTTCGACATATTTTTCGAGGTTAGTAGCTTGGCTATTCTTTTCATTTTTCCTTTCTTTGAAGTTTGAACCTTGTTTTTCTGTGTGAACTACTGAACTTGTTGAAGAGTGTGATTGATAGGTACCAAGCCATGTATGAGTGAATATGATGAGTGTATTGAGAACAATTGAAAGTGTAAAATAGCTCAGAGTATTAGAGAGACTCTGAAACTCTCCCAAATGTCTAACCAATTTCCAGATACCCCTCTCAATATCCCTCCCCTTCCTATATAGGCTCTCCCCTAACTAACTAGAATATTCTTACTCTGTCTATTTGGCAGAGTTAGTTACAAAACCCTTACAATTATAAGTAGACCTAACAATACTCCCCTTTAAAAAATCACCTTGTCCTCAAGGTGATGTACATAAAGAAAAACAATAGTGCTGAAAATTAAAAGACTTCCTCTTGGGTCCCATATCTTGAGAAAGAAAGAAAGTGAGCTTGCATTGTTGTAAAGTCCTCCAGGTTCCCAAGGAGCTGACCAAAGTCCAATTTCCAGCTTGTCATGATTTTCAAAATTTTGTAGCTGATAGGACTCTTGCTCACTATGCATAATAGCAAGCATTCCTTCAAAACCATTGAAGACAACCGTCACCTCAGCTTTGAGACCTTCCTTGCTTGCTGTGGTATCACTCTCTAAGAAGGCCTTTAAGAGCATCATGGGTATAATTTTAGAGAGATCTTCAGCCTGTTGGAGTTTTAAGGTTCTTGCTGATTGCCTTAAAACCCATTGCTTTGGGACTCCCCTATCAGTCTCAGTATCCAAAATTCCCACAGCTTCAAGGAGATCAACAATTTGGTTCCACCCAGCGGTGCAATCGGATTTGTGTCCAGCAAGTAAGTAAATCATTGAATTGGGCCACTGGTCCTATTGTCCGTCTTCGCCCATAATTGCCTTTTCCCTTTGAGCCAAAACTTTTATCCCAAAATTCTGCACAACACCTTCTCATATCGATTTTGCTAGCTTGGCCCATTTCCTCTTGAAAACAACTAAGTCCAGCTTCCCAACTAAACGGCTGATTGTTTTGGGCTTGGCCCAATAAGTCAAAAAAGTGAGCCAGCTCATGTCTCACCCTACTCGCTGCCCATCCCACCTCCTCCTCTATGCAGCAGCTTGACCGATCTAGCTCAGTGGCCACCCTCGTTCCCAGGCTCCTCTGTTATGGTCACCGTGGCCACGGGTTCAGCGGTTTTGGTGGAGGTTGTGGAGTCGGCCGAGTTTTTGAAACCGAAACCCTCCACCATCACATGCTCTTCTCCCTTCTTCTTCTCACTTACATCGCGACCTGTGATAGTTCGTTTTGTGACCATCTGTGGCGGCTCCTCCCGTGTAATGGTCACTGCTGCGGTTGATTCGGGTGGTTCCGGTGGTTCACGCGGTGGGATCTGAATCATCAAGCGAGAACCCGAGCTCGATCCACGGCTTGTGTCTCCTCTGTTCCTCTTGGTGAGGTGAGCCCTATCGATCTGGTGGCTCGTGGTTGGAGCTCTTCCCTCTGCCGCTCACCGCGGGATTCCATCGCATGTTCGCTCGGTCGAGCTTCGCCCATCATTCTTTGGATCTCCTTCAATGGTTCTTCTTCGATTTCGATCTCGGCTCGGTGCTTCCTCAGATTGGTGCGTATCATTATCTTCATCATCATCGTCCTCTGGTGCAGCATCTCCATCCTCTTCCTCCACTTCATTCTGCATGCTCCGAAAAAACGCTTGAACATTAGGAGGCCAATCGGTCATGGAGGATCTCTTTCTTCTCCTCCACCACCAATCTTCATCGCCCTCCCAAACAGGTAGTCGACGACGACGCCGGTGGGATCTTCCTCTTTCCATGGCGGCGGCAGCAGCAGCAGCAGCAGCAACAGGCGTGGTTGGCACAGGGCTCTCAAGACCGGGAGCTTTGATACCATTTGATAGGTACCAAGCCATGTATGAGTGAATATGATGAGTGTATTGAGAACAATTGAAAGTGTAAAATAGCTCAGAGTATTAGAGAGACTCTGAAACTTTTCCAAATGTCTAACCAATTTCCAGATACCCCTCTCAATATCCCTCCCCTTCCTATATAGGTTCTCCCCTAACTAACTAGAATATTCTCACTCTGTCTATGTGGCAGAGTTAGTTACAAAACCCTTACAATTATAAGTAGACCTAACAGTGATAATTTTATTTCTCTGATGTGCTTGCTTAGTAAAATAATTATTATTAAAAAAAAAAAAAATCTTGTACAGAGTTGTACTTGGAAAGTGATTAATTTCTATTTGTATTATATCAATATTTGATGCAAGATATAGATGTGTACCTCTTTCATGTTGCAAGCTAACCTTTAGCTTCTTAACTTCTACAAATTTTATATTACCTCAGGTTTAATTTGAGTTTATTGTTTATTTTGCCATTTGAACTTTTCACCACATGGCCTGTTAAATTTTGAATTGAGTGGATTATACTCATCCTTAGCTTCTGCTTCTAAGTGTTCTCTTATAAATCAATCCTGACATGATGAGAACACATAAATTGGTGGGTTCCCATGGACACTCAGTTATCATTTTGTTGAACCGTACTATCTGAGATTTTGATGTTCACACTGTGTGTAAGTTCCTGAATGCACAAAGTAATTTGCAGGCCAACCAAGGCGCCACCTACTGACCACTGGGTGGAGTGTCTTTGTCAGTTCCAAAAAGTTGGTGGCTGGTGATGCATTTATATTCTTAAGGCAAGTCGTTTAATAGCAGAAGCACTATTCCACCTCTAGTGGCAAGACAAAATACTTTGCAGTTTTCGTTACTTGATTTTTTTTTTTAAATGTTTTTTAGTGATTGTGGTTGGTTTTTGTTTCATGCAATATTTCAGGGGTGAAAATGGAGAGCTGCGAGTTGGGGTAAGGAGGCTCATGAGACAGCAAAGCAACATGCCATCCTCAGTTATATCTAGCCACAGCATGCATCTCGGTGTTCTGGCCACTGCATCTCATGCCATTGCCACTGGAACGCTGTTTTCTGTATTCTACAAGCCCAGGTCTTGTATTTAACATGATGAAGTTGTTAGTTGGTCTCATGTCATGTTTTTAGTCATTGATGTTGGTGTTGTCAATTTGTCATATTTTGTAGGGATTAATGATACCTTTTTTTCAAAAAATATTGTTCATATGCCTTCCTGCTTGCTTTAGGGGAAATAATATGATAGAGATGGTATTTGAGCTCCCTTTTTTTACTTTAATGAGTAGATGCTGTGCTGATTGTCAAAGTTTATCTCAGAACAAGTAGGTCAGAGTTTATTGTGAGTGTCAACAAATATCTCGAAGCTCGAAGTCATAAACTTTCTGTTGGGATGAGATTCAAAATGAGATTTGAGGGTGATGAAGTTCCTGAAAGGAGGTGAACCACCTAGTTGCTTTATAGTTGATACTTTAATTTTAGCACTTTGTGCAATATGATAAACTTTCCCCACATCATGAATACAGGTTCAGCGGGACAATTGTAGGTGTTGGAGATAATAAATCACCAGTCTGGGCTGATTCTGAGTGGCGATCATTAAAGGTTTGTGTGGCACTGTTTTAGTTAACTTCCTGTGCTTAATTTTGTAGTTTGTACCCAGTAGAACTTGAAATTTTTAAAAATTTTCTTGACAATGTCCTCTTTAATTTTAGTAAAACCAACCAAAAGTACAGGTTCTTCTTGCATCTCTTTCTATTGGTGAAGAAAGGTCAATATTGATGCTTTGTTGGTGCAATGGTCTGGTAAATGATATTTCCTTGGATGGGTGGAAATTCAGTAATGGATGCATTAACTGGCCTATAACAGTCTAGGATTTGAAAATCACATAGCAGCTTTTGGTTCATAAATCTTATTATCTATGATTATAATGGTACTCAGGTTCAATGGGATGAACCATCATCAATTTTGCGTCCTGATAGAGTTTCTCCATGGGAATTGGAGCCACTTGTGTCTACTGCTCCTGCAAACTCCCAGCCAAACCAAAGAAACAAGAGATCACGGCCTCCCATTCTGCCTTCAACAACGCCTGATTCTTCTCTGCAAGGTATCTTGATCTTACGCAACTTCTTCATTCCAATTTTGTTACTCATTCTGCTTTTCTGCATTCTTTTTCTCTGTGCATTAGGTATATGGAAATCACCTGTTGAATCTCCGTCTTTCGCCTGTCGTGATCCCCAACATGGCCGAGATTTCTATCCATCACCCAAATTCAATTCTACAGCATCTAACTTTCTAGGTTTTGGTGGGAATAACTCTGCTTCCAATGAGTCAATATATTGGTCTAATAGGATGGAAAACACTACTGAATCATTTTCACCTATAGCACTTAAAGAATCTGCAGAAAAGAGACAAGGCACTGGAAATGGCTGTAGGCTCTTTGGGATTCAGTTACTTGACAATTCTAATGCAGAAGAAAGTCTGCCAACTGTCACTTTGTCAGGAAGGGTTGGTGATGATAAGTCCGTTCCATCTTTGGATGGCGAGTCTGATCAGCATTCTGAACCATCAAATGTTAATCGATCTGATATTCCTTCTGCAAGCTGTGACGCTGAAAAATCATGCCTGCGGTCTCCCCAGGAATCACAAAGCAGGCAAATAAGAAGCTGCACAAAGGTAGCATAGCTTGTATTTAATGTTGGCGTAATATGCTCTGCAGTCCTCCCTATTTACAATCCCACAATGTCCTTGGCATATTTTTTCTATGCACTAATTTAGTTGACTGTATGTCAACTGTTTGTACTATATCTTCATTTTACATAATTATATTATATATATTGATTTTTTAGCTCCTGATGATATTTTTATGATATATATCTGCATTGTCAACAGCATCTTACACACAGTAAATATAGCTTAAGAATGGATAGGAAGTTCTTGAATATTTTATTGCCAGCGCAATACAACTTCCAATGTTTTTCCATGCTTCAAAATCTGATCACATGGTTCAGCTGAAAAATAGAAAATCTTTCAACTTTTCCTTTGAAATAGTATCCACAAATAATTATTAGCTGAATATTTTCTTTGTTACTGGTCATAAAAGCTATAGGAATTAGTACTAAGGGTTATGAGGCTTCTGCTTTCTGGATGATTCGAATTAAATTTGGGTCATCTTGTTTCACTTTGATTTGTAAAAGGGGTTTAGCTTCCTCTACGAGAGGGTGGTGCCTGCCTGCATAGAGTAATGAGATAATTGATGATACAATTTTAGTATCGTTCCAGGTTCACATGCAAGGTATGGCTGTTGGAAGGGCTGTGGATTTAACTCGGTTTGATGGATATGGGGATCTGCTCAGGAAATTGGAAGAGATGTTTGACATAAAGGGTGAGCTCTGTGGAGCCACAAAAAAATGGCAGGTTGTCTACACTGATAATGAAGATGATATGATGATGGTTGGAGATGATCCATGGCTGTAAGATCATTTGATGCTAGCTTTTTACTTGGACACCTTATTAGTGTTGCATATTATTTTGGTATTTATATGTGTATCTTTAATTCTTGCTTGTTATTCTGCTGCAGTGAGTTCTGTAGTGTAGTGAGGAAAATTTTCATCTACACAGTAGAGGAGGTGAAGAAGCTTTCACCCAAAACCGGACTTCCAATTAATGAAGAAGTTAAACCAGGCAAACTGGATTCTGAAGCAGTAGTTAATCCTGAGGATCAGTCATCTATTGTGGGGCCTGGTTGCTAATACTCCCAGGTCTTGCAATACTGTAGTTGCTATATACAATAAACGTTGGTATGAAAGTAGGGAGTAAACAATGAGAGAAATGAGAATGAACTTGATAAGCACTTGATGGCCTATAGGAGCTACTTTATCTGCTGGAGCAGCGTGAGAGCATCAATGCAGAAGTACTGGTTTGATATCTTGCTGTTTGATCTGCCTTGAAAGAGAGGCTTCGGGTATTTTGGGTTTTCTATTTCTTCTATGGCTTGGTTTTCGCCTAGAGTCTCATGGTCCATGCATGTTCAGTTTTGATTGGGCTGCGAGCATGAAGAAATGTATGTCTTTGGTCTACTTGTGCTTTTGTTTTCTGGTTCTTTAGTAATTCACTTGATGTGATGCATCTCATTTATGTATATAACTTTCTATAATCTTTGAATACTATTTAATGTATGTATATCGAGCCAAAAAAATTTATTCCCCGTAGCTGCAGCTCTCCACTGTCTAATCTGGAGTTTTTATCATTAATAATTTCATATGCGGGGCAGTTTCATGAGTTAGTATGGTATCCCTGAATGCTTTGGCAATCTTTAGGTCCGATGACTGATGACGAATGATGGCTTGAGGTGGGTTCCCGTGCATATGAAGATATTTGCTTTATGGGAGTGGCAATAGGCCCTAGGTTTTTTTTTGGTCGAACACTAGGTGTATGTCAGTTTGAATCTTGAAGCAGGAGAAAGGGGAAGAAGGGTTTTATAGAATAAGATTTTCAAATTTTGCTTTATAAATCACCCTTTTCTAAAATTTAAACAGATAAAAATACCCAAAGTGTCTATTGACCATTTAATTATTATTCTATAAATGTTTTTTGTTTTTATTTGTTAATTGAAATAATTATTTAATATTATATACTTAGTTCATTGGGAATGTCCAAAATAATTTATTTTAATCTTTATTATTAATTTTCATTCCTATATGCTTAATACAATTATATGGTTTTAAATATTGAATTATCTTTTCAAATTTTTATCAATATAATAATTAACTAAATAATTTAATAGTGAAAATAAAGACAATTGATATATTATAAAATATTACACACACACACACACACACTATATTTTATTGCTTTTCCAATATGAAATCATATCCAACCTTATCACCATTTCTTTTAATTTTCTTTTGCATTATTTTTAACTATGTTTAATTAAAAGAAATCCATCCATATTCAGCTTTATTAGCCATGATTTCTTGCTTTCCATTAACATCATATTTTATGCATTTTCAAATCATGACACATGAACACAATTATGATTACACATTATGCTTTCTTTTTCTAAGTTTTCTTTAATTGAAAAATGAAATAAAACCTCCATTTTCTAGCCATGAAGGTGGCAGCCATACAAACCCAAACTCCTATAAATATGTGTTTCTTTCAAGCCAAAATGCACACACAAACATTCCTAGCCTTAGCATTTTCTTACTTGATAGTCTTCTTACTCAAAGTTTGCTCAAAGTTCTCTAATTCTCTCAATACTTCAAGCTTTCTTCTTCTTTCTCATTCATATCCAAGAGACTCTATTCCCAACCTCTAACCAAGCTCTAAACCTCAAGCATACACATTCCAACCATAAATGAAATCCTAAACACATAACCTTTCCATTATCAAATACAAGAACACAACAAAAATTCTTCCACCATATCCATCATCACTTGGCTGAAACCATCATTATCATCTAGAGGAGATTTTTCTTCTTTTTGCTACTTAAGATATCAAGCTTTAACTTTTGAGAACAAGAAACAACTTGGTAGGGATTTTATTTCATGTTATATCCTTGTTCTTTGCTTATAATTTAACTTTTAATGAGCTTGATGATGAGACCATGAAATAAGGTTCTTGGAACCATGATAATCAAGGACTCTAAAGTTCACTTCCTTTGTTAAGATTAATTGAGGTTAAAGAGTCTGAATTCTCTAAAAGTTTTGAGCTTAACAAGATAATAAAGGAACTTGCATCTGTTTATGTTTCAAGCTTTTGCATATCATATTTAAATTTCAAGCCTTGCATAATCATAATAATTTCAAGTCATCACCTTAAATCTTGAAGATAATAATATGAATTTAAATTCTCACGTTTAAATTCCAAGTATTGCATTTCATGTTTATACTTCAAGCTATCACTTAAACTTTGAAGATCTAAAAATGAACTTGCAACTTTATATTTATATTTCAAGTATTGCATATCATGTTTATACTTCCAAGTTATCACCTTATAATGATAAAGATTAAAAATGGATTGCATAGCATGTTTATGATTCTTACTGTCACCTAAATCTCTAAAGCTCAAAACTTACCTCTTTAATCTTAATAGAAATTTTTATTATGGATATATTTAAATTATGTTATTTCTAGCCTCTTGATGCTATTGATATTGAGGTTGGTTTATTTTAGTTTTTTAGGCTTTGATCTTGTTTTTAAATTACTCAATTAACTTTTGTTAGGAGTAGAAATTTAAAGATGTTTAAGATTGTACTTTTCTCAAGCTTTTTGATTAAAAGAATTAGGTTACTGACCTGATTTAAATAAAATGGTTAGGATGTTGATTCAAAAGGTTTGGATGTGTATAAATTATTTATAATTGATGTAAGAATTGTTTTTAGCATTTTTGAGATAAACTAGTAATTAGAAATGATCAAAATTGTAATTTTATAAAGCTTTAGAGAATGAATTTTCTGAATTAATTCCTCACAAATTTGATACTGATCATATTTTTTGAATAAATAAGAATTATTAGTATTTGAAGTAAAAATTGTTTTTGGTATCTTAGAGGTTGAAAAGAATAATTACAACTTTTAGTTTTGATTATTTTGCAAAATACGGAAAGTTGTATTCTAAACTATCAATTATGTAATTTTGGTCAAAGGATTTTAATTAGAGTTAATTATGATATGTGATGTGTCTATATGTTTAAAATACCATTTATAATGTTTATAAAAAGTTTTAGAAGTCTTGGCTTTTGATAAGTGTAAAAAATGAGCAACTTTGCACTTTGACCCCTAAAATGTGTTAAATTTAGTCTATGACCCTAAAAGGTTTTTATGACAAGTTTAAATGGTTTCTAATAGTTATACATCTCTTGAAAGTATTGGTTAAATGTTAAAGAACTTTAGTTTGTGAGAATATGTTAAAAAAAGGTATTTACATTTTGACCCATAACCTTTGAGAAATTACGATTTGACCCCTTTGGGGCTTAAGCGTGAATATTGATAATTTGATGAGAAGAATGTGATCGATATCTTGTGAAGGCTATGTTCATATATTGAGATTTATATGGCTTATGGATATATGCAATGAAATATGATGCATGTTTATGTGATTTGAATTATGGCATGTTATGGTTATGTTTGATTCATTGAGATGCATAATTTCATAAAGTTTTATGAGCATGAAATGCTGAAATGATGAGTTATTCATGTTTGCATCTCTATATAATATGCGAAGATTAAAGGTGACATATGACACATGGAAATGATCCTCTAGACTCTCCAATTAAAGGTTATGAGAGGTGATCCAAATAGGAAATGATCCTTTAGACTCCCCGAATTAAAGGTTATGAAAGGTGATCCTAATGTCCCCTATCTCGTACCTTAAGAGTCGGGAATTTAACTTATTAAAAGGGATAAGATTATGCTAGTAACGACTAGTGAGGTATGAGCTCATAACCTATAACTCTCGAGAAAAGAGAGAATATAGGGCGGCTCCCAAGGAAAAGAGAATAAGAAGTTTAAGTCACCTATAAGAATGATGATCATGATGTTCTTTATATCATATGCATTGTTTTGTAAATTCTATGATATTTTGTATACGATATTGACATGCATTCATAACTAGTATGTTGCATTCACGACATTAAGATTTATGCTAAAAGATACAGGCCTCGGCTAATGGTATTTAGAACTTAATAAATGAACTCTATACATGCTCACCTTTTTATAATGAAACCCAAGGTTCCTGGGGATGATGATGATGATACACATGGTAGAAGGAGATGACCCTATTAAGATTCTTTTATAAGATTCTCACTCCCTCTTTATTTCTTCCCATCTCGTCTTCAAAGGTTGATGGCGACATTCGTTATCTACTTGATGCACCCGCCTGGGAGATGCATTTCGATCCAGCGAATTTGTCATATTACTTCATGGATCGTTGTGCTATTCATGTTTATGTTTTTATGGCTCGTCCTTTTGTGCATCCTGTTGATAATGTTCGATTCTCTCCTACTACTCCTTTCACAGATGATTTCGCCTTCAAGCGTGCGCACCCACAAACTCCACAGTATCCCCTTCCCTGTTCTGGTGTATTTGCTGTTCGAAACTTTCCTGAGTACATACCCCGATTGCCACCCCACTTTACCGGCTCGTGGTCAGACCTTTCGGAGAGATCACCCTTTCAGCACTCTTTTTACAATTCTGCTCCAATGGATATGGGAGGTGATGACGGTGAAGCGAAAACAGTTACGCAGCCCATTCGTAGAGGTGCCGCTCGCCCCCATCGAGGCGCCCATGTTCACCCGACTGGACGTCTGGCTGCACGTGACGATCCTAGGAATGCTTAGTGAGAGGAGAGAATTGAGATAGTTTAATTTCCTCTGTGTGCTATTTACTTTGGTATTTGTATGTTCTATTGCGCAAAAGAAACAATTTAATTTTAATATGTACAATTATGAATTTGTGGTATTTATATTGTGGTGATGTATTTGATGTATGAATATGAGTTGCCATTACACTTTTCTTGTGTATACGAAATGTACGACGTTGACATCTTAGTATGCGCGACTCACATTTTGTTTTCAAAAAGAATTTTCACCCATATTTTTAGTAAGGTATTTTAAAAGTTTAAGACTGAAACAAAAAAAGTAATAACTAATAATTAACTTAAATGCAATCCTAGGCATATTGAGTTAAATATTAGAGTGTTACACTATGTATTTCAACGCTCGCCATAAGCTTAAGCTTTCAAAAAGTAAGTTGTACCACTAAAAAAAGAGTTATCCACTATTTTCTTTAGTTAAATTTCAAAAGAAAATGAATCCAAGGCATAAGTGACAACTAGTAGAATCCAAATGCGAACTTAAGCGTAGTTGGGTTTATTAGGGTGTTACACAAGCTGAATGGATAGTTATTCAATAGCCTCTCTTAGCTGAACCGGGTAGTCTTGTATTAGCCTTTCCCAGCTAACAACTGTGACCAACAGGTAACTCTATACTAGTACAAATTGAGTAGTTATTCACCAGCCTCTCCAAGCTAAACCAAGTAATTTTTCACTAGCCTCTTCAAGCTGAACTGTGACCAATAAACTACTTTTTATTGACACATTGAAAGTAGTCTTTAACTAGCCTCTCCAAGCTAAACTGTGAACAGTTGACAAGCTCAGAAGCTGTCACGTTGTAAGTAATTTTACATTAACCTCTCCAAGCTATCTCACAGCGATCACTACCGGATCGAGGATACAAAGATTTAGTGTTTGGGTTGCCACTCAAACTAACCTACACTCAAGTTTCCTTAACATATACATGAAAAGATCTTGGGAAAACTTGAACGACTTCCTTCTATCATTTCTTTCTAGGAAGACCACAAAACTATTTAAGAACGAAGAAGGAAGATTTTTTACAAGTAAGGAATCTAATTACATTATGATATGAACCTCACTAGAGATGAGGAAAGATTTTTTTAGAATTTTCTTTTTAAGCACGGAGTTTCTTTCTTACACATTAGAGAACAATATCTCTATTTAAAGAAAGTCTTCCTTATGACCGTTGCCTATGATTTGTTCTTCTAGAGACACGTGTTGATCATCCATTTGTGTCTTGGAAAGATAGTTTAAAAGTGTAGTATGTCATATGCCATATCGGTTGCGTAAGCCATTGTGAAATAGAGGTTTCTGATGTCCTTCAGAAATTACTCTTACTTTCTGAACTGTTGTTTCTAAACTCTTTCTTCCAAGACTTGGAATAATTGATTTCAAAGGCAAAAGAGATGATTGACCGGTCCTGACACCGGGATTTGACTCTTTCAAATTTAAATTCAAAATTCAAATTTAAATTTCCCTCTATTTCCAGTAATGCTCAGCGCTCCACAGTAACGTGAGCTTTCTGATATGGTAACAGATCCTTTGATGATTTTTTTACTTTCTAATATTGAATCCAAGCATTTTGATGATGACTGATTTGCTATTATGCTGATTAAAGATGGTGTAACATCTGGTCTTTAGAGATTGCTTGATATCTTCATTGTAAGCTTACTTTCTAATGTCCAGTGCTACTTTCTGAAGTCTCAGGACTTGATTTCTTGTAGCGTTGATATCTTCTTCAAATCGTTATCTATTTATTGCTTAAGTAAGGATATTATTTCACTTTCATTTCAATTCATATTTCTCAATATTTGATAAACATGTTTACACATGCAGAGTGATATTATCTCACTTTCATTTCGATTCATATTTCTCAACATTTGATAAACATGTTTACACATGCAGAGTGAATTTTATCAAAATGTCCCTAGGTAATTTTGCACGTAATTCGAGGCCGAATAATCCTCAATAAAGGAATATAACATTAGAGAAACATTATAGGAGGCTTGATTAGCAATTCGTGCAAAAGTCGCATACCCCGATTTTTCTGTATGTGTAAAATGATCAAAATACCCTTGAGGTCATTTTTACTTAGAAAATCAAAGATAATCAATCTAGATTATCTTTGAGGAGTTAGTTTAATAATTGACGGGGATTGTATGTGTCTTGGAGATAAAAATCTCAATTCTCAGTTTTCATCGTATGTAAAATTACCATTTTACCCCTGTAATAATTTAATATGAAATTATGCAATCTTTGAATTCAGTTTTCACCCAAAAGTTCAAAATATCTATTTTAAATGTAATTTGACTATGTCCAGTAATTCTGAGAAGTTTTTATATGAAATTATCTTTTTACCCCTAGTTGTGCTAAATGAGTTTACTTATGTAATTAAGACAATATTAAGCTCTAGTTGAACTCAAATTGATTTCATTCATTAACCTTGAACAAAAAATAATTACTTTAGGTAATTAGAGCCTAAGATTGCTTAAGGTAAAATTAAATTACCTTTACTTAATTACAAGGACTCATAAAAATTAATGATGTTGAGATTAAAGTTAAGATTTCGGTTTAGGTAAAATCTAGTACATTTACATTTCCTCATTCTAAGTTTAGAACTTATGTTGCAAATTGATTTTAACTCATTTGAAATTAACTTCATTTACTAGTGTATGATTATTCTTTTTACGTTGTCTTGATTTGTCCTAAATACTTAACCTTTTATCATTTTCATTAATCTATCAATTTCTAATCTTTTACCTAAGTAATTAGACATCTAATACATGTCCTACCACTTGAAAATAATGAAAAATCTGATAAAAAAAAGAACCAGAAACCAGTGGCCATAATGCTCCATTTCATCATATTTTAATGGTTTTTCCAGCAAAGAAACATATCCAACCTTATCATCATTTCTTTAGCTTTCTTTTCCATTATTTTTGGTGATGTTTAAGCAAAAGAATTTTTCACATATCAGCCATGGAAGGCCACGGTTATCATGCTCTTCATCTCACCATATTTTAATTCTTTCTTCTAACAAAAATGCACATGCTACATCATTATACCACTTCATTTCTTTTTCTTTCTTTTACATTGTTTTTATTCAAAAAATTTTGCCTTGCAATCAGCCAAAGAAACCGTGTGGATGGAGCCTCCATTACATCATATTTTAGTATTTTTCATCCATAATGCATGAACAACATCATGACTACACCATATGCATTCTTTTTCTAAGTTTTATTTAATTAAAAAAAATGAACAAACTCCTCCATTTCCAGCCTTATACCACACGGCCAACACCCTTCAAAATGCCTATAAATAGATGTTCTTCCATTGCCAAAATGCATACACAAGCACGCTTAGCCTTAGCATTTTCTTACTTGATAGTTTTTTTACTCAGTTTGCTCAAAGTTCTCTAATTCTCTCAAGACTTCAAGTTTTCTTCTTTTTCCTCATTCACACTCAAGAGACTCCATTCCCAACCTCTAGCCAAGCTCTAAACCTCAAGCATACATATTTCAACCATAAATCAACTCCTAAACACATAACTTTTCCATTATCAAACACAAAAACACAAGAAAAATCATTCCTCCATTTGTTTTCATCTTGGCCGAATGCACAACACTCATCAAGGAAATATTTTCTTCTTCTAACTTCTCTAAAGATCAAGCATTATCTTTTGTTAACAAGAAATGTAACACCCCGATTTTTCTATCTGAGAGAAAATGACCAAAATGCCCCTCAGGTCATTTTCCACCCAGAATTCAAGGATAGCTGACCCGACAGTCCTCGAAGGGTCAACTCAATGTTTGAAGGGGATTAGATGGTCCTTGAGTGATTTTGGAAATGAAAATCTTGTTTTCTGTAGTTTTGGGTCAAAATGACCAAAATACCCCTATAGCGTTTTTACACGGGTAAAGGTGCCGTTTGAGCTCGAAACTTTCCCCAAAGGTTTAAAATGAAGTTTTTGTGTGTTTAAAAGTATCTGTTTAAGTATTGGTGGTCCCGGGCAATTTTTGTGTAAAATTACGATTTTGCCCCTAAAATAGTATTTTTAAGCTTAATGACGTAATTGAGCAAACCTAAGCAATATTAGGCTCTAATTAAAGATTAATTAATTTTCATAATTAATCTAAGTCAAAATAAGATATTAAAATTAATTAGAACTTAAAATTTCTTAGATTAAACCTAAATCTCTTTTTAAAACTCAAGATTCCTAGTTTTGGAATCTTGAATAGTATTTTCTCTCTCCAATTCCCTAAATCAAGGAAACATGTTGGCATTGGATTCCAAGTTAATGAGGTTTGACTTTATTAATTTAGAGAAACCACCTTCTAATCTAGTTTCATATAGCCTTTAATTACGTACTTATTTACCTAAACACTTACTTACAAATTCCTAAATCCTAAGCCTAATCAAAGCTACACCTAAACATATCTCTAAACCACAATTAAATGAAAGATCTTCCTTCCCCATTATAAGGAGGAAGTGGCGCCACCTCACCCTCCATTGTCCATCATATGTTTATTCATTCAAAATACTCAAAGACGCATGCTTAGAACCATACCTTAGGCCATACCTAGCCATACTTCACCAAGCTTTAGGCCATATCTCACCATACCTTGAACCATGACTTTGAATGACCATTTGAAGAAGATATTTTCCTTCCTTTCCTTCCTCAAAATTTGGCCACCACTTCCTCCTTGCACCCTTGGTTTTGTTTTTCTATAAATACACATGCAAATGAACTTGTGAGAACTTTTAGTTCATTTGCTAGCTTTGAGTTTTCAAAAGTGTCTTGGTTTCTTTCTTTTCTTTCAAAGAACTCAAGAGTTCTTTCTTCCTTTCATCTTCTTCATCCTTTCCACCACCACATAACCACCATTAAATCTTCCTTAAAACACTTAGCCATATCATTCTCAAGATCAAGCTCAAGAAACACAACTTCCTTTCCTTTTCCTTTCTTCTTGGCCGAAGCTCCATCAAGCTTTAGGGAGGATTTTTCTTTCATTCTCCTCTCAAGACCAAGCCTTGTTCATCCTCCAAGAGACATACCTTTGGTAGGGATTTTGTTCTTTAAAGTTTGGTCTTTTAAAGCTTTGATAAAAATGAGTTTTTGCTAGTTTCTCTTAGCTTTTAGAACTTCTTTTCTCCTCTATGTATTTCGGCCTTGGAGTCTTTCTTTAAAAGGAAAAGTTGGCTTGATGATGAGGTTTCAAGATAATGGACTCATGATTACCATTTGAGGAACCTCTAAAACTTGAAACTTGGTTTTGATTTCAACACATTTTGGTTATTCCTTTGCTTTTCTTTGAATATAGCTTTTGGTTTTCCTTTTCTTTTCCTTTCCTTTTGGTTTCGGTTTCTTTCCTTTTCCTTTTTCTTTAAGTTCTTGAGCTTTTATTTTTAAGGGTATAAGATAATGTTAACTTGATTTGTTCTTTAATCCATTTCCTTAGAGCTTGATGATGAAGTTCACACCTTATGGTTTCTTTGTAAACCTTGGTACAAGAACTCTAAAGCTTGCTTTATCTTGCTATGATAAGTTTGGGTTGAGGTTTAAGTTCCTTTAAGTCTTGCAAAAGCTCTAGTGAAGAATATAAAATGGACTTACATTCATATTTATTTTCCTTACCTAGCTTATTTATTTTTGAGCTAATCACCTAAAACGTAAAGATTAAAACAAGGGTTTCATTTTCATATCACCTAATAATTAATCTCAAAGCTCACCTATTTCGGCCTTAAAGTCGATTGTTGTGGAGTCTAGAGCACTAAAATAAAGAACCGGACTTGCATTCATATTTATATTTCAAGTCATCACTTAAATCCTAAAAGATAAAATGAACTTGCATATTTATTCTCAAGTTCTTGCATCTCATATTTATTTTCAAGTTCTCACTTTACTTTATAGTGAAGACTAAAATGGAATGCATAGCACGTTTATGTTTTGTTATCACTTAAAGACCCTAGAGCTCAAAGACTTGCCATTTTTATCTCAAGTTGAAGTTGGTTATGGAAATATCCTCATGGATGCATATTTCGGCCATGTGATAATGATGAAGTTGATGTGAATCACATCTAGTCACAAGAGCCAAAAATCTATGTTCTAAGATTTTCTTTAGGCCCCCAAGAGTTTTATAAAAGTTATTACCAATGAGATTTATGATTTAAGCTTCTTCTAAGAATGTTTTAAATTAGCCACTGCCCTATAGTTATTTTTAGTCCCTTCTTGTGGAATGAAATGGTTTTCAAAGAATTTTAGAAGTCCTAAAATGACTCCAAGGGAAATTAGTAATTTATATGTCTTGAAAAATGTGAGATTATGTGTTCTTTGGAACCTATGCTTTTCGATTCTGCCATGGTATGTTCACTGCTGTATGATGATGTTTTGACATGTTAGAATGTTTAAAAATTATATATGTTGAGGTAGGAGCCTTTCTATGCATGTTAGGGAAGAAACTAGTATTACAGAGAAACCGTAAAGTTAAGTTTATGATTAGTTTTGACCCATTTATTTTTAGCCACTGCCAAAACTATTTTAATGGGATAACATTCAGTTTAGGATTGTTTAATTGTGAAAAACTTGGTAACATTTGAGGTAGGATTGATTTTTAGCACCTATAAAGAAACTAGTAACTAGAAAACCGTAAAAGTACAATTCTAGAACACTTAGAAATATAATTTTCTGTTTCTATCCAACAACCTTATAATGTAGTAAACATGGTTTATAATTTGTTCATAGTCATATGAATACCTCATAATTGGTTTAGATTTGATTTATAGCGTCTTAGGCAAAGACAGGACATAGAAAGGGTATAAAACGTAGTTTCTAGAAACCCGTAATTGCAAGATTTAGAAATCAACAATCTGTACGGAATTGTTTGGTTTTCCCCCTAAGTATAAAAATTAATGAGGATAATTAGTTGTGAACCTATAGGTGCATAAAAGGATAAAAACAGATGTTAGCATAATTGGTTATCAAGATTAAGACCTGTAAAGGCCAAAGCATAAGACATCATAGGTCCCACAACATAACGAGCTTCATGACTTCAAGAAGATGTATGTTTAATTATGAGAATAACTTGAGCATAGCATATGCATTAGCTGAGCCCGATCCTTGATTCCGGCAAACTGGTTAGAAGCATGCTATCTTTTAAGAATGTTAAAGTAATGATGTGATGATGTATATGCTATGAGGAGTATGACTATATGACTTGATGTCTTATGTTGAATGGCTATGCATGCTCTAAATGTTTCGTGGCATAAAGCAAATTTTGAGGAAATCCGATTTACAGCCACTGTGCGGCTGAATTTTCGTCAAAATTTGAAGAGCTTAGAAAAGTTTTCAAAAACTCCTGGGTGACACCGGTTCGGCCGAGCACCCCCAGAATAGATGTGGCATAACATCGAGACACATTTATCCCGCTCCGGTAGGGAGGAAACAAATCCGTGAGGGTATTGACATTGAGCTTGCCAAAGCAGACAATTCACTGTGTACTAGATACTAATAGAGCGTTTCAAAGAAGGAAATGATCCTAAGATAGGTGATCCAAGATAGTTATGTATACCCCCTCTATTACCCCATATTAAATCTAGTAACGACTAGTTAGGATTGAGTTCATTCCTAGGCGATAGGTGAGATGTAGTTTGGTGACCAGATTATCACCGGGGCCGGTGAGTCGGTTGGATTTTTGGTGAATATGTTAAGAGGGTGGTCTTTATGAAAAGAACTAAAGAGTTTGACTTATGAGAAATTTGTCACATGAAAAGTACTGTGCCTTTTTATGCCACGTATATGATTCATGTTTCTTTATGTTGTGCCCAAGTATTATGATTTTCATGCTAATGTGCATATGGTATTGCCATGCATTCATCCAATATCTGTTGCATTCATGTCATTAAGACTCATACTAAAAGACACCCACTTCGGATAAATAGATTTAGAAAGCTTAAAACTGAACCTTATGCATGTACACCTTTTTCATAATTAAAACCGAAGTGGCTGGGGACGATGACGATGACACTTGTGTTAGAGTCGGAAATCCCTACTGAGAATCTTGAATGAGTTTCTCATCCCTTTTTTCTTCCGTGTCCTCTCTAGACGAGGATAACAACGAGGTTCGTGACTTCTTCTAAGGCTCACGTTTAAGGGTCACTCTAGCAGACGGAATAAAGGGTCGCTGCAGAAGCATAGATAGTTTAGCTTTTGGGTTGATACTCATCCAACCTCATTGGTGGATAAGGATCACTTCATATATATGTGCATGTTTTGATGTAAATAATGGTACAATGATGCTAGTAATTTATGTATTTATTAAGGTGTGATGATATTATGTTGTTATGTATAATACTACCTCTCATGATTATGTACGATGTGATTACTTTTCTTGTATGTTATGGTTATGACGAACATTAGGTTAGCGTGCGGCTCGCGTTTTGTTTTCAAGTTTCAAAAAAAAAAGAAAAATTTATTCGTATTTTCCGTTAAGTATTTTAATGAAAGGTTGTAAAAAAAAAAAGAGACTAAAAGAGTAATAGACTAATGGTTAACCTAAATACATTCTAGGAGTATTGGGTTAAAAATTAGGATGTTACAAGAAACAACTTGGTAGGGATTTTATTTCATATTCTTTCTCTTGTTCTTCCTTTATATTTTCGATTTTTATGATTTAATGACCATGGCTTGATGATGAGGAATCATGGAGGTGGTTATGAATCCATCATTTAAATAACCTCTAAAGCTCAAGGTTTGATTCTTGATGTCAAAAGATTAATGAAAGAATTGCTAAGTCTTGAGTTTTAAGCTTAATAAGACATAAAAATGAACTTGCATCTATATTTATGTTATAAGTTCTTGCACATTATATTTATATTTCAAGCTTTGCATAATCATGTTATATTTCAAGTTATCACTTTAATTCTTGAAGATAATAGTATGGACTTGCATATTCATATTTATATTCCAAGTTATCACCTAAATCATAACAACCTAAGAATGAATTTGTATCTTCATATTTATATTTCAAGCCTTGCATTTTATATTTATTATTCCAAGTTATCACCTTATAATGATAATAATAAGGTTACAAGACAAGTTTATGATTCTAGTCATCACTTAAATCCTAAAACTCAAGACTAACTTCTTTTATCTTAAATGGAAATTTTAATCATGGACACTTCTCATCTATATGTTTTTGGCTCTCACATAATTCTGATTTAAAACTTGTTATATTTTATTTTTAGATATTAATCTTGTCTTTAAGATACACAAAGAAAATTTTGAAAGACTTAAAAATTGCAAAGGATTAAAAACATGGTTTTTCTCATGATTTTAGATGCTAAAATTTTAATTTCTGATCTGATCTCTTAGAACTAGAATGGTTATTGATTTATGATGTTTAGATGAGTCTAAATCACTAATAATTGTTGTAAAACTTGTTTTTATTGTTTTAGGAAAAACTAGCAACTAAAAAGGATCAAAATTGTATTTTTATGAAGCTTTTAGAAGGCTAATTTTTCTGGTACTATTCGGTCCTATTCACCACTATTCATTGCTATTCACACACATGAGAATCATTAAGAATTGTTATAAAAATTATTCTTAGCATTTTGGGAAAGTCTAGTAACTAGAAAGAATCAAAATTGTGATTTTATTAAGCTTTGAGAGATTAATTTTCTGATTCTATTCAAGGGTTGTTCAAGGCTGTTCATGTTATTCACATACTTAAAAATTACTTATATTCGATGTAAAAATTGTTTTTGGTATCCTAGAGGCACAAAAGTATAGATACAAGTGTTAGATTGGACTGTTTTACAAAATGTGAAAAGTTATATTTTGAACTATTGATTCCCAAATGAGTTTTAAAAGAGTTCATAATGATGTTGAATGTGTCCATGAGTTCAAAATATCATTATAATGTTTAGAAAAAGTTTTAGAAGTGTTAGCATTTGTTAGGAGTTAAAAATGAGCAACTTTGCACTTTGATCTCTAAAGTATGTTAAAATTTGGTCTATAGCCCTAAAAGGTTTTTATGATGAGTTTTAAATGGTTTATAGTAATTATAAGTCTCTTGAAAGTATTGGTTAATGCTAAGGGTCTTTAGTTTGTAAAAATGCATTAAAAAGGGGTATTTACGTTTTGACTTGTAAACTTTGAGAAATTGCAATTTGACCCCTTTAGGGCTTAAGCATAAATATCGATAATTTTGATGAGATAAATGTGAATGATGTCTTGTGAAGGCTATGTTCATATGTTGAAATTTATATGGCTTATGGATATATGCAATGAAATATGATGCATGTTTATGTGATTTAAATTATGGTATGTTATGATTATGCTTGATAAATTGAGATGCATGGTTTCATGAAGTTTATGAGCATGAAATGTTGAAATGATAAGTTATTCATGTTTGCATCTCTATATAACATGCCAAGATTAAAGGTGACATAAGACACATGGAAATAATCCTGTAGACTCCCCGAATTAAAGGTTATGAGAGGTGATCCAAATAGGAAGTGATCCTTTAGACTCCTCGAATTAAAGGTTATGCCCTATCTCGTACCTAGAACTTAACTTAACTTATCAAAAAGGATAAGATTACGCTAGTGATGACTAGTGAGGTATGAGCTCATAACCTAGAACTCTCAAGATAAGATAAGATATAAGGCGGCTCCCAAGGAAAAGAGAATAAAAGGTTTAAGTCACCTAAAGAATGAACCATATGCATTTGTTCTTTATGTATGCTTAATTGTTGTATATTCTATTACATCTTGCATATGGTACTGACATACATTCATGATATAATATGTTGCATTCATAACATTAAGATCCATGTTAAAAGATACGGGCCTTGGTTAATGGTATCTAGAACTTAATAAATGAATATTGTACATGTCCACATTTTCATAAAGAAACCCGAGGTTCTTGGGGACGATGACAATGACATTTGTGTTAGAGTCGAGAAGCCCTATTGAGATTCTTGTATAAATTTCTCATCCCTCTTATTTTTCGTGTCGTCTCTAGACAAGGATGATGGTGTAGTTCATGACTTTCCTTGAGTAGTGGACGAGGGAGCTACGTTATAAACAAGAGATTCAACAGAGATAGTTTTTCCCTTGGATATTTGCCTTTAGAATAATCATATCTCATTCATCATATTGTATTCTATTAATGGATATATATATATATTGATGTCATTTATCTTTATAGGATATCACTATTATGATACAGTCATTGATATGTTATTATTATTTAAATTATGTTATATCATGGTTGTATTATGTGTTTACCTGTTATTTAATTCTAACATCTCTCTTATACAGGCAAGATGAATGACATTAGATACTTAGTATGCGCGGCTCACATTTTGGTATTTACGTTCAAAAAAAAAATTATCCATATTTGAGCTAAGGTATTTTCAAGAAGTTTTGAGTTAAAAATTGGAACAAAAGAGTAATAAGTAATAATTAACTTAAATGCCTCCTAGGCGTGTTGAGTTAAATATTACGGTGTTACACTAGGAAGCTAGGAACACCATCTTCAACCTCTATAATACCCTAATATTTAACCTAACACGCCTAGGACTTATTCAAGTTAATTATTAGTCATTACTCTTTTGTTCTAGTTCTTAATTCTAATTTTCAAAAAATACTTAATGAAAATATGGGTAAATTTTTTTTTTTGAAATGGAAGGTAAAAACTTGAGCCGTGCGTAAAGTAAAACTACATCGTTCACTTCGCATAGAATAAAGAATAGATATTCATATGGCGAGTGATATACAAGATATATAATAAATCATCATGGATATATATATAATACTAATAGTTTTACCATACACCAAGTCACATAGTAGTTTTAGTACAGTCATTTGTGCAAATATATAAAGAAAACATAAAATACATCAACCAGAAACCTCGCCTACCCAAGTACACCTAAAGTAGATAACCTCTAAAGCAAAAGAAGGCTACCCTATGCAAGATATGTCCACATGCACTACTACGCCCACTGCTATCCACTACTGCTGCCCGTCCTAAGGAAGAGGAGCATAACCAACCCTCTAAGCCAGTTTGGCCGGTGTGGCCAAACGGTCAGAGGCTCGAGCATAAACACCACAGTTAGGTATCATCCTCACTCTACCTCCTCGTATCGGCTCGTCACCGTAGCGTCATTGCCTCCACCAATCTCCATAGGCACGATGGGGGAAGAACCAATGGACGGGATCTCTGTGGCTGAGTCCTCGAAAGGGTTAGTTTCTGAATGAGCTGGGGGAGAGCGGGGAACATACTCCGGGTAATCTCGTACGGCTGAGGTAGCAGCAGGGGTACATCGAGTCTACTCTCCATGGGGGCATGCACGCTCGAAGAGAAGCTTGTCGATGAAGGGTGAGGTAGGGGTGAAACGGAAACTATTAACCGGATGAGCAAATGGGTAGTTTAAAAACACGAATATATAGATGGAACAACAGCCCACGAGATGGTATGACTAGTGTGTGGCATCAAAATGGAGCTCCTAAGTCGGTGCGTCAACGTAGATCACGAATACCGCCATCATCCTCTGAAGATGCGATGGAAAAAAAAGACAAAGGGAGCGAGAAACTTGATAAAGAATCCCAGTAGGGTGTCCTCCTATCCTAGTGTCATCATCTACATCCTCAGGAACCTTAGGTTTCATTATGAAATAGTGAGTATTGATAAGGTGCATTTGTGTCACTTAGCTTACTTCTAAACATTAGCTTTTTACATGAGTTTTAATGTATTGTTGACACAATTAATAAGGATTTTGATTTATTCCTCATTGTGTGATTTTGATAGAATTGATGACTTTTGCATTGATTATGGGATAATTTGTAATTACATCCTGTTGCGTTTGATTTGTCTCTGAGTATGGTCTTGAGTACAGGAGCCTTAGATAAAATACAACTATCAAGAACAAGGGATCGAATTAAGACAAATAAAGATGTTTTGGAAAGCTTAAGAAGTCCTCTACAACTTTCATGTTTATCTCGAAACCCAATTTTAAGAGTATCTTGGTGAAAATTGAGTTGCAAGGTTAAAGGTCGCTGATGTTCTGATGCCGTCTAACTTGGCCTCCAATTAGTATTTTCGCAATATCTGGAGCTACAAATTCCTATTGAGGTGACTTTAGTGGCATTGGAAAGCTATTCAAAGGGCTACAATCGCTATTTCTAGTACCAAGGACAGATTTGGATGTTTAAGAGGCCAAAATGATCAAATACATGAATACATCAATTCTGTCTAGTACTACAGCTCGTGAGATGACGGGATTGCAGCCCATTTATCTAAAAAGTGGCCCACTTTGGCCTATTATTAGAGAATGGTATTTAAGAGATTGTTATAGACTTTTACCTAACTTTTTACTCAGTTTTAAGCCGTAACTTTCAGTTGCTATTATTCTCTCTTTACATTTCTCTCTTCTCCTTCTCTATTTTTCACTCTCTAAGGGTTCCATTGATGAAGATGTTTTGTCTCGAAGATTGTGGCAAGGATTATTGCTATTATTTTCAAGTTTTTTATTTTCATTGTTGTAATCCTCCAGATCTCCAAGTGACACGTGTTGATAATCCACTTATGTCTTGAAAAAGCAGTCTAGAAAAGTAGCATATCTGTTTGTCAGAGATTGTTGCAGAAGCTGTTATAACATTAAGGTTTCTGATGTCCCTTCAGAAACTACTCTTACTTTCTAAATGTGGTTTCTAAACTCTTTCTTCTGGAAGCTAGGGTGGTTGACCAAGTTAGCAAAAGAGATGTCACGTCAATTCTAACACTGGGTTTTGACTTTTCAAATTCGAATTTGAATTTTGAATTTCCCTTATTTTCTTGTAAGGCACACTGTCTCACTATAAGTGGGCTTTCTAAAATGCGATATCATTTCCTTGATGAATCTTTAGTCTTCTTGTCTTCACTTAGAGCTTGTTGATGATTAAAGCATTACGAGTGTGATGATTGAAGATGGTAAAACACTTTGGCTTCAACATTCGATTGATATCTTCATTTCAGGTGTATTTTCTAAAGTCTAGAGTCTTGGTTTCTTGAACTGATGGTGTTTCGTCAAATCATTAGGCATTTTTAAGCTTGTTTTTGGACATAATTATCACATTCATATAGTCCATATCACTTAAAACGTGATAAAGCATGTTTGCAGATATAAAGTGAAATTATTCTTCATTAATGAATTCTTATTATGCTAATGATAGAACATATTTAGCTACTCAACAAACTCAACATAAACATTAGTCTCTCTTCAAAATATTTTCCTTAAATTGGCTTTGTTGTCATTCAAAATATATTGCATTAAAGCTTTCAGAAGGGTTTTGGAGCTAACAATCTCCCTTTTTTATGATGACAAACCAATTTGAAGAAAATCTTTTGATATTGAAAGAAATATTATTGGTAGTTTAGTGTGATAATTAATATTCTTTCAACTCATCACAAAATATGATTTTCAAGAAGTCCTTTTCTTAAGGCATGACATGAATAAGATCAAAAACATTTTATAGCCTTAAGTGACTTAAATCTTAGCAGCTCTAAATTTTAATGAATTTTTGAAATAGCTCGGTGTACTTTCTGAAATGTATCTGAACAATATATATAAAAGAAACATCATTTAAGCCCTGCTTACACAAACAGCTTGATTTTTTGTCATAAAAAAAACTTTCTGAAGATTCACGTGCTTGAATAACTAACAAGTAATACTTACGATATTTTATCTTGATTAATCCTCTTATTCAACATTTCTTTATCTAAACTTGTTTTTGAAATAGATGCTCATGTTTATATATAAAGAGATGTAATAGACTATTTGAGTAGTAAAGAAAATAGATTGATACGTATGCAGTTTTTTATGCTCGAAGAAACCTTAAAAGAATCAGTATATTCTATTCTAGGTTTCTAAAGCTCAAAAGGGATCAGTCCCAATTAAATCAAAGCAACAACAATATTGAGCATATATTGAGAGTTAAGAAACTCTTCACATAGATATCAGAGCATGGAATTTTGTAAATCAGCGCTTAAAACATATGACATGCTTTTCAAATTAGTTCATTAAATCAATGTGATTTCCAAATAAATTGAGATCTTGTTTATTAGTTATTTGCATTGGTCAAATTCTAGAGGTCGATCGATCACTAGTAGAATTGCCAGTAATTTATTACTAATAGCCACCAATGGGTTAAATATTTGGTCAATGATAATTGGTTTCTAATCCTAGGAATACCTTACACTAGTGCTTCTCACTGTTGTTATTATCTCGTTGCTATTAACTTTTAATTTAATTGTTTTAATTCTCATTCTTTCAGACCTCCAATTTTCATAACTAGATGTTGAGGCTCTTTGAGAGACAACATAGGTTGGGCCCTTTACTACATTTTTAGTGCAACTTAGCATTAAATTAATTTTCTAATTTGAAGAAGTAGGCAACAACCTTCATTCAAATTTTGGCGTCACTGCTAAGGAGGCATTAAAACTTAGTTGTTTATTTCTTTTTATTTTATTCTAGTTTTTATTTTATTTTTATTTACTATTTTCATTTTATGCTATTTATTTTATTCTGCTAAAAAAAAAAAAATCGGTTCCCTTGTATGAGGCGTTCCCTATCTGCTGGAAATTTAATACCTCTTGATTTTGAAATTGAGAGGACTTTAAGAAAAATCAGATAGGTAAAGCGTCAACGAATGGAACCATAAAGCATTCTAGAAAATGCCCAACTGAGAGAGGAGGTGACATGGGAGATAGGAACATGACACTAAGAGAGCTCACTATTCCTGATTTCACCCAACAGCCCTTGGCCATTACCTACCCTAAGCTAGACAATGATTTTGAGCTTTAAGGGTATATGGTACATGCTTTGCCCAAGTTCTATGGGTTGTCTAGAGAAGATCCCCACCAGAACTTGAAGAAGCTGCATATGGTATGTTCTGACATGAGACCCAACGGGGTAGACGTAGATTATGTTAAACTAAGAGCATTCCCCTTCTCCCTAGAAGGTGCTACAGAAAACTGTCTCTTTAATTTGTCAGATGGGATTGTAAATAGCTAGATAGGGATAAAGAGGCTTTTCTTGTAGGGGTATTTTCCTGCCTCTAGAGTGGCTTCTATTATAAAAGAGATCTCTAGAATTCGCCAGCCAAATGAGACTCTTCATGAGTATTGGGAGCGTTTCAAGCTCTTCTGTGCAAGCTTCCCTAACCATCGACTTCCAAAGCAACTCCTTATTCAAGATTTTTATGAGGGCTTAGTACCACTGATAGATGTATGATAGATCTTTGCTAGTGGAGGGGCACTTTTATGAGGGGTTGGTCCCTATGCTCTAACTAAGAATATGGCTGCCAATTTTCAGCAATTTAGTTTTAGGGCAACCACAACTACTAGAGCCTTCATGGAGTGAGGCAGCCAGAGAATCCAATGTTGACCTAGACTTTACAGCAACTTTCTGGCCTTATGCAGTAATTGATGGCTAGCCAGGTAGTAACTCCAGTGGTTTCTTGGCATATGTACTTCAAATGACCATCACACTAAATGTGCCTAACCTTACAAGACGAAACAACCACTAAGGTAACAATAACTAACCCTTTCCAGAGTTAACCTCAAAATCAGGCAGGCCAGTTCTCATTTGGAAAAACTTATAACTCCAGCTAGAAGAGTCACCCTAATTTGAAATGGGAAAATAACTTTCAACCATAGGGCCAACCTTCATAGCAGAAATACTTGGCACCTCATCAGAGGCAACCGGCCTTTCTTGCAGTTCCATCTTTAGACTTGATAAGGGGCATTTGTGCCACTTATCTTACTTCTAAACCTTAGCTTTTTACATGAGTTTTACTATATTGTTGACATAATTAATAAGAATTTTGATTTATCCCTCATTGTGTGATTTTGATAGAATTGATGACTTTTGCATTGATTATGGGATAATTTGTAATTACATCCTGTTGTATTTGACTTGTCACTTTGAGTATGGTCTTGAGTATATAGGAGCTTTAGATCAAATGCAATTGTCAAGACCAAGGGATCAAACTAAGACAAATAAAGATGTTTTCGAAAACTTAAGAAGTCATCCACAACTTTTATGCCAGATCTAAGAGTATCTTGGTGAAAATCGAGTGGCAAGATTAAAGGTTGCTGATGTTCTGATGCTGTCTAACTTGACCTCCAGTTAGTATTTTAGCAATATTTGGGGCTACAGATGTCCGATTGAGGTGATTTTGGTGGCGTTGGAAAGCTTATTCAGAGGACTACAATTGCTATTTCTAGTGCTGAGTCCAGATTCAATTCTGTCCAGCACTGCAGTGCTCATGAGTGTTGCAGTGCTCAACAGCAAGCTACAAAATGGCGTTCATCAGCAAAGCTCACTGTTGAGCATCGTAACGCTCATTAGCACCGCAGTGCTCATACGATGACGCAGAACAACTCATTTAACCTATTTTTGGGTCTAGTTTAGACTATTTTAGAGAGCAATGTTTAAAGGATTGTTATAGACTTTTACCCTAACTTTTTACTTAGTTTTAAGTTGCCACTTTCAGTTGCTATTATTCTCTCTCTACATCTCTCTCTTCTCCTTCTCTATTCTTCTCTCTCTAAGGGTTCCATTGGTGAAGGTGTTTTGTCTTGGATATTATAGCAAGGATCATTGCTATTATTTTTAGGTTCTTTTATCTTCATTGTTGTAATCCTCCAGAGATGGAGGAGTAGATTTCTTTTCTAGTGTAGGGATTTCAAGATGGATTGGGATGACATTTGAAACCCTTTATTTATATTGAATGCATTGGTTTTCTTAATGTTCTATAGTTTCCATTCCTTTAATTATTGTGGTGATTGCTATAATCTTTATTGAAATAACTAAATTAGCGATTGTCGTTTAGGGAAACCCTTTAGGCATAAATTGGTAGATCTATTGGTTTATGTTTGAAGGAGAACATTAGAATTAACTTTCTGATTGGCAGTTAGGCTATAGTAATTGGCCTATTAAATAAATGTGATTTCTAAATAGATTGACGATCGTCATTTATTAATTATTTGTATTGGTCAAATTCTAGAGGTCGATTGATCACTAGTAGAATTGCCAGTAATTTATTACTAATAGCCATCAATGGATTTAATATTTGGTTAATGATAATTGATTTCTAATCCTAAGAATACCTTCCACTAGTGTATTCTCAATTATTGCTTTAATTTTTTAAAACCCCCAATTTTTCAGCTAACTGTTGAAGCCTCCTTGAGAGACGACTTAGGTTGTGCCCTTTACTATATTTTTAGTGCAACTTAGCACTTTATAAATTTTAATTTGTTTGTGAGTCATGACAGCTCGCATCAAATTTTGGCGCCGTTGCCGAGGAGGCATAAAACTTAGTTGTATGTATTTTTCTTTTTTTATTTTATTTTTTTCTAGTTTTTATTTTATTTTATTTTTATTAATTTATTTACTATTTTTTATTTTTTGCAATTATCTTACTCTGCAAAAAAAATTATGTTCCCTTATATGAGGCATTCCTTGTCTATTGGAAACTTGATACCTCTTGATTCTGAAATTGAGAAAACTTTGAGAAAAATCCGGCAGGCAAAGCGTCAATAAGCGAAACCATCTGAGTGTTCTGATCCTCTGTTTAGCATTTCAGGAAATACAGGTGACATGGGACATAGGAACAGGACACTCAGGGGGCTCACTACTCCTGATTTCACCCAGCAGCCCTTGGCCATTGCATACCCTAGGCTAGACAATGATTTTGAGCTTAAAGGGTATATGGTACGTGCTCTACCCAAGTTCTACGGGCTGTCTGGAGAAGATACCCTCCAGCACTTTAAGAAGCTACATATGGTGTGTTCTAGCATGAGGCCCAATGGGGTAGAGGTGGACAATGTTAAATTGAGAGCATTCCCTTTCTCCCTAGAGGGTGCTGCAGAAAACTAGTTCTTTAATTTGCCAGATGGAATTGTAAATAACTGGATGGGGATGAAAAGGCTTTTCTTGGAGAGGTATTTTCCTACCTCTAGAGTAGCTTCTATCAAAAAAGAAATCTCAGGAATTCTCCAGTCAGATGAAACTCTTCACGAGTATTGGAAGTGTTTCAAGCTCCTCTGTACAAGCTGTCCCAATCATCAGATTCCGAAACAACTCCTTCTTCAATACTTTTATAAGGGGCTGATACCTACTGATAGATGCATGGTAGATGCTACTAGTGGAGGAGCACTCTTGGATAAGACATTGGAAGAAGCCTGAGCATTGATTGAGCCAGATAGAGTCATTCACGAAATGAGCCAGATAGAGAACCCATTGTTGACCCAGATTTACAGCAGCTTTCTGGCCTTATGAAGCAATTGATGGTGAGCTAGGCAACAACCCAGTAGTCCCTATGGTATGTGGCATTTGCACCTCTATGGAACATCACACAGATATGTGCCCAACCCTGCAAGAAGACTCAACTATTAGGCTAGTAGCAAAATACCCCTTTCAGAGTCAACCTCAAAATCAGGCAGTCTAGTTCCCATTTGGGAATACTTATAACTCCAGCTGGAAAAATCACCGCAATTTGAGGTGGGGAAATAACTCTCAACCACAGGGCCAACCGTCACAGTAGAAGTATTTGGCACCTCATCAGAGGCAACAGGCCCTTCCTGAACCTTCAACTTCAAATCCCACCATGACTGAGATGATGAAGATGATGATGGAGCAAATACAGGAAATTAGAAGAGAAAATACCCAGCTGAGAGATGAGCTGACTCAGATGAAAAATAATCAAAGCCAGCAAGCCCCAGTTGCCTAGCTACCATCTCAACCAGTGTCTAATTTAAGAGGAAATGTCTATGTAATCACTCTGAGGTTTGGAACGAAAATTCCAGAAGTGACTAGGCTTGTCCAGGGAAAAGAGCAAGCTAAAGACAAGCCTGAAGAATATTCAGGTCAGCGCTACAGCGCTCCACAGAATCATCAGATGGGAGCTTGGCACCAAGACACTCCTCGAGTGAGTGCTGCAGTGATCAACTAGTCCTGCAGCTCCCCACAGAACCTACAAAGGCTCCAGAATTCCTCCCCCCATTGCCATTCCTACAAAGGACCCAACCCAGAAAGTCTGCTACAACAAAATTTGATTCTGAAACTTGGAAACATTCAAAAAAGTACAAGTGAATATTCCTTCATTGGATGCAATAAAGCAAATTCCAAAATATGCAAAATTCTTGAAAGATCTTTGCACCAATAGGAGGAAGATCAAGGGCAGTGGGAAGGACAAGGTGACTATGGGGATCAATGCTTCCTCCATTATCAAGCCAAGCAACCTGCCAACTAAGTGCAAGGACCTAGGCACATTCTATGTTCCTTGTACCATTAGGAACTCGCACATCAGTAAAGCCCTAGCTGACCTTGGAGTAAGCATTAATGTTATGCCTAAATCACTTTACCAGTCCTTACACTTTGGAGAGCTCAAGCCAACGGGGTTGGAAATTCAGTTGGCCAATCGTAGCATCACAAGACCAGAGGGAGTATTGGAAAATGTTCTTATCCAGGTAAATGATTTAATATTCCATGCTGATTTTTATGTGTTTGAAATGAAAAATGACCTCAATGCAACTAACATAAATTGATATTAGGAAGACCCTTTTGAAAACTGCTAAAACCTTGATTGATGTTCATGATGGCACATTATCCATGGAGTGTGGGGACATGAAAGTTCAGTTTAACTTATCTGATGCTATGAAATATCCCCATAAGGAACACTCCATGTTTGGCATTGATGTCATTGACTCTTTAGTTGATGATGCTTATAAGGACCCAGATCCCCCATTCCCCACTTTTTCTTCTTCCATGGGATATGATGCACCTATTGTTTTAGATTGTTCTAAGTTTTTAGATATAGGTACACCACCCAGGCAGCAGTTATCAATTTGCCAGGTACTCCATGACCAGCCCATGTTGGGTAAGAAGCCCTGTGAGGGGCAATAGATCTTGCCTACATGAGCCTAGGGAAAAACTGATGGCTGGGAAGCCAAGGTCTAGATGGAATGGACTAGTCTTGGTCACCTATGTACACCCTGATGGTGCAATTAAGATAGAATATTCTAGAATGACTCAGTGTAAAATTGAAGGGTACCAGCTGACGCATCTTCATGAGACTCTCATAGATCTAAGGGCTCAAACAGCCTATCTATGGAATGAAGTTGCTCACCCTCCATGAGGGTCCTAACCATCTAACTTAGGGATGTTAAAGCAAAGTATTGGGTGGGAGACAACCCACCGTGAGGTTTTTCTTTACCTTTCCTTTTTATTTTTCTGCATTTTATTTTTTGTCATTTATAGTTTTAATTCTTGCATCATATTTATTTTCATTTGCATTTTACACCATTCCTTTGGCACCTTAGAGGTTACATGCCTAGGCTCACACCACAAACACCTTATGGACTTGCTTGGCATTAACTTTATATTGTGTTGCATGCTTTGTGGATTCATTATGATGATTGGATTAAGTACATATATTTTTACCTGTAAGATTTTGAGCCTCTTTGATTGAATTATAATATGTCATCCTTATTTGTTCATTTGTGTTTCCCTTTTTGGATTTCCATTCTAGAACTTGCTTTGGGTCTTGTTTGAAAATATGTTTCTGTGCATGCTTGAATATGATTAAGGCATTCTTCTTGTCTTTAGCCACTTGCCCATACAGCCAACCTTTGTATGTTGCTATTGTTTAGCCCCTTTAAGCCTTATTGCCCATTCTTTTTTTTTAGCACATCCTTAGCCAAAAGTGAAAAATCATGAAAATTCCCAACCTTTTAGGCTTAGGAGAGCATTAGTGCAACTCTTATATGTGCTTGAGCATAAGTGTGGCGGAGAGCATGAGGACATGCCCCAATTTAAGTGTGGAGAAGGAACAATGTGTATAAAAATAAATTCAGCAAATGGCACACCAAGAAGAAAAACAAAATTTGATTGAAAAAAAAATAAAAAACAAAATTCTGAAAAAAAAAATATTTGGTTGAAGGTGTGCCACATTACAAAAGAAAGGCTTGTAATTGTGTTAAGTTGGACAAAGTATATCCTTAGGCACTTGTGCTCTTAATATATGAATTTGCTCTCCTTTGACTTGAGATTTAACCCATTGGCCTATATTTTTATCCATCTTCACCCAAGCCCCATTACAACAAAAGGTAAGTCCTCTTGATTCAGTATGCATATGTGTGTGACAAAATGGAGAATGAGACCTGTAGCAAGCTTATGGTAATGCATTTTCATTTGAGGTGATTGAGTATGCATCATAACCCAAACACTTGAGTGAATGAGGGGCAAACGCTAACCTTGGGAGGACTTTTGTACTTGATCCATGCATCATATGTGAATTTTACTCTATGTGCTATGTCCTTGTTCATGCCTTGCTTGCTTTAATTCTTTTAATTGTTGGTGTGAAAGCTTACTGTTGTACCTCTAGGTTCATTGGATTGATGTATTATCATTTAATTTCATGCATCATGCATTTTAGGTTAAGAGTCTACTATAGTCCTTGTTTACTGCTTCTTATCCATGCCTTGGTTTGATCTTAGTTCCACATGAGGACATGTGGAGGCTTAAGTGTGAAGAAGTTTGATAAGGGCATTTGTGCCACTTATCTTACTTCTAAACTTTAGCTTTTACATGAGTTTTACTATATTTTTGACATAATTAATAAGGATTTTGATTTATCCCTCATTGTGTGATTTTGATGGAATTGATGACTTTTGCATTGATTATGGGATAATTTGTAATTACATCCTGTTGCGTTTGACTTGTCTCTTTGAGTATGGTCTTGAGTACAGGAGCTTTGAATCAAATGCAATTGTCAAGAAAAAAGGATCAAATTAAGACAAATAAAGATGCTTTGGAAAGTTTAAGAAGTCCTCTACAACTTTCATGCCCAGTTCTAAGAGTATCTTGGTGAAAATCAAGTTGCAAGATTGAAGGTTGCTGATGTTATGATGCTGTCTAACTTGACCTCCAGTTAGTATTTTAGCAATATCTGGGGCTACAGATGTCCGATTGAGGTGATTTTGATGGTATTGGAAAGCTTATTCAGAGGGATACAATTGCTATTCCTAGTGCCAAGGCAAGATTTAATTCTATCTAGTGTTGCAATGCTCATGAGCGCTGCATGACCGCTGCAGCGCTCAACAGCAACCTGTAAAACGGCATTCATCAGCAAAGCTCACTGTTGAGCGTCGTAACGCTCAATAGCACTACAGCGCTCGTGTGATGATGCAAAAAAACTCATTTAACCTATTTTTGGGCTCATTTTGGACTATTTTAGAGAGTAGTATTTAAAGGATTGTTATAGACTTTTACCCTAGCTTTTTACTTAGTTTTAAGCCGCCACTTTCAGTTGCTATCATTCTCTCTCTACATCTCTCTCTTCTCCTTCTCTATTCTTCTCTCTCTCAGGGTTCTATTAATGAAAGTGCTTTATCTTGGAGATTGTGGCAAGGATCATTGCTATTATTTTCAAGTTCTTTAATCTTCATTATTGTAATCCTCCAGAGATGGAGGAGTAGATTTCTTTACTAGTATAAGGATTTCCGGATAGATTTGGATGACATTTGAGACCCTTTGTTTATATTGAATGCATTGGTTTTCTTAATGTTATGTAGTTTCCATTCCTTTAATTATTGTGGTGATTGCTATAATCTTTATTGAAATAACTAAATTGGCGATTGTCATTTAGGAAAACCCTTTGGGCATAAATTAGTAGATCTATTGGTTTTTGTTTAAGGGAGAACATTAGAATTAACTTTCTGATTGGCAGTTAGGTTATAGCAATTGGCTCATTAAATCAATGTGATTTCTAAATAGATTGGTGATCATTGTTTATTAGTTATTTGTATTGGTCAAATTCTAGAGGTCGATTGATCACTAATAGAATTGCCAGTAATTTATTACTAATAGCCATCAATGGGTTTAATATTTAGTCAATGATAATTGATTTCCAATCCTAGAAATACCTTACACTAGTGTCTTCTCTATTATTGCTAGTATTTTTCAATTTAAATTATTGCTTTTATTCTTTAAAACCCCCAATTTTCCAACTAAGTGTTGAAGCCTCCTTGAGAGACGACTTAGGTTGTGCCCTTTACTACATTTTTAGTGCAACTTAACACTTTATAAATTTTAATTTATTTGTGAGTCACGATAGCTCGCATCAAGACCCTATAATGATTGAGATGATGAAGATAACGATGAAGCAAATGTAGAAAATTAGAAGAGAAAATGCCCAGCTGAGAAAGGAAGTGACTCGCATGAAAAATAATCAGAGCCAACAAGCCTCAGCTGCCCAGTTACCTTCTCAGACCATGCCCAATCCAAGGTGCAAAATGTTTGTACAATTACCCTGAAGTCTGGGAGGAAAATTCCAGAGGTAGTTAGCCTTATAGAGGAAGATCAGCAAGACAAAATTGGATTCAGATGTGGTTACATTGAGTTGCAATGCTCAAAAAGTGTTACAGCACTCAACCAAGCATGGTGATGTTTTTACTAGTGATTTGGAGATAGAAGACCTCTCAGGTAAGAGCTGCATTGCTAAAGAAGCGTTACGGCGATCAGCCAAGGAAGAGCATATAACTAAAGAGCCTTCTATTGAGTCTTTGCGATTGCTCAAACAACGCTGCAGTGCTCCAAAAAATCCAAAAGGTTCCAAAATTCACTCCCCCACTGCCATTCCCACAAAGGATCCAACCCAGAAAATCTTCTACATCTGAAATCTAATGGATAATTTTTGTAGCCTTAAATTCAATTGTTTGAGATACAAAATAATTTGTGACATAAAGCAGTGAAATTTGCCCATGTGTTGTATTCATGCTAAGGCATTATATTTGTAACATAATGGTATTTTGGTTCCAGTATTACATGAATACTTGATGTTAAATATTTGGCTATGTAACTTATGATATATAAATGCATACTAGAGGAAGTAAATGATCCATATATGTGGTAAAAGAAAATGTATAAACTTCAATCATGCATGTTCTGACATATGGACAAAACAAAAACAAAACTTACATTGAATGAGGGGAAGGCAAAAAAAGGAACTTCCCTAGAGATATTATGAGTCAGTAGACGTATCGGCTAGGAATAGATCTATGTGTGATTCAGAAAGAAAAAAATAAAGTCTGGTAATCATGTATAGAAATGAGCTCAATCCTAATAGCAGTCTATTTCCCATGTGTGGTGTTATCCACTATAGATACCATTTAGTATAAACTAAGTCTTTCCTATATCGATAAAAAGAGAAAAATGCATAGAATTGAATTCTATGGCCACAAGCAACACCAGGGCACCTTAAGATAATTTCACTGCGTTTATCACATGCATACTCATGTCATACTTAATTATTTGCATATGATGATTTACTATGTGCTTGAACATTATGATACATGTAAATTAAGTGTTTGAATACTAAAAGAAACCCACTACGAAAGGATGATCTTAAATTTTAAAATGAACCGTTGTTATGTAGTGCATGATCACATTTTTTCCTAATAAACCAACGTGGCTGGGACGATAGTGATGACATTTATCATTGTGTATTTGGGGATACCTTACTGAGAATTTCATAATTCTCACCTCTATGTTGTGTGTTCCTGTATCATCTCCAAATTGCTCAAGAGAATAATGATCTGACTATCATGAGAGTACTTGTCTGTAATAGCTCAATGTTTGTAATATTTAAGAAGACGTATGTACAATAAAGCTCTTAGAAGAGCTTCCTCTCATATTTTGACTCTATACTAAATAAATATGTTGCCTCTTGTTTGTATTTTAATAAAATCATGAACTAGTTATTGCTTGATTCGCTCCAATATGCTATAACTACTTAAGCAAGGTCTGCTAAATTTATAAGCAACAAAACCTAAGTATAATGTAATGGCTTAAGGATGATATTATACTTGGCAGGGTGCTACAACTTTTCTTTCCCTTTTTGATTCTGAAAACTATCAAGTATGAAATTGAAAGCAGCAAAAATAGTATCAGTTTTTTGAACTAAAACAAACATAAGAAATGCAAGATGAAATATGTTTTTTTAGAAGAATAAATACAATAACCACAAAACAAAATATAAAGGAGATTCAAAGAATGAGAAGATACTGTACAAGAGTTTTCATACTGGTTTGGCCAATCTATCTACATCCAGTTCTTGACAACTATTAAGTTCTACTAAACAACTCTTTCTTAATCCTGAGAAAGTTAGATAGTCTCTTTGTAGGCTTCTCAAGCTATCTCTACATGATTGGTAGCTCACTTTACTATCACTTCCAAGTAGTCTTTGACTAGCCTCTTTAAGCTAACTTAACATGACCAGTAGCTCACTCTACTGTCACCTTCAAGTAATTTTTGACTAGCCTTTTCAAGTTATCTCACAATGATCACTACTGGATCGAGTTACAAAGGGTGTATTTAGGTCTATCAAGCACTCAAGTTTTCTCAGAATAAAACAGTATCAGAGCTGAAAACTTGAATGACGTCTTTCTAACTATGCTTCCTTGGAAGAAGTTATCTTATGAAAACTTAGAAAGAAGATTTTTAGAGATGAATAAAACTGATTACAAATTTGTAGTAGTTTACAGAAGATGGAGGAAAATTTCTTTAGCATTTCAGTACATGATGATAATCAAAAGTCTTGAGTTTTAAGTACACCATCTCCTTTTATACTTAATATTCATTTATGACCTTTGCCCTTGATCTCTTTTTCTAGTGACACATGTTGATCTTCTTTTTGTGTCTTGGAAATGAAGTCTAAAAGAGGAGCTCTGCATGTCTGAGTTATTTTTGCAATTGCAGAAGCCTTTGTCTAATAGAGGTTTCTGAGTCTACCTTCAAAAACTACTTTTTGCTTTCTAAATAAGGTTTCTAAACTTTTTCTTCTAGAAGCTAGAGCAGTTGACCAAGTTGAAAGGAGATGTCACTATCAGTCCCTGACTGAGTTTGACTTTACAATTTGAATTTCAAATTTTCCTTCCCATTTCTGTAAAGTGCACCGTTTATAGTAAATGTGCTTTTTAAAGTGCTGTTTCAATTTCCGAACTTCTCTTTTGATCTTTCGTTCTTCAATCAGAGCTTGTTGTAAAGGAAATAATCATGATCACGATGATTGAAAATGGCAACTATATTTTTCTTCAGAGTTAGATTGAAATCTTCACTTGAATATTGCTTTCTGAAGTCGTGGCATTCTTTTTGAAGATCTGAACTTTCTTTTCTTGTTCTTGAGAATTTTCTTTCATGCTTTGAGCATAGAAACGTTCATTTCAAGATTTATTTTTCACTTTCTTTGAGTTCTAAATCTCTTTAAATGAAAATAATCATGTTTGCACATGTCATTGTGAAAATAATCTCATTTTAGGAATATGTATGCTAACGTGAATAGTCTTGTTTAGTGCTTCAAGTAACTCAAGAAAAAGATTAGTCCTCCTTCAAAATATTTTCACGAAATTGGTTTTGTTATCACTTAAAGAATTAAACATTGAAGCTTTCTGAAGGATTCTAGAACTAATAATCTCCCTCTTTTTATGATGACAAACCAATTCTGAGAAAATCTTTTGGCGAGATTTTGAAAGAAATATATGAACAGATGTTGGATCAAGAGAATTCTATATTCTTTCAAAATACATTTGATAGAGCTTCAGAAGGTCTCATTCTTAAGGTATGATGTAGATGTGATCAAGACATTTAGTAACCTTAAGTTGCTAGAATTAGAGATGTTTTATTTCAAAGAAGGTTTCTGAAGTATATCAGAGCACTTTCTAAGAAATATCAGAGCAAATTTTTAAAAATGCTTCATGAGCTAGCATTAGATGGAGTATCTATGTGTTACGATCCTTTTTGTACATAATGAGAAGTAACACTTAAACTCAACACAAACCACCAACAATTTTTGGACAAAGACACAAGGAAGGTAGTAGAATGATAGAGCCAGTAATAATTATTGATAGGGAGATGGGAAATTATTTGGGAAAATGAGAGTTTTAAGTTATTTCCAAGGGTCAGAGATAAAAAACACAATGAACTTCTTCTGGCTTTGTGGATGAATAATTCTCAGCCACTTACCACTTGGAGGAATGAAAAACTTCCAGTTATGGCCAAACCCAAATAACTTGACCTGCAACTAGTGTGTGAAAGAGGAAGACAATATAATGAAGTCAACAATTGAGAGATTGAGTGACTAAGAGAGGGCTGGTAAGGAAAAAGTGATGGAGGAAGAGGGTGGGAAGAGAGAGATAGCACAGAGAGAGAGAGTTTGAGAGGGAGAATGAAAATGATATTGAATTTGAGATAAGGAAGCCACATTTCATAGATGATGGGAACTAAGGGAGGACTCTAACACGCTTTAGCTATTTGTTCTCCCGACTGTGTACCATTCTCCTTACTATATGTTTTTTGTCTTTTTCTATCCAAATAATATTCGTTGTGAGTATATTGTGCCCATTTGTTGTTCCCTTATCATTTCTCCTTCGTGAATAAAATTTCTTCAAGAAAGTTAGAATAATCAGTTGTCGACATGTAGCCAAGAGCTTATTTGGATGTTATTTTTGAATAATTTTTTTAAAAAGTTTTTTTAATCTTTATCATCTTTGGATAAGAATTAGGTTTCTTTAAAGTGAAAAGTGAAAGATTCACAACAATAACTCCCATTGTAAGTGGCTCCTATCAAATAATCTAAGGGTGATTAACCTCTCACTTTCATACTTAATCAATTTCCTCACTATAGAAGAGTCAAATTCATATTTAAAAAATAAAATACCACAAATTAGTTTCTTTTAGAAATTATATTTTTAAAATGAAAAATCGCATTGTACCCCTTGACCAATAGGTCATGTGTATTTTAGCTCTTAAATTTTAAAAATATGCAAATCAATCTCCTAAATTTTCATAAATGTTCATTTTAACCCGAGCAAGTGTATTATATCCTATGAAATCTGGAATATGTATAAATTAATCTCATGAACTTTTCTAAATGTGCAACCCAATGCTCTAAATATTTTTAAATTTGTGATATTTTTGTTAACAAATGTAGTAAAGATTTTTTTTTTAAGAGACTAAAATGGAAATGTAGTAAAGATTTTTTTTTATAAACTTCTCCAGTGTTGTGCCTCCTAGTAAGATCTAGAATATTCTACATGATTGTAGGACCTCTTATCAAGCTTTTTTCTTTTTTTCTTTTTGATAGACAACAGGGCTTAAAAGCCCAACAACAGACTAAACAACAATTCTCCTAGGGAAGCAAATTCCCATCAAGTCGCATAAAACAAAGCAGAAGCAAAACTAGGAAGAGAATTAAAAGCTACTAAATTATTATCTAAGCTATGACCATGCTTGGCAAAGCTATCAGCGGAGGAATCTGCTTCGCAGTATAAATGCATAAAATTATAGGATTCTCATTTCATTGATATAATGCCTCAAGAATTTTGATATATTATGCCACCTGTGAATAGGTTTTGAAATTTTTACTACGTGTGTTCAGTAACATGAAAAATATTTTTAAAATAGAGGTACTTCTGAAATTTTGTTTAGCCTTTTCGAATCAGTTTCTCATCGAAAGATATACCTTGTAAGAAAAATAAATGATATTTTTCTCTCCTTTTTTTAAAGGGAAAGTTGAATAAAATCCAAACGGACAACGAGAAAGATATTTTCTAAGGATGTGTTTGGTTAAAAAATAAAAATGAGGATAAAAATTTTTCAAATTAATATCATGTGCAATTTTATACATAAAATTCATATAAGAAAACGGACCAAACATAGCCTAAAAGTGAAAAATGCGCTAAACGACTACAATTTGCATTTCACGATCACTTGTGTGTTAAATCTTGAACATGTTTGTGTGCTCAACCTTTAAAACATGGATCACGTCTTTTCATACAAAAGAAAGTAAGAAAACAGACCCAGCAACTAAAGTAGTTCCTCATGAGACATCAGCAAGGCAAGAAGAATCAAAGAAAGGGCAGGCAGGACTAGGCGAGTCCACTCCGGCGTGGCATTCGAATCTTTCAGCTGGCCTCTTCACGCTGCTACTTGTCAAGTATCTGGTTCAAAGGTAGACTGTTATGACATAGTAAACATAATTATCGTTTCACTTGATGGGGACAGGGGAAGGGGAGAGGATTTGCTTAAGTAACCTACTTCTACACATTAGCACTCACCAATCTTGGAGCACTTTTCATGGATCTTTTCCTTGTATTGGGATGGAAGCGTTCTTACATTGGAGTCTTCGAATCCGAATTACAAACACCGTATCCTCTAAAACTTTAACTATGGCAGATTCATTGCACATGAAACAAGGATGCAAATTAAATTCTCTATACATCTGTACAGAATAGAATCCTTGTCACTGGATGCAACTTCGCATTTACCAATCTACAGAAATGTCACAAAAGAAGAATTTCAAGTCGATACACAATCTGCCAATGACAATCAAGTCACTGTGCGTTCTCATAAAAATTTCAGCATACCTCCCGTTCATTGAACCAGGATGCCAATTCAACCATATCTTGGATTTTGGAGTCAGAGATTTCTATTGATGGAAGAAATATCTCTGGTACCTTGTAATGAAATTGGTTGCTCTCTAATGCGAGAAAGAAGGATGGAGACTTGTTCCGTAGCAATATCTAATCGTTCCTTCGACTTAGCAGATTCCATAATCAGAGATGAAACCATATTTTGTAATAACTGAACCCTGTCAGTATGATCATTAGGTGCACCCTGAAGAAGTTTAGAAGACGGTATGCTGATCCGCCGCCAGCGAATGGGAAGATATCTATCTGGGATTTGGAAGCAATTTCCTGTTGAAAGAACCCTAAGAGAATGCCTACAGAGAATTCCAGAGAACTCAAACTGATGGCAGCTGCAACTTATAATTCCTTCCCGAGGGGCCCAATAAACTTTTCGACCACCCTCAGCTTTCGTGTGGTGCCTCACAAGAAAACCATCTTCAATTGGAAAAGAAGCATAATGTGCAGCCAACACAAGTTGCTCTTGAAGCTTTGAAAACGCAAAAGGAGTGAGAACTGTGGCTGCATGAGATTCCATTGGGGCTCCTGTTTTGAGGCAAACATTTTGGAGATTCTGCTGCATGGTTTGTTGTTCTCCAGTCTGATCTTTAAAATCCACAGCAACAGCTACCTGATTGTGTAAGCCCAAGTTACGATAGAGATAAAGCTTTTCTCTTTCGAAAAAATAGGGAAAACTTATCAAGTGAATACTCATCAAAACCAATTAAACAATATCCAAACCAAGAAAGACAAAAAGATAGAATACCTGCTCAACGAAGTGTGCTAGTCGGGTCTGTGCACTCAAAAATCGTTGAATGAAAGCATTAATTGACTTTGACTGACCAGTTGTAGTCATTCCCGCAAGAAAATTGCTTCTCAAAAATGGCAATGCCCAAAATGAGCGTGAGCTATATAAATTGACCATATGCCGATTCAAATGCAACCCAAAAGAACAAACCATTTCCCTCCAGCCTAATTCAAAATCCTCAACTGATTCAAGATTATAAAGTCTGTAAAATTCAGCCTTCCAATCGTTGTAACGATCCCCAAGAACAGCATTAAACCAAGATGGAAACTTCGCCACTATCATCCATATGCAGAAAGCATGCTTTGTTGATGGCATTTCTGTGGATAGTGCTTCTTTGAGGCATATATTTTGGTCAGTTAATGTAGTCTGTGGAGCCTTCCCATTCATAAACCCTAAGAAAGCCTTTCAAGAAGGTGTTTGGGGGGGCGAAAAAACACTATGTAAATTAAAGAGCTGTAGATCTTTTTAAAAATTAATAGACTCCACAAGTGGGAGAAAGAAAAAATAAAGAAATTCTCATCTGCAATTAAAATACCTGGTCCCTTTTCAAAAAATGGAAAAGAAAAAGCATAGGCATAAGGTGTTTATACAGATTTACCAAAGGTTAGATTACTCAGCAAGAAACTCTTTGCAATTGCAGTAATTTAAAATGGGATTCAATTTAACTACCTGCAAATTATTTGTCCTAGCAACTATTGTCTATGGCTACCCACAATCTTTGTTTTAAAATTTGTTCCCCTTCCATTCGTATATTTTCATTAAACCACATGTATTAATATTCATCTTTAACCAGCATTCAAAATTTTAAAGTGGGTCCGCTAAACCCTAAACAATCCAATCTACCACAACACAAATTGCATAAAAAATAAAAAACCAAATGACACAAATAACTAAGTAACCATAACTTCTGCATTATACTACCTTCAGAGCCCAGGAAAATGACCTTGCAGTTTCATCTCGTAGAAGCACACAGCCAAAAAAGCAAGGCATTCCATAATTATTCATTCCAACCCATATCCCAAGTGGCATGTCAAATGCATTCAGGTGGTGTGTTGTATCAAAGAGCACACAGTCGCCAAATATATCATACAACTGGATTGATGAGGCATATGACCAGGCAATATTCTCCAAACGGTTGTTTGTATCAAGTGTGTACTCAAATTTAAAATTAGCATCTTTCTCTTTTATATTTTTGCACATTCTCAATAAATCTAGGCTTTCTTCTTCTGGATCCAATTTCCTAAAAGACTGGAGTAAATTGCGTACATCCTTTTCAGTAAAAGGCAGATATCCAGGTTCCACACACTTCTCAAGCTCCATGAGCCTCATCATTTGGTGAACAGATATCCCTGTTTTGGCAAACATTAGGATCCGGTTTTTATCAGCATCTGAAATAGTTCTATATGCAGGAAGAAATCGAACTTGGTTTGGTTCTAATAGTTCATGATTATGGTGGTTAGCAAAACCAGTCACACGCCATTCTGGAGCTCCAAATTCTGTTGTCTTGCTTATCCGCATGTACGCCTGGCATCCACATCGAGAAGATTTTCTGTTTCGTTGAGGTTTACTTTCGGTAGATATTTTGACAGGAGTGTTACCAGCACGGTGACAAACAAAGTAACGTCTTGTAAGTCCTTTTCCAACACCATCTTTTCCCTCCGTACGGTGACGTCGAATTGAGAAGCCACAATTCTTGGCAAATTCAGCATAGAATTCATAAGCAGCATCATGCGTAGTAAACCTTTGACCAATATACGGAATATCATCATTAGCTGTTTCTAAGGAGAGCCTGGTTTCATCAGGTGACTCCTCTGTGCTGCTTGTATCATCCAAAGATAGTGACTGTTGGTCAGAGGGATCATCATAAACAACCAACATGGATCCAGCCTCTTCAGACATAATATAATTTCCAATAACTAGCTTAAGATATCCTATTCCCAATATTTTTGGGGGAAAACAAAGTGACACATAATTAGCTGCCACAAACAAATAGATACAGGCATAGCATAAGCAATAAGCAATAAGCAATTTTTATAATGAAGGGGAAAAAATAAGGAACAGACTAAGTTTTATCATATGGTAGAGCATCATCAGTTGTCATGTCAAAAATAGAGAAGAATATAATCAGCTCAATAATAATGCAAAGGTTTTTTTCCTTCCATTGTGGAGGCTTCCTGACCACCATTCTTCAACCTAAGTGGCCACAGAGCAGAAAACAAATGACAACAACGGAAATGATGGAGAATGACAATTGATAATAAGAGAAGTGAGGTAAATATAATATAAGTCCACATTTCCTCAGCAAAAGGAGAAGGGGATCTAAAATAACGTATAACATGAGACAACAGAAAACATAAAGGCCGTGGAACACAAAATCCACCAATTACTAGTCTATTATCATCCACAAGGGCAATCAAAGTGAACCCACACCCACAAGCTTTTCATTATTATGATTGTGATCAGCACCCCGAGACACACTACTCATCACTAATTCAGGAAAGAAAAATGGAAAGTTTAAGCTATAGCCAAATAGAGACACATCAATAAATGTCATATTTGCATTTCAATGATAGATGATCAACAGTCAATCAGATGTTGAGATTATTAAGAAAATCAGAAAGAAGCTCGAAAACTGGGGAGAGACGAAATAAGAAAACACCTTACCTTATCGCACGATACCGTGAAAAGCCTTAGGAATTAGATTTGGGAATGAAAGTATGGATGACTTGCTAAACTAAATTGTGTTGCAGGAAGGAAATGTGCAAACCCTACCTACTCCTCAATCGCCCGAACACGGCCAGGGGAAGCAACACCTTCGCCGCCCAGCTCGCACCCGCTCTCCTATTATTCTTCATTGGTAAACGCAGCGTTTCATTTCATTATCGGATTTTTCACATAAATAAAATTGAAAAAATAACTAATTGGTAATTACATACCGCCCTACTTTTTATTTGGCTACACATTTATCGTTTTTTTAATTTAATAGAAGTATATTTGAATCAACTTTTATATAAATTTCAAATTTTCAAATGAAAATAAGTGAAAGTCGACTCAAATCGATTTTAATGGAAAGTCCGTAACGGTCAATTTTGCACACAACGGTCATAATCGATTTTTGACAAATTATCAGAGCAGTTTCAGAAATCGATTTAAGTTGATTTTTGACACATAGAAGTCGCTTCAAATAGATTTCTCTATGATCTGACATGCTATGCAGAAGTCGATTTGAAAAGATTTTGCATTGTTCTTAACACACTGAAAAAATCTAACACACTACTCCTAAGTCGATTCTAATTGATTTGTTAATATAATTTGACCACCCTGACTGAAATGATCTATGCATGTGACATTGCAGGTGGGCATCTATGCAAAATCAATTTAAATTGACTTCCATGTTTTTTCTAGTGAAATTTTGAAAAGTAAATATTTTGAACTTTTCAGACAAAAAGTAGAAGAAATGTGTAATTAGCAAGGTTTTGAAAACCGGACCAGACATCGAACTGGTCGGGATAAGGATTTAGAGGTTTAACCGGGAGTCCAACTGAAATATAATTGGTATATAATAAAATATGTATTTATATAAATATATAAAAATAAAAAATAAAATATATGTCATAAAATAACTAAAAATTAAATTGGGTATCAACAAAACCCATAGAACATAATATAATTTATCTCTTAATCAAAATAAATATTATCCATATGGATCAAATCTCCTAAGTTACTACTTTCAATATTAGAAAAGAAAAAAAAATAGAAAATATAAGAGTTTAGGCCTTTTATAAAAAAAAACCCAAAAATGATGCAATTTTGCATTTTTTTACAAAAAAAAACGGTTGGACCGGGTTTTTGGTGCAGCCGTTCTGGAGATTCAGGTGTTCTCCGGTTTTTAAGCGATTCTTTGCAAAGGTGGTTTTCGATTCCAACTTCGACCGGACACCTTACAGAATTCAGGTTCAACCTGTTCGACCGGCCGGTCCAGTCTAGTTTTCAGAACGTTGGTAATCAAGTACTTTTATCTTATTTATGTGAAAAAACCATCTAATCATGCAAGTGAATCAATTTTTGACTTTTTGCTTATGGAAAAATTATACTCCCCTCCTCTGAAATTTGGTGAAATATAACCAACATTCTCTTTATTTTCAAACTTTTCATGTCAAGTCCCTGAATTTTGGAAAATCCTACATTGACCTCTTTGCTAATGTTAATGCGTAAGTGACTTTGACTGAACAGTATACATGTACACAACACATGCTTTTTATTGGCATTGGTGCAAATATTAAAGATTGTTATAACTTTTGATTAAGTATATTATCCTTTTATTAAGTGATAAAAGCATGTCATCTTCCCATTTGTCCTTTTCCTAGCATGGAAAGATGGTGTGCTTTGATCACTTTGTAAAAGGATAATGTGATTATTTAATAGTTGTAAGTTGTAACAACCTAATATTTTACCCAATATGTCTAGAACACATTTAAGTTAATTACTAGATATTACTCTTTTGCTTCAGTTCTTAACATTAGTAACCTTGAAAATACTTAGTAAAAATATAGATAAATTATTTTTTTGAAGTTTAAAAACAAAACATAAATTGTGCATACTAAATAAAACCCTTCACACGCTTCATATGAAAAATAATCATCTTGCGAACATACACAAAACCTAATCACAATAGCATCATGAGCATAATCACATCATACATAATATATATATATATAAAAGCATAGAATATCAATCGTTCCCCAATATACACATCAACACAATACTAAATAAGTAACATGCCCATCAACGAAGGTTGGATTAAATACAGTAATCGGACAAAAGAAAAACATAAAAAGGAACATTGATAATCTACTAGAAATCTCTCCTATGCTACACCTATTGAAATGCACCTAGAAATGGATAAGCTCGTGGCATACTAACAAAATAACGGTCATCCTATCTACAAAAAGCATGATCGCTCCAAAATCTGTTGCTTGCTCCTAAGATTGTCGCTCCCAGGAGAGAGGAAGGTAACCAAGTTTTGTAGGTGTGGCAAGACAACTAACTGGAAGAACATGAGTACTTTTATGCGGATAAGTGGCTCCCTTCTAGACATGCATAGCTCCCTGTCACGACCCGACTTGGGCACATGACCGACACGTGAGGAATCCTTATTCCCATGTGAGCCTCGCAACCTCTGAGTTTCTCTATATGCATATTTTAATATAAATCTGTTTACAAAACATCATTTCATCTCTAATAAACATTTGGCTCTTGAAAACATAATCCTCATCAATATCATAATCATAATCAACTCTAACATAATTCTCTGAAGTTTGAAAATCAGTCATTTCAATTGCATTTCCAACTCTAAATATATCTCTGAGATTCAAAATATATGAGTTGTTCTCTATACAAAATATACATGAAAAATATAATTATGTAACTACAAAATAATCATGATAAAACAATGCAATCCATGTCTATCTAGGTTCCTACCCATCATGTACACTGGAGCACTCTATCTCTAAACAAAATGCAAAATGAGTACTTCACTCCAAAGTGAAGCTCACTAATAGATATATCTCTACTGCGGGGGAGGAGGCTGAAAAGAAGAACCCGTAGCGTCTACTGCACCTGTAATGAAGGAAAAGAGAGGGGTGAGTTTCATCTAAAACTCAGTGAGCAGGTCCTCACACATAACCCTCTCATGGGACAACCAAAGAGAATAAATAATCATATATAATCATCAAACTGGTTAATGCAATAACTCTGAAATCATATTCATACTTTTATGCATATATACAAATATCTCAAAAAGGCAAGTCTCTGTAAAACGTAAGCAATAGTACTCTACTAAAGAAACCGGAATCTCTACTCTGGTTTTTCAAGAACTAAAAATATTATGCTCTATGATCCATCAGGGATCTAAAGTGGACACCTAAATAGGTTCCATTCTCTACTCTATGAGACTGTCCTCTCGGGAAAACTTGGTACCAAGACTAACAATCGGGGTTCAGCCGTTAACTCACTGTCTGTTTCTCTATAGCTATCGTCTAGTCTCTAATTCAATAAACATATTATTTTCGCTAAATCTCTGCTCTAATATTTCTCTAAGCACAAAACTCTATAATTCATAATTAATTCACTCTATAATTCATCTAAACCTCAGTGAGCAGGTCCTCACCCATACCCTCTCATGGGACAACTAAAGAAAATAAATAATCATATATAAGCATCAAACTGGTTAATGCAATAACTCTGAAATCATATTCATACTTTTATGCATATATACAAATATCTCAAAAAGGAAAGTCTCTGTAAAAAGTAAGCAACGGTACTCTACTAGAGAAATAGAAATCTCTACTGTATGGGATCTAAAATGGACACCAAAATAGGTTCCATTCTCTACTCTATGAGACTGTCTTCTCGGGACAAGTTGGTACCAAGATTAATGATCGGGATTCAGCCGTTAACTCACTGTCTGTTTCTCTATAGCTACCGTCTACTCTCTAATTCTATAAATGTATTATTTTCTCTAAATCTCTGCTCTAATATTTCTCTAAGTACAAAACTCTATAATTCATAATTAATTCACTTATAAAATTATCATGGCAATTTTATGGAAATCTCTAATCAAGTTATAATTATACTCTAGCTCTTTTGATAAAATCGATTAACAATAACAGTCCCATGAGTTTGCATTAAAATAAATATTTCATGCTCTAGTTGGAAATCATCATTTCGATAATTATAACAAACCAATCGGAGTCTCTAATCTCGTGAAATCTTTTCTAAAATCATGCAATCAATAATAATTTGAGGAAATTAACTCTAATGACCAACATAAAGACCATAGGTTCCAAACCCACTCACCTAGAGGGGAGGGAATGATGGCGTCAACACCAACGGAGCTTTAGAGAGAAGGAATGGCACCAATGTCTACCATTGAAGGCACAAAACTCTAGATTAGACTCCAACAACCTCTAGATTACTCAAACATAACTCTAACAACATTGGGGGAGCACCCCCACTTAACAACAATGGAGACAAACAACAAACCCAAACTCAAGGTTACAAGGTGGGGAGGAAAGAGACAACACAACCCATAAATTTTACCTTTGATCTCTTAAAAGGAGAAGGAATAGAGTAGATTTGTGTAAGGAAGGAGTGGAAGAGAGTTGGAGAAGGATGGTTTCAGTTTTGGGAAGTGAAATCCTGAGTTGGGGTGTTTAAAAAGGGGTAGAAGGGCTCACTTAGACAAAATGCTGCGTTTCGTACTGTTTGTGCCTCACTGACACCACTATAGCGGTCCTGCTGCCCGCGCCCCATAACTTATTACTGCTATAGTGGTCCAAGATGGATATAGCGGTTTGCATGCCCCCCAAACACACACGGTCACATACTGTGACTACTATAGCAGTGACAGTTCACCAGCAAACCAGCTTTAAGGGTCCCTCAAGCATCTTGGGCCCTTCCGACAACATGGGTAGGTCCTAAAGAACCCTGAGGCAGTACGAAACTTGCCTAACAACACGTATACTTGAGATATCACACTCCCTTCAGTGGCTGTGTTACAGTGGCCTCGCCATCGCTACTAGCCCATCTCCATGGGGACTGTGGGCGCGGAACCACCAAATTAGTGCTGGGATGGTGACTCCTTGGACTGGTCCGACCATGGAAAGTAGGGATAAGGTGGCAATCGAGGCACGAACATAGGGAAATCTCTCACTGTTAATGCAGTAGGACAGGTACGAGGCGCGTACACTCAAAAGCAAAGTCGTTGTTAAAGGGTGTAGCCATCGAAAACTAAAAGCTAGTGATAGAGTGCACACAAGGACGATCCAAGAACACAAATAGACAAACCACACAATGACTAATGAAGTAATACAACCGATTACCTGAGTCATAGTGCAGCTTCCATGAAGGTGCATCAATATATAGGACAAATGGCCTCTAAAGATGATATGGAAAAGAAAGATAGGGGGGATGAGAAATTTATACAAGAATCTCATTAGGGCTTTCGCCTCCAAACATATGTCATTATCTTCATCCCCCAAAACCTCGAGTTTCATTATAAAAATAGTAGACATAGCAAAGTTTATTTATTAAGTTTCAAAAGCCATTAGCTGAGGTTCATGTCTTTTAGCATGAATCTTTGATGTCATGAATGTATGTCAATGCCTTATGCAACATATCAAACATATTATAACATTTCATCATAGCATGAGGATCATAAACATTTTGATATGGCATTTCCCCTTTACTTTCTTAGGTGACTTAACTCTCTTATCTCTTATAAGGGGCCACCCTAATACTCTCTCCTTCTTGAGAGTTCTAAGATTATGAGCTCATACCTAGCTTGTCATCCCTAGCCTATACTTATCCCCTTTGATAAGCTATTTCCTGTTTCTCAAAGTGTGGGATAGGGGGCTTGGATCACCTTCATAACTAGTATCTTCTAGAGTCTAAAGAATCATTTCCCATAACCAGTAATTTCTGGAGTCTGAAGGATCATTTCCATGTATCTTATATCACCTTTAATCTTAGAATATCATTTAGAGATGCAAACTTGAGCATGTAATCATTATCATAGTTTATCACATAATATTTTCATACTCACAACTTTATAATTCTTCTAAGTTTACAAATTTGATAGAAATCCGACGGCATAACGACCGAGATTGGAGTTTTCCTAAATTTACTTCATGTCATATAACATATCAATCATGCATCTCAATTATTCGTTCATACTTACAACATGCGACAAATCATTATATCATTGATCACACAAGCATGTATCTCTTTTTTGCATATATCTATAAGCATGTTATCATTAACATCTCATTGAAAAATAAACATGCTCCTACCCAGTTGCCGGAAGTCATGGACTGGATTGAGCTAATGCATATGCTGTAACACCCTAATTTTAACCCAACTTTCTAGAACACATTAGGTTAAACATTAGGCTATTACCTCATAGTCTCATCTTTTTCTTGAAAATATTTAGCGGAAATTATGGTAAAATTTTTTTTTTTGAAAGTATAAAACAAAGTGAGAGCCGCGAACTTAACTATTCGAATAACAGAAACGTGAGACATGATTAACACTCATAGAGAGAACTCAAAAAGGAAAACATATAATAGTGGAGCAGAAATCATCATAACAAGAGAAACATTTCATTAATAATATATTTAGAGTACATAGGTAGTCATACCCGCATAGGTACAGGCAGAGCTTGTGATAAAAAATAAATAAAATACAACAAGAAACACAAGTGTAGGGTGCGACTACAATAAAAATCCAAAATGCTACCCTTCTAGTAAGCTACGAGTATAAATCCACCACCCCTCCCAAAAGATACAGCCGAAGGGAATATCCTTGCAACGCTTGTGTACTCGAAAGCTCCACCGGGGTATAGTGCACTTCCCAGACTGGCGTGTTAATGAAGTCAACGAACATCGCCATCGCTCTCTGAAGATGTGACGGGAGAAGAGAGAGAGGAGTGAGAATTCTTAGTAAAGAATCTCAAGAGGGAGTCTCCTATCCTAGGGTTACATCGTTCACATCCCCAGGAACCTTGGGTTTATTTCATAAAGACAAGTGAGCATACATCAAGTTCATTTTAAGTTCTAAAGTGTATTTTAGCCAAGGTCCATTCATTTTAGGATGATCTTAATGTCATGAATGCAACATAATAAAGAATGTATGTGTGGCGCTACTTAATGCACATACATCAATCATCATCATACTTAGTGGTATTAAGTGGTAATTAGAACACATTCATATGGGACAAACTTAGTGACATAATCATAATCATAAAACTTCTCTTCCTTATGGGCCACCCTAAAAGAAAATCGAATCGGGGTGCTCGGCTAACCGTGTCACCCAGAACGTGTCACATCTCTAGGTTATGAGCTCATACCTTAACTAGTCGTCACTAGTTCTTACTTACCATTTAATGATAAGCGTATCATAAATCATAAATCCCGACTATCCGAGTGCGAGTTAGGGCAAATCTCTTAGGGTGCTCGGCCGAACCGGTGTCACCTATGAGTAAAAAAAATGGGTACCAATGTCACATGAGTTCTATGGAGGTGCTCGGCCAAACCGGTGTCATCCTAGAACCCATCTTAGTACCTTAATTTTCAAAATCTTTAAGTCCCCAAATTTGTCGGAATTCAGTGACACGATGGCATCACGCGTAATTTCTTCCAAATTTGTTTTATGCCACATAAACATATATCCTCATGAATTCCTCATATGAATAACGTCATCATCCTTCACATAACATATGCATCATCGTAAAACATCTTAACATACCTTAGTATCATATAAATATCATTCTCATATTCTTAATGTCTTATGCATTGACCGCTATGGTCTTTAACTCACAGTCTAAGTTATGAATCATTCAAAGCTAACCTCTCGGGTACTTAGGAGGTTATGACTAAGTATATCTCTCTTCATACTATGGTCAAGAATATCTCTCAATCTCAAAGGTGCAGAATTCATAATTTCAACTTTACGGGTACCTAGGAGTCACGACATTGACCCTTTCTAAGTTCGGTTTGCTCCTAAGGCTCCAAGATCAAGTCCTAAACCAATTATGAGTCATTTCTACACATTTAAACTAATTTAGAACCATGATTATCATTACTAAACCTTGCTGGACAGAATCCAGAAAATTCTAATATTAAGGGATCTAGAACTCTCAAATTAATTCTTTTCTAGTTTCTAACCTTTCTTATCTTTTACTCATGAGTTTTTCCATTGATCATACTTAAACATAAGCATGTTATCATCGTTAAAATAGCTCATACAGTGGCCAATCATAGCAAGGTGGAACCAAAACAACACTCTCCATACAAAGGCATAAAACAAACTTTTTAAAGCACATAGGATACTAGTTTCTCTTGGAACCTTTTTAAAACCTTCAAAACTCTTTTGTAAACATTTTTAACATCTAAAATCATCAAGATATTTATAAGGGCAGTAGCTAAGTTGAATTTATTTCAAGAGGTCCTAAATTCATAAAACTTAGTTCTATATGTTCCTTGAATCCATATAGACTTAGAAAAATTATAAAGCACAGCTTATAGGCATTTGTGATCAAATGAAACTTATCCTAAGTTCATTCATCTCACATAGCCGAAGTGGGCATTCTAAGAGAATGCTTTCCATGTCTAACTCTCATTTGAGACCTTGGGACAAATCTTTGAGCTCTAGAGCTTTAGGTAATGACAAAACATAAACATGTCATGCACTTCATTTTTATTGTTCATTAGGGAAATAAAGTGAGAACTTGAAAAGTAAATAGCTCAAAATAAATATGAGATGCAACTTGTTATTATCTTGGATTTTAAGTGATGACTTGAATAATAAATGAAATGCAATGCTTGGAAATTAAATATGAATATGCAAGTTCATTTTTAGTCTTAGAGCATTAGTGATGACATAAAAATAAATCATGCTATGCAAGGCATAAACTAAATATGAATGCAAGTTCATTTTGGTTTAATAACTAGAGCTCGTCCAAGACTTTAAAGAACCAATATTCACAACCCCAACATAGTCTCATCAAGTCAAGAGAATGGAACTAAAAGAAATCTCCATATTTTCAAGAAAAGGAATTATGGCCGAAATCATGAGGCTAAGAGAAAGTAACCCATATTCCTTTTTGAAATCATTCTTATTTTCTTAAGTTGAAAACTTTAGTGAACTTCATAACATAATAATAAAAACTAAAGAAAACTCAAGCTTTAGGGGTCTCATTATGATAAATACATAGTCATCATCTAGAGGTCCCCATCATCAAGCCATCATGTATGAGTTTAAAGGACATGAAGGCCGAAAACTCAAGAAGGAAACCAAGAGAGTTTTAAAAAGAAATTCCAAGAGGTAGCTAGAGAAAAACTCATTTTTCATGGAAATAAGATGCAAAGAAACACTCCTACCTAGAGTGAAGACAAAGAGCTTGAACTTTGAGAGAAGAAAATAAGATGATGAGCTCCTCCAAAAGGCTTGATGTTTTCGGCCAAGGGGAGATAAGGAGGTTAGAGTTGTGTTTGAGGTGAGGTTGTGTTTGAGATGAAATATTTGAGAGGTTTGATGGTGATTCAAGGTTATGGGGTGATGTGTGAAGGTTATGAGATGATGATGATGAAGTAAAGAGATGAAAAAGATGAAGATGAAAAAGAAAGGAACTCTTTGGGACTAGAGAGAAAGAAAGAAACTAGCAAGACTACTCTAAGCTTTAGCAAATGCTCAATGTGCATCCAATGCTAACACAAGCTCCCTATTTATAGAAAAACAAAGTGATAGGTGAGAGAATGGAAAGCATGGCTGATGGTAAGAAAGAGAAAATATCTCTTTGATGGTGTCATACAAGCATGGTTTGAAGCATGGAGCTCATGACACAAGGTATGGCTTCAAGCATGGGTTTTTGAGTGATCTTTTCTTTAAATTGTGGATGAAATTAGGCTTCTAGAAGACCAACATGGCTGGAAGTTTTTCAGCCACAAATAATTGAAGGGAATGACTTATTTTACTTGGTTATTCATTTGGAAAAGCAAGCTTGATTGAAATTATGACAAGGCATGACAAGTAAGATGATTTGAGGTGATTTTCCTTTAAGTTTGAAATGAAATAATTCATGAAAATGGGGAATGATTTTCGGTCAGATTTGGGCAGCAAGGAGAGAGGAAAAATCTTCCATGTAATTGGGTGTTAATGATAGGATTAAGTGTAGGTTAGTTTAGGTACAAGGTTAGAAGTAATTAAGCTTAAGTTTAGGTAACTAAGCATGTGTATTAGGAATTTTATGACAAGGTTAGGAGTGCTCTTACATCATTAGAGAATTTAAAACTCATTTGTGAATAAACAATGTGTATCACAATCCCATGATTTAAGGAAAGAGAGAGAAAATACTATTTGTGCACTATTTGCATACTATTCATTGATTCCTACACTCAAAGTCCTTGAATTTAAAGATAGGGTTTTAAGTTTATCTAAGCAATTTTAGGTTCTAATCATCCTTATTAAATTATTTTGACCTTAGATTAATTATGGAAATTAATTAACCTTCGATTAGAGCCTAATATTGCTTAGGTTTCGCTTAACCGTGTGATTAGGTGTAAACATACGAAACTATGGGAAAAACCGTAATTTTGCACTTATTTTGCCCGGGACCTCCGGGACCAAAACTGAGACCACAGAATACATAAAAACATCTTTTAAACCCATCTAGAGAGGTTTCGAGTTCATCCGGCACTTGCAAAAGGGTAAAACGCCACAGGGGCGTTTTGGTCATTTTGACCTGAAAACTCGAAAAACGAGATTTTCGATCCCGGAAAGAAACATAAGTCATCCAATCCCCTTCCAACATTGAGTTTGCCCTTCGAGTACTGCCGGACCTGGCTTTCCTCGAATTCCGGGCTAATAATGACCTCTAGCAGAAAATCGGGGTGTTACATATGCTATGCTCAATAGGATATACATAACCACTTCAAGTCATTCAAATTCCAAACAATTTACATGAACATAGCTTACATAGTGTACCATTCATACAATATCATCAAGTCATTAATATTTATACTTTAGCCCCAAAAAGCAATCAAAACTGAAATTTCTATAAATATGTGGGTCAAAGTGTAAATTTCTATTTTTAACATTTTTCTCAAAATTATTTTACACTTTTAAGAGACCCAATACCATTTAGACATTTCTTCTAAATATTATAAAAACCATACTGGGCTATTGGCCGAATTTGTTAGACTTTAGGGGTTAAAGTGAAAATTTTCACTTTTTTAACACTTGGTAAGTGCCAACACTATTAAAAACCATTCTTAAACATTATAAATGACCTTTCAACAGATTGACACATTTAAAATATTTTTTTGACTTAAATTAAAGTCATTTGGCCAAATCTACATATTTGAGGAGTTCAAGGTTCAACTTTTGATATTTACAAAGCTACTCGAACGTAATACTTGTAAAGATCCTTTTAGACAACTAGGATGCTAAAAGTAATTTTTGCAACAATTATTAACACTTTAAACTCCCAAAAAATAGTAGGCAAACAACGAGTAATAGTGGAAAAATTGAAAATATGAAAAGCTTTAAAAATTACGTTTTTACCTCTTTCTAGTTATTAGTTTCTTCCAAAAATTACTCTAAGACCCTTTAAACACAAGCAATCATTTTCACACTCAGAGAAATCAATTTTTGACAATAAAACAATGGCTAAACTAAAACCACATCCATAGGGTCCTACTTGTTCAAAAATCACATCTTTGCCCTTTATAGGTTTCTAACTCTTTAAAAAATTTCCTTAAACATCTTAGACACAAGATATAAGTTTTTAATAGTATAAAACCAACCCCAAAGCCCATATATGTGCATGGCCAAAGATCGTATGTGTGTGTATGCCCATATTCAAAATTCCATTTAAGATAGTAAAAGGCAACTATGAGCATAAAGTGATAACTTGAAATATAAATATGCAATGCATGTTTATTTTCAACCAATAGAAACATAAAGTGATGACTTGAAATATAAATATGCAATGCTTATTTATTTTAAGCCATTAGAAATATAAAACAATAACTTGAAACTTAAATGTGTAATGATTGTTCATTTTAAGCCATTTAATCATGATATTAGAGCTTCAAAAACCAAAGACATAAAAAAAGTGTGGAATTTTAATCCCATCAAGCTTAACAAAACAAAAACTTTTCTCACAAAAATGCACAATATATGAACTTTAACCCTTAAAGGGCATGAACAAGCTTTGTAGTCTCTTTTTTTTTTGTGGTTCCAAGAACATTTTTCCTTTAGACTTATTATCAAGCTCACATACATAACAAAATAAACAAAAGGAGGAAAATGAGCATTCTCTCTCTTTTTTTTTAAACAAATAATCAAGTTTTCAGTTATAGAGGTCATAAACATGATGGTTTCACAACCATCATCAAAACTGTCATTATCAATCCGTAGCTTTGATCACAACAAAACCAAAAAGAGAAGAAAAGAAACAAAAAGCAAAACATAAAAACAAATTCCCACCAAAGTATGCTTCTTGCTTTAATTTAAAGATGAAAATACTTGTTCTTTGTAAAAAAAAAAAAAAGAGAAAAAAATCTTCTCTTGTGCTAAATAGTGGTTTTGGCCAAGCAAGGTAGAAAGGAAAGGAGAGATTTTTGTTGTCGCTTTGTTGGTGGAGGTGAATGCTTAGGTGTTTGTGTAATACCCTAATTTTTCTTTTAGTTATAATTGTGTGTTCAATAGAAATAATTGAGTTTAATTAGGGATTAATTTTCTTAATTAATTATATAATGAATAATTTGACATTTCTAATTTAATTTAGTCTCTTAGCAGTTTGGGCGCATGTTTATGTTAGTTGTAGTGTTGAGTTATTTAAAAATTGCAAAACTAGAATATTTTAAAAATTTATAGCTCCTTCCTATCTAAAATTTTAAATTCCCTCCCAAAAGTTTAAAGTTTCAAGACACCCAATATTACGTAAATCATTTGAACTCGTGGAGCAAAGAAATGCTATTTATTTGTAATCTTGTATTTATTTTTATTATTTCATAAGACTGGGAGAAAATTACACTAGTACCCCCTAACTCCCACCTAATACCCACACTATGCTTAATGAAACAAAATAAAAATGTAACCCTAATCCCTCTAAATAACACAGCCATAGCCTCCCCCTCCATTCTCCCTCACTTTATATTTGCTTCTTCCTCTTCCTCCTCTTATCTTCACTCCAAATCACCACCCATCATAGCCATCACTATGAACCTCTAACCTCTTCTTCCCTAGTACTTTCCTAACATCCAAACACTAAACCCCAACTATATTTACAAGGACAAGAACTCTTTTTTCCTCCTTTTTTGCAGCTGATGGCTGCGGATTTCTAGGGCAAAGGGGGGAGGTTTCAACCTCCGTCCACCTCCTTAAGCTCCCAAACACTTTTTCCTTTGACAATTTCAAGTTGGTAAAGAATTGTTATCAAAGATCCTCCATTTTTGCATGTTATTAAGCTTTAAAACTTGGTTTTTTGGAGTGATGTTTTTGTTGGAAAAATGAAACCCAAAAATGATATGTTGATGAAGGGGTTTTGCGTTCTTTGATTTAGATTGATGATGAATGAAGATTTGAGCTTGTATTTCTTTTTTCATTCTCAGATTTAATGTTTTAATGGGCATTTGAGTTGTTTTGCTTGCTAATTTGGGTGATAATATTTAGAAAAGTTTGGGACTCATGAACATTGATGTTTGGTTGCTAGAAAACATGTTAAAACCCATTTCATGCCCCTATTTCTGTTTGTCTACTGCTACTAGAATTCTGATATGGAGGGGTCAAAAAGAGTGAAAACAAAAAGTTTGATGTTGGATCTGATAAATATAAGTGTAGGAAAATTTTGATCTCTTTAGCGTTACATTTCTTGAACAATTTTCAGCACTTTTCTAGTTTTTTTTGGAACAACAATAGTGCTAAAATTTCATGGGGTTGGAGGGCTGTTCTATGCAGAAAAATTGAAGGAATTATGTTGGGTTTAGTTACTATAAGTGCAAAAAAAATTTCTAGCTCTTTAGCTTTGTAGTTTTTGAAAATTTCTAGGAACTTTCTAGCTATTTGGGAGCTGTTATATGCCTCTATTTTTATGTTTCTGCTGCTGTAAATTTTTGGGTTTGGAGAAGGGATTAAAAGGGTGAAAACATAAAGGAATTGAATTGGGATTAACAGCTAAATACACATTAAGTTTTAATCACTTTAGCCTTGTGTTTCCTGAAAAAATTTCCAACACTTTGCTAGCTATTTTGGGTTGCTATATGCACTGAAATGCAGGCATTTAAGGGTTGTTTTATGCAGAAAAAAATGATGTATAAGGGTGGGAATATGGTATTCAAGTGTAAGAATTTAATTGTGTGCTGTGGTTCTTTGGTTATGTGCTCAAGAATTGTGTTTTCTTTCATGACATTTGAGAAACAAGTGCTGGCAAATTTCTAGCAACTATGGTTCAAGGCTATGTGATGCTTTGTGATTCTAGATGAAAATTCTTGGTTAGCTTTGAGTACTCTAGTTATTGAGTACTTGAATGAGTTCTTTTGGTTATGAAATATTTGATGAAATGGTATTAGATTGCTAAACTTTCCAGCATGTTATTTCCTCCCATAAAGTGGCAATTTGAACTTAATTTCTTGCATCCATGACATTTGCTTTGTGTACAAGTGTTAAGGTGCAATGAGCATGCAATTGGATTGAGAATTTGGTGTCTTTGAACCATTTTATTTGAATTAAAAGATAAAATTCTGGTTTTGGATTGAACATGTTGGTCTAAATGTGTTGTTATCTTGATGTTGTGAGCTTAGATTATTTATATATAGATGACATTAGAAATGGTGTTGTTGATTCTATTATTGAAATATGTGAGTAGATGAATGCTAGCTGAGTCCGATCTTTTTTCAGCAATTGGTTTAGGCACGTTTATGTTATGGATTGAGTGACTTCTGATTTGAAATGTTTAATGATGGAAATGACACTTTGTCATTAAAATATATAAAGGGGTATGTTTATGTCTGCTAAAAATCTATGAGACCTTTACATGATGTTGGAACATATAAGATACAAGGAAGTAATATTTAAAGTATAAATGAAATTTTTCCCCTCTATCCCCATTCAAATCTAGTGACGGCTAGTTAGGTTAAGTCCATCCTAGATGATAGGTGATTTGAAATTTAAATGACAGTTAAATCACCAGAGGAGGTGATGTGGTTGGTCAAGTTGATATGAAAAAGGGTGATATATTAAAAGAATTAAGGTTACTAAATAAAAATGCTAGAGAAAGTTTTATGTCTCGATCCTTTCACTTCTTTGTGCAAGTCACATTCTATGTGATTTTATGTGCTAATAATGCTATGTTCTCTAGATTATTATTTATTAATCAAGAATTTTTTCAAGACTTATAACATGTGAGCTATAGGTGGCTGTCTGCTAACTAAGTTTTGATGAACTCACCCTCTTTTTTCTCCCCAACAGATATAGCTATAGGTTGAGTTGCACCACAGAATCTACTTCAATAGTGTTGCAGTATCCTTTAGTGAGCTTCGCTTTCGAGTGAAGCTTTTTATTGGTTCATGTAGTTAAAGTAGTGCTCCAGTAATTATACAGGCAAGATCCCAGACATGCATAGTATTATATTTAGTTATTTCCTAAGATTAAGCTATTTTATTAATTGTGTTTGGCTTTGATCTAGATTATAGTTATTACACAGTTTTATATTCAGGATCTATGTTTTGAAAATATTTTCGGATTATGAAATTTAGCTAGATTTGAATTATTTGGATTATTTATTTTGTTAATTACGTATATTAGCTAGTCACATTACCAAAGGTTTCTATGGGGACCAATCCCTCAAATGCTGGTCACGTTCCCTAGGCAAGTCGTAACACAATGTCATTAAAAATCATGTGTTGTGCACCTATCCACTGTTACGTGTGTCAAGGTCACTAAGGGTATGTTTGGATTGATGGAGTTGGGTGAAGTGAGATTTCAAGTTGCTCCATTGTTTGGATTTGCAAGTTTCTTCTACCAAATTTGAAGGAATGAGATGGAGCGCAAGTTACCTAGATAATGAAAAAGGTAATTATTCTACCATTCTTCACTCCACTCCATTCTATTTCGTTTCGTTTCACTCCACCCCATTCTATTTCGCAATCTAAACATACCCTAATAGACTAACGTTAATAAAGAAGGGAGGTGTAGGATTTTTGAAAACTCAAGGACTTGGTGTGCAAATTTTGAAAATAGAAGGGATGGGGGTTGTATTTTGTCAAACCTCAAGGAGGTCAGTGAATTTTTTCTTTTCAAAACCGAATTGTCACAATATATTTACAAATTAATTTTGATTTTCTATAGATTAATTAGATATCAACAAACCTATAATCATGGACCGAGTTGAAGTGACAAGTGTCATCTCTTGCTTTAACGAAGTATTGATGATTTGAATCTTATCTCAAAAATTGATCAACTTTAAAATTTTATTTCACATTGAATTTGAAACAATGTTAATCAATAGGCACATTTTGTAAGTTATTTTAGACAAGGAAAAAATAATGAACCATGACCAAACCATTATTTTGGGCCCAACATAAATAGTCCCCTTATAAAGTTCACTATTAAAAATGATAAAATAAAAAATAAAAGAAATGCCAAAGGCGTCTAAAATATAAGCAAAAGTTAAAAGGTTGAGATTGATGTAAGATTTTGAATTCACAATTTTATAATTAAAAAAATAAAAGGAAAATGAGATCATTTGGATAAGTTTTTAGGAGGAAAAAAAATACTTTTTTCTTCAAGAAAAAGTACTTCTATAATTTTTTAGCATGTGTTTTTTATACTTCTCAAAAGAAGCAGAAACACAAAATAATCAGTTTTTCTACTGTTTCTTAGTCTTGGTTGCTTTTTAAAATTATTTAGATTCAAAATTTATCCTCACAAATTTTATGTAAAGGCCAAAAATAACCTTCTACTAAGTCACTCTCACCCCTCACTCAATTTTCACTATCCCAGTCATATTAATTAATTGTTCTACTTTACATTTTATTTCGTGCTTTCATTTTTATAATCAATAAAACATAACTCAATAATAATAAATATATACGTATAATTAGTTTAATAAGTCTCATAAATATTACATAACATAAATAAATATAAAATATTAAAGAATTTATTTTATTTTATTTAAATATTTTTTATTGATTATATTTAGTTAAAAATTAATAAGAAATAAGAACTAGTTTTATATGAAAAAAATTAATGTCCAGAAAATATTGGGAAATTCAAGCATCTTTCTTAGGAAGCAATTGTTTATACCCTTAACTGTAATTTTACTAAAAAAAATATTTCTATATCTACTTTATCTAAACAATTTAACAACTTCTGATTCTAATAAAATGTAATTCTACAATTACATCAAAATGTATAAAAATTTTCTTCTCTTGCTTCCAATTCTACTTCTGTTTTTGCTTCTAAAGAATCTAAAGAAGTATTTCTTCCAAAACTTTTGCCAAACGAGCCCAATATCTTAGTGAGGCGAGAAGTCAAGACTCAATGACTCAAAGAAACTCATCTAATAATAGTAAATGGAATATTACATAAGACCATCATTTCAATATCTCAAAATATCATTTTCCCAACTCAAAGTGCTTTGTATTGTAAGTGATAGCTCTAGCCTAGAACAATGACTTTTTCTCCTACTCTTCTTCTTCTTCTTCTTCTTCTTCACTTTCGTGCCTTTCAAAGTCTCTCACTAATAATGGATAGGGACCGCCTCTGTGATACCTGGTGTATACGTGGCAGCGGATAAGTTCCGTACTGCCCAAGGTCCCCTGGGACCCACCCACATTGCCTGAAAGGCCCCGGGATGCATGGAGGACCCTTAATACAGCAGAGATAGTGAATTGTCACTACTACAGCGGTTCGAGACCACTATAGCGATCACAGTTGGTGGCAAGGACAATTTTAGCGTTCTGGGGACCGCTATAGCGGTCATGTGTGGGTGCAGCGTGTATTTTGGTCCTTTGGAGACCGCTATAGCTGTCCAGGAACACTATAGCGGTCGTAAGTAGCGTGGTCCGCTCGTGAGGGGCAGACCACTATAGCGGTCATAGACTGCTATAGCGGTGTCAATGGTACAACAACAATGCAGAACGGCATCATTTCATTTACAGGAGAGCCTCCATCCCTATAAAACCCTTTTCTTTGAATTTCTTCCCCAAAATCTGATTTTTCTTCACTCTCAAACCCTCCTCTCACCGCTTTTCTCAATCCCATTCAAGTCTAGCTCCTCCAAATCATCAAGGTGTGTTTATGTTGATAGATTTTATCTTCGTTCTTCCCATTCTTTCATGTTCTTGGTTTCGGTTGTTGTTTTCCTCCATTGTGTCAAGTGGGAGTGCTCCCCCATTGTTGTTAGAGCTAGATTAGAGTTGTTTAGAGATTAACAGAGACTAATCTTGAGTCAGTGTTGCTCTATGGCAGTTGCTAGTGTCATTCCATGCCTTGGAGGTCAAGTTGGTGGTGCTCACATACTCCTGACTCCAAACGGTGAGTGGGTTTGACCTCATTGCCTTAGTTTTACCATTATGATTATGTTTTATGCATGACAATTGCAAGATGTGAAATTTGAGATGAGCAAAAGTATATAATATGATTTCACATGATTATGTTAAGCTAGAAAATTATGCTTTATGATGATAGCATAAAAGAATGAGTTTTACAAAACTATGAGACCATGATTATTATGTTGTGTGTATGGAAAATGTTTGATATGCCAATAAAGCGATTATTGGAAGAATATATGATTTTATTTAGTTGCTTTTTATTCAAATGTGTTTTATGAGTTTATGACATTATTATGTTTTTGAGATTTAGATTTCAAGCTTTGTTTTGGATATTCAGCTAAGATAATTATATATTATATTAGAGAAATGTGAACAAGAGTATGACATAGCTTTACGGATAAATATGTTAAGTGATTTATGAGTTTTGTGATTACGAACCCCATTGCTTTGAGCTATGATTTTAGATTATCAAGTATATGGAAAGTTATGATAGTTTAAGATTTGAATTTAGAACTTCAGATTTAAAGTACCAAGACGTACGGAATTCAGTATGATTCTTAGCAATTGTCATATACATATTCTGTGGGCTTGAGATCGGGTTGCCTACAAACGGGTGACCCCTTGGGCACGATTTTCACAGTCACAGTTATGCTAAAGTCAGATTGTTAGAGTTATGTGAATCTAGAACTCGCAGTGTACTAAGAGCTTAGGGGCTCTGTTCGCCAGGGACAGAGTACCCATTTTTCAGCTATATATTTTGTCAAACTAGTTTAGACGGTAGAAATCAGGAAAAAGATAGTTAGTTAACGGCTATATAAGATCATTAACCTTGGCACCAAGTTGTCCATCAGAGGACAATATCGCCTCACAGCATATACAGATAACGGAACCTAGTTAGGTACCTACAACTTGTCTTCCAGGGACCATTTGACTTTACAACTTCAGTTATTATATATGTATTCATTCAGCTCAATAGATACTATTTCCCTAGGCACTACCGCACTTTAGTTAAAATGATTTTGTATTGCTTGTAAGCTTATAATTGTTTGTTCATAAATTTATGAAATGAGAAATGTTTTCTTATATAGCTATATATTTAAATATCAAATGATTATGATTGTTGCATGCCTAGTATTATTTATATATTCCTTGATTGTCCCATGTAGGTGATGGGTGAGAGCTCACTCACTGAGTCCCTTAACTCTCTCCTCTCCTTTCCTCTCATAGTTGTAGGTACAGGATCAGTTCAGCTCAGTTGGTTGACTAAGCTTTTACCCAGTTGTGAGCCTTATTTTGGAGTAAGGCTTAGTATAGATTTATGTTAGTATTAGCAGGCTCTAGTAGATGTGCAGACATGATCCAAACCATGCATTATTTTCATATATTGTATTAGATTTCAGTATTCGAAATAGTTATGTATATGTTTTCAGAACCTAAGTATGAACTTCAAATTATGAAATTTGATTAGATTATGTAATAGATAAGCTATGTAGTTATGATTCAGTTTTCAAGGGTTAAACATGTTTTCAGATCAAGATTCATATTATGTGATGAGATAATTATGACTTCGTGATTAGTAGAATAGATTTAAAAAGGGATTTTCAGATCTTGTATATCAATTACTTTTAGTTTTATGAATTTAAATAGTATGTTTTGAATAAAGAAACGGATACCGATTTAGATGAAAAATCATGTTTTAAGGGTAATATTATGTTATTATATGCATATTGTAACATCCTAATTTTTAACCCAATACTCTGGAACATATTTAGGTTAATCATTAGTCTGTTACTTCATAGTTCTCATTTAACTTTGAATTACTTAGCGGAAAATACGGGTAATTTTTTTTTTGAAATGAAAGTGAGAGCCGCGTGATGCGATATAACTTGCAACGGACAAAACATACATCTCATAACGTCATAGCATAAAGCATATAAGGGCACATCATGAGAGACACTGAATAACATCTCATATATAATTATAATTTGCCCACTTATAAGCGTGGGACTTGATTTAGTACATGGAAATACATGAAAGAAAATACAACATAAACATAAACATAATCTACTCCCCTACCCGAGTGCAACTAATAGGATAACCTTTAAACAAAAGAAGGTTCATCCCCATCTAAGTGTGTGTTCTAACTCTAGGGCGTCGCGAACACCAGCACCAGGCCATCGCCAAAAGGTGAGACGTGGGGACGATGGGAATGTACAAGGGAGTGAAGGTCGGCCATGTACATGAATACTCTAACTATGCATCGACCCACAAAATGGTATGATGCGTGGTCCGGTCATGGTGCACCTCCTATGTCGTGTCCACGAATATCACTGAACGTCGCCATCTGGCAAGATGTGACGGAAAGAAAGAGATAGAGGAGTGAGAATCTTGCTAAAGAATCTCGATAGGGCCTCCTACTACCTAGGTGTCATCATCTCGTCCTCGGGAACCGGTTTATTTATACGAAATAGTGAGCATGTATTAGGTTCATTTAAACTTTAAAATATATTTTAGCCAAGGTCCATTCATTTTAGGATGATCTTAATGTCATGGATGCAACATAATAGAAAATGTATGCATGACACTACCTAATGCACATACATAAAAACATAACATCAAGCATCATCATTCTTGGTGGCATAAAGTGGCAATAGTAACATTCATATGGGACAAAACTTTGTGACATAATCATAATCATGAAACTTCTCTTCCTCATGAGCCACCTAAAAGACAATCGAGCTGAGGGGTGCTCGGCCAGAACCGGTGTCACCCGGAGCGTGTCATAGATCTAGGTTATGAGCTCATACCTTAACTAGTCGTCACTAGTTCTTACTTACCACTTAACGATAAGCGTATCATAAATCATAAATCCCGACTATCGAGTGCGGGTTAGGGGCAAATCTCTTAGGGGTGCTCTAGCCGGCCGGTGTCACCTAAGAGTATAAAATGGTACCGATGTCACATGAGTTCTATGGAGGTGCTCGGCCGAACCGGTGTCATCCTAGAACTCATCTTAGTACCTTAATTTTCAAAATCTCTTTAAGTCCCCAAATTTGTCGGGAATTCGGCGGCACGATGGCATTACACCGAATTCCTTCCAAATTTGCTTTATGCCACATATACATATATCCTCATGAATTCATCATATGAATAACATCATCATCATTTACATAACTCATGCATCATCATAGAACTCTCAACCGTTTATCCTTACGGTAGCTTATGCTTTGACCCTTACGGGTCTTAATCATGAGATATGGTTCTCTAATATCCGTCGCTCATATTTTAAGCACCTAAGGCTCATAATTAAACATCATTCATAATCCTCTCATTTTACTTTTAAATCTGAATAGCATAGGGTGGAAATCCTAACATGTGAATACGGGGTTCTAGAACTTACGTTTTAGACCCTTTCCTGGTTCCGTTTTTACTTGAAAGGCTTATATTAAATCTAAATCAATTATGAGGCATTCCTATGCTTAAGGACTAATTATTAATCATGTTTATCATGTTGTAAGGGTGCTGGACAGAATCCAGAAAATTAAATGTTCTAAGAGTTCTACATTTGCATTTTTACGGTTTCTAGTTACTAGTTTCCCATTAGGTGCTAGGAATTCAATTCTAACTCAAATGATACCAAAGTTTTTCATGTCTAAACAATCTAAATCTGATTATGTCCCCATTAAAACAGTTTGGAAAAAGTTCCATAAACAAATGGGTCAAAACTATGTTAAATTCTAGCTTTACGGTATTTCTAGTTAGCTAGTTTCTTACCTATCATGCATAGGATCGCTTCTACATCATCATATGATATTTTCACATATTCCAACACATCAAAACATCATCATACAGCATCACACTCATCACATCAGAACCGAAAACATTTAACTTAAATGAGAGAGTTAAATTGACATTTCTAGGTACATAAATTAACTAGTTTCTCTTGGAATCATTCTAGAACTTCTAAAACTCTTTGCAAAACATTTTAATTCATCAAGAGGCTAAGTGAAGCCTTAGGTCAGTGACCAAAACATATTTCATCCCCTAAAAGAGATTGGAATCACATCTTATAATGACATAACCTTATAAGGATTTGTAAAACTTTAAGGAACACTTAAAACATAGGCTATTGGTCCTAGTAGCTAGATGAAAACTCATTGGAAGTCCATCCTCACTACTTGGCCGAAAAACATACATTCAAAGTATGGTTTACATTCAACTTTAACTTGGAATGAAATGGGCAAGTCTTTGAGCTCTAGGTTCTTAAGTTACGACATAAACTAAACGTGCTCATGCTTTTCATTTTTTAATCTTACTTACAAAGTAAAGTGATGACTTAAAATTAAATATGCAAGGTATAACTTAAACATGCAAGCTTGAAAGTAAATATGCGAGGCATAAACTTAAACGTGCAAGCTTGAAGGTAAATATGCATGGTTCAATTCTTTATTTTAGTGCTCTTGGCCCAACAACAATCGACTTTAAGGCCGAAATAGATAGGCATTCGAGAAATTAATTAGGTGATAATGCAAGTTCAATTCTTTATTTTAGTGCTCTAGGCCCAACAACAATCGACTTTAAGGCCGAAATAGAAAGGCTTCGAGAATTAAATTAAGTGATGATACAAGTTCCATTTTAATCTTTATGTTTTTAGGTGATAGCTTGAAAGTAAAGATGCATAGCAAGAATGTAAATATGAATGCAAGCATAAAATAAATTATGCAAGTTCATTTTATCTTTCTAGAGCTCTTAACAAGACTTTAAAGGAATTTAAACCTTAACCCAAACTCATTCAAATAAGGTAAAGTCAAGCTTGGAGTTCTTAGAACTCAACATAATATCTTTGGGAATCAAACTATGAAACTTAGAAAATCTCAAGGAAATGGCCGAAATCTCCAAGAAGAGAAAAGTGCATTTTAAAACTCTAGAGTTCATGACCTTGATGATATATTAACACCAACATCATGAGTCCTCATCATTGAGTTCATAGAGCCATTTTAAACACCATCAAAGTTAAAGTTCTCAAAAGTTCAAGAAAGGAAAATCTAGAAACACTTTTGCTCAAGAACAAAAATCAAGCTCTAGAGTTTGTTTCAAGTGATGAACATCATCATGAAACTCTCATCATCAAGCTCTCATTCCTTTGTTCTCCAAGGCCCATGGCCAAAAATGAAAAGGTAAAGGAAAGAAAAAGAAGTTCTAAAACGAATCAAGAGAAACTATGAACATTAAGCTTAGAACAAGAACTTTAAAGAAAGAATACATGAAAGAAAATCCCTACTTGGTGTGATGAACTTGAAGATGGAAGAAGAAGATGAAGAAGATGAAGAACTTGAAGAACACAAAAACTTTGAGAGAAAAAGAAAAGCTTTGAGTGCTCCTAAACTTAGCAAATGATCTAAAAGTGGTGCAAGCTCCTCAAGGCCATCTATTTATAGAGAAATGAAGCAAATGGAGGGTGTGAAGGCTGAAGGTGTTTTCGGCCAAGAGATGCAGAATTGGAGGGTTCCATGTGTTCCATGAGGTGAGATAATGTGTTCTTGAGGTATGGTGAGGTATGGCTTAAGGTATGGTGAGGTATGGTTCAGTATGGCGCCAGCGTAGTTCTTTGAGTGAGAAAATAATTAAACATGTGGTCAATGGGGAAGGATGTGGCCGAAATGCATCAGCCCATGGGGAGGATTAGTTTGCATTTTAATTGTGGTTTAGAGTTGTGTTTAGGTGTATCTTTGATTATGCTTAAGATTAGGAATTTGTAAGAAAGTGTTTAGGTAAGGTAATTGGGTAATTAAGGTGGTCTAGACATAATTAAGGAGTGGGCTTGCACCATTAGTGAGTTAAATCCTCAATTTAGAGTTTAATCTAATCTAGACACAATTCCTTGATTTAGGGAATTGGAAAGAGAAAGCACTATTGATTCCAAAGTAGGAGTCTTGAGTTCTAGAAAGGGATTTAAGTTTTAATCTAAGCAATTTTAGGTTCTAATTAACTTTAATAAATTATTTTGACTCTAGATTAATTAGGGAAATAAATTAATCTTCGTTTAGAGCCTAATATTGCTTAGGTTTGCTTAATTACGTCATTAAGCTCAAAAACACTATTCTAGGGCAAAATCGTAATTTTGCACTAAAAGCTACCGACCAAGGACTTGAGCAGATCTAGGCACATGAAATCATGTTTTAAACTTACTGGGGAAAGTTCCGGGCTCAAAGCGGCACCTTTACCCGCGTAAGCGTTATAGGGGTATTTTGGTCATTTTGACCAGCTGCGAAAAGCGAAATTTTCGACGAAAGCATTCAAAGGCCATTCAATCGCTTCAACGTTGGGTTGACCGCTTCCGAGGATGGCCAAGTTGGTTACCCTCGAGTTCGGGTCAGGAAATGACCTCAGGGGCATTTTAGTCATTTCCCTCGGACAGAAAAAATCGGGGTGTTACACATATAGAGAGACATGTCACTCAGGAGGCTTATGTGGGGATAAGATTTCTCACGTACTGGTCACGTTTCCAAGTCGGGTCGTGACAACCTCCTCATTTATAAAAGGAGAAGTGTTGTCCTCATCAGGACATTATTGACATACTCCTATTTACCACTTGATAGGATATGGACTCCACTTAATTTGGGACCCACGTCTCATCTAATGTCTCATCTAATGATAGCTGAAAATGTGTCAATACGGTGTCCCACAAAGTGTGAGTACAAATAACATTACTCTTATAAAAGAAAGCGATAAAAAATCCCTAAGACACTATGTTATATCATATTATTATTATTATTATTTCAATAATAAATCATATTCAAGGCCTTTATATTTTAAAAATAGTATGATAAGTCCTTTGCATTTTAATCAAAATTTTAATTTAAACTGTTTAATTATAATTTTTTAATAAAGTCCTTAAACTTGGTAATGACATCAAAGGCCTATAGACCATTATAAACACTTATTAATGATATCTAAACAACCACCAAATAGTACAAATCTATTTAAGAATATTTTAAAAAGAAATAAATAAAGCAAATAAAATCATAGAAATTCATCAGATAACTTAACATTATAAGCATATAAATTTTAAAAGATAATAATAATTATTATGATTGATATGGGAGAAGCTATTGACCAATAATAATTGAAATAAAAGTAATATCAATTATTATGATTGACATGCCACAATTTATTAGCATAACAATAATTGTTCAAATTTATTAAAATACAAGAACTTATTGAACAATGTTATCATAACACTAGTAGGGAAATCATGGGCTTGCAATGAGGTGGTAAGAGTCTTTTTTATTTTTTAATTATTGTTGAGGGTTTAATCATTGTAAAGGGAGTAGCTTTAAAAGTCGTGGACATTATCTATCCCTTAATGAATTCATAATATGTGACGAGATTAGTTGTTGCTTTTGCTGGTGTATACTTTGGGAAATAAAAAAAATAATAGCAGAGAAATGAATTAGAGACGAGTTTAATTTTTATGCACTGATATTCAATCATATACTACTATATCAATATAGAATCTCACACTCACTAGAATTTGATTCAATAATAAAATTAAAAAAGTTTATGCAATTAGCATATAAAAAATAAACCAATTAAAAATTATTATAAGAAGAATAATTTTATACTTGTGATTAGTTTTAATATTATATTATAAGAAGTTTTGAGGACAACTAGCATTTTTTTTTCTTCAAAGATGCAAATTAACAAAATCTTAAAATATAATTAATTCTTTAATTAATAATAATTAAATAACTCGACCGTTTACTTGAACTAAGATGAAGAGTTGTTTGTGTAGTGGAGTACGACGTCGTTCGGTGAGACCATCTTTCCTGGCTGGCATGGTTGATTCGATTCTGGTCTGAGTCTCCATCCTTTCTTCCTTTGATTCATGATGTGATGTGATGTGATGATATTTGGTTCCTCGCCTCCCTTTCTTTCTCTTCTGCTACTTTTATTCCTTTCTTTCCTTCCCTTTCCGGTGATTCTGAAAATTAGAAAGAACCAAAAGTTATTTTTTTTTCTTTTAATTTATATCATTCTTATTCTTATGTACTACTTGTCTTTCTGCTTTCGCTTCTTCGCTCTCAAGCTAAAATGAAGCCTTTCGATTCTCTACCGGTAAGCTCCCTCCCTCTTACTCTCTGCCCTCTCTCTCTCTCTCTCTAAACTCTTCTAAGTTCGGATAGTTGGACTCTTATTCATCGCTGTTCCTGTTCAGTCGAGCCACCCACCAGTAGCATACATGATACACCACCCTTTTGTTTTTCTATTGTTATTTATTATTATTATTAATTTTTTAAATGGTGGGTTTGAACTGTTGAACTTAAAACGTTGGATCACAAAGTAAACCAATTGTTGGGTTTATCTTTGAGTTGTATATGCCTTTGCTTTCTGTTTGGTTTGGGTGGTGGGATTCATTCACTGCGAAAACATGTTTGATTGATTCTTCAACTTCAACTCTCTTTTTTTGCATTTTTCTTTTTCGGCGTCGCTCTTAAATTCTCTGTTCTTGTCTGATCGAAATCAATTGATCTTTAAGCCAATAACACTTTACTCTGTTTATTGTTTTCTTTTTTCTTTTCCTACAAATTTTAGAGGTTTAGAAATAGCGGCCTTCTAATGATTCTAATGTTTACTTTATGTGTTTATTGATGGTTATTACTTATTACGACCCCCAAAGTTGGTGCTTTATGATTACCATTGAAAAAAGGAAATCATATTCGCACTTTTCTTATCTCATCTTCTTAGAAATGTAGTGCGACGTTCCTCCCTCCCACAAGTTATTCTCATTTCTGTATGCATTGTTTGACTGGTAGTTGGTAGTTCCCTGTAAGTTCCTCGACTTAGTCAATACTTGTTTTCAGGGAATTAGCAACAGATTTTCAGCTTCATCCATTTTCAGAGATAAAATTACCGTTTGGGGTATTGTGTTTCCGACGCCCAATTGCCTATGGCATCCTTTTCACTTGGGTTTATCGAAATAATATCGTATTGGACCTGTTGAGAATTGTCCTTTTATTTGCTTTTGTTTTTATATTTCAGCAATATGCTTTATCTTATTATTATTATTATTATTATTATTATAGTTTTTGTCTATTTCTCTAAATTTTATGATTGCTTTGCTCTGTTCGGTGAGTTATAACTTGAGTAGATATGACATAATAATCAGATAATTCTAAGAACCTAATTTTTTTTCACTGGACTGTAATAATTTCTCATGTCATTATAATTGTTGTCTTTGACAGGGCTTTCTCTTGTCAGACCCGAAGAATAGGTTGCTCCTTTGGAGTTTCCTCATTGTGGTTTCGTTGATTTGTGGCTCTTATTTCATTGGCAACGCATTCACTGCAAAGGAATACAAACAAGTATGAATTTCTATCCCCAAGTTCAAACTTTGAATCACCAGATAATGTCATAGGGAATTTCGTTATGGTGTTGGTAGTTGGATAATTACTTGTTTAGCAAAAAAAAGTATAAAAGCAACATCAGTATTGCAGAGAGGGACATGGAGTGATTTCAATGGTAAAAATAAAATAATAAAAATTATGAAAAACCATATCCACTTTAATCAACCTAAATTTAATAGTGATGAAAACTTCCTTTCCAATTAGCATGATTTTCATTATTATCTGCATAAGCTCACAAAGGATATGCTTAAACTGTGGAATAAGATAAATCTTGAGAGCGATAGCCAAAAGAGAAATGTAAGATCATGCAAAAGTCTATTATGGGAAAATTTTGACCATGATAACAATATAAAGGCCATGCTTCAATAAGTTTGACATAGACACACAGTCCCTTTGATCCAAGTTTTCACAGAATCCAATCCAAGATTCCAAGGTTTGCAAAGGACAACAATTACTGTATTTACACCATGAGAATGCTGATGCTCAGTGTGACCCAGATTGTGGATTAGGAGTGGGAGTAAAAGCACCATTGTTACCCTACAGAACAAACACACAATCACATAACCAGTTGTTTGCTTTCAGTTGCCTATCTTTTTTTGCATGAACCAATGGTTCTTAATTTTATTTAAGGGCTTTATCTTAATTGTCTGTTGAATTTTCATTAATCCTAAATTTTTCTGTATTTCTTTTTTTGAAAAAACAAATTTTCGGAAACACTTTTGGGCATTACGTATGCAGAGATTAGCACGATGGGGACTAATTTATAGCATGCCCGGAACAAAACCCCATGCATGCAAGGTTTGTCTTTCTGGGGAAAGAAATCCTTATTATGGGACATGTGACTACTGGAGCTACCTCTAATTCTCTCCATGTTTCCGTTTCCTTAGAGACAATGCTGGCCTTATGCAAGTGGGGCATTGCCTGAAGGAATTGTTGCTAAAACATCTAACTTGGAAATGCGGCCCTTATGGGACTCCGGTAAAAATAATGTATGTGAAATCTGTGCTAAATTCTTGAAATTCATTTATTGTGTAGAAATTCAGTTAAGACTATTGTAAGATTAGTCTTAAGCTTCACATAATAAATGTTGCTGATCAACTGTATAATCCAGCCCACGTTTGTTAAATTGGAGTTTGATCTTGAACAGGGAAACTTATGTGTAGAATTAGTATTTTAACTTTATATAGAAACTTCTATCAGTATGCACTAAGAAGGTAGAAAAATTGACAATATGATTGTTAAGTATCTTCATAAGTTTTCAATCTTATGTTGCACAGAGTAAAGGACAGCGAAAGCTGGACATTCATATGATTTCATGTTCACTAACTTGTTGGCTCTTGTTTATCTTCAAGAATCTGTTACTTTTATCTGTAATCCCTACTTTATTTTCATTTATGTATTTTCAATGTTTGTTCCTTCTATAAAAAAATATTCAATGTATGTTCCTAGTTTGGGAGAGTGGGGGGTGCCCACAATGATGACTTCAATGAAAGAAATGATTACTTGTATAATGTGAATATTATATATTTATATTTGTTTTGTAAATTGGATGCTATAAATTGGCAGATGATATAGATCAGAGAGGACAATAACAATAACTTGCTACATTAGTTAGAATGCTTTGTTACTTCTAGTTTTCTGAAAAGTGTTGAAATTGAGGGTTTTGGATATTGGAGGAAGGAAAAGAGAGGAAAGAGATTTAGGGTAATATGAAAATATATTGATATTATGTGTTGATATGTAATACACTGAGACAATTCTTTTTATAAGCCAAAGATAAAATCTAAACATAATGATAAAATCAACCTAAATCAATCTAAGATATGATATGAAATTTTCTAAGATGTAATGGAGATATTAATAGATATTTCCTTTTTTCTAACTCTCTCCCTCAACCTAAAGCTTACTAAGCTTTAAACTTGTTACAATTAAGCCCTTAAAATATAAAAGGATCTCCATTGATGACTAGCATGACAATTTAGGGATGCTGGATACATTCGAAAAAGATAACACATCAAGACAGCTAGAGTGAACATCAGCTTAAATAACCTGTTGGGTAATTGCATGACTAGGAAAACAAGAGACATACACAGCTACAGCGCTGGAAGAGAAGCAATGAAGGCAGCAGATATTTCCTGTACATGCAACAATAGATTGCAAGAACAACATATGGAAGCTTGAATAGTTGAAAGATTGGAGATCCAAGGAAGCCAAAAGGGCATATCATTGGCATGACTGAGTGAAGATAAATATCAGCATTGGTATGATCCACAATGGGAGAATGGTAGGAAGCACAACCAAATATTCATTACTCACAATCATGAGTCACAAAGGACAAGGGCAGAGGCGGTGTTTTCAAAAATACAACATCTGCAAAGTGCATGGTTGGCGAAATGGTGGGTAGATCCAGAAAGGGTGTCGCGAGTATGGCAGTGGTGGAGGTGGCCGGTATGGTCACCGAATGAGCCTGCATGCATGGTGAAAGCAGAGGCGGGTGAACGGTACCACGGAAAGTAGCAGTGGAGCGTTGGACGTCAAATCGGGACCAAGCCACTGCGGGTTGGCTGCGCAGGAAGAGGCGATATTGAGGGTGGGGTCGGGGCATGAAACCGTCACTGGAAAACTCGTCGGCGGCGGAGAAAGGCGGCGGACAATGGTTTTGGGCTGCTAGACTGGATGACATAGCAAAGAGAAGGTCGAGACACTAGCAGAGGGTTGACACAGCAAGGAGGAGACTGGAAAAGTCACCGGAAAATTGGCTGGCAGCAAAAACAGTGGTGGTTTGATGCCATGTTGAAATTTTCTAGAAAGCAAGAACACCGTCAATCCTAAAACAGAATCAAAAAGCTTGACAAGTAGAGCAACAGTGGGACAGACAGAAAAGTAAAAATAGTAAGGGACAGAGTATAAGTGAGTTCCAAATTAGTGGGATCCCTGCAGCGGAACAATAAACATAGGTTATGGTGGATGATATCTCTCTAATACCATGTTGAAATTGAGGGTTTTAGATAGTGGAGGAAGGAAAAGAGAGGACAAAGATTTAGGGTAATATGAAAGTATATTGATATTATGTGTTGGTATGTAATACACTGAGGCAATCCTATTTATAAGTCAAAGATAAAATCTAAACATAATGATAAAATCAACCTAAATCAATCTAAGATATGATATGAAATATTCTAAGATGTAATGGAGATGTTACTAGATATTTCCTTACTTCTGACAAAAAATATCTTCTTGTCTATACTGTTGGTTGAACTTGAACCATTTTTTGAGAGCATAAGTAGCAGCATGAAATCAAAGGAACATAGTACTTGAGGAAAGATAACAGCTTAGAGGCTATATATATATATATATTATGAAAGGAGTTAAAATCCTGCTAACTATACAAGTGGCATATACTTTATTAATTGTACTTATGTATTTTTTTTTTTTTTGGTTCAATTCTTGTTGATGCTTGTTTTGTTATTCTTTTTGCTTCAGGTAAGTTCAAAGCACCCATTGAACTTATTGGCTATTGCTGTAGGAGTTAAGCAGAAAGAAATTGTCAATAAAATTGTTGAAAAGGTGATAATTGCTTTACTTATACAATTTGACTTTGATATGAAGCTCATATTATATTTGCTGACTCACGTTGCTGATGGCAGTTCCCTTCAAGTGATTTTATTGTGATGCTTCTTCACTATGATGGATTCGTTGATGGATGGAAGAATTTAGCTTGGAGTAATCGTGCCATACATGTGTCTGCTATCAATCAAACAAAATGGTATAATGAATTTGCTTTCCCATACTGTAGTCAGCTACTTTGAAGGATGAAGATTAAGTGCACATTTAATATAGAACAAAATAATGCTATACAATGGCATAGGTGGTTTGCAAAACGGTTTCTGCATCCAGACATAGTTTCTGAATACAATTATATATTTCTCTGGGATGAGGACCTTCTTGTCGAGAATTTTGACCCAAAAAGGTATGCCACTTTTGCATGTCGTGTAAAACTTAACCGTTTTCCTGACATACACTCACAGCACACAGTCCCTACTCTTGATATTTATTTCACTTCTCTTCATGTAACATGTAAACTGGTGCTGGTTTAATTTTTTTTTATATTATATTTATTTATTTTTTGGTTTTAAAGGTTGCATGTGTTATTGTTGAAGAAATCAAATTTCTTTGTTAAGCCAATTGGTTTCCTGCACGTTGATGAGACCTTGCATATATATATATATATAGTTTATTACTGTCCTTTTCTGGTTTGCAATCATCTTTGAAAGGAGAGTAGGATGATACCAGAATTCAGAGTTTTTAGTTTATCATAGTGGTAAATTCTTTTTTCTTTTTAATGCTTTAATTTTATCCCTTACATATATTGGCCTGTTGATTATCTGCTAGGTATTTATCTATTGTTAAAGAAGAGGGGCTAGAGATATCACAGCCTGCACTGGATCCTGTTAAATCTGAAGTACATCATCCGCTGACGGCTCGTAAAGCAGGATCAAAAGTGCACAGGTTAACCTTATTTTCCCTACCTCTTGCAAGTTGTAACAGTGTTGTTTTGTGGATCTACACTGTTATTACAGTATAACTAACACGATACTCTGTTGATGAACTAGAATATTACCTAGTTCCTTGTGATTCTGCTGATTATATTTCAAAATATATGTGCACACTCGCACAACAGATACAGCATCTCTGTAAAGTATGCTACTGTGAAAAAAGTTACGAGAAAAAAATATACCCTGTTGTGTCATATGGACCATAGTTGTCTTTTGCACCCTGAAATGAGCTTTTCTATTGTACACCTGGGTGTTTCTGTTAGAACTGGTACTGAGGGAATGAGAGAATCTTTATTGAAAATGGGGATCCTAGCAATTGCTCAAGAACCCTAGAAATGGATACAAGATGTGGAGGAGGTTAGAGCCCTCAACTCTATAACAACAAATGAAATGAATGATTAACCGCTTCTAAACTACCCTTTTTCCCTTCTTATAGAATGATTAAACCCCTAACTGTGATTCCCTCCAAGCTACCCTCCATACAGCTGTCATTCGCCAACCGAATCTCCCTTAGTGGGCCCTACATGTGGCCCAGTAGCTACTTTACCCATCCTAGCATATACTTTTCCATACATGGGGTCCCCAACAGTTTCCTCGCCTACATGCTGCACCATTACCAAGAATGATGTTCAAACTTCACGTATGTGGTTGTTCTTAATAATATAGTTATTTTTCTTTGAAGCAATTGCTAATATTGCTTCTGGTATTATCTTTATACAGAAGGTATTACAAGTTAAAAGGTAATGGAAGGTGTGATGACTATAGCACTGCTCCTCCTTGCATAGGGTAAACAGTTTCACACTCTGGATCCTATGTTGTTCTCTCTAAACTTCATTTTTATTAACTCATCTGGATCAGTTTTGCTGTTACATAGGATTTGTAATTTAATATGGAAAGAAACTGTTTTGCAGTTGGGTGGAAATGATGGCACCAGTGTTCTCTAAAAAATCTTGGCAATGTGTATGGCATTTAATCCAGGTATGCATGAGAAAGCGCATTTCAACTGGGAACTGAACCATGTGAAAATTACTGTATGACATGATATCAAGGTGTTTTCTTTTTGGTTTTGATTTTCCAATTTATTAAGGTTTTTTCATCTGGGTTTATAGTTTATACCTTATCAAATCATTTGGGTATGGGTGTTAAAATTATGTACTTATAGAAGAATCTTTTGTCTATGGTGGATCAAATTAAATAAAATGACTTTTTTGAAGGTAAAATTGTGTGAACATTTCCTCTTTGCCAAATCCTCTGGCAATGAGTGGACCCTAGATTTGTGTCCATAAGCTTACATTTGATTGTATTCTCAGCATGACTGCTAGGAAAAGGATCACACAGCAACTGAGAATAATACTTAATAGTGTTCATGGATTACTGGTTTCTTCAACCATAGGGTTTGATGCAATTTATTTTCATGTGGTTGTTGAGCTACTGCTATTTTGTTAAGTAGGGCTTGTTCAGTGTTGCATATCTGTGTGGTTTCATTTTTTATAGTCATGTTTATGATCTGTCTGATTTGTCTCTGTCTACAGAATGATTTGATCCATGCCTGGGGCTTGGACAGGCAGCTTGGTTATTGTGCACAGGTAACTTGCTTAAACAGCGAACAACAGCATTTTCATTTATATTTGATCCTTCTTTTTTATGTTTGGTCTACATACTAAATCCTTCTGGTATGGTTGTTATTTGCATCTCAACAACATTTCAGGGCGATCGAATGAAAAATGTTGGTGTGGTTGATTCTGAGTACATAGTTCATTTGGGTCTGCCTACACTTGGTGGCTCAAATGGTAATGAGGCAAGTGGTTTACCTAAGGATAACAATTGCATAGTTTCTTTAAACCTTTGTTTAAATGCCATACGCAGTATATCAAATGGACTACTACTTAAGTTCAAACACATTTTTCAATAAATTTCTCTTCGTTAATGTTATGTTGTGCTAATGGTAATCACCTCTCTTTGTTCAAGTTGACGACTTATTAACTTTTTTGAACTGCAAAGCTCACATTGTGTGCATGAGCAGGTAAGTGTATTAGCCCTTTTTGAACTACAAAGCTCACATATAATAAGGGTTTGTCCTTTGGGTTGCAGGTGCCATCAGACTCCCATAGAGATAGTGCTAGAGCTAAAGTAAGTAGGTTTATGTGAGGATAACCTGGATTTCTACACCTTTAACTCAATTGCGGCCCTTTTGATACAAAGCAATCTATTACGTGCAGGTTAGGATGCGATCATATATTGAAATGCAGGTTTTTGAGAAAAGATGGAAAGATGCAGCAAAGAAGGACACATGTTGGATTGATCCATATGAACCACAGGCTAACCAGACAAGCCGTTAGGCTACTTTGTGAGGCTTTGGTTGATCAAAATCCAGAAAGTGTCCATATTCAGTTGTTCATCGTCAGTATGTCGAATTGAGACCAGTTACTTTGCATCGGATTTTGGCCAAAAATAAAAACAACACATAAGATTTGTTTCATGTCTTAGATGGAGCTTTTGATTTGATATATCGGGTGGGATCTCAGAAAGTTTACGGGAGCATTGCCCGTTTGCCAATGTTGAAGGATTTATTCTAACTTCGTTTGGTGTTAGGTCCTTCATTCCCTTAACTTATGGTGTACATAGGGAGGTTATAGATTTTTTTCCCCGGTGTGAATGCTGATGTAAATAACCTAAAATATCGTTCTTTGGACTATTTAAATGATGTCGGCTTCAGGTGACTGTACATCTTATTCTTCGAATTGAACAAATTTAGTGAATGTATGTTGTTGTTTCTCATGAATCGCGGCTGACCTATATTAATTGGAACAGAACAAGGGCTTAAGGACATGAAAAAAATTGTCCTGGTAAAAACAAAGGGATTATTAGAAAACATTGTATTCTGAGTTCTGACGAGTAGGATTAATTGCATTTTTTCCTAATTTTTTGTGAAAAACATTATACTTTTATGGCTGACCTGAATGTTCAAATAATAGAGCTCTACACTTTAAACCGAAGATAGTGTTTTATTCAATATCTAAATTTAATTATATTGAAAAAAATTGATACTCTAATTAAAAAGAAAGAGTTTTTTTTTTTCATAATTAGAACATTTAACTAATATTTTCCAAAACAACCCCCAAATCACGAGCAGTGACAAGGTAGGGCTGAGCTGAGTTTGGGGTTTAAGAGGGTTTGGCTTGCATCAGTCGGTATGTGTGTTCGTTCGTGTCTCTCTCTCACCCACCCTGTGATTCCCTCTCTCTCACTACTCACTAGCCATCCCAATCCCAATTCCAACAGCAACAACAACGACGATGTCGCTCTACCGCCTCCTTCTCCGCTCCCTCCGCCGTTCCGCAACCCTCCGAGATGCTTATCATTCCAACCCTTTCACTAATACCACTACTCTCACTCGCATTCAGACTCGCTCCTTCGCCTTCTCCTCCGCCGAAGAGGCCGCCGCAGAGCGCCGCCGCCGGAAGCGCCGGCTGCGCATCGAGCCTCCCCTGAACGCGATTCGGCCTCCTCTCCACCAGGGCCCCTCCCGCGACCCCAACGCCCCCCGCCTTCCGGACTCCACCAGCGCCCTGGTGGGCCCTCGCCTCAGCCTCCACAACAGAGTCCAGTCCCTCATCCGCGCCGGCGACCTCGATGCCGCCTCCGCCGTGGCCCGCCACTCGGTGTTCTCGGTGACCCGCCCCACCGTGTTCACCTGCAACGCCATCGTGGCCGCCATGTACCGCGGTAAGAGGTACAACGAGGCCATCGCCCTCTTCCACTTCTTCTTCAACCAGTCCAACATTGTCCCCAATATCGTCTCCTACAACAACCTCATCAACACCCACTGCGACGAGGGCCGCGTCGATGTTGCCCTCGACGTGTACCGCCACATCATCGCCAGCGCCCCTTTCGGCCCTTCCCCCGTCACCTACCGCCACCTCACCAAGGGCCTCATCGACGCAGGCCGCATCCCCGAGGCCCTCGACCTCCTCCGCGAGATGCTCACCAAGGGCCACGGCGCCGACTCGCTGGTCTACAACAACCTCATCTCCGGCTTCCTCGCCCTCGGGAATCTGGACAAGGCCAACGAGCTCTTCGACGAGCTCAAGGAGCGGTGCCTGGTGTACGACGGGGTTGTCAACGCCACCTACATGGGGTGGTTCTTCAAGCAGGGCAGAGACAAGGAGGCCATGGAATCGTACAAGTCCCTGCTGGACCGCCAGTTCAAGATGACCCCCGCAACCTGCAATGTCCTTTTGGAGGTCCTTCTCAAGCATGGCAAGACCTCCGAGGCTTGGGCTTTGTTTGATCAGATGCTGGACAATCACACCCCTCCCAATTTTCAAGCCGTGAACTCCGATTCCTTCAGTATAATGGTCAATGAGTGCTTTAATCTTGGCAAGTTCGCGGAGGCGCTTGCCACTTTTAAGAAGGCGGGGACAAAGCCCAATTCAAAGCCTTTTGCCATGGACGTTGCCGGCTACAATAATATCATTGCTAGGTTTTGTGAGAATGGGATGCTGTCCGAGGCTGAAGCACTATTTGAAGAGCTGTGCTCAAAATCTCTGAGCCCTGACGTCCCAACTCATAGGACTTTGATTGATGCCTACTTGAGGATGGAGAGGATTGATGATGCCCTGAGGGTATTCCGCAGAATGGTGGATGCTGGCCTATGGGTGGTTGCTAGCTTCGGTAATAGGGTCTTTGATGAACTGATCAAGAATGGCAAGGCTATTGACTGTGCACAAATTTTGAGTAAAATGGGAGAAAAAGATCCCAAGCCAGACCCCACTTGCTATGAGGTTGTGATCAAGGGACTATGTGGTGAAGGTTTGTTGGATAAAAGCCTAGAGCTGCTGGATGAGGTTATGAGGAATGGTGTTGGGGTCACTTCTGCCCTGCGGGAATTCGTGATGGAGCTTTTTAAGAAAGCTGGGAGGGTTGAGGAGACTGAGAGACTCCTAAACATGAACAGATTTGCATACAGTCCTCGTCCATCAGCACCAAGACCCCCATACCGTCCACCACCACCACCACCAAGATCCTCTCCTCAAATGGCAGGAGCACATAGCCCGCCTACTGGACCTCCAGCTCAAATGGCAGCACAACAGCAGCAGCAGCGCCCACCACAGCCTTTGCAATGGACCGGAATGCATCAATCTTCGTGGGGAGCACCTCCTCAAGTAGCTGGGACTCATATGCCAGCTACTGGAGCTTCACCTCATATTTCAGGACAGCATTTCCACCCCCCATCTGAACATCCTCCTCATATGACAAGAACTCATCAGCCTACCTTTGGGGTGGCCCCTCAAACGACATTACAGCACTATACACCATCTGGACGTGCCCCTCAAATGGCAGGTCATCAACCTTATGGAACACCACCTGGGCCTCATCAAATGACAGGACAACGTTATCCACCTTCAGGATTGATTCCCCCTAAGGCCGGACAACATCATCCACTATCAGGACCAGCTCCTCAGATGTCCGGGTCGGCTCCTACATCATATGGAGCACCAACTCAAATGTCACCTCAATACTCTGTAGCCCCAGGTCAGTACTCTCAGACAACAGGATCTAATCATCCATCATCAGGAACCCCTTCTCGCTTGGAGGAATCACATCAACAGCAATCAGAAGTCCCTGAACAGGTAGCTGCTTGATTTTTGGAGTTCAAGTCAATTCTTAGTGAATCTGGTTCTCTTTCCAATTGAAATAAGAGATGATTTGTCATTGCTATATCTTTTAAGTGTCTTATGATGCTGATTTTTGGTGTTCAGAATCACTAGGGATTTATGAGTTTATAGATGACGATACAAGAATCTGTTTTGATTTATTAGTCCATATCATGTAATGCATGTCGTACTATTTGGATGTTTTAACTTTTAATTTATTCTTGTAATTCAATCTTTAATTTAATATCTGGCGTATGTATTTATATTTTGTACTGCCATTCTTCCGCATTTCATCTGAAAGAAATGTAAGGTAGAGCCTATATTTATATGATGTACTGCATATTACTTTTAATGAATTATATGACACTAATCACAGTCTGGCTATGGAGGGCCAAATGGTTAATGTTCTGACTTCTGAATCCAAGTGTTTCTAGTATCTGGTACAAAGATGGATTGTTATGTCGGTTATCTTTTCTTTTTTCTTTTACCTTCATTGTGTGTGCATATATGGAATGTGTTGCCAATGTTAACGTGGGCGGATTCTGAAATGGTCCTCAGTTTGTGACCTATGTGGTCACTGATTTGTAGTTGAAGTCCTCAGAGATTACAACTTGATTCCTAGACTCCTAGTTAGATAAGGACTCGATGCAGACTTTAGTAATTGGGTAAACCCCAGTAGCGTTCTTTTTTTTTTTTCCCTTTAAATGTGAACTTGACTAGATAGGAGAAAATTAAGGTGGACGTTTGCATGATTAAGACAGTGTACTTGATAACTCCAATTTGGAAGGTCCCACGTCAACCCCAATTGGAGATACTTCAAGAGAAGTAGTTTGCTAGCTGAAGACTTGAAACATTCAGTATAAAAGTCAACCAATTTTCACCACCTCAAAAAGCATCTCCTATTTTCTTTTGAAGCGGTTCGCAATGAAACTCTCAGCTTATATTGTTCAAAGGAGCTTGTCTTTTGGCTACTCGCGGCTTAAGATGCAAATTATAAGTGGTTTCTTTACCTAGTAAGACACCTTGTGCTGGGTCACTGAGTATCAGCATTGCCACCTTTCTGCTGAGTCTTTCTGATTTTGATCTGGTTATTGGGTGGTATATCATGTTTGCCATCCTTGCTAAGTCTTGCTGATCTTCCAAGCAGTAGCGATGTATGGTATTTCAGACCAGAAACTGGTGAACCAGCCAGTGCTCGAAAATCCCTCAATATTGATAGGAAGCAGACTTACTAACGGTCTGTTCGATTTGAGTTTTCAGTTTTTCAATTTTTTCAATTTTATAAAAGAAATATTGAAAATTCTGAGAACTATAAATTCCAGTTTTTAGTTTTCATTTTCAGTTTACAGTATTTCCTTTACAAATTGCTGCTCAAGTAATCTAGATTAACGAGTAAATGAAAAGTAATTTGTATATTACTCCGGCCTTTAATTTTATGCTTATTGATTGCGCAGATTTTTGTTTTTTCAAAATAAGAATGCATACAATAAAATTTGCTTATTACACGGATTTTGCATTATTGATTGCGCAGATTTTTGTTTTTTCAAAATAAGAATGCATACAATAAAATTTGCTTATTACACGGATTTTGCATTATCTATATATATATATATGACATGCTTGCCATTGTTTAGCTTTACATGTTGAGGTAATATATTCGAATGTTGCATGTTTCGGTAAGCTGCCTGTACTGGAGGTAAAATATTTGCAAAAAGGTTTGTATCTTCTGCCAACATGAAAACAATGATTGAGACTCGGTGATAGAGATGAACTTGTATATTGATGAATTCGTTCTTCGAAGGAATGACATATTTTCTGCAACAATATAGTATTCCCTGGCAGAGGGCACAAAATTGTCTAACAATATATACCTGTACAGCTAAACGAATGCAAAATGATTTAGCACTGAAGTTACTAAATTCCCCACCGAAATCTAGAAACCAATAAACTAAGTTAAATAAATAATATCTCATGGCTCATATAATAATATTCTAATATAGTTAAAAGGAGAAAAAGAATCAGAAATTCATGATTTGGGAGGAAAGGCCAAGCAAGGGCTCGAGTGCACTGGGATCAAACTTACGGGCAAAGAGGTAACAAACGGACGTCATGTCTGAATTATATGGACAAAGGGTTCCGTTGTTCCTTATAGATTTAAGAAAGGCCAAAGTTATATTGGCTCTCCTGTAGGTTGCAGGATGAGGCCCCCCCATTGACCAGTCAACCCACGTCACCGTTCTGTTGGAATTAAGTGAGCCATGGAACATATTCAGGAAGGTTGGGATGTAATGTTCATCTGGGTAGCAAGCAGGTTGGCAGTATTTACGGAAGAGGGAATAGTATTGGGTGTCAGAGACAATGTAAACAGCCACAGCACGGTTGAGTTCAAACCACTGAGACCCTTTCCGCCAGTGCTTAAGCTGAATATCAGGGAGCATATTGCGACTGTAGCGGCCACGCCCATATCGGGAAGGGTCATCGTATGACTCAACAAAGCTGTGGCTTGAATGACTGAGATATTCGTAAACAGCTGGGAAGTTGTACACTGGGATACAACTCTCTGAAAGAAGAACAAACCGCTCATTTGAATGGTCCAGTAGTGCATTGGCTAAAAGGCGCCTCTCCGCATCGGCCAGGGCTACTGTTCCCCATGAAACATCCTGAAAGTGAAACACAACTACTACTCATAAGAATCTTTCAGAATTTTCAATTATTTAGCCACAGTTGAGTTGACAAAAGAACAATGCTATCATAGATTGCATATAAAGTAGGAATATCAGGAAGGGAATTCTCTGTTTTTCATAGATGTAAAACACACACTCGCTGTCGAGATAGAATTAACGATAAGAAATATTCATAAGGAGGTTTAGACTTCTTTGAACTTGTGTCTGCCCACATTACCACGTCAATATAAAAGACGAAAATTTGGCATGGTGAGACCAGCAACTCTGTTCGTAGTTTTTTAATAATGATCATGATACAAATCTTAGGCAATCATCTCTCTCCATTACCGTTCTGAAGGACAATATGATCAGCATATAGTTTCCCCTCCTCAAATTGCTCAAAATTCACAGACTACTACTACATCTCAACCTCATGACAGAAACATGAACAGGAAGCCATAAACTCATTTTTTTCAGATAAAAATCCATCAATTCACCTTATTCTCCTTCCCTTTCTGCAGCAATTCATTATTGCAATTCATGTTTCTTATCCTCTGCTGGCTGCAGCTGTTGTCTTCTCTAAACAGTGAGTTCTATATACTAGGAAACAGGAAGTTAGGTTCTCACACATCTGATTACATGACCTACTTGTGACGTGTCCAGATACATTGCTAAGCATGGACATCTATAGTAGCTTCTAAGACCTAACAAATTCTGCTCATGAGTTTTATAGATCGCAGGTGACAGCTCTCTGTTTGACGTTCTCCACCCGGACAACATAGTTACAAGACATCAGGCATGTAAGCGTGAAGTGTAATCCCTAGGAAGAGCGTGCTAGGAGGGTGGCCTATGATACCCAGGACTTTGTTCAACAAGAATGGGGAGGTATCGATGAATGAACTCCAGCTAAGCATGTGACGTCCCCAGCAATATAATCTACAAAGGTGGAGCTGGTAAGTATATAAGCCAAACGATACATGATCATCCAAGGCCATTGATTTTTTTTATGTGTGGACTCTTGCACCAGGAAAAATTTTCTAATTATTAACTGAGTTGAAATGTATTAACTGTTGACATTTTTTGAAACAAGACCCTCCCTCGACTGAGACAGTGACTTTGCCAAACTTGTGCAATTGCAGCAGTGTATCTACCTACCTACAAATTCTATGGCAGGAACTGAAAACCAAACTCTAGAGAGCACTGACAATAAAAAGAATAGACCCAACCAAGAGAAAATCTCTATAGAGTGAGTGTAATGAGAGGAGACAGAGGAAGGCAGAATTTAGTATGATGATACCTGACTTGGGATCTGGCGCCTGTAAAAAGGTGAAGAATTGGAGACATTGAGGAGATATCCAGGAGGAGCATGGATGTATATGTTGAAGAGATGGGAATGGCCGTGAAAGAACCTCTCCCAGAGGGGCAGCATGGGCAATGGTCCCCTGGTCAAGAACATGAAAGCCACCTTGGGTGTTCTCTTGTAAGGGAAACCCTGTTTCTTGGGGACTAAGGAAGCCCTCCAGAAGAGCTCATCGTCGGACATGGAATGGGTGAGGTTGGGGGGGTGCAGAAAGGTGTCCATATCCATGCAGCTGGCAGTGGCATGGACCTCCTCAGAGTCAGAAGGTGGAGGCGTTTGTGTAAGGCTACCATTGGGTTGCTGCTGTGGCTGAGGAGCATTGGTCTGAATCTGATGTGGCAATTGGGTTGACGCATGGTTTATGAAGGCGTATTGGTCTGCTTGTGAAATGAAATGCCTATTGATGTGGAAACTAGTGGTTAGCCCTATCACCACACCCGCAGCAAAAACCACCAAAAATGTTATCATTTGCGCCAATCGAAGCAAACCCGTGTGCTTCTGATCTTTCTCCTTCTCCTTTTCTTTCTCTGCAATTGCCTCATCCCTCCCCTCTCCTCGAATCCTCGGCATGGCTCGCTGGCTTTGTTTTGTTTGCTCCAAACAAATCTATCTTTATCCCCTCTCTCTCCTGTGAAGCTATTTAACTGTAATAACTATATATACACCAATACTACCGCACCGAGGACGATTAAAAATTTAGAAAGAATACATTCACTTAGAAGTGAAAGTGGCGCATCAACATTCAACATCGTGGAAATAGAGGTGAGGTGGGGCCCATCCCATGAAGGTGTGATCTTTTCTTTGAGGAGCGGAGGAAGAAAGGAAGGAATAGGATGATCGATCGGAGAATAAGTTGGATCTACAGATAAATCGATCAACGGATCGGAAGTTGGAAGGGCGTCCGTGGATGATTGGAATGGAAGACTTCAGAATTTGACGGAACATCGTAGTCTGCTGCCTGCCTGCTCGCGATCGATGATCATGTTGATGTTGATGTTGATGTTGATGTTGATGTTGTCTTGTCGGTCCCCTTCCTTGTGAATTGTGATGTCCTCTGATCTTCCACGCTCCTCTTTGCTTGCTGTTTTTGGTCTGGGAAAGGAAAGCGCTCTCTCTCTCCGCCCGTGATTATTTATGATTATGATTATTACAGTGACTAGCGCACGGACACGGTTACCTTGGAATGAAATGGTCCGTTTTTCTTTTATTTTTTATACATACGCACACTAGTAGCAGTACTTGTCACTTGCTCAACCCTTGTCCTTGCTTTCCCCCGGCTTCAACTTGCGATGCGTCACTGCTTGTGGCACTTCAATTTCACTTCAGCCAACCCTCTGTCACCTTATTTTAGATTGCAATTACTCTTTAGACCAATCGTATAAATAGGAAAATGATATTTTACCATAAAAATATAGGTCTCTTATAATATTCACTTTATTATCATTTGATAGAGTTCGTGAATCTTATTCATTCAACCCGATAAGCTCATTTAACGATAGTAAAATAAATGTAAAATGAGATATCGATTTTTTAGATATTAAAATAATATTGCACTCAGAAAAAATTAGATATTTGGGATTGTGTCACTTCATTGAACGAAAATGTATAATTGCACTAAAAATATTATTTTAATACCTAAAAAATAGGTGTTTATTGTGACATCTATTTTATTACTACTAGTAACCACATTTTTTATCTTTTAAATATTAATAAAATCAAGTATTTATATAATAATAAATTATTAAATTTTATTAAATATTTTTTTAGTGCCAATCAAATCACATTTTTTATCTTTTAAATATTAGTAAAATCAAATCTTTTTATAATAATAAATTATTAAATATTTTTTATTTGTAAATGGATTAGGGTGAGGTGGTTTTTTTTTTTTTCAAAAGAAGTGAGTAGGAAAGAAGAAATCATGGACTTCAAAATAAAATTAAATAAAGTTAGTAGACACTCAAAAATAGTTACAAAAGTGAATCTTCTTTATTAATAATATATATTAATGTGATGGTGATTTCCACTCATCTTTAACATCCATCACATTCAATAATTTTAAAATGAATGTCTCAATAGATAGATATCCACTTTTTAAGTATTAGAATAGCACTACCTTCATTGCACATTGTAAAATAGTAATCATTTGCTGTTTTTTAAAGTTCATATACCTCAAAAAATATTTTCATTAACCACTCATTAATGGGGTACCAAATAATGATTCAATAACAGTTATACTAATCTATTCCGATGAAATAAATAGTTGCTCATAAAAATACTAAATTTATCCCTGACATCATCTCATGCATCTTTATAAAAGTGTTATTGATTATCGATGGTCACTTGATACAATAAGCAATAGCTCCTCATAAATTTATTTTAAATTTTATAGATTGAATAGATTTAACTTGGGAACAACTCATCAAAAAACAATGGGCCAATATCTATTTCTTAAATTTTTTTAAATTGTTAAACTTACGCTACTTGAGATCTACAAATTATTTTAGTAAGAAATAATTAGGAACCATCCTGATAATTGCTGAGTATTAATTAGTCAATGTTTTAATTGCATTATCAAATACTTCTTTCATTTCTTATTGATAATTGCTCTTCAAAATTATGTTATTTTGATATATTATAAAATTAATATATCTGGCTATAATTATAATAAAATATATTAACTTTTAATATACTAGAATGATATAATTTCATGAAAATAATTATTATATTAATAAGAAATAGAGAGAATATTTATTTTACTAACTAGTTTCATGGCCCTGATTGGCCGGCAGAGCCCACACTAGTTCCCATGTGCCAAAAGCCAAAATCTGTAGCTTATTTGTCATTCCTTTTTGCACAACTAAGAGCAGAACTTGGAATGTATTTTTCCTTGCAATTTTCTTGCAGGTTACATACACGGTCTATTATATTTCATCTTTTACATGTAAAAATAATTGAAAAGATTTTAGTTTTATCAAAATTCTTAATGACATTTTAGGCACTAGCTTATATAATATTATTTTTAGTGCTTGCATCAACTGCATAATATTCTATTAGTATATTTATTAAATTTCAATACCTAAAATTCTTGTTTGACTTTATTACCATTTTTTCCGGCATACGGATGAGGAGGTTGAGCGCTGCTTTGAAGAATTTTATAAGGACGTTCATGCAGAGTTCCTGAAGTTTGGAGGAATTGTCAACTTCAAGGTTAGTAATGCTTTATATACAGCAAAAGTATTACATTTGAAATTTTGATAGATCTTTCTCATTAAAATTTAGCATGCATGAATTATATTAGCTTAATTTTTTATTATTTTGTTATCATAGAACTATAGAGGTATCTACATCAAATTTACAGACAGTTATGTATTTATCATATTCTGTCCTTGTCTGCCAATTTCTTTGTCCAACGTTTTTGAAAAGAACAAATTCTGACGGTTTTGGATAGTGAGCCCAAAAAGGATATAATGAAACGTGCGAAAATATTAGGTGTGTAAAAATAGTTCATTTCACTTGCAAGGAAATGTCTAAGTGTAGCATAAATTTTTGAATTTTGCTCTGCCTGCTTATAACTCAGTTAATGGTTGCTTCTTTATAGGGACACCGGTATTCCATTCTTGTTTGTTCTTGATGAATATCTTGGATGTTGTAAGTATCATCTCATGAATTTCCTGAAAGTTTTAAATATGGTAGTAATCCGTGTGTCTCGGGATACGTTACTGGGGGCTTCACCTCTGCTGTGTTCAATAACTCATTAATTTCCTAGTTTTGTATTAACGTGCTGTGAGAATGTAACTCCTATCGACTAGATGAATCAAACGATATCATAGAGTTTTATCATATATTATATTTATGTTAAATTTATTGACCTTTAAATTCATTTTGATAATTTCCATTATAGTTTTTCTCGGTCTCCATCTACCTCTATTTATGGCGCTATTCTGTATTTGATCTATTCTACTTAGTAGGGCCTCTACCAGTCTCCTCCAGACATGCCCAAACCACTTGAGGTGTGATCATACTAACTCCTCTATGATAGGCATCATTTCAATTTTCTGTCTAATTCTTTCATCCCTTATTCTATCATATCTTATGTGACCACTCACCCATCACAATATCCTCATATCCACCACTTGTAGCTTATTTTCATGTTGATCTTTTACCACCTAACATTCAATCACTTATAACAAAGTTGGTCGTATCGCTGTGCAGTAGAATTTACCCTTAAGCTTTAATGGCACCTTTTTATTGCAAATAAAATCAGAAGTGCCTCTCCACTTTGACTATCTCGCTTGAATCCTATGGCTCATGTCGCCTTCTATCTCTCAATCACTTTGAATAATAGAATTCAAACATTTAAATTTTGTGACATGTTGTATGACATCAAAGTTTCACTTCAAAGTTAGCATGTGTGTATCTTTTACCAAACCGGCACTCTATATATTATGTTTTACTTCTGCTTATACGAAACTCACACACCTCTAGAGCTACCCTCTACAACTCCTACTTTTTATTTATTTATTCTCTCTATTCTTCTACCAGGACTATATCATTTGCATACAACATACACCAAGACATTGGGTCTTGAATATGTTTAATAAGCACATATAAGACCATTGTGAAAAGATATAGACTCAAGGTTTACTCTTGGTGTAGTCCGATACATATATGGAAATAATATGTTACTCCATCTTGAGTCCTCACGATAATTGTGGCCCCATCATATATATTTTGGATTGTTTGGATATAAGCTATCCAAACTCCCTTCAAGCTCTCTATCATGACCCAATTTGGACACATAACCGGCATGTGAGAAATCTCATTTTCATGTAAGCCTCGTGACATGGATTTCTTTATATGCATAGTAACTTATAAAATCATTTAAAATATAGCTTTGTTTTCTACATACAAATCACTTCTTCATTTAATTCACGATAGTCAAAATGAGATCTCATAGTCTGTTTCTAGAATCTAAAATCTTATTATCAGTAAATATATGAAGTCCAGTGTGTACAAACAACTACAAGTAGTAAAATCATATAAATACATCTCAGGTTTATATCAAAATATGCAGAATACAGCATATGTTCTATAAGCTAGGATCCTACCTGCATCTACACTGGAACATTCTAAACAAAATAACCACAAGGTTCACCAACAGAAGTCTAATACTGCTGGGAAGAACGTGGTTAAGAAGTATCTACAGCAATAGCTATATCTGTAAAAATGAGAAAGAAGAATGGGGTGAGTTTTATTACCAAACTAAGTGAATGGATCCTTACCCACAACTATGCATGGGACAAGAAAGGAAGTTACATAAATACTAATAATGTAGCATTCACAAATCATTTCAATTTATTTCACATAAAAATGAGAAAATCATATGATAAATTTGCTGGAATCATGACATGATCTTTAGTTTCATCCAGAATTACTAAAAGAATAGGCTATCTATAATTGAGGAGTAGGTGCCTAGTCCTTCACGAACAAGAGCCCCTATCTGAGATCTTAACGGTCCCTCACAAACTGCATCCTTTGTGAACTGATCTATCACATGGATAAAATGCCCTTCGTGGGCCTTGATACCAAGGTTAATGAATTAGTTGTCATTAACTTACAACTCTGTTCCTCTTAGTAATTCCTTATCTAAATTATATTGAAATATGAAAAAGGGATTTTAAGTATTCGAAGTGTTCTAAGTTTAACTAGAAAGCATATTTCATGATCTGAAACCAGTAGTTTAAAACAACATAATTAACAGTAAACTCAAATAAATATGATAACTCTTAAAACCTTTAAACATTCTAAGAGCTTTGAATCTTCGTAACTCTGATAGTTTAACCTTATCATAACTATGGCTATGAAATCTTGTCCAAGGGATCACCCATTGTGGACATTCTGATTTCGATCTACAGAATATGTAGCTGCCAACTATTCTGAGTCATGTGAGGATTCGTGCTCTAAAATTCCTTTATGTCTAGGTTCTAAATCAATTCTCAATAATATACTTACAAAATTTCAAAAGCTCCAAAATCATACTCACTTTTCTAGTAATCATCAAGTTTTCCAGCAACTATAGATAAGATCCTTCTAACTTAGAAATCACTTTAACAGTCATATATGTCTAGTAATTACAGTTATAACCAATTCTACATAAAATTATTTTAGCAATAATGGTCCCATGCATTTTCTTAAGACACGATTATTGCCATTCTGGAAACCACAATTTCATAAAACAGTAGAAATCTCAATTGTTCTCAAAATAAACTCTGAAATCATGTTCTATTTCATGTTTTGAAGAAAATAACTATGATGACGAACATAGAGGTCATAGGTCTGAACCCACTTACCTGGAGTGGCAGAGGATGATGGTTCCACACCAATAGGATCTTGAGACGAAGGAGTGGCACCAGTATCTACCATGGAAACCATGAAACTTTAGATTAACTTTTAATAATCCTTATTTACGTAGATACAATTCTAATACAATGGAAAAACTCTATTTCCATGATGGACATGAAAATCACCCTACGAATAAGGAGGGATTGTAGAAAAGAGAGCAAAACCAAGAGAACTACATACCTTAAAGCCTTAGGAGAGAAATATTGAAGTTGGTTTTGAGAGAAAATGGAACAAAATGGAATTTAGGGGTGAAATAAGGTTTGGAAGAGAAGTTCTTCGAGTTTTAGAGTGAAAGAGAGAGAGAGAGAGAGAGAGAGAGAGAATGTGTGTGTGTATGTATGTTCTAGACCCCGAAATAGGGTTTTTATAAAATTTTGACAGCTGTAGCACTCACCCAAGTGCTCAGAAGTCTAATTTGCACTGTCTTACTGTTCCTCGACCACTGCAGTACTCGTTTGAGCACTACAGCGTTCTCTAGAGTGGTTTTTCTTAGATATTTGAGCTGTGATTCATGTGGGCTATACCAATAACACGAGTGGGTCCTAGGGAACGCTATAGCTATCCCAGATTTGCTTAAGGACATGTGTACGACACTAAACTCTCCTAGGTATACGTGTACCTCGGGTATTACACTTTTGATAGAACTTCTTTCAGCACCCTATCCAAATCAATGAACAAAATATGTAAATCCTTCTAATCTATTTAATAACTCTACATCAATCTTCACAACAAGTAAGTCGCTTACATTGTATGCCTTCTAGGCATTAAACCAAACCGGCATGCTTATCAAAATCGTGTGTTAACTCGTAAACTCACTAAATTTATGAGTTCAAGCCACAAAATCGAGTTGACTCGCATTCAAATTCGTTTTTGGGTAGACTTGGGCAGGATCGGGTAAACTCTGTCGGACTTGATCAAAATCACAAATTTAAGGCCGATTTTGCAACTTTATTCATGGGGGCCAAAAAACACAAATGTACATCGGACATACCATCGGAAGAGCACTCTTTTAATGCACTCCTGCAAAACCCACTTTGACTAGTCTTGTGCGTCTTTCTCAACCCAATGTGATTCAGCTTTCCCTTCATCAAAGAAACTTCAAACCCTTCATCACCTTTCAACTCCGATTCAAATTGTCACTGCTATTTGTGCTACAGCTTGCCACCACCATTCGCCTCTTTATTTGTTGTCCTCGTGCCTCCGGTTCACTCCCTCATTAATTCATGCCGTTGTTTTGTGCTTTGCTCGTCGTTATTTGCGTTTCCATTCATCATCATTCACATTGGTGTTGTTGGTCCCTATTTACGATGGTGTCGGCTTCTCCTCTTTAGTCTTCACGACATCGACTTCCCCTCCTCAATCTTTTAGGAGCAACAAAATACGCTTGGCTATGTTGCTTGAGATTCTCAACTCTTTTCATTGCTTGAGGCATCAGGGGCAAAGCCAGGGGAGGATCTCTATAGGCCATGCCCCCAACCTCCTCAATTTTCTTTATGTATTTGTTGTAGTTATATAGTTTCTCTAATATAATATATGTACTAGTGTTTTGTATTGACCTTCCTTATAAAAGTTTCTAGCTCCGCTACTAAAAGGCATGATGATATTCTCGTTCAACTTGTATGTCATATTTTAAATATCTGGTTTAGGCTTAAGTCTAGTCAAAATTTTACTTTTCTATTTTTACACTTCCCTTCAATAGGCTTTGTTTTTCGATGCGTCGTAATTTTAAAATAATAAGGTATGAATCTATGATTTTATGTGTGCCAATATTACTGTTTGAGCTTAAAACCTATACTACTAAGAGCCCTTTGGTCCAATAGGCTTTGTTAATAATAATATGCCTATTGATTTGCTAACTTGTTCTTACGAAGCATGCTCCCAGCATAGACCCAAAAATACTTTTATTTCATACAGATTTGCTAACATGGTTGTTCTGTTGGGTTTCGAGCATTTTTTTTTTCTGTTCCTTGTGCGACATCCTCTTTCAAGCGTAAACAAGCTTGACTTTTAGTAGTTGCGAAGGATATACAATATCTGGTTCGAGTCTATAGAAAGTATTTGCGCAGAGTGGTGGTTTAACTACTTAAGAGGAGTATTGATTTCATACTGAAAAATATGTGCAGAAATCTAACAAGGTAAAATTAAAAATATTCATACAAACTTTGTGGCTTGGCGGTAGGAGCCGGAAAGTTTAAATTAAATCAATGTGATTGGTTTGAATAATCAAAATACTTCAAGCTAATACCGATTTAAATTGCTTATTATTGATTTAGTTTTTAAATTATAAGTTTGAAACTTATCATTTAACTCAATCACTTGAACAATTATGTTTCTTAAATTTATTTTTAGACTTCTAAAGTTTTATACTCTTTGTGAACAAATAGATTACTCTAAACTGAACATGTCTATTACGAGAAGTTATTGTTAGTCAGTCTATTGGGATGCTTGATAGACTAGTAGTTGACAATGTGTACAACATCGTGCTGCCGATGGTGCGTTCTCATGTGCAGATCAAATAAAATCTGCAGGATGAAGATGGGACATGGCCCAACAAAACACTTACACATGGAGGAGTGGCAGGTGTTGGTCAGTCTCTCTGTTATGACCGTAATACTGTTTCCTCTTCCATGTTAATTAAGTTTTGGTATAATTAGCAATGAGTAAAAGAAACAAAAAATGCATATAGTCATTAAATGAGGTTAAGTTTAAAATTAAAATTTTAAATTATGAAAGCTTTTTAAATTTTTTTGCTTTTGGTAAAAAAAAAACCCCAGATCTAGGAGCTGTTCTTGTAGTTCATGCTCTTTCTTCCTGTCCGTCGGCAAGGTAAAAGTCCGAAATCGGGAAAGTGTCCTTCTAGCTCATGCTCTTCCATCCTCTTTGTCGTCGAGGCAAAAATCCAAGATTTGGGAGGCTGTCTTCTAGTTCATGCTCTTCCCCCTTCTCCACCAGTTAAACAAAAATCCGAGATATAGATAAGAGCCTCTTCAATCTTGGTCAACAATAACGAAACGTGCACACGCGGAGTAGTTTTTGGTTCCTAAGTTGATTTGCTTTCACCCCTTTAGAGCAAGAACATGTTTTATTTTTCATAGGCCATGACAATGAGTTGGCGTGAATGAGGCCGGTCAGAGGGAAGGAATATATGATTCTATTTTCAACAATAGCTGGTCTTCTACCTTAATTTTTTCTTTCCTTTTCTGCTTATCAAATGCCATCGGTAACCAAATCACAATTTTTTGAATAATAAATATTGTCCTCAATCTGCTTCACACAAGCTAAAATAACAAAGCATTCAATCTGCTTCTATGTGACCTAACCTCCGCCACGTACCATCGCCGCTCTCTCTGCACCGCTGTCCGCAATCGAAGTCCTGTGGGTTCTCACTTTTGCTGCGGTCGCTTCCCACAGCACCCTCAAATCCTTGCTTCTTAATTCTTTTCTTTGATCCATAAACCTTACTTTTGATTTCTAATTGTTTTGCAGTTTTTTTTTGGGTTATTATCTTCTTCTTTTTTTCTCCAAGTTTTAAACCACCGACCAATTAGCTAATGTCGGTCATAATACATATTGACTTCTCGGTACCCGTTTAACTTATCATCCACTTGTGCTCCATTCATTCGCCCATCATGCTGCATGTGAGAACTGGCACAAACAAGAATGCAAAAGCTCGCTGCATCGTCGCAACCGGATCGCAACGGATTCGCTACAAGGATAGAGAAGTTTTTTTTGAAATATTTGAGTCGCCACCAAGTTTATTTAAAATTGGGAAAACGTTGGAAAAACCCATTTTTAGAGAAAAAGTCTTTGAAACCAGTTTGAGTTCTGAGCCTACATGATAGGGAATGCGAATTTAATCCTACAGCACTCCTAAGACAACCCGCCCTTGACGCATACCTTTAATTAATCACAAATTGATTACACAACCTTTTTCAAACATTTATTTTCTGTTTCAAGACAATTAAAATAAATGAGCAAATTTAAATTAAAAATGAAAATATAAATTATAAATATTTACAAATAAAATAAGAAGAAATTGATTTTTTTTTCTATTTTTTATAAAGAATATAAAAGAAAAACAAATATTTTTAAGGGAAATTTCGAGTCATTAAGTTATCACAACTCAATTGACCAAAATATCAATTAACAAATGTTCAAGGTCAATTAACATCTTTATCTAAAATTTCCCATACAAATGAGTATTAAATAAAATATTCTAGAAAAGAAATTATTTATAAATATAACAAAAATGCAAAATTTGCATAAGAAAACAAGTAAAGAAGTATTAAAAAGAATTGTGAAAAGTTGATTTTGAAAGAGAATTTTAGAATATTCTGTACAATAAAATATTCTAAAACATAAAGTTAACAAACCGTCGCGGTCAAATTAACTCCATAAAAAAAACTTTGAATATCAAGCCGTCGCAGCTAAAATATTCTGAAACATGAGATTAACAAACCGTCTCGGCTCAATTAACCCCCCCTCTTTTTTTTTTATACAATTCATCAATTAATTAAATATATAAATTTTAATAAAATACCCAAATATTTATTTTAAATCCAAAATGGATAAAACTTCTCTTTTTAGACAAAATTCTAATTTTAACGGGAAAACTATAAAATTAAACACAATTAACTTAAATGAACATATAAACACATGAAATAATTAAACCAAGAGAAAAATAAAAAAAAATAAAAAAAAATTCATAACCTAATTACACACAAAACGCATAATCACATAAAATAACAAAACTAAATAAGTAAATCACAAACGCAAATACACAAGATATGTAAAATAATTAAACTAGAAATGTAAAATATTACAATTACACAGTTAATTTTAATCAAAACACAAACACAGAAAGTAATTGAACTAAAAAACATAAGACACAAACATTCTTAATCTAAGCAAGACACTAAAAAACATTCATGAATATCATTATATAGTTAATTTTAAACAAAACGTATAAACATATAAAATAATTAAACTAAAGAAAGGTCCTAATTTTATTTTTTAGTCTTTTTCAATTAATAGAAACATTAATATTAAATTCACCCAAAATAATAAAATTAAATTAAATGAAATTAAATTGAACCACTTATTTTTGTTTCTTTCCTTTTTGCAATTAATTTACCTAATTTCATTCAAATAAAATAAAAAGAAAATATGTTACAAATCTTTCTTTTATCAAATATCGAAATATTTATTACAAATTTAAAATAAAAACTTTTTATCTAAGCCTAAATTAAAAATGAAATAAAAACTAATAAAAAACAAAAAATCTAAATCATCAAAATATAATGTTTTAATCTAAGAACATAGATAAATAAACAAAACAACCCAGATACACAAACTTTAAATAAAAACATCATTATTTTTATTTATTTATTATTATTATTTATTTTTTTGGCAATATTTTTTTAAAACACACCTATACACAAATTTAAAATTAACTCTCCATTCCGCTAATATAAATACAAAACTCAAATTCACATAGCTAATACATACATATACTTAAAAAGGCATAAACACATAAATCAACAAAACATATATAAACAATTAAAAACAAAAGGGGCGAATTACTATATTTTTTTTTATCTTTTTTAATTAATAAAACTTTAATACTAACTTCACTTACAAACAAAGAGAAACAATTAAATCACTTTACATTTTGTTTTGCATGATTACATATCTAGAAACTAATTTATTCATTTCACTAGAATACTAAAACTAAATCCAAATAAAAAATTTAAATAAATAAATTTTAAAATTTGAATCAAATAAAAACATTGTTACCCACACTCAAGACACACACATGCCTCCCCCACTCACTGACTCACCACCACACACACACACGTGCCCTCACCCACTCGCCAGACTCACCTACACGCACACACTCACTGCTTCTTCTCCCTCCGTGCACACACACACCTAACTAAACACTCATTCTCCCACACGCTCACACACGCCAAGACACACATCACATTTAACTCACACCAGAGAGAGAGAGAGGCAGAGACAGAGAGGAAGAGTGAGAAAGAGATCAAGAGGAAGATAGGGAATGAGATATTGAGAGAGTGGAAGAGCGGAGTGTGCGCCGGCCAAGGAGATCTGAAGGAAGAGAGGAAGATACCGCGGCCAAGGTAGGAATGGCACGCGGCGGAGCTGTGAGAGCCGAGGGAAGATGATGAAGCTGAGGAAGGGTGGTCAGCCATGCAAGCCATGAGAGGATGGCTTAGCTTGGGGTTGGTGGTGGCTAGCCGAGCGAGGAAAAGGAGTCCGCCATCTGCCTCGGGAGGAGGTTGTGATGATGGTTCATGGGGAAGGGGTCACAGGCTAGATCACCGCATGGTGGCGGCATGGCGCCGAGGCTACAGCCGGTGGTTGGGCTGGAGTGGGGACCGATCCAGAGTGGTGGGCCATGAGTGGAGCAGGGCACCGCCGCGACCTCAACGCGGTGGAGGAAGGCCATGGATGATGATGATGATGGTGTTTCATGGAGGTTGAGGGTGATGATGGAGGAAGAAGAACAAACAGAGGCCGTGGCTATGGCGGTGGAAGCCGCGGCCTCCCTCCCTTCTCTTCTTCTTTTTTTTATTTTTTTATTTGTATTGATAAAAAAAATACCTCTTATCTTTGCTTCTGATGAATCCTTGATATTGCTGGAAATCTTATTGATGATTATGGGAATTGATGATGGTTTGAATTTTGTTGTTTTGTCTTAGTGTCAAGATTGTTCTCCTCAATTGAAAAAAAATTTTTGATGAACTTTAGCCTCCTGTTCCTAGCCTTCTTTATGTCCTCCTCTATATCAATTCTCCATCCCTAGTGATGCTTCAAAGAGTGGTAGGAACCACCGAATGTCATCATTAAACAATAAGAAGTGGGAGAGCTCCATCATGATGTCTTCCATTTACTTTGATTTCCATCATTCCTAAAGCTTCAGAGGTGTATCGAGAAAGGAAGAGAATCCCATGCCTCTCTCGTTTTTCTTTCCATTTTTTATATTTTATTTTAATTAAAAACAAGAATAACAACGAGGATGGGCTAAATTTTTTAAAATGAAAACAGGTTAAAATGATTGGGCCTCTTTTTTATGCACCTGAAGCAAAAAAAAAAAAAAAAAACAATAGTAAATGGAAATTTAACAAGTTTAAAAGCATAACTCGAAAAAAAAAAAAAAAAAAGATTCTTTTGTTTTTGTTTATGGGCCGGACAAAATCGGGTATTCACCGCATAAGTTGAAATAAAAATAATCTAAACAAAAAGTTTCTCTACAACCTCAAATTTCAAGATAATCATAATTCGCACAAGCCAATCAAAATAAACCAGTTGACATATGATCTGGTTTGCTCAGATTAAGCAGACAAACTTTCAAAGATCTAGCCAACAAGGAATGAAAACCCACCTGAATATGTTCGTTCTGCTATCCTATCAAAGTATTCATGAACCATAAATACAATTAGACTCCCAAAGTAGAGGTCGAGACACTAAATATATTACGCCCTTCATCTTCATGAACATACAAGTCTTGTGTTTCCAACTTAACTTTTATTACCAAGCACTTAAAAGGAAGTTGTAACTGTTTGGGTACCTATATATATGATATTATATATTTTCAACAAGAAGACAAGATAATAAGCGGGACAGAGGAGCGAGCATGTATGAGTAGCGAATTCAAACTACTTGTCTATTGTGAAAACATGGACATAGGCATCGAAACAAATAAGCACCAAAGCTAAGAACACACCCGACTTGACCAGAAGATCTCGCTCTTGTAGTTGTTTGAATTAGTGGCACTGGAATGCCATAAACGGGTTCTGAAACTGAAACTGAGTATAGGTGATAGGATGGGGTTGAGCTGGTGCTGGTACTGACAGGGTCCTTAACTGTAGCTACCGCCTGCAGTTGTGATTGATGACTTGCATTAGCAGCATAATTATACGCCTCTTCCAGTTCCGGGGGCGCCAAGAATGTGCCGTAGTTGTGATCAGCTTCAAGCCATGAAGATGCAGCAGCAGCAGCAGGTAAGGGTGGGGCTGATGGCTGGGCGGAGGAGGAGCAAGAGCAGCAATGGTGACACTGATAGTGATCGAGAGGTGGAGGAGGAGGAGGGTAATAACAGACCTCATGCTCGTGCCTCCTCTTCTTCCTTGATCTCTTTTTGGACCACAACTTGAGTTTCTTCACGGCCTTGATGACGCTTTTCATGAAGCTTACCTCCCTCCAAATTATAGACAACTCAACGCAATGTGGCTCGGCCGTTGCTTCCCTATCTATACTACTCAAATCTGAATGACTGAATGAATGTTAAATATGCAATGCAATGTAATTCCAACATCTTTGAAAAGAAGAGAAGCACTGTCTGGAGGTAGGGTCCGTTAACAGGAGCAGGAGCGCCTAGTAGATTCTCACTTTCAAATATTTGACCGTTGCCCACCCACTATGAGAGCAAAGTTTACGTTACATGGTTGGACTTGGACACCCCACTTTCTACGAGAAGCACGTTCTCCATTTCTTTCTTTTTATTTCCCTGTTTTACTCAAATCTCTCATTTTCTTTCCATCTGAATGTAAAGAAAAAGTTTTTTTCTTTCGTGAAATATTATTTTATTTGATCCTGCTTCCTCAAATTTTTTTTTTAATGCATGTATTTCTCACCTTGACTATGCACATGGAACTTTAAAACTATTAATAACATTATTCTCGCTTTCTTCATTATTTAGTCACCCCATTATTATTTTTCACAAGACCTTATCAAAGCAACACGCTTTTAGTATGTTTGGTTATGGCACTTTTTCACATTGCTTTAGAAAAAATTGGGTTGAGAAAAAGTGAAATTGTTTGTTTTACATTTTTACTTTTAATAAAAGTGTCTCACTCTTATAAGAATTGATCCAAGTAGAAGTTAAAAATATTAGCTTTTATTTTTTATATTATATCAATTCTTCTAAACTCACATTTTTAATATCTTTTTCAAATACAAATAAATTCTTTTAAAATCAAATTTTTTCGAAGCTAGTTCATTCACCATCAATTATTTCACAAGCATCTTTACCAAAATCTAAACTGAATGATCAAAAGCATTCAAAAGTAAATCCAAAACCATTTGCACAACCAAAAAAAAAGTCATTTAACCACATTCAAAAAAGACAACTAACTACATTTCTCAGGCATGGCTACATGATTTTCCAATGCCTGAGAGTGGCGTTGTTGTTATATGAGTGGGGAAATATCTCAATTACCAACACCTCCAGATCTCGTTTAGCCGCAGTTATCGAGGGTGGTTAATGGCCATTATTCAGCCACACAATTGAATCTCATTTGTCCACAGTTCTAAAATGTGGCTAGTGACACTTTAAAATATATATATATAAATAGCAGTTAATTAGTTGATTAACCTACAAATGATGACACATTTACAAGCTAGAGAACTAGATGAGAAATTTAACAATTCATATCATAAATATGATCATTTCCATGTTGGAAAAACTGAAAAAGTTTAGATCCTAATTAACATGCTCAACCAACAGTAAGGGCAAAAAAGAACAAGGAGCTTAAAACTAAAACTCCCCCCAATTTGAATCTAACTAAACCTAGCCTACTGGTATGTAAAAAAACATAGATATCTATATGTGTCTACACTGACATGTTAAGTATTATTTATTCAGTGTAAAAACTTTCTATAGACTAACCATTTGCAAGGACTGTTCATTTGAATTTGGCTTGGCTCCAATGTTGGTGGCCTTCTGATTTTCTTGCTCAGTTAATGAAGTGAAGCACACCATCACTGTAACCACAACCAAACTCGATTAAAAATGTTCTGTTAGCTGCAAAATAGCAATATTGAATAATAACAATCATCTAGCAGATCTAGTATCATCTAGATAAACAAGTTCACATTTCACAAATCAATGGATAACTTCAAAAGGATTAAAGAGTTTAACAGATCCAGCATTAGTCAAACAGTAATATGACAAAAAAAAATAGATGATTACTTGTGCAAATCATGTGACAACACAAAACTGTTGCGGGCTCTCAAAGGAATCAAGCATTTGTATAATATTTTCATGCTTCAACTTTCATCTACAAAATTTATGAGTAACAAATGTCACTAGTCAGTAGCCAACACAAATGTCTATAAGCAATTAATAACAACAACAAACAGAAAATAATCAAGCAATAATCAATAATAACAATACAGAACTAATTGAACACTAAAAATAATTTAACATTGTGGATGATGTAATTGTATGCATGCAAACCAGAAATGCAATTCCCATCTATGAATTCTCCTATAGAAGGTGACTCTATACTGCAAGCTCTAGACCATGGTCCCCTCCTGCTCTTCTTCACTGGTTGCTGAGGCCATTGTTGTTGTTGCTTAATCAGTTTCATCTAGTAATTATATCTGAAAAACAATTGTTGTTTTCTTATTGTAAAAATCTCCTCTCACCACTTGCTTTCCAACCCACTAATCATTAACAGGATTCGAAAGTTTTTCAAAATCACAATCGTGCGCATTTCAACCAGTATCACGTTCATTCAAAGAGACTATTTACCCTATATTAATTGCTAGGAGTGTAAGGGTCATATAACAAGGAATTAAATTGTGAATATAACATTTGCTAACTCTTCTATATTTACAAAAGTGTGCTTTTCAAATACTATATGTAAAAAACAATTCAAAAATAGAAATAGCTACTAAACATGTTAAAAATCATTGTCATCATCATTAATTAGGTTTTGTTTATTCTTGTAACTAGCTTTTTGTTGAACGACCCTTCTTGACCAAATAGTTGATTGTGTGAATATTGTCTTTTTGTAGATGAAATCCAAATATACTATATGCTTCTTAATCGTTCTTTCTGACTAAAAATACCTTAGATCCATTGAGTAGAAATTCCAGCACCTTTTTGTTTAAAATGCAACATTGATTTGCGTAATGCAATGGCTTTATTTTAAGCATTTATTTCAATGTTATTTTTCTATATAATAACAAAATGAGTCATCGAAAAAAACATTGTAATTGATTGTTTCTAAAGATATATTATCGCTAATATGAGTCACTTTGATGTTTCTAATTTTTTTTATGCAATCATGTCACTAATATGAGTCACTTTGATGTTTCTAATTTTTTTTATGCAATCATGTCACTAATATGAGTCACTTTGATGTTTCTAATTTTTTTTTTCCTAAAGCTCCTGATAAAAATATCAATTAGTTATTTGATTTAATGATGAAAAGTTTCCTTTTTCTTTTTATAAATAGTTAGATTATGAATTTTGTATACTTTTTTTTTGTCTTTCATGCATCTATACAACACAAATTGGTCTTATCCATCTAGGAACACGTGTACAAGAGGTATTACAATATCTAATAACCAAAATAAGGTCATAGGATCAAACCCGCTCATCCAGAGGAGAGAAACTAGTAGTGTCAATACTAACAAAGCTCCATAAAGTGAGATTAGTACCAACGTCTACCATAACAACGATAAAACTCATGATTAATCAATAATAATCTCTAGACAACTCTAAACTAACTCTAAGAACATTGGAGGAATACCTAAACTTGATAACAATGAGAAAACAACAACACTCATACATAAAGGAGGAATAGGGAAGAGAAAGAGGACATAAACAACAATAATCTCTTACCTTAAAGCTTGGAAGCAGTACGATTGAGTGTGATGGGAGGAAGGGGTGTTTGGAAGCTAAGGTTCTTGATTTTGGAATGAAGAACTTGAAGGAAAAGGCTTTAAAAGGGTTAGGGCACTTAAACAAAATTGCGTCATTTTGGGTGTCTATCAAATTTCGGGGTCCTTACTGCAACAAGCCAGACTCGCTATAGTGAGCTTGCTAAACCACCTACTCATTGCATTGAGTATTTCTCGTTGCACTGAGCCTGACTAACACCAGTAAACCTAACTTGCTTGCATGCTCACTGTAGCAAGGATTTCTTGCTGCAACAAGCCAGTTCTGCATAATATTATAGACTTCAGCAGCAATATGATTTTCTGTATACCAGGGATTTCGGGGCACCTAACATAGCCTTTAGGTTAGGTTTAGCTAGAGACATATCGAACTTAATTAGGGGTGTTCACAATTGGTCCAAACCGAATTAAAATTGAAAACCGATCAAAACCGAACCAAACCAATTGGTTTTCAATTCTCATTTCCAAAACCAAACCAAACCAAACTAAAATGATATTATATTATATCAATAATTTTATTTATTAATTATATGTATTACTTATAAAAACTTCTTATCCATGTCTAAATTTGTCTCATATTTTAACATAACATTTAGGATTTTTAATTATACATTAATTCTTTTAATTTAATCAACTTGATTTTTGCTTAAATTTTTTATGATTTGTTTAAATTATTAGTTAATAGTATGATATATTAGCATAAGTTTCAAAAATTAGCTCAGATCTTATAATTATATAGTTTTATAATAATAATTACTCTAATTTAATGTTTATAATTACTTTTTTTACATTTTATAAATTTTATAGTAAAAATCAAAAACCAAACCGATTTAAATTGGTTTAGTTTGGTTCAGTTCTTCAAAAGTAATCAAACTACACTAAAATAAAATTTACTAATTAGATTGGTTGATTTTTACATCAAAACCGAACTACGAACACCCTTAGTGGACCCAAAGTATTAGATGGTACATCAAAATTAAACTTTTAACATTGAACATAAAAATTAACTATAATTAAACTTCTAGCATAACACAAAAAATTCCTAACTCAAATAATTTGCAAATTTAATCAAATATAAAATATAACACTTTTTTAAACACATGTACTTGTGCAAAAATAATTATTGCAAATTTTATAATATTGCAGTTCCATGACAAACATCATCCAAAGTCTTCAAGCAATATTTGCCCCAATAACACCAAAAAATATTTAAAAGACAACTATAGTGGGAAATTTGGTTAAATTAATTAGAAGACGTACTAGACAATGTCATATATATTTACCGTAATAAATCCAATTTTCAAAACACTGATATGAAAGCCACATAATTCCACCAAGTTTACAACATTGCGGTCCATTACAAATATATTTGTATAGCCTTTTGATATAATGGAGGTTGCATATGCAAAAACTAGGTGAAAATTTGATTTATTATAGTGCATATAAAATTATCTAGTATGTCTTCTAATTAGTTTAATCAAGTTTTTAACTATCATTCATTTTATATTTTTTGGTGCTACAAGTGCCAGCAAATATCACTTGAAGACTTTTGATGAAATATTATTTTTGGATCAAATTGCAATATTGTCACTTAAAGATGTATTGTATATGGAAGGGCAAAATTGTCAACACAAGAAAAGGAAAAAATCCAAAGCCACGCATACGTGCACACATATTTGGCAGTCCCATCTGTCTTTCCCTCTCCCGAAACGGAAGCTTCCACAACCCACCTCTCCCACGTTAGACCCCTGTTTCTGTATGGTCTCAGTTAATCAAACAAGCCACAAAAACTTTCATTTCACCTACATTCGAGCTCATGTTCTCTCCCCCTGACTGTGGTCTCTAAAGCTTTCATTTTCCATTGGAATCGCTGACCCATTGTTCACATTCTTGCTCTGACAAAGTTTGTGTTCTTCCTTCTACCATTTGTGTAACGCCCCGATTTTCTGTCTGAGAGAAAATGACCAAAATGCCCCTGAGGTCATTTTCTGCTCGGAATTCGAGGATAGCCTGGCCGGCAGTCCTCGAAGGGTCAACTCAATATTTGAAGAGGAATAGATGGTCCTTGAGTGATTTCGAAAGCGAAAATCGTATTATCTGCAGTTTCGGGTCAAAATGACCAAAATATCCCTATAGCGTTTTTACGCGGGTAAAGGCGCCGTTTGAGCCCGAAACTTTTCCCGAAGGTTTAAAATGATGTTTTTATATGTTTAAAAGTATTTGTTTAAGTCCCGGTGGTCCCGGGCAGTTTTTGTATAAAATTATGATTTTGCCCTTACGTAGTGCATTTTGGGCCTAATGATATGATTAGCAAAACCTAAGCAATATTAGACTCTAATTAAATATTAGTAAATTATAATTACTAATTTAGAGTCAAAATAATTAATTGATGTTAATTAGGACCTAAGATTGCTTAGAGAAACTCAAAACTCTTTTCTAGTTTTAATTCTTTGAGAAAGGAATCTAGAAATAGTATTTTCTCTCTTCAATTCCCTAAATCAAGGAAACATGTTGGCATTTGATTCCTAGTTAATGGAGTTTGACTCCATTAATTTAGTAAGACCACCTCCTAAATCTAGTCTTCCAAGTCTCTAATTAACCATTACTTCACCTAAACACTTACTTACAAATTCCTAACCCTAAACCTAATCAAAGCTACACCTAAACACACATCCTAACCCACAATTAAGGAACAACTTGTTCCCCAAGTTCTTCTAGAAAGGCATGGCCACTCATACCTCCCTCATGGCCACCCATACCTCCCTCATGGCCCCCCATACCACATCATGCCTACACCATACTTAGGACCATACTTGAACCCATACTTGACCATACCTTTGAATGACCACAACCATACTTTGAAGAAGATATTCCTTCCTTTCTTTCCTCAAAATTTCTGCCACCCCCTCCATTCCTTCACGTTTGGGTTGTTTTTTTTATAAATAAACATGCAAATGAACTTGTGAGAACCTTTATTTCATTTGCTAGCTTTGAGTTTTCAAGAGTGTTTTGGTTTCTTTCTTTCCTTTCAAAGAACTCAAGAGTTCTTTCTTCCTCTCATCTTCTTCATCCTTTCCACCACCACACAACCACCATTAAATCTTCCTTAAAACACTTAGTCATATCATTCTCAAGATCAAGCTCAAGAAACACAACTTCCTTTCTTCTTGGCCAAAGCTCCATCAAGCTTTAGGGAGGATTTTTCTTTCATTCTCCTCTCAAGACCAAGCCTTGTTCATTCTCCAAGAGACATACCTTTGGTAGGGATTTTATTTTAAATGTTTCTTTCATTAAAAGTTCTTATTTAGTTATGTACTTGATGGTTTCTCTTGAATTCTTTAGAACTTCTCCTTTTCTTCCCATTTTGATTTTAGCCTAGAGCCTTTGATGAACTTGGAAATGAGAGCTTGATGATGGGGATTGCATAATGATATTCATCACTTAAGCAACCTCTAAAGCTTGATCTTGGTTCTTGAGGAAAAAATATTTTTAGTTTCTTTCCTTTTTACCTTGAAAACTTAACTTTGATGTTGTGCTAAAATGAGTGTATGAACTCAATGATGAGGACAAATGATGTTGGTGTTAATACATCATCAAGATCATGGTCTCTAGAGTTTCAAAATGGTTCTTTTTCTTGCTCATGGTTTCGGCCCCATTTTCCTTTTTCTTTCTCAAAAAAATTCGGCCATCATTGATGGTTCCACATGAAAGCTTGATGATGAGAGTTTCTAGATGATGACCATGTGTTCATCACAATGAGACCTCTAGAGCTTGAGTTTTAATAAAAATGTTATTTATGATTTTGCTTCAAGGGATGATATTTTGTTTACTTTAGCTTATTGTGATAAGTTTGGGTTAAGGTTTAAGTTCTTTTAAAGTCTTGTAAGAGCTCTAGTAAAGATATAAAAATAAACTTGCATATTTATATTTCTTGCACCTCATATTTATATTTCAAGCTCTTGCATCTCATATTTGCTTTCCTATGTCATCACTAAACTCTAAAGATTAAAGAAAAGGACTTGCATTATCACGTTTAAGTTTCAAGCCTTGCATTGCATGTTTATATTTCAAGTCAACACTTAAAGAACTTAAAGATTTAAAATGAGAGCTTGCATATCACCTAATTAATCTCGAAGCCTTTCTATTTCGGCCTTAAAGTCGATTGTTGGTGGACCTAAAGCACTAAAATAAAGAATTGAACTCTCATAATTTCTTTGAGCCTTGCATATTTAATTTCAAGTTCTTGCATTTCATATTTACTTTGAAACTCTCACTTTATCTTATAATAAAGAATAAAATGAAAGGCATAGCACATTTATATTTTGTCGTCACTTAAAGAACCTAGAGCTCAAAGACTTGCCCTCATTATCTCAAGGTAAAGTTTGATTATGGAAACATCCCCAAGGATGCAAATTTCAGCCATGTGATGTTGATAAACTCAAAATGAGTTTCATCTAGTTGCAAAGGCCAATAATCTATGTTCAAAAGTTTTCCTATGTTTTTAAGAGTTCTATAAGGTCATGATCAAAAAGATTTGTAAATTAAACCTCTTCCAAGAGTGTTTTAAATTAGTTGCTGCTCCATGATTGTTCTTAGCCTCTTTTACAAGATAAAATATTTTGCAAAAGGGTTTTTGAAGTCCTAAGACTATTCAAAGAGAAACTAGCAACCTATGCTTGTTGAAAATGAGATTTTATGCATGATGTGTACGTATATGAGTTCGGTTCTGCCATGACATGTTTGCTGCTGTATGACGATATTTTGACATGTTAGAATGTGTAAAAATTATGTATGTGGAGGTAGGAGTCTTTCTATGCATGTTAGGGAAGAAACTAGCTTTATAGAAAAATCGTAAAGTTGAATTCTAGCATAGTTTTGACCCATTAATTCTTAGCTTTTGCCAAAACTATTTTAGTATGTTAACCTTCAGTTTAGGATTGTTTAAATATGAAAAACTGTAAAAATGCAATTCTAGAACTCTTAGAACATTTAATTTTCTGATTCTGTACAGCACCCTTATAATGTAGTAAACATGATTTATAATTAATTCAAAGGCTTAGAAATACCTCATAATTGATTTAGATCTAATTTATAGCGCCTTAGGCGAAGACGGAACCAAGAAAAGGTCTAAAACATAAGTTCTAGAACCCCGTAATCTTAAAGATGTAATTCTGCCCTTAGAGTATGATGCTGCCCAGATTTACTAATGAACTTAAATGCTAGTAAACATTATTAGTTGTGAATCCTTAGGTGCATAAGAGGTTGATAGAGAACAATAGAATAATCATATCTCACGTCTAAGACCCATAAGGGTCAAAGCATAAGACACCGTAGGTTTAAGAGCATAATGAGCTATAATGTTACATGAGAATGTATGTTTAATTATGAGAATGACTTGAGCATAGCATATGCATTAGCTGAGCCCGATCCTTGATTTTGACAAACTGGTTAGGAGCATGCTATCTTTTAAGAATGTTAAAGCAATGATGTGATGACGTATATACTATGATAAGTTTGACTATATGACATTAATGTCTTATGGTGATGTTGAATGGCTATGCATGCTCTATATGTTTCGTGGCATAAAGCAAGTTTGAAGGAAATCCGGTGTACGCTGTTACGTTGCCGAATTCCCCACCAAACTTGAGGATTTGAGGAAAGTTTGCGAAAACTCCTGGGTGACACCGGTTCGACCGAGCACCCCCAGGAAAGGTTCTGGGTGACACCGGTTCGGCCGAGCACCCACAGAACAGATGTAATATAACACTGAGACGCATTCCTCCCGCTACGGTGGGGAGGAAACAAATCCGTGAGGGTATTGACATTGAGCTTGTCAAAGCGGACAATTCACTATGTACTAGATACTAGTAGAGCGTTTCAAAGAAGGAAATGATCCTAAGATAAGTGATCCACGGAAGTTATGTATACCCCCTCTATTAGCCCATATTAAATCTAGTGACGACTAGTTAGGATTGAGCTCATTCCTAGGCGATAGGTGAGATGTAGTTTGGTGACCAGATTATCGCTGGGCCAGTGAGTTAGTTGGATTTTTGGTGGATATGTTAAGAGGGTGGTCTTCGAGAAAAAGAACTTAAGAGTTTGACTTATGAGAAAGATGCCACATGAAAAGTACTATACCTTTTTATGCCACGTATATGATTTATGTTCCCTTATGATGTGCCCAAGTATTACGATTTTCATGTTAAAGTGCATATGGTACTGTCATGCATTCATTTAATATCTGTTGCATTCATGACATTAAGACTCATACTAAAAGACACTCACTTCGGATAAATAAATTTGAAAAGTCTAAAACTAATCCTTATGCCTGTACACCTTTCTCATAATTAAAACCGAGGTGGTTGGGGACGAAGACGATGACACTTGTGTTAGAGTCGGGAATCCCTACTGAGAATCTTGAATGAGTTTCTCATCCCTCTCTTTTCTTCCGTGTCATTTCTAGACGAGGATTACAACGAGATTCGTGACTTCTTCTAAGGCTCGTGCTTAAGGGTCACGCTAGCAAATGGAGTAGAGGGTCACCGCGGAAGCATAGATAGTTTAGCTTTTGGATTTATACTCATCCAACCTCATAGGTGGATAAAGATCACTTCATATATATATGCATGTTTTGATGTAAATAATGGTACAATGATACTAGTAATTTATGTATTTATGAAAGAGTGATGATATTATGATTGTTATGTATGATACTATGTTTCATGATTATGAATGGTGTGATTGCTTTTCTTGCACGATATGGTTATAACGAACGTTAGGTTAGCGTGCGGCTCGCAGTTTGTTTTTCAAGTTTTGAAAAAGAAAAATTTATTCGTATCTTCTGCTAAGTATTTTAACGAAAGGTTTTAAAGAATGAGACTAAAAGAGTAATAGACTAATGATTAACCTAAATATGCTCTAGAGTATTGGGTTAAAAATTACGATGTTACAATTTGCATTGTAAGTAGTAAAGAGTTACATTTTTTTACAGAAGATTTAGTATTTCGTTAATGGTTTACAGCTTTTATGTGGAGGGTTTACAACATTTTTGTACACAGGTTTACAACAATATTTTTTTTCAGACTATGTTTAGTGGGTTTGCTCATTTGGCTTGGAAGTTGTTTAAAAAATTTTTGAATAGATGTAGATCATTTTTTAGTATGGTTTATTGGTTTTGTGTAATAGTTGTGTTGAAAAATGTTTAGGGTTTACAAAATTTTTCATCAAATCCTAAAAATTTTTTGTTTAGGGTTTACAATTTATGAGAAAGGTTTGATACTTTTTTATATTAATTTACTTTTCTATATTGGTTTACAACTCATTGTGTTTTGGTTTTGCAACATTATGAATCTAGTTTGCAACTGATTTGGGGATGGTTTACAACATTTTGAGCAAGGTTTATAGCTTTTATTTTTGTGGTTTGCAATATTTTGAACACGGATTACAACTTTTTCTTTGGTAGTTTATAACATTTTGAATAAGGTTTACAACTTTTTCTTTGGTGGTTTACAACATTTTGAACAAGATTTACAACTTTTGGTTTGCCTGGTTAACAACATTTTGTACAAGGTTTACAACTTTTACTTTGCTGGTTTACAATATTTTGTACAAGGTTTACAACTTTTTCTTTGCAGGTTTACAACTTTTTGTGTGGTGGTTTACAACATTTTGAACAAGGTTTACAATTTTTTCTTTGCTAGTTTACAACTTATTCTTTGCTGGTTTATAGCTTTTTCTTTGCTGGTTTACAGCTTTTTTCCCACTGGTTTGCAATTTTTTCTTTGGTGGTTTACAATATTTTGAACAAGGTTTACAGCTTTTTCGTTGGTGTTTTACAATATTTTGAACAAGGTTTATAACTTTTGCTTTGCTGGTTTACAATATTTTGTACAAGGTTTACAACTTTTTCTTTGCAGGTTTACAACTTTTTTCCAACTGGTTTATAACTTTTTGAACAAGGTTTACAACTTTGTTTTGCTGGTTTACAACTTTTTCTTTGCTGGTTTACAACTTTTTTCGACTAGTTTATAACTTTTTCTTTGGTGGTTTACAACATTTTGAACATGGTTTACGATTGTGCTTAGATTGGTTTACAAATTTATGAAAAAGGTTTACACATCTTGTGCATTGATTTACAACAGTTTATACATCGATTTTTAACTTTTTGTGCATGGTTTACAACTTTCAACCCCTAAATTGAAAATTTTTTATTCACATACTTTGAGGTTTTGTGTACAGCCATTTGTATATTTTTGTGTGTACTTGCTTACATGTTTTGGGTGGCTCCGCCAGGAAATTTGCATATTTAAATTAGTGATATGACAGTGAAAAATTTTATCATTTTGTTTTTCAGCTACATGTCAGAAATGGCTCCTTGCAAGAGTGTTGAAGTTATGTAGGGCAGCAGCGGGAAAAAGGCTAGGCTTGTAAGTGTACTGCCATTAGAGTAATTGTCAATGTTGCATACAATGGTTATGCATGTTAGTTTGTTGCATTGGGCATAATTAATGGTGATATTGTGTCAGCTAATATGTTATTTGTGTTTATTATGACATGTAGCCTGCATTCAAGACCTGATGCTCCCCTGCGATGATTGTTGATTTGTGGGATAAGAATTTAACTGTCCCTCAAAAAGAGATAGTTCAGGCCATGGGCTTTGGAGGCCTTTTTGAACTGAAGATGAAGGAAAAAAAATAGGATGTTCATCTTAGAGATCGTAAAGGTATTCGATCATGTCAAGCGGTGCATCCGTTTGAATGACTGCTCTGTACCTGTTACAGCCGAATCTGTGGGTTTAGTGTTTGGGCTTCCTTGTTCGGGTAATAAGTTAACTAAACTTGGTACAAATGTTTCATATTTTATTTATTTCTATTTTTTCAAATGTACATTATGATTCCATGGAAATTGTTTGTATTTAAAGGTGAAGAAGTCAGATAAAATGCATCAAATGAGGAGTTGGCAGTTCTACAAGAGTTCCAGAAGAAAACTATCAAGGAGTTGGAGATGATCATTTAGGAAGGCACAGTAGATAACAGGTTTAAGAGAGCCTTCATTCTTTATGTCCTCTGCACATTCTTTTGCCCATCTATGAAGGGGTCAACAACCATGTAGTTCATGTTGATAACCCCATAAAGTACAATTGGGGTCAACTTATTGTTGACACTTTGGTTAACAGCGTGAAAGGCTACAGGGCTGGCAAAGGGGTGGTAAGGTCAATTGGAGGGTGTGTCTTCTTCCTCATGGTATGTAAAATTGATGGAAGTTTATGTTCATAAGTAGTAGTGCAAGAACAAATTAAGTAATTAAATTTATGTGATTTCAACAGGTTTGGTACCTCCAGTTAGCATTTGGGTCACCTTCAGGAAACAACGACCCTCCACTGGTCAAACACTGGACTAAGAAGGCTACCCAAGTTCAATTCGATGATCAGAGGAGGAATGAGGAGGTGCATTGGTGCAAACATTTGTGTAATTAAGAAGGTAAACGTGGCCAATTGTATGTAACTAAAATTTAACCCCTCTTCTTATAGGGTCTCCTTAACCCTAAGAAGGACAGTGTTGATAGCGTTGTGAAGGAGTTTCTTGACACCCACTTCGATTATGAGGTACTTTGATTTGCATGCAGGAGATAGATGTGTATATTTTTATTTGGAGAATTTATCATTACATAACAATGATTTAAATTTAAATGAACCTATTGAATTGTTGTTATGTAGGACCTAAAGGAAATGGTGAATGGGGTCATTAAAACAGCATTGAAGCAACAAAGAGAAATGAAGAAGGGGAAGATATCGTCTTTATCAGAAAAAGCCCCTTTCAAGCCAAAGAAGGCTTTTTCTAAGCCAAAGATGGCTCCTTCTTTGGCCAAGAAGGTGGATGTTGCACTGGTTGACTTTGCTGATTTAGCTGATGACATTGGAGGTAGTTTGAGTGAGGGATCAGTTGCTAAAAAGGAGCACTTATATCTTGAAGGTCCTTCTACAATATGTGCACATTATGTACCTGTTTTGCTAATGCTAATTTTATTTTGTAGAAATGGATAGCATGTCATGGGTTGGATTTTATCATGTTTTCATGTTTTGGTCTGAAATTAAACAGGAGATGCACTCGAAGGAATGTGCAAATGTGGAAGGTACTCCCTCCTAAGGTTTGCAGCTTTTGGTTATGGCCAAGGATGTTGCCTTGTCTCGTGCCAGCATTGAGCTTCCATCATCTAAGGTAATTTAGATTTTTTCTAATGGTTAAGAGGGTTAGTTTTTTCTCATGTTTTGTGTGGCCTGTGTCGTACATGATGTATACAGTGCTTGGGTAATCATATATTGTGTGCTGTTTTTAGGAGATAAATGCATTGATTGTCAGCCTATTATCCGTGGACAGGGCTAGACAAGCTTCAGCTGCATCTTCTGCTTCCCAAACAATAAGCACCAGTAAGATTGAGGTTCCTGATGCAGTGGCCAATGCCGTGTATGTTTACTGGATGAAGAACCATTGCAGGTGTAAGAAAGGCAAGGAACGAACGAATTCTGGCAAAAAAGATGAGTAAGTCCTATCTTTTTATTGGTTACGATAGTTTGAAAGTGCTTAATAGTTTAGTTTAGATGTGAGTATGATTACAGTCAACAACTTTGGCTGGGCTGGTTTATAGCTTTTGTTGTATTGCTTTACGACTTTTTTGTAAGAGGCTTAAACCTTTTTAATAACAAGTTTACAACTTTTTATTCAGACATTTACAACTTATTTTTCTGAGGTTTATAAGTTATTGCTCAGAGGTTTACAACTTTTTATTAACAGACTTGCAACTCTTTTGTAAGATGTTTACAACTTTTTTTTAAGTGGTTTACAACTTTTGTTAGAGTTTGATAACTTTTTAATAAGAGATTTACACCTTTTTATTCAGAGACACAAGGATCTTTGTTAGAGGTTACAATTTTTTAACAAGAGGTGTACAACCGTTTATTGAGAGGTTTACAACTCTTTTGGCAGAGGTTGATAACTTTTTTGTAAACGGTTCACAAGTTTTAACAAGAGGTTTTCAAGTTTCTTGGCTGGCATTTATAACTTTTTGCATGAGGTTTACAACATTTTGTTAAAGGTTTAAAACTTTTTGGACAAAGGTTTATAACTTTTTTCTAGAGGTTTACAACTTTTTTTATAGAGGTTTACAACCTTTTTTAGAGAGGTTTTCAATTTTTTTGTAATATAAATTTACAACTTTTTAAACCTTGTTTGCAACACTTCATGCTGGCCAAGTTGGCAACCTATTTTGTGCTGCTTTGCAACATCTTGTGTGCTAATTTACAACTGTTTGTGTGTGTTGGTTTACAACATTTCATGTATTAACCAGTTTGTTTGTCATTGCTTAGGGAACTTGTCAGTATTGATGGACATTTCCTTCATCGCGATGAGCTTCAAACTCTAGCATGAAGAGAATGGATAAGCAACTTTGTATGGAATGTGTAAATGAACATATTTTTCTATGCGATTATGTGGATCCGCTTCTAACCAATTGTCATGCCCTTTGCTTGTAGATTGCTTCCTTCCATGACGGTATCTTAATTCCTACGAGAATAAGAAGGTGAACCCCAGCAGATTCTATTTGAGTTCGTGGTTTGCGGTATTTACAACTTTGTTTTACCATTTCATGTTAATAAATGATAGTGGTGAACTTATGTGTTTTTGGCTATGGATATCAACGTTTTTGGATATGCTGTTGTAAGAAACAGTCGCTCGCGATGTGGATAAGTACAAGGAGGGAAAGGCTCCCCTATTGGACCCTGGTTTATGGAAGGCATATTTTGATGGCGATTTGTCAGCCCGAAATTTGGTATGTGGTACTTTTCGAATTCGATGGTAAGGTAATTGCCTTATTTAATTTTGAAGGATAAAGTTTCATGAGTGTCCGTGCACTGTGTTATACACGATGTTATAGATATTTGCTCCTTACGTGTATAAAGACCATATGTGGTGCTATGTCCTCTATCATGAAGCCAAACTAGTGTCTGTTCTAGATTCACTAGGACGTGGATCCAAAGACTCTGATAACCTGGAGAAGGAGACTCTAACTGAAAAGGATGTCTTGGACTCTCTCATTATATGTTAATTATGTGCCAGAATTTATTTATACATCATTCTTTCAGCTAGATTCTGATTATATGATGTAATTCACACTGTTAGTAATTCTTTTCTTGGCAGGTTATATGGTTCAAAGAGTTGCTGGCATGGCTTGACCTAAATCTGGACCCAGCATTTGAGCTTCAGTCGAAGATAGAGCCCCTACCTATACAACCAAACAAGTGAGTGATTATAGATGCTAACATTTGCCTCCACTAGCAGTAAATATATTTTCATTGTTTAAACTTTTAGTACCTCTACATTCCATCATGCAGAGATGATTGTGGTGTATATGTGATGAAGTACATGGAGATGTAGGATGGGGTTAGTATATATGAGGGGGTCTAACCATGCCTATATGGGATGAGATAAGTGTGAATGCTAATTTGTAGGTTTTGATGATGCCAATGAACAAGCAAATGACAAAAGAATAGAAGCAAGAAGATGTACAAGCATTTGATCAAGCCTATGGTTAGGATATTTAGGACTTAGATTAATTTTTTAAAAGGTTTTCACTTACATAGGGTTATTTTGCCATTTTCAAGTCAAGTAAGTTTTAATCTTCGAAATAAGTTTGAATACAACGAAAACCTGTTTTGGAATAATCCAATTGCGTTTAAATGAAGTTTTGATTCAACTTATGAAAAACATTGGCTTTATTTTAAAGGAAATGGATCGCATAATGATTAATTGTCTTTAGAATGAAAGAAAGCTTTTAAAGAGTGTTAAAACTTTCATTTTTCAAGTTCTGGAATTGATGTAATCAATTACAAGTCTGTTCTTGAGCCCAGAACCTGAATTTTCATGCATGTAATCGATTACAATGAGAATGTAATCAATTACCAGCAAGTGACCATTGCTTGTTTGAACTATGTAATCGATTACAAGGTTGTGTAATCGATTACCATGGCCTGAAACTTGCAAATGGGTGTGTTTGAAGAGACACATCTCTTGATATTAATCCTCAACGGGTCACACGATTTGTTCTCTATAAATACCATTGTTTAACACTTTTTAACACACAGAAAAACATACTATAAAGATCATTTCATACAATCATTCTCAATCATCAATCTTTGTGATCAACACTTGGCCAAATTGTCTTATTCTTGAGAAACCTTATAGGACCTCAATTTGTAACATCTACTCTATTCAGAGAGTGATTTCTTGTAATACCTTCTCAAGTTTGCATACAAGGGTGAGGCATCCCTTAATAGAACAAGAGTGGGGCATCTCTTGGTTCTTAGAGACTCAAACACAAGGGTGAGAGATCCCAAGGTGTAGGAGTGCTCTTGATTGTAAAGGTTGAAGTGATAGTAAAACTCTCAAGTGGGTTACTTGAGAGAACTGGATGTAGGACACAAGGTGTGACCTAACCAGTATAAACCAAGTTTGCAATCTCTCTTCCCTTGTCTCTTTACATTTATTGCAAGTTTAATCTTTACTATTTTATTCAACATCAGAATTTTAACTCGTAATCACTTGCATTTTTATCATAACAATTAAGTCTTCACAATATTTTTCTATATTTCATTGAATAAGGATTTAGAGTGGAATATTTTTAAAAAAACTTATAGAACTCAATTCACCCCCCTCTTGAGTTCCTTAAGGCCACTTGGATAACAATAAGTTCCATGTTTTATTTTAGAATCCCTTAAATTCATAGTAAGTTGTGGACCTATATGGATGATTGTTGCTATCTATTACCACAGGTCCAGCTAGTACACATTCGGCTCGACTTATTGGTTGGGTGGGTGATGGACAAGGAGAACAAATTTAGGGATAAAGTTATTTCAGCAGTTGAACCCTAATTAAGGGCTGCAGGCTTTGTTCCTGCCCCTACTAATTGTCCAGCTGCTGAAGAGGCATCCAAACCCACTCAACCAGAGAAAAGGACAAATTTCTACAAGTGGGCCAGGCAGCCTGGGCCTTAGCTAACTACCCCTATACGACATCACATGTTAAGTGCAGGACAAGGAGGAAGATGGCCGATAATGATTGATTTTTATGTAAATTATGGGTTAACCCATCAATTTGTTTGGATATTTCCACCATTCTTTGTAGCCGTGTATATAATTATTGCCTCAAATGTCTTTATAGATGGGCTAGGACTTTGTATTTATTTGGATATTTCCACCATTCTTTGTAGCGATGGATATATTTGTTCTAAAGCATTCAATAAAAAGTTATAAACCTCACATAAAAAAGTTGTAAATCATCTGGTTGAAAAGTTGTCAACTTGTAGGAAAAAAGTTATAAACCTCACATTAAAAAGTTGTAAACCTCTTGTTGAAAAGTTGTAACTCTCTGATTAAAAAGTTATAAACCTGTGATTAAGAAGTTGTAAACCTCATATTGAAACGTTGTAAACCCGTGAAAAAAAAGTTGTAAACCTCATATGAAAAAGTTGTAAACTTGTGGGGAAAAAGTTGTAAACTTGTGGAACAAATGTTGTAAACCTCGCATCAAAAAGTTGTAAACCCGTAAAAAAATTTTGTAAACCTCGCATAAGAAAGTTGTAAACCTGTGGAATAAAGGTTGTAAACCTCACATTAAAAAGTTGTAAATCTCTCGTTGAAAAGTTGTAAACCTCTAATTAAAAAGTTGTAAACATGTGATTGAGAAGTTGTAAACCTCACATTGAAAAGTTGTAAACCTGTGAAAAAAGTTGTAAACCTCATATAAAAAAGTTGTAAAGCTGTAGGGAAAAAGTTGTAAACTTGTGGAACAAATATTGTAAACCTCACATAAAAATGTTACAAACTTGTGGAAAAAAAAGTTGTAAACTTGTGGAACAAATATTGTAAACCTCACATTAAAAAGTTATAAACCTCTTGTTAAAAAGTTATAAATCTCTGATTAAAAAGTTGTAAGCCTGTGGAACAAAAGTTGTAAACCTCACATTAAAAAGTTGTAAACGTCTAGTTCAAAAGTTGTAAACCTCGCAGTAAAAAATTATAAACCTATGGAAAAAAAGTTATAAACCTTTACAATTTAGAAGTTGTAAACCTGTGAATTAAGAATGTAAACCTCTGAATTACAAGTTGTAAACCTGTGATTAAGAAGTTGTAAAATTGTGGAATAAAGGTTGTAAACCTCTGAATTAGAAGTTATAAATCTGTGATTAAGAAGTTGTAAACCTCTGAAATAAAGTTGTAAACATCTGATTTAAAAGTTGCAAGCCAATGCTTAAATGTTGTAAACGCTTCCATCACAAAGTACATGGACATGAAATCTATTCTTATAAAATGACAAAGTAACATGGAAGCCCTACAAATTACTAAACATAATGGCATTAAACACTTTTCAAGCAAGCCTAGTATCAATACAACTTATTTAGTACAAATCTTTATCAGACAAATCACCGTCAGTAGCATAGTTCGGGTTAGTTTCAATGGCCTCTAAAAGATTGGCCGTTTCAGCGCCATCAAATACACTTCTCCTGGATCTAGCTGAATCAATGGCCTTTTTTTAATTCAGCTTGATTTTCATCTAGTTGTTCTCGTGTTGAATCATATTAACCACCTTCTCTAACATAAATGGGCCATCATTGATTATAGTAATAGAATGACGCTTTGGAACTTTTACGTAATTGGTAATCAACTCGATCCTTAGCCTATTACTCTCCTCGAACCAATACGCCCATTGTTGCTCATATGAGTAGATGTTTCCCATAGAGAAGCATTTTACAGGCCGTATATCATATTTGAACACATTATTTTCTAGAGCCCACACCCGACCCATGCAATCAAATATCTTATCAGGGAAGTAAAATAGCATGAGAAGCATCTCACAAAAGGCAAAGTTTATGCCATCCATGCCTAACTCACTTATAGTAAGATATATGGCCACTAAGTCCCCAACAATAAGTTTCAAGTGCTTGTATTTATAGGCAAAACTTTCACATAATATGCGATGCGCTAAGGTTTACGAGTGAGACAAATGGTGGATACTTTATTCATTCACATGTTAGTTTTTTGGGAATCCTGAATGCTTACTTTACAGAGTTTACATGGGAATAGTTGGGGGGTAATTTCCAAGGAGTGTTCACACACTAGCACGTGGGATATTAGGTAAATGTATGGATAGATTGTATCTGCTCGATCACATGGCAAAAGATGTGGGGTTTGGAAGGATGTGTCCATGAATTCACGAGCACATCCTGTCTGGATTGATGAATGAATGCTCCCCTTCACGATGGCACAGTTCGTGCTACATATGCTTCATTTATGGGGTTCCCATTATTTATTAGTAACTTCATGTGCCAACAATAACTGTGGGTTCAGTACTACAAAGCACCATTAACAATATGAGTGATTACAAAATTACAGATACATCCTACGTGATTCAGGGTGGAGCTATGAGAAGCAAAGAAGTGATGAAGGAGAATTAAAAGCAATTAAGGCTGAGTGTGTTTATAAGGTGGAAGAGTCTCAGGATCTATAGGCTGACTTGCTAGAACTTAGACTAAGAGTCCAAATTCCAAGCTTGATTGCAAAAGACATGTGGCAGAGAGCCACAAATACATGTGAAATGGAGCAAGCCCTACTGCATATCAGGCTTGAGAATAATGTAATGGCCCTATGAATGGCACACTTTTCTATGGTTAGTAAATGCACAACTTTTGTAGAGGCAAATAGGAGAAGTTTAAGCCTGCTCGAAGAAAATCTGATCCTAGATAGGAATGAGCATTTATCAAACTCAGAGGATGAGTTGTGCGTGTTTATTTGATGTATTTTAATCTTACACGCAATGAATGAAGCTCGCGTAGAAGTAGTTGATTGAGTTTGAGTACCTTATTATGGGTTGTACTTTCGCCTCATCTTAGGTAAGTGTAATTAAATAGTTGTGATTCTTCTAGAGGTTTACAACTTGCTAGCATATGTTTACAATATTTTAAACAGTGGTTTACAATGTTGTCACACTGGTTTACAACGTTGTCACAAAAGTTTACAACTTTTTACTCATTCGTTTACATCTTTTTCATAGAATGGTAATAGCCCATTTTTTTGTTTCTAAATCACATTCGTTATGAAGTTTAGGAGTTTTTTATTTTTTTCAAGGGCTAACAACCATTAAGCATAGGTGTACATGTTTTTAATCAGTAATTTATAACTTTTCATACAAGATTTACAACTTTTTAGTCAGTGGTTTATAACTTTCTATGCATAGATTTACAACTTTTGGTACAAGGTTTACAACTTTTTTTTTCTAATCACAAATCTGCTGAGGGTTAGGAGTCCTTCCATTTTCAATGTGGATTTACAACATCTTTTAATGAATTTATAACTTTTTGTGCATAGGTTTACAACCTTTTTTCTTGTAATGACAAATATGCTGAGAGTTAGGAGTCCTTCCATTTTCAACGTAGGTTTACAACATCTATTATGAGGTTTACAACTTTTTGTGTATGGATTTACAAATTTTTTTTTCTAATCATAAATATCCTGAGGGTTAAGAGCCCTTCATTGTTTTGGCACAACTTATAAAATTAGTGTACGAGTAATACATACACTATTTGCTTATGTGGAATATTTAAGAGCATACATGGGTTAGCTCCTTCCACTGTTACATGATCCACCTATGCATCTATCAACAACCTCGTTGTTGTGCCATCAAATAATCCACCTAAATATATAATCACAAGCCAAATAAATAATGCTTGTAACATATAATCCCTTTATCCTACACAAGACACAAAATAAATTTTCATTCAAACCCACTATTGAAGCCACTATACAAAACGTATACTCTTCCCTTGCACTCAAAACAAAAATGAAAATAAATGTGTTGGATGAGATTATAAATGATAGTTTATGATATAGAACTAGCAAATACCATTACATAATTATCATTAAATTGGGCATATGGTAGTGATGGTTGTACCTAAGTATAAAAAATAAGAAGCACCGATGAGCCATCAACGTCCAAAAAGGCTATCTGCAAGAAACTTAGTTATTGATTCGTGTAACAACTAGGTAGATTAGTTGACTGCATTGGCATTGCGCATGAATCACCACTAAGTAGCACACTACTCAGTGACATATCATCCATACAAAGATCTTGACTATATGATTCAAGCACCTGCAGAAATCCACCATGTTGTTGGTCTGAACCATGTGACAGTAGAAAGTTGGAATCATTATTGGCAATCTCAACACTCATGTTGGAGCCAACACCTCCAAGCTGTATAATAAATAAAAGACAAAAACAACAGCACCACCAAGGATGAGTATAAACAATAATCCACACCGCACTGTATATTAAATATAATTTACCAAGCACAATTGTAGTGTACAAGGTGAAAGAAATAGTATTACCAATAAAGTAATGAGTTCTACCTAACAAATGAACAACGTAATATGCAGTCCACATCATTTGGAGGAGTGGTGATTTATATCCAATAGTGGTGAGAACATGCATGCCTAATTAATGAATACAAATTGGTATAAGGCATCATTATTGAAGGGTACTATGACAACTACATAATCATGTCATCACACCCTAAATCAAATTTGAAAATTAAAATTTATTTCAGCCTGAACACACACCACTGTCTTTTGATCAGTTACATTCCCATTGTCTTTGAACTCAGTGTATGACTCCACTGACAAGTTCCTGGCACATGACTGGGAAATCATTGCCTCAAATGATTCCTACAACATTGAGTGGAAAGAGCACATTAAACATAACAAACTAGTCCATAAACACAATATTATTATTCATGCCAACCAAGTGATAAGAAGATATGTAACACACCTTCATTTGCAACTTCTTCCATGCTAGCATTCCTTTCTTGCCACACTTCTGCTCCGCTTTCTCCAATTCAGATACTTTTCTCTTCACTGGTGGTCTACCTTTATGCCGTTTACATAGAGGGCTATGGATTTGAACATGCTCATTTGCACAGCGTAGGCCAACATTACCACCAAGGCCATCACCTTTTACAACAGTACTCATCTCAAGCAATTTTTGCATTAATTGCAACCAAGCATCTAATTTGTCAAGAGTGCAATGCACATGATTGCTCTCGGCCTTAGAAGTTGCAGCCAATTCTACCACTTTATAGAAATGCCTAACCAATTTATCATACCTCTCCAAGGTACGCGTACACTCTGTAGAATTGGTACCAATTTTTATGTATGCGTGTCTCCTTTTTATCCTTTTGCTCCATCTTCAAAGAATGTACTTATCTAACATCTCTTTTATCCTTTCGAAAGACAAGACACAAAGGGAATGTCTACACATCATCCACCTAAATTAAAACAACAAGCATTAGTAGCTGATATCATGGTTGTCACGATTAAAGACAACCTTAAAAAGTTTCTCCGCTACTCCACTGAACAATGTCGCCTCATCCACCACCTCAAATGTCACAATTGCATCATACACTGATTTCACACTTGGAACACAATTCATTTTCCCTCTAAATCCTGCTTGCACTTTGTGAAATTTAGCGTCGGTATACTCCTCTTGGAATTGTTGTTCAATAGGGGAGCTCGAGCCACAAGGGATGATTGTGTTCATAGATTTAAAGTCAGCTTCAACCTCTTTCTCAACCCTGCTCCTCAGAGCATTGTCATATTGCCTTACAAATTGCTACAAGCTTGTGTTCGAATTTACATACCCATCAAAGAAGGAGTGTATGCTCTCACTTCTTTGTGTAGTGGAAAGCCCGGCCCAAAAATCCTTCTTCAAGTAGATGGTCACCCACTTATGTCGATGCTCAAATAGATCACACAACCATTCATTGCCCCCAAGCTCATACTCTCTGACAAAGGCAACCCATTTATCTTCAAACTATCGCTCCCCTAAAGTTTCGTACACAGTTTCCTGCAAACCCATTTTAATATTGTCATATTCAACATATCCTTTAAGTTTTTCTGGGACCTTCTTCATATGCCATAAACACCACATGTGCCGAGTGTGTGGCATAATGATCCCCATCGCCTTCTCCATCGCCCTGCATTGATCAGTCACAATACCACTAGGTGGCTTAGAAAGCATGCATGTAATCCAACTATGAAATAACCAGACAAAGGAATCAACGTCTTCAGCTGACATTAGGCCACATCCAAGCAGAACCGATTGCCCATGGTGATTGACTCCCACAAAAGCAGCAAACGGCATGTTATACTTATTTGTTAGGTCTGTTGTGTCGAAGCTAACAACATTCCCAAAATACTCACATGCTGTTCTGCTCCTTGCATCGGCCCAAAATATATTTCTTATGCAAAACTCATCATCTAGGTCCATCTCATACCAGAAATCACTGTTCTTTGCCTTCATCTTTGAAAAGTACTCAATCAAGGCTTTTGCATTGCCTCCCTTGCCAATCGCACGCCTCTATTTGCCCATGTAGTTTCGTACTTCCCTTTCACCAAATGATAAGTTTTCATAACTGCCGGACTCTTTCACAAGAGTTTGAAATGTCTTCGTTATCCTAACCCTGTAGAATTGCTCAATTCAATAGCCCTCTTCACATGGAGGCTTAAGCTCTTATGCGCATTCAGCATTCTTGACTTGGTTGGGCTAACAACATGGTTGTGATCAAGCACAACTTTATCAATGCACCATCTACCATTTGCAGTATTGCTTGCTATGATCTTTGCATCACATTCTGCCTGCTTAGTAGGCCGCACTCTCAATGCTCTGGAGGTTTTTGAGGCGCATCTTCCCTCCTGTGAATAAGAAAGTAACATGTAATTTAATTAACCATCCGAATCCTTCCTTGGATTTCTTACTTTAAACTCAAAACCTATATTGCTTGCATATTTTTTGTAGAATGCTCCCACTTCCTCATCTGAATTAAATACCGTTCCAGCAACAGGCACCTCCATCTCGTCATTCACTTCAGGATGATCTATCTGCACTTCCACATCAACATCAGCATCAACATTCACTGTATTCTCCATTTTATGCACTTTTTTATATCAACAAACCTACAACAAAAACTAAAGCACCTTACAATTATTTCCCACAAATTCACAAACTGGTTTACACCATTTTTCCTTTACTAATTTAAAACTTGTAACAGATCCAGTCACAGTTTTTTTTTCCTGAAAAGACTATGATAAAAAATACAACAAAAAATATTACCCATGTATAACTTCTTCAGTTTACAACATTTTAAAAACCGTTTATCATGTTTTGCCCATGGGTGTACAACATTTTACCAATGGTTTCTAGTTTTCATCCATGCATTTATGGGATCACCGTTACACTATTAACACTAGCTGCCAAGTTCTAACAGAGCCCTTGTCACTTTGTTTTGTTGTTGAAGAGACTAATACAAATGAAACATACATAAATACCAATGTATAACAGGAGTTTACAAAATCTTTGACAAGGTTTATAACTTTTTGCTAATTGGTTTACAATATTTTGCCCCTGGATTTACAACATTTTCCTCATGGGTTAACACCATTTTGCTTATGGGTTTACAATATTTTGCTCATGAGTTTATAACATCTTTGAAGAGGTTTACAACTTCCTTCACGGCATTTACACCTCACGTTTGCACTCAATGTTGGCTTCCAGTTTCTTACACAATCATTCCCATTTTCTTTTCTTGCTTAACGTATTCTAATAAATAAAACTTTATTTTCTGACATCAACCACAAATGCGTAAACAATCATATTGGAAGATGAACTCATATATTTTACAATACAAACAGAAACGCCTTTACACCTCTTGAACAACTGTCAAAAACTCATTTTTAAGCTCCCTTTCCTGCACTTCCTCATAAAATTTTTACAAAAATACGAATGACATGAGTCATGGCACGAACAAGAGCTGGTTTCATGCTTTTCTTCTTCCTCCTCTGCGTGATACCAACAACAACAGTTATAAGGGGGTGGGAGCGATGAACGAATGATGGACAAACAATGGAAGCTTTCAGAAGCCGGGTTGGTGAGGGTGAGCGGTGAGAATGAGTCTTTTCCCACTTTTTTACTTTGTACACCGTCACATATGCACATTTCTTTTTAATTCTCCTTTTCTTTTTTTCCTAAAATGTCCCTCCATATCTATGCTCTTTTTATATGTCACTTTTGTCCCTTTGCTGGGTGTAAATACATGATGGATGTATAATGATGTTCACCTATCATTTCTCTTGGTGACCCTGTGATTCTCGCTATCTTATTCAAATAAATTCGTACTTTTGTATGAATAATAATAATAATAATAAGTATATATAATTCGTACATATTTTATTAAAAAAAAAACTTTGAAAAGAATATATAATTCTGTATGAAGGAAAGAGGCGGTTCAATCGGTCCAAACCCTAGCTTGCACTTTTGTTGTCTGTGTAAAACTCGAGTGTGCGTCTTCTTCTGTTCCCACTCCGGCAGCTTTGTATCTCCGAAATCAAATCAGGTTGGGCTTTTCTTCCTTCATTGGCTCTGCCTCTGCTTCTTTGCAACCCAATCAATCTTAATTTGTTTCCCCATTTTTCCTTCTTTGTTTGTCCCCCAATTCCTGTGTATAATAATTGATTGATGCTCGGTCTCTCTTTGTCCCCTTTTTTTTCGTCTTCCACTGCATAATTGATTTTCCGTTGTGTGACCTATTATTCTCTCTTCTTTGCTTGCTAGCTGCATCGTCCTCCCTTCCTCCATTTTTATGATCTATTATGTTTGATTACAGCCAATTTTGCTGTTTATTTTGCCAGATTAAATTTAAAAAAATAAAACTGAAACGTGGATGTATGCTTCGATAGTGTTTCCTTTTTTCGAAAAAAAAAAATGATATGTTCATTCCATGCTTACTTGCTTAGTTTCTCTTATTTCTTCACCTTCAATACTTAATTTCCTGGTCCAGACTCTAAGAGCTGTTGTTTGCCTGTCTATCATCTATCTATCCTGTAGGAAATCTTTTTCAAAGCAATTGTACACTTCAAATTTGCAACTATGGTTAAGTAACTACGTTAACTTTCCTATTTGGATCGATAACTGATAGATCATGTCTATGTTGCTCATCCTCACTCGTCTTATTAGCTGCCATATTATAGAGATGGGAAATTGGTTTGAAAATATGGTTCAAAGTATCAGATAAGCTCTTTTCATGGGTTGTCTTCATATTCTCATTTGATGAACTTTGTTTGTGAACGCTATATTTGATGCATTTGATCCCTTATGATTTTGAAGTATGCTTTTCTGTGTCAAGCCACTGCACATATGCTGTTACATTCTTTATCATTTGACCTCTTATGTTCACATTTACTATTGACTAGCTCAACAATTACTTGTCTTAGATTTTCTGTCCACAAGCACACGAGTTGTCTATTATTCTAGGATAGGTGCAGCTTAAGTTTTATGAGAAAAGGACATAGCAAGAATGGTGTGAGGTTAGTTGAGTAAATTAGTAATACTGTTTTCACTTGTTTCAGTTTTCAACAATGGGAAGGAAAAAGGCAGAGGATGCAGGCCCATCTGCAAAGACTAAGGCAAATGGCAAAGATGCCCCTAAGAAGGAAAAAATTTCTGTCTCTGCCATGCTTGCCAGTATGGATGCAAAGCCTGATAAACCCAAAAAAGCCTCTTCTTCCTCCAGTAAGCCTAAGGCAAAATCGGCTCCAAAAGCTTCTGCATACACTGATGGCATTGATCTTCCCCCCTCAGATGATGAAGACAACGAAGATGTCTTGGAAGAGGAGCAAGAGCAAAATAATGCATCCAAAAAGTCCATTCAGCAGCAGAGGCCTGATTTGAAGCCACTTGAAGTATCGATTACAGAAAAAGAGTTGAAAAAACGTGAAAAGAAGGATCTTTTAGCAGCCCATGCTGCTGAGCTGGCAAAGAAGGAAGCTCTTACGGATGATCATGATGCTTTCACCGTGGTCATTGGAAGCCGAACTTCAGTGCTTGATGGAGAAGATGATGCTGATGCTAATGTCAAGGATATAACAATAGAAAATTTCTCTGTGTCTGCTCGGGGTAAAGAACTTCTGAAGAATGCATCAGTGAGGATATCTCATGGGAAGAGGTATGGTTTGGTTGGGCCCAATGGGAAGGGCAAGTCCACACTATTGAAGCTTCTTGCTTGGAGGAAGATACCAGTACCTAAGAATATTGATGTCCTTCTGGTTGAACAGGAGATAGTTGGTGATGATAAAACAGCACTTGAAGCTGTTGTTTCAGCAAATGAAGAACTAGTTAAAATTCGACAAGAAGTAGCTGCTCTACAAAATGCAACTTCTGTTGAAGAAAGTGTGGGCAAAGATAATAATTATGAGGAAGATGATGCAGGAGAGAAGCTAGCAGAGCTGTATGAAAAACTCCAGCTAATGGGTTCTGATGCTGCTGAAGCTCAGGCATCAAAGATTTTAGCTGGTTTGGGTTTTACAAAGGATATGCAGGGTCGACCTACAAAATCCTTTAGTGGTGGTTGGAGGATGAGGATTTCCTTAGCTCGAGCGCTTTTTGTGCAGCCAACTCTATTATTGCTGGATGAACCAACAAATCATCTGGACCTGAGGGCTGTTCTCTGGTTGGAAGAGTACTTGTGCCGTTGGAAGAAGACTTTGGTGGTTGTCTCACATGATAGGGATTTCCTCAATACGGTTTGCACTGAGATTATTCATCTGCATGATTTGAAGCTCCATTTCTATCGTGGAAATTTTGATGACTTTGAGAGTGGGTATGAACAGCGTCGTAAAGAGATGAATAAGAAGTATGAGATTTATGACAAGCAATTGAAAGCTGCTAAAAGGAGTGGAAACCGAGCTCAGCAAGAAAGGGTGAAGGATCGAGCAAAGTTTGCAGCAGCCAAGGAAGCATCTAAAAGCAAGGGCAAAGGCAAGGTTGATGAGGATGAAGCCCCACCAGAGGTCCCACAGAAGTGGAGGGACTACAGCGTTGAGTTCCACTTTCCTGAACCTACTGAGCTCCCTCCTCCACTTCTGCAGCTTATTGAAGTGAGCTTCGGCTACCCAAACCGGGAGGATTTCAGACTCTCAAATGTTGATGTTGGCATTGATATGGGAACTCGTGTTGCCATTGTTGGGCCTAATGGAGCTGGAAAATCTACACTACTGAACCTTCTGGCTGGTGATTTGGTCCCAACTCAGGGTGAAGTTCGAAGGAGTCAGAAGTTGAGGATAGGAAGATATTCCCAACACTTTGTCGACCTTCTAACAATGGATGAAACTGCTGTTCAGTATCTTCTTCGGCTCCACCCAGATCAGGAGGGACTTAGCAAGCAGGAGGCTGTTCGTGCAAAACTTGGAAAGTTTGGGCTTCCTAGTCATAACCACCTTACCCCTATTGCCAAACTATCAGGAGGGCAGAAAGCTCGGGTGGTCTTCACGTCAATATCCATGTCAAAACCCCACATTTTATTGTTAGACGAACCCACTAATCATCTAGACATGCAAAGCATTGATGCATTGGCTGATGCACTGGATGAATTCACTGGTGGAGTTGTTCTTGTTAGTCATGATTCAAGATTGATATCTCGCGTATGTGAGGACGAACAGAGGAGTCAAATATGGGTTGTTGAGGATGGCACTGTCAGGACTTTCCCTGGAACATTTGACGATTACAAGGAGGAGCTGCTGAGAGAAATTAAAGCTGAAGTTGATGATTGAGCTTCCTTTCATTAGGTTAATTATTTGAGGTAACAATTTCCTATATATGAAACCGAGTGTAATTTGTTGCGGGAAATAATACAAATGTTTTTCGAGACTCGTAATGTTCTGCTTCACCAAAGCTTACCAGTTTACAAGAATATTTACACACGTCATGATTGAATAAACATCTGAAGTGTTCCAAAATTTATGTTTGTACTTGTTTCCATATTTGATATCGATTGATTTAATTTTTCAAGTGCTATAATCCCCTCATTCAGATACCTTCTTTTCTGCTTTTATGAAGAAACTGTTTAGAGACCCAAACTTTTAGCAAGTTTCGGACAGGAGTCGAGGTTGATGCGTGCACAGAGTGCTGGGTTTTTCATTGAGTTATCGCGTCCTGTGACAATGATGATGGATGGATTAAGCTTAAATCGCCCATACTTTGTGATTTGTTGATGACTCGAGCAAACCCCACCCTTGCTTACTCTCCATTCTTGAAAGAGGGTAACCAAGCACATCGTAAAATAATGAAAACAAAAGAAAGCGTTGTTGACCTAAGAAAGAGAAAGACAGAAGCGCTGTATTTTGACTTTTGAGCATCAGAGGTATTATTTTAACACCAAAAATTGAGTGTCTTTTGAGACACTTACTTTTTTATCATTGGATATGATGTTGATTTTCACTTCTTTTATTAACCCATAACATCTAATGATGAAAAATTACCATCACATCTAATGATAAAAAAATAAGTGTCTCAAGAAATACCCACATTTTAAGTGTTGAAATAATACTTCTATTTTGAACATAATCATCTCGGATATCTTTTTTTTGTCGCGATTTGAAGAAAACATTACAGGCCAAAGTCAATGATGGACCCTTAATTAGATCAAGCTTGTTTGGAGTTGGGATTTTGAGAGGGTTTTATTTTGTGATGAATGACGGATTATATATTGCGTAACGGTATTCATCGGTATTGTAGTCTATCGTCCAACTAAGAGAAATATTATTTGATTTATACTTTATTAGATACCGTATTAACATACTCATATCTATCATTAGATAGGATGTGAAACTCAAATTAAGTAAAATCTACACCCAATCTAATAGTAAATATAAGTGTTGAGAAATTTGTGTCAACAAAATTACTCTCCAACTAATCATGAGCCATTCAGCCATGGCAAACCTCCCACCTAGACTCCTAATCCCCATCCCCACAAACAAACCACCACCAAAAACAAAAAAACCAAGATGGAAAGATGCAACCCAACATGTCAATTACTCAATCTAGATCTACTAAATTTAAACTCGATGCGAATTGAAATTAGACCTAGTAATTGACTGCCAAGTCAAAAATGAAAATTGTTAATTGTTAATGCCATTGGATTATCCAAAGAATACTGCTTGGTATGACAATTCCCGCTATTTTCTGTATATTTTCTGCCAACAGCAATCACAACTCTGTGACTTTACGAGAACAAACCAAACTATCTCCTTAGGTGATTGATTAATCAAGAGTTTTCCCCAAACGAGTTCAACCGCCTAGGCGCCTACTATTCCCCTAAAGCTGTGTCTACCAGCTAATCATCCAACGAAACCCGTCCAGGACTAAATAGTTGTCATTCCTCAACCATTATACTCGTGCTATGGGAAACAGGGCAGGATAAAAGCTCGTACAATTAAGAACGAAGCAAAGAACAACGAAATCTTAACGACAAATAAACTCGTCAACTTGCTTCAAAAGATGTTTAATCAGATGAAACATAAGAGGTACTACAATATGCTTGTACAAGAAAGTGCAGCGCAATCAGAACCTACTAGTAAGTTGAACCTACTAGTAAGGAGAAAGGAGGAATGTATGACCTTCGGCAAAAGTATTCCAACATTTCCAGTACAAAATTAGACACGGACGAAAAAGGTTGTCGGGATGGTACATGAAAGAAAAAGGCACTCACAAATTTCGGGGCAAAAACATTATACCTAGAATTAGCAAACAGAACAAAAAATAATATAAAATAAAATAAAAAAGCATTATTGAAGCTAAAACCTTTACAATCAGTTTTCCCTTTCCACAAAATTGATATTTCATCCAAGGAAATCAATTTCTAGCCAGCCTCTATGGTCCATTAACTTGTGTTGGGGATCGCATAGGCCAACCTAGAAGAGGAGGCGATCCTGGGGGGGTTGCACTTCGGCTGGGAGAGAAGAGACTTAGTTCAATAAATGTCCCTGTTGAAGTAACACCCTTTTCCAATGCCCGAAATGAAATTGATCCACGCTTTGCTGATGCATCAGAATACCTACCAGGACTAGACCGAGCATTTTCTTCAACATCATCTTCCAGATGACTCTGGTTGGCAATAAGAGACATGGTATCATTATGATCGTCATTAATCCTCCTAGATTCCAAGTCTTGTAGATTTCCCAGCGCTAAACAATCTGCAACTGGACGGTACACAAGCATGCACATGCACAACCCCGCACAACATACAAGTGCAAGAAAAGCCAAGAAAACAAAGGCTTCAAACTTCAAATGCGCAGGTTCAGATAAAACAGATAAACCAAGAAAAAGAACCCTTAACGGAAGGAAACCCGAAACTGAGAATAGCAATGTGTAAACCCTCTTCTGCAAACCCTTATTAATAACTAATTTCAAAATCCGACCACCGAGCCAAAAAAGGTAGGAAGTCATAATAATGGCAAAAAGGCCAAGGAGAATAGTACTGAGTAAAGGGTAAGTACAGAGAGCAATATCATCCTCCCTTGCCATAGAAGAAGCAACAGCTGTACTTGTAAAGTAATGAGGCAACTTTTTCCCAGAACCGTTGTTCTTGTCTAACTGTGGTCCAACCAAAATAACAAAAAGCTGAAGAACAAACATTGGAAAGCAGTAGAGAAGAATATACCCAGCTGTTTTCACATTCCATTTTCTGCTCATAATTCCAGTCTCCAAATTCTGTAAGGGTGCACGAAGGAGAAACACAAGTGTGAGGAAGAGGCATGGTTCTGCAAACCCCATATTTGATACAATGTAACATTTGCAGACAGTTTTGTGCCATTTTAAGTGAAGGATGCGTCTTAACAAAGTTAACCGAATAATCTCACCAAGACCCCACCAGATTGAAAATAGGATAAACGTGATTCTGATGATCCAAGGGCCACTAAAATAATTGAGCTGAGCAAAACCTTGACGAAGAATGCGAGAGCGGAAGTAAATTGAGTAAGCAATGCACATCAACCCAAGAAGAATTAAGATGGCCACTAGACAAATTGACACCACACCGAATGCATCGGCAGCAAAACTCGTCAGGTGCATTACCCGAAGTACAGATTCCACGCATGCTCTCTGACAGCATGGATACAAGAAATTTTGTAGTGCTTGTGCCTTCCTTCCAGAACCGAATTATAACTGGCTGAGTTCCTAATATTAATAACTATTCAGATATGCATAATCACCCAGGGTAGGTGACTCCACAGAACTCCAGATTAATCACGTAGCACCCTTCCATACACTCAGAGCAGCAACAAGACTATGGACCATGCATCAACCTCGGAACATATATGCTCTAAGATTGATTATCCAATTCAAGCACCTATATCATAAAGGGAGAGGGAAAAAAAAATTAACAGTGGAGGTCTAATACTTGAGCAGCGAACAGAATAGAAAAATGTGTTGAATCTCCAGTCTTACATCATTATTATTATTATAGTAAAGATGTAGTAACCAGACTCAAAGGAGAGACTTTTGAATCATCAAAAGGCTTACAAAAGTTAATGAATCAAGACATGTGAAGCCATTGGCTTATGGAAAAATCAAGAATATCATCAATACGAGACTAAGCATTACTTTTACATGGATCATATGCAGAAAGGGGAGACTAAACTAACAATCTCAGAAGAAATATTAATGCATGCATTCAGTTGAATTAATATGCAATTGTCATGTCAAGACAGGCAGCGGGTTGAAAATATAACATATCCACCACCAGTATCGATTGTTACATCAAAAGCCTTCAAATTACAGGCTCGTAACTCATGTCCTCCAATAATGAAAGTAGACAAAATTGATGTTCCGACATAGGGGGAGATCAGTGCAGACTACTCAATGGATTTATCCCCAGAACATTAAATTCAAAACAGCTAAGAGCCTCTATTGCAGTTTTAGAGCGAGAGAGAGGTCCCTTCTTTTCTGCTAACCAATCACTGATTGAATGTCATAAGAAATATGACGTTCTGCTAGTTAAAAAGGATCCGGTGAAACTAGTACTAGCAACATCATAAGTCATAACATAAATTTCACGGCCAAAGCAATAAATGAACAGTTGCAACTAAAACTTGAAAGAGAAATCAAGATTAAGAGAGCATGTATGCAGAAACCAGCTATTGAGATAATGCACATTAACTTATTGAGTGAATGATTCATTTATTCATTTATTCGTTCATTCTCATTTTGTCCGACACAGAAACATGCAACAAAATCAGAAATAAGGCTTCCTTTTTTCTTTTGTCTGCTACGAAGGAGAACAATCAAATCAAATCAGATACAATAAAGGAGAAACGATCCATCAGATATTGAAATCTAAATCTATGCTTTCCCGAAGCAAATGCAACAAATAAAAAATGCAAGGAAAATTAACACATAAAATTGAAGAGCGGAAGGGGGTGAGGAGGGGGAGAACAAACAAGATCAAAGCGAGAAGAGAAGAGAATATGAAGTAAGAAGGGAAAAGAAGGAAGAAGAGAAACGCAATAATGATTATTAAGGGGGGAGAGAGAGAGAGAGAGAGAGAGAGCTTACAGAGCAGAGAATGTATTGTTGATCCAGTGAAGACGAAGGACGAAGATGGAGAGAAGAGAGAGGAAAAACAAGAAGAAACCCTAAATCTGAATGCTAATGGCAGAGAGAGAGAGAGAGAGAATGCAGGGAGGAGAAGAGAAGGGAAGGCAAGGGAAGAGAGGAATAGGTGGTCAGGTGAGTGGGACTTTGTTGGTGACAGCCTGTCTCCAGCTGTCTCCCCCGAACCTCCCGCTTCGTGGATAAAGCCACCTGCTTCGGGTTTGTTCGAACCTATGTGTCACTACAGTGGCGGCGTTTCCGCTTCCCCTTTTCTTTTCCTATTTTTTCTTTCTTTTTTAATTCCCGCGGCCCCTACTCTTCTATTTATTTCTCTGAGGATAAAAGCAAGAGTTAGATAAGCTTATAGGAAAAATTATATTAACATTTTTCGATACTTTTCTATTTTATAAAATTATTATTAATTTTTTTAAAAATTTATTAAAATTATATTAATTTCTCTTGTGTATATTAGTTTATTAATTTAAATGATAAAAAAATAATATATATATATATAATTATTAATAAAAAAATTATAATATTTTAGTAATATTTGTCATAAATATTAATTAGAATATTTTTTTCTTTATCATAAGTTATAATTATAATCTTTTTCTATGTGATAAAAAAATATTTTATTCAAATGGTGTGTTAAATATTACCAAAATGTTATAATTTTTGCATTAATAATTATGTCCATATTCAATATTATCTTTCTTTATCACTTAAATTCATGAACTAGTATTTACAGAGAAGTCAGTGATAGTTTTGTAAAATAAAAGGGTGCTGAGTATAAGTACACTAAATTTGGGAGAAGATGAGTGTAAATACCCAATTTTTTATGTAAAATACTATATGCAATTCATCTAGGTAATTTTATCATATTTTTACTTCACATCCAAATATACGCTTAGGATATATTCGGATTACTGGAGTATGGTAGAGCAGAGCAAAATGAAATAGAATGGAATATCCATACCATTCCTCCCAATTTAGGAGAATTCAAATTGTGAATAACGAATAGAATGAAGATAATTGATCTTCGCTCCATTCCATCTAAATTTGACAAATTTAAACAATTGAGTAAATTAAAATGTCACTCCACTCCACTCCACTCCGTTTCACCCAACTCCATCAATCCAAACATACCCTTAAAACAACATTAAAGTAAAATCAATTAAATTTTATGAGCTTTGTTTCTCTATCTTTCCTTCAAAATATGTATAGCGCTATAGGCTACTCTTAAAGATTATATTACTTTATATGAAACCCAGCTTCAAACCTCATGGCTTCATTAAGAATTTCATTTATAGAATCACTAATCTACGGCAACTTTCATGTTGTACATACATATAAAACCTTTATGGGATTATGGACCACTTCATCACTAATTTTTAGCATTATTTTGTTTTTAAAATATTATAAATTATTGATTTTATTTCCAGGTTTCAAACCATATGTCAAACTTTTGAATAAACTAGATTCAAGTCAAGAGTTACAATTTAGGCTTGACTTGTTAAGGAGATAGTCCGGTCTAGTCTTACCTGTAATTTTACATCTGATGCTAATTCATGAAATTTCCTCCATATTTTTGTTCCCCAACCAAACACTCAAAATTAATTTGTTAGTTCATAAAATTACAAAATATAAGTTAAGTTGTTCTTTAATTTCATTTTGGTTACTTTATTATCTATTGTTTAAAGATTATATTAACGATAGAATCAGATCCTACTTTACCTTAGAAGTAACCTGGTTAAATAATAGGATAAAATTGTTAGCATATATTAAATATATTCAACTATGCTCACCCTTATGCAATTTAATTGATAAAGGCCAAATATAGTGTATCACTATAATATATCAACTAACTAGTTAGTATCCCCATGCATTGCACGGCGCATATTTATACATGTTCGACGACTGTGTTGTGCATCGCCTTTAGAATGACTTACCAAGTTGCTAGAGAACATTAAGTATTTAATTCTTTGAATAAAGCATTTTAACTGTTTCTCTTGGAACCAATTAATCGCATGGATTTGAAATCAAAAAAGAATTTATTTGTTCGAAATTGGCCAACCAGCAAAACATATTGCTAAAACTTAAATAGTATTATAACCGGTCCAATGCACGGGTGGGCTATACTTTGACGAATAACCTGTATTGTCAAAAAGTCTATTATAAAAAGCTGGATTACAAAATTTTGAGCAGACAATATCATATATCGACGGATAAAACATGCACCAATTTTCTCAATCTACAATCCCGCAATTACATTGACAGGTGATTGAACTGTCATTGTAACAGCTGGATACTCAACATAAAAAAGAAAAAACAACTTGCAGTAATTTAACTCATAGCATTAGATGTTCCAAGTTACAATGATCACATATGGGATGGGAAAAAATCTAGTAACAGCGCTTGGATGCAATGACAGCATTCACCTGCAACTTTTGAAACGATGAAGTGAGTTAATAGCTACTGTAGAAGGAATCGACAAAAGGAAAATAGCATGCCTAATGAATGTGAAGTATGGAAGCACACTTGTTGCAGTCCTGTACTAGGCATATAATTAGTCATAAGCTTGATAAATCATATGAAAAAAAATTAAAGGAAATATGCATTGAGAGATTTGGGTGCCTGAGAAATGTACATGCTATGTTTAAAATTAATGAATAATGGGTGGTAAGTGTTGTTCAATTAAAGAGTGCAAGAAAATAGGCATAAACTAACTACTAAATTGATCTGCGAAATAAATGAATGATATTTTCCAACACCAAATGGCAAGTTCATATAAGAAATAAAAAGTCATGGTTGCTAGAGACATAAACTTGAGAAATTATGTGGTGATAAAGCTAATAAGTAGGCGACAATATTAAAATAGAATCACATTTTTTCCAGTACAAAAATAGATCCACATCTATCAGATTCAGAAATTTTAATGAAGGATTATGTCACGGAACCTATATATGCAGGACCATGAGCTTTTCAAGAAAGAAAATGAAAAAAAGAATAACAACATGATTATCTCATCCCATGGACAATATAGGTAGGAACATGTTTAAAAGAAGAATTAAAAAAATAGCTATAATGGGAAATCAATTCATGTATCATGCTTACCCAATTGGTATTAACACTACCCGCTAAAATAGTCTTCACCACAATCAATACTGTTGCTAAGGAATGTTAAGCACACAAGTAAGAAATGCAAATATGCATTAAAGTCCTAAAGGGAACTAATCACCATGACCAATGACAAATGACAATAAGACATCATCTGAAACAACAAATTAAGAAGGAAGCTAATCTCCTCAAGAACCCCAATATACAGATCAAGCCTAAAGGGATTTGGGTGGTTGAGCAACTTGGCCACATCTGCAGACTAAATCATTATGAATTGAGACATGCAGTAAATGAAATAGCACCCTAAGCAAATAGATAGGAGCCTAATGGTATGTTTGTGAGTTAGGATTTTAACCTCCCCCCCCCCCCCCCAAACTACAAAAATCCTAACTCACAAATATACCCTAAGGAAACATAAGTATCCCCTTCTGCATGTTAAGTGATTCAACTAATGAAAATAGGCACATTAAGAAATGCTTATGAGAAACCAAATAAATATATTTAGTGTAAAAGCAATAAACAAAACAATATCATTCCTTCTGCAGAGAGCACACAGCTTAGTTCTCATAGTTGGATTATAGCATTAATAACCCGAATTTAGAGAACCATCAGAGAACTAAAATGTCATGGTCAGATTATAGCTTTAAGAGACCGAATGTAGAATCAATAAAATGTTAAAATGTTTAATAGAAACATTTCATTATAGTTATTCTAACTCTCGTGTAGCATTACAATAATAAACCATTCAGAAGTGCAATGAGATACACCGGTAATTATAACCTTATAGGTCCAAATGTTAAACATAATATTAAGTGCCCAAAGTAAACATCCATTACAGAACAGCCTCATATCCTCAAGGCATAACCAAAAACAAAACATTTTGTCTTAAACATATATCCCTTAGAAAAAGAAGACAAGACCCTAAAACAAAATAACTAAATCCCTAATCTGAGACAACATTATCTTGACATAAACAAAGGCATTATCTATAGCCATATAACATTGGATTGGAGCTGGATGAAAACCAAAAGTCATATAACATTCAACATGAAATCTATCACCGATGCAATGGGAAATTAATGGAAATCTGCAATTGAGAGATTTGCAATTAGATTACTGATTCAGTACGTCTTTAAGTCTAACATTGGCATTCCTAAGGTCAATGGATGCCTTGTCCACCTGTAAAGATGACAAATAATAGTTTCATATGAACTTCAACTTCCAAATTCCAGTTTTGAATACTTTTAAATTTCCAAATTTTTAGGCTTCAGGGTGTAGGCAAAAATTAATGACTCTCACCTTAGTGTTAATCTCATTCATCAGAAGAACCTGTCTATCCAGTTCCAGCACTGAGCACATAAATACTGAAATTAGAACTGAAAAATAACATGCACAGACAAAATAATATTGTAATATAGAAAACCTTGTCAAAGCCAAAGAAATACAATTAATAAATGAATCCAGTAACAAAATCAACTTCAAAGACAAATGTAATTTACCCTAATCCTCAATATAGGAACAGATCACAAAAGCATATTAACATAGAAAAACAATTTATTAAAATTTAACTAGGATACACATTGTGAGGCTGTGGCTCTTTGCTTCCAATCTTAGAATCATCAATGGTCCACCCAAAAGCCGCTGTTTGCAAACATATCAAAGAACCGACAACCATCCATCACAAACAAAAAAAATTTAAGAGAGAGAGAGTGACCAGTCATAACCTCTCTGCCGCCATTAAGAGTAACCTCAGTCATCATCACTGTTTTGAATGGCCACCGTCGCGTTCCTGCCTCAGCAACCGCCAACCACCACCTCTATCCTCGCACGACCCGCAGCCACCACAGCAAGTCCAGAATTCTACCTATGAACCACGAGCCACCATCGCAATCAGGCCCATCGTCACCAATGCCTGCATCTAGCCTCCACGCTATCTCTCATCACTGCGACCTCATCCTCCGCAACCCATCGTCACGAGACCCTCATCGATTGTCAGTCACCCCCTGCCGTCGTCAGCAATCGCCGCACTCACCACCGTCGAGTTTTGCCTAGTTGCACAACACTGCCACGAACAGCAGCCCCCAAGCGCTGACCAATCGTACCACCGCGCCTCAACACCATCAAACTGCCGAACTCCACCATTGTCACACACCAAGCCTCAGCCGTTCTCCTCCACTACAACTCATCCTCCACCACGTGTGGAAGGCAGATCCACGACCGAGGACTGCACCACCGAGATGTCGTGCCATCAACAACCGCACTCCACCATCAATCGCCCACAGAGCCACCGCCTCACGGATCTTCTTTTCTTTATTTTGACCGCACTAATTAGAGAAAAAAATAATGGAGAATAAAAGTTGTGGTAGAGAGAAATGGAGAGATAATAATGTTTGAGAGAGCAAGGAATTTGGAGAATAGGAACATGGTGGAATCCGGGCCTCATTCATTTGTATTGCTACCTTCCATCCGTATTTGTTGTGACGGAGAAGATAAAATGTTAAATAGAAAGAGAAACGTGAATATCGATTAGTCACGAATGAGAAAGAAAACAACTCCTTCAATTATTGCCCAGCCTCCATAGAAAATCGAAATAGGGAGGTGAAGGATCTAGAAGGTTATCATTTGACAGGAAATAATGGGCTATGCATTTAATGTGCGAGACAGAAAAAATAAAAAATAAAAAGGATGGGTTGGAATTATTTTTATCTTGTGATTTTAAAAATAATATTTTAAAAATTATTTTAAAATCTGTTTTAGATAATAATTAATAAAATTAACTAATTATAAATATATTGTTGTATTATTTTTTATTTCAAAATATAGAATTATAAAAGCATCTTTAAGTTCTTTTCTAGTTTTTACTTTTAAAATACAAAACTATTTTTTTAAAAAAATCAATATAAAAAAAATCAACCAAATAAGTATTTTTTATTTTTAAAAATTAAAAATTATCCTTCAAAACACTTTCTGAATCGTGCCAAAAATGATGAAATGATCACTATCAATACACTGAAGACATCACACATCTATGGGGTTGGTGTTGTGTTTGTACAAAAGCTGCTATTAATAATAATAATAAAAAAAAACCACACAAAGAAAATATCACCCAGTAAGATGTAAATACTTGATAAAATTATTTTGATGAAAAATTTAAGTGTATGTTTACTTTGAGTTTTTAATTTTTATTTTTAATTTTTTAATTTTTCATATTTTATAAAAGAAATACTAAAAATTTTTAAAATTATAAAATCTAATTTTCAGTTTTCATTTCAAGTTTTCAGTTTTTCCTTCACAAAACCCTAAAAACTGAAAAATTGAAAATAAAAACCAGAAATTCAAACTAAACAAGCTCTTAATCGGCAACCGACGATTAATAATATATGCTATTATCCCTCTTTTATAGAAATAGATAGATAGATATGAAATATCAGTAAAAATGTGAATATACAATAATGAAAATAGGATTAGGAGCTAATATGAAATATATTTTAAAATTTTAAGACTAAAAATTTAATTTCCAAATTTTATGGAGTAAAATTACTCTCATGTACAATTTTAACACTAAGTCGAACAGGTACTGGATTCATGTCAACGCCCTTAGTATTTTCTTGTTCTGGTTTTCACCTCAACAAATCCAATCCAAAGCCAGCACTTTCTTTCTAGCGATTAAAGTACGGTTGTCTGATCTCACCATGCATCTTCCCTTCATCCCTTGTTTGTTGTTTCAATAATATTAAGAACAAAAACCTCAAAATGATCCTCTTAAATTTTACGTTGATTAAATTCAGAAAAAAAGACATTACTCCTTAATAAAATATCTAAACAAATCCCGATCAATTAAACATATCAGACAAATTAGTCCCTTCTTCCATAGATCAAATTGATTTTTTTTTATTTTTGAGGAATTATTTTGTTCTATTTTCTTTTTATAGTAACCAATTTGTTCAATTTTTTAAATTGATGAGATATTTTTATTGGTTTTAATTAACCAACGTCACTCTTAGGATTCAATGGGCTTAACATCCATAGTGGGTGCAGTCCCTCAAAATATATATGATTCTGACTTTTTAAGGGAATAAGATTGCACTTTTACTAACAACTATAGTTTTTAACTTAGTAGTAAACGATTGATCCTATAAGTGATACAAGAGCTAGGTAATAGGTCTGAATCCCCCGACTAACATTGGGGGAAGATTATTGGCTTTAATTAGCCAGAATTACCCTTAGAACTCGATGGGCTTAACATCCCGTTTGATTCTACAATTTTATTTCTTGATGAACTATTACGAAGTGCTCAAAAAGGATAATGGGATTACCTTTTTGAACCTTCAAAGGATGGATATGGGAACACAAACAAGACTTCAAAACCTCATTCTCTAGAGAACGGAGGTTGTGTACATACAATGACTCTAATACTTAAGTTAGCACGAGTAATAGGTGGCAGATAATTGTGTAATGAAATGTAAAAAAATATATATATACATACCTAGTTCCCTTTGAAGTATTTATAAAAGGCCTGGTTACCATGCAGAGTTGGGCAAAGTTATGCTCAAGACCTTAATCCACGTTTTCCTATCGTGGAAATAGAGGGGATAGGCGGCAGGAACTGCCCATGATCGAGTTAATGGATCCTCTGCATGGGTCATGGTTTGCAAGTCAAACATTAGGTTACCCAAGCCAAATGAGAGAAAATCTCATGGTTAGCCCAATAGCATGATTGGACCTCGCTTACCCCTTCAATCAGTAACATGAATCAATTTGTTCGCTGTAAAAGTTAAGAGGAATCGGTAGCATAACCACATGGTATGACACAACTGGTGGGAGCTGTGTTCCCTCAACTATCTCCTCCCGAGTTCGATCCTTGAATGGATGGGAATAAACTATATCACCTACGCGTAGCCACCCCTTTGTTTGGCCCAGATCTTCGAATCCGGATTAATCGGTCTACCGGACGGACACCAGTGGAAAATCAAAAAAAAAAAAATTTAAGAGGAATCCGTTCGAGAATTTTGTCTAAATAATATTTATCTTTTGTTCTAATTATCAATCTTTTATTTTATATTAGGAAACGTAAGTAAGGCTGCTGTGCGATCTGTAGCCCTTTTTTTTTTCCTTCTTGTACCCAAAAAAAATTGAGGTTGGCCTTTTGTACAAGAATAAGAAAAAAGGCCAATAACATAATTGGTGCAAACTATAATATCCCAAAATAAATAATATAATAGTTCATTGAAAATATGGAACGAGGGGTGTGTCTCGAGCCTGCAGCGTGATAGCTATAGTTACATGGTAACTAAACCACTAGCTGCAGGACGAGGGGCAACGTTGAAAATTTTATGGATTTAGTTTTGATATAAGAAGATTGTAAGTTAATCATATATTATCACATAGTTAAATAAATATTATTAACTTTTATATTTATTACTTACAAGATCATATAAATAAAATAATTTGATTAAATAATTGTATAATTATGCATCAAAATAAACTCAAATTTTGTTCTACACATTTTGAATGAACAAGGGCTTAAAGGCCCCGCAAACTCGAGCGAGAAAAAATGATTGTAAAAAGATAAGTAAAACTAGAAACAATAGAAGAGGGAAGAATCTTCTGGAATTTTCTTGTATTGGCTATAATTAATTGCGGGTTTAATTTTGTGCAAATTGGGCTATTAACTCATGTTGTGGGCTGTGCATATCTATTTAGAGTTAGTATGGTTAGGTGATTATAGTGTAAGTCCATTAATCATTGACCAATTAGAGTTGTTTTCCTGGTAACTCTTGATGGGTAAGTCTATTGTGTTATAAATATATGATTAGGCCTCCTCCCTACTACTACTCATTGTGATACGTATTCTTGGTTTGCTCCCATCAACAATTGTCTAAAGAATTCAAGTGCCTCTTTTATTCTAGATTTATTTCTATGATGGTATCTTGAATTTATATTACTCAAATTTTAATTTTACATGTATATCAGACCCATGTCATATACATTCAAGATCCATTATTATTTTAGATCAAAAGAAATTCCTTTGTTAATGAACATGAAAATTGTGTTTAGAATAATATTTCATGTACAATAAAATTATACAATAAATAGCCAAATACACACCACATATTTTATTATTATTGAATATAATATGTGGTCTTCACTCATCTTATTCATTCATTATATTCCATGATAATAATATATGTAATGCTTATTTATTATGTAATTTTATTATATATCAAATATTATTATTGTGTTTATGCCCGTGAGGCTATCGAGCATATTATCTACAGAATAAATTGATTATCATTCGTTGAGATATTGGAACCGGAGGAGAGTGAAAAAGCCACGTGTTTTATCGACTTTTGCTATTTTCCCCCCTTTTTGGTTTGAATTGATTTTCAATCCGGAGTATGTCTTCGTTTTTTTATTAATTTCAAAAAAAAAAAACAAAACAAAACAAAGAGCTCAGAACAAGTTTGAGACGCGATGCAAGATGAAGAGCAATCCTTTTGATCAATGAAATAAAATATACATATTTGTATTGCTGTTATCCCCTTTGTCACAAAGATTAATGCTACGGCTAAGAATTTCCCTTCTTCTTGAAGTGTATAGGTGATTCATTCAAGGTTTGAAAATTTCTTGAAATTAGGATTAGGAAATATTAATATGGAAAGAATACTTCTTGATTTTATTGCTTAGAAATATAAATCATTTTTTAGAGTAATATGTCACTTTAGTCCTTAAAATTGAAAATGTTTCATTTTAGTCATTGAAATTTCAAAATTAACTTTTAATCCCTGAAATTTAATTCAATAGGTTACTCTAATCCTTGATCAAACAAATATTGGTCAACTGATACTTTTTGCTGACATAGCAAGTTAAATAACACATGGCATACTAGTCGATGATGGGTCATATTGATCCCACATGACATGCCACGTGACATGCTAACGTGACACCAAATAAAAAAAAGTTCAGATTGGTCATTGAAGTTTCCAAATATATCAAAATAGTTCTAAAATTTTCTAAAATGTGTCAAAAAAGTCCTGAATCTGAAATTTATTCTTTTTTGGTTCATAAAATCTAAATCCTCAATAATTCTAGAATCCATTTATTTCTCTCTCATTTTCACACCCAACTTAAACAAATTGAAAATATGAGACCCTCTATGCTTAGCTAATATAATTAATTCATTAGCTATTACATTACATTTCTTTAAAAAAAATTAGGTTTTAAAATATGAAAAATAGAATACGAGGGAAATATTATATTATCAAGTGTGGACAGAGTTTATCAAGGGCATATTTGAATCCTTATTATTGGTGATACATTCTTTTCTCATTGTTATTCTATATGAAAGAGATCTTTTTTAAGTATGGTATAAAAATAAAAGAGAAATAAGTCGGTTTAAGAAATATTAAGGATTTAGATTTTACTGAAATAAAATGGGAGAAATTTTGAGATTCAGGTTTTTTTTGACATATTTTAGAAAGTCTCAGCGACTATTTTGACATATTTGGAAATTTTAATGACTAATCTAAACCTATTTTGATTTGATGTCACATCAGTAAAAAGTAACGATTGACTAACGTTTGTTTAACTAATGACTAACGTAGCCTATGGAATAGAATTTAAGGAATAAAAGAATTAATTTTAAAATTTCAAGGACTAAAATGAAACACACTTATAATTTTAGGAACTAAAGTTACACTTTACTCTTCTTTTTTAAGATGGTGCAAATTCTTTTAGATTCTATTTTTAATTTTAAAAAATATTTTCATGCTAATACATATCTATACAATTAATATTTAAGAATTATTAATAGGAATGTTTAATGAGATAATGACACTTGGAGACTTAACTATGCTTCCCCCCAAATTATGACTCTATTTTTATCTTAAAAGGAAAGTTTTTAAAAATGAATTCGAATATACTTTCACCCCATTAATTTACTAGATTATCCTTTTATTCCACTATCATCTCACTTCATTAACTTACGTGAAAAACTTACCTGCACCGAGAGTAAGTCACTTTTTTTGCTCTATTCTAGTTATTGCTATGTAAACAGTGTAGGCCCATTAGGTTTGTTCAGATTTTTTAAAAAAAATTGTTAAAAGTTTAACCATGGCTACGTTAAATATTATAGTAATTGTTTGTTTCAATAACTGAATGGAACAAAGCAAAAAAGTGGCTTGCTCTCGGTGCAAGTAAGTTTTTCTCCTAACTTAATAACCTTAATTATAATAATTTTTTCAATATACATCAGATTACATTTACATTATTTATTCTCTTTTACATTTGATTAGTTTTATTTAGAGAATTGCTCAACTCATTTATTTTTTATTATATATATAAATTTAATTTAAATAAAAAAATTATTCAGAGATTAAAAAATTGAAAAAATATTTCACATTTTCAAGTAAAACCTTAAAAACATTATTAATATCATTCTCAATTTTTTAACTTGAATAATAAATCATTGTTTTTATTTTAAATTATATTTTATAATTTGTAAGTCTTTTTTAATCATTATACCTTATCAACCTCTAACTTTAGGAATAACCATTTATTCTTAGAGAAAACTTCCTATGTTAGGAATTGAGTAGCCATAATATTTTAATTTTGGATAAAAGAGTTTGAATAACAAATCTTTTTTTTCTTTTGCAAAGTTAATTATATAATATTTAGTTAGTAATTTTTTCCATATCTGATTTTCAAATTTATTGCTACTCATGCTATGGCACTGGTTGCAGTGTGGCTGTAACTAGAGAGCCAAACAAAAATATTGTTGCGCATTCTTTTTTAAGGATGTTAAATTTGACAAAGGTATTAAATTCTTAATTGTTCTAATTCAAGAGACTTATCTAATTTGAAAAATTACTTTGTTATAAGGCTAAAATAAAGGAGAAAAAATAATAAATTTATCTATTGAGTTATTCTTTTGTCACTTAAAAATTAACATGAATTATACTTACAAATTGAATTAAACTTTCAATAATGTGTTATTATAAAGAATTTGTTTGGTTGAATTATTCTTCAAAATTAATTTATTACTCTCACTCATAAAAGAAAGGGGAAGGAAAATAAATTACTTTATTTTTTAATTTTTATAATTTATAATAAGTTATTGACGTAGAATAAATTTCTACAAACCTTTTTAAAAATCCTATATTTTCTCAAATTAAAATTTGAAAATTATACTTTTCATTTTTAAAATATATTTATTTTTCATTTCACATTTTTTAGTTTTTTCCATATTTTAAATTATCCTATACAATCATTTTTCAATTATAATCTATAAAAATGAAAGAATTTTTTATAATAAAAATTTATTTATTTTTGTTATACTTATATAAGAGGGATTCATTTATAACAATGCAAGACTTGACACACTTATAATTTTGATAACTTTTAATAGAAAATAGTTTTTGTCAATCCTACCATTAAATTGTAACTACATATCATGTTGATTGTCTGTGTCAAATTTCAAACGAAGCGAAAACTTATATGGTTGTAATCAAATAGTTTATTTACATATATTTATGAGATGCCTATTATGTTGATTTATATGTATACAAAGAATATATCAAACAATTTCAGATCAATGTAAAATTTCACAGAGATTATCTATAACGTTTAAACTTTCAATCCAATGATGAGTTTTGAAAAAAAAATCTCGAATAAAAAGTTATCAAAGGTGTAAGATATGCAACAAGTCTTACACCGATAAAAATGGATCTTTTCTCATATAAAATATGTAAATTCTAAATAATAAATTAATATATAACTAACATAACTTACACACGTGTATTGTACAATACATACACTAGTATGTGTATATATATCTGATAACTCCAATTTATGGAGTTATTTAGCTTCTATTATAGCTTAAATTGCATGCTTTATCCTTAGTTTTTCTAAGTAAAACACTTTAAAATAAGTAGAATTAGCTTGCTCTTGTCTTAGAGTGCTTATCGAAAATTCATTGTCATAAATCATAATTATTGAGGTGAATTGCAAAGTCCAAAATTAAATTCTCATTTGGTGATTTTTGACAGAGGAAATGGTAGATTTTTGGAGCTTAAAAGGAATTCAAGTGGAAGACAAGAAAAAGGAAGCAAGGAATGAAGAAATTGAAGTTTTGCTGCTGAGTCGCGACCTGAATTCTTCTGGGTCGCGACCTACTGGATGCAACAACATTGATCATTTTTTTTGCCGGGTTGCAACCTAGACGCAGCCCAGCCCATTTTCAATAAAGTTTTAAACCAGTTTTAGGGCAGAGCGTAGGAGTTTAGTTTTTACTGCCTCTTTGAGCAATTTTCTGGGAGAAAATGGAGGTTTAGAGGAAAGCTAACACTAGAGAAAGACTCATCTTGGAGATTGAAGACCAAGGGCTTGGGAGAAGATTGAAACCTCAACTTTGTTCTTATCATCCTTTCCCTTTTATTGTCTTTGATGCTCATTATGTATCTTGAACTAGTTTTGATGTTGTTTACTATTATGGATAACTAAACTTGTAGCTGGGGGATTCTTTGGACCCCTCTATGAATCTTGGATGATTGTAGTTTTACTTGTTTGAATGTTAATGATGTTGGTCTTGGTTTCTCATTTCTAAACTTAATGCTCTTATATGTTTGGCCACCATTTAAGTTGATTAGGGGGATTCTCTTGACCTAGACATAGGTTTTTAACTATAATTGGCATGCTAACAAAACCAACTAATTAATGTTCATTTAAGTAAGTTGCTTATTCAAGTGAAGTAGAGGGTGAAAAAAGTCCCCTAGGCCTTTTAACCTTTGTTGTCTCTAGCTTTTAATTGTGATTATTGTTTCTATTTACTTGTTCTTTTGCTATTAGTCTTAATTCTCATTGAAATCGATTTTGTTTAAGCTTGAACATGGTAGTTTTGTTAATCATTAGCATACTTTATCCAATCCCTGTGGATACGATACTCTTTTACTCACATTACATTACTTGAATGACCTGTGCACTTGCGGTATTTTACCTGCTTTTGTAGGCGGCCATCAATATCATATGATATAGATTATCAAATCTAGTACTAGTCGATTGACCAATGCAATACGCGGGATGATAATAAAAAATAATTTATTAACTATTATTGAAAAAAAATAATAATTCTTTTAAATACATTTTATAGAAAATTGAGTATACAAACTTATTTTGAAAATAAGTTAACTGTTAAATAATTAAATAACTGAACAAAATATAAATGAGTATGGATCTGAAATGAGTCATTCTATTTTAATCTTATTTTGAATATCATGTTTATAAGGTTAAAAAAAATTTGATATATGACATTTAACTAACAATAAAAAACCTGTATTTATGAAAATTTTGCATGCTTCGATGGTTAAAATTGATGAATAAGTGGATATATTTCCAATATCATATAATGGGTTCATCCCCTGTTCCCATCCTTATCCCCATCACGGGTTCGTATTCCGTATTTCTCACAAGGATTTGAATCCGTACAAGGTATTTGCGGATTTATTAAAATAATTCTAAAAAAAAATTTAAAAAGTATTTTGATATTCGAAACATAAATATGCATAATACTCATTCCCTTTCAGAATATCTGTCTACTTTCAGATAACTTCACATTTCAAAATATCTATCAATTTCACGTTTCAATAAAAGCATTAATTTTTTCTTTGAATACTATCCCTAATCAATTTCATATTTTCAAAACATTTCGTTTAATATTAGTGTATTATATTAATTAATATGTAGGGATATATGAGTACATTCACTATATTTTACTCAATTATCAATGTCATTTATTATCTTTTTTAATATCCGTGTTTGTCCAATATCGACAAGAAAGGAAGGGAGTAACAAATAATACTAATGTAATATAATCCAAATTAAAAATGAAAATACATACATAATGTAAATGCGATAAAGATAATTAAAAAAAATAAATATGTGCTAAGATTTTCTTTTATACATGTATATGAATGAATAATTTATATAAATGAGGAATTGCCAGATATCACAACCCAACACGGCATCTTTTCAGTATGCTTTGTCCTCACTCACACACTTTCTGGGAAGTTTTCCCAGGAGGTCACCCATCTTAAAATTGCTCCAAGTCAAACACGCTTAATCGTGGAGTTCTTTAGTGATGGGCTACCGAAAAGAAGATACATCTTGTTGGCATAGGTAGTACCAATCAATTCATATAAGTCATTCTTAACTGTATAGTCTCATACCTACACAATCTCAGGATTCCTCTCATTCTGGTGTGTAATTGGTTCATTCATGTACCCCTTCCACTTAGATGCCTTGTCAAGAGCCGCTCCTTATCCGTGCCTTCTGGCACCGGTGATCACTTCTGCCCTCGTCACCGGGCGTTATAAAGACCACATTCATTGTCTCTATCCTGTTTAACAAACGTTGACTCCACCTTGTCTTCATGAAGACTAAATGTGTTCTCATTCTTATCCTTTTTTTCAGGTAATCCCCATGAGTACCAACTTTGATATTTTTTTAATCATCATAACCATTTACATATTTTTAGTAAATTAAAATATTTAATTTATAAGAATATAAAGATATGCTTTCTAATTAATAAAAAATAATGAATAATTTTAATTTACATGATTTCAATTACTCCTCATTTCCTTTTGCATCATTTTAGTAAATATTTTCCGTATGAATGTTTTTCAGGCTCTTCCTTATCCATATACAAAATAAAACCTCATTTCTTAATGGTTATTGAGTCTATTATATTATAAAAAATTATCCTCCAACTTTTATTTATTGAAAATAAGCACATTTTAAGATCATCAAACAATTGCTCTCTGTTATATTCTAGCTTTTCAGCTAAAAGATGACTCTGAAATTAATTGAGTGGAGTCTCATCTGGGTATGACATAGATTTAAACTCTTTCAAAGACTTTCAATTTGAAATAAATAAATTTTCAATTTCAATTAAAGATAAATTCTTTAGCTATGGATATGGAATAGACATATTACAAAGAACAAGATTTTTTTTATGACAATATAAAACTCTCAACTTATTCTAAAAGAATACAATATTTGTCATTAAAATTTAAAAATATAATATTAAAATCATTGACAAAAAATTTAAATTACAATTTGGAAATATAAGATAAAATTGATAAACAATTATAGTGAACACTTTTATTATATAATGAGCCATTTACCTCATTTTAGTATATCAGGATTGAATTTCTAGTTTATAACAAATATTATAAATTAATGAATATATTGATTTAAATATAATGGATCATATTACCATATATATATGTTATCATTTTATCAATAGGTACAAAAATTATATAGTAATTAATCAATATTATATATTAATTAATTAATTGATAATTAGGAGTATATAAGTAAAGTAACATAACTTATCTGGTTTAAACTTTTTTCAAAATTTATTTTATTTATCACTAATTATTTTTAATAACTCCAATATATAAGGTTATCAAAACAATGTACAATATTTTTTCCCATGTAGATTTCAACATAAGTTGCCTAGATATTAAAAATAATTATTATGAATATTGGAATTATATAAATTAATGATAGTAAACTAATAATATATAATAGTTATGATTATAATCTTTTTAAAAAATATGAATTATTAAAGTTATGAAATTTGTGAGCTCTAATTACTCTGGAAGCTATACCCAGAAAACCTAAATGAGTGTTGAATATTAGTATTATAGATTTAATTAAATGCTGATAAGTTTTAAATATATTTAATTTTTATAGTACAATCCTACTATTAAATGTTAATGATTGTCAATAATTTTCTAATAATATATCATAATTACTATTTTATTTTTTATAAAAAAATTAATGATTAACTTCTTAAAAATAGTGGGCTCTAAATCATTCTCGTTATGACACCTAAAAAACTTTCCCTTATAGGAGTATGAAAAATTAGTTTTATAGATAGATATATTATAGATTAAGAAAAATCCCATTGATTAAATAAATAGTCACATTAAATCTTAGGCATATTTTATATATATATAGCAACTCAATCTGTATATAAGGTTATATATTGTTTGAAGATTTTGTATTTTACACACTTATATGTAATTTATAATATTAATATTTTAAACTTTTATAAAAGAAATTTTTCCATATATTATAACTTGGGATAAAAATAGGTCAGATGACCTGTCAGAGACTAAGCTGATTAGAAAGCATATTAGGCTTGGTAGGGGGCTTGTTTCTATACATACTTAATTATATATAAAATTATAAATCACTACATCATCTTATTTGTTTGATAATATATAGCCTGGCTAATTTATTTATATTAGTTTTGAAAACACTATCGAGAGTCAGAAAGCAAAACACGCTGCCTTTTAGATCTGATTCACAATTGCATTTGCAATTTTAGAAACCCTTCTCCTTCCATCACAAGCTCACACTCACAAGAGTCACAGTCCCTAGACCCCAGTCTCTACACCCAACCCGCGGCCACCCGTCAGTCAGCCACTCCGTTGCGAAAACCCGTCGTCGCGAAGCCACTAGATCTCGCAGCCACTCCGTCGCGAAGCCTCGCGGTCATGAAGCCACCGGATCGCGCAGCCCGCCACCGCGCAGCCACTCCTCGTCTATCGCATTTGCGCAATCACCATTCTCCAGATCTAGCCTCCACGGGTGGCACTCGCACAGCCCTCTTCGTCCAGCTCTCCTCTCCGTCGCACGACCACCAGTCAACCCTCGTCCAGATCTGCGCTCGCGTGACCGCATCGGTCCGTCACCGTGAAGTCGTGGGTTGACAGGGCTGAAACAGGCACGTGGAGGGTAACATTGACACTGATTTTGGGCTATTAATTCAGATTTTACTTGTCACTATATTTGGTTTTTGGGTTTGTTAATTCAGATTTTGGACTATTAATTAGGATTTTGCATCTGTTAAGTTTCAACATGCTATTAAAAAATGGCTGTATATCTAATTCATTCCAATATTATTTTTTTTTCAAATTTATTTTTTTAATGTTTCTGAGTTTAATTGTTGTTATGTTTAGATGATTAAATCAAGATATTTTTTTTGCGCTGTAATATGTGGTGTTGATTTTGTTCGTTGAGATTTGTCATGTTTTTGCTGTGATTTATGGAATTGATTTAAGCCAGATTTGTTTGAAATTGAGTTGCAGATACTTTTCTGATTTTAGCAGCAGCTTTTTTTTCTTTTTTAAAAAAAATAGGCTTTCTATACCGGCTAGGGCAGGCTTAGGCTTGAAAAATAGCCTTTAAAGGCCGCTTAAAAATCAAGCTTAGCTTGGCCTGACTTGTTCCATCCCTAGTTGTAATAAGAATAATTTAGAGTCCATAATTTTTAAGAAGTTAATTATTAATTATTTTTATGAAAATATAAAAATATAATTATAACATATTATTAGAATATTATTGAGAATCATTAGTATTTAATAACAGAATTATACTATAAAGATTAAATATATTTAAAATTTATCAATATTTAATTAAATCTATAATACTAATATTCTACACTTATTTAGATTTTCTTGTGTAACTTTCAGAGTAATTTAGATTCCATAAATTTCATAATTTTAATAATTAATATTTTTTTTAAAAAAATTTAATCATAATTATTATATATCATTAGTTTACTATAGTTAATTTATATAATTTCAATATTCATAGTAATTATTTTTAATATTTGAACAATTTATGCTAAAATTTATATAGTGAAAAGTATTGTATATTGTTTTGATAACCTTATATATTAAAGTTATTTAAAATAATTAATGATAAATAAATAATCAAAATTATTTTTAAATTATATATTTTATTTTTTAAAATATAAGTGTTTGAAAAAAATTTAAATCAAATAAGTAATGTTACTTTACTTATATACTCCTAATTTTTAATTAATTAATTAATATATAATATTAATTAATTACTCGATAATTTTTGTAGCTATGGATAAAATGATGACATATATATACACAGACACTTATGTATGATATTTTGTATTTAAATCATTATATTTGTTAATTTATAGTATTTCTTATAAATTAGAAATTCAGCCTTGATGTGATAAAATTACATAAGTAACTCATTATATAATAAAAGTATTCACTATGATTATTTATCAATTTTATCTTATAACTCTTTTACTATCTTTATTAATTTTTTGTTTTAGCTTTTCTTTATGTTAGCTTTTTTTTTTAGTATTATATTTGTGGTCTTACAGTTAGTTACCATTTTCACATAATGATATTTATAAAAATTAAAAGAGAATTTTAAAAATATTTGTGCATATAAAAAATAAATTTTTAATATTCATAAAATCAAATATATATTTTAATATATTTATATAGGGCTTAAATTCAAAATGACAATGACCAAGCAGTTTATGAAATTATAATTTCTTTATTTAATATAAAATTCAGCCTTATTTATCAAGTTAACGTGATTTTATGTTTTTTCAAATTATCCTTAAAAATGATAAATTTATGTATAAAGGTTATTGAAAACTATTTTTTTTCATCTTGGAAGCTTAATATATGAATAAAATTTATCAAAAATTTCTCATATATTTCCTAAACAATGAATTTATTAAAGGTATAAAGGAAATTATTGAGTTAGCACCTAGAAATTAGTTAAGGAAACTCTTTGTTACATTATTAATGATAAACACAATGAGCATATCGCAACTTGCATGGTAGCATGTGTAGGCAATTTTAGAAGCTAAAATTTTATATGACTGGAGAAGTATATTAAGGAATTAATGTAGGTTTTAAATTTAAATTTAAATTTTTTATCAATGATTTTAGTATTATATTTTCAAATTTTGAAGACAAATATTGTATTTTTTAAAATATATTGAGAGTTTCATATTGTCATAAAAAAAAACTTTTATGTTTTGTATATCTTTCTATCACAAGTTCATAGCTAAAGAATTTGTCATTAATTGAAATTGAAAAGTTAGTTAATTCAAATGGAGGTATTTGAATGAGTTTAAATTCATATCATACCTAAATGATTCTTTACTCAATTAATTTTGAAGACATCTTTTAGCTGAAGAGATAGAATATAACAGAAAGTAATCATATGATAATCTTAAAAGATACTTATTTTTAATCAATGATATTCAGAGGATAATTTATAATAATATAATGGATTTAATAACCACTGAGAAATGAGATTTCTATTTTGTATATGGTTATGGAGGATTCTACAAAATAGTCATTTAGAGAATATTTACTAAAATGATATAGAAGGAAATGAGGTATAATTAAAATTATGTAAATTAAATTTATTTTTTTATTAATTAAAAAACATATTTTTATGTTTTTATAAATGAAATATTTTAATTTATAAAAAATATGTAAACGGCTAGGATAACTAAAAAAAATCATCGAAGCAGGTACCTATAGGGATTACCTTTAAAAAAAGAATAAGAATGGGAATACATTTAGTCTTCATGAGGGATGGGGCGGAGTCACCGTTTTGTTAAATAGGATAGGGACAATGAATGAGGTCCTAGCCCCATGGAGACATGCCAATTTTTCATTTATATAATTATATATATATGTATGTATATGTATAAAAGAAAATCTTAGTACATATGCTAACTACAAAACCCTTCCGAAACCATTATCACTTAAAGCTTTAAATGATAACAAATAAATTTTGTTAAAATATTTTGAAGAATGACTAATCTTTCACTTAAATTTCTTAAGTACTTAACATGATCATTCTTGTTATCATATAACTCTTCAAACAAGTTTTATTTTCACAATATCATGTGTAAATATGTTTAATCTCATTCAAAGAGATTTCAAACTCAAAGGAAGTGAAAAATGATCATTGAAATGAATGTTAATATGTGTAACACATGAAGAAATATTTTCATGAACAAGAAACCAAGTTTCAGATCTTTAGAAAATAGCTACCATCTTCAGAAAATGATTCACAATGAAGATTTCAAAGCAAGTTGTGGTTACTATCTTCAATCATAATAATATCTTTACTAACAAGCTCAAATTTAAGTAATGAAGATTAAAGGGAAGTCTAAAAACTGCATCAATGCTTCAAAAACTTCATTTACTCTTAAACGGTGTACTCTTTATAGAATGGGAAGGAAATTTCAAATTAAAGTCAAACCCCAAAAAGGGATGACAATGACATCTCACTTTTTAACTTGGTCAATTGTCCTAGCTTCTAGAAAAAAAAAGTTCAGAAAGCTTGTTTAAAAAGCAAAAAGTAGTTTCTAAAGATGAACTCAAAAACCTCTATTCAATAACGGTCTCTGTAATTACAAAAGTGACTCTGACACAGTCTAGCTAGTCTTCGAGACTACATTTCCTAAACATAAAAAAGAAGATCAACACGTGTCACTAGGAAAATAGATCAAGGGGCAACGATCTGAAATTGAAAACTAAGTATAAAAGGAGGTCATATGCTTACAACTTTAGACTTTATGCTAAAACGCTTGTAAAATCTTAAAAGAATGCAAGATTCATTCTTTTTCTTCTGTAAAACTATTACTGCTTGTAATAAGTTTCTGCTTTTCTAAAAATATTCTTTCTAAGTTCCTATTAGATAATATTTTCTTTCTAGGAAGAATTGTTAGAAAGAAGTCATTCAATTTTTTAGCTCATACATTGTTTTATTATGAGAAAACTTAAGTGTTTGGTAGTTGGAATGAACCAACTTGCAATTATCTCTGTACCTTAATCCTGTAGCAATCATTGTGAGGTAGCTTAGAGAGGCTAGTCAAAGACTACTTGGGAGTGACAGTAGAGTGCGCTATTGGTCACGCAAGATAGCTTAAGAAGGCTATTGAAAGACTATCTGACTTTTCAAGGTTGAGAAAATGTTGATTTAGTGGAACTCAACAGGTAGTTGAGAACTAGATGTGGGCAGGTTAGTCGAATTACTATAAAAACACTCTGTGCAATATTTCTTTTCTCCCTAATTCTCTTTACATTCTGCTTTGTGTTTATTTTCAGCGCTTTTCTGAAAACTTTCATTTAAATACTATCTTATTTAACTTAGCTCAAAAAGTTACTTTATGAGTATCTCTGATAATCTTTTCACTACACTTTAATTGAATACTTGATAGTATTTGTTTAAAAGCTTTCAGAAACATGGAAAGAAAAGTGAAAACACAATTCAACTCCCTTTCTCGTGCACTTTTCAACCTACAATTGACACAAGAGCTCAAACCTCTAAGGGGTTAAGCATTCCAACGAGTGCATAGGTTAAAAGATCCTACGAATATATGGCTCAGAATATTTACATTGCATAGGGACACTCCATAAATAGACTATCATTCTTTGTTGGTGGAGACTATGCATACTGGATAGATAGAATGGAGTTATTCATAAAATACACAAGCATTAACTTTTGAGAGATTATTCAAGAAGGACACTTTGTATTAAGAGACTATTGGAATCAAGTTTAAGGAATGTAAGGAGGACTTTATTGATGATTTAGAAGAATTAGAAGATAACCTTGAGAAGTTGAACCTCAAAGAACCCTCATAAAGTAAGCAAAAGAAACACATTCTTCAGAAAGTAAGCTCCAGAATATTGTCAACTCAGAAAGATTATTTAGAACTCCAAAGCTCTCAGAAAATGACATTTTTGTGCATAGAGATGAATAACCTTAAGATGATGGAGAAACTAAAGAACAACAAGGTTACCAAAACTACAAAGGAGTTTCTAACTTAAGAGCAGTTTCTCAAAATTAAGTTTTAGGGGACATCTTCTACGGTGTGAGAACTAGATCTTCCTTCAGAAATAAGTCCAATTGTGCTTTCATTTCCACCATCAAATTGGAATGCATTGAAGGTGGTTTGAGTGATCAAAGTTGGGTGGAAGGTATAGAAGAGAAGCTGGATCAGTTTGAGAAAAGCAAAGTTTGGACACTTATGGAGAAGCCCAAAGGAAAAACCATCATTGGAACTAAGTGGGTGTTCAAAAACAAACTAGATGAAGCTAGAAAGGTGATCAGAAATAAAGTGAGATTGGTTGCACAAGGTTATAATTAATAAAAAGGAATTGATTATGATGAAACCTTTACATCTGTGGTAAGGCTTGAAGCCATATGAATGCTACTTACTTTTGCAACCTTCAAAGGATTCACTTTATACCAAATGGATGTAAAGTCTGCATTCTTAAATGGATTCCTTTATGAGGAAGTTTATGTGAAGCAACCTGAATAGAGGTTGTTGCCTACCTTCTCAAATTAGAAGATTAATTTAATACTAAGTTGCACAAAAAATGTGGTAAAGAGCATAACTTAGGTCATCTGTTAAGGAGGCATCAACACTTAGTTGTAAAAATTGGGGGTTTGGAAGAATGAAAATTAAAACAATTAAAATTAAAAGTTAATACAACGAGATAATAGTAACAGTTAGGGAAGCACTAGTGCAACGTATTCCTATGATTGGAAATCAATTATCATTGACCAAATATTAAACCCATTGGTGGCTATTAGTAATACATTACTGGCAATTCTACTAGTGATTAGTCGACCTCTAGAATTTGATCAATGTAAATAACTAATAAACGAGATCTCAATTTTTTTAGAAATCACATTAATTTAATGAGCTAATTGCTATAGCTTAACCGCCAATTGGAAAGTTAATTCGAATGTTCTCTCTCAAATATAAACTAATAAATCCATCAATTTATACCCAAAGGATTTTCCTAAACGACGATCACCAATTTAGTTATTCCAATAAAGATTATAGTAATCACCACAATAATTAAAAGAATATAAATTACAGAACATTAAGAAAACTAATGCATTCAATATAAATAAATGAAATCCCTACACTAGTAAAGAAATCTACTCCTCTACTGGAGGATTACAACAATGAATATAAAAAAAACCTAAAAATAATAGCAATAATCCTTGCCACAATTTCCAAGATAGAGCACCTTCACCAATGGAATTCCTAAGAGAGAAAAGAATAAAGAAGGAGAAGAGAGAGATGTAGATAGAAAATAATAATAAATAAAGTGGCAACCTAAAAGTGAGTCAATAGCTAGGGTAAAAGTCTTTAGCAATTCCTTAAATACAGATAAGTAAGCTACAATCCTGTTTTTGCACGAGCTGCAGTGCTGACAGAATTGATATCTTCACGAATTTGGTCATTTTGTTCCCTTAAAAATCAAAACCTTTCCTTGTCACTAGAAGTATTGATTGTATCCCTTTTAATAGGCTTTCCAACGCCAGCAGAATCACCTTAATTGGACATCTACAACTCAAGATATTGCAAAAATACTAATTGGAAGTCAAGTTGGATAGTATCAGAACATTAGCAACCTTTAATCTTACAACTCGATTTTCACCAAGATTCTCGTAGGACTGGGTTTTGAGCTGAACATGAAAGTTATATAGGACTTCTTGAGCTTTTCAAAACATCTTTATTTGTTTCAATCCAATCCCTGTAGAGAGAGATACATATTTTCCATTACAGTGCTTTCACAAATATGCTCAATTGAACTCAAGAACTCTTCTATTTTGCTTCCAAGTTCCTCCTAATAGTTTCCAACCTTGTTCTTGACATTTTACACTCAATTCAAAGCTCATGTATAGAAAAACCATACTCAAAGAGACATGTTAAATGTAACAGGCTTCTAATCCAATAATTATCCCAAAATCAATGCAAAAGTCATCAATTCTATTAAAATCATACAATGAGGGATAAATCAAAATCCTAATTAATCATCCTAATAACTCAATAAAACTCATTCAAAAGCTAAGGTTTGGTAATAAGATAATTGGTATAAATGTCCATTATCACAGCCTCTAGGTTTTGAGAGTGAAAACCTTTCCAACTATGTCTTAAACTTAACAAAGGCACATTATGGTATGAAACAGGCTCCTAAAGCTTGGTATGAAAGGCTAAGTACCTTTTTACTTAAAAATGAGTTCAAAAGAGGTAAAGTTGACAACTTTATTTACTCTAGAGTAAAATATCACTTTTTGAGAGTCCAAATATATGCTGATGACATTATATTTGGTGCCACCGATCATTCTTTTTATGAAAAATTTTCAAAATTAATGTAAGGTGAATTTAAGATGAGCATGATGGGTGAACTTAAGTTTTTCCTTGGACTTCAGATAAAACAACAAAAAGAAGCAACCTTGTTCCATTAAAAAAAATATATAAAAAGGCTTTTGAAAAAGTTTAATATGGATCAAGCCAAATCTATGAGAACCCCTATGCATCCATCTCAAGTCATTAATACAGATGAGAGTAGAGAAAAAGTGTCAGAAAGTAATTATAGAGGAATGATTGACTCACTTCTATACCTCGCAGCAAGTAGACCAGACATTCAATTAAGTGTGAGTATTTTTGTTGGATTTCAATCTTATCCACATTAATCACACTTAAATACTATTAAAAGAATCTTGAGATATTTATTTGGTACTACTAATCTTGGCTTATGATATGAGAAAGGTACATCTTGTGAGATTGTAGGATTCTGTGATGCTAACTTCACTAGAGATAGGGCAAACAGAAAAAGTACCAGTAGATGTTGCTATTCCTATTTTTGTTTTAGACAAAATTGCCTTTTCATTTTAGTTTTGATAGTGGAAATATGTTTGGCTTTAGATAATCCTTATACTTCTTTAATTGTTAAATCTTCAACTACAAAGCAGTCTAAAATTAAGGATAAGTCTTATATGTTGTGGCATAAACATTTAAGACATATCTATAAGAAAATGACTGATAGATTGGTTAGAATGACTTGGAAACTTTTGTTGATTCCGTTAGGGGAGGATTAATAAAGACTAAAGATAAGAAGGCATGATTCATAAGTTAAATGAAAGAAATTTTATTTATGTCCCAAGACATGCTTCTAATGATAATTCAAGTTTAATGAGGTAGCTATCTCACATATAGTTTCAAAGAAAATTGTGTTAATGTGTAGTATCTATCTTGACGTGAGTGGGAGGATGTTTATTTTTTATCTATTTATTTTTGTTCTCTATGTACATCTTGTTTGGCAATATTGGAGAACAAAAGATAGTAGTTAGGCATATCGATATGTAATCAACAATAGCGGATCCTCTAACCAAGGGTTTGAGACCCATATGTTTTTATAAATATATTGTGACTGTGGGTGTTTTGAGTTCTTTTGAAGTTCTTGCTTAGTGGGAGTATTATATACTTGCTTTCTTTTCCTACTATTGATTTATGATATGAGACATTGTGTATGAATGTTTTATATGCATATTTGGCACATATTTTCTTTTATATCTTATGTACAAATTCTAATTAAAGTTGCATATTTGTTAATGCAATTATGTGTACCTATGCTGATGTTCCATCTTGTTATCGATGTTTTACATACTAAAGAACCAAATTTTGTATAGTTTTAACCTTTGATGGAGTCTTTTGTGGTATTTTAATATGTAAATATGTCTTGCAATTAGTTTAGTAAGTTTTAGAATTTATCTTTATTTTAGTATAATTTGTCATTTTAATTTTAGGTTAATAAGAAAATCACAAGATAGAGTAAAGGTGTAAACCGATGTCTCAATGCCAAGTCTAGGGTCACAGGGCTCTCAGGAAAAATACCTCAGATGAGTTCTGGCATTGTGATGCCTAAACCCGGCGTTGCAACGCCTACAGGATCACATAACTTGATGCTGCCAATGCCAAAACTTGGCGTCGCAATGCCCGATGCTCGTGTTTTCCTCATGTTTGTGCTTGTTGGATTATTAAGGGGATATAGATAAGGTTTTTTAGACAGAGAAAGAGAGGGAAATGCAGAAAATAGAGAAGAGGACTGGGAAAAGTGCAAAGAAAGGGAGAAAACTTGAAGAAGAGGAGAAGATTAGAGGAATCCATTATTACTAACCTTGGATTTTATTATTTTCTCTTCAACCTTACAATTTTCTATTGCTTTTATAATGTGTAGCTAAACTCAAAGTTAAGAGAAAGGTGAATTTGGTTTGTTATGTGTTTCTCTTGAACAAATTTACTTGAGTTTGGATTATGTATGGATTAATTATTTACCTTTGCTGCTATTGCAAATTTGTGAGTTGGCTTCTCATAGACTGATTAGGGTTCATATCCAAATTGGAAAATTTGGTTGTGTACTTGCTCTAAGGTTAAATGATAGAATTTTTAGGAATTAGGAATAGTTCTTGTGGTTGTGTAGAAATTGGACTAGAGTTTATGCTTAAACCTGCTATTTGTCAAACATAGTTAAGGAATTAACATGCTTTGATAAGTAGAGGAGAATTGGTCTGCTAAGAAATTAAAGGTCAATTACCTATAATCTTTCCATTAATTCTTATAGTTTTCCAACTTGAGTTAATCTGGTTAACAAGTTTGAGACACAAGAGTTAAATGATCCTTCACCCCTAATGCTTTTGCTTATAATTGTTGCTTGTTGGAATTTATCATTTACAATTTATCATAACATATATTTACAATTTGTCAAAGCTTTAGAATTAGAGTTACCTTCAATCAAAACCATTTTGTTTAAATTTATCCAATTAGAAACAAACTTGCGAATTATTGTTCAATTGCACTAGTTCTCATAGGAACGATACTCACTTCCATGGTACTACTTAAAACAATTTAGTATACTTGCCAATCAGTTATCATATGCTATGGACTTGAGTTTGGTGTTGAGCTCAAGTCTGTGGATTCTACCTCTTATGTCAGACAGATTGTTGAATTCTCTTGCTTATATTATAAACAAGCATGTTGGGGAGAAATTGGAAAACCGACAAGAAAACAACATATATTTTGAATCATCTTAGGTGTTGTTTTTCTTGCTACACTACCATACTAAGACTTGTGTCAATAGTGTTGAACTATGTGTGTGACCGTGGAAATGAGTTGTGTCAATAAGTGATTAATGATTGTCATGATTCAGCATTGTTGACATTATTTGATAAGGTCAAATAAAAAATGTTGTTTATAGAATTTGGCCACATAGTCTTTTTCCTTAGTTATTCAGCCCTAGAGTCTTTTACAAAATGATTTGTAAAAGAATTAAAAATACAATTAATTTTGCCTAAGCGGGAGAATGTTAGAATTTTCTTGTATGGGCTATGATTAATTATGGGTTTCATTTTGTGAAAATTGGGTTGATAATATGATCTTGGCTGTAGACAAGCACGATAAGCCCAATTTATTATTGATCCATGTTGTAGGCTGTGCACACCTATTATTTAGAGTTAGCGTGGCTAGGTGGCATAGTGTAGACCAGTTAACCATTAGCTTATTAGGGTTTTCTTGGCAGTAGCTCTTGATGGCAGAGCATATTGTGGTTATAAATATATGGCTAGGTCCTCTCCCTACTACTCACTGTGATATTTATTTTTTGCTTGTCCCATCAGTAGCCGCCTAGAAAAAGAATAGATAGTGTTCCTCATCTAATCAATTATCCATTGCAAATTCAATTATATCTTTTATTTTGGATTTTATTTCTATGATTTGGCCTTGAATTTATATGACTAAAATTTTAATCTCATAGAATCCAACAAAATGAAAGCCTGCGAGGAAGATTGCCTTGTTTGACAAAGAGAGATGACATCCTAATGTTGATGCAGAAGCACAAGTAGCATGCATTATATTATGTGGTACATTGCAATGTGTAGGGTTCCCAAATCATATAATATTTGAACTCTTTTCATGCCACAAATCATGTATGTGTGTGTACACACATACATACACATACCGGTGAAGATGCATTTACTCCAAGAGTAAGTTATGGTATACTTACTTCATCTAATAATGTTTTTCGGATATGAAATTTCATTAATCCAAGCATTGAATTTAAAATTCCTACCAAGCATATCAAATGTATAAAATTCCATACAATTTGAAAATGATTTAATATTCTATCATTTTATTTTATTTCAATAGATAACATGTTTTTGAAAATATAAGCAAATATAAATTAATATATTAGATGTCTATTATTGTCTAATTTTTCTAAAATTTTGCATGCTTGATCATAAATATCATATAATTCAATGGCTGGATTTATTTAAGTTAATGTCTACAAAGAGTTATCAAGTGGAGTAAGTGTACGAGAATTACTCTTAGAGTAAATGAATCCGTACTGTATATACTAGTGAATTGACAGGCATTTGCTTATCAATCTACATTTTTTTTTATTTTTGTAATTTGTTTCAATTTTTTAACTTTTTTCGTTTATTTTTGTAACTTCCTCTAACTCCCTATGCATCAAGAGCATTTTGGTAAATAGAAATTTTGAACACCAAAAAGTAGTTAAAAGGGGCTATTCCCTTTATATATACTAGTGAATTTTGACAGACACTTACGTGCCTACCAATTCACATTTTTTCAAAAAAATTAAGATATATTATTTATTATATCTTTTTTAAATTTATTGCTGTTCTAAAACTTTTTATAACTTTCTTCAATTGTTTTTAACTTCCTTTAATTTCTATATTATGGGTATTTTGGGAAATTTTAAATTTGGACACCAAGAGGTAGTTAAAGGGAGGAATTCCCTTTATATATATATATGATGCCACAAAGGCCAGGCAAGCAATGCCTAAGAGGAGGGACCACAAGGTATTCAAGGCAATGCCTAAACCCCTACAGATATTCTTCATTTACAACTCATATTTCCTTATTCACATCATCAAACATGCGATGGTTTTAAAAAATAATAAAACAAAATCTATTTGGTGTGTGTTTGAAAAAGCTACAAAATTAAAATTATTTCAATAATTACTCATTTTTACAGTCAGTTTTTTATATAATCAATTATATAAGCATCAATTTATGTTTAATTACTTAAGTTAAAAAATGGTTTTGAGATAATCTATGTTGTTTGTACTGAATAAGAATATTACTTTTAATTTTTATAATAAATTACTAAAAATGGTACAAAAATGTTTATTTATATTATATAATATTTGATATCTAGGGTTAATTAGTAAAAACATTGTGATTATAGAATAATCAATTTTTATTTATAATCAAATGCACAAAAAATTATTTATAATTATAAGCTATTGTTAGCTCAAAATTATAAGTTTTGGATTGTAATAAAAATTTTATTATTAACCAAAAACACTAAATTCTTTTATAACAACTTTTTTTTTCTTAAAAAGGATCTTTTCTCTAATTAAATAAGGGCGAGATCCATTTACAGCTGGTATAAGTCTGATACATTTATACCCTTTAATAACTCTTCATAAGAATTGAAGTTAATTGATCCAATTATTGAATTATGTGATATTATATTAACACTCAAGTATGCCGAATTTTAGAAAAATTGAATAATAACAATAGGTCTGTATTCTAATAATTCATATTTACTAATATTTTCAAAAAATATAATCTGTCAAAATAAATTAAAGTGACATGATGAAATATCAAACTATTTTCAACCTGTATGAAATTTGATATATTTGATTTACTAGGTAAGAACTTTGAATTTAATTACTAAATTGATGAAGTTTTATAGCCATAAAAAATTATTGATGGATGTATGCATACCAAGACTTACACCTGATATTAACAGATCTCTATCCATTAAATACTGTAAACTTTCATTTTTCAAGTAAATTCCTATAGGTGGATATAATATTAAGGAAGAGAATATACATATAAATGGATACATTAAAAATTAATCATTTAGCTCAATTGAAAACTTCCAAACAATACTTATGTGTTGGCTATTCATCAACTCAATTTTTCTAGAATGTGGAAGATGCCAAAAGTTCTCACGGAATAGGAAAAGAGGTAGAATTAATGACATGGTATTGGCATAATATTCAAAAATCCAAATAATGCTCTATTTGATCCTAATTTTTGTTTTTATCTCTTTCAAAACTGTCAAATTTGTCCCTTTAAAATTTCAAGCCGACTAAATTGGTCTCTGTAAAAAAAAAAATTATCAAATTGGTCCCTTCCAAATTCAAACGTCTACCAAGTTAATCCCTCTGTTAACTATCACTAACAGAGATGACTAATGTGTCCATTTCAGTGATGATGTGTCACCATTATTCCTTCAACACCCAAAACAATGTCATTTTGGCCTATCCCTATGAAAAAAACTACCTCATTCTCCTCAACCCAAACACAAAACGACCATTCTCTCCCTCCCCCTTCTTCTTCATCAATGAGAAAGTGAGAAACCCCAATCCCCATTTCTAAAAGTATAAACCCTATCCCAATCTCTATTTCTCCACCATCTTAATCAAATCTCATCTTCTTCAACTTGTTACAAGAACAACAAAATCCCATTAACAAGGCCATGATGAATAGTGGTGGCAGGTCCATTGACCAGCTACTCACAGAAAAGGGAAAAAAAGCTTTGTTGTTATTGTTACAAAAGCTATTAAGCATTGAAAAAGAAAGATGAAGATGAAGATGGATATTAGTGGATCTTAACAGCACAGTAATGAACACATAAGCATGTTTTGTTAATGATGTTAACAAAGGGATTAACTTGGTAGACAATTGAATTTGGGAGGGACCAATTTGAGAGTTTTTTATACAGGGACCAGTTTGGTCAGTGAGAAATTTTAGAGAGACGAATTTGATAATTTTGTCTTTATTTTTTTCTAGTCTTTCTCCATGTGAGTATTGTGGAGTGACTAATAGGGATGTAAGCGGATGAACCAAACTTGACCAACTCGGCCAACTCGAATCGAATCAATGAAATCAAAAACCAATTAAATCCAATAATAATTTGTTCGAATGTTGGATTTCATAAATTTTAACCCAATGACCTGATCCAATCATATATTATATATCATTTTTTAACTTTTTTCTATATATGATATATTTAGTTAATAAATTATACTTTAGTTATGTTTATTGATATTACCAAGCTATATATGCATATGAAATAATTAAAACTTTAAAGATTTGATGTTTGTGATTTTTTGTGATTGTATTTTTTATTTTAATTGAATTAAACATAAAATAATAATAATTAGGTTACTCAACCACTCGAACTGAACCAACCCAATTTTAATCGGTTTTGATTTCAGTTTGGATTGGATTTGGTTAAAAAAAGTCCATGAACATGAACGCATCACAATTGATAGATTCAAATTCATTTTTCTCCTGAAAGTCAAATTGACCTGACTTGATTACACTGGTAGTGATTACTATCATTCTTTTGTTGTGGTAGCTCTTCATTTTTTCTTTTTCCTTTTGTTGTTTAGGTTTTTATGATTTTTTCATTTTGTTTTTATTGTCCCCCTTGTCATGTTTATTTTGTCTTTCTTTGTGTTTTGGTTTTCCAATTGTCAATATGTCTTTTTTTATGTCTTAGAAATATATAAAGATGCTTAAATCTACTTTGGAATGAGTCATAATACATTTTTCAAGTTGCAACACTTCTCATGTAGGCCTCCATTGTGAAAGATATTTTTACATTGACAGTCTTTGGAAAGGAAGCAAAATCACAGGTCGTTGATTAATTCATCATAATATAGAATGTATTTATTTATTATTCAATTTAAATTTGAAATATCTTATGTTTATAAGTGTAGTTGATACTTCATGAATAATGTTTTTAACGTAAAAAAAGAATCCAACATAAATCTTGTTTTGTATTGAACAGAAAAATATAAAAAATAAATTAATTAAAAATATCATATAAATTATATCCAAACCAGCATTGAATTATGCATATCAAACACTGTATATAATATGGATAATTAATTTCACTCTTGTATGATACCTTTCCTTTTCCCCCTAAGTATGACGCCTTTCTTTTTTACTTTTGGTCAGAGCATTTTTTTCTGTGGGTGAAATTTTTTGCTCGGAGTGTGATACCTTTCTTTTGGTCTCAGCATGACACCTCTCTAGAAGGATTTGATCATTTGAATTTTACATTTATACGTGGCTTACAATAATTTCAACTTTCATGGGCGGACTTGCTATATATTCAAAAGCCCAACTTTGTTTACACCAAATTTCAACACACTCGGTCATTCTGAAACCCCCCCAACCAACAAAAAACAAAAAGTAAAAAAGTGGGTTATGTCAGGTGTGTGTTTGTGCATGTGAATATTTAATAAACTATTATATAAGTTTAATTTTAACAGACCGACAATGTTTTATACCGTTATTCAATTAAAATATTTTATTTGAATAACTTTTTTAGTAGTAAGTATGAAAGTAATTTGTAATAATTGATGTGTCAATATATGATTGAATAAGTGTGTAAAAACTTTTGTACAAACAATTTATAAAAAATGAATTCATATTATATTTAATGAAGGTCTATAAGTATGCAAACTATAAGATAATAAATATAAAAAATGTCAAAATAAAAAGTTGACAAATTATGCATCTAGAACAACTGCCAACAGGTGTATGTATTGAAAACTCCAATTTATGGAGTTACTTAACTTTTAATTTGGCTTAAGTTGCATGCTTTGTTCTTAGTTTTTCTAAGTGAAGCACTTTAAAATAAAAAGAATTGGCTTGCTATTATCTTAGAACTTTTGTTAAAAATTCAATGTCATAAAACATGATTTTATTGAGGTGAATTGCAAAAATTCAAATTAGAATCTCATTAGGTTATTTTTGACAGTGAAAATTATAGATTTTGAAGCTCAAAAAGAATTTAGTTGGTATCCAAGAGGAAGGAAGCAAGGCATGAATAAAAAGCCTTTGAGAGTAGCATTTTAGCTATTGAGTCACGATTTGAAATACGTTGGGTTGCAATCTAATGGGAACATAAAGTATTTTGTCATTTTGTAAAGTCAAGTAGCGATATGATGTTTTTGCTAGGTTGCAACCTAATGCTACCCAAACCCATTTTTAGTAATGTTTCAAACCAGACTTTAGGGCTAGCAAAAGATTTTGTTTTTCCTACTTTTTTTTAGGATATAAAAAAATGGAGGTTCTGGGAGAAGGTAACATTACTAGAGGGAGATTCAGCTTGGAGATTGAAGGCAAGAGGCTTGGAGAAGCTTCAAGGACTCAAGAGCACCATTTTTTGTTCATTTCCATCATCTCTTTCTCTTGCTCTTTGATTTTCATTATGCATTTTGAACTTGTTGATTGTTTTATTACTATAATAGATAGCTAAACTTGTAACTAGGGGATGCTTTGGACCCTTCTATATATGAATCTTGGATGTTTATAGATTTAACTAGTTGGTTGTTTTATCACTGTAATAGATAACTAAACTTGTAGCTAGAGGATCCATTGGACCCTTCTATGGATCTTTAATGTTTGTAGATTTACTTGTTTGAATATTAATGATGTTGGTTTTGGTTATCAATTTTTTTATCTTAACGCTCTTAAATATTTGGCCACTATTTAAGTTGATTTGGGGGATTCTCTTGAACTAGACATAAGAATGGGGACATTGGACCTTGGGATGGATAATGCTTGTTATTTTGCACTTAATTGGCTTAGGTGTGAGGATTAGTCAATGGGATGGAAACATTCCTATTAATTTTGCATAGTAAATGCTCAATATTAGTTCTCAATAATGGGTTAAATTCACACTAATTCACAAGGATACTTAGTGTTTTAGGTGAAGGAGACATGGTTAGTTGACCTAGTGCTAACAAAACTAACTTGTTGATGTTTGATTAAGTAATTTGCTCATCCAAATAAAGTAGATAGTAAAAAAGGTCCACTAAGCCTTTTAATCTTGGTTCTCTCTCGTTTTTAGTTTGTGTTAGTGTTTCCTTCATTAACTGTTCATTTATTTATTTTTTCTTAATTCTCATATAATTGATATTATTTAAGCCTAAACATAGTACTTTAATTGATTACTAGCATACTTCTATCTAATCCATGTGGATACGACACTCTATGACTCATTACTATATTACTTGAGTAGCTTGTGCACTTGTAGTATTATACACGATTTTATAGGCAATTATCATGTATTTTGTTGTATAGGCAAAAGTATAAGTTAGCAAAGATGGAAACTACAGTGAAAGTATTTTTATACTATACCAAAAAATTTCACAAAACCCACACAGAAAGTGTTTAACAGACTAACAGTAACATCATGAAGAAAAAATATACGGTGCCCAGCAAAAAAAATTCTGATAAAAAGGATTTTAAAATTAAAGTATGCACACAATATTACAAACTTTATTTGCATCAAATACTAGTATTAATTTATTTATGTACTAATGTAGAGGCTTAACTCCCTTCATTATCACCGATATCTTTGGTTTCAAAAAAAAAAATAGTACCTTTGTGGATTAATGATGTGCTGTGACGCTTTATGCTTACATATCAGAAGGAAAAAAAACTTTATATGTAAACATTTTAAATCACGCAATAATAAGACATGAGTTTAATTTCTATGAACTAACCGTCACCCAATCATGTCATGTCATATAAATAAAAATAATTGAGTCTTATACATATTCCTTGAAAAATCATTAAAATAGAATGACTTGATTGAATGACAATGTAAATATTTTTTGCATTATCAGTATATAAAAATTAAACTTATAAGATACATGAAAATGACATTAATGGGTAAATGTTTTTTATTTTCACGAATTGTAACTTCATTGGTTGGTCCCCTATATTGGGGACTAGCATTAATCCACCATTTCATTATTATTAGATATAATATTAAAATAAATAAATGGTCTAGATTCAATAACACAAATAAATACTTTAACTAAAAGCCTTAAATAATTTTTTAGAATTCCAAATATACCCATTTTCTCTATCTTCCCTCAAGAGAAGTGGGTTAAATGATGACAGAAGTGAACTGAACTATGGCTTTCATGTATTAGCAGCCAATAGCTATGAAATTGAATGACCTTTTAAGTTTTGAGAACTCGAGAAATAAATCAATCTGTCAAATTTACTCTTCCGTGGCTCATGTTCTAAAACTCGACCTCATGCTCAAGAACATTTAGCAAGGCAACTATAGTTTTTTTGAGCTCATTGTCAAAAGCCTTTTGTAAGCGCCAATTGGCACCTCTCCACAATGTTTTCAAATTAACAAATTGGCATCTGAAAGTGTTCTTTCATGATCTTGCTATTCTTGTTTCTCGCCTTCAAGTGCTAGCAGGGGTGGTCCTCCTCTTGGTGCAAAGTTTGAACCTTTTTTGCCAAACAATCATGGCTTCCACCACTATATGGTTATCACAAGTAAGAACAGAGACCAGCCTCAAAAACTTTCCTTTCACTGGAGAAATATTCTCTTGCAAAAAAATTTTGACCCAAGTCCAGTGGGATGACCTATCAAACTTGTCTCTTCCTTTTAATGTAATTAATTCACCCCTAACCCAAATGAAGATCTGGAAACCTTCCTTCGTACCTGAAGGAAAACAGTAATGCCAATGAGGGCATTAGAGCTATTTGAGAAGTTGGGTGAGGAGAGAGAATGATGATTTTTTTTTTTGCGAGAAGAAGGATGAGATGTTACAACATAAAATTGAAAATTAAAAATGGCCAGATTGGTAATTTTGAACAATTTTAAGAGAAGAGTATTGTTAGTGCGTAACATGGAGAGGTCTAAGGAATCCTAGCCTAAACAAAGGCTCGGGATTCCTTGATCCGCCCAATGTAGAAGACCAAGGTTAGTCTACATATTTACTACCATTAGATATGTTTTCAATGGTTCAGATTGTTTACATAAATTATTTGATAAAATTTTTAAATAACATAAGATTTATAAAATTTCATTGCTGTCCTCGATCCATATCAATTATTTCCTCGTACTACCATCATTTATCACCGCCCACCTCACCACCTGTGCCATTGGCCAACATTGCCTTGCACCTCATAGATTTTGACTGAAAAGCTTCACAGTACCTGATGTATGGAGCATTGCACAACCATTATAATATGCAAGTTATTAGTTACATAGTGGTTTTAACTATTTTTCTTTCTTTTCTCATAATTTTTCATGTTAGACAGGAGCCACCATGGCAATTAAACAAAGATTAATATTCAATCTGTAAAAGTAACTTTCAGTGGTTTTGGCTTCAAACAAGAAAAAAGAAGTGCATGTGGTGACATTATGAAAGAAAAATGACAATGAAAGTAACAGATCCCAAAAGAGGAAAAAATTGAAAAAGTAAATATTAAAGAGAGTCCAATTGCAGAATAAGGAGTGTGCATTTCTTTCTCCAAAAAGGCTGTGACTTTGTGAGAGAGAGAGAGAGAGAGAGAGAGAGAGAGAGAGAGAGAGAAAGAAGGGATAATGGTTCGAGAGTGGTAAGATGGGAAGAAACAAAGATGACCCAATCTCCTCCGACCCATCAACACGAGTATGCTAGTCTGTAACCATCCACATTTATATACCGGTGACCTCCGCCCCTATCATGAATACCTACAATGGAGCTTGGCAAGCTATCAATGGACACTCAGCAAGATAGCTTCAAAACAGTGCGGGTCAACAATAGCAGTGATGTCGAGTGTTGACAGGGAAGGAGATGGTAGCAACGCCGTCCTTGGAGATCAAAGAGAAGAGATTGGGGGAGGGGGAGTTAAAATAAAGAGTGTTTAGTAATTTCCAGGGTAGGCTAACATTAGTTCCCATAGACTAACATTAGTGCCTAACTAGGAGTAAACCAACTAATCCCTTCCCTAAACAGTTATAACAAGATGTTTACTTGTTGCGAATTCTGCCATGAACCATGATAAGTGTTGTGTGCCATACACTTGAAACACCTTAGAACCACTCCCTTAGAGATTACCCATGCACCCTTAGAGACTACCCATGCACCACACTTCAATCACATTTTGCTTATGCACCACGGCCACCCCTTGCAGCCCCATTGTAATCACTAGCAGTCGACGACCACCTTTCTCCTCATCTAATGGTAGCAGTGGGTGTCAGTGATAATCAGCATGAAGAGCTCCTTGGTGGCGATCTCAGTTCAAGTGTGTCACTACTACTCAGTGGGAGGGAGGAAGACATTTCTTCCGTCGAGCCATTGGGACATGGCAGCAGTATTGGCTAGCCTCGTGGTGGAGGAGAGAAGGCGGTACGTTGATGAAGGGCACAGTTGCTATTGCCAGAGATGCCATCATTGCCCCTGCTATTCTGGTGTGCCACCACCTAGCACTGTTGATGGTCTTTCACGAGGACAAAGAATCATTCTCCATGGCTACCTCGATTTGCAGTGCCATGAGGTAGAAGGAGGCATTGTGGTGTTGATAGGATCTGGGCATGGGAGGAAACCCAAGGCACTGAGATCTGCCACTTTGAGACCTCCGATCTCTATGGCGAGGTGTCGATGATAGCTTTGGCATGAAATGGAGAAGCTTTGGCTACCGTGGAACGGTGTGCGATGGAGAGGGAGGAAGAGAGTGAGGTTTATGGTGATTCACAGCTTGTTGAGACTATGCATTTTGTGACATTTACTTGTGCATTTAACTATATTTCAAAGAAGTAGTTAAAGGTTGGTGTGTGGTGTTCACTTAGTTTTAAGGAGCATGTCAAACGCTGTCATTTACTTGTAAAAGAAGTAATATTATCATAACATCATCCCAACACGCACAAGCAAAATAGGAAGGATGAGGGGCCACCTTGAAGTCCAATGCACGTAGCTACATCAATTTTTTTTTATAAAACTCAAAATAGGTTTCTCTTAATTTTTATGTCAAATAAATTAGTCCAATTAGGGGAAAAAAATTGAAAGAAGCCTCCATTAACTAATGTGCGTTCTCAAGTGCAAAACACTTTATTTTTTTCATGTTACAGAACTGACGTGGTTCCATTCAGAATTTGGCATGTGTAAGTGTCGCAACCAGGATCGCGACGGGGATGGCAAAAAAAAGAAATTTCTATGTTTTGAAATTTATGGAGTCGCCACCAAGTTTATTAGAATTTGAGAAAACATGGAAAAACCCATTTATTTGAAATATGGTCTTTGAATCCTATTTGAGTTTGGGAGTCGGTTATGCATAGGGAAGGGTAGGAGTTTAATCCTACGCACCCCTAATACACCCATCCTTAGACGGTACCTCTAATTAATTGTGCAAATTAAATAATAACCCCTTTTAAATATTTATTTTTATTACAAGAAAACTAAAAGGAATTTGTTTTTTCCTTAAAAGAAAAGAAATTTTTTTAGAGAAACAAACTGTCACAGTTCAGGTATTCTAAATGATAGGTTAACAAGCCGTCACGACTAAGTTAACCTTTTTTATTTGAAACGAAGCATTTGACAATAAGCATATAATTTAAAAAAGGAATTCTTCTAAATAAAGAAAATCTGCAAATAGAAACTGAAAAGCAGTGAACAGTTATTTTTGGTATTTTTTGTAAGAGAAAATATAAAAACCTTTACGTGAGATATTTGGAACATCAAGTTGTCACAACTCAGATGTTCAAATATCAAGTTAACAAGCCGTCACGGCTAAATTAATCTCTTTATTTGAAATAAAATTTTTGATAGATAAATGAATAAATTTAAATCGAAAATGAAATTATAAATTATAAATATTTGCAAATAAGATGAAAAGAAATTTATTCTTTATATTTTTATAAAAAAAGAAACAAATATAAAAGTAAAAAAAACAAATATTTTTTAGAGAAATTTTCAGGTCATTAAGTTGTCACAACTCAAATGCCCGAAATTTGGAGTTAATAAGCCGTCACGGCTAAATTAGCACCTTTATCTAAAATTCCCCAATTACCCACATAAATGAATATTAAATAAAATATTCTAAAAAAGGAAATTATTTATAAATATAACAAAAATACAAAATTTGCATAAAAAAAAGAAAAAATAAAGAAGTATTAAAAATTTACAAATAAAATGAATTATGAAAAGTTAATTTTGACTTGACAGGGATCGGAATTACCTGCTCCTACGTATCCCTTGATGCAATAGGGAATTCAAAGTCACGTAGTTCTATAGAAAATTGATGTGTTGTTTAATCTTACTATGAAAAGAAGTTTTTTAGAATATTAAGCTGTCACAGCTAAAATATTCTTAAACATAAAGTTAACAAACCGTCGTGATTAAATTAACTTTATTTTTGAAAAGAGATCTTGAATATCAAGCTGTTGCAGCTAAAATATTCTTCAAATATAGAATTAATAAACCGTCACGGCTAAATCAATTCTATCTTTAAAAAAACATTAATTAATTAACTAAATGAATTTTAATAAAGCAAAAAACTCAAGTATTTATTTTAAATCTAAAATGAAGAAAACTCCTTTTTTTTTAGACATAACTCTAACCATAACCAAACAAACTATCCTAAAAAAAACTTAACCAAACAAGTAAATTTAAATCCGAGCACCAACTTCAAAAGCTTATTCTAAAAAACTTACAATGAAAAAGAAATGAAACTAAAATTTTTCATTATCTTATTCCAATTTTACTAAATTAATTTCCTTGGCCTTTCCCTTTTTTTTTGTTTAAGACAAGAAACTCAAACATTTATTTTGAGCCTAAACATGCATAATTTTATTTATTATTTTTAGACTGAATTAATCTAAACCCAAATAAACAAAATCAAAATAAATAAATATTAACCCAATATGCAAATTTTAACCCAAACAAACAAACAAATTTGATAAAAAAAAAAACTAGGAACGTGAAAATTATTACAAAAATTGATTTAATCAAAACCTATGAACATAAAGTATTTAAATTAAAAGAAAAAACTTTAACTCAACATGCACATCTAAATCCAAATAAACGAATCCAAGATCTACTCTAATAAAACATACTCAATAATTTTCTAAACAAATTCTACATTTTTATATTTTTTATTGTATATATATATTTTTTTAAAAAAGGGAAGGTAAATTTTTATTTGAAGCTCAAGGTAAATGAAATTCCTTTTATCATTTAGACTCAAGTCCAAACAAGTAATCTCCTAAACTAAGATGAAATAAAGTACACAAAACCTAAAGTTTAGACCAACAAAATATAATAACATTAATCTAAGAATATAGATGAATAATTACAAAAACTAAAACACACAAACTTAATTTAAATCCCACTATCCTTTTTTTTTAAAAAAAAAAACCCTTTTAAAACACACACATGACACATATACACGTATGCTTAAAAGAAGAAGAAAAGAAGAAAAGAAAAAAAAACAAAGAAAAACTCTCTCTCTCACCCTCACATACTCACAGCACTACATTCTCCCTCACACACTCAAAACACACGCGGGCAGAGAGACAAGGAAACAGGGAAAGAGAGTGAGAGAGAAAGGGTGAGGCTGCGCGCATGGAGAAGAGCGGCCGTGTGGGATGGAGAACCGGCAACAACTTCGCGGCTGAGGAGAAGAACAGGGGGCACTTGGCCACAAAAAGGAGGCGGCTAACTTCATGAATACCATGGAAGCACCACTCCAAGAGTTAGTCCGACCGAGATTGGTGAGCAGAAGCCGCATAGGAACGGCGGTGTGGCAGAGCTGACACAGGGTAAGGAGATCGCGCGATAGGAGATGATAGATCACGGTTGACCGCGCAAGGGGGAGGGAGACCGTGCGATGGACGATGGAGAGGACCAATTTACTGGGGAGGGTGCCGGCGGCGACTAGATCGATGATTCTTGTGGCTGAGGAAGGAAGTGCTTACAAGGACCGATTTGATTTTTGTGGAGGCGAGAGAGATCGGCCGGCCAAGGTGCAAAAGGAAGGGGTGCACGTGGTGGAGGGCAGTGCTTCACGGCGGTATGATGCTAAGTAGTGGCAAGGCACAGGGTGAAGAAGAACCGCGGTGGTTAGCGATGAGCTCTTCCCTTTTCCCCGATTTCTCTTTTTTTTTTTTGAAAAACTAATATTATTGTTTGATTCTGATCTAGGATTTTTGTAAAATAAACTGGACTGTTGTTGATGATGGATTTTGGTTTGTGTTTATCTTTGCTTGGTTTTGCTTTTCTTTGTTTGTTGCAAAGATGATTTCAGACTCTAAATGTGTATATGGCATATTGAGTGAGATGTTGGTGATGGTGGTTGAGGAGGGAACCAAGGAAGGTGAAGAAAATGGAGGAGATGGAAGAAGCTAGCCGATGATGGTGGTGGTGATGTGGTACTGCTGGCGATGAAGATTGGAGAGGGACGATGAAGGAAAAAGGGAAGAAAGAAGGAGGAGGCCGCGACGGAGCAAAGAGGCCGTGGCCTCACTATATATTTTTGTTTTAAAACTTTAAAATTGAAACTGGAAAATACCTAGACTATTGCTGCTGCCTCCGATTTTTCGTTCTTGCTGGGTTGTATTACTGGACTTGATCTCCCTGGCTTCTTTGCAGGTCCTCCAATTAATTTCCTGGTCAATCTGGATGTATTTTTTTAAAATTTTTCTCTCGATCCCCCTTTTCTGTTCCCCCCCTCAATATGTAAAAAAAAAAGTTCTTCGGATGCCTCCCGTTCCGCCAAAAGAAAGATCAACCTTTCAGGGACAACATCATTCCCGTTTTTTTATTTTTTCATGCTTTCACTTATCCCCATTTTACTATTAGCTCACATGCATGTCTTGGGCGGTGGGGGAAAGGAGAAAACAAGTGTTCGTGAACTCTTCTCCCAATTTTATTTTTATTTTATATTTTATTTATTTATTTTAAGAAATGAAAATGGGTTGAAACGGGTTAGGCCCTTATATGGGCTGAACAATAATGGGCTGAGAAGAATACACAAAACACAAATGGACTTAAAAACCAAATTGGGTATCAGGTTGATAAAAACTGGACGGAAATAAAATGAGATGGGCTTTTTTATTTTGCAAATACAAAAACAAACAGCAAATCTTTTTTTTATTTTTCAAAAGAAACAATCAATGAAACTATAATAAAATAAAAAAAGGTAAATTAAGTGCAAATTTTTGGGTTTTATTGTTAAAAGATCGGACAAAATCAGGTGTTCACAGTAAGTGACAAAGTTGTTGATATAATGTGTTGAAGTTAATGCGCGCATGGAACTTGAAACAAAAAGTTGCTATCTTGACATTTGCAGTACCTATAGGAAAATAGTTTATTTGTTTTTCTTTCTCTTGTTTCTCTCTCTCACCCAGGTTTACAACGTTTTACATATAGGTTTATAACTTTTTATGTATAGGTTTATAATTTTTTGCATAATGGTTTACAACTTTTTTGCATAAAGTTGTTGTCTTGACATTTACAGTACCTGTAGTAAAATAGTTTATTTGTTTCTTTTTCTCTTGTTTCTCCTTCTCACCCAGGTTTACAATGTTTTACACATAGGTTTACAACTTTTGTGTACAAATTTATAACTTTTTATGTACTGGTTTATAAGTTTTCTGTATATGATTTCACATTTAATCCTAAACTTATTTAGTATAAGTCATCAATTGGTTTACAACTTTTGCGTACTGATTTACATATTAGTTATAACTTTTTGAGTATTGGTTTACAATATTTTGTAACTTGTATTTACAATTTTTGTAAATTAAGAACTTATTGAGTATTGGTTTACAGCATTTCGTAACTTGCATTTACAACTTTTTATATATTGATTTATAACTTTTTACATATTGATTTATAACTTTTTGAGTATTGGTTTACAACATTTCATAACTTGCATTTAATAAACATAAATATTTATTCATCATCAAAAATGATTCCATGTTTCTACTTGTAGAACTAAAATTAAATTTGATAACATTTCCAAAATTAGAGCTTCCAAATTTGACACCCAGGTTTATAATATTTTACACATAGGTTTACAATTTTTTGTGTACAGGTTTATAACTTTTTATGTATTGGTTTACAACTTTTCTGCATATGGTTTCACATTTAATCCCTAAACTTGTTTAGTATATGTCATCATTTAGTCTACAACTTTTGCGTACTGATTTGTAACTTTTTACATATAGGTTTATAACTTTTTGAGTGTTGGTTTACAACAATTCGTAACTTACATTTACAATTATTTTGTAAATTAAAAACTTATTGAGTATTGGTTTACAGCATTTTGTAACTTGCATTTACAACTTTTTACATATTGATTTACAACTTTTTACATATTAGTTTACAATTTTGAGTATTGGTTTACAACATTTCGTAACTTGCATTTAATAAAAGTTGTTCTCTTTTATTCGATGGATGGATGAATGTAGGAGTTGGCAAACCATTTGGCTATTGTCACTTCCTATTTATTATTTTCATTCATAACTTTCCTAAGATATCTTTGACAAAAAAAATATTATAATTAGCTAATTTTTATTTTTAAAATTAAATTAAATGTTATGCAAAAGAATCTCAATTATTTATTTTCATGCCTTATTTATTATTTTTATTTGTGACATTTCTAAATTATTTTAATTGAAAACCTATTTTATATTTATAATGTATTGTTAACATGATATTTTAAATTTATGTTTAATAATTGTAATAATAAATATTAAACATAAAAAATTACTAATATATAATTCGGTAACATTTTTTCCAAATTATTTTTCTATAAGTACGTAACCTTTTAAACAAGATTCATTTTTAAATCAATTATTTTTATATAAACTAATATATCTATTATGTTTTATATGAAGTTATTTTTTCCTTTCTCTTGTAACCAAAAAATATAAAGTTATTTTTTAATTGCCAAACAGTCTATTTACTATTGGAAACTCTGATTTTGGAAATGTTGTCCAATTTAATTTTAATTTTACAAGTAGAAATGTAGCTTCATTTTTTTTCCTATTGTGTATTTTAAAAGGATATAAAATTATTTTGATGATGAATTAATATTTATGTTTATTAAATGCAAGTTATGAAATATTGTAAACCAATACTCAAAAAGTTATAAACCAATATGTAAAAAGTTATAAATCAATATATAAAAAGTTGTAAATGCAAGTTACAAAATGCTGTAAACTAATACTCAATAAATTTTTAATTTACAAAAAATTGTAAATGCAAGTTATGAAATGTTGTAAACCAATATGTAAATCAATGCGCAAAAGTTGTAAACCAATTGATGACGTATACTAAACAAGTTTAGGTTAAATGTGAAACCATATGCAGAAAAGTTGTAAACCAGTACACAAAAAGTTGTAAACTTATACATAAAAAATTGTAAACCTTTGTGTAAAATGTTGTAAATCTAGGTGTCAAATTTGGAAAATCTAATTTTGGAAATGTTGTCAAATTTAATTTCAGTTCTACAAGTAGAAACATGGCTTCATTTTTTTCCTATTGTGTATTTTAAAAGGATATAAAATTATTTTAATGATGAATTAATATTTATGTTTATTAAATGCAAGTTACGAAATGTTGTAAACTAACACTCAAAAAGTTGTAAACCAATATGTAAATGGTTATAAATCAATATGTAAAAAGTTGTAAATGCAAGTTTTGAAATGCTGTAAACCAATACTCAATAAGTTTTTAATTTACAAAAAATTGTAAATATAAGTTACGAAATGTTGTAAACTAGTACTCAAAAAGTTATAAATCAATATATAAATCAATACGCAAAAGTTGTAAACCAATTGATGACGTATACTAAACAAGTTTAGGATCAAATGTGAAACCATATGCAAAAAAGTTCTAAACCAGTACACAAAAAGTTGTAAACTTATGTGTAAAACATTATAAACCTAGGTGAGAAGGAGAAACAAGAGAAAGAGAAACAAGTAATCTATTTTACTATAGGTACTGCAAATATCAGGACAACAACTTTATGTAAAAAGTTGTAAACTAGTATGTAAATAATTGTAAATCTATATACAAAAAGTTATAAACCTATATGTAAAATATTGTAAACATGGGCGAAAGAGAGAAACAAGAGAAAAAAAAAATAAACTATTTTGCCACAGGTACTGCAAATGTTAGGACAACAACTTTTTATTTCAAGTTCCATGCGTATTAACTTCAACACACTGTATCAACAACTTTATCACTTACACATGTCAATTTCTGAATGGAACTACATCAGTTCTGCAGTATGAAGAAAATAAAGCATTCTGCATGTGAGCATACGCCTAACTAAAATCGTCAAAAAAATTAGTTCTCTAAAAGCATACATAAAGAAATCTCTGTCAATTAAGAGCGTCAAATAAGTTGATCACTTTATATAAAGATTTGTTTAAACGTTTTATGATTCTTGAGAAATTAATTTCTCTTTTATTTTTGAGGATTAACTCCTCCAGCTTTTTTAATTGGTAGAGTTCTCTAAGTTTTTTTTTTCCCTAGAGAAACTAATTTGATTGACATAAAATTTAAGAAAGACAAATTTGAGATTTATTTTTGTTTTAGAGAAACTAATTTGATCGACATAACATCTAAAAAAGACCAACTTGGGATTTTAGTTTTGTTTTTTTAGTATTAAAATATTCCTTTGTGTATAATATGAAAAAATGTGATTGTAAATTTTAGATGCAAAAATATTTAATCTACTATATGAATCTTATATAATGTACCCGTTTAGTAAAATTAAATTTTTACTGAAAGACACACTCACATTTTGTTTAAAGGTATATCTAATAAAAGAAAGTATAAATGCGCAGAAAAAGAAGTAACATAACTGCCACAAATAAATTTAATGAACTTTCATAAATAAATAAGAATAAAAATCTTTCTAAATGTAAATATTAAATTAAATAACATAATAATGGTTGAAAGAACGAGAGGAGCACAAGTTAACTGAAAAATGGGAATTCTGACCAAAAAGGGCAGATGAAGTTGAGGGTTCCTGCATGCTGCACGTGGCTAAAAATGTGATGCAGCCAACCAATAACCAATATGGTAAATGACATCTATCTATCTAATTATGCAGCAACCTGCATCTCGTTCATTCTTATTTAGGATAAAAATCTTGTATCCCCAAACTATATCTTATTCCTTATCCCATTAATTATATACTGATATATAGGATATAAAAATCGAAATAAATTTGAAAGTTTAAAATAGTTGTCAAATTGAATTGAATAGACTACATCGATTGTGTGTTTCTGGTTGGTTTTGATGGTTTAATCGGCGAGGCCAAACAGGAGCAGAGTGTACATTGTGTCTGAGTGAGTGAGTGTGTCCTTGGATTGCATTGCATTGCATTATCCGTATCAATCTTGCCATTGTAACTGTTGGGTTTTTGCTCTTTCACTAAAGCCCAATAGGGGCTAGTGTGTAAGAAGAGCCCAAGAAACCTAGAGCCCGTTTCATCTAAGGGTTAGGTTTCTTGGAACCCATATATATACTACACTTAACCCTCCCTGTGAAAAAAAAAAGGAGAGTAGTCACAGCCGTAGAGGCAAGGTCATCTCCTGATAGAGAGAAAGTGCCCACACACCATCTCCTTCCTCCTTGAGAGATAGTCTGGAAGGTCTGCCATCAACCGACTACAAGGAAAACACTCTGAGAGGTAATATTTCTTCTGTGTTTATGAAACAATGATGATTCGGTAAGCATACCAATGTACTAGGTCCTTAAATCGGTTCCGCATAAATCCAATAGTTCATACAATTGGTATCAGAGCCTGGCTGTACATTGGTATGTGAATCTAGTTTCACTATTCATGTAATTAGTTTGCTTCATGAAACATGGCACCTAGGATTCTATATTTGTTGATCATATGTGTTGTATGTTTATCTTTATAATTCTTTATTTGTTTTTCAACTTTAATCCATGGTAGAGATTTGAATGTATTTTCTTGGGTTGTAACAAGGAGGCTAATCCCATATGATTAGGTTTTCTCCTTGATTTTTTATTTCAATTCTTGTATATATAGATATTTTTTTTTGATTGTATACAAAAATTGTAATAAAAGAAGATCAAGAAGATACACAAAGAAGGACGTTCGTCACTGTTTGGACATGTTCGTAGACCTCTAGATCTCAGATTTGGACGTATCATATATCGTTGCAAAGAGGACGGAAAGACGAACAAAATGGTGGGTGGATTGCGGCCAGGAGAGCCTGCACGCGCCTCCACGCGCCGATACAAGCGAGTGTTTCCACGCGCCTGTGAAGATGGAGAGAGTGAGGGCGCGTGGAACATCCAAATTGGATGATTCCAGTGGCGTTGGCTTCGTCTCTTCATGGCAGTCCTAACAAAAAAAATTTCGTGCTAATCCGAGTTCGGGTGACGGCGATGGGCCAAACAGCTTAGGGTTCCTTGAAGTTGTCTTAGGTTTTCTTGCCAAAATTTGGTATTTTGGGCTATTGGACCCATGGTTACCATAAAAAGGCTTGAGATAAATACCTATGGGCTAAAAGGAAGGACAAGAAGGGCTGGAATATTTTTTGGTTATTTTTATCTTTTTTTTTATATTTTTTTTCTCTAGGAAACCATGGATTAAAGTCTATTTTATTTAAATTACTTCATTTTATGAATGAATGAATTATATGATTGATAACATGCTTATTGTGATAACATGTCATATAGAATAAGAGGTGCCATATTGTTGCATAACTTGATAATTACATGAGCATAATAGCTATTTTGTCATTCCGTGACTAGTATGATAGTTGTTATTGAATTAAAAAAAATCAAGACAAATCAAGACAATTCCTAAGAGAATTGTTTACATTGCGAGTATTTTGTGGGTCTTCTAAAATGGTCATGTGTCAACACATGCTGCATACCATAATCATGTATCATGATTGTGTGGAGCACACGCTACCTACCATGACCGGATTTTAGGACCTTAATATTTTCAAAATTTCGATAAGCTAAGCTTGGACGTTCATCGGCTTGTGGGTGCTTACATAGTTTTTGAAAACAAACAAAGAATACTCGAATTTAAACAATTCTTGGAAATTGAAAAATTCTAATTTTAAAATATTGAATGGGTGAAGGTTTTTAATTAAGTAATTAATTTAAAACCTACGGGCTGCAATTGTGGGTTTATTAGTGAAATGGTTATCACTGAAGCCCCATCGGATAAGGATAATCGGATTTCGCTAGATTAAACCTTAATATTTTCAAAATTTTAGTAAATTTTTGTACGGCCCATCGTCGGCAACACTTAGACGCTAAAGATAATTTTGAAAGTAAACAATGGTTAAATACATTCAACTTTGGTAAAGTTGTTAACCCTCCCATCGAGGCTCTGGCAATGGAACTAAAGGCCCAAAATAAACAAGATTAGTTTTACAAGTATCTTGCCCATCGTAAGCCTTGTAAAGATAACTAATGGATTGTTGAACTATAAACGAGTAGTAGTTATTAGAATCTACTAGCACTATTTCCGTTTGTTGTTATTCTTGTTTGTAAATAGTGTGTGTTTTTTCCTTGTTTTCAAAAAAAAAAAAATGACTTCATTCAATCCTTTAGCTGCTATCTTGAGCCAAAAACCTATGAATGGTACAAACTACAAACAATGGAAAACTAATTTGGATATTGTTCTTCAATATGAAAAGCTCAAATTTGTTCTGACTACCCCTATGCCAGCGCAACCTGCTGAAGATGCACCTGAGGCAACAAAGACACGTTTTCAGGAGGAAAAGGAAAGATGGGAGAAGGCAAATGTGGCAGTTCGCTGCTATATTTTAGCTTGATCTACTTGATCACCTTCAGGAGCAAGTGAGCATGATTGAGAGTGGAGCAAAGATGCTCCAGACTCTTGATGGCATGTTTGCTACGTCTAGCAGCTCTGCTAGGCAGAATGCGCTGAATGCAGTCACCAAGACAGTCATGTCTGGAGGAAGTGTGCGGGATCATTGTCTGACAATGATAGCAAACTTCAAGAAGGCTGAAGACCATGGGGTCAAATTTGAACAAGAAGTAAAAGTTGACCTTCTCTTGCAATCACTGCCTGAATACTTCAATCAGTTCAAGATGAATTATAATATGAATAAGATGAATCTTGACCTAACTCAGCTGATGCACGAGCTTGAGAGTGCTGAACAGTCTCTAGTCAAGCAGGGCAGTGCATTTTTTGCTGGTGAGAGTTTTATGAAACCTAAGGGGAAACCCAAGGGAAGGAACAAAAATAAGAAAAAGAAATCAGGTGTTCCAATTGCCAAACCAGTTGCAATGAAGCAGCCCAAAGGCAAGTGCTTCAAGTGCGGACAAAAGGGGCATTGGAAGAAAAATTGCCCACGTATGAAAAAACCAGGTATGGGTAATTTACATGTGATTGAGGCTTGTTTAGTGGAGAATTACAATGATAAATGGATCATTGATTCAGGAGCCACTAACCATGTTTGTTACTTTTTGCAGTGGTTCAAACATAGCTTGCCTTTAAGTGAAGGACAACGAGTTTTGAAGCTTGGAAATGGGGAGCTTGTGTCTGCACTAGCAATGGGACAATGGGACAAGTTGTTTTATCTTTTGATAATTGTAGAACTTTGGTTTTAGAAGACTGTTCATTTATTCCGGATTTTAAGAGGAATTTAATTTCTGTTAGTTGTTTGGTTAAACATGGTTTGACAGTTCAGTTTAATTCCTCAGTTTCAATAAGAAGTTCATCTTCTTTTATTTGTTCCGGTGTAATGTTTAATGGTCTTTATTTCCTTAGTCCTATGCCCTGTGAAGTTAATCATGTTGAAATAGGAGATGTTGAGCATGTTCATTCATCAAAGAAAAGAAAAGTTTCCAATGAAACTTATCTTTGGCATTTGAGATTGGGTCATATTAATTCTAATAGGATACAAGGTTTGGTTAATAGTGGGATTTTAAAATCCCTGAACTTTGAACCAATACCAGTTTGTGAATCTTGTTTAGAAGGTAAAATGACTAAGAGATCTTTCAAGGCCAAGGGAAATCGTGCCACACTTCAGCTGGAATTGGTACATACTGATGTATGTGGACCAATGAATGTCCAGGCCAGAGGAGGGTATCAGTATTTTATCACATTTACTGATGATTACTCTAGATTTGGACATGTATACCTGATGTGTCACAAGTTTGAAGCTTTTGGAAAATTCTAGGAGTTCAAGGCTGAGGCAGAAAAGCATCTTGGTGTTCAAATTAAGACTCTTCGATCTGACCGATGGGGTGAATACCTATCTAGAGAGTTCAGGTCTTACCTGACCAAAGAGGGGATAGTTTCACAATTATCTTCTCCAGGGACACCCGAGCAGAATGGAGTTGCTGAAAGGAGAAATAGAACCCTTTTAGAAATAGTAAGATCTATGCTCAGTTATTCATCTCTTTCTGATTCATTTTGGGGATATGCCTTAGAAACTGCTGTGTACCTATTGAACTTAGCTCCATCCAAGTCGGTTTCAAAGACACCAATAGAATTATGGAAAGGGTGTAAGCCCTCCTTGAATCATATTCGGATTTGGGGTGTTCCAGCACATGTCTTACAAAAGAAACCAGATAAGATGGACTCACGTACAGAAATATGCATGTTTATAGGCTATCCTAAAGGAACCAGAGGTTGGTTGTTTTATAGTCCAAAAGAAAAGAAGGTCATAGTGAGTACACACGTGACTTTCTTAGAGGAGGACTATATGGCAAATTATAAGCCAAGGAGTAAGGTTATTCTTGATGAGCTAGTCTCAAATCAAGTTTTATCTCAACCTCAAAGTGGTTCGACTTTTGTTCCTATGGTTGTTCAAAGAGGGAAAATATACCGATGTTGAACATACACAGAACCAGAAATAGAACCAAGTTCAAAGCATGATGATCAACAAGTGGAACTGTAGAGGTGCGATTACGCTTGAGGAAGAACAAAATCATGAATTGGTTAATCCACTTAATGAGGGTCCTCATCTAGAATTGGATCCCCCTGGAGATGCACAACAACAAGTGCGGCAAACTCGTAGTGGGAGACTGATTCGTAAACCTGCAAGATTTCTCTTGTTGGGCGAATCGTCTCAGGATGTCATCATTGAAGAAGATGATGATCCCACGAGTTATGAAGAGGCACTAGGAGATGTTGATGCTCAGGAATGGCTTGAGGCTATGAATCGTGAAATGGATTCTTTATATTCCAACTCAGTTTGGTCTCTTGTAGATGCACCAAAAGGGGTAAGACCCATTGGGTGTAAATGGATCTACAAGAGAAAGAGAGGATCGGACGGGAAGGTTGAAACCTTCAAAGCTAGATTGGTGGCGAAATGATACACACAAATAGAAGGTGTGGATTATGAAGAAACCTTTTCGCCAGTTGCCATGCTCAAGTCCATCCGGATTCTCTTAGCTGTTGCAGCAAATCTTGATTATGAGATTTAGCAAATGGATGTCAAAACTTCTTTTCTAAATGGAAATTTGGAAGAGGATATCTACATGCAGCAACCAAAAGGGTTCATAGTCAAAGGGCAAGAAAACATGGTATGCAAGTTGCAAAGATCCATTTATGGACTTAAGCAAGCGTCCAGATCATGGAACATCAGGTTTGATCAAGCCATTAAGTCTTATGGTTTTGAGAAAAGTCCTGATGAACCGTGTGTGTATAAAAGGATCCAAGGTAACGCAGTATCTTTTCTTGTACTTTATGTAGATGATATACTCCTTATCGAAAATGATACGGAGGTATTATTAGGCATAAAGACTTGGCTAAGCAAGCATTTTGATATGAAGGACCTGGGGGAAGCCAATTATATTCTTGGTATTAAACTCTTGCGAGACCGGAAGAATAGGGTATTGGCATTATCTTAGGCTAATTACATCGACAAAATACTTGCCAGGTTCAGCATGGAGAATTCCAAGAAGGGAATTATACCCTTTAGGCATGGGATTCATCTCTCTAAGGAGCATTCTCCTAAAACTCCTGAGCAGAGAGAACGCATGAGTAGGATACCTTACGCTTCAGTGATAGGTAGCCTTATGTATGTTATCTTTGTGCACCGCACTGGATATCTGTTATGCAGTGGGAGTAGTAAGTCGATACCAATCTAATCCTGGAGAGGAACACTGGATAGCGGTTAAACATATACTCAAGTACCTTAGGAGAACGAGAGATTATATGTTGGTCTATTCTAGTAGGAGTCTTGAATGGGGTATTATTCTTTTATTTCACACACTATTTACAAACACTAAAGTCCGGATCAATTGTGAAGTATATGATCATATGGATACGTTCATGGAGGACATGATCATAGGTTCTCATAATTGATGAACAGATTCATAGCTGTTAAATAAAGTTGGGCACTTTATTTAGGCTGCAATATTTTATGAAATGGTTTTGTCCAAATCATTGTAAAATATTGGTGTGAATTAACATTCATATTGAAAGGATCAAGGAGAGATTTGATTAAGGGTGTTTTTCTGTCATAAGGTATCAAATCTCCAGATAACTATAGTTATAAGATTGCTCTTAATTCTGAGTTTATTATAAATAGGTAATCAAATAGTTTTCATTCTTTGATTTACCAACGGGTGAGGTGCGATCCATTGACAGCCAATAACTCGGTATTTTGGGAGTGAGATTGTTTGATTATCGATATTTATGAGATAAACAATATGAAATTTGTAGGAAATGTCCCTTGATATGTTTGATACTTGGATATTGAAGACATTGGCCAGTGCATGTAATCCATTAGTGAAACTATCATAGTCGAGGGAATAAATAATTGATTGGATTACATAAAACTAGTCAATCAATTATAGACGTTCTACAAAGGGGTGATATATATACATGTTATATATGTTATTAATCTTGGAGTTCAAGTTCGGGCTTTTAGTGGAGTAGACCGAATTAGATAATCATTTGTTGATTATCGTGAGCCTTGATTAGCAGCAATTGGTAGATCCCAGGCTAGCTCAAGATAAGGGATGGGAAATTTCAGTTGATGACGACTACTGAGGTACATGGTCTTGGGCTTGAGGCTCAAGTTTGTACTCAAGAGTAAGTGGGAGATTGTTGGGTTTATGCTCTTTCACTAAAGCCTCAATGAGTGTGTAGAAGGTTCAAGAAACCTGCAGCCTGCTTTATCTAAGCTAGGTTTCTTTAACCCATATATATACTACACTTAACCCTCTCAAAAAAAAAAAAAAAGGAGAGTAGTCACACTGCAGAGCGCAGGCCATCTCCTCGATAGAGAGAAAGTCTTGCACACACCATCTCCTTCCTCCTTGAGAGATAGTCTGGAAGGTCTGCCATCAACCGACTACAAGGAAAACACTCTGAGAGGTAATATTTCTTCTGTGTTTATGAAACAATGATGATTCAATAAGCATACCAATGTACTATGTTGTTCTTTTCTGGTAACTTTGTTTAGTTGCGTGGCTTTGCGTCTGTCATGACTTTGTTTAGATTTTTTTCTCAACAACAACACGTTCTAATTCCTTTCCTCCATTCGTTGGCCCTGAGCATTTTCAGCTCCCTCAGTTCCAAAAGCCTCTCCTTTTTTTTCCTCCCTCTGTATGGCATCTCAACAAATCCATTTCATTATGACACCTCACCTTGCATCCAACATTCTCTTTTCTATTCTCATCATATTCCGCCACTTTGAAACATTACGGTTGGGATCACTGCCTCATATCTCCCACCCTTTTATTTCCAATGCAATCCTAGGTTCATCTTCTCTTCAATCTTTTCCTCCATTTGGGGATTTGGGTGGATGGCTTCTTTCTCATTTCCCCTAAGTTGGCCGGGCTTATTCGCATCACACAATCATAGATTTATTAACTTTCCAATACAACACGGGCATCAATAGCTAGGATCAGGGACAACAATAGGAACATGATTAGGAATAACATGAATAGGGGATATATTTAAATGTATTATTTAGTTACGGAGAGATATCAATTCTAGTTTAGGAGGGGCAGAAGAAACAGAACACACCATTTTGAATCTAATTAAACATTTGGATTTGCATTGAGGCGGATTGGCATGTATTATGGGTTGTGTATGCTCCAAAGCAAAATCTGCAAATGAGTATGTTGTGGAGAATCACGCCAAAAAAGACAAGGAAACCAAGGCAAACAGATCCTCCAACCACAAGCATAACTTGAGCTTGAGCTTGAGCCTGAGCCTGAGTGTGAAGGGAGATAGAGTTGTGATAGAGAACGACGGTAGTGGGAATGATGCCACTGCACGCTTGATATCTAATTCCAACACCTTCCATTGTAACTCTCACTCACATTCTCGGGGAGGAACTGGAACTGGAATTGAAGGATCCTCATCCACTCCCATTTCCTCAGATGAAGGGGAGAAGGACAAGAGTGCAAAGGCAGTAGCGCTTCAGGTGGGGCAGCCTAGGGTGTGTAGGATGTATAGCGTGACAAGAGGGGAAAGAGGGACTCAGGTTCTTGCTGGATGGCCCTCTTGGCTCACTGCCATTGCAGGGGAGGCCATTAGTGGTTGGATACCTCGCAGAGCTGACTCTTTCGAGAAGTTGGATAAGGCAAGTTCAATTCTTTGATTACTCTATCCTTACATTACTTGATCTCATCCCATTGTTTATTTCTTTCTTTATACGCATCTCATTCACTTTTTCTGTTTTTCAAAGACTGACATGGCTAAAACCCTCTTTATTTCTTCAGTTGTCTTTTTCATAAATAATTCAATGGAGAATGATTTGAAAGCAATCGTGTGTTACTGGTTAGGTGATGAATAACCCATATACTGCATCATTATTATTTAATTCTTTGTGTTTTTAACTTTTCTTAATTTGTTTTGCCTTTTTCAGTTTTCTCTGTTTACTTGTACAAATAAAGATATACTATTCAAATACAACTTTACACTCTAATTGAAGAAACTTTTTCCACTAAATTCTATATTTACGAGGTCAATTGCAATCAAGATTAAGAATTGCATTGTATCTTCTTTCACACTTGAATTTGAAGCATTGAAGTATCCATTTCTTTTCAATTGATATATGTCGTTGTTTGAGATCCCTCCATAAAATGTACTGCATGTGTGAAAAGATAAGATTTTTTTTTTTTTTTTTTGTGTGTGACATTCCATCATTTCTTTTCTTTTTTCAGTATATTTTATCTTAAAATATGAAAATAAAGTTTCCTATCATACTACAGATTGGACAAGGAACTTACAGCAGTGTTTATAAAGCTCGTGATCTAGAAACGAATAAAATCGTTGCACTGAAAAAGGTTCGATTTGCTAATATGGATCCAGAAAGTGTCCGCTTTATGGCCAGAGAAATTATTGTGCTGAGAAGGTTTGATCATCCAAATGTTATGAAGCTTGAAGGCATGATTACTTCAAGGGTTTCTGGCAGCCTGTACCTTATTTTTGAATATATGGAGCATGATCTTGTAGGGCTTGCTGCAATACCCGGTATCAAGTTTTCTGAAGCACAGGTATCTGACCTAAGCTTGTCCAGAGTGTAGATGAGAATCTCTTTGCTCTATACAGTTGTTATTTGTCTTTGAAGCGTTTAAAATTTAGTTCTTGTGGTATTTCTTTATACAAACTTGCTTAGTGAGTCAGATTATTATGGACCTTGTAAGATCTAGAAAGTCTCTAATATTAGCATGAAACCAATTATTGAGCAACATAAAATGGATTGCTAAGTTTCTATTTTTACTAAGTCAGTTACTCTTCTATTAAATTTGATAAGATAGAAACGTTGTAGCTGCTAGAGTCTTAGTGACAACTTTTAAGCATTTTTAAATTGAAGGGTTTTTATACGCCCACAGTGGTAGATTGATATCAATATGCTATTTCTCAACCTCAATATCTTTCAATTTGATGAATAGCCTATCTTCCTATCTGGAAACAATCTTTAGTAGCAGTGAAGATTGAATAATCTTTGTGACTAACTTTCATAAATGCAGCACTTAGTATATCATGTAACTAGTTAACTTATTATTTGAAACAAATCCATTTAAAACCAAAAAAAATAAACAAATAAATAAAACCTGTAGTTTGCCTTTTTTTCAAAAAAAAAATGTCATTGTTTGCATCCTTTTTGTTGTTTACAAATCCAAAGTTTTGTGTCATATGTGTTGTTTGGTTTCCTTTCATCTTAAATTGGCTTCTACTTCTTTTGTTTTGACAATGGGCTAATTATTTCTTTCATGTTGCAGATCAAATGCTATATACAACAACTGCTTCGTGGTCTTGAGCATTGTCACAGTCGTGGTGTTATGCACCGTGACATCAAAGGCTCAAATATTTTTCTTGACAACAATGGGAATCTAAAGATTGGTGATTTTGGGCTTGCAACTGTGTTTCAGCCATCTCAAGGGCAGCCTTTAACGAGTCGGGTAGTAACCTTGTGGTACCGACCACCTGAACTTTTACTTGGAGCTACAGATTACGGAGTTGCTGTGGACTTGTGGAGTGTTGGTTGTATTCTTGCTGAAATGTTTGCTGGGAAGCCTCTAATGCCTGGACGAACAGAGGTAGTATGCTTCGTTTGTCCTATATGTTTGCATTCCAGAATTTATTGGACTTATTGAAAGCTTTACAACTGTTATCTTGTACACCCTTATTACAAACCTTACGATGAATAAGTCTCAACTAAATATCCGTCTGTCTTTCAATTGAGTTGTTTGTATTGGAAGAGAAATTTCACGTTGGTTCATTGATGCACAACTAGAAGGAGAAACGTGAACATTCATAAAATTTATGATCTAATTTACAACATGTCAATGTAAAACTACGTGAATATTTGATAATCGAGTAATTGATGAAGAAAATGAGCTGACAAGTTGAGCTAGCGTCTTTGAAATTGTGGATGAAGGAAGGAAGCCAATGTACTTTTTGGTTTAATACTTTCCATGATCCCATTTGAAGTTCTTAATTGTTATGATTTGTCCAGACTTTCTATGATTTGATTGGGCGTTTAGATGTCGTAATTTATTATTCTAGGTGGAGCAACTTCATAAAATTTTCAAACTCTGTGGATCTCCCTCCGAAGAATACTGGAAGAAGTCCAAGCTACCACATGCTACAATTTTCAAACCTCAACAACCATATAAACGTGTTGTTTCTGAGACATTCAAGGATTTTCCTTCATCGGCATTGAGCCTCTTGGAGGTCCTTCTTGCTATAGAACCCAAAGATCGAGGGACTGCATCTTTGGCACTCCAGAATGAGGTAGTTACAAGTTCTCCTTTTGATTAAAGTTCATGCCACAATATCTCTACGAACGACCTACATATGTCATAACCTACCCTTATATTCTTGTCTTGATCTTAGAGATTTTTTTTTGTCTTACTCTTGTTTTTCTCAGAAGCTAACATTTTTTGTGCCCAGTTCTTCACAACAAAGCCACTTCCTTCTAATCCATCAACTTTGCCAAAGTACCCACCAAGTAAGGAGTTTGATGCCAAACTTCGAGAAGAGGAAGCTAGAAGGTATTTCTTCTCTGGTTCTTTTGTCATCAAATATCATATCTGATCTTTGCATTATCTGCATCATCAATAGTACAATCGGTGCTGCCAACGTATGCTTTGATGATAAATCGTCTTTTCTATTCATTCAATAAACTACATCTCAAGGGGAAGGAGTAGTACATTATTTTTGTCAAGTATTTAAATTGCTATGACAAGGATCATAGAGTGGTTCTCCTTTTCTTTAAATTTCTTTGGCATTATGTAGGAGATATTGATTTCCGGAACCCAACTAACGTAACGAGTACCTGAGAAAAATTTTGCTATTTCTTTTTGTTTTCCTTCTTTTTTGGGTAACGCTTTTGAATTGATTCAATTTTGTAAGGATACTTCTGATTTGTCTTTGCGTGTTAATGTTGTTACCTATTTGTCTACTTTGAAGCAGACGAAGAACAACAAACGAAGGACATGAACACGGATCATTTAGAAGGAAGGTTAAAGAGTCTAAAGTTGTTCCAGTACTTGATGCTAGTGCCGAGTTATGGGCATCAATAGAGGTACTTTGAAAAATAAAGTTAATGTTAATGGATCTCATTTTGACAAAAACTGATTTAGATTTGCTTGATATTCCGTTCAGAAAAGGAAAGGGCAATCTAATTCTAAATCCATCAGTGAAAAGCATAAACGAGATGAGGATGGGGGTTCCGGCTTCCCTCCTGAACCCACAAGGCTAAAAGTGCTCAATGTCTTCTCTCATTCTGGCCAGTCAATGCATCCAAGTGCATATGGATCCTCACGCAATATGAATTTGAAAGATGAAGATGTTCTTATCAGCCATGATCATCTCTTAAGATCCAGAAACCCTAAATTGAGTAAGCAAAAATCCTATAGGCATGGTACCAGTGCACAATTGTCGAGGTTTTCTAATTCAATGGCAGTTCGAGGTGATTCACGGCTTGATATGAGTGGACATTCCAGTGGGAATTTAGAATGGTCAGAGGATTACTTCAATATGAGATACAGCCAGGCTGATGGTGAATCCAATCATCTGCTGGATGGACGCAAGTCCGCACAAAAGAAGGACGCCAATCCCTTTGGAAAGGATCCTGCCATGGTAAATAAGCTACTTACGAAAAATCATCTGTGCAATTATTTTTGAGTCATCATTACATGCCCCTCTCTCTGGGAATAGGGAAAAAATGAGTTTGATAGGCATTAAGGTCGTGCTTGTCTTGATATACAGATCTCCTTACAACGTTTGTAATGTGTTTAATATGATTAAGTGATGTCGGGAGATAACTGTTCCCTTTATATTTTGGAAAATGTATGTGAATTTCTAGGGTAATGTTTTTTTTTTTTTGGTAAGTAGTGTTTGATGCTCAATATGACCATGAAGCTATCAAGTATTGACAAGCTTTTGTTTGCAATGGCAGGGCTTTGCTCCCAAAAATAGCCACATCCACTACTCTGGACCATTGCTACCTCGAGGGGGAAATCTTGAAGACATGCTTAAGGAGCACGAAAGGCAAATCCAACAGGCAATCCGCAAAGCTTGTTTGGACAAGGACGGGGCCAAAAAGGCTGATAGGGAGAATCTGACTGAATCACTACTACATCATGTGTGAAATCTTACGTGACATTCGAGAAGATTTGTAATGAGGAACCTGAAAAAGGTTGTCATTATCGTAATGCAAATTAAGATAACTATTTCTTTTGGAGACTCATAAAATCTTGATGCTAAAGAGGTGACTTCAAGATCTTGAGGAGCTTCAACGATGTCCATCAGATCAGATATTTATAACTACCATCGAAGATATTGTACGGAGTTCTAACCAACAAACTTACATGCTTTGGGAAGGTTGATAGCCTACGGAGCATGAAATTCATGGCAATTTACTGCATAATAGTTTGTGTTTTATTTAGTTGACACACTTGCAACTTAGCTTGCCAAGTCTTTTCTCTACTGCTGGCTCGTCGTTTGTATTGTACATCTGAAATTTATTTTGCCAAACTGCATTTTCTTCATTTAATTCATAGGCTAATCAGTTTTCCAAAGTTTGGTACATATGGTTAGAGCTAGATGGTTCCATTTGCATTTTTTAAAAAAAAAAATCTCAGAATCCTAAAGAAAAACTTGCTTTTCTAGACATAGAATTCCCGCCAACATGGGTTTTTTATCCGGTGGAAGGGGTAAACTAGAGGGCCCTAAGGCCCAAAAGGAGAAATAACAAAGGAAAAATATTGCCTTTGACAACAACAAAAAAAAAAAGAAGAAGAAATATTACCAGAAAAAAATTAAATACTACCAAAGCGCGGAAAACATTTACTATTTTTACCCAAAAGAAAAGGTTCCTTTTTTGAGATAGAGAAAAGAAATTGCATGAGATGCATAAAGTTCTCCTCCTATCATAGTACTTGTGTGGGATGATTGATCCTCACTTGTTCTTTTCTATGGAGTACATATTTTCTGCTAGTGATGGACTGGGCTGGCAGATCTAAGTTCCAATCTTTCTCGCCTACCCTTTTGTGTGCTAAGTTAACTTTTTGGTAAACCAAAAAATTAAAATGTAATTTTTTTAAAAAAATAAAGAAATAAAAACACACAATTGTGTGATGACATTAAGGATGACAATGGGGTAGAATGGGACGGCGAGTATTCAGTCACTTACTCCTTGTCCTATGCCTTCAAAGTTGTCTCATCCCCATCAGCCTATTCCCATCCCTATAGGCGAATATACGAACTAACCTGATCCGTTTATTAAGTGGATTTTCAAGTACACTGGCCCGTGTCCACCCCGCTTAAGGTCACAGGTCTGTGGATCAATCCGCACCGTGTTTTTTTTTTTAATTTCTTAGTTTTTAAATAGGCCGTGTTTGAATTTCTTTATGTTTTTAATTGTCTGTGTCAATTTTATTTTGGTCAAATGATGCAATTCATAAAATGGGCAAAGCCCAAAGCCAGTCACTACAAGGGCATGACAACAATAAGCCCTTTATTGGGAAAAATGTATGAGGCAGGGCTATTAACCCGGGTCAAAATCCCAAGGTGGCGCCCTTGAGTCCCTGTTCATAAACATAGTCTTGGCTAATGTACGGGGGAAGATTCTGTGTCAAATTTAAAATAGAGAATGGCCATAAAGGGCAATTTTTTTTTTTTGGGGTCTTTTGAAGGGTGAACGCTGGGCATATTTTTCCCTCAAGTTTTTGGAAGTATTACCTTTTTTTTTCTGTGATCATATATTTCTTTCAGGCTTTTCTAAAGATTTGTATAATCTTTTAGAGTAAGATATTTATTTTTTAATCCTTCGTGAAGGAGAAGACAAAGAAAAATCATAGTCTTTATGTGATTCTTCAATGATAAAGTATTTTCTTGTTTGATGGTGCCTTCAAGACCCATTGAATCAAGGTAAATTTTAGCGTTTTGGATCTAGGATAAATAATTTTTTCCCGAAATATCAAGAGTAATAAATTTAAAGTTTGAAAGGTTTAATATATCTTAAGTCTTGTTCTTTAAAGAGATAGAGTTCGTGCTAATAATGTGTTGTAAAATGAAGAGAACAGAGAGAAAGAAGTAATATAAGGAGAAGATAGAATTTTTTATCATTTTTTTGTGTATCCGACAATATGACTATAGGTCTCTATTTATAGACTTTTGAGAGCAACACAATTGGAATGATTTATAGAATTATATTAATTGATAATAAGTGAGATGGTAATCAATTACTTCAATCCGTTAATGAACATCCCCATAATCTTATCTTTGGCTCATAACACATACATCCCATAGTACTTTCGAACATTATAAGAAGTAGCAGGGTTTTAACAAGCACGTTATCATTTCCATAAGCATAACGCATATCACAGCAGATACAAGTGAGATAGACTAGCTAGAGTGAGCAGCGAGATTAGATTTATTTTGTCAACCACGCCAAAACAGCACAAAATTGAAGAATACGCTACAGGAAGGGAAAAAAAAATATGGATAGAGAGAAATCCCACCAAATTTGCAGATGCAACAACCAATACTGTTTGCTTCATTCACAATTCTAGCAGCTCTTTTGTCTGTATCAAATATCTACCGCATGCCCGGCCCCTATACTAACTAATTCCCTTCGCGTCCAAGCATCAATCGCTAGCTAGCTAATTATTCTACATTTCTACCTTCACCTCCCTTTTTCCGATCCCAACACACACACACGGTCATTTCTTCCTCGTCAATTCAAACCAAATATAACCTTGCCTTGATCCTCGAAATTTCATTGCTACACTCACCAATTTTTTTAGCTTACTTCCATACATATATATCAAAGGATCACAAAAGCAAGAGAGCGCACTTTTACGTTGAATTAATATACCTCCTTCATTCCTCTCTGTCTCTGTCTCTGTGTCTACACAAGCGAGCTAATTAAGCTAGCATGAGGCCTAATAAAGCCCATCAAACCCTCAACTTGAAGCTCCTCATTGTAGCGGTGTTGATTGCCTTCTTCCTCCTGTTTGTGCTGAGATCAAACTTTGCTGCTTCCAACCAGGACCTGTCTCCAAATTATTCATCACAAGCATCATCTAATTATGTGAAGTCCTCGGTATCCAAATCCAAAGCAGCTTCAACAAGTGAGGGTGGCTCCACTGCAGATTGTTCCCTAACATGCACCAAGATCCCACCTTCCCTATCGCAAGCGCTCATCCACTACTCAACCTCAACAATAACCCCGCAGCAAACACTGAAAGAGATATCAGTGTCAGCAAGAGTGCTGGAGAAGCGGTCACCGTGCAACTTCCTAGTGTTCGGATTGGGGCATGACAGCCTCATGTGGAGCGCACTCAACCATGGAGGGCGCACGGTTTTCCTGGAAGAAGATGAGGCATGGATCGAGCAAATCAGACGGCGGTTTCCCATGTTGGAGTCGTACCATGTGAGCTACGAGAGCAAGGTGAAGGAGGCAGAGAACCTGATGGAGGTTGGGAAGGGACCGGAGTGCACCGCAGTGGGAGATCCCAGATACTCCATCTGCCAGCTTGCTTTGAAAGGGTTGCCTGCTCTGGTGTACGAAGCCAGGTGGGACTTGATAATGGTGGATGCACCCACAGGGTACTATGATGAAGCCCCGGGGAGGATGAGTGCCATCTACACTGCTGGGATGATGGCCAGGAATAGAGAGGTCGGCACCGGAGAGACTGACGTGTTTGTGCATGATGTCAACCGGGTCGTCGAGGATACATTCTCCAAGGCCTTCCTCTGTGAAAAGTACATGAAGCAGCAGGAAGGTAGACTCAGGCACTTCACAATTCCTTCTCACAGGGATGACTTGGACGCGCCATTCTGCCCACATGATGACCACTAGTTCTGCCCCGCACGCCTAGTTCAGTTGCATTATATCGTTCTTCCATACCTTCTTCTTAGTTTCACTCTAGGGGAAAGACCCACGTACGTTGTTAAGATCCCTTTTTTCCGGCTGCTTTAATTTTCGCGCATAATATTGTGTATTCATAATCAATCATGTGACATACTGCATGCCATATATATATATATATATGTTTATTAGCGAAATTTTGCATCCATATATATATAATATCACGTGGATTTGGGAGCCCCGGACATGTCAGAAGATCAGGCTTAGAAGTCGATCAGATTCTATCCATTAAAGGACAGAAGCAGAGCAGAGAACAGAGATCGATCATATCATCAGAACTTAATCTGACAACTTCACGTATATATGATATTCTATCCCTATCCCATGATTGCTTAGCCAGCTAGAGCTAGCTTTTAATTTGGTTAGGAGACTCATCCAGCCTGAAACCTATATCTGGGCGGAGAATCTCCTTACTTTGGGATATTACTACAAATTGAGAACAGAGAAGAGAAATGAGAAAAGCTAAGCCAAATACGATATATCATGTTGAATCCAAACAATGAACATATATATGTGTGGCAGAAATCTGATGATCGATGCATGCAACCCCTCGTATCTACATATACAAGAATTATACAGATTAGGTTTGGAAAATTCAGGCATGCTTGCTTATTAATTAACAATGATGAAATATTTGTTTGTGCTATAGGTAGAATGGCTGCCACTTAGGTCAAGTTAATTACAGACACTAGAGCATCATCATCATCATCATTCGAAGAGAGCAGATCGATTATTACAATTAAAGCGCGCAAGGTAAGGGAAGATGTTTAGTATGCTATGTTGCAGTTGGTGGAAGGTGTTATGTAAGAGCAAGTAAAATTACAAAGAATATTGCTATTTCAATATCAAAAAATAGGTTTTTAAGTGAGACGCTCACTCCATTATTATTGGATGTGATAGATAGGTAAAGATAGTAGAAACTACTGTCTCATTCAATAATAATAAAGTGGATATCTTATCTAAATACTCGTTTTTAGTTATTAAAAGAGTATTAATGAATTACAAAAGCTTCAAAACAGTAGGACATTGCATTAAATAGGAGACTGCTCGTCAGAATCAATCAGGAGCTTCATGTCAACGGTGGAGACGAAGGCAGAATAAAAGCAAAGAACACGTACGTTGGGCGGCTGCTGTGCGTGTTGAATCAAGAATCAAACACATGAGGTGAGGTGGTTTAACATCTGATGTGGCGCCTACAATTCGGGGGTGGGGTCCCAAATGGGCACAACCGTAATTGCCTACCTACAATGATCCTTTAAAAGTAATTTAGACCGGTTATTTTTGTGGTTCAAATTAATCCCAACAAATACTATCATATCAATTATTTTTTTTGGTAACTTTTGAATTGAATTGATAATATCAAAAGTGAAATATATATAATTTTAAAGGGTAAAATAAATCTTTATTTGTCATTTTATTTTGGAATATATATATATATATATGAATTTAATTTTTATATATTAAGTAAAAATAATTAAGTTTCATATTTATTATTTAAAAATCAAGTAAATTAAATAATTTGATTAGATGACAGTGTAATATCAGTGTATCAAAATTAAACTCTACAAACATCTACACCAAACAATAAAAATTAAGGATTGAGATCTAACCTATAAAATATAATGAGAGGATGTTGTTCTTTTCCTTTTTCAATAAAATGAGAAAATAAAAGGGTAAAATATTTTAGCAAAATCGCAATATTTCCTTAAATATTCAATCCATTAAAGCTATCTATAAATTAATTAACATTTTAAGCTATCTATAATGATATGAGCTTAATTTAAAACGAAGAATGAGAAAAAAAATTATAGTTTTTTTTAATATTAATCAAATAATATTTTTTACTAACATTTACAAAAAACTATAGTTTTTTTCTCAATTTTTTTTAAAAATTAAGCTCATATATTTATTTAATGAATTAAAATTGTGTCAACCACGTTGTAGTTAATGGTAAATATTTTAATACAACAATAATTATTTTGTCATAATAAAATTTTGATTAAAAAAATTAACTTTTTGATAGTACAAATAAATTATTATTATAGAAAAGTAATAATGTATTTTTTTGTTTCGCTTGGATGCAAAAAAAAAAAAGGAAAGACATAGTGTAGTGTTTTGACGGCAAGTATAGCTTTTTGAGAAAAAGGTCTTGAGGATGAGGAAAGAGAAAGAAAGAAGCAATCATTCATTTTATTGACTGACCCGAGCAGGGGGGAGATGGGGAAGAAGAGCAGCGACTGTTGTGCCTGTGTCGTATGTATTGTGCACTGACCGAGTGAGTGAATTTGAGGAGAAAAGCTGAGCCGAGGACGCCACCACGTCCACACTTCAGATCAGATCAGAGACTCGGAAGCATTTCATTTCATTTCACTATGAGCAACGAATAGTGAGTTTCTTCGTTCCTCCTTTTCTTTTTCTTTTTCTTTTTTCCTTTAATTTTGCAGCTTATTTATTTATTTATTCATTCATCTGTGTTGCTTTCATTTCATATCAGCGATTACCTGTTCAAGCTTCTCCTAATCGGAGACTCCTCTGTTGGAAAATCTTGCCTCCTTCTCCGATTCGCTGTCAGTCTAATCTAGTCTTCTCTTCACTCACTCTCTCTCTCTCTTCCACGTTACATCTTCTTTTCTCTCCCTTCCTTCCTTCTATCCTTATTCGCTCTTTGTTTCAGGATGACTCCTATGTCGACAGCTACATCAGCACCATTGGCGTTGATTTCGTAAGCAACCCCCCCCCCCCCCCCCGGGGCGGCGTCTCTTCTCCCCCTCATAGCCGTTATCAGTCTTTTTCTTCGCTCGATTATTTAGGCCCATTGAATACTGCCATATATTCTCCTTGTTTTTTTTTCTTCAGAAAATCAGAACTGTGGAGCTGGAAGGGAAAACCATCAAGCTGCAGATTGTGAGCAAAACCAAACCTCCGTTTATCTATCCACTTTATTTCATGTCGGCTTTAATTTTTTTTTATCTGTTTCCAACTGTGGTTTCTGTCAGTGCAAGTAAAATGCCCGATGTTATGCTTAATTATTTTCCTTTTCTTAACAACAGCAAAACAAGGAAAAAGAAAAAAAAAACTTCATTATGTTTCAGACCAAACAATCACATTCATGATGACTTCAATCAAATAATGATTGTGATGTGCCACATCCCAAGTTACAAATTTACCCACCTTTGCCCGTTTGATTGATGTTGATAGAATATGCAGATGGAATGTTAAAAATAATGGCGAAATCTTGGTTTCTCTCATGCCCCCTCCCTCTCTCGCTGTCTCTGTCTCTCTCTGTGCGAGTGATTGACATGATCAGTTTTGGTAGAGTTGAGCATGACCATTATGTTATATCCTTGTTAAATCATGCTCTAGTCCGGAATGGTTTATGGCCGCATGCCAATAGTACTTTGCCTTCTTTTATATGGTTATTCGGAGATGCATGTATGGATTCACATATGCCCCTTTTTTCTTCTGAGAAGTTGGTCTGACTCTTGATCTATATGTCTGTTATGGTGTATTTTCTTTATGTCATTGTAATTGGAAGCCACCTATATATCTCATTCTCTCTTATTGCAAACCTCCGGAAAATGGATCAACCAGGCCACTCAAGAGGAACTGATACTTTTTGTCTACTCTGTTTAGTGGGATACAGCTGGACAGGAGCGATTTAGGACTATAACAAGCAGTTATTATAGAGGAGCACATGGAATAATTGTAAGTAACCTTATCATGTCGTCTTTTAAAGTGAGAAACACATGCTTGGCTTAGCACATAAAAATTTTTTGAGCAAACTTTTGGAATTCTTACCAGTTTGGGGATTGCAACAGATTGTCTATGATGTTACTGAGATGGAAAGCTTCAACAATGTGAAGCAGTGGTTGCATGAGATTGATAGGTATGCAAATGACAGTGTATGCAAGCTTCTTGTGGGCAATAAATGTGATCTAGTTGAGAACAAGGTTGTTGAGACACAAACTGCTAAGGTAAATCCCTAAGTATCACTTTTATCTTTTTGGATTCTTTGCTTAGTTTTGTCGTTTCTTACTAAGAAATTGTTATTCCTGGCAATCAATTTGTATACATTTTCATGTATGTTTTCGTTCAGCGTGTTTATTATTCAGCAAAAAGTTTTTACTGTAACTCATGTTCAGGTAACCTTACATGTGCAGCTTGTAATGTTTCCTATTTTCTTTATTAGCACCATGCATATCTTGTGATTTGCTTGTGTTTTGGACTTTGGTAGCTATTACTGATTGCCAATGCATTATGCTCCACAGCCCAAAAACAAAAAAGGGGAAATTATTACACACAGTTTCAGTGCTTTGGGAGGTCATTAACAACAACATACTTAACTTTGCCCCACTAGGTGCTTTGAGAGGTCATCAAACAAACAAAATTAGTAGTTCCATTCTGGATACTGATCTCTGGCTGCTGGAAGATAAAAGCAATTGGAACAAATTCCAAACATAATATACTTTTCAATATTTGGTTAGAAAATGGGAAAAGAGTGGAACTTGAATTTCTTTTACTTTCATTCTATGCCACTTGAATTTCTTTCACTTTCATTCTATGCCAGATAGAGAAATTAGAAGTATTTTAGCTTTACTTTTATTTTCCTCACTTTATGTTGTATTGCTGAAGCTGAATAACTTGCTGCAAGTGAGATATCTTGATAGAACTGAATGTATAACTCGGAATTTTGATTCTTTTCAATAATTAGAATTGTATAAGATCTTTTTAACTCGTGTATGGTCAAATTTAATATTGCTTGAATATATAATGTGTACTGATACTTTGGATTGATCATATCTAGATCTTAATGTTACTTATCCAAGGTTGAAGTATTCTTCAATATAGAATTTTTACTGGAAGCAGCATATGCCTTAACAGTAAATGAACCATCTGTTGCCCTGTCTATAAAATGAAGGGGAAAAAATAGTGAGAGAATCACGGTTTGTCTAATGCTTTTGTTGTGTATGATTATGAATTGCAGGCATTTGCAGATGAGCTTGGTATCCCTTTCCTTGAGACAAGTGCTAAAGATTCAATCAATGTGGAGCAGGCTTTCTTAACTATGGCAGCAGAGATTAAGAAGAAGTATCTAATATTTCTTGCTTTCCCTCTTTTGATTTGGGATCAGTACCAAATTACAGATGCTAATCAATTTTGTGATTCTATTAACAACTGGGACTTTCAACATGTTAGAAATTGAAAAATTAATGGGAGGTCATTATAAGTTTATGCCATTTTCTTTTTCCTTTTTTATGATAGTTTCATCATTTGCAATCTCAGATTGCAGCTGGCAAGATCCAGTACTATATTTTCTATGCAGTGTTGAGTGATAAAAAAATGAATTCTATTATCATACAAGAATTGATTGAGATGTTTTGGACTTTGATTTGAACTTATTTGCAGGATGGGAAGCCAACCGACCGCTAGTAAGTCATCAGAAACTGTTCAAATGAAGGGGCTACCAATCCCTCAGAAAAGCAACTGTTGTGGTTAGGTAGAACTTGTAATTTTCTACTTTGTGGTAGCTGTTATATTAAAATAGAGAGAATGTATTTCTGGACCTTGTTATGATATGGATGTTTAAGTAACTGTTAAAATTTCATCTATTTAAATCCTTGGATGATATGGTCCTGAATCTCCCCATGACTTCTCAAAGTTAGAATGTAAGAGGGGCAAGTTCGCACAAGCATCTTATTAGTTTGAGGCTTTGACCGCACTATTTTGCAGACTTATTACATACGCAGACACGCTCATTCAATACCTTTCCATGTAATGGTTTGCATGAGATAAACACCATGATTGAGCACGATGGAATGCGGGGAAGGTTAGAAACCTGCTTGCCTTGGCCTGACATTATAACAAAAACATATTGCGAACATTTTGCTCTGGACTCAACTCAAGTATTACAAAGGGAGCTCAAGAACGAAGGCGATCAGAGACCAAAGGCAATACGCACACACAGAATTAGGCTTAGATAGGAAGGACCGAAGGAGGGTGAGATGCTGAAGACAAAGAAGGCGTGCCGACAAGATGCACACATAACGCAGAGCGTATGCCAAGTTTCCACTAAGGTGGCACCATATCTCTTGGCATGTGCTTTTTCGATTTTTTTTAATTTTTGGAAAAATTGGGATCTCTTGGCATATGCTAATAGCAACGAAGATTTTTTTTCTCTAGGAGACCGTTTTAAGAAAAAGGATTATTTTCTCATAAACAAGCAAAACCACGCATGCGCTCAAACCCCTAACGTGTAAGAATAATAATAATAATAATAATAATAATAATCCCATATATAATCCTATATATAAAGAAAATAGTCTTTTTTAACTACCTTTTGTATTCAAATTTTTTATTTTTAAAATATCCTTAATACATAAAAAATTAGAGGAAGTTATAAAAATAATAAAAGAAGTTAAAATAAAATTAAAAAAATTATGAAAATAAAAAAATAATTGTGGATTGATAGGTACTTATATGCCTATCAATTCACTAATAATAATAAAAACTCTAATGTGTGATCATCGACTAATACTATTGGCCACACAATGTAAGTTTATTTGAAAAAAATGCTAAATTTATAGTGTATAGTTAATAATTAATAAACGTGACCAATAATTTTTTTTGGCTTATATTCGAATTATTTCTAATATAGTTTTTATCTTTCGGTGAATAATATAGTTTAATTTTGACACAAGGTTAATGTAGAAAAGGTTTTATTGAGATATATAATATTTTGTGGTGCTGTACTTATTAATATAGCTAAAGGCGTTAAATAATGTAAATTAATGAGTTGTGTTATTATACTCATAGGTGGTGGAATATCATATTGACTCACTCCATCTACCATTAAATGGGAAATTGATTTCATTTAAGTAAAGTCCATAATCTCATTCAATAATAAATAAGATATGAATTGATATAGTATCTACGAGGACAATTATCAAGAGAAATATTGATGTTGGAGTATGAAGTTTCTACATAAACTGTAACATGTTTTGATCTAGTAACATCGATATTTCAATACCTCTTAGGATTTGACATGTTCAGTCAACATTATCATTATAATATTTTCTGTTTATGCAAGAATTAGTTCCACAAGCTAGTCGCGTTCCTGTATGCATCTGAGTGTTATATGCTCCCGCACTACATAATAATGCTCCACCAACTAATATTAGTGATCTTCGATGACAATGAACCCTGAATCTGCAAATTTAGTTGGAAGTGAATTTAATACGGCTCTGCAAAAAATGAATCACAGACCTGCAAGGCAGCGCCTAGGATTAGGAACAAACCTACTACACTGGAAAACCGGGCTAGCTAATACTCATCTCATTGCTCACCATACGCAATCATTAGAAGTCGTTATAAATAAATCCAATCCTGGTGACATACCAAAATAAAGTGTAGTTCAAAAAGAATGATGAACAAAACAGGCGAAACAATGACCAAAAGCGCGATCCTGATACCGAGCAACAGATGCTTGTTTAAGATGATGTACAGCAAGGCTTCTTCATATTTGGTTCGGGTTCCCCCACTGTGATGGTCTTCCCTTTAACATTGGCGGGAGCAGCCTCATTGGAAGACAGAGATTTCTTGCTGATGATGCGGTATATCTCAGCAAGAATTGTCTGGAAAGCCTTCTCCACATTAATGGCTTCAAGAGCAGATGTCTCGATGAAAGAGAGGCCTTCTTTCTCGGCGTAGCTCTGGGCATCCTCTGTGGCGACAGCTCGGAGATGCTTGAGATCGGTCTTGTTGCCAATCAACATGATCACAATGTTGGCATCTGCATGGTCCCTTAGCTCCTTCAGCCATCGCCCAACATTCTCAAATGTGGTTGGTTTTGTGACATCGTAGACCAGAAGAGCCCCAAGAGCACCACGATAGTATGCACTCGTTATTGCTCTGTATCGCTCCTGTCCAGCTGTATCCCATATCTGAGCTTTCACGGTTCTTCCCTCAACCTGCATTTTCATTCATATCAATATCGCATGGCCATTTTATCATTTGATTCGTTTCGATTCTATTCTTCATGCATTGCATTGCATAGCATAGCATAGCATAGTTTAGCAATTGGGAAAGCGTATTAAATCATGCATTCCATTAATCTCACATGTCTACGAGAGAAATTGCAGCATTCTACTACTTACTAGGCCAAACCAAAAATAAGTGTTAAATTTTCAACAAACTTAAAAGAAGGACCAGATTAGCTGGCTATCCCATCAGGATTTTAGTCAAGTCAGGATGGCAACAATGGTAAAACATGTGCCATTAAAATAGTGAGCATGATATGCATCTTTTGCAATGCCTTTAATTGGGCAAAGTAAATGAGCAGAGTGTAGCAAGTGTACCCAACCAAAAGGAAAGGATTGAGAAACCAAATGAATCAATTGACTAGGGACTAAATACTAATGCAAGCTAAGTACATGTAGAATGATATTAAGTAGGAACAATGGTAACATGTACATTGAAAACTAAACATGTGAAGGAGTTGCAATAACAAATAGCAAGAAAGCCGTGGATCAAATGAGTAAGGAAATATAAAAACGAGGAAAGCAAAATATAATCAAATTTAACTATATTGGGCAATGTAGTAGGTAATGAAATTGTTGAGGGTAACAGTAGAGGAATGAAAAAAACACTAGGTGTTAAGGGAGAATGAAGATGAGATCTGGCTGCGTGGGGCAAAGCCAGATCCAATATTAAAAATAAAGAGTTGAGTTGAGTGAAATAGTATACTACTACTACAGATGAATCTGTGTGTGTGTGTGTGAGTGTGTGTGAGAGAGAGAGAGAGAGAGACCTGAAGGGTGCGAGTGGCGAATTCGACGCCAATAGTGGACTTGGACTCCAAGCAAAACTCGTTGCGAGTGAATCGGGAGAGCAGATTGGATTTGCCAACGCCAGAATCACCGATCAGAACAACCTTGAACAGATAATCGTATTCTTCCTCTCCTCTCCTTGCCATCGATCCTCCGCTTCCCCTTTCCCTTCTTCCTCTCTTGTTCTTCTCTCTCTCTTTTACTACCACCACCTGACTCGATTCGATTCAAAATCAATTTCAATTCAGTTAGCAACAACAGTCAAAAGAAAAAGAATAGACTTTGATTGTGTTGAGTAGAAACCAGGCGAGCAAAAAAGGACTTACGTTTCGTTACAGACCAACCCTTTCCTTTTCGATTCGATTGCCCCCGTTTTTACCAAACTGTCCCTCCCATTGCTTTCCTCCAATTAATTCTTTATCCTTTTTCTTTTCTGAAAAAATCTTTTAATCACAGCCTAGCTGTGACTAGCTGGCAACCAAGCACCCCGGGCAAGGGGTAACCATCGAGGCTCTCCTGTAGCCACAGTTGAACAACATGGAGTTATGTACAAAGGAAGGAATTCACGTACTTTCTTTTCCCATTATAAAGACAAGAAAAAAAAAGTACATAATTTTATTCTTTGATGATTTTATTTTATAGGAATTGTTTTCTCTCTTTCTTCATTAATCATTTCAATTTAAAATTTAAACTGTGAAAAATATCTTTGTTAATTTTTCTTATCTCTATCTTTTTTTTAAACAAATAGTCTTGTCTATCTCTGAACTCTTCATAGATAATTACTTTATATTATTATTTAATTATATATTTTTATTTATAATGCTTTTCATACAATGGACCAACTCCTTAATCAACTGTGCCATGCTCTATTTGCACATAAAAAAATTAATTAAATAACAGGCTGCGCATCAAAATTAAATTTTTGGAAATAAGATTATCGGGCAATTATCGATAATTTCTTCTTTTTTTTTTGTCTGAATCAATTATCGCTAATTGAAGTTTGTGGGCCGGGTAGATGTGGGGTGGACCCGTCCCGTTTTGGGAGTTGGCTCACCACTTTATAAAACCTAGATTTCTTTCTCCTTTGTCTTTTTCGCTCGCTCACTCACTGGTTCACGCTAGGAGTCGCCGCACTACTTGCCCCCTACCCTTCCGAGCCAAAGCTCTCTCTCTCTCTCTCTGCAACTGTAAGCTCTCTGCTCTCCTCCCTTTTCTGATTAATCGCGACTCCGTTTGATTAATTCGTGTTTGGTTCCGCTCATCATATAGTCAAGGAACGGAGGAAGGAAGAAAGGCATGGCTCTGGTGAGTGCTCTGCTCTCTCTCTCTCTCTCTCTAGTTTAATCTAACCGATTGTGTAACTGTTAACTGATCTGATCTGTGTGCATACGCTCCGTAGATCCTGCACGCACAGAAAACAAACAAGAATGCATTTAAGACTCTCATTGTTGCCGAGTTCACTGGTGCCCAGGTCCAGTTGGCCCCAAATTTTGAGATGGGTGTGTCTAATAAAACCCCTCAATTTCTCAAGTTGAACCCTCTTGGAAAGGTATTCTCTTTTATCATCCCATTCACTCACCGCACTGCCTTATTCCAAACTTCCATTACATAGATAATCGTCCTCTCTCCAGGTTCCTGTCTTGGAAACGCCAGATGGTCCTGTCTTCGAGAGCAATGCCATTGCTCGTTACGGTAATATAAGTGTCGATATGGATTGTTGCGACTCTTTCTTCTTACTTGTTTGATTGGGATTAATTGCTTGCTGCAGTTGCTCAATTGAAGGCTGACAACACTTTGTATGGGTCATCTCCTATTGATAAAGTAACCTGGTCTTTTTTATTTTATTTTTGCCGACATCTTCAATCCTTTTTTAAATTTTTTATGTGCCAGTTTGGAATGTACCATGTGTGTTACTTCGTGGTAGTTCTGTTTCTATTTCTATTTTCTTTTTGTGCTTTATAGTTCATGTTTTGTTGTTTCAGGCCCACATTGATCAGTGGATTGATTTTTCATCACTGGAGATTGATGTTCATCTTATGACTTTGTTGCTACCAAGACGTGGTCTTGCCCCATACCTTCCTCCAGTAAGTTGTCTGAAGAGTTATATATATATTTGTATTTTAATTTGATTAGAGTTTATCAATGTGGAGAATTGATAGCAATCATGTATAATACTTGTGAGTTGGATGTACCTCTTCAGGACTAATGAAAGGCATTTCTGAAATCAATTGGTTTATTAATGGTGGACGAATGTCCAATTCTTAGTGTCAAACTGGGTACAATGTATTCTTCATCAAGATTGTTACAACTCACTCACGTTAACTTCCCCTTTTCCTGGTTGACGAATTAGATTGAGGAGGCTGCAACTGCTGCTCTTAAGAGATCGTTGGGGGCTTTGAACACTTACCTTGCCTTCAATACTTATCTGGTTGGGCATTCTGTTACGCTTGCTGACATCATAACAACATGCAATTTGTATTTCGGTTTCACTCAGCTTTTACCCAAGAGCTTCACCTCGGAGTTTCCCCATGTTGAGAGATACTTTTGGACCTTGGTCAATCAGCCAAACTTTCAAAAAATATTAGGTCAGGTTAAGCAGATTGAGTCTCTTCCTCCTATTCAATCTGCAAAGAAGCCTTCCCAGCCCAAGGAGTCCAAACCCAGGGCTAAGGATGAACCAAAGAAAGTGGTTATCCGGGAGCCAGAAAAGCCCAAAGAAGAAGCAGCAGAAGAGGAGGCACCTAAGCCCAAACCCAAGAATCCTCTTGATCTTCTTCCTCCAAGTAAGATGATATTGGATGACTGGAAGAGACTTTACTCAAACACTAAGACCAATTTCCGGGAGGTTGCAATCAAAGGTATGTGATTGTACCACTTGTGGTTTCTATACTTAAATTATCACTAATATGATTATATTGTATTTAAATTCATTGGACATATACTATGATGACTTTGTTTTATTAAACTTGATGCATTTTATTATGAATATTGTAGCAAAGAGTGTGAAGGTTTTTCTGGGCAGAAGTCTTACCCTTTTAAATATTCTTCTGTCAGGATTTTGGGACATGTATGATCCGGAGGGATACTCTCTCTGGTTCTGTGATTACAAATACAATGATGAGAACACTGTTTCATTCGTTACTTTGAACAAAGTCAGCGGATTTCTCCAGCGGATGGATCTGGCTCGAAAATATGCTTTTGGAAAGATGCTTGTGATTGGGTCAGAGCCTCCATTCAAGGTAAAGGGGTTGTGGCTTTTCAGAGGGCATGAAATTCCACAATTTGTGATTGATGAATGCTATGACATGGAGCTCTACGAATGGACCAAGGTTGACATCTCGGACGAAGCCCAAAAAGAGCGTGTTAATCAGATGATCGAAGATGCTGAACCTTTTGAGGGAGAGCCCCTCTTGGATGCCAAGTGTTTTAAGTGAGAAATTAAATCCCTCGGTGAAAAGGGAATGGTTTTGTCATGCCTCTATATTATTGGTAGAGTTGGATTTCTTTCCTATTTCAGTTATAGAAAGTGTTTGCGACTTACCAACTTTCAAAACTTAAGAATGCTTGATTTTTTTTCTACTTTTAATTTTGATGAAACTGGGTTAGTATATAATGGTAGGACCATCCGTTTGGTGTTTTGCAATTTTATGGAGTTTAGGTATTTTGCAAATTTTGGTTTTGTATTTCATTGCCTATTGTTGTAATACTATTAAGTGAATTAATTAGAAACAACAAGAAAAATGTTACCAATTTTTAAAAATAAAAGGGAAAAATTGTAGGAAACCTCCTGTCAACTTTGGTCATGTGTATTTTGGACTGTAACTTTAAAAATATGTAGTCTTTAAACTTTTTGATACATGTATATTACTACAATATGATAGTGGATGTTTATTTTTTGGTATAAAACTGAAAAAAGGTCTTTACTTGTTTATATATATGTATTTTTATCTTCTTATTTTTTAATGTGAGGTTTCTTAAAGAGATTATAGAGCTCAATTATGTAATTTGTTGTCAAAAAATGAACATTTGTTCATAAATGGTAGGAATGTGCAAATATTACAAACTGTAAGGGCTATTTTATATATTTTTAAAATAATAGGGTTAAAGTTCACGTAAGTTAAAGTTGAAGGTTTTTTTTTTTCAGACTGGTATTGATTGAACATGACTCTTTCAGTTTTTTTTTTTTTGACGGGGATTGAACATGACTCTCTACTGTCAGTGAAAAGTGCACATGGATGAAGTATACATATTTCGGAGTGTTAATTTACGTTACGTACAACCTCAGCGGCAGACCCACAAATATTTCAAAATGTTAATTTACGGCACGTAAAAAATCTTTGTTAGAACTTCATTGAAAAAAAAAAAAGTAAATTTTTAGTTTGTGTTTAATTTCTATGCCCTCTCATTATGTATTATTATATTAGTAAAAATAATTAAATCTTATATATATTACTTTAAAATTCATAAAAATAAAATAATTTAATTAAATGATAGTATAAAAAAAATTTTATATCATCATTATATAGAAATTAAACTCTTTTTATTTATATTTTTTTTACAAAATTATGAAAATAAAGGTACAAAACTATGAAAATAAATATAAAACATGAAAACAAAACTAAAGAAACCATATTTGTTTTTTGGGCAAAAGTAAGCTTGTAGTTTTATGTTTTTGTTACCAACGTACTTATGTAATTATGTTGAGAGAAGAAGTTCCTCGCGTGAAGGATTAGTTACGAATTTCAGCAAAGAAAATTATATAAGTAAGGGCATTGCTTATCAATTGGTTATATCTCAATAAAAGAAAATTGTTGCAATAATAATAACTTAATAAGGGCACTAATTAAGGGGGAAAAATAGTAAATTTTAAAATATTTTAGTGGGTCTTTTATATTAACAATGTAAAAATATTTTATATAATTATCTAATCACATTATTCTATTTACATGATTTTTAAATAATGAGTTTGAGAGCTAATTATTATGAATAATCTGACAGAACATCATTTTTTTTAGTCCACATTATAATAAGAGTTACGATAATGTAGATTTTTAAAGTATATAGTATTGATTACATTATTTATATTTTTATTATTCTTTAACGAATGAAATATAAATGTAATTTTAATATTCTGAAAATATAAAAACTATATAGTTATTCAATTATATATTTTCATATAAGTAAAAATAATTAATTTTTATACTTACTATTTGAAAAAATATATAAATAAAATAATTTAATTAGATAATTATATAAAAGAAAAATTTTATATTGTTAATATACTAAAATTAACTCATAAAATAGACTCATCAAAATTTGACTCACTTCACAGGGGTTAAATCCCATAGAATATCTTATATAAGTTTTATGATTTAATTTTAATCCATTTGCAATATTCTTTTAGATTGTCATTCATACATATACGGTTGAAGACATGTATAGATGGTTGACTTTTACGCCATTGCTTAAGCAATCATACAACTAAAAGAATTTAATTGAATTTTTTATATAGATCAAGATTAAACTCTATGGATATGACTGATTGGAGGACAAAATTGGAGATTGAGAATTTTTCGTAATGAATCCAATATGTAAAATCATATATGACACTTAAAAAAAATTTTCCTTAAATTTTATCTCGACCAAATAGGCAAACACACCCTTATTCGTGCCAAATAAACATGACAATAGTCTTTTATGAATTTAGTCTTTATGTATTAATAGTATAAAATTCCAATTAAATCATCTTATTTATATGACTATTCAATTGATGGGTATGAGATTTACTTATTTTTACATATATAACAAATACACGACTAGATGATAACGAAGAAAACTTTTTTTTTTTACTTTGTTAGTACATAAAAATTAAATTTATTTTTTATTGGATACTTGTTGAGTTTAACTATGATCTAATAACAACGTAAAATTTTTTTAGATTATCATCTAATTAAATTCTTTTGTTAGCATAATTTTTTGAACAATGAGTGTGAAATTCAAACCACCTTTACTAAATGGCAATACTAGGTTAAATTATAGTGTGAAAAATTTTTACACTATATGCATTCAAATTATATTGGTACATTTTATTTAAGAGCAAGATTAGGTAAATAATAAAATTGTATAATAAATACATATTATAATATCATCACTAGATATGATAAATAAGTGAGATGAGTGGAGACCACTCATCATATGTAATAGTGATAAAATGTATAATGTGTATTTATTACCTAATTTATTATAAAAACAAACATTTTTCGTTATTTAAAATTTAAAATATGTGCCGTCAAAATTGAGTATTGACGGTGCCTGGACAAGGAGGATCCACCTAAGAAGACGGGCGCAGCTTGAAATACTGAAACATGAGTCCCAAATTGAAATTGCAGAAGTTGGTTCATTAGATCACAAACAATTCACAGGCAGGCAGCGTCATTTGTTGTTTTCGTTTTCATTTCGAAATCACATCTCTCTCTCTTTGTTCTTTTGTTTTGTCTTTTTGTGGATGTCATGCTGAAGATTGGTACAGAGAAGAACAAGATGACTGCGATCCGAAGAAGCAGTAGATCACAGAGTTTCCTCGTATTCGTCGTTGCCTCCTCCTTCCAATTCGTCCTAGGTTCGCTTCCTTTTCCGCTCTCTCTCCTCATTCGTACCTAATCTGATTTTATGTTCCCTTCTTTTCCTTCAGATTCATGGGCATGTTCCATTTCTCGCATTTGCTATTGTTGTTACGGAATTTCGGATGCTTTTCATTCGTGTAAAAACCACGCATAATCTTCGGGCTCACCTCGCTTCTCCTATTGCTGAAAGTAAATAATATTATGTTGCTACCCCGTCCACTTTTAACTGTCTTTTAGGAATCAGTAGAAGTTTGGTATATTTGTGTCTAAATACATTCCCTCGAAGATAGTTAAAATTAGACGGAGGTAGTAGGTTTGTTTGCTTCTCTTAATTGCTTGCGTTAGAATCTGTGCCATGCGCCTGCCTGCCTATAGCAAACTGAAATTGTCCAACCTTCGACTTCGACCTCCACTTCAACATCTATTGTTATTCTTGTTCTTGTTGTTTCTGGGAAACCAAATTCTAGCTTATTGTTACTTAGGAAGCAGTACCATACATTTTAACTGTTATCTGCATCGAATCCATTTGCTTTTGGCGATAAGCACCCCAGCTTAATGTGGCCACAAAAGCTGTTTTGGGATTTTTACTCTTCTGGTACGATATTTTCCCCGGCCCAAGTTGAAATTGTGCACCCTCCTTAACAATGTTTATTTTTTGCAATAACGCTTCTGTTCCTTTGCCTTCCGTTGCTGTAGCAAGTAGCAACATTAATTTGTTTAGATTGCTTTTCCACAACAGACTCCAAGAATATCTGATCTTCGGGTGTTTTCACAGGCTTTTCTTCTGATGACTCACCTGATTCTAAGAATGCTACAAAGACTGAAGCTCATGCCCGCAGCACCACTTCTCTAATCATCATTCTATTGATTGTGCTTGTGGTACTTTCATTGCTCTCCTTTTTACTTTTTAAATTGTGGCGGAAGAAGAAAAGAGAAGAGCAATATGCTCGCCTTTTGAAATTGTTTGAAGAGGATGATGAGTTAGAGCTTGAGCTTGGCCTAAGGGACTGACTGACCTTTGCCATTTTACATCTTGCCATCAGTGTAATTGAGGTTGTTATTCCACCTTACTTTCCTTTTTGGCATTTGCTCACGCATCCAAACTTGTTTTGGTAAAAACTAAATACTAATTACTACCTTCGTTTACCTTTTGTTTTTGTTTTAATCCTGATCATAACAGAGAGAATTGAAGGAGTTAAAATATTCCACAGATTTGTTGTGTGGAACCTGTTGGGGATCAGTGGATCACAATATTATTCTGTAAAATGGCAACCCTCCAATTTTTCTCTTGGTATTTGATGGCACAAGTTAACTTTACAAGCTATGTCATGCGTTTCCTTACACCATCCTATCCATGCAGCAGAGAAACCTTCTGCCTACAGAGCATCTGAATGCCACTGTTATACAATGCCTTTTGATGAATCTTAACACTCCATATGTGCCACTCATAAACTTTTTGCAATTTTTTTCAAGTTTTGGAAGTGAGATATATTGTCGGTTGCTGGAAATAATCTTGTCACTGCACTTTTATTTAATTTTTTTTGTATTTTTGAGGGGTAGGTTTTTTTTTTTTTCCGTTACAATTGATGGCAATCATGTCATGATCCTTTAAAATATTCTAATTGCAGGCTTATGAGTTTGCTCATTGTGAATTTTGCACTTCTTCCATAGCCAAGATGGATATGACCTCCCATGACGAGGTTTGGGCTTTTTTGGGGAGAAAGACGACAATTGAATGTTTGTAATGCTGTTCGATTATTTTTTCACATTGATATTTATGTTTCTGCATAGTATAGGTGAAGAGGGCTAACTTTGCTCGTGATTGCATGGAGTCTCCTAGAGTACTCCTGACATCTGTTAATATGTAAGATATTGTAGTCTTGACATGTTATGGTGTCCATGAATCAGAATGCCTTGTTATGTTTTGAAGGCAGTTGCTTTCTAAAATAACAGACCCGCTTCACTTGAACCTTATTTAGTAATGATGGTAGTGCACAAGTTTTGCATTCATAGTTATTTGTACATAGTTACTATGTAACGGTTGTACAAGGACATATTAAGTGAGAATGAGTGTTTTATGTGAGCAGCGATAATAAGAGATTAAACTGTGGCTGAGATCACATTGCCGATCAAAGAAACTATCCACATCCAACCCTCTCTTTCCCTTAACCTGCTCTCCTCCTCCTTTCTTTCCCAATGCCAAAGCGTCACCATCTCTGCCTTCAGCAATTAGCAGCAAGAGAGGTCAATGAAGATAAAGGTCGACGCAAAGAGAGGTCATCCAGCGGCATTTTCTCAACACCTAGACGTGCTTATCAGTGTGATTGGGATATGCCAGTGATTGGGATATGCCCATATAAGGATCGTACACAGTATAGCCTTTTTGTCTTGTACAGTAGTCCGACCAAAGGTCAAGTGAGTTGATTGTTTCTGTTCTTGGAAGATTCTGATGTCCTGTGCTTATATTACCTCCAATTTTCTCTAGCGATCCATCTACCTTTCTTGTGTGCACCCGTGACCCAACTATTCGTATTTGTCAATGAACTATAGCATGGATCCACGAGGGGTAAAAATCGAGGCCTCGTAAATTTAAGCTCAAGTTTGATGGTACCGCTATTGCCTCCATCGACGAGGCGGGCTTATAAATAAGGAATGACAGAGGCAGATGGTGGAGTGGATTGGGTTTCTCTTGTAAAATTGGCACGTTTTGATTGGGCTTCCAGTAGCATGGGACAAGGGGATTAGAAGCAGTGTTGTTGTTGAAAATGATTCTAAGGCTATTATATTACATTATATTATTGAGGTGCTGTCGAATGAATGAGAAGGATCACTCACCCCAGAAGAAGCAGATTAATCCAATCCAATGTGATTAGATAAGAAGGATTGGGACGTCAATGTCACTCAGTCACACTTAGCGTAGCACCATAGGGATGGGAAGGCAATAGCCAATACATATGTGCAGCGGGTTGGATAGCCAGAGAGTCTCCACTGTCACTGTAACGTATATTGCCTTCAGATGGGGTGTGGCAATCTTCTCCTGTGGGCCTTGTTAACATCCTTCATGTCATGATGATCTGAGTGGAGTTGCTTGCTATGCCCCGATCTCGTTTTTCTTCGGGCGGTTTAAGTCCCGTTTCACCACCCAACAAAAACAAAATTCGAAAAAAGAACATAGTGGACATGGTCTGGTAAAAGAGGAGGAGAAGAGCGTCAATGTAGAGTCAGGGCGGGTAATTTTTGAAACCAATGATTTAAGTTTAACCACGCAATTTAATCTAATTGTTGAAATGTTTATTCTCATTTTTCGAACCAAAAAAAAAAAAAAACACTCATTCTCACTCGACTGACTGTACATGCACTGGCAATTTATTTGTTAAGGAATGACGTTTGCTAGGCATTATATCCTTTTTTCTATTAGATACGGGGCCAAAGGCCCATTTGCTAGGCATGATATCAATGTTGCATAATATTGTTGTAAAGAAAACTAAGAGTTGATTCCCACTTTAAACCCCAAAATTTTAGGAGCTATTTTAGTTCCTGAAATTTAAAAGTTGGCTAATTGATCTCTAATTTTGATATAGTCATGTTAGTCCCCGGTGACTAAGTTGTAATAAATTATCAGACTAATTTGAGAAAGCTACTTTTTTTAGGGATTATTTTGATTTAATGATATAAGTTTACGGTATTGATATGAATTATTTGGGCTTTTAAGGACTAATATGATTCACGATTATAAAATTAGAGGCTAATTACTCATGTTTGAATTGCAATAACCAAACGACTCTTGTGTATCGTCTCAAAGATGAAAATGCTAAATATAAATGAGTAATGATGTGTACAATATAATTGTAAAACATTTCTATAATAGATATAAAAACAAAGAAGTTGATGTGCCTATTTCAATTTCTTATTTCTTGGGCCCACCACCTTCTTTGTTTTATTATCTATGTTTTACAAATGTTATACAGCATTATTATACACATATCATTATTCTATAAATATATAGGGGACACAATTAGGCAAAGTTAGTAATACTCCCCTGGCAACATGCTGTCTGTGAAAACCCTGGCCATGGGGGATGATATCTTCTAGACACTACTGACAAGATTAACAAAACACTTGTGTTCAAAGCTTTTCTTGATTTGTTTGGGGATTTTTAAAATAAAAAAAGAAATGTCTTGAACAGAATAAGAATTCAATTTTTATACATTGTAAATTTTTTTACTCGGCTATCTAATAATATATTATTATATCAATTATGATAGTTGGCTGTTTTGCTCACTATTTAAAAAATCATGCAAATAAAAAATTTTAATTAGATAACAATCTAAGTGTTTTACAATTGTTAATGAATTAAAATTAAACTCAGAATAATAATGAGTTTAGTAGAAGAATGAAAGAAAAATGTGTGTCATTCTTTTTTTTCCTATACATATGAGGGCCGGAGCCCAAAAAGAAAACAAAACTAAAATGTTGCACTAATAACTCGGGGTACACAAACCTCATAAGCATCAGCATTTGAGGAGCCCAACACAACCTGCAGGGGGTGTTCCAGATGGTAGTGTCATAGCCGGGGGAGCGACAAACATTCGCTAACCAATCAGCACTCTCCATAGATGGAATGGAGATGAATCCTCCAATCCCGGTTAATAAGCTCGCTGATTCTAGATAAGAGAATATGCGAGCCCTTTGAGCCAAGCCCTATTATTAATTGCATCGAGTCCGATTCAATTGTCCCTTGTTTGTTTGTCTCCCTGCTCCCAAGCTAGACTCACCCCATAACCCCGCTGCAAAGGCCGAGCAGATCCCAATTTTCTTGGCGAATCCCAATATCCATTTGCCCGTATCATCTCTCAAGATCCCACCACATCCAGCAACGCCAGGATTACCTTTAGCAACTCCATCGGTATTAAGTTTATATACATCTTCAATAAGCTTCGCATTTCGTTCCTTATTGATTCTTCCTTGACCTACCGTCGTTCAATTTCACAGCAGAGGAACATCCTGCATTAACTTGTTTTCCGCAAACCAACTTCCTGCCATATCCAATGACAGCAACCATAGAAACCCGACGATTTATTTCAGCCAAGTGCCAACCAAACTAACGTTCTTTATTTCAAAATATTAACAATGTCAAATTACAGCATCCATTTTGTCAAAAGAAAAAATTGCAACTTGGTCATCACACTACGGCAATTTCAACGCAGCACACTTGTGACAAATAAACTGCCCCCCTGCAAAGTTGGTGAGTAAAATAGGTTACCTACTCGCACAGGGAGCTTAACTAGGTACTCAGAAAATGATCATACGACAGTATCAGTACAATATCTTGCCATAACAGCTGTTCGAATTTCAATACATAAAACTCCAAAAAAAAAAAAATTCACTTGCAACCTTGAAAAAATAAATAAGCTGACAGTCATTAAACAATGATGTCACAAATATTCTTGTTGCAAACCAATCAAAGACACTCCACTTGTTTTATTGAGAGTCAATACCATGCATATTTAGATATTCATGCATGAAATAATCTAATAATAATATGACAAAAAAAGACACTATCGAATAGCACCTGCAAATTAATTAATACTATAACAGCAAAATGAGGGTCAATGTTCTAAAGGTTAATACACCAAAGAATAGACATAGAAGTGAAATAGACATTAAATTGACCAGATAAACCATCCGTCATCCCAACAAGCTGGTTGAGGAGACTCAGCCCCGAAGTAAGTTGTTTCTGGTGAATAACATCAGTGAAAAGACCATCACAAATTCTAAGAGATCAGATGCTAATAACTTAACTTGAGAAAACTGTAGACCATCAAGAAATCGGGGTCATCTTCCTGTCTTGGCTCGTTTCATTCCAGTACTGTTAAAAGGTGACATGCTTGGACTCATACTTGGGCTCATGCTAGGACTTTCCTCCCTCAAAGTACCATTGAGCATTGCTAACTCCCTCAATTGCTGCTTCTTATAGTGATCAAGGGATTCATCCTGGAAGGTTAGCAATGGTTAGCAGGACTAAACTACTAGATAGAGGGAGTGAGAAAGGCACCATTGAAGTGATCAACTATAACATATATTTGTACCACTGGCTTCAAAAGATTTTCTAATATTGCCACAGCATGATCCAAGCGATTATTGATTATATCTTCTGGAAACTCTGCCTCCACCAACACATGCAATGGCTCTTTAAGGTGCTCATATCCAGGTTTATCTTTAAGCTTCTCTTCCTATAATGAAAAGTTAATAAAGGTCAAGAAAAATGGCATACATGTGATCCTTCAGAGTAACAGTTTTACCAGAACCGCTAACTAAAAAAGAATAAATCAGCACCACAGTAACAGTATTATACTATCTTTACCTTTATAGAATCCTTCACAGAGCCACAGCCTCTTATGTAAACCCTACATTCTGTCATGGCTTCCACTCTTTTCAATGAGTTCCCACGGGGTCCGAGAATTCGCCCAACAAAATTATACTGCTGGGATTTGAGTAAAAATACCATATAATTGAAAAGAATAAGAAAAAAAATTGCAAACTGGAGTGCCAGAACAAGATTTGACTTACATTTGGATATTTGTCTACAGGGACATCAAGTCTAATAACTCTCTTAACTACAGGAGTAGTTGGAACTCCTTGTGCCCCAGGCCATCCCATTGACGGGGCTTGAAATGATGCCATTCTTTGGAGATTTCCATTGTCCTGCATGAAGAAATTAGAAATTGTTGAGGACTCTTTTATAACTGTGTTGTGCTAACAACCCAAACTCTCTTGCTACCAAGTCTCCTCACAATTCAATAGAAATTGTCATCACACTCTATTTACTGGTCATTTATAGCATTTCAATTTATATACTAAAGCATCTGTGTGTTTGACTGCCACTAGATGTCATTTTAGAAAGCTAACTACCAAAATTCTGCACAATTTGAACACCACACATCCATATTCATCAGTTTCATGATTGGCTATTGCCCATATAGCAGGCTGCCAGCACTATCCATCCAATCGTACAGTGAGCATGAGTGCAAAAATGAAATACTTTTAAAGATTATTGCATGAGGCATGCACAACCATGAATGTATAATGTGATTCCATAAGCACCAAACAAAAAGATATGAGAAGAGAGCCAAAATCTAGCAACAAATGGCTGGAATGAGTTTGCCCTAACAGTTTAAGTAGCTGATGTGCAGGCAAATGGACTGGTCCTTGGCATGTTAAATACAGATTAAGTTTAGAAGAACTAGGAACCTAGGATAATGTCAATCAAAATGCTGAATTCCTAGTTCTCTGACGTGTCATGCACCAAACTGCCATCAACCTAGAAGTTTTCAGAAATAAGTTGCACTTGTGCTTTACAATGCATGAAAGACATTTCCCAAAAATATGCTTTCTAGACCTGCCTCAATATACGCAAATTAAAAATCACAGGCATGAATAATAAATACAAAGTTAACTAGCAATATGGTCTATTATCAAATATTTTTGAATCACAAATTTGCTCTTTGCCATGGACTTAGCACCCAGTGCTAACATTTGCAAAAAGTCAATAAAGCAGCAAGCCAGCAACAATGAAGCAAGATTTGATCAGAGAAGTAGGAATATCAAATCTCTTTTCTGGGTGGAATATTCTTTCTCCACCAATGGTATCTAGTAAAACCCAGGAAAGAAGAATTATTGTATTGGTGAGTGTCTCAATTCCAGGTGTTGGGAAATTTCCAGATATCAATGAGCGAAGCCTAGAAACACCTCCATCTAATAATTGCTTCTCCGTGGATTTCTTATTACATGATATGGTAGGACTTTCTAGTCGAGAACTTATACAGATACCCTTTTTCATGCTGGGATATTTCCATACATCAGAAGAGAAATGCAAACAAACATAAATCATGAACAGGTTACATTTACGCAATAAACATGTATTATAAAATCATTAAGGAAATGACACAAACAAACAACTATCCCCACTACTCAATGTTGGATGGTTTAGTCAATGCTTGAAAATTAAAAATACTATGAAAGCAAGTGTCCATCATATCAATTTGGATTGAATTCTAAAGTTTATGCTTACAGTAAGAACTGCTAGAAATCTACTTTTGCAGTCAGAGATTTTTTTCCTAACAAAAAAAGAAGCAAAAATTTGAGGAAAAAGACAACCATAAAGAAGATGCACATGATTATATAAATAACAATGACATCAATAAAGTAGCATTACCTCTATTGGTACAGCAGGCCATCCCTCCAGATCCATAGGTCTACTATTTGGATGTTGAACTAAGGACCTAAATGGACTGTCTGGCTCAAGTCTTTCATGATCCATGAAACCTTGATTGAAGCCTGATACCCGTCTGATTTCTGCCATGTCACAGTACAAATTGAGATAAACTACAAAAACTTATAAGAATACAACAGCAAAAGTGGCCTGAGCAGGTCTCTTAATGCTTTAAGGAAGCCACCATGTCTACAAAAAGAATGGTGTGCACAAATAAATGGCATTGTAAAGAATGATTGTTTACATGATTGTAAGCACCAAATAGACATGAAAAACCAGGACTAACAATCAAACCAGAGTTTTAAATTGCTTCTAGCATTCATGGTTGATTACTTATATCTTTTCCTTCGTTATTATTAAAATATCAATGATATTGTCTGATAAAAATTACTATTTGGGATTAGTTATGACTTATGAGTATCTGCATTATGCATCGACATGAAACAGCTGTGCCCCAATCATATCAAACTAAAAGTCAACAAAAAGGTTGCAAACTAATCATATCAAACTAAAAGTCAACAAAAAAGTTGTTTGTTCCAAAATCTTAAAAAATGTTTTCAGGGGGTTTATTTTTATTAATTATAAAACAAAAAGGTCATTACAAGAATAAATTATAAAGATATTTATAAATCAGAAACCAGAGAAACTGTTGCTATAAGAACGGATAGATGATTTATAAACCTTGAGTTAAAAGCCTGGTACATTGTGGCAGAACTTGCACAAATGGTCCCAACTTTTGCCTCTCTGCCAGAAGTTCAGCCAAATATCTGCAAGTGATTAGCAATTAATTACACATCCCATGCATCAGCATGCACAATGCTGAAACAGATTACACTTCAGAATGACAAATTGCAACCTTTCAAGAGTAACATCACCGAGACTATTTGATTAAATATATATCAAACTTCAAAGATGACATAAGTGATATTGAGTGCACATGTTTGTGTTTATTTATTTATTTATTATTATTATTTTTTGTTAAGTAAATTTTTTTGTACTTCTTAAGTTTGTGTAGCCTGGTTCACAAAAATAAGCAGAATTTAGAATTTTTTTCCCCTTTTCAGGAGCAAATAGGTAGTTGTTTCTGCTGCTACTTCTGAGTTTTGCCTTTAAAGTTTTTTTTTAAAAACAAAAAACACTTTTCCAATGCACCCAAAATAAATGAGAGATGCATCTGGATGTGCTTCAAAAAACAGCAAGAATTGTCAAACACACACCCAAAGGTCAATCAAAACAGGTGTACTAGACACCATCTTTGAAAGAAATATCAAATGAGTAAAGAAGATGCACCAGTGAAGTATTGAAGAAAAAAACCCACTAGCAAGCAAGAAGAGCGAATAGTAACTCCCATCCAAAACTCAGTCTCCATAATACTGCAAGAAACCATTTCATGAGACACGCTGACTAGATCTACAACAGAATAAGATGTACCTAAGCATAACCGCACCCCAAACACCCTCACAACCTCACTCCAAACACCCTCACCCCTCATTTCCCTCCAGCCAAAAACAACACAAATGGTACACGTGGTCAATTTCTTGGACTCTCTACACTATGCCCAAGCTTTAGTTTCATCAATAGCCAACAAGGGGCTGATGAGTTGTTGGTAGATTATGAAGTCATACAATGGCATACCAATTACATTTTTATAAACGGTCAAGTCACTCAAGTGGCAATTTCACTACACTCGATGCATCTTTTGTGGAGAGTTGTTCTCCTCATTGGAAGCAAGTTTTACATTCAACTCTTGATGCAACATTAGCAGTTATGGCACTGTAATAATACAAGTCCCAAGAAATTTTAACCATGCCTTGTTTCAATTGCGGATTTTTAGAAAGAGAACATTAATAGATAAAAACCGAGTTCTCAAAATTTCAAGGAGAACACCTCAGGTTGCCAGGCTGACCTAGTTGGAATTGGAAATGAAAAATCAGATATATTATCTCGTGTACATCTATCTCTCTCTCCTCAACGAAGCCAAGGAGAAAAGGAACACAATTCACCAATGTGCGGAAGATTACACAGTGCGCTGTCTCAAGAAAAGACAAGCACGAGCACTAGTAAATCACGAATTCAGAGCAGCGAATGTGGAATGCACAATTGTTGGCAAAAATATTCAGGCATGAAGAAAAGGGAGGAGAGATGAGATGAGGATACCTTTCTCGATCTGAAGGAATGGAAGAGGACCTGATTGGAGAGGGCGGGACTGGAGGAGGAGGGTACTGGAAATAGCTCCCAGATGGGATCCTCTCTGCCATCTATCTACCTACTCTGCAGTCTGCGAGTCACCACACACACACACACACAGAAAGAGAACAGCCATCCATCAATAACAAGGCCAACAGCCCACAGCACAAGAAGCACCCAGTAAATAATTAAGTAGGGCTGACCTGAACACATACATACATACATATATAAGATGCCCCCGCAAATTAAACACTATTCAGACAGACAGACAGACAGAGATAGCCAATAGAATAGGGCAATTTATGGCACGAGCAAGCAGCAAGAAGGGAGCTCACACAGCACAGCACAGCACAGGCAGATGAGGCGGCATAGAAAAACAGAATAAAAAGGGAGAGTTCGATAGATGAGAGGAGAATAAAGGAAGAGCCTTGCTTACCAAGTGAACAGAACAGAACAGAACAGAACAGGACAGGACAGCAGAGATAAAGGGATTGAAAGTGGCCAAGTGAGCGGGTGTTAGCGATCGAGCGAGCGCAGCTGAAAGACAACACAAGAGAAGAGGAAGCAAAAGCCCTACGCATATAGGCTTAGTTACGCAGAGAGAGAGAGAGAGGATGGATGGCGTCGCTGGCTTTTATATTTCACTGCATCGCTCTCTCACCCGCTGACTCTTCACTCTTTTTCTCTCTTTAGCTCACTCCTTCGCACAAAAAAAATAAATAAATAAAAAATAATCACCCTTTCACCGCATCGCCATTCTTTTACGTAGGCACTGTTTGTTTTTGCTTTCCTTGTTTTCTTCCCACTAACATTAACATCATGTGTCACGACAGTCACGTGTATCTTCCCCTCCTCCCCTCTAAGCCACTTACTTTCGCCCGTCCAAATTAGCAAATCTCTGCTTCCTTCCCTCGATATCAAACAAATCAAAATTACTCTCCTCAACCTCTCACATATAATATTCCTTGGGGTAGTTAATTAGTATTAGCATTTGGTAATGCCTTAAAAATAAGGGTAATTTCATTTCATCAGCGTTACAAGGTGATTATGAATTACGGCCCCTTATTCAACTTCTCATATAAAAATAATTTATTTATAAATTAAAAGAAAGGTGAGCATTAACTCACATTTTAACTTTTAGAAAAGTCAATTTTCAATTTTCACCTTTTAACTTTCGATTATAACTATTTTGATAAAGTAAATATTTAATTTCTATCATTTAAAGTGATTGAGAGATAGAGAAAGACATTAACTATAAGATTCAAACAGTATGATCAAAGTGGAAAGACGCTATGAGTTTTATTTGTGTTAAAAAAGTACTACTAACATTTAAAGGTAAATTTTACTGTAAAGCAATAAACCTGACTTTACTATATGAGACAAAATGTTGGGTGATGAAACAACATGAAAATAAGCTACATATGATAGAGATGAGGATGTAGCGATAGATGAGTAGCCATACAAGACATGATAGAATAAGGAATAAATACATTTGAGAGAAATTTTGGACAATGCCTATCATAGAAAAGATGGTAAAATCTCGTATCAGGTGGTTTGGGCATGTTTTGAATAAATTTATAAAGACTCCAGTAAGAAGAGTTGACCAAATAGAGAATAATACTATAAAAATAGGTAAAGGAAGATTGCGAAAAACTATAGAGGAAATAATTAAAAGATACTTAAATGTCAATAGTTTTAACATAAATATGATATATGATAGAGTTCTGTGCGTCACTTGATCCATATGGCCAACCCCACTTAATGGAGCCAAGCTTAGTTGTTGTTGCTGTAATTATAATAAGTAGTATTGGGTATTGATTGATTCGTGGGTAAATCTAACACTTTGATTAAGTTCCAAGTTAGCTAGTAAAAGATAACTTTAATTGAGAAAAATGGTTTTTTCCCGATTAAAGGAGAAATGATTAGCATCTCATGATAGAGGATTGCAAAAGAGATGAAAGGGTACTCTATATAAAATATATAGTGAATAATGAAACCATCGACTAACAGGTTCATTTGATTCATACATAATTGTTAGATAAGTTTGCTGAATAGTATTATTTGTGCAAAATAATATCAGGGTTGAATTATTTTACAAGTCTCCATAGTTTTATTCAATTTTCAATCAGATCCTTATAATTTAAAAATTTATAAATATATCCCTATAATATATGAGATTTTTCAATCAGGTTCCTACCATTACAAAAACAGAAATATTTATGAAATATCCCATTTCTATGAGATGGTGAATAAAGGGATGAAAATGAAACTATAGGGGCCTACAGAATAATTAAATCTACTATCAATCAATAACTTAAAAGTACATTAGTGAAATAAAGTATACTATACAAGTCCTCTTTTAACTTTTTAGCGAAGTTATGGTGTAAGCTCAACATTTTTTCAACTATGTGTAATTTATTTAAATATATTTATCTATGCTTGCAAATAGGGATAGAATCTAATGTGACATGAGGATTCTCTAGTGGCAAGTATCTTAAAAGCAAATTATTGTGTAAATAACAATTTTATGATAGCCCAACTTGGTTCCAATCCTTCTTACACAGGGAGGAGTTTTTTAGAAAGAAGAATAGTGTTAGAGCAATGATTAATTTGGAAGGTTGGCATGGTAGTAAAATTAATATTTTTTAGGATGTCTGGATTCCTAATTTGCCAAACTTTAGAGGTTGATAAGGTTGAGCAGCTACTACTGACTAGCCCTAGAAAATGGAATTCTGAATTGATCAGAAGAATTTTTAATTTACATGAAGGTGGTTTAATTCAATAAATTCCTTTAGCTCAAGGTGACATGCAAGATTCTTTTTCATCAGCCTTTGAATCAAGGGGATAATTACTCTATTAGGAGTAGAAACAAGATCATATGGCAGCTATCAATTTAAAATAAGAGACTAGAAAATGAAAATTTTAATTGAAAGTTTTCTTCTTTGTGTCAATTTCAAAACTCATGGAAAACAATATCAGACCTTAAAGTATAACCAAAAACCAGAACTTATAAATGGAGGCTTGCTGGGAATATTTACCAACAAGGAGCAGATTCTTATTTAAGTACATCCAAGTGGAATATGGGTGTTGCCTCTGTGATCATAACAAAGAAGAGGTTTGGCGGTTGTTTTATGATTGCCTAGATACTTGTGTTGTAGTTGGGTTTTAATTTCTGGCTTGTACATATAAGTAAAGATGACTATTCGTGACTCCCATGGCTGGTTACAAGCATTTTAGCAAATATTCACAAATTTGGGTGGCAAAAATAGATAACTCTTATCAGCACTTTGAGAAGAAATTTGGAAGCAATGAAACCAAGAATGGAAAGGAGAACCTACTGTCACAATGTGCCCGGAGGGCATCGCGACGGAAATGACAACCGATTTTTAAAATGAAAAACAGAAGTCGCCACCAAGTTTAATTCTAGCTAAAATTGGAAAATCTTTTGATTTGCAAACTAGTCTTTTAAATGAGATTTGAATTCGGGAGTCTAATTATGATTAGGGAAGGGTGAAAACTTAATCTCACTGTACTCCTAATACATCCGTGTAAATACGGTTACCCTAGAGCTTATTATGCAAATTGATTATAATTTTATAATATTTATTTTCCCCAAAAACTTATGACAATCGCATGTTTACAAAGAAATAAAGTTAAAATTAAAACAAGAAATAAAGAACGAATTTTATATAAAAAGGTTTTGGCTTGATAGTTGTTGGTTACGCCTACGTATCCTCTAGTACAATGAGGAACTCAAAGCCACGTAGTTCTGTAGAAAATAATTGTGTGTTGAATTGATTTTATTAAAGAAACCAATTTTCAATAAACAAAAATCCACTCTTGCACGGGATTTAGGATAGTATGAACTATACAATAAACCCTTATATTCTCATGAAACTTGAGGATAGCAAGCTATACATCAATATCACAAGTTGTCCCGTGAATTTTAAAATAAAATAAAAAAGTGTGTTAGTTGATTTTAATTTTTTTTGAAAGGAAAGTATTTTTGATTATTGAATGGAATGAAAATATTTTGGCCATTTCTAATTTTAATTGGAATTAGCAAAAGTGAATCATAATTAAACAAAATATAAAATAATTAAACAAGTACACAAACAAGAAATAATTAACTAAAAATAAACACAAAATATAAATATACAAAACATGCAAGCATATAAAATAATTTATCTAAAAAAAACACAAAATATACAATTAATTTAACAACAAAAAAAAACACACAAACACAAAATAATTAAACTAAAAAAGGCAAAAATAAACACAATCACATAATTAATTTAAGCAAAGCACATAAACATACATAAAAATTAGAGTGAATCATAATTAAACAACATATAAAATAATTAAACAAGTACACAAACACAAGAAATAATTAACTAAAAATAAACACAAAATATAAATATACAAAACATACAAGCATATAAAATAATTTAACTAAAAAAAACACAAAATATACAATTAATTTAACAAAAAAACACACAAACACAAAATAATTAAACTAAAAAAAACAAAATAAACACAATCACATAATTAATTTAAGCAAAGCACATAAACATATATAAAAATAAAATAAAAAGGAAAATTAACTTATAAATACAAGTAAAAAATTAAATAAAACATAATTAAATAAATAAAAAGGGTCCTAATTACTATATTTTTTTATCTTTTGTTTGATTAATAAAACCAAATTCACTCAAAATCAAAGAAGTAAATGAATCGCTCTCCTTTTTTGTTTTACATAATTACATCATTTTGAAACTAATTTATTTAATTTCACTCAAATGATTTAAAGAAAGCTAAGAAAGACATATCATAAACTCTTTTTTTTGATAAATCAAAATGCTCAAATATTTATTTTAAACCAAATCAAATAAAATCATTTTTTTATTCATTTTAGACCAAAATAAATCTACTAACTAAATTGAACAATTGAAAATCTAATTCAACAAAATAAAAAAGAAATGATAATAATAATAATAATTTCCCCAGCTTCCCAATCTATCACCACACACTCTCCCCCTCTCTCTCACACATATACACACGCACACACTCAGCACTCTCTTTCACGCACACTCATCTCCACTTTCTCACTCACGCTCTGCACAAACACAACACACACACACACACGCTTCAGCTAAAAGGAAAAGATAAAAACAGAGAGAGACACGGAGAGTTAGAGAAAGAGAGATGGGAAAAGAGAGAGAAAACAGAAAAAGAGGGAGACAAGGGAGAAGTGATGAGACGAGAGGGAGAGTTGAGGCAGATCCGGCCTCGTGAAGGGGAGATGGGGTATCGCGGAGGGGGTAGGTGGTTGTGTGGGCTTCGTGACTCCATGGGCTGAGCGGTGACGGGATCGGGAGCAAGGAGGAGGCTAGCGGTGGCCAATTTGGGCAAAGGAAGCGGACGGAAAAGGGAGAGGGGGAATCTGCGGCGGCTGGGGCTGGTTCGCGGTGGTTTTGCTCGCAGAGAGAGGGGGAGCTTGCGCCATTGGAAAGGAAGAAGATGAAGAGGTGGCGCCGGTGACTGGTTCGCGGTTCCTATGTTGGCTCCGCTATGTGCTCTTCGCGGCGGCTGGGGCTGGCTATGGTGGAGATCAGAAATGATGGTGGCAGTGTGTGGCGGTCCTTAGCTGAAGATGAAGACGTGAACTTTGAGGATGATGACTCGTGGAAGCCGCGACTGATGATGGGGAGGAGCACCGCCGCGGCCTCCTCTCAATTCCTTTTAAATTTTTTGTTAAATTTTTTTTTTAAATGATGATGATGATGCTACTGCTGTTGTTGTTGTTGCTATTGCTGGATTTACCTTGTTCTTTCTCTCTTGTTGCTACTGGGTTGTATTGTTGGGAATCTGCTTCTGTGTTTGGAATTTGCTTGCAGGTTCTCGTTTGCTGGACAATTGGTGTATTGGAATGTATTTTTTTGATTTTTTGGTTTTTGAATTTCTTTGCTGATGACTATAATTCTTATTCTGGAAAAAAATTTCGATCCCTATCCTCGGTTGTTGATGAATCTATATATCATACCCAGTCAAATGAAATTATTGCTGAACAAAAACACAGGTTGGCTGGTCAACCCGTTATCATCATAAAGGGAAGAAGGAATGATGCCATTGGGGAGAGGAACTCATCATGCTATCCGTTTCCTCTCCCCCTCAACGGTCAGAAGAAAAGAAGCGTAAAAAAAGAATCCAATGCCCTTTTTGCTTTTATTTTCTTATTATTATTTTTTTTATTTTTTCTTCAGGGATGGGAATCCAACGTTCCCATTCTTTTTTTTCTTGTGTTGAACGGGCTGAAAGGGGTACGCAAAAGGGGATGGGCTGAAAAAAAAAAAAGGCTGAAAAGGAATCAAAATGGGCTATTTGTAAGGTTTTTTCTCTCTTTTTTTTTAGATTTTTTTCTTAATATAAATAAAAAAATGAGAATAAATATAAATAAGAAAAAGATTGGATAAAATATGATGTTCACACCTACCTTGGGTCTAGATAAGCTCTTCCTCCAAGTCACAACAAACCTTAAAAGCTTCAGAAGGGCTTAGTTGAAGAATCAGCCACCGAGTCCACCATAGGCATAGTTAGTTGAAGAATCAGTCACCGAGTCCACCATAGGCATTATCAAAATCATTGGAATCTCCAGTATTTTCAAAGTGAACTCTAATGACATTTGCAAATGAGAATGCCTTTAGAGTATGAATCATAATTCAGGACAATTTAGAAGATTTGTTGTGAAACCCAGTATACTTGTAACATCCCCTGCTGCTTTATGGATTGATGACTATCCCCATAAACCAACACAGGTCTTTTCAGCGTGTTTGACTTGGAGCAATTTTGGGATGGATGACCTCTTGGAAAGTTTTCCTAAGAAGCATGTGAGTGAGGACAAAGCATGCTGAAAAGACCTGTGTTGATTTGTGGGGATAGTTATTAATCCATAAAGCAGGAGGGAATGTTACAAATGGTATCAGAGCCTGCACCTCTCCCAGTACAATGTGGTTCGGGGACGAACCAAGCAGAAGCTGGTGGGCATGTAACGCCCGGGTATTGCAAAGTCAGGGAGTAATCACCAGTGTAAGGAGGCACAGACAAGGAGTGGCTCTTCGCGGGCTTCGAAAGTGGAGATGTACATGAATGAATCGATTACACACCTGAATGAGAGGGATTCTAAGACTGTATAGGTATGGGACTATACAGTTAAGGAAGGGTTATAGGAATTGAGTTGTACTGCCTATACCAACAAGATGCATCTTCTTTTCAATAGCCTATCACTAAAGAACTCCACAGTTAAGCATGCTTGACTTGGAGCAATTTTGGGATGGGTGACCTCCTGGGAAGTTTTCCTCGAAAGCGTGTGAGTGAGGACAGAGCACGCTGAAAAGACCTATGTTGGTTTATGGAGACAGTCATCAATCCATAAAGCAGCAGGGGATATTACAATACTCATGTTAGTAGACAAGCTCCGTACGGCCCTAGGATTCCCAAGGACCCACCAGTTTAGCCGGGAAGGCCTTGGATGTAGGGAAGCACATGTTGCGGTGCAAGTTCTGTAGAATTTTACAAAACCAAAATGCTCACTGCAGCAAGCACCCTAAATATCAGTACAGTAGAAAATGATGCAATTTTAATAAGCGAGACCCTCTTCCCTTTTAAAACCCCAAATCGGGCTCCCTTTCTTCTAGAACCCGAAAACTCTTCCTCCTTCACACATTCCTTCTTTTCATCTCCCTCCACTCTCATCCTTCATCAAATCTTCTTCCTCTAACCCTCAAGGTGAGTTTGGTAGTGGGTTTATGCTTCCTTTTTCTATCCTCTTTCATGTTTAATGGTTTGAGTTGTTGTTGTTCTTCACTGTTGTCAAGTAAGCGTGCTCCCCCAATGTTGTTAAGATTATATTAGAGCTATCTAGAGATTGTTAGAGATTAATCTAGAGTTTGTGGTTACTCTATGGTAGTTGCTGGTGCCATCCCCGCTCAACGGAGCTTTATTGGTGTTGACGTCATACCTTCCTCCCCTCTAGGTGAGTGGGTTTGACCTCCTAGCCTTAGTTTCATCATTATGAGAAAATTTCTTGCATTATGATTGTGAAATGTGAAATTTGAGATGAAAAAAAGTATAGAATATGATTTTATATGATTATGTCAAGCTAGAAAAACTATGATTTATGATGATGGCATGAAAGAATGAGTTTTACAAAACCATGAAACAACGATTGTTATGTTGTTTGTTATGGAAAATGTTTTATATATTTGAGAAAGGATTTATTAAGAAAATATATAACGCAGCAAGATGACTATTTCATCGAATATATATTTATGGATTTCTTTGATATCACTACGATTTCAAGTTTAAAGATTTCAAGCTATGTTTTTAGAATATTCAGTTAATATATTTATGTATGTTGGCAAAATGTGAAACTAGAGTATGACCTATGATTTTTAAGTTTTATAATTATAAACCCCAATGCTTTAAACTATGATATTAGAATTATCAAGTATATAATATACACACACACACACACAGAGGTATGAAATTCACATATGTGTGTGTGTGTTAGCTTAATATATGAACCCAAAACTTTAGTTTTACGATACAAAGAGGTATGAAATTCAATATAATTCATAGCAACTACCAGATACATATTATGTTGGCTTAAAATTGGAATGCTTACAAGCGGTGATCCCTTGGGCATGATTTTCATAACCACAATTATGCTAAAGTCAGATTGTTAGAGTTATATGAATCCAGAACTCTCAGTGTACTAAGAATTTAGGGGCTGAGTATCCATCCTTCAGTTATGATTTTTGTCAAATTAGTTTAGATAGTAGAGATAAAGAAACAGAGAGTTAGTTAACGGTTGTGTTGAGATCATTAACCTTGGTACCAAGTTATCCGTCAGAGGACGATATCGCCTCCCAGCATGTATAGAAAATAGGGCCTAGTTAAGTACCCATAGCTTGTCCAACAAGGTTTATCATTTTATAGGTTTTGTTATGATATATGTATTTATCATGTTTAGCAAATATTGTTTCCCAAGGCTCTGTCGCAACCTCAGTTAAAATGATTTCATGTTTGATTACGAATTTGCAATGCTTGTTTATGAATTTATGGAACAAAAAGCTATGTATTTAAATATCAAATGATTTATGATTGTTGTATGTATAATGTTATATTTCTTGGTTAGCCATGTGGGTAATGGGTGAAAACTCACTCACTCAGTCCGTTGACTCATCCTTCTCCCATACTGTCATAGTTGCAAGTACAGGTTCAGTTTCAGCCCTATTTGGTATATGCAGCTCTTCCCAGTGGTGAGCCTTATTCTGGAGTAGGGCTTAGTTTAGGTTTATGTAAGTGGTAGAGTGCTTTGATAGGTATGCAGACAGGATCCGAGCTGTGCATTATTTTCTGATCTTGTATTAAATTTCAGTATTTGAAACAATTATATATATGTTTTCAGTTTACAAGTATAGATTTAAAATTACAGAGTTTGATTTGAGTTTATGTAACAAACCATAGATGTACTTATGGTTCAATTTCCAAGTGTTAAATTGACTTTCAAATTTAAGATTATGATCAAGTGATGAAACAATTTATGTTTTCATGATTAGCATGTTTAATTGAGATTTCACATAGTTTTCTATATTAAAGTATTTCAGTCTTGTGAAATTGGACATCAGGTTTTGAATAAATATTTAGATAAAGATTTAAAGGAAATTATGTTTTCAGAATGTATATTATATTATTTTATGTATTTAAAGAGACTTCATCTAGGAGGCTTATGTGGGGATGACATGTTTCCAAATCAGGTCGTGACGAAGTAATATCAGAGCATTAGGTTTCCCTGTACGGTATTGGAGTAAGTGTCTACAAATGCATGATGTTTATGTGAAGGGAACCGCGACCATTTGTACTAATGTGATGTTATTTGAGACCTATAGGAAGAGTCAGTCACGTCTAGGTTCAGTTAGAGTCTCTGTCATTCCTTGAAACTCTTGATTCGATACTATGTTTTCCCTTTTTCTCAGATGAGCCATGCCACCTGTGAACCGTCATCACCAAAGTCATAGTAGCAACCCTATGCCAGCTAATACCAGTTACATCCAGTGTCTTGAGCAGGCCATTCTGAGCCTGGTAGAGGTGGCTAGCAAGCACCTTAGAACCAGAATGCATCAGGAGGGAACACAATTAGGCATGACCAACCTAGCCAGAGGTCAACGGCAGGCACCGTCGGTTAGGGCCACCTCCTCAGCGCCCTCATTGACATGCCTTGCCGTTGTTCCCCGAGATTCAAGGGAATAACCAGCCCGAGGGGCATCATTCGATCTGGAGCCATTAGCCACTCCCAGTTTATGAGACGTGCAGAAAGCGCCACCAGGGCTAGTGCCTAAAAGGACCATCCGCATGCTATGGATGCGATCAAGAGGGCCACTTGAAGAAGGATTGCCCACTACTTCAGGAAGCTAGTCAGAGTTCAGAGCAACATGACGCCCTCGTACAAGCTCTCCACCCCGCAACAGAAAATGATGGAGCCACCCCAGCTGATGGAGGTTCATGGGTCAGCAGTAAGGTTCTGTATAGCCTTAAAGATTCCCTGGGAACCACCGTCGAGTCCTAAATTTTACTAAGTCTGGATCCTACGCCTCCTTGGTGGGCTATATGATAGAACCATATTCTTGGGATCAAAAGTCCCAATAATTGTTCCTTAAGGGAAAATAAGTTGAAGAGTGATTTTTAATGAATTTTATGAAACCTGCAAATGTTTCGTTGTTAACACACAAGTTTAGAAAATCTCAGAAATTCTCGGATTTGAACTAAAATCCAAAATTTGGATTCTGATTTGATGGAGTTTTGATTTTTTGTGATATTTTATTTGAATCCAAATGGGGGGTATTTCCTTATTTACATTTATGTTTTAAAATTAATGTCCATTAACTTAAAATTAGTCAATGTAAATAAGTGAGTGTTGGAACAACCCAGATACTGGAATGACTGAAAAACACAGAAGTTGGGGATTGTTGTCACTGCTATAGCGGTCCAGGATCGCTATAGTGGTCACCAACACTTGTTCAAGCGGTGCAGCGGACTGAGGTACCGCTATAGCGGTCATAAGTGTCTTTGTAGGGACCATCATAAGTGTCTCTGTAGGGACCGTCAGACACTGTTAGACCGCTATAACGGTCATAGACTACTATAGCAGTGTCGATGGGCGTAAGCATGCGAGCGATGTCGTTTCACTTACTGAGAGTATAAATCCTTCCCCACTCTCTTCCTCCCCCAATTTCGATGATCAGAAACCCTTCCCCCTCCATTTTTCTCTCTTTCTCTCAAATTTACTCCAATCCATCATTCCAAGCTTCAAGGTAAGTTCATGTTATTAGATTTTGTCTTTATTTCTTCATAATCTTGGATTTGGACCGATTGTTTTTCTCATTTTTGTCAAGTGGGGGTGTTTCCCCAATTTTAGTAGAGTTAGAATAGAGCTCTCTAGAGATTTTTAGATGTTAATCTAGTGTTATGGTTGCTCCATGGCAGTTGTTGGTGCCATTCCAAGTTCTTCAGGTCAAGCTGATGGGGTCCACATACTCCCGGCTTTAAACGGTGAGCGGGTTCAAATCCTATGATCCTTATGTTGATCATTAGAATTAATTTCAGTAAATTATAGCATGAGATATATATATGTTTTTCTAAAAACTCATAGGACCATTATTGTTAAAGTGATTTTTATCAAAGAGCTAGAGTATATATTTAAAGATTTATGGAACATTATGATGATTTCCATAGTAGAGAATATGTATATGATAGAGTTTTAGAGAAAATAAGTGTTTTTATGATTCTCAGAAGTATGGAATTCAATGTGATTTGTAACAACTGTCAGATACATATTCTGTAGGCTTGAAATCAGAATGCCTACAAATGGGTGATCCCTTGGGCATGATTTCACAGTCACAGTTATGCTAAAGTCAGATTGTTAGAGTTATATGAGACCAGAGCTTTTCGAGTTTCAAGAGTTTTCATAGTTAAATAATTTTAAGAATTTCAGAACTGTTGATTTATATGCTAGAGCTTGTGAACTCTAGGGTATAAGACTTATGAGATATAGAGAAAAGATTTAGATTTCTGATTGAACTGGACAGTAGCTATAGAGAAATAGACTGTGAGTTAACGGCAGTTATTCCGTTAACCTTAGTATACCAAGTCGCCTTAGGGCCAGAGAGATAACAAACGGGACCTATTTAGGTGCCCTAGAGATTAGAGACTTTGTTATGCTATGCATAACCAGAGATTTGTTATGTCACATGAATTGGGCATAACCAGAGATTCCTGTTTCTTTATTAGCATACTATGATTTATGATTTCTACAGAGTAATAATTTTAGAACTATTTGTTATTCCTATGAATAATGAACTTGAGAGTTATTGCATTAACTGGTTTGATGAATATATATATATATATATATTACTATTTATTTCCTTTGACTGTCCCATGAGAGGGTTGTGGGTGAGGACTTACTCAATGAGTTTTAGATGAAACTCACCCCTCTCCCTTCCTCCATTACAAGTGCAGTAAACGCTACGGGTTCTTCTCTTTCATCTCCTCCCCCGTAGTAGAGATTTTCCAGTTGGTGAGCTTCACTTTGTGAGTGAAGTACTTTGGTATTTTGTTTAGAGATAAAGTGCTTCAGTGTGCATAACGGGCAGGGTCTCGGATCATAGAGATAGACTGACATGTTTTATCATGAATATTTTGTATTTTCATGGTTATGAGTTCTATGGTTTATTTTGTATTAAGAGCAACTCGTGTGTTTTGTATCAGAAATATATATTAGAGCTTGATTATTAAAGTATTTATGATGTTTTGTTTTTCAAAGAGTTAGATATATATATCAGAGATGAATTTATGATTTGGAAAAGGATTTTATATTAAATTATGCATATAGAGGGACTCAGAGATCACGAGGCTTATGTGAGAATGAGGATTCCTCACGTGCGGGTTGTGACACATGCGAGTGACCCAAAATTGGCAAATAGAGTTATGATGAAACCGAAAATCTCGCATATAGACATCTAGTAGGAATGACAATTGGTTGTGATATGTTGGAATGTCGTAAATGAGTTAATGCGTGGATCTTATGCATGATTTGTTCCTAAAGGTGCATTTTCATGATTGATGTTTGGAAATAGTGTCGTTATATGATAAGAGCATAGAATGCATGTGAAATATGTTAACAGCATGAGTGCAAAATGCTTGAGTGGTTTTGAATGCCTAACGTGATATTGCATGATACGAGTATGGTATGTATGCCCATAAGCAAAATCCACATGAATAAATCATTAGGAGCTTTATCCATGCCTGAATGATTGATTTACCATGATAATTTAGAAGCTAAAAGAAGAAGTAATGAGGTGTATGACCACATGTGCATGTGTAAGTAGAATAAGGAAAACTTGATATTTTGAAAATGTTTTAATTGCAAACTAATAGATTTCTCATGCTTAGTGTTTACTGTGGTGAGTGCTATTGATTTGAAACAAACATGTTGGTAGTTAGCTTTGAACTCCGTAGATTGAGAATTGAACTAGAGAATACTTGAGTATTGTATGACATTTAGAGCCTTGGTGCATAGATTCCATATGTTTTAAAAGAATCTACAATGTAGCTAGCATGAACAAATGGCATGCCCATGATTGTATGTCTTTAGCTTTATGTATGGGAATGTATGGTTGCTATGTGTATTATAGAATGATGACTAGTTTATTCTTTTGCGAAAGTTTACAAAAGCTTGCGAATTTAAAATGAAGGAAAAAGAGAAATGGAAACGTGCTTTACCTACGTAAACTTAGAATAAATAGACATAAGCATCTTAGATAGTTTTGTTTTATGCTCATAGAAAACAACTTGATTTAAGATTAGATGTTTTAACAAATTATGTTTTGGTTGGGGAATGTTTCCTTGTTATGTTATGTGTGCAAAAGTGATATTACTTTGAGGTTATGTGACATAGATTAGAGCACTATATGCATGCATGATAGTTTTACTTGTGTTGGCATTGTAGAAACATGATTAGAGTAATTTAAGGAGCTCATATGTGTAGGATGCATGTTCTCTTCCCTTAACCTATGCACGTAAGCTAGATGAAAGGGATTTAAGTGAAATCTATCATGGTTAAATCATGACTTGGTAACACAATACTAAGAAACTAATAGGCGAGAAGCATGTTGTTCGTCTCTATTGTATGAACTTGTATGATGTATGAACATGATTGGATATTTTGAATACATGCTTTCACGCTTGAAGGAGCTTGGTTAACGATTAAGGGTCTTAAGGTAAGAAAAGTAGTGCATGGGAACCAATAATGCATTTTATCATCATAGGGTGTTCTAGAGATCTTAGAGCAGGCTATGGTTGTTTGATTGATCTGTATAATTTGTGTAATTGATATGTTGCATGAAGGCACACTAGAAGTATAGGCATGTGAACATTTAACATGATGCTCACATAGAGAATCGACGAGTTCAAAAACTGATGACTGGGAGTCCCTATAGTATCAGCTAGTATCAGAGTAAGAGAAAGAGAACTAGAGAAGGACGAGAGTGACATTTAGCGCCCATCTTTGAAAGCTCACATGTGCACGAGGCAGCAAAGCATATATGCACTTCTAGAGTTTGCACTATAGAAAGGGTTGCCCTTAAAGGCGGAGTATCCAGTGTATGCGTCATGATAGGACCTGTTGTCACTAAGTAGAAAAAGACTGCCCTCGGTAGCGGAGCCGCCCAGATGTGACAACTGGCATTCTCAACTAGAGCGACAAAGCAGTGGCCTTCGGGACAACACTTTCTCCTCGAGTATCAGCCAGTATAGTTAAAGTATCATGTCAAAGTGCTCTGGGCATCCAGGCCCATCCTAGAAACCAGTGTGGGTTAAATAATTCATCTGCTTGATCTTCTAGTTACACAAGTTTAGATTTGGGGACCAAACCTTTTTAAGGGAGAAGTATGTGACATCTAGTGTACACATGTCAGTAGACAAGTTCCGTATGGCCCTAGGGTTCCCAGGATCCACCTGTTTAGCCGGGAAGGCCCCGGATGCAAGGAATCATGTTACAATGTAGGTTCTGCAGAATTTTATAGAACAAGCTTACTACTGTGATACCTTAGGTACACGTGTTCGCAATCAGGTTTGGTACGGCCTTAAGAATCCTCGGGACCCACTTGTGAAGCTGGAAAAGCCTCAGAAACCATAAACCATGTTGCAGCCAAGTTCTACAAAAAAAAGCTCACTGTAGCGAGTGTGGGCTGCTGCAGTGAGCTTGTGAGCCTTTCTGCGGGTTTTGTATCAAACAGGCTCGCTGCAGCAAATTATGGTCACTGCAGCCAACATGTCAGATACCAAAACGACACAATTTTGAGTTATGACACCTGTAATATCCTAATTTTTAACCCAATACTCTAGAACATACTTAGGTTAATCATTAGTCTGCTACTTCATAGTTCTCATTTCTACTTAGAAATACGTAGCGGAAAATACGGGTAAATTTTTTTTTTGAAAAATAAAGTGAGAGCCGCGTGATGCGATATATCATGTAACGAACAAAACATACATCTCATAACGTCATAGCATAAGGCACACCATGAATAACACTGAATATCATCTCATGTATATATATAACTTGCCCACTTATAAGTGTGGGACTTAATTTAGTACAAGGGAAATACATGAAAGGAAATACAACATAAACATAAACATGATCTACTCCCCTACCCGAGTGCATCTAATGGGATAACCTCTAAACAAAAGAAGGTTTATCCCCATCTAAGTGGTGTGTGCTTTAACCAGGTACTCCATCGGTCGATCGTCACCTCCTACTGACGTCCATCTCGCGAACGAGGCAAGTATCCGAGAAACTGGGCGAGCTCCTCGGGCGTAAAGAGGCGGAACGGGGATTGAGAGTGACCCCCGCGGTGTGGCCGCATCTCTGGTCGCCGTGCAAGTCGTGGCTGAGTCACGGTATCCTCACTGCCCTCCCTCATCAATGGTGGAGAGGGGGCAAGGCTCTCGCTATACGGATGGGTAGGCGGGTCCTCGGACGGGTCGGTCTCCGAGAAGTAGGTCCGGGGCACGTAATCGGGATAGTCTCGCATGGCTGAGGCGGCGGTGTGCATGTGGAGCACTCTCTCGTCATGCGTACGCGCACGCTCAAAAACCCGCTCGTCGTCGCCATAGGGTGCAGTCGAGGAGAAGCGATGGGTGTGCACGGGATGAGCGAAGGGGCGTCCTACGAACATGAAAACCTGCACAGTGCACTGCCCCTCAAAATGGTATGACCCGTGAGCCAGCTCATAGTGCACCTCCCATGTCGGGGTGTCCACGAACACTACGAACGTTGCCATCTGAAGACGTGACGGAAAGAAAGAGATAGAGGGAGTGAGAATCTTGCTAAAGAATCTCAGTAGGGTCTCCTACTACCTAGGTGTCATCATCTACGTCCTCAGGAACCTTGGGTTTAATTATACAAATGAGTGAGCATGCATTAAGTCCATTTTTGAATTCTAAAACATAGTTTAGCCAAGGTCCATTCCTTTTTGGATGGTCTTAATGTCATGAATGCAACATAATAGCGAATGTATGCATGGCACTACCTAATGCACATACGTAAAACATAACATCAAGCATCATCATACATAGTGGCATAAAGTGGCAATAGAAACATTCATATGGGACAAACTTAGTGACATAATCATAATCATGAAACTCCTCTTCCTCATGGGCCACCCTAAAAGATAATCGAACTGGGGGTGCTCGGCCGAACCGGTGTCACCCAGAACGTGTCACATATCTAGGTTATGAGCTCATACCTTAACTAGTCGTCACTAGTTCTTACTTACCACTTAACGATAAGCGTATCATAAATCATAAATCCCGACTATCTGAGTACGGGTTAGGGGGCAATTCTCTTAGGGGTGCTCGGCCGAACCGGTGTCACCTAAGAGCATAAATTGGTACCGATGTCACATGAGTTCTATGGAGGTGCTCGGCCGAACCGGTGTCATCCTAGAACCCATCTTAGTACCTTAATTTTCAAAATCTCTTTAAGTCCCCAAATTTGTCAGAATTTGGCGGCACAAAGGCATTACGAATTCCTTCCAAATTTGCTTTATGCCACATAAACATATATCCTCATGAATTCCTCATATGAATAACATCATCATCATTTACATACCACATGCATCATCATGGAACATTCAACCGTTTATCCTTACGGTAGCTTATGTTTTGAGCTTTACGGGTCTTAATCATGAGATATGGTTCTCTAACATCCGTCGCTCATATTTTATGCACCTAAGGGCTCATAATTAAACATCATTCATAATCCTTATGTTCACACTTAAATCTGAATAGCATAGGGCAGAATTCCTAACTTGTGATTACGGGGTTCTAGAACTTACGTTTTAGACCCTTTCTCGGTTCCGTCTTCGCCTAAGGTGCTATGAATTAAATCTTAATCAATTATGAGGCATTCCTATGCTTAAGGACTAATTATTAATCACGTTTATCATGTTGTAAGGGTGCTGGACAGAATCCAGAAAAATAAATGTTCTAAGAGTTCTAAACTTGCACTTTTACGGTTTTCTAGTTACTAGTTTCCCTATAGGTGCTAGAATTCGATTCTAATCCAAATGTTACCAAGTTTTTCATGTCTAAACAATCCTAATCTGATTATGCTCCCATTAAAATAGTTTGGATAAGTTCCATAAATAAATGGGTCAAAACTATGTCAAATTCTAGCTTTACGGTATTTCTAGTTAGCTAGTTTCTTACCTATTATGCATGGAATCATTTCTGCATCATCATATGATATTTTCACACATTCTAACACCTCAAAACATCATCATACAGCATCACACTCATCATATCAGAACTGAAAATATTTAGCTTCAGTAAAGGATTTAAATTGACATTCCTAGGTACATAAGTTAACTAGTTTCTCTTGGAATCAATTTAGAATTTCTAAAACTCTTTGCAAATCATTTTAATTCATCAAGAGGCTAAGAGAAGCCTTAGGTCAATGACCAAAATATATTTCATCTTCTAAAAGGGGATAAAGTCATATCTCATGATAACATAACTTTGAAAAGATTTGTAAAGCTTTAAGAAAAACTTAGAACATAGACTATTGGTCCTTGTAGCTAGATGAAAACTCATTACAAGTCCATCATCACTACTTGGCCGAAAACATGCATTCAAAGAATGCATTCTCATCAAACTTTAACTTGAAATGAAATGGGCAAGTCTTTGAGTTTTAGGTTCTTAAGTTATGACATGAAATAAACATGCTCATGCTTTTCATTTTTAATCTTGCTTACAAAATAAAATGATGACTTAAATTAAATATGCAAGGTATAAACTTAAATGTGCAAGCTTGAAAGTAAATATACGAGGCATAAACTTAAACGTGCAAGCTTGAAAGTAAAGATGCAAGGTTCAATTTTTTATTTTAGTGCTCTTGGCCCAACAACAATCGACTTTTAGGCCGAAATAGATAGGCATTCGAGAAATTAATTAGGCGATAATGTGAGTTCAATTCTTTATTTTAGTGCTCTTGGTCCAACAACAATCGACTTTAAGGCCGAAATAGAAAGACTTTGAGAATTAAATTGAGTGATGATGCAAGTTCCATTTTAATCTTTATGTTCTTAGGTGATAGCTTGAAAGTAAAGGTGCATAGCAAGAATGTAAATATGAGTGCAAGCATAAGATAAATTATGCAAGTTCATTTTATCTCTCTAGAGCTCTTAACAAGACTTTAAAGGAACTTAAACCTCAACCCAAACTCATCAAACCAAGATAAAGTAAAGTCTAGAGTTCTTAGAACTCAACATACATCTTTAGAAAATCAAAACATTTTGCATGTAAAAGAAAAGGAAATGGCCGAAATCTCAAGGAACAAAAGAACATTTTGAAACTCTAGAGTCCATGATCTTGATGATATATTAACACCAACATCATGAGACCTCATCATTGAGTCCTTAGAACCATTTTAAAACATCATCAAAGTTAAAGATTCCAAAAGTTAGAGAAAGGAAGAACTAGAAGTATTTTACTCAAGAACAAAGATCAAGCTCTAGAGTTTGTTTCAAGTGATGAATATCATCATGAAACTCTCATCATCAAGCTCTCATTCGTTTGTTCTCCAAGGCCTATGGCCGAAAAGGATAAGGAAAAAGGAGTAGAAGAGAAGTTCTAAAAAGAAACAAGAGAAACTATGAACATCAAGCTTGAAACAAGAACTTTAAAGAAAAGAATATATGAAAGAAAATCCCTACTTGGTGTGATGAACTTGAAGATGGAAGAAGAAGATGAAGATGATGAAAAACTTTGAAGAACTTGAAGAACACTAGAACTTTGAGAGAAAAGAAAAGCTTTGAGTGTTCCTAAACTTAGCAAATGATCTAAAAGTGGTGCAAGCTTCCCAAGGCCATCTATTTATAGAAGAACGAAGCAAATGGAATGTGTGTGTGGCTAAAGGGGTTTCAACCATGAGGGTGCAGAAATGGGAGGAAAATATCTCTTACAAAGCATGGTTGAAGGCATGGTTGGAAGCATGGTCAAGCATGAGCTCAAGTATGGTGCAAGCATGGGTTAAGCATGGTTTTTTGAGTGGGAAAACAATTCAACATGTGGTCAATGGGGAGGTGTGCTGGCTGAAATGCATCAGCCCATGTGGGGTTGTGTTTGCATTTTAATTGTGGTTTAGAATTGTGTTTAGGTGTATCTTTTGATTATGCTTAAGATTAGGAATTTGTAAGAAAGTGTTTAGGTAAGGAAAATGGATAATTAGGGTGGTCTAGACATAATTAAGGAGTGGTCTTGCACCATTAGTGAGTTAGATCCTCAATTTAGAGTTTAAACAACTCTAGACACACTTCCTTGATTTAAGGAATTGGAGAGAGAAAATACTATTCAAGATTCCAAGACTAGGAATCTTGAGTTCTAAAAAGGGATTTAAGTTTAATCTAAGCAATTTTAGGTTCTAATTAACCTTAATAAATTATTTTGGCTCTAGATTAATTAGGAAAATTAATTAACCTTCGATTAGAGCCTAATATTGCTTAGGTTACCTTAATTACGTCATTAGGCGTAAAAACACTGTTCTAGGGGCAAAATCGTAATTTTGCACAAAACTGCCCGAAACCATCGGGACTTGAACAAAGACCTCTAGACACATGAAAACATGTTTTTAAACCTCTGAGGAAAGTTTCGGGCTCAAACGGCATTTCTACCCGCGTAAAAACGCTATAGGGGTATTTTGGTCATTTTGATCCGAAACTGTGGAAAACGAGATTTTCGCTTTCGGAAGCATTCAAAGGCCATTCAATCCCCTTCAAACATTGAGTTGACCCTTCGAGGATGACCGAGTTGGTTATCCTCGAATTCGGGTCAGGAAATGACCTCAGGGGCATTTTGGTCATTTCCCTCAGACAGAAAAATCGGGGTGTTACAACACCCCTACCCCTTTAAAACCCTTCAAACTCGGGTTCCACTTCCAAAATTTGAAAACCTGGCCTCCCAACTCCATTCCCCTCTCATTTTCTCAATCTAGCTCCGTTCTTATTTTTCTGACTCAAAAGTAAGCTTGGTTTAGTGATTTTGCTTCTTCTTTTTTTCCATTTCTCATTCCCTTGGAGGTTGGCATTATTATCCTTCATGTCATGTAAGCTTTCGTGCACCTCCATTGTCATTAGGGATAGATTTGAGTGATCTAGAGATTAACATAGAGTTTTGTTGCTTCAATAATAGATATTGGTGTCATTCCTACTCCAAAGAACTCTGTAAATGTTAATCCTACATTGTCCACCCTTCTAGATGAGTGAGTTCAAACCTGAGATCTCTATGTTGTGCATTAGAGTTATTTTCATAAACATATGGTTTATAATCTGATTTTAGAGATTTCTGCAAAGAGATTAGAGATTTATGCTAATTACTTAAGCTTATGAGAATATGGTTTTTAAAGAGTATGAACTATATGATTTTATGGAAACCATGGGACTGTTGTTGTTTAATTGAGTTCATAAAGAGTTGGATTTTGACTATAATTATTTAGAAATGTTATAATGATGATATGATTTCCATCATGGTTTGTTTATATGATGGACTTTTTGAACCCTAGGATAAAAGACTTTATGAAATGTAGAGAAAGGAATGGGATTTTGGTTGAGCTGGCAGTAACTATAGAAAAATAGAATGTGTGTTAATGGTAGTTATTCCGTTTACTTTGGTACCAAGTAACCCAAGGCTAGAGTGAACAAAGAAATCATTATCACACTGGGACAATGATACGAAAAGCCCAGATGTGACTCGAGACTTATAGTAAGAGAATTTGATGATACATTGGGGATGGGGAAACATAATCCCTAGATGTAATCATAGAATATCATACAGATATTTCTATTTCTCTATTGGGTTGATATATAGAGATTTGTGATTTTAATTTTATAAATGTAAGTATGAAATGTTTTAAAACCTTATTATCATTATTATTGTTAATATGGCTTTTATCGCATTGTTTTCTTAATGTCTCATGAAGGGGGTTCTAGGTGAGAATTCACTCACTGAATTTTTGTATAAAAACTCACCCCTCTCTTTTCTCTACTATTTACAAATACAACAGCTATTGCGGGTCTTCCTCAACCTCCTTCTTCCTAGTAATAATAGAAATTCAATTAGTGAGTTTCTCTTTAGTGAAGCATTCTTAGTATAATTTAGAGTGCTCCAGTGTCATCGTAGGTAAGAGTCTTGATTTATATAGAGATTATTTTGCGTCTTGCATACTTGGTCATGTTTTAATTTGTATTTGGTCACGTTCCCACATCAGGTTGTGACAGCTACAACGAGCTTTACTCGCTATGGCAAACACAAATCGTTGCAGCAAGGACCCCTAATATCAGCAAAGTAGAAAACGACGCAGTTTTGATAAGTGAGACCCCTTTCCTCTTTAAAACCCCAAATCGATCTCCCTTTCTTCTATAACTCGAAAACCCATCCTCCCTCATACATTCTTTCTCTTCCTCTCCCTCCACTCTTATCCTCTATCAAATTTTCTTCCTCCAAGCTTTAAGGTGAGTTTGGTTATGGGTTTATGCTTCCTTTCTCTTTTCCCTTTCATGTGTTATAGTTTGAGTTGTTGTTGTTCTCCATTATTGTCAAGTAGAAATGCTCCCCCAACGTTGTTAAGATTACATTAGAGTTATCTAGGAGTTGGTAGAGATTAATCTAGAGATTACATGGAGCTCTATTAGTGTTGACACCATACCTTTTTACCTTCCAGGTGAATAGGTTTGATCTCCTAGTCTTAGTTCCATTAGTAAATTTCTTGCATTATGATTGTGAAATATGAAATTTGAGATGAGAAAAAGTATAGAATATAATTTTACATGATTATATCAAGCTAGAAAAATTATAATTTTGCATGATTATGGAAAATGTTTTATATATTTGAGAAAGGATTTATTAAGAAAATATGTATCATGGCAGGATAACTATTTTATCAAATATGTATGTTACCACCCGATTTGGAAATGTAACCGACATGTGAGGAATCTTATCCTCACGTAAGCCTCCTAGGTAATGTGTCTCTCTAAATGCACAAAATAATATAATTTATATTTTGAAAACATAATTTCCTCTAAATCTTTATCCAAGTATTTATATAAAACCTGAAATCCAATTTTACAAGACTGAAATACTTTAATACAGAAAACTATATGACATCTCAATTAAACATGCTAATCATGAGAGCATAAACTATTTCATCACTTGATCTTAATCTTAAATCTGAAAATCAACTTAATAGTTGGAAACTGAACCATAAGTGCATCTATGACTTGTTACATAAACTCAAATCAAACTCTACAATTTTAGATCCATATTTGTAAACTGAAAACATATACATAACTGTTTCAAATACTGAAATTTAATACAAGATCTGAAAATAATGCATGGCTCGATCCTATTTGCACACCTACTGGAGCACTCTACTATTAACATGAACCTAAACTAAGCCTTACTCCAAAATAAGGCTCACCACTAGAAAGAGCAGTGTATACCAAATATGACTAAAACTGAACCTGTACCTACAACTATGAGAGGAAGGAAGAGGGAAGGAAGAGGGGAAAGTCAATGGACTCTAAGTAAACTCTTACCTATCACCCACATAAGACAACTAAGAAATATACATATAATACTATACATGCAATAATCATAAATCATTTGATATTTAAAAACATAGTTATATAAGAAAACACTTTTCATTTCATAAATTCATAAACAAGCATTTATAATTTTGTAATCAAACATGAAATCATTTTAACTAAGGATTTAGCAAAGCCTCACGAAACAACATTTGGTGAACATGATAAATACATATATAATAACAAAAGTTGTAAAATGATAAACCCTGTGGGACAAGCTGTGAGTACCTAACTAGGTCTTATTTTCTGTATATGTTGAGGGGCGATATTGTCATTTGACCAATAATTTGGTACCAATGTTAACGATCTCATCACAACCATTAACTAACTGTCTATTTACTTATCTCTACCATCTAATTTAGTTTAACAAAGACCATAACTGAAGGGTGAGTGCTTAGTCCCTGGCAAACAAGAGCCCCTAAATTCTTAGTACACTGAGGGATCTGAATTCATATAATTCTAATAATCTGACTTTAGCATAATTGTGGGTATGAAAATCGTGCCCAAAGGATCATTGTTTGTAGGTATTCCTATTTCAAACCCACAAAATATATATGTGGTAATTGCTATGAATCATACTGAATTTCGTACCTCTTGGTACCATCAAAGTAAAGTTTTAGGCTCATATCTTAAGATAACATATTTTTTATATACTTGATAATTCTAATATTACAGTTCAAGACATGAGGGTTCATAATCATAAAACTTAGAAATCATATAACATATTTATTTGCAACCAAATCATCCTCTACACTGTATCTCTTCGTAACAATTGAACTTGAAATTCTAAATTTTTTTTCTTCTGAAATCTCCTTAAATGTAACAATATTGTAAAATCATAAAAAACATTCAATAATTTTAGTAAATTTGTTAAATCTTATATTTTTCCAATAAGCGTTTTATTAGCATATAAAACATTTTTCATAACGCTCAACATAGCAATCATGGTCCCATAATTAGGTAAAACTCATTCTTTCATGCTATCATCATAAATCATAGCTGACGTATTCATGTGAAATCATATTCTATGCTTTTTTCTCATCTCAAATTTCATATTTCACAATCCTAATGCAAGCAATATATACATAATGATGAAACTAAAGTTATGAGATCAAACACACTCACCGTTTGGGGTTAGGATTATATGGGCATCTCCAACTTAATCTCTGAAGGTTGGAATGGCACCAACAACTGCCATATCGCAACAAAGGCTCATAAAACAATCTATGGGTATCTCTAAATAACTATAACAAACCCTAACAACATTGGGGGAGCACCCCCACTTGACAATAATGGAGAATAACAAAACCCAAACCATGGAACATGAAAAGGAGAGGAAACAGATGACAAAACCCACAAAAAAATCTTACCTTTGATCTTGGAAGGAGAAAGAATGGTGTAGAATTGAGAGAACAGGAGAAAATGGGTATGAGGAGTGGTAGGGCTTGGTTTCTATAATGAAACCCGAGCATTAGGGGTGTTTATAACGTTGGGGGGACTCACTAAATGAAACTGCATTGTTTTGCACTATACTGACATCAGGCTCGCTCACTGTAGCAAGTATAGCTCACTGCAACGACCCTTTTGGCCTGCCTGCTCGCTTTAACGAGCCTGTTCTATATAATCTTGCAAAACCTGCATTGCAATGTGGTCTTCTATATCTGGGGCCATCTCAGCTACATGGGTGGGTCCTGGGGGACCCTAGGGCCATACTGGACTTGACCAAGGACACAAACCTAGGGTATGACAGTATATTTATGGATTTCTTTGATATCATTATGATTTCAACTTTTAAGATTTCAAGCTATGTTTTTATAATATTCAATTAATATATTTATATATGTTAGAGAAATGTAAAACTAGAGTATAACCTATGATTTCCAAGTTTTATAATTATGAACCCCAGTACTTTGATCTATGATATTAGAATTATCAAGAATATAGGAAAAAATAATATATGTTAGCTTAAGATATGAACCTAAAACTTTAGTTTATGGTACCAAGAGGTACAAAATTGGGTATGATTCATAACAACTGCTAGATAAATATTCTGTGGGCTTGAAATCAGAATGCGTATAAGCGGTAATCCCTTGGACACGATTTTCATAGCCACAGTTACGCTAAAGTCAGATTGTTAGAGTTATATAAATCCAAACTCTCAGTATACTAAGAATTTAGGGCACCAGGGACCAATCACCCAACTTTTAGCTATGGTTTTCTTCAAACTAGTTTAGATGGTAAAGATAAGGAAACAGACAGTTAGTTTACGGCTATGATGAGATCATTAACCTTAGTACCAAATTGTTCATCAAAGGGCCAGCATATACAGAAAACATAGCCTAGTAAGGTGCCCATAGCTTGTCTGACAGGGTTTATCATTTTATAGTTTTTGTTATATATATGTATTTATAATGTTCAATAAATATTATTTCCCGAGGCTCTGCCAGACCCTCAGTTAAAATAATTTCATGTTTGATTGTGAATTTACAAATGCTTGTTTATGAATTTATAAAACGAAAAGCATTTTCTTATATAGTTATGTATTTAAATATCAAATAATTTATGATTGTTACATGTACAATGTTATATGTATATATCTTGGTTGTCCCATGTGGGTGATGGGTGAAAACTCGCTCACTGAGTCCGTTGACTAACCCTTCTCTCTTCCTCTCATAGTTGTAGGTACAGGTTCAGTTTTAGCCCTGTTTGGTAGACACAGCTCTTCCTAGTAGTGATCCTTATTTTGGAGTAAGGCTTAGTTTAGATTCATATTTGTAGTAGAGTGTTCTAGTAGGCATGCAGGCAGGATCCGAGCCATGTATTATTTTCAAATCTTGTATTAAATTTCAGTATTTGAAATAACTATGTATATGTTTTCAATTTACAAGTATGGATTTAAAATTGTAGAGTTTGATTTGGGTTTATATAACAAGTCATAGATGTACTTATGGTTCAGTTTCCAAGTAATAAGTTGATTTTTAGATTTAAGCTTAAGATCAAGTGATGAAATAGTTATGTTTTCATGATTAGTATGTTTAATTGAGATGTCACATAGTTTTCTATATTAAAGTATTTCAATCTTGGGAAATTGAATATCAGGTTTTGACTAAATATTTAGATAAAGATTTAGAGGAAAGTCACCCAAGAGGTTTACGTGGGGATACGATTCCTTATGTGCCGGTCATGTTCTCAAATCGGGTCATGATATCTATAGCGGCAAAGACAAAGAAAGCTCGAGTGAGGCTTATTGGGCGGACATTGCAACGGCAAAATACGGGTTATTGTTAGTAAGAGAATTAAGGGTTGGTGCTCTGATACTTCTATATGCTTATAATATTGCCTCTAGCTCTATATTTGTCAAACCATACTACGTCCTTAGATGTTGTAATACTATAGCTAATAAATTACCTGGTTTAATTAAAGATTGTAATACCTTAGGTTCATATATCCCTAGATAAGTCTAGTATAACCTTAGGGTCCCCTAAGACCCATTTGTATTGCCGAAAAGGCCCCAATCCATGAAAGACCCTAAATATGTAAGTTGGGTATTTCTAACACTGCGATAGAAGTCTAGGACCGCTGTAGTAATAAGGTGCATATGCTAGCAAAGTTTGAAATCTCTATCAACTGTTATAGCGATTCTGGACCATTATAGTGATTATAGATTACTATAGCAGTACCCCTCGATTCCAGAATAGTGCAAAACAACACAGTTTCATTTAAGTGAAACACCCACCCTATAAATACCCATTATATGCGTTTTTCTCCCTATTTTGTGAACCTTAAGCTCCCAACTCTCATTCCACCCTCTTACTCTTATTTTCACAAAATCCTATTTCCTCCAAGCTCCAAGGTAAGGATTTTTCTATGGTTTATGTTAGATTTTTCCTCCTCCCTCTTCATTCATGTATGAGTGTTGTGGGTTTTCTTATTGTTATCAAGTTTGAGTACTTCCCCAATGTTCTTAGAATTGATTAAAGCTGTTAGAGAGTTTTCATAGATTATTCATGAGTTTTGTTGTTGTTATGGTAGATGCTGATGTCATCCATACTCCCTGGAGCTCTTTAGGTGAATGTAACGCCTAGCATAGAGGTGGGATTTGCTTTTCGCCCTTGTGGGAACCCAAGGTCCTTGCTAGCTGGCACATCGATCTCGAGACCGGCTCTGATGATACCATCTGTCACATCTGGGCGCGCTATTGTAACACCCGACATACAATATTGTTTGCTTTCAGGCCTAGTTGGGCGCACCCCACAGATACGCTCTTCTCCCCTCTCAAGGGAAAAATGTGTTTGCATGGGGGAGGTATTTACACCCTTATAAGGCATTATTCGTTCCCCTCCCCAACCAATGTGGGATTAGTTCCACCTCTCCTATTGGGGGCCCAACGTCCTCACTGGTTGACACATTAATTCCAGGATCGGCTCTGATACTATCTGTAACATCTGTCGCATCTGGGAGCACTATATATCCCCGTCCCCATTTGAGAGCGCTACGTATCCCTGTCCTTAGTGTGAGTGTATACAAATATTGTCTGTTTTGTGGCCTAACTGGGCGCCCCTCATGGATTTGCTCTTTCCCCCTCTCTAGGGAAAAACACGTCTACATGGGGGAGGTATCCATACCTTTATAAGGCATGCTTTGTTCCCTTCCCTAACCAATGTGGGACTAGTTCCACCCCTCTTAGTGGGAGCCCAAGTCCTTGCTGGCTGGCACACCGATCTTGGGACTGGCTCTGATACTATTTATAACATCTATCGCATCTGGGCGTGCTACATATTGCCGTCCTCAGTGTGCATATAACAGCATGCAGATATTGTCTGCTTTGGGGCCTAACTGGGCACCCCTCACGGTGGAGGTATTCATACCTTTATAAGGCATACTCCGTTCTCCTCTCTAATCGATGTGATAGATGTTATAGCATTTAATTTACTTAACATTCTCGTGCATCATACCAATTAATACTTTTAAGAAGTACTAGCATCTTGCTGGGTACTGTCGTGCTCGTCAAGACGCTTTTTTTAATTTTTAGAAAAAAATCATAACTTATTTACGACTTTTACATATCTTTTTCCTAAATACTACATGATAAAAATATGATATTTAGTAAACAGATGAAGAGAATATTGTAAACACTACAGAAGATGAAGAGACACAACAATAGTCACCAAATAGAAAAGAAAAGGTTGGCCATCAAATTGAATCAATCTCTCTTGTAAATAGTTAATAGATAATGGATTTTCTTTTCTTGATATCTTAAAAGGTTGACAAAGATACATTAAAAATGTAAAATTGTTTTGAGATGCAATGCAGGAATAGATATGATGGCTGAAGCAAGTTTTTTTCAAGCAGTGGTTTTCTTATTGGACCAATGGACACCAAGTAGCATGCACTTATAACATCATGGAACATGAGAACAATTTTATTTCTTTGAGATGTGGGATAAACATACTAAAATAGGTGGTTGAAAATTTAGTAAATGAGAGTGAGAGAGACATATTAGATAGGTAATATGAGAAATTAAAATTGGACATCAAAAAGCAATTACCTCCCCTATATTCTCCTTGTTATATGTAAAGATGTACAGAGTGTGTTTGGTTTACCTATTTTCATTTTCATTTTCAGTGAAAATAAAAATATTACATGACAATATGTTTGGTTTCAGTATTAGGAATCATTTTCATTGAAAATATTTTCTAAAAAGTGTAGGAAACTGAAAATGCCAAAACCACCTTTTCAGTATTTTTAGTTATGATTTTGAAAACGTTTTCAGTTGAAAATGGGTGGCATTATTGTTAATATTGACAATCTAGACTAACATCCTTTACTCTATTCTCATCCCAAAGAAAAACTCTACTAATTTCTTCTGCTTTTTTGGGGATACTCACCATCAGTGTCTATAGCTCTCTCATATGGCTTACTATGATATCATGATAGCTTGTTAGGCCAATCATCATTTATCATTTATTTTATTATGATTATAGTTTATTTAAAATACAAATGTAGTTTATTTTATGGAAGTATTTATTATTCTAAATGTAATTTGAACTCTATTAAAAAGTTACACCTTTTATAGAGTTTAATTTTAATAAAATGACTCTAATCTATTGTTTAAAAAGTTAATTGTATATCATGATAAATGTGACAATATATATATAATATCTATTATTTAATATGAAATATGATTTTATTATTTTAAATTTGATTTTGAAATTACATTTTGGAAACAAACAAATCAAACATGTTTTTATTGTTTCCACTTTTTGAAAACAAATTCTATTTCTACAAGTCAAATACATTTCCTAAATTTTAAAAATTTGAAAATAAAAATTATTTCCGAAAATAAAAATAAAAAATAAATAAAAAAAATATTTTCACAAAAGAAGCGTAATTTGATTCTCGATGATCCGTGCTCAGGATGGGTTCACGTCTTAATATGCTTCCATCGGCTGTCCCTTTGACTCCCGCACGCATACACATACACGCACGCACGCACGCGCACAAGGCACACTCTCTTCCTCACTTTAGCTTGGGTAAATAGGGCGCATGGCAATTTGGGGCTTTTCTGCTGAATTAGGGCACACACTTTTCCGTGATTGATCCTCTCAAACAGTGGAGAAGATGTAATCCCACCGAGATTTTCGTTTATTCTCCACCTTTGACCGTTTTCGCGAGTGTCGTCGCAACTGCAAGGACTCGAATCGAGTCGAAGCCTTTCCCTACTGGGGTTTGTCTCTTTTTCTTCTGTTGCTGTCGTGGTTGTCGCATGAAGGGTCCGTTGGATCGGACGAAGGTGGTGCTGCGGCACTTGCCTCCTACCATTTCTGAGGCCACGCTTTTGGACCAAATTGACGGCGTCTTCGCTGGCCGCTACAACTGGCTCTCTTTTCGTCCTGGCAAAAACAGGTTCTGTGATTCTCTTTCTCTCTCTCTGCTCTGTATTGCTCGCTGCTATTCAAACTTCAAATGTTTATCCCTCTTCCCTTCTGACGTTTTATTCTTCCTAGATTTTTCATTTGTTGCTTTTCGTGTCTTCCCAGATTCGTGAATTTTGATCGCAAACCGTCCCTTTAGCCAAGTTTTCCCCACTCTGACTAAATACTCAGACCACTTTTGCAAAAAAATAAGCGACATCAGTTTGGATTCCTCAATGTTTTAAATATCCAGTAATTCAGCTTCTTCTTTTTTATTGGTATTTAGACATTAATTTGGTCCTTGAATTGATTATTATTTTATATTATGACAGACCAAATTGATGTTGAAATCTTTGAAGGACGAATTTGATGTCCAGTGCATCTTTCCCTTGGTATTTTTTGGGCTCATGCATTGACTGCCCACAGTGTGAGTGGCAGAGTGCAGTAGTGATGTATATGAGAAGCAGAATGGCCTTATTGACCCCAAAAAAAGAGGAGAATGATGGCCTTTGAAAATCATCCCTATTTTTATTCGTCCTAATTCTTTACACTCAAGTGATGGTTGCATAGGTATTTCTATTACCTTAGCCTCGTGACCGTGGTTAGGGACAGCCTATGGGATTCTCTGTCATTGGAAGAATATCATCAAATATGTTTCAACTTTGCTTTTTCCACCGGGAACATTGTGTGACTCTTGAATTGTTCACCACGTTGTTGCTCATTTTACTTAATATTATTATTTTGGTTAATTTTATATGGCTTTGTTAGGTAACGGTCGGAATTATGGGTATCCTTTTTGTTTTTGCTTCTCTTTTATTTTTTTTTAAAAAAGCTGAACGACTGTGATTCCGTTTATGATATAACTGGATAGATGTTTACAGTTTACATACTATACTTTTAATACAAGTTAAGGCATTCCTTTTAACTTTCTATCTTCTCTTTAAATGGGTTTTCAGCCAGAAGCATATATCCTATTCTAGAGCCTACATTGACTTCAAGAGGCCAGAGGATGTTATAGAGTTTGCTGAGTTCTTTAACGGGCATATCTTTGTAAATGAAAAGGGTAATTAAGCAGATCTTTTGCAGTGCTTTATTAGTCATATGTATGAACTTGCTAATGTTATTCCTATCATTATCATTATTATTGTCATTGGATTTAGATCAGTACCTTTTACTAGAGTGGAAAGAGATACCCCTCCACTCCCAAAGTGGGTTTTTCATTTTTAAGCAGTGGGTGAATTATTCAACTTTGAAGTTTGAGGTTAAAATCCCATAAGGAGAGCACTGGGTGTGGTTTATGGGAGATGGACAGGGTTTTCTCATTATGTAGGTTAATATTTGTTGGATCAAGAAATAGACTTGTTTACATGTGGGTTGTTTGTTGTTTCTTCTGGTAAGGCAATCTATGTTTTGAATCTATTGGGATTTTAAGTCTGGGCTGGTCATACATACAAGCCTTGAGAGTCATGATATAAGCAGCATTATTATCCTTAAGAAATAATTGTTTTTTTTTAATATAAAATTATTTTCTTAGAAAGCTTCTAATTGTTAGCTATTTTGGATGCAAAGTAAGTTAATCCGAATACAGACCAGATACTGAATCAGTATCACTTTTTGCTGTTTTTCCTTCCCAGGAAGTCAGTTCAAAGTCATTGTTGAATATGCTCCTTCACAACGTGTTCCAAGACAGTGGTCCAAAAAAGATGGTCGTGATGGAACCATATTCAAAGGTACCACTTAGACAAAGACTTGAATTATCAATGGGTATATTATATGTTCCTCAATAGGGATTATATGTATTGATTCTTTTCCTTTTGATAAATATAAGTATTTTCATGGTGAACATCTAGATTCTGAGTATCTGGAGTTTCTTGAACTTCTTGCCAAGCCTATTGAAAATCTTCCTAGTGCTGAGATACAATTGGAGAAAAGGGAAGCTGAACGATCTGGTTAGTCAATTAGTGAGTAAATGTGCAGTAAATTTTTAAGTTGATGGTGTATAGGTGTAAGAACTACTCATACACCAAATAGGCAACTAGAATACCTTTTTTTTGTGGTATTCTTTATTTATTGGGTTTATGTCCTTAAGCAGGTGCTGCAAAAGATGTTCCTGTAATTACACCATTGATGGACTTTGTGCGCCAGAGAAGAGCTGCCAAGGGACCTCGGGTATTTTTGCATATGATTAGCTTATAAAGTTTTTAAGAAATTTATTTGGATGCCCATTGTCAGTATGTCTGCTTTTGTGTGTCCGTCAATGCTTGTGTGGCATTTGTGTGGGCAAGTCCGTCATAAATATTCTTTTCTGTTTTATCCATAAGCACCATTGGTATGTTGCTTCCTTAATGTACATCATGTTTGTGCAGAGATCACTCTCTAATGGAAAAGTGAGTAGAAGAGCTGGCACATTGTCCAATGGGAGTCCTAGTTCTGCCTCATCAAGACGAGGTTCTGGAAAAAAGAGGATTTCTACCACAATGGTATTATGCCTGTAGCATTAATTTATGAAATTATGGTTCTTAGGAGAAGTCGACAACACAAACTGTCAGTTTGATAAAATTACTTTCTAGTAGTCGTACTATGTTTTCTTGCGAAGATAGTATTATGGTCATTTGGTTCAAGTTACACTGAGCTTAGCCTTTGTATTACTTGAAATGCTTGCTAACACTAAGGGTGCATTTGGTTTTGGCTTTCAATTTTCAGTTTTCTAGTTATAGTTCTCAATTTTTAGGGCCTGTTTGGTTTGAGTTTCCAATTTTTATTTTCAGTTTTCCAGTTTTTCAGATTTTGTGGAAGAAATACTGAAAATTGTGAAAAATGCAAATTCCAGTTTTCAGTTTTCATTTCTAGTTTTCAATATCTCCTTCATAAAATCTAGAAAACTGAAAATGAAAACTCAAACCAAATAGACAGTTTTCTGGATTTTGTGAAGGAAAAATATTGAAAATTGTAAAAACTACAAAATCCAGTTTTCAGTTTTCATTTCTAGTTAACTGCAAAATTGAAAGCCAAAACCAAACACACCATTTTTTTTTTTATTACAGTCGAAACCTAGAGAGTTATGATTCAAAATTTGCCCTATTTAATTTTTTATACAACAAGGTTTTTCATCAAGTTTTAGAATATAAAAAGTGTGAATATTTGATCCGTCTCTGGCTGTAATTGCTTGCAACCTTGCACACATAGATATGAATGATTAACATTTTGTTCTAACTGTTGTGTTTTAAAATGTCTCATTTTTACCTCTACAATTAACAGTATGTTGCAAGGGATCCAGGGAAAAGTTTTATTGGAAAAGACAAATCAACTTATACTTTGGTGTCCAGGCAAGGTTATCAGCATCTTTCAAATAAAACTTCAACTATGGCTTCTTCAGATGGAAATCAAAGACTTGATGAGAATGGTAAGGTTGATATTTTGTGTGAATTTCATGTGGTAATTTTCATTTTTCTTTTCATCCGTTAGTCATTATTTTATAGCTTGGAGGCGATGTTTGAAAGCTGTTAGTTTTTTCATCCATAAGGCTGATATTTTCTTGTAATATTATTATTTAATGTGACTTTTGGCATCAGTATCTCTCACCCTCCTGATGTCCCACGCCTCTCCCCTCTCTTTTCCATTGAGGGAGGATGTAAGTAGATCCCTTGAACATTCTGGTGTATGCGGTGTTTCTGTTATCGAAGTGGCTGTCTATTTTGTATCAGTTAATAGTTTTTTTCTGCTTTTCTCAATTACTGTTGTGTTCGATGAGGATATGCTTACCTCTGTCCTTTTTTTGCAGGAGTTGCTAGAAATAATGGTGCTGGGAAGAAGAAAGTCCTGCTTCTTAAAGGGAAGGAAAGAGAGGTAATTAATGTGAGCATCTGATTTTTATCTGAATAATCCAATCTGATTTAGTTTATATGCTGCACATGTTGCAAAAGGATTCATCTAGTCGTAAGCCCTGAATTAGTTCGGTAGTCTAATTTAGGAAGTTGCATACCATGCGAAGAAGGTGGCTGCATACCCTGGTAGCATGAAAAAGAGGCCTTTTTAGTGAAAGATAACTGTAGCCTAAGCTCAGATTGAACAAAAAGCATTTTTGATGTACGAGAAAGAAACTCCAGTGTACCCATGAACAACACTGACCTGAGCTGAATGGAAGGGTGTTATGTTCATTGTTGTTTCTTTGATTGGAAGCAACTTGGATTTATTACTTTCTGAGAAGCATTTTACCCTCCCCTTGTCTTAAACATCTTGCCTCTATGTATTTCAATGTTGATTGGTTGTCATTGATCCCATCCAGTTTGCATCAATCAGATGCATCTTCATTTGGTTTTCTTAATTTATTACTTAAATTTATTTAAATTGCATTTTGATTGATTCATTCTTAATATACAGCATGCAAATTTCCTGCAGAATGGTTATCTTTAAATTATCCTGTTAATGAGTGGAATTTCTGATAAACTTAATGTAGCCTTACTCCCTTATGAAATGGCCATCAGAGAGATCATGTACTATGATAGTACTATTAGGATACCAGTTTGATATTACACACGTCAGTTACTAAATAAGGTTAATGTGCTCTAGAGTAAGCACAAGGAAGTGAAGATATTGAGATGCAAATGATTTGATGTATATAAAGTTATTACTTGCTGAAGTGACTGCCGGGATTTGTTTCCTGTAATCTGCTCCCTTGTCGCTACATGACCCGTGAAATAGGTTGAATCAGGAATTCAGTATCAATTTGAGCATGGATTTTTTTTTCTTTTTTTGATAAAGTTATTTGTCATTATGCTAATTCATCTTGCTGGACCATGTTGCTGCAACAGTTCGGCTAACTGCTAAGATTCTACTTTGGTTTAATTTTTTTCTTATCATGTAGGTATCTGATATAGATAGCATATTACAGCATCAAACTGTAACATCTTCAGCCAAAACAATTCTTGGTTCAACAGCTCCAAAGCAGAATCAGCAGCATGAAGGTAATGGAAGGATTATTAGAAGCATTCTCTCAAACAAGGAATTGCGTCAAAGTCAGTCTTCCAAGCTCCACTCTGAACAGCATATCCAAACATCCGATCCAGAAAAAGAAAAACAACCGCCTCACTCCATGCATGTGCAATTGATTTTAAAGGGTACTAATGGGACACCGGAGAATAGGATTGGTTTGCATGATTTACATGTTTCTAGTGAGAAGCAGGAGAAACGTGTCAGAAATAAGGATAGACCAGATCGAGGTGTATGGACGAATCGTTCTAATGGAGGTGATGATTCTCTGTCATCATCTACTTTGTTGCAAGTAGATCCTTTGGAAGGTACAAGTGTGTTTTTTTTTTTTTTCTGCAGATGGTTTTTGTTTTTGCAATGTAGATTGATCCTTTGGTGCTTTTGTAAAATGGTGGAAAACGAAACGACCTGTGATTAACTATACAACTGACATATTAATGTACATAAATTACCATTGTCCCTGGAAAATGTTACTGATTGCATGTGTTCCTAACAATTTGAAATTTTAGCATGTATTGTGTATGAAACAGGAGGTCATTCAGAGTCAAAACGTTCACCAAATGCAAGAAATGGGAATGTAAAATCTCTTGGAAGTGGCCGTGCCAGTCATTCATCAGAAAATGGTTGGTTTTTGGCTGTGGAAAGCAGACTATTAAATATCCTTGTGCTTAGATTCAGGTTGGTTTTGCTTAATTTCAATATTTGCAAGTTTTAGGTTTCAGTAAGCATTTTGGTCGCCGTGGACCAATGCATGGGGTGAAGGATGTTGATGGCTACTCAATTTCAAATGAGGGGAAGCATCCTAGAAGAACTAGTACCTCATATGGTTCCCATGAGGTACCTGTATTTGATTTCTGCATGAGTATACACTATATATTTCTCTTCTGTTTCAATAAATGGTCAATATCTCCTTTGAATTGCAGAAACAGGTTTGGGTTCAGAAAGCAAGTTCTGGGACCTAGTGTATTTAGATTGGTGAGACACAATCTCTTGCTTAGGCCTGTAGTTACATAGCTTAGAAAGATGCTTGATGAGCCAGTGTTAGGACTTCACTGATATTCTTTGACTTTACTGAAATTTCTCATGGTGTGGCATTGGCATAGTAGGATGAAACTGGAGTCCATATTGCTGGGCATCTAGTAACCACTGATTTTCAGTTAATTTGACTATCACAACCAATTTTTTTCTATAAATAGTTGTTAACATTAATGTCAGTTTTGTGAAACTTTGATGGCACCGTAAAGAGTGGTTTTAGCAGAAATGGAGGTGCAATACTTCTGATTTGACTTATTTTAATTCTTTGGTTTCATGATGTAGTTTCATCCGTTCTGGTGTAGTCTTCTTATTTTTTTCCCCTTCTAGTGGACCTCAGATAGTTGTTAATCCCTGTATAGCGGCATGGAGCAGCTGACTCCAAAAATGCTATAGCAGATAGATGCTGCATCGAAGAATAAGGAAAAATATTACACAATTTATAGTACATACATATGAATGCTTAAAGATAAAAAGGAACCTACAAAGAGTCAAAGACGTATTCATCATTAATAATCAAAAGTCATAGTCCAGACTCTAAACACCATCACCATCTAATGCATAAATGACAAGTCAATATAACTCGTAGCATAAGGGGAAAAAACTATATACAACACCAAATCCTAATTAAATTTAGGGTTTTTCTAACAAGTGCCATTGCCCTTAGGGCAATGGCTAATAAATAATATATGGCAAGTCTTTGAACTTTTTAATGCACCCAATACATTGGAAACTTACAAACCCCACTCTTCAATAAAAAAAACTTCATCGCTTTTGATTCCTCAGGCACTGGTTAGAAAAACTCTAAAGTTTAAGCCTTTGAGATTAAAAGGCCCAATATTTTTTTTTTAAACCTAAGGAAGAGGCCAAATAAATAAAGAAAAGGAAATAACAAACAGCCCAAACAAAGCCTCATTGAGCCCCCAAAAAAATGTTTCAACACAAAAAAATCTGCCTGTACATAAAGAAAAACTAAGAGCAGAGTAAAAACAAAGGGGATGTGTGGGACTCGGAGGCAAGATGCAAGGAAGATGTGGACATTGGCAGCGGCTTAGAAATGCTGAGGAACAGATAAGTATTCTGATATAGATAGACAGATAAGAGGAACAGAGAAGCAGAACTCAGTGGAGGAGGATATCAGAGATGACTAGAAGAGAGAAGGCTGTGGAGCAGACATGCAATAGAGAGAAAGGAGCAGAGAAACCCTAGAATTTCAGAAACAGCAGAAGGGAAGGAAAAATCACCATTTTCCCCATGTGGGAGGGGCAGGATTGGGTTTTCCATCCTTGCTCCTGAATTGCAGCCATGATGGGTGGGATGGGAAGCCTCCTCTATTGAGTCCTCTGGCTGCTCTGCGACGCTATGACTATAGCATGCGATTTATCAGTATTAACAACTATGGTGGGCCTTCGCTCTGTAACCTTTCCGTTAGTTGCAACTTGCAATCATAATGAAGTGATTGCATTATGTTGTGTGACTCTGTGACTTTAGCGTGTGATTTGCCGTAATTAACAACTAGGGTGAGCCTGCTTTGTAACCTTCCTCTGGAAGTTGTAATCATAATGAGAAGATTGCAGTATGTTTACTAATCCAGTATGGAAAATCTGATTTCTTTTAGTGCTCATGCCGATTGAAATTATTTTTCTTGTACTTGTGGAAAGTTTGATGATTTTCCCTTGCAGTGTTAAGCTTGCTGACTTACAATTTGGGAGCATCCATTTGCTAGCTGCTGGATTCTGTCTCTTTTTGGTTGACAGATTCATATATAAGTAAATGAGTTTGTGTGGTAAGAAAAATTCATTACAATACAGGAGGAGAGCAAAGTACTGTGATGCATTTGATTTGCTTAAAATATTCAGACATGACTTCATTGAAGATGGTTCCGCCTAAAGAGAAACGAAATGGGTGGTATCACAACTCCATGGTTTTCCCTTTCACCAGTTGTTGCCTGTTTGAAGAATTGTGGATAGATTTGCATAGTCTGGCGAGTTGACCGAGTATGGACAGAGTCTGGGTTTATACACCAATATCTTCAATAGTTTAGGTGTAAATATGAATCAAGGGTTGTGTGTATGTTTCTGTAGCTCCTATATATGCAACCCCATACTAGCTGTCTACCAAAATACCAAGTGGGTGCTTGCTTATGGTCCTGGATAATTTTTGGAGAACCTCTGCTCATTATTTTGAAGGAACACACCGTGGACTATGTTGCAGGCTCATGTCTTCAGCCTTTTGTTGACTCTGGAGTTTTTGTAGAGAGCAGAATGGAAATACCATAGATGGTGTGGTACTAAGGATTAATAAGGTCTTGCTAGAGTTATTAGTGTGTGGATATTGTTTTGGCTCTAAAATATTATTGTACAGTGTGGTGTTGAATTTCTCATAACTGTTGCACTGCTGGATCTTGATTGTATGTTGAATTAATTTTGTGAATTAACAATGCTTCCCGAAAGTGTTATGATCCATGTTCAGTAAAAGGCTTTATTATCGCTTTCTGTATTGGACTTGTGTGGGAGAAAACAAGAAAGGACACCGTTTTCTCCATTCTCACTGAATATTGTCGCCTTTGGCTTTCCAACAACGATAAAGCTAAAGGCAACATGGTTAGGCCAAATTTCCCAGCACCCGGGATCGAATCGTAAGCCTCAGCCGTCAGCTCACGCCATCCTCTCCTGACTCGAGAAAGATAGATAAACTAGATTACAAATGAAACTAGTTGTCAGTCTTTTTGGTTCAATATTTTTTTGTTTTATTGCATTTACTTGTTTAATGTACATTAGTTTGAAACATAAATTGTAAATTGCGGCCTCCAGCTCCAACGAGTCAATTACAATGAAGTTTTACTTTGTCCGCGATCACTGGTTTACCCAGTCTGATATTTGCTAGACAATCGTATCTTGTACTCTGAATGGTATCATCCCTGAACCATTTGAATTGAAATATGTGGGCTTTCTTTTCAATTTATAAATATTATTTGATGATTATTTACGTCGCTGGCATTTTTTTTTTGGTAGATATTTTTAATCCGGGATATCTTATAGAATTTACTGGGCAAGTCCAACTCACATGTCAGCGGATCCAAGAAGGAACATGGCCCACTTCGAAAGTACCTAAATGAGAAATGGTATAAAGGATATGCTAAGAAATCTCAGAGTTAAATACTCGAGCTTATAACATTTTGTTTTTGTGTATTGGGTTAATGGAAAGGATAATGATGTTTTAACATCTAAAAAAATAGGTGTCTGAATTATAAACATTGTATATGATGGTGGTTCCTATTTATTTTTAACATCCATCACATTCAATAATTATAAAGTGGATGCTTGAATAGACACTTACTTTTTGAATGTCAAAATATCATTACTCTAATGAAAAATACTCGCACATCTCAAGAAATTGACATGATCCGAATTTAGAAAGCACGTGTTTAGAAGCAGCGCTATGATATAGTGATTATTTGGATGCCATTATTTTGATAAAAGAAAATTAGCAGACCTGATTTATCTCCTTTATTTCCAACATGTTTGTTTTTAAGGGTCTGTTTGGGATTTTTTTTTTTTTTTTAATGGCAAGGAATGGTCTAATGGAATGAAATAGTGAATAAGGGGAAAGAATTGATATATGCATGTGGGACTCTTATTTGAAAGTTTATAATATAAATGAATGGAATGAGTTGGCATATAAATTTTGCTTTGTGCCTTTATTCTTGTATTTTGTAAGTATAGTTTCCATATACAAGGGCTAAAACGGCAAAAATAAAGCAAGAATATAATTACCTCCTTGACCCAACATGAAATTTCTTTGGTCATTCCCTGGTTCCTGCCACACCCTTGATCTTAAGACTCCATAACAGACCCTAAAAGATGGATGATTTGTAACGTTTATAAGTGTGTGAGTTTAGAGGTGAAATTAATCGAACTGAAAGTGATATTTGCTACTGCAGCGTTATTCAAGATAAAGTACTTACGAAGTTATCTCCCAAACAAATGATGAGTATTCCCATCCCTGCTGTTCGTTCCCATCATTTGAATGTGATGATAGTGAGGCAAAAAAGAATCTGATCTACCTGGCTTTTCCTTTTCTCTTCAATTAGCTATTTTCATTAATTCTAATTCTATTCATCATTATTGTAAGTCAGGCAAGTTATGTGGAAAGCTGTGGAGCGTGCACTTGGCTCAGCTTAGCTTTCAGCACTCGATCGATCGGCATGAACAAATCATTTGGAAGTAAGGTCCAATTGTTAGAATTTAACCCAAAGTCCCACATCAGTAAAAGATAAAAGTATTGCTAATATTTTTTCCTATAAATATGACTTTATTTATTTGAGTTTTGTTATCCTCTACAAGTGGGAGTTATTCATATGGGTAGTTTTTAGAAGTTATTTATGTGATGAAATATTTGTAAGAATGGTTTGCAACTTAAGGCTGAATCATGTTAAATTTTGTCTCCTTTATATTGTTTTTGGTTGTTTCCGTTAAGGGAGAGCTTTTTCGTTCCTGTGCTTCCCAATACCAGTAACACATCAAATTAATTGAAGGTTTACGGGTCAGGCCAGCCACACTAGTAACTAGTAAGTTGGTAGAGGTACTTTTCCGAGGCATCCAACCTCCACCCCAGCAGCTGCATGCAGCCACTATACTAGCAATTGTTCATTATAGATTCACTTCCATCTTCTTCATGACTTTATGCAGCAATTGGAATATATATGAAATTAAGCATCTATGAATCAAATCATATCTATCATTAGTCCACGGCTTATTTCATCCCAGCAACATATATACATTGCATTCATTCTGTTTAATCAATCTGATTTTGCCATCATTTTCCCCACCCATCTTTTCATATGCACCCGTACGTGATGGTGCTGCGGGTATTTTGATGCAGGAATGAATAGGCAAGGGGTATATTTGGAAGGACAGCAAACATAACTGGGGACAAATTCTGCTATGAGCCCTGGATACGTGGCACAAGGAGCTAGAGAGGTGGCAACAAAGAGGCGTGGGAGAGCGCACACACTGCCTAAAAAGCTGAGAGACTTCATTGTGGAGGGCATGAGAGTAGTAAGCACCTTCTTCCTTCCTTAGAGTTCCTTATTCTCTCATCCTAGTTATTCTTTTCTAATTCTTACCTCTTAATTCTCAGGTAGCAGAAGATTAACTCGGAAGTAGAGATCCATTCTTGGCTTGCGAATTGAGCCACCATACCTTAGCTATACACATTTGCTGTTTACTTTCCATTCAGAATTTCTGCCTAAACACTTGTTAATTTTACTTACAACCTACATCAGTGAAGTATTTTTTCTGTAATCGTCAGCTCTTAATTCTGCACTCCCATCGTATTTCCACATCCCTGAGTCAATAAGAGCGAGCAAAATTCGGTTGAGTTGATCTAGCTGTTCTCTCAAACCAAGTAAAAACTTGGTAACGGGTGTATGTGCTACTACGACACTACATACATATCTCAGAGAAGCTATATGTAATTTTCCTATGTATTATATTTAAGGTAAGGAAGGGCTCGTATATTAATGTTTGGCAAATTTGCTATCATAATGGTTTTGTTTCACTGAAAATTTTCTCCACGCTCGATCGGGTTTTAAGTGCTAACTTGTAAAACATGCTTTTAGATTTTAGCAGTGGAACAGGAATAGGATAGGATAGGACAGTGTTGCCACCAAAATAAAAGTGAGTTAATTGGGTTGATTGGGCCTAAATAAGTTATCACAAATGAAAAGAGTTGGGCTTTGAGGCGAGTGTTACGGCTTGGAGGAAGGAGTGTAAGCCGTGCAAGTTGCAGGCCGTATCAATAGCAAAGCAAGAGCAGTTAAAGCAGCTGAAAACGTGGGTTTAAAATGCACACACGAAGCCGTGGTAACCGTTTGAGGCCATGATGCGAATGTAACTGCAAGCCATACAAGGGGGTGACTATGGACGGTTATTTGGTTGAAACAACATGGGTTTGGGGCTGATATAAAAGGATCAAAGAGTTGGAAGAGGAGTACAAGTCATATACACAACTTTTACAGCTTGTTCCAGCTTAGATTTCGTTTTTCTTCTTAGGCATAGTTTAGATTAACTGTATGTAAGGTTCTGTTTTTAAGCTATGCTTCATTAAGGTTGATGTTGTACAATCTCAATTTCTTCAATAAATTTCCTACTTTAATCTTTGTCCAAAACTTACTGTAATTTAGTATTTGGAAAATCCATAATCAATAAATAAATTCCCCTCCTTCATATAATCGCTCTTCTTTTGGGCCAAACCCAATTTCTTTGGCAACAGATAGGATGCGGCTCCACTATCCACAGAGAGCGACGAGGTTGTGGTCTTTGTCCCTATCATTTTATTTCCTTCTCCTTTAATTGATCTTATAAACGTACTGTAGTAATTAATTAGTCAGACTGAAGGGACCGTTTTTGCTGTTCATGAGCGCACATGCATGTCCCCACACTTTCACACACAAAAGATTACTTACAGCATCTTTTGTACTTTCAATGGTTCCCTCTTCATCATAATATATATATATATATATATATACACACACACACCATATGTTAAGTATGAACTTTTCACATGCTGTTAATCTTTCAACACTTTAATTTGTAAAAGCTGACGAGCTCTTTTCCTATATCGCCATTATATAAAAGCGCAAAAACTTACTGAGGAATGTGTACTTCTCATCTCTTGCCTCACGCATAGTACATGTGAGCTTATAGTTTTCTATCACTAAACAGGATATTTGACTGTGCTGAATTGTCCAATGAGTCACCTCATCAGAGCATTCTATTTGAGTATCTTACAATAGAAATATAAACAAAAGTCTAAGAGGATTCAAATCGTATTCATTCTTGTTAGCAATTACTTTGATTTCTTTTTGTTTTTCTGTTTTTTATCGCCATTACTTTGACCAAAATTTCCATGCTTACATTTCAAATTATGTGGGTTGGTTTGGCTGGAACTGGACCACTACTAATCTATCTAACACTGTAACCCGTCTGGCTCAGGGTCTCTAGTTTACAATGTAAGGGGACTGGGGATTGGTGAGACATGATACTAATATTGCAGCTTATCAAGTGTGAAGTGGAGGAGCAATTAAAAACGAAACCGGCCCAATACATATATATATATATATATATATATAATTATTACTGACAATATAAAATTTTTTTACACAGTCATTTAATTGTATATTGTCACATAAACTATGATAGTTGACTTTTATATTCATTACCTAAAAAAGCATTCAAACTAAATATTTTGATTGGATGACAATGTAAAACCATTTTAGATTATCTGTGTATCAGAATTAACATATATATATATATATACATATCACGGAGTGACTTTTTCAAGCCTCTTTCATTGATTTACCCTAACGCACATGAAGCATGCCGCCGGCAAATGGGAAAACTGGACCAAAAGTAAGCCCTATGGACTCGTTTATTATCATTATTATTATTGTTATGCCTGCGTTTCCTTCTACCAATTTCTTCGCATGTACAGAGCTTGCTTGACTCTGTAACTTTGGCATCTTTGGGAGTGTTTGTCTGTATTTCTGAGTTGTTCAGAGGGGAAACGACAAAAAGGAACAAACGAGTCGGTTCCTAGTTTTGGTAAAAAGAAAGAAAAAAATTGAAAATCATAATCATACAAAGTTGATTTGATTTTAAAATACAAGAATAAATTTATGATCTGATTACTTGGATTGATACTTGGTAGTTGCCTGGAATTTTAAAATTAAAAATATGTTAACAAGTACATAATTCATGCTTGGAGGATAGTTGTTTATAGTTTGTTCACTACTTTATATGACAATTTGATAACTGGGGACATTGAACAGATCGTATAATTGAGAATTGGATTAAATAATGGAGCCTATATTCTTTTGTGCTAGACTGCATCAAACATTTAACAAGCATGCTGCAAGCATGATGGTCGGCAAAACCAATAAAGAAAAGAAAAAAAAAATGCATGGCGCTCTCGTTCATTGGTTGATTGATTGATTCAATGAATAAAATGAACCTATTCAACAAATCACATTTAAAATAATGTATCTCACATCTTTATAACTGAATATATTAGATGGCTTGACAATATAGTTGATATCAGGCATTGTATATATTATTTCTTAATTTTTTATTTCCCTAAAAAAATTTAGAAAAATTAAGGCGATCCCACACAAGACTTGTAGGACCCTCCACTTGTCGCCACGCTTGGCGTCTTGAGGTCAGGAATATTAATTAATCAATAAATTAAAAAAACAATACGTATTAGATAATGGTGGGCGCCACAGTGAGAACAACTGATTAGCATAGGAATACAAGTAGCAATGCACCGGTGCCCGATATTCGATATAAAAATAAAAAAAGAAAAAAAGTCACAGTCGTGAATGCAATCATGGTTTATAAATTATAATGCTAGGAGTTGGATTACGTTCCACCATATGAAGCCATATGCCTTTTTTCCCTTATACCTTAACGTATTCTTTACTAATTCGACAGAAGTTTTCCACATTAAAAAAATCTCTATTCCCTTATTTGAATTAATCATTTCTTAGTCATGATCATGCACTCATCGATATGAATTTTGGTCTAAATTCTGCATTACGCATTATAATTATATCTTACTAGATTAGTATATTAATTTTCAAATATCGAATGATTTATTTTTTAGTTTTATTTTAAAAAAATATTATCAATTAAGAAAGTGTCCCTCTCCCTCTTTTACCATTGTTATTTGCCAGTTCACATTCAATAACACTACTATTATTCACCCAAAATATATACATACTACTATATTCTTGTTTGCAAAAAGATTAATAGCTAAAAGACATACAGTGCGAAGTTTTTACGAACAATAACCACCTTTCAACCATGATTCCCATTTCCCAATCCAACATGATTTTAGCTGTGACCAAACCTGATTGGACATTAGCTTTTGTTGGGAACAGAAATAAAAGTAAACAAATTATATAAAATATTTGATTTGGTTCGGTGAATAATGCCTACATCCATAACTCAACAAATCAATTCACTAATTTTTTTTTGGGAAAAATACAATCACCAATCTAGCAATCTCTCACAAACTCAAAATCTCAATACATCCAATCTCACAAAATAATTTATCCACCTACTAAGAACTCACTCAAACAAAACACACACTCTCACCCAAAAATGGCACACACTCAATTTTCCTTTTTATTTTTCTATTATGGTGCAACAATCACCTAAGAAAAAGGAACAAATTTTTGATATTAAAGTGATACAAATTTCAAATGGTTTTAAAATAATCTAAGGCAACAAACCCAACAGCTTTTTTGTTAATTTTTGCACGTTAATTTTTCGAGCTAACCAGCATCGATTATGGATTATAAAAATTGAATTAGCGTCGAGTTTTGCACACCCATGTTAAATTTGTGTAAAAGACCAAAGTGTATGTTGAGAAAGAAGGAATATTAAACTAATACAAACAAGAAAACTTCAGTCAGAAAATTTATTGTTATAAAATTATATTGGATAATAAAATATGATCGAAACACTTTAAATTTCTTAATTACTAAAATTTTATCAAATACTTGTCAGTTATACTTAACAGATTTTTGCGAATATTTTCTCGAGGTGTCTAGCAACGGTAAAAAATCAATACCGGTTTGTTTAATCGCATCAAAATTAAGGTTGGTGTCATACGGATTTGCCTCCTCCAAATATAGTTACAAAGTGAGGAGTTTATTATCATTGATTCATTAGATCAATTACTTTTATTTTGTGTGACGTCATTAAATAATTCAAGAGCAATTAATCACTTACATTATTTTCACTTTACAAATCTTCTCCTTTTAGAAAAGTCAAATTCATATAGTACGTAATGTGATTGCAAATATGTCTAATTATCTATTGCATGATTTTGTAGATACTTGAAGTAACGATGAAGAAACGTTTTTTCATTTTGAGAGAAAACGAAAAACGATTTTTGTCGTGCCAATTAAATAAACCTAATCATACGTATAGATTTTATTGTTTTTCCTTAAACAAGTCTCAACTTATAATTTCCCATGAATTACTCAAGTTATTTATTATTAAATCTTACGAAAAATCTCTTAGTATATTAATAGAAATATTAATATACTGGACTCAAACAGCAATGTTACTTGACAGTAATGTTTTGCATCTACCAAGTCATATATTTTGAACCCACACTCTTTTATTCTTTTTTTCAGATGAGGTAAGTATAGTCTCTTGTGTAAGTGCTATGTGAATCCAGATGATTTTTTTGCGCCTGGCTGAGTTGTCATTATCCCATCATAAATTTTTCTAAACCAAAAGGTATAAAGGTGTCAATTTAGGTTTTTCTGGGTACAGATTTAATTTTTTTAATTATAAATTTATGTACTAATTAATGGTTTAGTCCCTGTTTTGGATAACTTATTTAAGTTCTTATATAGAACGAACTTTTAAAAAGTAATTTATGAATAAGTCATTTTATATTTAAATACATAATAATAAAAGTTCTTATTTGGAAGCTAGATATTTTAATTTCTTAAAAAGTACTAACAATAACTTTTAAAGAAGTAATAAGTTGTTTAGTCAAATAGAACAAAAAGTGAAAATATAACTTTTGGCTTCTAAAAAAGTAGAAAAAGTCTGAAATTATAATATCCAAATGGATCGTTAAGCATGCGGTGACTGTAATAAACATTACAAAGTGAGAGAGTGACTGAGAGATCTAAAGAGGTATAAGGACCACTTGCTTTCTCTCAATGATTTTGCATGATTGATATGTCACCTTCGGTCTTATGATATCCAGAATATGCCACTTTAGACTATAATGCTTGAATGTTCCTTTCTTTTAATCTTTTAATTAATCTGATGATCAGAAACTTTGGTAGATAGTTATTTATCAATGTTCTGGAATATGAATAAGTAGATCAAATTAGAAATTAGTGGTCGAGCCTAGTGCTTAATGGTTGTGGTTGTCTCCGTATACCCTTTGAGTAGGAGATCCCATATTTGAATCATACCATTCCCGCCCCTTTCTCCACCCTTAGGAAGAACTCCTAGATATAATGTCTTTGTCAAGAAAAAAAAATCAAATTAGAAATTAAAAAAATGTAAAAGTATAAAAGCTAGGTAAATTACAAGGATCCCTCATGAGATTTGATCATATTCACTTGATTCTCTCTATTTGTCCAAAATATTGATTTCCTTTGGATGTACTATGCGATATGCAACAGAGATCCCATAAACAAATTTTAGAAATAAAGGGGAATCATAATGAATTTCACCAAATTTCAGTGATATCAATACAAAAATTCTTTAGACTCAAAGTAAATAAATTTTGTCAATACAACATTAACTAAATTAAAGCTATAATATTAAGATGATAATTACATATTTGCTTAGCATATTTGGCTCCTCTAAAAATAAGGAGGTTGATAAAGTACAAAAATAAAAGGGTTAATCACCCTTAAATCACTTAGTAAGACCCATATAATAAAAGTTATTAATCCAATGATAATTAATCCTGGATTTTTGCATTTTATTTACCTTCTCATTCCAGAGGAGTAAAATTCTTGCTTAGGAATATAATAAATTTATTTGCCTCCATTTTTTTTAGTATAGAAATTTATTTCCCTTTATCAATATAGTTGAATTATTATGACCCAAAACCATAAATTTATGTGAATTTTCCAATTATGAAATGTATGAATAATTAATCTTCGACAAATCCAAAAAGTAGGATAAGACTCATTTAAAATAATATTATTTCTAAAATGAAAAAGAAAGGAATATTTACCTTTAAACCGTTTTATTAAAATGAATCAAACAGTTCGAGGATTTTTTGCATAAATAAAATTAAAAAAAATAGGAAATACTACTAGAAATCCATGGGATACCAGTGGAAATTATCATCGGGTACATAGGCATTGGTAATTACCAACGGTATTATGGGTTTGTTGCCTTTTTTTCCATTATTAAACCTTTGATATCAATCTGCATGACAGCTCATAGGTAACTTCGTTGGTAATTAATGATGCCACCATGCGCCATATGGCACGAATAATTTTTGATGAGTTTGCTGACAGTTGTACCAACTGGTATGATAGTGATTTAAAACCCATCGGTAGCCCGATGGTAATTGCACGCATGCTACATGGCGTGAGAACTTTACCGACGGGTGATTAATATATTTTTTAAATTATCAATGGGTTTACCGATGGATAATTAATATTTTATTTTTATTTGTTTTTCTTTAATTGCTAGCAGGTTTACGGACGGGTTTTTGAAAATTTTGTATGTTAGCACACAACTCTTAGGATTCCTACATACCCGTCGGCAACCCGCTTACATTTTAAACTGAAACGCTTTCTTCTTACCTATTTCTATTTGAAGTCTCTCTCTCTCTTCACTCACCCTCTTTTTCTCATCTCCTCCACTACCGTAGCCTTCTTTTCCATCATGCACCGCTGTCAGAGCTTCGTTCACTAAACGAAGACCACCATTGAGATTTAGGAGTTTTGGTGAGCATTTTAATCGGTTTAGTTTTTGGATTTAGTTTAATTTTTTTGTTCGTTTATGGGTGCCCATAGTATTGTGTTTTATTGCATTTGAGAGTAATTATTGTTGTTATTTTGTTAATATAGGAGTTGTGTTTGAGGGTGGCAGTGACTTATTGACATTGAGAGCAGTTTGTCATTTTACTTCCTTATTTTATTTTATGTTTTGTATGTATATAAGTTAATTTATAAGTGTGTTGAGTTAAATTTTTGTCCATATTGGATTTTTCAAGATTGGATTTGGCTGGGCACGAAAACTTTCACATTCTATGTTCTTTTCATTGCTGTAGAGGTTAGTAACTAAATCCTTGTTATTTATACAGTTTAATATGTATGTAGGATAGAGACTTATGTTTTCTATGATAGAGTTGTAGAAAATGGGGATTGTATGATTGGGGAAAAGGGTATAAAGGTTCTTTCCTAGCTTATTTGCATTGTTTGCTATGAAATTCTTTGTGTTTGTTAAGATTGCAGGATACATGTTATGTAGTTATAAGAGGATGCACAATAAAATGATTTTTAGAATTATGTGAATTATATGTAATTATGATTATGTAACTGTTTAACTATACCTTTTATGTTATTGACCTTTAATAATATCTATGATTGTTGAATGCACTAAAATATCTAATGATAGAAGTTCCTAATGTAAGCAGAGAAGTTGTCAAAATTTTTTAAAAATTTTTGTTAAGGAAAAAGATTAAAAGTAACTATATTAAAAAAATTAAGAGACCAATTGAATTTATTTAAAGTAATAACTTGAAATATATGAAGATGGAATCTCCTAGTTTAATTGGAGATGCTATCGAAATTTTTTAAAATTTTTGTTAAGGAAAAAGGATTAAAAATAACTGTATTAAAAAAATTAACAGACTAATTGAATGTATTTGAAAGTAATAACTTGAGATACATGATGACAGAATCTCCTAATTTGAGCATAAATGTAATATTGTTTTGAAGTTACTTAAATTTTCCCGGTGTAACTTATGCTTTTTGTGTACATTTTAATTATTTCAGTATGATTGGTAGAGACAAAGGCCAACCTCAGAAGGTCAGTTTGCCCACCACTTCCTCTGCCACCGCCCCTCCTACTACCTCCACCATTGCCCTTCCCATAACCTCCATCTTCATCCCTGCTACCACTACCCTTCCCTTTAAGATGATGCCCACTCTTGGGTATGATGGCCCCCTACCTTTCCTTTATTCTCATTTACAGGCCATTCACAACAGTGACCCTTCTCCCAGCCCTACCACTATCCTGACTCCCAGCCCTGCATCTCATCAGACTCCTGCTTTGGTAGGTGGGTCATAGACACAGGACCCAGATGGGAGGCACATTGGCCTAGATGGTAGGCCACTTGGGCCTGATGGTAAGGACAATTAAATTTAAATATGTTTTATGTGATATTCTAATTTTACATTACGTGCAATTTTAAATATTTTCATTACTTTTAATTTAGTTAATTTATGTAACAGCTTTGATTTGTTTGCCGAGGATCACTATCGGGTCACAGAGGTTATACAGAGTAGGTATAACCATCCATGACACACTTGTACTGACATTCCGAGAGATATCAAGGAAATGTGGTGGCAAGATTGAAATGTAATTCTATGATTTATTCGTTTTTGTTTATGTGTGTGTGTGTGTGTGCGCTCGCGCTTATGATTACCTATGTGTTGTGAGTTTTGTGTATGTAGAGGACCTTCTACATTTTTCCTGAGCATGAGCCTGCTATTAACAGGGTGTAGAGGATTAGGTCCTTCACCCTCAGTGAGTTAAGGCACCATTGGGCCATTTACCTGGCCTTCAAGGATAATTTGGACAAAGGGAAGAAACAAACTGGGCTTCATAGGAAGGCAAGTTGGTGCATACGAGTTGGTCGAGCACCCAAGAAGGGACCCGTAAGTAGAGATGGGTATACGGGCCGCAATCCACGGACTAACCTATTTAACTCACAAACAGCATGAAAATGAACCAGAAAATTTTGAGTATCCCAACCTGCGGACTTTTTTAGTCTGCCCCACTTAACTCGTGGGCTAAATGGGCCTGACCTACGGGGTTCATGGACTAACCCACTAGCCCGCATAAGTGAGTTGATTTATTCTACTTTTTTATAGTTGTATTTGGTATTTGATTTGCTTATGTTTGGTGTTTGATAATTGATAGTTATTAATTTATATTCTTTAGTAGTTTTGCTATTTTTTATTATTGAAAGAGTTATGCATATTTGATTGGTTTGTAACTTTGTATGTTATTATTTTAAAAAAAATTAACATTTTGGATTTTTGAAATTGAATGTTTAATTTTAATATTTGCAGTATTTAATAATTAGTACTGTTATCTGTTTAAAATTTAACTTGGAAATTGGATACTATAAAGAAAAGTGTGTGTATATATATTTCACGAGGTAAAATATATTATATAAATATAAATATATGATATAGGGTATAAAAAAAAGTTAAGAAAATATGAAAGAAAACAAAAAGAAGGTTATGTGGGCTGGTCAGCGTGGTTCGCGTTTGGTCCATGGTTTGGTCTATGGGCTAGTCCGCAGGGGCCAAAAATGTGAACAGAAAAAGGGTTATGCAGACTGGTCCGTTGGTCCCTAAGCTTATGCGGGATGGACGTGGACCATCCTAAAGCTTAGTCAATTTATAAAACGGACACGTCTGGCCTAGCCCGTTTAATTGTGGTTCATCACGGACCGGGCTAAATGGACCGAAGCGGTCCACATACCCATCTCTTCTGTAAGCTTCCAATAATTTTTTAACATTTCTACATTCAATATATTATTAAATGTTAATTTAATGCGTTTGAATTGTGGTAATACTATGTTTTTAGGACTTTATTATGCATATATGTGTAGTCGAGGGAGTAAAACCACCCTTCAACACAGGGAAAGTTGTTTCGGGAAACCCACACTTGAAAGGGTGAGCAGCTAAGGGAGTCTAGAGAGATCTCGATTGATCTTTGCTTTGAGACCACTTATGTGGGTTTGAATTCAAACATCTTTCTACTTAATTTTCATTAATGTTTTCATTTATGTCATAATTATTACTTACAATATGTTTTATCTTTTTTCTTTTGTAGCATGAGTTCAAAGACCTCTAAAAGTAGGCACAAACTTAGTGCTAGACCCAAGCGGCTCAGGCTGAGCCCGATGCTAATTTCCTTCCTCCTCCAAGTGAGGAAGATATATTGGCCTAGGTGGTGGATGGCTTTTACAAGGGTTACATGTACGGGATGAGGATACTACCCTACCAATAGATCCACATCCTCTGCTACTGGGTCTGCTACTGGGGATGATGCCCTAAGGGAGCATGTGCATGCCCTCAACCAGGAGTTGAAATAGCAGGCACATCTCATCCAGGAGCAACAGGAATAGTAGGCATAGCTCCTTTAATAGCTTCAGAGCAGGTAGCAGGCTAAGCAATAGTGGTTTAGAAGCTCAGGGAGATCTAACAACTTAAGCTGTTCATGGAGCAATGTAACATCCCGATTTTTCCCCTGTGTACAAAGGACCAAAATGCCCCTGAGATCATTTTTACTCGGGAATCGAGGAAAGCCGGTCTAGGCAAACCTTGAGTGGATATTTTAATGTTTGAAGGGGATTAATTGTGTTATGTATGTTGTAAGAGATGAAAATCCCAATTTTTTATTTTTTGTGTAAAATTACCAAAATACCCCTATGGCTAATTAATACAGAATTCATTACCATTTGGGCCTAGAACATAGTTTTCATAACCGGACTGGTGATCGATTCGATTAAGATATCGGGTTACTGGGTCACTGGTTCAACCGGTGGGTTATTGGTCGAGCCGATTGAACCGAATTTATTAAATCAATATATAAAAATAAAAATTAAATATGAATTGAATGTAATATATATATATATATTTGGAAATTATTTAATAAGGAGGAAATTGGAGCAGTGGTTGTGCAGCGCTCCTTCCTTCCCATGGACAGAGGTTTGAATCTTGCCTCTGGAGTTTTTGACATATTAAAATTTAAATACAAACTGAATATAATATATATATATATATATATATAAATATATATATATATATATATATATATATATATATATATATAGTTGCATAATATTTAATAAGGAGGATGTTGGAGCAGTGGTTGTGCAGTACTCCTTCATTCTCAAGGACAGGGGTTCGAATCCTGTCTCTGGAATTTTTGACAAATATTTCTTAAGGCACGGTCAACTCTAGCTGGTCAACGCTGGTTGGCTCGCCAGTTCAGTGGACCGGTTCACTCAAAACCGGCCGGTTTGCTCTGATTATGACCGGTTTGAATGCAGAACTGATCTGATCACTGAACCGGATCGGGCGAGTGATCGGTTCACCAGTTTCTGGTCCGAACTAGCAGTCCGGTCCGATTTTTAAAACTATGGCTTGGACTTCACTTGAAAGTCTGGAAGGGATTTTTTCTGTAAAATTACCATTTTATCCCTAATTAAGGGTATAATGAGCTTAATTGCATGATTAATGAAATCTAAGCAATATTAGGCTCTAATTAAAGATTAGTAAATTCTAATTACTAATCTAGAGTTGAAATAATTAATTAAGGTTAATTAGAACCTAAGATTGCTTAATGAAACTCAAAATCTTTTTCTTGATTTAAGACTTTATGTCACATTTTCATGAATAGTATTTTTTCTATTCCAATTTCTTTAAATTATGGAAATGGTCACATGATAAGATTCCTCCCTAATAAAGGTAGATTTGCACTAATTAACTAAGAACACCTCTTAACCTTTGTCTTGAGTAACCTTTGTCTTGAGTAGCCTTAATCATGTACTTTCTCATCAAAACACCTAATTACAACTCCTAATTAATTACCTAATCAAACTCATTCCCTAAGCCAAGTCATAACACAAATGAAATGGCAAAATTCCCTCTCTAAACCCCCCATTGGAACCGGCCACACCCTCCTCCATTAATCCATCACATGTTGAAATTCAAACACTTAAAGAGTCATGCTTAGAACCCTGCTTAAGGCCATACCTAGCCATGCCTTGAATCATACCTAGCCATACCCAAAGCCATGCCATGAAAAGAGATATTTTTCTTTTCTTTTCCCTCCAAGAGGCTGTCGGCCACTCCTCCCATTTCACCCACATGTGTTTCATTTTTTCTATAAATAGGCATCCAAGGAAGCTTGCAAGAACACTTGCTCAAACTTGCAACCTCAAGCTTTTTTTCTTTAAGCTCAAGAGTTCTTCTTCTTCTTCTTCCCTAATCTTCCAAGAGCCACCATACTCCACCACTTCTCAACTCTCAAACCACCATACAACCACCATAAATATTTCCTTAAACACATAACCCCTCTACTTCCAAGTTTAAACCAAAGACATATATTCCTTCCTTTTTTTTCTTTCTTGGTTGAAACCACCATTGAAGCACCAAGGAGCATTTGTTCCTCTTATCTCATTTCCAAGACCAAGCTTTTCTCTTTTCAAAGAAAAATACCTTTGGTAGGGACTTGTTTTAAAGATTATATTCTTTTCTTTTATATTACTCTTGAATTGAGATGTTATAATGTTGATTCTTCCTTCCTCCTTCTCATTTTCGGTTTCATATTTTCCTTTTCCTTTCTCTTTATTTTCAGCTTGATGGCTTACACATTGGAGAAACCATGGCTTGATGATGAGGATATTGGGTGTTGGTTGTAAAACCATCATTTATTTGACCTCTAAAGCTTAAAGGTTTCACTTCTAAGAGTTTTTAGCAAATAAAGATATTATGTTGTGTTAAAAAGTTAAATGGTAGTCTTGAGCCTAGGACTCAAAGAAATAATAAATGGATTGCATTTTCATATTTATATTCAAGCTTTGCATTCATATTTATATTTCCTTGCCATCACCTTATAATATTAAAGACTAAAATGAAGTTTACATTAGCATATTTACATTTATATCATCACCTAAATAATTAAACTTGAAGCCTACCTATTTCAACCTTAAAGTTGATTGTTGATTTAGAGTGAATACTCTAAGGGGCTTAGAACACTAAAATAAAGAATTGGACTTGCATTCATTTTTACATTGTTTGCCTAGTATGTTTACTTTTTGAGCTATCACCTAAACTTAAAGATTAAAACTAGAGCTTACATTTTCATATTTATATTCAAGCTTTACATATCATATTTATGTTTCTCTTGCCATTACCCTATAATGCCAAGATTAAAAAATGAAGTTTGCATTGCACGTTTAAATTTATGCCATCACTTAATTAACCTAGTGCTCAAGACTCACCCTTTCAACTCACATGAGAATTTTGACTCATGGAAATATCTTATTAAATGTAAACATCCTTTTATTAAGCTCTCTAATTATGCTACAGATATAAGGTTATTAATTGTGTTACCATAAGGATAAGAGTTGATTATAAAGGCATTTCTTGATCTAGAATTAATTCTAAGAAAAACTAGTTACTATAAATGCTTGCTTCACAATTTTGTATGCTCTTAGAAAATTAAATTTGGGTTTCAGTTCAAACCTTTCAAAATTGATGTATGTTGTTTGGAGTGCTCTTAACATGCAAAAATTGTTATTTGTGGGTATGTTAATCATTTTTTATAGTTAAGGAAAGTCTAGTAACTAGAAAGAACAGAAAAAAATATAAATTCTAGGACTCTTTAAAATGAAACTATATTTTCTGTCCAGCATGTGATACTTAAGTAAAGATGACATTTAACACTTAGTAAATATATAGGAATCATCCATGATTGGCTTAGAAATTAATTCTAGCATCAAAGGAAAAGTCGATAATGAGAAAGGATCAATAACGTATTTTATAAGAACACCGAAATGGTTCATTTCGTTTTTATTTCAAATCTGTCCAGATTTATTTAGTGATGCTCTTAGGTTAATAATAAACGAGAATTCTTGTATTTGATCCCTTAGATGCATAAGACGATACATATAGAAGTTGGGTTTACCTGATTTAAGAGTTAAATCATTTTTGAGGCAATGAAGGTACTTATCTTGTAAAATGTTGTGATTTCCCATATGCTTGAAGAATTATGTGAAATTGATGTCTTACATGTTTAGTGATTTGATTATGAGAATTGATATGGCATGCTATGATTTCACTTAAAATATTTTAAAGTTGCATATGTTCAAGTAATGTGAAGAGCACAGAAAAGTATATGATATGGTTATGACTTTGCCTCTTAACATAACATGCTAATATAAAGGTGACATCAAAATATGTGGAAATGATCCTTTGGACTCTCCGAATTAAAGGTGATGAGAGGTGATCCAATAAGAAAATGATCCTTTGGACTCCCGGAATTAAAGGTTATAAAAGGTGATCCTGTTGCCCCCTATCTCGCACTCTAAGAGTCAGGTGTTAACTTATCATAGGATAAGATTATGCTAGTGACGACTAGTGAGGTATGAGCTCATAATCTAGAACTCTCAAAAGGCGAGAGAAATAGGGTGGCCCTAAATGAGAGAAAGAATTAATCTAAGCCACCTAAAGGATAAATGGAAGAAAGTCATGTTATAATTGTTATGATCCATGAGCATCTCTTATGATTGGAGTTAGTATATCGTACCTTGCATTGCCATGCATTTCATGATAAGGTATGTTGCATTTATGACATCCAAGATGCCTACTAAAATGAATGGGCCTCGGTAAATGGTACCTTAGAACTTTAAAATTGAACGTTGTGCATGTTCACCTTTTTATAAAGAAACCCGAGGTTCCTGAGAACGTAGATGATGACACCAAGTCAGGAGAATACCTTACTAAGATTCTTTATCAAGTTTCTCACTTCCTCTATCTTTCTTTCCATCACGTCTTCAGAGTACGATAGCAGCGTTCGTGATTTACGTTGATGCACCGACTTGGGAGCTGCATTTTGATGCCACACACCAGTCCTATCACTTCATTGGTCGCTGTTCAGTCCGTCTGTTTGTATTCCTAGAGCGCCCTTTTGCTTAGCCAGTTAATAGCTTCCGATTCTCACCGACTTCGCCCTTCACCGATTATTTACTCTTCAAGCGAACACGCCCCCGAGGAGAGCGTATCAGTCGTACCCCCGTTACTGCCTCCGCCGTCCAAGACTACCCGGAGTACGTTTGTAACATTCCCAATTTTTCTTAATATAGCATTACATTATTATAGCTTTTTATTAAATAGCTCGAGGATCTATTTTTAGCAAGAAATATTCAGGGGTAATCATAGATTATAGAAAGAATGTAACTTCTTATTATAAAATTACAAAAAATGTCATTGATGATAAAGTTAACAAGAACCTTAGAAAAGTTTAGAAAGTATCAAAGAAAAATTAAAGAAAAAATTATAAATATATTTCTAAAAATAATTTTGATGATAAATATCAATATTTGGTAAATTTGTATAATATTAGTATTATTACACAAAAATAACTTAATTTAGTATGTAAAACAAGCTCCGAAAAATCCTAGAAAAAATTCTAAGTCTTATAAATTCTTTTTTTACTAATTTATGATATTAGATAAAGAGGACCACGAAATGGGATTTTTCATTAGACCATAGATAGAATTGAAAATCACTTTAATATTTATTTAACTAATTTTGACTTAAATAAAGCTTAAAATATCTAATTAACTACTTAAAGCTTTAAGATAATTTTTATAAATCTTGATTAATCTCAATAATATTCTTACATGACACCTAGAATTGTCTAGAAATCAGTCTCATCAAAAAAATAATAATATTTATTTGAAAGTGAAAAATATTTTCAAAACTAACCATTTTTTACTAAGACTTTCAAAAATGGTGAGCTTGTTCCCTTATCACGTTGGACAGCTCAAAACCCACTTGGAAGGCTGTAAAATTTTTTTACATATTTTATTTAGAAATAATTAGATATTAATTAATTTAAAAATGGACTAAACTAAGGTAAAAATACATAAAAAAATTAAAAATTATACAAAAAATTTATAAAAATTATAGATAATGTATAAATAAGGTAAATATATGTTCTTGATGATAGATTAGAAAAAAAATAATTTTCATGATTATTTTATGAATTATTTAGTATATATAACTTTAAGATAAAAAAATGTAAAATTTGTCATTTTCACATATTAATCATTCAAGACAACTTGCCAACCTTTACAACTTTATTAGAGATAAGATTCAGATATATAGGCTGTCAAAGAAAAAGATAATAATAATTTAATGATAGTTAAATAAATTATTAGTTAATTAATTTCTAATAAAACTAGTAATAGTCTAAAATACCAAATAAAATACAAATGATTATAAAAATTTGTATGAATTTCGTGAATCCATGTATTACATCTCTAATAACCTTATGATGATATTTGGTAAAAAAAATAATAATAAAATTATTTACTAATTAATTAACTTAATTAAGATTGACTAGTTTAAGTAAATTTACCTTATTTTGAATAATTGATTATTAAATTATATGTAAATATATTAAAATTTAATAAATATCTTTAAATCATGTCACTAACATTTTAGTATGTCTTTAAATGATAATTGAGAATTTATTAAATTATTTAATGTTAACTTTAATATTTAATTAATTAAACTAATCAAACATGACAAATAAATTATGAAATTATTAATATTTTAATCCTAGCCTTTCTCTATAAATAGCATACCTCTAAACACAACTCCACACTTCATAAAATCTATCAAAAAATTGTAGTCACCATTTCTCTCTTCATTTCCTTTATTTTTCACAAAAATAGTTACAAAATTTTAGCAAAAATACCTCTAAACCATCATCTCTTCTTATCATCATCCAACACCAACACTTCACAGCCCTATATATGAATTTTAGCCCTTAGAAAAGGCTTAGAGAAATTGAAGAAGTTGCTGGTTTAGCCTTGGTGTAGCTACGTTTCTAAAGCTCCGATAACAAGTAGGGGTTTTCTTTCACTTCTAAGCTTCATGTATGATTTTCTTGTATGATGTTGTGCTATATGATATTCAAAACTTATGTTTATTGTTTTTAATATCTTTGAATGACTTGAAAGTGGTGACATAAAATACTTAAACTATGTGTATATGATGCATATTTATTATCTACTTATGTGATTGAAAATTATGATTAAAGATCATTCTTAAATTTTGATTATGCTTTCTTCAAATATCTAAATATTGTATAAATTCATTTTAATGTGTTAAAACATGTATTTTCAATTAATAGAGCCTTGAGCATAAGTTGTGGTATTTTAAGGTGATATAACTTGGTTTTGATCTCATTATGTATTGATTGTAAAATATTTTTGATTTATAAAAAGTGTTTTATTTAATTCATTATAATGAATGAATTCTAAACCTTTGAGCATGTAGTATTTAGCTTAGTTTATGTGTTATGTTCTTCTGGGACCATTAAGACTTAATAAGATATAAAAAGAAACAAAAAAATATATATATATTTATATTAATCATGACCTTTACTAGGAACTTATGAATCTATAAACATTATATGGACTATTATGAATCTTTAAGACTCACTTGGACTTGATTTAGACAGTTATAATCATTATATTTGGACTCAAACTATGGACCTAGAACTATTGACCTTGAATTATGGACATTGGACTATGGACCTTGGACTATAAATATTTGACATGATTATACATTTATTAACATAAGGAAATATTATTTACAAAGATTTTAAGTTATGGTCCCATTAGGAATATAGCATGTAAATTAGCTAGTTTCTTGCTTGAAGTGGTTTTTCTAATGGGTATAATTTTGTTTATATTTTCTTAATATTTCTTGAAAGATTCGATTGCTCTTTTACTTTGCTGTATGATCATATTTTTATATAAATGAAATTTTTTTTACCATATATATATTTTCTAAAGATAGATTTAAAATAATTTTTGTATGTACATAAACCTATGGAATTAGTAAAGTTATTATATGAATATTTGAAATTGAATTATTGCATGATTAAAACTAAAATAAGCATATTTTATTATGAAGAAAGTAAGTTTATTATAATAGTGTGATTTGGTGCTTCATTGATAATTACAGAGAAAAATGGGTTTTATTAATATTTTAAGAATCCTATGTTGTTTGGATTTATGTGAAGATATGGAAAATCTTATGGTCTGTATGTGAATATCAAAGAAATTATGAAAACTTCATGTAATTCTCATAGTTTATGAATTCTATACGCACTATGTAAAAGGGATACATGAATAAGTGATACTTCGGGCCCCTGCAGAATGGATAAGGACTTAGTAAACACTTAGTCTTGTAGTTCTTAAATGACACCTCGGGCCCCGCCATGTTAGGTGACAAGGACTTGGTGTATATTGTAGTGATGTCTCGGGCCCCACCGTGTTAGCGGACAAGGACTTGGCATTCAATGATCTGACTAGGGGACGCCCTAGTAATGAGAGCTCTCACAAATCCAATATGAAGTAAACTTTGCAGACTATAACCATTAAAAGGAAACGTGATATTAAAAAAAAGGGGGGGAGTTTTACACTTACACTTCTTCTACTGTATTTTATTATGATTGATATTATGCACTTCCATCTTGCTTGACAATAGTAAAATATAATTTGAACTAATATGAAAGATTGCATTTTGCTGCACTCCTGCGTTATTCTTAGCCTTTTTGGGATGAAGTAGAACTCCCCTGGAAACATCACCCTACTAGGAGACTTCTCTCACCCCTTTTCTTTGATGTTTCCAGATAGCATGGATCATCATCAGCAATGAAATGGATGTAGCCTTGGACTTAACTTCTAAATAATCAGATTCTATCATGTGTGCTAGATAGAATATTTACTATATGTTACCAAACTTGGAATATGTCATATTGTTGTATTGAAATTTTCTTTATGTATCTTGAATATTTAGTGTGTACTGTACCCTATAAATTGATGTTGGCAATGAAGTATGTTTTCTATAGATGATAGTTATCTAAACTGTGAGAATTAGTGATTAATAAATAATAGTATTAAGATAGATTCTTTGTCATTTAAAAATCATCCTTAGGTCACTGGATGCAAGTGTATCACTATGATTATGTAGTTTGGAAAGGTTCTGGCTAAGGAAAGACTTGGTATTTAAGCGTGTCCGTTGTGACCCACCTCTCTTTCCTGGGAGCCTACCAGGTGCATGAATTACAGTTGATATACATTACTCCAGTATACGACCATAAATAATAAACATTCATAAAAAAAAAAATTCTACAAATGTATGATGTCCAAAATAATTATTTAAGGTCAAATAATTTAGATTTTAGGAGAGTGTTACAACGTTCCCAGTTCACCCTCAGCTTTTTTTGAGACCGACCCCTCCGAGATAGACATCCCACCATGAGTTCCTCTTCTACCGTACCTGTGGATTTAGGTAGCGAGGTTACTGTGACGCAGCCACTTCAAGGAGGCAGGGTGAGGATGATACCTCATCGTGGAGCGCATATTCGACCCTCTCACCGTTTGGCCACCCAGGTCGAGCTGGCTCAGTAGGTTGGTCATATTCTTCCCTTTGATGGGCAAGAGTAGGAGCTGGCAGCTGACTCATAGTGTATATACACGTACATGCTTAGGATAACCTTCTTTTACTTTTAGAGGTTATCTATTTTAGATACATTTTTGTAGAGAGGGGATTCAGATATATTTTCTTTATGTTTCCTCATGATGACTGTATTAATGCTACTACTACTACTTGACTTGGTGTATGGTATAACTATTTATGTATATCTAACTATGATGTTGCTTCTTTATGTTCCATCTGTTATGTTATGACTTTCCTTTGCAAGTCGACAATATGGTTTACTTTATGCACTCGCATGACTCATGTTTTAGCTTCCATTTTCAAAAAGAAAAATTTTACCTATGTTTTCACTAAGTATTTTCTAAAACTAGAATCAAGAACTAGAACAAAAGAGTAATAGCTAATAATTAACTTAAATACATCTTAGGTGCATTGAGTTAATTATTAGGGTATTACAAGCAGCAGCAGCAGGAGAAGGCGAAGAAAGAAAAGATTAAGTTCAAAAGGATGCAGAAGAAAATCACTATTGATATGATGAGCTTCTTCAGGGACATGCAAGCCTCAGGATCCTCCGGCTCTAGCAACAAGCTCCCCTAGATGCCACTCCCCTTATTCTTTGAGGGCTCCTCACTGTCAGACAACGCTAATGACTTCGATGGGTTTGATGATGATGATGTCGCCACTGATGCCGACGATCAATTGGAGTTTAAGTAGTCTTTATCTAGCTTTTTTTATCTCATTTTAGATATTTTTTCATTTATCGCACTTTGTATATATTTTATTATGATACTTCATTTATTTATTACATCAATTTGTTTATTTTATTATTATTTCATTATTTTCTTATTTAATATCACTTTAATTGATAATTGAATAATTATATAGATAAATAAAAAAATAATTAAATACTAATCAATCCATAGTTTATATAGATGAGCTACGCATGACAATGAAATCAGTCATAAAAAAATATTTCAAATATTAATGACAAGTTTACCTGTCAGTAATTAATTATATTTTCAAATTTAATAATATTACAAAAATACAACCTATCTGTAAACTTGTCGGTAAAAAAATTAAAAAATTATTCTTTATTTTAAAAACTTTAATGGTATTTATTTTTATACCCGTTGGTAATATTCCATTGACAACCCAAAATCGATGGCCCATATCCGTCGATTTCCCATGTAATTCTTGTAGTGAAACTTGCAATATGTCATAATTTGAAAAAAAAAATTGAAATGTGTCCTATTTTTATCATATATAAGTCACAGTAGAGTGAATCGAATTTAAAGTTATACATAAGTCGTACAAGGCGATTTTCCTTGGCATCAATGGCTATGCTGACCTACTAGCCAAGCGTGGTGCTATGAGCAATAAGAGTGGATCTCATGTTATCTTTCAACATAGTATGGTCATGTTTAAATCCTCATTACTAATTAAAGTCTCTCTCTTGCATCATCAACATTCTTTTCAACTTGATCAAGGTAGAGATCCAATCATAACATTCTCATGTTAATTTCTAACATGAGAGGATCCACCTCCATGAGCAATGGTGTCTTCGAGGAAGTTCATGCACCGTGGTAGCAACTTGCTAAGATGGTTTAACAAGAAGCTGAGATCACCGTAGCTTCTTGGTTTTCCCTTTTCATTTTTTTATTTTCTTGCCTTGTTATCTACCAAAAAAAAAAGTTGCGCACGTGTGGCACGACTTATATACTGCATCGTTGAACACTTATAATACACAATCGTACAAGGATTGCACGACTTATGACCACTTATATTTGCACATAAGTCAAATGACTTATGTGCAAATAGAAGTGCACATAAATCTCACCACCCTGGATTGACTTATATGTTGTTTTGCCTATAAATAGGATCTCATCTAATGGTGGATGAAAGTGTATCAGGAATGGTGTTCCATAAATTGTAGGTATAAATGACATTACTCAGAAGTAAATATCAAAATACACTTATGTTGACATAAGATAACTATAATTGGGTGTGTTTGGTTTTGATTTTGATAAATTGCTTTTGAAATGATTGAAGTTAAAAGAATTAATTTCAAATGAATTGATTTTAAAAGAATTGATTTATTTTTAAAATGATTCTAAAAATTTCAGTTTAAAAGAATTAATATAAAATATAGAAGTAAAAATTAATATTTTTAGTTTTATTAGAATCAATTATTATTAAAATGGTGCACTTTTTTAGAATTAATGATTTTGATTGACTATATATTTACTTTAAGAGAAAATGTATCATCTTAATAAAAATTGATAATAATCAAACTAAAAATATTAATTTTTTACTTTTACATCTTATACATTAATTCTTTTAAGCTCATTTTTTAATATTATTTGCAAACATGATTCAATTCTTTTGAAATTAATTTTTCAACTCCATTCATTTTAAAAATAATTTATCAAAATCTCAACAAAACGGATCCAAATATAGTTATCTTATTTCAACATATGTGTATTTTGATATTCACTTAAGAGAAATGTTATTTATATGCACAACTTATGTGACACCGTGTTTACATATTTTTTCTATCATTGCATGAAATATAGAACCCAGATTAAGTGAGATCCCATTTATAGGTGAAACAACATTTAACTCAATACATGATGGTGAGACTTATGTGCAAATAAAAGTGCATCCAAGTTGTGTCACCCTTATATGACTTATATATTGTAAGTGTTCGATGATATATTATAAGTCGTGCTATTCCATGATTTATATATAAATTTTTATTCGATTTACATGACACACTACATACTTCGAGTTTTCTAATTTTTTATTTTATTCCTGAAAAAAATCGATAGTTGGGTTCGGTAGTAAAGCCCGGTAAACCAGAGAACTTCTCCGATACGATGCATTTTATTATTATTTTAAGGACAAGGATGAATATCACTTTTTATTTTTTGGGGCGCGGGCAGATGTTACTTGACATGTATAATTAATCAGAATAGCAGGTAAATATATATAATTAACGAAACGAGCTGGAAATGAAAAAAAAAAGAACAATAGAAAATAGGTAAACATAACACTTTATATGTTTATTTGCAGAATAGATGTGTGAGCGCGAGGCATAGTGAAGCGGGTGGATATGCGTGAGGATTATTTTATTATTAATAAAAAAGAAAAATAAATAGGAGGAGAGAAAAGGAAATAGCAAGACCCTGGACACTCGCTCGCAACTTACACCACAGCACAGTAGTATCTGGTGTCTATCACTGCCACACCCACAGCACAGCACAGCACAGCGCAGCACAGTTTAGGGAGAGAGAGAGAGAGAGAGAGAAGAAGAAGAAGAAGAAGAATTTAGAGAGAGAAAGTGCAAGAGAGTTCAAGTCGAAAGGGGTTTTCTGCGATCGATCGCCTCAGTGTCTGAGAAGGCCGATCCATCGTTCGTTTAAAGTGAAGTGAAGAGCGAGAATCATTCAGAGTCACATTCAGAGTCACAGTCACAGTCACCGATTGAAAGAAAAGGAAACCACCCGAGCTAGCTGGCTCTCAGTCTTCAGTCTCAGTAAAATGCAAGTGCACTGCTCCGATTCTCCTCACAAACGCTTTCAGGTCTCTCTCTCTCTCTCTCTCTCTCTCTCTCAGCCAATCGCGATTATCTATCTCCATTTCTATATTTTATTTCCTGTTTTGGATAATAACATGCTTAATTCTTATTTTGATGTGATGGATCTTTCTATGGATTTCTTTCCTTGTTTACTATTTTTAGCTGCTTTTCCCCCCTTCCCTTCCTTGTCTATGCGATTTTTCTTTTGGTTTCAAATACGGCTCTGAAGAAGGTATTAGATCTGACCAAATCTAATAATATCTATTTCTTCTTTTGCTTGTTAATTTAATTTAATATAATATATAATATAGTAGATTGATTCCTGGCTTGGGCTGGATGCTTGAGTCTTGCATTTTGGAATGGATTTGAAGTTGTTAATTGTATTGGGGAATCAGATTGTGTTGTGTTGTGTTGTGACACTGACAGACAGACAGTTAGTTAGTTACATACAGGAGGGTGAGCAGTGCTTGGAGGAACTTGGAAACAAGAGAGCAGACCATTCACAAGCAAGCAAGCAAATAGCGGCATTCATTCATTTTGGGTGATACCGACCTGTGCTTGTGGTCTGTGGAAGTCAGTCAGTCATTCATGGCCTCCGCTAGCCTTGGAAATGGTGGGGCCGGCAGTTCCAGGTCTGCTAATGTCTTCAGGGGTTCATCTAGCTCGGTGGATTGGCTCGGCAGAGAGATGCTTGAGATGAGATTGAGGGACAAGGTGGACCATGAAGACGACGACAGAGTAAGTTGCCCATCTAAATTGTTTATTTAAGGTTTTTCTCTTTATTTCTGTCTTATTGAGTTGCCACTCTTTTGTGCTTTGCAGGATAGTGAACCGGACATCATTGATGGTGTGGGTGCTGAAACAGGACATGTGATAAGAACCAGCATTGGTGGCCGAAATGGTCAGTCTAGGCAGGTAAAAAAGAAAACCAAAAAAAAAAAAAAGAGCGGCTTCTGGGTCAACTGGTATTGGAAAATTCTTTTGGTTATAGGATCAATGTTAAACTATTGATAACTAACAATTTCTCTCTTGGTTATGGGTCATTATCTGACAGAACGTCAGTTATATCGCGGAACATGTGGTTGGAACAGGCTCTTTTGGCGTTGTTTTTCAAGTGAGGCAGAACCACTTAGCTTGCTTTTGAAATCTTTTGTAAATGGCATGCTGTTGACACATGGCTTAGTGATACTCTTTTCATTCTGTTAATGCTTTTCTCAGGCAAAATGTAGAGAAACTGGAGATATTGTAGCCATTAAAAAGGTTCTCCAGGACAAGCGCTACAAGAACAGAGAGCTACAGATAATGCAAATGCTGGATCATCCAAATATTGTTGCCCTTAGGCATTGTTTCTTTTCAACGACCGACAAAGAAGAACTTTACTTGAATCTTGTACTTGAATATGTTCCTGAAACTGTGAATCGTATTGCAAGGAACTATAGCAGAATTAATCAGCGAATGCCTTTAATATATGTAAAGCTTTATACCTACCAGGTATGTAGTTGCTTGCTTCTCAGTTATATCTGGTAATGGAAAGTTAGAGATACATATTAGAATGGCATAGATAATTCCCCAAAGTATTTTATGATTGTAAATAACCTGCATGTATTAAGATGATGTTAAAAATGATATTTGATTGGCACATGAAGAACTAATTCATCTCTTTTATTCCCGGCCTAATTCGTTTTCTAAAATTTGTATATTAAATTTATCACTCTTAGATTTATTTCTTTGAAGGGGTTGAGTCTTATTTCACATATGGAATTCTTTTTCAGAAGAGTTATAAATGCAATTCATCTCTTTTAAGAACTATTGATTTTTTGCTTGTTGACACATTTCTTGTCTGTTGACACATTTCCCTGTTGTTTTCTCTGATTTTGGCTACAGATTTGCAGGGCCCTTGCTTATATACATAATTGCATTGGTATATGTCACCGTGATATCAAACCTCAGAACTTACTCGTAAGACATTTCTTTGAATTGTTTTGTTCGTTATGCTGGAACTCAAAATGGGATAGTTTATTATGATCTTATTTTTATTCCAATGCTAGTTTAGTAGTTAAAACATTTTCAACACACTCACATCTTATTAATCCACTCTGGAAAGAAACATTAGTGAAATGCAACCTGTATTTTATTATCACAAACAAAATAATTATTTCAAGGTGTTTATCCTCATATGTCTGTGCATGTGCAAATAAAAACTCTTCATAAGAGTTCTCAATTGTTTAATTTATCATTGGGTGATGTCTTGAAATTTTCTCTGAAGTTCGCATTGAAATGGATAGTTTCACAAATGCTGGTTTTATTTTACACTACTGCATTAATTATTCGACTGAAAGAAAAACCCCAATAAAGGCATTATATTACTAAGTGCTAACAACATGCGTTCTCTGGAAAAAGCCAAATGGGCTTGACGCGTGAGCAAAGCATAGTTCTACTAAAATCTTGAGCAGAAGTGATAATTTAGGGGTGGAAGTGGGGGAGATCAAACTTCTAAGTCCTAACCAATTGGTCAAAGAGGCCCAGCTAGCACGTCAAGGACCAACTTCCTAAAAACCTTGAGTACTTATGTTGTCATCAGTTTGCTGTTTGTTGTGCTCAAATAAATGTTACTTGTGTCAGGTGAACCCACACACCCATCAGCTGAAACTTTGTGATTTTGGGAGTGCAAAAGTGTTGGTAAGATATTGAACTATGTGCTCTGGTAGTTGATTGAGGCTTTATCTTTTTTGCTCAAGTTTCATCTATACTCTAATTCATCAGGTGAAAGGAGAACCTAATGTTTCTTACATCTGTTCAAGATACTATCGTGCCCCAGAACTTATATTTGGTGCCACTGAATATACAACTGCCATAGATATCTGGTCAACTGGTTGTGTGATGGCTGAATTACTTCTTGGACAGGTAATCTGATGCTTTAATAAATGTGTCATTTTTTCATATTTATTGTTTCTTTATTTTCTATTGTTATTTTCATTTTCCCCGAATTCCAAATTATTTTGCAGCCTTTGTTTCCTGGAGAGAGTGGAGTTGATCAACTAGTTGAAATCATCAAGGTGAGGATTTACCATCCATATGTTTCATATAATCTGGAATTGGCTATGCTAGAATTGTATAATCCTTGAATATTCAATGAATACCGAAATGTCATTAGACTTTTGATGTGCGGTTATTTGGTTGGATCTTCTAGTTATGATATGTGTGGGGGGTTTTGACCATTTTCCTCTATTTCATAACTCAAGGAAAGGGCTATATTAATTGTTTTTGTGCAATGATTTCCAGTGTTGCATGTACATATGCTTTTCTATGTTTGATTATCTTTATTTTGGTTGAGTGAGTGAGAGTAAAGAGAAGGCCAGTTTTCCTTCAAAAATGCTTTTTGTAATATAGATTTCCCTAGTGTAATTATTGTTCTAATGAAATAATTGTTTTCTTGTTCACTATTCCCCAATGGAGTCATATATTTCTATTTTTTTTTAATTTTAGGTTTTGGGGACTCCAACAAGAGAGGAGATAAAGTGCATGAACCCAAATTATACTGAATTTAAGTTTCCGCAGATAAAGCCTCATCCATGGCACAAGGTCCACTCTCTTGTCCTTTGCTTCCATTCTTAAGTTTACTGTGAATGATTTACTTTTCTTGTTTTTCTGCACTTTTATCATCACAACTTTTTCTTTTTGAACCATGTCCATGTGCCACTTTCAAGTCTAATTGCACATGTTGCATGATTATATAAATTAATGTGGTCCTCAGTTATTATGGCACTTGATAGAGTTGAGTGTGGATTTAGGACTCAGCTTATTCTTTTTGAGTTTGATATGTCATTGCACTGGGCTCTTGCTGGATATGGCAACGGATTGGATATGTTTTGACAAATGTCAAGGATCATGTGAGGTTAATGCTAGATTGATATCTCCTAGTTCCTTGTCTAGAGGTGCTGGAGGGTATTTCACTACTTTGCCAGAAGTTTAAGTTGTTATATGCTTTCTAAATGTGGTTGCAGCTTCCCAATGGTTGGTTAGGGGCTAGGAAGCACGGACACTAGGTGGACACTCATGCGGCATGTGTCTGACACACGTCTAACTGCCTAAGTGTCTAATTAAATTTTTTCCCCCCCATCTTGGACATGTGGTGGACATGGCTCAAATACATCTGAGACATGGCTCGGATCATGGACATGGTCAAACTCATTTTTCTTTCTTTCTTTAATCTTTTTTGGACCTTTTTTTTTTTAATTTCCTTATTGGACCAATTTAAGAAACAGTAAGGCCAATCACAGCCAAGTTTAATTTGATAAAAAAGAACAATTCAGAATTTAAAAAAAAAAAGGGAAAAAAAATACAAAGCTTAGAAATAGGAAGTGCAAATGAATATTAAGAATGCTCCACATTTTTTGTGAAGGGTTTAGAAAGTAATGAAAATTTGACTTCATATATAAATATATATGATATTATGAGTTGTGATTTTTTTCACCTTAAATTTTTAATCTATATATAGACAAAATACCCAAAATGATCCCGCCGAAATATATTGTAGACAAACTAGCCCTTTAGAATTTGAAAGTTCCATATTGATCCTTCACAATTTAGAAAAGGGAACAAATTGATCCCTCTGTACAGGTCTGAATAGTGTTTTTTCAATTGTACGGATTTGTATGAAGGGGCCAAGTTGTTTTCTTTTTTGAATTGTAAGGGATCAAAAGGGGCTTTCAAAACTTGAGAGACTAGTTAAGTCCTCCAATACATTTATGAGGGACTAAAGTGGGTATTTAGTGTGTGCGTGTGTTTGTGTATGCATACCGTGACCATGTCTTGTAATTTTGAGTTTTGTGTATGTGTAAGTGTCCATGCTTCATAGGTTGTGGGGTGTTTTTAAACATTCCAAAATCAGTGATAGCCATTAATTTCTGGGTTGAATCAATATTCTTGGAAATTAGTCCCTGTAATGCACATGGGTCATGGGTGTGAAGCACTGAAGCTATTCAATTCGAGCATATGCAAAAATTGCTAGACTTGTGGGCATGTCTAACCTACTTAAGAGGAGTCTTGTTTGCATGAGGGATTTACTATGCTGTTATTCTAATTTTACAGGTCTTTCAAAAGCGTTTACCCCCAGAAGCAGTGGACCTTGTCTGTAGGTTTTTTCAGTACTCTCCCAATTTGCGATGCACTGCTGTAAGTTCGATGTCTCCATTTTTCATTCATGTTTTATATTCTCACCTTGAATTTACAGTTATTATAAAATTATTTGATGTTCATCACATTATGGCACTGCAGTTGGAAGCTTGCATTCATCCCTTCTTTGATGAGTTGAGGGACCCGAACACCCGCCTTCCCAGTGGTCGCCCACTTCCTCCTCTGTTTAATTTTAAACCTCAGGGTGAGCTAAAATACCCACCTCATTTATCAGCACAATCTAGCGTTGAAATTATTTGAAAGGGCTTTTATTTAAACAGTAAGCCAGTAATAGAGTTGTCTCACAACATCCACAGTAACTTGTGCTTCAATAGAGGGAAAGTTAAATAATGAAAAAGGTTTAAATTTCAAAATTTGGGGTCAGATCATAAAGGAAATAGTTTATGGTACAAATTCTGAAAATATGTTGTACTAATAAAGATGATTTTATTTATGATAATAGCAGGCATTTTAGCATCACCTTATGTCTCTAGCCTTGAGTCATGAAATGAGGTTTTGTCACTTGTCTCTGATAGTGGTTTCATTCCCCTTCCCCTTCTTTCTGGCCTGAATCCGAATGACATACCCAAAAACAAAAAACAAATGAGCCTTTTGGTTTTGCATTTATTTTTCCATATTCTGTAATCTGTAATTCCCTATCGGCATTAAAAGTTTTGTCTTGGGTTTACCCTTTAATCTGTTTTTAAGTATTAGGCTGAATCTTTTGGAGTAACTACCTGGCTTCATGTTCATTCTTGCAGAACTTTCAGGTATACCCCCTGACGTCATCAGTCGGCTTATTCCAGAGCATGCTCGTAAACAGAACTTATTTATGGCTTTGCATACCTAGCAAGTTTTTTTTACTTCACTTGTCAATTACTAGCAGGCTGTAAATTATCCGGTGCATCTGAGAGAATGCCACAGAAAGAGTTCCGAGGATTATATATTATATAACATGAAAAGTTGAATTTTTTAAATTTCTTGTGGAAGGATTTCTTTCCTGTCCTTGCTCAGGAGACCATGCTTTCATGTATAAATACCGCAGACGTGCTACTGGCCCTGTTTCGTATCTGTGCCTGGCTCAGAATGAAGCACGATGGTATAAATATAAAATGATGCACTGTTATTAGTTTTTATGAAATTCTATGATGCGTCAGCGTCCCAAATGACTATTTAGTTTTGTCCTATTTAGTGTGTTGTGTAATTGCATTTGCACAAGTTCTTAATCATTGACAAAAATGTCTGTACATACATACATATATATATATATATATATATTTGCAAGAGAGAGAGAGAATACTAGGAATTTGATCTTATTCTATTCGAGATGTCTGGTGAGTAGTGTCTGTGAGTCTAGCCAAAATACTGAACATAGGTCAAATAGATGCGCATACGTGGGGATTTGCTTTCTGATCTTGCATTTTGCTATTTGATGACATCTAAATCTGTTTTCATGGTCAATATAAAAGGTTTTATCTTTCCATGAAATCTCAAATTATCGAAATCTTTTTTTTTTTCTTCAACGGCACTTTTTCGAAATATTTTAGATTTGGTTATAAGGGGCGTTTGTTTCAAGGGAAGAAATTATATTCTCAAGAATTATACTTTGGAGTATTATTTTCGGTATCTTTAAAAAGTTGTTTGTTTAGTATTAGATATTTCCAGGATTATTTCTTGACATTTTCAAGAATAAATTTTAAGTTTATTTGTTTTATAATCTATACTTTTAGAATATATGTCATAATTTTAAAAACATCCTAACATATTAGCTTCTAGAAAAATATATATAAATTAAAAAATATTTTCTGATCAATATAAAATTAATTAATTTTTTAAAATTTATTCATCTCATCCGGATTGGATTATTAAATAAAATGTTAAAATAAAACAATTATTTCAAATGAAAATTACATTTCAAAAAAAAAAGAGAAAAGACGATTATAAATTTGAAATTATTTTTCGATCAATATCAAATTAATGATTAATTTTTTAAATTTATTCATCTCATTTAAATATAATAATTAAATAAACTGCTAAAAAAATAACAACTACGTCAAGGTGAGCTTAACATTACCATAACAAAAGATAATCAACTTCAGTATAGTGATAATAACAGATAATTATTGTGTCTTGTATCATCCTTTCACGCTTTTGCTTCGAGCAATGATGCAATTAAGCCAACTTTGATCTATTCAAATGATGCTGCAGATTCGAAAACAAACTATATAAGAACTAATGAAATAACTAATATGAAGAATGTACAATTTTTTTTTTTTTGGGCACAAGAATGTACACAAGTTTGCTATAAATTGAAGGATAGTTTGGTAATTGTGCTTAATAATTGTGATTCCTAAGTCATGAGAATTTTTTTTCTTGACCCTTCAACTTGGGAATAAAATCTCACTAAATCATAGGAAAATCTTTTTTCAGGGAATAATTATTATCCCAGAAAATTTTTATAAAACTTATAACAAACGTGGGAATAGATCATTCCTAACTACTTATTCTTGAAAATAAATAAATTTACCTTGAAACAAATGTCCCCTAAAAGTTTTCTATAATCATCATATCTCGCATCTCTTTGCAAAATAAGATAAAATCAATCATGAATCTATGAAATGATCAATATTCAGCGAGAAAGCATCAATAACTCTAAATATAGATGTAAACATACGGATTTTTTTATTTTTGCATATAAGAAAAATATATAAAAAATAACAAAACACTTTTTCTTCTAAAATTGATTTTGTTAGCATCAAATCTTTTTTCAAAAATTAGTTCAATCAGTTTCTTTATTAGTGTCAGACAAAATTCTAAAAAATCTTTTTCAATAAAAATCTCAACTAAATCTCAATCAAATCTTTTTTAAAATTTCAATTGTCAAATTATAATCAATTTATTTTCAAATCATTCTCTGATAAGTTATATAAAAATTTTATAAATGGGTAATCAATCACAATTACATGGGGGAGCAAAAATCATAGACACTCATCATCATCGTCCCATAGCAGATATCAACACAATCTCATCATCATTTTTCATAACCATCATTCATTCGAGACCATCCTTTTCCACCCTCATCATTGAACGGTAAGGGTTTATTGAGTAGCCTTATTCATGTATTATTGAATTTTAAGGGTTTATTCATATTCAGTAGTCTAGTACTAACTTTAATCTTATCCAATAGTGAATTTTATCTTCTTTTTTTTAAAAAAAAGTCTAGTTCAAATTTTTTTCATAAATAAAATCAATAAACACATTTTGTTTCTTTTTATGACTAAAATCAAACACATAAGCATTTTTTACAGAGACAATGTGATTTTGAGTTTCTTATTATTTCAAAGAATACGTTGGTACAGTCAATAATTACCAAGCTAAAATTAATTTTTCTTTAAATTTTATTCTCTTTTTTAATTTAATTTTCTTTTATTTAATTTAATTTTTGTATACAATTGTGACTTTTAAAGGGGAAAAATAAATGTTATCAAGTTATAAATTAATTTGTATAATGAATTCTAGGATAACCGTATTTATATGGATATATTAGGAGAGCAGTGAGATTAAGTTTCCATCTTTTTCTAATCATAATTAGACTATCGGATTCAAATCTTTTTTAAAAGCTCAGTTTTATATATCAAAGGGTTTTCTAATTTTAACCATAATTAAAATTAGTGGTGACTCTATATTTAAATTTATTTCTTTTTAGGAATAAATTTTTGTTGTCATTTTTGTTATAGCACCTTCAGAGAACGGTGTGACAATAGAGATAGAATTATTACTTATTTTAGACTAAAACACTAAATAAATCCATATAAAATGAGTCCAAACTATCAAATATATAATACTAATATTTCAAACTCTTATGAGGAAAACTTTTACAGATGTTATTTCTAGAGCGATTTAGGACCCACAATTTTTATTTGGAATTTGAATCCTCAATGTATATTTATTATACTTAATTGATAAATATCAATCACATCAATCATAATAAATTATGAGATATCAATTATAAATCATAATCTCACTTTTACTTTACAATCCAATTTTAAAACCCATTATCAGATACTGCAATATCACTAATTTGTAAATTTTTATTCTATATTTTAAATTTGTGAAATAGTATTTTTTTTCATTCTAATATATTTCAAATTATTTTTTATGATTATATTATTTGACTCATTCATCAAAAAATTATTTGGCTTAATATATAGTCATGGTATTTTTCAAATGTATTATAGTTCTATACGGAACACATGATTTATATATTATCAATAAATATATAATTTAAAATTAACTTATATGATAGTTTAAATCAATATGTAATTATCAATTTCTAATTAAAGTAATCTATCAAAATAATGTCAATCATAAATAATAATAGATATATATATGTTTTAAAATTATATATCTTATCGGAAAACATTTCTATCAAGATAAATAAATTAAAATCTTCTAGAATTAATTCAATACTTATTTAAATAATTTAGTTTACCTTTTGAAGTATATTTTTAATTTTAAAAATATAAAATATTTGCTATGATATATTTATTTTGACTTAAATTCAAAGAATTTTCTTTATTTAATCCTTGAGTTTTTTTTTATAAACTCATATATGATTTATCATCATTTAATTTTAATATGAAAATTTCAAGTATGGAAATTATTCAATTATTTTAAATGAGATTCATGAGATTTTTCAGGATTTTTAATATGATTTAAATATGATATTCTTTCTGTTTTGTTGTATTCAAATTACGGTAATTAGCGATTGAAAATTTTATATAATTAAATATCTATGTAAAATATCTTTTTTACATTAACAATGCATTAAAATTAAATCCTTGGAATAATATATTATAAAATTTTATATATATATATATATATATATATATATATATATATATATATGTATAGACACACACACATACATATATCTTTTAATCATAATCTAAGTTAGCTTTGGACAGGTCCATAAATTTAGAAAAGAGATACCAAATCGATATTATTAAATCAACTTTATATTTATGCTATCATTGACATAGTAATTATAATAATTTAAAGTTATTTAATTAATTAAAATCACAACAAATATTATCATGGTCAACAAATTATAACTAAAATTTAATACCACAAACTAACACATAAATATGATCAAACAATCACTTTCTAATTAATCAATCATTCTCAAATTTAAATTTAGATTTTAAGAAATAACCTTAATTACATATCATTTTATTTTTGCATGTTAGATTTAATTATTATAATTAATAATTTTTTTAAAAATATTATAATATATAAAATTTACTGTAATGATATTGATAATAAAAATACAATAATACATGCTATACTATATTAGTTTTGATATTTTAATAAAATTTAATATCATAGTTGCTTTATTTTTGAAGGATTTAATATAACCTACAATCTATCCATAATACAAATAATTAAAATTTATTACATGGATAATTTTTCATGTATCATTTATAGAGAAAATCATACTCCACCATTTTTATGATCTTAAGCTTTAAAGTAAGTTTTTATATTTAATTTAGCTTCTTATTATTAATTATTTTTTTGCAATTATGCCTTCATATCTCACTTTATTAAAATTATTTAACAAATAAAAAATAATATAAATAAAATGATAATCGAATGTATTATACCACTAAAATTTTATATATATAATTGTAGTATTAAAAATAACAAAGCTATTATAATCATGTTACCAAAAAAAATTATAATTAATGATTATAATTATAGTATTAATAATAACACAATAATTGTAATTATAATAATTAATGATAACAAGAAAATCTTAGCACATATTTATTTTTTAATTATCTTTATTGGATATAATTTCCATTGTGTATGCATTTTTTTAATTTGACTTATTATGTATTAGTAGTATTTGTTATTATGGATATTTGTGTTTCAAATTTCAAAGTATTTTGAAATTTTTTTGCTTTTTGAAATTTTTTTAATAAATCTGTAAATACCAATAGGGATTCAAATCTCCAGAGGGAATGATGAATGGAGACCCGTGATGAAAATGAAAATGAGAATAGTAAGTGAAATTCTAAATGAGAATGGGGTCAGTAAAAGAGTAGTTTGTAACTTCAAATGTAGAACTTTTAAAAATTATAAAAAGATATATATCTGCCCATTTCACTATATCATATTTAAGTTTTTACAACCTAAATATTCCAACTTATCAATTTCATAATTGTTTCATATTAATTTTTTTGAAAATAAGACTTCAATTTTTTAATATTAAAATATTAAAAAATTTATAATTTACATTTCTTTAATAATGATACTAATTATTTATTAATTATTTTAAAAAATTAAATAATTACATCACTTTTTTTATGAAAATAATTGTGTAATTGATATACTACTTTAATAATTGGGATGACATAAATTAGGATTATATGTGACTGTTTACTAATTATAACACATTAATTATTAATTATAACATATATTTTAAAATTAATATTTTAATTTATTAAAAGTATGTACAAGGAAAGGGTGTAATTAAAATCATATAAATTAAATTTATTAATTATTTTTATTAATTAGGAAATATATTTTATGTTTTTATAAATAAAATATTTCAATTTATTAAAAAGATATAAATGAGTAGGGATGACAAAAAAAATCGCTGAAGTAGGTATATATGGAATAAGATTACCCAAAATTTGTTAAATGGGATAAATTTTGTCTTTATAGGGATAGACTCCCTGTTTGTTAAACGAGACGGGATAGGGACGAGGATAGCGCATTTTTATTTTTTCAATTATCTATATTAAATTTGTATTATGTATGCATTTTTTATTTTTTAATTTAGATTATGTTGTATTACTAATATTTGTTATTATACATATTTATGTTTTAAATTTTAAAATATTTAAAAAAATTGGAATTCTTTTAATAAATCCGTGAATGTGTTGGGATTTAAATCTCCACGGGAAATAAGGAATGAGAACCTGTGACGGTAATAAAAATGCAAGATGAGAAGCAAAATTCTAAATAAGGACACGGGCATGAGGCATATCCTCTTTATTATGGATATCTATTGTCATTCTTATAAACGACTCAAATATAATAAAGTTATCAACTTATTCTTTTTCATTATTCAACAATTCAACTTTTGAAATATGTCAAATTTTTATAAAATAGACTCTTTATTGTTATAGTCATCCATCGAGATTTTTTTTACTCTTATAAATATGATATTCAAAATAAGATATAAAATAGAATGATACATTTATATTTTATCAATTTATTTAATTATTTAACTATTAAATTATTTTCAAAATAAATTTATATACTCAATTTTTATAAGATATATTTAAATAAATTATTTATTTTTGATAATAGTCAATAAACTATTTTTATTGTCACTCTATACATCACATGGGTCAAACGACTAGTATTAGTTATATATGAGTGTATTTCTACACTCAACAGTTTGCCAGCGGGTTTTCAACCAAGATTGATTTTACAATTTTCTATATGCTTAGAGCTTAAAAGAAAATTCAACTGCATGCATGGAATTAAGCAGGCCGTAAAACTTCAAACATATACTTCTTATTAGATTGTTGGAATTATTTGAGGGATTTCAATTCTTAGACTAGTGCATGTTCAGGGTGCATTTGAATGAGGTTTTTTGGGCTTAAATTATATCAAATTTCAGATGGTGTCTTTTTTTTTTAATGTTAAAAAAGAAGTGATCAATGAATCTATTGACATGTCTTTTTTAGAGACTATCTTTTTGAAAGTCTATTGAGATGTCTTTAGCCATAATCTGCAGTATAGTCTAAAACAAGACACAATAAACCCAATGTAAAACACATCACTGAATCTGATGAGTGTGATTTTGTTGGGTAGCGTGTGTGTGTATATATATATAAATAGGGTGACTTGCGTCCTTGCATTTGGTTTGACTTTGACGCAATGTATATTATACTCAATCAATTATCCAATTCGTGGGGGTCCCAAAATTCTCTTCAACCTGTCCCATTTAGGAGATTAGGGCACACCCAATGGAGGACTGGAAATGAAAGGGACAATGGTTTTGGGACTCTCGTCAGAAGCACATGATTTTTGAAGTCGATTAACGTGTTCACCAACTTCAATCTTGTAAAGAAGTTGTCTAAAAACTGATTTGATGCACTGAAAAATGAGCCAAAAATATAGGCACAGCAATAGGATGACAATTTTTTATTTACCGATTTATTCTAATTCTTAAGACATCTTAGACAAAATATTATATTAACGCGAAAGAAGGAAAAAGTAATTAAGCTGGTGAATTTGATGTGTACACTAAAATTAAAGAAACAAGAGTTTATAGAATGAATATGAAAATAAAGTTTGGGTTTGCCTAAATGCGACGCAGAGAAGAAACAAAAAATACTTGAGGCTTGGAAAAATAATTTATATATGATATTTTTATAGGTGATTTACACTAATATAAGAAAATTGGTAAATTTATCTGTATATAGTGTCTAGCATCCTCTAATGATGGATTTTGTATTATTAAATTTGACTTTTGATACTGATTTTATAAAAAATATTTTTTTATTGAATTTGTTATTGGCGGATTCAATAAAAAAATTATTTCTTATGCTGAATTTGTGGTAGATACATTGAAAAAATATTTTTTTATTGAATCCACCAATGAATGATTCAGTATTGAATCTGACTTTCGCGGATTCTATACTGAAAACACCATATGATATAAATTTTTTTTAAAACACTATATTGATGTAAATATACCATCCAAATCTCATATGTAAAAAAAAAAAAAAAACCCTTGAGGCTTTAAGTGGAGAAAGATTGTACTGCTAATTTTGTAAAATGAGAATAGTAGACTAGACTTAAAATGTAATGTAAATATACATATGTGATAGCCATTCATGAAAAAATACATTTTTTTTGGTAATATAATACACACTTTTCTGTCCCAACCAAACCTACCCGCAGAGGGAAAACAATTAGCGGACGGCAGCACGTAGTTTTGGTTTGAGAGAGTAGACACTAACTAGACCAGACAGTAATAATCTGAGTGATCGGAGGTTGCAAAGACGAGACGAGACGAGACGAGACCCGTTCAAGCTTGGTGCTTGGATTCATTCTGTTTCAACTTCGGCACTCAAAGCAAAGGGTAATCAATCCCTTTTTCTTGTCAAACCTCCTCTTAATCTTAGGAATATATGTGTGTCCGTGCTTTTACACCGCAACCGACTATCCAAGTGCCCAAGCTGTTTGATTAATTAACTCAACGAACGCAACGCCTTTTGTAATTGTGCCTGCAAAGCAAATATACTTTTCCTAACTCAACTCTTTCTTGACCAGCCCCTGCTCCTGCTTTGCTGTCAAATTTTAAATTGATCCTTATATGTAGTATTTACTTTTCTTATTTCTCTCTCTGGTTAGGTTGGTTTCTTTCTTTCTTTATTTTTTTCGATTTCGATTCCATCAATGTCATTTCTTGTAAACCAAACCATGCCATGAGTGCTTGATTTCTTTCATTTTGGAACAGGCAGGGAGGGAGGGAGGGAGAGAGCGAGCGAGCATTATAAATTTATAATATTATAATGTCGTCTTGCGTCACCTTCAATGTTGCTGCTCATTTCACCCTTGCTGGACGCACCAGCACCACTCACCATGGATCTTCTTCTAAGCCATTTCACTTGACGAAACATTCTATCTTCCACAAGCCCAAGTCGTCTTCTCCTCTCTTCCTCGAGCCCTTGAATCTGAGCTTCACTGCTTGGGGTTGGGATACGCGCAGCGTTTTCAAATGCGCTGCTCAGAATCCTGTTGGCGTTGGCACGAACAGCAACTCTCGTGAAGGGGTGGTTGTTCTGGTTATTGGTGGAGGGGGACGTGAGCATGCACTCTGCTATGCCCTGCAACGATCACCGTCCTGTGATGCTGTGTTTTGTGCCCCCGGCAATGCTGGAATTTCCACCTCAGGAAATGCCACTTGCATTTCAGACCTTGATGTCCGTGATGGAGCAGCAGTGGCCTCATTTTGCCGCAAATGGCGGGTGGGGCTAGTCGTTGTGGGACCTGAGGCCCCACTTGTTGCAGGTCTTGTAAATGACTTGCTTAAGGCTGGAATCCCAGCTTTTGGCCCATCCGCTGAGGCTGCTGCTTTGGAAGGTTCTAAGAACTTCATGAAGCATTTGTGTGACAAGTATGATATTCCAACCGCCAAGGTCTGTTTTCTTCTGAATCTCATTGCATTCACCACTTCCATACTTAATCCTTATTCTTCTGGAATCAATGATACTGCTTGTTGTTATGTCTGCATCTTCCTTCATGTATTGTATCTTATAACTAGTGTTCTATCTTACTGAATCTTGTAACATAGTAATTAGTCAGAGGCATAGAGGATTCAATAATTAAACTTGTATTATGTTGGTTTCTGAATATGTAAGTTTTGTTGAGCTGACAGGGGTTCCTTGATCAATAGAAGAGTTGTCTACTTGTCTATTCTTCTATTGATTGAGTTTGGGTTTGTCTGGGATGTGTTGCTTGTACATACGATAATTAGTGGGATTATCATATTTCTGTCCTTATTTTTCTTTCTTAATTCCATGCACATGGTGTTCTTCCCTGTCCGTGTGCACCTTGAATATGTGTGTCTCTCCATCTTTTTGACCTTGTCTATGTCATTCTTGCTGCTGGAATTTCTTATTCAGTTCTTACTAATCCTGGATTAATTAATGCAGTACAAAACATTTACAGACCCATCTGCTGCAAAGAAGTATATTCAGGAACAAGGAGCTCCGATTGTTATCAAAGCAGATGGACTGGCTGCTGGAAAAGGTGTTACTGTTGCCATGACACTGGAGCAGGCATACAAAGCTGTTGATTCGATGCTGGTAAAGGGTGATTTTGGTTCTGCAGGTTGTCGTGTCATTGTTGAGGAATATCTAGAAGGAGAAGAAGTGTCATTTTTTGCATTGGTTGATGGAGAAAATGCAATTCCACTAGAATCTGCTCAAGACCATAAACGAGTAGGTGATGGCGATACAGGGCCGAATACTGGTGGCATGGGCGCATACTCTCCAGCTCCTATATTAACCAAGGAACTTCAGTCTATAGTAATGGATTCTATCATCACCCCAACAGTGAAAGGAATGTCAGCAGAAGGTTGCAAGTTTGTTGGTGTTTTGTATGCAGGGCTTATGATTGAGAAGAAATCTGGCATCCCTAAGTTAATTGAGTATAATGTGCGGTTTGGTGATCCAGAGTGCCAGGTCAGTTAAGTCATGAGATGCTTGTTTGTAACAAATTCTCTTTTGAATTATAAGTACACAATCCCTAAAATATTTTAACAGGCTAGAACACAGAAGGCAACAGCAGCCAAAATTGCTTTGGGAATCTCATAACTCTAATTTAGGCACAGAGCACAGTTGATACTTCGGATGGTTCCATTATCATCGGGCTTGTGTTATAGTATTATAGTATGATATATGCAAAATCTAGTACAATATATTTGCAATTTTCCTGTACTTTTTTTTTTCCATTCCTTTGTTCATTTGAAAATTGTACTTACTCTATATTTCTTGATGTGACGGTCCTTTTTATTTTTTTTGTGGCGTCAGTATTATTTGGTTTCAAATTTCAAATCACAAGTTGTCATCACTGATATTTCATCTGATAGATAGCTACCCATGGTTAGATTTGCTTCTTAATTCTTTCAAAGTTTTTGTTAATCATCTTTGCAGTTTGCTGATGTCTTGAATCTAATCTGAGTAAGTGAACAAAAGCGCACACAATTGATCAGTCTATTTACGAAACACAAGGACTAAACCGTGTGATAACAGTTAATCGCAAAAATGCTATGTTTTATGTCACTAATGTTGAAGCTATATTGGTGAGTGATGCCTGTGAATTTCCTTTTGGGACTTTGAAACAGGTGTTGATGGTGCGGTTGGAGTCTGATCTGGCACAAGTTCTGCTTGCAGCATGCAGAGGAGAGCTGAGTGGGGTATCTCTGAACTGGTCTCCTGGGTCTGCCATGGTTGTGGTAATGGCAAGTAAAGGATATCCCGGGCCATACGAGAAGGGAACTTTGATCAAGAACCTTGAAGAAGCTGAGCTTGTTGCTCCAGGCATCAAGATATTCCATGCAGGAACTGCTTTTGACTCTGAAGGAAGATTTATTGCAACTGGTGGGCGTGTTCTTGGGGTTACTGCCAAGGGAAGTGATCTTGAAGAGGCACGCAATCACGCTTATCGTGCTGTTGAGGAGATTAACTGGCCAGGAGGTTTCTATCGTCGTGATATTGGTTGGAGAGCCCTTCCTCACAAACTAGAATATGCCACGAAAGGATAATAAACCACTGATATTAATTGGTCAGTAGCTGTGAACTGGTTTACAAACACAACATCTCTAAGAAATGATAATGAGGGGTTTCTCTTAGTTGATGAACCTTGTAATTTAGTTTTGTGCAACAGGATTAGTTAATGTGGTTATAGCATGAGCCACTGTGGGGAACCTCATAATAAGAACAAACTATTCCCCATTTCCTCCATTACCCCCCTCCCCTGAGAATATTGTATTTCGTCACCAAAGCAAGTTTAAGTTTTACATTAAGATAGAGAAGTTGGACTGAGTATTTGCGATTTTCATTTTTTAGATTAATAATCCTTTGATTAAAGCACTCTCTGTAGGCTGTAGCTGGTCCTTCGATGAGTGTTTTTCTATAGGTTCAAACTCTTTACACGAAGCTCTTGATCCATTCCTTGTGGGTGTATTTCCATTGTTACATGCATTAAAACTTCTGCTATTGATTCAGGGGTACCGTAGCTAAGACTACAACGATGATAGGGACCTTGTGCCATCGACTACCAATCTACCGGTCAATTTATTCACCACACTACACCACATCATTCATGTAACTTCCCGAGAGTTCTGTGATTGTGCCTTATGAAGAAGATGTGGGTGCTTTGTTTGTTGTCTTGTATTCTTTTTTCTGCTGTTCGGCTCAGCCTAATAAAATAAACTTGCGAAAAGTACTTGCGTGAGTGATTAACAAAATTACAGAAGGGATGCTGAGATGACTTACAACTAGAATCCTCGTGTTGATTGAAAAACCCCATTCTAGAACTTTGTGGGTGACCTTAGACATAAGTAGAGCATTTGTATTATTATTATTATTATTTCGTTTTTACCATTTGTAAGCAGAGTACAATTCATATTCATATGTGATACAAAAATCCCATTCTAATTTCTTTGCTTTTGAGCCTTTGTCCCGAAGTTTATAAATAAATAGATAAATAAATAAATAAATAAATTCGATCTCATATAGAACCTTAATTTTATGAATACTATATTTCAAATATAAATAAAACACTTCAATGAAAATTACAAACGTATTCGGTGTAGGAATATTGTTCTCTACTATGTATCATGTCTGGTAATATATACCAATCATAATAAAGGAAGGATAAAAAAAAAACAGTTGAAGGAAATTAAAGAAATGATAATATACATAATTATATGTGGAGATTAGTATTTTGTTGATGTTATAGCTAATTTGTTGAAAATGTGAATAATTATGCGCTATGTCTAGGTAGAGTATATAAGTAAAAAGGTAGAGTTGAGAGTCAACAATTTAAGTATATAACTAAGGAATATTATTAGAAGTGAGTCGACTTGTGCGATGCCATAAAAATTGGTGGTGGCGTTACAATTTATAGGAAGCAGCAGTGTGAATGTTATGTGAAGTGAAAAAAGGGTATGGGATGTGTTGTGTTGAGACGAAGAACCTAACCTAACCTACCACTTCGTCTTCGGTGCTTGCACTGAAATATTGTACTCGCTACTAGGTTAATAGCATAGCGGCTGCAAATTGCAAATTGGCAATCCAATCCGAGGGCCAGAAGTGAAGGGAAAATAGCGCCCTGAAAATCCAACGGGAAAGCGTAGGATGATTCTAGAATAAATACACGTGGCAGCACGCATAACCCTCATCCTCTCCCAAAACCCTTGCTCTATCCCCTTCATATTCTCTCCATCCACCATCACTCCACAAATCCGTGTCTTGTGTCGCTCCGCTCTGCGCTGCTGCTGCTGCGGCTTCTGCTTCTTCTTCGCCTTCTTCGTGCACTCTGCGAATTAGAGTTAGGGTTTCTCTCCTCTCTTCCTTCCCACAAACATGGCTTCTTCAAGCGCCCAGATACACGGCCTAGGGACCCCGTCCTTCGCCGGCACTGCCTCCTCGCTCAAGAAGCCCAATCACCGCACGGTGTTCCTGGGCCAGAGGCTCAACGCCACGCCGTTCCCGCGCTCCGCGTTTCTGAAGCTGAGGAGCAGCACGGCGCGGAGGGGCCCTCTGAGAGTGGTGAATGAGAAGGTGGTCGGCATCGATTTGGGGACGACGAACTCGGCGGTGGCGGCCATGGAGGGTGGAAAGCCGACGATAATCACGAACGCGGAGGGGCAGAGGACGACCCCTTCGGTGGTGGCGTATACCAAGAACGGGGACAGGCTGGTGGGGCAGATTGCGAAGCGGCAGGCCGTAGTGAACCCGGAGAACACGTTCTTCTCCGTCAAGAGGTTCATCGGAAGGAAGATGTCTGAGGTCGACGAGGAGTCCAAGCAGGTATCCTACAGGGTCATCCGCGACGACAACGGCAATGTCAAGCTCGACTGCCCCGCCATCGGCAAGCAGTTCGCCGCCGAAGAGATTTCCGCCCAGGTATTCTATTCTCTTTTCTTTTTATTTATCCCTTTCTTTGTATTTTGCACTCTTGCTACTTCAATCCCTTGCTTGATTGTTTAAAGTTTTGAGCTTGTTGGATTTCTGCTTGGGTTGTTTGGTGATGGGTGTCTTGTTTTGTGTTTGTGATGATGATGCCATGCCTTTAGGTGTTGAGGAAGCTTGTGGATGATGCTTCTAAGTTCTTGAATGATAAAGTGACCAAGGCTGTGGTCACTGTGCCTGCTTACTTCAACGATTCTCAGAGGACTGCCACAAAGGATGCTGGCCGTATTGCTGGTTTGGAAGTCCTTCGTATTATCAACGAACCAACTGCTGCCTCCTTGGCTTATGGATTTGAAAAGAAGAACAATGAAACAATCCTCGTCTTTGACCTCGGAGGTGGTACTTTTGATGTCTCAGGTAGATATCAGACATAACAGACTCTGGTTCCCCTTATTTGATCCGTTGTTGTGTTTAGGCACGTGGGTTGATCTGTATTTGACTTCATTGCAGTACTCGAGGTTGGTGACGGAGTGTTCGAGGTGCTGTCTACTTCTGGAGACACGCACTTGGGTGGTGATGACTTTGATAAGGTTAGAGTTCCCTCTCCAAATTTAGTATCATAAGTAATAGTTTTTGTTGTGAATCACGGATTTTAGCTGACTGTTGATTGTAATCGTATACTGGCTGTAGAGAATTGTTGATTGGCTTGCAGCAAACTTCAAGAGAGATGAAGGTATAGATCTTTTGAAAGACAAACAAGCTCTTCAGCGCCTTACTGAGACAGCTGAGAAAGCAAAAATGGAGCTTTCATCATTGACACAAACAAATATCAGGTATTTTATCTTCGCCACTGTGCCATCTGTAACCAAGCTAGTAGTTTGAGTGTGCTACTCAGTCGTTGTGCAAGCCACTGAGCTATTAATGTTCGTGTTTTCAGTTTGCCCTTCATAACTGCTACAGCAGATGGCCCCAAGCATATCGAGACCACCCTTACAAGGGTTAAATTTGAGGAATTATGTTCAGATCTTCTTGATCGGTAATGATAACTTGATATTTTCCCCCTTAGTCCGTGAAGTTTGCTAAGTTTGAATGAGTGACAAACTTGTTTCATGCTATCAACATTTTGCTACTTCTTGAGGCCTCTTCCAAAACTGCACAAAATACTTATGTGTAATAATATGCTTATATGAATTTTGTTACAGGCTCAAGACTCCAGTTGAAAATTCATTGAGGGATGCAAAACTCTCTTTCAAGGATATTGATGAGGTGATACTTGTGGGTGGATCAACACGTATCCCTGCCGTTCAGGAGCTTGTAAAGAAGATGACTGGGAAGGACCCAAATGTCACTGTTAACCCAGATGAAGTGGTTGCCCTTGGAGCTGCAGTTCAGGTGAGACTTAGCTGTTTCCTAAGGAACTTTTCCACTTTTTCAGAGGGCGGAACTCCTTTCTTTCTTCTTTTTTTGGGGGGTTGAGAAAATTATTTCGGCTTTAGTGTTATGCGTAAGGATTGTTCTCTGGAGAAAAAAATATATTATATTTGTTGACTGATATCTTTCCAATTTGTTATTTGATTTTAGGCTGGTGTCTTGGCTGGAGATGTCAGTGACATTGTGCTGTTGGATGTTACTCCACTATCGTTGGGTCTGGAAACTCTAGGTGGTGTGATGACAAAAATTATCCCACGAAACACTACTCTTCCCACCTCGAAATCAGAGGTTTTCTCAACAGCTGCTGATGGACAGACCAGTGTAGAGATCAATGTACTTCAGGGCGAGAGAGAATTTGTTAGGGACAACAAATCGCTTGGTAGTTTCCGCTTGGATGGTATCCCTCCTGCGCCCCGTGGGGTTCCTCAGATTGAGGTCAAATTTGACATTGATGCCAATGGAATTCTCTCTGTCACTGCTGTAGACAAGGGCACTGGGAAGAAACAAGATATTACCATTACCGGTGCTAGCACCTTGCCTGGTGACGAGGTATGCTATTGTTCTATGGCCGTCAAGTATTTATCTGTTGTTTTTGCCAGCCTCTTCTTTTTGTATTGTTTTTAATTAAAGAATGTCCGACATTGTGAGACATTTGAAGTTGGGACCTCTAATGATATCTCTTGAATGGAATGCAGGTAGAGAGGATGGTAAAGGAAGCCGAGAGATTTTCTAAGGAGGACAAGGAGAAGAGAGATGCTATTGACACTAAGAATCAGGCGGATTCTGTTGTCTACCAGACTGAGAAGCAGTTGAAGGAACTTGGAGACAAGGTTCCTGGCCCTGTGAAGGAGAAGGTTGAAGCAAAACTTGGCGAGCTTAAAGATGCAGTTTCTGGTGGTTCAACCCAAGCGATAAAGGATGCCATGGCAGCCCTCAACCAGGAAGTTATGCAACTTGGTCAGTCACTATACAACCAGCCTGGAGCCGCTGCAGGCACAGGGCCTTCTGCACCCGAGTCTGGCCCAACAGAATCATCAGGCAAGGGACCCGATGGGGATGTGATCGATGCAGATTTTACCGACTCTAAATGAGTGATAGGGATTATCTAATAATAGGTTTTCCTTCTTTTATGTTTTTCTTTCTTTTTTTTTTTTGGTGTTGAATTCTTAGTGATTTTTGTCAATGGAGAGTGGGCGCATGTTTCCAATTAAATTAGGCACGGGATTTTATAGGTGCTCCTTGATGTTTGTCTTGTACCTCTGGAAATTTTGTCTGTGAAATTCAGTATCATCGGTGGAATTTATAGGCTGAAATTGTTGCACCATTCTTCTCGATTAGGACTATATAAAATAATAGAAGTCTTGCCATTAAATTTTTAGGAGGGAATGATGCTTCTAATCCTTTGCTTCTTCCTGGAAGAACAAAGCAGTTAAAAAGACATGTTTGTTGCGTTTTCTTACGCAGGCAATGTTTGTTGCTCTGTTATTTCTTTTTTGTTAATTTCTTTCAAATAAGTAGGTGACGATGGTGTGCTTATTTTGAATGCACTGAAATAACATGAATAAATCGTTTGGTTAACTGAACGAGTAATAACCTTTTCACATGTCACATGCGCGTTAATTACATTTTTATCGGTCTAGTGATCCTCGCAAGCATGTCATAAGGTAGTGTGTAAGTTCAGCCACAAGTGCTGCTATTGTGCCAGACAGGTAATTACATCCTCACGCTGGTACTGTTTTATTATGTCCAGGTGCTCTAATAAACTGATAAAACCACAGAATGTCGATGAGCTTAGATTTAACGAGAAGAGCGATCTGTAGTTATTAATCCAATTTTTGTACCATACGAAAGATGAAAGATAATGTAGTTATTAATAGTTCTGGCAGGATCTTCCACTTGCTTAAACCATTATAATATTCGAGAAAAGAAAAGAAAATCAATTGACTTGTAGACGTACCATACAGAAGGTGCAGAGATTGGCTACTCCCATATGTACTTTCCAGGACTCTGAGGCATACTGTTAACTCTTCCAACCAAGACATTGTTAGCATTAGCTGCAGAGTCATCATAGTACGCAAACCCATTGGGGGGTCTGGTTGTCGAGCAATAATGGTTAAGACCGTTGTTATTACCTCTGCTGCTCATATCTGTCTTCGCCAAGGACATAATGGGTGGTGGCCTCCCCATCCCAAACCCGCCTCCTGCTGCTGCTGCTGGTTGTGTTTCTTGTAGCGGTGATCTAGATGATGATGATGATGATGATGATGCATATGCAGCAAGAGGAGGGTGCCGGTGGGGGCTCTGGCTCAAATGACTGTGATGATCATGGTGTTGAATAGTAGTGGTGAGGCTGTGAAGGTTGCTTAGGCTGGTAATGCTGGGAGAGCTCCTGACTCTCTGCATCATAGGAAGGCGAGGATGGAAGGGCGAGAAGGAGGAGGATTCATGTACCGAGTCAGCAGTGTGGCCATCCGGGGAGTTGGATTTGGGGGAAGAGCATGCAGACGAACTGCATTGGGCTATGATTGGCCCGAGCCCGAGTCTTGCCCTGGGGCTGGTGCGTACCACGATGCAGTTGATGGCATCGATGTAACGCTGCTCCAACGCGTATGGTTCACTTGCTGGTGGTGCTGCTGTTGCAGCCGCCGCCTGCTGCAGGTTCTCTACCACTACTGGCTTGGAAGGGAACAGGAATGCACGCAGCAGCGGTGCTCCTCCGCTTCCGTGGTGGCGATCGTGCTCGTCGATCATGTGCTTGAGGTCTTCCTCGTTTCTGACAGACACCAATGTGTCCAGATCTTCGGGGACCAGCTGGTACTTGAGCACCATGTTGTCCCCTCCATCAATCATCGCACCCAGCTTCTTCATCAGCTCTGCTTCACAAACAAACGCGTTGAGGCATGAAAGAAAACAGGGATAAAGGCAGCTGAGTATTGAAGAGGCAATTAATACGGACCGGAGAACGAGACGGTCCTGGGGACAGAAATGACGCGAGTCTCGCCGCCGACATACTTGAGGAGGCCGTCGGAGGGACGCGGAAGAACCTTGCCACCATGGCTGCATAAGAACTTCACTTTGTTCTTCGGAGACGCTGCTCCCGAATCGTCCCCAACACCCACACTTGCACCGCTCTCACCTTCTCCCCTCATTCTATTCTGTTCTGTTCTCTCTCACTTTCACGCGAAATCCCTGATTGATTGCAACGCACGCAAGGCTTTCCCCCCTCCTCGTTTTTTTTTTTTTTTTGCGTGTTTCTGAGAATCGAATTTTTTGAGTCAATAAATTTAACCGAATCGAATCGAATTGGACTTAATTAAAAAGAAGAGGAAAATAGTTGAAGTTGAAAAGTGTGCCGAGGATTGGATTAGATTAGATTAGATCAGAGCAATGGTCCATCCAAATTAGGATTTTCCGTTGAGACAGCTAGCTTGCCAGCTATTAATCAGCGCGTGGATTGGGTTTACTATTGTGTTTGTGTGTCATCCTTCCTTGCCTATTCTATCGTTCGTAAACTCCTTCCTGAATCCTCGTTTCTTATTCCTAAATTCATTCGGATCAATTGCTCATATTACTATTTTAGCCTATTACTTTATTATTGTTATTATTATTATTGTGATTTGATTTGGCTCAATGCAAACACATCCGCTCATTCCTTAAACATAGTTACCTAATTTTTCTTCTTCTACGGTGATGTAATAATAGACATTTCCAGTCTCTATCCTCTATCGAAGGACAATAACTAATTGGATTGTCAATTCCCATTTCCATTCCAAAACAAAACAACACAACACGGCATGAGTACGTAAGACATTTTAGTTGGAATGTTAGCAAACAACTGGACGGCTTGACACAATTGCATGGAACTTCAAACAAAACAATAAATAACATTTACTATTATCTCTGACTTGTGACTACGCAAAACACACGTGACTTAATAATTTCTCCCTCCTCTTCTTATTCAGATTGACATGTTTTACGTAGCTGTATGAATAATATTCATTTCGTAATTAACTGCAGGGCAGGCTATGCTAGCAGAAGGAAGAGTGAGTGCCTCCAGCTGTACGATTCGTACTAACTAACTACTTCCTTTCTTTTCTTTTCTTCCCGAGTTCAGTTGTGGTACAAATCAAACAAGATTACAATGGAATCAACCACTATATACCAAACACAATATGGGGTCTCTTTCATTTAGATTTTAATAGAATTGCTTATGAAATAATTGATATTCAATGAATTGATTTTGAAAGAATTAATTTGTATTTAGAAAAGACGTTAAAAAGGTGAGTCTAACAGAATTAATATGGGATAAAAAAGTAAAAACTAATATTATTCACTTATATTAAAATTAATTCTTATAAAAATGAGATATTTTTATCAAAAGTAAAAATGCAAAACAAACAACTACATTTTTTCTAAATTATTTCTGCCGCAACGCTAAAGTCCATCCTAAACAAACATGTTGATATATGCTTCCTCTGCTTTTTACAGCCATTGCCTGCGCTGCTTCTCATTTGGTGCATTTCCTCCCCTCTCCCTTTTACACAAGCTAGCTTAGATTCCTCATCTTGATTTAAAATATTTAATCCGACAAGTTATTACACAGCTAATCAACTAATCCAGCATACAAAATTGTTATTACTAATCACATTTATGATTCCTTTTATAATTATTACTATTCTTACAACCTTTTTTTAACTTTCATTGACCACTAGGTTTCTCTCCTTATTGGTGCATCAAAGTCAATTATTAGGTTTTATTCCCTAGTGTGATATTATATATTCATTAATGTTACTTTAACATTCAAAAGCGGGTGTGATACCACTTTATTATTATTGGATAAGATAGTAGTTCTCACTATTTTCACCCATCTATAAGATCTAATGATAATGAAAATATTAAAATAGCAATCCTCTTATATATTATCAAGTAAACTGCAAGTAGAACAGGCTTCACAGATTGTTTTGAACTTAGGTTCCATTTTGCAGTGTGATATTAGTAAACTGAAAGTACGACACATTTCATAGATAGATTGTTTTGAAGTGAACACAAGTATTTATGGATTTCACCATGATAGTTCTCGTTTTGGATTTTTTTTTTCCTTTTCTTTTCCATTTTCTGGTTAATACTTGGCGTAATTAGTGCAATTATTTCGAAATGGACCTCCAAATCCAAACATACATAAACGTACATAACTCATGATATTTTTAACTTTTGAACTTGATAATGACAATCTTTTCACCTCAACTTTCTTCCCGGATGAAAGTAACGATAATTAAATCTACTTTTGCTCAATGAATATAAAATAGTAATAAATTAAGTAACACAGACAGAAGTGAAGTACGCAGTGATTTGCCAGAAGTATACAATACACAGTTAAACTATTGAAAAGAAACAATAACAACAATAATAATAAAAAACTTGTCGATCAGTTCTCTCGACAAAAATGGGAAGCAGATTCCGCCCTCATATATTGCTATGGATTATTTATAAGTAATAATAAAAAGAGAACCAGCTAGCTAGCTAGCTATAGCTACAGTCCAAGGAGGCGCTTACAGTCTTTAAAGATCTTGCTTCCCCTGAGCAGCTTCTTGTTGTTCTTCTTCTTCTTCAGGGATCTTATTGTCCCTATTCCATCCCCATCCATCTCATCATCTCCAGCAATAGGTGATGCTATGGCCATGTACTGGTCATGGATCCTACAGTACCTCTCTGAAACTGATGAGGATCTTCTCATTGAGAATGCCCTCTTCACCGTGGCCTGAAACCCAGATGCAGAAGAAACTGATCCGCTCCTACCCAGTACGACCCCGAATCTGACCTCTCCGACATTGCCGCCTTCATTTATATCTTCCCTTTCCCTTTCAGTCTCAGGAGGAGGAGAATTATTCTTCTGCTGGTGCTGGCCCTGGCCCTGCTGGGTCTTGGCGTTCTTGACCTGCGGGTCGTTATTGTTAGGTTCCTCATCACCCTCAGGCTCAGGTATGGCAGTGCTGATGCTTGGTTTAGGGGTTTGAGGAACTGATTGGAAAAAATATGAGAAATCCATGGATCTTGACTTGTGGGCAGCAGTGCTAATCTTAGAATACCCGTTCATCATTTTCTGATCGAGTACCGTATCTGCGTCCTCGCTCGCTCCCTTTTGCTAGCTAGTAGAAGGGAGAAGGCAAGGCAAGCAAGGGCACTGGAAAAACGTAAAACTTATGGAGATAGAGGAGAGGGTACACAGAGCTAATAGAAATTAAGGAAGGAAGTGATGGGTAATAGGGAGTGTGGGGGCGGGCTGAAAGGATAGGGTAGTGTCTGTGCCTTAAGGGAAGCTGTAGTAATGTTCGAGGACGGACGAAATATTTGACTGGAATGCCCGAGACAGTGAGCAAGTGAACAGTACATGTGATTGAGAGCTCATGTGGCTAGCGTATTGTATGTATGTGATGCGATATATATGAGATGGATTTGGTTTGGATTGGAGGTAAATTATTTCTTGGAAGCAAAAATCAGGGTAGTTGTGTTTGGTAAACTGAAATGAAGCAAAAGAAAGGAGGATAAGGTACCACACTTCACTCACTGCCATAAGAAGGGCCGGACCGGGGGTAGATTATAGATGAAGACAGAACTGAGGAATTTCTACCGTTCGTTTTCACTTCAATTCCGCACGTACATATATGGGTAAAGAAATGTCAGGATAATAAAATTACATAATAAATATATATTATATATTTTATTATTATTGGATATAATGAATGAGCGGAATGAGTAAAATTACTAATCACATCCAATAATAATAAGGTGTATGATATATATTTATTGTATAATTTTCTTATTTCCTTTTTCATATGCGTATGGCCATGGTAACTGTGGTGCAAGTGCTAACAAAAATGTTGGTGATGTATATCAGAAAGGCAAAAGGCCTGGTGCCCGAAGGATGTCACATGCCCTCATGTGAGGCATTCACCAAACAAGCATCTTAGAGCCAGCTAACAAGTGAGAACTCAAAAAGCACGCGTGGATCGCAACTTGTGATGCCATAATCTGCATATCATTAACTCTCGGTTGACCATGGCATCATTATTCATTGCCATGCTTTCCCTTAGGCGTATGATAATCATATAATAAAGTGACACATTATAATTTCAAATATTTTATGTCACTGATTATTTCAATATTTTTATAATTTTAAAAATAATTATAAGAATTAAATACAAAAGTTTAATCATATATAATTGAATAATTATAAAAAAACTATAATAATATTTTAAAATTGAATTTATAGAAAATATATTTCACCAATATGAAGTTGATTAAGATAGTAGATATCTTAATCCCGTTAATAAAATGTCTTATATTTATATTCGAGTCTTAGGAATGAAAAGGTCATTATTGAGAGATTGCCTTTTGCCACAACTCAATTTAGACATGTGACCAGCATATGAAAAATCTCATTTTCATATAAATCTTGTGACTTAAATTTTTTTTATATGCATAGTTAGTTATAAAACCATTTAAGTATAGTTTCATTTTTTACATATAAATTACTTGCTTTTTAAAACCACAGTGATAAAACTGAAACTTTATAATCTGTCTCTAAAATTTAAAATTATAATATCAACAAATATACATAGAGTGCTTTCTATACAAAATGGTTATGAATACTAAAGTTATATATCTGTAGTCCCAAAATAACATCTGGATTTGCAGAATCATAGACCATGGGCTACAGTTCGGGATCTAGGGTTACTTTTATGGCTCGGCAAACTAAGAACGGGTATTGGCTTTGATAGGGAAAAAAAAACTTTTGTTGTGTTAGTAGTTGGTTATGCGTTATGCATTTTGTGTTTTTTTATGTGGGTGACCGAGCTTGAGGAGAAGTTGAAGTCGATTGTTCTTTTTTTGTGTTCGATGCCATCAACAGACCCATACTTGTTTCCATCTATGAAAAGCTCGTGATCCCATTCCGCAACAGTACAGGCTTCCAACGTGGCATCACATCGTTGCAACTAATGGGCGTTGGTCTTTTCATCTCCACCTTCATCATGTCCTCTGCTGCATTGGTGGAGAAAAGACGGCGTGACCACTGCTCGCAACCTGTCAACATGAGCGTGCTTTGGTTACCCCCTCCATCCTTTCTGTGTGAGTTTGGGATCAGAAGTTGATTGAGCACTGCGCTAGTGAAGTTCGTTGAAGCTACGTGTAAGGTATAAAATGAGCCTAATAGCCCAATTAGTATATTTAGATTTAACTATAGAAAAATACTATAAATAACTATGCTACAAATTGTAATCATCAACCAATAAATGAAAATGTGAATTTTGTTTCCCTCTTTTAGATCATTCTCTTCTCCCTTTTTCTATAATTCCCGTTAATTCTATAATTCTCCTACTAATTCTCTCTAATTCTCCGTATCTCTCTACCTAAATTCTTATTCCTAACAACGGTGCTTTCATTGACCAGCATGCTCGATTTCTATGGTGGTTTGCCGAGCTTAATCCGGGAGCAAAATAGTACAGTGAGTGAGTACTATCTTGCATTCACGGCTCATGCTGATCACGTTCATATGAATGATCCTGAGATATTATTAACTTGCTTTATCAATGGATTAAAAATTCACATTCACAGCGAGGTTTTCATTGAAAATCCTAAATCTCCTTTCCGTGCTTTCTGCTTAGTAATACTATGTGAAAAAAGGTTTGAAGAACAGATCAACATCGATCATTAAACAGCAACAGAAAATTAGAATTCATCATCAACAATTTCAGAATCAACAATAACAGATTAGGATTTCTCAGATCCAGATGGAGAGCAGCAACAACATTCACAAATCCGTTTTTAGATTCAACATCAACATTCAGATCCAGCAATATTTTATGAGAAATCAGAAATCCAAATGCAGATCCAGAAATCAAAAACAAATTTAGATGCAAACTCAAATTCAACATTCATAGAGCAAGGCAGCATCACAGATCAACATAACAGATTCAGAGAAACATCACAAATCAAGAACGACAAGGTAGATTAACAAAGAAAATCAACGACACCACCAGATTTGTCGCTTCACAAAGCAGAACCAGATCCCTTCACAATAGAAGGTACGATGGACTCCGACGACGAGGCAAGCTGCAATGGAAGAGAGAGGCATGATGCAGCGAAGGACTAGAAACACAAGTTTGACAACCAGCTCCGCGATCAACGTCAAATCTCTGCCTCGTCGCCCACCACTGATGAGCGCGCCACCATGCTCCTCGAGTTGTCCAAGAAGGTGCACATCCTCCTCTCTACCATCACATGGAATGAAGCTGATCGAGCCATGGCCAAGCGCATCGCTCATGCACTAGTCGATCTCGTCAAGAAGAAGGTGGTGGTGGTGGTGCCATTTCTGGTACTTAATGGAGGAGCACCTCTTCTGGTGCTTGACAACGCAGGCCAGATGAAGAGCTCTCAAGTTGGATCCCTTTCGGCTAGGAGGTAGGTGGTAATGGCGGTGTGACCTCAAGCTGCCGTGAGGGAAGCAAGCCGCTGCGGTGTGTAGAGCAAACAAGAAGACAATGTGAAGTGGAAGCTATCCAAAGCTTGGGCATTTGGGGCTTGGTGGTCTATTGCCTTATTGGGCCTAACCCATTTCTGTAAGCAGCCTTGCATTTCTTTGAAGGAAATTAATATTTTTGGTTTCACAAACCAAGGCCAACCTGCTTTAATTTGTAGGGACAACTAAGGGTATTGGGTCATGGCTAATGGGCTTAATTTCATGCAATAGAACCTTGGTGGCATTTTATTTTTTAACAGTAGAATAGAACAAAAAATAATAATAATATTTTTAGGATTATTAATTGTTGTTTTGTTGTAATTAGGTCCTCTAAGTGCACTTTCTTTTTTACACCAAGCTTGGGGGTAAGGTTGTCTTTAAGGGGAAGGTAATGTAAGGTATAAAATGGGCCCAATAGCCTAATTAGTATATTTGGATTTAGCTATAGAAGAATACTATAAATAGTTATGCTACAAATTGTAATCATCAACCAATATATAAAAATGTTAATTGTGTTCCCCTCTCTTAGATCATTCTCTCCTCCATCTCTCTAGAATTCCTTTTAATTCTCTAATTCTCCGTATCTTTCTCTATTTAAGTTCTTATAACACTATGACTACAGGGCAAGATGATAAATGGTGGCTGAGGAACTATCTTAATAAGGGCAAAGGTGAAAAAAGTGGGTTACTAGAATTTGGAACCATAGTTAAGGGGATCGAATCTTTCAACACTGTTAGGCTATATTAAAGATGTGGGTAGGGGTGTCCATAGGACGGGTTGGCTAGGTCGGATCAAATCCAAACCCGGCCCAATTTTTAGTCCTGGTCAATTTTTGGAACCAAAACTTGACCCGATACTGACCTAATTAGTGACCGAGTCAACTCAATTTTCAAACAATATACGCGGAGTTGAATATTATACATAATAAAGTCATGAAATTTTCAAGTAAGAAATAAAATTTAAAAGATATTTTATCATATATATTTCAAAACAAACCATATTAATATGAAAATAACATTAAGTTATATAAAATATATTAATTAAACTATAAAATCTTGTAGTTTACTACTAATTATTATAAAAATGTATATCTGTATAAGAGTTATTTGACTTTGGTCGAGTTGAGCCAATCCGAAGTATGACTCAAACTTGGCCCAAAAAATATACCTAGTCAAATTTTAAAACTCAAACTCATCTTAATAAATTTCAGGCCGAGCCAACACCTCTAAATTTGGGTTGGGTGTCATTTTTCAAGAAAAATGGGACAAAGTGTTATATGTAAAATCCCTAGGGGTACTTATTAACCAAAATAAAAAATAAAAAAATTCCTTAGGGGGTACTAGTGATGTTTACCCTAATGGTTATTAACAAGCGCGCTGCAGTCAAGTGAGCGAGTCCACAAAATCTGCACATCCTTGGCTCCTCCCCCTGTTCAAACTTCAAACTCGCCCACTCTCACCACATACGCAACTTTCTTTCTCCTCATCTTCTTATCCCGTCCTTTACTCTCTTTCTCAGTTTCTCTCTCCTCACACGGTTTCACTTCTCTCTCTCTCTCTCTCTGTGTAAATTTTCCACTAAAAATGCAGTCTTTACGTTAGGGTTTGGAAATCCCAGGTAGAATCCTCAATCCAGGCAGTCCTGCACCTGATCCTCATCGATCGCCAACTGTCTATATCTGAGCAGCTGACCTGATTAGTGTTCATCTGCCCACTGCGCCCTGCCCACCTTCATTCATCTCTACTGCTCTTTCTCCCATTCCCAGCAGCAGCATAGACACTCTGACAAGCTAGCTCACAAGCACCCTACTTATTTATGTATAATGTATGAAATCGATTAAGCTGTTTTGAGTGACTATGAGTGCCTTTGTTTCTTTCTTTCTTTTCAAGTACATGCACGTCCTGCGGCTGTGAGGCACCAGAATTTCTGTATCGTAGCAAAGCTTTTTCATTCTTGGGGCACTATGCAGACTTGACTTGACTTGACTTGAGTTGCGCCCCATATATTGGGAAGTCTTCTTCTTCTTTTTTTTTAAATTTTCTTGGGGCTGGGCATGAACCTTTACCACTTTCGTATTGACTTGACCCGAAAATTTCTCTTGTAGAGTCTATTTAGAAATAAACCTGTCATCGGACTAGTCATTAATATCTCACATTTATATATATGATCTGTGTGTTTTAGACAGTGATTTGATAATTTATTAGTTAACTGAGCGCGAGCACGATATGTGCTTAAGTATGCTGAATTTGGTTTCGATTTCAGTGAAGGAGAGGTGATGTGCTCAGTTATGGCAGCTAATAAAGCTGCTGAGATTGCGATTGGGTCCATCGGCCGTGGTTATGATATCTGCGATGATCTAAGGCTCAAGTATTTCAAAGGAGATTCCATAAATTCACGTTTGATTGAGGTCGATGAAGATGATGGAAGAGAGGTGGTTTTACCAGGTGGAGTTTCAATACCAAATGTTTCCAAATCAATAAAATGTGATAAAGGGGAACGCATTAGGTTCAGGTCAGATGTTCTGTCTTTTCAACAGGTAAAGGTTACTTGAGTGAAATTTTTTGGCTGCTAATTGCAATTAGAAATGAACTATGAGCTTGTCGTCCATAACAGCATCCATTTCCTTTTGTTTCTACTCTCTTGTGACCTCTTTATTGGAATAGACTTCCTTTCTTTGCTAAATACTAGATGATATATGGATCAAATAGATACATTGGCGACCTATTTAGCTACGATCGAAATTTTGTTTTCAATAAACTGAAATGTAGGAAGGCCTTACTCTAGACTAGGGTTTTCAAAGTGGCCTTGCCATTTCCGTCAAAACTAAATTGTAAGGTGTCCAACACCCTGATCTATGATAAAGGAAAACAACTCAACCCATTCGAAAGAATTATTCTCTCTCATTTCTTTTGTTTTAACATGGTTCTCTCTCCATTTTGTCATTGCACTCAATTGGAGCTGAAATCATATTCAGAATGTTGTGTGTCATGGTTACTCTGCTTTAACACTTAGCAGGCAAAGCCAATGAGTATTGGCTCAACTGATAGGATTGAGTTGTACCGATTCAAAGGTCCTGGGGTTCAATTCAGGTTAGTGGCCCTTCATTAGTAGGTCATTTGTAAATTGTTAGTAACACTATAAACCCTCACTATGGCCTGTGGCATGTCACCTTGTTATGGGGCAACCTGGCCTCCTTATATATATGTAGACTCAGTGGCATGGTCATCTTAGAATTATGAGTCTATTATTTTATGTGGTTTCTGAAGGTTGTTGAATGACATTTCAGAATGCTTTTTGAAGGAAGAGAGCAAAATATCTCTTTCATTTATAATTTGAAATTTAATGGCCATTATGAGGTTTCTTTTTCTCAAGAATCTCCACAAGTTGATTTTTAAATAATGCATACATCTTCTCCCCCTCATTGGCTGTTTGCTTCTTTTAAATGTTTTCAGATGTCAGAGCAGTTCAATCAGGAATTATCCTTGACTGGTAAAATTCCCTCAGGCCTTTTCAATTCAATGTTTGATTTTTCCGGGAGTTGGCAGAAAGATGCAGCCCATACCAAGAACCTTGCTTTTGATGGGGTGTTAATTACACTTTACACTGTTGCACTAGAGAAGTCTCAAATGGTACTACGTGATCATGTTAAAAAGGCTGTACCATCATCATGGGACCCGCCTGAATTAGCAAGGTGAAAGATCAAGCTTTGTTAATGTAATCCTGACCAAATGGGGAAACTATCTTCAATTTCCTTGTCAAGGAAAATATTATTTTCTGAATTCTTGTTTTGACTTATTGGTCATTTATTGTAATTATGGGTGCCTGTTCTGATGTGTAACTGTTAATGATGCAAGTTTCATGAGCCTTAGGCTTTCATTATATTAGGATTCGTTATGTGTACAAGACAAAAAGAAATTTAATGATAATTGAATAGATATAAATCCTGAACAATCAGCAGAGGCTTCTCCAATATAGTTCATGTTGCAAGATTTATATATCTATGTTTTGTATTTTGACCACCATATGCTATACATACAGTCAGTGTTGTCAAATGGCGGCCATGGCGGCGCTATGGCGCCATGGCGTGGCGGATTTTGGCCCCTCCGCCATGAGAAAATTTGTACATTATGGCGGCCATGGCGGCGCCATGGCGGTCTTATGGCGGGCATAAATGGCGGATTTTTGGTCTACCGCCATGAGCCGCCATCCGCCATTGACAACTTTGCATACAGTTGAAATTTGTGATAGTGACAATATGAATTAGCTTAATGACTTTGAGTTTCATCTTTGTTCTGTGCACAGGGGGATTCAGTCATAATGGCAGATTCACATAAGTGCATGATCAAATTTGTCTGATTGTTTTTTCAATGAGATCAAATTTCATTGATTTAATATAATCTCTTACTTGTGGAGTTGAATTTGGTATGGACGTCTACATAATAGTAGTATTTAGGCAGGGTACTGTTGGTGTATGCCAATTATTTGCTAATGTTGTTTAATTGAAACTTGTTTATTAGGGCATATTTGATCTCTGCTTTGTGTGTTTTAGCTACATTTAAATTGATAATAAATAACTTTATAAATTGTTGTAATCAAATTATAACTGAGTTTGATATGTTGTTTTCTCTTTTTTAGTTTGTAATTTCTAATTTTTGTTTGCATTGGCTGAAAGCACTGATCATGTTGAGACTAACCAGGCAGTGCAACTTTAACTGATTGTCCTTAAAATGATTTAATTCTATTAGGAAAATTATTCTTATTCATTTTGCTGCTATTTTTTAATGTGAGACTATGGCTAACTATTTCCATTCACAATTGTCCCAGGTTTATTCAGACCTTTGGCACCCATATTATTGTTAGTATGAAGATGGGAGGAAAGGATGTAATATATTTGAAGCAGCAGCACTCATCTACTCTACAACCTGCTGATGTTCAGAAAAGGTTGAAAGAGATGGCAGATAGGAGGTTTCTGGATGCTGGTGGACAATATTCCATTGCTTCTGATCAAGTTTTCCCAAATGACAAGGTTTGTGAAGAACTTCACTATGCTTTTTGTTTTCATGATTTCATTTAAAATCAGAGCATTGAAAATCACTATTCTCCTTTGTAATGTTCACTTGTGTCAACTCTCATTGGATTGGAGTTATCTAATCGATTTTGCTTCCCTTCAGTTTGGAATCAGGGAGCAGAGGCTAACATTTGCTAATATTAGTCCATCAAGTTCTTATTCACATAAGGAGGTAAGCATAAAACATTAACCATGAAAATGCTTTTGACAGTTATATTTATATTAGTCCACTGTCCTTTATTTATTTATTTATTTATTTTTTTTATGGCAGGATATTGTATGCATTTACAAGAGGAGGGGTGGAAGTGACAAAAGAAACCTATCCCACAATGAGTGGTTGCAGACTGTTCAGTTAGAGCCTGATGTAATCTCAATGTCCTTCATTCCCATTACGTCTCTATTGAATGGAGTGCCAGGGAGTGGATTCTTGAGCCATGCCATAAACCTTTATTTACGATGTGAGCAAAATTGGTACCTATATTGGCATATTCATATTTGCATCTGGTCTCTATGAGTAGCATTGCTGTGTATTCATGCCTAGAGTGCATCTTTCATATCCCGGTTCAAGATTGATGCAGAAGAATAAGAAATGCATTCTCTTAGTATTTTTGTGCTTCTAATTAGATGTTGGAAGCGTAATGGTTGTATTTATGCAATGGGTAACCCATGGTATGATGAATTTTTTAACAAATTTTTGTGCAAATGCTTCTCATGTTATTTTTAACCATTTTTCCCTTCATTTAGGGCTTAGTTTGGTTGGCTTTGAGCAAACATAATATCGCATGAAATATTTAAGGTTCACCTCCCCTAACCAAATGACATTTCTGGAGAGAAATCTATTTGCTTTTGGAGTGTGTTCAAAATAGCAACTTTGACATTGTCCTTGAACTGAATTTTTAGTGGCTTAAAATTAAATTGCCATGGACTACCTTTTATTATGTCATCATTTTGCATTGATTCTTGCAGATAAACCGCCAATTGAAGAGCTCCACCAGTTCTTGGAATTCCAACTGCCAAGGCAGTGGGCTCCTGTATTCAGCGAACTTCCTCTTGGTCCACAACGTAAACAACGGAGCTCTGTGTCTTTACAGTTTAGCTTCCTGGGGCCAAAGCTTTATGTGAACACATCACAGGTAAAATTTTTTCCACCTTGGCCTTGAACATCTAGGTATTCATTGGCTATGCCTTTGGTTCATGTGATAATCAATCGACAAGTGCACCGAATCGTTCAAATAGTAATTTAAACATGGTGAGTGAGTATCATCTCATGAGGATTGAGGCTATCAAGCAACTCTTCTCCAATTCAATTCTAATTGGATTATTGTAACAATTTAGATTGAGAAATTTATAAATCAACAATAAAGGATAACAAAAACAAAGATTTAAGTTTTTTTTTTTTTTGAAGGGTTGGGATCCGATTTCACTTGACCTTCCGATGGACCTATAAATTCTACTTAATCAAGTTTTAGTTCTACAATTGATGGTTAAATTTTCCAAATTAACTAATACCCGATTTCTTGGTATGTTAGTCCTCCTTTAACTAAATGAGATCCTTTAATTCCTTTAACCAATCTTAATTAGAAAGGGCTTTACAAAGGTTCAATGAATTATCAAGCAAACTAATAGAAGCTAACAAGGATAGAATAGAAGCAGAGAGTAAATAGACTGGTATATAGACTATGAAAGATGAAAGACAGAACAATAAGCAAATACAGAGAGAGAGGCCTTGAGCATTGAGCGGCTAAGACTCTCCTTGCCCAAAACAACTAATTTCCTGCCCTCAATATCCAACCCCTAGGCAATATATTTCTTTTTCGCTAACAGAAACCACGTGTTAGTCCCTTTCTAATGCACTCCCACCTCATTCCCCAAAACCGTTAGAGGTCAAATCCCAAATGAAGGCCCACATGATGCTCCTGCCTTAGCTGAGTCAGCAACCGTATTCTTTCCCAATCTGCCCTTGTATTTCTTTCTCTTGTAAACTTTTATGGTATCAGGGAATTTATCTCTAACAACACCCCATCTTGAACTACCACCTTGTCCTCAAGGTGGAATGTTGGAAAACTCAATTTGATGTCTGCTACTAGCTCCCACGTGCTTTCAAAATCAGGAAGGTCTTTCCATCGAATTAACACTTCTTTTCCCCTCTGCTCATTCATCCGAGTTGCTAACACAGCTTCTGGTTCAACCTTCAACTCCCATTCCTCAGTCAGCCCTTGAGGTAGCGGTTGGCACTTGATTTCAGGGGCTACGCACCTCTTGAGTAAGGATACATGAAATACGAGGTGTACCAAAGAATCAGTGGGAAGCAACAGCCTATACGCCACCTTTCCCACCCTTTCTATAATCTCAAAGGGACCATAATACCTTGGACTCAATTTTTGATTGGAGCGTTTGGCAAGACTCTTCAGCCGATATGGCTGAATCTTCAAGAACACATTATCCCCCACATCATACTCCATTTCTCTTCGCTTCTGATCTGCCTGAACCTTCATTCTTTCTTGAGCCCTGTTAAGGTACCATTTCAACTCCTCAATCATGGAGCTCCTTTCAGCAATTAATTGGTTAACATCTTCAATGGCTGATGACAGCGAGTCTCCTCTTATTAGTGTGGGGGGATCTCTTCCATACAATATTTTGAATGGGGATGTGTTTGCAGCTGAGTGGTAAGTGGTATTAAACCAGAATTCAGCCCATGACAGCCATTTACTGCACTGTTTAGGCTTAGCACTAGAGAAACACCTGAGGCAAGTCTCCAAACAACGATTCACCACCTCCATTTGTCCATCTGTTTGGGGGTGATAGGCAGAACTATATTTTGGTTTGTTCTTGCTTGCTTGAACAATTCTGACCAAACATTACTCATAAAAATCTGATCCCGATATGTCACAATGGATGAGGGAAACCCATGCAGACGAACTACTTCTTCAATAAAGAGTGCAGCCACTTCCTTTGCAGCATAAGGATGTTGGAGACCCAAGAAATGGACATACTTTGAGAGTCTATCTACCACCACTAAGATAGTATCCATGCCTTGAGCCCTTGGGAGCCCCCCTATAAAGTCCATGGAGATTTCCTCCCACACTCTAGATGGAATTGGTAGGGGCTGAAGGAGTTCTGCAAGTGATAAAGTTTGGTACTTGTTCTTGTTACACACCTCACAGCTTTGGATATATCTCTAGATAGCTTGTCTCATCCCTTCCCACCAAATCAGTCCAGAACTTTGCTTGTAAGTTCTGAAAAAACCAAAATGGCCCCCAAAAAATAGAATCATGAAATTCCTGTAGCAGCACTTGAATTTGAGGGGAATTCTTGGGAACTACTATCCTTCCCTTGTAGTAAAGTCTGCCCTTTTTGAGCTCAAACCCCTCTTGTCCACCCTTTCCTTCCGCTAATCCCTGCATTATTTTTTTTTTTAATTTCTTATCCGCTTGTACTTCCTCCTCTAATCCCTCCCAATTCTGAAAAGTGACTGAAGAAATTGCCCCAAAGGTGGTCTGCCTGGATAATGCATCCGCTGCTCCATTTTCCTTACCCTCCTTGTACCTTATCTCAAAGTCAAAGCCTAATAGTTTTGTTATCCACTTCTGTTGCCCTTCTCCCATTAACTTTTGATACACCAAATGTCTCAAAACTCTTTTGATCTGAATGTACAATGAACTTACTGCCTAACAAATAGTGTCTCCACTTTTGGACAGCAAAAACTATGGCCATGAGTTCTCTTTCGTAAACTGATTTCTGCTGAGCCCTATCAGATAGCTTCTGGCTCATATACGCTATTGGCCTCCCCTCCTGCATCAGTACTGCTCCTACTCCCTTCCTTGAAGCATCTGCTTCTATAACAAAAGGCTGCTCAAAATTTGGGACAACTAACACGGGTAATGTGGTCATGGCCTCCTTCAGCTTATCAAATGCCAATTGTGCTTCCACACCCCATTGGAAGCAATCCTTCTTTAGTAATTGTGTAAGAGGCCATGCAATTTTCCCATAGTTCCTCACGAATCTATGGTAATAACTAGTGATTCCCAAAAGCCCCTAAGCCCTTTTAAATCAGCTGGAATTGGCCAGCCTAACATTGCCTCGATCTTCTTTAGGTCAGCTTTCACCCCCTCCCCTGAAATCAGTGCCGCAGATATTCAATTTTTAGCTGGCCAAACAAACACTTTTTCTTGTTGATGAAGAGACTATTCAGTCTCAGAAGCTCCAGCACCTTTTGCAAGTGCTCCCTGTGTTCCTCCGCTGTTTGGCTGTAGATGAGGATGTCATCAAAAAACACCAAGGCAAATCGTCTAAGATAAGGCTTCAGAACTGAATTCATAAGGGCCTGAAAGATTGAAGGGGCATTTGTGAGTCCAAATGGCATTACTAAGAACTCGTAATGCCCTTCGTGTGCACGAAATGCCGTCTTTTCCACGTCTTGCTCCTTCCATTCTAATCTGATGGTATCCTGATTTCATATCCAACTTAGAAAATATTCGAGCTCCCCCTAATTCGTCCAGCAGCTCATCAATGACAGGTATTGGGAATTTATCTGGAACCGTAACCTTGTTCAAGGCCTCATAATCAACGCAAAAACGCCAACCGCCATCTTTTTTCTTTACCAAGATCATAGGACTCGAATACAGGTTAGTACTGGGTCGAATAATACCAAAAGATAAGGGTACCTGTAGGCCTGATGTTTGGTATGGTGGCTCCTTCCAAAAGTGTGATGGAATGGTCGTGGGGCCTTTTTTTTTGGGGAGATGGTAGATATCCTCATACATCTGTAGCAACTCCTGAAATTCACCTGGTACCCTTGCCGCACTTGACATCGTCTCTGACTCCCTGGTTTCCACATCAATACATGGAGCAACTAGGTAGCCTTCACCCTTAGCTTGCAAAACGTTCAACGTTGTTCACCACGGAGCCTAAGCCGTCCCTAGAGAAGGGTCGCCTTGACCACTCCCCATTTGCCTTCCACTGGATGTATTGCTTCTGGAAGTTGGCCCTAATGTTTCCGAGTCCCGCTATCCATCCGTACCCTAACACCATGTCCGCACTGCCTAGGCCCATTATAAAGAGTGATTGAGTGATACAAGTACCCTGGACCTCGATTTGCAAATCCTTACGCAGCCCTGACCCTCAATGGATTTCACCCGTCCCTACATCGACCGTAAATGGAATGTGCCGCTGTTGTAGTTGGAGGCTATCAGCCAATGGTGTAGAAATAAAGTTTGCATCAACCCCGGTGTCAACTAGAATAGCCACCTCTGTTTCCCCCACCTTGCCTTGAACCTTGAAGGATTTGGTTATGGTTGTAAACCCTTGAAGGCTGTTCAGCGTTATGTGGAGCGACTTCATGGCTAGCTCTGGGTCACGTTCTTCTTCGTGAATAGCTACCTCCCCCTCCCCGTCCTCCTCAGCTTCTGGTTCTTCAAGGAGGATGATTTGGTAGTGCTGAAGCTTGCATGCGTGCTCGCGATCCCATCTCTCACCACATTTGAAGCACAACCCTTTGTGACTTCTCTCACTGATTTCTTCTTGGGTGAGGGGTCTACTATAACCACGTGCCCCCCCCCCCCCCCCCCAAAAAAAAAAAAAAAACCAAGAAAAATCTCTCTTGGCCACCTGTAACGAGCTCTTTGCTTCCACTGCCTCTTGGGAAAGGAATATGAGGCTTATGAGGAACTGGGCCTCGGACATGGTATAGGCTTCTATCGGGGGGCCCAACACCCCCACCCTTCCACTCCTTATTGCGTTCTTCTAACATTAGGGCCCTATCCTTAAGCTCAGCCAGTGAGCCCAACTCAAGGCTCTTCAATTTAGCCTGCAAACTCCCTTTAAGTCCATTAAGGAATACTCCTCTGAGCATCTCCCGATCCACATTATGCATTGGGCCTGATATGCGTTCAAACTCCTCAATCTAATCCATCATGGAGCCCACTTGCCAGAGACGCAAGAGAGGTCCATATGGATCCTTCACGAACCCCGGCTGGAAGCGGCGAGTGATCCCTTCACGGAACGAATGCCACGATGGAAATTGCATTTGTTCCTCCTGCACCCGGTACCAGTGTAGCGCCTTCCCTTCCAAGGCGAGCATCACGACATCGAATTTTTCTTCAGCCTTGATGCCATTGACGCGGAAGTAGCGGTCAATGACGTCGTCACCAGAGAAGATCAGTAGCTCCATTCTTCGATCGGGCTCACGGCACTGAGGAGGAGGGCTGTCGTAGCGCGGATAATGTGGTTGATTCAACCACGGTTGACGTTCCCAGTGGCGATGACCATCAAGGGAGTGAGGGGAGCTCTGGTCATCACGGTCTCTCGACCTTGACTCTTGGTGCTCTCTGAGGCTTTGTGTGTGCCCATGTTCCCCTCTTGAACCCTAGCAGTCATCCAAGCGCGTGGTGATGACCGGTTGCGCGAACGGTGTCGGTGGAAATCCTTCCTTTCCAGCAATTGCATCATGTGATCCATTCTCCTTCCCAGCTCAGCAACTTGCTCTTCCATCGTGTAGCTTTAGCGAAAAAAATGAGCTCACCCACTTCCAGAAAAGAGAGGCTGATACCAATTAATAGAAGCTAACAAGGATAGAATAGAAGCAGAAAGTATATAGACTGTGAAAGATGAAAGACAGAACAATAAGCAAATATAGAGAGAGAGGCCTTGAGTACTAAGCAGCTTAGACTCTCCTTGCCCAAAACAACTAATTTCCTGCCCTTAATATCCTACCCCTAGGCAATATATTTCTTTTCCCCTAACAGAACCACGTGTTATTCTCTCTCTAACGCCTTCCCACCTCATTCCCCAAAACCGTTAGAGCTCAAATCCCAAATGAAGGCCCACATGATGCTCCTGCATCAACTGAGTCGGCAATTATATTCTTTCCCAATCTACCCTTGTATTTCTTTCTCTTGTAAACTTTCATGGAATCTGGGAATTTTGTCTCTAACACAAACCGCACAATTAGTCACACTTATTCCTACATTGCAGTAGATTATGATGTTTATCACATGAGCAAGAACATATATGAATTTCCCAATTCTATGCATGAACCTTAGATCAAGGTATGAGTTTCTGCTTCATACAAAGCATGAAAACAGTGATAAACACCTAATTTGTAGATAAAGGAACTTTAATCGAGCAAAGAAACTGATTATATCATCAAGTCCGTAGTAGTCAATCCCGGATCGCGATGCGTAGCGGCTGACCCCAAAAACGCTATAGCGGTATAGCGGATAGTGGGATGGCCGTTATTTCATAAAAATATATGCAAATATTGTGCATTTTACACATAAGTAAATAACACATATAAATGTTTAAATAAAAAAAAATCCACAATTAAATTAAATGATCTAATAATTTGAACTTTAAAGGCATATCATAATCATATTCATATCATACTCTCAAATCACCATCATGTTAGTGCATAAATAAGAGTCATAAGGCCAAGCAAAAAATAGAAGATAATAATCAAAGCTAGTTCCCATCCCAAAAGGCCAAAACTAAGGGTCATAAGGCCAAGCAAAAAATGAAAGAATATGACACTATTCCCAAAAGGCCAAAACTACTTAAGTTTCTAGGACCATAAAAAGTAAAAACTAAAAACATTCTTCCCCATCAATGAGTGAGACAATGATCAATCATCATCATTATAATCATCCCCCACAACCAAGTTCTCTTCATCAGTTTCCCCTCCACTAGCACTAGACTTAAAAATCTCTTCATATTGACCCTCATTCTCGTTTGACTCTGTTCCCCCTCATCATCAAAATATTCCTCTTCTTGATCTTGCATAGGCTCCTTCCCTTTCTTTCTTGATGACTTAAAAGTCTTTGCAGCAATAGTAGGAGTAGGCCTTTCAATCTTGTAGCAAGCCTAGTGTTTTGGAGAGGCTCACTAGCACTTACTGCAATAGAAACATCACCCTTTGTCAAACCATCATCATCATCAAACACCAATTCATCCTCAGCAACTTCCTTGTCCATTTGTCCAACCAACCATTCATTACATTCATCAACATCACGTAGGACAATTGGATCAATCACATCTCTACAATCAAAGCGCTCTGAGATTTTGATTGTACTTGATATACACCAAGTCTTGCAACTTTTGATGTTCAAGCTTGCTTCTTTTCTTTGAATGAATGTATTACATCACAAATTCACAATTCAATTCAAACTTCAAAGTTAGTTCTAAGGCACTAAATGAAACTTTGTATACGAGAATAATGTGATAACTAATAATATTTGCTTACGTGCTCAAAAGTGCTCCAATTTCGCTTACATCCCGATGAACTACAAGTCCAACTTAGCACTTTGATAGCAAATTTCTGTAATGTAGGAGTGGATGATCCATAATTCCTCCACCATTCAGCTGTGATTCAAAGCCAATTAATTAACATTGCTATTTGCTATATTTATCAATAATCAATAATGAAATATCAAATACATGTATATCTTAAACTCTTACTGGGAGCCAGTGTTTTCCTATGTTTTATTGCAAACTTTGATCCAAACACCCATTCAGCCCTCTTGTAATAAGGTAACTCCAATACAATCTTATCAGCTTCCTCTTCATCTCTAACCAATCTCTCAATACATTTGTAGAGTCCTTGCATCACTTCTTCATCAAACTCCATACTTTTGTTGCTATAATAAAACTCAGGGTTTAGAAAATGGCCAGCTGCATGCAATGGATGATGAAGTTGTGACTCCCATCTTCTATGAATAATAGCAAAAACATCCTTATCAACACTTCATTTTCTTTGAAAACTTGTTGAATAGTTTCCTTGACCCGATCCATTGCTTCATAGATATTTCCCATAGTAGGCTTTTTTTCATTATCAACAAGCCTAAGGACATTGACAAGTGGCCCCATAACCATAATACAGTATTGCACATCATTCCAAAATGAAGCTAGCAATATAGTATCACTTGCCCTCTTTCCTTTTACTTCTTTGGCTGACTTGGACTTCAACCACTCCTTTGAAGTGAACATCCTCCTAAGATTGTGCTTTTGTTTGAACAACCTTTGCAAGGTAAGAAAGGTTGTAGCAAACCTTGTCACTCCATGCCTAACCAATTCCATCTTGTTAGTAAACTTTCTCATTATGTTCAAGGCCAATGTGTGGTTGTAGATGAAACCCACAAGATTTATTCCTCTTGAGATTGTCTTCTTAACTCGAGGAAGTTTTCCAATGTCCTCCAACATCAAGTCCACACAATGTGCAACACATGAAGTCCAAAAGAGATTCTTCCTCTTAGCTTCAAGTAGTTTGCCTAAGAAGACTAAAATTAAATGAAACTAGATAAGTGGCCAATAATCAAAGCAAGTAAAAAAAGGCAATTAGACTAAGTTAGCAATTCTTACCGGTCAAGACATAATTACTTCCATTGTCAGATACCACCTGAACAATATTTTGTTCTCCCATCTCTTCCACAAACTTATCCAACAATTCAAACACTTTTTCCCCTGTCTTCATGTAAGCAGAGGCATCAACACTTCTCACAAACATTATCCCTTCTGGACAATTCACCATGAAGTTGATTAAGGTCCTATTCTTCCTATCGGTCCAAGCATCTGACCTGATTGTGCATCCAAATAGCACCCATTGTTCTTTATGGCTCTTCAACATGTCTTCTGTAAATTTCAACTCCTTTTTTAAGGAGTGGAACTCTCAACTCATGATAACTTGGAGCCTTAAGATGTGGACCATAGCTTCCAACCGCTTCAAGCATCATCTTGAAGCTTTTTGATTTTGCAACGTTAAATGGAATCCCATTCCTATAAAAAAACCGAGCAATGTATTGGATGGTTCTTTCCCTTGCCTCTTTATCACAAGCATCATTGATGCTTGTTTGCTTATGAACCTTTCCAAGTTTCATTTGTGCTTTATGGTTTTTCAGAAGAAGCAAATCTATGGGGCCTTTCACATTATATCCTTTCTTGGGTGGCCTAAGAGAAGACTCAGTTGTTAATGAAGGCCTTTTTCCACTTCTAATTTGATGAATTTCTTGTACTTCCTCTTGCTCATCCTCATCTTCTTGCATCTTAGCTAAATATGCTTCCTTCAAAGCATTTTTCTTCTCCAAAGCTTCTATAAGAAGCTGTTTTATTTCTGGGGGAACCTTTCTACAAGAATTAACATCCCCCTTCACACACATTTGGTGTCTTTTGGCTCTAGTATTTCCTCCTGTAGTCACTTTTCCACAAAAATCACAAGTGACACTCTTCCTATTATTAATATCTTTTAAACTATAACCAGTAGGTTTCACTAAACCATGTGAAGAGGGAGCAGCTCCTTGTGATGGTGCTGCCATGACTAGAACTTAGAAGTCTAAAACAAACAGAAATATAAAATAAAACAGGGGAATGACAAGAGGATAGGACAATGAGGAAAAAAAGAAAGAGAAATATAAGGGCTGAAGCAGTAATGGTTGAAGCCTTGAAACAAAGAAAAAAAATGAAAAAAAGGGACAAAATCTACTGCAATAAGGACATGGATAGAAGGAAAAAAGGAAAAAAAGAGTTGGCTTGGGAAAGAAGGAAAACAGGGGAAGGATTTAAGTGAGAGTTACCTGCTGCAATCGAGAGAAGCTGCCGCCGCCGAAAGCAAGAAGGTCGCCAGCCGCCGCCACTGGAATTGCCGCCGAAGGTCGCCAGTCAGTTGGAGGCTGGAGCAGAATGTGGCAGGGGAAGAAAGTGAACAACAGTGGATAGCTTGGAGAAGAGGGAGCAGCTGTGATGTGTTACTTTTTGACTTTTGAAGTTTGAACTTAGTAAAAAATAGGGTTTACTTTTACCAGACAAAGATATTTTCACCCCTCGGTAAATGGGCCTAGCAGAAATGGGCCAAAACCCATGGCATGGATGGCTGCCAGAAACGAGAAAACCAAGAGATGGCTGCCTGAAAGATACGAGAAAACCAAGAGATTGTAGCCGCGACGCCTCGCGATTCGCGGCCGCGACTCCCTCGGCAATCTCCCTGTAGCGGCGGACCGCCGCGACGACGCTATAGCGCCACTATCGCGCGCTATTAATAACAGAGATCAAGTCAAGTTACATCATCACCCAACCAAAGAATTTAACTACACATGATAGAAAAGAAAACAAAACAGACTAAGAAAAGAATAACTCACTGGAATCCAAGACTTGGAGCAGTTGATTCCTTAATCTCTCCTCCTCTTACTCCCTCTGGGTGTCTCCTTGGTTCCCCCGTGATCTCCCTGCATTCTATTCTGTCTATTTCCATGTTTTTGTCCCCAAAATCCCTAAATAGTTGTGCCTTGCAGCTTCAACTACACTATTTAAAATTCTACAGGGCCGCTAGCATCCAGACACTAGGATTAGGCGTTTGGACGCCCAACACATCTGATAGCAAAACCTGCAGGCGTTGAGACGCCAAATCTATCTATTTGGACACTAGGATGACCTGAGAACTTCACTTGTAGGCATTGGGACGCAAAGAATGGGCGTCTGGACGCTAGGATCTTGATGTTTTTGCTTCTTTTGTGACTTATTATTCAACCTGAAAATAAAATGCAAAATTATACTAAAACCAATATCAATTCTAAAACATTAGACTCTTTGCAAAACATACTAAAATCCTTAAAACTCCAACAAAAGATAGTCATCAAAAGTTAGTTTAGATGCTTAAAACACTTCAAATATCAACAAATTGATGGAATATCACACCCCCAAACCTAAGATGTTGGTTGTCCCCAAGCAAAGGAAAAATCAAAAGACAAACTAACACCTAACAAAAGTTCTCAAATGGGAATTGTGTATCGTGCAAGTTCTCAGAAACACCTTATCACCATTGTTTAAACATGAACACACAAATTATAGGAAATCATGCAATCACCAAAACCTGTTAACGCAATCCAAAAATTGTACAAAGTCATGGTTCGATCCAAGATCAGATTATGTCTCCACTAATATACAACCAATGCATCAAGGCTATTAAGAGGGTCTTTTAAAGCTTGTAATATTAGGCCAAAGGTTGAGGTTAAGAAAGAAAGGAAAATAATAATTTATGCTAGGTCAGGTACATAGAAGCATATATTACAATTCACTATAAAACAAAGCATTGCTATTCCTTATTGATCTTACGTTATTTGTCTTCAAGAAAAGAGATCTTTTATTTACTTTTTTTTTTCATTTCTATTTATCTCTATTTTTTTCTTTTCCTTTTGATTTTATTTGCACTATTTTTTTTTCTTTTTTGTAATGTTTCCTTTATTTTGAAGGCTCAAACAAAAACACTTAATTCATGAGAAAACAACACTAATATGAACCAAACATGCAATGAGCAACTTTAAGTACCCATCAAAATTTATTAAAGGTAGTTTTTTTTTTCTAGTTAAAGGGAAAGGAAAATAAAAGGTAAAAACAAGAGAAAAAGGCATTTGAGATTTTTTTTTTTTTCCTTCAGCTTCAAAAAGGACCCAAGGATATTCATCATGAGGTTGGCTTGAAAGGCAACGGTCCAAACAATGCCCCTATCATTTCACCAAAATGCACTACCTTAAGATTTTGCCTTAACAAGGAATCAAATATAGCCCAAAATAAGTGTCAATCCAAATAATTCTCATAATCCTTCTCTAGAAATTTAATCCAATTCCTCCTCGAGAAAGTGCACAATCTCAAATTAAGCATCAATAAGAATTATGAACGAAAGCATGATCCATCAGAAACATAGTGCTCATAAGAGAGAACTTTGACACAACTATACGAAACTCGCTCACAATTCTTTTATTTTATTTTATTTTTGGAGTTGACTCTATGACACAAGAAATTAGTACTAAAAAAACAACATAAACACCATAATCAAAAAGAAAAACAATAACTAAAATGAAATAAAAACAATCAACAAAATGAAGCTAAGAGAAAAAGAAACTCCCCAGTTTTCCTTCTAGCATGTAGTCACCTATTACTCAGCATCATTGTCATTTTCTGGAGGTTGTGGATGGGTAGAAAAATCTTCCAAATTAACTTTGACGATCTAAGCATGAACTTGAATCACTTGCTTTATTTCTCAAATTCTTTTATTGTGAATTGACATGAAATAAGGGCTAAGGAAAAAAAAATTCCAATGCAAGATATATATATATATACAAAGACTCTGAACTCAGGGAGGCACTCAAGTCAACTCAACAAACACTAAGTACTAAACATAAAAGAAAAAGACAATAAGACATGGATTGCCTTCCAAGAAGTGCTCTTTTAACGTCATTAGCTGGACTTATGAAAAACACCCTAATCAAAAGCATAAAAAATGTATTGGATTGTTTGGAAAGCGTTTTACAGAACAATTTTCAGTTGTTAAGAACAAAATAAAAAAATTGTTTGAATGGTTATTCTTTTCAGATTGATTTTAAAAACAAAAAAACGGGTTTTGTGTTTTAAAAGCAAAAATTAGAAAACAGCTGAAAAATGTTTTTGGAGTTATATTTTTTAAAACAAGAAAGGATGCGATGACATATTTATAATTAGTTAGTTTCATTAATTGCTACCCAAAACAGTTTTCAAAAACACAAAAACAAAAACAATTCCAAACAACCCCTATATTTTCCTTACAAATACCAGGATCACCAAATAATTTTTGCTAGCATGCACAAGAATAACAAATAAAAAATGAAAGATATAAAAAATTTTCTTGTGTACTGTGTAAGGAAAATAGATAGCTATTAATTTCTGCACATCTGATTTATTTTGGGAGATAGAAACATCATACACAACCAAATTTTCTTTTTCCACATTTGCCACATCTTTTAGTATGAAAGTCCCATTTAATTTCTCAATGATTTCAGTTGTTGTTCCATTTTCATGGTCATCATGCACTTCTGGCTCATAATATGGGCATAAACAAGTAGGATGCACATAGCTAGCACATACACGACAAAAATCAAGTGATGACAACGAAGTCTCAGCCTCATAAACAGGACACAAACAAGTCATATGCTCGACACTTGAACAAATGTCACAATAGAGAAAAATAGTTGGGCATTTGGTTGCTGGATGTGTAAAACTCCCACAAATTTCACAATAGTAGCTATCCATGGACACATACACAAAAAAAGAGTTACTAACAGAAAGCACAAAAAGAATTACTTAAATAACAAAAATCTAAATTTGAAATCTATCAGTTACTAATGTTGTTGACAAACACAATCCCCGGTAACAGCGCTAAAAATTTGATAATCAATTGACAAGTGCATCGTATCGTTCAAGTAGTAATTTAAGCACGGTGAGTGAGTATTGTCCGGCGAGAATTGTGGTTACCAAGCAACAGTTCGCCAATTCAATTCTAATTAGATTATTGTAACAATTTAAGATTGGAAAGTTTATAAATCAACAATAAAGGATAACAAAAACAGAGATTTAAGATTTTCTTTTTAAAGGGTGGGATCCGATTTGATTTGATCTTCCGATGAACCTATAAATTCATACTTACAAGTTTTTTCCAATGAACTTATAAATTCCTACTTAATCAAGTTTTAGTTCTATAATTGATGATTAAATTTCCGAAATTAACTAATACCCAATTTCTTGGTGTAATGAGATTCTCTAATTCCTTAGACCAATCTTAACTAGAAAGGCCTTTACAAAGGTTCAATGAATTTTCAAGCAAACCACACAATCAGACACATCTATTCCTAGATTTTAGTAGATTATGGTGTTTATCACATGAGCAACAACATATACAAATTTCCCATTTCCCATTTCTATACATGAACCCTAGGTTAAGGTATGAGTTTCCACTTCATACAAAACATAAAAACAATGATAAGCACTCAATATGTGGATAAAGAAACTTTAGTCAAGTAAAGAAACAAAGATTACATCATCAAATCAAGTTACATCATCACCCAACCAAAGAATTTAGCTACACTTGATCTCCCTGTGTTCTATCTTGTCTATTCCCATGTTTTTGTCCCCCAAAATCCCTAAATAGTTGTGTCCTTTCAGCTCCAACCTCACTATTTAAAATTGTACATGGACGGTTGGCATCTAGATGCTAGGATTGGGCGTCTGGATGCTCAACACATCTGATAGCAAAACCTGCAGGCATTGAGACGCCAGATCTAGGTGTTTGGATGCCAGGATGAACCTGAGAGCTTCACCTGCAGGCATTTGGACGCCAGGATCTTGATGTCTTTGTTCCCTTTTATGACTTATTATTCAAACCTGAAAATAAAATGCAAAATTATGCTAAAACCAAGATCAGTTCTAAAACATATTAGACTCTTTTCAGAACATACTAAACCTCTTAAAACTCCAACAAAAGACAATCATTACAGGTTAGTTTGGACGCTTAAAATACTTCAAATATCAATAAATTGATAGAACATCATGAGAAATCATGTTTGTGTCCTTTGGGTGGTTATTAGTAGGGCTAAGAAGGAAAAAAAAAAGGTGGGGATAGAAGTTTGTGATCATTGTTCTTCGTTTCATTTTGTTTTTGGGTGGAAATGGGTGTTTATTTTACTATTGTTTCTTTGTTTCGTAATAGTCTTCCACATGGAAGTTCTTTGAAAGCGTCCTCAACTCATGAATTGTGTGCTGGTAACTAACTAGCAATTGTTGGGCTAAAACCAGAAATACTTGTCGTGTTGTAACAGGTTGACGTTGGTAACAGACCAGTGACTGGTCTTCGTCTTTATCTTGAAGGTAAGAAAAGCAATCGTTTAGCCATCCATTTACAACACCTTTCATCTCTTCCAAAAATCTTCCAGCTTGAAGATGATCCAAATGGTAACTTTCGGCGGGAGTCCAATGATAAGAGATTCTATGAGAAGGTTCAGTGGAAGAATTTCTCTCGTGTGTGTACTGCTCCTGTGGAGTCTGAGGAGGAACTTTCAATAGTAACAGGAGCACAATTACAGGTTGAGAATTATGGCATAAAAAATATACTCTTTCTAAGACTTAGATTCTCAACTGTGTTGGGAGCTAGAGAGGTAAAGCATCCTGAGTGGGATGGATCTCCTGGACTGGGAGTCAAGTCAGGACTGATATCCACTCTCATCAGCCAGCACTTCACCCAAACATTTCAGAAGCCGCCTCCCCGCCCTGCAGATGTCAATATAAATTCTGCTGTTTATCCGGGCGGCCCTCCTGTTCCTGTTCAAGCTCCCAGGCTTCTCAAATTTGTTGACACAACTGAGATGACTAGAGGACCACAAGAGACTCCTGGCTATTGGGTTGTCTCTGGTGCTAGACTCGTTGTCGAGAAGGGTAGAATCTCTTTGCGGGTTAAGTATTCTTTGTTGACTCTAATATTACCAGATGATGATCAGTAGCTCATTCTTTTTTGGTAAGGTTTGGAGATGGGGAGGGAGGTGAGGGGAGGGGAGTTATCTGCAAGAACATTGGTAATCAGGGAGGCCATTGATGTGTCGGAAGGGGAAGTGTTGAGTTATTGGCATTCTGCTTTCAATGTAGAATTTTACAGTCCATCACATTAACTGAATGAAAATTACCATCAGAAACCAATCACATACATGGGCTTCAGGCTAATTACGTTGTCTTGTTTTGAGAAGATCACCTTGAGCAATCATGGTGTAAACACAATACAATATATAGCTATCAAAGTGCGTTGAGAAATTATGTCATCTTTCTCAACATTATTAGCTTCCTAAGCGATGCACTTGTGATGGTAAAGAGACTGATGGTGATCAAGAAATAATGAGGATGAATGGGTGGTAAGTGGTTATAAAAGTTGGGCTCACTAATTCATCATATCCTCTATATAGGCCATTGCCATCGTGACCCAATTTTTGACTTTGTAGCCGGATGATTATTGCATTAGGTTTGCCAACTTGCCATTCGTACATTACATGGGTGGCTAATATTTATTTATTACACGATGTTTGATTGGTGCTGGTATCTGTAATTATGGTTGCCAACGATTAGTTAAAGGTGGTTGCTATCGTGCCCGAGACAAAGCTGAGGGTACCTTATCCGAGGTTACGTGGCTTGTGCTGATTGGGTCCTTTGTGAAGCGGGACCACAGCTTTGGCTATTCACGGTTGCACCCCTCCATACTACTGATTGGGTAGGCCGACCATGCAGGTTTGAGCCATTCTGCACTCTGCAGTGCTCCTAGAGCAATACAAATTTTGCTCTACGTCACCTCTAATTCATTTATAGGGAGATTTTTAAATAAACACAAGTCTAACTTATCATATTTAGCCATTCATAATAAAGATAGGTTTATCAATTTTATTAAATATTATACTCATTTAGTTATGGGTTTTACACTCGAGAGTCTAAAAAATTATTCTTATAATTGTTACCATGCAAGAATTCTTCTTCATCCATATACCTTTTTATTATATTTAACATGAGACTTGGGGTTAGCTGCCACGTGGGTTCCACGTATGCTGAAATCCGATTGACAAACCTATAGTAGGCACGGCGTAGCTGGATTTACTTTAATTTTACGGTGCTTTTGATTTATAATTATTTGTAGATCTCTTTTCCCATATGTGAATTTGTTAAGAGCAAGAGCAAACATGCGTTGCCAACAATGGTAATGTTTTAATTTGGGTTATGGAGATCTGCATGAAGTGCGAAAACGGAATGTCGAGTTCATGATTGTGCTGGAAGTTGAGAACTCTGCATAGTATTCTGTAACGATGTTGACCCAAGCTAAAGATGTTGAAACATTTTTTCCTCCAGAGCGCGGCTCAAACTTGAGTCTTATTAAGCACATAATAATAATATAATGTAAACTGAGCGGAAATGGATCCTGAATCCCTCTGTTGGAGCATACGTAGCATTAGCATAGGGTATTAAGTGATTTTCAAAATCAAAAGCGTGATGCTGCCTGCGATAAAGCATGCGGACTACTCAAGAGTGTTCAGTTCAGTGCCAGCGCCGCACTTGAAGGACAAATGTTTCCAGCAGCTGTGGTTGAGTTCAGTTCCACCTTCTCATCGAAAATGCATTAGCAAAGCATATCTCATCTCATTGAGACAGTGAGTGAGTGAAAAATGGAAATGAATTGAAGGAAGGAGGGAAGGAGAGTAACAAAAGAACTTAGAAAAAGCAGGCTCCACATTTAATTTCGATATATATAAATAAATAAATACGTTATTTATGTATGTATGTCCATAAAATTGACATAAGTTGGTCGCCTCCCTCTAAATGAGTGTCTGTCTCTCTATACATAGAAAGTCATTGATAATAAATATATTGAGCGAGCGACTGCTAATTAATCAAATACAAAAAATATTATGGTCATGGTCATGAGAAGGCCAGTGAGTCCCTTCCCTTGGACAAGGCAGAGGAGCAGGTTGGGCGATGTAGGTAGGATATTGCTGCCCTGGCATCAACACTGAGAAATCACACGCATAAGATGATGATGCAACCTGCAGTTACAAGTTACAAACACACACTCGCCTGTTAGCAATTCAATTCAATCATGTCCATTTAGATGATGTTGAAACATCGACCACACATAACAATACGAAAGAAAATCACCTTCTGTCGTTGAATTTGAATGGCAACAAATCTTAAGATATATACAAACAGTGGAGACTTTTTATAATTGAGTAATCACTAACTTTTCATGATCAAACATGCATGGTTTCTGGGTGGCCTGCAGGTCTTGTTCTTTTTCTTCTTTTTTTTTTTTTTCATTTACTTTATAAAGCAAATGCTCCAATCTTGAATCGTTAAACAAGCAGAGAGACGCAAGGTCCTAGAAAAGCCAGCATGTAAGAATAAGGCTGAGTATGAAGGGACTTACAGTTTGTGGATTTGCATGTTTTGCAGCTGCTAGTGGCTCCTGAGGACTTCCAAGCGTAGATTCTGGCGAGGAAAATTGTGGACTCGGCTTGAACAAATGTTCAAATATGGCCATTATAAGAAACATTGAAATCAAAATGGCTGTGGCAACAAAACCAAAAGAAATAGCACTCATAGATGTCCCAAAGCTTCTCCATGGAGCTTCTTGATCTACTCCTGTTTGTGATGGACCTGGGTTTGATGCCGTGTATATGGTCCATGGCTTTGATCTTTCAGCGTTTAAATCGCTCATAGTAGAGGTCGCCAATATTTTTTTCCCCCTCTCAGTCTGTCGACTTTTATTTTGTTCTTGTATTGGGAAAAAGGTCAGATAAAGGATCACTGGCTAGCTGCAAACAACCACAAATATCATAAAAGCCAAGTTAGATGAGGCTGCGGCTTACAAAATACCTCTTTCAAAAATATCTTAGTTATTTTGAATAGAAAAATTCTTTCCTGAAACAAATGAAAAGAGACAGCATTGTTGTTCTCTTCTATAGACAAGTTCATAGAACTGAGAAAACCTTTAATATGCAAAGTAACATGTCCTTTTCTTTTATTTTATTAACTACTTTGTGGGTAACTAACAATCCATCCCACAATTAAAATCATAAAAGGGCAGATGCAAACATCACCAAGCACAGGATAACCCCAAGTCTCCAGTAATTCTTTATATCATCAATTGGTCTACTGTTAAGACAAATTTGGTCAAAACTACAGCATCGATAGATCCTTTTGTAAGGGTAATTATGTATATCTGAACAGATCCGATCTTTGCAACAGTTAATGCATTATTTGGCATCTAGCTACAAATACGTGATTGACTCAAAACTGAGAAGAGAGGAGAAAAATGAAAGCCCAATACATATATGTGAAGCTTACAACTCAACAGCTAAGCATTCAAAGGAAATCATCGACTCCAGACAAATGAAAGTTAACATCAAGTGTTAAAAGGTATTACAATATGAAAACTTCAAGAAAAGAAGTCCCAAAAAAAAAAAAATGATGACTAGGGTAATTATACCAAACGCTACAAGCACATGCATGGCCAAATAGAATCTTATGCTTAAATTATGACATAAAAGAAATTTCCCACAAAATAAATGGTATAAATCAGATAAACTGATTAGTTTCAAAGGACATAATAAACTCAAACAGTTCTACGAAAAGACTTAGGAAACACATGCAGAAAGTTAGAATTAGTATATTACGCAGAGAATGTAGAGCATGTTAGAATAAAGCAGTTGGAAATGCCAGTGAGACAAAGGGCAAGGTTTGCACAATGTCCATCCTTGACGATAATTTGCTCCATGTCACTGGGCTATGTATCATCATAATAAAAACTAACACGAGAGAATTAATAAACTTACCTTTCAGTTTTTCCTTGTGAATGATATGGGATCACCTTGAAGTATGGTGTTTCCATTTCTTAACAGCCATCTTTCAAGGCAAGAAAAACACACTTCACTCAAGCTTGATGCTCAGCACCGTTTGCTTTATACCCAATAGAAAATGTAAAGACAAAGGTCTATGATATGATCCTGTTGGTACACTTTTGTTTTTATGTCGATGATCCTGATGCCTAACTTACTGAATACTTAGACCTTGTCAGAAGAAGCAAACTTAAAGAAATGTGAAAGAATGGGCCTTGCTGTCTGGAGAGTCAGAGCAAGAATTTTCAATAAGTGGCTTTAAAACTAAAAGTAGTCTCATATTTAAAGCTGGATTTCATCGAGGTTGTTGTAGTTAATCCACGCCTTTAAGTCACATGAATAGTGGCTCTAGGTGGGGCCAATGCAAGTAATAATTTCCAACCACTCCTATTTGGAATGACAGCATTCCTTAGGTGAATATATATAAACCTAATAATGAGATGCATTTGAATACAACAATTTTCATGATGACACGATTATTTATTTATATAGTTAAAATTAATACAGAATGCACCGAAAAAAAGGAGATACGCACGTTTTGGGCAAGAGCCAGGGAAATATAAAAGATGATGAGAAAGAAACTCAAGGCATGAACCTTTTCATGGCATGGAGGATTAAAGCCTAAGGTCTCTTTTTGATAGTAACATTAATGTTAAGAATCCCCCTCACTTCCAACATAACCATTCAAATGTAATCATGAGAAAGATTGCACTATGAATCTTTGATAATCTCATAAAATATCCACTGATTAATGTATGTAAGACGAAGTGTAAAAAGGCTGCTGCAATATCGTGCAAATACAAACTCATCATACATTACAAAATAAAACCGAAAAATAAAAATGAATACAGCACAATAGTAAAATAGCAGTAATGATTATTATAATAAATAATTAGGAAAAGGGAGAGGGGGTATGAAAGTTGGACATGTTACAGCTAAGCAGTAGCAGAACAGCCATGATTCAAGTGAAGAAAGAAATGGGTTCAGAGGGGAAAAGGAGCAAAGCTAGTAAAGCGGTGATGTAGACCACTTTCATTTCTCATGTCATGTTTAGCGTAAAATAACCTGGTTAAGGGAAAACCATGGCTTTTGTCAGAAACGCAATTGCTAGGTCAAGGGCCAAAATGACTATAGCCATGTGCGGAGTTTTATGTTGAACAAAATGTACAAGAACAACAAGTGACTCATATTTCTGTCAATCCATAGTCAATAAAATCCAAAGTAGTAGTAATTAATTACAGAAAAGAATGAAGCAATAATTATCACAAAAACTGGTTAAAGGAAATTCACTGAGTAAACATAGTTTGTCAACGAGGCAATCACACTGTCCGAGAAATATAAAAGCTGATCTATAACTCTATATCTTAACCGAAAAAGGGGGAAATAATTAACAAAGAAAAATTAGTAAAAAGGAAAGGAACAAAGGAGAGGAATTTGAGGAGAATGGGAGGGAAACAGATGCAAACATCACTTTCACCGTACTATATATGACAATCGATTGGTTTTAGATGACATTGTATTGTACTCTATGAACGAACTACCGTCAATAATTATTGCCCAGTTGACACGGAGCAAAGGATGGATGTATTGTTCTCTCCCACTCAGTACTTGCATTTGAAGTAATGCAAATTAAAGAATGGGAGTAGGAATTCTCAGTTATTTATATATAAGAAAGAGACCCATGATTTCAAAGCATAACAGCTAAATGGTCAGTACAAGAAAAGATTGCATGTAAGACATGTTTTTAACAAAAGAAGGATGGGCCCATGACAAGATAGCGCACTAAAGAAAATGTTGAAAAAGCAGATTGAACCACATATGTCTCCATCTTAAGCAACCTTGACTTTTTACAACAAATTATATATGATAATATGATATGATATGCGCAAAGAATTTCTATTAAAATACATAATATAGTACAAACAAGATAGTATAATTTTGGTTAAACTGAGATCAAAGCGGATGGGATGGCGAGCGAGCTGTGCAGTGCACTGCCAATATTTTATGGTCGACTTACTTACTTACACCTCACTGTCACGTTCATGGTGTGCTTGCTCAGACCATCATGACACCCCAGCCTCACACCCCTTTCATGCAAGTTCCACAACATTATATTGTAATACCAATAAAACATTTTTTTTTGAAAAAAAAAAATTCCATGAGCTATTCCAAAACTTCGGTTAACATATGGATTACTGATTGCCTACAACCTTTACATTATCATATATTGAATTTTTTTTTTTAAAAAAAGGAAAGGCCAAAGTTTCTGATATTTGGCATGAATTGCATGCATTAATTATCCACTTATTGTGTACTCCTGCACCAGTGATGAACAGAATGAGAGTATTCACCCCAAAAAGAAAAAAGAAAGAGAGAAAAAAGAGTATCATTAAAATTCTGTTTTGTTGGTGTAGACAATCCCTTTCATCTTCAATTTAAAAATAATTATGATTCAAATAGGATTTTCCCATTTCTCTTTAAATGTGAAGGTTCCTTGTTATCTTTCCTTTTTTTTTTTTTTCCAAAGGATGGGTCCCTCCCTTCCCTCTTACCACTATTAAGGAATTGAGGATACTAATCCCCTTGAAAGTTGAAACGTACAGCTTGTCCTTGCAACTAGTGTTCTTTCCAAAAATTGAATCAAGATCTTCCCAATTCCAAGAGGCCCAGGTTGTTTCTACGAATTTGCCAACTCGATTGTTGTTGTAGGTAAATTTCGGTAGTCTTCTATTTGAAAGTAGTGTATGAAACTGAAGCCGCATGGCATCAGCGTAACATTGGATTGGACTCATCAAGTGGATTGAAAAATGTGAGTGGGATCGGCCCATTAAATAGTTCATGGACTCTAGTGTATATCTAGGCCAACATATGTCCACTACTGGCAAACCAACCTGAACATTTTATTTTAAAATAGGCATAGATTGTTCGACCAAAAATAATAAAAAAAGGCATAGATTCTGACAACAACAGAAAGTCATGGTAACGCTGGTGTCCCGGGGAATATATATCTATATATATATATATATATATAATTTTGTTCGATATTTTTTCTTTTTAACAAAGATATGTCCAGTAAATATTTAACTACATAATCCGCTGATTTAACATATAAATATTTTTTAAAAATAAAACACATAGCTAATTACCAATAGCGTTATAAAACACACAACAAAGATGAAAAGGGGGACAACACTGCTGGAATTTTTTTGAGTATTAAAAAGGTTGTTTCGATTTTTTTTAAGGAAAAATACTACACCTGCTAAATTATGTTATATACACTTTATATTTAAAATATACAAATTAATCATTCCATTAACGCATATGTTCAAAAAAGTTGTAGGTATTGAATTGCATATTATTTTTCAATTTAGAGAATCAAATAGCACATGAACTAAAGTTCAAGATCATACTATACTCATTATTTCATTAACAATAAATAGAGATGCATTAGGATGACTAAAGTGCACATTCAGGAAAAATACAACAATTGATTTGCATGTTTTTAAAATTCTAGGACTAAAGAGCACATGACTTACAATCTAGGAGATAAAGTGACCTAGAAAATTAATATTTGGAAAAAAAAGAAAATTACACCATAAAATGAAGTAGAGATGAGTGAAGTGGAATCACATAATTATTTCAATTCATTATTTGGATATTCAATAGAATAAAACAAAATAATAATAATTTTATAAGTAAAAAATAAGGAAGCAAGTGATTTCATCTTATTCCTCCTAAATTAGGAGTAAGGAAAGTAAGAAGAGATAATGGAACGGAATAAAATATATTCCATCTTCCTCAATTCCATTTCATTCCACCCATTTTTTTAAAATCTAAATAATGGAGTTTTAAATCATTCCATCTTAACTACTCCCCTCCACTCCATCTATTTCCTCAATAAATGACCCTATTTATTATTCAATTATGTCAACAATGTTATTTAATTAACCCCATAAAATTCAAGACACCCAATACTCAAAACATAAAAACACGTGAGACTCACAACTTATGTTTTTTCCTCCCCTTTCTATCTTAAACCCCTTCCCCCTGGCTTTTTTCTTTTAGGTGTATAGAATGTCCTAAAAAAATGGTTTCAAGTATTTTTATTAGGGTTTATCTAACCAGAATCCTGAAAAAGAAAATTTTTACTTTAAAAGAAGAACTTTTATATTTTCGAAGTTAATGATCTACTCAAAACTCTTAAAATCTAATTTGCTTCTAATGAACCAAGGCATACAATTCCGGCCTAGCCACCATGAAAGGGTCACACTCACACTCACACCTGCCCATTACAAACGTTCTATCATCTCAAGCGAAAAAAAAAAAAAAGGTAAACAAATACACAAGCAACGAAACGCCCTATCATATCAAAATATCGTCCAAACTAGTTATTTATCTTTATTTTTTCTAAACGGGTGGAAATAGTTATTATAATAATGACAATGACATAAACAATGAACTTCTTTGAATATTTGATTTTTCAAAATAATATTTGAAAGTATAACATTTGTATGGATCTTATAATTCGACCTTAACGAATTGGCCCAAATAACATTTTGAGCATTATTTTTTTTCATTCATAAGATACGAATAAAAGATCTTACTTAAAAAAGAAAGTGCTGAAATATTTAAATCAATCAAATGTTGGTGATTTTGTTGATGGAAAATAATAAAATTAAAGATAAACTATATTGACTTCTTATAAGATTTAATAAATTTCATTATGACTTTTCTCTATTTGTTCGAATGACACTGATCTCTCCTAAATGTACTATTTATTATGGAGGGCAATGCAATGATTTCACAAACTCAAAGAGGAGACAAAATGACTTTCACTAAATCTCAAAAGAGATCAATATAATTTACTATAAAATTAATTAAACTCAATTTCAAAAGTTAATTAAAAAATAATAACTGTTCAAGTTATTATGTAAAATATGTGTGCGATATATATATATATATATATATATATATATATATATATATATATATATATATATATATATATATATATATCTTGTGCATAAGTGATGTGAGACTAATCATGAAGCTTAATACAATTGACAACCAACTAGGCTTTTTAAACATCTACTCAGTGGTTTGATTTTTAACCGTATATATCGAAAGAGTCTCATGGTTAGAGGTTTATACCTTAGATAAGTTTCTGTCTCAAAGGAATTAGTCGTTACTATCAAACATAGTTGTAAAAACTGACTCAGACCGGCCGATTTGACCGGAAAACTGGTCATGAAACTGGTCTGAGCCACTAATTGGATCGGCCTCGCATCGAAACCGGTGTGGTTCAGTTTGACTCGCCCGGTTTAGTATCAAAACCGCTGACTCGGCCGACCTTTTTTTTTTTAGCTTTTTTTTCACTAAATGATATCTTTTTTGAAAATCTTAAAAAAATATTCTAATCTAATTTATAGAAAAATATAATAACTTTATTTATATTGTTATACTTGTGAGTTTGTGATGTAAAACTTTGTGAGTTTACTTGTATAATTATATTTTGCATTTGTCAATTGTGATTTGTGATTATAAAATGTCAATAATATTTAAGAATTTATGTTATTTATTTATATTTTTGTATTTGGACCCCTTAAAAGACGTCAAATTATTAATTAGTTATTATTTTATATTATTTTATTTAAGTTTTGTTTATATTTTTATATTTTTTTTATAAATTGGGCTCAACCGGTTTAATCAATGACCCAATGACATAATATCTCGAGCGGATCAATTATTGATCCGAGTTTTAAAACTATTCTATCAATAATGGTGGATATATTGAAAAAAAAAATGACTCGAGACATGATACCTTTGTTTTGGGTCAAAATATGGAACCAAATTTTTGTTTTGTGGACCACGCACTTGTGTTCATTAATGCTTCAGTATACTTTTGGTTCAGAACATTAATGTTTCATAGAAGCGCACATTTGTTATAATAATGGATTAATAAAAAGTTCTTACATCATCTTCGAGTAAATATTTATTCTATTATATTTTACAATTAATAAATTAATTATTATATTAAAATATAAAAAAATAAAAAATAATAATAGCTCATAAAATTTATGTGTTAATTAATAAATAAAACGAAGTAAATATATATATATTTTTAATCAAAATTAGGGTATCGACTACCGATAGCAATGATTAATCCCTTCATCGCCTGAGCTCTCCCAAAAAGATAAACTACTGGCCATAAAATATGTTCAATTTTCATGAGTGAGGATCAAATTCCAATCAATATTTTCTCTTATTTTCAGAAAACCTAAATATTTTTGTGGGCTAATACTCCTAGTAGTTTATAATGATTCATTCGTGGGCTTCGATTCGCGTAATATTACCCATGACCACAACTATCGAGTCAATAACGACGGGCCGATGACCCAACTTACTGTGTGGTGTTTCCATCTTAAATTTATAGCTCGAACTGCCCCGCTTCGTCCCGTAAAAATTCGACCCAAAAGAAAAACAGTAAATAATTGGAGTTTCCAATAATGCTCGCTTTTTTCCATCTTAATACTCAGTAGAGGTTCAAATAAAGACAAAAAAATAATGATAATAATAATAATAGAGTTAACGACCTCATTTTGGATATCGAAAGATTTGGTGTGACAAGTTGCAAACCTTGAATAAACTAATGCATATGTGTCTTTATTATCACTTCTTTTCTTCATAGAGAATAAATCAGGAAAAATAGTTATCTGATGGGAGTGAGAGTAAGCGGTGGGCAATTGACATTAGGTCCGGTGTGTTCGATTCAAGTTTTTTTTTTTTTTTGGTTACATGTTCGATTCAAGTTTGAGTAGGAAAAAATGAATTTAATTAAATGATAATATAAAATTTCTTCATACTATCAGAATAATAAAATTAATTTAATAAAAATAAATGAGTCAATTAAATTTAACTAAGTTGATTTATTTAAATGTTTAATTTTTAAAAAAATTGAATTAAATTAATTTAATAAAGAGCAAATTGATTTGCTTTAGGTCGATGAGTTAAAATATAAAACTAAACCAGTAATTATGCATGTGATTTTATAGGTCTATTTTGATTTATTTATTTGATATTTTTATTATTTTTATTTATTTTGAAAATAAGATATATTTTACATTGTTTATTTGAAAAACAAATCAAAATGTAATAATTAACATATAAGCAATAGTAAAATAAATTAAATGAACATATACAAGCAAGAATAAAATTTAGTTCAGCATTAACAGCTCTTAATGAACAATATCAGTAGTGCTTATGTTGATACGATTTTCCAGCAAAAAATAAACAAAACAAAAATATCTATTATAATCTATAATAGCGGGATAGTCGGCACGAAATGTTTTCCTGCCTTTTTACATTAACAAATGAATGGAATTTATGGTAATAATCAGTAGCTCTGTGTAATTGATAAATTAAAAATTAATTATTAAGTTAGTCATAAATGTTTCATTATTAATTAGTCAATAGTAAATATTCCTATATAGATTATGATTAACATATATCTCAATATATATATATATATATATATATAGAGAGAGAGAGAGAGAGAGAGAGAGGGAGGAAGAGAGAGAGGGGGGGGCACGATTGTAAAAAAATAAAAATAACATAAAAATTTGAAAACAAAAAAAATTTTGCTATGAAGTTGCTAAGTGTTTTAAAATTATAGCAATTCGAGGATAAAACATAAATCAAATGTGAAATATCAGTCACAATCAACATTTTAATCTTGAATATTAAATCTCGAATCAAACAGAAATTTGAAAAAATATTGAAATATCAAAGTAATTCACAAAAAGATATTTGAAAACATTACTTCAAATAGTAAGTTCAGTTTAAGATATTTTAATTTATTTTCATATTTAGATTATAATAATTTTATTAATTTTGATAATTTACATAACATTCACATGTTTTTTCTATTTTTTTTTCTATTTTGCAGTACCAATATCATCTTGATAATTGAAACTAGTGATAGCAAAACCAATTGATCGAAAATGTTGTTAACTTACACAAATAATTATTCAAGCACAGTTCTTCTGAGCATTATAGATTTTTCTAATTATTTCTAGAGTTAATCTCGAAATTCAATTTTCTATTACTATTTATATTTTTTAACTTATTATTTCTTATAAACGTTACTGAAAATTCAACTTTTAGTTAAATCCCTTTTATTTTAAATTATATTGGAATACCATATGACTCGAACATTTTATGTTTAAAAATTGATAACTTTTTTTTTTACACCCATGTAGCAATGAAATTGATGACAGTACAAAAAGGAAAGAATAAAACACATAGTTAAACACAAAAACCAATATTCTCATGACACATGATTTCATATTAATTAGTTTTGTACAACTACTTTTTCATAACACGAAGTATTTTCCATCTTATACCCGTGCATTACACGGATTCCAATACTAGTTATATTTAACTAATTATAACTGGCTCATGCGCCTCATCCTTTTGACCTTTTGAAACAATTAAGTGCAAATGATTTCATAGTAAAACTTTCACCATCTCTACTATTACGTTTTCAGTTTCAGCTCAACTACTTTGCATGATCTATTAATTATGTCAGTCAAAATCAAAGTGGGTAAAAATTATTCCTTTAGTAGGAATTCGGACGGCTAAAAGCTAAAACCTACAAAGCATTATATCATCAGGAGAACCTAGGAAATGTAATAATGAAAATATAACATGCTTCGAAATACATCCTGCTGTAGTGTGACACATGACTTTTAAGCCATATAGCATTTATGTGAGGGTACCTATCGGCTAATAGTCCAGGTCTTTTGCGATTGAGCGGGAAATGGGTTTTCTATTTTTTATATTATTACGTTATGAGAAAATAGAGATACACATAAAGTAATAAAATAATTTAAATAAAGTAGCAAAGTAATTTGAATAAATATGGCTTTTGTTGAAATTTATAGAATGTCATTTAAGATAATTATATTTATCTCTATTTTACATACACGATATTATAAAGTGAAAATAAATTCACATGCAAACATGGATTTCTAATGTAGCCCAACATGATTTGGTCTATTAGTTTTATTGTCTACACATCAGAAAATTTCTTCAGTACTCTGAAAATAAGAAAAAAATATTTTTTATATAATATATTTATCAATTGACTTATTAGTATTATAGGTTGATATTGTCTTCTATTTCTCATTCATTTTAAATGTAATAACTAATATATAAATTAATAAATAAAACATAACAAAAGAATAAATATGTTTCTTGTTACTATGGTCAAATAGTTAGTCGACTACTCAGGTAGGGGAAACAAACAATCCAATTATGGTTATCAAATCAGTTAATTTTTTAGGAGTTGAGTATAGTTTGACCAACTAAACAATCTCTCCTCCTCTCTATACTTTTCAGAAAAAGAAATTATAATTATAATTTTATAAATTAATTCTATACATATAAAATTGAAAAATAAATATCATAAAAAATCCTCCGCATAAAAGCAACAATTCTAAAATTTTAAAATTTAAAGCGAGTCTCTATTGAAGTCTCCCTAATTCTTGGTATTCACCAAAGTCTCTCCAAGTATCTAAATCTTCCTAAGTCCTAAACCATGTAGTATTTTAGCAATTTGAAATATTAAATTTAATATTTTAAATTAATTTTAGTTATGGAGGCAGAATTAAATTTAAAATTTAAATCCCGTATTTCAATCCTCATTTTAATATCCAAATAGACCATGAATTAAATTGAATTTCATCTGCGTTATTATTAAATGATGATGAGAAAAAATGTGGAATAAACAACAATAGAAAAATATTCAATATTAATAACTGTACACTTGCATATTGGTCGTGGTAAGGTTAATTAATCCTATAGGAAAGTTTATTTACCTTCAATTTACTTTTATTATTTTGAATGTGATCTTATAAAGTGTAGGGCATACGCACACAACTTTATAAAGTATACAATTTCAAATATTGATGATTGATGTGAAAATTAATAGTACATATTATTGCACATATATGATCTTTCATCTCAGTGTTTCTATCTTATAAATTCTTACATTGCTGAATTTTTAATAAATAGAAGAATTTGTGCAGTTTGTGTTCTGCTAAAATATATTTTTTTGGTGGGTATTTTACCTTCTAAAATATATCATTTTTGCCCCCAAAAAATAGTATTTTTATATTTTTTTATACTTTAAAAATTATATTGATCACTATAAAATTTAAATTTAGAATTCCAAGTATACTATCTAAACTCTTTACCACTAGACCAATCCTAGTGCTTTCATTTTGCATTTTCACTCTATTAGTAGCACAAGAAGAGGTTTGAAACTAGTCAGTAGATTTTTAATTGAGCATTGCACAATTAGAAAAATCTCTCTCTCTCTCTCTCTCTCTCTCTCTCTCTATATATATATATATATATATATATTATATGTAAACTTCACTACATATGCAATTAATGCTAATGCTAATTGTAGTTATTGAGTAAGTCATTATATTTTATAATTAAAATTTTACTTTAATTTGTAATATTACAACTTACTAAACTATGCAATTGATATTTTAATTTGTGGTGATTCACTATAATTTCCACTAAAAAATTCACTATAATTTCCAAATTCAAGTAAAAATAACAATATTAATATATGTATATATATAGTAAAATATTCAAATATTAATCACTTTAATTATATATATCAAATATTAAAATTTAAATAATCACTTTAATTACATGAATCAAATAGTAATTTAATTTTCAGATATAATTAAAATTTACTCTAATTCCCATAAAGAAAAAAGAATGCTTTAATTTATAATTATTGCACATCATTCAAATAGTAACAATGTTAATATTTTATCTTTCAGTGCCAATTAAAATTTACTCTAATTCCCATAGAGAAAAAAGAATACTCTAATTTGTAACTATTGCACATCATTCAAGTAGTAACAATGTTAATCTTTTATCTTTTTACAAATCACTATAATTTCCAAATTCAAGTGAAATAACAATATTAATATATATATATATATATATATATATATATATATATATATTCTGATATTAAAATTTAAATAATCACTTGAATTACATGACTCAAATAATAATTTAATTTTTAGATACAATTAAAATTTACTCTGATTCCCATAAAGAAAAAAGAATACTGTAATTTATAACTATTGCACATAATTCAAATAGTAACAATGTTAATATTTTACTTTTCAGTTACAATTAAAATTTACTCTAATTCCCACAAAGAAAAAAGAATACTCTAATTTTGTAACTATTGTACATTATTCAAGTAGTAAAAATATTAATTTTTTATCTTTTTACAAATCACTATAATTTCCAAATTCAAGTAAAATAACAATATTAATATATATATATATATTCAAATATTAAAATTTAAATAATTACTTTAATTACATGACTCAAATAGTAATTTAATTTTCAGATACAATTAAAATTTACTCTGATTCTCACAAAGCAAAAAGAATACTCTAATTCGTGACTATTGCACATCATTCAAATAGTAACAATATTAATTTTTCAATCTTTCAGCTATAATTAAAATTTACTCTGATTCCCAAAAGGAAAAAGAATACTCTAATTTATAACTACTACACATCATTCAAATAGTAATATTGTTAATCTTTTATCTTTAAATATAACTTGATTATATTGAAATTTAAGTGCTTACTTCAATATGTTAGTTCATGATAACTTAATTTTTGTTATTTAATTTTAAGAAATAATCTAAATCTTTTAAAAAATATAAAATTTAATAATTTGTAACTATTGCACATCATTCAAATGGTAATAATGTTAATATTTTATCTTTAAATATAACTAGAATGGTGATTTAATTCTCCAATACAATAAAATTTACTCTAATTCTCTCAAAGAAAAAAGAATACTCTAATTTGTAACTATTGCACATAATTCAAATAGTAACAATATTAATCTTTTATCTTCAAATATAACTAGATTATATTAAAATTTAAATACTTACTTCAATATGTTAATTCATGATAACTTAATTTTTTTTATTTTAATTTTAAGAAATCATCTACTTAATATTTTAAAAATACAAGATTTAATAATTTGTAACTATTGTATATCATTCAAATAGTGACAATGTTAATCTTTAATCTTTAAATATAACTAGATTATATTAAAATTTAAATACTTACTTCAATATGTTATTTTATGATAATTTAATTTTTGTTATTTTAGTTTTGAGAAATAATCTACTTAATCTTTTAAAAAATATAAAATTTAATTTAAAGCACAATAAAGTTTTTTCTTGTAAAAAAATTAATGCTAATACTAATTTTAGTTATTAGGTCATTATATTTTATAATTGAAATTTTACTTTAATTTGTAATATTACAACTTACTGCATTATGCAATTGACATTTTATACATACATATATATATATATATATATGTAGAAATAAAGCTAGCACTTAAAACCATTCATTTTAATATATATTACGAGATTAATTTGAAGAAACAATAATGAAACTTAATTTCACATTATAATGTAACGTACCAATCTAATTAGTAGGTAATTGATGACTAATAATAACATATCAAGAAACATTTCAAAACGTGTGGATAACCTCTATATGCCCAAACGTGTTTATGTAGATTTGAGGGAGATTTGTTGACACAAAATATGAAGAAAGAAGGGTGTTAGATTGATTTATTAATTTTGAAATTGAAATATAATAAGTAAGTTGTTTCACAGGAGTAACGTATTAGTTTTGCTCATCTATTACAATTATATTTGGAATTGAAATCAATTATCATTCTTTCCCTTCATTTCTATATATATGCTTAGTCTTATATGAGATTTTGCATATACATGCTTAGTGTTACAGGTGTATATAACGTAATCTTACATGGGGAAATAATTGCAAATACAAGGAAAATGTTAGGGGGATTGTGTAGTTGAGGAGTTATGTTTGGCGTGTAAGCCTTAACCTTTGTTTTGGTTATTGGCATTGATAATTATCAAAAAGGAATTTCTATATATGCTTGGAAATGTTGGGTTTGAAATATGATTGCTTGATGCATGTTTGACACGGTTAGCTTTTATATTTGATATGTGGCTTGGAGCACATGATGTTAGAGATGAAGTTGTAGTGAGATAGCCCCAAAGTAGTTGTCATATAATGATGTGATCTGAATATCAAAGTTATTTATATTCTTCTTCATTTTTTTCTCTCTATTAGTTGTATTATATTCTTTGTATTGTGAATAGGTTTAACATATTTTATTTATTTATTTATTGCTCCCTCTTTAGGTGGTTAAGTACATTTATTACTTATAGAAAAATAGCTTCTTCACTTTTAGCCATTGATTTTATATTTTATTGGTTTTTATTTCCATATTATTATGTATTTTTTATTTTATTTTAATTAAAGCAATTATATATGGTAAATAAATTTTTTCTATAGTTGATAAAATAAAATAAAATAAGTTATTTTCTATAATTTTAGATATAGAATATAAAATTTTTAATTTGTTAAGTGACAATTATTTTACATTACTTAATATTTTTATACATATCATGTATAGTATTATATTTTAATTTAGTGTTTAAATTTGACAGTAAGCATCGAAAATCATTTTTCAATATTTTTCCACTTAAATTAGTATTATTTTATGTTCACTTAAAATAAATTTATTTTTGTTATTATTGTCAAACCTTCTGATAAATATTATAGGTATGATTAATATTAATTTAAAAATGAGCTTTGAGAAATTATAAGGTATGGCACATATTAGCTTATAGATGAGTTTTGAGAAATATGTTATGAAATTTTATACTTTTGAGAAGCCATATCATCCCCAAGAAAAAAGACTTAGATGTTTGATTAATTAGATTGTAATTGTGATTTTAAAATTGAATTACTAAATCTATTGTAATGAATATTTTCAAGTTTGTGGAAACAATTATGTTATCTCATTTAAGATGGAATTACTTTTTAATGTTATGCATTATTTTTTTTCATTTTTACCTATTCAAATTCTCAAATAATATTTCTATTAAATTATAAAACTTTTCAAAAAATTATTTCATGATGTGCACCGTGTAACACCCTCTTATAAAATAACTAATAATATGAATTTACACATGAAACACAATGGTTAACATTAAATAAAGAGATTACAAGTATGAGGTTCTAGCAATGACAACTTAATGTCATTAAGTACAAACTGAATATTTCTATAATTTGTAACATAAAATCACACATTAATTAAACATAAGTCATGAGTTTCTAGCAGCTGCCATCCATTCAGTGTTACTTGACTAATCTGAAACCACCAGAAATAAAAATAAAGGGAAATGAGAATTTATAAAAATTCCCAGTAGAGAATGAATGGTTTTAAAAATATTTGAACTATGATTGGTTCCAGCCGTGTCTGCACGGGAAATACACATGACTATAGTAACGTTATATGAATATAATCAGTTATCATGAAATATGTCATGTAGAACCTGTTATGCATAGAATATGTCATGCATATCTTATCAAAATTATGATTTGCTTTACTTTAGTTTCTCTTTCATTTGTCTGCTTATCTCATACATAGTTGAAGGCCTTATCTTAGGGAATTCTCATTCTTTCATATTGTTCTTAACATCGTGATGACAAAGCAAGACACTTACGTCATTCTAACCAAGGCAGATAACATAAAAGGATCTTACATTTATCCCTCTGCCTTATCTGTGGTTAGCGGCACATCTTAATTAATCATGTTCTTTTAAAAGTTATTATGCATAATTTCACAATAAAGAATTTCATATAATAAATCAATAAATGAAACTTAAATAAATATTGTTACTCAACAATTTAAATAGTGAAACATAAATACATAAATTTATAAATTCATGCATAAATAAATTGAGCCAAAAGAATAGAAGTTAGATCCAATAAATTAATGTACAACAGATAACAACATAAATAAGAAGGAATATTTAATTAATTTGAATTAAACTTTAAATCGCATAAATATAAATATTAATATAAATAAAAAACTGGAGCAGCGGTATTCCGCACTGGACCAGTAGAAGGAGAAGAGAATACTTATAATTAAATAATAAAAGAAACTGGAACGGCGGTACTCCGCACTGGACCAGTAAAGGGAGAAGAGAGTACTTATAATTAAATAATAAAAGAAACTGGAACGGCAGATTCGTGACTGACCAGTAAAGGGAGAGAGAATCATTATAATTAAGTGATAAAAGAAACCGGAGCGTGGTAAACCGACGAGACCGGTAGGGGGAGAAGAGGATTATTTTTTTATTAGTATTATTTTACTATTCAGGTTCATGATCATTAATAGTATAAAAACAATTGACTATGAGCATCTGTGATAAAAATGATAGTGCATAAAATGAATAGTAATAATAATAACTGTAGTCATGGTTTTATTTGGCATAAAAATAAATTCATTCCCTACCTTAAATTCTGCCGGAAGATGAAAATTAAGTGACACCTATCAACTTTATAGTATACTAACCTTACTATCTCCCTTTTTTTTAATTCTTTCTCTCTCTTCCCTTTTCTCTCTTTCTCTCGTTCTTCTCTCTTCTCTCTTCTCTCTCCTCTCCTTTTCTCTTCTCTTTCTCTTCCTCACGTTCTCTCTCACTATCACTCCGTCACACACACACACACACACACCCATATATATATATATATGGATGCATAGCTCATAGAAATGAAGTTTCTGTGGCTGAAATGTTGTGGGTGAGTGGCGTCTTGCTGCCCCCATTTTTTTTTTTATGGTGTACTACCTTTATTTTTTTGTGTAAAAATTATACACCTAATTATTAATACTTAACATATTATTATTTATTACACTTAATAAATCTTATTCTTAATTTAGTACAATGTACTATGAGTTTATTGTCACTAGTTTATTATCTTATTTTATACAGTTAATATTTGTAGTTTAAAGTTTTGGTCTAATATTTAAAATACTTGTTGATATATAAAATTACTAAGTAAGAGCATAACTTAAAATTATTATGCATAAACTATTTTATTTTTATCATTATTATTATTATTAAAAAAAAGGGATGTTACAATTCTCCCCTCCTTTTAGGAATTTTGTCCCCAAAATTCAACGACTGTTGGTATAATTGCAGGTAGGTCTCCTTAATCTCATCTTCCAGTTCCCACGTTGCTTCTTCAAGTGACAACCCTTTCCAAACTACTTTGACTAAAGGAATTTCTTTTCCTCTTAAGTTTTTGACAGATCTATCTATGATTTGCATTGGTTTAGTTTCATACGTTAAATTATCTCTTACTTGCATTGTCTCATATTCTATGATGTGTGAAGGGTCAAAACAATACTTTCTGAGTTGAGAGACATGAAAGACATTATGAAGATTTGAAAGATTAGGTGAAAGTGCGATTTGATATGCAATTGGTCCTACTTTTTTAAGAATTTGGAATGGACCTATGAACTTTGGACTTAACTTTTTGGATTTAAGGGCTCTGCCAATTCCAGTAATAGGAGCGACTCTAAGGAAAACATGGTCCCTTTCTTTAAATACTAGAGGTCTCCTCCTTTTATCGGATAACTTTTACTGCTACTGCAGCAGTGAGTAGCTTTCCCCTAATGAACTTGATTTTTTCTGTGGTTTGTTGCACTATGTCAGGTCCTAATAAACTCCTTTCTCCTACTTCAAACCAACATAAGGGTGACCTACACTTTCTACCATATAGAGCTTCAAATGGAGCCATGCCTATGCTTGAATGATAACTATTGTTATAGGCAAACTCTATTAATGGTAGATAAGTATCCCAACTTCCTTGCAGCTCTAGTACACAGGCTCTAAGCATGTCCTCTAATGTTTGGATAGTTCTTTCTGTTTGACCATCTGTTTGAGGGTGGTAAGCTGTACTAAAACGAAGTCTGGTACCTAAGGCGTCTTGCAAGGCTACCCAAAACTTAAAGGTGAATCTAGGATCTCTGTCTGAAACAATGCTAGTTGGTACACCATGTAGTTTTATGATTTCCTGGATGTAACTCTGAGCTAACCTATACAGTGGCCAACTAATCTTTATTGGAAGGATATGGGTGGACTTGGTTAATCTATCTACAATTACCCACGCAGCATCATAGCTTGAAGGAGTTCTAGGTAATCCTACAACAAAATCCATGGATATACTATCCCATTTCCACTCAGGGATATCTAGAGGTTGTAATAATCCCAGAGGTTTTGGTGCTCTATCTTAACTTTTTGACAAGTAAGACACTTAGCTACAAAATTAGCTATGTCTCTTTTCATGCCATTCCATCAAAATCACTTTTTGAGATCCTGGTACATCTTTGTTATTCCTGGATGCATGGTTAATTTGCTACAATGTGCCTCAGTCAAAATCTGGTTCCTTAATTCTTCATTATTAGGCACGCATAACCTTCCCTCATACATTACAGCTCCCTTTCCATCAAACTGGAAATGCTTAAGTTATTCTACTTGAATCTTGCTCTTGAGGGACTTAAGAAACTCATCCTTGTCTTGGGCATTTCTTACTCGGTCATTCAAATCAGATTCTATTCTAAGTTCATTAGCATATAGGCAATAGGGTTGTAGGGACACTGAAATTTTCAAATCCCTAAATTCCTCCAATAACTTATGCTTTTCTACCATCATTAGAGACATGTGCAAGGACTTTCTGCTCAAGGCATCAGCTACAACATTAGCTTTGCCAGCATGATATTTTAATTCAAAATCATAATCCTTTAAAAATTCCATCCATCTCCTTTGTCTCATATTTAATTCCTTCTGATCAAAAAGATATTTCAAACTCTTATGGTCACTGTAAACCTCAAACTTCACCCCATACAAATAATGTCTCCAAATTTTTAAAGCAAATACTACAGCAGCTAACTCTAGGTCATGGGTTGGATAGTTCTCTTCATGAGACCTAAGTTGCCTAGAAGCATAGGCTACAACTCTCCCATCTTGCATCAAAACACAACCTAATCCTTTCTTAGATGCATCGCAATACACTACAAAGTTTTTCTTAGGATCAGGGATTATTAACACTGGGGTAGAGGTAAGCCTATTTTTCAATTCTTGAAAGCTAGTTTCACATGTCAGATTCCATTCAAAGGTTTGGTTTTTTCTGGTTAACCTAGTCAATGGTAAAACTAGTTGGGAAAATCCTTTAATGAACCTTCTGTAATAACCAGCTAATCCAAGAAAACTCCTTCTCTCTGTGACTGTCTTTGGCCTTTTCCAATGAACTACAGCTTCAACTTTATTTGGATCGATGACCACCTCCTTGGGTTATCACATGGCCTAAAAACTTCACTTTCTGTAGCCAAAACTCACATTTTTCTCGCTTAGCATATAACTATTTTTCCTTCAAAATTTGCAATACTATTCTAAGATGTTGTTCATTCTTCTCCTTAGTCTTTGAATAGATAAGAATATCATCTATAAAGACTACCACAAATTTGTCAAGGTAAGGCCTAAAAATCCTATTCATGTAATCCATAAATATTGCAGGAGCATTGGTAAGTCCAAAAGGCATCACAAGATATTCATAATGGCCATACCTAGTCCTAAAAGGTCAGTCTTAGGTATATCTTCTTGCTTTACTCTTATTTGATGGTATCCCGATCTCAAGTCAATCTTTGAGAAAACTGATGCTCCTAATAGTTGATCTAATAGGTCATCTATCCTAGGAAGTGGGTACTTATTTTTAATTGTGACCTTATTCAATTGTCTATAATCTATACACAACCTCATGCTTCTGTCCTTTTCTTGACTAACAAAACTGGTGCACCCCATGGTGATACACTAGGCCTAATGAATCCTTTGGACAACAAATCCTCAATTTGTTTCTTAAGTTCATCAAGCTCTAAACGAGACATTCTATAGGGTGCAAAGGATAGAAGTCTTGTTCCTGGCATTAGATCAATGGAAAACTTAACCTCTCTATCTGGTGGCAAGTTCACTATATCCTTAGGAAACACTTCTGGAAAATCTCTCACTAGAGGTATGCTGTCTACATGTTGTTCGACCTTAGAATTTAAAGAATAAAGGAGAACCTCTTGAACTCCATCTAAGAGACACTTCTCTACTTGAGTGGCATTTAGGGAAATGGTGTCAGAAGATTTTTGTACTGGATCATAAAGAAAATAAACAAGCTTTTTAGGACAATATAGAAGGATACTATTAGAAGACATCCAGTCCATTCCAATTATAATATCAACACTAGACAAAGGTAAACAAACAAGATCAATAATAAAAGGTTTTCCTTTAATTAAAATGGGACAATTCAAAAAGGCATAGGAGGTAGAAACTCTTTCTCCTATGGGAGTGGAAACTAACAAATCAAAAAGCAAATAAGATAGAGACACTTTTAACTTCTTCACACAGTCAATAGATATAAAGGAATGTGTAGCTCCTGAGTCAAATAATGCAATTAAGGGATAATTTTTTATGAAACATGTACCTTTGATCAAGTTAGGAGAATGAGTTGTCTCTTCTCCATTAAGAGTAAATACTCTCCCTTTAGTTTGTGGTCTTGGTGCAAGATTGTTTAATGGTGTTCCATTGGTGCAGTCCTTAACATAGTGTCCTGGCTTTCCGCACTGATAGCAAGCATTTTGTCTGAAAAGACAAGGTTTGGATCCATGAAATTTTCCACACTTATTGCATGTAGGCAAGGGTTCACTAGTTTGAAATGGTTTTCCCTTCCCTGGGTTCACTCCACTCTTAAAATTGTTTTTCTTTTGAGCTTCTAACACCCTTTTTCTTTTGAGGAAATTTTGTCTTTCTCTTTCAAATTCCAGATCACGATAGCTTTTCTCGGCTATCCTATATTTATTGACTAGAGTGGCATAGTCCTTAATCTCTAGGGTGGACACTTTGTCTCTAATCTCAGGCCTTAGACCTAACTCAAATTTTGTTGCCTTCCAACGCCCATCTGGGTTACTTTTCAGATAAGAAGAGAATTTGGAAAGCTCATCAAACTTAGCCACATACTGACCTATGGTCATATTCCCCTGCTTGAGTTGTATAAACTCAGCTTCTTTCTCATCCTTAACATTATCAGGGAAATATTTATCAAAGAAAGTCGTTAAGAATACCTCCCAAGTAATTTCAGTCCTGCTACATTCTAACAAACTTTTAGCACCTCTCCACCAATGTTCTGCTTCCCCTTCTAGCATATAGGTGGCAAAGACTACCTTTTGTGCATCTGTGCATCCTAAAACAGTAAAAATTTTATCTAACTGCATGACCCATTTTCAGCAAGCAGGGTTATACTCCCCATGGTATGAACGTGGTAAGGCTTTCCTAAACTCTGATAATCCTTGGTAATCGGGATTAGTAACAATTCCTCCCCCAGTAGAGTTTCTACTATTTTCACCATGGTTGTTGTTCCTATATTGGGTTTCATGCATTTGTTGGAAAATCATTTTATTTGATTACATGCAGGCCTATGCGGCTTCACTCATCATGGCTCCCATCATTTCTGATAGAGTGGCATTTGGTTGATGGCCGCCTACAAGAGCGGGTAAAATACCGCAAGTGCACGGGTCGTTCAAGTAATATAATGTGAGTTAAGAGTATCGTCTCCACAGGGATTAGGAATAGATATGCTATCGATTTACTAAACTACCACGTTCAGGCCTAAGCAAAACAAGTTAATGGAGTTAAGAAGAAATTTTAAGGAACAAATAACTAGAAAACACTAATGCAAATTAAAGTTGAGAAACAACCAAGGTTAAAAGACCTAGGGGACCTTTTTCACCCTCTACTTCACTTGGATGTGCAAGATACTTAAATGAACGTTAAGGAATTGGTTTTGTTAGCATGCCAATTATAGTTAAAAGCCTATGTCTAGGTCAATTAACCGTGTCTTTTTCACCTAAAACACTAAGTGTCCCTGTGAGTTAGTGTGAAACCAACCCATTGAGAACTAACATCAAACATCTACTATGCAAGGTCAATGGGTATGTTTCCATCCCATTGACTAATCCCCACACCTAAGCCAATTAAGTGTAAAAGAACAAGCATTACCCATACCAAGGTCCAATATCTCTATTCCTATGTCTAGTTCAAGAGAATCCCCCAAATCAACTTAGATGGTGGCCAAACATATAAGAGCATTAAGAATAGAAATGGGTAACCAAAACCAATATCATCAACATTCAAATAAGCAACATTACAAACATCCAAGATCCATAGAGGGATTCAAAGGATCCCCTAGCTACAAGTTTAGCTATCCATAACAATGAACAAAACACAAACTAGTTCAAGAAGCATAATGAATATTAAAGACATAAAGAGAGAGGAAGAGATGAACAAAATGGGGCTTCAATCCCTCTCCTAGCCTTTGGTCTTCAATCTTCAAGATGAATCCTTCTCTAGTGTTGGCTCCTCCAAAACCTAGGGTTCCTCCCTCAGAAACTGCTGAAAAAGGCAGCAAAAAAACGAGCTGCTTACTGATGCTGTCTTCTGGGTAAATGTTTACTAAAAATGGGCCTGGGCCGCGTCGGGTTGCGACCTGGCAAAAATTGTCGGGTCGCGACCTGACTCACAAAATTGATCCAATGCTTACGCGCCCAGTAGGTTGCAACCCAGCAAAATTCAGGTCGCGACCCAACAGCAAAAACTTCAATTTAATGGCTTTTTCTTCTTGCTTTGCTTCCCTCCTCTTGGCTTCAACTTGAATTCTCTTCAAGCTCCAAAATTCTACAATTTTCCCTGTCAAAAATCATTCAATGAAAATTTACTTTGAATTATGCAATTCATTCCAATAGTCTTGTTTATGACATCGAATTTTTCAACAAAAGTTCTAAAATAAATATGAGCCAATTCTTCCTATTTTTAAGTGTTTCACTTGGAAAATGAAGGACAAGTCATGCAATTTTCAATTCCAATTAGAGGCTAAATAACTCCATAAATTGGAGTTATCATTGGTGCACTCTGATCTTCTGGGATTCCTTGATCTCCTGATGCCATATAGTCCTACAAGTACATAAACAATCCAATATTGAGTTGATCAGGCTCAATATTGTATACTTAGTGCATTGAGAATACTATAAGGCATGTAGAGAGAAACTAAGGACATGACATGCAAATAAAATGGTTCTAATCCTACATATAATTTTCATAATAGCCAGAAAACGGTTGCTCTGATACCATTACTGTAACACCCTCTTATAAAATAACTAATAATATGAATTTACATATGAAACACAATGGTTAACATTAAATAAAGAGATTACAAGTATGGGGTTCTAGCAATGACAACTTAATGTCATTAAGTACAAACTAAATATTTCTATAATTTGTAACATAAAATCACACATTAATTAAACATAAGTCATGAGTTTCTAGCAGCTGCCATCCATTCAGTGTTACTTGACTAATCTGAAACCACCAGAAATAAAAATAAAGGGAAATAAGAATTTATAAAAATTCCCAGTAGAGAATGAATAATTTTAAAAATATTTGAACTATGATTGGTTCCAGCCGTGTCTGCACGGGAAATACACATGACTATAGTAACGTTATATGAATATAATCAGTTATCATGAAATATGTCATGTAGAACCTGTTATGCATAGAATATGTCATGCATATCTTATCAAAATTATGATTTGCTTTACTTTAGTTTCTCTTTCATTTGTCTGCTTGTCTCACACATAGTTGAAGGCCTTATCTTAGGGAATTCTCATTCTTTCATATTGTTCTTAACATTGTGATGACAAAGCAAGACACTTACGCCATTCTAACCAAGGCAGGTAACATAAAAGGATCTTACATTTATCCCTCTGCCTTATCTGTGGTTAGCGGCACATCTTAATTAATCATGTTCTTTTAAAAGTTATTATGCATAATTTCACAATAAAGAATTTCATATAATAAATCAATAAATGAAACTTAAATAAATATTGTTACTCAACAATTTAAATAGTGAAACATAAATACATAAATTTATAAATTCATGCATAAATAAATTGGGCCAAAAGAATAGAAGTTAGATCCAATAAATTAATGTACAACAGATAACAACATAAATAAGAAGGAATATTTAATTAATTTGAATTAAACTTTAAATCGCATAAATATAAATATTAATATAAATAAGAAACTGGAGCGGTATTCCGCACTGGACTAGTAGAGGGAGAAGACAATACTTATAATTAAATAATAAAGGAAACTGGAGCAATGATACTCCATTTGGACCGATAAAGGAGAAGAGAGTACTTATAATTAAATAATAAAAGAAACTGGGCGGTACTCGCTTTGGACGATAAAGGGAGAGAGAATCATTATAATTAAGTGATAAAAGAAACCGGAGCGCGGTAAACCGACGGGACCGGTAGGGGGAGAAGAGGATTATTTTTTTATTAGTATTATTTTACTATTCAGGTTCATGATCATTAATAGTATAAAAACAATTGACTATGGGCATCTGTGATAAAAATGATAGTGCATAAAATGAATAGTAATAATAATAACTGTAGTCATGGTTTTATTTGGCATAAAAATAAATTCATTCCCTACCTTAAATTCTGCCGGAAGATGAAAATTGTGTACACCTACCTATTGAACTTTATAGTATACTAATCTTACTATCTCCCTTTTTTTTTAATTCTTTCTCTCTCTTCCCTTTTCTCTCTTTCTCTCGTTCTTCTCTCTTCTCTCTCCTCTCCTTTTCTCTTCTCTTTCTCTTCTCTTTCTCTTCCTCACGTTCTCTCTCACTATCACTCCGTCACACACACACACACCCATATATATATATATATATATATATATATGGAAGTTACAACTCACAGTAAATGAAGTTTACGTGGCTGAAATGTTAATGGGTGAGTGGCGATCTTGTGTCTTCGCCCTTTTTTTTGTGTACTACCTTTATTTTTTTTTGTGTAAAAATTATACACCTAATTATTAATACTTAACATATTATTGTTTATTACACTTAATAAATCTTATTCTTAATTTAGTACAATGTACTATGAGTTTATTGTCACTAGTTTATTATCTTATTTTATACAGTTAATATTTGTAGTTTAAAGTTTTGGTCTAATATTTAAAATAATTATTGATATATAAAATTACTAAGTAAGAACATAACTTAAAATTATTACACATAAACTATTTTATTTTTATCATTATTATTATTATTAAAAAAAAGGGATGTTACACACCGAACTACATCTAGAAAATACAACAGTCTTATTATTAAAAATATAAATATAATTATCATTATAAGACCAATTAACTTAACACTAATTATTAAAACTAAATTTTATAAAATAATAAAACTAAATCTTATTATTATATTTATTTATATTTTATATTCATAAAATTATGAATTTTACCAATACAATATATTAGTAGTACATTTTCAAAACTTTTAACTTTCCTATTTGATATAATTTAAAAATACTAAGATTATTTTTTTAAGTTTTAACATTAAATACATATTTTATTTCTTAATTAAATTATCATATTTTATTTCTATTCTATAAAAAAGATAGTTTGTCAGTAAGTCAAAATTAAGCATCACAATATAATACTAATTAATATAACTAATGATTAAAATATAATTTTATAATTGTATTTAGATCTATTTTATATTCATAAAATTGTGAATTTCATTAATATCTTTTGTTAGTATAGTATTTTATATTTTATATTTCCCTATTTTTTATCTAATCTACAAATGTTTCCATTTTATTAATTTTTTAAATTAAATAATCTTTTGTTTCTTAATTATTGTAGGAAATATAGTTGATGAGTTAGAAAAATAAAAATTAAGCACAATATAATAATAAAAATTACTTAATTTAATTCTATAATAATGTAAATAATTAATCGTTAATAAACATTTTTTAAAAGCACTTATCTCTCAAATAATTTTAAAATAAGTAGAAACATAAATATTTTTTCATTCAATTTTTTGAGAAGGATACAATCAAATAAATAAAAATACTTTTAAGTACTCATTATCAAAATAAAATATTATTTCTCTTCTAATAATCATAATCAAATGGGTTTACAGTGAACAATAATTACATAAAAATAAAAAATTTGTTATTGTGTCTAATTTAAATTACTATGAAAGCTTCTTTTAAATTTATTTTTAGTAAATTAACTATCACAAATTATTAATAAATCTGTGCAATGCATGGGTATAATTTCTAGTATATATTGTAAGAATCAGTAATAAAAATTATGATGATCATTAAATTAAATTAAATGAAGGGATATGACTTATTTCTTCACTTAAATGCCTTTTTTTGGGGGGATTTTTTTACTTAAAAGTTACTAAATATGACACATCAATCTAATAACCGATTTCAAACAAAATTTTGGACTATCTAACAAATTTTCTTTCTAATTCATATATCTCTGTGAATTAATTAGAGTTCGTTTGCAAATACATGTAGCCAAAGTTAAAAAGGAAAGGGGTACTGCAATTATCTAATATTATTTCAGGACTTGAAGCATGTGCAATATAGTTACAACATATATAGTTTGGTATACTATTTGGGTCTAAAAGCATTTGATAGGTAAAAGTATCATTGACTGAATTAAATAGGAATCTTATTAATATTGGAACATGCTTATAAAATTACAAAGGAGTACTTTAGCGAGAGAATCCCCCACCGGCTAAAACTTTCAAAGAGGACATCAATACAGACATTGATGAGGAACCTAAGCTTCCAGTGAATATAATAATATCTAGCTAGAGCGGCACCGATGCCTTAGAACCATGACATGGAAAGTAATAAATAATAGATCAGAGGAGAATGATGAATATATTCTTTGAGAGCAGAGAGATGGGTGGATGGATGGATACATAAAATATTAATTTGAGAGAGGACATGATTGACAATGATATCTATAAAGACAGGTATGGACAAACCCATTTGAACATGACTTGGATTTCCACCAACGCCAGGATGATGCCAACCCCACGACATACGAAGGTCAATTCCATAATGTCATATGGGATACATCCGGTTATTTAATTAATTACCATAGCAATACTAATTCTACTCGAGGCTCATGTTCATGGGTATCTTTGGCTGCTTCATAGATACCCCATTTGCACTCATCGTGCCCGCCCCTGTTTTGGGAAGTTCCCTGTTACCCCCATTTCAGATATGATAGCCCAACTATGGCAAAGGAATCATATATATCACATATACTATACTTTTGTAGGGAGTCTAGCTAGCTAGCTTGTAACTCATGCATGCCTAGCTATATAGCCACCAGTTACTTACACGAAGAATAAAATAGTTCGTTTTCTTTATTTATTACAATTACAAGTGAGATATATACTCTCATCAAGAAGAAGGATACAAGTTAAGACCATCCACCTCAATAATGAATTGAATGATAGTCTACTTTTGCAAGATAACTGAGTATGCCTCTGTTTATCGCACTACTATCACATGCATACGGACCTAAAAGAGCTAAGATGAAGCGACTCTGCTTAGATCGAACATACGATCCAGAATACAGCATACTTTGTCTTGTGGGGTGAGGGACTGAGGGACATATATGGGGGAACACTTCTGTCCTAGATTCTGTTTTTACTTTTTATTTTTGAAGTGATTGACGTTGATGTAAGAGACTACGAGTCAGATTAAGTTTGTGTTAAATATTGGACTTGTGCGCCTAAGCATCGCCATATAATTTTTGAAAAATAAATTATATAATGCTGATCTGATGAAGTGGGTTCGTTAGTGGAATGTTCATTGTCCATATTAGGTTTTCATTACATAAATCGCATTAAGGCAAATAGTTTCATTAATAATTTCCATCTATTCATGTGAAGTGTCAAACTATTAACAGTTTTTTCAAAAAATAAAATTAAAATTTGGGATTTTACCGAACTACGGTTTTAACGCACATAATAAGAGCAATAGTGATGCACATGCACGTGTGCAGGGATTCTGATTTCTGAGTGAAAGGGAAATGGAAAATTACGCTGTATAATGGTCATGAATATTTTAACTTGGACAATCCTTTCAGTGCATAAGTTAGTCAGCCTGATAAATGGGAAATATTAAAATTAAGGGAAATCAACCCGGGATAAAATTTGGCAGTTTAAGATGATGTATAGTTTCTATTTGGTGGCGCTTAATTTATGTGCATAATTATATAGGTCGGGACGGATGCACATTAATCGAGTAATGTGGGGGAGCTTATGCCCCATAAATTTTTTAAAAAGCTTTTAATCATATAAATGTTTATTGTACCTATTTTGGTTCACGACGAAAAATATCCACCGTCGATCACGATAATTAATCCTCAAGTTAACTTTTAGGCACTTCGATGGATGTGCATAGCTTATCTTTACTTATCAATTAAATTTGATCTCACACCAATTACAAACGAGATAAAATAATGAAATATAGTATATCTTATTTATTATCATACTTGCATATTACTTTCGGCCCCATTATCAATATTTTCTAGATCAGTCACTATATACAGGCCTATGAGAAAATTGCAAAAGTATGCAATCAAGTATAAGAAAAATCCTGCACATAACCATCTTCAAAGATACCAAACTTGAAGCATAATTCAATTCTTTTAGTAATTATTTTGCAAAAATTCTTCCATGCACCATGACAAGTGTGGTGTGTCACACACTTGAAGCACCGTAGAATCACTTCCTTAGAGACTACTCATGCACCCTTAGAGACTATCCATGCATACATACGCGCCTCATCATTCTTATTGTCTTCTCTATAGTCCTCGTGGTTGTCATTATCTCCGGTGTCATTAGTACCATTATAGGTAACCGCCGCTCTTCCTCCTTCATTCTTCGACAACAGCTTCGCCCCCTCAACGGAGCTGATGCCCACATCCTCACTGAAGGTGGTGTGCGATGTCACTCAGTACCCGAACTCCTGCTTGTCGCGAGCATCTCCTCCCTCCCACATTCCAACACCACAAATCCACAAACAACTCTTCAAGCTCTCTCTCCAATTTGTCATTGACGAGCTGTCTAAGCTCTCCCACTACCCTTATAAGCTTAGACCCATTGCCAAGGACCCTGCATCTAGAAGGCCATCGATGCTTGCAGAACTGTCCTCAGCAATGCCATCACCAGCTTCAACAACTTCATGTCGAAGCTCGGCGGTGGCGCGAAGCTCCTCCTGGCGGTGAAGATCAACGACATTGAGACGTGGTTGAGCATTGTCATCACGAACCAAGACACTTGCTTGGACGCCCTGGAGGACCTGAACTCCATCGCTGTCAATGCCATCCTCAAGGATATGAAAACCGCCATGAAGAACTCAATGAATTCGTGACCAGGATCCTAGGGTTGCTGTCCAAGTCCAACAACCCTATGCACTGATAGCTGTTGGGGTTCCTGGAGTGGGTGGGGGCAGCCGCGGAGCGGAGACTGCTGTTGGATGGCAATGCGACGGGGGTGCATTTGGTGATGAGGAAGAAGAGAGGGAGGGGTCTATGGTGATTCACAGCTTGTCTAGACTATGCTTTTTGCAATATTTGCTATTGCATTTAACCATATTTCATAATATTGTTAAAAGTTAGTGTGTGACACTGACTAAGTTTTAAGGACCATGTCAGACACCTCCTTATTTTGCATATCAAAAAAGGAAGCAAAAGTTTCTACTGATTATGAGTCCAATTGTTACTAGCATTTGTCTTGAGCTTAGTGATAGCAAATTTCTCAGGAGCTTTTCGGTTCCATTAATGTCAATCTTTGTCTTATTAAGCTTTCAGAGTTTGTGCAGTTGGGCTTTTGAGACAATGCAGTTTTTTATGATTATTTAACATTTTGCGAAGTGATTTTGGAGTAAGAATACCAAAAAAAAAAAAAACAAATTGTGACAAAATTAAAAGTCTTTCTTTTTCCTTGAAAAATGTAAGAAAGATTGAACTATTTCATTATCATCATCATCATTATTATTATGGTGTAGAACTATTTCATTAATTTAAGGGAAACAATGGCACTAGCCTTCAGTGAGAGAATGAAAACGGACAATAAAATTAAAACGTTTTCAATATTTTAATTTAGTGAATGATTTAGACGTTCACATCGATGTATGATTTATTTGTATATAAATGTTATATATTAAATTTTATAATCTCTATATATTATTATTATTATTATCATTATCATTATCGTCTTTATTAATTTAATAAATTTATTTTTAATTGAATAATTATATAAAAACTTATCTAAACTATATTTTTATACAGATTTAATTTAATTATACTGATAGTATAAAAAAATTTTACATTATTATTCAATTAAATTCTCATATAACTTTTGAAGTAATAGGTGAAAGTCGATTATATTTTGCTATTGTACATGTGGCAAATGTGCATGATTAAATAATATTGTGTAAAAGTATTTTACAATTTTAGCATATCAAAATTAAATCGTTCTTGTATAATGATTTAAATGTCCATTCAAGCATACGCCATGTAGAAAAGGATTTCTCATATTAAAATGTTTGGAAAACTCGGATGATTCAACATCAATTTTTAAAACTAAATAGTTAAAATTTCATGGCGTAAAAATAACAAAAATGATATTTAAATTCACATTTGGGACAGCTAAACATTCAGGAGATCGAGACGAGGAGAGCTTGAGGAAAAAAATAAATAAATAAAATGATGGATGCCATATGCTTTTGTGTCTTGCGTGTTGTTTGACTTCGGACTAACTGGGTCAGTGTTAAGCGCTTGATCCGTCATGAATTGAACTGAATTTGAATGGCATTTAAATGATATTGTTGTAAAAGTAATCGCGCTTTGGGGGCGGTAGATAAAGTTAAATAATTGACCTTTTTCGCCCGTTCCCAGAAGAAAACAAGATCAAAGCTCATCACAGTCGCACGGTCACACCAACTGATGAGCTAAACTTGACTCAGCACCGTGTCTCCTTCCGCACAAGGATCAGAGCTTCAATTCGTACAGCAGGTTCATGACGCCCACTATATCACGCTGTGTAAACTGTAACTGTCAAACCAGGAATGGTAGCCATGCGTGCAGGTGTTGGAGCTTTTTATATAATTAAAGAGTGATTGTGATGAGAACAACTAGTCACCGCTATCACACTTGAGTGTGTGTGCGCTTGGGATTTTCCCTTATGGCTAGCAACGTTTCTTATCATAAAGAGAACAAGGGTTTGAATTGAAAAATATTTGTTAGTAAAAAAAAAAATTATCAGAAAATAAGATTTATTAGTTTTCAGACTGAACGCATTGAAAATTTTTAAAATTTTCTACTCTTACTCTTTAACGAGTGTTATTTTTTTGGTGCTGAGGTGCAACACGGCTTTAATTAACTAGTGTTATAAGGGCATGTCATTAACAAACCTTGAAAAAAACAGTCAAATGATACACTTTTTAAAAATAAAAGACTTCTTAAGTGTGTTTCTAATTACTATATTAGTATATTACATTATATATAAAATATTTGTATCAGATTTCATATCATTAAATCTCACGCTTATTTTTAAGAGTAGATGTCACATATTTCTTTGTGATAGTAAGTGACACATTTAATATCTCAAAGTTAGGTTCAACATATAATGACTGTTTCTGTTAGCTCTTAGCAGTGTATGTTCCCTTTGTTGAGTAGCTTCTGCACCCTTTATCTTAAATTTGATCAGTAATGCTTCAAAAGTTATACTTGGTGCCAATATATTAAACCGTAGCTTTTGGGGTTTGGTTTTGTTGTTTATTCATTTTATTTTATTTTCTTTTTGACTTTAATTTATATGTATGTGTCCAAGTGTACATTTGTAATGAATTTTAAAGAAGATTTTTTTTCTTTAAACTTGATCAGTAAGATTTCAACAAATTATTTTAAACATAAATAAGATTAATTAAAATAAGGTTTTTCAATACACAATAATATTTTTTTGAAAAAGGTATTCATTGATTAATAATTAAAGACAATAGCCACAGTTACAATAGTTAGTTTGTACCATAGAAATTATCTATAACAGGCTAGTGTTGTTAGTAGTATCAAGAGTTAGATACACCCCAATAGTATAATAAACACTTTATGGATGTGAGTGGAAACGTGTCAAATTTATGAAGAGTAATGGATAATATAAAGCACATAAATAATACGTCATAGTGGGACCCATTTGTCGCTATTCTCATCAACAAAATAGGTCAAGAGAACTGCACACGAGATTTTAACGTGGAAAACCCTTCAGTAATTTTGAGGGAAAAACCACGAGTCAAACTCTGAAAATATTCCACTATATTTAAAGAGAAATTACAGTATAGTGAGTGAGACTCTCTTCTACTACAATTTGTAGTATTACAGAAATCTAGAGAATAACTCCCAGTGTATACTCACACTACACTCTTGAAATTTTTTTACACCTACTTTTTATTTTTCTCACACTATAAGAAGCTATATTGCTTTTTCTTAACACTGCTGAAAAATTGCTCTTAGCTGGATGCATTTCACGGTTGCCTTCATTCTTTATTTATAGAGAAACAAAACCATGTGCATTAAATGCATGCTACCAATATCTAGCTAACAAAATTACTTTCGGTGGATTTGTGCAATTTGCAAACATCCTTTTTTGACTTTTCTTAAAAAAATAAGCCACAATTACTAACAATTTTCCGCCTTGGCTTGCATTTTTTAACAGTTTTCAACCTCTGCAAATATTGACCAAGTCCAAGCAATACTTAAACTTATCAATCAGCAATAGTTTTGTTATCATGTCGATTGGGTTCTCAACTGTGGCTATCTTCTAAATTGCAACAGTACTATTACTGATACTTTCTCTGACAAAATAAAGTCTAACATCAGTGTGCTTTGTACTTTCATAATAGATTGGGTTTTTGGCCAAATGAATGACGCTTTGACTATCACAATGTACAATTGGTACATGTTGATTCAACCCAAAACTATTCAAAAGACCGTGCACCCAAATGCTCTCTTTAACAATCTTAGTCAATGCCATATACTCAACTTCAGTAGTTGACAATGCCACTGTAGATTGTAGTGTCGCCTTTCAGTTAATAGTACATCCAAAGACTGTAAAGATATAGCCTGTCAATGACCTCCTTTTATCCAAATCACTTGCATAATCAGGATCTACATAACCAACAACTCCGTGGTTCTTTTGACCTTCAAACACCAAACAGACATCAATGGAATCTTTCAGGTGCCGCATGATCCATTTCACAACTTCCTAGTGTGCTTTTCCAGGTTTGCTCATAAATCTGCTTACCATACTTACTACATGTGAAAGATCCGGTCTAATGCACACCATGGCATACACGAGACTGCCAACTGCACTAAAGTAAGGTATACGGGACATGTGCTCCACTTCCTCCTCAGTTCTCGGACACTCCTTTGAAGATAACTTAAAATGTGCAGCTAACGGAGTGCTAACTGGTTTGGACTGATCCATATTGAAGCATTGTAGCATTTTCATAATATAACTTTGTTGTGTCAAACACCATCTACCACAATGTCACTCCCTATTAATCTCCATTCTAAGAATCTTCCTTGCTACACCCAAGTCCTTCATTTCAAACTCTTTTCTCAACTGAGTTTTCAACACACTAATTTTAGCCTTGTTGTGAACTGCAATTAGCATATCATCTACGTACAACAACAGATAAATCCACGAACCATCTGGAAGATCCTTAGAGTAGATACAATTATCATATTGGTTTCTACAATATCCAGCACCAATCATAAATGCATCAAACCTTTTGTACCATTGTCTCGGGGACTACTTCAAGCCATACAATGACTTCTTCAATAGACAAACATGATTCTCCTTATCAGGAATTATGAAACCCTCTGGTTGACTCATGTAGATTTGCTCCTCTAGCTAACCATGTAAGAACGCCATCTTCACATCAAGTTGTTCTAGTTCCAAGTCAAACGTACTCACAATAGCTAATAGGATTCAAATAAAGCCATGCTTTACCACAGGAGAGAATACTTCATCGAAGCCAACACCCTCCTTCTGAGTATAACCCTTTGTTACCAGTCTGGCCTTGAACCTTGGAGGTTCAATGCGATGGATTCCTTTTTTCCTTTTATGAACCCATTTATAGCCAACTACTCTTTTCCCTTTTGGAAGTTGTACCAGCTCTCATGTTTGATTTTTCTAAAGAGATTCAATCTCTTTATTCATTGCTTTCAGCCATTGCTTTGACTCCTTACTTTCTACTGCATCACGGTAGGTACATGGTTCATCTCCAACTGCACCATCCACCTTAGCCAAGGCAAAGGCTATAGGATCTGCATCTAATGAGTCAAGTGCACAAGTAGCAGAATCCAGATATCTTTTTGGTTTTTGGATTTCTCGCCTTTCTCTACCAGTAGCAATACTATATGGTTCTGCTTCTCTGGTTTGTTCGCCAGCATCCTCATAGTCAGGTTCATCTTCTTGTTCTACTTCAAGTTGAGCAATCCCTGAAATACTTAGCTGATCTTCTTGCTTCACCTTCCTATAGTCAATCTCTAGCTCCACCTGCTTCTTAGTATCATGATATGTTTCTGCCTTATCTAAGTTTGATTCCTTCTTCTGATTTAGAATAGCTACCTCATCAAAAGTGACATCTCTGTTGACAATAATTTTAGGTGAACTTGATGGCCGCCTACAAGAGCGGGTAAAATGCCGCAAGTGCACGGGTCGTTCAAGTAATATAATGTGAGTTAAGAGTATCATCTCCACAGGGATTAGGAATAGATATGCTATCAATTTACTAAACTACCACGTTCAGGCCTAAGCAAAACAAGTTAATGGAGCTAAGAAGAAATTTTAAGGAACAAGTAACTAGAAAACACTAATGCAAATTAAAGTTGAGAAACAACCAAGGTTAAAAGGCCTAGGGGACCTTTTTCACCCTTCTACTTCACTTGGATGTGCAAAATACTTAAATGAACATTAAGGAATTGGTTTTGTTAGCATGCCAATTATAGTTAAAAGCCTATGTCTAGGTCAATTAACCGTGTCTTTTTCACCTAAAACACTAAGTGTCCTTGTGAGTTAGTGTGAAATCAACCCATTGAGAACTAACATCAAACATCTACTATGCAAGGTCAATGGGTATGTTTCCATCCCATTGACTAATCCCCACACCTAAGCCAATTAAGTGTAAAAGAACAAGCATTACCCATACCAAGGTCCAATATCTCTATTCCTATGTCTAGTTCAAGAGAATCCCCTAAATCAACTTAGATGGTGGCCAAACATATAAGAGCATTAAGAATAGAAATGGGTAACCAAAACCAATATCATCAACATTCAAATAAGCAACATTACAAACATCCAAGATCCATAGAGGGATTCAAAGGATCCCCTAGCTACAAGTTTAGCTATCCATAACAATGAACAAAACACAAACTAGTTCAAGAAGCATAATGAATATTAAAGACATAAAGAGAGAGGAAGAGATGAACAAAATGGGGCTTCAATCCCTCTCCTAGCCCTTGGTCTTCAATCTTCAAGATGAATCCTTCTCTAGTGTTGGCTCCTCCAAAACCTAGGGTTCCTCCCTCGTAAATCAATAAAAGGCAAAAAACCAAATTGCTTACTTATGCTATCTTCTGAGTAAATGTTTACTAAAAATGGGCCTGGGCCGCGTCGGGTTGCGACCTGGCTCACAAAATTGATCCAATGCTTACGCGCCCAGTAGGTTGCAACCCAGCAAAATTCAGGTCGCGACCCAACAAAGAAAACTTCAATTTAATGGCTTTTTCTTCTTGCTTTGCTTCCCTCCTCTTGGCTTCAACTTGAATTCTCTTCAAGCTCCAAAATTCTACAATTTTCCCTGTCAAAAATCATTCAATGAAAATTTACTTTGAATTATGCAATTCATTCCAATAGTCTTGTTTATGACATCAAATTTTTCAACAAAAGTTCTAAAATAAATATGAGCCAATTCTTCCTATTTTTAAGTGTTTCACTTGGAAAATGAAGGACAAGTCATGCAATTTTCAATTCTAATTAGAGGCTAAATAACTCCATAAATTGGAGTTATCAGAACTTCACTTTTCTGTACACCACAGTCTGTAGCCTTTCACCCCTTGTGCATACCCTAGAAATATACATCTTTTTGCCCTCGCCTCAAGTTTACCATTACTCACATGAGCATACGCAGGATAACCAAATATCTTCAAATCAGAATAGTATGGGTCGACGGGACCATACCTCTTGTGTAATCTTCAAATCAATAGCAGTTGATGGAGATCTATTTACCAGGTATACAGCTGTACTGACCTCCTCAGGCCAAAATGATTTAGGAAGTGTTGCATTAATTCGCATGCATCTTGCATGCTCTAGAAATGTTCTATTCTTTCTTTCTGCAACTCCATTTTGCTGTAGTATTCCTGGAACAATATGGTGCCTCACTATACCAGCATTTCTGCAAAATTCTGCAAATTCTTTACTGCAAAATTCTCCACCATTGTCAGTTCTAAGTCTCTTAACTGATCGCTCAATTTATTTCTCGACCATGGCTTTCCATTGCTTGAATTTGTTGAACACCTCTTATTTTTTCTTCAGGAAATATATCCAGACTTTTCTGGAATAATCATCTATCAGAGTAAGAAAATAGCGAACTCCACCTAAAGAGTTAACAGGGGCTGGACCCCAAGCATTCAAGTGGATATACTCCAAAATCCCTTTGCTGTTGTGTTTTCCAGAATTGAACTTAACCCGTTTTTGCTTTCCAAATACATAATTTTCGCAGAAACCAAGTTTCCAGTTCTTCAGGCCTTTCAGTAAGTCTTTGCTAGCAGGTATGGTCATTCCTTTCTTACTCATATGACCAAGCCACCTGTGCCACAATCGTGTAGCATCATCATTTCTTTTAGTGGATAGAACAGCAACAGTTCCATCAATTGTGCTTCTTAGCAATAAATAGATCCCGCCCTATAGCTTTCCTTTTAACACCACCGTTGAACCTTTGATCATCTTCAAGAATTTTCCCTCTCTAATAAACTTGTACCCTCGATTATCTAGGGTACTCAATGAGATCAGGTTCCTATCCAGTTATAAAACATGCCATGCTTGAAATGTCCTTTTAGTAACATCATCCAATTTTATTTGCACATTTCCTTCACCTACAATCGAAATAATTCTATTATCTCCCAATCTAACTTTTCCTACCCACTTTTTATAGGATGAGAAAAAGCTTTGATTAGGAGTCATGTGAAAGGATATGCCAAAATCAATGATCCACTCGTTTCCGATGTCACCTGTGAATACTGTCAAGGCCGAACTAGCATCAGTATCACTATCATTAGAACTTTCAATTGTTTTGTTAGTAGAATCTCCTGATTTTCTTTTCTTTCAGGGCAATTTCTTTTGATATGTCCCGTCTGGTGAAATGAAAGCACTTTATAGATTTGTACTTTTTGGACTTCGATCTTCTCTTACTTTTGCTTCCAGATCCTCTTTCTTGACTACGCCCTCTTGTCACGAACAATCCATGTGCAAGACCTTCGGTACTAGATCCTGATACTAACTTCTGATGTTCCTTTATCATAAATGATTCTTTGACATTTTTCACTGAGATATCAAATCTACCATAAAGTATGGTATCACAGAAATTATCATAGGACCGAGGTAGTGAAGTCAACAAGATCATGACTTGATCAACATCTTCAACTTAATTCCAGCTGCTCCAACATCGGAGATCATCCGATTGAAATCATCTATATGTTCTTGCATTGATTTTCGTCCTGAATATTTGAACGTGTACAGTCTCTTTCTCTGATAAAGTTTGTTGGACAAGGTCTTTACAGAATATTTTTCTTCCAAAGTCTTCCATAGTGAACCAGCAGTTTCTTCTTCCATGACTTATTGCAGAACATTATCCGCAAGACTCAACTGTATTGTACTCAGTGCTTTAAGCATCATCTCCTCCTTTTTGTCATCAGCTAATGACTTCAGCAATTTTTCTTTTCCTTCCAACACCTTTGCAAGACTTTGCTGATTTAGCAATGCCTGCAGTTTCAGCTTCTATGATCTGAAGTCGTTGGACCTTTCAAACTTCTCCAGTTCAAATTTTGACACCGAAATCTTGGATCTTAGTCAGAACCTTATACTGATAACCGTATACTGGAATAGTGCAAATCAACTGTAAACCGTGCACCAAGAGGGTTTCCAAGAAAGAGAAGTAGGTCACAACGGACACACTTAAATACCAAGTCTTTCCTTAGCCAGAACCTTTCCAAACTACACTTTCACAATATCACACCGTCTTCCAGCAACAGCAACCAAAGGATGGTCCTCAAGTACCCGAAAGAAATTCTTTTCTGATGTGGAAGATCAAACTAAGCTGCAACCACAGAGTATACTAAGAATAAATCTCATTGAACCAAAAGCTTTGATACTAGTTGTTAGTAGTATCAAGAGTTGGGTACACCCCAATAGTGTAATAAACACTTTATGGATGTGAGCAAAAGCACGTCAAATTTATAGAGAGTAACGGATAATATAAAACATGTAAATAGTACTTCACAGTGGGACCCACTTGTTACTATTCTCATCAATAAAATAGATAAAGAGAACTGCACAATAGATTTTAACGTGGAAAACCCTCTAATAATTTTGAGGGAAAAACTATGAGCCAAATTCTGAAGATATTTCACTATATTTAAAGAGAAATTACAATATAGTGTATTCCTAGTGAAACTCTTTTCTATTACAATTAGTAATATTATAGAGATCTAGAAAATATATCCAAAACTCTCAATGTGTATTTACACCACCCTCTTAAAATTTTCTTATACGCACTCTATTTTTTTCACACCATAAGAAATTAATATTGGTTCTTTTTAACACTGCTGAAAAATTGCTCCCAGCCAGGTGCATTTCACGGTTGCCTTCATTCTCTATTTATAGAGAGACAAAATCGTGTGCGCATTAAATGCATGCTACCAACATCTAGCTAACAAAATTACTTTCGATGGACTTGTCCAATTTGCAAGCATCCTTTTTTTACTTTTCTTAAAAAAATCAAGCCACAATTACTGACAAGTGTTGTATATTACAATCAGTAAAAACGATACAATTTTAAATAAGGCATTAGAACTTCAGCTAATTTTGTGCCACACTAAAAATAAATAGAAATAGTAGTGAAGTCGCAAGTAGGACAAAAGAGACTAATTAAACTTCACACTCAGATTTTATTGTATCAAAACACACAAGTTTGCCCCCCTTAAATATCTTCTAATTTTTTTCATAGGTCAATAAAAGAAACGTTGGGCAAAAGAAATTTGATCGTACTGCTCAAATCTCTTGTGAGTTTTGAGCCAGAGCTATTGATCCCACTTCTTTATATAGATATAGATCTGCCACTAGACTTTGTTGAGCGTGGAATTACCCGCACTATGAGTCACAAAAATTTTAGTTTATATTATACTTTATAGGTATTCATCGGGCAAGTTAGTAATAGCATTTAAAAAAGAAAATTTTTTTTGGCAGTATTAAAAAATAATGATTACCTCCTTTATGCAAGTTATTTAATAACTATCAATCAAATATGTAATGCACGTCTAAAAAAATAATATGTAGTTCATTCAGGACAATTATAGTTTTTGTGTGTCGAATAAGTGAGACCTAATAACCATTACTTATAATGAAAGTCCGACAATGGGTGTGTTTATTTCAATTTTTTAAAAAAATTATAAATTTAAAATTTTATAAAACTGATCAGTAGAATTTTTTTTCAGAAGATACTTTTTAAAAGCTAAAAGTTAAATTTCAATTTTTTAAGATTCTAATTATTTTTTAAAATTTATTTTAATATATAAAATAATTTTTATAGAGTAAAAAAATGATTTTTATCCAGAAAAAAATCCCATCCAAAGGCATCCAATCTTTGTTAGAAAAAAGTGATTTTAGACTTCAATAATTAACTAAACAACAAGAGCGAACTCAGGACCGGAGGAGAGTTAGATGATCCATCATATACCTTTTTTTATTTTTCTTTACATTTTCTATAAAACTATGTAAGTGACTATGGGAGAGAGAATTCATCAGTGTCCCTCAAGAAGAATCTTATTTCAGTTACAGAAGCTGTGATGGGGTCTGCTATGTATTTCTTTCCTTTAACTTCAAACAATTGGTGGAGCCAATTTGTTCGTTGCTTTATTTACAAGTGTTGGAAACATTTTCTTTTTCTCTTTTCCTTTTTTGCTCGCTTTCACTCTTTAGTTTTAATTTTTCTTTTACCCTTTTACTAAGGGATGCTGTGTGCATAAGAATGAGGACCAAGAGCCACCTTCCAGAGAGATGCTTCCTTAATTGTCCTCCAAGTGAACACAAACTCAGCCATCTTTCAAGGAAAGGACTCTGGGGCAATAGCCGAAGGTGTTCAAATTAAAGCATGCAGGCGTGAACTCCTTAGAGCCTTCCCTTTCTTACCTTATGCTTGGCTTTCATCAAATGTGTTTCCTCCAAGTCAAAGGACAATTATGATCGTACCATCCCAACATTGATCTCTTTAATATGAAAGCAATTATGCTGTCTGTCTTGATCATAATGTATCTCCTTTTATATTCCTACTTCTCTTTCTAAGATTTTCTTCCAATATAATAAGTTTGGGGCCATCTAACTTTATTTCGGGCCCGTTACGTTTGGGTAAATAAATTTGTTTTTTGGTGAGGGGTAAATATTTTATTTAGATGTTTATGTGAAAATAACTTTACAAAATAGTTTATTAATAAATTATTTTATATTTAAATACATAAAAACAAATTTCTTTATTTCAAATATTTTAAAATATACTTATTAAGAAATTAGATATTTCAATTTCTTAAAAAGCACCTAAAATCACTGTTAAGCAGTAATAAACTATAACTTTATTTAGATTTCAATGACTTTTAATTTGAAAAAAAAAGGTTAAAAAGAAAGTCATTGCAGTTTTATCAGATCGGATCCTTAAGTAATTAAACGGGATCTAATCTAATCACATGTTGTAAAGAAAAATTTAATTATTTTGCATGTCCCTATAATTTTACTCAATTTTCAATTAGGTCCCTATAGTTTAAATTTTTTTAATTTGATCCTTATAGTTTAAAAGTTTTTAATTTGATCCCTATATTATATAAAATTTTTCAATTAAGTCCCTGTGAATAATAACCGTTACAAAAAATGGAATATTTCTAGTATATATTAAGAATATAGTAGATAGAAATGTAATATAGTAGGAATATTCTATTTTTTATAACAATTATTACTCGCAGAGACTCAATTAAAAAATTTAATATAATATAAGAATCTAATTAAAAAATTTTAAACTATAGGAATCTGATTAAAAATTGAGTGAAATTCTAAAGACCTACAAAGTAAGTAAACCTTAAAAAAAAAAAAGCCTAAGAGTTGAAGCTTAGATAAAGCATTTCAAGAAACAAGAGAAAACTTGCATTGATGCCACTATATATATCTCAATCAAAAATACTATTTCAATACCTAAAAATGAATATTCAATTAGAACGCCTACTCCATCACATCTAACAGTGATGAAGTGAGTGTTCTAATTTGACATCTATTTTTTTGGGTGGTAGAATATCAACCCTCATATCTCAATAGACATCTACCTCTTTCTACCGAGTCAATAACTAATGCATGGAGCTTCAAAGGAGACAGTATCAACTACTGGCAGCGCAGTTAATTTACTTTTCACTTTCCATTACAGATTTTCACAATCAAGTTTGCCTTTCATATAATGGCGAGGAGGATTTGCACAGCAATATAAACAAGTTCACAAGTTTATTTTCCATATATACAGTAGCCAGCAAAAAGCAATAAATTAACTCGATCGGCAGTTTCTTACTTATTTCAGTCACATCTTTAGGCGTCATCACGTATGTTCCGTATCTCGTTAGAGTTGCTGTGAGACATCCTAATAGTTCATCCCTTGAAACCCCGTCATATTAAATTATATCAAAATCAATATATGCTGAGACTCATTAATTATATAAGAAAATGATCCATCTTGTCGCAAATCCCACTTTTAAAAAGAAAATATTACAAGAGCAATCAAATTAAACTATATATGCAGGCTTAACTTTGCTTTTCTCTACCTTTTTGAAGTCTAAATCTTAACGAGAATAGGAATTAGGAGTGAAGATATACATGGATGCTTACACGGCCTTTCCCACCTTTTTTCCCTCTCAAATGACGTTAGTATTGTTCCTGTCGAGAACCAATAAACCAAGTTGTACATACGTAGCATGTGAGAACTTAGCTTGTTGGTTCTTTTCTTAGCAATAATGGAAGCCACGGGCTTCAGTGACATGAAGCACTATGTTTCCCAATGATTGGGGCGTGTTCTCTACACGCAATCATGTGCGATTTCATAAAGTATATGATGGATATATGCAGCATGACTATCAGAATGGGAATGTTTGACACGGTATAGCACAGAACTGTCAAGACAATGGCTGACCGATACTGAACATCAATCTTATTCTTCTTATGCAAACTCTGCCCTGCAGTCCTTCCTTGATTGATTGACGCTCACGAGGAGGACTCGCACTCATTCATGATAATGTCACATTTTAATTATCGAGTTCCTCAGTAGAATTCAACAGCATGTGCTTATGATGATTTGTAGGAACAGAGACTAGATCGATGCATCATGCATCTGACCATGGTGCGGTGCCATTCAGTTTTCATTAAATCCAACTGACCCTGCCTTTAGTATGAGTTTGGACTAATGAATCATCAAGTTATCCGCTGATATATATAATAGTTCGTTTAATATTGTTGGAGATTCCTTTTTCTTTGTGCTCTTTCACTTCAGATATACGATGGCATGCACCTACCGGAATCATAATTAATTGGCATCAGAACCAGCATTGACATTCCTAGCAGCTTCTGCTCTATCTGACTCACTCTTTTCAGAAAGACGGAACCTAATTCTCTCCTTTTGGGAGATGCAGTCTACGCTGTGATGGAAAGTATGCTCTTCCTAGCTATTCCGCCTTCTTTCGCCTTTTCTAAATTTTCTTCTTCTGTAATTTCTATTCAACTGCATGCAGGATAATGGGCTATTTCTGAGGAACGGAATGGAACAGAGCAGAATAAATTTGTAATCTTCATTGTTTATGTCCTATAGGATGTATGTATGTGTGCAAATTCATATACATGCAACTCGGCCCCGGATGCTGTGCACTTTAGAACAATTAATTAATTCACAGCCACAGCCAGATAATACCAAATTATCAAAACTAATGCAAGATTAGTTAAAATACAAAACAAAATTTGACAACGATGTCTCTTCTTTTCCATGGCAAATCTTAGGATGGCCAATTAATTAGTATACTTCCTTTATAGCTTAGTTATCCTTTAATTTAATATCTTTTGCTAATGTAGTAATAAACTTTAAAGTGGTGTCAAGTGGCTAAATATGACGTGGCTTGGAAGATTTGTGCAAAAGTGAGGTTAAGAATTAAGATGGTCGTTGTTTCTTGGAATTTAGCTAGCTCAGATTAATACGAGTGAGTGAGTGAGTGAGTGATCGCTTCTCTAAGGAAGTGAGCGGGTTTTTTAATCAGGGCAGGAGAGAGAGGCAGGCTACAAGACAACGACTCTTCAAAAGGGCAGCAGGCCTGCCCGTCACTAAGACTGATGGAGACACCTCGAAAGAGCAACTCACTCACTCCTCCAGCTTCTTCTTATTGCCATTAGATCATCAATTCATCATCCATGCATGGTTTTATATGTGTGGAGCCAAACCCACTCTCTATTCTTTTCTAATTACTAGTACAACATCACCCACCGCATGAGAGAGAGAGAGATGTTGAAACAAGAGCACTCTTTCCCATGACATGAGGGGTCATGGATTTTCCTTTTCAGGGAGAAACAGGCCGTGAATGAGTTCAAGTTAATACAACTGCACTCTTTTCCATGTGAATGCGGGTGAGGGAGAAAAGAGTCGGTATTGTCATTTTCTCTTTCTAGTAGTATATACTATTTTTTATTTTCTTTTGAACTAGTGGAAGATCAAAGGAAGATTATCTCCGCTTTTACTTTTCAGCCCTCTCTTTAAGACTATCCCATCTCCCATCTCCAATTTATATATATTATTAAAGCAGCTAGCGCCAAAATATATACCCCATTTCATAGATAGTTGGTCCCTGCCCCGTAGGGCAAAGAAGAAGAAAGAATAAAGTTGAACCTAAAAAAGCTTCCACTGGTTCCTTTCTTCTATGCAATCCATCTGGAAACACATTATCAATTGATCATTCAAACAACATAGTCATGATTTATTAATAATCATCATCTTTTACTTCTTACAACCTCTGCTTGTTGCAGGCACATGTTCCCAATTTCGAGATTGTAGATTGCAAAAGAAAGGTTGAAATTGCGCCAATATAAGTATATATGATATATTGTCATGGGACATTTCCCTTCCTTTGCTTGGGAAGCAAACTATTTCTATTTGTATTGATTGATGAGCATACCAGCTTCTAGACACCAAAATACACAAAATGGCATGCAAAGTAGCTCTCAAATTCATTAATTGGTCAACCAATTGAAGATTGACACATCTGATGCTGACAACATGGCATGACAATAGAGAGAGAGAGAGAGAGCGATAATTATCATAAATATAAGAAACCCTTTTTCATGGGTCCTCCATTCATAAACACTGCTCATGGAAATCCTTTTCTCAACGTGATGTTCAATAGTTAATGCCAAAGTTACCCCCCCATTACTCTTTCTTTCTGCGCTGTACCATTTTTCAGATGCCATTTATAAGAAACCCAAAATAGACATTTACATATAAAGCTATGTCTATTATATCCAGGAAAGTAGTACAATAGCACAAGTTGCAAATAAAGTAATGATATTTTATCAGTCATTTATTTCAACCATTTAAATACCTTATTTATAAAACATGAGATTAACTATCTATTTTTTTTCTCAATTTCTTTTTTTTCTATCATTTCTCTCACAATGTGACAGGTATCTATACCCATTTAGATGTTAAAGTAACATTTTTCCCTAGTAAATATGAGACATACTCCTGTCATTACCATACATTGCTTCAAATCACTTCCTCAAAGGACTAGGGTATTTTTTCAACAGGCATGCATGCATGTGTGAGTACCCAGACAAATAAGATGTAGGCACAATATGGGTCCGTTTGTGCCAAAATGGGAAGGCATCTCTTGTTTTGCATGTAAACCATCCCAAGGTTAGTAGTTTGTGGTAGGGAAGCCTATACAGGCTGAATACATTTAGAGTCCTACTGACCACTATACTGTTGCTTTGAGGCAGTGTGGAATAGTGGCAACCACTTACTCAGTGGTTACTTCCCATTATTTGTCCTTTTTCTATTATAAAATAATGAATTGTGTTCAACACCTCAAAAATGGATCTGCTTTATCATTATTAAATGTGATAAGTAGATAAGATAAATAAAAATATCATTTAAACTCTCAAAAAGTGAGTGTCTAATGGAGAACTTATTTAACAATCATTGGATATGATAGTGAATTTTACACACTCTATTCATAACATCACATTCAATAGTTATTAAGTGGGTATCCAACAGACACTCATTTTTTGTTTGTTGGAATAGTATCAATTTAAAATAAATGAGAATCACTATTATATCTAACAAAAAATAAATATCCTAATAAATATTCAGTCTCTAAATGTTAAAATAATATTTTTGAAAAATAAATGATTCATAGAATTGTAAGGTGGGATGATAGTCATCTAACGCACAAGAGTGCGGGCAATTCAGACATTTTGTATCATCGAAAGTGCAATTCCATCGCCTCTCTCATTCAAAGCAATAAAGAGCCATTCTTTGATTAAAGCTAAAGGGCATTTTTGTCATACGATCGAGGAAAGAAAGACAGAATCAAACTTTACTTTTTTTTTTTTTTTGCCCTAATCTAAACTTCAAATTTCTGTTATCCAACGGCTTTTTTTTATTTTCTTTTCTAAATATCGTTTGTTTCGCTCATTAAACAATTTTGAGAAACCATCTCTTGTCTTTCCCTTCTTTCCTTTTCTTCTTTTCCTCTGCCTCCAAGCTTTTCCAAGTAAAACCATAAAGCAAAGCAAAGCAAAGCAAAGCAAATATGGACAAGAAGAAAAACATTTATGGGGGAATTCCATCTTCTTCTCGTTCTCTGCTCTCAAAGAAAAGATAGCAAAAGAAAGGAAAAGAGAAAGGAAGAAAAGGAGGGGCTTAGCTTCTTCCTTGTATTTGAAGAGTGTGTGTGTGAGTGAAGAGGATGTTTGATTCCATAACCCATCACACAATACTCGAAGCTTCCCAGATTCCTGTCCCTTTTCTTCCCTTTTGCCGAAAATCCCATATCCCCCAAGCGCTTAAAACCTGTCCTCTTTGCTTCTTCCACTACTACTTCCAAACCCAATCCTCCTAGAACATTGACTCACTCCAGCCAGCCACGAAAACCATGGTCCCCCTGACCCTCATTGTTTTCACTGTGTTTTCTCTCCTGGGCTGCTCTGTTTCTGCTTCATCCCTGCTCAGCGATTTCAACGTCCTAGTCTCACTCAAAGAAGGATTCCAGTTCCCACACCCACCACTGGACTCTTGGAGCACCTCAAACTTGAGCTCGGTTTGTTCATGGGCTGGAATTCAATGCCACAAGGGGCGAGTTGCGTCCCTGGACTTAACAGATTTGAACCTGTACGGCTCTGTTTCCCCTTCAATCTCAAGGCTTGATAGGCTCACCCACCTTTCCCTCGCAGGCAACAACCTAACCGGCACCATCGACATCACCAACTTGACCAGCCTCCAATTCCTCAATATCTCCAACAACCAGTTGAGTGGCCACTTGGACTGGAACTACTCCGCATTGGAATCCTTGCAAGTCCTTGACGCCTACAACAACAACTTCACCTCCTTGCTTCCTCTGGGGCCCCTCGGTTTGAAGAGGCTCAGGTACTTGGATCTTGGGGGCAACTACTTGTTTGGTGAAATCCCGGAGAGTTATGGAAGCTTAGCTGCGCTGGAATATCTTTCACTTGCAGGCAACGACCTTCGCGGGAAGATCCCGGGTGCGTTGGGGAACCTCACAAACCTGAGGGAGATTTACTTGGGATATTACAACTCCTTTGAAGGGGGGATTCCAGTGGAGTTTGGAAAGTTGGTGAATTTGGTGCACATGGATCTCTCAAGCTGTGACCTGGACGGTCCAGTTCCTAGAGAGCTGGGGAACTTGGAGCACCTGGACACTCTTTACTTGCACATCAATCAGCTCTCGGGTTCTATACCGAGACAGCTAGGCAACTTGACCAGCTTGGCGAACCTTGACCTCTCCAGCAATGCTCTCACCGGAGAGATCCCACCGGAGTTCATCAACCTCAAGAAGCTCAAGCTCTTGAACCTTTTCCTGAATAAGTTGCACGGCTCCATACCTGACTACATTGCAGACTTCCCTGATTTGGAGACGCTGGGGCTGTGGATGAACAACTTCACCGGCGAAATCCCACGCAACCTTGGCCTAACTGGGAAGCTGCAAGTCCTTGACTTGTCCTCCAACAAGCTCACTGGTGCCATTCCGCCTCACCTGTGTTCCTCAAACCAGCTCAGGATCTTGATTCTCCTCAACAACTTCCTGTTTGGGCCCATACCTGACGGCATGGGAACATGTTTCAGCCTCACTAGAGTGAGGTTAGGACAGAATTACCTGAATGGCACCATTCCGAATGGCTTCCTTTACCTTCCTAAGCTAAACTTGGCAGAGTTACAGAACAACTACTTGTCAGGAACTTTGTCAGAGAATGTTAATGGCTCCTCCCAGCCTGTTAGTTTAGCCCAGCTTGATTTGTCAAACAATGCCTTGTCTGGTCCTTTACCGAATTCACTCTCAAATTTCTCGTCCATTCAGATCCTTTTGCTCAGTGGAAACCAATTCTCGGGTCCAATTCCACCTTCCATTGGAGGACTCAACCAGGTGCTAAGGCTTGATCTAAGCAGAAACTCATTATCAGGGGAAATTCCGCCTGAAATTGGGTACTGTGCCCACCTAGCCTACCTCGACATGAGCCAGAACAATCTCTCTGGCTCCATCCCACCTGTGATTGCCAATATCCGCATCCTGAATTACTTGAACTTGTCAAGAAACCATTTGAGCCAAGGCATCCCAAAATCAATCGGCACCATGAAAAGCCTCACCATTGCTGACTTCTCCTTCAATGAATTCTCAGGCAAGTTGCCTGAATCGGGGCAATTCGCCTTCTTTAACGCCTCGTCCTTTGCGGGAAATCCTCAACTCTGCGGGTCTCTCTTGAACAACCCATGTAACATGACCAGAATCACATCCCCACCAGGAAAAAGCACTGCAGACTTTAAGCTGATATTTGCGCTTGGCCTGTTGGTGTGCTCCTTGGTGTTTGCGGTTGCAGCCATAATAAAGGCCAAGTCATTCAAGAAGAATGGCCCCGGTTCTTGGAAGATGACCGCATTCCAGAAGCTGGAATTCAGAGTCTCGGACATCCTTGAATGCGTGAAAGATGGCAACGTGATCGGAAGAGGAGGCGCTGGGATTGTTTACCACGGGAAAATGCCAAGTGGGGTGGAAGTTGCGGTGAAAAAACTACTGGGGTTTGGCGCAAACAGCCATGATCATGGCTTCGGAGCTGAAATTCAGACACTCGGGAACATAAGGCATAGAAACATAGTGAGGCTGCTTGCGTTCTGCTCCAACAAGGAGACCAATCTGCTGGTGTACGAGTACATGAGGAACGGGAGCCTAGGCGAGGCGTTACACGGCAAGAAGGGTGCATTCCTGAGTTGGAACTTGAGGTACAAGATTTCCATCGATTCAGCTAAAGGGCTCTGCTACCTCCACCATGATTGCTCGCCCTTGATAGTCCACCGGGACGTCAAGTCCAATAACATCTTGTTGAATTCCAATTTCGAAGCACACGTGGCTGATTTCGGCCTCGCTAAGTTCTTGGTGGACAGCGGCGCCTCTGAGTACATGTCTTCCATTGCCGGCTCCTACGGCTACATTGCACCCGGTATGTATATATGCATGCATGCATGCATGTTCTGCATTCATTCATTCACTTAGCTTCTTTGATTTGCGCATATAATTGGTTTTCTATCCAACCTTCTAGCTCGTTTAATTAGTTATTGCAATACTAGTTAATTATTATTAATTAATATAATATATGAGTAGGAGTAGCAAAATATAGTCACGAATGAATTGCATTATCGTCATCGTAAATGAGTGAGTTCAGTACACATGTTTGCCATCATCGTAGCTGTTAATATGATGCCGGTATTTTTCATAGGATCTCCGCCGTTGATTGTACAAATTGACATGTCCAATCAAGCAGATGGCCCACAACGGTGTTTTTGCAATGAGTTGTGGCCCTCGATCCTTGGTAGATCTAACGGTTTCAGTGTGATGGTTTAAACAATTTGGTCTGGGAATCTCATGATTGAATCATTGTAGTAGGACGGGCACATGCTAGATAAATCAAATCACTTCATGAGGTCGAATCAAGTACAAAATTAAAGATTTCAACCAAAATAAGTAAATAAATTGTTTTTTCGCATGTGATCCAACTTGTTAGCGGAGGGTAATGGTAAAAGATGAATGCCATGCCATTATTTCGATCATGACAATCCCGTAGAGAATTTTGAGTTTAGCTGTATAATTGTATTTGATAATTTATTTATACTCTTTATGCATCATGCTACCCAAACTTTCCAGCAGATCCACTTGCTCCAGCACCGTAATTATAGAATGGGAAAGTACTTTGAATGATCAAGAAGTGTCATTTAGATTATGATTGATAAAAATTGAAATAAAATAAGGATATAGCTAGCTGTATTTGGTAAAGTGAGGGTGCAAAAAGAAGGTTGGATAGGTGTGACTAATGCGATGATGATGCATGGAATTTTTTCGAGAAACGAGAAGAGTAGTAATGTGATGTATATGTTTTGGAACACAATGAAATGACTGTACTACTGGGTGTCTGTGAGACCGCGACACCCCTTCAGTGTGTGCAGTGGCAGCATCAGCAGCAGCGACCCTCACATTCCCATTACCACTTCCCTCCGATCCCTGGGACCATCTCACCCCCCTCTCTCCTTTCCTTTAACAATCTCAGAGTCAGAGGTCAATCTGACACTTCAACACCTTCCACCAATTGATCGATTTTTGGGCTTGAGCTTCCAACTTGCCTTGATTTTCTCTTGGACCATTTCGTGCATTTTAACTAGAGTTAATTAATTCTAGCTTTCTGCTATTCATTTTTTTTATTTAAAATATTAAACCCACATATATAAAATCTATGTAAGCAACATAATGGAAATATCATCATGATCGAGATTATTCTACAAATTTCTATGTAATTATTGTATGTTAAAGAGTGTCTATTAATACGATATGATATATTCATTATTCATTGGCTAATAATTTGGTTGATGTGTTGAATTGCAGAATATGCTTACACATTGAGGGTGGACGAAAAGAGTGATGTTTATAGTTTTGGAGTTGTTCTGTTGGAGCTTCTAACGGGGAGGAAACCGGTGGGGGATTTCGGGGAAGGCGTGGATCTTGTACAATGGTGCAAGAAAGCAACCAATGGGCGCAAAGAAGAGGTTATGAACATAGTTGATCTTAGGCTCACGGTGGTGCCAAAAGAAGAAGCCATGCACATGCTGTTCATTGCCATGCTGTGCTTACAAGAGAACAGTGTGGAGAGACCCACCATGAGGGAAGTGGTTCAAATGCTCTCTGAATTCCCTCGGCGCTCTCCCGAGTACCACCACCAGTCTTCCTCCTCTTACTCCACTGCTCATCCACCAAGCAAAAAACTCAAGAAAGACAAACCATGTCCTCCCACTTTTAGACAAGACCTTTTGGTTTAGTGAAACAAGTATTTTTCTTTTTCCCCCTTTCTTCTCTCTCTCCTGGGTAAATGTTGGTGTTAATTATATGTTGGCTTCGTTTTGTAATAGCCCAGCCATGTGGAACATAAATCTTTGCTTTTCTTTATTCTTTTTTCGGGGGTTTAGATTTTACTTTAGTCAATCATATATAGAGGATTTGTTGACCATAATGAGATCTCGGAATAATGACTAAGGGGTGCACTTCTTTAAAAGCAGTGCCCTAGTTTAGATTAATCAGGCTCAAAATCATAGTGGGTTCATGCTCGTTCTTTATTTGTATTTATGTTATTATATGTATAATATACATACATGTCAAATTTGATTGTCTTATAAATAGTTTGCCTTCATTCCCCTACGATTTTTTTTTTTTATAGAAAAAAGCAAACAAGTAGCAATATAATGCAGCTCTGATAACATTTTCGCCTCAATTCCTCGTCAGGAAACAGATTACAAAATGAATAAATTGTAAGCGCTGCGAACATCATACATTTTTAGATCCCAGTCCACCCAACGCCAACACAAAAAAATAAAATAAAATAAAATAGAAAGGAAATACTTGACCCTCACTCATCCTCTTCCCAGCCCCGGACTTACGATTTCCGTAATGTATTGCGTTTTTTCTGACTATAAAATAAATCTCACCGAACCAAAACTCTTAATATCAATTATTGAAAAAATAAGCTATTTCTCTTTCTTAAAATTTACCTTAAATAGAAAAATAAAATATGAATACAACCATAAGACAAGAATTTAACGTGAAAAACTCCAAAAGCAGAGAAAAATCACGATCGTTGTCAAAAGATAACAAAAAATTCTCACTATGTAAAAATTATTACAACACACAAATTTATCTCTTAAACACCCACACTCTCAAAGCAAATATTTAAACTATATCTCATAACACTCTAAAACAAGAATACAGAGGAAGAAAAATCAAATACAAGTTTAAAGTGTTTCTGACTGGTATAAATTAAAATGAAGAACTTAAACTCCTATATATAGTCTCGACAATCCCCTTCTATCCTAATTTTAAGTAATGTGGGATCTTTTCCCCAAATCTATTTCAGTCAAAATGCTAACGGCAAGAACCATAAGCATTGTTTTTTTCTTTTATTATGGTAAGTAACACAAATTCTAACTAAGGCAACACTTTTAGGGCGTTGCCTTCCTTTAAACTATAGGCAACACCTATTGGAACATTCTCTGCCTAATCAGCTTTTTTCGCTTTATCGTCGTTGAATTCCTATGTGTAAAAACCTTCATGGCAGGAATTATCACACATTCAGTGGTACTTTGTTGTGTGTCCTGTTTCTTTCCTCTTGTCGATGCCTTTTCATACCGAGTGCATTCTCAATTTGGCTTTCATCTTGCCCAAATTGATGTTATTCTCTGTCAGGAGCTGTACCTAATTTCAGTTCAATAGCCAATCTTAGCTATTTGTAAGTTTGAGCATATCTTGTGGCTTTGCTTTATATAGTGCCTAATGACGGTGAAATCATTTACTCCTAATTGGGTGAGGGAGCTGCTGAGTACATGTTTGCTCCTAGTTGCATCTGCTTTTGATTTGATTTTATTAGATTTTAATGGCTTGTTTACGTACGTGGTTTTAGAATGCAATGGTGTCCTATGATTCATGTAATCAAGTTCATGTAGTGAGAAAAGACTTAGTTGTTGTTGATCATCATGTTTTAATCAACAGTAGTTTTATATTTTGGAATATTCATTTTGATCAAATTAGATTTGATGTGCAGGTTGTATAAAGGAGTACTTGTTTCTCGTTGGGGCTGTCAGATTGCACGTAAGTTGTGAACAATGCCATATTTATGTGCCAATCTATGTTTGGTGTTATTGCATGATTAGTCTATAACCTTCCTTGCATGATAGAAAGGGTAAGTGTGTAACCCGATATATTCTCCAAGAATTCTTGTCCTGGAAGGTGCAGGCACTGCAGGGGCATGAGATGAGTGGAACAAAGCTTTTGGATGATAGTAATTAAAGAAAATAACTAATTTAACTTCTATTTTCATGCCCTATTATTTTACTATTTTAGGGACTGCATATTAAATCCGATTACAGATTGCTGACGGTAACAATTTTCGTTGCTACAAGCTTCTCTGCAAGGGATCTGAATATGTTGATGCGTTTGCTGATAAATATTAAGTAGCCTTTCTTCAAGTTTGCAAGTATTGAACTGATGTGTATATGTACTAAATGATAGCAGCACATGAACATGCAGAATGCTTGGTTTGTCCCTTGTTTTATTTTCTATTTCCATGGAAAGTTTTTTTTTTAGGGAATAAACAAGTTGATTATGGTTGGTTCAAAGACTGTCATGAAATTAAATGAAAGAAAAATGATTGGAGCAAGTCAGTATGATACAAAATCTTGCATTTGAACTTGTTTATGATTTTTTATGTTGGATGCAACTTTTTATTGTGTTTGAACCTGCACATTGGTGCCTCTCTAGTCTCTTACATGGTGCATGCTTTGTGTTTCTTGGTGGCTGCGGGCATCAAGTTCACGAAGGGTGTTTTGTCCTGTTCAAAGTACCTTGAGGCTGCAAGTGAAGTGCCAACTTTATAGAGTGTATCCAGACAATTAATCAAATTTAAATTCTTTTATTTTCTATTTGTTGGTACTATTTTTTTTAACTTCTTTATTTGTGCAAATGTGCTGCTATATCTGTGCAAAACTACTTCTTGTTACTTGCATGGTCTCTTTAGGCAGTTTATCTGTGACAATTGTGTAATTATCTTTGTTTTATTTAGTTTATTATTTACACAAATAACTTTACAGTAACTTTCAAGTTGTCATTTTAAGAGAGCACTTAATTATTGTGGCTATATTATCTATTTGACTTCCATGGGGTTTATCTGATTTTCACTTACTTGTATTCCATTTTAGAAACACTAGGAATTTGATTGGATGTAATACCTTAGGCCCACATGTCCTTAGTCACTACTAGAAAAATGCGAGCTACCGACGGACAGTGTTACAGACAGATTTACCGATGGAAAACAAGAAATTAGAGCAAATTTTTTTTTTTATTATTTTCAGATGTTACCGACGGATTTTTCTGTTAGTAATCCGTCGATAATATTAGTGCCAATTTGAGATGAATGTGGCGTGCGCGTTACCAATGGATTTTTTCGTCGGTAACAATTATGAATTATTTTTTATACAGAAATTTTATTTATTGATAGATTTTTCCGTCGATAATTTTAAAAAAAATTCAAAAAGTAATTTTATTGGCCGAAAAATCCATTGGTAATTATTAATAAAACTTCTTTCAAAAATAAATTTATCGACGGACTTTTTCCGTCAGAAAATAGTTAAATGAAAAAATTTCTGGAAATGGCACGTTAAGTAGTATTATTGGTGGATTTTTTTTCATCGAAAATTTAAAAATTCGCCGGTAACATATTTGATGAAAAGGGGCCAAATTTTCATCTTGTACTTTGTACTCTCTCTCTCTCTGGCAGTGTTTGGTTTGTGTCACATAACACAAATATAGGGATAGACTATCCCTGTATCATGTTTGGTGGCAGAGACAGGGTATGAGGACAGAAAATTTTTCTGTCCCAGAGACAGGAATTTTCAGTATTTCTGCCCCTCCAAAAAGTGAGGACAGTGAAGACAGGACACAGAGATAAAAATTTAACTCCTTTGTAGGGAAAGTGGGGATAATAATTTTATGTCTCTGTCTCCACTGTCTCTGTATTTCTGTCTCTATCCCTGTATTTCTGTCCCAGGACACTAACCAAACGCTACCTTTTTGTGCGGGAGCCCACCGCGCCCCGACTCCTCCTCATCGTTGCAGCCGCCATCTCCGCCTCATCGCCGCACCCCGCACCGCGCCATATGTCCTCTCTCTCTCTCTCTCTCTCTCTCTCTCTCTCTTCGTGTGTTGCGTCCACCACACCTTTCGCTGCCTCTCTCTCTTCATGGCAGATCCCGCCTTTTGCCACTTTGTTCCACACCCACTGCGCCTCTGCGTCCCCACCGCCGCACCCGCTGCGTCCACCACACCTTTTGCTTGGGTCACATATGCTGCCCTTGTTCCTATTTTGCTGGGGTTGTGATTGCAAGTAGGGTATGTTTTTGTTTTTAGAAGTTTCATGATTTAATGGAATTTGAATGAATCAAGGAACCTTGTCTGTGTGATCTCTCTGTGTATTCAATTGGTTTTTATGTTACTCTTCTTATGAGGATTTGCTTGTGTTGATTGTTCATGTTGATGTGTGAATGTTGCTTTTTGTTAGTGAGTGTGATCATGATTCATACGTGTGTGGTTTTGGTTAACATGTCAGTGCTATGTCATGTCTTTGGATGCCACTCCAGATCTGGAGTCCTGTTGAAACAGATTGGATGGTGGTTTTTTGTACCGTTGGCTGATCTGTGAAGTATGATAAGCATTTCATTTCTGAGGGTAACATATGTTAAGTGCAATTGCCTGAAATTTAATGAGATCTCAATATTTCAAGAACTGCAAATATGGTACAATTGGATCTTCTTTTTGCTTTTTATTTTTATTTTTCTCAGAAAGTAATTTTTATCTTGGAGGCGAAAACATTATTCGACATTGTCTTTCTTTCTTTTTGGATCTGCATTGTAATAGTTTATTAGCTAATATCAGATAGCCATGGGAGTTTAACCCTTTCACGTTGTAATCAGATAGAGAGAATTACCTTTCATGGGAGTTGAGACATTAAGTTCCTGAGCTAGTGGAAGGCAACATAGCGCTAGGCAAGGTGCATTTTCTTTCAACTATCTTTTCCACTGCTCTATTAGTCGTCTATTCCTTTTGTTTGTAACCAAGATTTTGTATTTTCTTTTTCTTGAAAAAGTGATTTGAAATAAGCCAAGCTAAATTTAAAATGCCTATTCCCTTTTTGGGTAATTACAAGTTTCTACTCTATAACCCATTTTGCCTGTGACTTGTCCTTTTTCATTTAGATTAACTTATTAGTGTTTGGTTGTGGTTTTGGATAGTGAAAATCTGTTCTGCTACTTTCCATGGCTCTGTAAATAGGATTTAGCTCTCTCTCATTTGCTGTGTTTTAAAGTGTTTTTACATTTTAAAATTTTAGGATAACTTTCAGGTCAGGGTAAATTAGTAGGGCTAAAGGGAGGTATATATATATATATAAGAATTTCAGTAATTTATTTACATGCTGCTTAGGATAGTATAGCAATCTGCAATACCTACTGATTGCATAAGATCAAATTTTCATTACCTATAGAAGTTATTTGCTGATGGTATCTAAATTTGTGAAATGTCTTGGATCTATGTTAGATTGATGGTATCTAAATTGAGGAAAATCATGCAATACTTCTAATTTTATGAAATTTGAAACTTGTATTAGTCCCCATCTTACAAATAAAGTACATGGTTTATATATAGGAACCCGTTTTTTGTGTTTTGGATTTACTAAGTGTATGATTTATTGCCCAAAAGCTAAAAAGACATTAGACATGAAATTTGATAAAAATGGTGTTAGATTTGCACGGACGTTTTGGTGTTTGCAAGTGCTTTTCTTTTAAGCTCTATGGCTATCAAATTTTTACGAAATTTTGAATTTAACTAAGAGGAACTGAAGTAATCAACATTCTTAGTTTCTATGAAATTTTTATGAACTTTTGAATTTAACTAAGAGGAACTCAAGTCATCAACATTCACAGTTATAACTTTTGGATGAAAAAACTGAAGGTATTAACAATACATTTTGAAAGGAAGAATTATTACTTAATTAGAGACGGTCAAAACTTAATACTATGTTCTAGAATTTAATTTTTTACCCTTCATTATGATTGAAATCATTGATGGTTCTAGATCTGAGTGGTAAGTATTGTCAAGCAAACTTTGTCCATCATCTGTACCTCTTTACTCAAAATTGGTTAAGTCTTTTTTTTTTTGTTTTTAATGGCATCAAACTGCTTATAATGTTGCATTTACTTCGATTTAATAATGAAAAGTTGAATGTTGGTGATGTTGATGAGGGTGAGGGTGATGGCGATGGCGATGGTGATGCTGGCAATGATAATGATGATGATGCTTACTTCTCTTTATTTGAGTTCTTATTTTTTTCTCTTTATTATATGTTGAATTTTTTATATTTGTGTTTGTACATTTTCTAACATTTTTATCTATTTTACATTTTGAACTTAAATTCATTGTATTTATTAGGAATTTTTTAATCATATTTCATTATTAAATATATTGATATATTTATAATTAATTTTAAATAAAAAGTAAACTCTTAAATGATAAGGTAACACACCAATGACATAATATTTATTTTAAAAAAATAATTACCGACGGAAGTAAAATAAAAAAAATAAAAAAATTTAACAATTCCTAACAGATTTTTCATCGGTAATATAAATAAAATTTAAAATTACCGACGGAAAAATCCATCAATAAACTAAAAAAAAATTGTAAAATTCAATAATTATTGACGGATTATTCCGTTGGTAAAATTAAAATTAAAAAATTGTAAAATTTAATAATTATCGATGGATTTTTCCTTCGATAAAATTCGGATATTAAAAAATTACAAATTAAATTAAAAATTACCGACAAAAAAATCCATTGATAATAGTGCAAATTCCGTCAGTAATCGTTAATGCCTAATGAATTTGTTGACGAATTGTGTCAGTTCATTACGGACGGATTTTTGCCGTCGATAGCGATTTCCAATTACGTTATTACCAATGGTCAAAATCCATCCGAAAATCTGTTGGAAATAAAATTTTCTGTCGATAATATGAAAAATCCATCGGTGAAATCCGTCGATAACAACATTTTTTCTAGCAGTGTTAGGTCTAATACGACCTTAGAGTCTCCCGGGCCTCATCCATGTTGCCGAAAAGGTCCTAGAACCACCAAAGTCATGGAAAGTGTAGAACAAATATGCTACTGTCACGTATGTTGGCTAGGCGAGCTAAATCCCTCTCTAGGTGAGGCCCTTTTCTACCAGAAGGGCTTTGGAACTTGCTGAGCTCGTCTGGCAAAGCCTTTTTCCCTTGGATGGTTTTGGAGCTCAATAAGCTCACCAGGAAAAGGTCCACGATACTGGAACAATGCAAAAAATGAAACAGAAACCCTTGGCCCAGTTGACTTAGAGTCACTTGGATATGTTCTTATGTATTTTTTGAGAGGAAGGTAATGATTAATTCTCCTTGTTATTTTATCTTTCTTTGTCACCAACTATTAAATAATTTTTCATTTGATATTTCTATGGTCTTACATGGCAAGAATTGGAGGCAGGTACTAAGAAGCGGAAGGACGAGAAAATCATTGAAAAGAAAGTTATTACTTCTAGTGAAAAATGCATTTTCTTTTATTTTCCCCTTCCTTCTTTTGGCTAAATTAGATGTTCATATTAATTATATGTTGACTTCATTTTCTAATAACTATGCTATGTGGAACATAAATCTTACCCTTTTTTATATTCTTTTCTTTTCAGGGGTTAGATTTTACTTTATGAGGTATTTGAAAGCTCATGAAATTCAATTCTATTAATAAATTGACTTGAATTCTATGCTTTAAAAGCAGCTTAAGTAAATAAACTAAAATCAGATCCAAATGGATGTGATTTGATGTAAGAATCGAATTCCAACAAATGAAAATATCAAAATAACCTTATTTCAATATAATGTTTTATTCTTAACCTATTAATAAAGGATAAGATAATAAAAATAATTAAATTAATTCATTTTTAGATATATTTCAAATTAAAGAATTGAATTCAATTATTTAATTTGCTGACTTATTTCAAATATAAGAATTTAATTCAATTTCATCTCATTAAATATTTCCAAACACCTAGTTATTTGTTAATCATATGGAGGATTTGGTGACCATAAGGAGATGTAGACTAAGGTGTGCACTTCTTTAAAAGGAGTGCATTAGTTTAGATTAATCAGGCTCAAAATAATAATGGGTTCATGCATGTTCTATATTTGTATTTATGTTATTATTATATGTATAATAATATATACATGTCAAATTTGGTTGCCCCATAAATTTTTGCCTTCGTTTCTGTGCAATTTGGATTCATATTTTTGTTAACACAAATAAATCACCACTGTTATGAGCAATATAATGCAACTCTGAAAACATTTTCGCTTAATTTCTGAGTCAAAAAATAGACGACAAAGTAAATAAAATAAACAAATTGTATGTGCTCCGAATATCTCGCTTGGGTAGGACGACCATCTTAGTCTGAGCTAACGTTCTGTCAAAGGCTTGTTGGGTCTATGTGACCCTAGTTCAACCCTTGAACCAAAAAAAGAAAGACCCTACTCCACCCCAATTCTGCAAAAAGTAACTCCTTCCTCCGCCGCCAACAAGAAGGTAGGGGACGTTGACCAAAAAAAAAAAAAGATAAGGGACTCCATTTCCTCACCACGCAAGGATTTGCAACCAACACTCGATTTTTTTTCCCTGCCAACATGTTGATAGTTTTTTTCGGTCGTGCCAACAAGTTGCTTTTTTCATTGCTAATCTCATGGTTAATAGTCCATGGACTGATGGCTGAGGACCAAGACTATAATATGTGTATATATATAAATGGCTTATGATTTCATGTCAAAAAAAAAGGAGAAAAAATTTATGATTTCAACGCTTAACATTACAATAACATTTAGGATAAATTACATTCGCTTCTCTTGAGATTTATGAAAATACAACTTATACCCCTTCTAATTATCCACCTTACAGTTATACCCCATCTACTCGTTAAATTTTAAGTATTTATATTACAGTTACACTTATTCACAGAATATCATTAGTAAACTTAACAGAATGATATTTTTGTGATATTAACTATTCCTTAATAAAATTATAAAATTACCCTTAAACTTAGTAGAGTGAGTAAGGTATTTTTATAATTTTTTTAATTAAAAATAATTAATATCATAAAAATGTCATTTTGTTAAGTTTACTAATGTTATTCTATGAATGAAGAGTGTAATTGCAATATAAATACTTAAAATTTGATAAGTAGGGGGGTGAGAGTGTAAGGTGAACAATTAGAGGAGGTGTGAGTTGTATTTCCATAAACTTCAAGAGATATAATCGTAATTTACCCTAACATCTATCTTAAGTTCTTAACTAGTCTATTTTCAAAGCTACCACTAGATTAAAGGAAGCTTTTACTTCCTGTAAGATTTTATTCATTTGAAATAATAGATATATACATATATATGTAGCTGAAGTGCCCCAAATTACTCACATTGTCCAGCTTACTCCCAGGGCTAATGTAAAGTATTGGAATAGCAAGCAAATGAGATATATATCAGGTTGCGTGTAAGCGTAATGAATATATTGGTAGAAGCATCAATTTGGTTTAGTTTATCAAACAATGTAGATTCGCCGAAAGAATATCCATGCTGGTTACCCTCCCTCAAAGTCAATACAAGCTAGCTAATATATATATATATATAGGTTGTGCTTCAAAACTAGTGGATAATACTATAATCTATGACAAATTGATTCCTTCAAGTCAGCTAATTAAGAATAACCCAGCAAGATCGAGAAAGGGATAATTTATTTAAGGCAGATCGGATCAGAGACAGCCAGCAACGGCCCAGCTAGCTAGCTGAATAAGATACTCAAATTACAGCACAATTGCTGGTGGGAATTAATTGATTGATTGATTTGTTAAACAATGATGGATGGATTATTCTTGCCGTGGAAAAAGAATATTCTAGCCGCGGGTAATTCCATTACAATAGCAAAAACGTACCAAAAACATATAATAATAATAATTATTATTATTGTTATTATTAAAAAAGAAAATTAAAGAAAAGCATGATGATGATGATGATCAGTAGAGTACTATGAGGATGAGGATGTAACTGGGTAGCCAATGCCGTGCCTGGTGGTGGGGAAAACGACAAAGAGGAGGCTGCAGAGGAGGCCAATCCCGACGGGGACAATGTCAAGCACCTCCTGTGTCTGATGCTGCGGCATTGGGTAAAAGCAGCTCACCACATTCCTGTCCCTCAAAGCCACAGCGCAGAAGACGAGCACGGACAAGAGGGCGTGCACCCAGTCCCTGGGCCTCACCCTGTACCTGCTCAGGTCGGGCAGCCCAGATCCGTCGGCGTCGGGGTAGTCGAAGAGCCAGAGGCCTTTGAAGGTGGCGAGGCCATGGTAGACCTTGCCGTCGGATGCCCTCACGGAGTCGGTGAAGCAGGCGATGAAACAGGAGAGGCCCAACAGGAGGAGCAGCAGCAGCGTGAGGAGGCTGGTGACGGAGTCGCAGGCGCCGTTGTTGGTGAAGAGGGGCGTCAGCAGCTGGAAAGCAAGCAGCGTCCCCGTCGGAAGCAGGTTCGCCAAGTTGGCTGTGCTTGTCAGAGTTTGGGACAGTGCTCGCCTGGATGCGGAGGCGGAGGCGGAGGCGGAGGCGGAGGGAGGACCCTGTGCTTCTGCTTCTGCTTCTGCTTCGGGTGATCCCGGGGTGGTGGCCTCCGGCTCCGGTGTGGATGGTTGCTTGTTGGTGGTGGTGGTGGTGGTTGTAGGTCTTTGTCTAACCGTCGACATCGTATTATATTGAATGATCTATATGTTCTTTGATCTCGCTCGTGCGCGCGCGCGGTTTCTTCCCCAAATAGAAAGATATATATATATGGCACTAATGACAAGGATTAGTGCTAATAAGCAGGCAAGCTAATGATGATGATGATTGAGATCTAGACAAGACAATTATGATGGATGGCCTGGGTTGAGTGTATGTATGGATGTAATGTATATTGATCGATCAGTTGGATTGGATAACAATTCAATTTGTGTTGTCGGAGGGACGTGTGTTGACGTGAAATACCAGTATATCTACTAGTTGATGATTGATGGTGGGGTTCGTTGCTCAGTAGCGTGTGTGTGTGTAACATATATATATATATATAGAGAGAGAGAGAGAGAGAGAGAGAGAGAGAGAGAGAGAGAGAGAGAGAGAGAGGGCGAGGATGAGGAGAGAGGAGTTGGTAGCGAATGGGTTATTTATTAGGCGAGTGTGTTTGGTGTTTGCTTGCTTGCCTTTGTGGGCTTCAATTCCTTGTAATGTTTCCATGGAGTTTCCTTCTTGTTCTTGCCAAAACTGATGTTGACTTGGTACATTCAGCTTTCATGCGCCGCGTGTAAATTGATTAATATGAGGGACGCGTACACACACATGAGATATATTATTGGTTTCGTCATATTATATATATATATATATAGCCATTAAACTAAACTAAAGTTAATTTAAATAGAATGAAAATTAGGCAATTATGTCCAAAAGATGATAAGATAGAGATTGTATACATACATTTAAAAAAAAAAAAGTGAAAGATTTATAAATTTCTTATATAGGATAATATATATTATATCTGACAAAGGTAAATTTGTAAAATAGAAGTAGGAATTCAATCTATTTGAATTGCATAAAATTAATTTGCACTGCGAAGGCACTGAGCACATGATTAAATAAATGAAGTACATATATAGGCTTTGTGAATTATTTTGTAAGAGAATATCAGTACGTATAAAAACTATTCATGTAGAGTAGGTAGGATGCGTGGCATGACATGTATGTTCACGCTTAATATTTTCATTTTTGCAAGTCACTAGATAGATAGTAGGAGGAAAGTTCTGCTATGTTCGTCTTGTAAATTCTTATAAATGCGGAGAGAAAGAGCAGTTACCTAGCCAATCGTGTAATTATTAGTCAGCTTTTAGAGGGCCGGGGGAAAAACGAGTCCAATCTCAACTACAACGCCATATATCATCAAAACAAGTTATATATTGAGAAGTCAATAAACCACACGTTTGCAATATATTATATTCACAGTACACGGCTTTAGTTTTCGTATAGCCCTGTAACATAGTAGCATGTGTAATGAATTCAAAAGAGACTGCTGAAATGGATGGATAAATCCGAATCTAGAAGCATAGCAATTTTGGCATCACCTTTCCGCACAAGAATTTGTCTTCGAGGAAAACGTAAAAGTGAGAGGAAACGCACGCAATATTTACTTCATATTTTCACAGCCTTTGCAGCAGACACGGTCCATTCCCTAGTAGGCTAGCTAGTTCTATGATCGATGCTATTAAAGAATTTGCTTGTTTTGTAACAGAAAGAAATATGAATTTGTTGGGGTTTCTAATTTTTTGATGAGGTAACATATACATGCATGTATCAAGCTTAGATATCACTAGAAAAACACAGCTGTGATAGATTTGTAATTGTTGATTAATAGCATGATTAACTTTTAGTTTGCATGATCAGATCCAAATCATACATTGTTAGGTAGCCCAATTTGTGTCAAGGAAGGCCACATAGGGGACTTGAGAGTCACAGGTTCGACTCAAGGTGCAGAGCCCTGATATCCCCGCCAAACTATAGGCAACCCCTTTCAATGTTGCCTTTTCTTCTTTGAGGCAACACCCTAACGTCTTAGGCAACACTCATGGTAGAAATCGCAGAAGCGGTGGTGCGCTCTCTTCTCTGACAACAGGCAACACTTTAAAAGCGTTGCCTATGGTCTGATTAAAGCATGACTCCCCTTTTTCTCTGATTAAGGGGATTACACCACTAAACAACTTATCAACTAACCCATAAACATAAAAAAATTTCATTGAAAATATTTTTATTGTGAGATAAAAATAAGTTTTCATAAATAAACTCTCTCAATAGTTTGCTTTGAGTGCCTATACCTATCCTATGAACTCTCCATTTCGGATTTTCAGAACAAGAATAAACAAACTCAGCTCAGTGGAAGAAGGCAAAGAAAGGAGATTATTAGATTGATTTCTAAAATACAATTTCGGTCTTCATTTTGTCTGTTTCTATTTTCCTTGATTTCATGATTTTCACTAATTTTTTCAAAAAAGAAATCCTTAAAATAGCAAACTAACTAAAAATATGGAATCAAAATTGAAAACAGTTTTCTGAAATTAAATACCCTATTAGTTGACACAACCATTTTTTTTCCCTATGAAATCGATACGAATAATCACGCCCATGTTACCTTTTATTTTTCAGCAAATGAAAAACCATAAATAAAAGACACGTTGATGACGATTCATCATCTGATTGAACCCTTGTACGAAATGAACTCGAACTAATCACCATTTCTGTCGTGAAAACTAGTTTCTACAGCGTTTTAATTTTAAAAATAAAAGATAACTGAAAGTAATGGTGGGAGTATTGTAAAATGGAAGTTAAAGAGTTACAAGGGTGAAAACTAATCCTACAGATGGTGGACTTGGGATGAAATGTCCTAAATGGCACCTTTAGACAGTAACAGTGACAAACATTGGCTAGGCATCTATCTATATCGAGCTTTACTCACTCGAGTACATGGATGCCGTCTTCACTAGAGACCCAAAAATGTCAGCTAACTAGGCAGATCGTATTTCACCTCACCCAGGTAGAGACCACATGCTGGGGCCATTGGACTTGTGGCTGTAACAGCCTTCGCATTCAAAATTCTTTCAACTGAAATGGTGCATCATTATAGACATTTTTTCAGTCAAACCAGGACCAAATATCATAGATATTATTAATATTAACACACGTGAACAGAAATGAGGGTATTAGTACCGTCTGGAATTGTCAAGTTTCCAGTGCCAACGGCTTTGAGAACACCAACAAGTAGTCTAACCTGAAGTAAATTAACATTTGAATTCAGACCAAAACGGATTGCACAAACAGGAAGAAAGATCAGACTATAATCAGCTTTGGCGTTTAAAGACTTCTTTGGTTTCTCCTTTCTTTTGTCTCTTTACTTTTTAAGTCTAGCATGCAGGACTGAATCACAATGCAGACTATAGAACTCATAAGCCTCGACTGAAAAGGAAGATACCCAACCTGGTGATAAAGGAAAGAACGTGCACGTGCTGTTACCACCAAGCAACGATGTCTCCTTCTTTTGCCAAATCCTGCATCTTCACTTGATGTTGATATATTATCAATGCTTGCACTAGTGCTAGGAGGAATCTCAGTTTCAGAGTTGCTGTGGCAGACATGAAGACCATCACTGACTTTATTATGTCGTTCTCTCTCCATTACAGATGGAAAATGAGGACTTGGAATTACTTCACACACACTGAGTTCATCTAATGTCCTAATTGGTGATTTTGCCTGTAATAGGGCAATTTTATGTAATATTTTAAGGACGGTTCAAAAGACTAAACATGATATGATGTAGAAATTGAAAACTGGAGTGTTAATTCATAAAACAAAAAGACATGCTAAAAATACGATAGAAAGATCATACAAAGGGCATCTAACTAAAAAATCCTTTAAAACAAAAACTCAGTATTAACTGCTACTTGAGTACTTTCAAATCATCTTACCACATAAATGTATACTATGAGGCCCATCATCCCTCAAAGGAGAACAGAGAAAAGGATCACATTGCCAGCAACATTCCATTTTGGGTAAAAGTAAAGCTACTGACACTTTGAAATCAAAATTCTAAGTTATTGTTTACATTATTGAAGAAAAGAAGCAACCTGACAACCAGCAGCCCTGAAGGAACTAAAATCATGATGTCCAACAAGAACTTCGCATGCTTCCTGCACACATATCATTAATAAATTATCCCTCTCTCTCTCTCTCTAATGGGAATTTTGAGATCACAATCTAGCAAATGTAGGGAAGCAGGGAACTGTTAACTAACTTGCATAGCTGGAAGATTAAGCTCCTCTGGCACATGCCATGCTCGATCTTTCTCAAAAGTTGACAAAGGCTCTGGCCCAGACAGCAGGCGATAAAAGTATCTAAATTTAAGTTCCAAATAAATATCAATTGCTACAAAATATGATAAATAAAACAAAACAAAATTCTATGACAATGCATGGAAAGTATTCAGCTTCAGAAAATCTAAGATCAACCATGCTATTCTTAAATGTCACTTCTATACACAATCCAGGAATACTAGAGAAAATCGAATAGAGGTTTACAAAAGCCAGTAATACTAGAGATACAGTGTAAGAAGTACATTTGTGAGCAATCAATAATCAATGCATGTATAAGCATAACTGAAAAGTTTTAGCAACAAATCTAGATTCTTGAGTACTCACGTGCGCTCTAGTGCTTTATATCTGGCATGAAAATCGGGTGGAACGCATCGGACATCAATAACCATTAAGTCACTGTCATGCTTCTACAGTAAATCGATTTGGCAACAAAAAAAGTCAGGAGCTTTTGAGCACAAACAATATACTCAAGTGACATCAGACTTGTTAAGTTCTTCATTTATCTTCACGTAATGAGCATTAATAGGTTGCAGTAAAGTTCATTGTAAGTACAGACATCAAGAATCCAAATGAACAGAAAGCCAGCACAAACAGGATGATGAAATTAAATTACAATTCATATCAATTTATTCAGTCCAATAACAAAAATTCCACGGTTTAGGCATTCCTGGTGGATATTGCAAGCATACAGTGTTTGCAGATAGCTGGATTCAAAAGCATGTTTGATTTCCCATTCAGTAATCAAATGGCATGGACAATGCTTAGAGTTATTTGATGAGACGAACATTAATCTGAGCATGACACGGATGAATCACAACAAAATTGGATATAAGTAGACGTCAACACTAGAGAGAGAGAGGAGATGCAGAACCAAAACTGTGTTGTTCTAGAATCACGTAAGAAAAAGAAGCGTTTTAGCAAAGACAGAAGAATTGAGTAGATGGAGAGAAGAAGGGTACGTACCTGTAAGAAATGGTTGACAGCACGTCTAACCACAGCAGGCTCATGAGGTGGTAACTGTGTTTTGAATTCCCGACATGCAAGTTAAGTTAGAAAAGAAATCAATAGCATGATTCCCCTACAATAGTTTTAGGGGAGATTTAGATACCAGTTCAGCAGGCCTCCTTTTGCTGATGCGCTCAATATCAACATGACAAACATTTGACAAGGCATGCACTCCAGCATCCTGCACTTAAAGCAAAGCAACATGATTCGTGATTTGAGTTGAACGAAGGAGCGGAGAGGAGAGTGAAGTGATGTGATGCTATACTCACAGTTCGACTTGAACAAGACACAGACACTGGCTGCCCAATAAATTTACAAAAAGCTTCCTACGTCACAGCACAGCAGAGAGAGAGAGATGCCGAGAATGAATTCATCAAAACAATCATTCAATTTTCAAATATAAAAAAAAAAAAAGAGAGAAAGAGAAAGAAAAAGAAAAAGGGAAAGAGGAGAAGTGAATAAAAGAACAGTAACAAGTAAGGTGGCCTCACCTCAAGAACACCGAGGACGGTGCGGCAAGAGAGGTGCTGCTTCTGGGAACCAGAGAAGCGAGTGCCAACATACTCGATTGCCACTAAATAGCGTTGGATCCGAGGGTTGCTGTGAGGGGCAGGGCTCATCCGTTGATGATCGCCAATCACCGCCTTTGCTTCTGCTGATGCTGCTTCGTCTTCGTCACCGAGAATGAGATTATCAGCTTTTGATATCTTAGGGGGCCTATCAATATCAGAATCTTCGAATTCCACCGTGTGCTTCTTCGGATTGTCTGTCATTGAAATTTCAAGCGCTACTTTCACCTCCAAAAATTCCAATAATAATAATAAATAATATGGATTGGATTGGATTGGATTGGCTGCTCAAACCAAACACACATTCATTCGGTGATCACTGTGTATGCAATGCAGCTGCCCTCAGCCTCGCCTCGCCTCGCCTCGCCTCGGACAGACAAGGGCTTAAAGGCTTTGGCTGGGTACACCGCACTACTGGGTCTGGGTCTGGGTCAGGTCTTCTCTGCTGGGTTTTACTATACCCAAATAACATTCATTCACCTTTCTTTTCTTTTTTAATTTTCGCCTAAAATTTTCAAGATTATCCTTTAAAATATATACGATTAAACTGAAAAAAAAAATGCACCGAATTAAAAAATTATCATACCTATTATATACAAAAAAAATTTAACTTCTCATAAATAAATCAGTTTTTGTTGAAGTTTAAATCATTTCTTCAAATGCATTATTTTAATTCATAATATGATGTGAGCATCTCCTCATGTACGATGTGCCCGAAAAAAGTTACTCTCTAATTATGTCATGAAAATATTATTGCATTTTTTTTCATTTTTTTAATTTATTTTTTCCGATATTCTCACAATGTATCAATTTATTTCTCTCCATTAGATTAGATCAATTTTCAGGTAAGAAATTTTAAGATATTTCCACAGGACTCAAAAATAATATATATACTTAGAAGGATAGTTATCGGAGTACACCCTACCTCTTTAGTTTTAACGTCAATTTGATCTTAACAACATTTATTTCATTACTTTAGTTATAATGCTTTTAATTTTGATATTAATTTAGCCATTTTATTATATTTCAATTTTAAATGAATAATTAAATTGATATCAAATAAAAAATATTAAAACTATATTGATATCAAAATTAAAAATATTAAATCAAATTAATATTAAAATTAAAAATATTACAATTAAATTAGCATTAAAAAATTTATTAGAATCAAATTAATGATAAATTGAAAATATTAGGACACAAAATTTTATTTACTATTATTACTATTAAAGTAAGAAAATAAATTAATGGTCTAACATAAGTAATCAAAATTAACTTTCAAAATCAAATGTTAATGATCACTTTAATGACTTAAAGAAATTGTATGATTTTCCATTTTAATTTCAACTATTAATATAATATTCACTAATTTAGATTTACTTCCCCTCATACGATACTCTTCCCCTTTGCAGGAATACTTATAAATTAATATTTTAAACTTACCATTCGTCTGGTATAAAACTATGAGAGTACGTAAGAACTTCCTAGAAAAATGCCGTCTATTATTATATAGTCGAATCAAGAGTTGCAGTGTGTAATTTACATGGTGGCTGCTTTGCATCAGCAATAGCTGGCGGCAGAAATTGTTACACCAAAAGGAAGACAGACCAAAGCAAACGGATAGGTGAGTGCTGAAATACTGTTGCCAATGGCCAACGGCAAATATCAACATAATATAGAAACAACAATCGATCGGACTAAGAGAATAGCAGAATTTAATGAGAAACCAATGTGCACGTGAGTTTTCTTTGTAAATTTTTGTCATATAACAATATGTCTATCTAAAGCCTTGTTTGCCAGAGGGATTAAGAGAAAGGTTCTTTGTAAGGTTGACGAGGTTAACTTGCTGGTTAACACTTGATTGCATCTCTGTTTTCTTTTTTCCTGCTCTGACAGTGTTCTGCTGAAAATTGAAAGACAAATGATGGTAAAAGCTCATGTTATAAGAACACACCCGAAAAAATGTTTCTACAGTAAGCAAAGGATGAGCTAATAGCTAATTTAGCAACATGGAATGCCAATATTCCAAACGTGTGTAATTACACACACACCAATTCACATATTTTTTTTATGCTCCAATTATGCTGCAGAGATGATTGAGAATCATTCTAGACAACCAGCATGGAACTTACTCGGTAATTGTCGTAGCCATGCACTTCCGGTTCTCGCATGGCATGCTTCGAACTCCTCTCCGAATGAAGTAACTTCTCTCGCTTCTCATAGAAGTCAAAATCATCCAATAGAGATGACTTAGCCGAGTAACTTTTAAAGATTTTCAGCATCTCTAGACCCTGCTTCAGTCCAATCTGCAAACCATATTACAAGTTCAAGTCAAACACAGCATGGAGTCAGAACTGTAATTTATTCATACGACCAATGTAAATGCCATCATTTTATTGCACATATATCCTACCTTTTGGCAGCTTTGAGTAACCTGGCAACTGCCTACCAAGAATAGGAAAGTGGAAACTAAATGGAAACAAAAGAAATAATTGAAAATGACACTTCGTCCAAAATCTTCTATGAATAAATAAACAACTTTCCCTTAAAAATGGAAATATTCGGCACCAAGATTTGTATTGAAGTAAGATCTAATAATTGATCAAATAACTAGATGCATTTATCAACATTGAGAAAGTAGTGTTATTTTAACACTCCAAAGGAACACTCACTTTATCACCACTAGATGTAATTGCAAGAATATGAAGGATGATGTAATCCATCATATCCAATGGTAATAAAATGGGTGTCCCTTTGGGGTTTTAAAATAACATTTTTGTATTGAAGACAAAAGAACATTAACTTATTATACGAGTAGCATCATTTAAACAAAAATACTTACATGCACTTAGAGCAAGTGCTTTTTTGCAGCTGTATATGAGTTTTCACCATTAGATGTGAAAAAGTATGAAAGAAAAATTATGTTAAAGAAGTGTATGAATGGGTTGGATGTGATGTAGAGCAAGAGTTTTCTTGCTCCAATAGCAAGGAAGAACTTCTCTTGGAAAATTTTTTTAGCATGGTTATGCGACAACCATTTTCATCCATATCCATATATATATATATATAAGCAGGCATAGGTCCCCTTAACCCCATCAAAACTAAGGATTACCTCTTGTGTGTCCCTAGTGAAAGTTACGGGCCTGTACTCATTGTTTTCAAGGATGATATGACGAAGCTGGTCGTTAGGAACATCTTTTATTATATGCCACCTAACTGGAAAGAACCCATTGTATTTGTCAAGTTTCCAAAACTTCATGTCTTTTTTGTCGTCCACTGGTCCAAGCATCTCAGCTACTCCAACAAACTGCCCGCTAGCATTGACCTGATTTGACAACAAAGTACATCTGGATCTATAAATATTAGTAAATAGAGACTTAAGGACATGAACTCCGAATTCTACAATTTATGTCAGTCGATTGATAATTGTGAATGACAAATAAACCTATTATAATTTGAAACAAGCTTTTTAAACAGATAGTCAAAGAAAACATTTGGATTCTTGTTATTAGACATAAACACAAAGGAAGATATGAACCTGTGTTCAGCTTCTTTCGTGGGCTTTTCAAAATAATTTAATCTAAAGAAAGAAGAAAATAAAATGCAAGATATCTCCGACCGATATATCAACATGTAATTTCTATTTGAACAAAAAGAAATGAGCTCCATGTTTGCATGCTACACAAGTGAAAGAAAAACAAGAGACAACCGGAGCAAAATGATTTCAACTCACTGAGAAGAAGAGGAAGACGGGACACTTGATGCCTGTCTGAAATAATTTAGCTTCTGCATCGAGGAATGCTGCGTTCAATTTCTCATTTCCATTTGAAGTACTTGTCCAAACATCATATTTAATGCTCTTGTGAATGTCATCTTCATTGAAAGATTTAATGACATAAAATTTAGCAGTTTCATATTCAGTTTGGAAATCCGAAAGGTTATATTTATCTCTACAGATTGTGATTGCAAAGTCATCCTTAGTATCTGATGATTGTAGAGCAAAATTGTCATAATAACCCCGAGGAGCACGGGTTAGTTCCATTAACATTTCAGATTCTCCGCTCCTCAATTTGTCTGTTGACAAAAATCTATCATTTGCACAAGGTTCACCCTTCGCTGATGATTGTGGAGTAAAATTGTCATAATGACCCCGCAGACCCCAATTTAGTTCCACAGAAATTTCAGATTCTCCACTCCTCATGTTGTCTGTCGACAAAAATCTATCATTTACACTAGATAATGTGCCATTTGTCCTGTAGTTGGCAGGGGGGAAGGCATGGCGTCTTGGGTTGGTGGATGATGAAAATTTTTTCATTTGATTGTTGGCCCTTGGAACACTGGCTGCTGTATAATTCGCAGAACGCAAATGAGGAGCCTGCAGCAGAAAACAGCCACACCATAAAAACATCACAGCTTGACAGAAGTTACAGTGAACGTGTAAAATAATTAAAATAAATTTACATTTTTTTCATAAAATTATCCTTCTCTTATTTGGATAAGCAGATAAAATAGAAGTAAAACATCATATACTAGAGGTGATAAACAAGGTCCAGGGGAGATTTCCGTTACAAAGTACAAACTATCCAAATAAGTGAAGCAGGTATTAATAAAACCATGACAATAAGAAATTTCTAAATATTCATCAATGAAACAACTCCACCATCCCTCCAAAACAAAAATGCTGCACCCAAAAGTAAATACCTAAATGGGACACCCACTCCATTACCATTGGATGTGGTGGATGGTTGACCTATCCTTTATATTTAATGGTAATGGAGTGGGTGTCTTATTTAAACACCCATTTTTAGGTGTCGAAATAACATTGCTCTCCCTCAAAATGAATATATAAACAAGTGATATTATGAAATGCCCAAAACCTCATGATCTTCCAACTGTTTACCTTGTTTGGCATTTTGTTATCTCTTCTCAAATTAGCCACAGCCTTCAATAATTTTCTGGTCAAATTGCCGTTTCTTTCTGTAGACATTGAACTAGTCGGTGTCACTAAACCAGGATGTTTTGGATTGCTTTCTGCGATTGCTGAACCGTTGACCGTTTCATTTTGCACACCTATGGAAGTTGAGTCTGATGAACAAGAAGGCAGAGTTTCTGATACACTTGCACCTGGTCATTGAAAATATCTCTCATTGACACCCATGATAGTCCCTTATGAGCAAAGGCTATAGCAAGGAAGATAATAGCGAAAATGACTTAAACTTTTAGTATGATGCTACGCTCAATGGTTGATAACAATGGGAGTTAACTCAAATATCTGCTATCCAGGATAGTAAAATGGATGTGTATGTTGGTGTGAATGTGAATATTATAAATCATTACGGTATTCACTATTGCCAGAAAACAATACCAAAGCACCTTTAACCCTCTGCTTATGACAAGCATAATATTTTTCATCTAAGTTTTAGTTTCAGTTTCAGTTTTTGTATAACTGCCACAGATTGGTACAACATAAGACACATGAACCAAATATATCAAATCATTAATTATGCCTGCATCCCCATTTTACTTTACGGGATCGTATAATCAGAATCCATATCCTTCTGGTCATACTAAAAATTCAAGGTAATACTTGATTCAGACCAAGAGGCAGAGAAATATTATTTTCAGATGTGTTCATAATTGCAGTTGGTTTTAGGACTCCATTCCCACTTATTTACAGGTATAGAGTGAAAATCCAAGACAGATCCACCAGTATCATTGCCAGCAACATTTTATGTGAACCAGGAAATATTTAACATCTTTCTTGTGGAAGAATAGTAGTGGCAGTAGGTGTATGATAAACATGAGGTCGTCAGCTAACTCATGATCAGCCTCACCTGTGAAGCCACCAGTGACATCTCCAGAAGCGGTCGCTGACCATGTCAAATCAGATCGGATTCCATCGTTCATTGAAACCTGCAGAAATATTATGAAAAAACATGTATAATGAACATGATGACATCGTGATAAAGACCAGGGAAAACAACAAAATACAAGTTAATTACTGATGTAATTATAAAATCAATCCCAATTAGGGACATTAATAAAAACGATATGTATCCATAAAAAAACTATTAGGTCCAAAGAGTGACTTGTACGTGTTGCACCATGATGTAGGTAACAACCAAATCAAGTATCTCCATGAACTGCATAATTTAGAGTGTTTTTCTGATAAGTATGAACCATCACAGCTAAGCAATATTGTGTTTGTAGTAGGAACAAACAAACACGGTGACCGACCTCTGAATAGCAAAGATGTGCAATAACTTATTTAGTAAAAGAGACGAATTGAAGGGGTCCAGCTAGGATAAAATTCAGGAAGAAAGAAAGAACAGAAAGAGAAACCCAAATTTATAGAGCCAATCAAGAAACATACTACCTCTTCCTCATCCTCATCCTCATCCTGATGTTGTGGGTTAGGGTCCGCTGTTCCAGTTGCCACTGACTGAGCTATATCACATCACATGGTTAAGTAAATCATAAATTCATAATTCATAAAGAGGTGATGAAATTTGGCAGAGCGGATGAAATAAAGGAAGGATACTGTTGTGAATAATATCGTTCTTGTCGGAGCTCATCATATCATCAGCCGTTAAAATCAAAGCCAACCTAAAAACTAAAAAGTAACAGAAGGAAGGAGAATTAGAAACAAACAAACAACCAAACAGGTTGGTTAGCTACAACCTACAAGGAAAGGAATTAAAACGCGCGCGCGTGTGTATATATATATATATATATATATATATATTGGAGAGAGAGAGAGATAGGGAAACCTAGAAAGAAAAAGAAAGTAGAAGTGACTATGAGCGGGGGGGAGTGGGAGTGGTACTCAACACAGCACAACACAACGCTAACTGGTCACGTCATGTGGATTGAGACTCGGAGATTACTAATGCCATCTCTTGCACGCTCAGTGAAAAAGGAGAGGCAAGGGAAGATAACCTTTGCTTGTTTGTGTTAATTTGTGCACTCACCTCACCTCACCTCAAATCAAATCACCCTTCTTCTCACGCCGATACTGCACTCCAGCGATCTTACCCTGATGCCCCTCCCTGATCTATGTCTATATCTATACTATAACTATATCTATATTAAATATTGTTTTCATTTGGGCCCTGCCCATCATTGTTCATTGATACTCATATACCCCCAAATTTTGTTTACTAAATAAGGGTGTTTGGTTCGTTGCATAAGTTTATTTATCTAAATTATTCTTTTATTTTTACTTTTCAATTAAATATATTTTAAAATAGAATTTAATGGTATAAAATATTTTTATATTATTATTTAATTAAATAATTTTATTTTTAGGACCTTTTAAATAGTAGAATAAAAATCAACTATATCAATACATAATTGAATTCCAAGCCAATATAATGTCGTAGTACCTATGGCAAAGTAAGATGTACCACACCAACCTATTTACTAACTAATACTTGAAGAACTATGCATACATCAATGCACCACGTTCCACCATTAAAAAATCCAATTTGTCTTTTCACATGCCCATAACGGCATCACCTGCATTGGCAAATCTAAATCTTCTCTTCCACGTCTCATCCTCCTCATTGGAAGAACACCCCGTCCCCACTCTGACCACCATTTCGCCCCAAACCACCACCCCTACCATTGGAACCTTATCTTAGATTTTTCAAATCTACACGCTCTACGAAGCGATAATCACCATCACCACCTCTTCTTAGTGAGGGGAGGAAATCAAAGCCATCTAGTAAGTGTTGTTTCATAAATGTAATAATTGAATTTCCAAATCAATGGAATGGGAAAATAGGATGCAAATATTTGATTTATCCACTAAAACCCTAATATCGAGAAAATTGCAAAGCCAAGGTTTTCATTTCCATAATTAAAAAGAGATGGAGTAACAATATCTAACATTTACATTCAGTCATTAGAGAACAAATTTGCATTTGTGGGTTTTGGAGGAAGACAAAATAATGGGAATGGGGGATAAGTGAAGTAAGAAGGAGGACCTGTGCTATGCTAAGAATGTGATCAATGGGCAATTGACGGCCAGTGGGTGTAGATGCAACCTTTTCTTCCCTATTAATTGTTAGTTGTTGGCAGTTGTCGTTGTCCTTCCCGTCGAGGTTTTGCTGGTAGGGGTAGTGGTCAGGGACGAGGTTGTTCTTCCAATTAGGAGGAAAGAACGTGAAAGCAAGGATATGAAAGAGTGAAAAAAAAATTATGATACACCCTAACTAGACAAATCGTGTATGTATAGGACATCAAATTAGTTGGTGTATGGTATACCTAGCTTTGCCGAGTGTACCATAGCAGTATATAAAACATTTAAATTAATTCCATCTAAATCTAGACATAAATGTTACCTAAAATGTCACGAAAATGGAAAAGACATATACCATAACTAAGGACAATAGGGAACTCATATGGCTACATGGACAGTTTTGCCATGCATCGAATCAACTTTGGTATATGGTGCACTATTTAAAACAAAAAAAGAGAGTTTAGGGTGCAATGATTACTTTCGAGCTCCCCCCTCCCCCCAAACTTGTTTTTCCTCCACATCATTGTGTCATCTGACCACTGCACCATGCCACGCCACGTCGCATCTTAGACTAAAGACTGTGTTCACTGATCTACCATGAAGAAACCACGCCCTATCACCCCTTGTCAACATGTGTCCCATGGTTTGAATTGCAGATCTGGCCACCGTGAGTCTCAACTCGTGTAGGTGAGTGAATGATAGCACTGTTGTCCTGTCATTGTTGTGCCATGGTAGTTAGCAATTGTTGGCTCAGGGCTGATGAGGAATTGTGGTATTGTTGTGTGTTCTATAATGGAGTCTCATTGCTTCACGAGATGAAGGAAGAAGCCCACCATCATGATCAGTGTTGTAGTTATATAGCCGTGTGTAGGTTTGTGTTCTGATTGAGACTGTTAGTCAACGGGAAGGGGGATCGAAGATAGAGGAGGTGGTTGCAAAGAAGAAAGATAGAGAGCACATTTGCATGATGTATGAGCAAAGTGCCCCAATCAATGAATTTAACCATATTTTTCGATGCATTTACCCACATTTTATGAATGAGACTAAAAACTGGTGTGTCATACACTATAGTTAATCCGGTGCATAGTAAAAAGCACGTCATAATCATCATGAATAAGAAGACCAACTTGAAGTAGTGCTTGGTGGTGCAAAATAATGAATCAAGGTTTGGCACCACAATCAAATAAGAAAACTTCTAATGTTCTTCGGGAGGAGGAGTGTTCCTTTCTCTATCATGTGTTATATTTTATAATGGTAGATAAGGTGTGAGTAGGCACAATATTCCATACAAATTGAATACAAATGATATATATATATATATATATATATATATGTTTTCCCGGTATATTTTCTACTAGCATGGTTTATTCTTCTATTCAATCAGTTAGGCTTCACTTCTTTTCTTTTCTTTTTCCTTTTATAAATTAAAATAGACAGTAATATTACACAAAACACAGCATAAAGAAATTATTCACTCAATTTGAGAAAAACTATATTTTGAATCTCCACTTGATTCACCAAAATTTTAAGCAAAAAGCAAAGAAGGTGTTTAATAAAATGGATTGCTATAAAATTCCTTATACCACTATGTCATGATCCGATCTAGGAACATGACCGGCATATAAGAAATCTCATTCTCACGTAAGCCTTATGACCTGTTAACTATTTCTACATGCATGCTCTATTCATAAAAACCATAAAACTCAAAAATTTCTCTTTTCTACATATAAATCACCTGCTTCTTGAATTCAAAATAATCAAATAATCGAAATAATCCTGTCTGTTGTTTCATAATCTGTATCTGAGTCTGAAATCAAAATACAATATAAAACTAGCTCTGCTTCAAAATGTTCATGAAATTAATACAAATATGTCTTTAAATACAAAATCTAAATATACCATCATGGTATGTTAAATGCAAAACATGATGTAAGGTCTGGGATTATGCTTGCATCTAGACTAGAGCGCTCTAAACCAATGACAACAAGACTCATCATCTGAAGTCTAATGTTGCTAGGAGAAAGGGGGTTGGAAAGAGTCCATGGCAACTGTTCTATCTGTAAAATAGGAGAAAGAGAGAGAAGTGTGAGTTTTGTTGCCAAAACTCAGTGAGTGAATCCTCACCTGAAGCCCTCTTTCATGAGACACCAAAGAATAATGCATAGAATCATAATAACATTATTAATACTGAAATGTATTCATAATTATGCATGCATATATATATATATATATATATATATATATATATATATATATATTCTAATCATCAAGTACAATTCAAAAATTATTTTCTCAATTTAATTTCATATATGAAATCATACAAACTCATATTATAGTAGCTCCTGGAGAAACAGTAGTCTGTGCTTTGTGGGTACCCAGTTCCTAGTGAACATGGGTCCCTAATTGAGATCTTAATGGTTCCTCATGAACCGCATCCCCTGTGGACTGATCTTAAAACTCTGAATGTGAATATCTAGTCACATCTGGGCGTTATGTATCGCCGTCCCCAGTGTAATAATGAGTTCTTTGTAATCTTTGGATATAAATTTCTATAATCTTTGACCCGGACTACTTGGTACCAAGGTTAACGGATTAATTGCCGTTAACACACAGCTTATTTCTCTATTACTACCTTCTAAATTAGTTAAATACATTCATTTAAATCTAAAACTCCTTAAAACTATTTAATTCTCTGTGAGCTCTGAATCCTTGTAACAGTTTGACCTTAGCATAACTGTAACTATGAAATCATACATGATGATTTCAGGTCCACAGAATATGTATCCGCCAACTGTTATGAGTCATATAAAGATTCATGCTCTAAAATTCTTTTATGTCTAAATTTCTAGATCATCCTTTACCAACAATAAACTCTGATTCTACGAGAGCTATGAATCCGCCTGATTCTAACAGTCTAATCTTAGCATATCCGTAGCTATGGAATCATGTCCAATGGATCACCCCGTGTAAACATTTATGATTCCATACATCCACAGAGTATGTAGTCATCAACTGTTTTGAATCCCATGAAGATTTAAGCTCTGAAACCTTTTAATTATCTAAAGCATATTTCAATAATCAAGCTCTTTATAATCAGAAAACTCAATATCATGCTTCAAAATAGCAAAACTTGCAATAATAATTCCATTTTCTTCTCTACATTGTATCTAGGTATAAAACCATTTCATATATATATAAATCAGTTTTAGAATCCATTAAAGCAATCAGAAAAGCTTCTAACAATCCTATATATCATCAATTCTACATAAAATCATTATAACAAACATGGTCCCATAAGTTTTATCCAAAACCAGTTTCATGCTCTAAAACAAGGAGTTCTAAAACATATAAACTAATAGTAAACTCAAATTTCTTTTGTAGAAATCTCCAAAATCAATCAGTAATTGGTATCTTTATGAAAATAATTCTAATATATAACATAGAGATAACATATGAGAATCCACTCATCTGGTGGGATGAACAATGAAGAACATACACCAACAGAAGCAGGAGATGGCACCATTATCTAATATAACAGCCATAATACTCTAAATTAACCTTTAATAATCTCTTCAATATCCAACTCTATGACGAAGGGAGCACCATGACTTCATGAACATAGAGGGATATCAGTAAAATCCCAAGAACCATGGAAGATTTGAAGGAAAAGGAGGTAGAGCTATCAAAATCTCTTACCTTTAAGCCTTAGAAGTAAAAGATTAGAGTTACATTGAGTGAAATAGAGCTTGGAGGAGGGTGAAAATGGTGGAAGAATTGAGTTTGGGGGAGAAGGCGTTTGGGGTTGTGTTTGGTCTAGAAAAATCCCGAAATGAGGGTTTATATAAATCTGTTAGCCGCCTGGGCGGTGAACGACCGCCTGGCGCGGTCCCCTTTCTAGCTTCCACACCGCCTTACTCTCTAATGACCGCCTAAGCGGTCTTCCAGGAAGTCATATACCGGTATATATTGGACTGGGGTGACTGGACTGTCTCTATACTCACTTATTTATATTTCTTAATGTCCTCATTTATTTTACTCTCCATTAACTTTAAAATATAAATGTCCTCATTTATTTTACTCCTCATTTGGATTCAAATAAATTATTAGAAAAATCAAAATCCTAACAATTCAAAATCCAAATTTGGGATTTTAGTTTAAATTCAAAAATTCTTACGATTTTATAAATTTGCAAGCCAAAAATGAAATGTTTAAGGGTTTCATAAAATTCTTTAAAAATCACTTTTCAACTCATTTTTCTCTAGGGAATCATTACTGAGACTTTTGATCCTAAGACCATGGTTCTATCATAGAGCTCTCAAAGGACGTATAGGGTCTAGGCTTAGTAAAATCCACAACCCGAACCACAGGTAAAGATGACTGGCATTGTTTCTAATTCGAAAAAAAAATTTCTAACTATTTTATTTAAAACCTAGGATATTACACACTATTATCAATATCAATTATCAAATGAAAAATATTATTTAAATATTCTAAAATTCTCATTTAATTACTATTGGATGAGACAATAATCCCCACTTATCAAGTCATTGAGTTTTGGAAAATCCTACATGGATCTTCCCTATTAATGTTGGTTACAGCTCCTTTAAAACGAGGATTTCATTTTAGAGAGTAAAGTAAGAAGATTCTATTTTGGATTAATAAAATTAAAAATAAAGTCCTTTTCACTCTATTGATCTAAGGATAAAATTGCTCACTTTATCCTCTAAAGTGAGAGGATCTATATCCATTAACGTTTGTCTATTAGTGACTTTGACATAACAGTACATATGTGTATAATACATGATTTTCAATGGCATTGTTGCAAAAATTAAAAATTGTTACAACTATTGAATAATTATGTTATCTGTTTATTATTAAGTGATAAAAGTACACTATTTTTGTTAATAAAAAAAAGTACAGTATCTTCTCATTTCTTATTGCATTCTCTTCCTCTAACCCCAAAGTAAACCATCCTCAAACAAAATAAATCAACCTAAACCCCACAACTTAAATAGTTATAATAGTATTTAATATTTACAATAATACCACTAAAAAACATGTGTTGTACACATGTATATTATTTCACAAGGTTCTGAAAAATCGGACCGGATATCGAATGGGTTGGGGCAAGGGTTCAGAGGTTCAATCGGTTTAATCGAGGGTCCAACCAAAATATAACCAGTATGTAATAAAATATGCATTTATATAAATATATAAAAATACAAAATAAAATATATGTCATAAATAAATAAAAATTAAATTATGCATCAACAAAACTCATGGAACATAACATAATTCATCTATTAATCAAAATAAACATTATTCATATGGGTCAAATCTCTTAAGTTACTATTTTCCATATAGAAAAAGAAAAAAATTAGGAAAAAAAGCTCAAAATGATGTAATTTTACATTTTTTTTACAAAAAAAAAAACTGTTGGATCGATTTTTTATAGAATTTGGTTTATCTAGTTTCTTGGTTAAGCGGTCCCAGCTATTCTTGGATGATTAACTGCGCGGTTTTAGGTTCAACTCCTGACCGGACAAAGAGCCGCTTTAGTTCAAACGTTCGGACCGATCGATTCTGTCCGATTTTCAGAACATTGCTATTTCATCAAAATCATTAACGGATTAATATTATTGGGGTAGGTCGATGTAGAATTTTCCAAATCTTAGAGATTTGATGTGCAAATTTTCAAAATAAAAGGGACATGGCTTATGTTTGGCCAAATCTTATACAAGGTGAGCCGGTTTAATTTTTAACAAGGCATGATGGTATACTTGTGCAGTAGTAATTTTGTTTGACTGAAAGTGGAAAGAGAGCAACAGGAGCGAGTTGTCGGGTGGACATGATGATGGAAGGTACAGTAACAAACATGGCGAATGGAAAACGAGAAAAACCGTAAACTGAAAAAACTGGAATTCGAAGAGGGGCCGGCTGGGTTCGGGTACAGTAGAGCCCACGTAGAGTAGGGCATTAAGCTACAGGATCAGAATCAGATTCGATTAAAATATAATAAAGCAGAAAATGGTGTGCTGCGCTTTCTCTCCCTAGAGTTAGAGTTAGAGAGAGAGGAATTCCATTGTAGATCCCACCCACCAACCCACCCTTGCCCGTTTCCGTGCCCCTCTCTCATCACTCTAGTTCAGAACCCTGCTCTTTAATTACCCTTTCTGCTTCTTCCTCTTCGTCTGGGGCCTAACTCTCTGTCTCTCACACACAAGCTCTAAGCATGCCAAAGAGCAATGATACAACAGATGATAGTTCGAATCAGCTGAAGAAGCCACCCTTGAAGAGGACGAAGACGCTGCCCGCTTCCAGCACCCACTTCCAACATCTGAATCTGAGAGTTGCCATTGACAATGGAGGTGGAAGTGCCTCTGCTCCTGCTGCTGCGCCTCCAACCAATGGTGGTGACACTGACTTCGCACATGAGCAGTGGAACTACCCTTCTTTCCTCGGCACCAAGCCAAGGAGAAGGACATCACCCCCCAGCAACCTCGATTTCTCCAAATCCCTCCCACCCCGCCCCCGCCCCCGCCCCCGCCCCCGCTTGAATACCCCCGAGAACAACAGCAACCTCAACCTAAACCCCAAACCCTCACATGTTCCTCCTCCTCCTCCAACTTCTTCATCCTCATCCTCTGCACTCACTTCCGACATCAACGCCAGGACGCCACAAGAGTATAAGCGCTCTCCCATTTTCTACCTCGTTGGTCACCTCCTTACTTACTTTTTTTCTTGTCTTTCTTTTTTCTGAAAAAAAAAAAACAAATATTTATGCAATTAGATCTTCTCAGGAAAATTGGGGGGCACATATAGTTCCTGTGGGGGGGTTTTGTGTGTGTGTAACAGCAATGAGCTAGAGTGAGCTGGTGGAATTGAGAAGAGTTGGTGGAATTTGGTGGAGTGGAGTTCATCCATCTCCACTCTATTCAATCCAAGTTTGGCAAATCCAACCAATGGAACAAATAGAAATCACACTCTGCTCCGCTCCGCTGTTGGCCGGCTGCATTGCCTGCTTTTCTGAACCATTCTCCCTACCATATGCACTAGCATCTCACTATTGATGCGATGCCCCTTGAGCTAGAGGCTATCTAACCACAACTATGCCGTTTATCAGTTCGAATAGTAGGATGCACGAGTTTTAAGGTTTTAGATATATAGCCTTTTTGGACAAAATATTACCTATATTGTGCATGGCCCACAAAGTCATGGTCATTGACGGACCTTTCGCTACTTTTCTCTTTTACAACATAGCTGCTGTGAAGACTTCATTTTTAACAATTTGAACCTTTTATTTTGGGTTGCAGCTCTTTATTACCTGTATTATTTTTGTACCCCATTCAGCTTATCTACAGTATAGGCTTGCAAAGCTGGAGGTATGCTTCTCATTCAACAAATTTGTTACGTTCATTGACATAATGTTGGATAGATTATTTATCGAGTTCTCTGGTTGCAGGAAGAAAAACTTCGCCTGTGTTGTGAAATTGATTCTTGTTTTGGCAATGGAAGAACATCTTTAGAGGCAGATGACAGCTCATTTTCTTATATCCTGAATGCTGACAGTAGAACAATTGCTTTGAACATTGTGGTGTTCACCCTCGTTTTGCCTTTTGTGTTGTACAAATATATTGACTACCTTCCTCAAATAATTAATTTATTGACGAGAACAAACAATAACAAGGAGGATGTACCGCTAAAGAAGAGAGTTGCTTATATGGTGGACGTATTTTTCTCCATATATCCTTACGCGAAGCTACTTGCTCTTCTCTTCGCAACTCTATTTCTTATAGGATTTGGTGGCTTAGCACTGTATGCGGTGACTGGAGGTAGCTTTGCCGAAGCACTTTGGCATTCTTGGACATATGTAGCTGACTCAGGAAATCATGCTGAAACAGAAGGAACTGGGCAGAGGATAGTCTCTGTCTCAATTAGTTCAGGTGGCATGCTGATATTTGCTATGATGCTTGGGCTTGTTTCAGATGCTATATCGGAGAAGGTGGATTCACTCAGGAAAGGGAAGAGCGAAGTAATTGAAAGAAACCACATACTCATTCTTGGGTGGAGTGACAAATTGGTAATCTCCACTATGGTTTGTCAATGAATTGTTTTGAGTAATTGATGTTAAATTTGGATATGTGATGCTGACTGCCATTTTGGGGTATTCGGTCCATCTGATGGTTCTTATATTGTTTTGGCTCGATGTGAATTGCCTAATGGAATCTAGCTTTCTTGCTTATAAACATGCATGATGTGACTTGCTCCCCTGTTTGAGTTCTTCGCATTTGAATGGATTAGTAATTTTTCTTCATTAACAAGAAAAGTAGAGATTGATACATAAATTTGATGGCAGGGCTCACTTTTGAAGCAGCTAGCAATAGCAAACAAGAGTGTTGGTGGTGGTGTTGTTGTAGTGCTTGCAGAAAAAGAAAAGGAGGAAATGGAAATGGATATAGCTAAACTAGAATTTGATTTCATGGGGACATCTGTAATATGTAGAAGTGGCAGTCCTCTTATACTGGCTGATCTAAAGAAGGTATTGACGTGTTATCTCTGTTCTATTTTTAGGGGAAACGGTGACTTTTAACAAAATCTCTGTGGATGATATAATGTCGGGGAACATGTTTAAAGTTGCTTTCACCAACCTTACTTCTTTCTAACTGTTCTCTATCCACTCAAATGTAATGATTATTTATTTGCAGGTTTCAGTTTCAAAGGCACGTGCAATCATTGTATTAGCTTCAGATGAAAATGCAGATCAGGTTATTCACCTAATTCATTACCTGTTTGTTTTGTTTGTAACTCTTCCTAAGAAATTTCTTCTTAGTCAAAATTTCCCCTTATCTCTGTCTCCAGAGCGATGCACGTGCTTTGAGAGTTGTTCTTAGCCTAACAGGTGTAAAGGAGGGCTTAAGGGGCCATGTTGTTGTGGAGATGAGTGACCTTGACAATGAACCCCTAGTGAAACTTGTTGGCGGAGAACTCATTGAAACAGTTGTTGCACATGATGTAATTGGACGCTTGATGATTCAGTGTGCTCTACAGCCTGGCCTTGCACAGGTTATTCAAAAAACTCTATCCCTTTAGTAAGCATTACTGACTTTTGCAGACCCTGGTCATGGGGGTAGTGGCTTGGTTGATTAGATCTCGTTTCCATATTCTCTTGTGATGGGTTTCTTCATATACAAATTGCTTTACAGATCCTGCCACTTAGAAGATGAATTTCTGAATGTGCTATTTTTTTTTTTTTTATTTGTAATACAAAGCCTGTTGCCTAGATAGTGATTGTGACAACCCAATTTTTGTCTTTTTAGTGGCTCAAAAGTCAAATGTAATTGGACTTTATGACTTCTCTGTTGCATTTGGTTCCACTATGCCCGAATTTGGTATAATTCAGTGTTGGTTCCTTTGCTTTCTCTCTTGGCCAGATATGGGAGGATATACTGGGATTTGAGAATGCTGAGTTTTACATCAAAAGATGGCCTGAATTGGATGGTTTCTGCTTCAAAGACGTATTAATTTCATTTCCTGATGCAATACCCTGTGGGATTAAAGTTGCTGCAGATGGCGGGAGGATTATCATAAATCCAGATGACAGTTATGTCATGAGAGATGGGGATGAAGTCCTTGTCATAGCTGAGGATGATGACACTTACGGTCCAGGTCCTATTCCGGAGGTTATCTTTCTGTTCTAACTCCTCTTGCACACTTGATCGGTTTAGTATGTTTGCCAAATGGGAGAATATGCTAGTTGGGTGCTTAGAGTGAAGAGTAACATGTTTTGGATTTATTAAATCAGTGGTAATAGGTGACTTATTAATAAATTTATGTTGTCAGACATCAGCTGGATATATGGTACCTTGTTTTTAATGTGATGTATTTTTGTGTAGATATGTAAGGGCCTTTTCCCCAGGATACATGATCCACCTAAATATCCAGAGAAGATATTATTTTGTGGCTGGCGCCGTGATATTGATGATATGATCATGGTAATTCCCTAAATTGTGTATGCTCTATATTACCACCTTAAATCTGCTGATGTGTTTTGACAAGCTACATTACTACAATGCACTATCATATTGATGCGTAGGAAGAATTAATCTACCCTTTGAAGAAACAAAAATAGATCCATGTCATGTTATGCAACTTGATTCTTAATTTCCTTGACCATTGTTGTTTCATAGGTTTTGGAAGCATTCTTGGCTCCTGGTTCAGAACTCTGGATGTTTAATGAGGTACCTGAAAAAGAAAGAGAGACTAAGCTTGTTGATGGAGGACTAGATGTTTCTGGGTTGTTGAACATAAAGCTTGTTCATAGGGAGGGAAATGCTGTCATTAGGCGGCACCTGGAGAGTCTTCCACTGGAGACTTTTGATTCAGTAAGTTTGAAATCTTCTATTAATATTTTGTGGCATGCCAAGCTTGACTATATGAATTAGTGTGCCTTAAGGAATCCTCTAGCGTTTATGCACCATGTGACTTTTCAGACTCATGTCATGAATATCCATAAAGTAAAGCTGGGCATTGTGTAATGTGATACATGATAAGATTTCATGCTTACTGATTCAATAAGAATTCTGGACATCAGCTTCTCACTCATTTGCAATTATTATTTACTGGTACTACTATCCTGCTTCTTTTTTTCTGGAAAAAAAAAATGGCACAATAAATGAAAATTTCTTCAACTGTATACTAACTCTAAGGGGACAGATCCTTATTCTTGCAGATGAGTCAGTGGAGGACTCTGTAGCTCATTCTGACTCAAGATCTTTAGCTACACTTCTGCTCATTCGTGATATACAGGTATCCACTATTGTTGCATTTCAGAATAGGGTTTTGAGGTTCTTCCCACTGACTAGTGTCACATTTTTTGTGAACTGAATTCTAATAAAAACTGCGTTTGTTTTTCTTATCTTTCTCTAGTCAAGGCGTCTGCCATACAAAGACTCAAAGTCAACTTCTCTGAGGTTATCTGGGTTCTCTCACAGCTCTTGGATCCGTGAAATGCAACAAGCTTCAGATAAATCAATTATAATCAGTGAAATTTTGGATTCTAGGACTAGAAATTTGGTATCCGTGTCCAGAATCAGTGATTATGTGTTATCAAATGAGCTGGTTAGCATGGCACTGGCTATGGTGGCTGAAGACAAGCAGATCAACCGTGTTCTTGAGGAATTATTTGCAGAGGAGGTACCCTTCACTTGAACTTATTTTTGCTATTTCTTGTGATGTTGAAGGATCTCAGTTGGATTTCGATATCTTTGGTCTCATCCCTTTTTGATCATTTGGTTCCTCTGGAATTTTCAATCCTCTCAATTTTAAATGTCTGGTTTAGCATTCTTTAGGTTATTGTTTTATTTGATGTGGTTTTGAATTACAAGACCAAGAATAAACATGTTTCGGAATTTTTGTTCAATTGTGGCAGGGAAACGAGATGTGCATTAAACCTGCAGAATTCTATTTATTTGACCAGGAAGAACTGTGCTTTTATGATATAATGATCAGAGGTCGTGCCAGAAGGGAGATTGTTATTGGCTATCGCCTAGCTAACCAAGAACGTGCCATTATCAACCCTTCAGAAAAGTCAGTGCCAAGGAAATGGTCCCTTGATGATGTTTTTGTTGTTATTGCGTCAGGCGACTGACAAGGAAGGGAACAGTAGTAACTTTCTTGTCACTTATCATGCATACCCCGATGCCCCCATCCCCTCCTTTTCCCTGCACCCGGACAAGCCGTTCAATGAATGGAAGCTGCGAATTTGGAGACTCCTACAAATTGCAAGCAACTAAGATTTTTGCTCATTCAGATAGTTGTTAGCCTCTTGTTATTTAATGTCAAATAATAGATTCCTATTTACTGCAACTTGTGAAATGATCGTTCAAGTTGTGGAGGTTAACTAACAAATATGTAGAAACTATGAACTCATTGTCAAATGAGAGATTTTGGGGAAACTGGAAGAGATCTACATGTAAAGTTCACTTAAGTTGTCTTCTCATATTAACGGATGCAATGAACGCATGCACTGCTCTGCTGGTAGTACAAGAAACAGCCCACGTGCTTAAAAAAATACTTCAATAAAGACAAAAAAGAAAAATCTCTTGCTCATTAAATTCTCGTTGTGACTCCTTTCAAGCACAGCCACAAGCTCTGCGTTCTCATCCCATGCCCACGACTGCCAATTCAGCGTCCACAGCACAGCACAATCACATCACATCAATGCTTTCAAGCCATATCATTTTCAACGCAAGATCGATATATCAATGCCGAATAAGGTCCGCTTCTTATCAAACTTCGAAAACTTACCAATATGCAATAGCCTGCCCCATTCATTCATTACTTACCCTCGACCCCAAAAAACAAAAAAATAAATAAAAAAAGAGTCTCATTCTCTTGTCTCCTCTCTCTATTTTACTTTCTGTCTTTACAACCAAATTTTATCACATATTTAAATCATAGATAATTAAAAAAAATTAAAAATTATGAATGATATCTTCATTACACATATAGTAAAATTTTATTAAGAAAATATAGAGAAGAACAGAAAAAGAGAACAGAAAATTTGCTTACTCATTAGTTACCCAACTCTTGTTTGTACGTTTCAACATGTTCAACAATTGCATATCCTTCTCGATTTAGAAAAAGGAAAATATTCCTTTTTACTAAAAAGTATACTCTTGGTAAAATATATTACAAAATAATTTTCTTTTGAAAATTTCACACCATTAAAGTAGACTCAAATCATTGAATACCACATCTCATTTGAGAGCGCAATGTTTCTTTTAATGTCTGAAAATATGAGTTCAAATACCAAAATCAAAATAAATTAATTTTCTTTTAAAGTGGTTTTTGTCTTTTCACTAACTTCATGTCCATGTGATTCTACCATTTGTAAGCCTTTGTTATGGCCTAGCCTTGTTCTCAAATTTATATTTACACAATTTTGAGCCAATGAAAATCAATTAACAAAAATTACACTCAATTCAATCAACTTGTTCAATTAGTTGAATTAATTCATTGATACATTTCTTTGGAAAAGTCTGAATATTTCTTACGCTTCTTCATAAATATTTGTATATATTTCATATCCACGGTCTGCGGATTAATTTTGGGTGTTATCCGATTTTGTAAAGTCAATTTAAATAAATAATTAAACTGAAACTGTAAGTTGCACTCTTGTCAATTCAATGTAACCAATAAAAACCTTGTAATTTTCTTTAGGGTCTCTTTTTACGGTTCAGATAAAATATTAACACATGTCCAAATAGTATTAAGTACGTTGTTATTATTATTATTTTTCTCTTAACAATACAATTCACTTATCATGGTACTCAATCCTTTACTCTCGTGGTGAAGGAACGAGTGTCTTATAGTTTAACATTGAGTATTATTGCAGAAAAGGGGTCTTCTGTCTTGTATTTGCAGAAGGGTGTTTGTTACCATTGCCACAACCTCCATTACTGAATCCCAAGACACCAACGACAGCAAACAACTCTGGGAAGATATCACAAAAACAATAACTGACATTCCCATCATAGCTAACTAAATAGTGAATCCTTTTCAGATCTACAACCACCGTCCGCTAAACACATCTCTTCGGTGCGATTCTTTGTAAATCGAACCCCAGTTTTATGCAGCAAACCAGCCACCCAAACGCTAATAGAAGTCATTTGGATTGTCATGATTAAGCTTTGATTTTCGGGTTCAGATTAGTAGAGTCAAGAGCATGAGAATTCAATTTTCGTGGTGGGGAAGTGGGTGTTGGGTTTAGAGAGACTGATTCACAGTGTAATTAAATGATGTCAATGTATAGCGATGAGTACTAAAATAAATCCGATAGAATTAAATCTATCAATCAGTGCAGTGCAGTGGAAAAATAAATATCAAGATGAGTAATAATTCATGGTGGGACTCGTCAATCACTATTTACGGTGGGGTCATTTGTCACTATTCACGCAGACAGCATTCATCAATGGAACCGTATCACTATTTTCGTGAATAGTAAATTTGGTGTTACATTTCACTGTGGTGGGACCCACGTCACTATTCACATTACAAAGAAATCTGCACACCGAATTTTTAACGTGGAAACCCCCAAATACCGGAGGAAAAACCACGGACAACTCCAAAAAACATTCCACTATATTCATATTCATGATAATTACACAATATCCTTTCACACTCTCAAATCCAAGAGATAAATATAGTGTTTCCTAGTGAGAACCCTCCTATTCAAATACTACACTTTTGTAGTACCAAGGAATACTAAAGATGATACCAAAAAATATTTTTGGTGTATATACCCACACCCTACACTCTCTGGGATTTACTCACACTCTTTATTTTCCTCTCACTCTCAGAAAAATAACACAAGCTCTGTGTATTTTTCTTTCTATGCAGTTTGTATTTCCGCTGCTGCTTATGATTCTGAAACTGGTTCTGTTGCCTCTATTTATAGAGAAAATTTAACGCGTGCAAAGTAATCATTTTAATATTCACGCGTTGAAAATTCTCCTCTCACCTAACAGTCACTTAACACGAGTGATTTCACTGTTCAACTTTTTTCTTCACCCCCAACTGTTTCAACATCTTCGGCTTCTCTCCCTTATTTTTTTCAATTGGCTGGACCCCACAGTGGGTTCGCCACATCATCACAGCACCTCATCATCCTCTTCTTCTGTCTGTATTTTCAAACCCAAAAATTCAATTTATGAAGGAAAAAAAAAGAAAACCGAAACCCGTCCTCATGGTTGCCCTCCTCCTCCCAAGTCTCCAACGGTAAGCAACGGTGACTAACAAAATTCTTGAAGAAATTGTTGCAAGACTCATTGACACTATTTAGATCAGTTTCTCAAGCCCATTGAAGCTCCTCAAGATAGACAATGCTTCTCTGACATAAGTTGTTGTCTAGCAAAAGAGAAAGGCCAGCTTGAGAATTTGAGGGGTTCATGTGCACTCCCCACGTTCACTGATGACAAAGAACTAGGCAAGTTCCCATGAGATCCTGATAAGGTTAAGGTTTGATTGTCCCCTTTATGACAGAAGAAAATTAATTAGAAAGACTAAAAGGAGAAAAAAAAAATGGGAAAAAAGGCAACTATGAAAAAGGTTCAGCAATGAGATGAGAACATATGAGCTCCGAAGACGATGGCGGTGGAGGAAGGTAGTGGTGCAGGGAGGAGAAGATGGAGTAGGGTGGAGATACTATCTATTAAGAAAGGAAAATGATATCTTAACACCGTAGACACCCATGTAGGTCCCATGCAATATGAGAGGAGTGATGGAAAAAAAATAAGTTGAAAAAAAAAGTAAATAATGAAACTTATATATATTATATATATTGTAAATGGAATATTTGGATGTTTAAAAAAATTAGGTGTTGGGATAGCAAAATCATTATGAAACGACTTGGTATTGTCATGAGCCCCTCTTTTACAAATTTAAATAGAGTTTATTTTTTAAAATTATAGGACATTTCTTTTTATTCTATATGGGGAGTAAGGTTGATTCTTAAGTAACCGGGACACACGAATACTTCACCTACTTTCGTGCCAAGGACAAAAGTGGATTATGAAAAGGTGGAGCATTACTTACTCTCTTTTGCTAGTAGGAACTCTTTTCTTTTCTTTTTTTTATTTATTTGCAGAAAAGTCAAAATTAAATTCAAAACAACTCATAAATAGATTATTTGATCATAGGATTTACTAATGACATCATTTTATTTCCCATTCCTCTCTTAGTAAGATTAACAACACTTTCACAAAATTTTGTTGAAAATAACTAAGAAAATTACTTCAAGTCCTAATAAATTATCATATTGATATCTTCAACATATCCGTCACTAAATTCTCCATCATCAGCAAAGCTTCTTCCGCGTAGCAGTTTTTCATCTTCGTGGTTCTTTCTCCTGCTAAAACGAAATAATTATCCAAAATGAGAACAAAGAACAATATATCGCTTCCATCAATGGTTCCAGTCCTCAAAAGTACTTAATTAGCTAGCTTAACTTTTGTTTTTTTTTTTTGGGGGGGGGGGGGGGGGGGGGGTTAAAAATGATGGCTGGGGAAGAAATTAATTAAAAGCCTGCGTACCATAGAAAGTTGGTGCTTGATCTTTCCCGTAGTTGATAGTAGGTGGCTTTAGAGGACACGATGAGGAAAGCGGAAGCACCGGGAGATTTTGGCAGTTGCATATTTCAATCATATAGCCATCTGGGTCATGGAAGAATAGCTGATCAACTTGCACGCCACCATCTTCCACAACTGCAATCACGTACTCTATCTTCATTTCATCGAGTTTCTGCATTATAAGCTTCATGTCTGAGCTTTGAAAGGATATATGATTTTCTTTGGGGTTGATCACTCTTTTTTCTACCGGCACATTATCGGACTCAAGCAGGTGAATGCCAATGCCATAATTGAATAACCTAATTAAACAATGTCCATGCTGAATGTTAGAAATGCACCGATAAATATAATAAAACAATAGGTTTGGGTGTGTCAATTTATCTCCATGGAATAGACATCCCATAGGCCAGAAAAAATAAAATTGTATGCTTATGAATATTTCAACCAAATAAAGTAAATAAATCATTTGTTCCTAATATTCACTCTTCTATTTCTTTTAAATACATATTTTTTCGTCAGAATTTCTTTTAAATATTTTGAGCGTAGTTGCATAGTTCGGGGCGGAGAAGAAGGATAAAAATAAAGTGTGGTGGGCCACAAAAAAAGGATGAGGGCATCTGTCATTGAATTTGTGAAATGTCATTTAGAGGCAGGGACGGGCCCATTTCAAGTGCACCAGCGGCTATTGTCCTATGTGTCAATTATTGTACCATGTGTACGATTTATAAGCAATAGAACTTCTCACACCTTTCCTGACGAAGATAAAGAAAACAAAAATTGTCGAAATATAATAGAGGTCTCCTTTATTTATCCACCTCATATTTTCTTTTTCTGAACTAAATAAAAATTATTAACTGAAAAAATTAAATTATTTTTATATCCTTATTTTCATCCTCATCCCCAGAGCCGCCGCCACCACCCACCCCCACACCTCTCCTCCCCTCAGCCAACCCCAAACCCAGAAACTTAGAACCCAAAACCCAAGAAGGCATCAGTGGCGACAGCAACAACACCAACGAAAACAACACAACAGAACCAACAACAACAACATCATCATCCTCCACGCCAAGTGAACGATTCCTCTCTTCTCTAGCGCTCTCTCTCTGCCACACCTGGTTTTCGGGCCGAACCCGACCCACATCATGCAAGCACCGATTTAAAACTGATTTTTCAGCTTGTCTCCTGAACAAGTATAGGGAGGTAAATCCACCCTTTAACTTGATAGCAACACCGGGATCATCAAGATCGGTTTTTGCTTAGTGGGTATTGGATTTTGAGTTCACCCCAAAAAGAGCAAAAGAAGAAAAAAAAAATGGTGGGGATATTTTCGAGATTCTGTTGGAAGGAACATCCACCGACGGACTCAAAGTGCCCTGCTAAGAGTTTTTTTAATTTAAAAAAGAGTTCTTTCATCTGATGAACCCTTTATTTTCTAAGCAAATCCGATGATTTGTGTTGTTTTATCTTTTATTGATTTGAGTTCTTTGGACTTAGATTGACCAATGAATGCTGATATTATGATCCGTGAACATAACTTGTTATAAAGATTCCTATCAGTGTTTATAAAAAAGAAAAATCTGACTTTGATTTTTGCATTTTTCACCTGAAAGCTTGTTTTTGATCAGTTTCGGCTTAAACAATTACTTTTTTGTTATGTTTTGTTAGTAACCAAACTATAGTCCTCATCTTATCCTGAGTTCAAAAAATTGTTAGTTTGATTTGCTGTTGGATTGGAAAAAATTAGAGACATCCGTATGCAATTGGATGTTAGAACTCCATTTTTGTTAGAACTTCATTATGCAATTGGGGTTGGCAGAGGGGAGGAGGGGTGGGTGCTGGCTTTGGAGACAGGAGACGGAGATAACGGTATAAAAGTAATTTGATTTTTTCACTTAATAACCTTTGTTTGTATTTATTTAGTTCAGGAGGTAAACGTCATATAGATAAATAGAAAGGATGTTTATTGCATTTCGATAAATTTTAAGGAAGTCAATGTAATTTATCTAAAAAAAATAATATTATTTTTATTTATATTTTATTGAATATAGTCTTGATATATTTTTATTAATTTTTAGATTAGATGTGAACTCTATTTAATTGAGTTATATAATCTATTCAATAGTAAGTACAAATATGTCATTATAATATCTCATAAAACATGAATTAAAATAATATTTCTAAAGAAAAAAATCTCGCACATTTCTTGTTTTCTTTATCTAAAACAATCATAGATTCGAAATTCCACTGCCCACGGTCAAAAAACAAAAAAACAGAAAACTTAATTATAGAAAAAAATTTACAGTTGCACACACTTATCATTATATAGAGTTCAATTTTTATATATTGATAATATAAAAATATTTTATACAATCATCTAATAATATATTATTATATTAAAAAAATATTAAATATTAAATTAATTACTTGAAAATTTATATAAATATGATGTTTTGATTGGAGATAATATAAAAGATATACATGACATGTAATTACTAACTATTATTTTAATCGAATAAATGATGAATCCGATTTTGCTTGATGTGTTTATTATTTTTTACACTGCATCTTGCTGAACGTGGACCTCGTCGTAGTTCTTATGAAGCAAGTGTGGCCTTAGTACTATTGAAGCAAAACATTAGCACTCTGCTCGCTCGGGAAGTGAGAAAAACTAGAGTCTTATTAATTTACTTTTTTTCGGTTTTTCAAATTTGTGAAGAAAAGATCTAAAAAATTAAAAGTTAAAATTTTCAGTTTTTAATTTTATTTTTAATTTTTAATTTTTTCAATTTTACCTTCATAAATTTAAAAAATTAAAAACTATTTTCAGCAAGTCAAATAGAACTTAAAGTTCTAGTATCTGCTTGTTTGGTTTGCCACTATTTTCATGTTGCGGTGTAAAAAATTCAGATCAGAAAAATTGAAAGTGTGTGGTTTGGTATTTTGCTTTTGAAAAAAATGTTTTATTTTTAAAAAATTGATCATAATATAAGCTAAAAATTGTAGCTTTTATTTTTTTATTTTATATCAAGTCTTCTAAACTCACTTTGCTAATATCTTTTTTAAATACAAATAGATTTTTGTTAAAATCGATTGATTCAATATAAATTATTTCAAAAGTAATTATATTAAAATCTAAATCCAAATGGATCTATGAAAGAGTGGTTAAGAACTTACCAAGCCCCTTCAAATTTGAAAGAAGAAGGCCTCTTGATGAGCACAAAGCCCAACACATTCTCATAGAATTTCACAGACTCACTCACACTCTTGCAAACGAACGAGACATGGTTCAGTGAAAGCAGAGGCAGAGGCATCATCGTGGCTTTGGATGAAGCTGGAGCCAGAACTGATGATGAGTCTACTTCCACATTCGCCATCTCTCGTGCGGCATGCCCCATCTCTGTTTCTTTCTCTGAACTTCACAACTCTCTCTTTAATTTCTCGAACGGAAAATGTTACGTTGCTTGTGGGCAATTGTGGTGCAGAGGAAGCAACACCACTACGAACTTATATAGATCGAGGCACAACTAGTTTCTTAGACTTAGAGGCTTATTTATGCTTGTGACATGCTGATGTTGCAATTTACTTTACAGATAAGCTTAAGAACGAAAAATATCTATTTAGAGTTGTTCTTTGCATATCTGATTGCAAAGACACCTACAAAAAAAAAAAAAAAGAGTCATAATCTTATCGTTTTCGCATCACATTTCTTTAATTTTTTAAACTCTAAAGGGTTTTTATGAATGTGTCTAAATAGAGGTGTATAAACATTTTTCATCCGTTTACACCTTATTCATTTATTATCTATGACAGCTACCTACCTGTGTTAGTGTGTCTTCTATAGCCGTTGGATCTACTAAGAATTTTATCAGCAGCTCTTTGCAGTCTTACAATACGGTATCCACGTTATAACGAGGAATACTTAGGTGCCCCAGAATAAAATAAAATATTATTATGATTTATTTATTGATTAATATATGAGTTATTGTATTAAAAATATAGAGAAAATAAAAAATAAAAATGATTTATAAAACTTGTGTGTTAATTAATAAAAAAAATAAGAACAAGTGCTCTCTTATGCTCTCAGTCTAACTAAGGAAAATCATATCAAATCGACTTTTCCTTTGTATGATCAAAATATGTGTATGTTTTAAAAAATATACTTTTAAAATTGTAAGATTAATATATATATAGATATATGTATGTATTTGAAACAGCTTATAATTAAAAAGATCACTGATGGAGTTTATGAAATTAAATTAACATACACTAAATATATTTTGTTGTCCACAAATAATTCACTTGATCTGAACAAAAAAATATTATTCATATAAAGGTTAACATATATATATATATATATATATATATATATATATATATATATATATATATATATACAATTTTTATTGTCTAATTACTAAAAATAATTGAGAGAATGAACTTTGATATAATGATATTGTCTTATGACTCGAAGGTCACAGATTCAAAAGCCTTTCCACAAAGTGAAAATAAAGCTGTGTATGTCTATCCTCCCCGAATCTATACCCCCACCACTACCTCTATCAAAAATAAAAAAATAAATAAAACAGAAAAAACACCCGAACACGCAACAAAAATCGTACTTCCTTTTTCTCTTATTAATTCAATCAAAGCTATTTTCATTTCATTTATGTTTCCAGTTGCGTTAGCCCACAACCACACACACATTTTCATTACAGCTAGCTAGGCTCAAGTCAATTTCACGTAAATAAACTTAGTATGGTCCTTTTATTTTATTTTATGTTTTTATCATTTTCCGTATCAACGTACGTATATTTTGAAGGTCGTACGCATGCCATTAAGTAGCCTTCAATCTTTCGAACTTACCGACAATCGTTCTCAGAACTTAGATAAATTAAACAAATAATCTTTTCCATAAAAATTAAACACACTATGAAAAAAAAAAATGTGAACAATGACTGCCAGTCACCCCAATTACACACGGACTGGCTCCGCGTCTCTTTTGGAACGCGCGTGACTGCGATCATGATGTTATTTTGTAGAAACTCTATTTAATCACATCCAAATATGATGATATTGATCCGAGATACATTCTGCGGTGACCAAACCCCGAATTGAAGGAGGAGATCCCAGAAGAGAAGCGGTTGTCAGAAGAGCAGCTCCTCCTCCAGTTTTAGTGGCAACATATGATATGATGATATGATAAGGGCAGGTTGTGATCAAGCAAAAGCTACGCAGGTCTACCCCAATTTTGAACAGTTCCAATCACAACCAACCTACCCCTTTCCTGAACCACCGACCGGATGTTGAGAAGTCAACAATGGGCCATGGATATATACCCCACTGAGCCACATCGTAGTGGATTGATTCAATTGCATACTCATGGCCTAGCTGGTGGCTAGTGCTATTATGATTCGTCCATGCATGAGCGTTGCCCACAAAAAATCGTCATATCTTAGCATACTTTCTAAGAATAATCATTAATTCTTTCTCTGAGAGAATTATTGCAATTATATCTGTGCAAACGAAGTGTGAGATATATAAATTAAATATTTTTCTCCTCAAACATTCCATGCCGTGTCCATCTTTGATATCACCGCGCCAATTGACCTTCAGTTTAATGAATAGATTATTATCTGTCATTTCGAATTTTCAAAATGCTCGAAATTTTACATACTTTTGAATCATTGTATAAATATTGCCATGACTAGTGTTGAAGTATACAACGTTCATGACAAAAAAAAAGAAAGTCTAAAACATTGAAATTCACACCTAAACACCGGTTAATAGGCCAAATAACTAGGCAAAAATAACCCAGACTCATTTAGACATTTATTAGTCACTGCGTACGGTACAATGATTAATTATCAGCATGTTGCCACTTAAAGAAAAGGGGACTTCATTACTGTAAATCTACTGTAAGAAGGTCGATACTCAGAAATAGTTCACATATTCATATCGAATAGTTATCGTATTGAATACCTGATCAGTATTTTTTAGATATCCTTAATTATACTTTTTGTTTTATTGTATACCATCATATTTTCATATCAAACTCATGTTGATCGAATACTTGTATATATTAGTACATATCCATGCATATCATAATTGTGAACTAACTGGGGATAATTAAATCAGGAGCTTATAAATGTTTTTAAAATCAAAATTGCTAATCCACACCGAGAGCAAAACCTATATACTTTATGTCAAGACTTACATCAGATGGATATATGATCAAATTATCTTCTATAATATTTTGGACTATATTTCTCTTTTGAATTAACCTTTTAGGATTAAATTAGATAGAATTCTAATCCCATATCCACTTTTGATTGCAAATAACATATAAAAGTACATTTCCTTTTTTTTTCGGTAGGCACATTGCCTAGTTTAGAAAAGAGAAATAATATTTATGTCACTTTTAAAAAATATCTTGAGGTGTTTCTTAAATATTAGTTGAGAGTAGGTTTCAGTTTTTCACTCATCTAATATTCAAAATATTCAAGTAATTAAATCTCTTTCAAGATATTTCAATTAATAAATAGTATAAATTAAATAATATTATTACTCTTTAACAACGTACAAGGAACTAACGTGTAGCGTAGGTTGTCGAGGGACTTCAATTCAATGTCCCCATTAGTCAACAAACTTGACAACAATAGAAATTAGTATAGGTGTCAAAATGGGCTGATTTACCCTATTTAGACTCGTCACGTCAAAAAGCCACAAAAAATAGATAGGACGGGCTGGCCTGTCAAAATAAAATGGGTTAGAATAATCTACTCAGTCTAATTTAGGGCGGTTTGCCCACCAAAAATTAAAAACATATTTTTTAACATTTTGATTAATTTTTTTTAAAAAAATTTAAATAATATTTTTATTTATGTACACTCAATTTTTCAAGGTCCATGACAACTATATATTAACTTGGACTAAAAAATATTATTGTTAATAGTATTATTTGTGAGTTATGATACTGTTTTATTTTTAAGTTTTAACTTTGAGTGAATAATATCAATTGTATGATGTTATTGTATTTGTGACTATATATATTTTTTATTTTTTTCTTTTTTAGGTCACATATTTCTTACTTTTTTTTATCAATAAATTATATTTTTTTTTTAAAAAAAGACTTAGCCCACGGGCCAAGCCCCCTCCAATCTGCCAAAATCAACGGGTTAAGCGGGACGGGTTATACCGGTTGAAACTTTTTTATGGATGAAGAAATTTAATGGATGAAGAACTCAACCCACAGAAATTTGCTAGGCATGGGCCATTTTCTTCTTTGGCATTGCCTTTTTCATCACGAGGACACTCTTTTGCTTCTTTCTTTGAATAGCCTTTAGTCCTGTACAATGAGCTTGGTTGGACAGCCCCTTTCCATCACCTTTTGCCTTTCTGCCCTTCTTTATAGCATGGCCTCTTGTTGGCCATTTAGGAATTCTTTTTATGCCACTTGAGCAGCCTCTGTCAGACCGAGCCAGCATGCATGATGAACATGAGAGTCAAGGAGCACAGGGAATAGAGCATATGCCACAATCAATGCGTGTCCACTGGAGAGGTAAGAACTTATAAACAGGGTTTGTTAATTTTATGTATAGCTAGCTACTCAGATTTGAGGAGAAGCACGAGCAATCATTCTTGATATTAATGACCATTTGTAATGACCAATCTATTTCTCACTTGATTAATTCGTCTTTAATTTCAGGATTAATTACACATCCCAATATTTTTTATATTATTTACCAATATATACCTTTTTTATTTGATAGCAATATGTTTGACTATCAAACATTTTAAAGCATATAATACATTTACCATGCAAACGTTTTAAGCTTAATTACATTTGACGTTTCCAACGTATTAAAATACAGTTAATTGCCAGCGCTGACAGATGTCAGTCATAAATCAACTGATTGCTAGTTGTTTTCTAAGTTTCAAAACACTCTACAGCCAAATGTTTTACCCTTAAACGACTTGTAGCCAAATGTATTAGATCCACGAGCTAAATTATAAAACCATCTCATATGGATACCAAGTGAGAAGCATATTCAAATGTGTGAGGAATTTTTTTTTTTTTTCTTTGCTAAGTGAGTGTTTAGGGAAAAAAAATAGCAAGAAGACGTTTTATGATTGTTCATTACAACTGTGTGGTATAATTCAAAACTCAAAAGATGGAGTCCAATTTTGTTGTCAAAATCCCTCACTTGTTAGTGTTCATTCATCTATGATTTTTTCTTAGCTTCAGGCCAAAATTCTTTACAAGTTATGCAAAAAAAATAAGCAAATAATCCAAATTGTGTATCGGCTACCTGCTACATTGATTGCTCAAGGTGCGGTATGGTATGGAATTGAAGTTGCAGCATTGAAAGTGACAATAATTTGAGGATGATATTTGATTGTCACAATGTCACGACCCGACTGGGAAACATGATCGACATGTGAGAAATCTCATTTTCATGCAAGCCTTATGACCTTTGAGTCTCTCTACATGCATAAAATAACATACTTTTCGTTCTGAAATCATAATTTCATCTAAATCTCTATTTAGACCTTATATCTAAAATTATAAAACCGAAATACTTAATATGTGAAGCTTTGAAAAATCTTAATCATACTCTGAAAATTGATTTAACATGTGATCTAAATCATAAATACATCACAGGTTTATTGCATAAACTCTATTCAAACTCTATATTTTCAATAATAGTCCTTGCATAAAATAGTGATTTCGTTTGGTCCATGAGGGTAGTTTGCGACGCTAGCTTAGGATATATAAATTCTTAAATAATACGAGAGTTCAGAAAAAATATACTCTATACCATTCATTATGACATATTAAATTTGTAAGTCATTGATATTTTTTAATTTTTTTTATATTTTTAATGTAATATTTGATATGTTAGTTAATAAATAGGGGAGGGCAAGTATTTTTTGTTTTTAGAGAATTTAAGAATTTCTCGTGATAGTTGATCATAAACAAAATGTAATGACTCTGGCTAGCTGTAAATCTTATCAAATTCAATTGCTTTTTTTACTCCTGTTCTTTTTCTAATTGTTTGTTCTTTTACATTCGTAAATACAAAAGATAAGAGCAGTCCAATGGTAAACTTCCGTAGAATTAGTCTCGGTTCTAAAATATATCCATAGAATTGAAGAAAGAAAGAAAATTTTAACGGATGGATTTTGTACAAAATGAGATTGGTAGAAGTGACCTTTAATTTCGACTCTCAATAGATAAGAAGGATTTCATAAAATTTTGTAGAAAACGAATAAGGAAAAATCACTCCAATTCCTTAGTAAAATCTCAAATTGAAATCTTCAACATATCCCTCACCAAGTTCTCCATCATCGCCAAGGCTTCTTCTGCAGAGCAGTTCATCTTCGAGGTGGTTCCTTCTCCTGCAAAACCGAAATTACTCAAATTGAGAACAGTACACTTCCATATATATTACTTGTTCAAGTCCTTCATGGGGAAGAGAACTTACCATTCAAAGATGGTGCTTGATCTTTTCCAAAGTTGTTGGTTATGGGTGTCCGTGTCTTTAAAGGACACGAGGAAAGCGGAAGCACTGGCAGGTTTTGGCAGTTACATATTTCAATCATATATCCATCTGGGTCATGGAAGAAGAGCTGCTCAACTTGCACGCCACCATCTTCCACAACTGCAGTCACGTACTCTATCCTCATTTCATCGAGTTTCTGCATTATAAGCTTCATGTCTGAACATTGAAAGGATATATGATTTTCTTTGGGGTTGATCGCTCTCTTTTCCACCGGAACCTTATCTGACTCAAGCAGGTGGATGCCAATCCCATAATTGAATAGCCTGAACAATATTTATGTTATTAACCGAAAAACCTACTAATTAAAGTTAGAAATGCATCACCAACAAGTTATTGCAAAATTAGTGTAGAAGATGAATAAGAGAGATCGGAATTTGTAAATATATTTTATATGTAAAATATATTTCAACGATAATAGCTCGTCGTCTAGCTTTCAGTTGAGTAAAATACAAACTATTTTTGCTTTTGAATATCTCATTAGAATCTAAAATGAAATCATCTACTGCACCTTTCTTCTTAGTTATTATGAATTTTAAGTGTAGTTGCGCTGGTGGTGCCCATGATGGATAGAACGACAGAAAAGAAGAGGGCTCCTTGCATTGAATTTGTGAAATCGTCAGTGGCAGGGCATCGATGGACATGGCCCAGACCAGTTCACCACTGTTAATTAATGTTCCATGTGTGCAGACTATAAGCCATAGAAACTGTTACTTTCTAGTTTTGTTTAATGAATAATGTATCTACATCACCTCTCTCTTAAGATTACCATTTGATCTAGTTTATAACGTACAAATAACGAATCTCTATTTATTCTTGTAAGTTTTCAATGCAGGTGCCATTCTATTTTAGATACTTATATAGGCATATGCGATGTGATATAGTATATATGTTGTTTCATCATACCGACCCAATTAGCTGAATATATGTAAAGCAAAAGGTTGACATATTTTTTATATTAAATCTTTTTTGATCTATTTATACATAGCTACATAGGCATTCACTTATATATATATATATATATATACATATTAAACAATTTTTTTTAAACTACACATAAATCAAAATATAACAATATAAATTGTGCAATTATGACTTGTATGCAAGTAAGTGTACCTGATTCAATTTTTTTTCTTTTTATTTCTGGGTAAAGAAAAGAGGTTAACGACAAATCAGGCACACAAGTTACAAGTAAAATTTTCGAGGGTGGTCACTTTAACAGGTGCTACTAAACCTTCGAATTAATTGTGCATTTTAATGTATCCAAGTGATATATGCAAGTATGTAGGTGGTATCCAGGAACAGTAAATACCATCTTAAATAGTCTATATTTGTTGGTAATTTAAATAAGAGTAATGATAGTTTGACACTTAAAAAGTGGATGTCTGTTTAGACACTTACTTTATAACTATTAGATGTGATGAATGTTAAGGATAAGTGGAAACCACCATTACATTTAGTGATTATAAAGTGGGTGTCTGAATAGACACTCATTTTTTGGGTGTCAAAATATCATTACCCTTTAAATAATAAATGGGTTTTTATTTTTACTTTTTACTGAATATTTATGAATGGGCAAGCCTCTGCCGGAAGCATGAATGGAGTGTGGCTTGGTAGCAAGTAGCAGAAGACATTAACATTGCAGTTGGAAAATGGTAAGGTTGAAGATAGACCCGGCTCATATGAAGGCAAAAGGATAAACCACGCATTGTACCTTGTTGCAAAATCTATTCAGTAACTATGTGAGTCGAAAATATGAAAAATTATATCAAAGAATATATAGTTGAGTTGAGAACTTACCAAGCCCCTTCAAATTTGAAAGAAGAAGGCCTCTTGATGAGCACAAATCCCAACACATTCTCGTAAAATTTCACGGATTCACTAACACTCTTACATATAAACGAGACATGGTTCAGTGAAAGCAGAGGTAGAGGCATAGCTTTTGATGAAACTGAAGCTGATGATACCAGTGACTCCACTTCCACATTCTCCATCTCTCTTACATGTCCCATCTCTTTTGTTTCTTCTCAGAAACTTGCACCGATCTCTCTCTCTCTCTCTCGCTCTCTCAACACTCACAATGCAGAAGGAAAACCTTCTGTGTAGTTGTGCTACTGAGAAAGCAACACCACAATGAGCTTATTATATAAAGGCACACAAAGTCGTGTAGTGTGGAGCGTTAATAACTTAATAGTATCCGTTCACACAGGTCATCAATTTAATTTTTATTTGTTCTCAACAACCAATCATGACATCTGTCGTGTTGGATAATGGATGATCTATTACAAAACGTGGTACACGTTGTGACTTCAAGAAAATTCGAGCGGACAGATTGTCAATATACAAACTCTGTATTGAAATTTTAGGTATATTTGGTTTGAGAAAACTTTTCAGTTTGTTTCATGTTTTCACTAGATTTTTTTCAGGAAAATAGTGAAATTTACAAAATTCAAACCTCAGTTTTAATTTACAATCTTCATTATTTATTTCACAAAATTCTGAAATAACGAAACAAACTAAAAATAGAAAATAAATACTAATAAAAATTATTTTCTAAAATCAAACAACATATCATTTTATTTATTTCCTATTTTCACTTGTAGTTGATATGCTTTTATTTATAATTACAAACATATCACATTCTTTTTATTTAATTTGTTTTCCATTTTCAACATTTTGTTAATACTTTTATAATTGTAAATGAGAAAAGTAAAACTAAGATTTTATAGTTTGAATAAATAGTTTATTTAAATTTTTTAGGTGAAATGAATTTTTGAAAAAGCAATTTATAATTAAGTTATCTTATATATAGATATATAATTACAGAAGTACATATAGATATGTATATGAAGTTTGGTATTTTTTCAAAATGCTTCAGAAAGGTAAATAGTTTAACTTTATTAAAGAGATTAAAAATGGATTTTTTTTAACTAAGATATTAGGAGATAGAGATGGAGATATAAATTGAACTCATAACATCCTATAATTTATTGAGATGTGTATAAATCTACTATTAAACTGTATAATTAAATGGAACAAAATTTAAAATATTACTTTTGATTTTTAAAAAGTGGTAAAGAGTGTTGTGCAAACCGATTATACGAATCGAAAGTAAATTGAGCACCACAATTAATTGTTGCAATTATGCATTTTTTTTCCCCCCTCAATCAGGCAATATATGTAACTGCAGGTGCTACTTTTGAAAAAAAATATCGGCTTCTTCCTTTTTCTATTGGTTGTGATTAATTTTATTTCTTTTCATTTATGATTATGGTTGGCCTGGCCCACATTCCCTTACCCGTTTTCATTACAGCTGGCTAGGGTCAGATATCATTTTATGTCCATTTCGAAAAGGTTCATTAAAGGCCCGTAAATATCCAAACAGATCCTTTGAATTTATTTTGGGATAAGTTAGTCTCATAAATTTTAAAAATTTTAAATTGATCTTTTATATTTTAAAAAAAGGAAAATAAATTAGTCCCTTTATATAGTTTTGTACAGTTAAAAAGGGATAGATTGATCCCTATATATACTGTATAGAACTATACAGAGAATCAATTTATATCTTATTCTAAAATGTAAGGGACCAATTTAAAATTTTTAAAATTTAAAGAATTAACTTATCTCCCTATATAAATTTATGAGACTTTGTTTGGGTATTTTGTCGTCAAAGAAAAATAACAAAATTTTCGGATGAATTGTACTTGAGTCGGGACGATTCATTATAAAGATATCTTATTGTCATGCACCGAAAAAATAAATCCCTTATTATTACTATTTTCTTTATTTAAAATACTTAAGTTTGAAATTTTATTTAAGAAGAATAATTATCAAATCATTTAAATTAACTAAGCCTTTGGAAGTTGAACAAAATTTTATCTAAAATCAACTTTGAAATTAAATTTAAGATCTAGTTATATTTTGGTATAGTCTACCATAAGAGCGTTTATGCTATCATATTTTTGGCTCAATCATAGCTGCCACGATTTAATGATCGTGGCTCCTGCCCTTTGCAACAAATTATGTTCTGCTTCCATGAGTATTGAGTGATAAGTGTGAAAAATACGACATATATATACCAATTTCGTTTCACGCGGAGTTTTTTTTTTTTTGATCGTTTTCACACGGTGCTTTGGATCCGTGTCTCATTTTAAAATTCTTGGCCCAAGGAGATCCGTACGAAAAAAGGAACCTTTTTGTTTTTTCAAAGCACCTGTCAATTTGGTCCGGTGTGTTCATCATTTTTTTTTTATCATTTTTTAGTATTCAGAGAAATAATAATTATATTTATAAAGTATAGGAAGTCTCACACCCCTATGAGTAATTAAATACAAATAACACAACTCAAGTGTTCATCTGTTCATATCAATATGTATTCGATTTCTGTCATGGTCAGAGTTATATGGTGCTTAAATGTGGACAATTGAAATTCTCATCCCATAGTTATAATTAATATTTACTTTTGATATAAGAATAACCTTTAATAACTTATATTCTTACCTTAATATTAAAATAATTTTTGTGAAGTGTTTTTATCTATTCTACTTCCCTTTCCTTCCCAATGCTTTAAATGAAAAAGTGTAAACTGCCTCAATATATGATCAAGTTCCCCTATTCTGAAGAATTTTGCGCTTCCTACCCAAAAAAAAGAAAAAATTTCCATCCGTATGCGGGTGCGCTAACAAGGGATTGTAAGCTGCTAGCCATGCAACTTACAACCTTCTCTCGCCAACATGTCGGCAGGGGGTGACAAAGTAGCTCGTTGTTACGTTGCATAGCTTCCTTAGCTTATGTACTCTTGGTATTACTATTGGGGTTGAGGATGCCCCTTCCGAGGCTAAGCATTTTGCCTTGTTAATTGTACTTGCTTCTAAACAAAATAAAGGAATTTCGTACGTATCGTCGGCTTCGTGTCAGTTTAATTTTGTTGATTAATTGATGTTCTTTGTAGTAAAAGTAAAGAATTAAAGTTTAATCTTATGTTTGATAAGGAAAGGAGATTGAGAAAATTTGAAGAAGTTGTAAACAAGACCATGTCCTATCAATTCATAACGTATTTGCTAAAACTAAATTTTTTCCAAGCCCAATGCTGTATTTCCTTGATCAAACAAATAACTTACTTAAAAAGAATTAGATCAATTCAATGAGTACATTCATTTTCATCTAAACCTGATGCAATATACGATTTTACTTCTCTGCACCGTGTTTGGGGTGGCTAACGTTCCTTGTGAAGCAGAGAGTACAGAATATGATGTACACTATGTTAGTGGCATAAAGCCACTTGGAATATTCAAACCATGTCAGTATTTCTATTGTGCACACGTGAAGATTAAAGTATCAGAGGTAAAATTTTTAAATTTGCACAATAAAATTTACTGTGCATATGTTTGGTACACCTAATGAATTCATAAGAAAGTGTATATAAATAGAGAGAGGTGTATACAAATAGAGGCCTCTTCCTCAGTTTATATTATCCAATCCCAGAGAAATATATATATATATATATAGTGTGTTCTAAAAGTTTCTCCTATTTTTATAGAGAGAGATGTATTCTCCTAGTATAAGAGAGGGTGTTATTGTTCTCTTCTTATATTTAGAGAGATGTGTAATTTTATCTTTCACATGGTGAAAATTTTTCTTGGTTCTTACCCGTGGTTTTTTCCTCATCATTAGGGAGTTTTCCATGTAAATATTTTTGTGTCAGCTCCTATTCTCTCAACTCTATTTTAATTTCGTTGATCTATTTTCATAACCCTGGTACCCATAACACTATTTTGGGAAATATACTCAGGAGTGGTGCCTGATGTTAAGATAAATGTGAGGAAGGTTAAAAAATTTATGCCCGAGCCAATATTTAATTCAGCCCTAAACTCCGACAGCACCCAATAGGCCAGGCCAATCACCTACTTCTAAAGATATAGCTGCACCCAGGTTCGACACTAACCCCGCAGCCGCCCCGGTGGCGACCAAAAAAAGAAAAAGATATAGCTCAGTTTCTGATCAGAAGAATATTTATAAAATAAAAAAATGTCTACACTCACACTCAACAAGTAAATTCATGCGAATTTCCATAATCTGAGAATGAAATGCTATCACGGCTTAATATTTGATGACTGGTGTTAGTTCTGGAGGAAATAAGGCCGTACCTGGTTGGGGCTGCTGATGGATCTCTCGAGTTGGTAGCGATTGATGAGCCAATAGTAAAGGTCCGAATCACAGGTCGAGCTGCTGGTTTCATCACTGTACGTGTTGCCGTTTCACAAAAATTGCGAGAAAAGATGCCTACTAGCCATAGCAGCAGTTCAGCTTTTATGATTTTTTGATTCTAAACGACAACAGAATTATCATGCCATTCTTGTAATTTTCGGCGAACAACACTTCATGCAGATAAAGCGTATCCAATATATAGTGTATATATGCTTTTAATTATAAAAACAGATGAGTATCTCTTTCTGAAACAGGCTAGATGCTGGTGACATAATTCCAAATAACCAAGTCAAGGTTGGGTCGACCAAAAATGTAAAACAACTCAAGGTACAGGACGCAGTCCAGTAGTCCCAACGGATCTAAAATTTGCTCAGTAGGCTTTTTGAATTTTATATCCAGAAATAGTCGGCTCAATATAATAAGCCCACTATATGGATTTTACAGTTTTTTAGCATTTGTTGGCAGCACTTTGGTGGCCCGGATTATAATTATACCAATAAAACATTTTAGGGTTTATTTTCTATTTTTATCCTTAAACAACTGAACTAAAACAAACAAACATATGTAAATAATCAGCAGGCTCATTTAGGCATTTTTGAGTTTTCAGCATGTTGTCAAAAAAGAAAAAAGAAAAAAAAATGAGAATACAAGCTCGTCATTTGCCAACCAAGAAACTAGAAAATTTGGATCTAAGTTGTCACCGTAGCTTATGAATAGATGTCTCTAAAATCGAAATTTGGTACATTCAAAATCCACCAAGTCGTGGCCTGGCCACGCCTATCTAGCTTAACTTAGGAGGAAATGCCAACTAACGGAAGTACATTGCCATAATTCTACAAAAGGCAAGGAAGGACCCAACAACAACGTGGGGATGGGGTGAGGTGGGGATGGAATGGCCTTCAATTCTACTCGTAAACCAACATACTTGAACTAGGCACCACGGGCCATTTTCATCCTTGGCATTGCCTTTTTCATTTGACGAGCTCGCTCTTTCGCCTCCTTCTTTCGAATAGCCTCTGCACTAAGCTTTGCCTCAGCCTCCTCCATCAGCTTTTTCCTCTCTGCCTTTCTTCTCTGCATGGCCTCTTGTTGAGCATTTCGGAGTTCTTTTTGTGCCTCTTGAGCAGCCTTCTGTCGGGCAGCCTCTGTCTTGGAGCGAGCCTGAATTATGCACACGAGTCAAGCAAGGAACAAACATACGTTGTTCACAAATCACAAGCCAACCGAAAGTTGGTAATATGACAGCAAATTAACCCACCTGAGAACTTAATTTATATCTCCCGATCAAGTCAATATAATATGGAACAAGAGCCACCAGTCGAGTCATGTCAGCCATATTTTTAGCAGATGGGAGCACAAACTTGAACATCAATACCTTCTTGTGTCTGCCAGGGTGTTGGTCAGAGAAATGCAATGAGATTAAGCCTTTTCCAAATTTTTCAAAAGCTTTGTCACCAAAAACCTGCAGTACATCAATAACAGCTCGTACATCAATAACAGCTCGTGTGAATCCACGGAATATACTGAACTTTGATGCCACGAGAACTGGGCAGATGATCCAAGACACACATATTGCATAGTAAACTATAAACTTCACATAATCTTAAATATGATTGCACCTGCGCGTGTCAAACAAAGCCAAACGTGATGAAGTACTAACTATAAAATTGAAAAACTAGTGCATGGACAGTTCACAGATATGGCATCGAGAGAATATGTAACTAGTATACAACTATACACTATGAATGGAGTGAAAAGAAGTATGTAGAAAGAGGATGTGTATATATATATATATATATATATATATCCAATTAACGAATTCCAAAAGCCAATACATATAAGCTTTGAAAGGTGAAACTAATACTTTCTCATCTTGGCCTATAGGCTATAGGAATAGGATACCTTGTGCACTAGGATGATTTATGTGTTTTGCAACCTAGCAACAAACCTACCGATTGCTCTGCCTCTTCAGCTAAGTTTACAACACACATCAAGCAAATATAGAATAGAGAGAATTTTGACCAGTAGGTATACCCTATCCGGAGGGAGTAAAGGATACTTAATCACGGCCATCCTATGGATTGAATAAGTAGTACTGTATTGTATTGATCAATAAACATCATAAAACATTTTCCAGAGAAAGAATAATGCTTATTAGGTTTTTTGACCTAGGCTTTCGGGGAGGATACACACAGCACCCCTTTATCTGTATCAAATTAGAATCTGAAGCTAGAGCACATTTCACAATCACCACAACTGATGTAGAAATAGCAAAAGCAAAGTCTACAGAAAACTAATTAAACTCATTTTTTAATTTCCCTCTCCGTAAACAGATCAAATCTCATTTAAGAGTGCAGCAGGAACAATCAAACAAGACAGCACGAGAATGAAGGAAGGGACACCGTTAAAAGGCGAAACCTGGTCAATAACAGCGTCGGTGATGAGATCAGCAGCGACCTCCTTGGACTCAGAGATAAGAGCCAAATCATCAGCAACCCACTTCCTGCCATTGGGGGCAGAGACAAAGCCCGCAAACCTCTGCAAGTCCTTGACATCCTTATGCATGGCCTTGGCAGGCTTCTTCTTGGCGAGAGCGAAGACAACGTGGTCCATGGCATCGTCGTTCATGTAGACCTCGAAGGTGACCTCGTCCCTGGTGGGGACCACCATGTTGTAGATCCTGGCAATGAGGTCGTGCCTGCTCTGGAGCTCGAGCGTGGCCAGCAAGCCCTGGCAATACCTCCTGCCGCTGGCGTAGAACTTGAAGGAGGTCTGGCCATCTTTCAGGAGCAAGGGGGAGTCGTCGCCGCCGTCGCCGATGCCAAGAAGGCTGAAATTCTTCTCCAGGAGGGAGTCCTTAGCGGCGAACTGGGCGGCCCACGACAGGGCTATGTTCTCGTTCTCGCGCTTCCCGGTGAAGTAGTTGATGCCGAACATGATCAGGAAGCTGACGCACACGATCTCCACCGTGAAGGAACGTGGTGCAGGGCTGGGGCTTTGAGGGCTGTCAGTGGAAGTGCCATTATTATTGTTATTATTATCATTATTGTCGTCATCGTTGTTGGGGGATTTGGGATCGGTGGCGGAGGAGGAGGAAGAGGGGAGGTCGTCGTGGTGGTGATGGGCGGCGGGGTGGTCGAGGGGGAGGCCTTCAAATTCGTCCTCGTCCCAGAAATCATCGAAGGTGGTGGTGGGTTTGGGGAGATCGGAGGGTGGGGATTGAGGATCGGGGGTAGGTGGATCGGGATGTGATTGGGAGTGAGGACCATCGGGAGGGGTGAGCTTGGTGGTGAGGGGCTGGGAGGGCGGCGAGCGCAGAGAGGAGGAGGGATCGATGGAAGGGTCATCCTCCAAGTACTCCTCCTCCTCGTCTTCTCCTTCGAACCCCTCGAAATGGGAATCCGCCAATATGTGCCTGCTCACGAACACACACAAGATCAGGGACACGACGACCCACAAGGAGAAACGAGGTGGCTTTGGATTTGCCATTGAAACGGAGGAGAAGAAGCAGAGGATTCAGGAAGAGAGAGATAGAAAGCAAAGAAGGAAGTAAAGAAAGAAAGAAGAGACTGCAGGCTTGTTCCTCCCAGTTGATACCTGTTCCCAATTCCGGGTCTACGGGTTCTACCCGCGGCCCTACCACCCAGGCGATATTTCGTTTTTTCTTTTTTCTCTTTTTTTTTTCCCTTAAACAACAAAAATTTAAAACTTGTGCAATCTATGAATAAAATCAATAGATTGAATAATGTAGATTATTGTTAAGTGTTTTTTTTCGGGGTTAAAAAAGCATTTGTTATAAAATTTGCTGCTAATATTACACTACATAATTGATATGGTATTTGTATCCAGCTATCATATGTAGCCTACGAGTAGATCTAAACTCAAATTACAAAATTCTAATCAAATGAGTTAGTCACATATGGATTATTATTAATAACGGTTTTGGATTTCAAACTCAAGTCATAAAATCATCATTTAGCCAAAACCTTATCAAATGTAACTGCTTGTCTAGCTATTTCTATATATGTATGAGTGTGACTTTTAAATGTTTCATAGAGATTGTATTTTGAAAAGTTAGTTGATATTTGAAGCCAAGGATTGAATCACATGACATCACATTGTTTATTTGCACTCCGATTACATATTCACAAACTTCAAATTCTTCCTATCCACGCCTGAAATCTCCATAGATCAGATATAAATGAGAGATACATTATAAGCCACTCACTCACCATAATGAATTGATTTATAATTTTTTCGAAAGAAAAGAAAAATCATTGGTTAATGTGGATACAAAGGAAAGATGGACGATAACCGTGTGAGTTGATTTGCCAGTTAGTTTGGTGGTCATGTTCGATCATAGACGACACCAACACAATCTTCTTCCCTTTTTGTCTTAGCCTTCAAAACTCAAACTGCCAACCAATGATCTCTTTCTTTCTTTCTTTCTTTCTCTTCATTTCTCCTCTTATCTATCTAGCTATATCGATCATATCAACTTTGAATTAGAAGCAAAGAAAACTAAACGGACCTAACCCCGTCCCATCCTCATCAAGTATATCACACCCCTCTCTCTTCACGTTCCCCATTCTCATATCCTTCAAACCATAATGGAAGAACCTCAACCCAACACACCTGATCATGATTTCAGCTCCACCGTCGACACTTCTCGCCCTTTCAGCTCCGTCAAAGAAGCCGTCGCCATCTTCGGCGAGCGCCTCCTCGCCGGAGAATTCTACTCTCCAAAGCCGTCATTCTCAGACACTGCCACCAGTGCTGCCTATTCTCCTCCTAGTCCTAGTCCTAATCCTATCCCTATCCCTATTCAGCGAGAACCAGCGTGGAGGCTGTCATCACCATCGCCATCGCCAACATTACCACCGAGTCCCATGAAACCTAAGGGAGAAGGAGACGCGAACGAGGGGAATAATAATAACGGCGTTCTTGATACCCTGAAGAAGCTGGAGGCGGAGCTTGAGAAGACGAAGGCAGAGCTGAAGCTGCTGAAGGAAAGAGGGAGCGAAACGGAGGTGGCATTGGCGACGCTGAACGCTGAGCTGCACAAGAACATGTCAAAGTTGGCTCAAGCTGAGGCGGCCGCAGCAGGGAAGGCTGCGGCTGCCACAAAGACGGTGCGGTTTGAGATTAACGAGAGAGAGAACGAAGGAGGTGATGATCATGATATAAAGGAAGAGAAGAAGAAGAAGACGAAGAAGAAGGAGTATATACCAAGGATGCAGGACTCTAAAACTTTGGCTCAGATATTGAGTCTTGGAGAAAATGACCATCTCTTTGGAGGAGGAGGGAAATTGCACAAGAGGAAGACCATGAAGCACAAGCCTATCATTCCGCTTGTTGGGGATTTGTTTTTCAAAAGGAAGGCTTCTTCCACCGATCACCATAATCCTCTTTTCGCTTCCCCTTTATAATTGATTGATGTATGTATACTCAGTCACGTCTGGGGTTGGACAGTTAAGTTCGTTGAATGTAAAATCCACATTGATTCGTATTATCTTTGGGAAGTGTGTCTTCTTTTTTATCTCTTTCTTTTTTCTTCTTTTGTTGTGGGATATTTCATGCTTGTAAAAATTGGAATTTGTCTCTAGTTTGTATCTATGTATCTATCTATCCATATAAAATTAACGCTCAGTCTCTTCAATTATGCTGCGCATTGAAAATTCTATTCTGCATATCTATTGGGGAGGTAAAAACTCATTACAAAAAGTAATTTCTCACTTTTCAATGGTTTTGTTATTTTAACATCGTATTTTCTTAAACATCCAAACACTCCACTCACAATACATATAGGTCTCATTATTTATTTTTTTTCCTAATTTATTTTCTTTTCATCACTTCTCTCACATTGCATGAAACTCACATAACTGTCTACATCCATATGAATATCAAAATATCATTTCCCCTTTTCAGTCAGGTTTTACGCAAGGCAGAAGTCAGAAGGGTGTTAGGTCTGGAGTTTGGACACTGAATCGCACACTCTATTTTAAGAATGAGACAACTTTTGTTTTCTCAAACTTAGTCTCACGAAAGAGAGAGACTGTTCAAGGTGTGTGATAAATGTTATGAAGGACATGAATATTATAAAACACAAGTGGCATAATAATAATAATAATCCGTTTAAAATGTACACTAAGTTGGCCCGTAAAGTAACAGACCGGAAAGATTGGGCTTAAAGAAACGGCCCTTGCCCCAAAACCAAAGGAAAAGGCCCAAAAGAAAGCAACAGGACGACGGAAGTAGAGATTCGATTGGTTGGCGTTGTTTGGTTGCGGAGAAACGGGGGGAGAGAGAGAAAGCCAAAGAGAAACCAAAGACGAAAGCTAAAGGAAACGCTGCCACGCACCATATGTCCATAGCCTATGACACGGAACCCTATTCGGATCAATCTCTCTCTCTCTCTCTCAGCCTCTGAAGTGATCACGAAGGATTTGAGGAAGACAACAGCACCGCAGCGCAGCGCAGCGATGCAAGCCGTGGTGCTGCTCAATACACAATCCTACTGCAGAGGCCTTGAACCTCCTTCGTCTTCTCCTTCCTCCTCCCCCACCTCCAAAAAGGTTTTTCTTCATCGATTTTTGGCGTTCTTATAATATTCCAATCCAATTCTTCAATCAGAACTGAATGAATAATGATGAAATATGATTGGCAGGGTACAAGCTTTTTGGGGAGGCATGTTCCTAATCCCTTGAGGAGAAACAGAGGTAACAGTTGGCGTCCTTCCCTTGGGATTCATTTACCCCACACTACACCCGTGCTTGGTCAGTCGCTCTCCCTCTGCTTCTTCCTATTTTGATTCTACAACTACAGCTACAACTACTTTGCAATTTTTGTATATTCTAGTTTTTTTATTGATTTTCTGAGATTTTCATGGTTTTTATTATTAAACATGGATTGGTACATTGTCAACATAGATAAGATTCCTTTAATTCCGAATTTGGTTTTAGAATTTTTTTTTTCTTTCTTTCTTTAACGATTGGGAGCCAAATGTTAATCTTCATTATGTTCGTACAGTTGTGAAGGCCGTTGCCACTCCAAACCCAGCTGTGGAATTGCCATTGACTGCCAAGAATGTGGAAAGCATATTGGATGAAATCCGGCCGTATCTCATAGCAGACGGTGGAAATGTGGCTTTGCATGAAATTGATGGTAATGTTGTAAGGTTGAAGCTACAGGGTGCATGTGGCTCTTGTCCAAGTTCTGTCATGACAATGAAAATGGGCATTGAGCGCCGATTGATGGAAAAGATCCCTGAAATAGTTGCAGTGGAACCGGTAGCTGATGAGGAGACTGGTCTTGAGCTTAATGAAGAAAATATAGAAAAGGTTAGTTCCGTTTAACATCATGATTATGCCTGCTACGATTGTGTATATACTATATACTTCACTTTATGACACATTCTTGGAACAGAGCATGGATGTTTTTCGGTTGTCTATTTATGAATCGTCTAGGATACTTTTCCATTTTCTTCGATGGCAACACACAGGCACACACAAAAGATGTTTTGAGAGGGAGACTGCACTCGATTAGGATATAGAAAAGCAAGCGTATAGCATTTGAGTGGACTTACTGAACAAAGACTTAAACGAAAGACATTGAAGATAGTTGTTCAAATTTCTTCAGTTTCCTGGGATTTCTTGTAAACAATTGAGCTCATGCAATAGCAATAGCAAGAAGCAAAAAAATTAATGAATGGTCAACACTACTATTATATAACTTAATTGCAATTATCAAGTTGCAGACATCATTTGCGAAGATGAAACATTTACTCTTTACCTGATGGGATGGGATATCAGCTTGATGCTAGCTGTTAAGCTGGGTTTTAGACCTCAGTACAAGCCCTGCATTTCAGCAACAGAAAGATGCATCATCCAATCATGTGGTTTTACTTTAATTGTTGCTCTTCATTTCCTTGTACGTAGATTATGATTGCTGAGATTGGGGGATGATCAAAATGAGCTTGTGTTTCTTCTTATTGGTAGTATAATCGGACTGGCTGTCAATAATATTCTCATTTACTGATGGCAAGAAATGGGACAAAACGGAGTTTATTTGGTCCTTTTTTTCTTTTTTTTCAAAGAAAAAAAATGGTGCACCCGTACTTTCTTTTTCTCGAAGATAGAATTTCAATACTAACACCATTCATAGCTAGTTTAATTACTATTGCCACTGTAATTGCAGGATTTGCTCAGTTCTTCACTAAATGCCTGTACGATCATGCGAATTTCCATAATCTTAGAATGAAATGTTCTCAGCCTTTGATATTTGATAACTGGTGTAGGTTCTGGAGGAAATAAGGCCGTACCTGGTTGGGGCTGCTGATGGATCTCTCGAATTGGTAGCGATTGATGAGCCAATAGTAAAGGTCCGAATCACAGGTCCAGCTGCTGGTGTCATCACTGTACGTGTTGCTGTTACACAAAAATTGCGAGAAAAGATACCTGCCATAGCAGCAGTTCAGCTTTTATGATTTTTTGGTTCTAAAGAGTTATCATGCCAGTCTTGTAATTTTCGGTGTAACAACATTTCATGCAGATAAAGTGTTACCTGTTATGTATAGTATATATGTAGCTACAGGATGGACCTCTCTCTTCCTCGGTAAATCCAATAGTTATAATTAGTTATGTGAAAATTAATTCTAGATTTGGATATATCACCTTAAAAGTGTGTTTTATGGTTTTCTATTTGATACCCCTTATGTTTTCAATAGTTTTGATTGAATTTTTTATATTTTAAAAAGTTGACTTAATGGGAAACAAGGCACATTTTTTGTCACAAATAATTTAAAGTATCAATTGAGCAGAAAAATCCTCATGTTTTATTTGTGTTGTGTGAAATAAAAATTGTATTGTAAATTATTTAAAAATAAATGAAATCTATAATATTAATATTTCAGAGTCATTTCAGGAAAAATTTTACCCGTGTCACAATGAAAATATTTTAGAACCCACATCTTTTAAGAGATTATTCATTAATTTTTTTGAAAAAATTAAAACCACAATTATTACATATATTATCAGCATATTATTGATAATCATTCGTATTTAATAATAGGATTGTATTATATTAATTAAATATCTTTAATTATTGTGTTTCTGAAATTATGAATTATATTGATAAATTAATTCACAATTTTAATATTAGTTTCACATCCCAAATTTTTATATTTAGTGTGTTTGGTGATTTTCTTTTAAATACTATTATATTAAATTTATAAAATTGAGTATATAAATTATAATAATGATGAAAAATATATGCGTTATATCATATCATTTACCTTTTTATTAGCAATAAAACTATAATGAATTTAATTATTTAAAGGCATAATATTTCTCATGTTATTAGTGATGACATTATTTGATTATATATATAACCTAATTTAATGATTTGAAGACCAAGAATATGCTAATTCAATAAAAAAAAATTATATATGTACACAGGTGAAAGTGAAAATCTTGAGACCACCTGAGATGACTATAAAATTATACCTTCAATAACCTCTGCACTCTTGTAAATAATTTTTATAATTTTATATTTTAAAATATTTGAATGAATTTTGAAAAAAAAATCAATCATACAATTTATGATAATTTTAATAATTTTATACTTAAAAAGATTTGAATGAATTTTAAAAAAAACAAGTTAGTGTTGAAAAAATTTAAAAAAAAATTGGAGAAGATTTTAAAAAGAAAAAAATAATAGAGATGTATTAAAATCTTATTTATAATTAAAAGTTATTAATGATTAAGATTCTATATAAAATTTATTGATTGTATAAATCTACTATACTAATATTTCAAACTTATTTCATGAAAACTATTACATATGTTATTCATATAGTGGTTTAGGCTTTACATATCATTCATACAGTGATTTAGGTCCATTTTTCTTAATCTTTATATCTAAAGATCTTTTTAAACTTAATTTATAATTTAATTATTAATTATTTTTTATATAAAATAAAATTAGATATTACAATCATTAAAAAATTAAATATTACAATCATTAAATATTATAATTTGTAGTAAGAGATAACCTATGTTAATATAATTATGATCTACAATTAAATTAAAAACCATTAATAGCCTCACTTTATGAAGGTAATAATAAAAATTATAAAGAAAATATTTTTAAAATAAATAAACTTTAAAATCAACATATTTTTTTTAAAGAAAACAGTAGATCAAATTGTTAACGAATTGCTAATTGATTGATTTTGATATGATAATAATTTAAAATTTAATTTATACTAAATTTATTCTTAATCAAATATGATAAGAATTGATATAATACTAATATTTAAGACTCATTACATAAAAAGTCTTCTATGTATTATTTATAGAAAAATTATACCCCACCATTTTCATAATCTTAACACTTAAAGTAAGTTTTTGAATTTAATTTACTTTTAAATTATTAATTATTTTTTTCCAATCATACTTTTATATCTCTCTACTATTAACAAAATCAATATAAAAAATAAAAAATAGCATAAACAAAAATATAATTCAATGTATTATACCATAAAATTTTATATATATAATTATAGTATTAACGATAAGAAACCTATTATAATTGTGTTGCATTAGTAGTATTTGTTATTATAGATATTTATGTTTTGAAGTTCAAAGTATTTTAAAAAATTTATTTTTAAATTTTTTTAATAAACCTGTAAATATCAATAGAAACTCAAATTTCCATACGAAATGAAAAATGTGAACCCGTGATGAGGATGTGCATGAAAATGGAGGAGAAATTCTAAATAAAGATGGGATTAAGGTAAATTTTCTAATTTCAAATGTAGAACTTTTGAAAATCATAATAAAAAATTATCTATCTGCATGTATCACTATGTTTCTATTTAATTTTTTACAACTTAAACATTCTAATCTATTAATTCCATAATTTTTCACACTAATTATTTTGAAAAAAATACTTTCAATTTTTTAACACTAAAATATTTAAAAAAATCAATTCTATAATTTACACTTCTTTGATAATAATATTAAATATTTATTAATTTTTAAAAAGTAAATAATTATATTATTTTTTATTGAAAAAATCATAATTGATATACTACTCTAATAATTGAGATTATATAAATTAGAATGATAAATAATTTTTTACTAATTATTACACATTAATTAAAATATATATTTTATATTTGATATTTTAATTTATTAAAAGGATGTCCAAGGAAAGGACGTGTAATTGAAATCATATAAATTAAATTTATGTATTATTTTTATTTATTAGAAAATATATTTTTATATTCTTAAATTAAATATTTTAATTTACTAAAAAGATATAAACGGCTAGAGATGATAAAAAAATTGAAAATGGGTACACATGGGAATTACCTAATAGGAAAAGAAATTACTACATATTTCACATTCATATGGATGATCTATGGGGGCTAAGTCCCCATTTGTTAAACAAGATAGAGACAGAGTTAATATATCTTTATTTTTTAATTATTTTTATCATATTTATATTTTGTATATATTTTAAATTTTAATTTGGATTATGTTGCATTAATAATATTTGTTATTATGTATTTATGTTTCAAATTGTAAAATAGTTTTAAAGTTTTTCTCTTTTTGAAATTAATTAACAAATCTTTAAATATCATAGGGATTCAAAATCCCCACAGGAAACGGGAAATGGGAAATGGGGACCCATAAGGGGATGAGAATGAGGATGAGAGACAAAATTCTAAATGGTGATGAAAGCCGTGGGACATGTCCCCTTTATTATGAATACTCATTGTCATTCCTATAAATGGCTTATGATATAGTAAAATTATTCATTTATTCTTTCTTTATTCAATAATTTTAACTTTTGAAATGTACAAATTTTTCATAAAATAGGCTATTTATTGTTAGTTATAGGTCATATATCAAGATATTTTTAACCTTAAAAATATGATATTTAATATAAGATATAAAATAGAATGATATATTTATATTTTGTATACTTATTTAATTATTTAATTTACTTTTAAGATAAATTTATATACTTATTTTTCTATAAGATATATGTAAATAAATTATTATTTATTTTTTATAATAATCAATAAACTATTTTTTATTATCTCTCTATATATCGCACGGGCCAAACGACTAATGATATATATATATATATATATACACACATCTTATATCAATAGTTAAGATTTGAACTTACACTTGTGCAACCCAATTCTTGAAAGATGGCAATAGTTCGAGTAAATGGCAATTAAATTTTTTTTTATATTAACAGTACATCAAGATTAAATTATGTTTTATTTTTTGGCAGTATGTAACTATATGCTTAGTAATTGAGATAATGGTTTATGAAAGTAATTAGAAAATTAATTATAGTTATAGTTGGAAAAAAATATGAAATGGGTATTAAATTATTAAAACCTATGATAATAATCATATTATTTAATATAATAAAATTTAATTTTCATGCAATATGAATGTAAATTTTTTAAACAAATGTTATTTATTGTTACATTATTAAAAAAAATTAAATTTTTTTTTATTAACAATCTCATTTTTTTTCCCTTGGTGAATAACAATCTCAAATGTTACTTAGATTCCATTTGAATAAATAGCTTATTTAAACTCTTATCTAGAAATAATTTTTAAAAAATAATTTATGAACAAGTTATTTTGAATAAGAATCCTCTAAAGTAAGAATTTCACTTTAGAGAGTAAAGTAAAAAAATTTTATCTTAAAAGTGAAATGCTCTTTACTCTATTAACTCAAAAATAAAATTACCACCTTACCCCCTAAAGTAAAAGAGGATCCAAATCCAGTTATTTTATATTTAAATATATAATAATAAAAATACTTATGTTTAATATTTTAAAAAATACTTCTTAAGAAATTAGATATTTTAACTTTTCAAAAAATATTAAGAATAACTTTTAAAGAAATAACAAACTATTTAACCAAACTAGACAAAAAATAAAAACATAACTTTTGACGCCAAAAAGTAAAAAAATCAGAAATTATAGTAACGGACCCTTAATCTACAATGATTGCATACTCCACCTTAATCTATGGAATAGACGACGCGCAGGTCTTTTAAACAGTCAGTTCCTGTCCCTTTTAAATATTCTTGATTCAAAACGTAAATAAAAGTACCCTTCAGCAGTTCAGCCAAATTCCCACCCTGGAAAATGACACTTAAGCGTAACGGAGTGTTGAGATCACAATATCAATCAAGGATGGCGTTCAACTAGAGAATTAGAAGATAAATAAATGTGATACGGAGAAAACAAAATTTATGCACCACACTACAACAAGCAGCTTCCTAATTCCTACAAACACCGCAGAAAACTAAAAGAAACTCGCTCGCCAGGTGCTTTCACAAGGCTACAGTGCTTTCTATTTAACAATTGGAGAACAATTTTGGGGATAAATTGACGGGCTTCCGTCCTAGATGAATGAATGAGTTTGGCAGAAAATCCATATTGATCTTCTTAATGACAGTAAAGCTTAATCAGTTTGTCAGCACCAGCCGTAAATAACCAGGGCTGTCTTGGGTGAAACTTACAGTCCAATATTCCTGAAATGCAGAAAACTTCCAAAGATAAAGAAATGTATTTTTCAGATGTTAGCATATATTCAGATGCACTGCCATGCAGGAAGAGCGATGTTTAATGGAGCACAACAATGACCAGAGCAATACATAAAAACGTAAATACTGAAGTTGATCAAACATTTGTTGATCTCATCATAAGTTGCATTTACTAAAGACCATATAGCGTAAAGCAGAACTTTAACAAACACAAAAGCAGATTCGATTAGCTAGTCTGGTTGGGCTAATTATTCAAACTTCGCGTATAGTTTTTCTTTGGTGGTATTTTTATGCAAAAAAGTTCAATCATCTAAACGATTTTTTTTCTTTTCTTTTCACTTTCGCCATGCTAAATTGCTAATTAATCAATCATATATGCACCAACCTACAAGGGCAGAAATAAATGTGCACTCGTGCACCATGGCAGCAAGAAGCGTTATATCATCCTCAATAGAGAAGGCTAGCTAATATAAACAAATCCTAAATTATGGCTCTTTTGATCCTATCATACAACTGATTTTTGTAGCCACAATGCTTGATTTGATCTTTAGTTTTCTAATCTTCTCAATTTTTTAAAGTTGAATTGAATTAAAATTTACACAGAATTGGATACCTACTTATATCAACATTAAAGGCAACAATATCATACACAACAGAAGTTCTCACCTCTCCCATTTGATTGTGCATGCCCTCGCAGAATCTCCAAAGGAACGATAAGAGGATTTTGGTTGAGATCAGAATATACCATTCCATGAAATACATATGCAGTGCAGTCATCTGAACATGAAGCAAACAAGGGGTATGATCGATGGAAGACCACATTGTTGATATCTTTTGGGTGACACCTGCAGTGTTACCAAATTATCAAAAATAATCTTTGTCATAGCACTAAAATAAAGAAACGTGAGGTTTCTAATCCAAATTGTAGCTAATCAATAACTAATGGCTCATTAAGGCCTTGAAGATCTTTGCCAAGAATCTACAAACAAACCAAGCTCACTGTCTCTGTTCTCTACCCCATTTTAGTTTAGTCATTTCAAAGAATAGACTTTTGTCCTATATATGTGGGTCTACCTAGTTCAATGGTGTAATAAATCCACAATTCAAACAATAGTCCGATGTTGACCCAAAAAAACAGGCAACAATTGTCTGAAGATTTTGGTGGATAACATTATTTTCAATATAAATTAAGTGCAAAGAAACCAAAGCAAAAGTAACTAACAAAGTTAGATTTTTAATGTTAAGAATTATTGCCATGATATAAGATCAACACAAAACCAGCACATGCATGACCACAATATTGATAAACAACAGAATTAATATGGTCAGATTGTACAGTACTATAGAACTTCTCTTTGGTATCCATTTCAAGCAGTTTCTTATTGTTTCTTCTGCCTTAAAGTAACTCCTCTATGCATTCAAAAAGCTCTATAGCATGTACTGTATAATATAAATGCATTTCTGGCACAAAAGAACATCACAAGTATGGTGCAAGCACTGGTTAAAAATAATAATAATAATAATAAATAAATAAAAACTTACTTAAGTGTTTTATACGGTTTAGATGAAAGGTCCATGTCAAACCAACACATCTTCCCTTCTTTGCTTCCAACAACTAAATTATCACCTATAAGCAGGTATAGACAAAATTATTATTATGAATAATTTTCCATTTTATGACAAGAAAAATTATTAACCATGTAATGTCAGCATAACAATAATCATACCTCCAGGATGAACTGCAATGGATGAAGCTTCACGAAGCCCAGTGTCAAGCTTCTTTATGAGTTTGGTCTTCAATAAATCATACACACGTACACTCTTCTTTGTACAAGCAAAGAAGATGGAACGGGATGGATGGAAGGTTGATCGAACAGCAAGTCCATGTAACTTGAACGGAAGTTTTTGCGTAAGCTTCTTTGATAACTGGTGTATCAGAACTGCTCTTGATTCACGTAAAGAAATAGTCAAGGAAAATAAGTAGCCAAACCTAACTGGTTCTATTCGTGATCATTAGATGAGGAGTCAGATGGACATGAAACAGGTAACATTCAAAAACTATTACAGCAAGGCAAAGCAAATATTAAAAATATTAATATTTTCATAGACAATTGTCAATTCATGATCACTTTGTGACATGTAATCATCCTTGTCAAGTAATAAACCAATGACGAATTAGCAACATAACACTTTCAGCTTAGGCTGCACTCAAAAAGGATATCTGCCGGCATCACTGTCGAAAAGTAATCACCTTTCCGGTGCCATTCTACTGCAGTAACAGTCTGCATGAACACAAACTATTGTTTAATATAACTATACTAAAAAACATCAATGAAAAAGCAAAGCAAAATTGAAATGAAGACAACTATAGAAATACCTTAGAATGCCTTAATCTTATACCCCCATGTTTATCATCTTGAAGCCAGCTTGCACTAGGTGCCTTGTTGCCTACAAGCACAAGCATGATCAGAAAATAAGAAAGGACAATCCTTCTTCCACAAGCAAGGCCAATCCTTCTTTCAAACAGTTCTCTGCTTTGCTTTGTTTCATTTCATAAATAGGCCCCCATTTTCCCTTTTTTTACGGATCTGTAGCTTTCATTTTATATCACATGCAACTACAGTACATTGTTTGGGGACCTCATGAAGCATTCTTTTTGATAAATATTTAGAATATAACCAAAGAAAGAACAACAACACTGACCAGAATCATTCGCTTGTGTGGATGAGTCAACCCAGAGAAGCTCCTTAATCCGTTGCTGTTCTTCTTCTGCCCCCAAACAAGTGTTCAATAGAAGTACATCTTGCCCCCTAAAAGGGAGATAATTCAGTGATTTATTTACACAATCAACCCACGTGAAGATTAGTGAGGAAAACTTTAAGATATCCATTGAAAATAAAAACTGAATCTTCAAAGTCAATGAAACTGAACTTACAACGAGACAGCCAAGATATGAATATCGGGCTGAGGATTCCAAGTAACACAGGTAACAGCTTCACCAACTTCCCATTGTGTAAGACATCTGCCAGTTTCAACCTCCCAGATACGGACAGTTCCATCATTTGACCCTTTGCAGACAACAGAAAGTGAGGAGACCGGCCTCCATCCCCATGTAATTGAAACTAAAATTTATGTCATCAACATCCCTACCTGAAGCAATCCACTGCCCTGAAGCTTCTACAGAAATTGATGTAACTGTATCTTCATGGCCTTTATACTCAATATAGCATGTCGTGGGATAAGGTTTAAGCTCCTTTCGACTAGGAAGCTTTGGCTTTAAGGACTCAGGATCGATATTAAGCTAACACAGAAAAAACAGAAGGTAAATGAATTGTGCCAATTATCCACAGTGACACACACACACACACACACAAATATCAATAAGATCTTGCTCAAAGTAAAAAGTAAATCGGGAACAAATTTAAATACTTTCAACTAAAAAAAGTTCTTCAAATTTTGTATTTCACTTACGCGTTTTTTCCGAACACGAGGACACAGATACAAATCCAAGCAACGTTCAAAGCAGTCCTTCATAGCATTCTCGTATGCAGGGATGCTTCTCATAGATGTAAACCTGACCAAATTTATATATATTAGTTCAACTGAAGAAAAGTGCTGTGGGTAAGCAAAAAAGCTGGCCATGAAACCACAGTACCTTTTCGGAATGAACTTCGGGCGGTCTTCCTCATACATCAATTGATAAGAATTGATCTCTTCCTGAGTTGGAATGTACTCTAAAGGAGGATTATACGACTCCTCATTGCCTAAGAAGCAAATTAAAATTATCAACACAGAAGATACCATAAAGAAAAACTAATTTCATCCCTTAGTAAATTTTTTGAACTGCAGAATTGATGCCATGTTTAATTATAATACCAGGAAGTTTCTGCTTTGGTGCAGGAATGTAAGCCAAATGATTTGCTTTTTCTGTAGAACCAGAATCATCTCCCCACAAAAGATATGGACCATCTTCCTCCTTTGGCTTGTCAAAGGTTATTAATCCCTTGCGAATTGCTCTAACATACTGCACAACCTGTAGAATTGTAGAAGTGCATGAGTGATAAGACATACCAGTGTGCTTTCTTTCTCTATCCTGAGCCATCTCAAGTCCACATTAGCTGACTCATTTCACATTACACGTAAAATGTAAATAAGGAATGGATACCTTTTTAGCTTCCCATTTTGAAGGTATAAACCTTCTTTTGGGTTCAGGTGCATTAGACAGTGGATGTTTGGCACCGTCCCATTTAAACCAGTCGACATAGTCCTGTACATTAGGAAAGAGAGATCAATTTAAGGTACTAATTGTGATTAAAACCTTATATTCACAATTGATGGCCTTAAGAAAAAGATAAAACAGAGAGAGTGAAAATAGCCAAAGACCGGATATGGATTGAAGTCAGGATGTGGTGTCTGATTCTTGAGCAGTCTACGGACAATTTTGATTTCATCTTTCGTTAGCTCCACCACTTCATCATTGTACTCATCATAGACTTTCCGCCTTAAATGTTAAAGAATGTAGACAAATCAAATATGTTTTCTAGAAATTAGATAACATTAATAGAACTAGAAAATTTTTGCCTGCTAAGTATATCGTGTAATATCAGAACACAAATCACATAAAAGCAAATTAAGATCTATTATCGCAACCCAACCAAAAATACTACAGCTGTGACTGTCTTGGAAATCAATTGATCGTTTGTGAAAGTTCAACACCATGTAACCAATGAAAAATTAGACAACAAAATTTAACACACAAAGATTTGTACTCTCCACTCCAGTCCTCAAATTTTACATATTGGATTCTTTGAGGAATATAGATTACATTGAAAACCATCCAGTTTAACTTTTTTCTCCATTAAGGTGCATTATATTCGTCCATCTAAATATAAATAAATAAATAACAATAGCAACATTGACCAGCATTCTAGGGTTCAACACTACGGATGAGAAAGCAAATTCAAGAATTAGGTGATGCACATTGTGAACACCATGAGAAGAGAGGAATGCAATAACATGAATGGGAATGAAGAAAAAGGGGGTTGACGTAGAAATATGAGAGAGACCAATTCTTAGAGTCATCAACGTTAGCGAGAAAGGAGCCCAATTTGTCTTGCTTGTCTTTCTTCTTGATCTTCTTGCCCTTGACGTCATATCCAATGTGTGGTTCGTCCTCATACCACTTGAGAGGGACATCACCCACAGTATTTCGGGAAGCCACCTGTGAATGAAGGAACCAACACGACCTAGGCTATTAGGACTAGCTGAACTGAAATGATAGAAAGGGAAGAGGGGGACAAGAGAGAGAGAGAGAGAGAGAGAGAGAGAAGGAAATAACAGATGATAAGATGAAGATGAGGACCTCATCCTCAGAGGAATCACTCTCAGCTGCTCCTCCCTGGTGGAGCTCGGAACTCTCGCTGGCATCATCTTCATCCGCCGCGTCTGTGTCAGCTATGTCCTGTGCATACCATAACATTAACGTAATAATGGTTGAGCCATACTACAGAAGAAGAATAATAGGCCAGTTGACGGAGCAAGTTAAGAAGCATAGTGAGAAAGGAGGTACCTCCTGCTCATCTTCTTCAGAGGCAGTAGTTTCTGAAGGCTCCCCAGCTGAAGCAGCAGCAGCAGCAGCTTCTTCTTCTTCTTCTCCATCTTCGGATTGTGATTCAGATTCAGTAAGAGAATCAATAGAGTGGTCGTCATCGTCCTCTGCAGAAGAGTCCTACGAGCAAGAAACCAACCGGATTCAGATAGAACGAACAAAGTGAGAAAGGCAGGCAGGCAGAATCCTCCCTATCTATCTATTCCTTCCCAGCCTACCTGCATACCTTGTTGTCCTCTGCCTGCCATGAATTGAAGAGAGACGACAGTGGATAGGATCAGATACCTACCTCATAAGAAGAGTCAGAATCGGAAACAAAAGGATGCTGCTCTTCATGCGGAGCTGGGGCTCCCTGCTCGTCGGGGTTTTGCTTCGCCTTCATCGTCGTCCTCTTACTCTTCTACAAACTATAGCGTTAGTGCTTGACTGTTAGGGTTTATGTTTTGAGAAGGGGTGGCCGCCTACAGGCCTCTCTCTATAGTGGTCCCTACCTTGAAGAAGAAGAAGAAGTACAAGCAGAAGAAAAACACAATTATATTAAACATACAACACCCTATTTAATCCCTCAAAATTTTCACATTAAATTATTTTATTTTTTAAGAAAAAAATTAATTTCATGTCTCTCAAGATTAAAAATGATGTACATATTAGTTTCTCTATTAGTTTTTTGTTAATGAACTTACATATGTGACATAGTATAATGATGATGTGCTATTAAAATATTAGAAACAAGCTATGTGAAGCTATTTTGAATTATATTACACTCATTTTGGTATCTAAAATTATACAAAATAAATCTCTTTTTGACTTATAATAGATTTAAATAACTCATTTTGTAAATTTCAACACTAAAATGAGTCATTTTAAACTCTGTTCCACTTCAAATAAAATATACATCACTTAATATTATGTTAAAAAGTCAATATGCAGTTCTGTTAGTGTTTAAAAAAATTAAATACATACAAAAGAACTAATGTATCATATTATTAAAATCTTGAGGGGATTACAAGTTTAATTTCAATTTTTGAGAGACTAAATAGTATTTAAAAATTTTCTTGACGAATTACATAGATTATTTATTCTAAATTAAATTAAATTAAATTAAAACTCGGGAAAAGGAATTCGCTCTTTGATTGAAAAACAAGTTAATCACAAAATGCAATCTAATATTTCTCTCAAGTAGTTTTATTTGTAGTGGGACACCTTATCGATTCACACCATATCTACTGATAGAAAGAATATGGACCTCATTTAAATAGAATTTATATTTCATTTAATAATAAATGAGGTGTGAATTGATGGAGCGCCCTACATTTTCATGAGTGGAATTATGATTCTTCTTCTCAATCTCAATCAAAATACATCGCTCGTCCCACTCTCACGGTGCGGGCTGGTGTCTTAAAAGTCGATTTTTCACTCACAAAAAAAAAAGCCATATATTATTTGCATAAACATTTTTTGCCAAAATGTCGTTTTCTAGTTTTCAGACAAAATTATTACAGGTTATAACGATTTCAATTGAACTGCGACTTGCACTAATTTTCTCTTTTACCTTTGCCTGCAAATATCACTAAAACTCAATTCAATCACCACGAGAGTCCAAATTTTCGTTAGTATAGCAATTCTCTGAACATTCTAAAGTGAAAAAATGATCAAGAAGTGTTACATATTTATTTAGGATGGTGACGAAATGAGTAGCCACTATGTATCAAAAACTTTATCATTTCCAAAACTATCTAAATGTTAAGTAAAATATAGCATATTAATTGGAATTAACTATAATACACCGCCTATGTAACAAAATTTTACATAATCACTTAATTATATATTATCGTATTAATAAATATTATTAATTTCTTATCATAAATTTGAATGTCAAAAATTTTGTAATATGAGTACATTAAAACCTAACTCGTATTGATTTTAAAAGATGGTTATTAACCAAATTAACCATGAATACCTAATTTCTTCATATTATGCACTGTATAATATGCTATATTATATGTCCCACTCACTCACGCGCCCTCCTTATAAACAAAATAGGGTAGCATTTGTTGCATTGGCCATGACTGCTGTGATTTGGAAGGTGTATTTCAATTTGACTGATCAGATCTCTCGGTCTAGTCATACAACTATCCTCACTGCTATTTGTTATTTTTCTCGCAAAAAATTGTCCTAAACGAAGGTATACCTAAATCTTGATATCAAATTAAAGCTATCAGGGTCAAAAGGTTATTTACTTTATATAATACATGTAATGTAAGGATAAAAGGGGGAACATACTGCATAGGAATCGTTGCTGATTGGAAAAAAAAATATTAAAAAAATAAATAAATAAAACAAAGACGAGGTAAACATACCCTAAAATTGTAAACGATCCGTAGTCTTCAACATAATGAAATGAAAACCATTTGGCCATAATTCTATGTGGAGCATTCGCACAAGCTCCGACATGACATGCATCAAATTTCATTTGAAAGATAGCAGACGGAAAAAAAATATGGCCAACTAACGGCTACAAGTAAAATCTACTAGAAGTTAAATATTACAACATTGGAAATACATCCCATAGCAATTGAACTTAACTTCAACCCGACTTATCCAACCTAAAGAAGAAAAAAAAAAATGAACACCACGAAAACAAAAATTACATTTCTTCGCTATTCAAAGTCCAACATTCAGGAATCCTGATCATTTGCAGCTTTTACCATAGACTTAAAAGTACTTCTACACTGATAGTATCTGAAAAGGGCGCTATCAATTAATAAAAAATGCTTACAGCCCGAGTTCAGAAAGGAGCTTACGCCACCTTGGAGTTTCCTCATCAAAAATATAGGTCAAGGGTGATATAAGAACTCCACTGCCACCAATCTACATCAAATGAAGATACCCAATAAGGAAACAAAGGATGAGAATCATATATGAAGAAGAAAGAAACATAATCGCAGTTTATGCAATTCAAGTAATAATGTTCAACTAAATTATAATGCATAACGATATGCATAAATTTTAAAAGGAATCCAACAACTTCACGGTGAAACTGATACTTGCCGGCTGTAACCACAAGAATCATGTAGACTAGTAATTTATCCCAAACCATTACTATTAGTTACTACTGGGCTATCTGCACTCTATCAATGTCATTCAAAACAACACCCACCACCAATTCTACCCCTATCTCCTACTTTTCATCCTGTGTTCCCATCACAATATCACCACCATCTTCACCAGTGACAGTAACTGCTGTGGAATCAACTCAAATACTCACTGCTCTAAGCTGCTGAATGGACTTGTACAGTGCCTTCTTAGGCACGCATATGACTATGGCATAGTAGTCTGCCGTCACCCTCCCATCACGTTTGCAGAAAACAGGACTTATAGTGGGTCCCTGTAGAAAGACAATCAAGTTTGCCAATTAAAATTCAGAATGATTGTAGTTAAAAAAAAATCATACTACATTACTACTCATGATAACAGTAACAGTATATGTCAGATTTTGCTAATGCAGAAAGCAAACACTGAAGGGGGCAGTTTCCCCTCCTCATCACAAAATGAATTAGGGCAGAAGCAAGAATGTCAATCCATATAATACCTGCAACCCAGATAAAGATGGCTGACTCAGTACTCTCTCAGCCACTTCCTCTGCACTGCTTCCCCTCATGTTTGCAGTAACCTGCCAAGTCCAAAGTTAGAAAATGCAAGGAAAAGGGAGACATACAAAAATTTCGGGGATGGGAATTATAAATTCTATATATGCACCGTGAACTGTCCAATAGCCCTCAGATGTGCCTCCAACCTTTCAAGCATCTCGTGTGTTGTTTCTAGCACACCTTTCCGTTGCATCATTGATTTCCTGCTTGCAACAAGAACAGCCTGGAGAGCATTCAATTGTCAGATAGAGACAAAATCTGACAAGGTATCATGAAGAAGCAGTTGCCTCTTCTTTTTTTTTGGTGGGGGGAATGAAACCAACAAAACATGGTAGTCAAGGTCTGAAAAGTCAATATTTGCTAACCTGGCTTTCCAAGACAGTTCCACCTTCAATTTCCTTCAAGTTGTTTTCTCGCAATGTGGTCCCACTACTCACAAGGTCCAAGATAGCATCAGCTATACCCATCTAAATGAAGCAAAGACAAACAATTCATCCAGATAAATTATCATGTCCAGCATATGGCCGCAGCTTCACTAAAATGGACATGGCAGCAGCAATTGATCATTTAAGGTGCAAGGACACAAATTTATAAGCAAACAAATAAAATGTAAAAGATTCATATGGGAAAGCAATTGATTGCTTCATTTCAACCACAACTAGTGTATTAAGCTATAGGACAAAGATATAATATCTACTTACAACTATAGCAAGAAACAACCTCCTTCCAAAGTGCAATGGAAAAAGAAAACATTTTAGAACATAGAATAGTACATTAGCTGCTTGATAATTAGAAACCACAAACTCCTAATAGAAAGCACTGTTCTCACCGCAGGAGCTGCCTCTAGTGCTCCATCGGCTGTTGAAAACGTCACATGCTTAAGTCCATTCTCTTTCATAAATTTAGGACCCAGCTGAACATTAAGACCAAAATTCAAATCAAAATTCCTTCCTTAAAAGTTAATAATAGAAACTCTACCACATATGAAAATGTTAGAACCATCAATTGAAGCTTGAAACACATACATAGGCGAACCCAGTAGCAACTCGCAGAGGCTTTTCTTCTGTCCATTGAGGCATTTTTGCTAGCTCCTCAACTGAATTGATATTTTCAAATATTCCATATTGAGGAATCTGAAACAACAAAGAGTACACCACACAATTAATTGCACAAAAAATAAAATGACAGCAGCAGAATCTAGTGGTTTTGCAGAGATGTAATTTTAACTCACTGCTAGAGATAAACGACAATCTCCATACTCCAAAGCCTCATGTGCAATAATAAGATCTTCACTCCCCTGACAAAGGAAAGTCATACGAAATTAAGTGTAGGGGAAACACAAATTTTCATGCTGGAAATGCGTGTCACAAGTTATGTAGGACTCATGCAACAATGGAAAACAAATCTATAAGAAATATGCCAGGGAGACATCATGAGAAACAGTAAGGAACCTGGTACTCATGGGGAAGAAGTGAACTATAATAGACCAAATACAGAAGAGTATATTCTGGTTCTGGAATTAACAACTCTGCTGAAGTATCAGTGTGATATTCAGCTTGAAGGAATGAAACTACATGAAGAAAGATAGCAAAGAAACAATAAAATAAGCACGACACTTCAAGAGGCCAATCCTCTCTGAATGCAACACTTTGAGAGGCCACAACTGTACAAATACTAATTCCAATCCTCACAATCTGATACCCTCCCCTCAGGACACCTCCCCACTTCTTTATATTTCCTCCACCCTCCCTAACAGAATCAGATTCCATTCACCCTCCTATCCTAACTTGCTACCTCAGCAGAGTCAGCTAGGAATTAGGATATTCTTTTCCTCACTTGTGCCACATGGTCAGCAGTCTTTTCATCTCATGTACATCTCTATTGCTAGGAGTATTTACATCGGGACATTACTATCATGTGTTGGTTCCTAACACAGCCAACCAAGTTTTGTCACTTTAGGAGACGGGAAATAAAAGAAGCGATTAAATGCAAGCACCGTAAACTGCAAGGGGACATCTGATTATATTATGCAATCGAAAAGACATAATGGACAGAAATTATTGATCAAAACCAGAGTTCCTCATCTGAATCAGCAAAATAATACTCAGATTTGCTCACCTGGCCATACTCACTGACAGTATCTAGACCCACAATACCAAGGTCAAGATCTCCAGATAACAACTTCCTGACAATGTCTTTCGGCCTTTGAAACCAAACTTCAACATTAGAGAGCTGCAATGTGAGAAAATTGATTTATGATCATTTAGCAGCATTAGGGAAAACAATCTAGGTCGTCAGCATATGCCAATAAACATCCAGACAAATAGGATCAGTAAATTGACAGGTTTACTGCTCTCAAAGAGCAAAAACCTTTAGGTTTGTTATGCGAAAACAGCTTCTAATAAATCAGCATGGCATAAATTTGAGGAGCTCAAAAGGATCCAATACTGCAAAAGGTGAATGGCGAAAAAGAAGAAACCTGAGGAATTTCAGCAACGTACTGCCTAGGATTCACCTGCTTCACTGACAACTGACAATTCTTCACTCGCGGGGGTAAAAGAGAGTCAGATTAACTCAGCGTGTTGGGAATGGAAAATAGCAATCTGAGGAGGTTGGGTTGGAATGGGAAGAAAAGAATACCTTGAGGAGTTCGAGGGTGTAATCGGACATGCGACCCTTGCTGGGCAAGCCGAGACGGATCTCTTGGCGGTGGGAGAGAGGGTTGCCATTGGCATTGGTACTGAGCACGTTGACGTTAACAGAATCGGGGCGCTGAGGCTGAGGGACGGAGAGTGAAGCGTAGCAGCTGTAGCTCCAACCGCCTCTCCCTGACTTCACCGAAATCTGCAACGGAAGGGGAAGACGGACCTGGCTTATCATCCTTCCCTTCCACACCGATTTTGATTTACTGTGCTCTTTCTCTGCCCCTTGCGGCGACTCTACCAGTGATTCTCAACGATAATGGCCCCTCCTCCACTCTACAAAATATAATATAATAATATGATGTGATTATATCATTCCGTTCCATGTGTGGATATCAATTTACCCTTTCACTAAAAAACAAAAAGGTCAAGGGTATTAGCGGTCCGATTTGGTTCGGTTTTGGAAGAAATGCCGACCGAACCAAATTAATCGGTTTTTGGATATGAACGAATTTAGTTGGTTTGATGCGCTTCGGTTTTGGTTCTTACATATTGCCTGCCGCCGCAGAGGGAAAGCTGAGAGATGAACAGAGACGAGCGGGTCATGAAAAATTTACCTCATTTTTACTCTCAAACTAAACATACCTTAAGAAGTTAAAAGGGATATTAGATATTAGCACCAATTTGGCCAAGTTTAGTTAATAGTTAGCACCGATTTGGTGGAGTTTACGAGTTTAGTTTGGAATGATTAAAAATAGATATAACTTGATTTGAATTGTAAGTTAAATCTTATTTTGAGAATGATTAAATAAGAAATGGAAATGAATATATTTGCAAATCAATTTTTAAGTTTAAAATACAATATTATGTGTTTGGAATTGTTAAAATAAAAAAATGAATGTTCACAAAAAAAATTAATTGATTTTATTTATGTTTAATTTTAAAATCAAATTAGTTTCACTCAAATTCTATCAACTTCAATAGGATTTCATAAAACAAATGATAGGAATTCCTTGGATTTATAAACTAAATCATTTCTTATTTTTTTAAAGACTCAAACACAATATGGACCGTATATGATGAAAAGATTAGAAGTAAAATTAAATTATAATAGTCCTAATTTTTGTCCTTTTAGAAATTAATATTCAATTTGAAAACTCTGTGCTTTAAGGAATTTGATTAAGATATTACTTTATTTATTTACTTTACTAAGCTTATATTACTTCCATTCTTATACACTTTATTTATATTTCATGCACTTCATTAGTTTACTTAATTATATTGCTTTTATATCTTACTATTTTACTTATTGTGATTGAAGTCCATTGCCTATTTTATGACCCTTATTTCTTTAAGTTATATTTATTATTTAAGATTATGCACTTTATATTTATTATGAACAAGTCGTTTGACCCGTGCGATGCACGGGGTGATAATAAAAATAGTTTGCTAGCTATTATTGAAAATAAATAATTTATTTAAATATATTTTATAGAAAATTGAGTATATAAATTTATTTTAAAAATAAGTTAATAGTTAAATAAATTGATAAAATATAAATGTGTCATTTTATTTTATATCTTATTTTGAATATAATGTTTAAAAGATTAAAAAAAATCTTAATAGATGACATATAATAATAAAGAGCCTATTTTATTAAAATTTTACATATTTTGAAAATTAAAATGTTTAATAATGAAAAAGAATAAATGGATAAGTTTAATATTTCATGAGTCATTTATAGGGACGACAATGTATATTCATAGCAGAGTGGACATGTCTCATACCTTTGTCCTCGTTTAGAATTTTGCATCTTATTCCTTATCCTCATCACCATCATAGGTCCTCATTCCTCATTCCCCGTGGGGATTTGAATCCTTGTATATTTACGGATTTATTAAAAGAATTCTAAAAATAAAATATTTTAAAATTTGAAACATAAATATCTATAATAATAAATATTAGTAATGCAATATAATCCCGATTACAAAAAATACATACGTAATGTAAATTTATTATAGATAATTGAAAAAATAAAGATGTGCTACCATTGTCCTTGCTTTGTTTAACAAACGGGGATTTCACCCCCATGAAGATAAATCTGTCGCTATTCCCATTTCTATTGTGGCTAATCCCGTCCGACGTGTACCTACTTTAGTGATTTTTTTGTCATCTCTAGCTATTTATATATTTTAATAAGTTAAAATATTTGATTTATAAAATTATAAAAATATGTTTTCTAATTATTATAAAATAATTAATAAATTCAATTTATGTGATTCAATTACACCCCATTTTCTTATATATACTTTTAGTAAATTAAAATATCAATTTTAAAATACATATTATAATTAATAATTAATGTGTTATAATTAGTAAAAAAAATCACATATAATCCTAATTTATATCATCCTAATTATTGGAGTAGTACATCAATTACATAATTATTTTCAATAAAAAGGTGATGTAATTATTTAATTTTTTAAAATAATTAATAAATAATTAGTATCATTATCAAAAAAGTATAAATTGTGGGATTATTTTTAAATATTTTATTAATAAATTGAAGTCTTATTTTTCAAAAAGTTTAATATAAAACAATTATGAAATTAATAAGTTGGAATGTTTAGGTTATAAAAAATTAAATATGGTATAGTGAGACGGGTAGATATATTTTTTTTTATAGTTTTTAAAACTTTATATTTAAATTTAGAAACTCATTCTCCCCTGATCTCATCCTCATTTAAAATTTCACTTCTTATTCTCATTCTCATCCTTATCGTAAGTCTTTATTTCTCATTCTCTGTGCTTATTTGAATCCCTTCTAGCATGCACATGTTTATTAAAAAAATTTCAAAAAGTAAAAAAATTTCAAAATACTTTAAAATTCAAAACACAAATATCTATAATAACAAATATCATTAATATAACATAATTCAAATTAAAAATAAAAATACATGCATGATACAAATTAAATCCAATAAAGATAATTAAAACATAAAGTTGTGCTAATATTTTCTTGTTATTATTAATTATTATAATTATAATATTTTTGTTATCATTAATAATATAATTATAATCATTAAATATAATATTATTTTGGTAACGTAATTATAATAGCTTTATTATCTTTAATACTATAATTATATATAAAAAATTTTAATGGTATAATATATTCAATTATAATTTTTTATATTATTTGTTATTTATTAAATAATTTTAATTGAACTAATTTTTTAAATAATTTTAATGAAGAGAGATATGAAGGTATGGTTAAAAAAATAATTAATAATTAAATGGTAAATTAAATCAAAAAACTTACTTTAAATATTAAGATTATGAAAATAATGGGGTATAATTTTCTTTATAAATAATACATAAAAAACTATTCATATAATGAATCTTAATTATTAGTATTATAAATAGATTATAGGTTATATTAAATCCTTCTAAAATACGTTAGCTATGCTATTAAGTTTTATTAAAATATCAAAACTAATATAGTATCGCGTGTATTGCTATATTTTTATTATCAATATCATTACAGTATAATGTGGAAAACCTTATATATTATAATAATTTTTAATAAATTATATATTATAGTAATTAAATCGACATGCAAACAAAAATAATATGTAATTAACTTTATCCTTTAAAATTTTAATTTAAATTTGAGAGTGATTGATTAATTAGAGAGTGACTAATTACTCATATTTATGTGTTAATTTATGGTATTAAATTTTTAGTTATAATTTATTGACCATAATAATATTTGTTGCTATTTTAATTAATAAAATAATTTTAAATTAATATAACTACTATGTCACTAACAGCACAAATTTAAGGTTGACTCAATAATATTGATTTGACATCATTTCTCTACATTCATGGACTTATCCAAAGCCAATATAGATTATGATTAAAAGATATATATCGCATTAATTTTTACAATATATTGTTCCAAGGATTTAATTTTAATGCATTGTTAATGTAAAAAGATATTTTATATAATATTCAATTATATAAAATTAAAATATTCAACCACTAATTACTTTATTTAAATGTAATTTGAATATAACAAAACAAAAATGAATATCATATTTAAACCATATTAAAAACCCTAAAAAACTCATGAATCCCATTTAAAATAATTGAATGATCTCCATACTTGAAAATTTCATATTAAAATTAAATGATAATAAAATATATTTAAGTTTATAAAAAATACTCAAGGAGTAAATAAAGAAAATTTTCTGAATTTAAGTCAAAAAAATATATTACACTAAATATTTTATATTTTTAAAAGTAAAAATATATTTTAAAGGGTAAAATAAATTATTTAAGTTAATATTGAATTAATTCCAAAAGATTTTAATTTATTTATCTTGATAGGCATGTTTTCAAATAAAATATATAATTTTAAAATATCCATATATTATTTATGATTGACATGTTTGTGATAGATTACTTCAATTACAAATTGATAATTACATATTGATTAAAAACTATCATATAAGTTAATTTCAAATCATGCATTCATTGATAACATATAAATCATGTGTTTCGTATAAAACTATAATATATTTGAAAGAAACCCTGGCAACATATTAAGTAAAATAATTTTTTGATAAATAATATAATCATAAAAAAGTATTTTGAAATATATTAGAAAAAAAAACACTATTTCATAGATTTAAAATATAGAATAAAAATTTACAAAGTCAACAAAAAAAATTACAAAGTGATATTGTAGTGTCTGATAATAGGTTTTGAAATTTGGTTGTGAAGTGGGAGTGAGATCATAATTTACAATTGGTATATCACAATTAATAATTAGTTATGACCGGAATGATTGATATTTATCAATTAAGAATACTAAATATAGATTGAAAATTCAAATTCCAAATGAAAATTGTGGGCCCTAAATTGCTCTAGAAGCGACATCTGTAAAATTTTCTTCACAGGAGTCTGAAATATTAGTATGATAGATTATAGATATGATCATCACTAAAAATTTGAATTAATTTTTCAGACTCAAACAAATACCATTTGTTAAATCTGATAATGGGTTTGAATTTGATGATTCTATTGGCATGGACTATGTCGATTTTGGCATCAAACTTTTTTTACCTATATAACAATTACTTTTCAATGTTAATATTCTAAAAACAGCAAAAGCATATTAAATAAACTATTTATAGAAAAGTGCAGGCATATCAAATGTATTAATAAATAATATTATTATTTTTTTGAATTACCTCTAACATTTCAAGTAAAAAGGAGCGATGATGCTTGGGTTTCTTGTGATCTGGCTATAGTATGAGGATTTTCATTTTACCTGCGTACATATAGAAATCTTTTTATTAAATTGGCATGTTCTTAGTTTTCAAATCATTAGATTAGTCTATATATATAATCAAATAATGTCATCATTAATGATACCAAAAAATATTTTACTTTTAAATAATTAAATTCATCATAATATTATTGTTAATAAAAAAAGTAAATGATATAACTTAGTACATATATATAATGGTGAAATGTTATTGTCTTGTTAGAGAAAGAATAGACAAAAAGCTTTGGCCGATGCTTGTTAGAGAAATGTTGTTTTATTTCGTTCTTGTATTTCTGACTAATTCAGCACTAAGAACATTTTTAAGCTTCATAATTTCATAAAAGTATATGTGTCAATGGCACACTATAGTGACATCTAGGTGTGGGCCTGAAATGAAACAACGTTCAAACTCGCAGCTTTCTTACAACTGTTTATGGTTTACTGTAATTTCAAATTCACGCCTGAACCCATGAACGCCACAATGCTATCTAAAATGAAAGTGATCCATGTGACTCCACCACATTTGTATTCTAGTTTATTGAGCTTGATACTTGTTCAGTTTGATTCTTAGCGGAGGGTATAAATAAAAGGGAATTAAGAGGGAGACATGTGTTCTTCTAAATATTTGAATAATATGGTTAGCATTGATATAGGAAAGAATAAAACAGTGTATTTGCATTTTTTCTGTCTCGTTTTCCTTGTATTTGCATCTTTCTTTGTAATCGAGCTTGTTTTGGGTTATGAAAGAAACAACTCTGATTGTTATCCATCACCTTCTAATATTGAGAGTAAAGATAAAATGTATTAATAATGGAATATTGTAGTGAATGCCTTTGTTATATAATGAGCATTTTCATCCCTTTAGCAATTCAAAATTGTATCTCAAATTGAATTTCAAATTTATTTGTTATAATTAATGTATTTATTATAATTAATGCACGGTCATGAATGATATTGATCTATTTCCAATTATTTATGTCTGTTTTATTTCATGCAATCAATTCAGATTCTCTCATTTAACTTGTCATCTATATCTAAATTAAATTAAATATAAAAAAATCTACCATGTACAGAATTGCATTGTAGAATCAAATAACTAATAACCTCTAATTTTTTTGAACCTATGAATTAACAATAATATAATAATAAATTAGTAATACATATATGATATCACCGAATAGGTCTAAACATATGTTTTATAGTATAATAAAACAATAAATTAACAATAGTATATAAAAGCGAAAGACGAAACATACATTAACCAAAGAAAAACAAAGCTCCAAAATTCAAACATAAGCTCAAGAACTATGGTGACATCCTCCATCAGAATATGTATGCACCTCATTGCCAAATGAAGGAAACTATTGTGACTCTGTGTTTTAATCATGGCCTGATTCCATTTAGATCTTAATTAAGATATCCTCCACATCTTCATGTTCATCAAGAAATAGCTGGTTTAATGGTAGATTGAGATTTGAGTGATTAGAGATTTTAACTTTGCATGGCTTTTTATTCTAATTTGGGCTATGTTGTTGGGAGTTTTGTTTAGATATTTGGAAGTTTTGAGATCTAGTAGAGATTGATGGAGATATTATGAAGAGGGACGAAAAAATGGCTGAATGAAATAATTAGGCTATATATTCTAATTATGTTTCTTTTTCCTTTTTCTGCTGCAATATTATTTTTTAAAAAATTTAATATGATCGCATCATTATAATTATTTTCAAGAAAAATAAAGATTTTTTTGCACGAAAATATCATTTTCCAAGGTTATTAATCTCTTTTAATAATTAATATTTCCTTAGTTAAATTTAAAGGTAAACAATAACAAAATATATAAATTAATTTAATGATTTGAAGATCAAGAATATGCCAATTCAATAAAAAGAACTTAGCTTAATGATTTTACTGAATTATTTTACTCTCTAGTAAAAGAAACAAAATTAAAATATATAGACAAATAATTCAATAAAAAGAACCTAGTCAAAAAGGTAAAAGAAACAATAAATTTTAAAGATATTTAATTAATGTAATGCAATCTTATTATTAAATACTAATGATTATCAATGATATGCTAATAATATGTAATAATTACAGTTTTATTTTTTAAAAAAATTAATAAATAAATTCTTAAAAGATGTGGGCCCTAAAATATTCTTATTGCGACACATGTAAAACTTTCCCTCAAATGACTCTGAAATATTAGTATTATAGATTAATGCATTTCTACATTTATTATGAAACATTGCATAATAATAAGAGAAAAATAAAAAAAATAGACATTTTGAAATATTTACCGCTAACTGCCGAAAAGGCAGAGGAACATAAATATAATGTCCTTTTATGTCATCTATCTTGGTTAGTGTGCCGTAAAAGTCTAATTTGTTATCACGATGTTAAGGAGTAACACTAGAAGTGGGAATTCTACCCACCAAAAAAAATTATGAGAATACCCAAAGAAATAGAAGACTTTCGACTATGTGTAAAACAAACAAACAAAGAAAAGTGAAAGACTAAAGCAAAGAAATGACAATCGTGATAAGTTTTGCATGACCTCATTTTTTTAGTACATTTTATTTAGGCTATGATATCTGATTATGTTTTTACAAAGATGTGTGACCGTGTGTAGTTTTCGTGTAGTTGTAGCTAGAATCACCATATTTCAAAATGTTTTACAAATTTTCATTCCATATTGAGAATTTTTCATTTTCATTCCTATTTCTGATGGTTTCAGATTAGTTAAGTAATGCACAAAATTAAAGCAAACTCTTTCAACTTCTAGGAGCATTTGGAGTTGTGTCTAAAAATGACTTCAAGCTTAGCTTGCTTTGTGTTTTATGATAGTTTGGTTTGTAAACAATAATGTTAACTACTTTTATCTGAACATCCTTTTTGTACTTAAGTAGACTAATGTTACATGTCGTATTTCACTATGTAAACATAAATTTGATTAGATCAATTTGATTTGAATTTTGCAAAAGAAAATCACAAAACCAAATAAATCTGAACAAATTAAAAATAAATAGGCTCATATTCATTTCCCCCAAACTTGATCTAAACTAACCCATTTACACAAAAGAGGGACAAAAGTGTCCAGTTTGAATTGTGAGGGACGAAAGTATTATACGCTTATACCCCTATTCTCTTATTTTCTTAATTACTAACTAAGAAAATATTTAGTAATTTTATATTCTAATATATATATATATATATATCAACAACATTTGTAAAGTATACAATGTTTTTTTTACTTAATAATTAAGAAAATTATTTTTTAAAAATTATTTTGAAGATATAAAACTTTTCATGCAAGCATATAGAGGTGTTAGATATAGCAAATTTGTTCAACAGTGAGTAAGGATGATTAGAGCAATAGACGTGGCCAAATTTACGTGTATATTTTTTTTTGGTAAAGAAGCTAAATAAAGAGAAAAGAAAAGGATAAATCATCTCATGTGGAGAACCCTAGAAGCATTTGCCATAATGATGAGCTCCAGACCATTCGGAGACCTATCCCAGTAGTAGGTCACACGAACAAAGGAGGCACCCTACTTAGCAAGATAATCCGCTGCTTGATTACTCTCTCTAAAAACATGAGAGATTGAGCAGGTCCAATCCCAATCCATAAAATTCTGAATGTCTCGCAACAAAAAATACACACGAAAAGTAGAAAGAGCAGCCAATAGATGCATAATCTCCAAACAATCCACCTCACAAATAACCTTGCAATAACCAAGCTCACAAATAAGAGCCAAACCACAGTGCAATCCAAGAAGCTCAGCACATAGGTTATCAGCTCTAGGAATATGATCAGCATAACCCGTAATCCATTTACCATTATCACCACGGATTACACCCCCAAACCCAGCAAGATTAGGATTGCCCAACGAACTACTATCAGAATTTAATTTTACAAACTCAACAGGAGGAGCATGCCACCCAACCCACTTCACAGTGGAAGGATGCATCGTATGTAGATAAAAAATTGAAACACATGTGTGCACAAGATGCCAAACGAAGCGTAAAGAGATGATAGAAAGATAATACCATTAGGCCCCCGAGCGTTGGCCCTCAACCAAGAATGGAATCCTACGAGAAAAAAAGAGCCCACTTACCACAACCCACACGGTCCCTAACCTCCTTAGCCAAAGGGTAATCCCGAAGGCAATGCGACGTGGACTTCATAGTGGTTGTACACCAAGAGCAAAGGGAAGAAGTAGAAATCCCTCTATGATGACGCAACTCATTGGTAGGGACGTTGTCCTGCATGGCCAGCCAAATCAAGAAACAAATTTTAAATGGCACTTTCAATTTCCAAATCCAACTCCAATAGGGTCCCGTATCAATATCATTCTGAGAAGAAGTAAGCTAATGATGTCCTGAGGAAACTGAATAGCACCTATCAAGAGCACCCTTCTAAACTAAGCAGTCTTCATAATCACCACCCTAAGGAATAGAGGTTTCCCAAATTAGTTGTTGGACTTGAGGAGTCAAAACCGTGCATAGGCCATCAAAATTCCAAGTAGCATTAAGCCATCAATCATGAACCTGCAATTGAGAGTCCAAAATATGGACAAAATCAACCAAATTGCACAGAGGTCCTAAGTGACTCTAACTGCTGTACCAAAAGGAGGAAGCACCATCTCCCAATCTCAACCCGAAACCACCCTTGAGAACTTGCACCGTTTTGCACAGAGTACGCTAAAGTGGAGAAGAGCCACCAGTACAACCGACATCAATAACTGAGCGATGGTCCAAATATTTGGAAGAGAGCAGCTTGACCCGCAAATTATCTCTTTCACAAACCAGACCCCAAACTAATTTGTTGTAATACCCCAGTTTTAAATAAAAAGGGCAGAAAGTTTTTTCGAACGAGAAATGACACTAGTTACCCTTACCTATCGTTTCGGGTTCTGGATTTCACTAAGTCTGGACCCTATACGTCCTTGGAGGGCTCTATGATAGAGCCACTTTCTTGGGATCAAAAGTCCCGGTAATTGTTCTCTAGAGGAAAATGAGTTGAAGGGTGACTTTTAATGAATTTTATGAAACTCTTAAACCTCTTATTTTTAGCCTAAGAGTTTATAAAATCATGAGAATTCCCGAATTTGAATTAAAATCCAAAATTTGGATTTTGAATTGTTGGGATTTTGATTTTTCTGATATTTTATTTAAATCCAAATGGGGGGTAATTTCTTATTTGCATTTATGTTTTAAAGTTACATTAACTTAAAATTAGTAAATGTAAATATGTACATTCTGGAAATTATTCTGGAGCATTCTGGAGAGCGCTGCAGCGATCACCAGAATTATAAAAATCCCCATTTTGGGTTACAGAATCTTCACATACTCATTTTACACTTTTCTCACCTCTCTAGTGCGAAAACCTCACCTCCTAACCCCAATTCACCCTCTAAATTCTATTTTCTCTCATTTCCTTCAATTATAACTTTAATTCTTCATTCTCAAGGCTTTAAGGTATGTGGTTTTCTTAGTTTTGCTCTCTTTTCTTCCCTTTCTTCTTATCTTGGGGGTGGTATTCCATGTCTATGAGGGAAAGGAGCTATTCCTCCATGTTAGAGATAAACTTGAGAGTTTCAGTGATTCTAGAGGCTAATCTAAGATTCTCTTACTTCTATGGTAGATACTGGTGCCATTTCTACTCCAAGAAATTCTGTCAGAGTTGAACCACCAACTTTTGTCACTCCAGGTGAGTGGGTTCATATCTGTAGCTTCTATATTAACTATTATGTCTATTTTCACCTAAGACATGAGGTTGTATATATCGTTTTAGAGTTGTTCCATGAAATCACTGTTGAAGTTGAGATTTTGCACAATTGCTTGATGGTTTAATCATTTAAGACTGATGCTATAACTATATGACTTTGGTATTACATACTGGTATATAAAGAGAGATTTTGAACCCTAGGATAAAAGACTTTATGCATGATAAAGAAAAGAGTAAGGTTTTGCTGGGCTAGCAGTAACTATGGAGAAACAAGTTACGTGTTAACGACAGTTAATCCATTAATCTTGGTACCAAGTTGCCCGGACCAGAGATTACAGAGGTTTATTGTCATGCTAGGGACAGTGATATGTAACGCCCAGATGTGACCAGAGATTCACTTTCAGAGTTTTGTTACGTCATCACAATTATGCATAACCAGAGCAGAGATTATTGTTTCTCTATTAGAGTACTGATAGGTCAGTCCATAGAAAGTCAAGACTTGATAATATGAGTTAAATTATGAGATCTCCTAGTATATTATTATCTGCACTATTATTTCAGTGTGGTGAGCTTTATCTTGGTATTCCATGAAGAGCTTCCAGGTGGGAACTCACTCACTGGGTTTTGGTTACAAAACTCACCCATTTGTTGCTTCTTATATTTTACCAATATTGTAGCTGCTGGGGGATACTTCACAGCCATCTTTCTCCCAACAGTATTAGATTTCAGTTGCTGAGCTTTCTAGGTCAGATGTCCGGTATTTTATTCTAGACGTGCTCCAGTGTGATGTAGGCGGGATTCTGGACTGTACAGCATAGTTACATTTTGCATAAGCTTATATGTGGGAATGTTATTTTGGATTGTATACTCTTTTTCCTAGACATTTTGTATATAAGGGACCCTGTGCATATTTTGTGATATTATATTATTATTAACCTTTGACACCAACTACGAGATTCCAGTCCTATGGTTATGATTTGAAAGCAAGTAATTCATATGAAGAAATAAAATAAGTAAAGGAAACTATATTATGGACTTTTCTTAATTCAACAGGCAAACGGGAATGATACTGGTCATGAGGCTTACGTGGGGGTAGGACTCCTCACGTGCCAGTCACGAGCCCAAATTAGGTCGTGACATTTGTCCAGGAAGGTAGTGTGGCATTCTCGAGCCCGCTAGAAGCCTAGACCACCCTTACTAATAGCACGAGTAATAGTGGGCCAATTAACTATATGGAGCCCCTTCTCTATATTTCTTTTACTCCAAAGAAAGTCTTAAATCGCTCAATCAAGAGAACCACAAAGAGAATAAAGGAGCCAAAAAGATTGCATGATATAGATCGGCGTAGCTGCCAAGATGGAGTGGGCCAAAGTCAGTTTACACGCCTTATTGAGAAACTTACCCTTCCAGCTGGCTAAACAATTACTCAAGTTTTCAATGATAAAATTAAAATCATTTCGTTTAGCCTTCCTATTAGGCAATGGGAACCCCAAATATTTCCCTAAGTTCGTAGTAAATCGAATAGAGGAAATACTAGTAAGAATATCTCGCCATGTTCTAGAAACAGTCGGAAAGTATATACCTCTAGACTTAGAGATGTGGACCTTCAGACCAGAAGAAGCACAAAAGACATCCATAATTTTCATAATCAACTGAACTTGAGAAGTAGAGGCCTGAGAGAAAAGAAGCAAATCATTCGCAAAAAGCAAATGAGATATACCAAGACCACCTCTAGACACCTGCACAGGCTTCTAGGACTCCTTACTGACCTCCACATTAATAAGAGCGCTAAGACCTTCCATACATAAAATGAACAAATAAGGAGATATAGGACCACCCTGTCGATGACCCCTAGATGGCCTAAAAGGAGGCAGCTTCGCCCCATTCCAGAGAAGGGAAAGTTGGGAAGAAGAAATACAAAACATGATCAAATTCACAATTGGAGTAGGAAACCCAATCTTACCAAGAATAAATTAGAGAAACCTCCAATCCATATGGTCATAGGCCTTCTCAAGATCAATTTTGAAGCCCACCACCCTTTTTTTGCTTTTTGATTTCCTCATATAATGCATAACCTCTTAAGCAATAATAACATTGCCCTGAGTATCTCGACCAGGAACAAAAGCACTTTGTATAGGACTCACAATGCGAGACATGAAAGGCTACATTCTATTAACAAGCACCTTCATGATTAGCTTATAGAGAACATTACAAAGGCTAACAGGTCAAAAATCACTCATATGCATAGGTTGATAAACTTAGGAATGAGCACAAGAAGAGTCTTCGCAACCGTCGAGTCAAAGCAACCCTGTGAGAAAGCATTACTCACAAATCTCCAAACCTCATCCCCCATAATATGTCAGTAGTGCTTGAAAAAAAAAGCATGAAACCCATCACTACCAGGAGCATTAAAAGACTTCATACCATGTAAATCATAAAATACATCATCCTTTGAAACAGCTCTAGTCAAGCCATTGATATCACAGGTCTCCAACTGTGGGAATGGAATATTATCAAAACACGAAACATCAATGGATGGAAGAGAAGAAAAAAGATTGTGAGAGAATGACGTAGCCTCCACCTGTAATCTATCATCCTCCATACACCAAACCCCATTATTAAGGAAAAGACCAAAAATCTTATTTCTCTTACGCCTAACAATAGTTTGAGTATGAAAAAAAATAAGGTATTTATATCACCCAATTTAATGCACTTTTCATTTTATTTCTGAGCTAGAAGATTTCTTCTCGACGTAAAACTTCTTGAAACTCTTGTTATAGCTTACACTCAAGGATGATAAGTGAAACAACATCAACTCGATCTAACTTCTCTTGAACTAGTTGTAACCTATTTTGGAGTTGATGCTTCCTCTTGAAAATGTCCCCAAAAATCTTCTCATTAAAATCAAGAGAATCTTGTCTAACCAAATTCAACTGAGAGGTGATCGCAGACGAGTCACTGCTCCAAGATTTTTTCACTACATCCTCAAAATTATTATGTTTTGTCCAAGCAACTTCAAAACGAAAATGTCTAGGGCCAATAGAATAGGGAGCTAACCCCCATGGTATGCATAAGGGTTGGGTGATGGTGAGAATGGGTACGATAAAGGGTCTCCAAAAAAGCATCCGGGAACATATTACGCCAAATAACATCATCCAAAGCACAATCAAGACGTTTGGACAATATACACCGACCTTGGACAGTACGGTACCAAGAAAACTTAGCTCCCGTAACATCAATATCCATAAGGGAACACTCGTCAAGAACAGCAGCTGACTTATTAGCTCTGGAAATGGAGAAAACACCACCCTTGACTTCACCAGGGAAAAGAACCTCATTAAAATCACCCATGAGAAGCCAAGGACCTTGAACAACCCTTTGAAGCATCACCAGATAATGCCAAAGATCATCTCGAGCAGAAGGAATGGGATTAGCATAAATCCCAGAGAAAAACCAAGAAGAGGAATTTGAACCAGTCTTCACAGTAATAGCTTGAGGCATTATCTCAATCACCTCAATAGACATCCCCTCCTTGCACATTGCCCATACACCTCTTGCATGACCTCTAGCTTCAAAAACAGCTCCTGCATAAAAACCTAAACGACTTCAAAAACAAGGAGTCTTCTTGAAGAGACAACGAGGCTCAATGATGATAAAAATATCAGGCTTATATTTTTGCACTAACTCCCGCACAAATTTTCTACCCCTCAAATTAATATTCACAAATACCAAAGAAAAGAGGAGGGAGCCCCAGACCACCAAAGTCTACATTGTCATACAAACCCTTGCATTAGAGGTCGAACCATGATCAAACGTTGCAGAAGACTTACCATTCGCAGTCTTAGGCAGGAGCTCTTTCCCAGAGTTATCAAGGATTAAAACCTTTTTGAGAGCTTGAGTAGTGGTTCCTAAGGGACTAGCAATGCACATTCTTTTATGCCTCAGTTTTGGTATAGGCGGTGAACGTGGCTTGGCATCCTCATGAGCATCCTTACACAACACTTTTCCTCTAATGACCACCTCTGTCGGCTTCATCGCTTGAAAAACAAAATTGGTTCCTTTTGTCCCTGATGGTTTTTTGGGATATAGAGACTGTATATCCCTATTCCCTTTTTGTAACATCATGTGCCCCTTCCCTGCTGATTTACGTGAGTTCTGCATGACATGAGCTGCATCATGCACATGATTTGCCATTCGTGAAACTTACTTCCCTTTAAGATTCGCCTTGTTCTTTTTGTTTTTAATAACCTGCCATTCCTCGCCTTCTTTAATTTCTTCATGCATAATCGATTCAAATTGCTGAGTTTGTGGACAATTTGAAATATCCTCTGTAACTAGAGTTTCAAATTTTGAATTCTTCTCTTCCACTGTCGGGGCATCTCCTTTTCTTAGAATTGCAGCACTATTCTCCCCACAGTCCCTGGACATATTGTAATACCCAAATTTCTTTTGCTGTTGTGTAATATGACCAAAATGCCCTTGATGTCATTTTTGCACAAGAATCGAGGACGCCGGTCCGGGCTATCCTCAATGAGGTGTTTTAATACCAGGATGGGGTTATATGAGGTTTAGATAGCAATTTGAACAAAAATTTACGATCCCTGGTTTTTCCTGTATGCTAAATTACCAAAATACCACTAAGTTAATTTAACGCGAGAATCAAGTGATGATCGGACCCAGTCATCACCCAGAAGTAAAGGACTTTGTCTTGTCTTGATTTTGTTTGCTAAAGAATGCATACTTACTAATTTTTAGCTACTATAGTTTTATTTAGTTGTTATAAAAATGAGTTCTCAACACTTTACTTCACATATTCATGCTTGAGACTTGTTGATGATAGTGCGAGACAATCACAGTTTTAATAAATGTTATTTTGTTGTCCCTATAAGTCTTTGATGACTGAAAGCGAGTGTGAAGTAGTTGGTTTTGTATAATTGACAATTTTAGCACTTAAGACTGTGATGAAAAGCTACTACTATGGGTGTCGTATATGATGCCCACACATGCTAGAAATTAATAAAGTTAATTATATTTTTAATGTTCAAAATTGGTTCTAATGTCTTAAAATTATGTTTGTAGAGTCAATGTACTAGAAGTCATAATAGAACATAAAGCAAGGAGCTAAGTAAAAGATAATTTAAATTAGGGTAGTTACACTCACCCCCTTGTGATTTGTTGAAATGCAAAAAATACCCCCTCTATTCACACACCTGACACTCACTTCCCCTGAATCAAGTGAAAACTAACAGTTGTTATTTTCCTCAAAAATTAAATTACTTTTATACCCTCCATACTCTCTTTTTTTCACCCTCATCAGCCAGGCCCATGCCCACACACAAAAGCCCTAGCCATCTATCCTACATCAGTAGCGGTGGCGGCAGCCATTCTCGCCACCCTCGCCCTTTATCCTCTCTATTCACCCTCTTCACTCACCCTTGGACATCTCAAAGTTTGCGTCAGGGTTGCTGGCAAAGATCAAAGCGCGCGGCGTCGTTGCGGGCAGAAATCGAACTGCGCATCATTGTTGATGTCCCTGTTCGTTTGGGTGAGTTGCTGCCACTTCTGCTCTTCTTCTTCCTTCAGCCGCTTCTGCTCTTCTTCTTCTTTTTTTATTTTTCGATTGTTGTGTGGTGGTTGTGGTGGTCTTTGGAGTTTGCGGCAAATATTGTTAACGATGGAAATACGGGTTCAATGAGCCACCTATGATCTTACAAGGTTCAATGATAAGCCTATGAAGGTATATCTAGGGGTAGGGGTGGGGCTTTTGTGTGTGGGGATGGGGCCAGCTGATGAGGTAAAAAAAAGAAAGTGGGGAGGATATAAAAGTAATTTAATTTTTGAGGAAAGTAACAACTGTTAGTTTTCACTTGATTTAGGGGAGGTGAGTGTCAAGTGTGTAAATAGAAGGGTTGTTTGTTGCATTTTAACAAACCTCAGGGGGTGAGTGTAATTTACCCTTTAAATTATTGTGAGGTCTACGTTCTCCTTTTTTTTTTTTGGTCCGACAATTGTAGCTTGTTTGAAACAAAAAGAGAGGGACAGAAGTAGGGTGCCTGTCTTGCCTCACCCATCCCCTGTCATACACGAACAACAACATTGAAATTGGATGGTGGGAAGTATTAAAAAGAAAAGGGGTGGCGAACACCACATCATGGGTTTTCTCCCTGCAATAGCGGACAAGAGATGGGTTCCCCACCCTCTACCTTGCCATACAACATGAATAAAAGGAGAGGAAAAGCTAACATTAGCAGGGATCCATCATCACAATCTTGAAACCTCATCTTTTCTTACAAAAAAAAAAATTGCCATTGTGGAGACTTTTGAAGTTGAGATATTGGGGAAGAAAATAGAATAACATTAGTGGTATTTTGTTTTTATTCCTTTTACCATTTGGTTTTGACATTTTTCATTTCATCCTTAGATCATAAATCATATGTTCACAAGTTTCTGGTGAGTTAACATACATACGCACACACAGTACATCATCTCTCAATATCATACACAACCTTAGTCAACATAAGCCCAATCCATATAGTCCTCAATATCAACAACAGTCTATATACATTCCAAAAACATATGTAAATAAATAAAAATGTGTGAAAAATAAGAGAAAAAGGTGGCGGCTTTCTTCACGACAATCACACCGCCGCTACCCTCTTCCTCTACTACCCTTGCTTCACGCCCAACATCATCTTCAACACCACTAGCATCTCCCATTCCAGCCCCATTTTGTGGTCTTACCACCTACCCCACAACATTGAACATAAAATAGCAGAGATCATACCAATTACATATACAAAAGCCATAATAGGACACAACCTTGCAAGATCAAATCCAAAACTTTCAAAATAAAAAAATCAAGCATTAAAAGAGGGGAAATAGAACTTGAAATGAAAGAAAATGAGGGAGGTCGCACTGCTACCACCATAAAAACCACCATCTCACGTGGCTTCCACCGCCTCTCACCACTACGTGAACCACCATCCCAAGCACACAACTTCCGCAACCCACCCGCGGCCAAGGCATACAGTCACTGTTGGGAAACTTTAGATTAATGCAACGGAATATTAAACAGAAGTGAACAAAATTTTCAATCTCATGAACCGTTCACATAGGATAGAAAAATACTCTCAATGAAATCATATTTCATGAGGTTGATATCACCTTATGTCATTTAGATAACATAAACCCTTAAAGCAAGGATGAATAAACAGGACATATACCTCTTGTAGCGAGGTCCCGTAGAGAGTAGTTGTTCGTTTTATGAACACGTAGCCATACAACCGCACAACCTCTAGCATGTCCACACAAACACGATATGCTAAGGAACTCCTTCTTGTCCAAGTCCCGTTCTTTGTTGCCCTTGGGAACTTAGACTAGTATGGTGTGAGTGGTGGAGTGATTTTTTCAGAATTGGAGAAAGCTATTTACTCAAAAGGTTTCTCCCATTTTTAAAACAGTGGGCCACACTCTCTTTCTCCTCATTATATGTCAGATTCTTTTCTTTTAGGGTTGTGGAGATTATATTGATTCCCAATTAAAATCTTATTTAAAATTTGAATTAATTTATTTTCAATTAATTCTTATTTTAAATAGGCTAATGTAATTTTGGCATTTACCAAAATAACATCATCTCATATATTAGTCATTTGATGTCTTATATTAATCCAAACTTGAAAAGACCAAAAATGCCCCTGACATAGGTTTCTAAAATATGGAGCTTCTATATACAACTTTTTGAGGATTTACCACCACGTTGAATTAGACTTCAGGATGTGATAGCAACTCCGCAATCCAATTGCAAGTCCAATTCGATAATTAATTTCTAATTAACTATATTAATTAAAATTAATTTGTTCTTGGCATATACATGTTCTATTGTGTGTGACTAACTAGGTTCATCACTAGTTGGCAATGAGATCACAAAATCAAACTCTTGATCTTATCGGAAACTCATTTCCAAACCTGGAGTACAATTCCAAACTTGGAGTACAATTCCCAAAATACCCTTGGTTCTCATAAGTCATGGGTAGTACCTAGCACAGCATGCCATGACCACCCAAATAGTGACAAGTGTATCAATTATAACATTCTAGTGAACCAATAATCATATTTTTCCATGCACTCAAATCCTTTCATTACAAGATCCCAATCCAGCCAGGGTCATAGATAATGTCAAACCCTATAGCTTAAATCATATGGATTCTCTGAGTTTTTCATTTATTAATCAATATGACATGAACTAGAAACTCTTTTCTATTTAAGTCCAAGTACCCCGGCCAAGGATTTCATGATCAAGAACAACTTCTCATCCATAGGACCTATCCTCTTTTACATAAGGTAATGAATTCAATCTTGACTAGTCACCTATCTTTACACATAGCTAGCTATAGCCACAGACTGCTCAATACTAATGCATGGCATGAGTTTATGGAGAGTCGCAAACTATAGCTACTACAAGATAACCGTGCCATCTCATGTCTAAGGATTATATGCACCGGTATGATCCAGATAATGTTTGATTGACATAAGTAAAATTACCATGTAAACTTTATCTATTTGTCATGTTCAACCCACTTATCCTGTAAGTGTCCATATATCTATTTTGACGTCTAATATTATATAGTATGAGACTCACTACTCCATCTTTATTAGTATCTCATATTAATCATGGAAACAAACAAAGGTGATGATCTTCCGGATCCTATAATCGTGAACTATTTTAAAGATATTGTACTAAACAACTCCGTTACCCATATTCTCAACTTTTGAGAATGAAGTATCTAACAAGTATCTTATGAACTTATTCTAATAAACATAAATCATGGATAAAAGAATAATAAATTGCCATTAATAGGAATTATTGATACGTATATTTATTAGCTCTAGGGCATACAACTAATAGCCACGCCGCAAAACTCTCCTTCCCAAACCTTTCTTTGCCGAGCGCAGCTCCTTCTTCTGCCTCGCCTTCGCCTTCCCTGCCATCGCCGTTTTCCCTCGCATGCGCTGGATCGGCCATCGATCTCCTTCCCAGCGCGAACCCAGCTCAACTTCGCGCCCTCAACCATCACGAATCTTCCCTCCGCCCCTGTTCGCAGTGCCTCCTCCATGCGAAGGTCACGCAATCCTTGAAGCTCAGCTGGACCGTTGCACCAATTGTCGTATACCTCATTCATGCGCTGCTACAGTCGTGGCTTCCCTTCCTTGATTGCGACACCACCACCTTCTTTTCCTTCTTCCCTCACTGCACCACTCTACTGTCATTCCTCTAAGCCTCCACTGGCCTCTCTTCCCTTCGCTGCTAAGCGAGCCGCAAGCCTTCCCATCCCCTGATCTCGATCTCTTACTCCCCAACTCCTACGCCTTACCTTTTCCGGCTCTGCCTCTCTGCGTTCGCCTTCTCTCTTTGTCTCTATTTCTCTATTTCCCTTAGTATGGGTGTGAGAGTGTCACGACTCAATTTAAGTCACGACCCGATTTAGGCACGTGATCGGCATGTGAGAAATCCCATCCCCACATAAGCCTTATGACCTGTGTACTACTCTATATGCATATTACAACAGAAAAGATCTATCTAAAACAGAATTTCATATTCTACATAGAAATCACCTGTTCTTTGAAATCAAAATAATTATATCCGAAATCTTATAACAAGTATCTAAAGTCTGCAGTCATAGTATTATCATATATATGAAATACCAAATAGCAAACTACTCATATCCAGCTTGTTCAGAAATAAGCAAATTCGTTAAATACAATGCATAATATGATTAAAATATGCAAAATGCAAAATAGTCTCTATATGAATTAGGTCTCCTACCTGAAATGACATTAGAGCACTCTAAATAGAATCAAGATTGCTTCACTCAAGTGAAGCTCACCAACTGAGTCTCTATTGCTGCTGGGAAGTAGAGGTTGGGAAAAATTCGCAACAGCTGCTGTATCTATATATGGGAGAAAAGAAAGGGTGTGAGTTTTTATACAAAAACACCTGGAACCACCATCAATGGTGGAAGAAACTGATGACCTAAGAGTAAGGAGGAACTTAAGATAAAACCCCAAGAACAAGAAAGAATAGAGGAAATAGGAAGCAAAACTAGTATAATATTTTACCTTTAAGTCTTGGAAGTAAAAGATAGGTTAGATTGATGAAAATGGGGTGAGAGAAAGGTGAGAGACGAGGGTTTTGTGTTTGAAGGGCTGAGGGGGTGTAGGGAATGGTCTAGAACCCCGAAATGAGAGTTTTTATAAAATTTTGATCGCTTGGTGTCAGGACCTAACTTGGGCCTGTGACCGGCACGTAGGGAATTCTCATTCCCACGTAAGCCTCATGACCTCTGAGTCTCTCGATATGCATAAAATAATATACTTTCCATTCTGAATTATAACTTTCGTTAAAACTCTGTATAAACTATATATCTGGAATTATAAAACTGAATTACTTGATATATGAAGCTTTGAAAACCTCTTAATCATACTCCAAAAATCCATTCAATGTGTGAATTGAATCATAAGTAAATCTCTAGTTTATTACATAAACTCTAATTAGATTCTACAATTTCAAAATCCTCACTTGTGAATTGAAAGTAGATACATAACTTTTCAAACACTAAAATCAAATACATAATCTGAAAATAATGTATGGTTCGGATCCTGCCTGTACATCTACTGGAGCACTATACTCTAATAAGATTCTAACTAGGCCTTACTTCAAAGTAAGACTTACCACTGAGAATGGCAACGTCTGCCAAACCGTAAGCTGAGCAACGTCTGCACCTACAACTATGAGGAGGAAAGGAGAGGGGTGAGTCAACGGACTCAGTGAGTGAGCTCTCACCCATCACCCATATGGGAAGACCAAGGAATATATATATACATATAATATCATGCATGCAACAATCATAAATCATTGATATTCATATGCATAATCTCATTGAAAATATATCTCTGTATTCATAAATTTAAAAGAAACCATCTCTAAGTTCTTACTCCAACAAGAAGATCATTTCTCATATATATAATATCTCTTAAATCAAAATTTCTCTTAAAACATCAATAATCTCTGAAAATTATCAATACTCTCTGAAAACATAAACAACAGTACTCTACTAGAGAAACAGGAATCTCTGCTCTATGGTTCTTCAAGAACCGAAAATGTCATGCTCTATGATCCATTGGGATATAATGTGAACACCTAAATAGGTTCCATTCTCTGCTCTATGAGATTGTCCTCTCAGAACAACTTGGTACCAAGGTTAACGATTGGGGTTCAGTCGTTAACTCACTGTCTGTTTCTCTATAGCTACCGTCTAGTCTCTAATATAATAAACATATTATTTTCTCTAAATCTCTGTTGTATACTCTAATCTGGGTATCAAACTTTTTCGTACATAATTACTCAATGTGTACTGTACCCTATGAATTGATGTTAGCAATGAAGTATGTTTTCTATAGATGATAGTTGCCTAAACTGTGGGAATTAGTGATTAATAAATAATAGTATTAAGATAGATTTTTTGTCGTTTAAAAATTATCCTTAGGTCACCGGATGTAAGTGTATCACTATGAATGTGTAGTTTGGAAAGGTTCTAGCTAAGGAAAGACTTGGTATTTAAGCATATTCGTTGTGACCCACCTCTTTTTCCTGGGAGCCTACCAGGTACATGAATTACAGTTGATATACATTACTCCGGTATACGACCATAAATAATAAACATTCATAGAAAAAAAAATTCTACAAATGTATGATGTCCAAAATAATTATTTAAGGTCAAATAATTTAGATTTTAGGAGAGTGCTACATTAGTGGTATCAGAGCAGTTTTCCTCGGAAGACAACTATCATTAGGTAAGAATTCGTGCATGTCATATTTCTCCATATAAGGTTTTCTTTATATTGATTTGTTTTGTGTGGAAATTGTTTCTAGCTGCTAGGTAGGAATATTGAGCTTGATCACCTCAATACATGACTAACTATGTATGCAGAAACAACATGCAAACAAGACAGAGATCTGTTCCTCTTAATGGAGGAAGAGAAGATAGAAATGCCCTAGAGAATATGGCTGCAGCGATTAGGGAACAAGTGATGTTGACTAATAGGATGCTACAGCAAATGGAAGAAAATGGAGCTAGAAATGGGAATGGCAATGGTCAAGGAGATACACCAGGTTTGCACCCTCAATTTTATGGGTTAACTGAATTTAAAAAGATGCAACCTTCTTCCTTTAGAGGAGAATGCAACCCAACCATAGCTGAAAATTGGTTGATGAACATAGAAAAGATATTTGAGGCCATGGTGTGTACCGATGAGCAGAAGGTAACTTATGCCACCTATATGCTTGTTGGTGAGGCTAAGCATTGGTGGAAGGGCACTAAGTCTCTATTAGAGGCACAAGAAATTCCTCTCACATGGGAACAATTCAAAGCCTCCTTTTTGGAAATTTTTTTTCCAATAAGTGTAAAGAACTGTATGAGAGAATTCACCAAGAATCAAGCAAGGGAATATGACCATTGGACAATATGTATCAAAATTTGAAGAATTAGTCAAGTTCTCATCTTATCTAAGATTTAATCCAGATGAAACTTGGAAAGCAATCAAATTTGAGGCCGGCTTAAATCCCGAACTAAAGAATGCTGTAAGTACTATGGAAGTTAGAAATTTTCCCCTGCTAGTGAATAAATGCAGGATCGCTGAACAAAATATTAAGGACTTGATAGCTGAGCGTCAGAATATGTTTAAAAGAAAAAGAGAAGAAGATAAAAGTAGATTCATCCCACCACAATTTCCAAAGAACAAGAACCGCAAACTAAACCAAAACCAGAATCAGCCAAGGAGGAATATGTATAGAGGAAAAATGCCCTTGCCACCACGTAGACCATTCCCTATACTTGTTCCATCTCTTGTTTGTGAAAATTGTGGGAAAAATCATGGAAATAGGCCATGTTTGAAAGGAATGGGTGTTTGTTTCACGTGTGGAAAACAGGGACATTACTCACGTGAATGTCCTCAGAATCAGTATAAGGGAGAAGTTTCCAACCACAGGCCTCAAGCCAAAGGAAGAGTCTTTGCCCTGAGTACACAAGAAGCGGCTCAAAATCCTAAAGCGTCTGAGAATGCGTGTATTTTAAATAATAAAACATTAATTGCACTGTTTGATTCTGGAGCTTCTCATTCTTTTATTTCCCCAACCCGTGCAAATGAACTCGAATTGCCTATGTCTACCTTATCACATGATTTGATTGTCTCTACACCTACTGGGAGTAGAATTTTGACTTCTTCTGTTTGCTTAGACTGTCATATTCAAATTGGTACTCATTGTTCTAGTGTTGACCTTATTTCTTTACCTATGGATGATTTGATATTATTCTAGGTATGAATTGGTTATCTGATAACGATGTTTTTCTAAAGTGTCGTGAGAAAACCATACAGTTCTGAAGCCAAAATACTCTTGCAACTTCCTTAGCAGAGACTGCCGAATCTTTGGCTAATCAAATAGGAGAATGTTTAACTAAACAATCCTTAGGATGTGTTTTACTATGCTCATTGGAATATGAGGCAAATGATCAGCTGAAGATTGAAGATATTCCTGTAGTGAAAGAATATCCTGAGGTATTTCCACCCGATATTGAGAATTTACCTCCTAAGAGAGAGATAGAGTTTTCTATTGACCTCTTGCCTGGTACTGGTCCCATATCCATAGCACCCTATAGGATGTCACTTCCTGAGTTGAGCGAATTGAAGAAATAGATAGAGAATCTATTAGGGAAAGGATTCATTAGATCTAGTGCCTCACCTTGGGGAGCACCAGTATTGTTTGTAAAGAAAAAGGATGGTAGCTTAAGATTGTGCATAGATTATTGTCAACTGAATAAAGTTACCATTAAGAATAAGTATCCCCTTCCTCGGATTGAGGACCTTTTTGATTAACTGAGAGGAGCCAAAGTGTTCTCTAAGATAGATTTAAGGTAAGGATATCACCAAATTAGGATTAAGGAAGAAGATATACCTAAGACTGCTTTTAGAACTAGGTGTGGACATTATGAATTTTTGGTGATGCCTTTTGGATTAACAAATGCTCCAGCTATTTTCATGGATTATATGAATAGGATTTTTAGACCTTTCTTAGACAAATTTGTGGTGGTGTTTATTGATGATATTTTAATTTATTCCAAGACTAAGAGAGAACATGAGGAGCATTTGAGAATAGTTTTTCAGATACTGAAGAAGAATCAATTGTATGCAAAACTAGAGAAATGTGATTTTTGGCTAAAAGAAGTAAAATTCTTAGGTCATGTGATCAATGAGAATGGTGTGTCTGTGGACCCTAGTAAGATAGAAGCTGTGTCATCTTGGGAGAAACCTAAGACAGTAACTGAGATTAGGAGTTTCTTAGGACTTGCAGGATATTACAGGAAGTTTATCCAAGGATTCTCACAGTTAGCTTTACCTTTGACTAGGTGACCCGAAAAGGAAAACCATTTGTATGGACACCTGAATGTGAAACTAGTTTTCTAGAGTTAAAACGTAGGCTCACATCTGCTCCAGTATTAGTCATCCCTAACCCAAAAAAGAATTTTGTAGTATATAGTGATGCCTCTAGAAAAGGCTTGGGTTGTGTCTTAATGCAAGAAGGAAAAGTAGTAGCTTATGCTTCTAGACAATTAAGACCACATGAGGAGAACTACCCAACCCATGACTTGGAGTTAGCAGCTATAGTTTTTGCTCTTAGGATATGGAGGCATTACCTGTATGGCGTTAAGTTTGAGGCTTTCACTGATCATAAGAGTCTAAAGTATTTGTTTGATCAAAATGAGTTGAATTTGAGACAAAGAAGGTGGTTAGAATTTTTAAAGGATTATGATTTTGAAGTTAAATACCACCCAGGAAAAGCCAATATGGTTGCCGATGCACTTAGTAGAAAATCTCTACATGTGGCAAGTTTGATGGTCAAAGAATGGGAATTATTAGAAAAATTTAGAGACATGACCCTTGAAGTAACCATATAGGAGGACCATTTTAATTTGAATCATTTGAGGATAGAAAATAACCTTAGGAAACAGATCATTGAAGGTTAAAAGGAGGATTAACTTTTACAAACCTACAAAGAGTTAGTAATTAAGGGGGAACAAAAGGACTTTTGTATTGCTGGGGATGGAGCACTATTATATCATGATAGGTTATGTGTACCTAGTGTGGGAAATCTAAGGAAATTAATCTTAGATGAAGCACACAATAGTAGGTATACCATACACCCTGGAGCTACCAAAATGTATCAAGAAATTAAACAATTCTTTTGGTGGCCAAGAATGAAGAGGGATATAGCAGAATTTGTGGCAATGTGCCTGGTTTGTCAGAAAGTCAAAATCGAATATAAGAAACCCTCAGGTTTACTCCAACCCTTAGATATCCCTGAATGGAAGTGGGACAACATAACCATGGATTTTGTGATGGGATTGCCTAAGACATCTTTGGGACATGATGGAATTTGGGTTATAGTGGATAGATTGACTAAATCTGCTCATTTCTTAGCCATTAGAGCTACCTATTCACTAGAAAAACTAGCTCAATTGTACATTAATGAGATTGTTAGACTCCATGGTGTACCCTCTAGTATTGTCTCTGATAGAGATCCTAGGTTCACCTATAGGTTTTGGGGAACATTACAGAGAGCCTTTGGTACTAGATTAAGACTCAGTACTGCTTATCATCCTCAGACTGATGGGCAATCTGAGATAACCATACAGACCTTAGAGGACATGTTGAGAGCTTGTGTCTTGGAACAACAAGGAAATTGGGACCTTTACCTACCATTAGTAGAGTTTTCATATAACAACAGTTATCATTCCAGTATTGGAATGGCACCATATGAGGCTTTATATGGTAGGAAGTGTAGATCCCTATTGTGTTGGTGTGAGGTTGGTGAAAGAAAGATGCTAGGACCTGAAATAGTCCAAAGAACCACTGACCAGATCAAGCTTATCAGGGATAAATTGCAGGCTGCACAAAGTCGGCAAAAGAGTTATGCTGATAAAAGGAGGAAGCCTCTAGAATTCCAAGAGGGTGAACACGTATTTCTAAGGGTTTCTCCTATGACAGGGCCAGGCAAAGCTCTAAAAACTAGGAAGTTAAGTGCTCATTTTCTTGGTCCATATCAAATTTTGAATCGAATTGGTTCTGTTGCCTATCGCCTTGCTCTTCCCCCAAACCTATCAAACCTTCATGATGTTTTCCACGTGTCTAAATTAAAGAAATATTCCCCTGATCCTTCACATGTACTCCAGAATGACTGTGTTCAATTAAGAGATGATTTAACATATGAGGTTAAACCTGTTAAAATTTTGGATAAAAGCCTGAAGGAACTCAGAGGTGGTAAGACGATTTCTTTGGTAAAAGTCCTATGGGAAGGATCGACTCCCGAAAAAGCAACATGGGAAAAGGAAAAGGATCTTCAGAGAGACTATCCAGAGATTTTTAATTAAGGTAATCAATTTCGAAGATGAAATTTCTTGAAGGAGGGGAGAATTGTAACATTCCCAATTTTTCTTAATATAGCATTATATTATTATAACTTTTTATTAAATAGCTTGAAGATCTATTTTTAGCAAGAAATATTCAGGGAAAATCATAGATTATAGAAAGAATGTAACTTCTTATTATAAAATTACAAAAAATGTCATTGATGATAAAGCTAACAAGAACCTTAGAAAAGTTTAGAAAGTATAAAAAAAATTAAAGAAAAAATTATAAATATATTTCTAAAAATAATTTTGATGATAAATATCAATATTTGGTAAATTTGTATAATATTGGTATTATTACACAAAAATAACTTAATTTAGTATGTAAAACAAGTTTCAAAAAATCCTAGAAAAAAATTCTAAGTCTTATAAATTTTTTTTAACTAATTTATGATATTAGATAAAGAGGACCACAAAATGGGATTTTTCATTAGACCATAGATAGTATTAAAAATCACTTTAATATTTATTTAACTAATTTTGACTTAAATAAAACTTAAAATATCTAATTAACTACTTAAAGCTTTAAGATAATTTTTATAAATCTTGATTAATCTCAATAATATTCTTACATGACACCTAGAATTGTCTAGAAATCAGTCTCATCAAAAAAATAATAATATTTATAATAATATATATTTGAAAGTGAAAGATATTTTCAAAGCTAACCATTTTTTACTAAGACTTTCAAAAATGGTGAGCTTGTTCCCTTATCACGTTGGACAGCACAAAACCCACTTGGAAGGCTGTAAATTTTTTTTACATATTTTATTTAGAGATAATTAGATATTAATTAATTTAAAAATGGACTAAACTAAGGTAAAAATACATAAAAAATATTAAAAATTATACAAAAAATTTATAAAAATTATAGATAATGTATAAATAAGGTAAATATATGTTCTTGATAATAAATTAGAAAAAAATAATTTTCATGATTATTTTATGAATTATTTAGTATATATAACTTTAAGATAAAAAATGTAAAATTTGTCATTTTCATATATTAATCATTCAAGATAACTTGCCAACCTTTACAACTTTATTAGAGATAAGATTCAGACATATGAGCTGTCAAAGAAAAAGATAATAATAATTTAATGATAATTAAATAAATTATTAGTTAATTAATTTCTAATAAAACTAGTAATAGTTTAAAATACCAAATAAAATAAAAATAATTATAAAAATTTGTATAAATTTCGTGAATCCATGTATTACATCTCTAATAACCTTATGATGATATTTGGTTAAAATATATATATATATATATAAAATTATTTACTAATGAATTAACTTAATTAAGATTGACTAGTTTAAGTAAATTTCCCTTATTTTGAATAATTGATTATTAAATTATATGTAAATATATTAAAATTTAATAAATGTCTTTAAATCATGTCACTAACATTTTAGTATGTCTTTAAATGATAATTGAGAATTTATTAAATTATTTAATGTTAACTTTAATATTTAATTAATTAAACTAATTAAACATAACAAATAAATTATGAAATTATTAATATTTTAATCCTAGTCTTTCTCTATAAATAGCACACCTCTAAACACAACTCCACACTTCATTCTTCAGCCTAAAATCCATCAAAAATTGTAGTCACCATTTCTCTCTTCATTTCCTTTATTTTTTCACAAAAATAGTTACAAAATTTTAGCAAAAACACCTCTAAACTATCATCTTTTCTTATCATCATCCAACACCAACACTTCACAGCCCTATATATGAATTTTAGCCCTTAGAAAAGGCTTAGAGAAATTGAAGAAGTTGCTAGTTTAGTCTTGGTGTAGCTACGTTTCTAAAGCTCCGAGAACAAGTAGGGGTTTTCTTTCACTTCTAAGCTTTATATATAATTTTCTTGTATGATGTTGTGCTATATGATATTCAAAACTTATGTTTATTGTTTTTAATATCTTTGAATGATTTGAAAGTGGTGACATAAAATACTTAAACTATGTGTATATGATGCATATTTATTATCTACTTATGTGATTGAAAATTATGATTAAAGATCATTCTTAAATTTTGATTATGCTTTCTTCAAATATCTAAATATTGTGTAAATTCATTTTAATGTGTTAAAACATTTATTTTCAATTAGTAAAGCCTTGAGCATAAGTTGTGGTATTTTAAGGTGATATAACTTGGTTTTGATCTCATTATGTATTGATTGTAAAATATTTTTGATTTATAAAAAGTGTTTTATTTAATTCATTATAATGAATGAATTCTAAACCTTTGAGCATGTAGTATTTAGCTTGGTTTATGTGTTATGTTTCTTCTGGGACCATTAAGACTTAATAAGATATAAAAAGACACAAAAAAAAATATATATTTATATTAATAATGACCTTTACTAGGAACTTATGAATCTATAAACATTATATGGACTATTATGAATCTTTAAGACTCACTTGGACTTGATTTAGACAGTTATGATCATTATATTTGGACTCAAACTATGGACTTTGAACTATTGACCTTGAATTATGGACATTGGACTGTAGATCTTGGACTATAAATATTTGAGATGATTATACATTTATTAACATAAGGAAATATTATTTACAAAGATTTTAAGTTATGGTCCCATTAGGAATATAGCATGTAAATTAGCTAGTTTCTTGCTTAAAGTGGTTTTTCTAATGGGTATAATTTTATTTATATTTTTTTTAATATTTCTTGAAATATTCGATTGCTCTTTTACTTTGCTCTATGATCATATTTTTATATAAATGAAAAATATTTTTACTATATATATTTTTTCTAAAGATAGATTTAAAATAATTTTTGTATGTACATAGACCTATGGAATTAGTAAAGTTATTATATGAATATTTGAAATTGAATTATTGCATGATTAAAACTAAAATAAGCAGATTTTATTATAAAGAAAGTAAGTTTATTATAATAGTGTGATTTGGTACTTCATTGATAATTACAGAGAAAAATGAGTTTTATTAATATTTTAAGAATCCTACGTTGTTTGGATTTATGTGAAAATATGGAAAATCTTATGGTCTGTATGTGAATATCAAAGAAATTGTGAAAACTTCATGTAATTTTCATAGTTTATAAATTCTATACGCACTATGTAAAAGGGATATATAAATAAGTGATACTTCGGGCCCCGCCTGGTAGCGGATAAGGACTTAGTAAACACTTAGTCTTGCAGTTGTTAAATGACACCTCGGGCCCCGCCATGTTAGCGGACAAGGACTTGGTGTATATTGCAGTGATGTCTCGGGCCCCGCCGTGTTAGCGGACAAGGACTTGGCATTCACTGATCTGACTAGGGGATGCCCTAGTAATGAGAGCTCTCATAGATCCAATATGAAGCAAACCTTGCAGACTATAACCATTAAAAGGAAACGTGATATTAAAAAAAAAAAAGGAGTTTTACACTTACATTTCTTCTACTGTATTTTATTATGATTGATATTATGCACTTCCATCTTGTTTGACAATAGTAAAATATAATTTGAACTAATATGAAAGATTGCATTTTGCTGCACTTTTGCGTTATTCTTAGCCTTTTTGGGATGAAGTGGGACTCCCCTGGAAACATCACCCTACTGGGAGACTTCTCTCACCCCTTTTCTTTGATGTTTCCAGATAACATGGATCGTCATCAGCAATGAAATGGATGTAGCCTTGGACTTAACTTCTAAATAATCAGATTCTATCATGTGTGCTAGATAGAATATTTACTATATGTTACCAGAATTGGAATATGTCATATTGTTGTATTGAAGTTTTCTTTATGTATCTTGAATATTTAATGTGTATTGTACCCTATGAATTGATATTGGCAATGAAGTATGTTTTCTATAGATGATAGTTGTCTAAACTGTGGGAATTAGTGATTAATAAATAATAGTATTAAGATAGATTCTTTGTCGTTTAAAAATCATCCTTAAGTCACCGGATGTAAGTGTATCACTATGAATGTGTAGTTTGGAAAGGTTCTGGCTAAGAAAAGACTTGGTATTTAAGCGTGTCCGTTGTGACCCCATTCTCTTTCCTGGGAGCCTACCAGGTACATGAATTACAATTGATATACATTACTCCGGTATACGACCATAAATAATAAACATTCATAGAAAAAAAAATTCTACAAATGTATGATGTCCAAAATAATTATTTAAGGTCAAATAATTTAGATTTTAGGAGAGTGCTACATCTAACATATAGCCTTCTAAGGAGGTATAGGATCCAGACTTAGTGAAATCCAGGACCCGACAGCATGGGTGGGTCTCGGGAGACCCTAAGGCTATATACGGAACTTGTCCACTGACACATGTACCTGGGGTATCACACTTGGGCAGTGAATAACCACTGGGGCAGTCCTTTCTCTAGCTACTGCACCGCCTCACTCTCTACCGACCGCTAGGGCAATCATATGATTGTTAGGGAGGTCTTAGTATTTACATATCTTAATTTAAAATTAATATCCTCATTTATTTTTCTCTCTATTAACTTTAAAACATAAATGTAAATAAGGAAATGCCCGCTATTTGGATTCACATAAAATATCAAAAAAATCAAAATCCCAACAAATCAAAATCCAAATTTTGGATTTTAGTTAAAATTCGAGAATCTTTGAGATTTTCTAAACTTATGGGCAAAAAATGAAGCATTTAATAGTTTCATACAATTCATTAAAAATCATTCTTCAACTCATTTTCCTCTTAGGAACAATTACCAGGACTTTTGATCCCATATGATTCTATTATATAGCCTTCCAAGGACGTGTAGGATCCATACTTAGTGAAATTTAGGACCCGGATTTGTCTAATGACACGTGTACAACTCTAAGCTTTCCTTAGTAACATAATACCTAAGGTATTACAGAGAGTGAATGAGATCTGTGTGTGTAAGTGAACATGTGTTTGTGTGAGTGTGAATAGGTGATAATTTAAATTTAGTATGTGTGTGTTGGGGGAAGGGTATAAAATTAGGAAGTGTAGAATTAGGTTAGTGAAATTAGAATTGTTTAATTATCTTATTTGTAGTTTAAATTTGTGTTGTTTTATTGTTTTTAAGGATTAGATTTTTGAATTTATTTATTTGGATTCAGGTTTACATGTTTTGTTAGTGTTTGTCTTATTTTTAGGTTTTGAGCTTGCTTGTTCGAGTTTGGTGTAGCTTGGGTTTAAAATAAAAAACAGAAGAGGGTTTTTATTCATTTTGGGTTTAAAATAAATACTTAAGTTTTTGCTTTATTAAAAATTTATTTAGTTAATTAATCAATGAAATTTTTTAGGATTATCTAAGCCGTGATGACTTGTTAATTACATGTTCTGGAATGTTTTAACTATGACAGTTTCGCATTGTAAAATTTCTTTTTTTTAATAAAATCAATTAAACCACAATTATCTTTGATAGAATGATGTGGCTTTGAGTTTTTCATTATTCTAGATGATACGTCGGCGTAACTAACAACTATCAAGCCAAAATTAACATTTTCTAAAATTTTATTCTCCTTTTTTTTATTACCATTATTATTCAATTTTTCTTTCCTTAATTTTATTTTTGTACATAAAATGTTAAATCATAAGTTATGATGATGCCTATGATTATATGCTCATGTTTGTATCTCTAAATAACATGCTAAGATTAAAGATAACATAAAATACATGGAAATGACCCTCTAGACTCCAGAAATTAATGGTTATGAGAGGTGATTCAATCAGGGGTTCATTCAGACTTCAGGAATTAATGGTTATGGGAGGTGACCCAAAGAGGTGATCCTTTAGACTCCAGGAATTAATGGTTATGAAAGGTGATCTTATGCTCGCTATCCCGCACTAGACTAGTGACGGTTAGTTAGGTATGAGCTCACAACCTAGAACTCTTAAGAGAAGAGAGTAATAGGGTGGCCCCTAAGAAGAGAACTATAAAGTTAAGTCACCTAAGACAGTAAATAGAAAAGATTAAGTTATGGCAACTTATGCTCTTTTTGTCGTATTAATTTTTTATGATTTTTGTGATGTGTTTCATATGGCATCAATATGCATTTATGATGAGGTGCTGCATTCATAGCATTAAGAATCATGCAAATAGACACGGACCTCAGTTAATGGCTTTTAAACTTAATGAATGAACCTTATTATGTCCACTGTTTTCATAATGAAACCCGAGGTTCCTGAGGACAGAGATGATGACACATGTTTGGAGGCGAGAGCCTTCTTGAGATCCTTGTCCAAGTTTCTCATTTCCTCTTTTTTCTTTCCATCTCGTCTTTAGAGGGCGATGGCCACGTTCATGATTTACGTCGATGCTCCCATCTGGGAGATGTACTTTGATCTTGCTAACCGGTCTTATCATTCTGTGGGTCAATGTGCTGTTTGCTTGTTCGTTTTCTTGGACCGTCCCTTTGCACACCCAGTTACTAACTTTTGGTTCTCCACCGCTACTCTTTTTACTGATGACTTTGTTTTCGAGTGCGCCCATCTGCATACGGAGCAATCTTCCTCGTGGCCGCCCTGCCGCAATTGCCATCCGTGACTTCTCGGTCTACACACCTAGATCACCCCCTTCGGCCTACCAAGCCATGGTCAGATACATCGGAGGAGTCTCTGCTGGGTTGCATTTATACAATTATTTTCCTCTATAACTTTAGGCATATTGCTTCATTTGTGTGATTAATTTGTTAACATTTGGTTAATTCACATTTAGTCCTCATTGATAACATTGAATAAAATCATGGGTCTTTGCACCATTTTGATAAACAAATATTCCTGTACTTTTAATCCTCTTTTGTGAATGTTATTTGATTGTAAGGACTTCCTATTTTGGTGTATGAAGACCATAGAAGTGCTGGAGTTTGTAGCAATGTTCAATTTGGGAGAATTTGGGAAGTTGAATTGTAGAGTTATGGAGCTCATTTACAGGAAATATTGTAATAGGAAATTCGTATCTCTCTCTACAGGGGTCGAATTGAGGAAAATAAATGTTTTGAAAAGTTCAAGAAGTCCTTTATAACTTTCATGTTCAGCTCAAAACCCAGTTCCAAGAGCATCTTGGTGAAAATCGAGTTGCGAGATTAAAGATTGCTAATGTTCTAATATTGTCTAGTTTGACCTCCACCTGGTATTTTGCCAATATTTGGAGCTACAGATGTTTGATTGAGGTGATTCTTGTGGCTTTGGAAATCATATTCAAATAGTTACAACTTCTATTTCTGAGCACAAGAGCTAATTCGAACGTTTCAGGTCTCAAAACGAGGTTGCAAGTGTACAAAGCGGTGTTGTGTGAGTACATGACCTTTATAGCGGTCCAGGACAGCTATAGAGGTCACTAGAGAGTAGGAAATTTTCCAAACTGTTATAACCGCTATAAGCGACCCAACTTCAGCGTCCTGGCATGATTTTATTTTAGCTGTGTTGAGACACTTAATATATAACTTTGTTTTGGGTGTAATACACAGGTGATCTGTAACCTAGTTTAGTTCTAGTCTTGAGAACCCTCTTCCTCTCTCTCTTTCTCTTTCTGCTCTCTTTCTAGGTTTTGGGAGTTCCCAACTTTGTTTTGGTTCTCGTTCGAGATTGTAATTTACAGCTTTCTTTCAACAACGATTTTGGCACTCCCCCTATGAAGGAGTAATCTCTTTGTCGTGCACAGGGATAATTGAAGATTAAGTTTGTTCTTGTGGTTCCCAATTTTAATGACAATTCGTGGTTGGTTTTTCTTCCTCGTTTGCTTTCTCTTTTGATATCAAATGCAAAGATTATTGTAATTGTCTTTTTAATAGTTGTTGGTTGTGCATTCATTCGCATACATAATCTAGTTACCATTGGGGTATTGGGTCGATTGATTTAATTATATTCGATTGGTAAGGGATTGAAATTAACTCTGTTAGGAATTAAGTTGCTGTAATTGGTAATCAAACTGGCATAGGTTCATAGAATCATGATCGTGAATTACTAGTTCATATGTTAGCCAAACCTTTAACGGAAGCACGATTGTATGACCGCTAAGTAGAATTGCATTATTGTTGTGTGATACCATAACTAATGAAAGTAATCACTGCTATAAATTTATCTTTTGAATCGATGATTGAACAACTATTAATCTGAGAGAATCCTTGTGCAGGTAATTCTTTCTATTACATTCTCTCAATTTAATTTTATTATTGATCAATTTCTAAAACCCCCAATTTTTCGGAATCAATTAGAACACTTCCGCATGAGACGACCTGGATTACACCTTAACTATATTTTTGGTGTAACTCAGTAACTTTAATAATTTTTAATTTGTTGCGCGTAGTGACAGCTTGCATCAGCTCCTTCTTAGCACTTTTCATGCGGTTCTGCACTTACCATTCCTAAGGAGGTGGGAAGTAGCAGCGATGGAGAGGCTACAGTGGTACAGCCTATGAGGGGAGTCCAGCACGCTGGTAAAGGAGCCATCCGTCCACGTTGAGGAGCTCATGTTCATCCCGTGGGTAGTCTTGCTACTCCCATCGACCTTGCTCGTGTGCTTGGCTACCTTCCTCCCTCTCGGAACGTCGTTAGTAGGTGTTGATAGTGGGCCTTTTGGAGCTTTTGCACTTATCTCACGGGAAGGATAGCCTCCTTTTGATGTTTTGTTAAGGGATATCTACTCTAGGTGTGTCCCAGTTAGAGGTGCGTATACGGATTGGTCCAATCCGTTTAGCCTGGTCCGCGGTGGACCACAATTAAATGGATCGGACTGGACCGGTCCGATTAATAAATGGACTAGGCTTTAAGGTGGGCCGCGTCCGCCTCGCATAAGCCCGTGGACCAGCCTGCAGACTAGACGCGGACTACGCGAACCAAATGAGGACTAGGCAGACCAACTACGGATCAGTTACGGACCACGCGGACCAACTATAGACCAGCCCACATAACCCTTTTTTTTCTTTCATATTTTTTGACTTTTTTTTATACCCTATATTGTATATTTATATTTATACAGCATATTTTACCAAATACAAGTATAAAAAATAATAGAATAAACCAACTCACCAAAGTCCATCCATCAAGAATATAAATAAACATCACAAATAGAAGCATTCTCTCACGTATATAGGCTAGCGGGTTAGTCCGCAAATCCCGCAGGCCAAGCCCGTTTAGCCCGCGAGTTAAGCTGTGCGAATCAGAAAAGTCCACAGGGTAGGGGACTAAAAATTTTCTGGTTCATTTTCATGCGGGTTGCAAGTTAAACGGGTTAGTTTGCGGATCGTGGTTTGTATACCCAGCTCTAGTCCCAGCAGGAGTAGTGAGAGGAGAGGTTTTAGTAGGTTGGCATTAGTTTCTATGTACACACTGTTTATGTTTCTTTGGATGACTGTACCTTCTCCAACCCCTGTTAGTGGGCATAATACTATCTTGGTGGTTTGTTCTGGTGCAAGATATGGAACGGTTAATACTTATGTTACCTATATATAATGGTGTGATTATGTTCATAAGGTTGTTGTGTTTATATTTTGTATATGCCCATGAAGAGTTTTATTTTCCTTCATATTATGATAGACGAATGACGAGTCTTACTTATACGCGCGGCTCATGTTGTGTTTAAAAAGTTCAAAAAAAATTAGCTGTATTTTTACAAAAGTATTTTCAAGTCAAAAGATAAGAACCAAAACAAAAGAGTAATAACTAATAATTAACTTGAAGCGTCATAGGCGTGTTAGGTTAAATATTAGGGTGTTACACATATGGCCATAGCGATGACAGCTACTGCAAATAAGATGCAAACTTTCAAAAAGCACGTCATGGTAGTGGTCTTGAATCCAAACTCTTTTCACCATTAGAGTAGTGAAATCAACTTCAATACAAATTCTGGCATAATTCCCCTGCTCCAGTTTAGCAGTAGTAAGATCAAAGCGAACAGGACATCCGATAGCTGAGGCAATGACCTTCAAAATACGCTCATCATAATACATGAATTTCCATGTATATGCACTGAGAATGATGTTAACTTGACGTTGGAAAAAGGGCACTTGTATGAATCAATAGGAAATAGGAATCTCAATAATGACTTTTGTTAATGATTTAGTAGCTTGTAACTTATAATCCAAATTAAGTAATATAATAATTGTTACGGCCCACCACTTCAGACCCCGAGATTAGGTCTATGTCACGACCTGACTAGGATCGTGACCGGCACGTGGGAAGTCCAGTCCCCACGTAAGCCTCATGATCTCGATACCATATTATATACTTACTTTATCTATAAAACATGATTCAATCATATGTCAATTTAACTAATAAGCCTTGCTAATTTAGAAATAAACATCCTTTTCATAAATAAGTTACATAATGGTAGCTACGAAATATATTTCATTGAGTTACCCACTGTGAACACCATATTTTGTCCAATTCTTGCTTATTTTTATTTATTTTTATTTTGCATTAAAAAAATTAAAAAAATCTTGCAAACAGCCCATTTTGATTCCTTATTAACCTATTTTGTTTGTGTAACCCGTTTTATGGCCTATGTTTTAGCCTATTCAAAAAAAGGAAAAACCAAAAAAAAGAAAAAGGGAAGGGAACGTTGGATTCCCTGGATTCCCATTTCTCAGTAAAAAAAAAAAAAAGGAAATAGAGGAGTGGCGGACAGCATATCATAGCTCTTCCCCACTCTCCGCGATTATGGTGATAGCTGTTCCCATCTCCCCACAATTATAGGGAAAGGGTGAGCTGGGTTCATCACGTCGAGGCTGTATCAAGTGGGTTTAGCAATAAAGTTTTCTTTCCTTATAAGATAGAGGGGGGATTTTTCTTCTCAACTATCATATAGGAACTCAAGAGAATCTCATTCGCCACCACCATTCACAAATCAACCAAATTCAAGCCAGAAATAAAAACGATAAATCAAACCCAGCCAAAAAAGAGACCAACAAAAATAATCCTTAGAGCCATTATTAAACACATCATCCCAGACAAAAAAAAGTGGGAGGCCGCGGTAGTCTTCCATCCCGTTGCCACCGCCACGGCCTCATTTCCTTCTGTCTTCATCACAGCCTAAAATCATAGCAGCCACCAGTAACCCAGTCAGAAAACCAAACCAAAGAACCAAACAGTACATCAAAATAAAACATATCCAAGAGCAAAAATCAGAAAATCAAAAATCAAAAAGGGAGAAAGAAGAGAAACAGAACCCGTGGCAGTGATCTTTCCCCGCCATCAACCGCGGCCTCACGGCCAATTCATCATCAAGCTCCCGCGAGCCATCCTCCCTCAATGCCTTCATCATCATCACTAGTTCACCCTCCACCACCACTACCAGTCTCCGCCACCATCTTTGGCCACAGCCTTCCTCCTTTGCTCAGCCGCAACATCACCATACCTCAACAAATCAGCTACTCCTCTATCAACCATAGCCTCCACCGAGACCACCCCAATCTCCACCACACAGCCACCGCAAATGCTTAAATCATCTCCCTTTATGTTGATCATCTAGCCCGCCGCCATCACTGCAGCCTTTCCCGTCCGTGTGCCGCTTCTCTTCCGCCTCCATCACGGGCCTCGGGTAGCCAGCGCTCCTCCTCCCAGCCGCCAAATCCATGACACTGCGCCTCCCTTTTCTAATTGCGAAACACCATCTCCCCTAGCCTTCCCTCACCGGCCTTCCCCTTCCCTTTTCCTCCTCCGCCTGAAGCACCAATCTACCTTCGCCGATCTGCAGCCTGCGCAAGACTTCCCTTCGCTCACACGACTCGATGGCCACAACCCCTTCTCGAACAGCCGCTCCTTCCTCCATCGCATGCATCTCTCTCTCTCTCTCATCCACTCCTTTTCTCTCTGTTCCCTTTTCCTTTGAAATTGTAAGTGTGTGAGTGATTGTGAGAGTGTCCCGTGTGTGTTTGTGTGAAAGTGAAAATGAGTGGGGGTTGTGCGCATGTCAAAGAAGAAGACAGAGTTGTGTGCGTGTGAAAAGTGAACATGTGTGTGTCGGTGAGAGAGAGTTGTGTTAGTGTGTGTGAGCAAGGGGTAAAGATTCTCATTTTCGAGGATCCAAATCTATGAGCAATTGTGTGTCAGTGAGAGTGGGTGCAGTAATGAGCCCCATTTTCAAAATTATTATTATTATTATTATTTTGCTAAGTATTGTTGTTTTATTTTATTGAATCAGATCTCGGGTTTGTTTATTTGAATTTGAATTTGATTGTTTGGTTTAGTGTTTATTTTTATTTTTAGTTTTTGGGCTTGTTTGTTTAAAGTTTGGGCAATTTTGTAGTTAAATAAAAAAAAACTTTATTTAATTTGATTTAAAATAAATATTTGAGCATTTTGATTTATCAAAAAAAAAAGAGAAAAGAGTTTATGATATGTTTTTCTTAGCTTTCTTTTTAAATCATTTGAGTGAAATTAAATAAATTAGTTTCAAAAAAAATATTTGCTTATAAAAAAAAAGAGCGATTTAATTGTTTTTTTTTTATTTTCAGTGAATTAGTGTTAAATTTCCTTTTAAAAAAAAGAAAATATAGTAATTAGGAAAATTATTTTATATGTTCGATTTATTTGTGTGTTTATGTTTATAAATTAATTTTAGTTCTTTATTTAGTCAAATTACTTCATGTTTATATGTTTTGATTAAATTAATTGTGTTTGTTTTGCCTTTTTTTTGGTTTAATTATTTTATATGCTTATATGTTTTGTTTAAATTAATTATGTTATGGTTTAATTTTGTCAATTTCAATTAAAATTAGTGCCTGTAAAAAAAAGTGTTTTCTTTTCACTTAATAATAAAGAGCTTTTTCGGACTTCTTTTTTAATAATTTGTCAATCAAAAATTTATTTTCAAAAATTAAAATCAATTAACATTCTTCTCTTTTTCATTAATTAAAATCAATCAACCTATGTTTTCATTCACTTTCAAAAATTAAAATCGATCAACACATTTCTGTCTTAAAATTCTTGTTTCAATAATAAAATCCAAGCAACAACTTGTGATATTGATGTATGGCTTACTGTCCTCAAGTTTTACAAGAATGTAAGGGTTTAATGTATAGTTTATCTTATCCTAAATCCTGTGCAAAAGTGGGTTTTAATTTCTTAAACATTAGTTTTTTAATAAAATTAATTCAACACAATCATTTTCTACAGAACGATTTGGCTTTGAGTTCCTCATTATATCAAAGGATATGTCGGTGTAGCTAACAACTATCAAGCCAAAATTAATTTTTCTTTAAATTTTATTCTTTTATTTAATGTTCTTTTTTATTCACTTTATTCTTGTATGATTATTATAACTTTTGGGGATAATAAATATTATTAAAATTATAATTAAATTGCATAATGAGCTATAGAGTAACCATATTTATATAGATATATTAGGGGTGTAGTGGGATTAAATTGTCACCCTTCGCTAATCATAATCAGACTCCTGGACTCAAATATTTCAAAAAAGGACTAGTTTTACAAATTAAAAGGTTTTTCAATTTTAATCAGAATTAAAATTGGTAGCGAGTCTCATCCTACTTTTATTTTAAAATTGGTTGTCATCTTCATCGCGACGCCATCCGAGTACGTTGTGACACCCATATACAAAATAACTATGGATGATATGCTGTGAAATACAAAAGAATTATGGTATAATCAAAATACAAAATAAAATTACTATATGCGGTCTGGGACCCTGCCCATCACATCACTGGAGCATATCTACCATGAACAAAATAATACGGCTTCACGCCATTGTGAAGCTCACCCCAAACTGAAGAAATACTATTGCTGAAGAGGTGGGAGAAGAGGATCCTGAGCTACGTCCATATCTGTGGAAAATGAAGAAGAGAGGGGTGAGTTTTGAAATCAAAACTCAATGAGTAGATTCTCACTCATAACCGTACATGAGACAGGAGAACATACAAAATAAATTTCGGTAAAATGTTACATTTATAAACAATTTTATTTTCTTTACATATTAATTATAATCTTTAAAATCTCAAGAATTACACAAGGGAACAAAGTATTCATCAATTGTAAGGAAGGTGCTTAGTCCCTGGCGGACAAAGCCCCTAGCTAATGTGATTTTTTTGGTCCCTAGCGAGCCATATCCCTGGCGAACATATCCAAATCAAGGATGACTTGCCCTTGGCGGGCCTTGGTATACCAAGGTTAACAGAATAACTGCTGTTAACTCATAGTTTTGTTCTTCTCAGTAACTCTCTCTATCCTAAAACCTCTGAAATCATAAAAGGGGAGTTCTATGTTTCTAGTTCAACACTTCCATTACTAACAATTGTAAATTCTTAAATCTCAACTCATAAGTCATAGCAAATTTTATTTGTTCATAATCAAATCAATTTAAGAATTAAATCATACGAAGCTTTTTATGAAATAATTGGTCCCATGCATTTCTAAAATCATATTTTTATGCATAAGTTCAAACGGAGCATTTCTAGTAAAACATATTCTTTATATAGAGCAATATCATATAAGAACTCATTTTTAAATTCTCAAAACACTCTACAATGTTAGCAAATAATTATATAATGACCACACTAAGGCCATGAGATCAAATCCACTCACCTGGAGGGGTAGACTATGAAGTACCGACACCGCGGGGCTCTGGGAAGGAGGAATGGCACCAACGTCTGCCATTGAAACCATAAAACTCATCAACAACCTATGGGGAGCTCTAGATTGCTCTAAACATATACCAATATCTTTGGGGGAGCACTCCCACTTGATAATAATGAGAGAATTAACTATACCCATTCCAAGAATGTGAAGGAATGGAGAGAATGGAGACATAATCTAATAATATAAACATACCTTAAGGCTTGGAAATGATCGATTGGAGAGAATGGAAGAAATGGGGATGAGAAATGAACCTTAGGGGGGTTATGTGTGTGTGGGAGTGTTTCTGGTTTCTGTTCTGTGAGGAGGGAAGAGGCCGATGGCCTTTAAAAGGCCAAAAAATGAAACAACGTCGCTCCACTTATACTGTGCTATCACGTGTTGCTCACTCTAGTGAACTTTCTTCGCTCAACGAACCATCACTCGCTACAGCGAACATCCCTCACTGCAGCGAGCATCAAGGCTCGTCTGTTCACTGCAGCGAGCCTGTTGTGCATAATTCTACAGAACCTGGTACCGCAAACTAATTTTTGCATCCGGGGTCGATCTAGCTGCTTGGGTAGGTCCCAGGGGATCCTAGGGCAGTACAAAATTTGCCACGGGCACGTATACCTCGGGTATAACAGTCTAGGATGCTAGACATGGGACTTGAAAGCCACCTTAAACCCCGGGACTTGTAACGAAGTTCGGCACCATTGAATCCCAGTATGCACTTTTGCTAGCAGCGAGAAGCTCTTAGAAGTGGATTCTCAAGAGGATCTCAAAGCCATCATCTCAGCATCGGTCCAAGTACTCTGACATGGCCTACAGGGTGATGAGTCCTGGACGAGTGTGAAGTGAGCGCATGTTGAGTGCAGATCTTGACACATCTTTTAGAAGGATCCATTAATGGTTTTTCATATCATGCGTACAATACAGCTCAGTCTTAAATTACCTATTTTGGACGTATTCAAAGGATATAAATAGAAAATGGAAAGTAAAACGGTAGTAAGTCATTCATTCTAATTGTACGAGCACCTTTTTTTCACAACCCTTATTGACTTAGGCTTTGGAATCCCTTTACAGGTACTCCCAGAACCAACATGAAGAGTGAGGAACCAACTAACATTGTCATCAACTGTACAACCGGAGTGAAATTCACTATGGTAGATTCAATTTTACAAAAAAGTGTGTTTTAGGTTTTGTTTTTTTAAATTTTATCATCACACTTTCGATGAATACAATATATATATATATATATATATGCACACACACACACTCTGTTTTGCCTTTTCTTAATTCGCCATAGGCAGAACCAATTTAGTAATTTTTTTTAATTTTTCGATTTCTTATTCTACCTGTGGTGAATTCTCCTTAATCAATATCGTATTTGTTTTATATCTCTTAAAATCCCTTGTTAGTGTAAATATCCCCACTAAACACCATATTGAAACCACCCCCCCCCCCCCCCCAACAAAAAAAAAGTCGAATTTGCATACCGCGTGGATACGTTTAATGTAATTGAGATTAAGTGATAAAAAAAAAAATTCAATGTTTTCTTTCAAGAATGCAATTGTTACAGGTGCACCAAAAATTGTTACGCCGTCGTTTTAGCCTTCTGCTTACTCATTAAAGTCAAAAGTCCACTTCATTTCATTATGATCGTGAATTAATTGAAGATTAAAATCCGATGGACTAAAAGAAACCTAGATTTGATCGCCAATCGTGGAGCCTAAAGCAAGTAAAGACGGCAAAACCTTTGTATCCCCCCGGGCTTCGGCAGCTGGTATTTGTTTTATTTTTTTTCGTTTTTCAAACTAATTTTTAGAAAAAAAATACTGGACATAAACTCCTATCCTTTTCAAAATCTACATGCGAATCTGTTAATTTATCTACCTCCGAGAATTTAAAGAGAGCACCTCAGTTTAAAATTGGACGTCCACAGCGATCAAAAACTGCAAAAAAAAAAAAAGGCTATTGTTTGTTCTTCCATTTCATGTGAAATTAATGACAGTGGTTATGTGAGAGATGACAAGGCAACCATAATAATAGTTACATCATTGTTGTAATTTGATGGTGATAAATAAATAAAATAAAATAAATAAACAAAGGTAAAAGGAAAGGAGGAAGGAGAGAGGAGGGTGATGTGGCTTGGCGAATGGGAGAGAGTAATAATGCGGATTAAAGTAGAGATTAGCAGAGAATCAGCAATGGAGTGTAGAACTCATCGACCTTTGTAGCGGTGGCGCTACTCCCACACACTGTAATTTTTATTTTCTTTTAGGTTTCCATATATTATTCTTATTTTCATCGCTTTCTCTCTCTCTCTCTCTCTCTCTCTCTCTAAATGCAATCACAACTGCAACTGCGGTTTCGATCGAAGGAACCTCAAATCACCTCAGACACCCAGAGACAGTTGTGACAGCTGTATCCACCAACACAACGGAACACAGCAACCCCTTTCATTCAGATTTCGCACTTGCGATTCCGACGCTCACTCGCAAGATCCCACTCCCTCAGTTGGAGGGTTTCACTGCCATTTCTCCGAGCCTAGGGTTTTGATTTTCTGTGGTTTGGCTGTCTTGTGGTGTGTCGTTGAGCGCGCCATGGCGGCTTCTTCGGGTTCCAGCTGGCGCGAGGGGATGTCCGCCGACAACATAAAGGGTCTGTGCCTCGCCCTCTCATCGAGCTTCTTCATTGGCGCCAGCTTCATTGTCAAAAAGAAGGGTTTGAAGAGGGCTGGTGCTAGTGGAATTAGGGCAGGTATTCTATCCCTCTTTCTCTTTTACTCCCTCCAAATTCTTTCTGATTCTGCTCAATTTAGGGTTTGGAGGAGTTAATGTGGGGTTTATGGTGTCGCGCAATTCCAGATTTGTTCTGCTCTTAGGCGTCCGCGTGGATCCGATTGAACTGGGAGTTGGGTAAGGGAAATCTAGTGTCATATGAGTGGTTCTCAGGCTCCCAAGTTAGTTGCTCAATTTTGTTTACCTGCTGCTAGTTCATGTTCTGGAAGCTAGGTTTACTGGATGTGAAGATTGTGTTTTCTAAGGATCTGGGGTGTTTTTTAAGTGAAGCTAATTTCAACTTAATGAAATCTCAAGTTTAAACTGGATGCGTTGAGTTGCCAAGTTATTTTATTTCATTTATTTTTTAATGTTCTCATGACATTTTAGAACCGAGCTACATGTATAATTGGTAGATCGGGTATTACGTTTGTGGGTCGGGAGAAGGGAGAAGGTTTATGTTATCGTCAAGGTTCATTAAACTTTTCGATGATGTTAATGATGCTTTTGTTGTGCTCCCTGGTTTGGAGTGATTGAGTGATCAAGAGTATTTTAGCATGACGTCACACTAGTAATTTGCAGTTTATTTATCCAATGAACATTGAAAGTGAATTGTGCGTTGACATGGTTCAACTCAATTTCCTGGGTAATCTTGGGAGGAATTTCAATAAGTACTAGAATTGTTAGTGCTGTGTGGTGTAAATCATGTGGCAGATTAGTATACATACCATCGTCATTGGAGTGTTGACATTTTCTGGCTTGGCATAATCATTCATGTAAGTGAGCAGAAAATGTAGTTTGATCTGACCGGATCATGCTGTTAATTAATATTTAAAATATGAGAAGAAAACTGTCTATAAGTTAATACTTTCATGTTGTTTATACTCATCATCATGGACACCCTTTATTTTTCCCTATAGTCCATGTTTTTGTGCCTATATCATTTGCTCTAAATGTCAGGACCAGCTAGTGCATGTAAATCATTGTGCTACTAATAGTTTCTATTTTTTGGTTCACTGTCTCTGCAATCAATCATGGGCAATAGTGACTGACTTCCCAAATGAATACCTTTGACAGGAAATGGAGGTTATTCTTACTTGTATGAGCCACTTTGGTGGGTGGGCATGATAACGAGTGAGTTATACACAATTTGTTTTTATGTCCTGCGATTATTATTTAATTTAATGCTCGACTTCCTTTTCATTAACAATTGTTGATGTAAATGCTTATGGATTGACTGACATTTTTTACTCTTGCATTTGATTTTACCTTTCTCGGGTGCATCCCTGCTGCTCTTTCATATGCGGAACCTTAACAGATACCAATCGGGGCATTCTTCTGCATGTTTTCTGGTTTTTCCCTTCACCCCTGCACAATGTACAAACTTTTAGCAGAAAGCTACTAGTTTTAGGTTTAGCTATCTAACATTTTGTGACATATTATCCAGATTTTTGGGGAAAACAACATTGCTTAAGCTTGTACATTTTCATCTAATCATCCAGTCATTTTTTCAATCACACTTTTTCCAAGGAATATTTTCACAAGGACAGAAGCCATTCTAAGATTCTACCAACTTGCTACGTATTTATTGATCTACTAACCTTCATCCCTGCATGATTTACAAACTTTAGCAGAAAGTTACAAGTCCCAGGTTAGGTTATCCAACCTTTTGTGGCTTATTATCCATATATTTTGTGAAAAGCGCAGTTGCTAAAGCTTGTATGTTTTTGCCTAACCATCTAACCTATTTTTTTCCCCATTTTAGCATCATACATTTTGCAAGGGAATATTTCCACACATACAGCAGCCATCCTAATAGTCTACTAACCTTCTCCCCATTTATTGATGGTTGATATTAATAAGTGGATTAAATATTCTATTCTAACAAATTTTTGGTTCCAACAGTGATTGTTGGTGAGATTGCCAATTTTGCGGCATATGCATTTGCTCCAGCCATATTGGTCACCCCACTTGGTGCTCTCAGCATTATTATCAGGCATGATCAAAATTTAGCTTCAAATTGATAATCAACTCTTTGTTGGTAAATTCTGATTTGAAACACTGTCTTGCAGTGCTGCTCTTGCTCATATTATTTTAAGGGAGAGGTTACACATATTTGGAATTCTTGGCTGTATTTTGTGTGTTGTGGGCTCTACAACCATTGTTCTACATGCACCTCAAGAACGGGAAATTGTCTCTGTAATAGAAGTATGGAATCTTGCTATGGAACCAGGTAGCCAAGTTCTTGTGCCTGAAATATTACTCGCTTTACTCGAAATATAATATCAGAGTCCTAACCAAAAGACACAATCTTTCTTCTGTAGCATTTCTCTTCTATGCAGCCTTGGTTATAACTGCTGCCTTCATTATTATCTTCCACTTCATTCCTCAATATGGCCAGACGCACATAATGGTTTATATTGGTGTTTGTTCCCTTGTAGGTTCGCTATCGGTATGTCTCATCTTCTGGTTGTTGATTACCCTAGTTGTATTTGCATCCCCCCTGTTATCTTCTTCTGTATTTTTGTTGAAAGGTTTTCCTTTGACAGGTTATGAGTGTTAAGGCTCTTGGAATTGCTATAAAGTTAACTCTGTCAGGAATGAATCAGCTAATTTTCCCCCAAACTTGGGCATTCACTCTAATAGTAGCTGTTTGTGTTCTTACCCAAATGAATTATTTGAATAAGGTATGATAGCTTTTCGTGTTATTCCTTGAAAATTATATTAATTTGAAGTACTATCAACTATCAAGTGGTAGTTATTTATCTTCTTTGACTTGTATGTGATTTGTTTCTTGAACCATCAGTCTTTTTCTTGTGGAAAACCTCTAAGCATAAAGTGAACTTCAGTGGTTGATTGAGAATTTCACCCCTTGAGTTTAGATAAAGAACTGATTTGCCGAATCAATTGTTTGATGATTCAATACCATCAAATATGTAGACAAGGTTGAAATGTAAAATATTTGTTTCTAAATGATAAGAGTAAGCAACAGAAATTTGATGAGGAATTGACAAGTAAACGAGGAAGAAGATTTATCAACATGGAACACGACAGAAGTTTTACTCGCTTGTTTGTCATCTAGTTAAGAATTCCTTTTCTATGTTAATGCTATTGGGAAAAACCTTAAACTAAGTTTCAGCTACAGCTATGTGGCATGCAGACTGTTGGAAATCTGTCCTAATTAATATCATCCTTCATTTTGAATTGGAACCACTTGCAATTGGATAGTTTTGACCTAACACATGGAAACTTTGGCTTTGTATGGGTGAGAATTAAACATGTATTAATTTTGATTCATAGGAAATATTATAACAATAATAATAATAATAATAATGATACTAATAAGGGTGTGTTTGGTTGAGGGGTAAAATAATGTGCAAATTTTCATGAATGAGTTTCTAGTGTAAATTTATACATGAAGTTCAATCATGAAAAGTTTCACCTTATTTTTACTCCCCAATCAAACACACCCTAAGAATGAACGACATAGATGAACAATAAATTAACTTTATGATAAAAAAAACAGAAACATCTTTCATTGTGATGAAGGTTTTTTTTTTTTGGGGGGGGGGGGGGGGATTAAAGCTAGAAAAGCATTAAAATGTAGAGGAGAATTAACTGCTATATTATCATCATTCATTGTGATGAAGGTATTTTTGCCTGTGGTAGTCTGCTATGAAGATGATTTCCTTGAAACACCTAGTTTTACATAACTAATATGAAAGAGAACTTCAATATTTTTTCTTGAATCATTAAAGTGGGTAAACAAAATTGTTATCCTAATCGATATTCAAAAGGCTTGCTGGTGGGTAATGAATAGGAAGAAGATCTGGTGAAGCAAGTGTGAATAATTTAATAATTTAAATGCATATTGAGGTAGGTTTAGTTTACCAGATATGGTCATATGAGAACATTTCCATATTCTTTGTTGCTTTAGACTTGAATTCATAATGTCAGGAAGAGACTTCTACATAGAGTTGCCTAGTCCTGGACATCATTTTGGGCATGGTCCTGCTGCGTACTAACATTAAGAATCACTATTTTATTTCAGCTTTTTTCCCCGTCTTTGATAGCCAGTGCTTTTGACTTTATAATCAATGTGATGGTTGTTTTTCATTTCTGATATCAGGCACTGGATACTTTTAATACAGCAGTGGTATCCCCCATATATTATGTTATGTTCACAACATTAACCATTGTGGCTAGTGTTATTATGTTTAAGGTAAGTTTTCTTGTCTAACTGATATTGTTGGGTGCTACTTTATTGCTTTGCTTCTACGATTCTGTCACTTTTGTTGAAATAATCAGAAGTGACTGCATATTCTATCATTAGTTTTTTTTTTCTTAGGCCTCTTGGCCCTCAATTGTTGGCTTAAGTATATTTTTGTTTGTACAGTGGATTATATCGTGTAATTCCACTTGCTTTTATTAAGGGAGAGAAGTTGATATTCGGTTATTTTTTAATGCTTTTACCTGTTTCTTCAAATTGCTTCATTATTTGTTCCTTGACAGTTGGAGACATTCTGATCTTCCAATTGTTTAGATATATGCTAGGTTTGTATCGGTTGTAAATTTTTAACTTTACTCTATTGTCTAACTCGTCATTACTAGTTCTAAGATGGTTGTGAATGATACATATATGCTGGTTGTTTTGTTGCCTATAATGTCAACCTAATTTTAGTGGTTCCTACATAGAGTATCTGAAATGAACTACTTGTAAATTGAGGGAGAGAGGATTGTTGTTGTGCAGACATTAGTTTAATTGTTATGTACACATTCAACCTCTGTTCATTTATCTTAGATTGAGAATATAATTTGATATCAGGACTGGGATGGGCAAAGTCCAACACAAGTCATCACGGAAATCTGTGGGTTTGTGACAATACTTTCAGGAACTTTTCTTCTTCACAAAACTAAGGATATGGCTGATGGTATGCTCTCTGGAGCCCACATGGGGCTGGTCTAAGCTCTTGAAGTCTTAAAACATGATTTAATAATGTTGTTATTGTCTGCAGGTTTACAAGCGTCTTTATCTATTAGACTTCCGAAGCACTCAGAAGAGGATGGCTTTGATGGCGGTGAAGGCATTCCTCTTAGACGGCAAGACTCCTCGAGATTACCCTGATTTATTCCTCCGGTCACATCTTGCACATCTCGCAAGCTCGAGGTGCTGGGGAGGGACTTCGCCAAGGTCACTGTGTATTTTACTGATTGTTTCCCTCCCCATCATATTTTTTTAATGATACAGTTGGAGTGGAAGGATAGGATTTTCCTGTCAATTGTTTTTGGCGTCCTGATGATTATGCTTTCGGATCTTGGCTTGTATACCTCTCTACACTCCATACGGAAGACAAAGGCCAATGTAATTTTCTGCACGCAGATCATATATAGTGTATCTCAATTAAATGAAAGTATTTTGCATCAAATTTTGGACTGGACAGCATGGCAATGTTGTTATGAGTGTCTACCGTTTGAACTGGAGGTGAACTCGATTTTGCGATCTCCACTTACCAGTGCAAAATAGGGCAACCACATATCAGGTCAAATGATTTGTTTACTACATGCCTTGGGTGGCTGTTTGAATAACTACGTAGATGCAAGGAGTTTGTTCGGCTAATTCAAGGGGTCTGTTTCGTCATAGGCTTAGGGCTACTGCTGTAATTCACGGGGCCTGGTACATTGGGGGAAAATTATGCAAAATATAAGCAGGATTTAGTTCCATTTTATATGGTCTCGTGACCTGGACTAAACCTCACAGATATCAAAATATGTTTGGTTTGTTAGAATCCAAAAACTGTTTAGGATCATTTGGTGAAATTCTCCGCATTTTGATGCCAGTCGTTCAAAATGAAATCAGACTTTACCATGTCAAGAGTTAACACCAATTGGTAAATTGAAATTACATGAATATCTTGAGTTTTGCGTATCTAAATTGAATTGTCATACGTACTTAAGAAGATTAACGAAGTCTTCAAAATTCGTTACATAACAATGTAAAACAAATTTATATTATCATGTCCATAGGGTTAGTTCATTTATTTGATTATCCATTTGTGTTGTCGTGAATTGGATTCAAAGTTATGAGTTGAATTCAATTCTTAAGTTCATTCACCCATACAATTGTCAATAACATCTACAATTAGTTTTAAAATTATCAATCTCATTAAACATTGTAAAAATATTTTTTCAAAAAAAATATGTAGCATTGAGGTAAATTCATTTAAATATTAATTTTGATACAGTCTTAATGAAAAAGAGTTTTATTTTGTTATTCAATTATTTTTTATATTTGTAAGTTCTTTAAAAAAATTGGATAATATAGTTAAATATTTTTGTTGATATAAAAATATATGAATAGATAATTTTATTAATATGATAATATATGATTAAATAATTTGAGCGCTGTGGATTTCTCTTATTTTACATGTATCTAAATTAAATTTGAAAAAAAAAAAGGAGCAAAATGTCACAACGCAAACGGTGCACTACCTCGTACAGTTGCGTTGGGTTGCGTAGCGTAGGGGAAGAGTGGAAGAGAGAGTTTAATAGAAACGTGGGCGTGGGCGCGGGTGATGAAGTCAAAGGTTGTGTTGTGAAAGAGGGAGGGGAAGGGGCGGGTGTTGCAATTACACGATTGGAAGAAGAATGGAAGGCGAAGGGAGTGAGGCGGTGTTGTCGAAGGTGAAGGCTGGCGGTATTCTTTGGTTGGAGGGTTTCGGAGAGGCCTGCTGCCTTCACCGCGTCCTTATTCTCTGCCTCCGCTCTTCCACCCTTCTCCGACGCACTGCCCAGTGCTTCCTCTTAAATGGCTTCATCTTCTTGGGAAGGTTGGTATATTATGCTACCTATTGCTATTTCTTTCTCTTCTCATCTCATCAAGGATTCCAGCTACCTACCTCCCTTCAATTTCCTATTTTAACACAATTCCTGTCATACCATACCATACCATACCATTCTGTACAATTCAATTCAGTTCAATTTCGGATAATTATAGTTGTTTTCATCGATTATTAGTTCTTAAATTGAGGTATCTTCTTGTTTAATCATTTGAGCATCTACAAATACTTTGTGCAGTATATTCGTCCTGAACTCGGCTGTCATCCCAGCAATGTGGTCGATATTACCTGATCAATGCTCACACCTTGTTTCTCATCACCTCTGTGACTTGGGTGCCACTCTCAAATTCTATTCTTTCTTGCGTCTTGCTCTCATTCAGCTCTTTTATGTAAGCAAGCATCAAATATCCTCTTTTCAATGTCCACATTTGTCATGTAAATACTTTGTTGATGCCTCTTTCCCTTCCATGTTCACTGCCTACATTTCTCTTTCCCATTATAACTCTCATGGATTTTCAGTGATTGTATAAATTTATGGAAGCTATTGATTATTCTGAATGAACATCAATTCAGGAACGAATTTGATCATTTGCTTTTTCATCTCAACTTTTGGGTTTTTCTAGTAATCTATGTAATTCACCAAAAATAAAGCAAAACGATCCCATGAAATGATGAAATATCTTGCTTTGATTCAGGCTTTCACCAACAAATTGATCCACATGCTTTGTTACGAGTTAAATGAACTCATTGGCCCAAATATTGATTTAGACATGCATGAGGGATCTACATGAAGCATGAAATTTCAAAGGCCAATCATACTCGCTCAGAAAATTTTCTTATTTTTATTGATAAAATGCACTTTAGATATCTTTCTATACCATAGATTGCATGAGAAAACAGCTTTGAAGTCGAATTTGTTTTTCCAATATTTAATCTTTGATGTCATTCTGATTGTTCTCTGCAGGTGCTTTGGTTTTACCCATTATATGTGCTAAGCATAGTTCTAAGCACCATCTGGTAAAATTCTATTTTAAATCTTTTTTCCCTTGTCTTCATTGTCCTGTTGTTTGCACTGTGCCACCCTTTATTGTCATTCTCCTATTTTGTATTTGTATATATCATCTTTACTAAGGAATGAAACTTCGTAAACCAGGTAAAACAAGAAATGTTGTTTTACAAGGATAAGATATTCTCTAAAATATCACAATGACCCTAAAAACTACGCACGGTATAGCCCTTGGATGCTATACCCATATAAGTATTCCTACCCCAAATAGTTATATGGACTGCTTCCTTGTTATATCCAGTAATAATGCTGGACTGAGATTGTTGTTGGAAACTCTGGGTTTATGACTCCACCATAGGTGTCAAGCTTATTGATTTCCATAGGAAGGTGCTTCAGTCAATTGTTCCCATCAAAGCAAGAACAAGCAAAGTGTTCTCAATTTAGGATTTCCATAGCCAATAAACTAATAAATAAAAAGGAGATGGACAAGTTTGTTGTTTCACTTTTTGTCTTCTAAATGAGAATTGCTAACAGAATGATTTCAGGTACAATGACATTGCCAAGTTTGGGTATGCTGCAATGGGACGATCTAAGTTTACAGCAGAGAAAGACTCAAGCCAAAGCAAGTCACCAACTGTGCAAAATACTCATGCAAAGAGACTCTCTGGGCTGGGAGGGTAAAGATCAAATCAATAGTTACTTCATGCTACTATATTTTTCTTTCTATTTTTTCAATTGCCACTAATTCTTGCTGGGTTAATCCATCTTAAAAGATTCAACAACTTTGTTTGCTGTACTCAGGATCATGATTGTAATAGGAGAGCAGGCATACTCCATTCTCCTTTTGAGTGTTTTCTTTCTTGAGGTAATAAAATCATTGTAATTTTTGTTACCATGTTGGTTATATAATATTTATGCCTTGATATGGAATAAACTCATTTTTACTTCATTTTAGCTAACAAGTAATTCATGATTTTATATGCAGGTCTATGCAACTGGATTTATACCATACATAGGGAAGGTGCTTAATTTTTTGCTCCTTTCCTGGATGTACGCATATTACTGCTTCGAGTATGTGGTTCATAAACAGCTTTGCTTAGTGCCCTCCTTTAATAATTCAGTACATGTTCAAATTTTTTTTTTTTTATTTATTTATTTACTTTTGTATAGGTACAAATGGAATTTCAATGAAGTGCCCCTGGACAAAAGGCTTGACTACTTTGAATCTTACTGGCCATTTTTTGCTGGTTTTGGTAAGGTTTTTCATGAACTTATTTACACTATCTTTATTAAGCATATACTTTAGGTGGAGAAAATTCATATGTTTAGATAATGTGGCTTCCCTTAGGAAGAAAAGTTCAAGTTTTCTGTATGTTGTTAGTAAGAATTAGACCATTAATCAGTCTCCATAACAAGTATAGATAAGAGACAATGTTTTGGGCTGTTAAAGGGTACCTGTGGGATAAGGATGGGGGTTTTTCAACGTTGTGAAGTGCAAAGATATTGATCACAATGCCGTATAATGCCATATATGCTGTTGCCTTGGTGGCCTACTAAAGTTTAGAATTTAGTCTAATAATATTTTCCCGTTGAAGAATGTTGACCTATTGAATAGAATTGCTATGTTATGTACGATTATTTATCCTCTGATTCACTTCATGTTTTAGATTAGAAGTTTTCTATATCCTTACAGGAAGCCCTTGCGTGTTGGCCATATTCTTTTTCTCGCCTCTTGTGAATTATGGGATTATGGCTATACTTTATCCACTGGTATGTGCGACTTCCTCAGATATTTCCTATTTATTTCTTCCTTGTTCTTCCTACATTGAATTTTGACATTTGTGTGCTTTTTTTTTCAACCATTTCCCTTTGTTGTTCAAAACTGAAATATCATGTTATATTAATATGAATCAATAGTAGTAACGAATGTTGTATATCTCAGTTTGTTTTAACTGCAACTGGATCAAAAGCTGAGCAAGAAATATCCTTTGATAAACACAAATGGAGAGCCGCAGGAGTGGGAAGGCTTCCAATATTTTGTGTTGCTGAATATGTGTCGTAAGCTTCCCATCACCCATCCTTTTGTTCTCTAGTGACATTGCATTACCAAGCATAGCTACTAGACAAGTGATCCAAAAGGGCACTCTTGTGGTGATTAATGGCCCTTTTTCTTTTTTGATAATTGGATAAAACTCGACTCTCAGAGAAGAGCAGAAGAGTACATCAAATTATTCCCAAAAGAGCACACAAACATCACAACCCATACCACAAAAACACGTCACCCAATGCACAACATTCACTACTCAATACTTGATGCTTGTTGGCTTGTTATCTCTCATTCTAATAAATTGTTCATGCTTCAAACCCATACAAATGCATTCATGTGAGAGGGTGAGTTAGATATAAAATCATTCATGTGTCTCTAGTATCGTCAGCTTAAGCTTTTGATAGAGTTGGTTCATGACAATACTCAATACTCAAAACACTTGAAACACAAAGCGTGCAACCCAAAACATGGACCACAAGGTACCTCGAGACACTGCACGACACACACAAATCAACCTAGCACCTGAACCATCCTTGAAACATGTGTAAGGTGCACACGCATGGAGCGGGCATAGTTACGCGAACATGGGCATGGCCAATGACACCTCTTCCGTCACTCCTTCAAGACATACGGGATTCATGGCTGCCATGGTCACTTCAACTCAATCACTTGAGGCTGTCCACCAATGTAGCCTGGCAGCAGACAATGGCTTGGGGTCCACTAGTGTAGTGACGCAGTCGACAATGACTTGAGCTCCAGCATCAACGGCCTCACAGCGAAAGACATCGGCGCATCATGGGTCTCACAAACCATCATGATGTTATCCATGGCATTCATTGCTGGCGTGCAAAGAATAGAGCTCCAAGGACCAACCAACACAATCAAAATCACTTGCAAACAACAGAAGGACAAGTAAAAAGAAGGAAAAGAGGGGCATGGGCCAAACAAAATGGAAGACCCCCATCTCAACAGCCCCCCCCCCCAAACGCATGAACACCCTCAGATCCAGCCACATGCACAGACCATCGGCATCGCCGTCACACAATACGGCTTCGCCATTGTTGCAAGCACCCACCGTTGCAAACTCTACCATCATCATTAGCAGGCCTGCAAATGGAGGTTAATGAACAGAGACGAGCATAGTGGGCCATAGGTAACAGAGGGTGGAAGTGGGGTGCATGGAAGCGAATAGGTAGGGAAGGGTAAAGGTAGGGGCAAACCACCAGCTTGAAGATGGTCAACAGCAGCCCCATCTAGGGTTCAAGTGAGGGAGACCAGAGGAAGAGAGAAAGTAGACCCTGTAATGCTGCTAAATGCTGCATTTGTCTTGAATTATTTGCCAAATCTGAGGTTGTCAGATCTTTACTAGTTATATGATGCTTCCTTCACCCTAACCTGTTCTAATATTCAGGACTAGATCACTAAAATGTGTAATAATGACTAATGGGCTTGAATGTTTGCATTGTGAAGTACGTATCTAGTCATTTCTGGTAGACCTTCGTTAGCCACATGCATTGATTTTGATTGGATTTTGTGCAGAATGTGGATGTTATCTCTTTTACCCCTGAAGAAACGGGACCAAATGCAAGACAGAAAATCACAATAAGATTGTTGTAGTCAGTTACTCATCTGTCACAACTAAAGACTGGTGAGAATACAAACTCTGAATTTGTCCACTGGGGCGGCATTTATTTTTGGCCTTTACTTGCTGTGTGCATCACTGTGCAATATTTCATATATTGAACTTCCCCGGTTTCTCTTCTACCAAAGGTTTGGTTAATTTGTTTTGTTTGATATGTCTCTCTCGTGATCCTGATTAATGATGTAGAGTAAAAGTTATGTAATAAGCTAATGCGGTGGACTGCACACTTGAGAGATCCAATACTTCAGAATCCAGATGCCGAAGGTAAAAGCTACTAACTGCATGTGCCAAACCCAAAATCACCAAAGTGAACCACGTTAAGAGACAAAACCTACTTTGTGGAGGGTCAGCCCCACGTGGGTTTGCATTTTAGTAAATCGTGTTTGGAGTCTTCCCACGTCTACACAAAACATTGTAGAGATTATATGCTGACTTTAGTGTACATGCTACGTAATTCTTTGTGAATAAGAACAGCCGCAATTAATATATGTACAGTGAAATGGTCATTGAAATTGCATTATGCCAATGTATTCATATTTCCCTGCAGCTAGAATATAAATCTTGATCTTGATGCAGTAATGGAATACTAGTGGAATCTGAATACAAGTCTTTACTCCTCTTGTGAATAATGTCCTGATGGATTTTCGTCGTGGATCACTTAAAAGAATTGAGATTATAAATTTGAATTGAATTGCTGAAGTCTCCAAATTCATTTGGAGCTTCAGTCCTCTCCAATTTGAACTAATTTTGAGTAATTTTGTAGGGATAAATTATATGGACTTTCTCTTAAATTTAGTGGGATTTATTGTAATTATATTTATATCACTATTTTGTAAAATTATCATTATAATATTATACGGTTTGCTAAAATTATGCTGACTTTTCCTATAGTTATTAATTTGTTAATTTAATAAAAAAAATATAACATGTGAGAGATATATTATTAATAATAAAAAATTATAACATTTTGAGAATATTTGATATATATATAAACTAAAATGCTCAAATTTTATAATAAATTATAATACGTGTGATTAAATGGTATTTTACTCAATCAATATGTTTGAGTATTATTAAAATGTTATAGTTGTCATTAATAATTATATATATTTCATATTTTTTCACTAAATTAATAAATTAATATTTATAAGGGAGGTCAGTATAATTATAGTAAATCTTAAAAAGTTGTAGTTACAATCTTATAAAATAGAGGAGTGTCAAATATATTTCCTCTAAATTTTAGAAGAGTTTAGTATAATTTATTTTTTTAATAATTATACAAATGTTTAATAAAGTAGTAAACGAAAAAACACTTAATCCAAAATAAATGCATCTAATATTTTATCCACTTAACAATTAAAAGAATTATCGAAATAGAGTTTTGTTTTTGACTTACATATATTTTTATTTTTGGATATTGTCATGACTAAAAAGTCCTTACTATAGTTGAGTAGCATATTATAACACTATTCAGTATTTTTTTCCCAAAAACAAAATCAACTTATTTTAAAGGACAGTTGGGAGTATATAATAATTTGATGGGACAATAATATGCAAGCTTGACCATGCAGGAGTAAACATATCTTCCGGACCTAACATCGAATTTTGTGTCTTTTACTAAATGGATTGGGATCATCTTGAAAAGGTTAGAACAAAATATTTGATTTTATTTTATTAGGGAAATTTTTTTTCACAATCTTTCAATCAAAAATATTTTGATGAAAAATGATAATTATATTTATGAAATATAAGATATTATGTTAACTCACACATTATTTACTATTAAATAGGGTGTGAATCTCTGCTTAATGAGGTCTATGTCTCATTCAATAGTGGATGAAGTGAGTTGACATAGTATCTCACATCTCATGAGTACAAATAATACTATTCTATTTTGATGGATTGTCTATGTAAAATTTGATAATAAATTTGATGAGCTTTTGGCAGTAAATTTGGCTCAATTCCACTCACTTTTACTCCTACCATTTATCATATCCACTACTCGAAATTTATTATGTTTGTGTTGTGTGGTGGCAAAACAATTGAAGGAACTCCTTATTTATTTATTTTTTTCGAATTAACATTGAAAGTAGTTCATACTTCATAGTTTATTTACCCTAGAAAAAAAGAAAAAGAAAATAGACTGTTAAAGAGAGACAGAGATCTAGGGCGAGAAGGAGAGAATCATTGTCCCGAATGTTTTTGCTCACGCGCGGAACTGTTGTGGACTCGCACTCTCACCTAAGCCAAACCGAACAGAACCCGCGCCTGGCGGCCTTATGATTGGAGCACGTGAAGCGCGTGGTGCTTTATTAACTTCAATTGCTCATTACTTTATTATCATTGTAGTGTTCAATATTTGATTGATGGAGAGTATTATAGAGTATGTGCCATCTCATGAAGGTGAGGTGGTCCCACCCAACACTCAACACAAGTTGATGTACATCATGCGTGCATCCCTGATCACAATTCATCTTGACCGTCCCTTTTATTTATTCAGATCATCAACCATGGTGGATCCAGGATGATCATGCCCTCTTCCTCCATGTCCTTTCTTTCCTTAAGTACTAAAGAGGAAACTGGAAAACAAATATTTCAATACACAGACAGTAGTTAAAGAAATTTAAATTCATAATTCTTGAATGATTTTTAATTCTCAGGTCAAAACTTAGCTTGTGCTTTCCCTTTATTGAAAGCACTTGTAAAATTATTTGTTGTGTGTAATATACCACCGCAGATCCAGTTTGATCGCTTTTCATCGCGGCATTCGCGGTTTGATGCTAGGAAAGCTTAACCACAAACAACAATGGCAAAGGAATACTAAAGAGAACCCATAGAGTGAATATTCTCTGCTTCCCATTTTTTTAATATACATAAAATGTAATTTTTCTTGTAAAGTGGGTGAAAGTTTAGTTTTGTCCGCTAATAAACCAGAAACTACGGTATCCTATGGTGGATTTTGTTTAGAAGCATAATATATCATATCCACATATTATGAAATGACCAAAATATCTTGGCTTGGTGTTTGACACTAACTGGCGTCCAATTTCAGTTGTGGTCCATGGCTTCAGCTATTCCAAAATGTCAAAACAAAACAACTGCAGGTAGCTTCAATTGTGAGGTGACTATACTTTAGAATTGAAAATCTAGTGCCCCTCCTCTATATTTGCTGGTTAATATCTACGCTATCTTTAACCAAATTATATGTAATAAATAGTAGGACTTTTTTTTTTCTTTTTTCAAACCATTCGAGTTTTTAATTTATAAAATATTTACCATTTATGATTTTTTATTTTTTTAAAGAAGTAAACGGTGTTTTTTTCAAACGACATTTTTTTAACACAATTTGGTGTAATCGAATTGTATGTATTGAATAAGAACTTTTTTTCCTTTTCTTTTCCTTTTTCTTTAAATCATTTGAATTTTTTATTTATAAAATATTCATCTTTTTACTGTATGTATTTTTGGTGAAAAATATTTTTTTTCTAAAGAATTCATTTTGTTTGAATTTATATTTTTTTTATTTTTTAAATTTTAATTGTCTTTAATATTTATTTTATGATATGTTTTACTTTTAGTGAATAGTATTTTTTTACGGTTGCCCAATATTTTTCCAGAAGGAGGGAGGAAGGAGATGGTGTATGCTTGTATGAATGACTCATTTGGCTATTTGAAAAAAAATAAAATAAAAATTTAAAAATATAAAGATAAAATATAAAAAATAACTAAATTTCAAAAAAACATAATAAAATAATATGAAAGCGAAAAATAAAAAATAGCACTGTTAATTTAACAGGTTTCGGACAAATCAAATTAACAAAAAAAAAATTGAAATAACAAATTAAAAAAATTTACTAGTAAAAATTAATTAAACTTATAATAAAATTAAAAAGTAATATGAAAGCAAATTCACTAAAAAAATATTACCAAACAAATTTGGAAGACAATTAAAATTTAAACACAGAATAAAAAATATAAAAATAAAAAATATAATGTACAGAGAAAAAAATTCGAACAAACCAAATTCTTTAAAAAATAAATAAAAACAAATATTTAAAATAAAAATATAAAAATAAAAAATATACTGTACAGAAAAATTGGATAAATCAAATTTTTTAAAAAATAAATATTAAAAATAATTAAAATTATCAAAATGAAAATAACAACAATGAAAAGAAAAAAATAAAAAAAAGGAGACAATAGATTGCATAGAAATCGATTGGTCCGACTTCTTGAAAAATTAAATAAATAAATAAACCTCTGTCATGTTTAGCCACAACAAGAGTGGGAACATGAAAGAGACCAAGAGAAGGAAGAGGATAAATGTAGTTTAGACATATTATTTTTACATCTAACCACACTTATGAAATGTGGCTAAAATCAATTGCATCAATTAGTGACTATAGGGGAGAATCCCCCTTAAAATCTAAGTTAATTGTGGGGGGTAAATGTACAATACACGTTTATAGTATAGATCTTTACAAAGAACAAACAATTATGTTTGTGCAGTGTTTTGTTCAAAGGAAGTCATGTACAAACCACGATTGTGAGGAAATAGAAATCTTAGTTAGGAAATTTTGGTAACAACATGCGAAAGAAAAACTATCTAAATGTAATTAAATTGACATATTGACAAAAATTATTTATAAAAATTCAAATTCAGCTGTAATTTCTTTCCCAGTATAAAACAATTGGGAATCCAATGCGTCACTGTTTCACATATAGCAAATAAGGGTAAATGGTTAAAAGCGTGAGAGGCCACGAAAATGGAGAAAAAAGAAAGAATGATTGGCCAATGAAAAGGGCGATACATCTGAAATTGACTGTTCAAGTCAACACCAAAGTCATTGTCCTTGCCGCCCTGGCTTATAGACAACGTTACCGCCCTTTAATTATGCACCCTCATTTTTCTTCCTGATTTTGAAATTACAATTGATTTTCTTTCTCTACTTTTTTGTCTTTTGCCCATCGCTTTGAATGTTCAACTTTTCTATTTTCGAATTTGTTTGACAAACCATTCAATTATATTATCTCATTGGAGGATCTTATTTTCCCCCCCTTAATTATAACTTACATAATATAACCTTAGCTTCTGTATCAAAAATAGAACTTTATAACTTACACACATACATGGTGAAAAGTGTAAAAGCCAATGTAGCATCATGTAGCATATATTCAAATTCACATGAACAATCCATTTGTATATAATTGTATTGTCAACATCAAAGCAAGCTATCATGCTAAATATACATAATCAACGAATATGATAGGTATTGTAAAGTAATAATTGACTATCGTTGTTCAATAATGTTCATTTTTAAAATTTAAGGAATCGCATATATTTTTTTTTTCTCTCTCTCTTTCTGATAAACCTTTCTCATCTTAAGTCATTAACAAAGAAACATAAGAAAATCCGGTGGATACAATACAAAGGGAATAGTAAAATTGAAAATCTCGAAAATATATAACTACCAAATAAACACTTCTTTAAGAAGGAAAAAATCAAAAGGAAAGAGAGCACGAGAGTTGTGGATGTTAATGCCTTCCTGTCCATGACATCCCTTCTGTTTATCTACGAAGACACGTACAAGTAGATTTGTGTATTTAGCTGGAAGTCTAGCTAGGATGAATCGTATTATTTATTATATATTTGTATATAAAATACAAAATTTGGTCTCTCTCCTTACCTGGCAATCCTACTTTGCTTAGTTGGCTACTGTCACTCTAATCTGGGATCATTTATTTAGTATTGCCTTATACCCTTCCCTTTCCCTGTACAAAAAACAACTAACAGGTAAAGGCAAGTGAAAGTTTTGAAACTATTTTTCTTAATAACATCATTAAAAGGGACAAAAAATTATGTTATTAGCATTATATATGCAAGTTATTACATATATAGGAAAGATTTAGGGAAAGAAACAAAACAAATAGGGCAGCACTAGAAGTAGCTATTGAAATTTTCCCTTTAAATCCTTTTGGGTTTTAATTTCTTTCCATACTGTTTTTCATACACAGAGGAAAATATATATATATATATATATAAAAGAAAGCAAAAAGGTAAATAACAATACCAAGACAAATTTCCTCCTATACAAACTCTCTCTGTCTGCTAAGTCCCTTTGGACCAAAATCAAACTTTAAATGACAAACCAAGCTAAGGAAGAACCTCCAAAGCAAGCTAAAGAAATCAACGTAAGTTCCTCGAAAGAGAAGGTGGGAAAAAATAAATAATAGAAAAAGGCATTACTACAGCATCGTCTAAGGAACTCAATTTCCGATGAGATCCATGGATTTTTCAGAGCACTCATGACTTATGACAAATTGAACTTCCAACATCTGCAAAAAAAAAAAAAAAAGAGGCAAACAAACCCAGTAAAACACTACTTCCTGCTCCACAAATTACAATGTGAAAAAAAAAATGCAACTATGCAAGGAAATGAAGAGACATATTGGAGGGTGTTATCTACAGATGAAATTGAAAAGCCAACTCAGTACTAACCAATTAAGTTAAGTTCACGTCTCTCTCTCTTTCTCTCATTCTCGCTGGAGGAGTCATTGGGAACTATTATTAGGGCCATCTTCCCCGCTATCAGTACCCTGAGGTTGGTGCTGATGCTGATGATGATGATGGTGTTCCAAGTGCTGATCAGAAGAATTCATGTTCATGTTCAGACCAGCTCTGGTGTAAGCATTGAGAGCAGCCAACATGCCTAAGTTGGATGAGTCAGACATGGCCAGCCCCAGATGCTGAGAAGGCTGCTGCGGCATTAGCATCGAACCCAATTGAAGGGCGCCGCCACCGCGTCCACCTTGGAATTCAACTCCACCGGGAAGGTTGAACCTCGGCATGAAATGCAGCGGGGCTTGCAACGTGTTGTTACCACTGCCGCCGCCGCCGCCACTGCCACCACCCTGATGAGCAAACGGCCACATCTGGGTCTCCGAAGCTGCACCACCACCACCACCACCACCGCCAGCCGTAACCGGAAGCATCCAGATTGTGCTTCCGGGAGCGCCGCCGCTGGTGGGTGCTGGCGCTACCGCCCACATGGCGGTGGCAGGTACCAAATTTGATGGGCGAAGAAGTCCAGAACCAGAAGCAGTACCAGCAGGAGCACCTTCTGGTTGAGCTTGTTGCTGCTTTTGCAATTGCATTTGTAGGTTGGTTTTGAATGGTTTCGGCGAAGAACCATCGCCACCGCCGCCACCCCCACCTTCATTCTGCGACTGGTTATTACTATCATCTTTGAACAGGTCTTCTCTGAAACGTTTCCTCATATAGTTGTCGCCCGAATCACCACCACCACCACTGTCTCCGCCGCCACTGGGAAGCGCTTCTGCTATTTGGTCAGCGGCCATGAGGTGGTGCTGAGCGTGCTGAGGGTGAAACCCTAGCAGTGCCGTGTGCTGGAACGCTTCCTCGTAAGGATGGTGATGGTGGTGAGCGAGCGCCAGAGCTGCCCCGTGAAACGTGTGAGGGGCGGACTTCGAGGGCGGAGCCGAGAGCGTGGAGCCGCTGCTCCGGAGTGAGACGTTGAGCGTGGAGAAGTTGGCGGGGATGGTGCCGGTGCCTGTGGCGGCGATGATGGCGGGCTCGGCCTGCTGGAGGAGCCACTCGATGGTCTCTCCGTCGGACTTGTGGCCCAATTCTCTAGTCAGTTGGAAAACCCTAGCGGCGCACGTGGCCGGCATTCGGATCCTGCGGCCGCGGCCGTCGACCTTGGTGTGCCTGTCCTTGGTGGAGCGCTTGGGTGCGGCGGGTTGGGCCTGGGCCTGGATTTGGTGGGCCTTGTCGGAGAGTGGGTCAGATCTGGTGGCGATAGCGAGGGACGCGTCGATGAGGTGCGGAGTGGAGGCGGCGGCGGCGGAAGAGGAGGATGAATTGGAGGAAGACGATGAGGACGAAGAAGAGGAAGAGGTGGATGGTGGTTGGATGGAGATGGAGCCCATGATGAAGGGCCTCGCTGCACTGTTGGCACTGCCATCAAACGGGACCACATGGTGCTGCTGCTGCTGCTGCGAGGATGTTGATGATGTTGCTGCTGCTGCTGTTGCTGCGTTGTTGTTGCCGCTCTGCTTGTTGTTTTGCAAATCTGATAGTTCCATTTAGGTGGGGAAGGGTCTGTTTGTGTTCGTGCTTTGTTGACAACCTACCCTTCTCTCTCTCTCTTTTTTTAATTTTCTAATTTTTCCGCCCTTTCCTTTCCTTACAGATGATGATGATGATGATTCATCGACCCCATCTTTTGTTTTTCTTTCTTTTGCTCTTCTCACTCGCTCATCCCCATTCTCACTTTCTCAATTTCTTGCCTGCCTTTCTTTTTGGATAGAGAAAGATGGGCCTGTAGTAGGGTAGAGAGGGGCACAGAGAGAGAAAGTAAGTTACAAAATTTCTAGAAGAGAGCGTGTTTGGACCCAGCTAGCTGAGACTGCGAGTTTGTGGGGTTCTCGGTTTTTGATTGACTGTTGTCTTCGTCTCTGCTCAGAGGGGAACAGACAGAGAGAGAGAGAAAGGGTAAGGAATTGAAGTAGGTTACGGGTTACGACTTGCAAAGTGGAGAGAGACTGTAGCTGTGGTCGGAGGGGGGACCATAGGAAGAGGAAAAAAGTAACACAGGGCCACTCGTGGGGTCTCGTTCGTAAAAGGAATGCCAAAAATTGGCCTTTGTTACTCGCATAATAATTCATACATACATACATACATATTAGATAGATGCCTGCAAAATTACACTCACTAGCAGGTAGTATGTGAGTGAGTGAGTGAGTGTTAGGGTGTGTAACTGTATCCTACTCCTCCTCGTCTACTTGAAAGTCAATACCCTAGCCCTCTCTCTCTCTCTCTCTCCTTTTGTGTCAAAATTGGGTTCCTTCCTTCACATCACCCTACTTGGCTCACTCGCCCAACAAAAACCACGATTCAATAATTAATTGGGTATGCTCCTAATTGGTAAAACATTTGCTTGAGTCCCCACCTGCTTTTTTAAGTAAATAAATTATGAGAGATAAGAACGGATCATTGTTAACTGTGGCTCTCTATTATGGAATTATATTTTGAGTCAATATGCTGTGGGTGGGTGGTAGAGAGTAATAATAATTGGAGGGGTGCTCCCAGCGGAAGGGAAGGGAAGGGAAGGGCAGTGGGTGGGTGAGATGGTTAAAGCAGAAGGGGATAGGATGGATGATACACGTTACATTACAATACATGTAACACACAGGAGAGTCCAGTGCAGCTAAGCTGAGTGAGTGAAAGTGGCTAGACGGCACAGGTGAGCATCAGATAAAGGCATCTAATGCGCCATGACAGCTCATCCCAACCACAGCCACATTTTCTGTCTTTGTTTCTTTATACCTTTTCAGTTTTCCAAATTACAAAAATAAAAATGCCTTTTTTGTTTTTTAGACTTCTTTCTGGGCCACGGTCAAATTTGGTTGGGCATTATGCCTTTTGATGAGTGGAGGGTCTGCAAAAGACAGAACTGCCCCCCAACCCATCCAAATTCCAATTTTCAACCCTAGCTGGTCGTTGCATACTTGCATTGCATTAGCTATTTACATAATAAAACCAATCAAAGTTTGCTAATTGCTATGCGTAGCCTACCAAAATTCTACGCAAACAAAACCGTTGGCTTTGCCAGTTGAAGCCAAAAATTGCTGTCCAAAAACAGAGCGGGAAAAAATAACCCTTGCAAGAAAGGTACTAGTATTGTGTTAGGAATAGCTCAATTATATATGTTAGGTAACCCTTTCTCTGATTTGAATTGTAATATAAGTTATGAGCACTACAGTTCTATTAGCCAGATATGAAGGTTGCATTCCTTCTCTTTTTTCTTTTTGTTTATTAAGGGTTGCATATGTCACCAACGCAACATTATTCTAGTCATCAGTTAGTTTACAGCTATTTTTTTAAAAAATATATCAACTTCGATCTTCATATGTATCTCTAAACAATGCAGGATATATTTTCTCGATTATAAGGTCTAAAATATTTTTAAAAAAATATGCACTGAGAATGTTCTCCTTGTCAAGCTTTTTTGACTCCATCTTATCATTTTTTTTATGAACTTTTGACTCCATCTATAATTCTATATTGGTGTTTATCATATCATTCATATGCCCATATCGTATGGAAAAATTAAGAGTAGAAAGTTTATAACCTAAATGCCTTCACCTGCAATACATAGACGTCACCGAACAATCTGAAAGGAAACAAAGTAATTAGGATTAGAATGGAGAGATATAATTGAAATCGTGGATGAACGATATTAGCGTAAACTTCGATACAATGCAGATTTTTTTGAAAAACTTAACTGTTCAAATCATGTTAGTATAATTTGTATTAACATTGTAATCCATACCCTTGAACAAATGATAGATAGTAGTAATATATGCAAAATTTATTGACATGTTTGAAATGGTTATAAAATGATTTGCAGAAGTATATATGACAGATCGATATTAGCTCGCTCGGTTAGCCGCCACATTTTAATTGTTGAATTCTTTATCTTTAAGTATTCCTATAAATAGAGATTGAGCTCGAAAATGTCATAAACTAATTAAGCAATCTTTTACTCATCCTTATTTTTTTAATAAAAGTACTGGACCTATGAAGTTCTTTTTTTTGGTCTTTTGACAATAACCTAAATTCATCACTTCTAAATTTTGCATAAGCCAAATGTGTCTTCAGAAAAAAGAAGGATAAATTAATTAATTAAAATTATAAAAAAAGGTCAAATTAATTCTTATACAAAGTAATTAATTTGTTTGATATTTTTAATTGATACAAACTTTTTTTTCCTTTGATGGAAGCAATATATATATATATATATATATATATATATATATATATATATATATATATATAAGCATATTTAAAATTCTGAGGAGTTCATCTCATTTTAGATGTTAATGCTTAAAGAGTGGAGGAACATAATTATGATGCAAATTAAGGTACATTTTAGTCTTTCCGTAAGGAACTCTTTTGTTCCTTTAACTTGTCTTGAGAATATTTCCATTTCTTTTATAAAACATTTCAAATCTAATTCTCATAAATAATCTTCATATTTATATTCCAACTCTGTTATATATGAAGGTGTCCACCAGCTCTTAGATCAACCTCCGGAAAGTGAAAAGGAAAAAATACAAACAAACAAACAACCCTTTTTGACCAAATCCCGGTGAGTGCATTGAAGTTTTAGCAGCATTCTTTCTCGTTGGTCGTATTTTAAACTTCTACGATGTTCATATAAGGTAAAGTGGAGTTCTGCAACCTCTGGAGTTTTTGGTCGCAATTATATGTAAGTGTACAATTTTGTCCTCTCACTAATGGTGATAGACATAAGGCACATTTGAATCAATAGCTTATTCAAAAACTTATATAACAATAATATCTTAAAAATAACTTATGAATAAATTGTTTATATTAAAAATATAATAACAAAGATATTTATTTAGAGTATTTTAAAAATATTTATTGAGAATTTAGATATTTTAATTTATTTTTAAAAATACTAAAAATAAATTTTTTATAAACAGTAAATTGTATATTCATATAAGACAAAAATTCAAAAACATAATTTTTGATGAATAAATAAAATTATAAATAATATTATCCAAACGGACCTTAAAAAGATAGACACGTGCCTCTATCTTATTTTCATAACTAAATTTACATTCTAATCCAAAAAAAATTTCTTTAATCTTTTAATTTTTAAAAGCTTAAATGTGTATTTTAATCTTTCAAAGATTTTATGCTGTGACATATTGATTTATATGACAAGATAATTATACATGTATTAATTTTTTGTTTGTCTCTAAAAAATTAATTTTTAACAAATTAATCTTTACATCCTAAAAAAATTAACTTTTACTGTAAACCAAGTATTCAAAAACTAATGAGCATACAGTTTTTCATTAAAATATTAATATATGTAACGTTAAAAAGGTTTAACATTAAAATATGTGTATTAATTTTTAAATAATTTTTTCAAAAAATTTAAAATATAGATTTATTTCTCTGTTCTCTTTATATTTGAAACTATTATCATTCGGTATTAAAAATGTTACAAAAGTTCAAAACACTGATCAACCAACTTAAAAAAATAAAAAAATTAAAGTAGCCAGCCAAGCAATCCAATCTGGACCCACTTGCGTTGCTATACTATTTCAGTTTGAACAGATAATCATCAGATATAATTAAATCTACTAACCGCACAAACCCTACCTTCATCTTTATCTCTGACCTGCTAACAATATTTAAATTCAACAAATCAATCGCCATTATCACTCAGATCACAATTAATATAAAAACAATGAACCTATCTCCCTTTCACTATGGTGATGATAGTATGCCACAAACTTGCGCAGTTAACATCGACGGGTCATAAAAGTAGTTCGAGGCGCAACTAATGGGTACATTTGTAAATAATAAAAATTGCACTCTATGATTGTTATTTTTGGTTTGCAAATATTATTTCAAAAAGGATGTCCAATTGAAATATCTACTATATTAATATTAAATATAATAAATTAATAATAAAAAGGAAACTAATCACCATACTCAATAATAATTGAGGGGTGTTTTAATTTAACACCATATTGAAATAGAAATGCTCGTTTGAATTACATGCTCTCCATAATTTTACTGTAGTGCCTGGTACGTGAGGACAGTCACAGTGAGAGTTACTATTCATACATCATACCCTCTTTGTCTGGTTCTTCTTATAAATAAAGGATTCTTGACAGAGACTTCTCCATTTTTCTTTTACAGACTTTTTTTTAAATATGTGTCAATTTTAAATAAACATAAGTATTAAAAAAATAAATATATTAAACATAAAATAAAATATAATAAATAAATTAATATATTTTTATTAAATAAAATATTTTTTAAAAAATAGTAGTTAATAAATAAAATCATTCAAGAATATTATTAGAAATAAATAAATATTTAAAAATATAAAATTATTCAAAAATATATATTATAAAAGAAAGAAAATATTTCAAAACAACAATTCCTCTCTCTTTGATTGTTTACAACATTAGTTCCAACCATTAAAAGAAATATTTTATTATTAAAATTGTATTTAATTAGAAAATAAAAATAAAAATTATTTAAATAAATTATATATATTATTTTATATATTAAACTTATCAAAATAAATTTTATTTTTAATTTTACTTTTCAACTAAATACATTCTAAAATAGATAATTTATTGTTGGAGTATATATTTCATCACATTCCAAAATGATGGTGTCACAGACTCACAGGATTGTCAGAAAAAATTCAGCCCCACTTACGCTGGTATTTGAGCAGGGTCATTAAATTCGTCTGTGCCCCGCTGCTAAAATAGAGTAGGTTTATACTAATATGTCCAATCAATGGTATTTCAGTGCCAATCTTTATTTCTTTCTGTTCCCACTTGCTTTCGTTAGCTTTTTAAAATGTGATCTTCACCCTAATTAAGACTTTTATTGCCAAAGATAGCCCATACAAGGATTAAAAGAAATAACATGGAAAGGAAACTATATAATTTTAAGTTTCATTTTTAGATATTAATGGTGGATATAATATTTAATTATTTTTATTATCATGATAATATATAATTAGATGACAATATAAAAAATTAATTTATATAAATTATATTATTTAATTTATGTGTATTATTGATATAATTTTTTTATATAGATATGAAATCACATATTATCATATTAATAAAAATATTTTATTTAATTATTTATTAATTTGAAAACTTTATAAATAGGAGTAGGTAATTAAATAATAGTATATTAAAATTGATTTCATAAAAATTGTAAAAACAAAAGAAATAAACAAATAAGAAATAGAGGTGAATTTTAATGTAATGTAACTAATTGTATATTTTTATTTATAAATTTTTTTTAAGTGGTGAGTAGTTGAACTAGTTACTTTTATTTATGCGATCGTATATAGTCAATTGTGTGTATACATTTTTTTTTTAATACTCGAGAGGGTATGACGATAAAATTACAAAGAAATAACAGCAGAACTTGTAGGTCGGAGCAAGTGGCTAATATATTATAATAATATTTGATGTATAATAAAATGATATAATAAATATATATCATATATTTTATTATTATTAGATATGATATATAGTCCTTACTCATTTTACTTACTCATCATATTTAACAATAACAAAATATATAATATATATTTATTATCTAATTTTATTATATATTAAATATTACCAATATATTAACTGCCAACAAAAGAAAAAAGTGGCTAATATATTAAATAAGAAAAAGATGTGCATGATGGATCCCAGGAAACAAAGGGCAAATATAAAAATGTAAAGCTGCGAAATTTCCCGAACTTTTCAGTATAGGGAGGTAAAGCATACTTTTGGGCTAGAGTTAATCTTCATTTTATTCTCTAATTTCATATTTATAAGTTATTTTAATTTTTTTATATTTAAAATAAATTAAACTAATCTTTTATATTAGAAAATATGAGTTATATTAACTCCTCAGTATATTTTTATTTAATATTATATTAATTAAATAATAATATATAATATTAAGTGATACTTTAATATATATTATATTATTTAAAATAGAATTAAATTTAAAATAATTTATTTTGGTGTCTAAAATTATACAAAATGAGTTCTTTAAATTTTATTTATAAATTATAAAATATCTTATTTTATTTAATTTTAGATATTAAAATGAATTATTTTTAATTTTATTATACTTTATATGATACATGACATGTCAAGATATCACTTAATATTATATATTATTATTTAATTAATAAAATATTAAATAAAAATGAGATAAAAGACTAACTTGACTCATATAAGATATAAGAGATTAATTTAACTTATTTTAAAAATCGTGAGTTATGGATATAAAGTTAGTTTTGCAGTGCTTCTGTGCGGTTTGCTTTGTGTTCATTACTATGCTTGTATTTTGTTATTGGTTAATATATACTTGTATGTAATTAGAAAGTTACTTATAACTCGTCATCCACTCTGAAAGGGCATTTTCGTGAGGCCATTTCAAGATTTGCTGGATATCCTGAATGTGATGTCTGTATGTGGTGTGATCAATCCAATTAAAGTTATGTCAATTAAGTAATTTTTTAATTGATAAACAAGAAATTAAAACTATAAAACTTCCAAATCTTTTATACCTGTTTGTCTTGTTGTTTGAGGACTATGGACATGAAGACATGTAATAGTTAGAACACCAACAAAATTTGAAGTGTTTTTATTCTTTTTATTTTCATTTGATTTCTTGTTTCTAATATAAACACAGTTCTTTTTGAAGTATTTGAGCTTTGTGACAATTGTTTCACAATGAATTATTTATTATGAAAATCAACACTAATTTGAAAGATTGAGCATAATAAATCCATTCTATACAGAAAATAAACACCAATTGCTATTTCGTAACCCAAAATAAAGATTTTAAGGATCATTAGCAAAATTATTTGTTTAAATAACATAATTCTTGATTGAAATAATGTTAATGGGCTTTGATACTTTCACTAGGATTTGCAAATAACATGTTATAATGAAAGCCTTTTTATTCACTTAGAAAGAAACATTTTAGCGACGTTGAACAGATTAAGTGTAACATTGTCTTATGCTGTACTAAATCTTAGTTGCAATATGATCCAAAAGTTCATACAGTTTTTCTAAATTCAGACCGAGGGCTCTAAAATCTTAATTGGACTGTTCATTTTTGCTTTTTTAAAAGAAATACTGTAACTTACTAAGACTTGATCAATGTTACATTTTTCACTGAAACTCAAATTTAATCCCTCAAATTTGTAAAGGGAAATAAATTAGTTCCTTAAGTTTAAAAAATTTTATTGTGGCCTCTCAAATTTTATGAATAGGAACAAATTAATCTCTTTGTTAAATTATCATATGAGTTATACTCTGTTAATTTTTATGGTGGATTCTGACTTTACGCACTCCTCCTAAATGAGACTGATTTGATCTTCTTCTTTATCTTTTCTCTCATCATAACTCTCCACTCAAAAGAAAGATTTTGACTCTAAGATATTTTTTATTTTGCACAGACTAGATGAGTGAAACAAGTTAGAATTTATAGTAAAAATAAACAGTATACGTAAGTAAATTAATAAATTATTAGATATTTTTATTAATGGCTCAGATGATAATTAAATGAAAGGACTAACTTAGTTTTATTTATAAAATTTGAGAGATCACAACAGAATATTCTAAATCTCGAGAACTAATTTATTTTTCACCATGACTTCAAGGAGTAAATTAAGATTTTAACTTACATTTTTCAAGACATTAAAAATCTTTTTAAATTTGAAATTAAATAAAAGTAAATACTTATTTAATTCTTCAATCTTAACATCACATCAAGTGTAATGATATTGGTAGCTTTAGTTGTTTGTTGCAACTTTTGTATGTACACATGTCACTCAGCTTATGTGAATAATGTGCGTGCGTGTGTTTTTTTTCCAGTTCGAAGTTTTGAGGGAGAGAGGTATCACTGAAACGTCAGCGCAGGTGAAGGGTAATGATTATACGGATTTGGCAATGAATATGACTGCACGTGCAATTCACGTGTCACCCATGTTAATAATCGGCAGTGTTGTTGGTTAATCTCCATCTTTTTCCTAGTTCTATTTTTTCGGTGGCCGAAGTGAAAATTACAACGGCGCCAAAAAACATATATGGTCATGTAAATATGACACAGAATATATAATTTTTGGTGTGGCTGAGAATGGCAATGGAATGGAATGCATCAAACGCGATGACAATGAGCGTTGGAATCAGTCGCCAATTATAGAATTAAAGTGGGAGCAAGCGAAGTGTCATCTTTATCAGTGGGCCCACAACGGATAAGTCTTCTCATGTCTTATCCTCCAGCACCAAGGAATGGAAGAATTCTTTCTTGCATAGCCCTGCCCTTGGCTTAATATGGACAATTTCTGTGGATTTCTTTCAACGTTACGCTCACCCCTTGCCAATACGATTAATTTGGCTTATTTTTAAGATGCAACTTCGTTTCGTTTCAAATTTAGGTCTAGCATATATATATATATATATATATAATTACTATCATATTGGGGCATTTCATGTTTACTATGAATTAAGATTCACCCCTGTTGGTTGTATTTCACGGTCTTCTCTCTTTGGCCTATCTCATATTCTCAGCGTATTCGGAAAGATTAAAATCTGCGCCTATCCTCACCCTGAAGGATGATACCTAAATTTAGTGTGCTGGTGATTATTGAATGTTGAGGATTAAGTTTAATTTTACTAGATTATGGCGACAGAAGACATTGCGTGGATGTCATGTTCTCCAAATATCGAACTATTATGCAACTCCAATTAAGTGTCAATATCGTTTGACATACCTACTAGGATATAAGAGTTAATTATATAAAATCTAATAGAATAAGATAGACTTAATAAAATAAAATTTGATAAACTTTTAATATCATACAATACTTTGTATAACACTGTATAAGATATTCTATTCTATATTATGTAATATCATAATTTATTTACAAATAATTCTAATGCCTTAAGTAAATATTAAATAAAATAAAATAAAAATAATAAAATAGGAATTTTTATTAATTATTTAAATATAATTTTCAACTATTAAATTTATGTAAATATTTATTCATTAAAATTAATTTATATTAAATATTATTATTTATTTCAATATCTTATAATCATTTATTATTTTAATAAATTATATAATTAAAAAATATTTTATATTTTTAATCATAATTATTTAATTTAGTAATTATTAATTTTATATATTACATATTACGTATTATTTATTATTTATATATTTTATTTGTTAATAGTTTATACTTTTTATATTATATATTATTTATTTGAAATATTCATTTGCTATTAAATATTTATTATTTTATTTATTATCTATCAATTATATTTATCTTTATTTTATTATATATAACTAAATTAATATAATATATTATTTGTATTTATTTAATAATTATTTAATTTTAATACAATATTAAAAATAAAAAGTAACATTATACGTTAAAAGCTAATCAGACATAATTTGATTTTCCTATGCTATATTAAGTTATACAGTGTTTTAATATATAAGGAGATTATAACATATAAACTTATACAATATGTTAGCGACACCAAACAACAAATAAGAGCATAATGTATAGTATTAGTTTCTACTATTATGTCTAATATATCATAGCAAAGGCACTCTTAGAAGTTAGAACCTTCACCTAAGATTGGCCTTGCATTTTTCAGATTTGGCTTAAGTATTATGTTATTTAGGGTGTGTGTATACTAAATAATGGTAGTATTATTCGTTTTACTTTCTTCAATTGTCACTCTTTTCATATGTAGTTACTGTCAAGTACGTTGGTTTAATCTGCTGCCTTCCCTCTTGCGGCTTTCCATATGGTAGTATGTGCATCATGTGATAGACTAGATAATGTCTATTGACTGGTACGATACACGCTATTTTTGTCCTTAGAAGAAAAGGCAAGAATGAACCGTGGCCCTTTCTTTGTTTCTTTTTCTGTCAACAAATGCAATTAATTAATGATTTTATTTTATTTTCGGTCGATCTGCAATTCATAATTGACATGTTGAAAATGTGAGGCGTTTTTTCCTGGTCTGAAGGCGTATTACATCAATTTTTCTTTATCTGTTTTTACTTGTTGAGCCAGATGATTCGTATGCAATTATTTACTGGGATGTTGTCTTACTGTTGTTATTGGGTGGGTTGGAGTAAGCAATATGGGTATATAGGCTTCAGTGTTTTCAGTCATCAATAGAAAAAACAATAAATTAGGCCTAACTACATAGCATGGCACTTGAGATAATCAATACAGCCAGGCCCGCAAGAGGGCAACGGAGAGAGAGATAGAGAGAGAGAGAGAGAGAAGTCTCTACTAGCATTATATTTGTGGTTGTTCTCTCTACTAGCTTCCGAGACGACATCTTATCTAGATGCTTTGGGATAAGGGAGTATTTAACCTGTATTAGATTCAGTAGTAGGCTAGTACCAGTCCGTTTTTCTTTTTTGTTTGGTCTGGTGAAAATCTTTTTGTGCACCGCACAATTGTTCCGGATGTAGCAGAAATATCTTTGGACTGCGACTTTTAGCCCAACTCTCAACTTGAAGCTCGTTATTCTTGTCAATAGGCCCCTTTCTTCAAAAAGACAGAAAAAACAAGAGAAAATGTGAAAAATAAATCAGAAAGAAAACACACCAGCACAGAGCAATGACCCATGAGAATTATAATTTTTGGATATATATATATATAAAAGCTTTATCTGTGTCTCCTTTGATGTTGTTCAACTTTAAGGACTATTTGCTCTCGACTTGAAATTGTAAGTGTTATTCTTTGTATTCAAAAACAGCTATCAATAAGCAAGACATATGCTATCAATAAGCAAGACTTATTTATTGATGGCTGTTTTTGAATACAAAGAATAATACTTACAGTTTCGAGCCAAGGGCAAATAGTCCTTAAAGTTGAACAACATCAAAGGAGACACAGATAAAGCTTTTATATATATATATATATATATATATATTGTGGTTCTCTTATGTTGTAGCAACAACTTTATAGTTGAGGGCTACAAAACACATTAAACAAAAGAAAAAAAGTTTAAAAAAGAGCTACAAAATACAATTAGGTGGGAATAAGATTCTAATGATCTAATATAATTCTGGTGAATCGCTTTGTGTTTTGGGGCTATGTGCTGTCTCGGACTATTGGCTTCCTTATTATGGTTATAACCGAGAAGAAAGCTCAATGTGACAGTTTAATCAAATGTGGCTGTTAAGCCGACAGCACTAGGACTTCACCCTTCGCCATTATTAAAACAAGACTATGAAGTATGAACCACTCTATCCATAGTCTCACAAAATCGCAAAAACAATGCCAATTAAATTGAATTTGAAGACTAACTCACCGACTGACTCAATTACTAAAAGAGAGTAAGCTTAATTTCTCGACTTCTTCGGGAAATTAGTTGAATTTTTTAATGTGTGAACTCTGAAGCATATTATCTGCTTTTCTTTGTCTTCATTAATTGAATGATTGCACAGTGTTATAGCTTGTTTGTTTTTAATTTGACCAGATCACGCGCATCCTCTGTTTTTAGCACCTTCCATCAGTCACTCGTTTTTTTTTCTCTAGTATTTTCAGTACAAATTAAATATTATTTGCATTTATTTTGTAAAAAAATTATGATCTCCACGGCTCTGCCTGAAGCGGATCCTATTACTATTTCTGTCAAATGTTTGCCTCTTTGACAACTAAAATGACGATTGTAGGGTATTAAATTGAAAAAATTACATGTTGCTATTAATAATGTTAGTAAATTATACGCTGCAATGTTTTACCATTGCCATGGACTAAACTCATCACAAGATTTGATTTTGATACCATTAATTTTACATAAATAAAAAGGTTTTCGTGTAGTGTCATTTCATTTTAGATCCTCTCCATTTTAATTTCGTTAAGCATTGTGGTATTCCAGCTCTTAAGATAAGATAATCTTCTGTTTCCCTTAAACACTTCAAATGCAAGGTGTGGTGAAGGTGAAAATTTCAAACCTGCTTAGCTGAATAAACAAAAACCAAGTTGTTGAAATAGATGGCTTCAACTTGTTTTGATTTAATAAACTAATTAATATACAATAGGAGGGAAAACAAAAATGAAAGATGGAAATGGAGGAGATCACATTTGAAAGATGCAAAAAGAAGCTTCAACATGGGCATCCCCAAAAGCTTGTCTATATTCTCTGCCTACCCACCTTTGGCGGGGTATCAATGCTAGTAGGGCATGCCATGCAGGCCGAAAAACAAAACCCCCACTTTTTTTTTTTCCTTTTCTTTTTTCTCTGTTTATTTTTGTTGTTGTTGTTGCTGCAGAGAAAACCAGAGACAAAATGACCAAAAACGAGTTTGATGACTCACCGGTTCACAAGGAGTTAGCTCAGGTCCCAAATTGAGTTACTCATCCCAAGGTAACATCAGCCAAAACCTCCCTTATGGTCATGGATAGCTTCCCACTTGATAAACGAGTATCACCATCGACATCAACCTCAACCTCAACCTCATGACCCTTCCCAGCTTGTGCTCGCGTCCAAGGATGCTGAGTAACATTACTCACCACCAACTTCAACTTGCTTCTCTTTCTCAACCGAACCATACTCCTCAAGGCGCTCGTCCAAAAGGGGGATCTGACACTGACGCGTTCCACGAAGCAACTTTCCATTCCCACAGCCACTTCCCCTGCAGACGGACGATCACCTTCGTTTGGCGACACACAGCGCGCAGCCTCGCGCAGGAACTGAGCGATGGTGCTCGCCATGTGTGCACCTGCAGGCACTGCCAGTCTCGGGTCACAAATTTCCTCCAAAACTACTCGTCGCTGATCGATCAATGGAACGGCCCATTCGACAACCGAAGCTGGCGTTTTGCACACATCAATGGCCTTTCTACCACTGATGATCTCCAGCAGCACAACCCCAAAGCTGAACATGTCGTTTCTGGTGCTGAGTTTACTTGGCGTGGTGTAACACGGGTCCATGTACCCTATGGTCCCAGCGGGTTGACTCAGTGACAGTGACAGCGGCAGTGGGTCAACAACTCCTCCTCCTCGTCCTGCTGCGACCGCAAGTCCAAAATCTGCCAACTTGGCATTCCATTGAGAATCGAACAAGATGTTGGTGGACTTGATGTCTCTGTGGATCACCTGGGGCTTGCCTTCGTGGAGGAACTGCACCGCACGTGCCGTCTGCATGGCGATTTCCACGCGCTTAGGCCACGACGGTGGTGCCGTTTTCGAAGCGTGGAGCCAGTCGTGGAGGGAACCATTGGGCAAGAGCTCCATCACCATGACCTTGTTCTTCTTGAAGGAGTCGTGACTCGTCCCCAGAAGATTAAGCACGTGAGGGCTTTCGCGTAGAGAGGACAGCACACGAATCTCGTTTTCGAGCGTTGAGTTGTCGCGGAGAGATTCAAGCCCTTCGGACTGCTTCTTCACTGCAACCAACTTCTTGTTTTCTTTGAATAGTACACCTTTGTAGACCATTCCATGGCTTCCTTTGCCTATGATCCTTGTAGGGTTGAAGTTATCTGTTGCTTTTACAAGATCTTCGTAATCAAACTCTGCCATGTTTTCTTGTTCATTGGTGTTTCTCTGCTTCTTTGGCATATGAGTGATGAGGATCTATATCAATGGAGGCTTGGGTTGTTATTAATCTCTGAATTTTGTGTTACCTTTTTAGTAAGTTTAAGGCCTTGAAGGTTTCAATATGTGGAGAGAGAGTAGAGGGATCATTACTTTTTGTAGTACCCAGAGGAGAGAATAAAGCTGCTTTTGGAGACCTAAGAAAGAAGAGGGATGATATAAGCATTATAAAATTACACAATATATACCTAATATATATTTATTATTATTATACCTCATTAGTGATTTTTTAACAAATTTTATTTACTTATTATATTTAATAATAATAAAATATATAATATATATTTATTATATAATTTTATTATTTTTTTACCATTTTTATGGAAAGAATTAAAATTAAAATTTACACCTATATAATCGAAGAAGGTGGTTGCTCAGGTGCCTATGGCAGTCAATACCTATGGTGTCATTGACGTTTAACCACATTTAAAAAATGTGGCTAAATGACAAAATTAACGTGGCTAAATCATTTCTTTCCTGCTATGGAATGCGTGCCTCTTAGCAACACCATCACTCTGTTCCAAACTCCCCCTTCCACCAGCAACAAGCCCATCACATCATCTTACCACTCAACGCCATCGCCCTCATCGCATTCAAATCCAAAGCAAATCCCAACAACCCCCTCAACTTCTTCTTTGCCACCATCGCCCTCTGCTTCTGCGCATGGGAAGGCATCCAGTGCACCAAAAGGAGCAGCGCGCCTTGTCTTCCAGCACTTAGATCTAGGGGAGTTAAAAATCTGTGAGAACAGAAGTCAAGAATTAAAATGGAAAGTCTCGATTCTCAAATAAGAGTTAAAAGCTAAATAAAATATTGAAAAGGAATAAACAAACCAAACAAATCCGACTTTCTTGTGGGAACTGTAAATATGTCTTAGAAGCTAAGGTTGATCAGGTACTAACACATACATCTTCCAGATCTATGAGGTCATGGCCACTAAGATCTACCTTGTAGTCAAGTTCGTTGGTAGCGGCGAATTCTTCTCCAAGATTGGCCGCTGCGGACCGCTTTCAAGGCTGACGGCACGTTGCTACTTTCAATAGCTTGCCTCAGCGCTTCATTTCTCCTACCGCAATAACATCGTGCGCGCACTGCTACTTGACGCCGCACAACCTCTTCCTCGACGCTGCCGGAAACCTAGAGGTCTCCGATTTCAGCCTCTTCGACCAGCCAAAGCATCTAAGTCTCCCTACATTTCCATCCCATCTTTGATTTCTAATTTCTTTGATAGACTAGATTAAGGGCAAAAATACATTCTGTTAAACAAAAAATTCAAAAGGAATCCCTATCCGTACTGGCAGAGAAGAAGCAACGTTGGGTGTTAAGATAAAGGACGTGCTGCTGGAGAAGGAAGGGAGGAGTTTGGAACAGAGTAACGATGTTGCTGAGAGAGATGCATTCCATACAAGGAAAGAAATGGTTTAGCCACGTTAATATTTTCGTTTAGCCACATTTTTGAAATGTGGTTAAACGTCAATGGCACCATAGGCATTGACTGCCATAGGCACCTGAGCAATCACCATCGAAGAATTATTGAGAAGAGGAAAAGCTAAAGGAAAAGCAAGAGTTTGGGACAAGAAAAGGTGTCCTCTCCTCGACATCAGAAATGATTCTGACGAGGGATGGGATAGCCATTCCCGGGTTATTGGGCCCTATTTCTAGCTTCTTTTTCTTCTCTTTACTTTCACTTTTCCAAAGTTTTCCCTCTCGCACACTCTCCTAAATTTCATTAGTAATCAAATTATTTCATGTGATTTCATTAACATTTTTTTTTAACTATCAACTGGACAAAAGCCCAAGAAGGAAATAAACCTACATCCTTATGGTCAAGGAGCTGTCAGCTAGAAAAACTTGAGAAATAAAAGAAGGAAGAGATGCTGAAAAAGAATAACATTAACATTACTATGATGGGCGAATTTTGCAAGCCCATCTGTGCATCGATTTGCTTCTCTATAGTTGGGGCTGATCACCACTACTCGCTCCTCAGAAGTTCCTTGTAAACTATTTAATTTGCTCCTCTATTGTTAACATTCTTTGTTAAATTACTGCTTTAATTGCTCAATTATTTTAATTTCACTTTGAGTGTTACATTCCTCTGCCCATCGGTGAATAGAGTAACAGGGAAAATTGCTATGTGATAGCAAATTCACATAAGAAAAATGTAAGCTTAACAATATTTTAAAAAGTAAATATGAAGAAATATTAAAAACTCTAATATTTACGAAAAAATTGACATAATACTGTACAGATTCACACAAATCTAATGATGCAAACCTCCCATAAAAAAATTTCTGATGATGAAACCAGTAATTGTAATTTTTCATATATAAAATAGTTTATAGAAGATAATTATTTTGTATGATGAAAAACATAAATATTCCCTAAGAATTTAAATCGTTGTTCAGGAAAATCTTCTTAAATAGTGAAACTGAGGAAGATATATATATATATATTTGGTCGTGTGAACTTACATGTTTATTATACGCCAAAAAGTTGTTTTTTATTTTATTTTATTGGGGGGTGGGGTTCTAAAATAGGTCGGTAGATAATAGAATTGGGGTGAACCGTTAACTCATTGGATGGGCCAATATTCTAAAGTCCAGCCTAGATGGGCTTCATAAGCAAAACCCATGGTGCGCAACCATAACAAAGTTTTATGGTGCAGCGTGGTATAATCTTCGGTCTCTGAGTTCGAGAGGTCCCCCCTCTCAAGTAAGGTTCTGAAAATCGGATCGAATATCAAACTAGTTGAGGTAAGGGTTCAGAGGTTTAAAGGTTTAACTGGTTTAATTAGGAGTCCAACCGGTATATAATAAAATATATATCATAAAATAACTAAAAATTAAATTAGGTATCAATAAAACTATAGAACATAATATAATTCAACTCTTAATCAAAATAAACATTATCCATATAAATCAAATCTCTCAAATTACTACTTTAGAAAAGGAAAAAAATAGGAAATATGATATTTTAGGCTTTTTTTTAAAAAAAAACCCAAAATATGCAATTTTGTATTTTTTTACAAAATAAAAAATTGTTCGAACCGGTTTTTTGGCTGGGCCAGTTTGCCCGGTTTATCGGTTCCCGGCCGATTCTCAGCGATTCTTGAGCGATTTTTTGCAAGGCGATTTTCAGGTTTAACCCTTAGGCAAGCAGGTCGGTTCAGGATTCAGCCGGTCGGTCGATCGGTTTTCAGAACCTTGTTCTCAAGTAACAATGTTACTTACTCTTGACCCTTGTCTCTGTTTGCCTGTCTCCCTTTGATCCAACAATGAACTGGATGAGAGATGCTGGTTCAGAGGTTTAAAGATTTAACTGATTTAATAAGAATATAATTGGTATATAATAAAATAATATATTTATATAAAAATATAAAATGAAATTTAGGTGAAAAAACTAAAAATTACATTAGACATTAAATACTAGGAAAGCAAACATGTATTTATATAAATATATAAATGCATGTAATTATTTACAAAGGTCTAAATGATTTTTTTAATAAAAATAAAAAATTAATTAACGGTGGTATTTTTTATATATATAGGAATGGTGGTATTTTAAAATTCTACTAATATCTTATGTATAAATAACTATATTTTATTTTTGTTGAAATAAATAACTATCTTAAGCCAATTAGTGTGCTAACTAATCTTTTGTTTTTTGGTTTTTTTATCCTACGTGCTAATATATACTATAAAATTGATAAGAGCTACACGTATATCCCAAACCCATTTTGGCTAGCCCAGTCCAATAGTCCATCCTCACTTACAAAACTCTAAGATTGTTAGGCGGTTTACCGGTTTTTAGAATAGGCGGTTTTTACCCCTTGACCGATCTGGAAGGAGGTCCGATCCCAGTTAATCCGGTCGGGCCGATCTGGTCCGATTTTCTCTTCCCTGATTTTTGTTGATTTTATTATGTTTTATTCAGAATGAGTTGCATTTCAATCCCACAAATTAGGTACCCATATAAGAAATAATTTCGAGTCATGTGTAAGGTGTCTACTACCGGCACTTTGATGGTTAATATCTATTCTACTGTTGGTATTTAATCATATTTTATAAAAGTGATTAACTGAATTCTTTTTTTTATTATTTTTACTTTCGCCTTACTTTTTTAAGTTTGGTTTAATTGTAATTATTTTTAATATTTAACTTTGCTTAAATTTATTATTTCACTTTCTTTAATTTTTTATTTCAATTTTTTTTGTTGACTTCAGACTACTCGAAATATCTTTAGTATACAATGGTGTTTTTTTTCCTTTCCTTTTATTTTTTCTAATTTTGTCTAGTTATTTTTAATATTTAATGTTTATATTTTTAAGTTTTATTTTTTAATTTTTTACAAAGTTTACAACACTTTTTGTTTTATTTTTTCTTTTCCTAGTGTACAGTGATATTTTTTATTTTTCTTCCCATATTTTTTATTTTTATTTTATTAATTTTAATTAATTTTAATATTTATATTTTTAATTTTTTAAAGAATTTAGTTTGTTACTCCTTTTTAAAAAGTTGGATTGTCCGAACTCTATATAGTGTAGTGTTTTTTATTTTTATTTTCGCATTTTTTTAGTGTTTCCAAATTCTACCTCTTCCTCCTCTACCTTTGCCACAGCTCCCCCATCCCTGTTAATGTCCTAACCTCAACTTTTTGCAAGGATTGGGTGCAGATCCACATGATCTACGAAAAGGAGTAGTGGCAGCCCCGGTTATCTTGGTATGTCAAGCCATCCTTTTCTTAATCTTGTCAGTGCCTACCTTATCTGCTTCAAACAAACCTGCGTCACATTCGACCGCCTCTTCTTCGTCGCCATCATCCTACTCGACTCTACCTGTTTCGCCGTGGGCTCACCGCCACCAGCTTCATCGTGGGTTCACTAGCGCTGCACTGCTACTTGCACTTTGCCTGTTCTTCGTCGCCGTCATCCCCCACTACCACCGCACGGCTTCAATGCGGAAGAGGAACAATTGTAAGTGGCAGCAACGTTGTTGTTTGTGTTGCTGTTGGTGAAGGGCTCAGAAGGGTTGTTGTTGTATTTGTTCTTAGGGGGAGCAGGTGGTTGTTGTTGTTGGTGGTGGTGGTGGTGATGGTGGTGGTAGAGGGGGAGGTGAAAGGAAATTAGTCTCTCTTGTTGAACAAGGAGGCACGAAGAATAAAACTCTCTTTATTATTTATTGAATAACTTTACTCAATACACTAGAGCACACAAGCACTTGTTCACTCCCACTCTTTGAGCTTTCCACTTAATACTCACTAATGCACTCAATTCTTGAAGCACACTTTACACAAAGACACTAGGCCTATTTATAGGCTCTCAAGGTTGGTCACCACAAGGACTAGAATCTTCTAGCTCCTAACTTTTTCTAGACACTTCTTTAAGTGTATCACTAATTCTAGCAACTTACCTATAGTTCTAGTAGCTTCCATCTAGATTCTAGTGTAATAATTAATTATTACATTATCTAGAAAATTCTAGCAAGCTAGCAAATCTAGGTGTGTCTTATATTTTCTAGATAATTCCATCTAATATTAAGGCTTCCAAAATCCAATGGTAAGTTCTTCACAAATGTAGAAACTTCTAGATCTAGTGTTGATGTTTTTCATCTCTCACCTATTCGTGACCACACTTATGGTTCACTGGTTGGGTGCTTTGACAAATGCGAGAACTGGGAAAAGAGAACTCTAGATCTGGTTCAGATTGAGATTTATTGGGATTGTATCATATGTTGAAATGTTGGTTAATTATTACTGAGACATGGGAAGAAGAAGGCGTTGTATATGTAATATGTTGTAATGAATTTGGAGTAATTTGTAGTTGATGGTGATTGTGTGTTTTAGATAGTAGAGGCAATGTTCTTTTGCGTCTCTTGGCTTGTTAAAGTAGCTATTTTGTGGCTGTATTTGATTTTCTGATTTTGGTTTTTCGAGTGAAACTTTGACATATATTTATTAGTCATGAGTTCTAATGTCAATTAACGGATTTTTCATTTTCTTCTCAGGGAAAAAATAGTGAATAGTTTTTTTCCTAGATGAAAGTTTTTCATTAATTAAATCTGTCTCAATGAATTCATAACAATTACTATCCATGAACTTAATAGATTCAGCTTCTGGAAATTTTGTCTTTCTCTTGCCACTTTATTCCGAGACAACCGGTCAATATGAATTTTGAATTATTGGACTTCACTAAGTGATAGTTATATTTTTAAAATGTGGTTAAATGCCAACTGCATCATAGTCATTGCCTAACAACTGAACGCGAGAATCCCCCATGTGTAATTGTTCCCACTGTCCTCGGTTGATAATGTCCTTAATCATGTTTTCTAATTTAATCTACATTTTCGAGTTCGGCCCTGTGAAGAGAGACTATTGGGTTCTTATTCCGTTGTTGGTGTCTAATCTGTTCATGATGATGTATTTTCACATCGGTTTGTAGTTAGAATTCTTGAATGTTCGTAAACTTTGGTTCTGTTTCTGACTTGCTTACCCTTTTACATTTTATGTCACAGCTGTTATATTATGTATTTTTTTTATGACTGTACTAATTCAAAAAGAGTAAAGTTATAAAACTCGTGATGAATTGAGGTTAAGCATGCCTTGTGTCTGGGGTACTATTGTTTTATATGCGTGATTGTTTTATTTCCGTAGAGGAGACCTTACAGGCCTTGAAAGAAAAGGAAAAAGAGCCTTGAGCACCTGAGCCAGAACCAGAGCAACCTACCGAAGTACTTTTTCTATGTAGCTATGAAGGCTGTGGAAAGATACTCATAGATGCTGGTGCTTTGAGGAAGCATTCGCACATCCATGGAGAGCAAGTTGTCTGCCACTACGATGGATGTGGAAAGGTATTGATTTTGATACTTCGGCTACACACATATACACGCACATTTGTCTATAATGTCAAGGATCCATTCTCCTTAAAACCTAAGTTATTGGGAGATGGCTCAGAATGAGATATAACCATATGAATGTTATGTTATATGTTAGTAACACACCAAGTTCGTGTACCAAAAAAAAAAAAAAAACCCAAGTTCAAGATAGATGCTTGGCAATTATTTCTGTTGGTTTCATGATAACTGTTTTTTAACTTAATTATTTATAAAATGCTATGTCTCAACCCTCAATTTTACAGCTATCCTAGTTTTTTTCCTCCAGATGTCAGGTCTATGTTGCAGTGCTAAGAATATTTTGTTTCTGTAGCAGAAATTTCTGGAGAAAAGACATTTCCTCGTTCATAGAGGGGAGAGGGATTTTTGGTGTCCCCACAAAGGCTGTGGTAAGGTGATAAAAAAATTTGCCAATGCTCAAAGAATAACTTGCTTCGGTATTATGTTGAGTCATCTTCCAAGATATTATGCACTGGTTGGCTCTAAAATTCTTTAGTGCCAATATGCAGGCGTTCTTGCTGGATTTCAACCTGAGGTCCCACATGAAAACACTTCACAAGAGAACTATCATATCTGCCCATACCCAGATTGTGGAAAGTGATGTGCCCAGGAGTACAAGCTGAAGAATCATATTGCATCTCATCATAAAAGGGTTGGGTGATCTTTCCTGTTTGAGTAACTTGCACATATTGTTTTTATGTTTTGACCACTGATGATGCATCCAGTCATGTGAATTGTGAAGTATATCTGGCATTTGAATTCGTCCACTTGGTTTTTGTATAGAGGTCATTTGATATATTTTCTCACCAGTATGGAAAATTTCTCATATCTTGGATATCTGCATAATTTGTCTCTATGGCTACTTTCGGACAGAGTTAATGTGCACATCAAACTGATATTAATTATCACAACAATTTCAACCACATGCTGCAGAATGCATCAGTGGATCTGACAAAGTATACCCTGCCTTCAGAGAAGCAGACGAAACCTCCTAAACCTTCAGGGTGAACTTACGGTTCTGCATCAATTGGTTTCCCATATGCATGTCCTTATGAAGGGTGCGAAAAAGCCTACATCCATGAACACAAGCTTAAACTCCATTTGAAGAGGGAGCATCCTGGCCATGATGAAAATGCCGCCCATGCTCTGGCTAATGCTGACAATGAAATGGATGAACCAAACATGGAAAACGACCAAATGATAAAAGTCCAGAGGCAAAGTCAGCCCAAGCCAGCCTTGAAGTTGCGTCCTTCTAAGATCGGCCAACGAAAAGGGTCCTGCCACTTTGAATGCGATTAAGAAACCTTGGCCATTAAAAGATGAAAAATTCGGTGAAGATAGTGAAGAAACAGAGGAGGATCGTGACAACAGCGTTGAAGATGGTTGGACATATGCTGGAAACAATGAAGAGGATGGTGATGATGATAAGGAAACAGAAATGAAGACCGAAATTTACTTATGGAAATGGAATCTTCGATGTCTTCAACCTCTTCCCTCCCTCTACTCTGAAGATGTTTTCTTTTATTTGCTGGAAATGGCATTTTCCTGTCATACACAGTATATAGGTTACTGGAAGCATGATTGATCTGATATGATTGGACGAATTTATTTATATTAATAAAAGATCATGTAATCTTCTTGCGGAGAGTGGTGATGCTCTTCGTTTGTGAGCAAAGAACAATTTTAGAGCTCCGTTAATGAGTAAAATTGTAAGCAAGTGAAAAAAAGGGAGGGTGGTGATGCTCTTCGCTTGTTTGATTAGTACAATTCTCAGGAACTAGTGAAAATGATCAACAATATCACCAGTTTTCATTCAACCATTTCTAATTCGGGCAAGTGGAGATGACAACATGCCTTTCGCTTATTTCTTTTTTTTGTTTTAATATATATATAAATTAAAACATCCTATTTGGCTATCATCGTGTTTGATTAAGTTCTAATAAAATTACGATATAACCCTTTTAACTTCTCTCCAATTTATGAACAAAGTACTTTCCTATATCTTAGTTTTTTATTTTCCAAATATATTGTAAGATATTATAATTGTTTGCTAGTACGAGATCCAAATTTTTGGTGGATTCTTTCAACAATAAAAAATTGCTAACAATTTTTATTTTTGTTGCTTTGATTATGTCTCTACTTGTTCCGTTTGAAAAAAAAAAAACAAAAGAAGGACTCCAATATGTGTGGTGAGGAAAGCTTGGGCCAAACAAATGAAAAAGCCCAGATGAGAATGCATTGCAGCTTTATATTCTCTCTGTCTATTTTTAATTAACTTATAGAGAATTAGTGAAAGTTTGATATATTAGAAACTCAATGTATCTTGACACAAATAGTGGACAAAGTGTAGTAAATACTAGAGTATCACCCATGCATTATACGAAAAATTTAAATATATATTTCAGAATGATTATTTTATTAAGTATTATCAATAAAATGAAGTTAAATATAATTATTATTTTAAGTATTAATAGAAAAGATAATATGAGATATATATATATATAATTATTAATGATGAAATTATAATATTTTGATAATATTGAACACATTATTTAAATAAAATATTTTTTATCATATGAAAGTAAAACTTATAATTATAACCTATGATAAATAAGAGATATTTTAGTTAATATATTTGCCAAACAAGATTTAATTCACATGTTGGGGCTTGTAAGAGCACCACTATTAGTTTACCTTAATCCGTTGTCCACTCACGGCTAATAGTCCAAAATAAACAATTTTAGTATTTGTTATTCTTTTCAAGAAGAAAAACTTAAGTTGATTCTTTGAAAAAATAGGAATTGATGATACTGTATTATTTTTAATACGGTAAAATTATAAATATTTATTTAATATATCAAATAATCTAATACCTAATATTATTAACTATTTATAAGATTCTGAAATTATTATTTTAATTTTTTTCTTGTTAATTGAAATTTTAATGAAAAATGTGATTGTTTTGACCAAAAATAGGAGTGGTACCATAATTTAAAACTTAACAAATACTATAATTTAATTGATGTCATGTAAGTAATTATTATTAGTGCCAAATGACAAGCTCTTATCAAAAACAAAGTTCACATGACAAAATTCAACCAAGGTCTTCTTTTTATATATGTACAAAGGGGCGGAGCTAGGGCTGAATTTTAGGGAGGCAAGAATGGAGCACTTAAAGATAATATACATGTGAATAATAATAATATATATCTTTTATATTTTTTAAACTAAATTTTAAAAGAAAGTCTATACATGAAAAAAAGTTGGTCTCTGCAAAAATAGTGCTAAATAAATTGGTTTCTAAAAGAAATATTAAATATTTTATGGCCCTTGCAATAAAAAATACAAAATAAATTAACTTATTTTAAATATTTAATTTTGATAAACTTATTTGTTATGTTTATATTTTTATTAGCAATCAATTTAAACTATTTGTATATAATCAAAGATTAATTTGTCCAATAAATCATTTGAAAATACTAAGGAAATAAGAATTTGTGCTGTAACTTTCATTAGATCATGAAATAATTTTTTTCTTAAAGAACCAATTTGTTTTTGCTAACTGTTATTTTAAAAGAAAATACATTTTCCAATCAAAACTCAAGAAACATCTATATGCATAACATATTATTTGTTACAATATTTAAATATCTAAGCAAAAGGTTTATAAGAACTCGTCTCCAATATTTGAATTGTATTTTTTTTTATTTCAATCAAAACTCAAGAAACATCTATATGCATAACATATTTAAATATATAAGCAAAAGGTTTATAAGAACTCATCTCCAATATTTGAATTGCATATTTTTTTAATTTATATAGAAATAAACAATAAAATATAAAACAAAAGTGGATGATAAAATTGAATTATTGAGATATTAAACTTATCTAGTGTGTTTTCAAACTAATAATACATCATACTACAAATCTTTATAACATATAAAAATTTTAGGGGGACAAGTATATATAAATACATATATATAAACATTACAACTGAAAATTTCAGGGGAGAGGACCATAGCCACCTTAAAATACAAGAGGCTTCGCCCCTATATATATATATATATATATGATCCTCTTGTTCAGTATCCATTGAAGCTTTATACTTATTGCATAATTAAACCTCACGTATTTATATTATTAAATTTTTTTGAAAAATATTAATTTTATCCTGAATATGAGAAATAAATCATTACTAATTGGTTTGGATTTGTTTTTCTTTGAAAGTACTTTATTATTTGAAACGAAAGTCTGAACGAATTAATTGCTTCAGTCTGGACTTGTGAATTCATTAAAAAGTTTTGTTATATTCTCCTAATAGTGATCCTAAATACTAAATGAGGTAAAACAAATAAAATTAATGTCTTACAATTTTAAAAAGCAAAGTATTATTACTTTATATAGTATGTAGGAGGATAAATTGTTTTCCTTCATTAAATTAATCTGATCCATATCACCAAAGCACCCTTGCCTAAAATGCATGACATCATACTATCGTCACATGACAATTTTCTCTTTGATAGTAAATTAATAATGTAACTCTATATTAACTCTTGCATTGATGTCTTTGTTGACAATTTCAAATTTCATATTAATTGTTTTAGAATAAATTAGATACAGCATATTGATTAATTTTGATGAAAGAAAATTTTATACTATTATCTAGTTATTATATATTATGCTACCAACAAAAATGTTGACTCCCACATCACTAAATCAAAAGTTTTATATTGAAAACACCTTAAAATTAAATTTAATCAGATATTAATAATTGCATTTTCAAAGATATTTAATCGATAATGTAGCTTTACATTCATTATTTCATACATAAATCATCACATATTTATATTATTAGATAACTTTTTGCAAAGTATTGATTTTATCGTTTTAAGCATCTATCTTATTCATTAGGCTTCCCTTAGCTGGAGTGGCTGGACATCTATGGGGAAGCCTGCCATTGCAAATCAGAAGAGCCGATACCAAAAGCACAAAACCCATAAAACAAATCAATCCAAGAGAAATTTTTGGGTGCACCGAGTGTAAGAGAAAATATTTGCTATAATCTATTTATTAATTGATATATAAGTTTTATGGGTCATTATTGTTTTCCACATTCCCTACATTTTTAATATAATAACTGATTTATCAATCAATAAATAGAGCAAAGTAAATACTTTATTTTGCTATATAAACACTTAAGAATTTCTCCCAATCGAAACTAGTATTTCATGAAACAAGCCAAATGTCTTATTGTTAAACCAAAAGCATGTGTTCTATAAAAGTTTTTGAAATACTATATCTCCGGCCACTTTTAACTGTCTTTTTGAAAAATAGTGAAAATTTAATACATTAAAAAATCAATATATCTATGTCCAAATGCATTAATTTTTCAATGTATCAAATTATCATTGTTTTCTAATTAAGAAAACACTTAAAAATGGATGGAGCAAACAAATAAATACATTATTAAATTTCTTGGATCAGCCGGAAGAAATGATCCAAGACATGCTATCAGAGTTTTCCGTAAGGAGAGATCTAAACTTTAATCCAGTTATTTCCCGTTCTTCTTGTGAGAATTGTTCACATTAATTCCAAGAGCTCTAGAGCTCTCATAACAATGCACACGACAATTCTGTGAAACGGTTTTTGTAACATTTATTTTATTAAAATATATTTTAAGGGTGCGATTTAGAATTGAAATCCTTGTAAATATTTTTTCAACTGCAGAGGATATTTTTCTGGCTACAATATACAGATTGTGGTTGGGAAAACTGGATGAATTAATTCATCTTGCAATAATCTCTTTTGGCTTGTAATTGATTAATACTATTGGAACTGGAAACATTCATATCTGGTTTTTATGGATTCCCATTCGCTCTGTCATTGATGTATTACTCCTTTTTACGAACTCCATTTCTTGGTAAGTTAACAATCTGCACAAGCAAAAAATTATATATCAAGGCCGAGGATTTTAATTATAAACCGCATTGCCTGAGGCGGCCACAATATTGCGGTTGTGGTCACCTCTGCAACCGCAATTGCGATGTGTCACTGAATCATATAAACTGACCGCAATATAATCAACTACATCAGCAGTAGCAAAAATTGTCTTGACAAGCATGCGAGAGGAAGATAAAATAAATGAGATAAACCCAATCAACAATGAAATAACACAGATGTCTTGATGACAAAATTACCCAGAAATCAAAGGTACATACATAGAAACTAAAAGCCAAGGCAGTTCAGTTACAAAGAGAACAAAAAGCTAAAAGACCCCCATAGACACATGCAAAACCAAAAGCAGACAGAGAAACCTTAACCCACGAACCATCCTCACGGAAAAACACAAACAAACTTCGAAACTGACACAAGACATGACAACATGCTTCAAACTTGATCATTTCTCTGGTGTTGTGCTCTTTTCCATGGCTTTACGGCGGTTATTGCTGAGCCACACCAGAAACATCCTACGAGTGATCCCCATTTCAAAGCAGAAGCGCTCAATTTCTTCATTGTCAGGCTTCCTGGGTTTCCACCCCAGCCTCCCAGCAGCAAACCTCGTCATCCTGCTTTTCTGCTCTGCGGTGAACACAGTCCTCTTCCTCCTCCTCCTCGGCGCCGTCTCCAGCATTGGCACCGGCTTGTTTCCGCTGCCATTCACCACCACGGCTATGGGCTGCACGTGAGACCCTGCAAGTGAGCTAGTAGTACCTGCAGTTTTGTTTAGAATGTTGTTATTCTCACCTTGCAATTGGCTGCTTTGGGCAACAGGAATATAAATGGTGAATTGGTGGTGAAAGTTGCGGTGGCAGTTGCATGCAGCACACAACATGTCATCCCTGGCGTTGTTCTCGCCTCCGCCTCCTAGGAACTCGCAGCATCCGTCGCAAGAGACTTTGCCAAGGGAGGCTGCATGGTTGCGTCTGCACTCCTTGTACACCACCTCTTGCTCAAAAGCTGCTGCTTCTGCATTCATACCCGCCATGGTTAATCCTGATCTCTCAGGTATGGTATACAACTAATTAAGCCAATTGAACTAATAATACTGGATGTGAATCTTCATTGAGTGAGGGAGGGCGCTTTATATAGAAGAAGAGGTGGGAGAGATGATCGAGTGTGGCCACTTGGAGTCGAGTTTTGACGCATGCTGCGCCATGTCTCGATTGGGGATCCTAATACGTGTCTTACAAGAAATGATAGTAGTAATTTGGATTTGAACATTGCTAATCTAATATCCAAAAGTGTATTTCCCAATTCCATCACCTTTAGATGTGATGGATGAATCAAAAAAGTTGGGGCCACCACAATATTTGATATTGATGAAGTGAGTGTCTCAATTAGATATTCACTTTTGAGTATTGAAATAACATTTTTGTTTGGATTTTTATAAAGTAATTACATATGTAATTAATAGATTTGACTTCTTGAGGGTGGAGAGACTAGTCAAATGCAAAAATAAGATATTAATCACTTTTAAATTATTTAATGGGACTCACACACAACAGAAATTATTTATTCAATGATGGTTAATCCCCTATTTTTACACTTTACCAACTTTCTTATTTTAGAGGATGGCAAATCCATAGTTAATACAGTTATGGTACTTTGAACTTGGCTTGAGGGTAGTGATTAAGTAAAACTCTCCCTAAAATGACAACTTTAAAATTCTAAAATTATAGATGAAGGGTTTTTCTAACCACGCCACAGAGGCATTGGTTAAGAATTCCAATAAAAGTCAATTTCTTTTAAGTGATCTCTATATCTTGAGAATTAAATATCACACTTTTCCATGATAAACTTACCTTTTTGAAATCCTTAACCAGGAAACCCAAAGATAAGCCTCTTTGGAATTGCAACTTACTTTGATTGCATCAATTAATTTTAAGTTTTTTTTTATAGAATTTTTAAATAATATAATAGTGCTATTTAATTAAAGTGTCATTCAACCTTAAAGGCTGATTAATTAGAAAATTAAAACATATAACTAAAATCCCTACAACAAATACAATATATCCTTTTCAAATTAAATGTCAATTTAGGCGTTTCATTTTTGTTTCAAGAGGAGTGATGCTTTGGCTTATAAAAAGCATAAGTCAATTTTCTCTATTTAGCACACTAAAAAGGTAAGGGTGCTTTGGAGGGCGACTCATGATATGCTTTTCAGAGTTGGCTTTTGCACTCTAAAATTTAAAAAGCTAATATAATCTTACTATAATTAATAACAAATAAATGTAAAAATTACACTCTTTAATATCTATATCCATTATTATCATTTTGGATTTTGAAGCATATTTACTAAATAATACTATCATGACTTCTGCTTATTGAGAACAACTTCTAAATATTTTTACCAAATAGTGCTACTATAACTTTTTTTTAGAATTTTTTTAAAAGTCCAAAGAGCTTTGCAACTCTCAAAATGCCTAAGCAATATCAAACCAAACCTTAATTTTTGTTGAACATTTTCAAAGAATCACCTGATGATATTTTTAAGGTGGATTCTCATATGCAGTTGAAAGTCAATGCCTATGCCGCAGTTGACATTCAACCACATTTAAAAAATGTGGCTAAACCTTGACTCATGTTCCCTTCCTTTCCTAAAAAGCTTTGATTTTGACTCACGTTCCCTCACCCCTTTATCCTCCTCACCACTCCCCACTCCCTTACGCACCACTGGGCACACTTCAATTCCATTCTCACCACCACCACAATCGATACATGGTTCCAATGCTCTGTTTCCGAAACCTTCCACCATGTTTTTTTCGTCCACCACCCAACTCGGTGGTGGCTAACCAAACAACGACTTGGTCGAGATCTTGTGTGAGATTGGCGCGACAAATGCGGCACGTGACATGGGAAGAGAGCCACATGTCGATGCAGGGAAGGTGGAACACGAGGTTGCAATGTGGGATCAACCACAGGGTATTTTCATCATTGAACTTCGTGAGGCACACGGTGCATTCAAGTGGACCCTCTGCTGCTCCTGCTTTACGAATTCTAGGGTCCTTGATTGTGGAGTATATGAGGGTAGGGAAGGTTTCGAGGATTTCAGGGTTGATGCCACCCCTTGAGCAGGAATAGGGCCACTCTATATTCCTTTGTTGGACGAAGTATGACTCGGCGTATCGGCGGAGGAAGGCGGAGAACATTGCAATGAGGAGGAAAGAGATAAGGAGGGCTCTGATGACGATGGCCTTGGAAAGGTTCCAGCCCTAGGTGTAGTGGTGGGAGGATAATGGTGGGAGGATAGTGGTGGCACTTGTTGGATTGGGGACTATCCTCGGTGACATGGTGATGGTGATGAAGGGCTAAAAGGAGGAGGAGAAGATGATGATGGAGAATGGGATGGAATTGAAAGGGTTTAGTTTGACCATGTTTGTTTTTGTTGGGTTTTGACCAATTTTTCATGGAGTTGAAGTGAAGCAAAGGAATGGGTACTTCTGTGTTGAATAGGAGAAGGGAAGTGAAGTGGTGATAGCCACATTAATTTTTTCATTTAGTCACATTTTTAAAATATGGTTAAATGCCAACTTCATCATAGGCATTGACTATCGTAGGTATCGGAGTTGTCACTTTTTTTTAATGCTTATATAATAATCTTAAATGAATTTAATTTGAAATGGAGGGGAAGTTAATTTCATTTATGAGTTGTTTGATATTTGTCATTCACAATGAATATGATAATTTATTTACCAATATTATTAATTCGTTCTCCACATTGTATTGCATCATCATGTCAGCTCTTATCTTATTTCGATCATGATAATCTTATTTGTTATATACATAACTGACGTTTTCGTATCTCTTGTAATTATATCCATGTACTTAATATATAGTTCGAAGTCAAAGATAGTGAAAGACAAATAGCGTGGGTTGACTCACGTGGTTTACCTCCACTCATACGACTGGAGTTTGATTTTTCTTTTTTTCTAAGTATTTTTGAAAGCGAGAGAGGACAAAGATTCAAATGTTGGAATAGGCAATTGTTGAAAGGCCATCGTGTAACAATGCCCAAAAAATTTCTCTCACGCCAATATTCATGAAAATATCCTGGTCAAAGACCACAAAAAAATTAGGAGGGTCATACTTGCTGAAATGGGTGTGTTCTTGGGCAGTGTCACCGTCGATTTTGGGTCGCCATCGATAATTAACTTGGAATGTTTACAATTTTTGGGGGATTCTAAGGAAAGTCCAGCTTGTAGGCCGTAAAACCCACCAGCGCCCCAAAGGTGTAGGGGTTGGGACTTCAAAGATTTACCCGAGGTCAGTGAGGCTTTACTTATAAAACTTGGTTGGTCCTTTCGCCAACACCATGATTCTCTTCAGCTCAAATCCTAGTGGGTAAATATTGCTGGGGTTTTTCTTTGGTAAGTCTACCTCCCATTCAATTGCAATAACTCGGACTACATGCTGAAGAGAATTTGAGGCCTGAGCACAGAACATGTGAGCAGCCCAACCCACTGCATAGAGCCCAAACCTTTGATATGTTCCTGTTGCCATTTTTCTAACGACAGAGTTCCCAGTTGGGGTGAGTGACTTAGTGCCGAGTCCGTGTGTCAGACACATATCAGTATCTAAGACCCATACGATACGTGTTGGACACACTTCAATTAAAATTTTTTTTTAAGTTCAGCCACATACCGAACAAAGCTAGACACTGTTCTAATTTACTGTGGACGCGACTTGGACAACTCAGACACGTTTAGTTGGTTTTTTCATTTTTTTTTTCAAATTTTAATACCAATATGAGCAAAAAATTAACCATAGCTATTTAGTTGAACCTGTGCTGTTAGATCATTTCATTTTATTATACAATAAAATAAAAAAATTATATATATATATATATATATATATTTCGTGTCCGTATTCTCTGATTTTTTTGAATCTGAAATGACTCCGTGTCCGTGTTAGTCCCAGTGCCAGTGCTTTACAGGGTGAGCATCGTTGCCGCACATTCTATGCCCACTAACGACGATACACCTTACGTTATAACTGCACTATCTGCAGTCCACTCCTCACCATTTTATTGCTTATAATAAATATTATAATCCACCACAAAAGAACTCATCCTGAGCCCATCCACCCGTGTAAACTTTGGAGATAGAGTTTGTTTTGACTGAGAATGTTTAGGCAGAAACTAAGTGAATACAACAACTATACAAGACGAAAAACAAAAGAAAAGACAAAGAATGTTCAGTGAATACAAAAAACTATGAGTCCACCTGTGGTTATAGGCAGAAACAATTGTAAATAAATACTTACATGCTTCTCGAGCAACAGGTAAATATAATTCATACCCAATAATTAAGTGACATTGAATTTATAAGTTAAAGTTAAAACAAAATAAAACAAAAGCAAATTTAAGAAATTAAAATAAAAGGCTAACAACGAACAAACTGTAAAATGCAGAACAAACCCTGAAATCTACCTTTTGAAACATCAGCACTTGACAGCCATATCCCTCTCTTTAACATAGGTGTCAAAGTTCATAGCTTTTATCAAGATTACTGAGAACCAACTCTGTTATGCCACTTGAGCTACAAGGCGCTGTATCAATAATCTGCCCAATAGCAAACAGCATAATCATGGCTTTACTGAAAGCTAGAAAGCAAGACGATGTTGCCAATAAAAGTGTATCTTTCTTAGTGCAGTGAACAAAGTAGACCCAAAGCCTCTCTCAAGCTAACTTTTAGAACTAGATCTTCACCTACAAACCCAGCAAATCAGTGAGTCACCAAAATGAGGAAGCAAAAACGTGTCTCTCTTCTGGCAATTATGGGGAAGAAATTAAAAATACTGTTTACATAGCAATCAAACAAATACGGCTTGAGGATTGCCCACCGTGCAGTACAAATTATAATAGCATACACAAACCATATGTATGCAATAATTAATTATGCTAGGAGTTCAATCCACTGAGTTCAGCGAACATTATATTATGGACAGCAACAATTTTAAGATTTATTCCTTCAATTATGTGTACTTAAACAACACAACAAAAATGCACCTTCTTTGTTGTTAACAAATGCTTCTTCAAGTAACATTACCCTCTGAATGGAGTATGGCAGATGCCCTTCTAATTGTTTCAAGCCTATCTTGGATTGTGTATCTAAGAATTTTGAGTAGACTGATATGGTTCATCACATTTTCTGTACATTACAATTTTTCAAGCAACTATTATCCAACTTGACTAATATAATACATAATTTTAGCACTTAACTATGCAGGATTTCTCTCAAGCAGTTTATTGCATCATATAATGTTGAGCCGCTTGATTAACAAACCAAATACCATCTAAGTAACTTTAAATTACTCAAGCAAATGGCTGGAGAAAACTAAGGTCAAGTTTAGGCGACATGATCCATTCCTTCCCATATAGGGACATATAATCTTTTAATCGAGTCTATTTTTATCACAGCATGAGATATTACAAGAGAAAAGATGAGAATACAAAACATTTTCCACAATAGATGCAGAGACCTGGAAGATTATATCAGTTATAAGAGTGCCTGTCAAAGATGAATGATGGTTTATGTGATTGACATTCTTGTGAGTCATTGCCATTTAAGCAAGCACAAACTCTCAGACTAAAATATTTGAAGTTCATGGGCATTGAATCAAATGACAATATTGGCAGTCTAATAAGTAGTTAAGGAATATTGTCACTGAGCTGATTTCTTTGGAAAGAAATATAACAGGAATTTCGTCAAGCTCCATGTGAATAGCATAGTAGTCACTGTCAACTTGATGTAACTCGTAAAGAATTCAAATTGTCCCATCCATGAGGTTTGCAAGTAACGCATCCTTCACACATATAGATACACTAAAATTCTTGTAGCAGAATATATAGCATATTCAAATGAAAAATATAATCAGAATATACTATATTATCATCGAGGTGAGTTGTGAGTATTCACTGGCCACCATTGTTAAATTAGCATCCCCCCTTGTCTTCCAGATCTGAGAGTTGAGACACAGCTATATAAATGAAATTGACCGGACTTAATTGAAACTTATATTAGCAGTTTAGAAAGAGTTGATTTAATCAAGCTTCAATTCTTATATTAGATTAGTTGTCATGAATCATGACTATAACAAAGTAACAGATTTACTAATACTTAATACCAATGCAGTACAAGTGTCTCGACAAGAATTTACCTTACAAATTTGGGAAAACCAGCAGTCAGTTCTCTCCCATGCTCCTGCTTGGCGCTTGCTATCACAAATGCACAAAAGAAATCAATGAATTCAACATAACCACAGAATCAAGTTGCTGATCTACACACAATCACGAAGATACAACATAGCAAAGCGAACAATAATCCAGCGCCAGGAAGCTAATAACACCAACAGAGTTGGCTAGTTGAATAACTAATTGATAGTTCTTTATCATTACCAAATGAAATTAATTTTTGCTTCTTATGCAGGATCAGACAAAACAGTACATGTTTAGCTAAAATATACCCTAGAAAGAAAACACAAAAGACAATGATGTTATACGTGTCAAGGCTCTTAGGCCAATATTCAAACAATTTTCAACAAATTAATGTAAAAAATAAAAATAAAAATAAAATACCTTTGCAAAATTCCACCTTGAAAGCTGCAGCAGGAGATCCATTCAACAAGAAGCGTAGGACATCGGCAGGCATGGTAAAGGAGCCGGGCTCGCGTGGCACTTTCAGCTTTAAGGTCTTCATTCCAGTAAGAGGAGAAGGTAGGCGCAATGCATCAGGAAAGAGGGCGAGAATCTACGAAGAACAGCACAAAAATGGATCTGAAATCGCACAGGAATATCTTGCACAGGAGAGGAGAGGGCAAAGCACGTAGTAATGCTTACCCGCATAGTTTGCAAAGATAAAGTCACAGCCGTTGCATCTCCAACAACCCGAAACATATCAATCAATCGAGAGATGAACTTGTTCCTCGCTGTTAGGAGAGGGTTGCTCCCGAACAGATAATAAATGATGGCAACGTCGAGATGAGCTCTTTCAATGCAGGGGAGGGATGCAGCGGACAACTTGAGAACATGGGAGGCAGTGAAATTGAAGGAGGCGATCCTGGTGGAAGAGAGCACAATCTTGCAATGGGGGCTCAGGTTCCGATCGTACTCCATATCAGATATAGTCAAGGTGACGAGCCGAGGAGCAGATATCTCGAGGACTTTGACCTTAGAGGGAATCCGACAATTGCATATGAGCAAATCGGCGAGGCAAACAAAATCCTTGAAAGGGTCAAAGAGGTCCTGGCAGTGGATGACGAAGGAGCAGCTGACGAGATGCAAGGAGGTGAGGGTGGCGAGGCGGAGATGCAGGGAGTCGGGGAGGATGACGAGGTGGTGCAGATGGAGAGAAGAGAGGGAGGGGGAAGAGAGGAGGAGGGGGAGGTCGTCGACGATGCGGGGGAAGAGGAGGGAGAGGTGGCGGGCGCCGCGGCGGAGGAGGTGGCGGATGAGGGTGGAGACGAGGGGCTCGAAGTCGAGGAGGTCGTGGTGGGAGAGGAAGAGGGGGCTGGAGAAGTCGAAGGAGAAGGAGCAGAGGGAGAGGGGCCGCGAGGAGGAGCATCGGAGGAGGAGGGTGTGGACGAAGGTGGAGAAGGAGGGGTAGTCCCGGAAGGAGTCGCTGTGGATGTGGAGGGTGGGCAGGGCGCGCCACAGGTCCCTCCATCGGCTGCCCACCAGGCTCGTCCGGACTGCGTCCTGACTCTCGAGAAACGACAGGATGTGAAGCAGGATCTCGTCCGGCAGACTGCTCAGCTCACCCTTCATTCTTTCTCTTTCCTTCTTTAATTGATTACTATTTTCCTTTCCTCTGCTCCGCTCTCCTCTCTCAATCTCAGCCTGTCCCCCACTTCCACACCAAATTAAACAAATATGAAATATCAACGTCAATTCCCAAACAAACCACCATCTTCTAAATATTTTAGGCGAGAAAACCCTAATCGAATTTTTTTTTTCCCTTTCTTCGGATATATTAGTTCCTGAAGAAGAAACAAAGCCCACGGTCCCTCTCCTTTTAAAGCATCTGTATGCTATTAGTATTTAAAAATGCTATTTGTCAATTTTTAAAGCATGTTAAAATTCAAAATTTTAAAAAAATTTCTAAAAGATAAATTATTTAAACATGTAATATAAAACTCCTTTTTTATTTTATATCATCATACAATTCATAATAAACAAAATTATAAGTAACAATGATAGATATAAAGTCAAATCAAATTATAATAGATTTATCTATCAACATTAAATCTTATTCACAATCAAGCTCATAATCTAACGGTAGATTTCAATATATTCATTACAAGAGGCCACGAGTTTGATAAAGATATTCACCTTCAACTAATACTTTCTTAACATATATTATCATTCTTGCTGGTATGAATTTTGGTTTGATAATAATATTATATGTTATCCTATGAGATATTTATTACAAACACAACTTGTGATATTATGTAATTGTCACAACCGGGATCGTGGCAGGGAATGACAAAAAAAAAGAGATTTATATTTTATTTTTGAAAATATGGGAGTCGCCACCAAATTTATTAGAATTTGGGAAAATATGGAAAAATCCATTTATTTTGAAAAATGTGGTCTTGAAACCAGATTTGAGTTCAGGAGTCAGTTATGCATAGGGAATGGTAGAAACTTAGTCTCACGCACCCTCAATACACCCATCCTTAGATGGTACCTTAGAAAATTATGCAAATTAATTAATAACCCTTAAAAAAAAGAAAAAAGACAAAACATATTTACAAATTTAAACCATTAAGAAAAATTAATTTTGACTTGACAGGGATCACCTACTCCTACATATCCCCTAGTGCAATGAGAAATTCAAAGTTATGTAGTTCTGTAGAAAATGTTTGTGCGCTGATGGATTTTAATTAAAAGAAAATGAGAACATGTGTTGATCAATTTTAATTTTTGAAAATGGATTTTTGATTAGCAAATGGAAGGAAAACATTTTTGACAAGCTCTAATTTCAACGAGAATTGACAAAAGAGAAAAAAAAAATTTATAAACACAATTACACAACTAGTTTAAGCAAAACACATGAACACTTAAAATAATAAAAAGGAAAATTAATTCATGAACACAAGTATACAATTAAACAAAGTATAATTAAATAAAAAGGGTCCTAATTACTATTTTTTATCCTTTTTAATTAATAAAACTTTAACACTAAATTCACTTAAAATCAAAGAAATAATTAAATCACTCTTTTTGTTTTGTTTTGTATAAATTTACTTAATTTCATTCAAACAATAATAAATAAAAGAAAACATATTACAAATTCCTTTTTTTAAAAAAAACCCAAATATTTATTATAAACTCAAAGCGAATAAAAAATTTTTATTCAGACCTAAACTAAATCAAACCCAAAGGCTAAAAAACACTAATTAGACAATCAAATCCCAAATCAAGTAAATCTATAATTAGATCTAACAAAGCTAAATAATATCAACCCAAAATATAAATAAATATAAAACAATACCTTTAATTTTTTTAATCCACCCATATCCACACACACGTGTTTATCCCATACCCATACACATTAACATATTCATGGCACTCATAAAATACACTTTACCTATTTTCCCTTCCCGGACTCCCCCCACACATATGTACACGTGACTCACTCCCTCACACACGCCACTCTCTCTCACTTATGCACACTAACATACACACAGTACTTTCCCTTTCTCACCCCACACACACACACTTTCACTTAACTCTCTCACATACACTCACACATACAGAAATGCAGAGGGAGGGGGAGAGATAGAGAGAACGAGATAGATATAAAGAGAAAAGAGAGGTCCGCCGGCCAAGGGGGAGGAGATGTGCGGAATCATCACCGCACGAGAGACAATGGCTGATGACTAACGAACCGGCACCATCGTGGGGAGTCACCAGCGTTAGGAGGAGCACAGAGGCCAACGACGCTTTGCGAACATGGAGGCTTCGCGCAGTGGAGAGCATAGAAGAAATGAAGCTTGGCACGGAGTCGGCAATGGCTTCGTACAGGCAGTTGAGGGCGGAGGCCAAGAACAGGTGCGAAAACAGTGCCGATCCGGTGGGGTTTCGTGAGCTGAACTTGCGCTGCTTCTTCTGGTAGTTCTGAACCAGAAACACGATGGCGAGGAGGAGGCAGATCGGGAATGGCAGAGTAGGAAGATCGGAGCCGGTTGGTCTGCGAGGAAGGAAGGAGACCGCTGCAGACTACAGCGGTAGCAGTGGTCAGCACCATTTCTGCTTCTCCTTTTATTATTTTCCTTTCTTTTTGAACAAAAGAAAAATTGGATCTATATTTGGTTCTGATCTGAAATTTGAATTTTTAGGTGATTTGATGATGATGATGGAAGGAAGAGCTGAAGTTTGATGATGAAGCTGATGGATGGGAGGCCACACGACGCGTGGAGGGGTGATTAAAGAGGTGCCGCGGGTGGAGGTGGCGATTTGCGGTGGTTGAGGTGGTGGATCGGTGGTTGTGGTAGTAGAGAATGTCGTGGTTGGGTCTCGTAAAGGGGGAAGAAGGTGATGATGATAATGATGATGGGAACTTTGGGAGGCCACAGCCGAGGGAGAGGAAACCGCCACGGCCTCCTTCTTCTTTTTCTTCTTTTGTTTTGTTTTTTTATGTTTGAATTTTTGCTGATCGACTATAGTTCTTTCTGATCTTCCCCTCTCCCAAAAATTCCCCTTCCCAGTTGATGATGGATGATTATATCATATGCTTGATATAGCTCATTGTAATCATGAAAGGGGAGAAGGAATGATACCATTGGGGAGAGCAGTTCATCACAATGTTCCCATTTCCTTCCCCTTTTGAGAAACGGCCAAAAATGAAAAACAAGACATCCAACACCCCTTTTCTCTTTTTTTATTGTTTAATATATATATATATATATATTTGAATCTGAATTCATAGGCCAACAAATTACGGGCTTTAGCAAAAAATAATAATAATAATAATAAAAAAATAAGCTAGATAAATTGAGATTGGCTAAAATGAAATTAAAATGGGCTGAACAACAAATTTTAGTTTAAAAGAACTAAATGAAAATACTTACAAAGGAAATTCATAAATTATGAAATATGTAAATTTTGATTTTTTGTGCTTTATGGGTCGGATAAAATCGAGTGTTTACAATGATGATAAATTATTAATATGTTAAAACTTAAATGATGCTATAACTAATATTTGGAAATTAAAATTGCACCCGGCGATTTTGTATTCAAGCTATATTATAGGAGGTTTTCCAAATTATTCAAATTTAGTTTTTCTTCCATGATATCTGCATCGTGACCAGATTCAACTATAACTTTTGCAAACAAAATTTATTATTTGGATATCCCATTTTCCATTTTAAAATCGAGTATCATAATTTATTAATGAAATTAATTATTAAATTAATTATTTTTACTTTAATGCAACTTCTCAAGGAGAAACCAATAAATTGATAGTGCTACGCATATGTTGTGCATAATAAATTTTAATAAAAGTTTATAAGTATTTTTAAAAGTTATTTTATACTAAACTTACTTATCTTAATAATATTTTTATTATCATTTTTAATGCCATTAATTGTTAAAAATTACTTATTTTCGTGTAGTGAACACTTACAATCCAGAGTAATAAATTAAATAATTTTTTAATCATTTTTTTTTTGGTAACATAAAATCGAAGAATCTGCCTAATAAAATGCTAGATTCTTTTTTTAATCAGATCTTCTGTTTACCAAATACCGTTGTTGCGTCACCATCAAATTAAAAGGGAAAAAAAAAGAAAAAGAAAAATGATGTTGTTGCGTTTATGGTGTCAGATTCCACTTCACAATAAGGCTCAATGACAATGAACACGTGCACAGCTGACCTCGTTTTACTATTTATTATTTTAATATGAGAAGGGATCGAAATAGAGCACTTTTATTTATTTGTATTATTAATAGTATATAAATATCGATTTGACTATTTTGATGCTAAGTGAATATATATAATTGTTATGAAGTGGTTTAATTATATGTTATTATTTTAATAAAAATATTTAAATTTAATGATTATTATTTTAAAATTTATATTTATGAGCATACGATTAAATACAAATATAAAACTCTTTATATTAAGAATATATTAAAATTTCTTAAAAATAATTATTTAAGTCCTTTTCCTAAAAATTTGACCTTAACTAAAAGTGATGTTGCTTTAAGCTATAGGAATATATATATATATATATATATATATATATATATATATATATATTTGCCACTAAAAATTTGACTTAAGGGCAAAGCCATGTAATGCTTTGTTTATGAATGAATATCTTTTGTAAAATCGTTTGAAAGGGGGACCTTATTTTAGAAAGTAAAGTGAAAAATTTCATCTTTAGATCAATCAAATGAAAATGGGTTCATTTCTATTTTGTTGATCCAAAAATCGTTTGAATAAATTCAATTAAGGGTAGAGTTTTATTTTAACAATGTTTCAATCTTAGTCCAATTCTTTTTTTTATTTTTTTGGTTCTATATTTATATCTTTTCAAAATGTTTTATTCTTGTCTTTTTAATAGAAAACATTCAAATTATAAAGAAAAATTGATATTAATATCAAATTGCAATCTTAGATAATTATAATAAAATATAAAATATCATATTACAATGAGAGGGGTTATTAAAATAAAATAGAAAATATTAAGTTTGTGTTTATAATTTGAGTGTCAAAAATATTAAGAATAAAAATAGAAAAAAAGAAAAGAACTTTTGAGAATAAATCAAAATCTCAATGACACGCATATAGAGGTTTAGAGTGGAATTAACTCATAAAGGTTTTTTTCTTTTGATTCATACTCATAGAGGTACCATTTGAGTTCTTTTTTAATGAGTGGTGGGGATAGGCTCATAGGCTACTCTCCAACTACTGAGAACACTCTCAGTGGAGGTATAGATCAACAATATAATCATCATCGAAAACAAAAAGAATCCAAAGGAATCGTCCTGTCACCATCCCATTTAAACCCAAGCGTTAAGAAAGCGAATAATTGGCCAATAATTCAGCAGCGCCCGTTTTTCTTCCCTAACAACATGTATGCAACTAGCGCTGTGCAGAAGTTCTCTCTAATCTGAGTTGACGGATGAAGATCATCACAAGATTGATAGCACGGTAGGCTTTGCCTGAATTTAGCAAAAATTATTTATACTTTTAATTAAATAGGTAAATTTGAAACCATCCAAATCTTCTCAGGAGTTAAAAAAAGTGTTAATAATTAACGGATAAAAGAAAGTATATGAAACCTTTAATTTGAAACTAAGTTTTAGGAATTTGATTAATTTTATTCAAGTTACTTTCTGAGACAAGTGAACTATGGAGATTGTTTCATCAGCAAGTTAATTAATTAAGCGACTTTATCTGCACTTTCTTATTGCATAAGAAAAATACAAGAATCTATACTACAATTGGCACTCCATTCTTCACACCAAGTCAAAGATCTTCTTTATAATAATATTGATAATAACAACAATAATACTAATACACCATCCCATTACACAGCTTGGCTTATAACAATTTGATCATAGTCCAACGCCGCAAAACATACCCGCAAAATAATATTGATGAAGATATCTCATCTCACATTATGGATGTGTGCTAGTATTGGATAAAGAAAAGGTGGGGGAAAAATTCATGAACGAATTGCGTGTGTATTTTACATAAAGTTCGTTCACAAAATTCTCTCTCCACTTTTTACCCTATACGAATCACACCCTAGATATTGTTAGCATATACAATAGATTAAGTTCTAATTAGGCGTCGAGACTATGACATGTCCTTTACTGTGTTTGCACACGATAAATAGGACAGAGCGCTAGATATAATATAGCACAACATACATACACTTTTGACTAACAACATGAAGTGGACATTAATTACCTCTAGAAATTAAATCACCCTCCATCATGAGGATAACTCCATGCATCTCCCTGTGCATGCGAGGTGTGTCCACCACACTCAAGGGTTTAAGCAATGGGAATCCAAACACCAGACTTCTTTCTATGAACTTCAATCCGGTAACGTACAGGTTCATTTGCTTCCAAATGGAACATTAATTTGTCACCGATTGAGAGTGCCTTCTCACGAACAATGTCAGACCAACCTATGTTTATGGTCGGTTTAGCGTACTCATCTTTTCCCTTTCCTCCTCTTTTCAGGCAGCGAAACAAACGTGGGCGATCATGTCCGTAGCTCACATAAAACTTCACATCTCGCCTACCTTCTTCGAAGGGTGGGAGGATGCCCAGAGATTTACTTGGGAAAAACAACCTCTTGTAGTTGATCTCAGTATTTGTTAGGTACTTGCAGAACACTAGCACCATATTTAACCGCTTAGCTTTCACGCTATTAATCGCAAGCAGCTAGCACTATGTAGCAAATAAGCATTTCGATTCTAGCTATTTATACCGTGTCCAAAGCTACATTAGAACTTTGATCGTACTATATGCTGTTTTTTTTGCAAATTTTATAGATGAATATCTTTTGGGCCATCATGGACGTTAAGTACACTTTAATAATTGTCGATATCATCATGTTAATATATGTTGTTATTCTTATATATTGGGTTTAATTTTGTTTGAATGTGATGTGTGTTAATTACCTTTTCATATATCCCCTGTTAGCCACGAACTCTCTAACCGTTAAAGAATAGGCTTTATCAACTCCACATATATAAAATACCTTTTCTTAGCATAAACAATAATGCATTGCCTTTCCGATTTGGAAATCTTTTTCTCTTTTTTGGCTTTTAGTTTGTAAAGAAATTACCTTTCTTGAAGCCACTAGAATTAATCTAATAATGAGAGATTTGGATAGTATATATGAGATCCTAAGATTCAATTTTATTACTATCAATGTAACTTTTGAATAATAAAAAAAAATCTCACTACCTAAAAAAAATTGAATAAGGGGAAAATATCACTGCTCTGTCATATATGGGATGTTATCCTGTCAAATATTTATTTTTTTTAAAGGATGAATAACAATAAGCACCATAGGATATTGCACTCAACTCCAATGGTTTAATTTAATTATTTTCAGAACATTTATATATTTATATGTTATATCATTTCAATTAATTCATTATTTTATTGAGTAGTCAATTAGTTTGTAAAATATTTTGTAGTTAATCAAACTGTCATATAAACTATTTTTAATTTTTAAAAAACTTGAACTCATTACAAAATTTATCTTATAACTACTATACATTTGAGGCATATGTTTTTCAAAATAGAGGAAATAAATTGTAATAAAGATGTCTTTTAAGTAAAAATTGTCTAATTTACCCATTTTTTATTCTACACATATTAACAAGTTATATATATATAAATAAATTCAAATTAATAATAATTTTAAGCATTGTTTTTCCTATAACGCATAAGTACCATCTAGTTGCAGTAAATTTTATAAAAGGAGAATTCACATAAATCAACATGAATGTCATTGATCCCTATGTTTCAAAACAGGTTTTGAAAGGGGAATGTGGATGGCCATCGAATTGGAGCCGTGAGGGTAGAATTTTGCCATGTTTTGAGCCACATTTTTTAACGTGGCTAAAAACATTTCTGTGCATGATGCATCATTCTCAAGGCAATGCGTAGCGTAACAAGATAGACTTTATGCAAGACTGCAACACCCATGGAGTAAATTGCCAATCATAAGAATGTTGTCAAGCGTCAAGGTTGTGGTTAAATGCAATAATTGAAAACCTCAAGGATACTTACTGATGATATTTACCAATTTTTAAAGAGCATTAATTTGGTTTGGTGAAGATTTATTTAATTTTTTGGTACTAATAACATATTACTCTTCTTTTTTTATATACAATATTATTCTTCTTTCGAAACTAGAAAATAAAATTTTGATTTAGATTGACTTGTTGATAATTAACTAAACTAATTAATTTAATCGACTGAATATCATAAACTGCTCACCTCATCTATTTCACAAATTGTGCAGCGCACCATGCCAGTAGTGCATCCTTTTAGATAAAGAAATTTTAGACGCTTCTCATGCACATGTAGCCGTCACTATATGTCGCCACTTTATACTACACACAATTATTAATAAATTCCATAATGGTAGAGTCTCAACTTGGAAGAAAAGAATTTTAATCTACATTTGCCCAACTTTAATTTTCTGCTTTTGGTACACACAAGTGCTCTAATAACTTGTCTTAAATCACTTTACTATATACATTTTTTTTATCCCATCAAATAATAGATTTCATTTAAAAACAACTTTGGTTCTTCTTTGTTATTTGGGTAAGGATTATATGCCGTTGTATATAGAGAGAAATGCCATAATTTTTCTATGATATCACCCCACCATTTTTTTCCTTTTGTTATTTGGGATTTTCTTAATATAACAAATGACTCGATTCAATTAGATATTAAGCGTAACTATTTGCCCCAAAAAAAAGATATTGAGCGTATTTAATCATCCAAACTTACTGTTTTTGTCAGTGGCATAGATTTGTCTTTTGCTTTGCTTTTATTGTCGTATTTAATCTCCATGGTCTCGAAAATAGATGACACAATGCATCTTTTAAGATGCAATATTTCTCTTGTGTTGGTCTTTGATTTGAAAGGTCTATAGACAATAATAGTTTATCGTAAATGTGTTAGGCTTTTTCATAAATGGAAGTTTTCTTTTCGTAGAAAAATTTAGTAAACATTGGATTTTGTTATATTTTTATTAATAATTATATATATTTCAAATTTATTTTTCTATTTAATAAATATTTTTTATCAGTCATTTTGTTTTTATGTTCTTTTATGAGTTTTATCACATGTCTAATAGTTTTCAATCAATTAATATAGCTTTTACGTTGCAAGATTAAATCAATACCGTAATAAACCTAGTTGCAACGTAATATCTCTTAATATTTTATTAATGAGTATAATATATTTAATTCTCTTGAGGTACAATACATTTCATCTCATTTTATTAAGGGTGTGTTTGGTGATGTATTCTTTTTTATGATTTGATTTTTAATTTTATAAATTATATATTTAATAATAAGACAACTATAAAATAAATAATATGGTGTAGTGTAAATTTTTTAAAACCACATTACAGATTTTTTGATATTCCCATGAGGCTGATTGCATTTTACTCTTTATTAATTAACATTTTAACTGGATTACAAATTTTAAGTAATCGTTCAACAGATTTTTTTTTTCTATGAACATTAGGCAACGAAGATTCTTTCGAGTGTTATAAGCAGCAATATGAAGTGTGAACAATTTTATTGGAAAGAGAGAAACCGGAAAGCATTATGAAATGGTCTTAGGAGAAAAAAAGGAGAATGCGAACTCGCATACAAGAGAGAAATTTTGGAAGAACTTGCGATGTGCCAGAAATGCATTCAATACATAAATGAGGATATGTACATAAACTTGTTCATATACAACCACAGGATTAAGAGATAAATGAAATGAATCTCAAATGCAAGCTAAATGAAATGCATAAATAACTAACTCGTATCTGTAAGAGGTAATGGCCAAACTATTAACTAGCCTCCTTGAGCTCAAAGTGAAAGTAAAGCTTTGACCTCCGGAAACACACATACTTTATTTTCATTACAAAAATTATTATCTTTCTATATTATCTTTTTTTAAGTTCTCTTGCCCACCCCATACAAATTGTTCTTGAATTGTAGCCCTACTTGTCCAAGGGCTACAATAATTATCTCATGATTTTAGTCACGGTACCAACTATGAAGAGTAATTATCTCAAGGTGGTGAAATAGTTTTAAACCTAGTATCTAGTATGTTTTGATCATAATCGGTAAGCATATTAATTTTATTGATTTATTTGTTTATTTTTAATTCTTTAATTTAAGTGTTTTGTGCTTTTGTTATCAATTTTTTTTACATGGATATCCATTATTTTATATATTATCTATAGATAGCTTGTGTCTATTATATTGTTATCTGCATTATTTTATTGAATATTTTTCAAGAAATTTATTTTTGACAAATTGTTATAGTAAAAAAAATTTTAGATAATTATCTAATTGCGCATAGTTATGTTACTAAAATTATTTGGCTGTCATCATAACTTTCGATGTCAATCAACCGAGACAAAGGCAATCGAGAGACATTGTGGGTACAGAGCAAATCTATGTCAAAATTTCTCGCTATGATTGTTCATTTATGATCAAATAAATATTTAAATATAAACCAACAACATTGGTATACATGCTGCCTTTTTTTTAAAACTAGAACACTAATTCATGTTTGTGTACGTTATTAGTAATCGATTGCATAACATAAAAATCATATCGATTACGGATTACGCATAGGATTTCTTAAATATTAATTTTTGGATTAATATTAATAGATTGATAGCATAAATATAATATTTTATATTATCTTTTTATATTTTCAATTAATTATATTTTCTTTATGACTATTAAGGAAGTTATATAAAAATAATAATGGAGAACTACGTTTGAGGATATTTGTGAGGATTTTTGCTATGAATCTTCATTTTTGAAAAACTTTTACTTGCATGGATGGAGACAAGACCATGCCCTATCCCACGGAAATCTCCGTCACGAGATTATTCTAGTAATTATGTGTGTGTATATATATATATACACACATATATCTGATGTTGTAACTTGATGTTCTATTGACTAACGTTACTAGCTAAATTATTTTATATCAATTATTTATAATGTTGCTGAGCATTTTGTTTTGTTATTTTGTGATGGTATTTTGCCTTATTTAAAGTTTTAAGTTACATGTTTGATTTAAAGTTTGAAGATTTGGAATTGTAATGATATAAGTTCCTATTATATTGTTATGTGCTTAAATCTTAGATTAACTTTGTTTAATGTTTTTCAAGTTTTTGTCTTTACGTTTCATGATAATTAATCTATTTCTGTAGGTTTCCTTAATTTGTAAATATTGTTTTGGGTCCCCACCAAAATACCCCTGGTGGGACGAGAATAGTGGGGATAGAGGAAAGACAATGGAAATTAACTATCAAATATATGGGCATTAAATGGGATTTTTCTTTACGGAAATCATTTTTTTATCTCAGAAATTATTTTTCGTATGTACGAATAATTTTTTAAAAATAATTAGAACCTAAAAAAATTAATTTTTCATTTCTTTAAGTTAAAAATAGTACATAGCTTATAAAAAAATTAATTTTTTATTTTTCAACTATGTATAAAATTTATATCGATGTTTCGTAAATCTGAAATAAACTCGGCCATAATTTTGACCGTCCTTCGAGCGTGAAAACAGGTAATTCGCGCAGCCATCTTTGGCATTGGTGCGTGCTGTGCTTGTAGTATTTTTCTTTCTTTTTCTCCAAGCTAGTGGGGCATCTGTCGATATCTTTCGAACTCATCCCCACCAACATGGCCGCTGGTAGCTGGCCAGGAAAGCACTTGTCAAACTGCTAATGGTGGTCCTAGTCATTATAAGAAGAATATTCTGGGATCATCCACGCATGACAACATGCTTTATATGTAGCTTGAAGAGCTTGAAGTGCATGATGTGAGTTGCAATACGATAAAAAGTTTATTTCGGTATTGTTTCTTAAGGTGAAGTATTAGTATTTTTAAAATTTAAAGATAAAACGGATTTTTCTCGTCTTATCTTTATTCTATTTTTTCAATTTGATATCTTATCATTTTCTCAATTTAGTCCCCTACATTTTAAACTAAATAATTTCCCATACTATGTATGGAATTATTTAAAATATTAATTTTTACTTTAATTGATTAATGATTAATTACTACTTAATAATATTAAAATTTTAAGTATAAATTAATAGATAAAAATGTATTATTCAATATTATTAAGGCATTTGAAAATATATAAATTATTAATATAAAATCAATATTGTTATTTACGTGAGATAGTCATTTTAAAAAAAAAAATTAGCTTAGCATAACAACATTGATATTAAAAATAAAAAATAACATAATACAGGTCGTATGATACATTATTATTATTTTTCACATTCAACAATTTTAGTTTAATAAATCAATCTATAAGAAAACTTAAATTTGCAAGTAAATTACTTAAAAGTACAAAAAGAAAAAACTTTCTCAATAGAACCAAATTTGTATAATAAATTCACTTTAATATTAATTCAATAAAGTACAAAAACAATGCACCCATTTAAAAAATGTCCACCCTGATTCAGCAAAGCACAATGCCAAATCACCAAAAAAGTTAAATGCTTGATTCAACGATGAATAATTAAATGGTCGAGTATCTGATAGAGAATGCTAACGTGTCACAAATTAATCCGACGGTGGTGATGTAGTTTTGATGTGGACTATACCATATATTATCATTTTTTGTTACTTGAATGATAGTATGATAGAATAATTTGTCATCAAACTACGGTTGTGTTTAGTAATTCTATTTGAGAAAGTGCGCCTACTTATGAAAACCATAATATTACCTTTTCTGTTCGTCAAGCAAAAAAGATGCTTTCGCTCGTAACTTTTAAAAGTCAAAAATATTTTTGATATTTTATAAATATTTTTTTAAAGTTAATTTATTCTATTTAAAACTTTAATATTCATATTATTATATTTTATTTAATAATAATAAATATAAATATTATTATTTTTAATATTTATATTTAGTCATTTTGAATTTAATATTTATATTTTTTTTAACCAAACATACTATTATACTAAACATCTCACCAAATTTCAAAAAGCGACAATTATACCAAATTAAACCAAGCCTAAAAACAATTTGAGGTTGAAATAGATGTTAGGGGACAGCGGCCTCGTCTTTGAGCATGTGAAAGGGGTGTTCTTTCCGGCATTATCAAGTCCCCAAAATAAAATCTTGGCTTCATTTTTCCAGAGACCGGGGAGGCTAGAGTGCCTTAGAACCAGTCAAAAAGGGACTTCTTATTTTTTGTTATTATTTTTTATTTTTGTTGGTATGTTTTTTTTTTTTCATGTGTTCAGATCCAAACCCAAAACTGAGAAAGGGAAAAAGAGGAAGCCCCAGATCGCAGGTTGAGGAATGATTTGGGCAGTGTGAGAGTCGAGGCCTGAGGGTGTGAATCTTGGACTTGGGGCTTCGGATCTGATGAGGGTCTCTGCTTGAAGGACGAGAAGTGCGTACCCTTAGCTTGCCAACAATCTCTTCCCTGCCATCATCAATTACCTCCGCCTCTTCCTCTGTGACCTCGTAATCTGCAAGATCGTCATTCCGCCCTCTTCTCTATCATCACTGCATATCCCACCCCCCATGTGGTGCTTCGTGCCTTCATGGCTGAACGAACAAGGAAAAGGAACAGAAATTGAAATATATCTAAGCACGTAGATTAATAAAGTAAATATGCGAAAGTGTTTTTAATTTCGTCTGAAGCATGGCAGCCATGAAGGAGGTGATGAACAGGAAAGTTGCAGTGTCGTGCTCGTGCAAGACTTGGGAAAAATCTTTTTTTTTTTCTAATTTAAATCAAAACGTATCTTGCAAGACTTCGGAAAAATATTTTTTTACTAATTTAAGTCAAAACGTATCACTTAATAATCTTAATATCTTCATTAATATCCTACCACTTAAAGGCTATGCAAGGGACGTGTCCATTTCACAAGCAACTAGCATACAGTTTTATTGGTGAACCTATTTTAGCAGACTATGCACCTCAGTTTATATCATCACAAAAACTATCAACTGATACTGTATCGACTTTATGGTTTGAGTTTTAAAAATTTTCAATGTACTGCTTTTAAACACAGACAACATTAAAGTCAGCACCCGGTCATACAGTAGACATGCTATAGTATTTGTTCTTGACGTTGAGATATATATATATCGCCTACCCACAAAAGTGAGACGACTTTTTTCCTTTTTTTCTCTTTTTCTTAAGGCACTTTGAATCAAAGATTCTTTAAACTGATAGTATTTTGTCGTTTTAACGTGAAAGTGATAATTCTTTTAAAATGAGAGAGTGAAGAAGTTATCTACCTTTAAATTATTCAGTAAGCCTTTGTATATAAATAAACAATACACTTTATTAAGAGAGTGAAGAATCTTGCACAATTTTATATTTCAATCATAATTATTTATGTAAAATTTGATAATCTAGATTTAATTCTCTCATTCTCACAAAAATATATATATATATATATATATTTTGTGATTCAATGGAAGTAAAATAGGAATAGTTTTTATTTCCCCAGCAAATTTAATACAACTTAATTAATCATGCACAATAAGTAACTGTTAAAATATGATCATCCACCGTAAAATAGGAATAGTTTTTAATTTCCCCAGAAAATTTAATACAACTTAATTAATCATGCACAATAAGTAACGGTTAAAATATGATCATCGATCAGCAATAAAGAAGGAATCTAACAAGATCAAACATGATTAAAAGTGAACAATTAAAAAGGAACACGGTCAAAACTGATTAGTAGTTTACTACACGCACATGAACCGACTATATATATTATATTTGCACACGAGACAGCTTACAGGTAATAACTTACTATCGATCAGAATATTTTATTAACTTAACATTTCTTTTTTGAAAAATAATGGTTGTCCTTTTTCTTTCTCTCTCATCCATGGTCCATGGGTTTCTTTTTCTCACCCGTGATATTCTTGCCTATAACTAGCTTTTCAAATAGGCCTTTAAGCCTATGCAGCAAATGACGGTGGCATAGCTCTACAAGGTACTTAGCAAGCAAGTTTTTAGGTCATTATTCCAATGAAAAAATAAAGTTATTGTTAACGAATTTTAAATATTATACTCACTATTATTAACCATATTTTTGTTGTTTGAAGTGGTTCAACATTTGTTCTCTTAACAAAAGTTTTGGGTATGAGTCTTGTAGATGAAAAATATAAAATTTGTAGTATGCAAATAGATCTTTGCATAAAATAAAAAACTAGATTAAACATATATTTTGATCCTTGAAAGATGCACATGCATATTGGATATAAAATTGACATAAAATGAGTTCCTAAAAACTTATTTTATCAACAAAAAAAAATCAAATAGATATCACATGCATATGAGACACTAATTAGTGATGTCATATTGTAAGTTCTGGAAAAAATTTGGTTGAGGAAAAAAAAATCAAATGAAAATTTTATTAATGAATTTATGTATAAAATTACATATAAAATTTATTTAAAAAATTTATGATGGCAGATGAAACCATCTCTCCTTATTAGTATTTACACATAAAATTATCATGATAGAAAATTATTTTTTTAAAAACTTTAAATTGATAGATAGAGATTAAGAACACATAAATAATTTTATATCTAATTAACTTTACCATAAGCACCATCTTAGAATGGTATTAATTTTCTCAGCCGAAAGTGATTGTATCATTTGATATATAGACACGCGTTAGCAAAGGCTAGTAATAGTATATGCTAGGATGTTTGGATTTTTCTTTAAAATTTTAAAATTATGGTTTGGAAAAGCTACAATAAAGGAGTTTTTGTTTAAACCATGGCTGTATGGTTTTGAGTTTTCTAGACGAAAAAAACCAAACAATTCAACTGTCAACGTCATATTCTTTGATTGAAGAGTTTTGTATGTTTTCCCAAAATAGAATAATCAGCATGTGTTGGCACCATTCAAACTTTGCCGTACTATCATCAGCAAATACAATCCGGTCAAGATAGCACTGTTTCCATAAAAGAATGAGCAATGTCATATAAATAGTGCAGGTGTGTCGGTTATTTCATCAACTAGCTACGGGGAGGACAAGAGTAAATGTTTACCACTTTTGATATGAGTGAATCTCGAGTAAATTTTCAAATTACTCTATGGTATATTATATGCGTGGACAATTTTAGTTTATGAGATTTAAAAATTAAAATTTTCGATCTTAAAATTATAAAATACAAGTTACATTAGTCTATCATTTTATTTTTATTACTGTGAAGTTGCACTTTTGTTAATATGTCATATTACTTTATATGTCAATGATAGAATGATATTCTAATTGATTTTACATATTAAATTGCATGAAGATAAACATAATTTAAAACTATAAATATGTATCTCACAGTTTACAATATTATTAACATATTTCACACACACACATATACATATACATATATATATATATATATATATATTTATATATATATATATATATATTTTGATAGTTTGAGATTCAATAATTTCAATTCAGATATCAAGTAGAATGTTAGTTTAAAATTTAATATAACACATTGATTAAAATATGAAGGCAAATTAAAGTGAGAAAAAATGGGGTTAGGAACTTAACTTGATACACATTTTGCAGTGTTAGGATTAAAAAGTTAATTTACAATTCTTATAATCAAAATGACTTATGAATACAATTTTAACGATGACTTGAATATTCATGATGAATATCTGATGGCCCCCTCCCATATTGATTGACTGCTTTGAATATGATTCATATGAGTGCCATAAAGGTACTCACGTACCTAGTTGATCTTTATTAAGGAATGAGAGGGATCAGCTAGTGATCTCCAACTACCTAAAAAACACTCCTCGACAGTGATAGACCAACAAGATCATCTATCCTACCACATTTCTAATTAGCGGCGGCGTCTGCGTGAATATACTACTTGTCATTTGTCAATCCAAGCCTAAAGAAAGAAAAGGGAATAATTGACCACCAAGAAACTAGTAGCCAGGTTTTCTTGCCTAAGAACGTGGACAACAACGCATTAATTCCAGCCATTGTGCAGATCTACAATCCCATACATCATAATGGATGACTTTTTATGAATTTCTTCAATCACAAGCTTCGCAGCAAGGCCGGCTCTGCCTGAATTTATTTAAATTGCTTGGACTTTTATTTAAATAGGTAAACATTTGAAATCATCCAACTCTTCCGACCTATCAATAAAACTGTCAAAAAAAGAATAAAAGAAAGAGGGTTTGGGGGTTCTCTAGCTAAGTATATGAACCTTAGATGCTCCATCAATATTCAACAAAACAGTTCCATTCATTTTATTCAAATTGCAGACATAAGTCTCTTGAGAGATTGTCAGAAAGTTAAGACAGGCTTCATAATTAAGATGTAGGTGTAGCTAGCCGTTACTTATATGTTTTTCTGTTCAATTAGTTCTTTAATGAACAGCCTGTTGGTTTCATTATTTTGGTCTTCTCCTCGACTCCTCATGTATATATCTGTAACAAACCTAGCTTGTTGAGTTGATCATCAATAAGCATCATTCTTTTCTCCACTCATTAATAGTTTTGTCGTAAAATTAATTAATTCATGGACTTTATTAACACCTTTTTATCGGGCATATATAAAAGATATAATGCTTGTGGTTATATGAAAGGTATAAAGTTTTGTCTACAATTTAACGGCCTATGCTCCGTAACAGGTCAAATGTCATATTTATAATAATAATCATCATCATTATCATCTTCAGGGAGTCAATAATAATGATAAGAACAATGCCATCACACAACTTGAATTTAACAATTTCATCACAATACAACGTTATAAAACAGGGTACGTGTAACCAAAAAAACAGGGTACGTATAGTAGTACCACAAACCCACATAGTGTAATATCTTCTAACTTATAAGAGAGACCAAGACAGTCTTTCATTTTACACACGACCAATAAGGCACACCTATATATATAGTATTTTCTTGATTAGAAACATCACGGCCTAACCCGCAATAGTCTTGGGGATAAGCATGATCAGTACCTCAGTTACAAAAACCAAGATCGAATAAAACAACGAAAGGGGATGTAAAGAGACACCTCAAAGGCACTTATCATAAGCTTACACACCAAACACAAGCCATAACATATCGGCAAAAAGACCACACAGCAGACAACATAGATTGATGAACCACAACACCATATCTATCAGCAGCATACAGCACTACCGGAAGAACCTCCTGTACTTCACAACAAAGTGGACATTTATTAATTAGCAGCACTAGATCGAAATTAAAGCACCCTCACTCTATATAATATATATGTATATATAAAACAAAATAAATTGCTGAGCATTTGGTCCAAACAATATAATCTACCTTATAGATATAGAGGACTCCATCTGTGTCCATCCACATTGAAGAGTTAATGAATCATAGACCAGACACCAGGTGCATTCTCTCTATAAACTTTAATATAGTAAGGTGTCGAAAGAGGGTGATTTTCTTCCTTGTGGAACTCTAACCTGTCACGCACTTGGAGTTGTTTGTCATGAACTACGTCAGACCAACCTTTGCTTATGGTTGGCTTCTCGTACATGCCTTTCTCTCGTTTGAGGCAGCGAAACAAATAACGCTGATGCACACTATCCCCAAAGTACACATAAAATTCTACATCGCGCCTTCCTGCTTCGAAAGGGAGTTTGTCTAGATCCCCTGTTGGGAAAAACAGCCGCTTGCAGTTGATCTGAGTCTGTGTAAGTCGCTTCTCGAACACTAGCACCATATTATATTAATTGATGTAAGCTTAGCTAAGGTATCACACTCTAAAGGATTCAGGATGAAAGGCCTGAGAGTGAGAGAAGAATTGCATGACATGGTTTTATAGACACTGGTGACCAAGTATTGTTATTCTTCTAGAACTATGACCGTACGGTATATATTTGTCGTTTCACAAATTAAGTATTCATAATAAAATTATACCATCAAGCAGGCATGTAGGTCCAAGCTAAGCTCAGCATAAGGCCTGAGATTATACAACAATTTAATAACGGCATGGCATTGTAGCTATCATTGCTCGATCAGATCTTTGTTAGTATTATTAGCTTTATAGTTTGTCTGAACGTGTGACCTTTTCGTCTCATGTTATATTGGACCATTTTTATTCTCAAAAGTCAGAAATTAAAAAAAAAGTTTTATAAAGTTCATAATATGTTGATATGTTTGTACTTATTTTTTAATAAAAGACGACTTTTATGAAAAGAAATTACTTAATAAATGTATTCATTTTATCTAACTATAATGTATTTTTTCCAATTTTAACCAATGTGTACTTCTAATTACAGGTAAATTATCTATTTTTTATATGCTATAATTAAATTTTAATTACTATCATAATTTTTTAATATATTTTTAATAGAGTACTAAAGTAAACTCGGAAGGACACTATCCATTCGTATCCTTATATATTTATGGGCTGTTAATCATTGAAGACACGATGATACATGCATGAATCTTATGAAGACTGATGCTGACCTACAAGTCTACAACTTATAAATATTTTAATTTTTCAAGCACCCATACTTTGTCAATCAAAACTTTAATTTTTCAAGTATTAAAAGGATCAACGTCAACCGAAGGTCTGTGGATGATGCACGTGCATCGTCCCAATCAAAATTTTATCTTCGTGTATCAAATGATGAACCTAAAATTGCGACAGCAGTCATTTCAAACGGAGAGTACGAGCAATACGACATATTATTGAACTGACACTGGGTTAATGGTGCCTCTCTTTTTTTCTTTTTTTTTCCTAAAGCGTGAAAGAATTATCCTTGTGGCTTTATTTGGTGGGCGGTGCGGCCCCCCAACACTGTCCTTGTCGTTTCTCTGAATGGTTGTGAGTGAAACCAGTCAGCAATGGTTCAAAGTAAATAAGATGATTTTATTATTATTATTACTATCGTGAATTGGTTACATATATATATATATAGATTAGTTAATCATTGTTATTTCTTTATTTAAAATAACTGAATTTAAAATATGGGAATAAATTTGAATAGTAGTCTTAATTTTATTACATTTTTGGACCATTAGTAAATCATTTAAATTAAGGATTTAATTTATATGTACCGACACTGTGAAATATCTAATTAAATTCTTATATTTGCATAAATTTTGAAGTAATAAAATAGATAGTTAACTGCATTTACTACTATCATGGAATACGATTGGATGACCGTGTAAAACATTTTCTAGCTTCTAGAGTAAGTTTTGTACACTTACATAATTTAATAACATATTTTTAAAAATATAAATAAATATTAATTATTATATTATATGTCTATCATTGTCCAATTTTTCTAAAATTTAACATTCTTAACCATCAATATAATATCACATAAATCAAAGATCGGATTGAATAAATTCAATGTGAATAAAAAGATATTAACTGAACACTTATTCCAGTAATAAATAGATCTCCACTCGCATACACACTAATTAATTTAACTGTATTCACTATACCATAAATATAATTTTATGCATTTATAAAAAAAATCATTTGAACTTCATTAAAACAGTTAAGAAGCTGATTTTATGCATTTATAGTTTTATACTCTGTTCAAATCAATATCCCTATTAATACAATATAATGAACGTGTTTTTTTTCTGTATTGTTTATCTTTTTTTTTTCATTTTCCAAATTATTGCAATAAATGTAAAAATGACCTAGTTGCAATATATGGACTTTCTCTCGCTATGATTTGGTAGTTAGAAACATTGCGGCTGTGGTGCACTTTAACCAACCACTTAAAAAGTAATTTTCCAGAATCTAGGGATATTCACATCATCAGAATAAAAGGACCAGTATTCCGGAAGGACCACGTGTGCATGAAAAAAGGCTAGCAGAATTTCAGGAAGATTGTATTCATATAGTACTATAGAGGATCAATAATGTTATTAGGACATGTGAAAGTGAGTATTTAATGTAAATATCTATTTTATTATTATTAAATAATATTAGAGCTATTACTCACAATTGTTAATTCATTCATTTTTTCGTCCAATCCTTATATATGATGAATTTCAAATAGCTAGACACTTTTTTTAATGTCTAAATAACATTATTGATCAAGGGATGAAGAATGAAACTCTCGCACGAAGATACCATTGAACATGTGTATATATATATATATATATATATATATATGAAACGATATAAGTAAGGGTGATTTGTTGTGAAAGTAAGATGAATAAATATGGATTGTTAGAACTTATATAAATGACTAAAATTAAAATATAAATATAATATTTTTAAGTAATCACATAATTATTAACTATTTTTAATAGATTCAATTATGACCATTCATATATGATTATACTATCCAAAATTACTCCCTTCACTTCTATAATAAACCATGCTGTCACAATTTTGTACAAGGTTGTCATAATGAGCGAGTCATTATGGAATTCTCTCCTACGGATCAATGTACAGCTCTATAATTAAATACACGATCTGTATGCTCCAATTATGGACTCTCATTTTATGCTCATAAGCTTGATACAAACAAAATGAACTACTATTCTTGGAGCTGAAGTATATTGAGAATGGCTTTTTGATTCCGTTCGTACAGGGTTTAGGACAGTGTCCTTTTCTTTTCATGTCGTTATTAATAGGGGCGGGCATGTTTCTCAACAATCGGCATCAATTATGGCAATCAATAACAAAAATAGTATATGTTAAGAAAATGGTCGGACCCACGGCATTCACATTGTCTTTTAGTTTCTTTGTTTCATGGTTATAATATATATATATATATATATATATATATATATATATATATATATATATATAATATATATATATATATATATATCATAACAAGTCTATCAAAAAATAGTTAGATATCATAACAAGGCTTGTAAACTATCCCAAGAAGAATATATGTAGAATGTTATTTTAACGTATAAAAAATAATATTTATATTATTGTTGAATATTATGAATAAATGAAATAAGAGAGAATTATCATCATATTTAATAATAATAAAATAAGTGTCTCAATAGATATTAATTTTTAATTAAGGAATTAAAATAACACTACTCTGATTTTACCAAAACCAGATTTTAGCAAAAGCAAACCATTCAATCAGATATTACCTAGATCTTCTGCTTCAAGTCGATTAGTCACCCTGTATTCCCTCAACTTCTTCAATCTGTTTTTTTCTTTTTATAGAACCTTTTCAATCAATTTTGTAAAGCACAAACATAATATTCTTACTAATATTCCATCAAAAGTCACATCTCCAATCAATTCTATTGTCGTATCCAACGAAGATTGCTTCAAACACCCCACCAAGATTGTAACATATAGTACCTTCGGAAGACCCACCGCACCCCAGCGTTGAAATTAAATTGTCTTTTCTTTCTCCCTCCCCCCTAGCACATGCTTTTTCTCTTTCTCACCCACGTGATTTATTGCTTCTAGCCAGCTTTAGCTTTTAGCTCATCACAACTCTACATCAATGCACCAAATGGATGATAGCATATAGCTCCACGGGCTCGACAGGGAACTTCATATATAAGCAAGTTATTAGCCATTGTTTCAAACCAACAGTCAAGTTATAATTCACGAATTTTAAAAATTAAACTCTATTCCGAAAATATATCTTTCCACATATATAACGATATAACGATTATAAATAAAATTCACAAACTTTGTCAAGAACGTACCCATTTATTGCTTATTAATTAATTGATTTTAAAATAGCACACAACTGCAGTCAAATAGTTTGAAACAAAATGCAGAAATCCGGTGTCAATAATCCCAAATCGAAAAGAAAATGTCATGTATAGTCATTGTTAAGCCAAAGTCAAACGCTCGATCATGAAACCATTGTAATATACAGGGATCGACAAGGCAAACTAATAAACAAATTGAATCCCTATCTGCCCAATTTGCAGGTATTACGGTAGTTTACCAATGCCAAAATCATTCAAAGAAACAAAGTTCGCAATGACTAAACTCATTTAAGGTGCAAAACCAATTCAAGTGATTTTTATGTCCATTTTAAATGGTCTTGTAATTGTTTGAAGGTAACTTGAGTAAGTCAAGGCTCGAACTTGTAATGATTGGGACTATCTATTGGTTTGTAGATCCAGTTTGATATGTGTAGCTCTCAAGTTTGGTAACTATGAGTTGAGTCCATAGAAGTATTCTCAAATGTATCCCGCCAACCACGGAGTGGTGATAAGTCATGAATGTTCGCATGGTATGCATCGAATGACTGTTTAGTCATGTGACACACTTGTTGGCGTCAATGGGCGATTAAAGCCCTCGATTCATCGATTACTCCAACGTTTTTATTTGGTGACGTGTAGGTCAGAAACATAATCCTATGTTCCTTTTTCTCTTCGTTTACAAGCTTGAAGATTTTTCCAGGGTTTTCTTGGTTGACAAGATCAACACATTCAAGTCTGAAATTAAGCCCTCGCTATTGAATTCGGTCAAGGATAACAAGTTATCCTGTCGGGATGTTGACTTTGCTTTGTTAGAATTTGGCCAATCGAGAATGGCAGAATGCTTAGCCAGGGCATCAACTTAGGTCTTGTGTTGAAACTCGACCAAAAACGGAGGAGTGGTAGGTCAAATTGCCAATGTAGGGCTTATCTGGAAACTCAACAAAGAATTATAGAGTGTTTAGTCGGGATGCTGTCTCAGGACTTTATATTCCAAGCTTCATATTTAAGCCCTTTGTTATTTGAGCTTGTGAGCTTTCTTCAACTTGCATGCTTGAAGATCTTCCAGAGCATTTCTCCATAAAGGTGTATGGGGCTGTGCCATGGGAGGAGAGAGGTCATTTCCACATCTACTAGACTTTTAGTGAAGCTAAAGGTGGGGAGTGGTTATTCCTTTTGCAAAGAGGGGGTCCTGTTGTCAGTTCGGCAATATTGCTATTTTAATGCTTATGGTTAGTTGGTTAACAACCCATTTTCAGGTTCTTGTAATCATTATGAAGTTCTGAGTTAGGCTAGCAATTAGGACTTGGAATGGGGCTCAAATGTTTTGGTTTCCAATAGACCGGGCACTTTATCACGTTACAGAATGTGGTTAACAGACAAACAGGTGTTGTCAAATAATGACTAATATTTAATTAATATTTCAGATATAGTAAAATTACTCTGTCTTGTCCTATGCAATTTATTTCTTATTTCTCTTTGCTCTGCCTTCATATATTTTCATTCATGCCACACAGCCAACCCACCTCATCCCCCTCGTTTCTACTCCAACTCTGTCTCCTCTTTCATATGGTTTAGAGCTGCCTTCATGATGGTGGTGGCCTGCACCTTCTTTTTGCATATATCACACTAAGAAGTAAGAATAAATATGTTCACTAACTATAAATGGGGAAAAAAATTTCAACCCTAGCGAATAAGAAATAAGATCATTTTAAAATTATTTAAATTTATGCTACTTCCAGTTGAATAATAAAAAATCACTCATCTTACTGAGAATCAATTTATAGGCTAAGATCACCCTACTCATATATTATATATGCCTAAATGAGATCAAGGATTTGGAGGAAGATGTAATCTTGGGCTTGTATGACTGTTGGAGTCTTGGAGAGAGAAGGCATGGTGGAGGGCGAAGAGAGAGGGTGGTCTGGGTGTGGATTGAGAAGGAAATTTCAAAAAGGAAATGGCAAAATGGGAATACGTCCATAGTGGGACTTATGTAGGAGGCCTAGGTTAAATGTGGCCCCTGATCATAAAGTAGACATTTCAGTATTTGTTTTCAACATTGAGATTTTTATATATATTGATATATGATATTCAGAGTGTTATCACCTAATACTCACGAAAGTAAGATGCCTTCTTTTCCATTTTTCTTGACGCACTCTGAATCAAGATTATTTAAAGTGAATGGTCCCATCCATGAGGTTTGCAAGTAATGTGGGGTCCAGCCGAAAAATTTGAAGCAGCCGGGAGAGATTTTTCAACGCGTGAACAGTGAAATCACTGTTCAAGCATGATGATGTCAGTGCTTACATAAGATTTTTCAACGCATGAACAGTGAAATCAACTGCTCACGCCGTAAGAGTCGACGAAGAGAATTTTCAACGCGTGAGCGAACAAAAATTAATTATCAGGCACGCGTTGAGCTCCCTCTATAAATAGAGGCGTTTGCTCAGTTGATGGATGATAAGCAGCAGCAGAGATATAAGCTGCAAAGGAGAGAAAAATAACAGAAAGTGTGTTATTTTTCTGAGAGTGAGAGGAAGATAGAGAGTGTGAGTAAATCCCAGAGAGTGTAGGGTGTGGGTATATACACCGGGAATATTTTTGGGTATCATCTTTATTACTCCTTGGTACTGCAAAAGTGTAGTATTTGAATAGGAGGGTTCTCACCGGGAAACACTATATTTACCTCTTGGGTTGGAGAGTGTGGAAAGGATATTGTGTAATTATCCTGAATATAGTGGAATATTCTTCGGAGTTTGTCCCGTGGTTTTTCCTCCGGTATTTGGGGGTTTCCAGGTTAAAAATTCGGTGTGCATATTTCTTGATCTATTTTTGGTGGTGTGAATAGTGACGTGGGTCCCACCACAGTGAATAGTAACTCTAAATTTACTATTCACGAGAATAGTGATACGGTTCCATTGCTGAGTGCTGTCTGTGTGAATAGTGACAAGTGGGCTCCACCGTGAATAGTGATCAGCGGTCCCACTGTGGATTACTATTCACCTGGTATTTATTTTTCGCTGCGCTGCGCCGATTGGTAGATTTAATTCTATCGGATTTATTTTGGTACTCGTTGCTACACATTAGGCATCATTTAATTACACTGTGAATCAGTCTCTGAGCCCAACAAGTAACGCATCCTTCACACATATAGATACACTAAAATACTTGTAGCAGAATATATAACATATTCAAATGAAAAATATAATCAGAATATACTATATTATCATCGAGGTGAGTTGTGAGTATTCACTGGCCACCATTGTTAAATTAGCATCCCCCCTTGTCTTCCAGAGCTGAGAGTTGAGACACAGCTATACAAATGAAATTGACCGGACTTAATTGAAACTTATATTAGCAGTTTAGAAAGAGTTGATTTAATCAAGATTCAATTCTTATATTAGATTAGTTGTCAGAATCATGACTATAACAAAGTAACAGATTTATTAATACTTAATACCAATGCAGTACAAGTGTCTCGACAAGAATTTACCTTACAAATTTGGGAAAACCAGCAGTCAGTTCTCTCCCATGCTCCTGCTTGGCTCTTGCTATCACAAATGCACAAAATAAATCAATGAATTCAACATAACCACAGAATCAAGTTACTGATCTACACAGAATCACGAAGATACAACATAGCAAAGCGAACAATAATCCAGCGCCAGGAAGCTAATAACACCAACAGAGTTGGCTAGTTGAATAACTAATTGATAGTTCTTTATCATTACCCAATGAAATTAGTTTTTGCTTCTTATGCAGGATCAGACAAAACAGGACATGTTTACCTAAATTATACCCTAGAAAGAAAACACAAAACACAATGATGTTATACGTGTCAAGGCTCTTAGGCCAATATTCAAACAATTTTCAACAAATTAATGTAAAAAATAAAAATAAAAATAAAATACCTTTGCAAAATTCCACCTTGAAAGCTGCAGCAGGAGATCCATTCAACAAGAAGCTTAGGACATCGACAGGCATGGTAAAGGAGCCGGGCTCGCGTGGCACTTTCAGCTTTAAAGTCTTCATTCCTTTAAGAGGAGAAGGTAGGCGCAATGCATCAGGAAAGAGGTGAGAATCTACGAAGAACAGCACAAAAATGGATCTGAAATCGCACAGGAATATCTTGCACAGGAGAGGAGAGGGCAAAGCACGTAGTAATGCTTACCCGCATAGTTTGCAAAGATAAAGTCACAGCCGTTGCATCTTCAAAAACCCGAAACATATCAATCAATCGAGAGATGAACTTGTTCCTCGCTGTTAGGAGAGGATTGTGTTGAGGTTAAGTGTGAGAGGTGAAGTCTCATATTGGTTAAGAATGAATTAAGTTAGTAGTATATAATGTGAGAGGATCTATAACTCATTGCCTTAAGGTTTTGGGTCAAGATGTGGCGTCCGACCCGGTATTATGGTACTCTCACTTAACCCATTGGTTGTGCCTCCCCTGTTGGGATCCCCAGCCCTAACAGGTTGCTCCCGAACAGATAATAAATGATGGCAACGTCGAGATGAGCTCTTTCAATGCAGGGGAGGGATGCAGCAGACAACTTGAGGACATGGGAGGCAGTGAAATTGAAGGAGGCGATCCTGGTGGAAGAGAGCACAATCTTGCAATGTGGGGGCTCAGGTTCCGATCATACTCCATATCAGATATAGTCAAGGTGGCGAGCCGAGGAGCAGATATCTAAGGACTTTGACCTTAGAGGGAATCCGACAATTGCATATGAGCAAATCGGCGAGGCAAACAAACTCCTTGAAAGGGTCAAAGAGGTCCTGGCAGTGGATGACGAAGGAGCAGCTGACGAGATGCAAGGAGGTGAGGGTGGCGAGGCGGAGATGCAGGGAGTCGGGGAGGATGACGAGGTGGTGCAGATGGAGAGAAGAGAGGGAGGGAAGAGAGGAGGAGGGGAGGTCGTCGGCGATGCGGGGAAGAGGAGGGAGAGGTGGCGGGCGCCATGGAGGAGGTGGCGGATGAAGGTGGAGACGAGGGCTCGAAGTCGAGGAGGTCGTGGTGGGAGAGGAAGAGGGTGGAGAAGTCGAAGGAGAAGGAGAGCAGAGGAGAGGGGCGTGAGGAGGAGCATCGGAGGAGGAGGTGTGGGCGAAGGTGGAGAAGGAGAGGTAGTCCCGGAAGGAGTCGCTGTGGATGTGGAGGGTGGGCAGGGCGCGCCACAGGTCCCTCCATCGGCTGCCCACCAGGCTCGTCCGGACTGCGTCCTGACTCTCGAGAAACGACAGGATGTGAAGCAGGATCTCGTTCGGCAGACTGCTCTGCTCACCCTTCATTCTTTCTCTTTCCTTCTTTAATTGATTACTATTTTCCTTTCCTTGCTCCGCTTTCCCCTCTCTCAATCTCACCCTGTCCCCCACTTCCACACCAAATTAAACAAATATGAAAATATCAACGTCAATTCCCAAACGAACCACCATCTTCTAAATATTTTAGGCGAGAAAACCCTAATCGAATTTTTTTTTCCCCTTTCTTCGGATATATTAGTTCCTGAAGAAGAAACAAAGCCCACGGTCCCTCTCTTTTTAAAGCATGTGTATGCTATTAGTATTTAAAAATGCTATTTGTCAATTTTTAAAGCATGTTAAAATTCAAAATTTTAAATTTTTTTCTAAAAGATAAATTATTTAAACATGTAATATAAAACTCCTTTTTATTTTATATTATCATACAATTCATAGTAAGCAAAATTATAAGTGACAATGATAGATATAAAGTCAAATCAAATTATAATAGATTTATCTATCAACATTAAATCTTAGTTACAAGCAAGCTAATAATCTAATGGTAGATTTCAGTATATTCATTACAAGAGGCCACGAGTTTGATAAAGATATTCACCTTCAACTAATACTTTCTTAACATATATTATCATTCTTGCTAATATGAATTTTGGTTTGATAATAATATTATATGTTATCGTATGAGATATTTATTACAAACACAACTTATCATATGATATGATTGTCGCAACTGGGATCGCGACAGGAAATGGCAAAAAAAAAGAGATTTATATTTTATTTTTGAAAATATGAGAGTCGCCACCAAGTTTATTAAAATTTGAAAAAACATGAAAAAACCCATTTATTTTGAAAAAGGTGGTCTTGAAACTAGATTTGAGTTCGGGAGTCGGTTATGCATAGGGAAGAAGGGTAGGAACTTAGTCCTTAAACAGTACCTTAGAAAATTGTGCAAATTAATTAGTAACCCTTAAAAAAAAAAGAGACAAAACATATTTACAAATTTAAACAAGAAAATTAAGAAAAATTAATTTTGGCTTGACAGGGTTCACCTGCTCCTACGTATCCCCTAGTGCAATGGGAAATTCAAAGTCGCGTAGTTCTGTAGAAAATGTTTGTGTGTTGATGGATTTTAATTAAAAGGAAATGAGAACATGTGTTGATCAATTTTAATTTTTGAAAATGGATTTTTGATTAGCAAATGGAAGGAAAACATTTTTGACAAACTCTAATTTTAACGAGAATTGACAAAAGAGAAAAAAAAATTCATAAACACAATTACACAACTAGTTTAAGCAAAACACATGAACACATAAAATAATTAAAAGGAAAATTAATTCATGAACACAAATACATAATTAAACAAAGCATAATTAAATAAAAAGGGTCCCAATTACTATTTTTTATCCTTTTTAATTAATAAAAATTTAATACTAAATTCACTTAAAATCAAAGAAATAATTAAATCACTCTTTTTGTTTTGTTTTGTATAAATTTACTTAATTTCACTCAAAAAATAATAAATTAAAGAAAACATATTACAAATTCCTTTTTTTTTAAAAAAACCCAAATATTTATTATAAACTCAAAGTGAATAAAACTTTTTATTCAAACCTAAACTAAATCAAACCCAAAGACTAAAAACACCCTAAGTAGACAATCAAATCCCAAATCAAGCAAATCTATAATTAGATCTAACAAAGCTAAATAATATCAACCCAAAATATAAATAAATATAAAGCAACACCTTTAATTTTTCTAATACACCCATACCCACATATACTTATTCATTCCATACCCACACACATTAACATATTCATGGCACTCATAAAATACACTTTACCCATTTTCCCTTCGCAGACTCCCCCACACACATGTACACGTGACTCACTCCCTCACACACGCCACTCTCTCTCACTTATGCACACTAACACACACACGGTACTCTCCCTTTCTCACCGCACACACACACACACACACACACACACACACACACACACACACACACACACACACACTTACTCTCTCACATACGCAGAAACGTGGAGGGGGGGAGAGAGAGAGAGAACGAGATATATACAGAGAGAAAAGAGAGGTCCACCGGCCAAGGGGGAGGAGATCCTTGGAATCACCGTCGCACGAGAGACAACGACTGATGATTACGGGACCGGCACCATCGCGGGGAGTCATCAGCGTTAGGAGGAGCACAGAGGCCGACGACGCTTTGCGAACATGGAGGATTTGCGCAGTGGAGAGCATAGAAGAAACGGAGCGTGGTGCGGAGTCGGCAGTGGCTTTGCATAGGCGGTTGAGGGCGGAGGCCGAAAACAGGTGCGGAAACTGTGTCCGATCCTGTGGTGTTCCACGAGGTGAACTTCGCGCTGCTTTTTCTGGTGGTTGTGAACCGGAAACACGATGGCGGAGAGGAGGCAGATCGGAAACGGCATAGTAGGAAGATCGGAGCCGATTGGTCTGCGAGGAAGGAAGGAGACCATTGGAGATTGCAACGGTAGTGGTGGTCGACACCATTTCTGCTTCTCCTTTTATTATTTTCCTTTCTTTTTGAACAAAAGAAAAATTGGATCTATATTTGGTTCTGATCTGAAATTTGAATTCTTAGGTGATTTGATGATGATGATGGAAGGAAGAGCTGAAGTTTGATGATGAAGCTAACGGATGGGTGACACACAACACGTGGAGGGGTGATTAACGGTGGAGGTGCCGCGGGTGGAGGCGGTGATTCGCGGTGGTTTCAGTGGGTGGTTGAGGTGGTGGATCGATGGTTGTGGTAGTAGAGAATGTCGCAGTTAGGTCACGTAAAGGGGGAAGAAGGTGATGATGATAATGATGATGGGTACCTTGGGAGGCCGCAGCTGAAGGAGAGGAAACCGCCACGACCTCCTTCTTCTTTTTCTTCTTTTTTTTTATGTTTGAATTTTTGCCAATGGACCGTAATTCTTGTTGATCGTCCCCTTCCCAAATATTCCCTTTCCTAGTTGATGATGGATGATTCTATCATATGCTTGATATAGCTCATTGTAATCATGAAAGGGGAGAAGGAATGATGCCATTGGGGAGAGCAGTTCATCATGATGTTCCTATTTCCTTCCGCTTTTGAAAAACGGCCAAAAATGGAAAACAAGGAATCCAATGCCTGTTTTCTCTTTTATTTATTGTTTAATATATATATATTTGAATCTGAATTCATGGGCCAACAAATTACAGGCTTCAACAAAAAATAATAATAATAATAATAATAATAATAAAATAGGCTAGATAAATTGGGATTGGTCAAAATGAAATTAAAATGGGCTGAACAACAAATTTTGGTTTAAAAGAATTAAATGAAAATATTTATAAAGGAAATTCATAAATTATGAAATATGCAAATTTTGGTTTTCTATGTTTTATAGGCCGGATAAAATTGGGTGTTCATAGTGATGATAAATTATTAATATGTTAAAACTTAAATGATGCTATAACTAATATTTGGAAATTAAAATTGCACCCGGCGATTTTGTATTCAAGCTATATTATAGGAGGTTTTCCAAATTATTCAAATTTAGTTTTTCTTTCATGATATCTGCATCGTGACCAGATTCAAGTATAACTTTTGCAAACAAAATTTATTATTTGTATATCCCATTTTCCATTTTAAAATCGAGTATCATAATTTATTAATGAAATTAATTATTTTTACTTTAATGCAACTTCTCAAGGAGAAACCAGGAAATTGATAGTGCTACGCATATGTTGTGCATAATAAATTTTAATAAAAGTTTATAAGTATTTTTAAAAGTTATTTTATACTAAACTTACTTATCTTAATAATATTTTTATTATCATTTTTAATGCCATTAATTGTTAAAAATTACTTATTTTCGTGTAGTGAACACTTACAATCCAGAGTAATACATTAAATAATTTTTTAATCATTTTATTTTGGTAACATAAAATCGAAGAATCAGCCTAATAAAATACTAGATTCTTTTTTCTTTTTATCAGATCTTCTGTTTACCAAATACCGTTGATGCGTCACCATCAAATTAAAGGGAAAAAAAAAGAAAAAGAAAAATGATGTTGTTGCGTTTATGGTGTCAGATTCCACTTCACAATAAGGTTCAATGACAATCACGGCTACACATTTCAGTTTTACTAACATTTAATAAATGTTACTAAATATCCAAAAAATATTGCTATTTCCAATTACTAATAATTTTGCAAGTGTTATATTTACCTTACGTCGCTAAAGTGTTTTAGCAACATTTTTCTATACTTTTACTAACATTTTAAAAATGTTGTAATACATCTTTTTGGTAACATTTTTCAAACATCACAATTTACTATCCTCTTAGTAACATTTTAAAAATGTTACCACTAATTATTTTTGTAACACTTTTAAAAGTGTTGCCAATTTATATGCCAAAACTAACTTGATCTAGCTTAAAAGGTGTTGCCATTTACTCCTTAGGCTTATATTTATAACAACAACACATTAAAAATCAGGCAATAACTTTGAACAAAAAAAATTTTCATTCAAAATTCTACATATCCATTACATTCAAAAATGAAAAAAAAAAGATAAAATAAAATAATACAACTCTTCTAGTGATTGTTGAACAAGAAGAAACTGTGGAATGTTGGTCTTGAGAATGTAACGGGAATCTTGAGAATCCATGTAGGAATAGCATATGCCAATGAAGGAAAAAATAGAAGGTCTCGATGCTTGTGGAAAACAGGAAGCTTAGCAACTGTCATAGCCATTGCATCAAACATGACCACTCCTAATGTGAAAAACAGAGCACCAGCACAAACACCAGCATCATCCTGATTACGATGATGCATTTTCGTTTGAAAAAATAGTGTCAAAAACAACATACTTTGTGAAATAATAGTTATACAAAAAGAAATGCAGTATCTGGTTATGCAATGAGCTTAGAACCAACCTGTAAACAGATGAGTTCCTTTTCATCATGAGATACTCTCGAGAGGTTAGCCTTCAAGAGTTCCTTCTTGTTGATACCATACCCAAAATCTGCAAAATTAAATAGTGTATAAATGTAACTAAATAGCTTTGGCTTTCATGAGAAACCTTAAATCATGAGATGAAAGAATAGAACCTTATTTCAGTATTACCTTAAGTATATAGTCTGTTATAATGCTTGATTCCCGGCCTTCAACCGATGTTGCCTGTTATATGATCAAAACCCAATTAGATGCAATAATAGTATATATATACATTACAGTAGGGTAAAAAAGGTAGCTTTTTTTCCTAGCAAGTCTGTGGACTCTAAATCATAACAATGAGTCATGCTTAGATTACATTCACCCCAAATTAAGATTTTTAAAACATTAGCCAGTTGGTAAGGGAAAAATAACTAACCATAAAGTGACCCAACCCCTTGGCACCTTGCACAGAAAGCCAAAGTTCCCCTGACAGTCATCTATCTAATATGAACATCATGCTGACGGATATATGCAGCAGTTCTTTAAGGTACAAACTCACTCATCTCATGGCCATTGTAAGCCACTCTACCAGATAGCTATAGGACACATGGTATCCAAATTAGATTGTTATTTATTTTTTTTTAGAAACAAAAAAAAAATATATTCAGGTGCTTCCCACAAATGCATGTTGATGAAAGAGGGCAAAGTCCTGCTTCCCACAAATGCCTCAGCCTCAATATTCAGGTGCTCATATCTAACTAACCGAAAAATCAAAAGCATGCATGAGATAAGAACACAAGAATCTTATAAGAAATAGGAGGACTTTTTCAGAGGCTAGATTTTGTTCTGTTCCCTTTTTTCTTTAGTTTAGGGGTTTCAAATATACTAATTTTTATTAAATATAAGATCAAGTTGGATCCATCCATCATAACAAAGACAAATCCCTCTCCTGTATTTATCTTTTCCTTCACTATCCTCAAATTTGAGACTTTGTTTATAGTTTGCTTTTGATAATCCAACACATTCATGCTCAAAATAACGATTGCATTTATGCAAAATCCACAAGAACAAGGATCATAGTTCCAAATCATTCATTCTTCAACAAATTCAGCACAAAAATATCGATATCACAATTAAACTATAAATGCACGTTAGCACCACAACGACAAAAAAAAAAAGCTGATGCAACACAAGAAATTATAAGAAAATTGAAATCGTAGATCCATTCCTAATCAAAATTGAAATCATAAGACCTACACAAACTTGTAAGCAATCATCCAAAAATTAACCCTCTCAGTCTCGGAAATGGATAAAATGGCAGTGAATCAGGAAAATGAGTGAGAACTGGAGATGATAATTCCAAAAATTGAAAGAGGAATGTGAAATACCTAGTTGAACAATGAATCTGTGATGGCTATTGTGACCGAAGAGTCGCCAGCGGCGGCAGGAGGAGGAGCGTCGGGGAAGAGGAGGTTCCGATGCGAAACGCGGAGGGGAAAGGGAGGTCGTGGTGTGAGGAAACGATGAATCTGTGTTGTGCTTAGCATTAGTGTTGTAAGAGGAGGTTAGCGCTCTCTGTACAGTAATGGTGGTGAGTAGTGTTGTAAAAGAAAGTGGTGGTGAGTAGTGTTAAAGGTAGCGTGTTATTGGCATTTGTAGCAGTGGCTTAAAATGTCTTGCTTTTAGTAACATTTGTTTGAAAAATGTTGTTAAAGGTAGCGTGTTATTGGTATTTGTAAAATTTTAAATAGTGTTGCTAATTAAATGTTAGTAAAGATCATATGTGTAGTAGTGAATGAACAAGTGCACAGCTGACCTCGTTTTACTATTTATTATTTTAATATGAGAAAGGATCGAAATAGAGCACTTTTATTTATTTGTATTATTAATAGTATATAAATATCGATTTGACTTTTTTTATTTTTATTTTGATGCTAAGTGGATATATATAATTGTTATGAAGTGGTTTAATTATATGTTATTATATTAATAAAAATATTTAACTTTAATGATTATTATTTTAAAATTTGTATTTACGAGCATACGATTAAATACAAATATAAAACTCTTCATATTAAGAAGATATTAAAATTTCTTAAAAATAATTATTTAAGTCCTTTTCCCAAAAGTTTGACCTTAAACTAAAAGTGACGTTGCTTTAATCTATAGGAATATATATACATATAATTTGCCACTAAAAATTTGACTTAAGGACAAAGTCATATAACGCTTTGTTTATGAATGAACATCTTTTGTAAAATCCTTTGAAGGGGGACTTTATTTTAGAAAGTAAAGTGAAAAATTTTATCTTTAGATTAATAAAATAAAAAATGGGTTCATTTCTATTTTTGTTGATCCAAAATTAGTTTGAATAAATTCAATTAAGGGTAGAGTTTTATTTTAACAATGTTTCAATCTTGTTCCAATTCTTTTTTTTTATTTTTTTGGTTCTATATTTATATCTTTTCAAAATGTTTTATTCTTGTCTTTTAAATAGAAAACATTCAAATTATAAAGAAAAATTGATATTAATATCAAGTTACAATCTTAGATAATTATAATAAAATATAAAATACCATATTACAATGAGAGGGGTTATTAAAATAAAATAGAAAATATCAAGTTTGTGTTTATAATTTGAGTGTCAAAAATATTAAGAATAAAAATAGAAAAAAAGAAAAGAACTTTTGAGAATAAATCAAAATCTCAATGACACGCATATAGAGGTTTAGAGTGGAATTAACTCATAAAGGTTTTTTTCTTTTGATTCATACTCATAGAGGTACCATTTGAGTTCTTTTTTAATGAGTGGTGGGGACAGGCTCATAGGCTACTCTCCAACTACTGAGAACACTCTCAGTGGAGGTATAGATCAACAATATAATCATCATCGAAAACAAAAAGAATCCAAAGGAATCGTCCTGTCACCATCCCATGTAAACCCAAGCGTTAAGAAAGCGAATAATTGGCCAATAATTCAGCAGCGCCCGTTTTTCTTCCCTAACAACATGTATGCAACTAGCGCTGTGCAGAAGTTCTCTCTAATCTGAGTTGACGGATGAAGATCATCACAAGATTGATAGCACCGTAGGCTTTGCCTGAATTTAGCAAAAATTATTTGTACTTTTAATTAAATAGGTAAATTTGAAACCATCCAAATCTTCTCAGGAGTTCAAAAAGAAGTGTTAATAATTAACGGATAAAAGAAAGTATATGAAACCTTCAATTTGAAACTAAGTTTTAGGAATTTGATTAATTTTATTCAAGTTACTTGCTGAGACAAATGAACAATGGAGATTGTTTCATCGGCAAGTTAATTAATTGAGCGACTTTATCTGCACTTTCTTATTGCATAAGAAAAATACAAGAATCTATACTACAATTGGCACGCCATTCTTCACACCAAGTCAAAGGTCTTCTTAATAATAATATTGATAATAACAACAACAATAATACTAAAACACCATCCCATTACACAGCTTGGCTTATAACAATTTGATCATAGTCCAACGTCGCAAAACACACCCGCAAAACAGCTAAGGTGGTGCCACGTCCCTGATGATTATATTGATGAAGATATCTCATCTCACATTATGGATGTGTGCTAGTATTGGATAAAAAAAAGGTGGGGGAAAAATCATGAACGAATTCTGTGTGTATTTTACATAAAGTTCGTTCACAAAATTCTCTCCCCACTTTTTCCCCTATACGAATCACACCCTAGATATTGTTAGCATATACAATAGATTGAGTTCTCATTAAGCATCGAGACTATGACATGTCCTTTACTGTGTTTGCACACGATGTATAGGACACAGCGCTAGATATAATAGAGCACAACATATATACACTTTTGACTAACAACATGAAGTGGACATTAATTACCTCTAGAAATTAAATCACCCTCCATCATGAGGATAACTCCGTGCATCTCCCTGTGCATGCGAGGTGTGTCCACCACACTCAAGGGTTTAAGCAATGGGAATCCAAACACCAAACTTCTTTCTATGAACTTCAATCCGGTAACGTACAGGTTCATTTGCTTCCAAATGGAACATTAGTTTGTCACCGATTGAGAGTGCCTTCTCACGAGCAATGTCAGACCAACCTATGTTTATGGTCGGTTTAGCGTACTCATCTTTTCCCTTTCCTCCTCTTTTCAGGCAGCGAAACAAACGTGGGCGATCATGTCCGTAGCTCACATAAAACTTCACATCTCGCCTACCTTCTTCGAAGGGTGGGAGGATGCCCAGAGATTTACTTGGGAAAAACAACCTCTTGTAGTTGATCTCAGTATTTCTTAGGTACTTGCAGAACACTAGCACCATATTTAACCGCTTAGCTTTCAAGCTATCAATCGCAAGCAGCTAGCACTATGTAGCAAATAAGCATTTCGATTCTAGCTATTTATAGCGTCTCCAAAGCTTCATTAGAACTTTGATCGTACTATCTGTTGTTTTTTTGCAAATTTTATATATGAATATCTTTGGGGCCATCATGGACGTTAAGTACACTTTAATAATTGTCGATATCATCATGTTAATATATGTTGATATTCTAATATATTGGGTTAATGTGATGTGTGTTAATTACCTTTTCATATATCCCCTGTTAGCCACGAACTCTCTAACCGTTAAAGAATAGGCTTTATCAACTCCACATATATAAAATACCTTTTTTTTAGCATAAACGTTAATGCATTGCCTCTCCGAATTGGAAATCTTTTTTTTTTCTTTTTCGGCTTTTAGTTTGGAAAGAAATTACCTTTCTTGAAGCCACTAGAATTAGTCTAGTGGTGAGGGATTTGGATAGTGTTAACATCGGGCACCCTAGACCCCAGAACTAGGGAAGCCTCGAGCCAAACTAGGGACCCTAGACACTACTATAAACGGACGAAGGTCCCCATTTCCCTATAAGAGCTGGGGGCATTTCGAGTGGGAGATGAAGGAGACCTCGGCAGAAGATCAAAAGGACCTCGAGTTGAGGGCGTGGTAAACATGGGTCTCGTACACCTTCTAGAAAAACTCTTGTAATGATTAACATTCCTTCCATACTGTATAGTTCAGCCCTAAAAATAACTATTGTGGCAATAGCTATTAGTATAAATAGAAATGGGAAAGAAGAGTAATGGTAAGCTTTTCCTTGAAAATCACCGTTTACCTTTTTACCTTGTCTTACTTGAGCGTCGGAATACCTTTTGCAGGTACCCACCTTGCCACTAGGACCATCATGCGAAGAGCAAGAGCATCGGCCAAGTTTTTCATTTATATCCCTAGAGGCCTACCTCTAGTTACAGTACGTAACATTGGCGCCGTTGCCGGGACACTCAACCCCAAAATACTACAACCTCACTTACAGCGCCAAAAACTATAGCCACAACCTTTAACCCCAAAACACAAACACCCACAACTTAGGCTCTCCAATCCTCGGTGACATACAGCAAACCTCCTGTAGGAATTGAAACTTCCGCGATAAAATCATCACCAACCAAACCTCCCATGGCTAGGATAAAAACCACCAACAGGCCCCTCGGCCCCCTTACACTCTTACTAAGCAAATGGGCTCACCGCTTCAGATTTTGCTTCTGCCACCAGTGGGCCCAAGCCACGGATAGCCCCATGGATAGCCCTACTGATAGCCCCACAAAACCCCCCAGCCCAGCTTTACTCAGTGCTTGAAATCCTGGAGGAGGCCATGATACCTTACCATGAGATGCTCCGGCTGTTGTATGAACAAAATGCGAGGATGACAAGTCTGGAGGATGAGATAGAAAGGAGGAGGCGCCATGAAGAATGGCGTCGGAGAAATAACAGGACAGTGGAGGAAGCCAAGAGGACGCTTACAAGGAAGGAAGAATTCACTGCTAGAAATGTGTCAAATAGTGACCGATTTTGTGACCGAAATAAATCGGTCACTAAAATATTGTATTTGTGACTGATTTAGTGATCGATTTTCATTCACACCACAAATCATTTATTGCATAAAAATCGGTCACTAAATGAAATTAGTGACAGATTTAGTGACCAATTTGTATTCATAAGTAAAAAACATTTCTTGCATAAATATCGGTCACTAATATTTCAATTAGTGACCGATTTAGTGATCAATTTTTATTCATAGCATAAATCATTTTGCACAAAAGCAGTCGCTAAATCGGTCACTAAATAAAAGTAGTGACCAATTTTATTTAATAGTAAACTTCTTTTTCATAAGATATTCAGTCACTAATTCGGTCACTAAATTATAAATTAGTGACCGATTTTGTGACTGATAATACTTAATGGCATAATCATTTGTAAAACGAACGACGGTCACAAAATTGGTTACTAATTTATAATTTAGTGACCGATTTTGTGACCGATTTAATTTAATAGCAAGCATCTTTTTCATAAGAAATTCAATCACTAAATTATTTTAGTGACTGATTTTGAGACCGATAATAATTAAGCCTACTTATTCGTTCATCAGAAAAATTAGTCACTAAATCGGTCACTAAATTTAAATTTAGTTACCGATTTAGAGACCGTTAGTGTTTAGTGCCTTTTGTGCAAAAATCGGTTGCAAAATCGGTCACTAAATTATTTATTAGTGACCGATCTAGTGACTGAAATTTTTTTATTTTAGTACCCTTTTTCCATATTAAAATCAGTCACTAAATGGAAATTTAGTGACTGAATTTTTGGTCACTAAATGTTAAAAGGAAAACCAATTCCTGCGCTTTTACATTAACTTCAGCTGAACCAAAACATAAAAAACAAACTCAAACAAGGAAATAAAACAATAAACAAAAGGACTTAGACCTTGTTTGAGGGTTTGAGTTGAAACAAATTGGGGCTTCTTCTTCATTTTGCTTTTGTGCGCCATTTCTTCTTCAGCCATCTGGTGCGCCATCTTGGTGATGGTGGTGTGCCATCCCCTCCATTGCTCACATTGGCTGTGCATTCCTGGTGGTGGTCGCGGTTGCTGTCCCTGCCGTCACTCTACGACATGGTCCTGTTGCTATTCCTGCCGTCGCTCTACTGGTCCTGTTGCTGTTCCTGCCGTTGCATTCCTGGTGGTGGTCACGGTTGCTGTTCTTGGTGGTGCTCCGCCAAGCTCAACGTCATGGTCGTGTTGCTGTCCCTGCCGTCGCTCTACTGGTCGCGGTCCTGGTTGCTGTCCGCGTCGACACTCTGCTGGTCCATCAAGCTCGGTCGCACTGCCGTTTTGCTGCTCCGCCAAGGTCGGTCGTGGTCCTGGTTGCTGTCTGTGTTGGCACTCTGCTGGTCACGGTCCTGGTTGTTGTTCGTGTCGGCACTCTGCTGCTCCATAAAGCTCAGTCGCACTGTTGCTCTGCTGCTTCGCCAAGGTCGATTGTGGTCGTGGTTGCTCTCCGTGCCAGCACTTTGCTCCTCCATCACGCTCAGTCATGGTCATGGTTGCCACTCCGCGCACCAAGCTCGCCGCTCCCGCCGTGATTCTACTCCATTAAGCTATCAGGTGAAGCCCCCAGATTCGGCGTTTATTTTTCTAACAAACGTCTTATGGAAGCTCAAGCATATGATTTATTACTTGTTTGTTTACCAAGAAGCTGCAGATGAATATAATGAAAATGTTATTCATATTTGATAGGAAAATACCAGTATGAATCTTGATGGTTAGGCATTGAAATTTTTCATCGTATGAGAAACTGAATAAATTTGAGTTGCTTCTTCTGTTTCTCATAAAATGCTTGAACATGAGCTTTTGGGTTTGGTCATAGGATTGAATACAAGGTTTCGTTGAAAGCTGAAAGTTCTTTTTGTTTTCCCCAAGGTGTTTTGCTTATAGATTTGTTTATGACTCATTTGGCTGAAAAAAGTGATTGGATTCTCATTGTAATGGTCGTCTAGATGTAACATTGTTAGCTGTTCATCTATATTTGGTCATGAATAAATTTCTCTGTGGAAGTTAAAGAAAGGTTCCTTATTAGTGGATTGGTTGATTGATTTTAATGTTGCCCCCATATTTGATTCCCCCCAAAAACATGGGATTACAGGTATACATCCATGCCTTGTTTTTCAGATTTTAGCTGGCTTTTTAGGCGATGCTGCCATCCCACATGCACAACACATACATACCACTAGCATCATTTTTTTTTTTTTGCTCTGACTGGCTGAATAATTGGTTTCCAAAGTATTTATGTCTTCAATTTCCCTTGTATTAGTAAGCCATTAAATGGAATATGAGAAAGTTTGGAGAATTACCAGACATATATTCTTTGTGTTTTGGTTTTTCACTTTTTAGTCCTATGGAAACAGAGAAAACTATAGCACTGATGTGTCTAGTTGCTACATTTTCTAAAGTCACCACCTATTATACAGCCTTTAATTTATTTCTCTACCAAATGAAGGGCTTTGTCTTTAAAGAAATCCTGTGAAATGAGCCAAATGACATTTGTGTTCCAGAATAATCCTCTTTCGATTGCATCTTTAGCTACTCTTTGTTTCGATTTTGTGCCATTGGAGCTCTTCATAATGCTTGTCTTTGGTGGTTTAATTTATGGCTTTCTGCATGTGTTGAGCTCCTTTTTTATTTTAGTTTGGGAAATAATAATGTTTAGGGATTGGGGATAGTAGTTGTTGTGATATTGTTGTTTAGGATGCACATAGTTATTTTCATAGTATACATTACTACTTGATGTATTATTTTGAGAATTTGAAATTGGTGCTGTTGTATTACTAAGATGAAGATGACATTTTCAGTGTGATCTACAACTAGCCTTTTGAAAAGTGAATTTGAGGTAATAATGTGCATGACAGGGAAAAGAAGTGTTTACAGGAACTTCAAATGGTATGTGTATATTCAATATTCATTTTGTAATCACTAAATATTGATTTTGATGTCTAAATAATTGTGTACTAATAATAGAGTTGGTTTTTCTTAATACTTGTGTTCTCTTCGATAATAGAGCTAGTTTTTGTAAATTCATCTTGTTATGGTTTATCTCGAGCTCAGTTTGATGAATTGAGTATCTGATTGTCAATGTATTTTTTTTTAATTTCAGGGGTAGGCAATGTTAATTTGTGGTTTATAAAAAAACCCTTGGTTGAGATAGAGTTGATATCATTCTCATAAGGTGAGTATCTTTGCTCTTTTATTCTTCATGAGTTTATCTTTTGGTTATCATTATCTTCTGGGTTCTTGGAGCTCAATTTTAATTACTTTTAGAGTTAATTGTAGTGAGCTTTGAAAGGCGTGATCTTGCCTACATGGAGATGGAGTAAAAACATTGGCTCTAGTATAAATTTCTCTTTTGTGTGTGGATCAAATTGAGCTCATCGAAATAGCATAAATTGAAAAACGTATAAATCTTGTACATATCGTGTTCAGGTTAATAATTACTATTACTATTATTTTAATTTGGATTTGGAGTTGACTTTTAATTCTTAGCATGTTAGTGTTTTTTTTTGTCTTGCATCACTCTATTTGCTATTTGAAAACAAATTTTCAATCTTGTGTAGTTATAATTGTATTGTGTTGTTTAATAATGGTACAGAATATGGATATACGTCAAAAGCGTGATTGGATGTATAATAGACTTATGCCAGGTCGAAGAGGCTATACTAATGAATTTCTAAAGGGAGTAGATGAATTTGTTTCGTTTGCATGCCAACAAGCGCATTTGGCAAATGGAAAAATTAGATGTCCTTGTTCTAAGTGTAGAAATTTGAACTACATCCTCCCTGAAAAAGTTAGAGTTCATCTTTATAAAAAAGGATTTATATCTGATTATTGGTATTGGACATGCCATGGAGAATTGCGTGGAACATGTAACACTCAATCTAGTACTTCTACGACAGAACTACTAGGTAACAATGACCCATTAAGTAGATTTGAGACTATGGTCTATGATGCAGTTGGTCCAGATATTAGAATGTAGTATGATCAAGGGGTTGAAGAGTCACGAAATGTAGACGCTAAAAAATTTTACAATTTGCTACGTGCCACACAAAAGCCTTTGTGGTCGGGATGTGTTGATCACACTGAGTTATCATTTGCTATTAGATTATTAACAATCAAGTCAAAGGGAAATCTTTCTCAACGGTCTTTTAATCAGATGGTCCAACTTATGAAAGAGACACATCCTCCTGATAATCTAATCCCCAAAGATTACTATGGAGCTAAAAAAATAGTTTCAAAACTTAGACTTACTGCAATTAAGATTGATTGTTGTATTAATGGTTGTATGTTATTCTACACCGAAGAGTGCAAGTCATTGAAAGAATGTAACTTTTGCGATGAGCCACAGTATAATACAAAGAAAGTCGGTAGGGGAAAGTACAAAGAGATACCCAGGAAGAGAATGCACTACTTACCCCTCATTCCTGGGCTAAAAAGATTATATGCTTCTATGAGTTCTGCTCCGCATATGAGATGGCACTATGAAAATAGACGAGAATCAGGAGTTTTGGGCCACCCATCAGATGGAGAAGCATGGAAGCACTTTGATCTTAGTTTTCCTAATTTTGCAGCTGAACCCCGGAATGTTAGATTAGGTTTATGTGCCGATGGTTTTACGCCATATAATCAATCAGCAGCTATCATATTCTTGCTGGCCAGTGATTGTCACCCTTTACAATCTTCCCCCAGAATTATGCATGACCACTCCTTATATGTTATTGACCTTGATAATTCCGGGGCACATAATCCAAAAGGCAAAATAGATGTATATTTGCAGCCCTTGGTTGATGAGCTAAAATTATTGTGGAATGAAGGTGTTCTTACATATGGCATTTAAAAAAAAAATAGAATTTTTTCATGAAAGCTGCACTAATGTGGACTATAAATGACTTTCCAGCATACAGGATGTTGTCGGGTTGGAGCACGGCAGGAAAATTGGCATGTCCATATTGTATGAGTCAATCAAAGGCTTTTAGTTTGAAATATGGTGGTAAATGTTCTTGGTTTGATTCACATCGTCAATTTTTACCTTTGAACCATCCATATCGAAGAAATAAGGTTGCGTTTTTCAAAAAAACAAGTTGAGAAATCTCAACCTCCTCTTAGAATGTCAGGGGATGATTTGTGGGAAGATGTATAAGATATTCCAAAGTTACAGAAGATGGATCTTTTACATGTCCTGGTTTTGGTATTACTCATAATTGGACAAAACAAAGCATATTTTGGGAGCTACCATATTGGAAAACTAATTTGATAAGGCATAATCTTGATGTAATGCACATTGAGAAGAATGTATTTGATAATATTTTCAATACGGTGATGGACATCAAAGACAAAACCAAGGATAATGTTAAAGCAAGAATGGATTTGAAAGAGTATTGTCAATGCAAGGAACTAGAATTGCAGCAATTATCCAATGGGAAGTATGTGAAGCCTAAAGCAAAATTCACCTTGTCTATGGATCAAAAAAGGGATGTATGCAAATGGGTTAGTGAACTAAAAATGCCTGATGGGTATGTATCTAATTTACATAGATGTGTGAATTTGAGAGAGTGCAAGCTCTTTGGGATGAAAAGTCATGATTGTCATGTGTTTATGGAGCGTTTGCTGCCGATTGCATTTGCTGCACTTCCAGATCAAGTTTGGAAGCCCATAGCTGAGTTGAGTAAGTTTTTCAGAGATTTGTGCTCAACAATATTGCACTTGGATGATTTATTGTTGATGGAGCAGAATATTATTATCATAACATGTAAATTAGAGCGAACTTTTCCACCTGGATTTTTCAACTCTATGAAGCATTTACCTATTCATCTTCCGTATGAAAAGAGTAGGAGGTCCTGCTCAATATTGATGGATGTATCCATTTGAGAGGTAAAAGTTTATCATCTCAAGCCTTTACATATGTTAAACATTGAGAATCTTATCAATGCAACTAATAGTTACATTGTATCATATTATTATAGGTACTTGAATAGATTGAAATGAATGGTTAAAAACAAATCACGCGTTGAAGGATCCATATGCGAGGCGTATTTGTGCCAAGAGACTTCTCACTTCTGCTCATATTATTTTGAATCGCATGTTCAATTAATGAGAAATAGTGTTAGTTGGAATGATGATGGGGGAGCTGATGAGATGACCCAACCAACTCTATCAGTATTTGACCATTCTGGTCGCTCAGCTGGAACTTGTAAGAGTCGATATTTGAATGATCAGGAATTAGCTGCTGCATATTTACATGTCCTCCTTAATTGTGAAGAAATGCAACCATACATTGAGTAAGAAGACTAATTTGATTTTAATTTGTTGTCTTTATATTAATTAATATGTTTAATAATACTTTGAATCTTAGAAACTTTGCACAATACTTGAGAGTAACTAATTCACACATCAACCATGCCGATGTTGATGGTAGAATTACATCTGACTTTCCAATTTGGTTTCGGAGTTATGTAAGTCAATTAACACCTTTTTCTTAGAGTGCATTTATGCATGCTTGCTATTTTACATTATTATCATGAGTTTATTATTGTTATTGTTAGGTTCACGATAGACAAAATTCAATAACAAATCAGTTTTTGCACCACTTAGCATGGGGTCCCAAGAGAAAGGTTCATACTTGGCCTGTGTACTTTATTAACGGTTTTAAGTTTCATACAGAAGAGTGGAGTATTGGTAAGACCACTATCAATTCTGTAGTTTGTGTTAAGGGTGATGAACATGGAAATGAAGAGAATTATTACTATGAGATCATTAAAGAAATTGTGCAAATAGAATATCCACTTAAACAAGTACTATTGTTTCATTGTGAATGGTTTGATGTCATGCCTAATCATGGTGTAAAGATTCACAAACCATACGGTCTTGTGGAGGTTAATCATGTTAGACGGTATTCAAAGTATGATCCCTTCATATTTGCAAAAGATACAATTCAAGTGTATTATGTTCCATATCCAAGAAATATAAAAGAAAAAAAGAAATTGGTGGATTGTCCACAAAACTAAACCAAGAAGCACTGTTGATGATCGATATACTCTAGAGCTTGCATATCAAGATAAAACAATTGCTATGGATTTTGTGACCAATGATAATCTAGTTGGACCAATGAGAGATGAAGGTCCATATGAAGAGGTTGAAGTAAATCTAGGCCATGATCGAGTTGATGAGGAAGATGATGACATGGAAGAAAATGTAGGTGATGATGAGGAAGAAGAATTTGATTTTGATAATGATTCTGAAAAAGGTGAGGATAAAGATGATGATGATGCCATTTAATTATTTTATTTTTTGTGTGATACAAAAAGGTAACTTGATGATATTATAATATCCTATATTTACTATTTTTTTAAAAAAATTTAGCATATATACTAATTAATATTGCATTTAATTGTAGATGGCAAACAAAGATTAAGGAAAAGGAATAAGAAGATCTCGAATTCCAAAAAGCAACCAAAAAAACTACGATTTACAAGTAGTTCTCAGCAAATACCTACTGCACCTTCTATAGCTACATCATCTCCTCCAGTGATTTCTCCATCAACTACATTTTCTCCCAATATAGCTACTTCTCCCCAAACAACACCGCCAGCATCTATAGCACGTGTAAATTCTCCTAATCCACAAACCTATGGACAAGTTTCACCTCACCTTTCTCCTAATCCACAAACCTATGGACAAGCTTCACCTCACCTTTCTTCTCATGATTCGTCAAACAATCCAATAGTCAATGGCAAGAATATTTTATATCTCAGTCGAGATGGGTATGTGAAATGTTCTTATTTTATTTAAGTACATATGATATGTTTTAACTTATAACATGTAATGTTGGTAGATTTTTGCCCTTACACGCTACTGTTAATGGGATTACTGATGTTATCAAAAGTCATTTCCAAGAAGCATGGCCATCTTGGAAAAAAAATACCACCTAATACAAGAGAAATGTTGTTTAATGAGTTTAAGGTAAGTTTTAAAATTTTAGTATGTAATTTTTATGTATAAAATCAAATCTTAATTTTTTTTTAATTTGGTTATTATAGATCAAGTTTGATTTTGAGCCCCCAGATTATAATTAGGCTGAAAGAAATTTTCAAATGCGAGGTGCTGCCTTATTAAAAAATCTGCTTCAGAAGGCTCGTGTTACCATGAATAGGCCAAGATGGCTTAGAGAATCTGTGTGGAATGGGCTTTGTGAGCATTAGGCAAGTGAATCCTTTAAGAGAAAAAGTAGATAGGTGAAGCTAAATCGAGCATCTGATTGTGGGGGGCTTGGAGGTTTTCTTCACACCAATGGTTCTATTACCACTTCTCAGCATAGAGCTAATTTGGTTAAGTTCTCAAATAACCATTTTTTTTTGCATAAAGGTTAATTTTTGGCATATTGCTTTGAAATCAAGCAAGAAAACATTCTTAGTTTATATTATTATTATTTACATAGACAAAATTAAATGGGAGACCTCCTACACCCTTAGAGCTATTTCGCCATACACATAGACACAAGGATCAAACATGGGTGTATAAGAGATCAGAGCATATAGATGTAAGTAACTTGTAATTTGTTTAGTGCTCAGTTCGTGTCTATCAATTATGTTAGAAAATAATATCTAGTTATACACTGTTAGACTATATAGTGTGTATACTCTATTAATATATCATAAGTATGCTTAAGTTGGTTTTTGTGTTAGTTGATATCATATTTGTGTTTGTACGCGGAAATCATCTGAGCCATGGATGAGGCAACCCAAAAAGCATCTCAGGAAGGAAGTTCTAAACCAAATGAGATAGAGGTGTAGCGAGACACTGCTGGTATGAAAAAGGGGAGGATTTATGGTCTTGGCTTAGAGTCAACAGTAGTTCATAGAAGGCCTTGTTATTGCGGCTCAAGCTCACTTTCAGCTGAGTGGGTTTGTAGAGGAGAGCATGAAGAACTATTGAAAAAGATGCAAGATGAAAATGGTGCACTTGTAGCTAGGTTAGAGAACACTGAGAAAGAGCTTCAATGCACTCATCAGGAAGTTCAACACAATAACCAGATGCTACAAGAAATGATGAGACGAATGAATTTTCAATTTTCTGATCTCCAATCACCTATTGCAGACTTAGCTGAGGGGGAGGAAGGTGGTGATGATGATGATGATGAAGAGGAGGAGGATGAGGACCAGTTATAATTACTTTGTTCTATTTTGAATTGATACTAGTTATTTCAAATGATATTATGTAAAATTCAATGACTTGCTGGAGATATGGCTGAGCGGAAAAAAGGTGAAGATTAGGATGTATTTTGGATTGACACTTATTATTTTGTATGTTATTTAGTATTGATGTTTGACATTAGTTAGTTTATATTTAATAGGAGCTAATAGAGAGAAAGGTGGTGGTTAGGAGGACAAGTTATAATTACTTGTTTATATTTTGGATTGACACTGGTTATTTTGTATGGTATTCAGTACTGATAGTTAGCACTAGGTAGTTGTAATTTAGTAGGTTTCATGTATAATTTTATGTTTGTTTGTTGGTGATATAGATATGTAAATTAGATATATGAAGGTAGGAATCCAGAAAACAAAAAAAGGGCTGGCATCTACATCAATAATTAGTGACCGCGTTTGAGACTAAATTTGGGTTAGCGACTGATTTTGTGACTAATTATTATACAAGCATAGTGACCAAAAATTCAATCACAACTAATCACTGCATTTGTGAATGTTAGGAAGTATATTTGTGACCGATTTTTCGGTCACTAAATTAGTGACCGAAAAATCAGTCACTAAAGAGCACACAAACTTTGACACAAATCGGTCACAAAATTAGTGACTGAAAAGTAGGTCACAAAATTAGTGACTGAAAAATCGATCACAAAGACTAGTGACTGAAAAATCGGTCACTATTGAGCCAATTTCTTCTAATTGATAGAGGGGGCATTTCAGTCACAAAATTAGTCACAAAATTGGTCACAAACTTTAGTGACTGATTTTTCGGTCACTAATAGTTTAGCAACCTTGAATCTAGCTACAGCATTAACCGGTCACAAAATCGGTCGCTAAAATATTTTGTGACCAATTTATTGCATTTAGCAACTGAAATTTCGGTCACTAATCGTTGATTTTCTTGTAGTGGAAAGAATAAGAGAGTTCAAGGAAGCGCTAAAGGAAGTGGAGGAAGCTTGAGATTGAGAACCCTGGAGAGGACTAACAAACCCCGCAGACGTTTCATTCCACTCGAGGACATACCAGACACCAACCATTCAACCCACTATGTCTGGACAACCCGCATCTAACCGAGCTCCGACGTCACGTTTTCAACCCGAAACGTCGGGGTTCACGGCAACAGACTCTAACAATGACATGCAAACTTCCTTCAACAAGATGATTATGAGGTATCGTGTCTCTCCTAATTTTAAACCACCAATAGACATGAAGCAATATGATGGGACTTCTGACCCTCAGGAGCACCTGGATATTTTCCGAACTCACATGCTCCTTGAAGGAACAGTGAATCCGCTCAGGTGTAAGGCGTTCCCGCTTACATTGTAAAAATCTGCCTTAACATGAGTCAACCAATTGCCTATGGGGTCCATTCATTGATTCTCGGATCTTAGTTCTCGCTTACTAGCTCGGTTCACCACTATTCAAGTCAAAGTGAAGTCAATAACCAGGCTCCTCAGTTTCCGCCAGCTCCCAACCAAAACAATGCGAGAATATCTGTACACATTCAACTAGGAGGCATTTCAAATCAGGGATCTAATGCCTCAAATGGCTCTTATCACTCTTGTGGGAGGACTTAAGCAAGGCGACTTCTAGAGATCGTTAGCCAAAAAGGAGCCTCAGACTTTTGAAGAGCTCCAAAGCAGAGCCGAAAAGTATATCAACCTGGAAGAAGCCCTAAGCCATACACAGAAGCCTCACCCTAGGCGGCTAAACCTCAGGTGAGAAGAAATTACGAGGCAGGAGAACCGACCTCCTAAAAGTGGACGATATTCCATGTATACTCCCCTGTAAATATCCTTAGCATAACTTTTTTGAGAAATACATAACACAAAATACCCGCCCAAGCCCGTTCTATTAAGGATCACCCTTCACGGCGATAGAACGACATACTATGAGTACCAACAAAGCCATGGGCATCAAACTGAGGATTGTCAAGATCTCTGGGATGCTGTATAAGAGCTGATAAGGATGGGAAGGCTAGCTTGTTATGTAGCCACTCAATGGAGCCTGAGAAAAAGAAGACCATCACCAAGCCCGCGAAGATCCCTGAAGGGACCAGTTAACCCGAACCATCGAGATGATATCTGGGGGATTTACAGGAGGAGGAGTCTCTAAGTCCTCCAGGAAAAGAACATTGAAGGAAGTACTATGGATGGATAGCAGAAATAGTGCAAAAGCCCCATGGATGCCACCTATTTCCTTATCGAAGAACAATAACCCTGACATCATACAAGGACACGATGATCCAATTGTAATATCAATCCTGACATTGAATACAGAAATCAAGAGAGTTTTGGTGGACCAAGGGAGCTCCACTGACATCATATTCCGAGATGCCTTTAACAAGCTCGGACTAAAGGAAAACAACTTAAAAGCATACTCGGATGATCTTTTCAGCTTCGGCAGTGAGAAAGTGAGATCAGATGGCCACATCACCTTTCACACCATGGTGGGGAATCCCCCACTCACCAAGATAGTCCCTGTTGACTTCTTAGTTATTTGAAGGCCATCCGCATATATGTCATCATGGGGAGACCAACAATCAACAAGTTATGGGATTTTGTATCTATAGCTCATCTAGTAATGAAGTTCCACACCGAACAAGGCAGAGTAATCACTGTTTGAGGGAGCCAAGAAACAATCAGGCATTGCTATAATGCCAGCTTGGAAGTTGGAAAAAAGGCAAGACAGGAAGATAGGATAAAAATAGCTGTAATGGATCTAGAAGTACGGAACCAGAAGTTTGCGAACAACCGGAGCCTGGGGGAAGCTCGAGGAGGTCCAAATCGGAACAAGAGGAAACCAATTGATAAGGATAAACAGCGAAAAACATGTGTCATTGGCTCTCCGTTTATCCTGGCTCAAGACCTATGAGCCAGAAAAGAAGGAAAATGGCACCCCGCAAAGAGCAAGAGGTGATAATAAGGTAAACACAAGAACTATTAAAAGTTGGGTTCATTAGGGAAGTACAGTACCCAACCTGGCTGTCCAATGTAGTAGTGGTCCCAAAGGCCAATAACAAGCGCGAATAGGTGTCGATTTTACCAACCTCAACAAAGCATGCTCGAAAGATCCTTATTTGCTTCCCAGCATTAACGGACACGTTGACGCCACCTCAGGACTCAAACTCTTATCTTTTATGGATGTATACTCAGGATACAGTCAGATCCCTATGCATCCTGAGGATGAAGAGAAAACAACATTCATAACATTAAGGGCCAACTACTACTAAAGGTGATGTCCTTTGGACTAAAGAATGTTGGATCCACTTACCAAAGGCTAATGAACAGGGTCTTTCAAGAGCACTTAGGGGAAACGATAGAAGTATACATTGACGATTTGCTGGTAAAGGCCTCAGACCCTGAATCTTTGCTGTCTGACTTAAAAAGGATCTTTGACTGTCTTAGAAAGCACAACTTGTGCCTTAACCTAACCAAATGTGCCTTCATAGTGGAAGCAAGAAAGTTCCTCAAATTCATGCTATTTTATTGGGGAATTGAAGCTAACCCAAACAAATGCTGAACAGTGCTTGACATGTAGAGCTCAGAAAGCAAAAAAGAAGTTCAGAAACTTACAAGCCGATTAGCTGCACTATAAAGATTCCTATCTCAAGCTACACGAAAGTTTTCCCACTCTTTGAGCTGCTAAAAAAAAACTGGGAGTTCAGCTAGACAAAAGAATGTGGGGAAGCCTTTCAGCATCTCAAGAACTACCTGGGAGTCCCCAACCTTGACAAAACCAAGAAGTAGAGAAGAATTAATCCTCTACCTGTTAGTAGGAGAAAAGGCAGTAGGAGCTGCCCTAATCCAAGAAGAGGGTGGATTTCGGGAACCGATATACTTCAGCGGCAAGGCGTTGAGCGAACCAAAGCTTAGGTACCAGAAACTAGAAAAAAACTACTTTTGCTCTAATTTTGTAAGCTAGAAGGCTAAGGTAGTATTTCCAAGCACACCCCATCCAGGTACAAACTAATCAGCTCATCTAAAAAATTCTCCAAAAACCAGATTTAGCTGGAAAGATGATCTCATGGTTAGGCGAGCTCTTTGAATTTGATATCCAATACAAGCTAAGGCTTGCTATCAAGGCGCAAGTATTGGCAGACTTCATTTACGAATGGTCAGACGAAGCAACAGTCCTAGAAAGCGAGGAATGGAAGTTATACATGGATGTATCTTCTAATTCATAGGGAAGTGGAGCAAGGGTTATGCTGAAAAAGGAGATGAAACGAGGATAGAAATGTCTGTCAGTTTTGAATTCCCCACCTCCAACAACTAAGCAAAATACGAAGCCTTGCTGGTCGGTTTGAATTTGGCAAAAGAGCTTAACATCTCCAAGCTAAAAGTACTCACCGATTCGCGAGTAATAGCATCCCAAGTTTCGAGGGAGTATATAGCCAAAGAGCCTCAATTTCGGAAATACCTAGAAATGGTTAGAAGCCTTATGTCAGAGATGGGGGATGTGCAAGTTTCCCATATTCCCTGAGAAAGAAACTCCATCCTGACATCCTCTCAAAGCTGGCCAGCACGAAGCTGGGGGGCAACAACAGAAGTTTGATCATAGAAAAACCCTCCCAACCGTCAATAGAACTGGTAAAGTAGGTCACAACAATAGAAATCGAGGAAGACTGGATGACCCGGATCTGATGCTTTCTAAAACACCAGACATTCCTTGAGGACCTAGATGAACCCAAGAAGGTTCTGAGAGATGCACCTTACTTCACAGTAATGGATGAGATTTTATATCAAAGAGGTTTATTACAACCAATGTTAAAATGCCTAGGGTCTCAGCAAAGTAGGTATGTCTTGAAGAAATTCATGAAGGAATAGGCAGCCAGCATCTCGGAGAACATGCCCTAGCTCTAAAGACACTCCGTGCTGGATACTACTAGCCAATGATGAAAAAGATGCTGCCGAGTTTGCAAAAAAGTGTGAAAAATGCCAAAAAACCACCAAGCCATATCACCTTAGCTGAAAATATGTTCATCATCTCCAGCTCTTGGTCGTTTGATCAATGGGGACTTGATCTGCTCGAGCCCTTCCAGACAACCCCAGGGCAGGTCATGTATCTAATCATGGGTATTAACTACTTCACGAAATGGGTAGAAGCTGAGACTCTGGCTACCATTGCATCATCCGAATGTCGCAAATTCATTTGGAAGAATATATTTACCTTTTTCAGAATTCCAAAGAAAATCATCAGTGACAATGAAACCTAATTCACTATCATAAATTCAGACAACTATTGGAAAACTTCGGAGTAGCACATTAGTTCACCTCTGCGGAACATCCCCAAGCCAATGGACAGGCAGAAACAGGAAACAAGATCATTCTACAGGGGCTAAAGAAAATGCTTGACCAACCAAAACGAGTCTGGCCAGAATAACTTGGAAGTGTGCTTTAGGCATGCCAAACAACACCTCATTCAACCATCCAAGAAACCTCTTTTCGGCTCTTCTTCTGATCTGAAGCCGTGATACTTGTCAAAATCGGAGAGCCAATCTTGAGAGTGATCCTATGTTCAAAAGAATGAAATCCGACCCAAAGAAGAGAAGAGCTAGACTTGCTCACTAAAAACAGATAACGTGCCCATATCAGAGAATTGGAGCTCAAAAGGAGAATCACTCGAAGATACAACAATGGGGTTATCCCGAGGTCTTTCAAGAATGGGGTCCTAGTCCTCAGAAGAGCCAACATCGAACCACCTCTACCTGGGCAAGGAAAACTAGCCCCGAACTGGGAAGGACCATACAAGGTCACAAAGGTCTTAGGCAAAGGAGCATACAAGTTAACCACCCTAGAAGAAAAGGAGATTCCACGAACTTGGAATGTGGCAAATTTAAGAAAATTCTATGTATAGATGCCAAACCATGTAATTAAAAACTACAGATTGGTTGGGGTAAATGCCACCATATCAATTATAATTTTTTAATAAAAAATAATATAATTATTTACTTTTCAAAAATTAATAAATATTTAATATCATTATGAAAGAAGTATAAATTATAGAATTAATTTTTTTAAATATTTTAGTGTTAAACAATTGAAGGTATTTTTTTCAAAAAAATTAGTATGAAAAAATTATGGAATTGATACATTGGAATGTTTAAGTTGTAAAAAATTAAATTGAATACAGTGATACATGTAGATAGATAATTTTTTATTGTGATTTTTAAAAGTTCTACATTTGAAATTAGAAAATTTTCCCTAATCTCATCTTTATTTAGAATTTTGCCTCCATTCTCATGCACATCTCGATCACGGATCCCCATTTTTCATTTCATATGGAGATTTGAATCTCTATTGATATTTACGAGTTTATTAAAAAAATTTAAAATTAAAAAATTTTAAAAATACTTTGAACTTCAAAACATAAATATCTATAATAACAAATACTATTAATGCAACATAATTATGATAGGTATGTTATCGTTAATACTATAATTATATATATAAAATTTTTATGGTATAATATATTAAGTTATAATTTTGTTTATGCTATTTTTTATTTTTTATATTGATTTTGTTAATGATAGAGAGATATGAAGGTAAGATTGGAAAAAAATAATTGATAATTAAAATGTAAATTAAATTCAAAAACTTATTTTAAATGTTAAAATTATGAAAAGAGTGTGGTATAATTTTTCTATAAATAACACATGGAATACTTTTTATGTAATGAGTCTTAAATATTAGTATTATATCAATTATTATCATATCTGATTAAGAATAAATTTGGTATAAATTAAATTTTGAATTATTATCATATCAAAATTAATCAATTAGTAATTCATTATCAATTTGACTTATCAATTTTCTTTAAAAAAATATTAATTTTAAAGCTTATTTATTTTAAAATATTTTCTTTATAATTTTTTATATTACCTTCATAATGTAAGACTATTAATGGTTCTTAATTTAATTATATATCATAATTATATTAACATGGATTCTCTCTTAGTACAAATTATAATATTTAATGATTATAATATTTGATTCTTTAATGATTGTAATATCTAATTTTATTTTATATAAAAAATAATTAATAAGTAAATTATAAATTAAGTTTAAAAAATCTTTAAACATAAAGATTGAGAAAAGTGAAGCCTAAATCATTGTAAGAATGACATGTGTAATAGTTTTCATGAAATGAGTCTGAAATATTAGTATAGTTGATTTATATAATCAATAAATTTTATATAAAATCTTAATTATTAATAGCTTTTAATTATAAATAAGATTCTCATAATTCTCTATCATTTTTTTCTTTTTAAAATTTTCTCCAATTTTTTTAACTTTTTCAACACTAACTTGTTTTTTGCAAAATTCATTCAAATATTTTAAAGTGTAAAATTATCAAAATTGTTATGAGTTGCATGATTGATTTTTTCTAAAAAAATTCATTCAAATCTTTTAAAGTATAAAATTATCAAAATTGTCATGAATTGTATGATTGATTTTTTTTCAAAATTCATTCAAATTTTTTAAAATATAAAATTATCAAAATTATTTGTAAGAGCTCAGAGGTTATTGAAGGTATAATTTTATGGTCATCTCAGGTGATCCCAGGATTTTTATTTTCACCTGTGTACATATATAAATTTTTTTTATTGAATTGGCATAATCTTGATCTTCAAATCATTAAATTAGTCTATATATATAATCAAATAATGTCCTCACTAATGACATGAAAAAATATTTTACGTTTAAATAATTAAATTCATCAAAATCTTATTGTTAATAAAAAGGTAAATGATATAACCTGGTGTATATATTTTGCATCTTTCTTATAATTTATATACTTAATTTCATAAATTTAATATAATAGTATTGAAAAGAAAATCACCACCCACATCAAATATAAAAATTTTACATGTGAAATTAATACTAAAATTATGAAATTAATTTATCAATATAATTCATGATTTTAGTATCGCAATAATTAAAGATATTTAATTAATATAATGCAATCCTATTATTAAATACAAATGATTATCAATGATATACTAATAATATATAATAATTACGGTGTATTTTTTTAAAAAATATTAATGAATAACTTCTTAAAATCTGTGGGCCCTAAAACATGCTTATTGTGACACGTATAAAACTTTCTTTCAAACAACTCTGCAATATTAGTATTATAGATAGATTATAGATTTATACAATCAATAAATTTTATATAAAATCTTAATTATTAATAGCTTCTAATTATAAATAAGATTCTTATAAATATCTATCATTTTTTTCTTTTTAAAATTTTCTCCAATTTTTTTAACTTTTTCAACACTAACTTGTTTTTTGCAAAATTCATTCAAATATTTTAAAGTGTAAAATTATCAAAATTGTTATGAGTTGCATGATTGATTTTTTTTTTAAATTCGTTCAAATCTTTTAAAGTATAAAATTATCAAAATTGTCATGAATTGTATGATTGATTTTTTTTCAAAATTCATTCAAATTTTTTAAAATATAAAATTATTTATAAGAGCTCAGAAGTTATTGAAGGTATAATTTTATGGCCATCTCAGGTGATCTCAGGATTTTTATTTTTACCTGTGTACATATATAAATTTTTTTTATTGAATTGGCATATTCTTGATTTTTAAGTAATTAAAGTAGTCTATATATATAATCAAATAATGTCATCACTAACGACATGAAAAAATATTTTGCCTTTAAATAATTAAATTCATCAAAATTTTGTTGTTAATAAAAGGGTAAATGATATAACCTGGTGCATATATTTTACATTTTTCTTATAATTTATATACTTAATTTCATAAATTTAATATAATAGTATTGAAAAGAAAATCACCACCCACATCAAATATAAAAATTTTACACGTGAAATTAATACTAAAATTATGAAATTAATTTATCAATATAATTCATGATTTTAGCATCACATAAAACTATTTAATTAATACAATGTAATCCTATTATTAAATACAGATGATTATCAATGATATGCTAATAATATGTAATAATTGTGGTGTTATTTTTTTCAAAAATATTTATGAATAACTTCTGAAAATATGTGGGTTCTAAAACATTCTTATTGTGACGCATGTAAAAGTTTATTTCAAACAACTCTAAAATATTAATATTATAAATTATAGATTATGGACATAGATTATAGATTTTACTCGCATGGATACGGAAATCCCCGTCACTAGATAATTATTCTAGTAATTATATATATACTTTTTTACAACTACATCTGATGTTTTAATTTGATGTTCTATTGAATAATGTTACTGGCTAAATTGTTTTATATCAATTATTTATAATGTTGCAGAGCTATTTGTTGTGTTATTTCGTTATGGTATTTTGCTATATTTAAAGTTTTAAGTTATATATTTGATTTAAAATTTGAAGATTTGGAATTGTAATGATATAGGGTTCTATTTTATTGTTATATGCTTAAATCTTGGATTACTTTGTTTAATGTTTTTCCTTAATTTGTAAATATTGTTTTGGGTCCCCACCGACTAGGATACTGGGGATAGAGGAAAGAAATTAACTATCAAATATATAGGCATTTAAATGGGATTTTTCTTCATGGAAATCACTTTTTTATCTCAAAAATTATTTTTCATATGTACGAATAATTTTTTAAAAATAATTAGAATCTAAAAAAGTAAATTTTTCATTTCTTTTAAAATGAGTACATAGCTTATTAAAAAAATCAATTTTTAATTTTTTTGAACTATATATAAAATTTATATTTCCTAATTTAGGGCAATTCTACAAGACCCAAATTGGTTTTCCCGAGTTGAGCTGCTCGATACATGTGGTGATAATTTATTGGTGAGATAAAAAGCAAAAGAAAGTGAGAGAGAGAATATTAACAGAGTAACAAAATGTGATTGTATTTTTCTTTTTCTCCAAGCTTATGTTTTCTCTCGATGTCTTCCGAACTCATCCCCACCAAAATAGCCGCTGATGGCTAGCCAGAAAAGCACTTGTCAAAGAGACAATGGTGGTCCTATCATTATTAAAAGTGTATTCTGGGATCATCCACGCATGACAACTTGCTTTGTATGTAGCTCGAAGAGTGATGTGAGTTGACAATACGATTAAGAGTTTATTTCGGTATTGTTTCTTGAGGTGAAATATCAGTATTTTTAAAATTTAAAGATAAAACGGATTTTTCTCCTCTTATCTTTATTCAATTTTTTTCGATTTGATATCTTATCATTTTCTCAATTTAGCCTCCTTTATTTTAAACTAAATAAATAATTTCCTATACTATGTATGTAATTATTTAAAATATTAATTTTTACTTTAATTGATTAATGATTACTACTTAATAATATTAAAATTTTAAGTGTAAATTAATAGATAAAAATGTATTATTCAATATTATTAAGGCATTGGAAAATATATTAATTATTAATATAAAATCAATATTGTTATTTAAGTGGGATAGTCATTTTTTCAAAGAAATTAGCTTAACATAACATTGATATTAAAAATTCAAAAGAACATATAGGTCGTATGATAAATTATTATTATTTTTTACATTCAATAATTTTAGTTAAATAAATCAATCTATAAGAAAAATTAAATTTGCAAGTAAATTACTTAAAAGTGCAAAAAGAAAAAACTTTGTCAATAAAACCAAATTCGTATTATAAGTTCACTTTAATGTTAATTCAATAAAATACAAAAGCAATGCACTCATTCAAAAAGTGTCCACCCTGAATCAGCAAAGCACAATGCAAAATCACCAAAAAAGTTAAATGCCTGATTCAAAACACGATGAATAATTATGGTCATGCTTACCCAGAAAAAAAATTTTGAATGTCACATATATGATAAAGAATGCTAACGTGCCACAAACTAATCATACGGTGCTGATGTAGTGTGCTGATGTAGTATGAGTATGTGGATTTGACGTGGACTATACCCTATATTATCATTTTTTGTTACTTGAGTGATAATATGATAGAGGAGGCAAGGTTGTGTTTAGTAATTCTCTTTTGAGAAAATGAACCTACTTATAAAAAATATAATATAACTTTTTTCTGTTAGAGAAGCAAAAAGCTAAGATGATTTTGCTCATTGTGAACAATCGATATTATTCAACCTTTTTAATAATAAAATCCAACAGATTGCACTTAATTTACCTTTTTTTTTATTTATAGTTTCATTTCTTGTTTATTAAAAAATATAAAAATAAAAAAAATTGAAAAAAATAAAGGAGTTCACGGACTCCTTCTCATCTGGCCGAGGCATACACGTGAAATGTGATAGCATGGGGAGGGGGAAAAGCAAAAAATCAAAACAGAGGCAATGATGATGTCTTTGAACTTAGATCTCTCTTTCGGTGGAATTCAAAAAAACACCGAGGGTATACATGGGGGGACGGAGACCATAATCAAGGGGGAGAAGGGGAGAAAATTCTGAAGATCAAAAAAATTTTCAAACACTCATCACACGGAGAACCTGCGAAGAAATTAACATCCAGTCCAGAAGACAATTCAGAAGCGAAAAAAAAGATCAAAGTAAACAATAGAAGTTCATCATCACTACCATCAGATTTTTTTTTAAAAAAAAAAAGAAGGGAGAGGAAGACACAAGGGGCCGCGGCCTCCCTTCACCATCATGCCCTCCCCTCAGAACTCCTCAACAACCACCGCCTAAGCCCTACCGCGAACCACCAAACCACCTTGACCTCCTCATCATCCAAGCCTCCGAACCACCTTCCTCTCTTCTCTCCCAGCAATCGGATCATCCTCTAACCCAACTCCTTTTTCCACCATCTTCTTCCTTCCCTTCCACCATCGGCTTCCCCCCTCCTCGGATCATCACCACCACTGGCGGCCCTTCCCTTTCTTTTCTTCCCTCTCCTTAGCCACCCCTAGCACCATCATCATCATGAACCCGCGCTTCCCTCCAGAACCACCATCATGACAAGCCATCAACCTCGAACTACTTCACCTTCGGCCTTCCTCCCGCCTCACCGCTGACACCACCGTCTCAGATCCACGGCTCCTTCACTTCTCACCACGAACCCAACTCCCTAAACCACCGCGAAGCCATCGGCCTTCCTCCCGCCTCAGCTGCGCTTCACCCCTGTCCCCTGACCACGATGCATCAAGGCCTAGGTTCTCTCCTCCGATCGCTTCCCGTCATGTTTCACATGTTTCCTCTGCTCTCCTTCTTCTCTCGTGTGTACGTGAGAGAGAGAAATCTTGTGAGAGGGAAAGTGAGTGAATGAGTGATAGTGAAGAGTGTGTGAGTCCGTGACTGTGTGCGTGTGTATGGGTATGTGCGTGTGAGAAAGAGAAGATTATGTGTGTGTTGGGTGGTAGTGTATGTGAGTATGGGTAGATTAAAAAATAAAAAGTGTTATTTTATAATTATTTATTTATATTTTGAGTTAATTTTATTTAACTTTGTGAGATCTAATAATAGATTTACTTGATTTGAGATTTGATTGTCTAATTAAGTTTTCTTTTAGTCTTTGGTTTTGATTTAGTTTAGGCCTAAATAAAAGTTTTTTTTAAGTTTGTAATAAATATTTCGACATTTTGATAAAAAAAAAGAAGAGAATTTATAAAATGTGTTCTTTTATTTATTTTTATTCGAACGAAATTAGGTGAATTAATTGCAAAAAAAAAGAAAGAAACAAAAACAAGTGATTCAATTCAATTTCATTTAATTTCATTTCATTATTTTGGGTGAGATTAATGTCAATGTTTCTATTAATTGAAAAAGACTAAAAAAGGTAATTAAGACCTTTCTTTAGTTTAATTATTTTAGGTGTTTTACTTAAATTAATGATGTCTATGTTTATGGTTTAATTATTTTACGTTTATAGGTTTTGCTTAATTTCTGTTGTGTTTTTTAAGTTTAATTATTTTATATGTTTATACGTTTTGTTTAAGTTAATTATATAATGGTATTCATGAATGTTTTTATTGTCTTGCTTGGATTAAGAATGTTTGTGTTTTATATTAATTACTTGCTGTGTTTATGTGTTTTGATTAAGATTAATTGTGTAAATTGTAATATTTTACATTTCTAGTTTAATTATTGTACATATTTTGTGTATTTGCGTTTGTGAATTACTTATTTAGTTTTGTTATTTTATGTGATTATGTGTTTGGTGTGTAATTAGGTTATGAATTTTTTTTTCTTGGTTTAATTATTTTATGTGTTTATATGTTCATTTAAGTTAATTGTGTTTAATTTTATAGGTTCCCGTTAAAATTAGAATTTTGTCTAAAAAGAGAAGTTTTCCATTTTTGATTCAAAATAAGTACTTGAGTGTTTTATTGGAATTTATTCATTTAATTAATTGATGAATTATATGAAAAAAAAGAGGGTTGATTGAGCCGAGGCGGTTTGTTAATCTCATGTTTCAGAATATTTTAGGCTGGACTATTGATATTCAAAGTCTTTCAAAATAGAGTTAATTGGACCAAGGTTTGTTAACTTTATATTTTAGAATATTTTAAATTTATAATGACGATATTCTAAAATTCCCTTTCAAAATTAGATTTTCATAATATTATTTTGTTTGTAAATATTTTATTATTACTTCTTTTTTTTTATATATTAATTTGAGTTAATTATTAAATTGTAAATATCTCTTTTAAGGATAAAGTTAATTTGACCGCGACGTTTTGTTAACTTTATGTTTTAGAATATTTTAGCTGTGACAGCTTAATATTCTAAAATTCTCTTTCAAAACTAACTTTTCACCACTTAATTTATTTGTAAATAATTTTCCTAATATTTTCCTATGCTATTTGTGTATTTTGTTTTCTTTATAAATTTCTTTTTCCTAAATTTTATTTCAAAATATTTTATTTAACTTTTGTTATTGTAGATAAAGAGTTAACTTAGCCGTGACGGCTTATTAACTCGATATTTCGAACATTTGAGTTGTGACAGCTTAATGATTCGAAATTTTCATCAAAAAATTTTGTTCTCTTTTATATTTGTTTCTATTGATTTATAAAAATACATAAAAAAATAATTTTCTTCTTTTTCTCTTATTGGTAAATATTTATAATTTATATATTTATTCTCAATTTAATTTTGTTGATTTATTTAGTAAATTCCTTATTCAAATAATAGGGTTAATTTAGCCACGACGGCTTGTTAACTTGATATTTGAGTATCTGAATTGTGACAATTTAATATTCCAAATATCTCTCATAAGGTTCGTATATTTTCTCTTACAAAAAACACCAAAAAATAAATTTTCGCTTCCTTTTAGATTCTATTTGCAAGTATTTGTTATTTAGAACAATTCTTTTTTTAAAATTATATGCTTATTGTCAAATGTTTTCGTTTCAAATAAAGAACGGTTAACTTAGTCGTGACGACTGGGCTAACTCTTCTTTTAGAGACATCTGAATTATGTACGTGCAAGACTAAAAATTCTTTTCTTTTAAGAAAAATAAATTCCTTTTAATTGTCTTGAAACAGAAAATAAATGTTTGAAAAAGGTTATTTATTTAATTTGCACAGTTAATTAAAGATACTGGTGATCGAGGCAGATGGTGTCTTAGAGTGCGTGGGATTAAATTCCTACCTTCCCTATGCATAACCGACTCCCGAACTCAAACTGGTTTCAAAGACTATTCTCTAAAAAATGGGTTTTTTCAACGTTTTCCCAATTTTAAATAAACTTGGTGGCGACTACAATATTTTCAAACAAATTTTTTTCTCTTTTTTTTTTCGCCGTCTCTGTCGCGATCCCGGTTGCGACACTCATAATTTTTAAAAGTTAAAGATGTTTTTGAGAGTATTTTGTCGTTTTAATATATATATATAACTTTGTCGTTTTGCTCGTCATAAGTATTTTGCTCATAACTTTTAAAAATTAAGGATCTTTTTCTTAACGCACTTTGAATCCAAGATTCTTTAAAGTGATAGTATTTTTTGCTCATCATAAATATTTTGCTCATAATTTTTAAAATTAAAGATCTTTTTCTTAACGCACTTTCAATCCAAGATTCTTTAAAGTGATATATATATATAAGTGGCATATCACCTAAAAAAATATTTATTATGAGAATGAGAGGAGTAAATCTAGACCGTATAACTATATATAAATGATTAAGATTTAAAGATAATTAATGACAATTATTGCTCACATCCTTATTTGAGAAAATCATGTAACTTTATATTTTAATTTTAAATATTCATATAAGATCCAATACTCAAGATTGATTTCTCTCATTTTTATAATAAATCTCATTTCTCATATGATACATTTCCTATATATATATATATATATATATATATATATATATATATAAACACATAATATACTTTATTAAGAGAGTGAAGAATTTCATACAATCTTATATTTTGATCTTGATTATTCATATAAAATCTAATGATCTAGATTTAATTTTTTCACATTCATAATAAATCACTCATAAATAACTGTTAAAATATGACCATCGATCAAATATAAAGAAGGAATCTAACAAGATCAAACATGATTAAAGTGAACAATTAAAAAGGAATCAAAACTGATTAGTAGTTTAGTACGCGCACAAACCGACTATATATATTATATTTGCACAAGGGACAGCTTATGGGTAGTAACTTACAATCGATCAGAATATTTTATTAACTAAACATTTCCTTTTCGAAAAACAATGTTTGTCTTTTTCTTTCTCTCTCATCCATGGTCCATGGGTTTTCTTTTTCTCACCCGTGATATTCTTGCCTATGGATAGCTTTGCAAATAGGCCTTTAAACCTACGCAGCAAATGACGGTCGCATAGCTCTACAAGGTACTTAGCAAGCAAGTTTTTAGGCCATTATTCCAATGAAAAGATCAAGTTATTGTTAACGAAGTTTAACTATTATACTCACTATCATAAACCATATATTTTTGTTGTTTGAAGTGGTTCAACATTTGTTTTCTTAACTAAAGTTTTGGGCATAAGTCTTGTAGATGAAAAATATAAACTTTGTAGTATGCAAATAGATCTTTGCATAAAATAAAAAACTAGAGCAAGCATACATTTTGATCCTTGAAAGATGCATATGGCATTAACTTGATCCTGTATTTTTCTTCTTTTTTTTTTTTTTGATATCATATGCATCTCTAAAAGGCAAGATGTGGCATCATATTGGCTTCTAAACTTTGATCCAATAGGTCGTTAGAAGTTAAAACACAATGACATTTTTGTCATAGTGAAAGTTAGTTGACATATAAAACAAGTTCCTAAAAACTTATTTTGTCCAAAAAGAAAAAGAATCAAATAGATATCATATGCATATGAGACACTAATTAGTGATGCCATATTTTAACTTTCGGAAAAAATTGGGAGGAATAAAAAAAAGCTGGATGAAAATTTTATTGATGAAACTTATGCATAAAATTATACGTAAAATTTATTTAAGAAATTTATGGTGGCACATGAAACCATCTCTCCTTATTAATATTTACACACATAAAATTATCATGTTATGAAATTATCTCTTTTAAAATTTTAAACTAATAGATAGAGATTAAGGACACATGAATAATTTTATATCTAATCAACTTTGCCACAAGCACCAGACTAGAATAGTATTGATTTTCTCAACCGAAAGTGATTGTATCATTTGATATATAGATGCAGCATACACATGCGTTAGCAAAGGCTAGTAATAGTATATGCTAGCATGTTTGGATTTTTCTTTAAAATTTTAAAATTATGGTTTGGAAAAGCTACAATAAATGAGTTTTTGTTTAAACCATGGCTGTATGGTTTTGAGTTTTCTAAACAAAAAAAAACCAAACAATTCAACTGTCAACACCAAATTCTTTGATTGAAGAGTTTTGTTTTCTCAAAATAGAATAATCAGCATGTGTTGGCAACATTCAAACTCTGCTATACTATCATGAGCAAATACAATCCGGTCAAGATAGCACTGTTTCCATAAAAGAATGAGCAATGTCATATAAATATTGCAGGTGTGTCGGTTATTTCATCAACTACCTACGGGTGGGACAAGAATAAATGTTTACCACTTTTGATACAAGTGAATTCGAGTAAATTTTCAAATTACTCTATGATATATTATATATGTGGATAATTTTAGTTTATGAGATTTAAAAATTAAAGTTATAAAATGCAAGTTATATTATTAGTCTACGATCTTATTTTTATCACTGTGACATTACATTTTTGTTAATACGTCATATTAGTTGATACACCAGTAATAGAATGATATTCTACTGGAATTTTTATACATTAAATTGCATAAAAATAAATATAATTTAAAGTTATAAATATGTATCTCATAGTTTGTAATATTATTAATAATATATTTGGCATATATATGTGGATAGTTGATTGAACTTATTATTCAACCATTTCACTCAGATGTCAAGTAGAATGTCAGTTTAAAATTTAATATGAAACATTGGTTAAAATATGAAGGCAAATTAAAGTGAAAAAAAATGGGGTCAGGAACTTAACTTGATACACATTTTGCAGTGATAGGATTAAAAAGTTAATTTACACTTCTTATAATTAAAATTACTTACGAATACAATTTCGATGATGACTTAAACATTCATGATGAATATCTGATGGGCTCCACCCATATTGATTGACTGCTTTGAATATGATTCCTATGAGTGCCATAAAGGTACGTACGTACGTGTTTGCTTTATAAAGGAATGGGAGGGATCAGCTAGTCTCCAACTACCTGAAAAACACTCTTCCACAGTGATCGACCAACAAGTTCATTACCCTACCACATATCTAATCAGCGGCGGCGCCTGCGTGAGTATACTACTTGTCATTTGTCAATCCAAGCCTAAAGAAAGAACAAGGAATAATTGACCACCAAGAAATTAGTTGCCAGATTTTCTTGCCTAAGAACGTGGACAACAACGCATTAATTCCAGCCATTGTGCAGATTTACAATCCCATACATTATAATGGATGGCTTTTTATGAATTTCTTCAATCACAAGCTTGACAGCAAGACAGGCTCTGCCTGAATTTAGTTAAATTGCTTGCACTTTTATTTAAATAGGTAAATTTGAAATCATCCAACTCTTCCGACCGACCAACAAAACTGTTAAAAAAAAATGAATAAAAGAAAGAGGGTTTGGGGGTTCTATAGCTAAGTATATGAACCTTAGATGCTCATCAATATTCAACAAAAGAATTTCAGTCATTTTATTCAAATTGTAGACATAAGTCTCTTAAGAGATTGTCAGAAAGTTAAGAACGGCTTCATAATTAATTAAGAAGCGGGTGTAGGTAGCCGTTACTTATATGTTTTTCTGTTCAATTAGTTATTTAATGAACAACCTGTTAGTTTCATTATTTTGGTCTTCTCCTCGACTCCTCATGCATATATCTGTAACAAACCTAGCTTGTTGAGTTGATCATCCATAAGCATCATTCTTTTCTCCTCTCATTAATAGTTTTGTCGTAAAATTAATTAATTGATGGACTTTATTAACACCTTTTTATCGAACATAAAAGATATAAGTTTTGTGGTTATATAAAAAGTATAAAGTTGTATCTACAATTTAACGGTCCACGCTACGCAACAAGTCAAATGTCTAACTAACTCTTTATAATAATAATAATCTTCAGGGAGTCATAATAACAATGATAAGAGCAATGCCATATCACAACTTGAATTTGACAATTTGATAACAATACAAATATATAAAACAGACACTCGATGACTGCAAATATAGCGGGTGCTGCAGTCATTGATAATCAGGATACATGAGCTATATAAAAACCAAGATCGAATAAAACAACGAAAGGGAATGTAAAGAAACACATGCATAACAAATTAAAGAGACACAACATAAGCTTGCACAAATGCACACCAAACACAAGCCAATGACATATCGGCGAAAAGACCACAGAGCAGACAACATAAACTGAACCACAACTCCATGTCTATCGATCACCAACAAACAGCAGTACCCGAAGATCCCCCTGTACGTCACAACAAAGTGGACATTTATTAATTAGCAGCACTAGATCGAAATTAAACCACCCTCACTCTAGAATATATATAAAACAAAATAAATTGCTGAGCATTTGGTCCAAATAATATAATCTACCTGATATATATAGACGACTCTATCTGTGTCCATGCACATTGAAGACTTAAGGAATTGGAGACAGGTCACCATGTGCATTCTGTCTATAAACTTCAATATAGTAAGGTATCGGAAGAAAAGGATGATTTTCATCCTTGTAGAACTTCAGCACGTCATCCACTACGAGTCCCTTCTCACGAACTACCTTAGACCAACCTTCGCATATCGTTGGTTTTTCATACTCCCCTTGTCGTTTGATGCAGCGAAACAAATAATGCCGAGGATGCACACTATCCCCATAGCACACGTAAAATTCTATTTCGTTCTTTCCTTCCTCGAATAAAGGGAGAACGCGTAGTTGCCCAGTTGGGAAAGACAGCCGGCCTTGGATATCAGTCCGTGTAAGTTTCTTCTCGAACACTAGCCCCATATTATATTAATTGATGTAAGCTAAGGTATCACACTCTAAAGGATTCAGAATGAAAGGCCTGAGAATGAGAGAAGAATTGCATGACACTAAAATAAGCTAGCACTATGTTTTTATAGCTAGACCAACCTACCAAGTGTTATTCTTCCCGAATCCCATTCACAAAGTAAGTTTGATTTTCATAAGAAAATTTTTACCATAAAGCAGGCATATGTAGGTCCAAGCTAAGCTCAACATAAATGCTGATAGTGATAGGCCTTAAAATCATTGGTCGATCAGATTTTTGTTAATAGGGAAGTTCTGTAGATAAAAGAGTTATGAGTAGGATGAAGACATGTGATTTATAATTTTTTAGGTATAAGTTTATAATATTTTACTTAGTGATTTATAATTTTTTCATGCAAGGTTTATAATTCTTTTTTGTAATCACTTTTAGGAATGTTTTTATTTTTATTATTCACATAGGTTTACAATATTTATACATATATTTATAATATTTTATGAATAGATTCATATAGATTTATAATATTTTTAGTATGTAGATAACTCTTCCATCTGTACTTGAAAATGCACCTTCTTAATATTATTAGCTTTATAGTTTTGTTCGTATTGGACCATTATTATTCTCAAAATTCAGGAATTCAAAAACAAGTTTTATAAACTTCACAATATGTTGATACATTTGTGTTTCTTATATAATGAAAGGCGAGTTTTATGAAAAGAAGTCACTTAATAAATGTATTCATTTTCTTTAACTATAATTTTTTTTTTTCAATTTCAACCAACGTGTACTTCTAAGTACAAGTAAATTATCCATTTTTTATATGCTATAATTTAATTTTAATTATTATCATAAATTTTTAAGATATTTTTATTAAAGTATTAACATATACATAAAGTAATAATCTCTTCAAAATATTATATATAAAACCATTTTTGTCTCCCAACTGAACACCTTAAATTTTGGGATAAAATTATTGCAATAAATGTAAAAATAACCTAGCTGCAATACATGGACAAATTCTCTCGTTATTTCTTCAAAATGTATGCTTGTTAATTGTTCGCTATGATTTGTTAGTTAGAAATTTTGCGGCTGCATGTGGTGCGCATTATTAACCAACCGCTTAAAAAGTACTTCGAGAGTCTAGGGATATTCACATCGTCACAATTAAAGGAGAAGTGTTCTAGAAGGACCATGTGTGTGCATGAAAAAACGCTAGCAGAATTTCAGAAAGATTTTATTCCAGTACAATAGAGGATCATCAATGTTACTAGGACGTGTGAAATTGAGTGTTTCATTTAAATATTAATTATATCACTATTGAGATTAGAATTCTCACTCACCTCTATTCATCCTTATATATAATGAACCTCAAATAGCTAAACTCTTTTCTTTTAATGTCCAAATATCGTTATTGATTAGGGGATGAAGAATGAAATGTCAGTGTGAAAGATCATAATGAGCGAGTCATTATGGAATTCTCTCGTACGGATCAATGGAGAACTCTATAGTTCAATACACGATCTGTATGTTTCAATTATGGACTCTCACATCGTATGATCATAAGTTAGATACAAACAAAATGAACTACCATATATTCTTGGAGCTTTGGTGTATGAAAAATGGCTTTTTTGATTCCTTTCGTACAGGGATGAAGAAAGTGTCTTTTCATTTCATGTCCTTAATATGGCCGAGCATGTTTCTCTACAGGTGGCATCAATTATGCAATCAACAACACAAATAGTGGATGTTAAGAAAATGGGCGGACCGACGGCATTCACGTTGTCTTTTCTTTGTTTTTTTTATATACATAGTTGAGCGATAATTAATATCACATTTAACGATAATAAAATAAGTATTTCAATTGATATAAATTCTTAAGAAATTAAAATCACACTATTTCCAATTTACCAAAATCAGACTCTAGCAAAAGCAAATTAAACCATTCAATCAGATATTAGCTAGATCTTCTGCCTCAAAATCAAACCAATCATATCCAACGAAGATTGCCTCCGACACACCATCAAGATTGTAACATATTGTACATTCGCAAGACCAAAACTGACCAAGTGTTATTCTTCTAGAACTATGACCGTACGGTATATATATGTCGTTTCACAAATTAAGTTTTCATAGGAAATATTGTACCATCAAGCAGCCATGTAGGTCCAAGCTGAGCTCAGCATAAAGCTGATATCATACAATAATTTTATAACGGCACGGCACTATAGCTATCAGTGATACCTTGAAATCAGTGCTCGATCAGATCTTTGTTAGCATTGTTAGCCCTATAGTTTTGTCCGAACGTGTGACCTTTTCGTCTCCTGTTATATCGGATCATTTTTGTTCTCAAAAGTCAGAAATTAAAAAAAAAGTTTTATAAATTTCATAATATATTGATACATTTGTGTTTATTTTATAATAAAAGACGGTTTTATGAAAATAAATCACTTAATAAATGTATCCATTTTATCTAACTAAAATGTATTATTTTTCCAATTTCAACCAACGCGTATGCTTCTAATTGCAGGTAAATTATCTATTTTTTATATGCTATAATTAAATTTTAATTGCTATCATAAATTTTTAAGATATTTTTAATAGAGTATTAAAATAAACACAGAAGCACACTATCCACTCTTATTCTTATATATTTATTGGCTGTTAATCAATTTTTTTTTTTGGTTGGTCTGATGGCTGTTAATCATTGAAGACATGATGATACATGCATGAATCATATGAAGACTGATGCCGACCTACAAGTCTACAACTTATAAATATTTTAATTTTTCAAGCACCCTTACTCTGTCATTCCAATTAAGGTCAATCTCTGTGTACACGTATATAAGAAATGTTAAAACAGCCAAATAAGCAGGAAAAAAAATACACTCTCGTCACTTTGAATAAGCTAGGCACATAAGACTTAATTAACATATATTTGATGTTTCGTATATTGGGAAACCAATTAAAAAGAATGTCCCATTTAGAGGCTGATCAGTACCTGAATAACAGTTTTATGTATATATGTAGTTCATCCAAAGCACAATTAGATCTCATTTCATATATAAGACATGATAGTATTAGCTAAAACTATAAAGCCATTTTTTATCATAAGTTTGGTATCAAGTATGATAGTATAATGTTTTATGATTAAACCATTTTTGTTTTCTGACTATAGTATTAAACTATCATATCCAAGAAGTCTAATAACACCTGATAGTATTATTTTTTTAGTCAGTTCCAAATTAATCATAGTTTACTCTTCTACGTCAACGCTACACCCCCACCCACTACCGGTCGTTGCCCGCCTGTCGCTAGTCACGTACTAACTCATTTACCACTAGGCATGTGGTGCATTAAACAATGAATAGTATAAAAACCTATGTAATGGATAACTTATACTATACTATTAGATTTTGTAATATCATATCAAATATTACTAGGTTTTATCCTATACGATACACCAAACATGGCCTTACTTACTGGCTAGCATTAATTGGCTTTCTCACTCAAAAGATATTTTATACTCAATGTTTTATTTGTATGTTTTAATCATAAACAATGTACATGGATAATATATTAAAATTAATCTCTCGTTTATATCAAACAATTAATATAATCATAATGTATTGTATAATTTTTTTTCATCTCAACTTGTATTAATTTATTATTATTATTATTATTATTTTTGGTTGGATTGCATTCAGGTAATCAAGCAGACAGGTTTTGTTTTTGGTCTATAAACTAACGTGCCATGCTTGGATAGCGGGAAGGCTCAACCCAATAATACAGCCCAAATAGATTGCACTAAGCTGACCCAATTTTGCATGCCAAAAAAGAAAATTCCAATCAAAAGCAACAGCGTCTTTTTATGAATACGATTTATGTTTATCCCCGATAGAAACCAAGGTGCGTTCTTGAGTTGCCTTCGAATTCTACAACGTTTGGTTCCTTATTGAGATGGTCCGATAAAGTTTTGACACCTGGCTTAAATGAATAAAAAAAAATGAGAAACTTTAATACAGGTTTATTTTACTCTTTTACCCTTCTTCTTCTACATCCTCCGAGCTTTTGCCTAGTTTTTCAGAGCAAACTGTAACTGTGACTTTAAATTGTTCATCTCCTCCAAGAATACCCTTACAACACTTTAACTACTCCAATCTCTTTTAAGGTTACTGTGGTTAAAATAGCTAACCTAAACAATATAGAAACAGCAGCAGCACTCTTCCTGTTTGATTTGAGTTTTCAATTTTCAATTTTTATTTTCAGTTTTTCATTTTTTGGATTTTATGAAGGAAATACTGAAAATTCTGAAAACTATAAATTTCAGTTTTCAGTTTTCATTTTCAGTTTTCAATATTTCCTTTACAAAATTCTAAAAACTGAAAAACTGAAAATTTAAACCAAACACGCCCTTAGTCAACTGTTAAAAACTGATACTCTCCAATGGGAGTGGATAATCCTCATAGCATAAAGCTCAAAGAGGAGCCTTATTAAGCTAAAACTTGACATCAACAAAAGAGTGAATGTGAACTCAATCTTTTTTAGCATTTTTTTTCCAACAAAGATAATTTTTTATGGGATTTGCAATAATATTTTTTTTGTTGTTTAGACTAAATACTCAATTCAGTCTCTCAGATTTATAGTGAAGGACAAATTGGACCATCAAATTTGAAAAATCTCATATTAGTCCCATAAATTTCACGAATGGGGACAAATTAGTCCCTTCGTCAAATTATCCTCTGAATTGTTAATAGAAATATCTACATGTTCTGTTAATTTGCTTACATATATTGTTAATTTTCATGATAGGTCCTAACTTGCCTCACTCCTCTAATCTACATAAAACAAATGATAACTTAAAGTCAAAATCTTTCTTCTGAGCAGAGAGTAATGGTGAGAAAAAAGATGAAGAATAAGGTTTAAATGATTTCATTTAGAGGAATGAGGCAAGTTAAGACCCACCATGAAAATTAACATTACATATAAATAAATTAACAGTACATGCAAATAAGCTAGCAGGACACAACTCCGATAACAATTTTACAGAGGGACTAACTTATCTCCATTTGTGAAATTTAAGGGACTAGTACGAGATTTTCTAAATTTGTGGGACAAAGTTGGGGTTTTAGTCAAATTATTTTTTTTCCCATTGTGGGCTTGTTGTAAAGATAGTTTTTTTCCCAAAAAATACAAATTGTGCATGCATGTGTTTGTAAACCAAAACTAGTAGTATCTCATCTCATAATCTCTCTCTCCAATGGTGGTGGAGGATTATTCTTAGAAAGGAAAGCATGAAAGAGGGTCCAAAAAAAAACCTTGATGTGGGTAGAGGTTAGGGATAAGAATAGATCAGGTGGCCTAGTCTATTTAATAATTAAGCCAAGTTTAGGCCTTTTAAAAAGGCTATTTAGATATAGAGGCTAGACCTCGATTCTCTAGAAGTTTTTTAGCCCTGGTATGTCTTCCTGTTTATATATATACAAACTTAAATATATGTAAAATCATATATATGGGTAAGAAACATTTGAACCAAGGTCATTAGCATTTTATAAAGAGTACAAACCACTATACTATCTCACTTATTTAGTAATATGTACCTAACTAATATATTTATATTAGTTTTCAAAATTGAACTAATTAAATAATTTTAAATTAGTATGCACAAGACATTTGGTTATCCTAGGTTATTAGGATCTGATTCACAACACACGTATTATACTTTTACAAACTCTAAAACTATCTGTCCATCTCTCATGGTCTCGCCACCCAGCCGCTACACCTACACCCTAAGCGGCCAAGTCTCCACTTGGAGCCACGACCATCCACATCATTGCATAGCCCCCCTACCAACTACATCATTGCACAGCAACCACCCACACCCTCGCCGCATAGCCTTGCTCATCGTCCATCTCTCCTCACTCGCACAGCCTTGGTGCAGCGCCACACAGCCTCGTCGGTGTGAAGTAGTGAGCCCATGAACTCCTCCCTATGTCGGCACAGTCATACTTCATAGCAATGGCAGCGTGAAAGCCTGAAAGATATTGTCACAGTAAGACTCCTCCTTGTATTTCTTTTTTAGGTTATTACTTTAGATTTTCCATGTTAGATATTTCCTTTTAGGGTTTGTTAATTCAGATTTTGGTGGATTAATTAATTGTCATGATCCGACTTGGGAACGTGATCGGCGTGTAAGAAATCTCATCCCAACATAAGCCTCATGACCTTTGAGTCTCTCTATATGCATATTTTAATCATGAAATTGTACTCAAAACATGATTCTTCATCTAATTCAATACCCATTTCTCTATTTAAAACATAATATTTAAATCCATAAAACTAAAAATATTTAATATACAAAACTCGAAAAACATCTTAATCATACTCTGAAAATTAGTTCAACACTTGAAACCAAATCATAAAACCATCTCTAGCTTGTTACATAATTTTTATTATTGTGCTAATATTTATATTAGTTCATATGTCATTGGTAGAATGATCACTGCAAAAAATTATGTTAATTACGGCAGTTAAATTATCGCGATTCTTTAAAACCGCCATAATATACAGTAAAAAAAAGTGATTTTGTTAACCGTCATAATTTTAGTGATACAAACGGCAGTTGGATATATGACTAACCGCCTTAATGTTCTTCTAATTTTTAAACATTGTCGTTTTCAGTTTTTCTAAATTTTTGGGTTTATAGAAATAAAAATAAAAAAGAGCATTAGGGTTGTTCAGTTGTTTTCTCTCAAAGTCTCAACTCTCAATCCCCATCTCATCTTCTTCTCTCCCAAGCGGTGCCGCAGTGATATCTGCCTCAGTATTGCACCTCCGGCATCCACGAAGCTTCTTCTGGTCTGCGCTACCACCGCCATCGCTCCACCCCCTCTTTGGTCAGCTGTGTTGCTGCTTCGCAAATCGGCCACGCCGCTACATTGTTGGTCCACCGTACCCGCTAAGCCTCTACTTCACTCCTCCGCCGCTACTCCACTCCGCCAAGCCTTTGCTACTACTTCAATTTGCCGTACACCATTTTATGCAGGACACAAAAATTGGGTCCTTTGTATTGCACGATCCCCATTTTTTTTCTTTTTCCCTCTTCTTCTTTGATGGTAAACATGTTCAAAGTTCAAAAATTTTTGATACTTCTTGTAGTTTACAAGCCCTCTTTCACTGTTTGTGATTCAATTCTTAAATGGGTATTATTTTCCTTCTTTTCCTCTGAAAGGTGCACTTTGTGGCATGGAATTGCATTGGCACAAAACTTGCTCTTGGCTCTATTGATCAAACCGCTTGGATCTAGCATATTAAGCCACATGGGCATGTAAGTATTTTCCTCATTACATATTTAATTAATCCTTTATGTTCCTTTTTTTAAAAATTTTTCTGAATTTTCTATAGTTGTATTTTCTCATGATAGCTATCAGCAGAACAAGAATTGAGAAAGTTCATATCTTTTTATCTTTTTAATCTTGTTCATTTAATTTTTGTTTGAATTATTTTGCAATGAGAATTGGCTTCCTGTTTCATTACATGGATTAAAGGAGACAAAGTTAGTTTCTGTTAGCCTTTACGCTTAGGCTAGTCTTTAATTAGTTCTACCTGAATATGGTTACATGGTTGACATGGGTTCCCTTTTCCCCTCTAATTTAGTGGCCGATAATCATTCAATATCGCTACTTGAAGTCTAACTATACTATTTTTCTATTGCAGTTCCCAGGGTTATACAATCAAAGTTTGGGAAGCTACACAAGGGAAGCTAATTGGTGAACTAAAGTTGAGCCCTCATCCCCTTAGAGCTGTAGCACTTTGCAATGCACTTGAACTTTTTTGTGCTTTAGACAAACATAAGTTATTCCTGGGTTTTCTTATTACAAGATATCCATATGCTTTTAGATTTCAATATTTCAAATCAAGAATCATGAAGTAATCTATATCTGTATCTGCTTCCAAATAAAAAGTGAGATAATGTTTACTTTTTTTGGTTGATAGACAAAGAAGTGAAATAGTGTTAAATATCTACTTAGTGGTTATAGTAACATTAACTCATGTCCAAGGCATTGTGAAGAATATATGAAGGGGCACCCCAAGGGCTTCAACTACTTGTGCATGTCCTGCACGGCAAGAACACAGGGTATAATTCTGTCTATTTTATTCACAAAAATCATATGCCATACTATGTTTTAAGTGATGAATTAAACAAGTATACTCTTGTAAAATAAAAAGAACCTCCCTTTAACAGAAAAGCAAAAATGCAATTCAATAAATTTCTTATGAACTTTCAGAAACAACTTTTCAGAAAGAATGTCATTACTCTTGATGCATTGAAAATGAAAATCCCTGAATTTCATAATTTAACATTAGCATCCATCCTCATGGCTCAAGTTCCATTTTTCCTTCTAAAGCACATAGTTATCACTTTCTGTATAAATTTGTATTGAGTACAATGCAGATATAAAGGGTATTACTAAAAAATTTAAAAAAAATAAAAAAGATACAAGCTGACCAACTATATATTGACTTTCTAACTTACCCCATTTCCCTTTCTCTAATTTATTGTCAACTCTGCTTCTTTTCATTTCGATTAGACTCTAACATATTATGTTAAAAAGAAGATATAACAGTAACAATCTCGTGCTTTGATGGTAAACATGTTCGAAGTTCAAAACTTTTTGATACTTCTTGTAGTTTACAAGCCATCTTTCACTGTATGTGATTCAATTTTGAAATGGGTATTATTTTCTTTCTTTTCCTCTGAAAGGTGCACTTTGTGGCATGGAATTGCATTGGCACAAAACTTGCCTTTGACTCTGTTGATCAAACTGCTCGAATCTGGCATATTGAGCCATATGGGCATGTGAGTTTTGTCCTCATTACATATTTAATTTATCCTTTACGTTCCTTTTTTTTTAAGTTTGTTTGAATTTTCTATAATTGTATTTTCTCATGATAACCATTAGCTAAACAAGAACTGAGAAAGTTCATATCTTTTTATCATTTTAAACTTGTTTGTTTACTTTTTGTCTATTATAATTGAATTATTTTGCAATAAGAATTTTCTTCGTGTTTCATTACATGGATTATCGGAGAGAAAGTTAGTTTATGTTAGCCTTTATGCTTAGGCTAGTCTTTAATTAGTTCTACCTACATATGGTTACATGGTTGACATGGGTTCCCTTTTTCCCTTTAATTTAGTGGCCGATAAGCACTCAATATCACTACTTAAAGTCTAACTATACTATTTTTCTATTGCAGTTCCTAGGTTTGTACAATCAAAGTTTGGGAAACTACACAAAGGAAGCTAATTCGTGAATTGAAAGTGAGCCTTCATCCCCTTAGAACTGTAGTACATTGCAATGCACTTGAACTTTTTTGTGCTTTAGACTTGGTTATTAATTGTTATTATGTGTGACTCAAACTCCTCTTTCATTTGAGGTGAACTTTTTCTTCATTTGATTTGTTTTACGTTGTCTCTCATGTGGCTTTTATTTCTTCACTGTTTGTTGCTGTAAATTCTGGTTTGGAGAGGGTAAAGGGGTAAAAATATGAAAGGTTCATGTTGGAATGTGTAGATACATGTGTAGAAAAATTTATATCTCTTTAACCTTGCATTCTTGAACACTTTCAGCACTTTTCTAGCCGTTTAGGGGGTTGTTGTAGTGCTAAAATGAATGGAATTAGGGGCTATTTCTTTTATGCAAAAAAATTATATATGAGGATGGGAATTAGGTATCAAAGTGTAAGAATTTAATTGGGAGTTGTGGTTCCTTGGATACACGCTTGAGGGTTTTGTTTTTCCCATGATATTTTGAAGAACTAAGTGCTAGAAAATTTTCCAGCAACTATAGTTCAATGATAAGTGATATTTTATAATTCTAAATAAGGAGTCTTGGTTGATTTGAGTACTTTAATAATTAGATGTTTAAATGTGTTTTTTTGACTGTTAAATGTTCACTAAATTGGTGTTAGATTATCGAAATATTCCAGTATGTTATTTCCTCTCATAAAGTGGCAATTTGGACTTGGTTCTTACATTCTTGACTTGCGATTTGTGTACAAGTGTTAAACTGTAATGAATATACATTTGGATTAAGTATTAGCTTTTTCCATCTATTCACCATATTGAAACTACTCTCATAAATAAGAAAATATGATACTGAATATTTTTATTACTATAAATATTCTTATTACTAACTTATCATTCTTTTATTTGTTCTTTCTTTTATTAAGCATGATTATTGGAACTTTTTTTTGAAATTGGTGTTGCAATTATGGTGGTTTAGAATTGTTGTAATAAATAGTTTTAAAATTTTTTCAAAAATATTTCACCACAAATTGTGGCAGCTTCAAATTGCCATGATTAATATTTTTTTAAAAATACCATGACATATTGGGACGGTTTCAAACTACCATAATTCATTTTTTAAAATATTTCCCTAATTGCGGCGCTTTGAAACCGCCATAATTTAACCGCCACAATTCATCGCAATTATGGCGATTATAAAGGTGATTGTGGCGGTTTTTTATAACCACCATAATTTACTAAATGGTGTTGGTAATTACGGCAGTTCTAACCGCCACAATTTACAAAAATAACCGCCGTAAGTTACCTCTTTTTTTGCAGTGGATATTCTACTTGATTTTTGCACTTTAAATTGTATGGAGTCAAACATAATTTAAAACTATAAACATATATCTCACAGTTTGCAATATAGTTAATATATTTGACATATACATGTTGATAGTTTGAATTTAGGTTTAACTAATTTGTCAGTCCCTAAAGTTTCACTAAATTTTCAATTGGGTCCCTACATTTTATCAATTGGGTCCCTATACTAAAAATAAATGTTTAATTGGGTCCTTGATCCCATCATCTGTTACAAAAATATTAGAATTAACAGAATATTCTTGAAATATTCTTTTTCTATAATTTTACATTAAAAAAAAGAAAAACCCACCCTTTTCCTTTTCCCCCCTATTTCCCTTCCCACCACCACCATCCAAAACCCTAAGAAAGCACAATTGTCAACACACACACACACACACACACGAGCCTTTAGTAAAATCGAACCAAGTATTGATTATGCCGTTATTCTATATTTTCCAATAAAAATATTAACTTTCCTAGGTGGGGTTTCCATTAAGCACCTAAAAATCAAATTTTGCAAGACCCCAATAGACCAAAAAAAAAGGGAAAAAAAGGAACTTTATGAGTTACTCTCATGGAAGAGAAGATCGAGAATAAGTGAGTCATAGATGGATTTGACTTTGTCTCATCTCTAATCGTATCTGGGGCCTTCTTTGATGGTCCTCACAGCTTGAATTACAGCTGCTAACGAAGAAGAAGAAGAAGACGAAGAAGAAGAAGAGGAAGAGATGTAACCATGGCAGGAATGAAGCACCCCAATGGAGGGCCTTAGCTTTTGAGTTCGGAAGATGAGTCTCACCAAAAACATGATTTTTTGAATTCAATCTCAAAAGGAGGTGCTAAATGGTTGATGAAAGCTCACAAACACTATTGCTGAGACAATAGATAGTCAAAAAAAGGGTGTAAAGTTGGTTGAAGAATGAATGCTACATTACATAAAATACTTGGTTCTAGATGATGATAATGTTGGGGTTGATGGTGGTGGTGGGAAGGGGAATGGGAACGAGATGGGCAGGGGGAGGGAAAAGGGAGGGGTGGGTTTTTCTTTAATATAAAATTATAAAAAAAGAATATTTTAGGAATATTCTATTAATTCTAATATTTTGTAATGGATGATAGAATCAGGGACCCAATTGAACATTTATTTTCAGTATAAGGACTCAATTGAAAACTTTTAAAATATAGAGACCCAATTAAAAATTCAATGAAAGTGTAAGGACTGATGGATTAATTAAACTTTGAATTTATTATTCAACCATTTCACTTCGAATGTCAAGTAGAATGTTAGTTTAAAATTTAATATGAAACATTGGTTAAAATATGAAGACAAATTAAAGTAAGAAAAAATGAGGTCGCGAACTTAACTTGATACACATTTTGTAGTATTAGGATTAAAAAGTTAATTTACAATTCTTATAACCAAAATGAGTCACGAATACAATTTTATCAATGACTTAAACATTCATGATGAATATCTGATGGGCCCCTCCCATATTGATTAACTGCTTTGAATATGATTCATACGAGTGCCATAAAGGTACGTACGTAGTTGATCTTTATAAAGAAATGAGAGGGATCAGCTAGTCTCGAACTACCTGAAAAACACTCCTCGACAGTGATAGACCAACAAGATCATCTATCCTACCACATGTCTAATTAGTGGCGGCGCCTGCGTGAAAATACTACTTGTCATTTGTCAATCCAAGGCTAAAGAAAGAAAAGGGAATAATTGACCACCAAGAAATTAGTAGCCGGATTTTCTTGCCTGGGAACGTGGACAACAACGCATTAATTCCTGCCATTAGTGCAGATTTACAATCCCATACATTGTAATGGATGACTTTTTATGAATTTCTTCAATCACAAGCTTCGCAGCAAGGCAGGCTCTGCCTAATTTAGTTAAATTGCTTGCACTTTTATTTAAATAGGTAAACATTTGAAATCATCCAACTCTTCCTACCTTCCAACAAAACTGTTAAAAAACGAATAAAAGAAAGAGGGTTTGGGGGTTCTCTAGTTAAGTATATGAACCTTGGATATTCATCAATATTCAGCAAAACAATTTCATTCATTTTATTCGAATTGCAGACATAAGTCTCTTAAGATATTGTCAGAAAATTAAGAAAGGTTTCGTAATTAAGATGTAGGTGTAGCTAGCCGTTACTTATATATTTTTCTGTTCAATTAGTTATTTAATGAACAGCCTGTTGGTTTCATTATTTTGGTCTTCTCCTCGACTCCTCATTTATATATCTATAACAAGCCTAGCTTGTTGAGTTGATCGTCCATAAGCATCATTCTTTTCTCCACTCACTAATAGTTTTGTTGTAAAATTAATTAATTGATGGGCTTTATTAACACCTTTTTATCAGACATATATAAAAGATATAATGCTTGTGGTTATATAAAAAGTATAAAGTTTTATCTAAAATTTAATAGTCCACGCTATGCAACAAGTCAAATGTCATATTTATAATAATAATAATAATAATAATAATCATAATAATCATCATCATCATCATCATCTTCAGGGAGTCAATAATAATGATAAGAACAATGCCATCACACAACTTGAATTTAACAATTTCATCACAATACAGCGTCATAAAACAGGGTACGTGTAACCAAAAAAAAAGGGTACGTACCACAAACCCACATAGTATAATATCCTCTAACTTATAAGAGAGACCAAGTCAGCCTTTCATTTTTCACACGAGCAATAACACAAACACACACACACACATATATATAGTATTTTCTTGATTATAAACATCACGACTTAACCAGCAATCGTCTTGGGGATAAGCATGATGAGTACATCAGTTACAAAAACCAAGATCGAATAAAACAACGAAAGGGGATGTAAAGAGACACCTCAAAGGCACTTATCATAAGCTTACACACCAAACACAAGCCATAACATATCGGCAAAAAGACCACACGGCGGACAACATAAATTGATGAACCACAACTCCATATCTATCACCAACATACAGCACTACCGGAAGAACCTCCTGTACTTCACAACAAAGTGGACATTTATTAATTAGCAGCACTAGATCGAAATTAAAGCACACTCACTCTATATAATATATATGTATATATAAAACAAAATAAATTGCTGAGCATTTGGTCCAAACAATATAATCTACCTTATAGATATAGAGGACTCCATCTGTGTCCATCCACATTGAAGAGTTAATGAATCATAGACCAGACACCAGGTGCATTCTCTCTATAAACTTTAATATAGTAAGGTGTCGAAAGAGGGTGATTTTCTTCCTTGTGGAACTCTAACCTGTCACGCACTTGGAGTTGTTTGTCATGAACTACGTCAGACCAACCTTTGCTTATGGTTGGCTTCTCGTACATGCCTTTCTCTCGTTTGAGGCAGCGAAACAAATAACGCTGATGCACACTATCCCCAAAGTACACATAAAAATCTACATCGCGCCTTCCTGCTTCGAAAGGGAGTTTGTCTAGATCCCCTGTTGGGAAAAACAGCCGCTTGCAGTTGATCTCACTCTGTGTAAGTCGCTTCTCGAACACTAGCACCATATTATATTAATTGATGTAAGCTTAGCTAAGTTATCACACTCCAAAGGATTCAGGATGAAAGGCCTGAGAGTGAGAGAAGAATTGCATGACATGGTTTTATAGACACTGATGACCAAGTATTATTATTCTTCTAGAACTATGACCGTACAGTATATCTTTGTCGTTTCACAAATTAAGTATTCATAATAAAATTGTACCATCAAGCAGGCATGTAGGTCCAAGCTAAGCTCAGCATAAGGCTGATATTATACAACAATTTAATAACGGCATGCCCGATCAGATCTTTGTTAGTATTATTAGCTTTATAGTTTGTCTGAACGTGTGACCTTTTCGTCTCATGTTATATTGGACCATTTTTATTCTCAAAAGTCAGAAATTAAAAAAAAAAGTTTTATAAAGTTCGTAATATGTTGATATGTTTGTACTTATTTTTTAATAAAAGGCGACTTTTATGAAAAGAAATCACTTAATCAATGTATTCATTTTATCTAACTATAATGTATTTTTTTCCAATTTTAACCAATGTGTACTTCTAATTACAGGTAAATTATCTATTTTTTATATGCTATAATTAAATTTTAATTACTATCATAATTTTTTAATATATTTTTAATAGAGTACTAAAGTAAACTCGGAACACACTATCCATTCTTATCCTTATATATTTATGGGCTGTTAATCATTGAAGGATGATACATGCATGAATCTTATGAAGACTGATGCTGACCTACAAGTCTACAACTTATAAATATTTTAATTTTTCAAGCACCCATACTTTGTCAATCAAAACTTTAATTTTTCAAGTATTAAAAGGATCAACGTCAACCGAAGGTCTGTGGATGATGCACGTGCATCGTCCCAATCAAAATTTTATCTTCGTGTATCAAGTGATGAACCTAAAATTGCGACAGCAGTCATTTCAAAGGGCGAGTATGAGCAATACGACATATTATTGAACTGACACTGGGTTAATGGTGCCTCTCTTTTTTTCTTTTCACTAAAGCGTGAAAGAATTATCCTTGTGGCTTTATTTGGTGGGCGGTGCGGCCCCCCAACACTGTCCTTGTCGTTTCTCTGAATGATTGTGAGTGAAACCAGTCAGCACTGGTTCTAAGTAAATAAGATGATTTTATTATTATTATTATTATTATTACTATCATGAATTGGTTACATGTATATATATATATATATATAGATTAGTTAATCATTGTTATTTCTTTATTTAAAATAACTGAATTTAAAATATGGGAATAAATTTGAATAGTAGTTTTAATTTTATTACATTTTTGGACCATTAGTAAATCATTTAAATTAAGGATTTAATTTATATGTACCGACACTGTGAAATATCTAATTAAATTTTTATATTTGCATGAATTTTGAAGTAATAAAATAGATAATTAATTGCATTTACTAATATCATGGAATACGATTGGATGACCGTGTAAAATATTTTCTAGCTTCTACAGTAAGTTTTGTACACTTACCTAATTTAATAACATATTTTTAAAAATATAAATAAATATTAATTATTATATTATATGTCTATCGTTGTCCAATTATTCTAAAATTTAACATTCGTAACCATCAATATAATATCACATAAATCAAAAATCGGATTGAATAAATTCAATGTGGATAAAAAGATATTAACTGAACACTTATTCCAGTAATAAATAGATCTCCACTCGCATACACACTAATTAATTTAACTGTATTCACTATACCATAAATATAATTTTATGCATTTATAAACAAAATCATTTGAACTTCATTAAAACAGTTAAGAAGCTGATTTTATGCATTTATAGTTTTATACTCTGTTCAAATCAATATCCCTATTAATACAATATAATGAACGTGTTTTTTTCTGTATTGTTTATCTTAATTTTTTTTCATTTTCCAAATTATTGCAATAAATGTAAAAATGACCTAGTTGCAATATATGGACTTTCTCTCGCTATGATTTGGTAGTTAGAAACATTGCGGCTGTGGTGCACTTTAACCAACCACTTAAAAAGTAATTTTCCAGAATCTAGGGATATTCACATCATCAGAATAAAAGGACCAATATTCTGGAAGGACCACGTGTGCATGAAAAAAGGCTAGCAGAATTTCAGGAAGATTGTATTCATATAGTACTATAGAGGATCAATAATGTTATTAGAAAATGTGAAAGTGAGTGTTTAATTTAAATATCTATTTTATCATTATTAAATGATATTAGAGCTATCACTCATAACTGTTAATTCATTCATTTTTTCGTCCAATCCTTATATATGATAAATGTCAAATAGCTAGACACTATTTTTAATGTCTAAATAACATTATTAATCAAGGGATGAAGAATGAAACTCTGGCATGAGGATACCATTCAACATGTGCACATATATATATATATATATATATATATATATATGTGGAACGATATAAGTAAAGGTGATTTGTTGTGAAAGTAAGATGAATAAATATGAATTGTTAGAACTTATATAAATAACTAAGATTAAAATATAAATATAATATTTTTAAGTAATCATATGATTATTAACTATCTTTAATAGATTCAATTATGACCATTCACATATGATTATACTATCCACAATTACTTCCCTCCCTTCTATAATAAATCATGCTCTCACAATTTTGTACAAGATTGTCATAATGAGCGAGTCATTATGGAATTCTCTCGTGCGGATCAATGTACAGCTCTATAATTAAATACACGATCTGTATACTCCAATTATGGACTCTCATTTTATGCTTGATACAAACAAAATGAACTACTATTCTTGGAGCTGAAGTATATGAACAATGGCTTTTTGATTCCGTTCGTACAGGGTTTAGGACAGTGTCCTTTTCTTTTCATGTCGTTATTAATACGGGCGGGCATGTTTCTCAACAATCGGCATCAATTATGGCAATGAATAACAAAAATAGTAGATGTTAAGAAAATGGTCGGACCCACGGCATTCACATTGTCTTTTAGTTTCTTTGTTTCATAGTTATAATATATATATATATCATAACAAGTCTATCTAAACTATCCCAAGAAGAATATATATAGGATGTTATTTTAACCTATAAAAAATAATATTTATATTATTATTGAATATTATGAATAAATAGAATGAGAGAGAATTATCATTATATTTAATAATAATAATAAAATAAGTGTCTCAATAGATATTAACTTTTAATTAAGAAATTAAAATAACACCACTCCGATTTTACCAAAACCAGATTTTAGCAAAAGCAAACCATTCAATCAGATATTACCTAGATCTTCTGCTTCAAGTCGATTTGTCACCCTGTATTCCCTCAACTTCTTCAATCTGTTTTTTCCTTTTTATAGAACCTTTTCAATCAATTTTGTAAAAGCACAAACATAATATTCCTACTAATATTCCATCAAAAGTCACATCTCCAATCAATTCATTGTCCTATCCAACGAAGATTGCTTCAAACACCCCACCAAGATTGTAACATAAAGTACCTTCGGAAGACCCACCACACCCCAGCGTTGAAATTGAATTGTCTTTTCTTTCTCCCTCCCCCCTAGCACATGCTTTTTCTCTTTCTCACCCACGTGATTTATTGCTTCTAGCCAGCTTTAGCTTTTAGCTCATCACAACTCTACATCAATGCACCGAATGGATGATAGCATATAGCTCCACGGGCTCGACAGGGAACTTCATATATAAGCAAGTTATTAGCCAGTGTTTCAAACCAACAGTCAAGTTATAATTCACGAATTTTAAAAATTAAACTCTATTCCGAAATTATATCTTTCCACATATATAACGATATAACGATTATAAATAAAATTCACAAACTTTGTCAAGAACGTACCCATTTATTGCTTATTAATTAATTGATTTTAAAATAGCACACAACTGCAGTCAAATAGTTTGAAACAAAATGCAGAAATTCGGTGTCAATCATCCCAAATCGAAAAGAAAATGTCATGTATAGTCATTGTTAAGCCAAAGTCAAACGCTCGATCATGAAACCATTGTAATATACAGGGATCGACAAGGCAAACTAATTAACAAATTGAATCCCTATCTGCCCAATTTGCAGGTATTACGGTAGTTTACCAAAGCCAAAATCATTCAAAGAAACAAAGTTCGCAATGACTAAACTCATTTAAGGTGCAAAACCAATTCAAGTGATTTTTACGTCCATTTTAAATGGTCTTGTAATTGTTTGAAGGTAACTTGAGTAAGTCAAGGCTCGAACTTGTAATGATTGGGACCATCTATTGGTTTGTAGATCCAGTCTGATATGTGTAGCTCTCAAGTTTGGTAACTATGTGTTGAGTCCATAGAAGTATTCTCAAATGTATCCCACCAACTATGGAGTGGTGATAAGTCATGAATGTTCGCACGGTATCCGTCGAATGACTGTTTAGTCATGTGACACACTTGTTGGCGTCAATGGGCGATTAAAGCCCTCGATTCATCGATTACTCCAACGTTTTTATTTGGTGACGTGTAGGTCGGAAACATAATCTTATGTTCCTTTTTCTCTTCATTTGCAAGCTTGAAGATTTTTCCAGGGTTTTCTTGGTTGACAAGATCAACACATTCAAGTATGAAATTAAGCCCTCCTTATCAAATTCGGTCAAGGATAACAAGTTATCTTGTCGGGATGTTGACTTTGCTTTGTTAGAATTCGGCCGATCGAGAATGGCAGAATGCTTAGCTAGGGCATCAACTTAGGGCTTGTGTTGAAACTCGACCAAAAACGGAGGAGTGCTAGGTCGAATTGCCAATGTAGGGCTTATCTGGAAACTCAACAAAGAATTATAGAGTGCTTGGTCAGGATGCTGTTCAGGACTTTATATTCCAAGCTTCATATTTAAGCCCTTTGTTATTTGAGCTTGTGAGCTTTCTTCAACTTGCATGCTTGAAGATCTTCCAGAGTATTTCTCCATAAAGGTGTATGGGGCTGTGCCATGGGAGGAGAGAGGTCACTTGCACATCTACTAGACTTTTAGTGAAGCTAAAGGTGGGGAGTGGTTATTCCTTTTGCAAAGAGGGGGTCCTATTGTCAGCTTTGGCAATATTGCTATTTTAATGCTTATGGTTAGTTGGTTAACAACCCATTTTCAGGTTCTTGTAATCATTACAGAATTCTGAGTTAGGCTGGCAATTTAGGACTTGGAATGGGGCTCAAATGTTTTGGTTTCCAATGGACCGGGCACTTTATGACGTTATAGAATGTGGTTGATAGACAAATGGGTGTTGTCAAATAATGACTAATATTTAATTAATATTTCAGATCTAGTAAAATTACTCTGTCCTGTCCTATGCAATTTATTTCTTATTTCTCTTTGCTCTGCCTTCATATCTTTTCATCCGTGCCACACAGCCAACCCACCTCATCCCCTTTGTTTCTACTCTAACTCTGTGTCTCCTCTTTCATATGGAATGGTGGTGGCCTGCACTTTCTCTTTGCACATATCACACTAAGAAGTAAGAATAAATATGTTCACTAACTAGAATTGGGGAAAAAAAATTTCAACCCTAACGAATAAGAAATAAGATCATTTTAAAATTATTTAAATTTATGCTACTTTTAGTTGAACAATAAAAAATCACTCATCTTACTGAGAATCAATTTATAGGCTAAGATCACCCTACTCATGTACTATATATGCCTAAATAAGATCAAGGATTTGGAGGAAGACGCAATCTTGGGCTTGTATGAGTGTTGGAGTCTTGGAGAGAAAAGGTATGGTGGAGGGCGAAGAGAGAGGGTGGTCTAGGTGTGGATTGAGAAGGAAATTTCAAAAAGGAAATGGCAAAATGGGAATAGGTCCATGGTAGGGCTCATGTAAGAGACCCAGGTTAAATGTGGCCCCTGATCATAAAGTAGACATTTCAGTATTTGTTTTCGACGTTGAGATTTTTATATATATTGATATATGATATTTGGAGTGTTATCACCTAATACTCACGAAAGTAAGATGCCTTCTTTTCCATTTTTTCTTGATGCACTCTGAATCAAGATTATTTAAAGTGAATGATACTATTTTTTGTTTTAACTTTAAAGTGATACTTTTCTTAAAATGAGGGAGTGAAGAAATAATCTACTTGTAAATCATTCGGTGAGTCTTTTTTTGGGTAAGATTCAGCGAGTTTGAGTATCTGACATATATACATACACGATAGTACACTATTGATAATATATATGTTATGATTGAATGGAAGTAAAATGGGAATAGTTATTTGTTTGCCTTGCAAATTTAATACAACTTAATTAATCATGCACGAAAATTAACTGTTAAAATATGATCAATGATCAATAATCACTACCAGAAAAATGCTGCTTAGTGGTGGTTTTCTACCGGTGGTTCACTAAATTGCAACCATATTATGTGTTTCCCTACGGCTTACGTCGATCATCGCAAATTGAATTATTTAGTGGCAGTTAGTTTTTGAATCAAGGCGGTTTAGTGATTCGTGGCGGTTTTAATTTTACTTAACCGCCAATAATTGAACAAAAAGTGAAAAAATAAAAAATTTGGGAGGTAAAAAGAAGGCAGCTTCCCTTTCTCATTTTTTCACTCTCAGCTTCTCTCATCTTCTCTCTCTCTTAGCAGCGCCGTTCCTTCTCTCTCTCGGTGGCCTTTCCCTCTTCATTCAGCTGCCGATCAAGATCCCGTCAGCCGTCATCTTTGTGTGCCCTTCAAGAACATGCCTTTCCCTCTCTCTCTCTCGGTCTTCTTTCCCCCCTCTCTCTCGGTCAGAGGCTCATAACGGCGCGGTTCCCCGGCCAACCGAGAGGCTCCGTCTCCATTCGAGATTCCATCAACCGCGTCACCATTCCCCCCCTCTCTCTCAGTTAGTGACTCCCAGCAGCGCAGTTGGACGGCCAACCAACAGCCGTTATCTTGGTTCTGTGACATGGCTTTTCCGTTGCCATTCTAGAACACAGCCTCTTCGTCTCTTCTGTCTAGCCGCCACTGAAATTAGAACTACTACCTCTAGTACCTCTTGTTAGAAAGGCTAATGAAGAGTGCTTTACTCAAGGCAAGTATGTTACTTTTCTACATTTAGGTTCGTTGTTCTTATTTAGGTTCACTTCAAGTTGGGTTTTTGTCCTGAGAGGAAGCATTTTTGGATTAAATGAAGAAGGAAGTAGTGAAAAGTGTGGGTTTTGGGTTTTGCTTGGAGCATGTTTATTTCTTTCTTCATTTTAGGCCTATGAAATATGGTAATGGAAATCCTCTCATTCTCTGAGTTACTGTTGCTCGGTGCTCAATGCTCCGATAAATCCCATTGGTCAATATCTAAAAACCATTTCAGAGATGTACCAAAACTCTTAAACTGGTTATACTATTATAATTTTTTTGTTGGTAAAACAACACTACAACAAAACAGAAAAATAGCGGCGGTTTTTTTTGTAAATTATGGCAGTTATAATTGCTGTTTTTCTTAGCAAATGGCAGTTCAAGAAATCGCCATAATTACCAATGTCATTCAGTAAATTACGGCAGTTATAAAAAAATCGCCTCAATCAGCTTGAATAACCACCATAATTTACATGTATTGCAACAGTTAAATTATGGCAGTTTCAAACCGTCGCAATTAGTGAAATATTTTTTAAAAAATTACGGCAGTTTAAAACCGCTACAATTTGTGGTAATGTTTAAAAAAAATATTAATCATGGCAGTTAGAAACCGCCACAATTTGAGGTGAAAATATTTTTGAAAAATTTTTAAAACTGTTTATTACAACAATTTTAAACCACTCTAATTGCAGCCCCAATTTTTTTTTAAAAAAAAAGTTCCAATAATCATGCAAAATAGTAATTCTCAGGCAATGCTAATTCTATCACTAGAAACCATCTTTTATGAGGTTAATCAAATTCCAAACTAGTAAAAAATATACCAAGCATAAGAGATAAATTCCAAAATCCAATATGACCAAACTCATAATTAGCGTTGCTTCAATACATGGGATTGCTATAATTGCTCTAAACACAATGACAGAAAATGATACACAATCCAACAGAACTCACCCTTGTACTAGCAAAATTTTCTATCGTGGAAGTAATAGTCACTATTATTGCTAAAATAATGATTATGCCTTTCAATCAAGATTGAAGTAATGGGTAGTTTTACATTGTTTCAATTCCAAAAGTGCAAAATATCTTCCTCTACTTATCTTTGAATGAATTAACTAAAATTATCTAATGAGAATTTTATGAGCGCATGAAATCATAACTAATTGAATCGAGGGAAAAAAAAAGGAACATATAGGTTAGAAAAGACACAAAGCATGCATATGATTTTTTATGGTCAGGCACTGCAGCCAAAAAAAGATGAACCAAATTTAAATAGAATTGCTTAATCAAGTTAATTATTCAAGACATAAACTATTGTGCCTCAAAAAACAAAGGTTCCAATCAAACTCCAGAACTTATTAGGAAAGCCATAAATTTACACCTTGGAGACATCTTTGTTGAGCTTCCTCACAATGTTGAAGAGCAAAGCATTCTCCTTCACCAACGACTCCTACAATACAATCACAAAAAAGTTAAATAACAAGAAAATAATATAAAACCAACATCAAATCACTTAAACCTCAACATTACTTAGTACTTTTTCCATTGAGCGGCATTATGGATTTAAAATTACACAACATTCATATTCATAAGCATCCATGTCTGTAAAACATTGAATGAATTTGCGAGGTTCCTCCCTAATCAAATGGTGCTAACCACCATATAACATGCTTTGATATAAATTAATATTAAAGAGTACAGATTAAGGGTAACAAAAGAAATACATGATTCCCATATCAATGTGCTCCTAAATATCAAAATCGAAATAACCAGTGTCACCGAAGTTCCTACTGTGGAGTTCATACTCCTGGACCTTCAACCCACTCTCAAGGAGCTGCATGACCTTGTTCCCTCCTCACGGTGACATAGCAAGCAATCTTTTCATTACATGTGATTAAGAATGAATGCACAATGAATCTAGTTGTTCAAACCAAAGCAAATCACGAGTCAATTAATTAACAAGGAAAGGAAATACCATCAAACACACTATACCAAACCACTTAAAAATCAATTAACATATTACCACTTAAAGGCAATATATACTTTCAAACAAAAATTACAATTGTTGCCAACGATAACTAACACGATCACCCTTTTCAAGATCAATTCAAATAAAATATTATTAATCATTGACAAATAGTTAATTTCCACCCAAAACAAAGTATACCGTATCTACTTCCTTTTAATTCTGCAGTACATTACCCTTAGTTCACATAATTAGGAAATTCATAAATTTAGTTCCTTGAGCATAAGAACAGCAAATAGGACAACCTAACTACAATCATGCTACATTCATTCATAAACTTTTCCTAATACAACACTACCAAAAAAAACTGCAAAAATATGACATTACTTACTTTGGCAGCAGACAGACTATATCATCCCCTTACTTAATTAGAAAATCCCAAGGAGCTTCTTTTATTTCGCTATCTCACATCTCGTGCTCTATTAGAACTCAATACACTAATTGATAAAGATATTAAAACAAAAATCATTATACACTATTATATTCAGATCATGCATGCTCATCAAATTTCAAATGGAACAATTAGAAGGTTATAATATTATATTAGATATTACCCGAAAAGAAGACCTTGAACAACATAACTTCATGTGTACAACTACAACAAGGGGAAAAAAAAGAAAATTCTCCATTTATTCTTCATCATACACCTAAGAAAGGGATAAAGAGAAAGAGATATTGGACACCACATAGGGAGTGTGTTTTTATTCCTTCACATTAGTTGACATTCTAATATGTCCGACACATGATTTTTTAACTTGAATTTAACATACTTAAAAATCATCTGTAAATATAGATTTTGGCATCAAAGATGATAAAACAATGTCAACTAACAATAAACTTTTGCCTTCAAGATACTCGAGTATTTCACCATAAGGATTCAAAGTCACCCAATTAACTTTTCTCAGGATTTGAAATGTACATTCACCTGAAGATGATGATGATATAACCTTTATACAGGAAAATGTATAGTAGTCATACAAGTTTTCATTCTTGTTACCTATTTCTATTGGCTCCATTTCAGCAGTGATGGACACAGTGCCTGCACCCTTCCAAATTCCACTGAGACTGCTAGCAAATCTCTTCCAAACTGGTTTTATTACTAGCTCCCGAAAGAATGTCGACTCGGTGAGTATAATGTTCATTTAATTTAAGCCAGTATAACTTTACATAGTTTAAACATAAATCCCAATAACATATACATATAAAATGAGTAAATAGAAAACAATAATAAGACGAGAGGGAATTTATTTATACAAAATGTCTATCTGAATTTCAATAATGATTGGCCTAAATTTTATTCACAGAAAAAAGCTGGAATTTATTCCTTTTTGTTTTTACACAGTATCTCTCAACAAATAAAAAGGATCAAAATGGAACAAAATATTTCTGTTCCTTACTTTCAAGCTAGAATAAACCCCAATATATGTAAAACCATATACACTCTACTTCCAAATCTGTGATCTGTGAGCATCGACGATGGAGAAGGTCTCCGTCACAGGGAGGCCTAAGGGAACCTACACCAGATCTACACCTCTAGTAAATTAACATACCTGAAGTAGCGAATGAGAGCCGGACGGAGCGGAAGAATGGTGGAGCGGAGAAGCAACAGAGCAGTGAAGTAGAGGCACGGTTGTGTGGCGGCGCGACAGAGGTGAACCGTGACGAAGAAAGTTTCTACAGGGTACAAGCTTCGAAGCATGATGCAAAGCAGAGGAGAACCGTTGCTGAACCAGAGCACGACGTGGATTAGGAAACGCGCAGAAAGGCGACGACACGGTGCGGGTTAGACGGCAGGCAGAAGGCAACGACACAGCGCAGGTTAAGGTGGTGGTGGCTCTGCGTTTCACGGTGTGGAGAATAAAAGAGGGAGTGGAGTGTTTTTTCAATGGTGAATGTCAAAAGTGAGAGAGGGAAGTGTGAAAAGTGAGAAAGGGGAATGCGAAACCCTGTCAACTAAAAGCTAAGTGGCGTGAAGGGGCAATGGTAAATAAAGGCGGTTCTTAACTGCCACATTCATCCCATCAGCCATTTTCTTTACTAAAACTATGGCAGTCAATAAAATCGCCATAATTTTACTGCCATAATACGCACAATTTTTGTTGGTGCAAACTTCATTCTAACTTTTATTCTGATTCTTACAATATCATAGAATAGTTAGATGTGAAATGACAAAAAGAGTTATGAATGATTTCCCATCACCTACCTCCAAAATGTCTTCGACATTGATGACAAAAGCATTAGGAAGGGGTTTAAAGGAATCCACGTTCCTTTTTTCTAATTTGGAGTCCTTCCACTTCGTTGACTTGAAGAACAATGGTTAGGGCTTCAGCATCAGAATGAGGATGGAGGCCAATGACATGTTCTGGTTGAGAACATGGAGGGTAGCAATTAATCCTCACTGCTTGACCTTCATCTTCAAATAATTTTAGCAATTCGTTGGGTTCAATCTTTAGAGCTTTGGTCATAAGCTCAATGATTATGATGCAAAGTTTCTTCAGTTATGAACAATAGCGATCTAAATTATCCCTACCATGAAACAAAGTTTTTTTTTTAGTTATCTACATAATCAGTTAATGATGTTGCAGTTGAAGTGGTATCAGGAAAAATGAACAGCTAGGCTTGGAAATACATAGAGTGGGAGACAAACCTCAATGACTGGGGAATACTAGGAAACAAGTGGGGTTTGCTTGTGTATAATGGAAGTGTGTTAATGTAGAATATATCTGCCTAGTCTAGCTTTTGCTCCTCAGATACAACAAACAGTTGACTTTTCACTGCAACTAGCATGATTGCACATGATGGTCTGATTGACCACTGCCTTTTTCCCTCTTGGCTTGGCTTCCCTCCTTTGGTCTAGAAAATTTGCTTGGGGAAATAGTAGATACATTGGCAAGTTAACTACTTTTAACATGGCCCCATTAGATTTTGAATAGCTTAATTTGTTGACACCTTTACTTAAAAAGAAGCCATATAATTTGTTGAGCAAGTATGTTGATGAGATTTAATTAGAGCACTCATACTTAGTATTTCTGTGAGATTGCTGTTTTAATCTTAGTAGTTAGGCAGCTTTGAGTTTGTAGATGAAAGAAAAATTCTATAATTGGTAGATTCTTCTGACTTGAATTCATATGTTCCTGATTGTTTGGCCATATTTGCTGAAGTACCAACCAATGCATCTACTATAGTGGATTTTGCATAGTTCTTTCAGTACGTTAGAAGTTAATCTTGTTATTGCCTGATTATTATAGGTGAGGGGGCACCATATGGAGTGGATATAGCCATAGGTGGAATTGCTGATTCCGTTACTAATTTTGTCTGGGAGCCTGCAGTTGTGAAGGTATGGTATCTGTCTGCATTTATCTACATGACTTTATATTCTTATTTTATATTTGATGTGGATGGTGTTTAAGCTAATCAATAATTTTGCAGATCAATGCTATAAATGCTGCTACAGAGGTAGCTTGCTTAATCTTAAGTATGGATGAAATAGTCAAAAACTCCAAGGTTAATTTATGACTATTTGTATCATTGTTTGACTACAGCCCCAATCTTAGTTTTGCCCTCTGGCACGGGTAGTTTTTCAGTATACTGTGATGCCTCTAGAGTTGGACTTGGTTGTGTCCTTATACAGCATGGCCGAGTTGTGGCATATGCTTCTAGACAGCTCAAAAGGCATGAGCAGAACTATCTTACCTATGATTTAGAGATGGCAGCTGTGGTATTTGCCCTGAAGATTTGGAGGCATTACCTATACGGAAAGACTTGTGAGATCTTCACGGATCACAAGAGCTTGAAGTATATCTTCCAGCAAAAGGATCTGAATCTCAAGCAGCGCAGATGGCTAGAGTTGTTGAAAGACTATGACTGCACGATCTCCTACCACCCAGGCAAGGCCAACGTTGTAGCGGATGCTCTGAGTAGGAAGTCCATGGGCAGTTTGGCCCACATAGCACCCTTGAGGCAATCTTTGGTAGAGAACATTCATGAGCTAGAGGCAGATGGAGTCCAGTTTGGCATGGGTCAGTCGGGAGCCTTTTTAGCTCATATTAGGGCCCAATCAACCCTAGTTGAGCAGATTAAGGCACAGCAAGGGAAGGACCCCAAGCTAGTGAATCTTATGAAGGATGTGCACCGAGGAGAGAATCGTGAGTTTTCTGTTGATGTGGAGGGCGTGTTACGCTTTGGGGACCGTTTATGCATACCTGATATGGATGAACTAAAGAGGAAAGTGATGGAGGAGTCCCATAATGCAGCATACTTTGTCCACCCCGGTTCAGCTAAGATGTATCAAGACCTCAGACAGCTATACTGCTAGGAAGGCATGAAGAGAAATGTAGGTGACTTCGTGGCACAGTGCTTGGTGTGTCAGCAAGTCAAGGCTGAGCACCAAAGACCTGCGAGCTTACTACAGCAGATAGAAATCCCTGAGTGGAAGCGGCAGAGGATAACCATGGACTTCGTAGTTGGGTTGCCTCGGACCACCAAGGGCTTTGATTCCATTTGGGTGATAGTGGATAGAATGACCAAGTCGGCCCACTTCCTACCAGTCAAGACGACCTTCAGTGCAGCTCAGTATGCTCAGCTCTATATAGATGAGATTGTCAGACTCTATGGAGTGCCAGTGTCTATTATATCAGATAGAGGGTCCCAATTCACCTCACGGTTCTAGAGAGCGTTCCAAGAAGCTCTTAGGACTTGGGTGGACTTGACCACCGCTTTTGACCCATAGACAGATGGCCAGTCAGAGAGAACGATCCAGACTCTAGAGGATATACTCCGAGCTTGTATTTTAGATTTTGGTGGGAGTTGGTGTGGCCACTTGCCATTAATAAAGTTCTCTTACAATAACAACTATCAAGCAAGTATCAGATGGCACCGTTCGAAGCACTGTATGGGAGACGGTGCAGATCTCCCGTTGGTTGGTTTGAGCTTGGGGAAGCCAAGGCCCTAGGCCCGGACTTAGTACAAGAGACCCTAGAGAAGGTCTAGCTGATCAAAGAACGGCTGTTGGCAGCTCAATCTAGGCAGAAGTCCTATGCTGACAACCGGCGTTGAGACTTGGAGTTTGCGGTTGGTGACCACGTGTTCTTACGAGTATCACCCATGAAAGGCATGGTGAGGTTTGGTAAGTGGGGAAAGCTAAATCCTCGCTATATCAGCCCTAGATTTTAGAGAGAGTTGGAGCAGTGGCCTACAGATTGACACTGCCTCCTAATCTATTAGCTATCCATCCAGTCTTTCACGTCAATATGCTCAGGAAGTACATGCCAAATCAGTCTCACGTGCTCACACCGCAAACTGTTCAAGTTGACGAGAGCCTGTCATATGAGGAAGAACCGGTCGCCATCGTGGATAGACAGATCAAGAAGCTTTGCTCAAAGAAAGTGGCGTCAGTGGAGATTATCTGGAGGAACCATTCTGGCGAGGAAGCCACCTGGGAAGCTGAGGAAGCCATGAGGATCAAGTACCCACATCTTTTCCCTCCTCAAGGTAAGTTTTAGATTTGGGGACCAAATCTCTTTTAAGGGGGAGAGAATGTGATACCCAGTATATACGTGGCAGTGGATAAGTTCCGTTTTGCCCCGGGGTCCCCTGGCACCCACCCGTGTTGTCGGAAAAGCCTCGAGATGCCCGGAGGACCGTTAACACAGCTGATATGTGAACTGTCACCGCTATAGTGGTCCTGGACCACTATAGTGGTCACAGAGGGGTGATGATGCGTTTTTGGCTCCGGGGGACCGCTATAGCGGTCATGAGAAGGTTTTGGGAGTGCTGGAGGACCGCTATAGCGGTCATGTATGGGGGCAGCAGCATGGTTTTACTCCCTAGAGACCGCTATATCGGTGTGAACAGTGCACGAACAGTGCAAAACGTGTCGTTTCGCATTAGTGACACCCCCAAACCCTATTTAAACACCCCAACTCGGAAATTTTCCCCCATTTCCGAGCCCTACCTCTCCAAACTCCCTCTCCCACTCCTTTCTCACAAATTCATTCCATTTCTTTCTTTCCCAAGAGATCAAAGGTAAGATTTATGGGCATTTCTTGTTCCTTTCCTTCCTATTTCATATCTTGGTGATTTGGTTGTGGTTTGTCTCCATTTTTGTTATGTGGGGGTACTCCCCCAATATTGTTAGAGTTTTGTTTGAGTAATCTAGAGGTTAACGGAGACTAATTTAGAGTTTTATGGCTTTAATGGCAGACGTTTGTGCCATTCCTCCTCTCCGGAGTCCCCGCGAAGTTGGCGATTCACATTTTATCCCTCCAGGTGAGTGGGTTTGAGCTCATGGCCTTAGTTTGGTCATTATATTATTATTTTCTATCATTACGGAGTATTTAGAGGATTTAAAATGGATTTTAGTATGATATGACTTCATGAAAAATATATATATTTCGCTAGAAAAGTTCCGTTGGAACTTATGCATAAAAATATGATTTTAGAACCGCATAGGATCATATTTATTTTATAAAAAGTTTCATATGATTAAATTCATAAAATTGATTCGATTATAAATAGATGAGAATTGCTATGATTTATGAGTTGAGATTTAAGAATTTATAAATGCTAGAAATGGTAAATATTGAACTAGAAACATAGAACTCCCCTTTTGATATTCAGAGCTTTTAGTATAGAGAGTTACTGAGAGGAATAGAACTGTGAGTTAACGGTAGTTATTCCGTTAACCTTGGTATACTAAGGCCCGCCAGGGGCAATTCATCTTGAGTTAGATCTGTCCGCTAAGGACACGGTTCGCCAGGGACCGAAGAGGTCACATTAGATAGGGGCTTTGTCCACCAGGGACTTCACACCCTCCCTATAGTTGATGATCACTCTGTTCTCTTGCGTAATTCTTGAAATTTTAATGATTATAATTAATATGTAAAGTAAATAGAACTATTTATAAATGTTGCATTTTACTGTTATTTATATATTATGTTTTCCTGTCCCATGTACGATTATGAGTGAGGATCCACTCACTGAGTTTTGAAACCCTCTCTTCTCCTTTTTTCCACAGATTCAGGTATAGCACATGATCCTCCTCTTCCACCTCCTCAGCAGTAGTTATCTTCAATTTGGGTGAGTTTCGCTTTGGCGTGAAGCATTAGTACTTTTGTTCATGGTAGATGTGCTCCAGTGATGTGACAGGCAGGATCCCGGACTGCATATAGTTTATTTTGCATTTTGATTTTTACCATGATTCTTGTATTTCACAGCATATCACCCATATATATTTTGTACATGATTACTCAGTTGAGATGTACATTATAGCAACAGTTATACTATTTATTTATGAGGAAGAGGTCTATTTTACCAATAGTAAGGATTTATAATTAATCTGAAAAATTATCAAATCATGTTTTATGAATTAAATTAAGCATATAGTACGGTACAGAAATCACGAGACTTACGTGGGGACCCGTTTCCCTTACGTGCCGGTCACGATCCAAATCGGGTCATGACATAATTAAATTGTAAACATAATTCATCAAGACTATAAATATACATCTTGCATTTTGCAATATTATTACATATTTGACATATAGTAATATATAGTCTAAACTTACTATTCAACTATTTTAATTCTGATGTCAAGTAGAATGTTAGTTGATTAACATAACACACTAGTTAAAATACAAATGCAAAGTAATAAAAAATAGAGTCAAAAATTAACTTGATATACATTTTATAATATCAGGACTAAAAATTTAATTTACAAATCTCAGGACCAAAGCAACTTGTGCATACAATTTTAATGAGTAATTTAAACATTCATGGCGAATATCTGATGCCCCCGATATTGATTAACTGCTTTAAATATGATTCATATGAGTACCATAAAGGTGTGTACCTTATTGACTTTTAAGGATCGAGAGTAATCAGTTGTAGGGTAGCACTATAGTGCCTATGGTGGTCAATGGTTACAGTGCCTATGGCATCGCCGGCTAGCCACCGGACCGTCATTCACCATCGTCGACCGGCCGTTGATCGCCACCCACCAGCGTTAACCAACCGTTAACTGTCGTTGACTGGCTGTTGACCATTGCCGGTTGGTCGCCAGAGCACCATGCACCACCACCTTTGATGAGGATATATTGCGAAATAACAAATATATAAAGTGGTATTATTGAAAAAATAATCTTAAATTTCTATCTCTGTATTCTATTCTCACTTTTTGGAGGTTCAAAAATTTTGTATTTTCATGTCCCATGGATAAAAAATTTTCTATTCTCTATTTGTGTCTCCACTACCAAATAAATTTATATTTTCAGTATCTCTATTACAGTATCACTAATTTATGGTTACAGTGCCATAGGCATCATAGCCATTGACCATGCAAGGCACCTGAGAAACACCCTCAGTTGTAACCTCCAACTATCTGAAAAACACTCCTCGATCGATGGTGATCAAGATCGTCAAAAGAATACCCTACCACATATATAAGCGAGGGCGCCTGTGAATATAGTACTTGTGAACCCAAGCCTAAAGAAAGAAAAGAGAATTGACCAAGACCAGATTTTCTTGCCTAAGAACATGGATAACAACGCATCAATTCCAGCCATTGTGTGCAGATTTATAATCCCATATAATATACTCCCCAGTTCCATATTAATATTATATTAATAGTTATTTTCAAAAAATTACATAATTTTAATATATTAAAATATTAATGTATCTGATTACGATTAATAATATTATTGATTAATTGGTAAAGTCTATTGAGTTTATCATTAATGAACATCATTCTTTTCTCCACTTGTTAATAGTTTTTTCCTAACATTAATTAATTAAAGAACTGTATTAACACCTTTTATCGAACATAAAAGATATAATTTTTGTGGTCATATAAAAAGTATAAAGTGGTATCTACAATTTAACGGTCCACGCTCCGCAACAAGTCAAATGTCTAACTCTTAATAATAACAATAATAATAATAATAATCTTCAGGGAGTCATAATAATATAATAATGATAAGAGCAATGACATCACACAACTTGAATTTGACAATTTGATCACAATACAAAGTTATAAAACAGACACTCAATAACTTATAAGCTAGCGTGTGCCACAGTCGTTGATAACGAGGGTACGTACCACAAATCACACTCAATAGTCAATATTATATATCTTCTAACTTATATGAGAGAGTAAGACAGTCTTTTACTTTACACACGACCAATAAGGCACACCTATATTTATAGTATTTTCTTGATAATAAACATCACAGCTTAACCTGCAACAATCTTGGTGGGGTCGAGCGTGAGATGAGCACACGAGTTATATATAAAAACCAAGATGGAATAAAACAACGAAAGGGAATGTAAAGAGACACATGCATAAAAAATTAGAGAGACACATCATAAGGTTACACACCAAACACAAGCCAAGCCATAACGTATCGGCAAAAAGACCACAGAAGAGTTAAGGAATGAGAGACAAGACACCACGTGCATTCTCTCTATAAACTTCAATATAGTAAGGTGTGGGAAGAGGATGATGATTTTCTTCTCTATAGAACTTTAACACGTCACCCACTGCGAGTCCCTTCTCACGAACAACGGCAGACCAACCTTGGTATATCGACGGTTTTGCATGCCCCCGTGGTCGTTTGATGCAGCAAAACGAATAAAGCGAACTACGATGCACACTATGCCCATAGTACACGTCAAATTTTACTTCATGCCGTCCTTCTTCGAAAGGGAGTACGTATAGTTTCTTAGATGGGAAAGACAGCCGCCCCTCTATCTCACACTTTGTAAGTCGCTTCTCGAACACTGGCTCCATCTTAGATGTGTAAGGTATCAGAGAAAGGGACAAGGAGTGACGCCAATAACAGCAAAAGAAGAGAAACTGAGCTCAACTGCTCTTGCGTGTATTACTTAATGTGTAACAAATGTATTCATTGATGGAGTGTAATACAAGTATCTTCACCTATATATACTGGTTTCAGTTAGTGAGGTTAATCCATTGGTTAATCCTCTAGTTATACTACTCCCTTCAAGATGCAATGTAAGGTATCACACTCTAAAGGATTCAGAATGAAAGGCCTGGGAATGAGACAAGAATTGCATGACACCAAAATAAGCTAGCACTACATGGTTTTTATAGGCCAACAGTACACTGACCAAGTATTATTCTTCCCGAGCTATGACCGTACGGTATATGTATGTCGTTTCACAAATTAAGTTTTCATAAGAAAAATTGTACCATCAAGCAGGCATGTAGGTCCAACCTAAGCTCAAAATAAAGCTGATATCATACAATAATTTAATAACGGCATGGCACTATAGCTATCAGTGATACTTTAAAGTCATTGCTTGGTCGGATATTTGTTAGTATTATTAGCTTTGTAGTTTTGTCTGAACGGGTGATCTTTCGTCTCCAATGTTGGACCATTTTTATTCCCAAATGTCGGAAATTTAAAAAAGAAAACAAGTTTTATAAACTTCATAACATGTTGATACATTTGTGCTTATTTTATAATAAAAGACGATTTTTATGAAAAGAAATCACTTAATAAATGTATCCATTTTATCTAATTACAACGTCTTTTTTTCAATTTCAACCAACGTGCACTTCTATTTTAAGGTAAATTATCCATTTTTTATATGCTATAATTAAATTTTAATTACTATCATAAATTTTTAAGATATTTTTAATAGAGTATTAAAATAAACGCGGAAGCACGCTATATATCCACTCTTATCCTTATATATCTATTGGCTGTTAATCCTTGAAGACGTGATGATAGACGCATGAATCTTATGAAGACTGGTGCTGACCCACAAGTCTACAGCGTTTATGGTCGGTTTAGCATACTCATCTTTTCAATAGCTCACATAAAACTTCACATCTCGCCTGCTTGTCTAATCACATCAATGATTTTATTCGGCCCTTTCATTCATTTTTTTAAAAATTATATTATTTATATTTATTTGATATAAAATAGACCTACTTTTCATTAATTATTGAATAAATTATGAATTTCATTTAAATAGGATTCACATCCTATTCAATAATAAATAAAAAAATAAGTCAGTACTATACCCCATATTAAATAAGTGCACATAATATTTTTGAAAATATATATATATAACAACTTAAAATAAAATTTATAAAATAGCTCATTTTAAAATAATAAAATAAAACCCCTAACGTTAGGTCCCAAATCCACCCAAATTATTTTAAAAAATGTAAAAAGATTAAAAATCAAAACGACAAAACCCGCCCACTGAATGGGCTAAAAAATTAAAAAAATAAAAAGAAGCCCCCACCAACTCCCACCTGCCCCCATTTTCACCGAACCCACTTTCAAGTTTCTACACACTGCACAGGAGGCACCGCTCAGTTGGCCAATGCAAAGCCACAGTTGAAGGTGCCTCCCGGGTTCGAGCCTCATAAGAGAGCTACAGGTCCCCCTCCCGCAAACCCCCTCTCCCGACCCAAAGAGTTTCTACACCATTCTTCCCCTTCTTCATTCTTCATCTTCTTCGTTAAACCAAAACACTTGTCCCAATCAAAAAATCATGACCTACACATAAGAGATATTGTCCCTCAATTAGTATTTATTTACTATCTTTGAGACAGAAATACAGAGACACTGAAGATAGAAACTTGTTTGGTGGTGGAGACAGAAACAGGAGATAGATAATTTTTTTGCTCCTGGGACAGAAAAACACAAAATTTCTATACCTCCAAAATGTGGGGACAGAATACAGAGATAGAAATTTAATATTTTAAAATTTCAATAATACCCCTATACATATTTATTATTTTTGTCTCTGTCTCTACTATCCTTATATTTCTATCTCTGCCCCTGTATTCTTGTTCCAGGATAGTAAACAAATGATATCTTATGGAAGCCTTTTGAAATTAATTTCATACAATCATCCATAGTAAATTATTAAATTAATAATTATAATAAATAAATAAATAAATTTCTCAAAACTTTTTAAAATTTATTAATAAAATATATAAAATATCTAATTATTCTAAATCATTCCAAAACTCATAACTAAAATAATAGACAATTTTAACTCATGTTTCTGAAAGAAATTACATAAAATGATATAACCCTAAAATAACCATGCATGCTAAATGATGTTTGAGGACCCTATCTGCACACTACTGGAGCACTCAATGCTAACATGATCCTAATTTAAACTTCACTACAAAGTGAAGCTCACCAATAAAACAGTTACATGGCTTCTGAGGCTGAAACTGAACAATAATAAGATTTGCAACTGTAACTGTAAGGAGGAGGAAAAAGGAGGGGTGAGTTCATCAAAACTCAGTAAGCAAGTCTCTGCTCACAACCCACATGTGACAACAATAACATACATAACATATACATGTAATTGACAACAACACTTTATATATTTAGATGCATGCAAATATACTGAAATAACAATTTATTCAAAGTCATAGCAATAACTAGTAGAGAAACATGAATTATTCTATACATAATTATCTAAGCTAAATAGCTGAATCTGAGCCAATGGCTAATCTGATGGGCACCTAACTAGGTCCCGTAGATGGACACCTCACTATGTTCCTTACTGTGGGTAAGTTAGTCATCTAGCAGACCACTTAGTACCAAGGTTAACGATCATTCCTGCAGCTGTTAACTCACTGTTCTATTTCTCACTAATTATTAAAATAATAATAACTTGCAATAAAATTGAATAAATCTGAAAGCTCTAAATTCATATAATTCTAACAATATGACTGTAACATAACTGAGGTTCTAAAATTATGCCCAAGGAATCACCAACTTGTAGACATAGTGTGATTTCAGAAGCGAACAGAGTATGTATTAGACAATTGTTATATTCTAATAATCTAACTTTAGCATAATTGAGGTTCTAAAATCATGCCCGAAAGATCACCAGCTTGTAGACATAGTGATTTTAAAAGCCAACAGAGTATATATCTGATAATTGTTATGAATCATATTTTGTTCAATACTTTCAATAAATCATAATAGGAATTCCATAGTCTGAAAACATAGTAATCAATATTTTTGCTGTAAACATTAAACTAAGGTCACATAATTTCATGAACTGGAAGAAGATATTCTATAACATGCAAGATATCCAATATAGTCCCATTAGCTTTCTAAAATAAGATTTTCATGATAACTGTGAAAAATAATTTTCTAAAATTCTACAGTCCATAAACCATTTTTTTTTAGGCATAAATCATTCTAAAATTCTGTAAATAATTTATATAATATTGAAAAAATAATAATAATAACAAAAAGTATTTCCATGAACTTAAACTCACTCACCATTCATTGCCAGGAGTGTCTGACTAGATGAAAAAGGATGGAATTGACTAAATTCCATGAAGATCATTTATCGGAAAGAATTAATCAGAAAAAATTGAGAGAAATCACATTTTTCTCTCTATAGAAAATTTTTTGAACGACTAGAGTTCTTAGAAGAATATTTAAAAATATTATGATGTATCAAATATATACTAAGATACAACACCAAATTGAAAAACGAAACCGCAAAGCTCCCCGTGCACGCGGATAATTAGGTTTTCATATATGCATATATGTTATTAAATAATAATAATAATAATAAGAACACTTGCAGCTTCCGTGCGTTTGGTTACTTGCAGCGTAAATGCGTTTTTTTTTTGTTATATATATATAGTAGTAATAATTTTAATAATACCTATAATGTTACTTTTATATATATATATATATATATATATATATATATATATATATATATATTAATGTAACTTATATCATTACCTTTGAAGAAGTAGTAGCAGTAGTAGAAGTAGTAATAATAATAAAACTAATAGTGGTAATAACAACAACAATAATAATAATAACACCATAAATATAATTGATAAATATCTAAATAAATCTTAACGAATTGTAGTAATTATAATAAAATCAATTTCTAAAGAACATATGTGAAAGGAAAATACATTATATTTCATCCTTTATAATTTCAACAAAATATATAATATATAATTCTGATACAAATATAACTATCAATAGTATTAATTAACATATTAGATATAATAGATTTGATAAAATAATATTTTCAAAGTTTTTTTAAAAAATTAAACATGATATCACAAACTGAACATTAGATTTCATAAAATGAATAAATATCAAATTTAAATAATAATTAAATTTCACTTCAATAACTTAAACTTGATCTTTCTAAAGACACCAATTTTTGGGATATTATATTCTACCCCCTTAAAAAAAATTTGGTCCCCAAATGTAACCTTACATATCCTAGAAATAAAAGTTCATGGTATATAACTGATGACATAGTTTATCATGAGAAAAGGAACTTGGAATTAGGATAAGAATGCCAAAAAGACATTGACTCTCAAATGAATCTAGACATGACTGACTCTCCTAAAGGTTTCAAATAACACCACGTTAATGCAAATGGGCGCTCTTCCATTTACATAAACGTCGTGTCATTTGTGGATACTTGCTCTAATATAGTGCGGGGAAACCTAATGCTCTGATATCACTTTGTCACAACTGAAAAATCATGATCGGCACATAAGGGATATTGTCTCTTATGAAAGGCTTCTGAAATTAATTTCGTGCAATCACGCATAATGAATTACTAAATTAATGGTTATAATAAATCATAATAATAAATAAATAAATTCCTCAAAACTTTTCATAAAATTTATTTAAAAAATACATAAAATATTTAATTATTTTAAATCATTCCAAAACCCATAACTGAAATAATATACAATTTGAAGACATGTTTCTGGAAGAAATTACATAAAATGATATAACCTTAAAATAACCATGCATGCTAAATGATGTCCGAGGACGGTGCCTGTACACTATTGGAGTATTCTATTCTAACATGATTCTAATTTAAACTTCACTACAAAGTGAAGCTCACCAATAGAATAGGTACATGGCTTCTGAGGCTGAGACTGAACAATAATAAGATCTGCAACTGTAACTGTAAGGGGGAGGAAAAAGGAAGGGTGAGTTCATCAAAACTCAATGAGTAAGTCTCTGCTCACAACCCATATGGGACAACAATAACATACATAATATACACATGTAACTGATAAAAACATTTTATATATTTAGATACATATAACTGTACTGAAATAACAATTTATTCGAAATCGTGGCAATAACTAGTAGAGAAATATGAATTATTATGTATATAATTATCTGATCTAAATAGTTGAATATGAGCCAATGGCTTATCTGATAGGCACCTAACTGGGTCCCATAAATGGACACCTCATTACGTTCCTTACTGTGTGTGGGCTAGTCTTCTAGTGGACCACTTGGTGCCAAGGTTAACAATTATTCCTGCAGCCATTAACTCACTGTCTGTTTTATTAAAATAATAATAACTTGCAGTAAAATTAAATAGATCTGAAAGCTCTGAATTCATATAATTCTAACAATATGATTGTAGCATAACTGAGGTTCTAAAATTATGTCCAACGGATTAACAGCTTGTAGACATAGAGATTTCAGAAGCCATTAGAGTATGCATCTGACAATTGTTGTATTCTAATAATCTGACTTTAGCATAACCGAGATTCTAAAATCATGCCCAATGGATCACCAACTTGTTGACATAGTGATTTCAAAAGCCAACAGAGTATGTATCTGACAATTGTTATGAATCATATTTTGTTCAATACTTTCAATAAATCATAATAACAATTCCTTAGTCTGAAAACATAGTAATCAATATTTTTCTATAAATATTAAACTGAGGTCTCATAATTTCATGAACTAGAAGAAGATATTCTATAACATGCAAGGTATCCAATATAGTCCCATGAGTTTTCTAAAACAAGGTTTTCATGGTAACTGTGAGAAATAATTTTCTAAAATTTCTATAATCCATAAAAACATGTTTTCTAGGCATAAATCATTCTAAAGTTCCATAAATAATTTATATAATATTAAAAAAAATAATAACAATGACCAAGAGTATGACCATGAGCTTAAACCCACTTACCATTTATTACTGAGAGTGTCTGATTACTACCTACATGATACAAAGAAAGCAGGAATGACACCAGTAACTACCAATCAAGATAATGAAAATATAAACAATTTGATTTATTTGCCTAAACTGAGTTTGGGATGATAGAAAGGAAGAATGATGAGAGAAAACCATGCCTAACAGTATCTAAACTCACAGACAAGATGAAAAGGAAAGGAATTGACTAAATTCCATGAAGATCACTTACCAGAAGGAATTAATCAGAGAAAATTGAGATAAACAATGTTTTTCTCTCTATAGAAAAATCCTTGGACGGCTAAATTTCTTAAACGAATATTTAGGAATATTACGATATATATAGAATATATACTAAGATACAGCGCCTAATCGAAAAACGAAACTGCCAAGCTCCCTGGTGCACGCGGATAATTGGGTTTTCATCTATGTATATATGTTATTAATAATAATAATAAGAAAACTTACGTGCGTTTGGTTACTAGCAGCGTAAATGCATTTTTTTTTTGTTATATATATATATATATATATATATATATAGTAGTAAGTATATTAATAATACCTATAATGTTACTTTAATATATATATATATATAATAATAATAATAATAATGTAACTTATATCATTATCTTTGAAGTTGTAATAGTAGTAGTAATAATAATAATAAAAACTAGTGGTGGTAATAACAACAACAATAATAATAATAACACTGTAAATATAATTGATAGATATCTAAATAAATTTTAACCCAATCGTAGTAATTATAGTAAAATCAATTTCTAAAGAACATATGTTAAAGGAAAATACATTATATTTCATCCATTGTAATTTCGACTAAATATATAATATATAATTTTGATACAAATATAACTATCAATAGTACTCATTAACATATTAGATCTAATAGATTTGATAAAATAATATTTTCACAATTTAAAAAAAAATCAAACATGATCTCACAAACTGAACATTATATTTCATAAAAAGAATAAATATCAAATTCAAATAATAACTGAATTTCACTTCAATAACTTAGACTTGATCTTCCTAAAGACACCAATTTTCAGGATATTACAACACCCAACCTTCAGTTAGCAATTTTTCAGAAAAAGCCATGTTTACAATTTCAAATCATTCTAAACATAATTCATCTTTCTTTTTGTATTCTCTTTCCTCCCTATGTCTAAACTTCCCTCAACTACATCCTCCTTTCCCCTTTCCAGGCTTCTTCTCTGTTTGTCAGGCTGCCATCGTTGGCTATCCTTTACCTTGATCTTCACTCTACCTTCCACCATCACATGACTATTGAGGTCGTGCAACAATAGAAATGCAAAAATGTGATAGATGTTTGATTTTTGGGTCAGTTGCGTCCTTGTTGCAATTTATTGCAACCACATCACCATTACATTGTGGCCGTATCGTCGTTACGTTGCAGATTTATCTGTCATCTTGATTCACGGTGCAATTGCCGCCCAATGTAGTTGCGGCTGCATTGGCTATTGCAGACCGCAAATTAGAACACTGGGACCACTATTATTCTCAAAAGTTAGAAATCCAAAAACAAGTTTTATAAACTTCATAATATGTCAATACATCTGTGTTTATTTTATAATGAAAGGTGACTTTTGTGAAAATAAATCACTTAATAAATGTATCCATTTTATCTAACTATAATGTATTTTTTTTTTCAATTTCAAGTTTTCAACCACCATGTACTTCTAATTACAAGTGAATTATCTATTTTTCATATGCTATAATTTAATTTTAATTATTATCATAAATTTTTAAAGATATTTTTATTAATCACTACACCAAAACAGGTGTTTTGTGGTGGTTCATTTCATGTTTAATTGCCGCTATTAACCAATTGCAGTGGTTCGGCAACTGCCGCTATCTCAAGCGTCACCAACCATCTTGTGGCGGCTTTGAGCAACCACTAGAACAACCGCTGCAAGTTATTTTGCGACGGTTAAAGCGTCGTGACTCACTTTATCAAAAAATCGTGTTAAAACTTACCCTCCACTTGCTGCCAATATTTTTCAACCATATTTTGCAGTGATTTCAACTGCTACTATTAGTGAACATTATGTCGAACCAATGTTGCGATAGTTTGAAACCACCGCCACTTTTTGTTTCTTTTAGTTTTACTCTCAGTAAAATTTTTAATCTATCTCTACTTGTGTAATCCTTTGAATCTATTTATTTATAACTAAAAATCAAATTCATTAATATATCTTAAAAATATTCAATCAACTTAGTCCAAATATATGATTCAAAAGATATTAAATACAAACCAATGCATAAAATGCAAGTTTATCTTGCTAAGGTATTAAGCAAACACAAATCCTTAACATAAAAAAATCTTAATATCAGTAGACTTGTAATCTAAAGAAAAACGACTAAGGATTAGATGATGATGATGGCCCTTCATTTTGGGTTCATGACTAGCCTCCAAAGATCGTTTTGCTTCCAATGATGAGCCTATATCTGTTGCCTGAAATTAGAAAAAAGCTCAATATTAGACGCATGATCCACAAGCTTCAACTTTACATATGCCGAAAATAACAACAAAATGCCCACAAATAAGACATGAAAATATTATATGAATTACAAAACAAATATAAATAATCATGTCAGATGGTCTTTATGAATTAAGTGAAAATGCAAATAAAATTTAAAACAACTTCTTATTTAACCAATGATTTGACATAGAATTCATCACATGCTCATAAGAAACACATTAAAGTTTACATCTTTATATTCTTCCAAAGGATACAAGGACTATATGACCAACACAAGTCAATGTTTTACTTGATTAAGATACAACAGTTAAACTTGTTTTCATTTTCCTATCCCAAGCTTGATGAATTTCTAGTACAAGCTATTTTCCTCTTATGAATTTTATTGTGCACACTTGCATTTAAAAAGAGAAAAGAAAAAGAAAATTACTACTACTTTGCAACATAAGAAGAGGAAGTGTGTTACCAGCTATAGCTACAATAATAGCATTATTTTAATTTTTAGGACCAATGTCCTTCAAGGCACATAACTGCTCTTCTCCCATTGCAGACATGGCAGAAACCACAAGATCTATTCCCTTAGCAAATCCATCTTTAATCTAAATACAAAAGCATGCAAGAAATCAATAAACAGAGAGAGCACAGGGTAAATAAGCAGCTTAAGAACATGAACAATGATAATAATTAATAATAATAATAATAATAATACACATCAAGCTAGAAAAGCAACTTTAGAAAAGGCTTTTAGAAAAGATACCTCAGCAAGCAGTGCCTCATTAGTGGGAAGCTTCAGATCATCCTTGGTATTTCCATTTTCAGTCAACAGACTCACCTAAAAGAATCCCAATCAAATTAATTAAGAATGCTTGGCTACCCTCAGTACATGTGAAATAATAATATCTGTATTCCTCCTTGTTAAGGCATTTGCTTTTGGACTAGCACTTTAGGCCATAATTTTTCATTCATTTTTCTTTTGGAGAAAAATAAAAAAATAAACCAAGTTGATGTTATATTTAATCAACTTGACCGAAAAATTAAAAAAAAAAAAAGAATTAGGTTGGAACTTGGGAGTGCAGCCTCCATCATCTCAAATTGAAATGAGTGCAAAACTTTTTTGTCAAGAAGAGAATTCTTAAATGGGAAATACTGACTTTTTTTTCACAAAATGAGAACATGCAAGAAGAGAAATTCAATATTCCACAAGGCACAATCTCATTTTTCACAAAATTATATCCACAACAGACATAAAGAAAGTCATGCTCTCCCACAATGCAGTTATATACTAATTTCTTTTGTTCTATCTTCAAGTTAAAAACTACAACATGATTGGGATGGTTGATTGAAACCCTTAGAGTTGGAAGTAAAAACAACTCACAAAACAATCTTCAAAGATATCAATTAGCTGATAGTCAGTGCGATTCACATGCAGAACCTATAAAAATGATAGGAATGACGATTGAAAAAAATGATCACAAGCAAATAGCATGACATGCACGTATAAATGAATGAAGTCATTCAAACTTGCATTACATCACAGTTGTGGGATGAAGGAACAATATCTTCAAGGTTTTTCCCGTTGAAGATATCAATTGCAACAAAGTGGCACTTCGCATGTCCATGCTTGCCAGTTTTAGATGTAGATACTTCTACAACCTGCCAAAAGGGAGACAAATCGAGAAAACACATAACAGAAGCCCAAGAACAATAATTTTAATTAATTAGCTTAGTTTCCAATTATAATTAGAGATAGATAACACTGCCACTTCATTGATGGTTTCTTCTCTTGTTTGTTCTTGTTATTATAAAGAGGATCTCTTGTTTGTTCTTCTTATTTTAATTTGATTTGTACAACATCTTCGTACCAATATTCGTATCAGTATTTGCGACATACATATGCATATGTATGTACCAATAATTCACCAAATAGGAGTCACCAAATAGGAGTCACACCATAAAACACACGATTACAACAACCACTTCACCTAATCAAATTAAAACAATTAATCTCAAAAGCAGCAACAACAATTTACCTAGGGAAATAAAATGGAGAATTTCTTTTATTATATATTGTCCGTGCAAAATATTAGGGAAAAAAAGAAAAAAGCACAAATCAGAGAATCCAGCCAGCAAAAAAAGGGACAACCCTAGGGCTGCCTTTAAGTTCTATTCTCCGCGTCCACACCTAAAGAAAGGACCAATAAAATTAGCATTGATCAATATAGAGGGTGAGATCAAATCCTAGAAATTGTGATGATGAACATTGTAACCTTGATTCACAAAAAAAATAAAAAGGAAAAGAAGGGGGATAGATAAACTTGGGCAAGAAAGGCTTCGGCGTCCTCTTGGCGAAAGCAAAGCTATCAGCTATACAATACGACAGATTCAAATCAAATCAAATAATAAAAAAGAAGATGAAACAAAACGAATAGTGGCCAGAAGGATACCTGCAAACAGTGGCGAGACAAATGAAACAAAACAAACGGTGGCCAAAGTGGCACCACGAGACGACGAGGCGCCCGAATGCTCCAAGGGCTTCGTGGAATCTCGGCGACGGCGATGGAGGGTGCCAGGGGAAAATGAGGGCTCAGAATCAAATTGCTGAGATGAACGGTGATGAAGGAAGGAATAGTGAACGGTGAGTGTAGAGAGAGAGGCAAACTGTTTAGGTTTTGTCCGCAAAATAGGGACTGGCATTGGGGTGGAGAACGTATGATATAAGAGGCATTGGGTAATAGGCTTAGAATCCTTTAATTTGCTTCATCTCCTATAAAGCCAATAGCACAAGGAATCAACCCCAAACAGCACAAAATGGACGGTGAGGGTCTGAGTATAGAGAGAGCATAGTGTGAGGGTCTGAGTGTAGAGAGAGCAGAGTGTGAGGGTGTCCGAAATGGAGTTTTTGTTTAGGTGAGGGTCTCTATTTTGTTTAGGTGAGAGCAGAGTGCAAGGGTCTCTTAGGTTTACATTAGAAGAAAGATTTCACCTTTTTCCCGTCATTCTAATAGTTCTTTAATTTTTTTTTCATTTTAAAAAATAAGGGTGAAAATAAAAAAAAGAAATCCAACTTGTCAACAAAAAAAAAACCATATTTTTAAAATGATATCTTTTAAGATTTTATAAATTTGTAAGTAATCAAATTAATGGATAGAAAAATTAATTATTTAATCATTTAAGTATTTTAATAGTTTATTAAATATTAATCATTAATAATATTAGTAGATTTTTTTTGTATGTATGATGATTTGATTAATATTTTTAAGTAGAGAAATATGAAATTAATTGCTTTATTTATTTTAAATATAAAAATGAAATTAATTTAAATTATACTGGTTATATCATGATATTATGTTGAAAACGGATCAAGAAAGGGGGAAGGGAGATATATTATATTGTGACATTGCTAAGGGGACTATTCATGCTAGTTGAGAGGCCGCGGAGAAGGCTGCTCACGCCAGTTTTGAGTACACAAAAGGGGCTGCTCATGCTGGTTGTCGCATTATTGCACTACCAGAAAAAAAACATTGTTACCAACATATTTTTTCATTGCTGACGGAAAATTTCATTTCCGATAGATTTTATCCACTGGTAATAACGTAGTCGAAAGTAATTATCAGCGAAAAAAATCTATCAAAAAATGTCACCTATGGAATTACCGACGGATTTTTAATGAGATAGACAATTCGCCAGCAAATTCATCAAAAGGGGCTGCTCACGCCAGTTTTGAGTACACAAAAGGGGCTGCTCATGCTGGTTGTCACATTATTGCACTACCAGAAAAAAAACATTGTTATCGACAGATTTTTTCATTGCTGAAAATTTCATTTCCGATAGATTTTATCCACTAGTAATAACGTAGTCGAAAGTAATTATCAGCGAAAAAAATCTGTCAAAAAATGTCACCTATGGAATTACCGACGGATTTTTAATGAGATAGACGATTCGCCAGCAAATTCATCAAAGATTAATGATTAGCGACGGATTTTTCCATCCATAATTTTTCATCTAATTTGTTGTTTTTTAATATCTGAGTTTTACCGATTGCATTATCTATTGATAATTATTGAATTTTACAATTTTTTTAATTTTTATTTTATTGACAAAGTATTTCATCAATAATTATTGAATTTTATAATTTCTTTATTGAAAAATTCATTGGTAATTTAAAATTTTATTTATTTTTAATTCATATTACCGACGAAAAAATCCATCAGTAATTTTTTTGGGTATAAATATATTGTTATGTTTGTTATCTGATCATTTAAGAGTTTGTTTTTTATTTAACTAATTATAAATATATAAATATATTTAATAATGAAAAGTTATAAAAAAATTCTTAATAAATAGTAAACGCAACAAATTTATGTTCAAAATATAAAATAGACAAAAATGTCAGAAAGTACACAGACACAAATATAAAAAATTCAACATATAATAAAGACAGAAAAATCAATAACTCAAATCAAGAGAAGTCAGCAGCAGCAGCAGCATCATCGTCAGCATCACCATCGCTGCCACTACCATCATCATTGTCAATATTTGGCAGTACGGAGGAGCCTACCTACATCTTCAACAAAGAGAACATCTCCTTCTTCATCTACTTTCTTAATCTTGTCTCCTTTTCCTTTGTCTGCTTTTTTATTTCTTTCTGCATGGCCTTTTCCTTGTCCTCCATATTCTTTTGCATCTCCTGCAACTAGAAGTAAAAGTCTTTTAAGTAAATAAGTTGTGCTCTTTAATTTAACAACATTTCGACAAAATCTCCCTTTAAATTAAGATTTAACTCCTTAAATTAAAAAAAAAAATCAGCAGCACTTCCTCTTAAACCAAGAAATCCCAAGAAATTGATTTCATGATATACACATCAATCAGGTCAAATTAAAATTCACAATACAATCAAACAAACATTTAAAAATCCTAAAATTATTCTAGAGCACACCCCTTCTAATAGAAATCCTGCAATATCTGCATACACAATCAATCTCCACAGCAAATAATGCAAAAAAATCGAGAAAAGACCTTTATGCCCTTCCCCAGTCATGTAATCCCAATTTCCTGCAACTCTATCTTAGAAATCATAAGCCTCTATCCTAATAAAAATGTAATTAAATAGGGTGAATAAACAATTACTTACCTTAAAAGAGACAAAAGAATTATATGATTCACCAAAGAAATACTCCAACCGGATTCGACATTCTCTAACAAAATCAATTATTTAAATTAATAAATCAATAAATCAAAAATCCCTCATAGAAAAATATATACAAATATGTGTGTGTGTGTGTGTGTGTGTGTGTGTGTGTGTGTGTGTGTGTGTGTGTGTGTGTGTGAAAACACCCAAGGCTAAGAGAATAAGAACCAACCATATCCTGTGCATCATAATGAGAAGAATAAGTCTGAAAAGACTAATGGATCCCACAATTGGATAGAGGACCAAGTTAACACATTCACTAATCTTCAATCTTTCTGATATAGTGAAGTCACCAGCATCATCAAAACCTGAAAAAGGGGCACGATAGCCTTGCTCAGGATAACATAATTTAAATATACGAGGAAATTTGCATTTCTGATCAGTAAACACTATTTAAATAGTCCTTGCAACAAGCATGCCTAGCATGTGGTAAGCATATGAGAATACATGAAAGTAACAATAAAGCAAATTAGCAATTACTACTTGCTAACTGTTTGTGTTTGTTCATCCTTAGTCTAGAAATGAGCAAACTATTAAACCAACTTTTAATTTTCAGTTTCTTTACATTTTCTTCTAACCAGTTTACTATCTTATGTGATTGCTTTTGTAACAGATGCTGGGATTGTGGAAAATCAAAAACCAGAATATGGCTTACTTATGTCATGAGGCCAAGGAACTGAAGGACAAGTTTCTGTCATTCACAATCAAACATGTTCTTAGGGTACTTTATTATTAGCTCTATATTAAAAATTTATTTACGACATGATGAAAATTATAGCTAATTAGATAAACAAAACTTGGAGATTGAAAACAATTACACTGGCATCTGACAATCATCTATGATATCTTACTGTTTCTTGTGATCTAGTAATTCACATGGCTACCTATCAAAGTAGCCGAGTTATCTAAATGTTAGTAGCTAGATTATGTGAAATTAAAATGCTAGTTAAAACTAGAATTTGACTAGCATCCAACTGTCTTTGCATGAGTTTTGTACATGACTCCTAATATTTTATGTAACATCCCCTACTGCTTTATGGATTGACGACTGTCCTCACAAACCAACACAAGTCTTTTCAGCATGCTTTGTCCTCACTCGCACGCTTCCTAGGAAAACTTCCTAGGAGGTCACCCATCCTAAAATTGCTCCAAGTCAAGCACACTTAACTGTGGAGTTCTTTCAGTTTGGGCTACCGAAAAGAAGATGCATCTTGTTTATATAGGTAGTACAAATTAATTCATATAAGCCCTCCTTAATTGTATAGTCTCATACCTATACAGTCTTAGAATCCCTCTCATTCGGGTGTGTAATCGGTTCATTCATGCACCCCTCCATTTTCGAAGTCTGCCAGGAGCCGCTCCTTGTCCGTGCCTCCTTGTACCGGCGATCACTCCCCGACTTTGTAATCCCCGGGCATTACATGCTCACCAGCTTCCGCTTGGTTCGTCCCCGAACCACACCGTACTAGGAGAGGTGCAAGCTCTGATACCATTTGTAACATCCCCTGTTGCTTTATGGATTGACCACTGTCCCCACAAACCAACACAGGTCTTTTCAGCGTGCTTTGTCCTCACTCGCACGCTTCCTAGGAAAACTTCCTAGGAGGTCACCCATCCCAAAATTGCTCCAAGTCAAGCACACTTAACTGTGGAGTTCTTTCAGTTTGGGCTACCGAAAAGAAGATGCATCTTGTTTATATAGGTAGTAAAAATTAATTCATATAAGCCCTCCTTAATTGTATAGTCCCATACCTATACAGTCTTAGGATCTCTCTCATTCGGGTGTGTAATCAGTTCATTCATGCACCCCTCCGCTTTCGAAGTCTGTCAGGAGCCGCTCCTTGTCCGTGCCTCCTTGTACGGGCGATCACTCCCCGACTTCACAATCCCGGGCGTTACAATTTATATGCCTATAATCAAAATTGCTAGCAGTCTAGCACCAATAGAACAAGGCTTAATGGGTGTATAAGGTTTTCGTGCAGTTCTACTATTATTTATCATTGTTTTTAGATGACAAATCTCATTTTTTTCTTCTTTCTAAAATAGTCTCACTAATTGGTAATCTATTTACAAGTAACATGCATTTGTTGATGTTCAAGGAATACAATTCTGAAGCTGATGCCTCAGCAAACCTGGCCATAAATTTGAGAGGTTAGAGCCCATGGCTTGTCTTAGTTCCCTACACATTTCAGTAACTTTGCGTCATCCAACTAAATACATGATCAGTAACCATTTATGTTTCGTCATCCATTACTACTTGCTACATGGCGCAAAGTTTGTTCAGTGGTAGAAAAATGCCATCACTGAACATTCATACATGCACTATGCATTATGAGGTAAACATTAGAGGTACCAAATTACAGTATCAATCAAAAGAAAATGATCTTAATTTAATCAGATATGTGTTGATGGAAAACTATAGACATTCACATAAACAATTATTTCAGCTTAATCTCATTCCACTAATCCAAGCAAACAGGGAGCCAATGAATTCAGAGTGACATGATAAAACAAAATGAGCTCAATCAAAATTGGTTGATATAAACAATAGAACTAAAGAACTAAGGCTGTGAAAGTGACAATAAAATTTTTATGAAGTAAGCAAGAATGTGCTTCAATATGACCAGCTCCAAAAGAAAGAGATGCCTTGATTATCTTAGTGGGAAGATATAGTCTGCTTGTGTTAAAAATAAACACAATTACATCAAATACGAAATCAATGCATAGGCACCAGAGATAGTTATTCGATTAACCACAAATTAAATCGAATTGAATTATTGCTTAAGAAAGATGATAATAATAAGAAGAAAAAGAAGAATAAAAAAAATTTAAATACTTATCGCCCACATATGAGTAAGGGTGAGGATGATGATGGAAAGGGAACCGAACCAGGTGTATCCAGCGAAGGGTGAAAAGCACCATGCCGGTCATCAAGGGTAACGAGATCAGGTAAAACACCCACATCTCTAGTTGCAATGGAATGGAATGGAATGGATCCTTGATCGCACTGCACCGCATTGGGACCATGTCAGAATTGATCCTCGATGGAGGCTCAAAGGAAAAGAGAGCGACGGTGCAATTTCCTCTACGTTGGCCGCGACGATGTGGGCTTGAAGAAAGTGAAAGCGGCGGGGCGACTTTCTCCGCATTGGGCCGACAATGTGGGCTCGAAAGAGAGAGAGCGGTGGTGCAATTTCCTCTGCAATGGGCACAGCGTAGCGCATTAAGGAGGTGGTAGCGTCAAGCGGGAAGGACCTTTAGGTGGCCAGCGGCGTTGGGTGGGGGAGTTGGTGGCACGACGCGACCTCTACACACACAGAGAGAGAAAGAGAGAGAATGTTGAGCAGGGAGAGAGAAATAATGAAGGGAAAAAGTTGAAACCCTTATTATGTCTTTCGCTTACCGGCGAAAATTTGAATTACCGACGGAAAATTTCCGTCGGTAATCCACTAAAACATTTCTAGTGGATTTTTCTGCCGTTAAAACTAACTTTTAGAATTTTTAATTGCTGACGGAAAAATCCGTCAGTAAAAATTAATGTTGACATATTTTCTATCCGTCGGTAAAAATTAATTTTGACATATTTTCTTAAAAATTATCGACAAAATCTATCAATAAAAGCAAATGTTGAAAAAAAAATTCAAATTAGTTACTGATGCAAAAATCTATTGGTAATGTGCGCGCCATATTCCACGTCTTATGGCAGAAAGTTTACTAACGGATTACCAGCAAAAAATCCATCGGTAATGACTAAAAACCAATTTTTCTTTTTTATTCTCGGATTTCATGTTTTCCATCGGTAACTCTCTTGCTTCTTGTAGTGTTCATGGACTTCATCATAAAAGCTTATCTGTTAATTAAATAATGAAGAGTATACAGCAAGCGAGTAGGACACTAGAACTTCACTCAAATTAGTTAAAGAATGTTTTTGCAATATTTTAATAAAGCTAAAATAAAATATTGTAATTTAAATTTAACTCTTAGTGTGAAAAATAAAAAATCCCAATTTGTCTTATTTTGGATTAAAAAGAAGAAGAAGTTCATTTCCTTGTTTGAATTTAAAAAGAAATATTTTATGATCATAACTTATCTTAGTCCATTAGTTTAAAAAATAAAAAAAATGAAATTAAAATTGATGAATCTTATTTCTATCAATCAAATTATTTTCTAATTATTTTTTAGATAAAATATTTCTTAATTGTTTTTTATTTTTTAATCAAATCTTCTTTAGATTTTTTTTTATTTAGTGTCAATCAAATCTTTTAAAACAAAATTATTTCTAATTATGGCATGCTCTAAGGCATCGTGACAACATATTTAGGCATGATGCTACTCAATATAGCAAAAAATGCGACTTGTAACGTCAAGGGATTGCGAAGTCAGGGAGTGATTGCCGGTGCAAGGAGGCACGGACAAGGAGCGACTCCTGGCAGACTTCGAAAGCGAAGGGGTACATGAATGAACCGATTACACACTCAAATGAGAGGGATCCTGAGACTGTATAGGTATGGGACTATACAGTTAAGGAGGGCTTATATGAATTGATTTGCACTATCTATACCAACAAGATGCATCTTCTTTTCGGTAGCCCATCATGAAAGTACTCCATAGTTAAACATGCTTGACTTGGAGCAATTTTGGGATGGGTGACCTCCTGGGAAGTTTTTCCAGGAAGCATGTGTGTAAGAACAAAGCACGCTGAAAAGACCGTATTGGTTTGTGGGGACAGTCGTCAATCCAGAAAGCAGTAGGGGATGTTACATTTTACCTCTCTTAAGAGAAATTTTGCCCTCAAAATTTAGCTTTTCACATACTATACTCCAATTCCCATGTATACTCATTGGATCATTCTCTACACAATGCAACATTTACTAAAGAGATGGATATTTCTCGAAGTTGTTTTACACTTCTATTTGTTAGAGCTTCATAACGAGCCATTCTAATACTTGTGTGATAGCTGTTGTTGTATGAGAATTCAATTGATGATAGACAATTGTCCCAATTCCCACAATGTTTTAGTATACATGCTCTCAGCATATCTTTCAACATTTAGATAATCCATCGAGCTTGCTTATCAGTCACGGAATGTTAAATCGTGCTTAGACAAGGTTTTCTTTTGAAAGCTTTCAGAAAATCTCCCAAAAATCTTATGGTGAAAAGCAAATCTCAGTTTGAGATTATAGTAGAAGTAACACCATTCCATCTCACTGATTCCCTTTATATATAGCTTAACTAGTTTCTCAAGAGAAAAAATAACTTTGACTGGTAGGAGATATGCAGACTTAGTTAGTCTATCCACTATAACCCAAATAGCATCATATCCTAATGGTCTCTTTGGCAATTCCATTAGAAGGTCCATTGAAATACTATTTCCTTTTTTCCATTGGGAATCTCCAAAGGTTGCAGTATACTTAGTGGCTTCTAACATTCTATGTTTACTTTTTGGAAGTCAAACACTCTGATACCGTTCTTGCTACATCCACCTTTATCTTTGGTCACTAGAACATTTTCTTAAGATCTTTATACATTTTTGTAACTCCTGGGTATACAAGGAAATCTCCTTTGTGAGTTTCTTCCAGGATATTACGATGAAAATTCCTTATTACCAGCACATATTTGACCTTGAAATTTTTGGAATTAGCAAATTTCTACTGAAGGTGTATCAAGGGATTCACTAAGTGACCTCACCCTTAACCAAGTTGAACTAAAAAAATAAAAGTACCTTTTGCATGTACAGTAAGATATGATAGGAGTTTTCTGGACCTCGAGTAGAAGTCGACCATTGCATCTATAGTGGTCTTGTCAAACCCACATGGTTCAATTGAGATTTATTGAGATGAATCAGAAGAAGGCTTGGAATGTATTTTTGATGCAAAATAGAAAGATGGTGGCTTAGACTTCAAGACAACTAAAGCCACATCTCAAGCTGGCAATAGTAGGGTTCATTTTGAAAATCTTGAGATGCTGTTTATATGGAGTGAAGTTTGAGGTTTTTTCTAATCATAAGAATCCCAAGTATCTCCTATATTAGAAAGATGAAAACATAAGGCAAATGGAGAAGGATGAAGTTCGTTAAAGACTAGGAGCTCGACTTGAGCTACTATCCAGGAAGAACAAATGTGGTAATAGATGCCTTTAGTGGGAAAACTTTGGGTATTTCTTGGATGATAGTTAAGGAGACAAAGCTAGAAGAGTTCTTTTCTGAAACTTTAAGTTGGGGATATAAGAGAGACCAGGAAGTGTATATTTGGGTCAGATTAGGATCACAAGTGAAATTCAGAGTGAGATTTCACAAGCTCAGCAAAATGATCTAGAATTTCAAAAAAAATATAGCCTAAGCTCGAGTTAGGAAGCAGAATTGTATCAGAGCCTGCACCTCTCCCAGTATGGTGTGGTTCGAGGACGAACCACGCGGAAGCTGGTGGGCATGTAATGCCCAGGGATTGCGAAGTCGGGGAGTGATCACCGGTGCAAGGAGGCACGGATAAGGAGCGGCTCCTGGCAGATTTCGAAAGCGGAGGGGTACATGAATGAACCGATTATACACCCGAATAAGAGGAATCCTGAGACTGTATAGGTATGGGACTATACAGTTAAGGAAGGCTTATATGAATTGATTTGCACTACCTATACCAACAAGATGCATCTTCTTTTCGGTATCCATCACGAAAGAACTCTATAATTAAGCGTGCTTGACTTGGAGCAATTTTGGGATGAGTGACCTCTTGGAAGTTTTCCCAGGAAGCGTGTGCGTAAGGACAAAGCACACTGAAAAGACCAGTGTTGGTTTGTGGAGACAGTTGTCAATCCAGAAAGCAGTAGGGGATGTTACACGACTCAATATAGGCATGATGCTACTAATAATAATAGAAGCATAATATTTAATTTTTTTTACATATTTATATAAAAATTTTAAAAATTGAAGTTATTAGAATTGACCTAGTGGTGAGAGGTTTAGGTAGTATGCATGGTTCCTAGATTTAAACATCACTATGATTAATATAATTTACACATAAAAACAAACTTTGCATTTAAAACTGTCGCTATATGTTAATTTTAACCCAAACCGTCTCTTTAACCGCCGCAATGAACAATTCCTTTGCAGCAGTTCTTGCAATATGTTGATCTAAATTGTAACTGCCGTGTAACCCACCGCTACACTACCATGATTCAATAGCGATGAGCACAAAACCGCCGCCATATGCAAGTAATTGACAGCAGTTGCAAAACTGGCAGAAGAATCGTCGCAAAATAATTATTTTGCAGCAGTTTTCATGAACTGCCGCAAGTCAACCACCGCAAAACTACCTTTTTGGTGTAGTGTAAAGTACTAAAATATATATAAAGTAATCTCTTCAAAATATTATATATTAAACCATTTATGTCTCTCAACTCAGCACCTTAAATTTTGGGATAAAATTATTGCAACAAATGTAAAAATAACCTAGCTGCAATATATGGACAAATTCTCTCTTTATTTCTTCAAACTGTATGATTGTTAATTGTTCACTATGATTTGTTAGTTACAAACTTTGCGGCTGTGGTGCCCATTAACCAACCGCTTAAAAAGTATTTCGAGAATCTAGGGATATTCACATCATCACAATTAAAGGAAAAGTATTCTAGAAGGACCACGTGTGTGCATGAAAAAAGGCTAGCAGAATTTCAGAAAGATTTTATTCAAGTACAATAGAGGATCAATAATATTATTAGGACATGTGAGAGAGTGTTTCATTTAAATATTTATGGTATCACTACTGAATGAGATCAGAGCACCTGCTCACCTCTATTTGTCCATTTTTTCATCCTTAATTATATATGATGAACTTCAAAGAGCTAAACACTCTTCTTTTAAAGTCCAAATATCATTATTGATTAGGGGACGAAGAATGAAATGTCATATATATATATATATATATATATATATATATATATATATATATATATATATATATTATGTGGAGTTATATAAGATCATAATGAGCGAGTCACCATGGAATTCTCTCGTACGGAACAATGGAAAGCTCTACAATTCAATACACGATCTGTATGTTTCAATTATGGACTCACATCGTATGATCATCATAAGCTAGATAGTAGATACATACAAAATGAACAACTATTATTAGAGCTTTGGTATATGAAAAATGTGTTTTTGATTCCTATCGTACAGGGATGAAGGCAGTGTCTTTTTCATTTCATGTCGTTAATATGGGCGAGCATATGTTTCCCCACAACTGGCATCAGTTATGGCAATCAATAACACTAATAGTGGATGTTAAGAAAATGGCCGGACCCACGGCATTCACATTGTCTTTTCTTTGTGTGTGTATATATATATATAATACTATTTTAACATTTAAAGAATACGTGTCTATATTATTATTGAATGTAATGGATAGATGAAGTTAGTGATGATACTCATCACATATAAGTGTTCTAATAGACACCAACTAGTAAGGGGTAAAAATAACCCTGTTCCTAATTTATCAAAATCAGTAACAGTACATTCGCAAGACCCACCAAACAGCGGCGTTCAAATTAAGTTGTCTTTTCTTTCTCCCTCACCCCGAACACATGCTTTTTCTCTTTCTCGTTCACATGATTTATTGCTTCTACCCGGCTTAGCCTTTAGCTCATTACAACTCTAGATCAATGCACCATATTATATTAATTGATGCAATGTAACATATCACACTCTAAAGGATTCAGTATGAAAGGCCTGAGAATGAGAGAAGATTAATTGCATGACACTAAAATAAGCTAGCAGCACATGGTTTTTGTAGACCAACAGTACAGTGACCAAGTATTATTCTTCCCAAGCTATGACCGTACGGTATATATATGTCGTTTCACAGATTAAGTTTTCATAAGAAAAATTGTACCATCAAGCAGGCATGTAGGTCCAACCTAAGCTCAACATAAAGCTGATATCATACAATAATTTAATAACGGCATCGCACTATAGCTATCAGTGATACTTTAAAGTCATTGCTTGATCAGATATTTGTTAGTATTATTAGCTTTGTAGTTTTGTCTGAACGGGTGACCTTTTCGTCTTCTGTTATATTGGACCATTTTTATTCTCAAATGTCAGAAATTAAAAAAAGAAAACAAGTTTTATAAACTTCATGATATGTCGATACATTTGTGCTTATTTTATAATAAAAGGCGACTTTTATGAAAGCAAATCACTTAATAAATGTATCCATTTTATCTAATTACAACGTCTTTTTTTCAATTTCAACCAACATGCACTTCTATTTTATGGTAAATTATCTATTTTTTATATGCTATAATTAAGTTTTAATTACAATCATAAATTTTTAAGATATTTTTAATAGAGTATTAAAATAAACGCGGAAGCACACTATATATCCACTCTTATCCTTATATATCTATTGGCTGTTAATCATTGAAGACATCATGATACACGCATGAATCTTATGAAGACTGATGCTGACCCACAAGTCTACAACGTTTATGGTCGGTTTAGCATACTCATCTTTCCCCTTTCCTCCTCGTTTCAGGCAGCGAAACAAACGTGGGCGATCATGTCCATAGCTCACATAAAACTTCACATCTCGCCTACTTTCTTCAAAGGGTGGGAGGATGCCTAGAGATTTACTTGGGAAAAACAACCTCTTGTAGTTGATCTCAGTATTTGTCAGTTACTTGCAGAACACTAGCACCATATTCAAATCGCAAGCAGCTAGCACTATGTAGCAAATAAGCATTTCGATTCTGGCTATTTATTGCGCGTCCAAAGCTACATTAGACCTTTGATCGTACTATCGAGCTTTTTTCTTTGCTTATGTATAAAAAATAAATAAATGGACCAACCCGATTTTGGGTTGGTCCCTGGAATATTACACTGGACTCATCATTGTACATCAACATCAAGCTAGGAACTCTGATCTCAAAACTCTCGATAATTAGCTGGATGAACCATTCCAACAGCTCGGCTGCTATATTCCTGATGGAGGAGGAGAAGGTGCGCCGATTGTGCATGATGCTCAGAGGTGGTCTGGTCTGTGTGAGAAAGTAGCTTGCTTTGCTAGGTCACGGCGTAATTGAGATTTGCTGGTGGACTGAGACGGGTTGGTCCACGACCCACAAACCGAAAATCGGGCTGGTCTGTTTAATTATTTTTTATACATAAGCAAAGAAAAATTAGACTATCTCGCAGGGAAAAACAATATATATGTGTGTGTGTGTGTGTGTAAAATATAAAGGAAAAAAATGAAAAACAATTGTTTGGGTATATTGGTCTATTCTCACAAAATAATTGTTCGGGAATGATTTATTTCTATATTTATTATAAATCTTGTAAAATTATTCTGGAATATGTCAATTATTTGTAGGACTCGTTTGGTTTGAGTTTTTAATTTTCATTTTTAATTTTTCAGATTTTTTAAAGAAAATACAGAAAATTATGAAAATTGTGAATTTCAGTTTTCATTTTGAGTTATTAGTTTTTTCTTCACAAAATCAAAAAAATTGAAAAATTGAAAATAAAAACTGAAAATTAAAAATTCAAATCAAACAGGCTTTTAATTTCTTCAAATTAAAAAATTTACAATAATCTAATTAGGAATTGAATTGGTTAATTATTGTTTGGTAAACTCAATTGTCGTGGGATAATATTCACTTATTGTGTTTTATTTACTACTTCAACGATTCAGTATACTTGCCAATTGGATATCATACTCTTAGAATAAATGAATCCCTATACACACACACACATATATATATATATATATATATATATATGTTCTTCAAATTAAAAAATTTTATAATAATCTAATTAGGAATTGAATTGGTGAAATATTACTTGGTAAACTCAATTTTCGTAAGATGATATTCGCTCATCATGTTTTACTTACTACTTGAGCAATTCAGTACACTTGCCAATTAATTATCATGCTCTTGAAATAAACGAATCAAACACACACACACCGCAGAACTAGTAGAGAACGGCGGTCCCTAGCTACAACCTCATTCGAATTAAGGTCCATCTCTGTGTACACGTACATAAGAAATGTTAAATAGCAAAATAAGGAGAAACTCTCATCACTTTGAAGAAGCAAGGCACATCAATTTTTTTTTCTTTTTTGGTATTAGGCACATCAGACTTAATTAACATATATTTGACGTTTCATATATTGGGAAACCATTCATAAAAATCAATTTTGATTAAAAAGAATGTGCCATTCACAGGCTGATCAGTACTTGAATAACAGGTTTATGTATATAAGTAGTTCATCCAAAGCACATTTACTTACTAGTTAGCATTAATTGGCTTTCCCATTCAAAAGATATTTTATACTCAATGTTTTATTTTTATGTTCTAATCATAAACAATGAACACAGATAATATATTGAAATTAATCTCTCATTTATACCAAAAAACTAATACAATCATAATGTAGAATTTTTTTTTTTAACTCAACTTGTATTAATTTATTATTATTATTTGGTCTGTGTACTCACTTATTCAAACAGATCGGTTTTGCTTTTGGTCTATAAAGTAACGAGCCATACTTGGATAGAAGGAGGCCCAACCCAATAATATAGCCCAAAGTGGATTGCACTAAGCTATCCCAATTTTGCATAAAATGAAAAGAAAAGACACTTCACGTGTTGATCTAGTGGACAATCTGTCCACCTCCAAGCCCCTCCCCACCCAAGACAAAAAAAAAAACTTGGAATGGAAAGCAACAGTGTCTTTCTATGAATTCAGTTTATGTCTACCCCCCGAATCATCAAATACAATTCAAACTCATGGTTCAGTTTTCAATATTTCAGTATGAAACCAATTCCATCCAAACTCTAGTTGCTTCATTTTTCAAGATTTTGTGAATAAAATATTAAAAATTAGAAATTAAAATTTATAGTTTTTAGAATTTTTAATATTTTCTTCACAAAATTTTAAAAATTGACAAGCTGAAAAACTTGAAACTCAAATGAAATAGGCTCTAGGTATTCTGAGTGAGAAGTTCTTCCACTTGAAGATCCATGGCTGTCTCATTGTGGAGAGCGAGCTCACACAGTTTCATCGATTCTTGCCAATATCACTAATGCATATCGCCATTTCTCTTCCGGTGCTATTTCCCTTCCTTCTTCTCTTTTTGTTGCTCTTCATGCAATCTGAGAAATGCAATGTTTCAGCTAGTTTTGTGGAACATGAACACTACAAGAAAATGCGAGTTACCGATGGATTTTTTTTAGTTGGTGTTTTTGACGGATTTATTGACGGAAAATGTCAAATTTTTTTTTTGCGGATTTCAGTAATTACCGACGGATGTGAGGAAAAAAAAATCCGTCAGTAATAAACGTGTGAATGTGAGGAAAATTTGGCGCGCAAGTTACCGACGGAAAAATCCATCGATAAATTTAATCTGGAAAATTTTTTTAAAAAAATAATTACTGACGGAATTTTCCATCGATAAAATGAATTTCCAAAAAAATTTTTAAAAATAATTACTGACGGATTTTTCGATCGATACAATTAATTTTATAAACTTTTCTTGAAAAATTACCAACGGATTTTTCCATCGGCAACTGCCATTAGATTTTATAATCGAAAAAAAAATCTGAAAAATAAGAGAAAAAAATTATTGACAGATTTTTTCTGTTGGTAAGGTCAACAAATCCATCAGTAACTGTGACACATTTTTACGCGCCTCTAGCTTGCGATTACCAGCAGATTTTTCCATCGGTAATTTAAAAATCCGCCAGTAATCCTTTTAGATAACTTACCTGTTTATTCTTACCATAGTGTCTCTCACCTCTCATCACATATCTCTCTCTGCGTCTTGTTCGCCATGAAGCTTTACATGCCGCCGCCTCACTGCCGCTTCGCACGCCGGCTCGTCGCTCTTCCCTGCTTCGCAGGCCACCGCCTAGCACCCCTTCGCAACAGGATCTGCATCTGCAAGTTGGTCTCTGCCTTCAGAGAGAGACGCACACCGGCCTGTCTTTGTCCCCGAGACTGCTGTCCCGACCACCATCCTCTGCCTGTCATTGTCTCGAGCCCGTCCCCACTTCCTCTGTTCGTTCGAAGCTGTCTCAAGGTCGTCCGAGCAAGCCGTTCACCGGTCTCCACCGCTGGCACGATCGCCGATCTCCGCCTCTGCACACTGGTTTCTCTCTCTCTCTCTCTCTCAGCCTCTCTCATCTTTTTAGTTTTTTTTTTAATTAAAGAATGCTTGTTCACACACCCATATTTGTTATCTTTGCTATTTTTTCTTTTTGTTTGCTATCTTGAAGGTGAAAGTGGTGGGGTTTCAGACTTTAAGTTATTTTCTTTCTTAACTTCAGTTTTTTATCTTCATAGTTTGATTAATGTATTTATTTTAAATTACATTTGATTGTGGTTGTTTGTTTCTCTGTTTTCCTGTTCAATGAGTTGTTGCTTAGACTTTGATGCTAGTAAGAGAGTTATGTTTGTTGTTGAGTTATGTTAGAGTTGGTTCATACAATTTCAAAGCATGCATTTACCGTGAGCTAGTTCAAACAATATGGCTACGCCAAGACTATGGTTCATTCTTTATGTGTTTTCTTGTTTGATTTTGTTTTCAAGTCCTCCTCAATTTTACCTAATGCTGCTTACGCATTGTAGAATTCTAAAAAATAGCCATCTTTTAGGACCTTATTGGGATAAAAGGTAATCTTTCATCAACGTGAATTGTACTTATATGAAGAATACTATCTGTTTTCATTGATTTTTGATCAATGTGAATTTTACTTGAATGATCATGTGTAAGGGGATTATTGCACAAAGCAAAAGAAGGAAAGAAAGGAACAAGGTTAGCTTTCTTGTACCCTTTTTGAATGCTTGATCTTAGACCCCGCAAGATACTTTTCTTTATCTTTGGCTTTGATTTTTCTGTTCCCTTTTTTGCTTTTGATTCTAAATGTGTCTGTGCACTTTTTCTTTGTATAGAAAACACATGCTCTTTTGAAGTTAATGGGCTAAGTAATTAGTGACTTCAATTTATTTGTGTTGAAGTTATTAATCTAAGTAATTGATTTTGTTACAGAACGTCAAATCCAGTTGGAGTATTTCTTTGGCGGAGCATATTATTCTTTTGTCTCTTTGAGAGTAAGTAATTATTTCTTCTCCTTATTTAATTGTATTTTTGTTAGGATAAAGACTTATGATTTCTAAGATAGAATTGTAGGAAATTGGGATTGCATGACTGGGGGGAAGGGCGCAGAGGTCCTTCCCCAACTTGTTTGCATTGTTTACTGTGGAGATTGATTGTGTATGCGGAGATTGCAGGATATGCATGTTGTGATGTTATAAGAGGGTGTGCTCTAGAACGGTTTTAAGATCTTTAAATGTTTGTTTGATTGTATTTTGAATTTTAATTTTATGGATTAATATGTGTATGTCAAGAAATCAATTTCTTGGGATGTCTTTGTTTAAGGGGAGGTGCTGCTAATTTTTCTTTTAAATTTAAAGAGTTGAATTCTAATTTAAGACGAGGTTCTGTCAAAATTTTGTTAAGTTAAAGAGCACAATCTATTTACTTAAAAGACGCTCACTTTCAAAAGATGGTCTATTGAAAGATATTTATAATTAAATAAGATTTTAGTTTCTGAAACTTGAAATGAATTTGTTAGGTTAATTTAAGGGGAGGTGCTGCCAAAATTTTGTTAAGTTAAAGAACATATACTACTTACTTGGAAGAGTTTTACTTTTATAAGATGGTTTGTTAAGAGATATTTATAATTCAATAAAATTTTAACTTGGGAAAATTTAAATGAATTTGTTAGGTTAAATTACACATTCAAGAACCATGAGTTCTACAAACAAACTATGGACGTATGATAGGGTGCACCTCAGTCGAAGGGGAATCAAACCTAAATTTTATGCAGGAGTTGAATAGTTTGTAAGAGTGGCTTGTCAGACAGTACAATTTATGAATGAGGAAAAAGTTAGGTGTCCCTGTGCTAGGTGCAAATGTCAAAAATATTTTGATATGGACACCATTAGGTATCACCTGTATAAGGATGGTTTTATGGCGGATTATTAGGTTTGGACTATGCATGGGAAAGTTGCCATACAAAATTTTGAACATGCTAGTGTTGAAAATACATATGTTGGAGGCAGTTCAAGTAAAGTTAATATTGGTAAGCATGTCATGGGAAATATTAATTGGGAGGATAACTCTAGACGATATAAGGAAATGATTTATGATGCAGTTGGTCCAAAACTACACACATGTTCTAGTTGTCATCTTTTGTGCTGATGTTTGAATTTCAATTATTCATGTAGGTATTTGATAAAAACAATAATGTTTCATGTCCTTATTTACAAAGTTTGGCTTGGGGTCCTACTAACAAAGCAAACAGTTGGCAAATGTAATATGTGAATGAATATAAATTTCATACATTTGAATAGGCCCGAGGAAAGCAATAGACAATAGTGGGGTTTGTGTCAGAGGGAATGCAAGTAGTGGGGAGGGTGATTGGTATGGAGTAATCAAACAAATACTGGAGATTGAATATGTGGGTGATGGACCTAAAAAATTGGTAATGTTATTCAGTTGTGATTGGTACGATCCAAAACGTCCTGACGGAACACACGTACACAATCAATATAAAATTATCGAGGTGAATCATATTAAGAAATACGGTGCATATGATCCTTTCATTATTGCTCAGAATGCAAGACAGATATATTATGTATCATACCCTAGTAAGTGCAGAAAGGATTGGAAGATGGTCATGAAAACTAAACCTAGGGGGTCGAGTTGAGGTCGAAGAACTACCTGACGATGCTTTTCAACTGAATGATCCAGTCCCTTCTCAGGTAGTTGTTGATACAAGAACATTGCCAAGTTTATGTTCCGATTCAGGTGAAGTTGAGATAATTCACTCTTCCAATGATCAATTTGTGAGTGAACATAATGAAAGCGATGGTACTAATGAGGAAGGCGAGGAAGATGAGTTTGAGGATGATGTTGAGACTGAGAATGATGAAGATAGTCCTCAACCTTCAGATTAAATGTGATGTGTCTAGTCTCATACTTATTACATCTTATTTTAAATTATCATATTATTTTATTTTTTCGCACATTGTTGTTTCTTTTTCAGATATATATGGCACCTAAATTGAAAAACAAGGGCAAGGGGAAGCGTGTCCCAAATTTTAGCTTTCCCACTCAGGCATCTACCAATGCCGCTCACATCTCCACTTTTATTCCTTGCATGCCACCACCCCGTGCCTGTCAGGAGAGACCCATGATACCCACTCCTGTGCATGTGACAGGAGAGGTGCCTTCACCTCCACCATCACCAGAAGCTTCTGTCCCTACCCCCACACACGACTCACAAAAGGGTGATGAAAGTGGGGCAATTGGTGGCTCCACGACAGGGTGGTCGGGACATGGGTCCACAAGGGACGAACGGGTGAAACTTGTACGTCTCGGCAAGAAAATGTTAGTAATTTAATTCTTCAATTCATGAATCTTTTTATAATAATTTGAACCATTTCTTGATATTTAATAACATTGTTTTGCACTATTTGCTATGCAGTTAGGACCCAAACACACGGGCCATGCACGAGGTGACACACACCATCCAAAAATTATATGGGCGACCGATTGAGTCCTTCGGCAAACTAACGAAGGAGCAGAAGCTGCGCTACTTTCTTGACTGAAAGGTAAAATAAAATAATTAAAATGAAATATGTGATTTACTTTAGAAATTGCTTTCAATTACCTTTTTTTTTTTAACTTCGATGTGCAAAGCTACTTCATCATCTATTCCAAAGATAAAGATTTCATATTTAAGCTCTTCAAATCCAAGGCAGCTCATCGACTGCAAGACATGTACATTGAAATCCGAGAACGGCGGGACGAGACCCTCAGGTGGATGACCTAAGCCAGCCTGGATTATTTGTGGCGATATTAGAGAAGTGAGAAATTTAAAGATAAGTCTTTGAAGACTAAGGCGAGCAAAGCATCACAAAAGGGTGGATCCGTTCCTTATGGAGGTTCTGCTACTATAGAGTCTACACGTCACCGGATAGTTTAGTCATTATTTTAAACATTTTTTAAATTCCTTTTGTTAAATTTATATTTTCACTTACTAATGTTTTACATGTTTCACTTACTAATATTTCACATGTTTCACTCAAATCGCAGAGTGCTGAGCTGAAGAGACCACCCACACAGAGTAAGTTGTTTAGAATGACAAGACATGGGTCGATCATCGCTCAGAGAAAGCTTAGGCATATTTGTTCTGAGCACTTATTATTTTTATATATATTTAATTTATTATTTTAAATATTTTATAGTGGTTTAATTAATTTTATTTTGTTATAGCATGACTATGAGTAACACTATCAGGAAGCTGTGACGCAGCGGGAGGAGAGGATTGCAGCTGGTGAGGAGTGCCCACCGATTGATGAGGATCAGTTGTGGCAAGAGGTAGTTGGTGGTCCTTACAGGTACCGCATATATGGTATGGGATCATTTTATGCGAGTAGTTTTTCCACTTCCTCTATTACTGGGGCGTCTTCAGGCACTGGGTCCATTGCCAAAGATGATGAGGTCCGCAAGCAAGTTCACCTGCTCAACGCGGAACTTCATCGTATGCAACAAAAGGATGCGGAGAGAGAGCGCCAGTATCAGGAAATGAAGAAGAAGGTGAAGGAGAAGGAAAAGGTCATAAACTTAAAGATGAAGAAGATGAAGAAGCATATAGTATCCTTATGGAAGAAGTTAAAGCCAGGCTCATCTACACAGCCAGACGCTGATGATGATGATGATGATGAAGGTAGTGGTGATAGTGATGCTGATGATGATGCTGCTGACTTCTCGTGATTTTAGTTATTGTTTTTTTTCTATGTTATAAGTTGAATTTTTATATTTGTATCTGTACACTTTCTAACACTTCTATATATTTTGCATTTCGAAGTAAAATTTGTTGTGTTTATTATTTATTGGAGATTTTATATAACTTTTCTTTACTAAATGTAATTATAATTAGCTTTAAATGATTAGGTAATACAATAATTAGCAAAACATCAGAAAAAAGTTTTCATTACCGATGGATTTTTCTGTCGGTAACATGAACAAATAAAAAATAAAAATTTACAACTACTGACGGATAAATCCATCGATAAACAAAAAAATTTTAAAAAATAATAATTACTGACGGATTTTCCCATCGGTAACATAAATAACCAAAAATATAAAATTCACAATTACAGACGGAAAAATCTGTCGGTGAAAAAAATTAAAAATTATAATTACTGACGGAAAAACCCATCAGTAATCGGCCCAAAATTCGTCGAAAACAATAAAAAGTGATGAAATTCTTGATGAAATTGTCAGAATATTACTGATGGATATTCGTAATGAAAATCCGTCAATAATTTCACCGGTAACATTTTTCGATAATTATTACCGACTATGTTATTTCCAATGGTTAAAATCCATCGAAAAATCTATCAAAAAATCATTTTTTCGTCGGTAATGGTTAAAAATCCATCGGAAAAATCCGTCGGTAACAGCATTTTTTCTAATAGTGGAATTTCATTATCTACTTTTGAGTTTATGTCTTGTATCAAAACACGAAGAAAACAACTTTATCTTAGTATTATGTAGCCTAGCCAAGAGTGAGCGCAATTTGAGACTGTTTGTGGTGAAATTTATTCGGCTAAGTTAAATGAATGAACAAAGCCAAAAAACAAAAATACCCTCGATCCCAAAATGTTTAGACAACTACACCAAGGAGGGGTATCTACTCCTGGGTTGTGGATTCAATAGATACTATGAAACAATAAGCTCTAGAGTAGGATTGATGATGAAAGTATGATTGATTGATGAAAATTATAATTACAATATCAGCAACAACACTAAAGGACATGGAAACAAAATTACAAAGTTGATGAACTACTCTAAAACTACAACCAAGAACAAATTGAGAAGAAAAGTATGTAAAAGTTGTGTATTTGTGACTTGTCGCGTCTTTTTCTTCTTCTTTTTCCCTTTTATACTGATCGCAACATTACTCTCGGCTAAATAACCGTCCATAGCATGTATAGTTACCGTGGTTTCATCTGAATCTCTTGGAAAGCAACTGCTCCATCCTTCATCATGTCTCATAGCTAAAGTAACCGTTTCTGCTTATATTTAAAATCATGGCACGTATGCGGGATGAGACGTAATGGCCTTAGTTTTACTAATCGTTCCCAACTCCTTGCCACGGCTCACTATCATCATGGAACATTTTTAGTCGTGGTAACCATTGTTGTTCACCTCATTGTAACACAGCCCATATCATAACACCACTCATAGACCTAATTACCTTTGACCCAATCAGGCCTAGTTCACGAACTCAATTTACTTTTAATCCGGTGGTAACAGAGATATCGGTGTTTCCTCCCCTTTGGTCAAGTTTTTGTTTCGCTCGCTTACAAATTTGCACTTTAATTATACTGAGTATTGATATGAATATAAACCAGAGGGTTTTGGTGTAACTTTCAGAATCTTTTATCTCTTTTCAACCTTGCACAAATGAAACTAAAATCATTTCCATGTCTTTCAATTCTGTTTAATTGTGCTACGCCGCATTCATTTATTCATTCATTTTGTGTAAACATTCTGAATCTGAAGTAGTGCTTGCTCTGCTTTCAATTGAAAGAGTCGTGGTCCACGGACGGTACAGAATGGTGTTGAGTTAGGATATGCCCTTGATCCACTGGAATGAAGATTATGCATGGCTTCTATGCTGCTGCTCTTATGTCTCTCTCTAATGTTTGGGCCTTATGTTTCATTGTTTTTGCTTTTCACAAATACGTTGTTGCAAACACAAAAATAAATCATAATGCACGTGAGAGAATGATGAACCAAATGATGTATTCTGACTTAAATTCACTCACAAATTGGGAGTTTGTATGCCACTATATCTGCTATGCGAATTGGAAATATCATTCACAACATTGAGTTGAACCCCCCAGGGCAAGGTGGCAAAGTGGTCCAAGCAGCTGGAACTTGTGCAAAGATATTGAAAGAAAAGAGCCCACTTCACGACACTGTATTCGAATCCGTTCCCTCGGGTGTTAAAAAATTGACGCCACCATTGGTACGGCGTCTAATCCAAGCCATGGAGAACAAAAGCTAAAAAAGGCTGGACATAGCCGATGGCTTGGTCGAAGGCCATTGGTCCGAGGAGAGGAGTGGCCATGATACTCATAGAAATCAGTGTCTCACATACGCCTGCCAATACATCGAAATCAGAGTGTGTTAAGAAAATGAAGTGGCCTCGGTATTGATAATCTCTCCCTAGGATAATTCAAATCTTTGAATTATTTAAATTCATTTTATTTTCATTTTGTGAAAGTGACATTTTAATTGGGCAGCAGGTACCATGTTGCCTATTCATGCCCTCTTTTTAATCCCCTCTTCATATCTGAATGGTCTACATGGATGACTTTAGTTATTGTCATTTTTTGTGTGTAAATAGTTGAAAAGGCCAAGTATTTTTATGTTTCCGGCTCTTTCCTTGCTGCATCTCCAGAATCAATACAAATGCTTGGTAAACATGCAGCTGAAAATAACAAGGTAAGATCTTGAATGTGGCATTTTTTTTTCCTAGCAATTTCTGACACATATATTATATTCCTGTATTCAGGTCTTCAGCATGAACCTTCGTTCTCCCTTTATCTGTGAGAACTTGAAAAAGGATGCACTAGAGAATGCTCTGCCGTAAGGATCTTTATCTGCTGCTAAATTTAAATTAATTAAATTTTACATGTTGATGCTAAGGTTTCCCATTCTGGTATTCAGGTATATGGATTTTGTTTTTGGAGATGCGACTGAAGCAAGAGCACTTTCTATAGTTCATGGCTGGGAGGTAATGATTATTGATTATTTACGAGATTTATAGTCTTGCAATTTTGGTTCTTGACTCTTCTTCTGTTGACTAGACTGATGCTATTGAGGAGATAGCTTTGAAGCTTTCCCGGTGGCCAAAAGCATCAGGAGCACGCAAAAGAACAGTTGTCATCACACAGGGCGCAGTTCCTATGCGTGTTGCTGATGATGGTGGGAATGTGAAACGGTTCCCTGCGACCAGCTTACCTAAGGACAAACTTCTTGACTCAAATGCAGCATTTACTCTGCTGACAAATTTTGATTGCAACTTTCGATATTGGAAGCAAATGACGAATGCTCGTTCAAAATTTATGGCATATAATAATTTTAGAAGATTTTTAAATAATTGTATTACTAATTTAAAAGTAATATGAATTGATATTTTATTTCTTATCATTAATAGAAATTTGATTATCTTAATATACTTAGCTAATTTTCCCATACCATTGATTTATCATCAAAATTATAACGTTTTATCGGAATTTATTTTGATTAAAAATTAAGTGAAAAACAGTAATATTACAATTCAATAATTTTCCCATAATTATCATTCAATCAACATCTATGGTTAGAAATTTTTTCCTTTCGGTCCTGAGGTAGAAAATGTTTTAGAACTTATCTATCATGTCAGCCGTATGCACCGAAAGTGGACATTGCAACTCCGCACGCAAGTATCAGATGTTTCGCTGTATTTTGGTCTTCTTCAACCATTCAACTGCGTAATACAAAAATCTCTATTAACTTGTAAGCTCATAATTTTGGTGTATAATTACCCTATTCCTTTTCCCATTTTTTGGGTAACCATTCAACTAAAACACAATATTATTTGTATGTCTGTAAAATTTAATTTTTATGCATTGACTATATCTATAGAATCAATGCTATAAGAAAAATAAGTATTTTCAACAGTTTTTAACATTTAAAGTGTCAATAAAAATATTATAAAAATGTAATTTTGATATAAAGTAACTGTTGAAAATATTTACAAATTTTTATCGATAATTGTTAAGCATTTTTACATCTAATAATTGTAGATAAAAATTTATAAGTATTTTTGACGATTATTTTTTGTCAAAATTGCTTTACTCGATAATACTTTTATTGAAATTTTAAGTGTCAAAAATAATAAAAAATACTCATTTTTCTTGTAGTACAAATAGTGAATATAAAAGTTAATAGTGTATATTTAGTTATGTGATGAGATAGATGATATTGTAGTATGTCCAAATTAAATCCATCTTTATATTGCTGACAATGGGGGTTTATTAGAGAACTATATTTAGATCAATCTTAATGGACTGATAATATGTATATGGTCATTTTTTTGGGTATATGCTTAAATTTTTTTTTTGTATAATATATATTGCCTCTTTGTACCTAGTAATTAGTTTTTAGGTATAATATGTCCATTGACATTTAAATAAAAATTATTGACTCTTTGTACCTACTAATTAAAAGGTCCTCATATATATTGGATAATAATATAAAAGAGTTTTATATTATTATTATATTAAAATTAAATCAAAATATATTCTCACTTTTTGCCAATTTCGTAGGTCACCACCGACAACAGTTGAATGCAGAGGAGAGAAAAGATAATAGATGAAAAACATAAAAAAAGAGACACAATAATCTTCAGTTACCCAAACGGCAACCATAATCCAAAGGCGTCAATTACTCAAGATGAACGCGTGGAATTTGAAGCCTACACTCAAGAATGTACTAGTACTCCTGACTAGTAACGAGTCATGGGCAAATGCCAAATGCTATGCACCCCATTTTTACACATTAAATGCGGCATTAATTCCTTTTTAATTCCTTTTGGGGTTCGCGTTTGATGTTTAGGTGGAGAGAGAATGAAGATGCAATGCCATTGCTACAAATGGCGTTGTGCCTTTCATCTTCCATTTTAGCATTTGTTTTTTTTTTCCTTCGTAGCTGTACATCAGCATTCCAACACTGAAAAACACTCAGCAGTGAATAAAGCACAGCTAGCCGACCTTAATTTTGATCAGTATCTCTAATTATCCAATCCAAATCCCAGATACTGTCACACCTACAAAACCCAAATCAATTTTTCAACTATTGGAACCTCCTTATTGATCTTTTTTGGTTGGGAAGGAGGATCAAATAAATATATCGTGCTTTAGCTTAAATATGAACCATTTTTAGTCATCGATCAAAGATCAATGGGCAAAACCTTGGTTTTGATATTCTTCTCCATCATCGTCTCCTTTTCACTCTCTTGTAAGCACCCCAAAATTTTGCGCTCAGTTTTTATTACTTTTTCAAAAAATTATTGGTTATAGCCTTTTTAATACATAAAAGCAAAATTAGTCTTCTGATTCCTCCCCCTCCTCATTTTCTTCTTCTTCTTCTTCTGTTTTTTTGTTTATTTATTTGTGGATTCAATTTGACATGAGAATGCAGATGGATACGACACGTTGGATCCTTTTGGCAACATCACCATTACATGGGATTTCTTGTCTGATAATGGGGCCACAGCTGATGTAAGAAAACTTCAATTTTGATAGTTTGTGTGTTTTCTCCAAACATATTTATGTAAATTTTTAATAATTATTCCCTGACCTGATCTATCATTTTATGGGGCCACCGTCTCCATCTGGGAAGGTATATGAAATGAAAGGTGGCTTAATTGACCAGTGCAACCACTGCCACCCAACCTGCTCCTAGGAGGTTTTTATGCCGATTATTTACCTTCCAGGCTTTTACCTAGCACGTCCTTTATTTGTATCCGATACAAGAAATAATAATAAAAAAAAAAACTATTTTATTTCACTTCAATTCTAGGATGAGAAAAAAGAAAGAAGGAAAGAAAGAACGTGTTCGGAATGAATGTCTGCGGATTTTCGATATTACTAAGGAAAAGAAGATGGGGCCGCCGTACTTGTTGTCTGCCTTTGTTAGGTCGGTAGGGTTATGTTCTGCTGCTGCTGAGATCTAGTAGTGCTCAACACTGCCAACCAGTCTTTAGTTAGTTTACTTCCAATCACTTCACGCCACGTCACAAAGAATATTGTGTTTTCTGGCTAGCAGGGAGGGCATTCTAGTACTTTACTTGGTAGGCACGTGTGTCCTGTCCTGCCCTATATATCCTAGGTTGTGTGTTGTTGCTGTGGATAGATCAGCCAGTGGTCACCCTTCATTTCATGGACCAATTGCTTGCTGGCCGCTGCATTAACAACTAGCTTCAGCCTTCAGGTTATATTGGGCAATGCCGCATGCCCTCATCCTCATGTGCCCTATCTCTCTTCCCCATTCGCTGCTTTGCCCTCCTGGCTAGTTTCTTATTTTTATTTTTATAGTAAAAAATTCAAAAATAAGATAGCCATTTGCTTTCTACTTCTCTTCTCTTAGTTTTTTGATTCATTTTCTGGGGAAAAAAAAGCTTTAAAAAGACCAGTAATTTCCAAAATTGAAAGGCTTGAAGTTTTCAATTTTTTTGAATAAAAAGTATCTTAAAGACATTAGTCAGGGAATTAAAGAGAAATAGAAAATCTAACAAATTGAATACATACACGAGAAGCTTAAAGTGCTTTACTTTTTATATGTCATTCTTTACGTAATGTTTTGAATGGAGCAAAGTTTCATCCCAGCACTTGTTCAATTTGCTTTAAATTGAATGCCAACTGCTGTTTTCCGTGGTGATATGTATTTGGTCTATGATATCATTCTTTATGCATGTGTCGTTTCAATATGAACAAAGCCAGTCACATAGCATCTTGATTGTTAAACACTTGAACTAGTTATCCTTATCATGGTTCTTCTGGATCTACTTTGAAGGTGAGGGTGTCAATATACAACTTGCAGCTATTTCGCCACGTGGAGCCACCTGGTTGGAGATTGGGGTGGGCTTGGAAAGGTGATGAGGTGATATGGGCAATGTGGGGAGCAGAGGCAACTGAGCAAGGGAACTGCTCAAGATTCAGAGGGCAAGAGAAGCCCCATTGCTGTGAGAAGGAGCCAGTTATCATTGATCTTATGCCTGGAGCACCATACAATCAGCAATATGCTAATTGCTGCAAAGGAGGGGTCCTAACATCCATGACTCAGGACATAACCAAACATGCCGCAGCCTTTCAGCTGAATTACAACAAGGCAACAGCCTACCTTCCAGACGGCAACGTTAGCGACCAAGTTGGAGATGGCAATTTTAACATGCCAGAAAACTTCACGCTTGGAATTCCTGGTTATAGCTGTGGGGCACCCTCTCAAGTCCCACCAACCAAGTTTACCTCGGATGGACACCGATGGCAGCAAGTCTTAGGTACCTAGTTTTCTGCTCTTGCTTTTGCTAATACCTCGAATTGAGCTCATGTGGATGCTCACAAGGTGTGACTTTTATACGAGTGATGTTATTTATACAACTTTCACCACATGCTCTATATAGTGTTCACGTTTGGTGTCTAGTTTTCAAGTACAAATAATATTGCTCTGCCTAAATTGTGTATGTTGTGTTCAGGTTGAAGGATTTTCCCTGTTTCTAGTATTTATTTATGCGTGTATAATATTTAAGCCGGTTGCCATAGAACGAAACAACTGCAATTTTTCCTAGGCATTTGACGTATAACAACAGGGATGGAGTTTGAGAATGCGCAACAAAATGTATGTATGCTAAACTATTCGAGCTCCATCACAAATCAAGTCAGTGTGTCTGAGACTGTTAACATGACATTGAGAAATAAATTGAACTATAATGCTTGTTATGCTCCATGTCAAAATGTGTAGAAAATTTTTCTATTCATACGAGGCATATTTTCTTTCGATTTTATACCATGAAGGAGTGGAACGAATTCAAATGACAATGTTTCCTTTTGGGTTGTAGTGTTGCTGACATTATATGTGGTTTATGATCTCTTTGATCTGTGCCATATCAGAATTCAGTTGTATGTTCTTTTTATATTTCAGTAGCTTGGTGTTTCATTTATACATTTCTTCTTGTGGATTGATTAATTGCAGCGACGTGGAACGTGACCTGTATTTACTCGCAGTTTCTAGCATCGCCTGCTCCGAAATGCTGTGTCTCCTTGTCTGCATTCTATAACAGTACCGTTGTTCCTTGCCCCATATGCAGCTGTAATTGCAAAGGGCTGCCAGGAGCATATTGTGTGGAGTATAATTTCTTCCAATCTCGAATAATTAATTCTTTTGCTCTGTGCTTAATTGGAAGCTGCTTCTCTATTTCTATGTCTTCATATTTAGCTAGTCTATCTCGAAATCTTTTCCTCTTCACCCACTAATAGGATGCTTGGATTTTCGTTTGAACTATCCCAAACTGTTAGAGGATATAATAATTGTAATTAGAAATTAGTTGAACTTGGTTTAGTTAGTTGGATATTGGTTAGCTATTTGTTTTGCTCCTTATCTATATAAAGAAAGCTATCTTTTGATCATTAGTAAAATTCCATCTCAACATTTACTCAATTATTTGCTCTCTTTTCTCTGATCACCATCAATTTCAACACAAACTGAGATTTGAGATTGTACAAGTTGTGTGTCATCCATAAACATGTTTGCCAAAAGAACAATATTTGGTGTATAACAAAATTGTATAACAATGTTACAGCAACACTTAGAATGTTATTTTGTCTTGTAGCGCATAATGTCCACTCTCACTAAAAAACAAAACAACACTCGCAGTATTGTTGTAATGTTGTTGTACAATTTTATTGTACAAGTAAAACTACTCTTGGCAAAAGTATGGTTGGGTTGTTGTGTTTCAACATGCTTTTGAGTTTCAACTATAGTTTAAGTGAAAAAAATGTCTTTCTTTGGTACAAATCATAACTTGCAAACTATATAATCAACGAAGTGTGGTTCTGAAAAGGAAGAGTCAAATTGAAACGAGGGAATTTTTTCGGGCATAATTTGTGTTCATACTTATTTTCTCTCAATTCTGACATGCTTTTGATTATTTGTGTGTGAGCATTCCTTTGTAGCAATAAGTCAAGAAAGGCTGATGGAGAATGCAATCATTTAATTATACATGCATCTTAATTGTGATTATTGCGTGCAAATTATTTGTCAAACTCTGTCCGTAATTCTAATTTACGTGAGCTCACGGTATATTTTTCTTCAAAATTTTCAGTCCCGATAAAACATCGGTGCTGCGACTGGCACAACAGCCATCACCAGTGGTGAAGTGTTCAAGTCACATGTGCCCCATTCGTGTCCACTGGCACGTTAAACAAAGTTATACAGAGTATTGGCGCGTCAAGATCACTATCACAAACTTAAACTTGGTCAAAAACTATTCCCAGTGGAATTTGGTGGTGTTACACCCCAACTTGCGCAGTGTGAACCAAGTTTTCAGTTTCAACTACAAGCCCCTCCCAATTTATGGAGATCTCAGTAAGCCACTGCATTATATATATATATATATGGCCATCTTTCGTTACTTGAGCATAATATGAAAGACAAAGCATTATATTGTTTGACTTGAATTCGATCTTTTTCCCAGATACCACCATGCATAACTTAGTTTTCTGTTTGTGGTTTTTTGGTAATGAATTTCAGATGACACGGGGATGTTTTGGGGGCTACAGTACTACAATGACATGTTGCTGGAATATGGGAAGGATGGAAACGTACAAACGGAGATATTACTGCACAAAGACAAAGGAAACTTCACCTTCAGAGAAGGATGGGCTTTTCCGAGAAAGGTTTCATTTAATGGAGAGGAGTGTGTTATGCCATCTCCTGACCACTACCCCAGGCTCCCCAACACAGCAGCACATACTGTCACAACAACCCCTTTCGAACTTTTATTCTCCTTGTTACTGCTCTCAATTTTCTTCTAAAAATTTACAAGGAAGCATTTTGGCTACAAATAACTAGTTATTCATCATAGGAATTCCTGCAGGGAAGGAATGGAGTTTCTGCATTCGTTTAGTAGATGAATGGAATTGGAATCGGAATGAAGAATAGGCATTCTTGTTGTACGATTACACATTTGATAATGTAACTTATCCAATCCTTATTTATAACATATCACCAAAATGTGTGTAATATATTATTTCAGCCTTTTCAGGTCTTAGTATTATTTCAGCCTGCAGGAAGGTTGGTTTGCCTTGAATTGGGTTGAGTATCGTTTGGTTAACTTGTAATATTCATTTTTTAAAAAAAAATTATTTTATTAGTGGTAGCATACCAAACTTGAAAATGAACTCGAGTTATCATCCCATTCCTCCTACTCATTCTAAATTAAACATTGGCACAAGCAATCCGTTCCAAATTCCCTCAGCCATCATACCTATCCAAACATAGCCAAACTTGGAAGAATGTGGTTATTTGCACTAAACAACAATTGTGGGAATAATCAAATATTCCATACAACTATAAAATTACTTATGTTTTCGACGGGCATTAAAAGATAATGATGTGCTCTTACATAAACATGCAACGAAAGCCTATTACTTTTGCTAAGACGGTTCAAGCCAAAACACATGGCTAGACACCCTTTTAATCACTACTGATTTATTTGTTATTAAGAACCATCCAGGAGGAAAAATTTATCAATACGCATCTAAATCTTGCCAAACATAAATATATTTATGAATAAAACCACATGGTTATGTCGATCCGGGTAAACATATCTGTTACCACCAAAATAAAGTGGGCCAATTGGGCCCAATAAATTGATATAATGAAAGGAAGATGGGCCCGAGAAGCATCGATCATGGCTCGTGGAGTGAGTTCAGTTATGAGTCGCACAAGTTATATGCCGTGTAAATAGTGAGGCGGGAGCAGTTGTTGCAACTGAGAACGTGAGGTTGAAACGCAAGTGTGAGTGGCAGGATAGTGGTAACCGTTTTGGTCACTATGCGGATGCAACTCCACGCCATGTCAAGAATAATAGTGGGCAGTTATGGTTTGAAACAATATGGGACTGAGATTAGTATAAAAGAGACAAAAAAAAAAGGAAAGGAAAGCACAACAAGTCAATCTTACAACTTGTTTTTTGTCTTCAGATTTTCTTTTACTTTTTGGGCATAGTGTAGGCTAGCGTATGTAAGCTTTTGTTCTCAAACTATACTTCATTAAGGTTGATGTTGTACGTTCTTTGTTCATTAATAAAAGTTCTACTTTAATCTTAATCCAAAGCTTATTGTAATTAGTGTTTGGAGAATCCATAATTAAGGATAGATTCCCCTCCATGATGAATTCGCCGTTCCTTTTGGGATCAAGGTTGAAATTGCGTTCTTGGTAACTCAGCCAAACCAATTTTCACTGCAACAATATCACATCAAATAGAAAATAGATGCAGCTTTGCCTGATAATAGCCCCAGACAAATTATGTTCCTGTAAAACAATAGTCTGCCATAGCTCACTTTGTAGCAAAATGAAGGCTGCCCTCCGAATGAAAAAGGAAAAGAAAAAGGTACTAAACTATGTCCCAGTTCAATATCAAACAAAGTGTTAACAAAAACATGAATTTCATTAAAATCACATGACAAACATTAGCTTAACATAATCCATACAAATAATGCACATTCAAACAGCTCTAAGGATATTTTGCTGTTTGCATTGGCTGAATTCGACAGCCATGCAAATTCACAAGATATGGGGCTTACAGTTACAACAGATACATAAGATCACTGGAACATACAGTGAAAACTTTGAAGCTGTTGAACTACCACCTCCGGTGGGTCAACTGACCAAAATATAATAGGATTTCGGCTGACCACCAGGTGCATATTAAATGATATGTTTCTGGGGTGGAAATTGATATTAATTCAAACAAACAGAAAAGGCAAAGACTTGAGGCCGAAATGAGCAATGCGGGCAGAGAGATGGCATACACTGGAAATCTCTGCACAATCCCGCAGATGTGAAGGTAACAACTTGGAGGCAGATGATGCAACACCAGATGAATGAAGAGGCAGTAAACAGCTACAGCTACTGCAAGTCTAAATCCGAAGTGCACTTGTAACGGGATCACGCCCTGAATTGGTGTCCTTGTGCTTTAGAGAAAGGTTAGCAAACTGGTATTCAAGGTCTCTGCTATTCGTGCGTCGATGACTAGCAGCAGGTTGCTGTGGCAAATGCTGTGGCTGCTGCTGTTGCTGCTGATACAATGCACGTAATCTTCCAATCTCTCTTTCAAGTACTTCTTGCTCTACTGAATTTTACATTGCATAAACACACATCACACTTTGGATAAACAAAATGTGCCTCTTTTCAATTATGATATTAATAAATAAATAAGCAAAATGCAACACAATTTGCAAGAATTTCCCTAGGTGTATGTGAGCATATGCATATAAGCACTCCCTTGAAATGCACAGTATTTAGATTGACATTTCCAAGAAACAAATGACTTCCAACTTACTTAAAAGACCAATTGGCTTATTCTCAATGATAGAAACTTACAATATTTGATAAGCTGCTCCTGTGCTAAACTTTCTAAGCGTTGCTTGAGAGCTTTATTTTCCATAGTCAGAATAAGATTCTGCTGGTTAAGGAATTCAAGCTCAGCTGACACTTCAGATCCTTCTGCCTATGAATTGGCATATAAAAGAAAAAGATCAGAGTCAACATTTTCCAATATAGCATAAACATGTGTTTCAATAAACATCACTATGAATTCATGCAGATCACTGCCTCAAGCTGAAACCTACTTGTAAACCTTGTACGTTTCTTTCCAGTTCAGCTATGTATTGAAGTTTACGGACCCGTGAACGTTGAGCGAATTGCCTGCAATACATAATTGTTTCAGAATCTTAGTCATTGCAAATTTCCATATATAAATCAATCGACACCATAAAATTCACTACCCAATCTCATTACAAGAAAGCAGGAATAGTGTAATTGCTTCCCCCGCCCCCCAAAATTCCCCAAATTTTTTTATACTTGAGAATCACTGCCAACAGGGCATTAGTAACACATACTTCACTCTATGTCACAACTAATTGTCATGACTTTTCTTATTCTAAGTATATTGTAAGAAAATAGAAAGTTATGCTTTAATGAGATAGTTTTATGTCACGCACTCTATCTAGACAAACTTCAAAAAAATAAATAATAGATCAAGACATGATTTCAATGGAATGCTATAAGAAAAAGCATTCCGCATGGAGAAGAAAAATTAGAGGAAAAAGCAGCAGAGGATAAAAAATTCAAAATATTCACCAGAACTTGAAGCCACCAAGCCAGTGCTAAAATCAAAGAAATTCCTATAATAACCATACATTCAAATAACAATGAAAATAACTACATACTGTTTAGCACGTTTTGTATCTGCTTCTGAAGCAGTAGACTTTGCATTTGAACCATCCTTTCTCTCTGAGGATAATTTTGATTCCTGTGCACCAGATTCTACTGAATCATGCTTTTCATTTGCACTTGATTGAGCCCCATCTGCTTCATGCGGTGGGCAGGAGAATACTGAAGTATGAAAAGCAACATTTTCTTTGCCAGAGGGAACACCACCTGGATGTGTTGCAGCATTTAAACAAGAGCTCCATGCCATATTTTTCAGTTTTGTTGAATTCATTTTTGCATACATGGGTATATGATGAGCATCTTTGCTGTGATCGAAGTCTTGAGATGACCAAGATGGAATACATACTAAATTCCTGAGTTTGAATTCTTCCTTCTCTGCATAACTGATGTTAGAAACATTAGCTGTGTCTAAGTATGCAAAAGAATCACTTGATGAACGTCGATGACCACCCCTGCGGACAGGTGTATCTGGCTCATTAAGGAGATCATCAAGCCATGAGGGTTGCTCCTCCATAACAAGGCTCTCAGATGATGTACGTTGGTGGTGTGTGTTTCCCTCTCTAGGTTTCTGCACACCCTTTGCACCAATTGCAGAATTTGGCACAAAATCAGCATATGCTTGGGCAACACCATGAAATGGGATTTTAGGAGGAAGCAGAGCATGCTTTCCAGAATACATCAAATTTCTGATGCCCGATGAGCTATTGGAATTTGCCATAAGAGCAGAACCAATACCTGTCAAAAAATGCTATGAATCAGAATTACCAAAGAATGTGCCCAAGTAATACACTAAAGGAAAAATATAAAAAAAAAAAAGGAACAAAATTGGCAAGGACAATTATTGAAAGATAGGATATTCCACTGAAAATTAAACAGGACAATGTGATCTTATGTACTTATGCTCGCAGTTAAAAATTCAACCAAAGATCCTTGTTAGCCGGGAATGTTCTCCATAGCAGTCTACTTGAAAGACACTATAGAGAAACAAGCGCGAAAATAAAATAAGATAACATTGTAGGAATCGCAACAAGTATGAATGAATAAATTAGATACTTCATTTCATTCAGATAAACACATAAGATCTAAATATTTCAGGAAGCCATAAAAGAATCAAGTTCACTGAGATAAACTCCACATCATGCTGGTGGCTTTATGGAGCTCCACTTTCTTTGTTGGCTCCAGTGTAATTCTAAAATTTGTACAGTCATTTCATGAACAGCCCAAATTTTACAGTTTACATAGATTATGGATATATTCCAGATAGTTGACAAATGTTGGTTGCCCTTCCCTTGCAGTACAAGAGCATCATATACTGATTGATCTATTCATTTTAATAACAAGAAATGCACACCTCGTAGAATAGTAACAACTAACGAGCAAGTTAGCACACACAATTCAATGTTATGTGATCACGAACAATGATAAGTTCCAATGTTTTTAAGCCAGTACTAGCATGATGAAGAAATCAGCTTATTGACTTGTAGTTGACACAAATAAATATCACATTAGAACGATTGCATCTACCAAACCTTGGGAGGAAGCAGTTCATAACTAGAAAAACTCAAAAAGAAAAAATAACAAGAAAGAAAAACGTCTTAAATATAATGAGTTAATGTCTTCCCGAGAGGAGAAAAAGAAAAAATCCAAACTCCAGTCAGGAATGCACGGGACACTGATTGAAAAGAATATTCCAACTCAAAGTTCAGCTTCACGGAAAGAAATGTTTGATAACACATGAGGGTAAAAAAACTTTGTTTTATCTGAATCAGCTAAAGTTAAAGTTTCTCTTTTATTTCCCCGGGTCCCATGTCAGAAAAAAATCAAAGATCGAAACTTTACTTTGTTGCCTTTCACATAGAATCTACACCAAACATGAATTTGCAAAAGCAAAAAAAGAAAAAAAAAAGGGAAGAAGATCCCACAAAAAAGAAAACCAGAGCTTCACATAAAACGAAATGCTGCAATGTGCCAGCCAGACCGGGAAATCAATCAAGCAGTAATTTCAAGGCAAGCTGATTGATCAGCACGAAAACGGAGATATGGATTCGTCTTGCAACCAAAAATCTAAACGTATTTCGTTGTAGAACAACCCCCCCCCCCCCCAAAAAAATAATAATAATAAATAAAAACTGACCTTTGAAGATTGAAGATTCGAGATCCCGAAATGCAATGCGAAAAGAGTTTGAATCAAAGCAAGCAAAGTTTCTCTCTCTCTCTCTAGGGTTCTCTTCTCCTTTGTATATGGCAACCAACCACTTCTCTCTCTCTCTGATCCTATCGTTGAAGGAAGGAAGGAAGTAATGAAGATGATGAATTGAGGTCCTGAATTGATCCTGAACCAGAAGTAATACTGTTCCCTCAAACTTTTCTTATTTCACATTTTCCTCCCCACAAATCTCCACTTATTCCCAACAACCCCTTTCTTTTCTTCTAATCCCAAAATTATCCACTTGCGTACACATTAGTTAAACAACTTTTTTGACCCGTAAATATTTAAGGTGTTATGCATATAAATGAGTTTAATTTTTATATATTAGAATATAAATTAATTTTACAGACCAATAAAAGTTAGTGTCAAATCATAATAAGTATTGACTCTCTGTTGTGCATATAAACCAAATCCATTAAAAATTTTAAAATATATTCAGAAAATTTTTAATTATGACATGAGTTATTATACTTTTCTTTGTGTGTAGATGAAGTTTGTTACATTAATCCTATTGGATGATAGTTTAAAATTAGTGCATAAAAATTAAACTATAAAATATAAATTAAAATCAAAACAACTTTCTACAAAATAATTGCCAAATATTTTACAGAATTTAATTTAAAATGTCTCGAAACTGAATAAGTAGGGTATTGGTTTACTTTTTTCAGTTTTCAGTTTCCAATTTTTAGTTTTTTCAGTTTTTTATTCACAAATTTAGAAAATTGAAAACTGTTTTCAGCAAACCAAACAGGCCCTTAGATATTACTATGCGGTCTGACTTAACTTGTCTTAAGGTATAAATAGTTTATCATAAAAAAAATATTTTGAAAAAAGAAAACTTTTTCAAAATAATCTTCAACAAACATAATGATGTTTTTTTGATTTAATTGGTGTACACTAATAGTGTAAAAAAAAATTACATATTCATCTAATAATGTGATGTCATATCAATAAACATGATCATTTTTCATCCCACTAGCTGAAAAGTCATATAAAAAAAGAGATTTAATTGAATGGCAGTGTAAAACTATTTTATACTATTAATGAATCAAAATTAAATCATTTTTTACTTGATATTTTTTTACTATAAAAATAAATTCCAGACTAAAATCTAGCACTTATGCAAACAAGAAGACGAAATTTCCAGCCATGCATATAATTTTATTGTCTCATTTTTATAACAAAAATGCTAATTTGACACCCGGATAAGGTGTCTATACCAAGACACCATAGAGAACTGTAGAGGACTCATGTGTGGAGTTTAAAATTTTGGTCCACCATAGTCAATCTTGGTTTGAAAAATCTTGCCCCAAATTTCAAAACCCCATCCCCTCCACTCAAACTTTCAAGCCATGCTTCTCACCTCTCACCTCACTCCCATCTGTGTCCTCCTTGCTGCCTTTCACCTCAGCCACAACACCACCATGGCAGCCATTGCATCATGGCCACAATGCAACCTCTCTTCATCCATGATGCACTTCCCTCTCTCTCTTTTTCACACAACTGCCACAGATCCCGCACTGCCGTTTGAGCCCCTACTTCCGCGAACCAGTGGCGACACTATCCTTTGTCTCCTTCATCTGCACTACACTACTAGGATCACCAAGCTCAATCTTCGCTTGCACTGTTGTTTCTTTGACAGGTTATTTTCCTTTTTTCTTTGTTTCATTTATTTGGTGATTTTCTTGAGAATTTTACTTTTTTCATTCATTTTTTTATATCTGGGTGTGTGATAAAAATTTGAACTTTGAAGGAAGAAGCTAAAACTACAAGGAAACTTGGTCAAGAAATCGTAAAATTGGCTAATTGATAGATGTTCTTACAAACTATGTGGTGTGGCACATTATTTTGCTAGTTGTGCAAGTAAACACACCTTAGTCTCAATTTACAATTGTTTTACTCATTTAAACAATTGTATGAATATCATAAAAATTTCGGATATTTAATCCGATCTTTCCAAACTTCAGCTTGTTTTATGTTCTGATATATAATATTGACCTGTAAAAGTTTTCATGATCATTTTTGGTTAATCGTCCCTTGCTTTGTTAATGATTCTTTCTATGCATGTTGGATGATCATTATATATTTGGATCTGGACTCTATGAATATGCTTTACTTATGACTTTTCCTTGTTGGCATATGAAATAAGGTCCTTGAAAGTGGAGGCAAGAACATTGAAGTTGCTGTGATGACTAAGGAGTGTTGCTTGCATTAACTGGAGGAAGCTGAAATTGATGCCATTGTAGCTAAGATTGAAGCTGAGAAAGCAGCTGTTGAGGTTGCAAAGAAAGCCCCTTCTAAGGAGACATGAGTTGTTTTCTGTTTATTTTGTTTTGTATTATGCAAGCATTGTTCTTACCTAGGTGTTTGTCAAGTACTTAATGAAGCTGGAAAATTGATGCCATTGTGGCTGAGATTGAAACAAAGAAAAGTAGCTACTGAGGCTGTAACAAAAGTTCTTCTAAGGGGACATGATTTTACTTTTGTGTTATATAATTTAATATTACTTTTGATTTGCTTGTGAATTATTCTTCTTGTGGGCTCAAAATGACTATTCTATTGTTTTTGGGTCATTTTCAAATAGTATTTATTTGTCAAATTAATTAACATGGCATGTTTGTGGAAATCACAAATTGAGTTGAGAGGTGCACCAGGAAATCCAAGATTATCATAAGTAGGCACAAAGCCACAAACAGTTACAATCTAGCTGGCAAATAGATAAGTCTTTTAAGTTAATATTAATTATGTGTGTGTGCATATATACATACAAGTGGTGTTTATTAAACTTGAAAAAATTAATGTTATGCTATATAGGAATTACCAATCATGGTTTTGTTTCCTTCTTAAGCTATTTTTGAATTGGAAATTAAAGCAAAGTGAAACTTGTTCAAGAGGATTGGAAAATAGGCTTGGTTCAAAAACTAGAGCTATGGACTTTAGAAGACTTACAAGAGAGAGAATTTTTTTTGAAGAGACCTATAAAATTACTAACATTTTTAAAAAGTTACCAGCTCCTTCAAAACAAGTTACCAACAAAGAATGCTAAATTACCAACATTTAACAGTCCAATTCAAGGGGAATTTTAATCATTTTAGCTTAAGTGTCATTTGTATTTCTTGGTATTAGTCTTAAAAAAATATTTATATCTTTTTAGTAAATTAAAATATTTAATTTAAAAATATAAAATATATTTTCTAATTAATAAAAATAATACATAAATTTAATTTATATTATTTCAATTACACGTCCTTTCTTTGTACATCATTTTAATAAATTAAAATATCAATTTTAAAAATATGTTATAATTAATGTGTAATGATTACTAAAAAAATTTATAATTCTAATTTATATAATCTCAATTATTAGAGTAGTATATCAATTATACATTTTTCAATAAAAAAATAATACAATTATTTACTTTTTAAAAATTAATAAATATTTAATATCATTATCAAAGAAGTGTAAATTGTAGAATTATTTTTTTAAATATTTTAGTGTTAAAAAATTGAAGGTACTTTTTTTCGAAAAAATTAGTATGGAAAAATTATGAAATTAATAGATTGGAATATTTAAGTTGTAAAAAATCAAATAGAATATAGTGATACATGTAGATAGATAATTTTTTTTATTATAATTTTCAATAATTCTATATTGGAAATTAGAAAATTTCCCCTAGCTAACCCTTTCTTCATTTAGAATTTTTCCTCTATTTTCATACACATCTCGATCATAGGTCCTCATTTTTCATTTCACATGGAGATTTGAATCTCTATTGATATTTACAGATTTATTAAAAAAATTTAAAAATGCTTTGAACTTCAAAACATAAATATCTATAATAACAAATACTAATAATGCAACACAATTATAATAGGTTTGTTATCGTTAATACTATCATTATATGTATAAGATTTTTATGGTATAATATGTTGAATTATAATTTTATTTATGCTATTTTTTATTTTTTACATTAATTTTGTTAGTGGTAGAGAGATATGAAGATATGATTTAAAAAAATAATTGATAATTAGAAAATAAATTAAATTCAAGAATTTACTTTAAGTATTAAGATTATGAAAAAGGTAGGATATAATTTTTCTATAAATAATACATGGAAGACTTTTTATATAATGAGTTTTAAATATTAAGTATTATATCAATTATTATCATATTTGATTAAGAATAAATTTGGTATAAATTGAATTTTAAATTATTATCATATCAAAATCAATCAATTAGTCATTTGTTAACAATTTGACTTACTTATTTTCCTTTAAAAAAAATTTAATTTTAAATCTTATTTATTTTGAAAATATTTTCTCTATAATTTTTTATATTACCTTCATAATATGAGGCTATTAATGGTTCTTAATTTAATTATAGATCATAATTATATTAACATGTGTTCTCTTTCTGTGCAAATTATAATATTTAATTATTATAATATTGATTCTTTAATGATTGTAATATCTAATTTTATTTCATATAAAAAATAATTAATAAGTAAATTATAAATTAAGTTTTAAAAAAATCTTTACACATAAAAATTGAGAAAAATGGGGCCTAAATCACTGTATAAATGACATATGAAGCCTAAATCATTATATGAATAATATGTGTAATAGTTTTCGTGAAATGAGTCTGAAATATTAATATAGTAGATTTACAATCAATAAATTTTATATGAAATCTTAATCATTAATAACTTCTAATTATAAATAAGATTATTATAAATCTCTATCATTTTTTTCTTTTTAAAATCTTCCCCAATTTTTTTTAATTTCTTTTCAACACTAACTTTTTTTAAAAAAATTCATTCAAATATTTTAAAGTATAAAATTATCGAAATTGTATGGTTGATTTTTTTTTAAAATTCATTCAAATCTTTTAAAATATAAAATTATCAAAATTATTTGCAAGAGTTCAGAGGTTATTAAAAGTATAATTTTATGGCTATCCCGAGTGATACTAGGATTTTCATTTTCACCTGAATACATATATAAATTTTTTTTTATTGAATTGGCATATTCTTGGTATTCAAGTATTCAAAAGGAAATCACTACCCGCATCAAATATAAAAATTTTAGATGTGAAATCAATACTAAAGTTGTGAAATTAATTTATCAATATAATTCATGATTTTAACATTACAATAATTGAAGATATTTAATTAACGTAATGCAATTCTGTTATTTAAATATGGATGATTATCAATGATATGCTAATAATATATAATAATTGTGATTTCATTTTTTTAAAAAAATTAATGAATAACTTCTTAAAAGATATGAGCCTTAAAACATTCTCATTGCGACACGTGTAAAATTTTCCCTCAAACGACTCTGAAATATTAGTATTGTAGATTAGATGATAGTTTGAAATCAGTGCATAAAAATTAAAGAATAAAATATAAAGTAAAATCAAAACAATAATTGCCAAATATTTTACAGAATTTAATTTAAATGTCTCAAAACTGAATAGTTAGATATTATTATGCAGTCTGACTTAACTTGTCTTAAGGTATAAATAGTTTATCATAAAAAAAAATCTTTTGAAAAAAGAAGACTTTTTCAAAATAATCTTCAACAAACATAATAATGATTTTTTGATTTAATAGGAATACACAAAAATGTAAAAAAATTTTACATATTCATCTAATAATGTGATTTCATATTAATAAATATGATTATTTTTTATCCCACTAACTGAAAAGTCATATAAAAGGAGAAATTTAATTGAATGATAGTATAAAACTATTTTATACTATTAATGAATCAAAATTAAATCATTTTTTACTTGATATTTTTTTACTATAAAAATAAATTCCAGACTGAAATCTAGCACTTACGTAAACAAGAAGCCGAAATTTCCAGCCATGCATATAATTTCATTGTCTCATTTTAATAAAGGTTTGATACAGTGGTCGAGTTACAATGGCCGTAAAAAGCAGTGTTGGCCTTCCATTAAAAACTAGCTAGTAGTTAGCTCGATTGAGTCCCAACAAGTTGTGCTACCAAAAGTTTAAGCTCACAAATGCTGCTATTATTGTTACGATTATATATTTAGATCCCATGCGAGAAGAAAATCTTGAATGAGCATTTTATTCGATTCCTTTTGTTTTTAATACTCACAATTGGGAAAATGGGAGTTATTTGCACGTAAAGTTGCAGAGTGGAGTGAGCTGTTGACAGGGACTGGGATAAATAATTAAGTGGAGAGAGAAGAAAAGAGAATGTAAGCATGAAACAGACAACCAAATCCACACACACAAAGCGCACAAAAGGACAAGTAGTTCCCTATATGTTTGTGGAGCACGTCGTCAACATAGACAAAACCCCTCCCTTTTCGCAAGGGATGGTGGCTGTTAGTTAAAGGTTTTCTTGGAATTCCATGTGATATTTAATTGACCTTAACCAATCAAATCTAACACAGGACAGCAAACTTAATAACCTTCAGACATCAAATTGAAGGCGTTGAAATTGACCTGGTAGCTCTTGCTTACAATTACTCTCTCTCTCTCTCTCTCTATCTATGTATGTGTGCATGTGATGAATTTTTCTACTTTAACTCGCAAGGTCCACTAACAATTAACACAACAGAGGTTTTTTTTTTTTTTCCCTTCTAAAAAGTTACACATGTCAAAACAGCCGAAGCATATGTGTGTATTATTCGAGTATTCTCACTGGGGCTTCAATTAAATAGTTAATTAATAATAACATGACTGTCTCTGATCTCTGAATTGTTTAAAAAAGAAAAAAAGTAGTGATGGAGAAAAGGGCATTGAATAGTCTTCTTGTAGAGTAAAGGTTTATTACCCACGTTTAGTATTCTCTTTTGGAAATGGTTCGTTTCTTAGCTGGTTTTCTACTTCCGCGTTCTAACTCAAAATGAGTCACTTCTTAGCTGGTGATGCAGGACCACAAACTCATTACTCTCATCAATTTACGACTCCCAAAGACAAACAAGAAACAAAATTATTAAAACCACGGTTTACTGATCATTTGTGGAAAAATTGTGTTATTAGAGTAAGAGAAAATATTTATTCTACTTTATTTATTGATTAACAGATAAATTATTATATTAAAAATATTAGGAAAATTGAAAACAATAATAATTTATACAAATTAATGTGTCAATTAATAAATAGATCAAAATAAATATTTTTTCTTCCTTGTAGACTATGTAAATATTTCTCACATTTGTAAAGTTTAAACAAATCCCACACCAAAAAATAAAAAAACTAGTAATCAAGCTGGAAATAAATGATATTTAGGGATGACTTCCCCGAAACTTGCCTCCTTGCAACTCTGTCGGATCTTTGCCTAAATATCTTAATCACTCCTATGAACTGCGTGTAATATGATAATTATATTGCGAAAGCTTTCAAAAATAATCCTATTCTGTATAGTAAGCATATATATATATATATCATCAAGCAAGTTGGCTACTAATTTAACTCCACACAACAGTATACATTTTATTGTGGTATCTTTCAATCCTATCTTCTTTCCGAAACAAAACAAAAAAAAAATAAAGCATGAAAAGGATAGACAACTTTGCCATGTATACTATACATTCTTAATAGAATCCATATCAAACCACATTCTTGTGCAATAAAAATTCCAACCTAAAGAAAAATCCAAGTTATTTACTGTATCTTATTTCCTCTTCAAATTGCAATTTGCACTATTATACCATTAGAGTTGTATTTGGTAGAGGATAAAAGTGAGAGAGAAATTTTCATAAATTATCTTTAATTTGTATGTAATTTTACACACACATATATACATAGTGAGAAGATCAAGTTGGGGAAGTGATTTTAAATAAGAGTGAGAGGAGCAAATCTAGGCAATCAAATAATGCATTAATAATCAAGATTTAAAACATAAAGTCATGTAACTTTTTAAGTAATCATGTGACATTTTAATAACTTTTAATCCTAACTATGTATGTATAATTATATAGTCCAAATTAATTTAATCTTCTTACTCTTATATAAAATTATTCCTCTTACTAGATGTATCCCCCATATATATATATATATATGTAATTCAAGAAAAATTCTCTTCATTTTTACTTTTATACCAAACACATATACTCTAATGTTACATTTCAATCCTTTGTTTGCATATATACTGCTTTTGAAGTCCTAAATTCACTCAAAGAAATTTTTCTTAGCTCTAGCCAAATAACAGCTAGTCAATGTCTTTAACAATCAATTACTAAGCCATAATGTTACGGCAATTACAAAAACAATTGACTACACAACAATATAGTTAATATAGTTATAGGCAAACAATTACATTAAACAAATAATTAACACATATATTACACATCACAATCCTAAAATCGTTCTAAAGCGCATCCCTTTATAACTCCACAATATGCATATTCTGCAATCTCCATAAACACAAATAATCCCGTAGTAAACAATGCAAATAAGTTGGAAAAGGACCTCTATGCCCTTCCCCTTAGTCATATAATCTCCAGTCCTACAATTCCATCCTAGAAATCATAAGTCTCTATCCTACATACAGTATAACATGTCAATAATAAATATCTTATTACTCACCTATATACTCTAGAAAATGTAAATAAATACAACATTAATGGCTCCAAGCACGCGCGTAATCTGAACCCTGAAAATAAAAAATTAACAGACAAATTACACTATACAGATAATCTTTCCAACTTAGCAAAATAAACCTAAACATTAACAAATATAAAAACTAACCAAAATCAAATTTCTAACCATCATCACTTCCAAAATACTAAAATAAAATAAACAACATTAACAAAACATAAAAACTTACTAATGCACTATAAAAGTGGTAACTAAAATGCTCCAAATTGCTCCAAAAGTTGTGGTACAAATCCTAAACAAATGAACTTTGTACCAATTAGTAACAATAACAACTATAAACAATCACCACTTCAAAGGACAAAAATAAAACACCAAAAATAAAAAAATAAACCGATTAAAAGGTAAAGCACAATATCAGAAACACAATGGCGCAAACCGTTTGCAAAATGAAGACTCCAATCACCGGCGATGGCTAAAAACGTGATGACGACACTAGAAAGAGAGTGGAATCAGAGAAGTGAGAAAGAAGAAGGAGGCCGCGCGCTTTTGTTCTGCATTCATCGCAATACAGACAGATTTTCCCGTCTGTAACACGATTAATGAAACATTCGTTTCATTAATCGCGTTATAGACGGATTTTACCGTCTATAAATACATGAATGAAATGCATCGTTTCATTTTTCTAATTACAGATGGCTTTTTCCAGTTTGTAAGTCACTCGTGAAAAACAGGTTTTTTAATTCAAATTATAAACGGATATTACCATCTGTAACCTTGTCTCTGTAAGTCACATGTGAAAAATGGGTTTTTTAATTCGAATTATAGACGGATATTACCGTCTGTAACTCGTCTATATTTTTTATTACAAAAACAATTTTTGTTCATTATTTTTCATCTATATTTACCATCTGTAAATATTACCCACCATGTGGCAGTACTTGCTCCAATATTTACAGATAAATTTACAGACGGGTATGCTAAATTTTACAAAAAAAAAATTTCTAATTTTTCATTTTCCCATCCGTAGACGGATTGTTTACTGTCTGTAAAATCTGTCTGTGTACCACGAGGTTCTAGCAGTGAGAGGAGGCAAGTGAATAGTTAGATATATCAAGAAAAATTATATATATACATCTCCACGAAGTTCGAGCTAAATGAAGCACACAATTCTATAGCTTAAAATTTGAAACTCAAATGGAAGCTCATATATTATAAACCTTCAACAGACTCTGATAGATGGGGGCAATGATTGTTTGCTAGTTGAAACCTTCATGCATTTCATTTTCTTTGTTCTTCCAAATGCCATGAATTCACATGAAGAAGTTTAGGTAGTTAACTTCACTATGGAAGCTAGCTCGCTGTTGCATGATGAGTTGTTCCTGTTCGAGAGATAAATGGGGGAACCTGCAGCATGCATGCTGGCAAAGAGAATCAATCAAGTAATAGCGCATTGCTCGGCTGTGACTTGCATGTTGCGTTCCATAGAATCATCAAAATATATGTGACTCCATTCATCCTTCATTAAATACGTGACGTTTTTGCTCGCATTCGTTTTCCTTTGTTCCCGGTCTGATTTGGTTTTTGTTCGTGATCATGATGACCTTTTCTCTTTTTGGTCCAAGTATTCAAAATGACTTAGCAACCATGTGAAAGAAATGACACCCGAGGCCCAACAAGTTGGCCCAACGAAGTCAGTGAGTTACGAATGATGCATGTGTTATGTTCCTCTTTTCCCAGCTAGCGGGCCTAGTTCTGTTCTAAATCTTCTAGTCCGCAGTTGGTTGGGTTGTTGGCCCTTCGGTCCCCTTTGTACCGAGACCAAGAAGAAGAAAAAACTATATATAAAGATGCATGCGATTCTCTGACCAAGAAGAAAAAAGATGTACAGGATTAGTTATTTTCTGTTGTCAAAAAAAAAAATGTTATCAGGAAAATCCTTATATGCACTTGGAGCAACGGGTTTTTCTTGCTCCAAGTGAATTTCAATTAATATAAAAAATATAAAAAAATAAAATACATTAAAAAATATGAGTGACTTAGTTGTGTTGTGGATGAAAAGATTCAATGTAGAATAATTACACAAGGCGAGATAACAATGATGTAATAAGATATAAAGTTCCATATAGGTGGACAAATTATCTACTAGATATATATCTAGATAAACAAAGCCTAATACAATAACCCTATACACATAATAGCCATAAAACTAAGCTTTCCGATATCCTTATTTGTACAAGTTTTCCTTACATTAACAATTCAATTTATAAAGAAAATATACACAAGTAACTTACTCTGCAGTAACTCTCAAAGTTATTTTGTGATTAAGTTGTCCATGCTGCTCTATTTAAAATATTTCTTAGCCCAAATTTGTTCTAGAAAAAAATCTCTAAATACCATATACATGAACAATAGAATCAACATCACCTTCACCATAGAATGCGAAGAGCATTATACAACATTATATTATTGGTTGACTTATTGGCACCCAATTTTTCTTATTTATGCACATTTATGAATATTTTAAATTTTATTTTCTTAGCAATCCTTAGTGATTTTGAAGTTAAATATATTTTCTTTACACTTTAATTTTTATATTATTGTCTAATTTTTAGTATTTATATATCAGGGTCTATTTGTTTTATTGTTTAACAAAAGATGTTTTGGAACTCATAAATATGTATGGCAAGTTTAAAGCAACTATATATTATTTTAAAAAATCGAAATATTAACCATTTATTTTGTTTTTAAAATGAGATAAAAGACTAGCTTCTAAAGAAATATCTCTGCCTACCAAAAAAGAAATATATCTAAAAAATATTATAATATAAAAGTACCTTTCCAATCTTGAAGAAACGGAGTGTCATTTTTTTTTAATAATTAGACATGTTAATGTTAATGTTACAATTATTCTAGGTTGGAAAATCTTATTAATTATAAGGATTAAGGATATTTAATAAAATTGATATAATTGGAATTTACAGAATTAATAAATATGTATGAAAATATTGAATAACATACAGTCTTAATTTTCATTATAAAAAATACGGCTTAATGTATAAAAAAGTCTTATAATTATAAAAATAAGATGAAGTAATAAATAATATTTTTCAGATATAAATAAATAATGACTAATGTATCATATTTTATTTGATTCTTGCAAATCTATTATAGAAATCATACTGAAGTTATATTAATTATTTGAAATTTGACTATAATAAATGACTTATGAGTTTGTTATGATATGTTCTTATTTTTAATTAAATCATGATAATCTAAATAAGTTGAAGTGAGTCTGAAGTGACGCAAATATAATATCATTATATCACAATTTTATAAAAAAAATTAACAATTTTAAATTAATACTTTAGATTGCGAAATATTCATTAAAAAATTTATTTAAATTATTAGAAGTAGATTAGTAGTGAAAGTTTGGAGTAGTTCATCTGAGACTATAAATTTAAATCTCAGTGTCATCAATATAAAAAAAATGATCTTAATTAATTTAATGGTTAGTTTAATATGGATGTGTTTTAAATAAGCATGTTCACAATTGGAGTAGACATTTTTTGAAATAATTTGGAGTGCAAATTAATTGATTTTATTTAAAACAATTGAATCTTGTTATTGTTAAAATTTTATTTGAAAAAAATTATTTGATTTACAAAAAAAAAAATTGACCATATAAAAAGATCAAGAGAAAAAAAAATTACAACTCATATGAAATAAAAATAGAGAACAACATCAAGAATATATATAAGGAATTAAAATTAAACTTATATATACGATATAAAGTAATATGATATTTACATATCCAATTAAAATATAAAAAGATTAACGAAAAATAAAAAGTGCTTCTCAGATATCATGTTTTATTTAAAGGGTTTAATTTTGATATACTGGCAGTGTACTGTCATTCAATCACATCTCTTCTTTTATATGACTTTTCAAATAGTGAGAGTTGTAAATAATTATATTTATTGATATGCCATTATATGATTGACTAAATATATAAAATTTCTTCACACTATCAATGTATTTCAATTAAATCCTTATTTAAATTATGCTTTTCATTCATAAGTCTACCTAACTTAGATTAAACTCGTGCACTACTTATGTTTTTTATAATTTTTGTAATAAGGTTTTTTTTATTTTTTTTTATTTTGGAAGAAGCAATGAGAGATGAACAAGTAGGATAGGGCAGGTGTTGTTGGTGTCTGTCTCATATAAAATGCCCAAAGGGCCACCCTTTCTCCCTTTGTCTCTCACGCTTCTCTCCGAAGTCGGCTTCTTCCTTTACTTTCGTGATTCCTCCCTCCTTTTTTTCAGGTAAAGTTTTCATCTTTCGTCTCTGTTTTTAAGATTTTCATTTTCTTCATCACATATCGCACACGTCATTTGTTTTCCTCCATCGATCGTGATCTGTTCTGATTCTTCCTCATACTGTGCATGGGCTGTTTTTTTCTTGGTTTTCATGTGAAAATCTGAACTTTGTATCTATGTAGTCGAACCCCCTTTGGGGTTTTAGCCGAAGTGACGCTTTCTTTGTTTTGGTTGGGGTTTTTGTATTACCTGATTTTACTGATGATGTGATTTAATTGGTAATATTGCAGTATTTTCTGCTCTATTTCGTTTATTGATTTGTAATATGTTGTTATTCCTTCTTCCGTGGTTTATTGTTTATGGAATACAAAAATCTGTTTGAAATTAATTACCATTGGCAATAAAACAAACAAGTATCAGTGCCGAAACTAATTTTGCTTTTCTTGCCTTTGCATGTTTCCCCTCTTTATTATCGTGCTCTGAAAAAGTGCACTCTCGAATGGTTATAATACGAATTATTACTGCTGGTGGAATGGTAATTTTTGACAGCTGTTTGGAATTCTCGATGTTCTTTTTTCATTTTGATTTTCATTGAATGCTGTGAATTGATTTTAATGGGTTGGAAGAAAGGATGATGCTATGTGTTTTTGAGTATGTTAGCTGGAGTATTGGAGTTCCAGGATTGCATTCTTATTGCTATGGTTGCAGCAATATAATATTTTCCTATGCATGTAGTTTAGGTATTAGCTCTAACGGGTGCTGGTTGTATAGTTTTGGGACCTTGCAGTGTTCATCTTTGTATATCGCATTACTTGCTCAGGGTCATTCTTTAAATTGGGACATTCATTTTGTAGATATTTGAATGAGAGATAAATCAGCAAACTGCAATCTTTTTTCCGTCTGGCCTGATTCTTCTTGTCTCGCAGCCAGTTCTGGTAGGATAGTTTTGATTTTTGGATTCCTTTATGTGGTTATCTTGCAAGCCTTTCTTTGAATGTTTAACTCACACTCTTAACCTTCAAAGGGTCCTTCTCAACAGACCCATTTGTAAGTCTAGAGCCTCTTCAAAGGTCAAGCCTATTGTTTGTTCAAGAGCACTTTCTAGGTTAAATACATTACAAAAGACCTACACGGGTTCTTTTTTCTTTTGGGTGGTGTAAGGCTATTGACTAGACTACTTTCCCAGGAAATAATTGTTTTGGGTCTTTCTGTAGCACCAATTGTGTCCATCTGCCCTTGGAATTTTTTATGGATTGTTTTAGGCTTTGGTAAAAGCAAAGAGACTAAAATTTCATTAGTTAGTATTTTCTTTCTATGCTTTTGTGTGTTATTGCAACAGGTAATGCTTGCATCTTTTAAGTGTGCTTCTCTTTGGTGTCCTGTTCTTGGCTACTTCAAGGAAGTTACAGGATCTCTCTGCATAATCAAAGATAGTTTAGGCATCCTTGTTGGGTTCTTATTTTTTTTCATTTCACAGCTTTTTTTTGTTTTGCTTCATTGAGTGTATAGACTTCACTGTTGTTCCCCTTTCTACTTACTCCCTAATAAACATCTATCAAAAATTAATGTTCTAACTGTTTGGTTTGTTATGTTCATGGTGGCATGAAATTCTCTGATTGTTTTTTTTTTTTTTTTCAAAGTGCAGGTTTGAGTTGTTAAAAGGTAAAATTTGAGGGGTAGTCATTGAATTCAAGTGGAGTTATTTCTGGAAATCAAACATTAACATACTTCATATTTTCTGGTTCTGCCAAACACCATTATGGCTGTACATACAAAATTCTGTCTTATTGCTTACTCCGAGGAGATTGTAGATGGGCAACCTATTTATGTTTCTTCAAACTGTCTTCCTATCAAGGCTCTGAAATTTGAACCAGCAGGTCATGCCTTTCATTCTGCCGTGCTTAAACTTCTTGGTGTTCAGGAAACTAATGAAGCTGATACTAAAAAGGCAGTTGATGATAAGGAACAGACATGTTTCTTGTCTGATTCTTATAGCAGCAAGAGCAAAAAGAAATCTGGTACTGGAGACAAACAGCAAGATCACTATGCATTGTTGGGGCTGAGCCATCTAAGATATCTTGCTACAGAGGATCAAATACGTAAAAGCTACCGTGAAACTGCCTTGAGGTTTCATCCTGACAAACAGGCTGCTTTGCTTCTTGCTGAGGAAACTGAAGCTGCAAAGCAGGCAAAGAAAGATGAAATAGAGAGTCACTTCAAGGCAATCCAGGAAGCATACGAGGTTTTGATTGATCCTGTGAAAAGAAGAATTTATGATTCCACTGATGAGTTTGATGATGAGATTCCAACCGACTGTGCTCCGCAAGACTTCTTCAAGGTGTTTGGCCCTGCTTTTATGAGAAATGGGCGGTGGTCAGTAAATCAACCAGTTCCATCAGTAGGTGATGATAATAGCCCAATAAAAGAAGTTGATAATTTCTACAATTTTTGGTACTCCTTTAAAAGTTGGAGAGAGTTTCCCCATGCTGATGAGTTTGATCTCGAGCAAGCTGAATCCCGAGACCATAGGAGGTGGATGGAAAGGCAGAATGCAAAACTGACTGAGAAAGCTAGAAAGGAAGAATATGCTCGGATACGTTCTCTTGTTGATAATGCTTATAAGAGAGACCCAAGGATATTGAGAAGAAAGGAAGAGGAGAAAGCTGAGAAGCAAAGGAAAAAGGAGGCTAAAATCCAGGCAAAGAGGATGCAGGAAGAAGAAGCAGCCAGAATTGCAGAAGAGGAGAGGCGACGCAAGGAGGAGGAAGAGAAACAAGCTGCAGAAGCTGCTTTACAGCAGAAGAAGGTGAAGGAGAAAGAGAAAAAGCTCTTGCGGAAGGAGCGAACACGGCTTCGAACTCTCTCTGGACCTATGTTGTCTCAGCATTCACTTAGTATTTCTGATGATGATGTAGAAAAGCTTTGCATGTCACTTGATACTGAGCAGCTGAGGAGTTTGTGTGAAAAAATGGAAGGCAAAGAGGTCTCGGAGCAGGCAGAAGTTCTAAGAGATGCACTGAATTGTAAGAAAGATGAGGTTGACAGGAAAGGGGAGAAAACCAATCAACAAAATGGTTCCACCAGGTCCAAGGCTAATGGCATTGCTTCTCTAAGCAACATTGAGAAGAAGGAGAAACCTTGGACTAAAGAAGAGATTGATCTGTTGAGGAAAGGAATGCAAAAATATCCCAAAGGAACTTCACGGAGATGGGAGGTTATTTCAGAATACATTGGTACGGGAAGATCTGTGGAAGACATCATGAAGGCAACTAAAACTGTTCTCCTTCAGAAGCCTGATTCTTCCAAGGCTTTCGATGCATTTCTGGAGAAAAGGAAACCTGCTGCACAATCAATTGCTTCTCCACTGACAACCAGAGAAGAATTAGAAGGGGCATCAGCTCCTGGGAAGCCTGAAAGTAGTGCTGCCATAGCATCAAATAACTCGGAAGACTCTAATGGCCAAAATACAGATAACCAGAACTCTACTGGTTCTGCTGCTGCAAATGGAGTTCCCTCTAGTTCGGAACAAGACGCATGGTCTGCAGTACAGGAAAGGGCCCTGGTTCAAGCTTTGAAAGCCTTCCCAAAGGAAACTAGTCAGAGATGGGAACGAGTCGCAGCAGCTGTCCCTGGGAAGACTGTGAATCAGTGCAAGAAAAAATTCGCGTTGATGAAGGAGAGTTTCAGGAGCAAGAAGAGTGCAGTTTAATGTGTTGGATTGGCTGCAATTGAATCATTGAAGAATTTTATGAACACATTGAATAGTAGTCAGGACTTGGTCATAATATACATAGGACATGACATTAAGCAATATTTTGGTTCCTGTCTGGAGTTCTTACTGTTGCTTTAGATTTTACATCGAAAATTTTTGAGGAACACGAACCCCTTCCCGGAGTGTAGGTTAGTTTCAAAGTCCTCCATATCCATAGTTGTTTCAATCTGATGGATAGGTAGTTTTATGTTTTCTTATATTATGCTATGCCTTGATCCCGTAGTTGGATCTTGGAATACATCTACACGTATTGGACTTTTGATTATGAGAGGGCAGGTAGGCAAAACATCATTGTAGACTAAACCGAACCGATTTATGGCCGTTGGTTGCGCATTGATATTTTGACCATTTTAAGAACCAATATTCTATGACTACTATATTATCCAATGGGATGTACGTGTACCATTATTTGGTTGAAAGTGACTTGTTTACCCGTCACAGTTATGGACTCTTCAAAACATGATGGTAAGATTTCTCTTGATTCGTAACTGTCCGAAGCAGAAAGGGTGCTGGATATATTGTTTGTTTGAGCGTTATTTCATGTAAATGTCGATATCGAGCTGCCTGCAGAGGTGGTCTGGCAATCCTACTTAGGTGCGAGTTAGCTGGCTTGTATTCGTTCATTCATGGTTTGGTTCAAAAGTCAAGACTCTTCCATAAAAGATAAACCTTCTCGTTGCAATTATAAATAAATAGCAATGTAACTACTTATTTCTATTGGTTAGTAAATGGTTGTTAATATAGTTACTGTGAGTTGGGTGGGTGTGGGCTTAACGTCAATTGATCCACACATTATCATTTGGAGGAACGCTCAACTATGTATGTCACCTGCTGGCTTTTTTTAAATTTGTCACTAATTAAGTTATTCATGTAAGTTTACTCATACAGTTTTATTAAGACAGGACAGGACAGAGTGCGGGCACGTGTGGGTTTTATTTGTTTTTATGGTTGGATTCGGGTTTTCATGTTCAAAACGAGCAAAGGTGAATAAGATGCGGTTTTAGAGCGCAAGGCCCGGTTGCGTTGGTTAAGGACAAAAGCAACGCATCTCAGCGGGTCCCCTTCGTTGTTAAGCACATTCAATTCAAAGATTCTTTTTATTAAATAGAGTCCCAATCGATCACCCCTAGTCGCTAGCGAAAAATCCAGATTTGATTTACCAAAATTAGATGACACCTGAATTGCTCACCAAAAAGAATAGACAATACCTGAATTAAACGAAGCAGGGAAAACAGTCTAATAAAGTGAAGAAGAAAATTCGGCTACTACCAAGAAGAGCGAGAGAGTCAGTCTCTATCGAGAAAAATGGAAGGATATTAGAACGTACTCTGGACACACAAAATAGCAGCCAAAGAAAATAAGGTAAAGACACGAGCCACAATGAGCTTAAAATACGCATGCAAAATAAGTTTAACTAGGATTGCAACTACTAGTTCCATAGTAGCTATACAGCAAAATATCCCAAAAATTAAGACCCTAAATTTCGATCAAACGATTTAAACATCTGATTTTTTTTTTTTTTTGGTTTCCCCTTCCTCTCAAATACAAGCAGAAAACGGTGTGTCGAAGTTTCATATTAAGGGGACGGTAACTACATGTTTTGCTAATTGCCTCATGTTAGTGTAGAATGGGATCCAGTGATCCTTTTCAGTTTCAATGTCAAGAGCACAAGCACTTCTCCTTCCCAAGACAGCACATAAGACGAGGAATGAACTAAGCTGCTGAAAGAGGAATTGGCTTCACAGAACTTTGAATTCGCTTAAATGCTGTTCTTACTCTTTCCTTAAGGCCTTCATTTTCACTCTCAACTTCCCCGCTTTCTTTATTGAGCTCTGCCACGTTCCCATCCACGTTGATTACCAACTTCCCATTTTCTCCAACCTTCACGTCTCCAAAGAGTGAAACCAGAAGTGCATGCATAACCTTCTCTGCCTTCTTCTCATTCTCTTCCTCAATTTTTATGGCATCTGATTCAGCCATTATCTTTGGGACATCACGGCTGATATTTAAAATTAGAGCAACAACAGAGTCTGATACCATGTCGCTAATGGGGTCTGATGTCCAGTGCAGGGAGATATGCTTCTCAGACTCATGCTTCACTGTCACACGTTCATGGACTTGCAATGTTGGAACTCCAGATTCTTCATCTACCAATGACTCTACACTCTCATATATCTGTTTAAGTCTATGGTGTATTATGCTAAAGGCACCTGAATAAGGGATGGTGATTCTCTGAGTAATGTTTGCTGTTGATAGCTGTGAAAAGACGTGGAGATCATCAGGTGCCATTATCTGATATGTAAATCCTTTCTTAACCAGCAAACCACTGACAGTTTCACCAACTTCTGGTGTTTTCTCAGCCAGCTTGCCAATGGTCTTCGCCATCTTCTGTGAATTGAAATACATTTCAACGGACTGACAGTTTTTCGGGGTGAGGATCTTGGTGTTACGATCAGCAAATTGACTCATGAGCTTCTGTTTGAGCCTTCCCATCTCATTAGCTTCCCCATGAACAAGAATTATGTTAGGGGGATTGAGCTCTTCTAAGAATGCACTTGTTTGAGCAGAATCAGCATGAGCCGAAAAGGAAATGTAGTGCACCTGCATGTTGAGAGGTGCAGTGAGCCCATTCATGAGAGTGACCTCTTTGGGTTCACTGATGATGGTTTTTGCCAGTGTCCCTTCAACCACATACCCTGGTAAAATGCAAGCATTTTTCTTATCAGAGCACCACATATCAAATAATTGCCGCGACAACCCACTCTGAAGCCCACCAGGGCTTGCCATCACCACGGACGGTCCCACGTCTTTGAAGACTTCAATGCTACTTAAAGCTGATATATGCTTGAAGGTAAAGGGATTTGACTTTGCATTCTGGATCCTGTCATTCATGGAAAGGGTGTATGTCTCATACACGGTCAAACACTTTTTTGCAAGGGGAGAAGCATAATAGATGGGTATATTCTGGAGTTCTGGGTGATTCGCCCAATACTCATCAAGGATGAGGAGAAGTTCTTGCGCACGGCCAAGGGCAAAAACAGGAATCAACACACGACCCCCTTGAGAAATGGTTGAGTGGATAACATCAGTGAAGCGTTTTTCCCGTGTGTGCCGAGGTTGATGGTGCTGCACACCATAGGTGGACTCTATAATGCACACATCAGGGGAGAACTGCGGGGTCTCAGCAGCTCGAAGATGTCGGTCTTCCTCACGCGAATAGTCTCCAGTGTACAGCACACGGACACCAGCAATGTCCACCATAAACATAGCAGCGCCAAGGACATGGCCTGCGGTATAACACCAGAATCGAATACCATTCACCTCAACTGTTTGATGGAAATCAATAACCTGCAGCCACTAATTACTGTCAGCAGATAAATTCAAACTCAAGCTTGTAGGGTCAAAACAGTTGAGGTGACCCCCAGTATAATAGACCAGTATCTAATTCATGCTGCAAATAAATAAATAAAAACAAAGGTGCTCTCAGTTGGCAACATGATCAAACATTGGGTAATTTATGTAAATTCATTGAACATATAAATAAACGATGCGTACTTCCAACGGCAATATTTTTATTTGATATGTATATGCAAAAAGTAGCATACATGATCAATCGACAAGAAAAGCAAAAGAAAGAAAGAACGAACATCGATTTTGTCCATGGAGCGGTTGATGTCGTGCTCGTCGTAGAGCATGTCGTCGACGGAGACCTTGCTGACCTTGACGAAGTCGGAGAGGAGGAGCTTGTAGATGGCCTTGGTGGCGTAGGTCATGAAAACGCGGCCCCTGAAGGTGGTCTTCTCCAGGAAGTAAGGGAGGGAGGCCGCGTGGTCCAGGTGGAAGTGGGTGATCAGCAGCACGTCCACCGTCGAGGGGTCGATCTCGTCGAAGTAAGGCAGCGCCGCCATGCCGGAGTACCCCGGGTGGATCCCGCAGTCGAACAGGACCGTCTTGCCCTTGTAGCTCATGTACACGCACGACCGCCCCACCTCGTTCCCCGCCCCCAGCGGCGTCACTATCAGCTGGTCTTCCTCTCTCTTGCTGCCCTCCTCGCGCCTCTTCCCACTCCCAGTGCCCATTGAAGCAGCCATTCATTCAACCAATTGAACCCTATCTATCTATATTCACACACACACACTCTCTCACAAACATACGACACAAGATTTGATTTGGTGGTTCACTTCACTTCCTCTTCAGCTTGAGATGAGATGAGATGAACAACAGAACAAGCACGCTCCTTCTAAAACCCTATGAGACTGGCAGAATAGAAATGCAACCCTACAAATACGACGTCGTTTCGAGGAGGCACAAAATTGCCCAAATAAAAAAAAAGGACCAGCAGCGACCACAGTGGGAGTCGAACCCACGACCTTCTGATCCGAAGTCAGACGCGCTAATCCACTGCGCTATGCGGTCATATGTGAATGGTGGCGTTGGATCACAAAGTGTATTCGTTACTGGGTGTCCTCAAAACGCATATCGATTGATTTTGGTACGATAGTGTTTTCCAAACAGGGACGCAATCCTTCACCACCCTTCTTCACGCCGGCTCGCTCTACATGACCGGTCTCTATATTGATGATGTAATCATAATTGTTTACAAATTAGATAGTTTCCTCATTTCTGAGGATGAGTTGTGCAAGAAATGGCCAACATTTTTTTTTTTTCCTTCTTGCTTCGTTCCCCAGCTGTGCTTTTCTACAGTCAAACAAATGGTGAAAATGCAAACGCCCACTGCTTCCCCCATTTGTTTCTAAAGGAAACTAGTATTTGTTACTCCTCGAGGCTGTGTTTGATTCGAGAGTAAAATTAAGAGTAAAATTTACCTAAATAAGTTTCATGTTTAAAATAACACATGCAACTCATCCAGATAGTTTTTATCTTTATTTTTACTCCTCGACCAAACACAACTACAGTGTTAACTGTGTAATAGAGAGATAGCTTTGCTTCAGTAAATCTCATCAAATTAAGGAAATTTACACACAGAAGGTGATCATATAGAAATTTCAGGGCCATTCCCCAATGTTACAGACAATATTTCAGGAGATTATTTCAAAGAATCGAGGCTAGCTGGCTGGCTGGCTTGCTTGCTTGCTTTACCATCACTACCATTTTCTTCAGCTCCAAGCAATTCTAGATCGTGGGAGCTATATAAGTCAGTCAGTAATTCCTGTAAGTGCAAATGAAGCTGATTCATGTGGTTAGTGCGTCCGGAAGTGAATTGGATGATCCGAGAACTTTACCACCAACATCAGGAAAGGACTCATAATCTGGTAGCGCACTGACTTTGCCATCACGCCTGACCTGAATGGGATACTGCATCAAATGTCCCCTCATCTTCTGCCTCCCTTCCTCAGACACGTACGCATCCCAGTTTTGTTTGGCTATGTTGTTCACACATCTAACACAGTCCAGGCTGTTTGGTTCTGCAAAAGTTTCCTCAACTCCATCAAGGTGCTCAGCCCACAGTGACATGCGGTAACCATACACCTACATCATCACCACAAGCAAGCTTTGTTGGAATTGCAAACTAACTAATGCAAAAAGGAAAAAATGAAACTACGTAATCTGGTCCAATTTTCTATGCTAATGTTCATAGAATCTGAAAGATAGTTTATGTTATGCTTCAAATAAGTTTCTTTGGTAAAATGGTATATAGCTGGTTTCAATCCAAATGATGTAAACCCTCAATCAAATGACCAAGCCAGCAGGAGCTTCTAACCTGGCCACGTGGATGAGAATTCTTTTCTTTCCATGTATACTTTGGCTGATAAGCGCCCATAGCTATTTCTGTGTCCCTTGAACCATCCAAAGATCTCTGGTTAATATTTGCAGATCCCATGAGAACGTAATCGTCATCAACTATCATTCCTTTGGCATGAACATAAATCATAAAACGTCTGTATTTTTTGACTGATGCCTGATCAGAGAAATAGGGAAAATATAAGCCTTGATATCCTAATGAATCACAATCTAAATAAGTCTTCAAATAGAATTACACAAACTAACTGCATGCAATGCAGACATCTTGCTAATAGTACAGACTACAGAGGGTATGTTATTATACCAAACCACGATTTTCAGATTGCTGAATTGGTGATGGACATTCTGAAGATTGAGGTTCACGCTTTCCAAGACAGTAAAAATTGAGATAATCTTGCGGATGATACTGATCGGAAAGATCTTCTCTTTTAAGGGCATCAGCAACAAGCCTGTACATCATAGACATTGTTTGTCGCTGTAGACATTCAAAATTAAGACTGTAGTAAGAACCTACAATCACATCCATAATTCTTCATCACTCATCGACATGTATTAACTGTTGTCGGAAAACCAAATCCCAAATCCATCTTTCCAGTTATTACTTGTGAATTGTTTGTTTATTTTCTCCAGCCATTTGAAGGCGAAATTGATGAAAGAAAAACAACGTACTTATTCTTTCGGGAAGGATTTCAGTGTCACCAAAAAACAAGATGAAAAACTCGCATGTATCCACTACATTTTTCATATGATGGTCAGGTTCCTGGTTAGCGCTAGACTTTAAATTGCATTTTCCTTGCTAGAACGAGGAATCAAGATCAAATATCATTCCAAGTCATAGGCTCCACCGCTAAGAAGTTCTATTACAGGTTCTTAAGAAAATTGCTCAAGTTTTCATAACTCTCCAGCCTAGCTAGACACACATTAAAAATACTGGAATTCTAACCAACAAAGACTAATTGCTCTGACCTGCCAGTACAGAATTTCTTGAACAGCATTACTGTTGGGAACCCCCTCTGGCCACATTGGTATAACTATATACACAGTAAAACGTTCATTTGCACTGATCTTGCTGGCAATTTTTAAAGCCAATTCCATGGGAACTAAATGGTTTGCACCTGTTGAAGATAAAAAAATCATTTTAAAAGCCCAAGAAAAAAAACCCATGCATATATGCGAGTAAAAGGGATGCATGTCTGCGTGCTAGCTCCTTCTCTCGGGTGGAATGCTTACACTTTTTTGACACCTCATGTTATTACTAATTTCAATATACAAACTAAAGATGTTTTATCAAAATTTCAAAACATATGTGCACAAACAAAAGAGTATGAACATGATTATCCAACATCTTTTGAATATTTCTAAATTCAGCCGAGATTGGAAAATTTTGACCAAAAATGCCTCATAGCCACCCTATACACCCATGTGTGTATACCATATGCCGCATTCAGTCATCCCATATAAGAGAAGATGAGTTGATTTGGTGTCAATCTCCCTCCCAGAAGATGTAACTGGTGGGGAACGACACGAATCAATTTTTTATATATTGCCTGGTATTTTATGCTTATGTTAACCTACATAATATATAAATAAACGTTAAAAAAAATCCTTGAATGGGCTGCTTAGTGCTCTGTATTTTTTTTTTTCATGTCATTTTACATCTTGTGTCCTTTGTGTCATTCATTGTTAAAGAAATTTGATTTTTATCATCGTTACTTTTATATTGAAGGTATATCAAAAAGTGTATTAAAATTAGATTTTACTTATAAAGAGTCAAACTTTTTTAATAATGTTAGAGTATAATATAAAAATTTTAAACAGTGCATCAAACACTTGAACTCTAAATAATAACCTACAGACCGTAAATATCACAATTGGCAAATATGAAATATTTCAGCAAGAATAATATCCATGAAATTTTACGAGATCAGAGAAACAACATTGGAAACTGCATTTTATATAAAAAGAACATCAATAAGCCCCAATTGATGTTATAATGACATCGGAAATGCAATTTTTCATACCTGCACCTTTGTGTGAATGCCAGTTATATGAGGATCCCAGAAAATACTGACTCTCAATATAGATGAAGTGCTGAGCTGATCTTATTGCTCTTACATAAGCCATATGGATGCTTTTATCTACTTTCAAATTTTTTCCACATAAAAGGTTCTGTAAAGAAACCAAGATTATAAAAGGCTAAGATTATTGACAAACTTGCTTCAATATCAAATGCAAACACGCTGAAAAGCGAAGGTAATGAAAATTTGGTTCAGCAAACTTGAAAATTCCAGTACAAGTAGGCGTCATGTACAATATTGTTCTCACCTGAGACTTTGCTTCCTCAACATTCTTTGGAAAGCCCTTCACGGATCCTGAATCTATGGACCGAAATACCTGTATTTAATGCTTGTTCAGTTCGATTCTATCAAGAAGGATGATATATATTATCGATTTTTTATCAACGTTTTCCCTCCATACCTGCACATGCCAACTCTCAGGATCATCTTCTTCAGTTACATGAACAACTTTCTCACCACCAGGACCGGGAGATGGAGTGAGAATCCACGACATACGGTCTAGGCTTAGTAAAGCATCTTCATGCCAACTTGTCACCCTTTTGAGCCGAAAGTCGCGCCATTTTTTTGCCTTCCTCCATCTTTGTTCAAAATTGGTCAATATATCATATGCGGCTGGACCCTCGACTTTGCAATGCATGTCATGCCATGGTTGTCTTGGAATTGATCCACACGAATATGACGACTGTACACAATTTCAACAGATTACTTCAGCCAATTGCCGTGCAACTGTGCAAGTGCAACACTTCTTTCTTACTTCTCTTCTTGGTGCTAATCCATGCATTTAGTTTCCTTTTCTCTTTTGACTAATAAAGTGGAAAATTGTCACAACCATACAAGATAGATCCTAATGCATGGAAGAAAAACGTTGTTAACAATCATCAATGCCTAAATACTATGGTAATTTCAAACAATATTTTACCGGGAATGTGGGATTATGAAAATCATTTTGGAAGACAGTATCTAGATCAGCAAAAAGCCGATGCTCCGGAGTATCATATCTGCCGTCACAGAGATCCAAGCCACCAACAAAAGCAGTTATTTTTCGATTATTCCCAGAAGCTTGAGTGTCTACAAGCACACACTTCTGATGGTGCGTGAAGAAGGTTCCCACAACCTGAAACAAAGATAATTGAAAAAGAAACGTATACCTTTCCAGTAAAGAAATAATGTTTGGGCGATTTGCAGTCAAATAAATAAAAATAGTTCTAGCCTACATAATTTCATATTCAGGCGCAGGAATTCCATGCCTGTTGCTTGAAAATACTGAGCTTATTGCTTGCATAACGCGGAGCTAGCACACAATGCACAGTGGAGTGTTTGAAATACTTTTTAGTTTGTTCATCGTGAGTCTGCATGACACCATCCTGCAATCAAGCAGATCAGTTATTATAATGCACGCCAATTATAAATCTCCACGACTGAAGCAGATACACAACACTGGCACACACGTCTACAATAATCCACGATGATTACATCCCTTACAACTAACATTTTGTGACCATCAAAACCGTACCCTAGCTTCTCATTAATGAAGTCTGCCGTAATAATCCAGAAAAGTCCATGGAAAAATGTGCTAACTTCCTTTTACTCCATACATCGTCCTAATTTTTGCCTTAATCAAAGTTTTTTCCCTTTCAATACTTTCATGGATTTTAGATCACTGATTGAAGATGAAGAAAAAATTAAAAGTAAAAAAATAAAAGTCACATAATTTGATGAGAAAATCAATATAAACCTCTTGAGTCATAAGCATGCTTATCAGGGTAATAAGAATTACTGTTTTTAAAAAGAATTTGTCATGCGAAGTCTTATCATCCCAAATCAGCATAACCACGCGGACCCCTTCTTGTGACTTGTATTTCAACAACTCTCCAAGTGAAAGCTGTCCACCAGAAGGCAAGGGCTTTGATGGCTCCCTGATAAGCTTAACCGGATGATAAATCGACCACCCTATAATATATATCAAATGGTGAGCTTCCAAAATCGCATGGCACATCTCCTCCCAACACTTACCATGCTGAAACACCTTACCCCCCTCAAGTGGAATCTCAGGTAACTTATTATCCGGTACATGTGCATCTTGATAGAGGGTCACAGACCCTCCTTTTCTGAGAGGAAAATACGTATTAGGAACTCCCACATAATCCTTCTCTGCCCCATTACCATTGCCTATATCCCCTGCTGAAGGGTTCACGTTCACACCAACTGGCCTAAATTGAATGGATAGATGCAACTCAGGATAAGGCTTCAAGCAGCTTGAGTAATGGCCAATGATTGGAAACCAATCGTTGATTTCATTCCCTGGCAGAATCTTGTTGATAGATATCTCCACAACTCCAATAAGCTCAGCACCAAGAACATCATTGTCTTTGACAAGGAACTCCACTTTCTGAGCAGGATGAGCAACGGGGACAATAAAATGCTCGTCCCACAAAGGGTTCTCGCAGTTTGGAATGACTCTGGTTTGAGCTATGGTGGCCCCTGCAAGGCAGACAGAGACATAAGGGTCACTGGTTATCATCTTATGTTTCCCTGAGTGTGTCTTGAGGCCCTTGACAAAGGGAGGGGAGCAGCGGCTGCCCATGGTGAAACATTTTCGCACTGCTTCGGAGGAAAGATCCAAATTGGGGAGAGATTTGGCTTCCAAAATCCAGATATCCAAGTCACCGTGTAAGAAAACTGGTTCTGATGCATTCTCCTCGGAGGCCTTGCGTGGATGCTTGGGGGGGATTTCACCGTTACTATTATCATCCATCAAGAAGAGAAACCCAACAGATCAGGTCGTCTATATTTCTCATTCTCAATCAGTCAATCAATGTAACAAGGTAACATGGCCACTCCGCATAAACTGATCCAAAGCAACAAACGTTTGTTTTCCACTCAAACCTGAGTAGTACAATAAGATACATCATATCATATATATATTATTAGTAGTTAACTAACGCCATATTCACCAATAATGCAATTGAAATCTCACTCATCACTTACACATGATTATCCATATGTGGACTTAGATGCCTAATTAAGATGGATGTACAAAAAAAAAAAAATTCTAGATTATATAAATAACATTGACATGGTAGGAAAGAATCGGATTCTCAATGAAAAAATGAGAAGCATAGATAGGAATTGAATTGAAGGATCATAAACTGGGGAGAGAGAGAGAGATCCAATGATTCCAATCCAATAGAAATATATAATAAATTAGCTAGCTCGGTAGGTAACATTTTGAAAATGGAAATGAGAATTAATTACCAGTAGTAGGTGGATCAGAAATGGGGCAAAGAGAAGAAAAGAACGAAATGTATTGTTGCGCGGAGGGAGAAAGCATCGGGCACAGTGCATGGGAGGGAGGGAGGGAAGGAGCAAGAGAATATGTGCTATGCGCCACCGAAAATGGCGGGAAATCTGAACCTGTTGCTCTCTCTCTCTCTCTCTCTCACACACACACACACGCACACAAAAAGGGCCGCAATGCTTTTTTCTTTGGTCAGAGGCCGCATTGCTCTACGCAAAACAATTAGTTTGCATGAGAATAGTTGGATTCATTTGTATTTGCTATACTAGTGTTTATATCTAGAGAAATTCATACAAATCATACGTAAACTTGACAATATGATCATTATAATCCACGACTCATTTAAGAGGAATTTTTATTTTTCGGAAAAAAAATGAATGGGCTGATAACCACTGTCCCGCACACCATGCTTATTCGGCGTACGGCACAACTCACCTTGTAAATGTAATGAAATGATCTCCCGAAGGCCACGATTGTCCAAGGTCCATCTCTCATCTCTCTTCCACGTGGACAATTTCCAGTGATAAGAAGAGCCCATACTGAAACGTTGGGTTTTTGAATATTTTCAGTTTTTTGGATCAATTTGTGGGCCCTTTGAGCGCACTACATTCACGTTAAATGAAAATCCAACATTGCAAGGTCCGCAAAACCACCTCAGAGAAGAACAAAAGCCCCCATCAGCTTCTCTCTTGGACGTCTAACAATACCCTAAGGCTCCTCATTTCTTTTCTCATGCATGCTTGGGTTAGCGACAGCCGCAGAGACTTCCTGGATGGCTACAGACGGAAAAACCATTTTTCCCAAAACAGGGCACAAACCCTAACCATAGTTTGCTATCACCGAAAAACTACTCTGAGCACACCTATTGTGCGCTTTGTCTTCATCCACTCGCATTCCATCGGGATCTCTTGATCCCAAATATTTCCTTTTCTTTGTTTTCTTCTGCACATCATATATATTTTCTTTTCAGTTTAGGTTGTTGATCTCTCTCTCTCTCTTTTTTAAAGATCCCACCCAAATATTTCCTTTTTCTTTGACTTCTTTTCCATATCGTTTCTGATTTTTTTTTTAGTTCAAATTGTATGGTCTCTTTCATTTTTAACTTTTTTTTGAAATATATCAAATATTTCCTTTTTTCTATTTTCTCCTACCCATCAGTTCATTTTCTTTTTTTTATTCCTTCTTAGTTCAAATGGTCTGATCTCTTTTTTTATTTTATTTTATTTTTGAAAAATCCCAGATATTTCTGAGGGGTGCCCTCGCCAACCTAGGTATGAGTTTAAAATTCTCTAAGGTTCCAAGATCCATCCTGGTTTGAAATAAAAAATTTCTCCAGGGTGCTAGCTCCGAGGCATGAGCTCACTAACCTGGACATGGGTTGAAAATTTCTCATGGTTCTAAGATGGCTACCCTCAATGTGAAATAAAAAATTCTCCCAAGGTTCGAGGTGCAAGTGTAACATTCCCTGCTGCTTTATGGATTGACGACTATCCCCACAAACCAACACGGGTCTTTTCAAAGACGTCTTTGTCGCTGCACGCTTCCAGAAAAGCTTAGGAGGCCACCCATCCTAAAATTACTCCAAGTCAAGACGCTTAATCGCGAGTTCTTTCGCCAAGCACAAAAGAAGATGATCTTGTTGGTATAGGTAGATAAATCAATTCATATAAGTTCTCCTTAATCAGATAGTCCCATACCTATACTGATCTCGTGATCCCTCTCATTCTGGTGTGTTATTGGATCATTCATGTATTCTCCGCTGCTCGCCAAGAGCCGCCTCGTCCGCGCTTTCAGACCTGGGCGATCACTCCCGACTTCGATTCAGAACATCCGCCGCTTTATGGATTAACGAGTGTCCCCACAAACCAACACGGCTTTTTCGTCTTTGTCTCACTGCACGCTTCCTGAAAACTTCTGCGTCACCCATCCAAAATTGCTTCCAAGTCAAGACGCTAATCGTGGAGTTCTTTCGATTTAGCACCGGTTAAGATGCATCTTGTTGGTATAGGTAGTACAAATCAATTCATATAGTTCTCCTTAATCGCATAGTCTCATACCTATACGCCTCGTGATCCTCTCATTCGGATGTAATCGGTTCATTCATGTATCTTCCGCTGAAGTCTGCCAAGAGCCGCCTTGTCTGCGTGCTCTTCAGACCGACGATCACTCCCCGACTTCGCAATCCCCGGGCGTTACATGCCCACCAGCTTCCGCCTGGTTCGTCCCCGAACCACACTGTACTGGGAGAGGTGCGGGCTCTGATACCATTTGCATCTTCTTTTCGGTAGCCCAAACTGAAAGAACTCCACAGTTAAGCGTGCTTGACTTGGAGCAATTTTGGGATGGGTGACCTCCTGGGAAGTTTTCCTAGGAAGCGTGCGAGTGAGGACAAAGCATGCTGAAAAGACCCGTGTTGGTTTGTGGGGACACTCGTCAATCCATAAAGCAGCAGGGGATGTTACAGCAAGCTTACCAACCTAGACATGAGTTGAAAATTCTCCAGGGTCCCAAGATGGCCACTCTAGTTTGAAATAAAAAATTCCTCTAGGGTGCAAGCTTTGAGGTATGAGCTTGCCAATCTGGGCGTGAATGGTCCCAAGATAACCACCCTCAGTGTGAAACAAAAAATTCCCCTAGAGTGCGAGCTCCGAGGTATACGCCCAACAACATGGGCATGAATTGAAAATTCTCCAAGGTTCCAAGATGGCCACCCTGGTTTGAAATAAAAATTCCCCAAGGGTGCGAGCTCACCAACCTGGGGGTGAGTTGAAAATTTCCCAGGTCCCAAGATGGCCACCCTGTTGTGAAATAAAAAATTTCCCCAAGGTGCGAGCTCACCAACCTGGGCGTGAATTGAAAATTCCCCAGGGTTCCAAGATGGCCACCCTGGTTTGGAATAAAAAATTTCCCTAGGATGCGAGCTCTGAGATACGAGCTCATCAACCTAAGCGTGAGTTGAAAATTTCCAATGGTCTCAAGATGGCCACCCTTAGTGTAAAATAAAAAATTTCCCCAGGGTGCGAGCTCCGAGGTGTGAGCTCACCAACCTGGGTGTGAGTTGAAAATTCCCCAAGGTCACAAGATGGCCACCTTGGTTTGAAATAAAAAAATTCCCTCAGGGTACAAGATCCGAGGTATGAGCTCACCAACCTGAGCGTGAGTTGAAAATTTCTCATGGTCCTAAGATGGTTACCCTCCGTGTGAAATAAAAAATTCCCCCAGGGTGCAAGCTCTGAGTTGCGAGCTCAACAACCTGGGTGTGAGTTGAAAATTCCCCATGGTTCCAAGATGGCTACCCTAGTTTGAAATAAAAAATTCCCCCAGGATGCGAGCTTCGAGGTACGAGCTCGCTAACTTAGGCATGAGTTGAAAATTTCGCAGGGTGCAAGCTCCGGGGTGCGAGCTCACCAACTTGAGTGTGAGTTGAAAATTCCTCAAGGATCCAAGATGGCCACCCTAATTTGAAATAAAAAAATTCCCCCACGGTGTAAGCTCCGAGGTACAAGATCGCCAACCTGGGTGTGAGTTGAAAATTTCCTATGGTCCCAAGATGGCCACCCTCGGTGTGAATAAAAAATTCCTCCAGGGTGCAAGCTTTGAGGTAGAACTTAATTTGCAAGTTGTGTCCAGTTTATAGGCCTACTACTTCTGTCATTCCAGTTTATTAATCTTATTTTTGATAATGATACTCCTATGACAAAAGAAATTTGTCATGAAGTGATTTCTTATTCATATGGATACCTAACAAGTGATATTAATTAAACATATAGATTATAAGAACATAATTTTACTATGGGGCTAAAGGCCGAAGACAATTCAACATATAAATATCATTATACAAGTAATGATTTACATGTTATATAATTATTTGTTTATATCATACTTTTTTATTTTATTTAATATGATTTTTTAGCCATTTTTTCTTATTTAAGAAGAAATATGGGAGGGAGTGATAGTTTTTTTTTAATCATTATTTGTTACTTATAAAGTCTATTTCAATGATGTATTTTCAGCATCTTATAAAATATATTTTAATAATATTTATTTGAAGCCTATTTCATATATCTTAAATATCAACACAAAATTAAACACTTCATATCACATGAGTTCCGCACTAGGACAATAAATAAATATTTGACATTTCTTGGTCAGCTTGAACCCTCATATAATGTAGTTGATATTTATTTTGGTCTTAAAATTTTACTACAATTCAAGGATTTTAGCCTTCCCTTTTCATTGGTTGAGCTTTGAATCTTTTAATATTCAATGTTATGTTATTTGAATCATTTTATATAACAATAATATTTCAATTTTTAAATTTACTTCTTCCTGTGCATTTTAGTAACCTGACATGATTGGTGGTTTACCACTTGGTGGCAATTCTTTAAATATAGAATTTTAAGATATCAATTCTATTGTTGTTAAGGTAATAAATTTTTAATGCTGTATTTTTGCATTCACTTTTTCATTGTTTACATTAATCTTAATAATTTCTTGATTCTTTTGTTTGAAAACTTATAATCTACTAATAGGAAAGGTTTCTATTCTTTGGAGTGTGAAATTGAACTTCCTCTGTGAAAACTCTATTTTCACTGGGTCATGTCGAAAAGCTTTTTTTAAAAACAATTTTTCTTTTCATTAAAAAAATATTAATAATTTCATTTTAAAAATAATCCAATTCATTAGTTTTGTCATCTACTCTTTTATTTGTTTTTCTGTTTGACATAAAAAGATTTAGTGCAAGAAAAAAAAACTTTTTTATTTCTCTTCTTTTTCAAGTAAGGCACATATTCATCCAAAAAAATATTAGACCACCCAATAACAAGTACCTCATCGACTTTCATTTTAAAAAAATAGAAAAGAACACCGCCATTGTAATCACTGCCCTTTTACAAACACAAACTATTATAACTATGTCAATGTTCATGTACTTTTGATTAGAATCATGGACTTCATGGAATATTCATTCCAATATTTTTCTTAACATTATAGTTAGTACTCCATTTACCGACCTCTATTTCTCATTTGTCGAGCTCTTTGTTTTGTTGGTCGAGCTATATTTCATATTGGGCAAGTTCAATTTCCCATTTTCCACTCTTAATCTTGTCATTTTGGCCAAGATCTATTTCTTATTGGCCGAGCTATATTTTATCTCGGTCGAGCTCTATTTACCATTTCCTTTTGTTAACATTATAGTTGACCGTGATTTTGAGGTTGATATTCCTAGAGATTAGTTGATTTTAGATTGTGATGATCTAATTTCGACAATTATGTCATACACTTATCCTAAGTTATTGGATGATATTGGGAATTACAAATTTTTTGAGGATAGAGCTATTTTGGCACCAACTGTTGAGGCATTTGAAAGTGTTAACGATTTTATTATCCAGATGGTACCATGTGATGAAAAGGACTATCTAACTTTGGATTCCATATGTAAGGTAGATAGTGATATTGGCATTGAACATGATTGGATCACGATTGAGTTTTTGAATGAAATCAAGTGTTCTAGACTCCCAAATCATAGATTAAGACTCAAAAAAGGTGTGCCAGTTATGTTGCTGAGGAACACTTGGCACTTGGTTGATAGTCACTGATCTGGGTGTAAATGTAATTGGTTTCCAAATTACCACTGGAATAAACATTGGGGAAAAGGTTTATATCCCAATAATGAATTTAATATCTTCTGACACAAGTATTCCCTTGAAGTTTCAATGTTGACAGTTCCCATTGATTGTATATTTTGCAATGACCATCAATAAAAGTCAAGGACAAACTCTATCCCATGTAGGATTATTCTTACCATGGCCAATGTTTTCACATGGACAATTGTATGTTACAATATCAATGATGAAATGTAGAAAATGTCTCAATTTTAATATACAATAAGGATGGTCAACCTACACAATCGATCAGGAATGTAGTTTACTCAATATTTAACAATGTATAATTACATTGAGTTGTGTCTTAGACTTAGTGGTTAGTTTATATAAGATATTCATAAAAGATTTGTAATAATACCATATGAAAAAGGTAATATGGTGACTTAATTTATACTAATTATTTCATTAATTTATTATTAGAGTCAAATATACTCATGTCACTTGAGATAGTTTTTTTATTATGAGTTTAATTAATTCACCAGTCAAATATATTCTTAAAATATGTGAGATTTTTTTAAAACAAAATTATAGTAAAAGAAGAATATTCTAAGAATATTCTGTGAACTCTCATATTTTTATAACGGATGATTACATCAGAAATCCAATTAAATATTTATTTTCACTATAGAGACTAAATTGAAAACTTCGAAAATGTATGGATCCAATTGAAAATTCTATAAAACTATAGAAACTGACAAATTAATTAAATATTTACATTATTAATAATCATTTTAAATTCAATATTTGTTACTACAGCAATAGTTGCCCTCTGTAACTCCTATGCATTGTACGGTTTCTGATTAGTTTACACATCTTTGGACCAAAAATGATTTTATTTTAAAAAGCTTTCTGTAGTTTATATTTGATCCAATAAAAGTAAAGTTAGTATGTTTGACAACTAAAAACGCAACAAAAAAAAAGGGAAGAAGAAAACCTTGTAAGAGGCCTCAATTTATACTGATACAAGTTGCCTTGTGTTTAGAAATAAAGAGCCTTTTTATTTAAACATATAAACGGGAACATCAACAGGAGACAAAAAAAAATTGAGCCCCTTTTCAATGAACATCAACCACTACTAATAATCCAAAAACTTAATTGAAAAAAATAAATAAATAGAAGAGATTTCACAGAGCAAATCTATTAAACCTAGCAGTTTATTGTCGCACAACCTAAATTTCTCCCAAACTAGAACGCAAGAAAGGACAGCAACTAGATGACTTGTTTCTCATGCCCACTTTCTCCAGCTCCTCACATTCCATATGCTTACCTTGTTAACATCTATTCTTCAGTATGGATACGGGCCGATACGCTCACAACATTAGCATTTTATGTGAAGCACAGATACAAATAACATAGTTGGAATTAGGAACACAAACAAAAAGTGGATCATAGAGGAAAGAGCCACATGAAGTTAACAGTTCAACCATGTTTAATAAGACCACCAGAGGGCACAGTCGGTACAAGCTTTACATACCACATTCAACTTTGTCACTTAAACCGAGCTTAAAGTAGACGGATATACAATGACAACTCAAAGATATTCAATTCTCCACCACATTGGCATTGCAAGGACATTCAATCCGCTAAGAATGTGTTTGATAACTTCACCACAAGCCGCCTGCCTGTCTCGGAATTCTATCAATATCTTCCCTGCAGGGGAAAAAATTAAATGTCATCCTTTGATGAATTGCTTGGGCCGAAGAGTTGACAGTAATCCAATAGCAGATTAAAGGATCCAGGTTACATTTTCACAGATCAGAAGATATTGAACTAAATATTATAAAACAAGTAATGCATTAGTTATTTCTAAAATCGGTTCTCTATACTGATTAGTCTGATGCAGAAACAGGAACTTGACTATTTCTTCCCTTTTGCTGGGTCTACCATACCTCTCAAGGAAAATTGCCCTGGCCAGGAGGTGGAAATCTTTGTTGAGATCCAGTCTGTTCTTTGGCAGGATAGCTACCCTGTTCAGCCTTTTCAAATTCCTCCATATATGATGGCTTGAAATCCTTCATATATGATGGGGTAAAAGTATCACCCCATGCCCCAGAAGCACCAGCTCCACCATGCCTAGGCTGGGGATCTCTTCTTTCTCCTTGTCCTGGCGGTCCACCATTTTGTGGTGGCACATAACTTCTTCTGTCTCCTTGTCCTGGTGGTCCAAAGCTCTGGTGCTGTGCATATTGTGGTCTTTGCTGTTGTGGATGATTTTGTGGAGCTTGACCATAGTTCTGTTGGGGAGGGTAATTCTGCGGTGCTTGACCATAATTCTGCGGTGCTTGACCATAATTCTGTTGGGAAGAAGGATAATTCGGCGGTGCTTGACCATAATTCTGTTGGGAAGGAGGATAATTCGGCGGTGCTTGACCATAATTCTGTTGGGGAGGATAATTCGGCGGTGCTTGGCCATAGTTCTGTTGGGGAGTATGACTCAGCGGTGCTTGGCCATAATTCTGTTGGGGAGGGTAGTTCTGCGATGCTTGACCATAACTCTGTTGGGGAGGGTAGTTTTGCGATGCTTGACCATAGTTCTGTTGGGGTGGATAATTTTGTGAAGGACCATAGTTCCTTCCATCCCCTTGCATGGATCCCCTATTATTGTAGGAGGGGTTCCCTTGACGGTTTGACATTTGATAATCTTGCCGAGGACGTCTTCCTGCATTTCTTCCATACTGTATTGGTGGAGGCCGCGGGATAATTGTTCCATTAATGTACTGATCTCCTATTTATCACAAAATCACACATCAAAAGCTGCCTTTGAAATTATTACAAACAAAGGAATCAAAACATTGAAGTAGTCATAAAATAGTATTGCAGCAACAACAACAACTAAGCTTTGTGCAGCTATATGTCGCGTCCAATCCCAAATCACAATTATTTTCAACTAATCATGTTTATAAGTAACAAAATAGTACTACCAAATGAAAAAGGTCCAGTTAGCCTATTATAGCATGAGTAGAACTTCTTTCGCCCTAAAAAAATTCCTACCTCCGTACTGCTTGTTCACTGGATCAATATAGGAATCCGGCAGCACAAAGATGACTCCAGGAAGACCTGTTAAAACAACAAGAACAGGAACAGCAAGCCAAATATCATTTTTCTTTTTCCAATTCTCCCTCTCCACTACGAAATTGAATTTTGAGAGTAAGAAACAGAAACCTTCAAATTTCTTGGACTCTACTTCGGTCATAACAGCCTGAAAGCCAGTGTAAATAGTGGTGCTACAGGCGTAGATTTTCTTCTTGGCCTCCTCCACACTAAACCAAAACCACGCATTCCAAAAAAAAAAATCACAACATGTAATGCAACGAATAAACTCGCAGAAGCCTACATGTATGTGAATCAAAAAAGGAGCAAAGAGATGAGAGAGAGAGGAACCAGACCTGGTGTTGAGACCTTTGGCACAAGTTTCCTCGTAGGTACGAACCATGTCTTCAGAGGAAGGCTTGTTGTCTTTGGGGAAATCCATGACGATGAGCCAGTGGTTGTAGTCGCACCCCTCGAACAGTATCGTGTCGGGACCGATCTCGTCAGGGATGTTGTTCGACGAGAAGGATCGACTCGATAGGAGCCAGATTGCGGAGGACGACCTCAGTGAACGGGACACCGAAGGTGCTGCTCCTGATGGAGATTGTGTTGAGGGAAGGGCACGGCGGATTGGGAGGGAAATTGGCGGCGCCGAGGAGAAGGAGCGGTGGAGGGCGGAGGCTACCCTGACGGTGCGGCGGAGGCGAATTGAGGCGGCGGCCATGGCGGTGGGATTGTCGGGGCTTGTAGGGTTTTGGGAAATGAGAAGTGACAAGAGGGTTTATGAAGCGAAGTCGCTTTTTCTTGTTCCTTGTTCTAATACTAGTCAGAATGGATTGAGCCCGTAGGATTTGCAAGCCCGTCACTTCTAGTGGGGTGAATTAAAATTGACCGTGTTAAAAAATTTTAACCCATCTAATCCATCTCTCTTAATCCGTGGATTTTGATGGATTGAGGTGGGTTTGGCTCACGAGTCGAGTTTTTTTTTTTTAAGAAAAAATTTATGATTTATCGATAAAAAAATAAGATATATGTAACGCAAAAAAAAAAAGTAAGAGATATGTACAGTCACGAATACAATAATATTATACAGCTAAAACTATTTAATCATAGTTAAAACTTAAAAATAAAACAATGTCATAACTCATAAATAATACTATTAACAATAACATTTTTTAGTACAAGTTAATATATAATTGTTATGAACCTTAAAAAATTAGGTACACATAAATAAAAAATATTATTTAAAAAAATTTTAAAAAAGAAAATTTATCAAAATATTAAAAAAAAATTTGAATTTTTTAATTTTTTAGGGGCTGGCCTGCTAACTTGCTAGCCTGCCCTGAAATGGGCTAGAATACTATTCCTACCCATTTTATTTTGGTTGGATGGAATTTTTGCAGGTTTTTAGCAGGGCGGGGCGGGTCGGCCCATTTTGACACCCCTATCTAATATCAATCAATGTAAATTATGTTACAGGCGCTTATAATTAATTAATTCTTTGCTCCGCATTGGATTGGATATTTGAATTAGATTTGGATTCTAGTTTCAACTTTCGAGTGCTTAGGAACCCCTCTGAAATGACTCAAAAAAAATGTATATATATATTGTTTAATCCTCTTACAAATCCTTATAATATTTTGAACAAAAAAAAAATTCCTCCTAAAATTAAAATGAATAAAAAGATAACTACAACCAATTATGGATTGGCTATTGCTACATCATTGTGTCTATTGTCACATTCTTTTAGTGGCTTTTATTTTAACTAGTTTAGTACTTGTGCTTTAATAGATTTCTAAAAATTCTTATTACAATTAGAATTTTGTTAACTAGTAAGTATTGATTAAGGTTACTAAAAAAGTCAAGTATTAAAATTTTGTTATGACTTAGATGTCTTGAAAACATAAAGACCCATTTTTCAATGCAAGCATTTCCTTTTTTAACTTATAAGAATATTGGTTAAATAAACCTTTATAAATATTGTAATTATCAATGAAAAGTAATGAATGATGACTATTGAGGTATCCAATGTTCCTCATTATTGTTAATAGAGGGTATGTTGACTATTGAGATATCCAATGTCAAAATATTAATCTTAACAAATTTTTTCGATTACAGATAAAAATAAGGCAAATAAGAAAGCAAACAAGCTCTAACCATGCAAAAAACCACTCCCTAAAGCATCCTCATGCAGGTTATGCAATAAAAGGGCAGGGGGTGTTTGCCAATATCTAACAGAATTATCATTGGTACTTTCCAACTTGGCTATACCATCAGCACACGAATTTATCTCACGCACCCAATTAGTCAAACGTACAACCCAGTCCCTTGCCATTAGATGAGCAACTTCTGTAAGAACAATAGCACAAGTATGATGCTTGGTCAAAGAGTTGGTTGTAAGCACAGTAATGGCATGGATGAGTCACTCTCACACCATACTAAACGATAGCCCTTCTCCCAAGCTCTTTCTAGGCCAACTCTTAGGTAGTGTTTGGTTATTATCCTGGGACAGTAGAGACGAAGATAGAAAGACAGTGGAGACGGAGACAGAAAAAATATTGTCTCTGTATCTTGTTTGGTAAGAAGTATACAAGACATTGATATTGTCTCTGTATCATGTTCAAATGTTGAGAAGACAAAAACAATAATACAGGCTAAAAGACATTTTTAACCCCCACTTAACAATTTACGATAACAAAAGATAAAAAAAGAACTTGTTATCAGATGAAGTTCAGGAACTCATTCCTCCCATTTCTCTCAACCTTCATCATCGTGTTCAAACTCTCCCGTACTTCCCCTATTTATGGTGGTACTATGTCATGGCATCCAGGTATTTTATTTCTCTACTTTATTCCTCCATCCGTGGCTTCTATACCATCCTTCTCTTTGGCATCTGATTTTCCTTTTGTGCGATCCTCTTTGGTTCTGTTCTTTTTCCTTTCACGGTGGCGCCGCAACCATGGATTCAGGTGCAGATCGTCGTCGTCGACGGTGTCCATGGGTTCTTGAAGGTGTGGTTGTGGGGACAAATTGATTCTACTCACATCCAATAGCGAGGCAAATCCTAGGAGAAGATTTTGGAGGTGCCCTAATTGGAATATAAGTTGATCTTGTGCTTTCTTGTCGCAATGATCTTAACTTTGATGGGGTTTTGTTAATATCTAGCTGAGGGGGTGTTTTGGTACTGAATACTAACTAGTCTAATGCTAACAGAAACGTGAAAAATATGCTAAAATTATTTGGAGTCAAGTTTGGTGAATTTGTAGAAGATAACATGAACCCCTTTGCTAGAGATTGTTATAAAAGGAGCTTGTAGAAGATTGATTAGTGCATTTGAATCCTCTCATCTAGATTTTCAGCATCATATAATTGTTGCATCTGTATAAACATGTACACAACTCAAAAGTGCTCAAAAATTGTGAAGATAGACTAAAGAACAACACAAGATTGGCTTCAACACAACTGCCATGATTTATCAAGTGATTAACAAATATATCAATTCAGGTGTCCTGAAAGATAGCAGGAAAAAAAAGTTTTATATCATCTGTATATCAAAATTAAATTAGAAATGATTTTTGATTTTTCTTGCCCTTCTACTTTTGTTTAGGTTTGATACTGTTGCTTTAGGATCATTAAACACTAAGCAATACTAATTAGAATCATTTTTCAATTTGCCACAGAAATTACACCCCAGAACATGCGGCAGATCAATTTTCCCTCCTTGGTTTAGGCCATTAGCCCAACTTGCTTCAACCTTGCACCTATCACGTCCACAAGTGAACCCATAATCCTCCATCAAGATCCTCTTCCTTGTGGGATAATCCCTCCCAATCCTGAAATAGCTTATGTAGACCTCTTCCCTTTGAGCAACATCCCTAATCATCCTAATGATAAAGTCACTTGTATCCACATAATCAAACCTGCATGCATTGGGAATGAAGATCAAGTGCTATTAATTTATTTTATGTTGGGTAGCTTTTAATTTGGAAGTTAATATCAAATGCTTTAACTTAATTGAAAATTGTTTATACTCTTTGCAGATCCCTAATAGTTGTAATTTCTTCAACTAGGCTGATAAGAAAGATATATTGGAGGTTGCAACTACTTCAGATGAAATGGCTCAGTCCTCTTTTGCATCAAATTTGTTGCGAGAAGAATCATCAAGAAAGATTATGAAGCTTAAAAAAAAGCTAGCTGGTGAGAGAAGAAAATCATGGTGGCTATTGCGGTGTCATGGGCTACATTTTTTGTTGTTTTGCTTTGTATTAGTGGTAGGGGTTATGTGGGTTAGAGGTTTTACACTTTGTTTAGGTAGGCTTTCTACTAACTTTTGTATATTGACATACTGATTTATGGTTTGATAACTTGGCAATGAAATAAAGAGCTTATGTTTTTAGTTCTAAATTGATTATTCTAATTACTTCACTTTGGTTCTATTATCTCTAAAATGGATTACACCCGACAGCAAATTGCAAAGCTTGATAGTATATTTTTACTTTGATCAAGAGAAATATCAGTAAACAGATAGAGGATCATGGTTCATTTGATTGTTAAAAATTCCATCTCAAAGCTAAATAAGCTAGTATAAGAAACAAGTAACACATATTAACAAGTGATTCTAAAGTTTTAATTTGATAGGTTAACAACTTCAATTTTGACCAAACCTAGCTACCTTCATTTTTGTGAAAACTCTTTTACGACTTGCTCTGCCTGTGACAATATGCTTTTAACAGCTTAACTTGGATAAAATTGCTGAATTAATACTATTATCAAATCATTATATCTCATAGATGATTTCTACAAAACAAATCAAATAGAGAAGGCTTTCTGCAAAATGTTGTAGCATGCAAAAAGCCTGTAACCGATATATTTTATGTTTCCTAAACATTAATGTTAGTATTACAAAAAAATTCACCACTTTTTGGATAAAAAGTATTATTGTTTCCATTTAAATTTCTCACCATATTTATTGCGAAGGCACAAGTATAGAAATATGAAAGACTTATACCAGTGTGGATAGTTCAATTTAGCCATGCTATCAAGGAAAACTTATGCCTGAGGACTGTTACAGAGGAATATACTGCAATGAGGACTGTTACATAGGAATATACAGCAAATACAAGTGTATGAATAGAAAATAATAATAATAATTTACAAAAGCAAAGTTTAAACCTTATAGCAAGTATGGAAGACTAATACTTTGTTATCTTGATTCAGAATCCATTACTTGATATTTGTCTCAGATGAGACCTTTCCTGACCAATGCTTGCTAAGCATGATTTCATTCCTTTGTACAAATCTAAATTAAGTTTAGATGCTAAACCTCAATAATAAGCTTTACACAACAGCAATATGCCTTTGAGAAGGGAGGTGCATTCCATACCCCTTGCCGCTGAAGTTCCATCATCCAGAGAAGACTTTTTTTAAAAAAAAAGATTATCAACTAAACATGACACTAGACACAATCAACCTGTAACTGATATCCAAATTCTGAAATTCTGCAGAATAGAATTCTGAAATTCTGAAAACATGCAGGACTAAAATTTTGAAATTCTGAACCTCAACTAATGAAGTATATCATCTCAAATTCTGAAAACATGCAGAACAGAAAATAGAGCTGGTCTAGCAACACTACTCTGGTTGCACTCTAGCATGATAATATGCATATATGAAAAGGAAAATAAAAAAGATACTAACAAGATGCTTTAAGCTAATGCTGCAACAGAAACTCACTTGAATACCAGCAAGATACAATAACGACCATTAATAGCAAGATAGAACAGTTGAGAAAAAATAGAACTCAATAAATTGGTAATAGCACAGATAATACTTCATAGATAATACTTGCTAAAGTTTTATAAATACATGGAAGTTTCTGCACTTCACAGTTCATATGGGTGCTAAATAAAAGTACCTTCCAACGGAATACATCAAAACATGAAGATAGAAAAAATAACACTAGGAGAACTTTGCTTTGACAACATGACTAGTTACGGATAATTGCTCTAACAAATGCAGGCCTTTGGTTGTCATTGAAACTCCAAAAGGTAAGTACATATTGAGGGTTCTCTGAGAACTTGAGCCCCGCTAGCACCACTTCATCATCAGTTAAGCCAAGTCCTCCAAGGGTTTCACCAAGTTTGGTCTCATCGTTAACACCTGCAATGGCTTTGGCTAGGACTTGCACATGCTAGCCTTGTTGCTCCATTGCATATTTCATAGTTGCAGCCAAGTCTTTCAAAATGTCAATGTCTTTGCCCTTTCTATACGAACCAGCTTTCCCTTGAGTTCTGCAACTAGAAGAAGCAATTGATGTATTTGGTTGCACTGGAGAATCACTTTCAAACATCTCAATGTCATTGACACCCATTTATTGATCATCATCTTTTTCCAATTGTTCATCTGCATCATTACCACTCACTACATAACCCCCGGTTGCTCTATCCTTTCCAAATATAATCTCCAAGCGAGGGAAGAATGGGAATGACTTCCCTAGATTGTAGAACCTCATGGGATGTTGCTGCTAAAAACAAAGGAAACAAATATGAGAAACTAAAACATGCAATTATTAAGCCAATATTTAGCAAAAAGAGTGTAACAAACCTTAAGCCAAATGTCCAACACCTGTTTGCTGTCCATTTCTACCATTTTTGCTTCCTCATTCCACCCAAATCCATTGCATGCAAGCATCTCTGTGGCTGATTGGTATTTCTCTTTGAGCATTTTGTGCTTGTTTTTGTAGTGCTTAGCAGTTAAACCACAACCAAGAAATTTCTCATTCATCTTGGAAGCTAGTTTGTCAAACGCACCTGGTTTGAATTGTCCAGCATCAGCTCTCTGTCCCTCTATCACCAATTCCTCCATAAAACCAACGAATGTTTTTGTTTCTGCATCTTTCCATGTCCTTTTATCCATTTTTCCTTATTCTTTATAGGAATGTATCAAATACAATCACTTGTAAAATAAATAATTATAACTTATATGTGATATAGTATACGAAGATATAGTGAGTTATCACTTAGAAAATAAACAACATAACATCAATGAGATAAACTCAGAAAATATACAAAGATGAACGATTATGTCAACCATAGCAATTATCACTTAGAAAATAAACAACCATAATATCCAATTACCACACAATACTTAATCAAGTCAAAGTAATAACAAAGATGAACAATTAAGTCAACCAAACAATATTATAAACTATTACATGAATATTACAAACACAAGGGTCTGGAATGTTAATTTCAACCAAAATAAAGGAATTATACAGAATAATTTCTTCTCCACTCGTCAAACATTTCAATAACTAGGTTGTCCCGCATTTGAGTCTATTCATTGCTACTTTCCATATAATTAATCATCTCAACATTGCATGGAGAATCCTTTCCTACAAGCATATGCTCAGGTTCAAGAATTGTGTTTTCTTAAAGATTAGTGTCCATATTCATTCGAATAAAATTTTGCAGAAGACAACAAGCAATTTTCATTCGGTTCTATGTCTTAATTGGATAAAATGAAAGACTCCTCAAAATAGCCCATCTTTTCTTAAGCAACCCAAAACATCATTCAATTATGTTCCTAGCTGAAGAGTGCTTCTTATTAAAGTACTCTTGGTAGTTTCAGGGTGCACATGAACCTTGAGCCCATTCTTGCACGTGATATCGAGTACCTCTATACGGTGCTAGGAACCCTTGGCCATTCATGTAACCAGCATCAACTAAATAATAACTACCTATAAATCAAGAGAGAAATATTATAAATAGTGGGGAAATGTAAGTAATCTAATTTTTTCTTTTAAGTTATTTTTAGACATACCAAGAGGTATTTTGAGGCTATTACGTCGTGTAATAGCATCTCAGAGTACTCTTGAATCAGATGCTGATCCTTCCCAACCACTAAGTACATATATAAAATTCATGTCTCGATTGTATACTTCCAATACATTTGTAGAAATTCTACTCTTTCTTTTTTGGAATCAGGATTTATCAGTGTCAGGGACAGCCATATTTATGTAAGTGCCATCTAATGCTCCTAGACAACCCTATACATCATAGAATTAGAATTTTCATGGCTAAGTGTATACATAATTATTAAATAATGTAAAGCATCAACTACTTCTATATATTGAAGTTACCTTAAACCATTTCCATCTAGGATCTACGCAATCTTCTAGAACAGGTTCAGCCTTGGCAAACAAAAGGCTTTGCACACGTATGACTGAGCACAACACCTTGTTAAAATATTTACTTATTGTTTCCCCTGATCTATAGAATCTAACTTGTAGACTACGATTCTTTTTATGGTGGCCTAGTATGATTAAAAATGTTACAATTTGCTCAACTATGCTTACTTGACCATCTTCAGTTAACCCACCCTGAACCTGAAGCAACTTACACAATATTGTAAATGCATTTAAATTCATCCTTAACTCCCAAATGCAATTCCTATCGCCCACTCCAATGATACACTCTAATGCATCTCGTCTTAATGGAACACTATTAATTCTTTGATTTAGTGTCAAAGAATTATTGCCTATTTTTATATTCATAGTATAAACAAACAAAGAAACCAATACAACTAGCATCAATGTGTCAAACTGAAACTCATCATTAAATAGCAAGCAACACATTGTTTAATTCGCTCAAAACGGTCCATTGCTTCCTATAAAACAACAAAACAAACATATCATCTTCAAAAGGGATGTATTAATATGACAATAAAATAAAGCAAAAGCAAAGGTAAGCTATGTTTAGACAAACTTTAACTTTTCCTCAAAGTAACATGCGATGGTAGTAAATTAACAGGTAGAGGTATTAAACTCTGTTTTTTCTTTTTATTAATATATTAAACTTAGTTACCTGTATTTGAACTAATTGTTTGTTACTATAAAGCATGTATAAATTTAAAATATCAAATGTGAGAACTTTGGTCCCTGATAATGAAAATTTCCACAAGCATTGCAGTAACACATTCAAGTCCTGTAAAGTGAACTTTTATTTTACTCTCTGGTTCTATTCTAAGTGAGAAGAAATAAATGCATTCAAGACTAAATCTATATTACAAACGTTCACAGAAATGTTCATCATGGAAATAAAAACAACTACAACTACTCATAAAAAAATGGAAATAAATCAATAAATAAAAAAAAGAGTCACAGATGAACAAAAAAAAAATCAAAAGGAAAGACAATCATATGTTGCTGATCTTGGTTTTGAAGAAAAAAAAAAGAGGAAGCAAAGGCACGTGGATATGCAACGAACCTGATGGTGAAGATAGTAGTGATGGATATGGAACGAACTTGTCACTTGAATAAGCAGCAGACTTCGAATGAGGACTGAGAAGTTGAAGACTGAGAAGCTGAAGGTGAAGCCGAAGACTGAGAAGCTGAAGGTGAAGCCGAAGACTGAGAGGTTGAAGGTGAAGAGGAGCTCAAACGAGCAGCGAACTTCTTCAAGCACAGTAGTGGCAGCACGAAGAGGAAGAAATGAGAAACCCAAATTAGGTTAGATCTGTGGGCAAACCATGTCAATTTGATATTATTGTGAGGATAACTTTGGAAGAAAAATTTTAAAATTTCTGTCCCGCATCCCACAATTCCCACGTCCCCCTTTGTCTCCACTTTGAGGGGGGACACAAAATACAACAAAAAATTGTCCCGGGACAGGCCAGCTCCCTCTGTCTTGTACCCATCTCGCGCTTCAAACAAGAGACTAAGACAAAGTGTCCTTGTATTTGTGTCCCAGGACATAAAACAAACGCTGCCTTATAGCCATGAGTTCTATAAACAAAATAGAATTATCCCCAATGAATCCAAAGAACCCTTTAATCCAAAGCCCATTAGAGCCACGCAGGACTTTGCGTCAACCTTACAATGACTGCCATCTGGATTCAACTTTGCTTTTCCCTCTTAAGGCCGAACACAGTGCAACTCATGTGGAACCACATTCCGATGCTAACCTGAAGATAAGTGCGTTGTGATGGAATGAATATCCATATCAAGCATGGCTATCACATTATCCACACTCCACAAGGATGGTTCCAAAATTTGCTTATTACGCTAGCACCAAACCTACCACGAAGTAACCACAAACGAAAAATTAAATGAGAAACGCAAATACATATTCACCCACTCAAATAAAGGAAGAGTGAAGAACCGCAGATCTTTACCAAAGCCCAGGGCAAGACAGACAACCCTGGAATGACAGCAGTCACAAAGACAATGTAAAATGTTTTCCTCCCTAAGGCCATAGCGTGCACACTCTAACGAAGGAGCAACATACCTAAGAAATCTAAATTTGGTAGTTGGGAGAGCTGAGTGGTATAACTGCTAAATAAAAAATTTGAACTTTTCAAGGACCATCAATTTCCAAATCAACTTATAACTACTGGTAGCAGAATATTTACTACTTTCCCGCCCTAACTATTGTCAAGCCGCATCACACTCACCCTAGCGTGGCAGACAGATGTCAGCTAGTAAACTTTCAACTTCTTCAGGCAAAAGAGTATACATGTTATTAAAGTACCATTATCCATCCCACCAAAGGTCATGAATATGGAGTTTCATATCTGAAATATGGACATAATCCACCAAACTAGCCGGTTGCCCCCATCCAACCAATAGTCAAACCATAAAGAGACATCCCCCGAACCATGAGAGAATTTAAACCCATCTCTTAACTTATCAGCAGTTTTACTAATCCCTTTCCATATATAAGAACAAGAACCATGTAGGGTTGAGTGAAAAATCGAACCATTCTTCATATACTTCTCCCTTAAAGCCTAAACCCAAACTTTAGATGTATTATTCATAATTTACCATACTAACTTGCCAAATAAGGTCGTATTCATATGACGAGCTTTCCTTGCTCCAAGACCTCCACTACCCCTTGGTCGTGTTAAAACATCCCAAGCAATAGGATGGAATCCGTGAATATTAGGCTGGTTACCCAAGTAAAATCCCTCATTGTTCTATCAATACGGTCACAAACCCCCTCCGGCAGCCATAGTGACTGCATAGTATAGACAGGAAGAGATGTCAACACAGAATTGGCAAGACATAACCGCCCTACTTTATTGAGTAGACATAAGTGCCCTGCTTTATTAATCTTAACAGATAGTATGATATGTTAATGGATAAGTAGGCTTTAATTTTTGCTTATATTCCCTATTAGAAACATATATTTACTCCTTGTCGGTAATTGATTGTAGGAAGCGACTAACCATTTCATTCCCAATGATTTGATAAAAAGAAGGCAATTGATCATAGTATGCATTGAAACAACGGTAGAATGCAATGATCTCAAATGTTTATGAATTTTTTCTGAGAAAATAATGTAGACTCCTAAACAAATTAAAAAGGAATAATTACAATGATTATTGTTGTAGAAATAATATGATAAAATGGTACATGAGATAGATTGAGGTTTATAATAAAATGAGACTACTACATTTTATTATTGAATGGAAAAAGACTTCTAAATTCAAATTAATCCTTTTATCATTAAATGCAACAAAATGGTAAGGTAGCCGAATGTTATTATGACACATGGTGAAATTGTTTTGAACAGAAATTTTTTTTGCCAAATTTTGTGAAGAGAAAACTGCTATTAACCCTAGTTTACAATATTCAAAATTGAAGATATCTATACACCAAATTTTTAATTAGCTCTATATAATTTAAATTTTTTTAATCGAATCAGTACATTATAAATATCAGATAATTAAATCTCCAAATATCCTACAGTGATAAAAAAATTAATTTTTAATGCTTTTGATTGGAAGAGTTCAAATCCTATTAGTAGTTGATTGGACTTTTAGATATTTGTTGTATTTAATTTTTTTTTTTAGCTATAAGTTGCTTTAGAGTCTTGATTACAAAGATTTTTACAAATTACAATGTGGTGACTTGATTGAAAAAATTAAACTATGGAGACTTAATTGAAAATTAAGTAAAACTATAATTAACTATAATGAGTGACACCTTTATTAATTTTATTTTTTGACTCTGCTATTGGATAAGTGTTTAGTTTAAAAGATAAATTTTGACGTATACAAGTTTAAAATACAATATAGACATATTAAAAGTAAGAGTTTAACAATAGATAAAAAAATTACAATAAATATTAATTAGGCAAGAGTATTTTAGGAATAGTAAAATAGCATCCACTAAAAAGGTGTGGCAATAGACGCAGGAATGCGGCAATAGCCACTTCCATACAATTAGTATCTTGAAAACTTAAAAAATGAGTAGTACTTATTTTATTTAATATGTAGAAAATTTTATAGGAATATTTAATAGAAAGATTTAGAATTATTAAAAAAAAATCCTCTTGGGTGTAAATGTATTTTTCTGTATTTTCATTTTATTTCAAACATTAATAGTATATTTTACAGAATAAAACTTACTTTCTTATAATTTAAATTTTTTTTACAATTTTTGTATTTTTTTTAAAGTCAATTTTAGTGAAACTAGTCCTTTTCTTTTCTGGGTAAATATCCGGCCTAGTAGTAACTTATGATAATTGCATAATTGGTTCAAATAAACTTTTGTAAATTATTCAATCAATTAGGAGTCATTTCAATAGATTTTAAATTTGTATCCTCCTCTAATAAGATTAAGGCTAGTTAATACCTCAAGTGAGAGAAAGGAAATATTTGTTGTACAATGTTAGTTGGACATTGATGATCTCCTCGGATTATTTTGACAAAGTATGTTAAATAATTTTGTGAGATTCGATTATAAACAAAAAATGACTTTGTACTTTTGTGTCTCTCTATTTTGTACTTTTGTTACTACAGAGAATAATGACTCACATTGAGTGCTCTACTATAGAGTTATCACTGATCTCACTACTATTTATTGTACTATTAGAGTATTTTGAAATTCTGAAATCTCTAATAGGAATGTTTATTATGTATTGGATTAGTGGGAAAAGTGTGCACTATATTATCATTATGTTATTATCTCGAGATTAGTTTGTCAAGTTATAATAAACTATTCTTGAGTTATTGTAGAACTTATTGTTGTTGATCCCCTAACCAAAGGCTAGTCATTAAAGTTTATTGTTGGTTACATAACCCGTATGGATATATTGAGGTCCTTTTTGGTGTTTTGGGTTAGTGGGAGCTAGTTCTGTATATTTATTATGATTTCATATGTTATTTCCATTTAAGCATGCATAACAGAATTATTGATATAATTGGTATAATGGCAAATTGTTGAAATATTTTGGACACAGTTCCAATTTGTTGTCATCCTAAAATATTTTTGTTGAATCTCGGAGAGCACATTAACTAGATGCTTATAATATCATATTTTGTCGTTATTATTTGTTATTGTTGGTATTGTGCACACTCTTATATTAATATAGCATATTATGAGACATTTTGGACCCAGTCTCATTTTGTTATTGTGTTGAGATTTGTTATATCTCATTTAGCATCCTGGGCGGATGCTTAGGTCATTTTGTTGGGAAATTGCACTTTGTGGCATGCCGTTTTGTTGAGCTTATCCTTATTCCACTTTGTTGTTGGGTCAAAGGATATATGTGTCTTGCAATGTATGATATCATTATCCCTTCGAGTATGATTTTCTGCACTGTTGAGATGCTTATAATTTCATTTTGAATCTTTTCATGGTCTATGTTGGCTTATTTTGGCATCTTATTGTGGCCACATAGTGTTGATTAATCTGGTATATCATGATGTTTTGATTTTTGCTGTCCAAGTGGGAGAATGTTGGATATTCTATGTGTATAGACTGGCATAAATCATATTTTACTATAGTATTTATTTTGATGCCAGATTAATTAGATGCCAAAATATTGAACCATGTTATTTAGCCCATTTTGCAATTAATTTTGTTATTGGGCTTGATATTAATTTATTATTATTAGTGGATATGGTGCTATTTTGGTTATTGCTATTGGGCTTAGCTATAATGGGCAGGCTTTTATACGACGGAAGTTATTGGTTCAAATCCAATAGTAGGTTTTCAAAAAAAGGGGGGTACCCATCTATCAGATCAATGGATTATAAATATAATATTAATTATAAGCAATACCAACGCAATATCAATCAAAAAGATTTGATCATATAATATTCATCCTATTTCTAACCTACAGAGGCCCTTACTCCTAAACCTGATCAGTATGTACTGTTGCCCAATCGAGACTATATACCATCCTTAGCAACTGAAAGGGTGATAGGAGGAGCTTTCTCTGCTTTTGGTTTTCCCTTACAGGAAGAAGCAAGCACACAGCCATGGATTCATCAATCTCTACAGCTCTGGGTAATTCTGACACATAATCTCGATTATTGCTTTTATATATAATTTGTCATATTAAAGAATTGGATTAAAATTCTTTCAAGTGGTATCAAAGCCAATCCAATTCTGATATGGCAGTGATATTATTGTTCTAGATTAGGTGTTGATGATGTATTTTCATATATAAAATAAAGCCTAATATATCAATTTGGGGTTTTGTAATTTTACTGATTAAATTCAAAATTGACTAGGGGCTTTTGTTACTGATAATTTCTTGAGAAAATTGACATAAAAATATTATCAAACGGATTAGTGTACAGAGAGAATTTTAGTTTTGAAAATACGAACCCTAACCTTTAAACCCAATTTGGATTTGGAGATGCTCTGCCTACATATGTGTGAAATTGTTTCAATTACCTTAAGGCTTTTGTAAAGGATGAAATTTTGAACCTATTGACACCAAAATCATGTTTTTTCATCGAGTATTGAGAGAGAAATTACCGAAAAATCAAGGCTACCCACTTAGTTTTTTGCAGAATTTTCTAAGATGTTAGAGACTATGTTTCGATGCAATCTTATATGGGTTTTGTAAAGCAATAAAAGAGGAATCCATAGACACCAAAATCACTCTATTTGGTTGAGAATCAAGAGATATGGCTCTCGACCCGTTTTTGGGTCTGCTGGGTCATTCTGACCTGCCGGAGGAAGAAGATGATAAACAGTGCACACGCCCCACTCCCACTCGGGGGCCTATCACGTGTCCATCCGAGGCCCGTTTTGAACCCAAATTATTTTTTCCATTTTGGGTTTTTTAATATTTTGGAATTATTCATGATTTTTATTTATTTTTCTAGGCATCAGAAATAATTATTGTTAATTTTTTATTACATATATTGCTTAAAATATTAGATACTCTCCAAATCTTATTCTGAAATTTTTTGTGCATATTTCTAACACTATTGGACACATTATATTCAATATACTCTCAAATTTGGTATTAGTTGGTTAATTAAATAATTTTATGTTCTATTATGAGCATATTATTGAATATTGAGATTATGTTTTATTGCTATTATAATATTTTGTGATATATAATTCTGAGATATGTTGTTTTAGACCAATTTTATACTATTGTTGGGTATTTTTCACGATTGTGAGCTCACCTTCGCAAGACGAATTGTGATAAAATATTATTATTGAAAAACTATTATTGTTAATATGGAATTAGAAATTATTTTAATAATACATTTACCCTATTGGTTTGTCTTTATTAATATGGTTCCTAATTATTGATAATTATATTTCTTAAAGTTTTCAATATTTTCTCGATATTAGCTCTATGAATATAATTATTTTTTTTGTAAAGTGAGAGTTAACTTATGCATTGTAATTTTTAGTTTTGCTAGTGAATATGAACTCTTTATTAAAGTTGAATGGAACGTTACAATTATGTGATTTGTGCAATATTGTTTTGAATGTTATTTTTGAGAGTTGTTATTTAAAAATATCTTGACAATTTTATTGAATATTTTATAGTTTACATACTCTCAGAGTTAATATATTTTGTTTATTGTGTTTAATATTATGCATATTAATTATGAAATAATTATTGTTAGGTTTTGCATAATATTATGCTGAGAGTCCCTACCTACAACCTTTTGAAACTATTGTTGAACATGCCATATATGAGATTAAATTGATTTTTAGAATATAGGGATTTCATCTATTGTTTATATCATCTGATTTATATGAAATTCCTTCAAGGGTTCGAAATTTCATAATTTCGATTTTGAAACTATGGTTGGGCATCTTTTATTCTTGTGAGGTCACCTTCACATGACTGAAGTGCTCTTTGTGAAAATTATATATTATGGAACTTTGAAAATTATGAATTGTCCTATCTAATATTTTATATCATATGGGAAGATATAATTATGTATTGTAGTTGTATGAGAAATTACAATTGTTTGATTTGGTTTAATATTATTTTGAATTTTCCCTTGTATAAAGTTTAGAAACATGATTATACTTTTTTTTCCCATATTATATGGAATAATCCTTTTGTAAAAATTTTATCATCTAATTTATGCAATCCAAGTGGGAGAATATTTGATTTTGTGTGGACCGTGTGGACATGCATAAATTAGTGTTGGATTTAATTTGAAAATCCAAAATTATTATGTGCGAAAATATTATAGCACAATGTGATTGTGAAAGTATTGAGTTTTAGTTGTTTCCGCTGCTTACATAAAATTTGTTATAGTTATAATATTATTTGATTTTGGCTAAAATTCCACTTGGCATAAAGAGAAAGTTGTTTTGAAGTGACGTTATACACCACTATGAAATAAGAAAATAATTATGAATTTGAAAATCTCTTTATGTTTTGTTTTACAGCCAATGTTATTTCATTTTGATGGGAATTTAACTCACAATTTTATACTTGTTATTTTTTTGTGCATTTTTTGGGATATTGTGAGTATTTTCTTAGATATATTCAAATTTTGATTTTACTCTCATTTTGGTTGTATTGTTTTACCTGTGATGGCTAATTTAAGATTATTATCTTTGAATAATATTATAACTATTTTGGCATTAAGAGTTATATTGATAATGAACTTTCCCTTCAGTTTGTCTTTATTGATATAATTTTTAATGAGTTGATAATCGTGATTTTGGAGTTTTCAGTATCCTCTCGGTATTAGCTCTATTGGCATAATTTTATTGTGTTTGAGCATTGGCTCGTGAATAATATTAGGAGTAATTATTTGGTTGTTGGACAATTTTGTAGCAATCCAATATTTTATAAATTTTTTGCAAAATTGTTGAATTATATAGATAGTGGACATACCCTTCGGTGTGACATTGTCAGATATAATTTTTGTATTTGATTGCAAATGTTATTGGGTTATGTAGATAATGGACATACCATTTGGTGTGACATTATCTAACATAATCATTGGATGATAGAGAAAATAATTTTGGATTAAATTGTTTAAGATTTTTTTTATTATTATTATTGTTATTTTTTTTTCTGTCACGTTGGAGAGTTTTGTATATTGTGATTCGGGACCTTTCGGCGGGATTATAATGATACAAGAACTCTAGCTCAATTAGTTGCCCAATTAATTGAAACTTGAGAAAACCAAATTAATTTTATGCTCATTATAATATTCTGTTATATGGTTTTCTTTTCCTCTTATTATTTTGTCATCGTTGTATTGTGTAAGATCTACATAAAGAACATTGTTGAGTCTATTGAATTACCTCATGATATTGCTCCCATTAATGTTCAAATTTTGTTATAGTGGGAGTTAAAGACTTTATGTTTTTGTTATGTCCTTATTATTGGTTTGTAGGTCTAAAATGCTTCCGCTTACAACTTGCTTTGTGCTCAAATGAGTGTTTAATTATTAGTTTGGGATGACAAAGAGGAAATATTTGTTGTACAATGTCAGTTGGATATTGATAATCTCCTCAGATTATTTTGACAGAGTATGTTGAACAATTTTGTGAGATTAAGTTATAAACAGAAATGACTCTGCACTTTTGTGTCTCTCTATTTTGTACTTTTATTGCTAGAGAGAATAATGATAAATTCAAAATCACATTGAGTGCTCTACTATAGAGTTATCACTAATCCCACTACTATTTATTGTACTATTAGAGTGTTTTGAAATTTTGAGACCTCTAATAGGAATGTTTATTATGTATTGGATTAGTGGGAGAAGTGTGCACTACTATTATCATCATGTTATTATCTTGAGATTAATTTGTCAAGTTATGATAAACCATTCTTGAGTTATTGTAGAACTTATTATTGTTGATCCTCTAACCAAAGGCTAGCCATTAGAGTTTATTGTTGGTTACATAACCCGTATGATATATTAAGGTCCTTTTTGGTGTTTTGGGTTAGTGGAAGCCAATTCTGTATATTTATTGTGATTTCATATGTTATTGCCATTTAAGCATGTGCAACAGAATTATTGGTATAATTGGTATAATGGCAAATTGTTGAAATATTTTGGACACTTTTCCAATTTGTTGTCATATTAAGACATTTTTGTTAAATCTCGAAAAGCACCTTAACTAGATGCTTATGATATCATATTTTGTCGTTATTATTGGTGTTGTACACACTCTTATGTTAATACAGTACATTATGAGACATTTTGGACCCAGTCTCATTTTGTTATTGTGATGAGATTTGTTATATCTCATTTAGTATCTTGGACGGATGCTTGGGCCATTTTATTGGGAAATTGCACTTTGTGGCATGCCATTTTGTTGAGCTTTCCTATTTATCCATATTCTACTTTATTGTTGGGTCAAAGGATATAGGTGTCTTGCAATGTATGATATCATTATTCCTTCGAATATGATTTTCTGCACTGTTGAAATGCTTATAGTTTCATTTTGGACCTTTTCGTGGTTTTTGCTAGCTTATTTTGGCATCTTGTTGTGATTACATACCGTTGATTAATCTGATATATCATGATGTTTTGATTTGTGCTGTCCAAGTGGGAAAATGTTGGATATTCTATGTGTGTGGACTGGCATAAATCATATTTTACTATAGTATTTATTTTGATGCCAAATTAATTGGATGTCAAAATATTGAACCATGTTATTTAGCCCATTTTGTGATTAATTTTGTGATTGGGCTTGATTTTAATTTATTGTTATTAGTGGATATGTTATTATTTTGGTTATTGCTATTGGGTTTAGCTACAATGAGCAAGTTTGACCCATCCTATTTCTAACCTGTAGAGGCCCCTACTTCTAACCCTGATTAGTATGTACTGTTGCCCCATTGAGACTGTTCACCATCCTTAGCAACTGAAGGGGTGATAAGAGGAGCTCTTTCTGCTTTTGGTTTTCCCTTACAGGAAGAAGCAAGCACACAGCCATGGATTCATCAATCTTTACTGTTCCGGATAATTCTGATACCTAATCCCAATTATTGCTTTTATATATCATTTGTCATATTAAAGAATTAGATTAAAATTCCTTCAATTCTTTCTTTTTGTAAGAATAAAATATAGCTTTGATAACTATGTAGCCATTTTGTATAATCTATCACACAGTAACCTAGAAATTAAGGAATTATTACAAACAAACTCATAACCATCATAGCATAAAACATATACTTGATGTCAATAGCCATGACTAAAGTTTTTTTGTCTCTGTCTTAATAGTTGCGTCTGCTATTTTGAATTCGTAATGATGCTTAGATAAAATCATTCTCAAACTAGCGACTCCTAGATTCTAGTCTTTGATATTATAAATAAATTTTGCTTGTAGTCACAGTCCATTTCTACCCCAACCAATCTCTTTTAAGTTGCATAAACCTAAGCTAAAACTACACCAAATCCTGAAAATGTATGCACATTCACAGCTTAAGAAGTATAATACTATCATAAATGAAGTACAGACAAAATACTGATTGCAAATATAATAGTACAATACGACATGAATAGGAGGATACAGTAGCATTCAAACTTTTTTTTTTGGGGGTAAACAGCATTCAAACTTTAAAAATGTATTGTATAACGCATGAAATTGATATGCCATATTCACAAACGCATAAATTTCAAATTAAAAGAGAGGAATACTAATTTAAAAATTAGTATATAGACTATTATAAATATTAAAATACATTTATTTATTGAATTATCATAGAAATCCTACTTTGACAAAAAAAAAAATTTTAAATCTATAAAATTGTGTTTAAAAGTGACAATGAATACTTTCATGTTAAAATTTCATATAACTTTGTTATGGGTGATCTCTCATCATTCATTTATTTATGTTAGATATTATGTTTAGATCTCATTATTTATTATTTAAAACAATAATAAAAGATCTAGAATTATATTACCATTTAAAAGTATTCATAAACTTTCCTACATAGGTGCATGTTCAACACAGCCAATACGAATTTTAACGTATTGGTGCTTCTCACACTAGCTGTTCATCATTGGCTAAAAGGAATAGGAAGGAATATTTTTAGAGGTAATATTTATTTTAATCCTTCACTTTTTACTCATTAGTCATTTTAGTCATTAATTTTTAAAATGAGTTAAATTAGTTCCCGATATTATAAAATGTGAGTCATGTTAGTCCCTCACCCACTCTTACTTAATATTCTATAAATTAAATAATGATAGGTAACTTAAGTAATACCTTGACATACCATATATCATCTGAAGTAGAATAAAATTTAAAATGACTCATTTTAGTGTTTAAAATTATACAAAAATGAGCTATTTTATTATTTATTCTAAGTCATATAACGACTCATTTTATATAATTTTACATATTAAAATAAGATATTTTAAACTCTATTCTACTTCAGATAACATATGGTATGATAAAATATCGCTTAACGTTACACACCATCATTCAATTGATAAAATATTAAATAAAAGTGGAATAAGGGATTATTTTGTCTCATATTTTATAATGTCAAAGATTAATTTAACTCATTTTAAAAATTAAAAACTAAAATAACTTATAAATAAAAAATAAGAGACTAAAATGAGTATTTACCCAATATTTTTATTAGTCAACCTTCTTCCCGTTTCGTCTTTATTTGGTTTTTGGGTAGAACTTACTACTTTTCTTTCGATGGCTACAAATTCATCACCATAAATATAAGAGTTAAAAAGGACTTGAATTTATAATTTAATTTTGGCCACAGGAAAGGAGGAGGGGAATGGGACCCTTGCAAACTTACCACTGAAAAATTTGTTAACAACTAACCCGCCTGCTAGACCCTCCCATGTGCATGGGTTGGATTTGGAGAGAGAGCACCACTTTCCAATGCAGCTGAAGCTAGCTAGCTAGACAGACTTGAGAGAAACATCAAATAAAGTCTGAGGGAGACATTAAAATAAAGAATGAGTTAATTAATTAATTAATTATTATACATATGTTAGAAAGCAAAGTGTGATCTGCACATAGCCGTATACCACTGTCCACATGCACCCTTACCTTCACTTAATAATAAACTTCCTCTGAGAGTGAGAAGTGATGTTTCTCTTTTGCAGGATGCCACTTCATTCCTCGTTTCCTGGATCCTTCTGTAGTTCTGTGTGTGTGTGTGTGTGTGTGTCTCTCTCTCTCTCGCTCGCATTTCCCATGAAATGAAAGGCATCGATCACAGCTAACTGCACTCACTGCTATAACACACAGCACAAAGGCTCTTGTTTTGTGTTGATGTGAGTGAGTGTGTAATATGGCGGAGGTGCTGCAGCGAGGTCGGTCTCTGGCTGAGACGCCAACATATTCAGTGGCCTCAGTTATTACTGTCATGGTCTTCGTCTGCTTCTTGGTTGAGCGCTCCATCTACCGCTTTGGAAAGGTGAAACAGCAAAACCTTTTCTGTTTTACTTCCTGTTTTTAATCTCAATTCTAAAAATCTCACCTTTTTGTGTTCAAATCTATTCAGCGTATAACTCACTCACTCTTTTCTTGTTCTTTTATTTTAAATTTGTTTATATTGATGGTGGCTAGTCAGTCATGTTCCCCAGAAGCTCTCCCTAATGAATAGAACGTTGCAATATGACAATTGAATAGAAATGGACAGATAAACACAAGTCATTCCTTGAATCTCATGAAGATATATGAAACTTACTTTTCTTGGCTGTGCAGTGGTTGAAGAAGACAAGAAGGAAGGCACTTTTTGCTTCGTTAGAGAAAATTAAGGAAGGTAAAAAACATATTATTCCTACCTCTTAAACATACAAGTTTGGACACACTGAGTATAATTCCACTGTGCCTTGCCTTATGTACTTGAGTTGCTTGTAATATGTTTACCTGAACAAGAAGAGCTGTGCAGTTGGAATTGAGACACTGTTAGGGGTCCTCCTATCAGTAGGATGTTTCTACCTCTGTCCAGAAATAATTGTCCGAAAGTCAATGTATCTCGGGCGGTGGTAGTATGTTAGTGTGACAGTTCTCCTTTGTGCAGCAAAGCTCGATCTAATACTGATTCACCATTAGTGTACTGGTGTAAATAATCAGAATAGTACTAGCTGGTCTGATTTCATTTTCCTACCAGATGCTTTGGCAGCTTTGCTCATTATTTGTTTTGTATTTAACTTGGATTGTTCCTTTCTGCTAGAGCTGATGCTGCTTGGGCTTATCTCTTTGTTGTTGGCTCAAAGTGCAAGGTGGATATCTGAAATATGTGTAAATTCAGCAATGTTCAGTAGTCAATTCTATATTTGTTCTGAGCAAGACATTAACATGAACGAAAACATTGTGCCTGAGAGTTCATCCTCTTTTCCTGATGAAACTACTATTCCAAAGGGACTAAATAGTGGCTCATTTCATCAATGTGGAGCGGTAAGAACCTCTAATTACAATTAGTCAGGCATTGTATTCTTCATTATGGATATTTCATATTTTTGGAAGATGACATCGAAGAGAAGGCCAAAAAGACAATACAAAAGGGATGTTTGGCACACTCGGCCACTTACAGATTGGATGGGATGCTCTGGCTATTAACAAGATAACTGGCAACTGAGGTAGTTACCGGTGACAATGATGAGTAATAGTATGATGGTACCAAGAGATTGGCTGCCATGGACTGGCTTATACAGTTACTGAATGATACTATGAAAGAAGATAGCACTTATGGTTAACGTGGTTATGGCGGGCCATTGGTTGTTTGGAGTAGAGTTTGTTAATAAAAGAAAAGAGAGTTTGTTAAAAAGTGACTTCGGCCTTACACACACACACACACACACACATACATATATATAATAAAAAATTTAGATGCTTACCTTCCAATCCATTTACCATCATACTTAACATTGAAACATACAGAAACAAAAAATGGAGGACATTATCTTCTCTGAACATGAGATTAGAGCCCTGATTATTTGCAAGACCTGCAAATCATCCTTCTGAAAAATACTAATGGAATGAATGCAGGGGCACGAACCATTTGTTTCCTATGAGGGTCTTGAGCAGCTGCACCGGTTCTTATTTGTTCTTGGGATCACTCATGTTCTATACAGTTGTTTGGCTGTTGGTTTAGCAATGAGCAAGGTCAGTGATTGAATTTTCCAGCTTACTATGGAACTATATATTTCTCCTTAGCCCTTGGGAGGTATTGTGGCAACAACAAAAATATTCACAATTATTATGTTTAAAGAGTGTCAGTGTTCACAAATTGAAAACATAGACGAATGTTTTCTCTGCTTGAGTCTTTAATAGGTTACCAGGAGCAGCAAAAATGATTTTCCTTGTAAAGGGTCATTGTTTCAATCCCTTGGAGTTGTATTAGTTGCTTTTGTTCTCAACATTTGGTTGTTTGGTCCCTATCTCTCTGAATATGGTCTCTCAAATGCTTGTGTGTATGAGAAGGTTTTGTCTTGATCTTCATGTGGGGCAGACGTTGCCACTTGTGTACTAAGTAAGCAGTGGTTCATTTTCTCTTTGTTGTATGTGCTTGTAGATATATAGTTGGCGCAGATGGGAAAATCAGGCTACCGCAGCAGCCGATGGAAATTTGCAAGGTACAAAACATAGAATGGTTGCTTCATTGACCGACCACTACAGGAATTTTGTCAATGTTGAGACAAATGAAAAATTCTGTTAAGTTGGTTTCATCTGCTTGTTTCTGATGTAGTAATTTTTCTGTACCATGCATACATCGCATGCTAATAATATTGCCTTAACTTTTACTAATAATTGCTGTACAGGAATGAAAAACAAGGTGATGAGGCGGCAGACAACCTTTGTTTTCCATCACACTTCTCATCCATGGAGCAGGAATCCAATACTTATCTGGATGGTGATACATCATAGACACTAATTACCCCTTTAATTATATTGAACCTTTTTTTTTTTTACTGAAAAATAAAAAGATAGTAAAGTATTCCTGGATTTGAAGTTCTTTATTGCAAGTTTTCTTTTCTTGATTCTGCTTTTTCTTAATATATCAGCCTTATGCGTATTTTGGATGTCTTATAATGGCTGTCAATTTGTGATCTGATTTTGCAGCTTTGTTTTCTACGTCAGTTTAGGAGTTCTATTCGAAAATCAGATTACCTTGCACTCCGTCTCGGTTTCATCACAGTAAGTTTTTATCTATTGAGCATTTTTTTATAATTTCTTCTGGTCTCTCGATGGATTTGGACTAGTGTAATGTGCTCCCTTGTTATAAATCTACAGGAGCATAAATTGCCGCTGTCATATAATTTCCATAAATATATGGTTCGGAGCATGGAAGATGAATTTCATGGAATTCTCGGCATAAGGTTTGAACCCTTCTGAAATGGATTTCTCGTTTCAGCTGATTCCTGTGTTGCAAACCAATGTACGTTATTGACAATAATCCAGTACAGAGAAAAAATCAGCACTTACTAAAATAGTACCAATGTGTTGCATATCGCAATTCTCAAAGACCGAATAGAAAAACTAGTACTGAGAAATATAAAATTATTCCACCAATTGCATACAAATAAAGCTCATTCAGCGAATGGAGACCATGAAAAATTGAAGCAATAAAGCTTCTCTTCGAAAGTCTGGTCTCTGCCATGGTCTTAGTAGTAAACAGCAGTATAAGACTTTCAGAATGCTTGTCATTTCTAGTAAATTAGTAATTTTTTTTTTCCATAACTTACTAATTGAAGTATTCAGTTTCAAGAATAACATCAAGAAAATGATTTGAAGCTCAATTACCTTTTTTGATTTGCAGCTGGCCTCTTTGGATATATGCCATAGTCTGCATCTTTGTGAACATCCATGGTAATTTTCCTTCTTTAGAATTTAAGATGTGTAGATTGTTAGTGTCTTTGATTAATTTCCTCACATATTTAAGTATTCTAAATTTGCAGGCCTGAATATATACTTCTGGCTCTCATTTATCCCTGCAATTGTATGTATATTCTGGTTTTGTACTTCAATAAGTCAAAATGAAACTGCCAATTGAAAGTTATTCTCGTTGACGTCTGATTTCTGTACATGTAAAAGCTTGCCATGTTGATAGGTACAAAACTTCAACATGTTGTATCCACTTTAGCACTTGAAATTATGGCGCAACAAGGTCCATATGCTAGCACACAAGTAAAGCCGCGTGATGAACTTTTTTGGTTCAATAAACCAGATATACTGTTATGGCTGATTCAATTTGTGATATTTCAGGTAAAATCTGCTACCACCTCATTTGTAGTCTGGTCATTCTGCTTAGTTCTTTTTCTGTTCTTATTTTCTCTATTTTTCATGCAGAATGCCTTTGAAATGGCAACGTTTATCTGGTCATTGGTAAGATTTTAATTCTTCAAGAATGTGTGTGTGTGGCTATGCCAACATGTATATGTATTCATGTGTTTCATTACTTAAGAGATTCTTTGCTAAAATGGATTCTGTTGATTTTCTGCATGTCTAGTGGGGGCTACAACAACAATCATGCTTCATGAGAAACCATTACATGATCATCATTCGATTGGCTTCTGGGTGGGTTTCATCTCTCCTTCAAAAATGCATGATTTGTCTTGTTTTCTCTACTTTCTTGATTGATGTACTAGATTCTACAATACCCTATTTGCAGGAATTCTGACATTTTCTTATTTTTAAAACTTGCAGCGTTCTTGTTCAGTTCTGGTGTAGCTACATGACAGTGCCCCTGAATATAATAGTTTCACAGGTTCGCTTAACCTTATCCCTGTTATGTAGTTGGTATTGTTATTAATTAGAAAAAGTTAAATAGGACTTTGATTCTCCATCTTGACCAGCCAGCTGAGACCAAAAGCAGAATTCACATAGATTATTAGGTTATTATTTGAGGGTGCATCTATTTGCATTCACATTAAATATCTACACAGATATAAATATTATTTAAACACCTAAAAAATGGATGTATTAAGATACCTACTTTAAAATTATTGGATATATTATAATGAATAAAATGTGTGGGGATAACTATCACATCTAATAATTCTAAAGTAAGTGTCCCAATAGATATTTACTTTTTAGGTTTTTAAATAACACTACTCTATATTGTTCTATCTCATATTTTTGTGACCTGTTGAACAAAGATGTGGCATCAGTTAATTTATGTTATTCTGATATTCACCCTTGATTACTCTAGATGGGATCTAGATGCAAGAAGGCCTTAGTGGCAGAGAGTGTAAGAGAATCGCTGCATAGTTGGTGTAAAAGAGTGAAACAGAGGTCTAAGCGTGAGCACTCACATCATCCAGGCACAGCTAGATCAGTGTGCTCCCTTGAATCAACGATTGATGAGGGGGACGAAATAACAGTAGTATCTGGTACTCTAACTCGAAGCTCTTCCTTAGACTTAGAGTCTTTGAATCAGATAACAGTAACTTCAGTAGACCAGCTGAATTTTGACAACTCAAACAACCCCCAAGATTCAATGAAGGTGGCCGAGTATTTGTCCCAATCTGTACAAATTAATTCAACACAACCACCCGACAGTGGTGATGGTGAAGACGATGTTGGCAATGGAGAGGAAGCAAAATTTGAGACTCTTTTTGATTTGTTTCAGAAGACATGATCAATTTATGTTTCATATTTTATGTTTTACTGCATAGTTAGCTGAAACTTCAGAGAGTATAGTTGTAAAAAATCACTCTTAAACGCTCTGAAGGATAGATATATCTTACTAGACGTGTATGGAGATTGAAGAAGCTTCTACTGCAGATACAATAGATATCATTTCCCTCTTTTCTAAGTCATAAACCTATTGAGTACTATAAGTTGTAAACCTCAAAGTAGAGTTGAAAACTTTGAACGTACAATTCAACTTAATAAAATAAGTAAAAGAAAATGCTGATAAGAAACCTACCTAAACCAATTGAGCTCAACCTCTATATTTTACTTTTAACCAAGTCAAGCTTAAACTCTAAATGTGACTCGATAAAATAAATAAATAAGGTTTAACTAGCATCTTTTTATGACAAACTTGGCCTAGGAAGCACTTGACTGGGATGGTTTACATTCCTGCATCTAGTACTTTGGTAATCTAATTCTTCCTATTTTCCGTAATCACCTATGAAAAGGTACATGCAACGCAGATATTGACTGGCATGCCACAGGCTGAAGCTGAAGGCATACAGAAGAAACACAAAACATTAGAAGTTTGCTTGCAAATTACTGGCAAAATCAGGATTCTTATTCAACCCAAAAAGGAGGAAAGGAGAAAAAGATTATACCCCGGAAAACATGAACAACCATGTCCTGGGGAAGAGGCACAAAATCAAACACATTAGATATGAGGGAAACAAGAAGAGGTATTTAAAAGCAATGGCAAGAAGGAATTTTGTGGTAACATATATTTCATTTAACCAACGAGCTCCTCCTCCTTGTGGGTCTCAATAACAACGTCTGACTGAGGGTAAGCAACACAAGTGAGAACAAATCCAACTTCCATTTGTTCATCATCAAGGAAGCTACCATCTGACTGGTCCACTGTGCCACTCACAACTTTGCCAGCACATGAAGAGCAGGAGCCAGCCCTGCATGAGTAGGGAAGGTCAACGCCTACCTCTTCCGCCTGGTCAAGAATGTAAACATCATCTGGGCACTCAAATACCTGTTCTCCCTCTGGGGTGATGAGCTTCACTTTGTATGCAGCCATGGCAGTGATGCGACCCCCACGTCCAGCTTTCATGCCGAAAAGTGCCTGACCCGCGTTGGGAAATGCCTTCAGCTGGGTGGTGGTGCTCGCTGGCTGCCTCCGGAGGAAGGAGGTGCTCACCATTGTGCCGGAGAAAGCCAGTGTGCTGGCCATTCTTTTTGGCGTTGTTGCAGAGTCTGTTTGAAGATAGATGCAACTAGCAAATCGAGACACACAAAAGAATGGTCTGTGTTGTTGACAATTATGGGTAAGCTTGTGGAAATAGTGTGGTTGAAACATGCAGCGCGCATGGAATCCTATCTGCCATGTGGCAGCATTTTGTGCCTCAATATAATCTATCTACCTCCGTTATCACCACAGGTTATTGGTGATTCTAGATTTTAGTTGGCACCATCTTATTGTGCAATTTTTTATGGCTATATATTATAGTTTTTTCGGTGATTTAATGTAGTCATTTATCATAACCAAATCGTTTTAAAAAATTTAACCTAGTTACATAGTTAATTCCACTGTGCAACTAGCATCCAGTAATGCTACTTATAAAATCAACTAATAATAAAAAAAATAAAAAAACTAAAGTTCCAAGCTTATTCGAAAGCACAAGCAATTGGAGAAAACTTGTTTGATTTCATTTGATCTCCTGCCAAAATCTAACGTGACCACATCAATTATGAAAATATTATGCTTACAAGTTACACCAAGCGGAGACACTTAGGACCTCGAAGAAAGCTCAAAACGAGCAAAAATACTTTGGCTTCTACAACCGCTGGATGTTTATCCTTGCGGTTGCCGCATTTCACACCCATGTTTCATTAAGCAGAAGCACAATCTATTTATCTATGTCCGTTTATTCTTGGCTAAAATCGTGTCTCCAGTTACATCCAGGCATGATCAGACATTAAAAAAAAATTTATAGCCCAAAAACAGTGGGAGGAGAAAAAAAAATGAACGTCGGTAATTTTAAATTTAAACATGGGATGGAAGGGATGCACTGTGGGCGAAACGGATAGGGAGGATACTCATATATTTGATACAAAATTCAGAAGCACAAAATTCATTTCCGATGACTTCATCCCCTCTACATACATTGATTGAATGGCTAAACCGCATAGGGGATTGATTCAGACATCAGTCCATCAATCGGGCACCTATTTATAAAAGGATGGAAAAGTAACCACAAGAGTCTGATATTTTGCTAGCTATCTAAATTATAAAAACCAATCCCTGCATTCTTCTAAACCAAGGCTTTTCAGTTACAGCCAGGGGAAAAAAATCTCGGGGCATCTCTAATATAGAGAAAGAATACATCCTCATCTTAAAACCCTGTGATACTACCTGTAAGCATTGTTTGGTCCCCACACAAGACCAGAGGCTTCCTGTATGAATTTATTGTCTCCAGCAACAAACATATGGAAGAGCTCTGGTCTCAACTCACAGAAAAGCCTTAGTCGCACTTGATGTTTCTGTAGATCCTCCTCACAAACAAATTCGAACCAAGATAACCCACAGCTCCTGCACATTTGAAGAAAAAGTTTAATCCAATTCAGGTGATAAGAACACTAGCTTTTCATTTTTTATTTTTTTTTGAAAAAAAATATAGAGATAAGCACATGTTTAAGGCATCCAATTTTAACTGTTCAGGTTTAAGTTCACATAATCCTAATGGAGAATAAAATTAAATTGAAGACTTACCGCAGAGAATTCCCAGCCCAAGACAGAACATCAAGGTGTATCCAAAATAGAAACTGGTTTGGAAGAAGCCGGACATCTTTGTCTTCACGTAGTAGTAGTATATAGAGTACAAATACACATAAACAGATGTTGAGGCAGCTGAAAAGAAAGAAGTCCATTGCCAGTGATAGTTCTCAGCATTTAACAAAAAGTATGTTCCCACAATTGTCACACACACAGTAACAATGATAAGAATCACAAAAACCAGTAGCATGAAGCCATAGACATAGTACACCTGTTATTCACAAAGTGGAAGGAGGGAAATGTAAGATGCCAGTGCATGTGTTGGCTCAGCTTTCACAGGAATGGAAAGTGATCACATAAAACTAACAAAAATATTTTGCTCAAGAAATAATTGTTGGCTCTGCCTTGACAAAGAGTAGGAAAACCTTCTAAAAAACTTATAAGAAAAACAGTAGTAAATTTATTACCCAAACAAGTGATTGCATATATAGTAATTCACCTTGTAATTCCAGAAGGAAGTAAATACAAAATACATCTCTATGAAAATGCTGCCAAAGGGAAGCAGTCCTCCCATCAGAGAAACTACAGATGGTGTAAGGTACCACTTCTTCTCAGGAATGGGGCGTGGAATGGTCTTTACACGACAGGGATTATTTGGAGCACCACTCCAATTTCTTCCAACAACTGTGCCAAGAAGTGCCAGAGGGAAAGAGATGAAAGCCCAAATAACAAAGACAACTACCATTGTGCCAAAGGGGATTGCTGCTAGAGATCCATAGAATATAGCAATTGTGTTCAAGATAAATCCAATTCCAAAGCACATGAATGGGAAAAGTGATGCAGTAAGAATCATCGATTTAATCCAATGTTTACCTAAAAATGATAAGCATAGTTATAATCATTGAGAGAGAGAGAGAGAGAGAGAAGGGTGATATAAAGTCATCCAAACAAAACACAAGAGAAGTAACATTCAATGCAAATTGTTACCCCCATTGCGTGAGTACATCCCCCCACTCACATAACCAGATATGAATGATGTGAGAGCATAGCATACAATGAAGGTTGTGACAATTGCTCCTCGCCTGCGAATTGAATGAAATTGGAAGAGAAACAGACAAAGAAGATACAATCAATAAGGAAAAAAAAAAAGTAAAGAGGAACAAATTATTCATAGTTGAGATATGTAAGCAGAAAATGCCATGTTGGACACAATAACAACATTAATATGAATCAACAGTTAGAATAACATCACAGTTGGGTTTAAGCTTACGTACTTACCCGACATACAACATCCCAACAATAGCCAACAAGATGACAAGAAGAACCAGCAATGCTAACTGAGCACCTGTACCAACAACAGCTGAAAGAAGAACCAAATTGCGAGGGGGCCGAAAAACATCACCATGTACAAGTTTCCAGCCAGATTCTTCACTAACATCTCTTTCCTGGTATTTGAGTGTTGACCAAAAATTGGCAATCAGAAACACTATGATCTTTCTAGCAAGAAAGGGTATATGTTCCATAAATAAATTAAAATAATAGAAATAGTCAAGAAAGCCTTACCAAAGTTTCCAAATCATCATCATCCCGAGCATATTTTGCATAGTCATTTCTCAAGGTTCGCATCAATATCATTGACACCAATCCAGTAAGAAAGATGACCATCATGAAAGAGTTAAAAATGGAGAACCAATGGATCTACAAAAATGTAAAAGGAGCAAACATCTCTGAGCAATATGGCCAGGATAGGATCCACATGAATTAACACATAGCAACCAATGATATACACCAATTCAATTTAACAAACAACATTGGGAACCGTTGCTTTTAACCTGATGCTCAAAGAATGGGTAGTCCAGGTACACATCAAATCGACGTCCAAAAGTGACATTAGTAGGAACCCATTTAACGGAATATGTCATGTCCAAAGGTCTTCCAACTTCCAAAGGTTTTGGGTTTTGTTGAGTAAGATTCACATGAATGATCTGCACGACAACAGACATTATGGACCTATGTATGGCACTTCATGTATCCCAAAACAGCTCATGAGAGAGAGAAGATATTTAAATAACTTCTGACCTGATCATTATTGTATTGAACAATGACGTTCTTGTGTGTGTAAAGGACATGCTTGCCATTATCACTGTTCTTATCAGGATGCAGCTCCCCAACATACCCTTAAACATGAAAAGAAGTACCTTTGATAATAATCAATGAATGAAATGCAAAATTGTATCAAATAAAGATGAGGTAGAGGCAGTTGTAGGCATACCCCATAATGGTAGGTCATCTGAACTTGTGTTTAGCCCATTGAAGATCAACAAATATAACAAACAAAGAAAGAAACAGTGCCACGAGTGAGTTATTCAGCAAATAAACAAAAGGAAAAACCAAGAATTAATAAAGCAAAAGCAGATAAGTGAGAAACCCGTAGAAAAACACTTGCATCATTAAGCCTATGAAGACAACATAATATCACGTGTCAATGAAGTATTGAAAAATGGTTAATAAATAACTATACACAAATAAATCTTTGAACTTTTGATGGGGAGCCTTGGTACAAATGTTGGAGCTGTCACCATGTGACCTGGGGGTCACATGTTCGAGCCATGGAATCATTTGCCAATGCAAGGGCAAGGCAGCCTACTTTAGACTCATGCAGTGGTCCAACCCTTCCCCAGACCCTATACAAAGTGAGAGCTTTATAGCACTAGGCTACCTAACTTCTCTTCTTTTTTTCTGAGTTCTGGTGATTATAATATCAGTCTATAACACTCAACCAATGGCTTCATACAAAAAATTCTAAATTTTCTACTTTCAGTGCTAGTTACTATAGATAACAAAACACTGAACCTGATGGTACCTATGGTCATAGTAAATAAGACAAGGTACTGCTCTTCCAGGCTCAGTGTTTCTAATTCAGTCAGTGTTTCATGCTTTACCATGTCTACAATATTAGTTTCATTGTGCATACATCAATAATGTATAATCTTATCAATCCTGGTTGCATTGCAAAATAACAAATGGAAAGAATGCCCAATTTCATTTAATCTGCAACAATCATAGAGAAAGCCATAAGTCAAGTTCATTTCTTAATTTTAAAGGACTCTTATAAGTCATCTTCACCTAAGGCTATTGCAAAAAAAGCAGTTAACGAACGCATTCAATAACTTAGCCTAGACCTCTTCTAACTTCCATCTTCTCCTCCCCTAGTAGCATTAAACTAGGCTTCCCAGATTCTCCAAAGCAATTGCACGACTACAAATGCAAGTATCATCTGAGATGATTAGTAGGTTTCATATAAACTACTTTTCACCTCTTCCAATGGTATCTCCCCAAGGTTGATTCAAAGGTTGTAGAATACAGCAGCTGAGAGGATAGCAAAGACAGAGTAAGGTGGTGTATCCTGTGGATTGGACATTTATTTTGCCCAGCCCCCCTTCAGTTTGTTTTCTTCGTTTGAATGGGGTTCTGTAGTCTCTTAGTTGGTGTTTTCTGGTTGTTTCATTCATAGGCTTGTTTTTGTACTACTGCTATGATATTCTTCAAGTTCAAGCAACGGACAAAGACCACAAAAAATAAAATGCTGCAAGCTTCTAAAATTTCATGAAATCCAAAAGTATAATAATTCTATCAGTAAGGCGCAGCATACCCATGAAGAATTCAAACCAGTAACTATTCTCTATTGCATCCTTAAACTGTTTAACTTTTGTCTCATCAAGATCTAGCCGGCAGAAGGTGGTCTTCTCCACATTTCCTGAAATTAAAACATCCATTAAAGCCGATTTGTCTACCGATAGCTCTTCGACAAAACAAATAGGACAAGAAAATCCGGCATACTTCGGAACTTGATCTCAATTTGGCTATCAATGAGTTCATTGCCACCTAGGACCTCACCAAGACCACCCCATTTGTGTGCAGCATTACCAGGTGGATGGCAAAAAGGAAGGCTGTAGTAGTTGTATGTTTCTTGTGGATTATTATAAGGACCAACTTTGTTCACCCAAAGGGTAACTTGGTCATCTTGTTGATACTGCAATAAAATGAAATACACGATTTAAAACAGAAAGCCATGGATGCCAAGAAACTACAGATGAAAGAAACATATTTAATCTTTACCACTAGCTGAGGAGGGATTCTGATTCTTTGATAAAAGATAAAGGGATTACAGTTACGACTGCTTAAGGCTAAGGGCATTTAAAACTGAATTCTAGAAATAAATTAAGGACTTGCATATAACAAGTACTATTTCCGTGCAATTATGATATCAATCCAACATGAACCTTGTACATGACACAAAGCACAAGCACTTTCCAGTCAAAGTCTAGCCCAAAATGGGCAAGTTTCAATTCTCTGAAAGACTGAAACCAGCACTCCGAATATCCAGAGAGGCAGAAACTCCTATGTACTTAATTATTTCAAACCGAACTTTAGGGTGCAAATAAATAGTTTTACCGTTTGCAAGACTAAAATGATTGCTAAAAGCAGTGCACGCAGAGGACAGACAACTACCCAATTGGTGGGTTGAGATTATGTGTTACAGCTAATATTAAAGCAACCAAACAGTAATGAATTTCCTGGTACACATTAATCCATGGATTCTTCTTGCATGGCAATCACTTAAAATTGATGCATAAAAAGAGCAAAATAATAGGCATACGAGCAAAGTAAACAAACAAACAAGCTAATAACACCCCTAAAAAAAGGAAGTAAATTATAAGTGAATATCAACCCCAGTTTAAAAGAGCTGCATCAGAACATGCAGGCAGATAACACTGTTTCTTACGCAGCTACCCACAGCTTTCAATTTAAACTCAATCCCAAGTCCAATGAAAAGATCAGAATCCTTTCAGAAAAAAAAATAGTCAATGTCATGATAGAACATGGATGAATAGAAACAGAATTTCATAGCCAAAGGTAATGCCAATCATTTAAGCATCTACATTGCACATAATCCTAAACGATTTAAAGCGCCTAATCAAGACGAGCGAGCAAAGCACACGAGATCTAACGCCGCAGCACGCAACCATCTTCTCAGGCTTAAACAAAGAGGCAGCTGAGAAAACCCTAAGCAAAACCGAGAAGCATAGATCTAGAACAAGGAAATAGATCTAATTGCAAAAAATGAGCAAAAAAATAGTAGATCGAGAGGTGTAACAAGAAAAATGAGGGAGGAGTTACTCTGTGATCTGATTCGGAAGCGAATGACGCAGAAAGGAGGAGAGAGAAGACGAAGAGGAAAGAGAATTTGAAGGACATGGCGGTTGCCGGCGACGGTGGGATCTCGAACCTTGCAGAACACAAGACGATAGAGAGACAGCACACCCCAGACAAACCACACTTCAAAATTTTCAGACTACACTCTTTGGGTGAAGCTATGCTTCCTTTATTAGTATTTTTTATTTTTATTATTATCTTTCTTTACTTATGTTTTTAGTTACCTTCAAATCAATTCAAGAAAACAAAAAATAAAGACAATGCTTGCATTTCAATTTTAATTCTTTTGTTGGACTGCATATTATTATTTTTGTTTCGGCTGGTATATATTATTTTATATTTTTTTTATTAGAAAACTTCAAAACGGTGTGCTGATAACTGGGCTTATCAGAGTGGAATTGGACTGTTGTCCAGTTTAGTCAGCATGTAATGGGCCATCACTTGGTTTTTGTCCTAGTAATATTTTGGGCTCCGTTCACCCACCTAGAAAAGTATTCATATTTTCAATGTCAATTACGATGTTGACCCCAAAAGAAAATTTTCAATTATGAGAGAAAGTAAAGAAGCAATAATAAAATTTAATCGAGGTTTAAAGACGAAAGCATAATACAAACAATTCCAGGATTTGTAGACCTCAATACTATTTCATTTTTTTTCCCGTCAAAGTAGACATCGATCTATGTATTTGTACTTTTTACTTTATTGAGCTTCGACCTAGATGTGTACAAAATGTGTAGACAGATCTAAGATAATTTTGTCACAGAAAATATCAAATATGACGTAAAAGTTTGATATAAAATTTAAATAGAAGACCATTATTGACTGACTTCTAAATTTTTATCAAAACTGACTTTTGTCAGTTAGATATAGAGGATATGGACGTCGAGATGCTTTTTCTTTTCTTTTTTTGTTTCTACATGCTTTTGGGTTTCAACTACACATGATATGACAGTTAGTATAAATAGCCCCAAAGAAACAACTGGTGGACTACGAAAAAAGAAAAAAGGATCCATAAAGATTCCGTAGCTTCAGGGCCCCCCCAAGATATACGTAATGCATATATGCGAGATAGCGACATACTTGTTATTAAGTAGTAATATACGCAAACTCGTTATTAAATTGCGTTTTCCTCCGCATGGCCACATATGATTAAACTTTTTCTGGTAGTGCAATTAATTATACTTTTATGCTTCTAATTGTATGCTTTTGACATTAGTTACTTAGGCAATTTTACATCCATTATTATTTTAAGTAGTAATATAGCAGGTGACTGTGTTATATGAATTTAGTTGAGAACAATAACACGTCACATGAAATTTTTCAAATGAGCATTATCCGAACTGAACTAAGATAGAGCCGTTACTATAAATGTAAGAAAGGTGGAAGCAAGTAAAATTACACCATTATATTTTCGGACATGCAAATAGTAATATTCCTACAGTCCCACTCTATTGAACTAGAAAAATGGGAAAAAACGAAAGGCAGGGTTGGTGGGCCTATTAAATGAGACGACTAAAACAGGTGGTCAAAAAATGCGAGGCGAGACAAGGAAGCACGCTTCGCAATGTAATTCTCTAATCATATGTTTTGGACAAATTAGGTTTGGAGCGATGGAAAAGCGAATTCCAGAAGAAAAATGAGAAAACAAACACAATCATGCAATTTGGCATTGCATGATGGGCCTCGTTCTGGTTTTCCTCCACCTCCTCTCGTCAAAACTGATGGCTCATGCCACACTGTTTTGCGGCTCATGCAAATCCACTCCCTCTGTAGTCTAGTGTATCATTGACGATAATAATTAGTCTTCTCTTGATTTGCAAATTTTAATTTCGGTAAAGATTATTAAAATTAAGCTATACTGATGAGTAGTTCATATTGAAGATTGAAGAGTAGTGATTAAGACACTATATTTGTATTTTTAATATATCACAAAAAATTAATTATATCTTGTACAAAAAACAACTACTTGAGCATGAGCCTTGCACGATTACTCTGTTGAAAACAACATAATATTATGGGGTAGAGATCATAGAGATCACGTCTCGTTTCTTTTTTTGCTTTCTCAATTCATATTTTGATAACTTAACATTGCACAACACTACCATAACCCTTCTTAATTAAAGTCATATTTATTAAACTATCTATAATATTATTCATGATAAATTTTTGTAAGGGTAAAAAATTGAGAGAGGAAAGTAGAGCAGAAGAATTGTTTTATATGTAGTGGAGGGATAAATCACGTGTCTGAAAAAATTGTAAGTCGTTGTAGCCGTGATTGATGACTCGTGTGTTTTAACATGGAATTTTAATCATACCATATTTTGTCCATTGACTTTGTTACGATTTTTATACAAAGAAAAATATTTTTATGGCAATTTTAAAATAATATACACTAAAGTATAAGATTCTTTGGCATTAAATGAGAATTTTTTTTTTCAATATCTTTGACAAATTCACCGTTTTTGTATTTTTACAACTTTTTATTGGGTGAGCATGGTAGATGTATTTAGTCATATTTTCTAATATATTTAATCACATTTAACCAAGGAAAAAAAAACACTTTATTTTCAAACCATTCTTCACAGCTCGTAATTAACAAGTTCCATACTTTTTTTAAAATTTCTTTTTACCATTTGTCATATAAATGGTAACAGATTTTTTTTTATATATTATCTTTTCTGAAAAATTGTCACATATGATAATCAATTCTATTAAAACCCCGGATTTTGTATAAATATGTATATATTTTAAAGAAGAAAGTTGATTTTTCTTTCGGTTTAAAGAAGAAAGTTGATGATAATGATAAAATTCGTGTCACATTAATTTATCCTTATTTGAAAATGGAATTAAATAAAGGGAATCAAGTCATCATTAGGAGAGGCTTCTGTCCGTGAAGCTGCAGTGCAGTCAGATCCCTCTCTCTCTCTCTGTGTTTGCGCAGAGTGCGTGTCGTTTGTCTCTTGCTCCTTTTCTCCCTCTCCCTTCCCCAGGACGCACCCTCCCACGCCCATGCCTTAAAGACTTAAACGTAACAATTAGTACAATTCTCAATGTTCTGTTCCCATTCCTAATCAAAACTTTGTAGTTGTTACACACCCCCTCAACTCAAAAATAAATAAATAAATATATAGTAATATTCATAAAATTAATTTTAATCAAGCAAAGATTTAGCTGCAAACTGCGCACCCGATTCCTTGCTTTCCTTCGAAACTCTCCCAAATCCCCACTACTACCCTCACTCCCCTCATAACTTCACCACCTTTCTTCCCTTTCTCGTTTCTAGGGTACACAGTATTCTCCATTTCCCATTGGGTATTTTGAGACTCTCTCGCTTTGATCCTATTTTGGCGTTTTGGGTGGGTTTGATTGATCTTGGGGTGGTTGAAAGGTGTGAACTTTCTGCATCTTGATTCGAGAAAGAAGAAGAAGAAGAAGAAGAAGAAGAACAGAGGGGTGATGGAGAAGTACGAGCTGGTGAAGGATATTGGATCTGGGAATTTTGGGGTGGCAAGGCTCATGCGCCACAAAGAGACCAAGGAGCTCGTTGCCATGAAATACATTGAAAGGGGTCCAAAGGTTCGTGTTAAAAAATCTCGTCTTTTACAACTATAATCATAGGATGAAAAGAGGCACTACCATTTTGAATCGGTGGCAGACAGCTTAAGATTTTGCTAAATTCACATAAAACACACGTCTACTTAATGTCTCCTTGTCTGTGTTTTTCACTTTTTATTTTTATTTTTTGTCGCATGTGTTTGTGTGTCTTCATGTCTGTGCTTGTAGATATTTGTGTGTGTGTGTGTGTGTGTGTGTGTGTGTGTGTGTGTGTGTGTGTGTGTGTGTGTGTGCGCGTGTGTGTGTATATATATATATATATATATATTACAATTTTTATAAAAATTGATGCTGCTTTGCAGATTGATGAGAATGTTGCTAGGGAAATCATAAACCACCGAAGTCTTCGCCATCCGAATATTATTCGGTTCAAAGAGGTCTGTATATTTCATGTTACTGTGGTTGAGAATAGTTTGGTTTGTGTCTATCTGCAACAAGGAAGTGAAAAAAAAAAGCTTGGATTGTATTTAGTTCATTGTTCAGGTTGTTTAATAGGGGATTTCAGTTTTGCAGGTGGTTTTGACTCCTACACATCTTGGAATAGTGATGGAGTATGCGGCAGGTGGAGAGCTCTTTGAGCGAATTTGCAATGCTGGAAGATTCAGTGAAGATGAGGTTTGTGCTATCTCTCCTCTTTTTTTATAATTTGTGTTTTAAAACTTCTCAACTAAAATTGTTTTGCCACTGTTTGATGAGTAGATGTAGGACAAGAGCATCAGGGCGTTTGGCAAACTTAAAATCCGCTAACTTGTTGTATCTTTTAAACTTCCAGGCTCGATATTTCTTCCAGCAGCTCATCTCAGGAGTTAGCTACTGTCATTCCATGGTAAATGAAATAACTTTCCTGGGAATGGATTGTTTTCTTTGGTCTGTTGAGTAATGTTTTCTTGCCACTTCTTAAGGGCTACTTTTCGATGTTAACTTTCCTTCTTTTGCAGCAAATCTGCCATCGAGACTTGAAGCTGGAGAACACCTTGTTGGATGGCAGCCCTGCTCCTCGTCTCAAGATTTGTGATTTTGGTTATTCCAAGGTTCAATTATGGAGTGATATCAATGCCAAATGTTTTAAATAAATTATTAAAAGCATGTTTGATAAGTTTTGCTTCTGATAACCTTTATTTTTTCTAGTCATCTCTGCTTCATTCAAGGCCTAAATCAACTGTGGGAACTCCAGCTTACATTGCACCAGAGGTTCTTCAACGAAGAGAATATGATGGAAAGGTAATTTGGTTGAATAAGGTTTAGATTGCGATGGACTTTTCTTTTCTAGAGGAATATAAGAAATAAAATGGCTGGTAACTATTTCTATTGGCACAAGGCCATCATGCAACATTGTTGTTCTGCCATCTTTTAATTTTCAAATGCTCTTTGAAAATTCAGCCGTCTAAAGGAAAGGACAGTTGTTTTGGCTATTTGTGTTTGTTCTGATTTCCTTTGGATCTCTGGTTCTATCAGATGATTTTCACATTTCACATCACCACTTCCTATCCACGTTGACATGGCAAAAGCTGGAGATGTGTTTTATATTTAATGTCTTGGGAGAGCCATCTTACTCGTGTTGATATTGATTGGGCTAATGACTTTCCTTATTGAACAATTGCTTCAATGACTATGAACCTCTTTTACAAATGTTAGAGAAGGAACATTTGATGGATTCAGCCCTAGAAGGATAAATTAACTCTTGCTTGATAAGTTTTCTGTGCATTATATTTCAATGACGTTCATTTTCTTAGTTCTTCTATTCCGTTTTGTGTCTGTTCAGTTGGCAGATGTATGGTCCTGTGGAGTGACTCTTTATGTCATGCTGGTGGGAGCATACCCATTTGAGGACCAGGAGGATCCCAAAAACTTCAGGAAAACCATAAACGTAAATCTTTTTAACTACCTCATCAGTCGATATATTTATAAAATATCTACTCTTTCTGACTCTCTTACATTCTTATCCAGCGAATTATGGCTGTTCAATACAAGATCCCAGATTATGTTCACATATCTCAAGATTGCAGACATCTGCTGTCTCGCGTTTTTGTGGCAAATCCATCAAGGGTATGCGTATACTGTGCTGCTGAACAGCATTTCATAGTCCTCATTTATTAGTTATTTTGTTGGAAACATTGTTAAAAATTTAAAGCTATGGCAAGTTAGATGTATGATATCACCTGAAGTTAGTTCATAATTGTTCAACCATGTCATAATCATAGTTGTGTTGGTTTTTTGAGGGGTCATTTGCTAACCTTCAAGCATAGACTGAAACATCAGGCACCAGTGGAACAGGGAGCATAAAGCTGCTAGGATAACCCTCTTCATAAGGGGACATATTTTTGGTAAAATAAATTGTCACTCTTTGTTGTGATTCACTGCAGAGAATCACCATTAAGGAAATCAAATCGCACCCATGGTTTCTAAAGAACTTGCCTCGGGAATTGACAGAAGTGGCTCAAGCTGTCTACTACAGAAAAGAGAACCCAACCTTTTCTCTTCAGAGCATAGAAGACATCATGAATATCGTCGAGGAGGCCAAAATTCCTCCTCCGGCTTCCAGGTCAATTGGAGGGTTCGGCTGGGGAGGAGAGGAAGAGGAGGAGGAAGCAAGAGAAGAAGGCGAGGATGAGGCAGAGGCAGAGGCGGAAGAAGATGAGTATGAAAAAAGGGTCAAGGAGGCACAGGCTAGCGGAGAGTTTCATGTTAGTTGAAAAGAAAATGTTGATTCATAGATAGTGCTATAGATTCTTGGTTTTATTTGCTCTTGGTCAAGTCAACTAAGACGAGAGTGTTTTGCCCATATGTATAAAATTCAGTTTTCTGCGTAGGACACAGTTGAATAAAATGGCTGTAGATTTTTTTAAAAAAATATTGTACAAGTGTGTTAATTATGACCATAAGTATGAGTTTGTCTTTTCGCTCTACACCCTTTTTCTCAACATGGATCTCGGGACATTGTTTTCGATGCCTTATGCCCATTTTCTTTCCCTTGGTTTAGTTTTTAGGCTTAGAAGTGTGCTCTGTTATCGTTCATAAAACTGAACAAAAGGACAAAAAAGAAAAAGGTGCTTTATGTTATGTCGTTTTACTCGTGTGATATTCACCTCTTTTTGCATAATGTAGTGTTATTTGTACTCGTATTTTATATGATATTATATTGATACATTTTTATTTATCATTAGATAAAATGTGGATCTCAAATCAAATAAGGTTTACACTCTATCCAATGATAAATAAAAATGTGTTGATATAATATTTCACAAATGTTAAGCGTAAGTAACATTTCTATTTTGCAAAAGGTTTACTACGACAGTTTTTTCCCTCCTGAAGTGAAAGACTGCTTGCTTCCACCACGTATTCATGCGGGTTGCTTCCAACAGTAATTTCAATGTAAGTGACAGCATCATGTTAATCATGTTGGTGCCAATGGTTAAGCTAAAACCGCATAACTCAACAATTCCCAAGTGAGCTGTGATTTTGTGAAAGTGATGGGGGAATGACGAGAAAAAGAATATCGTGTTGAAAAGCCACTAGCTTTAACCTTTTGCTTTTGCAAAAGTGGGAATGACAACAAAAAATGAATGGTGGTTTTTTGTTGGTGTAAATAATAAAACTAATTTTGTGGCTAGTAAACCTGTGACCTCAAAGAGACAATGACCTTACCATTGTACCAAAACTCAACCTCCTTGATATAATATTACAGTATTATTTAAAAATTATCCTGTGACCTCAAAGAGACAATGATCTTACCATTGTACCAAAATTTTACTGTTGTACCAAAATTCAACCTCCTTGATATAATATTGCAGTATTATTTAAAACTTATCAGCGGTTTGATGCTGTATTTGAGGTGTCTGATTATTTTCATGAAAGGCCTTCCGACCAAACAATGCAAGCAGAGTTCAAGAACAAATTACAAAACACTAGCTTTTCCCGGATAATCAATCTGCTATTACTCCAGCTGTAAATTAACACGGACATCCGACAAGTGCAAATTAACGTACCTGCAAATGTATTTTGTTCTGCCCCAGTATGCATTCATAGATGTCTTTTTTCCTTCAAATTCGAATTTACAAATTTAGCCTGGCACATAAAGAATCTGCAGTTATGTAGTTCCCACCAAAGGTGAAAGCAACTACAACCCTTCTAACCACCCCTCTATCCAAAACCTCAGCAAAATTGCTCCCTCATTGCCGTATGTTCATTTTATCAACAATGCTGCTCCACTAACTACCGAACGCAAGTTTCTGGTCCCAGTTAAAATGCATTCCCTATCAAATAGAGCAGAAACAACAGCAACCCCTTTAAGATTTGGTACACCAATATCCATGACAGCACGTGCATTTGACAGACCAATGCCACCAATTGCAACCACAGGCAGTTTAGAGGCCTGACATACCTCCTTCAACCCATCTAAGCCTATAGTACGATTGTTAGCCTTTGTATTAGTCGGATATACACCACCACAACCAATGTAATCAGCACCATCAATCCATGCTTGCTGAGCTTGCTCTGGTGTCTTGCATGATACACCAATTATCTTTTCAGGACCAAGGAGACTTCTAGCAAGCCGTGCAGGCATGTCAGACTGACCAACATGAACACCATCAGCATCACAAGCAAGGGCCACATCTATACGATCATTTATGAGCAGAGGTACTCCATAGGAACGGCATATTTTAAGACATAGTTTGGCAGCCTCAAGAAACTCCCGTGTCTCAGCATCCTTTTCCCTGGAAAAGCAGAGAAGTAAACCAGGCTAGGGTGATTTGTGGCCATGATTAAGTCCTAACATGCATATACAAGTAAACATCAAATATGCGTCACCAGACACCTCAACTAAAGAGACCAACACAAACACTCCCAAATTCATGAGTTTTTAGTAACCACAAAAATGAATTAGGACCAAGCACACCTGAACATTCACTTTATAAATGGGCAATCAATGCACAACCTGAAAATTCTATTCTCATTTATCTCATGCCCATTTTTCTTCTTTTTCTCATTTCTGTATCACAATGATCATAATGTAAAAACAAAGAAAGAACATTCAAAGAAACTAACCTTAATTGAACAATGGTAGCACCTCCTTCTACGGCAGCTTTAACAGCTTCAGCAATGGAACGGCCCCACTTTCTATTCATGACTGGATCCGTAACAGCATATAGCAATAAGTCATCTGGATTGAAAAACCTGTCCTGCCTATAAGAACTCTGATCGATACTCTTAAGTGCCAAAAAATGGTCAAAAGGTCCTTGGGCTCCATTTCCAATGACCAAAACTCTACTGTGATCCAAGGCAGTCTCAACAAAACGCTTAGCTACCTGCCAGAATCCACATATGTAGAAATCATATAATATGATAGCATACTCAATTTATTCATTCTCTTTTATTTTCAATTGCTGCTCCCCAATTTTATTTATACATCCAAAACCCAGAGAATGGGTTAGATCATGGATACTGCCAAATGAGGTACTTCAATGTCAATGTGAATTCAGACAGCTGAACAAACCTTAACTGCTGACAGCATTGATGAACCTTTTGCCAGCTCTGCTGCTATGCATGATGCCAAAGTACAACCAGTACCATGAGTATTGCGGGTATTTACTCGTGATGAACACAGCTCATAGAATTCCTCACCTGCAAAACTCAAGACCTAGAAATGGAGTTCATTTTTAACGTAGTTTGGACTTACATTTGGAAAAAGTAAAGGAAAAATGTTGTTATGTCTCATAACTCATATACTTAATGACTCATGTGCTTTTGTATTTCAACAGTTGTGTCTCAGAATCAGAGACTTGAATCTTACCATCAAAGAATACATCAATAGCATCTAATGAATCGGGAAGATCACCACCTTTGACAAGTACAGTCCTGCAATGAAAATTAATTAGTTTCTTTTCTTAAAGTTTATACAATATTTCCTTCAGTTCCTTAAAGCTTAGACAAATGAATAAAAATAACAGCAACAAACCTAGGACCCAAATGATGTATCAATTTTGCAGCACTACGCATATCAGAAACTGATTTTAGTGGCACATCACCAAGTAAAACCGATGCCTCTTTTATATTTGGGGTTACAATGTCGGCCATGGGAAGCAGCTCCTCCCTGCATATAGAAATTAGAAACCAATAAATAAGATGAAAATAAAATTGATTTTTAATATTTCATAGTTTTTATAATAAATTTGATATTAGAAAAAGCATTTCTATCCATTTATCTAGTGTTGTAAAAGTAAAGATGAAAATAAAATTGATTTTTAATATTTCTTTATGCCTACAATTAACAACGAACAGATAGAGAAAAAAGAAATTAAGCATAACACTACATAATCAACGGCTTTCAAATAATGAAGAGCATTTGAAATGCCAATTAGAAGACTGAAAACTATAAAACATAGTTTCAGGTCATAGGATGCTGCATAGTTCAGGTTAAAAAACACACCGAAATCCAGCAAGAACAGAAGGACCAGAAAGTACATCTCCACTGGTAGAAACCATGACGGGATCAACCACGAGAGCTGCCTTCAGCAAAAGCAAAGTCAGATCAGAAGTCACTCCTATTGCAATTAAATAAACACATTAGAATGTTTTGTACAAGTGCATACCTTTGACTGGAAATTTCCTTATGCTTTGACAAAGGACCTTTACCATACCAAGGGAGGGCAACATGCCTGTTTTAACCTAGTGACATAGCATAATTAGTTTAGGTGGAAAAAACATTAGCAGCCACTGTTAATAAAGATTTCAGGGTATATCCAAGAAACAGAAAGTAAGCAACTGTGATAATGAGCGTCACTCTTGGTAGATCAATGTTCCATGATAATGAAGGGTTGCCATCCCCCTCCCCCCCCCCCCCCTCCCCCTCTCTTCTCTTCTTCTCTCTCTCTCCCACATTAATTATCTAGCATTTGTGTTCAGGTATTGCCCCAGAATCTGACTTTCCAAATGGCAAGTGGAATGCCATGCATGTCTTATTCTTTCACAAGGTGTGGTATTCAATTCGGGTCACAGTTCCTAGGACATTGCTTACAAATGCATGAAAGTGGGCACTAGGCAAACGATAACTTTGAATGTAAGATTAGCATGCCCAATAGGTTTCATAATCCAACTTCCTATTAGTTTTCAGATAGCTCGCAATATGGAAAGACGAAATAGTGCATTGCCTTAGCCTCTGCAATGGTTTTTCTGTCGAGTAATAGTAGTTATCCAAAGAGTTTTCTACTATGGAATATACGTCAAAAATAATAGGCGTAGCACTAACTATTTTGACTTACCACATCAACATGCAGATCAGAGAGCACAGACTTCAACTGCTCAGCTACAAAATCCTCAGGCAATATGTTCACTCCCTAGCAATAGCCACAAATTTGAGACAAAAGACAATCAAAAAGCAATACAAAGATCAATTAAGCATTGGTATATTAGAATTAACTATCCCTAAAAATAAGAGTCTCCCAGAGTTCATTGTACGAAAACACCTTGAACTAACACAGCTTAATGCTTTGTTTATATTTGTTGCGGGTCAAATCTCGGAAATACGGCCATATTAAGTCATCTTGTAGACAGTAGCAGACTAGTAGTAGTTAATATTATTATTTATGTTAGAAAAATGTGTGGAATAAAATTGCTGAAGCTAACATGAAACTGAACCTGGACTCCAACAGTGTTTTGTGCAGTAACAGCAGTTATGACGGTGGAACAGTAGACGCGGCGAGCGGCACAAGCCTTAAGGTCTGCTTGGATTCCAGCACCACCCCCAGAATCAGAGCCTGCAACAGTGAGCACGTGCGGGATTTTCTTATCAGAAGCTCCTCTATCTGCCTGCTGCATGTTCACAAAAGCCACCCTTTGACTCTTTCGGTTACTATCTGATGAATCCCAAAACAAGGACCTCGAACTCCTGACTTGTTTAAGCACTACTGGGGTAACCTGGAGTGAATGCCAAGTGTTCTACACAAAAATGAAATGGTCAAAAGGGACGAACAAGTACACGGAGAACACGAGAGCAAGAGAGAGAGAGAGAGAAGAAACACAGGACAATAACGTGAACGTCTTAGCACATCATAAAAAAGCCATGCCATCCTAACAGGTCACTGTTTTTTTTTTTCCCCTAGTTCTTTCTCTTTTCAATTTATGGTGAAAGATGCTAATATTTTGACCGGATGCTTCAGCATTGCAAATATAAAGCCTAAAGGAAAAAAGATTAAATAAAAAAGCAAATGATTTTGTTCGTAGATTAGTAATATGGGTGAATTTTCGTGCCTTTAAGGTTGTAGGTGGTACGAAACTGAAGTAATAGAGGGAAAAAAAAGGTTGGGAGGAGGAAGGAGATAGGTTCTGTCCTGTTTGGGTTGTGGTGGGTAATGATGAAAACAACAACATCTATATACACACATGGGAGGAATTAAGCTTAGTTAGGGATAGAAGATTTGTACATATGTTTCTATTGAATCATAGATAAATCATCATATGAAGCTGCATCCCAAAAAATGACGAGTGAGAGAGAGAGAGTACCACAGCGCAGGCCATTGACATCAGACGAACAGCTCAACCTCAAGTGAAGAGTTTTTGACTTCTGAGCTTCTGTACCTCAAACTGTCAACCACCGACCCGACCCGACCCAATGTCTAACTTCTTAATTTTATTATTTAATTATTCAATTTCAATCGATCCTTCAAGAAATTAATTTGTAAATTAATTATTGCTGTCAGTCAATCCCACACACTACAAGTGTCCAGGCATGATAAGATTGGGGTTTGGGATGACCCAAACGAAGGAAATGATCTGAAACTGAAAGGGTCAACCTAATTTGAATTGGACTTTTTTTTTTTGGGGCAATTTGGATTCGTCTAGGTTGCTTTTTATTTCAATACATTTCTTGTACATCGACTAAATTCAACAACTATTTGGGCTGGGCTAAGTTTTCACAAATCCATGACTTTGTTAGGCCCATCCAACCCAATCCAAGTAAAGAATAGGGCCCAAATACCATTAGGCTTTGTTTGGGAGTTTGGAGGGGAGGGAAAGGAAAAACATTGGAGGGAAAGGAAAGGTGAGGGAAGGAAGGAGTTTACAATATGAGATATGTTATGTTGACGCACTAAAACGGACGCATACGCGACGCATACGTACGGATTGGTGGAGGATTGTATTGTGCATACACATACTCAATGTCTATGGTGGGGAAGGAGCCATTTAAAATATGAAAAAAAATTAAGAAAGAAGAATGGAAACTGGGGCTTCAAACTCTCCCTCTTCCTTCGAGCTCAACAACCCACACTACTCTCTCTGTGTTTGTCTCACCACCAGCAACCCTCACTCCTCCCTCAAATACTTCCTCTCATCCCTACAATCCTACCAAGTCTCCCTTTTTGCATCCCACTCTCTTAACCTTAGTTTTTTCTTCTTTCCAAAATCTCAACCTTAGCATAGCCGAGTAGCAACACTACCGCCCCCACTACCTTCAATCTCATTCCTTCTCTCCCTATCTCTCACTCTATTTGGCGCTCTACACATGAGTTGCATACCACTGCCGTCTAGCCAACTCTAGGACACCTTGCTCGAGTTTCATCATGCTTGGGGGGCTGGGTCTTCACGCCCAAGAACACTCTCTCGTCTTTCTCGTTTTGGAACTACGCAGGTAATTTCTAAAGGATGACATTTTGTCTTTGTTCCATGGCTTTAGCTTAAACTCATAATGAGGGTTGATTTGGGTAGTTAATTAGGACAGTTAATTAGGGCTAGGAGCTAGGATTCAAATTGGGGGTTATTTATATGTGTGAATTGATGAAGTAATTAGAGATTGTAGGAGCATGAGTGACATGTTGGATCAATTTTATACTAAGTGATGCATGAGGGGGTGTGAGTGACATGCTTCGCTAGTATTTAAATTTAGTTTTAAATGTAACCAACTCAGATGCTTTCTAATGTAACCACAAACTTTTCATACTGGCCATAAACTAGTGAATCATGTGGGAGAATAAGTACAAAATTATTTGTGGGTAATTGACTATGATACACCTTAATTATTCACTGGTTGGACTATAAGAAATTAGTGATGAATTATGACTATGAGGGTGCATTGTTCTACTGCATTATGTTGGAAGCTAAATGGAAAATAGGTAAGGATCTATGTTTACAAATAATGCCTAAAACACCATTTAGTCAAATTGCTTGAAAGGATACACTTTTTTTTGTTGGAATCTCTCTGCATTTGGTATTTGTTTCCTAAGGCCCTCTATACTTACTTTGAAACTGAACTTAAGCATGATGATTAATTGATTGTTTTCATGTTACTTAAATTTCCATTTTCAAAGAATATGCATGTATATTTTTTTTACTTTATTCTTGGAACGTTTTTTTATTATTTCCACAAGTAAATATGAAGGAAGAGCAGAAATGCATGAGTTTTTGAACTTGTAAGATAAACACATTTTGCTACTTTTGGAGCATGTCTTTTCTTGATAAAACTATTTATCTTATTCATTTCTCCTCTTACAATATAAATTTAGGGATAAGCTAAAGTTTCCATTGGAAGTGACTGGTGCAATAACTATTTCATTTGAAGAATTTTGTTGAATAGTCAAGTATGTATTTCATTTCTTTCTTTTTAATTGATATGTTTTTGTGATTACAAGGTAAATTCTGGAATTCAAAAGTGACACAAAATGGTTGACTTCTCACTTCTTAATTATTAATATTCAATATACATGATATTCTTTGCTATTAACAAGGCATTTGAAATAAAATATCATGCAAAAGCCTGTGTCCTATCTATCATAGACAGACCTGGTTTATGATAGGAAAAAAATGACAATACTTGATCCATGTAACTACCATAAAAAAGGTTTGGTTGTTGTAGGCATTGATCAATACCATTATTTGTCCTTCAGTCCTTTTTCCCATTATTGCATTAACCCAAATCACAAATATAGTTATCATCGTGTAGCAAAAGATTTTCAATTTTCAGTTTGTAAATCTGTTTTGTGATGTTCTTGTGTTTAGAGATGTTCTCAAGCCAATTATAATCTCTTACTAGAAAATTATATGCTTCAGTATGGTGATTCTCATTTATTTCTTATAGGGCTCAGATTATGGAGATGAAAATCATGTGGTTTGTTTCATCCCAAGGGAAGAGCAAGCAAGTCTGATGGCTTCAATAAACTAAGTTCCTTGCGTAGAGTGAATAAGATGGATGTAATATTTGTGACTATAAATTCTGTGTTGTAAGTTTGATGGGATGGATTTCCCGAGCAGGTGGAGGGGCAAAAAGATAATGTTTGTGGGCAATTCACTCAGTTTGAACACGTGGCAGTTATTTTCAATCTTAACCAGTCTTAATCCATGGTTCTGATTTTGGGGTTTTATTTTGATGATTTTGGTCCTTAGTTCTGTTTATGTTCTGGCTTTGGTGTTTGATTATGGGTGAAATTTTTCTCTCAGCACTTATAGCAACACTTTGATCTATGTGTGTATATACAATATGATAATATTTCTGAGTTATGAGAGGGTCCACTTTCTTTCTAAATTGATTCAAATTTATAGAATAATTGTGTTTGCGGTTGATATTTGTCTTAAATGTAGCTCCGGTGGCACATACTTTTTAGTTGACTATATAGACAAAGTTGGAGAGCTTGCTAAGAAGCATGGACTAAAGCTTCACATTGATGGAGCCCATATTTGTAATGCGTTGATTGTAAGTAAATTCATGTTCTACGGTCATGATTTGCTTATGGTCATGATTTCTTTATAGTCTTTTGATTATAATATGATCATTTTTGAAACTTAAGAACATGAGGCAATCTTAAGGACATTTCTTTCATAAAAGAGTTTTTTTGTTCTTTCAACTTGTTCTTGAAAGCAATCTTAACCGCTTCATTTTAATTGCTTTTTAATGTAAACGAATAAAGCTTTCTCAATAGGACAAAAAATAGTTGTTGAGTTTCAATCACCTCATTGTATCATTTCTCAAGCACTGAGAAACTTAGTTCACTTGCATTAATTTGGTACAACATTGCTCTTTTTCAATTTTAATTCTTGCAATTGAAATGGCATGTGGAGGCTAACTAAATATGAAAGAATTGGTGTTCTAGAACTTATACAAATAATTAGTTTATTAAGAATCAAATATTGATAGCTTATCACTTTAATTCCATATAATAAAGATAACCTTGATAGACAAATCCTATCATGATATTATCCAATTATCTTTTCTTATACACCCATTTGTCTTTTGAATTACCTAATGTTCTTTTGTGCTATTGCTTTTGATGTTTGTCTAATTTTTTCTTGTTCTCTTGATTTCTTAGGTACCTAAGTGGAGTACAAGAAACATGAAGATTGATATTGCCATGAATGAGATATTTGAATTAAAATTTATTTGTTTTGTGTTAAGTCCATGTATCAATTTTTATTTCAATATAAAGATGATTGTTGTCTAATTTGATTGTATTATAGTTATCGTCCTTCAAACCATTGGATTTTTACATGTGGTAGGGTTTGGGTTTGTAATATTTGTGAATTTCTACCTTGTTCAAAAGATAGCTATTGATTATGTTAGCTGTGTGTTGATTTTTAATGATTAATTTATCTAGTTTGAATATATTGTTGCATAAGGTAGCTTAAAGTATTTCAATGACACTTTGAGGAATGATTGAATTTTTGTGAAAAAACTCTATGAGGTGAAAGAAAAAAAAATAGCAATATTTAAAATCTTAAACCCTCTTCAAAGGATAGTAAAATATTTTGAACTGCATTTAAGCTAATTGCTCATTCCTCGGCTCTCTAAATTAATGGAGTGTGTCTAAGGTGCAATTTTGCCTGTGGTTGTTAAATGGGTAAAAAATGTTGGTAATTATAGTTAAAAATTTTGGTAACTAATTGAAAAGGTTGGCAATTATTCAAGTTTCGCATAAAAATTTAGTTCAAAAATAAGTTTAGATGACTTTGGGTAATAAATTGATAAATTGATCCCCAAAGCAACATCAAATTTGTGATTCAACACTAAAGAAATTTGAAAATTTTACCGATATTAGTTGGTAATCTTACTTCAACATGTTGATAATTTAGTTCAAAATGTTGGTAATAGTTTCAAAAAGTTAGTATTTGTTCATTTTTTGTTTATATACTTAAAAAAATTGGAATTTGTATAAAAGATTGAGTTAGAAAAATCTCAACACAATATCCAATATGTACTTTAAGACCAAAAAGATTCGAAATTTTTTCTGATCCACGTTGATAAGTGCTGCTAATATGTTGGTGATTCCTTATTAATTTGTTGGTGATCATTCAGCAAATGTTGGGAAGTAATTCTAATATGCCGGTACCTCAGTTTCAATTTGTTGGTGATCATTTGAAAAATCTAGTATCTTATAATTTTTTTTCCTATATTTTTATGAGAAATTGAGTTAAATGACTAGTTTAGAGAACTCATGGACTCTAATAACTATATGGATTGATGAATCAAATCTCAACACAACATCCAGTATGTACTTCAAGATCAAAGAGATTTGAAATTTTATCTAATCCACGTTGGTAAGTGCTGCTTATATGTTGGTCATCCCTTGTTAATTTGTTGGTGATTATTCAGCAAATGTTGGTAAGTAATTCTAATATGTTGGTAGCTCATTTTCAATTTGTTGGTAATCATTTGAAACTTTGGTAGCTTATAAATTTTTTTTCCTATGTTAAAGGAGATATTAATTTTATGAGAAATTAAGTTAAAGGACTAATTTAGAGGACTCATGGACTCTAATGACTATATGGATTGATGAATTAAGCCTTAACACAACATCCAATATGTACTTTAAGACCAAAGATATTTGAAATTAATTCTGATCCACGTTGGTAAGTGCTGTTAATATGCTAGTGATTTCATGTTTATTTGTTGGTGACCATTCAGAAAATGTTGGTAAGTAATTCCAATTAATTAGAATTACTTATCAACATTTGCTAATGATCACCAACAAACTAATAAGGGATCACCAACATATTAGCAGCACTTACCAATGTGAATCAAAAAAAATTTGGAATTACTTACTAATGTTTTCTGAATGGTCACCAATAAATTAATATGAAATCACAAACATATTAATAGTATTTACCAACGTGGTTCAGAAAAAATTTCAAATATCTTTGGTCTTGATGTACATATTGGATGTTGTGTTGAGGTTTGATTCATCAATCCATATAGTCATTAGAGTCCATGAGTCCTCTAAACTAGTCATTTAACTCAATTTCTTATAAAATTAATATTTCCTTTAATATAGGAAAAAAAATTATAAGATACTAGATTTTCTAAATGATCACCAACAAATTGAAAATGAGGTACCAACATATTAGAATTACTTACCAACATTTATTGAATGATCACCAACAAATTAATAAGGAATCACCAACATATTAGCAGCACTTATCAACGTGGATCAGAAAAAATTTCGAATCTTTTTGGTCTTAAAGTACATATTGGATATTGTGTTGAGACTTTTCTAACTCAATCTTTTATACAAATTCCAATTTTTTTAAGTATATAAACAAAAAATGAACAAATACTAACTTCTTGAAAATATTACCAACATTTTGAACTAAAATTATCAACATGTTGAAGTAAGATTACCAACTAATATCGGTAAAATTTTCAAATTTCTTTAGTGTTGAATCACAAATTTGATGTTGGTTTGGGGATTAATTTATCAATTTATTGCCCGAAGTCATCTAAACTTTTTTTTGAACTAAATTTTTATGCAAAACTTGAATAATTGCCAATCTTTTCAATTAGTCACCAAAATTTTTAAGTATAATTACCAACATTTTTTACCCATTTAACAACCACTGGCAAAATTGCACCTTAGACACACTCTATTAGTTTAGAGTGTTGAGGAATGTTCTTAACCTGTTCTTAATCAATCAATTAGCTTAAATACAGTTCAAAAATATTTTACTATCCTTCGAAGAGGGTTTAAGATTTTATATATTGCTATTTTTTTTTCTTTCACCTCATAGATTTTTTTCACAAAAATTCAATCATTCCCCAAAGCGTCATTGAAATACTTTAAGCTACCTTATGCAGCAAGATATTCAAACCAAATAAATTAATCATTAAAAATCAAAATACAACCAACATAATCAATAGCCTTCTTTTGAACGAGGTAGAAATTCACAAATATTACAAACCCAAACCTTACCATATGTAAAAATCCAATGGTTTGAAGGACAATAACCATAATATAATCAAATTACACAACAATCATCTTTATATTGAAATAAAAACAGATACATGGACTTAACACAAAACCAATAAATTTTAATTCAAATATCTCATTCATGGCAATATTAATCTTCATGTTTCTTGTACTCTACTTAGGTACCTGAGAAATCAAGAGAACAAGAAAAAATTTGACAAACATCAAAAGCAATAGCACAAAAGAACATTAGGTAATTCAAAATACAAATGGGTGTGTAAGAAAAGATAATTGGACAATACCACAATAGGATTTGTCTATCAAGGTTCATCTTTATTATATGGAATTAAAGTGATGAGCTATCAATATTTGATTCTTAATAAACTAATTATTTGTATAAGTTCTAGAACACCGGTTCTTTCTCACACTCGCTAGCCTCACAAAGCCATTTCAATTGCAAGAATTAAAATTGACAAAGAGCAATGTTGTACCAAATTAGTTCAAGTGAACTACGTTACTCAGTGCTTGAGAAATGATACAATGAGGTGATTGAAACTCAACAACTATTTTTTGTCCTACTGAGAAAGCTTTATTCGTTTACATTAAAAAGCAATTAAAATGAAGCGGTTAAGATTGCTTTCAAGAACAAGTTAAAGGAAAAAAAAAAAAAACTCTTTTATGAAAGAAATGTCCTTAAGATTGCCTCATGTTCTTAAGTTTAAAAAATGATCATAATATTATAATCAAAAGACTATAAACAAATCATGACCATAAGCAAATCATGATCGTAGAACATGAATTTACTTACAATCAACGCATTATAAATATGGGCTCCATCAATGTGAAGCTTTAGTCCATGCTTCTTAGCAAGTTCTCCAACTTTGCCTATATAGTCAACTAAAAGGTATTTGCCATCGTAGCTACATTCAAGACAAATATCAATCGCAAACACAACTATTTTGTAAAATTGAATCAATTTAGAAATAAAGTGGACCCTCATAACTCAAAAATATTATCATACTGTATGCACACACATAGATCAAAGTGTTGCTGTAAGTGCTGAGAGAAAAATTTCACCCATAATCAAACACCAGAGCCAGAACATAAACATAATTAAGGACCAAAATCATCAAAATAAAACCCGAAAATCAGAACCATGGATTAAGACCGGTTAAGACTAAAAATAACTCCCACATGTTCAAACTGAGTGAATCGCCCACAAATATTATCTTTTTGCCCATCTCCCCTGCTCAGCAAATCCATCCTATCAAACTTACAACATAGAATTTATAGTCACAAATATTACATCCATCTCATTCCCTCTAAGCAAGGAACTTAGTTTATTGAAGCCATGAGACTTGCATGCTCTTCCCCTGGGATGACACAAACCACATGATTTTCATCTCCATAATCTGAGCCCTATAAGAAATAAATGAGATTCACTATATCAGTACATAATTTCTCGTAAGAGATTATAATTGGCTTGATAATAATTCTAATCACAAGAACATCACAAAAATGTATTTACAAACTGAAAATTTAAAATCTATGTCGCACAATGATAATCAGATTTGTGATTCGGGGTTAATGCAAGAATGGGAAAAAAAGGATCAAGGATACCGTATTGATTAATGCCTACAATAACCAAACCTTTTCGGGGGAAGTCACGTGGATCAACTGTTGTCATTTTTTTCCTATCATAAACCAGGTCTATCTATGATAGATAGGACATAGGCTTCTGCATGATATTTTATTTCAAATGTCTTGTTAATAGCAAAGAATATCATGTATATTGAATATTAATAATTAAGAAATGAGAAGTGAACCATTTTGTGTCACTTTTGAAGTCCGTGAATTTACCTTTGTAATCGAAAAACACATCAATAAAAAAGAAAGAAATGAAATACATACTTGACTATTTAACCAAAATTCTTCAAACGAAATAGTTATTGCACCGGTCACTTCCAATAGAGACTTTAGCTTATCCCTGAATTTATATTGTAAGAAGGGACATGAATAAGATAAATAGTTTTATCAAGAAAAGATATGCTCTAAAAGTAGCAAAATGTGTTTATCTTACAAGTTCTAAACTCATGCATGTCTCGCTTCTTCCTACATATTTACTTGTGGAAACAATAAAAAAAATATTCCAAGAATAAAGTAAAAAAAAAATACATGCATATTCTTTGAAAATGGGAATTTAAGTAACATGAAAACAATCAATTAATCATCATGCTTAAGTTCAGTTTCAGAGTGAGTATAGAAGGCCTTAGGAAACAAATACCAAATACAAAGAGATTCCAACAAAAAAAAGTGTATCCTTTCAAGCAATTTGACTAAATGGTGTTTTAGGCATTATTTGTAAACATAGATCCTTACCTGTTTTCCATTTAGCTTCCAACATAATGTAGTAGAACAATGCATCCTCATAGTCATAATTCATCACTAATTTCTTATAGTCCGACCAATGAATAATTAAGGTGTATCATAATCAATTACCCACAAATAATTTTGTACTTATCCTCCCACATGATTCACTAGTTTATGGTCAGTATGAAAAGTTTGTGGTTACATTAGAAAGCATCTGATTTGGTTACATTTAAAACTGAATTTAAATACTAGCGAAGCATATCACTTACGCCCCCTTATGCATCACTTAGTATAAAATTGATCCAACTCCTCACACTCATGCTCCTACAATCTCTAATTACTTCATCAATTCACATAACCCCCAATTTGAATCCTAGCTCCTAGCCCTAATTAACTACCCTAATTAACTACCCAAATCAACCCTCATTGTGAGTTTAAGCTATGGAACAAAGACAAAATATCATCAGCCTTAAAAATTACCTTGCCAAGTTCTAAAACGAGAAAGGGGAGAGAGTGTCCTGTTAGAAAACCCAAATTTCCCCCAAGCATTATGAAACTCAAGCCAGGTGTCCAGAGTTGGCAGACAATGCAGTGGCAAATTGAGGTGCAAAGCGCCAAATAGAGTGAGAGAAAGGGAGAGAAGGAACGAGATTGAGGGTAAGTAAGCAAGAGTGTTGCGCCTTGGCTAATGCTGTTTGAGATTTTGGAAAGAAGAAAAAACTAAGGTTGAGAGAATGGGATGAAGAAGGGGAGACTTGGTAGGATTGTAAGGATGAGGAAGTGTTTGAGGGAGGGCTCAAGGAAAGAGGAGAGAATTTGAAGCCTCGGTTTCCTTTCTTCTTTCTTAATTCTTTTTTCATATTTTAAATGCTTCCTTCCCCACCATAGACATTCAATATGCATATGTACAATATAATCCTCCACCAACTGCACGCATGCTACGCGTAGATGCATCCGCTTTAGAGGCCAACATAACATATCTCTTACAATATTAATCTTCCATTTGTTTGGGAGTACAAGATATATAGAGGGAAGGGAATTGGAGGATTTATGATCTAGTTTTACAATTTTACCCCTCTTTACAATAAAATAATATAATTGTTTTATTTTTATATAATTAATTATTTTAGTTAAAAATACATATATCTACTCCACACAATAGATCATTTTAAAAAAAATCTTTTTATTTTTTATATCTAAAAATGACTTTTCTCATTAATATTTTAAAAAAGCCTATCAAAATTTTTAAAAAATTCATATTTATAAACAAATAATAATGTCATGCAAAAAATTAATATTTACAAAAAAAATAAAATAAAATGGGACAAATAAAAAATATAACTCTCAATTAAATATACAATAGCAACTTGCAAAAAGGTAAAATTAACAAATACTATCAATCCAAAACTTTGGCAATTTTTTAATAACAATAAACAAGAAAAATTTTTAATAGTCGAAGAGGCTGGCACTGGAAACCACCGAGCCCGCTATGTGCGTCAAGTGTAATCCCCATGGCCGTCGTCGTCGCGTGGGGAGTTGGATTCCTTTGTTTCATAGATTGGACCTAACAAGGCTTTGTATCCTTTCACGAAGTACCTTGCTCCTATCAGCTTTCTATTGCAGTTCGAAGAGGTGAAGTTTGTTCCAGTTTCGCACTCGCCCTTCTAGGTTGTAGGAATGGGTCCGACTCCTGTGTCGTCGAAGCTCTTGCTCTCGGGCCATACGCCTGTGTCGAGGACTCCGACGATGACGTCACTCTCGGAGCTTGAATCAGGGAAGAGGTCGGCGCTCTTGTCGAGGCCCAGGAACATCGGCGTCCTGGTAGTGTGAAGCTCGTACTTCTTCTATGGCAACACCGCCAGAATCCCATCCTAGCTCTCCAGCAAACACGCTTCCTCCTCCGTTAGCCTCGTGGAGAATCCGTGAATCGCGTTGTCCTATGTGTAGAGCATTTTGGCTGAAATGGACACTGATTTCAACGACGACTCGTACCACGTCGTGTGGTGCTCGAAGCTCTCCGGCATCTCGGACTTCGCCACGTGGACTATGTATGTGCTCTTCGGTTCTCCTTCATCGTCGCAGCATCGCAAAGAGCAAGGAACAGAAGGAAGAGGATTCCGAGGGAAGATTTGTTGTGGACTATGAATGTGATATGTTTCTTCTGAAATTGATAAAAATTAATAAGGGTAAAATGGCACTTTAAAATTATATCTGCTAAAAGTCCCCCAAAATGGAGGAACTTGAAATGGGGGTGAATAGAGGATATAGGAGGATTTTAAAAATCCTTCAAACTTCTTCTTCCATCACTTTTAAAACTAACAAACACAGATTATTCCCTCATTACCTTCCCCTCCCTTCCCTTTCCCCCCAAACCCCAGCTCGCAAACAGAGCCTTAGACTCAAGTAGGACAAGTTACATTGCTTGGAGGTGTTGATTGGGTTCGAGTCACATTTTGAGTTAATCCGACTCGGTCCAAAATTAAATAATTCTGTTTGAGTTATTTTTTTATAATAATTAATAATAAATTGTAAGAGCTTATATTTTAATTAATATATATTAGATAAATTAATACTATTTTTATATTGATATGATTTATTTTAAAATATGTATTGCAGAATATTCTTGAATTTGTTTACTTATAAAATTTTATAATTTTAATATATATAATATTAAAATCTTTATATTTTATTTAAAAGCCAGATTGACTCGACCACTAATTGAATCATGACATATCGAGTTCAAGCTTCAAAAAATGATTCGATCTATAGATTATACCAGATATCCTAGTCTCAACACATTGTTTGTACACCCCATATGGACCAACAAAAGTTGCTCTATCATGACCCAACTTGGGAACGTAACGGTATGTAAGGAATCTTATCTCCACGTAAGCCTTCTGGCTGACATGTCTCTATGAATGCATACCTTATAATAATATTATACTTAATTTACTTTCTGGAAATATAATTTTCTCTAAATCGTTATCCAAATATTTATTTAAAATTTGATATCCAATTTCGCATGACTGAAATACCTTAATATAGAAAGCTATATGACATTTTCATTAAACATGTAAATTATGAAAACATAAATTGTTTCATCACTTGGTCTAAATTTTAAATCTGAAAATCAACTTAATACTTGAAAACTAAACTATAGGTGCATTTATGGCTTGTTACATAAACCCAAACCAACTTTACCATTTCAAATCTATGCTTGTAAACTGAAAACATATACATAATTATCTCAGATACTGAAATTTTATACAAAATCTAAAACTACATGCATGGTCGGGATTCTTCCCGCACAACTACTGGAGCACTTATACTACTGATATAATTCTAAACTAAGCCTCACTTCAAATAAACTCTACCACTGGAATTTGCTGAGTCCACTAGGTTGGACGGAGACTGAACCTGTTCCTGCAACTATGAGAGGAAAGGAGAGCGGTGAGTCAACGGACTCAGTGAGTGAACTCTCACCCATTATTCACATGGGACAACCAAGGAATATACATATAATATCATGCATGTAGCAATCATAATCATTTGATATTCATATTCATAGCTATGTATAGAAAAGATATTTTTGTATTTGTAATTTCATAGAAAAGCATCTATGACTTCTTACTCTAACAAGAAAATTGTCTCTTATTTCATAAATCCATGAACAACAATTGTAAACTTACAAGCAAGACGAAATTATTTTAACTAAAGTACGACAAAGCCTAGGGAAATAGTATCTGCTAAGCTGAATAAATACATATATAATAACTGAAGTTGTGAAGTTAAATAGTCCCTGGCAGACAAACTATGAGTACCTAACTAGGTCCTATTTTCTGTATTTGCGATGGGGCGATATTGTCCTTTGACGAACAACTTGGTACCAAGGTTAACGATCTTATACAGCCGTTAACTAACTATCTGGTTCTTTATCTCTACCGTCTAAACTAGTTTGACAAAATCCATAGCTAAAAAATGGGCACTATGTCCCTAGCGAATAGAGACCCTAAATTCTTAGTATACTAGGAGTTCTGGATTTATATAACTCTAACAATCTAACTTTAGCAGAACTGTGACTGTGAGAATTGTGCCCAACGCCCGTTTGGAGGCAACCCGATCCCAAGCCCACATAATATGTATCTGGCAGTTGCTAAAAATAATACTGAATTCCATACCTCTTGGTACTATCAAAACTGAAGTTTGAAGTTTATATCTTAAGCATACATATTTTTATATACTTGATAAATCTAAAATCATGGCTCAAAACACTGGGGTTCATGATAATAATAACTCTAAAATCAGATAACATTTATTCATAACGTTAGGTCATACTTTTTTCGCATTCTTCTAGTATATATATTATCTAAATATTCTAAAGAATAAATCTAAAATCTCAAAACATAATAATTAAACTTGATATTCTAAAAACATAATCTAAAATCTATCTTATACAATTATAGTGATATCATAAGCTCATAAAACATATTTGGTAAAACAGCAAACTTGCTACAAAATATATTTTCCTAATAAATCATTTCTCAGACATGTAAAATATTTGTCATAACACACAACATAACAATCATGGTTCCATAGTTTTTCAAGATACACTTTTCATGCCATAGTCAAAATCATAAACTTATTAGTTTTGTCATAACTTGTAAATAAATATCTAAATCATATTTCATCTTAAATTTTCATATTTGGCAATCATCATACAAGAAACATATTTATAATGATAAAACTAAGGCAATGAAGTCAAACCCACTCACCATATGAAGTCGGGAGTATGTAGGCACCACCAACTTGATCTTGAGAGCTTGGAATTGCACCAACAACTGCCATATAGCAACATAGATGCAAAATTAATCTCCGTTAATCTCTAGACAACTCTTAAAACAACTCTAACAACATTGGGAGAATACTCCTACTTGACAGTTGTCACGACACGACTTGGGCACATGACTGGCACGTGAGGAATCCTCATTTCCACGTAAGCCTCATGATCTCTGAGTCCCTCTATATGCATAATTTAATATAAAATCCTTTTCCAAAACATAAATTCATCTCTGACATATATATATAACTCTTTGAAAAAAACAAATTATCATAAATACTTTCATAATCAAGCTCTGGTAAATATCTCTGATACAAAACACATGAGTTGCTCTTAATACAAAATAAACCATAGAACTCGTAATCATGAAAATACAAAATATTCATGATAAAAATATGTCAGTCTATTTCTATGGTCCGGGACCCTGCCCGTCATGTACACTGGAGCACTCTATCTCTAAACAAAATACCAAAAGTACTTCACTCACAAAGTGAAGCTCACCAACTGGGAAATCTTTATCACGAGTCTACAAAGACTTATAATGGAGGAAGGGAGAGGTGAGTTTATCTAAACTCAAGAGTGAGTCCTCATCCATAACCTTCTCATGGGACAGTCAAGGGAAATAAATAATATATATATATTCATCAAACCAGATAATGCAATAACTTCAAAGTTTATTATTCATAGAAATAACAAATAGTTCTAAAATCATTACTCTGTAGAAATCATAAATCATAGTATGCTAATAAAGAAACAGGAATCTCTGGTTATGCTCAATTCATGTGACATAACAAATCTCTGGTTATGCATAGTATAACAAAGTCTCTAATCTCTGCATTCCAAATAGTCCCGCTTGTCATTTCTCTAGCCCAGGTGACTTGGTATACCAAGGTTAATCTAATAATCCGCCGTTAACTTACAAATTGCTTTCTGCATAACTACTATCCAGTTCAATCAGAAATCTAAATCTTTTCTCTATATCTCATAAGTCTTCTACCATAGAGTTCACAAGCTCTAGCATATAAATCAACAGTTTTGAAATTCATAAAATTATTTAAATATGAAAACTCTTGAAACTCGAAAAGTTCTGATCTCATATAACTCTAACAATCTGACTTTAGCATATCGTAGTGAAATCACGCCTTAAGGGATCACCTATTTGTATGCTTCGATTTCAAGTCTCATGAATATGTATCTGGCAGTTGTTACAAATCATATTGAATTCCATACTTCTGAGAATCATAAAAACTCTTATTTTCTCTAAAACTCTATCATATACATATTCTCTACTATGGAAATCATCATAATGTTCCATAAATCTTTAAATATATACTCTAGCTTTTTGATAAAAATCACTTTAACAATAATGGTTCCATGAGTTTTCAGAAAAACATATATATATCATGCTATAATTTACTGAAATTAACTCTAATGATCAACATAAGGATCATAGGATTTGAACCCACTCACCGTTTAAATCCAGGAGTATGTGGGCCCCACCAACTTGACCTGAAGAGCTTAGAATGACACCAACAACTGCCATGGAGCAACCATAACTCTAGATTAACATCTAAAAATCTCTAGAGAGCTCTATTCTAACTCTATTAAAATTGAGGAAACACCCCCACTTGACAAAAATGAGAAAAAATAATCGGTCCAAATCCAAGATCATGGAGAAATAAAGATATAATCTAATAACATGAACTTATCTTTAAGCTTGGAATGATGGATTGGAGTGAATTTGAGAGAAAAAGAGAAAAAATAGAGGAGAAGGGAGAGAATCACGTCTCTGCTTATCTTCTGCCAGATTTGGGGATTTTAAACTCTTACTGATACCGCTATAGCGGTACCTCAATCCGCTACACCGCTTGAACAAGTGCTGGTGACCGACAGAAACTCCAAACTTCTGTGTTTTTCAGTCATTCCAGCATTTGGGTTGTTTCAACACTCACTTATTTACATTTATGTTTTAAGTTTCCATTAACTTTAAAACATAAATGTAAATAAGGAAATACCCCCCATTTGGATTCAAATAAAATATCACAAAAATCAAAACTCTATCAAATCAGAATCGAAATTTTGGATTTTAGTTCAAATCCGGGAATTTTTGAGATTTTCTAAACTTGTGGGCTAATAACGAAATATTTGCAAGCTTCATAAAATTCATTAAAAATCACATTTCAACTTGTTTTCCCTCAGGAACAATTACCGGGACTTTTGATCTCAAGAATATGGTTCTATCATATAGCCCTCCAAGGAGGTATAGGATCCAGACTTAGTAAAATTCAGGACCCGACGGTGGTTCCTGTGGAACTTTGAGGCTATACTGAGCCTCAATCACGACCTCCGTACCTCGGGTATCACAACAGTAGTGGAGACAAACAACAACCCATAATATGGGAAGGGAAGAACATGGAGGAAACAAACATAAACCAACAACAAATACTTGCCTTTGATCTTAGGGGATGAAGATTTGATGTTGGATTGAGTGAAAAATAGTGGAAAAGGGCTTGGAAAGAGAGGGTTTCGAAAATGGAAAGGGGAGCCCAAGTTTGGGATATATAAGGGGGGTAAGGGTTCATTTAATCAAAACTGCGTCGTTTTATATTGTTTCTGCTGTACTGACACTGCTATAGCGGTATATGATCGCTATAGCAGTCTAGTCATTCCCTGCGCCCCAGCTGACACACTTATGATCGTAGACTGCTATAGCGGTCCTTATACCCCAAAACTCATCTGGTTCCCATACTGTGACCGCTATAGCGGTGACAGTAAAATTATTGTCAGCATCTTTGGATGCTCCTGGCATTTGGGTTGTCTCACTACTCACTTATTTATATTTTTTAATTTTAAGTTAATGTCCATTAACTTTAAAATGTAAATATAAATAAGAAAATAACTCACATTGGATTTAAATAGAATATAATAAAAATCAAAATCTCCACTAATCGAAAATCAAATTTTGGGTTTTAGTTCAAATTCGAGAATTCTTACAATTTTACGAACTTATAAACTAAAAACTAAATGTTTAGAGATTTCATAAAATTCATTAAAAATCACTTTTTAACTTATTTTCCTTCAAGAAACAATTACCGGGACTTTTGATCTCAAAAGACTTTAATATATAGCCCTCTAAGGAGATGTAGGATGCAGACTTAGCAAAATTTAGGACTTGACAGCATAGGTGGATCCCGGGAGACTTAAGACCATATGGAACTTGTCCATTAACACCTATATATCGAGTATTATAAGTTTTGTGAGTGTATTATATTAAAAGAAAATAATATTAAGAAAAGCAAAAAAAATAATGCAATGGATATTTGCAATGACATAGAGAGTAAATGTATATTTTAATCCCTTAAATTTTATGCATGGGTTGCTTTAATTTTCACATTTTAAAAATTGACTTTTTAATTTTTTAAATTACAAAATGTGAATCAAATTAGTCTATAATTTCATTTATGTTACTATGTCATCATATTTTTGTATTTATATTATGTTAAGTGATATACTAATGATAAACTACATCTTACTAGGCCTTAAAAGAGGACATAATCAAATAACATGGTCAAATTACTATTTTGTGCCAAATATATTTTTTTTACGTGATGTATCCAAATATATTAACAGTATTACTAATAGTTGAAGATTACAAATAGATTCTACTATCATGTGTATTAGCACAAAACGTTAGTAAAAATATGAGTATACAGTTATAAAAACTGGGGTAGAAACTAATGCGATTCGTATTTTGTAATTTTAGAAATTAAAGTGTTAATTATAAATTTTAGGTACCAAAATGGTTGAGGTATGCTATCTTGAACAATTCTGTACCAAAGATTATTGTGTTGAACATTAACTCGTAAGAAAGAATATGAAATAAAAAAAATCCCGCCACTGTGAGGGCGCGATACATTTTGAAGCGCTCTCTCTCTCTCTCTCTCTCTCTCTTCCTCAGCCAGTGGCAGTGGCATTTGCCAGTGTAAGCTTCCAGCTCTTCGGTCCTCGGAAGCCCGTCACGGAAGCGCGCGCGTCACATCACATCACATTAAGCTTCTTCCCCTCTTCGGTCCCTTTCTATCCCCCAGTCACTCACTGCTTCTTCTTCTTCTTCTTCCCAATCTCTCTTTTCCCTATTTCCTAGGGTTTTCACGTTCCTTCTCTCCCAAACCTATAGTATATATTCATTCATTCATTGCTACTAACATTTCATACTCATTTCTGTGTATACAAATGACATTGCCGCGCTCTATTCTTTATTAGCATATCGCTCATTACGTCTCATTTTCAGCTTCGTGCTTTCGATTCCAAATCGCGATTTTCCATTCGAATGTGCCCACTGGGCTGACTGCTCTCGCCAACAGATGCTGAACCAACTACCGCCCGAATGTGTTGTTTGATCACTACTCAAATGAGGCACGGATTATGCTTATTATTTCTTCCTCTTTACATGTTTTTTTTCTCTGTTTTAATTTCTACTGACTTTTTTTTTAATAAAAAATTCCATGTATGTGACTCATGTAATTAGGCACTGTTAGGTTCGGAGTTTGAGAGAGAAAATGAAAGAAAACCAAGGAAAGGGAGAGAGAGTAGATAGATGCGTTTCAGAGAGAATTGATGCTTAGAGCGTTAAACTGTGTGATTGAATTGTGATTCAGAATCTGATACAACAGTATGTATCTATTTCGAAATCAGTTTTGACAGCTGTATCGGTTATAACTGAAGTCTAACTAACTTGGTCTTGGTTGTGGTATTACTCTTACTGACTTGGGAGCATTGTAGTAATGTTCGACTTCACGCTAACAAGTCACTGACAAGGTTTGAAACGTTTTCACAGTCAAGGCAATGCCGCCAAGGGTGTTAAGTGCCATGATAAAATTCCAAAGGTCAATTGGTTGCAACATGCCAATGCACATCAGAACTTCTCCTGCCAACCCAAGTTCTTGAGCTCCAATTTCCTGTTCTCTTTGCCGACACAGAAGCCTCAAAACGGAGAACCAACTGATGGGAGGTAAGCCGTAAGCTTCATATGGCAAGAGATGATTTCCGTTCTTACTTTGATAGCAGTATGTAAGAACGTGATGTGAATTTCTAGTGTTTGTTGTACGCCTAGTTAGTTGTGAGTTTGTTGTCAAAAGTTCATAGGATTCTTTATCCGCTTTTGTAGTCTTTCTTTCTCTTCCTTAACTCCTTTTAGTTCTTTCAGGTTTGTAGCCCTAGGAAACCAAAATCTTCAAAGTTCACAAAGAGCGCAAGTTGAGAAGGTATGATTGTGTAAATACTGTGTGAACACTAGTGATTTTATTGTGTGTTTATATCTTTGTTCTCTTGCTCTAAGGTTAGTATTTTTGCTGTTTACTGGAGTTTCACCTTTCTGTGTTATCATTGGTAAACGTGTTATTTGAAATGTATCTATGGTGGCAGATATATTTTTCTCTGATAACTTGCCTTCTCTTCATCAAGGTTTTCACCAATTTAATCAGATTACTCAGGATGAAGCTGAACGTGACACTCAGTTGACTATCTTTTTATTTCAAAGCCGATTAAATCAATGTAAAACGTTCTTATTTGAAATTTATGTGATTTTGCAATGATTTCTGCTGAAACAATTCATGACAGGCTTGGCTTGCTCTTTCAAGTCTACAGAATTCTAGCAGGAGCTATGCCCAACCTGGAAAGACTGTTAAGGTTACTCCTCAGCTTTATGAAGACAGGAGAATAAATTCCTTGCAAGGAACCTATGAGAATGACAAGCTTAGGCATCCTGATGTCACCACAACTCCAACTGTTATTAATCATAATTCAGGCGTTTCTGATTGTTCACTGAACAATAATGCAGGCCAAAACAATGAGTCTACAAAAGGCATGGTCAGTGACATTGATGAAGACGATGACATACTTGAGGTAATTTAGTAAGCTAGTCTGGTTGATATGAATGGGTGAATTAGTGAAATCAGTTTGATCTTCATCCATAGCATGCATGTTATAAGTCTAATAGTATGAAGTAGGATTGTGTTTTAACAAGCTTGTTTTTAATTTCGCTGAATGAAGCAACTATAATATTGAAGGGCTAACAGATGTTATAAATTGCACTGACATTCAATTTTTAAGTTAGTTTAACTTTGGTACTTTGCTGATGAATTTTATTAAGTTATCCACCTAGAAGGTAATGTAGTTTGCCCAAATTTTTTGTAAAGTGGAATCTCATGAATAGGGTTGGCAATTCTTTTCCTTTGTTATCTGTCTTTTTATTCCATTTTGTTGGTGTGGCAATGTTGGGACTGAAACTGAATGATAATCTTTATTGTCAAGAACCCTTGGTAAATCCCTAAGAACCCTAGAACAATTACAATAGTGTGAGGAAGAGTGAGAGCTCCTCTACTCTCTTGAGAGTCTAAACTCAATTACAAAATGATCAAAGACACTTTAACTAATCCCTATTTTCCTTATGTATAGTCAGCTAATCCCCTAACTAACTAACTACTAACTAATGGATCCTATCATCCTAACACTATCCTGTTGTTTTCTTTTCTTTCATTCTTTTCAAAATTCATTACTTAAATTTGTCTTCACTGTTTACCTCCATATAAATGCTGATTTTTCTCAATTCATTTGCCCTGATATGTCTGTCATTTAGAACATTGATGTTGACCAAATAGTGGAGAAGTACCAGTCAAGTTGCACACCCCAACCATCAATATCCAGACTTCCTCCTATTACACCAACTGCAGATACAAATAATTTTGCTAGACAAGGGGATAATTTTTTGCCACCAGAGCTATGTATAGATTGCAACCATGGTTACAAGGTATTGATCAGCATATTTTGTTCTTCAGTGAGTTACTCATGTTCATTTGTGAAATTGATATGCTTAATACTGAAATTGGATGCAGTTAGGACTTTGCCCTGAAGCAGCAAGTCATTTGCAGGAACTGAAGGATAATCTAATTGCTATCTCTAATGAACTGCTTGACAATATTGACAACCTCAGTTCATTGCAGATAGCAAGGCTTCGCCAAGATAGGTGCAGCTTCACCTTGGAATTATTTCCCGTTTATGGCATTTTCATTTGCAATGTATAGTTCATACAATTCAAGGAAAGAGCTCAAAGCCAGCATCAATATAACCTTTTTTTAAAAGAAATTTATATAATTATTCAGCGCTTTCTTTTTAAACTTAATAGCAATTGGGTTGAAATAAAATCTGCTGTCACTACTTGCTAATGCCAGGTCACAGTTGAATATGCAAATTCAGCAGCTTGAAAAACATATTCATTCCTGCAATCTTGATGAGGAAAGGCTAAAGTCACCTTTTTTGGCATCCAAGGCTCCTCCTACATCTTTTGTGTATGAAACGCCTCAGCAAACTTTCCACCATAATGGACCAAACCGATATGAAGCACAGGATTATATGGGTAACAGAACATGTGGGTCACTGTTCCAGTCTCTTTCATTCTCATCAGGTCCAGTGGAGAGGGAAGCATTTGTCCCAAAGATTATTGATGTAAACTACATCGAGGGTTCAGGAGACAAACGTTGGAGTAGCAAGGATTTTCCTTGGACAAAAACATTAGAGGTATTTAACTGATTTATTGTTCGATCCTCCTGCATGTAATTGTCATCATTGTGATTTTTTCTTTTCTTGTTTTTAGGTTAATAATAAAAAAGTTTTTGGAAATCACTCATTCCGCCCCAATCAAAGAGAGGTCATTAATGCCACAATGAGTGGATGTGATGTTTTTGTTTTGATGCCCACTGGTGGAGGAAAGAGTCTAACCTATCAGGTAATATGATCTTTAAAGAGACCTTATAAGTTATGACCTTTTCCCATTCTCATTTACAAGTAGACTGTAGATACCATTTAATGGTGGATTTGTCTCCATTTTTATTCTCTAAATGTTGATATTTAGTTGCTATGAATGCTTTGTGTAATGAATGACAATCTAGTTTCTTTGTTACAGTTTTATATTGTTTTGCAAATTTACAATATCCTCTGGGCCAACTGGCTGACCCAAGTCATGTTTTGCAAGATCAACATCCTCTGCATTACTACATATATTGCTTTTAGATTCTACTTTTATCTTACAACTTTGGGTATTCTTCTGTTGCAGCTGCCAGCTCTTATCTGTCCTGGTATAACATTAGTAATTTCTCCCCTTGTGTCCCTTATTCAAGATCAAATTATGCATCTACTGCAGGTATTGCTCATTTTTAACTGATATGCTTTCATTATTTATCGTGTGCTTTTCTGATGTATATATGCTTATGTGCTCATTTTGACTTGCCATGTAGGCAAATATACCTGCTGCTTACCTAAGTGCTAGTATGGAATGGACTGAACAACAGGAGATACTTAGAGAACTTAATTCTGATTATTGTAAATACAAGTTGTTATATGTAACACCGGAAAAGGTTGCCAGGTGAGTGTCATTATGCTCTTCTATTCTTTGAAATATGGTTTTTTGCTTGACATACACTTTTTTTCACTTACGAAGTAAATTTTTCATTTCTGTAAAGCATTTTTTATTTGTGACTGCAGAAGTGATGTGCTTCTTCGACACTTGGAGAGTTTACATGTTCGAGAGTTGCTTGCAAGGATTGTAATTGATGAGGCTCACTGCGTGAGCCAATGGGGGCATGATTTTAGACCAGATTATCAGGTTGGAGCTTTTTATACCTTCCAAATTGATGTCACATGATATGCCATTTAAATTTTAATCGTGTTGTTAATTTGTCCAGGGACTTGGCATACTGAAACAGAAATTCCCAAATACTCCTGTTTTAGCTTTAACAGCTACAGCTACAGCTAGTGTAAAAGAGGATGTGGTGCAAGCTCTAGGTCTTGTTAACTGCATCCTTTTTCGGCAGAGTTTTAATCGCCCAAACTTATGGTGCGTTGAAAAAAGAGAAACTTCTTACTTGACTTTGAAAGGATGAATCATGATTCATTCTGAACATTGCAGGTATTCTGTCGTTCCAAAGACCAAAAAGTGTTTGGAGGACATTGACAAATTCATTAGGGAAAATCATTTTGATGAATGTGGCATTATCTATTGTCTTTCTCGAATGGACTGTGAAAAGGTTGCTGAAAAGTTACAGGTTCGTCTTCTTATTACACTGTACTGTTTAGTTGAAGATTTGATGTGATGAATTGGCTGTGATTTTCTTGTTTGTTCTTGCCTTACTTTCCTTTTGTCCCTTATCTCACTTCTTGTTGTTTGTATTCAGCATGATGATATGGGTATCTGGTAAACTAGGAGTGCACTCTTGTTATTGAGCTGATTGAATATTTATATAAATGAATAATAAATATAGAAGTTAGCATCCTGTTGCTTGCAAATACATTATCCAGTTATGTTCATTGTTCAGGAATGTGGACACAAGACTGCATTTTATCATGGCAACATGGATCCTGCTCAACGTGCCTTTGTTCAAAAGCAGTGGAGTAAAGATGAGATCAATATTATTTGTGCTACTGTGGCATTTGGAATGGGTAAATTTGCCTCTCTACTACTGCGTATTGCATAGATTAACTGAATGGAATCATATTTAAAGTTGATGTTTTAGGTATTAACAAACCTGATGTCCGCTTTGTAATCCATCACTCCCTCCCAAAATCTATCGAAGGCTATCATCAGGTACTGACATAGCGTAAAAATGTTTTTTTGGCATAGGTTTTGGTTGTTTGCTGACATGTATGCTTGCTTATTGTTTCTTTTCAGGAATGTGGACGGGCTGGTAGAGATGGTCTCCGTTCCTCCTGTGTATTATATTATAGCTACAGTGACTATGTCAGTATCAAGCATACTCAAATATTAATTTACATGTACTTGGAAACTAACTCAGCATTCATATTAGTGGCAAATTATATGAAACAAGTGGTGATTTAGATCCTACTCTCTTCTTCCTTTTGTCCATCCTTTTTACACTTATATCTAGTTGTATCTCATATATTTCTAGATTCGAGTTAAGCATATGTTAAGTCAAGGAGCAGTGGAGCAAAGTCCCATGACATCTGGCCACAATCATTCAAATATGACAAATCCAGGAAGAGTACTGGAAACAAACACTGAAAACCTTTTAAGAATGGTAATTCTCTTTTTTTAAAATGCTGCTTGAAGTTTCTGTATTGTTTGTTGCTATATTATTACTCTATTTTGTTGTTGACATTACGATATCTTTGCCTCAAACTATCCCAGGTCAGCTATTGTGAAAATGATGTTGATTGTAGGCGCCTTCTTCAGCTTGCTCATTTGGGGGAGAAGTTTGATTCTTCAACATGTCAGAAAACGTGTGATAATTGTTTGAAGATCACAAGTTTCATCGAGAAGGATGTCACTGAGATTGCAAAGCAATTGGTTTGAAATAATTTTCTTTCCATCTGTATACTATTTTTGTCCCTCCACTTTATGGAATTCTATTAATTTGTTACATTTGAGACTTTAGTCCACCATTTCTCAGTTTACTTACTTCCGATTGCCTCTGTTTAGGTTGAACTGGTTAAGTTAACAGGGCAGAAGGTCTCATCATCTCATATATTAGAAGTGTATCGCGGTTCCTTAAGCCAGTTGGTACATCAATAAGCACTTGTTTGGTTTCTTCTTTCTTTACAATCTCTTTTTGCTCTTGATAATCACATACTCTTAATGTCAAAATTAGGTCAAGAAATATCGGCATGAGACTGTGAGACTTCATGGTGCTGGGAAGCACCTAGCTAAGGGGGAGGCTTCCCGAGTATTGCATCATCTTGTTGTAGAGAATTTTCTTCTGGAGGAGGTTAAGAAAAGTGATATTTATGGATCAGTATCATCCGTATTGAAGGTATCCAAAGACTCAAGTCTAATTGTTTGCTTGCTGTGCTTCAAATGAGTGATGAAATAGCTTCCATAATTAGATTCCAATTACATTAAGTTCTCCAATGTGATGAATTTTTTCAGGTAAATGAGCCCAAAGTCCGCAATCTCTTGCTTGGTGGGCAGAGAATCATATTGAGGTTTGACCATAGAAGCCATTTCATTCTTGAAATTTTAATTACAATTTTAGGAATTGAATGCTGTTAGCCTCAGATATTGTTAGCTTGAGACATCAACTTTGCTTGAATTGCTGTGTCTGGACCTTCTCTAGACTCAAGTTGAGAATACATTCATATGTTTTTCTCAGTTTTTATTCTCCTCAATGGCATCCTTACCTTATTGCAGGTTCCCATCCTCTGTGAAAGCATCAAAGCGAGGGAAGTCTGATGCAACTCCAGCTAGAGGTTCTCTGACATCTGGGAAGCTAAATCTCCCTCAAGATGACATTCCTGCTCAGCCTCAAGCTGAAGTTGATGTGGTATGCATTGGGTTTTATTTACAGTTCTGTTTATTGAACTTCTTAATCTGTCTTGAATTGTTTTTAATCGAAGTTTACTTCAGAATCTTTCGGCTAAGTTATACACGGCTCTGCGGATGCTGCGGACAGCTCTTGTTAGGGAAGCCGGAGATGGTGTCATGGCTTACCACATATTTGGGTAAGTTATACAAGTTTTCTATTTGGAGTTCTTTTAATCTTTGCGGCTACGGAGAATGCAATTTGATTGAATTTTAAATTTGCATGGTAAGCATCTGATAAGCTGGTGTTTCTATATTTAGTAATGCTACGCTGCAGCAGATAAGTAAGAGAGTACCGAGAACAAAGGAAGAACTCCTTGACATTAACGGCATTAGCAAGTACGTTCTTCTTGGAATAGCATAGTGTCCTGGTCACTGAACCGGCATTCATTAACGTTTATGTTTGACACAGGGCTAAGGTAAGCAAGTATGGGGATCGGTTACTGGAAACCATTGAAAATACTATAAACGATTATTACAAGTTGGATAAAAACAGCAGCGGCAGCAAAGGCAGTGCTGATTCTGCCAAAAGGAGACGAGGAGCAATTGGAGACCCAGATGGCAATGCTGAGGATGATGATGACTTCACCAAGAGTACCGGCCGTTCTAAGAAAAGGACAGTAAAGAGACAGAACAAAAAAGCTGTGATATATGATTCTGCAGAGGAAGATAATGACTATGGATACCTTGATGACGACCTAGACCTAGATTTTGACAACATAGAAAATGAAGCATTAAGTAAAATAAATTGTAGGAATGCTGAAGGAAGAGTACTGCCTCAATGGAAATCTTGAAATAGTGTGTGGCCGATCATCTTCAATGTGTATGTTGTTATAGGGGCCTTTGGTTGATCCTTTGCGCTAACATATGGTTGTTGGAACAGACATCTGTTCCATCAAAATAGTAGAAGATAACCAGTAAATACAGATTAACTGAAAAATTGTGAATAGCTCGAATTTTTGCCACGGGAGGTAGCTCGTTGGCGATCGAATAGAACAATTAATCAAGGGAAGTTTTTTAATAACTATGCAATGCGGATCCATTTCTAATTTTAGGTGCACTGTACAATTTAATCACATATATACATATATTTATAAAATTTTCAAAACAAATAATTGAGCCAAAGATTTGTGTTAACGTTGCAATGCAAGACTAAATTTTTTTTTATATTGATAATACATTAAAATTAAATTAACCTTGCAATGCTAACGATTATAACGTTGTGCCGGCTATAATATCAAATAAAATTGTACAATTTTTCAAGTAACGACCATAAAACTCACCTATCTTTGCTTAATTTGATAGCAGTAGTTTTTATTCGTTGTATCGAATACATTATTATAATATGGTATTGCCCTGGGAAAAGGAGACTTCAAGAATCAGACATATATTAATAATAATTTAAATCTAGGGCATAGATACCTATATACATATTTGTTCGTTACATTAAAAGAATTCTACTTTAAACAATCACTTATCTCTACAGCAACCTACGATACACAGCTGACAACTTCACACTGCTATATACAAATATGTGTGTATATTATTATTTCTGTACTTCCAACAATCACGTCAAATGTTATCAGCTAAATATTTATACCACGGCCCATGAACACCAACCGATATAGTGGCTGCCACAATCAAAACACCAGCAGCTTCCACTACCTTGTCAGTCAGAACAGCAGCCCCAACCTTGAGGAGAGCCACCTCTGCTAATTTCTTCCCACGGGGCCCACTTCCCCCAAGCACAACTCCACGCAAAGCTGAATAGACAGCATTGAACACCCTCTCAAACACAGCATCCCCAGCTTGTAAGCTCTTTCCTAGCATCCTGGCAGCAACTACCTTCCTTGACTCTAATTTCCCTGCATCTTCACCTTCAACTGTGGCCAAATTGCAAATCACTTCTACAATATCTTTAATATCAACATCTTCAACACGGTCGACCAGATCCAGGAGTTGCTCAGCACATTTAGACACAATACTCTCCATATCCGCAGAGCTAGCTACTGCTTTTTCACTCAGGACTATCTGGCGGCATATAAGAATGCTGCAATTCCCAAACTAAAAATAAGATGATATGGTACACATACACACACACTATAGTGCAACGCAATATACTGTCTCCAGTATTACCATTCATGAAGAAGAATGTCACAGCCTCATGACACAAATATCATACTACTTACCTCGCAGCAAGCACAATAATCTTCTGAATTTGAGCCTGAACCGATCTCAACCTGGCGAAGTTGAGAGATAAAGTTTCTGGTAGATCTTCTCGTCTCAGACCAGATATTCCACTTACTAATTTCAGCAAACCAAGCCGCACAGCTAGATCAACTTGTTCCCCTTGGCATTCTGGCTGGTGATTACCTGATCAAATTACATACAAGCAGGTATCAAAATAAGCAACAGCTTGTACTTCAAAGCAAATTGAACAATCGGGAACTAAACTTTTCTCAATTTTGAACCTGTAGCATTTGCATCAAGGGAAAGGGCTTTTGGGCTGCCATTTGTTTTGAGCATAATATTTCCCCCAGTTCTGAGAGCAGTAGAAGGAAGCCATTCTTGGGATGAATTATCACCCAATGCTGAGGAGAAATTCACATGTTCATCCCACTCTTGATCTTTGCAATTCCAAACAGATGAAAGCCATCTGAGTGTTGATGGCAAAGAGGTGTTGGCATCAGATGGGGATCCATATTTGTTATCAAAGGCATTCCTAAGGTAGTCCAGACCAGCAGGCCCCTTAACCAAAGGCTCCATCAATCTTATGCGTGCTTTGCTTATCTCCTTCTTAAGAATCTGCACAATAATTTAATACGTGACATAACAGAAAACCAAAGTAAAACGAATATTTACAAGCTAAAAAATCTCCATGCCAGTGCAGTTTCCCCAAAATAGGGTTTACAGATGATGGCACGTTTAAAGGGAATTTGATCTACATAACACAACGAACAAAGCACTGTTCATGGAAGCTTTGAGCGGCCAATCATAACACATCTCAAGTCATTTGATGTATTATACCTAATAAGTAATAACTACACTTACAAGCAGCAGCATTCAAAGTACACTTAAAAATAAATTGAAAGAAACAACAAAGGAAAGAGATGCAAACACACCTGAATCTGTTCAAGGACAAATTGCAAACCTTTGACCAAGGCTATAACACATGAATTGTTTGACTCATCCCTTGATTGACATATTTCCCTCAACTCACAAAATAATTTCTGGTGTGTAGCCTTCATTATCTCCTCATTGGCTGGAGATGAGAGCTTCCTTAAACTGGCTAGAGAAAAGTCAAGAATTTTTCCAAGGTAATCGATATCCAGGTTACCTGATGTCAGCACCTTGACATACACAAAAGAAAGATATATCAGAAATGGAGAATTAATGCTAGGTATGTCAATGATCTAATAGCCATCACAGGCTGCAGAGAAAATAGCTGCTACCTGTGAGAGAATTTCTAAATCAATGACTGCAAATATATCCTCCTTCCAGCTTTGTGGAGCAATCTCACAAATTCGATCCCTAACCTCTCCCATAAGGTGCACAATCCGGTCATAGTTGGGCTGTTCCTGCTTAACAGATTCCATAATACCATCCCAAAAGGCATTCTCCATTGTCTGTTTTATTTTCCCCTGCAAGATAAAATGACAGGCAAATAAGTAGCCAGAATATCAAACATGCCATCAGTTGTTTCCGCAATTTAACAAATTATATATAGTAATTTGGGCAAAATACCTCAATGCTGTTTTGAATGTGATCAGAGACATCAAAACCATCAGAGAAGCTACGGTGATGCTCATGGAGAAGTTCATTGACAATGACTTCATTATCTGTTATCAACTTTCCAGATGAAGTACCAATCTGACTATCTGAACTGGTTTTGGGTGGCAAGAAGCTGGGCCACACAAGGGACGTGTCAGTCTCCTTAAAAAGGGAACGGACTACCCTGCTAGTCTTATGGTTACTCTCATCTGAAATATTTCTTTCTCTTAAGCTGGCAGCAGTAGAAAACGGAGTTGGGCTTGGAGACATTGACTGAGTTATCACAGACCTTACGGGGCTTTCGTTACCCTTGACTTGAAAGTATCTCGATCGTGTTTCAGATAGTGCAGATTCCATACGCTCAATCCCAGCATTTCCACTCAGGTGCTGCACCTTTTCCCTCAGAAGTTTCTGATCTTCAGTGACCTGCATTAAGAAATGCTAAAAGATAAGGCCAAAGCTTACTTTATTGCTATAATAAGAAAGCAAGTTAAGGGAAGAAACACCCATATTCTAAGGAACATCCTAATGACTGTAGGTGTCCATCCATAAATGCAACAAGGAAAAATTGTTTGAGAACACACAAGTAGTCGAAAAGTTTATCCAACAAAAAGTTCACCATTAACTGCAACCATTCAAAAATGATAACTCAGGTATATTGAGAATTAGAGATAGAAAATTACCTGAAGCTGAATAGCTTTCATATCATGACTAAGCTGACCACCAACTCCTTCTGGAGTTAACCTGCACGTTTGAATCATAGAAGCCTCAAGCTGGCAAGCAGCTCTAACCAAATCCTCCTCCAGTGATTGAGCATCCTTAACCTTCCAGACCACAAAACAATTCAAGTACGAGCACCATGCTTTATCAAAAGCAGCAAGCTGGGATCGGAAGGTGCAGCGCTTCACAACTGCTGAGTCAGTCTCTTCATTGGAACTCCGTATTGGCCCATCTAGCATAATCTTAACCAACAGCTCAAACATTTGGACAAATCCTTGTGCAGACTTGGCCAGCGCAACCTCACGTTCTCCCATTCCGCTGAAGACGGCATCTGGATGACCCAATATCATATAAGCGCAAAGAACAATTCTCACTGGATACCTTGATAACCTAGCTAAGCTCTTGTTTGGCTCCCTGCTTGAATCTACTTTCTTTGCCTCCCTGCTTCTCATAGAGCTCTGGGGAGTAGCCCTTTTCTTGGGCGTAGCAACCCGCTTAAGAAGGTGATCAATGTTATCCAAGCTAAGCATACGGTTGGCAGGAGCAACTGTTGTAGACACCTTGAGACGGCTCTCAATCCGGTCAAGTAAAATTTTCACAGTCTGAAGAGTAGAAGCTGATTCAATCAGAAGAGCAAGCTGTTCAAACGGCATTGACTTGACAGATTTCTCATTGATGCCCAGTGCATCATAAGCCTTTGCCAAGGCAAAGGTTGTTCTCTTCTGTCGAATGAACCGCCTCCAGCACCTGAAAGAAGTAAATGAGGTAAGGAGAAGTCCAACAATATTATCTAGCAAAAGGCAATCCAATATTCATCGTACTTCAGCCTTAAAGGGGTACAAATTCCACCCAACAGAGAAACAAAACTTCTTCAAATACTAATACTAAATTCCTACAGCTTAAGCTCAGACATACTCTAGAAAGACTACAACTGAGTAAAGCAATGAAAACAAAAATATCTTATTTCCTAAATGCAAATAACCTTGCAAGTTTTCTGGAAAGATACTCTGCTTGCTTTGGCATTCTATTCCAACTCTCTTGCCCATAACCATTCAACCTTCCCCTCTGCCTGAGATATTCAGCTCTCTGTCTTTTTGCCTGATCAGCAGAAAATTCAAAAACTAATTACAAAACGCACCAGTAAAAGTCATCAAGCACCATTGGCAATTTTTAAGATGGTGAAAATGCCAAACAAGAGGGGGGAAAAGAGAGAGAGCGAGCAAGAAACATCATCTTCAAGATAACACCATACCCTTTGTAATCGATCTTCCAACTCATCCTTCTTTTTCCTCCTCTCAATCTCACGCTGGTGAGAAACAGACTTTGCCACATGTCTCACCTGCAAGACTCGAGCATGTGCCCTCTTCTTCTCTGCTTCCAACAATCCAAGTCTTTTTGTTTCAGCAGCAGCTCTTTTTTGGCTAATTGCAGCACGTACACACTCCTTATATTTGCTCTCTCTAGCCATCCTCCTCATCAGTGACTGAGATGACCTTTCTCTAAGAGACGCTCTTCTTTGTCTATGAGCCTTGAGGATAAGCATCCTATTAGCCTCTGCCTGTTGAACACGTGATTCCACTTTTGTCCCAAGCTTTGCACGTTCATTCTCATGTCGCATTTTAACTCCAGTTTTTGCTGCTTGGCGCAATTCATCTAGCCTGGCTAAGCGCATTTGGGCCTTTGTCAAAATGCTCAATCTGTCAGGAAGGCAGCAAATTAACTCAATTAAGTAATTTCAATTAATTTGACCATAAAATTCCAGAAAGAATTTTGTAAATAGAAGCACCTAATCTCCAACTTAGAAAGCTAGAATAATTGAATTCTTGTGGAGTAATATGGGAGAGACTAAACAGTCAAGGTATCATAAAGAAGGATAATATAACTTCATGACAGTCAGTCAAGACATTAACTTCTCCGAGAATATATAACACAACTAGTACAGATTGATAAACAATTTGAGTAATTAACATAATTAAGACAACAAAGAAAAAAGGAACTGAGAATCCAATTCCAACTAGGACACCAACAATAAAGATTCTAAATCAACAAACTTGAAATCATAGTGATCCTGCAGTTTAAGCTTAAAACTCTTATAAAATTCACAAGAGCAAATCTGTCAAATATTGCTTTCAATAGCAGAAAAAGTGTGATCAAGAAAGTTAAATTTCAAGCCAAAAGTTATACAGGATGAAGCAATATATAAACACCCTGTTTGTTGGCGACAACTTAAATTATATATATATATATTAAAACAAATACAGGATTTAACATAGAAACCAAGTAATCGAACATTAGTAAACCTACCTCTTCTGTTCAGCAGCCTGCAGTTTTGCCTCCAGGCGCTGACCAAGATCTTCCTCCTGAGATGAACATCGTGAGGGGCTTCTTGGCTTCGCACGTGCCTTGCTTGAGAGTTTCTCATAGTGTTTCTGCAGTCAAGAGAATTTCAGCATATCACACACACACACACACACGGCGCCGCGGGGGGGAGGGGAGGAGACCAAACAAAAAACAAAAGAACAAAAACAGAAAATAAACGCTCAGTATTGAAAGACGAAAGTGCCAAGAAACGGTAACTACGCAAATGAGTTCGAAGAGTGAGAAAGAAAAAGAAGGCCAGGAAAGGATTGTTGTCCAATGAAGAAACCATAATATGATATATACCAAAGCAATAATTTGAATTATCCCAACCAATACCAAGAATGAAACGTTAAAAAGCCCGCAATTCATAGAACGAACAAAAAACGAAAGTAATAAGAAAGAAAGAACCACGTGAAAAAAGGTACCACTCAAAGAGTGCGAATCAAAATTCGAACGCCAGAATAAAAAGCACTCTCTTCTGTCTTACCTAACACACACAAAAAGCCTTTGAGATAAAGCAAAGGAAGTCGAAGAAGGAAGAAACCGGCCAATTCATGAGAACCATTAACCGAAAACCATTTCTTGAAACCGGTGAATAATTAAACAAAAGAAGAATAAAACAGAATCATGTAACGCAAGAATAAAAGTTTACCAAAAGAGATTAATCTCTAAAACGGCTCATGTTTCTTACAGAAAAAAAAAGAGTTAAAAAAATCAATTACACGTGGTGAGTATATAAAACAAGTAAACAACCAATCACTTCAATTTTAAGTTCCTGAACTTTCTCACCAACCAAACAACACACAAAAACACTTCTAGAATAGAATCGGGTAAGAATACCTGTCTCCGGAGATCGGCGTCGCGGAGCTTCGCTTCGATTTCCTCCACCGTGCTCGGCGACTTGCACTCCGCGTCAAGGAGCCGTCGCCGGAGCCTCTTCGGCAATCTCGGCGGCGACGAGAAAGAATCTTCGTCGCCGGCAGGAAATTCCATCGCGATCCCTCCGCCGCCGGCACCGGCTCTTCCCTCCGGCAACTCCACTCCGGAAGCCATCGCTCAACAAAACGACGACGCAGCACACCGATCAAATCTTTCGTACAACAGCACGACGGCGATGGGAGCAACGCAACGACGTCGTACCGTACGATTACGAAGAACACACAAAAAATGAAAAATCGAAAGAGCGAATTCAATTGAAGACCACAGAGAAGAATCGATGATTAATGTAAACAGTGGAAAATTCAAAAACGATTCAAACGGGAAACGTTGCGACGAGTGGACTCAGCTTCTGGAGCTTCGTTTTTTTGGTTTTAAAAGGGAGAAAGTAGAGAGAGAGAGAGAGAGTTTTGTTTTTTCAGAAAAAATGAAAATGTGAAGGGCGTGTTTGGGCTTATGTTAACGCGAACGAATGAATTGGATGGGTTTATGTGGCGTGTTTTGTGTTTAACACTTAATCAGGAGGATTAAGGAGGGTATTAGCCACGTCAGAATGGCCCTCAACGGCGCTCTTTTTATTTTTTTGTTCCTATCTGACTTAAATGCCCCTGACCCTACCTTTCTTGACCACATTGCCCCCTATCCCTATCCACCACCTTCTCGATTTGACATTTTTTCCCTTTTCTTTTTCTTTCAATTTTGGATGACATTTACTTTTACTCAAAGCTCTGCTGGTGTTCTTTTCTTTCACTGATTTGTCATTTTTCCATAATAAAAGCCCTGATGAATTTATTTTTTCAGAGATGCTATTTGGCTCGATAACTGTAAAGTACGAATTGTGCGAATTCATGATGTATTGTTGAGAATTTTAATTTCAATAATTAAAAAATTAAAATTGTAAATTTAAAAAAAAGACAAGAAACGTTTCAGCACTTTCTCACTTGGATTCGTGCTGTTAACTTTCGAGCCGTACATCATTTTTCTTATTTTTTTTGCTTTGTTATATATTATATATGTAATATAAAATGGTTTTATAGTATCATTTAATCAAAATATTTAATTTAAATAAATTTTTATATAATAAATTAAATAATTGTATAAAAAAAATTTATATTATCAGATAGCAACTATATATATATATATATATATATATATATATATATATATAATGAGTGATAGATAACGGCGATGAATATTTCCTTTTCCGGGGGCTAAAGCAAACTCGTTTGGATTCAGAGGCGGGTTTGCCAAAATTCCAACATTTCAAGAGGAAGAATCTATGCCTCATATGGTTAATAAATCATCACATAATGTAATAACCATCTCTATTCGTGGTTATGCTGACACGCAAAAGTTTGTTTCACGTTATAACAAGTCTATATCAGATTTTAAAAAAAGAAAAAATACTTTAATTTTACGTTGTGTGCGGCTAAAGGATTTGCCTTTCACTCGCCCAAGAAAAAAAAAAAAAGGATCTGCCTTTCCTGATTACAGGCGTATCATAATAAATGTCATGAAAGGCTTAACAACTCTAATTCCATTGTCGAGTTTCATTAGTATTTGCATGCTGGAAATCAGTCAGACGTCAAAGCAGCCTGTAAAAAGCAACCAAATATTTGGCTAGACACGAAAAGCAAGACTACACGCGAATTAAATAAGAGTAATGGTATTTTAACATATTTACCTATTTAAATATTAACTTTATGATTATTGAATGGGATAGATATTAAGAATAAGTGAAAATTATCATCATATCCAATAATTATAATTTGTGTCTAAATAGTATCCACTTTTTAAGTTTTAAAATATTATTATCCATTAAATAAAGGGATAATTACAATAACCTCTCATAAGTTTCTTTAATATTATACTTACCTCCTCTAATTTTTAATATTACAGTTACCTCCCTTGTTTCTAAATAACTTTTTTAATTTCCTAAGTTACCCTAAAAATAATCCACCCTCTTCCTCTCATTCTCTTCCACCACCACCGATGGTTAAGGTGTAGGTGGTCGGATGAAGGTAGAGGGGAAGCCAAGATGCAGAGGAGCAGAGGCCAGAGGATGGTGGTGCTGCGGAGCAGGACAGAGGCTCAAGGAGAAGGCTTTGCTGGCTGTGAATGGTGGTGCATAGGGGTGACGATGGTGGCAGGGCAAAGGAGGAGCGAGGCGGAGAAGGGTGGCGACTAGTGCTCGATCTGCGGATTTATGGTTGGCTCAGTGGCAGAAGGCTTCACGGCAGCGTGGCTAGTTGTTTTGATGGGCAGCCTGCGATGAGATAGTGGAGCTATTGCTGGTTTCGCGATTTGGGCGATGAAGCTTCCAGGTGAGGGCGGATTCGCGACTAAGAGTGACGAAGCCTAGCGATTTCACAGAGCACGAGTGCAGAACAAGGCGCGATGGTGGAGGCGCGAACGGGCTGCGTAGTGGTGTTGCTAACATGGAGGAGCTTCATGGTTGAAGCTGGTTAACAATCTGACCTCTTCCCCCATTAGCGCCACGCGCTTGCCACGGCAGAGGAGAGGAAGGTGGCGGCAGTGGCTGTGGAGGGCAAGACGAGGAAAAGGAAAAGGAAGCGATGCTACCGTGGTGGTTGTGGCTAGGCAGGGAGAGAGGGATGGAAAACGAAGGTGGCGCCGATGGCCGTGCGCGATGGATGGCCGTGCGCGATGGTAATGGGGATGATTAGGTGATGGTGGCTCATGTGAAGGGGTGAGAGAGAATAAGGGTATAAATATCATTTTAAATTTATAAAGGGTGTCTATATGATAACATAAAAATAATTAAGGGAGGTAGTTGTAATATTAAAAATTAGTGAGAGATAAGTGTAATATTAAAGAATCTTATGAGACATTGTTGTAATTGCCCGTTAAATAAAAAACTTCAACACGAAGGAGTTGCATTTTAGAATCACACTTCAAATTCTCCTCTATCTTTGCGTTAACTATTGAGCAAACCACAATTGACCAAATCGATATCCATTCTCAAAAGTAAAGGTCTTGTCTCCATGAACCCATGTGGCCAGGTCACATATTGGAAACAAAGGTAAGGGTACTCAACTAATCATGATCCATGCTTTTTGGGTAATACGTATGATGATTAATGTTCAACTGAAAAAGTATCATTCATGGGAAAATTACAGGGTATGATTTGCTTGTGACCAAAATACAGATTATCTTCTCTTTGATTAAGGGTATAAATAAGACGGGATAAATTTTCATCAACTCCATGTTTAAATGAAATTATTTTTAAATTTTTAAAAATCCAAACATAAGATTTAATTTATAAATCACATCATTTTTCATTTTTTTATGAATTAAAAATAATCACTACTGAAATTAGTGACTAATTCTCTCAACTCATAGAACTCACAGATACAGATCTTGTCTCTAACCATGAAATCATTTTCTTTCCATACACATTGTCATAAATCAATCCCCTAACTAGATGCTTAATGAATCTAGTTAGCTACCAACTGTCTTAAACCTTGTGGTTATCATGTTCATTCTTAAATCATTCTAAACACTAAAAAAAATAATAAGTATCAAATAAAAGTAATAAGTGGCGAATATCTTGACTTATAAATTTTAGATGATTGGGTTTTTATGATTGATTGATTTTCCATTTGCGCAATTCTAAAGGCAGAGGTATTTTATATGGATTACTCATTACTATATTTGTATGTACTATGTGTATCTTTTGCTAGAGAATAGTGTTATTTGTACTCATCATTTACATATGAGATATGGAATTTAAATTAAGTGAGGTTCACAAACTATATGTGTCAGCACGATATCTCATAGTTTATGAATACAAATAATATTTATCTTTGTTGAATGATTAATTAGTTTTGAAGTTGCATTTTTTTTAATTAGTTTCAATGATAATCCCATCTACAAACTTGAGTCCAAAAATAGAATACACATCGGACATAAAAATAAATATTCATGTGTAATAGGGATACTTTACCATGAGAATGAGAAGGATAAATCTAAATAATATAATTATATATTGTAAAAAAAAAGATTAATAATCACATATACACACTTTAAAAAGTCATATAATTTATATAATAACAACCGCTACAACAATAACCCCAGTAACAATCGCAACAACAACAATAACAACAATAAAGGGAAAGCACCACAAAGAGGTCCAAAGAAGACTCCACGGCCTGCGCCATCCATGGAATGTCCCAAGTGCGGCAAGAATCATGGGAGCATGCCATGTCGAGCCGGAACAAACGTGTGCTATCGGTGTGAAAAACCAGGTCATTACTCCCGAGAATGCATGGAAAGAAACCCGCCAACCCCCAATCCCAAGCCACAATACCAGGGAAGGGTATTTACTGTTAATGCTGAAGAAACAACGAAGTCACGAAATCTTGTGGAAGGTAAGGGTAATATGCATGGTAAAGACTTAATTGTACTATATGATTCTGGCTCTTCTCATTCTTTTATCTCCCATTCATGTGTTAAAAGCCTTAATTTACCTATGACTGAGCTTCCTTTTGACCTTATTGTTTCTACCCCGATCGAAAACCCGTTAGGACTTGTAAATGTTGTTTAGATTGTAGTTTTATTATAGATAATAGATCCTTTGTTTTAGATCTTATTTGCTTACCCATGAGGTTTAGATGTGATTCTTGGCATGGATTGGCTTGAGGCCAACCGTAATCGTTAAACTCAAGTATGAGAAACCATCACTTTTTCTTCCTGTCTCCTATTGGACTCTAAGAAACCCATAAGTCTTTACATAACCGGCTGGGAAATGGACTGTGGTAAGGGTGAGAGTAAAGGTTACATTTTCTTAGCCGCTAGTGATGTAGACTTTGGAGCAAAGTATCGATGAGATACCAATAGTAAGAAATTATCCTGAAGTATTTCCATGAGATACCGAGTTTCCTCAAGAGAGATAGAGTTTTCCATAGAATTGTTTCCAAAGGGACCTATATCCATAGCCCATACAGTGATGTCCCATTAGAATTGACCGAGTTAAAAACTCAATTGGAAGATTTATTGGAGAAAAAGTTTGTTAGGCCTAGTGCATCACCTTGGGGAGCCCCCTGTTGTTTGTAAAGAAAAAGGATGGGAGTATGAGGACGTGTGTAGATTATGGCGCTGAATAAAGTAATGTGTTGAAAAACAAGTATCCTCTCTCGCTTAGGATCGATGATTTGATGGACCAACCGGAAAGGTGCGGTAGTGTTTTCTAAGATAGATTTGAGGTCGTGCTACCATCAAATTAGAGTGAGAGATGAAGACATACCTAAACGGCTTTCGCACTGACACGCCATTTTGAGTTTGCAAATAATGTCCTTTGGGTTAACCAATGCTCCACTATTTTTATGGATTACATGAATAGGATCTTTCGACCCTATTTAGATCAGTTTGTAGTTGTCTTTATAGATGACATTCTCATATATTCTAAGACCCATGAAGAAAGCATGAATGCCACCACCATAGTAATCGAGATCTTGAAGGAAAAGAAACTATATGCCAAGATTTCCAAGTGTGAGTTTTGGTTGATAAGGTGCAATTTTTAGGGCATGTAGTATCTAAGAAAGGAATTGGTCAGAGATCCTAGTAAGGTAGAAGCCGTAGTAAACCGGGAAAGACCAACCACCAGAATCAAGTAAGGAGCTTTTGGGTTTAGCCGTGCTATTACCGCCGATTTATCAAGGGATTTTCCCATTTCCTACCTTTGACCAAGCCGACTAGGAAGAACACCTTTTCATGGACCCGGAGTGTGAAAAGAGCTTTCAAGAGTTAAAACACAAGCTAACCTCGACTGTTTTAGTGTTACCCGAGCCCAATATGCCTTTCGAGGTGTATTGTGATGCTTCAAAAGGGTTTAGGTTCAGGTATTGATGCAAGATAGGTAAGTGGTGGCCTATGCATCAAGACAACTCAAGCCACATGAGGCAAACTACCCTACCCATGACCTTGAGTTAGTCAGCCGTGTTTGCTCTAAAGATTTGGAGACACCATTTATATGGAGTTAAGTTTGAGGTGTTTTCCGATCACGAGAGTTTGAAATATCTCTTTGATCAAAAAGAGCTAAACATGAGGCAAAGGCGATGGATAGAGTTCTTGAAAGATTATGATTTTGGATTGAACTACCATCCTGGTAAAGCTAATGTAGTAGCTGATGCTTTGAGTAGGAAGTCCTTACAAGTGTCCCGCTTGATGGTGAAGGAGGTTGAATTAATTGAGCAATTTAGTGGACTTAAACCTAGGAATGACTTTGACCACTAAGGGCATCGTGAGCTTGTCATCTTAGAGTGACAAGTGAGTTCAAAGAAAGGATTGTTCAAGCTCAAGGGGACGATGCCGAAGTTTCAAGAGACTTTAGGGGCAAGTGCAGTGAAAGTTGATAGGTTTTACCCAAGGAATGGGACGATTTGTGGAGGTTTAAAGGTCGAATATGTGTACTGCTAGGGTGACCTCCAAAAGATATTTGGAGGAAGCCCATAAGAGCCATTTTACCCTTCATCCTCGGTGCCACCAAGATGTATCAAGATTTGAAGAAGATGTTCGGTCTGGAATGAAGAAAGATGTGTGCACATGGGTGAGTAAGTGCTTGGTGTGTCAAAAGGTGAAGATTGAACACCAAAACCTTCCTGAATGCCGCAACCTCCGTCGATCCTGAGTGGAAGTAGGATAGTATCTCCATGGATTTTGTGGATGGATTAATGAGGACCCAAATGAATCATGATACCATATGGGTAATCGTGGATCGATTGACTAAGTCACCCCACTTTTACCTATTAAGGTGACTTATTCCTTGGATAGGTTAGCACAATTATATATTCGAGATAGTAAGGTTACATGGGTGCCGCCGACGATAATCTCTGACCGGGATCCGCTTACGCCACGATTTTGGGAGCCTTTCAAAGCGCTTGGTTCAAAGTCGGTCTAGCACGACACCTATCACCCCAAACAGACGGTCATTAACTGAAAAGAACTATCCAAACCTTGAGGATATGTTGGGCGGCATGTGTTTTAGATCAAAGTGGAAGTTGGGATAAGTATCTCACATCGATTGAATTTGCATATAACAACTGCTTATCATGCAGTATCGGTGGCACCGTATGAGGCCCTATGGACGGAAATGTCAATCTCCCTTATGTTGGTATGAACCCGAGAGCAAAGTTTATGACCGGACTGATATTGCGAGGAAACAACGGAACAAATCAATAAGATTAGGGATAAGATTCTTCTTGCTCAAAGTCATGGTAAAACTATGCTGACAAGCGCGAAAACCGCTAGATTTTCAAGAAGGGACCACGTGTTCCTAAGGATCACCCCCACCATGCATAGGCGAGCAATAAAGTAAAGAAATTGAGCCCTGTGATTTCTTGGTCCGCTTGAAATCCTTACCAAAGTAGGACCTGTAGCCTAACCGTATAGCCCTACCTGAGTCTATCCAACTTTCATGATGTTTTCCATGTCTCTCGATTAAGAAAGTATCAATCGACCCGAGTCATACTAGAGCCGTAACATGTACAATTAAGAGATAACTCCGACATTTAACTTACTACCCGCGAATCGTCGACCGAGGGAGTTAAGGCTTATGAACAGACTTGGTCAAAGAAAGCATGGGGACAGGTGAAACCGAAGAACTTACATGGAGCTGAATCAAACATGAAAGCACAATACCCCGAAGTTGTTCTCGTGCAGAACGACTTTCCAGTAAATTCTTTTAAGGAGGAGTAATGTAACGCCCCTAATTTTTTACCGTAATTTTTGATCATTATTAGAAATTACTAATTACCGACTACGTAGGTAATTATTACATAAGATTTGAGGCCGAACAATCCTCAATAAAGGAATATAACATTAGAAGAGAGGTTAGAACGATTAAATGCAGTCGCAAATCACTTCTGTAGACGTATAAAATGCACCAAAACAAGCCCCGTTATTTTACTCGTAAAATGAGGATCGTGGCCCCACCTATTCTCAAGGATATTTGAGATAATAAGGGATTGTTTGTATTATGTGTGTTAACAGAGCAGAAGGATCTCAATTTTGAGTTAGGCCCGACGCTACAACGACTAATACGCTACAATGCTTTAACTCGACGTATACGACCGAGCCCGAACCTCACTAAAATGTTTTAAAATGTGTTTTTAAGCCATGATTAACCATTGGTTAGCTCCGGGTGGCTCAGGCAGCTTTTTAAGTGAAAGTACGATTTTGCCGCTTTGAAGCGCTTTGCTAATTTATTTTTGATTCAGATAACAAACCTAAGCAATATTAGGCTCAAATTAAAGCTTATTAAATTCTAAATATTAATCTAGAGTCAAAATTATGTATTTAGATTGATTAGAACCCAAAATTGCTCAAAAACACCCAAATTGCTTGCTAATTCACTTAAACCCTTAACCGTAAATTCTCTAAATTACATGAATACCTTTGCCTACACCTAAATAATGCATGGAACACACAAATTTCACTTCTTTGGGCTGTAATGGACGAAATTATTGATGCCATTATGCAGCTGAATTATTGCCAAAAGTTGAACTAAACAAAATGCCAAATGTCACCATAAGAGACATATATTCCTTAATTTCATACAACTGTCTAAAATGATTTTTTCCTCCCTTATTTCTCCAGCAAAATTCGGCCCACTACCTCATCATTTTGGCCAATTAGAAGCCTCAAAATCTTCTATAAATAGGCTTGCTTGAGTGGTCTTGGAATGCTTGGTTCATAACTAGTTTTAAGAGCACCAAAAACTTTCTTTCTTCCTCCTCTTTGGCTGAATTCTTTCTTCAATTTTTTCAAAGAGATTTTCTTTCATTTCACTTCAAGAAACCAAGTTCTCTTCCTCTTCTTCAACTCAGATTAGGTAGGGAGTAGTTTCTAAATTTATTTCTATGCTTTGAGGAGTTGTGTTTTTAGCTCAAAATGATGAAATTATGAACTTACCTTAGCTTTTCATTTTGGTATCGGGGGATTCGATTCTCATGGAGCCTCGAGGATTGACTAGCTATGCTTCTAAAGCATAATACGTTAGTGACGTCATGTGTAGATGTTTATCATTAGGATGAGCTTGAGGATTAGAAATACATGACTACTGTATGTTGAAAGTGCCATGGTAACTTGCTCACTTTGCATGGAATATTGGGCCTGATCACCGTTGTTGTCGCTTTGTGTGTATAGGGACCAATGGCACATCGACAACAGTATCTAGAGCGCAAAGATAGAATAATCAAGACAACGAGGCAAATTTAAGCACTCGCGACGTAGCAAGGACCATGAGAATGATGGATGGAACGAATGGATCAGATCGCTGCCAATATGAATCGAGGACATGAGATTCCCGAACATGCCTCGCTTTAGGAGTTTCGTAAAGGCAAACCCACCAGCCATGGGACACCGAATCCAAATATTGCGTATGAATGGATTCGAATATTGAGAAGGTCTTTGCCGTAGTCCCATGCTCTAAGAGCAAAAGGTCACCTTCGCTACTCATATGCTTGAGGGTGATGCGCTTACGGTGGACAGTGTTCAAGACTCGAGACTAACCGACGTGGACATTGATTGGGAACTATTCAAGGTCCATTTTTACGAAAAGTACTTTCCGTGAGTCGCTAGAAATGCCAAGGACATTGAATTCATGCAACTTGTCCAGGGAATATGAATGTGGCCCAAGATATTTGCTGATTTGAAGAACTCATTAAGTTCTCAAGAATGTACCAAGGAAATCCTGATGGGTACTGAAAATGCATTAAATACGAGTCAGGGTTGAAGGCGGAACTTAATGTGGCAGTTGCACATTTGGAGATTAGGGATTTCTCTACCCTAGTTAACAAATGTCGGATTATTGAAGAAGGTCAGAGAAAACTAAACACCCCAAAGTCAGATAATGATTTGATATGATTGAAGTTGTGATAATTATGGTTTATTGTTAAGAGAATGATTCATAATTGGTTTAGTAACTAATTAGTTCTATAATTGATAATTCTATGTAAGGATTGGATGCTTATTGAATGATTTCCTGGCTTGCATGTTATAGCTTATTGCAAATAATGAGAATGCTTATACATGAAATGTTCTTTATTATGTAAAATTTACCTTTGTTGCTAGAAGAAAGTGTATCATTGTAAAATTGTAATTTGGAAAGGTTCTGGCTAAGGAAAGACTTGGTATTTAAGCGTGTCCATTGTGACCCACCTCTCTTTCCTGGGAATCTCCATATGCATGATTACGCTGATATATATTATTCTACCTTAAGACTATAAATGAGAAAATGTTATGATGTTTATGAATTGTATTATGATATAACATGCAAAGATTTAATGGTGACTTAAACTTATAAGAAAATGATCCTTTGGAACCATCGACTATAGGTGGTGAGTATTTAGCCCACTAACCCGCTTCTCTCAAAAGGGTAGTCGGGACTTTAGCTTATCAAAAGGATAAGTATATGCTAGTGACTAGTAAAGTATGAGCTCATAACCTAAATTACTTCCAAAAGGGTGGAGTATAAGGTGGCCTAAGGAAAATAATGATGATGATAAGATTTTAAAGTCACCTAAGGCACTAAAGAAATGAAATATGTGCACTATGTCCACATGTAGCTAATATTATATACGACGTTCTTTTATGCATGTTATTTGATAATGATGATGAGGAAAATGATGTAATGATAAAGGAAAAGTTCATTGTAAATATGACATGTTAAGATTATGATGCATTATAAGACGATGATTAAAAATTCGAACTCTAAGCAAGATTTGTCTAACTTAAAATGAACCTTTGCATGCTCACTATTTTAGAATAATCCCGAGGTCTCCCGGGACTTTGATGATGACATCAGAGAAGGAGGTACTCATCGAGAATTCTTTAGCAAGATTCTCACTCCTTTCTCTATTTCCGTCATTGTCTCCAGATTCGTAAGCGACATTCGTCCCGGTCGCTGATACCCTACTTGGGAATTTCACTATGATCCTGCATCGTCGTATCATTTTGGAAGCGGCGCAGTCTTGTGGTTTTTTTATTTACATAGGTTGTCCATTTCGCACATCCTGCCTCTAGTTATCGATTTTCTCCTACTCATGTATATTCTCGAGAGCTCGCTCCTACTCACACGTGTAAGAGAGGGTAGTGAGGAAACAGTTGTTCAAATTGAGGTTAGCAAGAAGGTCGTCGCCCATGCGACTCCACCGGTGCATCTTGTGTGTCCCTCCCTATGGAGCCTCATCAAGATCGGATTTATTCCCCATTTCCGGGACAAAGTGGCCATAGAAGGTTCTTAGTAGATTTATGTGTGTTCATGCACCCTAGTTTTAGGATAACCTTCCCGGCTTATGGAGTTATCTAGTTTAGGGGCATGTATTTCCTTAAGTTTATTTTCTTTTATGGGTTTGCATAAGATAATGATGTATGAACATAACCCACCCTTTGAATGAGGTTATTGTATGTAAATATATGCTATAATGTGCTTATGGATGTTATATGATGGAGCCTAAGTGATATGATGTGATATATTCTTAAACGTCTTATTATACTCCGCTTACTCGTTCACGCCAGACGGCCACGCTTTCAATTATGTGTTTTAAAAAAAAAAAATGGCTCGTAATTTCACTAAGTATTTTCAAATTATGAAGAAAGAACCAAAGCAAGGAGTAAAGTCTAGTCATTAATCAGATTCAACCTATGTGTATCTGGTTAATTACTAGGGTGTTACATTTATTTTTTATCATTTATATAAGATCTAATAGTCAATATTTATTCATTTCACTCTTATAATTAACTACACATCTAAATTTTCCATACCCTTTCTCTTGTAAGATTCAATATTTATGTGCATATATAAATTTAATTTTCATGCATCATAAATGTAAAAAAAGTATATACACACATACTATGACACTAGCAAAAGTGTTATACTCACCCACTAGGTCTCACAGCTAGAAGTATTTGATTCTATGACTTTTACACTAATAGCATAAAATGACTTTACACCGTCCGTTAGTATAATTGTAAAAAAATATTAAATCATGATGGATAATTATTCACCATGAGTCCATGATAACTAAACACCATGATTTTAGAGGTGTTCATTGTTCAATATGATTCAGTTTTGAGATTAAAAATCATTCAATCTAAATAACAAATTTTAGTTTGATTCTATTCATTGTTAGTATATTTGAACAAATGGATCAAATCAAGCTGATTTAAATTTTCCTGGGTCTATTTGAATTTTTTTTATCTAAATATTATGAACTATAAAAAATTAACTTTTAGCTGCGTTAAATTAGATTAATCCTTGGTGTTTTTATAAAACCATATACAATAATAAAATCTAAATTAGTTATAAAATTTATAAAAAATGTTTAAAACTAATATGCCGGGCAAATAGTAAATTATCTAAATAAAACTATGCTGATCAAATTGCAAGAATTAATATATAATTGAAAATATAAAATATTGAGTTAAATATACGAAAAAGATATTTCAATAAATTTAGTAATTTTAAATATAATTTTAGTCTCTAAAAAAATAGTAGATCTTTTTTTTTGGATCCATGTTATAGCCAGTTGCGTGATAAGGGTTAAAACTATAGTGCCAATAAAAGGCCCAATACCACATCCGAACCCATGCCTAAAAGCCCAAAATTGGATAATATTATAGATTATATTTATATGTTTATTTAGATGGATAAAAAATAAATATAAGTTACTTTAATTGGTCCAGTGGTGAGAAGTTTGGATAACATATATGAAATCCTCATTATAACTTTTTTTTTTATCGAAATCAGGGTATCTCCATAGTCGAAAGACTATTCAGGGATTAAACCCCTGACATTTAGTTAAGGGAAGATGAGTCCTACTACTTAACCACACCTCCCGGGCTAATCCTCATTATAACTAATGTAATTTTAGAAGTACAAAAAAAAGATAAGTATAAATATAGATGTGAATAAATATAAATAATTATAGTACATTGGTAACTACTATACTCACTTGATTGGAGTTACAAAATGATTTATTTTAAGTGTTTTGAAAAAGTATTTATCGAGAAGTTAGATATAAAACCCAAAAGCACAAAAAATGACATTTTAAGAAAACAACAATTTATGTAGTCAAACATAATAAATATGATTTTTAACTTTTAAGAAAGTATTTAATTTATATACATTGATAATGTTAAAGTTTTTCATATAATTATCTAATTAAATATCATGATATTTAACTCTTTAAAAAATTTTAATTAAATGATACAGTGAATTAAAATTAAACACTTTAAAAAATTGAAAAGAAAAACCATAAATCATATTGTCCAAACTCTAAACGCCTCAATGTCGTGACTGCCTTCTTTATTCAACTCGAAAACAACACGTCCTTCACCCTTTTCCAAACTCCATCATAGCTTTTGAATTCATATGCTCCATTGCCACCCCTACAAGAGTTGTTAGGTTTCTGATTTTCGTTGGGTTGCATTTGACTTTCCCGTTGAAAATGAGGAAAGTATGGCCCACCAAAAAAGCAGGGGGCAAACCCGTCAATACAACAAACCACAAGGCCATCACCGTAATTCTACACTTCTGCTGACTCCATTACTTCACTCCGTAGGCCACAGCATAAAAGCCGTGACGCGAAGGCTTCTCTCTGACGCTGCCACGTCATCCCAAGAGGCGCTCCTCCACATCTAATCTTGTTAGTTGCACGTCTAGCTCAGTCGCGCGAGTACATAAATCGAATCGTACCTCCTCTCCTCTCTCTAGCAGAATTTCTATAAACGAGCAATACCACCTTTAGATTAATAAAGTAAAAAAATTATTTTTTTAATTTTATTAATTCAAATATAAAATTTTATCTGAATATAAAATTTTCTTATTTTACTCTCTAAACTTAAATCTTCACTTTAGAGGATCTTCACCCATTGTTTGCAATTACGTGTTGCCCCATCCGATATGCGTCAGGCTCGCGAATGCGCTAGAACATTCATTCCGCTTCTACAGGTTGATTACGTGTCAGCCACATATTGATCGAATGCATGACTCACGGTGCGGAGGAAAGTAGCAGATTACTCTTGTCTGGAGAGAAAAATGAAAATTTTTTGTTTCTTTGTTTTATGAAAAAGAAAGTGATAAAATTTACTGAGGCGTGCGAGTGGGCATGAAAAGCACGTGTGGAGCTGGAGGTGCGGGGTTGGATTGGATTTTAACCATAAAAACCGTTCAACGTGGGGCCCATAAATTTAAGCGGCCACCGTGATCGCAGATGTGGAGACCACGGACACAGCAACACGTAAGCAGACACGCAAATCTCCACATACATGCCTGACATATTCATGTAGTTTAATGGTTTAAAATACTGCTTACTATATTTAATTTGATTTGATGTGTGCTTGCCCTTGTGGACCTTAATCGTTGTTATCAACATATTTGTAAGAAAATAGTGCGAAGAACAATGACAGTCACCACCATAGGATGTTCGAGACTTGGCGGTAAGGGAATGTTGGAGTACATTCTATTTTGAACCAACCAATCTTATGGTAGCATAAAAACAAAAACAAAACCAACTTGCAATTGTGCTGGTAACTGATAAAAGCACGAGCCAATTTATCTCCGCAGTTTGCTCACAAAAATACATAACGTTAATGTTACTTGACTAGGGTTAGTGCCATGTGTTTATTATATTTACACGTGTAGAGTGTTACCGTAAAAATAATTAGGTGAAGTGTTGGGACGTGATGGTATAAATGGCATAGTATAGAGTTCTTTTTAATTAGATATAATTTTATATGATTCAATTTTTATGTTATAATATTAATATATCAAAATTAAACTCTATTTTTTATTTATAAATGAAATAATAATTGATTTCTTTATAACTCTATTGCACTGCTTCTACTAAATTAGTTAAATAATAACTATAATTGTGTATTAATTCATATATTTTTACATGTAAGTCTTTTAAAATAGTGTGTAGCTATGCCTAATATTTTTTCTAATATGACAATATATTTTGAATAACTGTGAAAACATTTTTTACACTAACTGTATATATAAATTAAATTCATATTTTTTAATATCATAAAATTTAAAACTTCAATAAGGATGATGAAATCATTTTGTCTCTTCTTTTTCACGTGAATAAGAATGATGAAACTCTATATATATAATGACACATTTTACTTAAATTTTGTCATTATTTTTTTTATCATGAAATTTGAATTTGAATCCTCTGAGATTCTCACTTTAAAAATTAAAATAAGAAAAGTTAGAGGATTCACATACATCCATGAAATTGTGTCATTAGTCCAATTACTAGAAAAGCTCGAATTAGACTCTCGTGAAGGCATTTGGATTCTACCTAAAATAAATCAATGTCGCCCAAGTTGGTGATCATTCTTCACTGTTGGATCAACGTTTGATCTTGATCCGGCCTCACTGAACTAATGGGCCTATGCTTTGCCCGCAACATTAGGTCTTTCCTAGTCTCAAAAGATACTTTTCAACCAAAAAGCATTAAGTATTGGGCACGATGACAAAACCCAAAAGGTTTTGGACATGCGTTATTTGGATTTGGATTATGGATGGATGAAGTACAAACTCGAATCCGCAGCTTGGCTTATGGATTGAAGAACCTATGCTGATATTCCGATTCCTATCGTGATCTTACTGTTGTTTCTAGAGAGGACGAATATGTTGGAATTTTTCTTTCGTGGTTTACAATTATTTGTGGTTTTGTTTCTGAAAAAACAAATTGAATACATGGAATAGGTTTTAGACAAATATTATAAGATCATTGTGACTTGTGAGTATGTGCGCACTTGGATTCGGGTATTGTGAATTAGCGACAATGGCGTAGGCTGATACCAACAATTAGATTATTCACGTTTTTGATGTAATTGTTAGTTACCATGGACAAGGGAGCTATTATTAATATATGGTTACGTCTCATGTCTCAATTCACCATCTGCGAATGCATTAGCTTGTCCCAGTTGTCTGTTAATAGGAAATTGCCACCTATTATCAGAAGATGTTAGGAGAAAATAATAGTATTATTTTTTTGAACTAAAACTTCAAATTACTCACTCAAATTTATAATGGGCAACAAATTAATCATTCATATTTAAAAAATCTCATATTAGTCCCTCAAATTTTATAAAAATGGACAAGTTAGTTATTCTGTGAAATTATTATTTGAACTGTTAACAGAAATGTCCACGTATTCTGTTAACTTGCTTATATGTGCTGTTAATTTTCACTATGAGTTTTAACTTGTCTCACTTCTTTATTCTATGCAGAATAAATGTCAACTTAAAATCAAAATATTTCTTCTGAGTAGAGAGTTATAGTAAGATAGTAGATAAAGAAAAATGTTTGAATGACTTCGTTTAGAATAATAAGGCAAGTTAGGATCTATTATAAAAATTAACAGTATATATAAACAAGTTAACAATACACATACGTAAGTTAACATGACATAACTTAAATAACAATTTTATAAATAGACTAATTTATCCTTTTTTTATGGAATTTGAGAGATTAATATAAAATTTTTTAAATTTAAGAAACTAATTTATCCCTACTATAAATTTAATGGACTAATTTGAGGTTTTAATCTATTTTTTATAATGGCTAAAAGTTATCCTCATTTCCTACAACAGCAACTTTCCCTGTCATTGGCATTTTTTTTCTATGTTATCCATAAAATAAAATAAAAAAAGAGAAGAGGTTACAGAGTGCAAGCTCGATCTGATTATGATGAACCGGGATAATATTCGAAGGGATTTTGAATGATGGAGAGACGGGTGTCTATTATGTATTAGGGTTTATATAGATTTTGAGATTATACAGTTAATCAAGGAGTTCACATAGTACCCCAATTTAAAAGGTTGATGGTATGGTCCATATCCTCACTCTTAAAATGTATATCTCGGTACTTGAGGTAGGAAGGTTATTCCTACATACCACCTTTTTTTTTTTTTTTTTGGATTCGTCTGAAATGAAGCAAAAGCGCAAGGCCTCGAAAACAAAGTTTCAGCCTCATCTGCAAAAAGAGCTAAGTGCAGATAGGAAGGCGGGGAATCAAATCGGCGGGAGGCAGCAGCATCCCAGACCCCTTTCTTGGCTTACATCGCCGCACAGCAATTCGCTTTACGGAGAATATGGGAGACCGAAGCTACCCAATCCTGAAGGTCGTTGAACAGGTTAATTTGTGATTATTGTATACTAATCATTTCCTGTATCATGTATATCTATACAGGCACTTTTACCCGTGCGATACACGAAATAACAATAAAAATAATTTATTGGTTATTATTAAAAATAAATAATTTTTTTAAATATTTTTTATAAAAAATTAAGTATATAAATTTATTTTAAAAATAAATTAATAGTTAAATAATTAAATAAATTCATAAAATATAAATATGTCATTTTATTTTATATCTTATTTTAAATATCATGTTTATAAGGATAAAAAAATCTTGATAGATGACTATAACAATAAAGAGCATATTTTAAGTTAATAGTTAAATAATTAAATAAATTCATAAAATATAAATATGTCATTTTATTTTATATCTTATTTTGAATATCATGTTTATAAGGATAAAAAAATCTTGATAGATGACTATAATAATAAAGAGCATATTTTAAGAAAATTTTACATATTTTGAAAATTGAAATTGTTGAATAATAAAAAAAATAAGTTAATAATTTTATTATATCATGAGGATGACAATGGGTATCTATAACTAAGAGGATATGTGTCATGCCCCTATTCTGGTTTAGAATTTTATTCCCTATTTCTCATTTCCCATGGGGATTCGAATACCAATGCATATTCACGAATTTATTAAAAGAATTTTAATTTTTTTAAATATTTTAAAATTTAAAATATAAATATCTATAATAACAAATATTAGTAATGCAACATAAAATAAATTAAAAATTAAAAAATACATATATAATATAAATTTAATATAGATAATTGAAAAAATAAATATATGTTATCCCTGTTCCCATCTCGTTTAATAAACGGGGACTCCATCTCTATGAAGATAAAATTTGTCTATATTTCCATCCACACTTCAATGATTTTTTTTTTTATTATCATCTTTAGTCATTTATATCTTTTTAATAAGTTAAAATATTTTATTTACAAAAATATAAAAATATATTTTCTAATTAATAAAAATAATTAATAAATTTAATTTATGTGATTTCAATTACATCCCTTTTTTCTTGTACATACTTTTAGTAAATTAAAATATCAATTTTTAAAATATATGTTATAATTAATAATTAATGCGTTATAATTAGTAAAAAAATCACATATAATCCTAATTTATATTGTTCCAATTATTGGAGTAGTATATCAATTACACAATTATTTTTATAAAAAAAGTTATGTAATCATTTAATTTTTAAAAATAATTAATATCATTATCAAAGAAGTGTAAATTATGGAATTTTTTTAAATATTTTAATATTGAAAAATTGAGGTCATATTTTTCAAAAAAAAATTAATATCAAACAATTATGAAATTGATAAGTTGAAATCTTTAAGTTTAAAAAATTAAATATGGTATGGTGAAACTGACAAATATATTTTTTTTATGATTTTTAAAAGTTTTATATTTTAAGTTACAAACTCCTTCTCCTTCGACCTCACCCTTATTTAGAATTTTGCTTATTATCCCCATTCTCGTCTTTGTCACGGATTTCCATTTCTTATTCCCTGTAGAGATTTAAATCTCTATTGATATTCATATGTTTATTAAAAAAGATTCAAAAAATGAAAAAAATTCAAAATACTTTGAAATTTAAAACACAAATATCTATAATGACAAATACCAATAATTCAACATAATTCAAATTAGAAAAATACATATACAATGCAAATTAAATCCAATAAAGATAATTCAAAAATAAATGTGTGCTAATATTTTCTTGTTATCATTAATTATTATAATTACAATTGTTTTGTTATAATTAATACTATATAATCATTAATTATAATTTTTTTTGTAATGTAATTATAATAGCTTTATTATCTTTAATACTATAATTATATATATAAATTTTAATAGTATAATATATTCAATTATCATTTTGTTTATATTATTTGTTATTTGTTAAATAATTTTAATGAAGTGAGATATGAAGATATGATTGGAAAAAATAATTAATAATTAGAAGATAAATTAAATCCAAAACCTCACTTTAAATATTAAGATTATGAAAATAGTAGAGTATAAATTTCTCTATGAATGATACATAGAAAATTATCCACGTAATAAATCTTAATTATTAGTATTATGGATAGATTATAGATTATATTAAATCCTTAAGAAATACGTCAATCATAATATTTAGTTTTATTAAAATATCAAAACTAATATAGTATAGCTTATATTATTGTATTTTTATTATCAATATCGTTATAGCATATTGTGGAAAATTTTATATATTATAATAATTTTTAATAAATTATATATTATAGTAATTAAATCTAACATGCAAAAATAAAATGATATATAATTAAGATTATTCCTTAAGGTTTTAATTTAAATTTGAGAGTGGTTGTTTAATTAGAAAGTGATTGTTTGATCACAGTTATGTGTTAATTTGTGGTATTAAATTTTTAGTTATAATTTTTTGACCAAGATAATATTTACTATGATTTTAATTAATAAAATAATTTTAAATTAATATAACTACTATAACATGATAGCATAAATTTAAGGTTGATTTAATAATATTGATTTGATATATCTTCTCTAAATTCATGGACCTATCCAAAGCTAACTTAAATTATGATTAAAAATACATATCTCATTGATTTTTACAATATATTGTTCCAAAAATTTAATTTTAATGCATTATTAACATAAAAAGATATTTTACATAGATATTCAATTATATAAAATTAAAGTATTCAATGCTAATTACCATATTTAAATGTAATTTGAATATAATAAAACCAAAAGAATATCATATTTAAATTATATTAAAAACCAAAAAAAACTCACGAATCCTATTTAAAACAAGTGAATAACTTCCATAATTAAAAATTTCATATTAAAATTAAATGATAATATAGTATATATGAGTTTATTAAAAAATAATCAAGCATTAAATAAAGAAAATTCTTTGAATTTAAGTCAAAATAAATATATCATAGTAAATATTTATATTTTTAAAATTAAAAATATATTTAAAAAGTTAAACTAAATTATTTAAATAAGTATTGAATTAATTTTAGAAGATTTTAATTTATTTACCTTGATAGGCATATTTTCAAATAAAATATATAATTTTAAAATATACATATATTATTATTTATAATTGACATCATTGTGATAGATTACTTTAATTACAAATTGATAATTACATATTGATTGAAAACTATTATATAAGTTAATTTCAAATTATGTATTCATTGATAATATAGAAATCATGTGTTCCATATAGAGCTATAACACATTTGAAATATGCCATGACTATATATTAAGCTAAATATTTTTTGATAAATAAGCCAAATAATATAATCATAAAAAAATAATTTGAAATTTATTAGAAAGAAAAATAATACTATTTAATAAATTTAAAATATAGAATAAAAATTTACAAAGTCAACCATCAAAAAAACATTTATAAATTAATGATATTGCAGTATCTAGTAATAGGTTTTGAAATTGGATTGTGAATTGAAAATGAGATTATGATTTATAATTAATATCTCATAATTAATAATTAATTATGATTGATGTGATTGATATTTATCAATTAAGTATAATAAATATAGATTGAGGATTTAAATTTCAAATAAAAATTATGGGCCCTAAATCGCTCTAGAAGTGACACCTATAAAAGTTTCTCTTATAAGAGTCTAAAATATTAGTATTATAGATGATTCTAAAGTCGGGTTTTGCTATGAAAAATCTTTTTGGTTAGGTTTTTAATTTATAGGAAATAGTAATTATAATAATTTTAATAATAAATATTTTAATAATTAATATAATTTATTTTAATAGAATTCAAATTGAATATTAATTTTTGCTCTTATTTATTTAAAAATAAAATCTTTTTTAAGTAAGACATCTTGTAGTATATTAATTTTAATAATAAATATAATTAATTATTGTTGATTTGGATTTGATTATAAAGCATGATTCCTAATTTTCTTTATTAAATCCAATATATTATTTTTTATTACGGTTAGATATTAGTTTTTAAGACTAGTATTTGACAAAAAAATTGAATACCTTTTTTTGAAAAATAAACATGAACACTTTTTTAATTCGGTTTTCGTTTTTTTTTTTCTGAAAAGCATGAACACTTGTTTTGTATTATTTATTTACATGATGTATCAATTATAATCATAATAATAATTTTAATAAATAAATTTATTTGTAATTTATTATAAATTATGATTAATAATTTCTGATTGAAACAAATAATTAGCTGAGCAATATTTTTTTTAAATGGATTTTAGCATTTAAAAATTTTTGAATTTGAAATTTGATTCCAACATTAGTAGTTTTATTTGATATGAACAATTTCTTTAGATATGGTTTTAATTTATAGAAAATACCAGTTATAATTATTATTATAATAAATATAATTAATTAGTATAATTATTTTAATTGACTTAGTTTTGATTATTAATTTTTTTAACTTATTTGTTTACATTACATATAAAATCTGTTTGGGTCAAGATATTTATTAAGGAAATATATTAATTATAATGATAAATACAATTAAATATATTTAATTATGATTTGATTATCAATCATGATTCCTAATTCTCAATTAAATCAGATATACTAATTTTTTAAGCTATATATTGGCTTTAAAAACTAATATTTGAAATATGATTTGAAAAAAATAAATTAGATATTTTTTGAAAATTAAATGTGAACACTTTTTTGTTAAGGTTATTTATTCAGAAAATAAATCAATCATACCAATTGTAATAAATTAATTATTAATTACAACTTATTGCTAAATCATGGTTAATATTTTCCTATTAAATCAGATAATCAATTGAGTACAAAAAATAATGAATCTGATTTGATAAAAAATTATTTGTGCACTTGATCAAAATACATGATAAAAAAAGGAAAAAATCACACAAAACAAAGAATTGAACATTCATATGAAAATCATGAAAGGAGTTTCATAACAATAACTTTTTTTTCTATTTTATATATTTGAATATTTTTAAATTTTTGAAATCAAAACTGAGATTACATCATTAGAAATTTTCGGTCATGTTATTTGTTTTAATGAATAATTTTTTTGTTAGGTTTTTAATTTATAAAAAAATACTAGTTATAATAATTATAATGAAAAATATAATTAACTACAATTGATTTTAGTTGACTTCATTTTGAGCAGTAAATTTTACTTAAGTTATTTATTTAGATGTAAAATTAAAGTTTTTTTGTTCAAGTTATTTGTTTACGGGGTATACTATCTATAATATTAAATCTAATTTATCATACTTGGTTCCAATTTTTGGTTAATTAATTATAAAGCTTATTTATAGCAATGTATTTCTATATAGATTGATTACTCTCATTTACAAAATATTAACCGATATACTCAAGCATACAATATTTACTATAATACTCCACCTTTTCTAATTTTTACTCAACATTTTATTTTATTGGATAAGAATTAATATATTTATTTAAAGAATATAATCATTTATTTTGCTTGCATAAATATGTGAAATATAATTTTTAAATGTAGATAAATAAATTTAATATTTAATAAATTTTTTTACTATTAATTATCTCGTGCATCGCATGAGTAATAAACTAGTATATATTATTCTAAATAGTAATGCTACATAGCCCGAGTTCAACCCCTGAATTAGAGTTATTGGCAGTACATTTAGATTAGTTCAACTAGCACGTCACTTTTAGTTTAAAATTATTATATTAATTAATTAATTAATATTTCAATAAGGAATATCTCGTTTAACAATCATGCCACACCATTGTTGTAGAGGTATACACAGCGACATTATCATCGCATGACTCTATCGCACACAATGGGCATCATGTTTTGTGAGTTCGAAAAAAAGGGGGAAATGGTTTGTTTGAGAGTTGAGTGGTGGACAAAAATGAGGGAAATGAGTGAAATGAATTTTCATTTCAGTTTTTTTGCGTGTCATTTTTTGTGTAAAAAGATAAAATGAATAAAGACAGTAGAAAGATGATGACTGCAATTGGAAGGGCCTAGGCTTTAGTAACACTCCTTCTCTATCTCTAGGGGTAGGCAAAGCAAAAATGGTACTCGGTGCCACAAAGACTAGTGAGATACCCATAGGTGGAGGCGTGGAGCAATGAGTTGTCCTGGGTGCTAGAGATTAGGACAAATTGGGAATGTAAACGAAGTGAGCTTAGATCGAACATTAATGGAGGAACGAGAAGATGGGTACGTGAAGTATAGTGAAAAAAATATTTTCAAATTCAAAAAATTAAAAGAAAGTACAAAGTGATAGTGCACTTCAATTGTCACATTGGTCAGTCTTGATCATTTTTTCAGACCGAACGATATTTTCCTGTTACAAGAAGGGTTTATAGCATAGTAAAATTGATTATTTCTATCCTTTCCATTTATGTGAGCCTTATTTCTATTTTTTCTATTCAAATTAGATCGATCATTAGTCTGACTTAAACTAATTATTAATTTCAATTACTATAATTAATTTTTTAATCTTATATTTCTTCAATCATATATATATATATATAAACATATTTTTATATCTCCTTTATCAGTCACCAATCATAGCCCATCAATATTCACTAATATTTTATGATACAATACTTCAACAAATTGAATAATGTTCATGTTTATTCTATCCATTTATATATATTTACAATTTTTAGTTAATTATTTTTATAGTTTTACTATTTATATTATATATTGTATATCAAATGCGTGAGTTAAATACTTATTTTTTTTGGTACATGAGCTAAATACTTATATGAAAACATGAAATAAAATTCGAATCAAGTAAAATCTTAACAATTTCAATATTAATTTTATTAATTCGATTGATTAATTTTTTATCAAAATATTCATATTATGAACTTAATAACTTAAAGACGTAAGAGATCTTTTATTTAACAAGAAGATAGAAAATGAAACCTAATGTCAATATTTTCTTAAATAAATAAATTTGGTACATGAAAAAAATGTAAAAGCTTCATTTACAAGATTTTAATTTTTTTGAAACATTTATTTCTCATATTGGAATGACATAATTCTGGCAATGGAAGGATACAATTTGTATGATTTCAATGCAAGAAATGAATAATTAAGAATTAAAACACCATAAACATAACATTTGGGGTTATGTTACACCACACAAAGTAAAAGAGAGATGAGAGAAAATGTCACGACTCGACTTGGAAACGTGACTAGCACGTGAGTAACCTCATCCCCACATAAGCCTTCTGGATGATGTGTCTCTATGAATGCATACTTTACAATAATATTATACTTAATTTACTTTTTGAATTTCCTTTGGATTGTCATCGAAATATTTATTCAAAATCTGATATCACAGACTGAAATACCTTAATGTAGAAAGCTATATAGCATTTCCATTAAACATGTAAAACATGAAAACATAAAATGTTTCATCACTTTATCTAAATTTTAAATCTGAAAATCAACTTAATACTTGAAAACTGAACTATAAGTGCATTTATGACTGGTTACATAAACTCAAATCAACTTTACCATTTCAAATCTATGCTTGTAAACTGAAAACATATATATAATTATCTCAAATACTAAAATTTTATATAGAATCTGAAACAAATGTATGGTCGGGATCCTGCCTGTACACCTACTGGAGCACTACTACTACTGACATAATTCTAAACTAAGTCTCACTTCAAATAAGGCCTACTCTTTGGAATTTCTTTGAGTCTACTAGGGCCGACTCGAGATTGAACTCAGACTGCAACTATGAAAGGAAGGAAGATGGGTGAGTTAATGGATTCAGTGAATAAGCTCTCACCTATTACCCACATGGGACAACCAAGAAATATACATATAATATCATGCATGCAACAATCATAATCATTTAATATCCATTTGCATAACTATATATAGAAAAGATATCTTTGTATTTATAATTTCATAAACATCTCTGAGTTCTTGCTGTAAAAAAAATCACTTCTCATTTCATAAATTCATGAACACACAGTCTTAAACTCACAAGCAATACAAAATCATTTTAACTAAGTGCGACAAAGTCTAGGGAAATAGTATCTGCTGAGCTGAATAAATACATATATAATAACTGAAGCTGTAAAGTCACATAGTCCCTGGCAGATGAGCTGTGAGTACCTATCTAGGTCCCATTTTCTGTATCTGCTGTGGGGCGATATTATCCTTTGACGGACAACTCGATACTAAGGTTAACGATCTTATACAGCCATTAACTATCTGTCTGTTTCTTGGTCTCTACCATCTAAACTAGTTTGACAAAATCCATAGCTGAAAAATGGGTACTCTGTCCCTGGCGAACAAAGCCCCTAAATTCTTATTACGTTGGGAGTTCTAGATTCATATAAATTTAATAATCTGAATTTAGCATAATTGTGGCTGTAAGAATCATGCCCAAGGAATCACCTGTTTGTAAGCAACCCGATCTCAAGCCCACAGAATATGTATCTGGCAATTGCTAAGAATCATACTGAATTCCATACCTCTTGGTACTATAAAACTTAAGTTCTAAGTTCAAATCTTAAACTAACATAACTTTCCATATACTTGATAATCTAAAATCACAGCTCAAAGTACTGGGGTTCATACTCATAAAACTCGAAAATCATATAACATATTTATTCGTAAAGCTAGATCATACTCTTGTTCACATTTTTCTAATGTATATAATTATCTTAACTGAATATTCAGAACATAGCTTGAAATCTAAATCTCAAAAACATAATAATGTCATCAACTCATAAAACACATTTGAATAAAAAGCAACTAGATAAAATGATATATTCTTCCAACAATGATTTCATTAGCATATAAAACATTTTCCATATACACAACATAACAATTATGGTCCCATGGTTTTGTAAAACTCATATTATTATCATAAATCATAATTTTTCTAACTTGACATAATCACGTAGAATCATATTTTATACTTTTGCTGATCTCAAATTTCATATTTATAACAACATAATGCATAAAACATAGCTATAATGATAAAACTAAGGTCATAAGTTTGAATCTACTTACCGTATGGAGCCAGGAGTATGTGGGCACTACCAACTTAACCTCCGAAACATGGAATGACACCACCAACTGCCATAGAGCAACATTGACTCAAGATTAGTCTTCGCTAATCTCTAAACAACTCTAATCTAGCTCTAACAATATTAGGAAAGCACCCCTACTTGATAAAAATGGGAGAAACAATAAGACCTAACTCAAGATTATGAAAGAATGGAGAGAGTGGAGACTAAATCTAACAATATATACATACCTTGATGATTTGGGGAAGTTAGATTAGAGAGGATGAGAGAAAAATGATGAAAATGGAGAGAGAGGGTTTCTGGTCACGAAAATAGGGGAAGAAGAGAGTGGGGAAGGATTTATAATGTTAGGGGCTTTCAGTGAGTGAAACGACGTCGTTCTATACTATTTCTGGCCCACTGACATCGCTATAGCGGTCTAGCCGCTTGCCGTGTCCTCGGATGATACATTTATGACCGCTATAGTGGTCTTAGTACCCTAAAACTGCCCTGCTACACACATTGTGGCCGCTATAGCGGTCCTGGATCAAGTATAGCAATGACAAGAAACGGTTCACCATCACAAGACTTTTGGGTGCTCTTAGCATCTAGGTTGTCTCAGTACTCACTTATTTACATTAAGCTAATGTCCTCTTTACTTTTACTCTCCATTAACTTTAAAACATTACTTTTTCTCTCCATTAACTTTAAAACATAAATGTAAGTAAGAAAATATCCCCCATTTGGATTCAAATAAAATATCATAAAAATCAAAATCCTAACCAATCAAAATCCAAATTTTGGGTTTTAGTTCAAATCCGAGAATCGTCACGATTTTCTAAATTTGGGAGCTAAAAACAAAACGTTTGAGGACTTCATAAAATTTGTTAAAAATCACTATTTAACTTGTTTTGCCATTGGGAACCATTACCGGAACTTTTGATCCCAAGAAAGTGGCTCTAACATATAGCCCTCTAACGAGGTGTAGGATCTAGACTTAGCGAAATTCAGGACCCGACAACATGGTGGGTCTTGAAGGACCTTAAGTTCATACGGAACTCGTCCATTGACACGTGTACAGCGGGTATTACAGAAAGGAAGACTGGGACAGAGAAAGAGAAGGAGATTTCCACGACCCAACTTAGGAATGTGACTGGTTCATGGGGGTCTGGGTCCCCACGCAAACCTCCTGAGTAGCGTAACTCTCTAAATACATGAAATAACATGATTTTTATTCTTAAAACATAAATAAATCTAACTCATTATCAATTATCAATTTCTCTATTCAAAATGTAACACCTTCCCAAGTACAATATCATTGTTAAGCCATGACATCAGACTCGAGTTATTACTTATAAATTAGCGGACCTTTCTTATATATCTATAACAAGTTCAATTGATTCGTACCATAACTAATTCGTAATTCTATTATAATATATAATAAAAAAATAAAACATTTATTGAATACAAAGTTAAGTACAAGAGGAAGCTCTTTTATGAGCTTTAATACACATCTACCTCACTGAAGCATTCACATAACAGAAACTACTAGTGATCTTTTACCATCAAACTACCCTGATACATGTATTTCTAGCATGAGCAACTTCTTTATTCTCTTGTGCTATCTGGAAATGACACAAGAACACACAATATAAGGGTGAGAAATCTAATATTCTAAGTAGGGCATTCCCCAAAACACACAGTTATAAATGTGATCGCCATTATTCAAGCTACTTCGGTTTATTAGAAAAATATGATCATGCATTATATAACAAAGATTCACTTTTAACTTTCAAAATAATCCTTTCAAAGTAGGTTTCCTTTAATATTCAATCATTTAATAGACATATAACATAAGGCTCATGATTAAAACTTGCTTTCCAAGTTTCAATCCTTACTATCCACATGACAAGACCTAATTGGTAGAAATTACTTGGCCACCAAGTAACTTTTACAAAGTTAAAAATTGTACATCAAAACTCTACCGAACAAGTAAAATATCATACCCAAGAAACTTAAAATATCTTTACATGGGCCGCCCCAGGCCTAATACTCTATGTGGATCCCATACCTAATACTCTATCTTGGTCCTCGGGTCTAATTCTCCAGGCCTTGAACACCCTTGGCCCTGGTTCCATGGTTATTATTCATCTACGAGCTTAGAAAATACTATTCATTCCCGACCCTGAATTTGTTTTTTCAAGTCATCCATTAGTCCATCCTCATCATTGCTAAGATTTTCAAAATTTTCAATAATAAAGTTCAAATTAATTTTTAAATAATTTTTTAAAGTATTACACAAAACATAATATCCGAACTTGTAAAACTGATGTGTTTCAACATACATAACTTTGAAATACAGTTTGCTACTTGAAAATTGAATCATAAGTACATGTCTGGCTCTTTACATAAGTTCTAATCCTAATCCACAATCCTAAACCAATGCTTGAAATCTGTAAACATATATACATGTTCATAACTCTGAAAGTAAATATATAATCTTAAAATAACAAAGGATGCATATTTATTCTATTTTATAGATGATATTGATATCATCTTAAACTATCGTGATAGATGAAAACAAAAGGAATACTTAAGAATATTATTTCTTTAAATAAATATTGTTCTGACATAATCTTTTTGAGAATTATGATTATCTTTTAATTATAGTTATAGTAATAATTATTACTATTTCAGTGCATTGCATGAGTCATTCAAATATAGTAGTTCATAGATTTCAAGGGAGATTAAAACATAACTTGATTACATTACACCGCAACGGTTTATGTACATAACATGTTATTATAATAATTATTAATTCAATCATATAATTCACTTTGTATTTAATCTAATTAACACTCTCGTTCATCGCACCAATTACTATACTAGTAGTTTCCTATTCTAGGGCAAGAGAGATATATGTTAGTATACTATGATTTGATTATCTGAGGAATATGAAGAAAGTAGTTTTTTTTCCTCCTTTTTTTGGGTCAATAATACAAGAAAGTCCGGATTCTTGGAAGTGTTTTGTGTTTTTAAATTTTAAAAAATAAATTTAAAATCCATTTTAAAAAATAAAAAGCAAAAGAATTTGTTTGAAAAACTAATTCCTAAAACACATTTATAATGATAGGGAAAAAAAATCTGTTTGGAAGATTATTTTTAAAAACTAGTTTTTTGGGGAAAAAATTCTATATCAAACCCCACACAATATAGGTCATCAAATTAACTATACTCCATTATTTCTTGACATCCCACCAACAACGAGCGTTGAATAAAGTCAAATTGAGCTGAAGGTAGGTTAATATTACAAGTTCCTAATAATATCACTCTGATAACAATAGTATATTAATGGACAGTGATTTGTGGTTAGTTTGATGGTGGCTGAAATGGAGGGCCTAATTGTCGGCCTCAAAGGAAAGATTGATGGCCGCCTACAAGAGCGAGTAAAATACCGCAAGTGCACGGGTCGTTCAAGTAATATAATAGTGAGTGAAAGAGTATCATATCCACATGGATTTGATAGAAGTATAGTAGCAATCAACTAAACTACCATGTTCAGGTTCAAGCAATATCAATATAGTGAGAATTAAGAGCAAATAAGTAAATAAACAATTAATTAAGAAAACACTAACACAAATTACAAACAAGAGATAACCAAGATTAAAGACATAAAAGACCTTTTTCACCCTCTACTTCACTTGGATAAGCAAATCATTTAAATAAGCATCAACAAGTTAGTTTTGTTAGCATGCCAATTATAGTTAAAAGCTTATGTCTAGGTCAATTAATCGTGTCTCCTTCACCTAAAACACTAAATATCTTTGTGAATTAGTGAGAAATCAACCTATTCAGAACTAACATCAGGCATATGCTATACAAAGCCAATGGGTATGTTTCTATCCCATTGACTAATCCTCACACCTGAGCCAATGAAGTGTAAAAGAACAAACATTACCTATAACCAAGTTTCGGTATCCATATTCCTATGTCTAATTCAAGAGAATCCCTCAAATCAACTTAAATAGTGGCCAAACATATTATGATACCCCAGGTATACGTGTCAATGGATAAGTTCCGTATATAGCCTTAGGGTCCCCTGGGACCTACCTATGCTGTCGGGTCTTGGATTTCACTAAGTCTGGATCCTACACCTACTTGGAGGGCTATATGTTAGAGCCACATTTTGGGATCAAAAGTCCCAGTAATTGTTCCCCAAAGGCAAATAAGTTAAAAGGTGATTTTTAATGAATCTTATGAAGCCTCCAAACGTTTCGTTTTTAGCCTATAAGTTTAGGAAATCGCAAAGTTTCTCAGATTTGAACTAAAACCCAAAATTTGGATTTTGATTAGTTGGGATTTTGATTTTTATGATGTTTTATTTGAATCCAAATGGGGGATATTTCCTTATTTACATTTATGTCTTAAAGTTAATGGAGAGTAAAATAAATGAGGACATTAATGGAGAGTAAATAAGTAAGTAGTGAGATAACCCAGATGCCAGAGCACTTTGAACAGTGCTGTTGTTGCACAATTCTGCAGAATAGCCTCGCTGCAGCGAGTTATGTTCGCTGCAGTGAGCAGATGAGCCAAGAAGCTCACTGCAGCGATATATGTTCACTGCAGCGAGTTGTTATTTCCCCATGTTCACTGCAGTGAGCAGTCGATGACAGCACAGTGTCAGAAAAAATGACGTCGTTTCACTTATGGCCTCTCTTTAAAACCCCAAGGGCTCGGGTTCTTCCCCATTTTGGGAGACAGAACTGAACCCTTCCCCTTTTCCTCTCTTTTCCTTCTTCTTCTTCCAACCCAAGATCAAATCATCTTCCTTCATGATCCAAGGTAAGTTGTTGTTGTTGATTTATGTTAGATTCCTTTGTGTTCTTCCTTTCCCTTGTTATGGGTTGTTATTTTTCTCTCATTGTTGTTAAGTGGGGGTGCTCCCTCAATGTTGTTAGAGTTGTGTTAGGGTAATCTAGAGGTATCCATATATCATTAATGAGTTTTATGGTTATAATGATAGACCGTGGCTCTATTCTTACTCCCTGGAGCTCCGCCGGAGTTGTCCCCTCTTGTTCTCCCTCTCTAGGTGAGTGAGTTTGATCTCATAACCTTAGTTTAAGCATTATGAGTATATTTCTTGCATTATGGTTGTAAAATATGAAATAAGTTGATATGAGAGTATGATTTAGACGTGTATTTACAAGTGATGACAAAACTGGAAGTATATGATTTTGATTCTTAGCATGAAAACGTGTTTTTTCAAAACCATGAGACCATGATTGATGTATAGAGTGCTATGAAAATGTTTTATACATATTCATGAAGAGAATTAGTGCGAGAGTATACGATTTAATAAGTTTTTAGCATATCCAAAATGTTTCATGAGTTATGACATACTTATACCTCAAGACTAGAGATTTTGAAATATAATTTTACAGTATCAGTTAAGATGTTTTGGCAAAGAATACAGAGTAGAGACATTTTATTGTAATGTTAGAGATTTCATGATTTGAGCCTTTCCGTTTTAATCTATGCTATTAGAGTTATTAATTTATAAAAGAGGTTATCTTGAGAAATAAGATTTTAGAAAATCCAGTTTTGTGATATTCCAAAAATATGGAATTCAGAATAATTCGTAGTGACTGGTAGATACATATTCTGTGAGCTTGAAATCGAAATACCTGCAAGCGGGTGATCCCTTGGGTATGATTTCATAGTTACAGTTATGCTAAAGTTATGTTGCTAGACTTATATGAGTCTAGAGTTTTTAGAATTTCAAGAGTTTTCATACTTAAACAGTTTTATAAAGAGTTAAAGTATGAGTATGATTGTATCTAGAGATTTTATGAATTTTCTCGATGATTTCAAGAAATAGAGTAATTATGTATGAAAGAGTTTGAAGCCCAGATTAGAGTATACAACAGAGATTTAGAGAAAATAATATGTTTATTGTATTAGAGACTAGACGGTAACTATAGAGAAACAGACATTGAGTTAACGGTTGAACCTTGATCGTTAACCTTAATACCAAGTTGTCCTGAGAGGACAATCTCATAGAGTAGAGAATAGAATCTATTTTGGTGTCCGCATTAGATCCCAATGGATCATAGAGCATAACAATTTCGGTTCTTGAAGAACCATAGAGCAGAGATTTCTGTTTCTCTGGTAGAGTACTGTTGTTTATGTTTTCAGAGAGTATTAATGATTTTCAGAGATTATTGATGTTTTAAGAGAATATTTGATTTAAGAGATATTATATATATGAGAAATGATTTTCTTGTTGGAGTAAGAACTTAGAGATGGTTTCTTATAAATTTATAAATACAGAGATATATTTTCAATGAGATTATGCAAATGAATATCAAATGATTTATGATTGTTGCATGCATGATATTATATGTATATTCCTTGGTCGTCCCATGTAGGTGATGAGTGAGAGCTTACTCACTGAGTCTGTTGACTTATCCCTCTCCATTCTTCCTCATAGTTGCAGGTGTAGACGTTGCTCAGCTTACGGTTTGGCAGATATTACCGTTCTCAGTGGTGAGTCTTACTTTGAAGTATGGCCTAGTTAAAGTCTTATTAGAGTGGAGTGCTCCAGTAGATGTGTAGGCAGGATCCGAACTATGCATTATTTTCAAATTATGTATTTGATTTCAGTGTTTGAAAAGTTATGTATCTGCTTTCAATTCACAAGTGAGGATTTGAAATTGTAGAATCTAATTACAGTTTATGTAATAAACTAGAGATTTACTTATGATTAAATTCACACGTTGAATGGATTTTCGGAGTATGATTAAGAGTCAAAGCTTCATATATCAAGTAATTCAGTTTTATAATTCCAGATATATAGTTTATACAGAGTTTAGAGAAAGTTATGATTCAGAATGGAAAGTATATTATTTTATGCATATATAGAGACTCAGAGATCACGAGGCGTACGTGGGAATGAGAATTCTCCACGTGCCGGTCACTGGCCCAGGTCGGGTCGTGACACATATAAAAGCACTAAGATAAGAACTGGGTAACCAAAATCAAAATTATTAATATTCAAACAAGTAAATCTACAAGCATCCAAGATCTATAAAGGGGTCCAAGGGATCCCCTAATTACATGTTTAGCTATCCATAACAATAAACAAGCAAACCACTAGTTCAAGAAACATAATGAACGTTAAAAAATAAAAAGAAAAAGGAAGAGAAGAACAAATGATGCTTCAGTCCTCCTCCAAGATTTTGGTCTTAAATCTCAAAGATGAATCTCTCTTTAGTATTAGCTTTTCCTAAAACCTAGGTTTTTCTCTCTGAAAATGTCCTAAGAAAGAGCAGAAAATGAACTTTTCTACTACTACCCTAAAACTGGTTTAAAACATTACTAAAAATAGGCCTGGGCCGCATTGGGTTATAGCCTGGCAAAAACATCAGGTCGTGGCCTGACTTGACAAAATGATCAAATGCTATATGCACCCAGTAGGTTGCAACCCAACAAATTTCAGGTCGTGACTCAGTAGCAAAAATACTCCTCTCAATGCCTTTTTCTTCATGCTTTGCTTCCTCCCCCTTGGCTTGCAATTGGATTCTTTTTAATCTCAAAAAATCTACAATTTCCATTGTCAAAAATCACCAAATGAGATTTTAATTAATAATATACAATTCCAATTAATTAAATCATGCTTTATAACAATGAATTTTCAACAAACATTCCAAGAAAAGAGCAGGCTTTTTATTTTAAAGCATTTCACTTAGAAAATTAAGGACAAGACATGTGGTTTAAGTCAAATTAGAAGTTAAATATCTCCATAAACTAGAGTTATCAAAGATTCACGAAGCTGTTATGAATGCGAAGCCACGAACCTATGATGGTTGACTGTGTTAACGATAGGGGTGTACAAAATCCGACTCGGCCCGAAGATTCGATCCAGACCCGGGATATTCGGGCCGAGTCTTACCCAAGACATGCCAAACAGAGACGGATCGACCAAAAAAATAGGACAGATCTATGATTTTTGTGACTGGGTCCGGGCCAAGTCGTAGGTCACCTGACCTAGCCCGGTCAGTGTTGTTTTGTTAGATGCCCAGCACAAAGCACTAGAGCACTAAGCACAAAGAACACTTTTCACTTTTCCTTTTTGACTTTTTCTTTTTAGATGCTCAGCACAAAGCACTAAAGCAGGATGATATGATAATTTTTTTGGGGTTGGTTTAATTTTTTCATTTTTTTCACCTTCTTCTTGTTCTTTGACTACTTTCTATTTCTTCCGTGTAGGCCTTTGGTTTATTGTTCTGGACTCTGGTAGGTTAGAAAACTCAAGTGTCATTTGGTGCCACAAGTTGGAATTAAATTTTTTGGTCTTTTCCTTGTTTTCTTTGAAGATTTGTGAGGTTCATTTTACAGCATACCAACATATAGAACCCATTCTCATGTAAGCCACTAAAGCTTTGTTGGAAGAGACCCATATCCAGCCGTACCTTTGCTGGAAAAGCCCTGTGTCCAGCTCATCGGAGTCTCACTAGCGAAGACAGGTAGCACCGTCGCTGAAGCTTTGTTGGAAGAGCTCAACTTTTTAACTAAGAAAGTGCAATTTGAAGATAGGCTTTTCACCTTACAGGTCTGTTATTATTTCTGGGTTTTCCTTGGCTTTTTTTTTTTGGTAATACATGAGAGAGAGTAAATGACTCTATGCTTGAGCCATGTTTGGGATTTTTTTTAGGGGGGGAATGCATAATCGAGAGTCATATGTCTTTGATATTTACTTAGATGTCCTTATCTTATGTGTTTTGTTACATGCTGATTTAGGCATCTACATAAGGAATTCTTATGCCACAACCTCCTAAATGGATGAGGTTGGAGCATGTTGTCAAAGTTTGCTTTTCTTTCTTTTTAATTTTAACATTCTTTTCTTCACAAATTTGGGATAGAGCTGGTCAGGAAAGATTCCAAAGCCTAGGAGTTGTAGCATATCGTGGTGTTGATTGTTGTGTTCTTGTATATGATGTTAATTCAATGAAATCGTTTGATAACCTTAACAACTGGAAAGAGGAATTTCTGATTCAGGTATTATTACTGATTTATGAGAAATTCATATTTTGATTTTATTCTATGGGCTTGTCACTTATGGGTGCTTTAGTTCAATTTACATTTTAACAAATGATATTATTCAAACCAATTATTGTTTTAATTCAATGTTGGTAATTATTTACTATTTTCTTGCCATTAGGTTTAGTTAAAAACAAATGGAAGGGGGAGAGCCATTTGGTTCAAGTTCAGTTAACGCAACATAGTCTCAAATGCTTTAACAAACACAAATGACAATATTTTGAACTCAACTATTGCTTCGGCTCCACCAATAATTAGTGAGGAGGATGATGGTGAGAAAAATGAGGGTGAAGGAGAGACTGACAAGGGTAAAAAGTCAATCGTTTGGGATCATTCTATTAAGCTTCCTTTGGTAAAGACTAAAGGAGAACACAAGGCCAAATGTAATCATTGTCATGCAGTGTATAGTTGCCACCCAAACAAACATGGCACTAATTCAATGAATAAACACCTACATAGGTCTCATAAATGGTTATTTAGCAAAGAGGGAAAGAAGAAGACACTTCATATGTATATGCCAAGGATTGGTGAAGGAGAGGAAGGTGGTCTATGCATGAAACCTGTTGGTTATAACTTGGAGGATTGTAGGTAGGCTATGGCTAAATTTGTGAGATGTGATGAAATGCCATTCAAGGTTATAGAAGGTCGTGGGTTTCGCATGATGTTAAATCGATTAGAGCCTAGATTCACCATACTATCTAGGGTGACCATTTCAAGAAATTGTTATCAATTATTTTTAGATGAAAAGAAAAAGCTTAAGGCTTGGTTTTTGAAATCATGCATCTGTGTTTGTTTAACAACAGATTGTTGGACATCAAACCAAAATTTATCCTACATATATTTGACTGTGCATTTTATTGATGAAGAATGGGGATTGCAAACAAGAATTATTAACTTTTGCCTAATTGAGAACCACAAAGGTTAAACCGTAGGAAGGGAAATTGAGAGGTGTTTGAGAGAATAGGGAATTAAAAATGTATTCACAATCACAGTGGACAATATAAGCTCAAATGATGGGGTAATTTCATACCTTCAAAAGAAATTAGATACTAGAGGTGGGTTGGTGTATGAGGGAAAATATTTACATATGAGATGTTGTGCTCATATCTTAAAAATTTGATTGTGAGTGAAGGTATCAAAGAGCAACAAACTTCCATAGAAAGTATTAGGAATGTTGTTCGGTATGTTAGATGTTCTCCCCAAAGGCTAACAAAGTTCAAAGAATGTAGTGTGACAGAAATGATAAAATCTCAAGATCTTGTGTGTTAGATGTCCCAACTAGGTGGAATTCCACCTATTTGATGTTAGAACAAGCAGAGAAATTTCAAAAAGCTTTTGATAGACTTTATGATCAAGAGTCTAATTTTAGAAAATGGTTTCGCGAGGACGAAAATGGGACAAAGAAAGCTTATCGTCCTACAAATTCTGATAAGCAACATGCTAGAATATTTGTTGAGTTTTTGAAAATTTTCTATTAAGTGGCTTTGTGTTTCTCAGGTTTGTTACATGTCACTTCTAACAAATGCTTTCATGAAATTACATTAGTATAAACTCAATTGATATCATGGAGCCATAATCATACTGAGCTTTTGGGGACTATGGTGTGTTTTATGAAATCAAAGTATGATAAATATTAGAGAAATGTTGAAAAGTTTAACCCATTGTTGTTTGTTGCTGGTTTTGGATCCTCGGTACAAACTTGATTTTATCACTGGACTTTAGAGGATATATATGATAAGGAGTTAGCTACTAATATGTCTATTTTGGTTAAAAACAAATTGGATGCATTGTATAAATTTTATTCAAAAGGAGTTTCTAATGAAAGTGAAGATGGTGGGGATTCTTCTAAAGGTGTTGATTTGGATGAAAGCCTTAAGGGATTATCTAGCCTCAAAGGTATTTCTAAAAATAAGGCAAACACTTGGAAAAAACAAAAGAGGGCTAAAGCTAATTTAGATAGTAAATCAGATCTTGAGAAGTATTTGACTGAGGACACAATTGAAGAGAATGATGTTGGAGATTTTAACATATTAAATTGGTGGAAAACAAATTCTTCAAAGTATAAGATCCTTTCTCTTATAGCTTGTGATACCTTGGGCATTCTAGTTTCAACAATTGCATTTGAGTCTTGTTTTAGCACAGGTGCGCATGTTCTTAATGTCTTTCGAAACTCTTTGTCACCAAAAATGGCTAAAGCTCTAATATGCACTCAAAATTAGCTATGCCCCACTAGACTTAAAGTTGATGATAAGGATTTTGATCGATTTGATAGCACTGAGAGTATTATTAATGGTTAGTTTATAACACCATGATGCTTTCTTTGTTGATCCATATAAACTTTCATATGAAATATGCTAACTTTATGTATTTTGTAGATGTTTCGAAGAATGTATCTCCATTACAAGGAACAAGTTTGCAGCTACAAAACATGAATTTAGACTGATGGATGTTGATGACCTTTAGTCTTTTGGAACAGAAAAGCTCAAATGACATTCTGTTGTAGTATTTTTTTGATATTCAGTTGCTAGTTAAAATTTAACACTATTTTGGTGTGTAGAAGGCCAAAATGCTTGGATTAAAATCACATGAAAATTTGTATTGCTGCAGTTTCAAATCACTTGTTATTATGATGTATAGAGGCCTCAAAATGTTGGATTAGAACAATTGAAAGTCATATTTGCTGCAGTTTCTTTTTTCTCTTTTTTTTGGAGATGTTGAAAACAAAGATATTTAGGAGTGTTTGGCCCAGTGTGTACCCGATCTCAATCCGGTCCGAACATGATCGGGTTTACTCGGGTCTAGGGTCGGGTTAGGGTCTATAGAATTGGCTCGGTCAAAATATGGGGTCGGGTTCGGGCTAAGTCAAACCCGTCATAACTCGTCTTATGTACACCCCTAGTTAATGACATGATGGCAAGTGGTTAAAAATGATAGTGGTCTTGGTCGGTGCAGTGGTGAATGAAGACAACTGTAAGTGATTGTGCAGGTCTTGCATTATATGAGCAGGTAAAAGATGAAGAAAATAGTGGTTGTTTGCTTTTCATGGGATTCAAAGAGTATCTCACCATTATATTGCAAAATAGCCACCATTTCTTTCTGTTGCTTTTAGAACTGAAATTTTTTTTCTTAAACTTGTTTTCCATTTCCTATTTTTAAAACTCAAATTTTGTTAAGTGCTTTTAAAATCAATGTCACAAAAATATATTGCCAAACATTTTTTTTTCATTTTTTTTTAAATTGAAATTAATTTTTAAAACTCATTTTCAAACAACCCCTTTATATCTTATTATCTTGCTGAACTGCAACATGGCAATTTTTATTATTTTTTTTAAGAAAAAGGATGAGCAATTTGAACTTTTATACTAGTAAAATAGGTTCCTTTGATTGTAGGTTCCTTTTATTGTTTTTTCATTTTCGAATTATTGATCACTTTTTTTTTATTGATCACTTTAATTCTTGAACTTGTAGATATAAGTTGTTTTGGTCCTAAATTTTAAAAACCAATTAATTAGTTCTTAAAGTAATTGTGATTGTGAGTCACGTAAATCCTTGGCCCAAATCCATTAAGACACTATCAATGTGTTGCCGATGTATATCGTCAATTAAGTGATGTGCTATCAATGTGTTGCCGATGTATATCGTCAATTAAGTGATGTGCAAGTATACTATCTGATTTATTATCTAAGATTTGATTCATTATCTAAATTTTAAACATTAGAATTATAAATCCATAACCATAAGGTGTGACATGGTGGCAGCTCACCTTGTTCCTTAACCATATGATAGAACGTTCAATTCTCACTTATGGGAATAAAGTGCATTTTGTGGCCAGTCATTTACCTCTTCGAGAGATCTCTCATGATGAGGGGATTAGTCATTATTGGCAGCAGTGGATACTCTGACTTCAATAAAAAAGAATTATAAATCCCCTATTTGACTCATTACTCAAAATTTAGACACCATAAGTCGGATATGAGCTCATTATTTTGCTCGTTATTTATACATGTTAATTAATGTTACACATCAACAATACACCAATAACATCTTAATGAAGTTGGATCCAAGTACTAATGTGCTTCATAATTACAAACTTAATGATTAATCAGTCAAATTTAAAATTAAAAAAATCAAAGTAATTCACATGCATTTTTAGGGAATATGAGTATTAACCTGTGAAGCAAATATACACTAACATGGATATGAGACATAATATGATATAGATACGAGAGACACACCAAAATTAAAAAATTATAGGACACGAACATGGTATATGTATAACTAAAAATTTAAAGAAAATAATATATTATTCAAAATATTATTTATATTAAATTTATTTATACTTTATTTTCTTATAAACTCAAAAAATTATGTATTATTTTCTTTTTATAACCTTATTTATAATTGTGTTTTCCTTTGCTAAACTAAAATAAATAAATTTTAAATTAAATACATACAATTATATGTCATTGATACGTTGTGCAAGATTTAACATGGACACATGTCTTTTACGTCGACACGGTACCCAAATGGTATGTACATGCTTCGTAGATATTAACTCATTGTCTGTAATGCCATGGTTATAAGCAGGAATATCCATGACAATTGCATTACATTGATGTAGGCTTATACATTTAGGATATGATTAAGTATATCATAATTTTAAAAATTACAAGTAATTAATCTTTAAATAAAATTTATTAGTTATTAATTAGCCTAGTAAGTTTTTATAATCAACTTCATATACCGATATATGATGTAAATAATATTTTTATTATAGATAGAGAATTTACGGCATTTTTAAAAATCATGATTGCATAGTTTGCATTTAATTTTTGATGTTTTTATTAAAAATATATTAGGATGGAATAAAATTGTATACAATTTCAAATCAGAAATATATTTTTTTAAATGTATGGAGTGACATAAATATTTTCATCCTCACATAAAAATTATCCAAAGACTAAGTAAATGCTATTTTTCTTGAATATTTAAACGTATGTTTAATATCGCACCCATGAGGGTATAATATTTTGATTTTATAACATGAGAAAACCATGTCCAAGTTCATCAAAGAATTATTCACAATACATGTAATATATTAATGACTATACCTAAAAAGGTTGATGAATCATATGCCTACATTCATGCACGAATTTATAGAAATTAACCAAAGAGTTAAGAAATGGAATTACCTATATTGGAAAATCAAGATATAGTTTTTCGTTTAAACAAAGTGAAAAAAAAGGGAATTCTCGGTCACTCCCCATCAAGGAAAAACAAGTTTAGTGTATTAATTAAAAAAAGAAAAACAGATTATTGTAATTTCCTTCCTTATAAATTAACTAGTTAAAAAAGAAAAGAAAAGAAAAAAAAGAAGAATGTTGCCGATCCCTTTTGGATAATATCACTCCCTATTTAATATAAATTTATTTGATTATTCAAAAATACCCTTCATTCTCATTCACACTTAAGTTAATAATTTATTATTACTTAAATACTATTTAAACCCATTAATACTAATACATGTTGTGGTTTGTGTTTTAATATTTTTATTTTGTAAAAAATATCATAATAAATTTATTAAATTTTGTTAATAATAACTAATTTAGTTTTTAATTTTTTATTATATTTTTTTAATAAAATTCCAACAATAATTTTAGAAAAATCTTAAACAAAAAGATAAATAATTAAGGGAGGTAATTTTTTTTAAAAAATTATTATAGTCAAAATAATTTTCATATTCTTTTTATTTAATTATATATATTATTAAATAAACATAATATATTAACATTTGATATGTTAATCTTTGAAATTTTTTTATAAAGTTTACTTTTGTTATTTTTCATAAAAATTAAGGTAACATAATATGTTTAGTTAGCTATTTACTTTATAATTATATATACTATTAAATTGTATATAAATATTTGATGATATATTTTCATAAATTTAGGGTATTTTAACTGTATATGAAATATTAAATTAATTAAATAAAATAATAAGATGACATTAGATGGCAGTACAATTTTTTTTTGTGTTGACCACACATATTAAATATAATTTAAAGCTATTAGTGATAAGTTTTTCATTTCATGAACATTTATCATGTTTTATTTTCTTAATTTAATCTTAGTTTTGTCATATTTATAGAATATTAAAATAAAAAGGACAAAATTATTACCGTGGTTGAAAAAGCTTATCTAACGTAAAAAAAAAAAATCATAATCCAATTTAGAAACTATTATCAAGATTAAGAAAATCAATTTATTACATAATTGTATTTTTTGTATTTATGTAATATGTTTCATAAGAAAATTAAATAAAAATATTTTCATAAAATAGAATATTACATAAATAAAATATTTCAAGAAAATGTTATTAATAAAAAATATATAGAGATTATAAATAATATAATCAATAAAATAGTTTATAAAATAGAAATATGAGTATTTTTAGATAATTGAATAAAATATTATTTATTAAAAAATGATATTAGCCAAAATAAAGTGACAATTACCTCGTGATGTAAAAAAGAAGAACATATCATTCCAAATAGGATCCACGTTAAATTCCAGAATAAATATATGACATAACTCGTGATGAAAACACCACAAAGCGGCAGCGTCCAGGTACATCCCCCACGCCTTGCCTTCCCCCGTCTTCTCTTCTCCCACCCCTTCTTCCTCTAATCCTTTTCCCCTAGGGTTAGGGTTTCCTTCTTCTCCAAATTCCAATGACCCACTCCTCCTCTTCTTCTTCCTCCAGCTCCAACCACTCCTACTGCACCCTCTTCAACCTCTCTCCTTGTTGTTACTGTTGCTGTTGTCGTTGCTATTCCTAGCTCATACCGTCATACGTTTAGCAGCGGCGTTCGTTCATCAACATCAGATTATTCGTAATCAATCCTCCTTCCTTCGATCTCCACCGAATTGAGTGTTTCTCCTCCTCGTCCTCATTGATGGACCTGTCTCACCCGCAATCGAATCTGTCACTGGGGTTCTCCTCCTCCTCCTCCTCGCACGCATCGCCGCCACGCCCGCGCGCCCCAATCCCCGACGAATCCATCACTCTCCAATTGGAATCCAGCCTCCGCGACCCTTCCCACCCCATCCCTGCCGTTCCCCTCCAGCTCCTCGAACCCCAGACAACAACAACCACCACCAGCACCCCCGACAACCTCGTCAACAAACCCGAAAACGGCAACCTCGACTCCGAATTCAACGACAACAACGACGACGAGGACGACAGGGATGTCGAGGAGTTTCGCATCCTCGGCCACCCAATGTGTCTCAAGAGGCGAAGGGACTGCGATTCTTCATCCTCCTCCTCCAAGAGGGCTTCCGTTTCCCTCGAGCCTGATCTCGAGGCTCGGAGGGCTTCGGTTCGGTCATGGGGGAACCAGCCCCTTCAGCTCGCAGACCCCGAAATCCACGACATAATGGAGAAGGAGAAGACGAGGCAATTCAGAGGGATCGAATTGATAGCTTCCGAGAATTTCGTCTGCAGGGCCGTCATGGAAGCTCTTGGGAGCCATTTGACGAACAAGTACTCTGAGGGAATGCCCGGTGCGCGATACTATGGAGGTAACCAATACATTGATGAGATCGAAACGATGTGTTGTGAACGTGCTTTGCAAGCTTTTAACCTTGACCCCAAGTGTTGGGGTGTGAATGTGCAACCCTATTCGTGTACCTCTGCGAATTTCGCTGTCTACACGGGTTTGCTTTTGCCAGGTGATAGGATTATGGGGTTGGACACTCCCTCTGGAGGGAACACTAGCCACGGGTACTATACTCCCAATGGGAAGAAAGTTTCTGGGGCCTCGATTTTCTTTGAGAGCTTGCCGTACAAGGTGAACCCACAAACGGGGTATATTGATTATGAGAAGCTTGAGGAGAGGGCGCTTGATTTTCGCCCCAAGATACTTATTTGTGGTGGGAGCTCGTACCCTCGGGAATGGGATTACGCCAGGTTTAGGCACATTGCGGATAAGTGTGGAGCTGTTTTGCTGTGTGACATGGCACAGATTAGTGGGCTAATTGCAGCCAAGGTTTGTGAATATCATGGTGCTTTTGAGTAGAACTTGTTTTCTTTAATGCATTGGTCATTGTTAGTTCTGAAAGTTTGGTCACAGCTTGCGTTGATGGCCATTTTCTGTTGTTGTTGGTGGTTAAACTTGTGACAGTTAGTTGCGATTTTCTTTCTTATTTGCCTTTACTATGGCTATTGATGTTAATGTCTTTTGCCCTTTTAACTCGGGGCCATATTTTGGGATTTGCAGGCAGCATTATCATTTCTTAACCGATAGCTAACCAATCGATGGACTTGTTGCTAGTTTGAAGAAATGCTCATCTTTTGTTTTGTTGTCTTTACAGGAATGTTTGAACCCTTTTGACTATTGTGATATTGTTACTTCGACAACTCACAAGAGTCTTCGTGGCCCGAGGGGAGGCATAATTTTTTATCGGAAGGGTACGAAACCGAGGAAGAGAGGCATACTGCTAAGTCAGGGTAATGAAAGTGACCAATATGATTTTGAAGAAAAGATAAATTTTGCTGTGTTTCCATCGATGCAAGGGGGCCCGCACAATAATCATATTGCTGCGCTTGCTATAGCTTTAAAACAAGTAGCTACTCTTGAGTATAAGGCATACATGCAGCAGGTGAAGAAAAATGCTCAGGCTTTAGCATCTGCTTTATTGAGGAGAAAATGCCGCCTAGTGACTGGGGGTACAGACAACCATTTATTACTTTGGGATTTAAGGCCTCTGGGATTGACAGGTATTAATGACCGTGTCATATTTAAGTGATCCATTGCAGTAGTTGCTTCTTTGTTTGTTTATGCCTACATGACAGACAGTTAGACTCACTTCGTTTTTGCTTCTTTGTTTGTCTACCCTTTTTAATCACACTTTTCTGGATCTTTTTCTGACATGACTGACTGAACCACCTTTGTGAGTTTCTGTTATCTTCTCCTCAATATGTGAAACATAAACTTTCTCTCGGGGTACATTTGTTCTAATCTAATCTTTAGGTAAATGTCAACTCATCCACACTAGCAATTTAGCATTGTCATCTCTGCTATGCTGTTTGTTTGTTTAACTCTTGTTGGCACTGCACTAATCATCTTTCATTTCCATAGAGCATAATTGCTCTTATAGTTATCTGGTAGACTTTTGCTTTGAGTTTGTTAAGCACTTTGAAATCACAAATTTTTGCTTGAAGAGTTTCTAAATTTCATTTGCCTAACTTGAATCCTGTCGTCATTAGTTGGACAATTATATAAATTTGATGCTTTCATGTTTGTATGTGTTAATGACAATTACATAAATTTGATGCTTTCATGTTTGTATGTGTTAATGACAATTACATAAATTTGATGCTTTCATGTTTGTATGTGTTATTAACTAACACGACACAATCTTAACTTTTCTTTTTGATTGTAGGTAAATTTTATGAGAAGGTCTGTGAGGCATGTCATATTACTGTGAATAAAATTGCTATTTTTGGTGACAATGGAGCTATAATTCCTGGAGGTGTAAGAATAGGTAAGTGATAGTTTATTACTTTTAAATCTTTCTAATGTTTTGTTTGCTTGGCATGTTTAATTCGCTGTACATTTTATGTGCCAAATTTGTGTTGTATTACTCAGGTACCCCTGCCATGACTTCAAGAGGGTGTCTGGAGGCTGATTTTGAGACAATGGCTGAGTTTCTACTTAGAGCTGCACAAATTGCAAGCATAGTGCAGAGGGAGCATGGGAAATTACAGAAGACCACATTGAAGGGGCTTGATAGCAATAGGGAGATTGTTGACCTCCGAGCTCGGGTTGAATCTTTTGCAACTCAATTTGCAATGCCGGGTTTTGACATTTGAACATGATGTGTCTGGTGGATTGCCATGATCGATTATTTCTATATGCTACACAAGTGGATTGCCCTGCCTGCTTGTTACAAATGCGAGTCATCTTGGTGTACATATATTTTGTGGAGCTCCTCTCCTGTCTGTCTGCCTTATACAGTGTTGTCAGGTATTTGCATGTTGCAGTGAGCTGCAATGTGGTACAAGTCAGTACACAAGAGTGTACTGCTTGAGGTTTCTTTTGGTAATCAAGTATCCTGTTCTTGCCTCGATGGAAGGTGCACCATCACTGCTGGTTGCTGCAAGTTGGCCATTGTAGAGGTTGGAACAGGGATTCTTGATCAACCATCCTGAGTACAGAATTCTTCTGGTGAATCTGCAGAAAATAATTAATTTGGTAAAGGCTAGACGCCTTGAATTCTTTTGCCTGCTGTTTGATGCTGCAAGCATTATTATCCTCTCGTTCTTGCTAAATTTGCCCATTTGTGGGATCATTTTTGTACTTATTTTCACCGTGCCGTGTCAATTGTCAAATATATAGGTTAATGTGGTAAATATACAACTGCTTTGTACACTTTTTTAGTTTTTTTTTTTCAAACATTATTTTCTGATAAAAAAGGTTGGTGATTCTTTGCTAGTTGGGAATGAAACATGTTTCGGAAGGGCGTTTTTCGCTGTACGGGTTTTTGATCAAATGTTTCAGAGGAGCTTGACTCGTCTGGGAGAGCGAGAATCTCACGCTGTGAATCTCAGGGGTCTTTCATGCTTGTATATTTGGCGTAATGAGAGTATGAAAGGCAATGTGAGATGCTTGTGGTAATTTCGTATGCGTACGAGAAGCGTGAGCAACTTGTTCAACTATTTTGAAAATCCAAGAATCTTACAATACATTGAGAATTTGGTTGGATGTGAGTAAATATTCAAGTAAGTCCCTCAAGTTTGTATTGAAAGATAAGTCAGTTCTTTAGATTTTAAAAATTTTAAATTGATCGTTCATGTTTATATTTTAAAAGAGAGGATAAATTACAGAGTGTGAATAGATCAATTTGTTCTTTTTTTAATTGTATGGAGGATTAATTTATTTATTTTTTTGAAATGTGACGGATTAATTTGGAATTTTTAAAATTTGAGGGATTAATTTATCCTTTAATATAAGTATGAGAGATTTGGTTGAGTATTTAGTAAATCTTAAATTCTCTAAAAGGCAGTTAGTGTTAACTGCCTGCTCATGATTCCCGTAAACTGACTTAACATGAAAACCGAGATAAGTAACTTAAATGTACTGAAAAGTTATCAAAATTCAGAAGTTTGTGAGTTAGATGCGCAAACCTCATTGGCAAACGGAGTTGGAGATCAGAAGACAATTATTTTAACAGAATAGTAGATATTAGCAAGACAAGTGCTTCTGTGTCTGTCGTGGAAATGTTCAAGGATTCACACATTGCACTGTTCGGCTAATGTGATTGCTCGGCAACCTGTGATATTTTACACGAATTTTCTTTTTGGTAAAATATTTTACGCGATTTTTAATCCAAGCATCCCGCTTAATATTTGGATATCTAGTTTAGTTCAAATCAAATACGGATATTGTTTGTGGGCTTGTCTATGTAGTATGTACAATTAAATGTGAATGGGTGCGTGCTTGGGAGGACTATAACATTGACAGCCCAAACATTTACCTCCCCCAATGTGCCTATACCAACTAGCTTGTCTTTTCTATTTATGGACAACACAAAATAAAGGATAATGCACAAGGAAATCGACCAACTTTCCTAGTTTTTGGTCTGGGAGTAGTTCATTGAACCCTTCGTAAGGATCAAACACGAACCTCATCTTTCTGTGTTGCTTAAGCGAAATCGGCTTGTGTAGCAAAGTAGTATGATAGGAGTTTACCTGGGGACATGGAGTGATCATGAAATAACCTTTCCTTCTTCATGTGCGGAGATGAGGTTGGAATGGGAGGTTGGGTATTTACGAGCACTCCACTAAGAGTATCAGGAACGGTTTTAGGTATTGGCTAGTATATAAGAGTGATTGTGAACCTGTTTGTTTTTTAATATCTCTTAAATAGGAGATCTAAACGCTCATCGCCACCACCCCCATATCCCGGCACGTGATTAGTGGGCCTGTGCACGGATCGTGCAGCAAGATCATGTGGCACATGGGTTTCATGCTAAGTGAGACCGGAACACAGCCTTGGCCCTTGTAAGGTCGAAAATCGGTGGGCATGAGCGACGCATTGGGCGCTCGTCTTACGCCTTCGAATCCTTAGCATAACAGAACTGCATATGGCCTTGGGGCCTCATCTTGGGTTGCCAATATGGGGTTGCCTCAAGGCGAGATTGGGCCGCCGTGTGTGAGGGCCTATTGTACTAGGTCGTAATAGCTTGGAACAAGACTTGGTTCAATCATGCTTCGAAAGTTTGACGTTGGTCAAATCAGTGAATCCATTTGTTCCTATATATATGTGGCTCTCTCCAAAAGGGAGAAAAAAAGACTCTCTCCCGAGAGCTAAGTTTGATTATAGGATTCAATGTTGATTTATTGTTGACATATTTTTTAGGAAGTAATTTTCATAAACTACCAATGTTAACAAATTTTACAGTTATTCAAGCCTATGCTAGTTTACACAAGATTTTTAAAGTAATGTGTATGAGAGTCAACTATTCTTATATATGCAATGATATATGATTAGATGAATTAAGGTGTTAGTACATCAAAATTTATCTTTCTTTTTTGATACTATTTAACAGTAAATTTTGATATAATAAAAACATTTCGCTTCTCAAATAATTAATTACCATCTTAATATTGAAAGGATTTAATTGTCATGTATTGACAGTGTAAAACCTTTTATATAGTTATCCAATCATGTATTGCCACATAAGTCATAATAGCTAACTTTTATACTCACTACTTGAAAAATCATTCAAACTAAATATTTTGATTGGATGACAGTGTAAAACTATTTTACACTGTAAGTATATTAAAATTAAACTCATTGAAAAATGGTGGAAAGAAATTTTGGAAATGAAATAATCCTGACGATAGAGTGCAACGTAGATTGTAACAAACAGTGACATGGAAAATTCTTGCTTTTGTTTTCTGATGCGAAGTGATTAAGTTTTAACCAAGGAAAATTACCATCATGTGGTTGTTGAATCTTCTCAAATATGGCCTAAGAAACGGAGAAACTCGGCAAATCATACGGCTATGAACTGATAATTGGTGAAGTGATTGTCATTCTTGTAACAAATTTTTCCATAATGAATTTGGTAGGGAAGGGGCTGCTAATTATAAAAGTGTGTCAGACGTACAAATTGATGATGGCGGTAGGAATTATGTTTTGTACTGGTTGGGATTCAGGAATTCTTTGTAGGTTTCATTATCATGACTACACGAGGCTTAATTAGCAAGATTTTTTTAAGAGATGCTACGTAGGTACATGTCATGAACGCTACCTTGACTTGTGGCAATCTAGGCTGTGGAGTTGTTCACAACTTAATGGTGCCTGCTGAATCGTTGTCAAATCGTCATGGCAACTAATCATCACGGTAACAACCAGCAATGTTTTGGTAAAATCTGGGAAAGAAAGAAAGGGAGTTGCCATAACTAAACTGGGGATGGATGGGAATGGGATCCACCGGCTCTCAAGGCCTAGGCTATCCTCTGGCCATGAGGCCATGATTGAGTCCGTAGCTTGTCAGATTTAGTAATTGATTTTGATTCTTCACCCTTGATACATGAAGGTAGCTAGGAACCGTATCTAATCAATACCATATTTTCAAACATGAACGGATTCATTTGGTTTAGTTTTTCGTAGATTACTTTTAAAATAATTAAAATTAAAAAAATTAATTTTTAAAAAAATTGATTTATATTTTAAAAATATATTAAAAAATAGATTTATAAGAATTAATGTGAGATGAAAATATAAAAGTTAATATTTTTTATTTTCACTAGAATTAATTTTTATGAAAATAAATCACTTTTGTTAAAAGTAAAAATACCAAAAAAAACACATTCAATTTTTCTCAATTGGATTATTTTCACTGCAATGTGAACATATTGCATAACTAAACAAGCAGAAAACTGATTATATGTGATGAATACAAATATGAGTTAGCTAGGTGTAAATGAGTGTTAATTCAGATTCGAGAGTGTGTGATTAACACATTACTTTACTTTCAGCAATTATAAGTATTTATTATTAACATTAATATATAATTAAAATCTGCATTAATTTAGGATACATACATGACTCATCGGATATCAATTTCGGTGTCTCCGAAAACATTTCACTTATACGCTTTCTAAGAAATTTAGTTGAGTTGATGAATCTTAGAATATCTTCGTTTTGGTGTGATTGCATTGTAAGCATGCTCGCTGGAAATGAAAGAGGGGTACGGCAGTCTCTGCATGTATGTCATGTCATATAGTATATGGGGAAGAGACAGATCATTATTGCTAGTAGTGAATAACAGAGAAGAATGCAAAACGGGAAAAGAGACTGATAAATGAACTTAGCTTCATCATCATCCTCAGCCACACATACCTGTTGAGAGCATAAGACACAGATTATATCATTTCACTGATTTCTCTCCATATTCCATCACTCTACATTGTCTTATCAGCATATTTTCTCCATCATTGTCTAGGATGACTGGTCATTTCACATCGCTAGGAAAGGAATACATATCCCACTAAAGGCACAGTGGCACATGTAAAATGACATGTATATGAAGGACATTTATCCATTTCATGGTACAAGAGTTTTCTTGGATTATTTTCCTTTCCCTTTCCTGCTGGATCCTAGCTACGGAAATGTTTTTTCGACATAACACATATAAATACAGTACGAGATGTAATATATTTTTTAATAAAAAAATATTATTTATATTCATAATATATGAGATACTGTATCAACTCATATCTCATCCATCATTAGATGTGATGTGTATCTCATTCAAGTAAAATCTATACCTCATCCAACGATAAATGAGATGTGAATCGACACGATATCGCATATGTGTTATGAATATAAATAATATAACTCCTTCGAGTATAAAGAAGTAGATAAAATAATAATATTATATATTTATATCAACCGTTTAATTTTGATCCATTGACAGTGTAAAATAGTTTTACACTATCATTTAATCAAAAATTTAGTTTGGATGACTTTTCAGGTAATAGATATAAAAGTTAATTATCATAACTTATGTGATAATATATAATTGAATGATTATGTAAAAAAAATTTATATTTTCAGTGCTTTATGCAAAATAGAAGATACAATATAAGTTTTGTCATCTACACGCATTAATTCATGAGTATTATACAACTGAATATTGTGTTTAACACAAATATACTAAAATATCTATATTAAAAATCAGTGGGATCAAGTCACATTGACATCCTACTCATATATCGTTATGATTTCAACTCAACTCCCAATTTTTTTTCATAAGTATGTGATTTGTATAAACTAGAATACAGCTTTCTGCTAAACCTAATCCTTTTATTAATTTTGAAAAACAAAAAAGTAAATTATACTCAAATCTTTTGAGATTTGTGAAAATATAACTCACATCTCGTCTAATTATTAAGCCTACACTTATACTCCCTTTACTTGTCAAATTTTAAGTATTTATATTATAATTACACTTCTTATTCACATAATACTGTTAGTAAATTTAATAGAATAATATTTTTATGATATTAACTGTTTTTAATTAATAAAATTATAAAAATATCTTTATCCTGTTAAGTTTAAGGGTATTTTTATAATTTTATTAATTAGAAACAGTTAATATCATAAAAATATTATTCTGTTAAGTTTATTAACGATGCTCTGTTAGTGAGGGATGCGGATGTAATATAAATATTTAAAATTTGACAAATAGAAGGGGTGTAAGTATAAGCTGGACAACTAGAAGGAATGTATATTGTATTTTCACTAACATCAGGAAAAGTGAGTGTAATTTATCCCAAAAAAAATATTAAAGTCATAATTGAGTATAACCACCGAATTAAGATGGAGTCAATTGTATAATTGGTGCACAATTATAATGCTAAAATTATGTAGCATTTAAGAAGGGCCACTGTAAAGCTACTTTGCTATTGGACCTATAAGGCTATGACAAACAATCAAGTAATGAAAGTGTGCATATACCACAGCACATGCATTATTGCTGCTATGTTCATCACTGTTGCCAAATATTTGCTGTCGTTGAAGTTCTAATTACTTTAATTTCAAGATCAAGATTGAACTTATTGAATGTTGCTGTCTATGAAATTAAAAATGGAAAGGTGATATTTGTTTACTACTCCTGCTCGTAGCAAAGTAATTGAAAATTAAACTTATTTTTCAGTTTTTAATTGAGTCGTGAAGGTTATGTAATTAAAATAAAAACTTGTTGATTTACAAATGAATCTTGGAGTCGGCATTGAGGGGATTGTGCTGAGATCGCCTTGTGAATTGTGATAAGAGAGAATTTGTCGTATCTATTCTTCTACTCTTAAGATTTGTCTTTAACCAAGGTTCTTTTTCGTCGTTTTATGTAATAGTTCAATCATAACTCACTTTCACAAAAGCTGGTTTCTAAATTCGAATTTCTGAATTAATATCCCGTTGTTGATTAAAAATATTAAGGGAGGCTTTGTTTGAGTTTTGGATTTTTATTTTTTAGAATTTTATAAAGAAATATTAAAAATTAAAAATTATAATTTTTAAAATTTTCAACATTCTCTTCGTAAAATCTGAAAAATTAAAAATTCAAATCAAACATACTCTAAAAAATTCTCTTTTCTTTCCTTCATTAGTTAACATTTTTTTTTTCTGAAAAAATATGAATAAAAACACCATAGCAAAATCTTTGCATCCCAGATGATACAGATTATTATTATTCTTATGGTCTCAACATCATTATTAGTTATTGGACCAAGTTAATTTAGTTCCCGTTTGGATCCTATCATTGTGAACAATGAGTTGTGATGGAGAAAGAAAGAGGCTGAACAAAACATTAATGAAGTATGACGAAGGCATCGTTACTTTCCACAACTTTTCAGGTTATGCAATCTAAGACCATGCAAAATCTACCTTCAACAGGGTAAATGCACATAATCTAGAGTTGTTTAACTTAAAAGAGAAAAATGAGTAAAACATTAAGGCTGCTTTTAATTAGCTTTAGCTCTATGTCATCCTAACTTTAGTAGTAAATTAGATTAGATTAGATGTGAAATGGGCAATTAGACAGGCAAAAAGGAGGTGAAAAGAGATGACTCAAACAAGGTGAAAAAAAGGAATTTGGTGTTTCATTAAGACATTAATTTGTTTCCCGAGTTTCTCATTTTGTCCAGTGGGCAGGCAACATAATCCTCTTCTTCTATGTTATAATCATGATCATTTCCACTTTCTTATTTCCCCATGTGAAAGCACTTTTGACTTTAACAGGGGAAGATCTGCTGTTTTGTTGGTGAGATATCAACCACCCTAACCCTGGGGACTAGAGAAGTGAAGAAGAGACCTTTAATTGAAAGGTAGCTTTCACTTAGTAGTATATCTGTATTTCTTTAGGCTTTATGGGTTGCAATTCTTGGACAGAGGGCTTTTTCTCTTCCGATGTCTTAACCATGTCGGATACTGTTAAGTAACCTTTGCGGAAAGCCTAGATCGTGTTTCATGCTTGTTTACCGTACAATTTTTGTTTCATATCACTTGACTCATCTATTTCAAAATTGCAATTTAATCCATGGTACCAGGTTGTAATCATAAAATGACAGTACATTGATTTTTATTGATATATAGACCATATATAATTGGGTACATCTAATATTATATGCTGATTATGTTCTTCCTCTCATCATTTTGTACACCAAAATGCTTTAACTAACAGACAATGTTAAGATCCGACAGTTTTATTCAAGAAAACTTTGTACACTCATTAGAATACAAAATTGTGATCTGAAGTGGAAATTCTCTCCACTGAACAGAATAGAATAGTACTGATCACTCGTTATCCAGTTGCTTCACAAAAGATCCTCATTGATAATAATAATAAAAAAAGGGATTCTCATTGACTCCAGAGACATATTTTAATAAACAACTGAGATATAGCTTCAGCTTTCTGATCCAGCTGGATAAAGAAAAAGCATTGTTTTACTACCAGAATGAAAAATAAATAAATAAAGAAAAAAATCAGCACTTTATCAAATACTATCTACTTTCGAATGTTTCTTTTCTTCATTCCCCTTTGTACAAAACAGGCCGAGAATACTGCCCTTAAAGGTGTTTCTTTCTCTTGAAGTTACCGGCAACTTAAATATTCTGGTTTCTTATCTAGGAATAGTAATGTGGCTTTTCTTCAAAGCAAGAATCACATTCTATTCTATTCTATTGCAAAAATTTCCTTTCTTGGGCTTTCATCAGAAAGGCTTCTTCTTCAAGGCCTCAACACTAAAAGCCTATGGCTTGCAATTGCCAATCAATTGGCCACTGACCATGAAAACTGAAAAACAAGATAAAATAGAAAAAATAAACAACAGAAAATAATGCATTAAAAAGGATGGCATTTTACTTCCATTTTTCAACATATTTTTCCTTCTTTTCTTTTTTCAATAAAAAAATTGTTTCATGTAGCTCTCAAGTGCTTTTTTTTCTCCCCTCTAGCTAGCAATGGCTGCGCATATCCAAACTGTATGTAATCTGTCTACCTTTGACTGCACATGTCCAAAAGCTTCTTCCTTCCTTCCACTATTTCATCAAAGAAATCATCAAGTTGGCCTGTTAGAGTCTCTACCCCACATCTCAACAACCCAAAGCAACTCTTCAAGTTGTCAACTTTTTCTTGGATCTCACCTTGTGCTTCATAACCTGCCATTCTCCTCTCCAACTCCACTTTCAATTCCTCCATGGCAACCTTTGCTTGTTGGAACTCAAACAGCAGAATCCCTGCTGGCTTCCCTTCAATCTGGTCTATCTCCTCTGCCATTTTCTGCTGTAATATTGCCATTGAGACAATGAATCCAGATCCAAAAACCATTTGTCCTTGGTACCCTCCTTGGTGGAAGCAAGAGGAAGACCAACAATAAGCAAGCCCGCAAAGCAGGATCATCAGTAGCAATGAGCTAACACTCCTCATTGCATAGAGAACACCCCGGAAGCCATTGAATCCATTTAACTTTGAATCCATCGAAATGTTCTGGTTCAGACATTGGGACAATGGTTGAATCACTGTTTCCATTAAGCTCCTGTTTTCCTCTTCCAATCCTAGAATCTCCCTCTGGCAAACATTTATTGCCCGAATAACCTGTGGAACATATGTGCATTAGATTAGACCCATTAACTAAGTTCACTAGGTTTTCTAAACCAATAAACTTTTGATAAAGAATGGAACAGATTATCATTGCCCATTTATCTCAACCAAGGTATCATCAAATCAAGCATTTGATATATCAATAGCATGTTTAGGAAACAAATAATTATGGAATGTATAATTGCTTAATTATTTTTCAAAAGTTGTATCAAAAATACTTTTTATTGATTACAAGCAGCTGTTTTAAACTGAAAATACTTATATACCAACCTGACGTGAAAGCTCAGGAGTCAAATGGTGGTAACCATCCAAAGAAGAAGCTATGTTGGATCCAGCTGAGTAATAGTTCTCCATTCCAGAGATGGCTGATTTGAGTACATGGCATGCATCCCATAGCCTTGAGCTTTCATCCATGTACTCATCAAGCCATTTCCCTCCAACAGGCAACCGAAGCTTCCTGACAAGGACTGTCAGCTGTGAATGGAAGGACTGGAGGGATGAGATCACCTCTGAGAGGAACTGGATCGACATGAAGTTGTGTGAGAGGAAGGACTGGTGGAGCTCATTGAGTCCTTGGGTGAGGAAGTTGTAGAAACCATTGACAGAAGAGTTAGTGCATGAAGAACCCATCATGCAATTAGTTGCAAGGAAATGAAAGGAAAAGGAGTTGGTGTGTGGTTTGAGGGGAAGTTGATGGAGATTGATGGGTTTATATAATTGAAAGATTGAGGGAAAAGGTAAGAGCTGCAGCAGCAATCAAATAAAAGACAAGGGGTAGCTTAGGAGCTCACGTTTCTATGGTGAAAGGGGTCCTGTTGGGTGCAATTATGTGTGTTTCCTATACAGTGGAGGAGATGATTGGGAATCTGCTGTTTTTATTGTGAAACGGGCTAGCTGCTGATATAAAGAAAGAGAGTTAAAGCAGAAACAAAAAGAAAGGTAAATTCTCAGAAAAGAGAGAAATATAGGTGATCATTGAGCACAAAAATATGCAAACATGAAAACTAACAACACAATGTGGTGTTTTTGTTTTTCTTTGAATTTCTCTGACAACTTTTTTCTTTCTTTTTTTTTTTTTTTGCCTTGTTTGTTATTCCTTCAAGGACTCACAAGGATTAAGTGGTAGAAAGGAATAATATTATTATATTAACAATCTTGAAGGCTCTTTTATATACGATATGTTGGATTGTGTTTCCCGGGTGTTAAAAGGTTCACTACTTTGACTAGGATTCTGCTCCTCATTCTTCCATTTTGATTTGGTTCCCTTTTGGACTAAGTGCTGCCATTTTGCTTCTTTTTTTTTTTTATCATCTTCTCTTTCTTTCAATTTTTTTTTTACTACTATCGCGCACTGCATCCCTTTTTTTGGTTTTGTATTCTTAAAGAAAGTTGTACGTAGTCCATTTTTGTTCTTTTGAAAAGAGAAATGAATGATAGGGTTCTGCGTACTGAGAGTATTTTTGCACATTACAATGCAGATTCTTCTTTCTCCTTTAGGACCGCCCAGCATTCTATTATGGGCATTAAGTTCACCCTTATTTGCATGAAATATTTATATATAACGGCCAAACATGTTCCTAAACGATTCTAGATGCACACTCATGTATATGTGATGGGTCCTTCTCTTGGGGGAACTACTCAACTCTACACATACTAAAGGGCAAGGCTTCAGTGATACAATTCGGTTTGTGCTACTGAGCTAATTGCAAAATCTGCCAGCTGGAAGCAGATCATCTTCACTTTATTTGGGGCGACCAAATCAACAACATTCACCAAACTAAGCTAGATTTGTCTAAACTAAAAAGCATTTTAATTTAATATTCTAGTTAATTCGACTTAAGCTAAGTTGGCTCGAGAATAAAGCTTCTTTTAATATTAATATTTGAAAAAATTACACTTTAACTCTTCATTGTTATGAATTTTAGGCTTTATGTATTTTACCCTAAAATTTAAAAAATGTTCAAATCGACCGCCTAACATTTCCTAAGCTAACCTTTGTTGGCCCTTGCTGGTTTTCAGTGAAATTCCTAGGTCACTAACATATAGATGAGTGCATTTTTGGTGGTTTACTTCCACCAGAACATTTTGAGAACAACTTGAATGGTTCAGTATTAAAAGAAAGTACAATGCACCAAATCAAAATCAAAGGAAGCTTATCTGCAAAGGAAAAACACTTAAATCTCTCTTTTCCATTGTTTACTGATTTTAAGGGCAGATGCAACCTGTAAAGGAAACCATATCAAATATTCAAATATTCCTGGATATTGGTTCTGCATTACAAAAAAATTTCCCTCCTTTTAAATAATATATGTTTTGTTAAGGGTATCCAAATTAAATATACTATTCCCGAGTTCAACTCATATCATTATCCGAGGTATGGTTAGTTCTCCGTAATTGAGTGATCTAACACAAAATAAAAGACCTTTTTTTTTTAATTGCGATATGTATCTCTAACAAAATTCGTGACATATATATATCTATATATGATTTGTTGATGTCTCATGGAATCGAAACCAAAATGATTTGCCTTAGCCATATCATGTTTTCATTTTTGAGATTGTTCTACAAGCAATAATCAAATGAAGTACTTCTGAAGATTGATGTGTCAAATTCAAGCAGTCATGGTTGTTATTATTGTTAGAAAATGAAGGGGCTATTTGACAGACACGTTTATATCTAACACCAAGAGAAAAACAAAAATAAATTCAATTATAAACGAAAGAGAAATGATGTTTCAGTTATCAGAAGTCAAAGAATCATGAATTACAAACGACAACGTGAACTGAAAAATCAGTATTGTTTGTTTTCTTTTTTGTTTTTTCTTTTGTAGATCAGTCAAACCGGTTCTTTATGTCTACAGGAAGAAGGCAACAAAATGAGTTACAGAACAGAGAAACACATCATGATTCTATTGTGCGAGGCAATATATTTACAGTTGACATTTTGCAATATATTTGATCATTTTAATTTGCCTATACAACAACAAAAAGCTTATCGTTATCTCTGATCACATCAATACAGTCTATTTCTGCTCCTTCTTCATCTGTCACCATTGCATCTTTTGCATCGAACCCAAATTTTTCACCTGTTGAAGAAGATAACACACACAAGTTGTATCGTATTAATTAAGGTACTAAGAACACAAAATTTTCTTTCTCAGACAATGTTCCCAACAAGATATAGGAAAAAAAAAAAAAACTACATTTTTAATGCAGTAATGCTGCTAAGTCAGAATTTTATAAGCGGGATTTTTAACAAAAATCGTGGCAGTTGTTGGATGAATTGTAGTGAAAGAACTCATTTATTTGTCCAAAGTTCACTAACTATATCACATTATTTTGGCAATTAGTTCACGGTAAAACATTTATCTAGTATTTTTTTTTCTTTTTTATGACAGTACGCACTGCACAATAACACAATGGTTTAAGAAATATGAAATTTTACCTGCAATAATTTTGAGCTTCTCTAATGAATCAGGCAACCTTATTAGCTTCCCAGCTTCCATGAAACCTTTTTCTCTTCTCTCAATAGGGTGACCTCGATATATGCTTACTCTTGGATAGTTTAGCCCATTAGATCTCCCCAACGTGTAGTGCTCCTGCTCTTCTTGATGTCTTCCCCTTAATACAAACTCACTTGGTATGGCCTCATCTACAGCAATTAGATGCCCAATTTCACGCTTTTGCATCATTTCATTTAAGGCGGATACAGAAAATCCATGCGTGTGTACATCAGTGACATCTGCTCCATTCATGATAAGAAATTGAACCATGTCCACATGATCTTCAGCCATGGCAATTTGGATTGCTGTTATTCCTTGGTGATCTTTGGAGTTAATGTTTAATCCTTGCTTTAAAAGTTCCTTCATCACTGTTAAGTCACGTCTTCTTGCAGCTGTGCATAGGAGATCGCCTGCTGTATGTGGATCAGAGATAGCAGCAAGTTGATATAGGATCCGGAATATGGAGTAATGCTTTGATTCTATAGCATCCCATAATGCAGTGTTATCATTGATATCTGCCAATAATGGCAATAAACCACTACATGAATGTGAAAAATAATCAAGAAAAACTCAGGGAGATAACATATATGGATAACAAATAGTATAGGTATACTATACCTCTTAAATGTAAGTTGCATGCATGCTTGAGTAAAACTTGAACACACTCTTCATGCCCATTTAATGCCGCTATGTGCTGCGTAACAAGTTGTTAGTTTTCATAAGTAATTGTTGATGATCCCTTGAAATCTAGTGTTGTTATGATCAGAATTCAGAACTATAGTGAAGGAAGGAAGTAATCATTCTAAAAGGTAAATGTCCCCTAATGTTTTTCTTTTAATATCATTAATATCTATACCAGAAATGCAAGATCAATTTTAAAATGTTCGGAATGTTAATTTAATTTTTATAGATATAAAATGAATTGAATGAGGGCATGAATAAAAGGCATGGACTTACCAATGGGGTTTTCCCTTTGGAGTCTCCAATGTCAGGATCTAAACCTGCTCTTAGAAGCTCCTCAAGAAATACAGCATTGCCGGTGCTGGCCACAGTTAACAAGTTCACCGCCATGTTAGGGTCCTCTTCTTCCACATTCTCCACCATTAAATCTTTGATACTCAGATCCTTAAGCTGCTTGAAATGCTGCAGTTGCATCACAATGTACTGTGTTTTAGAACTAAAACGATAATAAGCATTATGACCAGTAGTGACCCACAAACCAAGGCACTCTACCTGAAGGAAATTTTTGAGCATTTGTATGTTGTCTTCCTTTTTAATCTGCATTGTTTCTATAAGTGTACTGGTTTTCAGCCTCAAGAGTTGCGTGAGAGTCTTCGTTCTAAAGGTAAAGCTCTGAGGCCTGCAAAAAAGTGCACCGACTTCTCCGAACATGTCACCGGTTTGTAGAGTCCCTAAAATTCTCTCTTTCTCCATTACACTATCTATGATCTCCACTTCTCCAGACACTATAATGTAGACATCATCAGGTGCTTCATTTTGCATGACAACATCCTCTCTAGGTGGTATGTATTCTGCCTTCATTTTTGCAACCTGTATGTCAACAATTTGTCTCATCAATCAATTTACTAGTACAATCATTGATGGGAAATGGGAATGCATCCTCTGATGTGAAATTTTCATACAAGTTGGTCATGTGGAGTTTTTCAGAGTTATGATCATGTGTCTTGTTTGAGTCCCACTTTCTTAATAATGGTGAAAGATCACATGTAATTGGGTCATATGAAATTTCACGTAAGAGAATCTATTCCATCATTGATTTATACCCCATAATCATTAGAATCGAAGTGTAGTTTCATACCAAGGACAGAAGAATTTCTTTTGAGACGCCTTTGAAAAGATAAGCTTTCTCTGCAGTTGCAAAAAACAAATGCTGGCAGATGTTTTTGCAAATGGACTTTGGTAGCTGCTCAATAAGCTGATGCTGATTCAAGCTCTCAGCTTTAAATCTTAAACACATGTAAGCCAGGATCTGCTCTTTCAACCTTGGAGGCAGCCGATTTCGGCACACAAAGTTTGATGCCGCTTCAATGCTATTTCTCTGCGCCAATCATGCAAAGGACAAGGGCATGAATGAACTTCTTGAGATGAGATATCAGTCACAGTTATGTATAATTCTTGCAGAAGTCCAAGGACCCTGTACTACCTAGATGCTCTTCCAAATTAAGAGTAAGATATGGGATAACTAAATCTCACTCTCGGAGACCATAACCTATATAAGCCACTTGGGTGTGTTTGGTATATAGTTTCCAAATCATAGTTTGATTCAACAGAAAAGTAATCTGTTTTTTTCACCTGCGCTCTGTAGTCAGTTTGAGATAAAAACTCATGTTAAGATATAACTCAATTTGATTTTGCCAACCATGTTGAGAAGAGTGAAAGTCAGCTTGTACCCTTCAAACCATGGTTTGGGATATGCAAATTGAAATCCATGCATGCTATTAGTACAGAACTTAAGTTTATATCTCCTAGGAGAACCCAAGAAAAGTAGCATAAACTTAGTTACTCACAAATTCCATGGTACGGCGAGTTCCTTCAACGACAAGATTTGTCATGTTGCCAATCAAGTAAGCGGTTAGGCCAAGGTTGAAGAGCATGTAGAAAATAATGAAGATCATCTCCACGGTGTTCACAGCGTGGAGGTCTCCATAACCTACAGTGGACATGGTGGTGATGGACCAGTACATGGCTGAAATGTATCTGATCCAAAGGCTTGTCTCTCTGAAGTTTGGGATCACTGCCCCAATCCATGTCTTTCCTTGGTGGGGGTAGCGATCCGCTAGCAAGTAATACAGGCACCCAGCACAATGAACTGAAAAAAGTGTTACCTGCACCAAATTTTTGCAAGAAATGTTCTCATAGCCTTTCTTTCAAAATTATCCATGACTAAAACTAAGAATATATTTGCTTTCTCTTGTGTCTGAATGCCAACATATATGTCTGTGTGTGGCTACTGGATTGGTCAGATTATACATTTATTTTCTAGCAGAAATGTTATTTGTACATGAAAAAGTGGACACCAAAGATGGACACTAACTACTTTGTTATATCTTCCTCTGTATAACGTCTACTCTTCATGTTTTTTTTTTTAGCTACAAATAACATTAGTCAAAACTCAGAAGTAGTGGTATTTTGGATGAAACGAGAGAAATGAAGAGTGACATACAGAGAGAAGCCTAGCACATCGGACCCAGAAATAGCTGAACCTGATGTCTTTCTCAAGCCTGGCAAATGAGTGCAGCTTGATCAATGTTAACTTGCTAACAACCACAACACATATTGCAACATGGTGATAACACACAGCCCAATTGTGAAGTGGATTAACATTATTATTATTATTAGAGTACGAAGAGAACCTTGTGAAGAATTGCTTGACCCGTCTGAGTCGCCAAAATCTGAGCAAGCCCAACAGGAAGTAAGGGAGGCTGACCCTGTGTTTGCCAGTTAAGAAATACCCTATTGCCTCGTACGGTATAGTTGATGCCACATCCATCAGGAACCATGTTGACAAGTACCTACCACAACATTGCTAACAATATCATCATTACTGGGACCAAGTCTCTAGCAAAACCAAGACAAGCTTTGCTACATAAGCATGCATTCCGGTCTCTAGAACAAGTCCATAAACATAAACCACTGCCCATAAGGTGGTCATTCTGTACAAATTATATGACACCTGTTTATAGCCAATACACTCAAATCATTCACAACTCTGAATTGATTGTGGATGGGAATATGATTAATGGATTATGGCCAATCCCAGTTATTGCATTATTTAGGATTTTAACTCCTTAATTTGAAAACGTGAATCACTTGTGGCGTCACTTGATCAATATGTGAATAGTGAGTGTAACTTCGTACAAATAATTTTTACCTCTAACTTTGCTATAATTTTTTTTTTAAAGAATTTAATTTCTGTGCATCATTCAGACAACTTCATCTCATCAAAATAAAAAAAACATAGTTATTAACTGCCTACTATCATGATTACCCAATTAATCATTTTGGTAAGCGTATTAAAATTATTTTATTTTTTGTAATGGATCTCTTTTCCTTTGTCTCTTGCCCATGGGAATTTATAAAAATAAAATATTTCTATTCTAACATCAAAAAATTGGTGCCAATTGTGATACCCGCTCTATCACCTTTAAGCATGATGGATGAGTTGAGAAAATTGAGATTACAATCATAATTAATAATGATGAAGTGGCTGTTCAATTTGGACACTTACTTTTAAGTGTTAGAATAATATTTTTGATAAATGACACAAGGTATGATTGCTTTTTTGTGGGCTGAAGTATATGCTTGTTTTAAACTATTGGACTGTTATTTTAATTGGGCTGGCCCGTGTTGACCTTCTCGTACATACGTGATTTATTACATGACATTTGGACCTTACCCATAATTCCGACGTGGTTAAGCTTGGACCAGACATCCATTATCCTATTTTGATACCACAACAACCAATCATCATTAATCAGGTTGAATTTGATTACTCAAACCGACTATGTATTTTACCAAGAACAAAATAGACTATGCTACTGGTCCAACACAAATCAAACTTGAGTAGAAATTAGGCCACATGTTTGCCTTTTCGCATATTGAGAAATGAAAAATATTTAATGTACAATAAAATTTGATAATAAATTTATATTATTATTAGTTTTTTTTCTTATTTTAATATTATTAAACCCACTTCCTTATTTTTTCTTCTTCTACATCTATAACTATGTTGAATATTTATTATCATAACTATATTATGCATGTAACATCTTGAATGGGAAAGGAGGTAGAATTTGCAAGGATATTTTGCTGCTGCAAAAGGAAAGTAGAATCAATCCCACATGTCCCAGTAAGAGAATAATTATGTATTATACCAAATTAAAGACAAATTCTTTCGGTGATGATAATATCGGATATTATAATGTAAATGAAGCTTTTGACCTTTCTCATAAGAATAATAACGCTTTTACACATTCACTTCGAATTTTTAAAATCTTAATGTCATAAGTAAATAAATATTTAGTCACATCACTTCTTCAAGACGCCCTATAGATACACATCACTTTTAAAAGGTCATTTATTATTTTAGGTGTTTATATGGCAGAAATTTCTAGATTGCCGAAACTTGTTGAATATAATTTAGTTGTACCCCTTTAGTCCTGATCCAAGATGGAGGGAACTTGTAGTATAATATAAAGAAATAGTAAAAAAAAATCAATATAATGATAAAATTATAATAATTGTTAAATAAAATGAAATAATATGTTCTACTTATATATCTAAAGATTGATAATCATATCTCGTCCGGTAATTAAATTCGACAAAGTTTTTAATTCACAGATATTTTTCTAGTATAAATATATGTACATGGACAAAGAAATTAGAAGGCAGAAGTTGGTTTGTGCAGTAGCAGACAACAAACTCAGAATATAAACACAGAGAATTGACATGGACAAATTTTGAATGAAATGAGCTGTAGGTATATATTTAGTTTATTACTTACCTCAGTACAATCTTTTTGGAGTCGCGAACTAGTAGATGAGTGGTTCGATCAATGTAAGCCACGAAGAATGTCAAGACGATGTCAACAGCGAAGAAAAGGTCAACAACATTGTCTACAACGTATATTTTCCTATTTGGTGAGGAGTGCATGAAAGCAACTTCAAAGGGATATACCCATGCAGAATAAGCTACCAGAAGAACCATGAGACTCTCCCAACTCCTGCACTTGCATATATATATATATATATAACAAAATAAATAAATAAACCCGCGTATTTCTGAACACCAATCATACTATTCTCCTCATGCTTTCAACTGTGGTCAAAATCAAATCAAATATTTACCTGAAAAACTTTATCAAAAAAGCTGATATCATATGAAGTGGTCTATGAATATTGACGAGAAGGCTCCTAGCAGTGTTAAGAACAAGGAAAGGGCTAGACTAACAAACTTTGCCAGAATTTTATTGATGTGATTATTATTTTTTAGATGAATAAGTCATACTTACTATTTCATTTCATCCAACAACCGCAGTAAAAAAAAAAAATTGTTTTTGTACTGTTAAACTACGGCTTGCAAACTATAAACCAAACAAACCCTTACTGGTCAGGGAATTGTACCTGTATCTTGAATCCACTGGGGATACGATCCACCCTTTTGAGTCTACTGGGTTCTGGCTGGAAACACCAAGTGGTGGAAGAATGAGCTTTGAAACATTCCGCAGATTGAACGACGGAGACATATAATCTTCTTTAAGATGATCATGCTGCTCCTGCTTCCTGCTACTCTTCTTCAAGCTAGAGGCTACGTGAGGATCACACGAACAGAAATTCCTCTCCATTCTACAAGGGACAAGCTTCTTCGTGGATTTTCACAAAGAATATGTACGTACGTATGTATCCCTGAGAGATGGATCGAGAGACTAGAAAGTGATGAGGGAGAGAAAGAACCTAGAGGTTTTTTAGACTAAATTCTAAGAAAAATACAGGTTAAAGGACAAAAGGAAGAAAGGGGTGAGTCCAATATATAAAAGGAGCCTGAATTATTGTGGTTAGAGAATAAATATTTATCGAAATTTGCTTGTCAGAATGATGAATGCGACATTATTAATCTTTGAATGAAATCAGTAAGTTTTATCATCTAATTATTTTATCCAATAACTATCATAATTCTTGTGAAAAACCTTGGCTCCTTAGCATTAGTGGTGATGGTGATATTATTGTGGGTGAAGGAGAGTAGGCGGTCCTCTGATGTAGCACTAATGACTAGTTGTAGTGACCCAATTAAATAAGGTACGTGTTGTTGATAGCAAATAGTTACAATTGCAGCACCAACAGGGGATCGATATTATGTGAGATAAGATCAATTTGAAGTAGAAATGGTGGGGCATATTCAAAACTTTAGCTTCGTGGGTGGTGCATATATATCCGTGTCCTTTGTGCACATTCCTTCCCTCTCTTCTCTCTCTAACATAATTGTTACATCATTTTCTGATGTTACATATTTGGTCGACTGGCTACAATAGTATAAAGTTATATTATAAAGTTATAAATGAAATGAAAGACACGTACAGAGTGTATGGCCTGCAGCAAATTATTGTGGTTAGAAAGGAAAAGAATCGTGGCCTACATGTGCACATACAAATTGCAAGAATTTATCTGATTTTTTCTTGGCATGGTACAAGTAAATAATGGGCAATTTCTCTATGTCTTTTTTTCTTTTTTTACTATAGTTTTTGGTGCTCAACACAAAAGTTGTGTACAAAAGTTTTATTGAAAATAATCCGAATGGTTTTGATTTTGGGTCGATTTATTGTTAGTTCTTCATTTTTATACTGGGATGTACATGGAGCTCCTGTGTTGGTATGTTGCTGTCAATTATTACCTTGTCTGCATTTTGTTAATGATTTGCTACACATTTTCAGTTGGGTAGCTTGAAAATGCCAACGGTTGGTGGCATGTTGCAATTGTGAATTATGATTGATAAGATTCAAAACACGGTGTTGACCAATTTCTTAAAAATACAAAAAGTTAATACAGCTTTGCATGCGGTTCATTGAATTATTTGTATATGATTTCACATTAACACTCCTTGTAGATCAGATCTAATGGCTAAGAAAATGTGAATTTTCTCGTTTATTCCGTTGGTTGCATAAAATTTATTCACCCCACCATAGCACCAATTATGATTGATCATGTCAGAACAATAATAAGGAAGAACCATAAAAAATAGACAATAATTTGGTTTACCAAAAAGCTAACACGCACAAAATCGGATTTGTTCAATGCCCGTTCTTCAATCACATTCACATAAAAAGGGGACGGCCATAAATTAAACCTCGCCATGAAAAGAAAAATTGCTGAAGTAGAGGCATGCATGATCTTGTTAAATGGTCTATGATGATCTTGAGGGTACTTGCATTCGGTCAACACAACTCTCTCTTTCTATTTTTACCTTTCATGTGTGTATTGTAGGCTGGAATATTCGGATCTCGGCCTAATACTTGGAGAGTGGCTCAAAGATGGTGATTTCTTTTTGAATAATATTAATAACGAATTTTCTCACGTTAAAAGAATAAAGGGGTAAACTCCCATAAAAAGAGTAAAAAGATTTTTTTTTTTTGGCATCTATCTATTATAACATAATGGATTCTGGTGATTTCTTTTTAAATAATATTAATCACGATTTTTAATTTTTTGTTTGATAAGCAACTATCAATCGCTGCCAATAAAGTATTTTCTATTCTCTTAATATAAATTTTGATTCAAGTGTTAAAATTCCTTTACAGTTATACTATCTCTTCTCTACGGAGGACATAAAATACTATCACTACTTGTCTTGTTTATATAAATGTCTACCTTAATCCTAAACTCTTCAACATAACTAAAAGATTGAAGGAAAGATGCGTTGTTTTGTAATGAAGTCATAAAATATTACGATTTGTCTACCTTTTTTTTTACTTTAGCCGATGAAAAACCTATTCTGCCAGAAACATTGCCCGCATACCATGGTCTCGACACCTGTGACATTATGGTTTTATTGGTTAAAAATGTTAAAAGCAGTTAACTCTTTCATCCCATGTATTTCTCTCTCCAAACCATGCTCGGGCTATGTAGCAATTCTCTTGATAAGATGACGACGACCGAATCTAGCAATATCAAATACGACAGTTCACAAATATAAATTCTGCACTTCCATCCTTTGGGACCTCACCTCCCCCAACGTAAAATCAAAAAGCAATGAAATTGCACATACACGGCATGTCTCTATATTCATACTTACCTCATCACTTTCCCAACGGACGGATATTTTAATTGAAGTGTGAAGAAAGTTTAAAAGAACTATATTTAATATCAATAAGGAATGAGTACGGTAGTAAATGTGAGTCATGTTTTTTATTTTAAAAAATAATGCTTAAACTCTGAAAAGGAAATCAGTTAGAAGATCTCTTCATGACAATACTATTTGAAACATCAATATATTATAATAATGTTTTAAATTGTTTGATTATACATAAATTATTTATATGCAGAAAAGTTTTAGAACTCTAAGTGGCATTTAGTTATAAATTACAAGATATGATAATTGTCTCTGTATTTTGCATGGAAGAGAAAAATTGGACTGGACCAACCAGTCGGATCGGGTTAACTGCCAACTGGTCACCTAGCGGTCACCTAGCCGATCTAGTTGAGGTTCTAAACTGAGCGAGGTCAAAACCGGGGAAAATCGAGAAACCGATGAATCGGACCGATTCGAAACTTTTGATTTTTTTTTTTAAAACTTAAATACTCACATATTGTATCAGTCACAGAGTAAAAATAAAAAAAATAGAACCAAAGGAGGATATTGACAAAGATTGTTGGGTTGTTATTATTCTCTATCCGTTATTCGCAAACTGCTTACTACAGACCTTACTAGTCAAAAACAAATATTATTTTCAAATACTCTTTGACTATATTGTGAGGTGGAGACTAGAGAAATTTTATATGGATTATATTTATTTTTATAGACCTATATATATATATATTTATGTTGATCATATTAATGTTAATGATTTAATTTATTTTATTATATTCCGGTTGAATCGGTTGAATATCTAAACTTTTGAACCAGTACTTTGATCAGTTTAATGTCGAATTCGGTCTCTTCTTTCATTATTTTATTACGAAGCTATGGTTCTTTTTTCTTTCCCGTTTTCTAAAACTCTTCACTCCTTGCTGTGTGCGACATTCAGCCTCAGATCCTTGCAGGACTTTATTTGTTTAATTGTTTCAAATCATTCATTTTGTGGTCAATGATAAATATTTTCACTTATTTAAAAAGTACTTTGCAGATTAATCTTAAGACACTTTGATAATGAAGTACAAAACAGTTTCTTTCTTTTTTTTTCTCGTTAAGTACAAAATCGTCCTAAATTCATGATACAAATTTTCAACTCAATAATGTATTTTTTTTTTCATGAAATCATCTCATAAAGAAAATTATTTATTGATGTAAATTGATTTTGATTCATATACAGTGGGAGTGAAGATCCGAGTGATCCATTTAGAGACCTCGTGCCGACAGCTATCATTGTGAAGCATCTAATAGTGTTTAACTTTTCAATAAAAATAAACAACGTATGTATTTGATTTTCTATGATGATTTCTTGTGTTGGAGAAAACTCGTTTTAATGCTCTTGGGTGCTGACTAAGGGCATAATATAATGACCACTATAGTTGTCAGTAACTTGATTTGAACCACAATGTCTTCATTCCACTCGTACAATCCAACCTCAAATGCAGAATCTATTTATACGTCAAAATAATAATAATCATAAAACAAACATCAGAATCTCTTTAGCATTCAAGGTTGTTCCACATCATAGAACTTTAGTATCAAAGAGCTCTTATCTTCTTGTGGCAGTGAGCCAGCAGAACAAAGAACCAAGGCATTTGATTCATCCTCCAATTCACCCACTTGCTCATAGGCTAGTAATTTGAAATAGCTAGTTTTCACCACGAATGAGGAAAATGTGTAACAAAAATAATGGCATTAATGCCTTCTGAGCAAACCACTTCCTAATATTCTTTCCACCAATCTTATCAACAAGAAGGCACAAACAGAGTGGTCCTATCCATCAAAGTTTCATGATGTCAAAAGAATACTCATTGCATAATTAGAACCACACTGCCGGATATCAATTACTACCCTCTTTTAGTGCTCCATTTTTCCGTACTGCAAGATTGAAGTTTTGCTGAGTAAAGATTGTCGCAAGTGAAAAAAAAAAGAGGATAAAGATCATCTGTACGAAGAGTTTCGGTATCCATGCCTCGGTGCATAATATTTTAGTGTTACAGAATGAGATTGCAGTTTGGGATTCACTGTTTGTTTCATATTCAACCACTCATGTTTGTTTTTCTTCCTCCAATCACTACTCATCACGTGACCAATTCAGGCTCCCTAGCAAATGTTTTCAATCTATTCTTGGCCTTCTGAAACTAACATAAAACCTGATATAAAAGACTACTACACTAGTATTCAAACTTCCTCAGTTCAGCAACGTGATCGAGTTAACAGACAACGCCAACTCATCTCTGCCTCAATGTAAATGGACAAAAGCTTTTGAAATGTCAATAAAATAATTTCACCAACGTTGTTCTATATATTTTACCTCAATTATCCAAACGAGATTCGGCGTTCAAAATTTGTTAGAACTTAAAAGGCAATATGCTTATCATAAAATATATAGAAGGATGAAATAAAGGTGGGGGAGGGGAACTTTTCCCTCTTGGCCATAATTATATAAATGTGGCGGCATGCACCCACTGCAAGACAGGCAGAGAAAGATGAATAACCCGTAAATAATGAGCAATAAAGTTAGACAACCATTGCATTCGGCATTGCCAAATTCCATACATTGTTCCCTATTATATTCAAAAGATCTATATTCTTCAAAAGAAAGGTTGGGGAGGGGTTGGTAATGGGTTATATTATATCAATATTTAGAATTAATAGCAAACGATAGCTAACTAGTAACTACGTCTAAAATGATTGCATTAAAGTGAAGATTAAAATGCACTAACATTTCTCTCTAATCAAAATCTCTTGTGATGGAGGAATTGGCCAACAGAGAAGGCAAATCTTCATTGCTTTCACTGTTGTTATCGTATTCGGAAAACTGGCATCCCAATTTATCAGCAAGGCACTCCTTGGTAAGAGAGACATCACGATGCTAAACGGTGCCAAACTGCATCTAGGATCACAGATTTTTCAAAGAACTTGCAATCACCATTTTCACAACTCGGCCTTGGATTCCGAGTCCTCTTTTGGAGAATCTTCAATGGTCAAATCCTTTGATTGAGTAGGGGATTGCAAGTCCTCTTTCGGAGAATCTTCAATGCTCAAATCCATTGATTGTGTAGGGGATTGCGTAGGTTCTTGATCATCCCCTAAGATTCGTGCAGTGAATCTTCTTGCCTCCAAATCAAGGTCTGGCCACTCACACACTATTCGTCTAGCACCCTAAGATCAAAGTAGAGATAAGTTTAACAAGTATATATCAAAGAGGAGCTGCATAAATTTCAAAAGTGATATGATGTGAATTTCCAAGAATAAACTTCAGAAGAGCAAATATTCACCTGAAGTTTGGGTTCTTTTGTCATGGGATTGTTGCACAGATCAATTGTTTTTGCCTTGGATTTTGTAGCATTACCACACCATGATTCACACCATAGCCATTCTTGTGGCAAAGAAAAAATGGGCACAGTATGCTGAGCGTAGTTAGGAAGATCCTGAACCATTGAGGGCAAATCTCAGCAAAAAAAAGGTCCACAATATATAAAAGCATTGTCTTTTAGTAAAAATTCTATAACCCAATCACATGGTCAGAAAGGACCTGAAAATTTATTCATGTAAAAAGATCAGTTAATGGAACTCTGGCCTTTTCCAGTAATTCTATGAAACAGTTTTTCAGATTTCACTCAGGAAAAAGAAAGGGCCTGGTGAAGAAGACCTAAATCCAAATGCCCTTCCTGAAAATTTGGGTTTTGGTAAAAAAAAATGGGGTTTATTTGATCAATGCACTTGACACCACTTAGAGGAGAAAACTTTTTCCCGTTGCTGTTGATGTTGAATGATCACATGATCTTTCTCATACTTTCACTCTGATCAAGAGGTCTTCAAATATAAACACAGACTGGAAAAGTCAGATTCAAAAGGTCTTCAAATAAATGAATCAACCAGTCATTGCCGAAGACGAAAACTCAGATAGCACATTTAAAAAATGCCCCCAATTTTCCCATTCATGCATTTGCTTTGTTTAGTGAATAAAGTGGGGTTTCATATTCCTTTAAGAAAATCATTACAACTTGGATAAACCTCTAACCTGATCCAAGTTGGATAGACTATTGGGATCCTTGCTAAGGGTTTCATAGAAAACTCTAAGATTATCTCCAGCTGCAGTCTCTCGGAACTTCTTCAGATCAACAACATATAAAGCACTGCAAAAATGGATAGAATCAACAATCATAAAAATGATCTTTCACAAACGTCACACTCATTTTGGCAAGACAATCAAGAAAGTAGTTACTAACCTAATATGATACGGTTTTCCCCGCAAATGATCCTTCCAGAAACCCTATGGCACCAGAATAAAGTGAACAAAAGTTTAGCAACCGATACTGCATCTCGTATAATTGCATTGGTATGATGAACTGAAAACCAAGAATTCATGTACCAATGAAGTAGCACAACAAATTATAAATAAATAAAAGTTCAACAGTGGCAATTACTTGTCTCCAAAATCGATATCCATCCATCTCCTTATTATTATCACAAAATGGAGTATATGCTAGAGGTCTCCCTTTTAAATCCATGTCATAGAGTTCTCCCATGTCAGCCCTCACAATCTGATCAGCATCCACAAAAATGACCTGAAAATATCGGTAGAGTTTTAACACATTTTACACGGGACTCTTCTTTTTGTTAAGCATCAACTTGTCAATGTCATGTGTGGTAATCACTGAAAAATTGAGAGTACAGAGGACAACAAAACAGGAGAGATCGATACAGAAGAAGAAAATCGTGATACCTTCTCTAAGGAAAGAGGAAAGATGACATCTAGGAATAAGATTTTATATGCCCAAATTATTCGCTGCTTTTCCTTTTGTTTATGCAACCATGTAGGCCATTTGTATGTGATTAGTTCATATTCAAAACCATACTCTTGGGCCATGTGGGGAATCAGATCCTGTGTTAAGACAACCACCAAAGCAGTTCAAAGGTGTCAAGCAAATTCATTATATTCAAATTGAAAGTTCCAATGTACAAATGAATAAACATTGAACATATTTTGTGTGAATATATAACCTTAAAAGGAGGAGAGAGGTAGTTCTTTATGAACCAGAATTTAACCGGACGATGGGTGTTCTTTAGAACACTAAGAATCATAATCTTCAAAAAGCGTTCATATCTAGCACAAACACATCAATCAAAATAACTTGAAGATTGCATTTGTGAGTATAGAAATTAAATAACTAAAACATGAAGTCATCATATCTTTTTTCCCTGCAAGGCACTTCTTTGTCATGCCATAAACAGATTAAGTTCCATATAAAAGATTTTGGATCAAGGAATAAAATTTTAGCTTTTGAAATTCAAAGGAATAAAAAATATTGAAGGTCAAAAGTTAAAGCTAATATATGAGGGACAAAGAAGTGCCTTTTGCCATGATTAAAAGCAAATCACAATAACAAGATAAAAGCAAGAGAAGCACTTACAAGTGTCCTGAAGCAATTGAAAAGATATTAATAGTTTTTCCATGCCGTCCACCCTTACCTTTATCCTATTATGAAAAGATCTTTGGTCGTTACTAACATGGGAAATGATGAAATAGGTAGATAAGATGAAAGAAGGTAAAGGGGGCAGAAGATGGGGGGAAAAATATACTCCAAAATTTACCACATATTTTGATAGTGCTATATAACAGTGGTCTTGCCATTCAATAATTAGAACCTCATCCATCTCATGCAAAGAATTCAAAGCATCTATCCTCATCTATCTCATCTATTTTATGCATAATTCAAAGCATTGATGCATAAATACATCAATCAGATGAAAAATTAATAGAACACCACACCAAGTTTGATTATAATTTTGGCAACTCGAGTCCATATACAAGATTTTCATGCATACAGAACCAGATGAAGAAACAGAAAAACAAATAAATAAATAAAACTCACTAGTGAACTGCTTTCAGTATTTTTAGATTGTTCATTGCTACCAATGAAGCCAGAAGCCCATTTTAGTATGTTGGAATTCCAGCTACTTCCCTACAAAAATATCAAAAAAATCTGTGAGGCTTTGCTGTTGTTTTTCACCAAAACCCTAAACCCTAATAACAATAATAAAAGACAAATTTTAAATACACAAGCACTCACTTTCTTATCTTGTGAACCTTCATCACTGTTAGGAATCAGCAATTTCTCGTGCTCCTTTCCCTTTCTTTTCACGACTTCCATATGAACTACTTTACCCCGTAAATCATTAATAGTAATGAGTTTTGATGATTGTTTGTCCACATTTCCAGCATCATCGACCTTTAAAACATAGAGCTCAGAACTTCTACCAGGAGCAAGCTGCAAGAACCAAACCCCAGGAGAGACTTTCATTTGCCAATAGCCAAGATTGGCCATCACAAGGGTATCAACTAAATGGGGTGTGCTTTTGGTTCCAAGAATCAGCTGAAGACCTCTAGGAGGATCATGATCTTTCTCAGAGCAATGACCTGATTAGTTGAATAATTGATAAGAAATGACAACAGACTCAGCAGAAATTAATAATTAATGCTATTTATTTGACGAATAATATTATTTGTACTCATTTCCTAGACTTATTGTAGGCTCACAATAAGAGAGCTCAGAGAGAGAACGTCGCAGGTGTTGGAAAAAAAGAAAGAAGTGATGGACCCACTATCTTGTGTCTTTCTCTCTCGTTGTGAGTCTACTATCACTCTAGAAAATGAGTTCAAATAGCATTACTCTTATTTGCCAATATCGTTGATAGAAATAAGGAAATATTTAGTAATATCTCCATTATATCTTAAGAATATTTCTCATCATATCTTATATTGATTTAGATTCATTTAGGTTGATTCTATCATTATGCTTAGATTTTATCTTTGCTTTATAAATACAATTATCTTAGTGTATCACAACAACACAACATATCAAATATACTTTCATATTATTGAGTCTCTATTCTCTTTCTTTTCTTCCTCCACTATCTGAAACCCTCAATTTCAATAATCACAAACAATAGCCAGGCTATATTTCTAACAAATAAAATGCACTTCTACCTGTGAGGACAAGAGCTTCAAGTTCAAAAACTGCTTGCAATGTTCTTGTATCACCAAGGTTCTCAAGCAGAATGTTATCCAGGTCATGACTGCAGAATGAAAAATGACACGAGAGACTATCAAAAACTTGGAACTCACAAAAGTAATACATGATTACATGTAATGAAATTGCATCTACTTCCTTTCTTGTTTCATAAATAACAAAAGGATTCATTCACCTTCAATTAATAGGGAAAAAAAAATACACAGCATCCATTTATTCTTGTAATCAACAATTAACTAGATTCGCTGTTTATGTTTCAAAGTCGCACCTTCAGCTAATTATAAAAGAAAGGGTAAATTACACTGACCTTTCTTAAAGTTTAGTGTAATTATACCCTTCACTCCTCTATTTAGAAAGTTATCACTAGATGTCCCTGAGGTTTGCTAAAATTATACTAGCCTCCCCTATAATTATTGATTTGTTAATTTAAACGATGAAATAGATAACATATAACATGTACATAAGCATTAATGACAATTATAATATTTTGGCAACATTTGACATATAGATTTACAAAAATATCCTTTTCTAATTATATGTTATAACTGTAAATTTCATCTTCACATGATAAATCATCTTCATATAATAAAAAAAGAAATTTAGTCAATCTATATGTCAAGCGTCAAATATTGACAAAATATTATAATTTTGTCATTAATAATCATGTATATGTCAGATGTTATCCTTTTTCCCCCCAACTTAAGCTAACAAATTAGTAACAACCAGGGAGACCAGTGTAATTTCAATGATCCTCAAGGACCTCTAGCAACAATTTTACGAATAGAGGGATGCCGAATGTAATTGCATTAAAATCTCAAGGAAGGTCACGTAGATCATTTATTTTGTTGTTCTCACATTTCACATCATTTTACAGATCAAAATGCATTCATTCAAATCACGTTCATTCAAATCTACCATAAGCTTCTTTATCATCAATGACAAGGATATTTTTGGGATAAAATGTAATAACATCAAACATGATATTAGCATAGTTTAACAAGAAACAGTGACTTAACAGAAGAGGCAATAGTTATGCTAAAATTTAAAGATGAGGGAGAGGGAGGTCAATGTGATGTAACAGACACCTGATCTTAAACCTCTAATTTCATGCAAGTAGACAGAAAATAAAGGTGAATCAAGGAACAAGTAAATTATGTGGCAATTTATTCTACATAAAGCTATTCTTGAGCCTCCACCTAACAACTTATGCTTTCAAGTGCCAACCATCTTAAAAGCTTATTATTAGCATGTTTGGTTTGGAAAATTTTCCCATTGTGGTGAGAAAAACCTAGTTGAAAAAAATCGAAAGTGTTTGGTTTGGCATTTACTTTTGAGAGAAGTGTTCCTCTTTCACAAAAATTGATTCCAGTGGAAGTAAAAAGCTTTAGCTTTTACTTTTACATCTCACATTGATTCTTCTAAACTTTTTTAACATTATTCCCAAACACAACTCACTTCTTTTACAATCAATTCTTCTCACTTCAATTATTTCAAAAGCAATTCTACCAAAATCTACACCAAACGGACCCTACGCTGTTAAGTGTGGTAGGTGAAGGCATATGAGTGGCTTTATATCTAATAAATCTTTTACAAAAAATTCTTTTCACTTCAACTATTTCAAAAGTAATTCTACCTAAATTTAAACCAAATGGACCCTAAGCTGTTAAGTGTGGTAGGTGAAGGCATATGAGTGGCTTTATATCTAATAGATGTTAAGTACAATACATACACAGCAATAACAGGCTCAACAAGCCAGGGTTCAGGAACATCAAGATTCATGGTGAGAGTCTTCGACAATGGCATGTTGGCGAAGAATGCTTTTGGGCCATTTATTGAAGAGTCAAAGTTGCTAAAATCATCCTGCAAAAGTAATAAAAACCTAAGAAAGCAAACATCAAATCTCGTCTGGAACTCTTAATAGCTAAAAGTGTAAGATATACCATAGTTGGTACTACATATCTGTAGTAGTTCTTCAGAGGAAGATCAGCAAGGGAACTCTGGCATGAAATTGGGAGAAAAAGCATTCAGCATTGATTCTATTAAAACTATATTAAGTTTATGAAATGTAAAAAATGAATTTGCAGGCATAGTATATTGACAGCAAATTAAAAGAAAATATATTTCATATTTTAAGAAATCCCACATGTTTAGAAATACATGTCACAAAGTCAAGGATCCATGATAGCCAAATGTACAGTACTGACAAGAAGTTTGTGTTATTTACATTTTTCAAGAAACTAACATTGATTATATGTAGACAGCGTGATTTATACATGTGACAATGCTCACACCTCCTGGAAGGGTATGATATATGAAGCTTTATCCCCATGATTGGAGTCGAGGCTAACAATTTTATTCTTACTTTATATTATATTTTCTAAATTTCATATAATAAACTGGGATGCCAAAGTTACAAGCTAATAAATTACCACAGTAGAATGAATGAGTTACTTCTGCAAGCTAATCGATGGAAATGTGAAATGATTAGGTAAAGTGATAGTATCAGTTCAGATATAGATGTTGCAGTGCAAAGGCTAACTAAAGAAGGCCCAAACATATAACTCCATAACAACTGGCCCTATTAAGGCCAAATTAAAGGGGTTTTCATTGTTCAACCACAAGGACAACAATTGGGCCTCTGTTTTCTCATATTTGAGGTAAAAGAGATGAAATTCTCTATTCATCTTCGTTATTTTGATCAGAAAGGGTTAACAAGACTACTGAAAAGTAAAATGTTACCTAATGGGAAAAAAAAATGTTTTGTAGTTATAAACACGAGAAGAACTATAGATATCAACCAACCAATGGATTCAGTACAATCCTCATGCTGGGCTGAATGTATTTCCACAAAACTCGAAGAATTCCAGACAACTTCTGGCTTGTTGGACTTAAAGGATCAAGAACCGCATCAATATGAATGCTAGAATTTTCATTATGCAAGATAATGGCACTGCACAGAACAAAAATGGATCAAAAATTAAAATAATAATATAATCTTAAGTCAGCAACTTAAACACGAAAAACCTCAAAAGATAAAGGTGATAAAATCAAGCACACTTCAAAACTGTGAAGACTGAGTACACTGTAACCAGAATTACCTATGTTGATCATTCAAGATCTCAAAACGAGCACTTTCAGAACTCCGTTCCCGCATAGCCATTGAAGATGATATGGCCATGACAATATCACTAATTAATTTGCTGCACACAACATAGGGGAAGATTAAAGGATTGTCAAATTTTATGAAAACGAGCAAACAGCCAAATTAGTCCGTCAAAGATACATATGACATCAAGTTAGTCCTCTATAGATTTTGGACACTAATTTGGTCCTTTAATGTTTAAAATGGACTTCAATTTTGTCCTTCAATCTATATTTGATATCAATTTGGTCCTTAAGTTGATGGATATTATATTATGAAAGACAAACTCAAGTAAAAAATCTTTGAAGGATTAATGCCAGTGTTGTTAAATTGCGCCATGGCCGCGGCGGAATTTCAAGAACCCGCCATGGAGACCTGCATGGCATGGCGGAATGGCGTGGTGGCTTGTGGCGGCCGCAATTTTAATGGCGCCATGGCGGAAATGGCGGAAAGCTGCCATTTTTCTGAGGAAATTGAAAAAAAAAAGTTTATTTTAGGGATTTTGGGGGTTTAGTAAAAAGGGAACCCTAACCCATCGTAGCCCATTTGCTCTCCCTTCTCTGTTTCACACTTCCGCCTCCATCCCCAAAGGCGGTTGTCCAAAGCAACCTCCGCGCCACCCCCGGCGCTCTCCGCCCACCCTCAGCGACCTCCGTGTGACCCCCGCAAAACCTCTGCTCGACCTCCGCGACCCTGGCAACCCTCGGCGACCTCTGGCTAAGAGAACTGATCAGCGGCGGCAGCCTCCATCTCGTGGCAATCAGGTTGGGGCCACTTCCTCTTCCTTCCTTCGTCAGTTCGGTCTTCTTCTTTCTGCCTTCTGTTGCTTCTTTTCTTTCCTTCAGTTCTGTCTTCTTCTTTTTGCTTTTGCCTTATGCTTCCCTTTTTCTTCTTTTGCTTCTCTTTCACGTGGTGGGCATGAGCTTAAGAAATGAGCTCCAAGGCCCCAGACCCTTCTTTGTTTAATCTCCATATATATTTATATAGTAGTGTTTCCGTCTCTTACATTATTGTTGTCTAGGTTCTTTTTAGTTCTTGTTTTTGTTTATCTTTTTGGCTTATTTTTTATTTTTCAATATTTTATTATAAAGTCTATAACAAAAACAAAAAATAAAAAAAGATATTTATGTTTTTATCATCTATTTTACAAAACTCTTACAACCAAAATAAATTGAGAACATAAAAAGAGCAGAGAAAATAAAAATAGAAACTAAATAAATTTTTTGATTTTTAATATCATTTGTTAAAGTTTAATATATACAGGTAAGTAGATATTTCCATTCTATTTGTTCCCTCATAAAAGAGTATATTACAATATTATTCAATGTGGTGAATTTATTTCAAAGAATATATTTGTTATTCATATATGTTGTTAGTTTTATTATTTGTTATATTTGGAATAATTTTTTTGTGTTCTTTTTGTATATATGTATAAAGATTTTTCAGTCTGTTATGGCGTCCGCCATATCCGCAATGCCATCTGCCATATTTCCATGGCGGATTTTTGGCTCACCGCCATAAGCCGCCATCCACCATTGACAACTACGATTAATGCACATTTTTTAAAGACTAATTTGAGCATTTATTCTTAACAAAACACATGAAGATAGGACAAATATATAACTTTTACAAATATTATCTTCATTGCCCGAAAAGCAAAGGGAAAAAAAAGTATTAAAAGCTACACATTTTATAAGGACTTCTTAAGCCAAATAAAAATACTCTTGGCTTGGAGAACCTTTAACTTCAGATATAAAATCTAACCAGGGACTGGAGAGAACACAAATGGACTACAAGTGGCCCAACAAAGCGTTGTTAAACTTGCACTCCTACTAAACTATGTAATTTCCCTCTTAACACTAGGAGCACATTTATCTTTGTGACTAACCCATCATGCAGTATATTGTATAGAAGACCAAATAAAATATGTAGCCTCCAGAGCGCTGATCTTGATAATCCTCACACAATTCAAGCTGGTGGTATGATTGTTTGCATAGACATAATAACCAGTGCAAACCATGTATACTTGGAATAGTTCACCTCCTCTCATATTCACAGGTTTCATACCAAACAACATTCACGATGGGAAGATGATAACTATGAAATCAAGCAATGACCAAAAGCTAACAATAGAAAGAGCAAAGATCAAGAAACCTTGTCAGCATGTCAGGGTCAACATCCTGCCATTTCACTTCTTCAATAATTTCCACAATATGCTTTGTCCTCTGCTTCAACTCTATTGATTCAAGAAGATGCAGATCAGCACTCAAAAATGTGCTCTCTTCAATAGGATAAGTTACCTATAAAACATAAATGTAAACATAGGAACTCAGGAAGGCTGACACAGATTTATTGTCGAGGAAAAATGAATCAAGTTTGAACAGATAAAAAAAACACAAATGAAAAAAAAAAAACAAGGGACTTAATATACTACAAAATAACCAAATAGACTAATACAGTCTTACTCTTCCATTAGTGAAGACAGCATTGACAGCAGATTCAGACCCAAGTACCCTATACAAAAATTTTTCCACCTGATAACAAGAAGCCTCATTAATACAAATTTTCGTGGTTAACAAACCAAAAAAAAAAAATTTCAGTGAAAGGCTCAGATTGAGGCAAGTGTGTGCAAACCTCCATCAAATGCTTTCTCACTTCACCAGGAGAAAATTCTGAAAGGGCAGATCCATAGACCTTAGATGCTAACCCATTAGCTCCAGCAAGCTCAGAGACCTTATCAATAAATGCTTGAGTGCTATCAGCTTCAACAGCTGATGTATGCATATATTTCTGCTGATAGAGTGAGCACAGTTGATCCAAGAAGTCCAATACATTCTTCTTATGGCTGCATTCAACCATGCATTCATACAACCGAAATAAAAACCGTAAGGCAAATTCGAAAGGAACTTGCAGAACTACAGAGTCAAATTCTAATCAATCTATCAAAAGTCAATCACTTTCACAATTTGAAAGAACAGACCTATATGAGGATGTAGTAATTTCAAAAACCTTCACAAAAAGGAGGCTAAGAGAACTTGTACGCTGATTGGCATTAATCAGAAGGCCTACACGAGCATCTTTAGACCCTTCCATCTGTAGCATAACATGCCAAGAAAGGAAAGACATCAAATATGTTTAAAAGAACTGAATTGGTAGGTTCAACTAGTGAGAGGAATTAGACCAACAAAAAAGAACAAGAATTTTCAACAGAAATTGCAAAAGCATACTAACCAGGTAATGTATGCCATGGCGAAGGAATTTGATCCCAGTCCTTGAAGTGATATCAACAGCAAGAAGATGTGTCACAGGCTTCAAATCATCCATTGCTGGGTTGGATAAAAAATAATCGACATGTTAAGACAAAAGAACCACAATAAGAATGAATTAGTTGATTCAAACATTCCAACAACTTACTTCCAGGAGAATGCAAGTAGTCAATATCATTCAGAATAGATCCCTCTCCAAAAATAAACATAGACAGAGATATGAACCTCGGTTTGTTATCAGAAATAATCTACACCATTCAGATATTGGTTAGTCACACATTGTCTCAAAAGGTTGCAGAACCAACAAAATTTTCAAAATACTATACCCGAGGATTATAGCGTTGAATACCAGCTTCTGATAGGAACTTATCTAATACATCAGTGTGAGATTGTATTTGTCCAAAATACACTTGCTCCTGTATTCTTTGAGTTTCATCGTTCACAGCATTTAATAGAGCCTCCTGTTAAAATTAATTGGAAAAATATAAGTGACAGAACAGCTTATTCTACAAACATATCACAACACATTGATTATAGTTAATAGTAACACAAAGGTGGACACACTTGAAACCAAAGTTGAGCACACACAATCAACCCAAAGTGCAAAGTGCAGTTAAGTAAAATGGAAGCAGTAATCCGTTGGTCATTGAATAAGGAGACTATTGAGTTTTCCAGAGGACAAAAACATTTACACTGAAGCCAACAACTGTTATGCCATCTACCTTGGAAAGAATAAAATATTGCAAATTGAGGTATCTGCCTAATATTACAAGAAACAAAAAAAAAAAAAAAGGCACAAAGATTAAAAAGTTATACAAGTTTTGGAACTAAGATGATGAGGTAGATAAAAGAATTCAAAAGTTAATTACCTCAGTTGGATCAATAACAAGCCCGTTCATTAACAGAGAACATTGAAGCTTAGACAAACCAAGCTTAAATACCAGCATGGAGCTTTCATGTGACAAATCCTTAAACTTTTGCTCCTTTTCAAGCTTTAGTAATATCTCTTGAGGTGGGGATTTCACTTTGAGTCTACAGAAAAATAGTCAGAACATTTAATCAACGTTCACAAAAAATATATAAAAACAAAGAAGGTTACAGAAAAAGAATAGAAGTGCCATATTAGAGAAATGTCAGCAGCACACTGGTCAACAGAACAGTCCTGCAAAACTCACAATATTGTTTCCACAAAAGCCCCTTCAACATGGTGCAGTTCAAGAGCATCATCTGCATGACCGTCTGATTCAATACGTAATTTGTTAACCTACAAAACATGTACAACACTGTTCTTTCAATTGAATTGCAAATTCAGAAAAATGTCAGCATTGTCAACATAAAGCTTATCTATGATGAAGTCTTTTGATTTTTATCCATATAATTGAAAAGTTATTAAACTGAGACCTTAAAGGCATATATAGCATGTCTTTATATAGAGAAATTAGTTTTTTTTTTTTAACTTTTCTTTTTATGTTAATGGGGAGAGGGTGAAACCACTAAGGAGGCTGTAACTAGCTTCATGGCTTCTCTTGCAATAAACCCTTGAATTTGGAAGTTAGTGATTTCCTTGTGATTATAGGCAAGCGGTAGAAAAGTAAGTAACATAATTTTTGGTCAAATCAGGCGACCAGAATGATTCAAATTTTCAACATAGGCAGCTTATTACAAGCTAGACAGACTGGATTTCAGTCACGTAAATTTTTCATATGAATCTTTTAGATCAAAATAAAAACAATAGTACAGCAGGGTCATGGAAAAAACACAATAACAGAAGATAACTAATACTGAAAAGAGATTCATACACTGCTCAAAAACTCAAAAGCCAATTGAATATCATAGTTCTCCTTGATATAGCTGAAGAGATGTATAATCTGAAAAAAGAACAAACAAAAACAGTTATAACTTCGAAATGAAACCTCTATGTGTGTGTATATTAGTTAAAAGGTGAACAGTTACCATATTTGATATGTCCTCCTCAAATCTATTGCCATCCTCTTTGGTAGAGTGATTCTCTAACTGTGTGATGTATTTTGAGGAATACAGCACAATCCCAAGTCTCAAAGGAAAATTATTCTCATACAAGGAAATTATCATATCAATGGACTGCAAGGATCCAAACAGCAAGCCATGTAATAAGGGATTTTACTTGAAAATACAAAGAACAAAGTGAAGATATGAAAAGTATGAGAAAAAAACTTGCCTCAAGACCACAACTGGTTGCAGGGTCAAGAATAAAAACAGCATGGAAAAGATTTTTACGGATGTAACGTAGCTGCCCTGGGAAGACCGGCATCAAGATCTAAACAAAACGAGAAAAAAATTATTTTCAGATGAAAATCTACAACATGGATAATTTGAAATTAATAATAATGTCCAGTTTTAAAATCACAAATAAATTAACCTCATTTAGATTGCTCCTCCACCTTCTGTACTTTGCATCTTCTTCCAAGTTGTTAAGATAATGTACATGAGTAGAACGAAAATCAACACGAAACATACTGGACTCTGAAGGAGGTGAAGTTGACAGCAGTTTCCGCACAGTACTTTGAGGAATCTGCAATTACTGGGAACATCAATATTACATTCTAGATACCCAGCAAAGCATCAATCAAGTGCAACATATCTGTGAGTTTCTCACAGGGGTATGCACAAATGAGTTTTGAAGATCAATGGAAGGATACCAATATGTGAGTGTTAGTATTTTAATTTTACCAACAGCATTAGTATTTTAATTTTACCAACAGCCAACTTGCATAATTAGCATAATTACAGTTTTGGTATTATGTATAATTATATTTATTCTCCAGTTTTGGAATACATCAAATGATCATTTTCATCTGAAAGCCTGAAACTAACATTAGGTAAAAGTCAAAAAGTTAACTAGGAATCAGCAGTCCAGAACTAAAATAATACCAAAATGAAGCTTAGATGGCATTCACCTTCAATTTTGAGAACTGATCAGCTAACAACAGATCCTGATGAACCAAGTCGATCAACCTTGTTAAGACAACAATAACATAATATCAGAAATCTGAAAATTTGCATTCAACTTGAAGTTTCAGACATTCATGTGTGTTCATCAACTTATGCATGTGTAAGGCAACAACATAGGAAAGACAAAGGAAAACAAAGCAGAATATACAAATTAACCGACTAATGCAAAGCTTGGATTAGCCAATAATGCTCATGTGGAGAGGCTTAGTCCTCAAGCACTGGAATAAATTATTCAAACTATAAATGGTACAATAAATTCAAAGCTCTGGTATATGCAAGGCTTTGTAGAACATATTCATTTTATCACTGGATTTGGAAGATAACTGTAAGAAATCCTGCTAAAGAATAATCTAGAATCCGGAGCAATGCTAAATAAGCAAAATCCAATAACCATGGCATTCACATAACCACAATCAAATGTCTGCCAAATGTTTACTTCCTTGGAACCCAAAATTCTCCAAAATGATAATAACATTAGTTGATAAAAGCATATACTAGTATAGATAAGAAATGCCTTTGAACAGACATAATCACCAATCAAAATAAACACAACCAGTAGTATATGAATAGGCCTGATCTAAGTCCTTCAAGCTATGGTGTCCACAACAAAAGAACCATTGAGATGAAATAACAGATTTTTCGGAAGCTGGAAAGGTTAGAGCTATAGCACAGGTGCAAACATAAAATACAAAGAACAAATAATATTTCAACATTATAACTTATATTGTAAACAATATCAGAAGGAGAAAAAAAATATTACAGATAAAGGTCAACATCTTCGACATTGACTAAAGCACCATTGAGGGCCATTAAAGACTTGCCAGGTGGGATCATACGCTGGTTTGCCATTATTTCATCTCGAATGGAATCATCAAGCTGTCATACAACATAAATCCACAAGAATAACAGACGATTTATCTTGGAGAAAAATGTAGTAGAATTAGTTCAGGATCCTATAAAACAGCAAGATTAATCGATTACCTTCATGCGAGACAAAGAAGAAACTACGTTAGGGAAATTTTGATTGATTTCCTGCATTGACTGCAGAGGATCAGAAGCACGGACTATTCTCTGTACAGTCTGGTGCCCTAGATCTGTTATCAATAAAACAAATATATTAGAGCAATGTTCATTAAACACAACTAAAATGGAAATATATCAACAACTAATTCCGATTATCAGGGAGACAAGTTCCAATACCCTTTAGTTCCCAAACATCAAGTGTATCTGATACTGTTGATGACAACAGATAATCCCTGAAAGCCATGATCTCAGATGTTAACTCAGGTTTACGCTCCTGCAAATAAACACAAAATGTGAACTCATTTGTACCTCTATAATTTCCTAGTACCTAACTATTAACTAATACAAACAACAAAATGCTAGATCAGAATGCTAATTCATTGAAATCAAATATACAGATGGATTAAAAAGATAATCTTTTGTATAGAAAAATAAATTCGCTAAGAAAGAAGCAGGTGACAAAGAGAGGAGGATTTTAAAAAATGTAATCACTCAACAAATATGTAGAACCTAGTTAACATGACACAAACTTAGTAACAAAATATTTTTAATAAAATACAATAACTGAGACGAAGCTGCAATTGTGATATCAAGAATTTAACATCAGCATCCGTGCCATGAACGGTAAGAGCCTATTAGCGTAAGTATATAAACTATCAATTCTATATCTATAATTTTAGGTCAACTTTGGTCATCATAGTTCCACACTGAAAATAAAGTATCACAAGGCTGGCTCTAATCTAATTTATTCTCCAATCTCTGGTGTCAGGCAGTTGTCTTGTCTCCTCATTTGTTCTGCTTCAGTTATCTACTCTTTCTTTCTCTTTTTTTTTTTTTTTGTTTTGGGGGGGGGGGGGGGGTGTTGTTGGTTACAACGGCCACTGTCTACACCTAAGGCACTGGCAGTTTCCTTTGAAACTTCTTAACAAAAAAAATGTTGTTTAGAACCCTAAACCACAAACTAGAGCACATATTGCTTAAAAAAAAGGGAGGGGGGGGGGGGGGACAGGGAACTAAAACATCTATTACACAACAGAAATCTGGTAATTCGAAACACCCAATTCTAAATTTAATGCAAATAGATACTGTGATTCTAATATCAGTTTTCCTTTTCATGTAAATGATGGAAAATATATATAGGTGTGGTTGTACAAACCAGAATTTTGGAGAATATGAATCCTCTGACTTCTTGGCTAAGATCTTCAGTCCGGGGATCCTCCAGAGTCACACCTGCAACCACAAACAGTATTAATAAGAGAATTGTTCACAAATTCACAAAACTTGTTCTTGTTATTTAAAAGAAAATTCCTTGACCAATTCATTTGAATGAGGTACTAAAAGACCGAAGAATTTGTGGTTCCTAAATTGATTAACATTAGGAAACATCTCTTTTCAATCTTCTGTTTCAAAATTAGTACATATGACCCCATAAAATGAACAAACATTTATATGCAAAAGTAAAGTAAAGGCAGTAGAAAGAGATCATTCGTGATGCAGAGTAACAAAATTGTCAAATTCAGGAAATAGCGATGCAAATATTGAGATCATATACACAACTGAAAAGGAAGGAAGAAAGAAAGAAAGAAAGAAAGAATACTGTGCAGTTTCTCTAATAATATGACACTAGCAAAATGACCAAAGCTAAAAATTGAGAGAAAAGCAATCGCAGTTCATTAGTGCCAACTTTCAACAACAAAATTGCTTCACATTCAAAATATATATCCTTATGGAGTAGTCTGTACTCTAGATCATGTCAAATTGCCAATCATTCCAACCTTTTTTAATTGTACTGTCATCCATGGCTTTATATTCCATATTCTTTAAAGCAAGTTCCACACCATAACCACCCAAGTTTACTGATTCACTTGCACCAACAGAACCACAGTGGCCGAAACCTGCTTCACATCCAGCTGGCAACACCGGTCTTAATATGTACTTAACTTTTCCCTAAAAATATTTGAACAACATGTCAGTAGATGATGAAAATATTTCATAACCACTTAGTACATCATTGACATTATCTTTTTATCAGTTCCTTTTGCCACTGCTTCTCCCGTTGCATTCTCCTTGGAGATTAGTATAGTACGATGCTTATTGAACAGTCATTATAATTTTCTTAAGCAACTAGGTGTTACAGCATATAATAATCCCTTAACAGTTACAACGAAAACTACAAACAGTAAGTCAAGAAATGAACCTCTTTAGCAGCTCCAACCAGAGCACCATGAAACTCCTTAAAGCAACTGGTCCCAAGAGCACCATACAGGATAGCAACTGGACTTCCGATGCTTGAATCAAAATGAACATGATCGAAATCAAAGACTTCAGGCCTCTGAAACGAATCACCTACCCTGAGGACAAAAAGTTAAAACGTTTGAGGGACTTTACGCAGCTCACCAAGAACACAAAAAGGACAAGGACATTAATGGAAGCAGCACTCACAATTCAGGATGGCTTTGAAGCCACGGCTGTAGGTCAGAGACATCGAAAAACAACTGCTCCCCATTATCCACCCAACAACATTTTCCTCGAGGACTCTTGGGTTCAGCACCAACATGAAGGGGATCGAGTCTTATAACTTCAGTCTTCCCCTTGGTTCCAGATTTTTCGCTCTCGTCTGAGAAACTCTCATCATCACCAAGAGGAAACGACGAGAGAGACTCCTGTGCTAATTGGCGATAAAGGACCAGCCTAGGGGATGCTGATCTCAGCGTAAGAGAGAACTCAAACAATGACGCCAACGGTTCCCTCAAAAGAGGCCGTCCATGTTCTAGAATCTTCTTGAGACAATCTTTAGCTGAATGAGAAGTAACAGCAGCATCCTCATTAAGCCAAATCTCAATAAAGTCCCAGAAAAGTTGCTGCTGTTCCTTAGACAATAATTCACTGTTCACGAGGCCAGAAAATTGCGAGTTACAGCAACCTTAAACACAGATAACCGCAGCCAAACTATGATCATAATTCACTGTTGGGATTAGATTATTTGAGATTCAAAACAGCTTATATTTCATTACACGCATGACATGTTCCAGCGGGAAAAAAAGAAAAAAAAAATTGAAACTAACTAGCGAATGGGTGAATGAGATATAAGATATAAAGGTAGCATAGATAGATAGCATATAGGAAGAAACTGAGAAGGAATAATGTAATGGGGATGAAGAAGAGGGGAACGTACCCAGCTTCGAGAAGCAAAGGAGTACCAGACCACTTAGCGCGAAGTGCAGCTTGAACGTTCTTGGGGCGTCGAGTATCAGAAAAAGCTGGTTGCGGGGCAAACAACAATAGTGCCAAACACGCCACAACAATCAGAACCCAACTACTACTACCATTGCTGCATCTAGATCTACGAGCCATTTTGGTTGCAGGCTAGGGTACACAGCCCGATGCACGAAGCGCGCGATTCAAATCAAAAGTGATCCACGACGGCCGATACTGCAAATAACCATTTGAGGTGAGCTCAGCTCGGCAACGGAGGAACAGATCAGCGTTGTGGTTCAAGTGGACGCCAACCCACGGCGACGACTTCGTTGCAGTCGTGAAGCACCCGCTCTCGTGTTGCTCAGCAGTGTTTGTGATGTTACACTCAAATAACCCACTCACGCACTACATAGGGTGGTCAGTGATGTATTTTTCCACGCCTTTTCTTTTTTTTTTTTTTGGGTAATGACACCCTTTTCTATAAACTTTTTAATTCGGGTTCTAATGTAGTTAGTACTGACTAACAAAATTTTATCAAGATGATAATTCATAGAAAATTAGTTATTTATTATCATAATTTATTAATCTTGGTGAAATTTTAAACTCATTTTTCACTAAAAACACTTTATATGTTTTTTAATATAGATTTATCTAACCAGTTTGTCGAAAATGAAAAATTATGTATTAGAAAATGAGTTTTAAGTCTTTAATGTATAAGACTCATTTAAAATTTCTGAAATTTATTTGTTTTTGAATTACTCATTTAAGGGCAATGATTATTGAAGCTAGAAGAAAAGGTGTCTTTTAATTGAGACTACCCTCGCCACGTCATACTGTGACATGTCGCTGTGTGCTTATTGGTTCGCTCATTGAAGAAGTGGGACACACCCCACACACAGCATCGCTGTTTTTATTCTTCTTCGTTTTTTTTTTTGGTACATGGCGCAGTTTTTCTTTTTGGTCGTGAGCTCCGTTGGTCTATGGACTCTCATGAACCAAAAAAGAAGACTGCCCAACTCAATTTTTTAGCTTCGTAAATAATGTCTCTTTCGACCAAAACTCAATCAAGAGAAGACTGAAAGAGAAAAGTCAAAATCAGTTAAAATCGAAAAAAATCGACAGACTGCACCGGTTTGATAGGGTTTTTTTTTCAAAATATAAATTTTTTTTTCTAAAACTTAAATATTAATATCTTATAGCAGTCATAGAAAAAAATAAAAAAAAATAGAACCAAAAAAGGATACTAACAAAAATTGTTAGGTTGTTATTATCCTATCTCTATCATTCGCAAACTGCTCACTATAAACTTCACTTGTTACTAACAATTATTATTTTTAAATGCTTTGTGATCGAATTGTGAAACTGAAACTAGATAAATTCTATATGGATTATGTTTATTTTTATAGACCTATGAATATTTTTTTGTTGATTATGTTAATGTTAATGATTTAATATATTTATTTATATTCTAATTAGTCATATGTATATATTTATATTTATTTTTATTATATTCCGATTGAAGTGGTTGAATCTCTAACCTTTTGACCAAAGACTTTAACTTGGTTCGATCATGCAGTTTCTCTTCCTTGCCAAAAATAGAGTCTCCTTTTTCTTTTTGGAGAAATGATAAATGTCTAACAACACACTTATACCATACACTTATACCATGTTGAAAGTTATAAACCAAGATGTAAAAAATTGTAAACTAATATGCTAAAAGCTTTTGCATACTTGTTTACAACTTTTTGCGTATTGATTTATAACTTTTTACATACTGATTTACAACCTTTTATACACTGGTTTATAACTTTTAATTTAGTGTAAGTGTAGTGATGATTGTGTATCACTCCTCTTCTTTTTTTTGAGTCAAAAGTCTCTTTTTATTCAGTCAGCAAAATAAAACAAAACGTTACCTTAGTAAGGAGGCATGGCCTATTTCGTAAAATGAACTCCATGCGAACATATACATTTTAACAAGAAGCTTGAAACTCACGAAATAAGGCATGTTTTTTCCTCTGTTTCCTTTTTTTTCTTTTTTGGTAGTACTAAAATGGCAGTAAGAAGAGGCATCCCAATACCAACAGAGTGCCAATTCCCGAACTGGAGATCTAGACACTAGAGATGACGGATACTTACTGGGCTCAACCATGACTATCTTTTCTTCTATGGTATGGTCCTAGAAAACGAGCAAATCCAATATTTGCTTCCCCCTGACCAATATCATATTCTGACCAGTCCAATTTTAATTGGACGCAATACAAATTATTAGCCCAACCGAATCCTATGTACCATTGGAATACTTGAGCCAGCCCATACAGCTCAAGTTTTAAATGGAAACTAAGAGTACTTCTTATTGCGGCTTTGTCGTTAGAAGGATCATAATCGTGCGGACGGGAAAAAATCACAATTGCTTTCGCATTGATCTGGGGAAAATATACCAAATTAATAATAATTAAGTCCCATACACACTAAAAAAAGAAAAGGACGGGGGGCGGGGGGAATTGTACGGATTTCTTGTCGTCTACTATATGGAGTAGAAAACCTCAAATCTATGCCTCTATAGCTATAAGCGCCAGAAAAAGGAAAAAGAAAACAGGCACATGTTTTATACTGAATTTTTACAAACCTGCAAAGCTAATGTAAACAACTAACTGTATGCGAAAACTACTTGAATTTTGAAAAGGGTGAGAAAAAAATAATCACCCAAATCTAATTCAAAGGGTGAAAAAAGAAGAAGATCGCGTTCCATTTATGAAAAATAGTGAGAAGCTAGATCCTGGACTTGCAGATCCCTTTGAAGGGCTCACCTCTCACCAATGGACCTGTATTGAAAATGTGTATAAACATTTATGATCTAAAAATCGCCGAGGAGAGAAAAATGAATAGGGAAAAAGAAAAAACCCAATACCACTTCAATTTGCGAAAATACAACTAGCAGCAACATTATTACAGTCAAATTAACATTTTCCTTTCCATTATATACATAAGCCCTTGTTTTACAGGAAAAGAAAGAAGAAAAATAAATGAAAAGCGAAAATTGCAACCTTCTTTTTACAAGATTCTATCGAATGTGGTAAACTCTTACATTACCTACTCCCACTAGCTGCTAAGTTTCTTCAAACACGGCATAAAATTTCTTCAGGCACAAGAAGACCTAATGTCATTGCTAGCTTCGGTCTTGATATCTTGAAAAGAAGAGTTGGTGGATGACATTCATTTTTGTACCAAACCATGATACTCTTCACTTTATTAAACCTCAAATGAAGTCATGTTACCAACATATGTTGACCAAGGCGGGGGGCAGACATTAGAATGGAAACAGTTTCCTCATTTCTACTATTTTTAGCAATGTAAGGAACTAATAGGTAAATTCTTCATTACCTGAGCATGTCCCCAGCCCGCAATTTGGGGCCGCTTAGTGCTGGAGATATGCTAAAAGTGCTGCCATCATTGTTGTAAAATGAAGGGTGCCCAAGAGGCATTGGCCTGTCTGGGATTTGTGGAACCTCAATGTCACCTTCCAACATCTTCAATGCATCAGCAATTGTAGGCCTCAAAGCAACCATCACATGAGAACACAGAATTCCCACCAACAAAAATCTCTCCATGATGCTCTTAGGATTTGAGCTAGGTAAGCTGTCATCTTTCAGCAATGAAGCATCCAAAGCCTCTTCCATATTCCCTGATTTCACCAATGACCAAGCCCAATCCGTGATCAAGAATGCCGACCCTGATGAGGACAAGTCAAGTGCTCTCCTCCCACACATTATCTCCAGAACAACCACGCCGAAGCTGTAGACATCACTCTTCTCAGTGAGCTGACCATAGAGTGCATATTCCGGGGCTAGATATCCATGAGTTCCGGCTACTCTAGTAGTGAGATGAGATTGACCTTCCCTGCTTTGTTTAGCAAGCCCAAAATCTGCAACTCTTGCCCTCATATCCTCATCAAGCAGTATATTGGTGGCTTTGATATCCCTGTGAAAAATTGCAGGCTTAATTCCATAGTGCAAATAAGCCAACCCCTTTGCCACATCCAAGATTATGCTTTTCCTTTGAGGCCAAGTCAGTGATTTCTTGTCACTTGATGCAAAGAGATGGTCCTCCAGGTTACCATTCGGCATGTAATCATAAACAAGGTACCTTTGGCCTCCCCTATCATTGGGATTCTCATCCTCATCAACCACACAGCACCCTCTAAGCGGCACCAGATTCCGGTGCTTCAGGTTGCTGATAATCTCCACCTCATTGCAAAACTCAACATCCCCTTGAAAATCAGATTCCAAAATCCTCTTAACTGCAACCACGGACCCATCAGACAAGGTCCCCTTGAAAACCAGCCCAAACCCACCTCTCCCTATGAAGTTCTTGGATGAAAATTTATCAGTAGCCTTCTCAAGCTCCTGAATTTTGTACCAAATGGACCCTGTATTAGGCCTCAACCTGCGCCTAGACTCTTGTTCCTCAGGGTCGAAATCAAACTGAAAAGCCTCAAGCTTTTTCCTCTTACACTTCCTATCATACCACACATACAACCCCAACAAACAAGACATGACCATCAATGCAACTCCAGCACCAGTCAACCCAAACACAAGAGCTTGGTGACTCTTTCCCCCAGAACCACCCACTTGAGAATAAACAGGTATACTAAAAATGCAAGTGACAGCACCATTGCTCTCAGGACCAAACTGATTCACAATCCCACCAGCATAAAGGATGGCAAAGTAAAAGCAAAGCTCGGAGTGTGAAGCATTACCATCAATTGAGACGAGCTTCTGCTTTACCTGTAAGCCAGCAGCAAGGCACACATCACAGAGGGAAGGAGCAGAGAGATCTGCTTTGCAGGCAGTGTCAAGGGGTGTGGTCTGACCAAGCTTGCTGTTCCAATCTGAGAGGGTTTGGATACCTGCACAGATGTCTGGGGAGATAACAAACTGAAGAGGGTCAAAGCATGAGTCCACGATGTTGTTGGCGAGTGAGAAGGAGTTGAGCTGGGATTGGTAGTCCTCAAGGCATGAGACTGAGGTGGCAAGGTTGGGGAGCTGGAACTGTGAGGTTTCTTTGAGGTGCTCGGAAAGTCCTATGCCAAAAAGGGACAAAAGGGTTATGCAGCAATCGTGTGTACTATTTTTTGATGCCAAAGAGGGGAAGTTGTCACAAACAGAAGAGTTCCAAGGGATTCTATGAACATAGTTGAGGTCCATGGGGCATTTGGTTGTGGAAGAAGAAGAGGAGGGTGAAGGGGAGGGTGCTGCTGAGATCATAGACAAAAACACTGCAACAATAGGAAGCAAGGGAAGCATCATAGCAATCTTCATTTTTTAATTTGTGAACTTGCCTTTGATTGTGTTAAAAAAACATAGAACTTGTACTATATACCACCCCCCTCTTGAAACCTGATGCTTTTGCTTCCAGTTCCAATTTATGGATCTGGAAGGGGTTGGTATATTTGGAGTTGAGATCAGTCAAAGAGAGGGTGAGTGAGACAAAGAAAAAAATGGAGAATTTAGAAGGAGAGATGTGGCTGGTTGTGAACCATGGCCATGATCATGATCAGAACTTGTGCCAGAGGCGGTTGATGGGATTGGGAATCAATATCATATTTGGTCAAAATATCATCTTTCCTATATGATCTTCTGGCTGCTGGCAGAGTTAGGTGTGTGGGCTGTTTAACTGAACTTTCAAGTTTCCAGAGAGAGAGAGTACACCACACGCGACTTGGAGGAAGACGAGTTCTTTCTCATGAAGAACCACAGCTTCACAAGATTGGAGAAATGAAATTCATGCGTGACATATTCATTATTTAACCATGACTACTGAAATTGATTACATGAATTTTATTTATTTAAGTGTTGCATTGATTTTTTTAAAATTTTTTAATAATATTATTTATTTATATTTAATTAATATTATGCTCAACACTAATATAATTACTATCTTCATTCACAAATACGTGTTAATTTGGACAAATTGATATATCAAAAAATTAATGTATCTTATTATAGTTATAATAGATATATCAACTTTTTAATATATTAATTGTTCTAAATAGATATTTATTTGAGAACGAAGATAGTAATTAATAAAAATTGATTTGTTAATCAATCTAACTTTCATCAATATGTCATAATGGGGTGATTTCATGTTCTCTTTTTACTTTTTATTGAGTAGAATATTCCCTTTTAACTTAAATTTCTCAAAAGAATAAAATACTTGAATAACCAAAACCTTACTTGTTTTGTAACCAAAAAAAAAAAATTACTTGTTTATACATGACTCATCAAATGTCAGTTCAATTAGCTAAAAGCTATATTTAAAGCACACAAATACACAATAGTGATCAAGATGATTTGTTTTCCCTTCTCATTATATTTATAAAATGTATGCTTTCTAATATACCCAAAAAATATATCTCAACTTGATTAAAAGAAAGAGTGAGTGTGACGTCATGGCAACTTGGCAAGTAATGCATGCACGCGCACGCGCTTTTTGTCTTGGTGTGGCTGCTGCGCTGGCTGGGCGGCTGCAAACGTTGCTAAAGCGAGTAATGAATGAGAGGTAGGGTGCTCTCTGACTTTCCCATTAAGCACAGTGCCACCTACGTGGATTGCTAATAGTAACGAAGGAGGAATACTATGGCATCTATACATACGATATTTATTTCCACGTGGTCTATTGGGATCCCATATGTCTAGATAGACTTCTTTTACATAGGCGCTGATGTAATTGTATTTGAATTTAGTACAAAAATAAAAGAGAAAATGGTTTGCCAAAGTGTAAGGCTATACTAATTAATTGTTTGAGGTAGCAGTCATTTAATTTAATAAATAGCAACAATTCATATACTTGCTGAAACATGGACTGAGGTATATACAATGGCGGTTCAATTTTGTGCTTGTACTAAAACATAAAAAGACACAAGTGATGATTAGTGGAATAGTAGTACTGCTCAAAAGCTCAGTGGTCCTTGCGAAGGGCACTCGAAAGGCGGTCAATAGAAAATTGATAATAATGTGATGATCAGTAGTCAATGACTATGACTAATCCAGTGTAGAATTCTGCCATGTAATTATGTTGGTTTCCAGTTTCTCAATCTTGGAAAATCGCCGCATTTGTCCAGTAGTATTATTTGTACCTAAATTCTGTACATATGGTTGATTATTGATTATTTAAACATTTAACGAGTTTTGCATCAATAGTCGAAATTTTTCATTAGATTATTAATAGTGAATTTATTTTAAAAATATTAAATATTATGTGTTAACTATTTTATTAATAAATTTAGAGAAATTTTTCACATCGATTGTATCTTCTAACAATGTAACTAGAATCTATAATTATTATAGCTATATATATGTCAACTTTTTAGTATATTAATTTAATTTGATTTCTTAAGAGAGATTATTAATAAGAAATAAAAAGAGTGCATAGTTATCGATATATTTAAAGTTAAGAAAATAAAAAAAGAAACTCAACCTTGAAAAGATGGACCTCTATGTTTTCAATGTTTTGGATCCACTAGTGATTAAGTTTGAAAATTTATTTTTTTAAGTATCTTTAATCAATGCCCTAAGGACACTAAGAGAACATCGGTTAGTAAAACTCATATTTAAATACTACTTCCTCTGTTCTAGATTAACCATTAAAACCCAAACAACATATATTGAAGGTTATTTTAGGCTATATGTACAAAAAGTAACATTTTTCATATGTTCCAAAAAATAAGTGTTATTTTAGGCTAAATTTCTTGTACTATAAGACAAAGTCAAATTCGATAATACATGAAAGAAATGTAACAAAATTGAAGGTAATTGAAAATTTGAGGGAATACATAAACATCTAATAAAAATAAAGACTGATATAGTGAAGTTATATAAATAAGTAAACAAAATTAATTTGTCCATGATAATCCGAAAGTACTGTCAGCCTATCATGAAAGTATCAAAGTATTGCAGTTTTAAATGGAGGATTTGTGGATTGAGGGTGAAATTTTGTATAATGAATGGGTAGAATCTATCAGATTGTATTCACGATAAAATTTTCCATGGGGTTTTTGACAGAAATAAATTAAAACAAAGGGAATATTATGGGTATCCCCCGAGTTTAATCCGTTTACATATATGTCCTGATTTCTACATAATGGAAATCGATTATAAACGATTTTTTTGTGATATCAAAGTCGACTATAAACGACTTTACCTCAGCCACCACCAAAACAAACAGGAAGCTTTCTGCATGTGTCAGGTTCCCTTGGAGAATCAATTAAATCCGACTTCAGCATTGTGGGGAAGTCGATTATACACGATTTGGTGCATGTGTCAGGTGGCAGGAGGGAGTCGACTTTAATCGACTTTGGCATGGTGAGGAAGTCGATTTTAATTGAATTTTGGTATGATCTGCTTATAAAATGAGAGCACTTCCTTCCGACTGCAAGTAAAGCAAATCGTTGAGGAAGAGGGGCGAGCTTCTTGCACTGTAAGGGTAGAAAGACGGCGGCATTTCTAGGCAGAGAAGGTGAAAGGCAATGCTCTAGTGTTTCTATGGATTATCTTTGTCATCTTAATTTTGTGGATCATATTGTAAACAAACTGACAATGCGGGTATTTTTATTTAGTTTTAAATTTTTCAGTGTATTTTATTTTATGATGTAATATGATATGTTAGAAAATTTTAATGTGTTTATTTAGAAAGATTTGTGGACGTGAATTCAGTTTTTGTTATATATTTATTTTTTATGGTAATATGTATGTATATTTAGTTGTATTGTAGTTTTGCAATTAGGTAGCTTTGTTAGTTGATTCATGAAAACTAATAAGGCAGAGCACCAATAATTTACTTGTATTTTATTTTATTTTATTTCAATGTGTTTATAGAATATTGTAATTTTAATTTTAGTCTTTTTTAAGTTTATTTTGTGGGTATTTAATTGAAGAAAGAATTAATAAATTGTAATAGAAATGTAGTCTTAGCGTTAGAGCTTAGCGAGTACTTTGATTTAATTGGAAAAATTTAATAAAGTTAGTTTAAATTTAGTTTTATTATTTGTTAAATTTATTTTGTGGATATTTTGTTTTAGTCTTTGCAAAGTAACTCTAGGATACTTAGATTTTAGTTTTTGTCTTTGTTAATTTTGGTCTTAGTTAATTTTAGTTTTAGTCTTTGTAACTTTAATAAATTTAATTTAGTTTTGTTAATTTAAGTATAGTGTGGCTGTAATCTATCTATTTAAATATGAAGAAAATGTTAAGTAATATTTTAGTGCGAATTATATTTTTATGTTTAGTTTGTAGACTAACAATGTCTTATATATATATTACAATGTAGCACACTCGGATTTTAAAAGCTAGGTGATATAATATGATGGTTGTAACACCCTAATATTTAACTCAACACGCCTAGGACGCATTTAAGTTAATTATTAGTTGATATTCTTTTGTTCCAGATTTTAATTCAAACTTCTTGAAAATACTTTAGTGAAAATATGGGTAAATTTTTTTTTGAACTTAAATACGAAAACATGAGCCGCTTTCTAAGTATCTAAATATTTATCTTGCCTCAATATAGAGATGTTAGAGATAAATAACAGTTAAATACATAATACAATCATAACATAAACTCGAATAACACATTAATAACAATATCATAATAGTGATGTCCTCTAAACGTAAGGACATTAATGTATATCCATTAATAGAATCCAAACTAATAAATAAGATACGATCACTTTAAATATCCAAATGAAACTATCTCCTGTAGCTCCTCGGTCTGGCTTTAGGTAAATCACTTAACTACCCCATCATTCCTATCTCGAGACGACACCTAAAAAAGAAAAGGGATGAGAAACTTATACAAGAATCTCGCGAGGGCTTCCCCGACTCTAACACAAGTGTCATCATCATCGCCCCCATGAACCTCAAAGCTTTAATTAAGAAAATGGTGAACATATATATAAGGTTCATTTATTAAGTTCTAAATATCATTAGCCAAGACCAGATCTTTTAGCATGAATCTTAATGTCATGAATGCAACATATTAATCATGGATGCATGTCAATATCATATACATAATATCATAAAATTCATAAAACAATGCATATGATATAAAGAACATCACGATCATCATTCTTACAAGTGACTTAAACTTCTTTATTCTTTTTCCTTGGGGTCGCCTATAATTCTCTCTTTCTCGAGAGTTCTAGGTTGTGAGCTCATACCTCACTAGTCGCCAATAGCGCAATCTTATCCCCTTTGATAAGTTAAATTCCACTCTTAAGGCACGGATAGGGCAATTAGGATCACCTTTCATAACCTTTTAACTTCGGAGTCTAAAGGATCATTTCCTATTTGATCACCTCTCATAACCTTTTAATTCTGGGAGTCTAGAGGATCATTTCCATGTGTCTTATGTCACCTTTAACTCCTGGTGCATGTTATATAGAGATGCAAATATGAATAACTCATCATTTCAACATTTCATGCTCATAAACTTCATGGAATCATGCATCTCAATTTATCAAGCATAATTATAACATACCATAACTTAAACTACATAAACATGCATCATACTTCATTGCATATATCCATATGTCATATAAGTTTCAACACATGAATATAGCCTTCACAAGATATCAACCGCATTCATGCCATCAAATTTATCAACATTTACGCTTAAGCCCCAAAGGGTCAAATCACAATTTCTCAAAGGTTACGGGTCAAAATGCAAATATCCCTTTGTAACACCTTCTCACAAACTAGAGATCTTTAACATTAACTAATACTTTTAATAGACATATAACTATTAGAAACCGTTATAAACTCACCATAAAAAAAACTTTTAAGGCCAGAAACCAAATTTCACTACATTTTAGGGGTCAAAGTGCAAAATCGTTTGTTTTTAATATTTAACGACGACCGAAATTTCTAAAACTTTATATAAACTTCATAAATGGTGTTTTGGACTCATGGACACAATCAACATCATTAGTAGCTTTAAATAAAATCATTTGGCTGAAATAACATAGTTGATAGTTTAAAACACAACTTTATGCATTTTGCAAAACGGCCCAAACTAACACTTGTAACTACCCTTTTATGCATCTATGGTACCAAAAATAATTTTTACAATAACTATTAGCGATTTAAACTCATCTAAACATCCTAAATCAGTAACCTTTCCAGTTCTAAAGGATTAGATCAGAATACTACAATTTTAGCATTTAAAATCATGAGAAAAATCGTATTCTTAATCTTTTATAATTTCTAGGTCTTTCAAAATTTCTTTGTACAAATTTAAAGACAAGATCATACCTAAAAATAAAGTATATCAAGCTTTAAATCAGAATCATATAAGTGCCAAAAATAAATAGATGAGAAGTGTCCATGATCAAAGTTGTCATTGAAAATAAAACAAGTAAATCTTGAACTTTAGGATTTAAATGATAACTAGAATCATAAACTTGTCTTGTAACTTTATTATTATCATTATAAGGTGATAACTTGGAAATATAAATATGAAATGCAAGGCTTAAAATATAAATATAAAGATGCAAATTCATTCTTAGGTATTTATGATTTAGGTGACAACTTGAAAGTAAATATGAATATGCAAGTTCATATTATTATCTTCAAGAATTAAAGTGATAACTTGGAACATAAATATGATTATGAAAAGCTTGAAATATAAATATAATATGCAAGAACTTATAACATAAATATGGATGCAAGTTCATTTTTATGTCTTATTAAGCTTAAAACTCAAGATTTAGTAACTCCTTTAGAAATCTTTTGTCATCAAGAATTAAATCTTGGGCTTTAGAGGACATTTAAATGATAGATTCACAACCACCACCATGATTCCTCATCATCAAGCCATGGTCATTATCAAATCATAAAAATTGAAAATATAAAGGAAGAACAAAAGAAAGAACATGAAATAAAATCCCTACCAAGTTGTTTCTTTGTTAATTAAAGCAAGAGCTTGATCTTGTATGAGATATCAACGATAAAAATATGATCTTAGTGATGGTATATATTTGGCCAAGTGAAGATGAAATGGTGGGAGGATTTTTGTTGTGTTATTGTGTTTGGATATGGAAAGTTTAGGTGCTTAGGGGTTAGTTTATGGTATGTATGTGTTTGTTTGAGCTTGGGAACTTGGATGGATATCAAGAATGGAGTCTCTTGCAGGTGGAGAAGGAAGAAGAAGAGAGCTTTGTATTTAGAGAGAGAAGAGAGGATTTTTGGCTAATTTTTGTGAGCAAGACTACAACCAAAAATACAAACAGGTAAGAATGAACAATGTTTGTGTGTGAATTAGGCTTGAAAAACACATATTTATAGGATTTTGGGGTGAGGCAGCTGCATTAATGGCTATAATGGGGAGTATTTTTTCAATTTTTGTGAGTGGTAGGACATATATTTGATGGGTATTTAATTTGTAATGGTTTAGAAATGATAAATTAGTGTAAGTGGCTTAACCATCAAGAGTTTAAAATTCCTTAAGACAAGATTAAATGGCCAACACTTATAGTGGAAATTTTAGTGCTAATAATCTGAAGTAATAAAACAAAAATAAATCTAAAATATATTTTATTTTTGAGAAAAAGAAATTGTTAATGGAAAAGAAATTGATAAACTAAAGTAAGTGCTTAATAATCAAATATTTAAGGTGCTCCATTACAAAATTAAATGGCCAACATATGTAGTGGAATTTTTAGTGCAATAATCTGAAGTAATAAAAATAAATAAATAAATCTAAAATATATTTTATTTTTAAGAAAAGAAATTTAATACACTAATTTCCTCTTATGTGTCTTAAGAACCCCTTTTTAATTAAGAAAGAAAAACAATCTTTTCTAAAATAATCTTATGCTTTAAAATTACCCCAAATAATTATTTTGACTCAAGATAAATAAATAAAATTAATTTATCTTTAATTAGAGCCTAATATTGCCTATATTTATTTGATTGCGTAAATAAGCTCATTTATTGTTAATTAGAGGCAAAATGGTAATTTCACACAAAAACTCTCTCAAACCAATTCAACATTTTCAAATATCAAATTACACATGTAATAAACATTTTGAACTCCCAAGCGACATTAGGTTCAGAAATTACTTAATCTCGTGTTAAATTACCACAAGGGTATTTTGGTAATTTCACTTGCGATAAAAAAATTGAAGTTGATATTTTCACATCTACAACACACATAATCCCCTTCAAGCATAAAATAAAACTGACCCCTTGAGGATAGCTCCTGACTCGACCGCCCTCGATTTTTGTGGGCAAAATGACCTTAGGGGCATTTTGGTCATTTGTACATTGAAAAATTGAAAATCACGATTTTTGTACATATTGCTATTTAATCACCATATAATGTTATTCTAATATCAAAATATCCTATTGAAGATAGCACTATTTTACTCAAATTCAGAAATGACTACAGTGATTTTGGTCATTTTGCATAGTAGTAAAAATCGAGGCGTTACAATGGTTGCACCAGATTCGAGGATGGAACCTTTTCTCAGACAGGTTGAGTTTTGGTATGTTGTGCAGCTAGTCCCAGCATTTGATTGTGATAGGGTGCTCATTAATACACTTGTGAAGTGTTGGAGGCCTGAGTCATACACTTTCCATTTTCCATATGGAGAATGTACGGTCACATTGGATGACGTTGTGTTTCAACTGGGTCTGTGTGTTGATGGGCTTCCTGTGAATAGCTATATAGAAGCATGGGAGAAATTTTATAATCATGATATATGGGCTTTGTGTGCAAACTTACTTGGAACAGTTCCGAACGAGAAAGACATAAAAGGATTCTCCATAAATCTGAATTGGTTCACAAAGACATTACAAACACTGCCACATAATGCTGATAAGCAAATAATTATTCGATACACCAAAGCGTACATAATGGTTATATTTGGTGGGGTTTTATTCTCGAATAAATCGGGATTTAGGGTGCATATGAAGTGGCTCCCTCTTCTCACAGATTTTAATGAGACTACAAACTTTAATTGGGGGTCTACAGTTCTAGGATCCTTTTGCTGTGAGCTTTGTTTTGCGGTAAAATACAATGTCACCGAGATTACAGACTGTTTATCTCTTCTACAGTCTTGGGCATGGTATAAAATGCCTCAGTTGGCCCTACCACAGCATCATTCACTCACTTTTCCACTGGCACTAAGGTACATATTTATGTGAATATTTCAAATTTGTTATTTATCTGTATACGTGCAAATTGTAATTAGGAAAACCAATTATGTACATTTCAGGTGAAGGCGTTTCAGGTATTCGATGAGTGCGAACACAAATAAGCTATTATGATACAGACAAATCATTGATTCGATTGGCATTATTGGGGTAAATTGCATATAATGAATATACTATTAACTCTTCTATTAAGTTGTTTTAGTTGTGAGTCTAATATTTCTTGTTGACTATTTTAGTTCAGGTGGATGCTTTACAGATGCGATGAGGTCAGCGACGTTACATCTCCTTTCGTTTATGAGGAGGCTGATGTGTCTGGGCATCTGTGACTGCACTCATCCACTTTGCTGTAATTGAATGGCATGCTGCCAACCTCGTGGTTTGATAGTTTAGTAAAGTCCAGCACGTACCGACCATCTCGATAAACATTGATCGACTGCACCCCAAGGATAGTCAAGGGGATCTACATATATAGTGGCCTGAGTACCACGTCACATGGCATCAGGCATGGGAGGCACGTAGGGTGCAGCGGGTTCAATATCCACTATTTGATATGATCGGCCATCTATCGAGTACTTCCAGTGGTACTTGTCAATAGCTAATAGATTTTTGTCATTGAATGGAGCCCTCTAGGATCCAGAGCTTAGAGACTTGTCAAATTGTGTACTAGATCAGGCCTTACCACCACCAGATATCGCATATCCTACTAACGTCCTAGATCGACACTCTTTTACCCATCGTGTGCATTTAGGTACGCGTGCTAGTAGATGCCAGTACCCAAATGAGGCACTTGGTGATGATGGAGGTGGGCTGGATGACGATGATGATGATCATGCTGATGTACAGCCCCAGCCCCTGGGCCCCAGCCCTAGCCCGGGTCCCATCCCTGGCCTCAAACCGCGCCCCAATCTAGGCCAGAGAGTAGTCATCGGCGCCAGCCAGAGCCTAGTTATCAGCCCCAGGTAGATTCGAGCCACCACCCCGAGTCTCAATTATTCCATGTGTATAAGCTGACACCTATATACCCTAGTCTGTAGTTCATGGTGGGCTCTAGTCAGTAGTTCGTATTGGACCCTAGTTAGCAATTCATGATAGGACCTAGCCACCAGTTCATTGCAGGTCCTAGTCAGCAGTAATTCATGGTGGGTCCCATCCAGCAGTAGTTTATGGCGGGCCTCTCCCAACAGCATTACATGACTGATCCCTTTCAGTAGCAATACATGACTAGCACATCTCAGCCCCAGTTCATGGTGGGCCCCAGCCAGCAATTCATGACCCCAAGTCAGCAGTTTATGGTCGGTCCTAGTCATCAGTTTATTTCAGATTCTTTTGTTCACCTTAGTCCAATGCATCAGTTTGTGACGGGTCTGGCCTAGGGTGACAAAGCACGACATGTATCTTTTAGTCCACAGTTCCTATTAGTTTCTAACGTGATGGCATTCTTACAGTCATTTGGTACAGGGAGATTTGTCTCAGTGCTTCAGCCACCAGATCATTACTATCGGCCATCAGTTGAACATATCCCAGCTCCCTCTTATCAAGGCTCTCGTCAGGAGCATCAGGCACAGGCACGGGATTAGGAGGACAATCAGGAGGAGGCCGAGCAGAAAGGGAATAGGGATGAGGAGGAGGAGGCTGAGCAGGAAGGGGACGGGGATGGGGATGAGGAAGACAAGGAGGAGCAGGAACAGGAAGAGCAGCTACATAGCAAGCCTGTATGACTGATTGTATATCGCTATTGTGTCACAGGGAGTCACATTGCTGGCCCCAGACGCAACTGGTGTGGAGAATAGTGCTTATGATGGTTATGTATTTTAGACTTTTATTATGTACAGAAGACTTTTAATGATTATATTGTGGTTATGTACTATGAACTTTTATATTATGTACTTGGCTTTAGTGCTAATTATATTGTATACTTTAGACTTTTATAATGTACTTGAGGTTATGGATTTCATTTTACGCACTTGAGCTTAGCATGGTTGCATGTGTCCCACAGATATTTTCATATAATAAACAACAGGTATTGATTACGATAGATTTTCATAAACATACATTAACTATTACAACTTAACAGATTTATGGTAACAAATAGACCAGTACAAATTCAAACTAACAATAATATTCTGAGTACAACACATAATGAGCAACAACAACAAACTAATTGGAAAAAACCAACATATACCCACATAAAGAGCAATAAGTACACAGTGAATCAGTTACGCTGGCTAGATGATGGAGCGTGTGAGCATGTCTGCCTGGTATAACCCATACCTCTACACAATTCATAATGTTTTCCCTAGTTTGGATCAAGCTCATCCATTTCATTGTGAATCTTTGTGGAAACCAGACGACTCTTAAGAGTTCGCTTAAGTGCAGGATTTGGGCGTATAGGAAGCCTAGTGTATGGCGGCCACATTTCTTCATTAGCAATTGCAGAGAATTCTGCTTCATACACGTTGAACACCGACTCCATGGTGTAAACTTCTTGAACGAAAGAGGTCCACTCTCGTCGAGCATCGGAACACGCAGCGAGTGCATGACGGTATGGATAGTGTAATTTTTGGAATTCCCACAGTCACACCATTGCTCTGTTAAATGTACTCTGAATTCCCATTGACCCTGACTTCCTATGTCGTCTAGTTCAAACACCAACTAATCTAAATCTTCTCGAGTCACTCGAGTGGTACTCATGATGCCAAGGTGTCGCCTGTTCTCCTTAATTACATTCAACAGAGTCTCTAAAAATCTCCGACCACTTGCAAGTTGCATCTTTTCCTTTGCGTCCTTTCGAACGAACAACCCAATAAAGTGAAAATATATTGACTTTACTATGGCTATAATAGGAAGATTACGAGTGCCATTTATAACAGCATTCATACACTCTGACAAATTTGTTGTCATATGACCATAGCAGCGACCCTCATCAGCATAGGGAGCCTACTTGTCACGTGGTATGTTGCTTGTCCATTCACACATCGCGAGATCCACATGGCCCAAACTAGTACAGAAAATTATGCTCAGTCTTTGCATATGCTGCATTCATTAACAATCGCTTTGCATCTTTGTTGTTGAACTTTATAGTAAATTTTGACGCAATGTGTCATGCACAGTATGCATGATACGCTGAAGGTGGATGCCAGCCACTCCCTTCCGCTTCTAAATTTGCTTTGATAGCGTGATGCCTATCAGATATGACAAGAATGCCCTCTTGTGGTGTCACATGCTGTCAAAGATTTCTCAAGAAAAAAGACTATGCTTCTTTTGTCTCTCCCTCCACCACAACAAATGCAACTAGTAAAATATTTAAGTTGCCATCTTGGGCAATTGCCATCAACAGTATTCCAGCATACTTGCCATCAACAGTGTTCCAGCATACTTTTCATACAGGTGCATTCTGTCAATCGAAAGAAGCCTTTTGAAATATTTGAATGCCTCTATGCACGATGGATAGATCCATAAAAGCCAGTAAAACATAAAACAATCCTGATCTACAGCATCACCAACATAGTATGGTCCAGTTTGCATCTGGAAAATAGTACCTATTGTGTATGACTTCAGGCCACCCAACTATCTAGGGAGCTCATTATAGGATTCTTCCCAATCACTATAAATCATAGCAATAGCTTTTTGTTTTGCTAGCCATACCTTTCTATACTTTGTCTTGAACCTCAACTCTGACTCCACTGATGCTTGAAGAGATTTGATGGCGATCGTCGGATCCGCTTGCACAAGGGGGAATATGTGGGCATAGATAATATGATAATCCATCTGAGTATGCTGGTTCATAGACTCTGGAAAGACACATATGTACGGTCCCGTGAGCTTTCGCACCTCCCATAATTGTAATTTTTGGAGAAAAGTGACGTGTATACTCTAATTACAGTCAGTGCCAAACTTCATATACTTGCAATGAAATTTTTTGTGGTCAGACTCATAAACTTTATATTGAACACCTCTTCAAATGCTGTAATATTTAACAGCAAATAGAACTTCATCTTTGTTGCGACACACTTGGCTGAGTGCCAAATCATTCTCCCCCTAATGCTCGAACCTGAACCAAACTCACCACCCATATTAGACCGCACTACATCTAAATCCACTGCTAAGTAGTGACTAGGATGCTGTTGAGATTGGGATTGGGACTAAGACTGGGACATTAGATGCTCACCTAAGCTTGGCACATGAAACAACTGCTGATCTTCTTCAATATCATAGTTTGCCATATGATCAGGGTCCTCTTCTTCATCATTTTCATCATCATCGTGCTGCATAATAAAATCAAAATCCCTAATCAGACTAGTTTCTGCTATTGGCTGTGGATTCAGAGGTAGTGCCTCTTCATTCTGTCTAGCAAAGTGTTTGATGCTTGGAGAAGCTACCTTATGGTGGGACACTTCAAAGGATGGGGCTGCATTAGATGTAGGAAGTGATGAATTCGGAGCTGAACCTCCAGAGCTAAAAGGACCATATTGGACCTCGACAAATAGCTCTATTGTGCGAGCTTCCGCAAACGAGTTAAAATAACTGAACATATGATCAGTGTGCTCGTCTTTTCGAATTCGCCATCTTCTATATCCTATTCCGTTTGACCTTATATCAATTGGCATCCTATAGAAGATTTTTGAGACTTACACGTTGTTTCTCTCATACTCGTCCAAAATTAGGCTTTGCAATTGTAGCAGACTAATTGGTGGCTGGATGACCAACCAAGCTTGATTGTCACTACAAAACGTCTCTCCCTCAATTATGATTATAATATCACCATTATAATGTATAAGAACATGAACATAACTCTCTATCATTTCTCTATGAAAAAACACTCAATTCGAAAATTTTTGCAATGGTAAAGTTAATCTACCGAAGCCCCATATTTATAATGGAGGAGTAGGGTGGTAAGTGAAATCAGTGTCAGAAGTGTAACTCCCAGTAATGAAGTCAGGGAGTGATCACCGGCACAAGAAGGCACAAACAAAGAGCAGCTCCTGGCAGACTCCTAAGCGGGGGGTACATGAATGAACCGATTACACACCCGAATGAGAGGGATGCTGAGACTGTGTAGGTATGAAACTATACACTTAAGGAGGGCTTATATGAATTGATTTGTACTACCTATACCAACAAGATGCATATTCTTTTCGGTAGCTTACCACTAAAGAACTCCACTGTTAAGCGTGTTTGACTTGAAGTAATTTTGGGATGAGTGACCTCCTGGGAAGTTTTCCTAGGAAGCGTGTAAGTGAGGATGAAACATGCTAAAAAGACCCGTATTGGTTTATGGAGACAGTCGTCAATCCATAAAAGACTCATTGGTTTATGGGGACAGTCGTCAATCCATCTTTTCCGAGGAAGTTTTCTGACCTACTGCTTTATGGATTGACGACTGTCTCCACAAACCAACATGGGTCTTTTCAACATGCTTTGTCCTTACTCCCATGCTTCCTAGGAAAACTTCCCAAAAGGTCACCCATCCCAAAATTGCTCCAAGTCAAGCACGCTTAGTGATGGACTACCGAAAAGAAGACGCATCTTGTTCGTATAGGTAGTACAAATCAATTCATATAAGTCCTCCTTAACTGTATAGTCCCATACCTACACAGTCTCAGGATCCATCTCATTCGGGTGTGTAATCGGTTCATTCATGTACCCCTTCACTTGGAAGTCTGCTAGGAGTCACTTTTTGTCCGTGCCTTCTTGCACCGATGATCACTCCTCGACTTTATCACTATGCGTTACATACCCACCAGCTTTCGCTTGGTTCGTCCCCGAACCACATCGTGCTAGGAGAGGTGCAAGCTCTGATACCATTTGTAACATCTCCTGCTACTTTATGGATTAACAACTGTCCCCACAAACCAACACGGGTCTTTTGAGCGTGCTTTGTCTTTACTCACACGCTTTCTAGGAAAACTTCCTAAGAGGTACCCATCCCAAAATTGCTCCAAATCAAACATGCTTAACTGTGAAGTTCTTTAGTGATAAGCTACTGAAAAGAAGATGCATCTTGTTAGTATAGGTAGTACAAATCAATTCATATAAGTCCTCCTTAACTATATAGTCCCATACTTATATAGTCTCAGAATCCTTCTCATTCGAGTGTGTAATCGATTCATTCATGTACCCCTCCACTTGGAAGTCTGCCCGAAGCCGCTCCTTGTCTGTGCCTTCTCGCACCGGCAATAACTCCTCGACTTTGTACTGCCTAGATTGATGACTGTCCCCACAAATCAACATGGATTTTTTCAACGTGCTTTGTCCTCACTCACACACTTCTTAGGAAAACTTTCCAGGAGGTCACCCATTCCAAAATTGCTCCAAGTTAAGCACGCTTAACTATGGAGTTCTTTAGTGATGGGTTACCAAAAAGAAGATACATCTTGTTGGTATAGGTAGTACAAATCAATTCATATAAGTCCTTCTTAACTGTATAGTCCTATACCTACACAGTCTCAGGGTTCCTCTTATTCGGGTGTGTAATCAGTTCATTCATGTACCTCTCTGCTTAGAAGTATGTCAGGAGCTGCTCCTTGTCCATGCCTTCTTGCACCGGCAATCATTCCCAGATTTCGTCACCGGGCGTTACATGTCCACCAGCTTCCGCTTAGTTCGTCCCCAAACTACACCATACTAAGAGAGGTGCAGGCTCTGATATCATTTGTAACATCTCTTGCTGTTTTGTGAATTGACGATTGTCCCCACAAACTAATACGGGTCTTTTCAACATGCTTAGATAAAACTCACATATATATATTTAGAATGGATACCTTATTTGCCTCATTTGGACTTCGGATGAAAAAGATATGTCCTGATTATTGAAGCATGTCTAATCTAGAAATTCAACACCTTAGTTCTGACTTCTAGGGTTATTTTGACTAGCTAAACTTCTAATCCAGCTTCTGAGCTCTATATAAAAATTGTAGATTATCCTCTTATATTTCCTTCGAGCCAAATGTCATAAGTTTTAGAGTTCTACAAATCTAGTTAAGTACAAAATACAAAACAGTGCCAGAAGCGCAATTATGCAAAAACTTTTTATTAATGCTCAAATCAATGTCCAAACTCAAACATGATGCAAATCCACCCAATTAAGCATAAAAGAGAGTTAGGATACTAAGAATAGGATTCAAAATATGTATAGAAATGCATACTTATCATATTCGTTGTCATTTAATCATATATTATTATATCAATAAAAGTGATTAAGTTTTGTATTCACTGAAACGTCATGCAAATAAAATTATTTTATTGGATAATAATGCTAAAATAAATTTATATTATTACTACATAAAAATTAAACCCATTTTTTGTTCAATTTGATGATATATACTTTTTAATTTTAAAATAGAAAACATTGTCTCTTTTTCTTTCCGAAAATTTTGTATCACAACGTGCCGTTGTGGAATTGAATTTGTATACACTTATCATTTCACACAACCATTCTCATTAAAAAAAAGGATTCAGAAGGATAACTTGAGTTGACTTTTTTGCTAACATATTCAGTTTTTTATTAAATAGCATATTATCTGAGTTGACAGTAACTTTTGTAGGGATGAAATTGTTTCGAGGAAAAAAAAATGTATATATTATGTATGCTTGTGGAGAAGAAAATTAAGGGAAATAATTCAAATCAATAAGAACAAAATACAAAATAATTCAAATAAATATAGAATATGTATTATTATTTACTCAACTTATAATAAGATCGCATGTGGCTTGTTGGTGGTGGAGTCAACTTCCTTCGCACGTGTTTCATGTTTGATTCTTGCATGCTACCATTTTTGAGATTGATGAATTTAAACTCAAAATCGGTTCAACCCATACCGGTTCGCAGCCAAACTCAACCGATTCAAACTAGATTGATCAAGTTATATGCAAAGCCAGTTTAAGTAGCGAACTGCACTGAATTAATGGGCAGTTTATCAATTTCCAGTTTGAACCCGCCGGTTTGATCCGGTTCTGATAACACTGTCTACGAGAGTAGACATCTAGCATGAGACACTTTATGTATACACAACCAAAAATTGAATTTTAACTAGATGATTAAGGAAAATGTTTCATCTTCTTTGTATTTAGCAAATCACATTAATTAATGGCGCACGCATGATTTATCATAATTAATTATTTTTTAAGAATTTGGAATTCACATTCCAAACTGTGATGGATGAAAACACATATCCTAGTATTTGTTCTTCCTTGTAAGCCCGCAAAGATTGAGGACTAAAATTGACTAGTAAAATTCAAAATGAACTAAAGGCCGTGCTTTTTACTGTAAGATATTTATTCTCACGTGGTCCATTGGGGTCCATGTCTTGATAAACTTCCTTTACATAGGTGCTGATGTAATTGTACTTGAATTTAGTACAAAAATAAAAGAGAAAATGGTTTGCCAAAGTGGAAGGCTATACTAATTAATTATTTGAGGTAGCAGTCATTTAATTTAATAAATAGCAATAATTCATATACTTGTTGAAACACGGACTGAGGTATATATAGTGGCGGTTCAATTTTGTGCTTGTATTAAAACATAAAATGACACAAATGATGATTAGTAGAATAGTAGTACTGCTCAAAAGCTCAGTGGTCCTTGCGAAGGGCACTCGAAAGGCGGTCAATAGAAAATTGATAATAATGTGATGATGAGTAGTCAATGACTATGACTAATCCACTGTAGAATTCTGCCATGTAATTACGTTGGCTTCCAGATTTTCAATCTTGGAAAATCGCTGCATTTGTCCAGTAGTGTTATTTGTATCCAAATTCTGTTCATATGGTTGATTATTGATTATTTAAACATTTAACGAGTTCTGCATCAATAGTTGAGATTTTTCATTAGGTTATGAATAGTACATTTATTTTTAAAATATGAAATATTATGTGTTAACTATTTTATTGATAAATTTATAGAAATTTTTCACATCGATGATATCGTCTAACAATGTAACTAGAATCTATAATTATTATGGCTATGTATATATATTCATGGTTTAATGTATTAATTTGGTTCGATTTCTCAAAAACCACTATTAATAAAAAATAAGAAGAGTACATAGTTATTTAAAGTTAAGAAAATAAAATAGGAAACTCAACCTTGAAAAGATGACTTATATATTTTCAATTTTTTGGATCCAATACTGCGTTTGAAAATTTATTTTTTAAGTATCCATAATCAATGACCTAAGGGCACCACTAAAGCATCGGTTAGTAAAACTCATATTTAAATACTACTTCCTTTGTTCTAGACTAATTGTTAAAAATAAACAACACACATGATAAGAAAAAGAAAAAATGTCTTAATAAATGTAAAAAATAATAAGAATTGACAAAAATACCCATATATAGACATTATTACTCATTTTCCTAAATGAATTGATTATTTAACTAATATATTTATATTAAGAATATAAATAGAAGAAAAGGTTCATGTCATCTAAATATTGTAAATAAATAAAGAGTTTTGCTAACCAGTCACTAAGATAGCGTTTGGTAAGGGGATAAAGACAGAAATGCATGAACAATGAAGATAGAGACATAAAAAATAAATATATATAGGTGTATTATTGGAAGAAAAATATTAAATTTCTGTCTCCATATCTTGTCCACACTGTTCCCATATTTTGGAGGTATCAAAATTTTATGTTTTTCTGTCCCCTATTCCTATCTCCATTACCAAAAAGATTTGTGTCTCTGGTGTCTTTGTATTTCTGTCCTGAAGACAATAAACAAACGCTACCTAAGAACACTGATTAAATGTTTTAACATGGTAATTATTCATTAGGAATGTGTGATTTTATAAGTTTTAAGGTATAGAATTTACCACTAAGTTTATAAATTAGGATTTGGATATTATTTTAGAGGATAAAATAAGTAATTTTACCATTCGATCAATAGAGTGGAGTGGATCTCATTTTTAACTTTATGAATTCAAAGGTAAAATTTATTTATTTTACTTTTCAAAATGATATACTTATTTTAGATGATCTTTATCCTATAAATTCATTTTTATTAGAAATCTTAACCGGTATCTTTAAATAATTTTTTTAAAACATAAAAAACCTTAAAATGGATGGAATACTTTTTAAAAAAATAATGAAAAAGCATTTCTCTTACCGACATCAGCCATATGCAAGCGCAAGGGCTGTTCACTTCAATACAATTGCTGTGTTTTTGGGACACTGACACACATAATTCGTCTGGCTTTTCCTACGTGTTTGTCGTCTTGTTTTGCTAAGCTGGCACTTTTTTTTTTCCTTGTGACTTGTAGTGCTAGTTTTGTTTTCGTTTTGGAAAAAAAAATTATGATGTGATGAGAATCGCTTGCAATTATTTTAGAATTATCAAATTATCTCATTCTTTAAAATCATCTCATTTTTCTGCCAAAAGAAAACGCAAATAACAATAAATATATTTCACAAATATGAACTTCTAAACTGAAAGATCCAAATCTAAAGGAGACAAATTCATACATCATGATTCTTTTATATAAGTATAAACTACACAAGGTGACTTTTACTATAGTAATTTATACGGCCTTGCATGGATGAAAACATCTTAATATGACTAAAGCTCATTAATCAATAATCTATAATAATTCTATGAGAAAAAGATTTTCAGGTGTCTTTTATAAAAGATCCAAATATAAAAGAGACAAAATCATACATCATGATTCATTTTTATAAATATAAACTACACAACGTGACTTTTACTATAATAATTTATACTGCCTTGCATGAATGAAAACATTTTAATGTGACTAAAGCTCATTAATCTATAATCTATAATACTCCTATAAGAAAAAGATTTTCAGGTGTTACAATAAGAATAATTTATGGTCCATAGTTTTTAAGAAATTAATTAATCATTAATTATTTTTTTAAAAAAATAAAACTATAATTATGACATATTATTAGAATATCATTTAATATGTTCATAAAAAATCAATTAATATAAACATTTTAGATAAATATTATTTGGATGGATACAGATTTTGTTTCTTGAGTTAGAGATCAAATATTACACACACACACACACACACACACACACACACACACATATATATATATATATATATATATATATATATATATATATATATATATATATATATATATATAATCCATCATATTAAATATCCTTGGTGAAATGTTTTTGGATTAAACTTCTCTATTACATTAATGAAACAAATCATACGAGACGTTGTCAAAATTGATAATACATGAAAGAAATGTAACAAAATTGAAGGTAATTGAAAATTTGAGGGAATACATAAACATCTAATAAAAATAAAGACTGATATAGTGAAGTTAGATATTAATAAGTAAACAAAAATAATTTGTCCATGATAATATCAAAGTATTGCAGTTTTAAATGGAGGATTTGTGTATTAAGGATGAAATTTTGTATAATGAATGGGTAGAATCTATCAGATCGTACTAACGATGAAATTTTGTACGATCCTTGGGTCTATAAAAATTCTTTTCTTGTTAAAAACAGATGGAGGATTTTTGAAAAGAAATTAGAGTGAGTTTTTATTTTATGTAAGTATTTAATTTTTTTAAAATAAACAAGATATCATCATTAATATTTTAAAATTTTTATGAGTTTAATTTTTATGTGTTCACTGTCATTTAATTATATATTATTATATCAGTAAAATTGATTAAGTTTTATATCCACTATTTAAAATATCATACAAATAAAATTATTTAATTAGATGATAATGTTAAAAAAAATTTATATTGTTAATATATGTAAATCAAATCCATTTTTTGTTCAATTTGATGATACATGCTTTTTAATTTTAAAATAGAAAATATTGTCCCCTTTTTTTTCCCCCAGAATTTTGTATCACAACGTGCCGTTATGGAATTGAATTTGTATACACTTATCATTTCACACAAACATTCTCATTAAAAAAACGATTAAGAAGGACACATTGAGTTCACCTTTTTGTTAACATATTCAGTTTTTTTTATTAAGTTTTTATTAAATAGCATATTATCTGAGTTGACAGTAACTTTTGTGGGGATGAAATTGTTTCGACGAAAAAAGTATATATTATGTATGCTTGCGGAGAAGAAAATTAAAGGAAATGCAATGAGAAGTCTCATCTTATTAACTTTAAAATGTGCCCTAATTATAGATTTAAATAAATCTTTTTTTCATCCTAAACTTTATATATATATATATAAAGTCTCATATTTATTTTTCAAAATATCTATTGTTGACAATAATGACTAATCACTTCTAAGTAAAAGCATCCCTAAGAGTATAGTTATCAAAATCGGACCTGTGATCAACTCGGTCAAGGCACTGAGTCACTGTTTAACCAGTGAGTCACTGGTTTAATCGGTTGAACCGGATTTAATTAAATAAATACATTAAAATACCCAAAAATTCAAATAAGTATAGAATATGTATTATTATTTACACAACTTATAATAAGAACACATGTGACTTGGTGGTAGGGGAGTCAACTTCCTTGCCATAGGTTCCATGTTTGATTCTTCTATGCTACCATTTTTTAGATTGATGAATTTAAACTCAAAACAAGTTCAGCCTACACCAATTTGCAAGCTCGGCCGATTTTGACCGAGTCATATGCAAAACCAATCCAAGTAGCAAACTGAATTGGACTGGATTGATGGCCGGTTCACTGGTTTCCAGTTCGAACCGGCCAGTTCGATTTGGTTCTAATAACACTGCTTAAGAGAGTAAACATCTAGCCACGAGATACTTTCTGTATATACTGCTAAAAATCAAACCTTAACTAGGTGATTAAGGAAAATGTTTCATCTCCTTTGTATTTAGCAAATCACATTAATTAATGGCGCATGCGTGATTTATCATAAATAATTTTTTTTAAGAATTTGGAATTCACATCTCAAACTGTGATGAATGAAAACACATATCCTTATATTTGTTCTTCCTTATAAGCCCGCAAAAATTGAAGACTTAAATTGCTAGTAAAACTCAAAATGAACTAAAGGCCATGCCTTTTACTGTAAAATAAATATGAAACTGTGTGAAAAAAGATAATAATTTGTCAAAAAAAGAAGAGAAAATTGTTTTAATCACTCAAACTTTGGATACTGTGTCAGAACTTAGTCTATTATTAGGGCAAAGAGTCGAACATGGGGAGATACAACCAACAGGTCAAGTGAGAGCACCACACCGTAGGGCATCATTTTGACTATCACGAACCAATTTGGGAATATTGAAGGTCTGGGTTCTCACGTAAGCCTTTTGGGTTACGTGAATCACTGAATGTATAAATTAACATGAATTTCATAATTAAAATATAAATTCTTCAGAATCACTATCAATTTCTCTATTTTAATCATAATAATTGATTTCATAAAAATGAAATGTCATAAACTTGCCTTAAATCTTGATCTTAGTCATAAAAATGAACTGTCATAATATTTATGCTATTTTTTATTTTTTATATTGATTTAGTTAATGATAGAGAGATATGAAAGTATGATTGGAAAAAATAATTAATAATTAGAAGATAAATTAAATTCAAAAACTTACTTTAAGTGTTAACATTATGAAAAGGGTGAGATATATTTTTCTATAAATAACACATTGAAGATTTTTTATATAATGAGTCTTAAATATTAGTATTATATCAATTATTATCATATTTGATTAATAATAAATTATTATATTATTATTGTAATGTATCTTAAATATTTGATTAAGAATACATTTGGTATAAATTGAATTTTGAATTATTATCATATCAAAATCAATCAATTGGCTATTTATTAACAATTTGATTTAACTGTTTTCTTTAAAAAAAATATTGATTTTAAAGCTTATTTATTTAAAAATATTTTCTTTATAATTTTTTATATTACTTTCATAATGTGAGGCTATTAATGGTTCTTAATTTAATTATAAATCATAATTATATTAACATGGGTTTTCTCATTTTAGTACAAATTATAATATTTAATGATTGTAATATCTAATTTTATTTCATTTGAAAAATAATTAATAAGTAAATTATAAATTAAGTTTTAAAAAAATTTAGACATAAAGATTGAGAAAAATGAGATCTAAATCACTGTATGAATAACATGTGAAGCCTAAATCACCATATAAATGACATGTATAATAGTTTTCATGAAATGAGTTTGAAATATTAGTATAGTAGATTTATATAATTAATAAATTTTATACGAAATCTTAATCATTAATAACTTCTAATTATAAATAAAATTTTGATAAATCTCTATTATTTTTTTCTTTTTAAAATCTTCTCCAATTTTTTAATTTTGTTAACACTAACTTTTTTTTTCAAAATTCGTTCAAATCTTTTAAAGTATAAAATTATCAAAATTTTCATAAATTGTATGATTGATTTTTTTAAAAAATTCATTTAGATATTTTAAAATATAAAATTATCAAAATTATTTGCACGAGCTAAAAAGCTATTGAAGGTATAATTTTATGATCATCCTAGATGATCCCATGATTTTCATTTTCACCTGCGTACATGTATAATTTTTTCATTGAATTGACATATTCTTGATCTTCAAATTATTAAATTAGTCTATATATATAATCAAATAATATCATAACTAATGACACAAAAAATTATTCTGCCTTAAAATAATTAAATTTATTATAATCTTATTGTTAATAAAAAAGTAAATGATATAACCTAGCATATATATTTTGTATCTTTCTTATAATTTATATACTTAATTTTAAATTTAATATAATCGTATTCAAAAGAAAATCACCACTCACATCAAATAAAAAAATTTTAGATATAAAATTAATACTAAAATTATGAAATTAATTTATCAATATAATTTATAGTTTTAGCATCTCAATAATTAAAGATATTTAATTAATATAATGCAATCCTATTATTAAATACAGATGATTATCAATGATATGCTAATAATATGTAATGATTATGATTTTATTTTTTTCAAAGAAATTAATGAATAACTTCTTGATAGATGTGGGTCCTAAAACATTCTCATTGTGACACATGTAAGACTTTCCCATAAATAACTTTAAAATATTAGTATTATAGATTATTTTTACTCGGACCAACATGAAGTCAGTGTTTTATAAAGGATCCCAAATACACGTCATCATGCAATATGGTCTTCTTGTTTTTAAAAATAAATTATTGTAACCTCCTTCCTGAATTAAAAGGAAATTATTAATGTTAGGACTTTGTCACTACTGATGACCAGATAACATAACTTAAAATCACCTAACGGTTTCAGTTTGACTATAAAATTTGAATCTTTTGGTCTCTGTCATTGTTTCCCAATAAAATAAGACCAATTAAAAAACATTACACATCTTTCTTTGTTGGCATAATTTTTTTCAGTTAGGATTATTTTATTAAGAGAACTCAACAGAAGAAACCATGAGGAGATATTAAAATCGAGTATTTAATTAATTTAACCATAATAAACATTTTTTCTTTTTTAAATTCTCAAAATCCTATATATGGTTTATTTACCTTTCCCTCAAATTCTCTGTTCATCCTGTCAAACAAAAAAAAGTTGTTCATGAATAATATCTCCCAATCTCAATTTATCAAAATAAAAATCTTCCAATTATCTCAATCTCATCCGTACGCTGCCGAAGAAAAAAAGGTTTGATTTCTTAATCTAGTACTGTAAGTTTCTCTTTAATCTCAATCTCTGTAATAATCATAATAATCATGATAACCGGTGTTTGTTGGATTGACTAATGACTATAGTGATCATAGTAGTCACCAATTTGTTCATGACAACTTTACATGTTTCATCATTTCTCCTCCATATATATATACATCGACCAATAATTTAATTTTCTATTGTATACAGAAATAATTTTATTTCTCAATCTTTGGTTTGCATTGCCGATTGTGTGATGGGCATTGTCGTGTTTGTAATTGTCTGAGTGATGAATTTGATTTTGACCATCCATACATTATCCATCCAGAATTTTACCCTTTTTTTATATCAGTTGAAAATGAGTTTGATTTTTTTTATACACTACCAGTGTAAAAAGATTTTACACTATTATTTAACCATATATTGTGATATTAGTAAAAATAGTTGAGTTTCATATTTACTACTTAAAAAATCATTCAAATAAAATGATTTAATTGAATGACAATATAAAACTATTTTTATAGTGTCCATATATTAAAATTAAACATTTTTTTTATACAATGAGTAATTAAAACCTTGTTGATTGATGATAATCTTGATATCTTCCAATCATATCTCTCAAACTCTTGCCTCATCGTCATATATGTTTTACCATTATTTTCATTTTTGTACTTTCTTTAATATTTTCAAGTTGCTCTTTTAGGTATTACAGATAAATATATATCTGTTTTTGCTTCCAATTGTTTGAGGAAGTAAGAGAGCAGAAGGTGGACCGATCAACACCGGTCGGTCAAATAAATACATAATTAAGAGTGAAGTCATGTTATTTAGAAAACAATTCTTCTATCTTATTATGGTGCTCTCCCTTTTGTTCTTTAACACAAAATTCACTTTGTCTAATATCATGGACAGTGTGAAAAGTTAGTTTTGTAGAAGAATCATGAGTGCCGATTTAATTTATGATACCATAGTTATCAAAATATGAGAGGGGCCAAGAATACTAATTAGTTATTGAAATATGAAAGGGGTCTAGAGGATCATCTTCTGCTCTAGCACAAACTCATATAGTGTGAATATAACCTCCTATCATGTCATTTTAATAAAAATACCATTAGTTACATTTTTTATCATAATTTTTTATTAGGATAATGTGATATCATTTTTAATGTCTAGATAAATATAGTAGTCTCTTCTTCACTTTGACTGATTCAATTACCTTTTGAAACTTAAGAGAGTTTGAGAAAAAAATTAGTGTTACTCATATTTTATTTGACTTCAAGTCTAAGGTTTGTTTTTTCATCGAGATTCTTTAACCGTAAATGGAATAAAACTGCTCTACTAATAAAATTTAATTTTTATACACCAATAATATAATAATATCAACTAATAGGATTTTACAAAAGTGACAACCCATAAAAATAACTGGTCACTATCATAACTACACAACTATGTAAACAAGTAAAAAGGATAATTGTTAAGGTTCTCTTATGTTACTCACTAATATAATAATGTTGAGTCATGTGGGTGAGAGATACGTAAACAAAATTAGTAAAAGATCAGTATAAAAACAATAAAGATGTTATTATGACAAAATTTGTATTTTTTTCTTATACTATGTTGATGAGTAATATACGACGATATGACACACATGCAAACATTGTACTAATAGATAAGCAAGCTCTTCCCCTGCTCTAGATGAGCCAACATGGATGCATTACTGTGGATGCACATATTGTTATTCATCCTTTTTATTTATTTATTCCTTTGATTCTCTGTTATTCCCTTGCAGGGATCAGATCCTTGCTCTGCAACATTCAAGTATATGGATTTTGGAAAGTCGAATAACGTACCCAATTCAAACGTTCGTGACTTCGACTTAAACAAACCATGCATGGAGGAGTTGGATTTGAACGCCGAAAACGTGTCTTCACCACTCAATCACGTTAACAGTACTCCTCATAGCAGTGACACTGATGTAAGTCCTCAATTATCATGCAGCTGAGGAACCAAGCTTACTAATAACTACATAGAAAGTATATGACTATTTTTAAGGAGAGATTAGTATGTTCTTAAAGTAAGAAATAAAAAGTCTTATTGTTTTATTCTCAATTTGATATCTCTCAATTATTTTACTTAAAAATACAGTGAAAATGGAAAACAATATGTACAATATAAGACTTTTTTATAAAGAAAGCTAATTGTGCACAGAACATGAACATGCTGGGTGGGGACAATGAAGTCCACCAATCTTCTGCAATAGTTGTTGCAAATTCGGGTTCTGGACCTTCCTCCTCTGACGATACGAGGCCTTTTCACGCAAGACATTATGTTACCTCTATCTCCTTTGGACCCGATGGCACTGCAAGAGGCATGTTAGGAGGCCGTCGCCGCTACCGCCGCCGTGGAGGAAGAGTACTTCTGCAGAGTGACCCCAATAGATACTGCACAAATTATTATTGTAGGACAAGAAAAACTCCCTTGTGGCGCAAGGGTCCTCTAGGACCAAAGGTGACTGGCTCAACTAGCTAGCTACTCATAATTAACAAATGCACATATCCACCTAGTATCATCACAGATTAGAGTTATTTTGACAGATTGTAACAATAATATTTATACATTGAAAATGAACACTAATTAAAGATGGAAACTGGAAACCATATACAGATCCACATAGAATACAAAATTTTGGCCCAACTAATAATATTACTACTAATAATATTTTGCATCTTTTTTCCTTTTCTTTTCTCTTTTTCACTATGTTATCTGCTTTTGCTATAGAAATCTTTTGTATTCAAACAATATCACCTTTCTTATCCCACCAATCATTTATCGACACGTGAAAAAATAAGAATCAAAATAAATTTAAAATATTTTAAATTATCTAATATATAATGCATATCTTCTATATGTCAATAAATGATTGGAGGACAATGAAAGAGATACCATTTGAGACAGAAGATTTCTATCATTTGCTTTTGATGTGAAAATTAATATTATTCGTTACGAGATATATATATATATATATATATATATATATATATATATATATATATATATATATATATATTTATATATGCATGTGTCTTGGAGGGGAAAGTTTTATTTTAAAGATAATGCCAATTATGTATTAATTGTTAAGGAGCCAGATGAATATCCTTATGTTATCTTTTGATTCAAATTTGTTGTGCGCAGACTTTGTGCAATGCCTGTGGGATTGATTACATGAAGCAGGTGGCAAGTGCAGGCAGTAGGATCACCACAGTCGCAGTTCCAGAAGTCGTTGCAGCAGATCCAGCTGCCAATAATGAGGCTTCGTCTAGCGCACTCCCAACTGAAGGAGATCATTGAAAAGGATATTCATATGTCTAAATTTGTTTTTGGGGAAGAGGGGGAATCAATACTGATCAATCCATATATTGGTGCTTTGCTTTTTCATTATCATTCCCTTATTTTGAAACAATTCTTCTGCTCGAGTGTAACTTTCAGACTAAAAAGAATAAAAATTTGGATTCAGAAAGATCTATATCGAGTTTATGTTTTGCTGAAATATTTAGTCTTTAATTAAGTAATAATTAAAGAGCATATTATCTAGTTGACAGCAACTTTTTCGAGGGGATTATTTTGAGTAAAAATCATTATGTATTCTTAGAGTTTTGTATACAAAATTAATTAATTCATTTAAATGTTAGTTGATTTAATAATAAAATTTATTATCAATTTATATCATTAACACATTGAATCATAAATGAGGCAAGGATCTCAGCCCACCTCCGAATAACTTGGATAGAGGACCCACGAGTCTGCTATCCCCCTTTGATCTTCTAGTTATTTGGCCTAGATCTCGCCAATTGAGCATGGATATGGATAGCCTCTCTACAGTCTAACAATAACACAATTCAGAAACATATCTCCTAGCGATATAGAATGTATTTATTATCTTCTAAATCCTACGAAAATCTTCTTATTCAATGAAACACATGGAAGATCCCCTCCGAATTGTCCACGAGGTCACCTCACTATATAAAAAGGCTCTAATTAAGCCCTTAGGTATAATCTAACATATAATTCTCATCACCACCGCTCCACACCTAAACCCTTGTTGACTTAGGCATAGAAACTAAAAACTAAAATATGGTTGAATTAACATAACAAATTTTATCACTAAATAAAAGTAAAATATTAAGCGGTAGTGAAATCAATGTGGTTGACTCACCTAGTTGACCTTTCGCTCATGTATTATCATGACCTAGATTTAATTTTTAGTTTTATCTTATTGGTAGGTTGTCTGAAAATACTTTTATAAATGCTCAAATGAGTTTGAAAATATGCACTGACTCTTGAGTGGAGCGAGTCCTTCCCTCTATCTAAATTTCAAATAAAAATATTAAATAATAATGAAAAGAGTATAATCTTGCTTGACAATATATTAGTAAATAATAATTTCATTGTCCGCCTTGACATCCCCACCACCCCCCATTTTTTTTTTTTAAACATTGGTGCTAATAGGTTTGAACCCATAAGTCATAACATCATGCAAACTACTCAAGCTCCTCACCACTAGCCTACTTCTAGTGACTTACCTCCTGCCTTCACCTTTTGAGAGGATGCAAATTGCAACTTTTGTTATTAATAAAATTTTGTGAATTAATAATTAAAGAAAGTTATTTATAGTAGATAAATTAGTAAAGTGTAACTTAATAAATTGTAAGTCCATAATTAAAATGAACAAAAACTACATATAGTTTTGAATAAAATGTATCAAAAGTTCAAAACATAGTGATTTTGTATCACATCACAAAGGCAAATTGATATGAGAGTACACGAGTTCATTATATCTCCGATCTTGATCCACTTGAACAGAATTTTGATCATCAATTGTATAGTAAGAGACTAACTCAAAGCTTGAATTGCTACCAAGCATCATAGTTACAAACTGTACAAAGGAAAAAATTGTCGAATACGACACAAAACCCACTCTATGGTATATATTGTGCGTTTGGATTTTTTTAAAATAAAAAACACTTTTTAGGGTGTTTTGATTGGCTAATTTAAAAAATAGCAATTTTAATTAGAAAAAAATAGTTTTATCGCTTCTTTTGAAGGCAGTGATACTCAACTAATTAAAAAAGCACAAGCAGGAGCGAATTTTACTAAATTTATCCTCTAAAACTCTCTTTCTATTATTTATAAATACAACTATATCACTTGTCAAACCCATAAAATGATTTGCTTCTCACTCTCACTTGATGTCCACAACTCTCATACGTAGTCACATTGCTCTGCGACTCTGTTGCATGTGTTTAATTGTTTTTTTAAGATACACTTACTTTCACTTATGTGTACATATCAATATTTTTGTTAACACTTAGAAAATGGAAATCAATGTTTTTTCTATATTATTAAATCTAAAATTGTTTGAATCATGTGTAGTTCATGTAGCCCATGTATAGTTCATGTAGTTTCATGAAGTTTATGTGTAGTTCATGTAATCCATATACAGTTCATGTACAATCTATTCAAGTTCATATTGTTTATATGTAGTTCATGTAGTTTATATATGTGAATTCCATGTATTAAAATCATACTTAGGAGCATTCGGATGGATTGTGGTTGAACAACACAAATTAACAAGGGTATGTGTTTTGCTCTTGCGTTTGATGACATATTATTTACATGTGTTGTATGTTTCTAAGAAGGGGGTCGATCGAGGAGTAAGGGAGACAGTGTTTGTGTAGAGGGGTAAATAATGGGTACAATTGGGACGGAATGTGCATTGTGGGAGGGAGAGATATAGTGGGCAGAGTGTACAGTAAAGCCAAAGGGTGTCTTATTATATATGAACTATTGTTTTTTGATATAGAGATATTTGATCAATTAATGGCAATTGATGTCATATTGCCTATCCAAATTGTTAATTTATATGGAAGTTGTCGCGGACCAAATGTAGAAGGCACGGGAAAAGAATTGTAACGAAAGAAGTTGAACTCTCCAAGAAAGCATCATAACATATTAAGTTAGAAACAGAAAGACAATATGGATATGGAGTTAGACAACAAAAACAAAGACTAATATGCATCCATATTAAAAGAAGGGAAAATGAAAATGAACCATTTAGTGATAACAGGAAAGTGTATACTGTAAGAAAATATGTTTCATGTGGCATTAAGTATATGTGTCTTATTTTATTGGTTTAATAAATAAATAATAAAAATAAATGAAGGGAAGTAATTAGGGTGGTTACCAACTTGATGGAAGTTAGTTTCTGAAGGTATTTTATTCCATTAACTGGTCCTATTCCTATTATTGAAGTCTCTTCTTATTATCAAACCATTACTAATGAAAGTAGAAAGAAAACAGAAGGTCAAGGAATATAAATTTAGTTTCTACACAATTTGTGATCTTCTCAATTGTGGTTTTTTCATCTTCACTATGGATCAAGGTATGTTCTTAGACTCCATGGATTTATTGTACGTGAGAATCATGAATTTCAAGATCCTTTTATTTTAATAGAATGATAGTTTCTGAATCAAGAATTTTAGAAACTATAACTTACATATGGTATCAAATATTTGTTGTGAAATTTGTGATTCTCCATGAATGATTATTGTTTCCCTAATTTTCGTGAACCCTAAACTATGAGATTGGGAAATTTTTGGTGTCATTCCGCTGTATTATTGAATTGAGAGAGAAATCAAGGTTCACGAAAGTTTATGCTCTCTCATTTAAAGTTTATCACTATTACGTAAATGATTTTTTTTTAAAAGAATTTTTTTTGGTAATAATTGCTCACTGTTCGTAGCATTTCTTTTACACACGTTACGTTCCTTTTGCAATTAAGTTTCAAAATGAATTTGGAAAGTTTTCAAAGTGAATTTGCAAGCGTTTCAAAATTATTCACTATTACGCAAGTTTCAAAAGGAATTTGCAAAGTTTTTGAAATTGAATTTGCATTCACTGTTATTGGTGAATTGTTATTGAATTGCTGAAAGAATTTATTGACTCACCATGAATGAATTTAAGCATTCCATTAGAATATTAGTGGTTGTGAATGCATTTCTTGTTCATTCAGTTTAGAATTTTCAAGAATGTATGAAATGTTTAGATTTGGAATCATTGTATGTAAGATTTGTTAATCACCCAAGTGGTCAAATCTGAAAGTTGTTTAATAATTCCAAATTTATGATGTTTTATTTTAGTTACTTATAGAATAGATGCTATATTATAATTATTTGTGTATGAGTCAATTGAAGTTCATTGTTATAAGGCATTTAAGGATCACCCAAAGGTTGATAATTGTTCTTATAATTATTGAACATGATTGTTGGTATTGTAGATGCACTATTAGTTTTATTTATATATCCAAAGATAATAAATATTTCTAGTTAGTGCATGTATCATTTCCAAATAATATTTAAATTTATTAGCATCATTACGTTTATTGTATGTTGATGTATCACCCAAAGGAAGGCATTGATATACATTGAATGTTTAAATATTTGTTATTTGAATATAATTGGTAAGTTATTTTATGACTCAAAGCATTAATGTTAAGCATGTGTTAATTGCAGTAATTGTCCCTATATCATTACATTCACGTGCTACGTCTGTTCCAATTTTTAATGGGCTGAATTTTTCTGTGAACAAGTCCAATTCCATCTTGGTGTATTGGATCATGATTTAGCACTACAAGTTGAGAAACCTGCTGCTATTACTGATGTTAGTAGCAATGAAGAGAAAGCCCATTATGAAGCTTGGGAAAGGTCAAACATGCTAAGCTTGATGTTTATGCGAATGAGCATAGCAAGTAACATCAAATCTGCTCTTCCCAAAATTGAAAGTGCTAAAGAATTTATGAAATTTGTGGAAGAGTGCTCCCAAACTATTGATAAGTCTCTTGCTGGGACATTAATGACTACTTTAACCACCATGAAGTTTGATAGTTCTCGTAGTATGCATGAGCATGTCATTGAAATGACAAACATTGCAACAAGACTTAAGTCATTGGGAATGGTAGTAGATGAAAATTTCCTTGTGCAGTTCATTTTGAACTCATTACCGTCTGAGTATGGTCTTTTCTAAATGAACTACAACACCATGAAGGATAAATGGAATGTGCATGAACTGCACAATATGTTAGTTCAAGAGGAAAGTAGACTTAAGAATCAGGGAAACCACTCCATTTATTATATGAACCATCAGGGAGCTGGAAAAAAAGTTGAAAAGAAGCATGGAAAGGGAAAGGGGCCATTAAAGACTACTGAGTCCTCTTTCAAAATCCAGAAGAAAGAATCAAAGAAAAAATGTCATTTCTGCAGAAAATCTGGACACTTTCAGAATGATTTCCCAAAGAGGAAGGCTTGGTTCGAAAAGAAAGGTAATAAGCTTAATGCTTATGTATGTTTCTAATCAAATTTGACTATAGTTCCCCATAATACATGGTGGATTGATTCTGGATGTACAACTCATGTTTCTAATACGATGCAGGGATTCCTTATAACCTGAACCATAAGCCAAAATGAAAAGTTTGCCTACATGGGCAATGGAGAGAAAGTTCCAGTGGAAGCTGTCGGGACTTATCGTTTAATCCTAGACATTGGAGATCATTTAGATTTGTTTGAAACCTTTTATGTACCTATTATTTCTAGAAATTTGGTTTCTTTGTCTAAACTTGATGTAGCTGGATACTCTTTTAAATTTGGCAATGGTTGTTTTAGTTTGTTTAAGCATACTTGTATGATTAGATCTGGTGTACTTTGTGATGGATTATATAAATTAAAACTAGACAGTTTGTATGCTGAAACACTTATGACCCTACATCATAATGTTGGCACCGAACATAGTTTAGTAAATGAACGTTCTGCTTACTTATGGCATAAACGATTGGGTCACAGTTTCAAAAAAAGAATGGAAAGGTTGATAAAGAATGATATCCTTCCAGATTTGGATTTCACTGATCTTAATATTTGTGTGGATTATATCAAAGGAAAGCAAACAAAACACACAAAGAAAGGAGCCATAAGAAATACCCAACTTCTTGAAATTATACACACTAACATATGTGGGCTGTTTAATGTAAATTCTTTCAATAAAGAAAAATATTTCATTGCCTTTATTGATGATTATTCACGTTATGGTTATGTCTATATGTTGTATGATAAATCTCAAGCAGTTAATGCCTTGGAAATTTATGTGAATGGAGTTGAAAGGTAGTTAGACAAAAAGGTGAAAATTTTTAGGTTTGATAGAGGCGGTGAGTATTTTGGAAGGTATGATGAAACTGGACAACACCCAGGTCTATTTGCTAAATTCCTAGAAAAGCGTGGCATATGTGCTCAATACACAATGCCAAGTACACCAGAACAAAATGGTGTATCCGAAAGGCGTAACAGAATATTAATAGAAATGGTTAGGAGCATGATGAGTAATGCATCTTTACCCCTATCATTGTGGATGTATGCTTAAAAAACTGCCATGTATTTGTTGAACAGGGTTCCTAGTAAGGCAGTTCCAAAAACTCCTTTTGAGTTATGGACTGGTAGGAAACGTAGTTTAAGGCACCTGCATGTTTGGGGATGCCAGGCAGAAATAAGGGCCTATAATCCACAAGAAAAGAAACTGGATGCAAGAATAATCAGTGGATATTTCATTGGCTATCCAGAAAAATCTAAAGGGTATAGATTTATTGTCCTACCTATAGTACAAGAATTGTTGAAACTGGAAATGCTCAGTTCATTGAAAATGGTAAGACTAGTGCGAGTAAAGCTTCACAAAATGAGGAGATTAAGGAAATTAGAGTACAATTTTTTCTTCCTTGTGCTTCTAGTTCTAGACTTGTTGTTCCTTATGTTGTTGAACTGCATAATAATCAAGAAGAACAACAAGTTATTGATTCCATGATTAACAATGAGCCAATAATAGAACAACCACAGGAAATAACATTAAGAAGGTCTCAAAGAGAAAGAAGATCTGCTATTCCGGATGATTATATGGTCTATCTACATGAATCAGAAAATGACTTAAGTGTTGATAATGATCCAGTTTCTTTTTCCCAAGCCATGGATTATGATAATGCTGATAAATGTTTAGATGCCATGAAAGATGAGCTTAAATCAATGGAACATAATGGTATATGGGACCTTGTGGAATCACCTAAAAGGTGTAAGAGAGTTGGGTGTAAATGAGTTTTTAAGACTAAATGTGACTCTCATGATAACCTTGAACGCTACAATGCTCGCCTTGTTGCCAAGGGTTTTACTCAGAAAGATGGCATTGATTATAAGGAGACATTCTCACCAGTTTCCAAGAAAGATTCTTTCAGGATTATCATGGCTTGGGTAGCTCATTATGACTTAGAGCTGCATCAAATAGATGTGAAGACTGCCTTTCTAAATAGGAATTTAGAAGAAGATGTTTATATGGATCAACCAATGGGGTTTTCAGTCAAAGGCAAAGAACACATGGTGTGTAAACTTAAGAAATCAATATATGGACTCAAATGGGCTTCCCGCCAATGGTATCTCAGGTTTAATGATACTGTCATGTCTTTTGGATTTAAGGAAAACACTATTGATCGGTGCATATATCTAAAGGTCAGTGAGAGTAAGTTCATATTTTTGGTTTTATATGTTGATGACATCTTGCTTGTATCTAATGACCTTGGTTTATTACGTGAAACTAAGAAGTTTCTCTCTAGTAGCTTTGAAATGAAAGATATGGGTGAGGTAAGTTATGTGATTGGAATAGAAATATTCTGGGATATATCACATGGACTGTTAGGCTTGTCTTAGAAAGCATATATTAATAAAGTCTTAGAGAGATTTAGAATGGAAAAGTGCTCAGCATCACTCGTTCCAATTCAGAAAGGAGGCAAATTTAGTCTCATGCAATGTCCAAAGAATGATTTGGAACGGAAATAGATGGAAGAAATTCTGTATGCGTCTGTTGTAGGGAGTTTGATGTATGCTCAAACATTCGTATGCTTGGTAGATACCAGAGTAACCCTGGATTGGATCATTAGAAAGTTGCAAAAAAAGTCTTAAGGTATCTGCAAGGGACAAAAGATCACATGCTTACTTATAGGAGATCTAATCATCTTGAGGTGATTGGATATTCAGATTCAGATTTTTCCGGTTGTATAGATACAAGAAAGTCTACATTTGGCTATTTGTATCTTTTAGCCGGAGGAGCAATATCATGGAAGAGTGCGAAGCAGTCAATCATTGTTGCTTCTACCATGGAAGTTGAATTTGTGGCGTGCTTTGAGGCCATGGTTTAGGCTAAATGGCTGTGGAACTTTATTTCAGGACTTGGAATAGTTGACAGTATTGCTAGGACGCTGAAAATTTATTGTGATAATTCTGCAGCAGTCTTTTTCTCTAAAAATGACAAGTATTCTAAGGGTGTTAAGCATATGGAATTGAAATACTTTGCCGTTAAAGAAGTATAGAAACATGGAGTGTCAATAGAACACATTAGCACTAACCTTATGGTTGCTGGTCCATTAACAAAAGGGTTGTCGCCCAAAACATTCAATGCACATGTTGAAAGAATGGTCGTTGTTGCTAAATAGGCATTATTGTATATATACTATGATGTTATTTGTGTTTTATGTACTTTGACACTTTGAGCTCATGAATAGATGTTTCTGTGTTACCTGTTTCCGAGTTTACATACATAATAGAGTCAGAGTAATGATAACAGGTTTTGCCTTTGATGAAGACATTATTGTTGGACTAATTATATTATGTGCTTCCCACTCATAGATCATGTTAAGGATGAGACTAACCTTGTAGTACATGGAAGGGACTATGTCGGTTAAATGATGTACAATTGCCATGACTCATTTTAGTTTCATTCTTGATCATGATGAAAGATGTAGCAGGTGCAATTGCTTAATGTGCATTATGATAGTTATATTTATTAAACCATAAGGTAAAATAATGACACATGAGCTAAGTGGGAGAATGTAAGAAAATATGTCTCATGTGGTATTAAGTATATGTGTCTTATTTTATTGGTTTAATAAATAAATAATAAAAATAAATAAAGGGAAGTTATTGGGGTGGTTACCAACTTGATAGAAGTTGGTTTCTGAAGGCATTTTATTCCATTAACTGATCCTATTCCTACTATTAAAGTCTCTTCTTATTATCAAACCATCACTAATGAAAGTAGAGAGAAAAGAGAAGGTCAAGGAATAGAAATTCAGTTCCTACACAATTTGTAATCTTCTCAATTGTGGTTTCTTCATCTTCATTTATGGATCAAGGTATGTTCTTAGACTTCATGGATTTATTGTACGTGAGAATCATAAATTTCAGGATGCTTTATTTTAATAGAATGATAGTTTCTGAATCAAGAACTTTAGAAACTGTAACTTACATATACATAAAGTAATCATCGCTGCCAAAGATGATTGCAAGTTCTCTGCGCTTCTCTTCTTTCACTTGATGGTTATCTCCCTTGTTAACTAAGGTGTTAGCAATGTGGTTAGCATCGATTATGTATTTAATGATTTCAACCCTCAATTAATTTATATAGTATTTACAAATTTGAATCATTCAATATCTTGCCATTTGTTTTTTTTTTCTAGTAATTTTTATTTTTTAAGTTTATATTTTGCTTATTAATGTATTTAATGATTTCAATCTCAATAAATTTATACAATGTTTATGAATTTGAATCATATGAATTGGAAAAATGATATTCCCTCCTACTTGATCCTCCTAAATACTAAATTAGGTTGGTTTTGTTCATTATATAAAGTTTCAAGACATGCATTTAGCTTTTTACTCCATTTAGTATGCAGGTTGATTTGTATAATCTTTATAGGCAGTTGTATCATTACTCTATTTTTTTACACTTATTTTGGGTATTTAATAAGATTTTGACTAAAATGCAATCTACTCCTTTAAGAGATGATGATATTATACTTCTCTTCACTATATTTCTAAAACATATATTTCTCTCCCATGTAAACTTAAAATAAGTGTATGATCTTTGTAGGTGGTTGTATCATTACTCTATTTTTTTTACACTTATTTTGGATATTTAATAAGATTTTGACTAAAATGCAATCTACTCCTTTAAGAGATGATGATATTATACTTCTCTTCACTATATTTCTAAAACACATATTTCTGTCCCATGTAAACTTAAAATAAGTTATACTTCAATCCATTTTAATTTTTTTTGAATTAATCTTTATTTTCTTATGTTCATTATTTTATTTTTTTGATCAAACTACTCTTTAATAATATTATAAATATTAATATTAATATTTTTTTTTACCTAAAATAATAATTATTTAAAAAATAAAATATTTTGCATGTTGTCAATTTTTGATAATGTTAATGTACATTATTATACTAAAATCACAAAATTTTCTCATTACATTCTTCCTGCTTCATCTTTACATACAATATTCATAAATAATTTTTTTTTATGGATAATAATATTCTAAAACTAGTAGCTAAAAAATATGCAAGTTTTACCTTTTAAAAATAATCATTAAAATTATTTTTAGTATTAATTATTTATTCTCTTAGCATAGTAAAAATTTATAAACTAAATCATATATATATATATATATATATATATATCAATATTTCATATTATTATAAGTCTTGTGTATTTTATTTTGTAAGTAAAAAAATCTCTTAAGAAAAGAAATATAGGACAAATTAGACTTATTTGTTCTTTTTGTATTTTTTCATGCACTTATTTGATCTATTTTTATAAATTATTAAGAATCAATTTGTGGTATTTTCACCATAAGGGACTAAAGTAGGTATTTTCTTTTTTTCTTTTTTGGAGGACTAATTTGTTTGGTGTCATGTAGGATCAAATTGAGAGTTTATTTTATGTATAATTATTTATAAAGGATATTTTGATCATCTGAAATTTTTAGGAGAGAGGAATGTATGCTTTATAAATTGAGAGGAGAGTGAAAAAGTGTAATAAAACTATGAAGGGGTTGTATTTTATTATAAATATTATTTTTGGATAGGACTATAAGATTTTATTTAACACTTATTAATGACAGCTGACAATATTCAACTTTTCTTTATATTCTCCCCTGACAACTAGTAGCCCAAATTTTAGGGTCAGTTATTCATGTGTTTATGTAACATGTGATTAAGTATATGCATATAATATTGGTCTAAAAAAAATGTATAGGCATATAATAAAAAATTATTTTCTCTTTTCCTTAATAAAATTTTATTGCATATATTGTATATTATCCACCAGCTATTATTTCTAAATCGGCCAAATGAAGGTAAGACTAAAATGATGGGTTTGTTGAGGACAATCCTAACAATAATTCTAATTACAAGTTCATTTAGCAAAATTGTAGTGTTATGAACCGAGATTGTTACGTTTCACACCAAATATAGGATAAACTACACGTAACATGAAAAAAAAAAAAAAACATAATCGAACGTGCCTGTTCAAAATCGCTTCTTCACCTTTGTTCTCACGTCGCTCTTCTCTTTCTCTGGATATTGTCACCTTCCTCTTATCTTTTATCCATCTCTCTCTTTCTCTCTCTCTCACACACACACACACATACATATACATACACATTGCCATTATCATCCTATCCATTTTCACTTCTTCTTATTCCTGTATCTCCAATCCAATGGGAGATCACCACCCACGATCGCCACCATTGGATTTGCACAACTTCTTTAAGATGCCAAAGTCAAAATCTAAATCACTCAAAGACATGAGCAAGGCATACAAATCTTTTGTATCCAAAAGGCACCACGACAAGAAAACGTACGAGGTAATCATCTTAATTTTGTTAACGGTCCTAAACTCCATTTTCTAAGACGCATGTTTATCTCATGAAGCATGTGAAAAAAAAAAATGATCCAATCACCCATTGGTGTAAACCTTTTGAGTTGATGAATCAAACTCGCTATCACAAAAAGAAATAAAAGAATGGTCCAGTGTACATGACTCCCATATAACAAGGTATGGAGATATTGGATGTATGTAGTTTTATCCTGTGGATAGGCTATCTTCAATATTTAAACCCATGAGCTTCTTCAAGTCATAAGACATCAAACTTGATTGTCATTGTGACAAAGCCTTAAGCTAGCAAATCTTTAATAGAAGATGAATTCCATTCTTAACTCAGCCTTGGAGTTTTTGAATCTCTTGCACGATTTTATGAGATATTCTCTTGATCTTTGATAAGCAGGAGCCAACAACGTCCCCTATTTTTGAGCATAATGATGATAATAAAAAAGTGGATGAAGACATTTGGAGTCCTGAGGTTTTGTCAAGGAGTGGAAGTAGAAGATCTAAGACGCCAACACCAGCACCAAGGCCCTTGTCAAGAATTGGAAGCAGGCGATGCATAACACCAACATCAACCTCTCTATCAAGAAGTTCTAGTCGAAGGAGTGCCACAGAAGTTGCTACATCATCTCTAAAACGGATTATGAGCAGAAGGGGCACCTCATCAGGTTCTTTATCAAGGAGCAACAGCAAATTGGACATCTCTGAGCCTGAGTTGATCTACCATGCAGGCTCTCCAACAAATGATGTGGGAATAAGGAGCTCCGGGGGAACTACTATTGAACATATCCCTGCGGTCTCTCTGTCAAGCAATCTAAGCCGTAGGGCCACGACACCAATCATATTTTCACAGACAACAGCAAGAAGGAAACCCCCGGAAGTAGAGAAAAAGATCCAGTGCTCACTTGAGAACTTGTGCTTTGGATGCGTCAAGAAGATTAAAGTTACAAGAGATGTTATCAAATATCCCGGGTATGTTTCTATCATGTAGTGCTCTCACACAAAAACTAAATTTCTTATGTTGCTAAAGTTCTAATAGTTACATATATGATGATAAGGAGTATACATAGGGAATAGAATATTTCAAATTTTGCAATTAAAGGCAATGACAGTTAAGGAAAAAGATTCAATGTTTTTCCAAAAATGAAAGGAAGAAAAAAAAATTTGAAGTGATCATCTGCTTTACTAACTAAATTTTACAACAGGGTAATTATCCAAGAGCAGGAGATTTTAAAGATTGAAGTGAAGCCAGGATGGAGAAAAGGAACAAAGATTACATTTGACGGAAAAGGTGATGAGAAACCTGGATACCTCCCTGCTGATATAGTGTTCTTGATTGATGAAAAGAAACACCCTTTGTTTAGAAGAGATGGCAACGATTTGGAAATTTGTATTGAGATTCCTCTAGTAGATGCACTCACGGGCTGCTCCATACCAGTTCCTCTATTAGGAGGCCAAAATATGACTTTGTCATTTGAGAATACTGTCATATACCCGGGATATGAGAAGGTTATTCAAGGTCAAGGCATGCCAAACCCCAAAAATAACGGGAAAAGAGGTGACCTCCATGTCAAATTTCTCATTGACTTCCCCACAAAATTAAGTGATGAACAACGGAAAGAAGCTGTTAGTATATTAGAAGCTTGTTGCCAATGAGCATAGTTGTATGCAGATTGAGTGTATTTTCACTGAAGCACCTTAATATGCATACAATTATATTCATGCACAATTTGGAGGTAATCACGAATTTGTTTATCCCCATCCATTCAAGGGGGAAATGGGGATTACAAAATGCAGCTCAACATGTCGGCACTAGAATATTGGTACATATATAGGCTATAGCTATCATCCATATACTGATGGAAATAGGTTCATCCAACCCAATAAGTCATATAAAACAATTATCATAACAAATCTAACTAGAGTTTTCACCTGGTCTCTGATACGCTAGTTTCAGTTGTGAACCATTTTCCTCTCTTCGAGCACATGAGATGGTTTGGGGACCGTAATTTCAAGCTATGCTTATATATAACTAAATTGCAGAAAAATAAACACTACTTCCATTTCGCAGTCTCATTGAACCTCAATCCGAGTAAAATAAGCTGTTGGCCTATTCTAATATATTTTCATCATCTATAGCCTCTACATATTCTCATGCACGGAAAATATTTCGCTGGAACACAATCAGCAAAAGGCATTGTAAGTAAGAAGAGTGTCCTCGATTGTAAGAAGAGTGTATGAGAAAAAAAAGAAAAGCGCCCCATCTGCACAAGAAAACGCCCCATCTGCATTTTGTTTTCTCACGACTATCATTAAAGCAAGAATACGAAAGACCAAAAACAAGTCGTTTTTGCATATCAAATGACTAACTATGTTGGTATTTTGAATTAGATTATGTTACTAATTGATTACAAGAGTTACATAAATTTACATCAGAATTTTTTTTTCTAAGGTTCATATATATGTCAGTTTTTTCCCCAAATACTTTTGCAAAAGCCAAGCTGCAGCTTGCGCTAAATTGGAACTAAACCACAACTACCGTTTCAGGAGTATCTCACTGTCTTACGAAGTCAATTCCATTGTACTCGATACAAGTCTTTTTTCTTTTTTTAATTATCATTATTGTTATTTCCGCGGGTGGGGGAAGAGAAGTAAGGGCTTCCTAGTGTTGAATGGGAATTCTTAATATTGAGCGATTCCATTTACCCTATAAAAAGAGGGACAATACTGGCATTTCGACCAAGAGTATATATTATATACACACTTTCTTGTCTCCACTTCTATTTTCATTTGGACCAAGGAGAAAGGAGTCCAGTCATCTACATGATATGACGTACAACATTTCCTATATTAACAAGTTCTTCTGATCAAAATCTAAACGTCTCACCGCTATCTGTCATTATCCTGATTCTCGCGGTTCTCTCGCTCAGAGTTTTCAGCAAAAACTTGTCCTTGGTCTCTCACATCTCTGAACATTGAAAAAAACGAGTTGAGGCCCTCAGATGAAGCACCTCCTAAGATCCATAATAGCATAGAACTGAATGAATTCATGGATCCAGGGTTGGGACCGCCTTCTGCTTGTCGAATGTCAGCTTGTCCAGGAATCTGTACAGGGTTGGCTACCCTATCTTGATTGTTTTCTGACCGTCCTTGAGGGTCCGCAACTCCTGGTCCATTCTGAGGCATTGCGGGATCAAACCCAGGCCTGAACCCTGCCCCAGAAGTCAAATCTGTGTTATTTAATCCTTGGTTCCTTGTGTTCAATCTTGTGATGTGCAAGGTTGATGCAAGAATAGTAGATGAGGTAATGTGGAAGTCTTGTTGAAGTTGTGACCGTCGATTTAGCATGAACCTTTGCAATGCTGGTACCTAATAAACATAGCAGAAGTTAACCTTCAGTTAAGTAAACATGAACAAACTTATAGCGAAAAGAAGGAAAGCACCTAAAACATTCTATATTTACATCTAAATATAGATAAGAATTAAAATCTGAAAGTTATATTCCTTAGCCTAATTCTCTTGTTAGTCACAAAAGCCCACATTTCCCAATCCCCTCCACCGGTGTCTTATCTTTTACATTTAAACATATGTATGTCCAAGATACAATAACGAGAGAAGAACCTAAAGAGCTATCCAATGCATTAGAAACTTGCATCACTCAGAAACTATGAACAACACAGTGAGCAACTAGAAGGGGCAGAGGAGATATGATTGGAAAGTGAGGGAAAACTGAGAAAGAAAGTGTATTGCATCAAGCCGAATATTACAGCATGTGATTGGTTATATATATATATGTATATATATATAAGTGCAAAGCAAGCAACTCTGCCAACCAATCAATGATGGAGTACAACTAATCAACGACTAACAGTAACTAACAAAAGCTTCCTGAGTAACTAACTAAACCAAAACTTGATTCATCATTATCACCAATAATTGGGCAGCTTTCTCAGCTACACCCTCAATCCCCAAAAACAAAATAAAATATTGGGACTTGTAGCACGCCAATGTTCATCAATCATTACCTCAAAACGATTCCAAAAGTACAGGATAAGGTGTTGCATAAAAGCTGCAGTTGTAGAGAGAGCCAAGTATGAAAAACCTGGAATTTAGTGGAAATTAATTATTTCCAGATACTATTAAATAAACCCAACTAAACCAAAGAAAAAGAATAAAGCATTACAAACATACCATAAGCATAAGAGAAGAAATATATGTGAAAGACTAGAAAATACAGCAAGAAGAAGCGAGGAAAGAACTTCATTGATATCGGTGTCCGGACACTGCAAATTACAACAAGCACAATCATATTAGATGACCATCAAACACTAGCAAAACCACACAGATGTTTAGTTGCGCAACCACAAAACCACACTAGCATTAATCATCATTTCAAAGATTGCAGAAATTTCAATGTCAATTACATACACTTGGCACAAGAATTAATTAATGAAATGGCAAAGCAAATGCATCTTCTTTGGTTATAGGCTTATAGCCAAAAAATAAAAGGCATTGCTTGAGTAGTAGCCCCTTACAACCAATCCCATATTTGGCAGAGAACATTTGGACTTGGCCTCAGAAGGGAAGATTGGAAGAGTATTCCTATGGTCAAAAGCAAAAATGAAACAGTGAATCCCTGACCCCAACATTGGCTATAGCAGACTATACTTCTGGTATCAAAATGTACAACACAGGCTAATCAAATTGGATACATTTACAGCATAATAACTCTCTAGTGTTGACTTTAGCACACAACCAAGCTCAACTGATTCAAAACCCAAAATAATGTATTTCTGAGAAACAAAACCACCAGACATGCAGTCTCTCAGCAGTGATTTCAAACTTAACACCACAACAAGTGCTATAACAATTTGCAAGAGATAGAGAGAGAAAAAGAGATACCTAATGAGAGTAAAGAGTTCACACAACCAGACAAGAATCAAGACCATGAAAGCAAGCAGCTGATCATCATAAAACTCAAATAGAAAAAACAGAATACCAATCATAATCTGCAGAAATCAATAAGCAATTTATCAGCAAGGCTAATATAAATAAGTAATAAAACAACTGATATAGACAATTGAAACAGACAATATTAAAAATAGAAATTCAATTAAAACGAGTGCTTACAGGAACAAAAACTAGCGATTCAATCACATGTACAAAGATCAGCTGAAATGTTGGAAGACGATGCCGAGCATGGTGTTGAAGCTGCACTGCACAGACTAGCAGATGTGAAAAGCGAATCCTATCCCAAGTGCAGAAAAGTATGGCAAAACCATGAACAAAATGACATATTGGATAGTGTCAAACAACTCTATTCTTGTAGTCAGCACACTTGATCCAGAAAACATAGCTGACAAAGGAACCTCTGAATAAACATGCTAATCACAAAGTGAAAGTATTCCTGTATGACTCTGACTATCTAATGATTGCCCCTAATGTATTTTTGGTGGAAACAAAAGCAATTTATTAATCCATGGGGAGACGGGGGTGAATGACAAGATAGATGTAATGCAATGGAGGCAGGGATCATAAAATCAGTTTACACACAATGAAACATTTGTATACAGAACAAATTATGCTTACCTGTAAACTTCAGCATGCGAGTCTGTGTTTCTCTCAATGTAAATGACACTGACATGGTGGTAGTAAAAAACACGAACAAGGACATCATAAGCACGCCACATTTCGTTACCAGGTAGTCTGCATAGACAAAATGACTTGTAAGTTACAATTTACAAATCAGAAGTAAAAGTTATGATTTACATTATGGAACCATAGAGCACCTTTACATATAAACTTTTTCCCCCGTTCTGGGGAAAAAGTTACTGGCATTCGATAATGCTCTTTCAAAACAGACTGCACATTTGTATCAAGATAAGCTAAATCTTAAATTATAAGGCCTTTTTTTTCTCTAGAACTCAAATATAGATTACTCAAATATAGAACTCAAATATAATTACTCATCGTTTAATCACTTACATCATCCATTTAAGCACATGCCATGAAGCCCTAAGGTTAAAAAGAAATTTTTGGCATTTTCAGATAGTAAGCAGAGAAAAAAAATACACTCTCTCTAAATGAGAAAGCTCAACAAAGTAGATAGCAGGATATGTCAACAAACCTCCAAATCTAGCTGGGCCTTCTGGCGGTTCTTGTGCATAACTAAGGTTATAGAATTCCTTTGTCTGATAATTATAAAGATAACCTGCCATGAAATTCCAATAACAATTCCAGCCATAATTAAATCCTGAATGTTCAAAACATGTGGATGACAAATGTTTGATGCATAAAAAAAAAATAAAAATAAAAATAGTTTGTCCAGAGACCAGGCAGTTACCTTGACCAGGAGAACTCAATAAACTATTGATTAAAATCGTGTCATATCCGACAAATCTGTTTATGAGTAGTTGCTGCCACCTGGAAATGAACAAGATATTCACTAGAAAATTTAAGGAAAAATCTTAAACATATATTTAAATATCACTAATATCACATCGATAAATTGCAGGGAACAATTTTCCAATCAGCAATATGTGTACAACCCTCAGTTAAAAAACCACACGTGAGTAGCTCTCAATGGAGACAACATGCCCTTTCTTCACCCCACCCACACCTGGTAGTCATGCTACCGTCTTTACCTGTTTCCAAAGCATGAGTGCCAAGCTGATATGCTAACATTCACAGTTCGAATATTATGACGAGACTTAGCACTTTCAGGTAACAAGAAATAACCCTGCAGAACAGAATAATAGTACATGGTCAACAATAATGTTCAAAAATAATGAAGAGCAGTCTACAATAGAAGACACAAAGAAGCTAAAATGTAGCTTAACCAAACTGAGAGAATCTGCCCTAGATATCAGAAGTATGCACCATCTAGAAGAAAGTTCATGGTCTTAAATGAAAAATCGAATACACTAAAAAGAAGAAGAAAATACCTTTTCCATTGTGTACAAATATGTGGGTTCAAATGATTTGCATCTCTTTTTAAGCCATTGCACTGAAAATGAAAACACAACTTATTGAACAACAAGACAAATATAATGGAAACCGAGGAATGAACAAGAAAGCCGGGAGGGAAGGAACATTTGGGACAAATCCGTGATGCAAAGGCCGGTAAATTGATTTACAATATTTTGCACTTCTTAGTTCTTATGCTTCTAACTAAAGAACAATAAAGCTTCACAAGAAACCTTTTATGTTTCCAAACTATTTCTAATGCAAATAGACTCCTAAACTCAATAATTCAGGTTGGGAGGAACCAATTTTTACACTATGCAACCATTATCAACATGTGAATTTTACCAAGCAAGGAAAACTATAAGCATGAAAGCTAATCTACATGTAGGTCACTCAGATGTGAATTAGTCAATGCCAGCAGCAGTAAGCAACAAGATTTTAAGGAAATATGTACTTTTGAATAACTTATCAACCAATTTCTCCACTTTTTTTTAAGGAACTTTCTTTGAGATGACAACAACCACCAACCAAGCTTTTTCCTACTAGCTGGGTTTGGCTAGATGGATCAAATGACACCATAGTGTTCAATTGTAAACCATGTCTAGAGACAAAACATTTAGATCTACCCACGTGCTATTAAAAAAAGAAAAAAAAAGATACAGTTAATGAAGAATTGAGAGGAAACCCAACCATGACAGGCTTTTGTTTCCCTACACATAAAAACACATATACTAGTTTTAAAATATTTCAGTATTCAAAACTGCCATTTGGCATGCACTGAAGTTTAAACTTAAGCTTAAAATAATGTAATTACCTGCATTAGTGTTAAGCTTGTCCAAATGAAGGATATGCATCCATTTCGGAATATCAAGATTTAGGTGTATACCAGCAACATCCTGCACTTCAAAATTTAAGTTCAGCAGAAATTTGAGTGAATCTGATCATTAACTTAATTTTACAAATTCTGGCTAGGAATAACTAGAATGTACAGTCTAATCCAGCCCCAAGAAAGAATATATGTCTACTTACCCACAGCTTTTGGAAATTCCCAAGTATCTGTTTGGTATGTCTCCAAATGAATGAGATACGTCTATACCACTTTCTACCAAAATGTACAACGGCTGCTTTTAAGGTCTCTTTGGCAGATAAAGTAAAACTAGTTCTTGGTTCTTCTTTCTCAATTTTGGTGACAGCATCTTCAACCGCTGGCCTAGGGTTTTGGCTACTTGTAGAGCTTTCTGCTTGATTTTCAAGAGTCTCAGTGTCCGTCTTCCAAAATTTGAACACTAATTTCCCCCTCCTAGCACCAAAACCAATCCAATTCCACCAGAACTTTGAAGCCAAAAATGTCAATTCATCTCCATTGACACCAGAAACCTCTATTTTATTTTTCACAACTTCCGTTTCAGGAGGGTCTGTTTGGTTTGGTTCAGAATTGTTATGAGACCAGAAGCCAGCATTGGTTATCTACAGCAATGATTTAAAAGAGTGTCATATAGACAGCAAGACAACAAAAAGAACATAGATTATCTACCAAAGATTAGGTAAAACTTAAAGTAGGTTACTCGAGCTCTCAAAACAAATGATCAAGTAAAGAGGCAATAACAGACTTTCATAGGAAAGAAGACATGATCGATTCACATAGTTTCTTTCGTGGATAGAAACTGTTTAAAGCACGAATTAGAATGTGCAACTAAAGAGTATATAGAATAGAGGGCAATGTATACCTTAATCAGAATAAGCTGGGCTTCTGCTGTATCAACTCCAGATAGCTCACTTGAACAACCAGGCTTCACATAGAGAAGAACAATAGACTTATGAGAAACCATAAACAAATAACAAAACAAAATCCAAGCTGATTCGATTCGAACTCAAGCAGAAACAGGGAACAGTTGGGAAACAAACTGGAACTAACTACCTTGATTCTCGAGTTACCAAACACCAAAAAGTTTAAAACCCTAGACTGACATAGGATAGGAACAAACAAAACAAACAAATAGTTTTTCTGACTTGATGGTGAAATGTAGAAATACAAACGGAGGGAATAGAATAGCAAGGAGCTGAAGAAAGATCACGAACGGACGAGGATAACATATCGATTTCAGAAATTATTTGTGTGAATGAGAATCGAAAAGCCCTAAAATAGAAGATAAAGCTGGAAATTGAGAGAGAGGGAGGTACCTGCTGAACGTAATTGGCGTGCATAACAACGAGGATGCAGAACAAGGTGACGGCAATAAAAAGGTAAAGATACTCCAAAGCAACTCTGAGTTTGGGCGTCAACATCTGCGAAAACCTCTCCTGCACGCGGATGAACGTCTGCTCCGGATCCATCTCATCGAACCAAAATCCAACCTAGATAGATAGATAGAAACCTTGCTTCCTTTCCTGCTTCTCTCTCTCTCTCTCAACACAAGATTGGTTTTCTTCTTCTTATTTTTTTTTTTGATGTGTGAAATTTTATATGATGATCAATCGTTTCACGTTTTTAACGAGGGAGGAGTAGAAGAATGGATAGAATAGAACAAAAAAGAATACAAATAAAGACGAACCAATAGCAAAAACGAAGAAAGAAAGAAAAAGGAAGAACAATCACTCGCCTTTCTTTTTTAAATTAATTAATCTTATCATACTAGTATTATTTTTTCGTTTCCTCGTAGTCCCTCTTCTCCCCGGTTCGCGTGTTTGCTTACGGGAATGAGATCGGCACACTAAGATCCGGGGCAAGGTTACCGCGCGTATGTGTTATAAGGTTAAGTTGGTCTCTAGCCCTTTTTTTCCCTCTTATATAATTTAAGAGTTTCGTGTTCATACATTGACATTATAACACATTTTTCAGTGACATTCATATGCCTTTTAATAAAAATAATGATTCAACTCCCCACTGTATTAAAAATCTAACAAAATAAAATATATGATTAAATGACAATATTTTACACCAATATTATTAATATATTAAAATTAAACTTATTTAATTTTTATATATTATTAGAATAAAATAATTTCACATACTTCCAATTATATATTATCATATGACTCAACCACCATCAATTATATTGGAAATCTTACAAATAAAAGTACAAGTAAATGTCATTACAACTATTTTGCACTAAACACATTAAAATTAATCTAAAAATATCTTGGACTAAATAATTGAAGTAATTTCGTGTTAAATTTAATTTCAATGGAGTAACGACATAAAACTTATTTATATAATTATCTAATTAAATATTTTTATTCATATAATTTATACTGATATGATAATTATAATATATGATTGAATGATATTTTATACATCCAAATTAATCCCTTTAATATTTTTTTGTGTGTTAACATATTTCCTACCATATATATATCACCAAACCTGCTCATTTAACTTGTAACAGCTGATCACCAGTGAGTTAAATATATTTTCGATCTTTGGAGTAACAAAAGATTCCATTTAACATCCTGCTTTGTAACTTATTCTTATTTAATTGGCAATTATAAGAGTTTAAATAATTAATCTTATTAGCCGACCCCACTCAGTAATCTTATTTATGTTATAATAATGATACATATAAAAATATTCTGGTTAAAAGATTATAAAAATTGTCAAACTCCTATGAAATTGACTTATGGTTTTAGCTTTGGTATCCAGTTTTGGATGAAGGTTATCAATTCCCAAATTGTGACAAGGACATGCGTCAGAACATGTGTGCCCATAGGAGTCGGCTCTTGGAGCATCTAATCTAATAGTATTTGTCAGTAAATTATTACTAAAACAATAAATAGACAATATATCATGAAACGGTGGAGCACCCTCGAAGATATTTAGCAGCAGGCAACAACTAAAGTCTATTAAATGAACCCCAAAACCGCAACTCTCAACCCCTCCAAGCCACTGAAATCAACACAATCAAAATTTCATAATAGAGAAGACACTTAAATGAATATTAATTTAAAAACTAAAGAATAAAACAAGAAGCAATCAAAAAAGAAGAAAAAGAAAAAACAGTATCCCCAAAAGAAAAATTGAGAAGGCACTGGAAGGAGGAGCAGCAGCATCAGCCTGCAAGAAGTAACAACCATCAAAGGTAAGAGCGCAAATTGTATCTGATTAAAAGAGAAATACAACTAAGGCAATAATGTGGACAAGCTTGTTGGCACTGCCCCACGAAACTACAGGCAAAATTTATCTTATAATGAAAACTCCGCCTAGCAGGTTTGTTGATAACAATAACAATGATTGACAGAGATGCACTAACGAATTACGAATTTGCAACAACCACTTGACGTTTCTATAAGTCTTTTTAAATGGAAGGGTTTCAGAAATTCATGCAACATTAAGGGTATTGCATAGAAGATCATAGGGACAAAAATCTGTTTTAAGTGTTATTTGGACAACTGATATACTATTTTAAGACAACCGATTGGAACCACTTCTTAAAAGCAGCATACCTGGTAAAGGCATAGATTTTTGGCCAGCACCAGGGCCGAACAGCTCCACTTTCACTTTATAACAAGCCAATTCTTCATAAGCATACTTGGTAAGTAACAAGTGAAAAACTTGATAAAATTTTCAATTTGCTCATTGTCTTTACGATCAACTTCCTGGGGCAAATGCAGATAATGCATTTGCATGTGCAGGTGGGAGATTGCTCAGAAGGGGCTGCATTTGTTGCCCATATAATGAAATTAGATGAGAAAACGTTCTTCCTACTACAGCTTTAACTTCAGATGTCTCAGCAGGGGATGCCACCACTTGAGCAAAAAGATTAACTAACTCGGGGACTAGGGAGAGGATCTGCATTTACGTTTAGAAATGGATAAACAGAAGTTAGTATGAGTATATTACCATTGGGAAAAACAACAAAACAAGGAAAGATACTAAACAGCTCCTAAAAGAAACAATTACCTGGGGATTGGATGAGAATACAAGAGTAGAAACACAGCTATAGACAGCCATAGACTCTTCACGGTCTTCTTTTAAAGGAAGAACTCTCAAGAAGACAGGAAGAACCTGCAAAAAGCATCCAAGATTCATGTCCATAACATAAGATCAAAACATTTAGCTGTCAAGTATTCACAACAAAATTAAACTTGGAAAGTTAGAGGTGCAGCATACTGTAAGTTCAAACTTCCATGAAAAATTATGATGTTTTAATTGATTGTACACAGGTCATATAACGATCTAAATAAAGCAATAAATTACCTGATTTAATGGGATAGATTCCCCGTGTACCATAATCATCCTAGCCACAGCACCAGCTGCATTATCCCTCACCGCATCATCAGGTTCGGACTCACCAAACAAGGGATGAAGTCCACGTAATATATTGTCATAGTATCTGGTATTGGATTAAAGAAAATGCTAAATCAAGGTAAATACAAGGTATATAGAGACAGGGTTCAACCTCAAACAGCATATGCGACTAATACTGTGATAGAAGTGGTTTAGATTATAGGAAAGGACGTATGAAAGAATCAAGAGTGGTGTTTATTCAAGAAGGATCAGGGGTCAATAACACTTAGAACTAGAAAAACTACAATCTCACAGGTAGAGGTGATCAAGAGACCTCTCAACTCTCCAATTCCGACTCTACTCAGTGTCCAACTCTCTTATCTCCTAACTCCTAAATAATCAAAGGTCCAATGGGCCTGATTCCTATCATATTGATTGGCCTATATACTCATGTATGAGAACCACGTACAGCTATCAAATAGGTACCATGAAAAAGGATACTTTAAAGCCGAATCACCACCATTTTTGCACAACTCTCCGACGCAAAATGCAGCATTCCTTCGATTGGTTGCATCAGATGATGCTAGTTCTTTGAGTACCAATGGCATCACCCGCTGAGAAAAGTAACATCACACTTAACATGTCAATTACAATTCTGGAAATACCCACTAACATTGTCAAATGAGATCACAAAGGAAAATAAAGAAACAGAAGAAGAAGGATCAATAAAATTACATCAACATAGCCTGCAATTGGAGAACCCATGTTCTGAGCAACTTCAGCAAGGCAGGCAACCACCATGGTCCTATCTTGAGGAGGACGGGAAGCTTTCTGCATTTCAAAGTGAGGATATTAGTTTATGTTTTATTCCTAATTATAAAACTTATGGTTGCCAACTTACTGCAAATTTCATTAAAGGTTCAAATAGCTGTGCAAAGATGGGAGCAAATTGAGCACCCATGGACTTTGCAAATGCAGGGAGGAGATCAGAAACTGCATCCATAAGCACTTCATCGTGTGTGCTATCATCATCATCGATTTCACTGTCTGACTCTATCTGCTGGCATGCAGATTCCTCCCGAAGCAACAATGAAGTTGCATCAATAAGCTGGGCCAAGTCTGATATCATAGTAAATCTCTCCTTAGCATCAGCTCAGCAAAATGACTTCAAATGAAAGGTCACATAATTTTATGCTTACAAGGCTCAAGGGTTGCATAACCATAATCTCTAATGATGTCAGCTACACTAGTGCAAGCTTGAGCAACCACCTCCTTGTCATCATCTTCAACCATAGTCTTGATGTAAATATTCATCACAGTATCTGAAAAATCAATCAGACTCGGTAGGTTGTACAGATAAATTGAACTGGATAATCATGAGCATGTACAACAAAAGATTTTACTATTCCAGTTGACGTTCTCACCAAGAATTTCTTTTGCTTTTGCAGCCCCTTCCTGAAAAGCAAACATAGTGTCAACTTTGGCGGTACTACAAGATAGCCTTCATCTACAGAATAGAAATTTAAAAGCAAGAGAAGACACAATTCTTCATCTGTTCATCAAGTAGTAGCCCATCTCTCCACACATTACTCATGATAAGAAAATTAATGGTTGACTGATCAAAATGGCAACTCTTGTTGTTAGTGTTATTGTTAAAATCCTATATCTACATATTGGAAGGTACAAAAGATGGGGCCAGCAAACCAAATGATTAAATAAACAGAAGTCCATCTTAAAAAAAAAAAGACGAATGGAAAGACGGGAAAGGGGCATTGATCAGACTTACATTTTGACTCTGGAAGATTGCATGAGCTGAGGTTAAAATATCTGCAGTCAAAATCAAACATACATCAGCTTTGATAGTGAGATATATTGTCTATAAATAAAACCGAGGTACTTGCAAACTCAATTACCATAGAAGGGAGTGTATACAAATTTGCTTGAAAATACATGTAAAATATCATTCCCAAACTAAAAAGGGCAGTTCACTTCCACTGCATTATATTTTTACTTCGTTTGCTCATTGCCTTGGTATGGATTCATGATTTGATTTATAAGCAAAATGCTTCTTGGGCATAACCAACCAGAAACAAGAACATAAGAAAAGTACAAGACTCCTACCATGCATAAAAAACATGAGACAAACTGCAGAAAAGGAGAATAGGTAAACAGCAACTACAATTTGAAAACGGATAAGCATTCAGAAAGTCGTATCCACTTACGTTTTAAAGCAATGATTGCTTGAAGTCTAACATCTTCATGAAAATAACCACAGTGTTTAACCAAGATTCTTAGCGTCTCCTCCAAATAGCTTAAAATGATTTAAGAATTCAAACTTAGCCACTAGTGTTAATTCTTTTGTTGTGAAGAGAGTAACCTATAAAAAAATAAAAAAAATGACTAATTCAGTCAAAGGATACGGAGCATAAGAAATCTTTGTGTGCTGTGCAAATAGGCCGAGGGCTTGGGTTGCAGCTGCCTTTTCATCCAACACTCCAGTTCTAATACTTATATTTCGAACTCTTGGCTCATCATGAGCTTCATCGTCTGATGAAACTCCTCCAAATCCATTAGCAATTTCATCATCACACTCATCAATGTTCACTGCAGAGCCGTCATCAAGATTGCAGGAAGAAAATGCAAGAGGCACCACATGAGGAAGATACTGTTTACCAGTACAAGATCTCACTTGTAAGAGTAAGAATGACATAGGAATTACATAAAGGAATAAAGCTAATCTATGCAAACCTGCACAAAACTATCATCCAAAATCTCGGCAACATTGCTGAAGAATCCATGTGTGTACTCCCGAAGCTCACTAAACTCCAGCCCAAATCCCTGAAAATAACAAGAAAATTACTCCATGGAGAAGACAAAAAGCAGAGTCAGCAATAGAGTTAGGTGCTAAGGTACTTACAGAAATTGCAGCTTCTATATAAGGAGGTAATATTGGTTCCATTCTCATTCTCCCTACAGACATTGCAACAATTCCAACTAGTTCAGTTGCCCTTGCACGGGATCGAAGATCCTCATCATTAGTTAACACCATGAAGTTTTTCGTCAACTCTAAAACCCTTTCAGCATAAGGAATAAAAGCCTGCTCTGCAGCAGAAGCAATAGAACCAATGGCAGACTGCAAGGGGACACAGTGGAAAATATAAACTTAAACACCAAACCAAGAACGCAACAGCTGATTCATTATGATAAAGAAAACCTTTACAGCAGACTGGATCTTCCCCTTACCATGCATGTTTCCTGCAAATTTCTGGAACTATTTTGGAGTGCTGCCAACAGTCTTCCCATCAAAGGATCAAGGAAAGGAAGAATTTCCTCCCCCATGTTCTCGCAAAATGCAGCCAAAGCATAGTATGACTTTTCCTGCACACATTTAAATATAATGCTCAAAAAATATGCAGATAATCTATTTAAGTTTTTATTTTTAATACTAGCATATAATCTATTGGCAAACCATTCTCATCCCATTGTTTACCTTTACTTCATCAGATGCATCCTCAAGAGCATTTAGAATACAGGGAAGAACACTCTCATAATGGGATATGATTTCAGGCTGTAAGTACTCCGCAAATTGACCCAAAGCAAAAGAGGCTGCCCCCCTGACCATTTGCTCTGGATCCCTCAGTGCTCCCAGGACAATACGTAGAACGGGTTCCAGCTTACTTTTCATGAGCTCCAAACAACCTTCTGAAATGACACCCAATGCAGTAACAGATGCTTCACGAAATTTTGGGTTTGCATTTTGACAGCTTACAGAAGAAAATTCAAAAACTGGAGGAAAAACATGTTTGGGAATATTTAAAGCCATAGTATCAATAACTTCTGCAGCGGCTCTATCTGGTGCAAGATCATCATCATCATTTTCATTTGTTGATTCAGCAAGCAATGGGCATAAAATTTGTAGGATAGGGATAACCAGCTTATGCTTTTTCAACATATTGGACTTGTACTTTGCCAGCCATGAAATGATCTGAATTGCCTGTTAGACAATCAGTAAGTATGCATGAGCAAAACAACGATAAGATTAAGAGCATGAAAAATGAATAGTAGCAACATACTTCACGATCCAAACCAACCTGATGACGTGTGTTAGACTCCAAATTTTGACTTGAGCAAACCTCAAGGGAGAACTGTACTATGGATTTGACTGAATCTCCAAGAAGAGGTGCAGGTGATTCAATCAGCTCATCAAAAATTTCAAAAGCAATTATGGCAACATCTTCTTCTCCTGAAGCAAGGCACTGTCGTGCTGCATTCAAGATACTTGGAATGAATTCACGAAACTTAATCTGCACACATGAAAATATTTATATCAACAGTGATTACAAGCAAATACACAACATGCAGCTCTGGCTGAATGGGCAACTACTAGCTTCATTATAGCTATACCAAAGGAATGCAATGGATATCAAAACATCACAATTGAACAGCAGTGCCTCACCACTTCATCCCCATCATGAGTGAATTCCAGAAAAGATCCCACCGCCCTGCCAAAACAGACATAGCTCTGTTCAGCATTTGTTTTGGACAGACATAATTACACCATGAACGAATGTTAACTTACTTGAGGGCAGCTACTCTAACACGGTTGCTAGTTTCATCCTGCAAGCACTTGAGTAGAAGTGCTTGCAGATCAGCAAAATGTGGCCGGAAAGCATTCCCAATTGTTTCAGTTAAGGAGCTGAAGAGAATCAACGCTACCTTACATCCCAAAAGCAACAACACACACAGAGAGAGACACAGGGTCAGATGTCAAGTCTTTCATTCAAAGAGGAATGCGAGTGGCAAGTGTGACATGAACTGAACTTACTTCGCGATGGTCTTCCTGTTCACTCTGACTACATTGGAACAGAAAGGGCAACAAATCAGGCCACTCGCCAGACGGGACAGCATACTTTGCAACGATACTCACTACATTGGCACTAGCTTTCCTTACAGGAGGGCTGCACGTGAAAAAGAATGAAACCATGACTCACGTCACGAGACCACTAACTAACAAACAGATACAGTTACAACTGAATAACTGTCGTTAAGTTTATCAATCAATCAGATTTGAATGAAGAATGATCTAGTCAGTCGATAGTGAAGAGGAGGACGAAGAAGATGCCTGTGTTCCATGGTGATGGAGTCGATGAGGGACTGCTTGACGAGCTGCTTGAGGTTGGGGGGGAGCTTGGCCCAGTGGCCGGTGATCTTCTTGCGGAGGAGGACGGCGGAGAGCTGGCGGACGTTGGGGGTCTTGGCGGTGCGGAGGTGGTGGATGAGGGCGGGCACCACCTGAGGGTCCTTGGCCAGCCGCTTTATCTGGTCCTCCGCCTGACGCCGGGCGTCGTTGTCGGGCATCAGGAATTGAATCAGCAACAGCTCCAGCGACTGCGCCATCGCTTTCTCTTTCTCTCTCGATTCCCCCTTTTTGCTTTGCTTTGAGAGAGAGTTGAGAATTGAGGAGCGACAGAGAGTGGAGGCTGAAGCCGCGGGTAGGGCGAATGAGGGTTTTGCCCCCTTGCGATTGATTATTGAAACGAGGCTTTTGTTTTATATACATATAAAGTTCTACAGCACAGTACACAAGGGTTTTGGTTTCGCTGAATTATAATTGACTCGTGTCGTGTGAGTTGTGCGTTCTCTGTCAAATTCTGTGGAGTGAGGTAGACAATAGGTGACATTTTTTCATAGACTTGACGATAGGTGATAGTATTGTAATACAAATAAATCATTATTTAATATAACAAAAATTGTAAAAAAAATTAAATATTCGCGTTTGGAATAAGAAAAGAAAAGAAAATTGAATTGAAGCCTATTAAAAATTAAATTAAACTGTGAATTGATTTCAATTTATATTTCCAGAATAAATTAGTAAGTTATTTTGATTATTTTGCCCATATTTAATAAAACATCATATTTTAACATATAAAATGTAAGATCATTTTCAATATTTCCACTTTTAACCTTAAATTTATCAGGTACGAATTGAATTTCATAACATCGATTGAAAGAATTGAATTCTGAGGTTACAAACGGCAAATTGAAGGCGGTCCATAAAATCATAAATAGTTAACCCACTATGGTATGAATTGCATTATATAATCTAAAGTTACAGCTCCTTACGTGTGTACGAAGAAAGTTTCACAGACAGAGGCGAAAGTTTGATGGCCAACGACAAACGAGCTCTACCCTCGAGACAATTAGTCATTGTCAAGGTTATCAAACCTGACAATTTAAACAAACTTATTTTCGTGTAATAGATAGCTAAACTTATAAGAATTTAAGAACGAATTCTAGAATTTAATAAGTATGAAATTTTATAAAATTATTAAATTTGAGAATTTAGATAAGATCATTTGTATATAATAAGATCATAAATTCATATGAGTTTAGTAGTTAACTTAAAAATTTAATAATATTAATTATTATTTTTTGACAATAGATACTCTTTGTTCATCCAAAAAAAATTATTAATCTCCAACTTTTTTACTTTATAATTATTTTAATGATAAATTATAATCATTTCTTCTTATATTTATTAAAATTCAAATCACACCCTCTTCTAATTTTACACGCCTCAGCATAAAACCAAACCACAAAATCCCTTCCCAAACAGGTTGAATCTTTCGAGAAAAACAAAATAAGAGCAACACAGCTGGGAAAGGAAAAACTATACAACAACAAAAGAAATTCAAGTCAGAAACCCTACTATGGATCTTAAAACTGGCAGTGGCGGTGGCTTCAACCTCACAGTGGCAGCAGCGGCTTCAACCTCACAGCGGTGCCGAATTCAACCTCGGCTTTAACCTCGCGACGGGGATGGCGGCTTCAACCTTGCGATGGCCTTGACGGCTTCAACCTCGGGTCGGGTCTTGATGCAACCGTTGCGTCGAACCCCGTGGATGTTGTGAGAGAACGTAGGTGATGAATATGAGGATGGAGGCTGGGAAAGCGGCACCATATGATGGGGCTTTGGATTGTGCAACTAAGATGATTAGCGCTGAACGGCCCTTTGCCCTTTATGATGACATGTGCCCCCGATTTTGAGGGAGGGGCCTTTCATTGTCATATTGTTGGTGACTCTCGAGTAAGTTAGGAAGTTGATGGGATTTCTCAGCTCGTGGCGGTGTGCTTGGGCTTGGTTCAGGGGAGGGGATGAAATGGAGAGATGAGAAAAGAGGAGTGGAGGGTATTTTTGGTAATTTATCTCAAAAATTGGTAAATTATGAGAGGTTAGTATACGATAGACAATAAAGAGAGTGTGAATTGAATTTTAACAAAGCTCAAAAATAATTGTAATTTATCCTTATATTAATTTTAAATCATTTAAATCCATAAAAATTTCAAGGGTTTTAAAAGTAGAATAGTAAACCATGAAAATATTTTTGACTAACAAGTTATCGAGTGTATAAGAAGATTTTATTAACTTTTAATATTAATTATTTATATATGGTTAAATGTTCTAAATTTATTTTGTTCATTATCATAATAAATTACTTCTCTCATGTGATATGCTCCCAATGATTGATTATAGTAATAGTAATACCTAAATAAGATCTAATTATAAGAGATAAACTTTCTTGACAAGTAAATTTTTCTGAATATTCAAGAGTGATAGTCATGAGTGTAACATAAATACCTTCTTAATTTCAAGATTGGAAATTTAATTAGTACAAAAAATATAGCAATAACAAATAAAATAACATTTGTCATGTACTGGAAAAAAAAAATATTTGTCTACCTATGAGGGTAAGCATAATTGGTTAAGGTTTGATTCATACTCTAAAGAGATATAAGTTTTCCCTGCCTCTAGTGGGATTCAAATACAACTCATATTCACTTGTGCAATAGGAGTTGTGAACATAAGAGGGAGAAGGTTTTAAATGGGAATCTTTATTGCTGGTCGCTAAATAAAAATGTCCTTCAATAAACTTATGTCATGCACTTTGAAAATATCACAGAAGAGAATATTAATGAACAATTGAGCAAAGAAGAAAGCTTACAAACAAAGACAAGATTAAAGGCAAATTTCTCGAGGGACTAACTAGGGTGTTTGGTGAAAAAATAATGGACAATAAAGGGGACAAGTGGAACATATTAATATCGATATGCGAGAATATCAAAAAACAAAATAGCAAATATTATATTATAGGAACTTTGGGGGAAGTAGACACATGAACCCTTAGACATGCCAATGAATGAGAAGAAAATATCAAAAAAGGAAATGGTTTTAAAACAAAACAATCTCACAAATTAAGATCAAAGGGGAGAAAGTACTAAACCTTAAGGCAGAACCATATTATAAAACCCTGATAAGAACATAATCAGAGAATACGATTACAGAAATCGAAAATGAATAAAGTGGGACCATGGATGAAACATAGAAACAGAACCAATGAAATGAACATATTAAAAATAGTCCTGTCAAAATGGCCCTAAGCCCCAGGACTAGGCCCTAACCCATAATTTCAACTCCACTAAAATTTCAGCCCATAAGCTTTGGGGCCTTAATAAGCCCATGACCCACTAAACCCATTAAAACAATGGGTTAGCCCCCATGGGTCATGGGTTAACCCATCTTAAAAATTAAAACAACACTCCTCCTGTCCCTGACCCCTTTTGAATCCGAGAGTCCGAGCTCTAAAAGACTGAAAAACACTTCTCGCACCAAATCAAGCTCCTTCTCAAGACTGAAATATGAAGAACCCTAATCCCCAAATCGTCTCCACCTTCACTCCTCGGTTGAACTTGTTCAACATCTCGTTGCCGCCGGCGGATGACCGAATGCTTCACGCTTTGCGTTGCCCTGCTTTGCCTTGATGAAGCCTTCTCGTCAGCGACGCCGCTCGGATCAATGAAGCTACCTCTGCTCTGCGTTGCGCGCTGCCCTCCTATCAGTGACGCCTTCAAGGACCTTCCTCCGATCTATCCGTGACGTCGTCCTCTCGTCCTCGACATCACTGCTGCCCTCCATTTGTGATGCCTTCAAGGACCTTCCTCTGATCCAAAAATTTGAAAAAGAGCTCGCAAGTACCATAAATCCTCAAATTCCACAACTTTTTAGCAATTCAATTCAGACACCTTTGTATGATTTTCTTTTTAATATTTATTATTGTCACCATTTTCTTTCCATGGTGTGATTTGGGTTTTTTGCAGCTTGGCATAGTTTGATTTTTCTGATGGCTTAAGCTTTGTTTTGGTTTGTGCTGCTACGACATCAATTAGTAATTGAATCTGATTGATCAAGCTAAAAAAAAGTTGTAGGTGGGTTGGGGCTAGCCTATAGGTGGTCCAATCCATGGGTCAACCCATGGGCTAGCTCATTTTAAGCATTAATAAATTTTATAATTTTTATAAGTGGATTGGCTCATGGGCTGACCCTGGCCCACAAGATCCACATGGGCTTTTGGCCTTGTGGGCTTTTTAGTAGGCCAAGGCCAAATAGGAGTGGGTTGGCCCATTTGACACCATTAATCAAAAAGCATAAAGACAAGTGAATGAAAATAACAATCTAGACACATAAAAGGAACAACGCTTCAAAATTATCAACACAAAAACATGAAAATAAAAGAAATATGGAAGTGATAAGAAGTATGAAGAAATATGATATCAACCCAAGAACAAGACCAATAATTTTTTTTGTCGATAGGAACAAGACCAATGATTTTGGTAGAGAAAAACTGAAAATATAGTTTTCAATAAGCACAGCAGGAACAGAGAAATGGGAACTTAAGTTTGGAAAATCAAAAGCGGCAACTTATTGTGGACATCAAAATTAGAATGAACAAATAAAGAAATTGAATTAGAAAATAGTGAAGAAATAAGAGATCAAATGACAAAACTTTAGGGCTGTAGAACATAATCATAGAACAGATGCTCGGGGAAGAAGGATACTAACCAAAGAATAGAACCATAATATTGAAACAATTTCAATCTCGATATGCCATCCTCTTTAGAAAAATACTGCATATACATTTACACTGTTTGGATGATAGGTGATGAGGGTAAAGGGAAGGGAAGAGAATTGGATCATAATTTTGTGTTTGGGAGTTTAACAAGCAAGGGGATGAGAAAGAAACTCATAGATAGTGTTTGCTAGATGTCTCGGGGTACAAAATGTAGAGACAGTGAAGACATAAATATGTTTAGAGAATAGGATAAAAACAAAAGTCTCATAAATATTTTCGTTTTAAAAATAATTTTGAGCTAATTTTTGTCTCTCTAATAAGAGAGACATCGGAAATAAGTTTCTGAGAGCAAAATTATAATCTTATTCAGGAACATCTCTTTAAACATTTTATATTTTATTTTTATTATTTTCACTTTTCATCAAATTATAACATAATATTTATCTTTTCATCAACACCACTATCAAACATAGGGTCATATTCATCTATGATATTGTCTATATCCTTTCTATCGCGAGACAGACACTAAATAAAGTCACAGGGACTCATTCCCCTTCTTTTTCTCTGAAAAGCTTATCACTTCTTCCCAAAATTGGGGTGGAACGAGGGAACAACTTTATTTAAGACCAAAAATAGATTTTCCATATATTTATTCCTCTTAATATATTAGTAAGAAATATACAGTAACAACAAAGTCCTATTAAGACTATACTACATGGACAACACCAAAAACAAAAGACTATTATATGGACGATTATAATTCAAATGTTCTGTTTTATTCCTTTATAATATAACTTTCCAAAACTCAATTACATCATTTTTGTTCCATTCCTTATTAAATATTCCAAAGAAGTAGGGAAGTATCTTTTTACTAGTTCCAATCTGTCCTGATAATGTACAAAAAAAATTGAACATAACGATAGGACAGAGGAGGGGTGGTAACAGTCTCCTTGTTGGACATGATGACCGGCTCTTATTCTGCCATATTAAAAAAACCTAAAAAACAAAAACTCATGAAGATATAAGAAAATTTCGACATTCAAGTTGACAAGATCTATATAGGCTTCCTTTTGGTTTTTTGATATGCCGTTTTAGCCATGCGATCCACAACACAATGTCGGGGTCACAATGGTTCATAATTGCTGCACGTACGTGGTTAGATGACCTTTAGCTTGAGTTATAGTGAATAGTGATGGCACTATGCCAGTGTTGTATTTGTAGCATTATTGGTTCAATCGATACTAATTCAGAGCTTATTTTGTTAACTGTTTGGTTCAGAATATGCCACAAGTAATGTTCATATGGTTATCTCACACAAACTTTGTGATCATCACATGTTAGGTGCATTTCCCAATACAACGCAACCATTTAGAGGGACAAGAGACGAACAACGACGCAACGCAAGGCAGAGATGGTGGCTACAACCACGAAATTTGGGTTAGACAACTCCTCCTTTAATGCTTTTAATTCAATGTGTCTATAATGCCCTTAATTAAATTCGTTATTAGAATATGCTATATACTCCGTGTCAAATATTTTTACCCAAATTATACCAGTGTCACAGTCACACCCCTAGAATGGTATATAGTTTTATATAAAATTATAACTCAAATTATACTGTGTGTCAAATATATAAAATATAAATTATAACTTGAAAGATAGTTTTATGCCTAAAAATTGTCAATCAGTGTGTAAAATCATAGTTTAGTATAATACGGGGATAAATTTAAAATTATTATTTTTATTAAATAAAATTATTGATATGTTTTGTCCAAATTTCTTAATTTTTATTTTACTTAGAAATTCTTTAATTTATTTTATCTTATTTCATTTTAAATATAAATGCGCTCAATGTCATGGTTTCATAATTAATAAATTTAAATACTTTCTCTCTATATTGAAATTTAATTTTCTATTATTTTTGTTCACCAAATTTCTCAATTCTAAACTTTAAGAAAATCACAAAATTACCCCTTACTTTGTGTGTATTAAAAGGTTCCTTGCGCAAATGTTAAATAACGTGATTATTTTACATTAAGTGATTATGGTTGATTATAATATTTTTCTATGTTGTTGTGATTATAATATTGAAGTAACATAATTTCATGAATATAATATTAAAATAATGTGATTATTGAAATATTAAAATAGTCACGTTATTAAAATTAAAAGAAAATCATAATTACTTAAGCATTTATTGAACTCTTAAAATAACGAATTAAATTATTGTTTTATATTATAAGATAAAATTAAAATTAATCAAATTATACATTTGATATTAATTAGTATAATTACTATATATAATTTGAAGTATGAAAATAGTAATAGAAAGGAATTAAACATAATATTTAATTAAGGGTATTTTAGGAACATCAAACTAAAAACTTTAAAAGAGAAGTGAAAATAGATAAAAGGGAGTTGCAATCTACCAAAAGGGGATAACACTTTGCATGATAGAGATGGAGAGTGCAGTAGCATTTTAAAACTTCTTTCTTGACCAAAATATTCATAACATTCTTACTCGCACTTAAAGGAGCTGATTCTTTACATATGAAGTAATTATTAATAGTATATCCAATACAGAGTCCTAGTGGTTCAGTTTAAGGTTATGACCATGGAAGCTCTTCTATCCCGATATTTTTCTTTTTCTAGCCTATCAGTTGTCATCTCTGAAGGCTCAATCTCTGTGACTCAATTCTTAGTGGCCATAGTACTAATTTTGATACTTCTTTGCTTTTGTTTCAGATCCAGTAGTGTCTATCTTGTTGACTATGTCTGTTATTTGCCTCCTGATCATTTGAGAGTTCCTTATTCCCATTTCATAGAACATTTTGATTTGTGCAACTTTGACCAAGAAATCATAGACTTTGGATTGAAAGTACTGCAAAGATCCGGTATTGGAGTTGAGGCCTGCATGCCAGAATCAGTTCACGAGCTCCCACCTGATGGTTCAATGGAGCATGCAGTTGCAGAGATTAAATTGGTTCTTTTCACAATTGTCAAAGACCTTCTATCCAGACACAATGTGCATCCTAAAAGCATTGACATCCTTGTGTCAAATTGCAGCCTATTCTGTCCTACACCATCCATTACATCAATGATCATTAACAAGTTTGGACTTAGAAGCAACATAAAGAGTGTCAACCTGAGTGGAATGGGTTGCAGTGCCGGATTGTTGTCAATAAGCTTGGCCAAAGATCTTCTGAGAGTTCATAAGAACTCATTGGCTTTGGTTCTAAGCATGGAGGCCGTAGCTCCTAATGGCTATGAAGGCAATGCCAAGTCCAAGCTTATTGCCAATGCATTGTTCCGGATGGGGGGAGCAGCCATTTTGCTATCTAACAGAAAACAAGACCAGGGAATGGCCAAGTACAAGCTTCAGCATCTTGTGAGAACCCATTTGGGATCAAATGACAAGGCATATAAATCTGTTTACCAGGAACCTGATGAAGATGGGATTGTGGGTGTTTCCCTGTCACGTGCACTGCTTCATGTAGCTGCTTCAGCTTTGAGGAAAAATATAACAGAGTTAGGCCCTCTTGTGTTGCCATATTCCGAGCAGGTTCGCTATGCGTGGTCAGTGATTTGCAGGAAAATCTGGGCTACAGGGAACCAGAACCAGCAGGAAATCTATGTGCCAAACTTCAGGAAGGCCTTTGAGCATTTCTGCATACATGCAGGGGGTAAGGCAGTAATAGATGCCATAGAGGAAAGTCTCAAGCTGCAAAAGGAAGATGGAGAAGCCTCCAGGATGGCATTGTACAGATTTGGCAACACTTCATCTTCTTCTGTGTGGTATGAGCTGTGCTATCTGGAGGCAAAAGGAAGAGTAAAGAAAGGAGACGGGGTTTGGCAAATAGCCTTTGGAAGTGGATTCAAGTGCAACAGTGCAGCTTGGAAATGCATTTCTGACATTGATCCAAATGTAAGGAATGCATGGTCTGATAGAATCCATTTGTATCCAGCTGAGATACCTATCTTTGACTGTTGAAAATTGTTCTGGGTTCATCAATGCATCACCAGCTCTACAGTATTAATTTCTGTTTTCCCCCATAAAAGAACTTTCTAACTCCATACGTCGGCGGGGGATAAATTACCAAATAATTTTAATCTTAGGGGGTTGCTTATATATTTGATTTTAAGCATTGTCAACATTATTATCTCCACAATTCCGTATCTAACTCATGAAGAAGGAAAGTAGACACCACAACAATTTTATTTTATTATATTCTTATTTCCCTTTCGTGTCTTGCTAACACGATCAACCTTTCTCTTTGAAAATTACTTTATGTTTCTAACAAAACGGCAAACATTAAATGGAAAATAAGAATTACTGTCTGTAACAGAAGCAGCACTAGCCAACACATTTAATTATTATCATTTTATTTTTGGATATAAAGTTTCCTGCTGGTTAATGCGGGAAAAGATAAGGACAACTTGATCAAAAGACATAAGCATTTTAATGAGGTTTTCCTTTGCAGAAGAAGACGCATTAGACTAGAACTCATAAAATTAAAGGATTGCATTATTACCATTAGACATGGTACATTTATACCAGTTTATATACATTCGTCAATACCCATCAAGAATTTAGGCGTACATCAGTTATTGGTCACAACTAAAAAACCAAAAAATTGAAGTGATGCGGTGTATGATGGACGGTAATAAGTGTAACAAAAGCCACCTAGTACTATATCGGATCTCCTCAATCACAAAATTTTGCATGGTTTATTTATCTAGTGAGGTTTTTGTGCTTTTGACTTTACTTGATGTTTGGACAAAACCTCAGCAATAAGCTGGCGACCAAATAAGTGTGAGTTCTTGAGGATTAGATTCCTCGTTGATGAATCAACCACGTAGCCTTGACCTGGCATCCATTGCAGCAAGTGTAGAAGCAAGTCCTTCTTTTCAGGCTGACCTAAAAAGCGTGATACAGCCTTCTGAAATAAATCCTGCAGAATATTTTTTTTTTTTGAAGAAAAAAGAGAATCTTATTAATTTTGGAGTAAAATGTTGGAACAATGAAGACATATCCCCAGCTCCCACTTTTTCTTATTTTAAGTATTTTTAGTTCAAATTGAATCCCGAGAAGTAGCATGCACCCTCATATTAAGATTAATCAACAAAAGAAAATGCAAACTGCTAAAAATTAGTTAAGTTTAATCTTGGAGTTTTGCATTGCAATGATGAATGATGTGATTTTTGGCTGTAGTTCCCCGGTGCAGTAGTAATTATGACCGAAAAAATAATGGACATTAAGCCATAAACAAATTGCCATCTAAATGACGGTATTTGAATTGATTCACTACCAAGCGGATTACCTGATCAATCTTGTAGCCACAATCATGTAGGGTCTTCATAACATCATTTATCAAGTTGATGTTACCTGACTTCAAAAATGTACTCGCAAATTTTTTGGTAGCAGGACGAGAAATATATGTTCCATTATCCTGAACAGGAAAAGACTCATGACTCATTAGACAAACTGCAATGCTATGAGAAAAAATTAGATTTGTGCATTCCTAAAACCTGGTATACCTTGACTACTACGTATGCATCTTTCAAAAGATTTCCTGCTAGAAGAATGTGCAGAATCTTCTCATGAAGTGCCTTACACACTGTTTTCTTGGTATACTTCAACATATTATAAACCCAAAATGCCTCTGCATAAGCTTTTACCTGACCAAGGTGATATATTAAAGTGGAACAGAGTTCCTACAAAGAAAGGAAGGCATTATAAACTTTTGTTTGACAGAACTGATAACAGATGAAAAACTGCAGTGGATTTGTAAATGAAGCATTCTGAGCTTCTTTTATAATCATGCAAGTTAAGCTTCTTTCCTTCTCTGATTCTCTCTATTATTCTTTTATTGACATTTTGCTCAAAAAAGAATATATACTTGTAGACATCAACCAATTTGGGTGAGACCATAACACGGAACAGAATATACTCGTAGACAGCAGAAAGATACACAAGTGTATGCTATGAAAATGAGAAATTCCCTAGACGAGGATGCAAATATCACATGTGGGATGATATTACAAATAATAATAATAATAATAATAAAGGATAGCTTGCAGTCACATACTTACAAAGACAAGTTCAACCATACAAGGTACTTAGTTCTAGTACCAGTAAAATGATAAACAACATAAACACATACCTCCACTGGTTGATGGCCTTTACTATGCATGTCCTCCATTGTTCGATAAGCTAATAGATACATCTTTTCCCTACAGAAATATTTTATTAGAATATTGAAGGTTTTGTAATCAGGACTGATTGCTAATTTATCCATCTTTCTTAGTGTTTCCATTACACTTTCCATTTCACCAGCTCTGCAGAAAGCACACAGCATTGAATTCAATATAACTATGTCATATTTGTCAAAGGTAGCTTCAAAGTCCTTGGCCAGCTGCTTTGCCTCCCCAAAAAGCTTGGCTCGGCAATATGCTGATATCATGATACTGTGAGCATAGCCATCTGCATGAAGAAATCAAATCAGTAAATTACTAGCCTATGGAAAAAGAAAACAGAGAAAATTACACTCACCTCCCCTGATTTCATGACATTACACTCTAGACCCCTCTATTTATACACTTGACACTAACATCCCATATTGCAGATGGAACTTGACACCGTTAACTGGAAGAGCGTTTTCCCCAAAATACCTTTTTACTCCCAACACTAGCAGTCTAGCACCTTCTCTTCTTTACTAACCCATCTCTCCTCCTCTTCCAAGAGTCGGCAAAACCCCACCCACAAAAATCCACCACGACACAAAGTGATGACAGCTATCAACAACCATAGAGCAGCAGCGACAACCATCAACAACCACTACACATGGATAGAGGTGGGTTTCTCATGGATGTTGAGGGTGGTTCGTGGTGGTGCTAGGGTGCCTTGCTCTGGGTGAAGGTGAGGCGAACACGACAAGGCCATAGGGGAACGCAATAGAGGAGAACATCGAGCTCACAGTAGCGGATGAGGTGTGTCGGATCACATTACAAGCCCGCAGCGGCGAATGTGAGGTGCGATGGATGACACTACGACAGGCTGAGGGCGCTGGGATGATGGCGGTGGCGGTGGTTGTGCCCTGAGGAAAACACTCTAGGATCTATGGATGTATTTATAGAGATTGACCTATTTTTTCTTTATTTTAAATTTTTTTGTTCTCTTAACTTTGTTCGAGCTTGGTCTGTTGTGAGATTGTAAGAAAATTTGCGTTAATTTTGTTTGTGGTTTTGGTTGTGATTTGGTGTTCAGTGATATGGTCTGAGCTTTCATTGTAGGATATTTAGGGTTGAAGGGGTGATGTTGAATTTGGGTTGTGATGTTGTTGTGACTGGATTGTTGTGATAGCCTAAGAAAAAAGACTCAAATTCCCTCTTCATTCATCTCTCTTCGTGATGTTTCTGCTTCTTCCTTTTTCTGTTTTCAGTTTTCTTTAATGAGCTATTAGCTTTTTAATCTTGTAACCAGCACTGCTAGTCTGCAAATGGTTCAGTTGGTGGTCATGATTCATAACCAAAATTGAATGGCTGTATTGACCATATGAGAATAGTGGAGGATTTCATGGAGTAGTTACAGCTGAAGACAACAATTTGAAATTAAAGAATTGAACTTGATGGGTTTTGTACCACAAACTATCGAGGGGGAAAAAGTTTTGCATGTGTGTATATTCCTTGCAGCAATCCATTTTCTTGTACCTGAGCATATTTCGATGGATGGTTCCTTCTGCATTTGAGCTCTAACCATGAAAAATGGTTTATACTTTTAACCATGATGAAGGGTGTTTAAGTGATTTTAATGTTAAATTTTTCTAAATTATTACACTTTTGCCATTAAATTATCATGTGCCACTCACATGCTTTATTTTATGTCAACATGGCTGACAGAATGTTAAATTTAAGGGTGGTCAGTGAAAAATTCATTAAGTTAAGGGGAGGTTAGTGTAAGATTTATAAAATAAAGGGGTGTTGAATGTAATTTCATTGAACATCAGGGGAGGTCAGTGTAATTTTCTCAAGAAAATAAGGTTCAGCTAAGAGTTGTGGAAATTTATCTATCATCGGTTCCAAGAACAGAGATCCCTGAAGAAATTAAATATGGAATGATGGGAAGAACAGATGAAAGAATAGGAAGGATAACTCATGAACATATTTCCAGAAGTCTTATTGATCTCTTTTGCATATGAAGCTGCCAAAGACTAACTCTCCTAAAAGCTTAAGCTAACAAGTGAAGGCCCAAGAATGGTTTCATCTCTCTATCAGGCCTCCTCACAAAATGCCTTTGGCTTGATCAATTCAAAGACTGATTCTGTCTTGTACACTAGTTGTTAGGAACGGGGCAGTAGAGATCAAACCCCTGACCAAAAGATTTGGTTGTTAGATGAACGTCCAAGAATGGTTTATATCTCTAAAAGAAGCAGACAGATTTCATAAATAATAGTAGACTACCAATAATAGCAGAAGGCGAAAGGAATTGGATTGTCTAGTTCATAGCATCATAATGAAAAGGATGAACCAGAAAAACTGGAACAAATAAACATGATGGATGAAAGTATTACTCGGCACTGTATGTTGTTTTGGTCACTGAAAATCCATGGGACTTGCTAATGCCTTCAGAATAAATAGAGAATGACCAAATAATAATTTGATGCTAAATATGTCATTTTGATGAAGAAAACTTACCAGATTTGACATGACTTTTCATCATTTCATCAAAAATTAGTTTAGCTTCTTGAAATTGTCCTGCCTTAGCTAGGCCATCCATCAATATACAGTATGGCATCTGTACATAGATTCACACTACTCAAATAAGGCAGTCAAGATAGAAGAAATAGAAAAAACAAAAAGGGTGAAAGAAGTGTTCACAAAATAATGATACGACATAATAATTATAATATGTATAAAATGATTTAGCAAAGTATCAAACACAAATAAAGTAAACAACTCGTCTTTTTTTCATTCCAAAGGTAGTTTTTTCTTACCTCATCTTCGGCATAGCCCAAAGATTTCAGTTCGGCCAATAATTCTCTTGACTTCTCAAACAAACCTCCTTTAACATATACCTTCAGTAAGGTTGTCAAAATGAACTGCAATATACTTTTTAATATTAGCAATTTAGCATGAATCACATTTAGTGAAGGCTTTTTATTCAATCAAATATTAAAAGGCAACACACAGTAAACAAATATAAGATTTTGCATTTCAATTAAAGAGGGAGAGAGAGAAGCACCAATGTGCCAAAATATCCTGCTCCACCCACGTACTTGTATGATATACAACTCATCACAAACAGTTATTTTAAAATTAGTAAATGACAAAGAAAACAAACCTTGTTTGGTACTAACCCTTCAGATTTCATATCAGTAACCAACATATCAGCCTTTTTGTAGTTTCCATTTGCTGAATAAGCATTAAGCAATGAGCTGTAGTGATAAACATTTGAAGCATGCCCGTCTTCCTTCATCTGGTTAAAATAGTATTCTGCTTCTTCCCATTTACTGTTGGAAGCACACACAGCCAGAATTGCCCCATAGATTACACCATCCATCTGCAGTTTATTGTGCTGCAATTCCTGAATTAGCTCCAGTGCCTGAGGATATCCGTCATTTATTTTAATGCAACCTGCAAGAAGCTAAGGATGAGAACAATAAAAATTAGAAACAAAAAGAAAAAAAAAATTGAAAATTTACAGTGGCATATGCGCGGACATGAATTACAAAAGAATAAAAGTTAAAGCTTCAAGCAAACCAAATTAAGATAACAAGGACTCAGAGAACCATAACTCAAATTTATATGAGAAACCCTATAACTACATGTTTACATATGATTTGACCATTAATAGTACAGAGATGGAAACACAGTCAAACAGTGAAGCAAGTAACTGGAGAACACAAACACAACCAAAAATGACATAGGTTCACACCGTGCTATAGGTGACGACATCAGGGACTAGACCATCTGCTTTCATCTGCTGGAACAGTTTCATAGAGGTATCAAACTTGCCTCTCCTGACCAGACAACCTAGAACAGAATTACACACATAGACATTGCTCTTGGCCGATTCATCTCGAATGCTGCTGTACAGCTGCAACATCTTGGCTGCGTCAAGTTTATTCGCCATGAACCTCATATAATGGGAATAAGACAAGGCATCAAGCTTGTTGTTTTCTTCCATCCATAAAAATAGCTGCAAATGCATGCAATCATTGGAATAAAGACATATTAAAAGCAATTGGGAAAAAAAAAATCCCAAAATTTAATGATGACCAAACCAAGTTAGTTTCTTAACTACGTGTGCATGCATGGAATAGGATTTATAAGCAGAAGGAAGCACCTGAGAAACATGTTGCAACTTGTTTGAGTTGCCAAAGTGGTGCAAAATGGCATTTAGGTCTTTGACTGTCAAAATTTCTCCTACCCTGTATTGAAGTGGGAATGAATGATTAGATTAGTTACAAGATAAAACTTTACTTACGGTTTATATACAAGAAGGCAGTAACTAGCAACGGTAAATGTATCCGTTGATAACTAAGTAACTAACTTTCTAATACCCTGATAATTACAATTACATAGATTAGTGGAATGGCATAGAAAAGAAGACCTTGCAAGAGCTGAGGGCAAATCATCGGAGGCCTGCTGAACTTCAATTTTGGCATCTTTTCTTGCGGAGAAGGATTTGGAGTGGTTTCGAAGTTTGATACGTTTGATGGAACTGGAACTGCAACTTCGAGTGTGAGATTGAGGTGGTTCTTCCGCGGTAAGCGTAGTAGCAGCAGTAGTAGCAATGGTGGTTCTTGCTGACGCAGTGGTTGAGAGAGAAGGGATTGGTGGTGGTGGTGGTGGTAATTGGCGAAACGACTTCGCTTGGGAGCCAAATGCAACCACCGATGATATCTCCATTTTCACAGAGTAGCGAGCATTCCAACTGCTCGGAGAATAAACAAGAGGAAGAATGGACTACCTGATCTTTAAGCTCTTATTTTTTGAAAAGAAAAAGGGAAATCGTGATTGCTTCAGGCCCAGGTACAACATTAGGAAACAAATGGATTGGGCCTTGTTAAGGCTCCCAAGTTTTGGCCATGAGTTTAAGGCCTTTCGAGCTGGTCCTAGCGAATGTCGAGCTCACTGTAGTTTCTGCGAAAACATAATTCGTTACAAATCTTCACCCAATGAACTTACCATGACCCAAAAAAAAAAATTACAGAACTTCACTAACCCAAAAATATTGCCAAAAAACAAACTCTGACAAAAAGATGCTGGATTTTGCAACATTTACAAAAATAGTGGAAATGGTGTTAATCAAAGATTAAAAAAGTGTGCAGCGAATCGATATTGATTTTTAGTTACAGTGAAAGTATATGTAATGTAAGGGTTATGCACTTTGTTTAATTACTCACTTCAGACATGAAATTACAAGACAGAGGTTGTTATTAATCATATTTTATTGTGAATACCATTCAAATAAATCAGTGCAGTAACTATCTATAATATATAATAATATTAATATTTCAAACTCCTATGAAGAAAATTTTTACAGGTGTCGCTTCTAAAGTGATTTAGAGCCCATAATCTTCATTTGAAATTTAAATCCTGAATTTATATTTATTATACTTAATTAATAAATATCAATCACATCGATCATAATTAATAAAATTATGAGATATTATTTATAAATCATAATCTCACTCTCACTTCACAATCCAATTTCAAAACCCATCATCAGATACTACAATATTACTTTGTAATTTTTTTTTGTTAGTTGACTTTGCAAATTTTTATTTTATATTTTAAATTTATGAAATAGTATTTTTTTCATTCTGATATATTTCAAATTATTTTTTTATGATTATATCATTTAGCTTATTTATCAAAAAATTATTTGGCTTAATATATAGTCATGGTTTATTTCAAATGTATTATAGTTCTAAATGAAACATGTGATTTATATATTAACAATGAATGTATAATTTGAAATTAGCTAATATGATAGTTTTCAATCAATATGTAATTATCAATTTATAATTAAAGTAATATATCACAATGATATCAATCAAAAATAATAATAGATGGATATTATAAAATTATATATTTTATTTGAAAACATGCCTATCAAGGTAAATAAATTAAAGTCTTATGGAATTAATTCAATACTAATTTAAATAATTTAATTTATCTTTGAAATATATTTTTTACTTTTAAAAATATAAAATGTTTATTATGATATATTTATTTTGACTTGAATTCAGATAATTTTTTTATTTAATCATTGAGTTTTTTTTATAAACTCACATATACTCTATTACCATTTAATTTTAATATGAAAAATTTCAAGCATAGATGTTACTTACTTATTTTAAATAGGATTCGTGAGATTTTTTAAGATGTTCAACATGGTTTAAATATAATATTTTTTTTATTTTGTTATATTCAAATTACATTTAAATACAGTAATTAGTGGTAGAATACTTTAATTTTATATGATTGAATATCTATATAAAATATCTTTTTACATTAACAATGTATTAAAATTAAATCTTTGGAACAATATATTATAAAATTAATGAGATATATATCTTTTAATTAAAGTTTATGTTAACTTTGGACAGGTCCATGAATTTAGAGAAGAGATATCAAATCAATATTATTGAGTCAACCTTAAATTTATGCTATAATTGATATAGTAGTTATATTAATGTAAAAATATTTGATTAATTAAAATCACAGCAAATAATATCATAGTCAACAAATTATAACTAAAAGTTTAATGCCATAAATTAACACATAAATATAATCAATTAGTCACTCTCTAATTAATCAATCACTCTTAGATTTAAATTAAAATTTTAAATAATAACATTAATTACATATCATTTTATTTTTACATGTCATATTTAATTACTATAATATATAATTTATTAAAAATTATTATAATACATAAAATTTGCCACGTTATACTGTCTTGATATTGATGATAAAAATATAATAATACACACTATACTATATTAGTTTTGATATTTTAATTAAACTTAATATCATAGTTAATGTATTTTTGAATGATTTAATATAATCAATAATCTATCTATAATACTAATAATTAAGATTCATTACATGGACAGTTTTTTATGTGCAATTCATAGAGAAAATTATTCTTCACCATTTTTATAATCTTAATATTTAAAGTAAGTTTTTAGATTTAATTTATCTTCTAATTATTAATTATTTTTTTCAGTTATACCTCATATCTCTTCATTAAAATTATTTGACAAATAATATAAAAAAAGATAATTGAATGTATTGTACCATTAAAATTATATATATATATATAAGTATAGTATTAAAGATAACAAATCTATTATAATTATGTTACCAAAAAAATTATAATTAATGATTATAATTATAGTATTAATGATAACAAAATTATTTTAATTATAATAATTAATGATAACAAGAAAATCTTAGCACACTTTTATTTTTTAATTATCTTTAATTTGCACCCATCATGCATGTATTTTTATTTTTAATTTGAATTATGTTGCATTAGTGGTATTTGTTATTATGGATATTTATATTTCGAATTTCAAGGTATTTTAAAATTTTTTCACTTTATAAATTTTTTTTAATAAACCTGTAAACGCCAATAGGGATTCAAATTTTCACGGAAAATGAGAAATAGAGACTCATGACAAGGATGAGAATAGGGATAATAAATGAAATTTTAAATGAGGACAAGGTCAGGAGAGGGGAAATTTCTACCTTCGAATTTTCATATCAGTTTTTTTGAAAAAAAAGACTTCAATTTTTTAACATTAAAATATTTAAAAAAAACAATCCTACAATTTACACTTCTTTGATAATAATACTAATTATTTATTAATTATTTTAAAAATTAGATAATGACATGATTTTTTAATTGAAAATATTTGTGTAATTGATATATTACTCTAATAATTGGGATGATGTAAATTAGGATTATATGTGATTTTTTTTACTAATTATAACATATTAAATATTAATTATAACATATATTTTAAAATTAATATTTTAATTTACTAAAAGTATGTACAAGAAAAAGGGTTGTAATTAAAATTACATAAATTAAATTTATTAATTATTTTTATTAATTTTAATAAAATATTTTTATATTTTTATAAATCAAATATTTTAACTTATTAAAATGATATAAATGACTAAAGGTGACAAAAAATTTTGATGAAGTAGGTACATATGGGATGGGATTATCCACAATACAGATGAGAATAGGGATATATTTTATTTTCATGGGGGAGTCCCTGTTTGTTAAAAGAGACAGAGATGGAAATAACACATATTTATTTTTTTAATTATTTATATTAGATTTGTATTATGTATGTATTTTTTATTTTTTAATTTGGATTATATTGTATTATTAATATTTGTTATTATAAATATTTATATTTCAAATTTCAAAATATTTTTAGTTTTTTATTTTTGAGATTCTTTTAATAAATCCGTGAATATGTGCAGAGATTTAGATCCTTGTGGGGAATGAGGAAGGGGACATGTGACAGTGATGAGGATAGGAGACAAAAGCCAAAATTCTAAACAAGGATGGAGCATGAGACATGTCCTTTCCGTCATAAATATTTATTGTCATCCTTATAAACGGCTTATATTATAATAAAAATATCTACTTATTCTCTTTCTTTATTCAATAATTTAAACTTTTAAAATGTGAATTTTTTTTGTAAAATAGGCTCTTTATTATTGTGATCATCTATCAAGATTTTTCTTCTATCTTAGAAACTTAATATTCAAAATAAGATATAAAATAGAATGACACATTTATATTTTATTAATTTATTTTACTATTAACTTATTCTTAAATAAATTTATATTTTTAATTTTCTATAAGATATATTTAACTAAATAATTTAGTTTCGATAATAATCAATAAACTATTTTTATTATTACCCCGTACATTGCACGGGTCAAACGATTAGTTTAAGAATATGAAGGACTAATTCAATATCATGTAAAATAAAACTAATCATGCTATTAGTAAACTAGTTTATCATTAATTTGTGGTTGATTTGAAATTATCTTTAAAATTAGCTGAAACAATTTTTTAAGTTGTTAGGAAAAAAATAAGATAGTAAAATAAACAATTTAAAAATTAATTTTAGACTCAAATTGGCTCAAATGAAGACTATTTGAAAAAAGAAAAATTGTTAATAACCGAACTCCTTTTGAGAGCATCTGCAATGAAGACAAAGACACTCCCAATTTTGATGGGTCTCACTAAATAGAGCTTTTCAATTTTTTTTATAATCCGTTTGATTGTTTTAGAGAATCATGATGAATCCTGTTGAATTAGCAACCAAACTACCCTTCTCTTATGCAACTACATGATTCCATTTGTATATTGAAAATAAAAACAAAAATATATAGGAATAAAAAATTTAAGAAAAGTTTACCACTTTCATTAGAGAAAAATCTAAATGTGCCAAAAAAATGAGAAAAATCTAACTTAAGAAAATCTAAATTTTTATGATGCATTAATTATACAGTATTACTACTAATATAGTATAAAGTGGAATCAAAATTATGATTTAAAATAGTACCAACATGGAAGTATGAAGATGTTGGTAATTAAGTGAAATCCAGATTCCAACAAATAGCATAATAAAATTATGAGAAGTGATGGGGTACAACTAAAATTTGACAAGCATATTACAATATATGTAAAGTAATAGGAAAATGATAAAAGTATGATGCGAGGGCAAATGTGAGTCTAAACTAAAAATTATTATTTTTATATTGAAATGTTATTGTAAAATTTTATTATACCTATATTATCTTTCTTAATACTTTTTCACAAAGAAAGAGTTTAATTCTTATGTAATGATAGTATAAATTTTTTTACACTGTTATTTAATTAAATCATTCAATTTATATAATTTTTTAAATTATAAATATAAAATTTAACTATATTTATTAATATAATAATTTATAATTAAATATCAATGCAAATTTTTTTATAAATTAAATCCAAAAGGATTTCGTCATTAAAACTTGTAGGCTTTTTACTTGACGACCAAGCCATACGTGGCTACCTTTCTTTGGTCCCAAGACAAGCATGCGCAATATCCAAACGTACCTCAAATAGACCAAAAAATGAAAAAAGAATATTATTAAGTGGTTGTACTTATTAAAAAAAAAAAAAGATCGCATCACATTAATAAACCAAGCGACCATGTTCTAAAATATTTTAAAAACACAACTTTATCAACAATCTCTCCCTCTCATTTCAAATATCGACAATACAAAAATAACAACAAAATATGAAAAAAAGAGCAAATAATTAATACTATATGTTTTCCATTTTTCGAAACCTTAAAAGGAGACTATTAAACGACCAAAACTAGTGTATTACCTCGTAGCTCGTATTCGGAGGTAGACCGAGTTAGTCGTCTCATTCTAGTCACCACCTTTTTTCTCTCTCACTCTCTCTCCGTAGACTTGACTTGGCTTGGTTTGGCTTGGTAATCAGTGAACATTGATCACCCTTGCTCTCCTCCTCACTCGTTCACCCTCCAACACACAGCACTACACTGGAGGAACCCTCTGAGTCTTAGTCAACTTCTCTGGGATCTCTCTCTCTCTCTCTCTTTCTAGAGCGAGCTAGCTAGCAATTGTGTGTGTGTGTGTTTTGTGAGTGGTGGTGGGTGCATGGTGATGGAGCTGTTGGGCTCGTTGAACAAGGAGGACATACTGAAGATTCTCTCCGATGGTTCCTTCTGCCATCGCTGTCAGGATCTCGTGCATGCTCGAATTAGAGGCCTTCATGATCAAAGTAGTATGCAGCACTGACACAAAACCAACCATTTAGTACTCTCTTTCTTCTGTCTATATTCTTGTAGTAGTGCTACTAGTTTGTGTCTCTTATGATTATTAGCCCATTGGCCATTGCTTGTTCTTTTTTTTTTTTTAATTTTCCGAAATAAATTATTTGATTCGGGTTGTGGAATTTCAATAAGAACAAACTTTTATGTTTTTTTTCTCCAACTTTTTGCTCTTTTTTTTTGGTTTTAAAAAATAGCCGTCGTTAATAATTTTTGGATCTTTATATTTAGATGCTTCTCTATGCATTCAGTTGCAATTGTAGCATTTTTTTTTTCTTTTTATTTGTTGGGGGCTTTTGGCTTTCATCGATTTTATGTGTTTGCATATGTATTTGGACATCTGAGTCTGAGTTTTGAAATTTAATAAAGAACATGTAAAACTCATAGCTTGTGCATCCGAATATATTGGTTCTTTGTGGCCATTATTGATTTATTTAGTGCTTCACTGCTTCTAAATATGTAGGAAAGCAGAATGAAACCTCAAACTCTGATGAAGGCTTTGAATCTTCGAGTAGAGATGCAGAGGACTTGCCTGTGAATGGTAATGCTTCAAATGAATCAAATTCGGAATCTGCAACTAAGAGCCGAAGAACACGATGGGATAGTCCTAGGAACTCTTTCCAGCAAGTTCATGATGCTACTTTATCAAACAGGGATAATAATGGCCACACTCTTGATTCCTCACCTAAATATTTGGAGGCCAGTAAAAAATCTGATTTTGAGTTGTCCATAAATGATGGAATTGATGGAGGTTCTTCATTAGAGAATGGGTTAGCACAGGAACAAGCCGAGCTTATCAGGTATTCTCAAGTTCAAAGTAAGAAGGACTTTGCCCTCTTTGAATGGGTAAATGGGAGAGAGATAAACGTGCTCCAGGGGCTTGAACTTCACTCTTGGGTTTTCAATCCTATGGAGCAGAGAAAAATCGTTGAGTGTATATACAGATTGCAATGGAAGGGAAAGCAAGGGAAACTAAGAGGTATATGTGGAGTTTTCAATCAGATTGCTTCAATCCTTTGTTTAATTCATGAGCTTTCGCATATACATTTTTTTACCGATATATTGGATATATACTCCAAAGTTTATTGTAATTCTTAGTCCATGTTTGCTGTGGTTCTAATATTGGAACTAATCCTGAAAAGAACCAAATCTGAAGTTAAACTTGGGCAGCATTGTTCTTGACTTCTTGTCATATGTATGCCCTTATGTGCAGTGACCATGGGTCCATTTTGTAAAACTTTCAAGTGAAACAAACTATGGATATATATGAGGGACAATGAATAGGAAGGAGTTGTACTTAATCATTTGATATTTATATGTTTGGTTTTGCTTTTGGAACCCAAAAAACCATAGTTTGCGTGAAGGCCGCAGGTCTCTTTGCTGCTAGTTTGACCTTTCTGCATTTTGTCGTAATTCTACCCAGATTTTTCGGTGTCTACCATACTAATTTTTTTTTAAAAGACATATGATTCTTACGCCTACATTTTTTTGTCATTCCTTTTTACAGAGCGCACATATTCAGAACCAAGAAGGTGGATGCGAGGTAAAGGACGTGTAACAATACAATTTGGCTGCTGTTATAATTATGCAATGGTATGTTGTAATCCACCTCTCTTGAACTCATTCTTATTTTGACGTTTCACTTATATCTTCAAATCTTACAGGACAAAAAGGGAAACCCTCCTGGCATTGTCAGAGATGAAGAGGTTGATCCATTACCACCTTTGTTCAAGCAAATGATAAGGAGGATGGTCAGGTGGAAAATTGTTCCTTCCACCTGTATTCCTGATAGTTGCATTGTGAACATCTATGATAAAGGGGACTGCATTCCTCCTCATATTGATCACCATGATTTTGCGCGGCCATTTTATACTGTGTCATTCTTGAATGAGTGTAAAATTGTTTTCGGTACAAATTTGCAAATAGTTAGCCCCGGAGAGTTTTCCGGGCCGGCTTCCATTAATTTGCCTGTGGGGTAAGCTTCTGTTTCCATTGTTTTCTCTTTAATTAAATGTCGTCAAATTTTGACCGTGACCTCTATCTTTTCTGTAGATTTGTTTCATAGGTAAAGTAATGTGGTTCTTTAATCATGTTAATTATGATCATTTTAAATCATGCAGGTCAGTGTTTATTTTTAATGGCAATGGAGCGGATGTTGCTAAACATTGTATTCCATCTGTCTCATCAAAAAGGTTTTTTGTCAACCTGTCAAATTTATATATTTATATATACACTTACACTTGTTCTTGTTTTTGCTTTTTCTTTTTTTTATAGCTATATGGTTTTCTTAAATACTTGACTTTTACAGGATTTCTATTACCTTTAGAAAGATGGATGGCAAGAAGTTACCATACAAGTTTTCACAGGATCCAGAGCTAGTTGATATCAAGCCACTAATCATTTCATCTCCAATGAAACCGGTTAGGCATGACAAAGTTGGTAACTTAGAAATCCAACAACAGAAGGCTCACAGTGTTGAATATGAATCTGACAGAGTTTCCAAGACCAGAAAGGAAATGCTTTTACGTGGAAGATAAAGTTCCTCCTCCCAATGGTAGCTTTGGAAAATTGAAGATCAACAAATTCGGATACGGGCAATAAGTTCAGTAGACTTGCTTCTCATTCCCCTTTTTTTGTAAATATCAATCCTTGTGTCTTAACATGTGATCTTTCTTCTTGTGTCAATGTTGTATGGTACAAATGAATATGCCTCTTGCATGAGCATTAGTCAGGAACTATTGGCTTTTCTCTTTTCCAAACTGAAAAGAAAGATTAAAGTTCACATATGGTTTGCATTGTTGGTGTAATGTGTGCAAAGCTTCCGGCTAAGAATTAATATATAGCTACTTTGTTATGACATCAATTGGTGAATTAAATTTAGAAAAAAAAAAATGCATAACTTATCATCCAGTCTGTTTATCGTTGAAGAATTAGATGCTATGTGCGGTTCTTATATTGTAATTTGACAATGAAAGGTGCAAATACTAACTCTGGATCAGAAAGCAAAGAATTAATTCCGATAAAATCAGTTGTCATAGGCCATAATACACGTTTAATTAAACACTTAATTTTTTTAATTAACCAATCAGATATTATTGACCCTAACATGTCTAGTTGTCAGGATCATTGAGAGTATCATTTGTTCCAAATGGTTGGCAGGCTTTCGAAGCAACCACTCTGAGTCCTTCCTCTCACTTTGGGCAAGAATCTCTCCAATGCACTCCATAAATTATGCTACGAGAGACCTTTTTTTTTTCCCGGTCGAATGCTGCAGGAGACTTAAATGCCCAATTTTATATTCTCTTTTCTTATGCTAAATTTTCTATCATCAAACTATGACCCCGTCACCCGACAAGAATAATAATTCAAAGTTGCCAGAACGTTACTCATAAATTAACATAGTCGCATAGAATTTTGATAGAATTGATATAGACAACCTAGTTTGTAATCTAGTTTGTGAAACTAATGGGTCAATAGAATTTTGACATGTATTATAATAATTTTTTTTTCCAAGTATCATCACAAGTTATTATAAAAGTACCTCAAACCAGATCCAGATTTCCGAGCCCATATAGCATATAGTGCAATAAACATATAGGTTGGCCATTCCTTGTTAGATCCACCAAAAACGGCAAAGCAGAACCAGGACCGCTCTTGTTCCTTTTTTTTTTTTTTTATTTGAATAACCTGACATCTCAATAATTTTATGCAAAATGTTGTGTAGCTATGCAATGTATTTCTAGGAAGTTCGTTTTCGGACTGCTGCTCCCATTGCCATTTGGTTGGGCGCTATTTTTATTTATGCAGAAAAAAAAAGTTTAAATGTGTTTATGTTACATTTGAATTTATGGCCATGGTGGCTAATAATTTTTTTCTTAGCAAAATAGTGTGATGGACATAATTCATGTTTAATAATGTTAAAAAAAAAAGAAATGCTAAAAATTTAACTAATTGTTCTTGTAGTTAAAAATAATTTGAAATTGAAAGAAATATTTTTGTGGTAGAAATATAAAATTTTATAAAATAATCGTATTTATTTTTAAGTTAAGAACCAATATTCTTAATATATTTTATTTAAGAGTATTGTAAGAATAAAAAAGTTTATAATTATAAAAATAAAAAATTTATAATTATAACAATTATATTTCATTTGGCGATGCATCCAATCACTAAAGTGAAATATTTCTTCATTCTATTATGCAAATACCCCTAAAAATAAAGTTCTAAAAACACCTGGAATTTATAGGCAGAAAGTAGACCAAACTCTGCAACACATAGATAAAACCCCCCATCATCACTGTTTTAACGTGCTACTCAGATTAGCATAGGAGAATGCACCACGTGTGACTAAAACAAAATTGAAAGACAACAAAAATCATGATTAGAGTTACGTGGATAAAGACTAGTGTACGACATAGCACAATGAGTTATATTAATTGCACATGATTGCGCAACTCGCATACCTCATGGAAAACATGAGGTGCAATTGGTTTTTGTTGATAATAAAAGATTGAAATAAATGTATTTTATCCTTAATTTTATGTTATATGTAATTTATTTTTTAATTTTTTATAATATATTATAATATTTTAAATTTTTTAAATTATGTAAAATATTTTTCAATAAAATTTTGATAACTAATAAATATAAGATTTATATTTATTTAATCCCTTAGAGTTTTTAATTTGTATAATCTGATATATTGTCTATGAATATTATGTATAAATAATCTCTAATTTTTATTGTGTGTATAAATATAGGGTGTTATAATGCACTGTCTGAAAAGTAAGAATTTTTTATACAGTTTAAAAAATTTAAAGTGTCATAATATATATTTTAAAAAAATTAAAATTAAAATTATACATTACCTAAATTAAAGAGATAAAATACATTTAGTCCTAAAAGATAAATGCGAGATGGACGTGGAACGAGGGAAAAAAGGAATGGTCTTGATTGATATGTGAAAACGGACTTTATAAGAAAGAAAACGGACTCTATCAAAAGGATTTAATTACTATGTATTAACGATATAAATTTTTTTATATAGTCATCTAATTATATATTGCTGTATAAGTTGACGTTATATCTACTACCTGAAAAAATTATTCAAACAAAATATTTTAATTAGATAATAATGTAAAACTATTTTATATGTGTATCAAAATTAAATTTCTATAAAAAAACTCAAAAGAGAATGTGAAACAAATATTATGTGTACGGTATAAAATACCGTAAAGTTGAAACGGACGGAATCAGGTTCTGCGGTGTTCTGTAGCTTCGCGTATCAAATGCAACTTTGGTGCTGGAGTGGACCACACCACTCTTGCATCCATCCAAGTCCAGAGGCATCTCTATAGTCTTTGTTTGTGTTGCATGGCCAACTAAACTAAAAATCTGTGTTCAGATTACATTTTCCACGAATTTAATTTCGTTAATTTAATATGGAAAGTAAGTTTAAAGGAAAGTGATTAAGGTTAAGAGGGTTTTACCGTTTTATACTTTTATTTAAAAATGACTAGTGAAAACAAGTAATGTTGATGAAAAGATGAAAATAACAAAAAGGCATGGAAAGTAGACAAGATAATTTCACAGCAATCCGAGATAGTGAGAGTGTCTGTTGGTTGAGATGTCTGATGTGCTATTTGTGCTTATTGGCCGGTGGCATAATTGGCATGACGCAGTCCCTATGATATTTTTATGGCTGTTACCGTATTATTTATTTGTGGCGGATTTCATAAGAAATATTCGAAACAGATTTAAAACATATCTAAATATTTGACAACCAATAAATCTTTGCAAAAAAGATGGCTATGTAAGGAATCCTGAAACTTTGCCTGATTAAATTTTTGTGGTGGCGAGGTAGTGGTACTGGTCGGCTTAAGGATGATAAAAAAATCCAGACAAAGATACGGTAGCTCTTGTATGAACGATGAAAACATATATATATTTATGAAGGGTTTAAGTTTTGTTTGCCAGAGGTGCTGATTCTGTTCTCCTGGGTTTGAGTTGTAATTCAGATAAGGCGGGTTTGGTCTTTAATCCACACATCCGAGGTTAGTTCAGTGATTACCGATTATGATAATATTATCTCATATAGCCCATAGCCCAACATATGTGTTGTATCATTGTCAATGTTAACTAAACATTTATGGATTCATCTGTTATCACATCAACACTTGATTTCCCTTTTATTGAACTAATCCAGCCAGCATTTCTGGTTGAATATTTGTTTACCCTATTTATGCTGATGGTCATAGTAGAATGCAAGCGAGGTTATTCAAATTCTACATAATCCCTTTCTGAGTCAATGCTTTTTTTTTTTTTTTTTTACCTTCTGCTTTTGCATTTAGAACTGGTTCTGACCTCTGATTATGTCCGGTTTCTTCTTTATCAGTTGGAACTCAATATATTTAGTCATTTGCCATTTTAACTCATGATATCATCATTACCTCCCAAGTCCTAAATGGCTGTCTGAAATTTTGTTGAAACGGAAAGTTAGTTGTTTTGTAGTTAGAATAAGAAACTGTACTGTCTTTTTTACTCATTAAAGCAAATTCTGCTTCACAGAGAGAAATTTCAGGTCTCTAGGTACAAGCACATCACTATCCAACTTCACTACCCTCTACTTCATCTCAACAATGGACCAAATCTCCCGTCTAACAAGTCCTTTTACTGAGATTTTTCCTTCGATTGCATTTTGTGACTAACTATGATGTTTGTATATGTTTCAGAGTTCAGCACCGGCCACAACAATGCTGTAGGGCTGGTGAAAAGGGAAATGAATTTCCTTATTACTGCAGTGAGTGATATGTTCAACCTTAATAAGAAAACGGTACTTCTTATATAGTTATCTTAATACTTACCTAAATCAGATAAAGGCTTCAAGTCATGGAGGATAATGGAAGGTGATACTCACAGAATCTCCTTCTCTACTGCATTCATCTCCTTGTGTCCTGTATTTTACTTATTATTGCCTCGAAAGTGTGAACTGTTCTGTATGGATGTAACATGATTCCGCTGTTTCTTGCAAATGGTAGGTTTGATGAGAAGTCCTTTTCAAATGGGGATGTCTACATTGGTGACATCAAGGGCATAATGCCCCATGGCAAGGGAAAGTACACATGGTCAGACGGAACAGTATATGAGGGTGATTGGGAAGGAGAAAAAATGACAGGAAAAGGACTGATCGTGTGGCCATCAGGAGCAAAGTATGAGGGTGAATTCTCTGGAGGTTATCTACATGGTTGCGGCACCCTTACAACACCCTTTGGGTACATTTATAGAGGGGGCTGGAGGATGAATGCTCAGAATGGGTTTGGAAGGAAGGAGTATTCCAATTCAGATGTTTATGAAGGCTCATGGAAAGAAGGAGCTCCTGAAGGCAGTGGCAGATATTCTTGGAACAATGGAAATGTATATATTGGCAACTGGAGAAGTGGGAAAATAGATGGCAGAGGGGTTATGAAGTGGCCTAATGGTGATACTTTTGATGGTTTCTGGATAAATGGGCTTAGGCATGGATCAGGAGTTTATAGATTTGCAGATGGGGGTGTCTATATTGGGACATGGAGTAATGGCCTAAAGGATGGTAAAGGAACATTCTATCCTGCTGGTAGTAAACATCCATCCCTAAAGAAGTGGTGTAATCCTCTTGATAGTGATGATAATGGTTTTCTGTTGAATACAGAAAAACATGTGGTGCCAACAAAATCAAGAGTTAAGCGCAGCCTTTCTGAAAACAAACCGGTCGTTAGTAGATTAAGAAGTTCGTGTCAAATATCTCACAGGACTTTGTCACTAGATACAAATTGGAGCCCCTGTGATCCTGCAAGAGATTTCATGTGTCATGATGATTCTTCACTCACATTAAACCTTGATTTTGGTGAAGGTCAATCTGAGGCATCAGGTCAGAGTAATTTAGTTTACGAAAGAGAATATATTCAAGGAGTTATGATTATGGAGAGAATTAGGGAGTGCTCTGAATCATCACACAAAAACAAACGGCAGAATAAGTTTACTGTGAACCAAGTAGAGAAGAGTTCATATATGGAACTTTTTAGAGGCCATCGAAGCTATTTTCTGAATCTTAATCTGCAGCTTGGCATCAGGTAGATCTAAAGCTTTGTTTCTTATTGTTTTGGAATCATGATTACTTTAGTTGATTCATAATATGGTTTAATCGTTGATCAGATGTTAGTTAATATGGTTCAATCTGTTTGGCATCATCTTTTATATGGAGTTTCTAGAAAAATTTGGGTGAATTCCTCAGGTATACTGTGGGAAAAATTACGCCGGTGCCTGCACGCGAAGTTCGGTCATCTGATTTTGGGGATCGAGCAAGGATAAGGATGTACTTCCCCAGAGATGGCTCAAAACTTACTCCTCCTCATTGTTCCATCGACTTCTATTGGAAAGATTATTGCCCTATGGTCTTCAGGTATTTTATGCATAGCATGCCTTGAAACCATATGTTGAATAGTTTTCCATACGACGACAGTATGATTCATTTGCTAAATGCTTACAAGAATCAATTTAACAACGTTAATGTAGAATATCAGAATCATATGCTTGATAATGTGAATTATAATTATTGTACCTTAGTCTTTTTGTATTAAGAAAAGAATGCATAGTCAGGGGTATGCTTAGAAGGACATTTCATTTCTGATGTATGCATTGGTAGAATCTACATAAACACAAAATTCCCAGTCTTTCTTGCATTGAAAGCAGTTGAAGGCCTCATGCACATGGTTAAATCATGCCCCCTTCTGTAATGCACATCTAGCTTAATTTCCAGATATGTTCTTCATCTTTTTCTTGTTTCTTTGCATAATGACAAAGCATATATTTCCAGGAAATTGCGAGAAATGTTCAAGTTAGATGCAGCAGAGTACATGATGTCCATTTGTGGTGATATCGGTCTAAGGGACATAACTTCTCCGGGCAAAAGTGGCAGCATCTTCTATCTTTCAAAAGATGACAGATTTGTGATAAAAACTCTGAAAAAATCTGAACTAAAGGTAGTAGTAGTCACCTTATTTTATTTTGTCTTGGTGCATCCAGAAATGCTTTCATATTAACAATATCTCTGTGTTAAATTCGTGATCATATGTGCTTGGCTTAATATAGTTCTGTTCTGTGGTATTAGTGTATGACTAATAAGCATATTGAATAACTTCCACCCAAACCCCATCGATAGTACACACCAAAATAACTAGCATGTGCTACTACTTTGATGATAATTTCAAAGAACAAAGTTTCACAAAATCCATTGCCGTTATCAGTATATTAAATAAAATAGAATAAATTATGAACAGAAACAAATAATTTTCCTATTTAAAAGCTGTTCTGTTTCAACACTTTCATTGCCATTTGTATTGACATGCTTTTCGATTTATGCACATTACACAGTAAAATATTTACACCGCTTACCTTTTAAGGATATTACACTTGATTTTGTGAACATGTTTCTCTTACTGTAGGTTCTGCTCAACATGCTTCCTAAATATTTCCGCCATGTTAAAGATCATGAGAATACTCTTATTACAAAATTCTTTGGGCTTCATCGTATAAAACTAAGAGGAGGGAAAAAGGTGTCACCTACTTATTAACCTTCTCTAACTTCTTTCTCTTTCCATGTCAACAGGAATAAATATAAACATGTACTCCATTTTTTTTTGTTTGTCAGGTGCGCTTTGTGGTAATGGGGAATGTGTTTTGCACAGAACTGCATATTCACCGTCGTTATGACCTTAAGGGTTCTTCTCAAGGAAGATATACAGAAAATGATAAAATCAATGGCAATACAACATCGAAAGATCTTGATCTAAAATATGAATTTCACATGGATAAAAAATTGCGAGAATCCCTACTCAAGTAAGCAAGCTCCTACTAACAACCACTTCTGCTAATCTGACTAAATACATATGTATTAGTCTGGATAATTGATGAATACTTGTTGATAATTTTCAAGAACCTAACTCTTTATGTTCTTCTAGAATACATTATACATTGTGTAATAGTGTTGCATGGTTTCTGTTAAATCAAAATCTTTCCGATTGGACATGCATATAGCACGGATCAATTTATTTTTATGTATGTGCTTGTACTGTGTTGTGACTAGTAACTCGGTCATGTATGCTGTAAAACATGTATCATGAAAATTGCATTCGACTAATTGACTGAATTAGTAAGTTCATATTCTAATTTCTAATTACAACCAGAATTTGACTTTCCGACACAGGCAAATTTCTATAGATTGCAACTTCTTGGAGTCTCAGCAGATAATTGATTACAGCCTTCTATTGGGATTACATTTTCGAGCTCCTGAGAATCTGAGGGCCTCAGCGGAACCTCATGGATCAATGCACCGTCAAAAGAGTATGCCTTCTGAAAATGGTAAATACCTCCTCTGTTTATTAAGTGATATAGCCGTTTTCTTTCAAGAATTCAAACTAAAGAATGGTATAAATCTTGAGAATGAACACATAGGCATCTTTCACTTGTGTCAATTTTAAATACACTTACATTTCTCTAACTTTTAACACTTCTTGGACTGTTTTCAAATGATGTATTGATTACTCCAGCTTTCCTTTCTTAATCAATGCCTTGCTATTGAGTGCTTTTATGACTTGCTTTTGTTTCCACCTTGCACTCAAAGAAGGGGAGCCCTTGATTCTTCCTAAAGGCTTGCTATTAGTTGCTCATGAACCCAGTGTTGTCAACACTGCACCTGGACCCCACATTAGAGGGAATACAATGAGGGCATACTCCATGGGTGACAATGAAGTTGATCTTTTACTTCCTGGTACTGCAAGGTAGTTTCTAAGATGCTATCACATTGGTTTCTCTTGTGGAGTATACTTCATATTATTGTTGCCATTTCAAAGATCTCTTAATCCTGCACCTTCGCAAGGATTTTCTTCACTTATATTGTGTATTTCAGATCCTCATATTTATGTACTAGAATTAGAAAATAAAATTACTGATGTTATTCCAGCTAATTGAGAGGAATATCATTAGAGTATAAAATTCATTTATGTAGCTCTACTCATCAATATAAACTGTTGGAAAAGATTGCTTTATGACATAGTATCAGAGTCTTCTTGTCTTGAGCAAACAATCACAGATTCAATTTTTGGTATCTCCTAGTGTGATAAGTAGTTCACAAGTAATGAATTTTGAGTTTTGAGTCAGATTAATTGGAGTCAAATAATAGACTCCCGAGAAAAGTGATTTACACACTAAGTAAATAAATAAATTATGACAAAGCCAGGAGCTACAAGACAAGCTGGACATACTGTTTGGTTGTTTCCAATTTGTATAAATGCCTAATCTTTTGCTCTGTTGTTTTGGAATATTGTAGCTGTTATCTATGTACTGTAACCGAGTGCACTTCACTTTAATTCTTACTTAGGTTGCGGGTTCAGCTAGGAGTAAACATGCCAGCTCAAGCTAACCGCAAGCTTCAGGAGGAGACAACAGAAGTAGAGCTATTTGAGGTGTATGATGTTGTCCTCTACATGGGCATAATTGATATATTGCAAGAGTACAATCTGAGAAAAAGAATTGAGCATGCCTACAAATCGCTCCAATTTGACCCCATGGCAATGTCAGTAGTTGAACCTAAGATGTATGCTCAACGTTTCGTAAAATCTTTAGAGGATAAAGTTTTCCCGGAAACTCCCTGACCTTAAATCCTCCATTTTTGTAATTCAGTTTCAAAGGAAGAGTTTTTGTTTTCTCATCCTACTATAGTTTCTTTCCACATGAATCTTCAAGGATTGGTTTTGCTGAGCGTACCTGTTGTTGTGCAATCTTACTCTCATTTCAGAAATTAAATAATTTGCAAGTATGTTTCTCTTGCCAAGATAGATGTATGTGTCTTCGTGCATGTCTAGCACAATCTTAAATTGCATATTTATTCAGGCAATGAAGAGTTTGTATCATGATCTGAATGCTATACGCTTCTCAAAATTGCTCCCAAAATGTGTACTTTTTTCTTGGCCGTTGTTGTTATCATTATTATTTTACATCTAAAAGACAATCAATTTTAAATAAATAAAATCACTTCTTCATTCAAGGCACCACCTTTGACAAGTTGTATAATTACCACACCATTAGGAGCAGAATTAGTGAGTGAGATGCGAAATGTTTCCCAAAAATCCGATAGAATATTTAGCAATTGAAGTTTTTGAACCTCATCTTCAAACTTGATTTTCATACCTAACAACTGATTTAAAACTCCTTGAAACTCATTCAAGTGATCAAATATGGAATATCCTTCCTTGTATCTCAAATTCACTAACATATTCAACAAATATAACTTGTTGTTCCCGGACTTGGAAGCATACCAAGGTTTAATATTTTCCCATATAGTTCTAGCATGAGTCTTATTAGCAATGTGATTATAAACATTATCTTCTACCTATTACGGAATAAAACCACAAATTTGTTGATGCTCAAACTCTCATTCTTCAATTTTTGAATCTGGTTTTTGTGTAACAAACACATGCATATGCAGATTTTTAACAAACAACAAATCTTTCATCTTGTCTTTCCATATATGATAATTAGTACCATTCAAGCATACCATTTTACTTGTACTTACCTCCATCATTCAAGCAAGTTACAATCAATAATGCCCAAGAATAAGCTCTAATGCCAAATGTTGGAAAATAAAACTCATAATTTTCTATTTGCAAGAACAAAAGGAGCGACCATACCAGCAAAATAATAGCAATAATCAACACACAATTTAAATCAAAACCATAGGAACAATCCACCATGATCAAATCAGGTACAAGAGAGTCTCAAATAAGTATACAAATTATGCTAACAATAATCAAAACCAACTAAGCACCAATACTTAAAATTGAGAACCAATAAGATGAAAAATATTCCAAAATGGAGCTACTGTACAAGATTAGTATCTCATTCTTCGGACCTCGTCTCAACGATCCAACCGTTCAAAATGAAGAACCAGACATCCTGAATCTTCTATCAAAGTTTTAGCCCGATCCAATGGTAAACAACTAAAAAAATGCTGATTTACAGTGACAGTTTGCTTCAGAAAAATGGTTTTTCAAACAAGAACAGAACTAATATGCGAAGACGATATCTCACACTCTAGACTTCGTTTCAACAATCCAACCATTCAAAATGAAGAGCCGCTATTAGGAACTTATTGTTCAAATTTCAATCAGATCCAACAATGGATGACTTCGCAAACAATGATCTAAGGCAACTGCTCATACCAGAAAAATGAAAACGAGTAGTCAAGTTTCTCTTTTCTTTCTTTCTTAATGTGGCTGATTTTTTCACAAAATGGTCTCTCCCTCTGCACCCTAGCAGACGCCACTCAATTATACAAGTGGAGCATAAATGAGCTTGCTCAATTTTGGACCTTTCTCCACATTAGAAGGGAACCCAAACCCAACAGAACTCAAAATCTTCTTGTCATATATTCTTTTGCTCTTTTTTCATTCCATTTTATTATTCAATCAATATTTTAATTAAGAAAGATGCAGCAAGTTGTCTATGCATTTGATAATTGATTAGTTCAAAGCAAAACTTCAGAGAATCATAGACGAATTCAAATTTGAATTTATATGAATATTTGACACACTTGTCGGGTAGCTAGCTAACAATATTATATATAGCTAACAATATTATTTATTAAACGTAAACATCGATGCATTATTCCAAACTAATGGCATATAAGACAACGAGAAAAACCATACCACAGAAGTAGCCGAGTTATGATCCTTGTAGCCGAGTCATATATACTTATAGGAACAGTACTATCGGCAACGCAGAAGCGATCTTGGGGTGGTTTAGGTATTTGGCAAGTTCAAGTATCATATCCCTCCCGGTTCATATATGATCCTACAAAAATAGTTTGCAAAACATTGATATATTTTTGTGCTTAACAAAACACCCTCTCTGCACTAGAACCCTTTTTTACAGTGTATTATTACCCAGCCTTTTGGACTTCAGAGAGTAAATTTGGGTCACTATGGTGAATAAATGATATATTTCGCATAATATAATGCAGCAGCGTGAAATTCCATGAGCAAGAACGAACTTGTTTTATTTACATGAACGAGTGTTTTCCTTCAACAGCTAGCTAGCTCGCTAGCTCGAGTTATATAAAATATAACAGAAACGAAAAGGAAAGGCCAAGGTCACAGTTACATGTTCTTGGCTGCTTGCGCGGAAAGGACCTGAACACCCTAATTTCGAGATTTGATATATATATATATGGCTTGAAAATAATGAATCATGTCTTATACAATACAAAAACGAGAACTGACTACACAATCATCACGTGGTATGCCCGGCCCCCGTTTGCCTCTACTTGGATTGGAATTGAAGCGCTGCTCAGATCTACCAGTGTGATCCGAGTGACAATAAATTAAAATATATTTTCTCACTCAAATGAAACAAAAATGAAAAAGGTGAAATTAAATAATATATATATATTCTTTGATTCGAGTTGAAACAACATTGAGAGCTAAGTTGGAAATTACCCATGCCAGTATTGCAAAACAAATGCATTCGCTTACCAAGGAATTTATCAAAGCTCTCATTTCTATTTTATCACTTTTTCCACGTCACAACTCACAGGGAATGAAAAATAAATATATAGCCTACAAGGTACAATCCTTGTGATTCACCTCATTGCTCATCATAATATGAACTTGAAAGAAACACATGTATGATTTGTTTCGTTCTTGCTTTGAATCTGATTTGATTTAATTCATTGTTTTGGAAATAAACAAGCTTTATATAATAAAATTGAAAGAGAAACCCTAACGATTGTAGCCAAGGATTCCTCAGTGACACGAGTAAACTTACACGCTTAATACATTTATATTTTATTAAACTTGGAGTGTTAGATTAGATTCAAAGCCTTGGTCAAATTTAATGAGAGACAAGTCCAAAATGTTGGCAGCTAGGTAAAAAGGAGATTACAAGAAAGAAAGGGGGAAAAATGAGTTGCAACAGATTTAGGAAATATATACTAATTACAAAACTTTTAAACCCACTCCCACCTCCAAAAAAAATAAGGGATTTGTGTGCCTCCCCTCTTCTTCTAAATCCGTTGATCTTTCTTCCTTCGCCTGCTTTGTCAAATGAAACTGAATCCAGGCATTAGCCATGAAAAAAGGTATAACAACTGTCATCACCACCGAAAATTAATTATAAAATGTAACATTTAATACTAAAAAGAATGCAATTACAAAAAGAATTGTGTCAAAAAGTCTGGAGAGAAAGGAAGAAATGAATGCTATAGTAATATGTTACTTATTCCCTTTTAGAATATATGTCCACTTTCATATAAAGTCATATTTTAAAATATCTGATAATTTTATATTTTAATAAGGTATTTTTTTATTTCAATAATACTCATGAGTAATAAATAACCATTAATATTACTTTTTATTTTCAATGCTCCACAATTAATGATTATTAGAGTATATTAATCTATACATAATTATTTTCCATAAAATACTCTCTTATCATATTATTTATTATTATTTTTAATACTCTTGTTTATCCAAATTTGATAAATATTTTGAAAGTGGAGAGTATAACTGTATGAGAAATAATGAGGCCACCTACTAACATAGTCTGAAACTAGAAAACAAGAAATTAAAGCATGCCAGGAACTGAAACCCTAAAGATGCTATAGATACTGACAAATCACAGAATTTCAAAGTCCCTTGGGTTTCTCAGCTCATATATATTATTAATACATAAAGCTTTCCCACTTGGAAAAGATCAATAATCACTCAATAATCATGGTCCAAGAAAAAAATAATTTTATATTTGCAGCTTCCTTTTGCATATAATATATACAACAATAGCATAAATCTCAACAGTTAACCTAAATAATCATGAAAAAGAGATGAAGATATACATGCTGCCACAAGCTAAGAAAGATGTACAATTGACAAATAAAGGTGCGCCAACTACAAGCAAGGTCATGGTATCTTTCTGATCTAGCTCGCTAGTTAGAATGTTTGACAAATGTTTCAAGAGTTTGTCTCATGCAATATAATGTCTGTATTCACACACACACACACACAGACCAGAAAGAGTTTCATCATCAAACACTGGATCATTTTCAGCATCATCACCTTACCAGAAGCCATCATCAGAGAGAAAGAGACATGACATGAGAGTGAACGTGTGAGAGAGAGAGAGAGATCAAGTTGACGGGAATGAAGCCTGGTCCGAGATCACAAAAAGGAGGTAGCTAGCTCAAATTCAAATATCTTTGAAGCTAATAATTTCTTGATTTGTTTTCAAGAGGTCGATGGATCGAAAGGGGTGAAACCCTTAAGCTTAGCTTCACAGATATTTAAAAAAGAAAAACCACCCAATTCATCACCTCGAGCCAAACAACATTCCCATCAACCCCAATCTCCCATTTTTCCACCCATAATAACTTTTGATCTGAACCTTTTTCTTCCTCAACCCTACTTCTCATCTCATACACGGGGAAGAGAGAGGGAGAGAGAGAGAGAGAGAGAGAGAAAGAGAGAGAGAGAGGAGGTGAAGAGAAGCACAGGAATTGAGCAAAAGCAAAGGGAGAGGCACAGCCATATATAAAAACCAACCCTAACCTAACCTAACCAAGTTGGCACTGATGAGTGAAGCAAAGGTTTAAGGTTGAGACAGCTTGTTTAGGAGGTTAGGTTATGGGTGGTGTTATTAAGGGCTCACCCTGCTCCTTACCTCATGTGATCATCTCTCACTCTAAATCAGAAATGCCATTTAGACATTGACATTTGGTATGTTGATTGTCACGGGCCATTTATGGCTAAATAAGAATAAAATTTAAGCACATAATAATTGAATAATCCAAATATAATTCGCATATAAATCCAAAAACCTTAGCTCGTTTCCGGACCTAATATATGATATGATTAATGAATTCATAATATAACATTAACAATTTCAATGCTCCAAAATAGATGTTTAATTAAAACACTCACTTTGACACTTAAATATGATAGATGGATGGAGATATTAATAGGGGCACTTTCACATTTAATGATGATATAAGTATCCCAATTAAAGACACGCTTTTAAGTATTAGAATAATATTCTTTTACATTGTTATTTGAGACTCTCCTTCTCCTCCGCAGGGTTGGAGGGATTGGTACATAGTGATTGGTCTGGGGTGTTTTTTTCCCCGTTATGTTATTCTAGGTGCTTAGGGGTGTTTTCTTGGGGCGTTTGCCCCCTCTGTTTTTCCAAAAAAAAAAATTGTACATAGTATACGTCCGAAAACTATATTCTTTTATGAATACATTCTCTGGAATAAAGCAAATCTGAAAAACACACACTCTTCTTTATATTGAATCTACCCTAACAATTGAGTAAACTTATTTTGATGATAAACTTTATGTACTTTAAGCATTATCCTTGATGCTGCATCTGCATTTTTTGATGATCTACGTCAATCTTGATATAAAAATTTGAGATTAAAGCTAAGTAACACAACTTGTTTTTCTAATGTTGTATTACTGAATTTATGCCATGCCACATTAATATGGCTTGGGTTGGTGGTGCTTTCTAATTATGGAACATGCTTATAAAAAACATAGGTCAATGTTTTTTTCATTAATAAATAAAAAAGTTGATGTATTTGTGCTCTTGATTTTTAAAATTCAATAGTATTTTTGAGAGCACATGATGAGATATGTGTATATTCTACTACATGGACATTTTTTGATCTTAAGTCATAGTTATAAGTTTCATCTCCATATGACCAAAAAAGGATTTTAATCCATTAATATACAAAATATTATAATTTCATTATTAGTAATTAGACATGTATCACATATTATATTTTTATCGCTTAAATTGTCGAACCAATATTTACAACTTATAAAATAGGTCAATGCAATTTTAAATAACCCTTTTAATAATAATTTTATAAAATAAAAGATATGCGCCGAACGTAAACGAAGGCAAGTATAATTTTCTGAAGAAAAAATATTGACCCCTTGCATGATTCATTGGGTAAATTCACGGGTGCTAAAATAAATTGAATTAAAAAGGGGGGTTGCGCGCAAAATGAAGAATCTCTGGGCGAATAGGGACAGAAGAGTCAGGTCATTAAATAGATGACAGCCTCCAGTCAGTCAGTTGATCCCATGGTGGACTTGGAGTCAACGACATTGGACGGGCAAGACTTTTCCACGTGAGGAGACAGCATTGGAATTCAATGCACCGCAGGTACTGTCGCTGTCCTCAATTGGGGGCCCGGGGGGAGCAACACATTCATCCACGTACCTTGCCTCTCTACGTGGCAGCTTCTGGTTGGTTGGGAGTGTCAGGGTCAACTGGTCTTGGCAATTATATGTTAATGATGATAGATGTGGGACACCAAAAGCGATTTTGACAGCCCCCCCCCCCCACACACACAATCTGAAACCAAGGACTGCTGTGCTGGCCTAGCTATTACTGGAATGTAATTCACGCATCAATTGTGTGCATTTCTATCAGATTTCCAACTTGGTTGTGTAGGATGAGGATCTCTTGTGTATTAGTTTCCTTTAGGTTAGGTTAGGATATATGAGGAGATACAATCATTTTAAATGAGTAGAGTTTTCTTAATATTGATGGAATTTAGTTTAAATGTATCTATCTCACTTTACATAGCAGGACCTATTTCCCCATTTCGTACGAGAGGAGAAAAAAGGATATTATATAGGGCACCCTTGCATGCTCCTCCAATCAAAGTATATAATTACATGACATGAAACATCACATGGACCAACAACTCAAAAATGGTCGGTGTAGGGATTTTTGTTTTGTTTTGAATTTTTTGTTTTAACAGTGTGGAAATTGATAGTATGTTTGGCCTGGCATTGTACAATTGCAAACAGCGGTTTGGTGATTTCAAATGGAATTTTTGTTTGGTTGCATGACAAAGTCTGATGATGTGAATTTTTACACTAACTTTGACCTCAAAATATTGTTTCATCTAATGAAAACAAGAACTAGTTGCAATATATAATATGACATACGTCTTGCAAAAAATTACTTTTGGCTAACAATTGTCTTTTTTCATCCTTCACAATTTTTGTTTGAAAATAAATATTAACTTAATGCGATATACAACATACACCAGTTTCAATAATTACACAGAAAATTCTGATAAATATTCTCCAGGCCACGATTGCTTTATCAAAAGAGATGAAAGTTTTCAGATATAAATAAGTTATGATGAACTAACTTTCAACCCAAATCAATTTAAAAAAGACCAACTTTGTAGACTCTACTCTAAACACAACGAATTGATTCAATAAGGCTTTTATTCTCCCTTTTAGTGATGAAAAAGAAGACGCAGCGGGGAAGCAAACAAGGACATGAGGAATGTCATATTCTGCTCCCACTGATGGACACTGGTCTGCAAAGGCTATCAGCAAATAGAAAATCTATCATAAGCCCAATGGACCCATACGAATGAACCAACATGTGCCGTTGTTCCCTTCTGCGTTCTCTCAAGTCTCGTATCAAGAATGTGTGTGATTTCAGAACGAAAATATAGTAGCCAAAGACGCATATATGGAAAATTAGCTGGGCACTATCAAATCCAATGCAATTTGAAAACAGTGACAAAACGCTGTCAAACCAGGTAGAAGAGGCTGCATAGTTTCCTCAAATTACATATGCAAGTCCGGAATCCAGCACAAACACTCTAGTTCCAATAATAGACACACAACGTTGCTCAGCAGAGTCAGTCATTTGGATCCTAGAGCAAATGACAATTTTGGTCGGGATTTGTTTTTACCCAACAACTTTATCTGGTTCAAGCGTTCTTGCTCTTCGTCTTGTTTCTTCCTTCGCATGGCTTCTTCTTTCTGTCTCTGCAACTCCTCTAGCTCCCTATATCGCTCCTCCTCCCTCCTCTGCTGCTCTAGAGCTTCCCTTCTCTGAGCTTCTTCAATCTTCCTCCGGTTCTCCTCAAGCATCCTCTCAAGCTCTTCCTTCTCTTTCCGAGCTTGTTCCTGCAGACAAAGATTAGTAATCTAATAAGGATTCCACATGGCTTCAAATTGCAATGCAGACACAGAAACTGGAGGAGGAAGTCCTGAATGTATACATCATAGTCTGACTAAAATTGGCTTTTTCAAAAACAAAGACAGCGTAAGACATTGAAGCTCCTCCATCAGATTATCAAGAGAATTAATATTACATCAGGCTCTGAAATGTGTACATATATGCCAAGAATGTAATATATATTTAGACCCAAGTATCCTATCATTACACAACCATCATAAGATCACCTTAAGGTAAAAAGCCATATAACACTAGAATCAGTAAATTCACAAATTGAAGATTTTCCTGACACAATACTGAAGATATATCAAATTGAAATAACATGATATTTATATGCCTTCCACATCAGAGAAACAAATGAATCGGAGTATAAGAGTGACTTGAAACAAATACCTCCTTCCATCTAGCCTCAATAAGAGCAGCTTCTTTTTCTTTTTCAAGTTGAGCTCCAACTTCATCATTAAGTCTCTTCCGTCCCTCTTCCAACTGCCTCTGAATCTCCACCTCAACCTCCTCAGAGTTCAAGCTTTCTTCAACTCTCTTACGAATTGCTTCTTCAACTCTTTTTGCAGTCTCTTCTTCTATTAATTTCAATTCTGCTTCCTGTTGACGCCTGTGAAAGCATAACAAAATGTTAAGCAGGAAAATGGCCGCTCAAATAGGAGGAAATGCCACCCAAAAGTGGATTCCATGTTTTCCATCATAGAAACTAACAAGTAAACTGGACAATAGACATGCCGTCATTTTTTTTTCCTCCCTTTTCTCTTTTTAACCTTTCCTAAACTACTTAATAGAAAACCGCAATCAACCACAAACTAACCTCCATGATGACAAAGGCACTAAAAAATGGTTATGCTTTTAAGGCATACCTCTATTGAATCCTGATCCAAACAATGAGTTTCAAAACTGGTGAACAGTAGATAAATGAGGCAGCAATTTGATCACCAAATATAACAAGTTGAATTATAGCAGTACCTTCCTTCAGACAAGCCTGTGGAGAAGAAATTCAAGTAACCTGCTGCAATTTTAAACTAATCATGGAAATACTTGGAATTTTCACACTAAACATCTTTCACAAGTTAGTTACTGTAAAATAGGTCAAGCTCTCTTGTTAGCTGAGCCAAAAAGCATCAGAACAACTAGAAAAACCATATGTTCATCCTGTTGCAAATAATATTTACTCTGTCGAGCCAGAGATTTACACTAGTAACTGCCAAGGTAGAACAGAAATGCAAGTATGCAACAAGGGATGAGCTTTGCACTTAAAGGATCAGCCTAACCAAACTATTCAAACTTGGAGACACCAATCTGCAAGTCTGATGCCTACCAATAGTAAACCATGCCAAGGGTTTCTTTATTACTACCCCCGGACCATCATTTAGAATCCAGTTCACGTGTAAAGAGTTAGAGGAGAGAGATTAAGATGAAATGTATATTTTTCCCCATGAATAACGGAAAATTTGAAAGAAAAAGGAGAAGAGGATTAGAAATCCTACTAAAACAGCCCGAACCTATAGCACAGGAAAGGAATTTAGAAAGCATTAGAATAGGAGAGCTCCCAATCCCTGTGCAAATTAGCAAGAGAAACCCCCTGCAGAAAGCACGTGCTGACAGCCTGACACCCATAAAGGATACAGAGACACTCTGCCTCATAAGAAATGTTATTGGAAAAAAGAGAAGAGAACCATTAACTAGGCAACAGACTATTATGGTCATATTATAACACTTATGTAGTACATGGAGACAGAGGCAAAAGAGCACAATGAAATATCTCATAGTGCCCTAAGCTGACAGATGATAGAAAACAGCAAAACCAAGGAAAGTTTTGTATTCCCAAGTGCTATGTCCTGAAGAATCAAATCCAACAAGTGACAGGTAATAAAAAATAATAGATAGAAGAACACTATTATACCACAAGAAATTTGATTATGCCAATATTTGAATTCTGAAATAGGCATATCTTAGGAGGGAAATTTGAGACTATGACCATTCCACCAAAGAATTGGAAAACAATTACAAAGGTTTACAGACACAGCATTCCTTTCCTAATTTTCCAGGAAGTCTACATCTTACTCATCTTTCTCATGATATGTACGCACTTTTTTTGAGATGAAGACAAGCACATAGGATAACATTAATGTTGCAATGTTCTAGCAATGAGTAATAGGTTACACATAGAGACTGAAATTCTCATCATAAGCCAGAAGAACCTACCCATTAGTAAATAATGATTTCAATTTCAAGGCATAACTCAAGAAAAAGTGAAGAAGAGATAGAACAAATGACAAACATCTCATCTACCTTTTCTTCTCTTCTTCTTTCCTTTGTTTTTCAACAGCAGTTTTCTGCTCTACTGACCCAAGGCTAGAACTGGAAGATTTATGAACAGGAGACAATGAAGAACTCCTACTTCTATGTCTTTTGTGTCGTTTTGCAGCTGGAGATCGACTCTTATTACGCCTTGGAGTTGAAGAAGGACTTCCGCGGCCTCTTGGAGAGATAGAACGACTTTTTCGCCTGTATGACACAGATAAGCATAAGCAATGAACCACAGCAAGTTAACAAACATATTGGGTGAATATAAAGCCTGCTCACCATCTAACACACAAGAGACAAAACCATGTACAGTTACCTCATAGATTGCTAAGAATAACCATTTTGTGCTCCATTCTTAACCACATGAAGAAGCATATGTCACATTCGAGCCAGGAAAAACACTCATCAGCACCCACCACCTGCTCACATCCCTCACTTATCATGTTATGGGAAGAAAGTGATCTTCTCACTTACCCTATCTTGTTCTCTATATTACACTCTATGAGCGTAATTAAAGACTTTGTACCTCCATGTAAATATAGAAAACCCCTTAAAAGAGAGAAACCCAATAAAAAGTCCAACGAAGAAAGCATCATCATCATCATCATTATTAGACACTTATGACCCGAAAAAATAAAAAACACTGAATACGTGATAAAAAGCAATATTAATCATCCAACAGAATAGTATAAATCTCATTGAGTGGCTCAAGGAACTAAGCAGAAGAGGAGAATCCAAACAAAACAATAAAAGAAATCAAGCCATTCATTCTTGTCCCCTTGAACATTTACAACAAAGAAGCCAAATGATAGGCAATGGCAAGCACAAGCTGAATTCAAATAAAATTCCATAAATAACCAACATAAGGAACCATGGTGTGTTCAATTTTCACAAACATGTTTTGCTCAAAAAAAATATGATAATCTGTAGTCTGAAAGTGTTATATTCATTTCTCCAAACAAAAAAGTTGATCAGTTTTCAAAATATGCTCAAACAAAGAAATTAAGGGCTTCTTTGGTTTGAGTGTTGCCTGACTTCATTTAATTGAAAACAGGAAACAAGGATGAAAATGTGTTTGGTTTGGTTGAATTTGAATGAAAATATTTTCAGAAAACATTTTATAAAAGGGTAAATTACACTGATCTCCCCCGAGGTTTGGTAAAATTAAGTCCGCCTCCTCTCTATTTGTTAAATTTGCTCAGGAAACCTCCAAGTTTGTGAAATCATTAACTGACCTCCTCTAATTTTATAAATTCATTATACTAACCTTCACTCTATCGCACAATGAATAATGTATCCAAGTGATCAATGCCACCTAGACAAATAGAGGGGAGCCAGAATAAATTTCACCAAATCTCAAAGGATGTTAGTGTAACTTTTCCTTTATAAAATGAACGAAGAACGAGAAAACAGAACAAATCTCCTCCATCACGCTCTTCCCAATTGTGTGTGCCTGGAAGCCGTGGAAGTAGCCTTCCTTCCCCTTTTCTTGCTGCATCAACTTGGATGGAACCTTGTTCAGAATATGAAGGCCCAAGTCCATATTCATGAAGCCGGCAGGTTGCTCCAACAGCCATAGAAGAGTGCTTTTCAGGTCCAGCACATGCTTCTTCTCCCTCTAGAAATTTGGCACAATGCAGCATAAGGTGCCCAACCATGGAAACAAGGTGGTTGTATGCCCAACAAGATTTTCTCCTTCCTCTTGTCAGCTATGGTCGCAGCCAAGGAAGACATCCAAAACTCTGCTCTATGCACAATCTGAACTATGGGATGAAGACCATGGCAGAAGGGGCACACAAACCACAGAGGAACCACAGCTTCGACCAAGGACAGTGGCAAAATGTAAGAACCCTGGTATTCACAGAGAAGAATTGAACTAGAAAAGAACAATTACACTATGGAATGAATACTGCGGCAATATCAGTGTGTTATAGAGCTTGAGGGAATGAATTCCAGCAAGAACAAGAACAAGGAATGGTAAATGAGTATGGCACTTCGAGAGGCCAAATCTCTCCCACTGTAGCACTTTGAGAGGCCTCTACTCTCCCAACAATTGTCCCACTAATTTCCTAACCTCCTCCACTCTCTCACACTCTAACATATATGCTCACTCCTCAAATCCTGCGACATCTTCTCTCCCTCCAATTTTCATGCCAACTCAGCAAGTAGCTCATTAGGTAGTTACAACCCATTCCCTCTTCTGCCCCTCACTTATATTTTCCTCACCATACAGTATATCGGGGCACCTAACACAAAAAAACCTTCTCTGGCTTAGATCTGATCATGAGAAACTTCAAAACCTCCAAGGAACATAGGCCCAATGGGAAAAGCGGAGAAAACACCTATATTGTTGTAATTTTCCAGCAATAATTGTGGTCTTGATCTGTCATTAATGGCAGAACTTCAACTGGTTCGGTTAGGATGAAAGATCATGGAAACAGGAACAAGTAGGTTTGAGCTCGAAGGAGGTCCGTGGTGGATCAATGACAGTTTGGTGGTAATTTTGGAGAAGAGAACGAGTGAAATAGAAAATGAAAATGAAAATTAAAACCAAATATATCTTTGAAATATGAAAAATGGAAAATAATTTTTTTTAAGAAATGAAAATAAAGAATAGAAAAAGGAACTATTTTCTGGAACCAAATGCACCATAAATTCTGTAATTTCTTTGACACTTACATAGCACATCAATATAACAGAAAGGGAAAGAACCCAAATAAAACACGCTGTTTTACATATTTTGCCTCATAGTAAATATTCTCAAGTTTACTACGCATACAATTAAGGAAGATATCACATATATTACGATTGTATAATGTCCTCGGTATGTCCATAGATCATCCAACCTGAAAACAAATCTTACGCATAATGCATAAAAAAGCTTGTATCCATAGAACATCCGCCGTTACAAGGATAACAAATAAATAGGAGTTAATATCATTCCAATTGCAGCTACAACATAAAAGAGAGCAGAAACAAAATATCCATGAATATAAGGTCAAGATACGTATATCATTACAAATAATTTGTAAAAGAGGTCTCAATAATTCCAATTCAATATAAGGTATAAAATCATAAAGTAAAATAATCGCACAAATGGGGTCACCTGCTATAAGAGTAGGATGGATAAGGAGATCGGCTCCTGTCTCTTCCTCTGCTCCTCCTGCTATGCCTATGTCCAACAGGTGATGGTGAATGCCTACGCCTATAGGGAGGCGATCGGGATCGTGATAAGTCTCTAGGCATCTCCTAACACCTAAGACTGAACAATCAGGAGCAAAGTTGTCAAACTCAGAGAGAGTTCAGGTAAATTCTAAACTCACTAATTCATATATTGGTAACTAAAGATCATTAGATAACGCATTTATTATTCATATTAAAAAATCGCTTATCTATGTAAAATTGAGAGTAATATGTAATTATCACATAATTACATAATTATACTCTGTGATGATTCATGGAGCAGTAAGAATTCAATCACAAGCTTCAAAAAACATTCGATCAATTATATTTGTAATGAATTCAGCAACTGATGGTTACACTGAACAACAGATTCACATAACAGCAATAAAAAACATGTTGAATTGAAATCAAACAAGAGATTAAATGGCAAAAATGTCACCAACCGAGGACGACCCAGGCGAGGCAGAGAGCTTCTGCACGTGCGATAGCTGACGACCACCAAGAACCAGAAAGAGAGGGGGGGATGAGAGAGAGAGCAATTGAATGGGATGATGACTTGAGCGAGAGAGAGAGAGAGAGAGATGAGAATGAGAGGGGGACAAAGGAGAAGAGGAAATGAAAAAGGCTTAGGGCTTAGTTTGTCTTTGTTTGTAATTGTACAAAGCTACAAATTTCAATTTCAATGCTAGTGATGATTCTCTTTTGTTGGTTGTTTTTCTTTGGCTAACTTTAGTCAATTGTGATTGGGTTAATGGATAATGGACTGGGTATGACCCATGTGAATATGGGTATGGGTTTGTGCATCAAGGATTGGGTTTAGGTATCAACAAAACCCCAAAACATGAAGTTATTCCAGGGAGAGGTAATCTGTAGTTAAATGGGTTAGTGTACAAACGAGTTCGATTCCAGACCAAAACGCAAAAAGCAAGGAGGGGGGGGGGGGGGGGGGGGGGGGTGTTGGTGTTAGCTTAAGTCACTCACGTAATTTTGGGATACAAACATGTTGGTTGGACTTCAGACCAAAAATATACCATATTATTTGGAGCAGTTTAGCCACTCTCGATTGCCCAAACAATGATGCGTAGCGGTGATATTTTCAAATCTAATATTGAGCCAAAAAAAAAAATTAATATTTAATATATTATCGCATATTTTTATCTTTATTTCTCATAATAAGGCATTTACTTTCTATATCAATACATACAAAACTTATAATAAATTATTTTTGATTCTATGGATTTGTAAGATAATTAAAGTTACTGAATCAGTTTTCTCCCTTCGGGGGAAAAATCAAGTTGCTCCGACTTATTCTTCTTTTTCATCGCCTCTTTATTTGATCATTCTTTGTGTGAGTGTTATTGAGAGACTGTCATCTTTCATCTTGGTTTGATCGGATCCTCTGTTGATGTTGTCTTTCTCCTATTTGTGATGTTTTCTTTGTCCCTCTTGTAGGTTTTTCGTCCCCTGTGTGTGTGTGTGTTTTTTGTGTTCTCTTTAAGAATGTCTTGTTTTGCTTTTGTGAATTTTTTTTTAAATGATTTTATAGATACAGAGATATTTAGATTTAATGCGTAATATATTCTTCAAGTTTGAAGCAAATTTTTGTGTTGGTCTTTGTTGTGGGAGATGTTTTGACATCGACAACCTTCAAATAAGGAGCAAATCCACTTATATCATTGGTTAATTGATAATGTGAAATATATTTATTTCTTACTCAACTTAGATTTATAATATCTTCTGTAAACTTCCTTAGCCTAATTTATGAATAATATTTTTTGAACGTAAAAAAGGAACTTTTCTCCCTTGGATATAGTAATGTTATAATGAAGAGAAATGATCAAATATGTAATTATTTTATTCCAATGAATATGGAGAGCCTTCCAATGAAGCAAGTTACACTAACCTCTGGCCTTCTTTTGAATCAGGTTTATGTATTGAAAAGCAATCCAATACGCTTACATGGAAACTATTTGTCCGTCGATAACATATCTTTCAGGTTAATTAGGATGTCAAATAGTGAACGAAACACAGGAATATTTTACTCCGCCTTTAGAAAAATCTAATAATTTTTCATGATGATTATGTGTCAAAACCATTGTTTTCATATTTATAGTAATCTTTATGTTGTATTGATCATAGTGAGAGCAATATCATTTCTGACTTATCCTATAGTCTTTAGGGCTTATAGAAGTTTTTTTTTTAACCGAATCCAAGATATGCAATGACTAATCTTTTTAAAACATAAAGTTCAAAGTCATGAATTTAGCATGACCATCAAATGCTCTTCATACACATTGTCATGGCTTGAAGAATCTGAAGTTTGGTTTCAGGATTCACCATCTTTCATCAAATACTATTTGCTTCTTTTTTTTTTTTAAGATTAATAAGTGGTTGAGTGAATGAGAAAAACTTATATCTTCAATGTCAGGATCTCAGGATTATATAAATCAAATGTTAATCTTCTAGCTGGACTCTCCGTACACATTTCTTTTGTCACATGAAACTGCTATATAAATTAGATTGTGGCAAACTAGTGCTTGGTGAAGAACTGAAGATCGAGTAACTCACTAGTTTTATGCAACTACTAATGATTCTGCTTGGTTTGGGAGGTGGGTTTGTGGACCTGAGGTACAATTCATTGTGTGCCAGTGACAATTGAATTCAAAACTGACAGGGTGCACCACAATACCTCCCAACAATTAGTTACTAGATAGCTTCTGTTATAACAAATCCTATTCTATTAGTGTTGGTTAGAGATAGTTATCCATAGCTAGCACCCTCTAATCTACTTGTATATAAGGCTCTGTAATCATTCATTGCAAATTATTAAAGATCAGATCAGTCACTTGTGATAGATATTGTTAAAGATCAGATCAGTCACTTGCGACAGATATATTGTTTAGTTCTCTTTCTCTTAGAACTACTTGCTTTCTTGTGACTGTGCAGCCTGATACCTTTAAAAACAAATTTGTAATTTTGCCATAGTTGAATATGACGAAAATGATGAGTCAAATATCTCATTAGTCATTACCCACTTCCTCAACCATAGCCCTGTTAATCTATTATATTTGTACACTAACTAATGGACATTGTTATCAATTTATCATATAAGTTCATTGAGATAAATGAAACTGGAATCACGGACACATCCGAATCCAGTTGCAAAATTGAAGCACAAAAATCGATTCATCTGCATGCACCAGAACATTGTTGAAATATGGAAAAAGAAAAAAAGTGAGAAAATTGGAGATGCTGGTCTCCTCAATTAGTTCAGGAATCATGACGAAAGAAATAATCATAACTCGTAAGAAACAAGGGATATAAACACATTACCGAATCTTCAAGACTAAGCTGCATCATTCATAAACCCAGATCCTATATAAATCAGATCTACCCATAAAAACCCAAGAATTTCCATGAGTCATGAACAGTGAATCTGTTTGTCTTTTTCACTAGTGGCTGAATCCTCAGCATATCAATTTTGGGTACATCAACAATTCTGATCCAAATTTCCAACATTTCTAAAGCAGCAATATAAAAGAAGTGAAAAATAAAAAGGAAGAAATTAAAGCCTATAAAAGAGAAGCATTTTATTGCAGGTTTAACCTGAATACATTTCAACAAGAGGGGGTGTTACTGTTATGCAATGTTAAGAAGGATGAACCTTGCCAGAAGAGATTCCCTTCCAAGCTGATTTCATAGAAGCAGTGGCTGAATTGAGTGCAGCCTCAATATACTTCTTGGAAGCAATGGAGGCAGCTTTTTCCATCAAGTTTCCCATCTTTCTGGCACTCTCAGCAGTTTGAACTAGGCTCTCCATTTCAGCCTTTGACACCCTCTCAAGCTCTTCTTCAAAGCGCCTGAACTCATCCATGGCACTTTCCATGACCGAGTCAAGGTAGTCCTCAGCCTCTTGCATGGCAACCTCTGCCTCTTCCACCTCTTTTTGTTGCTCAAGTTCAGCAGCTGCCCATGCCTTGTATGACTCTATCTCGAATAGCCTCCTGAGATCCTCAATTGTGGATGGATCAAAGTTCTTGTCTTGTAGAGCCTGGTCTGAGAGGAGGGTGAATTGGTATAGAAGAGCTTCCATTTTTTTTCTTAGTGAGCGTGGAATTGTTGAATTGAAGAAGCAGATCTTGCTGGGTTTAGTGCTAGAAACAGTATACAAAAGAGGTGTATTTGGCCTTTATAAGTCAATAACTTCTTAAGGGCTAGAATTTTCCACAATGTCACGTGGTCCCAAACCCACATTGGACAAGGAAACTAGTAACAGTGGAGATAGCATCGTAGCTGTAGAAGTTAATCTCTTTTTATTGGGTTTAGGGTCATCAAACTTGAAAATAAAAATTACAATTCTTTTCCAATTCTTTGATGAGCTAAACGTTATATGAATTAGATCTCATTTTGACGGGAAAATGAAATGGAATGGAAGCGTTGAAGTTCATTTTCATCTAACTATCAGAAAAGTAAGGGATCACTTTGCTCTGCCGATATTGCAGATAAGGTTTGGAGTATGGCTTCTCTTATCTATTCATAGATGGGGAATCTTAATCATAGCAGGAGAGTGGGGCCATTGCTTTGAAATTTTGATGTCTTCTCAAAGCATGGATGGATGGACTTGTGGACTTTTTGAACCTCATGATAAAAGAATGACCTTTCGTGGTGCTAAAAAATGATAATGGTATGGAAACTACGGTGGATTGTGACACCCCAGATCAGATCTCAAATGGTATTTGATGGGATGGGGAACACAAGTAGGTGAACGTTAAAGTGTCAGGGTCTGGTTTAGTGTTTATAAACTTGAGGCAAATGGACAAGTGCTACCCACCTCAGAAAATTTCACATCATTACATATTTAATTTTTCAAAATGCACATTAAGCATACCAGAAGGAAAAAGAAAGGCACATTTAAGTACATTTGTTAGTTTGTCAAATTTTCAATTGTGGAGATTTAATTTTGGAGTTACCATACCAAAATCCCCTTTCACCTCTTAATTGCGGAGTTACCATACCATATATTAATGCAATCATGCATAATAATCCATGTTTCAAATCCTCAAAAAAAAAAAATACTAGTGATTGATAACTGCTTACAATGTCATGAAAAATAATTCAGAATTATTTTAATATATGAATAATTGAATACTTTCACTTCATTCTATCATAAATTCAGTGTAGTCTAATCTTCTTTAGAATAGCAAGTCAATAACCTCCTAAAAGAAAAGAACACTGACATTTCATTTATCAAAAATAGCAATAATTATTGGGAAAGAAAAGTGGCAATAGATGAAAGAAAGACATGCAATGCAAAGGTTGAACTTTGTATTCCGACTAATCATTGACAGCTTTGCCTTTTTTGGTCTTAAGAAATCTTCCGGATGTAAAGCGGGTTTGCAAAAAGAGATCCATTTTGGCCCAAAATTGTATAAGCAAGCAACACTGGGAAGTTGCTAAGCGGATTCATTACTCCACATGGGCCTTCTTCTGGCCCACTATCATATGAGCTGTCACTCAAAAGGCAAAACAAGTCGTTTATATTGGCCCCAAAAAAGGCTGTCAAGGTAAAAATGATGGTAATCATTGTAAACAATAACCGGAGAGTTAGGAAACTGAATTAAAACGGAAAATAGAGGTTGCATGGAAAAATTACCGGCATTGCATTATCTTGCACTCATTGTGGAGTGCATAGATTAGACAGTGAAGCTGAAGCAGAAAGAGGTGTGGTGATGGGGAACAACACTCGCTTATTGCCACTTCCACCACAGCCACAGCTATTAGAAGTAGTACTCATTCACTTCCTCTGCTTCTTCTTCTTCTTCTCACCCTGTGGTGCTTTCTGGCTCACGTTACCCACTTCCACCGCTACCACTACCACCAAATGCGTTTCAGAAGATATCCAAAACAACGTAAGTCGTTTTAGCTGATTACGTTGTCGTTCCCGGTGATCACTCCCAGCCCCACAAACCCACCATTTCCGTCAAGGTACCCTTTTTAGCCTTTATCCGATAACCCTTTTCCGCCTTCTTTCATGGGTTGCTCTTCGATCAATTATTGTGAGAAATTGGTATCGCTTTTAATTATGATTGAAGCATCTTTTGTGTTACAATTTACAACATAAAAAAAAAGAGAGGATCTTTTTCTTTTTAGATATTTTCCATTAAAGGAGCGAGTAGTTAATGTTGTGGGCAATGATTGGTAAACCTATGCTGCCTTCTGAAATGTATGATTATGATCCATATTATCTTATTCTGATGAACAAAATTTTCAGGCTATTTTAAGCTGAATGCATGTTTATATTGGCCACGCTCAGGCTGTTATAGTAATAAAGTTTTTAAATCTTGATGGCTTCTATTACTATTTAACTGTGTTTTTTCACTTATTTTTCATAGTCTTTTCTGTTAATCTAATTTATTTTGCTAAAAAAGCCTGAACGATGGCATCCTAACCTAGTATCAATTTTGATTATATGATAATCATATGTAAAAATAGGTCCTTTTTTATTTAGTTCACATACTTCTACGGTGGCTTGATCGACAACTTCGGATTGGGACATCAGATTGTTGAAAGGGTCTGTTTCTTGTAAGTTGCTCTCTGGAATTTTTTTAGTAGTCTGTTTTCTTTAGGTGTCATCACCATATGGATACAATATTCATTATAAGGAGAACATTACAACTGGTAATTTTGCCTTTACAACTCGAGGGTGGAAACTACGCAGCATGCTTCTGGGTGGCTCATAGTCAAGGAGATGGAGAAGTTAATGTGAACCTTGATTGGAAAATCGGGGTTGCCGCCAAGTATTGCGATTCAGTTGCTAGAAAAGAAAAGATCGAGGTAAATATTTCAGTAATATCTATATTTTCGTAGTTTGCCTATGAATTTCTATAAGGTTTTAAGATTTTCAAGATCCGTGGTTTGTGGTTTCCTTGAATTTTTGAATCACTAGCACTAAATTAAGACTGTTTCGTAATTACGAACAAATTGAAGTCTAACCCCTCTTCCCTTTGCTTTATAATGCTCACTCTATAGATGGAATGCTTCATAGATGGATCCACTACCTACTACCACCTTAAGATTTTCTCTTTTCTAACATCAGTCTCTCTGCATTTGATTGATGGTTAGGGAGTAGAGCTTGAGTTGAGAAAGCTAGAAGCAGCAGTGGAAGCCATCCATGAGAATTTGTTCTATCTGAAGAGCAGGTACTTTTATCATGTCAATACCTTCTTCCACAAGATAATATTTATGGTTAATGTTCATTTTAGTTATTTACATTTATGAGTCATTTTAGCCTTTGTCTTTTAAAATGAGTCAAACTAGATCTTGATATTATAAAATGTGAGCAATGTTAGTCTCTTGGTTCACTTTTATGTAATATTCTATCAATTAAATGATGATATATAGGGTTAAGTGAAGCTTCGATTATTCTAATGGCAAATTATTTTGTTGTAGGAGGGCTGAAGTATTGCAAATGATTTTAACTATTCTAATTTATCCTTTTATCTTCTTGGTTATTTACTCAGGGAAGTAGAGATGAGGACCGTGAGTGAAGTGACAATGGCAGAGTGGCATGGTTTAGTATTACGTCCCTGGGTATCTGCATTGCAGTTTCAGCTTTGCAGTTGTGGCATTTCAAGCGATACTTCCAGAAGAAGATTATTCAGATTGCGCTAGCTAGGCAGAAAGGTGATTTAGATTTTTTGTTCATAACTGAAGGTTTAATCTTAAAAGTTAAAACAATGTAATTTTGGTTCACTTCATTTGAAACATTTTACTCTATCATTATTGTATTATCGAATGTTTTTACTATAAAAAAAAATCTAAAATAAGCTTGTCGTTAAATTAAGTGAGGAAAAGTAGTATTCGAATCAATATCCAAAGTAGATAAAATGAAGGATCATCAATTTTCAAATGAAGTTCAAAACAGTAAATAAGAAGTCAATTAGCTCCCCAAAAAAATTGAGAGCCATATGAATTCAGCAGTTTAGCTGGAACTAGAAATGAACACCAAAAAGTCCTGTATTATGAAAGGATCAAGAAATAACGTTCTAAGCTTTATTCTATTCGAACTCTTTCATGGTTCATGTATCTCAAGCGGCAAATCTCATCAAAAAAATCATCAGCACTGCTATGGCAGCTCTTCATCTGAAGAATCTTTATAACCATGGTCCTTAGATTTTTCCCATACTTCAACAAGGACTCAAGAGTAATGATTTTTTGTTCAGCATTTAGTGGTGATCTGACAGTGACCACAACCTCCTCCAAATATGGAATCACAAATCCTGGATCCACCTGTAAAAAAAATGAGAAGCTTCATCAGATATCAGAGAGCACACAATCAGAAGTGTGGTATCAAAACTATTATGAATTTTACATGTTTCAGACTGTTCCTCTGGCATAGTGCTGCAAACATGGCTCCATGGATATCAAACTTGTGCAGCTTGGGATGGCTTTTGAAAAAATCAACAAAATCAATCTCTGGGAAGGGTTCAAAGGCCTCAAAGTCCCCAGTGAATTCAACCTTCATATAGAGATGCTTCACCTCACTTGCCAATTTCAGCATTTTGCATATTGCATCCCAGCACCACTGGACCCCCCTCATAGACAGGAACTCCAGAGCAGTGAGGCTTCCAAAATCAATCATGTATACCCTCCCTGGAAGCAATTAATATGAAAGGAAAGAAGAATTCAGCTGACAGCTAAAAAGACAATTTACTTTGCAGATGATTTGGGAACAAGAAAATATATGGCCAGTAAGAAATATTTAAGTACAAGAATCGCTTAAAACAGACAATTACCTGAACTATTGGATATTGAAAGATTCCTCAGATGCTTGGTTTCAGGGACCTTAATCCAACTACAGCCTTGTACCTCAAGGGATTCAATTTTTGTGGAGGTAAGAGAAAGTGCACAGTTCCCCAGACCATAAAAATCAAGCTTGCAGTGCTCTAAACATGGCAGGTCAATTGAGATTGATCTAACGCCTTCACATCCAAGCAGCAACAACCTTGTCAGATATGGGCATGACTGAAGCACTACAGTCAATACAGGATCCTCCAATCTTGCACCAATTATTTCAAGGGTCATTAGATTTTGGAAGACATCCCACTTTGGGGACTGTACCATTAAGACACCCCACAATTTAAGTGACACCAAATTCTTTGCTGCCCCAATGCAATCCAACTTTGATGGGCTCTCATGGGAGGCCTGATTATCAGCAAGGTTGTCCATTCGAAGCTCAAGCTGAGAAAGAGATCGACCTACAAGTGATAGCCATGAAGCAAGGCCAGAAGGGGAGAAAGGGCTATATACCACTAGCTCATCTAATTGCACAACTGCCGATACCATTCTTTTGATAATATTATCAGGACTTTCACCGACAGAAGGGTTATCAAACGAGTTGCGAGGGAAATAGAGAGTTCTGGTATAAGCTGTTGCTTCCTTCCATCGCTTTGAAACACAGTTGCAAGCTGCCACATCACGAGCATTATTGATATGGGACAAGATGAATTGAAGTATGGCATCAGGGAGAGAGTCCATAGCTGAGGACAAGAATCCGATAGGTAATTATCAGCACGAAGTAGAAGCAAAGAATGATACAATTGAAAATGAAGATTACTGTCATCACTCATGAGGAAAAATAGGTGCTATCAAGCACAAGTATTAGAAGACTTTGTAAATCCCTAGCACTTTCTTTAGCATGACAATCTCCTTGAAGTTTAATTCCTGGTTTTTTTAAAGTACCCTATGAAAAACTTTGCCTCTCTGACTTAAAAACACTGAAGGGGGTTGAGAAAAAAAATCAAAAAAATAAAACAATATAGAAGGGAGTACTGGTTAAACAATAGATTTTGCACCTTCAGGTTGCTAGTAAAACTATCAACATGGAGAAGCAAGTTTCCACAAAGGAAGCTAAAAAAAAAGAAAATCACTAGTTAAACTGTTTGCTTGGAATCATTAGCTAAACAATGGGGCACTAACTATTAAGCAATTATTATGTCACGGTCATACAGAAAACAAAAAAGGCTCAAAAGCTCTCTGAACCACATTCGGGTGGCAAAGAGTATACCCAGATACATTTCTAGCACAATTATATGAGCCCAGATAAGATTCAAGCATTCAATCACAACTCAAAACAGAAATGAAAACAAATCTGGGAAAATCTGGAGCCTACTTGCAACTCCACCGAAGAAATTGATGCATATGCATATGCATATGCCATATGGATAGAACCCCACTCACGATTCAAACTCAGGAACTCAAAAAGATTAATTTTTGACTCAATCGAGCAATGCAGAAGCTAAAAGAGTCACAGGAACAGCTTACACATAGTGAGATCCAAATAGAGTGGGCAATAAAAAAGCCTTCCCTTGGCGATTAACGGGAAATGAAGATCTCGGGGTGGGTCTTCGGTGCCCCTTTTTGCCTGTGCCGAACACCCCCCCCCCCTTCACTCTCTCTCTAGAATTAGTTCAAGCAAGGTTGAGGTAGAAGTGGAAATGGAGGGAGAAAGGGAGGAGGAGGATAATAAGAGGGCTTGAGGAACCGGGTTTCTGGGGTATTTTAGATTTTTTTTTTCTGGAAATTTTTGTTGTTGGCTCAAGTTGACAATAATTTGAGAAGGAGGGTAGGGACTGAAAATCCAAATTAAATTTATCCCGCTCCCCTTTTCTGAGTATTTCAAATTTTTGACCGTTCAAACATGTTTCATGGCGATGGTAGGAGCAATAGTATAGTATAATACAGGGAAGGTACTGTACAGAACCCCACAAACACAACTCATACATGCTTCATTACCATCACTTACAAATTTTCTCAACCCACGTGAGTTGCCATGCTCACACACTCTCCCCCAAGGCTCTATGGTGTAGCATTCTTGAAGAAGAAGGGATACTTGTAATTACACATTATGAAATTTCGGGACGCACTCTCATCCAGATATTAGTTCCAAACAAAGTGGATTCACACTATAACTAATAATAGATAAGAGTGTGTCGTACGGTGTCCTCTGGGATAAGTACAAATAATATTTCTTTTTTTTTTATTCTTTCTCATCTTATTGCCTAGCATAGCCTCCCATATGGTGATTTAAAAATCCAAATCAAATACGTGTCCATGTATTTCAAATAATTAAGTATGGAATCTACGTATTGTCTTCGTCGTATACATGAAAAGAAAAAGAAAAAAAAGTCACCACTTGTTTATTTGGTAATTTGGGTGTGCTTTAATACAAGAATAATTTCTCTCCTTTTTATCTAAGATTAGGTATGTTGATACAACTATCATTGTATTCAAAGTATACAACGTGCTAATTGGTTTTTCGAAAAATATGACTTGGAAATCATTGTTTTCCATAGAACGCAAAAATAAGTGCACTTGCTAATCCTTTGTTTTTTTTTCCAGATAATTTCTACACATGAAGGTAATCGCCGCCTTTGCAAGAGATACACAAGCTCGAGTATTTAGTTTAGGTGCATATAAATTTGTGTTTGTTTGATGGCAGCTCGATGTTTTCATCAGTCATCCCCTGTAGATGTTATCATACCTTCTGAAATTTATACCGAGTGCAATAATTTATTCCAATGATGACGATACATAACAATTATTAAATGTATTAAGCACGCTGCAATATTTTGAAAGAAGTAATTTTAATTTTAAGTATTTAACAACAGCTGCTTCTCTTGCTGATATTAATACTTTTTACTAGTACTTTTTGAGCTACCTTGCTTCCCCACTCCCTCATAAAACTAATGGGATATGAATTAATAGGATAAATTACACTAATCTCCTATAAAATTAGCTGAAATATAACAGACGCCTCTTTTATTTGTCCACCTGATATTTATCTCTCTTAAACTAAATAAAAACAAATAGAACTTTAACAATATTATTAACTGAGAAAGTAAAATTACTTTTATACCCTTTACTAATTTATCAATCTAAACCCTACAAACCCAAAATTACTCTCTCTGATATCCTTACCAACCACACACCCACACACCCTAGAGCAGCATCGCCCATCTGCCGCCCCCTCCCCCTACCAACAGCACCCTTACGCTCGCGCCTATGGCCAAGATCCCATACCTTGATGGAGGGCTTGAGTCGTGTGACACTGCATGGCAGGGCAGGATCTCGGGCTCTTGTTCTAGAAGCTTCTTTGCCGTTTGGCATTTTCCCAGCAATTGTGGCGGTCTTCTCCTCCAATCCCTCCCACTAGCTGCATCGATGTTCTCTTCTTCATCAGTGCTTTGACCCCCTAGTTGGATTGGTCGGCACCAATTGTGGCAGTTACAGTGAGATTCGAGGTTTGAGTTTGGAGTGTCATGCATTGTTTGGGAAGATAAGATCTAATGGTTGGCATTTAGCAAATATTGAAAATGAAGCTTGGTGTCATTTTTATGGGGTTATGTGTGTTGGGAGGTCCAGGAGAAGTGGTGAGTGGGTGAGGGCTAACAAAGAGAGTAATTTTGATTTTGTAGGGTTTTGGATTAATAAATTAATAAAGGACATAAAAGTAATTTTATTTTCTCAATTAATAACACTGTTAAAATTTTATTTGTTTTTATTTAGTTCGGGGGAAGTAAATGTCAGGTGCATAAATAGAGGGGTATTTGTTATATTTCAGCAAACCTCAGGCGATGTGAATGTAATTTGTCCAATTTAATATCAAGTTTGACAACCACTTATTACAAACTTCAAGAAATAAAAATAAGAAAACATTATACAGCGTAAGATTATACCCGAACTAATTCAGTATATCTCACATTTTTTGTATACAAAGAAAAGTCCTAAAATGCTTCAACTTGAATATAGTAGTAGGAATGTAGAAGGCTAGTGTATAAGTTCCGACTTGTATGTAGTTTTAGGACGCTTTGAGAGTAGTTCCTTCCAATCCCATTAAAATGCGAAAGCAAGCAAGGTGAACACAAGAATTGCAATGCTGACATCAATGCATCATTCATACAGGAACCCGGTAAGATGGATCAACCATTTTCAAGATGAACAAGTTTCCTTTGTCACCTCTTGACACCCTGTTAAATTATGACGAAGAAGTACATATTTGATATCTACAATAATAAATGATAGCAAAGTAGTAATTTACAGCAGACACAAGGTAAAAGTGATTAATGTGACTAAAATGTTTGACTTATTTTATAGAACTCTACATGAAATCAGGTAACTCACGCACGCACCGCAGTTCTTCATCTAAATAAGTTATTTCCAGTTCACCCCGGGCTCTTCCAGGTGCCTTAACAGGTACCTGCACATGTATAAACACTGCTTATTGTCCTATTTAATATAAACAAAATTGCAGATGTTGCATAATAGCTTATAACTTTTGTTCACCTAAGGAATCAATGTAATGTGCATGGAGTATGGACTTCGTTGAAGCTTGTTACATGATTAGCATTTGCATTTGACAAAGAACCTCAACAGAATTCCATTTCTCACTCAATCAGTCAAAAAGGTTCTCAAGCCAAGGACAGGTACAACATTACAAAATGTAATTTCAATGATAAATATTGACCTTGAATACTTACAAAGCCTCCAATTTTGAATGTATCAAATTTTACAGCGACTTTCCTTGCATTTAGAGGTGTTAGATCCGCTGTCACCTACACAATATTGATTTCAATAGCACATAAAATCGTCATTGTGAGGATTCATAAATGGTGAAAACTTATCTCAATTTCACCATGTGTCACCTGGTTGAAGAACGGCCAAGATTCCATATTTTGGGCCCTGAGAGTATCCACATTGATTGCTTGATAATTTGTAACTGATCTCAAAAACTTTGGTCTCTGTCATTAAGTTATTGAAAAAGTTAGTACAATACATGCAGGCAAAAATGGTGATTGGCAAGGAAGAGAACAAAACGATATATAAGTCCTTAATCAATGACAAAAGAAGAAGTATAAAGTTCCATACTACAGGCCATAGGGGAATCCTAAACCAAAAATAGGGAGATTCTCTTTCTGTTTTTCAGGTGTTTGTATTATTATTATTTTTTTCACTGCAGTCTAATCTATGGACCTCTTCACTTAATAGTTGCATAGATGATCTACTATTCTGAAGTCTCAAAGTAAAATAGGATTCTATTTTTGAACCCTGCTTCTAGCATATAAATGTACTACAATAGTTGCGACATTCATTGTATGAACTCAAATATAAAACTATACGGCAGGATGATATGCAAACACAGATGAAAGGAAACAACCTGCAATGCTTTACATTGGATGCATCAAAACACCTAACATACCTTGGACGATTTGTCATCTGAAGATAGATAACCATGAAATATGGTAAGGGAAAGAAAATATGTTGTCTACCTTAGTTTGCAAGATTGACTGCGAGGTAGTGTATATAAGCTCCCATTTTCCATCCAGCAGGTTAGATTTTAGGGGCTCCTTTGTGGGATTAACTGCTTCAAGTTTGCGTGCAATCTATTTAGAAATAAATTCCAAGAATCAAGAATAAAGATGCAAGTGAACTTGAAAGTTCATCCACAATTCTAGAGAGAAAATCAGTTTTATAAATATACATCACGTGCTCATGCTAAACTGCTAAAGCAGAGAATAATGCATAATTAGAGGCAATATTTAGTTACTTAGAATTTAATTATAAATAATATGCATCAATCCTGAATGCATAAAAATATGTAGTTTCAATTTACCACCAAAAAAAAAAGTAGTTTTATGTATACACGCATATCAAGGCATACATATCAACAACTTGGTGACTCCCTTGTTTCTAGGGATTTGTCAAACCCAATAATTCATATTATAAGTTTTAAATTATTGCTACTTTATTTCCTAGCGGAGAAGATAATAAATTGCTAGCTAGGACAGATTACTCAAGTACATATGATCCACTGGGAGATGGAGACTTGCATTCATGGCATCAGCTAAAACTAAAACCTTTTCCAAATACAGCAAAAACCAACTAATGAGTGGACAGTGATAATTAATTAAGCAAAAACCAAAAAGTTCCACAATAGATAGAAGGCACACTCATTGTTTATCAGCTTTGGAGTTTCATAGCTAGAACAACAGAATAGAGCTGCATTTAACACTGAACTCATGCCATAGTTCATTGAAGACAAGGTTGATTGAACAAACAGAAGCATAGCCAACCTGATCAACTCTCTGCTGGTCTTCAGGAGTGGCATCGGCACCTCGATCAAGGGGTGCAATGGCCTCAAGAAGCTCTTCCTTGAGGGCCTGAGGATCCTTGCCTTTCTTCAGAAAAGCAGGAGGAAAGAATGAAACTTTTGCTCTCCATTTCTCAGAGATACCAAGAGCAAGGCTGGTTTGATGGATGGAGGGTCTAATTGGGAAGTTAGGAGCATGTGGTGAATGCAGATGTAGCAGTTTGGGAGCTGGATCAGGGGTGTTAAGAGCTGAAAGGACAGAGGGAGCGGATAAGGCCATATGCTATGCTACGTTAGCTAGCTACACTGATATTGCTATTGTTGGTATTGGTTTTTGGTTTTTCTACTAAAAAAAGTTTTCTTTTTTCACTTGTGGGGTTCTGGAAAGATGGAGAGTAAATTTACACAAACGTCCAGAGTTTCGGTCTTTGCAAGTGAAACCGCGTGGAAACATTTTTTCATTTCCTTGCGTGGTAGTGATAGTATTAGTCATACTGTAGTCTATAGAAAGACGTAATTTCAATATAAAATAAATAAATAGCATAACAATCACAAGATGTTTTCTACTGACAAATATTAAGATAACAAAAAAAATCAAGACTTTATTTTTTTCCCTAATATGTTAAGTACATTTTTCAATGTCCAAATAATATGTATTCTTCCAAGTTTCTGATAGCACCATAGAGATACAGAGCAGTTTATTTTGCACGTGCAATGACACCATTAGCTTATGTTGCAGTGACTCGGTGGCTTACACAAGTGCAAAGTTGAAGTGTGTCAATCGGATTTGGATTGCTTCCACTTTCCCCTCTCTCTCTCTCTTCTCTCTCTCTCTCTTCGATTATATGATCAATTCCCCTCCCTTCCCTTCCTTTGTCTTTTGATTTATGCTTGCTTTAGCTTCAGCTGCGAGATTCAAGCTTGACACTTGAATACCCAACAGAAGAAGATACATGAAGAATGGGGCCAAAGATTCCAGTGACCCAGTTGAGAATAACGCCTGCCACACCAAGTTATGTGATTTCTTCCCACAGAGAATTTTGCGGATACAAGTATTCTAGAAGAGTATTCTCAGAGCAAAAATTTCCCTTCAAGTTCACACGGCACTCTTTGGGGGATAAACTGAAGCTAAATGAAATAAGTGCTAGTATGTTGTCTTTCTACCTTCTCTATTCAAGTCTATTTGTCATGATTTCTGCTTTGCATCAGTTAAGGTGTGTTTGGATTAGTTTATTTTGTGTTCAAAACAGTTTATAATCAAAAAGGTTCCTCAAACAGCTCTTGAAAAGAAAAATGATTAACTCCTAAAAATTAAATAACTTGTTACAAATCATAATGTTTCCACTTTCCTCTGTGTGTATTTTTCCAATTAGTGCTTGATGATTACGGGCAGCCAGCACTAATCTTGAAATTGCTGATTTTGTTACTGCTGAATTTCCTTCATTCATTGCTATAATATTGGAAGTAACCTGTCTGTGCTACATTTTTCTTTTTTTGCAACAACAGAAGCTTAGTAGCCTTCTAATTACTTAGAAATAAGTCTTAAAGCGGTATTATAGTGTTTGGTGTTAGGGTTTGTGTATGTGTTCTGTAGTTACTCATTTTTCTTGCAAGTTTTAATTTTTCATTTCTCTTCAAAGGTTCCATCCAAGAGAGATTGAATGCATTGCTATCGAGAACCCATAATTTTTTTAATGAAGTGGCCTCTCCCCTTGCAAAAACTGGTCAAAGTAGGAAGCCTTATCATGAAAATGAACTTGGATTACAAGTTATGGAAGACATATTAATGGTAGAGCAGACAATTGGCCGCAGTACGCGTTACGGGATTCTTTCTCTAGCTGCTGTTATATGTATTGAGCAGTTCAGCAGGTGAATACTTGCACCCTTCTATGTTGGGTAACGCTTTTCTATATTTGTCATGAGCATTCATGGATTTTATATTAACAAAATTCAAGACTAAGCAGTATCATATGTAATCAAAGTGTTATATTATACGTGGTTTTTGGTTACGTATGCCTTGGAATGTGCAACAAATTGTTTAACTTCCAAAATTACATTAAAACAAAGTCATAAGAGAAGACTCCTAACAATTGCTTCATTCAATCTGAAAATAAATATGTGATTCTTGTGTTAGCTATCAGTTGAGTTATGACTGAGATATGCAAGAAAATACTTGTCATATTATTGTATTAAGTTTGCTTTCCTTTGGCTTATGGGAGCCCCAAGGGCCTAAGAAAGGGGGAGGGATCGAACCCACAACATCAAGCACTCCCTTATTATAAAGGCTGGGGCTGGCACGTGTTGCTTTGTTAATTCAAGTCATTAATATCAAGGGAAAATTGTGTCCTGGGAAACTCTCCCTTATTGAGGATTTTGTCTTTTTGTATTGCTTTGCTTGCTTACTTAATGCCTACCAGACTGATACAGAAATTGTTATTTGACTTTTTGGAATTAAGATATGCAGGATGAATGGATTGACTGGGAAGAAAATGCAGAAAATTTTTGAAGCACTTGTTCCTGAATCTGTGTATAGCAATGCCCGTAATTTGGTTGAATATTGCTGCTTTAGATTCTTGTCAAGAGACAATTCTGATATTCATCCTTCCCTCAAGGTATAGAGTAATCTGTGATCTTTGGAAGACATATTGGAAAACTTGTTCATTTTCTGTTTTATGTAGAATATAAGGGGCAAAGCACCCACATTTAGGCAGAGTTTAGTTTGCTGAAAAGTTACTGTGTAAAAGTAAAACAATAAATGGTTTTTGGGAAATTTAAAATGCCAAAACTGCAGGACTGGTAGATGAGGCCTAACTTAGTGGATTTCTCTGTTTACTGTGGTATTTAATTGTTTTACTTTTCGAATTAACTATTCAAATACAGTGTTGCTGAATAAATTTATTCTTTTATGTTCCCTCAAGAAAATGTTTGCTGCTTTTGGAAATTTTGTGTATAGGATCCCGCATTCCAGAGGCTGATATTCATAACCATGCTTGCCTGGGAAGATCCTTACACCAATGACCCTTCCAGCAACTCCGAGAAGGCTTCTTTACAGGTGCAGCTTTTTCCTTTATTTAATTTAATTCAGCCATCCGAGGAGTGTCTGAATGTCCTGGTTATTGGAAATGGGAGATATGTGAGGAGAGATAACATTTTTCTTAGGGTTTCCCTTTTAGAATACTGTATTTGAACTTGGGGGTGGTGGACATGACTTATGAGAGAGCAGGTCATTCCTAAATTTTAAGTATTACCCCCTCATTAATGATAGCTTGGGAATAGTTCCTTCATTTCCATACTTCAGTCAATGATATCCTATAGAATATTTTGGTACAAGGTTGTCCAGTTACTTTTTTTTGGCAAAATTATATTACATTTAGTTCTTTCATCTTTCAGTTCTGATGTGTGATTTTGGTGGGCTTTGCAGAGGAAACTTGTGACTGAAGAGGCTTTTGTTCGTATTGCTCCTGCCATCTCTGGTGTGGTTGATCGACCCATAGCACACAATCTTTTTATGGCTCTTGCTGGTGATCAAGCTGGCATTTCTTTGAGCTCGTGGCTTACTTACATTAATGAATTTGTCAAGTGAGTTTGTAATGTCTATCATTTTTGTCAGTGATACAGCGATCTTACGAAAAGGTTAATGCAAGCTATTGCATTTTTTTGTAATGAACTTGCCTGCTACGCTGAAAGTTCATGCATTGAATTGCAGAAATAAACTTGCTCTTGGGGACCTTCAGTTTGTTCAGTTATAGGTCTGATGTTTCCATTATATAGTAAAAATATATCTAGTTTATAGATACTTTTCATATGGTAAAGTTGCTGGAGTCCTGCTGTGTGCTGTAGCATAAAAAATTATATAATCTGTTAGTTTCATTTTTTGTTCTTGTACATGCTCATCACCTGATGGCTGCTGGAGTGCTCTCAAAACTTCTAAACAATGTCTGTCATTACAGAACTTTCATGCTGAACTTGTACTGATATTACTGTAGAGTGCGTGAAGGAAAGAGGTCATACCAGATTCCAGAGTTTCCTCAACTTCCCAAGGAGAGAATTTTATGCGTTGGTTCCAACAGTAAGCGGCCTGTTCTGAAATGGGAGAATAATATGGCATGGCCAGGCAAACTTACTCTTACTGATAAGGCAATATATTTTGAGGTATACATTCTTTACTAGTTTCTGTAAATACAAGACTTGTGGGTTTCTTTGTACAATCACAATTACCACTGTTCATAATTTATGTATCTTGCTTAATGCTTATTTTCAATATGGTTAAGATGATGTGATTAGAAAAAATAAGTATATCTGATTGTTTTTCTTAGTGTGTATGGTACTGAGTGCCTTAATCACTACAGATGGTAACAGTGAACAGATTAGAGATAAAAAATCAGAAGAGTTCCTATGCAAAGAAAAAGTAACCCTATCTTTTTCTATTGACCTTTTCAAATATATGTTCCAGGCAGTTGGCTTATTGGGAGAGGAGAGAGCCATGAGATTGGATCTTACAAATGATACATTACAGGTTGAGAAGGCAAAGGTTGGGCCTTTTGGGTCTGCACTTTTTGACTCTGCTGTTTCCGTCTCTTCTGGCTCAAAGTGAGTAAAACTTCATCAAGCATTGTATGCTGCATTTTATTTTCATTGTCTTATAATCATCCATGCTTCTACTTACATTCATAAATCATAATTAGGTCAAATCGGTGGGTGCTGGAATTCATTGACTTGGGAGGTGAAATGAGGAGGGATGTTTGGCATGCCTTGATAAGTGAAATCATTGCTTTACACAAGTTCATGCAGGAGTATGGACCTGATCATTCTGATGACTCGTTGTTTAATGTATATGGGGCTCACAAAGGAAAGGAAAGAGCAACAACCAGTGCCATTAACAGTATAGCTAGACTCCAGGCCCTTCAATATATGAGGAAATTGCTTGATGATCCCACCAAGCTTGTTCAGTTCTCTTATTTACAGAATGCTCCACATAGTCATGTTGTCCTCCAAACTTTAGCTGTTAACTATTGGGGTGGCCCACTAGTTACAGGATTTGTAAATACCCGCAATCAACCAGAAGCTCGATCTTCTGATTACATATCTGACAGCCGCAACCATGCTTTTGACATAGATGGAAGTGTCTACTTGCAGAAGTGGATGAAATCCCCATCTTGGGCGTCTAGTGATTCCACTAATTTCTGGAAGAACACCTCAACAAAAGGTTTAGTATTAAGTAAGAATCATGTTGTGGCTGATACATCACTCATAGAAAGAGCAGCAGAAATGAGCAAGCAGAAATACCGGGTCGTAGAGAAAACTCAAGCCACCATTGATGCTGCAACTCTACAAGGAATACCCAGCAATATTGATCTGTTCAAGGTTGGGATGCTTAACTTGGTTTCTTGACTTTTATGGCACCATTCAACTGAATATTGCACTGCAGATACTACCTGTCTTAATCAATTCTTATATTATGAATGATGTTTTAGTTCACTGTAGATCTAGTATTGAGTTCATGGCATTAGTCTTTTGTTAGCATAACGATGGTACCTTGACTAGGTCTGTACTCTGCATATTATTGCTTCTTTTTGTGGTAATCTTTTGACTGGGTCCTAAAAACCATATGGTCTAAGACTGATCTTGATTCTCTGCAGGAGCTTTTGTTTCCTTTCATTTTAACTGTGAGAAACTTTGAAAAGCTCAGGCACTGGGAGGAGCCACCCTTGACCGTTGCATTTCTTGGTCTTGCCTATACAATTATTTTTAGGTAGATCCACTACTCAATTCACTTACTGTGCTATTGACGATTGTTGTCTTCTAATGGACAAGTCATGCTGATCATTTTGTAGCTGGCATTTATATATTTCTCTTTGCCATGGATAATTACTTGCAATTTACGTATTTCTCAACACCTTATCTTTCCATAATGTTATTTTTGTTGAGCTGGTGTGTTAATTTGCGTTTTCCAGAAACTTGCTGTCATATGTGTTCCCGGTGATGCTGATAATTTTGGCAGTTGGAATGCTGACAATCAGGGGCCTAAAGGAGCAAGGCCGCTTTGGGCGATCTTTTGGTATAGTAACAATACGTGATCAGCCACCTTCAAATACTATACAGAAGATTATTGCTGTGAAAGACGCGATGCGTGATGTTGAGAATTTCTTGCAGCAAATGAATGTCTCACTTCTCAAAATACGTTCTATTTTCCTTTCTGGCCATCCCCAGGTTTGATCTCATGTGTAGTAAGTCGTCTAGTTATGTGCTTTCAAGCATGTTCTGTCGTTGGACCTCATTATTTTCTTGAGGGTATTTTCATATTATCATCTTCACTCCTTTTCTTGATATATATGTTTAACTTGATCTGATTCTTTCTTTCTCAGATAACCACTGAGGTTGCACTGTTGCTGCTATCTTCTGCAACCATTCTCCTTGTTGTCCCATTCAAGTACATCCTTTCCTTTCTTCTCTTTGATATGTTCACCAGGGAGCTTGAGTTTCGGAGAGAAATGGTCAAGAAATTCATGAAGCTTCTAAGAGAGCGTTGGCATACAGTGCCTGCTGCCCCAGTAGCAGTTTTACCATTTGAAAGTGAAGAATCCAGATCAGAAATTTACTCAAAGGAGATTGAGAACGAGGACCAATCTAAATCACAAGGAAGTCATAGCAGTGGTAAATCCAATAGATAGTAACATCATCCTCAGGGTTGGTTAAAGAAAATGTGAAAAAGGTAAATTTTGCTCAGATTTTTTCAGTGAAAAGAAAAAATAGGAAAAACGTGTAACTAACTGACTTTACTCTCTTTGAAATTTGCTACATGGATTGATTGGTTGGATAGATTCTCAACGCTGGTTCTCATTGCATCACTTAATGTCTTGCCATAGCTCTAGCTAGGATTGAAGAAATCAACTACAACGTGGTTTGATCTCCTTAGTCAATTCCAATAAGTGAATTGTAAAGGCTTTGTTGTCTTCTCCTTATATGCCAGAATCACACTGAAAAGACGTTCAACCTGCGTAATTTGCTAGGATGATTATCCACAAATTGAATACGTATGCCGCTGGGAGCATCAAGAGCCACCGCCTACTGGGTTTCGCCTTAAAACCATTTGATCCATTGCATATAGGTGCGTTCCATGGTACCTTGCTGTTTCAGAAAGGAATAGTGCCTCTTGCAGGTGGACCGTTCATTGGTTGATTATGTAGGATTTTGAGTTTATCAAAAAAGATATATACATAGGATCAATTATTTTTAGGGTAATTACATTTTAATACCCATATCTGGGTGTAAGAAGAATGATGAAGAGAGAATAAATTAGAAGAAAAAATAAATATTGAGACTTATGTATTTTGTGAGTATGATATTTAGATACTTGAGAATATTGAATGTTGGAATAATTGTTATTTTTATATTAACATGATTTGATACTAACATGGTTGTTGTGAAGTATCTCTATTAAAATATATATAAAGATATTGGATTAATATTATATAATATTCTTTTTCCAGTTAAATATATTATTTATGATTATGTATTTTTTCAGTTAAATATATTATTCTCAATAACCTTGTTTTGATTTTTTATTCAGTTGAATGATTTGATATTTTACGTTAAAAAAACAATTATATCGGATCAATATCTTTGTATTTTGTATAGATAATAGGATAATTCTATTCCAATATAATATTCATGCACTAACTTTATATCAGATTTTAATTACCTCATACAGAAAATACATAATTATCTGATCCGATATAATTTTGTACATCATATTTTATTATATTAATTTTGTACTATTGTGAATATGGCACTTTCATTTTCTCATTCAATTGAGTGATTTGATATTTTATATTCAAATAAATAAATTTTTAAAAAAGTGCATAATAGCCGAATTTTTTTATGTTTACAATCAAATAAATTTAACTATATTTATACTATTTTTCTAAATACAAACTTAATTGAACTAATTTGCTTAGTCCTTTTTTCTATTTCTTTCTTTTTTCTTATCCTATTTGTGTTTATAGCCATGTCTACCAATTATAATTATGTGGCAAATATTACACCTATGAAAGAATCCCGGTGTATTGTTATTCAGATCATATGATATGGTGATCTTTCAGATAGAATTATGTAATAATTATTTACTTCATAAAATAATGAATACTTATCCTTCTTTTTTTTTGCTAATTACACTATTTTCTTTTGGTGTAGATTTCCTTGAAACATCCACTGTGGGTTATCTTTATCTCATCTTTGATATAAAAGGAAAATGTCCATATTGGCACTAAATAGAAGGTTAAGCACCTTTTTTTTCTTTTCGAATTGTCAATATCAACTTGATCCTTTTTTATATAAAATATATGCTTGATTTGTTGTTTTGATTATTCTTTATTTCAACTACAAAAATTAAAAAGAAACAATCTGTATATTGCATTATTTATGATTTACATTCAAATTAATATAGAAAAAAAAATCAATTGGCAATGTAGAAGCGAACCAATCATCAATCATATATTACATTTTTTCATGCAATCAAATTATGAAAAGATATTAGAATCACTAGATTTGGATATCTATGTTAATTATGAAATATTCTAATACTGAATTTGATATCAAATTTTGAAAAGATATTACAATGATCATATTTGAATATCTTAATTATTTCTGAAATTATATTCTAATATCAATTATGATATGAGATTGTGACAATATATTGTATTGTGAAAAAAATTACTATATCAAATTATAAAAAATATTATAATGATTGGATTTGAATATGTATGTTAATTATAAAATACGATATACAATTAAGGCATAGATTAATTTAAATTTATGTGACGTGTCATTTTCTCATGCATTTGAATTATTCACTTGGAACTAAATTAAAATTAAAATATATATGTTAACTATGAAAATATATTATAATAATTGGATTTGATATCAAATTATGAAAAAGATATTGTATTGTAAAGAGATATCAAATTATTATATAAAATTATCAAATTGTTAAGAGATATTATTTTTTTTGATTGCTCAAGGGTATCCCCCAGCCGGTAGTCGAGAACTAATCCCTTTCGAGACATAGAGATTACTAAAGTGGGTATTATCTCTCCCAACAAAGCTCCTTTCTATACATACAACAGGAGTCGAACTCCTGACATATGCTTAAAGGACCCAGTCATCTACTAACTATGTCAGACTTTGTTGGTATTTTTAAGAGGTATTATAATAATTAACTTGTTGACCAATCTATTTTTAAATTAGATATTCTATTTTAATATTTAATTCAACTCCAATTAATTTAAATATTTTATAATAATTGTCTATCAATAAGGATACTTTCATAGGATGTTTGAAATCCTATGGAATTCAATTATATTAAGGAATTATATTCAGTTTCTCAATTCCATTATTGGAAAGCAACATAACTCAAGAATTTGAAATTTGATGAATCCATTAAAACTATAGAATTGAAAACAAACTAATTTGGTGATGCGATTGAACTAAAAAATTAGAATTCCCCAATTATCCACTACTCTTTCTTTGCTTACATATCAAAACAAAAAAAAGGTAAAATAATATTAGGATATACAATTTATTTCATTTCAGGTACATTTCAACCTAAGTAATTAAATTAAATTCTATAGTATAAAAGATTTATTTCAAACATAAGAATTTAATTCAAATTCAAATGAAATTCAACTCTAATAACTTTTCAAACAATTTTTATCAAGCTAACACTAGCAAATCAATAACAATGTTATTTCAATACCTAAATTTTTAGACACCCTAGGCATCATCCTCACAGAAGGTATATGACTCAAATTACTTTTTATTCTCCACTTATTCACTCTTACTATCTTACTCTCTTCTTCTTTTTTGGTATTAGATGTTTATCACTATTTGATTATTAAAATATTATTATTATCTGCAAATCAATAAGGAAAAATGAGGGGGGAAAACTAAGAAAGCCAAAGCATGATTAAAGATGACATAATAGAGGAGGCAAGCATGTTTCGACAATTCCTTCCTATGTTTGGGTAATATTTTGTCCACCTTCTTGGTACAGGGGCAAATGAGGAATCCCACGAATGCATAAAGGAAATTGTAAATAGCGTAAAACTTCATTTAGTTTCTGAAATTGTTCATGTATTTTATTTTAGTTTCTAAAATTAAAAAAAATATTATTTTAATTTTTAAAATTTTAAAAAGTGATTTAAATTAGTTTTTATATTATTATTGATGAGAACTAATTTAAATTATAAAAAAATAAAGTTAAATCACTTTTTAAAATTTTTAAAACTAAATTAATATTTTTTTAATTTTAAAAATTAAAGTGAATTATAATATAATTTCAACCAACTTTTAATAGTTCTCAATGCTGTGATTCAAGCAGTTCTTGATGGTGTAGACACGCTTGCTGATTACGTAAACAGTTAGGAAGCTTGGCTCCTTTGGAAGGGCATCACTTTCAATGTCGTCAGTGTCAAGCACGTCCTTCATGGTGAGATTAAAGACCGAAATGCAAAGGATTGGGCTTTGGCATCATCATGTTCGATCGAGCGCAAAACCAAGGAGCATAGCACCGATCTTGTCGTCGCCGTCAAAACACTGGAAGACACGGACAGCCTTTTGATTCACCAGACAGGCATGTATGTAACTTCGCTTTTTCTCCGCTACGCCATCCGCAATACGTGTCAGCTTGTTCGATGTAAGAGCTTGAAAAGATGAAGGCTGCAGTTTGTCATTGAGACCTGTAATACTAGTATTTCTTTAGAAGTGAAAATACACTCTCTCCATAACGTCTGAACAAGTATATTTGTATACAGTACATCAAAATTAAACCCATATTTTCATGCTACCTTTTTTTTTCTGAAAAATTTTTGTTGGTCGAAGTATAACCTTGGTGGAGCACAAGCTACTGGAGCTGAGATCTCGGCGCTGGAAACCATGGTGAAGCACGGGCTCTTTATGATGGCAGCCATGGAAGTCGAGGGAAGCTCTTCAAATTTTTTAGTAAACTCCCGAGTTGGTTCTGAAAATTTCACGGTGAGACAAGCTGATTCTTGGCAATATCAAAACTCGAATATTTGATAGTCTATCAACGAAAAATATTAACTATGTTAATGAAAATTTCATTATTAAATAAATTAATCCCTAATATTATTTACACAAGAAAAAAAAAATCACATTTTCAAACTAGTAAGTGTTTGATTTTTGACACTAGTAGGACCAAATTGACATTCTTCAGCCATCAGGATCAGCTTGATCGGCTTGTTGAAATTGTTAGGTAGGAACTTAGAGATTTATTTCATTTTTTTTTTCAATTTTCAAAAAATGCTACATGTGTTCTTTTCTTTTTTAATTTGCTAACATAAGTGAGGCACCGCGTCAGGCACCATATATTGCGTTGGCACTGGAGTACCAAGTGAAATCGTTACGAAATATTTGTAAAAGTGGGTCTCTCATAAAGTGGCACTGAAGAAGGACTTGGGGAAAGGGTTGGGCAAACAAACCCAATCACAATCAGTAGCACAAGAGAAGAGTTGGGCCCCAGAGAGAAGCGCACCAGGAAACCCCCCAGTTTGCTTGAAGCTTCCACGGTATAGGGAATCGTCGCCTCTGGCTGCTGATTGTAAGGTGAGGGAGGAATAAAAGGTTTGGCTGATTGCATAGAGAGGCAGAGGATATTGTAAGAAAGGGAGTATCATTGCCTGTTACGTATTTTCGATTGCTTACTTCTGTTTGTAATTTAATTTCTTTTTACCCAATCAATACAAATTCCTATCACAGAATTCCACTATCATCTCGTTCTTCTGTGGTCAAACATGCTTCCCAGTAGCAGTTTTACCGTTTGAAAGTGAAGAATCCAGATCAGAATTTTACTTAAAGGAGACTGAGAATGAGGACCAATCTAAATCACAAGGAAGTCATAGCAGTGGTAAATCCAATAGATAGCAACACCATCCTCAGGGTTAGTTAAAGAAAATGTGAAGATGTAAATTTTGCTCAGATTTCTTGGTGAAAAGAAAAAATAGGAAAAACGTGTAACTACCTAACTTTACTCTCTTTGAATTTGCTATATGGATTGATTGAGTTGGGTAGTTTCTTAACGTTGGTTCTCATTGCATCACTTAATGTCTTGCCATAGCTCTTGCTACGATTGAAGAAATCAAGGACAATATGATTAATTACGATTGAGAATTTCTAATTTATGCGCCTGGTATGTGAACTCCTTTACACATTTTCAAGTAAGCTAAACTCAATGAAACAACAAAACAAACATTGATTTGCAGATATGATATACGATAAACTACAACTACAACGTGGTTTAATCTCCTTAGTCAATTCCAATAATTGAAATTGAAAAGGCTTTGTTGTCTTCTCCTTATATGCAAGAATCACATTGAAAAGACATTCAACACGCATAATTTGCTAGGATGATATCCAGAAATTGAATACGTATGCCATTGGGAGCATCAAGACCCACCACCTATTGGGTTTCGCTTTAAAACTTTTTGACCCATTGCATGAAAGCTGCTTGCCATGATAAGAGCAAAGAGTTTGATTCCTGCAACAAGGATATTAGCAAGAATTATCGGGTGAGGATTTGTTAAGAGAACATGGAACTATGCATTATTCATGTAAAAGTCTTTTATAAAGTTATATGTGTTGTCGTAAGACTCTTATAATTATTATGTCAGAAGTTACACATACAATGATATGATAGTAGATAATTTCATAATACTATAAAATTATTTAGATCGACACTATCGGTATATCAAAATTAATTCTTAGAGAATATACTACATAAATGTATGATATTACTCCATCATTGAAAAAATTGTCTTTGAAGAATAAACATACCTTGATCCACAGAATGCCACAACAAAATCTGCTCCCGAGCACGTAATTACACTTGTTGGGTCATCACGTGCAAAGCTATAGGCTACAGGACACACTTGTTTAAAAATCTTCGAATAGTTTGAAGACGAACACATTGCAGGGCTCTCATATGTGCCTCTGCAGCAGTACTCATCAGTTTTGTAGACATCACAGGCACTCCTACAAGCAATGACTTTGTCATCCTTCTTTGCAGCCAGCTGGGGAGGACAATTTTTCCTCAAGTCTCCATCACAGCCAGCAGTGCTGCAATTGCCAGTGCCATTCACAGCTCTCACTGCTATAGGCAAGTTGAACCCATCCACAAGGCTAACGTCATAGTAGTAGTTAGGTTCACTAAGGGTGAACTCAGCAATTGTGGAAGGTAGGCTTCCTGGGCCTGTGCAGTTTATGGTGTTTCCACATCCACCTGTTTGGCAATCACCATTTCCATTCTTGTCAAAGTTGCAGCCTGTTCTGGCCCATATCCTTCCACTCCATCCAGCAGGAGCAGTGTACACTGCTGATTGGCCTGGTTTTATTGTAAATCCGTCACCACTGAAGTTCTCATAGGGTGTTATCCCTGGCCATATTGTCTCCTTGCAGTAGTTCATTATGGTCAAAGATTTGCTGCTTCCGCAGAGTTCAGGTGCTGCCACCAGACAAATCAAATTACTATGCATTAAAAACAAATCCCTTCTAAATTAAGAAACACACATAATGAATAAAATAAGTGTTAAGCATAAACAAATCACTCTTAAGAGCTAACACATTGATAAGTGTTAATAATTTACATAATAGCAGATGAACCAAGGAATAGAATTAATTGGAGTCAACCAAAAGATGTACCACATAAATGCTTTATATGATTCACTAATTTTGTTTTTGAAGCACATAAATGCTTTATTTGATTCACTAATTTTGTTTAACTTTTGAAACCCCAAAACTATAATTTGGATAAAAGTTAGAAGATACAAGCCTTTAAGTTTTAACCAAACCATAATTTTGAACTTTTCGAAAGCTAAACCAAACATGTTATGAGGTTGACCGCATACAAAAAGGTTAAAGTATGAGAACATTATTACCGGATGCAATGACCACAAAGATGAAAGTGAGTTTAAGAACTGCAGTGTAATAAGGATTAGCCATCTGCTGATACTCGATCACACACTGTCTCTAATTATGTGACATTTGTCGTGAAGGGTTGTGTGTTATTTATGAGTACGCTTGATGAGAGGAGTGGAAGAATACGTGAGGAATGTGAACACTGACAGCCCAAAAAGGCTTCCTTGCTTACTTGGGCGAAGAATCAAAGTATACCTTGCTCACCTATGACATACTCTCAGCCTAAGATTCATTTGTTCTGCACTTCTGTACTTTTCACTTAACCTTTTCTCTTTCCCCTCTCTTGTTTTGAATCCCTTATGTTTGCTCTGCAGCTACAATTATATTCGTCCACTAAGCTATCATCTAATTTGTCCAAATTCACCAACAGAAAATATAAAAAAGATCCTATTTTTACTATTGTTCCTATGAGCACCGATTACCTTAAGTGCTTTTTCTTTTTTGGGTTATAATAATGGGGAAAAAAAGGAAAACAATATTCTAAATCTAACTTTATTTCTTTATACAAAATTCTTGTGTGCTCCAACGGCAAGTAATTGCCCTTGCACTGATTCTCTAATTACTTGTATTTTTTATAAGCTTTTAACTTCACTTCAATCCTAGTAGTAACCTTCTTAAGCTAAAATGAAATCAAAACTACCCGCGTAGCAATTCTTCAGCTGCGAGCATTGCGTTCTCGGAAAAATTGCAGGATGTATATGGATTTTGCTGTATGATCTTCGTAGGACTCGTATTAAATTGTGAATCTTCCTCAAAATAAAGCTTTATGAACATGTGCGAAGTCATGAATTGTATGACTTACAATAAGAAAGTATTGACTAATTAACATTGTTTCTCTTAGAGATAATTACATATAATGGTAGATAAATGAGTTTAAAATTTTGCATGTAAGATGTTGCTTTTGTATAGTGTTATATCCATGCAATCATCCCAATCATTTAGTCTCTTAAATAATGTTGATAATTAAGAGATTAAAGTACAATTCCTGCAGTTTTACCAGTGGTAAGGATAGAAATCACCTTCCACTTTTTCATTTTTGATATCTTCTATCCACAATTTTTGTTTTTACTACCATTTTTTATATCTTCTATCCACAATATTAATGTGGGACATGAGATTGATGCTCGATTAACAAATATTTTAACATGTAATAATACTGAACAGGTCTTCTACATTAATTGAAATTAAGAATGTCTTTTATAAATAAGGTTATATATCAGTAAGACATGACCTAATTAAAGAACCCCACCAATCACAGAATTTTCAAATATGTATAATTGTATCCGCGAATATGATACGTGCCCTATTTTGGAATATCTGGCTTCTTGCCATGCTACCAGCTTAGAAAACAAAACAGCAAAAAGAAGTCTCAAAAATCAGAAAAGAGAAAATAAATAACGCAGCCGGATATATAATGATAATATGATTATGATATATCACATGCTATAAGAACAAAAAAAGGCCTTGGAATCATTTTTAGTAACGTTGCTGATACCCATCTTCTTCGAAGACGCACCATAATTCTTTTTGTGAAAGTCCACGAAGAGGACCAAAAGAGAGGCATAGAAAACGACATTGAAGCACCAACCCCACACCCCGGAGCACCCTGAACCAGTGAAGTGGTAGTACAGCATGAGCCCCAGAACCACGAAGCTCGAGTAGAACTGCATGATCTGAACGTTGGTCACAAGCTTCTTCCACTTTGGGCGCACTCCAAGTGCGCACGATAAGTAGTAGGCGTACATTAGGACGTGCACGGAGGCGTTGGTGAAGAGCACCGCCGGGAACAGCGTCTGGGAGGTTTGCAGCCAGATGTAGCACATGATCACGACGTTGGAGTGGTGGTACACGTGGAGGAACGAGAGCCGTTGGTTGGAGTTGCTGAGGATGGTGTCCATGAACTCTAGGATCTTGGAGAGGTAGAAGATGTAGGCCCAGAAGAATATGGGCCCGGTGGGCTTGGTGTGTGGAGGGAAGCACACGATCCAGTGGAGGTGAGGTGCTTGGGAGATGGTGGAGAGGAGGCAGCCGAGGGCCATGATGAGGGAGAGGAGCAGGAGGGAGGTGTTGTGGACGGCTGAGATTGGTTTGAGGATGGATGGGGGAATGGAGGGCAGAGATTTCATTTGGGGGAGGAGGATGAAGACGGAGGAGAGGTAGGAGAGGATGGTGAAGCAGAGGAACTGTGGAGTTGAGGCCATGGTTTTGCCTGGGGTCCATGCGAAGTTTTGGATTGTGGGATGGTTAACTAACCAGTACTCCATGGCTGAGAAAATGTGACTCATTACTCAGGCACCACTATCCTAGCCAGCTAGCTGCTGTGTGAGAGGGAGGATCTTGAATGCAATGTTGAGCCAAAGGAAATATATAAGATCAACGGCATATTAGAGCTTCATAACTCCTTGTAGTGGTAGCTAGCTAGTAGACGACTATTATAGTAGTGGTGAAAGGAAAAATGAGACATAAGATATTTTATAAGTAACTATTAAATCACATCTGTATCGATAAGATAATATTGTATTTATATGTGAGAAGATGTTGCCTTTTTAATGTCCCTGTATGATAGGTGTTATAATATGATATGTGCAGCTCGTGGTGAAATAGAGATGATGGTACAGCTAACTACAATTACTATATATATCCGGTTTAATTTTACTATTTCAATATCTATTTTCTTAATAATTTAAATACCCTACTCATAAAATGCATAGGTCCACAACTTAGTTTTTCTCTTGAGTTATTCTCTCTCCATCACTCATCTCACATTCACATAGAATCCATATAGATGTCTACGTCTATGTGAGCGTTGAAATAGAATTATTGTGTCTCTCACAGTCACCAAAGGTCCATATAAGTCTAGCTGTATGAAATTCAGACCATCTTGAGTGCCCATATCTCGCTCTATATATTAGGTTACTCTTAAATGTACTAGTCTTGAACATAGCCAAAATGGCTTCCCATATCACTGAGTAATGTATGCTCCAGAGTGAAAGCTCCATTTGCCAATGCCATCAACCCTTTTACTATGTGATCGTTGCCACGTTACCTTTATATATGGAGGACGACCAACTTAAGATTAATGTTCAAATTTGTGTCCTGTATCTTTCTCTGTATCTCTGCCAATTGCGTGCGTACATTGCACTTGTGCAGCGTTCCATGGTTATGCATTAATCCATTCACCTACAAGAGCAAGTTTAGTTACACCTATCCATTATTTGTCTCATCCTCTATCAGGGATCGGCTAATTTGAATGGTTCTAGCTACCTACACAACAACAGGATAGAGTAATTATTTTCTGAATATATAGTTTTATATCTTATCAAAAGTAATATATATATATATATATATATATAGAATAATTTTCAGTTGCAAAATATTAAACATTTTTACTTAATACTTATATATTTTATGTAATTAAAATGATGTTAGGAATTTTTCTTGAGAGGATGTAGCACAATTATAATACATGTGATGCACTGGTACAATAACTAATGATGAACTGCGGTAGTGCACCATACAACTATAGATATGCAGTGTTTGGTGGCAGAATGATTGTCGCTAAATGCTCGGACAAATTGTTTCCGACGGAAAAATATACCCGTGAAAAACCCAAAAAAACATATTTGGTGGCCGCAGGCAATGCAAGTGCGTGTGTTCACTTTTAATTTGTAAATAATATCATTTATTAATTATTTCCTTTTTTGTGTCTTCAAAACTAGAGTTATTTCCAACAGAGGTATATGTATCTAAGAGTAATGTTTAGTGTACAATGCAATTACATAACAAATGTAGATTATACATTTTATCATCATTGAATGTATGGTTTTTCAACCATAACGTGTGGGCACACCTAGAATAAGTCTTCAAGATCATTTTGATCAGTCAGTTATGTCCATGCTCTTGAAATTAATTAGTGCTATGCATATGTTTTTAATTAAATTTTTATTTAACAACCTAAGTTTTGTTTTAAACCCTCAACCATTAAAACATAACCTAAACTAACCTCTGAAGTATATGCGACACTCGTTACATTGTATTTGCTAAATAAAGAAAGAAAACTCAACAATCAAAATCCTTTCGTTCGGGTTTTAGGTAGCATTTTCATGTTACAAAGGTATTTGCCTTGCTTACAAAAGCCGAACAATAGGAAATAAGATATTTCTCCCAACACTGATCTCAATGCATACAACAACAAATTATTAAATGGGCGAGAAAAATCGTTCATAAGGTAGGTGCGGATTTATGTGATCGAAAGGTATGTACAACAAATTTTCTACTACTAGTAGGTTGCTATATGAACAAGAACAAGTATACGTATTAATTACAAATGATACTGATGTTTGTATGCCTAGCTATTTGTTCTGTTCAAAGATCATTGAAGTACATGCGTGCTCCCTTGAATCCTTCACACATGAATCAGCAATGAGCAACGAGGGGAACATTCAAAGGAGAAAATTAGGCCTATGTCGGTGATTCAACTCTAAGAATCCAGATCGGAACAATACTGTTTACACTCATTTTATGATGAGCCACTGAGCGTATGTTTTTTATTGTTCGCATCTCTCTCAAAAGGGTTCGGATCCACTAGGATATAATCAAAATACTTAGAGTCTGTTTGGTTTCTTTGAAAAGCAGTTTTGATTTCAGGTTTTCCGGTTTTAAGTTCTGCAGGAAAAATTGAAAACAGGAAACTGAAAATCGAAAATTGAAAAAAATAAAACAAACAGGCTATTAGGCGTTGAGTATGTTCGATTGAGTATGTTCAATGCACCATTAGATTATAATTTCAAATGTTAAAGGGATTGATTATCCATCGTTGCCAGTCAACATTGTTTTTTCATTTTTACAACTTATATGAGTAACATTGACTTGAACAGATTTAGCATTGAACAGCCAAATACATGGCTCATTGTACAAAATTTGTAGGCCCAAACCGAGGTTCACCCAGAGCAAATACCCAACCTTCACAACGTTATCCTTTTCCACTGACCCTGCATATGATCACTTTTAATTGTAAGCTTAACATATGATGATCAAATTTTGTTGTACCAATGTGTCTGTCATATGCATGCCATTATTTTTTATTATTAATCAAACAATATTTATTGACAAAATAGAGCGGTACCAATATTTATTGCCCACCAAAGAATCGAACCGCACCATAGTTTATTGCAAAATTGAATAGACCAAAACAAAAAACGACTTGACTAATGACTATAACCTAAACCAGCCAACCCATTTTGAGAATTTGCTCATTCCTGCACCCCGTACTGAAAATTTATGTCGTGACACCCTGGTATTTGGCTACTTGTTTGCATATTTGTAAGGCCTCAACTCAAGAATCATTCTTAAAGATCATAATTGTATGTCACTAGCCATGATGAGGAGGACCAATTGATGATATTGTTCTTCCAATCCAAATGCCAATAGACCCAACCCCAGAAGCGAGGGCTTATATATGCAATGCATTTTGATGAAGTTCGAATTTCATTACATGTTGCAAAAGTAATGTCAATTTGAACAAGAGAAAACCACTGTTTCGGTGCATTTACGCTCTACCGTCTAACAAGAGAAACGAAATTGAAAGCAAGCAATCAAACAAGTCATGAATCTTTAACATGGTGTTTATTCTTCTTCTTCCTAGTAGCATAACTCCTGAGATGAAAGTCAACAAAGAGAGCCAAAAGAGAAGCATTGAAAACCGCATTGAAGCACCACCCCCAAATCCCGGAGCACCCGGAGCCGTAGAAGTGGTAGTACAGCATAACAGCGGACACTGCGAAGCTGAACACGAACTGCACGATCTGGCAGTCCGTCACGGCACGCTTCCAGCCGGGTCGGATCCCCAGCGCGCTCAGGAAGTAGTACCCGTACATGAGCACGTGCACCGACGCGTTTGTGACGAGCGCAACGGGGAACAGCGACTGCGAGGTGTGGAGCCACAGGTAGGACATGACGAGGACCGTTGCGTGGTGGTAGACGTGGAGGAAGGTGAGGCGCGTGAAGGAGCGCGAGAGCACGATGAAGAGCGTGTCGAGGAGCTCGAGGATCTTGGAGAGGTAGAAGACGTAGGCCCAGAAGAAGAGAGGGCCACGGGGCGGGGTGTGGGGAGGGAAGCAGATGAGCCAGCGGAGGTGAGGGGTGTGGGAGAGGGCGGAGAGGGAGCAGGCGAGGGACATGGAGAGGGAGAGGAGGAGGAGGGTGAGGTTGTGGAGGGCGGCGACGGGTTTGAGGAGGGAGGGGGCGAGGGGAGGGAGGGGGAGGAGGGAGAGGAGGAGGGTGAGGAGGAGGTAGGTGAGGACGGAGAGGGAGAGGAAGAGGACGGAGGAGAGCGGGGTCTGGGGAGGGTTCCACTCGAAGTTGAGGATGCTTGGGTGGTACACCAGCCAGTATTGGAGGCCTGCCGTCACACTCATCGCTATCAGGCTACGGGGTTCGACAGGGATGAGGAAATGTGTGGCGTGGATGAAGTAAACTGCGTTCGATTCGGGACAATATTAAGGTTGTATTTCTCTTATTATTCTTGTGCAATTCAACACGCGCCCCCCAGCAAAACCATCATTAATTCATTTGTCATCTCCCTTTTCGAGTGGCTCCAGTTGCTTGTGGAAAATACAAAGGATAATTTAACTCATAAAATGTGAAATGTGTCAATTCACATACCATCTAGCACTTGAATGTGATATAAATTCTACTTGATAGAGTTCACGTCCTATCCAATAGTTAATGAGTTGAGTCAAAACAGTTCTCACATCCATGAGTATAAATAACATTACAATTTGACAAATAGAAATGAATCTTTACATATAATTTTTTTAGTGCAAATTTCTAGTATTGATTTCAAATTTGAGCTCTTAACAAGATATATGATAAAAATTTGATCTATGCTAAAAATTTACAGGTATAGAGTTGACATGAAAAATAAAAAATATTTCCTTTGCCAACGGTTTTGTACAAATTTATAGTATTCTTTTGTTTTTGTGTAATTTCATTTCCTAAAATTACTACTCTTCATTCTTACACAGTTCACATAGCTGCACAAAAGTCAAGTTAGTAATGGTGATAAACTCGACAACAGAACTTTATAGTGTATGCTCAGATATATCTCTGACTTTTTCGTGTATCTATCGATCTGTTTTTGCTTGTTTTCATCAACGAGTCTTGAAACCAGAAGCTAGCAAACCTAAGCAGTTTTTGAATCAAGATTTCGTTTAAACAAGATCACTTGTCTATACACAAGTGCTACAAAATGAGGCTTAGGAACTGCTTTTCCCAATCTCAATCGAACGTGCATGGATGAATGGAAGCGTTTCGATCAAAGGAGGAAAAATTTTGGGCTCACCAGTCCCACCACTCCTCCAGGCTCGAGTATAGCAGCCTGAAACCACAAAGGACACTCAAGTAGTAGCAAACTATAGCAAACAGCAAAATTGGACAATGCCTACGCTCAAATTAGAAGAACCTAAGCTGATCCTGTGGCAACCTTCTTCCGAACAATCCTTTTTCTTCGAGCTTTAGGGGACGAAGATTCAGCATCACCAAGAGAGCCTGCATTCCCTTGTTTGATGCCCAGTAGCCCAAGGCCTGAGACAACTGCGTTCTTTGATATAAACCATTTTGAGGATGGCTTTTCTACATTCTCGGAAGCCCTGCTGTAAACTTTCAACAGTTCATCTGACTGAGCCAGTGGATCAGCCTCAACTCCAAGCCAGGCTCGCCTGGAAGTCTCTCCTAATTGAACGTTCATGACCCTGCATAAAATTTAGAACACATGCTCAATGATAAGGCATCAGAATTCCATAATATTTTCTTCTGCTACCATGTAAAATCATTGTTAAATTTGCTCAAAATCGAAAGAAGTGGTAAAAAAGACTACAGTGTTAGAAAGAAAGAAAAAAGTTAGAATGACCATATATGCCAAAGTCAATGGCACAAACAGAGGTGAAAAAGCTGTAGTCATGAATAATTAGCATAAAGACAAACAGGCAACTCTAAACTGGCATCAGTTAGATGAATAACTAGGTGGGTGATAAGGCAGACCTTAAGGCTGTGCTGAAGAACAATGCGACTCCAATAACATCAAAATGGCTAATCATTGCTCTATCAAATCCACATAGCAGCTGATATCTCAGATTAGCATAGATTCCAAGAAAAGCGCCATAACCAAGTGCATTACTGCTCACACTTGGGACTGTGACTGATAATCTGGAAGCATATGAAAAGGTAACATTAGCATTTGACACACCTATTTTGATCAATTGCAGGTAAATGTCATTTCTTGACAATTAGATCAACTGAATGCTGTTGAACAAAAGGCGGGTTTTCCCCAATGTATACCTTCCCTCCTTTTTCTTAGCCAAAGAATTTGACAAGGCACCCTGTACTGCACCAGCACTTAAACCCACCATGCATAATTCAGCAGCCTTGAACAAAAAGCATTGGATCCTCTTTTGCAAGTCAAATTCCCTTAGCGGATAGCTCTTTTCAAATATATTGTTTGGAAGCTTCTGCAGTGTATTCTGTAAATCAAATCGAAATGTGTTTCCATAGGATCGACAAGGAGCAAATGACCAAACAACTACTGCATTGCAAGCTGCTACTGTGAGCACATTGATTAGTGCAAGATCCCACTCCTGCTTTATCCTAGAGTAAAATTGAAGTTAACAATTATTACTTCAATTAATTGATGAGAACACCAGATAAACCTCCAAATCATTTTAAAATAAACAACATACCTATCCTTCCGATTTTTAAACTCCCACCACACTGAGCAACCTATTGTGGCAGCTTCCTCTAATAGAAGCCTGTACATGAATGTGGGATCTGCAAGCAACCTGAGCAATACATCATTGACATATCAGACAATATGGTCCATAAAGAAAGTGCAACAGATTAAGTAAAAGAGATCGACTTCCACTTCACAAATTAGCAACCTATTTTTGATCAGGCATGGGAGGAGGACATCTATTACTTGTTCTCATGTGTTTAAGACGCCTGGCTTCAAAAATTAGATGTCCAACGGATCACATTCACTTATCCATATAGGCATAAAATATAGGAGTCTTATACACTAAAGGACAGTGAAAAACATAGGTTTATACTTCTCTTAGTTGATTAGAAAAGCTATACTTAGCTTCAAATCCAGTGTAAACATATGCTAAGTTTTTTAACAGAGGATTTCCTCTCCTCTGTAGCTCATTGTCAAGAAAAGTATTTCATCCAAGAAAGGAAAACTAATGATCCAACAGCATGAACATGGACTTAAATTTTGCTTTTCGGTTTTGAAATTAATTGTATACGTTGAAATTTTTCTTACATTTCACAGAGAGAGAGAGAGAGAAGGGGGGGAGGGAGAACAGGGTCAACCAGAACACAACTAAAATTACCTGCCAATGAAAGCTCTTGATATTCCTTGCGGTAATGCTCGGGATATAAACCTACTGGTAGTTGGCCTGGCATTGATTGCTAGGAATTTTACCATCTGAGCTGAGCTAACCAACCCCTAAAAGAAAAAGTTTAGTCAGTCTACAGTATACAGCCCTATGCTTCACAGCCTAAACATAACCTGAAATGTGCAGTACCAATTCATAAGCTTGCCGAAACCCAGCAGGCAAATCCATCATCGTCTTTTGCCATTCATTTAACACAGCATCCACAAATTTACGGTCAAATAGCTGCAACAAGGACAAAAATAACATTAATCCTTTACGAAATGCCAAATGAAAGCAACAGCAGGTTGTGTATATTTAGGAAGCGGTGAAAATACTCATAAAAGCTTTGTCGTTGTTGGAAAACACACTTAAATAGCATAAGTGAGATTTCTAACCTCTTCAAGAAGTATCCGTCTCCTAAACAATCCACCCTCATCTCCCTCGTCACCATCATCGAAGTCGTCAAAGTAATCATCATCATCGCCATCATCGTCACCTCCATCACCACCACCATGATTGATTTTCTTTCCAATACCTCCACCACCTCCCCCAACATCTAACTGCCAAAAAAAAAATGAATTTCCAGATACTAACTCGCAAATAACACTGCAAACGAACTGGTGAAATCACAGCCACCCCTCAATACATATATACACAGGTCTCATGAAAACTACTAGACTGAAAATTCAGATGCAACCACTAAACACCACTCTTAATTAGCGCCTTACAGTAACAAGTAGACATATATAAAAGAAACCTAAATAGTTAATTGGAAAGAGAACACAGAAATGACACGATGTTGCAATACTCTACTAACCCAGTGTTGAATTCTCATGCTTTTAAAGTGTACAAATTAGCTTTCCTCCTCATAGATACAGAGAACACTCAAATATATACAGAATCAGCATAACTAAGCATTTCATTTGTGCATTTCCTTCTACTGTCATCTGTTCATTTACTTGTACTTATTCGACAATCAGAAAACGAACAACAAGCCTCTCAACTGAACCCAAATTTTCGTTGCAAGAGAAACAAAAGAAAGAGCACAAACCTCAGGGCTAGACCTGGTTTGCTTCTGCGTTAAATCAAGCTTGGATTTCTCCAGCGTGACTGCACCGAGCGAACCGTACTGCCCCTTCATAACGGGACCGAAAGACGACGACGAGGAACCAGAAGAAAGCGAAGAGGACGAAGAATTCGAGGTGGCAGGAACCGCAGGCGCTGCGAAGCACCGCTCTAGAAGAGAGGCGGAGTCACTCTCGACCTCGGCGGGGGACGACGATGCCCTAACCGCCAGGAATCGGCGGCGGCGGTGGTGGAAGGAGGGGAGTTTGGGAAGCGGAGGGAGGGAGGGCTTAGGGGACAAGGTGTTGGCGGCGACGTGGGAGTTCATGGGCATGATTTGCGCCGTGTGGAACACCGCGTGAGACATTGTTGCTGCGTTTGGATGGATAGAAAATTGAGGGATTTTTTTTGTTTATTTTTGTTGTTGTTGTTCTCAGAGAATGTTGTTCATGAGTGAGGATAGGGAGGGGGAAGTTAAATTGCCTGTGTTGTGTTCTCTCAATCTCTGTAGAGAGAGAAAGAGGGAGGGATGGGGGAACTGAGGGTGAAGATAGCCCACTCACTGACCCAACAACCAACCCAATCCCCAATGGCCGAGTCACTCAATTATACTCTAACCAGCTGAGTTCACTCGCCTCGACTCGGCCGGCCTCGCTCACTCATTTCAATTCACTTTTTCTCTAAGTGTAATTACTTGAATTTTCGTGAGAGCATAGTTGAAGGTCACGCGTAAAATCACAATGTAAAATCTTTCTTTTTCTATTTTTTCAGTAAACTAGCTAATGAGATAAAATATGAACTCTAGTCTCTAGTAGATTACACGACCTAACATGAAATTTCATTCGGCACTTGTTTAATTATAAGTCGGTTTGGATTAGCCAATACAATCGCACACCCACAATATTAATTTTAAAATATTAAAAATAAATTTATTTAATTAATAGAAACTAAAAAGTGTGAAATCATGTTAGATAATTATCTACTATAATTTGCTACTTTTAGTTTTGATTAATTGATAGTATAAAATTATTTTATAATTAATTTTGAAGTAAAATGATTTATGTTTGATAATTTGATTTGAGAAGTGCTTTGATAAAAGAAAATTAAAAATGGAAAAACAAAAAAATAAACAATTTTTCGCTTCTACTTAAATTGATTGTATCCTAACACAAAACCAAACAAGATAAAACATGGATAAAGTCAATTTTAGGCTTTGAAAATCCATTTTTAAGTTTATAAAGGGTAAGGGAAATTCCAAACAGGCTAATAGTTATTTTTACACACAATTTACTTTTTATTAAGTGCAATATTATTTTAACTTCTATAAGGTGAATGTCTCATTTGACATCTATTCTTTCATATTTGATGAGGTTATTAAGTTAAGTATGGAGATACCACAAGTTCATAACGATGGTTAAGTATATTTCACATCATAAATCTAATTTTTTGATGTAAAAATACCATTGGTCTTTTATTAATGGTTGCTTCATCCATAAAGCAAAAATGAGGATTATCTTTTCAGACAATAATATAGAATATTATTATTCTAATATTTAAAAATGAGTATTTAATTAATACACTTACTCTATCACTCTATTATCCTTAGAAGTAAAGTGATATGGTTCGCAAATTCCCAAGGGAAACCAAAAGCACTGTATAACTTCAACTTGGCATCATCGTTCAAGCATCATTTGCCTTGTCAAGAGGACACAGAGTTTGTGTCTTCGTGAAGAAAAGCAATAAGCAGGACACGCGAGATGATGAACCAATAGTAACCAAAAAGGCATCCCTTTCTTGTAGCACCATTCCAAAGCCATCCCTTTCACACCCCTTTCCCCCATGCAAAAAGCCACGTACATATAAATACTTCCTCAACGTTAATTGCTTCTTCCTCAACATCTTTTCATCCCGAACACAGAAACTTGAAAGAGGCAAACATAGATATCCATGTCCTTAACAGGCCGTCCTCGTGCTATTGTCAATGGAGCTCGAAGAACGAGAACCTTCCACTATTTCTGGTGCCTAAATTGCCAACGCACTGTGAGGATACCCGCTACATATCCAAATGGCTCTTTGTGTCCTTATTGCTTCCACAGATTACGTTATGAGCTTGACATCACAAGGCCAAGGTTACTCATGAATGTGCCTAATAACTTGGAACCATCCCCAGCTACCCAACTGATGAATAGCTTGGCTCTCATCCTTGATCCATCTCTAAGAAGGCAGCACAATCATTGGGAAACAGAAAATGATGAAGATGGTCCAAATCCACAGGCTTGGATTACCCTCAGATTTGAGAGACCAACTCGTCCACCAAGGCTTATGCCCCCACAAGAAAACATGGTTCCAGAAGCCAATAACACACGTTATAATAATGATGGTGCTAATGGAAACCCTTTTGGGGACGCATTAGATGACTTCATTGAAGGGGTGGTTGAGAGCAATCGACGGGGGCCACCGCCGGCAACATCTTCAGCCATTGAAGCCTTGCCGGTGATGAAGCTGACACAAGCCCATTTGGCAAGTGACCCCAACTGTGCAATTTGCAAAGACGAGTTTGATGTTGATGTGGAAGTGAGGGAGTTGCCATGCAATCATTTCTACCATTCTGACTGCATTGTACCTTGGCTCCGCATGCACAACACGTGCCCCGTGTGCCGCTATGAGCTTCCAGGGGTTGCCGGTGGTAGTGGTGACTACCATTTCCGGAATCAGAATGAGCAGTGGTTTGACTTTGAGGAAGTTACGAGCAGCTTGAACTGGATTTGGAGACAGCTGGCTTCGGTCACTCCCATCCGTGCTATCCTAGATTGGACTCACAGACATTTCTTTTACTTTTGGTAAAAGATACACAGACATTTCGATCAACAAGAAAACAATGCTCGTCCTAGGGAAGGTAAGATCAAAATCTAAAGATATTATATAAAGTGTGTTTACAAACCTTAGAATCAAATTCCCATGGCTTCCAAACACCCCGTAATAGAATTCAATTCAATTTTCTATCATAAATATTTCTAAAAGAGCCTCGTAATGTTTTTTATATAAATTTTTTGTGACAACTGTTTTCTGTTTTATCTTTTTTTAAAAAAAATTATGTGTGGAGATAGTATAGACTATAGTATATTTATATGTGTGGAAGAATATGGTAAGTTAAAGTTCATTATGAAATTAATAGACCATAGACTATTGGTAGTTTAATGCCTAACAAAGCTGTAAAGATACCTGCAGGTTGTTCTTGGTGGCGAGCATTGCTCATTTTATAGCTTTCTTCATCTATAAGATCCAAGGATGCATGGAACCTGGTTTATCAAATTAGAATTATTATTCCATCAGGAATCACTATTAACAGGTAATAGGTGCATAGCACTAATTAATTTCCAGAGCATGGACAGAACTGACTGATCAAAATGATCTTGAAGACTCATTCTAGGTGTGCCCACAAGTTATGGCTGAAAAGCCATATATTTATTGGTCGAGAACGCAACTAAATTTCAGAAGAGAACATCACTTGCATCCTGGTTTTTATTTTCTTTTTAATTATTTTCTGTATATATGATTTTAACTTGCTCTGTGCACATAAATCTAAATGTGAACCTACCAAAAGAAAATCTCCAAGTGAATGATTACGGTAATTCCCTTGCTCACTTATTGAGGTGTCTTGTGTATTCTCATGTTATGCCATGTAATGCTCATCTGTTTGCAGCAGCTGCTCAAACTCAATGGCTTCAGGGCACAGTTAGGTGCAGATTGCAGTACCATAAAAATCTAGCAGATAAAATTACGGTAAAAAAAAAAAAAAAAATTGTAAATAATTGAGAAAAAAAATCTTTATGTGTTTGTGTATTTATGTGCATGAATATTTTAAAGATTATTTTCCACAATGTTATTAAACACAAATTAACGCATATATATCCCCACATTTTTTTTTAATTTTATTTTCTGCTGTATCTTGTTTGTTCTGTCAAATTTTCATTGGATGTGATTGTTTCTTTTTATATTTCCTTTATTAAAAGATTTCTCAGATAAATGTAACTTAAATTCATAAAAGAAAAAGGAGAAAAAACAAGTAAGTTTGGTGAGAAGGCTGTGTGTGTTTGGATTTGGGAAAGAGAATGGTAGGATTGAATGTGCCTCAGCCTTTCCTGTCGCCGGTTTGCAAGGCGGCTCCATACCCACTTGATCTCATCGCCACCGCCGCCTGCCTCCACTTCGGCCACCTTCTCGGCCGCCGCGCCACCCACCGTCTCCGCCTTGAGGTTCTTCTTCACTCCTGTGTCAAGGTCTCTCTCTCTTCCTTTCATTTTTTCATTTACTTTAGTCTTACTACGAATTTCAAAACTTTGGAGATGGGCTTCATAGAAAATTTTGAAATTGATTCTCTTTTCCTCGTTTTAGATTAATTGAGATCACAGGGCATCATATCGTTTAATTTGGTTTAGGATAATCATGATGTCCTAGTTGATCACACTGCTAAATGATTCATTCATGCTACTTTTGAATTTTGATGCTAACAATGGGAAGCTTAGATATTTGGTTATAGACTATTGGTTGACCTGTGCACTGGATCTTTGGTTGGTTTCATTAGCAACCTTTATGAAAGTGAGCTTGCTCTGCCAAATTATAAACCACAGATATTACTCTTCGAACAAGAAAAAAAATCTTTGCACAGTACTGCTTATCGCTCGACACATCAATTTTTGGGGCTATCATTGTTTTTGACTTTCCCTACATCTTTTTTATGTAATAAGTGATGTGATAAGTGATGAATGGAACGAAGCAAACCCTTTTTCTTGCTCTGGAATTATCGGAGAATTTCTTTTATAAACCGTTAGTTGCTTTTTGGATGCTAGAAGAAGTTTCCTCTTGTGGCTTCTCAATTTTTTCTTTGTATTTTGGTGTGTGTGATTTAATGAATTTGGCCATTGTTGGGTCTCTTCTTTTGATGTTCTGTTGGCATTTCCTCATGACTAACATGTCTCTTTTGACTAAACAGAAACTCGCTCCTCTGAATCATGTGTTTAGATTGAAGGATAAATGGTGTCAAAGTTCCATTCAACTCAAGGGAATAAATTTTCTTCAACTGTCAAATGATGATTTGACTTCCGCATGTTCAACTAGTTTCTCTTTCTTTAATGGGGGAGGAGATGGGCCTAACTTCGGAAATGCTGGGATATCCAAATCCAAGATGTCCGGTAAAACTCCATTTAATGGAAGGAAATGGACAAATATTCTCCTTGCTGCCAATGTCTTGTGAGTATTACTATATTCCCCTTGATGCTGTATTAAAGTCGATGTTGTATCAATGTGTATTGTCATTTTTTATGTCCTTTATGTTCTGTTTCTAACGCTATTAGCTGATGTTAGTGCTTTTGCAATTTTACATACAACTTGGTGGGATGGCTTAGTATTTACTAATTACTAGTGCAGATTTTATATTGCGCAACTTGCGACCCAAGGCAAACTTTTATTATGGGGAGCGAAGGTAAGGTTGCAATTAAGAATCTGAACACATCCTAAATTGTGTGGAGGTTTTACATGTAAGTTTTGTGTGTTACTAGATAAACAGTCTCATTGGCAAAGGACAACTTTGGAGACTCGCCACATCTTCCTTTTTGCATGCGAACATTGGACACCTTATGGTTGGGTTTGAAATAAGTGTTTGAAGTTTGTTTTGTTAAGCTCCATTTGTTTAGGTCTTTAAATTACTACAAATTCTTTTCAGGTCAATTGTTATTCATTGAATTCAGTTGGTCCAACCGTGGAGAGCTTTAGTGGTCCTCGCAGATATCTTGCAGTTTACTTTGTCTCTGCAATTGCAAGTAACCATTTATATTCTCCCTACAACAGCCGATGAAATTGCTTTCCTCCAAATATTCTGATTCCATAATTTCTAGAAAATCAGGTTCAGCTATGAGTTATTGGTTCTCCAGAATGCCTGCAGTAGGTGCATCAGGGGCAATTTTTGGACTAGTAAGTTCTTTAGGCGTTTTGTCTGTCACAAATTCGTTTACTGCCTCATGGGCATTTTACTGTTATGCACATAGATGACCAAAATTGAAGCTATAATTTTGGTTTTTAAGGATCACCTTATAATTGATGTTTATTTGTCCCTGTTCACCTTATAATTTTAGTTTTAAGGATCACCTTATAACAGATATTCATGTACTTAACTTTTTGCTTCCCAAATGTCTATCTTGTTTTGAAACTTTTCGTTTGGAGTATTTGTAAAACTGAATTGTTAATCATTTTCCTTCCCTATTTTCATTTCTAATATGCTATACATGATTTTCAGGTTGGATCAGTTGCAGTGTTTGTCCTGAGGCACAAGGACCTTGTAGGAGGTGGTAAAGAAGACTTGCAGCACATAGCACATGTAATTGCCGTCAATATGGTAAGGTGTCTTCATTCCCTGTGTCAGCAGAGTTGAAGGATTTGCTATTGGCCCAACTTAGAGATTTAGACAGTTCTTGGCTGAATGAGGCCTTTTCTTCTTAGCCCGTTTGATTGAATTATCAGTTATCTTTAGCTAGGGTTTGCTTTCTCATTCCATGAGTTGATGTCCTCAGATCACTTCTGATTCTGCCAAATTGTTGTTGTTACATTAATATTTGCTCCAAATTAGCCAGGACATAACACAGAGTTTTTGCAAGATTTTTTGCATGATTTTGCTTGTGTATTAGAGGGTTATATATACTTATATGCTTCATTACGAAATGTATGCTTGGGAGAGGTTGTTTATTCATGCAATGTTATTTAGGGAACTCTTCCTGCTTTTAACTTAACTTAGCACCCTATGACTAGGACTCATAAGGAGGCTGCTGTTCCTGTTCTATGTGTTCTAATAGTGACACATTTTCTCATGCAGGTCATTGGGCTTTTATCCAATGGCATTGACAACTGGGGACATGTAAGTATTACTGTTTTATATATGTCACATTTTCTGGTTCCTCAATTGAGAGTTAAATCTTTTGCAAGGTAAAGAGTGTGTCGTCAATGAATTTTGTTTTTTTAAAGTACCTTGGGGATTAATTTCTTTAGTTCTGTTTGTTTGGTAGCATAGTTGTTGGCTATTAAAACGCAGCTTCCTTTCTAATGCTAATTAGTGGTTCCTTGAACATGTGCTATTTCAGTTAGGAGGCTTGATTGGTGGAGTGGCCGCATCATGGCTTATTGGGCCAGCATGGAAATATGAATCCACATCCCGGGATGGAAGAAGACTTTTCACTGATAGTGCACCAATGTATAATCTCTTCAAGATTAGAAGAGTACCTAAGCAATGGAAATAGAAGCATTTCTTTATAGAATAGATTGGAACCTATTACTAAAGGAATAATTATCACTTGCTGTTTAATTATAATGGCTGATTGTATCAGCTGATTCATTCACAATGGCCTAAGAATTGAAATATTGGTTTAACAATCTCATTTTCTTCTGATCATTTGCTGCTTATAACAAATCTTTTTTAATATCTTCGGCAAGACGGTAACAACTTGTTGGTAATGCCGTGGAGTAATGGTATTCTAAAATAAAAATCACTTTTCCATGGAGTTGTTAATTTTATTTTTACATGTTTATAATATGATCTACTATTAAGAGATTTATCGGTTAAAATGTTTGTAATATAATTTTATCACTCAACCCTAGCAGTTAGAAGCATGGAGTTTTCTTAATTGATCTGTCATTTATATTTCATATGATTAGTCCATTTTCGTAGTTTCAAAAGCGTAAACTGTTGATAGCACAAAGGTGAATTAGTCTTTATTTTATATGATCTATAGAGATAATAATCATATATTATTTCAAAAAATTATATCTTATGGTTTTTATTTTTTAAAAATAATTTTGCACTAATACATGTGAAAATCGCAGAAAAATATAGTAAATAGTAGTCTTTTAATTCAATGGGTTTTTCTGCGCATCCTTATTTTAAGTTCAGTATATCCTTAAATTTGTAACTCGATAACTTTTTATATATATTTGGTTAAACATAAATGTCATTAAAAAAATAAAAGAGTATGAATACATATTAATTCTTAAATCAAAACATTATCACAATTGCCGATATTATTCTGAAAAAAAAAATTTATATCAAAAGGATTAACAAGTTAAACTTTTTTTTTCTCTCAATCAAAGAAACAAGTTAAGGACATATTTAGTTTGGGTTTTAAGTTTTCAATTTTATTTTTAATTTTTTAGATTTTAGAAAGAAAATATTAAAAATTCTGAAAATTATATATTTTAATTTTTAATATTTTCTTTATAAAATTTAAAAAATTAAAACCAAACTAATCCTAAAGCACCCAACTAGATTGCAGATGGCAGTGGGAGGAGCTTAGCTGGCGAGGTGGGTGAGTTCACTCCCCTGTCCCCACCCCCACTTCTATTGTTGTGTCGTATCATCGTATTAGTTACGCAAATAATTATAAATGAGATGAACCCATTAATTAATTAATTAATTTTGATGAAGAAAATGCAAAACCAAAAAGGACGTGTGTGTAATGTGAAACATTGTGTGTTTAATGGGTGTTTCCTTCGAAACTGACTGTGTTGGATTGTTTCAATTTCACCGTAGCGGCCAGCCATCACTGTGAGTCTCCTTTCCATTTTTTCCTCTGCCCTCCTCCTTACTTAGCTTCCTCACATTCACATTCACATTCTGTCATTTCTTATTAGCCACCATCACAGCACAACACAACACAACACAATGGGTTGGGACTTGGGACCCACTCCCTATCCCACAAATTGGGCATTTCACTTCTCTATTATATGTATCAACTAGGGTTTCTTTCCTTTTCTGCAAGAATTATGATTGAATTTAAGCTAATTCCCGTGCACCCCATTAATTAAATTCTGAATTTTGGTCCTTTAATTTGTCAAATTACAAACATATGCTACACTCCATTCCTACATTGCAACTCCCTCTAGCTTTTGCTATAATTTTCATCATTGTCATTTTTCAATCCTTGTACAGGTGAATCCACACCTCACATGGATTTCAAAGAAAGTCTTCATTACAAGAGAAAATGTGTTACTACTGCCAAACCAATGATTAGTGATTGCAAATTTCTGATTGACTTCATCATGGCTACTTACTTGGGACCTGATGTCAAGTCTGATAATCCTAGGTGTTCAGCTGCTCAAAGAATAGTGGCAGAATTGCCAACTTATAGGTTCACTGATTTGGGACCTTCATATGTTAGCATTTCTCTCTTAGAGAGATTATATTACTATCTCCTCAGATATGCTCTCCCTGGTTTTGTCCTAGATATCAGTATGTTGCATATGTATCTAAAGGGAAACTTGTTCTTGCCAAGCTCTGGTTTTGCTGAGGGTAGTCAGCAGTTCACTAGTTTTTTCCCTTTGGATCTTCATCAACAGATATGGTACCCTGATAGCTTCAGGATTGTAAAAGGGGTTGTTTTGATTGATGATCCTGTTATATCATGCATCCAGGAAGAGGTTTTGAATAGGTTCAGGTCTTTAGCTGGTGTCAATACTTTGAAGTTAAATCTAAGTGAATGTTTAGGTGTTCAACTTGGTGGTCAAGTGAGCAAGGAAGGTGATAGTAATCCCATTGACAAAGTGCCGGCAACTATTCCAAAAGGGGGATGTCCCTCAGGACGGTCACAACAAGAGTATAAGAGAAAGTACATTGATGAGAGTCCACCATGGATTCCAGAATTCCCTCGTGTCGTTCCTACAAAACATAATGCTAATAGAGATCCTTCCAAGATGTGCATGTCTGATGGGCCTTCCTTGATGCCCCTCTTCTCTATTCCCAACATTGACATTAGCAAGCAAGATTCATCACTTATTTTTACAGGGACAGCCAGAAAAGGGCTGTTTGGCCCATCTGTTGGGGTGGTGTATATTGGTATTAGTAAAGCAGCATATCTATTCCGAGTTTCCTTACCAGGGGTCAAGAAAGATTATGGTATGTTACTCCTCTTTTTATCTCTTATTCTGTTACTCATGTTTTTTTCTTCCTTTATTACTCATGGTTCTTTATCAGAAATGGAAAGGGACCTCTCATTTATTAAACTACATTGCAATGCTTTTCTTTGTATCTTCGTATGAGGTCATGAAACTTAGTTTCATAACTATCCAAACATATATGCAATGTTTTTAAAAAATATTCCAATGTCCATTTTCAAGCTTTTTTGTTGAGCAATAAATTCTTATCATACTTTGTATAATTTTTATCAGGTCAATTCAGTTGTGAGATTGAATCTAATGGGAGGGTTCACATCAGCGGGTCATTAACCGGTGGAAGAACTATTACAAAGCAGTCACGAGTCTTCGAGATGAAGATCCAGCAACTATGCTCTCCTGGACCGTTCACGCTTTCATTCAGTCTTCCAGGACCTGTTGATCCAAGACTCTTTGCACCTAACTTCAGGTCTGATGCCATTTTTGAAGGAGTTATAATCAAGCACGAGCTATCAAACAATAGTTGAGTACCTAGCTTTTGTAAGTAATTCCGAAGTTCCTAAGAGTGGGATGGGAACCGCGTGTCTGATATTTTTTGTGGAAACCCAGATTGGCTCATATTCTATTTCTGGACTCTAAGTTGATAGTGGATCTAGTTTGGTTTGTGCAATTATGCAAGGAAATGGAATGATCTAGTCAGTGCAGTACCCTAAAGAGTTTGCATGTGGTATACAGGGAAGCATTGCTTTGAATTAGTCAAAGGTGTGCTTGTGTACATGGGGATATCAGTTACTGTCTGAATAGCATCTCTCTTTGCCAGCTGCCGAGAGAAATTTAATCAGGGAGCCTATAAGGTGCAGGATTGTGGAGTCATTTTATTTATGCACTATCCCATACATATATGACTTTATACATCTGAACTCATGACAACATTTGAATTTAACAAAGTAGTGAGAAGATATCATTTCCCTTTTCTTTTAAGGTTTTTGTTAGCCTATAAAGCACAAGCTTCGATTGCATCATATATATGCAAAGGGTTTTTTCTTCATTTTTACCTTACATTTATTTGAGTTACATGGATAATAGTGTTATCAGTATTAATTTAGGACATTCATAAGGCAGTCTTGGACCTAGACCTCATCACAAGCCACAGCCGGCTAATTACAAGCATATTCTGCTATTAGGTTTTCTAAAGACCTTTCGAGAATGGGAAAAGAAGAGTCAGCCTTCCCTATGTTCCATACATATACAGAGAGTATGGCATATTTTGTGTGGCACGTATAAATTACATTAATACGAAAAATATTATCTATAAACTATGTGGGATACCGTACTGTGAGATCTATGCCCTATCCAAATTGGATAGAACTTGAGCTGATAGTATTGCACATATCTTATGTATAAATAATATAACTCTTTAATTAGTGTGTATAATCCAACCTGAAAACTGGACTACACATCTTTCCAAAACCACTTGGTTTTCAAGCCACTGCCAATTCCGTATCAGAATGCATCTAGTTATTTTTGTTTTCCTTTTTTTTTTTTTATGTTTTCCTCTGAACTGTGTTTTTCAGGGTAAAAGATGTGTAGAGACTATATAGAACAGACTACACATTTCAATTTGCCAGTCTTCTATTCTCAGTGTTTCTCACATTGATAAATTTGAACTATTATTTTTGTTTAGAAGCAAAGAGAATGAAGGGTCAAGGGAGCACAAAGCCATATACAAGTGTGACTAACTTACCAATTGTTGGACATTACTGTAGATGTTTTACAGACTCAGATGCTCAGAGAACCCATAATTCTTTGCATATCATACACTTGAACGAATACAAGGGTTGGTTCTTTTGACATCTGAAAGCCAATTTTGCTCTGGATCATGCTGGTCGTTAGTTGACCCCTTTGGGATCAATTTCATGCTTCATAGAATATATATAATACTAGATTGAGAGGCCTGCCAACTTTCTTCTGGCTTTGACCCTTTACCCACCGGAGGAGCTTTACATGGTGGTTGCACTTGCACGTCTGAAGTAAAATTAGGACCTAATAAAGTTTGACGGAAGCTTCTTCCTTCTTTTTTGTGAGCAAAACTTTGAAAGCATCATTAAGCTGGTGTCATTGCATGGCTTGAGGATCCTTCATTAGGCAACATCTCCATATCATCACAATGTGATACCATTGAGAAAAACAAAAGAAACTAATAGCACACAAAATCCCAGTAGCAAGATTTCGCTATGGAAATCGCCACCCGCTGAAGCTGCACCAAAGAAAGAAAAAGGAAAAAGAAAAAGGGAGAACTTTTAAGATGTCACATATTAAAATACAAATCCTAGAATTGTCTCATATTAGTCATTGTGCAAATACAAAAATCTTAATGAAGTGCATAAAAAGTGTTTCTTTGGATTAGCTTATTTTGAGTCCAAAATAGCTTACAATCAAAAGCTTTATAAAACAACTTTTGAAAAGAAAAAAAACAATTATTCTCCCCCAAAAAACTGTTACTAAACATTCACTGAGAGTAACGATTCTTCGACAGGGAAAAGCAGCTACCAAAAAAAAAAAAAAAAAGCAGAACAAGGACCCTAAGCGGATGCTTAATATGTAGTCACTTGTCAGAAGCATTAGGTAAATTTGTGATCAATTCCACCTAGAGCCAAGCAAGAGAAGAAACGAAAGGAGGGTCTATTAGTCCAGATAAACTTACATATCGAGGATGGAGCACTCTGGAGAAGCTTGGAGCCATGGGACACCTCAGCTATCGGTGACAGATCTGAGGCTTTCTTGGTGTTGCGATTGGCCAAATTTGAGGTAGGAGCAGAAGCAGGAGGTGAATAATATGAGGGAAATGATGGTTCAGAATAAGAGTTTGGTGAAGGACTTGAAGGATATACAAGGCCACTATATGGACAAGGGTCTGGAGGATGCTCAGTCACAGTAGAAGGTGCAGGTGAGGATACTTCACAGCCAAAACAAGGGGGTTGCCCTAAAGTTGGTGGGGATATTGGAGGAGAAGGAGCAAGCTCTGGTGAAATGGATGGGGATGGAGCAGGGGAAGGAGAAGGTGCGGTGGCATGTAATGTACCCTCTAAGCAAGAAGATAACCTGATTTCTTTGACTCTGCCAAAAACAGAGTTATTAAGGCCGAGATTTTTTGCAGAAGAGCCTGTTATTATTTGAGCTAATTGTTTCAATCTCTGGGGCAAGAGCCTCCCAAATCCTGGCAAGACTGAAGCCTGCACTACTACTGGAGGAGCTGCCGTTGAGCCGTTTGCATTTGTTATTTTCACATACACAGTCTGCACAGAGTGACAGGGTATTAGATATCAATAGGAACAATTTGGAAAAAGCTTATTTAGCAACTTATTACAGATTAAATTTCAGCATCCTTTATTTTCTAAATTACAAGTCAGTTGTTTTGCTTTCTCCTTCCATGAATATGTCAGTAAATTGAGCACAAGAAATAAGCTGACTAAAAAGTTTCACTGTAATTAAATTTCTAAATTCAATCTGAGTCTGAGAGAAACCAGAAATAAATTACAACTTCAGTGTGTTAACCAAGTGGCACTGATAAAACAAAATTGCAATGCCCAGAATAATGAAAGGTTATGAGACCATACCTCATCAGACTTCAGATGCAATCCAGACTTCAATTCATCCTTTAAGTCAGAAATATTATTCAGCACTTCTGATGTTGAATTATAAAGAGTAAAATTAAACAGGACCTCAGGTATCTGCCAAATAGAAGCAGACTGCTCTGGCATTACAGTTACTCCCCCAGGAAACTTCAATATCTCAAATATAGACGCATTCCCGAAAATTGATGTTGTCAAAGTCAGATTGGATTGTTGGAGGAATAGTTCAATTAGCGATGACTTCAGCACACTCAAGGACACTGGATTTATTGAAGCATTCATTGGATCAGAGAGAACGCCAAACACCACTCCAGTCCAGTTAGGTTCAACACTTTGATGCATAGATAGTACAGCCACCTGTTAAGAGTGAATACCTTATAAGCCACTAGCTATGCCTAAACAGAGTCTAGGGGAAAATAAATTACAAGCAGAAGCATGAGGTTAAACCTTTGTTTTTGGAAGGCCTATTTCTCCGTATATATCATATTCTAATCTTTCAATGTATGGAATTAGTTGTGAAACTGGTTTTTCCAGTCTGAAGGATGCTTGTACAGCAGCTGAAAATATGTCCAAGGAAAGAAAAATTAGTCATCAACAACCTCACGAATTTCACATAGCTAAAGATTCAAAGGAACATCACATAATGCAGAAGAACATTCAGAGAAAAATGAAAGGAAAAATAAAGCCACACACAAACTTATGAGTGGCAGTTGCACACATCATTGCATTGCACAGATCAAAGGATGTGAACAACTAAAGGTCAGTGGCACACTACAGAAGTTGAATTCATGACAGATTCTATGTATGATGTCATCAGAATCATTTGGTGCACTCCTCCAATTTCCAAATCATTTCAAATTTGAAATTCAATGCCTTGGACTGATGAGCATTAATCACGGCTTCACAAGTACTAATACTTCTTCGCGCTCCTCTTACTTCTTACCATCAAATAATTTTTGTTGGCAGAACTTATGCCCAAAATCTAACAAAAATTTTTTTTGGATCCTTACATTTGTATTTCGAAAGCATCAGAGAGAAAATCAATCACAAAACATCAGATTCAGATTAAGAACTGCATACCTGCCTGCCCGAATCAGTATATAACTCCTCAATTCAACAAAGTAGACGGAGAAACTATACAGTAATTCGCTAAAAACATCGCAAATTCTAATTTTGAGAAACAACACCAACACACACACACACACACAAAAGATTCTTCAGAAGCCAAATTCGAGATAACAAACCACACCCCGGGGACCTAATATCAAACAAATACAGTACTAATGAGAAATTCAGCAGACATACGATTAACATAATAATTATCAGGACATCGAAATTAAATAACCAAAATTTAAAAAATTCCCTATTCTAAAAGGGTGAAGGCAAAACACGCACAAGAGGAATCAAGGGGGAAAAAACCATGAAAACCAAAAAAGAAAAAAAAAACCCAAATTGTGGACAGCACCAATAAGAAAAACAAGGGAGAAAAGAAAAATGGGAAGGAGAGACAAACCGTTTTGCTTAATTACATCTTTGGCATCGTAGCCAAGTTTGATGGAGTAGGTTGGAAGAATCCAGAAGATTCCAGAAAGAAGAGCGGACAAACTGAGGATGAGAACGAACAGGCATTTGAAACTGAAGGCTCCCAGGAGCAGGGAACATCGTCGGCACACGATTCCCGATGAACGCGCTGTTGAGGACTCCCCAACGTCACTTGTCTGCTGCTGTCGCAGATTTTGCTGTTGTTCGTTTTTTCCCATTTGCAAAGCATCTGGAACACAACACAACACAACACACGCACTCTCTCTCTCTCTCTCTCTCTCTCTCTCTCTCTCTCTCTCTAAAACGAGGACACAACACACGCAGTTTCTGAGTTTTCTCAACAAGACCAAGAAGAAAGAGGAAGAGAAGAGGTTAAACAAGTGTTCATGTTGTTCTCTCTCTCTACATTTAACCAAATAAACGCACTTCGCTACTTTTACTTTCTTTCTCTCACTAAAAATACACACTCTTTTTTTTTTCTTTTTTTTGCTTAGCACTGTAGTACTGTGGAGTGTTGTGTATACTTGGCATTTGCAAATTCTCCACCCCTTTCTTTCTCTCTCTAGTTTTCTTTTCTAAGAAGGAAAAAAAAAAGAAAAAATAGTTTCTTTTTTATTTTAATTCTTATTTATTTATTGCTAACTTTTAGGCAACCGAAACGTTGAGGAGAAGCAAAGGTGAAAAAGAAAGAAAAGAGTATGCCAGCATAAAGCCAGGGGAATATGTTATGAGCATATTATCTTCATGGATGAAATTAAAGATTTCATTTTAGCGTAATGTTTTTCTCTCATGTAGTTTTGTATTAGCTCATTAATAAGTACAATTGACTTTTGTATATATCATTTAAAATATCATATCGATAAAATAAATTAATACTATAACTTTGTAAAAAAAATTATAAATATTATTATAATAGTGATGGATTTTAGTAGTATAGATCGTAAATTCAACTCCTATGGTAATTAATAAAATTTTTGAAATATTAAAAAAAATTATTAGTATCTAACATGTATCAGATTCAGAGTGCATTAAATCTCAATTAAATTGATTTGATTAAGGTCAATTTTCTATAAAAGTAAAGTGTATATATCATCTTAGATAATTCTTCTTAACAAAAGTAAAATTGATCTATATCATTTAATGAATGAAATACAAATTGGTACACGATTAGTCTTCATTAATAGTCTATTAAGTTAAATTTTACTACAGTAATGAAATTATTATTATTATTATTATTATTCAAACCTCCACTATTTGTTGTCGGTTTGCAATTTTCCATTCACATTCACCTCTAACATAGAACACCATCTCATCTCTGAAAAAAAAAAAACAGAGTGACCTTTTATTTTTCTATTATTTTAACCATATATTTGAGTTGAGCTCGTTTCGTTCCACCCTTTTTGTCTTCAGAGTTATAACTACTTAATTATTCATATTTGACTGCATAATCGAGCTCTTTTTGTGGGATGCTTTTGTGAGGACGAAGCTAGGAAATTGACAAATGAACGCCAAGCACGTGGGCCATTGACAAGTGGGGAATTTTTATTTTTCTTTTGCAAACCAATGAGACTAATGATATATGCAAGTTGTAATTGTCAGAACCAAAAATCGCACAGCAATAAGACAGCCACTATTAATTGGATTGCCAGCGCCTTCCACTTGATAACTATGATGCCTATATGGTTAAAAGTATATAAGAAATTATATAGTTTGAAGGCAGCAGGGCATCGAACTTAGTATTTCATAAATGACTATTCTTTAATACTGAAAAAAAAATACATGTAAGGCTATTTGATCAATAGTATTTGATTTTGATTATATATTCATATCCATTAAGCTTATATGTATTTGACTTGCGAAAAAATTATATATAACACTGGCTAGATGTGCTTTCCTTCAGGTATATACTGTTTTGTGGCTTGAAAAGAAATATGAAATATTACCATGATTACCCAAGCTCGATCAACAAGTGAAGAGAGAAAATACTGAATAAACGTGATTCAGATGCAGTGATTTGCAACTTGTAAGCCATGTAGTGTTACACTAACAAGGTTTTACAGTTTTATATGGATCATTCGCTTTGATTCCAACAGTCCTCTATTAAAATTTAAAGGCTCGCAAACAAATCCAAACAAAATTAACGTAAGTTTTTCTGCTTCAAATTAACATAATTTTTTGAGAAAGATAGAATGAAGATTTTGAGTCTGAATAATTTTTTCACTGAAAACGATAAATGATTTTGTTAAGTTAAGAAGACGCTTTTGTAGAAAAACCAAAAGTTCCAATATTGTTTATCCATTTGAAAAAATAAATAAACTTATAAAAGGAGCTCGAAGTATATATAATGAGCTAGGATCAAGATACACCAATATAAGTTTAAACAAAGTTACACCATTTATAGCTTTTAATGAATAATTTTTTTGTCGATCCAACCATTGAATTATAATTACATATCATAAAGATCATTTGTGTCAAATTTTATAAAAATTAAACATCAATAACAATACAATCATGTGGCTCTTATTTTTATTTATTTTAAAAATATATATATTTCATTGATTTTGATGTATATAAAAACTATATCAAATAATTTTAGATTAATTTAAAATTTTACAAATTTGATCTATACGATGTGAGTTTCGAATACAATGATGAGTTTTGTAAATATTTACACCAATAAAAAGTTATTCAATGATATAATATTTTCTTAAAGTTATACCACTATAACTTGATCCTAACCCATATATAATAGTGCGAAATTTATGAATAGGCATTTATTTTTGAATTAAGAGATTTTGATCCTTATTATCGATATAAACCTATTTTTGCACTAACAAAATGATTTTATTAATTGTATTTTTCTTTTAAATTATCAACCCTAAACCCTATATATATATATATATGTATGTATTATTTTGAGATAATTATCATGATAATTAAACACTTTTAATAATATAATAATATATAATTAAATAGCTATGTAAAAAATATTTGTGTGGATGGTTTATAAAAATTAGATCTTTCTATTGTGTTGCACTTTAACATATTCTCACCATTGGAGGAACAAAGGTTATCTATCCCCAAATCATATCTAATTTTTTTATCTCACCAACTATTTTTTTTTATGAGATTATCTCACCAATTATTATCACATGAAATATAAGAATCAAAAGAAAATTTAAAATTTCACATTGCAATAAATAATAGTTAATTTCTATACACCAATAATATAATTTTTTTTTACATTATCATTCAATTATTTAACTATATCAGCAAAAGTGATAAATTCTCACACTCACTACTTAAAAAATTATGTAAATGAGATAATTTAAAGAGATAATAGTGTAAAAATATTTTATTCTATTAATATATAAAAATTAAATACAATAAATAATTAATGGGATATAGGATGAGACATGATTTGAAGATAAAATAATTTCTGGCCCTCATTGGACGTTCTACTTCCACCTCTTGAAGAGGTCCAACAATACCATATATAATGCATACCTAACGATAGCATTTCCTCTTTTTACCAAGCCTTTTGGTAAAACATTAAGATAACCTACTAACTTAAAAGTAATAAAAATATTCTGTCGACTACTTTAAAGATAAGAACAAAGACAACGAACGAGCTCCCGTGATAAATTGGAATCATCTAATTAACAAGATAACCTCATAAAGTGTAGCATAACTCACATTCCATTGTGATGTGGTTGCTGCCCATTTTTCTTAAACTAAAGTTAGTAACGACGACTGTGTTGAGAAATAGAAAAATTTTACGAACTCGTCTTTTCTGTCCAACAATAAACATTTTTCTTGCCAACGGACTAACGTAGTCCAATTTTAAAACGAAGTCTTTATATATGTACATTCATATAGACTCACGTACAAAATGGTAGTTTCGCTTCATATTTCAAAAGCAGTTTTTGTGCACATTTTTTTTTTAATACTCATCAAGACATGCAGCAACTTACTTTATCTTAATTTTGATGGGTGAAATTACATATTTAAAATAAGGATTTAATTTAGGTGTTCTGATAGCGTAGAATTTATGTACACTATTAACAATTAAATCATTTTATATGTTTGACTTTTAAAGTGATAGGATGAGAGTTAAACAAATTTTATTAATACAACAACATATAATTAGATAATTGTTAAAAAAAATATTAATATTATTAGAGAACCAAAATTATCTCTAGTGTAAATCAAATTGGCTATTAATTTATAATTTAAGGATTTTGCTCCATTATACTTAGCCTCCAATCCCTCCCGCGCTCCCACCCCTCTCATGTTCCCACTAACCAATTTAACCTGTGGATTTATGGTGCTATTTACATTATATTACTTCACACTTTGAGCAAGACTTATACTTACTTAACTACAGTAACTTCAATACTAGATTTAAAATAAAATGCTGAACTTAATTAAGGGATAATATTTTTAAAATCTCACAAATTAAAAGATTAACCATTTTCCGCGAAACATGTCTTCAAAAGGAAACTAGTAAAATAAAGAAAGTACAAAAATGAATTATAAAATGAAAAGGAGACAACAACCGTATCAAATATTAGGTACATGACAACGGATATACCATATGGCCAGTTGTATTGAATAAATCGTTGTATAATGCTTTCAAAAAAAATAAAAATAAAAACGAAGATTTGAGAGACACATGGTCGATCAGAAAAATAAAAGAAAAGGAGGTAAATAGATATTTACATGAAATCTGGAGAGGGCCTCGTTGATTAGAAACTGCTCTTATTTTAATTACCTGGTGAGATATCAGTTGAAAAAAAAAATCAAAACCTTACGGACCCTCGCTTTAATATTTTTGCATGATGGCCTAATTCAAAATATAGAGTAAAAAAAATATTATTAGGCAGTTCTCCTCTTAAAGGAGTTTTCTAATTACCATTGTTAGTGATGGACATCTTGAGCGAAAAACAAACAATTATCAGGCAGCATCCGTTACTAGAACGATTATAATAATCTGTGTTAGGACATTGGCATTTTCATTTTGATGTGGGCAAGTAATATAAGGCTAAGCAAGAGTAAGGAAAAGGGTGTCGAACCTAGAAGCGTGTGGTTTTTCTGAAGAGCGAGCACAAGAAACCAGTGTTTGGTACAACACCACGAGAAAGAAAATTAAGAAGCACCCAACCACCAAGAATTAGATAGTACGTAGCAACTTTCATGGTGGTTGGATATTGTTGACATATTCTTGTCCTCTCCTAACAACCTGGGCTAACATAACACACACATACAATTGTGGTCACTTATTTCCATAGCATTTATATATATATTTTTTATTAATGAACCATTAGTTCAGCAAAATCATATTTTTCGTCCCTCTTTTGAAAAATAGTCAAGGTTATATACTATGAAGGCATGCACATTCATTATACACAGTAAATGACACCAAAACAACATAAATTGAAGACAATAATATTTATTCTATTTCATTTATCGATTGACAAATCATTTATTATATTAAAAATGTAAGGAAAATAGAAGACAATAATAATCCATAAAATTTATGTTTCAACTAATAAATTGATTAGAGCAAGTGATTTTTCTTGCTTTATGGACTCTAAGTATTTCCCCCGGAACAATTGCCATACAATACATTAATTACGCGGAATCACTATATAATAACATTTGCAATAAATTTCCTTAAAAAATGCAGTCTCACAATATATAAACTAGTTTTATTTTAAAAAAAAAGTTGAAGATAAATGTGGGCCAAAGTTCGTAGATCTTAGTTGGAAGGAACTGACTAGGCCCATCGCCCTTTCCAAGCTGTATCCTACTCCTACAGGTGCTAGAGTTAACGATATGGGCTACTGTGGTTTCATGACGGGAAAAAAAAAAAAAGCATATCCAGATCAACAACAAAAGTGTTGAGTGATGAATGCATGGCTATTGTTGTTGCCAAACTGAGACCCCATCCATGATCCATGGTCTCTGAATGGCTCTCTCCGCTGCCACTGCGACTCTGCCTTTCAATTTCACATCCATAAATGATTCCTACCCCACACAAGCACAGCAACCAAATCCTATCTTCTCATCTTCATCACCGAAATTCAGTAGCGCCAACCACATCACATTATTATCCTTATCCGATTCTTCAGCTGGGAAATGGAGGAGGAACATGGTTTCATTCTTCTTCCCAAGCGGAGGAGATGTTGAGAGCATCAAGTTGGAGCTCTATGAGACAATTGCACCCCTTGACCGAGGTGCACACGCTACTCCTCAGGACCAACAACGGGTAGACCAGGTAATTCATCAACTCAAACAAACAAAACAAAACATGTTAATTAATTATGTTACGTTACATTACAACACGTGCGTGCATAGTTTAAGTTGCTTTGTTTTCTATTTGTTTTGGTTTCCTTAATTATTGTTTGTGATTTTTAACTGGGTTGGTCTTATCATATATGTATCTAGATTGCTCGTAAACTTGAGGCTGTGAATCCTGTGAAGGAGCCTCTTAAGTCTGATTTGCTCAGTGGAAAATGGGAGCTTCTATATACAACATCTCAATCTCTTCTGCAGACGCAGGTTTGGCTGCTCTTTTAATTTCTTATCACTTGATGATTTCTGGCGAAAATTCTGTTGATTGGGAGTTGGGACATATATTGAGTCTCATCTATGTATGCGAGTCAATTTTGTTTATATACGTACTTAAGTTACTTTGTCATCATTCTTTAGGTGATCTCACTTCAAATAATTAAGAATTAAGTGGGAGTTGTCCTTCCTTATCTCTATGCTTAGTCGTTATGGTGCGACTGGTTTTGCTGTATCATTCTCAATTCTGTTCATTTGCCTTAGTAAAGTGAGAGAGTTAATTACTGCTGTATTAAACTATCCTAGAGACCGAAATTCTTGCGGCCAAATGGAAAAATATACCAGGCAATAAATGTGGATACCTTAAGAGCTCAAAATATTGAAACCTGGCCGTTCTACAACCAGGTAATGCACTTTTAACAGCTATTTTGATATCTTTTTACATTGTTTGACAACATAGATTGTGCTGATTAAGCCTTGAACAGCAGCGCAATTATCCATACAACCAGGTTCATGGGGGTATTTCAGCTAGTGGCACTCTTTTAAGAGTAACTTGATATGGTGCAGGACTTTTAACATTCCAAAAATAAACCTAGTTCCGTGATTACTTGTCGAAACGGGAATCAAAGAATGGCCTAGATAAGAGTTGTTCAATATAAGAATTTATAAGAAACCTTGGTGGGCGCTTAAATGCTGTTTTGGCCTACTCAATTCAAAGTCTCAGCTTACAGTGGCTTGTTCCAGTGTAAAGTTTTGATAACCCTTTGATGCTCTTTGGAAAACAAAATTTTGAAATTATAGGTGCTAATTGTGTAAGTTAACAAATCTGAATAATTGGTTTCCCGTAATTTTGTCATTTTTTAACTTTGTTAGTGTCAAAACCTTAGCTGATTCATGAATTCACTATGCTCAATTTGCCACTATTGCTGCAGGCCACTGCCGATTTAGTGCCACTTAACTCTAGAAGGGTGGCTGTCAAGTTTGACTTCTTCAAGATTGCTAGCTTGGTAAGTGATTTACTACTCAAGATTGCTAGCTCCACTTCTACAATCTAATTTAAAAAAGAAGATCAGTGAATAATAGTTAAACAGAAAGTTTTCTATTTAACTTCTTTGCATGTCTAAGTATTACATGATGCTCTAGCTAACTAATGGCCGCGTTAAAGAGTTTCACAGTTGGTGTTATTTTTTTATGTGAAACGATGCAGAGTGAATAGTTGTTGTTATACACTAACTAAGACACTCTTTGAAGATTCATATTGATTCTTCTTTCGTTTCCTTCTTTTTGCTTTTTCGCAATTATCAAACTTATGCTTAACATGAGTTTATAATGCTGTGGACAGATACCTATAAAATCACCTGGTAGTGGTCGTGGTCAGTTGGAAATCACTTATTTGGATCAAGATTTAAGGTAAATTGGTTTTGGATTTGGTTATGGCCAAGCAGTCCAATATCAAATATCTAGAGCTTATCCTGCATACAACCAAAAGTCTTAGAGCAAAGCCAAACATGATGCTAAATAATTTTTTTTTTCCTACTTTTCTTTCATTGTCACTTCTGTCCTCTACATGCTGACTTGAAGCCTGAATTTCTTTCTTCTGCCTGAGTCTGACAGAATATCAAGAGGTAATAGAGGTAACTTGTTCATCTTGAAAATGGTGGATCCATCTTATAGAGTCCCTCTTTGATGTGGTTGCTCCAAGAATTGATAGTAGTGGCTTCAACTCACTTTTTGGCTTGGATAAATGCTACCACGGAGCCAAAACTAAAGAAGGTGCAGTTTGTCTACCAAGGATTTCTGCCGGTTATATGCTTACATGTCTTGTTTCTGCTATATTTTATTTAACCTTACCTTCTGTTAGAATTAGAAAACGAAAAATTGTCCTAAAATCATCAGTTTTGTACCACGTGAACAAAATCTAAAGTTATGTGAGTAAAACTTTGAAAGGACTGATAATGTTTAGTATTAATAATACATTTCTCGCTTAGGGTGGCTGATAATTTGGTCACACACCTCTTTTGGACCTTTGTATGGTCGCTGCTTAACTATATCAAAATTACTAAAATAGCCTTGTTTTAATTTTTAATTCCTCCTTCCTTCTACGATTCATCCTCTCTTGCATTGTCCTCCGTCTCCCCACCACCATTGGCTTCCATGGGCGCCACTGTCAATGCCTCCCTCCACTGCTGATTCAGTTCCTCCAGCCAACAACATGTTGGTGGGCTTCCCTTCTCATTGGCCCAACAACTAAGAAAAAAAAGGAACTACGAAAAAAAAAGAAAACCGAAAATAAAAGGAAAATAAAATACGCTACTGTAGCGTGGAAGGATTTGAGAAAAAAAAGAAAGACGAGAGACGCTAATAGTGACGCCGCGAAGAGGAAGGAAAAGGAAGAAAAGTCATCAGATGTGTAAGCTTGCTATGTTTATTACAACAATTCAATATATTATCCCTGATGATGTTGAGCTTGATAGTTTGATATAGCGTATTAATTTTATTTTTTTTTTTGTTGGTTGATTTATTATACCCATATTATAAAGCTATATGGTTATGTTCCACCCATTGGGTGAGTATTATGTTGATTGTTGAGATTTTTTAGTGCTACTAGGAAGACTAATTATATTCTCATTGATCATGGTGGAAGTTTTTACTAGAGTAGGTCCTGTGGATTTTTTATCCCTCTAATTAGAGATTTTTCCACGTTAAAAACTGCTGTATCTCTTGTTTAATTTTTCTGTCAAATTATTATACTATCTATAATATTTTTGATACTACCTATTTAATTATATATGTGTGCAGAAATATATGTGATTGATTCCTAAGGTTTCCAACATATCACATTCAAGTCACAAATATAGGTTAAAGAAATAGAGTTTTAGAGCTTCACAACAAGAACCAAACTTCCATTTACAAACTCGACTTTAGCAATTCCAACTTCCAAAACTAAATGAAAAGAGAGAGGGAGGGAGAAAAAAAAAAAGAACACAGCAGCCGAAGCTCCAAAATTGTGAAAAACTGCTTCCTTTGGGTCTTCGAAGATTTTTTGTTCCTTCAGAACTAGGAAAATAAAGAGCTCTCTATATCAAGTCCCAGTTTTTTTTAATTGTTTTTTAATTTTTGAAGTCGTTTGACAACAAATCCTCAACAAGTCTCCCCCCTTATAAATTTGAGCGAAAGGAGCACGGGACTCTCACAGGCAAGGTTGAGATTCCTACTTATATATTCAATGCACACCAATTCACCAACTGAATATAGGTTTCCCTAATAAGGAGATTTGTATGAAGCTTTTACGTTTGTTGTTATCATGAAAATAGAAAACATTGCAAATAATGATTATTAGCACTTGTTTCGATTTTAGAATTTTTCATAATAACACACAGTTGAAATCACTGTTAAGATGTGTGGATTTTAGGTTGGTTTCGTCACCATTGTTTTCCGCCGAATATAAATTTAATCCAATTGATCCTTATAGTTGAACTGGCTTTTAGACAAGAAACTAAACAACGATCATCAGTTTGTTTTTGGTCCTGCAATCACCAGCTTGTTCTTCGGCTAATTTACTCGCTTAAAAGAATTGGGCCTCAAACTCAATCATGGGAGACGACGAAAGCCCAAAGTGAGAAAAAAATGTACATCGTAGAAATGGGTTATCGACAAAAAAGAGCAAAGAAATCTGTGCCCAAAAGAGGGAGAAAGAAATCGATTATTTTTTAAAAAAATAAAAAGAAAAGGAAAAAGCGACGAGAATGTTGAAAACGCCACACACCGACCAAAAACAAAACAAAACAAAACAAGCAGAACAAATCAACAAAAGGTGGCTCCTCTGTTTCCAGTGTTGTGTGTGTTCATTTGTTGTACACGTTGATGAGCATGGCTCCTACACTCTCTTCTCTTTTCTCATCCACCCATGCTCATGCTCATGCTCCTCACCGTTTTCCCTACCCATACCCTAACCCTAATTCCACGCTTCTCCGCACAACATGCACCCTTCCTCCACGCTCCCAATTCCTCTCCTTCGCCACCAATTCTTCACCCCCCGGCAACCTCCAGCACTCCACCACTCCTCCTCCTCCGCCGTCACCGACGCCGCCTCCGGAGGAACCATCCGAGAAGAAATCGTTCGCGGTGGCCACCGGCGAGCTCTTCCTGGGGCTGGCGACTCGGCTGATCAAGGGCCGCAGCAGGGGCGGAAGCTTCACGGTGGATTCGGCTTCGGTGGCCATGTTCGAGAGCTCATCGACGGCGACGGCGCCGGTGACGGCGAAGGAGAAGCTTTACGAGGAGAGGATTGGTGCGGTGGTGGAGGATGAGATCCAACCCGACGTCGTTTGGGAGCAGAGGGTGAAGGACGTTGAGGCTGAGCGCAACCGCAGAGTTGTCACCAGCCCTGGCTTCAGCTTCTCTGCAGCTGGGCTTCTCTTCCCTTACCATCTTGGCGTTGCTCAATTTCTCATTCAGAATGGTTACATCAAGGTCAACTCTGTTTTATTTTCTGTTCTTTTTTTCAATCTTTCAATTCTGGTTATTGGGTTTTTTATTGAATATTAAACGAATTGTCAATGTTGTTGGTGTGAGGTAATTTTCCGGAATAGGAGTGAATTTGAGGTGATAAGGTGTGCAATTTCAGTTAGATAACTGTTGTTTGTTTGGTGTACTCTGCGTTTTGCTGCCATGCCAGTTGTTTTATCTGCCATTTAGAAACGAGGAGTTCACTTCTGTGTCTTTGTTATTAAGCTCGTGTTTTGAATTTTGCTGTTGGTGCAGGAAACCACCCCTCTATCTGGTTCCTCTGCAGGAGCTATAGTGTGTGCTGTGATTGCTTCTGGAGCTAGTATGGAAGAAGCCTTGACAGCTACTAAAATATTGGCTGCGGATTGTAGGAACCGGGGGACTGCATTTCGGCTGGGGGTATGACTCTGTTGTCGAATGGCTTTATTTAATATTTAGTTGTGTTCTTGGTCTCAGCTTCCGATGTATGTGTCTCATTAAGTTACTGATGGATCAATTATGATGCAAATGACATTATCTATAGTGGTCTGGTGGGCTTGAATGCTGATGATGAAATTCTCTAACCTTTTGTTAGGGTGTGAAATGTTCCATTCTTGGAGGCTTTTCCACCTTGCCCAATGCGTCTCATTTATTCTCAAGTTTGTCTTATCTTTGGATTTGCAATTTCACAGACTTACAGTTATAGATAAGCTAGTTAGCAAGCTAGAATACCTTCTGTTTTGTTTGGGCCTTGGACTCCCTTGGTGTGTTTTCCTTTATTTGTCTAACTCACTGTGCTAATATTAATATATTTCTTCTTGACGAGCTGGTTTGGAAATCCAAAGTTCCTTCTAGAGTCAAGTCTTTTGTCTAGACAGTGAGAGTGGTGCTAAAATTTGAATAATTCTTTTGGCAAATTTCTTAGCCCTGCAATGCTGTTATGTGCAGAGGCCTGTGGAAGTGTAATAAAATTATTGTCCATGATGAAGCTGCTTCATTTTATTTTTTTTTTAAATTGTAATAGTGTTCGTGTCAAATCTCACTTTCTTATGGTACATTTTGTTTTTTAAATCTTCGCATAGGCTGTTCTACGCGATGTTCTTGAGAAGTTTTTGCCAGATGACGTTCATGTCAAATCCAACGGGAGAGTTCGAGGTAAGACTGGGATATTCAGCAATGGTTCTCCTTTTCTTTTTTCTTGTGGACCAGAATTAACATGCTCTAAACAAGAGAAAATATAGTGCATAGTTGTCTACAATAACTACGTGTTATTTATTTTAATCATAAAATTGTATTTATAACTTAGTATTTTATATTATTAGCTTATTATGTCCAAACTTTTGGCCAAAAAGTGAAGATGGAAAACTGCCCGAGAGTTCTTTTTATCATCAATAGAGATTTAACTCAAATCTTGATGTGCCTTATTATACCTTGTGTTGCAGTTGCTGTCACACAACTTCTTTGGAGACCTAGGGGTTTGTTGGTGGATCAGTTTGATTCCAAGGAAGATCTCATCAATGCAGTTTTCACTTCTTCCTTTATTCCAGGGTGATTTGTTAGTATACTATTATTCCTTGGTTGCAAGTGATGTTTTATATTCATTATAATTATAAATATTTAAATAAATTTATAATTATTATCTCACTCTAGATATCTTGCACCAAGGCCAGCAACCATGTTCAGAAATCGACTATGCATTGATGGGGGCCTGACATTGTTTATGCCACCAACATCTGCAGCACAAACGGTATTTTCTTTAATTTATTTATTAGTTGGACCGTTGATTGGTTATTTGGTGAAGCCTCATAACTTATTATTACTTGTTTGTTTTGTATTTTCGTAAATTGTTTCTTAAATATACATTATGTTAATATTAATTTACTTCTATGTATTATCTATTATTATCTGAATTGGGGAATTCTTTCCTCAGAAGACATCTATGCAGGCCAAGCTCAGGGCCTCAATTATTTTCCCATGCAATATTTACATAGTTACCAATGATCGATTAGAGGGTAAACTTTAGGTTTGAAATGTTATTTTGGGTATTGATTTTTATTGTTAATTTTCAGTCCCAAAATGAACCTTTGCCGAGTTCCTCTATTATCTGTTATTATTGATAAGTTTAAAAATTTTAGCCACATGATTTTCATTCACCAACTAGTCTTATGCATTAATATAAATGGATGGCAACAAGAATCTAGCTTCCATAACATCTTCCTAAGAGATGAAAGGTATTTGGGGGAAAGAGTGGGGTTGGGGGAGTATCAATACAAAAATTGATTAAAGACCAGAAGAAAACTAAGTATTCTGTATGAGTGGACTATAGTGGAACTTGGCTAGTCTGAAATGTTTGAAAATATTCTTGCACTTCTAATTATTCTATTTCAATTCTGATATGGTTAAAACATTTATGATATATCAAGTTTATTGTCACATTTCAACCTCAATGTGATTTATCACTTTGAAGGTTCGTGTTTGTGCTTTCCCAGCAAGTCGACTGGGGTTGCAAGGTATAGTGATTAGTCCAGACTGCAATCCTGAAAATGCTTCTAGCCCCCGACAGGTAACCCTGCAGTTTGTGAGCTAGCATAGTAGTTTTGTGTTTTTTTGGTCAAGCATAGTAGTTTTCTTAAGGACAGGATATGAGCGGTTGCATTGAATTATTTCAGCTTTTCAATTGGGCTCTCGAGCCGGCAGAAGATGCAATTCTTGATCGGCTCTTTCAGTTTGGATACTTAGACGCTGCTGTCTGGGCAAAGGAAAACCCAGTTGAAGAAACAGTTCAAGATGCTTGGAAATAGCATTGCAGAATAGCGTGTTATGTAAATTGAAATGGAGCATCAATTTAGCAAAAAATAATGTGGAGAAGTTCATAACTACAAAAGGTATAAATCTCGTTTCTTCATGATTATTGTACCTTGCAATAGGAGAAAGAAAACGTAGATGAAGTAATACTTTTTAAAGCCAAAAGGGTCATGTAGATTGAGATCCCCGACCCTTTCCCTGATTTGTTGTGAACCACAAATAGAATTTATTGCAAGTTACCATATGAATGAAAAGGTCATGGTACTTGAGTTTCCTCCAAGTGATGTCATTTGATCATTGCAGAAACTAATTGAAGTTTCGGTAAATCTTGTGGGACGTTGCACTAAAGAGAAAATTGTAACTTATGAGGTTCACTTATGAGGGTTGTGCTTGAACCGTTACGGGCTGAGAGAGAGTTGAACATGATGGGAGAGGCAAGACGTTGATTCATATGAATGTGTGTACTGCCTTGAGTTTGAATCAATGGCGAAGAAAAGCCCGAGTGACTTCTTGGAACATTTCAATTGCCTTGAATATCACGATTTATAGCCAGCTCTTCCTTGAGGCACTTAATTGCCTCTGATACACCATCCTGAAAGTATTAAAGATCATGCGCGTGACAAATGCAAGTGTTACAAAACACAATGTACACTATTAAACTAGTCATGTAATAAACTAAAATAAACCTATGTTAAAAATGAAACAAAGAACGTATATAGAGCAGAAAACGTTACACCAGCAATAAAAAATAGTTTCGTCATACATATAACAATTAACAACTAGCAATTTAGCCCTAAATGGTGATCCAGTCAGCAAAAGAACACATGAATAAAACCCTTTTGCATTGAGATATTAATTACCTCGTGTGATATTCTTTCAGCAATTTCGGCTGCCCTTGCTTTGACTCTTGAAGATAATGCATTATGTATTGCCATTGACAACACGTGTGCAGCTTCGACGACACTTCTTTCGTCATTTTTGTCAGGAAGCAAATGGTTTCTACTGAGTGGTTCAGGTGAAACACCAAGCCAATACATTCTCTCAGCCCAGTAAAACTGATCTAGCATAAAGGGGCACACTACCTGCAAGTTTGCTCAACCTAGTCATGTATATTATTGCTAACAATAAATGATCATTAGTTTCAGGAAAGTTCAGTAAAGTTGGCAGAGTTTGTTTAAGCTAAACCACCCTAACAGGCAATAACACCTGAGTTACATGCAGAAGACGTGAAGTTAAGCACACATCAGTGCTTTACCTATACATGACAGGAGTAATTCTAGGCAATGGGAATCATGGTGATGATGATGCAAGCAACTGAAAATCCTGCATCTAATAATGCATGCATCGTAGCAAGGATTTGATTCCCTACTAACCTGTGGTATGCCAGCTTGGAATGCAGCAGCAGTAGTTCCACTAGTTCCAACATTCCATGCAAAAATATTCATTAGCACACATTCTTCATGAATGTTTCAGTTTGATGAAAATCTCAAAATAGCCAGCGGATCAGAATAAAAAAATTTCTCCTACCTGCCTCCGTGGTGAATGGCAGCAGCGCATTTTTTGAAAAGCCAACCATATGGTAGAGAACTATTCAGATGATATTAAAACATGTCACTACTTAAGATTTTAAAAATGGGTGGTTAATTAGAATTTTCATATGTGTACAATATCCAAAAAAAAAAAAAAAGAATACTGATTTCCAGGTATATTTGTGTAGATAAAATCATAGTAGACCGTAAATACAATTTATAAGTGACAGTAGAATAGTGAAAGAAAACCCACCCAGAAAAGCAAACTAATCGCCCATTGCAAAGAGGAACACAATCTTCACTCCAATTTTTCTGGTCAAATGATGCTTCAGCAGCAATCTTACGAACAATTGATTCTAAAGGTTCATATCCAGCTGTAAACAGAATGAATCTGTTCCTTGTGGTGTTCAGGACAGTCTGAAGAACACACAGAAATGCATGAGGGTCTTTCAAAAAGCCCATGCTGCAAGTAAAAAAAGAGAAAAATCAAGTTAAAAATATATAATTAAAATGAGTTACAAAGTTGAAGACAAAATTGAAGCAACTTATACCTTCCAATAGAACTCAATCCAATAAAAACTGGTGTAGTCTTTAAAAAGTTTTGCAACTCTAAATGACTTGGACATAAGTCATCTTTAGCATATTGACTTCCTGATGAATCACATACTGCAACTTCTCTGCATTTCTTACATGTAAACTGCCACTCAGTAGGAAGGAACCAAAAACCACAAACCCGTACTTTAGGTGGCCAATATGCTGTCAATGCACTAAAATTAGTCAAGTGATGAAACAGAAAATCTAAAAACAAGTATACTAGAGGAACCATAAACCAAGTAAAGAAAAAAAGTTTATCAATGCACAGTTGCACACAGAAGAGGATTGAAGCATAAATAAGTAACTCAACACTAAACAGGCAACATCACATATATGGCGTGTAGTGAAAAGTTTTTATCAAGGACAGAAAACATACCAGGACATTCAACAACTTCTTTACTAAAACCGTACCTGTTGGACAATGTGCGGAATCAGTGATTTTAATCAGAAATAATATTGCACATCTCTTCAAAAGACCATGTAAATGTATATATCACACAAATATGCAAATGAAAAGAATTTTATCATCAAGTTCATCAAAAGTACAGAATTCTTTATCAGGAACTTTAACAAGTATGACCATACATATTCCGTGACAATTTTGTTGGCTTTACACAAGTTTTTGTTTTCATGTAAATAAACAATACTCAAGGTATCATGTAAGAGACCAAGTATCTCATGGGGGTTAACAATGTATAAAAGAGAGAGGGCTAGGTGTAGTTTAGACAAACCAATGGGAAAAATGATTATACAGCCTAACAACCTTACTGAGTCAACAAGTGTAGGCGTGGGTGGTGTGGTGCTGCTAGGGGGAATTCGGTTAGCTGATGGTATATTAGCTGAGTGTAGTGATAGTTTGAAGGCAAGCAAGGATTAGAACCTAGGTTTGGAGAGACTCGGCTGCTTAGTGCTGAGAACCTTTTCTCTCTCAAATTGCACATTGTTAGTCTGATTTCTCTTCTTCCCTAAACTAGAGTTTCACTGATTCTAGTCTAGGAGTGTGAATAATACACATACCTCTATATATTCTATCATTTCTGTTGTGGTTTCTATCAATGGCATAAGAGCTCTTTTCCGGGGAGCTGTGTGAGCCGATCACGGACGCTGCGATGGTAGCTAGATTGGAGGACTTGAAGAAGTTGGATAGCGTGATGCGACTTTTGAGAGAAGACGATCAGGATCGACGGAGGAGACGATTTCCGCCTGCACGGCAAGTAGCTCTTCCGATGGTTGTGGAGGACCGAAGGAGTGGGGGTTCAAGGAGGCGTGAAGGTGCGCAACACTCACAGCATTCTCCCCTTCGCAAAAAGAGGTATGGTTCTCGGTCTCAGCACCGAGTCGTACCACTCCCGCCATTTGCGAGATGGTTCTTTGCGTCATTGGGATGTAAGCCCGTGGGGAAGTCGACCTCCCAATTTGCCTAGGGACAAGAGAAAGCACCGCAACGATCATCAACATAGCCAGCACTGAGTGGTGCGATGAACGACTCCATGAACGACGAGAGGAGCGGCAAGAACAAAGTCGAGGATGGAAGTGGGGATCAGAAGAGGATGAAAGTTGAAGGCGTAGGAGGACAGACCAGGGAGGTCGACGGCGAGAGTATTATACTTGCGATCAAGTAGAGGAAATGCGACCTCGGATTCACTTTAGAAGAGACAAAGCAGAGACAGTCACGACAAAAGCTAGTGCTGGAAATGGCGACTGCCGAGCATACTCACGCCAGCAGCCGCATGGAACTTGATCGTGCACCGCCAAACTCAGGGCCTTGTGCGATGGGCAGCGAACCACCACTGGAGGAGGTCGAAGCCGAAACACAGAAGGAGTCGCAAGATGTCGAGGTTCGCATCAAACAAGAGAAGCAGAGGGGAGGAGAGCTCGCAGTTGCAAAAGAGCTTCGACCATCGGGAAGGATGGCCGGTAAGCCACCTCCGACAGCTAGCGAAGCTAGAGCGTGAAAGATGGAAGCGGAGACACCATCTTCTTTCCTTGGAAGCTTCGCGAATCTGCTGGGAATGGAGATGAGGGCAGTGCTTGGGGCAATCAAATTTTCGGGTCAGTTTTGTGACCCAGCACACTAGACCCAAATTAAAAGGGAGAAACAGATCTCAAATGAAGAGAATGTTAGGGGGAAGCTATTGGGCCAGGCCTAATATGTTGACAACAAAGGGGATTTAATGGTTGCAGAAAACACAAGGCTAAGTTTATTTTTCAGTCACATGGACCAACCCCAACATGCTGTGAATTTGGCTGTAAAGCTAACAAGCCAGGCCCACATAACCAAAGGGAAAAAATGTGCCTGAAATTTGCTTCCTAATTCAAATGGGCCCAGCCCAATTCAATGAACAAGTCCTAGGAAGACCCACATTAGAGTTTGAATTGGGTGTTAAAAAGGGATACGAGCCACACCAACAGCCAAGTTCTGACAAGCAAATGGTATCATTCATTGAGGTTGATGCTCTTGCATTTCGTGGTCCTATGTATGATGATGATGGTTACAACAATGTAGAAGCTTCAAAGGCTGACTATTGTCAATTAGAACAAATTGAGTCTTATGCCTTCAGTGGTAAGAAGATGAGACAAATTCCCATAAACATACACAGGTATTGCTAAAGAACCCATTCCTATTTTCTTATCTCTGAGGAGTGAGGGTGTTTTTATACTTGTTAATCGAGCTAGAAAGGTGATGTCCTCCAAAATTACCCCACCTCCTCATTTCCAGGTTTGCATTGCTCAATATTTCAAAATATTTCTTTGCATCTCTCAACCTATGGGTCTTTCTCTAGAGTTCAATTGTAAGAGATATGAGCCCAACATTGAATTCCCTGTATTCCCAACTATTATCAGTCATGGGCAGAGAGTGATTTGGGCCCTTAGGGGAGTTCATGACTCTCAGGTATTTGATTAAGGAAGATTTAAGGTTGCTTGGCAGAGTTGGCTGAACTTCTTGTTCACCAACCCTGATGATCTAAAAGGTTATGATGAACACTTTGAGGCTGAATTGATAGACTCTGCCGGTGTTATCCACTCAAGAATTAGAAGTCTAAGACCAAGTTTTGTTGTTGATAGGCTCTCAACAATATGTATGGTTCCATTTTTGTTAGTTGTAAGCAGTATCCAAATTGTGGACACTGGTTTCATACAAAAGCTCGGGCCAACTGGAATTATAGTTTGAGGGGAGATAGGTGATGATACTGTTGACTTCATTCTTCTTAGGGCCCATATGATTCGGGTGGGCATTGGAGTTAAGATGCATGGCTATGATCTTGTGAAGACACTTTGTGTTGAGCTTAAAGAATTCATGAAAAAACACACTTTCACATTAATGGAAGAATTCAGTGGCATCTCTCTCCCATACATTACTACTCACAGTGAATTGGTGCAATGGCAGCAAAAGGTAGTTCCTATTGCTATTGTGTTTGGGAAGGACAAAAATGCAGCCACCAATACTTCTAATGCTTCATTGATATTTGTCCAAAGCATTTTGACTAAGAGACTTATCTATCCTTGGGACCCGGGAGTCATCTTATTTTTTATGAGGCTGAATGATGATGTTGAAACAAAATTCATGAAGAAGTTTCTGCAAGTGATGGCTACTAAAACACTTATGTCCCTTTGGTCCAAGCTTACAATAGTTACTGCTACTCAGCTAAGAAGTAATTTCAGGTTTAGGTGGGATGCAAGAGGAATTCTGACTTTTGTGGTTGCAAATAGATGCACTAATCAAAGGTTAAGTGGCAGTTATGGCAAGTGTTATGCAGGTGCTACTCCTCTACCTTTTCCTTGGGGTCATTTTGCAATTGTGGCATTGGGACTGACAGTTAATCAAGGCATACTATCTCTTCAGTTGCTCTTCTGGCTGCATGTAGATTCATGGGACCTAGAAGGACTGCACTACACTGCAAGCAAACTTACCTTCTTTTGCTTCCAGATCTGGGACCCTGGAGGAATGTTTCTTTTGGGACTTGGTTTTGTCCTTCTAACCATGACTCCAAGTATTTGCTGCACCAGTAGAAGTCTTTCCCACATTCTACAGGACTCTTATCTAGAACTTCACCTTGAGGACAAGGTGATAGTTAAAGGGGGGGTAATGTAAGAGACTAAGTTAAGTATCTCATGGGGGTTAACAATGTATAAAAGAGAGAGGGCTAGGGGTAGTTTAGACAAACAATGAGAAAAATGATTGTACAGCCTAACAACCTTGCTGAGTCAGCAGGTGTAGGCGTGGGTGGTGTGGTGCTGCTAGGGGGAATTCGGTTAGCTGATGGTATATCAGCTGAGTGTAGTGATAGTTTGAAGGCAGGCAAGGATTAGGACCTAGGCTTGGAGAGACTCAGCTGCTTAGTGCTAAGAACTTTTTCTCTCTCAAATTGCACACCGTTAGTCTGGTTTCTCTTCTTCCCTAAACTAGAGTCTCACTGGTTCTAGTCTAGGAGTGTGAATAATACACATACCTCTATATTTTCTATCATTTCTGTTGTGGTTTCTATCATATCAGGACCTTGTAGCACTTAGAATAACATTGTTTCAAACTTCCATGCAACTTGAAGCTAGCTTAGCTCACAAACAAAAACAACACAAGAAATATCTCAGCATATGACAATATGAATCTACCCTGGTAAGTTCTGTAAGAGAACTTGAATGGAACTAATTTTATAGAAAACAAATTTTGCATCCTGCATCCATTACTTACACCACAAGAGCAGATTGTGGCCTATCATGCCAAGTCGGAATTCCAGTTACCGGATCCTGAAATCACCAAATAAATGAATAATATAAGTTCTTGTGTGGGTTATAAATAATGATGAGTGCCCCATACTTCTCTACAAGGATACATGTCTACAGCAACCTAACTCAGGTGGCACAAACATGGTTTTAATAAATGAAGTGGAAAGATAATTATAGGAACACAAACAGTAAAAGGACATGGACTCAGATGCAAGTCATCATTTCTCCATGATCCCCAATTTTCTGTGAAAAGAGGCCACATCCAGTGAATCACATCCTGCCAGCAGACCTACAGGGATTCAAAATGAAAAGTAAAAACAGGAAAATTAATATACAAGCTGTAGTTTCCAATCTTGCTTTGTCAGCAGCAAGCAAGAATAGTTTTTTTTTTTTTTTTGTATTTGTATTTTACACCATGCTCTCTTTCACAAAGGAATGAACACATTTGTAAGTAGGAAAAACAAACAGAATCACATCATGTAACATCTTTAGAAACCAAAAACACTAGAATATAAAAAGTTGACAAAATACCTTACCAAAAGGAGCTTCAGTGAGATATCTATACAGAAGAGGAAGTTGTCTTTGGAATTGGCTTTCAAATGTTGCAGGTGCACTTCACAGTATGTCAATGACCAATAGATGAAAATATGTTCAGAAAGTATCTTCAAAAACTATAGTCATCAATTGATGTGGCATTTTATACTCATATCTTGAGATAATGATTTTTTATGGAAAACATTCTTTATTTCTGGGGCAAAGTAAAAGACATCAAAAGCAGCTCACATGCCAACCCATTGTAAGAAACTTGCATCCAACATTGCAATTAAACTTTCTTACCCAGCAAAATACAATTCTATACTTTGTGCTTGTAGATACAAGCACAAGAGTTCCTGAGTCAAACTAATAAATTATTCAAGATACATGTTCTATTATTAAGTTCAACTATCTCAATTCCCAATGTTGGGAGAAATACATGAACATTTATGTAATATGAGTGTAATTGCTCAAGAATGACTGTATCCAAACTTCAGAAAGTTTAATAATACACAAGGGGGTTAACTTCTTAACTACCTATACGGAACAACGTAAGGGGCAGCTACAATGCAACGAACATGAAAACTTTCTGCAAGGCTCCATCCTTCCTGAACCATCATGCAAAGCTCCTCAATCACCAAATCACTTAACCTCTCAGTTGAATTTAGAATTGTTTATATATATATATAAGCAAGCAGAAGACATATGCATAGCAGATTAGCAGTTTAGAAATTTCAAAAGGCTATCTTGACAACAGTTTTCAATTAAGAATACCAAAGCAAAAAAATTTATCACAATAAGATCACTGTCCAAGCTTGGGCCACCTCCAAATATCCTCTCAAATAAAGAATAGCATTCTTGCCGATGATCTCTTGTAATTTTCTTTTTCTGCAAAGAAAAGGATAACTCTTCTTCCCCTGATAAAATAGAAGACCCATCATAGCTACAGTTACTCCCCCCACAATAGCACTCCACATTACTAAGTTGACAGTTCAAACCTTCAATATCATTATTCTGATCAGCAGAAAGAACTGGAGGTGATGAAACCGGGCAATACTCAACATGTTTTTCAGCCAAGTGAGAGCTTAAGCTCTGTAAGGAAACATGCTAATCAAGAGTTAGCTATTAACAGCAAGAAAAGCAACCAAAAAAAAAAAAGAAGTATAAATACATGATTATAGCACGATTGTTGTGGCCAAAAAAAAAAAAAAAAAGTCAGTTCTAACTGTTTTATAGATCAATCAATGGCAGGACAGTTAAACAAACCTTCATGGCTGACAAATAGGAGGAGAATCATGATCAATGAATAATTAATCAAAACCATCAGAATGGATTACTGTTCTCAATTATTGCAGTAAACAATGTTACGTTTAACACTAAAGGGGATGAAGGGTATCCAGAGTGAGTAGAAAACTAATGTAACGCTGTTCTTGACTTAGTGTTTATAATAACGCAAACCTCATGTGCTGAATGGGTTACTAGAGTCACTGCGTATTGTTTCTGGTCACAAGCAAAAGCTGCAGCAATGGCCTGCAATCAACAACAGTGCAATGCAAACTTTTTGAAATCACACTTTCCAAGCTAAACTAATGGTACTAAGTACTGCTTCTATATCAAGAATTTCAATTGTCCGAAAACTTGCTAAATATCAAAAAGTGCATGCAACTATTTAAGGGTTCATTTAACAATTAGTTCTGAAAAAAAAAGGTCTTGTCTCAAAATTACGCAGCACAAAAATTTAGATGCTTGCGAAACCATACTGATTGTGGATGTTCTATGTTGAGCTAATAAGGCGATGGAAGAACCTTCGACAGAACAACCCACGAAAAGTTTTGGGTCGGTGAAGAGACAGCTGAACTAAAGGCCTTAACTTTAATTCATTGTTGCTCAGTTCAGTTCCAAAAATCACAGAACCGCAAGCAGTGAGTGAAATCATTTCTTCTCTTCAAAGAACAAAACAAAGATAGAGAGAAGTAAAGAGGAAGGCGCACTCACAGCAAGAGGGTAGACATCGCCTTTGGTTCCGAAGGCCATGAACACTGCTTTCGATCTCCTTCTCTCCATTTTCCTCACTCTCCCTGCCAACAAACTCTCACTCTCAATCAATTTATGAAAAATTTTCAACCTAACTAAGTAATATATATTACTCAAGTTTAAAAATTAATGAGACTAAAAACGAATATAGTTCTTATACTTCTATGCAATTATCTAATCATCACTGTATATACAACAAAATGCTGAGATTAATAATAATTGCTTTGAAATGCTTTAATAACATAACACCTCGCGACCCCTCTAGGGTGTTTGGATTGGGAATAATGATTGGTATAAAATTTGTTGTATAGTAATATTACAACAACACTCATAATGTTACTTTGTCTTCTAATACATTAATACAAACTCTCACTAAAAAACAAAACAAATTTGTGAGTGTTGTAACTTTGTTGTGCATCCAACACTATTCTTGGACTGGGGAGTTGGATGGGTCGGATCGAGTGAAATTTTCATTTGTTTTATTATGTAGTTTTGTCAAACTTTAGTTAAATAGAGTGAATATGAATGAATTTCATTCTATTCAATTTCATAAACTCTTCTCAAATTTCTTCGAGAAGAAATTTGATGGAACACAAAATGCTCCATCAAACAATAAGGTAAAGAAATTATTCCTTCGCTATTTTACTCGGTTTTGCTAATCCAAACATATCCTTAATAACAAAACACCTCGACCTAATAAAATATTTTAAGATTAAGGGCGTGCTTGTTTAAATTTTGCAAAAAGTAATTATAAAATTTAAATTTTATGTTTAATTATAAAAATTGAAAATCAATTTTCTTTTATAAGCTACTCTGTTTTGCTTGTGCGAAAAGTTGAAGAATGATTTTCCTAAAATTTTGATTATTTTTTAAAATTTATTTAAATATACAAAAATTTATTTTTTGATTGTAAAAAATGATTTTGAAATGAAAAAAATCCTAAACAAACTCACCCTAAAACCCAAAATTATTCTTAATGTGATCAATATTTAAGGCTAAAGTTATTTTGCACATGAGCCAATGTCTAATTGGCCATAAAAAACCATCAAGTTGAAGCTACAACGAGTCAAGGAGGCGCAAGTTTGATTCCCCGTGACACCCAAGACAAAAGCACGGTTTTTTTTGGGTAAAAGAAAACAAATATATTATTTTAACACTTAAAAAATAAATATCTACTTAAATATTTACTTTATTATCACTAAATATAATAGAAAAATAAAATGAATAAATATCATTATTATATTTAATGATAATAAAGTTGTTATCTCACTAAACACTTATTTTAGGTATTAAAATAATATATTTTTTTTAAAAATCTGTCTTTTGAACCTAAAAATCATGTTTCTGCTACTAATAGTGTGGCACACTGCAAACAAAGCGGTTGACTACGAGATTCATCATACCCTTACCTAGGTCAGGATTGATAAATTTTCCTATGATGCATAATTTTCTATTCAGGATAAATTCTAGCTACCACACCTCCAATATCGAAGGTTGCGAGACAATAAATTATTGTAAACATTGGCAACCAGAGAACATAGGAGCATGTTTGGCAACGTTTTTTAAAAACAATTTTCAATTTTTAAAAACAAAAAACAAAAAAATTCATTTGTTTTGCTGTTTTGGTTCAAGCCCATTTTAAAAACAAAAAACACATTTTGGGTTTTAAAAACAAGAAACAAAGAACAAGCTCAAGATGTTTTTAAAAACATGCGGTGGCAAATTTGCAATTTTGTTGAACTTGTGTTCTGTGTTTTCCTTCTAATCCCGTGGATGAACTTGTGTTCTTTTTTTTTTCTATTCTTTTCTTCTTTCCTTTGAACTTGTTCTTTTCTTTTCTTTCCTCTCCGACAAAGACAGAGAGATAGAGGTCGAGAGAGAGGCAGAGGGAATGAGAGTGAGGGACCGGCGAAGGAAGAGAAAAAGGGGGAACCGGTGCCACCGTGGCAGAGGAAGAGAAAAAGGGGGAATTGGCGCTGTTGCGGTGCAGCGAGACCCGCGAAGCCCAAGACCAAGATCGGCGAAGCTCAGATCCGGCGGCCCACCATCACTCCATCATCATCAGAGACCAGCGCCGCTACCCCCCCATAGCTGCAGGAGCCAGGCCGCAAATCCGTCTTCGCTTCGCGGGGACCAGCCCCAGCCTCCTCCGCGACCTAAGACCCGAAGCTCTGCCGCAAAGCGTCGCAAAGCATCGTGACCCAACCAAGCTCCGCCATGACAAAGCTTGTCCGCGAACCAACCTCCGCCGCGAAGCTTAGCCCCGCCACCCAATCCGCCACTCCTCCACTCGCCGGCGAACCAAGAACCGTTCACTTCTCATCTTTTTTTGTTTTTCTGGATTGTTATTGATGATGAAGGGTTTGGGGTTGGGTTTGTGTTTCTGATACTGGATTATTGATGATGAATCATTGATTGTGATGATGATGAATTATTAATGATGATGATGAATTGTTATTGTTATGGTCTCTGTTTTAATATAGTTTACCAAACAATTTTTGGGGTTGTTTTGGTTTTATTAATTTTAAAAGTTGTTTTAAAAAAAAGCTATCCAAACAAATTTTTCTGTTTTTTGGTTTTTAAAAATCAATCTTAAAATTGTTTTCTAAAACAGTTTTTAAAAACAAAAACAAAAAACACTTCCAAACAGCCCCTAGAATATTCAAATAAGCGCATAAAATACCATCCAGAACCAACAAAAATGGAATAAAATGTAATCCAAGACTTCAGGTAATTTGGGTCCCACATACTCCTGCATTTTTTAAACTTTCGAAGTAAATCTAGGAAAAAACCACTGGCAGAACACAAATCATAGACTATGATTTGTCTCTCCGACTCCGAACATATTGTTTGGATGCACTTATTTCACAACATAAATAGTTTATAATAAAACAAAAACAATCAAGAGTTTGTTTGTCTTATGCCTCCTCTTCGCATGAGATCTATCAGCCCATTCATTTCTAAGAGGTTCCTTCTTCAGACTCTTCTAGAGTGTACTTGTTCATGAGCTGCGTCAGTTCATTTTCTAGCTCTTTCTCAAGTTCAAGCTGCTCCTGCCAATGCTTTTTCATGAGAGCTAACTTTTTCTCCTCATGAATTATCACGATATTGTCTCTCTCTGCCTCAAATTGTCTCATCTCTTTGTCTTGAAGCCTAATAAAACTAGAGATGTACCTCACTCTGTTGATTGCCAAAAAAAAAAAAAATTGATAATGCCAAAAGTCAGAATTTTGCTTCACAAAGATCAAGAATTGAACCTTGTTTAGCGCCTACTTAGGTGAAACAGGCAACAAAATGCTATGATACATATGCAGTCAAAGAATGATAAAATGAAACTCAGATTTGAAACCACCTAGGAATATAATGCACGATTACGGGATATACCTATGCTTGTTGTTCTCTTTGCCAAAAGAATTCGCACAAGACTGTTTCACCTTTTCTCGCTTGGCCTGTTGCAATTTCTCAAATTCATCTTCCTTTGCAACTATAGTTTGCTCAATGATTTGGATTTGATCTTGAAAAAATTTTTCTTGTGCATCCATCTGGAAAACAATATATCAAAACAATCAATCTTTCAAAGTGAGGTACAGATTCCTTGTGAGTGTCAAGGAAGAGAGAGAGAGGCTAGGAGTTCTAAGAGAAAACTCGGGTTACAAAAGCATACATATATATGCTTTTTGAATCAATCAATTAATTCTAAGAGAAGACTAGTGTCTAGTTTCTTATGTCCATCTCAATCAATTAATTCTGAGATCAAATAATGATATGAATGCATTTTATATTTTTTAAGAATGAGTAACTTAAAAATTAAAAATATAAATTCTTCTCAAAACGATATCCAAATTGTTATTCTTATATTTGAGAATTAGAAGTAATGGATATAAAAATTTTGATCTAAGTTCTTCCTAGCTGTTACTCCAAAACAGAGGCATATAACATTTTGCATTATCATTCAAAAAGTCATTGTCAGGGTCGAGAAAGACAATTGAGTTTCAAACTTATAACATTCCTTGTCAAGAAAGATCACGCCTAAGAAACTTACAGGAATGAATGCTCGAACTATCACCAAAAATTGAAAGTGAGACAAAGGGATGCAAATAAACTAGATTACAAGTGTAAACAAAATATATTTTGATTGTTGGTTATTGGTAGCTAGTATACATATATTTCATGATGACAGTCACCATTCACCAGCATAAACCAAATGTTTCCCCGCAAAACAGAAAAACATCCTCACCCATTTTTTGATAATAGAAAGCATACTTTTCTTGAATAAAAATGTTGGTGATCATATTATATGAAAAGAATCAAAGCATCTTCTTAAACAAACCAAGGAGCACTTCAAGAATGAAAGTAAGCTGATTTTAGTCTAATAACATTACCTCCTCCTTGTTCTCTTGATGCTGCTCTTTTGTACGTTCCCGCACAACACGATTTTCTTCCGTTGTCAGGCGTAACTTCTCACTTACTTTGCATAAAGTGTCGGTAAGAACATGTGATCTGCTTCGTTCCTTAGCTATCTCATCTGTCAAATTAGCTATCTCATCCGTCAAATAGCTAAGTTGATGACTATCATCATTGATATCCTTAATCTTGCTTTCGACCATCTCCTGATATGATTTCATTTCAAACTTCAATTTTGATTTCCCTAGAAAATTACAAATGTATCAGTAACATTGATCCAAAATTTAATAGATATATAAAGAAAATCATTTGGGAAAAAAATCACGTGGGATGTATTTGGTTAGACCTTTGAAGGTAAGAAATATGGAGAAATCTTTTATAGATGAACACCAAATATAATTTTACATATATAGCTTATAGCATATCCATGAAAAATTTCCTGCCATATTTGCTCCCTAATCAAAGACACTCTTGGAGTAAAAATTTAATGGATGAGATGTTCCATCAGATTTTTATCCTTTTTTGCCTCCAAACCATGTACACCCTTAGAAAAGAGAAGATTAAAAGATAAGTATGAATATGGATTGTAATTTTCAAGTTGATCAGGAATTATTTCATTCTACAACCTTTTACTTAACAGTTGATAGCAAGAACAAGATAAGATGATAGGATACAGAACTAAACTAAGAAATGACCTTGGGAGTGGCGGTTGAAAACTCCCATATCTTCTCCAGAAGCCAAGTAACCATAAAGTTGGCGCTTCCCACCTGGAACAAATCGATTCTGGCAATGATTCCAAGCCTCCCTATCTCTTCCCTGCTCTTTAAAGTGCTTGTGGAGGCGCTGAGCTTCTAAATAACCTGCCGCAGATGACTCAAAAATTAACACACTCATCCCACGGTGCCCTTGTGGACCATATGAATGCCGAGCCTTCAATGCAGCATATCCATCGAAGCAATCAAGGAGCTCCTGGTTACCCATTCCACTCCACTACAATTCAATTCAGGGAGGCGAAACTAAAGATGAATATCACATAAGAATAATTTGAATTTAAAAAATAAACAAAACACAAAACGGACTGATCAGGAATATACGAAAATTGGTTAAGATAATCTATAAACAGTAAATGTGCTGAAAACAGAAATATAAAGACTAAGACCGTATCCTTCTCCAAACTAGAAAGTAAGACATTATCCTTGTACCTTATCGGTTTCATCTTGCTCATATCTTGTATTCATTATGACAACCATTGGGGGCCAAACTATTTCATGATCCTTGACTTTCTTATCAAGACCCTCCCATCTACCATAAATATCACCTCCAGTTTTCAATGGGACTCTCCTCTTGCTGCACTCCTCCTCCAAAGTTTCAGCAAACAGTCGGTGCAGTCTTACCCTCCTTGACTTTATTGTCTTGGAATGATTCAAAAGGGGCTGCAGCCCTTGGTACCAATCAATAGCACCAGCACCCCCTTGGCATGCTGGGCAATGCCACGGCTTCTCCTGTGAAGTGATTTCCTCATTGGCCAGCCCATTCAAATCGTCAAAGAATTTTCTGAACCACCTGCTCTTCTTGTACCCGTCATGGCTTCTCTCACCAGTATCCGAGTCAGTGCCATCAAAAGAAAGATCATCATCACTATCAAACACAATCTCAGACTCACTGTCATCATCATCAACTATTCCAAAACCAACAGGGTTGTGGGGTTTTGGGATCATCTGATTCTTGCATTGACCATTTTTCCAACCCTTAGATGGAGTTGAACCAGCCCCAACCAATGAATATAATCCTTTCCTTGATTTTGAAGCAACTGGTGACATTTTGGGCAATTTGCCGCCATTCAAACTTCCATTGCCACCAAAGGCCATATTCTTTGGAGAATTGCTTTTGTTACCTTGATAGCTGCTGTTAGCCCCTGCTGATTCACCATTACCCCACTTTCCCAGCTTCTGAGTCACATTAGAATGTCCCGATGCATTTGAACCAGAATTCTGAGAAAACCAAGGTCTTGGAGCACCGTCACCAGACATGTTCTGTGACTCCCTAGAGTCAACCCTGGAGTCACCACTTTGTTCAGAATTCAATTTGGTGTTGGGTCCATTCCGTCTCCACTGATTGGATCTGGAACCAGACGCTTGGTACACAGTTCCCAACTTTGGAAAAGGATCAGCACCTTGATCAGCCATGATTCAATTGTGATTGCTGCTATTTCAAAGAAGAAACTATTAATCAACTAGTGCAATTTTAGGGAAAAAATGAAACAGAATCCAAGGGCCTAAACAAAGCCTCAAGGAAAACTACAAGCAAAGCTAATTAAAAACAATTGAATTGATCTTGTTCTAGACTAAGGTAGTTCTGAAAAACCTCAATCCGACTGCAACAAGCAATACAGATAGTGAAAGATAAAAATAGAAACTGAACCAGAATTGACAACAGTGACAAGAAACAGCATCAAGAATCCTAATTCTTATCAACATTTCGCATAATTCATAACTAGAAATATGTCGGGTTTAGAGTCCATGATGATGAATTTTACCTATCTGAGCATGTGGTTATGTTTAAAATCGAATCAATTCCAACCACAGCCCGAAATCCTTTTCAGTAACTCAGATTCAATGCAAGTCCAGAATAGACCATCCGATGCAAATACTACAAATTCATTTACAACAAACCTCATACACCACGCCAACAACAACTCCATCCAAAAAAATTCGATAATCTCCTTTTTTTTCTTTTAATTTTTTCATTACCAAACAATTCCTCATCAGTCCAATACCACTACACCAGTTCCTCTGTAACCATAGTATAAAAGAGCATTCATTCATAATCAATGTAACGGTTTACTACATTGAGAATTTCTAGAGCGAATGTACGTTTCCCGATAAAACCAACAACGGCGAATATAGAAAGGCAACTGCAACAGAGCAGAAGCATAGCGGAGAGAGAGAGAGAATAACGAAAAATTGCATTTGTAAGAGTTTTATTATTTTTCGCATGTGATCGAAATCGCGATGAGAATCTATAATAATAATAATAATATGAGAAAAATTGCATGGAAAGAGGAGCAGCAGCACCTGAAGGCTGAAGCTGAAGAAGTGGTGATGGCAGCAAAATCACACGCCACATGGACATGGCTGAGCCTGAGGTTACACTCACTCTCAGAGCCAGCGTCAGAGCTTATATATGAGACGGTGAAAAATTCCCAGGAGTGTGTGAAGTGCACGCAGCAGCTGGCAGAGTGAATTTGGTCCTTGAAGGACCCCGCGAGAGAAATACCATGCTGCTGGTCCACCTCAACTGCTTTTTACTACTATTATTATATTCTATTATATGATTTTTTTTTTTTATATCCTCATAAAATTCTAATATATTGATACTTTTAAATTATTTAAAATTAATAATATGTCACAAATTTAATTAATTCAATTTATTAAAATCTTGATAATTAAATATTCAATCATTACTGTAGCCGAGAGAATGTTTAACACCACTGATTAAGAATATAAAAAAGATAAAGTTTAAAAGTCTTTAACGATTCTCATGTTTCAAATATGTCAAAACTTATTTTGTTCAAAGCTATAGTTTCAATTTTTAATTTCTTAATTAGTGTCTTTAAGATGTTAATTAGATAAACAAAAAAATTATTATTTTATTTTTGAGTTGTGTTATTTATATTTATGAGATATAGGATATCATATTGACTCATATATTATTCACTATTTGATGAGATGTGAAACTCATTCAAATTCAATTTACATCTCATTTAATAATAAATAAAATATAAGTCAATACGATATATTACATCTATATATATATATATATATATAAATAATATTTTTTTATTTTTCCCGTTTTAATTGGGCGTTAGGTGTCAGATGTGTGCCAGTGCATGCGCGTTCTCGCTGAGATGAGACTTTAAAAAGTGGTAATTGAATAACTGAATTTTCCAACGCCGGGTGGATGAGCAAGGCACGTGAAGAGTTGTTTTACTTGCTTGTAAAACATGTGGTGAAGAGTTGTTTTACTTGCCTGTAAAACATGTGGTGTGGAAATTGAAATGTATTTTTATCGTGAAATTTATAATTTGTTGAATATATTATAACTAATTGTTTAATAATTAACATTAAATGAAGATGTGAACCAAACGAAAATTTTGAGCATCTATCTTTATTTCAATTTTTTTTTCACCGAGAGTTTGTTTGTTTAACAATTTTTTGAAGGTTTAATTATGAAATATCAACATTCAATTTATATGATTTGTAAGATTTTTAAGATAATAAATAGTTTAATTTAACTCTTTTATTAATATCACAATATATGATTAAAGTTTATGTAAAATTACTTTACACTTTAGTATATATAAATCAAATTTATTTTCAAAAGATAAAATCTTATTTAGATAAATAAGACTGAGTTTTAAATAAATACTTTCTCTCTTTCACAATATCTTTTCATTTAGATTTTTTATATTTTAAATATTGAAAATTAATAATTTTCTTCAGTTACTTTTTCAATGTTTTGAAAGGGAGTACACGCAATATGTAAAAGGTTGTTTAGTTCCATAAAATATTTTTTTATCCACTTATTGTTTTTAATATCGATTACAAGAGTTTCTCTTTGTTTCAATATTTTAAGGATTTAATTTATATATATTATTAATATAAAACTCTTTTACATAACCATCCAATTAAACCCTCTCTTCGGATGCATGACTATTGAAGTTAAAAAAATATTATTTATATTTATTTAATATGAGATAAAAGTAAATCTTGGTTTGCTCATGTGATAACATGTTATTAAATTATTATGCAAAAAAATTACACTATTAGTATATATAAATTAAACTCATTATAATTTACTACATTTAAAAAAACTCTAATTAATTACTACTCATAATAAAAAATGAAAATAAAATTGTTTGTGGGAAAAATTTGATTTTGTTCCAAAAGTTGTTCTATTTAAATTTTATCCTCGACGTTTTGATAAACTCTAAACTTTATTGTATTTATTAGCACCATCAATTTTATTAACACAAATTGTTGTCTTGATCATGCATGTCATTTTTTTCTCATGTAGATATCGTATTATTCAAGAAAAACTCTATTTTTGTCTCTGAATTTTAAATTTCAATGTTCAAAACTAGAAGCTGCCTACGAATAAAATCTTGTTCATTTCAATAAGCATGATAGGGAAAAGAAAAAATTGGCATGTATAATATAGCATCCATATGAAATAAGATCCATGGATACTTAAATATTAGATCAGTAATATTTTCCAATAAAATTGACGATGTTAGTAAATATAACAATACTGAGATCTTATCATAATGTTAATGAAAAAATTCAAGAAGAAATATTTTGGAACAAATTCAAAATGCTATTAAAGTATAAAAAACAAAAAATAGAGTACTTACTCTTTTTTTATTTGATAATTAGAATAGCTGTTGAAAAGGTTGATTTGAGGAATTTTAAAGATGGTTCAAATTTAAATCATGGTAAACATTCACTTATTTAAGCATCTCATGTTTTATGAAAAGTTTTCGATTCAGTCCAAGTTTTTTTAAGTTTTGAAAACGTATCAATCTTGTATTTTTGATAGACAACCTTTAAATTATTAACGGAAAAGAATGATGGCGATCATGGCGATCAAATTACAATGTTAGGAAACAAAAGAATAACATAAAAAATCAAATTATAATGTTTATCACAATTAAACATAAAATGTCAAGTTTATGTTAATAATTTGAATATAGTTTATGTTTTGAAAATGTTGAGAATGTAATTAGAGAAAAAGAAATAAAACTAAACCGAATTATTGATAAAACGCAAAAAGATGTGAATAAAACTTTGCTCTTAAAGCATTATCATGCAAAAAGTTATCGTGATTCTATCTCTATTGCGAGTGCCCAAATTAAAGTCCTCTTTCATCTAACGCTTGGAAACTAGGCTTGAGAGTATAAATCAAACCTCATTCCAAAGTGCTCCTTCATTTATTAGGTTCATGTGTTTTATAAATCAAAACTCATTCCGTTCTTAGCCCAGGTTTTTAATATAGTTATGATACGAAGACATTACATAAGACTATTTCCACTATATAAATAAAAAAGGAGTAAATCATCTAATAAATAGTCAAAAAATACTAACTTTTTACGCATATGTCATGTAGACCAACCATTTTGATCGGTTGTAGGCTTGCAGCAACAAAAAAAATCGTAGAAATGAAAAGACAACAGATGTGCCAATACACCATTTTTTATGAACAAAGATTTGATTAGAAGTTTAGGAGCCAGACAAGCGCTAAAAATTCTCAATCTCAAAAACCCTAGCTCCGACCACTATGCTCAAATAACCATCAAAACAATAAAAACAAAATAGATAACGAAATTTTCAATCTAAAAAACTTAACCACCCCACCACTTTAAATATATATAACAATTCAAGATCCATAAAATAAAATAAAAAATCAACTTACCAGAATGAAATCGGAGAACGTGATCTTATAAGCTCTAATGAAATTGATGTCCTAAGCAGTGAGATCCTCTTTGAAACTCGCAACCTGCAACGTGGTTCTAACACTACTTGATGACCTCGGAAAGGAATGATAGTATTTCGCCGTCAGCCCAATCTTCTAATGAATGCAAGAGCGATCGAGGGATAACGAGAGAATTTATATAAATAGGGAAAAGTTAACGTATCGAATTAGGAGATTATTTAACCTAATATTGCTATGCTGTGTTCACCTCTACAAAATTTACGTTCTTTTTCCCCCTGCCAACCAAACTAATCTTCTAAGAAAAATTACTTTGCTGAACGTTTATCTCTTTTTACTGCAACCAAACACACCCTTTAATAAATTAAAAAGAAAATTGAAATTTGTTTGAGAAAAAGTTTGAAAATTTAAGAGAAAAATTATGCATAGGTGTCGCAACCGAGATCGCGACGGGGACGGCGAAAAAGAAGAAAGTAGTTTGAAAATTATGGAGTCGCCACCAAGTTTATTTAAAGTTGGGAAAACGTTGGAAAAACCCATTTTTTAGAAAATAGTCTTTGAAACCAGTTTGAGTTCGGGAGTCGGTTATGTATAGGGAAGGGCAGGAATTTAATCCCACGCACTCTTAAGACACTTGGACGGTACCTTTAATTAATTGTGCAAATTATTAATAACCTTTGAAATATTTTTTTTTTTACTTATAAGAAAATTACGAAGAAAATAAACTTTCTTTTAAAAAGAAATTTTGGAGCATCAAACCGTCACGATTCAGATGTCCAAAATATTAAGTTAACAAGTCGTTACGGCTAAATTAACCTTATTATTTGAAATAAAAAAAGATAAATAAATGAAGAAATTTAAATCAAAAATTAAAATATAACTAATAAATATTTACAAATAAGGTAAGAAGAAATTGATTTTTTTTATATTTTTATGAAAAAGAAAAAAAATAAATATTTTTAAGGGAATTTTCAGATCATTAAGCTGTCACAACTCAAATGACCGAAATATCGAGTTAACAGTTCGCCACTACTAAATTAACATCTTTATCTAAAATTCCCTTTACAAATGAATATTAAATAAAATATTCTAGAAAAAGAAATTATTTATAAGTATAACAAAAATACAAAATTTGCATAAGAAAACAAGTAAAGAAATATTAAAAATTTACAAATAAAATGAATTGTGAAAAGTTAATTTTGACTTGACAGGATGAGATCTAATTACTACGTATCCCTTGATGCAATAGGGAATTCAAAGTCACGTAGTTCTATTAAAATATTTATGTATTGTTTAATCTTATTTCGAAAAAGAATTTTAGAATATCAAGCTGTCACAGCTAAAATATTCTAAAATTTAAAGTTAACAAACCGTCGCGGTTAAATTAACTCTATTTTGAAAAGAGATTTTGAATATCAAGTTGTCATAGCTAAAATATTCTAACATGAGATTAACAAACCGTCCCGGTTCAATTAACCCCTTTTTCAATACAATTTAATAAAACACTCAAGTACTTATTTTGAATCCAGAATGGATAAAACTTCTCTTTTTAGACAAGATTCTAATTTTGACAGGAACCTACAAAATTAAACACAATTAACTTAAATAAAACATATAAACATATAAAATAATTAAATTAAAATAATTCATAGCATAATTACACACAAAACGCATAATCATATAAAATAACAAAACTAAAAAAAAATATTTCACAAACGCAAATACACAAAATATGTAAAATGATTAAACTAGAAATGCAAAATATTACAATTACACAATTAATTTTAATCAAAATACATAAACACAGAAAGTAATTAAACTAAAAAAAATATATAACACAAACACTCTTAATCTAAGCAAGACACTAAAAAAAATTCATGAATACCCTTATATAATTAATTTAAACAAAACGTATAAACATATAAAATAATTAAACTAAAAAGTTACACAATAGAAATTAAGCAACACCTATAAACGTAAAATAATTAAACTATAAACATAAACATCATTAATTTAAGCAAAACACCTAAAATAATTAGACTAAAGAAAGGTCCTAATTTTTATATTTTAGTCCTTTTTAATTAATAGAAACATTAACATTAAATTCACCCAAAATAATTAAATTAAATTAAATTCAATCACTTGTTTTTTGTTTCTTTCCTTTTTCTTTGCAATTAATTTACCTAATTCCATTCAAATAAAAAAAAACAAATTCTTTTTTTTATCGAAATATTTATTACAAACTCAAAGTAAAAAACTTTTATTTAGGCCTAAACTAAATCAAACCCAAAATCTACTCCAATAAGACAATTCTACCCAATACCAATTTATTAAGCTAATTCTATATTTTTTATTATATTTATTTATTTATTTAAAAAAAAAAGAAAATAAAAAAAGAAACGCGAATATGTACTTGAAACTTAAAGTAAATGAAAATCCTTTTTTATTATTTATACTCTAAACTAAAATGAAATAAATACTAATCAAGTAAACCAAAACCAAAAAAAACCATTAAAATATAATAACCTTAATCTAAGAACATAGATGAATAAATAAAAAACTAATATATACAAACTCAATCTAAAATTCATTATCATTTTTTTTGATACCTTTAAAAACACATATATACACAAATTTAAATTAACTTTCCGTCTCCCTCTTATATATACAAAATCAAAACTCAAATTCGCATAGCTAGTACATACACATAAAATAAAAGAGAAAACTCTCTCTTATGCTCACAGCCACATACACTAAAATACTAAACAAATATATATCGCTCTCTCTCTCTCCCATTCAGTCACTCACGGACTCACATACCCCACTAAAGTAAAAAGAAAAAATCTCCCTCTCCCAGCACTCTCTCACCATGACTCACACACATACACCCTTTAACCCACACTAACACGTCTTGCACACACACACGCAGCAAGGAACCGAAAATAAGAGAGAGATGGAGGAAGAGAGAAGGATTGAGACTGAGAAAGGAGAGAAGTTAAGAGAATGAAGGAGAGGGAGATCGAGTAAGAGAGAGAGAGAGAGAGATCGAGTGGGAGAGGGAAGGGCGCGGTGCTCATGGGAGTAGGCTGAGCCGCCGCGGACTGAGGCCGAGATGGAGGAGAAGCTGGCGGGGGTGGTGCCGGTGTCGGTGGCGGCGATGATGGAAAGCTCGGCCTGGCGGAGGTTAATGCGGTGGTTGGAAAGTCGGCAGCACTAAGTGGTGGTCCAGGGAGGAAGAAGGAAGAGGAAGCCATGGCTCATGGTGTTGTTGACAAATGGGTGCGGTGGTGGTTATGGAGAGAAGGAATGGTGGTGGAGGTTGGTGTATGATGAAGGATGGGCAGAGAGGAAGCGTGAGATCGGGCATGGGGGAGACCGGCGGTTCTGGGCGGAGATCGGGCATGGGGAGAGACCAGCGGTTCTAGTTGTTGATGTTGGAAGTGGTGGCTATGGTGGCTGCCGCGATATGGAGGTTCATGGAGGGGAGGGATGGTGTTTTGAGGGGATGAGGTTGATGATGTTGAAAGGGGAAGGGCCACGGAAGTGAAGGGTGGCCGCGGCCCCCTGTGTCTTCCCTTCTTTTTTTTTTTAAAAAAAAAACTGATGATATGATGATGAACTTGCTTCTGTTGTTTACCTTGATCTTTCCTTTTTTTGCTGGATTGTATTTGCTGGACTCTATGACTGGAATTGTTATTGGATTCTGATCTCTTTTCTTTGAAATTTTTCTCTGGTTCCTCCCCTCTCCCTGTGTATCCCGTGTTATTATTTTTCAACTCCACCGAAAGAGAGATCCAAAATTTTTCAAGACACCATCATTGTGTCTGTTTTATTTTTCATGCTTTCTCCTATCCCCATGCTACTATTACTTCACGTGTACGCCTCGGCCAGATGAGAAGGAGTCTGTGAACTCCTTTATTTCCTTTTCAAATTTCATTTTTATTTATTATTTTTGTTTTGCTAGAAGTGAAAACAGGCTGAGACGAGTTGGGCTTCACTTTTTTTTTCTTTTTGTACAAACTAAACAACAAACTCAAACATGAGAAAAAAAGAATGGGCTGAAAACAAAAACACAAATGGATTAAAAACAAAATTGGGTATCAGGTTGATAAAAACTGGACCGAAATAAAATGAGATGGGCTTTTTTATTTTGCAAATACAAAGACAACCAGCAAATCTTTTTATTATTTTTTACAAGAAATAATTAATGAAACTATAATAAAATAAAATAAAATGAGGTAAATTAGGTGCAAATTTTTGGGTTATATTGTTAAAAGATCGGACAAAATCAGGTGTTCACAATAGGAAATAATGTAAAATAAATCTTATTAGTTGTTAGTTAATGTACTCTTTTTTTAGGTGAATACAGGGTATTTACTGACAGAAGTCATGTCCAATCCGTTCAAAACTAGCATAGAGCTCACATGTGTGGATTTTGTCTCTTGCCACCAAACCTTCTTTATTCACATTATTATCAGCAATTATACCTTATGACTAAATCCTTAAGGAACCCACCCAACTATGTTGGTTAATATACTCTTTTGCACTAATTTGAAAAAAAATAAAGATTTAATTAATCCATCGATCCCTATAGTTTCACATAATTTTTAATTTGGTCCTTATATTTTAAAAATTTTCAATTGAATCCCTATATTACATAAAACTTTTTAATTAGGTCCCTAGCTCTATAAGGTGTTACAAAAAAGTTAACTTAAATGGAACATTTCAGAATATTCTTTAACCACTATTTTATATTAAAAAAATTCTTACCCTACTTCACCCCACCTATCCTGTCCCCTTCCCGTTCTCCCTTCCTTACAACACAGGTAGATCCATAGATAGAAGCTTAATACAGTAGGATAATCCAATTCTCGTTGTCAGAAAAACTTTCAAAAGAATAAAATATAAGTTATAATTAAAGAAAAAAAAAGTTGCAAAATCCAAGGAACTACACACTTCTATTTCTCTAAATGCAAAGATTTTTTCCAGAGGATACAAAAAACTATTTATTTCTAAATTTCATTTTTCAACACTAAACTATTCAAGCTTGTGCAACCAAATGTTCTGCAAAATAATAAGTCTAGTCTACATATCAAAGTGATATCGACAAAGAAGGATCAATTATAATTTTCAAAGGACAGGGAATACAAAACCCTTCTGTTTCTATACTTCATTTTTTCAGCAAATGTTCAAACCTGTGAACCAACCGTTCTACAACAATAAAAAAACCTAGCATACATATCTAAGTGACGTAGGACAAAGAAAAATCGATTATAAATACTTTGGATTTTGATGATTTTATTCCATCATGAATCCTCCCTCGAAAGAGAAATTCTCAACAACTCATTCCACGTCATGATTCTATTCAACCACAATCTCTGTGCATTCTAGTTGCGGCGGACTAACCCAATGCCGTGTGGTGGCCAGCTCCTTCCTCCTTTTCCATTGGTTGTGCTGCCCCTTCTTCTCTGCCTTCGTGCTTCCTTTCTCTCTCTGCCATCATGTTGCCCCGCCAGCATAATGGGCCTCGCGCCACCGATGCGTGCTGGCTACGGCGGATCGACCTAACGCCACGTGGTGGTTGGCTCCTTCCTCCTCTTCCTCTGCCTATGTCGTAACCCCTGTTCCAGCAATGCAACATAAGATATTGTTGTTTCTTTTACTTCTAAGAGTTCTATTGATGTTGTTCCTGTGTATCCTACCCCTCTAGGTGAGTGGGTTTGCACTTGTGATATCTATATTGTCTATTAGAGTTATTTTCATGAGACTATGACTTAAAGTATGATTTTTAGCGATCGTTGCACAAGATTTGAGATTTATGCTGATTTATGAAATTTTGGTTTTCAAAATAGCATGAACTATGTTTTAGAACACTCATGCATGAGACCATTATTGATAAAATGATTCTATTTAGAGTTGGTTTTAATTGTAATTATCAGTGAATTATGATTGTTAAAATAGTTGTTTTACATTGAATATGGATTATACAAGTGGTTACTGGAGAACCTTGAGATTTTAAGGAAGATTGTTAAGAACTGATTTAGAAACTCAAACATAAAAGGATTTTAGAGCATGAATCTTCGTATGACTTGGGACAATTGGCAAATATATATTCTGTGGACTTGAAGTCATAATGTCTACAAAGGGTGATCTCATGGGCATGATTTCATAGTCATATTATGCTAAGATCAGACTGGTAGAGTCACAAAGATTCAGAGCTCTCGGAGTACTTAGAGATTTAAAAAGTTTTAGATTTACTTGAGTTATGAATAGACTAGTTTAGACAGCAGCTATAGAGAAATAGACAGCGAGTTAACTGCTGCGTGATCATTAAATTTGTTACCAAGTTGCCCTCCGGGCAGTTTCACAGAGTGGAGAATGAAACCTATTTAGGTGTCCACATTTGATCTCTAATAGATCATAGAGCAGAATATTTTCGATTCTTGAAACACCATAGAGTAGAGATTCTTATTTCTCTATTAGAATACTATTGATCTGATTTATAAAAAATCATGATTTTGATTATATATATATATGAAATGTTTTAGAATTGTTATAGTGTTATTATGATTTATTACATGATTTTCTTGGTGTCCCATGAAGAAGATTTCAGGCAGGGATTCATTCACTGAGTTTTGCACAAAACTCCCCTCTCTTCTTTCTCCTGTTTCACAGATAGAATAGTTGCTGATTTTTCTTAGTCATCATCCTTCCAGCAACACTAAAGTTTCAGTGGTAAGCTTCACTTGGGTGAAATGTTTATAGTTTTGTCTAGAGTGCTCCAGTATAAATACAGATAGGATCTCGGCCATAGAGTATGATTTGCATTTTATTTCCAATGTATTATCTGTATTAGTTTTATACTCATTTTTGTAACAAAGCAAACTTTTAGCATACGTATTGTATTATGATACATAGACCTTGAACGTGATTTATAAAAAAACCAGTTATGATTACTTATGGGTTTTTAAAGAACAGACGATTTGTAAGTAGAAAAGAAAATTTCTATTTTAAATAGATTTTTATGAATAGAGCATGCATAGAAAAACAGTCAACATATCATAGGGCTTACGTGAGAATGAGATTTTCCACATGTCAGTCACGTGTCCAAATCAGATTGTAACATTGTTAGAGGTAGAGCACAATACTTTAGTCCTTACTTGTATTCGAAGCAAAATTAATCTTTTATTGAAATGCGAAATTGATAGATATTTTAAAATATATGAAATTGTCAAAAAGTGGACAAATATTTTGAAAGGGAATGTATTATATATGCATATTTATATTTCAAATATCAAAATACTTTTCAGTTTTTTTGAAATTATTTTAATAAATCCACAAATACCGCATATGAATCCAAATCATCGTGAGAAACAAGGAATAGAGACCCATGACGGGGATGGAAATAGGAACATGGGACAAAATTTTAAACAGGGACAAGTGCGGGAGGCAAATCCTCTCTCTCACATATACACATTATCGTTCATATTAATGGTACCATTTATTTTATTTCATTATTCGTTAATTTCAACTATTGAAATGTACAAAATTTTTATAAAATAAGTTTTTTATTATTAGTTAAAGGTCATCCATTGAAATTTTCTCAACCTTATAAACATGATATTTAAAATAAGATATAAAATAAAATGACTCATTTTAAATTCATACTCATTTATGTTTTTATTTATTTATTTAATTATTAACCTATTTTTAAAATAAATTTATATACTTAATTTTTTATAAAATATATTTAAATAAATTATTATTTATTTTCAATGATGGTCAATTTCCATGTACTGCAAAGTCAAACAACCCGTTTAAAATATTAGCAACTTCCTCATAAGTCACACAAAAAAGAAAAAATCACAACCACAAGAAAACAAATAGCAGCAAAGAAAAATAGAATCCCACGTAAATGCTATTAGGGATTGTTGGACATTTTTTTAAGAAGCTACAAGAAAATAATAAAAAAAGAATGGAGGATATATCTGTAAGAAAAAGTCAAAACCTACATCACCAAGGATGTTTGCAGTCCGATTCTGACCGATTTTGATGGCAAAACTACATCGATTGATTTAATCACTCTTACTCATTGCAGTGCCCACTCCTTTACAGTTGAGAGTTAATGCAGTTGTTTGCCGTTGCTTTTAACCACATTTATAAAATGTGGTTAAACGCAGATAAAAATGTAGCCAAATGCGTATCAGACGTTTAACCACATTCTAAAATGTGGTTAAGCATTATTAAAAGTGTGGCCAAATGCACATCAGATATTGTGTGGACTATACAAAGTATTGTACAAATAATTGAATTCGGACCGCCCAAACTCAAGTAAAAATTCAATTGCCTTTAACCACATTTTGTAAATGTGGTTAAATGCAAATAGTGTGGCAAGTTGTAATTAACTACATTTTTAAAATGTGGTTAAAAGAAATTAATTTTGTGGCTAAAAAACTACACACACTCTACCTCCTCCCATTCCCCCGCAACCTCCTCTTGGTCAAGAAAAAGAACAAAACCCCTCAAATTGTTAGGGTAAAAATCCAACAGAACCAAACCAACAATACATGGTGTGAAATTTTTTAACATTTACACATTTGTTTTTAGAAAAATTCATAATAATAGATGGATGAAAAAGAAAATAAATAAAAAAGAAGGTCTCATAAGGCAATTGTTGTCATCAAAACCATCATCTTTGAATTTGACCACTTCTTTCCCTATCTTACTTGCCATATTAGCTAGCATGTTGCATCCATTTGGGGCACTAGTTTTCATCTCTAGAAAGAAACCAACTATCTTCACCTTTAACACGATTAGCTACCTTGGTAGAAGCAAAAGTTGAAGCCATTATATTCTACACGAGCATTCTGGAAATGGATGTGAAAGGAATATCATTGGCTTTGATTGATGAGAGCATAAACCACCGTTGATGACCCATCCCCCTCGTAGCTACCACTATTGCTCGACTTCTCTACTTCTGCCGATTTGTTCTTTGTCCTCTACTAATGATGTGCTCTCTAGCATCATATGTACTCTTCTCGATGGCTCAAGATTTCTGGTGTCATTTTTCAAAGATTTGTTAGATCTGAGGAGTTTAAGTTGTTAGAGGGTGTGGCGGAGGTGGGGAATGCTAGTGGAACTGGAGGAGTAAAACTGAGAGAGGGCGACAAAGAGCTGAGTTTGTTGGTATTTTACCACATAATAAATTTTATTTAACCACGTTTATGAAATGTGGCTAAATATTAGGTGAGAAACCGCCACTCATTGCATGGTGCAATACAATTCGCAGAGTTACAGCTAGTCTGGGATAAATAGATGTCACTCGTAAATTTGTGAGGGAAGTCAATCCCTGCAAATTTGCAATGAAAGCCAATCTTTTGCAAATTCATCTTGATTATTCTGTTGCAGATAATCAATTCGAAAAAAGTATAATAATATTTTTTTTTATATATCCCAACACATTTAATGACATTTTCAATCAATGTTTAAGAATCATATATCTTTCTTCATTGAATCTTCAACAATTTTTATTCTTCTAGTCTTCCATAATCTATGTCGTGACTTCAATTTTGTTCATTGAGTATTCCACTACCATGCGTAAAATTGAAGGTTCAATCAAATGCAACTATGATAACAAACAATCAAATTTAATGTCCTTTAAAATAAAAAAATTTAGAGACAAAAACTAAAAGAAGATAAATTAGGATCATTTTGTTTACTGTTTATTCATTTTTCATTTTTTCACAATTTTATGAAAAAAATATTAAAATATTAAGAATACTAACATTATATTTTCAATTTTAATTTTAATTTTAATTTTTTATTTCATAAAATTCTGAAAACAAAATCCATAGCAACGAAAAACATGAAATGAAAAATTAAAACCAAACATGTACTTGGTATTGGAAGAGAAAAGGAAAATATGGAAAAAGGAGAAACAGTGACAGGCTTTAATTTGTCGTGGTGGTGGGGGATGAGGTCAGGTTGGCCAAATGATGGGTGTAATATGTTTAGGATGGAAAAAAGAACAATATGGGGTGAAAGAAGATTATTTCCCTTTTATAGACATCGTAATTTTTATTTTTTTTAGAGTTAATATTTATTTTAGTTCTTTATTTTATACTTATAAATAATTTTAATCATTATTTTTTAAATGAATCAAATTAATCCTTGATATTATAAAATATGAGTTATGTTAATCTCTCAATTTACTTTTATTTAATATTTCATCAATAAAATAATGACATGCAACTTTAAATGATATCTTGACATATTATTTATCTTTTAAAATAGAATAAAGTTTAAAATAATTCATTTTATTACCTAATATTACACAAAATGAGTTATTTTATGATTTGGAATGAAAATTTAAATAACTTATTTTGTGTAATTTTGGACAATAAAATGAATTATTTTAAATTCTATTATACTTCAAATAACATAAGATATATTATGGTACATTTAAGATTATCTCTTATTATTTAATTAATAGAATGTTAAATAAAAGTGAATTAGTGAACTAAAATGACTTAGATTTTGCAATGTCAGGGACTAAATTGACTCATTTTAAAAGTTGAGGATTAAATAATTCACGAGGATAAAATCATAAACTAAAATGAGTATTAACTCTTTATTTTACAATAGACTTTATCTATTACATTTTTTTAATTTTCAAAATTAGTTTCAAATCTTGTATTTTATGGGGGCGAAGTTGAGACTCGAGGCTGAGTGGCAATTGTGTAGCCTTGAGAAGTGCACCCGAGTCTAATATTCACCCACTCATGTGCCCCTCCACAATTCTCTCTCCGTTGGCCATTAAAAAACCAAATCACCTACTAAGTCTTTGGTTGGTTAATTATTTCATTCATCAATTGCACAGCCGTTGGGTTACCTCAATTAATTGGCCCAACGGTTGTGAACGCGACAACCAGGGGCGAAGCCAAGAGGATCTTTATAGGCCATGGTCCAGTTTTCTCAATTTATTTTATATATTTATTATAATTATATAATTTCTCTAATGTGATATATAGAATAGTGTTTTAATTTGTAGTGGTCTCCCTAATAAAATGTTTCTGGTTCCATTACTGACAATAACTATTAAGGTTTTATGTTTACTTAGACATATTCTTGATAGTCTGATCAAAAACTGATCTTAACATCATAATCTACTCTCATTTGTTGAATTTTGGAGTGGGTTTTACAAGTTTCGTCTCTGGTGAGCTCGAGAACTCCTTCCTCACTTCAGCATTCAAAGATTGGGCAAATCATCGCTCATCTTTGCCCAACTCCATATCTTAGTAGGTATAGATCCTATCTAGCTAAGTCCTGTGGCCATCCATATTTTAAACAAGTATTTCACCATAATGGTAATTTAAATTAGCAAATTTAATTTGAACTACTACTTCCATTTCAAAATAAATATTGTTTTTTATTATTGCATAGGAATTAAAACAATCACCGAATAACACTAACTTTTTTTCTCGTGTTCCGTCCAAATTTTTAGTGTTCCATTTTTTTCAGGTAATGGAGATGTTTCTCTAATAACCCATACTTCAATTGTTCCTGCAGGTATTCATCAATGGTGAAGAAAGGTCCATGTTTGCATTGCGGAATTAATTGTAGGTCCTCTCTTATGCTTTATTAGAAGTACTGTTTCTTATATATTTTGTTTTATGTCTAGCTTCAGACCACTGTGTTTCTTAAACAATTTAAGTGAATTGCTCAATATAATATATTGCTGCATTTTAAAACATTGGAAAACAGTGGATGTCTGATGAATAACTAGCTAGAATTGAGTATTTTATCACATAGATCTTATATAAAGTTATATATTAAATTTGTTGAAAAGAAAGGAATAAATTTCTGTACTGACTGATCATTGTTGCAGTTGATAAATATAATAATTTAGAAATTTAAAAGGCAAAATGATGAAAGTGATTTTCGAATAAATGATTTATACTCTTCTAGGATGTACGAAAATGAAAGGAATTTTGAAATTAAAAGATTGGCTAAAAAACTCATATCATTGTTGATAATAATCATTAAAGACTATTACGTTACCCCACACAAATATATATAAAAAATTTGCACATATCACATAAGAGCGCAGTTCATTATGAGAATAGGAGGTGTGAATCTAGTCCTATAAATATATATAAATAATTAAATTTAAAATTTAATTAATAATAATTACTATTTTATTATTTAAAAAAATTATATAATTATATATTTTAATTTTTATTATTTATATAAAATCTAATAGTCAAGATTTATCATTCTTACTTATATAATAAATCACATCTCTCATATATATATATATATATATATATATATATATATATATATATATATATATATATATATATATATAAAAGTCAAATCACCTTAATTATTGGTATCATTAAATGCAAAGTTAATGGTAACCCATGCATTATATATTTGTATAATAATAATAATAATAATATTATTATTATTTTCTTAATATGAATTTGAAATATAAAATAACTCGTGTAACATAAGCAAAACAACTGGCGTTCCATGCAAATTTATATTTTATTAATGTTTGAACTAGAATTTACATATGAGGTTATTTTTATCTTATATGAACCTAATTTAATTTGGTTCTAAATAATGATAATAATAACAATAACTTTCTTAATGTCATTGAAATATAAAACAACTAGAGTGTATAACGCGAAATTTTTATTAGGTGCTCCTGGAGCAAAATAAAAAATTTGCTCTGTTCCATTTATTGATTGATAAATCAGCTATTGTATTAAAACTACATGGAAGGTGAGGGGTAATCATGGCCCACAAAACTTATATGTCAATTAATAAATGGATTAGAGTAAATGTTATCTTTTACTCTCAGTACACTTAAGTACTTCTCCGTATATAATTGGTGCGCTGCGTGAATTTATATATTTTTTGATAGCCTTTTAAATGTTGCATAAAATAAATTTAATTATAACTTGTTATCGTGATATATAAATCAATTCAGTTTAAAAAGTGTATCTTGCCACTATTTTTGCATAAACTATCTGTTCACAAAAACATTACATAAACTATCATAACATTATATTACACTTACTGTATGGAAAATGCTTTTTGATTGATCTTAGCTTTAAATAGACAAGTGATGCCACGTTATTTTATTTTAATCAATATTCATTTATTTATTATTTACAAATTCTAGCAGTACTAACATTATAAATAGATGAGTATAATCACTCTCGAATTCATTTAAACTTAACTTTTGATTATACAAAAAATAGATTAGTTAGTTATTGAGAACTTATTTTACTCGTGCCACTGTTTATCCATTCCTTTCCCCGGCATTGGCATCATTAGAAATTTTTATATAGGCTACAAATTTAACACTTTATATTTACAATAGTATTCCCAATAAAAATAGGTTTTATTAATTTTATTTAAAAGTATACTTACTTAACTATGAGATTCATCAATTTTACTATGAATGTCCGTAAACACAATATATTAAACTTGTTCTAATCTAATTGAGAACATTTTGATGATTAACGTAAGGTTTCACTTCAACTGCTACTTTTTGTTTTAATTTGTTTATTCTGGGGTCAGCTACTCCACTTTGGCGTAATGGACCGGCTGAGAAGCCAGTCTTGTGTAACGCTTGTGGATCACGATACAAGCAGAAAGGAGACCTTGACAACTATCTCCCCAAGAATGTCCAACGGTATACACGTCCACGCCTCTGCAATAACTCTGATGATAGCACTGCAAATGGCACTGCAAGCGATCTCAGTGTTGACGACAAAGTTTCAGACCATGAAGATTCTCAGACAGGTAACTAATAGAATGAACCATTAGTTAACCACACAATATCGGCACAAGGTAGCTATTTTCGTTGCATTTATTACGTCACCTATTTCTCTCTATGATTCCATACACATTTTTTTTGTATTGTTGTGGTCGTATTATATATTGACTGACAGTCTTTTTTTTAATGTTATTTTATAATTAAATTATTCTATTTATATGATTTTTTAAATAATTGAAATAAAACTTAATCACTTTTATTGATGTGATAATATATGATTAAATGACAGTATCAGCATATATAAATTAAACTCTAATATATCTCTAATATATACTTAGTGGCTTTAATATAATATATATTTTTGGTATAAGGTGAGGTACATGAAGATTTACTGAAATCTAAAATCCCTTCAAAGAAACGGTCACTGGTGGTGTACGAGCGGGGGACTGCAATGGAGAGATTTCAAAAGCAGCTTCTAAGTTTGTACCGTCAAAGTCCACCAGCTCCGGAGGACGTTTTGTTGAAGGATAACGGGAACAACTTCATAGCCGAAAATGAGATAGGCCTTGGAGGCATTTTTCTTAGGCCGCCACCAGCTGATGATGATACTACTCCCACAGACGAGGGATCATCATCATCCACATGCCCTCCAAAAAAAAATTAACCAAGAGCATGCAATGAGAATCTGCAATCATGCAAGCACATGATTGATTGAGGTCTTTGACTCTTTGTTTCTAAACATGTTGAATTTCAATTTTGAGCCTTGTATGAGTCTTGAAGAAACTGCACATTTCTTGTGTTTAATGATTTGGGGGCGTAAACATTATTACTTTTTTGTTTTTACTTTATGAGGTAAATCTTGTTAAGATAAATTATACTCACCTCCCTTGAAGTTTATGGAAATATAACTCACATCCTCATTCATGGAATATCATTAGTAAACTTAATATAATGAGATTTTTATGATATTAATTATTTTTAATTAATAAAATTATAAAAATACATTTACCCACTCTTACAAGGATATTTTTATAATTTTATTAATTAGGAATAATTAATGTTATAAAAATAGACTAAATATTCAAATAAGTGTCTCAGGTTTATATTGGGGGACAAGTTAATCTCTCATATTTTAAAAATCCTAAATTGGTTTCTCACATTTCAAAAATGGGGATAAATTGGTCATCTGTACAATTCCATATAGTGTACGAAGGGATTAATTTGTTCCTTTTTTAACTGTACGAGGATCAATTTATCCCTTTTTTAAAATGTGAGGGACCAATTTAGAATTTTTAAAATCTGAGAGACTAACTTACTCCCGAATACAAATCTAAGGGACCTATTTAGATATTTAGTCATAAAAATATTATTGTGTTAAATTTATTAACATTGCTTTATTAGTAAGGAGTGTGATGTGTAATATAAATATTTAAAATTTAACAAATAGAGGAGTTGTGATTATGTGAGTATAGGTTGATTACTAAAGAAGATATGAATTGTATTTTTATAAATCTCGATGAGATAAATGTAATTTTTTCATGTTGTTATAAGGACCAATTAAGGAATGTGACGTGTCTGTAAGTCTGTGACTCTGTATAAATGATGATGCAATGCGAAGTAGTGAGTGATCATGATTATACAGCCTTGCAAAGTTGGAAGGGTGCTGACATGACAACATGGGCTATTCAAACGAAAAATAGTTGAAGTTGAGTCCACTATCCCAATTAACGGTTTATTGGCAGAGATTTGGATACGCTTTCTTTACTTCCGGCGCATTTAGGGGCGACGTAAAAAATTTTGAATAAGAAGTCAAACTAGTCAACATATATAATATAATATAAAATAAAATAAAATTAAGAGGCATCATAAAAAGTGTAAAATAAGTTTACAGTATTTTTTAATCAAAATTATTAATAAATTAGAGTTTATTTTATTTAATCATTTGTTATTTTTTCTTAAAAAATGAGTTAATAATTTTCTTCTTAGACATAAATTAAAAAAAATATTTGTATCAATATATGATTTTAACAACAAAATAGAGTATGCATTATAAATAACTAAATAGTAAGTAGCAACTCTATAAATGAAAAAAAAGAGTTAAAAAGAGAAAAAATAAAAAAAGATATTTCAAAGATATTTATATGTATTTTATACTTCTATATTATAAATACTACTATACCAAGAAACTTTTTATTTTTATCTATACTATGTACACATATAGTTGACTTTTTTAAGAACAGCCATAACACAATATTATTCTATATATATATTCTATAGATTATTAGAATATTATATGAAAAACATTATATCTATTATTATATAGAGAATTATATTATGATATAGTGGAGTTCATTTTTTTAACTAACTTTTTTAACCACTAGCCCACCTTGGCTTCTCCACTGGGTGCATTGTGGAAGAACGTAGTTTGGGCCATACAATACTAATGAAACTCGATTAACATAGAAACTTTAAAGAAATTCTTAGATAATAAGGAAAACAAAAGAAAATACTAAGTGTCACAAAGTTACTTGATACAAATTCTTTGACTAAATATCAAATTTGTTGATAAAATGTATAACACCCCAATTTTTATTACTATGTGAAAATTACCAAAATATCCCTAGGTAATTTTTACACGTAATTCGAGGTTAAATAATTCTCAATAAAGGAATATGACATTAAAGAAACATTATAGGAGACTTGATTACCGATTCGTGCGAAAGTCGCAAACCCCGATTTTTCTGTACGTGTAAAATGACCAAAATATCCCTGAGGTCATTTTTACCTAGAAATCAAGGATAACCAATCTAAATTATCTTTGAGGGGTTAGTTTTATGATTGATGGGGATTATAGGTGCCTTAGAGGTAAAATCTCAATTCTCAATTTTTACCGTAAGTAAAATTACCATTTTACCCATGCAGTAATTTTACATGAAATTATATAATCTTTGAATTCGATTTTCACTCAAAGGTTCAAAATAGCTATTTCAAGTATAATTTAAGAATGTCCAATAATTACAGGGAGTTTTTATATGAAATTACCTTTTTACCCCTAGTTGTACTAAATAGATTTACTTGTGTAATTAAGGTAGTATTAAAGCTCTATTTGACCTCATTGATTTCATCCATCAACCTTGAGTTTAAATTAATTACCTAAGGTTAAAAAAAATAATTACTGAGGTAATTAGAGTATAAAATTACCTAAGGTAAAATTAAATTACCTTTCCTTAATTATGAAAGCTCATGAAATTAGTAATGTTTGAGATCAAAGTTAAGATTTTGGTTTAGGTAAAATCTTATACATTTACATTTTCTTATCTTAAGTTTATAACCTATGTTACAAATTGATTTTTACTCATTTGAAATTAACTTCATTCACTAGTATATGATTTCTCTTTTTACCTTGTCTTGTATTGTCTTAAAACACTTAACCTTTTACCATTTTCACTAATCTATCAATTCCTAATCTTTTACCTAAGTAAATACACATCTAATACATGATTTACCACTTGTAAAACATCACCAATCTGATCCTAAAGGAATCAGAAACCAGTGGCCAACTTGTCTCCTTTTTACCATATTTTAATTGTTTTTCCAACAAAGAAACATATCCAACCATAACACTATACCTTTAGTTCTTTTGCATTATTTTTGGCTATGTTTATTGAAAATAAAACCCACCTATTTCAGCCATGATATGATCAGTAACAATGTCTCCCATTAGCATCATATTTTAGTGTTTTCATCCATTATGCATGAACCAAATTATTACAAGAATAAAAGCATTCTTTTTTCCATGTTTTCTTTAATTGAAAAATTAACTAAAAACTCCATTTTTTCAGCCACAAGGCAGCTGCCATACAGCCCTCCTTGGTCTATAAATATGAGCTCTTCCATTGCCTAAATGCACACACAAACATTCCTAGCCTTAGCATTTTCTTACTTGATAGTTTTCTTACTCAAAGTTTACTCAAAGTTCTCTAATTCTCTCAATACTTCAAGCTTTCTTCTTCTTCCTCATTTACACTCAAGAGACTCCATTCCCAACCTTTAACCAAGCTCTAAACCTCAAACATATACATTCCAACCACAAATCAACTCCTAAACACACAACCTTCTCATTATCAAACACGAGAACACAACAAAAATTCTTTCACCATTCCATCATCACTTGGCCGAAGTTACCCTCATCATCTAGAGGAGATTTTCTTCTCTTTACTTCTTAAGACATCAAGCTTTAACATTTGAGAACAAGAAACAACTGGGTAGGGATTTTATTTCATGTTCTTTCTCTTGTTCTTTTTACATATTTTCGATTTTTATGATTTGATAATGACCATGGCTTGATGATGAGGAATCATGGTGGTGGTTGTGAATCCATCATTTAAATGAACTCTAAAGCCCAAGGTTTAATTTTTGATGTTAAAAGATTAATAAAGGAATTACTAAGTTTTGAGTTTTAAGCTTAACAAGATATAAAAATGAACTAGCATCCATATTTATGTTTCAAGTTCTTGCACATCATATTTAAATTTCAAGTCTTGCATAATCATATTTAATTTTAAGTCATCAACTTAAATCTTGAAGATAATAATATGAATTTGCATTCTCATGTTTAAATTTCAAGTAATGCATTTTATGTTTCAATTTATCACTAAACTTTGAAGATCTAAAAATAAACTTGCATCTTCATATTTATATTTGATGTATTACATATCATGTTTATATTTCCAAATTATCACCTTATAATGATAAGGATTAAAAATGGATTGCATAGCATATCTATGATTCTTGCTATCACCTAAATCTCTAAAAGCTCAAAACTTACCTCTTTAATCTTAAATAGGAATTCTTATACTTAAATTAAGTTAATTTCAGCCTCTTGATATTCTTGGTATTAAGATTCGTTTATTTTATTTTTAAGGCTTTGATCTTATCTTTAAATTACTTAAATAATTCTTGTTAGAGTTAGAAATTCAAAGATGTTAAAGATTGTGCTTTTCTCAAGCTTTTTGATTTAAAAATTATGTTACTGACCTGACTTAAATAAACTGGTTAGAATAATATTTTATAAGGTTTGAATGTGTGTAAATTACTTATAATTGATGTAAGAATTGTTTTTAGCATTTTTGAGATAAACTAATAATTAGAAAGGATCAAAATCGTAATTTTAAAAAGCTTTAGACAATGAATTTTCTAGATTAATTCCTCACTAATTTGATACTGATCTTATGGTTTATACACATTAGAATTATTTTTATTTGATGTATAAATTGTTTTTGGTATCTTAGAGGTTGAAAAGAATAATTACAAATATTAGATTTGACCGATTCATAAAATGCGGAAAGTTGTGTCATAAACTATCAATTATGTAATTTTTTGATTCAAAGGATTTTAATTAGAGTAAATAATGATATTTGATGTGTATATGTGTTTAGAATACCATTTATGATGTTTAGAGAATGTTTTAGAAGTATTGGCTTTTGATAAGTGTAAAAAATAAGTAACTTTGTACTTTGACCCCTAAAATATGTTAAATTTAGTCTATGACCCTAAAAGGTTTTTATGATGAGTTTGAATGGTTTATGATAGTTATATGTCTCTTGAAATGTATTGGTTAAAGTTAAAGGTCTTTAATTTATGAGTAGATGTTAAAAAGGGGTAATTACGTTTTGACCCGCAACCTTTGAGAAATTGTGATTTGACCCTTTGAGACTTAAACGTAAATATTGATAATTTGATGAGATGAATGTGATTGATATCTTGTGATGGCTCTGTTCATATATTGAGATTTATATGGCTTATGGATATATGCAATGAAATATGATGCATGTTTATGTGATTTGATTTATGGTATGTTACGGTTAGTCTGATTCATTGAGATGCATAAGTTCGTGAAGTTTATGAGCATAAAATATTAATGATGAGTTATTGACGTTTGCATCTATATATATCATGCCAAGATTTAAGGTGACATAAAACACATGGAAATGATCCTCTAGACTCCCCGAATTAAAAGTTATGAGAGGTGATCCGAGTAGAAAGTGATCATTTGGACTCCCCGAATTAAAGGTTATGAAAGGTGATCCTAATGCCCTTATCCCGTACCTTAAGAGTCGCGAATTTAACTTATCAAAAGGGATAAGATTACGCTAGTGACGACTAGTGAGGTATGAGCTCATAACCTATAACTCTCGAGAAAAGAGAGAATTATAGGGCGGCGACCCCTAAGGAAAAGAGAATAAAGAAGTTTAAGTCACCTGTAAGAATGATGATCATGATATTCTTTATATCATATGCATCATTTTATGAATTTTATGATATTATGTATATGATATTGACATGCATCCATGACTAATATGTTGCATTCATAACATTAAGATTCATGCTAAAAAATACGGGTATCGGCTAATAGTATTTATAACTTAATAAATGAACCTTATATATATGTTCACCATTTTCATAATTAAACCCGAGGTTCCTGGGGACGATGACAATGACATTTGTGTTAGAGTCGAGAAGTTCTACTGAGATTTTTGTATAAGTTTCTCATTCCTTTTTCTTTTCCGTGTCGTCTCCAGACATGAATGATGGTGTAGTTCGTGATTTACCTTGAGACTGGACGAAGAGCTACGGAGATAACTTTCCTTTGGATATTTGCCTTTAGAGTGATCGTATCTCATATATCAGTTTGTATTCTATTAATAGATATATATTGATGTCCTTAAGTTTACAAGACATCACTATTATGATACAGTTATTGATATGTTATTAATATTTGGGTTATGTTATGCCATGGTTGTATTATGTATTTATTCGTTATTTGTTTCTAACATCTCTCTTACACAGGCAAGATAAATGACGTTAAATATCTAGTATGCGCGACTTACGTTTTGGTATTTAAAGTTCAAAAAAAAAATTTACCCATATTTTCACTAAAGTATTTTTTAAGAAGTTTTGAATCAAGAACTGAAACAAAAGAGTAATAACTAATATTTAACTTAAATACGTCATAGGCATGTTGAGTTAAATATTAGGGTGTTATAAAATGTCATCATTTATTTGAATCCTTTATACATTATGAAATAAAAGATAACCATGACTGATTATGTCTTTGATTCTTTTTTTTGTTTATTAAATATATTTTACCCCCTGAATTTTCGGTCACATATAATGTGTAATTTGTATCCTGACTTTTCAAAATATGTATCATGACACTTTGAACTTTTCAAACCGTGCAAAATGCTCATCAGCATAATTTTGACAACTAATAAATATAAGATTTATGTGCACTTAGCCCCCTGAAATTTTTAATTTGTGCAACCGGCACATTATTTATAAATTCTCATGTGCAATTAACCATGGGTTTTTTTTTATTGTGTGCAACTTAATACCTTGTTATGACTTAAAGTTTTGTACTGTTTGAAAAGTATGGATTTTTTTGCGTAGTTTGAAAATTTTAGGGTGTCATGATGTATATTTTAAAAAGTCATGGTATAAATTGTACAGACTTAAAATTCAAGGGATAAAATACATTTAACCCTTTTTTTTTAAGAGAAAACATTCCTAAAAAAGTTATTACTATATATTATTTACTGCACAGCACTTCAGTTGTAACATGCAAAATCTTATTCACACAATTAAGGTACATTTCAAGTAAAGATTTATGTTTTTTTTTTCAAACCAAGATAACATATCTATGTATGTAACTTTATATGTGGGCTGTTACCAGCACAACAGCCCAACTTTGTATACGGTGCGACCCGCGCGTGACGCAAGGTCGTTCCCGTGGAGAGTGACGTTGCAACGAACGAACGAACGTTGCCGACATGGCGGTGCCTTCACTCTCCTCTCACTCGCACTCTTTTCCTTCACGCATTCTTTTCGGCGATCCAAATCTGAGCTTTGGCTCTCCCTCTGTGTCGCCATGGATTCAGCATTTCGATCAACCAGATCCACTTTGTTCGCCGCTTCGCTCCTTTTATTATACCTCTGCTCTTGTACTCTACTCACTGCATTTGCATCCATCCACATCTACGATCGCGAGCCTTTCAGTGATGTCGGAAATTCTTACCTTCTGTCCGGCGGCAGCGAAGGCATCGTCGCTTCTCTCTCCGGCCGCGAATCCAACTCCATCCACGACGGCCGCTCTCACATCCGGTAATCTCTCTCTCTCCCCCTCTGCCTCTATAAATACTCGAGATTTGTGATGGAACAGTGTAATTAAGAGACTAGACTCGAGCTGAGTGTAATACCGGAGGCCAAATCTGTTGTAACTAATTTGAATGTTAGTTTTAACTGATACGAGCAGTTAACTAATTGAGTTCGTAGCTTAGATTGATTGTATATGAATTGTTAGGGAGAGTGTTTGATTCGTGGCAGGAGTCTTCTTCGTGTTGCTTGATCGTAATTGAGATTGGTACCGTGAGGGAAAGAAAGTGGAAAATCGTGCGTTGCTTATGTCTATTTTAGGTGTATACCTGAATTTATATGAATAAGGTTTAAACAAAAAGAAAAAGAAAAATAAGGTCCAATCAATGTTTCAAAAGTAGTAGGCTGAAAATGAGGGATATTAAACTTAATGATGGACCACCGGTTAGGGCTTAAGGCAAATTAGTCTTATTGAATGTTACTTCCTCTCGCCCAATTAGTATGTCTATTGGAATCTTAGATGCATCATATTTTTATGAATGGTGCTGCCTAGATAAGAAATGAGCTGGTACTTAGCATAACTTTTTGATGAATCCCTCACCCATCAGTTTCCTTCCTCACAATATTGTTGGAGACTGGAGTCTTTATGAATCAAGGGATAAATGGACCATGAAAGGTATACATTGGTGATCAAAGCAACATCGAAGCATGAAAATGACTTGTTTTTCTTTAGTTTTCTCAGAAATGTTAGATATTGCGTGTGGGTTTGGTAATTTATATGTCTACCCTACTCTTTGAATCATGTGCCTAGCATAAGAGAAAACACTAACTTTTTTCCTTTTGGGAGGTAGGTTTGAGAATATCACCTTTTGGAGAACCAGAACTGCTGCCAAGCGTGGTACCGGTCCAGTACACATTATAATTTTCGAGGCTGCTGATCGTGATGACATAGGTGGTTCTGCTTATGGTGGACAAAGGGCAATCTGTTGCACCGCTGATTTAGCTAAAATAGAAGGTTGTAAGCAAGGAGAGGTTCTTAGAAGACCTTCTGCAACGAATATCAGTTGGCCAGTCATTTTAGATGTACATTTCAAGGGAAAATCCAAAACTACAAGTCTGGATTCTAAGGAGGTTCCCATCACAAAGACTGGAATGTATAATTTGTTTTTTGTAGCTTGTGACCCCAATCTCAAGGATATGTTTATGAGCGGAAAGACGATCTGGAAAAACCCTGATGGGTACTTACCTGGTAGGATGGCCCCATTAAAGAAGTTCTATATATTTATGGCATTGGCTTATGTCGGCCTTAGCATTGTTTGGTTCCTTCAGTATGTGAGGTTTTGGAATGATGTACTTCAACTTCAGCACTGTATAACAGCTGTCATTGCTCTTGGATTGTTTGAGATGTTTCTCTGGTATTTGGAGTACGTCAATTTCAACAATACTGGAATGAGACCTGTTGTTGTCACAACAATGGTTGTCACTGTTGGGGCCGTAAGGAAAACAATATCACGACTTCTTATTTTGTGTGTTTCAATGGGTTATGGTGTTGTGCGACCCACTCTCGGGGGTCTTACCTCAAAGGTTCTTTTACTTGGAATAACTTACTTTCTGGCATCGGAGTTGCTGGATATTACTGAATATGTGGGGACCATCAATGATATATCAGGAAGGGCAAGGTTACTTCTTGTTCTTCCTGAGGCTTTCTTGGATGCATTTTTGATATTATGGATTTTTACATCTCTTTCAAGAACATTGGAACAATTACAGGTATCCTTGCCTCAAGTACCTATTATTTTTAGCATTGTAGCATACCTCTAAATTTCTATGCTTTTGACTTTTCTACTTTCTTGTTTTTTCAAAATGTTTCGCTTTAAAAGACTAATGTTTTTTTTTCCTCAGGCAAAACGGAGTTCTGTTAAGCTGGATATATATAGGAAGTTCTCAAATGCATTGGCAGTAACAGTGATCTCCTCAGTTGCTTGGATAGGATATGAGGTACGGCTGATAATCAATATTTTGTCCTGTACAATATTGAAGTCTAGTAACTAATAACTGAAATTAATTGATAAGAAAAAAAAAATGATCCTGACGTTAATTTACTAGCCCTTTTCAAACTTTATTGTTTGTTATCTATCCCTTACCTTTTAATTTAGATACTGAGCCTATCCTTCTATATTTTCTATCCGTCAATTGCAACTATTGGGTCTGATACAAGGTGACCAGAAAAAAGGTCATTGTATGACTTGGCTGGAGAAGAAAGAAATTGAAGAATAGCTTATGGGAAGGAGCCAAAATTCCAAAAAAATGCGCTTAGTTGGAACTGGCACTGTATGTCCCAGCAAAGAGAAGAGCTCTGGGCCTCTAAAATGAGCACATCTTTTTCCCTGGCTTCCCTCTAGCACGGAAACTGGCAACTCTCACTGATTTGATTAAATGGCTTTGTCTGTGTGTATCTTTTCAGTCTTCAAAGCTTAGGATAGGCATAATAGATTCAAATATCCCTTCTAATTTCATTCCCACTGGTTAGAAATTTTTTCAAATGGTGGTAGTCTGGTCATTTGTCTGAGTAGCGAAGAAACTCCTACTTCATCTACCTTGTACCTGATCCTACATCAGCCAGACACAACTAAATTTTCCTGGTTTTGATTGTGCTTTGCTTCCCATTTATTGATATGTTTTCCATTTTCTATTACATAAAATCTCTTTAGGAAATTTTATTGTCATGTAATATTCATCTTTCAATTTGTTATATGGGTTGCAATCACCCACATACTACATTTGCTTATTCAGGTATACTTCAAAGCCACAGATCCTTTCAATGAGCGCTGGCAGAGTGATTGGATCATCACTGCTTTTTGGGACATTCTAGCATTTGGATTACTATGTGTTATATGCTATCTCTGGGCCCCATCCCAAAGCTCTCAAAGGTGAGTTGTATATTTTAGACGTTAACATGACATTTCTGTCTGTCCCAACATTTATCATTGGTTGTATCAGTATGTTGAAACAGATTTTTAAATGAAACTCATCAATAATTAGGCTGTAGTTTTGAGATTTACCTCTCCTCTAATGAGATTTGTATTAGTTATTCTCTGTGATTGGATGGGTTAGGCATATTATGAGCTTTGTAAGAGTTTTACAAGTTATGGGCTTCAAACTGAACCAATTTACTTCAAAACTCGAATTTGGTTGAACTTGGGGGTAAACTTACAAGTTCACTATTTTAGTTGAAATTCAGTCTTTCATGTACCAAAATGCAGTGTTCCACAAGTGGGCTCCAAATTTAGGCACTTAAAATCTAAAATCTTGATGTCTTACGTTATTTTGATTTTTAGCATTATGAAGTTCTGATTTATTACTTTATCTGTGGTTTGTATTTGTATTATCATACTTCATGATTTGTGTTTGCTTTACTATGTTGTTGCAAGTAAGATCCTGGCTTAATTTATTAAATTTGTATTATGTATAAATATAAGTATTTTTTTTAATTGCTTCATTTTCAAAATAAATAAACTTTCTAGTTTAGCAACCTTGGTAGCTTCATCTCTTTAGAACTATTTATTATTTTTTGTGTTTTGCCTGACTACTATTGCTGTAATTTTGCATGGCTAATTTTATTGAAATAATTATAAAAGAAAAAGAGAGCACGGCATTTCATGTAATGACTTTGGGAGGAGTCTCACTTCTTGTGTTTGATTTACCTCCGCCTACTATACATAGGTATGCATATTCGGAGGAAGTGGGAGAAGAATCTGATGACGAAGAAGCTCAGTCTCTAACCAAGGGAAAGCACGAAGGTCAAGGTGAACTCAGTTTGGTCAAGCAAGAGAAGAATGCCAGAAGTGATGCTTCCTTTGATCAAGAAGATGAGGCAGAGGAGGATAAACGGGAATAAGCTCTTAACAGCTCTCTCTTAGCACGTTTGTGATGCTTTCCCATTTGAACTTTTGAGTCTTATACTTGTGACACAACCCTTCACATGAGGTGTTGCAAAATTTTGTTCATTTGTACCGGTATAGAACAGCTTCATATCCTTTTTTTAAAATACTGATTTTTTTTTTTATCGTGTATGTAATTAATGTATAACATGTATTGCAAATGTTGATGATCAAATTTCTTGTGTCCTTCATGCCCACACACACTTAAGGGCTTGGCAGTATATTCCTTGTTTGTATTTGTTTGGCTTAAGGTTCAAGGTGTAAAAATAGTTCTGTTGGAAGTAAAAACCATGTTATTTTTTATAAAATGTTTTGGAAAAATAAGTTTATATTTTCGGTTCACTAAGGTATAATAAAATAAACAGGGCCTTAGAATTTTGATTAATTCTAGCCAAGTGAAAAGTCAATTTTTTTTCTGGTGAATTTTTTTTTAAAACAAACAAACATTAAATTATCTATAAGATCAATTTTTGTTCTGTTGTTTAAGATTATGTAATCTCTCTATAATATATATATATATATTGTTGAGTTAAATTGAATTCTTACAGCTTTAACAAACAGGTCATTTAAACCTTTTTTAATATGAGCAATTGTGATTAGAAATCTCCATTGCTGTCACAAGGAGGGTTATATTTGATTTGATAATAAAAATGAAAGTAAATTTTTTAAAAATAAAATGTATGCTATTTTTATATATAGAATTTATCCATAAAATTTTATATTTCATTTTTATCTCAAACCAAACAGATCCTGAAAAGAAAATTTTCATATGAGTGTATGTTTGTCTAATTATTCTTTTTTTTTTCTTCTAACCCAACAAGATGACTAATTACTTTTCAAAGATTATCATGCTGTGCTTCAATTCTTCGTGTGGTTTTAATAACGAGTGCTAGAATAAAGGAGTTCAGAACAAGCAATATTATTATTTGCATCCATAGACTAACCTTACCTTTTCATTTTACAAAAAAGATTAAACAAACAAACAAAGTGAAAAAGAAAATAAAGCAGTAATACCATAGAAAAAAAAAACAAAGAGTTCAGTAGGATTAACAGCTCTCCAGTTGGTAGTACAATACATAGGTATAACATTACTGTGGACAAATAAGCACGAGTAAACTATATTAAATTTAGGAATTTTTTTGAAATATTATCCATGTTAAAAAAAATTATCAGACAATTAATCATGTATCATCACACAAGTGAAGTATTTGACTTAATAATTCACTATTATAAAATTTTTAGAAATATAGATATATAGTTGGAGGATAGTGTCAATTTTTTGGCATTGACAATATCAAAAATAATCTCTGAATTTAATTGTAAAAGAAATTAAAATATTATTAAATTTAGGCCAAGCATGTTTTTGTTCCTAGAAAAGTAAATGAAATTTTATTTTAATTCCTAAAACTTTTTTGATTTCGACCCAAGTATTTTTAAAATTATTTTATTTTAGTTCTTGTCGTTGAACACTCTATATTAAATGACAAACTAATAAACACTTGGTCAAGTTATTCAATTCAACATAGAGGTAAAGCTAGACCATTTTTTCAAGAAGATCAATACTGAACAATTAATTTTACATATATTATTATAATTTTTGCTCATATTCAAAATTTAAATAAAAATCATCATATATAACAAAAATAAATGTACTGCAATCAAAACCCAAGAAAATAGGTATGTGCATGTACATATATATATACATATAATTGTACATATAACATATTATTTATTATAATAATCAAATATTTACTTAAATAAAATATTGATATGAATAATCTAAAGAGAAATAAAAATTTACAAAAATAAAAATATTAGGTGGATTATTATCCCACTCAGTTAATAAGTGATTTCACCTCTTATTCAACATGATAGTCAGTATCTATATTCAATAATGATTAAAATCAAATAATTTTAAAAATATTCGAATTGAAATGGAAACTAAACAAATATTTTTTCCAGGAATCAAAACAAAAATTAGTTTTTTTTTCAACCATAATCTTATATTCTAGCAAACCTTAAATCCAAGTGAAATTTCATAATTTATGGGAAATTTTAATTGGTCTGAGGTGTGGGCCGCGTGCAGGAACCCAACACACAGGGAATACAAATAGATTGAGAGAGGAGAGTGAAAGTGAATTGTGTTCTGTCCGAAAGCCCCAAAGTGCAAGTGTCACCACTCCCACGCCCACAACGCCGGACTCGCGGACTCGGAACTCAAACTCAGTGAGTGATGTCGACGAGTCGCGGAAACGAAGATCAGCAGAAGCAGAGAGTAGCAGAGCTCAAGAAAACCCTAAAAGAAGGAGAGAGGATCCTCGCCCCTACAAGGCGACCCGATGGAACCTTCCGAAAACCCATTCGCATCAGAGCTGGCTATACCCCTCAAGAAGAAGTCGCTATTTATCAACCCAAACCTGCCCTGGTACCGTTCCCTTCTCCTAACCCTTCTCTCTTTCCAAAGTTTTAATCTTTTTCCCATTTTAACACCCCATTTTTTGGTTCCTTTGAAAATTTTACGAATTTGAGACATTTCAAGCGCACCCTTTAGCGTCCTATGCACACTGACTGTATAAAGGTTGGATTTTTAACTAGCGTTCTCATCGAGATTTTAGCAATGGGCAAGATTGACGTGTTTCTAACAAGTTTTGAGCGACTGGCTAGACTTTCTTGTTGGTGGATTTTCTTGGGTGGTACCTGCATTTTGCTCAATTTTTCATTTCTTGGTGATTTTGGATTATGGTGATGCAGTTGAGGAAGGAGATGGCTTCACAGAGTGGACCACCAGGTTATGATCCTGCGTTGGATGCAAAACCAAAGACAAAATCTGTTAAGAGGAATGAAAGAAAGAAGGAAAAGCGACTTCAGGTATGTCACATTGTTTGGTAAAGGTTTGCATTAATAGAGAGTTAGGGTAGCTTCAAAGGCTGTATTATGCGATGCTTCTTCCTACAGAGTTAAAGTTCTTACCGTGATTACTCACATTCAAGTTTCTCTTGTTTTTTTTGTCTTATTTTCTTGCAGGCTGCCCTTGAAAAGGAAAAGAACCTAGAATCAAATGTAGCTGAAGACATTACAAAGTTAGAATCAGCCAAGATTTCAGATCACACATCAGAATCTGTCCAGTCGCTAACCTCTCAGATGAATGAACTAGCTGTTTCTGGAAGTTCTTCTATTGTTTCTCCTACCGCGGACTCTGCAGAAGGTTCAGCGCCAACTGGCCCCAGTCAAGATATTGATAAAAGAATTCGAGCATTGAAAAAGAAGGTACATCGACTATCGGGGCGTTTGGATGCTACTCTTTTTTCAACCAAAAGCATCACTTTTTCGCATATTTGGATAGTTTTAAAAAAATAATCAGTTTTTAGTTTTTTTTGTAGAAACCAAAAGAGTAGCTTATGTAAAAATAAAAAAAAATTACTTTTCAATTTTTTCAGTACTATATCAAGTTTAAGCTTGGTAATCATTTTCTTTTAAAATTTGAAACAAATACACCCTATGTTTTATGACATTCTGCATTAGGGGAGATTTTGCTGATATCTTTTCTCCAACATTTATGTATCCAGTAAAGCTGTCCATTATTTTTCAGCTAACATCAGCAGTGTCTGGTGAAATTGCTTTTAGCTAGTATGAAAGCCATTTGTTGTGCATGTCCAGATATCTTGAATGGTTTTCTTCCTCTGTTGTATCCAGAGGACTTATGAATATTAATGCTGCTAGGATCGGATGTTCTGTTCTGTTTCTAAGTAGAGAAAGGCCAAGTGATATTTTAGACTGTACTCTTTGGTCACTGGTGATATTTTAAATGAAGAATGGTGTTAAAGATTAGCAATTTTACTGTTGTTGATGGAGATATTTTAGCAGTGATATTTTGGTCCTGTCAGTCACTCTAAGTCAAATGCACCTGCTTGCTTTCCTTTCTATTTTGGTATAGCAGCATGGTATTCTAGTACTTAATGTGCCACTGCCTATCCGCTATCATATATGGTTGGGGACTATACATGACTGTGACAGAAGAAGTGTGTTACAGCAAATCAATGTCCATTCCCTCCTGTTTGTATATTTGTAGTATTTAGGTTGCCTTTTGGTTGTCTTAAAAGGAAAACTCTCGTTGGCAAATGTATATTTCACTCCATATAAAATCTAACCTCTTGCCATTTTGTCTCGATGTTATTGATTTGCTTCAACTTAATCAAATATTTGGTCGTCGTTATAGAATAGGATTGCATTTAGGCCATCATTAGATTATATGGATGGATGAGTATCATGACATCATACATGTTTTTTACTTTCTCCATCTTCAGAGGTCGGATAGTGCTTTTCATTTTCTTAAAATTTGACTGTTGGTTGCAGATTCGACAGACAGAAACCCTTCAGCAGAAAACTGCAGAGCAAGATTTGAAGCCAGAGCAGTTAGAGAAGCTGGCAAAACTGGAAGATTGGCGTAAGGAGCTAAAACTATTGGAGGATGAAAAGGCTGAAACAACAGCAGCATGAACAAAGTTTAGAATTAGCATGATAAGAATGTGTAGATCTTATCCATGCTTTCTTGATACACTTTATGGAAACGGGTTAACCCGTCAGATTTCTTTTCATCTCATTTTTTATTGCATTCTGCCGAATATTTTGGTACATATGCTTACTTGTGCTCAAGAACAAAGGTCAATATCTGTATTTTGTAATCGAAAATTTTTGAGTACTGATTCCTTGCAACAGGTTTATTCGCCAAAAGTCTATTTCAAAGGTCGTATACACGCATGGGCCTCCTTTGTAAACAACTAAGGGGGGCATATTTGAAACATGAGTTCTAGCCTAACAATAGAAAGTTCTCATCGAAATATTTTCGGCCACTGAATTAGTATGTTACTGAAATTTTAAAGCAATATATCCTTTGTAGGATCAGCTATAGATGAATATGCAGTGACTCACGTTCTAAGCCAGGAGTAATTTTTCTGAACTGACTGAAAGTTTTAGTGGTGAAAGATTAAATATCAGCAGCAGCAGATATCCAGACCAATCAAAATTGTAATTCCAAAATTTTGAAATTTTCTAGACTTACAGACAAAATCTTAGCACCACGTTCCATGGTTAAACCTGAAACCTGATGCCTAGTTCACAGAAATATAGAAATCTCAGTCCTACGAGCCAATCAACTACTCTTCTAAAATTACAATCCACGGAAAACTCCAACAGCAGGTAGCCTCCAATACAAATTTGGTATGCTATCATATCTTGTAATCTTTTAACTTTTTCAAACGAGTTGAGGTATTATGAGCATTCAACATCTGAATCATCGGGCCCATCAATGTAAAGTTCAAAATCATCAGGAGTCCACCTGCAAATCAGGTGAAGTCGGAATGTAGCCATCTTGATTCCTAGCAGACGCTGCAAAGAAGAGCAATCACTAAATTAGCATGTAAGTCTCACTATCTTATAGAACACTAATATACATATACAATCATTGTAGTGTCAACTCCTAATACTTTGACCTGTAGTAGTAGTGCATCCTTGTTGTTTACTTCAACAAAGGATTGGTCATATGGATTTAGACCCGTTTTAGTATCCTGTGTCTAAATTATATCTACATACAAACCATTAAGCATACCTATTGTTTACTAAGGCCAAAAACTTGTACGAGAAATTGGTAAATTAGAGAGAAAACAAAAGGACAGGCAATAATTTTCTGCCTGTAACACTTCCCAAAATTAAGATGCAAGCAATGGCAATATCATTCAATAGTCACCACTGAAAAATGAAAAGAGATTCGGGCATGTTTGATTTCAATTTCTAGTTTTTAGTTTTTTCAATTTTCAGAATTTTATGAAGGAAATACTGAAAACTGAAAATTAAAATTGAAATTTATAGTCTTCAGAATCTTCAGTATTTCCTTCACAAAATATGGAAAACTGGAAATGAAAACCAAATAGACCCGTATTTTTTTTTTTCAAAAAGAAATTAGCTTGCTAACATTTGTAGTCAGAAGAAGTCATCCTACTCCAATAGTAAATATGCAATAAAACTTGACATGCATGATTGAGGTAATAAATAATACAAAGAACTAACCAGTATCCGGGCTGCCTCAGGTGACAAGGGTTTCCCCTCCTCACAAACAACAAAATCTGATACAAGCTCCACAACTCCTGCAAATTTTGAAAGCATCAATTATGCATGTCTACTGTAGGGAGGTGCATCAAAAACCTAACTACAGAACAATGCAAGCGCACCTTTATTCAGCCGAACAGGCATGCCTTGCTTCCTGAGAAAGGGCTCCATCTCATGTGTGAACTGCTCTAAAGGGCCTTCTTTCAGATCCACCTGACAGAATCATGAAAGCATGAGTTTTAATTGTAAAGGAAATGACCGGCAAACACGTCCAGAGAAATGCAAGAGAATTATGGGTTGGAAAAGAAGTCACAACATCGGAGATGAAAATTTTGAAGTTGGAAATTGGAATTGTCTAGAGCTGTTTTGCCAATGCAAAATCAACCACAGACTTCCTTCACAAGGCCTTTGCATAGAAAACTGATATGTTAAAAACAAGTGGGATTCTTCTGATCACCATTTCGGTGGCAATGCTTCCTGTTCTTGCAAAGTCATATTCCTCAAATTCATTAAACAGCCTGCAAAATGGAATTACCCAAAAAAAAAAAAAGGTTAGGGTCAAGCAAAGAAAATAGGGCATCTAGAATGAGGGGCTTGAAAATTGTTAATCAAGGCATACTGATTCCATGTCATCTTCACTATAGTAGCATAGACAAACCAGACACACACACACACACCTACAGTGAATCTGAGAAGATGAAATACTACACATTCCATTATTCAAATGAAAATGGGGAAACGGCATATCTTTCTAGACAGCTTCATTATAGTATCAAAGCTAATGAATGATCGTGTTTAACATGTTTCTTTTGCTTGTACTCACACACAACTTCTCTTAGCAACATAACGAGATCAATATATAGCCTGGCAGATGTTACCTCTCAACTTCTTCTTTTGGCAAATTGGTAAAAAACATCCCAGCATCTCCACGCAACAGCTATGACACAGGAAACAACAAACCAATAAAACATAAGAAAGTGAACAAAAACAATTAATCAGTGAGAAATAAAACCAAATCAAAAAATAAACTGAGCATGACAACCTTGGAAACCTTATAGAGACCGGGCCTGATCTCGTCAGAAGGAGAGCGACCTAGAGAGACCTGCATCACCTTGTTTGAGCCGAGAAAGAACCTGCTACTCGATTTGAGGTGCTCCCTGAGGTCCTTGAGCTTCTGGTTCCTCATGTTCTCGAACGAGAACACGTACACCGATGAGTATTTCTCGGCGGCATCTTTTATTCCGTTCACTATTGCCTCTTTGTGATCCCTTCCCTTCTTCTTTGTCTTCGACAGTGTAACTGCGTTTTCGTCAAGACGTCAACAAAACAAAGAAAAAGCTAGGATGAAGCACGACACAAACGAAACAAACCTTGTCTATTTCTCTTCGACTTCGGCATTCTGGGACTCCTTCGCGCGCCGCCGCTGTCTTGTTCCTTACTCTGCTTCCTTTGGCTTCGAGGGTTTTACTAGTAAGTAAACACGCCGCGCACTGAACATGGGCTTTTCGGGTTGGGCTTTTCGCACCCGTCTCCCTCTTGAAAAAATGTGTTTTCACCACATTTTCAAATCAATGTGGTTCTCACCTAACAAAAAAGAAAAGAAAAAGGAAAAGGAAAAAAATGGGTCCCTGACAAAACAAACAATGTTAAAATGGTTGACAAAAAAATATTCAACCGAAATTTATAATAAATAATAATAATAAAGTCTATACAAATCCCTTCTTTTTTCATGACAAAAATAAAATCCCTTTTTTTAAATTATTTACATCAATTATTTGGTTAGTGTTGTATTCCCCTTTTTTCAATAATGCATTTATACGCATCATGTTTCATTTTGAGTGATGATTATAGTTTGGATTTAATATCTATAATAATATTAATATTTCATAGTCGTTTGAGGGAAAGTTTTACACGTATCGCAATAAGAATGTTTTAGGGCCCATATCTTTTAAGAAGTTGTTTATTAATTTTTTTGAAAAAAAAATTAAAAAACAATTATTACATATTATTAGTATATCATTGATAATCATCCGTATTTAATAATAGGATTGCATTACATTAATTAAATATCTTTAATTATTCAATGCTAAAATCATGAATTATATTGATAAATTAATTTCATAATTTTAGTATTAATTTCACATCTAAAATTTTTAGATTTGATGCGGGTGGTGATTTTCTTTTGAATATTATTATATTAAATTTATGAAATTAAGTATATAAATTATAAGAAAGATGCAAAATATATGCACTAGGTTATATTATTTATCTTTTTATCAATAATAAGATTATGAGGAATTTAATAATTTAAAAACAGAATATTTTTTCATGTCATTAGTGATGACATTATTTGATTATATATAGACTAATTTAATGATTTAAAAACTAAGAATATACCAATTCAATAATATATTTATATATATATATATATATATATATATATATATATATGCAGGTGAAAATGAAAATCGTGGGATCACTTTGGATGATCATAAAATTATACTTTCAATAACCTCTGAGGTCTAGCAAATAATTTTGATAATTTTATATTTTAAAAGATTTGAATGAATTTAAAAAAAATTAATCATACAATTCATGACAATTTTGATAATTTTATACTTTAAAAGACTTGAATGATTTTTTTTTAAAAAAAGTTTGTGTTAAAAAAATTAAAAAAATTGGAGAAGATTTAAAAAAATGATAGAGATTTATCAGAATCTTATTTATAATTAGAAGTTATTAATGATTAAGATTCCATATAAAATTTATTGATTGTATAAATCTATTCTATTATACTAATATTTCAGACTCATTTCATGAAAACCATTATACATGTCATTCATATAGTGATTGAGACTTCAAATGCCATTGATACAGTAATTTAGGCCCCACTTTTTATTAATCTTTATGTCTAAATATTTTTTTAAACTTAATTTATAATTTACTTATTAATTATTTTTCATATGAAATAAAATTAGATATTATAATCATTAAAAAATTAAATATTATAATCATTAAATATTATAATTTGTACTAAGAGAGAACCCATGTTAATAAAATTATGATTTATAATTAAATTAATAACCATTAATAGTCTCACATTATAAAGATAATACAAAAAGTTACAAAGAAAATATTTTTAAAATAAATAAGCTTTAAAATCAACATTTTTTTTAAAGAAAATAGGTAGGTCAAATTGTTAATGAATTGCTAATTGATTTTGATTTTGATATGATAATAATTGATATAATACTAATATTTAAGACTCATTACATAAAAAGTCTTCCATGTGTTTTTTATAGAAAAATTATGCCCCACCATTTTCATAATCTTAACACTCAAAGTACATTTTTGAATTCAATTTATCTTCTAATTATCATTTTTTTTTCCAATCATACCTTCATATCTCTCTACCATTAACAAAACTAATATAAAAATAAAAATAGCATAAACAAAATTATGATTCAATATATTATAGCATAAAAATTATATATATAATTATAGTATTAACAATAACAAACCTATTATAATTATGTTGCATTAGTAATATTTGTTATCATAGATATTTATGTTTTGAAGTTCAAAGTATTTTAAAAAAAATTCTATTTTTAAATTTTTTTAATAAACCCATAAATATCAATAGAGATTCAAATCTCCATGCAAAATGAAAAATGGAGACCTGTGACGGAATGTGCATGAAAATGGAGGTAAAATTCTAAACGAAGATGAGATTAGGGAAAATTTTCTACTTTCAAATGTAAAACTTTTAAAAATCATAATGAAAAATTATCTATTTGCATATATCATTATATTCTATTTAATTTTTTACAACTTAAACATTTTAATCTATTAATTCCATAATTTTTTCATACTAATTGTTTTGAAGAAAATACCTTTAATTTTTTAACACTAAAATATTTTAAAAATTAATTCTATAATTTACACTTATCTGATAATGATATTAAATATTTATTAATTTCTAAAAAGTAAATAAATATATTATTTTGTATTGAAAAAAATTATAATTGATATACTGCTCTAATTATTGAAATTATATAAATTAGAATTATAAATAATTTTTTACCAATTATTTCACATTAATTATAACATATATTTTAAAATTAATATTTTAATTTATTAAAAAAATATACAAGGAAATGATGTGTAATTAAAATCATATAAACTAAATTTATGTATTATTTTTATTAATTAAAAATATATTTTTATATTTATAAATTAAATATTTTAATTTACTAAAAAGATAAAAACAGTTAGGGATGATAAAAAAAATTGAAAATGGGTACACACGAAAATTACCCAATGAAGAAAGGAATTGATACATATTTTACTTTTATAGGGATGATCTATATATATATATATATGGGAGCTAAGTCCCTGTTTATTAAATGGTATAGGGATAAGGATAATACATCTTTATTTTTTAATTATTTTTATTATATTTACATTTTATATATATTTTTAATTTTAATTTGGATTATGTTACATTAATATTTTTTGTTATTATGAATATTTATGTTTTAAATTGTAAAATATATTTAAAGTTTTTCTCTTTTCGAAATTTGTTGATAAATCTTTAAATACGATAGGGATTTAAAATCTCCACGAAAAGTGAAAAATGAGAAATGGGAACCCATATGGGGATAGGGATGGGGATGAGAGACAAAATTCTAAATGGTGACGAGAGGCATGAGACATATTCCATTTCTCATAAATACTCATTGTCATCCTTATAAATTGCTTATAATATAATAAAATTATCCATTTATTCTCTTTTTTTATTCAACAATTTTAACTTTTGAAATGTGTAAAATTTTCATAAAATAGGCTATTTATTATTAGTTATAAATCATCTATCAAGATATTTTCAATCTTATAAGATATAAAATAGAATGATACATTTATATTTTATCCACTTATTTAATTATTTAACTATAAAATTACTTTTAAAATAAATTTATATACTATATTTTCTATAAGATATATATAAATAAATTATCATTTATTTTTTATAATAATGAACAAATTATTTTTTATTATCTTCCTGTGTATTGTACTGATCAAACGATTAATAAGAAAATATGTGGTGGTTCTATAATGTGCTCTAATATTTTGCTGGAATTCTCTCTCTCTCAAAAGCAAATCCATTCTATATCAAACGATAGTATAATCTTATTTGTTCAAATCAAAATCATGTCCTTGCTTCTTAGCCCTTTGTCTTCATGATGTTTATGATTCAATATCAATCAGAGGTCACAACAAAAAGCTGCATGTCAAAGTGCAAAGTTACAATAAAAATATATCAAAATATGTATGTTGATGTATAGAAGAGTTGTGTACTACTAAAATAAGAGAAATTATAGGCTCTTCATCACCTAGTATAACAATAAAGCTTTTAGATTTTTCTCTTCTTAGTTTTTTTATCTTAAATATTTTAATCTAAATATAACAATCCCATTAATAGTTCAATAACTAATTTCTTCCACGTTTTTATTTGGATATGACAAATGTGACATTATTTTAGTCATGAAAATACATGTGATATTTATTAGATCTCATTTAATAAATTAATGAATTTATTCATTGTCACATATATTTTTCAATTTTACATATATTTGTAAGGAACCAAATTGATCCAACAAAATTTTTTAGGAACCAAACTAATGTCACATGTATCTCTTAGAAATTAAGATGAAAACTAAATTGATAACATATGTATTTTGTTTTTGTTCTTCTAAGTGCACATATATATTCTTTTTTGGGGCTGATAAACATAATTTATTTTCCAAAAAAAAAAAGCCCGTGTACAACTGAGGCCCACTCACAAGTTTGAGATGAAAAGTGCGAGTGCGATACCTATTGGGATTGGCGCCTTCTTCCCTTGCACTCAATTACAGATTCTTCATTTCTTCACTCTCGCTTCGCTGAATCGCACTTCTTCTCCCTCTTCTTCTTCTTCTTCTTCTTCGTCTTTTTCATCACCGATCAGTCATGGCTTCCGCTACTGAATCATCTCTCATCTCGAAGCTCCAATCCTCCGATTCCACTGGCATCCACGCCCTAGTCTCCGATTACCTCCGTCCCCTCGCAGTTCTCACCCAAACCTCCAACTCCAACTCCAACTCCAACTCCAACTCCGAACCCGACCAAACCCTAATCCGATCCCTCGCAAAGCGTTTCCTTTCGTTTCTCAACAACTCCCTCTCCGTTGTTCCCAAACGCCTCATTCAAATGTCCAGTTCCTCCGGCACCGCCGCCGAAGACGACGCCGTCGTCGCCGAGCTCTGCCGGATTTACAGGCTCTGCTTGGATTGCTTGGAGACGGTGGCCTCTCAATTGGCCTCCAAGCCGTTCTCCGTTGAGTTCCAGAGAGTTCGCTTTATGAAGTGCCTCGAGGCGTGTGGGAGGGTCGACGAAGCTGAAGCCGAGTGTTTAAGGCTTTTGGAGAAGCTTCGATCTATGAGTTTCGTGGCGAAGTCGGCGAAGAGGAAGGGGATGATTCTTCCGGAAGTGGCTAAGGGCGGTGGAGGCGACAAAGATAAGGAGTTGTGCTTGTTGATCGTGGAGATTGCGGTTCTACTAGTCAGGTGTGCAGCAGTGGGGACTGGTGAAGGAGACGCTTATTTCAGGAGGGTACTCGATTTGGTGGAGGAAGTAAGGCTATGGCTCAGGTATTGTAAGCGTTTATTGCTGGTGGCACTATTCTTCTAATTTGTTGCTGAGTTGTAATGTTAATACTATTTTCGTAATTTGTATACTGTTCGAATTTCAAACTTCAAAGACGATCCCAATTACCAAAGGGAGGATGATTGCATGAAAAAAGCTGCCACTTGTCTTACAATCTTGAGTTGTGTTTGCCTTCATTGGATACATTGCAAACTTTGTATGCTCTGGACTGATATCAGCTATTGAAGTTGATTGTTAATTCGGCTTATTGTTTTAGTGGGTTAGATGCGAGTTCTTATGAGAAGTTGTACACAACGTTAGTGGTTAATTTGGGTAAATGCTCTTTGAATTTACTGGGGAAAGCAACACTTGCTGATAAAGATTTGGTAGTGTCATTCTGCTGCAAGACATTGACTGAGTATGTCAAATCTCCAATCAAAAATCAAGTCTACAAGGTAACCCTGTTCTAAAGTTTTGTACATATGCAACAATAAATCTTTAACTTGACATCCGGATAAAATTTTAAATGCAGATTGCCCTAAGGATGTGCTCCTCAATGTTTGCACTGCAGAAGAATGAATCCTTGTATATTATGGATGTACTGGATTGTGTTGCTTCTGTGTGCAAGGTAGTGTCTATGGAAATCTATGCTTCCAATTCAATGTTTCTGCATGATAATTTGTATCTGATGTGATGCTATTTGCACTTATTTTGCAATACCCATTACCCATGTTCCTAACTGATGGAATGCAAATGTTATTTAGTTGCAAGGACATCATGACAAATAACTATGAAAAGTCACTTATGCTGGCCTCTTACCATTTAAGTTATTCATGGTGTTAAAAATTGTAGCATTTGTAGACTAGATATATTTAGAATATTTTCAGGTTTATTTTTTTTTTTATCTAATGAGTTTTTGGGTAAGCCTGTGTTTTTATTCACTACTATAGTTAGTTTTATATCTAAATAAATAAAATCTTTATCTTGCTGGAGTGGTTTCCTGTTATATTCATCAGTTATATTTGCCCTTTCAGCTTGAAGAGGATAAGTCTGGAACAGAGTTTGTTGAACTTGTATATTATTGTGTCATTAAATGTCAGGCTGCAAATGCAAGTTTTTGTAGTACATTTGCAGCATATCTGAACAAAATAGCTGAACATTTTAAACAGGTAATTTCTGCCAAGGTTTTCTTTTGTGTGCTTTTTGTTTTTGCAGTTATTATCAATTTTTTCTATTCCACTTTGATTGAAGTTGTTTGGCAGGTCATCCCACCCATTAATTCAATACTGAGGCTTTATGCTGTGGGATTGCTGCTTGTTAGTTGTAATTTGAGGTCCACAGTTGGAGAACTTGCATCCTCTGGAAGTGCAAAATTTGAATGTCTGCTTGGAACCATACTTGAACATCAGAATTTGCTTGATTCCTTGCATATTTGCAGCAAAAGTGATTTTATGTCATCCATTGTGGAAGATCAATGTTTTCACTGTCAAACATGCACCACACAGTCAGGTTCTGACCTTGAGGTTTCTATGACTTACTTGCCATTTTACTTAGAGGCGTTGGAGTTTCTATGCCAACCTCTTGCTAAATCAGTTAATTCAGAAAGGAAGCAGTTGGTTACTGAAGAGGTTGATGCTTCCGATACAAAAATAATGTCCACTGTCCAAGATGCATTCCATATCCTTAGTCATCTTACTCTTTCTAGTCCAAGGTATGACCAGTAAATTATCAATAGAGTAATTCTACTTCTTGTACCAATATGTTCTCATCGGTGTTATTAGTTTCATTGGTACGCAGTGCAGCCCTCTGTCACTATATAACGTTTTCTTGGTCACCTTCTTCTTGGTTTATTTTTGGTCTAATTTATATTGGTTGAGTAAAGTCATGCATAATTGGCCTATGCATCTTTCTATTTTCCTCAACTTCTGGTCAGCTATTCACTTTTAAATAAAGAAAAGGAACCGATCCTGTCACTCATCTTCTATGTTGAGCTGTTCACCTCTGCACTTTACACTAGCATGTTCACTTGTCACATTATACTGAAGAGTGGTTTCTAAGAGTTTACCTCTATACATATTGTTCATATATAAGATGTTTTCAAAGTTTGAAAGATCAGACTCTCTGTTTATTTCATTTTGTGTTATTTGTGAGTTGTAAACTTGTAATGATAAATATCTAAACTTTACTTCTTCCTGACTGCAGCTTTACATATGAAAAGAACAGAGATGAATTTGACAAAAAGAGTAGAACAGTGGTTCATGTAGCTTTAGCTGCTTTCACCCTTTCTGTCAGAACGAATCTAAAACTCCAGGTTCTTCTTGTTATTTCTAATTTTTGTTATAATGTTTTTCCCTCTTTAAAATGGGTTATTGATTTTTCTGAACAATAATGACTAAGATATCGCATGTTTTGTTATATATTATTGTGAATAGATTTATTACCATTTGTTAGGATAGATGTCTTACACAAATTAGTATCAAACAATAAATACCATTTATTTTCAATTGTCTATATTATTGTATATATTGTATATTCTCTGTATAGATTATAATCATTGAAAATAATAGTCAGTCATTCTCATATTCTCTCTTTCAAGTGACCAGATCTTGTCTTTGACTTTTGAGAACTTAATTATTTTCAACATTTCAGGAGAGCACACGATTAATAAAGCAGATCATGGCCAGCAAATGGATTGAAATTGATCTAGTTAAATACATAAGTGCTTCTCTCTACAATATTGCTGTAGCTTTGTATAGAAACAATCAACCGAAAGAGGTATTTCATTCCTAATGTTCTATTAACATCTTTTATGTAATGATATTGATAATATCTCATATATGTTACCACAAACAGTTTATGAGATACTTGGATGGCATGCTGCTCTTGGTCATGGACTTGAACTAGCATCTTCTTCACTTATTGGACTTGTTACACACACACATGCACACACATACACATGCCTGCATGTAAATAAGTGACGAAACTTTGCTATATATAATCTGAAATATGACTTTAGCTATGGGCCCATGAATGGACTTTTTTTTAACTCTCATGAAAGGCCACCTGGGTTGAAAATTTGAGATAGGGTGAAGAACTTCCTTGTATTGAAGTTGTGCAGTAGTTTGAGTTGAAATTTGAAGTATAAGTGTTGGTAGCAGGAGTCAAATTCCAGGTCACTTAAGCAACTGAGCTTTGGCATTGTATGAAAGAACTGTTTCCTAGGATCCATGAATGGCTTTATAGGTTAAAAACATATTAGTAATGTATTAAAGATTCAAAACTGTTGCATCTTAAAGTAAACATTCATGAACCATGTGTAAAAGCTCCTCCAACTATGCAGGGCTGCTAGATTCTTGCCATTGTTGACTCTGCACAACTAAACATGTGCAGATATTTAGATCATGGGTGAACAATGAGAATCTGGAAGAGTTGTGTCTCTAAATTGCTTAAGTACTTTTTGTTTTTTTTTTTTGTGGACATTACATTACAGGCTTCAAAGGTTCTAAACCTGTGTTGTAAAGCGTCATGGCTCTGTATTAAATGTTATGGTGCTAGTCAGACAGAAGGGGCATTGAAAGAGTTTATGAGGGAGGCTTGCAAAAGAAGTGCTCTACTTTTAGATATTCTTTTTGACATCAACAATCTTATTAAAATAAGAAAGAAAGTAATTGAGATCCTTAAAAACTGGTCCACTGCCAACGATCTGTTTGAGGATTTGCCAGCTCCTATACCTGTAGTGAAGCAGTGGGTGAAGGTATTGTTTCAACACATTTAGTTAAGATTATTTGGCAGGTTTCTGTTTAAGTTTACTTCTTTCCACTGATTGTTATGATATATGCAGATAAAATGCAAACAAGCTAAGCATGTAGATGAGAGAGTTGATTCTCTTACCTTGTATTCTCTGCTGTCATCTTCTGCAGAATTGTCCAAGAGGAACATTAGCATCATCATGGAGCAGGTTCAGCATCTTAGCAGATATTTCCTTTGCATATAAATTTCAGCACTTTGCTGCTTTCTACTTAGTGTGAATGGGACCGTTTGTGAATGTGTGTTGGCAGGAACTTACAGCATATGAGGAAATGAGTCTTAAATACCCAGAATTTTCTCAGAAAATGCTAGTGAAAATTACGGATATCCTCCTGCAAGATATCACTCCAGATAGTTGTTTCCAAAAGGCACAAACTCTAGTGAGAAAGGGAAAGGCATTAAAGATTTGTGGCACCGGTGGTCTTGGTGACTGCATTCAGTGTCTCTCCGAAGCAATAACTATCATGGTAAGCTGTTTGGTTCTTCTCGTATCTTCCTCAAGTATCTAACCTTTGTTATTTTGAAGTATTCTCTATTGTAGAAATATAAGCTATTTATACGAAGCAATTCCTCTTCAACAGAAGGAGATTTTTGGTGAAAAGGGTACCAATAAAAATGTCACTTGTCATCAGTTGGCTGTGGCCTATTGCCTGCGTGCACTGTCTACCCAGGAAGCTGAACCAAGCTCAAAGGTACTACAACATATATTATTATATCCACTATTTAATCAAACCTTTTCTTTTATTTCTTTCTCCTTTTATTTTTTGAAGAGAGTGGGGGTGGGAATTTAGAATCAACAGTTTCCTTGTCGCTAACACATACCTTGGTTTCTTTACAGATTTTTGGGCAGCTTTGCTTCTTTGATGTTTTCATTGTTCTTTATGTTTTCTTATTATTTTATAGAGGATTCTTTTGTCATGCTAATCCTTTGCAAGCATCATCTCTGTCTTAATGAATTTCTTCTTTTATCTCGAAAAACTTAGCTTGTTTTGTACATTAAACAGCAAATCTTTGAAGATGTCAAGGCTGCATTGGATGTGTGGTTGGGCATTTCTCATCTTGATTGCTTTGAGGATGGAGAGTGTTCTCCAATGTCTGACAGTATACTGATTCTACTCTATAACATGATTGATTTATTACAACTCAAGGTCTATTTTGCTTCTTTAATTATTTTGGTCTTTGTATTTGTTGAATAAGATTTGAATAGTGACAATATTTTGGTTTCACTGGCACATCTTCAGGGTTTCTTGGAACTCTCCAGTGATGCATATCAGCTGGTGATTAGAATGTTTAAATATAAGAATCTTTCAATTGAGAAGTGGTTGACCTTATTGTGGGGAAGTAGAAGGCTAAGTCATCCCCTTTGTGTTTCACCTGTTTGTGAGGCATTCATCCTGAATTCGTCGGATCAATTTAATGAGCTTTCAAATGCTGAATTCTGGATACATTATCTTCGAGGAAACCGGTCATCATTAATTGGGTTTCAGCAGAATTTCTCGTTTTTGTTTGCTAGCTCTCATACAAATTCTTGCTGTTATGGAGGCTCCTTTGAAACAGACATCACTATTGAAGAAGTTGAAAAAGTTGCACTGGAATTGATTTCAAATGTAACGTTCTTTTTGAGACAAAATTTATCATACTATTTTTAATCCATAATCATCACTTTGTTCTCTTTTAATCTTCTCGCAGGTTCCTGCCTCAGGTCATTCTACTTTTCTTGCTGGGTATCTGTACCATGATTTGTGCCCAAGGCTCATTGCAAATGGTCGATTAACAGAGGTAAGTAACATAGATTTGGATTCAAATTAAGCTCTCAACTTCTTGCATACTGATTCTCTGCCCTTTCAGTTTTAAACTACAGATCTGTGCTATTTGGAATGTATGTCATATTTGCCTTAGGGGTGCTATTTGTGTGAATGATTGTGAAACTAGTGATTAGTGATATTGATTTTCAACTCCTATGTGGTTTCTTGTTTCAAGATAAAATAGTTTGGGCATTTTGATGTGCTAACTTATCCCTGCTTTTCTTTTTGGGTCTACTTGGTTGAATAGGTAAATAGTGTAAATTTATATAGACAGTATGATAACACATCTAGATTTAGGTCTAAATACACTTTTCACTTTTCTCCTTCCAATTTCTACTATTCAATTGAGCAGATCTTAATTATTTTAAAAACAAAGCTTTATATTTTTTTTTTAACTTCAAAATTATTTGTCTTTTAACTTTGGCCCTATGGGCATGTGTTTAGCTTCTTTCAATTCAAATTGACTTCTTGAAAGAATATAAATCAAGCTTATTTCATTCCATCCTTGCTGGTTTGTTTTGATCGCACTAGGATTAACTGTTGATTAACTTAATGCTATGCCAGTAATGGAAGATAAACTAGCTATCAAGTCCTTGGATTATAAGCTGCCGGGCTCTTGTATTATTATCTTTTATTAATGAAGAGAAAGTCTTTAGGGGTAGGGGAGGTTCCCCATTCTAAGGTTAAGGCAATGCATAAGCTTCAACAATTTGTTTATATCCCTTTGGCTTGCATAGTTCCCCAACTTATAGTATCTCCTTTTAATTTATTAGGCTCTTTCATTTGCAAAAGAAGCCCATAGATTACACTGTAAACTCTTCCAAGCAAACTTTACAAAAAATGTTCAGCAGCAGAATGGTGAGCACAATGTAATAGTTGATTTCTCGAAGACTCTTAGGGATGGTATTGAGAGAATTGGAGTGAACATATCAGTTGCCAGGGAAATTACACTATTTGATTCTATATCATGGGACTTGACAGCCTGTTATCTTAGTCCATGGAAAATAATGCAGTGTTATCTTGAGAGTACTCTTCAGGTTTGGCTTTATCTCATCATCCTTCTCATATAGAGAATTAAATGTGTTTGGTGGAGACATGCTATTTACTGTATTTCATTTTCTTGCATGCATGCAGGTAGGAATCATCCATGAAATTATTGGAGATGGAGCTGAGGCTGAATCTTATCTCCGGTGGGGGGAATCCATATCCTGTTCGCTACAGCTGCCTCTGTTTAGAGTTGCTTTCTCTTCTCTTTTGGGTATTAAAATCACCTGTGGCCTTTTATCCCCCCTTTGGACTGATAAGTTTTTATTCTCTTAGTGCTATAAAATTGATTTGCCATTTTTGTGGTGTGATTTGCTAGGAAAACTCTATGTTAAGAAAAGACTTTGGGATTTAGCAGAAAAGGAACTTCAAAGTGCTGAGCAAATTTTAAAGGATAGCAACACAACATTGTGTTGCTCAAAGTGTAAATTGATCCTTGAAGTGACACTTCATCAGTGTCTTGGAGATTTGTGTCAAAGAAAATATGACACTTGTGAAGGGATTTCTTCTGAAGAGACTGCAAAGAATTGGTACATATCAGCTCTGGATAAATTAAATATTTCTGAGTGGAAAAACTCTGTCAGCTGTCCTCAAGATGGCGGTCATGAAACTGCAACAGATATCAAATATGGTTCTTCTAAGACTTGTACTTGCTTTGCAATGAATGAAGCAGCTGAAAATGAGATGAAATCCATGAAAGCAGGACCAGCAACGAAGATTGGAGCAAAGCAAAATAAAAAGACTAAGAATGCAGCAAAGATCTTAACAAAGGAACCAAATTTGGCATTTGAGAGAATAACTCGTTCACGATATCGATCTTCACAGAACCAACATATAAGCATTCCCAGCAAGTCAAAAGTTGGTGAAGGTGCAGAGGTAAATCTTAGTTCTGGTCCATGTGATATGCTAAATCAGGAGGAGTCAGATTTGAACAAGATAGTTTGCAGCCTCATGTCAAGGTGTGCAACAACATGCATTTTCTCCAAAACGAGGTGTTGGCACTGTCTTCCATCTGAAGTTTTGGAATGTGGATTGCTAAATGGTTTTATTAATCTTAAATGGGAGTTTGTCCGGAGGCAACTTTCAATGAAGCTGCTCACTCGATTAGGTTTGAAAGCCATTTCATATTTTCTGTTTTATACCGTGCCCTTGTGTGAATGTTAGCATTGTTCAATACACATGTATAGGTGGTGGTTATCAATTTCTTTCAAGACGTGTTGCCTTACACAAATGACAATGCACTTTTTCTTACTTTAAAAGTTGCTAGTACAAGAGCTAGGTTTGCATCCCTTGGAATGAAGTATGAAATTAGTAATTACTTGTTGTATTTGTTGTTGCTTTTGTGGACCTTTTTCAACATAGTTGATGGGCTAGGCTGCTTTAATTGAGAACATTTGTTGGCATGCATTTTACTGATTTTCTGGGAGTGTGAAAGTATGGACAAGTTGACTTGTCACTTGTATTATATACTAGAGAAATTTCTCTTTTCTTGAGGTCCAAGTCATGTATTTTATCCGTGGCATAGAGTTGTTCGCTTCTTTCTTTTCCTAACTCAACTGTTGAAATGCAGTGAAATGCTTTGCAAATCTTGGTCAAATTGATGAAACACGTAAAATTCTTCTAAGAAGTATATCAGTCCTGGTCAGCAGAAATCCATTCTACCACACGTTTTCTTCTATTCCTTTTGATTATTTTCAGCATGTGGTCCCAAAGGAGATCCCGGGAGATATATTTGCTACTGAACGTGCAGAAATAGTTCATGAAATATGTTGGTATTCTTTGAAGTTCTATCATTCCAAGGCTAGAAGGTATTTGTACCAAGTACTAACTAGTGTTTTTCATACTTTGATGCCCGCATCTGTCCTACTTTCCTGTTTTCATGAGAAAACTAAACTATAAGTTGACATGGCATCCAAAATGTGATTTGGCATTAACTTAGCTGTCAGATTAGCAATAGTGAAGTTGTGAGTCAATGTATATGACAGTACTTTATGATGTGCTTTCTGAATATGTCTGGGTAATTCAAATGTGGTGTTTGGGTTGTATGTTTGTAGATTTGAATCAATGTGCTTGCTTAACAAGGAGTATCTCTAGATTTTACTGAGTCTTCATTATAAGCTTCTTCTTTTTTTCCATGAACTTGTTTTCTGAGATCCTTTATGGAATGTTCTTTATTTGTATCACTTTTCTTGCATGGTTACTGTTGATTTCCTCTGACATGTTTTTTTGGGACATCTTGTGCTTGGAAAAAGACCCTCCAAGTGCATGTGAGGTTGAATTTATTAAGTGCAGAGTTGATAGTTGCCAGGAGCACCAATAGATCAGATTCTGATAAAAGACAAGCACTTGTATAAAAAAAAAATAAAAGTAAAAAAAATTTGAGAATCCAGTAATGGAAATCTTTGGTAAATTCTCATTGTTTACTTATTTATGCATGCTTTTTTGGGAACATAGCTATGTATAACTAACTTTCATAGCCTTCTAACATTCTGGTTTTGCCTTGCAGGAGTATTTTCTGCAATATATCTTCCATGAGTTTTGAAGTCCTGGCTTCTTGGCTGATGGTCGCCTTTGTCCTCTCGCGTGAGGTTTCTGTAATTTTTCAGAAGGTCATCTCTCTCTTCATGTTTGTTATTCAGTGTCAGTGTTTCACTTATTTGGTTTAATATTTTAGGTGGTTGAATACTATAGTCTTTTCTGTTTATAGTAAATTTATAGCAGTGCAGATCACTTTTTCAGAGTTTTCAAAGCATCAAACAATGGTTGGATCTGAAGAATTTAGAACATATATATTTTATGGTAGCTGAAATCCATATTTGCCATATACAAGTTGCTACTATCTACACACTTTTTTGTTGATAGTTGTAACTTAAGTAGAAGTTGCCAACTAAAGCAACCCATGTGGGTATTAGAAAGTATTGAGTTTATGGAGTCTGGAGAAATATGAGATTTAAAAATATATATTTCTTAATTCAAAATGTTTACAAACTTCTAGGAATGTTCCTCCTGAAGTCCTGATGAGTAAACTATCGTAGAGCAACGAAAATTTGATATAACAGATTGAGCAAAAGAATTCTGTTGGTATCTCCATAAAATTGATATTGTGCCATGATTAGACATCGATGATTTGATGTAATTTCCAATGCTACCAGAGAAATCTGGTATGTTTAATGATTTTATGTTCATAGGATTGGGGTGTAAATAAAATAAAATAAAATTGATGCTATTAAATGATGACATTTTTCAGATTTTATGGTTTATATGTAAAATGACTTTAGATTGTAATAAAAGCATGGAGTTGTGTCAATGTGTAGGACACATTTGTGTTTGTGTGATATGCATTTGTACACCTCTAATTTTTTTTAAAAAAAAAATTCTTCAACTCTGATGGTAAGAAATGACTTAGGCGAGGGCATTCAAAATAATTTGAAATACAAAATAACACAAATTTTGAGTTTGTTTTAAACTTTTAAGCAGTTTTTGACAATGATAAAATAAAGTAAGGTTAGTGTGAAGCTTTTATATGATTTTAATTTACACACACACACGCAGAGTCTATGTCTGACAATGTTTAGACTTGGCATCTCCTATATCCAGTTTAGTGTTTGTGTTTGTGATATGTATATTCAAAAGAAACATTCCTTAAAAAAGTGGATGTAAGCAGTATGCTTTTGTGGTTAGTTTGTGAGAAAACTGTATCTCTAAATTTGTGGCAAGTGGCAACCTCCCCTTCCCCAATAATTTGTAATGTGAACATATGATTTTAGTAACTAAGTGTAGGAGTCATATGTCTGTGTATATATAATGATCATGTTGTGTCCGAGTGCAGATTGCAAAACAGGTCTAGATTGTGAGATTTTGTGATGCTTTTGCATTGTTTGGTGGAGGCAAATGCATGTTGATTTTCTTAATCCTGTTTTTGAGCTTTATGGCTTCATCCTTTGTTCTGTTATCATTTGACCTGGTTAAGACCTTTTTTTGATAAAGATGCTGCAACAGGTGTCTAAATTACTTGCTGTGATGCATGTTGTTTCTGCCTCGAATGAGCAAGTTTCTCTGTCATCCTTTAGCAAACCTTTGGGTGAAAATTATTGGGCTTCATATTTCCACCAAGCTTCAATTGGAACTCATCTCACTCACCAATTTCTTTCACATCTAACTGGAAAATGCAAGGTAAACCCCTTGTTGAGGCATATCTTCATGACTATCAAATATTATGGAGTTTTATCTGTGGCTTGTCATAAATATTGACTTTTGAAAGGAAAGACTGATTGTTGGTTTGGAAAATGAGAAATTTTTCTGAATTTCTGCTGTCATCGGTCATTATTATGCATATTTTTCAGTAAGTTGGTTCTTCTTCGGTTTTTTGTTTGTTTTGTTGTCTAAGACTCTTAGTCCTTTGACTTTGATGTTGTAGGATGTGACTTGTTATAGTTTGCTCATAGGCATGTTTTCCATTGTAGGGCTCACATCTAAAATACTCCCTTAGTTCCATCCTAGATGACAAGAATTTTATTTGATAGTTTAGAAACCTCAGCATTTAGTGAACCAAGAGTGACTGCTATCAGTCAAACATTGTTTAACTCTTGTTACTAGGTGCTTAAAGGTGACATTTATAATTAATTTTATGATAATCTTGACTTATTTGTCAGTCAAACAGTGTTATGTGCTGCTTTTATGCTATGTGACAAGCACAATGCATTAAGTGTTGATGAAATAAGTTCAATTTCAGGGTTCATGTATTTCTAAATCTTCATGCATCAGAGAAGGAACATTCAACTCACTCAGGTAACAATTTTGTTTATTGCATAATAAAGCGAAGCTCCAATTGACATACAGCCTGAAGCATTGCTCTCTCTGTCCATGTTGCTTCCTGCAGGCTTGTGCCTAATACCACTGCAGATCTTGCACTATGTGTGAAAAAGTTTTTGTCTGGTCTTCCATCTACGACAATCATCTGCATAAGTTTACTTGGACATGATTATGCTAGTGTACTTCAGGAATTGTTGTTTTATCCTACAAGTGTTAAAGCATGGATGCTGGTGTCACGACTGAGTTTTAAGAGTGAACCTGTCGTAATGTTACTGCCTCTGGATTCTATTTTACAAGGTATCTTGCTCCTGTAGACACGGTGCATCTAATCTGAGTATTAACCTTAGAATTGTTTAACAAGATAATCTGTAACTTTTAATTTCCAGAGTCAGATGTGGGTGATCTAAGAACTGGTTATGGCACACTTCCTGAATGTGAACAACCTAGTGAAAATTGGCATTGTCCATGGGGTTTTACAACGGTTGATGATGTAGCTCCAGCATTCAGAACAATCTTGAAAGAGAATTACATGTCAAGTTCAACAGTGTCTCCTTTTGAAGATACACCAGAGAATAGGATTTTATGGTGGAAGCGGAGAAAGAACCTTGATCACTGTCTTCATAAATTGCTAAGGTGTGCTACCTCCCTATGATTTTCATGCGTTGACCGGCATTGACTTTGGTTAATGGTCTCTCTTATTACTCTGCTTATTTTGCATCCTTCCTCTATAGTTGAGCAACTTGAATTCAATGCAGCAATCACTTTATCTATTCTTTATTAAAGGATTCTTAAAATTAAAAGCACCAATATGCACAATAATATCATGGACACGAAGTAATTTTAGATTTTAAGAAATTTATTATTATATCTTCCTCAACAATTGTCATACCTTACCAGGAACCTTGAAGATTTGTGGTTTGGCCCATGGAAATGCTTGCTTCTTGGAGAATGGTTGAACTGCAAGAATTTTGAGTCGGTGCTTAAGAATCTTGTGCATGATCTAAGATCTAAATGCAAATTGGATGTAAATGAGGGTCTTCTTAAAGTTATTCTTGGAGGATCCAAATATGTTTGTGAAGGAAAAACAAAGGTTTCACAGCTATGCTCAAAGAAAGACTGCTACATTGCTAAAGTAGGCTATTGTGATGAAGCAAGGAGAGCAATACTGTTAAATACGGCCAATGGATTTGGAGTGTCATCTAGGAATGCTTTTCAACTGTTAAATGATGCATTATATGTGCTGGAAGTGGATGAGTATGTTAATAGAGAGCCAATAATTCTAGTGTTGGATTCTGAGGTGCAGGCAAGTGAAGTGTTTTCGTACCTAATAGTAGTTAGGAATTAGTTTCAAGTTCTACTGTATAGATTTTTTTTGAATGCATCGTGTAGTAATATGGTCCGGTCAATTAATAAAATGCTTCTGCTTAAGTTAAAATTCATGCTTCTTTGTAAACATGTGCAATAGTTCTTATTTATTTCAGAATTAGTTTGATTGATAGATGTCCTTCATAGCTTACATTCAGAACAGCAGTATTTTCAACAGATATAATCAGATTGTTTATTTTTGACTTAATAGTTTTTGATTGACAGCCGTATCAAAATCTGCTTAGTTAAATCTGTGGCTCCCACGTTTAAGAAAAAGATAACTGCAAAAAATTCCTTTTTAGCCAATGTTTTGAAGAATTTATGTATTTTTGCTTAAAAACAAACTGTCTTCTATTGTGACAGATGCTTCCTTGGGAAAACTTGCCCATACTAAGAAACCTAGAAGTTTATCGGATGCCTTCGGTTAGCAGCATCTCTGCTGTTCTTGATCAAGGCAGCAACCGTCAGGAGCAAGTTGGAAGAAATTTAGTGCCCTTTCCTTCTATAGATCCACTGGATGCTTTTTATTTATTAAATCCAGATGGTGATCTAGCTGTTACTCAAATTGAATTTGAGAATTGGTTTCGAGATCAAAATCTGGAGGTACTTTAGCAGTTTGAACTTGACGTGTATACAAGGGAAGAATTTGTATTGATAATTGTTTTATCTATGCTTTTACTGAATAATTATTTCTTCTCTCATTTTGTTACTTCACAGGGAAAGGCAGGCTCTAAACCCACCATCAAAGAATTGGCTTCAGCATTGACAAGCCATGACCTTTTCATGTATTTTGGGCATGGGAGTGGTAAAACTTGACGAAATATATTAAACTATAGTTATAATATATTGTCAATTTGTCATTTCTTGTGGGTCATAAATTTATAACAATGAGTAAATGTTTTTCTCCATAGGAGCACAGTACATTCCCAGGCACGAGATTGAGAAACTGGAGAAATGTGCTGCTACGCTTCTGATGGGGTGCAGCAGTGGTTCATTGACCCTACATGGGAACTATGCGCCACAAGGTGCTCCCCTCTCATATCTTCTGGCTGGTTCTCCAGCCATTGTTGGCAATCTGTGGGAAGTGACAGACAAGGATATAGATCGATTTGCTAAAACCATGCTTGATGCGTGGTTGAAAGAAAGATCAGAACTTTCAACGGAATGCTTGCAATGCAATTTGTTATCAGAAGAATTTGAGGCCATGGACTTGAAGGGCTGCAAGGGTAAAGCAAAGAGGAAAGGTCCAAGGAAGAAATTACAAGAGTTAGCTGAAAGTGATTCCCCTAATATCATCTGTGGTCACCGGCCTAAAATTGGAGCCTTCATGGGCCAGGCACGTGAAGTTTGCACCCTTCCTTTCTTGACTGGAGCATCTCCTGTATGTTACGGTGTTCCTACTGGAATTTGGAGGAAGAAGGATGTTCAGCGCTAACAAGAAATCCTACAATACTAACTTCTAACAGCCATTTGATTTATTTTTTCTTGCGCAATGTAATTGCATTGTTCGCGCTAACAGCTATAACGGAGCACAGTTATTAATGTAAGGGGGATAAAATCAGCGACACTATGTATAATGCCTCACCCGCACTGGGATCTTCTTACAGTGCAATTGGATTATGTAAAAATGTGTGATCATTTGAAAAACTCAAGTAGTTGGGGTTGTCACCTGTTCATTGGAATTCTAGTTAAACTTTAACCCTATTACATGAAAAACATTCAGTGCTCATGGAGGTGTTCATTCCTTTGAGAAATTGTTATGAAATTACGACAGACGCTTATCCAATTGAATTGCTATGGGCAGTATCTACCTACAGAATTTCCTTCTTCCTAATTACACCCTACTCGGAATTTATTTGATTTTGTCGATCCCGAACGTCAATAAATCAGTTACAACAATGAGTTTAATTTTTATGTTTACAATATAAAGTTATCACATTGTTAATTAATAAAATTTAGCAAAATATTAAATCATAATAGATATTTATCATAATGAGAAATTATTCAGCATGATCTGAGTTTAATTTTTATGTTAATAATATAAAATTATTCTACATCGGTAATTATCATAATGAGTGAGGTCACCTTTGGTTTATTCACTGTAGGTAATTAGCATAATGAATAATTACTTACCACAATCTGAAAATTATTTTAATTTCTATTAATTGATAATATGAAATTTTTATTGACTTAAATCAAAACTTCTTTTATTTTTATTTCAATACCTATTTCTTTAAGTTTGAAGCATTTCTCTCCCTCCCTCCTTGCCTTTTTCCATCATCTCAGGCCCTGTGTAACCAAAAATATCATCCCAGGCCCCGAAATAATTAGGGGTTTGTTGATTTGACTTACGCAATACAGAAGCGAGTAATTGTGATTTACTTTTTATATTTTTTGAAACTTCCCGTTACCAATTGTTTATTGATGGGATCATGTCATTCATGAATATCAAATTAGGGTCAAAGACCTGAGTCAAACGTTTACATGAGTGAATTTCACACTGGAATGTGGGTAATAGGAGGAAGGTAGGAATGTACAAGTAATAAAAATTACAACAGAAAAAATAAAAATGCCCAATTTTCGATTTCTCTGTTCCTTGCAAAAAAATACCTGCAGTTGTTATTAAAACTACCCAGTTTATGTTGCTGAAGTTTCAGCTCCCATATATAATATATACCTACCAAACTTGTCCTTTTCCAACCTCCTCCAGTTCTTGCAACTGCATCTTCAACTACCTCTGAGCCGTCTGTGCTTCTCTCTGCCTACGCCTCCTAACTGAACGACCCAATAAAACTCTGCCACCGCGATCGCGATGGAGACGGCTAACCAGAGATACATCATTATCATCATCTTCATTAACAAAATCCAACCCGTCAATAGGAGGTGCTCCACTATGACCTGAAACTGGCCTTATCCCTCTACTGAAGTTGTCAAGATCATTATTCCCTTGCCGAACGGCATGCATCAGGAGGAAGAAATTCATCGCTTCGATGCCCACATGAAACCTTCCATTTCTTCGAGCACCATCTACATCAACAGCAGCATCCTCTCCATCACTATCAAAGTCATTGTGGTGTCCTTCTATAACATAATCTCCAAGCACCATTGCCCCAGGCATGGTCGATGTCACTGTACTGATAACATCGTTATGCTCATGCTCCCACTCAAGCCATCTCCATTTCTGTTCATGGGCAGGATCTACTGCACGCGGACGTGCCAAGGGATGCTCTGCCCTCACATGCTTCTTCAACTCTTTATAATTCCCAGAAAATGAGCAGTTATCATGCATGCAACTTCTTTTCTTTGCATTCAGATAGTTGCGTGCAAGCTCCACAACAGTCCAACCTTTCACCTGTCCCCTGCATAGGGGACATGCAAGCTCTGAGACTTCCTTCTCCCCAAGAAGGGAGTTTGAATCTTGTGGTACTCCTTGATTATTTGATGGTATAATTTTAGTGTAAGCTTTTTTGTACTGATCAAGGCAGTTGGAGTGACGAAAGCTAGTTCCACACATGTAGGGACGGCAACCCTTGTCATGAGAAGAACAAAGGAGGAGAACAGCATTGTGAGGGTACTCCATACACACCGAGCATGTAGCATCTTCCCACTCTTTCTTATCAAAGGCTTTAGAGCATTTCTTTGGGAACACATCTTCGCAAACATTCCTTTTGCAAGTAGGCAGCAGGTATGGAGCAGATCTGTATTGACGAGAAGCACTCCTGCGTTGTCCCCTACTTCCTTTTGCCATTTTTGAAATTCCTTCAGAACCTGGGATTTAAAATGCAGAATGTGAAAAAGATATCCTGATTTTAGGTTTCGAAAGATTAGGTTGTCAGACTACAACCTGTTCATAGTTTCCCAAGCAAACTGAAAGAATCGGTGACCGCAATGACTTGTTATAATTACATAAAAACAACCATGAATATTGTGACTTGGAGGAAAAAAAAAAAAAAAACCAAAATGCTTGAATGAGATCACAAAGGGTTAAATGATGGGCAAGTCATAAATTCATCCATGAACAAAAGGAATGCATGGAGAGAAAGGGAATCTAAGTCACCCGAAAAACAAAAGAATAATAAAGTGATGAAGTGCAACCTTGCAAGATGCAAGTAAAAAACTCAAACAAAGATGAAGGAACAAACTTTCTATCCAACAAATCTTTTTCTTGGAGGGAGAGAGTGGAATGAGAATGTGTTGGAAAGGGAAAAAACTGTTAACATCCGAGACATCCCATCTTCTCGTACATTCCTTCCACATCTTACAAAGATAGTCTACGACAGGTTTGGAACAAATGATAAACGTGGGATAGGTTGTATAAGGGAGGGACAAAGGAAAAGATTGAGAAGGAAACCAATATTAAAATAAGAAGAACTTTATACAAAAGATATCTTGGTGCCATTTCTACTTCGAAAAAACAAATGCAACCAACTTATTTGCCTAAATTAAGGTGAACACAAAAATAAGCTTGGTCTATCTAGTTAACCAACTCAAAATCATTGACATGACATAGACAGGACAAATGACTAAGCACTCAATGGAATCATTATCTCAGACACACAAAATTGCAGAAAATAGCCCAATTATTCTAACCGATATGCTTTTCTTCTAGCCAGGCAGCTTAAAATGCAATGCATCGAACCATACAAGAAGGATGAAAAAACTCACTACCTTGTCAGTCGAGTAACTGAATCCTTACAAATCAGTTTGAGAGGGCCAGTTGCATCTGGTAGTAATACATTCGACAAACAACAAAGAAAAGCAGAGTAAGAGATTCATATATATAAATCTTTCAACAGGAAACAACGTGCCCATTAGCCAAGAGCAGCAAGCAATGCCAGCAGTCAAACTAATATAATAATATAATATCAACCAGAACACGGAGCTAACAAAGAAGCACATGGGGCTAGCTTAACCCACTTATGTTTAGATCCAATCATACATAATAATACTTTTTTTTTTAAGAAGAAAAAATAAAGAACAATACGCTTATTTTAATAGAGAAAAAAAAAAGTTTATCCAAAACAAATGTCGACAAAACAAAAATGCTCCAGCTGCTTAGAAACCGAGAAATCCAAGGATGAAAAAGGGAGAAAAATAGAAAATTGAGCTACAAAATACAGCCAACTGGGTATCTGTTTCCTCAATTTGTTGTTCGAAAAGAAAAACAAAGACAAATGGGTCATCAAAATTTAAGAATGTTCCGTTACTCACATAAATAAATCGATTAACCGTAAGAATTTCACGACCCAAAAAAATAAAAAAATGAAAGGAAGAGAAAATGAAGAATGGTCGTACCAGGAAGCTATACGAAGAAATTGAAAAAAGGAAAAGGGTAAACAAAACGAAGGGAGAGAGAGATATAGAGGGTTCTCTTGCAGTAGCACGGATCGGACGCAAAGGCGACGGAATCGGAAGAGAGAGAGAGATTTTAGAGAGAGAAAATTGAGATTGGCGGAGTTCGAGTTCGAGTTCGAGTCACCTCTACGACACTTCTCTCTCCCTCCATTTTTTTTCTTTTTCCAATCACATTCACAATGGCGTAAAGGAAGAAGAAAAGAGTTGCAACACAGTGGATTCCTCTCACGCGCTCGTTTGGGAGAGTAAGTCCACGCTCTCTGCCAAAACTCGTGACATTGTCGTAGGTAAGGTACGCTCCTTCGTGAAGCATATTCCATTATTCCACCATAACCAAAGTATAATTTGTTGCCCTTTTTTTAATCTTTTTCTTTTTTGAACATAACAAAAAATATGACAAGTATATAAAATGGATTGGCGTGATGGTGGTAGTAGATTGAAATGAGTGTACTAGCTGAGATTAAATTAGACTGCTTTTGTTGAACACTGGAATTAGAGTCACAAAATTTTAGTTTCAATTATAATGCTGTTTGCATTTGAATTCACTAAAATTTCTAATTATTATGTTCGAAATTAATAAAGAATTGAAATATATTGACTAATTAAATACAAGATAGCTTTCATATTTGGTGCTTAATTGCTGAAGTTCATCCAGAGAATTGAAAGTTTTTGTAAGGAAATATTAGCTCGGCATGATGTGGTCATGATAGCGTTACATGGAGTCATGAAATGCAGTACCAAAGTTCACCAACCTTACTTCTTACTCAGGAAAAGTATTTTTCTTTTTCCGGCCATACTCAGGAAATGAGAACAATGATTTGGTGAATGTTCGAATGACAATCGTCCTCACCATAACTAAAACGACGTGAAAAACAACCATCACTTTTCCTTTTTCCTTGGTCATGAATATATATATAATATATATGGAATGGGAATATAGGATCATCTTAGTGTGTTACGGGAATGGGAGGCCCAACAGACCCTCTAGAGTCTAAACCCACTAAATTTTCTTTTATTAAATTGTAATTATGTAAATGGGCCAGCCAAAGTCCATGGGCGTAAACCTTGGGCAAGCAAAAGGGCGTAAGCCAGAATTCAAAATAATTTATGTTCAATATCAGAGATCTAACAGAATATTTATAATGTGACATGAAATTATTTATGTTTTTGTTCTCTACCATTTTTTATGAAACAAATGGACACTATGACTAGGAAAATTTGATGGTTTGAGCTGCATTGGGCCCTGCCTTTAGCCTATAAGATCAATGGGTATATGGATGACACCCAGTCTGAAGGAATGCTTACGGGCTGAAGTTAGAGTACAAAGGGAAATTATCCTTCATGTGGCTTGGTGGATTTAGGCAATGTAGCCTCTGTCCAAGAGCATTGGGCCTGCACAAGGGCAGCCCCATGGGAAAATGAAGAGACCCTTCCTCAAGTCCACGAAGAAGACGCCACGCCTAGAGAAAAATAGAGAGAGGAGTCATCATTGTGGGGAAACCCATTTTTAGGATAACAGAACAAATTACACACACGCACTGTGTTATAAAATGACCTTTATATAGTATGCACCTTTGGCTGGTTAATGTGAGCAGTGGAAAAAGCCACTTAGCTCACTCCACCAGAGGCACAACTCACTTACATCAACATGTCATCTTTGTGTCTTGTCCCATAGTGTCTAGAGACACATGTTGACGAAGCTCGGAACTGTTGGGTTAGGCTCCCTTCCTATGTGGAGAAAAGCTCAAAACCGAGCTAGCCTACTTATCCATCACTTACACAACAGAGAGGTCTGCTAGAGTTGTGACGTATGTGATCATTTGTGACAAGAGAGCAGCTACAAAGAGAGAAAGAGAGAGAGGAGAGAAACCCATCCACGGTTTCATATTCCTACTCCGAGCAGCCACCGTAGATCGCCATTTGCGAAGCCGTCCACCATTGGATCGGGCTGAAATTTGGATAGCAGGTTCTCTTTATTCTGAACGGTCGGATCCTCGAGAAAAGCTCTGGAGTGTGAGATATTGAGCTCGCACAGAGGTTCTGTTTTGGTTTGGAGAATCAGTTTTCTAGTTTAAGCTGTCTCTGTAAATTAGCAATTGTGAAGTTGTTCACCGTTGGATCAGGCTGAAACTTTTACAACAGGTTCATAGTGTCTAGTTCTTCATTCTGAATGGTTAGATCGTCGACACGAGTTCTGGAGTGTGAGATATCAATCTCACATTGTAGTTCCGTTCTTGTTTGGAGAATCACTTCCTTAGTTCAAGCCATCACCGTAAATCGGTGTTTCTAAAGCCGTTAACCGTTGGATCGGGCTGAAACTTGGATTGAAGGTTCTAGATATCTGGTTCTTTATTCTGAACGGTTGGATCATTGAGACGTGTTCCGGAGAGTGAGAAACTGATCTTGGATAGAAGCTCCAGTTTTGGGGTATTTCACATATTCCTTGTTCTCAATTTTGAGTATTGATGTTTGGTTGGTTTATCTTGTTGTTAATACGACTTGTGCACATATTTGAGACTCTCTTGTACCTGTTTTGATCATAGTGGAGCTATTTCTTTAGTCTAGACGACCCGTGGTTTTTGTCTCTTATATTGAGGGAATTTTTCCACATTAAAAATCTTGGTGCATTGTTTCTATTATTACTCTGGTTTATTGTGTATGTTGATTGCTGTGATAATTTTACTAGTATAGTTACTCCTCTTGTTCTTGCAAGTAGGGAATTGTGTGTTTTATTCCCAACATTTGGTATTAGAGCTCATTCTTGGGCATTATTGATTGTAGCTTGCCTGAATGATAGAGGCAAATACAAGTAGAATGGTATACTTGAATGGTACTAATTATCATATATGGAAAGGCAAGATGAAAAATTTGTTATTTGTTAAAAATATGCATATGCCTGTGTTTGCTACACAAAAACCAGATTCAAAAACTGAAGAAGAATGGGAGTTTGAGCATCAACAAGTTTGTGGTTTTATTCGGCAATGGGCAGAAGATAATGTTTATAATCACGTTGCTAATAAGACTCGTGCTAGAACTATGTGGGAAAAGATTAAATCCTTGTATGCTTCCAAGTCTGGGAATAACAAGTTGTATTTGTTGAATATGTTGATGAATATGAGATACAAGGAGGGTCTTCCATATCTAATCACTTGAATGAGTTTCAGGGAGTTTTAGATCAATTGTCAAGCATGGGAATCAAGTTTGAAGATGAAGTTCAAGGATTTTGGTTGCTAAATACTCTATCAGATTCTTAGGAGACATTCCGCATCTCACTTACTAATTCTGCTCCTAATGGTGTGGTAACCATGCAACTTGTGAAAGATGGTGTCTTGAATGAAGAAGTGAGAAGGAAGACTCAAGGTCCTTCATCTCACTTAGAGATGTTGGTTACAGAAACTAGGGGGAGAAGTCAAAATAAAGGCACAAAGGGTAGAAGTAAAAGCAGAAGCAAGTCCAAATCAAGATACAAAAATGTTGAATGTCATTACTGTCATAAAACAGGGCACATCCAAAAGTATTGCTTTCTTTGGAAAAAGGAGAACAAAGGTAAGCAAGTGAAGAAAGAAAACAGTAATGATCATGTGTCTACTGCTACTTCAAATGATCTTCTCATTGTAGGATATGAGAATATGATTAATATAATATCTGAGGAATTTGATTGGGTAGTTGACAGTGGTGCCTCAATACATGTTACACCAAGGAAGGAGTTCTTCACATCTTACACTTCAGGTGACTATGGAGTGCTAAAGATGGGCAATGATGGCTTGGCAAAGGTAATTGGTATGGGAGATGTTTACTTAGAAACTAATGTTGGAATGAAGTTGCTGCTAAAGGATGTTAAATATGCTCCTGATCTCTGTTTGAACTTGATTTCTGTTAGAAAGCTCCATGATGAAGGCTATGTTAGCACATTTGGCAGTAGTCAATAAAAGCTCACTAAAGGCAACTTGGTAGTGGCTCGAGGAAAGAAGTTCTCAAGTTTATATGTAATGAAATCCATAATTTCAAAAAGCCATGTGAATGCAGTTGAAAGCAAAGAAACTTCAGAGTTATAGCATAGAAGGCTTGGTCACATCAGTGAAAAAGGACTGAATTGTTTAGCTAAAAAGGATGCATTTTCTGGTTTGAAGAATGCAGAGTTGGAGAAATGTTCTCATTGCATGGCTAGAAAACAGAGAAGATTATCCTTCAAGAAGCATCCTCCTTCAAGGAAATCAGATTTCTTGTAGTTGATGCACTCTGATGTTTGTGGTCCATTGAAGGAGAAGTCATTTGGTGGTGCTCTTTACTTTGTGACATTCATTGATGATCACTCAAGGAAGCTTTGGGCTTATGCTTTGAAGACCAAGAACCAAGTCTTGGAGAAGTTCAAAGAATTCCAAGTTTTGGTTGAGCGACAAACAGGTAAGAAACTTAAATGCATTCGTACTGATAATGGTGGTGAGTATTGTGGACCATTTGATTAGTATTGTAAACAGCAAGGCATTAGGCATGAAAAGACTTCTCCTAAAACACCTCAGCTGAATGGTTTGGCAGAGAGGATGAATAGAACATTAATTGAAAGAGTTAGGTGTATGCTTATTGAAGTAAAGCTGCCTAAGTATTTTTGGCCAGAAGCATTGCTCACATCGGTGCATGTGATTAATCTAAGTCCTACAGTTGCTTTGGATAGTAATGTTCCAGATAATGTGTGATTTGGCAAGAAAGTCTCTTATGATCACTTAAGAGTTTTTAGGTGCAAAGTATTTGTTCATGTTCCAAAGGATGAGAGATCTAAGTTGGATGTGAAGACAAAACAATGCATCTTTGTTGGGTATGGTCAAGATGAGCTTGGCTATAGACTTTATGACCCAATTGATAAAAAGCTTATGAGAAGTCGTGATGTGGTGTTTGTAGAAGATCAAACCATTGAAGACATTGAGAAAGTTAAGAAGACCGAATCTCAGCATAACAGTGACTTGATCGACGTAGATCCGGTTCAGCCACCATGTGCACAAGAACTAGCAGAGAATCAAGCCCAGAATCATGTGCAAGAAGATGACCATAGGATTCGTGATGACTAGCAGATGGGAGATCATTTAAATACTCCAACGGATGATGTTGTTGATCATCAACATGAGATGCCTACAAATCCACCTGTTGTACTTAGGAGGTCTACTAGAAAGATACAACCTTCAACAAAGTATCATTCTGATAAGTATGTGACTTTGACTGATGGGGGAAAGCCTGAATATTATGAAGAGGCAATGGATAGTGACCAGAAGTAAAAATGAGTTGATGCTATGCAAGATGAAATGCAGGCCTCGTATGATAATCAAACGTTTGAGCTTGTGAAATTGCCTAAAGGTAAGAGAGCTTTGCAAAACAGGTGGATATATAGGTTGAAACATGAAGGAAATTCTTCTTCCCCAAGGTATAAAGCTAGATTGGTGGTTAAAGGCATTAGGCAGAAAAGAGGGATTGATTATAATGAGATTTTTTCTCCGGTTGTGAAGATGTCCTCTATCAGGACTGTTTTGAGTTTGGCTGCAGGTCTTGATTTAGAGATAGAGCAGATGGATGTAAAAATTGCTTTCCTTCATGCTGATCTTGAGGAGGAAATCTACATGGAGCAACCTGAAGGTTTTATAGCAAAAGGGAAAGAAGATTATGTGTGCAAACTCAAGAAGAGCTTATATGGCTTGAAGCAAGCTCTGAGGCAATGGTATAAGAAGTTTGAGTTTGTAATGGGTGAGCAAGGCTACAAGAAAATTACTTCAGATCATTGCGTTTTTATTAAACGGTTTGCCAGTGATGATTTTATTATTCTCCTGTTATATGTTGATGACATGCTTATTATTGGTCAAAATGCTTCAAGAATTGGTAGGTTGAAGAAGCAACTTGGGATGTCATTTGCAATGAAGGATCTCGAACCAACAAAGCAGATTCTTGGCATAAGAATCATTCGAGATAGAAAGGAGAAGAAACTTTGGTTGTCACAAGAGAAATACATTGAAGCCGTGCTGCAAAAGTTTCAAATGGAGAAAGCTAAGGCTGTTTGCACTCATTTTGCTACACACTTCAAATTAAGTTGCAAGCAAAGTCCATCAAATGAAGAATAGAAGAAAGACATGGAGAGAGTTCCATATGCTTCAACTGTGGCTAGTTTGATGTATGCTATGGTATGCACTAGACCAGACTTAGCTCATGCTATTGGCAGTGTTAGCCGTTTTCTTTCAAACCCAGGAAGAGAGTATTGGAATGCAGTGAAGTGCATTCTGAGATATCTCTGTGGTACTTCTAGCTTGAAGTTATGTTTTGGAAATGAGAAGCCTTCTCTAGTTGGTTACACTGATTCAGACATGGCAGGTTATATTGACTCTAGAAGGTCTACGTCAGGTTATTTGATTACATTTGGAGGTGGAGCTGTAGCTTGGCAATCTAAGTTGCAAAAGTGTGTTGCTTTGTCCACTACAGAGGCTGAGTTCATTGCCATTACCGAAGCGTGCAAGGAGATGCTTTGGATGAAGAAGTTCTTACAATAACTTGATTTTACTCAAGAGAGGTATGTGCTATTTTGTGATAGTCAAAGTGCTATACATCTTGGTAAAAACTTAACTTTTCATTCGAGGTCTAAACATATTGATGTGAGGTATCATTGGATACGTGATGTTTTGAATGCAAAGTTGTTGGAACTTGAAAAGGTTCACACCGATGAGAATGGTTCAGACATGATGACAAAATCTTTGCCAAGATGGAAGTTTGAAGCTTATTGTTTGATTGCCAGTTTGGCGAATACCTCCACATAGTCATGAGGGGGAGATTTGTTGGGTTGAGCTCCCTTCCTATGTGGAGAAAAGCCCAAAATCGGGCTAGCTAACTTATCAATCACTTACACAACAAAGGAGTCTACAAGGGTTGTGACGCACCATTGGATCGAACTGAAATTTGGACAGCAGGTTCTTGACAGACGGCTCTTTATTCTGAACGGTCGGATTGTTGAGAAAAGCTCTAGAGTGTGAGATATTGAGCTCGCACAGAGGTTCTGTTTTGGTTTGGAGAATCAGTTTTCTGGTTTAAGCTGTCTCTGTAAATTAGCAATTGTGAAGTTGTTCACCGTTAGATCAGGCTGAAACTTTTACAACAGGTTCATAGTGTCTAGTTATTCATTTTGAACGGTTAGATCGCCGACATGAGTTCTGGAGTGTGAGATATCAATCTCGCATTGTAGTTCTGTTCTTGTTTGGAGAATCACTTCCTTAGTTCAAGCTATCACCGTAAATCGGTGTTTCTAAAGCCGTTAACCGTTGGATCGGGCTGAAACTTGGATTGAAGGTTCTAGATATCTGGTTCTTCATTTTGAACAGTTGGATCATTGAGAGGAGGTCCGAAGAGTGAGAAACTGGTCTTGGATAGAAGCTCCAGTTTTGGGGTATTTTACATATTCCTTGTTCTCAATTTTGAGTATTGGTATTTGGTTGGTTTATCTTGTTGTTAGCACAATTTTGGCACATATTTGAGACTCTCTTGTACCCGTTTTGATCATAGTGGAGCTATTTCTTTGGTCTGGACGACCCGTGGTTTTTATCTCTCATATTGAGGGAATTTTTCCACGTTAAAAATTTTGACGCATTGTTTCTATTATTACTCTGGTTTATTGTGTATGTTGATTGCTATGATAATTTTACTAGTATAGTTACTCCTTTTATTCTTGCAAGTAGGGAATTGTATGTTTTATTCTCAACAGGAACATCATTCTAACCAAAAGGAGAGTTGGTGAGTGAACTAGAAAGAGAGAAGCATAAGGAAAGAGAGAGAAAGGACCTACACAAGCAAGCCACTCAGAAGGGGAGTCCCGTTACATTACTCTTACTTATGACCATTTCTCACAAGTATTATGAACACAAATCTTAAGCAAATATGATTTCTTTTCTCTGGACGGCGACAGTTTTGATGTGTTATTTAAAATTGTGGAATTTTATTTGTTATAATATTAAACTTACTTAATGTTCTATCAAGTTCTATTGTACCAATTTCTCTATTGTAAATAAGTTATTAACTTTCATTATTATTCAAAGGAGAGTTTGTTGAACAATGAAAAAAATGAAAGCATATAATTTCAAATGTTATATATATATACGATAAACAATTTATTAATTAAACCTTAAGAACATGAATACAAAAAGAGACGTTCATAATAAAGTAAAATTAAAATAAATAAACAAATAAATAAATGCTATTCATTTATTTATTGTTTGTAGGCCAATTCTAGAATTGGGCAAAATTTTATGGTTCAAACACAAGCATGAAAATATTAAACAAAACAGATTCAGCTCGAGAAGATATATACTGCAGCTGGTAAATTATGACGGCGAGTAAAAAGCAGCTTGTGGAGGAACATGAACATCTACATCTATCAGTCGAAAAACAACTGAATTTCTTCAAGGCTTTTCCCTTTGGTCTCAGGGACCCAAATTGCAACAAATCCAACAGTCAAAGCACATATAACTGTGTATATGGTGAAGGTTCCTGCAAAAATAACAGCAGCGTCACCTTTTGGTCCATCGATCCGTCACAATTATACATTTGTAACAAACAATAACTAATAATGTGAAAAGTAAAAGGCAATGCAAATTGCATGCAAACCTCCAGTGCTCCAGTCCAAAAGCAAATTTGCTGTCACTGTGACCACCCAGTTAAAGAACCAGTTAGCAAGTATTGCAGCACTTCCGGCTATGACTTGAATGTTACTTGGAAGAATCTACATACCGGTTTTATACAAAATTTGTATCTATCGTTATCAGTCAGTTCCAGTTCAACAAAATCAATGCCAACTACACACAAATTATGGTATTGTACCTCAGACATTATAACCCAAGGTATGGATCCCATTCCAACAGAGAATGCAATAATCATAGCCTGAAAGAATTGGAAATTAAATCTAATCTTTTAAAATAAATAAAAAAGACATATATACATCTACAAATTGAATAAGCATTATTGTTTATATATATATATATATGTAAGTATATGTACACACACACAATGCACGCATTTTCATAGGTGTACATACCAAGAATCCAGCCAAAGCCAAGTAGCTTAATATCACATATATAGAGGAATCCTCTGATACGAAATCCTGGGAGCATTAAAGAGGATTAACCCCATTCAAAAGGTGAAGCAATCAATTCTCTGAATTAATGATATATATATATATATATATATATATATAGCTATTATTACCTTACTATAAAATGAAATTGAAACAACTAGGAAACTGAAGGTCATTCCAGCTGAAGAGGCCTACAATATATATAATGAATGATTAGTTTTTTTCTGTTTCTGGAACTTCATGTTCAAGCAACTAGTCACGTTATTTTACATTAAATGATTGAAAAATTCTGGACTCACAATTAGGAGACAACGTCGACCAAACCTGTCAGGCAACCCCAAAGTTGATGCGGTGGCAAGAACCTAATGACAAAAATATTAATATATGAGTTGATAATATGGGGCAGTAAAATTAATAGTAACTCGTGTTAATTTCAAGTTTATAGATAAACCTGAATCACACCAGCTCCTAGTGAAGCCAAGCCACTTGAGCCAATTCCTGTTTAAATAAAATATGTATAAAAGACGAATGATAAACTTTTTCTATAGAAATTGATGCATTGCAATTTTGCATAGAAATAGGAGGCATTTTTGTGTTACAGTGTATTTTTGTGAGAAATAGGCATAGCTTACCAGCATCTTCAAATATGGTACTGCAATAAGCAAAAAGACAATTAACTCCAGAAAGTTGCCGCAAAATGAGCAGCCCAATTCCAACCTGCAGATGGAACATCGTCTTGAAATCCATTCCACGAAACTGATGGATGCCGGAAACTAATCATCATCAGGAGTGTAGCTAGAATGAGATACAACTGATACCATTAAAGGAAGCCAATATTTTCTCTGTTTAAGTTCTGCAAATCGAAATGTATCTCTTTTGCTTGTCGATGCAATAGCCAGCTGAGAAGAGACTCCCAAAACGTTAGCTCTATGACTCATCAGTAATCAATCACATGTTACCATTAATGCTGGAAATTGATAAATGCTTATTACCTTAATTTCATTCATTTCAGCAGAAATGTCAGCATCGAATCCTCGGAGCACATGCAAAGAAGCTTCAAATTCTTCTGCCATGCCCATTTTTGCCTACATTCAAGGTTTGTGAAGAAATTTTCATCATACATATACTTGATGTCACCTGGGAATTAATTACACTGATTTGTGAAGCTTACCAGCCATCTAGGAGACTCAGAAATGAAGAGTAGACCAGGTATCAATATTGCACATGGTAAAATTCCTGGAATATGAGCACAAATTTATTTAATATGAAGTTTCATTCTTAATATGCCTACATTCCTTGGAAGTGTGTGGTATGATGCTATAATAATATTAACTCCTGTCCCGATGGGTGACAGGGTGAGTAACATGTCATGCATGTTTGGATCTGTTTTTGGAAGGCTCAACAGTGACTTCGGAGGACCAAAATTGATTTTGGATGATTTTATACTTAGTTTGGTTTTCTATTTGATTTTTGTTCAAAAGTGATTTTGGGTGGGAAGCAATATTTTCTTGCTTTTGCTTTTAATTCACAATTAACGATATCAATTTTGCCAAAATCAATTTTCAGATCAAACTACTATACATAAATTACTTTATTCCAAAATCATTTTTAGCTAAAATCAAATCTACGAACTTGGAATCAAATTCTAGTAATTCATCAATAGATCAGTGGTTACCTATAACTGCAAGTATCCTCCATCCAACAAAAAGGCCCGACAAATAAGCTAACACAGTTCCAATGGTGATAGAGAGCTTTATATGCAAGAAAAAAAAAAAGGAATAATGAATACCAGATATATATATATATATATAAGCCTATAACCGATGTAATGTTGACTCCAAGCTAACCTGATTTACTGAACCCAGAGCTCCCCTAGAGTTTTGAGGTGATATCTCTGCTATATATATGGGCACCTGTACGAATTTAGAAAAATGAAAATACGGACTCAACTATTATGTGCAAATAAAGACCAACATATACACAATAGCTAAGACAATATGCTGAAATGAAATTACCACGTAGGATATTATGCCGACGCCAAACCCTTCTAATAACCTTCCTATATAGAGAGAAACAGAATCCTGCAGCATGAAACTAAATTTAACATGTTGAGATAAGATAAACTACTGGCCCACGCAATCTAATCTATTACAATTAGATCCACTAAATAAAAGATTATTAAAATGAAAAAGAAAAAAGAAGGACGAGGAAATCAAATAAATGAACAATACTCACTGTTGCAAGGGAGATGATTATCCAACCGATAATATTGGGAACTGATGCAATCACTAAAGCCTTCAATTCAGTTTAGGAGAGCAAGTTATTTGCCATCTTAAGAAGTTTAAAATAACAAAACTAAGGGAGAAGTTTGTCATAAGGAAGGCATAGGCCAGGCAAGATGAGAGGAGTAATAAATTAATTGATGATGAGAATCTGCATATATATATATATACAATTTTTTAATGTTAAAAGTTAAAAAGGTATGTAGCTAGCTGGGGTACCCATTTTCGCCCTGCGCAGTCGGCAATATGGCCACTTGCTATTGCTCCAACCATGGCACCCACGTTTGATAAAGAGCCAAATAGAGAGAACTGCAGGAACAAGTAATATATTATAATATACTATATTATATCTAACTAACATTCTCCAATAAAAGTTCGGAGCCATACTACACTTACTTATGCTAGTAGTATAAACAAACGAAAAGATAAAACTGAGATCCATGAAGAAGGAATAATAAAATGAACATCAAGACATATATATACACACACCTGTGAGTCTGAAAGACCAAGATCACTGGTAATATCAGATTGGGTAGGGGATGTATAACCCACCTGCCAGAAATGCCAACATAGTCAACTACCTACGTATATCCACAGATATGGAATATAGTAGAATGTTTAATCAGATTTACAGTGAAACCAAACTGAATAGGACCCCAAGCCACAATGAGAACGCAGGCAAGGACGGTGAAGGAGGTGTTGGCAATGGCTTGTTGGCAGTGGTGACTGATGATACAATGATGATGATACCATCTTCTTTCCCTGCTGGACAGGAACGGCTTGCTGAGATCCCTCCTTTCCTCCGCAGCATTATTGTCGCCCGACATGTCCTGTAACATTCCAAATTGCTTGGGAAGCTAATCGCTGCTCTTACTACTACAACATTAACCTGGACCCTGCGGCACCTGCAGACTACTTATGATATGATGCATACATGTGAACACTATAGCCAAAACCTGTTGATGATAATGATATAAAAATTTTGGAGGAATGCACAAATTAGTTAACATAAATAATATAAAATTAAATTAAATAAATTATCATATAGAAAATATAAAATAAGTAACTATATATTATTTTTCATATTAATTATTAATAAATTATAATTTCTCTCTTCATTTATTCTTTTTTTTTTCAAATAAATGAGTTAACAATTTTCATTTTAAACATATCTTCGACTCAACTTAAAAAAATAGAAATGGATCATTTAATACCAAAGTAAAACATTATAAATAATTAACTGTAAATAAAATCTTTACAAAGTGTATAAAATAAGCTAATAAAAAAATTTATATAATCATATAACAGATATACAAAATTTAGGGGTACCGTGGCACTCCGCGGCCTCTCTTCCTCCGCCCTCTGGGTCCGGGTCGCGATCATGATTTCCTACGACACCATTATTGGCGTATGTATGTAATACGGAATACTGGATACAGAATACTAAATACTACTATCCTGTTGACAGTGAGATGTGTGTATTTAATTATTTATATCCGATGGCAAAGGCAAGGGACCTGCGCATGTATTCAATGGTGATGCGCATCGAACAACGATTAGACACCACCAAATACCGTCAACAATGATTCTAAATCATCTCTCACTCATTTTTACCTTAAATAACATTGTTGAGTAATTAAAATACTTCTAGCATTACTAAGATGCTGATTAAGAAAAATTTTTAAATAAGGAAAATATTTGGATCATTCTATTTATTAATTAATATATTAATTTTATAAATTATTATTATTCCTTATTTTTTTATATTTTTAATATAATTTAATTAATAATTGAATGGAATAAATATTTTTTTATTATAAAAACTTTTAAAATTTTTTGGATGAAATTAGTTTTTTATTCAATATTTTTACATTAAGAATAACAGGGTTATGATATATAACAAAACTTATATTGTCATAAATAAAGTTTTTAAATTGAGCAATTGAATTGTTTAATATGATACAACAACCATTAATTTGAATTCTACTTCTTTTTTTTCCTGTCCCTTCTCAATAATTTTTAATTTATTGTATTTGACTGATCATTTTCTTCCTCCAACCAGTCTGCCTCCTGCAATGGAAATAGAAGAGTAGATAGATAGAATTCAAGGTGTCAGGCAGTTTATGGAAACAATTTTGCTATTCTCACCTCCAATATATATGTAACTTGTTATTTCCATATGCTTATTATTGACTTTTTTATCATTTTAATTTGTTATTATTTCAATATTTAAATTAATTTTAATGTACAGAGAATAAGAAAAATACTAATCACAAAAAACAAACATTTTTCATGTGCGCACACACACATATATATTTAATTTTTAATTAGATTTTTATGATTCATAAATTTGTAATCAAGTTCTTATTTTTTTTATCAAAAATTGTAGTAAAGTCTCTATAATTTAATAATTTATAATCAATTTTTAATGATATAGATAAATTTTAAATTAAATCTCTGTAGCTTATTTTTTTTTAATCAAATCCTTGCACTGTTGACTAAAAAATTTTGTGCAATGCATAGATTTGATTAAAAGTTTAATCATATATTTTTTAACTATAAAAATTTAATTATAAATTTTTAAATTATAAAGATCTAAATCTTTATAATAACTAAACCAACTAAATTCTAAGATATCGCGCAACACATTATTAATATGATTAGGTACATACAACACATTAATATGATGGCGATAAGGTCCCATGCACTACCAAACATGGAAAGGCCACATGCTTGGTTTGGCACTCCATATGACAAAAACATCTCCCTGGTCCCATTCCCAGGCATTCCTCCCTGGCCGATGGCATAAAATCAAAATCATAAAATGTTAAAAAAGTCACGTAACAGGCGGCGTAACTGAATTCACCAAAACAAAAGTGAAGGAGAGCAAAAGCGTGATTTGAAGAACTAGGCCAGGGCAAAAGTGGAAAACAGAAAAAAAATCACTGCCCCTGCGAGCGGGAAAACCCAAAATCACTCGCGAAAACTGAAAACAGCGGTCTCTCTCTTTCTCACACACACACACACAGATTTCAATTTCAACTTCAATTCCAATTCGAATTGAAGAAATCTCCGATTCGAATCACCGAAATGATGAGACCCAACGCCGGCGGAAGCCGCCGCCAACCGAAGGACTCGTTCATCCCGCCGCCGACTCCGATTGACTTCCATCAGCAGCGGCAGTTCCCGCGCGACTCCGACGCCAGTTTAGCAAGCAGCCGCCCTTCCTCCGTCGGCGTCGGCGGTGTAGGAGGAGGCCGCACGAGGTTCGACGACTACAAGGACCGCCACTTCCAGCAATCAGTGGTTTCGAGCATCAACAATTTCCTCTCCTCTCAGAACTTCCCCATCTCGTTCAAACCCGGCACCACCCCTTCCGCAAAGCACATCCTCGAAACCCTAAGGTTCCTTCTCTCCCTCATCGACTTCCCTTGCTCCTCGAAACTCGAAGACGATCTCCCCGTTCTCCTGAAACGCCTCAACTACCCTTTCAAGCTCAACAAATCGGTCCTCAAGTCCCCTGCTGCGCCTCACCAGTGGCCTTCCCTCCTCGCCCTCATCCACTGGCTCGTTCAGATCGCCTCCTTCAACATCCACCTCTCTGTTTCCACCTCCAATTCGTTGTCGTCTTTGCTTCAGGACAACCTCGTCCACCAGTACACGCTCAGCACTTACCTTCACTACATTCGGGGAGAAGATGACGCCGTCGAAGAGCTCGACCACAAATTCATAGACAAGCTCGAAAAGGAGAGGAAACTCGCCCAGGAGAAGCTTGACGCCGCCCACCACGAGTTGGAGAGTTTGAGGGCTGAGTTGGAGAGGCTCAGATCGCAGCCTCTTCAGAAGGACGAGCTGGAGAAGAAAAAGGTAATCAGTTGAATTACTACTGTTAGTTACCGGTTGTTGGATTAGTTGTACGTTTCTATGAGTTACTGTGTGAGTTTGGTTTTGCATTTTGCGCACTTGATTTAGAATTGATTTTAGTTAAAATGCTGTTAGTCACTGAAAATCATTCTGTATAGACCATTTCTCTGAGTTCATTCAATTCAGTTTGACTCTTCGCATTCATGCTGTCTTAATTCAAGGGCATGCTGGAGGACGACATGAAGAAGTTCAATTTGATAATTGAGGATGTTGGGAGGAAGATCGAAGAGGCGGAAAAGGTGTTGGCAGAGAAGGAGAGGGTGTTAGAGGCAAAGGAGCAGGAGAACCGCAGGGTGTGCGAGGAGAACAAAGAGCTGAGGAGGATGGTGGAGGCACAACCAGTGAACGCGAGGGATTTGGAGAGGATGAAGAGGGAGTTGCAGGCTATGGAGAGAGATGCTGCGGAGGCTGAGCTTGCAAGGAATGCCTGGGAGGACAGGTCCTGGGAGCTTGACGCTACCCTCTCAAACAAGTTCAAGGATATTGAGGCACTTGCTTTGGATTGCAACCAGGAACTAAGGAGGTTCCTTTCACACAACTTACATGGCTTTTCACAGTTTAAATCTGCTCTAATATGCAACAATGATTGTGCTTAATAGTCTGTTCATAATATTTGTAGAGTATTGATTGTTTTGTTGAAATGAAGTGTATTTTCCTGCCAATGTCGTTTACATTAGATATTGGTGTTTGTTGGGTATCTCTAGAATTGACTCTGAAACTGCTAATCTTGCTTGCTGGTGTTCCTAGGTTAAAGATTGGTGATGGGATTCAGTATCTCTTGAATCCCAACGGAAATACACCTGCTGAGATTATGGGTTTCGATCACAAATTGACGCTGAAGCCTGCGCTTAACTCATTTGCTGAGAACCTCAAGAAGAGTTCTATGGGACATTGGGAAGAGTTGCTCTTGCATCAGCAAAAGTCTAATGAAAATGCTGTTAGACTTGAGGGGAAAAGAAATCATCTTGCAGCAGTGCAGTCACGCATTGATCAAGTAAGAGCATCCCCATGTGTGAATCTTGATTTCGACCTAGTGGCCTTCTTTAAGTGGAATAGTAGATGAAGATCTTATTATTATTTTTTTTTTGATAGATTATTGGCCAAGATAACGGTAAACTTGATTTTAACTTGTCTTTTGGTAGTAATCACTTTTAGAACCTAAATCATTCATCTGTTGTACTTGCATTATAAACTCCATGTCTGCTGCCTTTCTAACAGCAGAAGATGGCCCAGGCCGAAATCTTTGGGTCCTTAATAACAAGTTTTTGCATCTTTTAGCTGTATGTTGGGGAAAATGTCATTGTATGCGATGAACAAAATACTTCACTCGATAGTATAATTCATTAATTCTTAATTGTATTGAAGACAAATCCAATTCAAGCACTCATCTACTGTGGCTTTTTTTTTCTTCCTTTTTTTGGCAATTTTTTTACCTTGTTTGTTGAATTAATTAGGTGTGTACTGGAAACAGAAATCATCTTTCCTTTTGAAGACTGTTGTCTGACTTTATTCTTTTGTTACTTGTTGATTTATCCATCAGATGGAAGCTCAAATGAACATGATAAAGAACGAAACAGAGGATTACATGGGTAGATGTTCTGCTGAAGCTAAGCAAATGTTGGAGGATGTCCAGGTAGCAAGTCGTGACCTGGACATTATGGAAAGAGAGGCAGCTAAAGTTCTAAAGGTAATTCCTCGGTTGTTAATTACTTCTTCAATAATCAAATGAATTTGAAATGGTCAGAAGTTGTCAAGATTTGAAAATCTGTGGGGCAAGATAAGTTCAATTCTTATCTAACATGATGCCTGTTTCTGGATTCATTATTTTTCCCCCTACATTACGTGTGAGGCACAAATGTGTGACTGTTGTTATTATTCAATCGTGCGCATAACTAGTTGCTCTGGTCATTTATTTTTGCTGCCTTTTGTTTTCCCTTTTTTGTGGTCCATGTGCAAATGCTACTGCTTGCCAGGAAAAGGGCCAGTCTGCTTGTAGCTTATTTATTTGGTTGAATCCATTTCTTTTCAGTATAAGATTCAGCATATCTGGTAAGCTAAGAGACAGACTGGGGAAGTAAAAAGCGCACAAGCTAATTTCGTTTAGAAGTTACAAATGTGTAATATTCACCAAAAATCTGAATATATTTAAATTAATAAATAGGTATCCAATATTTATAAACGACATATATGTATCAAATGTGTTGTTTTGCCTTCTTCAGCAACATGGTTAAAATTAACACCTTTGTCTTTTGCATCAAAAACTAACCTATTTTACGTGATAACATTGTATTTGATGGGCCTGTGTGTCAAGGCTACCGAATTGAAGTTGCAGGAAACAATTAAACAAAGCGAAGAAGAAATTCAAATGCATGCTCGTGAACTCTTTAAGCTGGTTGATTCAGTCTCAAAGTACAAAGAATATGTGGGATCCAAAATTTCAGAGATGAAGAAGGATCTATTGGAAACTGCAAGTGCTGTCTCAGAGGCATACAGGGGTTCATTCCCTGCCCAGTTTGGTAATCTATTGAATGTAAACCGCCAACTCGACAGTGCAAATTGAGTGAAGCATAATGTACATACAAACTCTAGCATCTTTTTACTTTTGCACCCTCCTTTAATTGCTTAACTGATCGTTCTTTAGTTGAATTTTAATTTGTGGTTTGTGTATATTTCAATCAATCAAGCTTTATTTCGAAGGCAGGTGATATATTTTTTTGGCACGACTTCAGAGGACAGTAATCTAAGGCTCTATTTGCAACCTTTGACGTCGACAAAATAAAATTATTAAGAAAGCTAAGGTGGCACGAATATTCATTGTTCAGTTTACTGAGTCATTTCCAGTAACTTACAAACGATTTAAAATATTGAAGTTTCAAGATGTTGTGGTCTTATGAAGAGTAGAATGATACAACAATTATTGAGATTTATTAGCACATATTATATGTGCTAGTGCAGAGAAAACCGAATTAGAAGGGCATATGGTCCATCTTATTCTAGTTCATCCATTTAAAGTAATTACATAATCAAACATATACTACAAGCAGATACAAACCTCAGGGGCCATCCAGTATGGGGTACCTTGCCTTGATTTGACATCATTTAATTTGGTTACCTGTGAAGGTACAAGAATCAACAATATAACTTCAAGCAATTAGCATTTGGCATAAACATTAATACGATGTCGATTTGTTCAGAGAGTTGGTTTTGATGAAGAAAAGGACCTTTGCCAACCCGAAATCTGCAAGCTTGACAGGCCGATTTTCACCGAGCAATATATTAGCACACTTGATGTCCCTTGAAATTGAGAATTTTTAATTAGAATGTAGCAAACTAAATCCCTGTAAATTCAACATACTTCAGCCATCAATTTCCAGTCAACTGCATCTAATAAAATCCTCATAAGCCAAAAGAAATCAAAACGAAAAATGGGCTGTCTCCTCTGAAATAATTCAAACTCAAGCTTTTTTCCTCTAGAACATGAGGCAGGAAGCCTTTTCCTTTAACCCTTTACCAAGAAACAATGTAAATCATTAAGCAATCCAGATAACTGCCTAACCTAAGTAAAGTTTATGTTATTGCATGTATAACACATTGACAGAAAGTTCCATGTTATCTGTGAATCACATTACGTTCATGAAGATACTTCAAACCTCTTAAAATATGTCTCGTGTACTCAGAAACTTCAGAATCCACTAAAGTATACTTTTGCTAGAGCTTTGACAATGATCCTCCCCTTGCAAGCTCAAGAAAGATGTACAACTTATTATTGTCCTGAGAAATAAAAGATAAAAATACAAATTATATAAAAAAGGCAAAGAGAAAAGACTAGCTAACTAGACAACAGCATACCCTGTCTTTGCCAATATATTGAACTATGTTCTCATGTTCAAGCCAACTCAAAAGAGATATTTCCTGAAGCGAAGGCCACAAATATGCATAAGATCAAATATTGATGTATAAGATTGAATGAATGAATAAAGGAATATGTTATAAGCTTTGATGAGAAGGGTAGGTCATCCCACCTGCCGAAGTTGGAAAATGCCTTGTTCTCCATAGCTTCCTTTATCCAGCAAATTCACCTCCTTCACCGCGAAAAAGAATCCATCACTGTGAGAAAAGAAAAAGCATGTGTTACCTCTCTTTATACAAGGCAAATGATGTGTTTGCAACAAACTTGATGTTAAAACTTAAAATAATTGAGCTCCTCTGATTTATAAGCTATTGCTAAAGGATAATTCATAACTCAATCTGCACTAATCAAAACCCCAAAACATAGCCAACTAATAAATATTGCTTAGAGCTTTAGACATAAGCTAGAAGATTCAATTGACTAGATAAACCGACTTTCCACATTGTGTAGAAGGAGAGTGAGAGTTCTATTAACGATCAGATATCATTGTCGAACCATTTTACTTCCAATGGATAGTTCATTTTACATTCTGAACAAAGCTATCAGTATAGAAGGCAAGAATTTATCACTTACTTGAACAAAAGAAATGCAATTTTTTTTTTTTCAGTTTCCATGAAATATAATGCATGGATTCCAACATGAAAATTGAACAACTGAACATCCCAAAAAGCTAGCAGATCATCTAAGTGTAATTAAGATTAGGAAGGTTCTCCTTTCTTCAAACTATAGGTTAGTTAAACAAGACCGAGTCAGCGTGAACATGCAACCATTGACATGCTATGTTTGTTGTTGTAGTGAAGTTGTTGGGCCAGGTCGACCTGGTCATCGTATGTAATAATGTCCCCCAAGTCAAGACAACTTGGTCAGAATTGATTGATGCAATGCAACAATCTCCAAGGACTATGACTGATGGATGGATGTCACCAGGAAAACTACAATGCAAAATTAACCCCATAAAATTGCAATAGGATCCTTGTTAGGATTTAACCAAAGTTCCACATTTATAAGAAATATATTTATTGCTAGTATTTTAATCTATAAATATGGCTTTATTTATTTAAGTTGTTATCCTCCAAAAGTAGAAATGATCTATACGGATAATTTTTAGAAATTATTCATATAATGAAATATTTATAAGGATGATTTGTAATTTCAGTCGTTCAAAAATTACAAATAGTAAAAGATTTGAAACTTCTAATAGGAGTCATGAATGTAGACAATTAAAACCGAACCATCGTCGGATACCCAAGTGCAAAATCATATTCATTTGACCACTCTACGTCTTGTTGTTCTGCAATCTGCAGGAATTTTTTTGTTTTTCTTTTCTTCTTTTTTCACATTTCTATCAACATGCCAATTGTTCTCATGACCACCAAAACAGAGGAATCGTTGCAATAATATCAAATTAAGTAAAATTTGCTTTCATATTTAATTATCGTGTTTTTTTACGGTCAATGTTACCATGGGAAAGGAAGAATAATGTTCTCCATGCAAGGAAGAAACTTCATGCTAAACTAAAGAAAGAGAGAGAAAACTTTTGCAAAATGAAAAAGTTTCCTGCACAAAAGTGCTGCAATTGGTCAAAATGTGAACATTCATTGTTGCTCTAATGTAAGAAAAAGTCCAAAAAAAATCAATACCAAAAAAAATCTCACTGTCACTTACTTCCCTTTCTAGGCTACTCTATCTATGTACATTTCAAGTGGGCCATTCCTGTAACAACTACTGAGTACCAACGACCAGCCTAGCTATCCATACTTGGGACTACAGAACGCCCACATAAGAACGAACAATTCATCAGCTCCAAATGACCAAACTTGGCCTTAAAACTCTCCTGGTACACTAGCATATGACTTGAGCACTTTGTTGGAAATGCAGATGGCCATTTACTTGTTCTCTACATCAAATCTCTAGTCATAAGACGGCCCTTCTGGGATAAAGAGGTATTCATTCACCAGGAACTAACATGGTGGGCTTAATATGATTATAACCAAACCAGCTTCATTGCAACGTCTAACTTCGTGTGATATTTGCAAACCTGCTAAATTTTTCATGCATATTCCAATATTCTGAACCTGAGATCTGCATCACTCTGCTTGGATAATCATTAGATAAAGGAGGATGAATTGACTTTCCCGGTGGCAATGTTTGATAAAGGCATGCAATTGAAAGCTCTTTGGTTAAGACAGTAGAAGATTAATGCGTGGAGAAATAGGACTAATGGGGGATAGAATCGGTCTCTTTACAAATGGATGATCCAATAGTTGAGCAGCAGTTGGCCGTTTACTTGGGTTAACTTGTAAGCATTTAAGAATGAAATCTCGGGCTTCTCTTGATAATGATTCAGGAACAGGAGGAGGCTGTCCCCTGCCAATCCTGAATAAAGCTTGCATCTGTTTGACAAAGAAATGAGAACATTATTCAATTCAACCTCAGTTATTATCCACGCTAAAGAAAGTATTATATTAAGAAATATTAGACGTACTCCTTCTAAATGAGAATAAGGAGGTTGCCGTGTTAACATCTCCAAAACTGTACATCCTAAGCTCCATATATCAGCTGCTAGTCCATAACCACGGTTTCTTAAGTTAACAACCTATGATCAAACAATTCAAAGTTAATTCAGTAACACTGAGAAAGCTTAACCTATGATCAAAAAATTCAAAGATAATTCAGTAACATTGAGAAAGCTTATGCAGTACTAATATTTATTCTTCAGTTTCTTGAGACCTTTCCAGTAAATTACAAATGACTGAAAATGCTAAAGTTTCAAGATCAATCATGTACAAGAAATTCAATAGAAGCATTGTAGAATGATACAACAATTGTTGAGATTTATGATCTTTCAGGGAGAATGAATGGTATATGTGCTAGTGCAGAGTAAACCGAACTAGACAGCAATATGATCCATCTCATTATAGTTCTTTTATTTAAAGTAACCATATGATCAAACATATGCTACAAGAAGCAAAGACGAACCTCAGGGGCCATCCAGTATGGGGAACCTTTGCTTGATTTGACATCATTTAATTTGGTTGCCTGTAAAGGAAATAGAACCAACAATATAATTTCAAGCAGTTAGAATTTGGAATTAACATTAACGACATGTTGATTTAAGAAAGTTTGTTTTACTGAAGAAAGGCACCTTTGCCAACCCAAAATCTGCAAGCTTGACGGACCCATTTGCATCGACCAATATATTAGCACACTTGATATCCCTTCAAATTGAAATTTTTTCATTAGAAAAATTGGAATGCAGTAAAGTAAATCCATGTAAATTCAAGATACTTCAGCCATGAATTTCCAACCACTGCATCTAATAGAATCCTCATGAGCTAAAAGAAGAAAACAAAAGTCACAACAAAGAATGGGCTGCATTCTTTGCAATGACTCAAAGTGGAGCGCTTTTTTTTTTTTCTCTAGAACTTTAGGCATTGAACATTTTTCTTAAGCTTTACCGTAAAACAATGTAACATCATTGACCAAGCCAGCTAACTGCTTAACCTAAATAAACTTGATGCTATTGTAGGTACAATCATTACATTGCACAAAGGTAGAAAGTTTTAAGTTACCTGTGAACCACATTACGATCATGGAGATACTTCAAACCACTTAAAATCTGCCTTGTGTAAGCAGAAACTTGAGAATCTTTTAAACTATACTTCTGATAGAGCCTTGCCAATGATCCTTTTGTTACAAGCTCAAGGAAGATGTAGAGCATGTTATTGTCCTGAGGAATAAAAGATATAACTGATGATATTGAAAAGGCGAAGAGAAAAAGAACACTTGAAATGCAATTATCATTAAGTTACATAATCAGACAAAACAATTCAGGGAGCTGACAAATAAACAACAAGACATTGCTAATATATAGGCCATGCATCAAATAGCCATATTAATTGACACCCATATCCATCGCACTATCACAGTAAAATAACAATCAGTATATATTAACTAGAGAATTGCCACATTATTGAAGATGTTCAATGAACAATCAATTTTCGGCCAAGTAAATGCTTGCTGATTTACAACATGCTTTTTTCAAAAAGAAAAATTCTCGTGACAAAATATGATTATTCTTCCAAGAACAGCATATTTTAGGGGACTAAAATAGACTAGTCAAGTAAAGAATAGCATACCTTGTCTGTGCCAAGATATTGAACTATGTTCTCATGTTCAAATTGACTCAAAAGAGATATTTCCTGAGGGGAAGGCCACAAATGTTCATATGATCAAATATTGGAGTATAAGATGGAATGAATGAACCAATAGAGAATATATCATAAGCTTTGATGAGAAGAGTCTAAGTCAACCCACCTGCTGAAGTTGGAAAATGCTCTGTTTGCCCTGGCTTCCTTCATCCAGTAAAGACACCTCCTTCACCGCAAAAAAGAACCCATCACTGCAACAAAATAAAATGCATGTGTCATCTTTGAATGCAAAGTATAAAACAAGAAACATGGATAAGCAACCAAATGATCTGTTTGCAACAAACTTGATATTGAAAAATTAAAATAATTGAGTCCTCTGATATATCAGCTACTGCTAAAGAGGATTTCAATAAGTAAATCTCCCACAAATCAAATCCCAAAATCGTAGCCAAGGCCAACTAATGGAGTTGGCTCGTAAATAGACATCATTTAGAATATTTAATCACTAGATAAATCAACTTCCCATTTCGGGTGAAAGACAGTGAGAAGTCAATTAATGATAAGATATTACTCTATTATCTAACACACGTACACATTCAATGGATACTTACTGCTACATTCCGATCAAAGGTTCAGCTATAGAACACAATAAGTTAATCACATATAGACATCAACTGATTATATAGTTAAACAAGAGAACTGCATTTCTACTTTATTTCTTTCTATCCATAAAGCATAATGCGTCGGGTCCAACATGAAAAATTGTTTATAGCATGTACTGCTTCTTGTTTCGTCCTTTAGAAGCTAGAACGACTGAACTTCCCAAAAAGTTATTGGATCAGTGTAATTAAGATAAGATAAGGAAGGTTCTCCTTCCAGCTGCAAGTTAGCTCAAAACAACTAAGACAAACCTCAAGCCTAATCGATGTGATCGAGATCGTGGAACACGGATAGCCAAATATGCAAGTGCCAAAACTATGTGGTGGAAGCAGAACTAAATGAATGAACTGAAAAGAGATGGAAACGAGAAAAAGGGGATACTCACTCGGTAAAGCCTTCATACACTGTTCCAAATGACCCTTTTCCTAAAATCTCGCCCTTCTGCCACGAGATAAACGTTCTCCTGAACGACCCATTTAATGACACGTTATGAAAATTGGACTCGTCAACCACACCGGAAGAAGCCCTTGCAGTTGCACCACCGACATCACCCTCATCATCATGAGACGTGGATGAACTAGAGTCAGAAACCAGATTCCTCTCCCCACCATTAACATCAAGGTCCCCACCACTCTCTTCAACAACCCTTTCATCTTGTTCCCTTGAAGCTGCATCACTTGAAACACGAGCATCATTATCATCATCTTCTTCTTCTTCATCATCTTTGGGAGCAAAAGACCTCATCAAGTCCCAAGTAGAAGTGAACTCGTCAACAAGTGGCCGCAACATCGCCGGCGGTGGTGCAAGAACCGGAGGCCTAAAACCCTTGATCCCACCACAACCAACATCACCAAAAACCTTTGAAGAACCAGAAGAAGAACAAACTTTAACCTCATCATCAGTACTACCCTTTACGTTTTCTTCAACAACTGGTCGAAAGATTGGGTTTTTCAGCACAACATCACCAACCCCAGATTCATCACGTTTAGGTGAAACCTGATGCTCCTCCAGGATGAGCTTGGGGTTTTTGGAAACAGGGGATGGAAGAAGGCGAGACTTTTGGGCAAGTTCCCAAGCTGCGGTTGGGATGGCGAAGTCTTCGGGACCAGAGAGGCCGAGGGTGCGGAAGATGTGGTCAAATTCGCCGTCGATGCCTTTGACCCTGAAGCTGGTTTGGTTGCTGATTGAAGGAGAAAGCTCAAGGAAGGAAGAAGATGAATATGAGGTTGAGGTTGAGGTGGTGGTGGTAGTGGGAGTGGTGGTGTCGTCGAAGGAAAGAGAGGAGGGAATTTGATAATCGATGTTCCTCATGGCGTTCCGGCGATCGAGGCGTGGCTTGAAGAGCTTCCGGTGAGCCTCCATTGTTGGTCTCAATGGAAGCTCTAAACTCGAAACAGGAAATGCCCGCCACACAGAGAGAGAGAGAAAGAGACGGCACAACAGAACAAATGAACGATGGCGCACCGTGTACTTACTTTTCAATATTCATTTGATAATTACCAACCAAATGATTGTACGTATGTTACCAAAGATAAGGAGAAACCTCGTTTTGCCACGTGGCATAATCACGTGAATTCAACAGTCAAGACAATACCTTGTTGCACTTGCCTCCTGCGGTCTTCCAAATTATTACACTTAAAAAATAAATATTTATTTAAATATTAATTTTATAATTATTAGATATAATAATAATTTTTATTTATTTTTAATATTTATCATATTTAATGATTATAAAATAGGTGTTTGAATAGATATTTATTTTATAGGTGTTAAAATGGGTAATGATATTTTGACATCTAAAAAATAAATATCGATTTAAAAATTTACTTTATAACTATCGGATATAATAGTGGTTACCACTTATCCTTAACATCCATCACATCCAATAATTATAAAATAAATATCTAAATAAATATGTACATTTTGAGTGTCAAAATATAATTACTTGACATTAAAATATCATTGACATGTAAATGTTCTTATGTACATAAATAATTTAATAAAAAATGGAGTAATGGCGAGTATCATAAAAATAGTTTGATTGATAATAATAATATCATTTTTAAATAAATAAACAGTGCGTTATTAGTGCGTTATTACTTTTGGAAAAATCAGAAGTTCTAATATCATTGTTTGTGATAAAAAGAAAAAGGAGAATAAGCTTGAATATGAAACCCATGCCATAACGGAGCTTTAATTTTGAATTGAATCTCCGTCGTCCTATGCATCATGCTCTTATTTGTAAAATTTGCACCAACTTGTTCTTTTAAATAACAATACATGCATGCTTGCAACATTAAAATTCCAACAAGTATATGGTTGAATCTGAAATCAAACTCCCATGCCCTGAATTGGTGAATTTTGATAATTTTTAACACGAATAGGAACTAATCAAATAAAACAAAATTATATTTGTTTCAGGTCTTGTTATTTTACACTGAGTCGCCTATTTGTGCCGAGACAAAGATCAAGACCAAGGACCCAACACATACTTTTCAAGACCAATGGATGAGTTGACCTAAAAGTCTCATCCTAATAACATGAATGCACCCCAGTTTCAAATACGCGCTACCTACCTTTATACACCAAGTGCTATCCCCTTCTTTGATTTGTTCTTAAACTGGCATAATATAACAGTTACAGCTTGGAAACGGTATTAGCCACGTCTTTGATTTAAAATTACCATTTATTTAGAATTTTTGGTTCTTACCTTGGGATCCACACCACACAGACTCAAATAGATAAACTCTATCTAAACTTAACGTCTTCATTCATAATTCATGATGAAGTTAGAGAAAAAACGTATAAATAATTTATTTACAAATCAAAAATACTATTCTAACATCTGATAAGTGGGTGTCTATTAGAACATCTATTTAACAATCATTGAATGTGATGTGATAGATAAAATGTGTGGGATCTACCATCACATCTAACGGTTATTAAGTGGTGTCCCAACAGACACCTATTTTTTTTATATTTGAATAGCACCGCTCTTTACAAATAGAAAAATATTATTTATACTTATAGAATATTGAACATCGTGTCAACTTACACCTCATCCATCATTGAACTGGATGTGGACCCTATTTGAATGGAATTCACATCTCATCTAATTATGAATAAGGTGTGAGTCGGTACGGTGTCCTGCACTCCATAAGTACAACTAACACGACTCTTACAAATATCATAACTCAGAAGCTAGATGCCTAACATAGCAGTCCATCAATTGTCTTCGGGTTGTGAATTTGTTTTGTTAAACCAAGCACAAGAGTTGACAAAAGAAGAAATGTTAAAAAAAAAAAAAACAGATTTATAAGTTGGTGGATTTTCGTAGCACGTCAGAAGTTATTCAGGGAAGTATGTTATTTAGAAAGAAAAATAAAAAAGTTTGCTATGCTTATTTACCTAACATGTCTGGTCCATACAAGTGAAAACATAATTTGGTCATAATATTTTGACATTTAAAAGATAAGTATCTATTTAGATATCCATATTATAATTATTAGATATGATGATGATCCTCACTTACTTCTAATATTTATCATATTCAATAATTATAAAGTAAAGATATCCACTCACTTTTTAGGTGTTAAGATATCAATACCCTGGCTTGTTTGTGTCTTTTAAGACTACTCTTCAGGAAATTGAAACAAAAGGTATATTCCGTCAATTAGAAAAAAATCAGTATCACACTATTTCGAACATCATTTGAGGGTCAGCCCATGTTTTAAAATTACATGATTTCGAACAAAGCCCATCATAGGTTAGGCCCAGTTAAGATAAAATCCGCAGGCTTGTTTCTTGCCGCCCTGATTTCAGATTCTGCATAACATGTTTGGTTACAAAGAATTTTCACGTTGGGTTAGAAAAAAGTGAGTTGAGAAAAAGCGGAGAAGTTTGTTTTGCAATTTTATTTTGGATAAAAGTATCTTACCTTTATGAAAATAGACTCTAATAAAAATAAAATATATTAGCTTTTACTTTTTCATTGAACATCAATTTTTCTAAACTTAGCTTTAACATCTCTTCTAAACATGAATTTATTCTTTTAAACATGAATTTATTCTTTCAAAATCAATTTGTTCAGCATCAATTTTCTCAAAAGCAATTTTATCAAAATTTAAAGGGGAATTCTCGGGTGTAAAAGGAAGAGTTTTCTACACAATGCAGAAGTTGTAAATCTATATAAACAATAGAAACATTCGTAAAGGTGATTAAAAAAAATTATAAATTTTACATGAGAAAGTTATAAATTATTGGATAAAATATTATAAATTACTAAATAAAATATTATAAATCTCATTTCTGCAAACGTAAAATGCTATTTTTCTACATGTGCAGAAAATTCTTTTTTCTACGGTCGTAGAAAATTCCTTTTTCTGCATAAGAATGCACCAAATTTAAATCAAACACACTGAAGTTTAACAAAGCGGAATCTTAGGCCAAAAACATCTGACAACAAACCACACCAAAATCTTCCATTACGTTGTGTATCATTATTACTCTTCAAGAAATCACACAAGTTTTCTACACTATATTTCATCAAGGGACAATAAGAGAGACCAAATTACAAGGAAAACGAACACTCATCCAATAATTAATGCTTGACAAGTTACTGGAAAACTATATATATAGTACATAATAATTAATCAATGTTGTATGCATGTCTGTAACCTTCACCGTTACTTTGTCTCCAAACAACGAACTTATTCTCACCACATATCTTTTTTGGTGAAATATCAATTGGGCTTAGCATGTCTCGAGAGAGATTCTATGATCCAGTTATTGCTGCTGCTGGAACTACCGTTTCGTCCACTCCCTGTACCAAATGAATTCCCTACACCTTGGCTGCTTTCTTTATTGGTGAAGAGTGATGTTATGGCTGCTGCTACTGCAACCCTGAACTTCGGATCCGAGGCAATTGCTGACGACACATTATTAAGAGCACCCCTCTCATGATCCACTTGTTTGTTGATCCATGGAAAGTGCGGTTGTGCCGTCATCACATTATTGGAGGAGCTACAAGCAGTATGAAAACGGAGTGGGTCGTTGACATGTACATTACTAGCGAGATCAAGAATAATCCCATTGGAGGGATCAATTGGTGGGTTTGCGGTTCTAATCTCAGAAGGGGTACTTAAAGGGTGGAAAGTATTATTGTAAGGAAGCAATGCTGGGGTGACACTGGATGTGCCAATAATATCTGAAATAGGGTTGCTTGAGTCTAGCAGCATGAAGGAAGCCGCTGCAGAAGCTGTTGAAGCCATAGCAGTTGCACCCACAGGGAGTGGATGGTTATGTGTCCCTTCGTATGTGGTGATTAGTATGGACATGTCATCTAGGCATCTTTGCACCTAAAGACAGCATAATTTAAATTTGGTTTCCAGGGATGAGAATTGCAATGTAAAATAAAAACACATTTCAAAGAAATATGAATAATAAATAACTAATATTATTTAGACATAGAAAATAGAGACATTAAAATTAGATATTTTATAAAGAAAATTTATAAAACACTTAACAATCAACTAAATCAAGATTTTCTATATATATATATATATATATATATATATTCTTACTATCCAATCTTATGTCAATTTCTTATGTTCAAATATATCATTACTTTTGCTAATTAAATTAATAAATAGTATAAAAACTCCCTTAAATTTTAAAAGCCAAGAATTGCAGATTGCTTTCTTACCTGTTTTCTAACGGGACAACCCGGGGCTACGGTGCAGCGATAGTAAGCACGTGGACATGGATTTCCTTTTGCAATTTTTTGGCCATATTTTCTCCATTGGCACCCATCATTCATCTATCACCAAAAAGCAAAATTGGCACTAGCTTATCTGAATGTTGATTATAAAATAAAATAATAAGAATTTAATTTTTATACACTAATAATATAAAAAAAATTTATATTATCATTCAATCAAAATATTTTTTATTTAAATGAGTGATATGTAAAAGTCAATTAGTCAATTATATATATATATATATATATTGAACTTACTTTGGCTTCCTCGCATCTAGCTCTAACCGAAACCCTAGGCTTTCTGTTTGAATGGGAGGCTGCAGCATGCGTAGTAGTGGTAATACCAGCCAGTTCATGAGCCCCCCTTGACTTGTTCTCCAGTACTGGTGCAAAACTTGACGGCTTTTCCTTATTGTCTTCTTTATCTGCCTCCCTCTCTTGTTGACTCGTGCTCGTCTGCAACCTTAGTGATAAACTCAATTCACTCTCGCTAATGCTATCATGATCAGTTTTATTTCTTGGGGATGGAGATGCTTGAGTTTTGTTATCAAAGATCTCGGGAATCGTCGGTGGTGGTCCTTCACTGTTGGTGTTCGCATTGTCTTGAAGTGAGAGAGAAATATTTTGATGATCCTGAATGAGATCTATATATTATTAGTATATATGAAAATTAAAACAGGGATCACAATTCGATGAGTTTTTCAAATGGAAAAAAAAATAAAAATCGGACGTACCCTTTTTTTATTGTTCTCTTGAATGACGGCAAATTTCATTTGCAGATCATAGTAGTCCTTCGTTGTTTGTTCCACCACTTTCCTCAGAGCTTTATTTTCCTCTTTGACGCGATCCATCTCCTTTTCTAAAACACTCAACTGCTGGCAAATCATCAAATTCATATCATTTAGCGACTTCTAGACAATTGCAGCATAAAAAGGCACTAACTAATTAATAACCAACATGACGAGAAGAAAGATGGAGAAGGAGATATGGCTAGAAATTAAATTTCAATTTTAATTGCTAATAACTTTCTCAGACAAACAACATTATCAACAAATTGAAGAGAAGGACGGGGAAAAGGATAGTGAGTGGTCGATAATGGTGATACGTTTCTTATTGTGACATCAATTAAAATCGTACCTCTATAGTTTTGTTGTTGTTCTCTTGCAAGGAAATTGCAGACACCGACGCATCATCTTCTATTTCTCCAGCTGTTGCATCTTGTATCCGTGTCACTTCTTCCTCGATGTCATTATCTTCTTCTTCTTCGAGCTTGGCATCTATATGCAAAGAGAGATCAATTTTCATCTTTTTGCGTTCCTCTCCTCTGGCCATCGAGGACGAGGTTGTGAGCATATTGAAGAATCCCTCCCTTTGTCCTTTCGCTCGATATAAATGGAACTTCTGAGGCACCAAAGTCAATACCCTCGTCTCAAAGAGGTGCTCTTAGACACTCAAGGACGCATCTAAGCCTCGAAGGTTTGACTTTTATTGGTTTCTTAATTAAAAGTTTAGAACCCAATTAAATTAATAAGTCTAATAACTTTTATTTTAGGATCAATAACTATATAGGGTAGTGGGCTATTACATAATTAGAGGCCTCTCCTCGGCAAAATACAAGAATAGCCTTGGAGAGTAATTAGTCTCATGCAAATAGGTGATTTCACTGAGCCGTGTTTACTTGCCCTTCATGTAGTTAGGAAACAAATCCAGGTTTTAGATCTTTAGCCATCACGCATAAAAAATGCGCCACACGGAAGCATCAATTCAACTGCTTGACATTATAGCATGCAGAAACATAGGCTTTTTCATCTTTTTAGACTACTTAATTAAGCAGCGTCTAAGAATTTGTTTAAGGGTTGCTATCGTGCTCGCCCCCACACACCAGAAAATAATGCGAACTTTTTTATCGTTAGCATTAAGCCATGCACATGCCTAGTTAGAAAGCTAGTCCTCCACAATCCAAGCAATTGCACTTTCCCAGTCGTAGCATGCACCGCATGTATAAGGCTTCTCCTTGTTAGTCAAGGCATCATATGTATAAATACCAGTTTCATTATTGGAATATTGTAATTGATACAGTTAATTAAATTGATATATAGCGATATTAATTTAAATTATATACTTAAATCGAACTGATATATTGACTTTGTTAAATATATGATTAATTCATAGTTAATGTTTGTTACATATATGTACTTGAGACATGATTTAATTTTAATATAGTATAAAAAAAATTTATACAATTATTTAATTATGTAATATTACATCGGTATATATATTAACTCTCACCATCATTACTATTCAACTCATTGAAATATACTCTTATTCTAGTTGTCATTATCACATGTTAACTTAGGTATTTATGCATTTTTTACCAAAACACTTTTCTCTATGTAAAAATTTTGTTCTCTCATTCTCTTTCGTTCTCTTTCTCGCTCAATATTGTCATTGTGCAGTGGACAGAGAGAACCTAAGTATTCAAATTAGAAGGGTGTAGTACACACGTCTATGTGTCTGCTACTGAAGAATAATTAGATCCAGATAAGATTCATTTGAGTAAATTTTAAAGTTGAACTAGATTAAAAAGGTGCCAATATACGAATTGGTTTTGACATCATTTATCATCGCGGAATATGAGCACCGCACGAAATCTCGTAAGAGTAAAAGAAAACTTTGGGAACAGATCTTGAAGTTATCTACTTCAAGACCTCACATAATCTAGGTCTATATTTATTATTTAATAACACACACTAGCAGTTTTTAATTTATCCTCTTTATTACCTCCACGTTGCACATATTCTCGTAAACCCCAAATGAAAAAAATAATAATAAAGGCTGTTTGGCCTTAGTAAACGCTGGCGATTACATAACTGAATATATCTATTGTCAAACTTGGACCAAGGTTCTCTCGAGCTCTTGCTCCAACTACTGTCTCTCTTTTTTCCTTCCTTTTTTGAAGTATCCCTAGGCCTAATTTTATGTTCTGAATATCGTAGCACTGAAAGAATGTTATCTGGTTGCACACAAGTCATTTATTTATTTTTATTAAACCCCTTGTAATATTAAAGCAATTTGCTTACAATATATCGCTGTGGGCAGAATTGGAGTTACACAAATTAATATTGGGAGGAAATTAAATTCTATTTGATATGGATCGGATAAATTTAATGATCCTACTTATATGACATATTTGGTTGGCAAAATAATAACATTTAGTATTTATTTTATATTTTGTGAGTGAATTGATTCAAATCAAGACTTGGTATTATGCTGAGGTCAACATAAATAAAAAAGTCTATATATACATCTACATATATTTATTCATATTGATGTGGAGTAGAGTATAGGAGCTTAGGAGTAATGCACAACATGAGAACTGGCTGCGGCGCCGCTTGCTGCCTAGTTATCAAGTCTACTCAATAATTCATGACTTCCCAACCTCGATGCGGACAGTGGGAATTCATGCATTATATTATATATTGTGATGCTTTTATTATCACCTTTTTCAAAGACTAATCACTAAGACTTTTATCGTTCACATCAGAAGAAAATGAATATTAAGACTTTTATCATTGACATATCCGATTCCCAACTTGTTTATTTTCATATCTACATACAATGCAAGTCCATATGGTACCACATTGGTTGATAAATTATTATTCAGTATTTTGTTAGTATTACTTAATGAAGCTTAATTTGGTTCACACATTACGCTTTCTCTTTGATGATGTTGCAGTATCTCACTGTCTTACAATAGTCAATTAGCTCCCCTCACGTTCCTAACACTTACAATGCCTCTCCCAATAATATATAGCGCTCAATCCTAGCTGTTCATCAAGTGTAGGATTAATTGACTGCGATAGTAATCAATGTTCAAACTAATTCCCAAACACATTTCTTATAAAAGTGACCCTTTCCTCTCATATATCACTCCCTTGGTGATCATCGATCCAAGCATACCATAAAGGGTCACCTATTTCCCATCACCTCCTCCACTCCATGCTCCCCGGCCCCTCTCTCGCTCCTTTTTATTTTTTGGTCAAGAAAAGTTTTTCTTTTGTTTAACATGCTCCATGCTTCTGACCAGAACATATACAAAACACACTCCAAGCTTCTTCTTTTCTTTTTTCATGGACAGAGGAGATTCTATTTTATTATTATTATTATTATTTTGTGTTGGTCGTGAACAGGGCACAGGGGAGATTATGGTGTGACGGGATATTGAATTTGCCAAGCCTCATGCAGCAACCGCCCAACCCTTTTATTGTTTGTTTTGTTTTGGGTCTTATCCATGTCCTTTTGATGTTTTCTAGTTATATATATGTTGGTTTGACTATTCATTTTTGTTTGACTTTGTTTTTGTCGATTAGTTTGGGAATTGTTTTTGGTCACTTCGAAGTTTATTTGACACTTTATCTAGTTTGTGGTTCAAGTTTTTGTTGGGCTTTAAACAGAAAACAATTGGTTTGTTAAAACAATGGGCTCCATCTCTGTTAAGCCTTTTGCTCGACCAAAAACAAATATATCTTAAGCTTTTTGTGGTCTATTGCAATGGCAGCATAATTTGGATTGACCAACGCATGTTCCCCCCCCCCCCCCCCCCCCAAAAAGAGTAACCACATATCGGGGGACATCCAGGAGGAGGGGGCAAGTGGTCTCTAAAATCTCTATTAAGTTTTTCATTACTAATGCCCCAAAAGAAAAAAAAAAGGGTAAAAAATCAGCCTGCCTTAGACTAAGGTCCCTAGGAGGTGTGTGGCAGCCGATTTCTTTTGAAATTTCTGGGAATTTGGATATGTGAGTGTAACTTTCTTACATTTGGTAACTAGGGTGAAAAAAGAAAATCTCAGACAACTTATCATCCTAGGAATAGAAAATGATCCAAATTCAAACCTATCTCCCTAGTGAGGATCTTCTATTACCCAAGACAAGAGAATGTACTATAAGATATCCATTCCTACACTAATCACTTCATCCATCCTGAAGAGAGACCCTCCATCTTCAACTTCAACCTCTCTTCCACTTTGATGCCACTGCCAGATCACCGCCATAATGATGGACCCAAGGTATGCTTCTCACTCCTGCTCTTTCTTTTTGGGTTCGTTCTTCGGTTGTGAGCGAAAGCACTACGACATTCTCCTGGAATCGCCGCCACTACTACCTCTACCACCGGCGACAGCCACCATCGTCGTCTCGTGATGAGATTCTTGTGAAGCAGCGAAGCAAAGACAAGGTTTGAAGCGTGCTCGATTGCTTCATGAGGATCAATTTTTTTAGTTGAAATTGTTAATTATTAATTAGAATAGTTAATTTTGGAGTTAAAATTGTTAACTTGTAGTTAAATAGTTATTTTTTAAGTTAAAATTATTAATTTTGGCATTAAAATTATGAGGGGTATTTTGGGGATATCATACAGCATTCCTGGGAATATAAATAACAACCAAACACAAGAATGTTAATTTTCAAATATATTTTATACCAACTAGTACTTCTACCAAATGCTCTCAAAATGTCATTCCTAGGATTAGTATTCCATGAATACTATTCCCAAGAATATAAAATTAAACCCACTGCCACACACTCCCTTAGGGGTAAAAGATGTATTGGTGAAGCCTTGTAATCTCTTCTTGCACTTGAGGTGCCTGAATGGTGGAAGATTTGTCCACCTCCTTTTCAAGTGTATACGGGTGCGAGCCGGAATATGAACCCTTTCCTGTCCCTCTAACCAAAAGAAAAAAATCTCATCTCATAGTAATATGTAATTAAATGATAATATAATAAAAAGGTAACTAAATAATAATGTGAATGCACTTTACACAACATATTGGAATTAAATATCAGATAAGATTATTCTTGCATTCCTAAGAGTTAGATAACTTTTTGTTTTATGGCCTCAGTCAAGCATAAAATTCATAAAAGGATCGTTTTATTTTGAGATTGTGATACCCAGTGTATACGTGACAGTGGATAAGTTTCGTTTTGCCCCAAGGTGCCCTGGGACCCACCCGTGTTGTTGGGAAAGCCTCGGAATGTCAGGAGGACCCTTAGTGCAGCTGGTGTGGTGAACTGTCACCGCTATAGCGGTCACAGTGTGATGACCGTGGCTTTTGGGACGTCATGGGACCGCTATAGCGGTCATGGGGGGTGTGGCATTACCATTTTGACGTCCAGGAGACCGCTATAGTGGTTATACGAGTGTGCAGCGAGTATTTTGGTCTTCTGGGGACCGCTATAGCGGTTGTAAGTGGGGGGTAGACCGCTATAGCGGTATCAGCAGTACCCAAACAGCTCAAAACGCGTCGTTTTGCGTTAGTGAGGCCCCCAACCCTTTTTAAACCCTTCAAACTCGGGATTTCTTCTCCAAAACCGAAACCCCTCTCTTCCCAACTCTCTCCCATTCCTTCCTCACACAAATCCTCTCCAATCCTTCTTCCTCCAAGAGATTAAAGGTGAGATTTATGGGTTTTATTGTCTCCATCCTTCTCACTTTGTATTCTAGAGTTTGGGTTTATGGTTTGTCTCCATTTTGTTATGTGGGGGGTACTCCCCCAATATTTTTAGAGTTGTGTTTGAGTAATCTAGAGGTTAACGGAGACTAATTTAGAGTTTTATCGCTTTAATGGTAGACGTTGGTGTCATTCCTCCTCTCTGGAGTCCCCGCGGAGTTGGTGGTTCACATTCTACCCTTCCAAGTGAGTGGGTTTGAGCTCATGGCCTTAGTTTGGTCATTATATTATTATTTTCTAGCATTACGGAGTATTTAGAGGATTTAAAATGGATTTTAGTGTAATATGACTTCATGAAAAATATATATATTTCGCTATAAAAACTCTGTTTGAACTTATGTATAAAAAAATGATTTTAGAACCGTATGGGACCATATTTATTTTATAAAAAGCTTCATATGATTAAATTCATAAAATTGATTCGATTATAAATAGATAAGAATTGCCATGATTTATAAGTTGAGATTTAAGAATTTACAAATGCTAGAAATGGTAAGTATTGAACCTGAAACATAGAACTCCCCTTTTGATATTCAGAGCTTTTAGTATAGAGAGAGTTACTGAGAGGAACAGAACTGTGAGTTAACGGCAGTTATTCCATTAACCTTGGTATACCAAGGCCCGCCAGAGACAATTCATCTTGAGTTAGATTTGTCCGCCAGGGACACGGTTCGTCTGAGACCGAAGAGATCACAATAGCTAGGGGCTTATCCATTAGGGACTTCGCACCCTCCCTATAATTGATGAGCACTCTGTTCTCTTGCATAATTTTTGAAATTTTAATGATTATAATTAATATGTAAAGTAAATAGAACTATTTATAAATGTTGTATTTTACTGTTATTTATATATCGTGTTTTCCTGTCCCATGTACGGTTATGAGTGAGGATCCACTTACTAAGTTTTGATTTTCAAAACTCACCCCTCTCTTCTCCTTTTTCCTCCAGATTCAGGTATAGCATAGAATCCTCCTCTTCCACCTCCTCAGTAGTAGTTTTCTTCAGTTTGGGTGAGCTTCGCTTTGGCGTGAAGTATTAGTACTTTTGTCCATGGTAGATGTTCTCCAGTGATGTGATGGGCAGGATCCCGGACTGCATATAGTTTATTTTGCATTGTGATTTTATACCATGATTTCTTGTATTTCACAGCTTATCACCCATAGATATTTTGTACTTTCATGATTGCGAGTTCTATGATTTATTTTGTATTAAGAGCAATTCGTGTGTTTTGTATCAGAGATATTTACTAGAGCTTGATTATGAAAGTATTTATGATGATTTGTTTTTCAAAGAGTTAGATATATATATCAGAGATGAATTTATGTTTTGGAAAAGGATTTTATATTAAATTATGCATATAGAGGGACTCAGAGATCACGAGGCTTACGTGAGAATGAGGATTCCTCACGTGCCGGTCATGTGCCCAAGTCGGGTTGTGATAGAGATTGCACATTATTATATTATGTGTACATCTTCATTATCGATCTTTTGCCATTTTAAGTTACTATCTTTATAAGATAACTTAAATGAAGGTGAGATATATATACACATGGCCTTAGCAATATCTCCATAAGAGATTCCTCTCATAAAATTTAGAGGTGCCAAAATGGGTTGACTCACCTTGTCAAAAGTTTGTCAAAAATAGGCGAAACAGACTAGTCTGTCAAGATAAAATGGGTTGAAATAGTCAACTCAACCTATTTTAGGGTGGGCCAGTTGGTTGGCGGGTCAGCCAGTCAAAATATAAAAAAATTTCATAAAAAATATCTTTTAACGTTTTGTTGATTTTTTTTATTTATGTATACCCAATTTTTCAAAGTTCATAACAACAATACAACAACTTTGACTAAAAAATATTATTGTTAATAATATTATTTGTGAGTTATGACAATGTATTATTTTTAAGTTTTAACTTTGAATGAATAGTGTCAACTGTCCAATGTTACTGTAGTGAGTGTGCACATTTCTTTTTTTTTTTCTTTTTTAAGTCACACATTTCTTACTTTTTTTTTACCAATAAATTGTAAATTTCTTAAAAAAAAAATACTTGTCTCGTGGACCAAGCTCGCCCCAACCTGCAGATTAAGTGAGACAGGTTAAGCGAGTTGAAATTTTTTGGTGGGTTCAAGTCTTCAATCCAACCAGCTAAAAATTGGCAAGTTTGACGGATCAACTTGGTGAGCTCGATTCATTTTGACTTCTCTAATAAAATTCATGTATAGATAATTAATTGGCTCAATTTAATTCTCTAGTCATTTATAATCTATAATCTATAATGTTAATATTTCAAAGTCAATTGAGGGAAAGTTTTACACATGTCGCAATGAGAATGTTTTAGGGCCTACATCTTTTAAGAAGTTATTTATTAATTTTTTTTAAAAATAAAACTGTAATTATTATATATTATTAGTATATCAATTGATAATCATCTGTATTTAATAATAGGATTGCATTACATTAATTAAACATATTTAATTATTGTGATGCTGAAATCATGAATTATATTGGTAAATTAATTTTGTAATTTTAGTATTAATTTCACATCTAACATTTTTATATTTGATGCAGGTGGTGATTTTCTTTTGAATACTATTATATTAAATTTATTAAATTAAGTATATAAATTATAAGAAAGATACAAAATGTATGCACTAGGTTATATCATTTATCTTTTTTATTAACAGTAAGATTATGATGAATTTAGTTATCTAAGCAGAATATTTTTTCGTGTCATCAGTGATGACATTATTTGATTATATATATATAGACTAATTTAATGATTTGAAGACCAAGAATATGCCAATTTAATAAAAAAAAAATATATGTATGCAAGTGAAAATGAAAATCCTGGGATTACCTAGGATGACCATAAAATTATACCTTCAATAATCTCTGAGCTCTTGCAAGTAATTTTGATAATTGTATATTTTAAAAAATTTAAATGAATTTAGAAAAAATCAATCATAAAATTCATGACAATTTTGATAATTTTATACTTTAAAAGATTTGAATGAATTTTGAAAAAAAAAGTTAGTGTTGAAAAAAATTTAAAAAATTGGAGAAGATTTTAAAAAGAAAAAAAATGACAGAGATTTTTCAAAATCTTATTTATAATTAGAAGTTATTAATGATTAAGATTTCGTATAAAATTTATTGATTTTATAAATCTACTATATTTCAGATTCATTTCATAAAAACTATTATACATGTCATTCATATAATGATTTAGGCCCCACTTTTCTTAATCTTTATGTCCAAAGAATTTTTAAACTTAATTTATAATTTACTTATTAATTATTTTTCATATGAAATAAAATTAGATATTATAATTATTAAAGAACCTATGTTAATATAATTATGATCTATAATTAAATTAAGAACAATTAATAGCCTCACATTTTGAAAATCATAATGAAAAAAATTATCTTTCTACATGTATCACTATATTCTATTTAATTTTTTACAACTTAAGCATTCCAATCTATCAATTTCATAGTTTTTTCAAACTAATTTTTTAGAAAAAAAATACCTTCAATTTTTTAACACTAAAATATTTTAAAAAACAATTCTATAATCTACACTTATTTAATAATGATATTAAATATTTATTAATTTTTAAAAAGTAAATAATTATATTATTTTTATTGAAAAAATTATAATTAATATACTACTCTAATAATTAAGATTATATAAATTATAATTATAAATAATTTTTTACTAATTATTACACATTAATTATAATATATATTTTAAAATTGATATTTTAATTTATTAAAATGATGTACAAGAAAAGGACATGTATTGAGATCATATAAATTAAATTTATATATTATTTTTATTAATTAAAAAATATATGTATATGTTTTTAAATTAAATATTTTAATTTATTAAAATGATATAAGCGGCTATAAATGATAAAAAAAATTGAAAATGGATACACACAGGAATTATCCAATGGGGGAAAGGAATTGACACATATTTTGTTTCATATGATGATCTGTGAGGGCTAAATCCTCGTTTGTTAAATGGAATAGGAACAAGGATGATACATCTTTATTTTTTAATTATTTTTATTATACTTACATTTTGCATATATTTTTAATTTTAATTTGGATTATATTACATTAAAATTTTTTAATAAACCCGTAAATATCAATAAATATTTAAATCTCTATCTGAAATGAAAAATGGAGATCCGTTACTGAGATGTGCATGAGAATGGAGGCAAAATTTTAAATGAAGATGAGATTAGGAGAAATTTTATAATTTTAAATGTAGAACTTTTAAAAATCATAACATAAAAAAATTATTTATCTACATCTATAACTATATTCTATTTAAGTTTTTACAACTTAAATATTCCAATCTATCAATTCTATAATTTTTTCATACTAATTTTTTTTTGAAAAAAATACCTTCAATTTTTTAACACTAAAATATTTAAAAAAATCAATTCTATAATTTACACTTCTTTGATAATGATATTAAATATTTATTAATTTTTAAAAATTAAAATGATTATATTATTTTTTATTGAAAAATTATAATTGATATACTGCTCTAATAATTGAGATGATATAAATTAGAATTATAAATAATTTTCTACTAATTATTACACATTAATTATAATAGATAGTTTAAAATTCATATTTAAATTTATTAAAAGGATATATAAGGAAAGGACATGTAATTGAAATCATATAAATTAAATTTGTGTATTATTTTTATTAATTAGAAAACATATTTTTATATTTTTAAATTAAAAATTTTAATTTACTGAAAAGATATAAACGGCTATGGATGATAAAAAATCGAAAATGGTTACACATGGAAATTATTCAATGAGAAAAGGAATTGACACACATTTCATCTTCATAGGGATAATGTATGGGAGCTAAGTCCTCGTTTATTAAACGGGATAGGGACATGGATAATACATATTTATTTTTTATTTGTTTTTATTATATTTGTATTTTTTATATATTTTTAATTTTAATTTGGATTATGTTGCATTAATAGTATTTGTTATTATAGACATTTATATTTCAAATTGTAAAATATTTTTAATGTTTCTCTCTTTTTGAAATTTATTAATAAACCCTTGAATACGATAGGAATTCAAAATCCCCACGGAAAACAGGAAATGAGAAATAGGGACCCATAACGGGATGAGGATGGAGATGAAAGACAAAATTCTAAAAGGTAACGGGAGGTGTGAGACAGTTCTCCCTTCTCATAGATACTCATTGTCATCCCTGTAAATGGTTCATGATATAGTAAAATTATCTATTTATTCTTTTTCTTTATTTAACAATTTTAACTTTTGAAATGTGTAAAATTTTCATAAAATATGCTCTTTATTGTTAGTTATTGGTCATCTATCAAGATGTTTTCAACCTTATAAATATGATATTCAATATAAGATATAAAATAGAATGACATATTTATATTTTGTCCACTTATTTAATTATTTAACTATTAACTTACTTTTAAAATAAATTTATATACTAAATTTTCTATAAGATATATGTAGATAAATTATTATTTATTTTTTATAATAATCAACAAACTATTTTTTATTATCTCCCCGTACATCGCACGGGTCAAACGATCAGTACATATATCAAGCCATATTAGTTTTAATCAAGACTATGAGGTTTTTAAATCAAATGTATTATTTAATTATTGGTTTTAAAAACTGTTTTATATTCATGTAAGTTGCTATCTTTTTTTTTTTTGAATTTTAATCAATACTTATAATTTTTTTTTGGTGAACATCCTAGCCTTTATATCTAACTGCATTTATAGCTCAATATTATTAAAGATGTTAAAACATGCTTAGCTTGTCCCGCCAAAAGTCCACAAAAAAAGGAGTAAGATGAGTCAGCCTGCTAAAATTAAATGGACTGAAATAGTCAGTCCATCCCATTTTAGGGCTGCCAACCCCCAAAAATTTCTAAAAATGTATTTTTTAATATTTTGATAGATTTATAAAACAAAAGTGTTTTTTAAAAATATTTTTTTATTGATGTATACCCAATTTTTCAAGGTCGATACTATTTTATTTTTAAGTTTTAACTTTGAGTGAATAGTATCAAATGTACAGTATTACAATTTTGATGGGTATACACATTTTTTACTTTTTATTTTTTCTTTTTTAGGGTCACACGTTTCTTATATTTTTTTAGCAATAAATTGTGAATTTTTCTAAAAAAAAAAGAGGCTTGGCTGTTCCAACCCGCCTAAACTCGTGGGCTAAGCAAAGTGCGTTGAAATTTTTTGACAGACTCAAAATTTCAATCCAACCCATTAGAAATGGTGATTTTGACGAATTAACTTGGCGGGCTCAGTCCGTTTTGGTATCACTAAATGTTAGGTGAGTAATTTATAATTTTACTTTTAATTCTTAAAATTGCCTGTGTGTCAAATTATCTATTTTTATGAAATAATTCTCGTTATTATTAAATGCTTTGAAAAATAAAAAGGTTGGGTTTTGAAAAAGAAGAGTTGAGTTGTTTAGTTTAGGCCTAGTCCTGTCTTAGGGTGCAGTAATGTTGTTCTAGTGTGGAAGTCGCGAGGGTTTTGTAAGGCAGAGCAGCGAAGCGGCGAAGCGGAACTCCCTCGACACGAAACGACACAACAGAACACAACACCAATGGGGAGCACAGCGGTGGAGAAGACGGAGGAGGAACTTCGCAACGAGATCGATGAGCTTCTTCGCCAACAACGCGAGGTTTTTATCTCTCTCTCTCTATATATACATTTATATATACGAAAATAAAGATAGATATAAATATATATGTTGAATTCTGTGTTGTTTTTTCTTTTTTGTGTAGATTACTGAGAGGCTTCGAGATCCTCGAGGGCTTCGCAGAGGCGCTGCTGGTGCTGGTCCTCGCAACTTCTCTTCCAACGGAGTTCGCCAACGGCCCTTTCTTCGACCTGTCAGTGACTCTATCTTCTCTCATCTATTTCTGTGCTTAGGGTTCCTTTTTTCCCTATTTGCCTCTTTTTTGGGAACCTAAATTGTAAATAACATTGAATTTAGGATATTATTATATTGATGACCAGTTTAATTTGTTTCTTATTCAGGGAGATAGGAATGACTCTGAAGATCAACCTCCTGCTAAACGTCGACTATCATCTGCTGTGGTTAAGGTGCTGCCTATTCCATTCCGTTTGATTGAACAATAATGTCTGTGCATTTTAGTTTTGTGCTTCTGTGCTTTACTTCTCTTATTTGTTGGGTTTTTAATCTGACTCCATGGTTGTTGATAATTGGTGAGAATATAAGTCGTGTGCTGGGGTGCTGGTTTGAAATTTAATTTAGTGTCCGCATTATTTGTTGCGGGTTAGCTCAAAAAGAAAAAAAAAAGGTGGTGTCTTGCCATTTCTGGTATGCCTCCTGAAAAGGGGAAGATCGGAGCATGTTTCTTAACTGAATATTCATTTGGGAATGAAGGTGGATGGTGGGGAGTTGCTTGAAGATGCTGGCGTAGGACAGGATGCTGAGACTAATGATGAAACTAGCGAAAGTGTAAGTGGGGTTGGTGCTGTGGGCCTGAGTGATAGGAAGCCTTCTTTTAATTCTCACCAAAGTGGATGGTCTAGTAGAGATGGCAATCAAAAAGCTTCCAAGATGGTAAATGCAATTGTATTATCTTCTTGATGAATGTTGGTTTATGGTTGTAAATCTAATGCTATAGCCTTTTATTCATGCAAGGCTTCCGAGATTCCTACTACAGAAAATGTGCCAAGGGTATTGCCAAAGAATGAGGATCCAAGCTTGGTTAATAGAAATAAGAGAATGCTGGGACAGCTTTTGGGAACTCTGGAGGTATGTTAGATTGGTTATTTGGTTCTTACTTTTAAAAAGCATTGGTAGTGCAACACCACAAGCCCAATTCAGTAGCTGATTTACTGCATACATTTAAGTTCTCTCTCTTTCAACAGTTGTTTTCCATCTTGACATTCCTGAGTCTCGCTATGTTCAGTGTTACATCTAATGTTCTTATGTTCTTATAAGTTATATGTGCTTCTCTTCTGTCTAAGCAGGTTTCTCTGATTTCATCATTATTGCTATTGGCTAATGTTATTATTTCTATATTTTTATATATTATTTTTATTCTGAACTGTTCCAGAAATTCAGAAAGGAAGACATGCAACTCTCAGGAACAGAGGCATATATGCGAAGATCTAATTCCCTGCAAAGAGTAAGTTCATGTCGATTATTATATGAAGAGTCTCCATACTCCAAAAGTGGCTTGTGAAAATCCAGTCACTATAGCCACCTGCCCATTTCTTTAAATATTCTAGATGCACTTAAGAAGAATCTGGTCAACTGACTACACATGAGGTTATGTAGAATTATGTACCATACCTCTATATGCAGAGTGGGTATACTAATAGGGGTATGGTACATAATTCTACATTACTGATATATATTCCTACCAAAGAAACACGAAATATTATATCCAGTTGTTATATGTTAATGTTCATTGCCACCCTTTCTTTTTTTGCTCTCTTTCATGCTAGCATCCAAAGCTTCCTAATAATCTACCTTGGAATTCTTTCCTAGGCTGAGCAAAGAGCACGGGAAGAAAGTGAAAGGCTGAGGAAAGAAGAGCGTGAACAGATTGCTGAAAAGCGAAGGAGAGATCTGGTTGGCTTTCAGTTAAAGTTATCCTTTGTTGTACATAATAGATGACAAAGTTTCATTTTGATCCTCACTAACATTTTATTCAATTTTTGTTGGTTCCCTATTTCTCATCAGACTCTTAGGGCACGTGTGGCTGCTAAGACAGAAGAAAAGAGATTGGAGTTGCTATTTCTTCGGTGGAGTGAGCATCATAAAAGACTAAGCAATTTTATAAGGTTTGTCCCCTTCAACTTTAAACTCTCGATGTGGGAGTCTTCACATGACAAATCTTGTTGGTTGTCACTTCATGATTTAAAACAACTGGATGTATATTATTTCTGACCTTTGTAATGTTATGTGATGCTCTGCAGGTTATTTTTAATTTTGGTCCAAAAGTGTCCATATTCACATTTTAATGAGACGAAGATAAGTTTCTGTTCATGTGCATTGTAGTGTTGAAGCAAGTTGATGACTGGATGTTTCCTGCTAATTGCAGGATTTTAGGTAGACGTACAAAAGTTTTACTTTGATCAGTTTGGGCTTTTCTTTGATTATATGTGGCATGCATTTTTCCAGGACTAAAGCAGAGCCTCCAATATACTATCTGCCTAACAAGCCCTTGGAGGAAGATGCCGAGTCAATTGAGAAACACAAAGAAGAGGTTTGCTCTTTGAAACTTGGAGAAGCAAAGAGATTGTAAAACATAAGCATTTCTTTTGTTGTAGTCTTCATCTTACATATATATTTGACAGGCTTTTGGCTGCCCTAGCATTAGCCCAGCTAAACCTCAATTGTTGATGTTTTTGTTGTTACATGGATATTTTATGAGTGGTTTCTTACTAACATACTGGATTTAGGATTTATTGGATTTTAAAATGTGAGTTACTATTTTTTCATGTAACCTCTGTGTTTCTCGATTCACAGGCTTTCCTAGAATGGAAGAATGCGAGAAGAGAGGAAGTGTCTGAGTATCAGAAACAGATTGGGGAGCAGTACCTTGCCAACGTTGAGAAGGAGCTGGAGAGATGGCAGAATGCAAGGAATGCAAGGAAAGTAAACAGTGATCAGAATTTGCAAGAAACTATGGACAAAGAACTGGACACTCATAGGCTTGAGCACGGTCCTAAGAAAAGAAAGATCCCTGGTGGAAGCAACAATGAAGATGACGATGACGTGGAAGATATAAATGTTGGAGAGGATGACATGATGGATGATGAATTGGATGATGATTCTGGTAGAAGGGTTGAGGAAACAATTAAGACAGAAGCAGTCAACAACAGTGCAGATCCTGCAGCTGATGCTAATAATGTCGACGGGAAGTGATAGCTATAGCCGGGGCACTCTGTTTAAGAGTATTATTATACGAGATATTCATGTTTAGTAATTTATTCCTTGCTATGGTAGGCTTCTATATTCAAAGCTTTTTGCCTTTGTAATTTCTGTATTCAAATGAACTGTCTTCACATATTATCTTTGTCCTGCTGCCCTTTGGAGAATCAAGAGTTGTGCACTAGATGTTGGGATTGTGCCCTTAAGCGACAAACTTAGCACACATTCATAGCATTTGTAATTAGCGTGAACTTTCATCTGGCATTTATTTTTTCCATGGATGCATCTCTTGTATGTTTTTTCTTCTCTTTTTATCTTTTTTAAACTTTGTGTAATGGTGTGTGGTCATCGGTGCTTGAATGAATTGAAAAGAGCTATCAAATTTATTATTCTGTGATTTAAGCGACAGTTTCCTGTCTCTAATGAATTGGTTACGCAAGAAGTGTGTTATAGTCTTCCTTCAGTACATGTGAGGGAAAACATATTTGCAGGAGTTATATCCTATATTTTCGACAGTCGACTGTAATTCAAAGTTGCATTTTTCTTGGTCCCTATGATCAAGGTTTATGTGGTTTATATCAGGAGTTTGAATCCTCGTGTGTTCATCACCTCTCCTCTCCTTATTAGTTGTTGTAGTGGCTCCTAAGTAACAAAACATGTCACATACCATTGCGTATCAAGAAAGAAAAAATCCATATTATTTGAGGCACCAGTTTGGCGTGATCATCTGCAAAGCAATTAGTTTCTCCATTTTTATATCTACATAATATATATAGGTAGAACTCACCATCGCGTGTGCCCTATGTATGCAAACCAAGGCATTCATTATTATGTTAACAAATAGCCCTCCTTTTGATTGCGACGAAAAATAAAATAGTATATATATATATATATATTACGATAAAGTGCCGAACAGTGATGCCTTTTGGAAGGATAAATAATCCAAAGGGAGTTTCCAGCAAGCTAACAGAAGGATAAATAATCCAAAGGAAGTTTCCAACCCTCTGGTTTCAAATGAGCAAACCACGCTGGTGATTGTCGTTTAATGGATATTTTTGGTACATTATCTGCTATCATTTTGTTTAATCATGTTAATGTCATAGGTTATTCCTTTTTAGATTGTATATTAGGGGACGACATTCACTTTTGTATTTTCTTTTACATAACATTCACTTTTTTATTTTCTTTTATTTCATTTTTTAATTTGGGCCCACAAAAAAATTTTATTTACTATATTCTTATCAAATTTTTTATTTAAATATACATTTAACTATTATAATAAATAATATGTTATGTAAAATATGTATAAACATGAATATTTCGCGTGAGCTTTGACTAAAAATATTTTTTTTATATGATGATTTTTATTTAATTTTTAAATAAGATGAACATTTTAAAATGTATATTTTTTTATAAAAAATTAAATATTAAGTATTGGTCCCTCTAAAAAATCAGTCTAGCTGTGTCCCTGGTTAAACTCTTCATGATACGCTGTTGGAACCAATCTTAACTCCCTTCTTCATCCCCTTTTTGGTTCCACTTGAAGGCTTATTATTATTTCCTTTCTCATGTAAGAAAGATATCAGCCTTAGAGCCGGTTACTCAGGTTAGTGCAAATGCATGAACTAACGTATAGTGTGACAGATCTGAGTCTATCTCTCTCTCTCTCTCTCTCTTTTAATATATTTATTTATTTATTTATTTATTTTGTGAGATGAGATTCATGAGAAAGAACAGCCAAAAAAGTAAGCTCTTGCTTAAAAGGCGCCACATTTTTTTATTCACTTTTCACAACTTACTTGTCATTTAATAAGTTGTAGTTTGTCATTTAATAAGTTGTAGTTTGAACTAAAGCATTACAACAACGGTGAAGTGATACACCTCCGTTGGAGGGCAGGGGAAGAAAACCCAATATTATATCTTAGTGCTTTGCTTCTAGCTTTCAAAACAATTACCCTAAAATAACTGCAATTAAAAAATTAAAAAAGAAAAGAGCTCTTCTATTCATTAATCTTGGTCATTATCTTATCTAATCAAGGTTTAATGACAAATTATTTTCTTGTTCATGTGTCCATCCTCATTTTGCTTGTGGGTCATCATCATACAGGAAACATTCCTATAATCCTATCCCAATCATTAATATTTAATAACAGTCCTGACTTAGATCCTGCCTAATTTTCCTTGTCTGATGATCATCGTTTAGAAAGGAGAAGGAAAAGGAATAAGAATCTCTTGAAGGGTTTTCTTACTGGGAAAGAAAGGAGTGATGATGTGGTTTGACTGGTTGGTGCATAGTACTAGTACTAGTTCTCGCTAGAGTCCTGACTAGTTGGCTTTAATTAATTGAGTAATGTGATCAACTTGGGACAACTTTGAGCTCCTGCGATCAGATTTTTGAGAAACTTAATAATCAAATCAAATTGATGTTGAAATAACCGAGCTAGTCGACTACTTTAGCCACGTTTATCTTTCAATCAAAATGGTCGTTCCTTCACTTTTTACATAGAACAATAATGCATTATCGAGGGCTTCCAAATTGGCCAATGGTATTTTGACATAAAAAAATAGATATTTATTCTAACACTAATTTTATAATTGTTGGATGTGATGGATATTAAGAATAAGTGAGAACCATCAATATATTTAAGGGTTATAAAGTGAGTGTCTAAATAGACATTTATTTTTTAGGTATCAAAATATCATTATCCTCCTAAGTTAACTAACAAGTTTAATGCGCGCGTGGGTTGGCGAGAGGGATACACTTTTGCATTGGAAATTCTGAGTGAGATGTTCGTAGGCCTTACTAATGTAGAAGAGAAATACATATATGCATTCATATTTGACGTGTGTTGCAGGAACAATTATAATAATTTAATTTTAATTTAAAATAATTAAAGCTTTTATAAAAATAAAAGATGTATAGTTGTAAATATTTTTAAAGCCCGCATTAAATATGCTATATAAGTTTGTAAAAATTCGAGAGGATACGATGGATTGAAAAGTAACCTATGAGAACTGCTTTAAAACATATGCACGCTCTCATGTTCGGTGGCACATAAATGATCAATGAAAACACGTTTTTGTGGGCGTGCCACGTAAACCAATAAGTGTAAATTCATTTTTTAGAGGGATGAGATTTTTTTATTAGCCAATTGAAGGTAGAAAAATATGGATTTTTTACAGATCTAAAATCTTTTAAAAAATGATATACTTTAAATATGCTGTGTTTTGTGGAAACTCAAAATATGTCATTTTTTTATATATATATAAGTTATACCAAGCTCGTATGATTCAATTTTAATACATAAATCGTACAATGGTGGCATGACTCATGTACAAAATTAAGCAACTGCTGGGTTCAGCAGTGCATAAGTCACACAAAGTTGAAGTGACCTCTACAACACATAAATCACCCAAAGGTGGTATGACTTATGTGATATACTAGGATGCTCTAGCTTGATTCAACTTATGCACTAGTGGAATCTACAAATTCGCGTAGAAGTTATTTTTGCCTCGGCTCAATTTTATATCACTCATATTTTCTGTTGAGGGGAAAAAAATAATTGAGAGTTGTTATATACTAGTTCATTACAATGACGAAGTTACAAATAATGCAAAGGGAGTGACTTTTAGTAGTGTCCGACCGATTTGTATTGTTGTCTGTCCAACTATCAATTTTTCACAGTTGCAAAGGAGTATATTATAGCAATTAGGCCAATAAAATAACAAACAGATTATTGAGATGCTATATAGGTTGTCCATAGTGAGAGTCATAACATCCCACCGGTGACAAGTGTCAAAAACCTGTAATTTCAAGGTAAGGTTGTAGCGAATTAGGTAGGTAATTGCAATGGATTTACCCCTTGTACAGAGTACTCGGTACTCAAGTAGGCCGTATCACATCACATAACTTACGTTAAACCACTAAGTTAAATAAAAATAAATTAAAATTAATTGAATTAAAATATCACTAGAATCTAAAATAATAAATAAATAAAAGGGGTAGATGATAAAAAAAAAATTAAATTATATTTTATATTACTACATAATGTACTGCAGTGAAACTAAACAAACTAGTTAATTTAAAATAAAATGAACTAAATTAAACTAGATTACATTAACATAAATTTAATTAAATATTTCAAAATAAATAACACCAAAAACTAAAACAATAAATTAAACCAAAAAATTAACAAAAAGAATATACTAGATTGACAAAACTACAATAAACTACTTAACATTAAATTAAACTAAACAAAATAAAACAAACAAACTAATTAACTAAACTAAATTACACTAAAAAAACTGGAACACAAACTATAAATAACTAAAATAAATTAATAATTAAAAAATAAAAATAAATTAGACTATAAAAATAAAATAATTTATACAAGGAAACATACAAAAATTACCAACTCTTCCCGTCTTCTAACAATGTGCCCATCATCATTATAATAGTTGAGATTTTGTTGCTCCATAACTTTTTTTTAATGTTTCTTTCTAAACTTCTCTATAATATACTTTTTTTTTTCCATTTTCACCTATCTTGAGCAACTTCTCTTCTCTCCGATGATTTCAACTTACATTGCACTTGCCTTGAATTAGCCGTTGCATGCAATACATAAGTCACATCAGGTGCGACTTATGTACTGCATAAATCGTGATCTATGTTGGGGAGACTTATACACTGCATACCCAAAATGTGTTTTGCACAAGTCGTGTAAGGTTTTGTATGACTTATGTATTAATATTAAAATATACCAGGATGATATAACTTATATAAAAAAAAAGGATATATTTCAAGTTTCCATCAAAATGAGACAAATAATCATTTTTTAATTTTAAATTCGCAAAAAATCCAAAAATTATTGAAGTTCAAAGCTTGCTAGAAACAATTTGTGGTTACATTCAAGCTTACTAATGAGTGAAAGTCCTATACTCAAAAGATGTGGAATTATTTTGTGATCTTAGAAACTTAAAATATATTACACGAGTTATATTATCTTGTACTTACACTTGTTGCATTCTTCACCTAGAGTTTTCATATAATCAATGTCAGTTTTCCATAAATTAATAGTTCATGAGTTAAGTTTTTATAATTAAGAATCAATTTTCATTGAAACTTTAATTGAGCATCTTCCATTAGTTTAGGAGCAGCGAAAGTGGGAGTGCCGCTTTCACATGTGTAGACGTGCAAGAGAAAAATTGCAAGTAATTTTATTTTTGACGTGTTGTGCACTTGTATGTAAGGTTTTTTTTTTTTTTTTTTACATGAGTGTAAGTTTTAATCATTCATCATTCATGAATTTGTATTTATACTTGGACGGTAACTGAATTTTGTTGTCCAACTTTTCATCTTAATTTTACCCTTTTAATCAAACTATTTAGCCATTGAAGACTTGGATAGAAAAGTAAATTCACATAATTTTTGTTAACTACTCTATTTCAGTTTTCATCTCATTTCCATTTGCTATGACTGCTTCTCACTCAACTTTATTCATCTTTTATTATTCCTTCTTCAAATCCAAAATTTCTCAACTCTCAATCCTCCTCAATTTAACTCTTATGCATCTCAAGTGTCTTTTACTGATGGCCGCCTACAAGAGCGGGTAAAATACCACAAGTGCACAGGTCATTCAAGCAATATAATGTGAGTGAAAGAGTATCTTATTTATAGGGATTGGATACAGTATGTTACCGATTAAATAAATTACCGTGTTTAGGCTTAAGCAATATCAATTTAATGATAATTGAGTGAAAATACTAGAAAAGCAAGTAAATAGAAAACAATACACAAACTAAAATGAGAGATAACCAATATTAAAAGGCCTAGAGGACCTTTTTCACTCTTTACTTCACTTGGGTGTGCAAATTACTCAATTAAATATCAACGAGTTGATTTGTTGGCATGCCAATTATAGTTAAAAGCCTATGTTTAGGTCAATTAATTATGTTTCCTTCAGCTAAAATACTAAGTGTCCTTATGAATTAGTGTGAATCAACCCATTGAGTACTAACATCAAGCATCTACTATGCAAGGCCAATGGGTATGTTTCCATCCCATTAACTAATCTTCACACCTAAGCCAATTAAGTATAAAAGAACAAGCATTACCCATAAATAGGGTCCAACATGCCTATTCCTATGTCTAGTTCAAGAGAATACCCCAAATCAACTTAAATGGTGGTCAAACATATAAGAGTATTATGATTAAATATGGGTAACCAAAACCAACATCATTAATATTTAAATAAGTAAAACTATAAGCATCCAAGATTTATAGAAGGGCCCAAAGGATCCCCTAGCTACAGAGTTATCTATTCATAACAATAAATAAAACAACTACTAGTTCAAGAAGCATAATGAACATTAAAGACAAAAAGAGAGAGGAAGAGATGAACAAAATGGAGTTTCAATACTCCTCCAAGCCTTTGATCTTTAATCTCCAAGTTGGGTCTTTCTATAGTGTGAGCTTTCCTCCAAATCTCGGTTTTTCTCTCTGAAAAGTATGCTAAAAACGATAAAAAAAAACCCCTTAGCTGCTACCCTAAGATTGGTTTAAAACATTACTAAAAATAGGCCTAGGCCGCGTCGAGTTGCAACCCGACAGAAACATTAGGTCGCGACTCGACTTAAAAAATGATCAAATGCTGTATGCACCCAGTCGGTTGCAACCTAGCAGATTTTAGGTAGCGATTCAACAGTAAAAACTTCATTTTCTTCACTCCTTGCTTCCTTTTTTTTGGCTTCTACTTAGATTCTCTTCAAGCTCTAAAAGTCTATACTTTCCTCTGTCAAAAATCACCAAATGAGAATTAAATCTGAATTTTGCTATTCACCTCAATAATCATGATTTATAACATTCAATTTCCAACAAAAGTTTTAAGATAAAAAGTAAGCCAATTCTTATTATTTTAAAGTATTTCACTTGACAAAAATAAAGATAAAACATACAATTTTAAACCAAATTAGAAGTTAAATAACTTCATAAACTGGAGTTATCACTTACCAACTACATGGTCGAACGGTGCACCAACTATACTCATCACCTTCAACTATATTCGCTTTTCAGTTTTTATATTACCATTATACCACATCAGTAAGATTAATGAGTTTTGGGTTATTTGCCCTCTAACCAATGCAATTTCTACTTGACGAACATATTGTTCATTGACAATGAAGTACCATGGCAAAATTCTAATCGTGTAAAAATGGTTTATATTTAGTTTTTTTTAAAATTTATTTTAGTGATCCAATGTTCTGAAGGTGTACCCCTTTAATGCTAAATGCTCACTGGTACTCTCCACCAGGAAGACCATCATGAAATCGAACACTCCTAAAGATCAACATCAAGAGAAAAACATATTCATATTATCATTAAAAGGCAACTACTATTTCACCCCCAACAATTCATACGTGTTTGTACACGTGTTCTTTCAAATTTCATGTCTGTAACAACTTGAGTAAATCGTATGAGTGGGTAAGTGATTATCATATTTCATTAATTTTCAACCATCCACAAAATACAATATCCACCATGAATCTCCTATTCTATGCCCAGTTAGCAAGAAATTTTATGAGTGCAGTGTCTTTTATTATGAACTTGGTTCAACTCTTTCACAATGATCAATATAAGAGTTGTTTGATACATATTTTGATCCGTAGATATTTTTGTCTTTTGCATTTAAGTTTTTATTTTCTTTTCATTTTATTTTTCCCCTTTACTTAATATATAGTTTTCTTTTTTCTAGTTTACGCCAATTGACTCGATCTCATGTTCAAAGTGTATAAATGCATGAACATGATAAATAAATTTAGCACTACATTCACGAAGTTCTTTTTTTTTTTTTGTAATTTTCCATCTATAGTATATATGAAGGGGATTCCTTTGATAATTATCTTTTTAGTGTCTTCTTATTAGATTGAATTGTATTTTCAAATTCATTAATATAATTTTATGTGTAAAAAAGAAAAAACTAAATAAAAACTATGTATATAACTGCTATCATAAACACAATTAACCACCATTCACCCTACTATGCAAAGTATTTTTGGTATTTAAATAATATTTTTATTTTAAATATAGCTAAATACTTGATGTGTAGTATACCGTAATTTATCCCGATGTACCATACACAAAATTCTTGTGATAATGTTTGAGTGTGATTGTTGGAATAATAAAAAAGTGAAAGTGATTCATGTGTTTAAATTTTTCAAAAATAAAAAATGATTTAATTTATAAATCCATACAATTTCTCATTTATTTTTTGAAATCCTATCAAAATTGACAGGATTTGAGTGAAACTGATTTGATTTTAAAATTTAAATATATATCAAATCAATTTATTTTTATTTCAATAATTTTAAATATAATATATTATATTTTAAACCTAAGAATAAGGATTAAGGAAGAGAAAACCGAATCAGGCATCAAACCGGTCAAGGTATTGATTTAAAGGTTTATAGGTTCAACCGAAATGTAATAAAAATATATATAAATATACACATATGATTAATTAGAATATAAATAAATATATTAAATCATTAATATTAATATAATCAATAAAAAAATATTCATATATCTATAAAAATGAACATAATCCATATAAAATTTCTTTAGTCTCAACCTCACAGCACGATCACAAAACATTTGAAAATAATATTTGTTAGTAATCAGTGAGGTTTATGGTGAGCAGTTTACAAATAATGGAGAGAGGAGAATAATAACACAATAATTTTTATTAATGTTCTTCTTTGGTTCCATTTTTTTTACTCTATGACTACCATAAGATATCAATATTTAAGTTTTAGAACAAAAAAAATATTTTACAAAAAAACCTGTCAGACCAGTATGGTTTTAATTTTTTCTGATTTTTTTATACTAATCGGACCAATCACTAGATCAATTAAGGTTAACTTTTGATCCGACCATGGCCCAAATCAGATTTTCTCTTCATAGCTAAGAATTGATTTTCAAATCAATTCATTATCATTTTCTATCTATTCATTTCAAAATAGATAATTTATGTTATAATTCAAATCAAATCGGATCAATTCTAATTTCAACCATGGATGTCATTGAAAACACAAAATACTTTCTAATGTTTTCTCTCCAAGTCATCATTATCCATTATTAATAATCCAGCTTTTGACTCTCTGTACCAACAAGCAAGCAAGCAAGAAAGAAAGAAGTCTCACTCCCACTCACCCCCACGCCATCATCATCAAAAGCCATTCCTCCTCACTACCCCTTTCTCCCTCACTCTCACTCTCACTCTCACTCTCGCTCTCCTCTGCTCCCTCTCTCTTCCCCCTTTCTATATATAACACACACACACACACACAGTAACAACAAACCCAACCGAGAGAGAGAGAGAGAGAACTAAACACAACACAACACAACAATGAGCAATAGACCCAACCCCCCACCGCAACCCAACGGAGACCACAGACCAAGACCACCACCACAAGCACAACCACAACAACAACCACCTTCCTCTTATTCTTCTTCAAACGGTTACAGGCCTCACACTCAATACTATCCAACCACGCCAGCTCGGTCCTCCTCCTCCGCCTCGCTAAAAGGCTGCTGCTGCTGCCTCTTCCTCCTCTTCTCCTTCCTCGCCCTTCTGGTCCTCGCCGTGTTTCTCGTCATCATCCTCGCTGTCAAGCCCAAGAAGCCACAGTTCGATCTCCAACAAGTTGCCGTACAATACATGGGAATCACGCCTTCTTCTTCTTCCACCGCCGCCGACCCAACCACCACCGCCTCCGCCGCCTCACTCTCCCTCACAATTCGGCTTCTCTTCAGCGCCGTCAACCCCAACAAGGTTGGGATCAAGTACGGGGAGTCCAAGTTCACCGTCATGTACCGCGGGATCCCATTGGGCAAAGCCTCTGTTCCAGGGTTCTACCAAGACGCTCACAGCGTTAGGCAGGTTGTGGCCACAATCGCCGTCGATCGGGTCAATCTTCTTCAGGCCGACGCCGCCGATTTGATCAGAGATGCCTCCCTCAACGACCGCGTCGACCTCAGAGTCTTGGGCGATGTTGGTGCCAAGATCCGAGTCATGAACTTCGATTCCCCTGGTGTTCAGGTAACCCCCCCCCCCCCCCCCCCCAATTTTCTATTTTCTAATTTTTATTTTCTGGGCATTCCGTTTTTCGATCCAATTTTCGATTTCTCGAATTGGGTACTTGATAGATCTTGGCATTGTTGCTTACAACAACTAGAATTTTCCCAATTTAGCTTAGCCTCACTTTTTTTTCAAAAAAAATTGATTTTTGATCATGAATTAAGGTTTCAATTTGAAATGGGACTTTAGTTTTGGGGTTTCTCTCTCTTTCGGTTGGGGTGTGTTGTGAGAGGATGAGTGTGGCGGAGAAGGGGGGGCGGTGGGTGCGTAGTGTGTGCTTTCTGTAACTGCGAATTCTTCTTCCACTACCCTCTGCCTGCACCCTGCTTTTTCTTTACTTTCTCTTTTTTAGTCTTTTTTTTTCCTTTCTTTTTATTTGGCTAACGTGCGCTGCTGTGGACTTTGGTTGGTATTCAGTATCCTAGTACAGTACCAAATTGCCCTGTGATAACGTGCGCCGGAAGTTATTTTGTTTTAGTATGTATAAATGTATATGATAGCAAAGGATATATATGAATTTCTCTTTATTTAATGACTTAATTTTGTATTTGACATGATATGATATGATTTCATTTCCAAGATACCCACACTTCCACTTGACGACTTCATCGACTCATTTATAGCCTAGCCTTCCTAACTTCCATCTCATCTGATTTGATGCTTTTTTTACTTGGGTACATTTTTGCAATTTCTGCTACATCACCGTTGCGTCACATGCACTTGTTTTTTTTAATATGTAGATATATTTGGGTTAATTCTATTATACACATTTTATTTTTTGGGGTACATCTTTCAGGGTGCTTCTTTCCACTTTTGTGTTTTGCCCCATTTCCTTTTGGTCGTTGGCTTCATCTTCAATTTTTGTAGCTCCTGTCACTGTGTGCGTATGGTTATCCTTACTTCCTTAGTGAATGGAATTTTTTCAATGTGTTGGGTTTTGTGTCTTGTCCCACCTTTTTTTGTTTTTTCCTTAATCTTTTGTGGGTTTTGAGTTGTACTAATAAGTTAATATCTTTTTAGAAAAAAATTGACTAATATATTAGTCATATCAATTTTATCATATTCATATTCCTATAATCCTTTTCTCGTAGTCCATAATGGAATTCTGGCTTTATAATCTTGGGCCATTGATTCTGGGTTTCTAGTAAGTGCCCCTTTTTCTTGCTCTTTTATGCATTTGTCTGGATGCCGTGGTGAGACATTCCAATAGCCCTTGTTTGCTGGAATTTTTTCACATTGATTTGTGTACCTGGTGTGTTTTCTCCGGTATGACTACAGTGAGATCCTTAATTCCAAGGCATTCGCATTGTTTTAAAAAATGTAATCTGCTTTACTAGGGGTGGAATGGGAATTCCGGATGCAAAAATTACTGTAGAATTTGGCATTGGAAAAATTTATTGAGGGGCCCAACTTTAGCCAATAACTAAATGATTAAAAAGTGCAAGGAAAATGATAAAATTGCTAGGTCCCACCAGAGTTGAAACCCAAGTTACTGGGTCCAGAGTCCATAGTACCAACCACTGCATCATGGAATCAACCCTCTATGTTGACAGCTGAGGCTCAATAATGTTGATTTTAACGTTTGTTCATAATTTTTATTTTTCACTTGCAAAAATATTTGTTTTGATGCATTCTGTATCCCTCCCCCCGTCTAGGGTGATGGTGTGAGATGTTACATTAAACTATGCCTAATTTATAATGCAATGCACCCCTCATCTTAGTTTAATAATCAATTTAGAAATAGGCCGAAAATGAAGCAAACAAATGTCAAAGTCTATGTTACCATTTCTTTTTAACTTTCTAGGCCTAGAAAAGTCTTGGCCATGTGACTCCCCTGTTTGTGGGGCACATGACGTGGGGGTGGGAGTGGGATCCTCCTTCTGTGTTCACACTTCACATTCTGCTAAGGCGAACCATATGGATCTCCCATTTTAACCCCTTCCTTTTCTTTTAACTGCTTTTTTTCCAAGCAGTAAAACCTTGTTTTCAGTAGTAATCATTTTCTTTCTATCATTCACCTCAGTTTTTGGCAATATATTGACGATCATGAACTCAACTGCGCAGGTGTCGGTGGATTGTGCTATAGTGATCAGTCCAAGAAAGCAATCTCTGACTTACAAGCAGTGTGGATTCGATGGATTGAGTGTTTAATGAGTCATCATTCCCTTGTTGACACTCTATCAATGACCTTGTTTTCCACTCAATTTCCCGCATGCCTCTCATTCCTTCGATTAATTTAAGGAAGAAGTGAGGGTGGAAAAGAGAGGAAAATTGTGTTAAGGTATTGAAGAAGTGAGTTTAGAATGGTCATCAATTGATCACAAGAATTCGTTAGACTGCAAAGCCAAGGTGGAAGGATAGCAAATTAGGGTATTAAACATTTTTTTTTCCTCAAAGAATTTTGCAGAGATTATTTAATTGGTTACTTCACTCGGAAGAGAAAACAACTTGTACACTGTAAAGCAAATCCGACGAGTGGGTGAAGTATCTATGTTCTTTTTTATTAATTTCCTCCCAGTGTCTCCCCTTTTTTCCCTCAACTGCATGAGAAGTTTTTTGCTCATTTGATCATTGCGAATTTTGATAGAATTTACAGTGTGCCAGTTTTGTTTTGGAACATTGAAGGTGCCAAGATTGATAGCCGTTGACAATAAGCTCACATAGGTCGAATGGAAATAGAAAAAATAGCTTGAGTAGTATAGAAACACGCATAGTCAAGCTTTTATAACCCATCAAGTAACCGAGTTTGGATGATACAATTTTAAATAAAAGAAAAATAAACAAATAAAATTTCAATTCTCCAATGTGTATTGCACCCTATGCATGGGTTTAAAATAATTGATTCAGAATGTGATGAATATAAATAATAATTTGTTCGAGTTATAGACAATAATTTTTTAATATTAAGTAATTTTAAATAAAGTAGAGTAATTTTATTTTAACCACTCTGAATGAAGTAATTTCTATTGTTAAATTACGGATCTGACTCTCTGAAGCTCCATAGTGGCAACAACCACAGTCATCATGTTTATGCATCATCAAAGCCTAATCTCGTTCATTCTTTAATTACTTAATCATTCCCACATATTTCAAGTTAAAACAATGCCCTCTAGTGTTATGGAGGAGTTTAATAAAATCACATCATCAATTTAATTGATTACAAGTATTTTTTTCCTATTATTTATTGGAGTGATAAATTAATTGAGAGACTCATGTGTTTCTATTTTTGAGTAGTAAAAGACCATGAGAGAACTTTTAAGTCCTAAGGAGTTTTTTTGGGTCAACTAAAGAGAGATTAATCTATCTCCGAGAATTTTGATCGGAGATTGAAAAAAGAAGAAGAAGAAGGGTTCTTTTATTTCAGAAGATAAATAAAGTTTTGCTTTATTTTTACGACTACAACAATAGGTATAATACTTATTTTTTTTGTCAGCTCAATGTGTTACATCAAATCACATGAGATTAGCCTCATGGCTAGGTGTTTATTCCCTTAAGAGAGCTTCACATCTGAATATCCTGGGAATTAAAAAAATAAAATAAACATCTCATGAAATTACATCCAAAAGAGCAAGGCCCAATGTCTCAGGAGGTCAATCCTCTATCCAAGCAACAAGGCCCAAACCAATATTCTTTCTTGCCAAACATTTAGTGAGCGTTGATGCTGGAATCCCAATTAGGTAGTAACAGAGAAATGATTAATATTGAGGAGATGCAGTTGGGCTTAGTCTTGGGTCTCATTGGGCCAGAGACCAAATAGTGAATACCTTGGGAGGCGACGACGTCGTTGGCATGGATGGGATGATAGATAGGTGTAGCCAAGTTGTTAACATCCAAGGAAGGGGGCAAGTGAAGAAGGTGAAGGAGTGGAGGGTGGAGAGGGCATGGATTTCTCGAGGGTGAAAGCGGCCTTGGCGTCGAAGTCGTATGACCAGGTTGCCGATATCTGCGACAACCTCATGCTCCAGGTATCTCTCCATCCATCCATCCATCTATCTATCTATTATCCCTTTCCTTTCACCTTGGATATTGGATTGGATTTGGAAGTTCAGGTTTTTGTTTTCATTTTGCTTTGCTCTTGCCCACTCAGGTTGCTGCCGACGGCATTGCTTATCAGGAAGACTGGCCCTACGCCATTCATCTTCTCGCTTACATTTACGTTCACGACATGTACGTCTCTCTCTCTCTCTCTCTCTCTCTCCCTCTCTTCCTCTGCGGATCTCTTGCCGTTGGTTTTGGGGATTTATATGTGCAGCGAAATGATTTTGTTTACTCTTCGACGTGTATGTTGTTTGTTGCTTTGCTGTTTTGGTCATGTGATGCGATGTTGCAGCAATAGTGCTCGCTTTCTTTGGAAATCAATACCTTCTTCGATCAAAGAAAGCCAGCCTGAAGTCACTGCCGTGTGGAAAATTGGTCAGCGCCTGTGGTTACGCGACTATGCTGGAGTGCACGAGGCAATCCGTGGCTTTGACTGGACTCAGGACCTCCAAGGCCTAGTTGCTGCTTTCTCAGGCAACCTTCTACGATCTCTCCTTTTTTGTTTTAAATAGAGTGCTTTTGTTATCTTGAAACTCTTGTGTATTCGCCATAATATAATTAAGGCGTCACTCTGTTAATCACTTTATCTTCACTTCTCTGAATATCTTGTTGACAGTCTGCGTATAAATACTTTAGAATCCTAGGGTAAATTTGCGACTTTGGATTTTGGAGGGGAGGGAAGGGGAAGGATCGGTTGGATTAATCACTTAGCCCTTACTAAGTATTAGTTGTTTATGCAGCATATGCTATATAGTGATAAGCTATATATGCCCTGCTTTAGTTTACTATGAATGAAAGTGATTGGATAACCTCAGAATTAGTACAATGGAAACAAAATCTATTGTTTTTCATACGTAGAAGATCAGTGATTAAAAACAAGCTTTTGGCTGCTCTTACCTTTCCCTTCATTTATACACGAAAAAAGTATATTTGACTAATATAATTTCTTGGGCCAATATGTACCAGAGATAATGTTAGTATATACATAACTACCAGTAAACTGTTTGCAGAACTTTACACGAAGAAGATGTTTCAGCTTCTCCTCTCTGCTTATTCTACAATAAGCATTCAAGATGCAGCTTCATTTCTGGGAATGAATAAGGATGATGCTACCAATTGTAAGTATTTTGTGTCCGTGTTTGGATTAATGTTACATTTTTTCTTTCTTTTATTTGAGTGCCACACGTTTCAAAGCCAATTTGATTGGTTGACCTAATCAAGCTTCTACCTCGAACAAACACAGCAATCCATGATTGTATTATATGTGGCCATGATTTGCATACTTTGCAAATACATAAACACAGGTTAATTATCTTTCTTGTCATTGAAAGACAAGTAAGCCAGCCTTATTTCTGTTTGAAAATATGAAGCATATTGATCAAATGCTTGTGACTCTTATCCTTTCTTGAGGTCCTTGTACTGAATAAACTCCTTAGAATGTTGAACTTCAATGTTGACTATTTAGGGAGAACCCAGATCCACATTTTGAGTGTTTAGCAAAAAGAAAAAAAAAAGGTTTCAAATTCTCCTTCATCTTTTCCCTGTTACTACTGACAAAATATCTGCATATTAATGGGATAGCCAATGAATGCAGCTTCTGAAGTTCATCATGCATATGTTATGTAATTGTGAGTCTTCCTTGAGGTGGTTATGTATGTAATGGTTTGGAAATAAAAAAAGTTGTCAGTGGGAAGTATGGAAACTATCAGCATTATGCTTGAAGCCCACGAAAAGAAAATTATTACCCTTGACTATGAATTTGACTGCTGAAGGTGATCGTGAGTCGTGACAATTTGCTTATCACTAACAATGAGCTAGGCATGAAGTTTTGGCTGGCTTTTGAAAGATCTCTAAGCATTAAATTCTATCAACCTCTCCCTCTCCGTGGCTCTGTTATTATTATTGACATGTTTTGGTTATAAAATTGTAGATGTACTGCTGGAAGGCTGGACTGTGGACCCTGCATCTCAAATGTTTACTGTGAAGAAGCAACCTGTTGTGACAGAGCAGAAACTTGATCCTAGTAAATTGCAGCGGCTGACAGAATATGTCTTCCATCTTGAGCATTGAGCCTTTTTTTGTGAAGAAATAGATGTTATCCCAAAAAAAAAGAAGAAGAAGAAATTAGATGGCTTATTTTCTGAGCACATCTTTTTCGAATTGATCAATCATATGTACTATTTTCTCGAAGGTGAATGACTCTGCGTTTATCCTGTTGATAAGTTTGGAGAACGAGGTTGATGTTCTTGTGTTTGAAGCATGACGTAATGCCCTTCACTTGCCAAATGGAAATAGGAATTATTCAACTTTTTTCGTTTAAGGTTTTCACTTGATAATGGAACAATTATATATTTGCATATTAGACTCGCTTTTGAAGTAAAACCAAGTGACCGTATATTCTGATGACAAAATAAGGTATACTCTGAGTGTACTTATCTTTAGTTTGACAGTTATTTGTAAGGAGATAATGCCAATACGATATTACAATTTGGTAACGTAGAACTAGAAGCTGTTAATGGGTTGAATAAGAAAGGTGCCACTCGATTAATTATGCAACTGTGTTGTCGTTCTCGATTAGAGCCCAAATAGTATTCAATAATCCAGGCTATGAACCATACATTGGCAGTATTCCCTTGCCCGAAATTAGCGAGTTAATGGTCATCATTCATCGCAAACAAGTAGACCAATGCACTGGATCGCGTCTACGAATTGTTAAGGTTTAATCACTTTATTTTGTCTTCTGTTCGAATCTTCTTACGTAGAATTGAATGTCCTAAAATCAGAGTCTGGAAATGTACATGATTATGAAATTAGAGCCCGCAAACCTCAGATTTAGAAGAAAAAAAAAAAACACTCGATTATAATCACCACCCAATTTCAATTTCTCAATTCAACAATTGGATGGTAAAAACACGATTTTATTCACAGGGTGCCGCCCAAAATTTGCTGGTAATCACGATTTTATCCTGTTGACTTCATACTCCTCTCATTCATGCTCTATACAAGAAGAAATAGCTCCACTCCATCGACCTAACAGTATTGATCTAATAATATATGTAAAGCAGTATTAAATACAATACTTTAGCCTACATATCTACAATTAAATCTCCGAAACTTAATTAAGCACTAACCAAAAACAAACATCGAACCATTCTATTCTATAGTATCGAAGATCATATGCCATTTCACCTTCTAACAGGTTAATTAAGATGTCAGTCAATGTCACTTTGTAAACTTGTTGTTCTTCTTCTTGTTCCCTTTAACCGCAGCAGCAGGTACATGATGTCCCATAGCCACAGGCACCGTAACGTTATACAAATCCTCAACGTAGCGGTACCTCTTATTCCTTCTCCTTAAGCGCTCATCATCTTCTATGTCCGCCAACACATCCTCTATTTCCTCGCTGGATGACACTGCCACGTCAGCTCCAGCGCAACCCTTTGTCATCAGTTTCGGTTTCCATTGCACGCTGTTGCTGTAGCTGCAGCTGTTTTTGCTGCTGTTACGGTGATGATCATCTTCCTCTTCTTCTTCTTCGTAGTCCAAATAGGTTGTGCTTGTGCCAAAACCTGCAGAAACTGCGCTCCTAAGTTGTATCAAAGACCTCGCTGCCTCAATATCCGCTTGGGTGAGCGTTTCAGCCTTGTGGGTGGTGTTGTTTACGCATTCCATTGGAAACAAAGAGACGGTGAACCAAATCACAGGACCACATATATCATCTTATAGGGTTCAAAAAAATGTAGGGTCTCTCCTCCTATTACCTTATATACGTGTTTCCTTTTTATTATTCTCTTTCTACATTTTTCACCTTTGATGGTCTTTCTTTACTTGGTGTTTTTCCTTTTCTGTAATTCTCATTTATTTAATATTATTATTTAATATGTTTGATATATATATATCAATGCTTTGTATGTTCGGGCCACACGTTAACGTATTGGGTTCTATACGTCCTTCGGCAAGTTATCTGAACTAATCCTTCGTTGATAAGGACTCTTGATTTATTCTCCTGCTTCCTCGCCAAGCAGAGAAGCAAAATTGGAGCTTTTACAAAATAGGACTATCTCTGACAAAAATATTGTTTCTTTTTCTCTTTTTTCAGCCAATAATAGAAAAAGAATAACTATGTTTGTGCCCTTCTTATCCTTGTTAATCTTTTGGGTCTAGTCACGTTAGTTTTTGGTCTAGGATTCTTTTAGTCTTTGGTGTGAATAACCATTTTTAACCCGATGAAAGAGATAGGATATAATTTCTTTTATTTCTACTGGTGTCTCGTAATATTCAGAAGTGGGTTCAAACACAAATTTCCTCAAGAATCTCAAGCATTTTCTAAACTACGTATAATTAACTTACACAGAAAAAGAAAAATCCCGTAAAATTATTTTCAATGTACTTAATAGTTTTACGACGCCCAAATAAATTTAAAATCAATATTTTGTAACAAACCTTTTAAGTTTTAACAATCATATTTTTAACATTGTAATACACAATAGTCCACTCGTGGAAGAAAGTTATAAAAATGAAATGGACAAAAAAAGTCAAAAACTTTATTTGATGTATAATAAAATTACACGATAAATATATACTGCATATCTTATTATCATTAGATATGATGTGTGATTTTCACTCACTTATTATATCTAATAATAATAAAGTATATAGTGTATATTTATTGTACAACTTTATTATACACCAATCATTACTCTATGCAAAACTACTTGGTTTCAGGACAACATTCCAATTCAACGCTTTAAATTGTTCAATTTGGGACTTTAAAAGAAGAAAAAAAGACATGGGCAAGAGAGAGTGTTGCGTTGAGACGGCTAAAACCTATGAAGCTATGACATGGATATGGGACACGAAAACACCTCAAATTTAAAAAATTATAGGACAAGAATACAACATATATATATATATATATATAATTTTTTATTTTGTTATATGATTTTGTTTTTTGGATTTTTTTGTCATGTTTGTATAAATTTTTTATCTGATTAATTTTTTTTAATTAATTGAAGAATTTTTAAAATGAAATTATCTAATAGTACCGGTCCAATTAAACAATTAGAGTTGATTTTAGGGTTATGTTGGTATTAAAAATTTTGAAAAAAATAAAGAAACTAACCCAAGTGTGTCCGTGGTGTATCCAAGTCGTGTCCACAATGAATTAGAGTTGTGTCTGACGTGTGTCCAGCCATGTCTGATACGTGTCCGAGCTCAAAAAAATTATCTTTTTAATTGAACATGTACAGATATATATTCGACATTTATCGTGTGGATGCCCTATAAGTGAGTGTTCATGCTTCTTAGCCTGAAACTAAAGGCTTGATACAATAAGCTATTATTGTTTTAGGCTTCTAGCCCTCTAAGTTTATAAATACATAGGCCGAGTCCCTTCATACTGCTGAAATATAGCCAACAGATTATTTTTTTTTCCCCTTATCTTTTTTTCCCCTCCAAAATGACTATATTGGTAACAACTTTGCAATCGTTGTTTAAATCCTTTCTTTTCTATGCAAGCTGATTCCAAGGAACTCTATGAAGCCCTTAGTCCAAGCAGAAAATAAGCTTTCCTACAAGGAATTTTTGTGAAAATTCCCTGGAAGAATGGCATAGTCACTGCAGCTTTGGACCATTTTACTACTTTGACACATACATGATGAGTAAAAAGGCTCGGTCATCCGTGATTTGTTCATGATTAAATGTGGACCAAGGTGATTTTGTCCTATTCTTTTTATGTATTTATTTATTTTTGGTGAGATCCTATTCTTTTTAACAGAAACTGCTCTAACTTTATCCGGCAGGGTAACCAAGTTGTGTAGTGATGAGTCAACAAGTCAAGCTCATCCAGAGACGTTTTGAAGAGACTTTTATGAGTGTCAGTCAGCGCAGTTTTGACATAGTATGTGATATGTAATGTTCAATTTCATGACTAAGTTATAATTAAGTTATAACTTGTGAAAAATAATGGAATATGTCATGCCTAATTGATTTACATATTTTATAATTTTCTTTCCTTTCAATGTGAGAAAACGCTAATGATGTTCATTAATCTGACACTTAAATTTTCTTCTACCTTTCTTTTTCTATAGCCGGAGGCAAAATTTGAAGATGTTTCTGCAAGAAGTGAAAGTTTCTTCGTGGAATAAGTTATCAAGGTATATAACTTGGTCTGTCTCTATCTCTCCCTGTATCTGCTTCTTACATGACCGCAACACCGAAAGTCAGATTGAAGAATAAGTAATACTACGTGCACATTATAGAGAAAACATGGACGCAAAATACATGCAATCTGTAGCATCATCCTCACTCATTCCCATAAATGAAGTAGTATCTTGAATGCTTATTGTCCAATAAACAGAGAGAAGCAGCTGAAACACCTTGTATGTGTGAAGTCCTGAAAATAGTTAATTGGCAGTTGCCAATAGATATTTGTATATTTGTATGTACGTAGAAACTCACTCAAATAACATAATATTTTTTCTCTCATCAACATATACAATATATAATAAATAGAAGAGGAAATTCTTAAACATTTATAACTCGATAGACATATACAAACTCGATACATGACTTTACTTTTTATAGGCTTTACAATATAAAGTGACAAAATAAAAAATAACTACAAAGTCAAGAAGCATGGGTAGTAATTAATATGTAGGTGCTCAAAGTCTTCGTATTAAATGACTTGGATAAGAGATTTGGTGACTACAATAAATATTAAAGATTGAGTATTTAATGTTTTGATTTAAATTTTTTAACATGTATTAACCTTAAAAGTATTAGATGTGTCATTAAATTCATGTGCAAATTTCACTAATTCACACTAAAAGGTCTCATATATTGGATGTTTATATGAAACTTCATTACCCTTGGCAGTACATTAAAATCAATTTTAAGTCTAGCTCACAATGATGTGAAGTAATGCACAAAATAAATGACAATAACAAAAATAAAATAGCAATTGAGACCAATTAAGTATTATGGGGCAAAGCGCTTCAATTACAAATCAATAACCTTTTCCTAACTAACTGTTTTGTGATGAAAGGCTGACATCCATGAAATGAAAAGACAAAGATGGATGAATCTATTCCTGATAGAGTAGATAAAGGATGTGCCACTTGAAAATGCTACAGCAGAAGCTGAACAAGATGAATCATGCTTGTTGATTATGATGATTAGAGATGACTGGTAGTCAATTTTTCAAGTTTGAGATAAAAAGAAGAAAACGTTCAAAATTCAATTCCAATTTCCAACTGATAACTTGAGATTTGCATTCGGCAAGTATTACTATTCAATTCACCGACTTTGACAGAGTGTCACCTGTACAAGAAATGCCCAAATTCTGACCCTACAGATTTCTGAATTTGGGATGATACTAACAACTACAACTAATTCTATCTATCTGCTAGAGACTGAAAATTACAGCTCCAGAATGTTACTGGGCAAAGAAACAAGAAGAAGCTATAGAAATTGCATTCAAGCAAAAGGTAGTCACTGTTTTCACTATTCATCAAAGAACAAAATTGAATGCAAACTCTGATCTGATCTGAACTACGAAGCATAACACTGCATGATGCGAGCATGATCGTCATCATAATCCTTCAATTCGATCCCCACGTCACACTTTCTGACGCCATTCAACGCTTCAGATCTCTCCATAGTTTCCATCGCTCCCTGCAAATCGCCGCCGGAAGTTTCCATAATCGAAACGCTGCGTTTTGCCCGCGCCACCAAGTCCAGGCCCACGGGCGCTGGAACCTCCGCGTCAGAAACTCCCTCCGGCGGCAAAGATATTTCCGAATCAGGAAACGTAGGAGCTGTAACCGCAGGCGTCACGACGGGAGCGTTATTAAGATTCGCCGGAGGATGATGAACCATCCAACCAGCTTCGGGTCCAAGCGCTGAAGCATCAACCCTTCCGTTCACCGGCGAAGTAGCCGGAGCTTGCCTGCTCGCAGCGTAAGGTACTGGAGCCGGAGCATGCCTGCTCTCGGCGTTAGGTCCCGGCGCCGGAGACTCCACCGGAGGATGAGGTCGTTTCCGGCTTGTGACGTTGAACGAAACCGACTTCGGAACCGGACGCACCGGACGGGAACTCGGAGCAAGAACTGTTTGATTGTCCGGAAAATTAGGGATACTTCTCCACCGGCGGTCGGCGGAACTGATCGGAGGAACCACCGGTGCCGGCAAAGGAGGAACAGAGGAAATTCCAGAGACCGCGTTTGAGCGGAGGCTGAGTATCCCGGAGAGGCCATGAACGGCGACATGTCGGCCGTAAAAGAGGCCGGGGAAGGCGATCTCGACGCCGCCGACGGAGACGCCGGCGGCGTAGGCGGTGCTGCGCATGATGTCAAGGCGGCGCTGCTGGAGGAGTGTTGGGAGGGCGTAGCCGTCAGGGAGGAGGCGGAGCTCGGCGACGGAGAGGCGGCGAGGGACCACGTGGAAGCGCAGCGTATCGGTGTAAGTCGACGCTGGTTGCGTCATGTCGAGGGCAAAAAGGGAAGCGTCCGTTGGCGCGAAGAACGTGAACGTGTGGCGCGAGGTGGTGGTGTTGTTGTTGGTGGTGGTTGTTCTTCCTTCTTCTTCTTGTTTGTTTCTTTGATTCTGATTCTGGTATGAGAGGACTTCGAATTGAAGATCAGAGGTCACGATTGCATTGCAGAAGAGATCGTACCCTCGCTCCCGTAGACTGTCCAGCATGGAATCGAACTCTCTGCTCGGGATGCAGCTCACGTCGTTAACAAGAAAGATGAACACGCATATGACGGAGAATGGACGGAACATGGACGCCATTGACGGAGCTTCTCCAAGACCCTTCTCAAGAACACAATGGTGATTGGTGATGGTGGTTGTTTTTGGCGGGATTTTTCGTTTTCAGCACTTTCAGAAAAAGATAAAGCATTATGAGTTTATCACCGAAATGCTTAAACTTTTCACGTTTTATTACTAACTTGCCATCCTTGCAGGCCAAGGCCCAGTAGGCCCACGTAATGGACTTTGAAAGAACCACCTCATCAAATAGTCTAATGGTATGGGCTTTTAAAGTTATTTTTTTGCCCTTTTGTGATGGGCTTTCTTAATAATCCATGATGATGTCTTCTAGTGTATGGTTCAAAGATGAGGCATGCGCTCTAGCAGCTACGCTTGAGCTTAGGACACCTCCCCTGATACACATGGCTTCGTCTCTCAAATTATGATACCCCAATTATTATTCCTATAAATCATTGGTCTTACTACTAATAAGGCGATTCAATGAGTGTGCTGAAGAACTGTCTGCATGCGTGAAACTCTCCATCCATGCGCCCTTGTTCTGATAATCATGATCACTCTCTCTCTCTCTCTCTCTCTTCAACATTAATTATTACTTACTTACTTTTGAAATAACTGCAGTAAAAGAAAAGAAAAGAATTATCTTATATTGCTTCTAACTTCTAAATACAAAGGGTAAAATAACATATCAGACATGAAAATAATAGGTAACAACGTTGAAGTGCTGGATAAAAGGCGACCGTGTAATTATCATTGTTATGATCCAAATCAAAAAGTGCTGAATCCCGGATCCGGATATATTATACGATTGAAATCTGAAGGACATTTGTTTTGACATAAAGTTGCATGCGCGCGGAGACAGAGCCTACCACAAGCAACCACGGATTCAATTCATAGAGGAGGAAAGTGGGTCACAGGGATTGTTGGACCCCAGAGCAAAGAAGATGCGAGAAGATGAGATGGGACCAGACCAGATACATTCGTTGACCCAAAAAATACTAATATAAAAGAGATGAGGTATATTCATGCACACGAGGTTTTCAATTTTGAAAGAAGCTTCTTGCACGGAAAGGGAAATTAAAGGATGAATGAAAGAGCTTCTTGTGAATCATTTTTCATTTTCACGATTTCTTTTTTGCTTACATTTCTCTACATATTTTTCATGCGCCAAAATTAGATTTTACCTAAAATTTGATAAATTTTTAAGTCCTTTTAGAGTAATACAAATCATTTGTTATGCTCCATTCGTTGATTGACATATAAGTTATTATATTAAAAATATAAGAAAAGTGAGAGATAATAATAGCCTATAAAACTTATGTATCAATTAACAAATAGATTAAAATAAATATTTTTTCTTACTTTCGGTGCATCCACATATTTCTCCTATAATTTATGGTGTGTGTGTCAGCATAGAGAAATTTCTTGTCTCATATCTCTGTACTAATATTTATGTATAAAGTTGTTTCTCATTGATTTTATTTCTTTATTGGATACACTTTAAAATTGAAGTGTGTAATTGGCAAAAAAAATATATTATTTTTCATAAATGAATGAGGGGCTCAAACATTTTAATAATAGGAACAAGAACAAAGTTAGTATTTCTCTTCATATGAGGGAAAAAAAGGTTATGAGTTTATTCTTATCCACACAAGGGAAGTAATGTTTTTAAAAAATTGGGGTTAAATGATAAATTACCACTATGGTACTGAGAAATTCTTAAAATTGAGTAGAGGTGTAGTTTTGATATAAAAAGAATTTTAAAAAATGATGTATTTACTATTAGTATAAAAACACTGCACAATTATATATTACAGCATGCAATAATATTTGACTCTCATAATTATTATTTTAAAAATGACACAAACAATGATACTTAATTGAATGATTTTGCTTGAGTTGGGTAATACTACTAGGGCGACCTCCTAGAATTTAGCATAATTGTATATTCAAAACTCGAACCTAGATCTCAAGTTAAATGAAAGCAGCTCAGCTCTTAATCAGTTATATGCACTCATCGGTTCAACATAATGATTTTACAAAACCTTTAATATTTACAATGTATTAAAATTATTTACATTAGGGGAGGTAATACAAGTGCTATACTGGGATGACACGTGGTGTACGAGGAGTGAAAGGGCAAGAAATGGACGAATGAGATTGAATCGGACCATGCATTCTTATATGTCGGACGGCATGATTAGCTCCAGCAGGGAAACGCCATTGCCCCCACACTTTTTGCTTAATTTCCTGCACGAATCCGCCGGCGCTTCCTGTTAGGCCTTTCGGCAAAACGACAAAAGGAATTCCTTTGACGTACTAACAAAAATGAAGGGTGTTGATTTGGCATTCACTTTCCCAATTCGCGGCTTTTAGAAGCGCGTAGTGTTGTCTTGGGACGGCAAAAGCACGGAAAAGGAAGCAAAAAAACCACCAGTGAGGCTGCACCCGCACCACACCAAGTCAAACAATAAGCGTAAGTTTCCCATTTGCACTATCTTGTCGCCATTGTCCACTCGCACTAAAAGCATGTGCATATCCATCTCCAATGCTTTATTTCCTCTATCTTGAACATGACCCTTCTATCTATTGATAATTTGTGGATTTTATTAATTAAAAATTTTAATAAATAACGTTCCCCATAATCTGTTACATGGCACGGACTTCTTACAAATCATATTATCCTTATTTTTTTATCTCTGCCGACATGTTTGTTCCGATAGATGGATGAGAAAGTTTTATATTGTCAATGATCAAGTTCTTCTTATAGTCAGTGAAAAGCAACCCGATTATTCAACCATGACCTTAGCATGTTGTATTTAGTCAAATTATAATACCATTTAACCACCCATAATCACATATTGAAAGCCGAATATTACGCAATTGTACTTCGCTTTACAATTTTTTATCTATCATAAATACAAATTAATGGTAATTTTTCATTAACCAGTGATAGACAGCTCCATTCCTTCAAAAGATTTGTTGTTTTATAATCAATTTAATTTTTAACTTTAACTACACTTTCCTTTCCTTTTTTTTTTGGAATCTCTCGAATTTTATATCTAACTGTCAAATAAGAATTAGTAGAGAAAAGAATTATGAAACCGATATAAAAGTTAGAGAGAGCACGAGAGAGAGAGAGAGAGGGAGAGATAAATTAAAAAATAATAAAGAGGTATAAATTTTGTTAAAATTTACTTGCTATAATGATCTAACACAATTATTTATTCTTTATCAAAACAAATTTACGTACCTAGAATAAAATCATAAATAACTAAATCATGTAGCTTTATTTTATTCAACCAGTGTCTTTTCATTTTTTACGGAGAGCTATCTTTTATTCTTTAATATCCGGACAATATTTTTCATGCCTATGCTTTAAATATGTTTTAGTATGAGATAGGATGAAATTCCTGTATATTATCAATACAAAATGAATATCTTATTTAGATATCTATTTTATTATTATTGTATATAATAATAGTTTTTACTTTCACATTAACTTAATCCATCCCAAAAAATATTTATAAATATTGAAAAAATATTTTTAAAATTAATTTATATAATTAATTAATTATATATCTTACTCACAAGTCACACCAATCAAGTTAGCTGTTTTTCAAAGCTATTACTTGAAGGAAAAATAATAATAATTATATTTATAAAATATAAAATACCATAACAACTAACATATCATTTATTATTAAATAAAATATAAACTCCTCACATCCCATGGCGAAAATAACACTACTTTAGAAAACTTTTTCAAATTGAAAGTAGAGAGGAGGGGGAAAGTAAAGTATATATCCATTGAAGAGTAAAGGAATGGGGGATTGTGGGAGTAGTTGAGTAGTGACATGTGATAAGCAAGAGTTTCGAGTTTTTCTTCCTCTCAGTTATTCTTGTTTCTGCCTTCCTTTCCTTTTTTCTGTGTCGTGGGCAGACTAGAAAGAATAGCGACAAGTCCAGTTCAGAGTTAGTTGTGATTCCGGATGGCGTCGTCGACGAAGGTGGTGACGACGAATCCGGATCTGCCACGTCAGTCATCCGTATGCTCCCTTTCGAGCCTCCTGGCGGAACCATCCAAGAGCATCACCATGGACGACCTCCTTCTCAACCCCTCCATCTACTCTTCCTCTTCCGAACCTAATCCCAATCCCGAGCCCGAGCCCGAGCCCGAGCCCGAGCCCGCCACTGCCAGTGCCAACGCCAGCTCCTCTGTTCCGAAGGAGAAGACAATGGAGGAGGTGTGGAAGGAGATGGTGACAGGCACCACCCTTGCCCAACCCCATCAATTAGATAATAATAATAATAATAACAATGAGATCACACTGGAGGATTTCCTCTCCAACTCCAAGCCTGCTCCTTCCGCTCTTCCTCTCGCGGATCATCACGATGACGTCACCACCATCATCCCTTCTGCTCCTCCTCCTCCTTTCATTCCAAATGGAACAGCGCTGCCAGTGGTTGCAGTGTCACCATCTCAACCGCAAGCAGGAGCAGCAGGAGGTGGAGGAGGAAGGGGAAAGAGGAGGAGAGCTGTGGCTGTGGAGGAAGCCGTTATTGATAAGGCCACTCTTCAGAAGCAGAGACGGATGATCAAAAACAGAGAGTCTGCCGCCAGATCCCGCGAACGCAAGCAGGTCCGCTCCCTTTCTTTTTTCCCCTCTCTTTTCTCTCTTCTTTTTTGTCATTTCATTTCAATCCAAAAAAAAAAAAAGCCCTTAATTAATTATTCCATTTCAATCAAAATTGAAAGTTTTAATTTTTATTATTATTTTTGAAAAGAAAAAAAAAAACAAAGGAAAAGGGCGAGGAGTGTGTGTGTGATGTTGCTTGCTTTGCTTTGGTTGCAGGCTTACACCGTTGAGCTAGAGTCTATGGTTGTTCATCTGGAGGAAGAGAATACGCGATTGTCGCGTGAAGAGGTATGTATGGATAGTATCTAGCGTAATCAGTCTTCCTCCTCACTACAGGTTTTCAATTTTAAAGCTTAAGCCTTTCCTTTTCCTTTTCCTTACTGGGTTGAGGGGGGGAAAAAAAAACAAAATCCAAAATTGTATTTTAGTGACTCACATCATGTACTTTTATTCTTTATCGAAGATTTGTATTCCCTTTGTGCTTACAAATCTGATCAGTTTGCAAGTTTTTGAAATATTATTTGTTTCTTTCGCGTGCAGGCTGACAGGAACAAACAGAGGTATAAGCAGGTATGTAGCATACTTATATGTCTTCTGCTCATAACTGAATTCGCTTAATTCTGGTTTATTTCACCATATTTTGTTGAATTTAAACTGCCATGTAATGCTATATATACATCCACTCCATAAAAGAAGACTAATTCCATTTTCTATGACCATGTATTTAACGGTAACCATAAGCCCAAGTTTGGGATTAAAGGTGAGTTTGGTATTAAAAAAAAAAAATAGGTGAGAAAATTTTCATGAAATAGATTTGCTAATACATAAAATAGTATCTCCATTTTTACCCCCATACGACCCCTTGAGTGGAAAATACAGGACATTCCAGCTAAAACGAGTTTGTAAGTAGTATACGAAACAAAAATAATGGTCACAGTTGAAAATGTTATCGAGTTTCAAAGATGAACTAAACCACTATCATCAGTGACAGATACTCCTTATTCGTGACTGGTCGTGGTCATGCCATTCTTATTGATTTATGCGACTCACTCGGACTAGACTTTAATGTATTACACGCTTGAATCAGATTCAAGCCTGCCGTTGGAGCTGTAGAGAGAAATTTATGATGTCTTTGCAAATATTTTTGGTGTTCTGCAGAGCTGTCATCTTTGCATTGCCTTAGTACCTAGATTTTAGTTAAATTGGATATCATCAACAGAATTTCTAGATCTTGATTAAAAGTCTACGTGATTATTGTTGAATTTTGTACGTCAGTATTATGGCATGATAACAATTATACTAGTTCTATTCTATATTTATCCATCCTGATTAACAGGCTCTTGTCTTCATTCCCGTGTTTTACTTTCATAGTAGCTCACCATTTCCTATTTGTCTCTGATAAAAAAAAATCTACTTGATGATTTCATTTGTTATGGCACATGCAACTGCACAACTTCGGGAGAATGGAGAGTTTTACTTTTACATTTTTCTTTTTAGGGGGAAATAAAAGTAGGAGGGAGGGGTGGGTTCCAAGTTTCATCTAGAGGGTTGGATGAACTCTTATTGTTCTCTTACGACGTCCTAAGGCTTAAATAAGAAATAACCTAGTTGGGCAAGGCAACAAGGAACATGTGCTTTTCCTTTAACTTTTATCTGAAGATATATTTGCCTTCCCATTAGTTGGCTACTTGGCTGTCATCTAATGTGATCCCTTTCTCCTTTACTCTTTGCCTACAGCTCATGGAGTGCCTCATTCCAGTTTTGGAGAAGCGCAAACCAAGACGAAAGCTTCGCAGAGTAAATTCAGTTCAATGGTGAGGTAACCTCTTGTCTGTCATAACAACCTAGTTTGCATTTACTGGTGTAATATCTCCATCAAAGGGAGCAGAATAGTGTTAAAGGGTAAATATTAAAAAGAGTGGAAAAGGTTTCGGAGCTTCTACCTTATACGATTATATCATACACCTCTGCCGCTGTTACATTGTTGTATAGAGAAAATAGCTGCAGCCATTTAATTTAAGCATTCAACGAATTTGATTATTGGTCCACTGACTGCGGAAGATCCATGCATGGTTCTGATGGATTTTGCGGGGTTAGGCCTTGTTCTAAAAGTTGAACAAATAAGAACGCAGGCCTTATGTCTAAGGCCTGTAATATGGTTTTTACTTTATAGGAAGGGGAAAGGGGAGACTTATTGATGTCGATTATGATGTTTCTCGGTTATATATATAGTACTCACAGCAAGTATCCTTCTTCATCCATTGTACGTAACAGTTTGATCTGAAATTGATTTCCTGTCCATTTACATATTTATTAACTTCTATTCATAGTTCCCTTCTTGTATTTGATATCCTGTCCAACCTATTGTGTGTTATTGGGGTAAAACTCGTCTTATTCATTCGCACTGCATGCTTACATTATGACGTAGATGAATTCAATTTCGGGATTAACCACTCTTTAGCTGGTTTTTTTTCCCCAATTTTATTCTAGATCTCTGGCTAACAAATTTGCAGCCCAAAATGAATGTTGAATGCTTCTAGTTATGTTATAAATCGTTTGCATTATTTAATTCTTTCTTTTGGGATTAATATATGCAAATTAAGTGGAAAACACAAACTAAAGGATCATGCAACTCTGAAACCATTATGAAAGCGGGTGTGTTGTGGTTCAGATGCTTTGTAGGTCTTTATGCGGGGAAATTAACATTGCTTAACAAACTTACCCTTAACATAGGGTTAATCCCGAGTATTTTTACACAAAACTTAATCAAATTTATCCTCAGTTTTACTGTGATACTATCAAATTTACCTTCAATTTTTACTCTTGAACTAAATATACCCTTAACAGAAAAACACAGACCTTTGTTTTGTTGGTGTGGGGGAGCACAGAGGATCGAAGTGGTGTGCGATTACAACAATGCACTCTAGGCCACAGTCACTGTCCTCCACCCTCGTCCACTAAAACCAAAGAAAGGTTAAAAAAAAAAGTCAAGGATTAGTTGGTTCCCTCTATGTTGGGGACCAACATTAGTCTCACTAAAAAACTTGTAAAATAGTCCATCAGCATGTTTTTAATAGAGGTTATTTGACAAGTAGGACCTTGTGTCATTCTCACTCAACAATTTTAAACACCAAAATCCCCTTTCATTCCCTCTTCATTGAAGGCTCGAAATGAGCAGACTCGTAAACCACTAGTGGTAAGGCGCCGAGGAAGCAACTAGCAATGAAGTGGTGGATCTGGTGATTGATTGGCAGAGTGAAGAAGTCACACTATGAAGGTCCCGAGCCATGATGGAACTGGAGAGTTTAGGAAGTACCAAAAGTGTATCAGGTTCTGATCAAGAAGCTTCCCTTACCTTGCAGTTGCTCGTTTGTGAGATTGTGCAGGACTTTATGACTGAACTTCCCTTCCAGAGCAACACCATCGTGGTACTCCAGATTCCCCCAAAATCCAATCTTTTTTTATCCAAAAAAGTTTTTTGAGCAAATCCCTTTCAACTAAACATAATTCCTATTCACCTACAAATCCAGTTGACCGGTACAAGAAGCATCGGTCATGTGCTGTCCTCTTGCCTGAGCTTATTGGCTATGTGGACCGGCTATGAGAAGTGGGATTATGGTTCATCAAAGTTATCAAGTTCTTTTTTTGAAAAAAGAGAAAAAGGTCTTTAGTATTTCAAAGGGAAGCAAGTTTTGTGGTATAGTTTGTCTCATTGACAATGTTTATGTGTGACAAGGTTATTAGGTACTCAAAATGATAAATTGGGGGTTAGTCTCTTGTTATGTGGTTATCTAAGATTATGCTAAATTCTGCTTTTCGAGCATTTAGATTTGGGCATGTATTCAATAGTGCAATAGGAGGGAGGTGGCAAGGTGGTTTGCTACATGTTTTGATTAACTCTACTTAGAATTGAGAACGTTTCAAGAAACAAATCTTAGAGTAGTTTTCAAAAATACAATTCTCATATACAATTTTTGCTATAATTCTTTTCTTGTTTTTAAGAATTAGGACATTCCAAATTCCCCCCCTTTTTTTTCAAAATAGTTGGACTGTTTGAATTCCCTTCACGCTACAATGCTTTTTTAGAATTCAGGCATTTCAAATTCCCTTGCCTTTCCACTGCTACAGTGCTCTTTTTTTTTTTCCTCTTTGAATTCGGACAGTCCGAAGAAAGAAATAACAAAGTTCCGATAGCCAGAAGTCTCTGAATGGGGTCAAAGGCGAGAACGGATGCAGTTGATGGAATGCCATAGTGAATGACAATTCTGGGATCCAACTCACTTGACTGCAAACCACCACGGTTCTGCAACTTATTTTGCTGAAAAAATTCAAAAAAAAAAAAATCAACAGGATCAAAATTAAAAAAAAAAACCTATAATAAAAAAACAGATAATAATAATAATAAAAGCAACATAGTAAGAACTCCAAAGAGAAATGAACTTTGAAAAAAAAAAAAAGAGAGGAATGGTTTACGTTGGAATGGTGTTGCACAGCCTTGTGCAACAACTTCTTGGCAAACATGGTTGTTGATGATGTCGTCTTAGGTTGTCTTTCAGAATTTGGTTTGGTTTGTTGGGGTGATCATTCCAATGCTGATTTTTTTTTCTTTCACTTTGCATCAAAAATCAAAATTCTCTGCTTTTTAGCTTCTCATCAGTCAGTCAGTCAGTCAATCAATGGAGGATAAAACTGAGGTATGGTTGGGGGTTCAACTTCATGGACAACAAGAAGTTACTCTTCATGATGCAAAATCTACCGAGATTTGACTGAGAGTGACTCCTTTCTCCCTACACGGACTTGAAAAGGTGTGAGTGGGAGTAAGTGGCAAGAGCGGAGAAGGATACCTAACTCCTCTCAAAATCTTGGATATAACAAGGGACAGAGGTGTAAATATTGTAAACACTGGTCACCAATTACGAAATTCAATGTATCAACCAAGGTATTTACATATAAACCGTTCAATCAAAATTAAATAACATCCAATGGTGATTGCTAATAGGGAAGGACCAACATTAGCGCCCAACAAGGGGTGTAGCAACTAATCCTTGACCCAAAAAAACAAAAAGGAAGACCCGAGACCATTTTTGGGTGGTGACGAAGAAATTATGTACTTTGAATGTAAAGGCCTAAGAATTGAGCCTCTTTTTTCCTTTGGTCATGGGAGAGTTGGACCTGGAGACTGGTTTATTTTTTCGGTCCACAATATTCGTTCAATTTGTGTAGTGTGGTCTTGGGAGAAATGGGCCATGTTGAATACCCTTTTTTTGGGTCAAAGTGAATTCACTTTCTAAATTGGCCTAAAATGTTGCTAATTTTCAAGTTTAGCGCTAATTTTCCAGATTTCAGTTTAAAACTCAAAATCGAAATCGAATTTTCGCTACTTTTTCCTTCACAAAACAGAAGACAGAAAACCTAAACCTAAAATCAAAATCAAAACAAAGAAAGAAATGCGCTTCTCGCTTTTTTACCAAAATAAAATAAAAAAATGAATATTTCCCAATCTTCATTGGTTAAGAGATTAATTACCTATATACATCAATTTATGAGTTATTGTAATTCGTTTGACTGTTAAACGAGTTATCATAGCACAACGTACCATAGCTAAACGAATTAGTTGATCAATCACTGACGCGCAAACTGGAAAAGTTGATGGGCGGGACTGACGCTGTTGACTGGCCTCATGCATGAAACGCCCTACAGTTGGCCAATTTACCCAGTCAAAGAATCTCTGCAAATGGCGCAACTTTGCACGGCGCACAGGATGCAATTCGGCCAACATGTAGTTGGAGGTGTGTTGTAATTCGACTAACCGTAAGCCGAATTGTGCCGGACATTTTCAGCCAAAATGTTTCACTGTTGAACGTTTTACGTCTCTCATACGTTGAGGTGTAAGCTATTTTGCATTTTCATCAGAAACGGTGTATATAGGTAATGAATCTCTAAACCAATGGAGATTGGGAAATAATTGTTTTTTTTGGAAAAAAGGCCTAAAAGCTTCGTTGACCCAATAAAGCGTATAGGGCCTTTCTAATACAATTCTGTCAAGTAGTCGTGTGCCCTTTTGTTCTTCTACATATTCACTGCCTTTTCTTCGACCAAAAATATAAAAAACTTATTTGGGTGTTTGGAGACCTCTAATAAAATAAAATTTTTATGTTTAAAATAAGTTAGTATATTAAATAATTAAATTTAATTTCTTAATTTAAAATGAGTCTAAAAATAAATTAATTTAATTACTTTTACTATTTTATTCTTCATTAATGAATTATAAATAAAATATTATATTTAATTAAAATTATTTTAGTATTTCATTTGTTGGAATTCAATTTAGTACAATGATTTGAGTTTGATTTTAATTTTTTTACTTAAGTTGTTTTTAAAATATAAAATTTAATTCAATTTAATTCCTCGATTCAATTGAATTTCATAAATTTTCAAATGGGGTGATTATATGGGTACAACTGTACAAGGGATGTGTCAAGACAAGTGGACTCCACCTGGGATTGACGTCTTCAAACACCGATTAGCAGCCGGCGTAAGTAGCATTTATTTTCTGAAATCAAGTATAGCCATTGCCCTTCACGACGAACGGTTTGACGTTTTCTCTTTGGACATTTCTGGCTTGGAGGTTGAACATTTGACTTTGAAGAAAGCCAGAAGCATGGCCAAAGGAAATTAAAAACAAAAACAAACTGGAAGCACGTCTTATTCAGTCCAGCACCGCACTTCTAATGTACTAGTACTGGTAGCTAGCTTATAGAGTGAAGCGATGATATACATGAGTGATACTTGATACTCACGATTCATTTAACAATTAATTCAGCTAGCTCACCGCACGAAATAAAGTTTCAACTCAAATCTTGATTTTCTAGCAACTTATTTATTTATTTATTTATTTTTGTTGTGGAATCTTACACGTACAAATAAAGTCCTAATTTTGAGAATGAAAAAAAATATAAAGATCTAGCTAGAGGCAGAAGCAGAACACGCACGCACTGGGCTGTGTTTGAGAACAATCAGAAACAGAAAAATGAGCTCGAAGCTAAAAGTGGAGACGGTATGCAGAAAATGCATCAAACCGTCGTCACCAACACCTCCACACCTTGAAACCTTCAAGCTGTCACTTCTAGACCAGCTTTCCCCAAACATCCACGGCAACATGACACTCTTCTACCCTCCTTCTCCTCGTCACAACCCATGCGAATCCTCCGCCAAATCGCAACTCCTTCAAGACTCACTCTCCCAAACGCTGACCCTCTTCTACCCTCTCGCCGGAACCCTCCGTGACGCCGCCACCATCCACTGCAACGACCAGGGCGCCCTCTTCATCGAGTCCCGAACCGACGCCTCTCTCGCCGACATCCTCGCCACCCCCGACTTCGACACCATCCAACATCTCCTCCCCACCACCTCGGAAACCTCGAACGACGACGACTACGCTGCTTCTTCCACGACAATGCTCGTCGTCCGCTTCACCTCGTTCGCTTGCGGCTCCACCGCCATCACCATTTCCCTCACTCACAAGATCGCCGACTTTGCGGCACTGATCACATTCCTCAAGGCATGGACCGCCGCGTGTGGCGGCGCCGGAGACACCCAACAGGTTGTCCCAGAACTCGCCGCCGGCGCCGCCCTCTTCCCTCCGAGGGAGATTCCCGGGATGTCAGCCTCCGTGAACATCGCCGCCGCCGAGAAGTTCACGACGAGGAGGCTCGTGTTCGGAGCTTCCAAGGTTGAAGAGCTCAAGAACAGAGTCAAAACCGAAATCCAAGATCATAACGGTGAACAACATTCTGAAGGTGCGGCGGTGTTTCACTTTCACCCGTCGAGGGTGGAGGTGGTGCTTGCTCTCATTTGGAGATGCGCTTTATTGGCTTCGAAGGCGAAAAGGGTGTCGTTTAAGCCATCGGCGCTGTTCCAGGCGGTGAACCTCCGTCCACGGATGGTTCCGGCGGTTCCGGACACCGCGGTAGGGAACTTTGTGTGGCCGTTCGCGGTGACGGTGGAAGAAGAAAGTCACGTGGAGCTGCACGTGATGGTGAAGAAAATGAGGGATGCAATGAAGGAGTTTATAGAGACTAAGGCTGAGGGGTTTAAAGAGGAAGGTGGGTTTGGATTTGTGATGGAAGCTCTGAAAGAGAGGAGTGAGTTTTTGAAGAAGAAGAAGAAAGAAGAAGAAGAAGAAGGGAATAACGTTGTGGTGTATAAGTGTACGAGTTGGTGTAAGTTTCCATTGCATGAGGTTGATTTCGGGTGGGGGAAGCCGGTGTGGAATTGCAGCGTGAACAATATGGCGAGCAACACCATTGCCTTGATGGATACGAGAGATGGCGGAGGAGTTGAAGCTTTTGTCACTTTGGATGAGGGGCACATGCCATTCTTTCAACACCATCACGAGCTCCTACACTATGCTCTGCTTAATCCAAGCCTTGTATAACATTAATTTCATCTGATCTTCACAAACAATATATGTCAGTTATCAAATTAAAAATGCATATGAGGTTTGTGATGTCAAGGATTCCACTATTATTATAGTTGATTTGATCATTATAGCCAACTCAATCATCGCAGTTACAAATATGTGTTTTCTGTGTGGCTCATGATCATTTTGATATGCATATAGTATATTGTGTTAATTTCTCTATACTTAGCTCGTTCCAATCAAGTAACTGGCCAAAATATGGATTCAACGTTACTTGTGAGACTCTCCCAATGGGAGTTGGTAATGTTAGGTTACCTTTCTTGGTTTAATATGACACAGCTAACACTAATTAATTAATCAACAATGTTATTTTAACTCTTATTTTTTAGTGTCTCATTTAGACATTCATTACATTACGTTGAATGAAATTATGATCTCATTATTCTTCCTTACTCATCTAGCGATAATTGAGTAGGTGTTCAAATGGATGTTAATTAATTCACACAAGAAACAGATCCATAATTTTAGTAGCTAAGTCGAAAAGTAAACAAAAAGTTCAATTAGTATTGGGTAACAATGAGTATTAGTCTTTCGTTTAATTTTTTAAATGGAGATTTAAAAAGGATCATCAGAGTTTGTTTGTTTTTCCGGGGTAGGTTATTTGCGCATGTACAAGCAAGCAATACAATATAATAATTTTTACTCAATATATATTGGAATATAATAACCAATATATATTTTGACTGCAGGGCGAGCCCAACAGTCATACACGTTTTAACTAGCTCAAAAATAAACAAAAAGCATTGAAGTAGTCATAACAATCCAGGCAATAACTTTTGTACGACAAAAAAATTTATAGATCTCATAGATGAATGTGTTAACAGAATAATGAAACAATGACATACAAGAAATCTGAGAAGAACTAATGAAGTTGAATGTGTATTGTATATCGCTGAACAACTTGAATTCTGATGACTTGTGTTTACAAAGATGAACACCAGCCTTTATATATGTGAAGGAAAGACCGAAAACCGTTAAAGACTTAAACAAATAACTAACTCATAACAAACAGCAGTGTGCTAGCTAGCTAATGAACATCTATCTAATGCCCATTTAAAGCTTATTTTATCAGCCCCCTCAAACTCATGAGATGCAAGAATTTCAACTCTGAGTTTGCGCCTAAAATAAGGGAACCTAGTGCTGAAAACTAACTTTGTGAGGATGTCCATAGCCTGCTTCTTAGATGGAATATGAAACACTTGAACACGTTGTTGAGTCACATGATCACAAATAAATTAAAGTGAAGGTTGATCTCAAAATGCTTTGTACGATTGTGAAGAATGGGATTTGCAGCTAGTATGACAGTACTCAAATTATCACAATAGACTTTAGATATGAAGGAAGTGAAAAGTGAAGCTCAGAGAGGAGTAGTAACTATATCTAGGAAATTTTAGCAATCACAGAAGTCAATGAGCAATATTCTGCTTCAATACTTGAGCGTGAAACAAAAGTTTGTTTAGATAACCAAGGCATTATATATATTAGGATCCAAATAGACATAAAAGCCAAACGTGGACGCCTGTCATTAGGGTTGAAGGCCCAATCTGAATCACAAAAGCAATGATGGGAAGAGTAGATGAAAGCCGGAATAGAAAACCATGTGAAGAAGTACCTTTGAGGTATCGAAGAATGTGTTTAACCGCCTTCCAATGGGAAAGAAAAGGGGAATGCATGAATTGACACACTTGATTAACAAAGAAAGCAATTTTAGGGTGAGTAATAGTTGCATATTGAAGACTGCCATAATAGAATGATAAAGAGTAGGATCATCAAAATGATCTGAACCCTATTTGATGAGTTTGAGTCTAGAAGTCATTGGGGTAGGAAGGGGTTTTGTCAAGTCAAATTTGGTGGCTTGAAATTTTGCTCATCCAATGGACAAATATTTCAAAACTCACATGCCATCTGCTTGCATCTCACGGTGGAAAAAAGAAAAATTTTAAAATCATGCATGTGGAAGCATCAAGCACCGAATGAGATGTTGAAATATTTGTCTCCAAAGGCTCTATAAATAGAGCAATGCTTTGCAGCATTTGTATCATCCCAACAAGAACAAATCCAAGCAATAACTTTTGTACGGGCACAATTTTAAGATTTTTTTTTTTAGGGATGGGCACTCACAAAAAAATTTATAGATCTCATAGATGAATGTGTTAACAGAATAATGAAACAATGACATACAAAAAATCTTAGAAGAACTAATGAAACTGAATGTGTATTGTATATTGTTGAATAAATTGAAGTGTGATGACTTGTATTTACAAAGATGAATAACTCATAACAAACAGTTTGTTAGCTAATGAACATCAAACTAATACCTATTTAAGGCTTATTTTATCAGTCCCCTCAAACTCATGAGATGTAAGAATTTCAACTCTGAGTTTGCGTCTAAAATAAGGGAACCTAGTGGTGGAAACTGACTTTTTGAGGATGTCCATAGCTTGCTCCTCAAATGGAATGTGAAACACTTTGAGTCACACGATCACGAACAAATTAAAGTGAAGATCGATCTCAAAATGCTTTGTGCGATTGCAAAAATTGGGATTCGCAACTAGCATGACAGTACTCAAATTATCACAATAGACTTTAGGCATAGAAGGAAGTGAAAGTTGAAGTTTAGAGAGGAGTGATTGAATCCAGGAAATTTTAACAATCATAGAAGCCAATGAGCGATATTTTGCTTCAATGGTTGAGCGCGAAACGAAAGTTTGTTTCTTAAATAACCTAGACATTATATTTGAACCCAAATAGACACAAAAGCCAAATGTCGACGCTTGTCATTAGGGTTGGAGGCCCAATCTGAATCATAAAAAGCAATGATGGGGAGAGTAGATGAAGGCCGTGATAGAAAACCATGTGAAGAAGTACCTTTGAGGTATCGAAGAATGTGTTTAACTATATTCCAGTGGGAAAGAAGAGGGGAATACATGAATTGACACACTTGATTAACAAAGAAAACAATTTCAGGGTGAGTAATAGTTGTATATTAAAGACTACCTGCAATAGAAAGATAAAGAGTAGGATCATCAAAATGATCTGAACCTATTTGGTGAGTTTGAGTCTAAAAGTCATAGGGGTGGGAAGGGGTTTACTATCACGAAGCTTGGCTCGAAGAAGGTCATTGATGTACTTGGTTTAAGACAAATGAAGGGAGCCATTAGGTAATTTCTTATCTTCAATGACCAAAAAATAATGCAGCTGGCCTAAATCTTTAAGTTCAAAGTTGTTATGGAGAGTGGAAATGAGAGTATGAGGAAGAACTTGTGATGAGGGCATCATCAACATAAACGAGGACAAAGATGGTGCAGTGGGGAGTGAATTTAGCAAAACGTGAAGGATCACAGTTAATCCTAGCCTTGTATGACATTAATCTCATCTGATCTTCACAAACAATATATATCAGTTATCAAATTAAAATGCGTAGGAGGTTTGTGATGTTAAGGATTCCACTATTATTATAGTTGATTTCATCATTATAGCTAACTCGATCATCGCAGTTACAAATATGTGTTTTCAGATATGCATATAGAGTATATTGTGTTAATTTCTCTATACTTAGATCTTGTTCCAATCAAGTAACCGGCAAAAATATTTGGATTCAACGTTGCTTGTGAGACTCTCCCAGTGAGAGTTGGTAATGTTACGTTACCTCTCTTGGTTAAATATGACAGCTAACACTAATTAATTAATTAATAATATTATTTCAACTCACACTTTTAGATGTCTCATTTAAATATTTATTATATCACGTTAAATGAAATTGTGTTATCATTATTCATCCCTACTCATTCAATAATAATGAGGTAGGTGTCTAGATACAATGCCTACTACAATCACAAGTAATTATTGAAATGACATTATTTATTAATTAATTCACACAAGAAAAATATTCGAAAAGTAAACAAAAAGTTCAATTAGTAGTATTGGGTAACAATGAGTATTAGTCTTTCGTCTAATTTTTTAAATGGAGATTTAAAAAGGATCATTAGAGTGAGTTTGTTTTCCCGGGGGTAGGTTATTTGCCCATTGTATAAGCAAGCACTACAATATAATAATTTTTCACTCAATATATTTGACTTTATTTTGGAATAACCAGTTGAGTGATGCTATTTTAACATACAAAAAATGAATGTTTATTCAAACATCTATTTTATAATCATTGGATGTGATGGATATTAAGTATAAATAAAGATCATCATTACATCCAGTGGTTATAAAGTGGATATCCGAGTAGACACTCACTTTTTAGGTATTAAAATATCGTTATCCTAACCGATATATATTTTGATTGCAGGGTGAGCCCAACAGTCATACACGTTTTAGCTAGCTGAAAAGTAAACAAAAGGCATTGAAGTAGTCATAACAATCCGGGCAATAATTTTTGTACAGGCACAATTTTAAGATTTTATTTTTAGGTATGGGTACTCACAAAAATTTATAGATCTCATAGATGAATGAACATGTGAGTATCTAAATATAATATGTCAAATATATGTTGACATAAGAATATATCTCCAATGGAGATAGACGCTTGTTTAATATTTTAAAAAAATTCTCAAAAGGATCACTGGAGATTTTTTTTTTTAAAATTATGTATGTACTAGGAAAAGCAAGCACTGCAATCTGACAAAGTTTTTTCCAATATATTCTACAAAAATATTATTTTCACACTCTAAAAATGAAGTCAAATAAAAATACTTATTTTATTATTATTAAATATAATAATAATCACTATTTATCTTATTTATTCATCACATTTAAAAAAAATAAATTGGATATCAAAAAATAACTGCTTTTAGGATATTGGAATGACCCAACCCAATATTCCACTTGCCCCAGCGCGCACTTCGTCCAGAACTCTATTCGGTTTAGCCAGTTCAAAAATAGACAAAAAAGTTAATTGTAGATCTTGAATTTATTTTATTTATAGTGGTGTTTTTGTGTAAATACAAAAAATGAATATTTTATTTTCTTTTAACACAATAAATTATTTTTATGACATAAAAATATAATACAATACTATATATGTTTATTTTAGTTATTATTTCACTATTTTGCTAATAAATTAAAAAAAAAGAGACTACATTTAACTATAAAAAATAATAATAATAATATTAGTACCTAATACTGAATAATAATGAAAGTAATTAGTTACATCAACATAGTATATACATTTCATAATAATTTAATAATATTCGTACGTTCACCGTAACATGTATATGCGTTGAATCTATATAAAGTTCCGATTTTCCTTGATCGAAAAAGAATTTTGTTCTATCTTCTTAAAATATGTTTTAATTAATTTTCTAGTTTGCAAATAAAAATATTGAATTTTTTTTTAAAATATTAAATAATAATATATTTTAAAATTTTATTTATATACACTGAGAATTTTTATTTATATTATCATTTAATTATATATTACCATATTAATAGAAATAATTGAGTTTCATATATTAGTTGAAAAATCATTTAAATAAAATAATTTGAGTGGATGATTATAATTGTACAGAAATTAAACACTATATTTATATATTTGTTCAATAATTAAAAAATATAGAAAATAAAGAATTATTCTACGGATAAATTGTGGTATTTGTAAACTTTGTATTGTACGTGCCATTCGTGAATTCCAAGGCATATACTGCGTAGCTAAGCAAAATGTCGTTTAGTGATGTTGCTCCGAGCGGTTATCGATCGATGCGGCACCCATTCAAGCGTTGAATTTTTATCTGCGCTGTGACGTCAACCATGCATACTTTGTTATGGTTGTGCATGGTGTGCAAAAGTAATCTAGCATGATGGATTTAAAAATAGTTTTGTCATTCAAACATTGATATTTTATTTAGATATTCATTATATTTATTTTATTATTATTAAATAAAATAGTATCCACACTTATCACCATTTATAATCTAATTTAATAATAATAAAATAGGTATTCAAATGAGATACATATTTTTAGAGGGTTAGAACAATATTATTCATTTAAAAATGCTTAATATTTATGCATTTGAAGAGGACAAATCCATTTTGGCGTTATGACCTGACATGTAAGAAGGATTGCATATCGATGAGGCAACGATCGATTGGTTTGAGTCGAAAACAGAGGATAAACTTACTTTTTATTGTAAGGATGTAGTTGCAATGTTTATATTATTACAATTATTAATCAAATAAATGAATTGAGAGAGTGTGAAATATAACAATGTTCAGAAAAGAAAGAAAAGAAAGGACACTAGTAAACATTGTATAATTAATGTCGATTAATATCTCAATTCGTGCGGATAGGATGCAAGTTGGAGTTTGGCTTTCACAAATTTCGTTGTAAAAATGATCAAAGCGTCAAGTAGCTTGGAGCACGACCTCAATGAGTTCGACGAAATTCCATGAAGGACATTAACAGATACATTGAAATTAATTTTAACAGGAAACGATCATTTCATGTGACTGGCTGTGTGATATTTTCTCTTGAGGTCGGGCATATAATTGGTTCGTTGGTTGTCTATCTTTTAAAGTAAGGAGTCAAGTAGGAGCAAAAAGGCATTGCTATGACTGATTTATTATGCGAAATGAGAAATATAAATTATGATTATTAATTCATTGGAATATGAATGCTTAAAATTCAAAGAGAATTACATAAGACAACAAAATTTATGATGAACTAGTTGAGAGAAGGAACGAATAATTTGTATTACGGTAACGCTTATGATCATAATCTTGTCATCAAATGTGAGCCATCATCAAATGTGACATTCCAAAATTGATTCTTCAAATTTTTTATATTATTTGATTTCTAGATATTGGAATGAGAGAAGTGGGATATTTTTTTTTTTACTTTATGTTTAAATCACTTATAGAGAAATTATCAAAGATAAATCATTTTACTTTAAAATAAATAACAACTAGTGACATGTTTGATTCTGTTTTGGTACAATTGATTTTTGGTACAATTGATTTTATTAAAATTGATTATGATATAATTGATTTTAAGTAAAATGATTTATATTTATTAGTAGCTCTAAAAGTAATTCAGATATAAAATAATAATAACTTCTCATTTATCTTAGAATCAATTCTAGAAGTCATAATAATTAATTTTAGAATTTTCAAACTCTGTAAAAAACCAAAATCAATTTCATTTCATTGCTTTAGAGTTGATTTCGACTCCTCTAACCATGAAACCAAACATACTATAATCAGCTATAGAATTAATTCTACTTAAGAATCAATTGTATAAACACACAATCAAACAAGGGCTAGTAGTCGATTTGGCCATGAACTGAGATTAAAAGTCAAAAAGGTAAAGAAGAAGAAAAGCATATTATGGGCTAGCTGAAACAACGTTCGTTATCTTTAGCTAGCACAACCCACGTTCACATTCGGTGGTGGTCGCAGTCGTAGAGACTGATAAAGTAGCTACAATAATAGAACGAGTAATAAGGACAACAATGGTGGGTGCAGGGGTGGGCATATCATAAAGCGTTTTATTTCAGTTTGTGCCGTCCTCTTGCACATAACGCCAAGCCTCGCCGATGATGATAAGTTGCAGTTGCGTTGAAGATGAACCCGAATATCTGGGCCAAAGTGGCTTATTGTTACGATTCTTGTCGCTCCTTTTATGATTTAAAAGATGAAACAATAGTTATTGATCTTCTTTTTTTTTTGCGGAAAATGACATAGTCTAAAAGCGTTTAATAGAAACGGGTGAAGATTCTCTTAGTCTAAAAGCGTTTAATAGTCTAAAGGCGTTTAATAGAAACGGGCGAAGATTCTCTTATAGTATTGGATCAAGCACGTACGACTCACGTAAGAAGCTACTCCATATGATGAGCATAATTTTATTTCCAATTTTCCATGTCGGAATACTTTTTCTTTAATAAAATTTATCCAACCTAATAGAAATGGACTGAAAGTAGATGGAAATGAATGAATCAAGGTTATATTTTCTCTTATTTGATATATTAATAAGAGAATTGAATGAAATTTCATTAAAACTTGATTGCAAGTAATAAATGAATATGTAAAAATTTTACGTGATCTTATTTGGTGCAGATTTTTTCCATTATTAAATTCTTTTCTGGGTTCTAGACTAGCCATAAGACTTCCCTTAATAATTAATGATAAACATAATCATGTGAGTTTTTCTCCTCAAGAGAATCCACTCCCCAAATTATATTGTAAATCAATAGATGGAATTTGTAAGTTATATGTACCTTTTGATTCCTCTCGTTATGGGAAATAAAATGGGACTTTGAAGGGGAAAGATGAGGAATAGATCTCTTGAGTTCTTTTTCTAATTTTATATGGATATTTTAACTCTAAATTACACAAATAGTAAGAGATTAGTAGTCTCGCATTTGGTTCTGGTTTTGTTATCTTTTGGATTAGGTTTCTCAGCTGGTAGTTGTAGTCTTGTTTTTGTTGGTAATTTTTTGTAGCTTGCTGCTTTTAAGTCCCATTTTCTCATCTCGTTTGTATTGTTAAATATCTATCTGATTGGTTTAAATTTTCAATTTTTAGTTTTTATTTTCAGAATTTTATAAAAGAAAAACTGAAAATTAAAATAAAAATAAAAAATTAGAATTTGTACGAGCCTGTTTGGTTTGAGTTTTCAGTTTTCAGTTTTCATTTTTAGTTTTTCACTTTTCTAAATTTTGTAAAGGAAATACTGAAAATTCTGAAAACTATAAATTGTAGTTTTCAGTTTTCATTTACAGTTTTCAATATTTTCTTCACAAAACCTGGAAAACTGAAAATAAAAATTGAAAACTAGAAACTAAAATCAAATAGGTCCGAGTATAGTTTTCAGAATTTTCAGTATTTCTTTCACAAAATCTAGAAAACTAAAAATAAAAAATTGAAAACTGAAAATTCAAACCAAACATACTCTAGTATTCTATTTTTCTTTTGTCTTTGAAAGTTAAGTGCTTTTAATTATAAAAAAATTAAGAGATTAGTAATAAAGGATTTGGATAATAAAAATAGGGTAATAAATTCAAACCTTATGAATTTAAAATTATAATGAAAAAAAAGGACAGATATGTGCACGCAAAAGATCAACTCATCCGTGGACAACTTTGTATACGTACCGTTAAAGCCATTCATCATTTTTAGTTTAGAATATCTTATTTGGCTATTTTAAGCGGATTTGAGAGGTGCATCAAATCCAATGCGTTGATAGTGTACATACACTAACCATTTCTCAAAAAATGAAAAAAAAATCTCTCAAACCATATCACTTGTCATGGGCATCGTGAGCTAAGAAATCAAGACTACCAAATTTTAAGTGTGATAATGAGTGCATTATTTCAAATTTTAAAAAAATAATTATAAAAATTAAATTTTGTATTTAATTTAAAGATAATTTTTTTTGAAGCTATTTTTTTAGCTTCTATAAAAAAAATTTAAAATTAATTTTTTAATGTTCTGATTTTTAAAAAAATTATCCAAACATACAAAAATGTTTTTCAATAAAAAAAAGTGATTTTGAGCTTAAAAAAAATAAATGCCACCTATATTGGTCAAATAAAGTTAGCATCACTTGTTTTATTAAATTTTTTCTAACATTTTTTTATGGATTGATTGTTGAATTGAAAATTTTCATTTTTATTTTAAAATATCTTATTTGATTATTTTCGACGGATTTGAGAGTTGCATTCAATCCAATGCATCGATAGTGTACATCCACTGAGTTGGTGTTTGATACGATGTATTAGGCATGATAGTATAAATTAATATTACATGTTATGCTATTACACACCAAAGTAGTCGGTTAGTTTGTTAGAACTATTATTAGCATTTGGCTAGGTTGTTAGAGATATTAGTGGGATTATGAGTTAGTTATTTAGGCTATAAATAATAGGATTTACCCATTGTAAATTATATTGAGAATAATCAAATTAGTGGATTTCATGGAATTCTTGGAGTCTGGGAACTAGACTCGAATATAGTTCTAACATTGGTGCTTTCATTGAGAGGTTCTTCCATGGCAAAATTGGAAGAATTATTCAGCCCTACAGAGGAATTCCTTGTGTTTGATGGGAAAAATGCTTGGTGGTGGGCCATTTGTGTAGGATCATTTTGGGATGCCAGAGAAACACCAGATGAGTAGAGACTCATAAAGGCAGAGAAGGGTTTCACAGATCAAGCTCTTAAATGGTTTCGACTGTGGAGTCAAGGTAATCCAATTGCAACATGGATGACCTTTGAGATCACGTTTCTCCATCGTTACCAACCAGATTGTCGTCCTATTTTGCCAAAAATTTTCCAAAATGAAGTTTTGGATTTGGATCTTGAGTGGGAAGAAGAGATCAAATCCAACAATCAGATCTACCAACAATTACCACAAAATTTGCAAGATCTAAGAGTTGTCCTCCAACAAATTCAAGAAGCAAAATTAGCAACAAATCAAGAAAATTTTGCTTATCATGACACTAGGATTCAAGTAACCCCAAATCAAAAAAATGAAGAAATACAAAATGAGACACAACAAGGGATAGTGTTGGGTGTTTTCCAATTGGGCTAACTGGGTCACATTCGATCCACAAACAAGAAGAGGGATTACTATATAGAAAATTTTATTGTTAGTATCAAAGGCCAAATTCAATTTGATTAAAAAACTTTTGTGTTACTAATAAATCGCTCAAACCAATTTTTTGCTGCCCCAATTATACAATGGGATCCGGGTAGAGATTATTTGTATTCATTAAAGTCTTGTATAGGAAATAATAGATTGTAATTAGGAATAAATTATTTTTATTTTCTCAACCTTGAGGGCAAGGTTGTTTTGAAGGGGAGGATAATGTTATACACCAAAGTAGTCGGTTAGTTTGGTAGAAGTATTATTAGCAATTGGTTAGGTTGTTAGAGATATTAGTGAGATTATGAGTTAGTTATTTATGGTATAAATAATAGGATTGACCCATTGTAAATGATATTGAGAATAATTAAATTAGTGGATTCCATGGAATTCTTGGAGTTTGGGAACTAGACTTGAATATAATTCTAACATATACCCTTATCCATTATTTGGTGTAGATAATGTATTGTATAACCTTATATACTATAACTCACTTATATGTCAAAATATTGTATAACTCAATGCAATATGGGGAGGCTATTTTAGGCTTGATTAACTTTTAACATATAAGATTATTTTTTAAAAATATTTTACTAAACTAAAATAATTCTTAAATAATTAATAATAAAATAAATACAAATAATATATAATATTCATTTAGTTATATATAATAAAAATAAAAATAAATATAAGTGATAAACAATAAATAAATAGAACAATAAATATTTAACAATAAATAAATATTTAAATAAATAATATATAATTTGTAATATATAAAAGTAACGATCAATAACTTAATTTTAAATAATTATGATTAAAAAATAAAATATTAAAATATATAAATATTATTTTTTATTTATATATATTATTGAAATAATAAATAATTATAAAATATTGAAATAAATAATAAAGTTTAATAAAAAATTAAATTTTAATTAGTAAATATTTTCATAAATATAATAATTGAAAATCATTATAATAAAAATTTCTATTTTACTATTATTTGATTTGATTTAATATTTAATGAAGATATTAGAATTATTTATAAATAAATAGTATAATATTACTGAATATAAAATTAAATATCCTGTGTAATATTATACCAAATATTGTATAGTATTAAAATTTTATTAGGTTTTATATTATCAAATTTTATCCTATTAAATTTTATACTATCAACCATTATATTATCAGGCGTATCAAATAGGTCCTAACTATTTTTCAAAAAAAAAAAAAACTGTCAAACCTTATCACTTGTTCTGAGCATCATGAGATAAGAAATCAAGGCTATCAAATTTTAAGAGTGATTATGAGTGCGTTTGTTTAAATTTTTTTAAAAGAATTATAAATCTTAAATTTTATATTTTATTTAAAAATAAAAAATTAATTTCTTTCTTAAGCTACCTTTTTAGTTTCTATAAAAGGTTTTAAAACTAATTTTTTGAGGTTCTGATTATTTTTTAGAAATTATCCAAATGTATAAAAATATTTTTTTAATAAAAAAAATTTTGAGCTTTAAAAAAGAAAACGCCGCCTATATTGGTAAAATAAAGCTAGCATCACCTGTTTTAATAAATTTTTTCTAACATTTTTTTATGGATTGATAATTGTTGAATTGAAATTTTTCATCAAATATATTTATTTATGATTTGATAAATTATCACACAAATTTATACGGGGATTAATATATTTTTAAATATACAAAGCAGAGATGTTATTTTTTTTAATGAGCAAGTAGGTACCAATTATTAGATTAGTAATCAAGATGAATGTAATGGAGGATACTAATAAAGCGAGTTTACTTTTAAAAATAACGGTGTGCTCACTCTTAGATTAATAAAATATATCATATATTTGATTAGAATTAGTCGAATTGTCATATGAATTCTAGATACTAGTGGTTAACCAAAAAGAAGTCGTATATCATAATCATAATTTGTTAAATAATTGACGTAGATATAATATAATTAGTATTTACTTTAGAGAGAAACTCACCTTAAAAACTTTTTTCAAGGATATATTTATAAGCATGGATTTTAAAATGATATTTAGTTCAAGACTACAAGACATTTTTCTAAAATAGTTTGTATTCAGATTAACTTAGCTTGAGTTTAATAAAACAATTTATAATCAAAAGTTTCCTCGTACAATTAAACAAAAAATTTCTCCCAAAATATTATTTCTCAAACATGCTTTTAGGTGGATTCCTTCCAATAACAACTATTTTCTTTTCCACTCCACTATAATTAATCGTTATAAGAGTAGTTGAGCCCATTTTGGTACTCATTTTATTATAAATGGTTTATTTTTTTGAATTTGTATACTTTTATTTTAATTATTTGGGTAAATTACACTCACCCCATCCTTGAAATTTATAAAAATGCAACTCACACCCCATTTACTTGTCAGATTTTAAATATTTATATTATAGTTACATTTCTCATTCACATAATACCATTAGTAAACTTAATAGAATGATATTTTTATGATATTAAATATTTTTAATTAATAAAATTATAAAAGTATCTTTATCCACTCCATTAATTTTAAAGATATTTTTATAATTTTATTAATTAGGAATAATTTATATCATAAAAATATCATTTTTTTAAAGTTTACAAATGGTACTCTGTTATTGAGAAGTGTGGGTGTAGTATAAATACATAAATTTGATAAACAGAAAGAATATGAATATAAACTGGATAACTAAAAGGGCCGTGAGTTGCATTTATTTACCCTAAATATTTTGTTATATATTCATCATTATCATTAACAAATATTGTCGTACTGAATAAAAGTAGGCGTTGTAATGGTTGAAGTGTTGTGTCTGAATCTTGCTCGGTTCAAAAAAAGCAAGAAAGAAAGAATGAATGAATCCTACTGAAAGTAAAGTAGTGGATGCTTGATTTCATCGAGGAAGAGATAAGTGAAATACTGAACAATTAAGCCTCCAAAAGTGTTAACACGATGCCAGAGTTTTTTCATCTATGAAAGGAGAAAAATGAAGTGGTACTGAAGTCGCACATACTGAATTGAAATTGGTGGCAGTACCATAACATTATGCTGCAAGCGTAGTTTGAAATTTGTGCAGACATATTTGGTAACGAATTGGAGCACAACTAATTTTACATCAAAATTATGATTTTGAAGTCCAGTCATAAAAATAAAATCAGCTTATATGTATATATTCACAAAAGATATTCTCATAATTTAATATCACTTTATTGCTTTATCAATTTTTACATATATAATTACACATCTAAAAAGTGACTTCTAGCAACAAAGGCGAGCACTGTTACTCAAATCATCACCACTGTTTACATTTTCAAACATAAAACATCCCTCAAATGAAAATTAAATTTGCAAACTCCTAATCCTAACACACACACACACACTTATGCAGCAACAAATATAGAGAGGAAAAGCTAAGCTAGCAGATCCTCGTGGCGTGGCCTTCAGAATATGTGTTCATCATGAAGCAAACTGTTATGATTTGTTGTGCAGGGGTTATCTCACACTGGGCAATAGTTGGTGGCTTCCACGCTTTTCTCCTTCTCTTGTGCACATTTCTTTCCTTGCAGTTGTTGATTCACGCCATCAACACCACCATTGGCATCATCATCCACTGGGATTGGGAACACTTCACAGGTCCCCAACGGGTTCACTACAACAATGTTTTTCATTGGCTGATTTAGTGCTTGCCCTTTCTCTTTCTCTTCCGTGACAACTTGCTTTTTAGCCCCACCATTCCTGTATATGGCATACAGCAGCATCTGAAGTAGCCCAAGTGCAAATCCCAGCACATTCGGTAGCTGCAAAAACGGTAGTTATTGATAATTTTGATTTAAAAGATCAATTCTGATGCACTACCAATCAACCATATGAACAAAATATATTTTTGAGATAACATAATTGTTAGTCAAATTAATTTTGATATGCTGAGAGTGCATTAAAATTTAATTTTTATCTTGATTGATAAAGTTGCTTCCAAATTAAGATAAGTCAATTATAGTAGATACTTACGGCAATACATATGTCCTTGAGAAAGAGACCATAGGCAAACCACATTATAGCACTCAATGTGAGGAAAAATGACAAATTGAAGGGCATAAACTGAACACTCTTTGTTCGTATAACCTGTGCCTGCAGGGTACGAAATTAATTAGTTAGATAGCATCCAAAAATGGAATGCAAATTAAACACTTTCAAAGCATTAATTGAATGGGAAATAAATTTGTACTCACCACAATGCTTAGAGGTGCTGCAAAGACACTCACTGAAATGGTGACACAAATCCATCCAAGGACATGGACACGGAGGGTGCCATGTACAGCAAAATGCATGACGAAGAGGATCAAGGCGAAGGAGCCCATGTTCATTGCCGCAAATAGTTGAATGGCTAATTTCTGCAATTGAAAATTTGGTATATTAACTCTGGTGATGATCAACGGAACATTGATATATCTATCCTCCATCAGTTTTACCGAATTGGTGATCATCATGTTAATTATCAAGTATCAATATATAGATTTGGTGTAGTAGTAACTTAATTATAATTAAGATGTTAGAATAATTTAGAGTGGGTAATTGGGTTAGGGACTTAGGGTTGCATAACATGTACCCTTGCATCCTTGGGCGCATAGATTATGTACATGGTAGAGTAGATAATCTCTATGAAACATCCAAATGAGTTAATTGTGATGAGGAGAACAGCATCTGTTTTGAGGAAGGCGTAGTATAACCAAAGCATAGAACTGAATAATGCCACCAGGTAAGGCAGTGATTGGAAACCTTCTGTGGATTTCTTCTTGTATATTTGGTAAAATGTTGGCCTGAAATTAAGAAAGGAAAGATAAGTATTTTAGTATTATATTACAGTATTCAAAATTAGTTTCATATTTTTTTTGAATGAAAAATAGGAAGCATTCATTAATCAGAAAGTAACAATTAGTTGACATAGATAGCATGCTTACAGCGGAGCCAAGTACACCAGGAAGGAAATGACGTTACCTACGCATCAAAAAGAGAATTCGTTATTCCTTTTCCTTTGCTTGGGAAAAAAAACAAGAGGTTATGATTGGAATGGAATATTGATTAATTAATTATATACATATATAGTATTTAAGGGTCAAGCTTGGCGCGTGAATTAAAAATGATGGGAGAAGTTAGAATTCAGTATGCAACATACATGATTAAAAGAGAAAAGAAATTACGTGGTTAATCTCAACAACTATAAAGTGGGAATTTCTGATCAACCTATAACTCAACTATAGCTTATCGCAGTGGGGTCAGCCCGTTCAATACTTCCAAAAGAAAGATAAGAAAAAATTCGAAAAAAAAAAATTACGTGCTTGTTGCAACGGGTTCAGCCCACTCAGTATATACTTCCAAAAGAATATGCATGTATGTTATCAAACTAGTTGGAACTTGGAAGAAGTAATTAATCCCAAAAGCATTTCCATGAATTAAAACTACAGAATAAAATTGAAAAAGAAAAAAAGAAAGAAGGAGAAAATTAACAACATGCACAAGAGGAGGATATGACAAGCGAGGGAAGAAATTAACCACTATGAGTTAGCAAGAAAATTTTCCTAAACGAATTTTAAGTAAAGTAGTAAAGTAACAAGAAACAAGAACAAATGAGAAAGGAAAGAAATAACGAAGAAAGAAAGAAAAGAAATTAAAGAAAGAAAAATTTCAGCATGCGGATGATGATGAACATATATAATGTGTTACCTAGTATGCCAAACGTAAAGGCCAAAGTGTTGTGACTGCCCACGATAGCCATAATCTCTCTTGGCTTAATTCTTCTTTAGAGTTTTTGGAAAAGCACAAGCTTAATGGTTGCAAATTAAAGGAAACCTTAGCTGGGTTTCTTCTAAATCAACCCCTCAAGGTCTCATGCAGGCACTGAATGAGGATGTGTTAAGCAAGAGCAACCGGTCCTATATATACACAAACGAACGGACGTGAAGAGAGAGGTAATAAGAAAAAGGAAGAAAAAATGGGGGAAAAGGTTTATAGCAACCAAAAACAGAAAAATTGAAGTATATATTAATTATTAATTTGAGGGGGCCGCGGGTGGGGGATGTGCCAATACTTTGTAATGGAGTCATTCATGTTTCATGAGGGACTAATCTTTTTTAGTAGGTAGCGTAGCACAAAACCATTTGCCTTGCCATGTCAGGAATGCAAACGTGGCACTTAAATTGTGTAATTGAGGAAACAAAAATTGTTAGACGCTTTTCGAACAAAACAAAATTTCTCCCTATTTTATTGGCATGTAGTATTTGATCATGCTTACCTTAATAATCATTTTAAGAGATTTGATTGAACACATTTTCAACGTAAGCATTTTAAGGTATTTAAGTTTGATATACTAATATTAGTATATAATCATGTATTATCATATCATAAATATAATTGACTAATATTATATATTATTACTATTATTAACTTATTAAAATTGAACTTAGATTTTAAATTTTTTTTTTGAATGATTGTTCAATTTTAAAATTTTATTTTTTCATAGATAATTGTCCATTGTTTTAGTTATTATACCATTTAAGAAAGAAGAGAGAGAATAGATGAGAATAAATAATTAAAAAAGAGAGATAACTAGGATTAAGGATAGTATTGTAAAATACATATAGAAGAAGTCAATAATATCAAGAAATTTTTAATCATTGTCTAAGATTTTGTGTACATTTAAAGCTGTACAATAATTTCCAACCAAAGATAATATATTTCGTTATATGTACTGTCCCTGATTAGAAATAATTATCTAATTTTTTAAATTTTATTTTTCAACAAATAATTATCCCTATTGAAATTTTAGACAACATTTGTTATTATATTTTTTCATTTATACCTTTTTTTTTGACATCTTTCTTCGATACTCGTAAGGTAGAGATGCCCTTTTATTTCCAATAATTGTAATCAAATATTTAATTTTTTATATTTTAACAATTTGGATTAACGACACATGTGGCATATTCTTCTCCATAAATAATTAGAAGATACCGGTATCTTAAATTTTATAAAAATACTAGAGAAACTTTCATTATTAAAAAGCAAAGAGTAGATAGGAAGAAATAATTTAAAAAAGAGATAATTAATATTAAGGATAATATTATAAAATATATTTAAAATAAATTAATATTGAAATATTTATAGTCATTTTCTTAATTCATTTACATATTTAAATCTAGAGAGTTATTTTCAATCGAAATCAATACATAATATTTGAGAGAATAATTATAAAAATCAAATAATTTTAGTGATATTTTAATATATGACGAAATATCTGTTCAATTTTTAATAGTAATAATATGTTGAATTAAATTATATTCTTATTGTTATAAATGCTAAATAGGATTATGCATGAAAGTAATATATTTTTTACTCATCCAGGAATTTTTCGGGGCAAAATTTACATCTGACATTGTAAAATTTACTTTTACTTTAAATGCATCCAACTAATTAGACAGTAACATGTGGCACAAAAGTCATTTGGTCATTGAGTACGGTATGTTAAAAAAAATATTATTTATATTCATCAAATGTGATATATTACACTAGCTCACACTAAATTATATTTAAATATAATTTATATTATATTTAATAATAAATAAAATATGAATCGATATAATATTTTATACTTGATGAGATCTCCATGCTCAATGCGTATGCCAGGATTTTGGGATTTCTGCAATTTCATTGGTTAGCGTATGATGCCTTTATTGCTTGTGTCCAATTGGTGTCATTTCTGTTATGAGTAGAAAGAGGATACAGGCTTAAATAAAGGATTTCTTCAGATGAGTGCCCTAAAATTATTTATTAAATAATTAGAATTAATAATTTTAAAAAAATTTAATCTATTTATTATTTTAAGAACTTAAAATATTTGCTATTTTATACAAAATTTATTATTTTTTAATTTCTTATATAATACTTAAAAAGTACTAGTCATAAAAACCCTTAAATGAGCTGCAAAACTGGGAATACCTAGGATTCATCGCTGGAAACTGTGTCATTCTGCAACTTGGGAAGGTATTTTTATATTTCACGTTACTGAAAAGGGATATGGGGAAGGTTCAAGTGATTCATTCATGCTTGGCTGCGTCAGCACCACTGTCATCTCCCATCTCTTCGTATGCGACACACTGCCATTTGTTGATCAAATTGTTACTCGTTTTATCATAGATGATGTGAAAACAAAATAAATAATTAACTTTAAATAAATAATATAATTGTTCATGAGAGTATAAAAATAAGAAGGGTAAAATAAATGATACAATAAAAGAAATAGTTCATCTAATAAGTTCCCTTTATCTAACTAGTGCTCTAAAAATATTGATTAAAGAATCAAACAAGGGAACCTCTTGTCTTGAAAAGATAGAATTTTATATTTTGAAAGTATATGACAATTAAAAGAATTTGGAACTTATTTTTCTTAGTATCCTTAACAAGTGATTTTAAGTCATTGGTAAGCAAAACTCTAAAAGAAATTAGTTTATCTATATAATCAGCTATTGCATGCTAAACACTTTATTTAAAAGTATTTCGTTATTACAGTAGTTCGTTTGGCTTAACTTTTAATAGAATTATTTTCATAATAATTAAATTTTAAAAATTATTTTTAAAAAGAGTAAAGTTGAGACATGAATTTGTGTTTGAAAATTATATTTCAAAAATAAGTACAAGAGAATTATTTTTATTTGGGTGAGATAAAGTTAAATCACATTTGATGATAAAATTATAAAAAACAAAAATATAATATAAAGTAACAAAGTAGGTGAAAGTGAATAATATAAAATATTACTGTAAAAGTGATTTTCATTGTAATAAAAATAAAATAAAAGTAACACTATACTTAGTTACACACTCAGTTTCATTAAAAGTGATTCTTACATGAGAATAAAGTTTTTGCTAGCATAAGTAAAAGCCAAACAACTTCAATTCTTCTCCTTTTAAATTTCCATCTATCAAGATCACTTTTGACATGCTCAAAAAAGTATAACCAAACAACTACTACTAATATTTTTTTATTATACAATAGTCACTTTCTATTGACTCAATATTTAAATTAAGAAAGTTTCATGAGCAACTTTTTTTTTTGATAATTTACATGGACAACTTTATTGGACTATTCAAGAAAACTAGAGGAACATTTAAGTATATGAAGAAAGAGATACTTTTCTATATGTTTATAATTAAAGACTAATGTACACTTTATTGGACTATTCAAGAAAACTAGAGTTGCATTTAAGTATGAAGAAAGAAATATTTATCTATGTTTATAAAGACTAATAATGTACAAAAATAAGAAAGATAATTAACAAAATAAGAAGAATGCAACTGACAGAAGAAATTAATAATTAGAAGAGGAGCTTTTGTTGGATATTTGAGCCTAATTCCTTGACTAATTAGAGCATTTTTAATAGCCATAACAAATAACTTACCGTTGAAACCCATGGGACTAAGGTATTAAGACTCATAATTGGCTATTGAAAGTCTTAATGTAGAGGCTGAAAATTAGGAACCAAAGCAACCTACTGTAAACAACTTTGGACATATATAGTCAAAATTAACCTACCTAATTTTGAAATGAAACAATATTAATAATGAAAACCCAATAATCACTCACGCGTTTTGAAGTTTATCTTATTAAACATAGTTCCCATAAACATAAGAGTTCAGTAAGTATTCATATCATAAACTATTAAGTAGAACAAATAAAATATGAATCACATTAAGGTTAGAATCTCTATAAATCTATATTTTACCTGTACCTCAATGATTTTATTATTCATATTGTTTTGTTATCTAAAGTTATTTAACTTAGTATGATACATTTTAACCTTGCACTATTGCCTGTATTTTATGGGCAGGCTCTTGAAAGTTCACACAAGCCCTTATGGAGGCAACCTCACCTTAACTATTTTTATAAGTGAATCTATCAAGTGTACACTGAACTCAAGTACACCACTTATTCATGAGCTATATATAGATTCATTATGAGTATACATTTTCCCTCCATTTGCGTTTTACACACTATCCTTCAAACATTGTAAAACATCATAGGGATAGATAATAAATTTTGGATATTATCTGGTGATTAACAAGTGATTTGTTTTTATCTATATGATCCTTATATTTGAGGAAATATCAAATTTAGGTTGAGTTATCAAAATTCATAATTTGATAACCAAAGGTCATAATGTGGAGACTGAAAATTAGGAACCAAAGCAACGTGCTGTAAACAACATTTTACATCGTCAAATTGAATTAATTACTTTGAAATAAAATAATATTAATAATAAAAACATAACATCACAAAGTGTGAGCTAGCTGGTTTTTATGCGCAAATTGAAGGATTTTCGTGTGTCAGATGCATCTCACTTTTCTTTTCCTCTTCAAGCCTTCCATTTCTTGCAGTTATGCAAAAGATAGGAGCAGGGCAAAATAAGAAGGTAACCCATCAATGATGTTTGTTATCATTTTCTTCTTTATGTACTGCCACGTCAAGCAGTAATTTGTCTGGTCGAGTTTAATTCAGTAAACTACATACGGGTCCATAGCATGACCCTTATTGTGCTGCCGCATTCATTTTCCATATTCATCCAATCCTTTTCTCAACGATTGGGATTGGTTTGGTTACTTGATAATGTGTATAATTTCCAATTCAATTAAACATGGTTACAATATGAAATCTAACATGCTACAACTAGAAATTAAAAATCCTCTAAAATGCGATAGCATCGCCATCACTCATGATAGTGAAAAGTTAACTTGTCAAGTTAATGGTTTACCATTTTAAGAATTTATCTTTTGGATGACAATGGTGAGAAAATTGAGGAGGCTACGATGGATTGACATTATAAATGAACAATAACATTACATGAGGGGTATAATGTAAGGCTCTCATTTCATTTCTTGGTCGAAATAAATCAGTCAAACCTGTCTGTCTTGATATACTTAATTTAAGAGAACAAATAAATTATGGGGTGGCCAATTGTTCTTTCTGTTGTGGGAATAGCTAGAAAAAAGTGTCCACAAAAATATTAAAAGGGTTTGGCTTTCCTTACACTAGGCCTGTCCCACACGGCTCGGGGCTCCACTAACATGGATTTGCAATACCTGCAAGGTAGGTACCTAGCCTCGTAAAAACTGACAATGCACTGTATTTGTAATTCAGAGCATATCTAATAGAGCAACTCACTTTGATTTATCTTTTGGACCCCATTAAAAACATATTATCATTGTGTTATAAAATAATAAATAGAGATTTATAGTGGTCCTCTCCTCTCTAATAGTAGAGATCAACTTTAGTCTCCATTTAGACCCTACATGACATTTTTTAAACTTTAAAAAAGAAATGGAAAAAACAATGAACTCATAACTCCTAACATTGGGTTAAATATAATAGGAAATAAATGTTGAGGTGTTTATAAATTTTGAATGTATAGAAAAAATAGGAAATTAAAAGATTAAAAATTTTGGATATTTGAATTTTGAGGAAAATTGAAATTTTACAAGTAATTAAGAAAAGAATTGAATTTATTTGAGTTTTTTTTGTGAAATAAAATATATCTATAATTTTATTTTGCTGAACAAGATGAGTATAATTTATGTGGAAAAAATTTGAAAAGTATTGGAATAGAGTTATGAAATAAAAGTGAGAATAAATAATATTTATAGAGTAAAAAAAATGACCATTGCAATGAAACAGTTTATTTCAAACTGCTTTTACATAGCAACGACTCTTTCGCTCTTATTTTATTATACTAGTGTTTTAATTTTTTTTTTAGGCATAAAATACTATAACGATTGACACATGGCATGCTTCTATTGGCTTATTTTCATCCTTGTTCAAAGGGACTCTCTCACCTCGTCAAGAAAGCTGCATCCTCCTTCAACCAGCTCCAACGCACAGGTCCTGTTTCCTCTATTGTTGTTGTAGGGACCGGGACGCCAATTTGGTACCAGTGGAGATGCTCTAAGTATCTCCAATTATGTCTTTCTCTTAATTTCATTTGTGGTCCCACTTATTACCACATCATCGTCACATAAACTTGTCATAAAAAGTAAAAGCATTCCAAGAGTATCCCTTTCTACTCCAATGGAAATGATCAACTTTACTTCCCACTATGACCTCACATGATTTTTTTAAATTTAAAATAAATTAACATATTTATGAAATATTTTATTATAATATTTTGTATTATATAATTTATGTTCAATTTGAATACAAATGTTAAATTTTTTGTTTAAAATTAATTTTAATAAATTAAATTGAGTTGAATTCATTGTTTGTAAGAAAATAAAAAAGTAGAATAGTGAAAAATAATGTTATAAATTATTAGGAAGAGATGTGAAAAATAAAATTGGAAAGGATTGATATTTATAGAATGAAATTGTCATACCTTAGGGAAACGTGTCTATAGAGGGGTTTGGTTCGACCTTAGGGTTTTTCAAGACCCACTCGGGTTGCCAAGAAGGTCCCAAAAGTAAAAGACATTTTTGTATGCAAAGCAAGTGAACTGTCACTGCTATAGCGCTTCAAGATCGCTATAGCACTTTAGGACTGCTATAGTTATCACAGTGTGAGGGTTGGGCATTTTTTGTGTTCTGTCAACCGCTATAGCGGTCATGCGTTTGCAGTTGGGGGGCCTAGACCTCCTAACTTCTATAGACCGCCATAGCTGTGCTCTTGTGTTAAGAACAGTGTGAAACGATGCAGTTTCATTAAATGAACCTCTACCCTTTTAAATACCCTAAACTTGGGATATTTCTTCCCCAAACCAAAACTTTTGCTCCCCAAAACACATTTTCTCCCTTCCTTTCTCAATATAACTCTAATCCTTCTTCTTCCAAGATCAAGGTAAGAGATTTTATGAGTTTTTGTTTTCTTCTTCTTCTACATCTTATATCCTGGAGTATCAGTTTTGTTATTTCTCTCATTGTTGTCAAGTGAAAGTGTTCTCCCAATGTTGTTAGAGTTAATTAATGCTATCTAAAGGTTGCTAGAGATTAATCCAGAGTTTATGGTTGTTATGGTAGGCGTTGGTGTCATTCCTCCTTCTCAGAGCTCTATTGGTGTTGACACCATCCTTCTATCCCCTCCAGGGGAGTAGGTTTGAATTCTATGATCCCTATGTTGATCATTAGAGTTATTTTCTTTAGAGTTTTGCATGAATATATGATTTAGAGACTATTTCAGAGAAATTAGAGATTATTATTGATTTTATCAAATTTATGGAAATTATGACTTTTAAAGAGCATGAAAGAGATGTTTTAATGCAAACTCATGGGACCATTATTACTAAAATGATTTTATGAAGAGCTAGAGTATGATTATTCTTTCATAATGATTTCTAGAGTATTATATATATTATATAATAAAGATTAGATTTAGAGTAGAGTCTTGAACAGAGATTAGAGAAAATAAATAGTTTTTGTGATTTAGAGACTATACGGTAGTTATAGAGAAATAGACAGTGAGTTAATAGCTAAACCCGATCGTTAACTTTGGTATCAAGTTGTTCTTAGGGGCAATCTCAGAGTAGAGACAAAACCTAGTTAGGTGTCTAATTTAGATCATTGAAGGATCACAAAGTAAAGAATTTTTTATGTCTGATTGACATGCATAACTAGAGAATATATTGTTATGCAATGCATAACCAAAGATTTCTGTTTCTTTATTAGAGTACTGTTATTTATGTTTTCATAGATTATTGACTTTTTGAGCTATTATGTATATACAAATGGAAACTGATTTAAGAGATATTGTATTGATCAAGTTTCAGAAGGAGGGTATTGACTTTCATGAAGTATTCTCTCCTGTGGTGAAGCATAGCTCTATTCGGATCCTATTAGCTATTGTGAGTACGTTTAACTTGGAGCTAGAACAGCTTGATGTGAAGACGGCGTTCTTACATGGTGAGCTAGAGGAGCAAATCTACATGAGTCAACCAGAGGGATTTGTAGTTCCTGGAAAGGAGAACCATGTTTTCCTATTGAAGAAGTCATTATATGGCTTGAAGCAGTCCCCGAGGCAGTGGTACAAAAGGTTTGATGCATTTATGATGGGTACTGGATATAGTAGAAACCAATATGATAATTGCATCTACTCTAAGGAGCTCCCAGATGGTTAGTGGATTTATCTGTTGTTATATGTAGATGATATGCTAATTACAGCTCACAACAAGGCTGAAATTAGTATGTTAAAAACACAGTTGGGAAAAGAGTTCGAGATGAAGGACTTGGGTGTAGCAAGGAAAATTCTGGGAATGGAGATTCTTAGGGAGCTGAATAGTGGCAGGTTGTGCTTGACGCAACAAAATTTTATTATGAAAATGCTACAACGCTTTAATATGGATCAGTCCAAACCAGTTGGCACTCCATTAGCTACACATTTTAAGCTATCTTCAAAAGGATGTCCGAGAACTGAGAAGGAGGTGGAGCACATGTCTCGTATACCTTATTCTAGTGCGGTTGGCAGCCTTATGTATGCCATGGTGTGTACTAGACCAGATATTTCACATGCAGTGAGTGTGGTAAGCAGATTTATGAGCAAACCTGGAAAGACACACTGGGAAGCTGTGAAATGGATCATGCGGTACCTGAGAGGTTCCACTGATGTCTGTTTGGTGTTTGAAGGTCAGAAGAACCATGGAGTTGTGGGTTATGTAGATTCTGATTATGCAGGTGATTTGGATAAAAGGAGGTCACTGACAGGCTATATCTTTACAGTCTTTGGATGTACTATTAGTTGGAAGGCGACATTGCAATCTACAGTGGCATTGTCAACTACTGAAGCTGAGTATATGGCATTGACTGAGGCTGTTAAAGAGAGCATCTGGGCGCACAGTCTTTTGGATAGTTTTGGGTTGAATCAACATGTACAGTTGTACATTGTGATAGTCAAAGTGCCATTCATCTGACCAAAAATCCAGTCTATCATGAAAGGACAAAGCACATTAATGTTAGACTTCATTTTGTCAGAGAAAGTATCAATAATGGTACTGTTGCAGTTCAGAAGATTGCCACAACTGAAAACCCAGCTGACATGATGACAAAACCGTTGCCGGTTGACAAGTTTAAGAATTGCTTGGACTTAGTCAATATTTGCAAAAGTTGAAGGCCGTTGCAAAATACAAAGCCGAGGTGGAGAATTGTTGGGCGGCTTTGATTTTTCAAAGTTACTATGCATGCATAGTAATTTGCATAGTAACTCCACCTAACCGTCTCACCTAATCACGGAAAGTACTGTGCACATGCATAGTAACTCCCTCGAAACTCTATAAATAGAGGGGATGGAAACGAAGGAAATCCATCCCAAGCTGAATGCATTTCTCAGCTGTTTTAGAAAGAAGTAGTATAAGCTTCTTGTAGTGAGAGAAAAATAGAGAGAGGGTGTAAGAAAATTCCAAGAGTGTAGTGTGAGTATACACTGAGGGTTTTTGGTCTATTCTCTGGATCTCTGTAATACTACTAATTGTAGTAGAAGAGTCTCACTGGGGATACACTATATTGTAATTACTCTTTAAATATAGTGGAGTATTTTTCGGAGTTTGACCCGTGGTTTTTCCCTCAAAATTACAGGAGGGTTTTCCACGTTAAAATATTGGTGTGCAGTTCTCTCGATCTATTTGTTGGTGCGAATAGTAACGATACTATTCACAAATAGCGACGCGGTCCCACTATATAGTACTATTCATAATAGTGAAGCGGGTCCACTGCATAGTACTATTTACGTGAATAGTGATTTGTGGGCCCACTGTGCAATACTATTCACTGTGCATCATTTTTTCGTCTCTTCACAAATTTGGGCGCGCTTCCGCTCACATCCATAAAGTGTTTATTACATTTGGGATGTACCGTTCTCTTGATATTATTAACAAGTGGTATCAGAACTCTTTTGGTTTGGTGGGATTTATTCTTAGTATGCTCTGTGGTTGCAGCTTAGTTTGATCTTCCACATCAGAAAAGAATTTCTCCCTAGTACTTGAGCATCAACCCTTGGTTGCTGTTGCTGGAAGATAGTGTGATACTGTGATAGTGCAGTTTGGAAAGGTTCTGGCTAAGGAAAGACTTGGTATTTAAGCGTGTCCATTGTGACCCACCTCTCTTTCCTGGGAACCCTCTTGGTGCACTGTTTACAGTTGATTTGCACTATTCCAAAGATACTGATTCTGATATAAGGTTCTGACTAAGATCCAAGATGTCGGTGCCAAAATTTGAAGTGGAGAAGTTTGACGGGTCCAACGACTTCAGACTATGGAAGCTGAAACTGCAAGCATTGCTTAATCAACAAGGTCTTGCAAAAGCGTTGGAAGGCAAAGAAAAATTGCCAGAGTCATTAGCTGATGACAAGAAGGAGGAGATGATGCTCAAAGCACTGAGTACAATACAGTTGAGTCTTGCGGACAATGTTCTGCGAGAAGTCATGGAAGAAGAAACCGCTGATTCACTATGGAAGGCTTTGGAAGAAAAATACTCTGTAAAGACCTTGTCCAACAAGCTTTATCAAAGAAAGAGACTGTACACGTTCAAATATTCAGGAGGAAAATCAATGCAAGAGCATATAGACGACTTCAACAGAATGATCTCTGATGTTGGAGCAGCTGGAATTAAAGTAGAAGATGTTGACCAAGCCATGATCTTATTAACTTCACTACCTCCGTCTTATGATAACTTCTGTGATACCATACTTTATGGTAGATCCGATATCTCAGTGAAAAATGTCAAAGAATCACTGCTGATAAAAGAGCATCAGAAGTTAGTATCCGCACCGATCTCAAGGTCCTGCAGATGGGTTGTTTGTAACGAGAGGGCGAAGTCAAGAGAGAGGATCAGGAAGCAAAAGCAAGAGAAGATCAAAGTCCAAAAGGCACAAGTCTGTTAAGTGCTTTCATTGTCACCAGATGGGACATATCAGAAGAAATTGCCCACAGAGAAAGGAGAAATCAGGAGATTCTGCCAACATAACAATTGAAAGTTCTAATGATAGTGATGCTGATGTTGGTTCGGCCTTGACAGTATTCACACGAGACACAGGAAATGAATGGATCCTAGATTTTGGTGCATCCTTTCACATGACACCAAATCGAAGTTTTTTCTCATCCTATAAAAAGCGGGATGGAAAAGTTAGATTGGGAGATAATAGAATAATTCCAATTGAAGGTGAAGGAGATGTGCAAGTAAAATTGGATGATGGTACTAAAAGGACGTTTCAAGCATGGCATGTTCCAAAACTGGGTAGGAACCTGATCTCATTAAGTGCCCTAGATAATTGGGGGCACAAGTTCATTGGAGATGGTGGATTCTTGAAAGTGATCAAAGGTTCAATGGTGGTGTTGAAAGGAAAGTTGCAAGGCGGGATCTATCTATTGCTGGGAAGCACAATCGATGGAATTGCTGCTGTTCTATCCTCTGAAAGAAATGATGATGCTACACGAATGTGGCACATGCGGCTTGGTCATATGAGTGAGAAAGGAATGACCATACTTGCTGTCAAAGGCTTACTGAAAGGCCTGAAGAATTGCAAACTTGGCTTCTGCGAAAATTGTGTATTTGGAAAGCAAAAACGGGTTAAGTTCAATTCTGGCAAACACAATAGCAAAGGGATATTGGAGTATATCCACTCGGATGTTTGGGGTCCAGCCCCTGTCAACTCTATAGGTGGAGCTCGCTATTTTCTTACTCTGATAGATGATTATTCCAGGAAAGTCTGGATTTATTTTCTAAAGAAAAAAGAAGAGGTGTTCGACAAATTCAAGCAATGAAAGACCATGGTCGATAAGCAAACCGGGCGATTAGTCAAGAGACTGAGAACTGACAATGGCAGAGAATTTTGTAGTAAAGAATTTGTGAAGTTCTGCAGAAATGCTGGTATAGTGAGGCACTATACTGTACCAGGAACACCACAGCAAAATGGAGTTGCAGAACGGATGAACAGAACACTTCTAGAGCATGCAAGATGCATGCGAATTAATGCAGCACTTCCCAAATCATTTTGGGCTGAGGCAGTCAATACTGCTATATACCTGATAAACAGATCTCCATCAACTGCTATTGATCTGAAGATTCCACAAGAGGTATGGTCCGGTCGACCCGTAAACTATTCTGATTTGAAAATATTTGATTGTCCCGCGTATGCCCATGTGAGTGATGGTAAACTTGAGGCGATGGCAAGAAGATGTATATTTCTAAGGTATGCACGGGGGGTGAAAGGCTACAGACCGTGGTGTACAGAAAAGGCAAGTTCACCTAAAATTATTATCAGCAGAGATGTCACTTTTGACGAGGCGGCAATGCTAAATCAGAAGAAGGAATCAAATTTAGATGAGGCAGAAACAGATCATGGTGCTAGGAAGCAGGTGGAGCTGGAGATTGACTGTGGGAAGATGAAACAAGAAAAAGATACAATGGATCAGCCGAGTACTTCAGGAATTACTCAATCTGAAGTAGAATAACAAGATGAACATGAAGATACTGGTGAACAAACCAGAGAGTTAGAGCCATACAGTATTGCTACTGGCAGAGAAAGGCGAGAAATTCAGAAACCAAAAAGATATTTGGATTCTGCTACCTGTGCACTTGATTCATTAGATGCAAATCCTATAGCCTTTGCCTTGGCTATGGCCGATGATGCAATTGGAGATGAACCATATACCTACCGTGATGTTGTAGATAGTAAGGAGTCGAAGTTGTGGCTGATAGCAATGAATGAGGAGATTGAATCTCTTCAGAAAAATCAGACGTGGGAGCTAGTACAACTTCCAAAGGGGAAAAGAGTAGTTGGCTGTAAATGGGTTTATAAAAGGAAAGAAGGAATCCCTGGCATTGAACCTCCAAGGTTTAAGGCGAGACTGGTAGCAAAGGGTTATACTCAGAAGGAGGGTATTGACTTTCATGAAGTATTCTCTCCTGTGGTGAAGCATAGCTCTATTCGGATCCTATTAGCTATTGTGAGTACGTTTAACTTGGAGCTAGAACAGCTTGATGTGAAGACGGCGTTCTTACATGGTGAGCTAGAGGAGCAAATCTACATGAGTCAACCAGAGGGATTTGTAGTTCCTGGAAAGGAGAACCATGTTTTCCTATTGAAGAAGTCATTATATGGCTTGAAGCAGTCCCCAAGGCAGTGGTACAAAAGGTTTGATGCATTTATGATGGGTACTGGATATAGTAGAAACCAATATGATAATTGCATCTACTCTAAGGAGCTCCCAGATGGTTAGTGGATTTATCTGTTGTTATATGTAGATGATATGCTAATTACAGCTCACAACAAGGCTGAAATTAGTATGTTAAAAACACAGTTGGGAAAAGAGTTAGAGATGAAGGACTTGGGTGTAGCAAGGAAAATTCTGGGAATGGAGATTCTTAGGGAGCTGAATAGTGGCAGGTTGTGCTTGACGCAACAAAATTTTATTATGAAAATGCTACAACGCTTTAATATGGATCAGTCCAAACCAGTTGGCACTCCATTAGCTACACATTTTAAGCTATCTTCAAAAGAATGTCCGAGAACTGAGGAGGAGGTGGAGCACATGTCTCGTATACCTTATTCTAGTGCAGTTGGCAGCCTTATGTATGCCATGGTGTGTACTAGACCAGATATTTCACATGCAGTGAGTGTGGTAAGCAGATTTATGAGCAAACCTAGAAAGACACACTGGGAAGTTGTGAAATGGATCATGCGGTACCTGAGAGGTTCCACTGATGTCTGTTTGGTGTTTGAAGGTTAGAAGAACCATGGAGTTGTGGGTTATGTAGATTCTGATTATGCAGGTGATTTGGATAAAAGGAGGTCATTGACAGGCTATATCTTTACAGTCTTTGGATGTACTATTAGTTGGAAGGCGACATTGAAATCTACAGTGGCATTGTCAACTACTGAAGCTGAGTATATGGCATTGACTGAGGCTGTTAAAGAGAGCATCTGGGCGCACAGTCTTTTGGATAGTTTTGGGTTGAATCAACATGTACAGTTGTACATTGTGATAGTCAAAGTGCCATTCATCTGACCAAAAATCCAGTCTATCATGAAAGGACAAAGCACATTAATGTTAGACTTCATTTTGTCAGATAAAGTATCAATAATGGTACTGTTGCAGTTCAGAAGATTGCCACAACTGAAAACCCAGCTGACATGATGACAAAACCGTTGCCGGTTGACAAGTTTAAGAATTGCTTGGACTTAGTCAATATTTGCAAAAGTTGAAGGCTGTTGCAAAATACAAAGCCGAGGTGGAGAATTGTTGGGCGGCTTTGATTTTTCAAAGTTACTATGCATGCATAGTAATTTGCATAGTAACTCCATCTAACCGTCTCACCTAATCACGGAAAGTTACTGTGCACATGCATAGTAACTCCCTCGAAACTCTATAAATAGAGGGGATGGAAACGAAGGAAATCCATCCCAAGCTGAATGCATTTCTCAGCTGTTTTAGAAAGAAGTAGTATAAGCTTCTTGTAGTGAGAGAAAAATAGAGAGAGGGTGTAAGAAAATTCCAAGAGTGTAGTGTGAGTATACACTGAGGGTTTTTGGTCTATTCTCTGGATCTCTGTAATACTACTAATTGTAGTAGAAGAGTCTCACTGGGGATACACTATATTGTAATTACTCTTTAAATATAGTGGAGTATTTTTCGGAGTTTGACCCGTGGTTTTTCCCTCAAAATTACAGGAGGGTTTTCCACGTTAAAATATTGGTGTGCAGTTCTCTCGATCTATTTGTTGGTGCGAATAGTAACGATACTATTCACAAATAGCGACGCGGGTCCCACTATATAGTACTATTCATAATAGTGAAGCGGGTCCACTGCATAGTACTATTTACGTGAATAGTGATTTGTGGGCCCCACTGTACAATACTATTCACTGTGCATCATTTTTTCGTCTCTTCACAAATTTGGGCGCACTTCCGCTCACATCCATAAAGTGTTTATTACATTTGGGATGTACCGTTCTCTTGATATTATTAACACAAAGCACCAGCTATTCATTTTTCTGGTTCCAATATCTGGCAGCTGGTGGAAGAAAGAAACTATTCTCTTTGGTAGAAAACTCCGATTTGTTAGGAGCATCAGCATTCAGCAACTTAAAAAAAATTCAAACAGGTGTCATTAGCTGGAAATTTTTTTACTTTTAAATGGTACAACACAGCATAGTGTATGTCATACATTATTATTAAAATGTGGCTAAATGTTTAAAAATTCTGCACCGAAAGGACATTGCAACAAGGGCCAACTCAATGCATGAACAAGGATTAATCCCATCTCCCATAGCCTTGTTACCAAAAACATGTTGAAGAATCCCTTATTTGATTACTAAAATTAAAATATTGGACAATGGAAATTTAAGTTTCAGGTATATGGCAGACATATGCATGAGAGGTGTGGCGGTATTGAAATTCAAGCAAATACTAATATGATGCCTTGATTTTCTCATTGAAGGTTTTATGTATATAAAAGATGGTGTGCGGTCAAACTACGCATATTTTTCCACTTCCATCAATTGTCAATAATAAGTCATTCACTTAAAAATTAAAATAATTTGCTAAAAGTTGTTAGTTTGATGAAATTATTCTTGTAGTTGTATTGTTGTTTGGCTGTTGCCATATTTCCGTCAATAGGCTCGAATAATTAATAACTATTCAGTGAGAAACTAAAGCAACCTTACAAAAGTTTTGCATATTCATTATTTCTTCAATTTTGTCCTTGTTTTTTTCTTGCACTTCTTTGTTATTCAATTTTTTTTTGGGAATTTCCTTTGCGTTTCGGCCAGCGCACATGAAGACATAATTTTGGGCTGTACTTAACGGGTCAAAAATAGAAGAAGCCCAAACTAATAAAACCAACTGACCTGGCCTGCACTATTTAACCAAACCATGATTCGATACCACACAAAAAAAAACGTGTTTGTCCAAAAACAAAGAAAAATGTTATCTGTACTCATAGAATGTTGAATATCGTACTGACTCACATCTCATCGGTGAGATGTGAATCCTATTTGAATATGGTCCACATCTTATTGAATAATAAATTAGGTGAGAGTCACACGGTATCCCATATCTTATAAGTACAAATAACATAACTCAAAAACAAAGCCATGATTCGATTGAAAATGAAAAAAAGAACGACCACGATCTCTCCGAAGACCCTAACACATTTGGGTAAGTTTTTTCCATTCTTTTTAGTACGTAAGAAATTTAATCGTTAAAATTATTATAGATAGCTAATATAGTGCATATATTTGCCTACGTGTATGAATTTATCTTCATATAGTTCTCCGAACCTGAAATTTCTATTTATTATAATACTATTCAATCACACGTTAACATATACGGTGAATATGTGATTGAAAAATGAAAAAATATTCAAAAATTAATATTAATAAGCCAAAACTCAAACTGATCCCTCAAATTTATATTAGAGATAAGTTAGTCTCTTAAATTTTAAAAATCTCAAACTAATCATTTACATTTTAAAAAAATGGGTAAATTGATCCCTCTAAATAATTTCATACAATTGAAAAAGAAAACAAATTGATCCCTTTATACATTGATATGAATGATCAATTTATTTTTTTTTTTGAAATATGAGAGATTAATATGAAATTTTTAAAATTTGAAAAATTAACTTATTTTTTGATACAAATCTAATAGGCTAATTTGAATATTTAACCTATTAATAATTAACAATCATAGTATAAGTTTGTATGCATTAGGAGTGAGGTCAAATGAACTGAGGAACCTTGGGTTACTTTTTCCTTGAACCATGAAAAGGAAAGAAAACAATTTTAACCATCAAAAGGATGAAGAGTAAAAGTGAGTCAGTAGAATATTGTTAGAGTGGGGACCCCGTGATCTTGAACAACAAAGTTAAGAGTGTGATGTCAGGATGGAAGGAAGGAAGGAAGGAAGGAAGGAACGAGGTGAGTGAGTGTCTCAGTTGAAATGGCCGTATGTATGTACTGTATGTCTTCACCGACACGACAACATGCCGTGGTGCCATTTTCAATGCCTTTCCTTTTTAATCCCTTTTTCGGGGATTATAAAAACTCAAACTAAACGGGGAGCATCACCTGCATAAAAAAATGGGAATAATTATGCTCCTTTTGGGCCCTGCCAACCAGGAGGCAGGCAAATTATTACTACTATTTATTATTAATAATCGAAAACAAGGGCATAATTATTATAATTATCATTATTGTTATTGTGTGTCTTTGTTCTCGTTTTTTCCACACATTAAGTTCATTCCCCTTTTCCATTTTCGTCCCAACTTTTCCTAACTTTAACCACTCACAATCTTAACCACCCCTCCCCCTCCTGCTAAACCCTGAAATTTTCGAGCATTTTCATGTAAAGTTTCGTTTTGCATTGAAAGTTGTGGCAGAAGGGTGAGGTGGGTGTCAGAGACAGAAAGTTGGCTCCTTTTTGGTTCAGGGCTTGTGGGGTTTTGGTTTTGTGTGTGTATGCTCAACTTGCATTGAAATATGCCAAGGGATGATCATTTGGGAATTGAGTGTTACTGTGTGTGCTAGTGAATACATATGTTGCGGAGACTAGGATGGTTTGTGGGTCTGAATCAAAAGAATTTGTCAACAAAAAGGTTGCTTAGTAATGTGGACCAACCTGGCCCTCCAAGGCCAAACCACCAGCTTCCTATGCTCGATGCTCTTCATGAAGTTGCCATTTACATTCACAGGTTTCATAATCTCGACCTTTTTGAACAAGGGTAAGCTTCAATCTCTACCAAGCTTGATAAATTTTGGTGAATTTTATTTACATTTTAGTAGCATTGTTTGCTGTCTTTTGCTCTAATGATAACTAGTGATTTTTTGTGGGTGGTGTTGTTGTGTAGATGGTACAGAATCAAGGTTACCGTGAGATGGGAGGACGGTGAAGATTCCTTTCCCGGGATCCCTGCACGGGTTGTTCAGTATGAAGGTAAGGATTTAAAAGGACAGGAGTTTGTTAAAAAGATGAGGGTTTTTAGAATATGGAAAAATAACTTGTATCAGATGAAACATTATAATGTTGCTCATGTCCTTATTTCTCTTCCAATCTTTGTTTATTGTTTTTATTATTACCATAGGACCAAAAAGAACTCGAGCTTCTTATAAATTTTACTTAATTTCTGTCAAGATAATCTGTGTTCTTTTAACTCCTAGAATGAGTTCCCAGTGTTGTTTACCATTACCTTGGATACATTTAAAGTAACAAACATGGATGCCTGCATTGCAAAACAAAAGTTGAATGCCGGTGTATTTTTCTGCATGATTTATCCAACTTCATCTTTAATAAATCTTATGTTAGCCTAGACTGATATACATTCCCAAGTTCTTTATGCCTACTATTTTGAACTGTTTTACCCTTTGATATTCATGATATAATCACACTAGTATGATTATATGCTGAGTAATGACTTTTTCCTTGTAGTTTGCTGTGTTGCATAATATTTGCATTGGAGATAGAGTAAGCTCTGAAAATCTGTTGTTTCTTTCAGCTGCAGCTCCTGAAGTGGGTGCTGACAAAGTGGCTGCAGACAATTCATGTAGAGTTTGGATGATTGATGATACAGACAACAGTTTTTCAACACCACCATTCCGTATAAGATATGCAAGGCAGGATGTATTTCTTTCTATCATGATCTCATTCCATCTATCTTTTGTTGGATATGAGGTCAGTTTTTCTCCCTGCTTTTTCATGAGTTTTTGTATAATCTATCATACATGTCAGGCAACGAGGCGAACAAGAAAAATGGTTTGATTGGACAAATATTAATAAAAAATCCATTGGCTGATTGGTTGTTTTCTTCCCAGGCGAAATCCTCTGCTGTCATCTTGAAGTTTGAGCTGATGCACTCTCCCACATCTGAAGTTGGGTTAGTTACTGATGCTTTTTCCCTTGCTTGGTGTATTAAACAAGTGAAACTTAGATGCGAGGATATTGATTTAACTGGAATTAGATTATGATTATGATGATTCTTATTCATTGTTATCATGTCAATTTGAGGTAGTTAACTCTGTAACTGTTTGCATCATTGTGCAGGCCTGGGTTAGAAAATTCACTTGGCGCATCTGCAGCTTCAGTTCATGAGTATAGAATCCCTCCTAAAGCTCTTCTGGGATTGCATTCATATTGTCCTGTCTATTTTGATGCTTTCCATGCTGTCCTTGTTGATACAAGTGTTCATATCAGTCTACTAAAACCTGGTTATCGAACACCCCGACTGAAGGTACCAAGGTTTGTCAGAATTCATGTTTTTATAGTTGACATAGATACCACAGTAACTGTTGCATTGCCATCACTTATATAGGTTTCTTGTACTTTTGTTACATACTATTCTGTCTTGGATAACATGATTAATTTAATTATGTCAGTGATTCTTGGGCTCCTGATGGCACTTATGGTGAAGATTGTGTTGGGTCAAATGGGGTATGTACTGTTACCATCAATCTTTTATAACTTAATAATGATGGTTCTTGTTTCATAGGTGTTTATGTTGTCATTTGATGTTCGTTATTGTCCAAGATTATAAATTTCGTATGAATTAATCTATGTGCATATTTGCTTACTATTATATCTCATTCTTTAAGATCAGGTTGTGCTCATCAAAGCAATGGTGGCTGCCCATGATATCCTGCTTGAAGATCTGAGAAGAATAAGCAGAGGAATTAACAAAGCTATTGATTTGACTGGAATTACTTTCAAACCAGATGTTACCAAATCATTCAATTCTACTTCACCAGCACACATAAAAAGTACTTATGGTGAAGTGTCACTTCAACTGTCTGAAAAGCAGCATGTCGATGCTGAGGTCCTTTATTCTGATGTGAATGCTTCATTATCTGTTCTGCTTTCCTAATGTTTCAGACTTAATGCCTCTGTAATACTTTATTCCTCCCTTCAACAGAAAACTGCTCGTGATACGAAATGTCTTACTGAGGAAGCAATTCAGGCTTTTTCTCAGGATGATGTGTTAAACTCTTTCCAGTCTATGGGGAATCAGCTCTTATATCTCTGGAATACATTTCTGAACTTCCACAGGTATGTTCAATTTTATTGTCAGAGTAATTACACATCCAAATAATTATGAGTTCACCAACTGCATAAGTGCTTGTAGCAACCTTTTCAAGAAATTAATGCAATAATGTCTGTGAATACACTCTGATCATTATGCCATCTGGAGTTGGCAATTTTCCCTATTTGTTTTTGCATACTTTAATTAGCCAAGCACTAGCCTGATCTATTGGCTAAGTGGAATTTAGCTTGTTCCAAATGAGGCTGATTTTTGGTATGCACTTGTTAGCATCTACCAGCAACATGAAGGCATAGCAAGGCTGTTTTGTTATGATAAAAGAAGCACTCAGTATAATATCTTTGTGCATAATATTTTAGCTTCCTTCTAGTCTGTGGCATGATTTTTCTTTTATATTTTAATCTTATTATGTCTTCCAGGGAAAATAAAACAAAGATACTAGAATTTCTACGTAACTCGTGGGCTAATGATCGAAGAACTGAATGGTCAATATGGATGGTGTACTCAAAGGTTGAGATGCCTCGCCATTACATGAATAATGGTGTCGAGGGAACATCACTTTTCCTTGGCATACGAGGAAGGTCATCAAGTACAAGGAGGTCAACTGATGATGTAATTATCTTAGTATACTCTATACAATACTCTTAACTTCATTATTTGTTGTCCGAGTTTGAAATTAGTCATTAGACTGTCTTCATATGGATCTGCTTAACTGAATCATTATCTTTAAGTGAATCAATATGTTATCTCCATCTTTATCTTTTTCAGCCTGTTCAGTCAGCAATAATGCGGGCCGAACTCCATAGACGAGGTATAGCACAAATGAGGGTGAGTAATTGCTCATATATTGAATGTTTATAATTTTGATATTTCTTGTTCCTGCTGGATGGAATTTGTGACATTTTAATTCAATGCAGATTAACAACCGGTCACTTCAGGACATGTATATATTTGGAGATCCTTTGCGTGTTCCTGTTATTATTGTAGAACGCTTGGCAAACATCACCCCGTCTGTGAGTGTGGATTCTTACTTAATTCCTTTGGAGGACGAAGCTGGACATATCCTGGAAAATGGATCTAGAATGATAAATAAGTTGTCTGGGATTAGCCGACTACGAGATGAGCATGTTTTGAGAGTGGTTGTTTTTGTTCATGGGTTTCAGGCATGTTTCACATTCTTGCAGTTTATTCTGTTTTGATTTTCTTTCCTGATTTTTTTTTTTTTTTTACTTTGTGGCATTCAATTTTTGGGGGAAAGGCAAAGTTCTCTTTTGACAAATAAAGCAGCAATCCCTTAAAAGAATGTATAATGTTGGTTTGTTCTGCTTGTTTTTATTCAAGTATGTATTACATCAATCCCCAGTTATCAAAATTACTGGGTAATAGGTAATGTCAATCTCTCCTGCAAAGAGAAATGCAGTACAACTTCCTTTATGTTTCTTACTAGCTGATGTTATGCTCTTTTAACTTTTTGCTCTGGGCTGATTTATCTTAGTACTCTGTTTTCCTTTTTTACTAGTTAGAAGTGCTGTCATTCCTTCTTCAATGTTTTTACTTCTATTGCCTGGATCAGCTTTGGTGGTGACTTACTAGTTCCTGTATTGTTTGCCATATTGTTACATTAATAGATCATTTGACTGAGTATACCCCTTGTCACTTAAACATTAACAGGGACATCATTTGGATTTACGGCTTGTTCGAAACCAATGGCTTTTAATAGACCCCAAAATACAGTTTCTTATGTCAGAAGCAAATGAAGACAAGACATCTGGAGACTTCAGAGAAATGGGATTACGGCTTGCTGAGGAAGTGATCTGTTTCTTGAAAAAGAAGATGGATAAAGCTTCAAGAAGTGGGCACTTAAAAGATATCAAGCTTAGCTTTGTTGGCCACTCTATTGGGAATCTCATTATCAGAACTGCTTTATCAGGTATTTGTGCACAAAGTTTTTAAGGACTGAAGGATAGTACTCATGGAAATTTAAACTAGAGAAAGTAATATGCCTTTTTCTTTAATTTCAGAAAGCATCATGGAGCCATATCTAAGATACCTGTACACATATGTTTCTATATCGGGTCCGCACTTAGGTTATATGTATAGTTCGAATTCCATATTCAATTCAGGGTTGTGGCTGTTGAAGAAGATCAAGGGCATTCAATGCATCCATCAACTAACTTTCACAGATGATCATGATCTTGAGAATACCTTCATCTACAATCTTTCCAAGGTATTGAACACATTATTTTGCTTCTCTTTACAGGTGGTCCCACCCTCAACCCCCTCTCTAGTTCTCTCTCCTTTTCTCCCTCTAGTCTTGAATATTATTCCTGAATATTATGGAGGTTTTTTTTATAGTGAAAAGTGGCTGCAGAAGGGGTAGTCACCTTGATGGTTTCTGTTCAGTTTTTTGGCGTATCTTATTAGGGAACATAGGATATAAGTACAATATTTTAAGTCTCTGGCTGCCAAAGTAAAGTTCTGTTTATTTGAACTACAGAAGAAGACACTGGCAAACTTCAGGAATGTGATTCTTCTTTCCTCACCTCAGGTAACACTTTTTATGTGCTTATGATGGTAATAAATTAGCAATGTAACATAGATTGTAAGACCTACAACATTGACGGAATATTCTTGCATTCATGAACTGGATCATTTTCCTAAAGAGTGAAGAGGTGCAAAATTGAGTATGAAGAAGAGAAAATAAATGAATGAAATGTATGTAGTAAGATTTCATTTATAGGATTTGTACTAATAATGAAATTATGCTTGGTTGGCAAAATGTTTCTGCCGATTCATGATAAGGGTACTATGCATATGAGGCCTAAATATGCATGTACTTTATTAGAAGTGCAGGATGATAGTTATCGGTTTTAGAGTTTGATGCAGGGTGATCTTAGGTTTTCTTAAAATTATTAACCTGTATCGGACAATTGAATTCCGATAATCTTGATGATTAAACACTGTTACATTAATAAACGTATAGCTTTGTCATCTTTTATTTTTAGAAGCTTTTATCATCACAATGCTTCCTGCTCATTACATGTCAGGATGGTTATGTTCCATATCATTCTGCCAGAATAGAATCGTGTCCAGTAGCTTCTTTGGATCCCTCCAAACAAGGGAAAGTCTTCCTAGACATGTTGAACAATTGCTTGGACCAAATCCGAACTCACTCTGAGCATCGTGTGGTCATGCGCTGCGACATCAACTTCGAAACCTCATCCTATGGCAGGAGCTTGAACACACTCATTGGACGTGCTGCTCACATTGAGTTCTTGGAGTGTGACATTTTTGTCAAGTTCATAATGTGGTCTTTCCCAGAGCTCTTTAGTTAGTAAACAAGGGAATTGAATTTGCAAGCAACTCAGATGATTCAAGAGAAAAATGGTAAGGCTGACACGACTTCCAGAACTGTGGAGTTATTGAAAACCCTGCATGGTGATCAAAACAGTTCATAGAAAACAAATACAAGTCCAACAACAATTGTTTTTGTCGGCTTGGCTCTGCAAAAAGACCTGCATTTTGTACTTCATTTCTTGCATGGAATGGCATGTACAAAGAACGGAAGTACGTGTGTACAAGATCGGTTAAAAGTTAGAGAGTTTTTACAAGTTGTTAGTTCTGTAGTCTTCAGGAACAAAGACAAAAAGTTGTACACTGATAATTGAAATTCATAGAATTTTCCACTGAACTTCAATCTATTATATACTCTCTTCCATTTCATAATAAGTGCAGTTTTGATTTTTTCGCATATTGATTTATTAATGTAGAAGAACAAAAAAAAATCAAGGTGAGACTTATTATGAAATGAAAGAAGTATATACTTGCAAAACACTTGCTTATGAGTTTGCCTTGTTTTTCCTTGGTTTCCTCGTCCACTGTCAAGTCAACTGTTTTAGTGCCAATAGTTTTGCCGTTGTCCACGGCCTGCCTGCATCTCCTGTCTCTTTCATTTCAGGGGGGAGAGAGAGAGAGATAAGAGATTTTATTCCATCAGCTTCCTGAATTTTCGCGTTCTCGCCGTTGATTCCTCTACTTCATTCCATACGAATGATTCATATGCATATATTAGGCGGTCCAAAAATTTAAAAATGCTAATAGGATAAATTATACTACCCTCTATTTTCCGTCTTTCGCAAGTACAGGATCATCCAGGGAGAAAAATAAGGACTGACATTGCCGTTCACTTCCAATCTTTCCTGCTTGACGTCTTGCCAACCGAAAAATGGGACACTCCAAAACGCTTGTTGGCCTTAACAAAAATCAGCTTTTCTTATCAACTAAAAAAACACACTCCAAAATAAATATAGCTGTATCTTCACAACAGATTACTTGACAGCCGAATGTGATACAAATTTTGATGACTACAGCATAAATAATTTACAATTTACTGCCAATAGAAAACACTTGTGCTATATATATATATATAATATCATCGCGCAAAGAAAAACATAAAATATTTAACAAGTAAACATACCATCATTTTTTGACAAAAGTACTGAGATAAACACAAGATAGCTATATGATTTATCTGCTACTGCATTCTTCCTCCTTGCAACATGCTGGTAAGATGTCAATTGTACAATGTACAAGTTCGGCAAGTTTGTACATTTGATGCGCAGCGGCAACCCACCAATTTCATTGCTCAGTATAATTTGACATACCTAGGTAATCAAGCCCCTCAGTCCGGCAAGTCATAATCTTCCGGAACACTTCCCTCACTTGGCGCTCTAACGGATCCAATCCACCTCTTAAAGCCTCACAAACAAGAGTTAGCTCCTTTAGGTTATGTTCAACTTCCATTTTCTGCTCATCTGCCAGTGGAAACTGAGCTGAATCCACCAAGTCAGTCATATGCTGAGTGCATCTTTCAACCTGATTTATCTCCTTCAACAAACCATTTGAATTCCGGCGCACTCGCTTCTTATACTCCTCCATGATCCTTTCATGAAGTGAAGTTACAGCTGTGCTCCATGAGAATTGGCGTGGAACCGAAAACTGAATGTTGAGGCCCCTATCCTGACAAGGAATTGCTGCAACAAGAGCCCACAAGACAACTAACAGTACAGAATTCATTGTATAAACAGGAATTGCCAGCCCGCTTGTCGCAACAATCTCATTCCCGCAAGGGGGAACCAAGTTGCTTGCAATGGACTGCAGTTGCTTGGCTGCAGACCACGATCGCGATACACTCCATGAATGTGACCGAGAATGCCCTTTCGATTGAAGATGATGATCCTTGCTCTTGTTATGTCGCCCAAAAGATCTGTTACGGTGAGAAAAGGTTGATCCAGAGTCTTTTTCATCAAGCATTGCCAGCGCTAAATCCATCAGTGCCTTTCTAGCCCTCCGGAACTGGCCTTCATTAAACACTTTCTGATTAGAACCCAAGGCACACAAGACGATTTCCACGTGCTTTAGCCACATTCGGATCTTCTCAATTCCATCACGACTTGCGTTACAGATGTCGAGTGCCTTCACTGACCTTTCAAAGAATTCAGAAATTGACCGATCCAGGGGGGATTTTGAGACCTGCTCTTTATTATTCAAAAGAATGGCTCTGAATTCCTCATGGCAGCAAACAAATGCATCCAGGAGCTTCTGCATCCAACCAATGGAAAGCAAATCCTCATCACTAACACCACACAGGTCCTGAAACCGATCAGTAACATGCTTTTGAAATGACTCAAGCTCCGAATCCCGGGAGCTGGATTCGTTATTTGCTTCCAAAGAATGGACCTGTTCCCGCCTGATGCCGAATATGGAGCGGCCAAAAGAGGAAAATGGTGAAGAAGGGCCCTGGTTATCAGTAGAAGGCATTGTCACAACCGTTCAGACAAAATCCCCCTAGAGATTCTCAAAAAACAGTGTACAAGAGCCCCATAGAGATCACAAGAAACCCATCAAAAACAGCTGCAGCAGTGACCTTCTTTGCTTCAGTTTTGTTTCCTGATTCCTACAATAAGAACTGAGTCTAAGGAATCTTAAATAGCTCAAGAGTTCAACATAAGCAACACTCAAAATGTCCAATTGGAGGCCATAATATGATCAAAGTATCAATCAGAGCAAACAGATCAAATAAATACCAAGCGTGGATTGAGAACCCAAATGCAAAAAGATCCCAACTTTCAATCATATGACTTCCATTTCCACCAATTTCAAACTCAAACTCTAAAGCTCGCAAAACCCAAACCGGAAAAAAAAATAATAAATAAATAAATCCAAACTCTGTTCCTTCCTAAGTCCAAAACCTATGAATTTCCCAACACCCAGATACAAAACTTTATTCATGTAAAAAAAAAAATGCAGGAACACCATTCAAGAAAGCTGAAAAAGAAAATGCAGTAGAAAGGAAGGAAGTACCTTTGAAACTGTAATGAGGCTGAGGGAAGGCGCCGAAAGAGTAGAACCGAAGGAAGGAAAGAAAGAAAGAAAGGTAAAAGAGATGATGAAATAAAGCGTAAAGGAGTGGCAATGAGAAGGAAAATGGCGAATTCACAAAACAAAACCATGCGAAGGACCCAAGCCCCTCGCTCTGGTTGACATCAGCTGAAGCAAGGGATGGAAAAAAAAAAAAAAAAGTGGTAATAATGTAGTGAAAAATGAAATTGCAAAATAATAATAAATTAATAATAGCCTACAAAGTGGAAACCATTTTCTTTTCGGGTAAAGAAGGATTGATAGTTTTGGACTTTTGGGTACAATGCAAATTAATGAGAGAAGAGAAGTGGGAAAAAATGGATTTTATATCTCTTTGTACTTTCTTTGTCTGTCCCTTTTCCTTTCGGTACCAACTTGTTATCTTATTATATGTAGCATTAGCTTTCGGACAAGCAGGCATGGGTCAAATGTATTTTACTTATTTTAATTTGATTTGAATATAATTCTCTCACTTTAAAATGTAAATATATAGGTTAGATAAAAGATTATGCGATATATCACAAATATAATGATAAATGAAATTGAAATTTGAGCAATCTCAATTTTTTGTGATCGTTCTCTAAGTCTATGATTTCTCACTTTTTATTATTACTATATTCAGCTTCATGTCAAACACATCAAGTAATGATTTAAAATTTCATAAAATTGGTGGCCAATGATGGTTTGACTTTATGCGTGAAACTGACTTGTTTTCCCAGCTCATCGCTATTATGTTTGGAGCTGCATCTGATCTGGTTATTGATTGTCTTGTCATGAACAGTTGAATTTCAGATCCTCAACATGCTAATTTCAACGTCATTTTCCTCGCGTGCTCTTCTTAATAGCTTAATGCCTAGGTAAGGAGGAATAATACACTATCATTATTACACTTATCATATATTTATATTAAATTAAAAATTATAAATTAATATATAAAAAGTTTTAAATTAATATGTAAAAAGTTATAAATAAATATATAAAAAAAATTTATATATTAATTTATAACTTTTTACATCTTAATTTATAACTTTTAACTTATTATAAATGTGATGCAAGTGTAATTGTGACATTTATCATTTGTCTGTGCTAAGATACATGATAAATTCCTGAAAATTTTTTAAGGTTATTATACGAGAAAAGAATAGTAAGTTATAAGCAAGTGAGATTTACTAAATACCAGTCTTATATTTAAATTTTGATTTTTTTCTAAGCACATTGGTTAGGAAATTTTAAAAGATTAAATGTCTAGTGAAAATAAATATTTAATTTGTTGATTATCCTTATGGTTAGGCAAGAACACTCATTTATCAAAACACTGGAAAAACTAAAGTAAATATAATCATGGGCAATGCTCCATGTCATGGCATCAATCATGTAACCAGCTCCATCCAATGGAGCAAGACCTTGTGTTGTTACCATGAATATTATTTAACATATGAATAAATCATCGAGGACTTGTTGATATTTTAGTTGGTTAATTTTGAGACCAGCTGCGGTAGAGGTTCCATTCTAGTCAAGAAGCCTGCTTACACGGTCACTTAATTTTGCAATTCGTTCAACTCATCTTAACACAGTTGACATCTTCCCAGGAAAAGGTGAATTATCACCTGGGGCATGTTCAGTTAATAATTGTCCACAATCAACATTATTTTCAGGATTCCTCGACAACTTTGATGTCACTTTATTCAATGCCCACTTTGTCATATATAAGCAAAAGCAGCACCACGTTATGAAGATATCATGGAACTCATCTCAGCAAATTACCAAAACATGTACTAGCAATGTAGACGTAAGCAGAGCCTAAAATCTGTTAATAATAATCTGTTGGTAGAAAGGATAACATGGCGTTGACAGCATGAATTAAGAAAGAAAGAAACATAGCAACATTGTAAGTTAAAAATGCTCTAAAACCCTGTTACATCAGGGATGCACTACAGTTACAATTGAGTCATACAATTGCCAATTCCCATGATACTGGTAATAAGAGAAAGGAAAAAGAGAGGAAAACATAAGGAAGGATACCATCATTCAACGTTTCATTAGCTCTCATGAAGACAACTGCTTCATGATTCACATCTATTCACAAGCCAATTTGGTGTCAAAGCTGCTCAAGCAAATTGCAAAAGCTTGGAATGCAGATAGCGGATACCGATAATCCATGGTGAACATATCTTTCCCGACTTTGCCAAACTGCAGAATAATCTTATCATGCTCCGGTGGAGTCGGTTGAGATGGTGTGGGCGCACTGGCAGCTGGCTGGGTGGAAGCAATCAACTGAAAGTTTTTAACAGATGCAACTGTTACCCTTCCCCGGAAATTAAGGCACCAACATTGTAATTGCTCATGCCATCTTGGAGGCTTGTTTTTAAGAACCAAGGGTCTCATCTTGCCATCGTCATCCTCATTACTGGATCCCCCAATCTCAGAAAATCGTGAGCTGCTAAACTCAATAGAGTGATCTAGGGACTTAGAAAATGAGATGCTTCGAAATGAGTCCTCCAGGGAACGGGGAAGAAGCTCTGGCTGGCCAGGAACAGTGCCACCCGCATCAAGTGCTGAGGCTGGTATTGAATGCATGATACAGTGCATCTTCCTTGGGCCTCGTGTCCCAAGAACATTTAATTCATATGTTACCTGAGCTATGTTGTAACTCCCAGATGGGACCTTCGGCGAGACCTTCTTGGAATAAAATCTGCGGCTCGTCTTCCCAGTTCCAGGAGGGCATATATGGGCAGAAGAGTAAGGAGGCTGCGTGTCGTATATGATGAATTTCGTACCAAGAAAGTTTGATCTGGTGTATGAAATTACAAGAAAACCTCCTGAGTTAGAAGACAAGGAAATAAAATAGAACATAAAATAAAACACTTGGTAAATAGGCTTGAAGCTTTGAGAAACAAAATATGATAAATATGCAAGGTACAAGTGGAAAATTGATGATGGAATAAGAACCTAAACACTTTCCCATAAACAGGTTGGAAAAGCGAGAATTATCTACTCTTGGCAATAACAGCCATGATTCATTTTTAAATAATCTTTAGCCAAAAGATCACCCTGTGAGTTTGAACGCACTCTTGTAGTCTGAATCTTAGATTATTCTGGCTTTATGGTTCCTTTCGTAGACAAAAATGAAGAGTTGCTTAAATAGAGGAGCATATAGTCAAAGACAACAATAAATCAAATGCTTGAAAGCATTATACTCACCGCAGCTTCCCAATGTACGTGTTACTCGATCGAGAGATGTTGTCAGCATCCATAGAAATAACATACTCTGTGTAAGTTGTTCTCCTGGTCCTCTTGGCAGAAAGGAGGAATTTACCATTTTCAACTATCAAAGCTGCAGAATTTAAAGGAAACCAAGAAGAGAAAGGAAGAAATAAAATGAGTTTAGGACACACTAGAACACGGCAGTAAATATCAGATTTTGATTAGTTTCCCGTTTACTATGTAATATAAAGACAGATTCAAACCCTTTCAAGAAAGCAGCTAATGATGGATGGAAATAATTTGTAAACAGTGGAGAAGACTGCTAACAGAAATCTTAACTAAATAGAATGAAAAAACATTTCAAAATATAAAAATGACTTAATAGTTTCACAGCCAACTAGTACAAAGACCAAGTGTAATTTCACTTTAACATTTACAAAGAACCAAACTTATACTTCAGCAAACTCAATGGAACATAAAATAGTGCTACTAATAACCTTTACTAACCAGGAAAAATGCCTTTGCTAATTATATAATACAATTTATCAACAAACACTCCCATGATCTTAAATGAATTCAGGGAACATATCTAAAGGAACAATTCATACGAAACGACAAAAAACCTGTCAAGGCTTGCCCCAAACTAAATGGCTAGCAGCAACGATCCTAGACTCCTAGGACCAATCATAATTGAAAATAAATAGACACAGGAAACCAACCATTATGGAACTATCCGACTTTCATGCTCAGAGCAGCAAGTGAACACTGACGTAAAGAATGACAAAAAGTAGAAAGAAGCTTGACCTTAAAGACCATATCCAAATTCCAATACTATCCTATACTAGTAGTAATTGCTTCAACAAAAGCTATAGTGTCATTCCATATAGATCTCAAATCAGATATCCATGCAAACGCATACACAAAGGCAGCTATAGAACATGTGCATAAATATTCATATGCTTATTATAGCATGACAATTTTAAGTCAAAATCATTAACTTCAATAACTTGACCTGTTTGGAAGATTATATCAGAACAAATCTACATAGTCACACTAGAAGAATCTGATCATAGCAATAGCATAAACCCAAGGGACAATCAGTGCACGTGTACCACAGAAAGAGAGAGAGTTAGTTTACCAGTGCTTAGACAAAGGAATAGGTGATATGTTAAATTAGATTTATCTCTTTTGATGAAACATTGAATCATTCCATCTCGGGGCCCAGGCTGAAAACAGAAAGGAGCCAAAAAGTCAGGGTATTGCTTTAAACAAACCATAGCAAGCGTCATTGTTGACTCCAGACTCTCCACATAAATAAATAGATCTGTTAATAAAAAGAAATATGAGACCACAAGGCATATGCGACAAAAAATAATGAAGCTAACCTGCTTCAGTGACACTGGGAATGTGAGTTTGCCACAAAACTCTGGGCTCTTAACAATTTCCTTGCACATACTCCTCCAAGACTGGCAAACAGCAGCACATGCAACGACATGCTTTCGAGCAGGCCACATATTCTCACTCTCCTCTAACCGTCTAATGACATCATACAGTAATTCTGGGGGTAAGCTTGCCCAGCGACTATTTTGAATTACTAGAGGCTGGTCATGCAAATCCTGCACCGAACCATGAGATTTTCCTCTGTGATGTCCAGTCAGCCTGACATCAAAACTCCGCCTAGATAAGCTCCCAATACTATCCCTAACATCACGAACTATGCTACGAAACGACATTCTGCAAGCTGATCCCAAGAATGACTAGGTATATATGTATCTTCTGTGAACTTGAAAAGAAATGTATTCAACCACTGCAAGCATATGGCTGCCATAAAAAGGAGAGTTTCAGCTCAACAGCAAAACCACCTTTCATAAAGCAGAATTATTGGTTTAAGAGAATTGTTCTTCTTCATCTCTCACACCAAAATACTCACTAGAGACTTAGACCCATATCAGATATCATCCAATATTTAGATCAATCTTTTCACACTCTCCAATTTAAGTATCCACACAGCCATCCATAGCCATGAACTAAATATCAGAGGTATTTACAACAATTTACTCCAAACAGCATTATCATGATGATATATGGTGGCAAACGCTGAAGTAAAAATGCCAAAGTTTTCTTATTTTATACTTGAAATCTTAACTGGGTTTTATATGGGATGCCGTAATTTGCACAAAAATTAATTATTCATAATAAATAAATATGGAAGGGCTATCACCAGCTAATTTTGCAGATAATAATAATAATAATAATAATAATAAAAAGGAAACACTTTCAATTTTCTTTTCTTCCGGCTATTTTTGCCAACACAAGGATGGACCAGAAGAAAAGGAAAGAAGCAAGAAATACTACCTCTTCAGCCTTGGAGAGTTGATCGAAGTCGATCAAAAACTCCCAAGCCAGATCAAAATCCAACCATTACCTGCAAAGCATAAGAAAAAATGTTAGAAAACCAGTAATCAAAACTCTCAGAATTTCAAATCCCACAATCTCATTTAAGATTTGCATCTCATCATAAACACCGGAAGCAAAATCACCCGACCACTTTTACCCCCCCATTTCCCTTCCAAAAACTTTAAAGGCAGATTTGAAAAGCTCAAAACCCTTGAATTTTCCCCCCAACATTTTAAACAGGAACTAATATAACAAAATGACCCAGATTTGAAGAAAACCTCCACAGATTATTTGAAAGAAAAAGGAAAGCAAAAATAGAAGGGGAAAAAAAACGAGGAATGATTTGTGACAGAAAAATACCCAGATTGAAGAGATCTGTAGCTGAAGCATTAGCAGAAGTTTCAGAGATGAAATCTATAGAAAAAAAAAAAATCAGAAAGTGATGTTTTTTATGAAGCAAACACAATGAAGCAGAAAGACAGAAACTTTAGGTCAGAAAATGCTAACATCCTCTCTCTCTCTCTCTCGTGTCCGGACTCCAAAGCTGCGTTAAATCTAGTTCATGAAGTAAAGGCACAAGCAAAGAAGTTCAATTATTTATTTATTTACTTACTTAATCATTTGGGGAGAACAATAGTTGCATACTTTTATGTGTATATTCCATTCCTTGGTTGTACCAGTACTTTGGTGTATATCAAACATTATAGTATTTTTTTTATTAATTAATTCATGTAATTCTGATGCAGACAAATTAAAAATAAAAGAAATAAAAAGTCTAATGTACCCACTTGGTCTCCATGACCTAAAATGTCCAATTGGCATTTTGCTATTTCCCGTGTGCTATCCATAAGGTTGCAGCAACCAACAAGGAATATATTATACGTATGCTAATGTAGTCACTTTATTTTGAATATTATCACTCCCATTAATATTAATTTTTATTAAATTTTACTTAAATATATTCTTATTTTAATTTAATTAAGAATAATTAATTATTAATCATTATAATGATATATATCAAAAGTTATTATTCTTAATTTAATTAATTAAATATGTTTAATATTTACCTAGTCACTACATATTAGGAGTAATATAATAATTTATATTTATATGTTGAATTATTTTCTTTTAAAGATTTCTTAAGTCAATAATTATTTGAACAATATAATAGTAGATATATTAGAAAAAGACAAATAAGTAAGAATGAATAATTATAAAAATAAATTACTAAGCATACAACACACATTGATTGCATTGTTATAATGAAGTTAACACATATTATTATTTCATTTCTGTTGCTAATTAGTTATTATATATTTTGTAACCTGTAAGACTTATATAATTAGAAAGGGCACAAATGCATAAGAATTGCATCTTTTTTTTTCATTTGTAAAAACTGATTTAATGGAAGAGTTAATTAATGCTTGACATTGATGACTAAGTAAAAATAATATAAAGAGAATGAAGGATTGGGAAGGGATTTTATGTTAAACAACACCCTTTTATAATAAAATTTTTTGACAATAATTTACTTTGTAATATATCGTAAAAAGTAAATAATTGTTAAAAAATCATAATATCATATGTTTATACAATACTTTCAAAATATATGAATATTTAATGGTAAAATGTCAATATGTGTTGCATGCTTTGACTTAATAATTTATTTTTATAATTATTCATTCTTAATGATTTATCTTTTTCTCAATATTCATTATTATATCGTTTACATAACTATTGTAGGAAGAAAGCTTTTTAAAAAAACTCCACATATAAATATAAATTGCTATATTAAAGATTTTAATGTTATATACTTGTCATAAATATACAGTTCCTGGATAGAAATTAAATATATTTAATTAATTAAATTATTTTTAATTAAATAAGAATAATAACTTTTGATATATATCATTATAATGATTAATAAATAAGTATTAACTAGCTATTCTTTTAGTTAAATAGAATAAGGATATTTAAGTAAAATTTAATGAAGATTAGTGTTAGTAGGAGTGACAATAATTAAAATAAAGTGACAATAACTACTCCTTTAATACAAATGTAAATGTAATGTAATGTGAGGTCAGCATACTCTCTCCACAATTATTATTTGTTTATTTAGAAATTTTTTTCCTCGTAAAAAATGTGTTCCAGTTTCTTGGCCAGGCATTTCCATTATCAATTTTTTTTTTTGGTGGACAGCAAGGCTAAAAAAAAGGAAAAGAAGAAAAAAAACACAAGAACACCTTTTCCTTATTAATATTCATAAACATTAAAAGAGCATGTCGCCTCTCATCTCTGAAAATTATCACTGGAAATAGCTCTTTATCGCGCCAAGTAATCAACACAATCATTTGTATCATTTAAAATTAAAACAAAACAAACATATCATTAACAAATGATCAACTGTTGAATTTCAGAAATTAAATTTTCTTCAATATGATTACTATGTAATTTATAAGTAGTTATACAAAAAAAACTTCTAAGCTATCAGTCTCATAAATAATATTCCCGTAATTTACTCAAATGATGTTTTTATTCCCCGTCGAAAAAAGTGGGAAAAATTCAATGATCAAATGAGGCACTATACGAACGTAAGAATAATGTGCTGGTCATGGTAATGATTAAACTCAACAACACTACAAAGGGTTATATTAACATAATATTCAAAGTCAGATGAGAAGGAAGTTTCTAGATTATGGGTTTGTATATATTATCATTAAGCAGACTACATAAGAAATTTTTCCTATTTCAACCCGCGTGATATGCCTTTCTAATATAGTTTGATTTGAAAAAAAAATTTTGGGCGCAATAGTTTGATTTGATAATACCAAAAATATTTATACATATTTAATCATCGCTATTTTAAAATGGTACTAGCAGAAGTAGTATAGAAATGATTATGATCACTCCATCAATGCAAATTGGGCAACTATTTAATATATGTTTTCACTTCATGGCATACTATTTTCTTAAACATTCAGCAAAGGGAAACTGTATTTTTGCCAAAACCTGTCATTAGCTGTGTAAATACGTGTGAGAATTAATGGTTTGTCCAAGTCTTATCTCCGGGGGTGTGATTTGCCAAATTTTGTATACTTAATTTGAGCTTCTTATGAAATCGTATGCTCAACCATTCCACAAACATCATTTAGTCGTCAAAAATAATAATTAGAGTTGTGCTTGTGCTTTTATCCGTCAGCCCATGCCAAAATTTAAAATTATGAAAATCATTTTCGTATATAATACAAAATGAAATTTTGGTTATTTTATTCGCCTACTGACCAAACTATTGTTAGTATAACGCAATGAATTAATAATACGGCAATAGTGATTTAAGAACGAAGGTTTACCCAGCATAATTATTGAAGCACCCGTGGACTCTCCAGGCAACAATGAATTCTTCATCAATTCCTGCTATATTGACTACAGCTTTTTTTTCCTTAAAATATGCTTGACTACAACTATCTCAATATTATTCCCTTTGTTTATGTTTAATTACGTCAAAGTTAACAATAATAAAGGCCAAGAGCTTTTCAGAGAACTATATTTGAACATTTTTATAATGATGTATATTTTGTTGCATGACCATTGTTCATCTTTCTTCGGTGGTTGTGTAGACGTACGTTGTTTCTGTTAAACCCCTCTCTTCTTTTTGGTTGAAGAGTCTTGAGCTATACCTAATAATTATCAAAAGAACTATTACTCCCCATAAATAACAATTTAATTATTATTATTATTATTATTATTATTTTCTTTACAACAAAGTAATTACAAATAAAAATGTAATTTTCACCATGTTGTAAAAATAATAATTGCAAAAGTACATATCAAATCAAGTATGATAGGAGTATATTGTACCTAAGTTGTTGTTTGATAGGAAAATTTCATACAGTATACTCGTTAAAGCTGGGTAAGTGGGTAGAAGCCCGGAAATTACGCATGTGTTGTTGAGTTGCATGACAACGATTTCAATGGGTTTTGTTTTAAAGATACATAGAAGCCACTTTTTGGGCACCTTCCTTTCCGCTGCCTGTTTTGTTCTTTGCACAACTTTGATCAATTGATCGATTGTTTGTTGGAGTTTCATTTTGAAAGTCAAACTTTGACTATGCACATATTCATTGATCATTCTTTTTTTTTTTTAATACCAATGAGAGTCGTTTGAGAATAATTACTTTGTTTACGAGGATTTCTGTGATGCTAGCAGCCCCTCAAACTCTTTATTTCAAAGGAGTGGCTTTACTGCATCACATAATAATACTATTTTAACACCTAATTTTTTTAAATACCTAAATATCTTACTCACAAAATATATGAATTTCATCACTTACTTTTCTTCAAATTTATTCTATCTCTATCATTCTCCTCGCACCATTATAGGTGTCTACACACATATAGATGTTGAAATAATATTTTCCTAGTACAACCAATAGAGTAATATTTAGTATATAATAAAATTACATCATAAATACACACCACACATTTTATTACAATTAGATATAATAAATGAATGAGATAAGTGAAAACCATATATCACATGTAATGTAATGATAAAAGGTATGTAATATATATTTATTATCCAATTTTATTATAAATTAAAAATTATTGCAACCAATGGCACTAGATAGAAGCGTGTCATTGTGTAGCGGGTTAACACATGACACCAACTAATGAGTGGCGTTACTCCAAATAGAGCCACTTACTGTATGCTATCAAATGCCAACTCGCACTCGCAACTTGTTAATGTGGATTTACATAAATGTTCTTGCCTTATAAGTCAATGAGAGCTTAAGTTCTTTTTTTTGGTATTTTTTTGGGTTGGGGGTTGAATTGAAGTTGTAGTAGCGTAGGAGAAATGAAAATATACACATTACATCCAATTTCTTTACAAAATCTAAAGAACTCAAACTAAACAAGTCCTTACGTTTCCATTATTATTTGACTATATACACATATTCATATCTAGTTCTATATCTATATCGTCGATCCCTTGTTTATGCACCCTATCTGTTTATCATTAGGGTGGGGACCATTTCCTCTCTCTCAAGGCATCAGGCACCAGCAAAGCTCTCTGTAGTCAAAACCCAACTACTCTCGTTTTTGGTCAAAATCTTTACCGTTCATAGAGCCTAAAATCACGATGATCCACTCGTGTTTTTCCCTTTCTTTAGGTCTTGAGCCTTGACATGAGCTGAACTGAAGTTTGAAATGGGATGTTGGAACCGACCTATCACCGTTTAAAAGTCATCTTGATTATTGAATTATTGGCCTTGGAACCCACCTATCACCGCTTAAAAAGAAAAAAGAAGTCGTCTATGGTTATCATTAGTTAATAAGATAAGATTTAGCCGTTGTGTATTTGCAATATACGCAAAAACCTGTTTCCAAGCTTCCTTTACCATTCGTCTAGCGGGCCACTTGTTGATCGATTTGTTTATCCTACTTTAAGTGGAGTATATTCTAATTGATGCACCAAGAAATGCACTGCTAGGATGAATACCACTTCCACACGAGTCACATGCGATGAATTCACCTGCTTCTTTCCTAAGTTAAACTTGTTCCAACATACACCCCCTTTAAGATGACCCCTCTTGCCTTTTGCATTTGAGGAGGAAACTATCGAACCTTAATGACCACAAACCGATTCTGAAGTCAAATAAGCTATGCAAGTGGCTAAGTGTGCACCCCTAAATTTCACATAGTTGAGGTCAACATACATATGTAATTACGTATTTTCTGATTTCATGTGGTGATGGGTACATCATTCAAATTCAATCATTCAGTTCTTGTATAGGAATAGGAGAAATTCTTAGAGGGATTACTTTAGATTTTTCCTGATGTATATAGAGGGATTGCTTTAGGTTTGTCATCCAACTATTTGCCACTGGAACATATCCTATCTGTATCCATAAAGGTTTTCGTGCAGATCTTAATTAGTGAATTTATATAACTTAGAACGAGGTATACTGAGTTATCATAAGAGATAGTGAAATTTACTTTGATTTCCATATATTTGTTCAGTTAACTATAGACATTCCCTAGATGCAAACTAACTTACATGGTGTAATGTGTAAATGCAATGAAGGACAATATAATAATTTCACACATTTAAAGAAGACGATATAATGATTTCGTAAATTTAGAGAGGAACAAATTAATTTAGAAGAAATAATATAATTTACACTATAATTTAAAGAATTGAACCTAAAACCCCCATGTCTTTAGGCGATTGATAAATACTACTTAATATGTAATTCACGTGCTAGTCATGTCACCTAAAACATCTTTTTTCGTGTTAAAAAACGGGGTGAGAATCATATAAATTGCTAGCAGTAGCAGGTAACCTTTTCTGATTCCATTGGAAATTAAGGGTCCGTTTGCTTTACCAGTTTTCAGTTTTCAATTTTCAATTTTCAATTTTCTGTTTTGTAAAGAAAGAACTGAAAAAACTAAAACTCAAAATTTTCAGTTTTCAGTTGCTAAACCTCAGGTACCGCAAGGGATTGAAGGTAATTAGGCAATGTTTGTTTTAGAGAAGGGTTGAAACCTGAAAGCCTTGTAAGGTCTATCCATTCGCAGAGGTCAACGAATGAAGTTCACTGACTGCGAATGCCATAAATTACGCCTTAAGCATAAGCAAGCAGGTAAGGAGGTTTGGAAGACACTTATACCACTGCATATGCTGTTATTAATTCTCTGATATGAAAATTGATGCTGTAAACAGCGATCTTCTACAATTGTGGTAGATAGTAAATACGATAATGGAAGTGAATACTCATTGCCTTAACAAATTTTAATTTCAATCTATATCAGATTTCCTTCGGTTCACGAAACAGAAACAATTTGACTTCCAAATACTATCCTCTCACCCTTGTTTATTTAATTAGATAGTGGTGGTACTAGGTGCTTGTACAACGAACAAACTTCAAGATCTTATTAACTTATTATAGTCTTTAGACAATATGTGAAATGAACTAAGAGGCTTCTTTGCCAGTCGGTGGCCAAGCAAATGTGGCTTCCTTGCTTTTATGTGTCATACTCAACCCGTCTCCTCCTTGACCGCGGAATCTGTAAAATTTGATCAAGAAAACACAGTATGCGTAAGCATTATCAGGTAAACATTACAAAATAAATAAATAAAAGAAGTTGTCTGAGCCCGGGTTCGAACCGGGGACCTCTAGTGTGTGAGACTAGCGTGATAACCAACTACACCACCCAGACTCTATGACGCTGTTTGCGTAGGGTAGTGTTGTATCGTGGTCTACCATAGAGTTCACGGTACTGATTTTTCAAGGAAAGTTGAGTTGATTTCTTCTTTTGATTTTTTTTTTTTAACTTTATACTAAAATTCTGACTCGAATCAAATTAATTCATTCTGATAAACATAGATTCTAATAGATTTAGACGGATGGTTTGGATAATTAAAAAAAAAAAAATCCGTAGAAGAGTAAGTGATGAGGTGGGAAGAAATATCTGACTTACCTGGGCCGCATCTTATCTGACACTTGCGTTCACACCGTTGCATAAGCCTTGCTGCAAACGACATTTGGCTCTCATCAGACATCTAAGCCATAATCAAATTATTCTAATATATTGTTGAATATTTTATGAGAATGAGACACACACATATATATCCACTATTATGACACTGTTGATTTTTTTTTTTTGTTATAACAAAATTCACTAAACATAAAGTTTAATATGAAATTATGTACAAGTGTATGTGAAAAATAAAAAATAAAAACTACAGCGATAATAAAAATTTCGAAATTATAGAACTCCTTGTTTTTTCTTTTGGGTACAAAACATTTCAAAATTATAGCACTTCTTGTAAATGCATTTGAATAAGCATAATCAAAGAGGCAATAACTGGTTTTCGATCTTTCATAACAAAACGGAAAAACAGAACAAGCAATAAGGAGTACTACTGAGGAAGAATAGAATCCAAAGAAAGAGAAAAGACTAACTGTCGCTTTGGACACAGGCAGTTTCGCAAGCGTCGAGGCAATCAGCAGCAGAGGGCTCAACGCTGCCCATTTGCGAAGAGATCAGAAACAAAATCATCACTGCTGCCACTATCTTCTTCATCTTCACACCCCCTCCCCTGCCCTTAATAATAATAAGCTTCCCTTTTGCCTAGCTTGTGTGTTGATTTTATAGCAAAGGAAATGGTATCTCTCCCCCTTATATGCACGTTAATTGGACTCCTGCAATTCTAACTTGCTAGTAATGAGTGCCGTACGTGTTGATATCGTATTTATAGACTCAGCGTTTAAGAAAGGACCCCAGAAGCAGCACATGCATGCCTACAGCTGTGCTTCCATTAACTACGCGTCGGTATCAACCAGCCACCAGTATTGAATCGTGCCCACTTTTGCCCTCCACATATATATATATATATATATATGGTAATAAATGTTGGGTCCAACAACACTGCGAAAGGCCTCATACAATGTCCTCAGCAATTATGGAAATCCCGCTCACTAGTAATATATAATATTAATATTTTAGAATTATTTGAGAAAAAATTTTAATAAGAATATTTTAAGAACCATATTTTTTAAGAAGTTATTCATTATTTTTTTTAAAAAAAATAAAATCATAATAACATATTATTAACATATCATTGATAATAATCTATATTTAATAATAGGATTGTAGTATATTAATTAAATATATTTAAGTAATGTAATGTTGAAACCATGAATTATATTGATAAACTAATTTCATAATTTTAGTATTAATTTCACATCTAAAATTTTTATATTTAATGTAGGTGGTGATTTTCTTTTGAATACTATTATATTAAATTTATGAAATTAAATATATAAATTATAAGAAATATGCATTTAATTATTTAAAAGCGGAATATTTTTTCATGTCACTAGAGATGACATTATTTGATTATATATAGATTAATTTAATGATTTAAAGATAAAAAATATGCCAATTCAATAAAAAAAATTATATATATATGCAAGCAAAAATAAAAATCCTGGAATCACCTGTGATGGCCATAAAATTATACCTTTAATAACCTCTGAGCTCTTGTAAATAATTTTGATAATTTTATATTTTAAAAGATTTGAATGGTTTTGAAAAAAAATTAATCATACAATTCATGATAATTTTGATAATTTTATACTTTAAAATATTTGAATGAATTTTTTAAAAAAATTAGTATTGAAAAAAATTAAAAAAATTGGAGGAGATTTAAAAAAATGATAGACATTTATCAGAATTTTATTTATAATTATAAGTTATTAATTATTAAGATTTCGTATAAAATTTATTGATTGTATAAATCTACTATACTAATATTTCAAACTTATTTCATGATAACTATTACACATGTTATTCATATAGAGATTTAGGCTTCACATGTCATTCATATAGTGATTTAGGCCTCATTTTTCTCAATCTTTATGTCTAAAATTTTTTAAAACTTAATTTATAATTTACTTATTAATTATTTTTAATATGAAATAAAATTAGATATTATAATCATTAAAGAATCAAATATTACAATCATTAAATATTATAATTTGCACTAAGAGATAACCCATATTAATATAATTATGATCTGTAATTAAATTAAGAATCATTAATAGCCTCACATTATGAACGTAATATAAAAAATTATAAAAAAAATATTTTTAAAATAAATAAGCTTTAAAATCAACATATTTTTTTTAAAGAAAACTGGTAGGTCAAATTATTAACGAATTGCTAATTGATTAATTTTGATACGATAATAATTCAAAATTTAATTTATACCAAATTTATTCTTAATCAAATATTTAAGACACATTAAATACTAATATAATAATTTATTCTTAATCAAATATGATAATAATTGATATAATACTAATATTTAAGTCTAATTACATAAAAAGTATTTCATGTATTATTTATAGAAAAATTATACCCCACTCTTTTCATAATCTTAATACTTAAATAAGTTTTTGAATTTGCCTTCTAATTATCAATTATTTTTTTCCAATCATACATTTATATCTCTCTACCACTAACAAAATCAATATAAAAAATAAAGAATAGCATAAATAAAATTATAATTCAATATATTATACTATAAAAATTTTATATATATAATTATAGTATTAACGATAACAAATCTATTATAATTGTGTTGCATTATTAGTATTAATTATTATAGATATTTATATTTTGAAGTTCAAAGTATTTTTAAAATTTTTTTAGTAAACCCGTAAATATCAATAGAGATTCAAATCTCCATGTGAAATGAAAAATGGAGACCCGTGACCGGGATATGTATGAGAATGGAGGCAAAATTTTACATGAAGATGAGATTAAGGGAAATTTTCTCATTTTAAATGTAGAACTTTTGAAAATCATGATAAAAAAAATGATCCATCTACATGTATCACTATATTCTATTTAAGTTTTTATAATTTAAATATTCCAATTTATCAATTCCATAATTTTTTCATACTAAATTTTTTGAAAAAAATATCTTCAATTTTTTAACACTAAAATATTTAAAAAAATCAATTCTATAATTTACAGTTCTTTGATAATAATATTAAATATTTATTAATTATTAAAAAGTAAATAATTATATTATTTTTATTAAAAAATTTATAATTGATATACTACTCTAATAATTAAGATTATATAAATTAGAATTATAAATAATTTTTTACTAATTATTACACATTAATTATAACATATATTTTAAAATTGATACTTTAATTTATTAAAAGAATGTACAAGGAAAGAATGTGTAATTGAAATCATATAAATTAAATTTATGTATTATTTTTATTGATTAGAAAATATATTTTATATTTTTAAATTAAATATTTTAATTTACTAAAAATATATAACCGGCTAGAGATGATGAAAAAAATTGAAAATAGGTCTACACAGAAATCACTAAATAGGGTAAGGAATTGACATATATTTTACATTCATAGAGATGATTTATGGGGGCTAAGTTCTCATTTGTTAAACGGGATAGTGACAGAGATAATATATCTTTATTTTTTAATTATTTTATTATATTTATATTTTGTATATATATTTTATTTTAATATGGATTGTGTTGCATTAATAATATTTGTTATTATGGATATTTATGTTTCAAATTGTAAAATATTTTTAAATTTTTTCTCTTTTTGAAATTTGTTAATAAACTTCTGAATACCATAGGAATTCAAAATCTCTATGGTAAGGAATCACCAAATAGGGTAAGAAATTGGCACATATTTCACATTCATAGAGATGATTTATGGGGGCTAAGTTTCCGTTTGTTAAACGGGATAGGGACAGAGATAATATATCTTTATTTTTTAATTATTTTATTATATTTACATTTTGTATATATTTTTTATTTTAATGTGGATTATGTTGCATTAATAATATTTGTTATTATGGATATTTATGTTTCAAATTATAAAATATTTCTAAAGTTTTTCTTTTTTTGAAATTTGTTAATAAACGTCTGAATACCATAGAGATTTAAAATCCCCACCGAAAATGAGAAATAGGAAATAGGGACCCATAAGGGGGATGAGGATGAAAGACAAAATTCTAAACGATGATGGGAGGCGTGGAATATGTTTCCATTCTCTGGATACTCATTATCATCCCTATAAATAGCTCATGATATAGTAAAATTATCCATTTATTCTTTTTCTTTATTCAACAATTTCAACTTTTGAAATGTGCAAAATTTTCATAAAATAGACTCTTTATTGTTAGTTATAGGTCATCTATCAAGATATTTTTAACCTTATAAACATCATATTGAATATAAGATATAAAACAGAATGACACGTTTATATTTTATCCACTTATTTAATTATTTAACTATTGATCTACTTTTAAGATAAATTTATATACTCAATTGTCTATAAAATATATGTAACTAAATTATCATTTATTTTTATAATAATTAACAAACTATTTTTTATTATTTCCCCGTACATCACACGGGTTAAACGACTAGTAATAAAAAACTAAAGGCTTTTCTAACTAGTGCGTTGGGAGTGGCTATTATCACTCCATTTTAGCAATTGTCACTCTCACTCAACTAACTTTTTATATAATTGTCCTAAAATGTCCTTTTACTCTTCACAATTAGTAAACTAGTTATATATAGTTATTCCAATATTATTCAAAATCATTATTATAAATATTTTCTAAGAAATTATGTTAATATTTTATTATTTGTGCTTCTATATTTTTTTTCATTTTGAAAAAAAATGTCATTCTATTATTTTGCGAAAAACACATTTTCCACTAATTAACATAACAAGTAGACATTTTTGATTTTTCCACGAAAAATATGCTTCTAACATTTTTTTAATATAAAAAATACATTTTATCAAACATTGAATAAAAATATTATACTAGCTCTCTCATTATTAAAAATTTTTAATATATTATTTCCTTTATTAAAAATTAAGGTACCATAATACACCAAGTTAGTCGTTTATCTAATAAGTTACTCAAATATTTTTCTCTCCACCTTCTTACACACCACAGTATATAGTTGAGGAAACAATTGAATTAATTAAAATACTTAGAATTTATATATCATTTTATAGATTTTTTTAAGAGAAAAACAATAAGATAAAATCGCTCCTCTTCAATTTTGAAGCGTTGGAGCCTTTCATGTAATATATTATTGGAAAAAAGTTAAATAGGGTTACCCCTTACCTGCTAGTTTTTTTTTTTAATTTTTGTAAACCGGAAAAAATATTTTTTGTGTAATATTTTTTTTTGTAAAATGAAAAAAATATATAGAAGCACAAATTAATACAATATTAACATCATTTCTTAAAAAATATTTGTAATAATGATTTTGAATAATATTAAAATAATAATATCCAACTAGTTTACTAATTGTGAAGAAGAAAAGGGTATTTTAGGATAACTATATAAAAAACAAGTTGAGTAGAAGTGACAATACCAAAATGGAGTAGCGATATCCTCTACCCTCTAAGATAACTAAAAATGTTAAGTTTCAAAACTTTATCATAAATGCAATGCTTTGAAAACACATAATCTTGTCTTTCTGCAATGCAAATGTTTTCTTTTTTGGCTCCTTAACCATAAGAGCACTAGTTACATAAATCCAAAAACTAATTACTGCTAATGCATAAGTGGCAATCGATGAAATAATCTTATCATCTAAAATTTTCACATAATAACTGATTCGATCATTTATGAATTTTTACCATAAATATAGGACCTTAGCAAAATACTTTCAATGTAATTTACTCAGTAAATAATAAAATTCATATTCATTCTCGGCATTCAATGCATTCGGATGCATGCAGTGTGGAATTTCAGCTCGTTTACATGCTGATGCTATATGAACCCGCAGCTAAAACGGGAGTAATAACTTGATTGCACATGCTTGATAGAAAGGTAATTCTTGTACCAAGTTCAATTGGCTGATGACGATCAATGTCGATCAATAAATAACAAATCAACCTAATAGTTTATTTCTCCCACTTAGCTTGCACTAAGTTTTATTATTTGACATTTCATGTGGCTGGTAGAAATTAAATAGAGAAATTCTTAGGTATTCTTATAATAAGATAAAATATTTATTTAATATGCTTTATCTATTGATTGATACATAAGTCATTACATTAAAAATATAGAGGAAGTGAGAGATAATAATAATCCGTAAAATATATGTATCAATTAATAAATTGAAATAAGAGGAAAAAAAGTGGGAGTCGAACATGAAACCATCCATTCAAAGATGCAGGAGACAACCACAATCACTAAGCTATGCGGGTTCAACTACATATAATTTTTTAAGTTACACCATGAAGAAAAAATATTTTTATAGTACATGAGTCTAATATTTATCGAATAAAATAAATTAAAATAACTCATGTTGGTTTAACTTCTTGTCATATTATTCTAAGCTCTAACAAATAAGTTTGAACAAATTTCTTTTAGCATTTTCCTTATTTTCTATAATGTTTGCATACACAACACTTTTCAGTGGTAGAAAAAATTTCTTTTGGCTCTGTTAAAGTTTACCTGTATGAACATATAAATCCTTTTCATAAATTTATATGCAATAACTGTGCATATTTAATTTTCGTTCTGGTTTCTTTTATTGTTACGTTGTTTGTTTAAGTTTAGAATCTAGGAGCGTGACTATTAGTTATTCTCTAACAATAACACTATAGATAAACACGAAAGGGGGCAAAAACACTACCGTAATAGAATATCACAAAAGATTGAATAACCTTTGATGGATTTTAATCGTTTTGATTGTTTCTTTTCCATCAGTTGACATTTCTAGCAACCAATGAAAATTTTGTAATAATCTTTTTTAGTCAGAATTTTATAACACATTGTTTGGTCAAGCGTGGGGTGCTGCCCCAACTTGGGGAGGGACAGCGAGTCAGGGAGCCCAGCTCAGTTGAACCCGTGAATAATAATGCGTTGCGATAGCTATGCATTTAACCGACTTTGCTAGTCCATTTCTTTTTTTCTTTTGGGTACAAAGTTTGCTATTCCATATTTGCATTTGCATATCTTACGTTAAACACATAGCATTTTGTTTTTTGTCAGATAACATAACATATCCTGATTTTTTTGTGAAAAAGTTTGGTTAATTAATAAACAAAGACCTAAGTCTGAATTTCGGTACAATATATTAAGGTTTTTGGTCTTGATAATATATAATTTTTGTGGGTCAGGATGACACCAAAAGACATACATGCATGCATACCAAACTAGATAACATACATCCTTGATAAGCAAAGGCCCACACTAACTGCCTAGAGCCCAATAGCTGCAAGGTGGCCGAGTGGCAGTCGGAGAACTCGTGAATATGAAGGCTTATTTCTAATAAAATAAAATCGCTTATTAGAAGAAAAAAAATATTATTATTGACCAAAAAAAGGCTTACTGAAATATGGTCGTTAATCCCTCATCTCTTACCCAAAAAAAAAAAATTTATGTTACAATTGAAATCAGTTTACTATTGACCTATGAATACCATTTGAATCCCATGTCTATGTATTCATGTCAAATCTTGCTTGATACACCAATAGTACATATTTCTATATAATTGATTTAAAATTTGTATTTTTCTTCCTTTAATACAGCAAACACAAAATAAAAAAGAACATAAAAAAGAAATAATGCATAAATGTTTTAGATTATAAAAAAATAAAGGATAAATGATGTTTTAAATAATGTATCAATTTCTTTAAATTTTTATTTATGTATATATATCATGTTTTGTTCTATAATTTTTTAACTTTAGTATGTCCTTCGTATCGGTATTATATATGTCCGAGTCCATGTTTCATAGCTATTGACTCTAGTTCATTGGCAAGCGCGATTAAAAACTAACTTAAAAACATAGACAATCTGACCCAAAAAAGAAAGCAACATAGACAAAAGCAATCGACAACCACGTGATATCTACAACATCATATTGATCTTTAGCACTTTATAGAGAGCATCAATAATGGATCTTAGAAGAGCACTTCACTCCGTCCTTCCCTTAAATATTGTGAACATATTCTTCCCCGTTTTTTTTGACAAATCATGGTTATTTTTGTCATCACTCCTGGTAGCACTGGTTTAGCTGTGGTTGTTCTGGTCACATTTATTAGGGTCTAATGGCGTGCAAGCAACAACGACTTCTATAGCTTCAGCTTCTGATTGGATGATTTCTGATGGCACTAACTGAGTTACCTTGTTCACTTCTTTGCTCTTGCCCCATAGAACCATGTACAGTCCACACACAATCAGCACTGCTCCAACCACACTGTTTATGTTTCCAAACCAAACCAAAATAAATCATCAATATATGTGGAAAGCCTTAAAAAAAAAAAGAAAGAAAGAAAAAAATTGGAAGTGTACTTGCATATTTAGGTGAATTAGGATTCAGTGTATACCTTCCTATGTATAATTTCTCATCCAACATCAAAGAAGCCGCAATAGCCACAAGCACAAGCATCAGAGGGTTGAAAACGGACGCAAACAGAGGCCCTCTCATCTGTATGCACCACGCAATCATAATAAACACTAATCCAGTGCCCACAATTCCCTGCAATAAAATTCACTCACATGAAAACTCTCTTTATCATTCATGATATAATATATGATTAAATAAGTGCTTTACAAACAGAAGTACTACTACATACCGAATAAGCCACAGCTAGCAGCCTGATATTCCAACCCAGTTTCCATTGGCTCCAATCTCTCTCAACACAAAGACCAAAAACAGTGGCTTGTATTGCTCCTGCTGTAGTCATCAAAGCTGTGCTTGAGTGATGGCATGGATATTCTTTGCTCATCTTAGCCTGTGCCAATTTAAAAGTCGTTCAATGAGACTAGTTGCAAAACAAGTTTAAAGGACAGCTTCACATAGTGATGATTGATGAATTTGGTGAAGCTAGGGCTGTAGCTTTGTGGAAATAAGCTGACCTGAATTATGAGCCAGAGGGCATAAGAGAAGCAGCTTGCAATGGCGCAGAGAACACCCAACAGGTTACTACTATCAGCTGAGTCAGCATGTGGTTGTGCCACTTGGCCATTTTGCTGCTGATGTGGATGCAAAAGGTCGATGTGGAATGGCCAAATATCAATCTCCACCCCTTTGACAAAGGTCAACACCATTGCCCCACCAATTCCGATTAAAGTTCCAAACACCTTAGCCTTTCCGGCTGCTGCTCTTAAATTCAATCTTTCAAGACTGTAGGAAATTCAAATTAAAATTAAATCAGACAAAACCACGTAAGTTTTTAACTTCCACGGAAGTGCAACTTCAATTTCCAGTAGTTAGTATCGTCCAATATTTTATTACATGAATGAATGAACTTTTTATAAAGGAAGATAAAGCTTAGTAGTGTTGATGGCGACGAGAGAGAGAGAGAGTACCCGCAGGAGATGGCCAAGATAAAGGTGATAGCTGGAATGAGGTTGTACATGGCTGACGCAAACGTTGCTGATGTCAAAGCCAGGGCCTCGTAGAAAAGGTTTTGAAACAAACTTCCCCTGTGACAACATAAACCATGTATCAGTTTTTGTTAACTGATTTAATTACCCTATTCTACCATTGCCATATATATGACATCATACATGAGCATATATACATAATCAGTTATGATATGCAGTCGCAAAAGGGTGGTGAATACGTAACATACCCAAACAAGCCACAAAGAAATGCCATGAACAGCACCCTCCAAGTCAACTTTGGTCTCTTGTTCCTGTACGGAGGAAATAATTAAAGAAAACCATTTTAGCCAAGTTGGTTAATCTATTGTCCTATTTAGTACATGTGTTTCATTTCATCCTGCTACATGTTTAAAGTAACAATAAGATCAGGAACACAAGAAGATGCAAGCTTAATTAAGTGATGGACCTTTCAGAAATGAGAGCAAGAGGAACAGTGAAAGCGGAGCCAAAAATGAGGCGGTAGGCAGTGGCTACCCTCACGCTCATACCATCGTTTATGGCCAGCTTGTACAACACATTGACTGCAGTAAATGCAATCTGCACAACCACCATTAACATCACTGGTTTCAGCCCATTCCATACATTCCCTATCCCCTTCATCTTCACGATTGTGCTTGCTGCAATTCTAGTTGTGTGTTTGGATAAACTTGCAACCAAAACAAACTCGTAACAAAAATCTTCCTGGTTAAAAAAATTGTTTCTCAAAATTAAATTGTTACTAAAATATGCACTAGATTGGATTGCAGATTGTAGGGGTAATAGAGAGGAATAAAGAGCTTATGTGATGGTGAATAGCAGCAAAAGGGGTATTTATAGTTACACGGGGGGCATTGAAGATTCAGATTCCAAAGTCATGATTGTTCACGTAATACTGGCGAAGAGGCATGCATGCTTTTTTTAAATAATTGAAAGGTGCATATCATCAAATGGGGTCTATGAGGACGTCTTGCCAATTAGACCATAGGCTTTTCTTGGTTGTGCTTGTGCTTTATGCAGACAGAGACGCTGGACAATATTGCAAGGGAAACTAGACCCTGTGCTTCCGCTAAGGCACCTGAACGGATTCAATTAATTGGTGATCGATGGCTTACTATGTAGGACCCTCGGCATCTTGTTCACACAACTGATAGTGTGTTAGTGTGCCTGTCACCTGTCCTTGTTTTTGTTTTTGTTTCCTCTTCTTTTATAGCGCTTCACGGAAATTGCCATGCATCTTGCTCTTTTCTTTATTCCTTTACTGGACCATCTATCCGTTCCCTTGGTTTCCCAAATGAGTCAATCACAGTTTAAGATATTATTATAGTGATATACTATTAATATAGGACATTGCAGTGTGATACGAAAACCTGTCATTGGATGGTTATATGAAAAAATCTGCATTGACCATGCGTACAAATTAAATTCATTATTATTATATCACAATCATTTAATAAGTTCTTGAATATTTGTTAGAATTTAATTTAATGTATTGAAAGTGTAAAGTACTTTCATATTATTATCATTTCATCAAATTATTCCATTTTTTTTATCTTCAAGTAGTAGATACGAGAGTTAATTCTTAAAAAAATGGGTTCAATTTGGCATTTATAAAATTGATTTGTTAAAATTGATTTTGAGGTAAAGTGGTTTGTGTTTATCAGTTTGATTGAGAAGTGATTTTGATAAAGACTTGAATAAAAATCTAGAGCCTAGACCTAACAAACTTTTAATTCTACTAGAATTGATTGTCAATCCTAGATCAATCCAGAGGTTGCATTCTATGGGAAAACCAAACAAGATAAAAAGTGGACAAAGGTTGCGTTTGTTTCTAATTTTTTTAGTTTAGAATCACATTTTTTTTCACTCCAAAAATTCATTTTCTGTATGTTTAAATAATTCTTAAAAAATAATCAAAATCCAAAAAAATAGTTTTCAACTTTTTTTTTTGTAAAAGCTAAAAACAGTAGCTTATGAAAAAAAATTAATTTTTAAATTTTTTAATTAAATATAGAATACAAATTTCATAATAACTTTTCTTGAAAATCCAAAAGAAATGCATCCAAAATGAATTTCAGTGTTCCAAAACCGATTTTTTAAGTGTGTTACCGGTGTCCAAACATGCTGATCACGCGATACATGTGGTACATTAGCTTGTTCACAGGGAAGACCGGACAAGCCTCCGCTGTGTGGAGTCACATCCCAAAATCTTGCTTCCAATTTCGTACGCGTTTCGCGGACAAGTTTACAAAATCGAAGGGAAAAAGCCAAAAGAAAGGGCAGGGCCAAATCCCAAATACTGCGATTCTATGCGAATTAATAACCTCCAATTAACTTCGACCATATAATAAATTAATAATTCTCAAACTTTTTAAGCTTGCATTCAATGCTCCAGTCAGCGTAATTTTGCTTTTTCCATTGTTGTTGAATATTTAAATGACTTGATCACCAATTAATAACCTGTGAAGATAGGCATATATGTATGTATCAACTTGATTTATTTTATTTTTTTCACGAAAATTCATCAAACAAAAAGATAAAGCAGCTCAAATCCCTCATTTGACGATAGGATCTACCTACCATGATTCAATGAATCAAATTCATGTCTACTTTAAATTGTTAATTTGAATTATTTAACTTGGGAATAACTTTAAGTGACCAACAATTATGTGCATGTTCGAACAACTCATTAAAAACAAAAGGTTCCACTATTGCTACGCAACCTAAAGAAGTCTCAGTGTTTATTTGAACGTGTCCTTCTACGCATTTATAAAGTTCCAGTGGCCAACTCTCCTGAAAACCGCTTTGCCTTATGTTTTGAAGAAATGATAACGAAAAAGTGTAGAAAGAATCAACGACGATATCACAAAATAAAGGCGAAAGTTATTGAGATAATAGATTTAAAACCAAGAGGTGTCAGTAGCTAGCATACATAATAACACTCCTAGCAAATAATTATATATAAAATAACTAACAATAATTGCTCGAAGGGTTTTTGCATTGGAAAAAAATTTCTGAGACGAACACGAAGCAATATTACCATTCGACATCCAGATGAGAAGTGTCCGGATTTCCTACTAACATTTTTGGACACTTATTCGCAATTTGAATACATGTTTCACTATGCTTCAAAATTAATTCTGAAAGTATGTAGGGGGAAATAGAAGCATATGACATTGAGCAAACCCAACATATAGATATATAGTGTAACGCTAAAAGAGGATTTTTTTTTTTTCAATGCAACCATACAACAAATGTCAAGGTTTTTATTCTCGAATTAATGTTTTTATCCAAGTAAAGATAATTAGGCATAAAGGGAAAAAAAACAGAGAGAACTTTAGAGCCCAGTTTTGTTTTCACTTTCTCATCATTGAATGTGATATGATGGATGAAGTGTGTGAGATCCACTATCATATTTAATAATTATTAAGTGGGTGTCTCTATACACACTGATTCTTTAGATGTTTGAATATTATTTTTGATTGAGATATATTATGGCCATAAAATTTGACTAAGAGGAATACTTGACAGATTTGGTACATAGTACGTACCTAGTATTCTTGTACTATTTGGCATTTGAAACTCGCAAGTTATGGTGCAACGATTGTGTTAACGCAAAAAGTTGATGGCAATATTTAATGTGGAGTTTAGACCATCAGGTATTTCGTCAAATTCATATTCTATTTAGTGGTCTTAAAATTGCCAACTTCAGTGCGTGATTAATTAAATACTATATGATTACATTATAAACTTGGCAACATATTGATTTCGACCATTTACGACGACAAAGCAACTCTAAGAGCAAGGGTTTGTTTGGTTTGCTGAAAATTAAATACTATTCAGTTTTTGATTTTTTCAGTTTTTCTTTCACAAATTTAGAAAATTAGAAACTGAAAAAAGTAAACCAAACATACCCTAATATTTTGTTTTTCAGTCCTATTTTGAACTCCCTCTGTTCTCATCCTTAAATAGTTTAAATAGTTGTCCAATTTTCACCGTGTATTGAAATTAAAAAAATTATTAATAAAATGTTAATATTAATAAAAGCTAGGAATAGTTTACCAAACTGCCTGTATTTTTTTTTTCAATACATTCCAACATTCTCTGTTCTTTTTTACTAATGAATCAATAAAATTTAATAGGATTATTATTGAAAAAATTAATTAATGCTACTTAGATTTTTTAAATGGATAATTATTAATAGATAAATTAAATTTTTTAAAACGAATAATTATTTAAGGATGAATGGAGTATTTATTTTTCCCTTTCAAAACTAAACTCTCAAATTTAATTCTCTATTCATCTCTTATATTATATTTCTATATCATTTATTGGTGACAAACGAGGTTCAATTTTGATACACATCATCATTCAATCAAATATTTTTATTTGCATGATCTTTCAAATAATAGGTATAAAAATGAATCATATTTATTTATGTCATAATATATGATTAGATGAAATTGTAAAACTCTTTTAACATTAAAATTAAATCTGTTTTTCAAATGGACGAAGTGGTTGTTATCTATTGCTTTCCATGGATCTCGAAAGGGCTTCAATAATGGACATTGCATGTGGGTTTGTGGCTGGGCAGATTGTAAACCACCCGCTTTGTCTGATGAGCCAAATGAAGTGCCAGAATACGCATCCTCTCTGACTTGATTACAAATATTCTGAGTTCCACGTTATGGAAGAGACTGTTGAGGCATTTTGCATAATTCTTTGGTATAAACAGTCTTTAAAGCAGCACAATGTAGGCTGCATATTATGCCAAGTCTTGTGGGCATATATACAGAGTTCACCCCTCGTGTTAGACTGTTAGTACTGCTTTTCTTTATTTATTCTCTTCTGTACCAAAATGGAAGATTATGCAGGTTCAGTTAATTGAGCGAACCAAGGTAACGGTGTAGGATTTTTGAATCTTTATTGCACTATTGCTTTATAGTTTTTAAAACTTCAAAAATTATGCTTTGTACGGAAATTACAAGAGACAAGTTTGGAAATCTTGATGTTTTTAGTTGATAAGATCAGAACAGAATAGCCGCTTTACATTTAATTTCGCATACTATTAAGAGTTGTAATTCATGAACTTGAAGCCGGGAAGTTGTAGAATTGGAGGGCCTTAAACCCAAAAGAAAAAAGAGTATTGTGTTAGGCCATAGACAATTAAGTAAAAATTTTGTCAAATCATTATGGCATTATTATCGACTTGAAGCCGGGACTTACTACAAGGTTGATAACTTCACATGTTGGTATAAAAAGAAGTGTTATTTTAACACCTAAAAATAGGTATCTTAAGAGACATCCACTTTTCTATCATTGTATATGATGAATTAATAGAAGAAGTAGGGATTATCATCACATTCAATGATACAAAAATGGATATCTCAAGTGACACTAACTTATTAGCTATTGAAATAATATTTCTCTGATATTAATTACGTAAAGAATCAATGTTTATATTCTTGTTTTAAAGTCATTAAGAGTGAATAGGTTTCTTTATCCTAAGTGTGGGTAGACAGGATGAATATCTTTTTTCCCTTTTCAAAGTGTCCGCACCAGTGGGCAACAGGAAAAGATGCCATTATTTATGTACCCACCATGTACCCTATATGGTTCTGTTCTGTGTCCTTATTACCACTTTTTAGGCATTGGGGACTTCACTAGAAGCTATGTCTTCTGTTCCGTTATTCTCCTTGTCCTGTACTTTATATGCTCTTGTTGACGAATTATCATGTTCAGTACTCCTGGCAACAATATTGTTCTCCTCAGCATGTTCGTCGGCAACAACAATATTGCTGCAGGTGGGGCTGTCGTTGCTGCGGTCACTTGTACCATGATCTGCTGTCGTGGATGTTACAACCACCTCAATTTCCGGAGTGATTTCCAATAAGTGAGTCACCCTTTTCAGTTCTTTGCTCTTACCCCACAACACCATGTACAATCCAACTGCAATTAGCACTGCTCCAATTACGCTAAACATGTTTCAAAAATCAAATCATGAATCAGTAAGTTGGCATTGATCATAAACCATATGTGTGCTATTTATGGTATATTTAGGTTCACTATAGGATTTGGTTTGTACCTTCCTATGTACAAGTTCTCATCCAACATCAAGGAACCAGCAAGGGCCACAAGCACAAGCATCACAGGGTTGAAAATAGATGCATACAGTGGACCTTTCACCCTCACACACCATGCAATTACAATAACCATTATCCCAGATGCCAGAATTCCCTGCAAAAACAACACAATGTCACATAAAGAAACGTTAATTTTATCAACCATGATTCATTGTTGGACCAATATGCTAATTGCTGACGGCAAAGCTACACATTCAAGTTCTCTAGCATCATTCAATTGCTAATTATGTGATTAGCATACCGAATATGCTGCAGTTAGAAGCCTTATATTTGAACCCAACCTCCATTGACTCCAGTCCTTCTCAACACAAAGGGCAAACACAGCGGCTTGTATTGCCCCCATTGAGGACATCAAGGCTGTACTTGACAGATGGCTTGGATATTCTTTGCTCATCTTAGCCTGTTTTATACACACACACGCGCGCACACACACACACACATATATACATATGTATACAAAAGCAACAACAAGGCAAACCGCAAATCAAACGAAGGTTTACATATACATATATTGATGATAAAATGACTTGTGAGTATCTAAGTACTTTAAGCTAATTAACCTGAATAATAAGCCATAGTGCAAAAGAGAAGCAGCTTCCAAGACCACAAAAGATGCCAAGCATTTTACTACCAGAGGCACCATTTAGTGATCCCGTATTGCCCTTTTTATGCAAAAGGTTAATGTGGAAGGTCCAAATGTTAATTTCTACACCTTTGAGAAAGGTTAGTATCATTGCCCCGCCAATTCCTGTTATCGTGCCTAACACCTTGGCCTTGCCTGCTGCCGTTTGCAAACTTAATCTTTCGAAACTAATAAAAGGAAATTTGAAAGCAAGTTATACAAAAATAATGTCAGTAATCATATCCTATTGCATGGCCTGAACATTAAATAAGTTTGTTGAAAGGGTAATATTTAGTCTACAATAAAATTATACAATTAATGCACACTAATATGGTGGTGTGGTGGCGTTGGTGACTAATGTGATGAGTACGTACCCGCAGGAGACAGCCAAGATAAAAGTGACGGCAGGAATGAGATTATAAACAGCTGAAGCAAATGTTGCTGATATCAAAGCCAAGGACTCGAAATAAAGGCTTTGGAATAAACTCCCCCTGTCATATGATTACATTACATGGTCATATTAAGAACTGTTATTTTGCATTACTTATCACAGTAGTTTTTTATTCAAAAAAAAACCTCGTTGTCTTTTTTCGTTTTAGAATCATCTTAATGTACTCATTTACTCTTTATCAGAGTTTAATACTTATTAATTATCACAAAAAAACTCAAAAGTAATTTATTTTCAAATATATATATATTTTAAAATCAGAATAATGTGATATTTTAATGGACTTCTAAATGAATAACTAATAATGCTACTCCATTTCATGCAACAACCATATATAATTTCTTGAAAAGAAAGTGGTTATATTTTTTCTAACAATGTAACATAAATCTATTGCAGTATAATTTATTAGCTAGCAATTTATCCATTTTAGATGTGTGCCGAAAATCAAAGGTGATAAGCGAAGTGTCATAACTTAATAAGCAAACTTACCCAAATAGGCCACAACAGAATGACATAAAAACCACCCTCCAAGTCAGCTTTGGTCTGTTCTTCCTGTGAAAAAGTAAAAAGAGTAAAAACCATTTTAGCCAAATTCATTTATCTTGTATTTAAAAGATAAACCTTCTATATTTGGGCTCATTATGGACTCCTATTATTAGTCGTTGAATAATTACTATTGTTATTAAACAGTTTGATTCAACGGTTAATAATGGTGTCAATGATAGATATAAAGATAAAAAGGTTCATCACTATAAAACTCATTCTAGGACTTTATCATGCATGGTTTTGTAGTGCAAAGTGTAGAAACAAAATAAGGTGTGTGTGTCCGTGTGTGGTTGCATGGACCTTTCAAATATTAGAGCAAGAGGAATAGTGCAAGCTGCTCCAAAAAGAAGACGGTATGCGGTAAGTACTCTCACGCTCATTCCATCATTTATGGCAACCTTGTAGAGCACATTCACCGAAGCAAATGTAATCTGCACCACCAACATCAGCAGTGCTGGCTTCAACCCGTGCACTAATTTCCTTATATCTTCCATCTTTCTGGCACTTGCAATCACCTAATTCTGTTTATACAGTTGTACTATATACTAATGTACGTCTATCACAATTCACAACTAAACTACCTGATGCTACAAACACAGGGCGATATTGAGTTGCAGGCCAAGCATGGTCTTGTTTATATAAACAAACGCTGAGTGCAGAACACAGTGATTATTATTTCCAAATTCAAAGAGGCACGCTTTTATTGACATGCGCAATTCAAAAGTTTAGTCGACCTACGGGTCCTGCAATCAAGAAAGTCATGCGCACACACATACGTAAGTATTTTAAAGCGAAAAGAACTGCATGCACTTTAGTCAAATTTACAGCGGCTGTTGTAATTCTATAATTTCTATTGTCACTCTCATCCACTCATCTTTTATTTAACTTTTATAAAATATCCTTTCTACTCTTATATAATTAATTGAATATTTTATTGATTTTTTAATTTTATTAAATCTCAATGTTTGAAAAAGTAAAATTTATTCTTCCACTTGACATGACTTTCTTCAAGCATAATATATAGCATGTACTTTTCTATTTCAATGTTCTGTAAAAACTATTAAAAATGAGAAAATATTTAATAAATTTTTAATCAACATAATAAATTATTAATCAAATAAAAAAATTTGTACCTAAATTCAAATTTTAAGTAATATTTACTATCATAGCTAGTCACATTATTTTCTAAGTATAATGTTTTGTACAATTGCCGTGACAATAGATCTTGAAAAATTAATACAATTTTTTGTATTTTAAAATAGTGTTTTAATATATAATTGATTTAATATATGAGTAACATTATTATTTTACCTTAATATTTAATAATATAACTTCAAATTAAAAGATTAAAAGTTATAATCAAAATTATAAGATATTAATACCACAGATGCTAGTATATTATGTTTTTTTAATAGAATTAGGTTATACATCTTCTTTTGATTCGAATATCACACTTCCTTTTAAAATGAAAGGTACAGAAGTGTAATACACAAAATACACAATCACTATATGATTATGTATGAACACGAAAGATTATTCTATGCTTTATATGCGTATTATATGTACCAAAAAATATATTAAAGATGTTAATATTAAACGCTTGAATTATTTAGTGTCTTGATCAATATTGAATATTTTTAATTAATCAAATTATTTTTCAATTAAATTAGTAAAAACTTTTAATATCATTATTACAATTAATAAATAATTAATACTAACTAGGTATCTTTTTAGTTGAAATAGAAAAAGGATAATTTGATAAAACTCAATGAAGATGAGTATTAGTGGGAGTAGCATTAGATAAAAAAGAGTGACAATAGCTATTCCCAAATTTATGATGTAATATTATTAACCTTGTATCTGTACGACTGCCATTGTTATAACAAATTATTTGAGCAACAGTCAAACACATTACACATATTCTATATATTTTATCATGTATCACTTTTGGAATGCAAGTATAATTTGGTTCGGTCTCATCAATAGTGAACTCTATTTTAACCTTTTACCTTTAGAATAAAGACGAGTATATGTATTCAATTCTTATTTGAAATGTTAGTGTGAGGAGTAGTGGGAGATTTGACATTGTTAGCATGTAACTATTAATTAGCACTAGTGTAGTGGTGTTCACTAAATACTTGCGTCTTACATTTGGCACTCGCACTCTGCGTTTCCTTCGTGACTATTTTCTATTGAAAAAGTAGGTAACTGATACACAGTAAAATACGATCTTTCAGGCTTGACAGGTCTGCGAGAAGTGTAATATGCGCAGCGACTAAAGATGACTAAAATATTAGGAGAAAAATCCTAAACCCTAAATTAAATGAAAGTGGGATTTTAAATTAAGAATTTTTTTTTTGTCAATAGAGGACTTTTTATACGCACTAATAAAAAATATTAATCATTATTTCTAACAAATACATATTATCCAAATAAATTTTAAAATATTAATATGCAAGTAAAATGGTTTGACAACAACATAAAAAACATAAAAAGATCTTAGTATATATGTAAGCTTTCTTTTTTCCTCATAAATAAGATAACAAAAAGGTTCTAAATTTATTAATTATATATTAGTGATTTTTTTCACTTATATGAACAAATTTTATTGATCTAATACCACAAGAAAAATGAGTATTTTCAATTGTTCTTGACAATTAAAGTGTCAATAAAAATATTATCAAGAAAAGTAATTTCGATATAAAATGACCATTAAAAATACTTATAAACTTTTATCGACAATTAGTACATGTTGAAAATACATGTTTTGGGTATTTTCGACATGTACTAATTATCAATAAAAGTTTATAAATATTTTCAATGTCCATTTTATGTCGAAATTATTTTTCTTGACAATACCTTTATTGACAAGAACCATTAAAAATGCTAATTTTTCTTGTATTGTAGTGCTAATATATATATATATAAAGAGAGAGAGAGAGAGATTTTGCTAACCGCCACACATTCATATGGAGGTAATGTTTGGAGGTTAGCAAGCATTTATTTTTCATTCTATCTTATTATAAAAATAATATTCTCTCTCTATTTTTTAATAGTATATTTATGTTTAAAATATGTATAGAGCAATGTCATTTGAACATCCCAAAAAATAGATGTCCCACTTTATCACATTTGAATATAGTGAAAAGGTTATATGAGTAGAGATCATCATATCATATCCAATGATGATAAAACGGATGTCTCAATATATAGAACATCTATTTTTCAATATTCAAATATAATTTTTGATATAATATACATATATATATATATATATTCAATAAAATATTATTTTATAAATAAGTAAACTCGTGATGTTATAAATTATTTAACATACGTACATATGGAGTCAAATTTTAGAAAACTAAATAGCCTAATGATTCAGGAGTTAAAAAAAAAAAAAAAAAACTGTTCCTATGGAGTATGATCAGAATTTTTGGGAAACTTACTAGAGTCTCGCAACTAAACAGACTTAGGGTGTTTCTAGTCAAACCTCTTTTTTAGCGCGTTATTCTTTATAATTCAAATAAAAGGAGGAGGAAAGATAATATTATTTTGTTAGGCATATAGTTCCTCCGTACAATAATATAAATCATTTTTAAATTTTTTATTCCATCCAAAATATAAGTTATTTTCACATTTCAAGAAAATATTAATTATTTTTTATCCATTTTATCTCTATATTTATAATAGCTGAGAATAAACTGATGTGGATATAATTATTTAATAGATAGATAATTTATGATGAATGATAAATAATATTTTTAAAAGTTCAATGAAATGCAATAATCACTTTAATTCATATCTATAGCCTTAAATGACTTATATTATAGGTCAAAAGAGTACGGTGAATAATAAATATTAATCAGGAAAGAGAAAATTTTGACTAATAATTAATGTGAAACAAATATAGTTGTAAAATTTTTCAAAATTATAAACAAGTTGGAAAGAGAAAGTATTCCAAAATAAAATGTGACTCTTGCGAGTTCTTTATCTCTCCACCCAAAATTTGGCTCAAATGGCAACCATCCTAGAGGAGTGTACTAAAAGTAATGATATAAATGATATGTCTAAAGATGTGCCTAAATACTTAAATGAGGTAAAAAAGTAATAAAATTAATGTCTTGAAATTTTACAAAATAAATCCTTAATATAGAAAAATGCTTCGAAGGATATATTAAGAGAATAAATCATTTTTCGATGCACTAAATACTCTGATTCTCCTTGCCTTGTTTCCTTTGAATTTTCAGCCTAGAGGAGAATAAAATAACAAAATAAATACTAGACTAGACTAGTAACACATAACTAAGGGCTGCGAAAATACACCAAGGGATGCATATTACGGTGCCCAGAAAAATTTATGCAGTCCAGTAAAGTTGATAGCAAATTGAGCTCCTTAAATATATAGTCAGAAAAAAAACAATATTAATATTTGTGAACTCTATGCATTAAGGGATTAACCACTACTTTTAACAATGAATGTCATTGATTCAAAAAAAAATTATTATACCTATCAGACACTGCTTTTGTAATCATATAATCTTTAAAAACTACAAGCCGAATTGGAATATAAAAATCAGGATCATGCTGCGTAAATTAGGCTTTTAGTGTGAAAAGTTATCATTTTATCCATATTTTTTCATTTCAAAACATTGAACAGATACCCTGGAGGGGGTGACATTAAGACTCTTTTTTGTGTGAACGCAGAAGATGGCTGTTTGTTTTATCTTTAATTGATTTATGGGAGTTGGTTAAGCGGGCCATGGATGCGCGGATTGTCATTTCATGCTGTGGGGGTGGGATATGCTGTCATGCCTTTGCTGTTGTGGTGATGGATACTATATTTATGTCATCTCCCGGGGTATTTGCAATTGATATGCAGGTTGTATGGTGATATTACCAAAGTCCAGAAAATTGGATTGGACCAGCCTTTTTATTCGGATTGCATTTGAAAATCGCTTTGTAAGGAACTATCCAAAAACTACTTAGAATCACCTGAAAATTGATAAATTGGGCAAATTGATCCGGTCAAAAAATCGGTTCAACCATTTTTTTTTTAAAAAAAAACTAAAATTTCATCATTTTGAGTTGTTTTTAAAAAAAAAACTTAAAATTTTATATTTTCTAATTTTTTTTTCTTTTCTAATATGAAAAGTAGTAATTGGAGAGATTTAATTCATATGCATAATATTTATTTTGATTAAAAGATGAATTGTATTATATTTTATAAATTTTATTAATACCTAATTTAATTTTTAGTTATATAAATATATATTTTATTATATTCTAATTGGACCTCCAATTAAACCGATTAAACTTCTAAACCCTTACCATGTCCGGTTCAATTTCCGATCCTATATTAAGAACCTTGATATTATTGTGCGTGTTAAGGCTAGCGCTCTCTTCCACAATGATTGTGGTTGTTGGCATGTCCTAAGCCTAGCCATTCTGTATGTTCTGCTTTGTTCTTTTCCCCTTTTATCTCCCTTTCCTTTTGGGTGCTAACGAAATATGATTTCTACACGGGTATTTCTTTGGTTTTGATGGTTACAGATATTGATGTATAACTCATGTTTTGCTCCCTGTCTAAATGGGTTGGTTGAGCTGTTCTCATTTATCAAAATAAAAAAAATAATGCTAATATAATATTGGATGAACCTTAAATTAATATATAATATATATCAGTTCTAAACAATTTGGGGGGAGTTGCCCCCCGTACAACACCAAGTTCTGCCGCCACTGAATACGGGACAAGCCAAAAATATAGGAAGAACAAATAATATCTTCAGAGTATGAAAAATATATTGACAAAGGCAAGGAAGAACACAATAATTTTTTAATGTAAAAAGCCCTCAACGAGAAAAACAAAAAATCATAAGACCTAGACTAGAAAATTTTCTCTTGGGAAATATCAAAAAGTACAATTAAAGAACTCTAATAAAAAGATCTGAACAATAGACGCCCTACTTGATATAAAAAATTGTAGAAATTAACAAAGTACCGATGAACAAAATACTCACAAGTGGTCAAATTTGTCACACCAAAACGAAAAGAGTAAAGTCATGAATCCATATGAATTGCCCACAATGTCAGGAAATTTCTCCTGCAAACACAGGTACAGTGCCACCCGGTGCAACAAGGAGAAAACCAGAAAAAGAGATGTTAAAACAGTACGCTTCCTTTTTGTTTTTTTGTCAGTAACCCTTCCTTTTGCTTTTTTTTTTCAAAAATTTAGAGCGAGAAAATAATACCTTAATCTAAGGCTAGAAAAGCTTCTAGACTCAAAAAAATATTTATAGAAAAATTTATATATACCACACCCTAAAGAGATCGCGTTATACTAAGGTCAACCCTGTGCATTCCCTTCCTTTTTGCATTTAACACAGTGGATTATTATTATTATTTTTTTTGTTTTTATCTTTTGTCTAGAATATGGTGCCCTGTTGACCACCAAGGTTTCTTACGTGACTTTTAAAAACAAGCTGCCAATTTATTTTCTTTCTGCTTTTTAATAAGATGTGTTTTAAATAGCAAAATATTAAAATGCGTAAAAGTGAATGTAGAAATTATATTAAAAAAATAAAAATCGACGAGCATATAATAGTAATATTAGAAAAAAGTTTCTCATAAAAGTTTAATAATATTGAATGTTAATAAAATTAGAAGTAATAATATACTATTAATTTAATTATAAGAGAGACTAAAAGGTATGTTAGACAAATTAAATAAAAGTTAAGTGAGTGAGAGTGAAAATAGCCAATAATAAGAAGGCCATTAAAACCTGTGCTAAACAAAAATACGTTTTTGAATTATTTTTATTTCTCTTAATTACAAGATCCCTGATAAAATTATACGTTGAACAAAATTCCTTCACGTTTTATATATAACTTCTAAAGCTTTTATTTATGTTTTTTTGTTTTTCTTGTTTAATGATTAATTTAGAATTGAGTACATCTGAGGAATTTAAAACTGGAAGTTTAAATTACCTGCTTTATTAGTTCGTAATCAGACAAAGAGTTTGACTTTTACTGAGTAGTCTTTGCATGAAACTGTAAATTTGTAAAAGGCAGACGACAAATGGCAACTAGTCTAAACCAACAGGAGGAAAAACAGTCTCTTTGGGCACCACTATTGAGTATTCATAGGGTTGGGTTTGGGTACTTTAAAAAAGAAAAAGAACATTTATATTTTAAAAAAACCTGTACTTATTTTTACTTTTACCGGTCGCTCTCTCCAGGCCAGGGGTTCTCCGTGGCTCTCAAGGTGGGGTGCTCGACTGCTCGTTCGACTGTGTTATTTTAAGTGAAATTTTTTAATAAAATGAATATTATTTTTTTTTGTCGTAGGACATACGTGGATAGACTTTTAAAAAGTATTAAGCAAGCTTAACTTGTGCTTTTATTTTTTCTAAGCTATTTAAAGAGAAAATAAGAACTTAAATATTAAACTCAATAAAAAATTATATTTTATTTTTGAAAATTTTAGAATAATAACATGATATTTAAAAACAATCATCAGAATTAAAACAATCCCTATTATTTTTTATTATTTACTATTGAAGTACATGGTATGTCGCAAAAGTGAAACATAAATTGCACATATTTACACTTTACGCGAGAATGGGGTTGAAAAATATAAAACAAGCAGATTTAGTTGTCTTTTCATATCGGTGACGTTGAAATTTTATAAAAATAACCTTATGTATATCTAACCACTAACTAAATATTTATTACTTAAGAAGTATAATCACTTATTTGTCTGAGTAGTGGCGTCTATCGAGATTTGAGTAGTCTACTAAAAACCCACATGTTTCAACCTATCTCAACCGACAAATTAGGAGGTGGGTTAAATTGAAAAATCTCTAATATTTGAGGTAGTGGGTTGAAAAATCCCTTAATTATTTGAACAAATTAATTTTTGTTGTTCTCATAAACTTATCTCTTTAAAAATTACGTGCTTTTTAATTATCGAAAGAGAAAGTTAATGCTAGGATGGAAGCACATAACAACATGAATTTCGAGCATCAAGTATTTTATGGCTTGATCTAATACTGTTGTGACTTTTTGAGGGTTATCTTTTTCGACTCTTGAAAAAATACTTTTAAAAAAATTATAGTAATATTATTTGCTAAGATAATGTAAATGTTGCTATAAATAAATAGAAGTCAGTGTTTGGCAAATATACTTGAAAAATTCAAAGTGATAATAATAAATATAAATATTAAAAAGATTGATTTTTATATTTATTATCATTAGTTAGAAAAGCACTAAAAAAAGTTGCTTTGAAAAGCATTAATAAGATGTTCTCATAATTATCCATGACTCTTGAAAGTCGTGAGTAAAAACATCTCAATTTTTTTAGAATTTTACCAAGGACACTAATTAAAGATAGTAAAAAAAAAAAGAAGATTTAAACATTTTTTATGGGCTCTAAATTTTGAAAATATAAAAATATATATTTTTAATCCAAGATTTTCTATTTCAGAGCATGGTAGTAATTAGATAAACTCATTTTTTTTATACCTAACAGAAGAATTGATGATGGTCCAATGCAAAAGGACACAGTTATGTCACTTCGTCCGAAGGAGCCTCCTTGATCTAGTGATAAATCATTGACAATACAGAAAAGGTATATTCTCACAATTACCATATAAAGTTTGTTTGTTTAGTGGGCTGAGGCCGCTCTCGTAAGAGTTGTAAATCGATATCACTACTTCCTCTAACTTTTTTATTATTATCATTATAATTATAATTAAACAGGTTTTGTACTTTTACTTGACTTTTACTTTGCCTCCCACCCTAGAATTTCCTTTCTCTTTTCTCTAATATTGGAAACCTTATCATCATCTTTGAGCTCACAAGGGTCATTGGCGCATGCAGCAAGACGCACATTTCACATTTCTGCGTCCCACTATATACATTCGATCGATCCCCATCACATTCACGCCACCACTGACATACTATTTTTAGTCTTCTAATTCTTTTTATCCAATTAATTCAGTGGCCTTTATACGTATCGTAATTGAAACGTATGTTGTGAATCTGTGATACATAAACTAGTACTAATAGATTTTATCTTTTTAAGTTCATCCCAAAGTAGCAGTGGCAGTGGCATACGCAAATGCAAAGAAGCAGCAGGCTTTTGCTGCCACTCATAAAGTGGTTCAAAAGTTTCAAAAACATTGGTTAACCCACAATACAAGTGGGGATGTCCATTCAACAAAAGGAGGCTTAGGTTGGCAGCCTCTTATTATAATGTTCAATTCGTGTTCGTTTCCAACCTGGTGCGTCTTTACTTTCCTCGCCTAACAATATTACTACATCCGTTCAGGAGTAAACTGAAAAAATCAATGAATCTGGCTACAGCTGACATTTTGATACATTAATTAAATATCATTATAGGATTTAGAAATATTTTGTGTCTATCAATTCTTAAACAAATTAAATTTATTTGGTTCTGACTTAGTTTTCCCTTGGTTTCCAAATACTGTGTGCGGATGGCATATTTCATCGTTGGGCGCGGTACAGAGTCACCACTTAACATGATTTTGCGCATTGTGGAGTTAAAAAAGGTGAGGGAGTGCCTATTGTCACTTTCTTTTTACCATTGCCACCCTCACTTACTTTATATTCTATTTAAATTCACTAAAATGCCACGATAATGATATTAAGATTTATAACCAAATTCCATTCCAAATATTTGATACTGATGATCTCATTTTTAATTTTTCATACTCATAAATATTACAAATTTTTAATATTAACGTATTAGTCACTCAATTTGAGGACTAGCCATTTATTTACAATTGACGACCACACATTAAAAATAAATAATGTATCAATCGATAACAAGCCATAGCCATTTACAAATATGTTTTATAGTATATTTCTAGGTGAACCAGATGCATTTTAGTGGGTTTTTTTCTCTGAATAAATTTTATGTAATCTTTTGTAAAAATAATTTATATATTTTAGAGAGATTAATTTTAATACATATTATTGTAAAATATTTTACATTGTTGAACAATTAAATGCTATCTTTATATAACTTTTGACGTAGTTAAACTTGCAGGATAAAATAAAATTTTCCCTATGTTCTATTTCGATGTTTAAAACAAAAATTTAAAATTTTCAAGGTATCTTAATAAGATATTTTCTTAAGGGAAAATTATTGCAAGGACTAATATGAAGAAGTATATAATTTTAAGAAATATAAAATAGAATTTAATTTTAATACAAAACCTATATATAAAATAATGATTCAAAAGTCAGCATTATGTCCCTGTAAAAGAAAAGGCTAAGAGGAAATTTCTTCCACATAGAATGATGTAGTTTTAATTAAGTTTTGTGAGATGGGGATGAACTATTTTCTTTCCAATAAGGATTTAAAATCTTGAATATAAATCTTCCAAAAAACACTTCACTTTATCATTATTGTGACAAATAAATAATTAGTTTTAATTATATGTTCTTTAGATTATAATAGAAGAGAGGTATTTTAGAGAACCTAAATAAAAACTAATGGGTGTGGGAGTGGCAATAGTTATTCCCCAAAAGTTAATCTATGCACAACTTTTAATGCTCTATATTTTTTTTGATAAAATGCTGTATATTTATACATATTTACAATAGAAGCGGATCGTATTAATTTTATTTAAAATATATTCATTTGATTAGAGTGTGAATGTTCACCTAAGTAATATAGAGAAATGATATTTTAACATCCCATATGGGTGTCTCATGTAATATGAGAGAAATAATAGAGAGATAATAAGTTAAAAAAAAAGTTGAGAATCCATATGTATTGTGAGTGGGGTGTTTAGATGTTTGAGAAAATAGGACGTTGAAATAACAAAACCCAGTAACATATTAAGCGTAAGGTGCATTCTCAGGTGCAGAAGAAAGAGTTTTCTGCACCTATAAAAATGAGGTTTACAATATTTTATTCAATAATTTATAACTTTTTCATACAAAATTTATAATTTTTTTAGTAATCACTTTTAAAAATATTTCTATTATTTATATAAATTTATAATATTTTATCCGTATGTTTATAACTTCGACAAAACTCTTCCTTCCGAGAACTCCCCTAAACGTAATGATTACTGAACAATTTTTCTGCGGGAGCAATATAACTTCGCTGGGTAATATGGTAACCCGTGATCAATTTTGTTTTTTATGTGGCATCCAACAAGAAATTTCCTCACGCGCCTAGATTACGCAGTCACATCAGCAATCAATGCTCAAAGGTGAAACCAACCAAAAGACAAATTAAAATTAAAAGCACCAAGAGAACGAAGCCAAAATTTGTTTTTGGTTCATGCTTTCAACGTGGGAGCCAATTTATACAGAAATGGTTTGCGTATTTTTTAACATGAATGATACAAACTTTTATATGAATTTAATTCTAGTATGTTAACAATGTTCAAAAACTTATACTATCATATAATCATATATTATCTCATTTTGATTTTTAATATCAGAAAAATAAATAAATTTTAATTTTAGTCCAATAAAAATTTCATTTTGGTCCAAATATTTTTAAAATTATTTGGATTTATTGTTTCTATCATTAGTTTATCTTTGCTAAATGCTAAACTAACTAACAGAAGATTACATCATCTAATTTTATATGATGACTAGTAATATTACATGAAACATTATATTCCTATATACCCAAAAAAAATCTAGACCAAAATCAAATTTCTTTAATTTTTTATCAAAAACATATTTTAGACAATTCCGAGATAAAAACTTTTTCTTCTTTCAAAGTATCTATAGTTTCTTAAAAAAGATAAATTAATATATGTATACACATACAAAAATAAGATGAATCCCATAATCATACATGCATGTGATGGTGTGCGGGGCCTAAACGTCTACAACTCATAAGCCCCTTGTTTTTATCGTATCATGCTTATTCATCAATAGACATATATATAAATAAGTTAGAAATTGACCAACATAATAAAGAAAGGGGATTCTCAGACGTAGTTGACAGTTAATGTCTACGCTGCAGTTGTTTGCGACAGCAAATGAAAAGCAGACACATGGCACGGTGGGCCAGAATGGGATGTGCTAATAAGACAGGATTGAAGTGAAATTGTTGGGAAAAATAAGGGTAGAAAAGACCATATGACATCCACTGAAATAGTAAAATAATTATAACTAAATTTGAAAAAATCAGAATAAAATAATACGAAAGACAAGAATAAAAAATTACCACTGTAAACTTAATCGGACAAACCGAATTCAACAAAAAAATTAATTTGATAAAAAATTACAAAATTTAAACAATAAAAATTAACAAAAATTAAAATAGAAAAAATTAATACAAATGAAATTAACTAAAAATAAAAAATATTACAAAACAAATATGAAAGACAATTAAAATTCAAAAAAATTGAAATCAAAAATAAATTTAAAAAATATACTGTACATAACAAGGAATTCTGTCTAACCGACTTCTTTAAAAAAAAGAAATTAAATATTACAAAAAATTAAAATTAAATAAATAAAAAAATGAAGGAAAATAAAATTAAAAAGCACTAAAAAAAGGCACTGTTCCCTTAACAAATTTCAGACACACCGAAGTCAATAAAAAAACATGAAATAAAAAATTACAAAAATTAAACAGTAAAAATTAACTAAAACTAAAATAGAAAAAAGTAATATGAAATGAAATTAACCAGAAATAAAAAATATTACAATGTAAATATGAAAGACAACTAAAATTTAAACAAAACTGTACACAACAAAGAATTCAGACTAACCGAGTTCTTTAAAAAAATAAATAAAATTAAATATTACAAAAATTAAAATTAAGAAAATAAAAAAAAGCAAGAAAAAAATTAAAAGCACCGTATATTCCATGTAATTTGGACCAACCAAATTCTTAAAAAGAAAAATAACATTGTCTCCTCGCTCATTGACTTACGCGACCTTTCCGCCCACGCTTGCTTACTGGATGAATACTGCCTACTCTCAACAGAGTTTAGTGCCATTCCACCACGACGGTGTGCCTCTAACGTTGGACCGCGATTTACCACAAAGCCTCGAACAAACAATGCTCATGTGCTTCAACCATCTCATCCAAATGAAGAACACACTTCCGGCGAAGTCACACCTGCACGACCAAACCAGATACAGATCCCCCGCTCCATCGATCTACAAATTAGAGACTAACCACACCGTTTACAATGACGAATGTTCACCGACCAACTTTTTGAATTAGGGTTCTTCAATGGCGCCGATATGGACCACACACTCTCTCTCACCAAATTTGGGGTTAAAGTTTTTTCTTTTCAGAAAAATTATTTTCTTTCTAATATGAAGTTGTTTCTTTTTTAAAAAATAAAAGACAAATTCCTAACTTACCCTCGTTATAAAATTAATAAATCACTGACCATAACCCTTCAAACAGCAATATGTCATTACTCTGGACACTCCATGTTCCAACTCCATAAAAGACATTGACCAATGCCCGTATGGGAGTAGTCACCATAAAGAAATTGAGTGAATTTTGTGAAAATATGCACTCCAATCCAATTCCTCATTTTATATAATTCCTCACTTGTTTATACATTGGTCACCTTAAGTTAATTCCAACTAACATTTTTCTCCCAAGTACACCCTAGACACTATATATCTTCTTCTTGGCCCTTATGGGGTTAATTATTATGTTCTGCACGTCCATGCATCGGCGTCTTCTTATGGTTCACATTATCCTCAGCAGCACAGCTAGAAAAAATTATGTTGATATGATCGCTCTTAACATCTACAACCGGCCACGAAGGTGTGACAACCTTATCATCAACAAATCAAGACTGAGATGTCTGGGATGGCAGCGGTAATTGAGCCATCGTAGTTTTTGTCTCTCTTTTCTTACCCCTCATCACCATGTCAGCGCTGCTCCCAGCACAATGCACATTAAGCATTGCACCAAACCAAGCCAAATCAGAACATGAGAGTATAAATTTGAATTTACTCACAGTATTAGGAACTACTTTCACGGTAATTTCTGAGAAATATAAGATGCAAATCAAATAGGATTCATTATATTGGATTAATGTATTAATTAATTACCTTCCTAAGTATAGTTTCTCACCCAATGTCAATGAAGCGGCTACAGCTACACGCACAGGCATTAGTGGGCTGATGAGTGCAGACACAAATAGCGGGCCTCTCTTCTCTGTAGACCATGCAATGGCAATAACCATGCCTCCAGAGAGGCCACAATTCCCTGCCATAATAATAATAATGTGAATTATGTGAGGCATATCAGAAGCAGCTTCCCAATGCACAGGCAACACCTACCACCTGGTGTCCAACATCCGCTTTTTAATTGACGTGCCGTATGGCTGTTTTGTTGATCATCATCATCATGTGAATTATGCCAAATCTTATGGGGAGGCCAAAGTTTTATCTTTCACCCCGTTGTAAAAATTAAAGTCATCAGCATTATATTGCCCCTCCAATTCTGACTATAGTTCCTATCACCTTAGCCTTCCCTGCCGTTGTTCCCAAATTTATTTTTCCAGACTACATAAAAATTAACAAGTATATAGTTAAATAATAATTCAAACTGTGAGTATGTGAGAAAGATGATCAGGCATATTAAATGGCTAGCTATAAAGCAGTCGTTTCGCATGACTCCTATAACATATTAATTTATTGGTTTGCACTAGATAGATGAACAAAAGTTTTGCTATGAAACAAATTAATTACCATGATACATACAAACGAACAAATTATAAAGGAACATATATAAATTAATCAGTGTTCGTGGTCACTACTGGAATGAAATGGCAAGAGTAAAGGTGATGGGTAGGATGAGGTTAAAGATTGCTTAAACAAAGGATTTTACTCCCCTAAAGTGAGGAGGTTGTTAATAAAATACATAAGTGAAATAATATTATTCATCTTTAGATCAATAGCTTTCATTATATGTACATAATGTGTGGACCCAATTAAATGATCTAAAAGTGATTAATTCCTCACTTGTGCACTTTATTAACTTGCAATTTTAGAGGAGTAAAATCTTGAAACAAAAGTTGCTGATGTTGTATATATATATATAACATGACCGGAGTTACTTAAATTAAACATACCCGAACAAGCCACAGAGAAACGTCATACAGAAAACTCTCCAAGTCAACTTGGGTTTGCTCTTCCCGTAAAAACTAAAAAATAAAAGTCAAACCATATGGCAAAGTGAACTTCGTGGTTCTTCTCCTCATTACGGTAATAATCGAAGACTTAAAACCGATAGCTAGATTATATATATATTTATTTATTTGGACTTAGCTTGCATGATGACTACTTACTTTTATAAAACTCGTATTAATTAATTTGATGTTAACATAAATGTCACGTAGTTAAGATGATTATAACTTAATTGCTGGCTATTCATATGGATCTCATTATCAATCTAACTGCTGTTGCGTCCTCTCTGTATCTGGTTTTCTCGCTTTGTTTGTAAGCGCTTCTACACTCCACCCGGCTTAGAGTTTGTGCTTTCACAAATAAAATTAGAAGGAAAAAAAGAATTAGAGCAATGTTACACAGACACAGTTGAAAAAAATTGCCCAATTTTTCTATGAAAACAAGACCGGGCTCCTCACTATTTGTTGTATGTTACTTATAATTTTAAGTAGGCAGAACTCCCTCATATATAATAAAAGAGGTTTTTTTTTTTCCCCGCGAAAACAAATGTAACATTTCATATATAGTCAAATTTACAATAAAATAAAATTGGACCCATTAACTTTTACTTTTATTGTTAATATGTCTAAATACAAGGTGGCAATTAAGATCTTTTTTGCTATAACACAACACAAAGAAAGACAACCTATCAATCTGCCATGGACAAGAGCAAGAGACAGCATGAAAGCAGAAGCGAAAATGAGGCGGTATGCGCTGATCATTTGGGTGCTCATTCTGTAAAGTAGAAGCTAGATTAGTTTCGGTTAGCAAACTTGTAACAGAAACGGTTAGCTGTTAGCTAGTTATTAGTAGAACTATCTCTTGTATAAATACTTGAAGTGTGTACCTTAAGATTCATTTTCAATACAATCAGTACAATTCATGCACATTTAGTTTTCAAATTCTCTCTCTCTCTTTCTACCTTTCTCTACACTTCATCCTTGATTTTGATACTTTACATGGTATCAGAGCTTTGGATTTCTTCAATGGCGATGCTTGATTCATCACAAAGTGCTATGCTCATGCAAACTTTCTCGAATCCAACTGTAATGAAGCTGGAGGATGAAAACTTTCTCCCATGGAAGGAGCAAGTAGAAGCTACGATTATATTGAGGGACATGGTTTGCTGGATCATGTCAATGGCAGAGGAATTCCATCAATGCATGCATCCGATGCAGATCGTGCAGCAAGGACCGTGAATTTTGAGTTTCAAAGATGGAAATGACAAGATGCGTTGATCAAAGCGTGGTTACTTGCGTCAATGACCAAAGCGTTCACTACCAGAATGGTTGGATGAGTGTTCTTACATCAAATCTAGTCCAGGTTAGATACCTATTTTGCGTCACAAATCAAAGTAAAAGTCATGCAACTGAAGAACAAATTAGGAAATATCAAGAAAATAGGTTCAGCAAATGATTACCTTCTTGAAATCAAAAGCATGATTGATGTGCTTATATCTATTGGAGTTGAATACAAAGACTCTGATCATGTTGAAACCATATTAAATGCCCTTACAGAAGAGTATAGTGCCTTCATTACTACAATGATTTAGAGATTTGAACCGATTACAATTGGTGAGCTCGAAGCTTTGCTCATGGCGCAGGAGGAGAATTTTGAGAGGTTCAAGCGTAACTCTGCCTTTGTTCAAGCCAATGTAGCACAAACTCAATATCATCCTCAATGTCAGAATGATACGCATCCTTGGTCTCAAAATGGTGGTAGATTGAGTAATTTTAGAGGCCAAGGAGGACGATTTGGATGTGGTGGACGATTTTCCTCGTGTCCGTCGTGTCAGGTGTATGGGAAACCTGGTCGTATAGCACTTAATTGTTGGCATAGGTTTGATTTGACCTATGCATTCTCTGATCCAAAACCTAGAGCCAATCTAGCTATGAGGAATGAGCTTGTTGTGCCTTCAACCATCTATGATAACAACTAGTACCCTGACTCGGGTGCCATACATCACATGACACCAGACTCAACAAATCTCGTGGAGAAGTCAACATACTCAGGAGCTGATCAAGCTGTTATCGGTAATGGCTCAAGTTTGCAAATTCAACAAGTTAGAAAATCCATATTTAACACTAGTTTGAGTAATAACAATTTTAGTTTAAATAAGATATTGCATGTTCCAAGTATCACTAAGAATTTGTTAAGTGTATCAAAATTCACAAAAGATAACAATTGTTTTCTTGAATTTTATCCTAATAGTTGCAATGTTAAATTTCAGGATTCAAAGAGGATTTTGCTTCAAGGCATTGCTAAGAATGGCCTTTACAGATTTCATGACTTCAAACCAAAATTCAGTTCTAGAGCTCCCTCACCTCATGCCTTTGTTTCTTCTGTTGATAGTTTAGATTTCACACTGTGGCATGCAAGACTTGGACATCCTTCCCCTAATATTGTATCTAGGGTCCTTAAGTCTCGTCATATTCCCTTCACTATGAATAATTCTTCTTGTACTGCTTGCTATATTGGCAAATCTCACAACTTACCATTTTCGAGTTCTACATCAGTGTATAGTTCCCTTCTAGAACTCATCAACTCCAATACTTGGGGACTAGCCCTTTTTCCATCAATAACTGGTGCAAATTACTACATACACTTCGTTGATGCATATTCTAGGTATGCTTGGATTTACCTTGCGCAATCTAGATAACAACTAAAATTAGTTTTTACTCATTTCCAACATATGTCTGAATTGCAACTTGGTGCTAAAATCAAAACTTTTCAAAGTGATAATGCACTTGAATATATGAGTTTGTCTAAGACACTGCAGGAACAAGGGATAATTCACAGGTTTTGTTGTCCTCATATACACCAGTAGAATGGTGTAGTTGAAAGAAAGCATAGACATGTGGTGGAGATGGGTTAACTTTACAGACAACAGCTTCCTTACCGATAAAATATTGGGGGGAAGCATTCTTGACTGTTGTCCAACTCATCAACAGTCTTCCCACTCCATTGTTGTAGTTCTCTTCACCAATAGAGAAGTTATTTCAAAAACCTCCACCATACAAATCATTCTGAATATTTGGTTGTTTGTGTTTTCCCCACACTAGGCCTTACAATTCTTACAAACTTGAATTCAGGTTTGTTCCAAGTGTATTTCTTGGTTATGCAACAAAACATAAGGGCTACTTGCGTCTTACACCATCAGGAAAAATAATTGTCAGCAGACATGTTGTATTTGATGAGTCTACTTTTCCTTACAAAGAACCTAACTTAGCCTTTTTTCAGTCCCAACCTTAGAATAACCTTTCTACTAAACCAAGTCACACACTTCTTCCTTCAATTCCCTTAGTTTCATAATTCCAGCAGCACACTTAATCCCACAACCATATCAATGACACTAGTGCTGCTTCCTCATCTACAAATACAACCGGACCTGCATCTGAGGCTTCACTTCATAGTGCTACTATCTCCAATCCACCAGCATAGCCATCGGCCTTAGCCCCAGTGCATATTCCCATAAATTCAGAATTTCTGGTTCAAGCTCTTACCATTACAGGAATTGTTCCAAATGCAACAAATACTCATGCAATGAGTACCAAGGCCAAGGATGGAGTGTTTAAACCAAAGGTTTTTCATGCTAAATTAGAACCTAATAGTGCCAAACAGGCTCTACAAATTCCACATTGGAAGCAAGCAATGGATGATGAGTACAGTGCATTCATGAGGAATAAAACCTGGGAGTTAACATCTCTACCTATAGGGAGAACTGCCATTAGCAGCAAGTGGGTATGCAGGGTGAAGTTTAACCCTGATAGATCCATTCAAAAGTACAAATCTTGACTGGTAGCTCAAGGATTCAATCAAAGACCTAGTTTTGACTTCACAGAGACCTTTAGTTCAGTGGTCAAATGTACATCCATCAAGTTAATTCTTTCCCTAGCTGTTTCTAAAGGCTGGAGCATAAGGCAATTGGATGTAAACAATGCGTTTTTAAATGGGAACCTTGAGGAAGATGTATATATGAAGCAACCTCAAGGGTATCAAGTAGGAGATGGAACATTAGTATACAAGCTCACCAAAGCACTTTATGGCTTAAAACAGACCCCAAGAGCTTGGAATCAAAAATTAGCTAGTGCTCTGATGGGATTTAGGTTTAGGCCAACTTAATTTGATGTGTCTTTGGCATGAGAATTACACCATCTAGCACTACCTATATTCTAATCTATGTTGATGATATCATCATCACTAGCAGCTCCTCTGACTATATTTCTGAATTGATTTAGAAACTTAACAACTCATTTGCCATAAAGGATATGGGGAATCTGCATTATTTCCTGGGTATAGAGGTCAAACACACTGCTGTTGGAGGTCTTCTACTGTCCCAGTCTAAATATATCTATTACTTACTGCAAAAAGCTAGTATACAAGGCTGCAAACCTTGTCCTACTCCTCTGCCTTCTTCTGCAAAGCTCTCGGCCTCGATGGAGCACCTTTTCATGATCTAAGCTTTTATAGGTCTATAGTTGGCAGCTTGCAGTACTTCACTGTCACACGACCTGAGATAGCATACTATGTAAATAGGGTTTGCCAAAAGAATTCTAAGATACCTAAATGGTGGCTTGCACATTAAGAAGTCCGCCACTCTACAAATCACAGGTTATAGTGATAGTGATTGGGGGAGTGATCCAGATGACAGGAAATCTACAAGTGGTTATTGTGTGTATATGGGACCAAACTTAATTTCATGGTCTTCTAAGAAGCAACATGCAGTATCTAGATCGAGCACTGAAGCAGAATATAAAAGCCTTGCTACTCTAGTTGCTGAAGTGTTTTGGATTAGAAACCTCATGGCTGAAATACAACAACCTCTGTCTGATGTCCCAATGTTGTACTGTGATAATCTCTTTGTAGTACTACTTGCTGCCAATCCAATTTTGCATTCAAAGTCAAAGCACTTTGAACTGGATTTACACTTTGTGAGAAACTACCTTGCTAAGAAGAGAGTGAAGATCAGCTATATCCTAGCTTCAACTCAAGTGGCTGGCATCCTGACTAAACCGATTTCATCAACTTTGTTCAATCAATTTAGAACCAAATTCAAGCTTGAGGATGCTCAAGCCTTGACTTTGAAGGGGGCTATAAGGTAGAAGCTAGATTTGTTTCAGTTAGCAAACTTGTAACAGAAACGGTTAGCTGTTAGCTAGTTATTAGTAGAACTATCTCTTGTATAAATACCTGAAATGTGTACCTCAAGATTCATTTTCAATACAATTCAATTACATTTATATTTTAGATTCTCTCTCTTTCTTTCTACCTTTCTCTACACTTCATCCTTGGTTCTGATACCTTACACATTCCATCTTGTTGGCCCAGCACGTAAAGCACATTGGCCCCAGCAAATGTAGCTGACACCCCCACCATTAGCAATACCCAGGCCCATCTACATCATCATCAGTATTATTATTATTATTATTATTATTATTATTATTATTCATGCTTTTCTTCATCCTCCCAATCCCACCTGTCATATCATCTACACTATAATTACTACTACTAGCTAGCTCTATTACAACTGAAACATGCACTGCACCGTGAAGGAGGTGCAATTTATGGTCGGTGATTCCAAAGCAATTGTTCTATTATGGAACCAACAAAAAATTGGTTGTTCTATTGTTCTCCACGTATAGGCGCCGCTAGCTAGCTCCCTCGGTTAATTCGAGCCAGCGAAGAAAGCGATGCTGCATTTGAATTGATGTCAGTGGCTTATTAAAGGGTCTTAATTTGTTTTGTGTGTTTTTGTTTCCTCACATTTAAAGTAGTAATAATTCAAAACGAACCGTTTGTCATCATCAGGGTAGTTAGTGATTCTTAACTTAAACAAAAAGCTAGAGTGCTCCACGAATCAATCAATCACGAGTAACTCACGGAGGCAAGAAAATCAAACTCATCCGACGAGAAGAAAACAAACCTAAATTAAGTGTTAAGAATAACGATGCTCACTCAATTCATGCGTCTACAAGAGCAAAAGAATGAACATATACATTTGTGACCACCATATATCTTGCCGCGTACTGTGCTTGCTTGCTTATCTTTGCCAGCAAAATTTGCCACAATAAACATGCATGAAAAGTAGTATTTGGCACATGAGATATAAATATATTTCAACCCATGCTGATATAAATCATTTTGGACACCTTGCGTTCTCTGTATAAATATTTAGGAATTTAAGTGACGCCTCCAATGACTACCATGAATGAGACAATTAATAATAAATTTTTTTTTCAGAATTTAACAATAAAGTTTTTTTTTGTTCACGACCAAGGGTATCTACTGTCGACCACGGTGACTAATCATTGAGCTGGCTTATAGGCACCTCGATAGGTGGGACAACTGGCTTGGAGATTTAAGATTTCTTCATACCTAAAGCCAGGGATCGAACCCCTGACATTTGGTTAATGGTGAATAAGTTCCTTTCACTCGACCACACCCCCGAGTTTATTTTTGTTTTTATTATTCTTTATATATTTTCACAAGCAACTCTATTGGAATATATGTAAAAACGATCATTCGTATTTCATTAATGATTAGTTAGTTAGTTAGTTTGTTACTTACCCCAATAAGTTAGTTCCTTAATCATTTCCTCATTCACCAATGTATATATAAAGACAACCAACACCTTTGTAACAGAACTTTACATTTCATCAATGATAATTCAGTTCACATCACTTTCATCTTAATATGGTATCATAAGACATCGTTCTTTGATTCCTTCCACAACTGTCTCCTTCTTCTTCTTCACGCAAACTTCTTCCCATGGTGAACACCACCGATCCCTATGTTCTTCAACCTGCTGATCAAACCAATTTGGTGCTTGTTTCTCAGCCCTTAATTAAGGAAAACTCCCACTCATGGAGCCACACTATGCAGAGAGCCCGTAATGGCAAACACAAATTTGGCTTTGTGAATAGTTCCATACATCGTCCTAATCAACTTGAAGATCCAACTTTGTTCGAATCATGGCAATGTGCGAATGATGTCATCAGTTCTTGGATACTAAACTCAGTATCCAAAGAAATCGCAAGTTCTTTGGCTTATGTTGATTCAGCCACTAAACTTTGGAGAGATCTCCAAGACCGATTCTAGCATGGCAATGGCCCTCGCATCTTTAAGTTAAAGCGGGAATTAATAACTCTCAGACAGGGGAACATGACTGTGTCATAGTGCTTCACAAAGATCAAGATCTTTTAGGAAGAACTGAATGCTTATCACCTAAGCTTGGGTTGTAACTGTGAAACCAATCATCCTTTACAAGATTTCATGCAGGCTGAATATGTTTACTACTTCCTCATGGGTCTAGATGACTCTTTTTCACAAATAAGGAGGCAAATTCTGCTCATTGAGCCCCTCCCTTCAATCTCTAAAGTTCTTGCTTTGGTAACTCAGGAAGAGAAACAAAGATTAGTTAGCTCCTCTTCCTCAACCACTCAAGCACAAGTTGCCATTCATGTTAACAATCCGGCTCCAAGACCTCTAACTGATAACAAAGGCAAAAACACAAAGAAAGATCGCCCAAAATGAACCTACTGCAATATGCTTGGACACACAATTGACATATACTATCGCATACATGGTTATCTACCTAGTTATGGTAGAGGTCATGGCAGGACATCAAATTCTACCAACCTTGTTGCTGATACAACACCTGTTGTATCAGATGATGCTATGTCTGCTCACTTAACACCATATCAAATCCAACAATTATTGGCTCTTCTACAATCTCAACATGCTCAACCTTTAATGGATGGTAATAATCATACCAGCCCTACAAGTACGATTTTTCATACTTCCAACATCAAAATTCAACTTCAATTCTGATTCTTGGATTTCTTGATAGTGGAGCAACATCACATGTAGCATGTTCCATGTCTTTTTTTTTGCTCATGTTAACCCTCTATCCAGCCATTATGTGAAATTGCCTTATTCAAATCGGGTTCTAGTACATGTAATATGTACTGTTACACTAGCTAATGATTTTGCACTTCATAATGTTCTTCATATTCCTCAATTTCATGTAAATCTTTTATTTGTTCCTGCACTATTAAAATTCTCTTATTTATATATGTAACTATCTTACCCTCACATTTTTTGATTTAGAACCTAACTTCATCGAAGGTGATTGGGAAGGGTAGAGTACAAGAAGGTTTATATCAAGAATATTGTAACTAGAATTCCTAATTAGTTATTTATATTGCAACTAAAATGCCTAATTATTTATATGTGATTTGCTAAGTATCCAAATCATGTTTGAAAAATCAGTATATCAATAGCTGTAAAACAATTTTTTAACAACTTTTAAAAAATAAGGCTTTCTTATAATAAAAAATTAGTTTGAAGAGACTATATATTTGCTTCAATAATTTTAGGACATGCATTCGAGCTTATTTTTTATTACTTAGCTTGCAGAGGACTAATAGATGGCCCATCAATAGGAATAACATTATATTGATAACCAAACTAAATTCATAGTAATGCATGAATAAAAAAATTGATTAGAGATAAGATATATAACCCTGAAAAAAAATATCTAGCTTCACATTATAAATATATTTTTTTATTGAATTTACTGTTACTTAGAGCCAAGTTTGGTAAATTAGGCATGCAAACTCAAAATAGCAAGTAATTACTCAGTTCACGACTCCAGCTTGTTACATGATATTTTGAAAAAATGCTACTGGAACAAAGCGTTCACATATTAATTTATCTTACAATTGAATACACGCTTCGTTTTAGTATACATTTGGGCTTTGAGAACAAAAGCGTAAAAAAACCAAATTGATGAACAGAAAGGACTAACCAATCAGACCAAAAAAGAAAGGACTAACCAAGAGAATTAAGCAAACCATCAGATGGTTTCCCTTTTCCAACGCTACCAAAAATTGTTTTATTACACATTTGTAAAAAAACTAAATTGATGAACAGAAAGGACTAACCAAGAGAATTACGCAAGCATCAGATGGTTTCCCTTTTCCAACGCTACCAAAAATGCCCAAAGCATGTTGGGGCGATCGCAAAAGGATAGCGAGCAATCTAGCAGCACTGTACTATGCGTATATCTATCTGTTGAAGTTACATGGTATAATGTATTAGGTGCTATGTGAGGCATTCCGAGTTACTAATTCTTCTCCTTCTTTTCCCTTACAGGGCGCACACGTGGTTTGCTCATCGCGTGCATTATTACCCACATTTGCGGCAATATCGTGGGTATTGTTGTTCCAGTGCTTGCTTTTTTCTCCTAACGGAGCCTTAACGATTATTTCAACTGCGTCACATTCATGGGGGCTTTTTGATAGCCCTAATTGATTCTTCGTTAGCTCTTTGCTTTTCCCCCATAGAACCACGTATAAGCCGCAAACAATCATCGATGATCCGATTATGCTGAAATTAGCAAAAGCAACTAATTACGGGAATCATCCTCAAGGGCTTCAAATTTTAACCAAAATAACTCCTCTTTTTTTTTTTTTTCCAAAACTATAATCTCCTTTTAGTTGACAACTCGGAGAGGTTCTTCGCTTCTCTTAAAGCAAAAGGGCGAAAAAAAAAACTCTTACTTTAAAAGCATCGAAATCTCATAAACCCATAACATCAATTTTTTGCGTATGTCCCGTAGTTGTCAGGATCCCTTTGCCCGCGGGCCCTAACGCATCAACCACCGATGATATGTATATTAACTTCTACCTTCCGTCAAAAAAATATTATTCTACCTAAACAGTAAAAATGATTAAATTAAGTAAAACAGCTGGATTATCACTCGTTAACCAACTACAATTATTAATTACGATTGAAATTGTGAGGTGATACTTTTTAAATTCATTTTGTAATGTTAGGCTCTATAGGTATTGTATAAACCTAAATGATTTGAACGGTTAAATAATAATAAATAGATAAATAAATAATATAATGTAGACATACCTTCCAATGTACAGCTTCTCGTCTAAAATCGTGGATCCAGCGAAGGCCACAACCACAAGCATTAGAGGACTAAAAACAGAGACAAACAGTGGACCTCTCATGCGTACACACCAAGAAATCACAGCCACCATCACTCCAGAAACCACTATACCCTACAATGCCAGCCAACTCGCATTATTTCCTAATATATGTTCTAAAGTTGAAAGTATCATTAAAAAAAACACAAAAAATGAAAAAGAGTGTCTAAATACTAATACTAGAACAAGAAATTGGAAATTTGATTCATTATAGTATAAGATATTATCAATATATAGTCTCTTTAAGTCACATATTATTATCATTAAGCAAGCGCCATACCGCATAAGCCACAGTTAATAGCCTAACATTCCAACCCAACCTCCACTGACTCAAATCCCTCTCAAGGCAAAAAGCAAACGCAACGGATAACAGTGCACCCATTAGAGACATCAAGGCAGTGCTTGAGTAAGGGCATGGATACCTTTGACTCATCTTTGCCTGCACTATTCAGTAATTCAAAATTATTAATATATGGTTTTTTTTCCCGATAATCAAAGGTGTTTAATATCAATAAAAAGAAGCAATGATAACGACGATAGTACAAAATCGATATCAAAGCCGCAAAAACGAAGAGAATGGAAACACAAAAGAAAATAAATCACAGGGCTAGCATCAAAATATACGAATTTTATTAGTATGAATTAGTGTAAAAAACATTTACACAAATATCTATCCATATATCGATATATTGATATAAGTATTTGATTTAATCACCTATTGTGTTGAAAGTTTTACAAATAGAAATATATATAAGATGATAGAATAAACCTTTTACACTAATTAACAGAGTATCAAAATTAATCCCTAAATATATTTATCTCTAAACTAAAAGCACGCGCGACACAAAAATGACTGCCGTTTGCAAAACCAAAACTGACCTGAAGTATGAGCCACAAGCTATAAGAGACGTTGCTGGCGAAGGAGGAGAAAGCACCCAAAAAGAACACGCCGCGAGAGCTAGCAGCATGTGTGTGTACAGCGCTGCCGCTACGGTGATTGAAAAGGTTAATGTGGAAGGATAGCATCTTAACTTCTATTCCTTTAACGAAAGTCATAATCATTGCCCCAGCAATTCCAGTAATTGTTCCAATTATCTTGGCCTTCCCTGCTGCTGTTCTCAAATTTAATCTTTCCAAACTGAAGCGATTTTAAGGAAAGAAAGAAAACTCATTAGTCATAACACTAGAGTGCAACTATATAGTATAATTGACTCTTATTGGGATTTTTACTCGTTGATTTACTTATTGTTATTTTTCAATTGTTCGATTCAAAATATGGTTCAAATAATATGCTTATCGAAAACTCTTATTTATTTTTTACTGAAATTCAATTATATTTTTAATACTGAATGAGGTAAGATGCGACAATTGATAACCAGGTCATCACAGGAAAAATATGTAATACTACACGAGTATTCAACTCTCTCTTGAAAAATTTTATATTTATAGAAGAAATTTATGAATGATTTTATATATAGCCAACATTTCCTACCCAAAGCAGAAGGACAAGACAAAGGTCATGGCTGGAATGAGGTTGGATATGGCCGTTGCAAACGTAACAGAAGTTAAAGCAAGCGCTTCCATCTGTAGGTTCTGAGGTAATGCTCCGCTGCATATTCAACCAAATTAAGTCTAGATTTTGGTCACTTAGATAAGCAAATAATGCCTAAGAAAGAACAAACCTCTATCTAGTATGATTTTAAGATCAGAAAAACTACGAAGAAAGTGGTTAGATCAATTCTTGAAAAACAAAAATCAAAATAAACAAAAGAAGAAGCATGCAAATAGATTCTGATTATCCTCCACATTGACATAGAGTAGCAATACCGAGTCTTTTTAGGAGTTACATGATCTTCAAGTTAAATACATTCAGTTTATTTTACCTACGCTCTAACCTTGTCTTGAGTTTATTACAACGCATCAATAAAAATTTATAAACATTTTCAATGACCATTTTATATTAAAATTATTTTTTTTAATAATATTTTTATTGATGCTCTAATCGTTGAAAATGTTTTTTTAGTGATTAATACATCTAATTAACTTCCATTATAACAAAAAGAAAATCATATACAACCTACTGAGATGATTTTGTAGAAGCGATAAATATGCATAATCTCTTTCACATTGAATTTAATTAGGAGTGATATATTAAAGTTCAGGATGTAACCTATCCTATGTATAATGCATACTGCCTTAAAGCAATAAATCCATGTCACGTTAAATATATACGTGGCATGTTAGACAGTTATTGGTCATTCAAATTTTTGTTTTAAGTGACCTTGAAGTTGTGGCGTTTTATGGCTTTAAATAATGTTACTTTGAAGCCCATAACACTTCAGGCACTTAACACACAAATGAGTGAATAGCACATTAGACTCACCATTTCTTCCTTTTTTCTATTTTATTTTTCTGCGATAAATATTTAGGTTTATTAAAAGTAGGAGGAAAATATTTAATCTAATTCATTTATTAATTAATATATAAATTTTATAAATTATTATTATCTTTTTTATATTTTTAATATAATAATTTATTTATTAATTAATAAATAAAATAAAATAAATATTTTATCCTACTAAAAAATATGGATGAAGCGGGGCTTCTCTCATCAAACTCTCACCTTTTCTCTCTTGTCTAGATATTTCTAACAAAATGGGGTCAAATATTATTTTTGTAGAGATAATTCGAGGTCAGAGGCAAACGGGTTTGGTCTTGGAACTCTACAGAAGTGTCGTAAACCATACGGTCATAGCTACAAGTGCGCTGCAACAAGCAATAAATGATGGTCCAGAACTTTGAACTTACAGAATGGGTAACGTTCCTGCTTCTAAAACTTTATGAAAAAAAAAGAAAAAGGAAAAAAAAGGAACAAACGACGGTCCAGAAAGAGTTACGTATCGTTACGTGTTGCTTCGTAGCAAGTTAACCCATAAAGGAAACCAAAAGAAGGGCAATGTCAAATTTCAAGCGATAGTGGAGGATCAGAGCATATCAACAAAGAGCACGTTACTCACCCAAATAAACCGCACAAAAATGCTTGAAACAATACCGTCCAAGTCATCTTTGTCCTTGTCTTCCTGCAAAAATCATCATCAACAAAAACCATATATCAATTTGATTATTAATTAGTTATCTTGATAGTTGGATTTTTTATTCCTGCTCTTTAGTTGGCATATTTGAAAAATAGGAGTGGTTATTGCCACTCCGCTCTCAATACCTTTATTTATGTATTCTAAAATTATTTTTAATTAAGAGTTAAGACTTTTATTTCATTCTTTTCTAGTGCCACTCTCATCTTTTAAATTATACTAATTAATATTAAATATAAAAATTAATTTTTTAATTTATTAATTTTAAAATAGAATAAGTCATTAAGGCATACAAAGTAAGAAAACTATTTACATCTCTATTTTGTGATATTCCAAAAAAATTTGTTTAAATTTTTGAGATTGTATTTTTTATATATTTCGGACATTAGGATTCTTTTAATTTTTCAATTTCCCAATAAAAATATATTAAAAACTTTGTCTTTTATAATTTCAATATTACTAATTAATACTAAATAAAAATAACTGTAACTAAACTTTCAACTCAGCCCAATAAACTATTAATTAATTTTAACATGGTGATTAACTTGAATTAGAAAATATAATAAAAGAAAATTTAATTAACTTGTCAAGTTTAATCAAACAAAAATATAACACTCATAAGCTATATCAAAGTGCCCCTTTGTTATATTATAGTGTGCTGAAATCCTCCTATGTATGATAGTTAAAGCACTTCATTAATTAGATTAAATAGTCTAACAGTAAATTCGTAAAAGTAATAATAAGTAAAAATAATTACCAATAAAAATAATAATAAATTGTAAGTACGCCCTGATATGAAATAAAAGAAGTAATAAAAATTAATTTAATGTATGAAGGTCGGTTATTTAAAATAAAAATAAATAAGAACAAAATATTATAATAAAATTATTGTTAATAGAAATAAATTTTGGAATCATATGTTTCTTTAGTACTTATTTAATTATATCAACACTAGATGTTAACAGATTTTATGTGCATAGTGTCCATTACATTTTTTCAGTTACGTTGTTTTTTGATTAAATTGAGTTTACGTAGTTTGTATATTACAATTTGTTAATATGTTTTAAATGTTATTAAATTTTAATTAATATTTTTTAAAGAAATAGTCATTATTATAATATTTAGATAATTATTGTATCAGAAAAGTATAAATAAATCAGTCAATATTTAGATGTAAATAATTATATTAAAGAAATTAATTATTAGCACTTTTAATAGAAGGAATATTTTAGAGAAATCAATTAAAAATCACTACAATTAGGGAGAGCAATAGACACTTGGGTTGAAAAATACGTTCTTCAAAGTGGGGCCGTTTTACTATTGCTATGGCCTCTCCATTTATCTCAAACAGTACTGATATGAAAAGACATGCTCTTAGAAGGAACTGGTAGATTCATCGATAGTCAAGTGGGTTCAATAGTTCTACATCTGCTAAAATAGCAGCACCCACTGAGCTTTGGAACTGCAAGTAGAAAGCAGAACAATCATTCTCGATTCTCGATTCTCGATTCTCGATTCATTATTGATGGTAAAAAAAAAAAAATCATTCATTGCGTTTCTTCCATTAACTCATTGCTGCATTAGAAAATTTAGTGATGGAGACAATAATAAATGTGTGGACGGCAATGTTGCCTCTGATTCTCAACATAAGTTAATTTTAAGTTATATGACGTTTATCTTTGAATAATTATTTATTTTAAAATTTTAATTTATCTATAAATAATTATTTATTTTAAAATTTTAAATAATATTAATTATTTTTTAATAATAATCATATTAAATATTATTAATTTATTAATAAAAGAGAAAAAAGTAAGTTGAAGTGTATTGAAAAGAAATTAGAATGATTTAGTGAATTATTCATAACTTTTATTAATATTAATATTTTATTAATTATTTTCTTAATTTCAATATGTATTTAAAATTAGACAATTATTTAAGGACAGAAAGAGTACATAAAAATTGAGATGACTAAATCTCATTAATTTTTTAAAAAATAAAAATATTTTTTATTACTCTTCATAAATTATCTTACCATTAAATAATTATATTCACTCAGTCTCACTCATCATAAATATGAAAATAACCAATATTTTGAATATGTTTTTTTTAATATTGGAATATATAATTAATATTTTTTTAAATATGAAAATAACCAATATTTTGAACAAGAAAAATAATTCCAAAATGACTTATGTTGAGAACTCGGTGAAGTAATATTAAAATTCCATCATTTTATAATAAGCGTCCATTTCTCAATTTTTATTTTTCTCCAATTATATGTTTTTTTTAAATCTAGACAATATTAATTACATTTTATCTTTTATATCCTTATTAAATATTTCTCTCCTTTTAGAATTTTTATTCATTTTTAGATGAATTTATAATTTAAAATATTTACCAATTTTACATTTCCATGAAGCATTAATTTTTTCTTTCACTACTATCTCTAATTAATTTCACATTTTCAAAGCATACCATATAATATTAGACTTGAACATTGTTCTATATTAGTTAATATGTAGGATTATATTATTCAATTTATTACATTTCACTCAGTTACTGATATCATTTATTATTTCCTTAATAACTGTACATGTGTTTAGCCTAAATTGACAAATATTTTGAAAGTGAGAGAGTAGTATAAAATTGAGAGAGAATACTGGAGAGATTACATATAACAGAAAATGTTATGTATAATTTTGTAAGTTATACATATCATTTTTTTAATTTATGTACGCAAGTGAAAATGGATACATATTGGAGAAAGGAGATAATATATTGTTAGGGGAAAAAATTTACACAATTATCCAATTATATAATACCATATCGATATATATGGTTAACTTCCATTATCATTACTTGAAAAGTCATAGAAAATAAGAGATATAATTAGACAGAAGTATAAAACTTTTTACAACCTCAAAATTAAATTCTCAAAATTATTTTAATAGTTTAATTTTAATGTATTGATAGTATAAAATATTTTTATGCTGTCGTCTAATAAAAATATTTTATTTATATGATTTTTCAAATACTAGATTAGAGAGTCGACTATCATGATTAATATGACAATATATGATTATATTGGATGATTGTGTAAAAATATTTTATACTATCAGTATATAGAAATTAAATCCATATTTTAATAATAATTTATTTGTATTATTTTTTATATAGAGTTCAATTTTAATCCTATGACATGTAAAAATATTTTACACTTTCAACTAGTCATGCCATCTATTTATAATATTTTTTAGTCCGTTGATGATCAAAACAAACACTTTTACTTATATATAATAATATGTGACAAATGTTTGTATAAAATTATTTAAATTAAACTCTTTTATATAATCAATTATGTGAAAATAATTTCATATATTTGTATACAAAAGGCAGAATATTTAATAGAGGTGAATGAAGTGAAATTTTATGTTGTCATATTAATTTTTATTATGACGCCCACCCAAAATTTTCAATTTTAATATTCAAACAAGAAAATAAAAATATATATAATCAGTGCATTAAAATTTATCTCTATGATATTGTACAAAAAAAGCATTTGATTTTCATATATTGTTATATTAATAAAAAAAATTAATTTCATATTATATAATTTAATTAGATGACAATATAAAACTTTTTCATCAAAATAATTTCCTATAAATATAAGAAATTATTAGGAGGAAGTAAGTGCACATGTTGCATCACAAAGAGTAAGATGCAGAGAATCTAGATGAAAAATTGATGATTATTACTCAGTCCGATCCACAATATAAGTTTTTAAAGCTTATACATGGGAATTAAAGTAATAATTGAATTTTATTGATATTTTCAAAAGATAAAAATAAGAGAGAAAGGAACCTTTTATTATTCATCATAAATTATTTCTGTATTAAATGATCATATTCATCACATTTATCCATTCTTACTCATTATAAATGTAATGGATAAAAAATAATTAATATTTCTTTAAAATGTGAAAACTACTTATATTTTGTACCTGATATAAAATTAAAAATATGACTTATATATAGATAGGAGGGAGTAATAAAGAAAATAAACCTTTCAACGACGAAAGCAAGTGGAGCAATGAAAGCAGTTGCGAAAATATAGCGGTAGGCAACAACAACTCTCAGGCTCATGCCATCATTCACCGCAAGCTTGTAGAGCACATTGACCCAAGCATTGGCTACTTGCACTATCGCCATTAGCAGCGCCGGCTTCAGCACATTCCATATACTCTTCATCTCTTCAATCACACGGTAGTACACCACCCACTTGAATGGGTTAAATTTCACTGACTGCAGTTTATTGTGAAACAATCAAAGAAATGCACACAACATTAATATTCAAGCACGTATACTCCTCGGTGGTTTTGCCTCCACATATATTTGTTGTTGGAGTTAGTTGAGGATTATTGTGGGGAGCAGTGGCATCAGGGAGTGAAAGGGGGTATTTATGGGCTAAGTGCAGATTCCAAAGCAGAAAATTAAAGAAGCGGTGCTTGTTTGTTTCCCATGTTACCACTTATTCGATTTCATAAAGTCGCACGCTTGCATTTCCTTCCTGACACGTGTACAAAGCATCAACTTCAACCTCTCTACTATTCCCTAGTATAGTGCAACTCTGCAGCAACTTCAACATCAACTCCTTGAATCTCAAGTGATGAATTCCGTGCGGTCTCCCTCAGATACCCTCATCTGATCCCTTTCCACTATTCTTCTTCTTCGACCTCAAACATTAGATGAGAACATTTTTTTTTTTTTTTTTATTTTGTCTTCTGTTTGTTCTTTGACCCTGAAAAATCTTGGCTCTCATGAAATCAGTTAGCTCAGCTTATAAAAAGAATTTCAATTAATTATGTTTAGTTTTAAATAAAATAATGGAAGTTCGGTAGTATTTGAAAAAAGTAGAACATATATTTATTATTAATATGGATTATCAAATAGCTTTTAGAATAATCTAAATTATCACTTGATTCAATAATAATAAGCACGAGCATTCAGTGCGTGCCACGTAAAATAAATTGTTTTAATCCTCTGAGTGGGTTTGCGTGGCAGGGAATTTAAAGCGGCTAGAATTCATATGAATGGCAATATATGAATATATTGATATTAATTACGTAAAAAATAAAGATAAAAAATTAAAGTTAAAGTTAAAGGACATGGGATGTAGTATGTTCTGGGAAAGGCAATCCTTGTGGTTGTTTTAAACATCAAAGATATTTTACTACTTTCTAGTCAGGGTGTTTTTGGGACAATAGTCAGAGATCCTCATGTTCGACATCATCTACCATGGAATCTAAGAAGAAGGAAAGGTCAATTTGGATGTTTGTATATATGTACTACTTGGCTAATAACCACAATAGCACACACATTTGGGAATTAAAGATATCATCAGCATGTAAAATCTCAGGTTAGTGGGGCGCTCAGAATTCCATTACTATGTTCTGAAAAAGCAAAATGGAGGCCATAACTTTTGAAACTTGCCCTCTTTTGCTGCTGCTTCTAGCTACCTACCTATAGCTAACGTGCTTGCAATTGGTGCGATGTTGATTGTGATACAAGCATGTGAATGCATGGTTGTAAATCCCCACTAAAAGAGACATTAGTAAATTTTAGGGACAAATTACGGGGAAGGGAAAGGCCATCTAACTCTTGATCAAATAGAATAATATATTTTATTGGAATTGAATATTAACCTAACGACACTGCCTAAGCTTTCTACAAAGGCAATCGTTCAATTTAATATAACGATGCATGGTCGTCCTTCATTGGTAGCTTTCCTCCTTGAGTCAGCAATCAGCATCCACTCACTCCAAAGGCAAGCTATTAGCAGTCCATTAAAATGGACTTTTTTTTCGATCAACTCCTCACGCACCAGCAACTGCAGCCACAAAAAGCAAACTTGGCCTCTTCCATTTATAAGCAATAACTCATGCTGAGTTCAGGCAATTGCCAGCTAAGCCTTATGGTGGAAATGAATTATTTATGCCACTTGGCTAGCTTCATGCATATATATGCACACAAGTGGAACTTACTTTTGACCGCCATACTCTCATTCTTTTCATTCCCTCTCCCCCTTTAATTAGTTGCGACTTCCATCACACTTTTCTTTTCCCCCCCATTCTCTATCCTCCTTTGGTATTTATTATCCTACAAGCAAGTAATGGGATCAATGGAGAGCATACTCTCTCAGTTACGTGTTATGTTGTTATATTGGGTTAGCCAAATCTGTTAGGAAGATATACATGTGTGTATATCTGAGGTTATTAGTAGATAATATTGTCAAATCCCAAAGTTTGGCAACAACCTCACCCAGTCGCTCAATTTCTTAAAGAAACAACAAAAATAGACTGAAATTAATTTTTCATAAAAATTCATGGACGGAAAATAATCAAACCCATTATCTGTGAGCAAATTAAATAATCTTTTTGGTCCTAACATTTCCTATTTGATATAAATTTGATCCTAACAAAATTTTAAACATTAATTTAGTTCTCACATTTTTAATTTCGACATCAATTTAATTGTCTTATTGGATCTTCACTTTAATAAAGGGACTAAATTGGTGTCGAAATAGAAAAAAATATTAGGATAAAATTAACATTAAAACTAAAAGTGTTAGGATTGAATTAATATCAAAAGTTTTGGTAAGATCAAATTGAATTTGAAAATATTAGGAGAAAAAACTTGTTTACTCCATTTTCTACCATCAAATTTCACATTCATAACTATAAGCTACATCTCACCAGATTTGGGGGTTGTTTGGAAATGTTTTTATTTTCAAATTATTTAAAAATATTTTAGAAAACAAATTTAAGTTCAATTTTTAAAAATAAAAAAAAATCTGTTTGGCAATTTAACTTCAAAAACAATTTTATAATGGTAAAAATATAGAAAACTTGTTTAGATAATTTTTTTAAAAATAACTTTTAAAATAAATAAAACAAAAAATTATTTGACAAATTTTGCATTACTAAAAAAAAAATAGTGACATTCACATCAAGCAACTCCTTCCCTCCCGTGCATCTAGCACCATTATTAGTATCTTGTTCTTATTATCATCTTCATCTTCTCCCTAAGCACCAAAAAAAAAAAAAAAAAACACATAGACATGGGCACAATGTGAAACCATTCTTTCACAGCCCCCTCACTTGAGTTCACAAACAACATTCCTCCATCAGAATCAAAGCCATAAGCCAAAAATTATCAAAAATCAAAGAAAAAAAATCTTCAAAACTCCAGTGCTCTGCTCCAAGCTTCCTCTACCCGCGTGTCCTAGATCTAGGGGCTGGGGGAGCGTACACTAGCGTATCTGGTCGCGTACATGGTGAAGGCGGAGGTCGTAGGCGCCAGTAGATCTGGTCGCATGCATGGTTAGTCGGTTTCTTCCTCACCTCGTTGTTCGCGCAGTACCCTAACCGCGCCATGGTGATGCCAGCTCCCTCCGCTTTCCATCGATCTCTCTCTCTACACAGCAGTCGCCGCGCACCCCACCCACCGCCACTTGCGCTTCGCGTACCCCACCAATGCGAGCTCCGTGTCGCACTGCCTACACCATTTCTGCCTTCCACCTCTTTCTCCCTTCCTCTGCCCAACCGCGCAACCACGTGCTTCACCCACCATCGCTGCCTTTCCCCCTTCCATCAACACCGCGCACTGGTGGGACTCATTGCGAACTCCACCGCGAGAGGAAAGTTGTGTGGTGAGAAGCGAATGAAGGAAAGTTGTGTGGTGAGAATGTCCAACAAAATAAAACCTAGGAAACACATCCAACAAGAATCGAAGGCTGGCAAAGGATAGAAACTCACCTTATTTACGAGTGTGCCACCATGTTTTCAACCCTTCTTAAAATGAAAAAACATAAAAACATGTTTCATCTATTTTTTATTTTCAGTTTTTAAAATCCAATAATTGTTTTTCAATTTTTAAAACTAACTTTTACAAAACAAGTTGGCAAAAAAGTTTTTTTGGTTTTTTGTTTTTTAAACTCAAAAACTGTTTTCCAAAACAGTTAACAAACAGGCCCTTGATTACTGCACTAGAACAACATAATAGCCTCACTAGGAGGTTATACTCTACATTCAACTCAAAGTTCAGTTATTGCAGTTCAATCATTTAAGCATGGGTCACAAGTAATGACATCCACGTGCTGATGGTGCTGGTGTTGATGGGTTTGGAGAGCTGTGGAAGAGAAGAGAAACCAATATAAACAAGATTAAAAAGGGGAGAGAAAGGGCCATCACATCAGGAGCAAGCTCTTGGAGATATTTGAACATGTAGTGATGTTTAAATTCAGAGGGATTACACTTTATTAAGAAGTTAGTTACAACCGTAGTTGATGTAATCAAAGTTAGTTGTTGTAACCTTAGTTAATAGTTTGTTACTTTCTTATTGAGGAAGTTAATCAAGAACCACATTTTCCTCCATCCTCTAATTGTATATATATTTGCCTACTCTCATCATGAAACATAGAACATTTATTTGATTTCTTCTAATATGGTATCAGTAATATTGCTCACGCTTTACTCTGAAATAACTCTCTGAAGTACTTCTTCTTTTTTTCTTTCTTTCTTTGTGTTTCTACCTTGCTGCTCCTGTTTTATCCCCTTTCACAAACATGGCACAGCCTTCTCCTGCTAATGATCCCTCCAGCACCTACTATCTTCACCATTCTGAATTCAAACTTTTTATTCAAATCTGATCATTGTTTAATTCAGGATCACAATTCTCAGATGATTAGTAAGGCTGATCTGAGGAATAGATTGTATTTCTTGAAGGCCTTTAATGAACACTCTACTGTTACTGATGTGAATAACTGCTCTTTCACCAATGTTGAACCTGCTGATTTGTGACACACCAGATTTGACACTTGTCTAAAGCTAGATTGCAGAAATTACAATATGTAATCCTTATTTGTAAAAACCATAAAGATTCTAGCAGCCATTCAACCACTTGTACTGTATGTCCTCTTGCAAAACAGAGGAGACTTTCCTTTGTTCCTAATAAAAGTTTTTCTGCTAAGCCTTTTGATCTTTTACATATTGATATATGGGGGCCTTATCATACTCCTGTATATAAAGGACATAGATATTTTCTTTCTATTGTTAATTATTGCACCAGGATCACTTGGACCTTTCTAATAAAAAATAAATCTCAAGCACCTAAAATTATTGTTGATTTCTTTACTATGATTCAGAGACAATTTAACACTACCATAAAAAATAATAAGAACTGACAATGCAAAAGAACTAGCATTGATAGATTTCCTTACTTCTAAGGGAACCATGCATCAATACTCTTGTGTAGAAAGACCTGAACAAAACTTTATAGTAGAGAGAAAACACCAGCACTTTTTGAATGTAGCTAAATCTTTATTTTTCCAATCAAAGGTTCCTCTATGTTTTTGGAGTCATTGCCTTTCCACTGCCACCTTTTCAATTAACAGAAGATGTTCTAGAACAGCAAGTTAATGTGATAACTCCAAGCAGAACCAGCAGAATTTCAAAACCACCATCTTATCTAACAAAAGATCATTGTGGTTCTGTTGGAAAATCTCTATATCCAATTTCCAATTTTATCGCCTACAGCTCCATTACTCCAACTTATCATGATTTTATTTTATAGGTTGATTCCTTTTATGAACCATAATTCTATCATCAAGCTATCCCTTATGTAGTTTGGAGACAAGCTATGAAAGAAGAATTGGATGGCAATGGAGAACAACAACACTTGGACAATGATTAAGCTACCTAAAGACAGACACAAAATTGGATGCAGATGGGTATATAAGATCAAATAGAACTTAGATGGTACCATTAATAGACAAAAGGCCAGATTGGTTGCCAAAGGATACACACAAGAAGTAGGGCTAGACTTCATGGATACTTTTTTTCCTGTTGCCAAAATATCAATAGTTCAGGTTCTGCTCCCTCTAGTAGCCTCAAAGCATTGGCATCTTACTTAGCTTGATGTCAACAATGCTTTTCTCAATGGAAACCTCTTTGAAAAGGTGTACATGAACCTACCTCTTGGCTACCAAACCAAAGGAGAAAATCTCTGTTGCAAGCTCAACAAATCAATATATGGACTTAACCAAGCTTCTAGACAATGGTTCATGAAGTTTTCATCAACCCTTCTTTTACTTGGCTTCCTACAATCCAAAAATGACTACTCACTCTTTTCCACAACCACAACTTCAAGACTGATTTACCTATTAGTATATGTTGATGACATTATTATAGCAACTCCTTCCCAAACAGCAATAGAACAAGTCAAATCCCAGCTTCAACAAGCATTCAAACTCAAAGATTTGGGCACTCTAAAGTACTTTATGGGATTGGAAATAGCAAGGTCTTCCAAAGGTATTTTTCTTTCTCAAATAAAATATACCATTTCACTTCTTGAAGACACTGGTTTTTTGGGAGCCAAACCAGCTTCCTTACCAATGCACCCCAACTTAAAATTGAGTGCTGATGAAGGTGAACCACTACTAGACAATTCCCAGTACAGAAGAATTATTGGTTGCTTACTTTATCTAACCATAAGTCGACCAGACATCAATTTTGCAGTAAACAAGCTCAGTCAATACACGTCCAAGCCCTATTCCACACACTTGCAAGATGTCCATCATTTACTTCGATATCTCAAGTCATTTCCAGCAAAAGGTATCCTTTTTTCATCTCAATCTCAGATAAGCATCAAAGGATATGCAAGTGCTGACTAGGGCACTTGTCCTGACACTAGAAGATCTGTAATTAACCAGTGCGTATTCCTTGGTGATTCTTTAATCAGTTGGAAGTCAAAGAAACAACATACAATGGCTAGAAGCTTAGTAGAAGCAGAATACAGGTCCCTTGCTTGCATTACCAGTGAAATCACATGGTTGCTTGCTCAAAGACTTCAACATCAATATCAATAATTCCATGGTTTTTTGTGACAATCAATCGGCCATTCACATTGCTTCCAAACTATCCTTTCACGAAAGAACAAAACACATCGAAATCGATCTTCACTTTATTAAAGAAAAGGTTCAATAAAGATTGCTCAAACTTGTTCATATTCCTACTCAATACCAACTAGCAGACATACTGACCAAAGCTCTTCCTAATCCGAAGTTTAATGACTTACTATCCAAGATGGGAGTCCAAACAATATTCCCTACATCTTGAGGCGGGTATTAGACTTTATTAAGAAGTTAGTTACAACCATAGTTGCTGTAATCAAAGTTAGTTGTTGTAACCTTAGTTAATAGTTTGTTACTTTTCTTATTGAGAAAGTTAATCAGGAACCACCTTTTCCTTCATCCTCTAATTGTATATATATTTGCCTACTCTCATAAATGAAACATAGAACATTCATTTGATTTCTTCTAATAAGATGACCCAAAAAAAGGTTCTGCACAATTAAACTGTAAATCTTACTTATTTTCATCATCTATTCCTTCCATAATATGAAAGAAGAGAAAAGCTGAGAAGAGAAAATAAGGGGAAAAATTAGTGAAAATAAAATGGAAAAAAAAGTCTTCACATGCACCCCATTCAAAATGTTTTCTTCGATAAAGAAAGCTCAAGTATATATCAAAGTTATCTTGGTCATGTTCTTAACAAATCGAGACTTACTTAACAATCGACCGAAGTCTGAACTTGAGATGATATTCTCCAACATTTTATTTTTCCTTAAGGTTTTCCTTGCCCCAGGGAAGTAATGAAACTTAAAAAAAGATTTTTTTTTATAAAAAAATTGAACTTATCGGATGACATGGATGGAAGTCCAGAACTTAAAAGAATAAAAACCCCTCTCCATGGCGCTCGCTCTTTCTCTCTATCAAATACACACAAAATTTTCTTTTCAGCAGTACCATCTAGCCAGATCGTACTTAAGAACCGACAGTTGGCTGTGAAAGTTGAAGACGGGTGGGTAGGAAGGGTTATTTCAACATCTAGAAAATTGATGTCTTTTGAGATACTCATTTTTTCACCACTAGATATGATAAGTTAATGAGAAAAATAAAAATTATTATTATATTTAATAATAATAATAAAATAAATATTTTAAAAGATATTTATTTTTAAAATATTAAAATAATATTTTTACATCAACATATAATATTGCCGAGAATGGAAAAGGAGCTAGATATAAAGTATGCGCCGAAAGGCAATCACATCGTAAAGCATACATTAAAGGAGGAACTAGGACAAATATGATACCTGGGACGACAAGACACAAGGATGATCTCGAAATGACCAAATCTAACTATATGTACAGGAAGCATCGATGTGAAAAGATTGCACTTTCATAATAACGAAAAAAAGAAGAAAATAAAAGAGGCACCTTTAGCATCGGATTGCTCTAATTTCTAAATATTTGGTAGCATGCAAATTTCCTGAGGGAGAAAAATATGGTTTCCAATAAACATGTACGCTATTAAGGTTAGCAAAAATACAACCACCTTAATTATAAGTCCGTAGTTCATACCTTAATGAAAAAAAAAAAGAAAGTTCATAGTTCATACCAAATGTGCAAGATTATTTTCCGCTTCCCCGACACCCAACGCTATCAAGAAGCCGAATAATCCAGGATATGAAATACATGCAATCGTCTTTCGGCGCAGCCAAGACCTTGAGTTACCATCTCCTTTGTGTGCATTCAAATGTTTTTGAAAGTATTACTAATCTTTTTTAAAGTATAAGAATTCATAAAAACATTTTATATTTTTTCTTCAAAATAGATTTTGGTACTCGCCAAAAGAGTATCGCTATTTGTTGCAAACAATAAAGGAGTGACTAATTACCCAACTAGAATACAGGAATTAATGCACATAATTGTATTTTACTACTTCGATTACCTTATGTTGCCATGTGGCACATTCTCGTTTTGTTTAGGTTGAAATGGCTATCAAAAGCTTCATATATATCTCGCTTCGCTCAATCTGATCTGCACAGTATTTTGAAAAATTGAGAAAATTACACCGAGTTTACTTGCTCAAAAAAACGTGAATATATACATAAAATTAATCGTTTGATCCGTACGATATCGAAGGAGGTAATAAAAAATATTTTATTGGTTATTGTTAAAATAAATGATAATTTATTTAAATATATCTTATAAAAAATTGAGTATATAAATTTATCTTAAAAGTAAGTTAATAGTTAGATAATTCAATAAGTGGACAAAATATGAATATGACATTCTATTTTATATCTTATATTGAATATCATATTTATAAGGTTAAAAATATCTCGATAGATGACCTATAACTAACAATAAAAAAGTTATTTTATGAAAATTTTACACATTTCGAAAGTTAAAATTGTTGAATAAAGAAAGAGAATAAATAAATAATTTTACTATATCACGAGTCATTTATATGGATGACAATAATTATCTATGAGAAAGAGGACATTTCCCACGCCTTCTGTCGCCATTTAAAATTTTGTCTCTCATCCCTATCCCTATTTTCATCCCTCTTACGGTCCTTATTTTCCATTTCTCATTTTCTATTTCCCGTGGAGGCTTTGAATGCCTATGGGATTCAAATGTTTATTAACAAATTTCAAAAGAAGAAAAACTTTAAAAATATTTTACAATTTGAAACATAAATATCCATAATAACAAATATAATTAATACAACATAATCCAAATTAAAATTAAAAATATATATATAATGCAAATAAATAAAAATAATTAAAAAATAAAGGTATGCTATCCCGGTCCCTATCCTGTTTAACAAATGGAGACTTAGCCCCTATCGATCATCTCTATGAAGGTAAAATATATCCCAATTCCTTTTTCCATTGTGGATAATTCCTGCGTGTACCCATTTTTAATTTTTTTTTATCATCCCTAGTTGTTTATATCTTTTAAGTAAATTAAATATTTAATTTATAAAAATATAAAAATACATTTTCTAATTAATAAAAATAATACATAAATTTAATTTATATGATTTCAATTACACATCCTTTCCTTATACATCTTTTTAATAAATTAAAATATCAATTTTAAAATATATGTTATAATTAATGTGTAATAATTAGTAAAAAATCATACATAGTTTTAATTTATGTAATCTCAATTATTAGAGTAGCATATCAATTATAATATTATTTTTAATAAAAATAAAATAATTATTTAATTTTTAAAAATTAATAAATATTTAGTATCATTATCAAAGAAGTGTAAATTGTGGAATTGATTTATATTTTAGTGTTGAAAAATTGAAAGTATTTTTTTCAAAAAAATTAGTATGAAAAAATTATAGAATTGATAGATTGGATCATTGGAATGTTCAAGTTGTAAAAAATTAAATAGGATAAAGTGAAACAGTTAGATAGCTAAATTTTTTTTAGAATTTTTAAAATTTCTAAATTTGAAGTTAGAAATTTTTTTATTAATCCTATCTTCATTTAGAATTTTACCTTCATTCTTATCCATACCCTCATCACGGGTCCACATTTCTCATTTCACGGGGAGATTTGAATCTCTATTGATATTTATGGATTTATTAAAAGAATTTAAAAATACTTTGAACTTCAAAATATAAATATCTATAATAACAAATACTACTAATGCAACACAATTATAATAGCTTCGTTAGCATTAATACTATAATTATATATATATATAATTTTTATGGTATAATATATTGAATTATAATTTTATTTATGCTATTTTTTATTTTTTATATTACTTTTGTTAATGGTAGAGAGATATGAAGGTATTATTGAAAAGATAATTAATAATTAGAAAGTAAATTAAATTTAATAATTTACTTTAAGTGTTAAGATTATGAAAATGATAGGGTAAATTAAAAAATTGAGAAAATTACACCAAGTTTACTTGCTCCAAAAAACGTTAATATATATATATATATATATAGAATTAAAATTCTAGTCTATAATTTTCATTTCAACTCTTTACTCCAATATTTGAAAATTACAAAACTACTAATATTTAATTCTAATCTTAAACCACTTCTGAATATTTTCTATACAAGTTATCGTTTATTAGCGTCTCACTCCATCCCTCCTTACGTAATCTTGGAACAAATTGGGCTTTAAAAAAACTAAATTGAGTAGCTACATTATAGGCCCATAATGCAGTATGAAAGAGGTCAAGCCCACTCTTATCAAAGCTGTCTAATATCTTCTGTTCACCAAAATAAAGGGTCATCTAGTATATATCTCTTTGAAGTCCCTTTCAAGAACAATAAATCGTGTTTCCAAAGGTGTTGCAAACTCCAACCTAGCAGAGCTCCATGACTTCTGCCCCAGCGCCTCAAATCCCCACAGCTACAAATTAAAAGTCATAATTTTTTTGATTGGTAGAAGTCATATATTTTCTTATGTTAAAAATTGTTCATATCAATATCTAAAAGAAATCTCTGCTTATAACCAATAACTATGCTCTATCATGCTAAGTAAAAATATAAATAAATAAATAGTGCGTCTAGTCTCCGATCAATTTTGGGTTCCCTTTGGTTAAAGTTATCTAAACGGCTAAAATCCAGCTTCGAGTTTTTTCCTTTTTGGGTCTCAAGCTTTAAGCTCCAATTTTATTTATTTATTTATTTGTCAGAGTCTCAAGCATTAAGTTGTAAACAGTACGGAATGTACACGTTGTTCGAGTGTTGGACTAGCCATCAGTGGGCTTGTGCTCGTTCTTATGTACTAATGTTTTGACTTGGACGAGGCCTACAAGTTGTAGGACTATTTTGCTTAAGCCAATGACCCACATGAGCACACTTATGAAAGCCCGAAAGGGATCCCATATGTCACAGCGTATAACACCAAAGCCATGATCATCTCGACCGAAAAAACAACAGAATCAGAGACAGACTCAACACTAGGAAAAACAATCGCAGATAAGGAAGGAGAGGATGTAGTAATATGTAGGACATATAAGCCTTCATGAAGCCCAGGTTTGCCAATAATCTTCAAGAGTTTGTTGTCGTGAACAAAGACAAATTGATTGTTAAAAAAATCATGGACAAATCAAAATTATGAAGGAAAGCCAGCGAATTGATCACTTTGTAACTATGAATGAAATAATCATTGCACAAAGTGAGCAGCAATCTTAACCGTGCGCATGAAATGAACAAGAATCTGAGTTTGGTAAAGGATAATAAAGTGACAAACACATTATGAGCAGGTTGAAGATAATAGAATTGAGAAACATCATGACAAATATGGCAAGAAGCACAACAATCAACAATCTAATTAATGCTGAAATTGTTAGAAATTTAGGTTCTTTATAATCCCAAAATCATCTATGTTAAATCATCAAGAAAATTGGAAGACTAGATGTGGAAGCGTACCTGAACATCCATAGGAATTGATTGGTGTTTGGACATGTGGTTATTGATCTTCCAAGTTGATACGCATCCTTCAGAGACGACGGCTCTCCCTTTTCTGATGATGGGATGTCAAGAAAAGAGGCATGCGTATAACTTGGGGACCATAACCTTTTATAACTCTGTAAACCCTAGTTTCTAATTCATCCCATCATAAAATTAGTAACTGGGTAACATGACATCTACACATAATAAGCCTATACTTAACGGGATGATTTAAGCCCATTAACTTATCCTTATAAGATCACTTTAATTTGGGTCAAACTTTATAACAGCACACAATATACAATGATATATACAAGTCCACATACAGATTTTTACAATCTCCCACTTGGACATACGTATATATACACCAATTATATATTAAACTATAACTTTATGAGCTCTAAATTTGTTATCATGATCAAAATATCTCCTAACAATTTCATCCATCAATTATGTTAATATAGGATCAAAGCGACTTTCATTAGATGTATCGTAACTAAGTCCATCCATGGTCATATATATCAGCACAACTAAATGACATAGATCAAGTATGGATGTGTAGCATGGAAATTGCATGTAATGTGATCTAACATGTCTATTTCCAACTGGTCCAACCTTATTCTTTATGAGATTATATACTTCTAATCAGAGTGCAAAACAAAACCAAATACTTTATTTTTGTAGAAAATATCCATAAACTTAAGGTTTGTCTTAAAAAAGAGCATCAAATGCACATTCTCACTGACACAATATATCATATAAAATGATATCACACCCATATGAGCAATATACTCATGAACGACCTTGGGGATCAGTCCCTTAATAAGTGGATCCGCAATCATGGAATTTATGCTATTATGCTCTATATACATTTTTATCACTCTGTACTCCTCTCAATATATATGGCTGCTAACATATTGTTAAAAATAACTTAAGTAGTCTTTCAATTTCATCTATAATTTGCAGCCCTGTGACAAACTTTCACAGCTATATTGTATGATTGGATGCCTCATAATAAGCTTTAAACACAATTACTTTATTGGAAAAGCAACAAGTATCTATTTTATACTCTTTTAAAAATTGCTCTTCCAACAAGTATATAATTATAGCTTAAACTCGATCTCTAATTACCTTTCCATCCAGCAAAGTCAGAGCTTAAATACCAAATGATTTCTAATCTTGTCTGACTTCCCACATGTGAACATGTGAAGTTTTATTCATTGAGGATGACAAAAGATTTATTTGGTTGCTATTCAACAATCCATTACCACATTATCAAAATATCTGTCTAACCTCTCAACGGTGTACACAATATCCAAACATGTACAAAATTGAGTATACATTATAATTTCGAATGCAGAAGCATAAGAAATCTTCTGTATTTTTTTAATTTCAAAAATCATTTTAAGAGCATTAATTAAGACTAAACATGTCTTCCTTAGTAATAGGGGTGTATCTTGATTTCCAATACTGCATGCCAATTTTCTTAACTACCTTCTCAATACAACTCTTCTATGATAATCCAAGAATACATCAATAGCAATCTTGATGCATCTAAATCCCTAATACCAAAAATATGTCCCTTATATTTTTATTTCAAATTATTTTGATATAAATTTCTTGTGTAAACTAAATCATAATTGGCAAGCAGTATGCAATTTACACAAAATCAAATAATGCATATGTTACCACCACACTTAGGCATATACAATAATCAACTTCATCTATCTCAAAACCAAACAAGATAACAATTGGATAAAATTTGTAATGCCATTGATAGGAACTTTGTTAAACTCATGGATAGATTACTTTAATTTACAAACCAAATTCTTTGCATTTCTCGATACAAAGTTTTCTGATAACACCATAAAAAAATTATCTTGTCAATGTTACCATTGAGAAACACAATCTTAATATCCATTTAATGTAACTTGGATCAAAGTAATTCACAAACGCCATTTTTATCTGCCTTCCTATAAAATCAAAGAGAAAGTCTCTTTTTAATTTATGCCTTCCTTTTGAGTGAAATCTTTTGTAACAAGATATGCCTTATATCTCTTCACATTACCCTCGAATCTCTATTGATTTTAAATATTCATTTGCAACCAATAAGATTTAAACCTTCAGGTAATAGGATGAGCTCCCGACTATTATTATTTTTCATAGACTAAATTTATTCACTCATAGCATCAATCATTGAGAGTTAATACTTTTCATGGTATGATAGAAGTTGATTGTATTATCTTCCAACAATCCATTATCTTTCTTATATTCTTGGAGAAGTATGAAACAATTATCAGAAGTCACACTTCTCTTTTCTCTAGTGGATCTCCTTAGTGGCATTTGTTCTTGAAGTTATTGAGTTTGTTTTCAAGAGTACCTTATTGATCTTTATTGGGAAAATTTTCAACATTATTTCTATCTTTATTTCTTCCCTCAAACTCAATATCCTCAAAGAACTAACATTCCTATCTGAAAGATTGATCTAATTGTAGGATTATAAAGCTTATACCCCTCAGACCATATAAATTATCCAAACTAAATAGCCACTGACCATTTCCTGAGTCTAGTTTCTTTTCAATTGACTTATAAAGTTTTGCCTCAATTGGACGACTCCAAATGTATAAATTTTTCATATTGGAAAATTTTCTAATCCATAATGCATAAGAAGTTTTGGTAACTACTTTGATTAGAACTGTATTAAGGGTATTGGCTGCAACTTTTAATGCTTCTTCCCAGAGTGATATTGATAGGATAGTTTGACTAATTATACTTCGTACCATATCTTGCAATTCTGTTTCGTTTCTAACGACACCATTTATGCTAAAATAGCATCCAACATGGTATATTATGAGACGACATTATATTCCTCCAAGAATTTGGCAAATGGTCTTGGATATTGTTCACATAATCCATCATATCCACTATAACATTAACTGTCATGTAAGATTTGATAGCCCAAATGCTTTTACGTTGATTTTTAATATAACTCTTAAATATCTTAAACATGTCCAGTGGTTCAAACTTCTGACAAATGAGATAAATGTATCTATAACTTAAAGATTGATTATGAACAACAAAAATATTGTTGATCATTGCAGGAAACCAAATGGAATAATCCACAAATGACCATATAAGTTCAAAGGCATTTGAAGATCTGTCAATACTGAATCTCTTTGTGATTATTTGTTTCTATTTAATACACACTTATCTGGATAGTTAAACCATAATCTATCCACCAAACGTGTCAAAAGTTAACCTTAAAATAAATAAAAAGAGAAGTATGTATTTCTTTATATGCCAAAAGTTATATTTGGAATGATAATTCTTTATAAGTCTATCAGTCTAACAAAAGTTATGGCTAAATTCCTTATTTATTTCTATTGTTGTTTCTTTCAAGGTGAACTTTCTGCAGCTTTGTTCTTTTTCTTTCATGCTTTTATCCTTAAAGGTACTTGACAATAAATACTTTTAGCCTTTTCTTACTTTTGCATATATTTTCTTTTGGTACACAATAAAAAAAAAGAGCATAATTCATTAAGAAACTATTTGTCCTTTTGGCTATTTTAACTAACTAAGGACTAAGTAAATTGTGCCAAAAGAAAAATCAAAACTAAATCATGAGCATATTACAAAACAGCTCCAACTTTAGTATTTTTATTTTTGAAGCAAGATGAGACATTTCCATAATATACTCCCATAGACTTTATTTTATTTTTCTCTATAATTTATGAAAAAAAAGATTCGATAAATCATACTTATTCCAGCATTATTGCTATTAACAAAGCCTCCATTTTTTTATTAAAAAAAGGTAAAAATAAAAAATTCCTTAAGAAATTTATTGGCACTGAATACCTTTTCGAACATATTGCCCTTGAATATTTCTGGAACCTTATTCTACATGGTCATAAGACTCGTGCAATTTGAACGACCACACTTCTCAAGATCATTTTTTTTTTAATAATCCTTATTGGAACTTTTATCCATAAGAGCAACGGGTGGTTCATTCCTTAGTGCACAATCTAGATCCAAGTAGCCAAGAACTATCATAATGCTCTCTTTCCATTCCTTAAAACTGGTCATATTTAATATAGGAACAGCCTAATATTGGCAGATATAATATTAAAATCAGAACAAGACAACATACTCACATGAATTCAAATAAACTTAAATAATGGTAGGGCCCATCACAAGATACCTAGCACAACATTAATATTTAGTCTTTGGACAGAGATATTAACTTATAAGTGGTACTCTCAATGCAGTTAGGGGTATTGATGGTAAATCCTGTCAAACAACAAGTCTATCTTTGGACCGACTTATTGCCCACATGGAACCTAATAACCATCACATATCGATGATCACAATTGTATATATAATTCTGCCAGATATAGACCTTCCTTTGGGCTAGTCAACATCCACATGAATTATCTATGTAGTAATCAAATATTGATAATAAATCTTGTCAAACAATAAGCCTATCTTTGGATTGGCTTATCACTCACATAGAACTTGACAATCACCATATATTGATTACCACAAGTGTGCATGTACTTCGACCAAATACTAATTTTCCTTTGGGCCAATCAATATTCACAGGAATCACATGCTCACAATCATCCTTATATTCCAAAATAAATTAACTCAGACAAGAGAGGCTACTTTGGCAGCATGTTACTTCAGTCAATTTATTTCAAAACTCTTATAATTGTTACCAAAATTCTCTATGTAACAAGAACTAAACTAGACATATGTTCTTAATACAACTTTAATAAAAGAAAAGGGAATGTACATACCCTATGAAAAATATACATATGTAGTATTCCAAATATCAGCAAGACAAATCCTTATTTGCAAATAAACAAATATTTAAATCTTTTACTTTACGCATCAACATGCCAAAAGACTAAACAAGAGTGACAACTCAAATGCCAAACAAAAATTATTCAGCTTTTAATTTTAAAACCTAAATTGAAATCCAAATATCAATGAAAGGAGAAATCAATTATTTTATAATGATTAAATCATAAACTTGGCTCTGATATCACTTGTTAGAAATTTAGGTTCTTTATAATCCCAAGATCATCCATATTAAATCATCAAGAAAATTGAAAGACTAGATGCAGAACCGTACCTGAACATCCATAGGAATTGATCGGTGTTTAGACATGTGGTTATTGATCTTCTAAGTTGATACGCATCCTTTAAAGATGACGGCTTTCCCTTTTTTGATGATAGGATATTAGGAAAAGAGACGTACATATAACTTAGGGACCATAACCTTTTATAACTCTGTAAACCCTGGTTTCTAATTCAGCCCATCATAAAATTAATAACTGGAGAACATGACATCTACACATAATAAGCTCATACTTAACCGGATGATTTAGACCCATTAACTTCTCCTTATCAGATCACTTTAATTTGTACCAAACTTTATAATAGCATATAATATACAATGATATATACAAGACCACATATAGATCCTTACAGAAATTTGTCAGGGAAGCTGGCATCTAAAACACCATAGCCCTCCTTAGTAGCCACTTGAACCGACAGATTAAAGGTACTCTGAGACTTATTCATGGGTTTATAACCTGGAAGAAAGCCATGTATCTTGAAACATCAATTGCCCACTGTATGTCCAACAATGTCACAATTTGTACAAATTAGTGTCTCTTTCTTTGAACTCTTGTACTTAGGTGAAACTCCTTATTGCAAAAACTCGATCTGAAATTGCTGCAGCAAGAAAAGAGGTGCTCGAAAGACACAAAGACAATAGAAAAAGAATTGGCCCCAAAGAGAAAGTAGTCTACTGATGCCATATTACATAATTAAACATGAGAAGAGTGAGATACTGATCGATTTCATCAAGTTATGGTTTCGCTCTATAAGCATAGTGCATTGTAATTTTTATACAAGGTCATGTCTCCAAACTGCTACAACCGCTAGCAACACAAGTCTATATAAGTACAACAACATAACAAACATCTAGCAACATGTATCATCTATATCCACCAAAGTTGGAGCATTGGACGTTTAGGCATGAGAGGTATTCGAAGAAATTTGCTCTTCATCCTTTGCTTCTTCTTCTCTTCTTCCATTTTTGTGTTTATGTCTACCATGCCCGTCACCTCTATTTTCCGACAAATCTAATTCATTATCTCCAACCACATTTGCGGCATTATGGTGAACATCTTTGTTCTTGTGATTGCTTTTATCTTCTATTACAGATCTGACAATTACCTCCACTATGTTGAATTCATGGGCGCATTGATCTGATGGCACTAATTGATTCATCTTCTTCGTCTCTTTGCTTTTACCCCATAGATAAATGTATAACCCACCGACAATTAACCCTGCTCCAACTATGCTGAAAAACTTACAAAAACGAGTTAGTTCAAGCAAACCAAGCCAGCGTGGCAAAATTGTTTTACATCAATAACTACATTGGTTAATTTGCTAAATTAATCTATTGTGATACGATCCCTTACTTAAGTTGAGAATAGTTCAAAACAAACACAACTTCAAGTGATGATTATATAAGGAAATAGTGTGCGTGTGTGTATATGTTTGTGAGATAAATATTTTTTGGCGCTTTCGTAATTTTAATTTCGTATAGTTTTAGGTTGCTTGGCCACTTGGCCGTCCATCTTCTGTAAAACTGATTAACTGATCAAATGCGCAAAAGAATTGGAATGTCTACTCTTTGTAACAACGATTGAAATTTCAATGCAAATATTTTTAATTGCATTACGTTGGTGGACAGTTTGGCCTATATATGTATCACATTAACACTGTAACTGTAATTACCATTGCGGAAATTATGAAAAAAAAAATGGCAGATATATACGTACCTTCCTAAGTGTAGCTTCTCGTTCAACATCGTGGAACCAGTCAAGGCCACGATCACGATCAGTAAAGGGCCGAAAACAGAGACAAACAATGGGCCTTGCATGCGTACGCACCACGAAATTACAGTCATCGTCAATCCAGAAACCACTATACCCTACACCAGCCAATTCAAATTATCTCTCTTTAGCCACATAGATTTACGGAAATGTGTTTGGCGCATCGGTTAGTCATATAATTAATAAAAGCTCAAAAGGCAATGCAATGAATGTGTATTTTCATTAGTTTAATTTTATTAATTTTTTTTTTATGTTAGTATATTACTATCTATTATATAAATTATATAGTAAATAATAACTATCATAGAAAGTAATTGTAAAAGTATGACCATGTATAATTAAATAATTAACCATGAAAAAATTCTATTATCATTAAACAATGTTATGAGTTTAAATTATATGCACTACTAGCGTTAAAAAAAGATTACACTACCGGTCAATATAATTTTACCAAAATAATAAATCATAGTAGATAGTTATATTTTCTATAATTTGTTGTTCTGATACAAATTTATTAAGTAACAGTATAATAATATATAGAAATTAAATTTTAATATTATTTGTACAATTTTTTATACATTTTAGAAAAGATTAAACCCAGTCCCAATCAATATTTTTTGAATATCTCCTAAAAATAATATAAATAATATTTCCCGTAGGCAAATATATCATACCGTATAAGCAACAGTTAGAAGCCTAATGTTCCAACCCAACCTCCATTGACTCCAATCCCTCTCAATGCAAAGAGCAAACACAATGGATATCAGCGATCCCCATAGACACATCAACGCAGTGCTTGAGTAATGACTTGGGTATCTCTTACTCATCTTCGTCTGCGCCACAACAGCAGTGACTCAAAATTAACCAAAAGCAAATATCAATGCTTCATTCTTGTCCTAACCTGGGAGTCAAAGAATAGAAAAAAGAAAAGTGACCTGAATGATGAGCCAGAGTGAATAAGAGACGCCACAGCCGAGGGCACACAGAGCACCCAAGACGGTCCTACTACCGGAGCTATTGTGAGGGTTCGCACCATTTTTGTGACGCAAAAGGTTTATGTGAGAGGACCCCATCTCTATTTGGACGCCTTTTGCGAAAGTCATTACCATTGCCCCGCCTATTCCAGTTAGCGTACCAATTATCTTGGCCTTTCCTCCTACTGTTCTCAAATTTAATTTTTCCATACTGAAGACATGTCAAATAAAACAATAATGCACATGATTCCACGTAATTTTTTAATAAAAAGTTAGAAGGATACACAATTGTCATTTAGTGAGTGTTTTCTAGCTAACCCTATGCAAACGGCCATCACAAAGGTAATGGCTGGTGTGAGGTTGACCATGGCGGATACAAACGTTACGGAAGTCAGAGCCAAGGCCGCCAAGTAGAAGTTTTGAGATAATGCTCCTCTGCACATTGAATCGAACCAGGTTCTAATTAGGCAATAGTAAAGTGGAAATAACGTATCTCTATTTTGTCGTTATAAGTTAAGACAAGTTATGAAAATAATATGCAAAAAATAAACGATTTCTGATTATTCTCTATACTGTAGTGCGTTAATTTAAATGCGTGAGAGCATGCAATTCATAGAGATGTCACAAGTTGAAAGTTAAAATACACTCCATGTCAAACAAAAAGTTTAATTTCCATACATTAATACTATATAAAATTTCACAAATAGGTAATTGTGATAGTAGGTAGTAATCTTTTATAATTTATTATTTTCGTAAAAACTTATAATGCTAATGTATAGAAATTAAATTAAAAGAACACATTTGTGTGTTAAAATTAATTCCTTTTATAAAAGAAAAGATAACATAAATTTTAACATGTAAAAATATTATCATTTTATTTTTTAAATAATTAGTACTCTTTAAAACACAACCAATCAAGGGACGGCAAAAAAAAAGGTTATGCTTGTTTAAACTTTTTCTAGGATAAAATTGGGATTGAATTTTATTATACTGATAATGTAAATTTTGTTACACCGTCTTCTATTTATATATTGTCATATTACTAAATAAAGATGATCCGCCCAAAAACTTGAAAAATCATACAAATTGAGTTATACGGTTAATACATCAAAATTAAATTCTAAAAAATAATTTTTACTTGAAAGATATATATATATATATATATATATATATATATATATATAAAGTAAAAGAAATTTAATCATTTTTTGAAACATACTTTTTTGAAAAAAATTATTTTAATTAGTTTTAAAAGTTAAGAAATAATAATTTATAAAATATTAAATAATTAGACCATAAAAATACATCGTTTCAGCTAAAAGAACAATAAAAAAAAAGGCCATTTCTATAACTAGTCAAGATGCTGTGTCGGGAGACATGGAGGCAGAGGGTTTGATTTTGGAACTCTAGCACCATTTGTATAACTAGTGCTAACATGTTATACAAATTATTATTTTTTTTGTTTTGAACTCTAAACAATTAAATCATTTCAGCTAAAAGAACAAAAAAAAAAAGCCGTTTCCATAACTAGTCAAGATGCTGTGTCCGGAGACACAGAGGCAGAGGGTTTGTTTTTGGAACTTGGATAACTAGTGCTAACACGTTTGGTTTCTTTCGACGAAAACTTTTTTAATTTTTGTTGGAAACCATGATTTAAGGTTCATAAACCAAATATTGGTGATCTCTCCGATCCATAACATAAGTCATTTTTAAATTTTTTATTCAGTCCAAAATATAATTTATTTTTATATTTTAATAAAATATTAATTATTTTTTTTATCTATGTTAGCCCTATATTTATAATAAGTAAAATGAATGAATGTTACTCTATATAATTATTTAATAAAGACATAATTTATTATAAGTGGTAAGAGACATTTCATCTTATTTTTTAGCTTTTTTTTTTTTGTAGATTAATGAAATTTGATCACCATTTTATTTTTTGTGTGTACTCCTTAACGACTTATATTATAGGTAAAATAGATGCCAAGAAGTAAATGACAAATTAATGGCACCCATTAGGAGTCTATGTGGACAGCACAATTGTAGACCCTTATATACTGCTCAGTCAGTCAGAGAAGCTAGCATAATATCAATAGACAAGACATCATTACATACCCAAATAAGCCGCACAGAAATGACTGAAACAGTACCGTCCATGTCATTTTTGGTCTCTTCTTCCTGTAAATGTCAATCATCAACGGCAAAAACCATATCATTTCTTCCATTCTGTTCTTCCTTCTCTCTTTGTAATTGGCATTTCAAATTTCAATACTATTAGTTGAGCTGCAGGTCGCGTTTTACTATTACTATTATTGCTGTATATGATGCTATTGGATGCTTCTCCTGTTTTCTTCAATAGTAATGAAAAGACATGCACTTCTAAGGAGCTAGCGTTCCAAAATATATAACACTATGTATGCATGTATTCTCACACTTATTGGTGGGTTCAATAATTCCATATCATCTGCTCAAATAGAAGAAATTAAGCAAAACAATAATTCTCTATTGAATATGAACTCCTAATTATATCTTCAAAAGCTAAGCCAAAAACAAAATGAACGTAACATGGAAGAGAAACAAGCATAGTATTGATGAAAATTAGAGGGAGATATATATTCAGTATATATGATATATTATACTGTTAAATTGAATTGAATTGAAGAAGGTGGAACCTTTCAAGAATGAGAGCAAGTGGAGCAAGGAAAGCACTTGCGAATACAAAGCGGAAGGCAATAGCAACCCACAAGCTCATTCCGTCGTTTACGGCAAGCTTGTAGAGCACATTCATGCCAGCATATGCTACCTGCACCCCCACCATTAGCACCACTGGCTTCAACCCCTCCACTACATTGCACGTGTCCTCCATAACCATGATGGTTTGTTACAATATAATTGCTGTACGTGGAAATTAATTAATTAAGTAGATACTGAATTAGCTTAGGACGATGTGGAAACTAGAGAAGAGGCATACATGAGAGGGAAGGGAGAGAGGAGGGTATTTATGGGCAATATAATTAATGTAGATTTCAATCCAATCGAAATTAAAGCGGGAGGGAGTAGTGCTTCGCTTGTGTGTTACTATCAGTAGTGCTTAGCTTGTGTGTTACTATCTCCATTTCAAAATAAATAATTTTTTTATTTTTTAAATGTATTCATAAAGTGATATAAAATTATGTCCAAATATATCATTTTATGAATGAATCTAAAAAATTAAAAGGATATTTATTTTAAAATAAACTATATCCACATGTAGCACCATATAAGTGAAACTAAAATGATTTGTCAATGTTATTTCCCACTTCCACCCACTTTACCCATTAATTATTTGCGTTTGTAGTGAGTAATGGCACAGATGCACACTATTACTCTGGCTGTTCCCCTCTGAGGCGTGTAAATGGGACATCCTGGGCAAGGTCAATCTCCTCGGATCTGTATCTGTGCTCTTAGCTTCACCAATTGCTACTCCACGCATGCATATACATGTATATCTTACAGAAAAAATAAACACTCATCACTACATTTATACCATACACTTTAACAATTATAAATCAGCATACAAAAAATGATAAACCAATATGTAAAAAAAGTTTACATATTTTTTTGTAACTTTTTACATATTGATTTATAATTTTTTATATACTGATTTATAACTTTTAATTTGATATAAGTATATGATATAAATGTGGTGATAATTGTGTATCACTCCTCTATATCTTATGCTATATGGACGGAGTATTAGTTTTTTTTTTTTTGAAACTGACAAATAAAATCATTTTTTTCTAACCAACACCTCAAAAGGGTCTGTACATGGTTCGCACTGATATTTACATATACTAAAAAGGCCGCGCTACTTGTTTGGATCGAAAACATACCCTATATGGGTACAACAGGTGGAGCCGACACTAAAGGTGCTTTCGCAAATTTGATTCAAAAGGATGAGGGAGATGAGGGAAAGATTTACGAGAATTTTTGCTTTCTTTGAGGAGAAAGTTGTTTGAGAATTTTTATTAACTGCTAAAAACTCCTCAAAACATCTATTTTATATTTGTGGGTTCATTAATAAATTTTTTAAATTCATTAAGCCGCAAACTTAGATTTATATTAACTCTTAAATTTAAAAATAATGTACGTTCAATATGAATTTGAGGTTATAGTAATTTTAAAAATATAAAATATTTTAACACTACAAGAAAAATAAGTACTTTTAACAATGCAAATATTAAAACTGTATAAAAGTATTGTAAAAAAAAGTAATTTTGATATAAAGTGATTGTTAAAATTCTTATAAACTTTTATTAATAATTATTAAATTCAATAAAAGCTTATAAGTATTTTTAATGGTAACCTTTTGTCAAAATTAATTCTCTAATTGGTATTACTTTTATTGACATTTGAATTGTTGGAAATACTAATTTTCATAGTATAAAGATATTCAAAATTAATTTTACTATAATGCATACTAATTATACTAAATTTATTTCAAGCCCCTTTATTATTCCCTTTTTCTTCATCTCGTGTACCATAGCATGCATCCACAAGTAAAGGAGGGATTCAATGTACTTTTCAAAAGAAATGTTCATTTTAGTCCTTAAAATTGTACACAAAAATCACTTTGATCTTTTAAATTTAGAATTCAACATTTTATCCCTGAAGTTGGAATCAAACTTAAGTCAGTCCACAACTCCATTTTCGTTCATTACCTTATGTCTTTATGTTCTTGCTAACTTTCCATGTTAAGTGACATATTAATAATAGGTTAACATCCCTTTTGACCTCAAAAGTGGCATAGTTGGATTTCAAAATGTTAGCACATGTCAAATATATTAACAATGTTATTTACATGTAAGATTCATATTATAGTCTTCAATACTTCAATTATGCTTTCCATGCAGTTTGATTGATGGAGGCCAAGTAAATTGCAGTGTATCACTGATGACATGCTAATTAACATGATAAATCAACAAAAACGTGACATTGTGGCACTGAAAATAGAATTAGAGATTAAAATGAATCACATTTTGCAGTTTTACCAACTTAAAAAAAAATCAAATTTTAAATTTAAGGGATCAAAATGATTCATTATACAATTTCAGGATTTAAGGTGAACATTTACTCTATTTTTCACTCTTTGCTCTTTCTATAATGATGTAACTCTCTTTTTTGTATTTGTCTCCTATAATGTTCAAAAGAAAAATTCTTAGATGGACACAATTTCAATAATTTTTAGTTAAACATATTCATTCATAACAAAGTTAATGGATTCCACAAATAAATGAGTGTATATTTTAAGTAAAATTAATAAATTTTATTTTTATTATGAGTGTATCTAAATATAATTAAGTATCTAAACCATAATCTCTTTAAAAGGTATACCTTTGGAATAAGTTTGCTGACTCGATTTACACACGTTGAATTGAAAGTGGCCATCCAAAAAACTTGTCCCATAAAAAATAATATTTGTTGACTTGATCTTTTCAAAAACATTTGTGGCTCAGTTAAGCGGTGATTGTTAAAAAATAAAATATAACCTAATTTTCATGCACTAATTTGTATAATATTGTTTCATTATGTACCACTATATTGATATAAATATAGTTGATTCTTAATTTCTTTGTTAGTTTAAAAGGTCATGTAAGTTAAAGAATTTGATAAAATTTTTAGGAAAAAGAATTTTGGCTTCATAAAATTTCATGAAGCAGAAAACGAATGGACACATGCTGCTTTTTATGCCAAACCACCCATGTATTGTGTTAATTTCAGGGCCCATCCTTTTTTCAATTAGTGGTGCATTAAGTTTTCGTCCTATTCGGGCAACCAGAATATTATCAAGCAGCTCTCAAAATTATCATAAGTATCAAAATTAAACTCAAAAAATAATTTAAATAAGGTAAATGTTAAAAAATATCTACTTTTTCTTTGATTTTCGGAAATCTTTCACCGTCAACCACGCTACAATCAAACGAGTATCCACCATCAGAGAAGTCAATACCGTTAAAGTATCAAAATTAAACTCAAAAAATAATTTAAATAAGGTAAATGTTAAAAAATATCTACTTTTTCTTTGATTTTCGGAAATCTTTCACCGTCAACCACGCTACAATCAAACGAGTATCCACCACCAGAGAAGTCAACGCCCGTCCGATGCTTGGTGATACTTTTACTGCCTATGCTGTTCATGTCGATGCAATTATGAATAAAGAATTTTCTATACCTATAAAGAAATAAATTTTATAATATTTTATTCAATAATTTATAATATTTTATTAAGTGGTTTATAATATTTTATTAGATGATTTATAATTTTTTTTAATCTCTTTAGGAATATTTTTATTGTCCATATAAGTTTACAACATTTATGTATAGATTTATAATATTTTTACATAGGTTTACAACTTTCTATTGACACCACTTACACATATACTTTATTCATTAGTCCATCTCATTTTTGTAGGTATAAAAAACTCATTGTTCTGTACTTAAGAATGCACCAACTCTTATTAACAACTTAAGTAATAAAATAGTTCATTCTGCGATTGGATTTAACTTTGATATTTTGTCGTTTTAAATCACGTTGCTTGTTTTTATCTTAATAAATATCACAAAGAAAATTGCTTGTTTTCATTGTAACGAATTCTCCACACGGATCCCATAATTTCACATGCCCAGGAGCCACCTTCTACAGTTTGCCCCTACTCTTAAATTTGAGCTAAAATATAATGCTACATATTGCGCTTTCGCTTCTACGTGACATGGCATTGGGAAGAGATCTCAAGAAGTTCCTCTCAGTGTGTTGACATTCTTTTACTAGGTCCACACACTTAGCTTTTTAATTAAATTTCATCCACAATTAAATGCGGGGAGGTGGGGTCTACTGCCATCTATGGGGTTAATCATTCCCGTTAATTGTTATGTCATGCTTGCTATGTCGTCGTTGATAACTACGTATGTGGTTTTCTATGAGTTAAGGAAGCCCATCTAAAACCACTATGAATCATCTACTGTAGTCAAAAAATGTTCATGTCATCATAAGTAGGCACGTACAAGATATGTAAGGTCCCCCACATCACAGTGAACTATGTAAAAAATTTCAGCAGATAAATGATTGTGTGAAACAAAAGACAATCTTCTTATTTTGGCCAAAAGTACAAACATTACAATTGGGGGAAACACCAGAAAAATGCTTATGGATTGACAAAGAAGAACAAATTCTGTGTAACTTAAAATGTTATTTGACAAATAACCAAGTCTGTGCCGCCAAATACATCATGGACTGAAGCTAAATTTGTACAAGACAGACGAACAACAGGAGTAGAGAAGTTGATGTCGCAGATTCTTGTAGTACATAGAGGCCTTCAACTAGCTCACCTCTTGCTAATCTCCTTCAAGGAACGACACTCCAATATAAGAAAACGAGCAATGACTTTTGTACACTCATTTTAGTAGATGCGATGATACCACTTGTCAAAAAATTTTCTGCTAATAGGTAAATGTGTATGAATGATTTTATACTCTAACACCCCATCTCATACAATTGCCTCTTGTAGACTTAAAATGTGAACAATTTTCACTAGATTGGGGTTCAAACACAGTACATGGTGATTGATAATGCAAAAAGTTCTTGTTTTATGCTAAATAATTCCTATCCGGATAGACGTTAGTGAAGTGTGAAATAATAAATAATGATTTGGATAACTTAATTATGCGAGCAGGTGCTGCTTTCAGAGGTTCCTGATTAGTTGATTCTACCTCAACTATATGTATTCTTTTCGAAGACCGATTAGGGTTGAGATATACTACTTCAATTCTCAAACACTTAATTTATTTCACAATAACTGTCGTTTTTTACACTTTCATGTTTTAAAATATCGATTTATTTATACTATCTAAGTAGCATTAATTTTTTTGCTTTCATTTATACCCTTAACATAAATGTATTAGTTAAGTAATCAATACATTTTACCAATAACAATAACTATAGAAGGATAGTTTTATCAATTCATATAATCTTGATATTTTTTTGTTTTCTTTAAATTGTGCATTATTTGGTTTTTGACAGCTATTGTAATAAACGGACAAAATAAATGTTTATTTTAAATATACATATGAATTAAGAAAATAATTAATAAAGTCTTGACGTGAAGATAATTTATGTGTGTTTTATTATGTGTTTTAATTTGCTAATGGCACTGATTAATTATGCTAAAAATAAAAAGTTTAAAAGATTTTAATACATGTAATACCCTGAAAACTTGTAAAAATTTATCTTTTCAATATAAAGATTCCTTTCTTAAAAACTCTGTTAGTGCTCTTAGGATACTGATATAAACCCTTATTATATTACCCTCACTACATTCTTCTCTCTTTTTTAATTACTCTCTTTTCTCTATTTAATGGGGATATAGTTAAGAAAAAATTGATATTGCCTATATTAATAAAATGGACAAGTATTTGTGGAAAATGTGCAAAATTGACACTTAATTAAGCACAAGACAGAAAAGTTGTGTTTAGAAACCAAATGTTGGATTGATCCAAGGTAGGTTATTGGTGTCATTAATTCCTATTTAGTACTCCCCGGTGTTCTTATAATAGTCTTTCAAAGTTTTGAAACATAGATTAAGAAATTATTGAAAAAAAAGGTACAAATACAAGCAAAAGAATATTTGTGTTTATAAAATTGTCCTTTTAAAAAATTATGCAATAACTATTATACAAAAAGTTTGTGGGGAAAGAATATGTGTAAGAATAAAAGTTGAAAAAGATAATTAATATTTTGTTACAACAATCATTTGACAAATAAAAATGAACAAAACTTTTTTCCTAGACAGTTATTAAAAAAAAAAAAAAGACGGGGGAGTAGATTCATGGTCGGCTGCAGAGTTCATGATAAAGATCCAATTCCTTCTAGATTGTCAGATAGGGGTGTACAAGGGATGGGTTAGTTCGGGTTCGGAAAAATCTGAACCCAGTCCAATTTTTAGATTGGGTCAATTTTTGAAACCCGAACCCAACCTGATAGTAACACGACTATGTCCCGGGTTAACTCGACATTCGAATAATATACGGGAAATTTGGATACTATACATAATAAAGTTATAAAATTTTATTAATAAGAAACAAAATTTTAGGGAAATTTTACAATATAGATTTAAAAGTAAAAAATATCAATGTACAAATAACATCATGTTATATAAAATATATTAATTGAACTTTAAAATCTTATAATTTTTCATAAATTATTATAAAATATATATTTATTAAATGATTATTTGACTTCGGACCGGGTCTAGCCAACCTGACGTATGACCCAAACTCACTGAAAAAGTGTATCGCGTCAAATTTGACACTCCAAACCCTAAATAAAACTTTGGTAGGAGTTAATGAGCAGGGACGGGTTATAAACACCTCTACTTCCGGTTATAAAATAATTCCATCAAGTTTATTGAAAAAAAAATTGTCCATCAAATTAAAGAGATAAGTGATTCCATCGGTAGTGCGCAAACAACTTCGTTAACAATCCCATCAAACGTGAATCAGTAGTAATTGGCACTCAATGTGGGGTTGAAGGAGTTTGGGTCTTGGAGGGGACCGGGCCATTTGCGGTAAGTGCTGGAACCCAGCATTCGGGCACTAAAGAATGGGCCCAATCGTGACTGACCAGTGAACGCCACATACAATTCTTGCTCTTGCACTTCAGATTCAATATTGGAGCACAAAATGAAAAATATTAGTCTATGCATCTTTATGTTACAAGTTGGGCGATTATATTGGAAAAGGATGCCAAACTATACATCTACATTCTAGGGAATTTATATATATATCCGCAGAATTATATATGGTGCATCGAATAATGTTTATTAGGCATGAGAGGCATTCGAAGAAATTTCCTCTTCATCTTTTTGCTCTCCTTCACCTCTAGCGTGTGTGCCTAGCTACCATGCTTGTCACGTCTATGTTCTGATGAATCTTGATCATCTCTACTGACCAAATTTGCCCCATTGAGGACGTGGGTATTGTTGTCTTCAACCGAAGACCGTACAACTACTTCGACTGTGTCGGATCCATCATGGGGGCATTGTGATGGTACCAATTGATTCACCTTATTCATATCTTTGCTTTTGCCCCATAGAACGACGTATAAACCACACACAATCAACACTGCTCCAACATGCTGAATTTAATCAAATGAAAACAACTTAGTTCAGGCAAACCAGCAGCTTGGATTACATTGGCTACAAATTTTAACATAAATAACTACTTTGGTTAATTTGAAAACCTTACTCTACTTGATATTTGATACTATCCCATAGTCAGGAACTTTACTGGAAAATAGTTTAAATCAAACACAATTTCCATAGATGATTATATAAGGAAATTGTTTTTTTTTTTTTTTAATGATGCGTGTATTTGAGAGCATAATAAGAATTAACCTCTTACAACACATTTTCATATGTCATATAGTTTTAAGTTGCTTGGGCTTTTGGCTCCGAACTATCCATTTTAAGGGGGGTGTTTGCTTCAAATTTTAAAAAAACAATTATAAAATTCAAATTTTATAATAAAAGAAAACTGAAAATTGATTACTCTTAAAATTTTATTTATTTTTTGCTTTTATGAAAAGCTGAAAAATTAATTTTTTTGAAATTCTAATTATTTTAAAATATTATACAAATATACGAAAAATAATTTTTTAGGGTCATCCCAAATAATTCCAAATAAACGGCCCCTAAATACACAAAAATAATTGGATTGTCCAGGCTTTATAACAACTATTGAAATTGTGGTGCAAGTACTTTTAATTGCGCTATGTGGGCGAAAAACCTGGCTAATATATCACATTAACGTTATCGGGATAATTATCATTATCGAAATAATAATAATAATAATAATAATAATAAAAAAGGCATATATATATATATATACCTTCCTGGGTGTAGCTTCTCATTCAATATCGCGGAACCAGTCAAGGTTATCATCACAAGCGTTAAGGGGCTGAAAACAGAGGCAAACAACGGGCCTCTCATACGCACGCACCATGAAATCACAACCACCATCACTCCGGATACAACTATACCCTGCACTAGCACATTCAAATGACTTCTATTTAGCCACATATATATGGCCTATTGTAATTAAGGCATCATTTAATTTGCTGATGAAGTTAATATTGGCCCATACGCCAACGTAATCAGTGATTATTACTAATTTAATTTTGATATATCATCATTTACACAACTTCTATATTATTACAAAAGATAAATAACAATGTATAGTTAAATAAGAGAAGTACATATGTGACAAATTTTAAGTTGCTGAACAAGAATAATGGATGTTAAAATTTTTTGAAGTACTTCTATTATATTTTGCAAATAATTTTGAAGACTAACTTTTAGCAAACTTTCTATTTGAGAAATATTTCCCACTAAATAACCAACTAAAAAAGATTTGTATTCAACACTAGATTAAACACTATTACTCTTTGCTACCCAAAAAAAAAAAAAACGCTGTTCTATTACCCTTATAAGGAAATAGCATACCGAATAAGCCACAGTTAGAAGCCTAGGGCGCATTTCTGCACTTTTTTTTGATTTTAGGATTTAGGTTTAGGTTTCCAGTTTTCTATTTTGTAAAGAAAAAACTGAAAAAACTGAAAATTGAAAACTGGAAACTGAAAACTGGAAAATGCAAAGCAATCAGGCCCTAATGTTCCAACCCAACCTCCATTAACTCCAACCCTCTCAATGCAAAGAGCATAAACGATGGATATCAGTGCTGCCCATAGAGATATCAACGCAGTGCTCGAGTAATGACTTGGGTATCTAGCACTCATCTTTGCCAGCACCAGAAATCAATAATTCAAAATTAGTCAAAGGAAAGAAAGATACTTCTTTTGGTTGAGGATAAGAAAATAGTTGAAAATGTCTAAATATTAATTTTTAAATACATTTTACAGTACCACCCTTAACATTAATTATATCATTTCTTTCTATTTGCTCTCCATATTCTTTAATAAAAGATATCATTAACAAAAATAATAAATGTCTAAAATTTTTAAATGGACAATTATCAATGAAAAAATTAAATTTTAAAATTGGACAGTTATTTATAATCATAAGAAGAAATAAATGGTTAAATAATAATTCTTAAAACAAATTACATTTATCTTTCCTGAAATTTGGTAAAATTCAACCCAACATCCCTCTATCTGTCCAGTTAATACTAACCTCCCTTAGATGCATCGTTCATTATACGATAGAAGAGAGGACACTGTAGTGATTTTATAAACTTAAGGGAGGTCATTGTATATAATGATTTTACAAATTTAGGGATCTCTTGAACAAATCTTACAAATAGAAGAGACGTAGGATGAATTTTAGTCAGTCATAAGAGAGGTCAGTGCAATAATATACCCTAATTCTTATTGTCACGAGGGTTTCGATCTTCTATTGATTATCTTGAGGAATGAAGAAAGGAAAGCTGACCTGAATGATGAGCCAGAGTGCGTAAGAGATTTACTGACTAGTACGCATAGAGCACCCAAGACGGTCCGAGCAGTGGAGCTAGCATGGAGGTTCACCCTATTTTTGTGATGCAAAAGGTTTACGTGGAAGGATCCTATCTCAATTTCCACACCTTTAACAAAAGTCAGCACCATTGCCCCACCTATTTCTATCTTGGCCTTCCCTGCTGCCTTTCTCAAATTTAATCTTTCCAAACTGATGAAGAGATGTCAAATAAAATAACACACATTATATTGTTCCACTTAATTTTTTTTGGTAATTATTCCACTTAATTAGCCGCATTGCAACTAATGTATAGAAAGTTTTCTATTTGGGACGGAGTGCGTAAGATGAAATGAAAAAGCGAAAAAGAAAGTTGGAAATATGCACACACTGTTAGTGAGTCTTACTTACCCTATGCAAACGGTCATCACAAAGGTAATGGCTGGTGTGAGGTTGCCCATGGCAGATGCAAACGTTGCAGAAGTTAGAGCCAGAGCTTCCAAGTACAAGTTTGCACCTAACGCTGTTCTGCATATTAAATCAAAGCCACGTTCTTCGTCAATCTTTATATATTAATAGTAATAGCAAAGTGGAACGAGCATATCTCTAGCTTTTTTTTTAATAAAGACAAGTTATGAATAAAAATAATAATAATCACTAACATTGTGTTTGTTTGAAAGGAAATAGAGGTAAATGATTGAGAAAGTAAGGAAAGCAGGGGAAAGGAGGTGAACTTTCATCATTTGATTCAAATAAAATTGGTAGAGGAAGAATTGAATAGCGTCAAAAAAAATCTAGAATCCATCCAAATTTTTTCCTTCCTCACGGGGGTGAAAAAGTGTAGAAGGAATGAGTGATATTTACATATTCTAAAAATACCTATGCTAATGATTTAAATTCCTATTACCAATATTTATGACTTTAATATTTTTATTTTAAATAAATTTGAATAATTTATTTTTATTGACATTTTCTTATTTATTAGCTTGATAATATTCTAAACTTATTATAGTAAAAAATAATTACATTTTCTATTTGATATTAATTAATAAAATTATTAAATATAAAATAAAGATATTGACTTGAATGCTTTTATATAAATATGTATAAGGTCAATTTTTATTATATTTATTTATATTTTTTTTGATAGATAAATTTGATAAAATTGTATCTAAATTTAATTTTTCAATAATTTTTTTGATAATTCTATAAAAAATAACTTTTTATTTTTTTATAATATAAAAATAAAAAAGTCATTTGATATTATTATTTTTTCTTCGCGTTCACTTTTCTATACAAACAAACAAAATAAATTAATCTTTTTTTCTATTTTCTTCCTTCCCATTTTCCTTTCATCCAAACATATATATGGAAAATAAAAATCATCTCAACTTCCTTCCTCTCCATTTCTTTCCACTCCATTTCTTTCCTCTCTATTTCATTCCTTTGCCAAATATAGCCTAATAGAATCGTCAGAAAACAATTCATTGAATTATTAGAAATTTAAGGCAAATGAATTCATCAGGTTATTCTCTGCAGTTGCCGCTGCCAATTTAACAGCGTGAGAGCATGCAGTTGATAGTCATTGATGCTTTCCGAGTCTTTGTGGACAGCACAATTATAGTCCTCCCCTCCTTATTCACTCCTCAACTCTTCTCCAAAACATGACACTTTCGCTGCAAAGTTTGATCTAAACCGAAAGAAGAACATCAACCAAAGTAGAGTACCTTGCATAATACTGCCTCTGGTCTATAATATTAATATAAGTCATTTAGGACTTATTTGACATGCCATATAGGATAAAACTTAATGATATAATGCTTGATGGATTAAAGTATGATAGTATAAGGTTTAATAAACTTTTAATACTATATAGAATTTGAGGTGACATCGCATAAGATATTATATTTTATATTATATAATATTATTATTTATTTACAAATAACCTTAATTATATATAAATATTAAATAAAATAAATTAATTATTTTTGTTAATTATTCAAATTCATTAGAAATATATAATATTATTATTTATTTAAAAATAATTCTAACTATAAATAAATATTAAATGATAATTAAATTAATAGTTTTTTTCTATTTTTAATCATAATTATTTAAAGTTTAATTTACTAATAAATATTAAATCAAATTTTTTATTTTTAATCCTTACTTTATTATACCACATATTATTTATTTTTTAATTGCATATAATTATAATTTATTTTTATATCAAACAAATTTAATATTTATTTAAAATGCTTATTAAATTATTTATTTTTTAGTTTAATAATTATTTTGTTTATTATATTATTTAATTAAATAAGTAAAATAAACCTTATGCGTCAAAAGTTAATCAAACTTTATCTTCCTTCTTTAGACATGATTGGGTTATACATTGTTTTAACGTATAAAGGAGGTTAAATAGATAAATTTATAAAATATGTTACTCACAACAAGTAGTGTATAAAGCTATAACGTATTGTATTAGTTTATCCTATCATGTCTTACATAGTGTGCCAAACGAGGCCTTAAAGTTATGCAAGAATTAAGGTGATGACTGAATTGTTTTGATCTTTTAAAAAAATAAAAGCAAAAGATAAAAATACACTTTATCATTCTCATTGTAAATTATATTTTCATTAAATAATCATATTCATATTCATTCATTCTCATTAATCATAAATATAAGTGTAAAATGAGCAAAAAATAACAAATACTTTCTTAAAATTTAAAAATGACTTATATTTTTTATCAGATAAAAAATTAAAAAATAACTTATATTATAAATCGGATAAAGTACATAAACATGAGATTACGTACCCAATTAAGCCGCACAGAAATTATTGAAACATTATCGCCCATGTCATTTTTGCCCTCTTCTTCCTGCCAATCATCAGCAAGAAAAACCATATCATCATTTCATTCTTCTTTTCAACTAGTGTGTAAATATTATTTTCTTTAGTTGGTGGCGTTTAGCAATTAATATTGCTAAAATGCTATTTCTTCAGTTTACTCAAATATTAATAATGAAAAGATATGCTCTTTTAATTAAGGAGCCTTCCCAAATAATCTATACAATGTGCACTCACAAGTAGAAGCATACAAAGGACAGATTGGATCAATTTTGGGAATCATAATCTGACCCAATTAATAATTGAATTAAACCGGGTCAACCCAATCTTCAAACAATATATGAAAATTTAAATATTATACATAGTAAAGTTAGTAAATATTTACAAGAAAGAAACAGAATTTATGAAATATTTTGTAATATATGTTTCAAAATAAACAATATCAATCTAAAAATAAAATCAAGTTACATAAAATGTATGATTGAATTATAAAATCTTATAGTTTTCACTATTATTATTATAAAAAAATATATCTTTATCCGAAGTATGACTTGAATATCCAAATTGAAAAGTGCAACGGGTCAAATGTTATGACCTGAATTCGACCAAATAAGCTTTCAAGCTGGGTGGGTTAGCTAGGGATGGCAATGGGGTGAGTTGGATGGATTTTAGCTTAACCCGACCTCATCTTGCATCTTATTAACACTAACCTCAACTCGACTAGCCCTTACTTGCAAATTTTAAAAATTTAAACTCGCACCTGTCTCGCTATTATTTAAAAACTCTTTGAAAAATTGTAAAATTTAATAAACATATAAAGTGACTGGTTTCAAGAAAATACCAAATAAAAAACCAAATAAATCAAACACGATCATATAAAGTATAATCTCAGTATCAATATTTAAATTCTATAGTAGCAATCATTAGTATCAAGAAAATAACGAGAAAATCCTCAATAACATGAAAGAGGCTTATCATAAGATTAAAGAAAGGAAAGATTGAAATGGAATAAGATAGTTGTGGTGTGTGGTCTTGCAATATGAAATCATGAATAAAGATGAAGTTTGATAGGATGATAGGGATAAAGGTTAGGATTTTTTTTAATATATATATAGGGTGCAAGATGGATAGGGGCGAATTCACCTTAAACCCAAGCCTACCCCACAGACAAAACTAGCCTTGCGCAAATCCACCCTAGTGCAGGTTGGATATGGTAGCAATAGTTGTCCCCTAGGGTTGGCAGGTCGAGCTGAGCTATGAACACTCCCACTCACAAGTGAGTTCAATAATTCCTTCTGCTAAAATTGCATACCCAAGGATGGAGGGAGAAGGGGGTAGATAGGGCCTTGGCCTCCAACCCTCAATTTATTTATTAAATACACATATATCTATATTTAATTTATTTAAAAATATAAAAAATATTTATACTTATATGCATATTTGCAAAAAACAAAAGATATATTACACTCTTATTTCTATTCTTTTTAGATATGCTCACATCCAAATTTATTAATTCCTTTGAATATATTAATTACCTTATGAAATAGTAAGATTTTAGAAGTTGTTATAAAAAATTTATCCAGTGTATCCATGACAAAAATATTTTTTTATATATGCTATTTATTTGTAGTCAGTTTTAATATGGTAGAAATACACCTAATAAATTAAAAATACCTAATCACAACTCTCAAGCATCCAAATAATTAAGATATAATATATATAAACATATATTGAACACTCCACTATTTCATAATAATAATCAATTTAGACAAATTGATTTATTAAAAAATCAATATATTTGACTTATACATTGACTTGTTAATGAACCAATTTATTGAGAACAACTATTATTATGTGATGGAGATAGCAGTATATAATTATGAACTAGAAATTGAAACTAAGCAAATTGAACATTAACATTTCAAAAGCTCTTGAAGTGCAAATTAAAACTAAGCAAACCAACAATTCTCTATTAAAAGACCATGCCATCTTTCGCTTTCTGCCATGTACTATTATTGCAGAAGAAAACGAAATAATTGACGATGAGAAAATTGTTTTCTTAGCAAGAGTATTAATCTATAATACTATATTAAAATCATTAAAAAAGGAAATCAATTAATTAAAATGAATTATTAGAATCCAGATGATGAAATTATATGTGGAAGCCGAACAAGGAAAAAAAAATTGCATATAAATTAGAAAGAGAGATGAAAAGGGAGAGTAATATTAATTATATGTATTATTATAATTAATTGGGATTTCTCTAATGATCAGTATTCTTTAAGGAAATCTGAAAAAGTAAAATTTTAAGTGAATTCCAACACTTGGAAAACATCAAAATTCATTTTCTGAATCCATAAATACTATTAATTGAAGAAGGAACCTTTCAAGGATGAGAGCATGGGGAGCTATAAAAGCTGTTGCGAATACATAGCGATAGGCAATAGCAACCCTCAAGCTCATGCCATCGTTTACGACAAGCTTGGAGAGCACACTGTACACAACAGATGTTATTTGCATCACCACCATCAGCATCACGGGCTTCAACCCCTGCACTGCACTGTACACATCCTTCATCCTTCAACGCCACCTCTATCACGCCCACCAAACTGTGGAAAAAGAGTGTTGCGTTGTTAGCTGTGAGGGGAAAGGAGAGAGGTGGGGGGTATTTATGGACAATGCAGATTCCGAAGAGCGATGCAATTGCAAGAGGCAGTGCTTAATTGTCTGTTTCCCGCGTCACCCTTAGCTTTGCGTTAGTTCAGTTCTGGCAAAAGAAAAGGCACACGCTTGCCTGTGTGAAATTTGGTCCCCCTCCGTCAATTTCCGTTGTCCTCCCTCCCTAGCTTGTACTGCATGCATGAATATAATCTTTGTAAGGAATTTTATCAGTTCTCCAACCAAATCTTTCATCTCCTGCATTTTGTTGAAATTCTCCGTTTCATGATAACAGTTAAAAATCATTTAATCAAGCAACACATGTTAAGGTATAAATATATAAAATTATGAGTTTAATTTTCATGTATAGTGTAAAACTTTTTTACGTGCCCATCTAATTATATTTTACCACATTAGTATTGACTCTTATCTACTATTTCAAAAGTCATATACATGAAGAAATTTGATTGGATAGCAGTGCAAAAAAAAATTTATATTATCACTGCATTTAAATTAAATTCTAAAATTATATAAGTTGATAAAACTATTCTTGTATACCATTCATATTAAAAGTATAAATGGAATGAAAAAGAATGAATGTTATCTAGATATTATAAATGAACATATGTTCTTAAACATATAAAGGTAAAAAAAAAAATATAACAGTTGTTGTGTAACAGGGTATTATAATTAGCTAATATATAGGTAGGGATCTGTTTACATCAAGTATAAATTTTGGCATACTTACACAGTTACACACCCTTCAAAAAAATTTTATGGATATAAAATTTTATCAATTTAACCGTAAAATTCAAAGTTCTTATCTAGTTGATTAAATACATCAAAGTTCATAAAATTTAAAAATGATTTGGTGTTTCACTACGCCACTTTATTTTGATGAATAATATATTTTTAAAATAAGACTAAATGTCAATTATCATAACACATGCCTATTATTGTCTGATTTTTTTAAAAAATTTGACATACTTGATCGTTAATATAATATTACATATTCATCAGTCGAATTGGTTAAATTCAATTTTTATAAAGAATTATTGAAGAGTGTAAATGTATAGGATTTATATCTGATATATGTGTGCATGCGCTCGTACACACATATTATATATTAAAAGGGTTGGGTTCAAATCACACCTTGCTAATGTGTGCATTCATATCATTAATTTAAAATATATAAAGATGCAATATATTCATATCATATTGTCATTTTTACTTCGTTTTCCCACCAAAGTTTTGAAAAATTTAAAATATTAATATATTCATAAATATAAGATTGTTATAGTTACGAGTTTTTAAAATAAATTGTATAATCGTAAGAATAAGTTTATATCTCACTTCTTGCTAATGAATACTCATAAAAATCAATAATATCTTCATCTATCGCCTTATTTTGAATTTAAGTTACATCAATGAAAGCTCCAATCACATCTATTAGTTTTAAAAATAAGAATTAAAAAATATTTATACCTAGATCTAATTAAATAACTTAATATTAATTCAAAAACAAATTTTTAATACTAACAAATTTCACAAAGTCTATGCCAGCTATAAGACATTTTAGCCACAATCTTTGCATGTGTTTCATTTGCTTCTAAAATAATGCAATATATCTATCATATAATGTTACTTTCACTTTGTTTTCCCTACCTAGATTTTAAAGAATTTAAAAAATTAGTATATTAAATTTTCAATTACATATTGATGTAGTTAAATGTCTTTAAAATAAATTTGGATAATTGTGAGAAATTAATTTGTACCGATCGTACCTCACAACTTGTAAATGAATATCTTTAAAAGAGAAAAAAGAACACTATCGACTAATATATAATAAGATAACATAAATTTGAGAGTATATTAATGTGTACCTTTTCATTGTTATGTGCAACAATATTAAATAATATTGTTGCTACATAATTAACTTCAAATATAATCTAATCTATTAAATAATATTGATATAAAAATACATTTTATCTGTCTAATTTAAAAATAAATTTTATTTTAAATTTTAAATTAAAAATTCAAGCTAACTAATTATCAAAATTTAAATTTAAAAAAATTACTTTATTATGAGGTAACATATTAATATAATTATTTAAGTATTAACATGGTAATATTTAAAAATAAATAATGTATATTGTTGTATAAAACTAAATAAATTGTTATGTGAATTTAACTTTTTTTAGGATATTAAAGTTGATTTTTCATATAAATTTCACTATTAAATCATTCAAAAGAAAAATATATTTTTTATTTGTCTTAAAAAATATAAAACTTTAATCAAAGTATGTCATTATGAGCAAAATTGAATTCAAAGCTAAAAGATCAGTAATTTTATGTGTAACAATATTATATATATAATATTTTTAACTACTGTAAATTAGAAAGAATCTCAGTTATAATTTATATTTCTACTTAAATTATGTAATAAGTACACGTGGTGAGTCATTAATTTTTGTGAGTATATTTTCTAAAACAATTACAATTGTTCATACTACTTTTTAAAGAAATATATAATACTGATTAAAAATTAGATATGATAATTTTACGTTGAATTTTTTAGTTGTTCTACAGAATTTTTAATATAATGTTGTATTTTTTTTCATATTTTTTATTTATAAAAATTTTCAATTATGTTGGTGAGATCGTTGTAGATAAATGCAACATATAATCATCTATTATTCATGGTAAATGCATATTTTCTCTAGTTTAAGGTGGAATAACAAATAAAAGTATAAAAGCAAGAATAAAAAAGAGGAAAAAAAATTACCTTGTGCTCATATGGGTTTTAAAGTCTTAATTTTTTGTACGAGTTTTCTTTTTCTTCCTTCTTGTGTTGAATTGTGTGTGTTGATTGCTTAAACAAAAATTAGAAAAGAATATGTTGTTCTATCAAATTTTAAATGGCATTAGGATGTTAAACAATTTAAAGGACAATAAAGAGGACAATGGTTATTTTTTTTGTCGCCACTAATGAGTGCCTTTTTTTTCGTGTTATTTGCGTCACTGAGTAATTATTGTTATCAGTAAGATGGTTCAGTTCCTCTGCTAATTAATTTTCAGTTATTTCTATTATAAGACATAATATAAACCAATTAAACAAAATATATTATTGGTAAAATGACAAAATTCAAAATATTACCAATAAAGCAAAAGAAAGTCAAATTAAATGTTACAGAAAGGAAAGTCAAAATAAATAACATTATTCATATAAGAATATTAGTCAATTAAATATATTATTAATTAAGTGAAGAAATTGATTTCAAACGTTAAAATGGTAATATTTTTTAAAACTAAATAGTAGAATTCATATAGGAGTAAAAACCAACTGAGATACCATCACCAAAAGAAAGACCAATTTAGATATTGGCAAAAACTATGTAGACGTTGGGCTGGACAATATTAAGACAACAATGACATTCAGTCCTGTAATTGAATTTTTACCAAGAATCTTTGAGAGCTTGTACTTTGAATTGAACATAAAAATTGTAGATCATTTCTTGAACTTTTTGAAATATCTTCATTTGTCCCAATTTAATATCTTTGCAGAGATATGAATTTGCTGGTGCAGCATTCTCCTAAAATCTTCTTAAATTAACTCTAAAATTCTTTTATTTAGCTTCTAAAATATCTCTCTTGTAAAACTAAATAAAAATAAGCTCGCAAGCCATTAAATTTAATTACTTAAAAATTTATCAAATTAACATCAAGCACAATAAAGTATAAAAAGTCCAATTATTAAATAAATATGGCTAAAATATCAATAATTAAGAGCATAAAATTATGTCAAAATAAGAAATAAATGAGTGTGTATATATATATTGTACACTTATCAGAGAGGCACTAAAAATAAAATATTTTTTTTATTGAAATACTTTGCATCTAATATATAATGGCTCACTTGTGTATCCTGCTATAGTAGAGCACACTAAACACACTCGCCTTTTCACCCCCACCGTCCACGTCAGTTACAAGTTACAACAGACGCTTCATTCTTTTATAAACCACCAAGCACTATTGTACGCACCTCGTCGGACTTTTAAAAAGTTATTTTATTCTAAAAAAAAATCATAGTATCACATTTGAGAAAATAATATAAAAATTATTCTCAATAAACTATAGTCATTAAAATAATATTTAATAAATATATTATAAAAATTATTACTCTGAAAATATAAATAACCATATTGGATATAAATATTTATAAAAAGAATAAAAAATTAATAATCTTAATTAATTGAAGAATAAAATTAAATTTTTATTAAAATTCAAGAATAAACATTATATTACTATTTTTTTTTAATTTCAAAAAGAATAAGTTAACTCTAAAATGCACGCTATAAAAATACTCTCAAAAGCCCCATAACTTTTAAAATCTAGAATTAAAAGCATCCTAATTTTTAAATTTACTAATAGAAAGAAATTAATTTATACATTTTGTAAGCCTGATTACCAAGTCAAAACGCATTATCAAAACCACCACAACCCCTCCCCCCCTTTCTCTCTCTCCACTAGCTAACTGCACACACTCACAAGCCACTTCCTCACACGCGCACTTTGCCCCCTACTAGCACAAGCCTCTATATATAGGCTTGCATAGTCGGTTTCCTCCAATGGCTAGAAGGATCTCAACGCAATTTTTTTTATAATTTCTTCTACACGTCTCTTTATTCCTCCAGCTGGATTTCCAATTCTTGAAACTTTCAGATTTTCTTGTGCTTCTCTTCATGCTATTGTTCTCACTTCTCAAAAAGCATGTCATAATATTAGACATGGTTTCTAACATGTCATTTTATATATTTGTGTTCTTGTATTTATTTGTTTGTTTGCTTGCCTTTCAATCTCTTATACGCTGTTAGATTTGCCGTTTTAAACCTAGGGTCCCTTTAAATATTATATCTTCTGGCTATTTTTGAAAATCAATAGTTATATTTTTACTTTTTATTTTATTTGGCTAAATATCATATTATTTCTCTAAAGATTATTTTCAGTACTTTTTGAGAAATAAAAATATATAGTTTCTTAATAAATTTCTTTTAAAATATAAAAAATAAATACTTTTATTATTATATATTTAAATATATATATATATATATATAAACTTAAATAAATTATTTATCTGATCGGAGCATTAATATATGTACCGTACAATATAAGAAGAAACAAATGCCAATTTGGATGTTGAATACTTAGATTTCGGTTAATATCCACAAAGGCAGACTACCCGTAAATTAAAGATCGGCACGCAAAGTTGCAGAAAGGCTCGGGTTAGTGGGGTCTCAGAATTCCATTAATTTGTTCTCAAAAACAGAAAAGACGGGTATAGCTTTTGAAACAAGCATTGTTTGCTGCTTCTAACTTTCCTCCAATTGGAGCGTTGTTGATGGTGATCTTATAAGCATTTGCGCGCTTCTTGTGGTGCAAAAGAAAAAGGCCTCTAACTCTAATAATAATATATAATAAAAGAAGAATTTTTTATTAACTTTATCATATGGATTTTAACTTTGTCATTTCAAAAAGTATTTCACATTTGTCATATTTCAAAGGGGTCCTGTATATTTCACTTTCAAAAAAGTCTTTTTTGAAAAATAAAATATATCTATTGTATTTGCCAACATTTCATTAAAAAAAAAACTACTTAATTGATCACTTCTTTTGATAATCTTTCACAAAAAGTCACACATACAAATTCAATAACTTAAAATTTAGCAAATAAATTTACTAACATTAAAAATTGCTTTTTTATATTTTAGCAAATTTTAAAATTTCACTTTAAAACAAAAGCAATTTTATTTTATAGATCAGAAGTTATCGAATGAATTTACTAACACTATACATGAAAAGTTGTATATCCACATAATTATCATTGTAATTAAAATTAAGCTAAATATTTTATGCGTAATTATTTCTTTAAAGATATGTGTACTTTACAAAATTTGAAACTTTAAAATAGCGTTTGATAACTGTCTCTGAACAGTGGAGGTAGAGACAAAAGAGACAGCAGAGGCAGAGACAATAAAGACGAAGACATAAAAAATATTACTACCTAAGGGATATTATTAAAAAAAGTTAAATTTCCGTTTCTATATTTTCTCCTCACTTTTTGAAAGGACAAAAATATAGAAAATTTTTATCTCGGGAACAGAAAAATTTTCTATCCCCATACCCTATCTCCAGTACCAAATATCTTATTGTATCCACTGTCACTATATTTTCTGTCACAAGATAGTAAACAAACGCAACTTAAAGGTACAATTGTTTTGTATGTATTTCTCCGCATCAAAACTAGAAGCATATATTAAAAGCATGAGAATTTTACTCTAGATTTATACTTTATTTTTAATTTAAAATTTATATTTTGTTCAAGAAATTATTAATATTATTTTATTATTATCACGTGATATTTTTAAAATATGATAATTTTTTACGTACTTCATTTTTGAAAATAAATAATCTAAATAATATAAGGGTGAGAATTCATTTTCACCGGATATAAATCTTACACACTTACACCCTTATAGGCATGTATTCTAATGATTGATATTTACTAGTATTGTTAAAATATATTATCCATCAAAATAAAGTGGTATGATAAAATATCAAATTATTTTCAAATTATATGAAATTTGAAATATTTAATCTATTAGGTAAGAACTTTGAACTAATCGATTTAATTGATAGAATTTTATACCTATAAAAAGTTATTAAAAGATGTAAATATATTAAGATTTATATCTGGTGTAAATGGATCTTTACCCATAATATAATTTATAAAAGAGGAATTTTTGATTGACTTTGCCATGTGAATTTTGACTTTGTTATTTGAAAAAATATTTTGATGCTTGTCACATTTTAAATGAGTTTTACTTATCTTACTTTCAAAGTAACTTTTTTCAAAAAAAAACGAAAATATATTTACTGTATTTGCCAACATTTCACTACTTAGGTGAACACCTTTTTTGATAATCTTCTACAAGAAGTAACACATTCAAATTAAAAACTTACGATTTACCAAATAAATTTACTAGCATTAAAAATTGCTTTTTGTATATGTTAGCAAATTTACATGAAAAATTTTATATCCACATAATTATTATTACAGTTAAATTATAATGCTAAATATTTTAAGCGTGATCATCATTTCTTTAAAGATATATGTATTATTTTATAAGATTTCAAACTTTAAAGGTACTGTTGTGAAATAAAACTAATAGAGAGAATAATGGAGGGGAAGAGAAAGAATAATTAATATCATAAATAGCATAATTTTTTTTATTTAACATTGAAAACAATTACATAATAAATCATTCCCAAAAAGATAGTAGCTATTGTCTGAGCTTAAGTTAATGTCTACTAATATTTTTAAACATTGACAAAAGAAAAAAGAAAAGTAGTGCTATTGTTGAGTAAAATCATGTTTTATTTGCTTAAAAACATAGATAAGCAATCAGTTCCAATGAAAATATCAATCCAAACAAGATTGACCAAAACAAATCCAAGATGGGCTAATGAAATCAAGAAAACCAAGATTTTATGAGTAAAATCATGATCTTTATTTTTTTAATTGTGACCATCAGTTCAAAAAACTGTCAATAATTTAATTAATATTAAAAAAAGTAACAAAGATTAATAAGATCTTTTAAGAATATTTATAAGAAGGAAATTAGTGAAGCAACTATATTATTCTCTTCAATAGAATGAGTATTAAAGTATAGATACTCCAAAATTATAAAATTAATAAATTATAACACTCAATATTATCCTTAGATTATATATTCACTTCAAGGAATGTAAAATATAAGATATTGAGTCATATTGACACACAGATGAGGTGATGTAAATAATAAAATTCATTCCCTTTAAGGAAGAATCTTTTAACATATTCAATCCTGAAATATATAAATTTCCTTAAACGAAGAGATATTTTTTGGATGATTTTGAATAATACAGATGTATTTGCTAGGAACAATTATCCCTTGTTTTGAGCATAATTATCATTCAATTCAGGAAGTAATATTCGACAGAATCATAGAGAATGATTAAAAAAATCATTGCTTTGCACAATAATCTTTCGGATAGGGAGTCATCTCAACCCATCAAATTATATGCATATCAAATAATTATTTTGAGCAATCCTTCAAGTGGAAAGTCATCTCAACCCATTAAGTCATGTATATCTTATATCGGGGGTTTTTCCTCACCTGATAATATCTCATGTATATCTCATATATATAATTAGAGTTTCTTATCTCAAGCTTTCTTCACTTAGATGTTAGAACTCACTAATAATAAATTAATTGAAAGAGAATGGATGTTGCTTCAAGGAGCTTCCCCATACGTAAAGTCTCATACTGATATCGTGTTGTGAAATAATAATAATAGTAGAGAAAAAGAGAAAAAAAAATTTTATTGATAATTTTAAAGGTATCATATAATGAGCATCCAAATGGGCTATTTATAACCAAATATTTTTTATGTGTAATTCTCCGTATCAAATGTAAACCAATACTTTTTATATCATGAAGGGTATATATAAGCCAACTTTTTGAATAGTTGGAGTTCCATTCCATCTTGTTTATATTTATTCAACACTTAAATTTGAAACTAATTTTTAAAAATTTTGACTAATAAATTAACTATTTTAAATAAATAAAAAATTCAATTACTCTGCAGGTCCCTATAATTTCACTCAGCAATTTTTAATCAGGTCCCCATCATTTAAAAGTTTTTAATTAGATCTTTATATTATATAAAATTTTTCAATTGAGTCCCGATGAGTAATAAACATTACAAAAAGTGAAATATTCCTAGTATATTTTATTTCTATCTAGTATATTACTAGAATATTCCTAGTATATACTAAGAATATTTTATTTTTTATAATGATTATTACTTATAAGGACTCAATTGAAAAATTTGATATAATATAGGAATCTAATTAAAAACTTTTAAACTATATAGACTTAATTAGAAATTGAGTAAAATTATAAGAACCTGGAGAATAATTAAACCTGAATAAAATATTTATTTTGTGTTTGTGGACAAGTTGTTTATTATTTAGTTTAATCCTTTTGAATTTTGATATCAATATGCGGTATAATTACTACCAAACATAGGGATGCATTTGTTTGTTAGTTTTTTTTTTACAATTACTTTGACTAAAAAATTATTTTTCATATATAAAACTTACTAATACCATCTTTAAACAAAAGTAAAGAAAATTGTTTTTGACTTTTTAAGTAAAAGTTGAGATGCATAACTTCTATAAAAAATAATTTTTTAAAGTATTTTTTAAGAAAAAATGAAAAAATATATTCTTAGTTAAGTCTCGTATTATTTAACATTGATAAACCAAACATTGTGCGCACTGCGGAGTCGTGAGCGGAAAACGATAATGGACTTTTGAGGTTTACTTTATTAGGGGGCTCCAAGCTCGATGGTATAAGTTATTATTGTTGGCAGTAGATACCTTATATTTGCAGCATTGATCACAACATTGTGCACAAACACACACAAACAAACAAAAAAAATCAATGTTTACAAAATTTCATTGTTAGAACATTGTGTAATAATTATTACATAAGCAGTTTGTGTGTGAAAAGAGAATGTGTTTATTTTTTTCAATAATTAATATCTAGCTGCGAAAAGAGAAAGAAAAAGGAATAGGAGTCTTAGTAAACAGGAAGCAATAAACCCTATGCTCCCAAAGGATACTATGGTACTAATTCAGCCGATATATAAATGCTCCGTCACTCATTCTATCAATTCCATATTAATTATAGTAAGATATATTCACTTTTTAATGTATTAAAATTATATAATTTTTTAAAAATAACTATTAATATAAAATGAAAATAGTATATTCTATCTTCATAAAATCATTTCAGGGATATAGATCCCCTTATTTTATCAACTCACAATTGAAAGATACTTGTTGCCATCCTAATAACAACACGTCGTCCACCACCAATGATTGCATCCTGTAAGTCTCCCCTCATCAGATATGTCACAACACTTAGGAAAGTGTCAGAATGCTCCTCAATTAGGTTGATGGCACCAGCTGTTATTAACTGGCCACCAGAATGAAGACTTGAATAGCATAGCACATAGAATATATGTTGGAGCCAATTCAAACCATTTCTCAAGTCAGCAGTTCCCGACAAAGACTATGACTCCCATTTATTGTCCTCCACTTCAAATTGGAGAAAATCAATTCCCTCTACCGCGATGGGCCTGCAGAACCTTGTCTTCAAAACCACCACCAATCTTCAAAACCTTGTCTATATTCTTGAAGATTGTCCCTCCATATCATTGAGCAACTATCAAAAAAATATAATTAATATGTGCAGAGGTAAAATTAAAAAATATTAATTAATAGTTTCCTTAAAATTCTGAAATTATAGATAATATTGAATAAAATTATTTTCTTAAAAAGACAATTGTAAAAGATGGAGTGAGTAGATTCCTCGTCAGCTGCAATGTTTCGTGGTAAAAATCCGATTCCTTCAAAACTTCCAATTGTAAAATAAGGTGAATGCTGTGGTATATCAGGTAAATTATGGTGTATTATGTATAAAAAAATTTAGTCATATTTAAAAAATGTGGCTAAATGTATTTAAAAGTAGACTGAATGAATTTACCTATACTTTACAAATGTGGCTAAATGATTACTGTATGGTACATACCTCATCTAGTGTGCAATGGACAAAACCATAAATAATGCCCATCAAAGAGCTAATCATTCCATCAAGTAGATAATGCACATACAACTTCTTTAACTATCCCATCATATATATGTGAATCCACTACTCGTATATGTTGGGATGAGATACTTTTTTGGGTCGATTGAATTCAGATATAAAAAGAATTGCTTCCCCTTACAAATATTTTTCTGTAGCAAATATCTTTTCCTTTATCATTACAAGGCAACAAATTTGTTAACAAAAAAAGTCTAAGAACTTAGTTTTTATGTATAAACATAATAAAATAACTTTACACTTCTATCCAATCATATATAAGAATAAGAATATATGAAAAATGGCGGATTAATTTGAGACATGCATGCGTAGTTGCGTACTAACAATATTACATATTTTCGTACTTCACGTTTGTTATATACAATCCAGGAAATCATCTATTACAGTAAGGATAAATTGAAATGACGCTAGAACAAAATATTAGCATATTCATCTTTATGTTACAATTGAAAACACGCTATATATAGTTTGAACCGGAAAAAAAAAGCGCCCAAAAGAATAGAAGCAATAGAAATTAGGAAAGACCTAGTGAATTGCAACTAAGCAGCGCTTTCCAACACAACAAAACTAAAAGTGCCCAAAGCAAGGTGGGCGATTGGAAAAAGGATGCAAACTATCTACATTCTAATTAAAGTATTGTCGATGTCCCCAGGACTTTGGAACATTGAATGTTTACGCATGAGAGGCATTCGAAGAAATTTCCTCTTCATATTTTTGCTCTCCTTCTTCTCTACTTCCCCTATTGCGTGTGTGCCTACCATGCTCGACACGTCTATTTCCTGATGAATCTTCATTATCACTGACCAAATTTGCACCATTAACGGCAGTATTGTCATCACGATTGCTTTTATTTTCCACCGATGACGACCTGATAACTACTTCGACTGTGTCGGATCCATCATGGGGGCATTGTGATGGTACTAATTGATTCTTCATATTCATCTCTTTGCTTTTACCCCATAGAACGACGTATAAACCGCACACAATCAACACTGCTCCAACGATGCTGAATTTAATGAAATGAAAACAAGTTTAGTTAGTTCAAGCATACCAGCAACATGGCTAGAAATTTAAACATAAATAACTACTTTGGTTAATTTGAAACAATAATGATCTACTTGATAGTTGATACTATATATCCCATAGTTAGGAACTTTAATTTACTGGAACATAGTTCAATTCAAATCAAACACAATTCCAAGAGATGAATACATAAGGAAACTTTTTTTTCTGAATAAAAAAGCAAGCAGTAATGTGTGTATTTGAAAGCATCATAACGATAAATCTGGTCAATGTAGCCCATTAAAGTTATCGGGATAATTATCATTGTGGAAATAAAAAAAAAAGGCAGATATATACCTTCCTAGGTGTAGCTTCTCATTCAACATGGTGGAACCAGCCAAGGCCACCGTGACAAGCAATAAGGGGCTGAAAACAGAGGCAAACAATGGGCCTCTCATGCGTACACACCACGAAATCACAACCACCATCACCCCAGAAACCACAATACCCTGCACTAGCCCATTCAAATGATTTCTATTTAGCCACATATATGTCGGCTTTTAAGTCATTGTTTACTGAGGTCGTTAATTATGGCTAACAAGCCAACGAAATCAGACCAAAAATACAAAACAACGTAATGAATGTGTATTATCATTACTATTATTATTAATTCAATTTTGATATATCATCTTTTATATAACTTGTAAAATAATATTATAAGAAACAATTTAAAAAATAGCATGACAATATATAAGACTAACAGAGAGATGGGTTGTCCAAAAATTTGCCAGTTACGGCTGGAATATATATATATATATATATATATATATATATATATATATATATATATATATATATATATATATATATATATATATATATAATATGACAAATTTTAAGCAGCTGAACAAAACATAATAGATGATTAAAAATTTTGAAGTTCTTCTATTATGTTTTGTCAAGTAAATTTGAAGACTAACTTTTACCAAATATTCTGACTGGGAGATATTTTCCATTAAATATAACCAACGGGAAGAGTTTGTATTCAACATTAAATTCTATTACTATTATAAAGAAATAGCATACCGAATAAGCCACAGTTAGAAGCCTAATGTTCCAACCCAACCTCCATTGACTCCAATCCTTCTCAACGCAGAAAGCAAACACAATGGATATCAGTGATCCCCACAGAGACGTCAATGCAGTGCTCGAGTAATAATATGGGTATCTTTCACTCATCTTTGTCTGCGCCAGAAATCAATAATTCAAGATTAAACAAAGAGTAATGATATATAGCCAGAATAATATAATCATAATTTTATACAAAATACATGATGGTGTTTGAATTAAATGCAGTGGTCAGACTCACATATTCATTTAAAGGTTATCAATTATGCTACATCATTCTAGTATTTATTTTCCAGTAAACATCCTAGATGTATGGAATTTTTCTTAATTAAAGGAAAGAAAATTATTCCTTGCAGCTGAAAATAATTATCCACTTTTAAATTTCTCAAGAAGTAAAAATAATAAAAAATGTCTAAATGTTAACTTGTTTTAGAAATATTTAACAATAAACCCATACTATTAATTATGTCTTTTCATTTACCCTCCTCTTCTCCAGTGAAAGGTATAACTAGAAAACAATACTAAATATTGTCTAAAATTTTTAAATGAATGATTATTTATAAAAGAAATTTAAAAATTGGACAATCATTTCTAACCAGAAGAAGTAACAAAAAGTTAAATAATAATAATTCTTATTGTCATAAGGGATTCAATCTTCTATTATTTTAACTTGAGGGTTAAAAAAAACGAAAACTGACCTGAATGATGAGCCAGAATGCATAAGAGATGTTACTAACGAGGACGCAGAGAGCACTCAAGATGGTCCTACCACTGGAGCTAGCGTGAAGGTTCGCAGTCGCACCATTAATTTTGGGACGCAAAAGGTTTACGTGGAAGGATCCCATCTCAATTTCCGCACCTTTAACGAAAGTCAGCACCATTGCTCCACCTATTCCTGTTAACGTACCGATTATCTTGGCCTTCCCTGCCGCCTTTCTCAAATTTAATCTTTCCAAACTGATGAAGAGATGTCAAATAAAACAATACTCATTATTCCACTTACAACTTTATTATGGGTGTTCTCAAAAGCTCAAACACTTTATTCATAAAACACATGTGTCCTACTAATTATTTTTTTTTCTCAACTTATCCTCTATTTATTACTCCTCTCACACTCACATGGATTTACATAGGTGTCTGTATCCGTGTGAGTGTATAATTACCCTTCCACCTAATTAGCCACATTCCAACTAATGTATTTAAAGTTTTCTAATTCGTAGCGAGTAAGATGAAAGTGAAAAAGCGAAATAGAATTTTAAAAAAGTTGGAAACATGCATAGTCTCAATTACTTACCCTATGCAAGCGGCCATAACAAAGGTGATGGCTGGTGTGAGGTTGGCCATGGCAGATGCAAACGTGGCAGAAGTTAGAGCCAGAGCTTCCAAGTACAAGTTTTGAGCTAATGCCCCTCTGCATATTAAGTCAAAGCTACGTTCTTCGTCAATATATATCTCTAGTTTTCAGAATAAAGACAAGTTATGGAAAAAACAAATAATCGTTATTAAAATCGATAGAAAACCATTCATTGAATTATCAGAACAGAAAAAGCAAATGAGTTCCTCAGATTATTCTCTGCAGTTACTGCTACTAATTTAAATGCGTGAGAACATGCAATTGACATAGACGCCGTAACTTGAAAGTTAATTAATACAATCCACGTAGGGGAAAAAACTTCATGTGATAAAATTAATGAGCGAGGAGTGCTAAACGCTACGATGAAAAATTTCATCGGACCCTAACAAAGATAATCTAATCAATAATAAGAGGAGAGAGAGATTAAAAAATGAGAGAGATTACAGTTTAGATGTATTTAACTTCCTTATACGAATTGGGAATGTTATCTCACAAAATGGATTGCTCTTCAAACTAAAATTAGCAAAAAGTTTTGATATGTAAATGATATCATCGTTCAATTATTTTCAAAACTGTTCTTTAAAACACAACCGATCACTGGACCACCAAAAAAAATAAAAAATAAATTATGTCTATCAAACTTAGATTTAATTTTAATATATTAAAAATACAAATTTTTTTTATATATTTATCAAATCATATCTACAAATATAGTTATCTTCTATCACCACTACTTAAAGAGTCATACAAAAGAAAATTTTTTACACTGTTTGTATATTAAAATTAAACTTTTAAATTAATTTCTTCTATGATAATTTTATTCTTTCTGGTTTAATTTTGATATATTAATAGTATAAAAATCCAATCAACTATCTCATTTTATAGTAATGAAAGTAAAAGTTAATTATCTTTATTGATACGTCATTACATAATTAGATCAGATGAGCATATAAAATTATTTTATAATATTAATATTTTAAAGTTAAATCATTTTTTTCGCCTGGAAGATATATAAAATGTTAAAATAATTAAATTTAAAGAAAAAACTGAAAAAATATTATTTTAATGCTTTTGACAAGTTAGAAAGAATAACTTATAAGAGAAGTTGAAAGAAATTAGATCATAAAATACTTTGCTTGTGGTTAAATAACTTAACCACGTATATAACTAGACGAGTTTCTTTAATAGAAAGTTCTTTGAAAAAAAATAATAAAAGAAGAAGTTGCTGAAAATATGCCGCGTCGTGAGAGGCATAGACGCAAAGAAGGTTTGATTTTGGAATTCTAGAATCAAACATATTTGGTCACTTCACTAGAAAGATCACGTAAATATAGCTACTAGTAACAACTTGGTGGCCCTGAAAGAGTCATGGATGGTTTAGGAGTCCATGTGGACAGCACAATTGTCATCCCCTCCTTATTCCCTCCTCAACCCTTTTTCCAAACTTGACATTTTCACTGCAAAGTTTGATCTAAACCGAAAGAAAAGCATCAATCAAAGGACCTTGTCACCTTGCATAATTTCAATGAATTAAACATGATATTATTACATACCCAAATAAGCCGCACAGAAATGATTGAAACAGTATCGTCCATGTCATTTTGGCCCTGTTCTTCCTGCCAGTCATCAGCAACAAAAACAATATCGTCACTTCCATTATTCATTTTTGCTTAGTGTTTACATACTATTTCTTTAACTGATGGCGTTTTACTATTAATATAGCTATAATGCTATTTATTCAGTCTTCTCAAATGGTATTGAAAAGACATGCTCACACTGTCTACTCACAAGTGGCTTCAGTAATTATTCCATGCATCTGCTCAAATTGCAGGACCCATTAACATTTCAAATGCCTTTGGAACCGCAAATTGAAATTAAACTAAGCAAAACAATGATTCTCTATTGAATTTAAACTCTTGATTGTATAGAGAAATATTAATAGTAGTTATATATTATGGGATACCGTATTGACTTGTACTTTATCTACTATTAAATAGGGTGTGAACCCTACTTAAATGTGATTCACTTCCTATCTAATAGTGGATGAGGTATGAGTTTATATGGTGTCCCAACCCCATAAATACAAATAACACAACTAATTAATTGCATATCTTCAATTATTAGTGTCCAGATGATGAAATTACATGCAGAAGATGAATAAGGAAAAAGAAGAAATGTACATAAACTTAGAGGAGATCAGGTGGAAGGGGAGAATATTAAGTATATGTTTAGTATTATTAATTGAAGAAGGAATACCTCTCAAGAATGAGAGCAAGTGGAGCTATAAAAGCAGTTGCGAACACAAAGCGATAGGCAACAACAACCCTCAAGCTCATGCCATCGTTTACGGCAAGCTTGTAGAGCACATTGACCCCAGCAAATGATATCTGCACCAACACCATTAGCATCACGGGCTTCAACCCCTGCACTACATTGTACACATCCTTCATCCTTCAACGCCACCACAATTATTAACCACCGTACCCCAAACTCTGGAAATTAAAAAGAGTGTTGGTCAGAACAACACGTTAAGACAGAGTGGAATCATATGGAGGCGAAGAGTGTTGCGGGCATATTAATAAGAGGGGAAAGGAGAGAGGCGTGGGGGTATTTGTGGACAGACAATACGCAGTGCAGATTCCAAAGCCGCAAAATGCAAGGGGCAGTGCCTGTCTGTTTCCCACGTCACCCTTTGCGTTGGTCCTGGCAAAAAGGGACACACTTGCAGTTGCTGGGTGACACGTGTGAAGTTGGTCTCCCTGAGTCAATTTAGGGTGTCCTCCCCGGGCACTACTGCATTCATGAATCTTTGTGAGGAATTTTTTTTGGGTTATCCTACGCTACCTTTCTTTCATCTCCTACGTGTTCAACAACCCATAAAAAAGAGTGTATCTTCTCATGTGATTGGTTTTTCAGAAAGACAAGGAAATTAAAAGAGAATACAAGAAAGAAATGTTGGAGCCTCCGGTGTCGAATAATTGGTGTACAGAGGTATTAGTTCTTCTAAAAGGGCGTTTGGTGTATTGTCTATAAAATTACAGGTAATTTAGATTATTTCTTAAAAAGATTATTTTTTTTAAATTATTGATAATGTTATAATTTTTAGTGTTTGGTATTACCTTATTTGTTATATATCATAAGGACCACTAAGTAACATGTTTTTACTAATAAATTAATAATAAAATCACTAATACTTATTAATATTATTAATTAGTAATTATTATAGGAATTTAATTATTTTTTGGTGAGGAGAAGAATTTCAATTGAAATGGTAATTTTAATTCTTATTTAAACTTAATTGTTAACGATATTTCATAAATTTTATTTAGCTATTATTAACAGTGAAAATATTATTTAATTAATAATTATTGTGACTTCAATAATAATTATTTATGAGTAATAATTATTATTAACAATAATAATATTATTTAATAATGACAATATTATTACTAATAAAAATCAATTACTATTATAACTACATAATAATAGTAGTAGTAATAATAATACTTAATTATTTAATAATAATAATAATAATTAATTTTAAGATTTTAATAATAATAATAATAATAAAGGATTACCAAACACCCCACATGGCAGTAATCTATATTACCACTATCATGGCAATATAGATTACCTTAGTAATCTAGATTGCCAATTATGTGATATATCCAAACAAGATAATACTGTGGGTCAAGGTAATTTTAAGTCATATTATCAATAATTTAGATAGATTATTCCATACCAAACACTCTTTAAGAGTAATGCTACATATCCAGATATTAATCTTATGTTTTCACATCTTTTAATTAATCTATTTCATAATATTTGTAGATGTTAGTAAATTCCTACAAGATTGTAATACTTAAAAGTTAATATGAAAAGCTTTTTTTTTTTCTCTAGTCAAACGTCAAACAGAAAAATTTTCAAAATCTAAATATGTTGTATATATTCACTATATTCAGAAGACTTTATATATATATGTTGAATATGTTCATTGTTATTTCAAGTTGCAATGGTGTAAATTTGAAGTAGCACTTTCATAAAAAATATACGTATAGATGCACATAAGTGTGAGGAATATATAAATGTTCTCAACAAGCAAGTGTAAATTATTGGTTTCTAAGAGTTAAGCTTACAAACTAATAGTTATGGTTATCTTCTGCATCTGTGAATGTATGATCATGTATTTGACTCCCATCTCCTCTTCCCTTATCTCTTCTGGCAAAAAATTCCTAGTCTTAATATCTTTATTAAAAAATTTATTGCTTTTTACATATTTATTTATTTATTAAATTTGTCTTTCAATCTTTGGGACATCGCACAAAAGGTGTGAGCTGAGATGAACACGTGAGTTACCTGAGCTGCGATGACATGTGTAGCACATATGTGTTAACATCTCGTGACCTCGCATGAAGTATCATGTGCTGAATTACGTAACTTCTCTAGCTTTTTCTTTAGAAAAAACTTCTAAAATTACATCGTTCATGATGAGATTTGAATTTAGGATCCAATGCACACTGTCAAAACCCCCCCTCACTAGACCATTATAGTGACTTATCCTAACTGCTCTAGCTATTTGTGATAAAGATTACGAAGGTGTGTATGACAGGCCAAGAGCTACGCATGAGCACCGCCCTTTAAGTGAACATGGCAACCAGCGCTGGAATCTTCACTGGGTGTGTCACGTAACTGCTGTGGTTATTAGCTCATATTTTCACAATTATATTTGGTTGTTGATTTTTTCATTTTTCTGTAATATTCATCCATGATAAATTCGCACGAAATAACCACACTTATAAATTAAAATGACAAAATTCCTTCGTCGTCTAATCAAGCATCACGTGGAAAAAAATTTAAATATGTTATATTTAATTTGTTCCTTGCTCTTGTAAATTATGATGATGAAAATGTAAATTAATACTTTGATCATAAAACATGAATGGATGTATCATGCATGTATGCGACGTGTGAGGGATATATATTGTTATCTCAAAAAGCATGTCTTAATATTATTAGACGTGGTTTCTAACAGTCATTTTATATTTTTGTCTTCTTCTATTTATTTATGTTTCAACCTCCTGCACAGTGTTGGGTTTGCCGTTTTCGATTTGTATATGTACCGTAGAATACAAGAAGAAGCAAATGCCATTTTGGATGTTGAATAACTTAGATTTTGGTTAATATCCACAAAGGCACGCTACCCGTAAAGTAAAGATCGGCACGCAAAGTTGCAGAAAGGCTCGGGTTAGTGGGGTCTCAGAATTCCATTAATCTGTCCTCAAAAATAAAAAAGACAGACATAGCTTTTGAAACTAGCCATCGTTTGCAGCTTCTAACGTGCTTCCAATTGGAGTGATGTTGATCGTGATCTTATAAGCATTTGCATGGTTGTTGTAGTGCAAAAGAAAAAGACATTAGTGTAGAATTTCTAGGACAAAGAACTGAAATCGGAAAGGTAGGCTAATTCTTAATCTTACTAATCGTATATTTAGTGCGCATATTGACCACTAATTTTGCGATTCAGATAAGATCTGACTGTTGTCTCAGCTCTCTACAAAGGCCATTATATTCTTGATGAAGCAAGGCGTGATGTATGGTGAAGAGTATAAGTGTAAACCAAAACTTGTTGAATAGTTGGAGTTCTATTCCATCTCGTTTAACACTTGAAATTGGAGCTAATTTTCAAAAATTTTGATTACTAAATTAACTATTTTTTTTTCGCTGAACAAGTTGTTTTTAATTAATTATTTATTTTAATCCATTTGAATTATGGTATCAATATGTGGCATAATTACTATCAGACTTAAGGATATACATTTGTTTGTTAGTGTTTTGGGTAATAAATATCACTCAGCACCCTTGAGATTTGATGAAGCAACATTCAAACCATTTTCTAACAAAATGACACCCACCCCAAAACTCTCATCGCTAACTAATGGTTATTTAACCTTGAGCGTAGATACATGCCAAAAAACAATGAAACAGAGGAACGTTAGAGGCTATTGAATGTGATCTCCATTGAGCTTACGCATGGACCACAGCCAAATCATGCATCACTACAATTCCACTATATACGGAGAGACCACCGAAGCCCCATAATCTTGTCTCTTACCGTGAAACGGTAGTGTACAATTTTGATGGTATCCGAAAATGGGAGTATGGAAGAAGAATTCGAGTAGGAAATGAGAACACCACAGGTGTAGGAATAGAGAAAGTGACTGCTTGTAGGGGCTGGAGATATTTGTATAATGTTGTCTTCAAGCTTACTTTGATGCATGATAAGATTTAATTTATTGAATTATCGAGGCTAACAGAGGTGGAACATGGCTTCTGTTAACTACAGCAGAAAGAGCGGAGGGCGGAGGCCCTTCAGATATGATTGTGATGTTGGATTTTAGAAAAGAAGGAGGAGAGAAAATAATGACTTGCAGTATAAAATTTTGACAATTTACATTTTAAATTCTTCATTTGCCTTTTTTCTCCCTAAAATTCAAACCACAGATATACATTTAGTGTCAAAATCAGGACAGATGGAAATTGGAAACATAGTGCACGGGCATAGATGACAACACTCATAATAATTGAAGCCGAATTGCAAAAGTTCTATGTAGGTAGTAATAAGCCTTTGACATATGAAGGGAGGTGTTGTCGAGCTGTCTTCATGGATGGGCAGTGTTAGCCGCTGACGAGTGCACTGAATTGTTTAAGTAAGCAGTATGGTACAGTCAGTGGGTATGGTCTTACTAGGTTGATGTTTATCAAGTAACATTTCACCAAATAAAATTTTATTTTGACGGAGACAAATAGCTTAATAAAATAAAGAACTAATAAAATAATACAAAAATGTTAGAGCTTTGGGTTGTCTACTTTCTTCTTAATATCAATTGCATGAATGCCTGCTCATTACTTGAGTCGAGAATTGCTAATACTAATAATGACAGAATTAAAATTCATTGGATCCCAATTTTTTGGCAAGTTAATTCTCCTCATCCCACATAAACATATTAATTCCCTGATAATATTTCAGTAAAATGAGGGATTAAGCGTAAAAATCAATCCACAAGTCATAATTCCAAAACCTATTCTTAAATCTTGAGAATCATGAGGGCTATCTACAAAGTTAGTTTGCACACAGAATTTTCAATTTATGAATAAATGCCAAACGAATAAAAGATGACAGACATCATCAATGTTATAAAAAGTTTATACACAAATCATTTCAAATCAAATTTTACTCTACCCTTAACAAAGGAGTCTAGAAGCTCATGAAGAAAATAAAATCAAAAGACGAAAATAGGATAAAAATGAAAGAAAAATCAAGAATTGGAGCGGTGATTCTTCAATCTCTCGTCGTTTAATTATATTGTCCTTTGCCTCCTTCTAGAACTGAATGTTTTTCCCTTAATTCTAACCTAGATTCCTCCTCCCAAAAATCTTTCTTTCTTCTATTTAAAAGAAAAAAAAAATAAATGGATGTCACCACCACGCACGCAACGGCTTGTGGGCGCTTGAGCATTAGGTGTGAAAAATAAAAACATTGTGTCATGTCTGAGGGAGCTTAAGCGGTGGAAAGTTAGGTGCTTGAGCGATGGACCTCCAACATCCTTGTCCTAATTTGCATGCAATTTGTCATGTCCTAAATATGTGAATCAGAATTTTGTATCTTCATCAAAGTTGTGGCATTTTCTTTTTTTTTTTTTCTAATGACATCAAAATCATCTCAATTGCATAACCACAACTCTAGTTATGCCCAAATTATCATGACAATGTCAAAATGTAAATACTATCGCATGGATTTTTCATTGAAATTGACATCTCATAATATTGTGTCTTTAAAATACCACCAAATTTCATACATGAGAAATACCAAATGTTAAGAGCATGAACAAAAAAAAGAAAAGATAAACAAAATTTCAACAAGAGCAAAATAATTTCAATTAAGAATGTCCAGATTGGAATATAAGTAAAACTCTAACAAAAATAACTTAAATCTCAGGATGGTAACATACTTTTAAATGCATTATGGGTTTAAATAACACTATTTTCTGTGGGGTCCAGCCGAAAAATTTGAAGCAGCCGGGAGAGAATTTTCAACGCGTGAACAGTGAAATCACTGTTCACGCATGATGTCGATCTTACATAAGATTTTCAGCGCGAGCGGTGAAATCACATTCGCGTAAAGTCGGCATTGAAGGAGAATTTTCAACGCGTGAGCGATAAATTAATTCGTGCGCGTTGAGCTCCTCTATAAATGAAGCGAGAAGCGACCAGGATGGACAAGCGGCGGAGATACAAGTTTGCATAAGAGAGAAAAATACCAGAGCTTGTGTTATTTTTACGAGAGTGAAGGAAGATAGAGAGTGTGAGTAAATCCCGGGAGAGTGTAGGGTGTGGGTATATCTGGGAATATTTTTGGGTATCATCTTTATTACTCCTTGGTCTTTGCAAAAGTGTAGTATTTGAATAGGAGGGTTCTCACCGGGAAACACTATATTTACCTCTTGGGTTGGAGAGTGTGGAAAGGATATTGTGTAATTATCCTGAATATAGTGGAATATTCTTCGGAGTTTGTCCCGTGATTTTTCCTCCGGTATTTGGGGGTTTCAACGTTAAAAATTCGGTGTGCATATTTCTTGATCTATTTTTGGTGGTGTGAATAGTGACGTGGGTCCCACCACAGTGAATAGTAACTCCGAATTTACTATTTACGAGAATAGTGATACGGTTCCATTGCTGAGTACTGTCCGTGTGAATAGTGACAAGTGGGCCCCACCGTGAATAGTGATCAGTGGGTCCCACTGTGGATTACTATTCACCCTGGTATTTATTTTTCGCTGCGCTGCGCTGATTGGTAGATTTAATTCTATCGGATTCATTTTGGTACTTATCGCCACACATTGGCATCATTTAATTACACTGTGAATCAGTCTCTGAGCCCAACATTTTCATGGGTTGATTTTACATATCGAAATGCTTTTGTGTGTCGATAGTTGTGATTTTACATTTTGAATTGATAGGTAGATTTTATAATTTGAATTGATTTATGGGTAGCTGTTATTGCTCGATCGTCTTCAACAGAGTGAATAGAGCAATTAAATAACTGTTAATTAGATGAGATTTTGGGATGGAGTGTTATTTTGTTTGAAGATTGAGGTTGTGTGCCGATTCATCAAACTTCAAGAAGGGTATTGGGTGTTGTTTACCTTAATTTTTTTCATGTTGCACCAAAGGAAAAAAAGAAAAAAGAAAGAGTTGCCGGCTATAAATTAGTGGGTGGTTGTGTGCGAAAGAAATGCCAATGGCTTTGAAATCTTAGTAGTGGTTAGTTCACCTTTTGTTACCCTCACCTAAACTTTTGTCATCAGCAAACAAATGGCTTTGAAATTAACCTGCAAAGCTTCAATCCGCCGAAAATTATCCTATATCTATGAATCACAGATATTGACATAGACACGGGACATAACATAGACACAGATATATACCAAACTCAAAAAATTACAGGATATAGACACGGTATATATATATATATATATACTTTTTTTATTTTGTTGTATAATAAAATAAAATGACCTAACAGTACAGGTCCAACTAGATAACTAGAATTGATTTTGGGCTTATATTGATATTAAAATTTGAGAAAAATAAAGAAACCAACTCAAGCATATCTGTGGGGTGTCCAAACTGAGTCCACAATAAATTAGAGCAGTGTCCAGCCTTATTCAGTGTGTGTCCGAACTCACAAAAATTATTTTTTAGGGTTGGACGCGTGTCCAACACGTGACGTATGGGTGTTGGACACTGACACATATCCGACACACATACACACCACCAAATTGGTGTGTCCATGCTTCTTAGTCCTATATATATATATAAATATATGAGAGGAGTGATTTATTGTAAGAGTGAGAGGAGTGAGTTTTGACAATTGGATCTTACATAAATAATTGAGATTAAAACATAGAGTTATGTAATTTTTTTAAAATAAACATGTGAGTATTAATTATCATTAATCAACTCTCAATCCTGACCATCTATGTATGGTTATACAACCCAAATTTGCTCCTCTCACTCTCATAATAAATCACTCTTCTCATATAATAAGTCCCCTATATATATATATATATATACACACACACAATTCACTCAAGGACAGTAATAACTAATAATCATTATTATACGTTTCTCCTGGGCTTTCTTCTTTGTTTTTACATTGAAACATATAACTAGCCTTTTATGAAGAAAAATGGGGATTTTATCATGAGTAAAGTATCACTTTGGTTCATAAAATTATAAGCATACTTTACTTTAGTTCCTGAAATTTTGAAATTAACTCTTTAGTTCCTGAAATTGCATTTCGTAAGTCATTTTAGTCCCTAATCAAATAACTATCAATCAATCATTTCATTTTACTGACGTAGCACGTTAACCGAGCTCAGTCACCTCCTGAGCTCCATTGCCATCTCTGGTTGACGTAATCATCTAGCAATCAAGCTTATTCTTCTCTTAGACGAGTTTAATTACCATCTCTCTCACCATCTGTCAGCCGAGTTTCGCCTCCTCAGCCAAACTTCGCTTCCTTTTGACCGAGTTTTATTTCCTTGCGGACAAGTTCCATCCTCATGGACGAGTTCCACTTTCTCATAGTCGAGCTCCTTTTGCATCTTTGTCTCCTCGGTCGAGCCTTGACACATGCCGGTCGATCTCTACCTTCTCTCATACGAGCTCTTTTGCCATCTCTACCTCTACTACTTCCTAGCATGTGTCATTTAACGTGCTATGTCAACAAAATGTAATGGTTGATTGACGATTATTTGATCAAGGACCAAAATGACCTATGAAATGCAAATTCAATGCCTAAAGTGAAATACACTTACAATTTCAAGAACCAATATAACACTTTACTCATTTTATCCCACTCAAATAAAAATAAAATTATAATATTGTCCCTTCTTTACCAACATACGGAGGCAGCCTCACATAGTCACATTCTTTGCATACACTATAGTCAAACACAGGCACAATTCTAAGACAGAAAAAGAAATGACAACAAAGTTTTTAAACAAGAAAGCAGTTTAAGAGTTTATTTAGCTTTAGAAAATAGAATTCATTTTTAATTTCTTGTTTTTAGTTTTGTTTTATTTTTTTCATGATCATACAAATGAAATAGTAAAAACCTAAAAATAATCCATTTGCAATTTTTATTTCCTATTTTTATGGTTTTTTTTTTACAAAAAATTAACAAACAAATTGAAAATATAAAATACATAGAAACAAAAATATTTTTCAAAACCAAACAGACCTGAACAATAGTGGCAAAATCAAGAAGGATGAAAGTGCTGAGCCCCGCAATCTCCATAAAGAAAATATCAACAACAAACTAGTTGAAGTCCCTAACTGATGATCATCAGGTGCTCTTTGTTCATTTTAAGTTGCCTTTCCTCTTCATCCTTTTTTTTAATTCTTTTTTAGCTTAGTCTTGATGTAAATAACATAAAACTTTTATGCACCTGATAGTAGTGAATCAAAATTATTTTTTTTTTTAATTTGGGCTATATTGCCGCTTTCCCTGACTTAAAGAAAAACCTGCTTTTGAGTTTCTGCTTTTTAAATTCATAGTTTGATTTATTTTTTTTGTTATAACCAATACATGAAAAACAAGTTTCCAACCAGGTTTTCTTGGCTTTTTATTTTTAAAAATTAAAAATTGTTTTCAAAATTAGTTTCCAAAACAATCCGTGCGTTTAGTTTTAGAAAACTTTCATTTTTCTGTTTTTATATTTTTAGAATTTTGTAAAAAAAATACTGAGAATTATGTAAAAACTATAAAATCCATATTTTTAGTTTTTATTTTGAATATTTCTTTCATAGAAATCTGAAAATAGGAAAGTTAAAATGAAAACTAAAAATATTTTTTAAAATTAAATGCACCCTAAATTTTTTTAATCACTTTTACTTTCCATTCTACAAATTTACGCTATTAAACAAAACGTCATATTTCCATTTCTCATTATAACTGAAGAGTGAGTTTAGTTTGGGATAAAAAATATGAAATATTATCCATGGATAGATTATGTGTACACATGTTAGTTTATCCATGAAAAATTTTCTTCCATTTTTTTTCCTAACCAAACACACCCTTACTATTAATCAAGAACATAATTAAGTTTAACACGCGAATCGTCGCATTGTGCAGAAAGAAAAGAAAATAAAAGAAAAGAAAAAGAAGAAAAAGCTCTGAGAACAAATCAAGAATAATGATGAACCCAAGTAATAATCAATTTTCCATAATAATATTAATGAATTCTGTTTAAGCACAAAATGGAAGTGAAAGACGTGTGTATATTTGAGGCATCGCAGCTAGCCGTGTTTGGCTTATCGAAGCAACAACGCTTGCGCGTTGTCAGCTCTAAGCCTGAGCTGCGGGTTTTGCGGCTTCTGCAGGTGCCTCCTCAGCCTCGGCTACAACTTCGGCTTTGGCTGCCTCCTCCTCGGTCTTCTTGGGTTCTTCCTTCTTCGCTTCCTCTGCTCCTTTTTCTCCATTCTGCACCGTATATATGCATACCCAATACATTAATTATCCACCAGTTATTATATATATAATAATGATCTCGTGTAAAAGACCAAGCTAAGATATGAATACATGACTGAATGAACCTTTCAAATATCAAATTGTATAAGCGTCAGCACCCAATTGTTATTCAATACAAAAGTTCTTGTCATTTTCATTTTAAAAAATTAAAATAGGATTGTTATTTGTACATTATTGTGAACATAGATTGGGACATCCTTAAAGAATAATTACTAAAATTTTTTTTTCCCCATTCATTCAATGCTATCTCGTGTATCTAAAAGAATGCCCAGTACAATGTACAGAATATTTTATCCTAGAAAAACATGATTTCAAATGGTGGCATACAACTACAATGAAATCGCATTGCAATTGCGATCAGCTACATTGCTTCGTAATTTTCCATAGCTGTAAATTGCAAACGGAACTTAAAAACCATAATTAGAAATGAATCACAATCTGGTTTCAAATTATGGTTGTGGATGAGCTACAATGCAAAAAATTGCAAGAAAAGTGTTAGCATAACTGCTGCAATTATCGCTGCGATTCAATTGCGGCCGCGGACCACAATTTAAAACTGTAAGATAGAGGGTAGCTATAAACGTAGTGAATAGTGTGATGGAAAGCTAGCAAAGAAAAGTAACATGCCTCATTGAGCAAGGTGGCTAGAGACTTCTCATCAGAGCTAGCCTCGGCGGTTTCCTCCACCTTGACCACCTCAGCGACAGGCTCAGGGACTGGGACATCATCGCCTTCCTTGGTCTTGGGGTTGCTGCCACAGTTGCCCATGTTCAATGATTTGAAAATGTATATAGGAGAGCAAACCAAGTTCTGTTTTCTTGATTGTTCCCCTTAATTTGTTGAGGTTAATAATGCGAGAGAAAAAGGATGCAAAGGAATGGGTTTCTAATTATTCCATCATGGGCTTTATATAGTGACTCGTTTGATTTCGTCTTGGGAGGCCTGGAACATTTTGAGGAGGGCAACGGCTGACATTACTTTAATTCTTTGCTTATAATTAGCAAATGCTTAGATGTTTGAAAACCTAACAGCTGTGTGATTGGCAATCACAGGCTGGGTATGCTTTCGTGACAATAAATAAAAATAATTAAGTACATTTCATTTTTTTAATTTATTATTAACAGAAAGAACAGATTCTATGATTTGTGTCAATTCTGCCGGTCAACATATAGGTGCATGGAGGTGTTTTTATATGATCTTATAAAAAAAATGTACCACTTATTATTTAACATATTAGTCGAGTGACTAATCATTATTTCTTACCTTTTCCACATTGATAAATATTGTAAAATAAATTTTTTTTCCTTACTTCAAGAGTGCAAGGATTTTTCGTGTGAATGTTTGTTCCGTAAATCATTTACTCATTTCATTTCATTTTATCTGCCAAATTTTTGAATTTTTTTGTTTCAAAATATCTGCTTATTTATCATTTCAATAAATTATTATTATTTTTTTACTAATACTACTCTTAGTGTAATTAATTATATTCACTTACTTTGATTTATTATATATTATTTACTTTTATTTTTTAATAGGAAAGAAAAGGATTGTTATTTGTACATTATAGCGAAAATACTATTATAAAAATTTATTTATTATTTTCTTAGTGTATATATTTTTTTTTTTAATTTTTAAATAGATGAAGTGAACCGGTGAAAGTATATTATTATTTTTTTGGAATTTTCAATGATGGCCAGTGAAAATGCTTAGAACTGATGTAGGGCCACTCTGGGTCTAGAAAATATTTTACATGCTTTTGAAATATTTTTAATACACACTTTAAAAATATTTATGATTATTCATTTTAGATTTTTTATATAACTTTCGAGCATTGCGAATTTCATATCCGTTAAACATCTTGGGGCTTGCGTTGTTGCATAGCTGATCATCTAGACCATTATGGCATAGTTATGGTTAGGGAAAAAAAAATTAGAACTGAAATTCTTCTACTGTTTAATCTGGGTGGCCAAACTATTTATGACGTTAATAAATAATAAGACGGAGATAAATCAGATGTAGTATTCAAGTTATTCCATGTATTAAGCCATGTTTATTGGATTTTTTCACCTTGATAAACACTATGTTGTTGATTGGATAATCCTTTTAAATAAATAAAGAGAATGAGTATAATGTGTGTGTGCACAACATGTTAGTCACGATCACAAGCTACTTGAAACTAATTGAAAATCAAACAAGTATGTTTAAACTTTTATTGATTATAACATAATGATTCTTTCCCACAAACAATCATAATATCACACAATATATATATTGCATGTTGTTTTGAACATATATATCTTAAGCGATTCGTGGAACCAACCAATTCCACAATCTTTGGTCACCCCAAGCCAATGCTGCCAACTCTTAGTTTTTAGTTAACAACTTTTTCTGGATTAAATCAATTGTTTAGAAAAATGAAAACAGTATTTAAAAATTATTTAAAATATTTTATCTCAAGGAATTTTTTTTATGGAATTATCTCAAGGAATTTAGATATATGAAAAGAGTTCGGTAATTTTAATATATTATTCAATTTATTATTTAATTTTATAATAATTCTTGGTTTAGATTTATGAATTAATATACCAACATATCATTAAATATAAATTTTAAATTTTATTATTGAAAAGTCGATCATTTGAGCTACATAATCGTTTATTGCAATTTGAGATACTAAGATTCACACAATATTTGCCTATGCATCACAATGTCTATTGGATTTCATTTTGAACTCATATTTCAAAACCTATTGATAAAACAATTTAATCTTGATGGATAGATAATATAATAGAGTTTTACGTTGTCATCCAATCATATGCTTATATTTATAAAACTTTCAAGATAATAGGTGGTTAAGTCCAACTTTTTTGCTTATGTGGCCAATAATATATGGCTAAATAAAATCTTTTGTAAGAATATATTAAGATTAAAGTTGGGTATAAATAGGGTTAAACATGCTTGACAAGAACAAATAGTACTAAGATGGGTTATCTTTTGGGCAATTCTTATATTGCTGGATGTGTACGTGATCGTGTATAATTGTATGAAATCTGTTGTTAAAATTAATTAGTCTGGGAACACGAGCATCTCTCTACATAGCTTATTCAAGTAAATTCCCTGTTCTGCCCAAGCAAATGATGTGCAGCCCATTTCACTGCCAATAACTAACAGAGACTGAGATACAAGGACGATTGATATTCATGCACCATTTGCTTTAGGTGCAGCGTAAAGCGCTTTTATGTGCTCTATTTCATCGTAGCTGCCAAGGATTACAGGTGAACGTTCATGAATTTCCTTTGGAACCAAGTCTAGTGCCTGCAATTAATTAGCCAATCTATTCAGCAACAGCAAAACATATATACATGAAGCTTCAAAAGCTCACATCAAAACATATATACATGAAGCTTCAAAAGCTCACAAGTAAGAATTGATTTTAGTTCTTTAAACTGCGTATTGCAAAGCCAATTTGAAGAAGGGATCCCTCCGTTGTCACGGAAACTGACCACTTAAAATATTAAGTACAGATGATGTGACATCAAATCGGATACATTCTCATTTATGCTTTGATCTATATGTCAAATTCAAGAAGCAGAGATACAGGCAATGCAATCACTTTGTCATTTGTAATAATAAGGTTAACAAATGGAGCGAATCACAGAGCCATACCCGCTGTTTCCCTGTAAAAGCCTGACCTCCAGCTTGCTCCATCAAATATGACATCGGAAACACTTCGTAGAGAAGCCTAATTTCACAATAAAATTCCATATATAACTAAGCCATGTATATATTTCTGTTTAGGACATGATCAGCAATGAACTCAATAAAAAGGGATTATGCTCCTCTGAAAGAGAAATTATTAGGTCGCATGGAGTGTTAGTGCTTTGACCACTTGTATAGTCATTTCAATTTCATAAAGAGGAAGGATCCGCTACTAACTAATATTTGAAATTGAAATATCATTCTATAAGTGATCACAGCACAATCCTACTTGATACTCCATGAACACCTAATAATTTCTCTATCTAAAATGAGTTTCTTTATAATATCATAAAATGGGAGATTATTCATTCTTAAATCAATAAAGTGCATTATGCATGATGCTTGGATCCCACTAACTGGTCTAAACTAGAAAAATTCACTTTAGAGGAGCTTTTTCCAAAAAGAAGAGGTAGGGAAGTGCAAGGTTCTAGTTCCCCTCTCTCCTTTGGGGATCCAAAAATGGAACTCCAAGGACAAGTCTATATGTGGAAAAGTGGATGTGCAATGCCACAATGGTGTGAGAGAGAGTTGGCACTCCTATATGCTAATTCATATGGTTAGAACTAAACAAAAAGCACATTATACACCTTAGCTTTCCATCTGGGTTTTTGATATCAGCAGGGTACATGAAGATACCACCATAAAGCAATGTTCTATGGATATCTGCAACCATACTGCATTACTCAACTGTGTTAGCAGAGAAAAAATATCTGAAGATATTTGAAGGAAAGACAAATAGCTAAACCAAGTTCAGAATCAATTACCTTCCAACATACCGAAGGGACTTTGGTGGTGAACCATCTTGAGGAAACTTGCAATTTTCTACATATCTAAAAGAGAAAGAGTGACCTGAGAACTCCGTCATTTATAAATTAACTAAGTTCTTTATCGTTTAAGAATTAGCTTTCAATGACTTGGTAAAACAACACCCAAAACTTACTGAGTGATTGGTTTTTCCCAGTTTTTGGCATTTCCCTCATTCACTGAATAGATCTTTCCTTTCTTCGGTATCTGTCGAGTAACAAATAGCAATTAAACTAAGCTGAAAGCTCGCTTTTATATTATAAGTTCTAATAACCTTCACATGCTGCACAAAATGATTCATGATCAATATCAGCAGAGCAAGGATAAAAGACTGAACCAGTACCAAGTGACACGGACACATCTTGAGACCAAGACTTACTACAGCAAAGAAAATTTAGAACTTTTATATACAACTTTAATAATTTAATATACCAATCTGAATGCCACTTTGTATGTACCTCGATGTTTGGGTGAGTCAATATGAACTCCCCAAGGGAAGGATCAAGGGTAAAACCATTTACACCATTTCCTGTGCTAAGCACAAACTGCAATTCCACAGTTCATGACGCAATCAGTATCATGTATTCATGATCATTTCCTATCCAAAGCTAAGAGTCTAAGACATACATACATATATATATATATGTATACACACACACACACACATATTGGTATTTGTTTTACCGTGCAAGAGCTACCATACATGCAGTAACCAGCTGCTAACATGCTGGTCCCAGGTTGCAACACATCATCAATAGTAACGTTATCTTTATCCTTTGCCGCATAAATACCAAAGATCTATACAAAACAGGGAAAATGGTAGTTATAATTGAAATTCTGTTATGAAGTTTTACAATTCAGCAATTATAGTTCAGATAAGAATTTCATACAGTTCCTATAGAAACACCGCAGTCAATATTTGAGGATCCATCCAAAGGATCAAACACAACAATGTATCTGCAAGATCAAAAGGGATTTGTTACTTGGAAATGACCAATGTAGTTTGTTGGTAGCACTAAAAGATAGAGGGGTATAATGAGGTGTTTCTGGAGCTTCAAACTGACTTTCCACGCTGTGATGGCTTCACAAATATAGCCTCTTCAATCTCTTCAGAAACAAGAAGGCACTGACAAGAGCAACAAATTGCATTGTACAATAATCAGCGAAGAAAGTTGCCAAAAGGATGGATCGAAAGAAAAAAAGGGAAAAAAAATTAATTGGGAAAATTGTTCCATCCATTCAAACATGTTTCTTACATAAAATCAATGGAATTAGATTAGATTAGAACATGAAGATGTGACACTAAACTATATTTGACAGATAACAGACTTTACAGACAGTACAAACTTACTGTGCGTCCACTGCTGACAAAGGCGTTAACAAATACTTCATTAGAAAGCACATCCAATTTCTTTTGCTCCTCACCCTGAATTATCGACCCCAAATGTGATGAAACACAAAAAAGAATGAGTGCTATAATAAAAAGGTGGATATTAACTCGGATTTGGATCATCTTTTTATCATGAACCATTTCTCCCAAAAGGATAAGTGTAAATATTTTTCTCATAATAAGGAATAAAAATGATCAAGTCCCTAACCACTTGGTCATTGAGGCTCTAATACTATGTCACAAACCATCTGTTCAAAAATCTTAAGATGATAGGTAGAAACACACAAATGGTTCTATATCTAACACTCCACTCATAAGGTGAAGCTGATATGAATAAACCAAATCCTATATATATATATATATATAAAGTTTCCTCGATCATAAACAGAGAACTCACTTGAACATTGGTCTCTCCAGCAAGTCCTAGGAGTTTTGCCAGTCCCGCCTGCCAATAAACATAGTTATCAAAATATTAAACCAATGAAAAAATAAAAATAAAAAGAAACCATGAAAATGTCGTAGCAAGATTTCTGCTTATGAATGGAACAGTACCTTGTTAACAGCAGCACAAACATATTTGCAGCCAAGAACAATGTGACTGAGGAGGATGGTGAAATCGCCACGTGATTCAGCATACTTGGTTTGCTCGTTCAGAACAAACCGAGTGATGGTCATCAAATCAGTTCTCTGAGCATCAGCTTGGTGATCCATTTCTCTCCCAATGATAAATAAAAAAAACTACGAATACCCACTTGTTTGATTTCTTATAGGATTACCACCAATATATGCAAATTCAATGATTTTTTGTGAAGAACATAATAAAGTGATGAAGGGTATAGAATAAAAGAAGATGAGACTTATTCCACAATTTCGGGATGAAAAGTTTTAAGCATGTGAGAATAAAGAATATGTATGCGTATGTGCTTCCGAAGTAACAGTGGAGAACGAGAAATTTATGGAATAAAATGTTATGTCAACGTGGGGATAGGGATGACACATGGATACCAAGCTGTGATGCACTAATTATTCTCTTATTCCTACTCATTACTCAATCTTAAGAATTTATCATATTATTGTTAAAGATAACGTCTTCTTCCTTGTCTGACTCACCCCTCTTCCTTGTACAATAATATACTAGGAAAAACAAAAATGGCAAGATTATGGTAATTCACATAATTAAGGAAAGACTGTCATTATACGTTATGAAGAAACACTGCATCAAACTCTAAGAAAAAATCAAAAGAAAAAAAAAATCATGGTCTTATCTAGAACAACTTCCATTGATGATGATCTTCCATTGTTATCTGAACTATATTGATACGGGTGCTGTTGTTAAGGCAGACATATCTGATCTTTGGCACATCATCTTTTAAAAGTATCTTTCTTTTATATTAAACAAAATATCTAAATTAATCCCTCATAAATATATCAGGCATAAGTTAGCTCTCAAATCTTGAAAGGGAATGAATTGATCTTACCTTACATTATATGGAACTACATGGATGATCAATTTATCCCTCTTTTTAAAATGAGAGGGATCAATTTGGAATTTTTAAAATTTGGGGGACTAATTTACCCCTCAATATATTTTTAAGGGATCAATTTGGGTATTTTATCTTAACATTAAAAAAAATGTTTCAACCACTTGAAGCCATTCTTAAGATAATTCATACAGCTATAGCTTACAGTCGATCGTTGGTGGTTTAATTGATTGAAAGAATATTTCGTGATTGCATAAAAATATTAATCTAAATTAATCAAAGATATAATAAGAAATATTTTAAAATATAATGGCACGAAATATATATTTTCCTAATAGACTAATTTTCAAGGGGCTTTTTTTTGGGAAAAAAAAGAAGAAAATCGGGAGCCAAATCGAGAATACGGGAAAAGAAAACAAAACGAAATAATTTTTCAGTAGATGAGAAAAAGAAAGAAATAACCGTGAAAGACAATGTAGAAGGTAAAAAAAAAATCATTCATTTTGGTTCTTGACTGTGGTATTACGCTCCTGACAGCCGCAAAATCCGAAGTAATAATAGTGTAGGATTGGAATGGACGTACGGACAATGTTGTTTTAGATGTAAATAATGTTTTTGATGACCATCACATCTAATTGGTGATAAGGTGTGATGCATATTTATTGTGTAATCTTATTATACACATAATATTATTCTTTAGATATAGTCCAAAATCCAAATTAATGATGAATGAAGTTGGATAATTTTCAGTTTTAACTTTAATCTATTGTCAATGTAATTAAGCTTTTACATATCATTCAATTATATCCTTAATTATTGAAAAAATTTAATCATCTTAATTCCTAATTGTTTCAATTCAGTTCAAATAATCCACTTTTACAAGATTACATTGAAAATGAATCAAATTAAACAAATATAAAATTTCATATTCAATTTAAATCAAATTCACTAAGATGACTAAAGCTGCGCTATAATATTGTAAAACAGAAAATGAGTTTAATTACTTTATAAATTTTTATAATTTTACTTAATTTTTAATTAAATCCCTTATAGTTTAAATATTTATAATCAAATCTTTATACTGTAATAAAAATTTTAATTAGATCCTTATAATTTAAACATTTATAATTAAATCTCTATATTCCAATAAATCTCTATATTATATAAAAATTTTCAACACAACCCCAATAATATATAAAAGTACAGGAACCTAAGAAAAAAATTTAAACCATAAAAACTTAATTACATTTTTTTGTATAATATAAAAACTCCTCCAGAATTTGTTAAATTATAAGTGCTTGATAGAACGTACTGGTTAAATATAGAAACTTGATTACAGAATTTTAATCTATACAAACTTAAGATTGAGTAAAACGACAACACCTAGTAATTAATATAAATTTAGATGTTCATCAACTCCAATTCGTGATTTTTTTTTTTTGGGGGGGGGGGTGTCATGATTAACTGGGCCCACCCAAACGAATTCAAGCCCATGGCATAAAACCGATCAACGATATCATACGGCAGAAATATTGACAAAAAGAAATATATCATACAACAGAAAAGACAACCAGGCAATTGCTGTCTAAATATAGTACTCTGCAAACAAAACCAATTAAGCATAAAATAAATATAAACATGGACTGACTCAAAAATAATCCCTGTTTGTGGGGAAAGGATGCTGAAAACTTATCGTCCTCCTAGGTCGAGGCACCTAAATTCATGGTCACGGCATGAAAAACGAATTTACGGAAAAATCAAACCAAACAACCTATTAAGTTCCAATACAATCCGCCAACTGCATAAAACAGTCTGGCTTCCAAGAACCTAACAAAAAACATATTCAACTTAAAAACCCATTCACCCATTAAACTAGATATAGCTCTATTAAAAACCCCAAGCATCAAATAAGTCAACCAAACTTGACTGAAATATGGCACAAGACAGGGCCCATTGAGAACTTGATCATCATCCTTCTCAACTTGACCCAAATCAGAAGCACTTCCGGTGGACAATGGCAGGCCCAGATTCATCATATTCACCCTTAGAGATCCACATCTGCATAGAACAGAACAAAAAGAAAGCACCCGATGACTTCCACAAACTGATCCATTATACTGATTATGAGACACATTGACAAAATTATTAAAACAAAAAAAACAGTCGAGAAAAGCAACAGTACAAACCTGTTGAAAGGTGCTAAGTGATGCTAAGATAGAACCACCAATCCAGACACTGTACTTCCTCTCAGGAGGTGCAACCACCTTGATTTTCATGCTGCTTGGAGCAAGAGCACTGATTTCCTTGCTCATGCGATCAGCAATTCCAGGGAACATAGTTGACCCACCACTGAGCACGATATTTCCATAAAGATCTTTCCTGATATCAACATCACATTTCATGATGGAGTTGTATGTAGTCTCATGAATTCCTGGAGCTTCCATACCAATTAGCGAAGGCTGGAAGAGGACTTCTGGGCAACGGAATCTCTCAGCACCTATTGTAATGACCTGTCCATCAGGCAATTCATAGCTCTTCTCCACTGCTGAACTGCTCTTAGTAGTTTCCATTTCTTGTTCAAAATCAAGGGCAACATATGCTAATTTCTCCTTCATGTCACGAACAATTTCCTTTTCAGCAGAGGTACTGAAGGAGTACCCTCTCTCAGTAAGGATTTTCACCAAGTACTCTGTTAAATCACGACCAGCAAGGTCCAACCTAAGAATTGCATGAGGAAGTGCGTATCCTTCATATATGGGCACTGTGTGGCTCACACCATCACCAGAATCAAGCACAATACCTATTTACATAACCAATACTTCAATACCAACATCACAAGAATAATCAGGAAGCAAAATAAAATTTTAAGCTAGTCATAATGAATGAACACATAAATGCATGTAATGTATATCCCACCCGTGTACCTATGGAATTGTGCTTCGTGCACATAACTCACTCAACTGAGCTATAAACAAAACAAATTCATGTTGAACTCCAACCAAGCTTTCCCAGTTTCCAATAGTTTCCAATTTATTGCAACATTTAAATTTGAGATGTGCCTCATATTAAAAACGAAAATGAAGAGACATGATAGCATAATAGACCTAATCCAATTGAAATTGAAGTCCCATGATAGCATAATAGTAAAACCAAAATCAACAACTGAAACAAACCTGTAGTACGTCCACTGGCATAAAGAGACAAGACAGCCTGAATCGCAACATACATGGCAGGCACATTGAATGTCTCAAACATAATTTGGGTCATCTTCTCTCTGTTGGCCTTGGGATTGAGTGGTGCCTCAGTAAGAAGCACAGGGTGTTCTTCCGGGGCAACACGAAGCTCATTGTAAAACGTGTGATGCCAAATCTTTTCCATATCATCCCAGTTGCTGACTATACCATGCTCTATAGGGTACTTCAAGGTGAGGATACCCCTTTTTGACTGGGCTTCATCACCCACATAAGCATCCTTCTGACCCATTCCAACCATCACACCAGTGTGACGAGGTCGCCCAATAATACTTGGGAACACAGCCCTGGGAGCATCATCACCAGCAAAACCAGCCTGCAAACATAACGTAAAACATATGTCATCAAGAGCACTGCCAATAATCATAAGACAGAGCATAAATGAAACAACTATCATTCCTACTAGCCAAACACAAATCAAACGGTCCTGCAGCGCACAAGAAGCATGCATCAATTGGCAAAGAATACTCTATATAATGACAAATTCACTAACCTTGACCATTCCAGTTCCGTTGTCAACAACAAGAGGTTGAATGTCCTCGCCTTCAGCCATCTTTTAAAACCTGTACACCAACACCAGCAAGGAAAAGTTGTTGTTCAGGAAAACAAAACCAAAGAAAGGAACGTGCAAGGATCAAAATTTTACTTCTCAATTATGCAAAATACTTTAATTACTCTGTTCGACAATCCTATTTTTCATTTTAAACAATAAAGAAACAATCAATCTCGGCATTTTAATGCAAATGCAATGAAAAGCATCGTCAACAGAAACATGCATATAAGACATATCCACATGACTCGAAAAATCAAAAAGGATACGCACAGATAAAACTAGGAGACTAATTAAGATATCATCTCCAAGTTTGATCAGATAGAAATCGCATGAAAACGAACCGAAAATTAAAATTCGATGCATCACAACAAAATCAAGCAAACATCGAAATCCACACGCGTATAAAACAAGCAGCTTCAAAGTAGATCCAGATCAGCAAGATCAACAAAAGAAATCAGAAAATTCACGATCCAAAACACAAAGCAAAAGTTCGCGGATCCACAAAACAGAACTTGTAAGCACATAAAATTTTCCAAAAAAGTCAGATAAAAAAATAACGAAAGCGAAGAAACGGAAATCGGCAAGCACCTTCTTCGAAGGAAACGCGATTCGCAGATGAAGCGGTTTTGTGGTGAGAGCAGCAGCAACAGCAGCAGCGGCAGGTTGGGAAGTGTTTGGCGAGTGTGTCAGGGGAGCATTTTATATTTTGTTAAAAGGAAGTGAGCTAAATGACGGTGAAATGAAACTCAAATGCAAATTAATTTCGGACAATCTCGGTTCGGGTGCGTTTGGCTAAGGGGAAAACGCTGTTCCTACGGAGAAGGGGGAAAACAAGAGACTAGAGTGGAAAAATGTCGGAGCTAAAACGTGGACTCTTTTCGGAAACCAAACATGGCGCAGAAAAACATTCACGCGACTTTTTCTGTGAAAACGGAATGCTTGGGCGAGTAGGAATCACCGAAGCTCTCAGCCGTCCGTTCCATGTGATGCCGGCTTGGATGGAGTGCTGGGTGTGCTGCCACGTCACAACGGGCGGCTCTGATGGGCTTGTGGACCCCGCTGGTGCCGACCAATTCTTGAAAGTCTTGTTGTACCATATCGGATCCACCTCCTCTTTCAATTGATCAATCAATGATTCAATGCTCCGGTCGTATTATTCAAAATTGAAAACTAAAAAGAGGTGAGGTAGGAATGAGAAAAAGATTTATGCGTCAAGAAATTCAGCAAGTCGGGTGAAGAAGACAGAAGAAAAAAAGAAAAAGAGTAATGATACACACACCATCATACTTTTACCACATGCTTACACCACACTAAAAGAAAAAACTAAAGTTTTTATATAGAAGGCTAAAATGGAAAATGAAAAGAAATTTCCTTCTCTCTTATGTGCTTTTTTTTTTTCTCTTTCACCTATTTTTCTCTCTGTGTGTCTTGTTTCTTTCTTTTTCACCTATGAGCAACAATGAATGAAAGAGATAAACATGAGAAAAAGAGAGAAATTAAAGTTTTTGGAGAATGATAGGTGAGATAGAGAAACATAACACACAAAGAGAATAAAACTCTTCTCATTTCCCATTTCATCTTTCCAAATGAAAACTTTGGTTTTGTTTGTCTAGTGTGATATAAATATGCATGGTGTGGGTATCATTTCTCAAAAGAAAAAATGTGAAGGGATTGAATGAAAAATATTCCATTCGATGTTGCTCTCATTGATTTTTTATAATTTGTTTATTTCGTCTTTAAGACACACCTTAATGTTTCGCGTTTAAGTTGGCTCTTTTGTTTGATTGTTGTTTTTATTGTGAAATTTGGTAGGAGCATGTGAAAAATTGATTAGGAAACAATAAAATCCAGTAAAAGAATTGCGAATTGATTAGGAAATTTTTCTGGCCTTCATATCCTTTAGAAAATTTCTAATTGAACTCTTTCACTATAACCTTTTTATTTTATGAGCCAGCAATCGAATCTTAGAATAAATATTTAAAGAACTCAATTAACTACTAAATTCTTTACCTATTACACTTGCATTTCATAAATAATAAAAATATTTGTCTCATAAAAAAGGTTGTGAAAATATTTTGGATATGAATTATTGATGAGTACAGGAAATTTTGCAGAAATAAAAAAGGTAGAAAACTTTGTATATATCTCGTTTGTGAACACCATATTTTTTCTGAATGCATTTATTTTATTTTATTTTATCTTATTTTTTTATTTATTTCAAAAAAAAGTATCTCATTTAGCTCATTTTTGTTTCTAGCCCACATTTTCATTGATCCCTGAAAAAAAATAAAAACAAAAAAATAATTTTTTTCCGCTAGTCCAACCTTTTGTTCTATTGCAACCCAAGTTTTGATGGCCAGTTAACAAACTGAAAAAAAATAAAAAATAAAAAAAAATGAAAAAGAAGAAGCTGGAACCAGAAAGCATAGCACATTACAATTGAAGATAATAAAAAGAAAGGAAAAGTCTGAAGGACCATGCTTCCACCATTTGCAAATTGAGGGATCATCATTACAAAGTTGCAAAAATCTGATCAGAATCCCTCAGATTTTCGTTTTACAGCTCACAAATCCAACTCAGATAGTTCCACGCCATTCCTTGAGAAATCATTATGGTTGTGGGGGTTTGAATCACAAAGGGATATAAATAAAACTCATCACAATCAAAGAAATGGGGGGGAAGAGTTTCAACATAAAATCAGGAAATACAGAGAGGAATATACATTGGCCAATTCATCAAGATACACATAGAGATCAACAACAATCCAGCAACAAAATGGAAGAATCAAGCAGAAGCAATAATAACAGTAAGGAGAACAGGTATATTTTGAATGAAAATTTTGGTAAGGCTGCGGCCTCCCCCTACATGTTTCATCATCATCATTATCATCTCATCATAGCCGCCACCCCTCTCCTCTTTCCATCAACGTAACCATCTCCTCCTATTCCTCTCTTTCATCATCACTCCATCATCGCCATTACCTTCTCCACCTCCCCCTTCACCAAAAATCATCATCGCCACTCATCAAAACGGGAACCAGTACACACAACCAGATCCCTACCTTGAATCGATGACACAATCACAACCACCACTACTACCACCATTATCACCACCCTCTTTTATCATCATCATCACAGCTATACCTTAATCAGAACCATAGCCACATCAATAACAAAACCATACACCAAAATCAAATCTCAATATAAAAAATAAACACAAAAAGAAAGGGAATGATACAAAGGCCTCCACACTCTCTTCCTTGCCATTGGACAGTCTCCATCGCTGCTCCCTCAAATACTGCCATCCAACCAGCAGTAGAACCACAAAACTAGGCCGCATCTCCACCTCCGTCAATGACCACGAAGCTCCGCGAGCCCAGCCACCATACCGCGCCTACTGCCTCCCGATCGGTTTCCATCTCGTGCAACCCCACCGCCGCGCCTTCGTCTTTCCATCCGCGGCCTCCTCTTCGCGATTCTTTCCCTCTGCCGGCCGCAGAGCTCCTCCTCCTCAGCCTCGTGCAGCCGCGGCAGCATTCTTTTCTCCGATCTCTCTTCCCTCTCTCACTCTCTTTTGCATGTTCCCTTTCTCTCACTCTCTGCCACTCTTTCCCTTCCTTTGTTCATTTCTTTGTGTGTGTATATGTGAAAGAAAAGAAAAGAGAATGAAGGGGTATGTGTCCATGTGTGAGTGTGTTTGCGTGGATGGGTTGTGTGTATGCAAAAATGTAGACGTAGGAGCTTAGTTTTTTAATTTTGTATGAAGACTTTTCTAAAAAAAATATTTTGTTAAAAAAAAATTAAAGTCTTTGGGGTGTTTTAATTTTTTGAGTTAACATATGCTATAATTAGTTGGGTTATTTTTCAAATTTGTTTTAATTAGGCTATTATTTCTGGACTACCTTAGCTTTATTATTTTTGCTTTGGTTAGTTTTGTTTTTATTATCTTTATTAGTTTGCTTGGATTTTTTTTTTTTGGGTTGTGGGCTTGCTGTTTTGGCCAATTTTATTTTTGGGTTAGTTTGGTTTTAAGTCAAAAGTTTTCATTATTTTTGTTTCTTTTGGATTTTATGTTTTAAATTAAAAATCCAAAAAAAAGAGAGATCAGAAAAAGAAAGTCATTGAATTTGTCTAGATTTTAGGATTTTGCTAAAAAAAAAAAGGAATTGTCTTTATTAAATTTTATCTGACTATAAATGTTTCACTAATAAAATCAATCAACAAACATTGTTTTTATTTTCTTTTAATTAAAATCAATTAACACAGAATTATTTTCTATAGAATGACGTGACTTTGAGTTCTTCATTGCACTAGAGGATATGTCGGCGTAGCCAAAAACTATCAAGTCAAAATTAATTTTTCATTAAATTGTGTTCTCTTTTAATTTAATTTTCTTTTTTTTGTTTATTTTTTAATTATAACTGTGGGGAAAAATAAATATTTTTAAGTTATAAATTAATTTGTATAATAAGCTCTAAGGTAATCGTATTTATACAGATGTATTAGGGGTGCAGTGGGATTAAGTTTCCACCCTTCCCTAATCATGATTAGACTCCCGAACCACAAATCTCTTTTAAAAGATCAGTTTGCAAATTAAAAAGTTTTTCAATTTTAACCAGAATTAAAATTGGTGGCAACTCCCATTTTATCAGTTTATTTTAAAATCAGTTGTGATCCTCGTCACGGCGCCCTCCGGGTATATTGTGACATCGTTTTGTATGAAACTCAAAAAATGTCCTTTTTTATACATAAGTCGTACTAGATTTGGGCGAATTAATTGTGAATAAGTCGCATCAGGGTAACACGATTTCGTAGCTCAAGCCTGGCACAACTTATGCACGACTTCCTTTTCAAATACCAATATTCTCCTCACACCGCTGCAAATACTCATACTTCAACTGAGTAGTGCAATGGCAGAAAGTTGTTATATTTTAGTTCATCACAATAGTGAGGTTTTAAATACAGTAGAGGGAGTTCCTTTTATTAGTGTCAGCCAATTTGCGTTATTGTTCGTCCAACTATCAATTTCTTGTAGTTGCAAAGGAGTATATTGCAACAGGTAGGCCAAGAAAATAACATGCAGATTACCGAGATGCTGTACCGGTTGACTATAGCGATAGGATAAGGTGTGATCAAGTATACAAGTTTTCCAATCAACAATGACAATGGTGTGAATATGATGTTCATTTTTCAAGGTCGATTTCCTGAGATTCGTATTATGGAGATATTCATTACTCTGCAAGAAAATTAGTTTAGTTCTGGAGGTTCCAATCCTAATCAATTAGTTGTTGGGGCTTCCTGTTCCCAAAACATTAAGCCTGCCATGAATACTTCTGAAGGCCAAAGAGAAAATGTTGGGGATATAATGGCAAGTCCAAGCTTTGCACAACTTCCTGAACCATTGGATTAAGGTAAGCCTATTGCGGGTTTTGATTATTCAAATTTCATTGAGCATGGCGAAGATGTGGAAGAAGAGCAATTTGATGGGTCTGTACATAATGACAGCGATGAAGGATCTAATAGAGAGGTAGAAGAAAGCAGTTAGAACCAACAGTTGATGTCGCAATCCTTATTGCAGTCACAGTCCCAAGGTCAACCTAGTCACTATTCAATATTGAATTTGGATGAAATGAATGCAAGTAGTGCTGGAAGTGGGCTTGCTGGAATTGTTGATTTGGATGGAAGAAGAGAGTTAGAAGTTGGACAATTGTTTAGGGATAAGAATGATGTATTGTTTGCAGTGAAAAATTATAATATCCGAAGATCAGCTGAGTATAAAGTTTATGACTCAGACCACATAAAATATCACAGTAAATGCGTGAAGTTTGGCAACTGGTGCAATTGGAGTATTCGTGTTACCTATTGCCGAAAAAAGCAAATGTAGGAAGTTCGAAGGTACAATGGACCTCACACATGTGTGTTTGATTCGGTTCTGCTAGGCCATTGGCAATTGGATAGTGATATTATCTGTGCTAGTATATTGTCAATGGTGGAGAAAGATCCAACGATATCTATTAAAGTACTACAAGAGACTGTGGAGTCAAGGTTTAAGTTCAAGCCAGAGTATATGAAGGTATGGTATGCAAAACAGAAGGCAATTGCAAAGCTTTATGGAGACTAGGAAGGTTCCCACAAAGAGCTTCCGAGATAGCTTCTTGGTCCGTAGTCTTATTTTCCAGGTACTATTCTATTTTTTTACTCATATTATTATATTGTTGTTGTTGTTATTATTATTATTATTATAAATATTATTATTATCATTATTATTGTCAATAGATATTTATTTTGTCAATAGTCTTAATCAAATAAAAATTACTAATGTGAAATGTGAAGCAACAAAAATTAGAAATTTGAATGTTATGTAAATTTATTTGTGTATTTTTTTCAACAGGTACAGTAGTCTATCTATTGACTCAACCATACTATGTGTGTAATATTGTTGATCAAAATCGTGTAATGTTTCACCGATTGTTTTGGACATTCCCTCAATGCATAGAGGCGTTCAAATATTGCAAGCCTTTTATTTCAATTGATGGCACACATTTGTATGGCAAGTATAGTGGAACACTGTTAATGGTGATTGTGCAAGATGGTAACTCCAACATATTGCCTGTTGCATTTTCCTGGTGGAGGGAGAGACAAAGGAAGGATGGTCTTTTTCTTGAGTAACCTTTGACAATATATGACTCCGTAAGAAGGTATTCTTGTAATTTCAGATAGGCATGCGTCTATAAAAGCTGCTTTGAATGCGAATAGTAGTGGGTGGCATCCTCCAATGGCTTATAATGCATATTGTATTCGCGAACTTTGCACTTCAATTCAAGAATAGAGATGCGAAGAGAATACTGGTGAATGCGGCATACTCAAAGACTCGGCGAGACTTTCTGTATTATCATGGTCTCTTACAGAATGGGAATACATGGATGGCTGAATAGGTTGATAGGATCCCGCATGCATAATGGATGCAGTATGCAGACGAGGGTCAGAGGTTCGACCATATGATAACCAATTTATTCAAGAGTATGAATACTGTCATGAAAGGTACCCGAAATCTTTCAATTACAGCCATAGTGAAGTCGACTTACTTTCATCCTGCTGAGTTGTTTGTGAAGAAGCATATGGAGGCACAATCATAACTTGTAGCGGGTAAGAAGTGGTTTGAGGCTCTTTTGCGAGCGATTGATCTTAACAGTCAGCATTTGAGCAGCATGGATATTGGCCCTCCTTTTTCCCGAGAAAATCTTAAGTTCATGGTTAGTGAGGTTGAAAAAAGAGATAATTTCAGGGTGAACTTAGCGAAATGATATTGTGACTGTACGTATTTTCAGGCATTGCACTATCCATGTCATCATGCACTTAAAGCTTGCAGAAAGGCACGAGTTGAGTGGGGTTCTTATACACATGAAGCATATAGTCTAGAACAAATTTTAAAAGTTTACAAAATGGAGTTTAGAGCCATTGGAAATGATGACAGCTGACCTGCATATACTAGACCAGCAATACTGCCTAACCTTGCACTTAGACGAGGGGATGGGCGACCAGCGTCCACAAGATGACAAAATGAAATGGATTCAGTAGAACCAGCTAGAACAAAACGTTGTGGACTATGTAGGCAAGCGGGTCACACTAGATGCTCATGTCCAACCTTAACCGGGGCATCCTCAAGTCAAAATGGTTGATTGGTTTATGGTTCCTTTTTAAGAGCTTCTTTTACTTTCTGTCAATTTATTTGTATTTGCATTTAATGTCTATGATTGTTCAAGCTGGTTGGATGTTGACTTAATATTATGAAGTTAGTTTATTTCAGTATGAAGAAAATTATTTATCTGTTTGTTTGTTTATATATTTAGTTTAATAAGTTAATTTATACATTTGATTAGGAACATTTGGTTTGGTCAGTGCAAATAAAAATTACAAATTCTAATAATGGCAACATAACCATAAAGCAACGTTTGGTTAATATGCAACTAATAATGTTCCATGACACAAACTATATAGCCAAACATAGTACAATAGTAGAAAAGTAAAAAACAAGCCTAGTTTCGCCTAGATGCTGGAAGCTCGCAACCTGAGTGACAATATCGAGCTCAAACTGCCCGTGCGGGTCTACCCTGATGGTCATCTCCACCCTCAGGGGCCTCCTGCTGGTCCTCCCCGCATTGAGGTGCCTGCGTCTGTGGCGTTTATTGTGAGAACGCTGACATTGGAGTTCCCCCAAGAACATCAAATGGAGGCATGAGTGGTCGATAGCAATCTGGTGTAGAAATTGGAGCTGAGATAATAGGGGCCCCCATAGATTGGCTAAAATCTAAATATCCTTCATCGTGTGGAAATGAAATAAAATTTAAGACATCTGGCATGGATACAGAAGGGAATGCCATATCATGTATGTCACCCATGGGCTGGTGGCTGCCGTATGGCATAAATGTGGATCTTGGGGAATGCACATGCTGCTCATTGGCAGATGACTGAAAGCTGGAGCCCAGCCCATGCATGGTCTAGTGGCTGGCAGATGGCTAAAATTAAACTAAAATTATGTATAGTTACACTACCAACACTAATGTAAAAAATAAAAATAATTAAACTAAATAAATAGATTTACCTAAACCAAACAAGTTAATTACAAAAAAAAATTACCATAATTTGACCTAAAATTTATCTAAAATATCCATAGTTTAATAAATAAACTACCAACACCCAATTTTAGCTAAACTAACCAAACAAACTAATTAACTTAACAACATATAATTATGCTATGCTATACTAAACTACACTAAAATTAAATTAAATTATGTACAATTACACTACCAACACTAATTTAATAAATAAAATTATGCTAAATTACATTGAACTGAAATTAAACTATATTATTACTTTACGTAAGTTAAACAAATTAATTACAAAAAAATTTACATAAACTTATAAATTCACTTACATTTTTTATGTGGAATGAGTACGATCTAAGCTAAACTAACCAAACAAACTATTTAACTTAATAAAATATAATTATACTATACTAAACTACAAACTGAAATCAAAGTAAAATATTAAATTAAACTAAATTGAATTAAACAAAAATTTAAATTTACACTAAAAATATAATTATTAATAAGTTCAACTAAATAAATTAATTACCGCCACTAAATTTAAATTTAACTCAGTTATAAGTACAAATAATAACTATAATTACAACTACACAAAATCAAAATCAAGTTATATAAGCACAAGTACACTAAAATATTAATAATTTTCACAAAAAATTAAATAATTCTTTTCATTGAAAATGAAAACTACACTTATCATTAAATTGTCTAACTAACTCTAACTACCCATTCATAAAATATCAAATAAAATAAAATAAACAAGTTAACATAAAAATGATTACCAGTTCCTCCAATCTCACTGCAATGTGCCCTTCATTATCGTAGCGGGTCAGGCTGTGTTGCCCCATCAATTTTTTTTTAAAAAAAACTCTCTGCAAACTCTCTCGTGCGACTTATGCTTTGAATTTACTCTTGGGCGACTTATGAGAAGGCCGAACAACTTCTAAAAGTTGAGCGACTTATATAGAAAAACCCAACACATAAGTGGCACCAGGCTGAATTGACTTTAACATAAGTCGCACCAGCCTGACTCAACTTGCACAACACCTAAGTCGAACAAGCCTTGTGCGACTTATGTTTTGTGTAAGTCGAGCTAGGCTGGGGTGATTTATGTGTTACGTACATGAGTAAATCGTACAATCTCTTGCACGACTTATTTAGTAAATCTAAATCATCCAAACATGATATAATTTATGTATAAAAAAAAATGACATTTTTCTAGTTTCATTCAAAACGAGACATATACGAAGTTTTCTATCTTTTTTATTTTATTTCTGCAAAATTTCTGATGAGTACATGTAACTTTAATTAGCAAGTAGCCAAGACCCAAAAGCAAAAGGTTTTGGGCTTTTTTTTTGTCTTCTTTAAAATGAGTAAATTGGTAAAATATAAAAATAAAAAATTAATTATTCTTAAATTATTTAGTAGAGTCCACACATGATGAAAATCATTAATCTAATAGTGATTAACCTATCACTTTTATATTTTACTAATCTCCTATTTTAGAGGAATAAAATATGTTATTTTCAAATTGTATAACTTGCATTGGTTTATTACTCGTGAGATGACAACTGCAGATGTATTATTAATGTATTTAAGCTAATTTGAGCAATTTGTGCAAATAAGTTTTTGTACCATACAGCGGGTCTTATTTAGTTATCTTATTTAAAATGGAAAACAAAATGTAATTAAAAAATATTGAAGTAACCGACTAAAAAAAACTGAATAAAAGAGAAATCAATTTTCATACATGATAGTACGGAAAAAAATTATATTATTATTTATAATCAAGTCCTTGTAATTATCATTTATATAAAAGTAATTTTTTATTATTAAAAATTGGTATCTATAATTTAACTTATTTTGATTTTATTCTCTCAATAATTTTTTGTATAACAAGAATTCAAATTCTATTTTAATTTTTGGTAAAAGTATACTACTGTCCGGAAACTTGTAGAGTTGTAGTGGGTAGGCAAGAAGGCATGTTGCTACGAAGCCCGTGGAAGAGGAACCCGACCCGAATCCGCTATTGAACCGGATCCGGATTTGATCCAAATACAAGAGCAGAAGCTCTGCATCTGCAAAACAATCCCAACGAAACGAAGCTCACAGTTCAGTGCCCAACGTCTGCTGCAAGTGACCCCTTTCAACACTCACTGCTCTGCTCTTATCTGCTCCATCAAATGTACGCCGCAAAGCTTCTCTCTGTCTTCCATTTCTTTTTTCTTTTATTTTCTCTTAATTATTATTATTATTATTATTATTTTATTAGAATGCGAGTACTTCTTCTGTCACGCCTCGTCTAATCTAGGGTTTTGAATTGTAGCTGCTATGGTTTCTTTTTCTTTTTCCTTTTTTTTGTTGTCGGGATTTTCTTAACAAAAAACAAACGAATAACCTGTTGCAATGGTGATCCTGAAATGGGACTTGTATCAGTTTGGAGTCTGGAGTCTCTGTTTTGAATTTGATGCAGAAGTTTTAATTTTCTTTGCAATTTAGTTTCTTCTTGGGTTTGGTAATCTTAGCTTCTGTTTGCATTCGATTAATTCGAGATGTGAGTTGTTTGTTGTGCTCCAGCTTTTTGGGAGAGCTTAGGATTATCCAAAGCTGGTAAATGGATCCGAGATGCTTGTTTGCTGTGTGCTAGTGAATGATGCCGTTCCTTGCTACCTGTTGATAGTTCATATTCGTTATTGTGTTTTGCTTTGCAATATGTGTTCTGCGGTGTTTGTTTGGGATGAATTCCTGCAAAAACCATGCTGTAGATGAGTCTGGTAATGAGCTTGCTGCTGATTTATTGAACATAATTTCTGGGGTCGAAGCCAAACCATGTGCTAACTAAATGACTTTATTCTTTCCTTTAGAAATTTATTTGCATTTGATCTTCTTGATATGCCTGTTTTTCTACTCACTTTGTTGCACAAGCTTAATATGTGTGTGTTTGTGTATATATATATATACACACACACATATATACACGCGGTTCCCAGTGCTAATGATTATTTGCCGAACTAATAATTGTGATGTCATAGGATTAGAATGCCTGCTTACGAAAATTATGACATGTCTTGGAAAATGGTTGTTTTGATATTGGTCCTATATATTCTTGGTGTAATAGCATCTCCTTACTTCTTCTGCTCATTTTTTTTTTTTATAATTTCGTTATTTTGTGGTATTCCTCTCCTATTTATTTATGTTCATTCATCTTTGGATTTTGTTATGAATTCAGGGCTGATGAAGAACCTGTTGATCAGAAGAAATATCTTGAAGAGTCTTGCAAACCAAAATGTGTAAAACCATTACTTGTGTATCAGGTGCGCTTTCTTTGTGCGGACTTATAAAGTGGATTATTATCTGAAGATGAACTTTATTCCTAATTTAATTAACACAATTTCAAAATTCTTCTGTTGCCTGATTTTAAAATTTATGATAGATGTGTGACTAGTATGAATACTTTAATACCCCGATTTTTGCTGCTTAGCAAAAATTACCAAAATGCCCCTGAGTTAGTTTAACGCTGGAATTAAGTAATGATCGGACCCAGGAAGTTTCAGGGAATTTCTGTGTAAGATTTCCATTTTACTACTAGTTAGTGTTAATTAACCTTAATTAAAGTAATTAAGGAAATATAGATAATATTAGGCTCTAATGAAAGATAAATTAATTTTACCTATTAATCTTGAGTCAAAATAATTAATTGAGAATAAGTTATATAAGAACATCCAAAATTTGCATATTTTATAACGCTCTTCTTTTACATTCATTTTCTTTGAACACTTGAACAAAAGTGATTACTCAAAAGATATAAGTTTAACTTTAAAGCTGTATGCATTGTAAACATAGTGTAAAAAAAAATACAATTTCGTAATTTAGTTAACAAAATGAACAAATATGCTATTAGTTTGGATATTGATTAAACTCTATGTATGCAATGTTCGAATCTATTACTTTGAGACAAATAATTCAAAGCTCTGACATTATAAGAAGAAGTAAAAATATTATGTTTGGTGGTCTCATATCTCCCTTTTTGGATATTTTGTTTTATTTTTTTTATTTTATTCTATTCTATTTTGCAGCTAAATCAAAAATGAAAAAAACAAGTTTCCCTTCTTTGGTTTTGTTTCAGTCCATTTTCCCGTTTTAACAATATATATATATATATATATAAGAGGAAACAAGCGTGCAGTTGCACCCCAAATTCAGCCCATACTCTTTCCTCTTTAACCCACACATGGCGGACAATGCATGATGGGATTCCTGCCCATCACCCAATCCCCAATGGTGCCCTGCAAATTGCAAAGTGGAGGATAGAAAAATCAATAAAAATTGTTTGCTTACAACCATTTAAAGCCCATCACCAGCAGCAACAAAGTATGGGGGTTTTTTTTTCTGATTCGGGGAAACGAGAATAACAAAGAGAGATCACCATTTTCCCCCACACAGAGATCATTTTCACATTCCCATCGTTCCTCATTCCCAATTCCAAAACAACACTGCCATACTTGATTCTTGATTGTTCATTGTTCATCTTGCCAAGTCCCACAACAATGGGTTTAGATTCTAAACTCCCATAAACCCATAACCAAATCTCATCCCCGCTCAATCCATGAATACAATTCCTTTAACAGCCACATCAGAGATTCATCCAACCCAACCCAAAAAGAAATGTAAAATAACAGTTCAAGAGCCAGCATTCACCATCACTATCGAGCCTGTGTCCTCTCCCAATTTTACAAAATCAATAAACACGAAACAACCACTGCCACTGCCATCAATTTTTGACAACCATCAGCAAAGAAAATTTTCCAATACATAGAAAAATCCCAGCAATAACAGGAAAAAAATACAACAGAAGCAATAGCAGCAGCAGTAGCATAGGTATCCCTTTTTATTTCCTCCAATATCAGTATAAAGAAATAATAATAATAATAATAATAATAATAATAATAATAAGAAAAGAAGGGGAGGGGGCCACAGCTGCCACCATCATTGCCGTTCCGCCATTTCCCTCCTTGCTCCGCCCCCTCTTCCCTCTCCACCCTCCACCTTTATCATAACCTAAAATCAAAACAACCGTGAACCACCACCGGCCCACTCTCCCTTTTTGCATGCACTCCGCGAGCCTCCCTCCAAGATCGCCACCGCTGCACCCTTGTTCCTTTCCATAGCCGCTGATCTACTAGCACCATCACACCCTCCTCATCCTTGAGCCATCCATCAACCCCAACATCACCGCCATCACGGCCCCCTTTTCCTACTTCTCCTCTGCAGTTGCTGCCGGCACCCTCTGCCGCAAACCAGTCTTCCCTCCCTCATCCCTTACGCGGCCTCCTTCTCATGCATCCGCACCAAATCATTCGCCAACACTCTACTACCGGCATCCTCTGCAACGAACCAGCCCCGCCATCGTAAGATCGGCCGGTTTCTTCCTACCCCCACTCAGCCTCCTACGCACCCTATCTCTCTCCGCTTCCTTGCTCTCTTGCGAGCACCGCCGCCATCATGCCCTTTGTGCCACAGTTGCATGGCGGTCGCGGTGAGGTGGCCCATCACCGTGGGGTGACCAATTTCTTCCTCTTCCTCTTCCTCCCCTGCCGCGGCTTCCCTTCTCTCTTTCTCCCTTCCTCGCTCTCTCTGTCTCTCTCTTTCAATCCGTGTGTGTGTGAGAGAGAGAGAACTCAATGTGTGTGTATGTGTGAGAGAGAGAGTCTCGTGAGTGTATGTGTGCGTGCGTGTGATGGTGTTTTTGTGAGAGAGAATTTTGTTTTAATTGTGTGTGTATGGATGTAACGTTACCCCACGGAACCCGTACCCAAATTCTATTTTGTTTCTAAATCCAATTTGATCTAATGGGCATCTCCAAGTTTAGGAGCTGAAAATATCAATTGGGCCGTTTGTTTTTGTCTTTTTTGTTTGGGCTATCGTTTATGGGTCTGATGGTTTGAACTGCTTTTCCTTTTTTTTTTCCTGAACCAGAAACTTATTGGGCTATCAAGTGGTATTTGGGCTGTCTTATGTGCAAAAAAGGGGGTAAATAATGAAATTTTGGACTGTTTCAGTATATAAGAATGTGGAGAATATTTGGGTTGTTGTTGTTGTTCCCTCCTGAGATCCTTGTTCAAGTTTCTCATTCCCTCTCTTTTCTTTCCATCTCATCTTCAAAGGGAGATGGCCACATTTGTGATTTACGTTGATGCTCCCATCTGGGAGATGCATTTCGATCTTGCCAACCGATCTTATCATTTGTGAGTCAATATGCTGCCTGCTTGTTTGTTTTCTTGGACCGTCCCTTCGCGCACCTACTTACCAGTTTTTGGTTCTCCACCGCTACTCCTTTCATTGATGACTTTGTTTTCGAGCATGCTCGTCCACGCCGAGGAGCTCATGTTCATCCTGTGGGTCGTCTCGCTACTTCCACCGACCCTACTCATGGGCTTGGCTATTTTCCTCCCTCTCAGGAACATCGTTAGTGGGCATTGATGGTGGCCTCTTGGAGCACTTGTACTTATCTCATGGAGAGGATAACCTTCTTTTGATGTTTTGTTAGAGGTTATCTCCTATAGGTGCGTTTCAGTAGGAGTAGTGAGAGGAGAGGCTTTAGTAGGATGATATTAGTTTCTATGTACATACTGTTTATGTTTCTTCGGATGACTGTACTTGGCCCAACTTCTGTTGTTGGGCATATGATACTATCGTAGTTGTTTGTTTTGGTGTGAATCATGAAATGGTTAATACTTATGCTATCTATATATAATGGTGTGATTATGTTCACAAGGTGGTTGTGTTTATATAGGCCCGCGAAGATTTTTTATTTTCCTTCATGTTATGACAGATGAATGACGTGTTTTGCTTATATGCGCGGCTTACGTTTTGTTTTTAAACAAGTTCAAAAAAAATTTACCCGTATTTTTACTAAAGTATTTCCAAGTCAAAAGTTAAGAACTGAAACAAAAGAGTAATAACTAATAATTAACTTAAACACGTCCTAGGCATGTTAGGTTAAATATTTGGGTATTACATTTTAGTATCAGAGCAATTCAGTTTTCATGGAGCTTGAGGATTAGACTGACTATGCTTCGTAAGCATGATGCGATAGTTATGTTATGTGTAGCGCTTTTTTTTATATGTTATAGAATAGAGACGCATGACCCTTTATATGTGTGTGTGCCATGGTAACTAGCTGACTTTACATGAAATATTGAGCATGATCACCTCAGTATTTGTTGTTCTGTGTCGTAGGAACCAATGGTACGACCACGATAGAATGGGATTCCAGGCAGAGGTGATCAGAGTGATGAAACTGCTGGAGCTCTTAGGGACATGGTAAAGGTCATGCAGATGATGTTTGAAAGAATGGACCGCCAGGGCGAAGCTTATCGTGGCTCCAACATTGCCGAGGGTCACGAGCATGCCCGATTCGGGGAGTTTCACGAGGCGAACCCCCCGTCGTTTAAGGGAGCTTTGAATCCCAACCAGGCTGATGAATGGATCAAGAGCATGGAGAAGATTTTTTCGGTGATCGCTTGCACTGAAGAACAAAAGGTAACTTTTTCTACTTTTATGTTAGAGGCAGATGCTGAGTTCTGGTGGGTTGACACTCGAAGACTGTTGAAGGCATCTAGCACCATGATTAATTGGGAGATGTTCAAGACTTGTTTCTATGAGAAGCACTTTCCGGCATCGGTGAGGAATGCCAAGGATGTGGAGTTCATACAGCTAACCTAAGGAGGGATGAGCATTGTGCAGTACGTTGTAAAGTTTGAGGAGCTAATTAAGTTTTCGAGGATCTTTCAAGGAGACCCCGACGAGTTCTGGAAGTGTGTTAAGTATGAAGGGGGCTGAAGGCGGAGATCAACGTTGCCGTTGCACATTTGGAGATTAGGGACTTTCCTACCCTATTCAATAAATGCCGCATCATTGAAGATGGCCACAAGAAGCTGAACGCGTCAAGGGCCGAGAATTTCACTTATAAGTTGGCGCCCCAAGCTTCGAGGTTCAAGCCACAATTCAAGCCGCAATTCAGGCCGCAATTCAGGCCGTAGGGCCCCAGGAAGACTTTTCATTATGGGGGATTGAGTGGTCCTAAAGGCAAGGCACCTGAGAGGGCCCCAGTTGCACCCCCACAGCCTGCACCTTCTACACCATGCCCCAAATGTGGGAAGTCACATGGAGATCGACCTTGCTTGATAAGTCAGAGAGTTTGTTTCAAGTATGAAAGGCCAAGTCATTATGCTAGAGAGTGCCCCGGAAGGAACCTGACAGCCCCTACTACTAGACCACAGCGTCAAGGGAGGGTCTTCACCCTTAATGCGAAAGACTCGGCAAAGTCCAACGACCTCATAAAAGGTAAGTGTGAAATGAACGGTAGGACCTTAATTGTACTGTATGACTCTAGCACAATTCATTCATTCATATCATATGATATTGTCAAGTCCTTGCAATTGCATGAGTCAGAACTTCCTTATGACCTTATTGTTTCCACACCTACTGGTAGCCCTGTTAGGACAAGTAAATGTTGTCTAAATTGTCATTTCATCACTCAAGGCAGACCTTTTGTCTTAGATTTGATTTATGTACCCATACATGGTCTAGACTTGATTCTTGGCATGGGTTGACTTTATGCTAACTGTGTACTGTTGGATTGTTACACAAAGTCTGTCATATTTTCCCCCATACCTGGTGTACCTAGTAAGCCTTTAAGCCTTTACCTAAGTGCTGTAAAGGTCAACTGTTACATGAAAGAGAGTAAGGGATATGTTCTCCTAGCCACTAGCAATGTAGACCTTGAGCAGAACATTGATGATGTGCCCATGGTAAGAAACTATCTTGAGGTATTTCCAGATGAGATACCCGAGTTCCCTCCAAAGAGAGAGATAGAATTCTCTATAGAGTTGGTCCCAGAGGAGGAGCCTATTTCTATAGCACCCTATAGGATGTCACCCTTAGAGTTGATCGAGTTGAAGACTTAGTTAGAGGAGCTTTTAGAGAAGAAATTTGTGAGACCTAGTGCATCGCAATTGGGAGCCCCGGTTTTGTTTGTTAAAAAGAAAGATGGGATTCTTAGGCTTTGCATAGACTATGGACAGTTGAATCGAGTGACAGTGAACAATAAGTACTCTTTGGCTAGAATTGATGATTGATGGATCAGTTGAGGGGCGCAATAGTGTTCTCGAAGATTAACTTGAGGTCGGAATACCATTAAATTAGAGTAAGGGATGAGGACATACCCAAGACTGCCTTTAGGACCCGATATGGCCATTTTGAGTTCACAGTTATGTCGTTTGATTTGACCAATGTTCTTGCTGTGCTCATGGACTACATGAAAGGATCTTTAGGTCCTATTTAGATTTGTTTGTGGTTGATTTCATAGATGATATACTCATCTATTCGAAGACTTGCGAGGAGCATGAGCATCATTTGAGGGTACTTTTAGAGATTTTGAAGGAAAAGAAGTCGTACGCGAAGCTATCTAAGTGTGAATTCTAGCTGGAGGAAGTGAAATTTTTAGGGCATGTGGTGTCAAAAGGGGGTATCGCAATAGACTCCAGTAAAATAGAGGCTGTGATGAGCAGGGAGAGACATACTACGATGACAGAGATGCAAAGCTTTTTAGGGTTGACAAGATATTACCATAGGTTCATTAAGGGATTTTCTCATATTTCCTTACCCTTGACCAAGCTTATTAGGAAGAATGCTCCTTTTACATGGACTTTGAAGTAGGAAAAGAGCTTCTAAGAGCTAAAGATGAAGTTAACCACAACCTCAGTGTTAGTTTTGCTTGACCCCAATGCACCGTCTGAGGTGTATTGTGACGCTTCGGGGAAAGATTTGGACTGTGTGTTGATGCAAAATAGGCAAGTTGTAGTCTATGCGTCCAGACAACTCAAGCCTAATAAAGCAAACTATTCCACCCATGATCTAGAGTTAGCAACTGTAGTGTTCGCCTTGAAGGTTTGGAGGCACCATTTGTATGGAGTAAATTTGAGGTGTTCTTTGATCACAAGAGTCTCAAGTACCTTTTTGATCAGAAGGAGTTGAATATGAAGCAGATAGGTAGATAAAATTCTTGAAGGATTATGATTTTGGGTTAAACTATCATCCCGATAAGGCTAATGTGGTGGCTGATGCCTTGATTCGAAAATTGTTACACTTGTCTCAAATGATGGTTAGAAAGGTAGTTGATTGAGAGGTTTAAAGACCTAGACTTGGGGATGATGTTGACCACTGAAGGAATGAGAATGTGTCATCTCAGTATGACGAGTGACTTCAAGGAAAGAATCACTCGAGCTCAACAAAAGGATGAGGAGTTTAAGGAGACCTTAGAGGCAATAGAAGTGGGAAAGTTGAAGGGATTCGCTCTTGGAATCGATAAACTATGGAGGTTTGAAGGCAAAATTCCTGTGCCGGCCAGTGATGACCTTCAAAAGGAGATTTTGGAGAAAGCTCATAAGAGTCATTTCACTATTCACCCTGGTACCGCCAAGATGTATCACAATTTGATGAAGATGCTTTGGTGGCCCAGATTGAAGCAAGATGTGGTCACATGGGTGAGTAAGTGCTTAGTCTGTCAAATGGTGAAGGTTGAGCACCAAAAATCTTATGGAATGTTACAACCCTTGTCGGTTCCCAAATGAAAGTGGGATAGTATTTTGATGGATTTCGTGACGGGTCTATCTAAGGCCCAAGCTGGCCATGATGCCACATGGGTGATTGTGGATCGACTGATGAAGTCGGCTCACTTTCTATCCATTAAGGTGACGTACTCATTGGACAAGTTGGCTCAATTGTATATCCAAGATATTATGAGGTTGCATTGAGTGCCATCGACGATAATCTTGGATCATGATCCGCAATTCACGTCACGTTTTTGGGGAGTCTATCAGAAGGCGTTTGGTTCTTGTGCTTGAGCACGGCTTACCACCCTCAAACGGATGGACAATTGGAGAGGACAATACAAACCTTAGAAGATATGTTGAGAGCATGTGTTTTGGACCAAAGCGGAAGTTGAGATAAATACTTACCATTGATCGAGTTTGTATATAACAACAGTGATCACACAAGCATCGGTATGGCGCCATATGAGGCCTTGTATGGAAGAAAGTGTCAATCCCCTTTGTGTTGGTATGAGCCCGGTGAACAAAGCATGTTAGGACCCGAACTTGTAAGGGAAACAACGGAACAAATCAAGAGGATTAGGAATAGGATCCTTACTGTTCAAAATCGACAGAAAAGTTATGCGGATAAACGCCGAAAGTCGTTGTTTCAAGGAGAGCATGTATTCCTTAGGATCACCCCCATGAAAGACATAGGACAAGCCATGAGAGTCAAAAAGTTGAGCCCTAGATTCCTTAGTCTCTTTCAAATTCTTGATAGAGTCAGGTCGGTGGCATATCGGATAGCCTTGCCACCAAATCTGTCTAACCTTCATGACGTCTTCCATGTCTCTCAATTGAGAAAATATCAATCCAACTCTAGTCATATGCTAGAGCCAGAAAAAGTACAGGTAAGGGAGAACCTGACCTTTAACTTGCCGCCTACGAGGATCGTGGACAAAGGAGTTAAGCAATTGAGGATTAAAACTGTACCTTTAACTTTCCTGTTAGTTAGAGTCTTTTTTTTTTATGTCTTGAAAATCCTTCTGGTCTTTTATTTTATTTCATTTAGGTAATTGATCGATAATCCTCCCTTTTTGTGAACAGAGTTAGTTTAATCGTGACGGCTTGTTAATTTTATATTTTAGAATATTTTAGCTGTGACAGTTTGATATTCTCAATTCCTTTTCAAAGAAAATGAAGTCAACCAACCAATAAATATTTTATAGAACGACGTGGTTTTGAGTTCCTCATTATACTAGGGGATATGTCGGCGTAGCTAACAACCATCAAGTCAAAATTAACTTTTCCTAAAATTTTATTCTCTTTTATTATTATTATTATTATTCGATTTTTATTTCCTTAATTTTATTTTGTACATGAAATGTTAAATCATAAGTTATAATGATGGCTACAATTATATGCTCATGTTTGCATCTCTAAATAATATGCTAAGATTAAATGTGACATAAAACACCTGGAAATGACCCTCTATACTCCAGAAATTAATGGTTATGAGAGGTGATCCAAGCAGGGGATTCTTCAGACTCCAGGAATTAATGATTATGGGAGGTGATCCAAATGGGTGATCCTTTAGACTCTAGGAATTAACGATTATGAAAGGTGATCCTATGCTCCCTATTCTGCACTAGACTAGTGACAACTAGTTAGGAATGAGCTCATAACCTAGAACTTTCAAGAGGGGAGAGCAGTTAGGTGGCCTCTTCGAAGAGAACAAGAAAGTTAAGTCACCTAGGATATTAAAGAGGAAAGATCAAGTTATAATAGCTTGTGTTTTTTATGCCATATCGATTTATTATGATTCTTGTGATGTGTTACGTATGGCATTGACATGCATTCATGATGAGGTATGATGTATTCATAGCATTAAGAATTATGCTAAAAGACACGGACCTCGACTAACGGCTTTTAAATTTAATCAATGAATCTTATTATGTCCACTAGTTTCATAATGAAACCCAAGGTTCCTGAAGACGAAGATGATGACACATGTTTGGAGGTAAGAGCCCTCCTAAGATCCTTGTTCAAGTTTCTCATTTCCTCTCTTTTCTTTCCATCTCGTCTTCAGAGGGCGATGGCCACGTTTGTGATTTATGTTGATGCTCCCATCTAGGAGATGCATTTCGATCCTGCCAACCAATCTTATCATTTTGTGGGTTGTTGTGCCGTTCGCCTGTTCATTTTCTTGGACTGTCCCTTTGCTCACCCAGTTACTAGCTTTTGGTTCTCCACCACTACTCCTTTCACTGATGACTTTGTTTTTTAGCGTGCTCGTCCATGCTGAGGAGCTCATGTTCATCCCGTGGGTCGTCTATCTACTCCCATCGGCCCTACTCATGGACTTGGCTATTTTCCTCCCTCTCAAGAACGTCGTTAGTAGGCGTTGATGGTGGCCTCTTGGAGCGCTTGTACTTATCTCACGGTCTCTTATAGGTGCGTTTAGTAGTAGTTAGAGGAGAGGCTTTAGCAAGATGATATTAGTTTCTATGTACATACTATTTATGTTTCTTCGGATGACTGTACTTGGCCCAACCCTTGTTGTTGGGCATGATACTATCTTAGTGGTTTGTTTTGGTGCAAGTTATGGAACAGTTAATACTTATGCTACCTATATATGACGGTGTGATTATGTTCATAAGGTTGTTGTGTTTATATATGCCCACAAAGAGTTGTTATTTTTCCTTCATGTTATGACAGACGAATGACATGTTTTACTTATACGTGCGGCTTACGTTTTGTTTTTAAAAAATTTCAAAAAAAAATTACCTTTATTTGTACTAAAGTATTTCTAAGTCAAAAGATAAGAATTGAAACAAAAGAGTAATAACTAATAATTAACTTGAACACGTCCTAGGCGTGTTAGGTTAAATATTAGGGTGTTACAAATACAAACTCAAAAGCTGTAATTGGATTTTATAGTTACTGGCTAATTATATTGTCCACTTTGCATGTGTTAAATTTGGAATATGGTTTTTCTAGAAAATGTAATTGGAGTATCCTATGGTGGTGGGTGTATGAAATGGAGGTTGAAGAGAGTAATAGCATGAGATAAGAAATGACTAGAACTATAACAATACAATAAACAAAGTAGTATTGAGGAGTTGTCTGGGGTCCTTGGCCAGTGGCATATCATATTACTATCTGAATTTTGCATGAATTTTTGTAGAACTAATGAATTGGCAGATAATTATGAAACTTACTTAATATGCTTAGCTATAAATGATATTCCAAGTACTTTTCCTCAACTTCATGTATTATGCTCTATATTCTTTGGAGAAAATAACACTTCTGCTGTATTCTTTGGTGGAGGATTTTGGAATTCTGCTCCAGCTAAACTTCATTTTATTACCTGGAGTCGTTGACATATCTTCATGTATCAAACTTCAACAAGTTTGCAAGAAGCAAGGCCTCAAAATTACATTTAGGCACCATACCGTAGTTCTGTGCTAGAGATCTTAAGCTCAATTCCTTTTTAAAAATAAAATATCTTACATTAGTGGGGACTTGCTCTTAACCCACTCTCCTCTTCTTGATATTTGAGAGAAGTAACATGCTCATATCATTGGGCACCTCAGATTTTGGCTTGTTTGTTGAATAGATATCCTGAGCGATAGTATTAATGAACTGTAAATTAGGAATAAAGAATCGTTATTGCCAGATTTCTTTCTGCCTTATTTTCTGCTTCTTCGAAAGAAGTTCTTACTTGGGACTCAAATTTTGAAATTGCTACAGGCATGCGTTAAAAGGATCCAAGGCGATGAGTCTGGGCACAAACACTGCACTGGACAATATTTTGATTATTGGTCTTGTATTGACAAATGTGTAAGTATTACTATTTAGTTAGTAAATAAACATTGAGTCATTTGGTTTGCTTTTCTACTCTCTGATGAATGACAATCCTTCAATGCAGGTTGCACCAAAGCTATTCTCCAAACTGAAGTAATGGGATACAATTTTATGTTATATTATCATTGCGTTCTGTTTTATTTTCATTCCCAACAAGCTGATCCCACACATTTGATTTTGTGACCAACCTGTATGCCCTGTATGGTTATCATCGTGGTTGCTGTGAAATTGAGTCCATGTTGACCTTGGATTATGATCAATAAGAACATTGCCAAATCGTACCTTTGGGATTTGGAAGGATGTATGCCGATATGGATCCAAGTATCCAACATTTTTGGGAAGTTCTATAAAAAAATGATTTGAACTGTGGATTTTAGATTTTCTGTTGACGTGTCACAGCTAAAATGCTAATGCTAAATAATACAAAATTTCCCCTGCACCATAAATTTTATAATTTCACAAGGAACGAAATAGTGTATTCTTTTTTTGATATAACGAATTTTTTAGGTGATGCTAAAATGCTAATGCTAATCCGTTTTTTCCCTTTTAAGGTGATGCTAGAAGTTGAATGAATTAAGCGGTTCTTTATCTACAATTAGTAAGGCTTCTCAATCCCTATTTAATTTGAGAAAGACCTGACGCAATTTGTAGGGTGTAAAATAATACAACTACACTGTGGAGGCATTTTCTCTTCCAGTTTATATGATCTGTTCATGAAATTAATACTCTTGAACAAGGAAGTACAAGGATTCTGTAATATCTTTACAGAATTTTTTTAATGATTGAAGATTGCATTCTTATTTTAGTGTTGTAAGAATATGCTTATCACTTTGAAACATCTTTTGTAGGTCGAAATGCACTTTAATTATTGACCTTATACATTTTAAACCTTAATATTTGACTATTATGATGTTATATTAGCTTGTGATGTTCAATTGAAAAAGAAACTCATTAGCTTGCAATGGTGCGATGCCTCACGTCACTATTGAGGTCGACCCAACGTGGGTATGACTTCTCGTTGAGAAGTTGGCAACCCTATATCCAACCTTTTCCATCGGCCTGTGAACATATCAGAATCTGATAGTTCATCAGTCTCGTACCTTCCATTTTTTGTTCATGCGTGGTTCATGACATGGGTACAGTTTCCATGTCGGACTTCATATCTTCTGCAGGTTCATCCCTATCCTAAGACTCCTTCATTATTTGACCCAAAAAAAAAGGACTCCTTTATTGTGACAGAAAATAAGTCGCCTTTGTTTGTTATACCAAAATCGAAGACTCCTTTATTTGTTAGCAAAATGTTAAAAAAAATAAAAATAACTCCTCTACTTGGAAGAGTTAGTGGCCTGAATTTCATAACCGTCCAGTGCCTTTTCTTTTTTTAATGTTTTTGGGATGTTTGAGACCATAATTATTAAAATCGACCAGCCAGTTTGGATCTGAAACCGGTGTCCAGTTCTCCCTTTAAAATCGGTTCTTCAGTTGATGGGTACAACTCGGGTATGATCAGCTGGTTTTGATCTGAACCAGAACCAAGTTTGAACATGGTTATTAAATTGGGTATTAAACCCTAATGTGGGCTTACTCTTCTACCATCTTATTAATGCAATGATTTCATAAATTGATTAAATTCAATAGAGTAGCGTAGTTATTTTATAAATTCAGAACTTCCGTACAAATTTTACAAATAGATGGCAATCGGGATTAATTTTACCATAGAGGGGATTTTTCTATTACCATATAAAATTTATAAGTACGAATACGTTTTAGATAATTTATAGCTAAAAATTTATCATATGTTTCACTAACTAAATTTATTAATATTTTAAATATTTATGATTAAATTATTGGATTCAAAAGGGTACTCGTATCTTTGGGGTACCAAAATAAAAACCCTCAATAGAAGTTTATATAATTTGCTATCAAAATTGTAATTGATAATAAGCAGTAATAAAGACCCACAAAAGAAAAAACTTACTACATTTCTTATTAATATTTATCTTAAAAAATCGAGACAATTTAGGACATTAGAAAATTAGGATATCTAACTATAAATTAACTCTATTTTTCAAGTCGTCTGTTGATAAGGAGTTGAGGGAAGAGTAAAATACAAAATCCGCCGGTCGTACGTATCCTTGAAATGCGTCTAGATTCTTTTCAGTGGCAGTGCCAGCCAGCCAAATGGCCATCTTAGTCACGCTCCTGATCAGCAGGAATCAAGGGGTCTTGTTGTTGGAAACGGAACTGGTCAATGTCACAGCACAAAGTAAAATGGCACTGAGTTTCTTTCTTTGTTTTCGTTCGCCCCCTATATTATCATTTGAATGATTTACTGGTTTAACTGGGTTAGAAAGAGCTAATCCTTCAAAAAAAGGGGAAAAGAGAAAGAGCTAATTCAGTACAAACGTACGTAATCAAAAATTACTTTTTTTAATAGAAAATATTGTTTGTTTTCTTATAACATGACCTGAGAAAAAACATGAACCGGAGAAAGATGTTGGAGACAAAAAGAAAGTGATGAGCGCAGCTTTTATGTACTAGATGTTAGGTATCATAAATGTTGTTGGGTTTAGATAATATTATTGAATAAAGGGCTTCAAACCCTTCCTTATTGGCCCAATATAATTTTGCCATTTGTTCAATTTTAGTCAATGTTAATATTTACTTATCGAGCATTACTATTTCAAATTTGGGGTCTGATTGAGACATTTATTCTATCACTATTGAATGTAATGGATTAATGGGAATAGTGATGACAACTATCGCATCTAATGTGATAGAGTAGAATTGGACATCATTATTGGTCATTGAAATAATATTTGTCTTACTTATCACCTTAATTCCCAAAGGTACACTTCAACAATGTCGACGAGCCCCAGCCACCAACGTTATAGTCCCCATTCATCCTTCTGCCTACCATTATCGAGCACCTTCCTTATCTAGAAGAAATCAGGTTCCTCTTTGATTTATTTACTTACCATTTGATTTTTACCCCAAAACAACACGAGCATATCTGTCATGGAAAATTTCCATGGAAGCCATATAGTGCCACAAACTCCACCAAGCCCTCTCTCCTATGCATTTGGTTACATTTAATTTGAAGACTACAACTGTACTCTTTGGTCAAAAGTGATTTGGGATTTGATATTAGGAATATTGAAAATGCTCATCCTTTCAAAAATCTGAAGAATCATCCACTTGTTTGTGCAGGCCCGTTTTTCAAGTACCCTCCAGCAAGTCCATGCTCACCTTCTTGTCTTGGGCTGCCATTGTTTCATGGAGGTTACTCAGTGATGGTGTGCAGATATGATGGATGGTGACTATGTACGTGATATCTAGGGTTTATCATAGGGACAACAATTGCTACCCTACCTGTGGGCCTGCTCTACCTACCTTGCATGGGTCGAGTTGAAAACCCACTTGGTATTGGAGTAGGTAGGCGGCACAGGATGGGTTTTGTCTATAGGGTGGGTGCGAATTTAGGGTGACGGCCCTACCCACCCCACACACTCTATATAAATATTTATAAATATTATTATATAAATTTATGTCTTTTTTTATCCTGACCCTAATAGTAATATCTTATCACTATTATCTTATCAAACTTCATCTTCATTCATGATTTCACGTTGCAAGACCACACACCACAATCATCTTCTTCCATTTTAATTCTTCCTCAAGTATTTCAACCTTATGATAAGCTTATTTCACATTATTGAGGATTTTCTCGTTGATTTCTTGATACTAATAATTGCTACTATGGAATTTAAATATTGATATTGGTTATACTTTATATGATTGTGTTTGATTTATTTAATTTCTTGTTTGTTATTTTCTTAAAACTAGTCATTTTATATGTTTATCATATTTTACAATAATTTTAAAGATTTTTTAAAAACATAGTGGGGCAAGGTGGATATCCCCGGAGTGGATGTGTGTTTAAATTTTCAAAACCCACAGATAAAGGCAGGATGAATTGAGACTAGTGTTAATACTAATATGCGAGATGAGGTTAGGTTGAGCTAAAACTCACCCCTATCCGTCCCGTTGCCAACCCTAGTTTATCGATGATTTTTGTCACGTGTGGGAGTAAGAAATGGGGTAAAGTTATAATTAAACAAAAATCTTCTGGGTTTAAACATAAAATCTGAAGTAGAAACAATTAAGTGCTTAAGTGAACTAAAATTGAACACAAGGCGAATTTATACTGTGCTACTTAAGAAAGGTTTGAAACCCTTTATTTTTTAGTGGGTACCATAGGAATCAACACAAATAAATAAATAAATGAATAAAATGCAATTACATTTAATTATTGGGCGTGTTATGCAATTAAGTATTGGGCATGTAATATGCTGTTAACATTTTTTTATGAAAATCAAACAGTGATGATGGTCCCAATAACACCAACTGCAGTTCTTTATAAAGTATGAACGCATTGGATTCCAGTTTCAATTGGAGAGTCCCACCTATTCTGGATGGCACCCCCTACAACATTAATATTATTCTATTTCCCCACTTATATCGCCATCTATAAATACCCTTTATCCCAAGGCGTGTGTCCACCACACTTCCAATATCCCAACTCATCACTTTTCTTAATTTTCACCCTTTTCCTTTAACTCCTTTGCAATCTCTTTAGCCTATTCACAAAAAAAAAAAAAAAAAAAAAACACTTGAAATTTATATCCAACCTTCTCTCCAATGGCAGACACAATTCAACCAAGCCACGACCACCATGCTCCTGCACCCCTTCCCGAACCTAACAACCCTAATTCAAAGGTCTTTAACATTGACATGGATGTAGAGGAGCAAAAAGACCAAGAGGACCATGAAGAGGTTGAGGTTTTTGACTATACCAAGAGGGCACAGTGGCTTAGGGCTGCTGTTTTGGGTGCTAACGATGGCTTGCTCTCAATAGCATCCCTAATGATGGGTGTTGGAGCCGTGAGGGAAGATGTTAAGACTATGATCCTCACTGGTGTTGCGGGTTTGGTTGGTGGTGCTTGCAGCATGGCCATTGGAGAGTTTGTCTCCGTTTATTCACAGTATGATATTGAGCTTGCACAGATGAAGAGGGAAGGGAACACGGAAAATATGGACAAGCTTCCCAACCCCTATTATGCAGCCTTGGCCTCGGCCGTGGCATTCGCGGTCGGGGCCTTAGTGCCGCTTCTAGGGGCGGCGTTTGTAAAGGATTATAAGGCGAGGTTGGGGGTGGTGGTGGCTGTGGTGAGCCTTGCCTTGTTGGTGTTTGGAGGGTTGAGCGCTTATCTAGGGAAAGCACCTTTTGTGAAGTCATCTTTGAGGGTTTTGATTGGAGGGTGGCTGGCCATGTCTCTTACTTTTGGTTTAACCAAGCTGGCAGGTCATGTTGGAGTTTGATGATCTATAAATATATGTGTTATCATCAAACACCTTTTTTTTTCCCTTTGCCACTTTAGTTGGATCTTTTCTAGTTTGATGCATGTTTTCTTTTTTGCTTAGTTTGCAACATATATATAGCTTGATGTATGTTTGGGAATATGTCAATGGTTTCAAGCTGTACCAAATCTGAAGTGATAATAGAAATATTGCAGGTTGCATATTATGCTTTGATTATCTTCATGGATCCATGAATTATTTTTTTTCATTAAAGATTAATTACTCTACATGCTAAGGTATCATTCGATGCTTTGGTTCGCCAATTATTTTGCTCACACAACGTTTCAGTTCAAGTATTGTGAATGAAAAGAATATTGCAAAAAGAACTCTACTCCATAATAAATAAATGTGACAAACAAACCTGTTTGGAGTCCAATAAACTCCAAGTATTAGTCTGGTATAGAAGGACAAAAAAATGCTCTATAAAGTTGAGTATGATCCCTTTTATGCCATAAAATTTCTTTTATAATTAAATTATAAGTAAATTAACTCAAAAAGATTAATTGAAGTGGTACGTGACTAAGCAATTGAGCTTTTTATTAGGTTGAGAATATGAATCTAAATTGTAAGAAAATAATTATTTTAAAAAATGTAATCTTATAGTTTTAGGATTGAATAGAGGTTAACTTAAGTTTAAATAGATTAAATGAATGAAAATGCCTTGAAGTCCAAAAACAGAAATCAGACAAATTTTTTCTTTTTGACCTTTGTGATGGTTAGGATATCAATTTTGCTAAAATTAAATAATAAACTTTTATATTGAAAATTTAGATAACGCCGTCTCTATGCTAAATACTTTTTAATTTGTTAATATTGTTCTCTTTATGTTTTTTATCATAAAAAATTATTTATTTTGTTATAATCTTACAACTACACACCTACACTAATTGGTAGCTTTTCATGATGTACATTAAAAATTAAATAAAGATTAGTAAATGTCATAATTTGTACTTTCATAAACATATATACATAAATATATAAAAAATAATTAATATTAAACCGTCATAATGTGTTACTGAATTTTTTGCTAAAATGATGCAGCATTATTAATTTTTTACTTTTGACAAGATGAATAATATTCATTCCTGAATTGATTTATTCCAGTATTTCCTTTGTAACGAATAATTCTGCTTATGTAGTATTAATTTAATGAAATCATCGGGAACCAAAGCCCCTACTAAATCCACCCTTGGGTATGATTATCCTTTAAGTTAGAGAAAAATGCTAGAACAAGTTCCTTATAAGTTTATTTTGCACACTGCTTAGACATAGAAATAAAAGAAGACAAATGATAAACATACAACACTACACTTATACTATATACTTATATTAAGTTAAAAATTATAAATTAACATGTAAAAAGTTATAAATTTAGATGTAAAAAATTATAAACTAATATACACAAATTTACAACATACTAATTTATAACTTTTTACAAATTAATTTATAACTTTTACATATAAATTTATAACATTTTATACATAAATTTATAACTTTTAATTTTAATATAAATATATAATATAAATATGATGGTGCATGTCCATCCTCATAAAAGAAAAAAGCTTGGTCCTACTAAACCAAACTCCCATGAAATCAGCAAGGAGTAGGTAGATATATCTTTTTTGGGCTCAGTGTTCGGGATACTTTATAATTACTCTTGTATTTGTCCAAGTCTCAAAATGATTGAATAAACATTATTTTCTCCCAGATTTACCAGAGGAGCACACCTTAAACTTAGGCATAAGTTTTCTGTCCCGAAGAATATTATTGGCTGATGAGAAAGGTGGGTGGCACAATTTAAAAAGGATAATTTTCTGATAGAAATTCGATTCGAGAACCATCAACAAGAACAACATATTACACAGAAAATAACCTCCAAAGTAAATGTGATCCAATTTATTATATGTAGACAGTGCTGACCTTGCAAAGTTGCGATAAAATAAACTAATGAATCAATATAGATTCATGAAAAAGTGAAAAAAAAAAATTACTTTTCACGTGATTGAATAATTTCTAAAAAATAATGGAATATCAAAAAAATCAATTTTCAATTTTTTTTATAAACAATAAAAAGAGTAGCCTCTGAAAAAAAATTAATTTTTTTTAATTGTATATAAAGTTTATATTTTACAATCATTTTCTTTTAAAAATCTGAAATAAATGCACCCTTAATTACGATTGGGATCAGACTTTCATCAAAACATCATTCCATTTAAAAACCATGAGTTAGCTATTACAAGCATGCGGAAGAGGTTTGGTTTTGGTTGGCTCCGGTGGGTGTTTCTTTTGGCTTGTATTGGTAACAGGGAGGCCTCCTTATTTTGACTCATGGATCAAGTGCAGCACTGGTTTTTTCCTTCTTTTTTTTTGTGGTGTATTGTCTCGGGGTCTTCGTTGGTGTTTTCTGATTAGATCGATGTGTAAGTTGTGGGTGCATACATTTTAGACTTAGCTTCTGGTCTGTAGCTTTTTATGCTGATCTTGTATTCATGGCTCCTCTCCTGGTATGCGAGTTAATTTAGAGCTCTATCTATTCATCGGGAAAAAAAATATATAGTCCAGACAGTCTAACTTTCATTCATTCCTACGTTATTCTTCTTAAATTTCATGGGAGTGACTATTGTCACTCCTAATTTTATTATTTTTACTCCTCTTTTAATGCTTCTAACTTAATATTCCTAAAACGTCCTTAGTTAAATCTTGTGTTTAATTTTTGTCCATTATTAATCTAATATTTTAAATTATATTCAATAATTACACTAATTAATATTACATAGAGATTAATTATTTTTAATTTATCAATTTGAAAATAAAATCAACATATTATTCTGAGTGCTCTAATATTTTGGACAAAAAGAAAAATATGTTCCTTTTAAACTTTGATGCAAGCAAGAGATAAATAAACACACATATTTTGTACTATTTTGAGAACTCTTTTCAATTTTTTTCGGGGACAGATTAAATTTAATGTAAAGATAAATTTCAATTTACAACTAAATTATTCATTTCTTAAAAAAAATCAAAAATATAATAAATTTAAATATTTTAAATATAAATATGCTAAATTTACTGTTAGCTTTTACCATAATTACTTACTTTTTTTACGGAAATAATTATTTACATTTTGTTAACCAAGTTTTGATAAAAATCTATTTACGGTATTATGAATTTAGGATATCATGATAAACTATACTTTTACGGCCCACAAAAAAAAAAAAGACTATAGTTTTATGCATTAATTCTCTAATTTATTTATTTTTATTTCAAATATAAATTTGGTCAATTCATTTATTACATAATTAATGAATTAAAATATTTTTTATCAAAACTTCATTTACTAATATATTTTGACATTGAATTGCTCAATTTTTCAAATTTTAAAAATCACAAAGTTACCTCTTATCTTATGTGTGTTAAATGATAATAGGAACATTTTTTTTTTACCAAAATTTTAAAGCACTCAAGGAATAGTAGATTGATCTTATTTTAAAACAGAAATTTAAAATTAGCCAAGTCATATACTTAATATTAATGAGTATAATTACTAAATATAATTTAAAATATTAAAGTAGTTAAAAAATTATCTAAACATTAATAAAGGGTAATTTAGGAATACTAGATTAAGAGCATTAAAAATGGAGTGACAATAAATAAAAAGGAGCAAAATTTTGTAAGCATTTTTCTTACAGTTACAAATGCAATCAATAATTGCTCACTAAAACTATAATTATCATGGAAGAGAAAATTGGACCGTACCTGTCGGTCCAATCGGTTCCACCAGAAATCGGTCACCTGGCCGGTCCAGTTCAGTTTAAAAAATTGAAAAAAAGTCAAAATCGGTCAAGAATCGAGAAAAACCAATGAACCAGATCAGTCTGGAATTTTTTTTACAAAAAAAAACTTAATATGCTTCATATTTTTTGACAGCCAAAATAAAAAAAAATGGAATCAAACAAAGACACTAACAAAGATTATTAAGTTATTCTTCTTCTTTTTTCGTCATTCATAGATTGCTCACTATAAACCTCGTTAGTCATCAATAAATATTGTTTTAAAATACTTTGTGACCATATTGTGAGGTTGAAACTAGAGAAATTTTACATAAATTATATTTATTTTTATAGACCTATAAATATTTTTTGTGTTAATTATATTAATGTTAATAATTTAATATTTTTTATATTTTAATTAATCATATATATATATATATATATATATTATATTTTGATTGAACCGCGATTAAATTGGTTGGACTTCTAAATTTTTGAGTCAACATCTTGGCTGGTTCAATGTCCAGGCCAATTTCCTCTTCCTTCATAATTATGTCAATTACTTACGTGTAAAAGCTTTATACCGATGCCAAGACCAATGCAGTTGTGACCATATATAACTTGTATTCATTTAGCGAGAAACCAATACACAAGGCCCAATCAATTACGAAAACATTAACAAACCTAGCCAATTGAGAAATACCTTGAGAGGCAAAATATTTTTCTCGCTAATGGGGAAGCGAATTTTACAGCCTGAAACACGTCACTTCTGTATAAATATACTCTTAATTAATCATGTCATCTAATTTTTCATAAACTTTTCACTAATCAAACAAGCACACTTTACAGCAGCTATAGTATGGACTTTGGACAGGATATAAATGAACATATATTACCATGCATCCTGTGCCCATATATATCATGAAGGATCCCTTTTCGGCTTATCTACTCTTGAAATGAATAGAAATGTAAAAGGCGTCTGTGGGCGATAATTAAATAGCGCGACCAAGGTGAACTATGTGTATATGCAATATAAGTGTTCACCCATGATGGTATCATTGGTATGTCAGACAGCGTATGCGTTAATTGATAGCTGGTTTCTTATCTTGCCATAGAATCACATAAAAATGAAAGTACATTGAAAACGTGAAAAAGAATTTAAAGAAAGCAAAAGAGGAAAAAGGATTTTCTTTAGTGGACTCAAAAATAATTCTGTCTTTACCAAAAAAAAAAAAAGTATTCTGTGGTGGTGAAGTGTCTGAAAGACAAGGAACCTATTGAAGAAATATGCTTTTCCAAAAATGAATAAAATGGGAGCCCACAACAAAGTAATTAAAGGTGAGACTCAACTGCTAAAGGAACTAAAAGTGCTAGCTAGCTATTTTAATTTTAACTTTAATTTCTTTATTTTGGTGACAAATTAAGCCGTGCCCAGTTGCGCAGAAGCAGCTCATCTATCGCTTTTTCTTCATCATTGTCGGCCGCATGCTGTATATGTGTAAATTAATAAATTATATTCCAATTCAATATTAACTAAACAGTGGCAACTTAGTGGAATGATTTACTAATAATCAAGAAAAGAACTGTTTTTAACTTTGGCTCAGGTGGAGAGTCGAGACCAGGACGAGTAAGGATCTCGGGTCGGTTGCTACTTCCTAATAATATAGTAAAATAATATATTACACGTACGAAGCATTACGATAGCGGATTAAATTGGAGCTCTCTGCAATGGGGTTGCACAAATATGTAATATAGGATCTTGGCGAAGTGCAATTCAGTTAAATTGAATGGACCTGAACCCACAGCTCTAGCTACTGAAGTTACGTACGTTGAACCAAGCATTGAGTTTGAAGCATTAATTGGTATGTTTTGGCATAAATCCACGGGCTTATAATATAGATTAGTTAAGCCACACGTCATGTGCTCTTACTGTGATCAACCATTTTATATGTGTAAAACATAATCTGTATGCGAAATACCACATATGTTGATGAGCTAGCTGAGGATTTTGAAAATTATAGAAGCAAATAAACAAAGAAAGGAATGTGTTCTCCACACGCAACCCACACGCCATTCTGGTTTTTTATTGATAGCGATCCATCGCCAAAGTCAATAAGAATGGATGGTGACAGAACCAGCAGCAACTAACTGTGATTATAAAAGAAAAAAAAATGTCACATCTTTTTGTGTGAAAAAATTAGAGTGTAAGTAAATTAACAAGAAGATAGACTCTATTATAATTAAATATTAAAACATAAAAGTATGAAGTGATGTAAATATAATTAGTGTGTATATATGTGAGATAAGCTTTCTTTATTTTTTCTTTCTTTTGCCCATGTACCCTAAAAAAAAAAAGTGTGTGCATATGTGTATATAAGGGATTGGATCGTTGAAATGATGTGAATGGCGTTATTTTCATTTTTATGAAGTGGTTTACTGGTGAAAGTCTTCTTTCTTTTTTTAGTTCGATAATCAAGTGCAGATGAAACTCTCTTCCTAAGGACATGTGTAACGAGACAACTCTTGCATCAGCTCAGTGCATGTATAGACAAATAAATTAGTTCAGCTAACTGTTAGTCCATTGTTTAAAGTTAAACCCGATTATATTTTCCGGTGTGCAGTTAGTAAATGATACGAAGAAGGATTAATAGTAAATGACACGAAGAAGGATTAATTATTCCTTGAACATTATTCTCTACTCACCCTAAATATTATTTTTTATCAGGCAGGAATAATTTGAAGTTTTTTAGGTAAATTGTTTTTCTGTGTATAACAATGAAGAAAAATAAAAGACTAACTCACTTAGGGTGTGTTTGGTATGGGGTTATAATAAGGTAAATAAATTTATGGATGGACTTCTATGTAAAATTACAAAAAGAATTACATTCATAAAAGCTTTCACCATATTTGTACTGCGTACCAAATACATCTTTACACTTGAAATTCTAATACCATCTGTGCAATGTAAAGTCCAACATATATGATGTGCTGCCCTTTCACACTCAAGAACAAACTGTGCATTATTTATAAATACTTAACTGAACCATTTTATTCACTTGAAAAGGAGAATTCAAAATCCAAGAAAATTTGAACTAATGAGTTAAGTGAAAAATCATATGAATAAACGGGCAAACGCTTATCCCCATCAAAAATCTTAAAATGATTAGCTTATCTGTGCTGCTGGTTTTAGTTGTTTAACAGTAGCTTGTTACATGTTGATACTGAGAACCAAGGTACGTCAATAATAATACATGTTGTGTTGGAGATTTACGGATCTCATGTTGGAGAGGACCTTTGCAGCCTGTTGTACTTGATGGGGATGGATGGGATTTATAGTTCTCTGGCTTAATTATAATCCCGTTGGGAATTGGAAAGTTATAATATACAGGGATGTGCATGACCTATGGTGGTTTTAAAATAATAGCCATGTATCTTACAATATTGTATGCGGGTGTTTTGATTTGTAGGTTTAGTTGCTGTTTTTGCCTTGTGATATGCCTTTTTTTTTTTTTTTTTGAGTCGATCCTTGTGATGTGTTTGGTGGAGGTTCATGTATAAGATGATTGCCTTGGTACCCTCAGAGTTTAAAGAGTATAGAAATTCAGCCTAGTTGACACCATTTAAATTGAAACACGTGTTACATTTATGCCACAATATCAATAGATGGTGTTAGTAATATCAAGAGTATAGTACATCCAAGTGTGATAAACACTTTATGGATGTGTCACGCCAAAATTTAATGGAGAGATATAAATGATGACTAGAATAGATTGTACACGTGGAACTCACACACACTATTCACATGAATAGTACTATGTAGTGACCCTTCGCCACTATTACGAATAATACTATACAAGGACTGTGAAACACTATTTGTGAATAGTATCGTTACTATTCACTCCAACCAAGTAGATCAAGAAATCTACACACCAATATTTTAACGTGGAAAACCCTCCTGTAATTTTGAGGGAAAAAACCACGGGCCAACTCCAAAAGACTCCACTATATTTAAAGAGTAATTACAATATAATGGATCCCTGAATGAGACTCTCTTCTACCACAATTAGTAGTATTACAGAGATCTAGAGAATATACCCAAAACCCCAGTGTATACTCACACAACACTCTTGGAATTTTCTTATACACACTCCCTATTTCTCTCTCACTACAAGAAGCTTATACTACTTCTTTCTAAAACAGCTGAGAAATGTAGATCTCACTTTGGATTGGATTTCGGCTCTCGCTTCCATCCCCTCTATTTATAGAGTTTCGGTGAAGTTACTATGCATGTGTACAGTAACTTCCCGTGGTTAGGTGAGAGGGTTAGGTGAAGTTACTATGCAAGTTACTATGCATGTATAGTAATTTTAAAAAATCAAAAGCCGCCTAACAATTCTCCACCTCGACTTTGTATTTTACAACAGCCTTCAACTTCTGCAAATATTGACTAAGTTCAAGCAATTCTTAAACTTCTCAATCCCAAGAATTCGCTTTTGTCATCATGTCACCGGGTTTTCGCCAGGCAATCTTCCTGAATCAATAGTACCATTATTGATACTTTCTCTGATAAAATGCAGTCTAACATTGATGTGCTTTGTCCTTTTCATGATAAAGCTGGATTTTTACCAAATGAATGGCACTTTGACTATCACAATGTACAACCGTACATGTTGATTCAACCCAAAACTATCCAAAAGACCGCACCCAGATGCTCTCTTTATGACCTCAAATTTACCAATGCCATATACTCGGCGAGGTTGACAATGCCATCAGAGATTGCAATGTCGCCTTCCAACTAATAGTACATCCAAAGATCAGAAAAGATATAGCCCGCGGTGACCTCCTTTATCCAAATCACCGCATAATTCGGAATCTACATAACCCACAACTCCACGATTTTTCCGCCCTTCAAACACCAAACAGATATCGGTAGAACCTCTCTCAGTGTCGCGCATGATCCATTTCATACCTTCCCAAAGGTGTCTTTCCAGGTTTGCTCATAAATCGCCACCAGCACTCATGCATGTGAAATATCCGGTCTAAGTACACACCATGGCATACATAAGGTCGCCAACCGCACTAGAATAAGGTATACGAGACATGTGCTCCACCTCCTTCTCGCTTCTCGGACATCCTTTTGAAGATAGCTTAAAATGTGTAGCTAACGGAGTGCCAACTGGTTTGGACTAATCCATATTGAAACGTTGTAGCACTTTCATAATGTAATTTTATTGCGTCAAGCACAACCTGCCACTCTTCCGTTCCCTAAGAATCTCCATTCCCAAAATTTTCCTTGCCACACCCAAGTCCTTCATCTCGAACTCTTTTCCCAACTGTGTTTTTAACATACTAATTTCAGCCTTGTTGTGAGCTGCAATTAGCATATCATCCACATACAACAACAGATAAATCCGCGAACCATCTGGAAGCTTCCTTGAGTAGATGCAATTATCATATTGGTTTCTACTATATCCAGTACCAATCATAAATGCATCAAACCTTTTGTACCACTACCTCGGGGACTGCTTCAAGCCATATAATGATTTCTTTAATAGGCAAACATGGTTTTCCTTTCCAGGAACTACAAATCCCTCTGGTTGACTCATGTAGATCTCGCCTTCAGCTCACCATGTAAGAACGCCTGCCTTCACATCAAGTCGCATTTCTAGCTCCAAGTTAAACGTGACTCACAGCTAATAGGATCCTAATAGAGCTATGCTTCACCAGAGAGAATACTTCATGAAAGTCAATACCCTCCTTCCGAAAGTATAACCTTTGTTACCCTAGCTTTGAACCTTGGAGGTTCAATGCCAGGATTCCTTTTTCCTTTTGTAAACCCATTTACACCAACTACTCTTTCCCCTTTGGAAGTTGTACTAGCTCCCATGTCTCCGATTTTTTCAAGAGATTCAATCTCTCATTCATTGCTATCAGCCACCTGCTTTCGACTGCTACTATCTACCGCATCATGGTAGGTACATGGTTCATCTCTCAACAGCGCCATCCGCCATAGCCAAGGCAAAGGCTATAGGATCTTCATCTAATGAGTCAAGTGCACAGGTAGCGTAATCCGAGATATCTTTTGGTTTTCGACTTTCGCTTTTCTGCCAAAGAGTAATATGTATGGCTCGCTTCTCTGGTTTGTTCACCAAGATCTTCATGTTCATCTTGTTGTTCTACTCAGGTTGAGTAATTCCTCAAGTACTGGCTAGAGCTATTGTATCTTTTTCTTGTTTCACCTTCCCATACCAATCTCCGTCCACCTGTTTCCTAGCACCATGATCCTGCTTCGCTTCATCTAAATTTGATTCCTTCTTCTGATTTAGCATTCTTTGCCGCCAAAAGTGACATCTCTCGCTAACAATGATTTTGGGTGAACTTGCCTTCTCTGTACACCACACGGTAGCCTTTCACCCTCGTATACCTAGAAATATACACCTTCTTGCCTCGCCTCAAGTTTACCATCACCACATGGGCATATGCGGGACAACCAAATATCTTCAAATCGGGAATAATTTACTGGTCGATCGGACCATACCACTTGTGGAATCTTCAGATCAATAGCAATTGATGGAGATCTATTTATCGTATACAGTGTATTGTGATCGCCTACACCAAAATGATTTGGGAAGTGTCGCATTGATTCGCATGCATCTTGCACGCTCCGTATGTTCTCGTTCATTCGCTCGCAACTCCATTTTTTGTGGTGTTCTGCACAAAGATAGTGCCTCACTATACCAAAGATTTCTCACAGAACTCCGCAAATTCTTTACTACAAAATTCTCCGCCATTGTCGGCCTCTCTTGACCGTGATCGCTCGTTTGCTTCTTCGACCATGGCCTTCCATTGCTTGAATTTGTCGAACACCTCTCTTCTTTTTCTTCGTAAAATAAATCCAGACTTTCTGGAATAATCATCTATCGTGAGTAAGAAAATAGCGAGCTCCACCTATAGAGTTACAGGCTGGACCCTAAACATCCGAAAGTGGACATACTCCAATATCCCCTTGTCGATATGTTTTCCCAGAATTGAACTTCACCCGCTTCGCTTTCCAAATACATAATTTTCATGTAAAACCAAGTTTGCAATTCTTCAGGCCTTTCAAGAAGCCTTTGGCAAAGCAAGTATAGTCATTCCTTTCTCACTCATATGACCAAGCCGCATGTGCCACAATCGTAGCATCATCATTTCTTTCGTGAGGATAGAACAAAGAATGGGCTTCCATCGATCAGTGCTTCCCAAAGAATAGATAGATCCCGCCTTTGTAATTTTCCTTTCAACATCACCATTGAACCTTTGATCACCTTCAAGAATCCGCCTCTCCAATGAACTTGTACCGATTATCTAGGGCACTCAATGATATCGGGTTCCTACCCAGCCTCGGGAACATGCCATGCTTGAGACGCCTTTAGTACCATCATTCAATTTTACTTGCACATCTCCTTCACCAAGAATTGAATAATTCTATTATCTCCAATCTAACTTTTCCTCCCGCTTTTTATAGGATGAGAAAAAGTTTCGATTAGTGTCATGTGAAAGGATGCACTAGAATCCAGGATCCACTCATTTCCCCGTGTCTCCGTGAATACCGGCCAAGGCCTAACCAAAGATCAAGATCACTATCATCAACTTTCAATTGTTATATTGGCGTAATCTTCGATTTCTCCTTTCTCTCCTGGGCAATTTCTTCTCGATATGTCCTGTTTGGTGACAATGAAAGCACTTAATGCATTTGTGCTTTCGACTTTGATCTTCTCTTGCTTTTGCTTCTCGATCCTCTCTCTGACTACGCCATCTCGTCACAAACAACCCATCTCAGACCTTCAAGACCTTTGGGTCCGATACTAACTTCTAATGCTCCTTATCATCGCTGATTCTTTGACATTTTTCACCGAGATATCGGATCTACCATAAAGTATGGTATCACGTGGTTATCATAAGACGAAGGTAGCGGTTAACAAGATCATGGCTTAATCAACATCTTCTACTTTAATTCCACCGCTCCAACATCGAGATCATTCCCTGAAGTCGCTTCTATATGCTCTTGCATTGATTTTCCTCCTGAATATTTGAACGGTACGCTCTCTTTCTTTGATAAAGCTTGTTGGACAAGGTCTTTACAGAGGATTTTTCTTCCAAAGCCTTCCATAGTAAATCAATCGTTTCTTCTTCCATGACTTCTCGCAGAACATTGTCCGCAAGACTCAACTGTATTGTACTTAATGCTTTGAGCATCATCTCCTCCTTCTTATCATCAGCTAATGACTCTGGCAATTTTTCTTTGTCTTCCAACGCCTTTGCAAGACCTTTGCCGATTAACAATGCTTAGCTCAGCCTTCTCCATAGTCTGAAGTCATTGGATCCATCAAACTTCTCCACTTCAAATTTTGGCATCGACATCTTGGATCTTAGTCAGAACCTTATCTTATATCAGAATCAGATACTGAATAGCGCAAATCAATCAGAATTGTGTACCAAGAGGGTTCCCAGAAAAGAGGCGGTCACAATTTGGACACACTTAAATACCAAGTCTTTCCTACGTAACCTTTCCAAATCGCACTATCACGATCACACTGCCAATTTTCCAAAGAATAAAGAACCAAGGGTTGATCCTCAAGCAGAGGGAAAATCTTTCCGATGTGGAAGATCAGACTAAGCTGCAACCACAGAGCATACTAAGAATAAATCCCACCGAACCGAAAGCTCTGATACCACTTGTTAGTAATATCAAGAGTATAGTACATCCCAAGTGTGATAAACACTTTATGGATGTGAGCGGAAGCCTTAAAATTTGGAGAGACGGATAAATGATGCGCTAAAGTAAATAGTATTGCATAAGTGGGGACCACACACACTATTCACGTGAATAGTACTATGTAGTGGGACCTCGTCACTATTATTTAATAATACTATACAAATGTGGGACCGTGTTAACACTATTTCCGTGAATAGTATCGTTACTATTCACTCCAACCAAGTAGATCAAGAAATCTACACACCAATATTTTAACGTGGAAAACCCTCCTGTAATTTTGAGGGAAAAAACCACGGGCCAAACTCCGAAAAGTACTCCACTATATTTAAAGAGTAATTACAATATAATGGATCCCCAGTGAGACTCTCTTCTACCACAATTAGTAGTATTACAGAGATCTAGAGAATATACCCAAAACCCCAGTGTATACTCACACAACACTCTTGGAATTTTCTTATACACACTCCCTATTTCTCTCTCACTACAAGAAGCTTATACTACTTCTTTCTAAAACAAATTATGAACGATTCACTGGGATGGATTTCCTTCGCTTTCCATCCTCTATTTATAGAGTTTGTGATTACTACGATACGCACAAAGAATCCTCGTGGTTAGGTGAGAGGGTTAGGTGAAGTTACTATGCAAGTTACTATGGATGCATAGTAATTTTAAAAAATCAAAAGCCGATAACATATGGTCAAACATCTTTTTAAGCCCTGACATTTATTTAGTTTTATACTTTGACCCTAAATATTGATTAAATTTAATTTTTGAAATTTCATGTTAAAATTCCTAAATCTACGCAATTTCTCGTGCTACCATTGATGACATGCATTGAAGCTCGACATAGACTCATAAAGGAAGCATACATAAATTCTATGATAATTTTGCCATTGAACCAATATAGCGCATGTATAATGGATAAAGCAAGCACAAAATAAAGCTTCATTATATGCAGTAATAGAGGCAATTAAATTGAGATGAAAATTGGCTGATAAAAAATTTTACTTGTTTTTCATCCTAAAACTTGTGTGAAACAATTATGAATCAATAATCAAGAAGAACTTAAGTCATGGATTTGAATAAAATACTGTTAAAATGAAAAGATTAGAACCGGGTCTAAACAACCCGTTTTCTGCAACATGGGTCATTTGACCCCCTGACCAGGGAAGAAGGATGACTCCTTGGCTGGTTGATTGTTATTTATGAGATGTCATGTAGTTCGATGAGATAAGCATAACTGGCACGTTGACGAACTTCTTTTTTTTTTTTTGGAAAAAAATCACATTACATATTTTAATGTAAGTTTCAAATTAAATTAGCATGTAATTATAAAACGTATTTGTTCAATAAATATACGAGTATCTGTATAAAATTTGACAAACGAAATAATAAACATAATTTTAATGAAACTTTTTATTCAAACACATTGTGAATTAGCCCTTTGGTTTAAACAAGTACATTAAACATTTAATACAATTTTTTAAATTTATATTTTCTATCCATTTTCTCTACTGTATTTTTAGCTTTAAATTTTAGTCAAAACGAATTTTTTTGAATTAAAAGATATTTAAAAATTGGTTTTTGAATTAAATGGTTTTAATAAAAATTTACTCCTAAATTATTGATATGTTAAATGATAAAAAAAAAACACAAAATATTGATACTGAAATTTTAAAATGACATAATCATGCAAAAAGTTTATATATCGCAATCAAATAAATTCTCATAAGCATAAAAACAAGTACATTCATTTGGAATAAGGAGTACCTAAAAAATTGAATTTGATTTTTTTTAACGGTCAAATAATATTATTATATCACAAATTTTTAATTTTTAAGATTTAAAAAAAATACAAGAGGGGCCAAAATATTGAAGCATAAATTCATTTTTTACATTCACGATGAGTAAGGTTGTTTTAAATGTAACAAATTCAAACTATCAAATTCAATATTAATCATTTGAGGATTCTCAACATGAGTTTTTCATCTGGTCAATTTTTCTCTTATATGTCGTTATAACCAAAATTTAATTACTTAGTTTCTTTATTGGTTGTGCATTTATAAGAATTTCTTTAATCGATTCATGAATCAAGAGACATGCATGTCTGATCTTAGATTATGCTCTTTTTGCAATGTAGAATGTTTTTATTTTATATGTGTGTGTGTTATAATTCAATCCAATTCTTAATTAGTTAGGAGTGGAAACAGGTCATGTTAGGGTTTAGCTTAAATAGATTTGGGCGAAATTGCTCTATAATTGTATAGGTAAAAAAAATTCTAAATAAATTGAAAGTCTATTATTTTATTGTCAATAATAATAATATGGTGAGGTGAAAGAGATTTTTTTACTTATATTGGATTTATTTAGTTAAAAGTACTTTTTAAAAATTTTGGACCCAACTTATTTATTAAACGAGCCAAGTGTCGTGTAATTCAAGTCTAGTGTAAGCCAAGTTGATTGCTAAATATTTATACCAATGCATTCATTATGAGATAGTATTTTTAGGCAATTCATTAAAAATAATAATTTCTTTAAAATTGATTTTATTAATATTTAAATAATTAATTAGAAGGAATCAATTTTATATGTACATATATATATATATATATATCTATATATTTGAACTTTAAAATGATTTAATCTCATCACTGATTTAAACACACATGGTGCCCACTCCCTTATAGTTGAAGGTCAATGCCTATAATTCTGTTATTTTATAAATGTGGTTAAACGTAGATAAAAATGTAACCAAACACAAAGCAGACATTTAATCACATTTATAAAATGTAGTTAAACACTCATAAAAGTGTGGCCAAATGCATATCAGATGTGGTGTGCCTGTACAAAGTACTGTACAAGTTATTGTACAAATAACTGAGTTCGGACTATCTGAAGTCAATTAAAAATTCAGTTGCCTTTAACCACATTTTGTAAATGTGGTTAAATGCAAATAGTGTGGCAAGTTGCAATTAACCACATTTTTAAAATGTGGTTAAATGACATGAAATTTGTCCACACACTATGGAACCTTCTCTTCGCCGATGATGACGACTCCCTCTCCCTTTTCAATGTCGATGACTTCATCCACCTCAAGACCCTCCCTTCGTCCACGCAGTAGGTGGCGACAGAGGGAGGCTAGTAGTAGGCTCTTTGGCGGCGACAGCAGCTACATGGATTGGTCTAGCGTGGTGGTGTGCTCTGCAGCACCGCGGTGCTGCTTGCTACACAAAGTGAGGCAAAGGCGCAAAGATGGTGGCTTCGAGAGCTGGAGACGGGACGGTTGTATCACCAGCGGCAATGATAGCAAGAGGTAGGGGCGAAGATTTTTTTTTTTGGAATTTGCAATTTTAACTTTGAATAAGATCAAGACTTCATTTGGTTGGTTCCACATTCCAACATCACAGAGGTCATGTTACAGTCCCAAATCAATTCCTTCCAACATCAATTCCCCAGTTATAGTCCCAACGCAACCAGTGGTATCATCAAGTCCAAGCCTCCACTTGCTAGATTTTTAACAGCTTAAAACTCTAATGTAGTAACCCCAAAATTCCAAAGAAACACAACAACCTCAGACCCAAGCTTTTCCAGCTCTCTATCAAAGTCACCATCAAGCTTCTCACTCCTCAAAGCTACCCTATGCCTATCGATAGTAAAACACCAAATCGCAAAAACTAATTTCCTCACTTGCTTATTATTGTATTGTTAATAATAAAGCACGGCTCAAAAATTCTGTTGTTACGTCATGGTGGTGGTAGTGGTGGAGGAAGAAGGAGATGGCTTAGTAGCGATGGTCATTGGAGGAGGAAGGGTGTGGTGAAGGTGGGGACATTGAGAATGGAAATCTACAGAGGAAGGAGACAGGTAGGGGTGTGGAGTGTATTTTGATCGTTTGCCACATAATTGATTTCATTTAACCACATTTATTAAATGTGGTTAAATATAACAGCATTGGAAAGCATTGACTAACAACTATAGGTGAGAATCCCCCAACACACAATAGCATTGTCATATCAATTATTCGCTCTAAATTTATATATTCATATATATAATACACAATTAATTTTAATTTAATTATCATTATATAATTTACATTATGAAAACCCCTAATTTTTTCTTCAAGTTTCTCCAATTATCAACTAAATTTTTTTCTTAATTCGAATGCTAAATACTTTTTCTTAGTTTTCTTTTTTTCTAAAACATGTTGGACAATTAGGTGAACGAGAATTTTTTCCCTACTATCTTGTCTTTATTTGGTTAAAAAGATTTTAAAAAGTTGTTTTGACTGAACTTGTTTATTCAACAAGCTAAGACTAGTTTCGGCCAAGTCGACCGCTAAATACTTACGTCTTTCCATGCATTATGAGATAGTATTTCAAGATAATTATAATCACAAATAAAAAAACTAAATGGGTTTGATTAGCCATTTAATTTAAAAATTTAATGAATATATTCATTATTTTATTTTTTATAGTTTTAAAGAGGAAATCACTAAATTGTGATAAAAGTCATCAAATCTTTGAATTAGTTGTAAAAGATAAAAGTATTTGGCATTTGAATTAAGAAAAAATTTTAGTTGATGATTGGAGAAACTTGGATAAAAATTTACGGGTATTTAAAATCTAAATTATATAATGATAATTAAATTAATTAAAATTAACTATGTATTATATATATGAATATATAAATTTAGAGTAAATAATTAATATGACAATGCTAACGTGTGTTTAGACCAGGGGTGAGATTAAATTATTTTAAAGTTCAAATATATGTATATATATACACATATAAAATTGATTTTTTGTAATTAATTGTTTAAGTATCAATTTTATGTCTAAATAAATTAACTTAAAAGTAATTTTAAAGATATTATTTTTAATTAATTACCTAAAAATACTATCTCGTAGTGAATGGATTGGCATAAATATGCAACAATGAACTTTGCTTACACTATACTTGACTTACAAAGGGTCCAAAAATTTTTAAAAGTTTTTTAACTAAATAAAGCCAAGGTACTAGAAAAGAAAATCTCTTTCATCTTATTGCCCAACATATTTATACCATATTATTATTATTATCATTATTATTTTTGACAACAAAATAAGAGCCTTTCAACTTATTTATAATTTTTTTAACCTATGCACTTATACATCGACTTGGCCCAAATCCATTTAAGCTAGACTCTGAAATGGCCGCTCGTAACTAATTAAGAATAAGATCGAATTATAACATACATACAACCAAAACCAATAGAGAAGCAATTAAAGTAATTCTTACTAATGCGCAGGCAATAAAGAAAGCGAGAGCCTATTTGGTTTGAGCTTTTTATTTTTTAATTTTTAAATTTTATGAAAGAAATACTATTCTAAAAAGTGTAAAATTTAATTTTCAGTTTCTATTTTTAATTTTTACATTTTCCTTCATAAAATCTTAAAAATTGAAAAATTGAAAATAAAAATTAAAAATTAAAAACTTAAATCAAACAAGCCTTAAGTAATCAAATTTTAGCTATAACGATGCATAAAAGAAAATTTGATGAGGTGAATCAACTTATGTTGAGAATCCTCAAATGATTAATATTGAATACGACAGTTTAAATTTGTTATATTTAAAACAACATTACTCATTGTGAATATAAAAAAATGAATTTATGCCTCAATATTTTGGCCACTCTTGTATTTTTCTTTAAAATCTAAAAGATTAAAAACCATTTATGATTTTAAATTTGTGACATAATTGTATTATTTGACTGTTAAAAAATCAAATACAATTTTTTAGATACTCCTTATCCCAAATGAATTTATTTTTTGTTATGCTTACGAGAATTATTTTATTTGATTGTGATTTCTATGATTATGTCATTTTAAAATTTCAATAATTAATATTTTTTTATCATTTAAGATATCAATAATTTAGGCGTAAATTTTTATTAAAATCATTTAATTCAAAAACAAAATTTTAAATACTTGTTAATTTAAAACAATTCGTTTTGACTAAAATTTAAAGCTAAAAATACAGTAGGAAAAATGCCTAGAAAAATATAAATTAAAAAAATTGTATTAAATGTTTAATGTACTTTTTTAAGCGCTAATTCACATTGTGTTTGAATACAAAGTTTCATTAAAATTATGTTTATTATTTTGTTTATCAAATTTTATACATATACTCGTATATATTATTGAATAAATACGTTTTATAATTACATGCTAATTTAATTTGAAACTTACATTAAAATATGTAATGTGATTTTTTTTTTCTGAAAAAAAAAAGCTGGTCAACATGCCAATTATGCTTATCTCATAGAACCATGTGACATCTCATAAATAACAATCAGCCAGCCAATGAGTCATCTTCCTCCCTGGTTAGGCAGGTCAAATGACCCATGTTGCAAAAAATGGGTTGTTTAGACCCGGTTCTAATCCTTCCATTTTTAACAGTATTTTATTCAAATCCGACTTGAGTTCTTGATTATTGGTTCATAATTGTTTAACACAAGTTCTAGGATGAAAAACGAGTACAATTTCAGATCAGCCAATTTTTATCTCAACTTCATTGTCTCCAGTACTGCATATACTGAAACTTTATTGTATACTTGCTTTATCCATCACATGCGCTATATGGATTCAATGGCAAAATTATCACAGAATTTATGTATGCTCCCTTTATGAGTCTGCGTCGAGCTTCAATGCATGTCATCAATGACAGCAAGAGAAATTGCGTGGATTTAGGCCTTTTTACGTGAAATTTAAAAAATTAAATTAAACCAATATTTGGGGTCAAAGTATAAAATTAAATAAATGTTAGGGCTTAAATTGATGTTTGACCATTGATTAATGCTGTGCATTAATGTAACACACATTTCAATTTGAATGGTACCAATCAGGCTGGATTTCTATACCCTTTAAATTCCGAGGGCATGGAAGCAATCGCCAATGTATAAAATTACAGATGAATTTCATTTATGAAAATTTTTATCTCATTTTTATTCATTAACCAAATATAAGATATGTTTAGTTTGAGAGTAAATATGTGGATAAATTTTCCATTGGCGAGTTTATGTGTAATTTTATACATAAAATTCATCCATAAAAATTTATTCCATTTTAACCCACTAACCAAACATACTCTCAAGGTGTATTTGGTTAGAGACAAAAATGAGATAAAAATTATCTTAAATGAATTTTATGTGTAATTTTATATATAAATCTTATTTATAAAAATTTTCACTTCATTTTTGCTTCCCAACCAAACACACCCTTAGGGTGAAAATATACTAGATTAGTCTAGTAGTTAGTTTGAATAAACCTAACTTGTATTTTTAAAAAGTAGCTTGAACATGAGTCTATTACTTAATATAGATATTTTAAATGACCTTTGCCTGAGCCTGAATTACCCCGAAAATCTATTAAAAGACCTACTTAATAATAATTTTCTAAATAAATCAAATTGTCTTCTTTTAAACAAGCTAAAATCCATCTAAATATATCAAAAATATATATTTTCAAATAGAAAAAACTTTTTGAATAGGCCAAAATATTTGTTTTTAATTTGACTAGGCCAAAATGTTTATATTACCATTATTAATAATAATAGACAACTTGTTAAGCTCAATATGTTTTCTTTTTTTCATCACTTGTAGCCATATCTATTTAATTATTATTATTTTTTTAAAATGACTTTGGCCTAGCTTGTTTAGCTAAGCCAAACTAGGCCAAATATATGTTATACTAAAGGCCCTAACAGGCCGCTTAACCTTTTCCACCCTTACTTAGAGTATGTTTGCTCTTCGCTAGTTTGTGAAAATCTAAAATAAAATTATATATTATATTAAATAAGAACAAGTAAAAGATTAAAAGAATTTCAACAAAAAAATAAGTTAGAACACAGAGACTAAAAAAATATAGTACTAAACAAGCTTTCTAAAATATATATTTATAAAATTTAAAATTATTAAATAAGTTTTTAATAAAATTAAAATTTTAAAAAACCATTGTAATAATTTTTTCTTTGGTTTCCAATAGGTAGTCTGCTACCAGAGGGTAATCCTATCTAAGCATTTAAAATTTCATAGAAAACATAGTTCTCCGGGAAAAAAGGCACATACCAAACTACCACTTCATCGATCGTCTATTAGATGTAGCATTTTGTTTCCGTAAGTTGAAAAAGTACCTTTAAAAAAATAAGAAGCTAAAAACATATCTTACTGGCTTTTCAAGGAAAAAAAAACTATTATTAATGACACTTGCAGAAATGATAATTAGACAAGGTTTGTTTTTTCAAAAGATAAAAAAAGAAAAAAAGAAAAGACAAATAAAAATATTATTTCAGTACTTTGTTCTAAAATTAAAATATCCTAACGTTCTTACAGGCATATCTTTAACATATACCTTGACTTGAAAATTTAAATAATCAGAGCATCTCTACGCAAGCCTTCTTTTCGCAAAATTTCGTCTATATTTCTGTTTTAGCTACTCTGCAAACTAATGCTTTCAAAGGCCAAAACCGAACAATAATTTCAATGACAGCCCAATTCGAAATGTTATTGAATAAATCCAAATCATGATAAAGCATACATGCATAAAGATACCAGAAACCAACAAGAGCAATAAGCTCTAAATTGGCTGCGGCTACAGCTACTTGTGCTTGTGCACAGTACAAAGACAACTGCTTTCACCAACATCTGATGCAATACAATGAGGTTGAGATTTGCCATCTTTGAACCAGGCAGCACGCTGCTCCACAAGCTCCTTCAGAAAATAATCAATCTTCTCCTTTGTAACGTTTGGCATCACTACCACATGTGAAATGTTCCCCTGGCACGCCAACTGCCACCTGCGCACAAACTCCTCATCATGTGGCCTCTCAAACACAACCGTGTTGCTCAGCTCATTAAGCATTGCGCCAATCCCTGCATCCAAAAGGCGGTCTTTGAGGTAGTGTGAATTGCGCAAGCATTTCTGTACTTCTTTCTGAAAACCTCTGTATCCTTTCCTGTTTAGGGTATACCAAAGGAATATGGGAGCATGGCCATTCCGACTACCCATGATTGTGGCATCCCTAGAAGCAAGGTATTCTACATTCCTTGAAAGAGCATTGATATGCTCCAATCTTGTTATCTGCACACCACAAGGCATGGGGCACCCCACAAATTTGTGGCCAGAAACACTAACACTGCCAATGGGCTTCTTAAAACTAACTTTTGGAGCCTGACGTTGCAGAGTTAAGAAGAAAAAAAAGAAACAAAATCAACTCAGTGACCACTTAAGAAAAACAAACAAAAATGACGCAGCAAGATTTACATCACAACAGGATTTGGTCTCTGGTCTCAATTCATGTTTTAGCAAGCAATAAATGATAAATTGTCCAGGGTAGGATGCGCTGAACATGCAGCATGAAATTTTAATCTTGTCCATTTTTAAATATAATCCGGATAGAATGCAAATGCATGATAAACAACAATGAGCTATCATAATACAGACAAGGTTATGTGGAAGAACCAAAAAACTTTTAGTTAATATGAAATTCACAAAGTTTCAGAACAAAGGTAGAATAACACAACAGAGTTTTCCAGTAGAACACACAAAGATAGCAAATAAAAATTCAAAAGCATATGTCGGAAGTTTGATGATTTCTGGTAACATTTGGCACTTACTCGTTTCACAAAAGGCATCATGAGACCAAACAAAGCCCCATCACAATGGATGTAGAACCTGTCATGTGAGAATCCTGCATCTTCAAGTGTCTTTATGACCAGATCAAGATCATCCACAGCTCCTTTCACAGTTGTACCTGTAAAGTTTCAGTCCTATGAGCCAAAATCAACAAATTGAAGAAGAGGATAGGCATGGGCAAGAGACAAACAAGATGAAGAAACTTGCCTATGTTCACATTTATAATAGCTGGTTTATCCTTGTGCTGAAGAAGCTTGGCCTTGAAATCATCACAATCAATCTCCCCAGACCAAAGAGCTGCAACCTTTTCACATTCCATTCTGTACATACGAGCAGCTTTAAAAATAGAATAATGTGATTCTCGGGAGGCATACAAAATCCCATCTGGAAAGACCTCTCTCCTGCAAAAGCCATTTAAACATATTACGTGTCCTTTACAACCTCAAAATATTGAACTGAGTAAAACTAGCTGAAACTAACCCAACTAGGATGCCATGGAGGTTGCCTTCAGTACCACAGTTAGTTATATAGCCCCAGTACTCATCTTTCTCCAGTTCCCACAACCGGGCAAACCAATCCAAAACACCAACTTCAAACTGCCGGGAGTGGACACCGTAATTGCTTTCAATAAATGGATCCCCCAGGTTGTTTATGGAAAAGTGCTGAAGTTGTGAGAGTGCACCATAGTCAAAATCCAAATTATAAGGGTAACCTGGAATATATTTTTTGTGAATTAGATATGAGATAGCCTGCAAACTCCATAGGTTAACAGAATAAATATGTGAATATAAAAGTTACACCAAGCCCTGAGGGAATTTTTGGCTTGAAATGGAAGCGCAAATAATTTAATTATTATACAAATGCAATAATGCACTGCTATAGATGCATTAAATGATAAGTTCCAAAATATATATATATATATATATGAAAGATCATAAACATTTTTCATTTCCCTGTAAAGAGTCGACAAAGCATTCTTTCAGTATGTCGAACGCAATAAGAATACTTCTTCTCGATTGCAGCTGACTGAATGCTTTCTAGTTATACTTCATCTACTTCCTCGCACAGGCACAATCTTAAAAGTGTATTATTCTTCACCAAGGAATGGAAGCACAATTTTTGGCATGAAATGGAAGCACCAATAATATAATTATATAAATGCAGTGTGTTATTCTTCACCAAGGAACTATCCATTCTCAACTACAACTGAAGTGTAACTGAAAGGCACATTGTGGGTTGGACAACCCATAGCAACATGTTTTTATGGACAGGCATGCACATTGTGAATTGTATAGCATGTTTTTATGGCAGAAAGCCTATTATGCATCATTTGCTTGATGTCTGAAATGAGGCAAGGTCAACGCAATCAAGAAAGCAACAGAATCAAAGGGGCAAATGCTGTCAAACCTAAATGATGCTTTGTCCTTTCAGTCAAAGCTTTCTTGTATTTGGACAACACGCTCGCCATAAAAGCTTCACGTTCCCCGGTAATCTCATCATCTGCATCAGGCTCTGTGACTTCTAGACACAGTGTGTGAACATTTCTTCCCAGTACTATCTCTCTCTTCGACTTTTGAAGCTCTCCAATTACCGGAGGCACAGGATCCATGATCGCAGCTGTCGCATCAAAATCCTCAGGCAATGGTTCAACTGCTCCATTGGTGCTCAAATTGTCAGCTACATCACCAACACTTCCAACCATTTTGTTACTTGAAACACAAGGATACCTGACAAAGATGGATTTCAAGAGTTAATTTATAAAACCTGAGAACCAAAGCCCAAATAAAAATAAAAATAATGCAAGGGAGTATTCTAAATTGCGGACCGCATCCGCAATATTGCGGCCGCGACAGTGCCTGCAACGGCATCGCTCCGCAATTGCAGTGTGAATTTAAATCATGAAAAAAACCGCGACATAACGGCATTGCGGCCGCAACGAAACGCATCAAATAAGACGTCCCATGTCCTGTTTATATCAGCCTTCCAGTACATCAATTTTTGTTCCTACTTTATTTTTCAAAGAAAAGATTCTCAGTGACTCAGTATTCAGTATTCACAAATCAAAAGAGAGAAAGAAAAATTCCCCATCAATCAGCAATAAATCAAAACAAATGGTGGTGGCCGGAGGGAGACGGAGAGGAAGAGGAAGATGAAGGGTTCCATGCCAACCCAAAAACGAACCTTGTCGCTGTGACGCTGTGACTACTCTCCTTCAGCTTCGCATTCTCCATCGCCAGCCCAGAAGGAGCAAGCCCTGTTCTTTTGCCTTTGTCATTTTCGATTTTTTTTTTGGTCAATAAATGTAGATCTGAGTCCTTTGTGACTTGAGGGGCGGAAGGTTGTGGTTCTTCCATTTTGAAAAATGAAAAATGGAAAGATCGAGAAGAAGAGTTGTGTGAGGGGATGTGCCCACGCCTCCGGAAGATGAACAAGACCGTCGGACTCGGACTCCGTAGATGGAGTTATGTATGATATAATGCAGTTAAATGTACACAGAAGAAGGGCGTGGAGCACGCGTATGGATACTTTTTTTTATTTTTTTTCTATATATATATATATATATATAGGTTCTAGCGGATGCTTCTTTTTTGTTTAAAAGATGTTAAGTTCCTCTTAGAAATTTTAATTTTATTGTGTCGTTTTAAAAACATGAGAAGTTTGTATATAATATGTTTGAGACACAAGTTTGTGTCAAATATATTGAAAACTTGTTTATTTTGATGTTATAATTGTTGTATTTCTCTTATTTTTATATTTTGTGCAAAAAAAAAAAAAACTCTGCAATGGCCGCAATCTGCATCGCAGTACCCGCAATGCTCACAATCGCAGTGACCTCAACTGCAATTTAGAATGAACCAAAACCGCCAACTAAAAAACCAAGGTTTCACATACAAAACCCAGCCATCAGTCACCTTCCCTAAATTAGGAGGCCATAGCAATCCATATATTACTCTATTCCTTTAGTACATTGTTATCATTTTCCTTTGGACCAAAGTATTATATTGCCAAATCTTTGGAGGACTAGAGTGTATCCAACTAATCTTTTGAGAACTTAAGTGTTATAATTTCAAAGTTTTATGGGACTCAAGTATGTGCAAATGATCTTTAGAAAATTAGAGTGTTAAAAAATAAATCTTCCGGGAACCAAAATGTAATTTTACTAGTAAGAATATGCATTGACAATTCATAATTAAATATGAGTTATTAACTACTACAAGGCAATGTAGTTCATAAATGTGAAAGGTGGAGAAGGAAGCGGAACGAGCAAACACAAAAAGAAACAGGCCTTACTATGGACAATGCATAATTTCCACAACATATGTAAAGCCAAAACCAAAAATCCTAACACGTTTCTAGGATATCCTATCGACATATTGATACATCTTTTAAATGAAGGATGTAATTACTTATTTACAATTTCTGTTATGAAAATGATCTAAATATCCAAGCTCAGGCAACTCAACGATCTAGGGCAAAGCTTCAATCTAAGACGAAACAGGTAGATAGATAGATAGATCTGAGAGAAAGAAAGAAAGAGGGAGAATAGAGCACTTAGAAAAAAATTGCTTGGAAAGAAGAAACAGAAACAAAAGCAAGCAGGTAGATAGATAGATCTGAAAGAAAGAAAGAAAAAAGGAAAGAAAAAGGGAGATGAGATAGCACCTAAGCAAAGAAACACGAAAAGAAAGGATAGGGAAATGGGAAGAAAGGAACGGGCGCAACGCCAAACAGTCGCAATAGGATGCATAGGTGAGAGAGAGCCAGCCAGAGCCTAGGGAGGAGGGTACATCACAAGCCGCCATATATAGTGGCATTGCTCATGCAAGACTCAGTCACATGCTTCTTCCGTTGTGATGTGCCTTTCAGCACTGGCCTGTTCTGTGCTCTGTGTGTGTGTGCAGCTATGCATTTACCCGGCCCACGCACAATGCATGTGATGTGATTCTGTGACATGGAATCTTTGGATTGGCTAACTCACCTTAACCGGAATCTATATCTCTTTCGTTCAATGGATCGAGAATCTTTTAAATGTTGGATACTTTATTTTTGTTTTCTCTTTTTTTTTAAACAAAAAATAGTATTACTCTATTTGCAAAACATATGTAAAGGCAAAACCAAAAAATCTAACATGTTGCTGAGATATCCTATCGACATGTTGATATGTCTTTTAAATGAAGGATGTAATTACTTATTTATAATTTTTGTTATGAAAAATGATCTAAATATCCAAGCTCAGGCAACTCCGTGACCTAGTACAAAGCTTTAATCTAAGACGAAACAGGTAGATAGATCAGAGAGAAAAAAAGAAAGAAGGGGAAGAGAGAGCTAAGAAAAAAAGCTTGGAAAGAAGAAACAGAAACAAAAGCAGGTAGACAAATAGATAGATCTGAAAGAAAGAAAGAAAGAAAGAAGGAAAAAAGACAGCACCTAAGCGAAGGAACATGGAAAGAAAGGATAGGGAAATGGGAAGAAGGAAAAGGGCGCAACGCCAGAGAGTCAGAATAGGATGCAAGAAAGGTAGAGGCGAGAGAGAGTTAGCGAGAGCCTAGGGAGAAGGGTACATCACATGCTGCCATATATAAGGGTGTTGCTCGTGCGAGACTTGTTGGGAAAATAAGCCACGTCCCCTCCTTGAGAACCACACTTAAACATAAAGAAATAAAACAGAAACATAACCACAACATAAGAATTTAACGTGGAAAACTCTAAAATCAGAGAAAAACTACGATCGCTGTCAAATGACAACCAGATAATAATACTATGTGAAATTTTTTACAACACATAGACTTCACTTCCAAATACTTCATTAGCCCTAGTATACCTGTACTCTCCAAAGGAAATATTTAAACTACACCTCACAACATTCTAAAATAAAAGTACAGAGGAAGAAAAATCAGATACAAGTTTAAAGTTTTTTCGCCCGGTGCAAATTGAAATGGAGAACTTAGACTCATATATATAACCTTGGTAATCCCCCCTCTATTCCAATTCTAAGCAATGTGGGACTTTTTTCCCAAACCCATTTCAATCAAAATCCTAACAATCTCCACCTTGATTGAAATAAACACAGCTTCAGCTTTCGTTGTCAATACCGACAATCCCTTGTTATCATTGTCAATACTGATAATTATAGTTCAAAAAACTATCATACTCCACCATAAAAAGTATACTTACTTGGAATGGAACAATTCCAAGAATTTCACCTTGACACATGTCGAAACCTTGCTGAAAAGTTCTGGTGCAACTCCCACATTGGCTTTTCTTGAAAGTTCTTCAGCCATCGCATAACCCCACCACACACCTTGCATCTCAACGCCAACCAAGGTCCGTGTACAATTGTGAATCCGCTAGCAACAACTTATCCTTTTCCATGGCACCGCGGTAATGCCATGAGGACACACTTCTTGCCTTCTAATAAAGGTCATCCTCTCCCCCTAGGAGAGTAACGTTGCAAGCGTCAGATTGAGAACCTTTTTCCAATACCGCGCCACTTGGACAATTTTTTTTTTTACATGCCCAGACTTTTTGCATTTCCAGCATGTCACAATCCTTCCATGATTCATTTTCCCATAAATGTCACTTTTAGCTACTAACAATGAACTTGATAAAGTGCTACCTCATTTTTCATTCCTCTTTCTTCAGCAATGACTTTACTGGCCACTTCTTCAAAATTTAGAGTTTCTTTCCCACACATCAATACAGGCATGATATGCCCATAGGAAGACGGAAGAGACAATGTAAGCCTTAATGTCTTATCTTCATTATCAATCTTCACTCCAATTGCCTTTAATTCATAGACAACACCATTGATAGCACTAAGATGGTCGGAGACTTTCACGCTATCATTCATGCATAGATTATGAAACTGCTCCTTCAACAATAACCGATTTGAGATGCCCTTTGCCTGATATAACTCTTCGAATTTCTCCAAAAGTTCATTGGCTGTCGATATTCCTTGCACATTTACAAGAACATTGTTAGCCAAACACAGATGAATTGCACTTGCTGCTCTCAAATCTATTTCCTCCTAATTTTTATTATCCATATCGGCAATCTTCCCTTTCAATGCCTTGTGCAAACCTAATTATATCAACACATCCATGACTTGTATCTATCATAAGCGAAAACTGATTCTTCCATCAAATTTCCGTATGTCACACTTCACAGCACTTGAAAAACTTGACATTGTTGCAATAGTATACTAGAATAGTGTAAATAACTGTAAACCGTGCACCAGGAAGGTTCCCAGAAAAGAGAGATGGGTCATAATGGACACGCTTAAATACCAAGTCTTTCCTTAGCCAGAATCTTTCCAAATCGCACTCTTACATTATCACACTACTTCCAGCAACAGCAGCGATAGATGTTCCTCAAACACCAAGGAGAAATTCTTTTCTGATGTGAAAGATCAGACTAAGCTGCAACCACAGAGCATACTAAGAATAAATTTCACCGAACCAAAGCTCTTGATACCAATTATTGGAAAAATAAACCACTTCCCTTCCTTAAGAACTACACTTAAACATATAGAAATAAAACAAAAACACAACCACAATACAAGAATTTAACGTGGAAAACTCCAAAATCGGAGAAAAACCACAATCGCTGTCAAACGATAATCAAAGAATAACACTATATGAAAATTTTTACAACACATAGACTTCACTCTTAAACACTCCATCGGGCCCTAGTACACCCATACTCTCCAAAGGAAATATTTAAACTACACCTCATAATACTCTAAAATAAGAGTACAGAGGAAGAAAAATCATATACAAGCTTAAAGTATTTTCGACTGGTGCAAATTGAAATAGAGAACTTAGGCTCGTATATATAGCCTTGGCAACCCCCTTCTATCCCAATTCTAAGCAATATGAGACTTCTTTCCCAAACCTATTTCAATCAAAATCCTAACAAGACTCAGTCACGCGCTTTCTTTGTTGTGATGTGCCTCTCAGCACTGGCCTATGCTGTGCTTTGTGTGTGTGCGCAACTATGCATTTACCCGGCCCCATGCACAATGCATTTGATGTGATTCTATGACATGGAATCTTTGGATTGGCTAATTCACCTCAACCAGAATCTATATCTCTTTCGTTCAATGCATCGAGAATCGTTTAAATGTCAGATACTTGATTTTTGTTTTCTCTTTTTTTTTTAAACAAAAAATAGTATGAATGAAGGGTTTAGGTAGTATATATACAATTCTAAATTCAAATATTATTGTGATCAATATAATTTTAGAAGTAAAATAAAAAAATTATATATCTCCATTTAAATAACTTTTCAAGTGCCAGATTTATTTTTGAGAGAAACAAAAATTAATAGGTGAAAATTAATCATATTTACTAATATGATATTATATAATTGGATAACTATCTAACTTTTTCTTTTATAACGTTAATGCATTTTTTGGGTAATGATATAATACCCTGTGTACACGTATCCATAGATACGTTTTGCACGGCTTTGAGGCTTCTAGGGACTCACCCACGCTACAAGAAGGGCCCTAGATACTTATATGACCCAAAAGTGCAGGAGATGGTGTTGTTGTCACCATTATAGCAGTCAAAGGGTTTTAAAACCCATTCTGACTAATACTCGACCGCTATACAAATCAGTTCCACACCCATGACTGCTCTAGCGATGCTCTCGATGATAATACATTGCTGAAAAATACGTAGTTTCACTTAATGACACCCTACCCTTTTAAAACACCCAAACTGTGGTTCTTCCCTTATTTTCACTGAGACCTAGCTCTTAAGTCCCTTTTCCGCCCATTTTCTCTCAACCCCACTCAAATCTACCTCCCTCAAGCTTCAAGGTATATATTTGTTAATAGATTATGTCTTCCTTCTTCCCATTCTTTCATGTTCTTGGTTTGAGTGTTGTTGTTTTCTTGTTATTGTGTCATCCTCGCTCCCTATAGCTTTTCTGAAGCTGGTCCTTCACATTTTATCTCTCCAGGTAAGTGGGTTCAAATTCATGACTTTAGTTTTGGTCATTATAATTATATTATTTAGCATATTTGAGCATTTAGCAAATCAAATTTTGAACTTTGGCAAGATACAAGATTTATGTGCATTTTACAAGAAATATACATTATGTTTAAGAGTTCTCATGAAACTTACTTTCTCAAATGCATAGGACCTTATTCGAAATTAAAATTGCTTTAATGTTATGTGCTCCAAGATTTTAGACTTGATTATGACAATGAGGATTGGTTATGGTTGATGAAATGAAATGTGAAGCTTTATATTTATTTACAAAAATCATGAGATGTTGAACCTAGAATCATAAAACCTTTTTTATGACTTCAGTATGGTTTTATAATAGAGAATTACTAAGAGGAATTGAGCTGTGAGTTAACGACAGTTAAATCGTTAACTTTGGTATACCAATTGTCCATAAAAGGCAAATTATCCCTATTTAGATTAGTCGGCTAGTGTGATACCTGAGGTACACGTGTCAATGGGTAGATTCCGTGCAGCCTTAGGGTCCACAGGACCCACCCATAGCACTGGGCCCTGAATTTCGCTAAGTATGGATCCTACATTTCCTTGGAGGGCTATAAGATAGAACCACATTATTGGGACTAAAAGTCTCGGTAATTGTTCCCAATAGGAAAATAAGTTGAAGAGTGATTTTTAACGAATTTTATGAAACCCTTAAACGTTTCGTTTTTAGCCCACAAGTTTAGAAAATCTTAAAGATTCCCAGATTTGAACTAAAACCCAAAATTTGAATTTTGATTGGTTAGGATTTTGATTTTTTTGATATTTTATTTGAATCCAAATGGGGGGTATTTTCTTATTTATATGTATGTTTTAAAGTTAATAGAGAGTAAAGTATTGGGATAACCCATATCTCAATGACAGAAAAATATAGATGTTGGGGGTTGCTGTCACTACTATAGCAGTCATAGATTGTTATAGCGGTCACAGGGTGGCTTCAACGGGTTTCAGTGGTCTTAGGACCATTATAGCCGCCATATACAGCTATAGCGGTTCCCCTGGAGCCCAAACAGTACCAGAAACAACATCATTTCATTTTTTACCCTATTTTTAAAGCCCTATTGGGCTCAAGCAGAAACAGAAAGCAGAAACCGAAGCCCCACCCCTAAACCCTCATTTTCTCTGTTTTCTTCAAATCCTATTCCAATCTAGCCCCCCAAATCATCAAGGTATGTATATATTGTTAGATTTTGTCTCCATTCTCTCCGTTTTTTCATGATCTCGAGTTGGGGTTTATTATTTTTCTCATTATTGTTAAGTGGGGGTGCTCCCCCAAAGTTATTGGTGTATGTTTAGAGTAATCTAGAGTTTCTCATAGGTTGTTGATGAGTTTTATGGTTGTAATGACAGACATTGGTGTCATCCCTCCTTCTGGGAGTCCCCGTGATGTTGGTACTTCACAGTCTACCCCTTCAGGTGAGTAGGTTTGATCTCATAGCCCTATGTTGGTCAGTATATAAATTATTTCTAGCTTTACAAAGTATTTAAAATTTAGAACTCGAGCTTTTATACAATATAAAACTATATGCGTTTTCTTTTAGAATGTGGACTTATGTATTCAAAGCCCCTCATGAAACATTGTTGAGATTTTTTTTAAAAGTGCATGGGACCATTGTTGAATTAAGTTGATATTATATGAGTTATTTTATGATGTTAGAATTGATTTTGATAACCAGAGCTAGTATGGTTAACGAAAGGATATGTAAAGCTCATGTTTAATTTTAATTATTGAAATATGTTGAACTTAGAATATATAGAACTCCCTTTTTATGATTTCAGTTAATTTAGATTAGGGAATTACTAAGAGAAATAGAACTGTGAGTTAATAGCAGTCAATCTATTAACCTTGGTATACCAAGGCCCACAGGGGGCATTTATCCACAGCTAGATATGTCAACAAGGGATGCGGTTTGCGAGGAACCGTAAGATCTCAGTTAGGGGCTCTCGTTTGCGAGGGACTGAGCACCCACCTTTTAATTTATAGATAGTTTGTTTTTTAGTAATTCTTACGAAATGCATAGATAATTTTATGCGTACCATAAATTTATGAATTTTTTTGTTATTATACAAACTATATGGAAATGATTTATGAGATTGCATTATTACGAATATGTAAATTAACTTACGATTTGACATGGATTTTAGGAATAATATATGCACATAGTATGACTCAGCGATCACAAGGCTTACATGGAGATGAGATTCCTCACATGCCAGTCACATTCCCAAATCAAGTCATGACATATGATAACATTAATGCGTTAAAATTAAATCCATACTTGATTGATTTATAAGTATAATAAATTATATTAGCCCTGTCAATTTAACATTATTACTCATAAACCTTAATAGATTAATAACTTAATCACAACATTTTCATGTTGAGTGAACCCTAACTCCATTAGAAAGTTACCACAAATGTAGATTGTAGATAGTATATCAATAGAGTTTAATATTGATGCACTGAACTCTTTTACATTATTATTCAATCATTTTTTTATGACTTTTCATATAGTGGAGGTGAAAGTTATTCATATTTGTTGTAAACCTCTTTTACATTATCAGTGTATTAAAATTAAATCCATATCAATATTGTAATTCATTTTTAATTTCAAAAGGTAAATTACATTCATTTCTCATGAGATTCGGTGAAATTTAATTCAATTTCTCTCTATTTGTATGGGTGATACATCTCTTCTTGGTCCAATGTGCAAGATGTAATGAAATAGAGAGGGATGCAGTGAATTTACAAATCAGGGGATTAGTGTAATCAATTCACAAAGCAAAAGACCTCCCAAGAAAATTTCGCAAATAGAGATTGCTTAGATTGAATTTCATTGAACTTTAAGTGAGTAACTATAATTTTTTCATATTTGAATTGTTGGTGTATTCAAATGTCTTAATTTAATCGAGAATACATGTAATCTACCATTTTTTGGCATAAACAGAGAAAAAAATTCTTACACTGTGAGTGTAAAAAGAAAATTTATATCAACTTTCAATTATGTATTTTAATATTAATAAATGCATGAGACTTAACTCTTAATTTTTTTAAAATTTCACAAATAAAAATGTATGATTAAATGATAGTATAATTTTTTTTACACTTGCAATATGCTAAAATTAGAGTTTAATTAGTTTGTATCCATTGACAATGTAAAATTTGTTTACATAATCACTCAATCATGCATTATCATATAAGTAAAAGTGGTTAAATTTCACACGGCTATTTAAAAAGTCACGTAAATGAGCGTATTTAATTGGATAATACTGTAAATAAATCTTCCATTAGCAATGTATATAAATTAAACTTTTAAAAGATAGATCTCAAAAATAAAAATGTAATTTTGTAGTTATGTAAACAGAAAAAAAAGAAGAAAAAGTGATGAATATCTTCATAGAAATGAGGAATGAACCAAAATGAGAGAGGACGGCAGAGAGAGTGATTGGAGATTTGAGCAAAATGATTTATTCCTCATTTCTATGATGGTATCAGAGCTCTAGAAATAGAGCTCTGCTGCACATCACTGCTGCCATGGTGAGGAACACAAATGGAAACAATAGGCAGGATCTGGTCCAGATCCAGAATGCTAGAACCAACTCAGCAGTGATTTGTCATAGAACCTGTACTACCTTCATCCTAATGAGAATCCAACATAGGTGATGGTTTCTTCTTTGCTTTCTGGATCCAATTATCACATTTGGTCGCGATCCATGAAGTGTGCCTTGATTGCTAAGAACAAGTTTAAGTTCGTGAATGGTTCAATACTCAAGCCTAATGAGTTTGATCCATTAGATGAAGTTTGGGAACATTGCAACAACATCGTTCACTCATGGATCATGCATTTTGTGGTTCCTTCAATTGCAAGAAGTGTTGATACAATTGAGTTAGCTTCGGAGGTTTAGTCAGACCTGAAAGAAAAATTTTCAAGAGGAGACATGGTTAGAACTACTGAATTAATGCAAGAATTTCATAGCTTCAAGCAAGGTAAATTGTCAGTTACGGATTATCATACTGAATTGAAAGGTATTTAGGAGGTTTATTTAGGAGGAATTGGAGAATTATCAACCAATTCCTAGTTGTACTTGTCCTGTAAAGTGCGCTTGTGAAGTGATGAGAAATACGCGACTTCATAAGCAACAGGAGTATGTAATTCGGTTCCTAAATGGATTAGATGAACGATTCTCTCAGATAAGGATGCAAATCCTACAAATTGATCCATTTCCTTCTATGAACAAGGGGTTCTCAATGGTCTTGCAATAGGAAGGCAAGTCATTAAGCATGTATCAGGACGAGTCAAAGATCTTAGTAAATGCTGTGAACAAGCAATCTTATCAAAATAAACCCTATGGCAAAGGGAGAGGCACACCTAAAGTGTGCTCTCATTGTGGAAAATTGGGGCACACAGTGGAATCATGTTACGTAAAACATAGATTTCCACCTGACTTCAAATTCAGAAACAAAGATAGTGCCAGCAATGCGATGAAGGATGATGACATTGCAATTGGAGATCAAGAGGATGCTCCAAAGGTTGAAGCCTCACAAGGACCAAGTAGAATTCTAACTCAAGAGCTGTATCAAAGTCTCATGAATTTACTTCAACAAACTGACTTACAGTCTCGAGCCAATTCCAATTAAGTCTTTGTCACCCAGCCTGTTCAACACTTAGATCCCAACCTGTCTGGTATAAGCCTAGCCTTATCTTGTCACTCAAATTCAATTTTTGGTTCCTGAATCTTTGATTCAGGTGCTACATATCACATGTGCACATCCTTGAATTGGTACACTTCCCATTTTAAGATCAATCCAGTTGAAGTCAAGCTCCCTAATGGTACAGTAGTGGTCACATGCCATGCAGGCACAATTAGTTTTCCTTCAGGATTAGTGCTCACTAATGTATTATATATCCCTAAATTCAAGTTCAATCTGATTTCCATTTACAAACTAACCAAATCCCTATATTGTCTTCTCATTTTTTCTTCATCAGGTTGCCTAATACAGGATGTCCACTCATAGAGGATGATTGGTTTGGGTGAAGTGCAGAATGGACTCTACCACTTGGTACTTGCTAAACAAAGCTGTGTGCATGCCCTTTTTACCCAAAACCATGACCTTACCAAGCATTCAATTCCACCTGAAGCCTTATGGCATTTCAAACTACGACACCTTTTAGATAAAAGATTACTTGCCCTTAGTAAACAATTTTAGTACATTGATTTTTACACTTGTAAACCATGCAACATATGCCAATTTGCAAAACAAAAGAGATTACCTTTTAACATCAGTTCAAGCAGAGCAAATAAATGTTTTGAATTGTTGCATTTGGATATTTGGGGGCCTTTTAATGTCATATCCATACATGGGCATAGATTTTTTCTTACTACTGTTGATGACATAGCAGGTATTGCTGGGTTTTTCTTTTAAAATCAAAGTCAGAGAGAGTGATTGGAGATTTGAGCAAAATGATTCATTCCTTATTTCTATGATATCTCACAAAAAAAAAGAATAAATAGCTTATGCAGTCCCTCAAGAAAATTTTGTAAAACTATTTAGTTCCTTAAAAATTGAAATTAAACCTGCAGTTCCTTAAGATTTGAATAATAGGCCACATTAATCCCTTTATATATATGTGACTCTTTAAATATTAATAGAATTGCATATTGACCTGCTAACATGATATTAAGTGATCATTATGTCATTTAAAGTGGAATAAAATTTAAAATGACTCATTTTGATAGTTGAAATTTACAAAATGAGTCATTTAGATTTCTATTATAAGTCATAAAATATTTATTTTGTTCAATTTTATATATCAAAATTAGTGTAATATGTTCTAAAATAACTTTATTTAGTTTAGCTCGCCTCTGACGTTTTAATGATACGTCATCATTATACTATGTAATATGTGTAAGTTCATTAATGAAAAATTAACAAAAGGATTAATATATCGATTATTTTTAAAATTAAATAACCATGAGATTAATTTTTTTTTAAAGGATGAAATAGTCTAATATAAAATTTGTGAGAGATAAATAGGATATTTACTCAAAATAAAGAAAAGCTCCGGTCGCAAATGTAGCGCGTGAGATTTGAACATTGGCACCAATGCAAAATGATGCACATTGTGAGCCCCTTGCAAATCCTTAATCCCTAATATCCGAATTGCCAAAACCCTAAAAAATTCCCCTCTCAAAAAGTCCAACCTCACCGGAGCTCCGCCGGGGATGAAGCTCCTTCAACCGGAGAAGGGAACAGAGCCACACCTGAAATGCCCCGAGTCACCGGAAAACCCTTCACGTTCCGCTCCCCAATCCTCATCGCACAAGAAAACCAGGGACTTGCCGAACTTGACCGAATGCCACGCGTGCGGCTTCAAGGTCGACGTCTGCACCGGTAAGAACAGGCTCCGAACCCTTTATAGCGAATGGCGTGTTGTTCTTCTCTGCAGCAAGTGCTTTTCCTTTGTCGAATCTTCTAGAATTTGCTCTTATTGCTTCTCTGAAACATCCCCCAATTCATTTCGTTGCGTCCAATGTCGGCGTTCGGTGCATAAGAACTGTTTCTCGAAGTACAAGAATACTGCTCCATGGTCTTATGCTTGTTTGGGTTCTGAATTTTCTGTCTGTGTGGATTGTTGGATCCCTAAACCAGTTGCTATTTCTAGAAGTAGGAGAAACAAGGTGAAGGGTGGAGTGATTAAGAAAAAGGGTAGCGTTATAGTCGAGAAGGTGAATTCAATTGCTAGGGTGGTGGGGGGTGGGAATTTGGTGAGGTCTATGGAGGATGTGGTTAAGGATGCAAATTGTGCCGTGGAGAAGAAGGTTGAGGCAGCTTCTAGGGCTAGAGAGGAGGCAATGAAGAAGGCTGTGGTGGCTAGAAAGGCTGTTGAATTGGCAAATAATGCTTTGAGTCTGGTAGGAAACAGAGAAAAGATTAGTCTTAAGATGGATGCTGGAAAGGTTGTTGATTGTTCAGTGCTGACGTTTGAGTTGCATCCACACGTGAATAGCCCGCGGAGGATTTCAAAAAGCTGCTGCTTATTGAATAAAAGTTACTTGGATAATTCAAGGAGGTGGGCCTCTAGTGTTGATTCATCATTCAAGACATCGAACTCATGGAATGTTAGTGGTTGTGATAAGCATGATGTGTCGAATCATGACAAGTTATATGGGCACTCTCATAAATCTTTATGTGAACCTTCAATTTCTGTTGGATCTTTGGATAGTGATTCTTCAACTGATCTGAATCGTCACTGCATGGGTCAAATTGGCATGAAACTTTACTCAAATGACTGTGAGCGCACAGCTGAATTTGATGCTGAAGAGATTGGAGAGGAGCTCCTAAAGGAAGGGGAGGGAAGTTGTTCGGATCGGCTGGTAAACTGCAGTGGAGAAGATAGTGGTTTGGAACTTGATCGTAAGCAAGCAGATTCTGCATTGCATGGGGAAGAAAGATTCAATGGACAGCCGGATCGCTATTTCTTGAAGTATAGGAGGAGAAATTGTAGGGTGAAACCAAATCTAGATAGTAAGCCCAAAAACGTTTATGATAAGGTTTATCTTGAGAGTCAGGACTCAGCTTTTGCGGTTCCATTCAGTTGTTCTGGGGAATTGAGAACAATATCTAATGCTTCATTTCAGTCTTTTCAAGCTCCTTTGCAAGCATCAGCTTGTGAAAGTGGATATTTCAGAGGGCCATCCTAGAAGGGAACAGGTATAGCCAGTTTTTTCTTCTCCTTGTTTAATGGTTGACATTTGATTTTGTTGCTTTCTTTGTCCATTGTGTTTTCAGACTTTGCATCTGCACTTCTGCTTTTTCTTTTAAAACTATGGTTATGAACAATATCTACTATTTGTGTACGTTCAAGAATTAAAGGTATGTGGACTGGAAAAACGATTGATGGTAAGGAAAGTGTTGTCAAGAATTTCATTGATGAAATGATAGGTTATACACAACACTTTCGATACTATTAGATTTGGAAGTAGACTTTCATACTATAGCTGTTCAAAGTTGTAGCATTTCAAGGTACCAATTTCATCACAGATTTTCTCTGGATTTTATCAATCCTATCGAAGTTCGAATGTATGATTGGATCATTGATCAAGTCTTTTACTCTTGTTTTATGCCTAGATGGTTTGTAATATATTGCTGACTTTACCCTGAATTCTGGGTGACCTTATAGTGTTCAAGTAGGACCGACTTTAGATGGACCAGAGTTGCAAGACTTTAGATGAATGCAATATTCTGAAATTCACGTCATTTTGTTTGAGTACCTTTTTACTTGGGGAAAAAGCGCTTTACCCCTTTGTACTTTTGGTACTGTGCAATTTAGACCTTGAGTTTTCAAATTGTGTAACGCGACCCCCTATACTTACCAGATCGTGCAAACAAGCCCTTTTGTTACTGAGACATCCAAACTCACCATTAACTCCTCATGTGCCTCTCATGTGTGTCTCAAGTTGGGCGAAAATACCCCTTTTTTCACGTATTCAGTCACTAATTTCCATTTTTCTAAACACATTCAGAAACTTATCATCCATCTTGTCCTTTTTCATTCATTTCTGATTTTTTTTTCACCAAAAATCGTTAAATCCCCAAATATCTTATTGATCTCATATCTTCCCATTTTCTTCAATCCACATCATTTCCTCTGAAAAACAATGAAAATCTTCCATTCTCTCGCTTTGCTTCATCGCCGGTGTGGTGGTTTTTGCTTTGAAGCCTCCATTCGTCGTCATTGTTGCTACTGTGGGTTCGTAGGAGCTCTGATCTTGTTCTCAGATCTGTTAACTCCAGAAATGGCACCGCCACCGTTGAACCTCGCCACCGCCACCATCATCTCTAGCGCGAGGTTGACGCCGCGTTGTCGCCACCCCGGCCGAGCACCGTTGTGCCTTCTCACAAAAGCAGCCGCGGAGCCCACTTGAACTGCAAAGCCCGTGCGTGAACAGATGTGTCGCGATCTGCAACCAACACCGCCGCCCATGGTGGTCTCCTCCTCTGACTGACGCCGTCGCTGTCTTGCCTGCCCCGAGCTGGGACAGTCATCACCATTGCCGCCGCCTCATCCCTTTTCTTCTGTGCTGTTTTCTTTTCATTACGCTGAAATGAAATTAGGATCAGATTTTAGTTTGTTCGGTTGGATTGGAAATTAGAGTGACGACCTGGTGCTGCCTTGTTGTTGACATTGTTGATGATATGATTTCATTTCCCTCATGTATGGGAGAGGCATGTGTGTATGTATTTTTTGTCTTGCAGGGGTTTCTAAAATCAGAGTTGTGTTTGCTTGGTTGGGGGTGGAGTTGAATAAGGTAGGGATGGAGAAAGACATAATTTGGGGATAAAGGGGAGAGGGGTTTAGATCTGAAGAAACATTGTAGAGATAATGCAAGATGGAGAAAAGGAAAACGGTTTGAGACTAGGTTGCAGAACAATAGAGACTGAATACGTGAAAGGGGTATTTTTGTCCAACTTGAGACACACCTGAGAGGCACATAGGGAGTTAACGGTGAGTTTGGATGTCTCAGTAACGGAAGGGCTTGTTTGCACGATCTGGTAAGTATAGGGGGTCGCGTTGCACAATTTGAAAACTCAGGATCTAAATTGCACAAGACCAAAAGTATGGGGGAGTAAAGCGTTTTTTTCCTTTTTACTATAGAAATTAGACTGTTTGTTGTGGTAAGGTGATATGTGGTTTCAACTTTAGAAAGTTCATTATAACAGGAATGGAGCGTTTATGTTGTCCTGTGTTGATCAGTTGTGGCATATGGTGGTTCTAACTGATGGTTTGATCATGATGGGGCCATATTTTTTAGTTTTTAGAAAATTGTAAAATGAATACAGACAGAACAAGGTATTGGATAAGCTACATTTTGGGGGGTTCTTGATCAGATTTCAAATCTAACTTATATGTTCTTGATTTGGTTCTTATATTATTCAGATTTTTTGTCTCTTACCTACTATTGCTTTAGGACATTGGTCTGAATGGATTGGTTGGTATGTGGATTTGCTTGGCCTTTCAATGTATTGTAAAGCATCTTACATTTTATTGAGTGGAATCGTGTAGTTTCTTCCTTTCATTATAGTGAGACATGTGTGGAGTCAATTAGTTTCTTGATTTGAAGGTATCGAATTCTATTTCTGGTTTTCGTTATTGTTCTATGGAGGCTTGGATGTTGGATTCACTTACCTTATAAGGTGGATGATTAAGTAATAAATCTGTTTTGGGGGTTTCAATAGATGTGGTGCTATGATGCTTGGACATGGGTGCAGGTATTGGAACTGTTTTCAATTATATTGGTTATAGTCATTCTTGCCTTTCCCTTATATTTTATTTTTAACTTTGGTTCCTGCTTGTTAATTTTTATTTTACTTTATTTTATTTTTTTTATGATTGTCCCTTCTCTGTGTAGCTACCCTGAATGCCTCTAAATATATCAACCTCAAAATGGTGTCGGGTTTATTGGAGCAGAAGTTCAGTGCTGGACTAGGTCGATTTTCTTTTATTCCTTACAGCTCCGCGTTCTGTACCGGGATGGCCGGATGGCTTTTAGGAACCTTGACAAATGACTAAATCATAGGTAAAGCTGATAGTGATAGCCTTTCATGTGAGTTATGCTTAGAGGTATTTTGGTACTAGCCAAGTCTTATACCCTTTTCCGTTTGATTTTGAGTGTACATTGCCTATTGTTTTTTGTAGGACATCCTCATTGATCGAGTTATATTCACTATAGTAAAGAATTCCGAAACGTTCTTACTATGTCTAGGGATATTGCATGAGTCGAGCTATCTTTGTATGATCTGGGTTGAATTGTAGATTTTCATATGTTCAACAAAGAATCTGTTAACCATCTTCTGGTACCAAATATGCAAACATGGCTGTTCGCAAGCACCTTTTAAAACATTAATTGTTCTGTCTGACAAATTGTAGATGATAACTTGCAGTACTCTTATAGAGGACATTGGCTTTGATCTACCATGTTGGGAACAGATGATGATGGGGGTTGCAACATGAAAGGCATTTGGATCCTTCCTTTGTGCCACTGAGATTGACTATTTTTAAGTTGACAAGAAAAAGGAAAAGGGGATTCATTTATGCCATGTGATTATTCAGTTAGAAGGGCTTCGAGGAATTGGCCCCTAGGGTGCATTTTAACGAAGACAAATCCTGGCTTACAAGGGGCTAATAATGATAAAGGAAAGAAAAAGTGAAAAACTATTACTTGGGTTGGATGGTATGAAATTTTGAGTTTGGTTAAAATCATTTGAATGGAAATGAGTACTCCTAAAGAATGAGCCTTCATTTGTAAGGATATGTATTCTATCCTATCACTAACCATTCCTTTAACACGTGTGAAAAGATGGCAAAGTTCATCGGATTCACATCTTCTATTATATAACTCTGGGTCAAATCAAGTTGATCGAAGTCTAGTTAGCTACAAAATTTATTATTTTTTATTACTTTTATAATCAAATATAACGCACTAAACGTATAAGTAAAATGAAGTCATCAACAACAAAATTAAGAATAATCATTCCATTTCATTCCCACTGTCATGGTGTAGTTATACTTCGATGACTATGTATTAGCATGCAGTTATGATTGCATGAATTGATACATATAATTATTTAAAATAATTATGTATGCAATGTTAGAACCAAAAATTGCATGTGTCTTAGTCCAAATGCACAATTGATTGGTCATCAAAACTGATGTTTTGCACACTGTAATTGAATTTATTCGTTCTTGTAATTTTTTTTGAATTAATTAAAGGGCAAATAGTTTATCTATATTGACATTGGATAGAGTCATCACCCTAGTCAGCTTCACATTCAAAAGGCAATTAACGGCTTAAACTAGAATAACTTGGCTTATACCCAAAACGAACTAAAAGGAAAATTACAAATAACTAGCTATACTATTATTTGTACATACTAATATACTACAGAAGTTGAAGTGCGTGCGGTTGACGCATGCACTTGTATTGGATTTGACACGTTGCCAGCTTATACTTAAAAAAGGTGTCAACTTAAGAGTTTCCAATGATGCCGTCTGCAACCTGAATTGCTACTGTCTATGTATGCATTAATTTGATTTGATATCCAGCCTTCAAACCTTTCTTCCTCAGCCAGCGGTATTATTTGTCAATTCCCACACCCCAATTAAAGTCACCATTTTGCATAGACTAACATTTATGTTAAGTACATCAGTCAATATAATATGTATATATATGCATATTCGTTTGTATGGTGTGGCGTGCTAGCTGATCATACACAATAGCAGTTGCTAGCTGTGATGGCGCCGTTTGTTTTGGGTGTCCTCCTAATGATCTTGTCAATATTGTTAATGGTGGGGTGTTGTGAGGGTCAGCTTCAAGTGGGTTTCTACGGCAACACATGTCCTCAAGCTGAGCCCACTGTCCAAGCTGTTGTTAGAGACGCTGTTGCCTCTGACCCCAACATGGCTGCTGTCTTGCTCAGGCTTCACTTTCATGACTGCTTTGTTGAGGTCTCTCTCTAGTCTTTCTATATATAATTATAATAACGAAGTTAATTAATAATGTAGCTGGCTTTAGCTTGTGTTTGATCTATTATGTGTGTGCTAATATATATGTTCCTTTAATGTGGGTCTTGTTATGTAATTTGAGACCTGGATTATTGTTGGATTGTTGCTTTCAGGGATGTGATGGATCAATTCTAATAGACAATGGTCCTCAGTCAGAGAAACTAGCATTTGGACATCAAGGGGTTAGAGGTTTTGATGTGATAGAAAGAGCCAAGGCACAATTGGAAGCTTCTTGCCCTGGCGTGGTTTCCTGTGCTGACATTGTGGCATTGGCAGCCAGGGACGCCATACTCATGGTGGTACTCATATATTGTTCTGTCTCTTATATATATTAAATATATATGTTTATGGCAAGAAAAGTGCATTATTATTCATTGATTTTAATTATATATGTATATGCGTGTGTGTATATGCAGGCAAATGGACCAAGATACCAAGTACCAACTGGGAGGAGAGATGGTTTGGTATCCAACATTTCGCTTGCAGATGACATGCCAGATGTTAGTGACTCAATTCAGCTACTCAAGGCCAAGTTTCTGAACAAGGGCCTCACTGAGAAAGACCTTGTCCTTCTAAGCGGTACTCTCTCTCTCACGTTCATACACATACACATACACGCTCACACAAACAAACAGAGGCATGCATCCTTGTCATGCATTGTAGGTGACATCGTGGTTGTTGAAGAGGTAAAGTAATATGAACTTGCCAAAGGAAAATAAATTGAAAGACATACATAGGCTAAATTACTAAACACATAATATAAATCTATTGTGGTAACATGTCAAGGAAATCAATGGGAGAAGTTCTGTATCCGACTCGGGAAACTGGTTGTGAAGTCCACAGAATTGATAAAAATGCATGATAGGTTATCACATTTCAACAAAATGAACAAATCATTTTATCAGATTTTGGCATTTCTTCCGAATTCAAGAAATGTTGACACACCATCTACTACTCTTAATTAATAAAACAAAAGGAGGGGTCTTGGTATCTAGGCCTCTCAACAGTGCCATATGTTCGATTTATTCATTTAGGATAATGTTTGTTATATAAAGGGTTCTATCAAATTCTATATTTAATAAATATGGACATTAATGCGGTCAGTGACCTCTGATCTAACTTATGCTTATATCTGTCAAATTGGGATTTGATTGGCCGAAACCAAGCATTCTTTTGTTGTTCACTAATTTATAATGAAAAATTTAATATGGCTTAAACTTTAAGTGAAATTTAATTTAAAAGTATATAAAGCATTATTGTCGAATGGTATGCCCTTGATCTACATTACTATATCTGCGTGCTAGCTTTCAATATTTCTTGGTTTGGTTTTCCATATTTTCTTTCACACTTAATTCACAAGACATTGACAGCTTAAGGGTTTCTCATCATACCTAACGCAAATTCATGGCGGATGTCAGTACTCGATTACAAATGGTGCACATGCAGCGCCACAGTTGTAACCCATATTGATAATAAAGATACTAACATGCTTTTCTTATTTTCTATTTCTGATGAATTTAAAAGTTGATCGATATGCTCACGATAGGGACAAACACAAGCGCGTGTAACAAGCAGATGGGGTAATAAAATAGAGGAGTTACTAACTAGTGCATATTAAAGAAGGAATAAAGTGTGTTTTACGTTTAACTGTGTCCTATTTTTAATCATTAACAAGTATCATAGGGATCTTGTTAGCAGAATATTAAGAAAAATAAAAAATAATGTACTAGTGCAACTTTGAAATGTTCTCTTCTTGAGTGATACTAAATTCATGTTCAATATTCACAATAAAATAGCCTCGCCCACCTTTTATTTTTGGTTGTTCTAATTAAGCCAAAAAGGTGACACGTTTAATTTGCAGTTCAGTGTTACATTCTTAATTTCTTATCATAGTAATGGCTCAATGTTCCTATGCAAAAAATCTCAGCTGCACATACAATTGGAACCACGGCTTGCTTCTTCATGACCAAAAGACTGTACAACTTTTTCCCAGTTGGTGGGGGTTCAGACCCAGCAATCAGCCCAAACTTCCTCCCAAAACTGAAGGAAATGTGCCCTCAGAATGGGGATGTTAATACCCGCCTAGCCATTGATGAAGGAAGTGAGAGGACATTTGACAAACACATTTTAAAGAACATAAGGGAAGGTTTTGCTGTGTTGGAATCTGATGCAAGGCTTAATGATGACATAATCGCCAAGGGTGTTATTGATTCCTACTTCAGTCCCTTCAATCCACTTTTTGGACCTTCTTTTGAATCTGATTTTGTTGAGTCAATTGTAAAGATGGGCCAAATTGGAGTCAAGACAGGTTTCCTTGGAGATATAAGGCGCGTGTGCTCAAGATTCAATTGAAATGAATATATAATAATATAATGCATAATGATCCTGATTGATATGTCTGCCAGTCTTGCTTGCAGTATTTATTCTCACCTCATTCTATCTATTGTTATTGTGTAATTTAACACATCAATTTGGTCCTTAGTGAAAAGTCGCAGTTCTTTCTTGATTACAAAAAAATTGTTGCCCATTACAGGTAGTTATTTTATCAGTAGCTATGTAGATTATGCTAACTTATTGTGATGTTTAACTGATACATTTGTGTTTTAATTTCAGCTTGAGTAATTCTTATACGTATGACACTAATGTGATGCTATTTTCATCTTGTTCAGATGGCAGAAGACATATCATTTTATTTGTAGCTTTATGTATGTCTCGCTTTTTCAAAGAACCATGACTCTGCAGTGAAAAATTAAGAGTGTATTTGGTTTGTGTAATTTCTATTTTGATTTTCACTAAAAACATAAAATACTACTGAAAACACGTTTGGTCCTCTATTGTCATTCTCAATTTCATAAAATATTTTCAAAATTTCTAGAAGTTTTGAAAACATCATTTTGACATTTTCAGTGTTTTCTCTGGTGTGGGTTCAAAACATTTTCAATTGTGGATTGAGGCCAACACATGTGGTTATGTAATTTGCCTCAATGAAGGCCAATCGACAAACCCCCCAATTCTTCTCAAAAGAAAAAACTAATGACAAAAAAAAAATCAATTGGAAAGGTGGTGGCATGATTGTAAATATTGGATATGTTCTTTACTTCCCTTTGGCCATCTGGGTTCGAACCTGCTCAACGTAAAATACTTACTCAACGTGAATAATGCAGCAGCAGGAATGGGGCAGCGACGGTGCAACCAAGATGGAGGTAGCGTGCCAACTAGTAATACACGGCAGATGCAGGTTGAGGGCTACTCTTGAGCAAAGTCGACGTTGACATCAACGTCAGGTTCATGGCGTTGGACCACACAGTGACGCGTGGTGGTCGCTGTGATGGTTTGACATTGATCTTGGCAAAGTTCACAAGTTACTAAGGCAGATGACGGTGGTCGCTTGCGGTGGAGACGGGTCGAGGTAGAGACATGTTAAATGCCAAGATCAATGGTGGGTTTGGTGGGTTGCCTTTTTAGTTGAGTTTTTGATGAATGGCAGTGGGCGTTCCCTTTTTTTTTCTTATAAATGAATTTTTATATTTTTTTATATAATTAATTTTGTTGAATATCAAGTTTATATAGGACATGATAATAGTTTTAAAATAATCCTAATTTACTTAAAAAATCAAGTATATTCCCAATCAAATTTTGTCATTAGAAGTAATTTTGATAGAAAGTATTTTATGTTATAAAAATATTTATTACATTAAAAAATATTTTTAGGCAGTAAACCATATATATAATTTTTATTGTTGAATGAAAAATATAATTTTATTATTTTAATTTTTTTTAAACAATTGACCAAACATATTTTTTCTATTTATTTTTATAATTGCATATTTGTGCTATTTACTACTTTAATGTTATTATTTATTGTGAAAATCATGTATGTGTATGATTTTTATTGTTTAATAATAAACATAATTTTATTATTTTTAATTTTATTTTAAAAAATTAAATTTTAAAAACAGATAAACTAAACATATTTTTCAGTTTTTTAAAACAAAAGTTATCTTTATAAACTAAATTTATTTTCTAAATTTTAAAATTAAAAAATAAAATTTTTTTTAAAAATTTAAAATAAAAAAATATTTTCACAAATCAAAACCCAAGTTTTTATTGACCGGGGAGGGGATATATGTTGGGCGATGGGAAAGGCTACGATGCAGCAGTTTTGCACTAAATTATAGCCTCATCTACAAAGCAAGTGGGAAATTAAGCTGGAAGACCAAAGGTTAATTTATATAGAAAAAAATGGAGCAAAAGGTTGATTTCAGGTTGGACCCACAACATGCTCATTTTTTTTGTCAACGTCCACAACATGCTGAGCATAAAGGCATTCTTCAGCAACACGAACAATCAGTGCTGGGAGTTACTTTTTGGGCTTGTATATTTAGGCTGGAATATTTGGGTTTTAGTTTGGCATTTGGACCTACATTGTTACCCGTATTGTCTGTTTGAACAATTTTAAGGTTCATGACAGAAAAAACTAAGTCTTACACAGATATCCCAACAGTGTTGTCACATAAGTAAAAATGTTTCATTTAATAAATGTGAATACGATTATGAATATAAGGTTTAAATTTATTTCCAGTGAATTAGCATCAGGTAAATATGTTATTTTCTTAGATATTAAGTTGACCAACTCCAAGCTGTTACAGCATTTGTTAGCTATTATTTTGAAATTCCCACATATTTGTCGGATAAATTTCCACACCGTGGCTCAAAATCGATGCAGGGGATAACCTACTTAATCGAAGAGATCCTCAATCCTCTAAGGAAGTGCATAGCACGTATTTGACTGTTATGGCACTTGATAGTCGTTATTGAGTACCAAAAAGAATATATATTAAATATGATGAATAATTGAATTGTGAAAATTTATTAATAAAAAGCGGGGAATATTACCATTCACTCGAGATTAGAAAACTAAAGTTGGTTGAAAATGTCAAAAGGGCAAATATAGAATAGCCAAGAATGGCACTTTATTTTTTTTATGATTGTCCCTTCTCTGTGTAGCTACCCTGAATGCCTCTAAATATATCAACCTCAAAATGGTGTCGGGTTTATTGGAGCAGAAGTTCAGTGCTGGACTAGGTCGATTTTCTTTTATTCCTTACAGCTCCGCGTTCTGTACCGGGATGGCCGGATGGGTTTTAGGAACCTTGACAAATGACTAAATCATGGGTAAAGCTGATAGTGATAGCCTTTCGTGTGAGTTATGCTTAGAGGTATTTTGGTACTAGCCAAGTCTTATACCCTTTTCCGTTTGATTTTGAGTGTACATTGCCTATTGTTTTTTGTAGGACATCCTCATTGATCGAGTTATATTCACTATAGTAAAGAATTCCGAAACGTTCTTACTATGTCTAGGGATATTGCATGAGTCGAGCTATCTTTGTATGATCTGGGTTGAATTGTAGATTTTCATATGTTCAACAAAGAATCTGTTAACCATCTTCTGGTACCAAATATGCAAACATGGCTGTTCGCAAGCACCTTTTAAAACATTAATTGGTTCTGTCTGACAAATTGTAGATGAAAACTTGCAGTACTCTTATAGAGGACATTGGCTTTGATCTACCATGTTGGGAACAGATGATGATGGGGGTTGCAACATGAAAGGCATTTGGATCCTTCCTTTGTGCCACTGAGATTGACTATTTTTAAGTTGACAAGAAAAAGGAAAAGGGGATTCATTTATGCCATGTGATTATTCAGTTAGAAGGGCTTCGAGGAATTGGCCCCAAGGGTGCATTTTAACGAAAGACAAATCCTGGCTTACAAGGGGCTAATAATGATAAAGGAAAGAAAAAGTGAAAAACTATTACTTTGGTTGGATGGTATGAAATTTTGAGTTTGGTTAAAATCATTTGAATGGAAATGAGTACTCCTAAAGAATGAGCCTTCATTTGTAAGGATATGTATTCTATCCTATCGCTAACCATTTCTTTAACACGTGTGAAAAGATGGCAAAGTTCATCCGATTCACATCTTCTATTATATAACTCTGGGTCAAATCAAGTTGATCGAAGTCTAGTTAGCTACAAAATTTATTATTTTTTATTACTTTTATAATCAAATATAACGCACTAAACGTATAAGTAAAATGAAGTCATCAACAACAAAATTAAGAATAATTATTCCATTTCATTCCCACTGTGATGGTGTAGTTATACTTCGATGACTATGTATGAGCATGCAGTTATGATTGCATGAATTGATACATATAATTATTTAAAATAATTATGTATGCAATGTTAGAACCAAAAATTGCATGTGTCTTGGTCCAAATGCACAATTGATTGGTCATCAAAACTGATGTTTTGCACACTGTAATTGAATTTATTCGTTCTTGTAATTTTTTTTGAATTAATTAAAGGGCAAATAGTTTATCTATATTGACATTGGATAGAGTCATCACCCTAGTCAGCTTCACATTCAAAAGGCAATTAACGGCTTCAACTAGAATAACTTGGCTTATCCCCAAAACGAACTTAAAGGAAAATTACAAATAACTAGCTATACTATTATTTGTACTTACTAATATACTACAGAAGTTGAAGTGCGTGCGGTTGACGCATGCACTTGTATTGGATTTGACACGTTGCCAGCTTATACTTAGAAAAGGTGTCAACTTAAGAGTTTCCAATGATGCCGTCTGCAACCTGAATTGCTACTGTCTATGTATGCATTAATTTGATTTGATATCCAGCCTTCAAACCTTTCTTCCTCAGCCGGCGGTATTATTTGTCAATTCCCACACCCCAATTAAAGTCACCATTTTGCATAGACTAACATTTATGTTAAGTACATCAGTGAATATAATATGTATATATGTGCATATTTGTTTGCATGGTGTGGCGTGCTAGCTGATCATACACAATAGCAGTTGCTAGCTGTGATGGCGCCGTTTGTTTTGGGTGTCCTCCTAATGATCCTGTCAATATTGTTAATGGTGGGGTGTTGTGAGGGTCAGCTTCAAGTGGGTTTCTACGGCAACACATGTCCTCCAGCTGAGCCCACTGTCCAAGCTGTTGTTAGAGACGCTGTTGCCTCTGACCCCAACATGGCTGCTGTCTTGCTCAGGCTTCACTTTCATGACTGCTTTGTTGAGGTCTCTCTCTAGTCTTTCTATATATAATTATAATAACGAAGTTAATTAATAATGTAGCTGGCTTTAGCTTGTGTTTGATCTATTATGTGTGTGCTAATATATATGTTCCTTTAATGTGGGTCTTGTTATGTAATTTGAGACCTGGATTATTGTTGGATTGTTGCTTTCAGGGATGTGATGGATCAATTCTAATAGACAATGGTCCTCAGTCAGAGAAACTAGCATTTGGACATCAAGGGGTTAGAGGTTTTGATGTGATAGAAAGAGCCAAGGCACAATTGGAAGCTTCTTGCCCTGGCGTGGTTTCCTGTGCTGACATTGTGGCATTGGCAGCCAGGGACGCCATACTCATGGTGGTACTCATATATTGTTCTGTCTCTTATATATATTGAATATATATGTTTATGGCAAGAAAAGTGCATTATTATTCATTGATTTTAATTATATGTGTATATGCGTGTGTATATATGCAGGCAAATGGACCAAGATACCAAGTACCAACTGGGAGGAGAGATGGTTTGGTATCCAACATTTCGCTTGCAGATGACATGCCAGATGTTAGTGACTCAATTCAGCTACTCAAGGCCAAGTTTTTGAACAAGGGCCTCACTGAGAAAGACCTTGTCCTTCTAAGCGGTACTCTCTCTCTCACGCACATACACATACACGCTCACACAAACAAACAGAGGCATGCATCCTTGTCATGCATTGTAGGTGACATCGTGGTTGTTGAAGAGGTAAAGTAATATGAACTTGCCAAAGGAAAATAAATTGAAAGACATACATAGGCTAAATTACTAAACACATAATATAAATCTATTGTGGTAACATGTCAAGGAAATCAATGGGAGAAGTTCTGTATCCGACTCGGGAAACTGGTTGTGAAGTCTACAGAATTGATAAAAATGCATGATAGGTTATCACATTTCAACAAAATGAACAAATCATTTTATCAGATTTTGGCATTTCTTCCGAATTCAAGAAATGTTGGCACACCATCTACTACTCTTAATTAATAAAACAAAAGGAAGGGTCTTGATATCTAGGCCTCTCAACAGTGCCATATGTTCTATTTATTCATTTAGGATAATGTTTGTTATAGAAAGGGTTCTATCAAATTCTATATTTAATAAATATGGACATTAATGCGGTCAGTGACCTCTGATCTAACTTATGCTTATATCTGTCAAAATGGGATTTGATTGGCCGAAACCAAGCAAAATTCTTTGTTGTTCACTAATTTATAATGAAAAATTTAATATGGCTTAAACTTTAAGTGAAATTTGATTTAAAAATATATAAAGCATTATTGTCGAATGGTATGCGTGCTAGCTTTCAATATTTCTTGGTTTGGTTTTCCATATTTTCTTTCACACTTAATTCACAAGACATTGACAGCTTAAGGGTTTCTCATCATACCTAACGCAAATTCATGGCGGATGTCAGCACTCGATTACAAATGGTGCACATGCAGCGCCACAGTTGTAACCCATATTGATAATAAAGATACTAACATGCCATTGGGTTTGTTGCCTTGGATTATTTTAAGTCAATTTGAAATTTGTATCACTTTAAAATCAAAAGTTTGTTCCTTTTTCTTAGGTGGTTGTTGCACCATAATAGAGAAATAAAAAGGAAAATTGAGTGTGTGCCATTTTTGTGTGAGAGTGTGTGTTTTGTTTGAGTGAGTTCTTAGTAGGTGGAGAAATTATTTTGTGAGATTGGATGTATTGAGATTTTGAGTTTGTGAGAGATTGCTAGATTGGTGATTGTATTTTTTCCAAAAAGAAATTAGTGAATTGATTTGTTGCGTTGTGGACGTAGGTATTATTCGCCGAACTACGTTAAATATTTTGTGTAGTTTGTTTACTTTTGCTTTCACGCTCCATCTGATGGTATCAGAGCAGGGTTCTGATCTTGATTCTGGTATTTTTTATGGCAAGGATGCAAGGTTCAATGGGAAAATTTGAGGTGGAGCTCTTCGATGGAAAAAATAATTTTAGCCTGTGGCAGAGTAATGTTAAAGATATTCTAGTGCAACATGGATTGGTTAAAACTTTGAGTGGGAAGGAGAAAAAGCCTGATAAGATGACAGATGAAGAATGGGAAGAGATAGAGATGAAAGCTGTCAGTACGATTCGCCTATGCCTAGCTTCTGAGGTAAAATTTAATGTTCTGAATGAAACTTCTGCTGTTGACTTATGGAAGAAATTAGAGAATATGTACATGTCAAAATCCCTTACCAACCGCCTGTTTTTAAAGAAAGAATTATATCAGTTGAAGATGGATGTTGGTGCTGACATTAAAGATCATGTGAATTATTTTACAAGATTGGTTACACAGTTAGCTAGTATTGGTGTGAAAATTGATGATGAAGATAAAGCACTATTGCTCTTATCATCTCTTCCAAATAATTATGACAGTGTAATAACCACATTGCTAGTTGGAAAAGATACTTTGAAAGTTGATATGTGATTGTTGTGTTATTAGAGAATGAAAAATTGAAAAGATCTAATGATCAATCCCAAGAAAGTGTCCTTGTTGCTAGAACTAGCTGTGGTAGAAGTATGTCTCGTGGCGGTAATTTTGATAGAGATAATTCAAGATCAGGTTCCCTATCAAAACCAGACTATAAAGACAAGCAATGTTATTATTGTCATGAGATGAGTCATACTAAATTTTATTACAGGAAATTGAAAGCAGACATGGAAGAATTTGAAAGGAGTAAAGCAAAAGGAAAAGAGAAGTTTGAAGATGCTACGGCAGCTGTCGAAGATTATACCAATTATGAAACCGATGTGATGATGGTTGAAGAGGAGAAAGCTATTTTTAATGATTGCTGGCTCTTAGATTCTGCTTGTTCTAATCATATTTGTTGCAAGAAAGAATGGTTTGATACTTATGATACTTGTGATGATGAGGTTGTGAGATTGGCTAATGAGGATTGCCTTGATATTATTGGAAAGGGTACTGTAAAAATTAAAATGCATAATGGTTGTGTGTGAACACTTGGTGATGTGAGGTACGTACCTGCACTTGGAAGAAATTTGATTTCTTTGGGTAGATGTGATAGTTTGGGCTATGGACATTCTGCAAAAGATGGAATAATGCAAGTTACTAGAGGAACTTTGAAGATAATGAAGGGTAAGAAGACTCATGGTAACTTGTATAAATTGATAAGGGAGACAGTTGTGAATAAAGACAATGATCAAGCATACAAGAATATGGAGAAGGCAAAGCATACGCTAAAGAAAAAGGTAACATTTGCTAGTCCTTTGACAAGGCCTTCTGGCTCTTGTTACTGACATATACAATTTGTCCCAATCACAAGGCAAGGTGGAGATTTGTTGGGTTTGTTGCCTTGGATTATTTTAAGCCAATTTGAAATTTGTATCACTTTAAAATCAAAAGTTTGTTCCTTCTTCTTAGGTGGTTGTTGCACCATAATAGAGAAATAAAAAGGAAAATTGAGTGTGTGCCATTTTTGTGTGAGAGTGTGTGTTTTGTTTGAGTGAGTTCTTAGTAGGTGGAGAAATTATTTTGTGAGATTGGATGTATTGAGATTTTGAGTTTGTGAGAGATTGCTAGATTGGTGATTATATTTTTTCCAAAAAGAAATTAGTGAATTGATTTGTTGAGTTGTGGACGTAGGCATTATTTGTCGAACCACGTTAAATATTTTGTATAGTTTGTTTACTTTTGCTTTTGCTGCCCCATCACATGCTTTTCTTATTTTCTATTTCTGATGAATTTAAGAGGACATCCTATTTACTGGATTCCTAGGAAGGTAAAGTAACAAGTTGATCGATATGCTCACGATAGGGACAAACACAAGCGCGTGTAATAAGCAGGTGGAGTAATAAAATAGAGGAGTTAATAACTAGTGCATATTAAAGAAGGAATCAAGTGTGTTTTACGTTTAACTGTGTCGTATTTTTAATCATTAACAAGTATCATAGGGATCTTGTTAGCAGAATATTAAGAAAAATAAAAAATAATGTATTAGTGCAACTTTGAAATGTTCTCTTCTTGAGTGATACTAAATTCATGTTCTAATATTCACAATAAAATAGCCTCGCCCACCTTTTATTTTTGGTTGTTCTCATTAAGCCAAAAGGGTGACACGTTTAATTTGCAGTTCAGTGTTACATTCTTAATTTCTTATCATAGTAATGGCTCAATGTTCCTATGCAAAAAATTTCAGCTGCACATACAATTGGAACCACAGCCTGCTTCTTCATGACCAAAAGACTGTACAACTTTTTCCCAGTTGGTGGGGGTTCAGACCCAGCAATCAGGCCAGACTTCCTCCCAAAGCTGAAGGAAATGTGCCCTCAGAATGGGGATGTTAATACCCTCCTAGCCATTGATGAAGGAAGTGAGAGGACATTTGACAAACACATTTTAAAGAACATAAGGGAAGGTTTTGCTGTGTTGGAATCTGATGCCAGGCTTAATGATGACATAATCACCAAGGGTGTTATTGATTCCTACTTCAGTCCCTTCAATCCACTTTTTGGACCTTCTTTTGAATCTGATTTTGTTGAGTCAATTGTAAAGATGGGCCAAATTGGAGTCAAGACAGGTTTCCTTGGAGATATAAGGCGCGTGTGCTCAAGATTCAATTAAAATGAATATATAATAATATAATGCATAATGATCCTTATTGATATGTCTGCCAGTCTTGCTTGCAGTATTTATTCTCACCTCATTCTATCTATTGTTATTGTGTAATTTAACACATCAATTTGGTCCTTAGTGAAAAGTCGCAGTTCTTTCTTGATTACAAAAAAATTGTTGCCCATTACAGGTAGTTATTTTATCAGTAGCTATGTAGATTATGCTAACTTATTGTGATGTTTAACTGATACATTTGTGTTTTAATTTCAGCTTGAGTAATTCTTATACGTATGACACTAATGTGATGCTATTTTCATCTTTTTCAGATGGCAGAAGACATATCATTTTATTTGTAGCTTTATGTATGTCTCGCTTTTTCAAAGAACCATGACTCTGCAGTGAAAAATTAAGAGTGTATTTGGTTTGTGTAATTTCTATTTTGATTTTCACTAAAAACATAAAATACTACTGAAAACACGTTTGATCCTCTATTGTCATTCTCAATTTCATAAAATATTTTCAAAATTTCTAGAAGTTTTGAAAACATCATTTTGACATTTTCAGTGTTTTCTCTGGTGTGGGTTCAAAACATTTTCAATTGTGGATTGAGGCCAACACATGTGGTTATGTAATTTGCCTCAATGAAGGCCAATCGACAAACCCCCCAATTCTTCTCAAAAGAAAAAACTAATGACAAAAAAAAAATCAATTGGAAAGGTGGTGGCATGATTGTAAATATTGGATATGTTCTTTACTTTCCTTTGGCCATCTGGGTTCGAACCTGCTCAACGTAAAATACTTACTCAACGTGAATAATGCAGCAGCAGGAATGGGGCAGCGACGGTGCAACCAAGATGGAGGTAGCGTGCCAACTAGTAATACACGGCAGATGCAGGTTGAGGGCTACTCTTGAGCAAAGTCGACGTTGACATCAACGTCAGGTTCATGGCGTTGGACCACACAGTGACGCGTGGTGGTCGCTGTGATGGTTTGACATTGATCTTGGCAAAGTTCACAAGTTACTAAGGCAGATGACGGTGGTCGCCATGTGGAGACGGGTCGAGGTAGAGACATGTTAAATGCCAAGATCAATGGTGGGTTTGGTGGGTTGCCTTTTTAGTTGAGTTTTTGATGAATGGCAGTCGGCGTTCCCTTTTTTTTTTCTTATAAATGAATTTTTATATTTTTTTATATAATTAATTTTGTTGAATATCAAGTTTATATAGGACATGATAATAGTTTCAAAATAATCCTAATTTACTTAAAAAATCAAGTATATTCCCAATCAAATTTTGTCATTAGAAGTAATTTTGATAGAAAGTATTTTATGTTATAAAAATATTTATTACATTAAAAAATATTTTTAGGCAGTAAACCATATATATAATTTTTATTGTTTAATGAAAAATATAATTTTATTATTTTAATTTTTTTTAAAGAATTGACCAAACATATTTTTTCTATTTATTTTTATAATTGCATATTTGTGCTATTTACTACTTTAATGTTATTATTTATTGTGAAAATCATGTATGTGTATGATTTTTATTGTTTAATAATAAACATAATTTTATTATTTTTAATTTTATTTTAAAAAATTGAATTTTAAAAATAGATAAACTAAACATATTTTTCAGTTTTTTAAAACAAAAGTTATCTTTATAAACTAAATTTATTTTCTAAATTTTAAAATTAAAAAATAAATTTTTTTTTTAAAATTAAAAATAAAAAAATATTTTCACAAACCAAAACCCAAGTTTTTATTGACCGGGGAGGGGATATATGTTGGGCGATGGGAAAGGCTACGATGCAGCAGTTTTGCACTAAATTATAGCCTCATCTACAAAGCAAGTGGGAAATTAAACTGGAAGACCAAAGGTTAATTTATATAGAAAAAAAAAGGAGCAAAAGGTTGATTTCAGGTTGGACCCACAACATGCTCATTTTTTTTTGTCAACGTCCACAACATGCTGAGCATAAAGGCATTCTTCAGCAACACGAACAATCAGTGCTGGGAGTTACTTTTTGGGCTTGTATATTTAGGCTGGAATATTTGGGTTTTAGTTTGGCATTTGGACCTACATTGTTACCCGTATTATCTGTTTGAACAATTTTAAGGTTCATGACAGAAAAAACGAAGTCTTGCACAGATATCCAACAGTGTTGTCACAAAAGTAAAAAATTAAAATGTTTCATTTAATAAATGTGAATATGATTATGAATATAAGGTTTAAATTTACTTCCAGTGAATTAGCATCAGGTAAATATGATATTTTCTTAGATATTAAGTTGACCAACTCCAAGCTGTTACAGCATTTGTTAGCTATTATTTTGAAATTCCCATCATATTTGTCGGATAAATTTCCACACCGTGGCTCAAAATCGATGCAGGGGATAACCTACTTAATCGAAGAGATCCTCAATCCTCTAAGGAAGTGCATAGCACGTATTTGACTGTTATGGCACTTGATAGTCGTTATTGAGTACCAAAAAGAATATATATTAAATATGATGAATAATTGAATTGTGAAAATTTATTAATAAAAAGCGGGGAATATTACCATTCACTCGAGATTAGAAAACTAAAGTTGGTTGAAAATGTCAAAAGGGCAAATATAGAATAGCCAAGAATGTCACCGAAGAGTCAAATGCTTTCTGAGGGATATACATTTATCATCAAATCTTGTTTGGTTCCCACGTTTTCATGCTACAATAACGGGCAATGCTTTAGCCAATTTGAGCTCAGGATCTAATGCCAGAGAGCAACAGCAGAAGAAAGGGATGAGGGACACAATTCAGATAAGAAAAAAAAAAAGAAAGAATATATCTACATTTCTTTTGCTTGGCCTTCTTTTTTCCTTTTTTCTCTGATTTTGCAGAGAGTTCTACATGGAGTTGTGATTATGCTACAATAATCACCCTTTCAGAAATCTCAATTACTGCCCTCTGGTGCTCCCCAGGAAGGTATAGTACCCTTTTCACTCCTTGCATTTCCATCGTACATCTTCATATATCTTAGGCAAAACCTGAAGTTCAAGTTACAAATTTATGCAATATGGAAAAGTTTTCAAGTTTGAATAATTTGTGAAAACTTGTGATCATTGACAAACTAATTTAATGAATTTGCAGGGTGCAGCAATTTTGAACATATTTTTATCAGGTCATATTGAACCAAGTTCAGAGCTGGCAGAATCAAACACATTTAGGACTAGGAAATTAAAACAAGTCCCAGGAACTAAAGTAAGCCATGCCTCAAACCTCACTCAGAAAAGCCATTGGTGCAGTGAAGGATCAAACAAGCATAGGCCTAGCCAAGGTTGGGAGCAGCACGTCACTTGCTGACCTTGATGTGGCCATTGTGAAGGCAACAAGGCATGATGAATACCCAGCTGAAGAGAAGTACATTAGGGAGATCCTCAGCTTGACATGCTACTCTCGTGCATTCATCAGTGCATGTGTTAATACCCTCTCAAGGCGTCTCAACAAGACCAGAAGCTGGACAGTGGCTTTGAAAACAATTGTCTTGATTCAAAGGCTGCTATCAGAGGGCGATCCTGCATATGAGCAGGAGATATTCTTCTCAACTCGACGAGGGACTCGCCTTCTCAACATGTCTGATTTCCGCGACCACTCAAAGTCAGGTTCTGGGGACTTCTCTGCATTCGTGCGCACGTATGCATTGTATCTAGATGAAAGGCTTGAGTACAGGATGCAGAGCCGGCGTGGAAAGCGGGGCACGCTGGGGTATGATGAATATGATGAGGAAAGGGAAAGAGAAAGGGATAGAGAAAAAGACAAAGATAAAGATAGAGAAATTGTTGTAAGATCCACACCAGTCCGTGACCTGAGGTTGGAGCAACTTTTTTCCAAAATGCAGCATTTGCAGTTGCTGCTTGAGCGCTTTTTAGCTTGCCGTCCCACAGGTTTGTAATATTAGACATGCTTATGTAATCATATTTTCACTCAAAATGCATCACGTGTAATATCAGACATCATATTTCCACTCAAAATGCATCATCATGTGCATCAGCTCATATTCTTCACCCAACTTGAATACACTTTTAGCACACAAGCATGAAAAGAAATCTCATAGTATTTTTGATGTAGCAGGGACAGCAAAGGGCCACCGAATTGTGCTAGTGGCTCTATACCCCATTGTGAAGGAAAGTTTTCATATATATTACGAGATAACAGAAATACTGGGCACCTTTGTTGATCGCTTCCCCGACCTGGAGGTGCCAGAATGCGTTAAGATATATGACATTTTCTGCCGTATTGGGAAGCAGTACGATGAGCTAGACTTGTTCTATGGCTGGTCCATGCTCGTTGGAATTGCGCGTTCTTCTGAGTACCCTGAGGTTGAGAAGGTCACCCTCAAGAAGCTTGAGGTCATGGAAGAATTTATCCGAGACAAGTCCCTCCTGGCACAAAACAACAAAGAACAAGAAAACAACGTAGAAGAAGAAGCGAAGGAAGAGGAGCCGGAAGAGGATATGAACGCAATCAAGGCACTGCCAGCACCAGAGGAAGTTAACAAGGAACCGGAAGAAGAAGAAGAAGAAGAAGTGGACGAGGAGGAGCCGACAGAAGAGCTAAAAGAAGAGAAACCAGTGCAAACAGAAGGTGATTTGTTGAATCTAGGAGATGATACAGTGACAAGTGAGGAACAAGGGGACAAACTAGCCTTGGCTTTGTTTGATGGAGCTGCACCGGCAGCAACAGCTGCAACACAAGCACTTCCATGGCATGCATTTGAGGAAGGGGCAGATTGGGAAACAGCACTGGTCCAAACAGCTAGCAACTTATCAAACCAGAAGCCAGCATTAGGTGGTGGCTTTGATACATTGTTGTTGGATGGCATGTATAAACAAGCACAAGCGAATGCAGCCATGCAAGGGGCAGGTTATGGGGCCAGCGGAAGTGCTAGCAGTGTGGCGCTTGGTTCAGCTGGGAGGCCTGCAATGCTAGCATTGCCAGCACCGCCAACATCGGGCAGTGGTTCTAGCTCTGGGAGTGTAGATCCGTTTGCAGCCTCTTTGGCTGTGGCACCTCCATCTTACGTGCAAATGTCAGAGATGGAGAACAAACAGAGGTTGTTAGTTGAAGAACAATTAATGTGGCAGCAATTTGCAAGGGATCGCACGCAAGGAGTTGCACAGATGCAGCAACAACAACCAAATAATATTTACATGGGGGGTTATCCACACTACTACGGGAATTATCAACGTTAACTAGGACAATTTTTTTCAGTAGCTGGGTCGTTCTCTCCATTCCCTCAATGACTCCTTGTTCTAGGGTGTAGTAATAAGTTTTTTTCCTTTCTTTTTCTGTTTTTGGTGGGACAATGAGGTGAAGGAAATTTTACTCCTTAGAAACATCTGCAGTCAATCTTCTATTTTTTCCTTGGTTGCATATTATCAAACATTTTTTTAGGACCGGAGTCTAAGTTGAAATCACAGATTGATAGTGTCATGATCTCTCACGAAAGTCGCAATGGCATGTATGGTCGTGTTCATTTGCCCATTTTAAACTTCAAAAAGAAACAAGTCACAAATCATTCGTTAGAACTATCCCAAGGACAAAAATCGAAAAAGAAAACAGCGCCATTATCAATGAATTAACCTCCCAAAATGCCTAACGCCTAATTGCTAAAAATTAATAAAATTATCCATAAATTGAACACGAATGTATTACTTTATGCAACAGGGGAAATGCATATATAAACTCGGTGATTTATTCAGCCGTTTAACAAAATCGCAGATTGCAGAGAATAGTTCCCTTTCATTCAGTCTTCTAGTGAGGGAAGCATGAGAATTGTTCAAATTGATAACAAATCACCACCCGCATCTGCTTTAAATCCAAGCCACTCACAAGCCAAATTAACCAATAGCTAATGCAGATAAAGAGATTTATGGGATCTAACTAATTAACTAGAACCTAATGATGTGGATTTCATATTACTTTCTAATTGTATCATATATGGGAACGGATTATTGCAGGAAGCAAAAACTAACTAAGGATGCTTATATTGCGGCACTCATGTAAGGCAGAAAGCCAGAGACACATCGAATGCTCCCCATAGAATAATGGGACGACCCAGAATAATATAGTAATACAAGGGCAACAGATGAAGATTGCAATAGGAATAGAAACGAAAGATCACTGAAATGAGTAAAAGTTATCACTTGTAAGTAACAAAATGGTATTTAAGTAACAAAATGGTATTGCAGTAACAAAATATAGCTACGGGAAATCCACAGGTAAACCAAAAAACACTCCAATACAGCAAAAAAAAAAAAAGCAGCAAACTGCAATATCCTAATTCTCCGCCTAGAACAGAGACGTTCCCTTTCCCTTCTTGTCACCGCCAATCTCAAAGTGCTTGCACCTCTGCACAAACAATAGACACATGAACCATAAATTAGCTACAACCAACATTATTATTACTATCTAAACAAACCAAAAAAAAAAGGTGTTCCCAATATGCTAACCTTAATAGGATGTTGAGAGACATGCTTGCAACCCTGGCATTGCAGCCTCAACACAATTTTCTTGGTGGTTTTAGCCTATCCAATTAAAATATTAAAAAACCAACAAATTAACATAAAAAAAAAACTTAAAGAATGCCCTATATGTAACCTAAGTATTGATGAAATAAATAACTATAAGCTTTTAAAAAAATTGTTAAGAGATTGGGAAGCAATAGAGAAAAACCTTCTTGTGGAAAACAGGCTTGGTCTGGCCACCATAACCGGACTGTTTGCGGTCATAACGGCGCTTTCCCTGAGCGGCAATGCTATCCTTACCCTTCTTGTATTGGGTCACCTTGTGAAGGGTGTGCTTCCTGCACTCCTTGCTCTTGCAGTATGTCTTCTTCGTCTTCGGAACGTTCACCTACAACAACAACAACAACAACATAAACCAGACAAAAAGAAAAAGGATTCAATCTTACCGATTTTGGGGTTGAAGATAACAGGGGTTTTAGGGATTGACGGGGGAATAAGATGGGAATAGAGAAAACAATAGCGGAGGAGATGCTTACCATGGTCGCGGTGTGAGATGAGCGATCGGATTCTGCAGAGAGAAAGTGCGGTGTGCGCCGCGAAGATGGGAGTGTTTAATGACTATGTTTGTATATATGTATGCCTTGCGTTTTAATGCCATAGGGAATTAGGGTTTGATGAACCATAGAGGGCTGGGCCTTGTTTTGTAAGAGATTTTGAGACACAATTTCACAGAAGGCCCACCTACTTAGTTTTTCTTGGTCTGGAGACCCATCTAGTTATGACCCTGAAAAACGGCCCACCTAGTCTGGCTGCAATGAATCTTACCCATGCAGTTCTTTTTATCTTAAAATTCCCATACGGCAGGACAAAAAAATAATAATAATAATAATTCCATATGGCCTTCGTTTATGCACTACGCAATAATTTGTATTTAATTTTTAAATTTTTTTAATGCCCTAGTAAACATTTATTCAGTATTAGAAACATATCATAATTTTGAATTAGAACGTTTGTTTTTGTCAAATTGTTGTTCACCCCCTTCCCCTCCAAAGAAAAAAAGAAGAAGAGTTAAACCGTGCGTATTGACCACTTAGAAGGTTTTTTACACAATCTCAATATGTATATATTTTGGTGCTGCGACCTCAAAAAGTTTAAATCATAATAAGTTCCATGATTTGGGTAGCTTAGATAATTGAATGGTTGTGTTTTAAGTCACTTGGGTTTCCATAAAAGCGCTTCAGCTAGAAGGATTATTTATATCTTAGCTTTATTAGTTCAGTTTTACGTCTGATTTAAATTCATCAATATTGCATAATAATAATCTTCTTCAAACCATAAGATCTATCAAAGTTAGTAGTCAACAAGACTCTTTAAATATCTAATCAAGAATTTAATTTCTAACGATGAATATAAAGATCTCATAATTAGAGATAATATGACATCTATAAGCTATACATCTGAGGGAATTAATCATGACTTCTACCAATAGATATATTTGGGTTTATTAACATAATAATAATAATAATAATAACAATATTCTTCTTACATTTATCTTGTTTATAAGGAGGAATACTTACCAAGTTACCATCTATTTAAGTGTTTTCATTTTTCAAGGAATTATTGTAGAGAAAAGTAAATAAATAAAAATGTATGGAATTATTTTTGTGAGAAAAGCAGGAAATAAATAGAGAACTTTTTTTAAAAATGAATTGGAAAATTGACTTGAGATTAGTTGTTAAAAGTTAAAACCACAATGCGATAAAAGTATGCTGGGTTGCTCACACTCTAAAATTATAAATCATTGCTCTACTTATAAAAACCTGATTTTTATCACGACTAAGTTGGCCCAAATTGTTCTAGACGATCAAACTATAGACAGTTCTAACATAGAGCCGACTAGAGTAATGGCCTTGAACAAGGTTAAAAAAAAAGGCGTACTATACAAATTGGCAAAGCATAGCCAATGTTGTCATGATTGGAAGAAATTAAAATGGTACACAGTTCCAAGTTGTCAGCTGAAACACCAAGGCAACTACTTCGTAGAGACGCCCAGTCTCATCCCGACACAAACCAATGTCTCCAGTGATCTGGTGCTATTAGCTAGAAGGTCTTCATCAATTGCTATGGAATTCTGCAGAGCACAACATAAAATGAAATGGACGTCACTCCCCGCATATATCCTAACATTAGCAATTATAAAGAGTTGAACCAATTATATTAACAACCTACAAAAAGAGATTTCAATCAACTAAATTTTCAAGGGTAAAAGAATAAGAAGCATTAGAACAATAAAAAAATCGAGAAAAGATAACATGCAGAACTAGTTATAACACCAACCTTTTCGAAAACACAAATTACAGTGCTTCCACCAAATGAGAAATATCCAAACTGTAAATTGCAAACAAATGGTGATTAGAAACAAAGTAAACATACAGGGATGGGAAAACAGTATTAAACTGCTACTTGCAAACCTCATCTCCCTTCTTGACATGATCACCCTTTTTCTTTGTAAAAGTAATGCTGCCAACCATAGTAGCTCCTATTGCAACAAATGCCACCTGTACCCAAACCATGGACAACTTTAAGATACAGATAAAAGTCAGGTGTGCAGCTATAAGATAAAATTGTCATGGAACCTGCGAAATTATAAGGATCTCTCCAAGAATATGTCAGGAACTTTGCAAATCATCAAAAGTAAAGCAACCAATACAAAAGCATAAGCCAAAAATAAACTGCATAGATGGATTATATAAACAAATAGGAACAAAACCAAGCAAACGTTCAAAGTATATGAGAACACAAAAACACATCGTTTCAGTTCTAAGCAGCATAAAATGAACACGGGAATGACTATTTATGAAGCTATGCAAGGTAAGAAGATAGTTGTCACTTGTGAGCCTTTCCCTTTTGCAATCATAGCAAATCGAAAGTGCCATCCAGAAAGTCATATTTACCAAAAAAATCAGAGAAACAAACTCATGCATTCGGAGATCACAATTGATTGGAATGACAAACCTTTCCAAAATCTACTGTTGAGATTATTGAAACAACTCGCTTATTCTCCGTGAAGACATTACAGTACTTGCTATTTACAGCAATCGGATTGACCTATATGGAGTAGAACACAACAAAAAAATTGCAAATGATAATTAACACCAAGAAAAATAAACCCCTTATATATAAATGAAATATGATTATCAAAAAGTGATTATTTCACATACTGTAAATAGGCATCCAGGGATATCTACAAATTGCTCAATTGTTCCTGATACCGGGGAATGGAAACGGTGATAATCCTGCAATAAAGAAATGTTGAAATCAAAATTTGCAATCAAATTACATACAAAAGTAATGTAACTTTGTACATAAAGAGAAAAAGCAACAAATACCTGTGGTGCCAAACGGAATATCACCATTGTTCCATCAACAAAAGCACTAGAACAAATTTCTTTCCCCAAAAGGCCTTGAACTGAAAACTTTCGACCCTGAAAGGAAAAATGAAGAATTCGCAGAAGTAATTCATTTGGCATACATAACTAAAGTTGAAAAGATTATACTACAAGAGATATTCCAATTTCTAAGGAATCTAATTTTCCTCGCCCAGTACCAATTCCAGTAATTCGCTTTCCTGATATAACCTATTGGAAACTAAAAAGGATGAAATGAAGAATATCATAAAGAAAAAGCAGTACATCAATTTCATCATTAAATACTTAAGGAACAGAATTGTTTCATATGTTACATATCTAGCTTGATGTCATGCAAAGAGGAGAGTACAGCAAAAATAAAAGTTTAGTTTTGATGTAGTAACTATGTAAAAAATTTTAATCATTCAATCAAATCCTTTCATTTGCATAACCTTTCAAGCAATGGGTGTGAGAGTCAATCATATTTGTTGATGTGACAATATATGATTGGATGACAATATAAAACTTTTACACTATCGGTGCATGAAAACTAAATCCAGAAACAGAGGGAAAAAAAAAAACTCTGATCATAACCTCATATTTCCGAAACAATTTCCTCCCACAAACCTCGGTCCTAACTTACAGGTGAGTTAAGCAAGTCCAAGTTCAATGAGAAAATTCACAATTCTATCATCTTCATATTAATTCCAGGCTCACAGACTTTGTTTTATACCAGCATTCAATAATTAATTGCCAGCTTCTGACTGATAAATGTCTTAAGGCAGATTCTCAAATGTGAATATCCAAATATTAAAAATAAATGCTGATTTGAGACCAAAAACCTTCCATGTGCAAGAAGAGTAAGAAGAAAAATACCTTTATCCAAAATCTGGAACAATCATCAACTGATTTAAATGCCATAAGACGGCAATCAGCAGCACATACAGCAATATCATCACGTTCAGGAGAGGCAATTGATCTTGAACCAGGCTTTAACTCTCTAATAAAAAATTCATTGAATGTCTGCCCAGATTAATGGAGAACAGATTCTTTTAGTTCCAGATAAAGATCAAGTTTTACTGGGACCAGTAGAGAAGACATATTTGACTAGCAGACAGAGAAATTCTATAGTAATATAGTTTAATTGCAACCGAGAACTAGCTCAGGTGGTAAGGGTGGAGTGCAGATTAGCATGTGTATTATTAAACAAAATACATGCATAGGTATTGGAAATGAACAAAGTATTCAATTTGTTGGATTCATGATGGGGTGGACAAAGCTAAAACTAAACTAGTTAATCTACTTAAGCAATAATCAACCAGAAGTTAAGGGCAACACAAAGAACCAACACAAGCACACGGATTGTGGCCAAAAGATTATTTTAAAAACAAATAAAGAACAAAAACCGCTACACACTGTATCCAGAATGTAGGCCATCAACAACAAGATTATTTCTATGTCACAGGCATGAACGAAATCAGAATTTTTTTCCTATTTTTGTGAAAAAGGAAGGTTCTTAGTGAGATATGTTGTTAATTAAGCATTGACTAGCTTAAGGAAACACAGGGAAAGTTATTGTTTGTTGAAAACTTTTTTGGCACCATTAACTTTATTAAAATTAAGAAATTAATCTTAAGACACATGGCTGCATGTATAGTTGTATACAATGAATAAGCATTATTGTATGCATAATCAAATTGAACCTGCAAAGCGTCCTAAGTGATAGGATTAGAAGTGTTCTCATGAGCAATTGTGCATCAATAACAAATAAATTCAAAGTTTCAAACTCTTTACAAAGTTTTAGCCCACCTTAAAGTGTTCCAGGGGATACTTGACTTCAGCCAAATTGATTTGATCCTGCAAGACAATAGTCACATCTTTTATAAGAAGGGCATAATTACAGGTAGACAAGTCCTGCACATGAGCTGAAGTGAAACCGGAACCATAAAAGAAACCAGAAAGCTAAAAAGTGGAGCACCACAATAAAGTGAAACTGTGATCGAAACTCACAACTCAACGGACGTCATATAACTACAAGCTTATATTTTCCTATGACATGACATGACATGTTGTAATCACTTAGTTCCATCCGCAAAGAACCAAAAGAAGCATTTTCATACCTTAAATGATTCAATAAAATTAGGTATATCTGCAGCCGATTCAGGTGAATCCATTCGTGCTCCCTGCTTTTCAGATATGCTTTGCAAGAGCTCCTTCACCCCTGCATAGAAGAGGTTGGCCAATGTAAAGTACAAGATTAAAGAAACTGAATCCAGAAGGAAAAGTTTATTCAAGTGTGACTTGAATCTCATATTGACATCAAAACCTGGTCTCAAATAAGTGCGACCAAGTGAAAGAGGGATGCATGATGATAAATATTTTTCTAAAATGTAAAAACCACTTGCACTTTTTTGTTATTCTTAATCCATTAATGAAATAATGATACACCAAGTTGGCTTAAAGAAATGTCAGCAATGTCTAAATATATGTATGGCATTTTTTTAATCAGCAACGTTAGCAATGCTATGCCATAAGGCCCATAACAATGAGTGATTACTGGTGAAGCTACATAGATATGTAACCTGGAACTTCTTTTAACTTTTTTAACTGAAATTTTTTTATTAACTCATACCTATGTCCATTAGCCCAAGACCTATTTTTGACTGATAAATTGCTCTCATTGACAAAACAATCTTTTTGTCAATTAGTTCTTCAACAAGCCTTTGAGACTTCCGATCAAATACCTGATGCCAAAAGTAGAAGTAAAATAATTAGTTGAAACGGTGAAGAGATACAAATATAAGATTAAAAATACCAGCATTTTGGTACTTTTGTTCCAATCTCCTCAAATTCTAAGGACATCTCTAATTCTCTACTTTAGTGATGCTGTTGAGTCTGTACAATTGACATTTCATGTCTTTAGAATCTGGTATGCACATAGAATGTTGATACCTGATAAAAGCATAAAAAGGGTGACAGGATCTATTATCTTAGCAAATAAGGTTGGAAGCCTTTCTTCTAATTAAGATGCATGTGAGTGGGCCCTCAGTCATTACGGATGGAGAGAAGGAATTTCTAAGAGGTACTGCACATCCTGATACTAGTATAACTAGAAACATATATAAATGTATGATGTGTCATATAAATATCCTCAGATTGTTAGATAAATAAAGGAAAGGGGAAAAAGATGGAAAATGAGGCATACCAGGATATGGGAAGCACTTGATCCAGACCGAATACCAACATCATAGGATGAGAAATGGGCCCATTCACTCAGTTTGAAGAACCACCTATATCAATTAAAAAGAAAAAAAATGATATTTTTATAATTTCATGATATACAATGATAAATAGAAAACCATAGTTCATATATGTTGTTCCCAAAAAAAAATTAGTGAGCCACTAGGAAAATAATGATTGTGTTCTCTCCTGTACCCTGTCTCTCAAAGCCAAAATTAGCAGTTATTTGCAGATGTTTACCCATATGAAGCCTGCTTGTCTGTCAAGAATCCTCCAGTCATCACCTGGTTTCCAGTTCCTTCATCAAAGCAAAGAGTTAAGTGGATCATGCTGTTCAACTGGTCAGAAATCTCAAGAACCTCACCACAAACAGGACAGCAATTCAACAGTGGTTCCCTGCAAACACCAGAAGCTAGCTAAGTAAATAACAATCAAACAAATGTAATCAGTCAACAGTTTGTGTGTGTGTGTGTGGGGGGTGGGGGGGGGGTGGGGGGAGGGGGGAGGGATATGCACTTCAAATGCATTAAGAATCATTAAATATATATGTAGTGCTAGCAAAAGATAACAATAGGTCTGCAAAATTAAAGTTTCAATTCTCCCGAAACCTAGATGAGTCATTACTTTTCTTGTTGAAAAGCGAGAAGGGCAGCCAACTCATCCATGCTCACAACACCGTCTCCATTCTTGTCAGCTGCTTTGAATAGCTCCTCTTTCTATTGAAAAGGAAATTGCAGGTGTGAGGCAAAAAAACTTGTATGTACAAAACTAGGCATTGTATTGTAAATTCAGTTCAGGGTTTGCACAGCAAAATTTCATTATTTGAACCTTAAGTCACACACCTTCTGTAGTGAAGAATTGAACTATAGATATAACCAACCAATTTCCAATGTTTGACTTCAAGGTTCAAAGTTTTGACATTCAAAATGTCATTAGTTTATGTAAACCATTGAATCTGAAAATAGAAGATCGGAAAATCTGAACCCAAGGCTATATCTGGGTATACAGGAAAACTAAAGATAATTTAGCGACCAAATAATTCAGAACTAAAAAGAAACAGGTAAATATAATGCGCAAAAAAAACTACTCAAGCCTGTACCTTGCTGGTTGCTAATTGATTGCCAAAAGCATCAATTAGGTCAGAAAATTCAGAAAGTGATAGCATCCCATCTTCATTGTAGTCCTGCATAATTAATTCCATATTCCACTTTCAATTTGAATTATCAAAACACTAATGAATTCCATATTCAACTTTCCACAGCTTACACAATTCAAATATTATTCTATGTGTTCAACTCGCACGGACTTCCTTCATATTTAAAGAGCCTCCACCAGAGAAAAAAAGACACCAGGAAAAAACTAGAAGAGCCACTCATTAATATCTACTAGCAAATCGTACAACACGTTGCAACATGTGTTACGAAGTCCTTGGTGCAATATTGTATAAGTATTCTCATATGAAGGGATGAAATCATTGATTATCACTCATATATCTGTTAATCAAGCCCACACTAGGCACAGGTTATCAGAAAGCAGAGGAAGATCAAACTTACCACAATAGATAAAATGCGTCTAACAAAGCCCTTCTCTGTTTCAATTGGATCCTGTTAGTTTTTAGTTTTGTAATTGTTAGAAATCCTTATCATACGCAATATTCACAAACAAGAGAGTACTGCATGTCGTATACCTCAACAGAACATGAAATTGAAATGTTGCCAACCACTTTCCCTGGCACTGATGGATCTAAAAGGTTGACTATCTCAATGTCAGAATCAGAATCCTGCACCACCATATCATTCACAATTTGGAAAATGAATAATCCTTAATGAGCACAGAAGAAGCTGATAAATGAATAATTTCAACATGTGTGATAAGATAAATAAACTTTCCTCACCTGGGTTAGATATTCAAGCAGATCTACCTCACAGTATCCAACAAGAGTATTGCTGGACAGTTTGTTGGTCTACATGAGAAAAACAAATTAAAATTAGATGCAGTATTAACCTTAATTTTGTTCTGGTAGATAGCATAGGTAGGATTTCAAGCTTTACATTGTGTTTGCATAAAGGCTACTATCTTAGTCTAACAAAAGTGACATCCCCCCTCCCCCCCCCCCCCCCGTCTTCTCTCTCTCCAACACAAAAAAAAAAAAAAAAAAAATTTCTTTAGGCAGGGTGATGCATAATTAAATGGGAAAACAAAATGGTTCTGATAGCACACCTCGAAGACAGAAATTCTTGCAACATGAGGCCCGTTCTGTTCCAAAAGAAGTTTCTTTTCCTGTGGAAGAGAATATCAGTCACATGGAAGAAACACTGTCCTATTTACTGGATCTGCTCATAAGTCATCCGGAAACAAGAAAATGCCCAATTATCAATCATAAATTCTGCAGATGAAATTGAGTAAAGTAAAATCACGGAAGACTAAATTTAAGTTTTCATGTTAAAAGGAATCACCTGAACTCTCATTCCTAAATCTTTTAAAATGGAAGGTCATCAAAGAATGTCCATTTTTTGGTAGTCACCTCTCTTCCATAAATTTCTCAAGCATGGTTATAAATACTTAGAATTATCTTCCTAGGTCACAAAAATGACAAATAACATAACTATACACCAAATCATTTGCACCGAAGCGTTCAGTCCTACTCCTATAAATACATGCCACAGATGTTAGGCTGGAGTATGTGAGACCTCAACCCATTATTGTTTAGTTCCAATTACTCAAACAGTTTTGAAGTACCCACATTGTAATGTAAATTCCTAAAATGCCTTTTAGCTAGAACTTACGAGAGAATAAATATGAAAGCACATTTAAACAAAAAGCTGGCAGCAACTCCAACATCTACATTGCATGACTCCTAAATGTAACCATCATAAAAAGGAAAAGGGATAATACTAAAGTTTAGAGCACTCACAGAATTCCAAACTGGTTTGTCTGTACTGCAACCACACAAATAAAGCAAAATCAATACATAAACAAGTAATTAACACAGAATAATTTCTCATTCGTAAATATGCATGATATGATAGTGGTAACAAGTTAAAAGGGCTTAACTAGTCGGAGGTCTTTGTACGGAACGTCTGTTCTCCAAGAGAAAGGCACGCAATCCATTTGTCCTTGAACTTCATCTCCGCCTACAACATCCAGAACACCCACATTTTCAGTCACTGCGCCCCAAAATTTACACAACCAAAAATCGGTAACTAACTGCACTTGATTTTCCATGATAATAAAAATGACCAGATCATAACAACTAAATAAATGTGATCAAAAAACGAGAGAGATAGAAAAAAAATGCTGCAAGAGGTGAAAAAGAATTAGAATACGTGAAGCAAGCTCAGAAAATAATAATGATAAAGTGTTAAGATTAGAGAAGTGGATAATTGAGAAGGGTGCAGAGCGCAGTCCACAGTGAATAGGATGTGAGTGTGGCGTGGAATGAGTGTGATGAACATGAATAGCAGAGTAGAGAGAGAGTACGCGAAGGAAGGTGAAGAGAGCGATTCCAGCGAAGTTATCAGCGGAGAGGAGTTTGTGAGCGGCGGGGGAAGAGGCAGAGGAGGCGTTACCGTTCCTGTGGCGACGATGATGGCCGATGTGAAGACGCTCTTTGAAGCGAGCTCGACGAGATCCTTTGCGTTCCGACGAAGAAGAAGAAGATGATGATGATGATAATTTGGAGTCTCCATGACCCATGCTGGTGCTGGTGCTGGTGCTGCTGCGCCTGCGCGAGGGAATGTGTGAGAGAGAGAGAGAGTGTGTCTGTCTGTACGGTGCGTTTGCAGATGAAAATGAGTTATGAATGATGATGTGGCTTGGCTAGCTGCTCAGGTCTGGCCTCCTCGCGTCCGTTGACCTCGTCTCCTTCGCTCCTGCCTGCCGCTGAGTTTGTTGGCAACACAACACCCCAAAAACGCACACACTTTTTATTTATTTATTTATTTATTTTTCTTTTGGTCACGGGACATGGGCGGATGGGCTAGCTAGATAGGGGTGTATTCGTATTGAAACATGATATGATATTATTACGACTTTGTTGATTTCTACTTTTTCGTAGTGCCATCCACTCCACCCACCCAACCCAAGAAAAGGCGACGAGGCAAGGCAATTGTTGTCTTCTTCTTGGTTCATTGTGGATTGACCGAGGGCCGACCCAGGACCCACCCACGGCACTAGTATTATCATCCACGGATTAAAGTCGTGTCACTTTTAGCGGTAACAAAATTTTCTAGTTAACGAAAAATATATATGTATATAGAATTCAAAGATAAATAAATAAATTCAAAGACAGTACCACATCCAAATAAATAAATAAATTCAAAGACAATAAACTAATTACAACAAAGGTATTGCGATGATAAATTTTTATTAATATAAGCCACTACGTCTAATATTATGAGTTATAACTAATCAACATCATACCACGTCACTTTAGTTTTTGAAGAATATTATCATCATTTTAGTCAACAAAAAAAAAATATGAGTTTAATTTTTATATATTAATAATATAAAATTAACATTATAAACTTTTTTATATTGTCATTCGGTCATCCCATTTAAATGAATTTTCAAATGGTGGGTATAAAACTCAAATATTTTTTTTTAATATGACAAAATATGATTGGATAACACATAAAATATTTTTTACACTAGAAGTGTGTGAAAATTAAACTCTCTCTCTCTCTATATATATATATAATATCACTTTAATTTTTTAAGAAATTAATCGCCAATAACTGATGGTGTAAAATTATTTTACATCGTCAATCAATAAAATATTTATAACTCATCGATCTTGTGTAATTTTTTAAAATTTGGATTAGACTTATTTGAAAATTGATCATGTGGTAATTTTTTATCGTGTTAATACATGATAAACTAATATTGAAAAGTTGCAAGGACTAAATTAATATTATGTAAAAAATCTTTCAAAAACAAAACTTATATCACCTATATTTTTAAAAGGTCATCAAATTGGTAGTTTAGTCTGGATAAAATAATGCATGTAATACAAACAACACATCACAAGCTAACTCTTGGTTTGGTAGCACTCTCTAAAGCAAAAGGAAATATCAATTACACTAAAGATTCACATTATAATACTTTAATCCATTATTATTATTTTTCTTTTAACACTAAATCTCTAGATAACTAAAGTATATGTACTAAATTTTTAAGGATGGAAGTGTTATAATCCAGATTTTTGAGCTCCTTAAGTGTATGTAATTAATTTTTTTTGAAGAGTTAAGTGTTAAAACAAAACTCTTTCATAGACTAACGTGTAGATTTACTCGTCAATTTTTGTTTTTTCTAATATCGTCAGACTGATTTTACTCGAAAAAGAACCAGAGCACGTCCAAATAAGAAGGAAAAGAAATTAAAAAATTATACCACGTCGGGGCAACGAGCACGCTTTTTTCTTTTTGCCCTTTTTTCGTCTGTCACACAGGCTAGTTCAGGAACCGTTATAACATAAATAGCAAAGCCCAATGAAAAAATGTGGCCCACCGGTCGGCCCCTGAACCGTGGATGCAATCTAACTCTACATGGTTTGTCCAATTGCACCATCTGACAATAAGCCTGGTAGACCTGGCCGGATTTGCTGGCTGGTCCAGACCCCAGTATCACATGCTTCAAATTTGTACAAAAAAAAAAAAGAAAAAAGAACCATGGTATTTTTGGTTAAAGCAATTATTCAGACTCATAGTGGGAACAACACTTGAAGATTTAATCACATAGTGATATATGTAACAATACCCTTAAAAAAAGGGAAGAAAGAAAAAGCATATTTCTTGACCAAAACAAAAAAAGGGCCATCCTATTGATACCATCATTTTAGAACAACAAAAAGGACCGTGGTATGAAATTGTTGCTGAATAAGATGCAACCGATACTTGTAATGCCATGTTACATTTAGAACTAGAACATGTTCCGAACAATTAATTAATATATATCACCTAATAATCCGAGATGTTGGTCATTTGTAATTATGCTTTTTACATGAAGGAAGTGGTCCAAACCAATAAACCGGGATGGGTGACAGCTTAAAAGGGAGCTGTGAGGTAGGTATGTTATCCTGCACAATTTACATACCCTAGCTAGTACTTTCACTCAGTTGTGTCTACAGCTACGAGAGTAAGAGCTGCCTGTATCAATGCTTAATTAGGCAATGCATGTCATGGAAAGCATATAATAATTATTTCAAATGTACGTGTTTCCAAATTCTAACCGCATATAGATCTCATAGTTATTCGCGGTCCATTATTGACGTGTTGTTCTAAAATTCTAGTAAGTCTCAAAGGAGCGAAGACTTTTTGATGTGGAAATTACCATTCAATAGGGAACATCCTCAGAAGAATTGGAGGGATCCATTCCTTCCGGCTCGAATCTCGTTCTTTGGTATTGGCTTATTGGGCTGGTAAGGCTCGATCCCGGTTTGCTTCATTCATGATTTTGCGAAGCTATTTCTTTTTTATCGATCATCCTCTGTAGTAATTTGACTCAATTACCATATCATAGTGCCCCCGGTTTCGCTTTGATATTTATTATTCTTCTTTTTCTCTCACGAAATGTTAGTTACAGAGGTGAAAATAGAAAATAGAGAGTAATTGCTGATGAGGACTGTCACATACCCATATTTCTCTATTGGTAGGTAGGCTCGTATTTCTCTATTGAGAGGCAATATTATTATAAGTCTCGTTGCGATATGGTAATGAGTATACCTAGTGTGGGGAGCATGAATGTGCTGCTGATGTTCTTCCTTCATGCTCTGGTGTAGGGCGGTGGTTCTCTTGGCATTCTTCCTTATCATAGTGGTGGCTGAAGCATCAGAGATGAGCACCTGTAAGAGATTCCAACGTCTAAGTAAGTTTCAGAAAATGAGTAAGGGAGGAGTATTAGAGCAAATAATATACCTTGAGAGGACTTCCTCTCCTCCTATTTATATTCTTTGGACTTGCCTTAGGGCTAAACTGGCATGTCCTTTTTATACTGTATACTATTCTGAGTTATGACCGATTGTTTTGACCTAATTTTATATGTCTATATTTTGTCTCGCACTTGTTAGGTGCTCCCCCGGACCTTGTCTAGGATCATTTCATCTTCCTCTTCGAAGGATCTCTTCACCAGGTTCGAGCTTGATGCTACCCTCCCTTGCTGAACCTTGGAATGAGATTCCCTGGCCTTTCTAGTACCTCAAAAGGAGGTGATCCTGTCTTTTATTTGAGGTTTGCGATCCTGGATTCTGAACTGTAACAAGTGTCTTTTAATTGCTTATTGACTTCGAGGATCATGTCCTTAAATCGATAAAATAAACATATATCCATATTTAAATATATCACATATATAGACTATGCGTGTCTCATGGTTCATATAATTTACATATATATAAAAAAATACACATTTACTTGTTCTATTTAAAGATAAATTTACTTAAAAAATATTTATTTTTATTTAATTAATAATTCAAATAATCAATAGATCATGTTGAATTGGGGACTAATAATTACAACTTTCAGTATATTTTTAAAAGATTTTCAACCTTCCCTGCATTGTAATAATTATAAGATATAATGTGTAATATCGAATCACAATTTTTATTTAAAATTGTGTATGAGAGTGAATTATATTTATATATTTGTTGATATGATAATATATGAAAGTAAAATCTTATATATTTGTTCATGGTGCCACATAATCAATTACTATCGAATTGTAAGTCCCCTTCTAAATGATTTTTTTTCTCCCTTAGATTGATATAGGTGTCCTTGGACACCCAAAATAACACCGGTACTCTTTTATGTATTATTGGCTTATTGCAACACATATTCTTTCTTGATCCAAGGTTTAATTTGTATAAGGAATAGGATTTTGTGAGTTATGTGGTCATTCCTTACATCATCCACGACAACGCGCCTTTACATCGTGCTTAAAAAAACAACTATAAATCAACATTATTTCCCCTCAAAGCAATTTTTTATGCCTAACAAATCTTGCTGATGTCTACTTTGGCCAAAGACAAACTAATTTGTTAATGTTATGAACTTTTTACCTTTATAATATTTTAATCCTTTTTCTATGGTCCTGAATTGGGTAGGTTAGTGTTCTCTTGAACTCTCATGGCACAGAGCACAATGCAGTTTTTCCACTTATTCTTTCCTCCATATGTTGGGAGTTGGAACTTGATCACTTAGGCGACAAGAGTTCTCTTCCTTTGGCAGACCCAAATTCAGCATTTTTCACCTTTAGTTTGGTCGCCTTTTCCCTTTCTATTCCTTTTGTGTGGGGTTGACTTAGTTTGAACTTTTCTGTTGACTTTTTATGGTTGCATGGGCGGATTAGTGTAATTAACTTCACTCAAAAGCTACATATGTATTGGCCTCAGAATCATTCTCACTAGCTAGTTGCACTTTTTGCCAATGTAAAAATATCATCATCATACCTAGAAAAACAAGCAAGCCAAAAGGCCAAGAGAGGGTTGGGATGGATGGGTACATGCCTGCCTTGCCCCTTTATGTCTTTATATTACATGAATTTTGTTACAAACAACCAAAGCTTTATGATCAAGTTGAAAGATTATTAGGCCCATTGGGAGAGGGGGGTTTCATGACTTTGGCAATCATTATAGCTTCCAATTTGATTTGGCATTTTCAACTTTCCAAGTCCAAACGGGGGGCACATATAGTTTCTCTGGGATAGATTGATTGATAGCCCACAAAGTCTAATTATGTGTTTTGAGTAATGGTTTTATTTTTGGTCTCATTGAATAGTTGCCACTGAAAACCATATGCACTTCTCTCAAGTCGCATGTGATATGTTAACAAGCAAGCACGAGTGAGATGATTAAGAGGCTCAGTGGTGACGATCTGATTAAGCAATGAAATAGTATCATTGCCAGATGCAATAGAAAGGGAGGAAGGAATTTTCATAGTGATAGACTCATGGACAGAGTGGTTGGAGGCCAGCATGCCTAGAGATGTATTAGGACAAATTAAACCCCCTAAGTTTTAGTTTTTTTGAGTACCAAGTTCATTAATATATGTTGGTCTCAGATCTTTAATTTTTTGGAAAAAAAAATACACATATTCTATAATATTTCAATTTTGTGGGTCATTTTTTCATCTCTAACTTTAACAATAATTTTAATATTATAACTGAAGTAGTTTATAATAGATAGTATAGAACAACACCCGCCCCCCCCCCCCCCTTTTTCACTTCTTAGCTAGGTGTATATATATATATATATATATATATATATATATATATATATTCCATATGTCAGGAGATCTATATATCTTAATTAAGTTTTCAAATCTGCACAGTGAAAAGGGGGTATGTCAAATATGATTTAAAATTATTAACTAAAAAGGGGGTATTTTAAATTGAAATCTCACTTCTATAATATAATAATAACTAGGAATAGAATTGCTTTCTTTGTGAATTGAAGTTGTTAATAAAAGAAAAATACCTTTTGTTATGGTAGTAAGGTTTTGCTCCTTTGTGATGACTTGTGATTGTTGTCATCGATCCTAATTGTAACTCAATTCCAGCTAGGAGAAAGACAATCTCTCCGTGGAACAATGTAGTCTAGGTACTGCCTGGTTTCTGGTAAACGTCTTTTAGAGAATATGTCATTTGAATGCTGTAAGCCTTTAACTTGATTTTGGAACAAAATTACAAAGATATCAATGCTATTCCTTTACGAGTGGGACCTCTCCTTCAGATTAGGATGTTTTAGGTCGGGTCAAAGGAAGATAAGGAGTGCTAAAGTGAGAGGGAATGAAAATGAATAGAGTTCATTTTCTTAGTAGCAGTGAGACTCTATTGATTCGCTTAGTATATGTTAATGAACTACACAAGCAACATATACAAATTAACTTTACGCATATACCTATCTATTTTGTCCGAGCAATGAAATTTCAATTCAGCCTATTCTTCTACTTAAATTTGAAATGAAAAATATTGGACGTGCAATGGAAGAGTGCTTTTAATAATTTTGATCGATGAGAAGTTCAAATTTTATAAAACAGTACACCTAAAAAGAAATTAAACAGTAGATATGATTCGATTTCATTCCGTGCCAAATATTTTACTAGCATCAATAATGGTGTCAAATCATGTCAAATATTATATAAGCTTCTGCATCTCATTATAGTAGTGTCTTGTGTGTTTGATCGATATCACCCATTTCTTGGACTCTTGTAATTTGTGATCCATTCTCCACACCGGTCGATTTTACACGTAATTTTGTGGTTAAATTACAATGCCCTTTGTTCATTATTATCTTGTCTGTTCTAGTGGATATGTATGAGAAGAGAAAGAACCTCATGAATAAGGGGCAAGCAAGCAAGCATCATGGTATGGTCTGTCACTCTTTAATTTTGTGACAATATATATCTATCTATATATATATATATGGATATAATATAGTGCTCGTGCTGGTGCTTGAAAGCATGCGAATGCTTGCATCACACATGACTTGATGCTTCCCTAAGCAGGCACCACCAGTATGAGAGTAAAGCAAAACAAATAGGAGAAAAGAAAGGAAAAGGAATTGTTCCTTAGCATTGTGACACAAGACAACTAGCTACCAAATACCATCAAAGTAGGCAGAAGCCACAAACAAAGCCTAATAGGATTATTGCCCAACGCTCAGTTGCAAAGCTTCCCCCTTATGCAGTGCTCTATGGGCTCCACAGTACCCTCTTCCTCTCCTCATGTTTTCTGAGTTAACCTAACAATCCCTGCACGTGAGTGCCCCCAGCTCCCAACTGAAAGAAAGCCATATTTCAATATTTCATCCTAGATCCTACTAAAACCCCCCTCACCGTTTGTTTTTTTGTTTTTTTTTTAAATTTTTGTTTGCTTGTGTTTTACGAATATAGCCTCAAGTGCACGAAACTTTCATGCAGCGGCACTATTGAAGATTAGATTGTACTGTGATACAAGTAATTTAAACATGGTTTTGATTAACTTTCGGTCTGCAATCACAATTCTAACCATAATAATGTTATTATTGTAGTACCCTTTAGTGATATTTTTCACAATTTTCTGCATTGCAACGCAATTGCAATCGCGGTCATAATCACAATTTAAAATTATGAATTCAATTGGAAGAAATTAATATTGATAACATGGGTATCTTATCAGGATTTTTTTTTATTTATTATTGATTCACATTAGTGGCTGAGAATGCAATACTATGCTGGAGATTATCCACGTGTCCTTATGCAGACTAAAAGGGCATACAAATCTCAAGTGACTTTGAGTGGTAAATGGAATCTTTGAAAAGCATAACGTCATAGTACATATTGTTTGGTCATGAATTTCACATAGTGCCCCACTTGAAGGGCTGCTATAGAAAATCTATAGCTATAGCAACTTTCACTGATTACAATGGCAGCTACTCTGCGTACTGGATTTTAACTACAACAGTAAATGTAACAACTAACAATAATAACGATGACAACAAGCAACAGTTAATTAGCTTTAACTTAAATTATCCATTTGGATAATGCAGCTAGTTAATTAAGTCACTTGCATATATCAGCTAGCTTAATTTGGTAAGCTTATTTCGTCAAGATCATCCAGTGACAAGAAAACTTCATCCAAACAAGAGAGCTCCGTTCCATCATCATCATCTCCATTGCGCTCATAAACTCGACATATCACCCATTTACTATAATCCTGAATAACACAAAATAAAAGACAAAAATTAATAATAATCATTAATGAAACTGCTATTCAGTTAATAGTTTTATATATATATATATATATATGTACTAACTGTTTTTGGCTGTGATTTTCTTGTGGATGATCGGCTGCTAGAGGAATCAGAATCTGATAAGCAATACTCCTGCATTATCCAATTGGTTTTGATACCAGCAGGGGCTTCTCCCACATGGAACACAAAATACTTCTTCGTGCCAACTCTCTTGTTGCTTGAGCTTGTAACCACTGGTTCCTCCATTCCCGTTGCCTTCCAATACCCATTTCCAGTGACCCTATTTTGTGTCCTCCTGCTATAGTAATACCATTGGTTCCCCTCTGCCATGGCTCTACCTGTCCACACACACACACACCAAAAGTTCAATCTTCTAACAAGAGCTAGCAGTGTCAAAAGTTGAAACAAGAACAAAAGAATATTGGTATATACCATCAAGTTCCCATGGATCATAAGGGTAGAGCTCAAGATCAGGGATGACATCTGGGTGGCAAGGTAGAAGTGATGCCTTTCTGTGAAGGAAATGGACCACAAGCTCTTCATCTGTGGGATAAAACCGGAATCCGGGTGGAAGGTTGACATTGTTATCTCCCATTATATTATTAGTTTAAGCAATTAATAATAAGAAGAAATATATAGAGCTAGCTAGAGAAAAGACAAGTGAGAGATTAATGGAGGATGAAGAAGTTGTAGTGTTGGTCAAGGTTGGTTTGGAAGGGACTGTATTTATAGTGCAAATAAAAAAGTAGGGAGAGTAGCAGGAATGTATAGATAGATATATAAGGGTGTTGACGTGAAACCGAAGGTGGTTGTTTTATCACGTATAAAACAGATACATCATCGATGTCTCATCAAATGAATTTGTCATTTGATTTAAATTTTTTGGGCACAGCAGCACTCAACAACAAGCTAAGCAAGCAATTCAAGGCGGCGGATAACCGAACGTGATGGATAGATAGATGGATACTTGCTCAACAAAACGGGGATCTTCAAAAGTGTGTTGGAAGGAGGCTGGTGGGGGTGAGTGTGGCAGCAGATTCTTTTTGCAGTTTTTTTGATTTATCTCTAAATTTCAAGACTAACATTGACATATAAGGAAAAAAGAAAATGTGATGGTATGGATCATCATCACACTTCATGCTGATATCATCCACCTGCTGTTGTACACGTGGCATGCATTGGTTTGGGGTTTGGTCTTATACCAATTGAGCTGGGGTGACCCACCTCTTGGAGTGTATTTATTTTATGCTTCATAATTATTAGCAATTATCATGTTTTTTAGATTTAAAATACCAAGGACTTTTTGTTTTGCTCTCTCAACCCCCCATATGCTTCCTCCTAGCTTTGTAATCAATGGAGGGTAGTAGGAGTAGCAGAGTGGGAACTGCACATACATCCCACATGAAAACAAAGCAATCAATTATTTCTTTGGAAGAGGGAGTTTAACTGATTTGCTTGGCCCCACACATTATTTATATAATTAATCAATTATTAAATTTTGCACAAGAAAGAAACAAGAACAGCATAAAACTACACTAACAATGAGCTACTTTGCTTATAACTTTTCCAACCATTAATTACATTTTGCAGCTCTGTCGATATTGGTTTTCTGCTGCTATAGGAGATAAGCAATTATACGTATTCCATTAAAGTAGACATCATTATTTTGTCTCTGATGACTAATCTAATTAAGTTTCTATGATACCATCTAAGTCCAATTAACAACCATGGTCAGAGTTAAATATTAAGTGTTACTGTCTACAGCACAAGGTGCGTCTTTCTTCTATATGGATCATTGTCTGTTTGTTATATGCACAACTGTGCTTCATAAACAGTTAGACATGTGATGTTGAAGGCCATTAATCGAAGGATAACTAAGTACCCTTCTTCCTGCATTGAAACCAATTGGGACTATTGCTGAAATAGACACATATGCATGCTCCATACGAGGCCTTAACCACCCAAACAACTAGTTCAAGATTAAAATTCTTTTACAATTTCTGGTTTCAAAATCTCGTTGCCATACCATGATAAGTGGTAATTCCCAAGGCTTGGCACTGATTTCAAACAGTTCTTGTACCAATTGGTACAGTTCATGACACCAATAATACAAAAATAAAAGAAAGATCCAAGTTTGTTGGGAAGATTCATATTACATGTATGTGGAAGGTGGCTGCAATAAGCAGTAAGCACTATACATCGTCCTTTATCTTTTGTACAAGCTATGCCCCATTTCTGGGCTCTAGTCTTCCACTTAAAAGGCAAATTCCATCCATAGACTAGGCCCAGTGAGCAACATTCCTAAATTTATGAGCCTAGTTCCTCATCCTCAATACCTTGGTACTTACCCTAGTCATCTTATTGGTTGTCAGTGCTTGTTCCACAAAGAAATTGCTCATCCACACTCTTAATTGTTTTTTGAACTTTTCTTTCTATGGGGACAGAGGAAAGAGTAGTACTCTAGTGAAATAACTTGGAAGTGACAATTCTACTTATGTACCATTTATCTGCACAAGATATTTTCAAATCAATGTAAAGGATACAAAGTTTGGGGGGGGGGGGGGGGGGGGTTAATTAACATAATAGTTAGACTGGATCGTCAGTGGTGGGGTTATAATGAGACAAAAGACTAAACAAGGAAGGGACTGAAAAGCATGTACCATTCCTCAGCCCCTGCTGCCCTTTATAAGGAAAACTACAGATTGGGTGCAAGACTCATTGAAAGACCTAAGATGCTCCTCCTCAGTCATTAGCCACGCTCAGCCCCTATTCTCAAGTAATTATGTCCTACCACCATCCATATATATATTGGCAGCAAAATGACATTTATCTACCGTTGTTGGAGCACTCACAAGTTTCAATCAGACTCATAATGTACATTTTGGTATATTTCCATGACACTACCATATCCTGAACTGAAGTAATCAGTGACTTTAAAGATAATTTGCACATCTAAATAATCCCAATGTCACTAATATCTGATGCTGATATAATATATGTTTAGAATCAAAAGTGTACTAAAAGAGCATTATAATGCTCCAAATGGAATGAGTAAGCTAGTTTTAGCTGACTATATATGAGGATGGTGTTAAGATAATTGAGTGGTGGGTCTGAGGTAGGCAAGTTTTGCTCCCATACGTTTTTATCACTTTATCCTTTTCTTTTTGTTGGCCTTGGTCAACATCAAAGGGTAGGGAAGGAAATAAAATAGAGTATACATCTACCAATGATTTACGTTGATGCTAGCGGTTAATTCCAGTGATTTGACTCTTGTTCATCTTAAGCAAGTCTTTGATTCTAGTTTTGTGAATACAAAAAATTAGTGTTATAATAGGAAAACGAACTTGGCTCAGTCAGATTAATTGGGGTGTGGAGTAAACTTCAAATACTAGCAGTTTATATTATATTATATAGCAATGATTTACTGTAGCTAGTAGCTACTACACTGAGTGATCGGTTGTGATGTGCACTATCATTGGACAAGCACAAGGATATTTTATCATTGATTTACCCGGCGCTCATTTCGCACAGCATATAGTAGAACATTTGAAATAGGCTAGAATTGGACGGATAAACTTCCAATTCTTCCGGTATGAAAACAGCCATTTCGCTTAATGACATTGACTACTGACATGTTATGCATGCAAATTAAAGGATTGATGAACGATAATTCTTCTGGTATAAATAGGTCATTTGCTCGCAAGTCGCAACATTATCAATTTTAGTTTTTGGCTGCTAGTCAAGCTTAGTTCAGGACAAACTGGAGTTAAATATATATGAAATTCATGCAGCTGCATGCATGTTAATTATGTATAATTTATATATTTTCCATTAGTTATCAATCAGACAGTAAATTTTGAATATTGTTGTGTTCTCTTGTAGGCTTGTAGCAATGAATTTGGGATTTCACTGGGAAAGAAGGAAGGAGAAAAGGGTAGCAGGTACAACAATACTGCCTAGAGCTACTTCAAATCTAAATCAACATACTGATCAATTATAGTACAATTGATGTGTTTGATGCTTTAGTTACTTGAATCACCAACTCTGAACTTGGACTACAGTATTGACAAAAGAAGTAGCTGCAAGCGTTATTTAGGATAGCAGCAATATATATGCCATCCCTATCATTTATCAGCTTATTGAACACAACACTTCCAAAGTATTACTAATAAAATTTGCTGATAGCGAAGAACTAGAAAAGCCTTAGCATGTTCTTGGAAAAAAAAAAAGGAAAAATTGTGGAAGTCTCACTACCTGAGTGCTTGGATTTTAGTGTTGAAGAGTGGCTATTAGATTGAAAGCGAGTGAAGGTGCAACTTGTTTGACTAGCTAAATGATTGTGTGTTGTTATCTTATCTCTCAATGTACCACGTTGCTTGCAGTTGACGTGCTTTGACTGAGAAAAATATTTATACCATGGTCAGAGAACCAATAATAGAAAATCCAATTAAATGATTGGATAGCCGTTTATTTATTTTTTACCCTTTATCTCATCCCTTCTACACATATGGTTCCTTTAACTTGATGCTTTCAAAAACAAGCATGCCGATCTGTTATTAGTCCAATAATCGGAAATAAAGCCTGTTATCCACAAATTTTGAAGGTGGCAATTGACAGAAGAAGAAAAGAAGTTGAAATGACACTAAAGGCAGGTCATGCGTTTTCTTTGTGGGCATGTCCCATCTTGTGATTAGGATCAGCTGCCCACGATTGAACCCAACTTCCAATACCACTGATCGGACAGATAATTTTCTACCGTGTTGTTGATGCTATCTTTGTCCAAGGAAATTTAGTCATTTAGACGTAGCGCGTCATGATCCAATCTTATGACATGATTAACGTGCAAATTAGATGAGCTCACTTGGCTTACCAAACTTAAAATATAATCTTACTAAAATAAATTTTAAACTTAAATATTTTAATTATCGAAAATCCAGCAGCACCTCCCCTAAAAACCAGACAATTCACATATAAAATTAATCTACTACATAAAGCAATTTCATAATCCAAATTCAACGGCTAATATACTCCAATAATTCTAGTTATACAAAATAATCATGCTTAAACTATTGTTTATACACATAATCAAAATACTCGACCTATGTCCTATAGCTATAAAATATTAGAGTCAATAACCAAAAAGTCTCAATTGAAAATAAAGGCCTACCAAAAAGAATATTGTGGGTAAACAGCAATCCAGCAGTTTGCTACTCAGTTACCTGAAAATCTGGAGGAAAAAGGGAGGGGGTGAGTCAAATAGGTCCAGTAAAGACTATAAACAAAGTGGATAAGAAGGAGAAACTGATCAACGCACGAGCATGTGATATAAAACGTGATAGGCTATAAATTATATACATTTCCAAAAGCCAATAATAAAAATATAATAGGCCATACTATTTATATTTCTTTTATAGTTTGAAAATAATTACTCTTCGAAATTTTATTCTAAGCAAAATCTCAAAAATAAATTACTAAACACATTTTTTTTACTATTTTCTCCAATTCCTTATTCTCACATAGAATTTATTTTATCATCAAATACTCAAATACTCATGGGGGTTATATAAGAAGCATAAATCTTATTTGGGGAGTAATCTCAACCCATCAATCACAAAGTTTATTATTTCTCAAGTAAGGTTTTTTTTTTCAAACTTTATCTTACTAATAGAAACTATGTGCACATAAGCCGTTTTATCTTTTCGCCATGACAAGCAGTAATGTCATTATATCTCTTCGTTAGGGCAAGTGGTATTGCCATTATATCTCTTCGCTATGGTGAGTGGTAATGCCGTTATATCTCTTCGCTACGGCTACCGATATTGCCATTATATCTCTTCGCTACGGCAAACGGTAATGTCGTTATATCTCTTCGCTACGGCTAGCGGTATTGCCATTATATCTTTTCGCTATGACGAGCGGAAATTTCATCTTTGAAGCTATCATAGTTTTCTTAAATCTTTATCAAACACAATTTATGAATCTAAAACTCAATCTTCATATTAATCTAATTTTGCAAGCGTCAAATATCATAACTTTTTCTATGCACATTGAAACAACATATAGCAGAATTATGGCACTATAAAATCAACAAAGAGAGCTAGTAATAATTTCAACAAAATCATCAAATCATATTAACCATCATATTTGAGAAAATCAACTAATTGAACCAACCAATTACTTTAAGTAGCTCAAAATGAATTTTTTATCAAATCTAATAAATTAGTTTCTCCCATAAAAATAATTTAAAACACTGCTACTATGTAAATAGCCACTCACAGTACAAAGGGATCAACTGGGCCTCTCCCTGATAGCTCCGGAGGGAGTAGCTTGCTCTGCGTCAACAAAATCTAGCAAACATAAATATTTTGACAAGTTTAAATAATTTATTTCAATGCAATTTATTAATTAGAGAACCCATTAATAAAACTCCCAATTTATGGAACCTAGGGCTCCTAAGGATTAGAGAAAAATGAAGTCTTGACACAACCCACTACAACCTATTAATATTAGAGCTTCTAACTCACTAGATTTATACTTAAAATATCAAACTTATATCTATCCACCATTTTTGAGAGCTCATTAGTTTAGAATATACCCTAGAGCAACAAAAAGAAAGGATAAGATTGAGATTAGAGACTTACCTCAAGCTTGGAAGCAAATGGGTATGAAGATTTGATGACAAACTAAGATCACAATGGAGTTTGTGTATTGACAAAATAAGATAAAAAGAGAAGAATAGGAAGATGGGAACGTGGGTGTGGGTATGGGTGTGAGTGAGAGAACAGAGAGGGAGAAAGATGAGTAAAGTGAGTGTGTGTGTGTGGAGATGGGTTACAGTCTTTCCCCCCTTTTATCTTTTTTTTTTGTTTTAGAAAAAAGTTTGAGGAATTACAAACTTGCCCCCTATTCCTTTTTTTTGTTTTCCCGTTATGTTACAATACCTCCCCCTTAAAAGAAATTCATCCTCAAATTTCAAAATGCTTACTAACCTTGTTCTTCAAAAAGATGTGGATATCTTTCTTGCATAATGGCTTTAGGCTCCCATGTGGTTTCTTCACTAGATCATCCCTGCCAAAGAACCTTCACAGATGTAACCACCTTAGATCATAGACACTTCACTCGCTTGTCTATTATTGCTATAGGTTGGTCACTATAGCTTAGGTTCTCATCAAATTCAACTGATTGATGTTGTATGATGTGAGAAAGGTGATGGACATATTTCCGTAGCATCGAAACATGAAAAACTGGATGAACTCCTGCAAGGTCTAGTCGAAGTGCCAAGCGATAAGCTACTTGCCCCACTTTTTCCAATATCTCAAAAGGTTCAATGATCCTTGGGCTTTGCTTCCCTCTCCTGCCAAATCTCAATAAGCCTTTCATGGGAGAAACTCGTAAGAACACATGTTCCCCTACACAAAACTCTAAAGGTCTACGTCTCTAATCTGCATAAGACTTTTGCCTGCTCTGAGCTGTTACTAAGCGTTCTCCAATTAACTGAACTTTCTTAATAGTTTCTTGGATCAAATCTGGACCCACAAGTTTAGATTCCCTAGTCTCAAACCAACCAATTGGCAATCTACAACGTCTTCTATACAAAGCTTCAAATGGAGCCATCTAGATACTAGATTGATAACTGTTATTATAAGAAAACTCCATCAATGGAAGATATTGGTCCCAACTACCTTTGAAATCTAAGACGACGCAAGCACGAAGCATATCCTCTAAGATTTGGATTGTCTTCTCAGATTGACCGTCCATCTGAGGGTGAAAGCAGTTCTCAAGTCCAATTTAGTTCCCAATACTATTTGAAAGGATTTCCAAAAGTGAGCAGCGAATTGAGACCCTTGATCAAATATAATAGATATTGGCACTCCAGGCAGAGATACAATCTTCTCCAAATAAAGCTCAGCATATTGAGTTACTGTGTACGTAGTCTTCATAGGTGAAAAAAGTGTGTAGAATTTGTCAATCAGTCTACAATCACCCAAGCTGAATCATAACCCCTCACAGTTTTTGACAATCCGATCACAAAATCCATTGTGATTCTCTCCTACTTCCACTCAGGTATTTCAATTTGTTGGAGCAATCCCGCAGGGCTTTGATATTTATCCTTTACTTGCTGACATACTAAACATTTAGCAACAAACTCAGCTACTTCCTTTTTCATTCATTCCTACCAATAGAACTCTTTTAAGTCTTAATCCATGTTTGTAGAACTTGTATGAATAGTATAAGAAGAATGATGCGCTTCCTCTAATATCTTCTTTTTCAAATTAGACACATTAGCAACACATAAGCGTTTACCAAGACGCAAAACGCCATCAGCATCAACAACAAACTTTGAAGCTTTGCTTGCTTGGACCTCTTCCATAGCCTTTTTCAAAAAGGGATCTTCTCCTTGATTAAACTTAATATTGTCCAACAAGGTAGAATAGACTTGAACATGAGCTAATAGGGACTGTGCACCTGCAACTTCAAATCGTACTCCTCTATTAAGAAGTTCTTGGAACTCTCTCACCATTGGTCTTCTAACCTCAGCTATATATGCAAGACTTCCCATAGACTTTCTACTCAAGACATCAACCACCATATTTGCCTTTCCTGGATGGTAAATAATAGTACAATCATAATCATTTAAGAGCTCCATCTACCTTCTTTGCCTTAAAGTCAAGTCCTTCTGCTGAAAAATATACTTAAGACATTTATAATCAGTATAAATCTCACATGTTTCACAATATAAATAATGCTTCCAAATCTTAAGAGAAAATATCACCGCCGTTATCTCTAAATCATGTGTGGGATAGTTTTGCTTATGCTTCTTAAGCTGTCTAGAAGCATAGGCAATCACTTTCCCTTGTTGAATCAACACATAACCAAGGTCAATTCTAAAAGCATCACAGTAAATTGCATAACCACCACTTGAAGTAGGCAGTGTTAACACCGAGGTAGATGTTAGACAACTCTTCAATTATTGAAACTTCGCTCACATGCATCACTCTACTGGAATTTAACTTGCTTCTGTATCAGCTTTGTCAAAGGTACTGCTAGCTTAGAGAAATCCTTAACAAACCGGCGATAGTATCCTGTAAGTCCAAAAAACTGCGAATCTCTGTCATAGAAGTAGGTCTTAGCCAATTTTGCACTGCTTCCATTTTCTTAGAATTAACACTTATCCCCTCTTTAGACACAACATGACCAAAGAAAGTTACGTTGTCCAACCAAAATTCACATTCATAGAACTTAGCATACAACTTATGTTCTCTTAAGGTTTGCAAAGCCAACCTTTTTGCAAACCCCAAGTGTTGCTCATGCTCTTCCTTACTCTTAGAATACACTAAGATGTAATCAATGAAGACTATAACAAAATGATCCAAAAATGGCTTGAAGACTTGGTTCGTCAAATCCATAAAGGCTGCTGGTGCATTGCTAAGCCCAAAAGACATAACCAAGAATTCATAATGACCATAACGAGTGTGAAAAGTCATCTTAGGAATATCTTCATCCTTTATCTTCAACTGGTGATATCCAGATCGCAAGTCAATTTTTGAAAAATATTAGGATCCTTGAAACTGATCAAATAAATCATTGATATGGGGAAAGGGATATTTATTCTTCACTGTTATTTTGTTCAACTGCTGATAGTCAATGCATAAACGGAGTGAACCATCATTCTTCTTATCGAACAACACCGGTGCACCCAAAAGAGAACAACTTGGGCGAATGCAACCCTTATCAAGCAACTCCTTCAACTATTCCTTCAATTCTTTGAGTTCAGCTGGAGCCATTCTATATGAAGCTATAGATATTGGTTGAGTATCTAGAAGCAAATCTATGCAAAATTCTACCTCCTTGTCACATGGTAACCTTAGTAACTTTTTCGAGAAAACATCAGGATACTCACATACCACAAGGATATGTTCTAATCTCCCCTGTGATAAACTAGTATCTCTCACCATCGTTAGGTACCCATAACGACCCTTTTTAAATAATTTTTGAGCCACCATGAAGGTAATCAAGTTACTTGGTAACCAATCCCGATCACCTTGAAAAGTGAATAGCAGTTCACTTGGCATGCTAAAATCTACCACTTTATTGTAGCAATCTACATTAGCATGACAAGAAGCTAACCAATCCATACCAAATATCACATCAAAATCTATCATACTATTAAAAGTTTACCACCTACCGAAACTTTACATTCTCTAAACACCAAAGTAACTAACAAGGTGTCTATTGGCGTAACTACTATCAAAACTGAGGGGTGTAAGGCCCTTTCCAAGACAAGATGCAAAGAAAGGTGATACAAAAGAATAAGTAGCTCCTGAATCAATCAAAGCATGTGCATCATATGCAAATTGCAAAGACAACACCAAATAGGATTTGACAACTAGATCAAAAGACTCCAGTTTAATAATGGACACCTATAGCTTCCTACTTGTACGTTGTGCCCGGGTACACAAATTACAAGCAAGATTCCATAATTACCCAAATATTTGCAGCCGTTAAGACGATAGGACCTATTAACCATAGCTCTGATACCAACTTTGTCACGACCCAATCTTAGGTTATGAGTGGCGCACAGACTAGATGAACTCACTTAGCCTGACAAGCCTAAAGATATGATTTCACTAAAATAAATTTCAAACTTAAATACTATGGCTACTGAAAATCCGACAACACCTCCCCTAAAAACTAGGCAATCCACATATAAAATTAACTTGCTACGTAAAGTAATTTCATAATCCAAATTCAACAGTCAGTATACTTCAGTAATTCTAGTTATACAAAATGATCATGCTTAAACTTTTGTTTATACACATAATCAAAATACTCAACCTATGTCCTATAGTTGCAAAATATTGGAGTTAATAACCGAAAAGCCTCAATTGAAAATAGAGGCCTACCAAAAAGAATATCCCAGGTAAACAGAAATCCAAGAGTCTGCTACTCAGTTACTTGAAAATCTGGAGGAAAAAAGGGAGGGGATAAGTCAAACAGACCTAGTGAGGACTATAAACAAAGTGGACAAGAAGGAAAAATCAATCAACGCATGAGCATGTGATATAAAATGGGATAGGCTATAAATTATACACATTTTCAAAAGCCAATAATAAAAATATAATAGGCATACTTTTTATATTTCTTCCATGGTTTGAAAATAAATACTCTTCGAAATTTTATTCTAAGCAAAATCTCAAAAATAAATTACTAAACACATTTTTTCACTATTTCTCTAATTCCTTATTCTCACATAAAATTTACTTCATCATCAAATATTCAAATACTCATGAGGGTTACATAAGAAGTATAAATCTTATTTGGGGAGTAATCTCAACCTGTCAATCACAAAATTTATTATTTCTCAAATAAGGTTTTTTTTTTTCAAACTTTATCTCATTTAGAGAAACTATATGCACATAGGCCGTTATATCTCTTCGCTACGGCAAGCAATAATGCCATTATATCTCTTCACTATGGCAAGTGGTATTGTCATTATATCTCTTTGCTATTGCGAGCAGTAACGCCATTATATCTCTTCGCTACGGCTAACGGTATTGCCATTATATCTCTCCGCTATGGCAAACAGTAATGTCATTATATCTCTTCGTTACGACTAGCGGTATTGCCATTATATCTCTTCGCTATGGCAAGCGGTAATATCATTATATCTCTTCACTACGGCTAACGGTATTGCTATTATATCTCTTCGTCATGACGAGCGAAAATTTCATCTTTGAAGCTATCATAGTTTTTTTAAAATCTTTATCAAACACAATTTATAAATCTAAAACTCAATCTTCATATTAATCTAATTCTGCAAGCGCCAAATATCATAACTTTTCCAACGCACATAGAAACAACATACAGCAGAATTATGGCATTATAAAATTAACAAAGAGAGCGAGTAATAATTTCAACAAAATCATCAAGTCATATTAACCATCATATTTGAGAAAATCAACTAATTAAACTAACCAATTACTTCAAGTAGCTCAAAATGAAATTTTTATCAAATCTAATAAATTAGTTTCTCTCATAAAAATAATTTAAACACTATCACTATGTAAATAGCCACTCACAGTATAAAAGGATCAACTGGGCCTCTCCCTGATAGCTCTAGAGGAAGTAGTTTGCTCCGCATCAACAGAATCTAGCAAACGCAAATATTTTGACAAGTTTAAATAATTTATTTCAAAATAATTTATTAATTAGATAATCCATTGAACAAAACTCCCAATTTATGGGATCTATGGCTCCTAAGGATTAGAGAAAAATAAAGTCTTAACACAATCCACTATAATCTATTAATATTAGAACTTTTAATTCACTAGATTTATACTTAAAATATCAAATATATATCTATCTATCATTTTTGAGAGCTCACTAGTTTAGAATATACTCTAGAGTAGCAAAAGAAAAAAAGGATGACATTGAGATTAGAGACTTACCTCAAGCTTGGAAGTAAATGGGTATGAAAATTTGATACAAACTAAGATCACAATAGAATTTGTTCGTTGACAAAATAAAATAAAAAGAGAAGAAGAGGAGGATGGGATCGTGGGTGTGGGTGAGAGAACAGGGAGGGACTGGAGGGAGAGGGATGGGTAAAGTGAGTGTGAGTGTGTGGGGCGCTTTTATTTTTCTTTTTTTTTTGTTTTAAAAAAAAGTTTGGGGAATTACAAACTTGCCCCATGTTCTCATTTTTTTTTTTCCGTTATGTTACAGAGAACAATTTGTTCAGGAAAGATGATAATGACCAAGACACTTATGTTGGCTTTCCTACGTCACTGGTTTTCTGGAATCATGCTGGCCTCCCTTAGTTTCCTCATTAAATTATGATTATACTTCAACATTATTTGGATAAAACCAGTGATATTTGTATATGGTGACAGGCACAGGCACATTAGATCCAAATCTACCAATTTATACAAGTTTAATGGCTTGCATACATGAATGATTATTCATCCAACTGAATATATGCTGATCCGATATTATTTGCTTCTGTTAACACAGACATATCTTCGAATTTATTCTTGAAATGCTGAACAGCCTAAAATAAATCAGAATGCTCACAAACATACACTGTTTTAATTCTGCACAGGAACAGGCACAAGAACTACTTTAGAAAAGGAATATTGTCTATTAAGCATTGCAAGGGGTCCTCACAATGCATCCTTCTCCCAAGATAGAATTGCTACTTAGTGGCTTGACATAAATACATAATCACACTCACATGGCTTGATGTAGATTTAGCTGCTCATGTACCACTCTGAATTTCTCTTTCAGCCACTTGATCTACCAAAAAGTTGGAGATTAGAGGTAAGATAATGACACAAAATTGCACTGCCTGAAAATTCATCATGCAGAAACCAGGTTATATATGTAAGTACCACCTTCAGCTCAATTTTCGTATCTCTCTTCTGCGGTTCCAATGAGTGTTTCAGATTGGTTATGCCAAATGCATTATCCCTGCCATCTTCAAAAGCGGTTTCTAGTTCTTCCCAAAGAAGTGCAGGCAGCTTGTCCACAATGGGCATCAAAAGGAAACAGTTGAACTGCAAAACATTAGGCATAAGCAGGGCAGGAAAAAATGGGAGACAAACATGGGGCCACACTCCTAAACTATATTGATATGACATTATCATAATTGAGTTCAAATAAATGCATTACGGTTGCAGTTGCAATGCATGTTAGTTTGATGACATCATCACACCATTGCATTCAGTAAATATAGTGTTACTTCATTCGGCAAAATCAAGAGAGAAAATGCACATTAATACCAACAAAGAACATATCATGAGGAAATAAATTAAAGAGAAAAAAATGGATGCACAATCTAATACAAGAATGGTACATTTACAAGCCAAAACATGTGCACCTTCTCCTTCCCTAACAATTATGAATGTCATATAACGGAAATTATAGAGCCAATTCCTATTAATGATTCTCCAATCATTATGTTCCCAATATTTTCACAGAATGAAATATACAAACTAATAGTTGCATGAAACTATTATTAAATTTCCAAAAAGAGGCAAAATATTGATCCACTGAGCCAGAATTGTTAAATTCCATGGTTGATCAGCGAAAAAGTAATATAAGAGAAGAAGATGGTACTAGTATGATGAAATTGATAAACTGAGAAAGGTGCTTACATCAAGGCAATAGTGTGGCTTATATGCAAAATAATATAGTAACTATCTAGAAGCTAATCACATGTACTGTAACTAATTGTAGCCAATCGCTAACTAACACAATTATATCGCTAACACGAATACCTGACGAAGAGATAAACAAAGATAGGAAGCAATCTCCTAACTCTATGCAGCAGTCTGGCAATCTTTTAATGCTGACCTCAGTTGTTGTTGTTTCTATGTCATTCAGTTTCCTGGTTGCACTCAGGTGTTCCTTGTCAAGAAGTTGAATTACCAATTGTACGCTATCTGTATAGTTAGCAAGTGCATTCTTAATGATTTAGGCAAAGAATATGAAAAACTTATAATTTTATCAAGCATTGTGCAGAAAGCACACTAACAAATTGATAATCTAATAATGTATACCTCTCTTGTAGTATAGAGTGAATCTTAATACAACAGTAAAGTTGCAGACTTGTGATTTCATGGGTTTAACTTATGGAGACAGTCTCTTTGCCATCAGAGGTAAAACTGCATGCATCTCCTTTCCTCGGACTCTGCTAGATGGGAGTTTCGTGAACTGGGCAGTCCATTTATACCTCTCTTGTAATAATTCTTCCACGAACAACCTACGTTTGCTCACACCTATCCTACTTCTTTCATGCTTAGACAATGACAAGCCCAACTTCTCCTCCAAAGATGCAACATCTTCCATCTCTCTTAAGCAGACTCCTGCCTGCATCCATAAGCACACAATTAAACAGGCAAAGGAAAGAGAATTACAGGCATTTCATGTTCCACAAAACACAAAAAATACTGAAATAGCCACTACAAGACGGCCACATAGCCCCAACACCATATCGTCCCTGCACCCCATTTCACTATGAATGTGTTTGGAGCTTCTTTTTATAATTTGATTTTTTATAAATTATATACTAAATGATAAAAATAATTATAAAATAACTAAATAAGTGTTAGGCGGCTTTGATTTTTCAAAGTTACTATGCATGTATAGTAATTTGTATAGTAACTCCACTTAATCTGTCTTACCTACTCATGGGAAGTTACTGTGTACTTGCATAGTAACTCCCTCAAAACTCTATAAATAGAGGGGATGGAAACGAAGGAAATCCATCCTAAGCTGAATGCATTTCTTAGCTGTTTTAGAAAGAAGTGGTATAAGAAAAATAGAGAGAAAAATAGAGAGAGTGTGTAAGAAAATTTCAAGAGTATAGTGTGAATATACACTGGAGATTTTGGGTATATTCTCTAGATCTCTGTAATACTACTAATTGTAGTAGAAGAGTCTCACTGGGGGTTTTAGGTATATACACTATATTGGTATAAGCTTCTTGTAGTGAGAGAAAAATAAAGAGAGTGTGTAAGAAAATTCCAAGAGTATAGTGTGAATATACACTGGGGGTTTTGGGTATATTCTCTAGATCTCTGTAATACTACTAATTGTAGTAGAAGAGTCTCACTGGGGATACACTATATTGTAATTACTCTTTAAATATAGTGGAGTATTTTTCGGAGTTTGGCCCGTGGTTTTTCCCTCAAAATTACAGGAGGGTTCTCCACGTTAAAATATTGGTGTGCAGTTCTATTGATCTACTTTATAGTAACAATACTATTTACAAATAGTGACGCGGTCCCATTATATAGTACTATTCATAATAGTGACGAGGGTCCCACTGCATAGTACTATTCTAGCAAATAGTGATTTGTGAGCCCCACTGTGCAATATTATTCACCGTGCATCATTTTTTCGTCTCTCCACAAATTTGGGCACGCTTCCGCTCACATCTATAAAGTGTTTATTACACTTGGGATGTACCGTGCTCTTGATATTATTAACAAGTGGTATCAGAGCTCTTTTGGTTCAGTGAGATTTATTCTTAGTATGCTCTGTAGTTGCAGCTTAGTCTGATCTTCCACATCAAAAAAGAATTTCTCCCTAGTACTTGAGGATCAACCCTTGGTTACTGTTACTGGAAGACAGTGTGATACTGTGAGAGTGCAGTTTGGAAAGGTTCTGGCTAAGGAAAGACTTGGTATTTAAGCGTGTCCATTGTGACCCACCTCTCTTTCCTGGGAACCCTCTTGATGCACTGTTTACAGTTGATTTGCACTATTCCAGTATACGGTTACAATATAAGATTCTAACAAAGATCCAAGATGACGGTGCCAAAATTTGAAGTGGAGAAGTTTGACGGGTCCAACGACTTCAGACTATGGAAACTGAAACTGCAAGCATTGCTTAATCAGCAAGGTCTTGCAAAGGCGTTAGAAGGTAAAGAAAAATTGCCGGAGTTATTAGTTGATGACAAGAAGGAGGAGATGATGCTCAAAGCACTGAGTACAATATAGTTGAGTCTTGCGGATAATGTTCTGCGAGAAGTCACGCAAGAAGAAACCGCTGATTCACTATGGAAGGCTTTGGAAGAAAAATACTCTGTAAAGACCTTGTCCAACAAGCTTTATCAAAGAAAGAGACTGTACACGTTCAAATATTCAGGAGGAAAATCAATGCAAGAGCATATAGATGACTTCAACAGAATGATCTCTGATGTTGGAGCAGCTGGAATTAAAGTAGAAGATGTTGACCAAGCCATGATCTTATTAACTTTGCTACCTCCGTCTTATGATAACTTCTGTGATACCATACTTTATGGTAGATCCGATATCTCAGTGAAAAATGTCAAAGAATCACTGATGATAAAAGAGTATCAGAAGTTAGTATCCAGACCCAGTATTGAAGGTCCTACAGATGGGTTGTTTGTAACGAGAGGGTGAAGTCAAGAGAGAGGATTAGGAAGCAAAAGCAAGAGAAGATCAAAGTCCAAAAGGCACAAGTCTATTAAGTGCTTTCATTGTCACCAGATGGGACATATCAGAAGAAATTTCCCAAAGAGAAAAGAGAAATCAGGAGATTCTGCCAACATAACAATTGAAAGTTCTGATGATAGTGATGCTGATGCTGGTTCGGCCTTGACAGTATTCACAGAAGACACAGGAAATGAATGGATCCTAGATTCTGGTGCATCTTTTCACATGACACCTAATCCAAGTTTTTTCTCATCCTATAAAAAGCGGGATGGAAAAGTTAGATTGGGAGATAATAGAATAATTCCAATTGTAGGTGAAGGAGATGTGCAAGTAAAATTGGATGATGGTACTAAAAGGACGTTTCAAGCATGGCATGTTCCAAAACTGGGTAGGAACCTGATCTCATTGAGTGCCCTAGATAATCGGGGGTACAAGTTCATTGGAGAGGGTGGATTCGTGAAGGTGATCAGAGGTTCAATGGTGGTGTTGAAAGGAAAATTGCAAGGCGAGATCTATCTATTGCTGGGAAGCACAATCGATGGAACTACTGCTATTCTATCCTCTGAAAGAAATGATGATGCTACACGAATGTGGCATATGCGGCTTGGTCATATGAGTGAGAATGGAATGACCATACTTGCTGGCAAAGGCTTACTAAAAGGCCTGAAGAATTGCAAACTGGGTTTCTGAGAAAATTGTGTATTTGGAAAGCAAAAATGGGTTAAGTTCAATTCTGGCAAACACAACAGCAAGGGGATATTGGAGTATGTCCACTCGGATGTTTGGGGTCCAGCCCCTGTCAACTCTATAGGTGGAGCTCGCTATTTTCTTACTCTGATAGATGATTATTCTAGGAAAGTTTGGATTTATTTCCTGAAGAAAAAAGAAGAGGTGTTCAACAAATTCAAGCAATGGAAGACCATGGTCGAGAAGCAAACCGGGCGATCAGTCAAGAGACTGAGAACTGACAATGGTGGAGAATTTTGTAGTAAAGAATTTGCAGAGTTCTGCAGAAATGCTGGTATAGTAAGGCACTATACTGTACCAGGAACACCACAACAAAATGGAGTTGCAGAACGGATGAACAGAACACTTCTAGAGCGTGCAAGATGCATGCGAATTAATGCAGAACTTCCCAAATTATTTTGGGATGAGGTAGTCAATACGGCTGTATACCTGATAAACAGATCTCCATCAACTGCTATTGATCTGAAGATTCCACAAGAGATATGGTCCGGTCGACCCGTAAACTATTCTGATTTGAAGATATTTGGTTGTCCTGCATATGCCCATGTGAGTGATGGTAAACTTGAGGCGAGGGCAAGAAGGTGTACATTTCTAGGGTATGCACGAGGGGTGAAAGGCTACAGACTGTGGTGTACAGAAAAGGCAAGTTTACCCAAAATTATTGTCAGCAGAGATGTCACTTTTGACGAGGCAGCAATGCTAAATCAGAAGAAGGAATCAAATTTAGATGAGGCAGAAACAGATCATGGTGCTAGGAAGCAGGTGGAGCTGGAGATTGACTGTGGAAAGGTGAAACAAGAAAAGGATACAATGGATCAGCCGAGTACTTCAGGAATTACTCAACCTGAAGTAGAATAACAAGATGAACATGAAGATACTGGTGAACAAACCAAAGAAGTAGAGCCATACAGTATTGCTACTGGCAGAGAAAGGCGAGAAATTCAGAAACCAAAAAGATATCTAGATTCTGCTGCCTGTGCACTTGACTCATTAGATGCAGAGTTTATAGCCTTTGCCTTGGCTATGGCAGATGGTGCAGTTGGAGACGAACCATGCACCTACCGTGATGCAGTAGATAGTAAGGAGTCAAAACTGTGGCTGATAGTAATGAATGAAGAGATTGAATCTCTTCAGAAAAATCAGACGTGGGAGCTGGTATAACTTCCAAAGGGGAAAAGAGTAGTTGGCTGCAAATGGGTTTACAAAAGGAAAGAAGGAATCCCTAGCATTGAACTTCCAAGGTTCAAGGTGAGACTGGTAGCAAAAGGTTATACTCAGAAGGAGGGTATTGACTTTCATGAAGTATTCTCTCATGTGGTGAAGCATAGCTCTATTCGGATCTTATTAGCTATTGTGAGTACGTTTAACTTGGAGCTAGAATAGCTTGATGTGAAGACGGTGTTCTTACATGGTGAGCTAGAGGAGCAGATCTACATGAGTCAACCAGAAGGATTTGTAGTTCCTGGAAAGGAGAACCATGTTTGCCTATTGAAGAAGTCATTATATGGCTTGAAGCAGTCCTCGAGGCAGTGGTACAAAACGTTTGATGCATTTATGATTAGTACTGGATATAGTAGAAACCAATATGATAATTGCATCTACTAGAAGGAGCTTCCAGATGGTTCGTAGATTTATCTGTTATTGTATGTAGATGATATGCTAATTGCAGCTCACAACAAGGCTGAAATTAGTATGTTAAAAACACAGTTGGGAAAAGAGTTCGAGATGAAGGACTTGGGTGAAGCAAGGAAAATTCTAGGAATGGAGATTCTTAGGGAGCAGAATAGTGGCAGGTTGTGCTTGACACAACAAAATTATATTATAAAAGTGCTACAACTCTTTAATATGGATCAGTCCAAACCAGTTGGCACTCCATTAGCTACACATTTTAAGCTATCTTCAAAAGAATGTCCGAGAACTGAGGAGGGGGTGGAGCACATGTCTCGTATACCTTATTCTAGTGCAGTTGGTAGCCTTATGTATGCCATGGTGTGTACTAGACCAGATATTTCACATGCAGTGAGTGTGGTAATCAGATTTATGAGCAAACCTGGAAAGACACACTGGGAAGCTGTGAAATGGATCATGCAGTACCTGAGAGGTTTCACTGATGTCTGTTTGGTGTTTGAAGGTCAGAAGAACCATGGAGTTGTGGGTTATGTAGATTCTGATTATGCAGGTGATTTGGATAAAAGGAGGTCATTGACAGGTTATATCTTTACAGTTTTTGGATGTACTATTAGCTGGAAGGCGATATTGCAATCTACAGTGGCATTATCAACTACTGAAGCTGAGTATATGGCATTGATTGAGGCTGTTAAAGAGAGCATCTGGGTGCACGGTCTTTTGGATAGTTTTGGGTTGAATCAACATGTACCAGTTGTACATTGTGATAGTCAAAGTGTCATTCATCTGGCCAAAAATCCAGTCTATCATGAAAGGACAAAGCACATTAATGTTAGGCTTCATTTTGTTAGAGAAAGTATCAATAATGGTACTGTTATAGTTCAGAAAATTTCCACAACTGAAAACCCAGCTGACATGATGACAAAATCGTTGCCAATTGACAAGTTTAAGAATTGCTTGGACTTAGTCAATATTTGCAAAAGTTGAAGGTTATTGCAAAATACAAAGCCGAGGTGGAGAATTGTTAGGCGGCTTTGATTTTTCAAAGTTACTATGCATGCATAGTAATTTGTATAGTAACTCTACCTAATCTGTTTCACCTACTCATGGGAAGTTACTGTGCACTTGCATAGTATCTCCCTCGAAACTCTATAAATAGAGGGGATGGAAACGAAGGAAATCCATCCCAAGCTGAATGCATTTCTCAACTGTTTTAGAAAGAAGTGGTATAAACTTCTTGTAGTGAGAGAAAAATAGAGAGAGAGTGTAAGAAAATTCCAAGAGTGTAGTCTGAATATACACTGGGGGTTTTGGGTATATTCTCTAGATCTCTGTAATACTACTAATTGTAATAGAAGAGTCTCACTGGAGATACACTATATTGTAATTACTCTTTAAATATAGTGGAGTATTTTTCGGAGTTTGGCCCGTGGTTTTTCCCTCAAAATTACAAGAGGGTTTTCCACATTAAAATATTGGTGTGCAGTTCTATTGATCTACTTTGTTGATGTAAATAGTAATAATACTATTCACAAATAGTGACACGGGTCCTATTATATAATACTATTTATAATAGTGATGAGGGTCCCACTGCATAGTATTATTCTAGCAAATAGTGATTTGTGGGCCCCACTATGCAATACTATTTACCGTGCATCATTTTTCCGTCTCTCCACAAATTTGGGCGCACTTCCGCTCACATCCATAAAGTGTTTATTACACTTGGGATGTACCGTGCTCTTGATATTACTAACAATAAGTAATGAATTTAATTTCTATATATTGACAGTATAAAATAAAATATTGATAGATAATTTTTTTATTGAATTTGAAATTTTTATGAATTTTCATCCGTTCATGGTTAAAATTATTTTATACTCTCGGTTTATAAAAACTAAATTCATAAATAATATTAAAAATTATGTTAATAGTTAACAATAATTATTTTAATAAAAACTAATAATCAGCATTTTAAAAAAACAAGATATAAAAATCAAATAAATATTTAGAATAATATTAAAATATATAAATAAAAATTAATTATTTTTAAAAATAAATAATACATGATAAATAATATTAGTAATAAAAAATATTAATACAAAATATAATTGCCCGAGTGAGATTCAAAATATTAAAAATAATTGTTATGACTCAATAATTTAATAGTCATAGTTAATAGTTAGTTATCTATTATGATTTAAAACTATTTTCAATTTCTATTAATTTCCATACAAAATTAATTTTACACTGTCAACTAATAAGAATTCAAGAAATTGTCAAACTATGATGGATAGTTATCATAGTGGACAATTATCTAATCTCATTCGACACTTTTTAAATTTGTACTGATTGATTTATTTTAAAATTATTATTTTATGAATTTAATGCATTTAAGCATATATTGTGACGTAGTTAAAGTGATTTACTCCTATATGGCTATATCCATTTCATTTAAATAGAAAAATTAATTGGATAACAATTTTAAAAACTTTTACACTATTAATGCATTAAAATTAAATTCTTATTTTTTATAATTTTATTTTATATTTTTTCTTTTCATATAACATCAAATATAATATACATATATAATTTCTTTCTTATAATATTTCAACTTCTACATTTTTATCATAATACATGCAATGAGCATAGAAAACATACCAAAGTAATATTATTTAAGAATCATAAATTTCAAAAAATGATAATTGAAATATTAATTTATAATAATTATTTAAAATTTTTATTTTTATTATATATAATTATATTTTATATGAAATTTTTTTATTTATCATGACTTTTGAGTTCTAAAAAATTAAAAAAAAAACATAATTTGTACTATCTAAATACACCTTAAATATATTTTACCCATGATAATTTGAAAAGACATTTATCATTCTCTTAGAAGGATAATGTTATTTTAATATCTAAAAAATAGTATCTATTAGTATACTCACTTTATAACCATTAAATGTGATGAATATTAAAAATGAATAAAAATTACTATTATATTTAATAATAATAAAATAAATACCTATTTAAATGTTAAAATAATATTTTTATTCTTGCAAACTGTTGCTGGACTAGACGCTACTTTTCTTTCAATAATTTGTGCGGAGTACTGTTATTTAGACGCGCATTGTTGTGTGTGAATCAATTATTAGTTATTTTACTTTACGGTAATCATTAGCCGTTTATGTATAAATAAATGAGGAATTTATCTCTATAGTTAAAAAATCATGTGAGTATAATAGTAAATGATAAATATATTGCTATCCTTTTATTACATACATAAATGCGGCCAAATATACGGGGCTTTTAATTGGTGGAGTCTCACAAGGAGAAACATATACAACCTTGCTCTATTTTGCAGAGATAACTTACAGGATTTAAATCCACAACTTGTATATTATAAGATATCAACTTTCCTTTTGCATCAAGGTCCATGCTCTCCTTTCGTTACATACATAGATTCTTTATTTATTAACTAAAATCTCAATTTAATTCCTCAGATTCAAGATTGAGGATAAATTAATTTCTCAGATTTAAAAAATCTCATATTAATTTATCAAATTTCATAAATAGGGATAAGTTAGTTTATTTATTAAATTTTCATTTGAGTAGTTAGTCTATTTATTAAATTGTCATTTGAGTTATATTCCGTTAACTTATTTATGTGTACTATTAATTTTTATGATGGGTCGTAGTTTATCTCGTTTCTCTAAATAAAATTGTTTAAATCTTTTTCTTTATCTTTTTTCTCTCCATAGCTTTCTACTCAGAAAAGAGATTTCGACTTTAAATTGTTATTTATTTTACACAAAACAAATGAGTAAAGAAAGTTTAAGATTCACTATAAAAATTAACAACATATTTAAACAAGTTAACAGAATATATGAACATTTTCATGAATTATTCAAACAATTTGATGAAAAAATTAACTTGTCCTTATTAATAAAATTTGAGAGGTTAGTATGAAATTTTTTAAATCTAAAGAACTAATTTCCCCACCACCTTGAACATGAGAGATTAAGGTTTTAGTCTTATGTATGTATTTATTTATTTATATATGAATTGCTTGTGGTCATTCACACACACAAAATGTGAGTACGAGCACTATTTTTTGCTTTGTGCAAGATATTTTCCGAAATTCAATCGCACATGGAGATTTTAAAAAGGAAGAAAAAGGATGTCTGGCTCAAATTTTGCGGTGGATTCTTTATATGTCCCGTGCACCGACAAAATAAAACATCGTAAATGATTGCTAGTAGTTGGTCCTTACTTATTGGTATTGGAAGAGCTTGGACAACAATTAATTAGTTTGTGCCTCTGTCGTCTCACACTGCACACATTCACTTGACACAAGCTGATTCGTGTCTAGACAGATGGATTTAGTACCCGGAACCAGGAAACCACACGCTCTTATGATCCCATTTCCATCACAAGGTCACATAAACCCGTTTCTCAAACTAGCAAAGCTCCTCCATAACAAAGGCTTCCACATAACCTTTGTAAACAGTGAGTTCAACCACAAACGCTTGCTCAAATCCAGAGGCCCCAGTGCTCTCAATGGCCTGCCAGGCTTCCACTTTGAGGCCATCCCAGATGGTCTCCCTCCCACCAACATGGATGCTACTCAAAGCATCCCAGCTCTGTGTGACTCCACCAGCAAGCACTGCTTGCTCCCATTCTGCAACCTCATCTCAAAACTCAATGCTTCTTCTGATGATGATGATGCTCCTCCTGTGACTTGCATCATATCAGATGGTATCATGTCCTTCACACTTGAGGCTTCTGAGCAATTTGGGCTGCCCAACATTCTCTTTTGGACTCACAGTGCCTGTGGTTTCCTGAGCTTCAAAGAATGCAAGAATCTCATGGAAAGAGGCCTCACACCACTCAAAGGTAGGGAGACTAGAGACTATATATACAAGTACAATGTTTAATCTGTTTTGATACGAAATTTTCAAACCAATCCTTATATTTGATCGATGTTCTTTTCATTATGATCTTCTTTATCCAGATGCAAGCTATCTGACAAATGGACACTTAGATACCATCATAGATTGGATCCCTGGCATGAAGAATATTACTCTGAGGGACCTTCCTGGCATCTATCGTACCGCGGATCCAAATGATACACTTTTGGACTTTGTGGTACAACAAACTGAAGCAGCTTCAAGAGCTTCTGCTATTATTCTTCCCACATTTGATGCCTTGGAGCCTGATGTGCTCAGTGCGCTCTCCACAATGTTTCCTAAACTTTACACCATTGGCCCACTGGAGTTGCTCCTTGATCAAACTTCAGAGAGCAAATTTGAGTCCGTCAAATGTAATTTGTGGAAAGAAGAGTATGAGTGTCTGAAATGGCTTGATTCACAGGAACCCAGTTCAGTTCTCTATGTGAATTTTGGTAGTGTTATTGTTATGAAACCTCAACAACTTGTTGAGTTGGCCTGGGGACTAGCAAATAGCAAGAAAAAATTCTTGTGGGTGATTAGGCCTGATTTGGTTGAGAGTGAGGCCTCAATTTTGCCACCTGAAATTGTTCCAGAGACTAAAGAGAGAGGCCTAGTGGTGGGTTGGTGTCCACAGGAGCAAGTTCTGAGGCACCCTTCAGTGGCAGGGTTTTTGACTCACTGTGGTTGGAATTCCACACTTGAGAGTATAAGCAATGGGGTACCTCTGATCTGTTGTCCATTTTTCAATGACCAAATACTCAACTGCAGGTATATCTGTGCCGAATGGGCTTTTGGCATAGACGTGGATTGTGAGAATGTAAGAAGGGATGAAGTGGAGAAGGTTGTGAGAGAGTTAATGGAGGGTGAAAAGGGTAAGGAGATAAAGAGAAAAGCGATTGAGTGGAAGGAGTTAGCAGAACAAGCTACCAACGCTAAAGGATCATCCTTTATGAATTTGGAAAAACTGGTAAATGAAGTGCTGCTTTTCAAGGGTTAGGCCACTAAGTTGACATTTCTTATTTATGTCAGATATAGGAACCTTACTATTTCAATATTTAAAAATAGATATTCAATTCGAATATTCACTTTATTACTATTAAATATAATGAATTGGTGAAAAAACAAAAGTTACCATGAAATCTAATGATTGGGACGCCCACTTTTAGGTGGTAAAATATCATTTAATACAATGTTGTAAGGATGATATAGCGGATTCATTGAATGTATTTGCCGGCTGTCTTAGTGTGGGATTCAATCTCTTTGTTTCTATTATGCTCTGTTTTTGAAGGGTAAAAAAAAAATCTTATCAGAACAAATAGAGTGATTGAATAAATAACAGTCAGTGATGATTTCATTAATTTAACTGATTTATATGAGTACAAAGAGGGAAATAACTTATCGTAACTACCCACCAGCTGACATGTTAACTAACACGCGGTTCCAGTAGCTAATAGGAGTGTTACTGTGTAATTAGCTGAACACCAAAGAATAAGAACTAAAATAAATCGCAAGAGAAATGTCATATGAAGATGTTTTGTGCTTGGATTTCATATCGACTTACATTTTATTTATTATTAGATACCCAACAAATATACTAGCTAGGTGACGAGTTATAAGAAAATGAGTATGAGATGATGATTTATCCGGGGACTAGGAACAATTGCGTGTTCGTTTAGGCGCGTTACTAGTTGGGCAAACATGATATATAAGAAAATTTAAATAACGCAATGCAACATTGAAGAGAGTACGGAGAAACACATAATAACAATCAATTAGAAGTAGTGTTAGGAAATAATTTCACATAAGTTATTGGATTTTGCGTTACCTAATATTATCTTAATTTAATTCTCTATTTCTCAAAACTTATAATTACAATTTCATGACTTGATATTGTAATCCTCATAATATAAATTGAATAAATTAATAAAAAATATTTGGTCGATAATAAAAACCTACAATAAATTTATGCTACACATCTAATAGTGATCAGATGTGTAATATATCATAATTAACCTATTTTAGATGTGTAGTATAAGTTTATTGTAGGTTTTGTTGTCAACTAAACACTTCTCTAAATTAATATATTAATGTTATTGTAATTTAATTAGGAATGAAGAATAGAAATTCATGTCACTATTAAAAAGTCATATCAACATATAAATAAAACTTCTATATCTATGTACTCTAATTTATGAGATTGACTTATTTTATAATGTGGGTTGCCATGTATTCAATATAAAATTATGGAACATTTGAAGGAATACGAGCTAATACCTATAAAGGTAAATAAATTTATTTTCACAATAAATCATCCTTCTTACCGGAGTCACTCCTTATTTGTATATATTATATGAATAGATTATGGATGGATGGATATGTATTATCATTGTTAGATAAATACTCTTAAAAAAAATTATTGTTCGATAAATATTATTTATCCATTGACATTTTTAATTTATTATCAATTATTCTTTTAAGTTATTTATTGAGTAAATTTGTCAGGTAATATATTTTTTTTATTGGACATATATTAAATGTGAAATCTTTGTTGTTAAAATTATATAAATAGAAAATTTCTAGCTAATTTATGAGTAACAATTTTGTCCTTCATGTAACAGGAAATGTAAAACGCCTATACCATACATTCGATGGTGCATAAATTTAATATTCTCAAAATACCCATAATGAAAAAAAAATGAGAAGTTACGAAAAACAATGAAAAAAGTTAAATAAATTCTAATATGAAAAAACAAAGTTAAAAAAATGGATTGTTAGGCATGTAAGTACCTATCAATTCACTAATATTTATAACAATAATATTTTTCAATATCTCATTGTCTTAAATATTTAAACACCTACTTATAGAATATATGAGAATTATTGCTTATATTTTTTTATCTCAACTTCCTAGAGTATTTGTTTTTTCAGTTTTTAGTTTCTAGCTTTCACTTTTTTTAATTTTTTTTTCACAAAATTGAAAACTAGTGAAGCAAACAGATCCTAATCTTTCCATCCTACTTTCACAAATAATGGGTTTCTAAACCTCAGCAAGTGTAGAAAAAACATTTCCCTATTTATAAACGGCTACAAAATTAGATTTGAAAGCCTTATGGGCTAAAAAGAAAACTTAGAAAACTGCTTGTCCTGGATAAAACTGCTCACACCAGCCAAAACATTAGACGGTCAGCTATTTCAATATTTTATTTTAATATTGAGAAGTTGATGTTTTGACTTTTGATGCTTTGTTTGTTGATTTGTTCTTTATCATTACTCCTGGAAAACTAAAAAAAAAAAAAACCTCTGTCTCCCTCTTTCTCGCTGAATGATCCAACGTCATGGTAAATTGCTCAATTGCACTTGCTATTCTCTCTACCAGCCTCCAGCCACAGTAAATCCTGCCCATTCTTTTTTTTTTCTTTTAAGATACTCCATTTCTTTTAAAATACTTATCCAATTTCAAAAAAATTTATATTTTAAAATATTTATTTATTTTTAAATAATTTTATATTTCAATACAATATTTATTTCCTTTGTTTAAATAGTACTTCTAAGTAATTTCACTCATTAAATATTAGTTTTCCAAAAGCATTTTATTCAATAAAGATATACTAGTTCATTTATTATATTTTACTCAATTTTTAACACATTTATTATATTTTTTAATACTCGTACTTGTCTAAAAATGGCTAATATTTTGAAAGCATGGGAGTGATTAGGATTGGCTCAAATAAACTCCCAATGAAAGGAGGAATTGCAAGTCCAACGATCAAGATCAGAATATGACCAAAAGGGTTCAAATCTGATCCCAAAAGTAAAACTTAAAAAGATCCTCCTAAAATAGAGTAAAGTGTCAGTTTAGTTCTCAAAATTATAAACGTATTTTATTTTAATATTTAAAATTTTAAAATTAATTATTTAATTCTTAAAATTTTATTTTATAGGTCGCCTATGATTAAATAAATATTATTGATTGTAATTTTCAATTTTTTTTAAAATATTTTTATAATATAAAAATATATTTAATAATAAATAATTTTTTTAATATTACCTTCAAACGTAAATTAATATTATATTCAAATATTATACTCAAACATAGACCAATATTTACATTTTTAAAAGATCTTTATTAAAAAGATGAATTAAAAAAATCTTTTTGAGAAGAAAATCCAAGTATGCTTTGTGTATGATAGATGGTGGACCAAAATTCTAAATCCCAACAATTTTTATAAGGATAGTATTATTTCAATGCTCCGAAATAGGTGCTTATTGATATAGTCATTTTATATCCATTGAACGTCACATGGGAAATAAAATAATAGCTGCGTGCTTCACATGCCACCTAACTCAACTGATGTTTACTTTTCTCTGTATTTTCTTTTCTGGCAATCAGCTCTTCCTCTTCCAGATCCACTTTTGCCTTTGTATTATACAGTGATCTGTTGCTCGTAGCATAGTGCATCCAAATCTAAACATGGATCATGCTCCCGTTTCATCCAATGCCAAAACTGATAAACCTCTTCATGTAGTCATGTTCCCATGGCTAGCAATGGGTCACGTATACCCATGTTTCGAGGTTGCTAAGATTCTTGCACAAAAGGGTCACTTCACCACCGTCATCTCCACCCCAAGAATCATAGGTCGCCTCCCCAAACTCCCACAGACCTTGTCACCATTTGTCAAACTGACCAAATTATCCTTATCACCTCACATTGACAAGAACCATCTCCCACAAGATGCAGACTCCACCATGGACATTCCCTCCAACAAGGTCTATTACCTCAAGTTGGCCTATGATCGCCTCCAAGATTCTGTGGCTGAGGTAATAAAATCTTCAAATCCTGATTGGGTTTTCTATGATTTTGCAGCTAGCTGGTTACCACAGATAGCTAGGAGCCTCCACATTCCCTGTGCCTATTTCAGTCCTTGCCCAGCATGGAGCATATGCTTCTTTGACACACCAAAAGTACAAGTGGGTGATGCTGCTGCCAGTAGAACAAAGCCTGAGGATTACTATGGCCCTCCCAAGTGGATCTCTTTTCCGACAAAGATTGGTCTAAGACCTCATGAAGTCAAGAAGTTGATGGAAGATGTCACAGTTAATGACACAGGAGCTTCTCCTGTTTTTGATCTCAATACGGCTAATTCTGGTTGTGACATGTTTGTTATCAGAAGCTCCAGGGACCTTGAACCTGAGTGGTTAGATTATCTTGCTGAGTTCTACAAGAAGCCTGTGGTTCCAGTGGGTTTGCTTCCACCACAGATATCTGATGGGGAGGACAATAGCCCTGATTGGCTTCAAATCAAGGGCTGGTTAAATACACAAGAAGGGTCATCAGTGGTGTACATTGCATTTGGGAGTGAAGTGAAGCTTACCCAAGAGAACCTCAATGAATTGGCTCTTGGCATTGAGCTTTCTGGGTTGCCTTTCTTTTGGGTTTTAAGGAATCTACAGAAGGGCTTAGTTGAGTTACCAAATGGGTTTGAGGATAGGACCAAAGATCGGGGTGTTGTTTGGAAAAGTTGGGCACCTCAGCCTAAGATCTTAGCCCATGGATCAGTTGGGGGTTGCTTGACTCATTGTGGTTCTGGTTCAATGATAGAAAATCTATATTTTGGACATGTTCTTGTTATGTTGCCATTTTTGCTAGATCAAGCTTTATATGCAAGAGTGATGGAAGAGAAGAGAGTGGGAATTGAGATACCAAGGAAGGAGCAAGATGGGTCGTTTACAATGAGCTCAGTGGCGAAGGCACTGAGATTAGCAATGGTGGATGAGGAGGGAAGGGACTACAGGAAGAATGCTAAAGAGATGGGGAAGAAATTCAGTAACAAAGAGCTACATAACCAATACATTGAAGGCTTCATTGCTTCCCTTCATAATCACAAGTATTTACAGAGAGATTGAGTGAAATGTAGTTGAGCTGGTACAGGTCTTTTTTCCTTTCTCTGATATCACCTATTTTTCGTTTTGGAATAAAGAAGTTCAATTCAACTATGGACTTGCTTGTGTTTATTTAAATGTATTATATAATTTTATTTTTTTTTTGCGCATATGCATAGCTATGAATGGAAAAGAAGAGAAAGACAGCAAGGTATTGTGTTATTCGAACATAGTTTTTATAGACACTCATTGTAAGGGGAATCATGTAAAGAAGTACAGATTTTAATCGTAATACTGATGAATATGCCTAAATAAGTGTCTACAAAAATCGTGTTAACATATGCCGATGACTTTATCTGTCAGAAACCCCAGAAAATATGCTAAAGACATACAGGTATATTTTAACCCCTTAAACACAAAAAGGAGGCCTTGAGGCTTGAACAAAGTCAGCATTACAATTATGCAACAGAATTTGATTTAAATTTTGGCCAAGTGTTCAAGAGATTGTTAAGGTTTTAATTAATCTAATAAACAAGGTAAAAAACCTGATTGGAGCTTCCTTATTGGCTCTAAATAACTTTTGGAAGCAGGCATTTTGTGAATGACAACCACCCCATTTTTTTGTGTCTATTTAGCTGCACACGAGAAAGCATAAAAGTATAATGGATTTTACATGGAAATGACAAGTTTGTAGTAAGCTGCATCAAACAGAATGAGACACAGCAGGTGTGCTAGGTTCCAAGAACAGCAAACCAATGCGCTAATCACCTAGTCAAAATGGTTACTTCGCGTGTTCCTAATGATTTGGTGTGGGACTCTCCTCCCTCAGGATGTTGCCCCTGCTACAACAAGACCTAGTGTAGTTTTGTCTTTGTTTCTTTGTTCAATTACCAAAAAAAAAATAAACACAGAATGAGACACGGGTTATCTGTCCTTTTGTCTGCAAAGAAGGATTAGAAAACAGAGGAAACACTCATGTAGCATATCGATCCGCTGTGTGCTTTCCATTTCCATGTACCTCTTTGGCCTGACTTGCACAAGTATTCGAGATGATTCGATGTCATCAGCAGTGCTATTGACATGTAATCTTAATCTCGGCAAATAAAGTTGTTGGGAAGTTTTAAATAGCAGCTGATTGGAAATGGCAGTGAGTTCACCCTCCGCATAGTTCACGACAGTACATCAAATAAGTATTACAACTAAGATGTACAAATCACCAAATATGATGAAAGCAAAGCCATGTTACAAACTGGTAACTAGGAAGCAAGTAGTACTGATTGATAATCTTGTCAACTTCAACAATGTAATAAATGCTTTGTTTAGCAGCCGCTACATTGTTGTCTGCAACTTGGAAATGAATTTGGGAAAATGATTTTTAATTTTTGAAAAATGAGACGCATAAACATGTGGTTTGCCAAATTAAAAATGTATAGACATGTGAATGTGGTGAGTATGGAAATAAACTATATACTTGCCTACGTGAGAGGATGTTTTATTTTCAGGTCCTCATCTAATATCGATATTAACGGGAGTCTAGATTTATGGCATGCTGCCACCAGAATTTCTGGCAACAATTATAAGTAACAGAAGTTAAAGAAAAATTATTAGATTGATTGATAGTCACTATGATCATCGTTAGTTACTCATTTAAATGACAAATATTTTTCTGATTCCAATCTAGTCTAGCTATTCAACAATTAGAGATCAATAACAATTACATTTGTCGTGAATCGTGATACTTTGATCAGATCATTTTCAAACACAAGCTCAAACTGACTGAGTCCGAGTTGAGGTTAAATCAACTTGAAATTAGATAATTAAATGAATTTAAATATCATATGTTAAAAATAGTAAATTCAATAATTTGAAAATAAAATTAAAGAATATCTTATAATATACATGTTTTTAAATATAACATATCATTTTAAAATATTATTATATAAGACCAAAATTACCTTAAGAAGTTTGATAATTCATTTTTTATATTAAAATTATAAAAAAATTTGAAATATTGTATAATATCGATGTTGACTAAACTAATTCGACGGCATATCTTGTTTTCGGCTCATTTTATTTGGGCTTTGATTTATGAAAAATGTTTGGGTAAATTACATTCACACCCCCTGAGGTTTGCTAAAATGCAACAAACACCCCCTCTATTTGTACACTCGACATTAACCTCCCTTGAACTAAATAAAAACCAAACATATAGAAAGTCAAATTATATTTCTACCCCTATTTACTTTATCAACTCAAAATCTAACCTAAAATTACTTTCACCCCTCACTTTTATCAACCTTTCTCACCCCTACCCCAAGGAGCGTCGATCACCTCCCACCCCTAAAGAGACCGCAACTGGAAAAAGGAAGAGCACCGATCGGTCGCGCTAGTCACGAAAGAAGCTGCTTCGAGGAATCGCGACGGCAGCGACCGCAACTCTAGCGTCCTTGACCGCGACGTCCAGTGACCAACCGCGACTCCAGCATCCTCGACCGCGACGTCCAGCGACGGCAACTCCAGCGTTCAGCCACCAGTCTTGCGACGGAGGTTAAATCTTCCTTGTAGATCGATAAGTCCTGTTGCTATGAGGAAGGTTGACTAAGTTTGATTGAGCCCTTCCGAAACCCTTACATATGGTTATGAAAGAAAAGTTGATTAATTTTTTTTTTCTGAAGGGACATGGCAAAGCTTGAGCTCACACATTTGGATGTTACCCCCTCTAGTGTGGCTGCTAATGTGCTTAGTACTTTGTCAGAAGCTGAGGTTGGTATTGTTTCTCAAGCTAATATTGTAGGTAGTGGAGGAGTAGAAAGTGAATAAGGTTTTACAATTAGTGATTCTGATGATGAATGGCAGCTAAACCATGAGCATGAGGAGGATACTGATCCTGAGTATGATTTAGAAGAAGAAAGTGAAAATGGAAGTGAGTGTAATGAATTTAGCTACCATGAGGAAAGGCATGATACAATTGTTTGTGTTAATTCTGATAATGATATGGAAGCGGTTTATATTGATAGAGGAATGAGGGGTGAAAAGTTTGAAAGAGGTGTTGATGGTAGGGTTTATTTGGAATAGGGTATGATTTTTGTAGGTATCTATGAATTTAGAGAAGCTCTTAAAGACTTTACAATCCAAGAAGGGTTTAAGATTGTTAGGGTTAAGAATGAGAAGTCTAAAGTTACTGCTAAGTGTGTTGCTAAAGGTTGTAGATGGCGCATTCATGCATCCCCTGCACCTGATGGATACACATACAAGATAAAATCATATAATCCTGAGCATGATTGCATAAGAACCACAAAGAACTTTAATGCTAATTCAACTTGGATTGCAAATAAATTCCAATCCAAGTTGGTGGCTGATCCTAATATGTCATGCTAGTATGAAGGTTGAGTTGCTTGAAAAGTATGGACTAGAGCCAAAAAATTGGATGCAATTATATCGTGCAAAAAGAAAGGTTAGAGAGGAAAATGAGGGGAACTATGCATAATCATATGACAAGCTTCCAGCTTGGGCTAAGCTTGCAAGGGAAACAAATCCAGGATCTTTGATTAAGATGCAACTAGATGGTGTGATTGTGGGAAACCCTTTGTTTAAGAGGTTCTTTGTTTGCTTTGATGCGATGAAGAAGGGGTTTGTTAAAGGTTGTAGACCTTGGTTTGGGATTGATGGTTGCCACTTGAAGGGTAACTTTGGAGGAGTTCTTCTTTCTGCCATAGCAATTGATGGCAACAAAGGAATGTTCCCAATTGCTTTTGCTATAGTTGAAGGGGAGAACTTGGACAGCTGGAAATTCTTTCTAAGGCTATTACATGAGGCTTTATCTTCAGTTCCAGAATGGAAAGAGGATCCATTGACCATAATGAGTGAAATGCAGAAGGTATTCCCAATCTTTTTATGTCTCAATCTTTAATTATAGTGGGTGTTGTTTCTAATTTTTTACCAAATAATATTTTAGGGTTTAGTGGGTGCTGTTTCTGAGTTTTTCCCTGCTGCCAAACATAGGTACTATCACTATGCTTTAATCATTATTGGTATTGGTGTTTCTGAGTTTTTATTGTTTTATTGAAGTTAAAATATAGAATTGTAATTTTTGTTGTTGATTATGATAGGTATTGTTGCCATCATCTATTAAATAACTTCAAACAAAAATTTAAAACACTCATTCTCACCACACAATTCTGGATAGCAGCAAAAGCATACAATTCTAGTGTGTTTGAGAAAAGTATGACACAACTTAGGAAGATTAATAATGAAACTGCAGATTGGTTGTTGGCACCTGAGAGACTTAAGAAGATGTGGGCTAGACACACCATAGATTCTAGGTGTAAATCAGACCACATTACCAATAATGTGACTGAATCTTTCAATCATTGGGTGGGAGAAGATAAGAAAAAGCCTATTTTAGGACTAGTGGAGTCATTGACCTATAGGATTATGTCCAGATTTCAGCGGAGGTATGAAAGGGTGTAGCTTTAACCCCTCAAAAACACCTAGAATTAGGAAAGTTGTTGACAAGACAACCCAAGATGGGAGAGTTTTGCCACTTGTCTATGCTGGTGATGATGAGTTTCGGGTTAAAGATGGATTCACAAATTTTGTGGTCAATCTTAGGACAATGTCATGTGATTGCAACTACTGGAGTATATGTGGTTTGCCATGCACTCATGCTTGTGCATGCATCTCATTTAGGAGAGTTAATGTAGAAAGGTTCTGTGATTATTTTTATTCCAATTCCATGTATTGCACCACATAGCAAGAAATGATTCATCCCATGCCTGAATTGGATGTGAGAGACCGAGATGGATTTCCTACAGTTGAACCACCAAAGCTTAGGAGGCTAGCTGGTAGGCCTAGGACTACTTGAAGGAGAGGAATTGATGAGGGTAGAGGTGGACAACAAGATACAAGAAGGTCAAACACTGTGAGATGTGGAATTTGCAAACAATTTGGACATAACAAAAAGGGTTGTCAAAGGGATAAAACTACTAAACAAAAGGTATGTAATTGTCAAAGGGATAAAACTACTAATCCATATTTTAATGAGACACTTTTATGATTTCATTGTTAATTGGTAGAAAAAAGAGGCTGCAAGTAGTGCTGCAAATGGTGTTGCAAATGATACTGCTAATACTACTGTAAATATTTCTATAAATGCTACCACAAACACTGCTAATACTACTGCAAATGGTAGCAAAAAGGTGCTGTTGAAACTATAATTCTCATTTTGTTTATTTTCCATTTCACCTTAATCTAACTACAATTTTTATGATGTAGAAACAAAAGCTTCTGATAGAAAGTGCAAGCCAACCATTGCCATGCATGAATACTGCCACTACTACCATTTCCATGCCAACTACTGGAAGCCAGCCTCAACCACAACCAAATAGGCAGAAGCTTAAGCCAAGAAGGAAACTAGGCAGCCCATGATAGCACTAAATTAGACATGAAGATATGAATTTAGGATTTTTTGGTGGATGGTACTTTTGGGGCTTTTTATTTTGTGCATGATCTTTTGGGGTTCTTTTTTATGCATAGTTGGAATATAGAATTTCATATGAAATTGTGAATATCATGTTGCTGTGCACAGGTTTTTTTGGTTTGCACAGCTAGGTATAGGTGGTGGGTATAGATGGAATATAAGCCAATTCATTTTGTTTAACCTGATGTAAAGGAATTGCAGACTTATTTAGCAATTATGATGTTGAATCTCAATGTAATTGTAGACATGTTTAGCAGGAATTATGACTATGAATCCTGTCATATTTATTTAGCAAGAAGATATTGGATTCTCTCATTTGTTCTCCTTATATGTGACTAATTACATGTTGCATTCTCTCATTTGTTCTCCTTCAATGTGACTGATTACATTTACTTCTAGCAGAAGTTTCATGGATTAATTTCTAGCTAAAGATTGGTTCTGCATTTCTACTTGGCCATGATATTCATCATAACCAAGAATAACCATGATATCCTAATTTGCATTTCTGCTAAAGATAATATCAGATTTTTGCTGATGGCCATAATAATCTGTATTTCTGCATTTTTCTAGGAGATGACCGATGCTCTTTAGGGGTGGCGGTGAGAAAGGTTGATAAAAGTGAGAGGGGTGAAAGTAATTTTAGGTTAGGTTTTTGAGTTGTTAAAGTAAAAAGGGTAGAAATGTAATTTGACTTTTCATATGTTTGGTTTTTATTTAGTTCAAGGGAGGTTAATGTCAGGTGTACAAATAAAGGGGGTGTTTGTTGCATTTCAGCAAACCTCAGGGGGTGTAAGTGTAATTTATCCAAAATATTTTTTCAATGTCCACTTTCTCGTATTCATATAAACATTCAATCTATCACCCCTAAATTTTATAAGACCCTTATTCTAATATCTTCTACCTTATTCTCCACCCTTATATTTGGATAAACACTCAAAATCTCTTATTTTTAGGTTTCAAGATAACACAACTTTTGATTTCCTGCTCGGACACTACCTATTTCGTATTACCACATTGGGCACACCTTTTTCTTGAAATAACCATCTTGCATTTTTTTGTTTGGACACTAAAAATTCAATCCCAACATTTATTAAGAGATCTATTTTATTATTATTAAATATAACAATAATTTTAATTTTATTATTTATTTATTATATTTAATAATAATAAAATGAGTATTTTAATTCACTGCGTGTTAGAATAGCAATTTTCTTGTAGACAATCACGAGTGAATCCAAACAAATAAAATAATATGTGCGTGGTCCTCATGGGCATGGCATGCAACACTACATTTCTCCTTGCAGACATATAATCAAATAAAATAATAATGCTGATTACTGGATGCGTGGTGCACATGCCTCATTGTTTATGTTTCCCTTTATTTGGTGTCGACAAATGTCCTCCATCTCTTTTCTTGAACCTATATAAAACTGGAATGCCACAAATTCTCTTCCTCGTAGCAGCGAAATCAAAAGCAAGAAAACAATAAGCAGTCATGGGTTCAGCTGCTCCAGTTTCATCTAATGGCAATGGCAATGGCAAAATTGACAAGCCTCTTCATGTTTTCATGCTCCCATGGCTTGCTATGGGTCACATATACCCCTATTTTGAGGTGGCTAAGGTTCTTGCTCAAAAGGGTCACTTTGTCACCTTCATAAACAGCCCCAAAAACATTGACCGCATGCCCAAAGCCCCTAAAAGCTTAGAACCATTCATCAAGTTGGTGAGGTTGCCCTTGCCACCCGTAGAGCATCTCCCAGAAGGTGCAGAGAGCACCATGGACATTCCCCCCAACATGGTCTGTTACCTCAAGCAGGCTTATGAAGGCCTCCAAGATGCTGTGGCTGAGTTGCTTAAGACTTCAAAGCCCGACTGGGTTTTCTATGATTTTGCGGCTGGATGGTTACCCCCAATAGCTAAGAGCCTCAACATCCCATGTGCGCATTACAACATCACCCCAGCTTGGAACAAGTGCTTCTTTGATCCACCAAAGGATCAAACAAAGTCAAATTTCAGTCTCCAGGACATGTGTGGACCTCCGAAGTGGGTTCCCTTCCATACAACCATTCATCTCAGGCCTTACGAGATCATAAGAGCATTTGCATCTCTCAAAAATGAGAAGACAGGAGGGACTGATACTTTTGATCTCAACAAAGCATATTCCAGCTGTGATTTGTTCCTTCTCAGAACCTCCAGAGAACTTGAGGGAGAGTGGCTAGACTATCTCGCTGACCAATACAAGGTTCCGGTGGTTCCAGTGGGATTGCTTCCACCATCAATGCAAATAAGAGATGATGAAGAGGAAGACAACCACCCTGACTGGGTGAAAATCAAGGCCTGGTTGGACACACAAGAGCCTTCATCCGTGGTGTACATTGGATTTGGGAGCGAGCTGAAGCTGAGCCAGCAAGACCTCACTGAGTTGGCTTATGGCATTGAGCTTTCTGGGTTGCCTTTCTTCTGGGCCCTGAAGAACCTCAAAGAGGGCTCGCTTGAGTTGCCAGAAGGTTTTGAGGACAGAACCAGGGATCGTGGTATTGTTTGGAAAACATGGGCACCCCAGCTTAAGATCTTAGCTCATGGGGCAATTGGGGGATGCATGAGTCACTGTGGTTCTGGTTCTGTGATTGAGAAGCTCCACTTTGGGCACGTTCTTGTGACACTGCCCTACTTGCTAGACCAAGCTCTGTTTTCAAGAGCACTAGAGGAAAAGAAAGTGGCTATTGAAGTGCCAAGGAACGAGCAAGATGGGTCCTTTACCAGGAACTCTGTGGCCCAGACTTTGAGGTTAGCAATAGTGGATGAGGAGGGGAAGACTTATAGGGAGAATGCCAAAGAGATGGGCAAGGTTTTCAGCTCCAAACCACTCCATAATCAATACACTGATGAGTTCATTGCTGCTCTTCAAAAGTATAGGCTACCCTCCAACAACTAAGCTGGCCTGGCTTGTTGATTGTTCGTATGTTTCAGTTTCTTCCCTTTGTGCTGTTATTTTTGTTTTGAAATGAATAATTCTAAATATGTGCTTTGACCTTTGAGAAAGGTTATTCTGGGGAAATAATGACATTTTGGAAAAGCTATAGGATGAAGTTTTTTACTATAAACTGTTGGGAACTCAAAATAAGCTGCTTCTAACACACCATGACTTAGCTATGCATTTTGCTTATTCCTGCAGATGTATCAGAGTTCTCATGCATAGCACGGCTATGATGTTAAAAGTAAAGAGATTAGTAAATTAGTAAGCTTACATGATTAGTTCCTTCTCCTTCCAACCACTGGTTCTGGTCACTCCTCCCCATTTTCAACGTTCTGGATCCTACGCAAATGTGTGTTTACTTGCACAAAATAAACAGAATTGATAAGTTAGAGAGCGTTTGAGAAAACCCGCAATTTAGTTCTATCAACAAATTAAATTGAACTCCATGCTTTATTCGCACTAGGAAGTAAATTCTTATGTGAATTGAAATCTAATAAAATTAAAAAATTAAAATCACACTAAAATAATTAAATTAATTCATTTTTACATTCATTTCAAATCACAGAATTAAATTTAATTTTTTTAATTTATGAATTCATTCCAAATATAAAAATTTAATTTAATTCCTAATAAAATTCTATTATTAATGAATTCAATTCAATTTCATCGTTAAAAATTTTTAAACGGGCTATCAAAGACTGAAATCATAATGCTTGAGTTGCGGTAAATCCAAATCCACAGAACGAAAAGGTTTTCTCGTTTCGTGTGGGCCGAGGTCAGAGTGATTTTGTCTTTTGGCTACTTGTCTTGTGGGCTGGTTGTTTTCTCCTGCTGGTGGATTGGGCTTTCTTGTTTGCTTGTAGCCGTGTATGTTTGTTTCCAAGACCCAAAAAAAAAAAGCCTTTATATAACACTGTACATGTATTGTGTCCTGTCATTAATGTGCAGTCGAAATGTTAGCATGAGTGGTATAAGTAACCTGAACTATTGAGAGAACGAGTATGCACAATCTTGGAGATCCCAACTTCTGACAAGTTAGAGAACAAAAATCAACCTATATGGGATCAAATTATAATGCGGGATCTAGTTAACACTTGATTTTGATTCCAAATTTGTGATGTGAATATAATCGTACAAATCAGATAAAATTTGTTACAGTTACCTTAAATTTGTTTCTGGTCCCCTATAAAAATTCTTTTTATGGAAACCAATGAGGATAAATGGAAGGACGAAAAAAAAAAAGGTAAAAACAGTGCAAGAGATTTGAAGGCTTGTTTCAAATCCTCACACCCAATGGGTACTTCAAGTTTCCCACATGAAGCAGATGCTGTCCCAATGGAACTTTCCTGTTGCCAAGTTCATCAACCACACTCAAATCCTTGCACACATCTATCTTGAACCTAACTAGTGCTTCTGATCTTCCTGCCAAGTGCACTTTCTCAAAGCCCAACAAGTGTTTCTGAGGTGCATTGTGCACAGCAGGTGGTGTAAAGAACAACAACACTGTATGGCTACTGCTCATCTTCCCCATGTTCTTGACCCCAAGGTGAATGTCAAATGCCAAGTTCTGACAATGCTCATCAGCAACTTCAAGAGACTTGCACTCTGAGGAACGACACACATGGTCCTCTGCCAGTGGAACAGACACCAACTGGGGTGCTTTCACGATTCTATGCTCTACACTTGAGTAACTAAGTCCATCTCCAAATGAGAAAACAGTTTCTCCTTTATAAAATCTGTATGTTCTACCAGGGTAACCTGTTGCAGGATCTGCCCTCATGTTCATGTTGGTCATTGGTACCTCATCTACATATGATTGTGGATACCATGTTATGGGGAGCCTTCCACCTGCATCAGGAAATCATCCATGAGATGGGCCTCAAAGTTGTGACTTGTGACATCATTCTAAAGCCAATTTGGAATGAGAATTTTGCGATATATGGGGGAGAGTGTGAGTGACTTACTTGGATTATGAAACCCGAAGATCACATCAGCTATGGCAGCTCCACCAGCTTCGCCAGGGTATCCAACCCAGAGAATGCTTGCAATTTTGTCATTGGTTTTAGCGAAGGACACATCCATGCCCCCTCCGGACATTATGACAAGAATCACAGGTCCCTTTGATACATTAGCAACTCCACTCACTAGAAGTTGTTGCTGTCCTGGAAGAAGAATGTTGATTCTGTCAAGACTTTCTGCTTCTATAGCTAGACTTGCACCCACTACAATCACTGTTGCATCTGCAGAGGCTGCAATCTGCGTGGCTTCATCTAGATCGGCATTTGCGCACTGCACATCCGGACAGCCAGCAGCATAGCTTGTAGGAACTAAAGCTGTTAGGCCTTGCAAGGGTGATTTATAGTTGCAAGGGATGCCTGCAAAATTTTTAGGAATTTGTCAAATGTGATGTTTAAGTAGAAGGTGAGATAAGAAGTCTTCAACTATAACAACCAACCATCTGATAAATTTTGCCAATAGTTAATACATTTTGTACTTCTATTAATCAATAATTAATAAATTTACCAAGTTTGGCCTAATTCCTGACTTTATATCCATATGGTCAAGTCAATATGCATATACAAATCGTAGGAGTTTGGAATACCTTGATAGTTTCCAATCATGACCCTAGTAGCATTGGCATTGGGGCCTATAACTGCCAATGATTTAATGGCTTTGGCATTAAGAGGCAGCGAGCCTGGACTATTTTTAAGCAACACAATCCCTTGCCTTGCAGCTTCACGGGCGAGTTCTTGGTTCTCCGAAGTGCAGATATCCTTTGGACCAAGCTTTCCATAAGGTAGCTTGCTAGGATCACCATCAAAGAAACCAAGACGCATCAACATGACTAAATTGTTGGAGACGGCATTGTCAATGGATGCTTCATCCACAAGCCCTTGCTTGATTGCCCCTTCTGTATAATAGCCAAGATAATTTCCACAGTCCAAATCCAACCCTGTGAAACCAAAATTTGCATTTAGCAAAGATAAGTTAACTAGTGTCTTGTAACAATGTCACAGTTTATTGGTAATTCAACAATTGCCAATGAGTATATACGAATATATAGTCTTCTTATATTTTGTTACCTGCCAGAATGGTTTTGGCTGCAGCTTCTTCAGGAGTGCTTGTGTAGTGCTGATCTTTGTAAAGCACTTCAACCGAGTCACAGTCAGAAACTATATACCTGAATAACGCCGCACATTCATATTCATATCACTTTACAGACATGTACCAACCAGCATAACAATTACACATGATTAGATGAGACATAGTAGAAGAATTTTAAGATACCCATTCAATTTCCATTGGCTTCGGATCACCCCTTTAAGGAGGTCTGGGTCAGCACAGGTTGGCTTTCCATTAACCTGGTTGTAGGAACACATGACACTGGCAACATTCCCATCAATCACACAACTCTTAAATGGTGGTTGGAATGTGTCATCCAAATCTTGCTGTGTCACCTAAAAAGATATTTAACAAGAAAAGGGTACCAAAATGATTATCCACATCCAAATCACATTAGCATGTACTTAAAAATTTCAAGCAAATGTAGATTACCACCGCATTGAAGGTGTAACGCTGAACACCTTTCCAGTTATCCAAATCATAGGCAGTGTAGTGCTTGCAACAAGCAGCAACCTTGAGCTTGTTGGGGTCACCATCATCTGTTTGTTGAAGACCTTTCACGTATCCTGTTGCATATTTACTACTAAGCAAAGGGTCTTCCCCGGGTGTCTCTTGTCCTCTTCCCCACCTTGGATCCCTGAATATGTTAATGTTTGGGGACCAAAACGTCAAACCTGCCAACCCCACATTGTACATTGCTCTGGCTTCCGTTGAAACAACCTGAAATGACCACAAAAATAGCCCCAGAAACCATTTGAACCCCGTTTAATTAAGCTCATTAACTGACTTTAATTCATGTTAATTACAAAACTGATCATCCTGTAGCAAAATATCATGGCCTCCACTTTTGAATAATTTAAAGCAATTTGGTGATTTCCCATTTAAATGTATATAGATAATTGAATATATGATCAATTTTTCAGTTTTGTCAATGGTGAGCAATCAACATCAAGACCTCTCTGTTACTCACTTTGGCTTCAATATGCAAGCTGGAAATCCTCTTAAAGTCTACTTCCAAATTCTGCCAGTTCCCACTGGCAACTCAACTAAATTTTTGTTTCATTTATTATTGTGCTGCTTAATCAGACATTTTTACCTAAAAGACGTCCACCACTTTTATGTGAAAAGCAATGAAGAGAAGCAAGTGAAAAAAATTGAAAAATCAACCCTCCCTCTAACCACTCCCATCTACTGCTCTTAATCAATAACGAATATCATCAACCTCAGTGCCAAAACGCCTCTCAGTGACTAAATGTTCAAACTAACAAACAACTATTTTTGTGTGAGTGTGTGTGTGTGTTTCTATTTTCACCTAGATCTGCTTCGTTAAATCAATATTCCATAATGTACAGCATTATCATTATGATTTATGGATTTAATAGAAGAGATTCCCAACTTTAAGAATAACACCTATAGGTTTATTAAAAAAAAAAGAATAACACCTATAGAATACAAGTGGCATTCCTCATTGAAAATTTCACCCCCTTTTCTGACAGTTTTAGAAGGAACTTCCAACTCCAATGACTATAGGCTTTTTATGTCATTATCAGGAAAAAAAAAAAGAAAAAAAGAAAAAGGAAAGATCTCAATAAAAACAAAAAATAAAAATAAAAATAAAATACAATAGCAATTGGTTCACATCGATCATAACTCGTGAATAGAAAAATAGTAGCAATTGGTTCAAATGGACTACTAACTCGAGGCCAACAAAAACAGAAGGAATAAAAAAAAGAGTAGAAATGCAGGAAAAGACATGCAAAAAAGAAGAGATAAAAAGTTAAAAACCACTCACTTTTCCAATGGCTTCAAAGAGAGAAGTGTTGAAAGAAGCAGCAGTGAGAATAGGCATTGGGAAGCTGGTGGCAGCAGGGACCACAGTGGAAAAACGAGTCCCCGGACCAACATTGGAGACTCCGTGAAGTGCCTCAGACCACCACTCGTACTTTGGAATCCCAAGCCTGCTCACGGCAACCGCAGAATTCACCAGGTTCCCAATCTTCTCCTGCAGTGTCAGCCTCTTCACCAAGTCGGTTACTCTGTCTTCCACTGACAATGACTTGTCACAGAATGCAAAACTAGCCAAAGTGGAATTCTTTGCAACATCGCAGGCAAAAACAGCAGATGTTGTTTGGCCCTGGACCCTCCCACAACTCAACAGAACAGTGGCACACAACAGTGAGAGGCAGAGCGAAACAGGGACCTTCGGTCCTCTGTTTTCAGTGGCGCAGGCCATTGTTGTCATGAGTTATGACCCTTCTACCAAAAAAAAAAAAAAATCTCTACTGACAAAACAAGCAAGTTGTAGAAGAAAAGCAAGCAAAAGGGTATGTTTAAATGTTTATCATTTTGGAGCGCGGATAAAGGAAAATGAAAAAAGTGGGAAAAATGAAAGTTTTGAAGATGTGTTGAGAATGAGAACACATTGTGTTCTAGCAATCCGTGAATGGTGATTGAGGGGAAGGTGGAAGCTCCCCCCCTGAATTCAGTTATTGTTTTTGGCGGAGAGCCAAAAAAATTGAAAATAAATAAATAAATAAAAACAAGTGAAAGAATCGTATAGATATAATTTGATCAGTGAGCTCTGCTTGCAGTGTATATGTGTCTGTGTATATATATATATATATATACTTGCTTGGCATGCATTAATGCAGAGTCCGTATAAGGTTAAATTATTTTTGGTAAATTATTATAATAAGGTCAGCATTGCCTGCTACGGTAAATCATTTGAAGACTTTGGGGGCTGGCCGGTACTTTTGAGTGTTGGTATGTGGCTTTTGATTTTGGAGAGAGGGCTAGTCAAGCCAGATTTTGAAAAGTGAAAACAGAGGAAGGCATCTTTCGTTTTTGTGAACTGCTATTAAAAAAATAAAGAAAATAGCACAAGTGATCGGGCACAAAAACAATGGCACTTAAATTACTACCTTTGTCTTATAATAATAGTCATTTTGAATAAATTGATTCGTATTTATAACTAAATATATTGATTTTTTTAATAAATTAATTTGTCCAAAATTATTATTGTTATTATTATTATAGAATAGAGGGGATAAATGATATTGGAAAAAAAGGGTTTTATTGGGAAGGGTTGTCTACATATGTGGGTTAACTGTGGAGGGACAAAGTGGATCTTGTGAAGCTTAGCTGGTGGATATCATTCCCACGTCTCGACTTGTACCTGTGATGCTTTTAGGCTGGATCAAAATATATGATTTTAAGTTGTCATTTTCGTGCACGAAGCAAATTCCACATGAATAAGAAAGCAGTTTCATACATGGGTTTATAATAAATGAAGCTATTATTTATATAAGAATGATATTTTAATACCAAACTTTCTTGAACACTTAAATATTTTATTCACAAAATATATGAATCTCACTAATAATTTTTTCCCAACTTATTTTTAATTCATCATTCATCTCATATCATTATAGATATATACCGTATGGGTGTTAAAATAATATTTTTCTTATTTGTACAAGCTAATAGGTAAGTCGAGTGCGTCACTTTGTGTTGTTCACTGGTTTGTCATAAAGATGCAATGTTCATTCATCAATCATGAGTGGTCCTCGTAGTTTAGATGCATGATAGGATCATTTCACTTTCCTCTTTTTTGATTTACCATGCTTATTTGGGGGTTCAATTCTTGCAAACAAAGATAATAGGGAAAATCAAACTCACAGAGATTTAATAAAATGCAACCAAGGCTTTTCTATTTTCAAAATTTACATGTTAAGTCTGAGAGTTTTAGAAAATCTTACACTGGCCTGTCCTAAAACTATTATAATTTGAGAAAATTATACTCACTTCATTGAGATTTAGTAAAATGTAACCCACATTCTCTATGTTTTCAAAATTTACATGTTAGGTCTTTGAATTTTGGAAAATCTTATACCGACATTCCCTAAGACTTATATAAATATGGTTTCATTAGCAAAATTATCATATTATAAGAGGATAATTCAAGCGAGGAGGACATGTAGAATGCCCAGCACGCCCTCTGTATGCAAATAGGAAGAGGGTGTGTCTCTATCAATTAATAAAAAGATAGTGTGGTCATTCAATAATTATAATTATTTTAGGAGAGGTCTGTGTAGGATTTTCCAAAATTTAGGGACCTAACATTCAAATTTTAAAAATAGAGAAAGTGCGAGTTATATTTTATCAAATCTCAGGAAAAGTGAGTGTAATTTTTCAAAATTATAATAGTTTTAAATGAGGTCGGTGTAGGATTTTCTAAAATTTAGAGACCTAACATGTAGATTTTGAAAATAAAGGGAATGCAAATTGTATTTCATCAAATTTCGAAGGAGATGAGTGCAATTTTTTCAAGATAATATGATAAGATAGTTCTAGTTTATAAAGCATTAAATTTATATGTATTTTCATAGAGACATTCAACCATACATTGTTATTTTGTAAGTTTGTTTGATTTAAATACACACTATTTTATAGGTCTTCTAAATAAAAAAATGTGTTATGATGATAGTAATAAAATTTTACGAGTTTAATTTCTATTGACCAATAGTATATAAGTTTTTTACACTACTATCTAATTATGTATTACCACAATAGATAATAGTGCAAAAAAATTTTATGTTATCATACATAAAAATTAAACTCTTATAAATATATAAAAATTAATCTATTTGGAGAAATCTATTACGGAACATCATGAACTGATTAAAATCAAGCATGATCGGAAAGAATATTGTTTTGCGTTCCATGGTTCATTGGGAGCATGCCACGTTCTGTTGATATAGCTTTTGATTTTTGGTAAGGTTAAGCATTTTCCTAAGTTATATTCTGTTGTGCAACTGCAAATTTGAGACGCGGGGTAAGAAAATAATGAGGGTTATATATACTCCCTCAATTCACAAATACCTATCCAATTTTAAGTATACATAGAAATTAAGAAAATAATTAATAATATCTTAATATTAATAAGAATTATATATATATATTTTATAATACTATTTTTAATTCTTTTATTAAGAGTGTATATAATAAGAAAGAGAAAATGAGTTAATAAGAGATATAATTAGAAAAAATTAATAAATATTACCTAAAATTTCTAAATAGATAATTATTTATGAAGAAATAAAATTTTTATATTGAACAGTTATTTATGAATGAAAAGAGTAATAGTATTAGCAATTTGGTAATTGAACGGTCAAATTTTGTTTATGTAAAATGCAAGTAGATCCACACAAAAAAATTTAAATAATTTAAAAATCCTAAAATTCGAGAACAAGAAGAAAATGAGATAAATTCATCACATTTAAATAGGAGTTTAATTTTGATATATTGATAATATAAAAAAATTTATATTGTGTCATTCAATTATTTTTTTATATGAATTTTTGAGTAATTAAAGTAAAACTTAATTATATTTATTGATGTAATATTATATTATTAAATAAATTCATAATCTTTTTCACTTTAGTACATGAAAATTAGATACTTTAAATAAAACATTTAACAAAATTTAAAAGCCTCTTTAGCTTCATCTTTTTTTTGAAAAAACCTCTTTAGTTAACAACTTAAAGTATTTTCCGGTCAAATTCATGGTTTTCCTAAGTAATATATTTGTTTGGCTTGAGTTTAAAAAAACACATTTTTCCTTTTGGGTGGATAAAATTGATTTTGTGTGATATGTATGCTTACATTTTAAAAGTGACTGTACTTTATTATATAAACAAACTTATCAAATGAAAATTTGAAGTTTGATTCATAAATATAATTTTTTAGATTAATTATTTATAAATCTGTCCTTTTATATAATAATTAAAAAAAAACTATTCTACCATAAAGCAAACCAAATGAACGACTTTATAAGTTTATTATAATTAAATACAAACTTACTGTAAATCAATAAGCATTTGCCAAACTCCCAACAATTGGAGTGTTTTGTGGATTCAATTGGGTGCCAAGTCGTCTTTCCTCGTCGTAACGAGTGCTAATAAAATATGAATTTATCTAAGCTAATAAAATATAGATTTATCTAACTAATACTTTTAGAAATTAAAATGAAAATTTTGCGAAATGAAGAAAAAGGAGTTTTGATATTTTATTCAATACGTGGAATCCACAATTTTGAAATTTATTTTTTTATTTTTTTAATCAATACCTTTAAGACACTTATTAGAAAAATTTATAAAATATTATGGGGTGTATGATTTATTTTTTGTTTTTAATTTACTTAAATTATTTGTGCTAATAATTATAAACATATGCTTTATTTTATTTATAATGTTTAGAAAAAGCTTTTATTTTTCAACAATACCCATATAAATATCCATAAAATAAATTAAATAAAAAAATATAAAAATCAAACGCTCTATCATGAAGCTACGCTGGCTGGAGTGAAGCCGAATAAGCCAGGCAAAATTTACAGGTGGTGAGAGGAGCAAGGGTGAAAGGCAATACCTTCCTCTCTCTAGGACCTCTACGGTGGACCCTAGCACAGAGCCACACATTCTCACGGTCCAATCATAAAACCGTGAGCATAAAGTTTGGATGAATGGGATCCACTCGCATGCACAAAACACATTCACGGACCATAGTGTGTGGGGTCCAATTTGATTCATTAACCACTCCCAGTGCTGACATGAGAGGTATATTATATCCTCACTGTAAAGCACCCACCATGAATTGAATACGCACCATACCATTGATCAAAGATCAAAGTGTTGCATCTCCCTTTGATTACTATAATAACTGTCAAAAATAGATTAGTACTAGTAGTAACTTAAGAAAAAAGCTTTGCTGTGCTAATGTGCTACCATATTTTGTTTTCTTTCTACCACAATTTATGGCCATGGGTAATTCACAATCAAAATGTGTTTGTTTTAGATTTTTAAAAAAATATTATTATGAAAATTGAAGTTTATATTTAATTGAAAAAATTAAAAATTTATTTTTTTCATAAGTTAATTTTTTAGTCTGTACGAAAAGTTAAAAATTAATTGTTGTTAAAATTTAATTATTTTTTAAATAAAAAAAAGATTTTAGGTTCCAAAATCCCAAACAAACAACTGATAATAATAATTGCTTGCAACTTGCGAGTAGGGGGAAACAGTGTCAGTAGTGCGTTGTACCTTGATGTCGACATGCTTGCAATGGTCCCATCCCATGTTAATGCCTGCAGTGCAGACATTGACTATATCTAAGTCGCAGTCTTCCCGCCAAACATTTATCAAGGATCTATCAGCCATCAAGCGTTCAAGACACTCATGTACCCATTCGTCTAAGTATTGCTCCAAAAAAGAGGGTATATAAAGCAACGTACATTTAACCCCAGAATATCAAGTTTCTTAATAAGTGGTACTCATCATTAGTATTTGTGTCATGTGTGTTTGCATATACAACTTATTTATAAGAAACAGATATAAGATATGATCACGATTTTTCTTTAATTTTCGGATAAACATGGATATGATCACAATTGACTATATAGACATGATGCTCATGTATTACTTGTTTTTGAAATTATTAACAGTTTCATTACTAAAAATGATTACAACTAATAGAAGCTTTTAGAGTTGGGGAATGCCTACACTAATCAGACTAGCCACGTTATTAATTGATGAGCAGAGTCAAAGCTGTGACATAAAATAATAATAGTTGTGTTCTTTGTACTCATGAAATGTAAGATATCGTTGTGACTCACACCTCATTCCACCATTGAATGAGGTGTGGATCTTATTTAAATAGAGTCCACATCTCATCTAATAACAAATGAGGTATAAATTGACACACAGTCTCACATACCATAAGTACAAATAATATTTTTTATATAATAAATCCACAAGGCCAAAGCTAAATTAGATCTGCAGCGGCTGGTCCATTACAACCTAGAAACCTATCCATTGCAATGAATAGAAGTTTCCACTGGCTTGGCTAGATAATAATGTCAAGATCGACATCTATTGCGTATGTGCAGTATAGCCAAAAGCCAAAAGGACATAGCAAGATTGACTCGTGTCCTTGCTGTTTAATGCTGTTAATCTACTCCTAATCATGTAGCTCACATAATCGCTAAGCTGTATAGAACAATGCTGCATATGTGTGTGTGTGTGAGAGAGAGAGAGAGACAGAGAGAGATTCTTGTATGTGACATCTTTGACAGTGAGATTTGGTGTCGTTTGCATTTTTTTCGTTCATAGTTTTTTTTTTTTGCATTTTTTTTGGTTCATGCTATTGTCCCTTTCATCAATATTCGGCTAATAAAAGTTTTCCTTTATGTTTAGTGAATCTCCAAATTTAAATGAATCAGTAGCCAAAAAAATTTAAATGAATCAATACGAGATTTAACTTTTTAACTAAATCGGTCCAGAAGTCAAATTTCAATTTTTTAATCTAGTCATTTAGGTCTGTCTGAATCATACATCTGCAATTAGTATTACGTTGTAGAAATAAAGGACATTATATCGTAACGTCTGCTGCATTAACTTCAATTTCATTTTTAAGTTGGTCATTCCAGTCAGGTAGGTAGCTAGCATTTGGTGTAATATTTTGCTATAATCTTCAATAATGACTAGCACTGATTAGGGATGGCATCTAGCTATACTAACTACTAAGTCCCCTTTCCCACTGCTGCTTGCAATTGAGAGATGTGTTCCAAATTGATCTATTTCAACCCTCCACGCACTTTTCTTTACATCTTTATTGTTAGCGAAGGTTGGGATGTGATTTGAGTTTTATATATAACACATAATGAAGTTCACGTGATGTAAAGGAAGACAAATTAGAATATTAGCGAATTCTGAACTCTTGTTCTGCTTGAAGACAAGAAAACTTTTTCCATTACAATATAATATTTATTATTTATAAATAACATTACCCCAAGCGACAATGGAAGGCATCTATTGCTTATACGTGAAAAAGGCCTCTCATGCTACCAGCTTTGGATTGTAGCACTCTTCAGCTCATCCAACCATTTATTTGGCGGAATCGCAATGGCTGTGTTGGGCTCTAATTAAGTTCAATAATGAGTTGGTAACTACTGAATCTCCAGAGAAATGGTAGGCAGAGCAGAACCACCATATCCTATTTTTTAGCCTGTAATTGTTCCAAATTTTTTTAGTCTGTCATTGTTCTCAAAATTTGGACTAATCCCATTTTTTATGTAGATTAAATTGTATGGGATTTTTGCATGATGGGTCCCACAGTTGCATGGCGTGAATGGGAATCAAGCATGCTTATGGCCTCTTTTTTGGTTTTAGCTAGAAATTATGGAACTAATTGTATGTGATTCTTCCAATCAATCAGACAATAATCACTATGATACATACTAATTGAAAATATGACTATGATTGATACTGAGACAAGCCATTTGGCCATGGCCACCGAAAAGGGTATTAAAATGGCTTAATTGCCATCCGAGTGTGGACGCCAAGGGAGATATAGATCTATAGACACGGGTTTTAACCTATCTTAGTGGTTGTGACATGTACATGCGTGCAACAAAAATTCTTGGATGAGCACAAGTTTATCATCTTTTTCTTGTAAGACCTAAGGCCAATGAGATTTAACTTAGATGGATGAAGTTATAACTGATTAAATGTGCTTCTAGAATGAGGAATATTGGATAATAGCTCATCCATTGTTTGGATACTCTTTGATGAGGGACAGAAAGGAGGACATATTTTTTATTACAAGGCATCAATTCCCATTTTAATATAACGTTAAACTACTAACAAACAAAGCAAAATGTGAAATCAGGATTTCAGTTTTAGTAATAGGATGACTTCTACGGCTGTGAATGGGTTGGTAGGAAACTCGAGCGAATTAGTGAGGATTCACTGCTTTATTCGATTTTTCAGTGTTGAATATTCGGAGCTTTAGGGCAATTTTCCTTCTTTTTTTTTTTAACATTAAAATGTTTAACATGAAGATGAGGAAAAATCTCACCCTATCCATGGCGAAGCTAAATCTATAAATGACTCACTAATAATATCTCAAAACTAAATTCAAATTATAACCAAATATAAGCATAAGGTCATTCATATTTTTATGCTTCTTATCATACGAGATTATAAAGATATGGTATATCCACCCAAGAATTTTCCATTACAGACTACCATTATTTTTCAAATGAATCTCACTGACTCTATCACTTAAATTATTTATTTTTCCTGAGAAAATCAGAGCACTGTCAGTAAGTGAATTTGTGGAAAATGGAAAGTTGGGAATAGACCTTATGCATCTAGAACAAAAGTAAAGCCGTGAAATAAAGAAGTAGAGCGACAATGATGATAGGGAAGAAGGTAAGCAATCTTAAGAGAATATGATGACAAAGACAATGAATGAAGGAAAATTAGTTGAATAGGACCTCAAAAATGTATTAAACTAATAAGTTGCTAACACATTATCAGATTAAGTATTCTTGTCATTGTTAATGAACTTGGCTCTTCTGGAAACAATAAAGGCAATGAAAATGTTGGTGACAAAAAGGTAGGGAACCCTCACATGGGGTATTTGCTTCCCATTCACCCAATTATTCTCTTAACGAATCGACAGAAAGAGAGGCCAAAAAATATCATTGCACCAGCCACCAGGTGGAGCCTTTAGTAGTTGAGGCATCAGTATCACCTCCCACTTAATTTGTCCTTGAAGAAATTCAATCCAGAACTTGAAGATAGTTGCATTTATGGTTGTCCAACAAGGTGGTTTTGTAAGTTGAAACGCTTGTAAAACAGGTCACATGAGTACATGGTAACTGAGGACCTAATCCTAATTGTAGAGAAGGAAAGTGAGTGTCCATCTTCCATTCTATTCCTTAGCCTTACATAATTTATGCATATTCCAAGATTTGTGGAACGCAGTTGGGGCAGCAAGAGTAGAGTATCTGAGTAAGGTTTGTCGGGTTGATGATTACTCGGCATTGAAGCCATATGGATTGCCTTCACAATCCTACTGCCGGTTTCTTTAGTTACATCATTGCTAGGTACTTGGTGAAAAAATGAAAATGAGATAGTCGCATATCTTGAACACAATTTTGGACCTCTTTTTAGGGTGGAAAAGGAAAGCTAGTTAATTAGCACTATTTGAAGGAGCAAGATAGTTTTAGTTTTGATTTGACCTCCCTTTCAAGATATTAAAGTGATTGGATAAATCAAGACTAACTTCAATCTCCAAATTATAAAAGGACAAAAATAGTTGCGCAGAAAGGAAGCTATACCATTCTATTTCCTACGTACTCAAATAATTCAACAATATTCTGCACCAGTTAGTTACTAATGATGGATCGGCACGCAATATCTTTGAAAGGGGTACGAAGTACTGACTTTTCGATTGTTATTGACCTGAGGCAGGGAAGGAAAAACCGGTGTGCAGTACACTACAGGTTTCTATAGCAAAGGGCTTAAATATAGAGAAACATGATTGATAAGTGAATACACAGTGGATCAAAATCTGGAAAAGAAAAATGATAGTGATTAAGTTGGGGCAATTTGTTCTATGCTTCTATTGCCCGCAAAATAAATGGGGAAATAAGGTATTTGGCCGGGAAGTAAGCAAATTAAGAATTATATGTTTTCCTAATAATCATTTTAGCGATTATTAAAGATTCAATGCTCATTTTAGTCCCTGATATTTCATGCACGAGTCATTTTAATCCCTCACTTTTAAAATGAATCAATTTAATTCGTCTATTAATATCTGTTATTAAATCGCCATAAGACCGGAGCGTCTGGTGGGGATAGAGTTAGTCTTGAGGGAGACAAAACTTGACTGAGAGGAAATAAAGCTCATCCGAGAGGAATTTGAGCTCGAATAATAGGAATTAGATATCGACCAACAGAAAATAGAGCTCGACAAATGGGAGAAGGATATAGGACGAGCTCTATTTTCTATTGGCCGAGCTTTAATTCCTCCCGGACGAGCACTATTTCATATTGGTCGAGCTCCAGTATCTTTCGGACGAACTCTATTCTATATTGACCGAGTTCTAATTCCTCTTGGTTGAGTTTTGTCTCTCTCGGGACGAACTGTATCTCTACTAGGCACTTCTTTTAACTAATGATGATTTAACACAGGGACTAAATTGATTCACGTTTATAAATGTGAGGAATCAAATTGATTTATTTTAAAAGTGAGAAACTAAAATAACTCGTGCATAAAATATTAGAGACTAAAGTAAGTATTAACGCATTATTAAATAATAAATTGTTAAGTACCATTTATATTTTTGAAACGTTAAATGTATTTTTTGTCATTTAGGAGGGAGTGCAGTGCCAAACATGGGTTTGTTGGTTTTTACTTTTTCGGATTGAACAGATGTCTCTTTCTAGTTTTTATTTTTTGGGTCGTCAACAAAGAACAAATTGTTTTCGGCTACAGACTATCCACATTCTTGCTCCTTCCCAAAAGCAAATGGGCCCAAAGGTTGAGCTCATCTTCTGCATTTTGGGTCATTACTTCATTTTCAGACCCAAAAATGGGAGCTTGAAAATCATAATAGACGATTCAAATTTTTGACCCAAAAAAATTTGATATTCGAAGTTTGTAAGTTTTACTTTTCAATATCATTATTTCATGATTGAAATTTTAAAGGAGACTAAAATTGGCTCTAAAATTTTCCTTGGAATCAAGCACAACAACAATTCTGCTATTCTTTTATATTTTGCAATACATATTGTACTGTAATTTCTCTTACACATATTACTGTTACACCAAGTCTCAACATTTGGGTAAATCCCGAGGGGGTGGAAGAATTTGCGTTTGAGGAGAAGGGCCATCTTTCACTAGGAACACCATAGTCATCCCCCAAGTTTGATGGCGTTCTATATGGCAATGCAGCAACCACATTCCTAGTAATGATCAAATATCAAAGATATTATTAGCTTAGTACAACTATAATTAATTCATGAAACAATTATAACTTTTCGCATATGGTAGTTAAATACTTAAAAATATACGAGGAAATTCATGTTTGAAGAGCTTACCTGGATTATCTGCTCTAAATCTAAGGGCAACCCAACCATTTTTGGGAACTCCAACCGTAGTCTCTTCAGGTGGATCAATAAGATTATAGTTTTTGGGGTCCTTTTTGGGGTCAAAGTTCCCAAAACCCCAACCCACCACATAGAAGCTGTATCCATGCAAATGAACAGGGTGGTTATCACTTGCCAACACATTGGTTCCTTGCAAAACAAGCTCAACACTGGCATTGTAGTCCAAAACCAACACCTTGGTGCCAAATGCTGGGGTCAACATGTTATATGGCAATTTACCAGCTGTGTAATTGAATTCCACAGGTGGCTTTCTAGGAAAATCCATCTCAAAAACACCAGGGATATTATAGTAGTAAGCTCTAAGAAAGTCAATGTTTGGATAGACAAAGCTAATGTTGTTCACACTAGCCGCAAACCTTTTGCCCAAGGGTCCTGTGCAAGGTTTTTTATTAGTACAATTAAGCAGATTGACAGATATAGTGAACAACAAATAGGTGTCCACATTTTTTGGTACTTTGATTGGGTGGTTTCTGCTTGCAAGGCTTCTGAATTGCTTAGTGAAGTCAGTTGCTGCTTGTGTTCTGTTATATAGAGGAAGATGAGGACGAATTGGGTTTTCTCTGTGATGGTTGGAGCCACGGTATATAAGCAAACCTGTTGTGGTTGTGTTATCAAAACCAGCACCAAAAGCACTTGAATATGCCCTTCCAGCCATGAAATAATGACCAGGTGCTTGATTTGCTTCTAATAGAATGTCCATTGATTGGCCTGGTGCGATCATTATGTAATCTGTTTTTATTGGCTTCAGATAGAGTCCATCTTTAGCCACCACTGTCAATTTATGTTTTCCAATGGCAAAGAAATGTTCTTCATCCATTACAGCATTGATCATCCTGAGAAGATATGTTTTTCCATACTCCACAAACATCTTGAAAGCCTCTATTAGGGGGAAAAATCAATTTCTTCAGCGAAAGAGATTTACAAGCCAATGAAAAATGTGTACCATAATACATCAAGAAAACAAAATTATTCCATGTGAAAACTACACGACTCTATTAGGTGCACATCTCCATCATTGTTTTTTCACCTTATTACTATTTAACCTTTTTAAGATAACTTAATCAAGAGTACTTATTTTACCTATGATAATCTCTTAATCATTCATTATCTAATATTGAAAATGATCATAAAATATTTAAAGCAAAAACTCATCATTTCGATAATAGAAGATGGATGAGTGGATACGATGTCCTAAATGAAATAAGCACACCTAACATTTCTCAGCCAAATTTGTGTTTGCAATAGCTATAGTCTAGGTAGTGCACCTTTTTTGGAGCAGGGGTATAGGTAACCGGGTTGGCCATTTATTGTATACGCATCTGATAGCATTGGCTCCCCTCCCGTTTTGTTTGCTTTCGTTGGAATGGTCACAACCTCTTTCTTCCACCACTCTCCTTAACAATGTTGGAATCTCCAATATATAAATTACACTCATGAGGAAAACATTCTGGAAAAAGTTCTAGTGGGCAAACAGTATCGTACCAAGTATGATTGGAACCTCGGCATGGAATTTGGCAAAGGGATAGCGGTGTCCACGCTTGGGATAAATGATGAAAGCTCCATGAACTGTGGCTCTTGACCAACCATCATGTGCATGCCACCATATGGTTCCTTCCTCTGTGGTCAAACGAATGACATGTTTGAACATATATCCTGGTTGAATTGGGCACTGTGTTATGTAACAAGGTCCATCTGACCATGGATTCCTCACCTGTCTTGCCCCATGCCTGCAAACACTCTTCCAATACTATACACTTAATTAAATCAAGTTTAATACATAATGTATTCCATCTCTTGCATAATATTTGTCAAATTTAGACATACATAAATATTAAGATAGATGATAAATGATACAGTAATAAAGTATTTCTATACAAAATTATAATATATGGACGAATATACTCTTACGAATTTTCTAATAAACATTTTCAATATACTAAAGATATGTTTGTGAATTGGGATTTTAGATGGGAGTGGATGAAAAGGAAAAAGTTGTAGTATAACTTTACACTATAAACCTCTCATTCTCCTCCTCTTCCTTTTAAAATCTCAACTCACAAATATACTCTAATAGTGATTAATCGTGGTCATTAATACTAGGAGCATTATTGAAATGAAAAAAATTATACTTTATTAAAATGTGAAATTAATAGATATTTTAAAAGGGAAAAAATAACAAAATATATATTGAGGACGGCACATACCAATGTATTGTTATATTATAGTTTGCCTTGTTATAAATCTTGACTATAAGCTTGTCACCTCTATGTGCTTTCAAGGTTGGACCCGGAAAGTTCCCATTTACCGTCAAGATTTTCTTGGTATTGCATAGTCTAGAGTAAGATGAAGATTTTATCTGCAGAAACAAAACCCGTTTACAAAGATGGTGCAAGTTTCAATTTATTTTAGCATGTCTGGTATACTCATGTTAAAGTTGGTGCCAAACTATGATTTATGAGCGGAAATTTAAAAGTGAAAATGAATAAATTGAACCAAACCATCATTTGCCAACTATAAATCAAACACAACATCCTTTGTTGTTAGTGATCGTTGTTCAGCTCTTACAGTTATGTAACAAGGACTTGAAAACCGAAATTAGATTTTCCACCATTGTTCATGGGAGAAAGAAGCACTTACCACAAATTTGTGATGATGAATTTTTCCCTTTGCAATATGAAATAGATGACCACATAGTACAAAGAGTGTCAAAACTATCAAGGAGGATGCGGAAGTCTTGAATACCATCATTGATTGCGATGGTAGACAATCAGATAGGATACACTTGGGATGAAGAGTTACTAACAAAAAGGAAAAGTAAAAGTATTTTTATTTTAATTAAAAAAATTTAAATTTAATTTTTTATATAAGATTTAATTATGACAAAAAATTTCCATTTTTCAATTATCCTTTCAAATTTATTTTATAAATTTTAATTTAAAAATAAAAATTATGGTCTTCAGTCCAAATATATCTTTATTAACTCATAAGCTTATGAATGATTTCCATAGAGAGAGAGAGAGAGAGAGAGAGAGAGTCAATACTTTAAATGTTCTTGATTCTCTAGGTAAATGGATTTTGTGCATATTTTTGGGGTGTACTCTGATGGGTTTTCTTTTTGGTCAATACTTTAAAAATTCTTGATTCTCCAACAAATTCAGTCAACTCCCCTTACCAAAAAACATATATATATTTATAAAACTAGAATATGACCTTGTGTTATACACGAGAACAAGGTATAATTTTTTGTATTATACAATAAAATCAATTTTAAGATTATAATTGATATAAATATTTTATTAGAAAACATGAATATTATCTTTGTGAAAGATCAAAATATTAAAATAATATGTAATTCATCATTTATTTGAGGTTTATAGACATAAAACTATTGACACGGGAATAATAAATCAATTGTTTAATTTATATTTATTTGGTAAAATCATATTTAGAATTCAAATTTAGCTTAAATTGAGTGAATTATTATTATTTTTTGATGTGAAAGCTGAATGAATCAATTCAAACAAAAACAACATAAAAAAATAGAAAAGCATAATTTCTTTTTTAATGGTTTGCGCTAAAGCCAAAAATACCATCTCTAAAAGAGATTGCAAACCCATAAATATTGCAAAGAAACAAAGAATGAAATAACTTCGCTTTAAACAAGTTGCATAAAAAGCTTCATAGATTAATAATCTATGGTAAGATTATTACATGGTGAAAATCACAATTTATTTTTTTGACTTTCAGGATATCCACTGTTGACAATAATAACTATTCCTTCATGGTGAGAGTTTTCTTAAGAGGGTGAATCTCTTGTTGCAATTTGCAAACACTACACAATAGGGAGAAGACTATTATATTAACTACTATTTATTACTCAATATAATTTTTCATAAATTGCTTATTTTTAATAATTATTATTTATTTATATATTTTAATATTATTTCAAATATTTATTTAATTATTATATATTATTTATATAAAAGATTTATCATTAAATTTCTAAATTTAGATAATTATTTTGAATTATTAATGTTTATTAGTTGAATTTCTAAATATTGACGATGTAAATCAATTCTATATTGTGAATCAATATAAATTCCAAAAAGTTGCAAATCATGAAAGGAAGTCATCAATCAATATTTGTCCAGGGCAGGGTCCATCGATGTCACTTGGGTGGAGTTGTTGGCCAACAAAGAGGGATTGCTCTTTGGTTGGAATCATGGATGGAGGAAGGCGTTTTGTGAATTAGACTCTCTGGAGGCTGTAGATCTAATTTCTACTTCTTAGACTTTTCGGGCTCCTGCTTTGCAAAGTCTTCTTCATCAGATAAAAGAACTTGTGGATCGTAATTGGGTGGTTTCTTTCTGTCATATCCGTCACTCAGCTAATAAGGTGGCTGACTCTTTGGCTAGAATTGGTGTGATAGTTTGTGATTCTTTGGTTGAATGGATTTAGCCTATTAGGGTTATTATTAGCTTGCTTATAGGTGATATCCTAAACAGCTGAGTGTTCCCTTGTTTGTTTGTTTGTTTTTTCTTTTTTCCTCCATCTACCAAAAAAAAAACTAACTTTTTTTTATATTGTTAAAATGTAGAAGAAATTAAAATATTTTTTATTTTATAATTATTTTTAATTTAATGGCATATCAAAAATGAATTATGACAAAGTTGTTATGATGTGTAAGCTTATGAACCTTTTTTTTCTTTCTCTCTTTTTTTTTTTGGTAGACATAAGCTTGTAAGCTTTAATAATGATACATTGCATGTATCAAACAACAAATAAAAATATATATAATATTGAAAATTGATGAAGAAAGAGAATAATTAACGTTAACATTTGATGAAGAAAAAAAGTTGCATGTCTTAGGATAATATTTTTTATATGCAGTTTCAGACTCAACCTAGTAATAGACTCGAACAACACAATGAGTCACTAATTTAACTAATGAGTCATTGGTTGAACTGAATATAATTAAATCAATATATAAAAATTTAATTTTATGCAACTATCTGTATATATAATAAAGCATTTTAACTCAAACAACTAGCTAGCCTAATGGTAACATGGTAACATAGGCACTTCTTCACTTAGGTGGCCTTACTTTGAACCTCTCAATGGAACTTTTCGGAGAAATTTCAATAAATTCTTTGTTGGTCAATTAGACACGGTTCACTTGTCGGTTCTCTGTGAATGTTGATAAGTTTGATCGATTCAACTACTTACCGATCCAAGAACTAAACTAGCTCGGTGGCTAGTTTATTTAGTTTTGGTCCGAATCAGCTAGTCTTTAGGTATAAGCTTATGAGCTTTGTTTTAGGTATACATAAGCTTATAAGCTTTAATAATGATGTATTGCATGTATCAAACAACAAATAAAAAATAATATATAATATTGAAAATCGATGGAGAAGAGAATAATTAATGTTAACAATGGATGAAGAAAGAGAATTGGATGTCTTAGGACAATGTTTTTTATATATAGTTATCAGACTCAACCTAGTGATTATAATACTTCAAGTATACATGTCCCTAAACAAATTTTGTGTGGCTTTAGTGTCTGTGATACCCCAGGTTCACGTGTCCTTGGACAAGTTTCGTATTGTTCTAGGGTCCCCTAGGATCCACTCATGTTGTCGAGAAGGTCCAAGATGCATGAGAGACATTTAAAGCTGCATTTTTGGTGAACTATCACCGTTATAGCGGTGAGAAACCGCTATAACGGTCATGGTATGTGGCAGTAGCATATTTGAGGTTCTAGGGACCACTATATTGCGGTCCAGGACCGCTATAGTAGTCATAAGTGAGGCAGGACCGCCAACCGCTATAGCGGTGTCAACAGTGCATAAACAATGCAAAATGCGGTGTTTCACGTAAGTGAGCCTCTCCACCCCTTTTTAAACCCCAAACTCAGGATTTTACTCCCCATTTCTGAAACCCTTTATCCCCAAACATTTCTCCATTCTCTTCCACTCAATCCAACATCAAATCCTTTTCCTTCAAAGTCCAAGGTAAGTGATTGTTATTGGTTTATGTTAGTTTCCTTTGTATTCTTCCTTCCCCTTGTTATAGGTTGTTATTTTTCTCTATTGTTGTCAAATAGGGATGCTCCCTCAATGTTGTTAGAGTTGTGTTGGAGTGATCTAGAGATTAACGAAAATTAATTTTGAGTCAATGTTGCTCTATGGCAATTGTTGGTGCCATTCCGTGCTTTGGAGGTTAAGTTAGTGATGCTCACATACTCCCGGCTCCAAACTGTGAGCGGGTTTGATCCCGTAGCCTTAGTTTTATCATTATGATTATGTTTCATGGATGATGATTGTCAAATATGACATTAGAAATGAAATTATGATTTTATACATATGTGATTTACAAGTATGGCGAGTAGCCAAGGATTATGATTTTGAGAATGGCATGAAAAATGTGTTTGGAAAACCATGGAACCATGATTGACATATTGTGTGATATAGAGATGTTTTGTGTGTAAGCATAAGAGATTTCTTATAAGAATGTACGATGTGATAAGTTGTTATTTTATCAAATAGGTTTTAAAGGTTCATGATACCTTTATGTTTCAAGACTAGAGATTTTGAAATACGATTTTAGAGAAGTAGTTAAGATATTTTGACAAATACGTCAAATAGAGATGCTATGTTATAATGTTAGAGATTTTACGATTTTGAACCTTGTTATGTCAAAGTTGATATTAGAGTTATCAAGTTATGAAAAGAGGTTATCTTGAGAAATAAAATTTTATAAATTCAATTTTTGTGATATTCCAAAAATATGGAATTCTGTATGATTCGTAGTGACTACCAGATACATATTCTGTGAGCTTGAAATCGAAATACCTGCAAGCGGGTGATCCCTTGGGCATGATTTCATAGTCACCGTTATGCTAAAGTCAAGTTGCTAGAGTTTTATATTTAAATGTTTTTATAAAGAGCTAGAGTATGAGTATGATTGTATCTAGAGATTTTATGAATTGTCTTGATGATTTCAAGGAATAGAGTATTTATGAATGAAAGAGTTTGATACCAGATTAGAGTATATAATAAAGATTTAGATAAAATAATATGCTTATTAAATTAGAGACCAAACAGTAGTTATAGAGAAACAGACAATGAGTTAACGGCTGAATCCCGATCATTAACCTTGGTACCAAGTTGTCCTGAAAGGACTATCTCATAGAGTAGAGAATGGAACCTATTTAGGTGTCTGCATTAGATCCCTGATGGATCATAGAGCATAACATTTTCGGTTCTTGAAGAACCATAGAGTAGAGATTCCTATTTCTCTAATAGAGTACTATTGCTTATGTTTTTAGAGAGTATTAATGATTTTCAGAAATTATCGATGTTTTAAGAGAATATTGATTTAAAATATATTATATGTGTGAGAAATGATTTTCTTGTTGGAGTAAGAATTTAGAGACATTTTCTTATGAATTGTTGAATATTGAGATATATTTTCTATGAGATTATATACATGAATATCAAACGGTTTGTGACAAATTATGGTTTTAGAGATGTTTGTTTATGAATTTGTGGTATGGAAGATGTTTTTCCTGGAGTAGCTATATTATGTAAATATTAGAAATATTTTGCCAGTGCATGTATATCTATATACGATTGTTATAGTCCCATGTGTGTGACGGGTGAGAGCTCGCTCACTAAGTTCATTAACTCACCTCTCTCCCTTCCTCCTCATAGTTGCAAGTATAGATGTTGCTCAGATTTCAGTTTGGCAGACGCCATCATTCTCAGTGGTAAGTCTTACTTTAACGTAAGGTTTAGTTTAGAGTCTTGTTAGAATAGAGTGCTCCAGTAGATGTGCAGGCAGGATCCAAACCATGTATTATTTTTTTGATCATGTATTTAATTTCAGTATTTGAACAGTTATGTATATTTTCAGTTCGCAAATATAGATTTAAAATTTTAAGTTTGATTAGAGTTTATGCAATAAACCAGAGATGTACTTAAGATTTAGTTCACATGTTGAATTGGTTTTCAGAGCATGATTAAGATGTTTACAAAGTTTCATATATCAAGTATTTCTGTTTTACAATTTCAGACATAAAGTTTAAATAGAGATTTAGATGACAATAAGATTTCAAAATCAAAATATATATTATTTTATGCATATAGAAAGACTCAGAGGTCCCAAGGCTTACGTGGGGATGAGATTCCTCACGTGCCGATCATATTCCCAGGTCGGGTCGTGACAAGGTGGTATCAGAACAGTAGGTTTCCATGCATAGTACTGAAGCAAGTGTCCACAAGTAGCATGACGTTTATGTGAATAGAACCGCGGCCATTTACACTAACGTGATGTTATTTTGTCACGACCCGACTTGGGCACATAACCGACACGTGAGGAATCCTCATTCTCACTTAAGCCTCGTGATCTTTGAGTCCCTCTATATGCATAATTTAATATAAAATCCTTTTCCAAAACATAAATTCATCTCTGACATATATATCTAACTCTTTGAAAAATAAATCATCATAAATACTTTCATAATCAAGCTCTAGTAAATATCTCTGATACAAAACACATGAGTTGCTCTTAATACAAAATAAACTGTAGAACTCGTAATCATGAAAATACAAAATATTCATGATAAAAATATGTTAGTCTATCTTTATGGTCTGAGACCCTGCTCGTCATGCACACTGGAGCACTCTATTTCTAAACAGAATACCAAAAGTACTTCACTCACAAAGTGAAGCTCACTAACTGGGAAATCTCTACTGCGAAGGAGAAGATGGAAGAGAATAACCCGCAGCGTCTACTGCATCTGTAATGGAGGAAAAGAGAGGGGTGATTTTCATATAAAACTCAGTGAGTAAGTCCTTACCCATAACCCTCTCATAGGACAATCAAGGGAAATAAATAATAATATATTGTCACAACATGCCCGGAGGGAGTCGCGACAAGAATAACTACCGATTTTAAAATAAAATAGGAGTCACCACCAATTTTAATTCTGGTTAAAACTGGAAAACCTTTTGATTTGCAAACTAGTCTTTTAAAAGAGATTTGAGATTCGGGAGTCTGATTATGATTAGGGAATGGTGGAAACCTAATCCCACTACACCCCTGATACATCCGTACAAATACGGTTACCCTAGAGCTTATTAGGCAAATTGATTATAATTTTATAATATTTATTTTCCCCAAAAAGTATAACAATTACGTATTTACAAAGAAACAAAGCTAAAATTAAAACAAGAAATAAAGAATAAATTTTATAAAAAAAGAATTTTGGCTTAATAGTTGTTGGCTATGCCTACATATCCTTTGGTGTAATGAGGAACTCAAAGCCACGTAGTTCTGTAGAAAATGATTGTGTTGAATTGATTTTATTAAAAAAACCAATTTTAAAGAAGTTAAAACCCACTTTTGCACAGGATTTAGGATAGTATAAACTATACAATAATTTCTTACATTCTTGTGAAACTTGAGGATAGCCAATTATACATCAATATCACAAGTTGTTGCATGGATTTTATTATTGAAACAAGAATTTTAAAATAGAAATGTGTTGATTGATTTAATTTTTAAAAGAGAATGAAAATGTGTTAATTGATTTCAATTTTTTTGAAAGAGGATTTTTAATTGTTAAATGGAAAGAAAACATTTTTGACATGCTCTAATTTTAACAAAAAAAAATAAATAAAAAAATCATAAACATAATCACACAACTAATTTAACAAAAACATACAGACACAGAATAATTAAACTAAAATGGCAAAATAAACACAAACACATAATTAATTTAAACAAAGCACATAACGATAGTAAAAGGAAAATTAATTTTATAAACACAAATATACAATTCAACAAAATACAATAATAATAAAAAATTATTATATTTTTTATTCTTTTTATTTATAAGAAACACTAATACTAAACCCACCCAAAAAAATAAAGAAATAATTCAAACACTTTTTTTGGTTTTGTTTTGTGTAATTAAATTACCTTGAAACTAATTTATTCAATTTCGCAAGAATACTAAAAAACTAACAGATATATCATAAACATTTTTTTATTTTTTTTATATAGATCAAAATGCTCAAATATTTATTTTAAATAAAATTAAATAAAAGCTCTTTTTTTATTTATTTAACTCCAAAATAACCCAAGCTTTAAATAGACAAGCCCAAAAACTAGAAATAAAATAAATACTAAACCAAACATGCAAATCCAAATTCAAATAAGCATACCCAAGATCTAATTGAATAAAATAGAACAACAATAATTATCAAAATAATAATAATAATAATAATTTCGAGAGTGGGGCTCATAAACGCACCCACTCTCACTCACACACACACACACACCCACACTTACACAACTCACGGGACTCACATACACACACGGATTCCTCTCTTTCTTCTCACATGCGTACACACACACACACACTAAAAAAAAAGAAAGATACAGAGAGAGATAGAGAATGAGAGTGAGAAAAAGAGAAAGGGAAGAGAGAAAAAGCAAGGATGAGAGAAATAAAGAGAGGGGGAGATGCCGCGGCCAAGGGAAGCATGCAGCGAATCACCACCGCGTGAGGAAGGAAAAAGCTCAGGCCTCGTGGTGGTGAACTGATGCGCGGCGGTTGAAGTGTTGGCTGGGATCCGGCGCGGTATGGCGGATCAGAAAGGGCAAGGGAAGGCGGTCCGTGGCTGATCTGCCATGAAGACTTCACGGCGGCTATCACGGAGGAAAAAGGGAGGCGATTCGCCGAGTGAGATCGGCGTCTATGGCGGAGGCTAAAACGGCGAAGATTGCGGCAATGAGATGGATCGGGAGAAAGGGCTCGTGGTGGAGAGGAGCTGGGCCGAATGGGACGCTGGCTTTGCACTTTAAGTCATGGGTTCATCGCAGTGCACGGGGGCTCTCTCACGGCAGCTTCACCGTTTCAGAGGGCAAGAGCGGAGTTTCAAAGGCGGAGAAGGAGAGCTGACCGCGGTTGGTGGCTGAGGCTGGTGGCGGTAGTGGCTTGGTGGAGATTGATGATGATGAAAATGGCATGGAGGTCGTGGCATGGTGGCGGGGGGAGGAGCATCGCCGCGGCCTCCTCCTTTTTTTTCTTTAGTTTTTTTTTTGTTAATTTCTTGATGCAAAATTGATGTTGTTGGTGCTGGATTTACCTGGTTCTTTCTTTTTTTGTTGTCACTGAGATTGTCTTGCTGGAAATTTTGCAGGTCGATTTGGCTTGTTGATGTATCAGTGTGGTTTTTTTTTTATTTTTGGTGTTTGAATTCTTGCTGATCAGAAAAATAATCTCCCCCTCTCCCCGGTTGATGATGGCTGATTATATGATCTTCCTTTTGTCAAACAAAATTATTGAGATTATTTTTACAGGTTGGCTGCCATCATGAAAAGAGAAGGAATCATGGAGTGGGGAGGATTGTTTATGATGGTGTTTGCCAACACTCCTACATTACGTGAGAAACGGCCAAAATCCAACGGCCCTTTCTTTTTTTTTTTCTTTTTTTTTTAGGATTGGAAATGGGAATCCAATGTTCTCTTTTTTGATGAATGAACAGGACGGACGGACCAAAAAAACGTGGGCTTCAAAGGAATAAAACAAGCTGGATAAAGTGGGCTAAAAAGAACATGAAATGGGCTACAACAAAAATAAAATGGGTTGATTGCTGATTTTTTTTTATGCAAATAAAAAAAATAAACATGAAAATAAATAAAAAAAAGAAAATGATTGGACAAAATATGGTGTTCACACACACACACACATACACACATATATATATTCATCAAACCAATTAATGCAATAACTCTAAAGTTTATATTCTTAGGAATAACAAATAGTTCTGAAATCAATATTCTGTAGAAATCATAAACCACTGTATGCTAACAAAGAAACAGGAATCTCTGGTTATACCCAATTCATGTGACATAACAAATCTCTGGTTATGCATAGCATAACAAAGTCTCTAATTTCTGGGGCATCTAAATAGGTCCCGTTCATTATTTCTCTGGCCCTAAGGCGACTTGGTATACCAAGGTTAACGGAATAACTGCCGTCAACTCACAGTCTGTTTCTCTATAGCTACTGTCCAGTTCAATCAGAAATCTAAATCTTTTCTCTATATCTCATAAATCTTCTACCCTAGAGTTCACAAGCTCTAGCATATACATATTCTCTATTCTGGAAATCATCACAATGTTTAACAAATCTCTACATATATACTCTAGCTCTTTGATAAAAATCGCTTTAACAATAATGGTTCCATGAGTTTTCAGAAAAACATATATCTCATACTATAATTTATTGAAATTAACTCTAATGATCAACATAAGGATCATAGGATCTGAACCCACTCACCGTTTAAAGCTGGGAGTATGTGGGCCCCACCAACTTGACTTGGAAAGCTTGGAATGGCACTAACAACTGCCATGGAGCAACCATAACTCTAGATTAATATCTAAAAATCTCTATAGAGCTCTATTCTAACTCTAAGAAAATTGGAGAAACATCCTCACTTGACAAAAATGAGAAAAACAATCGGTCCAAATCCAAGATTATGAAGAAATAAAGACATAATCTAATAACATGAACTTACCTTGAAGCTTGGAATGATGGATTGGAGTGAATTTGAGAGAAAGAGAGAAAAATGGAGGAAGAAGGAGAAAGTCGCATTTCTGCTTCTTTCGGCCCGATTTGGGGGTTTTTAAAGTCTCACTGACACCGCTATAGCAGTATATGACCGCTGTAGCGGTCTAACCGCGTCTCATGGTCCCCACAGAGACACTTATGACCGCTATAGCGGTACCTCAGACCGCTGCACCACTTGAACATGTTATGGTGACCGTTATAGCGGTCCTGGACCGCTATAGTGGTGACATAAATCTCCAAATTCTGTGTTTTTCAGTCATTCCGGCATCTGGGTTGTTCCAACACCTACTTATTTACATTTCTTTGTCCTCATTTATTTTACTCTCCATTAACTTTAAAACATAAATGTAAATAAGGAAATACCCCCCATTTGGATTCAAATAAAATATCACAAAAATCAAAACTCCATCAAATCAAAATTCAAATTTTGGATTTTAGTTCAAATCCGGGAATTTTTGAGATTTTCTAAACTTGTGGGTTAACAACGAAACATTTGCAGGTTTCATAAAATTCATTAAAAATCACTCTTCAACTTGTTTTCCCTCAAGGAACAATTACCGAGACTTTTGATCCCAAGAATATGGTTCTATCATATAGCCCTCCAAGGAGGTGTAGGATCCAGACTTAGTAAAATTCAAGACCCGACGGTGGTTCCTAGAGAATCCTTGAAGCTATACAGAACCTTACTGCTGACCCGTGTACCTCGGGTATCACATATTTGAGGCCTTTAAGAGGAGTTAGTCATGTCAAGGTTCAGTTAGAGTCTTTGTCATTTCTTTAGAAATTCTTGATTCGGCTTTTTATCCTTATCTTTCTGTTTCGGGTGTGCTACACCACCTGATGATTGTCGTCACTGTAGCAGCACCGCATCAGTTATACCAGTTGCGTATGGCGCCTCGGGTGGGCCATCTTGAACATGTCACAGATAGTTAAAAAGCACGTCCAAGATGAGGTGCATTAAGAAGAAAGAAAAATGAGAATGACTAATTTAGATAAAGTTCAGTCGCGGGTACCGTTGGCCAGGGCTACTCCTCTCAGTGCCCTCCCCGACATGCCCCATTATCACGAATAGGACTAGACAACAGATAGCTAGAATGGTAAAGTTCAGTATGGACTAGATGGTCATGCTTAAGTTGTTAGACGGACGAAATAAAAAAAAAAACCCATGGAGGTCAGTGCCGATAAGCACACCCACCAACTACGAATAGAGTCACAGAGAGCACAAGCGGAATGATTACCCATTATCTCGAAGGGTTATAAGCCAAAAAAGTAGAGAAACTAGATATCCAGAGGAAGAGAGTTTGAATGAGAGTGATCTAGAATTAGTGAGTATAATCCCAAGAAAGTGCAAATCATGCATATAGGCATACCGTAGGGGTGATGCTTTGTTTGACGTATTAAAATGGTTGAAGTAGTTTTTTTTTTGAAATTATGAATGTCTCGTATGCCATATATCACAAAATGCATTGTTGCATAATCTATGTTTAGAGTTGTGTTTTTAGCATGATAAGCATATAGTATGCATTAAGAATAGAATTAGCCATGTCATATAAAAAGCCAGATAAGCTTTGGGTGTCCCTTGTGATGTTATACGATATAAGTATGGTATGCATGCCCAATAGGCGAGTAGCATGAAATGAGTTGCTAAGACTAGTTTGAGCATCCATGGTGAGTGGTTATGCATGTAGATTGCACTAGAATGTTTTAACTATCTCTTGTTTTCTTTTTCTCGATTATGTGCCTGAAGTAAGAATGTTGCAAGATTTTATATGCATGAATAAGCAGTGAAAGGAATATGATGTCGAGAAAATGTTTTTGCAAAGTAATGGGTTTTTCATGCTTATTGTTTTTTGTATGAGTTCTATTGATTTTACAACAAGCACATGGATAGTTAGTTTTGAACTCCATAGATCGAAAAACTAAACTAGGGAATACTTGCACATGGTATGACATTTAGAACCATGGTCCATGGTTCTGCACATTCTTATGATTATCTAGCTTGTTTTGTCAACATTATGACTTGGATGGATGAATGAATGATGTGTTTATGTTTATTAAGCATGTGGTTTGAGGACTTTGTTCGTACCTTGAAACGAGTTTTATGAATGATTGAGGCTTTTGGCCAAAGTTTTGCAAATTCTAGATGAAAGAATTTTCTTTTTGTCAAAGTTTTGTTAACCTTGCATTTCTATGACTAGTTTATTTTATGGAAAAGAGAATTTGGAAACATGTTTTACATGAATGAGATTTAACATATTTGAGTACAAGTTTCTTATACGATTGTTTCCTGCCCGTAGTAGATAGCTTGGTTCATGATAAGGTGTTTTCAAAAAATTGTGTAACATGAAATAGAATTCCATGTGTTTGCATGATAGTTTTGCTTGAGATAGCATTATAGAACATGATTAGAGTAACTTGAGGAGATTGTATATATAGGATGCATGTTCTCTTCCCCTAACCTATGCATGTAGGCTAGATGAAAATGATTTAAATAAAATTGGTCAAGTTTAAGCTACGGCTTAGTAATCTAATAATAAGATGTTGATAGGCAAGAGGCATGTTATTTATCTTTATTGTGTAAACTTATATGATGTGTAGATATGATTGGATGTTTGATTATATGCTTTATGATTGAAGAAGTTTGATTAAGGACTAAAGGTCAAGAGGTGGAGAAAGTAGTTCATGGGAACTGGTAAGACATGTCATCATGGCATGATGTTTTCGAGTTCTTAGAGCAAGTTGTGACTGTTTGATTGACCTGTATGATGAGTGTGATTGATGTGTTACGTATATGGATGCTAGACATATAGGCATGTAGTTGATGAACATGACTTGGAAAGTCGAAAAATACTGATAGAGAGTAATATACACATGAATGTCATGTTGTTTTGCATCTTTCTATGTGAGCATATAGAGCAGTTTGATTTTCATGCATGAGATGCACGTAGAGAGTGAGAAGGTTTAGAAACCGAGGGCTGGGAGTCCCTATGGTATCAATTGATGTCGGACACAAGAGAGAGAGAGAGAACCAGAGCAAGGACGCGAGTGATGTTTAGCCCCATCTTTGTCAGCTCACATGTGCAAGAGGCGGCGGGGCACAGATGCTTATCTAGAACTCGCATCGTAGAAAGGGTTGCCCTTAGAGGTGAAGTTGCAAGGTGTTAGTGTCACGATCAGAGCCAATATCATCCAGATGGGAAAGGGCTGCCCTCGATGGCGGAGCCACCCAGACGTGACAACTGGCACCCTCAGCTAAAGTAATGGAGCAATGGCCTTCAGAATAGTACTATCTCCCAGAGTATCAGCCAGTGTAGCCAGAATATCAGTTTATGCAGCTAGAGTATTATGTCAAAGTGTTTCGGCCATTTAGGCCTATCCTTGAAATCTCGAGCGGGTTATGCGTTTTGTTTTCTTGATCTTCCAATTACGCAAGTTCAGATTTGGGGACCAAATCATTTAAGGGGGAAAGAATGTGATACCCTAGGTACACGTGTCCTTGGACAAGTTTTGTACTGTCCCAGGGTCCCCTAGGACCTACCTATATTGCCAGAAAGGCCCAAGATGCATGAGAGACCTTTAAAGCTGTATTTTTTGTGAACTGTGACCGCTATAGTAGTAAGATACCACTATAGTAGTAAGATACCACTATAGCGGTCACAGTGTGTGGCAGTAGTGTATTTGAGGTTTTGGAGACCGCTATATAGCGGTCCAAGACCGCTATAGCGATCATAAGTGTGGCAAGACCGCCAACTGCTATAGCGGTGTCAATAGTGCACAAACAGTGCAAAACGCGACATTTCACGTAAGTGAGCCCCTCTACCCCTTTTTAAACCCCAAACTCAGGATTTTACTCCCTATTTTTGAAACCCTTCATCCCTAAGCCTTTCCCCACTCTCTTCCACTTAATCCAACATCAAATCATCTTCCTTTAAGATCCAAGATAAGTGATTGTTGTAGGTTTGTGTTAGTTTCCGTTGTGTTCTTCCTTCCCCTTATTATGGGTTGTTGTTTCTCTCCATTATTGTCAAGAGTTGTGTTAGTGTGATCTAGAGATTAACGGAGATTAATTTTGAGTCAATGTTGCTCTATGGCAGTTTTGGTGTCATTCTGTGCTTCAGAGGTTAAGTTGGTCATGCTCACATACTCCCGGCTCCAAACTGTGAGCGGGTTTGATCCCGTAGCCTTAGTTTTATCATTATGATTATGTTTCATGCATGATGATTGTCAAATATGACATTAGAAATGAAATTATGATTTTATACATATGTGATTTACAAGTATGGCGAGTAGCCAAGGATTATGATTTTGAGTATGGCATGAAAAATGTGTTTGGAAAACCATGGGACCATGATTGGCATATTGTGTGATATAGAGATGTTTTGTGTGCAAGCCTAAGAGATTTCTTACAAGAATGTATGATGTGATAAGTTGTTATTTTATCAGACAGGTTTTAAAGGTTCATGATACCTTTATGTTTCAAGACTAGAGATTTCGAAATACGATTTTAGAGAAGCAGTTAAGATATTTTGGCAAATACGTCAAATAGAGATGCTATGTTATAATGTTAGAGATTTTACGATTTTGATCCTTGCTATGTCAAAGTTGATATTAGAGTTATCAAGTTATGAAAAAGGGTTATCTTGAGAAATAAGATTTTATAAATTCAATTTTTGTGATATTCCAAAAATATGGAATTCGGTATGATTCGTAGTGATTGCTAGATACATATTCTGTGAGCTTGAAATCGGAATGCCTGCAATCGGGTGATCCCTTGGGCGTGATTTCATAGTCATGGTTATGCTAAAGTCAGATTGCTAGAGTTATATGAATCAAGAGTTTTTTGAGAATCTCAAGAGTTTTATATTTAAATGGTTTTATAAAGAGCTAAAGTATGAATATGATTATATTTAGAGATTTTATGAATTATCTTGATGATTTGAAGGAGTAAAGCATTTATGAATGAAAAGATTTAGATCAAACAATATGTTTATTGAATTAGAGACCAGATGGTAGCTATAAAGAAACAGACAGTGAGTTAATGGCTGAATCCTGATCGTTAACCTTGGTACCAAGTTGTCATGAGAGGACAATCTCATAGAGCAGAGAATGGAACTTATTTAGGTGTCCACATTAGATCCCTGATGGATCATAGAGCATAACATTTTTGGTTTTTGAAGAACCATAGAATAGAGATTCCTGTTTCTCTAGTAGAGTACTATTTCTTATGTTTTCAGAGAGTATTAATGATTTTCATAGATTATTGATATTTTAAGAGAATATTGATTTACGAGATATTATATGTGTGAGAAATGATTTCTTTGTTGGAGTAAGAATTTAGTGATGTTTTCTTATGAATTATTAAATACATAGATATATTTTCTGTGAGATTATATACATGAATATCAAACGGTTTGTGACAGATTATGGTTTTAGATATGCTTGTTTATGAATTTGTGGAATGGAAGATGTTTTTCCTAGAGTAGCTATATTATATAAATATTGGAAATATTTTGCCAGTGCATGTATATCTATATACGATTGTTGTTGTCCCATGTGGGTGACAAGTGAGAGCTCACTCACTGAGTCTATTGACTCACCCCTCTCTCTTCCTCCTCATAGTTGCAGGTACAGATGTTGCTCAAATTTTAGCTTGGCAGATGCCATCGTTCTCAGTGGTGAGTTTTACTTTGGAGTAAGGCTTAGTTTAGAGCATAGTTTTCAGACTCGGATCGATGATCGACTTGGTCGAGGCACCGGGTCACTTGGTTACTGGTTCAACCGGTGAGTCACTGGTTGAATCGGATTTATACCAAAAAAAATAAAAATTTAAATAAAATACAATAAAATGACAATTAATTAACAGTTTAATACTCTTTAAAGGGTCCAAATATAAAAGCATAAATAAATAACATAAATTCCAAAATATTATTCACATTTTACATTCATGAATCACAATTGACAAGTTTAAAACATAATTATACAAGTAAATTCATAAAGTTTTACATCACAAACTCATAAGTTATGACTATGCAAATAAAGTTATTGTATTTTTCTATAAGTCAAATTAGATTTTTTTTTAAGGTTTTTGAAAAGGTCATCATTTAGAACAACAAAGCAAAAAAAAGCAACAAAACGCAACAAAAAAAAGCTAAAAAAAAAGCAAAAAACAAAAACTCGACCGGTCCGACCTGGTTCAACCGGCCGAGTCAAACCGGGTGGCACCGGTTTTGATGCGGGACTGATCCAAATACTAACTCGGACCGATTTCACGACCGGTTCACCGGTTGAACCGGCCGGCCGAATCAGTTTTTAATACTGTGGTTTAGAGTCTTGTTAGAATAGAGTGCTCCAGTAGATGTGCATACAGGATCCGAACCATGTATTATGTTTCCAATCATGTATTTAATTTCAGTATTTGAACAGCTATGTATATTTTCAGTCCACAAATATGGATTTGAAATTGTAGAGTTTGATTAGAGTTTATGTAATAAACCAGAGATGTATTTAAGATTTAGTTCACATGTTGAATTGGTTTTAAGAGCATGATTAAGATGTTTACAAAGTTTCGTAGATCAAGTATTTCTATTTTATAATTTTAGACATGAAGTTTAAATAGAGATTTAGATGAGGAAAAGATTTCAGAATCAAAATATATATTATTATATGCATATAGAGAGACTCAGAGATCCCGAGACTTACGTGGGGATGAGATTCCTCATGTGCCTGTGACGTTCCCAGGTCGGGTCGTGACAAGGTGGTATCAGAGCACTAGGTTTCCCTGCATGGTACTGGAGCAAGTGTCTACAAGTAGGATGATGTTTATGTGAATGGAATCACGGCCATTTACACTAAAGTGATGTTATTTGAGGCCTTTAAGAGGAGTCAGTCATGTCAAGGTTCAGTTAAAGTCTTTTTCATTTCTTTGGAAATTCTTGATTCAGCCGTCTATCCTTATCTTTCGTTTTCGAGTGTGCTTCGCCACCTGATAACCATCGTCACTGTAACAGCACCACATCAATTATACCGATTGCATATGGCACCTCGGGTGGGCCATCTCGAACATGTCAGAGATAGTCAGAAAGCACGTCCAAGCTGGGGTGCATTAAGAAGAAACAAAAGTGAAAATGAATAGTTTAGATAAAGTTCAGTCGTGGGTAGCGTTGGCCAGGGCCACCCCTCTCAGTGCCCTCCTCGACATGCCCCATTATCACAAAGAGGACTAGACAACAGACAGCTAGAACGGCAGAGTTCAGTATGGACCAGATGGTCATGCTTAGATTGTTAGATGGACAAAAAAAAAACCATGGAGGTCGATGCCTATAGGCACACCCACCAACTACGAATAGAGTCACAAATAGCACAAGATATGGAACCTAGTTAGGTGTCTATAGGCTGTGGAATCAATCATTAATTTTTGTACCAAGTTGTCCTTAGGGACAATCTCACAGAGTAGAGATGGAACCTAATTAGGTGTTCAATTTAGATCCTTAAGGGATCACATAGTAGAGAATTCGTTATGCCATGATTAACATGCATAACTAGAGAAATTTAGAGATATTATTATTATTATTATTATTGTTATATTTGTAGCTTGAAATTACTATTTCTCAATGAGTTACTGTATTCCCAGTTAAAATAATTTCATGATAGATTATGAGTTTAGAGATGCTTGTTTACAAGCTTATGAAATGAAAAGTGTCCCAAAATAGCTATATTATGTAAATATTGAAAATGTTTTTGCCAGTTGCATGTATATATATCTATAGTTATTGTTGTCCCATATGGGTGATGGGTGAAAATTTACTTACTGAGTCCGTTGACTCACCCCTCTCCCTTCCTCCTCATAGTTGCAGGTATAGACATTGCTCAGCCTCCTGTTTAGTAAACGCAGTTATGCTAATGGTGAGTCTTACTTTGGAGTAAGGCTTAATTTAGATTATAGAGTAGGGTGCTCCACTAGAATTGCAGGCAGGATCCGAGCCATATATTATTTCAGATTTTGTATTTAATTTCAATATTAGAAATAGTTATGTACATGTTTTTAGTTTACAAGTATAAATTTGAAACTGTAGAGTTTGATTAGAGTTTATGTAATAAGCCAGAGATATGTTTGTGATTTAGATTTCAAGTGCTAAACAGAATTTCAGACTATGATTTAGATGTTACAGAGCTACATACATATATATATATATATGAATATTGCATTTTAAATAGAGAAATGAATATTGGTTTAGAAGAAAATCATATTTTAAATATAATATCATGATAAATTATGCATTTAGAGAGTCATGTCATCCGGAAGGCTTACGTGGGGATGGGGTTGGGGTTCCTCATGTGCCGGTCACGTTTTCAAATTGGGTCGTGACAGTGATCAACTTGGACAAGACACCGAGTTACTAATTCAACCAATGAGTCATTAATTGAACTAGCTGGTGGAACTAGATATAATTAAATCAATATGTGAAAATATAATTTTATGCAAACTATTTATATATATATATATATATATATATATATATATATATATATAATGAAGCATTATAACTCAAACAACTAGCTAGCCTAATGGTAATCAGAGCTGGGTATGCGGACCCGATTTGCCACGGACTGCAATTAAATAGGCTGGACCGAGTCGATTCATTTCATTAATGAACTTGGTTTTTTTCTGGTTCGCATTCACCGCGCATAAGTCGTTAGTTCGCGGATTGGTCCATATAACTCATTTTTACTGTTCACATATTTTGCCCACACCAGCCTGCAAACCAGTCTTTTTTTTCCTTTCAATTTTTTTCATTTTTTTATACCCTATACTATATTATATTTATAAATTTATATTTATATAATATATTTTACCTCACAAAATATATATACGCAATTTTCATTATAGTATTCAAAATATTATCAATCAAATATGCATAACTCCTCTAATCATAAAAAATAGTGAAACTACAAAAGAATATAAATTAACAACTACTAACCATCAAATACCAAATATAAGTAAATTAAATACCAAATGCAAGTACAAAAAATAGTAGAATAAATGTGTTTTTGAATTAATATGTTTTTTTGTAGGATTAAAATATATAAATATATTATTTTAAAAATTAAAACATACATTTTCCCTTTTTTTTACTGTGCAGGTGGCGGGGCAGGCTAGGCCTCTTGTCCTGGAATTGAACATTCTTTTTATGGGAAAAGAAAAATAATATTTGATATACAATAAAATTGCATAATAAATACATACCACACACTTTATTATCATTGGATTTAATATGCGGTCTCTACTCATCACAACACATAGTAATAAAATATGTGTTGTGTATTGGTTATGCAATTTTATTGTATAAGAAACTTTTAGGTCAGCATTAATGCATGCATGTATGCTTTTTTTATTTTCTTTCCAGTTCTTGTAATTTATTGCTATATTTCACTATTACTAACCATAGTATTTTGTTTGATCTGAAACTGAAAAGTCTGATTTAGGGTACGCAAGATATTGGCATCCAAAGATAGAGGTGGAGTTGCGTTAATTTTATGTTTCAACTTCGAAGACAGAATGAGAGTACTATATACATAAATGGAATGGAGTGGTTGGTTTCTGGTTTCCAAAACTCATCCTATCAGTCAACAATGTGTTGCGTATAGCATAGGCACGACTTGGTCAGTTTAATATACCGTTAAAATATCATACTATTATTTGGTATAGTTTGCTTGGTTTGTTTTTTTTTTTTTTGTGTGGAATTTGGTATAATCTTGAGACATTGTTATCTATCTACAATAATTGTGAGACGAAAGACTGCTCCTATTTCTATAGTCAAATGTTTGACTATAGCGATCAGCATTTTGCTTCTTTTTTTTTTTTTTATGGCAAAGTGTCTAGAAATGGACGTGTTCTATTAACTTCAACTTTCTATTCTTCACAAACATGCATACATGTTTTAAGCATTTTTCAAGTATTTGGAAATACATCATTGTTATGTCGTAGGAGACAGAAAAAAAAGAGAGACTCAATATAACAAAACCACCTTATGAATAATACCACGCATATTAAAGTTGAGGAAACAAAGAAAACTGCACCTTAGTTTTGTATTTAGCATGTTGCAGAATTTGCCTTTGGTCAATCTAAAATAACTTAGTTATCACAAGCAAAACTGCACCTTAATTAGCTTAGTATCACTCTCACTTTTTTTATTTTACACAATTTTAGGCTGTCTAAAGATATTATAGATAAAAAGGTATTTTATTTTACTACTTTAGTTTAATGCGCTTAATTAGAATTTTTTTTAGCTTCATTATAATCAAAATTAATTTACTACTTCTGCGGGTGTTTCCAATACAAAATGTAGGCATGATAGTGTTAGTATTTTAATTATATAAAAAATCGATTATCCACATATCAAACTAGTCATGAGAAAATCAAGAAGTATTCGATTATATATTGTCTAGTCAATTGTAAAAGTAGTTCAAATTTGTAACTTCAACAAGCAGTTGTCATGAATTTTAACTTTGACACAACCAAAATATTCAATTGTGAGAAATGTTATAATATATACATGTGTTGCCATTAATTTTTTGGAAAGCACGCCCGTAAAAAAAAATTGCTAATCATATGACCACTTGCCACTTGTCATAACTTATTTTGTCAACAGCTCTCATAATCCAACATCACAAGAAAATTAAATAAATAAAGGGTGAAATGTGTTTACTCTTCTAAACTTTTAGGTTATATATAATTTATATCATAACTTTTTAAAACGTGCATTTTTATCCTCTGAATTTTTCAAATAATGCATAACATCCTTTAACATAATTTTGGCCAGTATTAGAGGCATAATTTATGTGCACTGAACCCCCTTAATGTTTCTAAATTTTGCAACCTGACATCTTATTTTGAATATTTTCATTTGCTCTTAATCCCTTAATTTTTTATTGGGTACAACCCGATACCCTATTTATGAGATAAAGTTTTGCGCTCTTTGAAAGTCAAGAGGTGTTTTGCACTGTTCAAAAAATTTACAGTGTCAATTTATATGTTGAAAAGTTAGAGAGTAAGTTATACGACTTAAAATTCAGGGAAGTAAAATATATTTTACACATAGATAAATGGAAACATGTTCCTTTTTATAATTTGTTATTAATTCATTTTTATAACTATAAAGTATGAGATAAGTTTTTTTTCAAATAAAACTAATTTGTGAAATAATTTTTCACGCGATGGTAGCTATCAAAATGTTAGACATGTCTTTTACATATATATATATATATATATATATATATATATATATATATATATATATATATATTACATAGTAGTTATTTAAAACTTCTATTAAATTTAAGCGATAAGTATGAGTTTCCCCCAATAATTAGGTTGAAGGATTTTGATACCAGATCTGTCAATGTCAATTAACTTGTTAAGACAAAAGAACGATACCTTAGCAATACATGACAGCATCTATCTTTGCTTGCTATCATAAATCAAGAAAATAGCTTATCTTATTTAACAATAAATCTTGTCGATACCCTATTTCTTTCATATATAGTTACAAGAGATCTACCATAAATTGATTTACGCGAGAGGTTTAAGATTATCTGTATCACAAGCTGTTAAATACAAAGTTACAATTCAGTTGAGTCACTAACAAACGAACCCTCACTTTAAAAGAAAACTCGACATTTATAGGCCAAAGCTGAATTTATGAATTTCGTATTGGTATAATCAATGAGAAGGAAACTTACGACGTGTTATTGAAGGGTAACCCAAAACAGGAAACCTGAACTATAACGCGCTTGTCACGTGGTAGTGACCAATTTATTCAAAGTTGAGACAAGCTTGAAACAGCTATATAACAAGCCAGCAGCAATATTTTCAAAATGATAATTTTAATACATGAATAATAAAAAATATTTTACATTATCATTAATAATATAATACTATATATATACATATATAATTTTTTAGAAAATTAATATATAAGTAAAAAAATTTACACAAGATTAATTTTAAGATATTATCAATATAAAAAAAATTATATTGTTAAATTATATATTATTATATATATAATGCTTTAAAATTAAACCCAATTTCTAGAGCGATGAGCATATCATTAAATAAAAGGAAAAGATTTGACTCCTTTATGGTAAAGAGATTGATAAAGTGCACATATGAGGATTAATTATGCTTGGATTATTTAATAAGATTTACATATGATACATTCATGATGAAAGTTATTGATCTAAGAATGAGTAACCACTCACTTATATATTTTATCAACTTCCTCACTTTAAAAAAGACAAATCCAAAAAAATACCAGATAACTAGAAAATTATTCAAAATTTTGTATCTAGAAGATATGATATAATTATTACTCTTTAGATAAATTGATGAGTTACATCATTTTATACTATTTAATAATTATCATAATTTTTTTTAAAGATTTTTTAGTTTTTTCTTCTAAATATGTACATTATTCTAAATAGAAAAGGTAAACAATAAAAGGAGAAGAAAAACAAAAACCCAATTAGTTGACCACAATTTTCAGGAAAAAAAAAGTGATTAAGCCAAACTCTGACATACGCACACTGTTTTTCTTCCCTTTTTATGTTTGAAACTTTGAATTGGTACACACATACAAAACACACAGAATACTTCTTTCTTTCTCTTTCTTCGTTTGTGGAGGCGAGGGTGGGGACAGTCACAGGCGTGCAAGCGTGCGTCTTTGACCCAACTTTCTTTAAGTTCTTACTGTTCCAAACCCGACACCTCTCTCCCCCCCCCCCCCCTCTCTCTCTCTCTCTTCATTTTCATCTTAATTTCACTTTCTAATCACAGTTCATAATTCACATAAAACAAAGGAAAAACCAGCATAATAATAATAATATTATAAGGGAAAAAAAAAAGAAAAGAACAACTAATTATAGGAGCAGAAAATTTTTAACAAAGGATGCAAAAAATTCATTGACTCGCTTCTCTCTTTCCTCCTTCTCTCAAGCGTGTTCCCTGCATTTTCATCCAAAACTGGTCATACCCACGTGAGATTTCAGCTCCAGATTCCAAAGTAAGAGCGGAAAGAGCGAAAAAGAACAGAACTTGGAGCTGCCCAGGATTCGATTTCGGCAAATCACCCAAGTCCACAGTGATTTCTGGTTTGGTCAACGAGGATAAGATGGTGCTGAGCTTGAAGGGTATCATGTAGATCGAATACTATGAAAGAGGGGTCTTTGGATTAGGGAATCAATTTGCTTATTATGAATGATTATGAAGCTTAGCTGTTGAAGAGCATGGAGAGAGTGAGTTCAACTTTTATGGGTTCCTTTCTTGTTTGGGCAGTTTTTGTGCTTGATTTGGTGCTTAAGGTCTCTGGCAATGCAGAAGGTGGGTGGCTCCTTTTTGTTCTTTACTCTCTATGGGCTTTTAATTGTCCATAAATGTGTGCTCCCATTAAACAAGGTGCTTTAAATGATCAGGGTTAGGGGAATTCACCCACTTATGTTTTTGTTCTTTTTGTCCTTTTTCTGATCTACTTGGTTCCTTTTCAGCTTTCCTGTTGCTGGGTCATCTGTTTGATTCACTAATAGAACTGGAGAAGTTAATCCTGCACTTGGAGTAGCTCTTGTTATGTTTCAACCCAGTGCTTCTCTAGCTGTAATATATTTGTTAGTAGAATATGATGATAGGATTGAAGGGCTTTAATGGTTTTCCATAGTTTGATGGTGGCTCTATCCGTAATATTGGCTTGGTTTGTTTGTTAATTGCGAAGTAGGGATTGGTTAATTTAGGAGTTTGCCATAGTTTGTGAGATAATCTAGGCCTTGGTTGACTAAGTTGTAGGAATTCATCATCTCAGAATGGCTTGTCGAAAATTGAAATGCTTTTGTTCATCTTTTATAATAAAAAAAAGATGCTGCTTTTCATTTGCTTCATCCTTTATTAATCAGCCATGTATTTAGGAGTATGCTACTAAGCTTGAATCATGGAAGTTGGGATTCATGTCTCTGATTCCTGAATATGACAATATTTCACGTTGCATCATAAATGTTGAAACTTGCTTGATTCCCTACTCCACCCAACATAATAATGAAGATCTGTGCGCCTGAATATTGCTTCTATCTAACACAGGTGATGCCCTGAATGCATTGAAGAGCAACTTACTTGATCCTAACAATGTTCTTCAAAGCTGGGATGCTACCCTTGTCAATCCATGCACATGGTTTCACGTTACATGCAATAGTGATAATAGTGTGACCCGTGTGTAAGTTGATATATCACATTTTACCTGTGTATTGTTATGATCGATTGTCCACATAGTGAATTATTTATTTCTGTTTGGTCAGTGATCTTGGAAATGCAGACCTTTCAGGTCAACTGGTTCCACAACTTGGTAATCTACCAAATTTACAGTACTTGTAAGTTGTGACTCATATACTCTTTCTGAGCAGATCATTTCGAGATTGATACTTTTGAATTTTCATTTTTGTTGGTTTTCTTTTAGAGGAACTTATAAACAGTATCTTTATATTGAGTGGTTAGGCATCAAGCTGAGTTTTTCCTTCACTGTCTTCCCCCTCCATTTTCCCTCATACCCAAAATAAGGTAGAAAAGTTGTTATTGTTCTGTTTTAGGCAAAGCTCTTCTTTATCCACATGTCTCTCCTTCAGAATAGAGCTTTGGGTTGTTATCCATTGGCCATTTCTTTTACCTTTTTCAAGAATTTATTAAGAAAAAAATATACTTGCTGCTTACTTTCTGCTTCTGCCTCACTTCTAGAGAGTCTCAATCTATAGGCGAGGAATGTCCTACTCCCACATTTTGTTATTGTCTAAGATTGAAAATTTTGGTATCTTCATAAGTTTAGATCGGCAGGGTTTTAGAGAGGGTTGTATAAATTGCTGAAGCAAGGCATACAATAGGTATACCTTGGGCAATATCCACAGCCATAAATATCTGTTTGTTAGGTTCTGTTTTCACCATATGCCTTCATATAAATCAGATGAATGTGCAATTATTTGTTGGATATTTTTGCTTGCAGAAATCTGAACTTTTTTTTTTTTCCCGCATCTATGGCAGGGAACTTTATAGTAATAATATTACTGGGAAAATCCCAGATGAGCTTGGAAATTTGACAAACTTGGTGAGCTTGGATCTTTACTTGAACAAGTTAGCTGGTCCCATACCAGCTACATTGGGCAAACTTAAAAAACTACGCTTCCTGTATGAAATGCTTTCCTTATTCTCATATCTTTGATCTGCATAATTTATTTAATTTAATTTCAGTTTTGTTTCCCCTTTTTCTTTTCAACATGGCTATTTCATTTCCAATAGTGCCTCCAATATGCATGAACATATGCCTATAGAACAGTATCATTTCTATTTTTCCTACTGTTAGTACTGCTATTGCTTGTATTATTTGATACAATAATGTGAGTATGTGTATAATCACATGAAATGGATATGACTGATGATAGTGCTGTATATTTGTTCTGGTTAAAATAAAACTTAAGGCAACAGGTTGGCAAAGTTTTGGTGACAATTTAAAAAAATAAATAAATTTGTGCATCTAATACAGGGGGTTTTCTACTTTAATCATTATGAAAGAAATGCTAACAGCTTTTGCTACATGCTTACATAAATCAATGCATTCTCCCATGTATCAAGCATGCAACAAATTCAATGTTATGATTGTTCATTTACATCAACATTGATGGACTAAGGGGATGGTGTGGCTAGTCTGCAATGTAGCTTGATATACTTTACTATAGGGGCAGGTCCAAAAAATGCTTAAAGGAGGGGGTCAAATGCAACAAATTATACTATTAAATACATATCATAATATGTGCTAATAAAAAAAATTGCATCAATCTTACATTGCTTTTCCACCATAAAACGCTCTAATGTTTTACCTCTTGTCTTTTGACTTGATATATGCATAAAACAAATTCAAAAAGAATAATATAAGTAAAACTTAGAATATAAAAAAGAAAACAAATACCAATTACCAGTTGATCTAGCAGGATGAGGTGCTAGGTCCTTTAAGAAATGTCTAGGTGCGAATCTTGGAATTATGAATGGAGCAAACTGGGTTGGTAGGGTCGCCCCCATAGGGCAATAAGCCTTAGCAATATCGGAATCTGGATTAGTCAGCTAGTAGGCCGGATACCGGATGGTTTCACCAGAACAAAAAAATAAAAACGATTGCTTTGTCATTTTTTTTTTGAAGAAAAAAAGCACAAATGTAAGACCAAGCCTAAGGCTTTAAATTGCACTAGACTGAGACTCACATTGTGCAGGAAAATAAAGTGACCGCATTGAATATATTTTTTGTTGTTAGAAAAGAGATAGGTGATATTTACTGTATTAATATATGAATGATTTAGTTGCTGCTGTTGAAATAATTTGGAGTGAAATAATAACTATTTGATAAAAAATTTATTTATTCCTAATAAATTGATAGTATGATAGTATAAGTAAAACAAAGGTATGTGCTCTTAATGGTCATTTGGAATGTATATTAAAGCCACATAGATGTATGGTTTTCATCTGAACTTCATCCCTTTAATGTCATTTTGAAATTGGTTATAGGTCGTGTGTGTTTAATGCCTCTACCAACATAGGAGTTAAAGGGGAACAAGTGGCGGAATATAATATGTGCATTAGAAGATTGTCAAATAGAAGCACAAAGTGGCGGAATATACATATGTGCATTAGAAGATTGTCAAATAGCATGCAAGAAGACAATAGTTAGTGCCATTTAGTTGTATAGTCATAAATAAACCTTAATACTCCAGTAACTGTTGATGGAAATACATTGAGACAGCAGTAGAATTTATGAGGTCATTTGATGAGTACGTGGTTAGTGGCTACATAGAAAAATAAGGAACTGCATTTTATATAAGATTTAATTGGAATATGCTGTCAGTATAAAAAGATTTTACATAGTCATCCAATCATGCAATGACACATAAGCAAATTTGGTTATTTTTCAGCCTTATTACTTGAAAAGTCATATAAAAGGAGAGATTTGATCAGATGATGGTGTAAAACTCTTTTACACTATTAGTACATCGAAATTAAACTCTTTTATATATTATAAATAAATTTTGCATGTAAAATTGTAAATTACAAATCCCAAATTACAATAGTTACTTAAGAGATTCAATTGGTTATCTTGTTGTTGCTATAGGAAAGTAATATGTGGAATATTTCATGTAGGGTGATTCCTGAAGAGTTTTTAATTGCGACATTTTAAATCTTATCCAATGAGCCAATTGATATATTTAGAAGGAACTAGCGGAAAAAGGCCTTAGTATATCTAGAAGATTGGAATAAAAGTGTGACGGATCTTTTATAATTTTTAGATATTTATACATTATATATATATAAAATATTATTGATAAGCTTATTCTATCTTTTTCTCCTTTGTGCCTAACTCTCATAATTTCAACACATGCACGCGCACGCGTGCCCACACACACACTATTGGGTAATTGTTTGATAATCATGTCTCTTTACTCTATCAAAGCTTATTACTGGCAAACTAATCCATTCTGTTCTCCAAAATAGGCGTCTGAATAATAACAGCTTGACAGGAGGCATTCCCATGACTTTGACAACTGTTTCTTCGCTGCAAGTTCTGTGAGTATTACTCCTATATTTAGATTTCCCACTGAGTTAATAATAAATGTATATTCTTTTCTTGATGGAATATAAATGTATATTCTTACTTATACTAGTTTAATATATTTTTATGAATGCAAACTAACACCATGATCATTGTGTAATCTAGTGATCTCTCAAACAACCAGCTAAAAGGAGAAATCCCAGTGAATGGTTCATTTTCATTATTTACTCCCATCAGGTTGGTGCCAAAAAATTTGTTTATACCTATGGCTATTGTTTAGGGATGAGCTAATCCCTGGATTCCAATTTACAGTTACCAAAATAATCCTGGCTTGATAGCACCAAAAAACCCTCCTTCCGCACCACTATCTCCGCCAGCACAAGCTTCTTCAGGTTCGTTGCTGTATTATTGACAATGAGTTAACGTTGTCAAAAATAACATGACTTGAAAGCTTACATTGGTAATATAACTCTAGCATGACCTCTAACTCGAGGGGACACTGAGATTGAAACATGACAAATTATAAGCTTACAACTATTTTATAACACCAATCTCAATGTTAGTTTGAAATTTTAACTATAAGACTAGGGTTAACAACTACACCATTATGTCAACTAGATATCAACAACATTTTAATAATCACACGACCAACATGTTTAAGCTGCTGAGCAAAGACCCAAGAATATATATATATAGAAAATCAATGCTATATGAAACAGGTATTCTATTTTTCCTGTACTTTTTCGTTTACCCCTTGGCCCAATGTTTGTTCTGTAATTATGGAAAAGGATGAAATGATTTTTGTTGAACACTGTTCTCTGAAGGTAGACATAAGCATAGCTTCTTTAGGTCAGTTGCATACCCCTCATGCTTAGATGTATAACTTCTCGAGGTTGATGAGCCTGATGGTTAAATTGAAGAAAGCAAGATATAATTATGTAGAACCTTGGGATTGTTATCCTATTAAATAGAAATAAATTTTTTTGAATAGATTATAATTTCTGACTTAAACTCTAATCCTTTTTCCAGGTAACAGTGCTACTGGAGCTATTGCTGGAGGAGTTGCTGCTGGTGCTGCTCTGTTGTTTGCAGCTCCTGCAATTGCACTTGCTTATTGGCGGAGAAGGAAACCTCAGGATCATTTCTTTGATGTTCCTGGTTAGTTGAATGACTGAAAAGGTGGCATACATATTGATGAATGCTGTATATTATAGCCACTATTGATTTATGGACATTTTGTTTTTGACTCGCAGCTGAGGAGGATCCTGAAGTTCACCTTGGTCAGCTTAAAAGATTTTCTCTGCGTGAGCTGCAAGTTGCTACAGATAACTTTAGTAACAAAAACATTCTTGGTAGAGGTGGATTTGGAAAGGTTTATAAGGGACGCTTAGCTGATGGTTCTCTTGTAGCAGTAAAAAGGCTGAAAGAAGAGCGGACACAGGGTGGGGAGCTGCAATTTCAGACAGAAGTGGAAATGATAAGCATGGCCGTGCATCGCAATTTGCTTCGGCTTCGTGGTTTTTGTATGACACCTACTGAACGGTTGCTTGTGTATCCTTTCATGGTTAATGGAAGTGTGGCATCATGTTTACGAGGTACCTTCTTGTCAACTCTGTATTTGAAATGCTAAAATTCATAATTTACTTTCCTTCCTCGTGTATAAAACTTTTCTCCTGTCTATCCTTTTTCGGTAGAAATGTTAGTGTTAGCGTCCAATGTCAAATTTGTCCCTGGTTTATTTTGATATATTATTGAGGAAATAACATTCATGGTTTTTAAGATGTTATTTGGCAGGAAAACATACTCGAATATATTAGAAATTTCTATATAGTTCAAATGCAAATGATTGATCTTATATTGGTTGTGTTGTCATAGAACGTCAAGAATCTCAACCGCCACTTGACTGGGAAAAGCGCAAGCTTATTGCACTGGGATCTGCTAGAGGGCTTGCTTATTTGCATGATCATTGTGACCCTAAGATTATCCATCGTGATGTCAAAGCTGCAAATATATTGTTGGATGAAGAGTTTGAAGCAGTTGTTGGAGATTTTGGCTTAGCAAAACTTATGGATTACAAAGATACTCATGTTACTACTGCTGTTCGTGGTACAATTGGGCATATAGCACCAGAGTACCTCTCAACTGGAAAGTCTTCAGAGAAGACTGATGTTTTTGGGTATGGCGTGATGCTTCTTGAACTAATTACTGGACAGAGGGCTTTTGATCTCGCAAGACTTGCCAATGATGATGATGTCATGTTGCTTGATTGGGTAGGTATTCAGTTTTCTCAAAATATGTTACCAGAACTTGAACAATTTTTGCTAACCCTAGTATCTGTTCATCCCTTCATGTGATTACCTATGCTCAAGAAATTATTTAGAATACAAATCCCTTGCTGAATATCATTTTGTTTTTTATCCACGTTTTCTGAAGTCCCTTCTTTTACCAGAAAATAATTATCTTATACTAAGTTAAAAGGTGCTGTTCTTTTTCAGTTAACAGTCTTATGTATTTTTCTTGTAAGTATCATGTGGTTGAAGAATAACATTGGCAGAGTATCATATTCTCGAAGGAAACAAAATATTTCCCCATTTTCAACTTCCAACGATTCATGTAGTTTGATAGCTGCGTTGCACTCTGAGGAGTGCTTGTTTATATCTTGATATGCATTCCAAGCTTTAAGTTTTGCAACCTCATTTTGTGGCCCATTCTGGTTTTTACTCCTTCAAAATTACAATGCAAAAGATTCATTTGTGTTTTCCCAGTTTCTGCTACAAATTCTGGAATCTCATATTCCTGTGTGCTCCTTAGCTCATTCCATATCTAATAATGGCACCAGTGACTAATCATTGTTGGCAACTGACATTTGTTTTTGAGTCCAGGTTAAAGGACTTCTCAAAGACAAGAAGTTGGAAACACTGGTCGATGCGGATCTAGAGGGCAATTACATTGATGAGGAGGTAGAGCAGTTAATCCAGGTGGCCTTGCTATGCACACAAGGGTCCCCTATGGAAAGACCAAAGATGTCTGAGGTGGTGAGAATGCTAGAAGGTGATGGCTTGGCAGAAAAATGGGAGCAATGGCAGAAAGAGGAGATGTTCCGGCAAGACTTCAACCACATCCATCACCCTACTGCACATTGGATAGTGGACTCAACTTCACATATCCAAGCAGATGAACTATCTGGTCCTAGATGAAGATCAGATGGGATGATGATGATCCCTTTCAGCATTCTATCCTAAAGACAACTGATGAGAGTACACAATCCTGCTTGACAATGCTTTCCTGTTAGAAAGAGAGATATATACTTCTGATTTGTGCATATGATTTTCACCCACCCTTCTCATCCTTTTCTTTCCTTTTTTATCCGTTTTGAAATTATCTTAATGTTCAGGTTACATGCCCATTGATCATGTTGTGATTATTAAAGAAAGAAGAAATTTGTAATTTTCAGTTGGATTGTCCAGTTGCAGGATGAAGTGTGGGCCACATGCAGCAACCGTCACTTTTGTCATTGTATGTATGAGAAATTAGTATAGATCTTTATGGAAATAAATGCAGTCTCGTATCGTTTTCAGGTAAGTATATTTCAGTGTAGTAGCTAAAGTTGGGGATTCCCAAGCCGATTCTTTTGTGGAATATTTTTTTTTTCTTTTTAAAATCAAATAGTAAATAATAACACTGCTAAACATTATTGATGGCCTGCCTCGTAATGATTTGGCTACAAGCAGTGCTGGGTATCTCAACCATAATCATATATCATCGACAGTACAGCAATTTGTTTAGTTTGTCCATTCCTTGCCAATAGTCGACATAGGAGAATGAGTTAAATTAGTATATTAAAAAGTTAATCTATTTTATTAAAAATTTAGTTATAATTACAGGAAAATATGTTAATATCTTGGTGTACTGATTTGACTTGTTTTTTAAGGTGACTATTAACAAAGAAAATAAAAGGATTATGCAATTTCGTCAGCACCAGGTACAGTCTGCATGCAGAGATTGATGAGGTGTCGCTCATGTCGTGTCATGTCATGACCCTCCTTGGCAATTGGCATTTTTATCCCCTTTCCCTGGCACTGCCAGCCATGTATGAGCATGACTGGTGGGTGAGTGGGTTCTGAATAAGGAGGATTTTAGGATTACGGAGGCAGGCCTATCAGCGAGCGAGTGAGCGAAAACGAGATAGATACGAGCATTCAATATTTCCACTAATTGATAAGGCTGAAACTAGTTTGATAAGACTACATTGTCGATGTCATGGCGCTCGGGAAGAAGATTGATACATGAGCGAAGGAAAGCTATTGTGAATGCGTGACCTGCAGTAGAACTTGGTGGGTTTGAAATGAGTGAAAATATTCTTGATCTTGTTTCTTTTTTTTTTTCCATACTTCAGAAATCAGAAGTGATGTTCTTGATCTTCTGATTGTTCTTTTTCAATTCTGATATGGTTTAATTTAACACATTTATGATTTGTAAAGTTTATTTTCATGTTTCACAACCTCAATCAGCCTTTACCTCGTTGCAGGTTCGTGTTTGTGCCCACGATATGTAACCTAGCAGTTTCTCAATTTGCAACGGGCCAAGGCAATCAAAATTTCGTTTCCTTTACAAATCAAAGTTCACACCATGGGCTTTGGCCCCTCTCATCTACCAAAAATTGACACATACACCCACCAAAGCCCAACTATGCAACCAAGGTAGAAGATAGACAATTATTACCAAGCCCGTACCTCGGGTCCAACACACAACTAAAGACTAATAATGTATCAGGAACAAGAGTACAGTTTCCTATGCGAGAAGATAGGGAGTCAAAGCTAGATTTTCTCGGAACTGACATTCCATAGAAATTCTCCCAATTCCCCAATAAAGATCTTGGAAGGGTTAAACATTTACACTCCTAAATTCAACTGCTATTTCCAAATCCTATGATTCAAAAACTGAAAACTGAAATCGACTAAAATAACCTATAAGTCATACATGCTACAATGAAAAAACCTGCTTTCGCCCTGTAGAAATCAGCCAGCCTTGATCATAAAACTAGAAAACCAGAAACCAAATATATAAGTAGGCACGTGCACACAGACATGTGATGAAGGACTTGACACAAGTTTTCACTAAGCAGTAGTTGATGAGTTCTTCCAACTATGCCGCACAATATCAACAAATAACTTGCCCCCACGACATACTACAGCCAGCTAATTATATACACACAACAGTATCCCAGAGCACTGAGAGCAGGATCATCTCTATTTTCTACCAGTAGCACCAATGCGTGGTTTGCCCTTAACCTCAGACTCCTAAGTTTCATATGCGAATAATGTCAATAAGAGATGATAAAGGGATATTATTTTAGATAGGAGTAGTTAAACCAAATACCTGTGGCAAGTGTAGGAAAATGTATGTCTTTGCTGTTGCCGGATTATAATTTTCTGCCCCTTTACTCCAGTCATAGCAGACCTACAAGCAAGATATAAATATATCAATTCTACATGTTTTAACCATCCTTTCCCCTCACATACACATATAGCCTAACAATGTTAGCAGATGGAACCATGGAGGGTATAAAGATTGGTTACACAGGAGTGATTCAACTATATAAATTTTCAAATGATAGCACAATAAACAAATTACGGCTTATGACACAGTTAACATCAAGATAATAATCACAGGCAAGAACATACATATTCTGTGTGTTATACGACACAGTATGGCTTGAGATTGGAGCTATTATCATCCTTGAGATTGATAAGTTAATTGCTTGTTCATTACTTTTCTAAGGCAAGATCCAAAGTAGAGCCAATAAAATATTAGGCTAGTCCGAAACTTACATGTTTTCTTTTTGGTGCCCATCTACATTAACCTATTAATCTTTTGTGTGTCCCAAATATACTGTGCTCAAGGGTTTTTTTTTCAAGTTACGCTCATGACTATTTGAAAGAAGAAGGGAAAACTCATAAAAGGAAAAAAGAGAGAAGCAGAAGAAAGAAAACCCAATTTTCTACGCCATAAAGTACATGTGCATGATATTAAAACAGTGCCAAAATTTATTCAACATCGCTGCAATCTAAAGCAGAATAGGATGTGAGGTATACTGAGTAAGCAAATATTGAACCATCATTGTTGAAGGTACTACAAGGAATAGGTTGGTTGCATCTTAACATGGCCTGAAATAAGGGAATCTTGCATTAGATAAGCATGTTATGCCAAAAACATCACTAGGAATGTGCCAGATAGGAATTAAATGCCATCGTTAATCAAGAAGAAATAACCTTAAGCCTCTGTTTACTATCCTTGTCCCAAAAATTAAAAGCACCGTCAGAACCAGCAGTTGCAAAGGTGTGGTGTATCTACAGAAAGTTGAAAAGTAATGTGAGAAACAACGAGAAACAAAGGTCAATATAACTTCCAGTGATATCTGATGTCCAGAATTTCAGCACTGTTGGGTTTAGAAGTAAGCAGAAATTGTGGATTAATGTAGAATAGCACCGAAAAAGTTTTGCATACAGGCAGACCAATAAACAATAGCTATTAAGGAATCAAAATAGAATTGATGCATAGAAGTTTCTTGAAATTCCATAACTAAAGAATAGGATACCGAAGATGTTTAAACCAAAAAAAAAAAAAAAAAGAACTTGATAAAAAATGTCAATTAGATATAACCATAGGCTAAGCATGTGTTGAATATGTCAACACACCAAACCCTTAAATCATCAGTAAAATATTTCTACTTCTGATGTATATATCATCTGCATCTGACAAAAAGTTCAACCAAATTTAAAGGGAAGTGATAACATTACAAAACACAGTCCACCACATTATTAATTTACATTACAGCCTTTGCCCTATATGCCAGTTTGAATCATAGAACTGGGTGTGAAAATCAAAACAATCAAATATGCAGAATCATACAAGTTACACCATAAGTAACTATGCAAAATTGTTGGGTTGGAAAAAAAGGAGGAGGAGGAGAGGGAGAGAGAAGAGAGAGGGGGGGAGGGGGGGAAGGAGAGGTAATATTGACCATTAATAGCACAATGTCATCTAGATATGTAATCAACAATTCAGGATGGCATTGCATGTTACTATCTTCTAGAAATGAAAAAACTTAGGGTAAATTACACTCACCTTCCGTGAGGTTTATGGAAATGTAACTCACACCCCCTCTAATTGTCCACCTTACACTCACACCCCCTCTGCTCGTTAAATTTTAAGTATTTATATTACAGTTTTACTCCTCATTCACAAAATATCATTGATAAACTTAACAGAATGACATTTTGGTGATATTAACTATTCTTAATTAATAAAATTATAAAAGTACCCCTTAAACTTAACAAAGTGGGCAACGGTATTTTTATAATTTTATTTATTAAAAACAGTTAATATCACAAAAATATCATTCTGTTAAATCTACTAATGCTATTCTGTGAATGAGGAGTATAACTGTAATATAAATATTTAAAATTTGACGAGCAGAGGGGGTGTGAGTTGTATTTTCACAAACCTCAAGAGAGGTGAGTGTAATTTACCCAAAAACTTATATTCATTATAGAAATCTCATGCATGGTTAGATTTTCATTTTCTTGATCCATTTCCACACGAATTCAGATTTCTTTAAAACAGTATTGCAGGAATGTTGAATATTTTGGTTCAAAAAATTTACAAGCACAGCAATCAGAACTGCCCTAGATTAAAAATTAATTCCACAGAAATTAAAGATTTAGAGCATGTTTCCAAGTATTTGGGATTTGTAGTTGCTTTCAAGAGCCCAATGTGAAGTCTGCTTCTCAAGAGATTGAAATGAAGAGACTTCAATAGCCAATTGAAAACTTAATAACCTCAACAACTTGACAACAATGATTTATCACATATAGCATGTTATTTCAAACTGGATAACAAAAAGACAGACAAAGTGAACAAAATTCTATTATAAAAAATTCAAAGGGGGGTTGTATTGTCAGATGACAACGGTATCCCTCAAGAATATGTTATAAGTACAGAAATTTTCAGCTGGAGAGAAGACTGTTATTACATTTTATTGCAAAAAAAAAATGGGAACTGATTTTCAACAATGCTATTCAGGAGTAATATGAAACCCATCATTAATAACAAGATAAGTAAAAAGGACAATCTGAAATGCAAAGATAATAGTGCAACTTCAACAATATAAAGGTAATCAAAGATCAAATCAGATTGTCAGAATAGTGGCCCAGATGGAACATAAGTCTTACAGGATGGAAGTTTAAAGAGTTGACAGAGTATATTTCATTGCCTTCTCTGTGGCATTTGAAAGTGAAGTTTTTACCCTGCTGACTATCATCCAAATGATGCACCCCAACTCTTCCTTCAATCGATCCAACCTGCAGCAAGTATAATCTCAGTTTCAACAGTTAAACTTAATCAATCTAGACTTGCAAGTTAAGAATTAGCCAGGAAAGAGAATCTGAAAAAAATACATATTTGCACATTCTTCTAGACTTGCAAGTTAATAATCAGCCAGGAAAGAGAATCTGAAAAAATACATATTTGCACATTCTCTCTCCCTCTCTGCCTTCCTGATAAAGGACATTTATGTAGGGCAGATAAGTTAGGGAAATACCGAAATAGATGAATATTAGTTTTCCTCAGAAGGTGGATAGCAAATAGAGTATAGTTCCCCTTTCTGAGCCGAAACAAATATAGAGAAATGACTTTCCATCTAATTAAATCACAATTCTCTCCTCTTTTGCGCCAACTCAGCAGTCGGTTACAACATCATATCCCCTCATTTTCTCTCTCATCCCACACACTCATTGCATTATGAAATCTCTTCCATACATACATGTAAGTTACTCTAGGGTCCTATCAGACAGTTTATTGCTCTGATTCCAGCAAGCTAGAATGAGGTTTTGAAAGGATATCTATTAATCCATAGCAACATGCATGTGAGCAGACAGATAAAACCAACCTAAAAAATGGTTGTGGAAATATGTTCTCTGATGTATACTAAATAGGAACACAATTCAGGAAAATAATCAAACATTGCCTTTCACAGATAAAATGAAGATATTCACCTAGAAAAGAAACTAGGATGGGAAATTATATTCCGCAGATAAAAGGACCAAAGACATAAAAGAAGTGGGGAATGATGCATACCAAGAAACCTTGTTGATCAGGGAATGCAGCAAGGCACCGTGTCTGATACTTCAAGGGTGAAACAATTCTCTTGAATTCAACCTGATGCAAATGAACAATGGCCAAGCTAAGACACACTTGCAAAACTGAATGAATAGGTTCCTTGCATAGAGACCATCCGTCTAACTCTAGCATATTAAAGGCCCACAATGGAATATGGAAAAGAATGCAGAAGGACAACAAAATTAGATTCAACCTAGCAATTAATAAAGAAGATGAATATCTTTCAAGAAAATTAAAGGGCATGATAAAAGAAATGCACCTCCTTATCGTTGGAAAAGAATTGTGCATCCAGCATATCACACATGCCCTATTTTGGAGGTATTTAAACTCATTCAAAAAGACTGGAGAGTTCTATTGAATTGATTTTGTCTCTGATTCCATTTTTGTTCTTGTTTTACTCTCTTCTTTCTTGTGACGAATTTTTATCCTCATGTAATTTGTTTTCTTTTTTTCTCAATAAAGTTCCTCTTTTATTACTTGATTAGTGAGAAATGACCTCTATAAATAAGGAGATAAAATAGTCCTGATATCATAAGTTATTACATAATGGAAAGATCATACAAGACAAGTCCCATGCAAAATAAAATTAAGTTGTGATGAAAAAGATTTGAATAAAGTATTACCTGAGGATTTTGCAAGTTGTATACAATAAGATTTCTATCAGCAGTGCCAACAACCATCAGAGGATGCCTCACTGTCATTGCATAGCAGCGCTCTGGGAGTTGTTGGGTGTGAACTGGATTTGACTGCCTTGTATCCCAGTACCTGAAAGTAGCCAGAAAAAATAAAGTTAAATGGAGGGGACAGAAGCACCAGCTCACACTCAAACAGCCAGACATGAAACCCTCCCATATGAGTATACATTATAGTGAGACTAATTACTGATTACAGCACTCATTCTCAGACTTTCACTTCCCTTCTGAAACAATTTACTTCAATTCTAATTCAAATAAAAGACCACCTATGAGTCATGCCAGGCTATATATTATTAAACAGATACTGTAAAGTCAGCAAAATGCTAGTGCATTACTTCATGGTCCTGTCCCAGCTTCCTGTGACTAACAGGCTCATCTCAGGAATCCAAGCGATTTCTTTGATTGGCGCATCATGCATGGCAACTGTCATTGGTTGCCCACCTGACAACAGAGGCCACATCTTCACTTGCTTGTCACAGCCACCAGAGAAGACGGTTGTGCCATCATCTTTCCAAGTAGAGCACAAAACCTACCCAAAGAGAGATAAATTACAATGCATGGACTACTGGGAAGAGCTTACTGTTCCCGGGATCTAGGATTCAGTAGTCAAGTACTACTATTCTATCAGCTTAATCAACTCAACATCCATCACATATCATGATTCAGTAGTAGCATCTATCAGCACAAAACTTGGACACAAATAAGTAACTAACAACACACATATTGAAAGTCCAACACAACAGTAATGCACCATCACCCCACAAAAATTGCACGTGCAAGTGATGCAAGTTGCAACTACCTACTTAATTTTTGGAAAAATCACACATGGAAACAATTGTCAATCCTCTACATCCTACTCAAACAGAATACCCAGGTTCTTGTACTCTAACCATGACCATCACTCACTACTGATTCCCAATTAAGACCATATTGCATATACACCATAAATACAAACTCAAGAATTGAAATGCACATATAATACACTACAATGGTGAACTTGAAAAAACCTAAAATGCCTTACAGGATGGTCATGCGATATAGATGCCTTGGGCACAGTGGCAACGTTTGTCCCATTTCGTCCTACCTCCCAGCACCGAACCTTCAAAACAAAGTCATTAACTCATAAGATTCTCTAAGTAAGATCTTTCAACATGTTGCGCGCAATATCCAGCAGAGAAAAAATTATCATTGAAAATATTCAACAAAGCAGGAGGATGATGATGAATGATTCACCTGGTTGTCCCATGAAGTAGCCACGAGGAAGTTCGCTTTTGGACTGAAACTGAGGCTTGACACTGAATCAGTTGAAGGCTGATTCACCTGCATAAAAGAAGAAGAAGAAGAAAAAAAACACTTCAGAAGCTGCTGCTTCTGATGAAGCACAAAAAGTAGCTGCGGAGAGAGAGAGAGAGAGAGAGATAATTTCGGATACCTCGAAGGACTTGTTAGGGTTATGATTAGTGTTCGTCAAGAACGTCGACATTTGAAGCTGGAGATGTAAATTTTCTCGGTGGATTTTCTCTAAGAAAATTTCAGAAAGAAACGAAAGGGAAAAAGACCCAAAAAAAAAAAACTATTTGTAGTTTGGAGGGAGAGAGCGTGGAAAACGCTGGAGGAGGAAGGGATTTTGTTAGGGTGAGGGCAGGTGTAGGAATGAAATGCTACAACCTAGCGTTCTTACGACGCTTGCTTCTTGGGCTGTAATTATGGGCCTTTTTTGTCAACTGCTATTATTATAAGCTCATTTTTTTATATTTTGGACTTGCCACGGTTGTCCATTTTTAATTTGACGTAGTCTTCAGTTGGACTTTTACTATTTTTAACAGGTACAGTGGAGAAATTATTTTACAAGTCTAACTATACACGGAAGGGTTGTCAAAACCATCATGAAAGGGCTAAGCCATCTTTATAGGGCTGACCTCCCTTCAAACAAGAGATCGAAAAGAAGAGGGTGGAGAGAAAGAGATGCTGGTTAGATGTTGGGGTGCAAGGGGAAAGGAGACGTAGCATGGCACTATGCTCCCAGGTTCCTCTAGTCGCTTCCATGCAAATAGTTTTTTGTTTCCATTCTTTTCTTTCCATATTTTCCATTACATGATGGTTTATTTTCTATTCAATATATCTTCTGGGATAGTAGTGGTTTCTGAGTCGTTTAAGAAGATATGGAGATAACTCGTTTAGTTGTGGATCTTGCGGTTGCTAAAACTTCGGGCTATACCTGAAGTTTGTGCTGTAAGAATATGTGTGTGGACTTGTATATATCATTGTATATTATGTGCTATTATAAAGTTTGACCCAAATTAAAGTGAGCTGATAAGGACAAGTTAGTGGGCCTAAATCATCTCGTTAAGTATGGGCTTATGTGTAGATACCATGTTACCCAGTTACTAATTTTTTGATGGGCTGAATTAGAAACTAGAGTTTATAGAGTTATAAAAGATTATGGTCCTCAAGTTATACGCATGCCTCTTTTTCTTGACATCTTATTATTAAAAAAGGGAGAGCCGTCGTCACTAAAGGATGCGTATCAACTTAGAAGATCAATAACCACATGTCCAAACACCAATTAGTTCCTATGGATGTTCAGGTACGCTTCCTCATCTAGTCTTCCAATTTTCTTAATAATTTAACATGAATGATCTTAGGATTATAAAAAATAAATTTCTAACAAGTGGTATCAAAGCGGTCTATGATTGAATCATTGAGAAATAGTTGATTTCCCTTTTGTTGATATTTGGATTTCAATTAAGGCTTAAAATTAAAAGCTGAATAATTTTTATTTGGCATGTGAGTTGTCGCTCTTGTTTGGTCTTTTGGCATGTTGATGCGTAAATTAAAAGATTCAATTATTTGTTCATTTACAAATATGGATTTGTCCTGTTGATATTTGAAGTACTACATATGTATTTTTTTTTTACAAAGTACTTTTTTTGTTTATTATAATTGTATTGAGAATATATGTATATTTCAGTTCTGTTATATAGAGAATTTTGATAACAATTCCAAGGGTTTTGAAATAAATTGACTGAAGCAATATGCTGCCAAAGTAGCCTCTCTTGTCTAAGTTAATTTATTTTGGAACATAAGGATAATTGTGAGCATGTGGTTCTTGCGAATATTGATTGGCCCAAAGGAAAATTAGTATTTGGCCGAAGTACATGCACACTTATTGTAATCAATATGTGGTGATTGTCAAGTTCCATGTGAATGATGAGTCGGTCCAAAGTTAGACTTATTGTTTGACAGAATTTATTATCAACATTTGATTACTACATAGATAGTTCATGTGGATGTTGACCGGCCCAAAGGAAGGTATATATCTGGCAGAATTATATATATAGTTGTGATAATAGGTATGTGATGGTTATTAGGTTCTATGTGGGTAATAAGTCGGTCCGAAGATAGACTTATAATTTGACAGGATTTACTATTAATACTTGTGATTGCATTGAGAGTACAACTTACAAGTTACTATTTCTGTCCAATGACTAAATATTAATGTTGTGCTAGGTATCTTGTAATAGGCCCTACCATTATTTGAGTTTATTTGAATTCATGTGAGTATATTGTTTTGTTCTGATTTTAATATTATATCTGCTTATGTTATATCTGCCAATATTTGTCCATTTTTATATTAAATAGAACCAATTTTAAGGAATAGAAAGAGAGCGTAATAATCTTTCTTGGCTACTTGAACCTAGACTGTGTACTAAGGACTGAACTACCCTGCTGCTCTTATGGATAAAAGTTCCAATAAGAATTATTAAAAAAAATAATTTTGAGAAATAAGACCATTCAGACTACACAAGTCTTATGATCATGTAGAATAAAGTTCCAGAAACATTCAAAGGCAATATGTCCGAAAAGATATTCAATATCAAGAAAGTTTTTAAGGGAATTTTTATTTTTATTTTTTCTTTTTTTTTTAAAAAAAGGAAGATTTGTTAATAGCGATAAGGCTATAACAAGTGTGATTTTAACAAACCTTTTTTTTCATAAAGTATAATATATATCTATGGGAGTATATTATGGAGATGTCTCATTTTGCTTCAAAACTAAAGGCATTAAAGTTTGAGCTGTCTTGTGATATGTTCATGCATTTAGTTTCGATTTTTCTTTTGGCATAATTTACTTAGTTTTTGGTTAATTAAAATAGCCAAAAGGACAAATAGTTTCTTAATGAATCATGCTTTTTTTATTGTGTGCCAAAAGAAAATCTGTGTGAAAGTAAGAAAAGGCTAAAAGTATTTATTAGCAAGTACCTTTAAGAATAAAAACATGAAAGAAAAAGTTAAAGCTGCAGAAAGTTCATCTTGGAAGAAACAACAATAGGAATAAATAAAGAATTTAGCTGTAACTTCCATTAGACTATTTGACTTATAAAGAATGATTGTGTCAAATATAACTTTTAGCATATAAAGAAATATATTCTTCTCATTTTTTTGTTTGTTTTAAGGTTAATTTTGACACATTTGATAGATAGATTATGGTTTTACTATCTAGATGAGTATGTATTAACAAAAAACAAATAACTACAAAGAGATTCGATATCGGTAGATCTTTAGACGCCTTTGAACTTATATGGTCATTTGTGGATCATTCCATATGGTTTCCTAGAATGTTCAACAATATTTTTGTTGCTCATAGTCGATGTTTAAGTTATAGATACCTTTATCTCATTTGCGAGAAGTTTGAATCAGTGGACATGTTTAAGGCATTTAAAGATTATATTGAAAATCAACGTAAAAATATTTAGGCTATTAAATCTTACATGGTAGTTAATATTATGGTAGATATGATAGATCATGTGAACAATATCCAAAATCATTTGCCAAATCCTTGGAAGAATATACTTCATCTTATAGTATACCATGTTGGATGCTATTTTAGCATGAACGGTGTTGGTTAGAGATGAAACAGAATATTAGAAGATATAGTAAGAAGTATGATCCATCATACTATCTTACCAATATCACTCTGGGAAGAGGTATTAAAAATTGCAGCCAATATCTTTAATAGAGTTCCAATAAAAGTAGTGACCAAAACCATATGAATTATTGGACTGAAAAAATTTTCAATATAAATAATTTACACATTTAGAGTTGTCCAATTAAGGTAAGGCATTATAGGTCAACTGAAAAGAAACTAGACTAAGGAAATGGTTAGTGGCTACTAAGTTTGGATAATTTACATGGTTTCAGGGGTATAAGTTTTATGATCCTACAATTAGATCAATCTTTCATATAGGAATGTTAGTTCTTTGAGGATATTGAGTTTGGGAAAAAATAAGGTTGGAAATAATGTTGAAAATTTTCCCAATAAAGATCAAAAAGGTACTCCTAAAAACAAATTAAACTCAATAATCTCAAGAACAAGTACCACCAAGGAGATCCACTAGAGAAAAGAGAAGTGTGGCTTTTGATAATTATTTCATACTTCTCCAAAGAACATAAAGAAGGTAATAGATTGTTGGAAGATAATCCATCAACTTCCATCATACCATGAAAAGTATTAACACTCAATTGTGGATTGATGCTATGGGTGAATAAATTTAGTCTATGAAAGACAATAATATTTGAGAGTTCATCCCATTACTTGAAGGTTTGAATCTTATTAGTTGCAAATAAATATTTAAAATCAATAGAGATTCAAGGATAATGTGAAGAGATATAAGGCATGTCTTATTACAAAAGATTTCACTCAAAAGGAAGGCATGAATTAAGAAGAGACTTTCTCTTTGATTTTATAGGATTTTATAGGAAGGCCCTTTTCAGATTAAAAATGGCATTTCTGAATTACTTTGATCCAAGTTACATTAGATGGATATTAAGATTGTGTTTCTCAATGGTAACATTGATGAGACAATTTTTTATGGTGTTATCGAAAAATTTTGTATTGAGAAATGCAAATAATTTAGTTTGTAAATTAAAGCAATCCATCTATGAGTTTAACTAAGTTCCTATCAACGGTATTATAAATTTTATCCAATTGTTATCACGTTTGGTTTTGAGATAGATGGGGTTGATTATTGTATATGCCTAAGTTTAGTGGGAGTACATGCATTATTTGGTTTTATATATAAATTGCATATTGCTTGCCAATTATGATTTAATTTACATAAGAAATTTATATCAAAATAATTTGAAATAAAAATCTAAGGGACATGTCTTTTGTATTAAGGATTTAGATGCATCAAGATTGCTCTTCATGTACTATTGGATCATCACAGAAGAGTTGTATTAAAAAGATAGTTAAGAAAATTAACATATAACATTGCAAATCAAGATATACCCCTGTTATCAAGGGAGATATCTTTAGTCTCAATCAATACCTTTAAAGTAATTTTTGAAATTAAAGCAATACAAAAAATTTCCTATGCTTCCGCAATGAGAATTATAATTTATGCTCAATTTTGCATATGTTTGGATATTGTATACACAGTTAGGATGTTAGGCAGATATTTCAGTAATGTGGCAATGGGTCATTAGATAGCAGTCAAATGGATCTTGTGTCATCTTCAAGGAACAAAACATCACATGTTCACATGTGGGAAGTTGGATGAGATTAGAGATTATTGGGTATTTAGACTCCGACTTTACTGGATACAAAGGCAATTATAGATCCACTTTAAGCTATAATTATATACTAATTAGAAGAGCAATCTTTGAAAGAGTGCTGAGTAGACACTTGTTGCTTTTCTATTCAAGTAATCATGTTTAAAACTTATTATGAGGCATCCAATCATGCAATATGGCTGCTTAATTTTGTTACAAGTGTAATATCCTAAAAATAAGTGTCATTAGGAAGGTCAGGTCTAAGCTATGAGAGTGTTGGCTAAAGCATAAGAGTGTTGGCTAAAGCATAAGAGAGATTCAAATGCCTTATATATATAATTTCCAAAAGGAGAAAATAAATTATAAATTTATAATGAATTTTGTACATGAAAGTTTTTACATGCTAATATTCAATTATTATTTGAATTTGATAATTATTCTTTTTATAAAGCTAATATTCAGTTTGTGATATGAAGTTTGATTTTAAATTTTGAAGCGATTATCTTATCGAAATAGATTCAACATTATTTATAATAATTGGTACTGTTTAATTTTTAAACTTTGAAAATATTATCTGATCAACTCTATTAGATTCAATATTATTTATAATTATCGTTGATATTAATATTTATATCAGCATTATAGATATTGCTAGAATTAGAAAAGGTAAAGCTTACTGAATTTTTCTTTTTTCACATATACTCTTCATAAATTAGTTTTTATATCATTTCTAAGGTTATGTTAGGATTTATTTAGATATATATCATTCATATTTATGATATTAAATATCAATTTATATTTGAATATGTGTGTGTGTGTAAGTGAAGTGTCAATTTGAGATTGATTTCTACTTTTCATTAGAGATTATAATTATTCTATAGAGATTTAAATATTAGTGTATATATATAGTATTCATAGATACTACTTTAGTAATAACGATATTAGCATAAAGTATTTTATATTGATAATAGATATAGTTTTTAAAATAGTTTTAAAATAGTCAAATACCTTCAAAAATTTAAATTTATAGAATTAAATAAATATGTTAGAAAAATATGTTTCTGTGTATGCATATCAGTTTTATGAAAATTTGGATACAGACAAATCTATAGTTGAAGATTTTTAAAATGATTGATAGTTAACCAAAATCATGACCATTGTGATTTGAAAATGATTTTTTCAAGCATTGTTGAATTACAGTGATACTTACTTGAAGATATTAGATGTTATTTATATTTGACATGTATTATGAAAATAATTTGTTAGATACTATTTTATAAAGAATTATTAGATATTTTCAAAAAGTTATTTATTACTAGAATTGAGTACAAAATTTGTTCATCATGTCAATCATCATCATCATCATCATCATCATCATTATTATTATTGTTGTTGTTGTTGTTGTTGTTATTATTATTATTTCAAAAGAGAAACAAATACATAATATGAATATACCAAGATAGATGTTATTTGTTTTAGAAACCTCATTGGTGTTTCATTTCAATATATATGTAGATATATCCGTGATACAAAAGATAATTGAGAGATATGTTAGAGTAGTTTGAATTCGAATTATCCAAGTAGTTATAAAACATATGATTTGATTTAGTCTTGCTATTATCCCTATTTGATTGTTGTTGATATCACCCACTTAGTTAAGATATATCTATAAAAGATATTTAATATAGTTTTGTTCTTGTGTTGTCAAATATGACCACTGTTTAGTATTTTACAAATCTCTTGAGTTGTAGATGTCCGACTGATACGATTTTTGTGGCATTAGAAAGCTAACTCAATTATCTACAAATTCTATTTCTCTTAGTCCTTCTAAACATTCTTTTAAAAACCCTAGTTGCCTAAGAATTTTTCCCTGTAGAGAAAGACGCAATTTCTCTTAGTCATCTTTAAATAATCTCTTCTGGTAGATACTCTCATTTTTATCCTTATATGGTTATGAGTTTAGCAAATCTTTAGATAATTGTGGTATATTTTTTCTTTCTGTTCAATTTCAAGTCATTCCTAATTATTGTCTATAATTCTATGGCAGTTAATAGTGTCATTCTAATTCCTTAGTATCATGTAAGCAATGGTCAAGCACTCCCGACAATGAACGGTGAGTGAATTTAAGCTCATGACCATATTTTTAGTCATTATTATTATTTTTTCAATATTATATAAATTATTTATGAAATTTTAGAATGATTTATACCCAAAAATATGCTTTTATGGATTATAGAAATTTTAGAAAAATTATTGTCTTTCACGATTATCATGAAAACCTTATTTTAGAAAGCTCTTGGGACCATGCTTGATACCTTACATGTTATAAAATATCTTTTTCCAGTTTATGAAATTATGAGACCTCAGTTTAATGTTTATAGCAACAATATTGAATATCATATTTTCTGACTATAGATTTCGTATTAAGATTTTAGAACATCAGATATGATTTATTAAAAGTATTGAAAAAAGTATAATTCATAACAATTATCAGATACATACTATGTTGGCTTTTGAAATCACTATGTCCACAAGGTGGTGATTCCTTGGGCATGATTTTAGAACCTCAGTTATGCTATAGTCATATTGTTATAATTATATGAATTTAGAGCTTTCAGATTTATTTAATATTGTTGCAAGTTATTATTATTTTAATAATTAGTGAGAAACAAAATAATGAGTTAACGGCTGCAGGAATGATCGTTAACCTTGGTACCAAGTGGTCCGCTAGAGGACTATCTCACCCACAGTAAGGAATCTAGTGAGGTGTCCATTTATGGAACCTAATTAGGTGACTATCAGATTAACCATTGGCTCAGATTCAGCTATTCAGCTCAGATATTTCGTACAGAATAATTCATGTTTCTCTACTAGTGATTGCCATGATTTCATTCGAATAAATTTTTATTTCAGTATAATTATATGTATCTAAATATACAAAATGTTTTTATCAGTTTCATGTATATGTTATGTATGTTATTGTTGTCCCATGTCGATTGTGAGCGAAAACTTGCTCACTGAGTTTTGATGAACTCACCCCTCCTTTTTCCTCCCCCTTACAATTACAGTTGTAGATCTTATTACTGTTCAATCTCAACCTCAGAAGCCATGTAGCTATTCTATTAGTGAGCTTCACTTTGTAGTTAAGTTTAAATTTGGATCATGTTAGAATAGAGTGCTCCAGTAGTGTGCAGGCAAGATCCACGGACATCATTTAGTATGCATAGTTATTTTAAAGTTATGTTATTTTACCATTATGATATTTTATGTAATTTCTTCCTAGAACGTGATTTAACATTGTCTATTTAAGTTATGAGTTTTGGAACGATTTAGAATAACTAAATATTTTATGTATTCTTTATTAATAAAGATTTCAAGAAATTTTGAGAAATTTATTTATTTATTTATTTTATGATTTATTATGAGAATTAATTTAGTAATTTACTATGCATGATTGCATGAAATTAGTTCCAGAAGGCTTCCATAAAGGACAATATCCCTTATGTGCCGGTCATGATTTTTGGGTCATGACAACAAGGCTACAAATTATAGATGAAATTGAAAGATCACTTAAGTTATTTTTGACAATATGTTAGCAGCCATGTATATTAAGAGGAGTACAGAGCATAGTCTTCAGACTCGGACTGGTGATCGACTCGGTTGATACACCGGATCACTGAGTTATTGGTTCAACTGGTGGGTCACTGGTCGAACCGATTGAATTGGATTTATACAAAAAAATATAAAAATTTAAATAAAATACAATAAAATAACAACTAATTAACAATTTAATACTCTTTAAATGGTCCAAATATAAAAGCATAAATAAATAACATAAATTCTAAAATATTATTCACATTTCACATTTACGAATCACAATTGACAAGTTTAAAACAAATTATACAAGCAAATTCACAAAGTTTTACATCACAAACTCATAAGCTATGACCATACAAATAAAGTTATTGCATTTTTCTATAAATCAAATTAGATTTTTTTTAAAAGGTTTTTGAAAAAGTCATCATTTAGAACAACAAAGCATAAAAAAGCAAAAAAAAAAAGAAAATAAATAAAAAAAAACTCGACCGGTTCGACCCGATTCGACCGGCCGAGTCAAACTGGGTCGCACCGGTTTAATGCGGGACCGATTCAAATACTAACTCGGACCAGTTTCACGACTGGTTAACCGGTTTTCCGGTCGAACCGGCCGGTCCGAATCGGTTTTTAATATTATGGTATAGAGTGATAAAAGTGTCTATTGAGCATATTAACATAAACTCCATGGTTGCGGATCCACTTACTAGGGTACTGACACCCAAGGTCTTTCATGAGCATATTGCTCATATGGGTGTGATATCATTTTATATAATATGTTGTGTCAGTGAGAGTATGCATTTGGATGCTCATATTTTAGACAAACCTTAAGCTATGGATATTTTCTGCAGAAATAAAGTATTTGGTTTTGTTTTTCACTCTGATTATAAGTATATGATCTTATAAGGAATAAAGTTGGACCAGTTGAAAATAGACATGTTAGATCACATTACATGCAATTTTCATGCTACATGTTCATACTTGATCTATGTCATTTGGTTGTGCTGATATATGTGACCATGGATGGACTTAGGTACAATACATGTAATGAAAGTTGCCTTGATCGTATATTAGCATAATTGATAGACGAGATTGTTAGGAGATATCTTGATCATGATAGCAACTTTAGAGCTCATAAAATTACAGTTTAATATACAATTTATATATATATATATACGTATGTCCAAGTGGGAGACTGTAGAATCTGTGTGTGAACTTGTATATATCATTATATATTATATGCTATTATAAAGTTTGGCCCACATTAAAGTGATATGATAAGAACAAGTTAATGAGCCTAAATCATCTCGTTAAATATGGGCTTATTATGTGTAGATACTATGTTATCCAGTTACTAATTTTATGATGGGCTGAATTAGAAACTAGGGTTTACAGAGTTATAAAAGGTTATGGTCCCCAATTTATATGCAAGCCTTTTTTTCTTGACATCCCTTCATCAAAAAAGGGAGAGCCGTCATCTCTAAAGGATGTGTATCAACTTGGAAGATCAATAATCATATGTCCAAACACCAATTAGTTCCTATAGATGTTCAGATACACTTCCTCATCTAGCCTTCCAATTTTCTTGATGATTCAACATGAATGATTGTCACGACCCGACTTGGGCACATGACCGGCATGTGAGAAATCCTCATTCCCATGTAAGCCTCGTGATCTCTGAGTTCCTCTATATGCATAATTTAATATAAAATCCTTTCAATCATAAATATTTTCATAAACAAGCTCTAGTAAATATCTTTGATACAAAACACATGAGTTGCTCTTAATACAAAATAAACCATAGAACTCGTAATCATGAAAATAAAGAATATTCATGATAAAAATATGTCAGTCTATCTCTATGGTCCGGGACCTTGCCCGTCATGCACACTGGAGCACTCTATCTCTAAACAAAATACCATAAGTACTTCGCTCACAAAGTGAAGCTCACCAACTGGGAGTTCTCTACTGCGGGGGAGGAGATGGAAGAGAAGAACCCGCAGTGTCTACTGCACCTGTAATGGAGGAAGGGAGAGGGGTGAGTTTCATCTAAAACTCAGTGAGTAAGTCCTCACCCATAACCCTCTCATGGGACAGTCAAAGAAAATAAATAATATATATATATATATATATATATATATATATATATATATATTCATCAAACTAGTTAATGCAATAACTTCAAAGTTCATATTCGTAGGAATAACAAATAGTTCCAAAATCATTACTCTGTAGAAATCATAAACCATAGTATGCTAACAAAGAAACAGGAATCTCTGGTTATGCCCAATTCATGTGACATAACAATTCTCTGGTTATGCATAGCATAACAAAGTCTCTAATCTCTGGGGCACCTGAATAGGTCCCGTTCATTATTTCTCTGGCCCTAAGGCGACTTGATATATCAAGGTTAACGGAATAATTGCCGTTAACTCACAGTTTGTTTTTCTATAGCTGCTGTCCAGTTCAATCAGAAATCTAATCTTTTCTCTATATCTCATAAATCTTCTACCTTAGAGTTCACAAGCTCTAGCATATACATATTCTCTATTCTGGAAATCATCACAATATTTAACAAATCTCTAAATATATACTCTAGCTCTTTGATAAAAATCATTTTAACAATAATGGTCCCATGAGTTTTCAGAAAACCATATATATCTCATGCCATAATTTACTGAAATTAATTCTAATGATCAACATAAGGGTCATAGGATTTGAACCCACTCACAGTTTAAAGCCGGGAGTATGTGGGCCCCACCAACTTGACCTGGAGAACTTGGAATGGCACCAACAACTACCATGAAGTAACCATAACATTAGATTAACATCTAAAAATCTCTAGAGAGCTCTATTATAACTCTACTAAAATTGGGGAAACACCCCCACTTGACAAAAATGAGAAAAATAATCGGTCCAAATCCAAGATCATGGAGAAATAAAGACATAATCTAATAACATGAACTTACCTTGAAGCTTGGAATGATGGATTGGAGAGAATTTAAGAGAAAGGGAGAAAAATGGAGGAGAAGGAATGAGTTTCGCGTTTCTGGTTCTCTTCTGCCGATTTGGGGTTTTAAATCCCTCATTGACACCGCTATAGCAGTATATGATCGCTATAGCGGTCTAACAGTGTCTGATGGTCACTTATGACCGCTATAGCGGTACCTCAGTCTACTGCACCGCTTGAACAAGTGCTGGTGACCGCTATAGCGATGACAGAAACTCCCAACTCGTGTTTTTCACTATTCCAAAGATTTGGGTTGTTCCAACACTCGCTTATTTACATTTACTAATTTTAAGTTAATTCATTAACTTTAAAACGTAAATGTAAATAAGGAAATACCCTCCATTTGGATTCAAATAAAATATCACAAAAATCAAAACTCCATCAAATCAGAATCCAAATTTTGGGTTTTAGTTCAAATCCGGGAATTTCCGAGATTTTCTAAACTTGTGGGCTAACAACGAAACATTTGCAAATTTCATAAAATTCATTAAAAATCACCCTTCAACTTGTTTTCCCTTAAGGAACAATTACCGGGATTTTTGATCCCAAGAATATGGTTCTATCATATAGCCCTCCAAGAAGGTGTAGGATACAGACTTAGTAAAATTTTGGACCCGACGGTAGTTCCCAGGGAATCCTTAAGGCTATACGAAACCTTACTACTGACCCGTATACCAAGGGTATCACAATGATCTTGAGATTATAAAAAACTAAATGTCTAACATGTGCTTGTGATACGTGGCAATCTACAAGCCTTGTTGATGACTTTTGGTTAGATTTGTCTTGTGTTTAGTCTAGAGGCAACTGGCCTCTTTTCCTCTTTTGTGTTGGTTTGTTTATGTGGTTTAGTCTAGCCACCCATGCTAAGTTATGTTTCATTTTGCTAGTTTTATTTTGTTGCAATTAGTTTTGTTTCCCCTTTATTTTTGCTACCTTTGTTCTTGCTTGTATCAGCTAGTAGCTTCCCTACTTTGGGCTTAAGGTTGTTATCATTTTCTTTAACAAAAAAAAAGGCTATTGGTGAGCTCTAATATGTACCATGGTTTTGGCCAAATCAATAATCAAGTTTCTTGCAAAGTTAGATGGAATGGAGTTGATCCAATCTAAGGATTAATAACCAAAAAAAAAAAACCCTAAAATGTTTCTGTAAAGCATATTAACCAATGGGTGCTTCTGAGTTTGGATTTTGGAGGAAAGAGAAGGAAATAAAGAGTTTGTAGTATAAATTTTTAAAATCTTACACTACAAACTCCTTAGTCCCTTCCCTTCCCCTTCGTTCAAAACTCAAACTCATAACATCCCTTAATGGATTGATCACATTAGATGAAGCTTGTAGCATGGTGCTTTTGTATAGATTCCAAGAGAAGCCAACGATGAATTATGAGATGTCTTATTTTGGAGTTCTCAAGTTCCTTTATCACTTACCATGTAATGATTTTGTTTGGCTGGTGGGCATTAGTCAATTGTGAGTTGTCCTTAAACTATTTGTAATTTTTTATCTTACAAATAATTGATCTACTAAGTGAATAAATGATATTAAATTTTTTTTAATGTTTTGGTAAAGTTCAAATTATAATTCATTGACGGAAAAGAAGAGGGTCTACTTAGAAAAGTCTCTCTATTATTCGAACAAAAAAGAGAGACAAGTCTCTATGATAGATTGTAAACCTAGGAGGTCTAATTATATTTCTTTATTTGTTGATGTGACTCAATGATAGATTGTTAACTTTATCAAAAATATTTTACAGTTATATGAATACTTGAATTCAACCGATTGCCTAGGTTTACATGGCTAAGAAAGGAAGATCAATGCATGTTTTTAAACATTAAGCTAACACCCACAATCCATAATTAGTTTCTCTTAGGTGCGTTGAGCCGAAATGATAATTGTGTACTCTAAAATTGATAGATAACCGCAATAACTTGTCTTGATTGAGAACTGAAGACTAAAAGTTCAAGTATTTGGTATTTTCACTATGTTGGATGGATTTGGATAAGGATATGACAAAAATAAAATGAATATAATTTCTTTGTCTCGTGAGAAAGAAAAAATACAGACACAAAGCTGATATTAGCCCAGTTTTAATTGATAATTTGTTGAAAAAAAGAATACCATAAATGCAAAGTTATATATATATATATATATACGAATTTAGGAGGGCCAACTGGATATTTTAATACCAGAAGGAAGAAATATTATTATTAGTGAATTTGCATTGACAATACATTCCGGTCATGTTGGGCCAAGTCTGATTTATTTAGTTTATTAATTTATATTTAAAATGTTTCAAGACTTATTTTAGTTTTATGTTTATTAAGGTCATTTGTTTGTATAGTAATTTGGCCTTAATCTAGTAGGATTAGAAAATAATTTTAACCTAAATAAGAGATATAAATACCTTCAAAACTTGACAGTCACTAGCTCAGTTTTAATTTTGAATAAAATTTTCCTAGTTTTTTTTCAGAAACTTTGTGTATACAAGTAAGGTTGAGTGATTCCCTTATCTTGTTGCATCAGGAAGCTGAATAGGAGATTACAAGGTAGAGTGATTCCCTTGTAGTATTTTATTTGGTTTTCAATCCTATCTTCCATATCAATTGTGTGTTGGGGTTTCTGGGTTTTTAATATCCACGGAGTTCCATATCATTTGATATCAGTGTCAGACATTAGATAAATTTATATTTATCTACTTTTAATTATTTCTTTCTCGGTTCTGTCATTGATTTCATCATTTTTTTTCCTAGTCCGAGTTTGATTTTCATCATTGCGTTCTTATCCTTCACTTTTGTTTTTGTTTTAAAATAAATAAAAAAAAGACACCTTCCAATTCGCCTCGTGGTTCACGTCTACATTCTTCGTCACTTTCAATTTTCACTAAGTAGTGCAAGCAACAACGCTAAATAAAAAAAGACAAGAAACTGCAAAAAAAAAAAAACTGTGCTGCCAAAAAAAAAAAACCAATTTCAAATTCTTTTTTATTTTCGGTCCTTCACATTTTTTTTCATTTTATCCCTTTTGAGTTGATCTCATTATTTCTTTTCAGTTCTTTGGTTATTCCTTATGCCATTTAAATCTTATTTATAATTTTACCTTGTTTGAGTTTGTTTGGTTTCTAAAATGCAACACTTATGAGGGGTTCAAAGTGGTAAAAGGCAAGAATAGTGAGAATATAAGAGGGTAAAAGCCATATTGAGTGCAAACACGAGTGTCTAATTTTGTGTGAAACACGTGAGTGAGTGCTTTGTGAGGTTATCTCTTTTATTACTTTGAAGATTGTTCAAATGGCTATTAACATATCTGGGAGTGATGAAAATGCTGATAGAGTGAATGCCATAAAGCTCATGTACAAGACCATTAAGCAAATACATAACGGGTTAGATGATATGGAAGTGCGATTATAGGAAGTGTCACAATCTAAGTCCAATGGAAGTATCAAGATTATTCCACGAAACTGACACTGTCACAATGACTCTTCTCATAAGCAATTTGAAGGGGAGCTCGATGTAGCTAATTTTGTTTGGCATAAAAGAGTTGTGGATAACATGAAAAAGAAGTATCTAAAATCACATCATGACAAAGGTACTTCTAATTCATCTTCTTCTATTGCGTCTTCAGGCCATTTTGATATTATGTGTTTTCGACATTTGGAATTGGGTTCTTGTGCTTATGATTGCCCAGTTAAAAGAATATTGGATATTAGAAAAGGTGAAATTGTGTCTGATTCTGATGATGGTTCTGAGTCTGTTAAAAGTGATACTGCACCATCCTTCAAGGATTGCTTGCTAATAATGAACATGTTGACAATGTTGAGCATGGTGAACCTATTGCTACTAGGACTGCATTAGGTTTACAAGTTCATGAGGAGGACACCCTAGAACATAATGGACATATTATTATTGTGCCATCATCTCCCAATGAGGTGTATCTTGCTCCAATATACAGTCAGCAATATTTTCTTGGGAATTTAGAATGTGAAGTCCTAGAAAATGAAGTGCAAATAGAGGCCACAAGAGAAAAACATGCAGAAAAAGGCTCATTGGTGCCTGCAGCTGAAGTAGAGCTTATGAGAAATGAGCAGGGTGCTATAGTTGAGGAGATACAATATTTATATGCAAAGGAGAAGAATTTGCAGGGTGTTTTGTTCGGCATTTGAGCTTTTGTTCCAATTTAGTTCAGAAAAGTTTCACTCTCTGCTACATTTCATCCAAATTTTTCATCTCATTGTGTCTCTTTGTTGCAAGAATTTGAAGATGTTGTGTTTGATCCTGGACCATTGTCAATGCTAGCAAGGACAGGAAGAAATGACTACAAGATTCGAGGACGAATCTTTTTTGAGGAAGGAGAGAATGATATGAGCTTAGGAGGGCCAATTGGACATTTCAGTACCAGAAAGAAGAAATATTATTATTAGTGAATTTGCATTGACAATACATTCCGATCATGTTGGGCCAAGTCTGATTTATTTAGTTTATTAGTTTATATTTAAAATGTTTCAAGACTTATTTTAGTTTTATGTTTGTTAAGCTCATTTGTTAGTGTAGTAATTTGGGCCTAGTCTAGTAGGATTAGAAAAAAAGTTTAACCTAAATAAGAGGTATAAATACCTCCAAAACTTGGCAGTTACTAAGCTCAGTTTTGATTTTGAATGAAATTTCTCTAGTTTCTCTTTCAGAAACTTTGTGCGTACAAGTGAGGTTGAGTGATTCGCTTATTTTGTTGTATTAGGAAGTTGAATAGGAGATTACAAAGTAGAGTGATTCCCTTGTAGTATTTTTTTTTGTTTTCAATTATATCTTTCATATGAATAGGTAATAATGAACCCCGTGGATATCAAAAACCCAGAAATCCCAACACACAATTGATATGGAAGATAGGATTGAAAACCAAATAAAATACTACAAGGGAATCACTCTATTTTGTAATCTCTTATGCAGCTTCCTGATGCAACAAAATAAGAGAATCACTCAACCCCACTTGTACGCACAAAGTTTCTGAAAGAAAAACTAGAGAAATTTCATTCAAAATCAAGTTTTAGAGGTATTTATACCTCTTATTTAGGTTAAACTTATTTCCTAATCATACTAGACTAGGTCTAAATTACTACACTAATAAATGAGATTAACAAATATAAAACTAAAATAAGTCTTGAAATATTTTAATATAAACTAATAAACTAAATAAATCAGAGTTGGCCCAGCATGACCAGAATGTATTATCAATACAAATTCGTTAATAATAATATTTCTTTCTTCTGAAATGTCTATCCTTCTTTGTTCCTTACTTCCTCTATCCTTCCTGTCCGTCAATCTACCACAATAATCAACGCTAGTTTGGTATATAAGCCTGCGTTTCCCAGCGATTTACAATTTCTAATAATACCATATGAAATGAATCGTTATATGAGTGACCTCACAACTTCCAATTTGCGGAATAGTGCCCCTTACGGAGTGCCGTAAAATAATAGGCACAAAGGGTGCGTAGGACAAAATTCGTGGAAGAGCAAGAACAAACGAAATCTAAATATTTTACTTAGATTCAAAGTTCACAAGCAAAGCAAATATGACCACTAAATATTTTACTGTAGAAGTAGAGTAGAAAATATCGAAGATAATCACACTTTACTCAAAATCGAAACCTCAAATACACATCGAGCCTATCTCACATCACCAAAATCGTTGAAAACGAGAATGTGATCGAAGTTGCTATGTTTCGTACAGACATGCATAACTACCTCTGTATACACAGCTTCCTCAGCATGTGATGCCACACGGAGTAGATGCCATTTAATGCTTTAAGTGCAGCATTATTTCTTTTGTCATGGAAACGCACTGTTTCTTTGCATGCTAGATACTGAAAAATCAAAGCCATCATTTCGAACAAGGAGTTTTAATTAGACGTGTTCACGCTCTTTCCAATATTTGATGTTTTGTGAAGCCCTTCGGCTCATGTATTCGCTATTCTATCAATTTTCAAGATATGATGTTTCGTGGCAATTGGCCAAGCATAAACATCAGACCGTTGTTAAATCATAAATGTATGGATGTGGTTGGCTAGGATGGCAATATCTGAGTTTAGGCGACGAGCAAGAAGTTGGCGTCAGATCCTCTGTACATGTTTACTTTTAATATGATCACGTCATGTTAATGAAAGAAATTGACAGTTTTTAGAGCAAGGCTAGATATGCAGGATAATATGATCAAAATTTTATACGGAATATATGATAGTGGTTAGATTAAATATAGTGGTAGTACTCACTGATTCTTCTAGTTATTATTAACTTTGTGGTATTATTTTGGCATTTTTTTTCTGACAAAAGTTATGGATATATAGTATTTTTCAACCTTTAAATTAGACCCCCCAAATTTTAAAAGGAGTTTTTTATTTAAACAATAAGTTTGATTTTAATGTGACAATATAAAATACTTGTCCTATCATCAAATCAAATCTTTTTTAACAAAAAAAATCATATATTTTTATTTACATAATTTCTCAAATAATAGAATTGAGAATAAACTAATTGTTTATATAACAATAAATATGATTGGATGAAAGCATCAATATGCATCTAAATTAAATCCTCACAATATTTATATTTATGATTTAATTTTTTTATATTGATAGTGTAAACTTGTTTTACATAATTATTTAAATATTTATTATGATATCAGTTATTATAATTGATTTTTATAGTTATTAGTTATTATATAGATAAAAAATATGATTGAATAATAATATTAGTGTATTATATCTATCTCTAATAATCCAACGTGATATTATTTCAATACTTTCATCAATTTGCGTTACGACAAAATGGGGAGGGGGATGTGTAGAATTTAAGCTCGTGGGCTTTTCAATGAATATGACGTTTAATGAGGTTTGGAGGTGTATGGAGATAGCAAATCAATCTCTCTATAGTTCATGTCATATTCATTACTTTGGCAGTAAAAGACAAATTGTTTGGAAGACAAATTTGTCACATTATGCAAGCAACGCAGCCTTCATTTATATGGCATAGTGTAAATCTACACCTCGTTTATTGTACATGCGCGGAACATATTTATAGGATATCATTGCTGATTGATATGCACACTACAACTCTACGAACTACTTATATTAAAATGGTTAAGCCGGACTCTTGATTCTAGTTTGGTATATGTAACATACAATTTGTATTTTAAATGATATCCATACCATGTCATGCTTTTGAATTAAATGATATTAAACAAACAAGTTTTATCCAATCAATTAACACAAGTGACTAGCACTGATCTTTGTAGAAAAATAAACTCAATAATTAATAAATAGTTAATTTTAGTAGAATAATTTTGAATTTTTTGGTTAATCATTATTAATTTAATTAATTATAAGATAGGTAGTTTTGGATGATTTAACATATAGAGTGGAAAGTCCGAAAATGAATAGAGAGAGGAAAGAGCTTTTATGAAGTTTTAGATAATGAGAAATTATCAGGTGCTATGAAATTAAGATAAAATATTTGTTTTATCATATTGATTAATTGATATACATTAACTATTGCATTAAAAATATAGAGAATATAAAAGATAATAATGATTACAAAACTAATATATCAATTAATAAATAAAATAGAAAAACCGTTTTTCTTTGCTCCTAGACTACCTAAAGACTTTTAGGGTTTATCTAACTTCTAATGGTATAAAATAGCACGATAGTGTAATCAGAAATAGGAAGTTTTTACCTTAAGAGCCCTGGATAAAAAGTTAGAAATAGAAAGTTTTGTATAGAAAATATGCATTTTTTGGTCTTCAAACTATAGAACCTAGCAATAACTTTTAAATTTTATTTTTTCTAATATCCTTAGCTATTTCCTTTAAGATACTGCTTCGCAAACCTAAGTTTTTATTAGGAAACTTTCTCCTTACAAACATAAATGTTCCTTAGGGGAAAGAAACCACAATCTTTTTGCAACGTGTGGATGGTGTTTCTTTCTTTTTAAGAGTAAATAATTCATATAGTTTCTTAAAAAAAATTTGTAAAATTATTTAATCCCTCAAAAATTGAAATTAAACTCGTTGTCCCTCAAAATTTTAATAACATGACACATTAGTCCCTGTGATGTATGTGATTCTTTAAACACTAGCTAATAAATTGCATATTGATTTGCTAACACGATGTTAAGTGGTATATATATCATTTGAAATATAATAGAGTTTAAAATGACTTATTTTAATGGTTGAAATTCATAAATGAGTTATTTAAATCTTTATTATAAGTCATAAAATAATTTATTTTGTGCAATTTCAGACATCAAAATGAGTCTAATATGTTCTAAAATAGCTTTATTTAACTTATTTCTAACATTTTAATAACACATCATCATTATACTGTGCTAACATATATAAGTCCACTAACAAAAAACTAATAGATGGACTAATGTGTTGATCATTTTCAATCTTGAGGGATCACAAAATTAATTTCTCTTCTTAAAAGATAAAATAGTCCGACGTAAAAATCTTGATGACCAGATATTCAATCCTCTTTTAATGATTAACTTCTTGTAATAAAGATGTTACTAGGAGCAGACAAATATTAAACTTGTTTTTTCGTTGCATTTGAAATATTTTAAATTGCTAATTGAATTGATCTGACCGTAAAAAAACTGTTTTAATTTATTAAATATCAATTAAATTAATTTTACATGATTAATTTATTATTTTGATTTAAAATATATATATTAAATGGCTTAAATGAACAAAAACATAATAATAAATCAACTATAATGATTAAAATAAAATCAAATAATTGACTTAAATATAACTGAATGATTAGATTTATATTTATATATATGTGAAAAATTAAATATTTTTATAAATGAAATTAATTCTTAAAATGTGCTATTATAAGCGCACTCTTAGTCCAGTTAAAAATAAATAAATTGAGATATATAGATGTGGCCATAGTCGTGCCCTGTGATGGTTGGTGCGAGGAATCTTTGATCTAATACCTGGACTATTTTTTAAAATCATAATTCGTATTGAGTAACATAATTGATGTGAACACAATTATTTTATTTTGACGATAAGAAATATGTAAATTTAAATGTATTATATATGGAATTTTAGTCATTATTTCACACCATCCTGCTATTTTCTACCATTAGAAGTTAAATTTTGACATCTTAACTAAATATGTTTTGAAATGAACAAGTGAATTGGATAATAGCGGATAGTGGTACTGATAACCATCTGTGTAAACTTAAACCAATTGAATTATACGTAGAAATAAGAGGAAATGCCACTGACCTTCCTTAAAATTTGGTGAAATTTAAGTCGGCACCGCTAAATTTATAAAATCATTATACTAATCTCCCCTCTATCGCATAACAAACAGTGTATCCAGGGGATATCAGTGTCACCTGGACAGACATAGAGGAATCAAGGTGTATTTTATCAAATCTCAAAGTGGGCAAGTATAATTTTTTTTATTAGAAAAGTTTAGATTAGGGAAAAACTCGCCCCTATGCAAGATCAAGACAGACCACCAATCTTAGCAAAGGTTTACGATGGATTTAAAGATCGCCTACCAAACGCGTTGCTTGGAATTGAACCCAAGTCTTGACTTACAGGAGCGAAGGACCTAACTAATTGAGCTACCCTACGTTGGCGAATGTAAGTATAATTTACCTTAGAAATAAAGCGAACATCTACAAATTTGGACTAATTTAAAACCAATCAGTGGTTGCGTAAGGCTTTTTTCCTTTTTCTTGAGACAAAGTATTATTCTTATAGGTGTGGAAATAGTTTACACGACAGTTCTTTCTAATATTTGAATTCTTTTGTGGATTATTGTGATGCAATAGTACAGAATCTAAACATGGGCGGTTTGCCTCCTTTTTTCTTAGAAGAAGCAATGAAGGATCATATGAGGCCTGACTTTGTGGATCACTCCTATATTCCACATGCCAGCAGTTTAGTTCACATTCTATCTAGCAAGGGGAAAAAATCTTAATATGAAAACAAAAAAACAAATGGGGTTGACAACTTGATAGTGTTTTATATTATTTTCAGTTGACCAATTATTTTTTGTACTGGCTTTGTTTGATACACTGGAAAACCATTTAAGAATGTAGTAATATGAACGCCCTGGACTCGTTCTCTGGTTTTGATTGGTCTTTGACTTCAATTTGTCCACCTTTTTTTATTAATTTATTTTCTCCAATTAATGGCTCTTAGGGGGTGCCCAAAAATCTAATCAATAGTAGAGTATTAAATTTTATTGAAGCTCAATATCAAGTTCAAACTTTGAAACATTAAAGGGTTTTTAATTGCTGAATTGAAACCAACCTCCTCTAAACTTCTTCTTTTCACATGTTTAGTTTTTAATGAAAATGTGTATTTATTGGTTAATATATTCTATCCAATGTTGTACGAATCTATTTTTTATATGGAAAGAAGTCATTTTCCATGTAATTTGTTTTATCCTAGATCTGTCATATCATTTTTTGGTGACCCAGTGCTATAATCTGTATTGAATCTAATTGTCAAAAGTGTGTTAACATTTTTCCACTGATTTTTGGAATGACCTGTATGTAGAAATTACATGCAAACATGCTAGTCAATATTCAGTGTTCTGGAATTCTAAAGATAACATTGATTGACATTTTCTAATGCGTGCCTGGTTGCCTCTTTTCTTCTTTCCACAGTGATTACTATAATGCAAGCCTAACCAAAACTCCACTCATCCCGTCCTTTATAGTATAGATATTACTTTATGATCTACATTCATTTGATACGTTCATCCAGGCCTGAGAAAAGCTTGACTTTTCAAAGGAATAATGGGCATATTCAAGTCCTAATAGCCTTCTACGAAAGACAACATGGCTCAGGTTCTCCCTTCACAGCAGCCAGTTACCGGCAAATCTGGATTCAAGTCACATTGTGTATGTAAACCTACTTAAAATTAAGTGAGACATTGACTTCATATAAGTATTGGTCAATCTAATAGTTGGCATGGTACATTGTGAAATGAAGTGATATAGCTTCCAAGACTTACATATGCTCATGTTTAAACAAAGTAAATATATGCAGTTATTTGTCCACAAAATTAAATACACATTTTTGGATGGTAAGGTGTTGTTAAACTTAATCTGATGGAGTGAGGTACTCACCATGCCATCCAAAATTATTTCTTCTAAAAGGTGAGATTAATTTAGATGGTGATGTATCTTTATATATGAGGAAAAAAAAAAAGTCCTATACTCCGCTGGAAAGATATATGCCACGTACAATGGATTTGGAAGGTTCAAGGAACTGGTCCAAAAATGAGGATAGCACCATCAATGGCAATAGCAAGGAACCACACTAATGGGCATATAAGTCTTCTCACTTATTTGTCCTTAATTCTTTTTGGTTTCCACAGGTGTTCTCCCACTAAAGGCAATTATGTTCGAGCATTAGAGATTTATAAGAGGCATGACTCTATTGCCACTTATTTTTCCATACCTAGGTGTCGAATTCGAGACCATGGGAAAGAAACATGTAGCCATTTCAACCAACCATATGTTAGTTTTATTTGTCCTTAGTTAATAACCCATTTCTTATCTTATCGATGTGTTATTTCTGCATCACTCACACCTGAAGCGAGCAAAAGGATACCATTTTGAATGATTACGTTATGTTATTTGAAATCTAAAGGACATTGTGCTTTGTTGTTTCAAGAGGAATAAAGGAAAGATCCTCAATCCATTTTTCAAACATCTTATTTTGAGTGTCAGAATAGTCATAATAAACACATGATGGAAAAGTGAAAAATTAGGTGAACATTTGGAAAATTCACTAGAGTTGAAATTGACATTTGGGAACTCACTTTCTCATGTGTCTTCATGAGAGAATCTAGACATATTTTAGTTGACAGCTCTCAGTCTGTTGATTGACCCGCTTATATATATATACTTGCTTTTGTAGATAACTGGCACACTTGCTACTATCATATCAAATATGAACCTCCCGAACTTTATAGGTGTTTCTGGCTGGAAAGCAGAAATCAGGCCTAAAATGTACAAGACATCAATTTTCAGCTTTACCTCTAATGCAAATGTTTTGCAGCCTAGGATGGTAGTTTCAAGGTAGAAATCAGAATAGTAAAATGTTAACGTATACTCACAAACTTCAGTCATCTTCTGTTTTCTCTTGCATTTCAAGAAATTGTATTCTTTTTTTTTTTTTCCTTTCAGTAATTGACTAATTGATCCAATGATAATTTACAGGTTGTCATGCAGATTGAGCGATCAAAATGTGAGAGTTGGTATGCATATAATTCATACTAGTTTGGTTGAGCTTCTAAATTTTTATGAATTTCTTTTAGCCTTAAACCAATCATTATGAATGCCATGTGTAGGCCACTGCACAAAGGTACCCCGGAATGCAAACATGGAGAAACTGCAACATGGGTATTTATTTCCTGAGGTGCTTTTCAATACTTTTCACATTTGTTGATTGTTCATATGAGTCCTGTTTATCTCATCTAAATACTGCATTAACCATTGAGTTTCTTTTTAACCATTTACACTACTACAATGAATAATTGAATATCCAAGAACCTATTAATAGCTTGTATTTTTTGTTTTTCTTGAACTGTTAAAAGGTTATTTTGCCTTGCCAAAGAATTTTTAACTTTCTTAAACATCCAATGCTTTCATTCTCAAGGCTTGTTTGAGTTTTCAGTTTTTAGTTTTCATTTTCAGTTTTCAATTCTTTACAAAATTCTAAAAACTGAAAATGAAAAATGAAAATTGAAACTAAATAGGCCCTCGTTAAATGGACTTGGAATTTTGAATTACTTGATATTTTACTCCCTTTGATATTTATTTTTTCATATGACATGTCTTGGAATTTTATGATGATATTTGTGTTAAAGGCTAATCACTATCCTGATTGCATTAGATTGAAAGGCACGAGCTTATGCACTTAGAGAAGTATCCACATGCCAACATAGTTGACCTTGGAATTGGTGATACTACAGAACCCTTACCAACACTGGTTACATCAAGCATGATTGATGTAAGTTATAAAGGTTCTTTCTACTTATTTAGCAGTAGACAATGCATATAAGTAAGTGACTTTGAAAATTTATGTGCCACCTCGTGGGACAAGTGCCAAGAAACCACATGTATAAACTCTATATTTTTTAGTTTTAATTTGTTTCCATGTTTTCATTTAGGAGCTGGTATATAGATGAACATACTTCGAAAGTGAGTAATTAACACTAATAATTCTCGATGTCTTTTCTGGGATTAATTGTGAATTTTTATTTTGGATGTGCTGTAAGAAATCAAGCCTCTATGGCATATATAACAGGCTTGGAAACTATACTCATAAGAATATTTTCATATATTGGTATTTGTGCAAACTCTTGTTTGAAAACGTGTAATATGTTAATTATATTGGTGGCTTGTTCGAAAATCTAAACTATAAAGTATTCGATAAGATATTTGGACGGACCCCTTTCTGGCCCCTTGCGCCTACAATTTCAAGGTAAGCGAGTGCTTCAGCTAATTCTTAAATTAGGATATCTAATAACTAGTTAGTTTTGACTAGAAGAGATACTGTCTTGGTTTGGTTAGATAAAGAAAAATAAAACAGTGGTCTCATATATTGTTTTGCAGTTTGTGCGTGGCCTTTCAACAACAAAAGGTTATAAAGGATATGGCCCTGAGCAAGGAGAGAAGGTATCTCAGAGCTTGTTTCAGAAATTAATAGAATTTTCCTCATTAACACCCAAAATAATAGTCATGTTAAAGAAAAGAAACAAAAAAAGCGTTTTCCAGTTATGCATGATTTTGGACCCAATTTTCAGTACTTCTTAAAGCGCTTCTATATTGAAGCACAAAATATCAACCTATCTTAATCCACTTATTTAGACTTAAATTTTTGATATAGCAGATGATTCTAATATATCATCATGCAAGTAACAAGTATATAATCGGGAAAAACAACATTGCAGGCCTTGAGGAAGGCAATTGTTGATGCATTCTACAAAGATCTAGGAATAAAACCCACAGAAGTTTTTGTTTCAGATGGTGCACAATGTGATATTACTCGTCTTCAGGTATTCCAAAAATACTAGTTCATAATCATGTTTATTTGTTGTATTCTAATTCTACTTTATATTCTTAGCAAATTTTTACCTACCTACTACACTAATTAGTCTAGTCTTTGAGGTCATAGTGTCTCATCCTCATTGTAATTGTAATGTGAAATTCCTTTGTAATTGCTCAGATTATTATGTACTATTACTAACTTTCTTTTGTCACAATTCCTGCAGCTGCTTATGGGTCCCAATCTGAAGATAGCTGTACAGGATCCATCTTTCCCGGTATTGTAACTACTGAATGATTCATCTATCTGATTAATATGAACTGTTGAGTAGATGCCAACAAGTACTCTGGACTCAGTCCTCTAAACTAACAAGCAATGATGTCATGCACTCGTCAAAGATTTTATTCCATTTGCCTAGGGATGGTTTTGCTGACTAGCATTTTTTAAGACTATGAACTTGACTCTAATCATGCTAACAGAAAGTATATTTAACTCATGCAAATTCTTCTGAGGCAGGCCTATATAGATTCCAGTGTCATAATTGGTCAGGCTGGCGAGTTTGTGGATAAAGTTGGAAAATATAAAAACATAGAATACATGAAATGTGGGCCTCAAACAAACTTCTTTCCAGACCTGCATACAGCTTCAAGGGCAGAACTTATTTTCTTCTGCTCTCCAAACAATCCCACTGGTCAAGCAGCAACAAGGAAGCAATTGGAACAACTTGTGGATTTTGCCAAAGTGAATGGATCAATCATTATCTTTGATTCTGCATATTCATCGTATATCACTGATGATAGTCCTAAATCAATCTTTGAAATTCCTGGAGCCAGAGAAGTAAGTATTGCTCATTTATCTAGCAAAGTCTCATTATCTTGGCACAGGGTTGGTGAACTAAAACATTAATCACTTCTGGCAAATCATTAATTATTTGATGAGCCAGTTACTGGGGTGAATGTCTTCTTTTGAGGAGAAACTGATAACTCCTTTACCTAGTCTAGTGACATATGCAACATTATTTTTCACATGACATCTGATTTTTTTCTCTTGGCATGCACTATTTTCCTAGATGGCAACTTTAACCTCTGTCTTTTCCTTATTATGCTTTCAGGTTGCTATTGAAGTTTCATCCTTCTCCAAATTTGCTGGATTCACAGGTGTCCGCCTTGGTTGGACAGTGGTCCCTGAAGAACTCTTATATTCCAATGGCTTCCCTGTTGTATATGATTTCAACCGCATAATATGCACTTGCTTTAATGGAGCATCCAGCATAGCTCAAGCTGGTGGACTAGCATGTCTGTCCCAAGAGGGTTTAAGGGTAAGTACTAGTCCTCCAAGGGTATATTTGTGAGTTTGGATTTAAAAAAAGAAGAAAAGAAAAGGATGAGATCGTAATATAAAATCCTAAAATCTTCCACTACACACCCTTCCTTTCCCTTCTAAGATTCAAACTTACAAACATACCCTAACAATACATATAACTTCCCTGTCCTCAAGTTTAGTTCCCAGATTTAATGTAAATTAGTGTGACTTTTGCTGAATATTTTTCTGAAAAAATCTCAGGCTGTGCGGTCCCTCATTGACTACTACATGGAGAACGCAAGAATACTGGTTAATGTTCTGGCCTCTCTCGGGCTGACAGTCTATGGTGGCAAAAATGCACCCTATGTTTGGGTCCATTTTCCAGGCTCAAAGTCTTGGGATGTCTTTGCCAAAATTCTTGAGAAGACTAACATAATTACAGTCCCAGGTAGTGGTTTTGGACCAGGTGGTGAACAGTACATAAGAATTAGTGCTTTTGGCCAGAGAGATTCCATCATTGAAGCCTCAGAGAGACTCAAATACTTTCTCTTTCAGGATGAAAACTAATGCTCTGCTTCTGTCAGTTTCATGATCTATTCATATAATAAAGAAAAATGGCAAATCTAAGCCTTCAGTACTTCTATCTGTAAGAGGATTCCGGTATGAACTACACTTTTACTTCTACTGATAACATATTACGTCCTCGTAGTGCAATAAATATCTGGAACTAAATCATTCACTTTGATGATATTGCTCCTTTCAAAACTAGAACTGAGGACAAAAGTGTAACAAATCAGAATATTGGACTGGCTAATGTTATATGAGAAAAGGATTCTTCCTCCTTGATTTTCCGTTTTATTCTTCTCTCTCTCCCTCCCTCCCTGTCTCTCTAACTTCCTAATATCATGTTACCAAAAAATGACTTTATTATTCGCGTGGACCTCCTGTGAAGGCACCTGAGCAAAACCATTAAAAAGATTATCCTAGTTGTTCAAAATCGTAAATGTCAGATTACACGATACCTTGAGAAAAATAGAAAATAACATGAGTGGTAATTTCTGGAGCCTGATTGGTAACCAAAAAAAAAAAGTAACAATCAAACACGTCAATGATTCATAAGGGTGTTGAACATATATGCTTTTGACAACTACTTTGCCTCCTCCTAAAGAAATAGCCAAAAACGTACAACCTAAAATAAATAAAGGTATTGAGAAAAAAACTTCCATGAATTGTAACCTATAAGAGAGCAAATGAGAAATTTTAGGACATCACACAATAAATTCATCATTCACCTATAGAAGATAGTACCTGTCAAGTTGAAACAAGACCAAATGCTATTCTATGAGGCTATACTGAATGTACAGGAAGGAAACGAACAGAAAAACATTCAGATCCAATGTACTATTTTGAAATCCTTACTTTGTATAATTTGACTTTGTCTGTGCATGGGAGTGATGTGAATTACATCTTTATGGATCAATCATACAGTGGAGAGTGGACCATATACAATTTTAAATACTTGTGGCTTATCAGTAATCATACCAGAAATTCAGACATGAAATCAGAAATGCGAGAGAACTCTAGTTCCAATCAATCAAACTTTTAGGGAATGACAGCTAACTAGTTCAGCAGATCTACCACTCCTAGAAGCAAAAACCTTCCAAATTTCTCTCTCTGATTCTGCTGATGATTCATTAAGTTCACTGAGTTTGGTATCCAGAGAGGAAGCTAAGTCATTTTGCAAGTCAGCCTGTAACACTGTGATGTTGTGATTGGGATCTTTAGTAATTACGTGAAGCTTTCCAAGTAGACTAGCTAAAAGATAAGGAGATTCTGAACCAGTGAAATCATGAATAGGAACATCTCCTGCAACAACTTTCCAAGTATCACCTTCATAATCATACACCTTGATCTTTGCAGAGTCAAGAGAACTAGAAGGATCAAGAGCATATAGATCATCATTGACAGTAACACTCAATTTTGTCCCAGCTTGCCTCGCTGGCCAACCTTCACCCATGCCACTTGGCATTTCAAGCCAAGAATTGACATTTGGATCATAAACTTCTCCCCCGACATCAACAAAAAATGGCCAACAATACAGACTCTGAGGAACAAATAACCTTCCCCTGTATGAAGTCATTCCTGTGGCAATAGGCTTGAGCAAGTCAGCCAAGAAAGCAGTTGGTAGCACCTGAGCTTTAGCAAAAGGCATGCTTGGTAATTGGGACCATGTGCGTGTATGCGGGTCATATACTTCTGCAGATTGAAGGGGGCTTAGTCCACCACGACCCCTAGTAAGCCCTCCAACAACATAAAGCTTATCATTTAATATACCTGTCTTGCAATAGGCTCTCCCAACTGACATTGAACTGGCTTCTGTCCAAGCATTTTTAACGGGATCATACCGCCAAACAGATTTCATTGCTGAAGCCTTAGAAAATCCTCCTAAAGCATAGATGCAACCATCAACGGCCCCAATGGAGCAACCACAAAATGGCATCCGATCCAGAGCATCTCTCCTACCAAGCCAGCTCATTATGACATCAGCAATTCTGATACTTGAACCCACCATGCTCCACATCCGAAGGGGAAGGGCAGCCAGACCCTTCTTTGCTTCATCTTCAAAGGAAACATTAGGCAATGGTGGCAGCCTTTGCCATTTTCTGGAAAGAGGGTCCAATGCATGCCACAGAAGCTTGTCATCATTGACCTTTGTTAATATGTAGAGCCACTCCTCCACTGTTCCAAGTTCTTTTCTCAAACAAAATAGTTCAGAACTCACAAGGGCTGCTTTCCAAGCACGAGAAACTGATTTGAGATTTAAATAACAAACCCGAGGAACTCTAGCCAGAATCTGAAGCGATATCTCATCAGGAAGGGAGGGAATCAGTCTAGAGTTATCCTCACAAAAGCTTGAAAATAACCTCTGTCTCTTGCAAGCTTCACCTTGCGAAATCTCACGGGGATCGCTCCATCTAGTAGTCTTGGAACTGTTCGGACTAAGTATATTCCCCATTAAAACCACTTCAAATTCAAATCAAGACCAGGCACATCAACCTTCTGAGATAAATCTGTTCATTAACACTCAAGATCATTTCTTACCACAGCGAATTTATCTTCAATAGGCAAAAGCCTTTGAACAAAGACGGCATCAAAAAATATCTCCAAGTAATTGATCAAAAGGTAAAGAGATCACTAAAATAAGATGTACTAAAGTTACATCTAGACAAATATAATAGGTTCCCAGAAACTTTAGATAACCTAAAATTAAATTAATATTCAAGAGAGTCCTTAGTGACTGAGGACAACATGGACAGAAAAATTGTGAGTTAGTTTATGGAAATAAAGAGCAATCACTTCGCATATTGGTAGTATTTATTCAAACTCTTTTGAGCAATACAACATACTGATGGTAACTTCCCATAAACATCACAATGCATTAGCTAAAATACCCAAAAATTCAATATTTTTTTTTTTGTTAAAAAGGGGAAACCCAATCAGATAACATGTAAAAGGAATATCAGAAGCAACAATTCCGGCGGGGCAACTGTGAATAGAGCAAAATCAGATAAACCCACAAACCAAATCGGAAAAAAAAAATAGAATATAAAAACTCAAAATTGGAATAGAAAAAAGAGGCCACACCACAAGTCAATCGCGTACCTCAGAAGGGAAAGATTGTGAAATTGATCGGAGAAAAGGCCTTAGCGAAGAAAGGAGAAAGACATGTTAATGTGATGGTGTAGGAATCGGACGGAGGGGGACACGTTCGAAGCATCGACCACAACACACACAGCCACACAGAGAGAATGAAAATGAGATTCGACGTAGGAAGAAGGAAGGAACAAACGAGTGTGTGTGTGTGTGTGTGTGAGACTGTGAACCCAACTTCTTGATAAACGACAGCGCGTTCTATCTATCTATCTCTCTATCTATGTCGTGTGCGTCCGAGGTGTTTAGAGCCATCTGGTCCGTTCATATCAAAAGGGGCCCAATTCAATTGACGGCCCACATCTTTGTTCCCATCACCTGCCTGCCACCTCTTAATGCTTTTAATTAATTAATTAAATTAAATAATCAATTAAGACCACAAAAATTAATTAATTAAGCAGCCATATTATTATAATGACCACACGAGTTTGATTTTGAGGGAAAAATATATAATAATCTCACTCCTTGCTTTTAGTCACAATTTAGTACTTACTTTATCTTTGTATTTGAATATAACAATTTACTATAATTGTTATATTAGAAAAATGTATTAAAAATGACTTTTTAAAATAAAAATGACTCTATTACTAAAATAACAAAAAATGGATTATTAATTTCCAAAATATTTTTAAGATGAATATAACAAAAATCGTAAGATATGGCGTGGTGACAGTTCACCTTATCCATTAATCATATGATCTAAGCTGATCCTTATTCATTTAAAAATGAAGTCACATTTCATTACAATTGTTTGTCTCTTCAGCATAACTCCCGCCATGAATACCTGATTTTGATTAACAAAAAATAAAGAAGATAAATATAACAGAAACAAAAATTTTAAATCTTTTATTATGAAATTATAATTTATGTGAGTGATCATTCAAATTAACTATTAATGAAATATGACTTTCCCAAACACACCCTTAGCATCTGAAGGTTTAGGTCTCTTACACGAGGAAGGAATGTACCACTTTAACAGCTTTGCACCCCAGTCTAAATCCAAAGGCAGAGGAGGCATGTATAGATTTGATGAATTTAAACTAGGCAAACTAGAATTTCACTTGAAATTCTTGTGCTCTTGCATTTAATCTTAGCTTCGTATTGTACTTTCAATGAAACAGTGGAAATTTTCAGTTACTGCTAAGGTTTCGTAGAACTTACAGAACAAAAGGGCCTGACTTAGTGGTGGTCCAAGGGTGCAACACTGCTGAAAGCAGGATGGGACGGAGGAAGCAGATGAAAGACTGAACCAACATAAATTATTTCACATGGCACCCCTCTGCTAAAGTGTTGGATTAGTACAACTTATTCACTCATTATTGGGTGAGGTTTTGATGGACCTTATCTGCTTCACCCAAGTTCTAACTGTTAAATTTAATTTTATAGTCACCGCTTCATAACGCATAGTTCTGCCATATTTTCTTGAATGAATCCTTGTTATGACTGAGGATAGGTTTATATTTGATTGGTGAAAAAAAAATGTTAATTAAAAGAACATAGGTATATTTTTTTTCGGTATGAATGTAGCATTTTATTACAGCATAATAATAGTTTTGAGTAGATTACTAGATAATTTGAGTCTGCTATGGTTTGGGGCTATTGCATGACTCCCACCACCTTCAACTGTTCTACAGAGCAATTTACTTCCGTTCTAGGAAGATGTAATTGCAAATAGGTTAAGAACATTTGAAAAAAGTCGGACATTGTAGGTTATTCCATAGAAAGGAACAATTTTGACAAGCTATGAGGCTTGCTAGCATTGACAAAAGCATTAGCTTCTACCAACACTGTTATGTAACTGTCAACATTTGTAACACTGCTATGCATCTCCTCCAAACTGAATTTAACCATTTTTACTCCTTCAAACTTATCCATCATTGTCCAACTACATTCTCAGTTTTCCCTTGTGTGTTGCCTGGCGCCCATGGTTAGTGGCTATATAACCTTTCTGCGAAAGGCAACAGAAAATGACCATATCCGCATACCCTGTAACAAGGGGTCTAGGACACTCCTAGTTCTTGGGCCTACCTACCCTATTTGTGTGCAGGATACTCAAGAAGTCCTTGTTTGTATTTGTCTTACTCTCATGACTGATTGCCAGCTAGGGGCAAAAATAAGAAGAGTGAACAGTAAGATGAAGCCTTTCTGGTCTAACCTCCCCCCAACCCCAAACCTTATCCTCAAAAAGGCAAAACAAATAAATAAATATATATATATATATATGTGTATATATTGTAATATAAAAAATACAACTAGAAAAAACCCATGTTCATTTGGTTTCAATCTGCTTTCACCCCAATGGATGAACCCACTTCTCTCCAACGTGTTACATGTCCTTTATATCCATAACAAAAAACGGGGTTATCGTCAATTTTCTCTGCATTAACCACTGAAAATGACACGATTAATTTTGGACACGTTAAGATCGTAGGTGTATATGTATAATAGATAAAATGCCAAAATGATTCTAGACACTGCCAGAGTGCCAGTGAACCCATTGTTAGCCAAGTAATAATGACAGCATGTCTCTTCTTCTATTATATAGTCGCTTTCTTCTGTGCTTTCTCCCAGTTACAACAACCAGCATTAGCATTAGAACATTGTATTATATTATATAATATCTTCACAGCATTCCCAACCCTTGTGCTCCACCATTGATATTCATTCCCATTACCCCCACAAAACCCCTCATTTTTCTGTGGTAAACTGCGTGATGAGCCTGAAAAGCAGCAATAGGAAGATGAGGAGTGGTTTCATGTGCCACTCTCAGGCATCAACAGCAGTGTGCATGAGTACCCGTGATCCTCGGTCTGTGGTTGTACCTAGCAGGAATGACAAAAGCATTTTCCTTGATGATACCAGGCTTATCAACCATGCTAAGTACTCCAAACTTGTTGAGCCTCCCAGGTTCAGCTCTGCTGACAAGAAATGTGTATCTGTCTCTGTACCAAGGATCAAGCACAGGAGCCAAGATCAAGATCAAGAGAATGAACCAAGGGAACTTCAGAAAACAACAACAGATAATGTCTTTCAGGTTAGATAGCTAGATAGATGACTTAACACATTCTCCTGCACCGGGTGATATGTGCAAATGACACCTTGCCATGGACACATCACTCATGTCCTTTTTGTAGCATTTTTCTAACGCACGTACAATCTTGTATGTTTTCTTAAACGTCTTTTTTCCCCCCTTCTCTCTGTAGCACACTTCTATAATACTACAACACCAGTGATATTTCATGTGAATCCTTCAATAGTAGTTCAGAAGTTTCAATTTAAATTCTTGGAACTTTACCTGCTTGTGCTGAGAATTGAGAAAGCTACATTTCTCTGATAAATTGATAAAGTAATAAAAATTATGAGTCCAAATTGAAAGCAAGACCATAATAAAGTAAGGCATCTATGAAATGGAAATGAGGGGTTTCAATTCTGATATTGTTTTATATTTAAATTCCGGCTATGTTGCTTTTCTGCTACAAATGCTAGTGTGGTCAACAAAGGACCATTCCCTCTTCTGCTCTATCGATTAATTGTTAGATCAAATACAATTGCTAGGACTACACCACTTGTGCCAAAGGTGAACCCTGCAAAGGAAGGGATGAGCTCCATTTGTTTCTCCCGTTCATATTTTTTTGGTCATTTTCAGAGGTTTCAAGATTTTTCACGTGCTTTTCACTTGATATTGTCCCATATTCATATTCCTCAGAGAAAGCAAGATGATTATGTCCTATTTATACAAATGGATATTTTATTAGACACAAAATTTGGTATTACTAGGCAAGTCCTTTTGGCTTTGACCTACATAACGGTGTGCTTATGTTATCTAGCTTTCTCCCAAGGAGCTAATTGCACCTAAATATGAAATATACAGCTTAGTGTCTTGGAGTCATATCTTCACATCGTGTGATTTTGGCTTGCCTTAAAAATCTCACATGAAGAATGGCTCGGAAATAATGATTCCGAAAATCAAATTTTCAAGGGGGAAAAATAAAAAACTTGTACTCTTTCCTATTATTTTTATTTTTGCATTTTGAAAAGATATAATATGCAGGTGGTAGTGATGCGGGTTGCTATCCATTGTCAAGGATGTGCTGGCAAAGTGAAAAAACACCTGTCCAAGATGGAAGGTAATCATCAAAACTAGTAATATATAACCCTATAAGATTCACACAGTAATAATAACAAATGAAAAAAAAATGTAGGGCAACTAAATAACTCATTTGTCTCACATATCATACATTTTTCATAATCTAAAGCAAATTTCATACAGAGATATAGATTCCCTAGAGCACTTGATGGGTATCTATCATCATAAAATGAACTTTCTAAGTAGCAATAACTATTCTACATTCAAACAAATTTTGGGGTTTAAGACAAATGATAATTTAAAGTCTTAACATGTTTGTCGCAGGTGTTACATCATTCAGTATAGATGTAGAGTCCAAGAGGGTGACAGTGATGGGTCACATTTCTCCAGTGGGAGTCCTAGAGAGCATTTCAAAGGTGAAAAGGGCAGAGTTATGGAATTGCTAAAGAGCAATCAAGAGTCCCATAAATGCAAGCAGTGGAGATGCAGAGCCATAATCAAAATGTTAGGAGCCTTTTCCTTCGTATCTGTAACTTCTTTGTATCATGGTGGACCTGGTGGTCCTCTTAGAATAAAATTAGAAAATGGGTGACTATAGAAATCTGCTCATGTGACATGGTTGTGATTGTGATGTTCATTGACAATTTAATGATGTCTATTATGTAGCACCCCATTTCCGTTTGTAATTTCTTTCTTAGCATTTTTTACCCTTGTAAGATCATGGTGCCTCGACCCTGAAGTTTCATTTCCTTTGAAGGAAATTATTAACGAAATTTTCTAAGGCATGTAATATTTAGGTTTAATTAATCTGACAATCCCTATAATTTCATTAAATTTTCAATTGGATCCCTATACTAAAAACAAGTGTTTAATTGGGTCCCTAACTCCATTATTCATTACAAAAACGTTAGAATTAATAGAATATTCTCAAAATATTTTTTTCTATAATTTTACATTAAATAATAAAAAGAAAAATCCACTCTTTCCCTTTTCCCTCCTGTTCCCCTTTCCTACCACCATCATCAACCCCAACATCATCACTATTATCCTCCTCCTTGAGCCACCCATCAAAGTCTCAAACTCATTACTTTTTCCACCCCAATTTAATTATAAATATAATTGTTCAAGCTCCTGGTGCGGTCAAGCTCGTTACTTTTTCCATCCCAATCGTAATTTCCTGTTAACTCCCATATTAAAATGTTACACATCATTGTGATCCATATCCTCTTCGAGCCCAGTTTCTTTTTCTCGCTCAAAATGAAACTGATCAAAGTCAAGCGTGGCCAAGTAACATAGCCATGTTCCCTTGTCACGGTCTCTTCATGCTCACTCTTTCTTTCGCACTGCTCAGTCTTTCTTTCGCACTGCTCGGTCTCATCATGGCCAAGTCACATAGCCTTGTTCACATCATCTTCAGTTCATGACTTTGCTTTATCATTAGCCGCAAATAAGCCTATATTTTCTCTTTTGGGATTTTTTTTTCTTAAATTGCATTAATTGAATCTCAAATTTCTAATGCAAATTTTTTCTCTTCTCAAATTGCATTTGTTGAATCTCAAATCCTTAATCTCAAATTTTATGCTCAATGCACAATTGATGGGAATCTTTCACTGTAATCTATCCTTAGTCATGAAGTATTCTGTTTCTTGCTACTGTTCCTCTTTTGGTACTTCTTATTTCCTTTAATTTCATCTTTTTTTTTATCGAGCCCTTGAAATTTCTCACTGGGTTTTTATTGCCTTCAAGTCATTGCCTTAATTTTAAGTTTTTGAATTGTTGTTTGCTTCCTTTATATTGTACGATTTTACTAGAGTGATTTGAGTTTTTATTTTCTTATTTATTTGCCACTTAGCTATGAGTCTGCTTTGTTTAGTGCTAATGAAAGTTCAGAAATGTTAGGGATGATGATGTTGGAGTTGATGGTGGTGGTGGGGAAGAGGAAGGGGAGGGAAAAGGGAAAAGTGGGTTTTTTTTTGTAAAATTATAGAAAAAGAATATTCTAGAAATATTCTGTTAATTATAATATTTTTGTAATGGATAATGAGGTTAGAAACCCAATTAAACATTTAAGGGTAATTACAGTAACCTCTCTCGAGGTCCATCGAAATTACATTCACCCCCTTCTAGATTTCAAAATTACATAGACTTTCCTTAATTTATTTAATTATATTGCACTAACCTCCCCTCTTCTTAAATTTTAAATTTTAAAATATAAAAAAATAACAAAATAACTATTTTACCCTTATACATTTGATCTATTTCCATGTATATCTTCCCCAACTCCTCACTATCTCTCACTTTATTTGTCATTGTTGTGGCTCAAAGACAAAGATAATGTAAATAGCAGAAATCTCATTGGCTTCCAAAATGCAATTCGTGGTGGAACAGGAGCATTAAGTTAGTAGTAGCTTTTGTTGCTGTTGGAAGAAGTGATGGAACAAGAGCACATGACAGCCACAGTGATGACGGCGTTGGTGGGGATGACGTTAGCATCGGTGTTGTTGTTGGAGGATGCGATGAGGGAAGGTGTGGAGTTGAGGAGGTAGATTCACTCTGTCCTACACTGCCTGCTTGCCCCAATTGGAGGATTCTAATTCCTACGCATAGTTGTAAAACAAAATATAGTGAAAAGGGAAAACTAGTTTGGTTGTTCAAAATTGAAAGAGTAAAATTGTTCCCCACATTTGTGCTAAGTTAGAATCTGTCACAACAAACAACCTTTTTCTTTAATGAAGTCCACCACCTCCAATCAGAAACTCAAAAGTGTCGTGAAGCCTGTCATCAGCGATTTCACGCCTCCGTACTTCCACTCCAGCCCCAGCACCGTGGTGAAGCCTGCCACCATCCCCACTACGGACATAGGTAGGTCTCAATGCTGCCACACCTATCCGCCGGAGCTGCCGTCGTGAACCAGAGCTTTGTCATCAATCCTTCCTTTGCTATTCTGCTTTGCTATACTATTAGGATAAGAATTGGGAATTAGGGAATTTCATTAATGTTAGCTTTTTTAGGGTGGTGATGGGCGGAGTTGATAGTGAGGGAGAAGTGTGGTAGTTGTTGGGTATCAGATTTGGGTATGGATGAAGATAAGAGATGGTGGTTGGGTCTAAGGAAGAAGATGACATGGGTAAAATTGGAATTTTAAAAATTATTTTAAAGGAGGGGATGTCAGTGTAATTTTCAAATCTAGAGGGGGATAAATGTAATTTTGATAGCCTCGAGAGAGGTTGCTGTAATTACCCCAAATATTTATTTTCAGTATAGGGACCCAATTGAAAACTTTTAAAATATAAGGACCCAATTCAAAATTCATTGAAACTATAAGTATTGTAGGATTAATTAAACCTAATATTTATTCACCAAGGGGATGATTTTGTATATTGGGTAATATAATTAACCTCAAGCATGGAAACATATGCCATTTATATATGCACCCAAGCATGGGGTCATTATTTTGGATATTGGTAAAGGATGGTGATTTAAGTGTGTTATTAGAATTTTCGGAGAATAAGAGAAATATGGGGTTTTTTTTAATACAAATTCCTACCTAGCGATTTATCACCATTGTCAATTAAAAAATAGTATTTTTTCACCCACAAATCAGTATGTGGCGATTTGTGCGTATTTACCATCGTTGTGAGTGAACCTATACTAGTTTTTAATTGACAACGGTGGTAAATACACACAAATCGCTACATAGCAATTTGTGAGTGAAAAAATACTATTTTTTAATTGACAATAGTGGTAGTTTATTTTGATAGTAATATGTTTACAAGTACAAGTGAGGGTGTCATGTTTGTGCGAGAGAGACCAGTTTGTTTTTATATTCCCTATACTTGTTCATATGCGTAGCTAAAAGATGCACTTTGTCACTCTATAAATAGTGAGGCTCCAAAAATAGCTATGGATCTGTTTGTATGTAAAAAAAAAGGGGGTTCTACTTGTTGCAGTTGCACAAAATGGTAATCAAAATATAACTAGTTAGGACCCATTAATAACTAGATTTTTTTTTTGGATTACACATGCTAAAAAAATTACATAATAAGTCTATCAACAAAGGATACTTGTTTGATTACAAAGCTACAAATATAACTGCATAATAAGAAGTCCATACTTAAAAAGATATATTATCTCCCTTTCCCTTTCCCCTTATCTTGCTGAAATGGTGACAGGTTATACCTATCAGGTGGCATTGATTTTGTTTTCCCTAATTTACGATAAACGAAATCAACTATTTTCCTCCTGAGGCCCGTCTTATTCTACCCTCATTGTCATTGTCATTGCCCCCGCCCTCACCTTCACTCTCACCCTCACCCTCATTGCCCTCACCTTCATTCTCATCCTCACCCACATCTCTCACCCTCACCCTCATCTTCCTTGTCTACATATCCTCTACCTTCACCTTCAAGATATGGTGTTCAACTCGATGTCTCGGTATCCTGAAAACTTTGGATCAACATCTCTACATCGGCATCCGTCATCAAAGCACAATCTTTAGATAATATATGTGCATGAGGACTCTGTGTAGGTGGTGGCATCTGTGGAATGTACATATGTTCAGGTGGTAGCATATTGAGATCATATATTCCTCCATACCATGACATTTCTGACCCACCGATCCTAAAGTGAATGGACCTTCTCTCGCTAGACATCGTCTCACTAGATCTGGATCCACCATGGTATCCAATCGGATAATATGATAACTGGGTGGATCTTGCACCATAGTTGTATGTTGACCCTGTGAAAAGCAAGGGATTGGATTATTCCAATAGGCCAGGGGAGGGCACATGATGTGGTTTGTAGAGGGGGGACTTGATCCGTTCCATGGAGAGTACGTGATCTTCTCCTCCGTGGGGCAGCACCTGATCTGCATCGTGCTAGGGGTGCTCGTAAGGTACCTCTTCTCTTCCATGGGGGTATTAGACCGAATAATTGTAGCTGACCTATTGTATGGGAAGCATGCCACGCCCGGTACTCATTGGAAGGGTGATAATCAACAATGAGCTTACCCTGTATCCTTCTGTTCATTCGATCATCCCACATTTTCACCCATCATGCATATTTTACTCTCCAATTACTTGTTTTCCCTCTTAAATATTTATTTTGATATCCTGTTAAATTCGGGGGCTCAGCAGGAATTGTCTGTTGATATCCAAACTGTCGCATAACACGATCAGCTGAGTGCAACTCCATTATCTCAAAGCACAAAAATGGTACCACGGTAGACCATTGTTGATGTTCGGCTCACAAGTCATCTGGAATAAGGGCATCAACATTAGCATCTCAATATGGTTGCCACATAATCTGCATCAACAAAAAAAAAATGATATGCATAATTAAATATAAAAAATTAATATATTGCAAAATATTAGAAAATATTTTATATATTATACCTCATTTCCTATATTATTAATAAGCTATTTCAGAGTTTCAAGATCTCTAAATGATCTGTCCCTTGGATACTATGCTCGATGCCAACTGTGACATATTATGTTAATCAGGTACAACTTTAACAATAACAAATTTAAAACTAAATAAATTTTACCTCATTAAAAGTGAAAAATCCAGTGCATTTGGAATTGGAGCCAGAAATGGGAATCATTTCCATGCCCATACTTGTAATAATACCATGCAGCTGCTGATATCAGTTGTTTTTTTATGGGATGCACGACACACTGAAGATATAGCACAATAGGCAAGCCAACCCCAATCAGAGGACCTGACTTGCTTTAAATTCTCAAGCAGTTGAAGGTATTTTACATGTATCTCAGAATTGCTCTTGTCTGGGATAATAAAATTGGCTAATAGTAAGAGTATGTAGCCTCGAGCATGGAATTATATCTACATTTCAATTGTAATAGGAAGACATGCAAGATGATACCTCAGCCAACTTAATTTAAGTGCCTCGCCATCAATATCTCGTGGTCCAGGCACACCACCAAGCAGATGATTACATGTCAAAGTTGTCAGTGTTCGATCCAGTGACAACTTCACTATGGACAGGAAGTCCAAGTAGAAGTGCAACATCTTCCATTGTTAGTGTGCACTCTCCATATAGGAGTTGAAATGTATGCCTTTTTGGTTACCACCTTTCTACTAGAGCACTAATTAGAGGCCAATTCAATTCTATATCCATTAGTTGTGAAACACGGTATAAACCGGCATATTGAATGTAGCGAACTATTGCTGGCTTCATTGCAGGAATAGACAAATGATGGGGGTGCAATACTGTATTTACCTGCTACAAATACATCTTTTAGGTACAGTAATCGTAACACAAATCAATGTTACTATTTAAATATTATAAAAAATTTACATTTTACAATAGTAATTAAAAAAATTTCGATATTATAAAAAAATAATTCTACAATTAGAAAAAATAAAAAAAAATGTTTAATACAATAAAAAATAAATGTTATTTTTTTATGACATTATATAATTCTACAATTATAAAAAATAAAAATAAATGTTAATATAATAATAACTTTCCCGAATGTTAACATAATAATAAAATAAATGCTAATACCTACCAAAAAAATATTAACATAATAACAAATAAAAATAAATTTTAATATAATAATAAAAATAAAAAACATTTATTTTTTATTTTTTGTATAAAAAAATAAATGTTAACATAGTAATAGTAACATTTATTTTTTTGTAATAATTCTATACTTTTTTATTTATTTTACTAATACATATATAATAAGCATAATAAAAATAAATAACTTACCTGTAATTTCTGTACAACATGAAGTCTTCGATCCATTATTTTATTTTTTCTAATCATTTCTTCTTCTATAAAAAAAAAAAAAAAAATTTACTCTTTAGTTGCTATAGTTTATAACCCACTCCTCGTTTTCCCTATCACAATTCCCTCCTTCTCTGCTTGTACACATCCACGATGCGCTCCTTCTCCATTTATACACTCACGCAGGCATGCATCCCGGGAAGTGAAGTGAGGAGTGCATCACGCATTCACGGACTGCAAAATAATTACCCGTGCAGCGTCCCACCACTTCTTCCCCTTATCATTGTTTGTCCTTTTTTTTTTTTTGTCTGCGGATGCTTTTACACGGGTGTCTCTTCCCCTTGTCATGCTTTTTCCTTTTTGTTTGCCTCACAAATCGCTATTTTGCGATTTTCTCAACATCCACAAATCGCTAACTCGCGATTTGCATGCAATCGAATTCACAAGAGACTCGTCACTTTCTGGTTTGTCTTTAACAAATTGGTAATTACTGATTTGAGAGTAAAAAACACAATTTCAGTCCAAATATCACCCAAACCCCATATTACACCAAAACACAAATACAAATATCATTATAAAAAAAATTTGCCGCATGTATAGCTAGCAATTGATATTGATATGTACAGATATATTTGAAAATTGAGAGTTCTTAACAAGATCTTTTTGGGTAAAGTGAAACATTCTTTTTCTAAAAGTTCTTATGAGAATATAATAATTGCAAAGTTAAAGGACCAGTGTTCACATAATACTATAATAGAAATTAATTCCAAAACGACTTGTCCCAAGGGAAGAAAAATAGAATGTGGGGTTGCAATAAATAATAATGATCCAGATATTTGGTTGATGGTTACTCTTTTCTTCCTTAATGAATTACCTGCTTATTTCGTGTAAATTAATTACTTTGTTTAATTTTTTATTTTTTATTACTTTTACTCCTACATAGTTGACTTTATTATTATCTGTCCGTCGAATTAGTGTTAAACATACCTCAGTGTAGAACAATATAGTGCATGAAATAACACACCAAAAAAAAAAAAAAAACCAACACAAAAAATACAAATGTCTATTGTAACTGACCAAAGAAAAAAGTCTCTTAATCTTTCTTTCTGGTATGATCAAATCAACAAAATTTATTATTTAACCAAACACTTTTATCTTAGAACTCGTTCAACAAGAAACATTGAATGCATATTATACCACAATTGACAATCCACATGGTGGGGATCAGCGGCGGAGCTTTGAAGGGACAATGGGGCCATGACTCCCCCAATTTTTTTTCAAAAAGTATATATATATATATATATATATAAAGAAAATAAATTTAAATGTAATAAAAATGTAAGAAACATTACTTATATAATGTTATTCAATTATATCTTTCTATATATGTATAATTTTTTAAATAGTTGGTGTGAGAGTTACATATGTATAATAAATAAGAGGTGTGATATGTTATCTTATATAGATTATGTTATTCTATAAAAATGAGTTTTTTCAGCTTAAAATTCATTAACTTATCTTTTAATTAAAAAGAAAAAGATCACATCATAATTAAGTATCATTTTTTATTTTACATTAAATAAGTAATTATAAAAGAATATTCAATGTAGACAATAGATTTGTTAACTTTGTGCTCTATGTTGATTCTTAAGGATGCTATAAAATTTTTGACATCATTAGATGTGTGTTTGGGAATATAATGTGGAAAGAAAAGGTTTTTTCATCTCAATTTGAAATGACTTTATATGTTTGGATAAAAAAATAATTTTCATTAATTTTAAAATTTACTTATAAGTGAAAACAGATTTTTTTATTTTTTTTATTATAAGAAAAAACAAACTACTTTAGCATTTTAATGCTTTGATTAAAATAATCCAAAGTAGAAAATATTATAAAATTTAGAAAATCATTTGATACATTTTTTTAGTAACTTATAATATAAAAGCCATTATTTTCATATAATCCAAAAAAAAAAATACCGCGTAAAAATTACTTTTGAGCTAGTATAACCAGACAAAAAATTAATTTTGAAATAATCAATTATAAAAAATTTTAATTATAAATGCATTCAATTATTGAAATAATTTTAATCTCATAATTAATCCAAATATACATTAGTATTTATCATGTTAGTTGTTTGCTATAAAATTTATATATAGATGTGCAATTAATTTTAATTTGATTTGATTCTTGTAATTTAATTGATATGTGAAATTTTTTGACCCCCCAAAATTTTTTTTGAAGCTCCGCCAATGGTGGGGATGTCCAAGACCAAGCCGGCAGTAGCAATAATAGAAAGACTAGATTGCGATTCTTAAGATATGTTTAGTTAAAAAGTAAAAATAGAGATAAATTTTTCATAAATATGGTTCACATATAATTTTATACATACGGTTCATCAACTAAATTTTACATCCTACTTTTATCCCATAACCAAACATACTCTATTGAGTGACAGCATCCATCCCTCCCCTAACTATTTTGCCATTTTCCTGCTACACTGTGAGACCCAACGTTTTAAATGGCATCTGCGCATCAGATAATTAAGTGTTTAATCTAACCATATATATTTAATTATAGAGAGAGATGATAAGCTACAATGAGAAAGAGGCCTTATAGAAAACGTTAACAATATATTTCCAAATGCCTCCTTTTAAGTCTTTCTTTATTCATACCATACCCTAAGAACCAGAGGATCTGGTGAATCTTGCTGAATTGGCGCCCAGATTCATTTGGAAACGGTCAAATTTTGTGCCATCGTAATTCTCAAACCATCATATTCTACAATAGATATATTAGTCTTACTCCTATTTAAACCAAGAACGATTATTTCCACAATTTTTGTCATCATTCATCAGTAGGTTTCCAAAGTCCACAAGCAAGCATATATTATAATTGGATACCCTATATCCTTATCTCCACATTGGCTTCAATTATTGATTCTGCCATTTTGTAGCAGACAAAGATATATTCCAATGGGAATTCCAAGCCCAGGAGGAGTGCTCAGTTTCTCAGTGGTCAGTGGAGCAGCCGCGGATTGAAGCTAATCCAGCTCAATTTCAGATAGCTCTTATTAATTGAGGCCATCAGGTTGGGAAGAAACGGTGCTCCAAACATGAAGGCAAGTAATTTGAAAATTCTCTTTGCTTTTCTGTTTCCTTTTTCATGTCTAGTTTAATTGTATGAAGCAATATATATGGGTTATTTGGAATTTTTTATTTGTGTTTTTAAAAACTATTTTGGGATAGCAATTAATGAAACCAATTAATTACAAATGTGTCATCGTATTTTTTCTTGTTTGAAATCAGGATGGGTTTGCATTTTAGGTGAATTTTCTCTATTTTATGGTTTTTTTCCCCTCTTTTTGGTTGGATGAGTATGAAAAGCATAATATGTTTGTTTGGCCTTGAAGAACATAAATGTTAATGTGGGAAACAACTGAATAAGATATTGGACTGGCCCAGGGCGTTCATGAGGTCGCTGGTCTAACTAAACAAAACTGGGCTCAAAACGAAGAAAATCTTCTTTAACTAACAAACTAATAAGCTGAGGCCGGGTAGCTCTGTAGTTTGAATTTTGCAGAGGTCACAAAGAAGGCGTACCCTACTAATAATAATAATAATAATAATTAATCAAGCCGGTGGCATAGTAGTTCAGCGCTTTGCCCTTAAGCAAGTGATTGGGTTTCGATTCCCAGCTTTTCTAAATGGAAAACACTCCTTGACCAATATTTTACCACTTCGTGCATTGACAGACAGGATGAAGGATTAGTCTCATGGCTGTCAGATATGAAGATACTCTCGGGAGATCGAAAAAGAAAAATAATAATGATAAAGCAAGTTGAATACCAAAAAAAAAAAAAAATAATAAAATCACAAAAAAAAAACTAATAATTGGTCCAGGATTTATTCGACGTATCATACTCCAAATTAAATAACTATAAGAAGTGATTCATGAAAAAGGAGTTCAGTGGTTGAATTTTATTTTATTTTTCCCTGTGGCCGGTGGTTCGGAATCCTGAGCGATAGACAACTCTGACCCTGGCTGCGACTGTGGATTCATTGAATGTAGACATACATATCCTTCATCAGTCTTATGATTTTTAATTTCCGGTTACACTTTAAATAAGATGTTTCTTTGACTTTACTTTTTTTGTGGTGGATATGTTTCTCTGGCTTTGAATCCAAAGAATCACATATATTGCATGATTCTAAAAAAGAAATGAATCTTAAATGGTTGCGTAGACCATACATTATTTTAAGACATTTTTTTAATAAAAAACTAGATATGTTTTACCAAGTAAGTAATCATAACGATAACCAAGTTTGTCTAATATATTATATTAATTCCATAATTGAATAATTTATAAATAAGATTTTAATTTTAATATATTACCAGTCTAAAATTTATCATTCACCTAAATCACTTTATTTAAATAATTTTTTAAATAATAGATATATAACTCAACTATTTTTATTATTGATATGACAATACATTAATTAGATATAAATATTAAAAAATTATATATTATTAAAGCACAGAAATTAATCTCTACAGAAAATCAAGTTGGCAATAAAATAAGAGCATTTTTTCGACGAAAAAATAAGAGTGTTTTTTAATAATATTTTTAGATAATTGATTCCGATTCACATGGTTGAACCGGTTCATTTTCTCAAAAAAAAATTTAGTTTTTTTTTTCATTTATAACTGAAATTTATTTTTTCTCTTAATTAACCTTGTCTAATGTTAGATGAATTGGAGCTCGTAACAATATGAGTTTGACTTCTATTTATGATGAAAATCTTCATTTTGTTTCCATTTTCTTAATTGATGTGTGACTATTATTGAATGGTAAATTTTATCTCTCTGCTTATACTTAAATACGTTATAGGTTATACTAATAGTACTATAATATTTTTAGTGTAATATCGATTTATATAATGAAGTGAGTTTTAAAAACGTAAAAAATAAATTTAAATATTTTCTTTATATATATATATAAAGGTTAAGATAGTTACATTATTTACTAACTTTTACAGCATAAATTTTTTATTAATTTAACTATTGAATTATAATTATCTATTAATTAATTATTTGTGTTAATTTTGAAACACAAAATAATATCAATAAGAATGTGGTAATATTTCTTTATATATATTTTACGTTTGTATTATATTGATTTTTATTTATATGAAAAATATATGAAATAATTCAAAATTAATATAAATTTTGTAAATGTAATCTATAAAATATCAACTTTCAATCTCACACCAAATTTTATACAAAATTATTTAGCTGTAAAAATTACTCAAAGTAAAGTGATTAGATCACATGTATAACCTTGGATTTATCAACAAACATAATCGTTGGTTGTATGATAATTCTATCATTTTGAGTGATAAAAATACGTTATTCTTTGTGTCTGTTCAAGAATTTTGACATAATTAACTAAGGTGTATATATAAATTAGCTTTAGTTTATTCTGGTTCAATTTCAGTTAAACTTTCATACAACGTCGCGTATAGAGACCTTGTAATGAAAGGTGAAATGCATGAGCAAAATAATCAAAGAAAAACTACCACTTTATAACATGTGCTTATATTTAATTTGCATATTGTGATATGAAGTTGGTAAGTTGAGTTTTAAAATAATTATTATATAAAACAAGCATGTTTAATGACATAATAATATATAGTTACATTCAACCAAAAAAATAATATATAATTAGTTAGTAATATACTTTTTATGTTACTACTCATATATTGAAATTAAATCCTCAATGTTGGTAGTGATAGTTTACTTTTTTGGTTTACGTTCCACGTACTGTGGTTGATTGTGAAACTCAAAAGGGTGGTAGTGGGTTGTTGAGAAGGTGCATTCTCAGGGTTTAGAAAGTGATCTTTGGCGTTGGTTTAGAAATGAAGAATTTACGGTGCACATGAATCTCTGACTTAATTATTCGACCAAAAAACAAAATATCTGACTTAGGAGTAATATGATCCGTCTAGAATGATTGATGAAGCCCTTTTTAGCCACCTGCTACTGGAGAAAAGCACGAAAAGACTGATCAATTACAAGGCGAATATAATTTTCTAAATTTAAAATTTATTATAATTACATATCTCATTTAAATATTTACTTAGAAGAAATTATAGCATTTAATTGATTTTATATACCTAAAATAAAAAATTTTAATTTCTATCTATAGAAATGAAATTTTGGAAATCCTTGCATATATAAGTACGTATTTTTCTTATTTTGGTAAGTCTCACTTTTATTATATGCTATTATAATTTTTTTATATTTATGATATTTTTGTTTAATGTTATTTTTAATCTATTTTGTTGCATTTTAAATTTTTTAACATTCATTTTATATCACATGATATTTTATTTATGTATCATTCTATTTTATTTTTATAATAATTAAAATTTATAATCTAAATTTAAAATATTTTATGAATAAAATTTAAGATAATTTATGAAATATGTACTCATTATAATTGATTTTAAATCAGTTAAATTTTGATTATTAATAAAAAATTTAATTTTACAAATATATATATATATATTATGTTTTTCAAATAAAATATATTAACATAAAAGTAATGTAATTACCTCACACAAGTAAAGTATTTTATAAATAAATAAAATATAATTATCTATCCAAACTAAAAAATTAAAATTGAAGGAAATTTAATTGAAGCATTTTAATTTTGTAATATTTTAAATTCTCTTATATTTTGAAAATATTCCCTCTAAACGCACACTAAAATATTTTTTTCACATATAAATTTTTCGGATTTTGATTAATTTTGGTAAGAAATCATTTTTTTCAACTTAAATCTAATTATATAAATAAAGATTCTAGCTACCACGATATAACCATTTTACAATGTTAGTAAGTAATAAAAAATTGTCGGTCCATTTTCAAATAAAAATAATTCAAATTTTAAAAATTCTTATAAAGTGGATGAGTTATAAATAGTTATTGGCTGAAAATATAAAATATCTTACAAAACGTATGACAATTAATACCTATAGATAAATGTTCATGCAGTAGATGGAATATTATATAACAACGGGCATGGTAGAGGATGCTTTAATCATGATTAAATAATTTTTTAATATAAATAAAAATTGCAATTTTGTTAGATTAATTTTGATGTTGTATACACATAAAAAAATGATTTATTGCAATACAAAATAATTATATCTTATTATAGGTGTGAGTTTTGTAGTAGTTAGATATAAAATTACTTTACACTGTTAATATATCGAGTTAAATTTATAAATTTAGTTTTACTATATTAGTTTAATTTCTATGTACTAAGAGCGTAAATTATTTTATATTATTATCCAATCAAATTATCTCATTTACATTATTTATTAAATAGTGGGTGTGAGAATTGGTCATTTTTGCTAAAATAATAATATATGATTTGATAACAATGTAAAAGAATTTTACACTATCAGGGCAAATAAATTAAACTCTTAATATACAATATTTACACTATTATTCGTTCAAAATATTTTATTTATAGGACTTTTAGAGTATATTTGAATTGGTGGAGCATGATGGAATAGAATAAAAGAGAGTGAAATTTTTTGAAACTCCATTGTTTAGATATAATAATTTTGGATGGAGTGAAAATGAGATGAATATCGTCATGTACTCCATTTCACCCTATTCCACCACCTCTTCACATTTTTTGTCCCCCAAATTGGGGAGAGTGTAAAGGAATAAGTTTTTTCAATACGATTACTATTCTACCCTTGTTACTAATATTACTATATTATAGTTTAAGAATATTATATGAACAAAAAGTTTATAGTTTTTAATTTATTTCATTTACATAGTGAAACAATAAAGCATTATAACTATGTAATTATGAGTATACTCCACTCTATTTTATTCCACTCTACTATTTACTTTCAATTCAAATGCATTCTTAAAGTAATAGTGAAAAAAATTAATTATCATAGCTGAAGCAATATACAATTAAATGATCGTGTATAAATTTTTATGCTATTAATAAATTTATATTTTATTCTCAAAAAAGTACTCCATTTTGGGGTTAGATAAGTGAGCTCCTCTCCAATGCAGATATATTATATGATTCAAATTATTAACATTAGAAGTGAAATTTAAGTGGCTTTGACTGGCCTCCTTCACATTCGCTTTTATCAAAAATAAATAAATAAATAACTGGTTCTGCAATTTCCTTTCACTTTTATCAACCATTTTTAGACTAAAAAAAAAAAAACTTACAGCTCTTAATGTGGATTAGGATGCAATGTATAAAATTATATAAAATAGAGTACGTATAAAGTAAAATGAAACTAATAATTAGGAATTTAAACAGGTAATTATCCACACAAAAAAAAGAAAGAATATAAACAAGCAAAGTGGCTAAAGAGCACACTAAAGCAAAGTCGAATAAGACTTCTTAATAGATATATAAAAAGTTAAAATATCAAAGAAGTAAATGTAATGCATATATACATGCATCTTATCTAGATTCATAAGTAGTGAATTTCCATTTCTTCTCGCCTACTACCTTGGAAAACATTGTTTCCTCTCCTTCGGTTTTACAAGCAAGCAACCATATACTTTTCCGTTTCTTCTTTTCACCATGTTTCAAAGTATACTCTGCAAATCAATTATCAATAAATAACATTGTGGGGGCAATATTTTAGGTATTCAAAATTATATACTTTTAGGACGTATATTGAAGTAAAAATAAGTGAGAAAATTTTAGGTCTGACCTTAATTTTAATTTTACACATGGGACTCTTTTATAAAATTTTCACATCCATTTTTATTCGATACACCCCCCACACGCACGCGCGCGCGCGCACACACACACGTCTCAAAAGAACATTCTGTACTTTAAACTTTAAAAAGAGCTTATTGAAATATGCACTTTCATGGATATGGATCATGCACCTTGCCTTTTCCCATGTTAACTATTGTACTATAATGAGTGCTCTAAAAAATTGGTTATCAGGGAAATAAAACGGCAAAATTTTAATTAAAAATTAAGAATTTTATGTTTATTGTATTGAAAACAATCAATTCTTTTTTCTTAATCAATACCTTATATATTTACGCTCTTGTTTACTAAATTTTAAAATAAAATCATCGGAGAAGGTGGAGGGATGGGAAAAGAATTGGCTGCACGATTCGTGATTCTCCAACACTTTCATTGATCTGCATTTGGTTTCCATCAAGTCAACGTTAATTAGGTTGATCAGCAGTTCAACTATGAATGGTATACATCAAAAGTATTGTGGATAAAAAATTTCTTGCTTAAGGTAGCCACGTGGATGGACCAGGCGATATCAATTGTCAAATGCCAAGCTGGGTTAGGTCTAAACCTAATTTTCACTTTCCCCCTAGCTATACTTTGCGCCTTGAACCTTCATTGGATAACTCCACCAGCAGTTCCTATCATCTCTTGCCAACATTTTGCATTTTATTCCCTCTTTATGTGGATTTTAGTGCCCCCATCAATAGCTTGCCCTGAAGAAATTTCATATATATATATATATATATATCATTATATGATATAAATACCGGATAAAATTTTTACATCTCAATGACCAATTTAATTTTGAATATGATATGTACTATAATAATTAGAAAATTGATTTAGAGTTATCTGGAATGATAGAAAAAATCATAAGTTAAAAAGCATTCCAATAAAAAATCATACCTAATAGAAAAAATCATAAGAAGTTAAAAGGCATTCCAATAAAAGGATTTTTGGAGATTTACTCCTCCTATTCCTATTAGGTTTTTTGTGTCACGGTATAAATGGAACAACCAAACACTTTATATAAATGGCTAGGAGAAATGTCTCTCCTTATGTCGGTAAAGTGACGGCCCAAGCCATCCATTATAACGAAACTCATACATAAGAACTCATAAACATATCTATAATAAATAGTGCTTTTAGCCCAATAACAACAATGATCACTTGGGCTTAAACAATAAATTCTAATTATTTGATATTCAATTAATTTGGGTCCATAATTAAATTCAACATTGATCTATACACAAATTATTCCAACAGCCCCGTCATTGTCAAAGTCACAACAGCCTTCAAGTTTATACTATGGGTGATTTTATATTCACCCAAACCCTTTTAAATACTGAAAACAAATATATCTAATGGTTTAAAATTATAAAATTTTCATTTTTTTCACCTTTTTGGTATAATAAGATATATACTCAGAGGATATACATATTCTTACATAAACATCTGTATTGCTTCGCGAATCTAAGAACAATGGTTAAATATCTATACATATAAAAATACTAATACTACCAATAGTAACATTTTTCTCAATAAGCGTTGCCAAAAAGTAATTTAGACCAGCTATTGTAACATTTGTTAACGTGTTACAAAGTAAGTGTTGCAATATGTCATGTCTGTAGTTATACAAACATACTTAAACAGACAAATTAAACCAAAAAAGTTTTTCCCCCCTCAATCAATTAATCGACACAGCCTAAGTAATAAGTGCGAAAACAATCAAATTTTTTACATAGTAATTCAACGAAAGGTATCGTCTGAAAATGGTCTATAAAGTTTGTAGTCGTACTTTTGCATGTAACTTTTTCAACATTGATAAATCCTAATTTTAAAGTTATGTTTATAAGGGTGACCAACAAGATTGATAGGAAACATATATGTAATAACAAAAATATTTAAAGACGTCTTTGAAACTTATATAAAATGAAAACAGTAAGTAAGAGGCTTTTCTAGTCCTTTCCTTGCTACTAAAAGTCTCAAATACAATCTAAACACACACATTGATACGTGTTGCTGCCCAAGCTCAGGGTAGTTAGTAGGTCTCGGAAGTGATTCACATGTTCTCCCCTCCTGGTCCGGCCTATATTCCCTAGTTAAGGGCCCATTGTTGTTCTTTAATACGTGGACCGTTTTTCTCTTTAATGGCTTGACATTCTCGTTATAGAACACTTTGATTTCCTGGGAGAGGAGGGGTTCTCTTCAAGCGGCTTGGATCGTCTCATTCTTCGAGGCCCAAGTCCTTTTGGTGTGTGGGCTAATCATGGGCCGATCGTGGTTCGATCGGCTGAGTGTTCTTCTAGCTTGAAATGGCCCAACAGCTGGTTTGTGGGCTGGGTCTCCTTGGAGAGGGTCGTTGGTTCATGGTTGAGTTGGTGTATGACTGACCGGTCCAATACGCTTTTTTTTTCATTTTTTCTTAATTAATTATGAATAATTTATCATCATCAAAATTCCTAAAATATCCCAACATCAACTTTGGTGTCGTCCTATTTTATATATAATAATTTCACATATTTATTGCGTGTAAAATTATAAATCAAACATTGCAAACATGAATTAATTCGGCAAGTAATATGAAGTTGAGCCATACAGTGACGTTAGTTTTCATTATGTCAATGCAATATATGGATAATAAAAACTACACGGAGATTATATGCTCATGAACAAGTAAGCAAAATAGGCTGTTTTTTTGGGGGTTGATTATTCAGCATCATTCACAATTCGTGCCAACCAACACTGGGTAATTCTGCCAGGGTAAGATGCGACTACATAAACAAATAATTCAGCCGTACGATTTTTTCAATAAAGAATTTCAGCTTTATATTTTAGCAGTTCTATTACCTCATTAGATGTTCCCAGATGTTTAAGATTGAGAAGGTGAAAACGGATATTTAGTGAATCACTTATTTGTAAAGGCTTTCATGATAATGTCTTAAGGATATTAAGAGTTTAATTAGTTATTAAAAATATTAAATTTTTCTTTTCTTTTTTATTTGGGCAAAGTTTGTGGATATTGCATTCAACACCAAAAGAGCGACATGGGATGGTCTAAAAGAGGACAACAACAAACAAATAAGAGGGCTAGCCCAAATATATAAAACACATAGAAAACAAACCATCAAAGAGAGACTACATAATTAATTGAGTTTTTATAATAACCAATATTATTTTTCATTTAATAACTTTGTCTTTGTTAGGACTAGTTAGCAAATTCCAATACCAATCTCCCAAAATCACATTACGCCCGATCCAAGTGACAGGCCTTTTCTGGGGTCAGTGCTATCTGAACATTTTTTTTTTTATGTGGCACCATCAAAGTTCAAACAGCAAGCAACCCCTACTTTCCTTCCTTGTGTGCCGCAACTTCACTCCATTCATCATAGTTAATTTATAGGTTATGGCGTGCTTATACACAAATTCAACCCTTTCCAATTTCTATGAACTTGGCCGCAATTCAAGTTCCCTTCATGCAAAGCCTCTCTGTGTTAATACTCATTTTAAGACTCTTGGTATTATTAATTAGAGGGGGGAGCTCATACTTTAATCACCATGACAACAGTGTCTTATGTCACTGTCCATGTTGCTGTTTTCATTATCTAGAATAAACAATACGTTCCCATGTTAATATATTCTAAATTCATCCATCAATTTGTTGCATATCTGATTTTGATCACAACGTAAACTTTAAGCTGTTAATATGCATGTAGAAAAAAGAGAAAAAAAAAAGTAATGATAAATATTTTACGACTATTATCCAAGTTTAAAAGGAAACAAGGTTAACGTGAAGTCACATGAGCTCAAATAAAACCCGCATTTAATTTTTCTTTTTATAAATTCAGGAACATAAGAATTGTGTGAGAAAATGGAAGTATCTGCCTTTGTTTTCTTTTATTTAACCATTAATGATTACAATCTTGCTTTGAGCCCTGCAATATATGTGGATACCAAATTATACTATTAGGATTACTAGGGAAAGCCAAGTAAAATTCTTTTGTCTCTTTCTTGCTCATTGCTTTTGTCACAATTGTCTACCTCAACTACAAACATTCAGCGAATGGCAACCAATTCAATGGAGAAGAAAACAAACACAAACTCAGCCTACCAAACTGAGTGCAATCTAATAAATTGTTAATTTTGGTCAATGGTAATAATTAAGCTTATCCAGGTGTCACTCGTACGCAAAATCTTTAGTTCACATAAGAATTAAATCTTATATATTAGCTTAATCATAACCCAATTTAAATTTCTCTCATTTCGTCATTTGACCATCCTTCCTCACCACCCACTTGATTAATTCACAAATTATAGAGCATGGTTTTCTAAGAAATATTAACATCAACTTGATGTGGTTGACTTGGATTAATAAATAGAATTACAATTTGTTCATCAATTATTTACATCAAGTACAGTTGGTATCTATTTTCTGACTCTATATAAGCATATTATAAGCTTCGACCCAAAAACAGCAAGTTCTTGGGGTTCTCATCTCAACTCACATATCATCATTTGGTAATTAATAGGTATATTCACCATGCCATATCTACTAATTCTACTATATTCTTTGTCCAATTGAGACTAAGATACGGGATATGATTCTTTTTGAGAAACTAAGCTAAACTTCACCTGACAAAATGTGACAATGCAGCTTTTCGTGCAGTTGACTGTGAAATAGCTAGGTTGCTTGATCAACTAATGCATGCTACTTTCTTTTTTCCTATATGCTGATTACTCTGCGTGTGTTTTTTTTTTTTTTTTTTCAGGCCATTAAGTGTCTCTGGGGATTCAATGAGTCAGCGTGTGAGTGATGAGGATATGGCAGAAGCCATAGGGGAAGCAAGAAGCGAGCCATCTTCACGTAGGCATGGTGGAGAAACTTTGCCATATATTCACAAGGTTGGAACCCCTCCTAAGCAGACACTTCTCCAAGAGATCAAGCATTCTTTCATTGAGACTTTCTTCCCAGACCAACCTTTTGTCAAATTCAAGGACCAAACCGGACCCAAAAAGTTTGTTCTTGGCCTGCAAGCAATCTTCCCCATCTTTGAATGGGGAAGGGATTACAGCTTGAAAAAATTCAAAGGTGATTTCATTGCTGGACTCACCATTGCAAGTTTATGTATTCCTCAGGTGAGTAGTATTAGCTTCTGAATGATGCTATCAAAATGATAACATTATCCCACAATAAATATTGGTCTGTGTTTTTGAACCAACATTATGACACGTTTGATCCATGCAGTTGACTCACTTAGTGGGACAAGGCTTTGCTTAATTATTGTAGTAGTTGTTGTTGTTTTTCAGATGATCACTCTTATTGTTAACATGTGTGAGTTTATAACAGGACATTGCATACGCGAAGCTTGCAAATTTGGATCCTCAGTATGGATTATGTGAGTATCATGATATTTTTTAAGTAACTTGAGCATGTTAGTTCTTTCCTAGGTAGATATCCTGTCATCAGTTATGTGACTTGGCTTTTTCATCACTTTGTGCAGATACCAGCTTTGTGGCTCCTCTTGTGTATGCTTTCATGGGGAGTTCAAGAGATATTGCCATAGGACCGGTTGCTGTGGTGTCCCTCTTGCTTGGGACAATGCTTTCTGATGAGATCAGTAACACAAAAAGTCAGGACTATCTGCGCCTTGCATTTACTGCTACCTTTTGGGCAGGAATCACTCAGATGGCACTTGGAGTTTTCAGGTATAGTGCTGTTAAAGCTATACAAGTGATTCTCATGCACTATTCTTTCATGCTTTGCCTAAACTATTGTTGAATTTTTCAGGCTTGGTTTCTTGATAGATTTCCTATCTCATGCTGCCATTGTGGGGTTCATGGGGGGAGCTGCCATTACTATTGCACTGCAACAACTTAAAGGTCTACTTGGAATAAAAAACTTCACTACGAAAACTGATATTGTTTCTGTCATGCGCTCAGTTTGGAGTAATGTACACCATGGGGTAAGTCTTTATTTTGTTCTAAAATTCTCTTTCGCTATAGATGAGGAAGTAGAAAGCTAAACATTTGCTTTGATATCTGCTTTCAGTGGAATTGGCAGACTATAGTCATTGGACTAGCGTTCCTGGTCTTCATTCTTATAACCAAGTATATTGTAAGAATCCCTGCAATTTCTCTTACTTCTTTCCTTTTCATCTGACAGTAATTCTTAGTTTGGCATGGTCTATCATAGATATGCGAATTACTATTATAGTGTCATAAGGACCATAATTAAAGTGAACCAACAATTACAATTAAAAGTATTAACTAAATAATGATTTGAGTAACTAAAAGATGATGTAATAGACAATGTCTAACAAGTTATTTCTCTCCCTTTGAACTTTCATAACTGTTCATTTGTGAGACAGGCCAAAAAGAATAAGAAACTCTTCTGGGTGGCTGCAATTTCTCCTATGATCTCAGTTATAGTGTCTACCTTTTTTGTGTACATTACCAGGGCAGACAAGAAAGGTGTAGCAATTGTAAGTAGCATAACATGAATTGAATACTTCATTAAAGTTTAAACAAAATTTAGCACATTGATGATCAAAGCATGATACTTCAGGTGAAACACATCAAGAGTGGTGTGAACCCAGCATCTGCTAGTGAAATTTTTTTCCGTGGACAATATCTAGGAGCCGGTGTTAGGATTGGTGTGGTAGCTGGCCTGGTGGCCCTCACGGTAAGCAAGTTCTAAAGATGATTCCTCAAACCTCATCTCTGCTAGACAGACACTTAAGCCAAATTCCTTAAACTTCAGGAAGCTGTGGCAATTGGAAGAACATTTGCTGCCATGAAAGACTATCCACTGGATGGTAACAAAGAAATGGTGGCAATGGGAACGATGAACATTGTTGGTTCTCTGACATCTTGTTATGTGGCTACAGGTAACCAAAGAGGAAAGAAGAAACTCAACTATGTTAATTACATTGCCTCTATTAGTAGCCTCATAACTTGAGTTTCTAATGTTTATGCAGGATCTTTTTCTCGCTCAGCAGTGAACTACATGGCCGGTTGTAAAACTGCTGCGTCAAACATTGTTATGTCCATAGTTGTGTTACTAACTCTGCTAGTCATTACACCACTATTCAAGTATACTCCAAATGCAGTGCTAGCTTCTATTATAATAGCTGCCGTGATGAACCTGGTGAACATTGAAGCTGCTATTCTGCTGTGGAAGATTGACAAGTTCGATTTTGTAGCTTGCATGGGAGCCTTCTTTGGTGTGATCTTCAAAAGTGTTGAGATTGGCCTTCTGATTGCGGTAATGAAAGGAAGAAAAAGGAAATTTCTGGTATTTTTACATCTTCAATTTTCTCCACCCTCAGCATTTGCTTAACCTTTGTTTATGCAGGTGGCAATATCTTTTGCCAAAATACTTTTACAAGTGACAAGGCCAAGGACTGCAGTGCTTGGGAGGCTTCCAGGGACTGCTGTTTACAGGAACATCCAGCAATACCCCAAAGCAACACAGGTTCCTGGCATGCTAATTATCAGGGTTGACTCTGCAATCTACTTCTCAAACTCCAACTATATCAAGGAGAGGTAATTGATTGCTATTCCTATGATCCTATCATATATGACATTTGTGTGTGCTTGTATAAATGTCCTGATACTGTAGATTGGTTCACTTAATGAAATTGATCATGATGAATAACTCAATCATCAAAATGTACAGAATTTTGAGATGGCTGATTGACGAAGGTGCACAAAGGACAGAAAGTGAATTACCCGGAATACAGTATCTCATTGTTGAAATGTCACGTAAGGCTTTCTAGCTACAATATCCTTTCAAATCCCCTTTTTTCATGATTGTTTTTGATGAATGAATTTATTCACGTGACCATATTGTTGCAGCTGTTACTGATATTGACACTAGTGGCATCCATGCCTTTGAAGAGGTATACAAGACCCTTCAGAAAAGAGAAGTCCAGGTAACAACATAATCACATAATCCAACATTTTTTACATCACTTATCTTTACTGTAGGATTTCCATAGAAAAATCTCTCTAGTTTCAGATGAAGCTTTGTCTTGGTGTCTTAAAATTAGCCTTACATATGTTACAAACAAACGATTTGCTTGTGTGCACACTAATTCATCTGCAGTGATATTGGTATGAACAAAACAACTTGTAATGTATAATTGTGATCACATTAATTCATCTGTATATCTTTGTTCTTTTCACAGCTTATCTTGGCGAATCCGGGGCCAATTGTGATAGAAAAGCTCCACGCATCCAAGCTCTCAGACTTAATTGGGGAGGATAAAATATTTCTCACAGTTGGTGATGCTGTTGCAACTTTTGGTCCAAAGGGTGAAAGAAGCAAAAGTTAGATGCTGTAAATGGTGGGATTACGGGAAGTTGTTCAGGGGAATCATAAGAGTGCAAAGTGTGGTGAAGTCTTGTGGATTTGTCTTCTCTGGTTTCAATTGTTTGTCTTTGATTTCTAGACCCAATTTGATGTGCAGAAACAAGAGAGGAAAAATTCAAATGTGTTCTGTTTTTCATCATGCCTCATGTTTACCTTCCATTTGTGAAATTAAGCTAATTGTGATTATATGCATATGCTCAACTCACCTGTTGCATAAGAAACCAGAGAAAAAAATAGTGGCCTCATGGTTTCATATGGACCAGCTTATAATGAATTTCTGATTGGTGTGGATGCATGGGCTGAATCAGGGATGCGGATACATATGATAAATAAACAATGTTTCAGAGTTGAAATAGAAGAGTAAATTATACTTGTTGACTTATGAATATATAATGCAATCATCGACCATTAAAGTTACAAGCTTTAAAGTATTAACGTAACATACTGCAATCACCATCATGATTGTCGAGTCAACTTTTCTTTCTTTTTTTTTTTTTCTTTCTCTCAGTCTAATTCTATGACGAATTAGCAAATTATTGGAATCTAAATTCTAAATAATTAACCAGAATTGATTATGCTAGATTTGGTTGCAGTTGTTTCGGAAGCTTCATAGATGCATGATTGACGGTATTGTTGTACATTTCACACTGCGAATCTTTAAGTGAATGTAACCATGGAGTTGGACCTTGGAAGACCACATGGAGGAATTTTTTGGTAGGCCAATGCCTATAATCTAATGATACAGTACAAATCAGTTTTCATATATCACAGCAATTAATATAACTTAAGTAATAAAATTAAGAAGATAAAAAAAAGAAACTACTTTTCGCTAAAATATTAATAGTATGTAGTAAAAAAAGAAATAACTCAGTTAATTAAAGAAAAGAAAGAGAAAATATAGAGACTATGGTTATATGATTGAGAACTTATTTATAACATATTAATTGTAGATTAAAATTAAATAAATATTATAGATAAAATCAAATGGTTTATAATAAGGTATAGTATCTAAATTATGAAGTAGATGATTAATAAAAAAAATTATTTAATCAACATTCTCAATCTAAAATTACGTGATCAATTATTTGTACAATTTAATATACTAAAAAATATATATTAAGACACAGACAACCCTTCATCACATACAAGTTTCGTATGTATTGGCAAAAAAAGAACAAAAGTAAACTTTGTATGTGTTCCTTCATTTCGAAAGTAACATCAATCTTATGTCAAAATAATGCCACTTGCACAATTAATTATTAACACACCCCTAACTCTATCTCATTTCTGAGCAATTCTGCTTAAAAATTTTGTTTGGTTATATTAATGGACTAAATTTAGTATACTATTAGTGTAAAAACTTTTAACATATTCTTTAATTAATTATGCACAGACATGTTCATGCTATTGTCTTATTCTTATTATAATTATTCTAAAAGTCTTCTAAAAATAAAACGTGATCTATTAATTATGGAAATTTCTTTATACTTATAGTTTATTAAAATTAACTTCTATATTAAAAGTTACCCAATAAACAATTATTCATACGCACGTAAACAAAATATTATTTCTTACACTTATAGAAGACGACGCACGCAAGAACATGATTCATGTACTTTTTCTTGAGATGAAGTTCTTTTTTTCGTAACCATAAGAAACTACTGCTGATTCATGCTTGACGTGGATTATCAACTTTTTATAATAAAAGAAAGATCGGAATCTGATTTTTATTTTATTTTATATCCCTTTCCTGAAATAAGTGAGAACATTTAGACGGTGGCCTTGAAGTCAAATTGTTACTTTGCCATGCCTGAAGGGATACGAGGCCCATTGCCAATAGCAAGGGGTAATGGCGTAATGCACACCACTATTTTCACAAGTTGCAATTATTTCATTTTAATATAATTATTAAACGTCTGCATTAAATTAAAGAGAAATATTAGATTTATAATATTTTTTTTACAACAAGTTTACATTTTTATAGTGTAAAAACACACGAATACAAAGTAAGTGTAGTCCAATAAAACATTTTATTGTCATGTGCCCTTATACTTGTAAGATATAAACTTGTTGTACAGAGATGTTGTATATTAAACATTTCTCTAGATTAAAATACAAAAAATGTTAAAGAAAGTTAAAATGTTTGCCATTATAATATGATATGTTTAACAACTTTTGGATAATAAATGGGTTAAAATATTTCATTGTATTTGATAATTATTCTAACGATACTACTGCAAATGCAATCGTGGATCATTGATCTTTTGAAACAGGTGCTAGCTACATGCCATGCATACTAATTTAATCACTGCATGTGCGTGGTTGCCATTGCAGGTTAATAGTAAGTCAGTGTTATAGTGACGAGGTTGTCGCAACATATACATGGGGTACACAAGAAGCAAGTCTGAGTCTTCTTCTAAGCAACATGGAGGAGATACTAATACTATTACTACTTGCCCATATATTATTCACAATCACAAGGTGGGAGCTCCTCCAAAGCAGACACTTTTCCAAGAGATCAAGCATTTTGTCACTGAGACTTTCTTCTCATCAGACACCCCCTGCATTGAATTCAAGGGCCAGACTCTAACAAGAAAGTTTTTCTTAGGCCTGCAAGCTGTGTTCCCTATCTTTGATTGGGGAAGAAGTTACAATCTTAAACTATTCAGAGGTGATTTCATTGCTGGACTCACCACTGCAAGTCTCTGCATTCCTCAGGTGTGCAGTAACAACTTCTGATTGATATTGTTATTGATAGTGTTTTACTATTATCGTTTGAACATATTATGATGACACATTATAAAAGGACACCTACTAAAATCAAGAGCAATAGAAAAAAAATTGAGTCCACAATAACATACATATATAATATATACACACACGACTAATTATATTACAACTAATGATGTCGCCGCAAAGGTGTCTATAGATTGCGTTCCCATAATAAATATTGGTCTGTGTTTTTGGATGATGTTGACATGTGAGTGCTTGACATCAGGACATTGCATACGCAAAGCTTGCAAATTTGGATCCCCAGTATGCATTATGTGAGTATCATCATATTTTTTAAGTAACTCGGACATGTTAGTTCTTTCCTGGGTAGATATCATATCATGTCATCAATTACGTGACTAGGCTTTTTCATCACTTTGTGCAGATAGCAGCTTTGTGACTCCTCTTGTGTATGCTTTCATGGGGAGCTCAAGAGATATTGCCACTGGACCTGCAGCTGTGGTGTCCCTCTTGCTTGGGACAATGCTTTCTGATGAGATTAGTAATTACAGAAGTCATGATTATACGCGTCTTGCATTTACTGCTACCTTCTTTGCAGGAATCACACAAATGGCACTTGGGGTTCTCAGGTATAATATCATGAGAAATAATTACATGCTTTGAAAGCAAGAGAAAATATTTGCTCTGTTCCATTTATCAATTGACATATAAGATAAAATACAGGAAAAATAGTATGAAAAATCAACAGTAGATATGTGAGGAAGTTTGGCACCAACACAAGAAGTTTCTAGAATTTACGTAGTCTAGTGCAAGAAAAGAATTATCTAGAAAATGTAATAGATAAGCTCCTAGAGCTTTCAAAGTCTAGATCACATAGGAATTATCTTGAGAGCATGGCAAAGAAAAATAAAGAAGTTTATAGTATTTAAAGATACTAGATTTTTCTACACTAGGCTAAGAAACCAAGAAACAAAAAGAAATGTCTAGAAACTATACTATGCTAACATGATCCTAGAATTTTCTAGTCCTAGTAAGTCATCTACATTGCAAGGCTATCAATAGGCCGTGTCTTTGTGTAAGTGTGTGCATTTGTGAGAAGCAAGAGCACAAGGTGAGGAGCTTGAGTGGAGAGCTCAAAAGAGTGAGAGTAAGCAAGTGCTTGTGAGAAGCAAGTGTATATTCAAAGTGAGTGAAAACACAAATATTAGTGTATTTTAATGTATAAAGTGTAAAGTTATTTAATAAATAATTAAAAAAAATTTATTTTTAGTGTCTCCCTGCTTAATATAGGAGACAACATTGACCTGCAATACTAATATGTCAATTCATAATTAAAATAAAGCAAATATTTTCTCTTATTCTCATAACACCTAGGAATTTTTTCAATAACCATTCGCTTATTATAGTAAATGAACCTTGTGCGTTTATTGTTCTTTCTTGCTTCGCCTATATTATTACTATTGAATATTGATTGTTCACAAGATACACCCTATTTGTGAATGTTGCAGGCTTGGTTTCCTGATAGACTTCTTATCTCATGCTGTAATTTTGGGATTCATGGGGGGAGCTGCCGTTACTATTTCACTGCAACAGCTTAAAGGTCTCCTTGGCATACAAAAGTTCACTGAGAAAACTGATATTGTTTCTGTCTTACACTCGGTTTTCAGAGAAATACAACATGGGGTAAAGCTTCATTTTGTCTTAAAATTCTCTCAGTATATACATGGAGAAGTTAAAAATGCCGGTTCACACACCTTTGCTTTAATGCCTGCTTACAGTGGAATTGGCAAACTACCGTCATTGGAGTATCGTTCTTGGTCTTCCTTCTTATAACCAAGTATATTGCAAGAAATGTCACCAGTTTCTTTTCTTTCACTCCTTTCAATGTGATACTTTTGTAACTGATCTGTTGTAAATGGACAGGCTAAAAAGAATAAGAAACTCTTCTGGGTAGCCGCAATTGCTCCGATGACATCTGTTGTAGTGTCTACCTTTTTTGTGTATATTACCAGAGCCGACAAGAAAGGCGTAGCAATTGTAAGTATCATAATGTTTAATTGAATTACTGTCTTCAATTTTCATTTTATCAAGCACTGTATATAATGCTCATCCTGTGCTATTTCAGGTGAAACATATCAAGAAGGGTGTGAATCCAGCTTCTGCTAGTGAAATTTTCTTTAGTGGAAAATACCTTGGTCCTGGTGCTAAAATTGGCGTGGTACTTGGTATGGTAGCACTCACGGTAAGCAAATTTTATAGATGATTCCACATTCCTTTTGTTTTCCTTCTGAAAATTCTGCTAGACACAGAAGCCAAATTCATTAAACTTTAGGAAGCTGTAGCAATTGCAAGAACATTTGCTGCCATGAAAGACTATACACTGGATGGTAACAAAGAAATGGTGGCAATGGGAACAATGAACATTGTTGGTTCTCTGACATCCTGTTATGTGGCTACAGGTACAAAAGACATAAAAAGCCAAAGCTCAATTTGAGCCTTTGCTAGACACCTTGTAAACTTATTATTATTATTATTTGTCATCTTAATAAGAGTTTATGATGTTTATGCAGGTTCCTTTTCTCGCTCAGCAGTGAACTATATGGCTGGTTGTAATACTGCTATGTCAAACATTGTTTTGTCCATAGTTGTATTATTAACTCTGATACTCATTACACCACTATTCAAGTTCACTCCAAATGCAGTGCTTGCATCTATTATTACAAATGCAGTGCTAGGCCTCATTGATATTAAAGCAGTTGTTCAACTCTGGAAGGTTGACAAATTCGATTTCGTAGCATGTATGGGGGCCTTCTTTGGTGTTATCTTCATAAATGTTGAGATTGGCCTTCTAATTGCGGTATCGAAAACAATCGAAAGAAATTTTGTGGCATTTTTTCATCTTGAATTTGCTCCACCCTTAGAGTTCACTTATCCAATAATGTTGTTTACGCAGGTGTCAATATCTTTTGCCAAAATACTTTTACAAGTGACAAAGCCACGGATTGCAATACTTGGGAGGCTTCCAGGCACTGCTGTTTACAGGAACATCCAACAATACCCCAAAGCAGCCCAGGTTCCTGGCATGCTAATTGTCAGAGTTGACTCTGCAATCTATTTCACAAACTCCAACTTTGTTAAGGAGAGGTAATTAATTGTTATTCCTGTCACACAGACACTAGTCTATTTGTGTGCCTGTAGTCTCTAGAAATATGCACAACATAATAAAAACAAGAATGTTATCCAATAAAAAAAAATATAGTTTAGAATCTATAAAAAAAAAAAAATTACTATTGTCGAATGAAATAAAGTCATGAGATACATTGATTTATCCAACAGTAAGAAATTGTGAATTCTGGCAAGACTTATGGCTTTCAATCATTATTGTAATTTAAAATATTAGCCATAGGTTGCTAATATGGCAATTTAATAACCTTGAACTGCCTGTTGGAAACTGTTAGTACCCATGATATCAGCTGTAGGACCTTTTGAGATCCAAAATTTTCACCCATTCTTCTAATACATTCTTCAAAGTTTGTAGACACCCCTGTATTAAGATTAAGATGGTGTATATTGGTTCACTTAATAGAATCGAGTCTGATGCATAATTCAATCACAATCTACAGAATTTTGGCATTGTTGAATGATGAAGATGCCCGGAGGACAGGAAGTGAATTACCAAGAATACAGTATCTCATTGTTGATTTGTCATGTAAGGCTCCCGATGAAATCCTTTCATTTGCTTTTCCATGCTTGATTTTGATTAAGGAGTTCATTCATGCAACCATATTATTGCAGCTGTTACTGATATTGACACTAGTGGCATCCATTCCTTTAAAGATTTATTATACAAGAGCCTTCAGAAAAGAGAAGTCCAGGTACTACATAAAAACAGAATTATACATGTTTTCTACAACACTAGCCATTTGTTTAGAATGACATTTCCTGGAAAAATCTCTTCTGTTACAGATTAAGCTTGTCCTTGTGTATTAAGATTTGCCTAAAATGTTAGGCCTTCCAAAATCTTTGTTCCTAGTGGTACTAGGCTATTTGCATAAATAGGACATTTGAACATTATGCTCCTTATGGTGCTGCTTATGTCAATCAAATGAATGGCTTGTTTTCAAGCTAGTTCATTTATAAGGAAATTATTGTGTACGAAACTTGTTGTAGTACATAGTTTGTGATCGCATTGATATGCTTGCATGGTCTTTTAACAGCTTGTTTTGGCAAACCCGGGGCCAACTGTGATGGAGAAGCTCCACTCATCCAAGTTAACAGACTTAATTGGGGAAGATAAAATATTTCTCTCGGTGGCTGATGCTGTTGCAACTTTTGGTCCAAATGGTGAAGAATTATAAAGTAAATCACTATTTTATGGAAAGGGTAGGATGATAATCTGCTGTTCAAGGAGCTCATAGCAGAACATGAGCAAAGGGACATGACGTCTTGTATTAGTCTTGATAGCCTTATAATATCTTTCCATTTTTGGAGCATCTTTAATGGTTCTATTATTGTGCTGGTCAAGTTTCATATCGATTCAACTTTTGATAGCAATGCCTCTTTATAGGTCTTCATTATCCTATGAAGGTATATATCTTGGGCAAGTAATTTTCAACTTTAATGACTTCCTAGGACAATAAAACCTATATGGCTATGGTGACATTACTATTATAAGTTGAATTATTATTGAAAGTTGACCAACACAGTAATGTCAGGCTGACCAAAACATATCAGTGAGACGCAGGAGTGGAGGAATGAGGATGCCCTTGACCAAAAGCCAAAAGAAAATAAAAATAAAAAATGTTATTTCCTAAAAATAGGTAATTAGTGAGACATCTACTTTATCATCGGTACATGTAATAGTATTTTCCACTTATCTTATCTACTAATCTCATTTAATGATGATGAAATAAGGGTCACAATATATATCCACTTTTAGGGTATTTGAATACCACAATTTAAAAAGATTATTATGACTATTTTCTTTAAGAATAAAGACCTCTGCTTCTCAGCATCATCAGATCAACACCCAAACTGTGTGTAGCTACCTAAGGCTGGATAACCCCGTTGTGGAAGAAAGCACGATTTCACCCCCATTAAATTTAGTCTTTAGGTTGTGTACCGAAAAAAAAAAAAAAGGGACTCCTTAGATTACTTCATGCAACCAGCTGGAAACATGAATGAAGTATATACTTGTAATCACATATGAGTATGTGCCTATAAATACAAGTATGAAAGAAAATTATTGGATTTTCAGAACGTAAAAAGCTTATGGTAAAACTGAATAACTCCATTGTATATATAATAATAAAATAAATATCACTGCCAAAAGAATAGTTACATTTGAGATAGTAGTGCACGCTGCAGTTGCACCCAAGAAAAGATATACATGACATATTAATTAACTATACATAGTTTCATGTAAACGAAAGAATCAAGTCCCAAAAGTTGACCAATTCAAGAATGTTACATGAAAAACACACCAAAGGAATCGCAAGGAAGAGGAAGAAAATTAAACTAATTGTTGTCTTGCATGGTTTGCGCCCTCATTCTACAACCCCATGATCCTCCTTCGCCCTTTCGTGCTGCACGTATATGAGACCTTCTCTTCAACTCAGCCACTTGCTCCTGCCACCTATGTCTCCAACTCTCATCATCACTACTCATTTTGCTTCTCAAACCCAATTCACAGTCATACTCTTCTCGAAGCCTTGGATTGGACAAGGTCTCATAAGCTGCATTAAGCTGCACAAACATCCTCGTTGACTCTTCTTTCTTGGAAGGATCATGGCACACATCAGGGTGGTACCTAAGTGCCTTTGATCTGTAAGCTCTCTTTATGTCGTCCATGGTTGCACTTTTGGGACTCAGAGACAGTATCTTGTAGAAGTTATTGCCATGGGCGGTCTCATCATCTAATTTTGTGGCTCTGCATGAAACTGAAAACTGCATATGAAGAGGTCTTTGGTGTTTATGTGAGAATGGAAATGGCTTGGAAATGCGAAGGTTTGAGCTCAAGGATAAAGCGTCCATTGGTCTAGCTAATTGTATGTCTCTCTATATTTGAGAATTAATGCAAGTAATGTTTATATATATATATATAGTTGGATACCTTGGACGCCGTTTGATCTCGTGACAATATTAGTCAATCTATAATTATCGAATTATTCAATCTAATCTTAACCTTATCTTTTTGGCGCTTTTGGAACCTTTTTGGCGTTTATGTTAATTTATCTTTTAGAGGAAAGGAGCTTACCAAAACAATATTAAAGGAAAGGAAAAACGCGTGCAAATTTCCAACAAATTCAAACCTTCTGGTATTGAACTATTCAAAGCCTACGCGTTTCCATTCGTGGTTAGAATCGAGATTTTAATTTTATCTTCTTTGGATTAGCCTAAGCCATATGTGATTCTGTAGATATCGAGATATTTACCGAGGTAGTATTCAGAGTGAAAAAGAATAGGATTTAATTTAAATCAAATATTGTGTAAATATTTAAAAATAAAAAATGATTTTATTCGTTAAATCACATGCAATTGAATGGTTTAGATTTGATTGGATTTGATTAGATTTAATTATTCCCAAATATGTTAATCACATATATGTCATCATGATTAATACGAGAATATTCAACTGTGTCATCACATTTATCACAATGTGATTAATTAACCACAAACTTATGCGTAACAATTAACCTCAATAATCATGTTAGCTGACGCATTACCACATCAACCATGTCATATATGTAATTAATCACAAACTTAAACCTAATTAAGCGGGGTGAAATTAAACCCGTGTACCAAAAATGGTGCAAGACCATAATTTTCCTTTAACCTTTTGGGCTGGCCACCAAAATGATCATGAATTTCTTGGTATGAGAAAGTGGTTTTCCACCCTAAAGTATTTTGATATTGCATAATCTAATAGGATGTGATGCTTTCACGGAATATGAACAAATGGTAAAATCTAAAAGCAATGGCAGCCCTCTCTGACTGATACAACCAATGTGTGTTTCTTTCTGAGTAATCTGCAATGTTAGCCGGCAGGAGTAAATTAAGATTCATTTCATTTTATGGGGACATAGGTAATGAAAGACACAAAATAGTCATAATATATAAATAGGACAGTACCAGGAAATAAAAAAATTAGTTAAGGGTGCGTTGTCTTTGTCTTAATGCAACTTTTCTGGCGCAAATCACTCGAACCAGATTAAAGAACGGGTAATGATACATAGACCAACCTTGAACCTTGTTTACATTCCATGAGCAAAATTTTTATTGGAATGAATGTCATCTGAATTTAAAAAGGGAGGCGCCATCAAAAACTTAGGCGTGAGAAATTAAACGCTTGATCTCCCATAAATTAGAGGTTTTGCCCAAAGGGCATAGTATTGTTTTTATAAAATTAAAATCATCAATTTGTGCAACATCAATCAAACAGTTGAATGCTTGGGCAGATGCCAATCTAAATTCTAAAAAGCACAGTTCATCTTAGTACTCTCCAAAATTCTGTGAGCAGCCAAGCAACTTAGTAAGGATGTCGTGTTACAATTAGAGCTATACCCTAGATTTTAGGCCATCTTAGGAACTAAGCTGTTTCTACCCAAGGCCTATGCTGTGGAACCTGGTGCCCTTGGTACAGCAGATCATAAGATAAAGATCCAAGACTACCTAGTAGTGCAGATAAAGTTTGCTGTGGTTGCAAGTTTATCCATTTTTCTTAAAACCAACCGTTTGTGCAGATTTTGCACCCTATTCTACCTTATTGATCGGAAGACGTGAAGGCTCAAGAGTCAATCATAGGTAGCATAGAGGCTGCAGATTTTGCACCCTATTCTACCTTATTGATTGGAAGACGTCAAGGCTCAAGAATCAATCATAGGTAGCATAGAGGCTAGATAAAATTTGGAGTTACTAGCTAGTGATGCTTTCATTCTTTTGCCTTTTCTTGTTGTGGACAAGGACAACATCAATGGCAAACTGTTAGTCATACCATTGGTCTTTTATTATATATATAGAGAAAATTAAAACATGATAAAAATATTTACATGTTGGTGGGATGCTTTCCCTAATAAACTGTTCTTTTATGTTGCGGAGATACAATTCAATATTACAAGCCTAACAGCTAGCCAAGCTTTCAAAGGCCAGATCCAATAATATCCACGGACTTCCCAAGGATTGAAAGACATTTGTCAGCCCAAAACAGGAAGAAGACAAGAGAAAAGAAATGACTAAAAGAAAGTGGAGGTTGTAACTCTAAAGAAATGCATCTGCTAGCGGGGCTGAAGGTTTGCCTTGTCTCACTATCTGACAGTAGCAATTCACTTGAGAAAGGGATTAAATTAAGTGTAGTTTAAAATTTTTGGACACTTAACAAACAAATCAGATAATTCACAAAATATCTCCTATGATTTTAGGAGATAATCAACCGATATATCCTAAAATTTAAAAGACAGATTCATAACATAATAAGCAGAAAGAAAAATTATCTCAGAACAATTTTACCATTATATATAATAAACTATTAAGCTAAGATACTTCATATAGATATTTATATGCGAAACAAAGAGAAGGGTTGAGAAGAATTCAACATAATATTTATATTGGTTCAACTTTAATGTGAAATCTACTTTTAGTCCCTATCCAAAGGTGAGAGTTTCACTAATTTTAAGTTTTCAAATACAAAACAAAGCTTACCACCCGTAAGCTAAACCAAACCAATCAAAACTTTTCAAGTTACAAATAAAAGTAGATTTTAATAAGAGTCTCTCCAAGCTCACAAAAATAACTTTTATCACACACAAAGCCTTACAAACTAATGCCTCTTACAATGTTTTTCAATTTCTCTAAGAAATTAAAGAAAGGAAACAAAGTTCCTTAACCAAAAGCTCTCATAGATTGGGCTTTTAGCACTCACTAAAGTTTCACAAGTATGACTCAACCTTTTTAAAAACAAATTTGTCTCACTCAAGCTATATTGCAGAAATGCAAACATAACTCTTAGAATTTTCGATAAAATTACACAGCAAATTGAGAACAAAAGAGAAGAAGAGGATGCTAAAAATATTCTTCAAGATGATATTTTCAAAGATCAATATATGTGCTCTCTTTTATAGCTTTTATAGTAGCTAGAAATGCCCTTATATGGAGGAGTATTTAGACCGTTATGAGTTGGCTAGGAATGCTTCTACACCCCTTTTTGGTGAGATGTAAAGTGGGTAAATTTTTTTTTAGGATTTGGATCCTCAATTTTCACTTTAGAGAGTAAGTTAAAGTGAGCAATTTCACTCTTAGATTAATAGAGTGAAGAGACCTCCACTTTTAACTTTATTAATCCAAAGGTGAAATCCCCGCACTTTACCTTCTAAAGTAAGATTCTTACTTTAGACGATATTTGCCAATTTTTTTTTTAATGTTGTTTTTGGCTCTTTGTCCTTTTTTGCATATGATTTTCTCTTTCTTCCAATAGCTAATGAATTGATGTCATTTTCCTAGTACTGCATGTAGCTTTTTCTTAAAGGGTATAGGTTCGTTTGTCTTGATAAAATTGTGCTTCCCTCCATGACCTTGATCCCACGTCAAGTTTATACATTTCAGAAAATACTTCAATGCCGTTAGGCGAATGTCTCCCATTCAATAGGAGATTTTTAGCATCAGAGTGTTGTTTCTCATGTATTCTATTTGAGACCTAAAACACTAACACACACATCAAACCATCCAATAACAAATGTTTGTCATTGTTCACTGCTACATAAGCTAATACTATCATTAAAAATTAAATGCCTTAGCTTGGCGCATATAGTATCTTGATTGAGGGAAAGTTGCGAGGAATTAATTCGGTTTCAAGTGTTTTCTATATATTAAATTTGGAGTTCATTTGCCCAGTTGTATGCCTTATGAGGGGTTTGCTGGGCTTGAGAATGGTTATTTTACAACTGTTTAGCACATTGAGGGGAAAATGAGCTCATTTGGGTCCTTGTTCTATCATAAAAAAAAGGGTAAGATGACAGTTAACAATGATGAGTAATGACATTGCCGATATTGGAGGGCCACAAGTTGGGGAAAAGAAAGTCTTATGCTTGAGGACATAGGTTGGTTTAACTAATTAATACTACAATAAATAAACAAACAAATAAACAAGTGAAAACCAATAAGGTCCGGGACATTTGGCATATATAGTCACTTGTAAGTATATTATCGAGGGGTTTGGTATTCTTGTGTGTATAGAAAAGGATTTCTTCAAGAGAAATTTATCACAAAAGGTGATATCTTTGTCTCGGAGAGATTAGTATTCGAGTCCCATCCAGGGATACCTTGGGTACACCAAAAAAAAAAACAAACAAACAAGCGATGTTATACAAGAAATACAATTAGCAGCAGATATTTCTAAGAAAAGAACACTACTAAAGACAAATTGGAGCTGCTACATCTATTTGTAGAATGTCAAAGCTCCGTTTTGGACATTATTTGTCACTGGGTGCATATGCCTAGGCCCCAAGTTTTCATGCTACTGCGGAAAACAGGGGTCGTGTCTCTATCTATATGACCCCTCCATTCTCCACTCTTCCTTGTTCCATATCAACTTGTCCGGGGGAAGAAATTTTTAGATGTGCTGAAAATATCTACGAATATGAGAAAACATCTGTTCTTGGATCTATCTTTGATGAAATTATTACTAGATGCTATAGCTGCATACATATAGTCGGGGGTTTGATCCTTACCCATGGGAATGTAGTACATTTTATGGCTAGTCATTTATCTCTTTGGGAGAGCTCTTATGATGAATAGATTAATCACTATTGTCCGTGGTGGATACCTTGATTTCCATACAAAAAAAAAGTTGAATGATGCTTTTTCAAAAATTAATTTTTACGGGTTTCCATAAATTATAGAAAATAGAAACTAGTTATCCGTAATAAGTATTCTTTTTCCCTACCAATCATTCCGGGAGCAAACAAAATATTCACAGAATTGCACAGGGACATGGGCAGTTGTACCATTTTATTTTTAGATCCTGATACAAGTGACCACTGGGTACCTCTGGGCCCCCTAGTCCAACACAAACTCTTTTTTGGGTGAGAAAGACAGCACAGTCTTATATGGCATCCGTGGTCCAATAGCATAGGCTTCAGCTAGCCCAAACACTTGAACCAGAAACAACTATGAGACAAGCATCACTGCAAACTTCAGTTAGATACTGACCCAAGACAAAAAATGAACTTCAGCAAGTCGTTTACCGTAAAAAAGAAGAGAATTTAATTTAATTTAATGAGCTCAACCCCCCACATCTTTTTTCATGTGACGGAAGTTCAAACTTCCAACTGTAATTAGCGGCAAAAACAAATTGGCAGCCCGGCTTTTCTGAACGTCGCTATGTATATAATTGCATGTACAAGCGAGTGAAACTTCATATTGATTGATGTAGCTGCAATTGTGCACATATTTGACCGGAGTCATTATCGATTATCAAATTGCAGATTTTTTTCGACTACAAATTTTCATTAATTGATAATGAATGACAATACCCTGTTACTGTTTACAACGGTAAACCCAAGATTATAACTAAAATGTTCATTGCACTCCAGTCATTGACCCAATACATGGTCTCACAAGTATCATTTTTTTCGGTTACAATCACAAGTATCATTTGTACAGAGCGTGAGATACAAAAAATAAGAAACACTTGACCCAATAAAATTGATCTCCAAGTCTTGCAATCCTAGCTACAAAAAGAAACGGTATCTACATATGGTACACGACACCATACCGCATAATTTGCCTTGTTAAAGCATTGCAAAATATTGTTATTGTGCCCATTGCATTCATCTTGTTTCCTCAAGCACGCACCGAAATAGAATGAGTGGACAGCAAATGGATTTCTTTCTGAAAAATGTTTTTTTTGTACTCACAAAGTATGGAACACCATGCCGATTCATGTCTCATCCACCATAAGATGAGATGCGAACCCTACTTGAATAAGGTTCACACCCCATCCAACGATAAATGAGATGTGAGTCGACATGATATCTTATATATTGTGAGTACAAATAACATAACTTTTTCTTTCTGCTTGGATAAAGGGACCACAGCATCCAGGTGCCTTTTCGAATAGTTTCGTTGAGCAGCAATAATAATTTTGAGCCAGGAAAAATCAGTTAATGCCTTCCAAGCCTCAAAATCTAAAAATGTCTGATGGAAAAAATTTGCTTCAATTTTTGAAAATTGTTTAAATAATATTAATTTTTAAAAAAGAATTTAATAGACATCCAACCAGGTATAGTCGGATCAACAAAAATATTGGACTGCATCAAAAGTTTTATAAATAATAATATATAATTGAATGACAATATAAAGACACCAAAATTGATCTCTTTTGAAATTATGCTCACAAAAAAAAGCAGGCTAAGTTGATTTATTTTACTTGTTTGCTGGGTCATGTAACACCATAACATGTCCTCCCTAGTTTGTTTCTTTGGCACGTCATGTACTTATCTACAAGAAATTAAACCAAATTGTACCCATATCAATATACATAATTAAGAATAATTAATGCTGAACTCATCCCTGCTCATATGATATATATAAGAGGGTACAGGTACAACCTCAAATCAGAGAATGAGAAGAGCTCCAATGGTAAACTAAAACTCATAAAAACATCAAAATAGTCCCTCTCAATTAATTAATTAATCTCCCTCCTTTTTTCTAAATGGAATGAAACCGGGGCTCAATAAGCTGAGAATACCGCTACCAATAGGCAAAGAAGAAGTGATCCAGCTGAAATAGGGAACAATGCTAATGCTGCATTCCCTGGAGATGGTGCTGTTGTTGGAGATAGTTCACCAATGGGACCGGTTGAACCTGGTGCTGCACTACCAGATGTTGGAGTTGGAGAAGACTCTGAAGGGAGGCTTCCAGCTATAATAATAATTTTTTTTAAGAAAAATAGTGACTGAAATTAGAAACACCAATCATGACAGTCTAACTCCAAAGATCTAAAGGATCAAGATTTTTCATATCTATAGAATAAATTATTTATGCGCAGATCAATGTGAAAAAGTGATTGAATCAGCATGTACAAGGCATAAGATGGAAAACAGCTTGTGATTTTCAAATTCTATGTTCCTGTCTACCCTGTTGATAATAAAGCAATTAATTACCATCACATATAAGAAAAACAAATGCCTCAGCGCCTCTTGGACATACTAAAATAACCATAAACTACCCCCATCTAAAAGTTTAATTTTTTTGACAATTCTTTAAACTAAATTGTGTTAGGTAGACAAACAGCAGAACTTCTGTACAGCACATGAAATGCCAAGGTTGTAATATTCATTTAATTTAAAAAGTAAAAACTGTCCGAGAAAGGATTCAGAAATGAATATTCATCTAGATTCTACATGATTAACAGCCAGAAACAGAAAAAAAAAAAAAAAAAACAGATACATGGTTCTTCATATTACCAATCAAGCATATGATCCCCTTTCCAATTCGGTACACAATTTTACATCTAACTAATAAATCAAGATGTGTACTAAATATAAAAGTAATAAGATTTAAATGAGAAATGAGCACAATTATAATGTGTTACATAAGAGTGATAAGACCAGGAAGAGGAAACGTATATACCTGCAGGAGGAGCAGCAGGCGCTTCAGTCACTACAAAAACAACATAACCATGTTACCAAAATGAATCTTGAAAAGAATGAAAATTTTTTTTTTCCTTCAACAAAATATCCAAAACGAGGGTGAGTCTTAGCACAACTTAAGATTGATGCCTTGTGAAGGTCACGGATTCGGATCCTGAAAATAGACTCTTCACAAGGCAAAGGTAATACTGCATACATCTACCCTCCCAAGCCCCCACCAGGTGGGAGCCTGGTGCACTAGGTTGCCTTTGACAAAATATCCAAAACACCAGACTTTCTAGGAAAGCTAAAGAGAAAAAAAAACTGAGAAGATGATTGGCATAATAACTCACATCCACAATTGTCGACAGAGGGAGCAGAGACTTTGCAAGCAGCAGGAAGATTCAAGGCCTTAGTGACATTCAAGACAACACCAAACTGAGCGCTGCTCTTGAATGCCTCACAAAGGCACTGAGGAGCGGTCTTAAGCACAGTCTTCAAACCAGAACAGCAATTCCCTTCCGGTGCGGTGGCTGTGCTGCCGTTGGTGACATAGGACAAGCAATCAGCCATGGTGAGGATCAGGTTTGAACAATCCACGGATGGTGCTGGTGCATTGTTTGATGATGATGATGCAGCATAAGCCATGTCAACGGCACACATGGCAAGAACACACACAACTAATGATGATGATGACAACTTTGCTGCCATATTGGTTTGGTTTCTCCAGAAAGAAAGAGGAGAGGGAAAGTGAACAAAGAGGAAATGGGTGTGTTTGTGTGTGCGCGCGCGCCTGCAAGAGTGAGAGATTGTGGAGGGAGTTAAATAAATAATGGTAAAGGTGGGACTGTGGAGGTTCTCAACTTTGAAACCCTTGCGAAAAGAGAGGGTTTTTTGCGAGAAAATGTTGTATGTTGTGTCCGTGTCATGCGAGTGAATGAGTACCTTGACCCCTCCGAGTTTCGTTCACCAACACATATGACAGATTCAGAGTTCTTACTCTTTACATGGCGAGTTCTTAAGTGCTGCCAACTATGTTTGGGACCATATGGCTTTGAAATCTCAACCACACAAAAGTCCATCCAAGGACTGAGATGAAAAGCATTTCATACTCTTCAATATTTCAAATCTTCCCCACTATTCAAATATATTTAAAATATGTGAAATATATTCCAGCCCTCAATGTCTTTTTTTTTTTCCAAGTTAGGTACCCCAACCATTTTTCAATCATTTTAACACAAATGATGGTTAATTAGAATTAACCATAGTCTTCGTTCATTAGGAAACCAAAAAAAAAAAGTCTTTATGACCTAAAAAGAGAGAACAAACGAGGAAATGGGCGGGCAGCCCATTCGCTGCCGCACCCTCCGCCTGACGACCCACTAAGCTCCGCGAGCTTCGCTGCTCAACCGCAGACCTTCGTGCTAGCGCCGCTGCTGTCTTCCGCCAACACCCGCCACAAGCTCCTTTTCCTCCTCTGGGTCTCAACCACCACGCCTTCCACCGTGACGCCGCCTGAAACCCGCACACCTCTATCCTCCGTTAGTCGCGAAGCCGCCACTCCATCCACAGCGAGGACCGTCACCATCGCACCTCAGTTGTTGTTGCAACGTCGCCAATGCTTCCTTGCCGGTCCGCCACCGCCATGCCTGCTCTCTCCCCCTCCATCTGTTTGCAACCCCAAATCCCTAACTTTGTTTTTTGCGTTCTTTGTTTCTAACCAAAATCTCATTCTTTGATACTGATCCCAGTTTGCCACTTTCTCCCTTCAGTTTGGGCGGTGTGGGTTTGGTTGATTTTGCATCCCCAACCCCTCTCTGATTTGGGGATTTAGAGAACACGGGGTGCTAAGTTTCTGCTCGTGGAGGATAGGGCGGTTGGAATCAGGGTGGGGTGAGTTGTGGTGGTGGACTTTTGAGTGTTTTATCCATATGATTTGGTGATAACCAGATCGTTGTAATGAAAAAATGTTTTAAGGGTTTAGTGTTCTTTGATATTGATTATATGTTTATCTGAATTTTCAAATTTATGTTTGTAACCCACTTTGATATCTCTCAAAATTATAAAAATACCCTAATTCAAATATGAAATTTCAGTCACATGTGGTCCCAAATATAGTTGGGACCACTTAAGAACTCGCCCTCCTTAGATTGTGTGACATGTGCAACAATGGAATGTGTGATCCGCTGATCTTCCTTCAAAGTCAAAGATGTTCAATTTCGGAGTTATGGTTCTATTGAATGAAAGAATGTATCACTGTTACGCATCAATAAAGGAGTCCCATTGACTCAATATTTTTTATGTGCATAAATTTCAATAAGAATTTAATTTTAATATATTAATGGTATAAAATTTTCAGTGTAATCCAGTTATAGAGTAATATTATATCAATAACTACTGTTAATTTCTACTCCTACTAACCTTAAGATTTAGCTTAACTGATAACTAATTGAACTCGATAAATATTTAATGAGGGATTCAATTTTGATTGTGTAAAGTTTATAAAGTGCATCGATTCAACTAAATAATAAAAATAAGGGAAATTCTACTGAATTCTTCAATAATTTTGGGTTGCAAAACCCTTACTAATAATTATTTTTAAACGAAATTTCCCCAATTAGACCACGGAGCTTGAAAAGAAATTTTAGGGGAACCAAATAACATATAACACAGATGATGATAACAAAATTAAAATTAATTATTCATCATATATATAATTTTTTGAAATATATTGAATAAGGGAAGTATTTTTATTTGAGAGATAAAAAGAAGTAAATTTTAAGCTATTATGATTGATCTAGTCATCAAGGATGTGAATAATTTACAATAAAAGTTGTTTAAAAGTTGTATTGATCACTAACAAAGTTAAATAAGTATATATTTTACATTTAGCCATTTTTTTTAAGATCTAAGGACTAAGTTTGCTCGTCTCACTCCATAAACTCTATGCAAGTTTTAAAATAAATCACTAATAAGATATTTTTTTTTTAACCTTATAATGTTGCTCTATGTTTTTTTAATGATTTGAAAGTATTAACAATTTAATCAATATTTTAGCGTTCGACAATTTTCCTTCGACAGTGTATTTGGTATGGCTATAAAAGTGAAGGGAACAAAATTATGAATAAGTTTAATGTGTGATTTCATTGATGAATTTTATATGTAAAATCACATATTAAGCTCATGAAAAAAAAACTCTCATTTTCATCATATTAAACACATCCTTAATATAAATAATCATACTATTTATAAAAAAAAAACTCACCTTTATTATATTTAGTGCATGATAGCACATCATTTTTTTTTTCAATTAGAAAATAAACTAACAGTCTCTAAGGTTAAATTTTTTTTTTTATTAGATAGTGTGAACATCATATTTTGTCCGGATATTTCTTTTTTTTTTTAATTTAATTTTCACAAAAAGGGAAAAGAAAAAGAGCCCAATCCATTTTATCTTATTATAGCCCATTTCAGTTGTCTGACCCATTTTACCTCGTTGTCATTTTTGTAACCTATAGTTTTATTAGCCCATTAATTCAATTTTTTTTTTAAAAAAAAACAAACAAAAAAAGAAAAGGGAAAGGAACGTTGGATTCCCCGATTCCCCTTCCTCAAAAAAAAAAAAAGGAAAAGAAATATAAGACATAATGATGGCCATTACTCTCGGATGCTTCTTTCATTTTTTTTCTTTTATGATTGTAATGAGCTGGGCTTGTTGACCAGCCAATGAAAAATTGGTTTTGCAATAATTTCAGGGGGACAACAGATATACATCAGCAACAATAAAGAGGGGCAACAGGGGGGGATTTTTTTTTTCGGATATCAACTGACGAGAATTTAAACACCAAAAATCAAAAAAATCACATGGATACATCACCAAGCCAAATCAACCTGCAAAAATTTCCAGTACTACAGTCCAGTAACAACAAAGAGAAGAACAAGGTAGAATCCAACAACAGCATCATCAATTTTGCATCAAGAAATTAACAACAACAACAAAAAAAACTAAAGAAAAAGGGGAGGAGGCCGCGGCGACCCTTTCCCCACTGGCCACGGCCTCCATGCTACTCCCATAACCACCAAGCCTCACGGCCATCACAGCCCTCCCTTCTCTATCCTCAGCCTTGTTTCCTTATTCTTCCACCTTCACCGTGCATCACCATCTCCATCTACCATTACCATTGACAGAACCATCATCCTCAACCTCCATTCGTCTAAGTCACGAGCCGCCATGATCTCCGCCGCTCATCCTCTTCTTCCTTCTTCGATCTTACCATCACTGCGCCTCATTTTCGAGCCACCCAATGCTGGCTGCGGTCTTTGCTTCATCGCACCTTCGCACCACCGCGGAGAGCCCATGCTGTCGCACCTGATCTCCATCGCTGCCGGGAGCTCAAGTTCATCCCATGCTTGGATCGCACCTTTCACGCACGCAGCCGCGAACCCAGCAGTCCGCTTCATCTCTGCCTCCGTGAAGCACCACCGTGAACACCGCGGCCTCCCATGGCTCTCATCTTCAACTTCCCCTTTCAACCACCACACCATCACCTTCCTCCGCGAAGCTGCCATAGTAGATCGACCCATGAACCTCCTTTCACTCCAACCAGCAGCGCTCACCACCTACGGTCCTCCTTGCAAGCTCGTCGACCGCCGAAGTCCCGATCCGCACTCATCGCCTGGTTCCGTTGCGAAGGTCTCCCAGCCTTGCATGCGCGTGCCTCCCCTTTCCTCCTCTTCTTGGCGCTGCCTTCTTTCCCTCTCTCTCTTCCCTCACTTTCCTTTCTCATTCTCAGACTCTCAAAACTCTCCCTCTCTGTTTCTCTTTTCTTTTTTTATGGGTGGCGAATGACAGAAAGAACCGTGAGGATGTGTGTGAGAGTGTTGTGTGTGTATGTGCTTTGTGTGTGTGACCGCGTGAGAGTGGAGAGAAAGAGGTGTAAATTTTTTTTTTTAAGTTCTTTTTTATTTTTATTGGAGTTAGTTCGTATTGGGTCTATAGGCTAATTGAGTTTAGAAATAAAAATGTTTTTTTTTTGTTTCTGTTTGGGTTCTTTGGTTTTTGTTTGCTGTTTTTTTTTATTTTTTATTTTTATCTGTGTTTGGTTTTGTTTATATTTTCGTTTTGGGTTCTTAGAATTTTGTTTTTTCTTTTTTTTTTAACTATTTTTGTTTATAAAATAACTATCTGGTAATTTTTTTTTTGGGCTATTCCTTTTTGTGTGATAAAGTTTTTTTTAAAAGGTTAAAAAAAAAAGCAGTAATTAAGATCCTTGTTTTCATTTAATTTGATTACTTTGCTTTTATATATTTTGTTTAAATTATTTGTGTGTTTATGTTTATTGTTTAATTTTGCCAACTTCCGATTGGAGTTTGTAAAAATATATTTTCTTTTCACTTAATAATAAAGAGCTTTTTCGGGTTTCCTTTTAAACAATTCAATCGATCAAAAATTTATTTTCAAGGTTAAAATCAATTAACACATGTTTTTATTCTCTTTTAAATTAAAATCAACAACGCACTTTTTTATTTTCTTAAAATCTACGCAACAACTTGTGATATTGATGTATGACTTGCCATCCTCAAGTTTCATAAGAATGTAAGGGTTTATTGTATAGTTTATACTATCCTAAATCCTGTGCAAGAGTGGGTTTTAGTTGTTTTAAAAAATTAGTTTCTTTAATAAATCAATTCAATACACACTTATTTTCTACAGAACTACGTGGCTTTGAGTTCCTCATTGCACCAGATGATACGTAGGCGTAACCAACAACTATCAAGCCAAAATCCTTCTTCATAAAATTTGTTCATTATTTCTTGTTTTAATTTTAGTTTTATTTTCTTTGTAAATATGTAATTGATGTAATTGTTTAGGGAAAATGAATATTATAAAATTATAATCAATTTGCATAATAAGCTCTAGGGTAACCGTATTTATACGGATGTATTAGGGGTGCAGTGGGATTAAGTTTCCACCATTCCCTAATCATAATCAGACTCCCGAACCTCAAATCTCTTTTAAAAGACCAATTTGCAGATCAAAAGGTTTTCAGTTTTAACCAAAACTAAAATTGGTGGCGACTCCTGTTTTTATTTTTAAAAATCGATTATCATTTCGTCGTGGCGCCCTCCGGACACGCTGTGACAGATAGCATAGCTTTAAACTTTGAATCGTATGAGTAACTGGAAGGAAATACAACTACAACAAAACGAAAAAAATCAAAACATCACCCCTAAAGTAACAAAGTGATCACCATAATATAGAAATTAAGCAAAACACGAATCCAATTGTAATGATAAACAAAGCCCTATATGTTTAAGTATTTGAAACTACACATGATAAGTTGCATATTAAAATTTATTGCATATATATCTCCTCTCTACACCAATTTTATCGTTACTCAAAATTCATTTATCAAAATATCACATTTATATAGAATAATATTTATTATGAAAGCTATTTATTACACAAAATATATATATATTTATTTATTTAAAAAAAATTTGGAGGGGCATGGCCCCATTGTCCTAACTAAGCTCCGCCCCTGGGTGTCAGTGTCCAGTTACCTTGTTCGCTGGCCTTCACAGTTCGTGTCTATCTTCGTTATATTTTTATTTTTCTCTTTTGATGAAAGGGATAGGGGAACCAAAGATCTTACATAAGCATTTCAGGTCACAATTAATCTTTCTGTTTTTTTTTGCCGCCATTTTGCTAATTATTGAACTCATGAGACAAAATTAAATTAGCATTTCTATCTTCACAGCATAAGCAACCATAGTTCTTCCTCCTTTTAAATTCAATTGCAGGGCATGCTACATTTTGATGGGGCAGGGGGCAAATATACCGGCATCGTTATTGTTGTTATTATTATTTTGGGAGGATATTTCCCTTCAACTCTCAGTGTTCATCATCTATAATTTGCCTAATCATACTAAAAATTGGTCATTTACATATACAAGCCCGATAATATATTCTTGTCCTATGTACATTAAAAAAAATTAGAATCTTGCTCTATTATTTCCTTTTCAATATTTTTCCTCTCATATTAAAAAAAAAAAGCGTATGTATTCCTAAACCTCTTTGGATTTTTGTTGGCACTTGTTATTCTTGCTAGCTCTACTAGTGCGTAACTTTATGTGCTCATGTGCAGTGTGTGAACGAGCTGGAGGTTTCAAATCTGAAAGAGAAGTAGAAAAGCGAAAGAAAAAAGATACATCATAATGAAAAGAGCGTATTATTTTTATCAAGTCCTCCTAATGCGTTTGTTGAATTACCATCATGTGGCTTTCCATAGTGACGCAATATAATTCAGTTTAGAGGGTTAGAATAATGTTTGGTGTATAATTAAATTGCATAACAAATATATACTATAAACCGTATTATCATTGGATGTGATGTGTGGTCTCCAGCCATCCCATCCATCTATCAAATTCAATTGTGATAAAGTATATGATGTGTATTTATTGAACAATTTAATTGTACACCAATGGAAGGTTATTATAGTTTTTAGAAAACATAACTCTTACTGGTAAAACTTTCTTTTGATTGGAAATTGCAACCTAGCTGAACATAGCAGATGAGTAGTGAATCATCCTCTTGACTCTATATGCCACAATAATCTGTGATTTATCTGGAGAATCAGTAGTGATCATCCAAGCGTTACGACTGCGTCATCATTCATGTGTTTAAACGGATTCGGAAGAAAGCGGAATTGAATTATTCTATTTTATTTACTTTTGGTGGTGGGTTCTCAACTAATGAATGCAGTACTTCCTGTAGTAATATAGAATATTATTTTAGGACCAGAAGAATAAACCACAGATGCGAAGAAAACAAGAGTTTGTAACCAGTTTTTGCATTTGTATTTTAATTCAGATACTTCATCAGCTTCTTGTCATTCAACTAAAATTAATAACCATTTTAAAATGCTCGTTATAAATACCATTTGTTTTATGATATAGAGATACACAAAACTCAAAAAATTACAGGATACGAACACAGTGTATATATATATGTATATTATATAATTTTTTTTATTTTGTTGTATGATTCTTTTTTTTCTAGATTTTTTGGTCAAGTTTGTATAATTTTTTTATCTAATTAATTTGTATTTTTTGTAATCAATCTAAGAATTTTCAAAATGAAATAGTCCAACAGTACAGATTCAACTAAACAATTAGAGTTGATTTTTGGCTCATATTGATATAAAAAATTTAAAAAAATAAAGAAACTAACTCAGGTGTATTCAAGCCGTGTTCACAGTGAATTAGAGCCGTGTTTAACATATGTCCGGTCGTATCCGGCAGCTCAAAAAAATTATTTTTTTAATTAAACATGTACGGACGTGTGTTGGACACATGTCATGTTAGTGTCGGTGTTCAATACATGTTCTAACACACATGGACACACCACCAACTGATGTGTGCATGCTTCTTAAGTTTTATGTGACAAAGTGTTTTTTTTTTTTTTTCTCTTAACTAAGATATTAAGAGATAGAAAGGAAGATGAAGATTGAACTCACGACCTCCTTGCACCAGGCTGTGCTGTTTTTCGAACTTTGTCACTCATGTCTCATTTATATTATATTTACCCCCGCTCTTACTTGGCTATCTTTTCATGAAATAATGTTTCAAACTTTTTTTTATTTTTTTGGCTGGGAAGTCTCAAACTTCATTTGTCTTCCAACATCTACACGACAGGTATACTAGCTGGGCAAATATGAATTGTACATTTTATTTCAAGAAAGAAAAGAAAGCAGAAACCGTTATCAATAAATATGAGGATGCATGGTGAGCATGTCAGCATTAGTTCAAGTGATTCTATTCAATGATAATTGTTATATGGTCCCCTGTGATAAACACGCCTCCTCATTTTTTCCATAGCGAAGCTGCACATCCTATTACTATGATTAATTATATGATTTATGTTAGTTGGAATTTGGACTGCCCGCACATTAATGCCTATACCTGGAGAATGAAAGGTAGCACATGAATTGCTTGGAATGTAGCCTGCGGTAATAAAATATGGAGGAGGTCAATTTTCGTTTGAAAAAATTTTGACGGCAAATCTTTGAATAGCATGCAGAGTACTAGAGATGGCCATAATGAGATTGGATCCAATGAGTGGAAATGATTATACCAGATGGGATTCGAATTTTAAGCGTCGCCTATTTTTTTTTTTTGGTGCGGTTAGGGCAACAAAAATTTAGACTAAGGTAACACTCTAAAAATGTTGCCTTTTTTAATGATTATAGGCAACACAAATTTCCACTAGGGTAACACTTTTACAGCCTTGCCTATTTTCTGATTATAGGCAATACTAATGGTGCTTATAGTAAAAGTGTTGCCTTTTATTATTTTAGGCAACACAACTTGCCACTAAAGCAACACTTTAAAAGCGTTGCCTATTTTCTGTTTATTTGCAACACATTGCAGCGTTTTTTCTCCTGTTACAATTATACAAGCACAGGACCCTTATCCTCTACAAAATGGAACAACACAGCACATAGTTATGCCTTGTGTTGTCATGCCTCCGAAAGCAGAAAGCAAAATGAGAAATAAGTTATTTAGAAAAGGCATATACATGCTATATATTTGGGGGTTAACAACCTTCACAATATTTTAATCCATCGTATTGTCAACCAACAAGTTACCGCAATCATCAACGGAAAAGCTGAGTTCATTTTTGAGCTCCCTCATAGAGTTCTTGAATGTTCAAATTATACGGCTAATTGGTATTCTTGATTTGCAAGCTCTCTAATTGCACCATTTTTGTGTTTTATACTTCATTAGCTAGATAAAGTGATCCGACCCTCTCACACTTTATCCTATGTCACCAGCGGAAAAAAATTTAAGAATTTGATTTTTGAATTAATTTTGTTATAACGTTAACTGAGTAAGTAAATAGCGCCCCTAAACACCACAAGGCATGTTTGAAATTAAATTAACTTTTAAATACACAAGTACATATTCACCGATACAACAGTTGCTTAAAATTATAATCATAGCGCGCGCGTGTCTATATCTATATATATATATATATATATATATATATATATATATATATAAAAGCTATATTAAGAAGCTTTCAACTATAAACAATTTGAAGTTTAAAATAAGCTGATTCACACATTATTGCTTCTGATGTCCCGTTTCAGACTTTTTTTATATAGTAGCATCTTCCTTAGACTTTTCTTGGCCTATTCAAATAGAACCACTTACACAATTGGGCACTGTATGCCTAGAAGAAACGTGCATGGCCAATTACCCAGAAAAAAAGAAAAAGAAAAAAATGCAGAAAAAGGGCCTGAAAACTTTAGAGAGCACAGAGAAAGTGTTTCTGGTCTAACCACCCCAGCTTCAACCGAAGAAAAAGAAGATATCTTTCAGAAAAAGATTCGTGCCATGTCATGTACCTTAGCACAATAAGGTGGTGTTTGGTTTCAGAATTTTCATTTTCATTTTCACTAAAAATGAAAATAAGTATGAAAACATGTTTGGTTGATCATTAAAGAAAATATTTTCACTGAAAATATTTCCAAAACACACACAACACTGGAAATAGCTTTTTCACGTATCCATCATTTTCACATCATTTTCAGTTGTTGTTGTTGGAAACATTTTCAATGAAAATGCGGTGGCATAGCTGTAAATAGAGGGTTTTCCATTCTTGCATGATTCGATACCCCCAACACACACTTTTGCTTTTGTTTTCAATTTTTTTCAATGCTTTTCCCATAGACTCAACTACCAGATCTATCTTCTCCCACCCCTTTCCCTTTGTCTTCTTCATCTTCTTCCCTACAAAACCTTTTCCCAAAGAATGCAACCAATTGCAAGCTTTGCCCCAACAAAGTACATGAGTACTCCAAATTTTCAACAACTGGGAGCTTAAGGATTGAAGCCACAAAGCTCACATGCTATGATGCCAGAGCCAAAACTCAAAGAGGAGCAAATCCCAGCAATGAAATTAACTCGTCAGGTTTGAAGAATCAAAAACTTCAAGTGATGAATCTGATGGTGTCCAAGAAACCAACCAATAAAAGGACAAAAACAAAACAAAACAAAAGAACCAATTCAAAAAAGCAACATCCCTAGATAAAGAACATGACGTGGAGAATCAGCATCATCATCACCTTGTGGCCACCATCATTATCATCACCCAGCAGTGACGGAAAGTTTGGGTCGCAGTCATGATGGAGGCTGGCTTTCGGACCTTGCGGACTTCATGGCGGCAGTAACAGCACCGCCGCGGCATTGTATTGGGTTTGTGGAGGCTGTGACTGCTCATGGTGGCTGGCTAGTGGTTATGGGTTCGATTGGTTAAAGGCTATGGGTTGTGGTTCATGGTGGGTTGATTTGAGATGGTGAGAGTGTGGGTAGCAGATCTGGTTTCTTTGATAAGTGATGATGGTGATGGTTATTGTGATAAAGGGTTGGAGTTGTTGGTAAAGGAAAGTGGCGATCATTTCTCGTGGTTATGACTTTATCAGTGAAAAAGAAAAAAGTATGCACAGATAATGCCGAGAAAATTTTATTATTTTCATTATTTTAATTTCTAAAAATATACAAACCAAACATATTTTCATTATTTTTCCTTTCTGAAAACAAAATCTACTTTTATTAACCAAACATATTTTTTAATTTTGAAAATATAAAAATGAGAATCCTTTTCAGAAAATGAAAATAGAAAATGAAAACAGAAAATATTTTCACAAACCAAACGGACTCTAAATTTGCAACTCTTCATTGTGAGTGTGATGATAAATTTACTAAACTGTTTGTATTTATTTACACAGTAAATATATAAATAGAGAAGCAGTAGTGAGAAAGAGCTATCTAGCTTTAACCAATGAGACTATAACAGTAACATGATCAAGCTTGCCACCACTATATCCCACATACCCCGCAGCCTGTGCTGCATCTCCAAAGGGACTTCTTGCATATGATGATATTCCAACCTCTTGTGCTCTCATGGCCAAGAATTCTGCTATTTCCTGCAAGCAAGCCATACACATAAGCATATGTGATACTGAGGAGAAGAAAATGCTTGCATAAATAGAGAATTTCTTCATCACTCATTACATGCATGTAAGCATTTGAAAGATAGAATGACCCAAAATGAAGAGAAAGGTGTTGAGGCAATCAACCTGAGGTCTCAAGCTAGCTTGTAGCAACTTTGATATAAACAATGCTATTTCTTGCTCATAAAGATTGTCAAAAAGGCCATTAGTGGCAGTTATAATCACATCACCATCATTTAGATCGATCTTGTACCCCTGAAACACAAATTACCGGGGTTTATAATGTACACAAATCTTATTAACCTAAAATCTTCCTATGTCACCTCTAAACTTTGAAGCCTCACTGTTCAAATGAAGCGGTATCAAAAGCTCATGGCTATAGGACATAAAAAATGCAGTGTTCCAATTACTTCTCACGTTAGGTGAAGATGACAAAATGTTTGAAAGTAGATTTCATACCTCAATGATTTCTGATGGATCATCACCTTTAACTATCTGTAATGGAAAACTGAATTCATGAAACATGGGAGTCGATTTCTTAAAGATGGAACCATCTCTTATTATGATAAACCCAGTGTTCCCAACATTGGCAGCATGGAGGGCCTACAAATAAATTACCTGAGATAGTTAACATCCTTGAACAATGTACTGCCATCATTCATTTGAGCTAGCTACACACATATGCTGTTATAATTTTAGCAAAACAGTTAACTATTTATTTACCTGACCATCAAAATGAGCAACCAGCACAGCAGATGATCCAGGAGACTGTGTTTCAGCAGCACTTCTGGTGAGAACTTCTGCAGGTTTGATTGTTGACATGTTTTCTTGATTTGACACAATATTTTCACACTTTTCCATGAGTTCCTTGACATACAGTCCAGTATTACTCCCTGCATGATTTCCTTTAGGTTGAAACCAAGAAAGACTAAAGACAAGAGCAGTAGCAGCTAGCTGTAACGGAAGCATCTGATGGAGAAATGTAGTTCACAAAGCACAAAATTGAGAATAAACAGAGTTTTCAAGAAATGGCATTTGTGTGCAAATAAGTTGGAGTACTGGAGTTTGTATCAGACTCCCTTCAGCTGACACGCAAACAAGGGCCAAAGTCAAAGATTTATTATATGCTTCAAAGACTTCCAAATATTGTAGAAAGGTTACCTTCAAGTGACCACTGACCAATTCCATCAGCCACACCTAGCCAGTTTTGGTCAGAAATAAAATAAGCATCCTCTCGACCTGTCAAGGCCTGAAGGTTGTTATTAGTTGGCTTATTTACCATCTGTCACTCAGGATCTGAGTTAAAAATTACTTAAAATGTCATGTACATGTTCATACTTATATATACATACAATAAACCTGTCAAACTCCTAGGCAAGATAGATATTCACAGTGTTGGCTAAATTACTTCTAGATATAAGTAAATTATGCATTGGGTGCAGCTCCAACAACCAGTAACAACACAACTGCCACATCCCCCCAGGAAAAGATCGAAGGTAACGCCTCTTCAAGGGTCATTACCTTCCAACAGAATTAAACTATTTTTGTTAGCTTCTATATACTGGATAGACTGCTTTGGTACTCCCAGAATTTTTGGGTATAACATTTGTTGCTTAACAAACAATAAAGACACTAATGATACCAAAACAGAAACAAGAGCAATCACAATAATGATTTTTTTTTAATAGAATAATATCATCAGGAAGCACAGGAGAAGCCATCAGACATTCGCAATAATATTAATTATTAAAAGAAGAACAAACTAATATTATGCCCTACCAAAAATTTTATTTAACTAGGACACTAAATTTCCAACACTCAGTCATTTGTAAGCTTGGCATGCTTCATTCTTATCCCCTTTGACTAGGAAGAGAGCCAAGATATTAAAGTCTCAAAGATACCTTAGAGGGATGAGGCAGGCAAGCAGCAGCAGAAATTAGGAAAAGGTCCGTTCTTGAACTTTTTTCCCTGTCCACATTCAAGTGTCCAACACAAAGACCCATGAAAAAGGTGTTATCTCCAAAGTCAAAGTCATTTGCCAAGCATCGAACCTAGAAAATATCATCTACAATGGTTTCTGCTTTTTGCTTTAAGTACAATATGATGATCATTGAGAATAGTAGCAGCAATAGATTATGTGCACATATACATTTTCTATAGCACTCTCCCAGCTTTGAACATCATCATTGCTTTATCAACAAATTCAATAACTAGAAGGTGCTCAAAAAATGTGTTTTTCATGGAAAAAGGAGAAAGTTTTCACCAGTGGGAATACATTTCACCAATCACATGCTGAAGACCACGAAAAGATAGAGTGGACATAACTTAGGATACAGAAAACAGAGAAGATAGTTTGCATACCAACGACCAGCTGTCTCAACAGAATGTATCTCTGGTATGGTAGGAAGCGAAGGGTTTTCATAATCACTTCTTTCGTTATTTCCCTCATCTATTTTATTATCCAAATCTACTGTTGGAACCATCTCACGTAACTAAACACAAAATTAACACAAAAATCATATTAGAAACAGTAGAGCATGAACTCGGTAAAGAGGGATTCTTGAAGGGGGTTTTCAGCAGTTAAGTTCTTTAAAGTTGGAATGTTGGATAGCTAAATGCACTAAAAGCAAATCACATGCAAAGCAAAAGTTACTTTTAGCCTTTTAAGGCAAGAAAATAAGACAAACCATTCCTGACTTTGCCATTTTATTTGCATCATGTGAATCTTCCACAATATGGTGAGTTGTTTCTCCATCATCTGCAACTTCTTGTTCAGACTCTAAAGAAGTGGATATTGGCATCAATTCACTGAAATCAGCATCAACATCAACACCACCAGTCAGGTTGTTTGTTTCCCTATCTATACCCACATTGTGGTCAGTTGCATCTCCTTCATTAGCAACTTGTTCAGATTCTAAAGAAGTGGATACTGGCATTTCACTTAAGTAAGCATCAACACCACCACCACTCACGTTGTTTATCGCTCTATCGACAACATGATCCTTGACAGCTGTAGAGAGATGAGCAACTTCAGTGTTAGGCTTCTACCTGAGAAACAGAACAATAACTATTACAAACTTCAATGGATAACATTGATTGAGAATACACTAAGTAAGCCATGATATCACCTTCTTCTTTCTCTTCAACTTCACCAGAAGTAACACTGTTCAGATCAGAAAACATATCTGATTCAGGAGTAACTGTTGAAACAACAACTCCTTTCTGGCTATCAGCCTCAAAATTTTCCTCGGACACACTCGGAGCATCATTACTGCAAGCAGCAACATCAGTAACTGCTGAAACAACAACTTCTTTGTGACTATCAGCTTCAGAATCCTCCTCAGACACAGTCGGAGCATCACTACCCTCAGCAGTAACATCTTCAGAAACTGTTGAAATAACTGCTTCTTTGTGACTATCAGCTTCAGAATCTTCCTCAGACACACTCGGAACATCATAACCCTCACAAGCAACACCTTCACCCAAATTTCCATGCTGAACATCCTCTACTGAATCTAACATCAAATGCCTATGAATTTCTTGTGAATCATTGATCACAGCTGTCTCAGAGTCATAATCAAGCACAACACTCTCCTTTTCATTCACGGGAAGCTGAAGACTTCGATCAGCAACACCAACTACTACATTCGAAGAAGAGTGAATTTCATCCACTAAATTGTGATCAACCTTAGTGTTCAATTTTTCAACACCTTCACTCAACAAAGCTCTAACACCATCTTTGCCACCTTCGTCAACACCTTCAAGGACGACTTTCTCTTGCTCCAATTCAGCTATCTTTTCCCTAATCTCACTAGTATTGCCGAACCTGAACACAATACTACCATCGAAACACTCTGCCAAAATAACCAGAAGCTCAAATATATTGCTCAATTCAGAAATAAAAAAGAAGAAATAATGAAAACCAAAGAACCAAGAAATAAAAAAAATCCCAGTAAACAAAATGGAAAATTGACATAGACCCATGAAATAAAAAGGAAAGAAGTTTGTGTCTTGAGATTTAAGGCAAGCATACCAGTTGAAGAGAGAATATCGTAGTCTTCAGGAACAGAGTTTGAAGAAGAGCTTGAGGGTGAAGAGGAATTGGCAAGCACATGGGTATGGTGAGTGACTCTCACCCTCTGTTTGGGAAGGAGGATTGGAGCTGAAATTCGAAGCCTTTCAGAAGGTTTCTGCGGAAGATTGCAGCTTGGAACCAAGAGACAATGGACGCTTCTTGAGAATAGATCAGCCATTTCCTCAAGTTTTATCTTTTTTCATTAATTTTTTTTCAAACTTTTTAGTTTAAGGCATGATTCTGAGTTGAGTGAGTTCATGAGTTGGAACATTGAAACTCAGTGAAGAGGATGAAGATTGAAGATGATGGTCGAAGAAAGGAAAGACATGTGGATAAAAGACAGAGACAGCCGTCTGAATATTCTGCACCAACCATATATGAATCGATATAATTGGGGGGTACTTTATTACCCAGAAAAACATATGTATCCCATTAATTTGGTGTAGAACAACAAAGATGGTAAAGGATCACATGAATCAAAAATAATTCTAGGTGAAGTACTATAGTATTAAAATAAATATTTTTCATAGTGATGCAATTTTTTGTTGTACATAATGCTGTAACTTCTTTAGAGTGTTAAATTACCACACAGAGCTAATAAAAAAAATTATCACATCGTTTTTTTTTTTTTTACAAGGAGTTGTTGTAATTATGGAACAATGGGATTATTATATTTTTTTTGATAGACTGGGATTATTATATTTTATACTTTCTAGTGGTGATCATTTGATGCTGCCGCTTGCATTACTTAGCTCACAAGTGATAAATTTGTTTGAATTTCTTTAATTTTGTTTTGCAATGACATGGATTTTAAGGGGGGTTCGGTTGAATATTAGACCGATTCTTGGTTTTTCTAATCAAATCATAATTATTATAGTGCGAAATGGACGAAGATGTTTTAAAGCAAGGAGAGTTGCGAAGTAAGAAATTGAAAGATTAACTATTTTTGAATCATTTGGTGATATTTATTCACAATACAAGTTATTGATTTAAAAGTAATTAAACAGTCATTTTCTGATTTTATATGTACCATTACTTCTAGAGGATCTAAATTTGATGGGAAGAATATTATAACAAATATAAAATAAATAAAATTTTAAAACAAGTAACAAAAGAATCGAAGGTTATTAACTACTTTTATTTATTTTTCGTAACTTAAAATATTTTTCCACTTCTTCACTCCTAAATATTTTTCATGAACTTTAGTTAGAAGTGCTTTCATCTGAAGGGCAAATGTACCATCGCCACATTTTTGTGAGAAAGAAGAATCACATCTTTTGATTCTTTTCTCTTCTCATCTATGTTATCTCACTTCATTAAATTGGTTCTGTAGAGATCTACTGATCTTCCAAAATATGGACAAGAGCATGAGATAGGAAGACCAAAGGTTGAATGAAATATGTGGTGAGGTGGGATGGTCCAGTGTCCACGTGGTTGGAAGAAACATGGGGTGAGGATGGAGATCTAGTTCCAATTGGTCCGTAATCTATCCACGATAGCTCAAGATTTCTTCTACAGATTTCAGTTGTCCTACTTGGCCTTCTATCAGAGCACCCTTAGATTTTCTCCCAGCGCACGTCCACTCACTCATAAAATCACTCCAAGTGCGCATTTTCCTAAGGAAAACTCTCAAACCAGCCTCAGTATTCCGTCTCCCTGTCCTCTCTAGAGAGTTTTATTGATAAGAAAGAGAGAGATGGCAGCTGCAACATCTGGTGCTGTGTTAAATGGGTTGGGTTCTTCCTTCTTGTGTGGAGGAAAGAGGAGCCAAGCTCTGCTAGCTACTGGTATTGCAGGCAAAGCTGGTGCTGCCGGTAGTCCTAAAAGGTTTGTTGTGGCTGCTGCTGCTGCACCAAAGAAGTCATGGATACCTGGTGTTAGAGGTGGTGGAAATTTCATCGACCCAGAATGGCTGGATGGCTCGTGAGTTCATCAATCTACTCTCCTTTTATCTCTCAATTTCTATCCAGAATATGGCTTACTCAATCTAAATAGGAAATTTTTTTGAAATTGATTGAACATAACATATTTATGAGTGAAAGTGCATGTCAAGACATAATATAGGCCATAATAATATATTTAAGGGTGAATATCAAGGTATATATGTATCAAGACAGAAGATGTTGAATTGTGGTGTCCTAATGTGATGGTTTAAGTAATGAAACTCATTCTATGTTCAATGTTTCAATTGCAGGCTACCTGGTGACTATGGTTTTGACCCACTAGGGCTAGGGAAGGACCCAGCATTCCTCAAATGGTACAGAGAAGCTGAACTCATTCATGGAAGGTGGGCAATGACAGCAGTTGTGGGCATCTTTGTTGGCCAGGCATGGAGTGGAGTTCCATGGTTTGAGGCCGGAGCTGACCCCAATGCAATTGCTCCTTTCTCCTTTGGTTCTCTTCTGGGCACACAGTTGCTCCTCATGGGGTGGGTAGAGAGCAAGAGATGGGTGGACTTCTTCAACCCAGATTCACAGTCAGTGGAATGGGCCACTCCATGGTCAAGAACAGCTGAGAACTTTGCCAATGCCACCGGTGATCAAGGCTACCCTGGGGGCAAGTTCTTTGACCCTTTGGGCTTAGCTGGCACACTCAAGGATGGTGTTTACATTCCAGATAGGGAGAAGCTGGAGAGACTGAAATTGGCTGAGATTAAGCATGCCAGGATTGCTATGTTGGCCATGCTGATTTTCTACTTTGAGGCTGGGCAAGGGAAGACACCCCTTGGTGCTCTTGGCTTGTAAACTTAAAAACCATTCATGTAGATAGTTGAATTGAGATGCTACACAGTTGCACATGAACCTTTGTCCTGTAGAGCCATTGTGTTCCCTCATAACAAATTCAAATTCCATGCTCTAATATTGGATGCATTCACCCTGTGTCTGTACTGTAATGTAGCCATCGTATAAATACTTGCATTTTCTTTTCTTATAGGTGATGACTTGACGAAGAATGTATGTTTGCTCATGTCTATGTGTATCAAGGTTGGATACGAATTACGAAGTTCGAAGTATATTCTTCGTACACAATAAGGTTCAGAAAATGTAAAAGTTGCTCGGATTGCCATGAAAGTAAAGAAAAGAAAACACCGCAACAGATCTGAATAAGAGTACAACATGAGATTAAATGCCAACTGTGTTCATCCGTGAAAGGATCTACCATTAAACAAAGGAGAGCCATAAGAATAAAATATCCGAATAGATTTCATTAAAGATGCATATGTTAAACGTTCACATAAGTTATGCCTTCAAAAGCAGAAGCATAATCAAAAGAAATGCAGCAAAATCAACTCTATTCTGGTTGGAAGGGATATGTCTAATTATTCACTCGCCGATCCTGTAGCCATCAAAAACTCACCCTCACACACAACTTCCCCTCCAACATAGGCCTTCCCTTCCATCTTTGCTATTCCAAATCGCTTTTGCAGCTTGACAAGTGTCATTCTCATGACTAAGGTGTCTCCTGCAATCACGGGCTTGCGAAATCGCACTTTGTCTATTCCAGCAAAGAAGAAGTTGTCACGAGAGCCTCCCACCTCAGGTTGCAACATGACCAAACCACCAACTTGTGCCATTGCCTGCAGCAAAAGATCTCTCACATTCATCACCATTTTCACTAAGATTGAGTATTAAAAACAAATACAATCTGATGGTTTCCAACCATCAAATCAATAACTAGAGGAGGTGCGGTTCAAGACACAAATCCTAAAGAGGCATTTTTTATAGCTCCTCGTTGAATATTCACATGGAACTTCAGAAAGGTTTTTGCAAAAAAAAGACGGTGCTGAAACTTAGCAGCTACTTAGTTACAAACCCCAGCTGGTTATCTCAACTCACAAGGTCCCTCAGAACTTGGAACTTAAGCAGTAAAGAATTCACTGTATTAAGGAAAACAAGATTTACCATCTAATAAGGAATTGAAGTTTTTTAATCCCAATCTCCACCTCCAAATTCATATTGGAGTGACTAGGGTCAATACACAAGGTCACTGGTACAAAAAAGTGAAGATAAACAGACAAAAAAGGGAAATGACAGACTCTGCAGACTTCTAGGGCTGTGAATTTGGATTTTAGAAGCAAAAGGAGGGGAAGGAAGGACTTGCAATGTAAAATTCTAAAATCTGACATCACAAGCCCTTCTTTCCCTACCTTTCTCCTCCAAAATTCAAACCCACAAACATATCTTTAGGGGGGCTTGCTAAATCTGCTTCCTCCCATTTCAATCCTAAATTTATATACTACTTTTCTGGGCATATACGAATGTATTGACTTCTCAAAAGCATCTATGGTAACTTCTTTAACTTTATCCAAAATCATTGATGTTCATGCATAAGCAAATTGGTAGTTTTCTCATTTCTTGGCACTGTCGGACACAGTTAAATTGACAGTGCACTTCTTTTAAGTTTCTATTGCAGTAAACCAACATTCATGATACATCAATTTAAGAGAGGTTTTATAAGAACAAAGATAATCCACTCCGTGTTGCCCTATATGACTATGCCTATAGAAATGAACTTCCATTCCGGCTGCAAGCCAAACAAGTAGCAAAAATACAAACAGTGTAAGATAACTGCAAGCACGATACTTCATAGTTGATACAAGTAGACATGTCATTTTGCAGATGCAAAATCTAGAATATATTCTTGAACTTTCAAATGGACCACTATTGTGTCAACATATCCAACTTAAACAATAAAGATTGATGAAATCTATTTAAAGCTAATATTTCTGTTTTATTTGATGAAATAAACATTTAACCAAGATTCAAGAAGCATAGGAATCGCACAGGTATATAATCAAACATTTAAATACCCTATGCATCAAAATTAATTAATTAATTAATTAATCTCTTTATAATATATAATATGGAATAAGGGATATAGTGTTTGGTTACTTACCTCAACCATGAGAACACCAGGCATGATTGGCCTGTCAGGAAAATGTCCGGGAAAGAAGTTGTCATTTATGGTTACATTCTTTATGGCAACTGCTGAGACTCCAGGATTGTATTCAATCACTCTATCCACCAGAAGAAAAGGAAACCTGAACCCACCCGCCAAAAAATGAAAAAAAGAAGAAGAACAGTTGTTATTACTATGAATAAATAAAAAAGGAACGCAACGAAAAGCAACGAGGAATCTACTGGAAAACAAGTTCAGAGGCGGTGTTGGGAGAAGTGGAGAGATAGGCAGAAGCGCACCTGTGGGGCAAAATCTCACGAATCTGATCGATGTTCATGACGGTTGGGAATGCGGGATACCCTGCAGCAACAGCAAAAAGAAAGATAAAAAGGAGAGTATGGAATCATTCAATTCATAAAGAGGGAGGGGGTCGGGGAAGGAATGCATATAATACTTAATTCAATGGGGGTATCATCGTCTTTAGGAGCATGAGGGGCAGCATCGGAGGAACAAAAGGTTGTAAAGGGTGTTGTGTTGGCGGGGTTGGTCGTGGTTGCTATCCTGAATTGGGTGGGGAGAGGACGAGGCCGGGGGCTGCGGAATCTGAGAAGTGAGAGCCTGGGCTGAGTGGATTTGGTTGGATTGGGAAGGGGAGAGAGGAACGTGTTGGACAGACCAGAGGCTGCCATTGGACAATGAATGCCACTGAACTCAGCTAAGCTGAGCTTGGCACTGAAGTAGAATGAGTGAGTCAAAGTGTAAAAGTGGGTGATGTTTATGTGTAGCTAGGAAAAAATGCCAGTAATGCTAGTAATGTCATAATTTAATAGATATCGTAATTACTCACTCACATTCTCTTCATCATGAAGTGTGCTCTCTATTTATTTATTGAGAAATAATATTTTAATAGGTGTAGATATCCATGTGAATTCCATATAATATGAGAAAAATGATGGAGAGATAATAAGTTAGAAAAAATAAATAGTAGAATCCATATATATTATAAGTGGGATATTTGAATATTTAAGAAAATATAACGTTCAAATAGTAAAACTCTTATTTATTTATTTATCCAATGTTGGGTCTTGGCTTTTTGGGAGGTGTTGTGTTGGCGACAGAAACAAGGGCTGGTAGTTCCTTAAATTTAAGGCTGCGGATGCAAATGCTACCCTTTGAGTTTGAAGTAGGAAGGAGCCTCCCAAGTTTGTTCAACTTAATTCACAACAGAACACAAACACTCCCTCTCTGTCTTACCTTTTTTTTTTTTTTGAGTAATTGGTCGTGGATATCTCTCTGTTTAGTCTAACGCGTTCCCACGCAGATCGGATCACTGTCTTCTCGATCCATTCCATTTCATTCCCGGCCCATATCTTTTGTCCAGTCCAAAAACAAGATCCCTTTTCTTTTTCCTTTCTGTTTGTCGTAAACAATATTACAAAATCACCAAAATCAATTCAAAATATTGAAAACTGATCAAAACCAAAAAGAAAATAAATAAATAAAACTGATCAAAACATAAAAAAAACTTATTTTAGATTTATTCTCGTTTTCAAAAGTCGTTTAGATTAGATCTAATTTTAAATTTAATTTTTGAAATCCATTCAATTCAAATCAAATAATGTTATTTAATTTTTCATTGATAAATATTTATTTTAATTAGAATAAATTACATTTACCTCCACTAAAATTTGACAATTATACATAATATTTTTCTATTTGCATAATTATCACCAGAGGTCCTTAGGTTTACTAGAACTATGTCAACCTCTTATACAATTACTAATTCATTAATTTTAAGTAATAAAAAAATAATATATGATATATATATAATTATAAAACTAATATTTGTAGCGAACAATAGAGGCCTCTGATAAGCAAATTTGCAAACAAGTTGTAAATAAGCGTAGAGTGTGATTGCAGTAAACTTTGGAATGTTGGGGGAGATTAAGGTCTAGTAGTTGATTACTAGGCTCCAACTCCCAAAGTCTAGCGTAAGCCTTTTGGCACGGAGAGATGCCACTCTGTTTTTTCCAGTCGCAAAAGAGATGCTACTTTCACTCGTATGCACATTTAGCAGTGATGGGCGGATTGGGCCTCTTTTTCCATTTAATTACAGGCTGAGTACAGGTTGACCCGGCCACATACCCAATAAAAGAAAAATACAATCATAGGGATAAGATATGGTCAAATTTCGTTTTATGTAGCCCAATGTCTGTCTAAGGTATACAATCAATTTATGAAATATAACGTCAGTGGGGATTAGTTGAAATGGCTCGATTCCTGCCGAGGAATTTTCATAGTCATGTGCATTTATCATGGGAAACTCTTGATGTTTGTAGTTTGTTTTTTTATTTTGGAATGGGACAATTTTAATTCCTCTCGTTTAAAAATTAAGAATGTGTCAAATTTTGATTTTTTCAAATGATAAACGTTCAACTCATGGATAGGTTTGTTGGTCATACTCGCCCATAAGAGTTCATCTAAGCTATACGATTTTAAATAGGGGATACTCACCTACAGTTAGTGATTAATGCCATTCATTGCAGTTACAATTAACCATATTATTAAAATATAGTTAAATGAAACTAAGCACGTGGCTAAACAGCCACACACTCTACAATCCTCAATTCCTCACAGTCTCCCTCTTCCCTTCCCCACATCCACCACCACCTCCCATCCCCATCCCCACCACCAATCGCCCGCTCCCCCTAACAACAACCCTTCCGAGCCCTTCAACAAAAGCAACAGCAACACAAACAACAATGCTACTGCCACTTACGATGGTGCCTCTTCCGCGTTGAAGCCGTGCGGGTTCTCCACCACTGACTCCTCCTCCGCCACCAAGAAGAAGAGGGGCTGCCTAGGAAGTACTCTCTCGATGGCAACATTGCCTTGGGCCTCGCACCTACGCCAAAGATCGGTTCCAACTCACAGCTGCAATCACTCTTCGTCGCAGCACTGTTTCTCAACTTCTCCGTCGAGCCTTCAACGGCAGCGGCGGTGGCGGATTTTCCCTGGTGCAGGAGCTAGAGAGCCACTTGGCGAGCATGTACTCCGCCTTCCTCCATGGCGGAATCTGCATGCCTTTCTTCTTTAAGCTCTGCTTCGCTGCCTCTGACACGACGAAAACGACCTCATAGAGACGATCCGATTTCCTGACAAAAATGTGCAGAAGAAACTAAAGGATTGACTTGTATGCCCCCATCAATCGAGCAATCTCGAACCGATTGGAAACGGATATCGATTATCAATCCCTCAGCTTCCACAATCACATCTATGTATTCATATTCACCTTAATTGAAAACCACAACATTCAATTATTGTTTCCATTTTCAACTGAAGATTTTCGGTGATTTTTTTTTATTATTATTTACGAGGAAAAAATTGTACTAGCGGGATATGTTAGGGTTTTGTCCCATTTGGATTTGCAAATGGAAGGATCGTAGCCAAGAGAAGCAAGGCTTTCCGTGATGATCTTTCTCAAATCGTCTTTTTGCTTGTAGACTTTGTTGTTTTTCTCAACGATCTTTGATGTGTCAGCTAAGAGGGATTGGACGGTGGCAGAGCCATGATGGAGTGTGGGTAGGAGGAGGGGGTGGGTCCCATGCCGACTATGATGTTAGGCGGTTGTTGTTGGTGATAGTGATGTGGATGGGGGAGTGGTGGCAGAGGTAGGGGAAGGAGGAGGGAGGCTATGAAGATGGTAGTGAGTGTGGCTATTTATCCACAACTAGTTTCATTTAACAACATTTTGAAAATGTGATTAATTGCAACTAAAGAATTCGGTTTCCCAAACTCTATATAGTTTTTCCTTTTCATTTATCCACATTTTTGAAATGTGATTAAATGCCTATAAAATATGATTAAATGCCAACTGTAGGAAAGGTATTGACTAACAACGATAGGATAGTGATCACTTTTTAAATATTAGAAACATATTGCCACAGACCCAAAAAACTATATTGCTGCGCCTCTGGCCTGCTTTTGGCTATCACAGTAAAATTCAAATTTACATTTAAAGAATTCAGTTCTACTTTGTTGTATAGAATTCATATAATTTTGTGACTAAATAAAGTCTTGTAAATGTTGTGATAATAATAATAATAATAATAATGTGTACCGTAAATATCATTAATGGTTCTTATTGACATAGAAAGAAAGAGGAGATAATTGCCCAACGCAAGAACAAAAGGAAGATTCTGTCACATTTATTGGAACTTTTACACTTAAAAGAATGCTTCTCTCATCAAGAAAGATGAAGAAAAAGGGAAAAAAAAATCAGACAACGAATACATCCCATACACTTCAATTCACTGGCTTACGCCGACATAGCTGAAAATCACTGTGCATATGCTATGCAATATTGGTTTTGACTCCTGAGCTAATTAGCTAGTTAGTTAAAAGCAGAACATATCTTACGAATTTCTCCATCAGTACCGGTCTTCACCCCAATGTTGCCCATCTTAACCATAGACTTCCCAAATTCAACGTTGAAAGTCAAGCCAAGCAAGCCCCTTAGGCCCAAATACCTCTGCACAAATGTCTTTGTGGAAGCATCGTTCCAGAGTGCCGCATCAGACGGCAGAATTCCACGCCCATTCCTCAAATTAGAGAAGTAAGAGCTATCAAACTTGAGTTGACTTCCGGCATCCAGCGCAACTCGGTTTGCAGCGCCACTGTTTTGGGGGCAGAGTGCTTGTAGTTTGGAAACAAATGAAGGGTCGATGGTAGGGTCAGCTCCACCATTTGCAGTGAAGTTGTACAATCTGTTACTGAAGAATTGGCATGCTGTTGTTCCAATGGTATGTCCACCTATATATTTATATTCATCAAAACAAAATAAATTGCATTGAACATTTGCACATCTTAATGCAAAAAAAACTACACATTATTCTAAGCTATACTGCATTGACTTTTTTTTTCTCTCTCCTTTTAATTAAGCTATCACCATCAGCGTGATGCTGTATATAGCTTGTGACGATATAAAATGTGTAAACATTCATACTTACCAACAAGGGTTACGAGGTCTTGTGTGTTGAGGCCCTTTGCGGCGAACTTCTGTTTTTGCACATCAACAGAGTCACCAGGGCCAGGCAAGTTGTTGACATCAGAAGCCTGTGACACGCGGCCATCTTTGCGTCCTGTAGGCACTTGCCAACTCAGTCCTCCACTCTGCAGTGATGCAAAAATAGCCAATATTAATCATATAAATTATTATTAGTAGATAAATGTTCTCACTCAAGGTGTCGTCAAGGTCACACTCTAATTTATAACATTGTCTTCCAGTACCACTCTTGTTAAGTGTAATGTATAATCACAAACAATGTAACATAGTTCAAAGTAGAAGTTATCAAACTTGATGGTTTGAATAAATTTATTTTTGTGTGGTAAAATCCTAAATTTATAAGAGTTCAAGAGATCACTTAAGAGTTTATTAATTATGTTGTCTTACATGGTTATCAAATCTAGAGTTTAGACAAACTTATCTTTATATGATAAGACTGTAAACTCATAAGAGTTTAAGAATAACTAAGGAGTTTAGGAATCATATATCAAACAATGCTCTATATATATAATAAATAGTTGAGTTAATTACCAGGACAACGGAGTCACGAGCAGCAAGGGCAATGATATCAGCGCAAGAGACAACACCTGGGCAAGCAGCCTCGAGCTGTGTCTTAGCATCATCGATAACCTCAAATCCTCTTAATCCAAGGTTTGGAAGTGCTGTTCTCTCAGTGCCAGTGCCAGAAATGAGCACAGAAGCGTCACATCCTTGCACAAAGCAGTCGTGGAAGTGCACCCTCAGTAACCCAGCAGCCAAAGTAGGATCCGACTTAACGTGGGATTGGACTGCGGACTTAACAATGGACTCGGCTTTAGGACACGTACTCGAATAGAACCCTACACGAGTCCCTTGGCCGTGCACCACGTTAACAACAGCCAACAAAGCAAGCAAAACAAACACGAGAAAGAACCTAATTTTGTTGTTCAATACACCCTCCATTTTAATAAGGAAATAATTTTCAGAACTAGTACGTACTATTTATGAATTGAAAATTGAAATGCAACTAATGTAGTTGAGGACGATGAATGAGCAATTGAGTGTGTGATTCTGTGGTGCAAAATGTGACGAGGTGCTGGTATTTATATAGGAGGGGGTCTGGGGTTTTGGGGGTCAAAGTTTGAAGAATGAGTAAGCAAAGTCGGCTGATACTGCAGTACAGAGCCAATAATAATGCTTGAGGATCGAAAATTATTCAAAAGAATGTAGCATGGTGGGATCTTGGGGTGTGTGTGTGTGTTGGGTAGATGATGGGCTCAGAGTAACTTTTGTGTTGGTCTTGTCGTAGCCAGATGGTGTGCTGTGAAAAATGCATATATAAGGAATATTTTCCGCGTGAGGGGTTGGAACTTGCAACCACGAGTTCTGCTTTGTCAACTTAACGCAACGGCTATTTCTTATAAAAATACTGAATAATTATTTTTATAATTATTTAATTATAAAAATAATTATTTTTAGATATAATTATTAAAAAATAATTATTTAATTTAATTAAAATAAAATATTTATTTTTATTAAAATAAAAATAATACCTAAAAATAATTATTTAATTAAAATATTTATTTTATTATTTTTAGATATAATTATAATTATAATTTTTTTATTTATTTATCACATTTAATAATAATAAAATAAAAATCTTATTAAGTATTTATTTTTAGATATTAAAATAACTACACTCATTTTATGTTTTATTTATTACTTTTTCATATTGTACTCGCCACCGCCAATTCAAAAATTTGGAAGGTTTCAAAGGAATGGGCAGTATTCGGACTTGGCAGGTATAGTTGCTTGGTTTGTCACGTTCCTGGCCACAAGGTCATTGGAAGGAAGCTGCCACGAACGGTATGAAACGTATGTCTTCGCCCAATATACACCAAGTAAAGAGTTCTCAACTTGTCCTTTATTTTAATAAATGTTCACATAATTGAGTTATATGTGATTGTTAGATTACTTTTACTTTTTCGGTCTATAAAATGTGAAAAATAATAATAAATACATTATAGTGGATAGTAATGGTGGTGAATATTATTCATCATAATTTAATAAAGTTTAATTTTGATACACTGAATTTTATACTGTCATCCAATTATATCTCTTCTTTTATATGACTTTTTAAGTAATGGGGGTTGAAAGTAATCATGTTTGCTGATGTATCATTATATGATTAGATGAATATATAAAACTTCTTATATTGTCAGTATATTCCAATTAAATCTAATTCAATATATATATATATATATATATTATTTTTGTTAGTTGTTAATTAGTGTATAAAAATTAAAGTCAGATGAATATTAAGAAAAATAATTGCTCAAATAATTCCTGATCATTTTATTTTTGATGACTTAAAAAATTTAAAATATAATAAGCTAAAAGCTCACCCAATCTTTTTCTTTTTTTTGTTATCTACCTATATCCTTCTATTAGAATCAATCATGTCCAAACAATTGAAATTTTATAGAAGGAATAATTCTTTCAACACCAATTATTTTGTATTTAGAGTTTGAATCCAAGATTACTGATTAAAAAAAAAGTAATATCCATCACTTCATTCAATTATGTAGGACCAAAGTTCACCAAGTCTCGATTGACTTGATTAAATTGAACCGGTATTGAATAATTATTATATAATACACTAACATATTGATCATATAATATGCCAGTCAATTTGTATTTTTAAACAATTTAAGTTTCAACTTGATCAAATATATGTCATTTTAAATAAATTAAACCCCTTTTGAACAATTCGAAAATAATGTTAATATTTTGGGAAATTCTCAAATGGCAACAAACCGTTGTTTCAGAAAATACTTATATAAACCCCTCTCCCTCTGTCTCTGTCTCTCTCTCTCTGATCATTTTTATAGGAAAAAGTAAATAAATGAAGCTAGCTGACTTATTAATTACAACGAAATTTTTTTTCCAAGAGCCAGATCAAGCGGAGATTGAACTCCAACAAAAGTACTTTAATTTGCGTTCACTTTGACTCATTATTTCCTTTCCATGCCGAATTGTACATGTTTATTTTATGACAGATAAAAAAGTTTTTTTTCTTATAGTTTAAAATTTATAACTTCTTAAAGTTATATCAAACTAACAAATAATTTGTATGAAATTTTTTTAAATTTTATTATATCCATGAGATAAAGGAGTGGAATTCTTCTTTTCTTGATATAAATCCGTTATCAAAGTCAACATCTTCATATTCTTCTCGTTGTCTAAATCACATCGTTAATAATTAATTAGTACTACTTAGCTGCATTTTTTTACCAAAAAGAAACTTAGCTGCATTTACACTAGACATGTGACATTGTCTTGTGGTATGAACCTCCAAAACCGTAGTCTCTCTTTTGACCCATTATTTTGGCTACGTGTTTATTCTAGCCCACTAATCGAGTGGTCCTATAGTTAAAGGATATATTAGGGACATAATTAACAACATGTGTCGATAATAATTAAATATTTTACCCTTATATGGGTTATAATAACTAATTCAAATGTTAAATGTAGAAAAATAAGGGGGAAAAAAGCTATGGACAAGTTATGTATTAATTTAGTACCTATTCCACATCAAGCATATTACTGCTTTCATGTTTATCGGAGACAGATTCAACATCAGCAGTTGCTTTGTAGTTGTCACTTGCAGACTTTTCAAACCACACACATTAATCATGACGTGATGGTGCAATAACTTATCTATCACACTAATAATTGCTGTGAAAAGCTAAGCATCATAACAAATATATGCTCTTTTTTTACGCGCATAACTAAATAAGAGTAGCAGGAAAAAAAAAAGCCAAAAATCAATTAAAAAAATACAAAGCAAAGGTTTGGTCAACGTACGTAAGCACGCATGCATGTTCTTTGACTTTATTTGCTTAGATTTCTCATGAGATTCTTTCACTAATTAAGTCCTAATTAGCTCTCATACTTTATATTTATAACAAGTATGTGTTGTCCTTAATACTTGATGCAATCCTAATGTTATACAAATAGATCTTAAACTTTTTTCCTTGTACATTTTGTCCTTTTGACGAAAGAGAAAGAGATTAAGTTGTAAAAGTAAAGTTCGAAAAAAAGAAAGGAAGAAAAGAAATAAATGAGGGAGAGAATAAGTAAGGTGAAATTCTCTTCTTCCTTTTTTCCATGGAAAAGGTGTATATATGTTGGTTTCTACATAAATGTTCTGATCAGTGCTAATCCGTCGTGGAAAGGTATATGGAAAGGCCGAAAGGGAATATTAAGCCCAAGGTGAGCAAAATTTGTGATAACATAAGAACTTTATTTCCGGTTTCTGTTAAAAAAAAATTCATAAAACACCCTAGCTAATCATTGAGTATTTCTTTTATTATATCATTATTTTCCTTTTAATTTTTTTTATTAATTTTATTGACCCGCACATTTGTAGAAGAGTATAAGATATTATGACAAAAAATCAGACGTTCTCAAACATGTTTCATTTCATTATCTCCCTGTCATATATTGTCACGTTTAAAAATAAAAATTATAAAAACAAAATAAAAATTTTAAACAATCATTAAATATATAATATTTATCCTCTGCATAGTAATAATAATTATTCGAAGAGAAACACGATTTATAGTCACGTGATTTCCATCCCAATATTTTATTAATTCCATGCCGCTAGACCATTGCATACAACAAATTAGCAACGTGACAAGCTAATCCAAATCCAAGTGCGCAAGAGCGCGCCCCCGGTTCCTAAGAAAGATTCCATTATTTGGAAGTGGTTGTGGTCATGAGAGTGGGAACAAGTAAACCACCCTTTGACAAAATGCACTTACTTAGTGTCCAAAACCCTTACGCGGAACCATTTCCAAATGAAATCCAGTGCATAGAGTAGACCACATGGCCATCACAAGACAAATCCATGCAGCTGTCCCCAAAAATAGACAGCTCATCCCCCACTCCCACCTTTCTCCATCCTTCCCATTTTCCATATATTACCACTTGCAGTTTAGCTGCTAGCCGGCTTTGCTTACTCATCATCCTACTAATAATTAGAGCTTTCAAAATGGTCCAAATCAGCACATTCGGGCTGACCCACCTTGATTGGACCATTTTCCAGTCGGATTATTTTGGATTAAGTTAATTTTAAGTTATGAAAAAAATGCTAGTTCACCAAAACTTATTTAGATTACAGGTCGGATTTCATGTTAGGTCTTTTTCTTATTAATTATACTTGTTCAATTTTTTTAAAAGTGTCTGGTTGATGTATATAAATTCAATGAACAAAAGTATAAACTAAGAGTAAGTGATGATCTTGTTTTTACTTTAAATGAAAAACGAATCTTGATATTTTTATAATAAATTGATTTGACAATTTAACTTAATGCAACATTAAAGTGAATTAAACAAAAAAAATTAATTTTAATCTGCTAGCAGTATAAATTTGTTTTATAGTCATTCAATTGTATTTTGCCACGTCAACAAAAATTGTTAATTTTCATTCAACAACTTCAAAAATTATATTCATGAAAGAATAAGAAAACTTTGTCAATATTTATTCTTACAATTTTTCAAGTAAAAACAGTGTCAAATGATCCAAGTTAGAGTGGTAATTAATCACTTAATATTTGTAGTTGATTATTTAAAAAGTATAATGTTCGAAGTGATGGGTTGACCCCACCTAAAGCAGGCAGGGCCTATCCAAGCCGAGTCAAATCAAATTTGACTAAATTAATAGGAACAACATTTATTTTCATTTCAATTTTTTAATCTAATCCACGCATTTTTTTTTTGGGGACTGTTGGGAATGAGTCATGGTGTCACTAGAGCATTTCGTCCTTATTTTTGACCCAAAAAGACCTATTTATAAATACATGCACCTTATGCCATCCCATTCCACGAATCACACTTGCTCATTCATCCACAGCAACTATACAAATTTCATATAATTAACTGATAAGCTTGCATTTCAACTAATATATAGTACTAGGTAGCTAGTACTGAATATATAGTCACTTGATATATCTTCCTTACCAAATTAAAATGGAGGGAGGTTCCAACAACAAAATTGGGTTGTTTCTCGTGCGTCTTTTGCTTGCTTTGGCTGTTGTCAACCGTAACACGGTGCAGGGACAAGGGACGCGCATAGGGTTCTATTCGATCACATGTCCACAAGCCGAGTCCATTGTGGCGTCGACGGTTCAATCCCACTTTATGTCGGATCCTACTTTGGCTGCTGGGTTACTGAGGATGCACTTCCACGACTGCTTTGTGCAAGGATGTGACGCTTCTGTTCTCATTGCCGGCGCTGGCACTGAGAGAACAGCATTTGCGAACCTGGGGTTAAGAGGGTTTGAGGTCATTGATGATGCTAAGGCCCGGCTCGATGCTGCTTGCCCAGGTGTTGTCTCTTGCGCTGATATCCTTGCCCTTGCTGCTCGTGACTCCGTTGTTCTGGTAATTAATTACTTTACTGAGTCACAATTAAAGGAATAATATTATCAACAATCGTAATAAAGTATATGTTTTGCAATTTTATGGATTTGATGTGTGGTCCTCACTCATCACATTCAATAGTAATAAAGTATGTGTTGTGCAATTTTGTTGTACACTAAACATTACTCCAATTAAAGTAGCACATTAATTGTTTATTGCAAGTGTTGTTTCAACACTTAAAAATATATGTTCAATTGGAACACCTCTATTCCATCACTATTGAATGTGATGGTGGCTCTATTTTTTTCACCAATCCATCATATTCATTGGTGATGGACTAAGTATTTCAATTAGACACTCACTTTTAGATGTTGAAATAACAACCCTATTAATCATAACTTACTATAAAAATAGGACATAAAAGTGGGATGGTATACGTCACTTAACACTTGTTAATTAGAGTGATTGCACACCATTAATATATTCTGTTACTAATTTACATAGGGTTTTCACTTTTTAATCCAATGGGGATTTTAAAAAGCAAAATTTTATGTTGGGAGGATCAGAAAAGGAGTTTTAGGTAACTGCATAATTTTAACTTTTGAAAATTAGTTTTAAAGCTTTTTCAATGGATCTCGTGTTTAAAATTTATTAAACCTTTATTTTTTCAGTATTACACTTTGTATTTCTAACTATTTAACAAGAGTATAAGTTGGTGGCACTAGTTAGATAAATCTATAAAATAAAAGTGGGATAGCGAGTGTTACTTATCCTCTTGCTAATAATTGGCTTGACGTGACATATGAGCATACTGTGTTCCTAATAATTTATACAATATAATTTTGGGGGATTTCATTGGTATCTCTATAAAATTCAATTGTACTAATACCTCTTAATTATTTATGATTAAAAATGAGTCACATATATTATTAATTCAAAATTTTTAAAATCTATCACATCACAATTGCTAATTACATAAAAGGTAACGGTATGGGGTCCAAAACCAAAACCTAATTTTGGCATTTTTGCAATCTATGCAGAGTGGTGGAATGAGTTGGCAAGTGCCTACAGGGCGCAGAGATGGCCGAGTTTCACAGGCTTCTGATGTGAATAACATGCCTGCCCCTAGTGACTCTGTTGATGTGCAGAAACAAAAGTTTGCAGCAAAGGGCCTCAACCCACAAGACCTCGTCACCCTTGTTGGTAATAATCACATCAAAACTACACTATAAACATTTTAAATTAGAATTATGTTACTTGCAAGTAAGATGTGGGACACTAACTCACAAGTCACAACAATTTATTCACTATTAGATTAGGTGTAGACTCTATTCAATTGATCATCGTATTCTCATGAATGTATGTATCTAGGTGGACACACCATTGGTACAACAGCATGCCAGTTCTTCAGTAACAGATTGTACAACTTCACTGGCAATGGTCCTGATCCTTCCATTAACCCTTCATTTGTTCCCCAACTACAAGCACTTTGCCCGCAAAGCAGTGATGGCACAAACCGAGTTGCGCTAGATGCGGGAAGTCAACTCAAATTTGATCCATCTTACTTTGATAATTTGATTAATGGGCGTGGAATTCTGCAGTCTGATGAGGCACTGTGGATCGATGCTTCCACTAGGGTCCTTGTGCAGTTCTATTCCAGGCTTAGTGGCATGCTATTCAACTTGGAATTTGGAAAGTCTATGGTTAAGATGGGCAACATTGGGGTGAAGACCGGTATTGATGGTGAAATTCGCAAGACATGTTCTGCTTTTAACTAACTAGCTAGCTACTTCAAGCAAATGAGTAGCTGGCTTATAAAAGCGGTTGAAAATTTCTTGAATAGGCAAGTTTAAGGATGATTTTTTAGGCCCTCATAGAAAAGAGTATGAAACCATGCATAAATAAATAAGTATATGTTTAATAAAATTAATGAAACCTGTTTTTATTATGAATATGGCTAAATATAATATGTTATAATTGTGACCATGCAATACTCTCTCAAAGTGGTTTTGTTTGGTCTATGTTGTCATTTACCGTTAAAGTGTATTGTACATATTTGTACTTCTTTTTTCTTTCTTTCGTTTTCTTCATTTTTGTTTATGAGATGAAATATTTTTATCGGTTGGTTTGAATAGAATTGGAATTATGATGTAGAATTTAAATTTAAATTCCCATTCTTTTAGAATTGGAAATTAACTTTGAATCTTGAAAAATTCATGTTTGAGTTCATTATTAAATTAAAGAATTGCAACATGATTATTAGAATATAAATGGGAAAAAGAAAAAACTATATAGGGTTTAACGATGAAAGAGATATTTAATAAATTTTAAAAATGACAATTTATGGAATATACATTGGAAATTAAAAAGAGTCCATTTTAATTGTTTTTAAATTCCATAAAATTGGATTATGAGATTATTATTTCAATTACATTTGTTAATTTAAACAAGATAATTATTGGAATTGGATCATCCAATTTCTTCTTTTTGGTGAACTGACGAAAAGAAACAAAACAAACAAAATAGAAGACTAACCACGGAGAAACACTGTGCCAACACAATCATCAGAAGCCAGAATATCACGCAACCCATCAGGAGGGGAGTGCCAAGTGTGGAGGATGGAAGCCTGATTGGACCCCTGCTTCGCTAAGAAGTCAGCGCAAAAATTGGCTTCCCGAAACACATGAAGAACCTGGACATCCCAATCCAAACCCACTAAAAATTGAATATCAGCCAACAAAATGCCATAGACATGAAAGGAGCTAGGAGGTACATGAATAAGCCTCCAGGCCTCCTTAGAATCTGTCTCCAGAGTTACCTTCTTGTAGCCCAAGTCCCACGCTAAACGAAGCCCAGTTTTAATAGCAGCCAATTCAGCAAAAAGGATATCCCTTTCACCAAGAAAACCAAAGAACCCATGAATCCAGTTGCCCAGATTTTCCGGTAAAACACCGCCAAAGCCAGCACGCCACGGATCTTTCATGCACCTACCACAACATTAATTTTAATGCTCTCCATTTCAGGCTTGTCCCAGCAAACCTCATTAGGGGTGGTAGTAACTTCAATATTGGTGGCTGAGAAGTAGGACTTCAGATCAGATGCTAAAGAGGTTATTTGGGCAGCAACATGAAAGAAATTCCAATCATCATCCCCCAGCACTATGTTGTTCCGCCAAAGCCAGCACCACCAAAGACAAGAAACAAACAAAGGGCTAAAACTATTTTTCAGATTAGATTCCAACCAAATCCTGACGGCCATAATGGAGAAACTAACCAAACTTGTTAAGAATATTACACATGCATTACATTCTGACGTGGCCTTTTAAACATGTTTTATTAAAATAAACAATAAACTTATATTTTTCAAAATCTGATTTATAAACATATTATTCTTTATAAGTTTGCATATGTTTTATTATGAATCGGAGTTCGATAATAAAATTAAAATCTATTAATACTAGGAAATTATTTGTGCCCAAATTATATCATTTTTTTGATCTTATCAATTATCTTTTGTCACATGAAAGATAAGAAATATATATATATATAAATAAAACATTTCCCTATCTTACCAAGCATTGAAATTATGTCCCCCGCTCCTTTTTTTATTTTATCTTTTGGGTTTGTGTTCTCTCCTTTCATCTGAAATGGAAAAGAAATGCAGCTTGACGAGTTTTTTTTTTTTTTTTTCTAACACAGACTTTCTGCAAACATTTTTCTTAGCTGGTATATATATATATATATATATATAAAATCATAAACGACTGATCGGTGATTAGTGATTACTCATTATGAAAAGATGGAGAATCTGGAATTAAGCAGTAAGCGTAACCTTGCAAACTAGTGCGCGATCTATAATGGAGGACAGGACAGTCTTGGGATATTCTTTTTGTTCACATTTTTAGACTTGGAAACATTTACTATAAACATAACGAGCATAAATCGTTTTTATATGTAAAAATCTTATATGATCTTATGTGTTAACTTTTATCATTAATTATTTTTTTAGCCCAATATTTAGTCCCAATTGTTCATCAATAATAAAAAAAAAAACTTGACAAGTCATGTGAGATGTTCACATGAGAAAATTTATTTTCTTTTGATTAAATTCACAGTGACTTTGTAGGAAGAAAAATCCTTAGTTTCTATAAATCTTAACTTTTTTTCAATAATTAATAATGCTTAACCCTCGAAGATAGACTTTGAATACATCAGGTATCTCACTTAGCAAAACCAAAAACAAACACTATCAAAAAATCTAATACAATAACAAAAGCCATACAAACAAAAAAACTAAAATACCCATCAAAACACTATATCCAAAAATATCCAAAAGCAAGAATTAAATCTTAGCTTATTCTGATGTTGGTAATTTCATTTTGAAAATGTCGACAGCTACTGGCTTATAAGGTTGGAAAATTTTTAGGTGACTTGGCAATCTTGCGATATAGAGCACAAGTGTTTAGGATGGTGGTAGAGAGGTGCAGCGCTGTGGCGGAGGCCTCCATCGCCATCCTGCGTACAGAGCGAACCGGTAACCAACCATATAAGCCAATTACAAATATTTTCAAGAAACTTACTAACGAGATTTTTTAAAAAAAATAAAAGAAAACAAGTCACTTTAAAAAATAGGCAAAGTAAAGATATTCTATACAGCAAAAGCAACGGCAAATCTCCTGCCTTACAGCTAGCACTTCCGCGAGGGGTTTATCAATTCATATTGATTGATTGGAATTTTCACCAAATTTGACTTCTCTGCAATTTTCATCCAATAGAATTTTTTTGTTTATGTATATTCCTCTAAGTTTCTTGTATATGATAAAAGCTGCATAAAACAAGTCTTTTCAAATGAAAAATAAAAATCTATAAGGCTGGTCTACCTATTTAATTCAATCATATCCTAAATTAAAAATCTCCCAAAAAACGCGTGCGTAGAATGAAAGTAGTTTACAATTATTAGATCGTCGCCACTTGCTGGATATATATATATATATATATATATATATATATATATATATATATATATATATATATATATATATATCAGAAAAGTCAGGAGTAGTAAAGGATCGGTTTATCATCTTTCTTGGACAACAAATAAATGATGACATTAAAATGAATATAAAGAAAATCGCTACAAGGAATTTATGAAAAAGTCCAGGTGCATTTGATTGTATTTTGATTAAAAATACTTCTAAAATTTATATAATTTATTCAAATACATAAGCTGTTAAAAAGGAGTAGAATAAAAATAATTAAATCTCTGCTATTTGTAATACGTTGAGAAAGCTACTTCGGCTTCTATTTTTATTTTGAAAGTACAAAGTGGTCTTACCGAAATATACCATATAATTAGCATCAAGTTGCGTCGGAAAAATTTCAAGTAAGAGTTGCACCATTAAATACTTTTTATTGGATTAAACTTTAACAAAACCAACTATTAGATTAAAAATTTATGTCATATATACATATAAAATTTTAAATTAATCTAAAATCGTTTGACATAGTTTTTGTGTATCTCAAAATCAAGACAATATATATGGTTGAAATGAACAAAAATAAGAGCTTTTAATTACATTTTCATTGATGTTCAATTTTTATAAAAGTTGGTAAAAATAATCTTTATGATAGATAATTATAACTTAACAGCTAGATTGATAAAAAAAAAATTTATAGAGAATTATTAAGAGTGTAACTTTGTTTAAAGTTATATTAGTATAATTTGATCGTAACCCTATACACACACACAGAGTTGGAATCATACAAGCAAACGATTAATTCTTAATTATCTCTTCATTTATCAAACTCTTCTTTATTATTTATTCGTTCATCAAATTCTTAACTACTATTATTTATCTTTAATGTCAAGGGATTGAGTGAAGTAAGTCAGAGTCCAGCATTTGATATATCGCTCTCCATTGATATCGGATAAGGAAAATATAACTTTTTCTATTAAGTGTTCTCTAAGGTGTTACTTGGTTTTTATCATAGGACAATAGAGGTAGAGACAATAGAGACGAAGATATAAAAAATATTTTCTCTATATTGTGTTTGCGCACTACCAGAAAAACATCTATTACCGACGGATTTTTTAAGTTATCGACGGATACATCTATTACCGACGGATTTTGTCAACCGGTAATAACGTCGTCGGAAATTATTACCGATGGAAACGATCCGTCGGAAATTTTTACTGACGGATTTTTCGACGGATTATTACAAAAAAATCCGTCGGTAAATTGATTAACATAGACGTAAGAAAAAACGTCGGATCAAATTTTTACCGACGGATTTTCCGTCGATAATTTTTAAGGTTTTTTATATTTTTTAATTTACCGACGGATTTTCCGTCGGTAATCATCAAAATTCCAAATTTCTATTTTTTTATTTTTTTATGTATCGACGGATTTTTCGTCGGTAATATTTTTTATTGTAAATTTATTTTTTTATTTTATCGACGGAAAATCCGTCGATAATCATAAAATCCAAAATTTTTATTTTTTTTATTCTTAATATTTACCGACGGAAAATCCATCGGTAATCATCAAAATCCAAAATTTCTATTCTTTAAAATTTTTATTTACCGATGAATTTTCCGTCGGTAATATTTTTTAGTGTAAATTTATTTTTTTATTTTATCGACGGAAAATCCGTCGGTAATTTTTTTATTTAAAAAAATAAAAATTTAACAATATTTGGATTACCTGATTATTTAAGAATTGATGTTTTACTTAACAATAATTATAAATATATTTAATAATAACAAATTATAAAAAAAATACTCAATTAATAATCACCACAAAGTTCTACCATCGTCTACAAACATAAACACAAATACAACAAAGTGTACAAGCATAAATATAAAGATGTCAACATATGATAAATAATGAGAAAAACAGAAACTCAAATCAGGAGAAGTCAAGGCGATCGTCAAAGATCACCATCACCGCCACCATCAGCATCACCATCGCTGCCACTACCATCATCATCATCATCATCATCATCAATGTCTGGTGGTGCAGAAGAGCCTGCCTGCATCTTCTGCCATAAAGACATCATCTCCTTCTTCATTTGCTTTCGTAATCTGATCTCCAAAGCCTTTTCGTTGTCTTTAATGTTCTTTTTCACCTCCTCCAACTCTCGCTGAGTCGCCGCCTCCTTCTCTTACATACGATGAAGTTCTGCATTGAGCAAGTGAACTTGCTCGCGGACCTCATCATCATCAGCGGTGGATCCGACCAGATGCCCCGATGTGAGCCAGTCGATAAACTACTCGCATAAAATGATCCCATACCGTAGATGCGGTTCTTGTAAGGACCGCCTCCTGCCTCCTGCCATAACTTGTCCTCATCAAGCGGTGGGCAATCCTCACCAGCTGCGATCCTTTGTTCCCGCTGGGTTGTGGCCTCCAGATAGCGCTGCTCATAAGCATGCTATAAAAAAAATGAAAGTAATGACAGTCAAATATATGATAACTGTCTCCATATTTTGTTTAAAAGCACAGATATGATACAACAAATGTATGGTAAAAGGCATTATATACCCCGTCGGACAGCCTACTATCAGACCACCACCAGATCAACATCATTGGTTGTTAGATCTCTGTCGCCGCCAACTACCAAACCACCACTGCACCATCGTTGGTTGTGAGGACACATACTGAAATATTAAATATGCATACGGGTATCGTTAGAAGAAAAAAATATTAAATTTTTGTCTCCGTATTATGTCCTCACTTTTTGGAAGTACAAAATTTTCTATATTTCTGTTCCAAGGACAGAAAGAACAAAAAAATTTTCTATCCCTTATCTCATTCTCCACTTCTAAATATCTTTTTGTCTTCATTATCCCTGTATTTTCTATTATGTGTCTAGAGCCAAATGCTACTTAACATTGGTTGCTTTGTCCACCATGAATTAGAGCCTTATCTTTTCCCTCTAAGTCTATATGTTCAAGTGGTTTATATTATTATTATGTTAGATTCTCTAAAATGTGTCATGCATATAAATATAAACAGATAATCACGTTTACAAACTTGTAGCAGAGAACTTAATTTTCTTTTCATTGAAGACAATTATCCTGGTACACCTTACAAATTAAAATACTTTTAAATATATGCTTTTTGTGTATAAAAGTAACAAATTAAAGAGGTTAAAACCTATAACCTCCGTTGATCTCATCATCAACGATTCACTATCCAAGTGAACATTGACTTGGTTTATGCTGTAATATGCATCACTCATCATCACTCTCACATGTGATTGGTTGAGCTAAAAAATGGTTGGAAATTTTGACGGAGACCTTATCCACAAAAATTTTCACATCATTTTCATCATTTCAACCAGAAGCACCCTCAATTATTGAGCTACTTAATTGTTTGCCACGATACAATTAATTAATTGCAGAGCATTTCTTGCGAATTTCACCATTAGAACCGGTCTTGACACCATTGTTGCCCATTTTCACCATAGAGTTGCCAAATGCGACGTTGAAGGGACCCGCCGCTAAGTATCTCTGGACAAAGCCCCTGGTGGAAGGATCGGTCCAAAGCAGCTGATCAGAACGTAGAATCCCGCGGCCTTTCTGGAGATTAGCGAAGTAAGAGGTGTCGAACTTGAATTGGCTACCAGTGTCCAGTGCTACTCGCTTCGTAGGTTGGTTTTGAGGGCAGATTTGTCGCAGGAATGGAAGGAATGAAGGGTTGATGGAAGGGTCTGTACTTGAGCCGTATATTCTGTCGGCGAAGAATTGGCATGCAGCCTGACCAATGGTATGCCCACCTACGTATATGATCGCACACCACAAACATATCCATATACCATAATCCATAAAGCATAATGACCAACAGTCACACGAACATAGAATATATATATATATATATATAGACACATTAAAATTAAAAAATTACAATGTGCAGACACGATATATATGTAATTAAAAATTTAATGAAAATTATATATATTATTTAAAATATCATTTATATAAGTTTTACTTTTATTTTATTTTTTTGTAAACTCAAAAAATTATGTATTATTTTTTTTATATTCATGTTTATATTGTATATTTTTGTGTTAGGGTAAAAAAAAAAGGTAAATTTTAAATTAAATATGTATAAACTTATGTCATTGGTATGTTATTTGTAACATTTCCGGCTACTTTATGAATTGAAGACTGTCTTCACAAACCACCCATCCTGACTGTTTCAAACAAGACGCTTAACTGAGCTTCTTTAGTAATGGATTACCGAAAAGAAGATGCATCTTACTGGAATAGGTAGTACAAATCAATTGATATAAGCCCTCATCAACTGTATAGTCCCATACCTATACAATCTCAAGATCCTTCTCATTCGGGTGTGTAATCGGTTCATTCATTTACCAATTTGCTTATAAGTCTGTCAGGAGCCGCTCCCTGTCCGTGGTTTCTTTGCACCCGTGATCACTCATCGACTTCATCATCCGGCGTTACATCATTGATGTGTCATACAAGATCCAACAGGGACACGTGTCCGGTACATACACATGACACCCAAATGGTGTATTCATGCTTCAATGATCATAATCATTAATCTCATACTAGGATATTTTATGATCTAATTAAAGCTAAGTATGTGGTATAACGATTTATTGTTACTTGGATTACTCTATATATATATCCTTAGTTTATTGTCCCTTTATTTAATTCTGCCAAAATAATTTAGGGGCTATTTGAAAAGTGTTTTTTAGATTATATAGTTTTTAGTTAAAATCAAAAAATCTATTTGGTAAATAGTATTCTTCATATTGCTTTTGAAAATTATAAAACTGGATATGAGTTTTAAAAATAAAAAACTAGAAATAGTCTATAGTTGTTTTCCTTTTTCTGTTCTTAAAAAAGGAGGTAGATGCGATGACAATCATGTAAATATCATGTTTTATTTTTCTTGTACAGTCTTCGAATCTTGCTCCCTCCAATTCTCATATTTTGCCTTATTTTTGTCTTTATTCGTGACTTAAAATGGGTCATGTTGTTTTCTGTCGGAAAATTATTTGTCAAACACGTTTTTATGTTTTATTATTCCTAAATCTTATTTTTCAAAATAATCATCCAAACAGGTTTTTAAGTTTTAACCATTTGAAAACAATTTTTATGAGTATTATTGCCAAAAAAAAATTTTGTACTTTTATTTTTTAAAACTAAACTCAAACTAGTTTTTAAAATTATTTTAAAAAGCTATAAAATGGAAACAATTCCAAACAACCCCCTTAAAATATGAACTTACCGACAAGAATGACGAGATCTTCAGTATTGAGACCAGCCGCAGTGAACTTCTTCTTCTGGACTGGAATGGTATCATTGGCACCAGCCAATGCTCTGGTTTCCGATCCAATTGAAACCCTTCCGTCTCTGCGTCCCGTTGGCACTTGATAACTTAGCCCACCACTCTGCATGCAAACGCAAAATCCAGCAAATCACTTACCACCATTCAAATATAAAACCCCGTGACTTTCTGCTTTTTTAGTATGGTTAAGTCTAGCCGCTTTGCTTGAAAATATTATTACATTATCATCTAATTATATATCATCATATCAATAAAGATACTCAAATCTTATATTTATCATTTGAAAAGCTATGCAAATGAGATGATTTTATTAAATTAAGATTTAAAGGTAAAAAAATTTTATACTATGAATTTATCAAAATTAAAATCTTTAAAAACAGTGTGATCTATATGTACATACATAGGATTTAAGATTTTGACTATATATTTAAGAAGTTCAATTAATTATTAATTCTGGTAGGCATTGATGTGGTCTGCCATTGGGTACTGTGAATGAATTCAGCAACGATAACAAACGAGGGTTAAACATTAAATAAAATGAATTACCAGAACAACAGAATCACGAGCAGCAAGGGCAATGATATCAGCACAAGAGACAACACCAGGGCACGCAGCTTCGAGCTTTGCCTTTATATCATCAACAGCCTCGTAGGCGCCTACCAAGTTAAGGTTAGGGCCGGCTCTTCTCTCAGTGCCGGCGCCATCAATGACAACAGAAGCGTCACAACCTCGCACAAAGCAATCATGGAAGTGCATCCTCAGCAACCTTGCTGCAACAATGGGGTTTGACCTAACTTGGGACTCAACTGCTGACCTTACAATGGACTCAGCTTGAGGGCATGACTTCGAATAGAACCCTACGCTCGTGCCTTGCCCACGCACTGTGTTCGCAACACCCACACCAAGCAAAACAAGAAACACTACTAGAACGAAGCTTTTGTTCGAGATCCAGAAACCACCCTCCATTTTTTGGTTATATCTACACGAAATATTGAAGTGCAAGTTTTGTGAAATATATATATATATTTCACTCTTACACTTTAAAGTCCAAATGGGAGAAAGTGAGTGTGAGGAACCAACGTGATGAGGTGCAAGTATTTATAGGGGTTTCATGTGTGTTAGAGTAATTGATCGATTACTGGAGAATTAGTAAGAAAAGCTGGCTAGTTCAAATTAAGTGCCACGCTGGGGTCGCTGTATTAGCTAGCGTTGATCATTGTCTTGTGATGACAAGTGGGTTTTTGACTAGTAATATAAAATAACTTTACTATTTCAACACCCAATATTTCCAAACATTCAAATATTTTACTAACAAAATACATGGATCACACTATTTATTTTTTCTCTCAACTTATTCTCTCTTTATCACTTTTTTTGTACCTACATGGACCTGTATCGATAACTATACCTATGTAGGTGTTGAAATATAATTACCGATATAATATATGTGAAAGCTTTTCCATGCACGGGTCCCTATATAGATAGGCTGCCAATGCACGGTTTCCCTCTGCCGTCTCCCACACTATAGTTTTAAATGGTTCCAAATGGAATATTATTCATCATGACAACATGATATGCATTAATTACTGAATCCGTAGCTCTGACTTATCAATTTCGTTAAGCGAAGCCTAAGGGCTGATTTGGTAAGTGTCAATTTGGTCTAGGATAAAAATATGCTGAAAAGTGTTTGAATAGTTCGAAACAATTTTTACCAAAGCCAATAAGAAAATACAGGTGGTAGTGTGCATGGTTTTAAATTGTGGGAGAACGTTGGCATAATGGTCGCAATTACCGCTGCAATGCGATTATGGTTGCATCTGCATGCAGGGACCATCACAACAACAATACTACAGCTGCAATTGTGGTTGCGGACTGCATTGCAAATTTGAAACCACACTGCTGTGTAATTCAAGATCAACAATGCTATGCGGCATGAAAGAATTTTCGTGAAATTACTAGGAAGTTTTGATAAGCAATAATTTCAAAAGAAGAGTTAAAACGTGAAATTAATAAGAGAGAATAAATCACATTTACAACGCAACAAATTTATTTAGTTTCAATATTTCCTATGTCATTTCGTATAAATTAATTGTTTCGAGCGATTTGAGATTAAAAAAAAATTCAAATTCGAAAAACAAAGATATATAGTTGAGTAAACTAACTTGAAATCGTATCGATATGCTTTTACAGAGATTAAATTCGTAGCATGTATGTTTTTCCATAATATTCAGAGTGAAATTATTTGACAAATCAGTCTCTAAATTTTTTCCACCATACCAAACTGATCATTACTAATAAAATTTTGACCACCCATTGAATGCTTGTGCAAGTAACTAGTCTAATTAGTCAAACTGTTGTATATAAAAATTTAAGTTATTGTTTAGAAAGCTCGGTTCAAGTCCTACTTTTCACTTTTATTTTTGGTATGAAAATGAATGAGAGCATCATGCTAAATTCCTAACTAACAGGTTTGCATGCGTGGAGACCAAGAGTACTGTGAAACCTTATCTAAAACCCTTTAAGTCAACTGAGCTTCACTGCATTCATGTCTTTGTGTCCTGTTCTAGCAAGATATATGCAAGAATTTAGGATAATGAGATTTTGACATTTAAAAAATGAGTGTCTATTCAGACACCCTTTTATAACTATTGGATGTGATTGTGGTCCCCACTTATCTTTAACATCCATCACATCTAATGATTATAAAGTGGGTGTCTGAATAGACACCCATTATTTTGGGTGTCAAAATATCATTACTCAAGAATTTATGTTAATGAAACCGTACTTGTCATGATTTTATTTTTTTTTGTCTATACTCTCAATATACTCATTTTCACTTTTTCTTTATTTTTCCTGATTTATTACTTCTCTGCGGTTTGTCTAGGCTAATATTATTAACACTTGTAAGGAGAAGACAGTATTTTCATTTATTTGCAAAACTGAACAAGGAGGTTACGATGAGTGATTATATATGTGTGTAACTGACTGGAAAGAACTAGACTGAGTTAATTGACTATAACTAACAAACTATGATTATTACATCTTGTGTTACTCCCCCTCAAGTTGGAGCAAAAATATCAAATATGCTCAACTTGTTCATCAAATTGCAAAACCAAGTTGAGTTGATTGGCTTGGTAAGTAAGTCCGCTAGTTGGTATTGTGTCAGAACGTGTATGAGCTTGAGTAATCTCGAGTTGACTTTCTTTCTAACAAAATGACAATCGATTTCCACATGTTTCGATCTCTCATGGAATGTTGGGTTTGAAGATAAATGTATGGCAGCCATGTTGTCACAAAGGACCACTGCTGGTGGAACTGTGATGGAAAAGAATTTAAGCAATTCAACAATCCAGGTCAGTTCACTAGATGCATTAGCTAGGGCTCTATATTCAGCTTCTGCTGAACTTCGAGAGACAATAGGTTGTTTCTTACTTTTCCAAGACACAAGTGCTTCCCCTAAAAAGATACAATATCCAGTTGTGCTTTTACAGGTGTCCAGACAGTTACCCCAATCAGCATCCACATATGCAGTCAGGGAAAAAATGGATTTGGATAGAAATAAAATGCCTTGACCAGGGGCATTTTTCAAATATCTCAGTAAGTGATGAAGAGCATCAAGATGAGGAATTCTGGGTTTGGACATGTATTGTGCTAACTTAGTGACTGAGAAAGTAATATATGGTCTAGAAATAGTACGGTACATTAACCTGCCAATGAGTCTTCTATATAAAGTTGGGTCATCTAGGAGTTCTCCATCTGTGGCATTAAGTTTCAAATTAGCATCCATAGGTAAGGTTGTAGGTTTTGAATTGAGGAATCCTGTATCTTCTAACAGAGACAAAGTATATTTCCTCTGTGAAAGGAAGATACCAGTGGTGGATCGGGCTAGCTCTAGTCCAAGAAAATATTTTAGATCTCCAAGTACCTTGAGTTTGAAAAGGGATTGTAGCTTCTGCTAGATTTGAGAAATTGCATTAGGATTTGGACTTGCAATTATGATATCATCAACATAGACCAATAGAAAAACTGCAGAGTTGTCAGAACCTATAGAAAAAAGTGAATAATCACTTTTAGATTGTGTGAATCTATGACTAACAAGGGTGGTTGAGAATTTATGAAACCATTGCCTAGATGCTTGTCGTAGTCCATAAAGTGACTTGTTTAGCTTGCATACAAATCCCTCCCCCTTTCTAGGATGTCCTAAGGGAAGATCCATATATACTTCTTCAAATAACTCTCCATTGACGAATGCATTGTTGATGTCAAGTTGCAATAAGCTCCAGTTTTGTATAGCAGCTATAGACAATAAAATTCTGACTGTTGTGAGTTTTGCAACAGGAGAAAAGGTGTCATGGAAGTCTACCCAAGCTTGTTCTGTGTAGCCCTTTGCCACCAACCTAGCTTTGTATCTCTCTAAAGTCCCATCAGCTAAATATTTGGCTTTGTATACCCACTTACATCCAATGGTATGTTTGTCAGGTGGTAAAGTGACTAATTCCTATGTTTTGTTCTCTTCTAAGGCTTTAAGCTCCTCATTCATAGCTGTTCTCCATTCAAGGAGTTTTATAGCTTGATGATAGTATAAAGGTTCGGGTATAGAGTTGACGTGCATGATGAATTGGGAGTATGAAGGAGAAAGTTTGTGATAGCTTAAGTGTTTTGAAATGGGGTAAGGTTCAGGTGTTGAGGTTTGACAGACATAGTTTTGGAGATAGGCAGGGGTACATGAGGTTCTAAAAGACCTCCTAAGAATTGGTTGGGGGTTATGAATGGTTGTTATAGGTTTATCAGATTCAAAATTGATAAGTTGAGTATTTGCATCTTGTATTAGAGGGGTTTTAGGATTAGGTTGGTCAGTAAGAGTACCAGGATTGAGTGGGGTTGGTTGGTTAATGGTAGTGGTTGAGGGTAGAGGTATAGGAGATGGCAAAACAATTTCAAAGAATAGATCATGAGGATGATTATTTGGGACAGATGTGAATGGCATGATGTTCTCATGAAATACAACATCTCTAGAGATAAAAAAACTGTCTTGTTTTCAAGTTGTATAATCTGTAACCCTTGTATCCTACTGGATATCCAACAAAAATGGCAGGGTCAGCTCTAGGGCAGAACTTTGATCTTGAAATTGGAAGAGTTGCAGCATAAGCCAAACATCCAAAGATTCTAAGTTGAGAATAATTTGGTGTTTTGCCATATAGTATTTCATAAAGGGATTTGAATTTTAGTAGGGGTGTGGGGGTCCTGTTGATTAGAAAGGCTGCAGTAAGTATGCAGTTACCCCAAAAATTGACAGGAACCTGTGATTAGAAGAATAGGGCTCGGGCTATATTGAGAAGGTGCTGGTGTTTCCTCTCAACTATAGCATTTTGTTGAGACCTATGTACGCAGGAAAATTGATGCAGCACTCCTTTCTTTTGTAGAAAGTCTGTGATTACTAATTCCTTGGCATTGTCTGACCTTATTTGCTTGATGGTGACATGAAATTGGGTTTCAACCATAGTAAAAAAATGTATTAAGCAACCAACAGCTTCAGATTTATTTGACAACAAATATATCCAAGAAAAACGTGTTCAGTCATCAACTATACTCAAGAAATATCTCTTTCCATTATAGGTGGGTACATGATATGGTCTCCATACATCACAATGTACAAGATCAAAAGGGTTATGTGACATGTTATTATTACAAACAAAAGACAACCTACGAAATTTAGCAAGTGGACAAATTGAGCAATGAGAATCAGAAAAAGAATTAGGCAAATCTAGAGTATCGACATCTTGCGTAAAATTCTATCTGATATATGGCCTAACCTAGAGTGCCATAAGTGTGACTTAGGTGTTTGTACATTACAGAGAGCAGTAAAAGATGGGATTTCAGTGACTGGTAGTGAAAGGGAATCTGAATTGAAGACATATAAGTCTTCTTGCATTTCACCCTTCCCAATCACCTTCCATGGGTTGGTTGCCTGAATGAAAAAACAAGATGGTAAGAATAATACCATGTGTACTGAGTGTTTGAGTAAAGAGGAAACTGACATTAAGTTTACTAGAAATTGAGGTATGTATAATACATTATGCAGAGTTAGATCAGTATTTAAAACTACTGTACCAATGGAATGCACAAACACTTTGGTTCCATTAGGCAAATTCACATAGTAATTTGATAATGGAGTTGATGTTGAGAATAGAGACTGTGAACATGTGACATGTGATGTGGCTCCACTATCTACAATCCAAGAATTAGGATTAAAAGGTTTTGAACAAGACGTGGAAAGAATCATACCTGTGGGATTCACAGAATCTGTTGCATCTGTAATAGGATTCATTGCTTAGGAATTCAGTAGTGCAACCAATTGCTGAAGTTGTGTAGTAGTTAATTGCAGAGAGGGGTTTTCAGTCATTTGTGCATTATCAGAACCAACATGATTCATGGATTGTTTCCCTTTCCCACGTCCATAGCCAGCAGGGAATCCAATAATCCGAAAGCATTTTTCCTTTGTGTGGCCAAGAATACCACAATGGGAACAAAGAGGACGATCCTTCTTACCCAATTTTTGTTTAGGATCAGAGTTAGGTTTTGTAACAGGTCTTTGAACATGAAAAGGTACTTGAGCTTGTGAAGGGTTCGAGGAAGAAGAACCAACAATGCGTTGTTTTTCCTCTTGAGTGATTAAAGCCAAGACCTTTGAGATTGATGGAAGTGGTTCCATGAGCAATATTTGTCCTCGGATTTGGGAGTAAGAGTCGTCGAGACCCATCAAGAAACAGTGAACATATTCAGATTGGAGAAAATCTTGAAGTGGGCGAGTACCTTCGCAATTGCAACTTAGGGTAAGGCGATAGGAACTTAATTCTTCCCAGAGAATCTTGATTCTGGTGAAGTATTGTGAGACAGTCATTGAGCCTTGACGAAGGGTGAATAATTCACGCTTCAACTCAAAAATTCTTAGGCCATTGCCATGTTGGAAGCGCTCATGAAGGTCACTCCAAAGCTCGGCAGCAGAATCAGCATAAAGCAGAGAACTTGCGATTTCTTTAGAAACAGAGTTGAGGTCCAAGAACTGACAACGTCATTGATGCATTGCCATGCCTCAAAAAGGTTTGGTTGTTCCTCAGGATTAGGACAAGGAATCGTACCAGTGACGAACCCAAGCTTGCGTTTGCCGTTTAAGGCTTTGCGCATTGCGCGACTCCATGAATGAAAGTTCTCTTTGGTGAGTTGTTGCGTGACTAGCACCAAACTCGGCTGATCCGAAGGTGGGAGAAAGTAAGGATCAAAATTAGGATTCGTCATTGAAGAAGCAGAGGAAAGATGAAGGGGATGAATGTTAGGTCAGTGACGAAAGGGTGTAGCGGAAGTAATATCAAGAAGATGAGAGAAAAACTTCTGATACCATATTAACACTTGTAAGGAGAAGACAGTATTTTCATTTATTTGCAAGACTGAACAAGGAGGTTACAATGAGTGATTATATATGTGTGTAACTGACTAGAAGGAACTAGACTGAGTAAATTGACTATAACTAACTAACTATGATTATTACATCTTGTGTTAGATATCACTTCTTTTTCCTACGAACTGTCTCTTTTCTCTTACAATATATTTTTTGGCTTGATTTTTTCCTTTCTTAAACCTTATTCTACAATGGCTGCTTGCTTGCTAGCTTCTCATAAATCCTCCTCAACTGCTATCAATATATGTAATTAGTTAGGATGACAATAACAGACTTTACAGTAGAGCCTCATTCGAGGGACTTTTCTTTTGTGTTTTTCTTACTTTTCTTTTGAATTAACCACGCACTTAATTAATTTGTTAAGCGTTTAGTTTCAAACTTCTAATATCGATTAATCATTGTAATCAATGTCACATGTTCATGTTGAACTGGATATTTAATAGGTATATGTATATTAATTTGCCAGTCCTTGCAGTACAATGATGAGATTTTGCCGGCAAATTAGTAAGAATAAATTTACCCCTTTTTATCTAAACCACTTATATTTATAGTTCGTAAAAATAAAATTTTCTTAACGCTAAAAATTAGAAATACCAAAAATGAAAATTGAAAACAAATTAATCAAGCGATGAAAACAATAAAATCTAGTGTTTCCACTGTTAATAATTTTAATAGTTTTCAGTATTTAATTTTCTTCACCACAAAATACAGGAGACAGGAAAAAATGGAAATGAAAAACTGCTTGCTGAAATAAAACATATGACTTTCACATTTTCTTTTATAAAATCCTGAAAAAACAATAAACTAACAGAAAATAGAATATTTGATTTCTCAAAAAAAAAATATTTTAAAACACTCAAAATAAATACTTTTATTATATAACATATTTAAGTACAAAATAATTTATTATAGATTTAATTGTCATTCATTGATAATATAAAGTTTTTTTACACAATCATCGAATCATATGTTGCCACATAAATCATGATAATTGATTTTTATATGCACTATTTAAAAAGTCATATGAACAAAATGTTTTAATTAGAAAATGATGTAAAATAATTTTATACTATCAGTATATTAAAGTTAAACTCATAATTTATTCGTAAGTTATTTTTGAAAAATTACTTACATATAGACGGTTAAATAAGCTTTTTATGAATTTTTTTTTGGATTTAATTAAAATACGCTGATAGTGTAAAGAAGTTTTACATATTCATCCAATTATATAATGATACATAAGTAAATATGATTATTTTCAACTTTTATTATTTAAAAAATTATATAAAAAAGGAGATATGATTCTTTTATATTATCAATACATTAAAATTAAATTTATTTTTTTTATAGTAGTTATTTATGAATCTAAAGTCTAAACTGTAATCGCCCTCTCTGATCCGACGCGACTTTATTTGTGGTAGGACACAATTTCAACATATTAAGCCAATGATTTGATTCGGGTCAGTTACGTATTACCTATGCACGTACCCAAAGCACTGCTAAAAGACTGAGGGAAGTCAATAACTATAATTTTCCGAAGACGTAGCCAAATCACACGTTTTGATATAATCAAAATGATTTTCAACTTGCAATTGACAAGTTTGTTAATTAACCTTTTTTTTCATTGATCTTATCTGCTACTTGCCAGAACCTAACTGAATTTGCGGCTTTTCATAATGACATGTCGACAATTAATGGAAAAGACTAGCCCAGAAGAAGCAATGTATTTAATGGGGGAACCAAATCATGCTTCCATGCATGTCTTTCGCTTTCCGCTTAGCCTGCCTTTTTTGACGATTGTTAGCAGGTTTAATTTTTCTATAAATAATTTGATTTTATTCGAAATATTTCAGACACTAGTAACTTTTCAAGAACCAATGATTAAGTTGTATGTTGGACAAAAATAATCACTGAGTTGTACCAATTATAAGTTTTCGAAATAACATACAATTTGTCTTAAACTTGAACGTAAGGAATTTCGAGAATGAAATTTAGTTTGCGAGTGTTTGGAAGGAGAAAAATAGAAATAATTTGATTTGTAAATCAATTTTTTTGTTTAAATCTTTGAAATATGTGAAATAATTTCATTCACTAAATTCATGAGATTTGTTTCTTTTGTTTTAATATCCTATCAAAATTGATAGGATTTGAGTGGAATTTATTTGATTTTAAAATTTAAACACGAATCATGTCAATTCAATTACTATTTTAATTATTTCAAACATAATCTATTATATTTTAATCATAAGATTTTATTTATAAATCAATTCAATTTCTGTTTTATTTAAGTGTTTCAAATATAAGATCTAAACTATAAATAGAATCAAATTATTTTCTAATTTTAATCATTCCAAATAGTATATTTATTCAACCTATTTACAATGACCAAACAATACACCTAGCAAGCCAAGGGGTGTTACAGTTGATCATGTGCTTTCTTTTTTTATATTCACTATTAAGGTTCAAACCTTGTACTAACATACAGTAACAAAAACCTGAAGGAATTGCAAGTCTACCATGGTGAGCCAACAACGTACGTGGCCTAACATTCGTCTATAATCTGGCTCGGGTAACCAATGCAAATTTCCAAATGACCAACATAGCCAACTCTAAGGGTTTTTGTTTTTTAGATCTCTAAGGGTTTGTTTAGTATCATGAAAAGGGGGAAAAAAAGAAAGAGAAAAAGAGGATGCAAAACAAAATAAAATAATTTTCTGGCTCTCTAAACTCATGAATCGGCCCTCCTTAAGGGAGAGGTTTTGGTAGCTCATGCCTTTACAGAGCCAGGTATTGGGCTTCCAAGAGCGTATTTGGGTTTATAGGGTCGTTTATAACTTGTGGATCTTTGCTAGTCCAAAAGCCTTGGTGAGACACAACTGAAATGGCTATGCAAATAATCACTACAACTCCTAAATTATTTACAAGACAAAACAAAAGCCATATATATTGAAAGAATAGCTAGCTGTTGGCCTACCAACATTGGAAGAAAGAAAACAAAAATGACATATGATAATAGGCGTTACAGGGGAAAAAAAAAAAACAGTTGTATAAAGAATGCTGCATTACATTTTCGGGGTTTGGGGGCCTTGTAAAAGTAGAGCTTGAGCTATCAGCTAGCGTAATTATCAAGAGTAACCACTTTGCACTTTCCTCCAAGGAAAAAAGAAAGAAACGGATCTATATAAATGATGTTATTTAAGCACCCAAAAGATAGGTGTATATTGAAATATTTACTTTAGAACCATTAGATGTGATGTGATGGATACGATGTGTAAGATTCACTATTATATCCAATGATATTTTAAAGTGGATATCTTAATAAACATTTATATTTTTTGGTGTTTGGATAACATTTTTAAATCTATATTACTCTCAATCTCTTATTATTACATTCAAGTTGTGCAGTTGTAACTGCACCACAAGTTTATTAGCATAGCTCCAAGCCTTGTGATGCTAACATGTGTACTCGAACATAGAAAGCTGCCTATTTTTCACGTTTGCGCCGGCTCACTCATTGCACACCACGCCAATGTTGGCCCTTCTAACTCCTGAGAGTTACAAGAAGGATCCAACCTTTTTCAAGCTTATATACAACATTACACAAAAAGTCCAAGGCTACATAACCCTACACACACACACACGTCATTACTTTGTTTGTGTTAGCTGGAAACGTTAAATGGAGTTAAAGTATGTAAATCAGAACCTAGTTTTCTCAGGAGAATATTAATAATTAAAGTACATGTCCTTGTTATTGTTGCAACTAGGAATTGCTTAGCCCATTTTTACTCGTAAAATCCCCATGCCATAGTTTAGCTCATTTTCACTTGTAAAATCCCCATGCAATAAGCAGCAAAACTGCTTTCAATATGAATTGCATCATGGGGTTTCCCCTTTTTGTTCTTCAACTAATAGCCTTTTCAGTCCTTGCTATTCTGAGCACACATGCCTTAGCTCAAGAAAGTCCTATAGTTAACCCTGCAGAGAAAGATGCCCTTGTTGGTCTAAAAGCCACTTTCAACAACCCTTTTATAAATGATAATTGGACTGGAACCCACTGCAGTATCAATGATCCACCTAGATGGCTTGGGATTCAGTGTGCCAATGGTCGTGTCACAGGTATAGTCTTGGAAGGTATGGGGCTAGCAGGAGAACTCAATGTCAATGCATTGATTGGCCTTGAAGAGTTGTCCATCCTGAGCTTCAACGACAATTCTCTAAGGGGAAATGTTATGAATTTCTCAAACAATCACCAAATGCGGTATATTGATTTGTCAGGCAATATGTTATATGGGCCAATATCAAATTCCATCCGAAACCTTAACCTCTTGGAAACTTTGTTTCTGCAAGATAATAGGCTCACAGGTTCAATACCAGCGTTCAGTCAATCAAGTCTGAAGATATTTAATATCTCAAATAACCACCTTGAAGGCCCAATCCCAACAACTCAAACTCTCCAAACATTTGGTCCTGCCTCATACTCTGGGAATCCTAGGTTATGTGGACCACCTTCTCTTAATTCATGCAACACTAGCTCCACTTCTCCTATTTCAGTACCATTAAAAGACACAAGCAACAATCAAGTTCAAAATACATCTTCAGATAAAAATAGAAATGCCCATCTCTTATTATTTCTCAATGTGGTTCTTCTGCTTGCAATCATATTGCTATTGTTGCTATACTATAACACAGCCAGAAAGCTCAATAACATAGTGAAGGGGCAGATTCCCACAGCCAAAGAAGAAGAAAAAGATTTGGAGATCAGTACTGACCAGAAGATAGAGATAGGGGAGGGGACAAGGATGACAATAGAAGAGAGAAAGGACCTCATATTCTTAAGTGATAAGCCAAAATTTAAAATGGGTGAGCTTCTTAGAGCTTCTGCTGAGGCACTGGGTCAGGGAATGATGGGGAACACTTATAAGGCTATGCTGAATGATGGAACTAGCATTGTTGTGAAGAGGCTAAGGGACTTGAAACCACTCAGTAAGGAGGAATTTGCAAAGATATTGCATCTGATTGCTGACTTGAAGCATCCAAATTTGTTGCCCTTGCTTGCTTACTATGATTCCAAAGATGAGAAGCTGCTACTGTATAGATATGCAGAGAAAGGAAATCTTTTCTCCCGACTTCATGGTAATTTTCCTCAACTTCCTTCTGCTACTTTTTTTTTTTTTTCTTTTCTGTTAATTGTGTAAATTAGTGGATTTTATGAAACGAATCATCCGCAAAAAACAACCACCAACAACAAACAGATACTGAATACAACAACTTAGTCACCGCTAGAAATATTTTACAAATTGTTATCTCTGAGGATATGTTTGGTTGAAAAGTAGAATTAGGGGAAAATTTTGCATGGATATGTTACATGTATAAAATATTGAAAAATATAATTACTAGAAAAAAATACGAATTGAGAGGTTTCATTAGCAACTACTAAAGTTCAATCAAAACTCAAATTCACATGATCTATTTCTCAGTTAATTTCATGAATGTGATGATTGTCCTCTCTTCGATCCATGTACTCTAGATTGAACAATTTCAACCTAGTTTGAGTATAATGGAACCAGCCAGCAGATCATTGCAAGAACCCATCACCCAAATAAACATGCTACTTCCTTCTTCTTTTTTTCTTCTTACATATTCCTTTTTGTCGAGAGAGTTTAAAAAGCTAAGAATCTTCCAAACGATTAAGAACAATTAAATTAGTTCATTTATAGTAATCTCACAACTTTATAACATTGGATTAGCAACCAAACTAAGCATCAGTACTATTTTCTTTCCCATCAAAACTTTGACATTTCAGATGATAGACAAGGAAACCGGGTTCCATTCAGCTGGAACTCAAGATTGTCAGTTGCACGAGGCGTGGCTCGAGCATTGGAGTACCTACACCTCAACATAAGGTCCATCGTCATTGTCCCACATGGCAACTTGAGGTCATCAAACGTACTCTTCGATGAAAACAATGAGGTTCTTGTTTCTGACTTTGGCCTTGCCTCCTTAATAGCACAACCCATTGCAGCTCAGCACATGGTTGTATACAAATCACCTGAATATGGGTATGCAAGAAAGGTTACAATGGAATCTGATGTCTGGGGTTATGGGTCCCTTCTAATAGAACTTCTAACTGGGAAAGTGTCTATTTGCTCAGCTCCACCCGGGACCAATGCAGTGGACCTGTGCAGCTGGGTTCACAGAGCTGTTAGAGAAGAATGGACTGCTGAAATATTTGACAAAGAGATATCTGGACAGAAGAGCGCCCTTCCTGGGATGCTAAGGTTGCTGCAGATTGCAATGCGCTGCATTGAGAGGTTACCGGAGAAACGCCCTGACATGAGAGAGGTGGTCAGAGAAGTGGAGAGCATACAGGTCCCCCTTACAACAGAAGAAGAGAATGATGTTTCTGTGGATAGGTCTCTAACAGATGATTCCTATTCAACCAGTGCCTCAGGTATTACTGGAGATTAAAGACAGATTATGAAAGGTTGGACCTCTTACCTAGAACACGTTGTCTTGTTTCATCATGATGTTACAAAATAATCTGTGTCAAAGTGAAGAAACACATTTTTCTCAATATCATTTGCGAGTTCTACATATATATACACCACGCCTCCTTGCATCTCCATGAAGATTGTATCCCTATCCTTTCTCAGGAAAGTACTAACCATCCGGAAAATCCTCTACAGAATCCTAATCCTTGATATGTGGCTTACCAAAAAAATGGCTACAGCCTACACTTAATCACGTTCCTTAGCGAATATACAAACGACTGAATTGATTCAAAAATCAAATAAAGACTCATCCCCCATTTCGGATGACCATATGCATTACGAAATAGAACAGGACAAATGAGCAATTTGTTGTCACCCAACTTTCAAGCGTGAAATCGATATATTTAATCCCAGATAATTCTAATTCAAATATGGTGCACGACCAAATTGATAATCGGGAAGCAATCAGCATCATCCTACACAATAAGCAAATTTTAATTTGGTACAATCGAGTAGCGCTAGTCTCAAATCTTTTTGTGTTACCATGCAAAAAAAAGTCACAACCATGTGCTCAAGATGATTGTGATTTTTCGCATGAACAAAATTGTGAGCATAGCATTACTCATCATCATAAATGCCACCTTATGATTGATGATCAGCACAAATATACATGACCAGAGTGGCATCCAATGCAAAAATGAATCACAAATTAACAACGGGATCTGAGTAAGCCCGAAATAATTATACATCACATAGGATGACTTGAAAAGTAGTCAGTCATTGTACACCTAAATTTACCGAAGCTGGTTTCACCTTCACTAAGCGTTACCTCCTAAAGACTTTTTTCCCTCTCCAGTAGAAGAATCTTCCAGACAAACCTGTTTCTCGGTCTTTACTGGTGAGTTGATCACTGATCCATGTATATGTCATTTGAGAAAACGAAAAGAATAAATAAAAGAAAGAGAGAATGAGGCTAGAACCAAATAATTGCAATCTACATTTCTACTTCATTGCAACATGTCGAAAATTTATGAAAGCATACCATGGCACTGGATTTAGAGGGTATGGCATCGTTAGGAAGCAATGATGATGGATCTGAAGGCCTGTGAAACAGTAAGTGTGCTATAGATCGATCAATGGGATTTGTGTCAGTTTCCATATCCATGAATCCCGCACACCTGAATGAAGATAGGTGTTATACTTATGCAGTGTGTAGGCATGTGAATAAACAACAACAACTAAGCCTTATTTCACTAAGTAGGATTAGCTACATGAATTATGTATGCCAGCATTCAACTGGCTGTTCGTTTTTATAATGGTGACATAGCAGTCATAAATAAGAAATATAAACCAGAAGCAAAGAAAGTGAGGCATACCTGCTTCCATTCTGTGCCATCATTGCTTTGCATGCTTCAACATCATCTCCAATGCAACCATTTGCACTTGAATCATTATGTCTTTGCTCAGCACTCTTAGCCAAACGGTATAGACTGTCCCTTATGCACAGTTTGGTTCTGATATCCAACTGCAACCGAGCAAATATTTGGTGAACCAAAGTAAATTATAATCAAATGGAACTTATGGACTTTCAGCCATTGAGTCATACGTAAGATGATAATCTTTGTCATTACAACTTGGAATCCTCACTTTTTTTTTTTGAAAAAATAAAAAATAGACTCTCTTAGTATTGTAATATGGACTTTGTCTATGTAAATTGTAAGTTGCAGCATACCCATGCCACAGAGAATAAATTAGAAAAAGCAATGTTATCAATCCAGAGCAGAATCAGATCCAATGATATAAATCAAATAGGCAGTACTCACCTACTACTAAACTACATTACATGCATTAGTATCATACGTCGTAAGAATGTGTTGGCACTTGGCATTGCCAAACTTCAAACAGTCACTAGAATGGGAAATAACCCCCACAGGAAAAGGAGGGACCTGCCAAGGAGGAGAGACTTTTTCTTCTGGATTTGCACATGAAAGAATATCCACTAATATGCTATAAATTTTTTACTTCTGCAGTTTTTCATTATGATGCAGCTTTACTTGTGTACCTCAGTGAGTCATTCAAAAAAAAAAAAAAAATTAAATGCTCTTTTCACTTCAGAGCTACACATAAGTGATCAGAACCAAAACTCACCTGTACACTAAACTGGTTTAGAGTGCAATGTTAAGATAATTACAATGTTTCCTACTAATATTAAAAATCTAAGAACAAACAGGATTGAACTTGAACACCAAAGAATATTCCAATACCTGATCCATGACCTGTTGCAGCTGGCAAAAGCTGGTGGCTTCAAGTGAGGCTTGGTTCAGCGCAGAGTTCATGGATGAGCTTTCCTGCACAGTTGATGAGTCTATTTCTGGAGAAAATCCAAGGCTAACTCCTTGAACTTCACTGTGACCCTCATTTTCGTTCTCAAACTGATGAACTACCTGCTGAGCTAAACCTGGACTATGAAATGGCATTTGATTTGGCATATTTTCACTTTTGACACCCCTACACATGTGTCCATCATGGCAATGATACAACTTCTCTCTCTTCTCCTCAGTTTTCAAGGCTGCAGCCTCCAAAGAATGACCATGAGAACTCTCCATGTTTGACGCATAAGATGAGTCTTTAACAGAAGCAGATAGATGTCCACTCTGGTCAGATCTTGTTCCAGACAAAGTTCGAAAGAGGGAAGTTTGATTTGGATTTTGACTTAAGTCTGGGGACATCATAGGAATTTGTGTCTGCATGCAACCTAAAGATTCAGAATCTGTGCTCAGATTTTGTTTCTGGATGCTATCAAGAGAAGTAACCCCACTGGAAGAGGCTCCAAAGGGTTGCTTAATATCTTCATATTGCTCCAGAGTGTACGGTTGAACGGAATCACCGTTTTCTAGGCAACCTTTTTTTCGTCTTCCTGCTGATGACTTTGGCATCTTCCTCTGCAACTTTAATACGAAGAGACCATTATAAAACATAATTAAGAGATAATTTATCCCAGTTTATAGGTTTTGCCCAATAAAATGGACTAGGCATTCAAACTAGTTCACCCTTGCAATAAAACCTATTGGAAACAGATATAAATCCAACATTTTACCCTGAAAATGACACGATTGGTCTCGGCCTTTTGAATGTTATATAAAGGTCAAGCCGAATTTTCCATCAACAAAGTGAAAATAGTTAACCACAAAAATTTTACATCTAACAAGGGAAGTAATTAATTGATTGACCCAGGTGCACAATCATTATTAGTTACAATTCTGATAAGGATAAAAAATTTAGGCCAGGATACCATAAAATCATCCTATGAAGACTACATACTAATTTAAATTTTTATGGAATTTCAATGATGACAGAACTATATTTGACTGCATAAACCATAAGCCTCTTTAAATGGGTGAATGTATGATTATATACAGAGATCAACTGAATCCTATTCTAGACTACCAGTTTCAACACGATTATCCTTGAAAATTCAAATAGAAACAGCTCAAATGTAGGTCCTAACATGCATGTGTTGCGATATTCAACAGCACAACTCTATGGCATTACAACCTTCACCAGGTCGTCAGAGGTATATGCCTAAACTTTTTTTATCATGTGCCTCTCAGAGGACAATCATTAAGTGAAAGTAATTGTGTTTGTCTCTCCCTTTGTGTTTTGGTAAAAGAATACGCCTAGAATTATAGCTCCATAATTAGAGATTCAGGAAGGGTAACCAACCTTTTCGTTGGGCACCAAGTCAACTGCATTACCAGATTTTGTTTCTGATTCACTGAACATTGATAACATATAAGGGACACCACTATCATCAACATCCATTGGAGACCTCACCTTTTTATCAGCAGGAGATGCTTTTTGGTTGGAATCACTGAGTGGAAAGCTTCCCATATTTTCCTTGGAATCCATATTATAGTCAGACATACTTTTCAATGGATTCATTTCTGCACCTGAAAATTTGAAGTCAGACTTCAACACATCATCAGAACCTTCAGCACCATGTGAAGACGAGAGCCAGCTGAACTCCTCTTCATTATTGAGACTCCCCATTCCAAAAGTTAAATCACAACTTCTGCAATTTCAAAAGTAATATTCAGATGTTTATATGATGGTCAAAATGAATTGAATTGAAAGATTAGAAAATTTCTGTCAAATAGAAGAGGTTTCTTACAACATCCTGTCCACATCTTCAAAGTTTCCTATATCCAGCCACCCATCATTATCAAGAAAACTAAGTTCATTGTCAGCTTGAGATATGTGATTAATCGGATATTGGCAGACACTATCATCTTCCATTACACATTTGTCTCCCAAGAGAGTATCATCAGCACAAAACTCGTTATCACCAGAATCTATATTGCTTCTCTTGAAACAATGATCGGACATCCCTGTATTATCTGATGTTAGCCGTTTCAATTCTTCACATGAGTCACTATCACATGAAAACACACCTCCTGGTGTGTTAGACCATGAACCCTTTTCCAGCATTCTTTCTTTCTGGATCAGATTTAGCACGAATAATTCCTCTTTACCCTGAGTATCGTAGCTTCTAACATAATCAATACTTTTGAAACCATGTAATTCACGAATTGATTTCTTGCAGCTATCACCCTGTATTACGAACAGATTCTTATGTTTGTCATGGGGCACTATATGCTCATCGTTTTCACCATATGCATCCCACACATTATTTTCAAGCTGTAACACAAAGAAAGGTATTTAGAAAATTATACAATAACTAGGCATCATACAATATTACAAATCCATAAATTATAGCACCAAGCCTGATAAAGAGAGAAATAGCAAATATCATGCTCATAATTTATTGAAGCTCAAACAAGTACAACTCCACCCACTTTGCTAACATCAATAGATAAAAGGAGAGGACAAATTACAATACATCCCAAAAGTTTTTCTATTAATCATTTGAGAGAGAGAGAGAGAGAGAGAGACCCATTTTACCATGAAACAAGGGTTTTAAAAGAATCTTGCTGTAAAAAATCCACCTCAGAAAATCCAAACTATATCATTCCAAGATTCAAACTGAACCTCAACGAAGCTTAACTCAGGTCTGACCAGTTAACAATGATTCTTACAAGGACCAAGCTTTTAAATGCAGAGAGAAGGAGGCAAAGTATACAGATTTATGCTTCAATTTTACCATTTAACAAGTTGTGTAGCTTTCACATTGACAGTAACATCAGCTACAACCACACCAGTCAACAACTAGCATTTCAGGTGTAGTATTTCTGGAGTCTTATTAATAACTACCAAGCCATTTCTTCATCCCTAGCTCTTTTGGACTTGGATTGCTCAACAGCCTGCTAATAAGGTTATGCTACAGACCAAAAGAAGATTTGTGTATAAAAGTGAAATTCAATTGGAATTAAAATTGTAATGCAGCAGAAAGATCTAATTAAGTCCACATAGTGATATCATCAATAAAATTACAGAGGGGTTCACATTATGAGTAACGAAGGCACATTCTTCAGTTATCACCAAGATCTGCCACCAAACATTAGCCATAGTATGCGATAGTTGTCACATTTCCTCCAGCTCACACAAACTGCTCAAAGTTGACTTCACAACTTTAGAATGATATATATAGAAATGAAATGTCACAGGGAACGATTCCAAAGATATAACATCGCTGGGATATCAATGCATGTAAACTCATTTAATGAATGTATCCCAGGAACCAGGGGAGAAGAAAAAAAGCCCCTAATTATGCTGGGAAGTCTTTAAACCGCTTGATTCTCTCAATGATGAGTTTCTAAGACGGTGAGAAAATCGTTTGGACAGTGCTGAAAAAGGAACATGCACAGTAAAGACAAGGGTGCTTACATTGAATCATCATTATAAATAAAAAGGAGTAACTAAAGTAGAAAGTTAAACAGTCAACACAGTAATATCATGTGGCATGATTATAATCAAAGGAAAACTGTAGTTAGTTAGAATATTATGCAGTGAGATCATCAAGTAACAAGGTTACACAAGTTTTGGTTTTGGGTTAAGAGACGTTTTTCCAACAAGTAACAAGGCAGGGATAAAATATAAACATGCTTGTACTCAGGGAGACGGTTAACAACTATATGAGAGCTGAATCAATTTGTGATTGAAGCAAAATCTATCATTGTATTTTATGTCCTATAAGGAAAGGAATTAGAGCTGGCAATATAATACAAATTATGTAAACAATGGAATTTGAGGAAAGAATTAATACAAGTCAGTGTGCTGTATTATATGAGTTATATATGGCATAACAATATTATATTTCAAAAGCTGAAGTTGAATAAATATACAATATTTAATACCTCATTCACACAGATGTTTAAAATTCCTCTTTGATCTTCTATCCACCACTAGAGACACATTCAAATGCTTGATACAATGTCATGTTTCTATAAGAAAATCTGTCTTCAAAGATGCCTCTCTACCACAAATAACAAACAAAAGACATACCATAAGTCACATGTTCAAGAAATCAACTAAGGAACAAAACCATACAGAACATGAAGAAAGAAGTCACATCCTAAGTTATATGCCCATATTATTTTGGCATCAAATGTTTCAGATATAATAGGTGTGATTGTGTGAATGCACTTGCAATGCATAGAAAATCAACGCTTAGCATGATCCTTGACGAAAAATGAAGTTTTGACATGTAATCGATGAAACACTGTCCCAGTTACCAATAACAATCTCATGATCTCTATTAGTACTACTTTTTAAGCCCAAGAAATACAAAGCTGACACTACAGCCAAAATTTTGGGTAGCTGGCCTCAATATTATAAAACAGGGTCAAAGTGGATCCTATTTCAAGTATCAACAGCTCTACAAACATTTTTTTGTTATAGATTTCCTTTTTCTTTTTATCCAAAAAAAATAAAAATGGATCACGGCAAAATCATTCACCAACTACAAGCCAGTTAGACAAAAACAACACATTAGTTAAGGAAATTTATAAAACTGTCACATGTTATGCCTGACTTTTGCCAGAAATGAACAAAGGTGACCCTCAACAAATAACACTGGCTAAAATCTCGGTCCCCTTTCCCATGAAACAAAGCTCCCGTGGCCATAACTAACTGTTGTCTTGTTCTGAACTTTAAGCACAAAACGGGGCCCTCCAAACGTTACAAAGTCTATTCAATCTCAACTTATTTATTAACTCGCGGCACAACCTCTGCATTACTAAGCACCAGAATAGATTTAGAAGCACAGAAATTTGAAGATCCAGAGTTCACTTTCACTATCTCCTTACCCTCCAAATATCGCACCATCAATTCAGGATTGCTGTATCATAATAAACTAAAAATCCCTAACTTCCAAAACCAAGATTAAATCAAATCAAATAAACCTCACAGCAATTTAACCATTCACTCGTAAATCATAGCCACTAGCTAGTTACAAAAAATTAAAATAATTTAAAAGCAAAAGGAGAGTAGCTAATCCCAGAGTTGGGTATAAGTACTAAATAGAGTGATGATTTAGAAGCAATTTTGCCTAAGTCGCTTCCGGTACTTATAAACTACAAGCTATATAAGACGAAGATGAGTGGAAGTCGAAGACCTCTTTCTAGTTTGGGCTCAGTATTTTTCATTATTCTTTTGTCCATATGCATCAACTAAAGATAACAAGAGGAAGCATAAAACAGAGAGGAAGTTACCAAAAGGAGAAATCAGCATGAAACACTAGTAAGCAATTAACTATTTCAAGGTAACATCCAAAACACACACACACACACACATACACACACACCTACCCTGAGAGGGATTTGAGTTTTTGCTTGCAAAATTCACAAGTTGCTGAGAAGGGAGAGAATTGGCTTTAGGGCGTTTGCTAGGCTGTGATATTCTCACCTCACAACGCCACGAGTTAGCTTTTCCCGATACAGATTCTTACGGACTTACCCTTCCCTTCCAGACCCTTCTTTCTTTTCTGTCCAGCTTCAACTTGCCCATCCACAATTTCCCTTTCTTTTTTTTTTTAAAAAAAAAACTCAATTTCTTACCCCTCTCTCTCTCACGAAAAGAAATAATTATTTGTTTTTTCGGGAAAAAAATTTGGGAATCATGGAAAAACCGACACGTGGCGGGGAGATGGATTTCGGATCTTGTTCGTGGACGGGAGATGGGTGCTTGAGATCCGATCAGTTACTGCATTTCTATTGGTCCACGACGAGTTTTCGGTATTGGCCTACGCACGTGATGTCGTTACGGTGCGTTAAATGAAAATATTATTGTTATGGAATATTCTATTTTCTTTGTATTATTACATGAGTGTGAGTATATAACATTGCCACTTGGCTTTTCCTTCAACGATTTGGAACCTCATCCTCTTTTTTCTCCGCCGTAGAATTTGTTTGCCACGTGAGAGCAGGATATTCATTTAGTCTAATTAATTAATTTTATAAACAGTAAACATTCTCTTCATAGAACGCCTGTCTTTATTGAATTTAGGGTTGATATATTGATATTGACATTGATAAGGTATACGAATTTTATACTATTATTAAATTAAATTCTTTTACTTGTATATTTTATTTGTAATGAATATAAAAATTAATCATGTTTATTAATATTGTTTGTGGATTCAGTTACCAGGACTTTGGGGTGCTTATTGGGTTTAATTCTTAGAACCTAGAGCTAATCACATTTAATATCTATAATACTAATATTTCAGAGTCGTTCGAGAAAAATTTTTATACGTGTCGCAATGAGAATGTTTTAGGGTCCACATATATTAAGAAGTTATTCATTAATTTTTTTGAAAAAAAATAAAACTGTAATTATTACATATTATTAGCATATCATTAATAATCATCCGTATTTAATAATAGGATTGCATTATATTAATTAAATATCTTTAATTATTATGATGTTGAAATCATAAATTATATTGATAAATTAATTTCACAATTTTAGTATCAATTTCACATCTAAATTTTATATTTGATATAGGTGATGATTTTCTTTTGAATACTATTATATTAAATTTATGAAATTAAGTATATAAATTATAAGAAAGATGCAAAATATATGTGTTAAGTTATATCATTTATTTTTTTATTAACAATAAGATTATGATAAATTTAATTATTTAAAGGAAAAATATTTTTTTGTGTTATTAGTGATGACATTATTTGATTATATATATAGACTAATTTAATGATTTGAAGACCAAGAATATGTCAATTCAATAAAAAAAATATTATATATGTATGCAGGTGAAAATGAAAATCCTAGGATGGTCATAAAATTATACCTTCAATAACCTCTGAACTTTTACAAATAATTTTGATAATTTTATATTTTAAAATATTTGAATGAATTTTGAAAAAAAAAAGTCAATCATACATTCATGACAATTTTGATAATTTTATACTTTAAAAGATTTGAATGAATTTTGAAAAAAAAAAGTTGGTGTTGAAAAGAATTAAAAAAAATTGGAGAAGATTTTAGAAAGAAAAAAATAATAGAGATTTATCCGAATTTTATTTATAATTAGAAGTTATTAATAATTAAGATTCCGTATAAATTTATTGATTGTATAAATCTACTATATTAATATTTCAAACTCATTTTATGAAAATTATTACATATCATATAGTGATTTAGGCTTCATATATCATTCATACAGTGATTTATGCCCCACTTTTCTCAATCTTTATATTTAAAAATTATTTTAAACTTAATTTATAATTTACTTATTAATTATTTTTTATATGAAATAAAATTTGATATTACAATCATTAAAGAATCAAATATTATAATCATTAAATATTATAATTTGCATTAACAGATAACCATGTTAATATAATTGTAATCTATAATTAAATTAAGAACCATTAATAGCCTCACATAATAAAGGTAATATAAAAATTTATAAAGAAAATATTTTCAAAATAAATAAGCTTTAAAATCAATATATATTCTTTAAAAAAAATGGGTAAATTAAATTGTTAATGAATTACTAATTGATTGATTTTAATATGATAATAATTCAAAATTCAATTTATACCAAATTAGTCGTTTGACCCGTGCGATACACGGAGAGATAATAAAAAATAGTTTGTTGATTATTATAAAAAATAAAAAATAATTTATTTACATATATCTTATAGAAAATTAAGTATATAAATGTATCTTAAAAGTAAGTTAATAGTTAAATAATTAAATAAGTGGATAAAATATAAATATACCATTCTATTTTATATCTTATATTGAATATTATATTTATAAGGTTAAGAATATTTTGATAGATTACTTATAACTAATAATAAAGAGCTTATTTTATAAAAATTTTGAGCATTTTGAAAGTTAAAATTGTTGAATAAAGAAAGAGAATAAATGGATAATTTTACTATATCATGAGTCATTTATAAGGATGACAATGACTATCTATGAGAAAGGAGAAATGTCCAATGCCTCCCGTCACCATTTAGAATTTTATTTTTCATTTTCATCCTCATCTGCTTTATGGGTCTCTATTTCCATTTCTCGTTTCTTATAGAGATTTTAAATTCCTATGGTATTCAATGATTTATTAAAAAATTTCAAAAAGAGAAAATTTTTAAAAATATTTTATAATTTGAAGTATAAATATTCATAATAACAAATACTATTAATGCAATATAATCCAAATTAAAATTCAAAAATACACATAATGCAAATATAATAAAAATAATTAAAAAATAAATATGTATTATCCCTATCCCTATTCCGTTTAACAAATGCGGACTTAACCTCTATAGATCATCCCTACGAAGGTGAAATATATGTTAATTCCTTTCCCCATTGGGTAATTCCCATGTGTACCTATTTTCAATTTTTTTTATCATCCCTAGTTGTTTATATATTTTTAGTAAATTAAAATATTTAATTTAAAAATATAAAAATATATTTTCTAATTAATAAAAATAATACATAAATTTAATTTATATGATTTCAATTACACGTCCTTTCCTCGTACATCCTTTTAATAAATTAAAATATCAATTTTAAAATATATGTTATAATTAGTGTGTAATAATTAGTAAAAAATCATTTATAATTCTAATTTATACAATATCAATTATTATGGTAGTATATAAATTATAATTTTTTTCAATAAAAAATAATATAATTATTTACTTTTTAAAAATTAATATAATTATCAAAAAAGTGTAAATTATAGAATTGATTTTTTTAAATATTTTAGTGTTAAAAAATTGAAGGTATTTTTTTTTCCAAAAAAATTAGTATGAAAAAAATTATGGAATTGATAGATTAGAATGTTTAAGTTGTAAAAAATTAAATAAAATATAATGATATATGTAGATAAATAATTTTTTTTATTATGATTTTCTAAAGTTCTGCATTTGAAATTAGAAAATTTCTCCTAACCCCATCTTCATTTAGAATTTTACTTATATTCTCATGTGCATCCCGGTCATGGGTTCCTATTTTTTATTTCATATGGAGAGTTGAATCTCTATTGATATTTATGGGTTTATTAAAAAAATTTAAAGATAAAATTTTTTAAAATACTTTGAACTTCAAAACATAAATATTTATAATAATAAATACTATTAATGCAACACAATTATAATAGGTTTGTTATTGTTAATACTATAATTATATATATAAAATTTGTATGTTATAATATATTGAATTATAATTTTGTTTATGCTATTTTTTATTTTTTATATTGATTTTATTAATGGTAGAGAGATATGAAGGTATGATTGAAAAAAATAATTGATAATTAGAAGGTAAATTAAATTCAAAAACATACTTTAAGTGTTAAGATTATGAAAAAAGTAGGATATAATTTTTCTATAAATAACACATGAAAGTTTTTTTATATAGTGAGTCTTAAATATTAGTATTATATCAATTATTATCATATTTGATTAATAATAAATTATTATATTAGTATTATAATGTGTCTTAAATATTTGATTAAGAATAAATTTGGTATAAATTGAATTTTGGATTATTATCATATCAAAATTAATCGATTAGCAATTCGTTAACAATTTGACCTACCCTTTTTCTTTTAAAAAAATATGTTGATTTTAAAGTTTATTTATTTTAAAAATATTTTCTTTATAATTTTTGTATTACCTTTATAATGTGAGGCTATTAATGGTTCTTAATTTAATTGTAGATCATAATTATATTAACATGGGTTTTTTCTTAGTATAAATTATAATATTTAATGATTATAATATTTGATTCTTTAATGATTGTAATATCTAATTTTATTTCATATGAAAAATAATTAATAAGTAAATTATAAATTAAGTTTAAAAAAATATTTAGAAATAAAGATTGAGAAAAGTGGAGTCTAAATCACTGAATGAATGACATGTGTAATAATTTTCATGAAGTGGGTCTGAAATATTAGTATAGTAGATAGTAGATTTATACAATCAATAAATTTTATACTGAATCTTAATCATTAATAACTTCTGACTGTAGATAAGATTTTGATAAATCTCTATCTTTTTTTTAAAAAAATCTTCTCAAATTTTTTTAATTTTTTTCAACACTAAATTTTTCTTTTTTCAAAATTCATTCAAATTTTTTAAAGTATAAAATTATCAAAATTGTCATGAATTGTATAATTAATTTTTTTTTCAAAATTTATTCAAATCTTTTAAAATATAAAATTATCAAAATTATTTATAAGAATTCAGAGATTATTGAAAGTATAATTTTATGGCCATCCTAGGTAATATTCCATAATTTTCATTTTCACTTGTATACATATATAATTTTTTTTATTGAATTGACATATTTTTGGTCTTCAAATCATTAAATTAGTCTATATATACAATCAAATAATATCATCACTAATAGCACAAAAAATATTTTCCTTTAAATAATTAAATTCATCATAATCTTATTGTTAATAAAAAAGGTAAATGATATATCCTAGTGCATGTATTTTGTATCTTTCTTATAATTTATATACTTAATTTCATAAATTTAATATAATAGTATTCAAAAGAAAATTATCACCTGTATCAAATATAAAAATTTTAGATGTGAAATTAATTTATCAATATAATTCATGATTTCGACATTACAATAATTAAAGATATTTAATTAATATAATGCAATCCTATTATTAACTATGGATGATTATCAATATAATATGTAATAATTGCAGTTTTATTTTTTAAAAAAATTAATAAATAACTTCTTAAAAGATGTGGGCTCTAAAATATTCTCATTGCGATATGTGTAAAACTTTCCTTCAAACGACTCTGAAATATTAGTATTATAGATTTATTCTTAATCAAATATGATAATAATTGATATAATGCTAATATTTAAGACTCATTACATAAAAAGTCTTCTATGTATTATTTATAGAAAAATTATACCTACCATTTTTATAATCTTAACACTTAAAGTAAGTTTTTAAATTTAATTTATCTTCTAATTATTAATTATTTTTTTAATCATATCTTCATATCCCTCTACTATTAACAAAATCAATATAAACATAAAAAAATAACATAAACAAGATTATAATTCACTATATTATTCCATAAAATTATATATAATTATAGTATTAACGATAACAAACTTATTATAATTGTATTGTATTAGTAGTATTTGTTATTATAGATATTTATGTTTTGAAATTCAAAGTATTTTTAAAGCTTTTTATTTTTAAAAATTTTAATAATCCCATAAATATTAATAGAGATTCAAATCTCTATGTGAAATGAAAAAAGGAGACGCGTGACTGGGATGTGTATGGGAATGGAGGTAAAATTCTAAATGAAGATGGGATTAGGGGAAATTTTCTAATTTCAAATGTAAAATTTTTAAAAATCATAATAAAAAAATTATCTATCTACATGTATCACTATATTCTATTTAATTTTTTACAATTTAAATATTCCAATCTATTAATTCCATAATTTTTCATACTAATTTTTTTGAAAAAAATACCTTCAATTTTTTAACACTAAAATATTTTAAAAAATCAATTCTATAATTTACACTTCTTTGATAATGATATTAAATATTTATTTTTTTTTTAAAAAAAATAATTATATTATTTTTATTGAAAAAATTATAATTGATATGCTACTCTAATAATTGAGATTATATAAATAAATGATTTTTTTACCAATTATTACAAATTAATTATAACATATTTTAAAATTGATATCTTATTTTATTAAAAGAATATATAAGGAAAGGATGTGTAATTGAAATAATATAAATTGAATTTATGTATTATTTTTATTAATTAAAAATATATTTTATATTTTTAAATTAAATATTTTAATTTACTAAAAATATATAAAAGGCTAGGGATGATAAAAAAATTAAAAATGGGTACACACGAGAATTACCCAATGTATGTGGAAAGGAATTGACACATATTTTATCTTCATGGGGATAATCTATAGGAGCTAAATTCTCATTTGTTAAATGGGATAGGGACATGAATAATACATATTTATTTTTAAATTATTTTTATTATATTTGTATTATATATATATTTTTAATTTTAATTTAAATTATATTACATTAATAATATTTATTATTATAGATATTTATGTTTCAAATTTTAAAATATTTTTAAAGTTTTTGTCATTTTGAAATTTATTAATAAACCATTGAATATCATAAGGATTCAAAATCTCCACAGGAAACAGGAAATTGGAAATGGGAACCCATAAGGGGGATGAGAATGAGGATGAGAGATAAAATTATAAACCGTGATGGGAGGCGTGAGATATGTCCTGTTTCTCATAGATACTTATTGTCATCCCTATAAATGGCTCATGATATAGTAAAATTATCAATTTATTCTCTTTCTTTATTCAACAATTTTATCTTTTAAAATATGCAAAATTTTCATAAAATAGGCTCTTTATTGTTAGTTATAGGTCATCTATCAAGATATTTTCAATTTTATAAATATGATGTTCAATATAAGATATAAAATAGAATGACACATTTATATTTTATCTACTTATTTAATTATTTAACTATTAACTTACTTTTAAAATAAATTTATATACTCAATTTTATATAAAATATATGTAAATAAATTATCATTTATTTTTTATAATAATCAACAAATTATTTTTTATTATCTTTCCGTGCATCACACGGATCAAATAACTAGTTGTTTTAATCAATGAAAAGATGTGTACTCAAGTGCCTTTTTAAGCCTTATTTGTTAATTATATGTTTTGACATATTTTTAGTAATTTAATGTACCAATATAAAATTGGATCCAATCCAATCCAATTAAATACAACTTAGAATACTTCATGCCTAATTTTCAAAGCAAAATAATGTTGTGAATAATTTTTCAGAACAGAAAATTTACAACTTGAAGCAAATTTTATGTATAATAGTATAAGACTGTAAGTTTAATTTTTAAAACTTTTTCGAATATTTCTGAGAAAAAAGGTTTTTCTAGTACTTCTAAAAAATTTAATCTAATCACTGTTTTCCTTCTAAAATTACATAAACAAGAGAGGGAAAAAAGAAAGTGATAATGTTTGATCCATGATTTAAAGAATTTGATTTCTATATACTAAAATATAAAATAACCATATATTGTCAACCACTAAAATTAAAAAAAAATATCAAATTATTATAGATAGTTATCATAATAAAAAATTAATTTGTATGGTTTAACACTTGTTTGAATTTCTATAGTTGAGATTCGAAAACGAGGAACACAAGGTGGAGCCATAGTAAATGTAAATACAATAAGAACTAGCGCCATTCTTTCCCTTGCGCACGAGACCAAGGAAGTTATTAGGAGAGATACCTCAGTAATTTATACAATAAAACCAAGCCTCCTACCACCCTATACACTGTACATTCTCAGCCAGTGAGAATACCATAATTAACAGGATGATAATATATCCAACAAGTTTAGATACAAGACAACAAAATAGTACATGCACATGTCTAAATATTAAATGAGTGAGCACGGTAACTTTCTGCTCTTTTTTTCTCTCTCTCTTTTTCAAAAATCAGTTGAGCAAATGGACAAGCAATTCTACAGAGACAGGCTCCTTTGCATGGTTACCAGCATCCCAACTTAAAGTCAACAACAACACTTCCTGCTAAGGGGAGAATGTACATCATTTCTTCAGAAGCTTCTGCGAGAAAATCTTCTTGGAATACGGGCTACTTCGCGAAATTGCTTTGTGGGACTCAATTGCTTCAACTAGTGAATTATGCACATGGCCCTTGATGAGGATTAAAAGGTAAATTAGAAAACAAGAAATAAGGAACATACAAGGTTTAATAAGATGTGGCTATGAAAATCATATGCACTTCATAGCAGATACGTGAAGCAGCAATCGAAGTGATTACAAAAAACAAACCTCAGAATATTTAAGAGCTGATTGAACAACATAGTTTGCATGCGGATCTTGAAGCAGCTGCTCGAAGCGAGGGGCGGAGAGCAGTTCACGAACAACTCTTGACCGATTCTCATCATTGAATACAGCAAGACATTTTTCAACCACGTGGCTACTGAACTTCTGCATTGACATGTGCACATAATTACCTTCAAATTGCATAATCATAGTTGCCGTGGCGGATGGAATCCTTAAGTCCACTATAAATTGAACGACATAATTTCTGCAGAAGGCAAAAGGAACCAAGAGGTCAAAGGGTGTAAAAATCAAAAGGGAAGCACAAATTTATCTCATAGTTTCAAATTACATGATTTCCATATATGACAAACAGACATCAACGTAAAATTAGCCCTTCATTAAAAATGATCAACAAGATTTTATTTGATAACTACAAATCTCATGTGGGGACAAGAGCAGCAAGATGCAGGGAAAAAAAAAAAAGGGTTATAATTATTGATGGATTTCAGTCACAAATTAAAATATGGTTAAAACCTTTGTTCCCCTAGTCTTACAATTCAGTCTTTCATAATTGCACAACATATTGCCACAGTCTTTCATATGAAAAGGTGTAAAACAAAAGCATGTTTCATGTGCAAGGTTGTATGCGCTACATTTAAGTAATACACTTCCAATAGTTACCCGTATTGATCTTGAGCTAGCAGAAGTGCATTTGCAGATATTTCTGCAACCAGTTTATCTCTTCGCTCCCCACTTGAATGACCAATGCATTTTTGCAGAACACAACACCCATGTTGATGAGTTGCAATGTCAACACAATACTTTGCAGCAGCAACAAATATAAACTGCTCAATGCAAAAAACCAAGAAAATGTAAGAATCTGAAATCAATATACCAATTTTTGCATATGATTCTACATAACTTCATCAAACTCAAATCTTGTGAAGTAAAGCAACTAGATTTGTGACAAATTGTCCTGCCTAATAAAAAAGGCATACAACTTAACTATAAAAAAGGCATACAACTTAACTACAACGGCTCTTCAAGAACTAACATACATACATAAGTATTAAATACTACAAGTTCTCCCCTCCCCTCCCTTTCCCTCCAAAATCCAAACTCACAAACATACTCTAAGAGAATTAAGAACGTGCAATCCGGATGACAATAACTGCATTTCTTATAGTGAGACAAAGATTTGCCTTTTGTTTTCTGTAATATTTCATTGCCCAGTACACCTAGCTTAGTGAGGAAATACACACAACAATAGAATCCACTTCAACTACAGTTCATAAGCCCTTTAACCTGGATCATCTCAAATAAATTATTTGTAAATCATCTCAAGAATAATTTGTTGATCTCTAAATGTATTGTTACAACTGAATTAAATACTGTGAAATCCAGTTTTCAGAACCATAGCTGAAAAATAAGTCCACGTACATGTTACATAGACATAATATACCAAGCATAAATAAAATAAGTTCGAGATCAGGTGAATTAAAATAAGGCTTAAAACAATTTAGTGAAGCTACTATCAACCAGTCAAACAGAACAGCACAAGACCATAATGTTTCCCTGTCATGTTTCTTTTTCAAAAAGAATAAAAAGCTTTCCGATATTACCAAAACAACAATTTTTAAAATTTTATTAACAACACATGCAAACTTAACCAGAAAAGATGCATCAAAATTGAAATTTCAGCGACTAGAATTTAGAGCATCATAGTAAAGTGATGCATGTTATCATTGAGATTGGAATGACACCGTTGGAACAGAATAATGTTGTGCTATTTCACGTGAGATGATCATTGATCAGTTAACATGGATTGATCCAAAAGTTCATAGAAACATAGCAAAAACAATAAACAAAGCAGAAAGATTTCTGTTCACCCATAACAACATCATGTAGAAGATTATTTCAAATCTGTAAACTTTAAATACTTAAATAATGTAGAAGTCATACCTTGTTATCTTCATTGCTTAGCCATTCCAAACAATGCTGAACCACATGATTTCCATTAAGATCTTTGATGAGAGCCAAGAATCCTGGTTCAAGAGTTGATACAACTAAAGAAACTTGCTGCCTAGTCTTGAGAGTCTCAATCAGCTTCTGTACCACACGAGTGCTAATAGAAGGAGAAAAAAGTAATGTCAAATTCAACATCAGACAATCAATAAAACATGTCAATACTTGCATAAGTGGCATGATTACCCATGAGTATTCAATGAGATTCTGACAAGCTGCCCTGGGTCCTTGGTAACCATAAGTATGATCTGCATCCTCTGTTCTTCATTACAGACCTCCAACAACTTCTGCATGAGGTAATTTCCGAAAGGATTCATCATAAGTTCAACTACATGATCAATGATTTCATTAAATATCACGTGAACATCTTCTGGTGTACCCTCCTCAAACATTCTTTGCAAGAACCTACAGCCATGTTGATCTTTGGCTATTAAATATATGTACCCACGAGCTTCTGCTAAGGAATTATACTTGGGTAGCAAAGGGAATGGACTACCAATCCTAGGACTTCTGGGACTTTCATAAGTTCCTAACACTTGGTGCCGAATGTCCAGCTCTGGTCTTTGTAAATGCTTAGCAAAGCCAGTTTCACGCACAGCACTCCGACACCTTGATCCTGAACCCCTTCTAACAGCATAACTTAAACCTTCACCTTGTATGATGAAGCTCCCCTCACTCGTAATGGCATCAAGATTTCCATGCACAGTTCTAGCATTTGTAAGTGACATAGCTCTTGCATTAGACATAGGAAGGCTATACTGCAACAAATCTTGAACACTCATACGAGGCCTTAAATTAGTATAAGGGAAATAGCCAGGTGATCTTGGCATGCCCCTTTCTTCCATTACATCCATTCCACAATTCTGCGCATAAAATGAATCATCAACCATTGGAGTTCTGCTTAAAGAAGCAGCAAGCTCTGGTGCCAGACTTTCCCTACCATAGGACCCATTTATCAGATGCCTCTTGTTCCCTGGAGAATCCATTGAACCTCTAAAGCCATTCAATTGAGAAAGCATAGTGTCATGCCAGCTGGGACACTGTGGTGATCCATATAAATTAGCCATTATATAATCCTCATTTAATCCCAACAATGTCGGATTCATTTCAGCACCAGGAGGTCCATGACCAGCTGGACTCCAAGGAAATGAAGATTGTAATCCCACTCCCACATAATCAGAGAGCCCTCTCCTGAAATTGTTACAATCCCCATGCTTGTGGTGAACACTTACTGTATCATTTCCACTCAAAGTAAAATCAGGAAATAAAAGGCCATTAGGATTCTCTTGTTGATTTCCAATGTACATTTTACTCAAGCTATTGCAGAGGCCTTGTTCATCAACCACAGCTGAATCAGGTACCTTGGAATCCAACCAGAAGGTGGTAGATTTAAGGTCCTCGAAAGGAGGTGGGGTTGGTGATCCACCACCACCAGAGAACAAGCTTGTGGAAGAGCCATCAGATTGCAGAGAGAAGCCGCTAACAGGGGATGATGATGCACACCGATACTTAATCTGAGTTAAAGTGTCATCATCATCATAGCACATACCATTACCTCCACACATCCCGTGAACATGATTATCATCACCACCACGAACATGATTTCGATGGTAAAGATGCAGAAAATTGGTCGATGTTGCCAGAGGGATCTCATCCAGCAACATCTCAAGCTCCCCATCATCATCCTTCACCATCTTTTTCCCCATCATCAACAACAACTACTACTCTTTCACCCACCAGACAAAATAAACAATAAATGACAAATAAAATAATAATGAAAAAAAAAACTAGAAACTCAAAACAAACAAGCAATCAGAAGAACAAATAACTCATTTCAGACTTTTTTTTATTGAAAAAGGGTAAATGACACAACCCCGTTATAGATTAGCCGTCTGGGTCGGTTTTGAAGGATCAAAGGTGGTGTCTTGGTGAAGGGAATTCCGATTGCATTTGCATTTGCATTTGCATTTGGGTTACTGGGTTTTGTTTGTTGAAGAGTTTGGTGAAACATGCAACGACTGAAGATTCAGATACGGTTGTTACCGTGCATCGCAGGTGTAAACACACTGCGTAGACTACCACGCCATCAAAGCTGGAAGAAGGAGAAGGAGAAGGAGAAGGAGAAGGAGAAGAAAAAGAAGAGTCACTCTGAGGTTTCTGTTTTCCTTTCCCTTAAAATATACTTATATGTAAATAAAACACAACACACAGAGAAAGCTCATAGAAAGAAAACAATAACACACTATGCTCTCTGTGTGTGTTTTCTTCAGTGTGTACTCGTAGCTTTTATCTATATATTTTTTAAAATTTTATTGTTATGATTTTTCGTTTTTTTCCCATAATTTTTGGTGATTTTATTGAATATAATATATAGTCAAAGATGGAATTGCCTTTATGATGCGTGCTATGCACGCTCGGTGGTGGCAATGGGACCCAATGCATGATGAGGACCTTGTCGTGGAGTTCTGGTGCTGGTGTTGCGCGTGGAACCAAACACCTATGGAGATTATTGTTATTATTAATAATAACTAATAATAAATTATTAAATTAAATATAATAAAATAAGAATTTTCGGTTACTGATATCTGCACGGATTGCAAGCAACAAAACAACCATCCAAATTCTCTCAGCGCACTCGTGCAACGGCGAGAGCAATTGTTACTTTGCCAATGTCTATATTGCCCTCCTTGGAAGATCTTATTCTCTTTTTCATTTCCCTAGGCCCATACCCATCGCAACGTATCACCGCCACCGAGGAGTAAAGACAAGCTTGGTAAAACTTCTCCTAAAATTTACTTTAAAAAAAAAAAAAACTTCGACCAATTAATTAGCAAGTTTAAGAAATGACACGCTTTCATGTTAAAAATAAATAATCATCTTATTTGATAGTTGAAAATTCTTACAATATAATGGAAATGAATATCAGTATTAAAAAAAATATAGTATTAGTATTCAATAATATATATATATATATATGTGTGCGCGCGCGCGTATTTTTTATGAAGGAATTAAACAAATTTATAATTACATAAGGGAATAGACACACTAAATGAAATCATTAAGAAAAAAAATAAAAAAAATTGGTAACATGTAATGTGACACTAAAGTATGTTCATTTTTATATTCTTGCATGGGATTTAAATCTCTATCCTTATATCGCTCAAAAAAAAAAAATCTCATCCTTACCACCTGTGTTCCGGCTTAAGTTAGGAGATTGATTGATAAAATTTCCAATCAAATTAGTGTGATCATATGTAGAGATTTTGTTTAAACCTGGTTTCCTTTCTATCCATTGTGAAGTTATATAAATGTTCTCCTCTTAATATGTCTTTAGTAGATGATTTTAAAAGTTCTGAATCGATATTCTTAATTCATTATATTTGATTGTACATTTTGACCATTTACAAAGCTCATTTTATAGGTCGATTTATTTTTTTCATAATATGTTCGAATTATTTTAGCTAGATCAAATTAATTTGTATGGATATTGTTCATGCTTAGGTTCTAGGCTGTCCAAGGTGATAGGCAGTGGACATTCTGATTTTCTTGAATAGTAGTAGATAGGAAGGTCCCCTAAAACCAGGTCAAGGTGATACATATAAATAAATGACATCCTGACAATGCTCAAGTCGATAAGAACAGAAAAAATGTAAGATCTAAATGAAATTGAAATATCCTTGAGCAAATTAAAGTGAAGGCACTTACAGTAATTGTGTTCAAAATCGCTAAGCTAATTAAGGAGGGTTGGTGTAGAAGTGTAACCACTCGTAAATATCATGGTTAATTAGATTTCAAAAAAAACATCTATTTTTATTTTTACAATGTAAATAGGTGGGCGAATGGCCATTGAGAAAAACTTCCTATCGGACATGGACTTGTGGGTCCAATTGGTCCAATCCTGATGTATGTACATATCTTAACTCTCAATAAGGTTTACAGTTATATTTGTATTTATTTCTTGAAATTAAACTTTATATCATGTTAATATAAAATATTTTACAACACTTGTCTATATATCTTATTTTATCTTTTAGATGATGTTTTAAATAACTATAATAATAGTCAAACACTATCAATACTGAATATATATATATATATATATATATATATATATATATATATATATATATATATATAACTGAAATGTGTACAAAAGTTTTACATTGGTAAGATATGAAAATCAGTTATTTATTATCAATTAACATCTATTTTAAATTGAACGTTACCTTAAATAAGTTTTGGGTTTGTGCCTCATTTCCTTAGGAAAAAAAAATTTAGTCTTGAGCTTATAGTAAATTTTATATGTGACATATTATTAATCAATATTTTTATAATATCTGTATATTCATAACTTTAAATTATATTTTGAATTATTGATATATTATTATATGCAGAGTTTATTGTGAATCTAAAACTATATTATTGTTGAAAAAAAATTAAAGACAAAAGTTCTAATTGGTAATTGAGTTTAATTTAAATAAATTTTTGCTAATGTAAAATTCGTTACATTACTATCCATTTTTACACTGCTATGTTATTTTTGTTTTTTTAAATTCCACTGCTATGTTATTATAAGATCATATGAATGTATTAATTATCTTAAAAGTCAATCATGTAACGTTTTCATCTAAATAATTAGGAGGTCTGACATGTCCTAATTTGAGTTTGAGAGACTCCCGTGAGCCTTATTGAGGAACTTTATGTTTAACTCAGCAAGCAATTATCAAAGGATAATTGGTTTGAAAGGACGTTATATTGTGTGTGGCTGAGAGGAAGAATTCATATTTAAAATCAGTAAGAATAAGCTACGTTTCAAATTGTTTTGCAGGATCCTATATGGTACTCGAGATTCTTATGAGGAGGGGCGCACTCACAAGAGACTTGAAACAGCTTCTAGATGATTATTTCTGAGGACTACGGCCCTGAGTCAAGCTATAAGCTCAGAATATTATATATATATATATATATATATATATATATATATATATATATATATATATATATATATATATATATATATATATATATATATATATATATATAATGTGTGTGTGTGTGAATATATAATTGATGATGATGTACAATTTATTTCTATAAAAAGGAGGAGTTCATCGTTAATTGCAAGTCACCCCGAGCCAAGTAATTAACTACATTTTATTTGAACTATCGCGTCGCAACTTTTCTTTTGATTTGAGTGTTTAAATGCAAGCTTCTGAAAATCGGACCGGATATTGAATCAGTTGGGATAAAGATTTAAAGGTTCAATCGGGGGTCTAACCAGAATATAACCTATATATAATAAAACATATATTTATATAAATATATAAAAATATAAAATAAAATATATATCATAAAATAACTAAAAATTAAATTAGGTATCAACAAAATCATAGAATATAACATAATTCATCTCTTAATCATAATAAATATTATCCATATAGATCAAATCTCTCAAGTTATTACTTTCCATATTAGAAAAGGAAAACAAATAGGAAATATGATATTTTAGGTTTTTTTTTTAAAAAAAATCCAAAATATACAATTTTACATTTTTTTACCAAAAAAAAATGGTTCGAACCGGTTTTTTGGCTAGGGCGGTTTATGCAGTTTCTGGATTCCTGCGCGGTTACCTGGTTCTTGAGCGATTTTTTACATGCGGTTTTCAGGTTCAACCTGGACCAAACAACAGATCGGTTCCCGGTTTAACCAGTTCGACCAGTCGGTCCGGTCCGATTTTCAGAAGAACCTGGTTTAAATGTCTTTACAAGTCCTCATTGAAGTTGTTTCATCACTAAAGTTATAGTATTTAACTATTGTTCTCTGTGCAAGAACAAAATTTAATATGGGCTCCCGGATAAATTCAACAATATAACTTCTTGTCATACAACCTCAACTACTCTTATTTAATTATTTTATTGCAAAATAGTAATAATTTGTTATGAAAATGCAATATTACGTACATAGACACTCGAAGCTAGGAAAAACATACACAAGACGTTACTGAAATACGGCTGATCTGAAAAGCAGGTCATCCAAATAAACCAATCTTTCAAAACAATTTATTTTTGTACGATTGTTATGGAGTGTTAAGATAAACATCTATACCATTAAATAATGAAAATTGGAATTGATAACTGTATTTTAATGTCTCATCATTTAATTTATTCTTTTTCACATTCATACTATATATTTTTTTTTATATCCATATATGTTCTTTTTGTTCCCTTTAAAGTTGGAGTCTAATTTTCAAACACTAATGAGTAATTTATTTTGTAATTACACTTTTTTTTCTATTAATTCAGTCAATCCATTTCTTTTACTTATCTTTATATTTTTCTATTCATGTTCGTGATCTAACACCAATAATAAATGAGAGCGCCTGTGGAGTCCTATTATATATAAACCATTTTTTGAAAATGTATGACGACTGCTACTAAAACACCATTGTACCTCTAACTCTGTGATGTGCGAATGATACCTGCATATAAATGCCTCATTTTAATCATTTTAAATTGTTGGTTTAAGAGGAGGCTTCCTCGTGTAGGGTCTTCACCGCACTCAACCTCTTCATTGCTTTTGCTATAAACTAAAGTGATTAGTGACCCAAAATTGAGAAAGAGGAGCGATTAAAAACTATATCCATATTTAGATGCAAAAATGGCGAGGGCCAAATGTGGACAATTGTCAACTTGATAACCCCCCAACCCCCATCCATCTAGGTGGCTTGGTCACGAAGAAAGGGACACATTTGGCATTTGAGAATTTCCAAAGGTCAAATTATGGTCAAGTTAAGTTTTCAAATATTTTGGCCCGGATTGGGAATAAGTAATACGACCTTGCAAAGGTCGTTCAATTCAGTTTCTTAGTGGGAAAGCGAGAAACCCTTTGGGCCCACATGTGCCTGCAGTGGCACCTTGACTCTTAGAACTGGTCCACCCACTCCTCCTATAGAATACTGACACGTGGATAACAATGTACCATTCTGAAAGTGATGATCTTTCATTTCGCCTACTAGGCTTGTAGCTCTAGGATATTAATTTGGACGTCTAATCAAATAGATCTCCTTTTGAGTAACTTTCTATGTCATTAAAGTGGACATTATAATTTAACCAATATTTTCACTTTTTATTTAAGATTTTATGATAAAGTAACACTTAGATATGTAATATTTTCTATTTCGGAATATAAAATGAAATTTTCTATGCTAATCCCGTAATCCGAAATAGGGATGACTTACCATCGACGCTGTTTGGGGAGATATGTTTAACTTTGCTAAAGACTATAATAACTCTGCAAAAAACTAGCCCCCATATTCGTAAGTATAAATTATTCAAGCCAAGGTTCTACCCTCATCATACAACTGAAATTAAAAAATGTCAGATAATAGACCATTTTACTATTTTTTTTATAAAAACAACTTGACACTTTATTAATTAATTATTGAACAAATAAATAAAAGTTTCGATAAATAAAATATACATTATTATTTTATTTCATATGACAATTGTTTTTATATTTCACTAAAGATTTTGATTTTTTTTCTGATTATATATCATTTAAAATATATTAATTTGAAATCCTGAGCTTTTTTGAATGTGAAATGCCAATTCTTCCAACTTTAATCAGAAAAAAAATTGTACATCTGTTAGAAATAACATGAATATATGTATATAATTATCCTATGTTGTGGTAGTCTATAAGCAACATTATTGTTCTAGTTTATCAAAAAGAAAAAAAACATTATTGTTCTAGATGTCCAATATGTCACGTTTGGCTTAGCCACGTAGACAACAACGGTACCAGAATTAAAGGCATGGTTTAATTAAGAAGCAACAAAAAATGCATCGGTGCTGGATCATCGCTTGGTGACCTCTATGAAATTAGACTAATTCGGAGCTAATTGCAACAATGCTATGATGCTTTTTCATGAAGGCTTTGACACTACCAATTGCAACAATTCTTCAAGATCGGATATCATCTGGACTTTCTCTCACACATCACAGGCACAGCTGCCATAATTTCTCCTTTCAATTCTCTGGTATTTCCTTCATGCATCGCATCCATATTCACATTGTTGGGAAGATAGATTGCATTTGCAGCCACATTTCTGCGCAGCTGCTGCCGAAGTTCATGATTCTCTAGTGGCGTAATTGGTTTATCAAGTCTCTGCTATTGGACATGAATGTCACACTTTATAATGGAAAGGAAAATGTATATATAGTCAGAAGATTTTATTAAAATTTAGCGTAAATTACACTAAAATCTCTCTTGATATTTGATATCTGCATAGTTGTTGCCGAAGTTCGTCACTCCATAGTGGTGTAATTGGTTGTCGAGTCCCTTGCTAGTGCACATAAATGTTAGACTTTATAAAGGAAAAATAATAAAGAGTCAAAAGTTCTAATTAAAATTTAGGACAAATTACACTGATATTATTTGAAATTTGATAAAATTTACCCAAGTTTTCTTCTATTTGTTCGGATAATATTAACCTCTTGTCCCATGTTCAATGTGCAGTGTAAATAGAAAGTAGTGTAATGATTTTACAAACTCACGAAAAGTTAGTACAATGGCTTTATAAATTTAGGGCGTTACAAACTAAGATTAATGGACTTTTGAGAAATACTTCAGCTTCTAATGGAAAAGAAAAGAAAAGAAAATACGATTTACTAATATGATGTAAACATCATGGAGAAACCACCATATAAAAGCGTCACGGGACTGCCGGCTACAATATATTGACATATAGGCATCTTAAGGAAGGGTCTGCACCTAAAGAAGTTGTCAACATGTCTACTTCTGGAAAGTGTTTGGCTAATAGAGTCTATGTAACTAAAGAGGTAAGATGTAACCAAATGTGCCAACATAGCCAAATCAAATGCGTCCAACTCACGAAAACCTTACTGACCCATAGTTTTAATTCTAATAATCAAAGTTTTTTGATATAAAATATACGACTTTGAAGTTTGAACCCATAGATACATAATTAAGTTTGAAGTTTATAAATTATAATAATTGATGGACTATTATAAGCATTTGAGTCTTAGACAAAATATTTGTGAAAAAGGACTGTCCTTATATGTTAATTGGTGATTAGTAGTTTCTAAGGGGAACGTCTTAATCGTGTCCCTATTGAGCCCGAGCCTTTAATCAAGCTAATAGTTATCCCTACAGGCATCGAATGACATCACCTCGGGGAATAAGTGGGAATAGTATTTCTCCTTTGAAAGAATCTTCTCTTTTCATAAACTTTTCTTATTTTCATCCTTTGAAGACTGAAAAGCATTATTCTCGCTTTCACCAATCGTAGTAGGAAGCATTACGTATTTCTCCTTACGGAACGCAATCAATGTTCAAAAATTGATTTTTGTCTTCAGGTAAACAATTTTACGGTTTAAGGCTTCTCGACACATTTCTGTTTGTTAACTTTTATTCCCATTTTTACTTCCTACCAAATACACGGCTGTTGTCTGGCTAAATATAAAGGGTGGCTAATGTTTTGGCTAGAGAATCCCCTCTTCCTTTTCTCTGCAAGAGAGAGTATATATATCAATTGAGCATATATAAGGGACCCGTAAGGCACTAATAAAAGAAATTATGATAGTGTCTCGTTAGTACCTGTCAGGCTAGGCTAGAGTATGTCTAGAGACCAGTCCACACATGAAGATGCAGGTTGGTTAGACCGATCGGCCTACATGTCCTCCAGTCTTGAGGCCCAAAGCGTCGAAGAGACTCAAACATGAAAAATAGAGATTTGAGGGTATGGGTCGAGCGTACTGATTGGTCGACACATCCTAAAATGTAAGAACATATGCCATCCTAGTAGGGGTGGCAATGGGGTACGATAAGTGCTGGGAGCACTTCCCCATTCCCCGCCCCAAGTCTCCAAGCTCTTCCCCAACCCCAACCCACTTGGTGGGGAGAAAACATCTACCATCTCCGATCCCCCGATTCCCCATGAAGATCCGCAAATATGTGCAAAATTAATGGAATACCCTCATCTCAAAAACCTATCATAGTGTCATTCATTATTCAAGCCAAAGCTTGCATTTCAAAGATCCAAAATAATAAAAGTAATATTTGAAACATTCTCAAAGAAAGGTTGAAGAATAAATCAAAGAAAGAATTGAAGATGGTACTTACAGGAAGGTTGAAGAACCACCATTGTCATCACCGCACTGTTCCCCTGTCCTTCACAGCACCATTCACAATGCCTGTACTTCATAGCGCCGATCACCGCTCTTCTTCACCTGCTTGTGAGTTTGAGGCATGAGGGAGTGAGGGATTGAGGGTGGTGAGCACTGAGGGACTAAGGGAGTGAGGGGGGAGTGGTGTCATTGAGGGAGTGAACAGTGAAGTGAGTAATTGAGTGAGAGTGAGTGACTGCAAGGGTAAATGAGGGTTAGGTAAAATATATTTTTTGAAAAAAATTAATAAAATATTATAAAAATTAATAAAAATATAATTTTTATTAAAAATTACTAGAACACCCCTCAAGATAGGGACCCCACGGGCCGGAGAGCATAATCCCTGTCCCTGAACTCACTGTGAGGGGAGTTTCAGTCTTGTTCCTATTCCCATGAGGATAAAAATCTCCAAACGCAGGGATCCTGTGAATTTCCACGTTTCTAACTCCCCATTGCCACCCCTACATCCTAGGATAAGAATTAGGATAGAATAGACCAAACAGAAGCCCATCCATAAGCACTGAAGAAGGAAGCAACACATGACATACTTTGCTGCGCCCATATATCCTGTAAACCCACTTTTAGAAACCTAACCTCTTGATAAGCCCATTCAATTCTGTCATAGCCCTTCTTGACCCAAAAAGGAAAAAAAAAAACCCATTTTGTTCCCAAGGCGCTTTCTATTTGGAGATCACGACACAGGGTTAGAGCTAATAATACAATTTTCTTAACATAGAGATTTTACACAAAAACACCTCAATTATAAAAAAAAGGGGGAAAAATGATATATGAAGGAGGATTAGCAAATACGATTGACTAAAACCTCCTCGGTTTTATTGAAATTATACTAATGTACTCTATACCTTTTTGTAATTTGAATAATATATTTTATCGTTGCATTTTCAATCGAATTGTTTTTCTCTAATTTTCTGAAACAATTTTTGAATTTGCCAATATTTTTTATTAGGTTCGCTAAGCGTTTGGATTGATTCGGCGTACCCACGCTTAATCCATTTTGACAATGCTACTAATTATGATAGAGATTATAGTAACTCATTTACTATACAGGTGTGGTGGTATTCAAAGTTTGTGCTTTTTGGGAAACAACGTTATCACTGATAAAATAAAAATATTATTTAAATACCCTTGACTGTGAAAGTAATTCCAACTCATTTTATCTATCAATCACATTAAATTATCAATAATAATAAAATAAATATTTTAATAAATATTAATATTTTGAGTGTTCAAATACCACTGCTCCTAATACAAGGGCACTGCCAGAATAGTAAAGATGCTGTGCTTCTTCCCTGAATCTGAGTTTGTAAAGAAATGTGAACCAAGAAAAAGGTAGAAATAAATGGATGTTTTATACCAATATATATTGCTTACCACTAATTCATTTTAAGTGTAAATTTGTTTCATATTTTTGAAAATGTTATTACTAAAATTTAATTTTATATATAATTGAAAAAAGCTGAATTTTTTTTTTCAAAAGCTACTTAGTTTGGCTTGTATAAAAGATTTAAAAAGCTGATCTTTTAATATTATAATTAATTTTAAAAGATTATTCAAATATATAAAAAATAATAACCTTTTTGGATGGAAAAAAAAAAAAATTTTCGGCCCTCAGAGTCCCATACATAACGCAAGTTAAGTGGCGTACATAGAATCTTAGTTGAGAAGTTTTTATTACTTACCATCCTCAATGGTGCTGTGAACTTTTTAAGTTTTTTATTCCTAAAATAATTCAAATGGAATACTGTGATTCGTGCAAAGCGCGTCGTTTTTTTTTTTTGGACCTTTTTTGGTCATAGCGCATGGTTTGTTGATGAAAAATAAATTCCAGTTAGATGGGCTGGAATTTGGAGTGTTCTTGGCGATCTTATTGGGTCGGGTCGGGTCACTTTGGATGAATTAGCCTGAATATCATTTAGTTATTTGCCCCTTCTTACTTAACCGTTAACTTGATCGCGATTATATAATAAAAAGTGATATGCCACAACAAAGTACAAGTCAGTCTGAGAAAGTAAAAGTATGCCCAAAAATATATGGCAGCTGCCACTACTGTAGTATTATTCTAACATCTACTTTATAACTATTGAATATGATAAATATTAATAATTGATAATAAAATTGGTGTCCTAATAGATACGTATTATTTAGTGTTAAAATAACATTTTTTGATACCCAAATCCAATAAGGTACCCGGGCTCATTTCGAGTTTGAAATATCCTTATACATTGAAGTTGGCATTTGATCCCATGTCTATCAAAGAGAAGCTGCTAGCGCTATTAAATATGTCAAATTGTCAATGAACACCTAAATATAGAGACATGGCAATGGCAAAGCATTTATAAATTATTATTGCCTTCTATGGGAATTGGGAAGCTTACTCATTTTCAGCTCATATTGTGATTTGTTATGAAGGCATCATCTCACATATGCCTATGATGCAAATCTGATCCCAAACCATGTGATGCCACATCATGACATCAAACAGAAAACAATTATCGTCTTGTTTAAAAAGTTAATTATATGTACCATTATGAAATGATGGGCCAAAAGACATAAATAGAATAGTATAAAATAAATATATGAAAGAGTAAAATAAATTACACAAAAAATTTATACAATTCAACTTTAAAGTCTATATTCACTGGCAAAGACAACAACCAAATATTTCATAGTGAAAATGTGATAGAAATATAAAGGTGGACACATTTCACTCAACCCAAATTCCAAATTAACCAAGAATATCTTATAATATTTTTCTCACTAGTATACGCTCTTAACTCATAAAAGAGAAGAACTCATAAGAAACAAATCATTCTACTTTATTACACTAAAAGGAGAAGAGGATTTGGTTTTTCTTTTGCTCCGTCGATGATTGAAATGCTGCAAAGCTCTATTTATAGAGCTATAAGTGACACAATTTTTAACCATCATTTTGGTGGTAGCTTCCTGCTACTTGCACCTTTAGAAAATTTATGCACTTCATTATGTTTTTTTATGTGCTCCACCGAAAAGAAGTTGGACTTTTTATTCATTGGCCGAGCAAAAGGTCAAGCCATTAAATTTTAACATATACTCATTTAATATAAGATATCTGACGGCTCACTTCTCACCCACTATTGAATAGGGTATGAATCCCATATAAGTAGAGTTCATATCCAATCCTATAATAAAAAATGAATTGACATGATGTCTCATGTCAAATAAGTATAAATAACATTTTTCAAAAGAGTTAAGACAAAAACCAATCAAATTTCTTGCTATTGCAGCTACACAATAAAGGGCTGGGTTTTGACAGAAGAAGAATCAAATGCAACAGAGTTGAGTTTACGAGAGAGGGAAATTAAAGCTCGTATCCCGAGCATCAACACCTACATGAAATAGGCCAACCCAATACCACATTGCTGCTGCCTGCTTGGTCTATTTTAATTGTATGTTGTCAATAATCATCTTGTCTATATATTTATTATACACGTTTCTATTCTTTTTTTCTTCTCTTTTCTGTTTTTCCTTCTTTTTTCCTCTTGTTCTGCCAAGTCTGCCCCACAGTGATGCAAAATGAAATACCATATGTTAGATTAACAAGCAAAGAACATTAACGTATCCATACATGATACATACGCATAGATCAAGCATTTTGATTTTAGCGGCATGGAAAGTAAGGGGATATCCCGATGAGTCAAACTGCATATGAGCATGCAGAACCATTTCAACCAGAAAAAGAAAATTGTCAATTACTCACAGAAAGTTGAGTTTTAACAAAAGAATACAACAAAACAAAAACGCAAGAGATCTCATTTTCGAAAGCATTTGAGATCAAAGTGTAAAGGGTCCAGTTATCCAAACTCATAAAAGTAAGGGATTCAAGATCCTCAACTTCACTGTGCCACTGGTCCGCTGCCACATATAGTATTGCTAGCCTAGCGCCTTCAGGCATAAGCAATGAGTGCAGTGTGTGGCATTGGTCCTCAGTACAGTACTTGTTTCATTGTTAGTAGCTTTATATCTTCAATTTAAATTCTCATGCCTCAAATATGCAGCTAATGTGGGGTATCCATTTATCAATATTAAACTAGTATACAAATCCAAGACAAATGATGTATGCCAGATGTTCAACATGCACCTGTCAAGCCAAAAATGGCTTCTCTTATCTGTCTCCTTTCTTTCATCAATCTGATTAAAAACATCGGTCAAAAGGGGCAAAAGCCAAGTTGGACCTGTCAAAGCCAATCATTTCAAATTCTCATGCACTCATTGCTTTGGGTAGAACTAAGGCCTCGTGTCTTGAGCCGCATATTCTAATGCTCTGTGCTTCTGTCCTAGAAAAAGCATATGAAAATTTTGCTTGATACTAGGCAAACACAACAAACGGCCAACAAACTCAAAACCCAAGACACTGTCCACTTTAATGTTTCTTCCGACTTTAGTTGGCTACCCTTGTCATTGTTGTTATATATAAATAACACTATCTGTACCTGTCTTTGTCTCATTGGATTTATTACCTTCACTTCAGTTGCTGTTTCTGGATTGTTCTGTCACACTTTATTCATCCCTCTTGCCCTGTCTTCCCTCTCAAACACCTCTGTAGCATCATTTCCTCGGAGCATTAATCATCATGGAGGTACTGTTCCTTTAAGTTTGAGGTTGCTACAATGTTGCATATGTTATTTGGCAGTTTATTCTCTCCATTCCCAACAATTTTTGGCCACTATACATTTGGCAGGAAAAAATAAAGAGAAATTAATGGGTCGTTTTGATGAGTTTGTGGAACTATCATAGAATTTTCTATATAGAGGAGTATGTGCTCAATCAACACTCCGATGAATCAGTTTAAAAGGCATCGCTATTTTGTGCTATACAATATTAACCTTTTGCACTATTATTATGCATTGATCCTCTCTGGAAACATTTGTTGTGTGAATTATGATCAATAGTATTGAACTCTTGTGTTTGCTCTGCAGGTTGTTGAGTTAAAGGTTGAGATGGTTGGGATCCATGAGAAAAGACTAAGGAAATGCCTCTCAAAATTAAAAGGTTTGTTTGTTGAAGACTAGATCAAGATCATTGCCATATCATGCCGTAACTATTCACATATAGTTAGAATTAGAACTCATATTTGGTGTCTATTGGCTATGAATAAACTTGTAGGGATAGAGAAGGTGGAAGTGGATGGTAACAGCCAGAAGGTAACAGTGAGCGGATATGTGCACAAGAACAAAATCCTGAAAGCAGTGAGGAGAGGTGGCCTCAAGGCTGATTTCTGGTCTGCTCAAAATGAGTTGCTTAACGCTTATGTCAGTGCCAACTATGCCAACTTCGGATTCAGCACTTCCAGCTTCTTCTAGCTTTCATATCATCCTCGGACCCACCAAACTTTTTGTTTGTTTATCTTCTTTTGGGTTTCCATATCGTTTCCTTATATGGGAAGATAAACATATATACTAGTAGTGTTTTTGGTTTTCACTTTCTTGCTGGTATAGAACTCATGACCAACCACAATGTTAAATGGAGATATTTTACAGTGTGCAATAGAGCAATCCGCAGCCAAATTTTGAAGCTTCTATGATTTTTTTTTTTTTTTTACAACCTTCTAACTTAGTTGCCTTAGTCTGTTTTTGTTTTTTGTTTTTTTTTTTGTTTTTGTCGTGCTGCTTGTTCTGTTTGAATCCGCAATTGTTTAACAAGGTCATGCCATCATGCACGTGAAGGATTGATGCAACTTTAATCGAACAAAATCAATTGATTATTAATTTAATTTATTTTGAGACAGTCATCTAATCACAGATAAAAACATTATTGACATTATTTTAAATTACTGTACGTTATTACATACATGAATTTTGACATAATTGTTATGAAAGTTAAATTTTTTTACACCTAATACATAATTGATTAACTATATAAAATTATTTAATAAAAAAATATAAAATCATTTTACAGCATTACATCAAAATCAAATTGTAAAATTAAATAAAATGTGCATTTTGGAATCAATTTTCATCCTAAATATTTGCCAAAATTTAATCACAGAACGAAGGTGAGGTGGTAAAGATTCTTTTCCTCCTTAATCAAGTGTTAAGAGTTTAATTCTCGCATTGAGAATTGAACAAATTTAAAATTCGTAATCAGTGTTTAGCCACCTACCTTCTTAAATGAACCTACAATACACAAAGGAATTGGTTAGTGTGTCTAGTGGTAAATACCTTGTGAGACCAAAAAGAAAAAAATAAAGTTGCCACGGTTTAATAATCCTCATTTACATTTATACGAATAATAGTGCCTTCTTTTTCTCATTTTCTTTGGGGTCTAGAACAATAGTGCTGTATATCTGGAAACACTTCTCGTCAAATTGTTACTAAGGCAGGTTTTTAGTCGTTAAAACTGGTATCATTGAAAGCCCAACTGATCGATGGAGAAAAAGGGACAGAACGGCCCACTAGCTGGGAGAGCCCAAGAATGAAAACCATAATAAGTTAGGTAAATGTATTAAAATAATATTCTGACAAAATTAGAACACTATCAACAATGTGTACCCAAAAAAATCTATTAAAAATGTCGGCCTTAGGGCTTGTTTTGGGTCAATACGCCTTTAAGTTTTGTTCTGCTCGAAACCCAATTCTCAGACACGAAAATAACCCGAATTAGACCTAGAGTGAAAAAAAAGCACATAGACCCGAAAAAGTTAATGTGATTGGTTTTTGAGATGATAATTAAATAAATAATGTTTACAAATTTATTATATTTTAATTATTTATATTATAAGAGTTTAATTTTAATATATTAACATTGTAAACACAATCATCTAATAATGTTTTATTCCATTTATATGACTAGAGTCAATTGTGTCTTATTATGTAGTAATAGATAATAGGTGATTGTATAAATAATTTTAATTTTAATATTGGCACCCTGTAAAATTAAATCCATATAATTATAATAATAATTAATAATTTGTAAAATCTGTTACAATATGTATATACATGATTAAATTTAATAATATAAGGTGTATTTGTTTGTGATTATTTTGTTAAATAATTAATTTTTTCCTTCAAAAAATCACTTTTTATATCTTTAGATAATTTTTAAAAAATAATTAAAATTTTAAAAAAATTTAATTTTTAATTTTTTTATAGAATTTAAAATTAATAATTTCTAAAAAAAATTAATTTTTTTATATATAAAATTTACCTTCTATAATTATTATTTTTTAACTGAAATAAAAGCACCCTAAATTTGAATAATTAACTAATAAAAAAAAATGAAGAGAGGGAGAAGAGAGAGGAGTGAGAGAAGGTTCGGGCAAGTACGTGCAGAAATCCGACGAGGACGAGTCGGAGACTCGGCGCGAGTCATTACCCTTTTCTCTCTCTACAATCTCTCTCTCTCTCTCTCTCTCTCTATTGAAGCTCAAACTGTCGAATTGCGTCTTCCACCTCTTCTTATTGGGCAGCATCAATGGCCGGTGAATCATCTCGCAGTAGCGCTAAACGCCCCTTCATGGAAGACGATGACGATTCCAACAAAAAGCCACCGTAATCTCTCTCTTTCTCTCTCTCTCTCTCTCTTCCTGACTCAGTAAAAACTGAAAACCCTAATCTCACTCATTACTATTCCAATTATTCCATTTTTGGTCTTCTATGTTCTTATCGATTGCGGGAATATTAGGAAGTGGGCTAGCTCTAAGATCCATCAAGTTCAATATTTTAGGCCCCAAAAACCATAATCTTTATGTGCTTGTTTATAAACTTTATGCTTTCTATTACAGTTGCAGGAACTGTGTTTTTCTATTATTTGTGATGCGTTATTATTCTTTTTTTTTTGTGTGTATGCCCCATGTTTTCGTTTTTTGCTTCTGAGGTCGTTATAGTGAGTGAGCTTGTGGAACTGAACTTTATGGTGCTTGCACTGAGTTTATGAATTTATTATGCAGAGCAAAAAGGGTTAGGTTTCCGAAGGGTAAGAAAGTGAAGCCAGGTGAAGAAGTAGTAGTGAACAAAGCCCTTGTTGAGGAGGAGGAGGAGGAGGATCCAAATGACTTGATGAATCCCAAAGTTGCTGCCAAGGAGCGGTCGAAACGCAGGAACCAAATTACTGCTGAACTCTTCAGTGAGGACACTAGAGGTGTCATAAATGATATATCTGCTGCTGAAGTGAGATATGAGGTTTGTTCTTGAGTTTTTCCTTCACTTATTTTGTTGGCGGAACACTGTTCCTAGGCAGAAGTGGACATTAAAGGAGTTAACACTTAGAATGAAAGTTTTATTAATTTGCAATACATAGAATGAACCTGTTCTGTTTTTATAAATTATTTGTAGCATGTACGTTGTTGTTCATATGTATTTTTGTGGAGTAATTCTTTACTAAATTTGCAGCAATTTATTTGTTCAAGTTGTTGCTACATTCATCTATTATTCAGTCCATCAGAGGCAGGCAATGACAGGTGATATATTTTTGCAGGATAATGAGAATTTTGTTGATGATGGTATTCAAATAGAACCTTTCAACCTAAATAAAGAAAGGGAAGAAGGTTATTTTGATGAAGCAGGAAATTTCGTTGAATATGTTAGGGAAAATGAAATTAAGGTGAGGCATTTACATTGTTTTTCATTAGTGCTCTGTTACTTCTTCATTTTGATTCTATTAATAGATTATTAAGGACTCTTGCAGGATGCATGGCTTGATAATGTTGAAGTTGATCCAAAATATGCTGCATTAAGCAATCAAGCAACAATTAATGAAGAGGAGGTGCAAGAGCTTTCTTCAAAAGATATTGGTACCATGAAGAGGCGCATTGCAGATGTTCTTGAACCAGGAGAAACGGTCAGCCTATGATCTATCATTCTTTTTTCTTGTTTGTGATTTTGGTGTCTTTCTTCTACTCAACCTTCATAAAATATAACGCATTTATTTGCCAACTCACACCATAGTAGGGAATCTGTTTAGGCAAACATTGATTTGCTTTATGGCCATGGAGTTGTGGAATTTCTTTTTGAGGGAGTTTATATCCTTTGGATATGCTGTAGTTCAATAGTTCAAAAGTTCATACTCTACAGTCTAAATGTGTTGAGAATGTGCCAGTTTGACAATATAATTTCAAACTCTGAACAAGGAACACAGAAAGTAAGAAAATTGAAATTTGCATTTTCTCATCTGTCATTCATTGTTAGCGGAGAAAAACCATATATTCCCATTTACCCAGAGAAAAGGGTTACAATAACATTAAAAAATAAATAAGCAAAGGCATTGTCTTAGAAGGTTATATCCAGCAGATAACTAACTGCCATTACTAGTTTTATATCATGTTCAATTACTTTTCCTCTCTGTCTTGCAAATTGTAGGTCATTATGCTTGGGCAGGATAGAATTTACATTTATACACTTTTGTTAAGGGGTTTGGGGGGTCATTTGTTGTGTTGCATTAACGGATACTTCTTCCAATAGGTTTTACAAGCTTTGAGAAGGTTAAAAGGTAACAGTGACAGAAAGGCAAAAATGTCGGCTGAGACTAAGATTGTATTTGACCAGCTAACAGAGGATGCCATGAAGCTGATGGAGAATGGCGAATACGGTTAAGTTATTCTCATTGTGCTTTAAAGATATTAGGCATAGTTGAAAGCCTGATGAGATCCTTTATGCTGAGCGAATTGTCTTGATTCATTTTTTTTAAGAATTTTTTTTCCTACATGATGCTTAATTTCAGTTCCCATTCTTTTTTCCTGCAGATGTTTATCATGAAAAGAAAGAGGTTTTTGAGCGTGAGGCAGGTCAGTGTAATACAAAATGTTTTTACTCTATTTCTGTTATTATTGTTGTACAGTTCCCACCATTCACTTTATGTTTTGTTGGAGTTACGTTATTAATTCATGATGTTGAGCAAGCTGCTTGATTTGCTAACTTAATTGGATTTAATTTTTGACTGTTCAGCTGTATTTTTTACTTATGTAATTCTGTTCAACTTAAATTCATTTTGCTTGTCAATTCGTAATATATGTTAGCAGAAACCATATTTTGGACCTCCGCATAATAGCTTTAGCTTTTGCCTTTTCAGAATATGGTCCTTGACAGAATTTAATCTCAACGTTTTCCGTGTCCCTTTGCCCTTCCTTCATTGACAATATGTATAGGTTTATGAGGAACAAGGAAGGGTGCCTGTTTCCTTAGTAGAACTAAATTTTTTATGCTTATACCTTCTATGATCTCCATTTTTCAGAAGGATATGAAAAGTTAGCCCAGGCTAAAGGAGAAGGCACATCTATGCACTCAGTCGAAGGGAATGCCTCTCTGAATGGTGAGAAAAACTTTCTCTATGATGACTTGGATTCTGGTTTGGCCTCTGCAGCTTTCCCTTCGACGGCCACAGGCACTTCAAATCCAAATTTGGCTAGTGCCGAAGTCTCTGGCAATGGTGCAGATGATTATGACATGTTTGCGGATGACGATGAGAATACTACCACTAAGCCTTCTACAGATGAAAGTAATTCAGTTAGCCAACCATCTGCAAGTGCTGTAAATTCTGGTACAGAGGGTAAGATATTTACCTTGCATCAAGAAATTCAGCATCTGAAACCAAAACTGTTGCTGCTGATTTTTATTGAATTAGCTTGGAGCTTGACCTGCTCTACTTTTCTTCTCAGGTGGAGCATTACAAAATGATTATGTGTATGATGACTCTTCTGGGTATGAGTCTTCTCTTCCCTTTACTTTTTGGTAAATAATCTGACTAGTATGATACAAGTCACCTAGTGTTGTAACGCTGTTAAAAATATGACATTAGGGTAGCAGAAAGATTGTGACAACATGAGGATATGCCTACCTATTTTGTCTTTCTCGTAATGAAATGTTTTGTCAAATAGTAGTTAAAATATTGTTCCGACATCAATTTTTTTCATGGTCCAGGTACTACTACAGCAGTAGTTTGGGCTATTATTATGATCCTAATACAGGACTGTATTGCTCTGCAGCATCAGGCCAATGGTAAGTGCCATAAAATTGGATGAGACTTTTGGCCGTTTAAGTTCATTGCTCATTGGATAGAGATATTTCTTATTGGAAAATATATCCAGAAGCACGAGACTTGTACTTTTTTTTTTCCCTTGATATTGGAGGGAAAAGTGCTTGATGATTTGGCAGACAGTTATATCATTCAAGAAACAAGAAAAGCTAAGAGGGGAGGAGGGTGGATTTAGTATTGTCTATAGGTTTCCTACTTTTGTGTTATGCGATGTTGGATTGACCTTGCTAAAGTAAAGCAAGTGCATAGTTCACTAGCTGCATTCTTTGCTGCAACCAATTGAGTGGCTCGCTTGTTCTTGGTATTATCCCTCCTTATGTCACTGCCTCATTGAAATATCTCGTTTTTGTTAAATACAGGTACTCATTCAATGAGGAGACTAACATATATGATGAAGTTCATGACGTTGCATCCAATGCGAGTTGAGGGGCATGTTCCAGGAAAGTATAGACAATTGGAAGCATATCCACCAACCACCATCGTTTCGCATCAGTGGCTTATGTACAGGCAGAAGCACTGTTGACCCTTGCACATACTTTAATATGGGACTTCCTTCTTACTTAGGTGCCGCTGCTGGCAGTCATAGCGCTTTTATCTATTTAAAGATTTACTCTTTAGACAAGTGAACCATATGCATTTTTGCCTTAGTGTTTTATTGGTTTGCTGTGCAATTAAATGTTTCGGACTGGCTAGCTATCGTGAAGTCCTAGCATTCTTTATTCATGAGAAGTATGAAGATTTTTACACTGCAAGATAATGCGATGTCTCATGCTGTTAATTCTAATCAAAGTATGCTGCAGAATTGCATCCAGGTGATGCATCCACGTATGTGACATTAAATACGTTAATAGTGATGTATCAATGGAGGTTGTAGGCTCGATCGTGCTGTGAACGATCACTCCATGTTTTACCAAGTTACTTACTAACCCTTTTTGTAAATAATAATTCCTCGTTTTCCCAAGTAATTTGTTACTCGGATCTGCTCCGACGTTGACCTGCAAAACAAGGTCTATGCATCTTTTGCAACATTGATTCAATTCACGCCCTTAGTAATTGAATCGGTTCAGTCCGTATTTCACTTTAAGCAAATATGAAAGTATGAAATCAATCGTGTGGAGATCGTTTCAGTAAGGTAGCTATTCATTTACGCATCGGGAAACAAACAGCAAATGTCATTATGACACGTGTGGATGTTAATATTTCAATACACATCTATTTCAAACATCTTGCTAAGATAACACATTGGATTCATCACTTACTTCATTATCCATCATTCCTTTCATAAGATGATGGGTGCCTACGCCCATTGAGATGTAGAAAAATCATTTCCCATATTTTCATTATGTCGTCCAATTAACCATAGCTCTTGATTAAAAATCATGCAACAAAGGACAATGTCATCCTTTGGAGGGTGCTCGCCTGCTGGGTGCCAAAGGATAGCACTAGCTGTATTCAGGCTTCGGAACTAAGGCATACTTATTTTTCAGTTGTATATAATACGTAAAATCATATGAACGAGTATATTGAATTTTACAACATTTTCATACAGTCTACCTCATTTTGTCCCAACGTTTCCTTCAATTACCGTCCACTTATTTTATATGATATGTCCATTAATTATGTATACTTACTACATACATTTGCAGCAATGCTTAGCGTTAACGGTCAAGTTAGATCATCTCTTGAATGTACCGGCACATCGCATCAAATTCTTACGACAAATTACACATAATAACTTTAACCGCCACCAGATGAAATTATGTGAAACTTGTCGAATAGCCGTGCACTCTTTGTAGCTCATAACGCATACCAAATATCACCGTTATGAGGGTTATTACCACTAATGTTAGATGTTACAACTAAGTATCAAACCCAGCACAAAACTACCACGTTAAAAAGTTTAAATTCACTCATTTTCTTCTAAAGTATCAACACACCGGCAAAACATTAAAAAAAAAAATCCATAATTGACATTGGCCTAATAGCAGCTAAATTTAATATAATTCTCACATCCTTCAAAAACTATGCTTGTCACTCTCTTCACCGCAAAAGGGATAATTTCAACGACCAAAAAAATAAAAATGAATCAAACACCGTTTAGTGATTGGATGTATATTAAGATTGTTATTAAAACCTTCCAAAATAACAATACATGAAAATCCCTTGACTTCAACACCGAGGGCTAGAATAAGTAGGAGAACTCGCTGTCCCCGCCAGTGATATCAATCTAATCTTTTGAGCTTATCCCAATGCAAGCATAGGTTTAGCTAAGTTGTTAAAAAAATCCATAAGGACTTCCAACAATGGCAACAGAATGACCCATGCACTATCCAAAGAAACTTAGAGGAACCACATCGAAGACAAATTAACCATCATCCAGTCAAAGAACAGTGATCATGGTCACATTTGAAGCGACAAAGGACTAATCAACAAAGATATAAATCTTCTAATGCCAGAAGAAAAGAGAAATAAATGTGATAGAAGCTTCATAAGTTATCAACAGTAAAACATTTGTGTCAAGAAGCTTTGGAATCATCAGAAATCAGGAGGGAAACTAGATAGGCATATTCAGTGCCAAGTGATAATAATATCACTGCCAACACGACCCCGAGCAAAAAAGGGCAGCAACAGGCAGCTACAAGCAGCTAGTATTGGTTAATTCTTCAAATTATTCACGAACAAAAGCATATCACAGAAAAGAAGTGCCAGCTACCACGTCACAGCAGCCACGTGCTTATATATAACATACCTCACTACATAAGGTAGCAGAAGTTATAACCATGGCATGTGTAAAATCTCCAAGAAAAAAAAAAAAAAAAAAGCGTAACGGTTAAAGTACTACAATATTGTCCCCATCTCACTATGATTGGAAATGACACAAGAAATTAGGATTCATTTATATAATACACCAAACTAATATTATTATTCATTGCGCACAAATTATATTTAGTGTAAGCATTTGAATTATTGAATCACAGGTCCAACTCCTATGAATAAACAAACACGTGTCAAAACACATTCAACTTATGTCCATGACAGTGCAAATAAATACTTATGAGAACAAAATGGTAACCATAACAAAATGTTCAATGGTTATGAGCATTTTTAGAAGAAATAAGAAAGTAAACCAAATATCTTACCAATAATCAGATCATTCAGGAGAAAACCAAGTCAACTAAATCTGTCAAACCAGCAAAGTGATATAACAATCGCAGTTCTATAACGAGCCTACTCTCGCAATCAGCATCAAAATCACGATCAATCATGTAGGACATAGAAACAGCATTAACAGCAGCAATGTCAACAAGCACCTATAAGGCCAATCATTTTCCCCAATCATAGCTATATAACCCAATAAGTTGTTCAGCATTAAATATGACTTCAATTAACCGAGCTTCGAATAAATCACGATCATGCCTTCCTATAAAGTGGCAAATAAGAAGACAAATGAAGAGAAAAATAATAGCATGCAACCCAAACTAAACAAAAGTAGCAATCCATCAGACTGAAATATCAATCTATCAACTACAAGGTGCAATAATTAACAAAATCCAAAGTGTAAGACACATCTAAGACATAAAAGCATTCAAACATTGAGGAAGTATGATGCTACCAAACCAGCAAATAGTTCATAAAAATCGTCATGGACTCCAACAAGACCATTCACTATGGTCAAAACATCCAACATTAGCAGAACAGCCACAGGTGCACTACTCCAGGCATCTCCAGAATTTTCAAGAAACACAGCTCATACCTGAAAAAAATAATTATAGAACCTAAAAGTCAGAATAGGTAAAAAGGAAGAACTTGATGACAAGTATGTCAATCATTCCCCACAAAGTCATAAGGTGAATGTTACTCACATCACCATCAGAATTCCGCGGGGACAAGCTACGGGAAGCATCAGGGCGACCACGTGGGGAGACACTGCGAGGTGTAGGTGAGTGTCCATTACGGGGGCTTTCATCCCTTGAACTCTTCTTCCTTGGGGAAGCACTTTTCTGTGGGGTAAGACTCCTTCCAGGACTAGGACTGCCTCGAGCAGGGGAGCGGCTGCTGGGAATACGCAACAGCAACAGAGAAAAAGTCAGTGCATATTATGAACTACAAACTTAGGGTGCGTTTGGTTATAGAAAACTGTTTTCAGTTTTCATTTCATGTTTCCTTCATTCTGTGAGGGAAATAATAAGAACTGTGGAAACTACAAAAATCCAGTTTCAATTTTCATTTCTGGTAATTCATTCGCAAAATCCCAAAAAAAGGAAAATTGAAAATGAAAACTAAAAGCTACTTTCTGAAACCCAACACACCCTTATTATCCAAAACAGCATATAATCACAATGCTTCCTAAAAGATGAAAAATACGCATGTTCTTAACATAAATAAGCCAGATTATACAATATCAGTGTACAGCAAACTTGAAAGACCTATCTAATGATCGGCTCCGGCTCCGGCTCCGGCTAGGGTTTTCATCATCATAGCGGCCCCTTCCACGGCCCTTGTCATTCGGACTGGCACTCCGGCTGCGGCGACGATAATCCCTGTCCTTGCCGCGGTACTTGTCACGCTCATACCTATCATAACTTCTGCTGCGACTCCTCCTCCTAGAGTGATCCCTTTCCTTGTAATCATCATCACGATACCTGCATCAATTGACCAATGTTAGAGTGCAGAATAACTGTGCCGTCGAGAATCACGACTCAGCAGCTCTTGCCCTTGTCGCAACAAACTCTCCTACTTACCAACCGAATTCCGGAAACTCAAAAAAAAAAGGCGCACACACATAACGTGGAGGTTTGAATTCGAAATTGGAATAGATGACACGTACCTTCGCTTGGGACTGCGGCTGTGCCTAGATCTGGGGAGGGACTCGACGATCCTACCTTTGTGGATGCGCTCGGCGTTGGGGCCGTACTTGGCGAACTGGACGGTGATTTCGCGGCCGTCAATGAGGCGGCCGTCGAGGCGGTCGACGGCCTTCTGGGCCTCGTCGGCGTACTTGTAGCGGACGAAGGCGAAGCCGCGGGAGTCGCCGGTGCGGCGGTCCTTGGGGATGAAGATGTCGACGACCTTGCCGTACTTGTCGAAGAGAGGGAAGAGGTCGTCGGCGGTGGTGCGGAAGGTGATGTTCAGCACCAGCAGCGAGTACGTGTCGCTGATGTCTGGGGGACCCGACCTGCCGAAGTGAGACATTGCTTGCTTTGCTTCTTGCAGATTGCAGCTACAGCTAGCTCGCTGCAACACGAAGGACGATTTCTGGAGATTAGGGATTAGGGTTTTTGTGAGCCGCACCGCCACACAACACAACCTTCTTCTTCGACACTTCTTCAGTGTGCCGCATTAGTTATTGTTTAAGTTTTTATATTAAATTAATTTAATATTCTGGGTTATTAAAAACTTATAGGCTTGAATAATATTAAAAAAATTGAGAATTTAGTAGTAAAAGTTTTATTAACATATGAATATAAATTAAATATATCAAAACCTTTTTTAAATAATAAATAATAAAAATAAGGTTTTGCTAATAAGTGTCCAAAAACAATGATTAATAATATAAAAAAGAATAAATGTCAAAATTTATATCGTAAATTCTTTGCTTTGAGAATATAAAAACTCCATTTCCGGATATGAAAATTTTATTTTTCAATTTCTTAACATTATATATAAACCCATAAAAATATACTGAAAGGAAGATCTGATAATGGTACAAAGCTATTTAATTTGTTAATTTTGGTTATTTTAATCTTTTATTTATCATGATATTTTGTATTGTCATAAGAGTGCTAAGTGATACAAAAGATTTTGCTAGGAAGGTAGGTGGTATATTATCGTTTAAATGGTGGGAAGCTTTTGTAAAACAATTAGAAGTCAAGTTTTCATGCCATTAATCTTTTCTCTTTTTAGTTTTTATGAACATCAAATTTTCATATCACAAAATTGTAATATTACGAATTTTGCTGATCAATGTCTGATTAAGGGTGTACAAAAAGAATATGGTTCTGTGTGAATTTCAATAAATTTCAAGAAAAGTAAATATAAAGTGTTCTTATTATATAAATATGATTTAATATGGTTTAATTTTAAGACTTTTGCCTACTAGTATTTTAAGAGTACTCATTAAGGTGGAAGAAAATATAAACCGAATAAGCACTAAAATGTTTGAAAAGTTGAGAATTTTTTTTTTTCACATTTAAACCCTTGCATGGCCTCTGAGAATATCCAAATGAGTCACTCTCCCTCACTCACGTAGCCACATTTTTCGGATTCTGCTCTCTCAACCGAAACGATGAGAGTGATAAGTCACTATATGTGGAAGGCACCTTTCACTGAAAAATGGGGCAAAGCCCAGGCCCATAGGATTGATTGGACATATAAGAATCATTTATCATATTTTTTTATTGAAATCGGGATCCCGGTAATAATAATTAATCTCCTTACCACTAGAGCTCATCCAAATGGCAAATAACTAGTTATGAAATGCGCTCCATTCTCATAGGTGAGGATCAACCCCCGACCACATAGTTAAAAAACAAGGTGAGCTACCATCATGCTACATCTTGTGGTTAATCATTTATCATATTTTGGTTATTCAAAGAAAAAATCACGATAAAATAAAAAGAAAAAAAATATCAATCCCTGGCCCCAAAATAAATAAATATTTTTTTATTTTGATTTCACTTCTGTAAAATATGTGTTTCTTGTAATTTTCTCAACATAAAAGCGACTTCATTTTTTTATCCACAAAATCTGTTGTTTTACTAAAGTTATTTATATTCTGACAAAAAAAAAGTTATTTATATAAATTTTTCATAAAAAATAAAAATTAATTTTTAAACTAATAGTAATTTTTAGATAGGAATTAATATCAATAACTTTTACAAAAGTCAAATTTTATATTGAAAAAACAAACGCACCGTGAATTCATGTAATGAATGAACTTTCTCAGGACACACACACAGTGACCCACACCAATAGTGTAGTGACAGATGCCGTTTTCCATTTGTGTCCTTGATGCGCGAATGCGTGATTCGCACTGCACCCTCTTCTTCTTCTTCATTGCAGAAAACAGTGTGTGAAATGCAACAACCATAGCCGTTCACTTCGATTCCCGATTCCACCTCTTATTCCCGCACCCACTAGATAACACCCGCCGAAGCCTCCATTTCCCGCATCGATTTGATGGCCACGGCGGCGGAGGAAGGGGATCCGGAGCGAGGAGAGATCAGCGGTGGACACTCGATGGATTCCACCGAGTCACGGTGGGTGTTCCAGGAGGACGAAGATGCCTCCGACATAGAGGATTACGACGCCGATTTGCGACACCACCACCGCCACCATCACCATGCTTCCATGATTGATTCCGAGGACGAGGACAATGGCGAGCAGAGACTCATTCGGACTGGACCTCGAATCGATTCCTTCGATGTTGAGGCTCTCGAGGTTCCCGGTGCTCACAGAACTGACTATGAGGTCCTTTTTCTATTTTCATTCCTTTTTCTTTTTGAATTTTCCTCTTATAGGATTATTGCATTGTGAACCGTAGTTTCTTCAATTTTCTACCTATGTGGAGGCTCGTTTACACTGTTAAGTGTATCTGGTAAGAATGGAAAGGGAGTTAGGATTTGAACGATTTGAATTGTTGGATTTGGTTCTTATGAAGTTAGGAATAGTTGCGTTGCCGAGTTTGGAAGTAGCAAGTAGAGGGTAATTGGAACCTAGTAGAAAGTTGAGAGAAAACTATATGGGCTTCAGTTTTATGAATTTCGTGAATGGTAGGTTGAGTTTAGATGGAAAAACATTAAAGTTATCCTGAAAGCATCATAACTTCGTTTGTTTGTGTGTGGAAGGACGTTGTGAATCGTGATTGTTATTGAGTGTCGTGACCTAGCTAATGATTTTACAATGCATGTCACTTCATAAAGTACAATTTCTAGTGATGCTTACTTTTGTTATTTCTTCCTTTATTTTAACTTAGAGGTGTTGATCCTTTTGTTGAGTTTCTGAATTCTATGAATTTTAGTTCGCATTTCACCCGTGTAGTTGTAATGTTGAATTTGTGTATGGCTTGTGATCAGTGTCCATCCCCTTAAAACTCTATTATGACTTGTCATAAGATTGTATAGCTGTAAACTTGGAACAATCTACATATTAATGATTTTTGCCTGTTACCTTTATTATATTCTATTGCAGGATATCAGTGTGGGGAAGAAAATTGTACTGGCTTTTCAAACACTAGGTGTTGTCTTTGGTGATGTTGGAACAAGTCCATTGTATACCTTCAGTGTTATGTTTAGAAAAGCGCCTATCAGTGGTAGTGAAGACATTCTTGGAGCATTATCACTTGTTTTGTACACTTTAATCCTGATTCCTTTGGTGAAGTATGCCCTGGTTGTTTTGTGGGCCAATGATGATGGTGAAGGTATATTAATTAAATTAATTATTCTAAAATAAACCTTCAATATTATTTGCCTCTCTCGCTCTCTTTGGATCTTAGTGTTCATACAGTGCTGTCCTCAAGACCATAGTTCTTGAACAACTGCAGGTGGAACTTTTGCTTTGTACTCCTTGATCTGTCGACATGCTAAAGTGAGCCTTCTCCCTAATCAGTTACCATCGGATGCCCGTATATCAAGCTTTAGGCTAAAGGTTCCATCCCCTGAGCTTGAAAGGTCATTAAAAATCAAGGAAAGACTAGAGAATTCTTTGACTCTGAAGAAGATTCTACTAATATTAGTGCTTGTTGGTACTTCTATGGTGATTGCTAATGGGGTTGTTACCCCAGCAATGTCAGGTTATAAGTTGCTGCTATTTTATGTACCTTTCGAAAATTTTCAGATTTGTTTTGGTCATGATGTGTTTGGGAAGAAACCAATAGTATACCTGTAATCATATCTTGTTACTCATTTTCATGGCAAGCTGTTGTTTTCATTAACAATCGCTATGGTTCAGTTCTTTGTAGTAATTCTCATTTTCTGTTTATGTCTTGCTACAGTACTGTCATCTGTTGGTGGTTTAAAAGTGGGGGTAGATGCAATCGAGCAAGGTATTGTGCTAAACTATTAATGAAATGTACTATCTGCAGTTGTTATTGTTTGTTTCCAGTTTTCGGGATAAAGCTACTTGGTTTCGGAGTAAATGAATGTTGATATAAGGTAGATTCTGATGTTGTGGTTAGCAGCAAAGTGCAAACCAGGGTGCACTTATTATAAAAGACACTTCAAAATGCAAGTTGGCACGTGATCTAGAGAGTAGAGACCATTTCATGTGAGTGATTAGATGCATACCTTGGTGGCTTAACCATGTATTACTATTTATAGAGGGTGGTAATTGTCCAGGTGCAGTTTTGGCTAGGAATGTAACTTTCTATTATGATATAGCATGCTTAGGTGCATTGATCTTGCTTTGTGATCTATTAGGGAGGTGGGCATATTAATAAGCTTATTACATTACATCTTTATTCTATGGTCATTTTTTTGTAGTTGCACTAATCTTTTTGTCATTTTCAACTATGCAGATGAAGTGGTGATGATTTCAGTTGCCTGCCTTATAATTTTGTTCAGCGTACAGAAGTATGGAACAAGTAAAGTGGGACTTGCTGTTGGACCTGCTTTGTTCATATGGTTTTGTTCTCTCGCTGGAATCGGGATATACAATCTTCTCAAATATGACATTAGCGTGTTGAGGGCATTTAACCCTATTCACATCTACTATTTCTTCAAAAGGAACTCAACTAAAGCATGGTATTCTCTTGGGGGTTGTCTTCTTTGTGCTACTGGTAAAGACATATATGCAGGATCTTGATACTGGGATGCAATAACACTAAATGTCTAAATGTATTGCCTTCTCATTTATATGTGTAGATTTGGTTCTACTAGTGAGTCCTTTTTAATCTGTTTCAAAGACAATGCATTGCTAGCAATTATGATGGTCGTTGTAGAAGGTTTCATTTGGTATTTGTCACTGTGTACAGCGGAATAATCCAAATTTCAAGGTTCATTGATAATGGGAATTCAACTAGTGCTTGATCTATTACTGATACCCCCTGTGATATTATAATGCGGTGAATATGCAATATAATGTAACAGTTGGTGGCATGTGTACAACTCTTCAACTATTTCTTAACATCATTTACTGGGCCATGGTGCAGGTTCTGAGGCCATGTTTGCAGATCTTTGCTACTTCTCTGTACAATCAGTTCAGGTAATAAATTATGTTAGGTTATCAGGTTTCTTTCATTTCTTTTATTTACTTTGTCTTCTAGTCAACTAATTTGTTGATAAAACTGTGGTGGTAATCTGCAGCTTTCTTTTGTCTTTCTTGTTTTGCCATGCCTTGTATTGGGTTATTTGGGTCAAGCTGCATACCTTATGGAAAACCATGCTGATGCTGGTCAAGCCTTCTTTTCTTCTGTTCCAAGTATGTGTTCTTAATAACATTCTTTACAGTGGACTGTCAATGCACTTCACAGGATCTTCAAGTAATGCCATTCTCTGTCTGCAGGTGGTGCATTCTGGCCAATCTTCCTCATTGCAAACATTGCTGCACTGATTGCAAGTCGGACTATGACAACAGCAACATTTTCATGTATAAAACAATCAACTGCACTTGGTTGTTTCCCTCGTCTTAAAATCATTCACACCTCTCGGAAATTTATGGGCCAGATCTATATCCCTGTCCTGAACTGGTTTCTCTTGGCTGTTTCTCTGGTTTTTGTCTGCTCTATATCCAACATTGATGAGATTGGAAATGCTTATGGTAATGACTCTGCTCCCATTTCTTCATTTTCATAATCACAGATATTTTGTCAGATTTATCAGGCAGATTTACATATCTTTGTCAAATTGTAACTTGGTGAAAATGTTAATGGCACTAATCTGTCGGGATCAACTATCACAATAGAATAGTCTGCATAAGAAGCTTTTGTTACTTAGAATATTTGACAATATATGGAACTCTTATCCAAATATTTGTTTTGCATGTCCTCAACTACTGTTGAAAAATAGTGATACAATTGGAGCCTTGTATTTTACTTTGAGAAAGCTTAAAACTCATCACTGCCCTGCTCTTTATGCACTGATTGTAAGCTCCAAACACAAACATTCTGCGTATGTATGTTTCCAAAGGCAAGTGGTTGTTATCATTTTATTACAAATAGGTGTGAACGTGATCACACACTAATTAAGGGAAAAGGTTCTATCTTGAAGTTTGAACTCTTAGAATGAATAGAACAATAATAATTTGATTCAGCAAGCTAAGTCAGGGGACAGAGACTGCAGAGTTAAGTTTCCTTATTCGTTAGGCATTGAACTTACCTTCACTGTCACTATATTATTATATAATATTATAATGAATTTGCGTTCATATTCTTCCTTTGTCCTCTTTCAGGCATTGCTGAGCTGGGAGTGATGATGATGACCACTATTTTAGTAACCCTTGTTATGCTTCTTATATGGCAGATACACATCATCATAGTGCTGACTTTTGTGGTATTCTTCCTGGGATTGGAGTTAATTTTCTTTTCATCTGTTTTGGGGAGTGTGGCAGATGGAAGTTGGATTATATTGGTCTTTGCCGTAATAATGTTTCTTATAATGTATGTTTGGAATTACGGAAGCAAGCTCAAGTATGAAACTGAAGTCAAGCAAAAGTTGTCCATGGATTTGATGCGAGAATTGGGTAGCAATCTTGGTACCATACGAGCTCCTGGAATTGGTTTGCTCTATAATGAGTTAGTCAAAGGAATCCCAGCAATCTTCGGCCATTTTTTGACAACACTTCCTGCAATACACTCCATGATCATATTTGTGAGTATCAAATATGTCCCAGTTCCTGTTGTGCCTCAAAGTGAAAGGTTCCTTTTCCGGCGAGTCTGCCCTAAAAGCTATCATATATTCCGTTGTATTGCCAGGTAACTAGATCTGTCTTCTGACTCTTTTTTGGATGTGTAGCACAAGATCAGTGATGCGAATTTTACCATCAAGCTAAGTGGTTTTACTTTGGAAAAAGTTTGGATTGTGGAAACGTGATCTTTTATATTACTTTTAGAAAGAAAAATAAATGTGCAATAGCTTCATGTGAACATCTCTTTAAGGGGATAATTTAGTGAAATTATCTTCATGCAAAAAATGTCTCTCTATCTTACTAGTGTGAACTTTTATAATGTCAACAGGTATGGTTACAAAGATGTCCGTAAAGAAAATCACCAGACTTTTGAGCAGCTGCTGATTGAGAGCCTAGAGAAGTTTATACGTCGTGAGGCTCAGGAGAGGTCATTGGAGAGTGACGGAGATGAAGATTCTGATTCAGAGGAGGAGTACTCTGATTCTAGGGTTCTCGTAGCTCCCAATGGGAGTGTTTACTCACTCGGTGTTCCTCTTCTGGCTGATTTTAGGGACACAAACGACCTCAATTTAGAAGCAAGCACATCAGAGGAGGTAAGCCCAGCATCCCCTAATCCCCCTGCGCTTGATGCTGAGCAGAGCCTTGAGAGGGAGCTATCGTTTATTCACAAGGCTAAAGAATCTGGAGTTGTTTATCTTCTTGGTCATGGCGATATAAGGGCAAGGAAGGACTCGTGGTTTATCAAGAAGCTAGTAATAAACTACTTCTATGCCTTCTTGAGAAAGAACTGCAGGAGGGGTATCACGACTTTAACTGTACCCCATTCACATCTGTTGCAAGTCGGCATGACTTACATGGTTTGAAAAATGAAAATCAATTTTGCAGTCCAAAGAAAACAGATGACAGAATACAAAGTTACTTAGAAAATACACTTTGATAGCAGTGAGTGGGCCCTGGAAAGGCCTTATTTTGGAATGCAGATTAAAATGTTTGCTTGATCCTTTCTAGTTGTTTAGAGTTGTTCAACACCTTTCCAGTTTCCAGCTCATCATCCGGAGGAAGTTGTACTCACATTGGTTTTTGTTGTGGATTTGCCATCTGCATATGTAGTTGGAATAGGCTGAGAACATGAAGAAAAAGATATGTGAAGAACTATACATTGTTAATTATACAGACACTTAAACGAATGTGTCAAATTCAACGTCGATGTAAGTACATCTCCCGAGTATTGTACAGTGGCATTTGATTGCCCATAATTCTATTATTCTGTCTTCTTCCGTTCGCATTAATCTGTTGTCTGCCTTCCTATGCCACATCTCAGGGCATTGAACCTTAATTGGATCATATTTATTTTGTATTAGAAATATTTGCTTACTAGGTGATAAAAAATAGTTTATTGATTATTATAAAAAATAGATAATAATTTATTTACATATATATCTTATAAAAAATTGAGTATATAAATTTATCTTAAAAGTAAGTTAATTGTTAAATAATTAAATAAGTGGATAAAATATAAATGTATTATTCTATTTTATATCTTATATTAAATATATTTATAAGGTTGAAAATATCTTGATAGATTATCTATAACTAACAATAAAGAGCTTATTTTATGAAAATTTTACACATTTCGAAAGTTGAAATTGTTGAATAAATAAAGAGAATAAATGGATAATTTTACTATATCATGGACCATTTATAGGAATGACAATGAGTATCTATGAGAAAGAGGACATGTCTCATGCCTCCCATCACCGTTTAGAATTTTGTCTCTAATCCTCATTCCCTTTATAGATCCCCATTTCTCATTTCTCATTTCTTGTGGAGATTTTGAATCCCTATGGTATTCAAGGGTTTATTAACAAATTTCAAAAATAAAAAAACTTTAAAAATATTTTACAATTTGAAGTATAAATATACATAATAATAAATACTATTAATGTAATATAATCCAAATTAAAATTAAAAAAATATACATAATACAAATATAATAAAAATAATTAAAAAATAAAAATGTATTACCCTTATCCTTATCCCATTTAATAAACGGGAACTTAATCTCCATAGATAATCTTTACGAAGGTGAAATATGTGCTAATTGTTTTTCCCATTAGATAATTCAGTGTGTACCTATTTTTATTTTTTTTATCATCCCTATCAGTTCATATCTTTTTAGTAAATTAAAATATTTAATTTAAAAATATAAAATATATTTTCTAATTAATAAAAATAATACATAAATTTAATTGATATGATTTCAATTACATATCATTTCCTTATATATCTTTTTAATAGATTAAAATATCAGTTTTAAAATATATATTATAATTAATATGTAATAATTAGTAAAAATAATTAATAATTCTAATTTATATAATCTCAATTATTAGATTAGTATATAAATTATATTTTTTTAATAAAAATAATATAATTATTAATTTTTAAAAATTAATAAATATTTAATATCGTTATCAAAGAAGTGTAAATTATAGAATTGATTTTTTTAAAATATTTTTGTGTTAAAAAATTGAAGGTATTTTTTTCAAAAAAAATAATATGAAAAAATTATGGAATTGATATATTAGAATATTTAAGTTCTAAAAAATTAAATAGAATATAGTAATACATATAGATAGATAATTTTTTATAATTTTCGGTAGTTCTACATTAGAAAATTTCCCCTAATCCCATCTTTATTTAGAATTGTGCTTCTATTCTCATACACATCCTAGTCATGAGTTCCTATTTTTCATTTCATATGGAAATTTGAATCTCTATTGATATTTATGAGTTTATTAAAAAAAATTTAAAATATAAAATTTTAAAAATATTTTGAACTTCAAAACATAAATATCTATAATAATAAATACTAATAATGCAACACAATTATAATAATTTTGTTATCGTTAATACTATAATTATATATATAAAATTTTTATGTTATAATATATTGAATTATAATTTTGTTTATGCTATTTTTTATTTTTTATATTGATTTTGTTAATGGTAGAGAGATATAAAAATATGATTGAAAAAAATAATTAATAATTAAAAGGTAAATTAAATTTAAAAACTTACTTTAATTGTTAAGATTATAAAAAAGGTGGGGTATAATTTTTCTATGAATAACACATGGAAGACTTTTTATGTTATGAGTCTTAAATATTAATATTATATCAATTATTATCATATTTAATTAAGAATAAATTATTATATTAGTATTATAATATGTCTTAAATATTTGATTAAGAATAAATTTGGTATAAATTGAATTTTGAATTATTATCATATCAAAATTAATTAATTAACAATTCGCTAACAATTTGACCTACCCATTTTCTTTAAAAAAATGTGTTGATTTTAAATTTTATCTATTTTAAAAATATTTTTTTATAAGTTTTTCTATTACCTTCATAATGTGAGACTATTAATGATTCTTAATTTAATTATAGATCATAATTATATCAACATAAGTTCTCTCTTAATGCAAATTATAATATTTAATGATCGTAATATCTAATTTTATTTTATATGAAAAATAATTAATAATTAAATTATAAATTAAGTTTAAAAAAATCTTTAGACATAAATATTGAAAAAAATAAGGCCTACATCACTGTATAAATGACATGTGTAATAGTTTTTATGAAGTGAGTATGAAATATAAGTACCGTAAATTTATACAATCAATAAATTTTATATCGAATCTTAATCTTTAATAACTTCTAATTATAAATAAAATTCTGATAAATCTCTATTTTTTTCTTTTTAAAATCTTCTCCAATTTTTTAAATTTTTTTCAACACTAACTTTTTTTTTCAAAATTCATTCAAATCTTTTAAAGTATAAAATTATCAAAATTGTCATGAATTGTATGATTAATTTTTGAAAAAATTTATTTAAATATTTTAAAATATAAAATTATCAAAATTATTTGTAAAAGTTTAGAGATTATTGAAGGTATAACTTCATGGTCATCCTAGGTGATCCCAGGATTTTCATTTTCACCTACGTACATATATAAATTTTTTTTATTGAATTGGCATATTTTTATCTTCAAATCATTAAATTAACCAATACATATAATCAGATAATGTCATCACTAATGACACTAAAAAATATTCTACCTTTAAATAATTAAATTTATCATAATCTTATTGTTAATAAAAAAGGTAAATGATATAACCTAACGCATATATTTTATACTTTTCTTATAATTTATAAACTTAATTTTATAAATTTATTATAATAGTATTCAAAAGAAATTCACCACCTGCATCAAATATAAAAATTTTAAATGTGAAATTAATTTATTAATATAATTCATAATTTCAGCATTACAATAATTAAATATATTTAATTAATATAATATAATCTTATTATTAAATACGAACGATTATCAATGATATGCTAATAATATATAATAATTATATTTTTTTTCAAAAAAAATAATAAATAAATTCTTAAAATATATAAACTCTAAAATATTCTCATCCCGACACGAATAAAACTTCCTTGATTACAGATCACCTTCGTGATGGTTGACACTAAGAATAGTGGCTGGAACTCAAAACACTTCCTAGCCTGTACTGAGATTCGGAAACCCTGTTTGTTCCGCTTGATAAATCAACAACCTTCTATCGTACTTTTCCTGTTGCTCTTGATTCCCAAAAATTGTAATATGTTATTTCAGTATCCATTCTAATAACCGAATGCCTGCTTGTTCGTACTGTCATTTTATAAAGACTCTTTGGTTAAACAATAAATTTTTTAAAGAAATTAGCATCACTTCTATTAATTTTACGTGCCCCAAAAAGCCATCACAAATTCACAATTCAAGTTGCCTCTGTCAAACAACACTGGTATTTTTATTTTATAGCGATAAAAACAACAATTGTACATGAGTAATAACAGCACCCAGAAAATTAAGTTTGCAATTTAGCAACCACTTTGATACTGCAGTTACCTCAACCTAAGCCGCATTTATACATGTCAATAAAATTATAATTACTATTATATCAACTAATAAAATAACCTGTCTCCATACTATATTTTAAACTATAGTTATTTACTATAATAATAATCGTGATAATTTTATCGAATTTGAAAACTATTGTATTTTTTCCAAGGATAGTAAGGCTCTGTTCAACTCGTCATCCTAACTGCTTAAATAAAGTCAGCCAAGGGATATGGGCATAAGAATTGTGATTGAGTGACTAGAGTAGGCCGCGAAAATGATTAGTTCTGCCAATTATACTTTAATTTCAATTAGCAAGCCAAGCATACTGTGAACATCTTCAGACCGACGAGTTCGTGATCAACATCTATCCTGATGCAACCAGTCAAGTCGCCTTGGAACACACTCAGAAGATGTCCTGTTTATCATACACACAAAGCACGGCTAACTGAACATGAATGAGTCCATAAAATTCTTGTGATAACTTAGTAGTAATTTTAGATTGAACACCAGCAAATTCCGCAACATGCTAGGCCACCTGAGCACAGATATGCCTCTCCAATAACTACTACTAGTGGCCACCCACTGAAGAGAAAGCAGAGATAGATAATAACATCAATAATTGTTTTTACCCTATCCTATGGAGGACATGAGATCTATCAAAACATGGTTTTGGAGTTCCAAATGAAAATTCGAACACACACACACCATTAGCCTTATAGAAGGTATCAGTTGAACATAGGAAGTCATGAAATGAGGAGATACAGCTACCTTTAATCCCAGGCAAGGCAACCACTCTTTTGCATTGAAATAACAACTCTTCTGTCAGTCGCTATCACCTGCCAATTAATCCACCAGGTTCAATGTTAACCAAGTTAACTCTACTATTGTCCCAACCGGATTTTTAATCACTCTCTTTTTTGCCGTCCCCTCGCGGTTACAATTGCGACAACTATCATCTAACCTAGTTTAGAAGTAGCGACTTTTAAGTGAACAACAAGTGTATTTGACAAAGAAAAGGGTATTATAACTATGAGCACCAATCGAGCAACCAATTAACAATTCTAACAGTGGCACAATGCTGAATTTATGAAATATATCTATGGAATAGTATCCTCCTTATGACATTCTTCATGATTTCAACACCTTTCCCTTTCTTCTACAGCACAATTATATATATATATATATAAACAATTATAAGTCCTAGGATTGAGACACAAATCAGATGAATACTCAGAGAGATCATACTATAGGAATAGGATACCTTTCGGAGTAGAATTGAAGCCACAGTTAGTTAAATGCTGTGCAAGTGCCTCCCCCAATTGCTTGTGCCAATTGGCTGCAGCTTTTTCTTCTGGCACAGCAGAAACTATTGCTATCTCTGAGGTCAGATTCACACTAGCAGATGACACTTGTGGCTGTGTCCGTCCATTAATCAATCATTTAATATAAAACAAACAGCAAAGTTAAAACAACAAAAACACAAAGAAGAAACAAAAATGGAACTGAAAAAAAAAAAAGAGAATAGAACAACTTACTCGACTTTCTAGAAGTTTCTTGACGTTATTGGCACACCCTTCGCACATCATGCCCTATCTTGTCACCCACATAAAACGACAGAATATAAAAGTGCTTTGACTTTCATTCCGATTTGAAATTCAAACAGAAGGGAAAAAATAAATGGAGAAATAGAAGAGAGAATGACAGGCCAACCTCAACGCGGAGAACAATAGCATCCGGAGGGGGAAGTGGCGAAAGGTCACCACCGGAAGAAGCAGCAGCAGCTGAAGCTGAGGTCGAAGCGCAGCGTAGTGGCAGAGGCTGCAAAATAGCCAAATAGCTGCGGCGGAGTGGCTTGCCTGATTGAGTCTGCCACGTGGCCAGTTGCCGGTTGAGAGGTTTGAAATTGAACAGCGCCATCTGCATCTGAACCTGCATCGGCATCGTCGCGCACAACGCAGATTCCATTGCAATTACACACACAACACAACACCGAGTCACTCACGGGTCAGAAGACACAAACGGGGTAGCGTACTGTACATTTGGGTGGACCGTGGAAGGAACCACAAATAAATAATTAATTAATTAATTAAATAAACAGTTAAAAAATTCCGTGCTCTAAGATTTTTTGCTTTCTTTTTTTTTTGTGTTAAAAAAAACCTTGTACTTTAAAATTTAAATTTGTTATAGTACAAGTATACACTTGTGTTAGGAGCTCTTTCAACGTTCAAAAATATCATTTCAATACTTAAAATATAAGTATTTATTAAGATATTTATTTTATTATCATTAAATATAATAATAATTCTCATTTTTTTTGTTAATATATTACATTCAATAATAAAATAGTAACTATTTCAATGAATATTAACTTTTTAAGTATTGAAATGACACTTTCCTTCAAAATTAAGTGCAGGACTAGCAAAAGTTTCAATCTAATTTTGAAACATATGCTACAAAAGATAAATAAATAATCAAATGAAGGATGGATACATGCACTTTTTTGAGTTTTATGTACAATGGAAACTGAATGGCTCGTAAATTACGGTGGAATGAAAAAGAAAAGTAAAAAGCAGAGTGAAACGGGTTTATCATATTTATTTGTTCAATAAATTTAATAGGGGAGAAAAAAAAATGTATCACAATCCCTCCTAATCCTCTAATTTAAAATGACAAAAAATAGTTTCAGCGGAAAGAGGGGCTGAGGAGTAATAAGCCCCTTCCCATACCCCCTTTTAAAAGTTAATATTTATTTTAATCCTTAATTTTATACTCGTGAGTCATTTCAGTCTTTAACTTTTAAAATGAGTTAATTTACTCCTTAATATTGTAAAACGTGAGTGATTTTAATCCCTTAACTCTCTTTTATTTAACATTCAATCAATTAAATAATAATTAGTAATTTTAAATAATACCTTAACATACCTTATATTATTTGAAGTATAATGGAGTTTAAAATAACTCATTTTGTGTTTAAAATTACACAAAATGAATCGTTCAAATTTCTATTTTAAATTATAAAATAACTCATTTTATGCAATGTTAGACACCAAAATGAGTTATTTTAAACTTAACTTCATTCTACTTCAACATACAAATAGTATATCAATGTATCATTTAAGATTACCTATCATCATTTAATTGATGAAATGTTAAATAAAAGTGAATTGAGGAATTAACATAACTCATATTTTATAATGTCAGAGACTAATTTAATTTATTTTAAAAGTCAACGACTAAAATTATGTATGAGTGTAAAGTGAAAGGGTAAAATGAGCTTTAACCCTACTTTTAATGAGCTACTTCCTTCCTTATCATTTCTCCCCATTCCTCTGCATCCAAACATGGCTTTAATTCAATTTAGAGTGCATGAGAGATGGCTTAATGCAGGTGAGGCACAACTCCACTGGCACAACGTTTGGTGCTTTCATAAAAACTTGTATTCTAACTTCTACGGTTCTACCTCCACTACAACACTTGAACTCACAGTGGTTCTGTTGCTTCAGTCTTGCTTGCACCCACTAAAAACTACTTTTGATAGGATACTGGCTTTGCGTAAGTGGAATTGGGAAGTCTAGTTCTCCAATATTTTAAGATAGTCGAATTGTGCTTCTTGGCCCACTCACGTTGATTTGGGATTTGCCCATTCCCCACTCCCGTGTGTGAAACAATTTTAACTCCACAAATCGATTCATGTACCTCCCTTTTCCCCTCACAAACGAACACACTCTGCTAGAGTGGCCATCCAACGAGGAACTATGTATTCGTGCGGTCGTAATTTGTGAAAATTTTCATTTTGTTTGCATTTAGAAGTATACAAGAAACAATTTGTTACCCGAATCTAAAATTTCATGACAACTTTATACCCGCATTCCAACTAAATACACAGGCCTCTCCGATTAGCATGTCACCTTTTTGGAGACCGACTGAGAGTTACAGTCATCAATTTTTTTCTCCAATTAATCATGAAAACTCAAAAGCCATACATAACTACAAGGCAGAACTTCACAAGCCATATATATAACCAGCAATTGCTTCATCTAACGATAGAGCGTTTGTTTAAGCCATTATTACTTCATACTCGAAACGGTCTTCTAGCACAACCAAACATACGAGCAATTACAACGAGATAAATTACCAGTATGAACAAAACAAAAAGGTTGCATTCAACAATAAATCGTACCATAAAACTTTATTAAAATTTCACGACATTTTACACAAGAAGATTTGAAGCTGCTGGTATTACGAGATCAACAATAGATCAAATTACTTATTAGTTTTCCCGATTAAATAAAATTGAAGGACTCTGTATTAACGGTGACATAATTTTATCTCATCTTTAGAGAGAAGATTTTCAAGAGTCCAATATCAACCCTAATCTCTAAAAACAAGGTAAATTTATGTCACGGTTTATACAGAGTCCTTCCATTGTATTTAATCAAGGGAATCACAGTGACACAAAAGTTCACTCCGGGCAAGGCTCTCATCATCGAAGCAAAGCAGGGTACGGGGGACGAACAAGCAGAAGCCGTCATCAACGACTCCGACGAGACAAGACCTTCCAGAATTGCACCGAAACAGAGCCTTCACATGTTCTCTGTCTCATCGATCTAGCTGGAGAAAAAACAGCACATCAGGTTAGAACACGTGATCTGATATTTCAAGATACAGAAACCACGTAGATGCAATGACTATATTAAAAAAAAAAGGAAAAAATTGGACCTGTGGAAGTAGATCTGATATAAGCATATATAGAGAGATGACATAAGATTTAAGATGCAAAAAGAAGAAATGTACTTACGATGAGAAGGAAAGTGTTTATGTTGGAGGAGTGGAAGAAGGAATCTGTCTTTGCATCTTATCTTTTGCTGCAAAGAGAAGGTGGCGGCAGGGAGAGGAAAAGATAGGGTCGAAGGTTTCCAGTTACAGTTAGAAACCCTAGTTAACTGGCGAAGGGGTGAAGGCATTGCGTGAATTTAAGGCGTGGGATTGGTACTTGATTGGTGATGACACGTGATATATGGGGTCATGTGTCAGTATTAGCTGTCGATTTCCTTGCTCCTCAGTCCATCCTCGATTCGATTCGATTCCTTTCATAATAACCACTTCATCCCCACCGTTGAAAAGTATAATATTTATCTATAATCCCATCGGAGGAGTATTTTTCAACCGAAAAAAAAAGGTAATATAATTTTAAAAGGAGTTAAAAGTAAAATAAATCAAACAAGATTTTAAACTGTTGAGTGTCTCGTAAAAATAAGAGCGATTTTAAACTTGACCAGTTTAGTATAAACTCTAAATATATAATAATATATCAAATATCTATTTCTGCTGTACTAATATTTCATATTCATTTTATAAAAATTATTACACCCATCATTTATATAGTGATTTAGGCTTTATGTGGCATTCATACACTGGTTTAGGTCCTACATTTCTCAATCTTTGTGTATGTCTAATTTTTTAAAAAACTTAATTTATAATTTATTTATTAATTATTCTTCATATGAAATAAAATTGAAAATTATAATCATTAAAGAATCAAATATTAAAATAATTAAAGATTACAATTTGTACTAAGAGAGAACTTATTATGTCAATATAATTACGGTATACAATTAAATTAAGAACTATTAATAGTTTCACATTATAAAGGTAATATAAAAAAATTGTAAGGAGAAAATTTTCAAAATAAATAAGTTTTAAAATCAGCATGTATATTTTTTTAAAAGAAAATGAGCAGATCAAATTGTTAATAAATTGTTAATTGATTGGTTTTGATATGATAATAATTCAAAATTCAATTTCTACCAAATTTATTCTTTATCAAATATTATATTTAAGACTCATTATAATACTAATATTTAGAGTAAACACCTAAATTGGTCCTTAATAATTTTTTTGATGAACAAATTAATCCCTAACAATTATAAACACCCAAATTAGTCCTTACAATTATAAAAATAAGTCACTATAGGTCGCTGACTAGCCTGTTAAGACTCGGTTGGGGGGCAAAGATGAAAAAAGATCTTGACTGAGAGAAGATAGAGCTCGTCTAAAAGGAAATAGAGCTAGGCCAAAATTAGGGAGAGCTTGGCTGACAGATGATCGAGACTAACAAGCATGTAATGGAGCTCAGTCACCTGTCAACCGAGCTCCTCCTCCACAGCCGAGCTTTGCTTAGTCCTAATTGAGTTCTATTTCCTCTCAGACGAGCTCCACTTTCTCCCAGACGAGTTCCATATTCTCCCAGCCGAGCTCTTTTTCATTTCTTTCTTCCGGCCAAGCCTTGACAGGCTTGTTAAGGACCTATAGTGTCATATTTTTACAACTGTAAGGGACCAATTTGTGTGTTTATAATTGTTATGGATCAATTTATCCATAAAAAAATTATCAGGAACCAATTTAGGTATTTACTCTAATATTTAAGACTCGCTACATAAAAAGTATTTAATTTGTTATTCATAGAAAAGTTATACCCAATCATTTTCACAGTCTTAACACTTAAAATATGTTTTTTGATTTAATTTACTTTCTAATTATCAATTTTTTTAAAATTATACCTTCATATCACTCTACCATTAACAAGAGTAATATAAAAAATAAAAAATAACATAAAAAAATTATAATTCAATATATTATACAATAAAAAAACTTATATATAATTGTAGTATTAATAATAACAAAGTTATTATAATCGTGTTGCATTAGTAGTATTTGTTATTATAGATATTTATGTTTTGAAGTTCAAAGTATTTTTAAAACTTTTCTTTTTGAAATTTTTTTAATAAACCTGTGAATATTAATAGTGATTCAAATCTCTGCATGAAATCAGGAATGAGCACCCGTGATAAGGATGTGGATGAGAATAAAGGTAGAATTCTAAATAAGGATAGTATTAGAGGAAAATTTTCTAACTTCAAGTCTAGAACTTTTGAAAATCATAGTAAAAAAATTATCTATTTATGTGTATCACTATATTCTATTTAATTTTTAGCAATTTGAACATTTCATTCTATTAATTCCATAATTTTTTTAGACTAATTTTTTTTGAAAAAAATACCTTCAATTTTTTAACACTAAAATATTTAAAAAAATCAATTCTACAATTTATACTTCCTTGATAACGATACTAATTATTTATTAATTTTTAAAAATTAAAAAATTATATTAATTTTTATTAAAAATAATATTATAATTGATTTATTACTCTAATAATTGAGATTATATAAGTTAGAATTATATATGATTTTTTACTAATTATTATACATTAATTATAACATATATTTTAAAATTAATATTTTAATTTATTAAAAGGATATACAAGAAAATGACGTATAATTAAACTAATATAAATTAAATTTATTTATTATTTTATTAATTATAAAATATATTTTTATAAATTAAATATTTGCTTTACTAAAAAGATGTAAACCGTTAAGGATGATAAAAGAAATTGAAAGTGGGTACACGGAGGAATTACATATAATAGAGAAGGGAATTGGGATATATTTTTGTTTCCATAGGATGATCGATAGGGACGAGGATAACACACTTTTATTTTTTCTTTAATTGTTTTTATTGTATTTACATTATGTATGAATTTTTAATTTTAATTTGGATTATATTATATTAATAGTATTTGTTATTATAAATATTCATGTTTCGAATTATAAAATATTTTTAAAGTTTTTCTATTTCTGAAATTTGTTAATAAACCTCTAGATACTATAAAGATTTAAAATGCCCACGTGAAATAAGAAATGGGAAATAGGGACCAGTAAGGGGGATGAAAATGGGGATGAGGATGAGAGACAAAATTTTAAACTACGACGAAAGGCATGAGACATATCCCCTTTCTCATGGATACTTATTGTCTTCCCTATATATGGCTTATGATATAGTAAAATTATCTATTTATTCACTTTCTTTATTCAACAATTTTGACTTTCGAAATGTGCAAAATTTTCATAAAATAGGCTCTTTATTGTTAGTTATAAATTATCAATCGAGATTGTTTCAACCTTCTAAACATAATATTCACTATAAGATATAAAATAGAATGACAAATTTATATTTTATTTACTTATTTAATTATTTATCTATTAACTTATTTTTAAGATAAATTTATATATTGAATTTTCTATAATATATTAAATAAATTATTATTTATTTTTTATAACGATCAACAAATTACTTTTTATTATCTCCCCGTGCATCGCACAGGTTAAATGACCAGTTCAAAATAAAATTTGATATGATAATTTTTTATAAACTTTAACATTATACTAATATATATAAATATCATAAAAATTAACAATTGATATATTATCATATATCATGGCATACATAAACTTGAGTCTATGTCATAATCATTCTACAAATATTAGAACACTTATTAGTAAAATTCTTTAACAAATATAATGAATTCGGCATGGCGTAGAAAAAATGAGAAACAATTACATAGTGAAGATAGAATGCAAAAAATACAACTATTCATACATAAAATAGGAATTTAAGCTATCGATAACTTTTAGTTATTTGTAACTAATTAATGAGTCACATGTCTTACTAACCTATTTTTTTTAAGTCTATCAAAATAAATATAAAATAACAGGTATTAATTACAAAGAGATACCGGAGCAAAGACATATTTTTTTACAATAAAAATTTTAAAATGAGATGACAATGTCTCAATCTAAGGTAAAGAAAAAACCTCCAAACTTAGAACATTTATAGATGAACCTACATTTACTTGACTTCAAATAAATGAGTGAACGCTTGAATTAGCAATGTGTCAGCTTCACCCAATCAATCCCTTGGGGTTCAAATGAATTTATTTTTGAGTCATAAATCATAGCTGTTAAAAATATTGAAGTAATTAAATAAGCATATTACATATCCAATAAAACCAGTCACAATTACCAACTACAAACTGGTATAGTGGGATAAGGCATTAGGTCGCTTTAGAGATAGGTATGTAGGTTGACTCAGTCTGCAAGAAATTACAGTTAAACATGTCGGATTGACTAGTGCATTTCATAAATGGACTCCACTTTGCTCTAGTCTATGTTCACCCCGCATAAGTCCGCAAATTTGCTAACCAGCTCGCGTAGTTTTTTTATTTTTTATAATTTTTGCCTTGTGTAAGCCGGCGTAGCTCTTTTTTCACATTTTTTAAAACTTTTTTGGTAGCCTATATTATATACTTTTATTTATACAATATATTTTACCTAAAAAAACATATACAGACTTTCTTTACAGTATCCAATTTCTAATTTAAATTTTAAACAAATAAGCCGTACTAATTATTAAATACTGCAAATATTAAAATTAAACATTCAATTTAAAAATCCAAATGTTATTATTTTTTTGAAATACTAACATATAAATCAATCAAATATGCATAACTCCTCCAATCATAAAAAATAGTGAAACTACTGAACAACTGGACGTATAGGTATGGACTAAGACTATTATAATTTATATATATGTTATGCTTAAAATAAATTTTGTGGGTTAGTCCGCAAATCGGTGGGCTAGACCCGTTTAGCTTGTGGATTTAGCGGTGCGGATCAAAAAATTCTACTGATCGGTGGACTAAAAATTTCCTACTCCATTTTCATGCGAATAGTGAATTAAACGGATCGGGCCACGGCTCGCAACCTGTATGCCAAGCTCTAGGTCCCTTGGTGTTTGTTTTAAGGTATATTTAGTTATTCTTAGGAATAACGACCTGAGAATGATGTGTTCTCATGTTTGTTATAAGTTAAACAAAATTATTTCCAGGTATTAATTATTCCCTGGAAAAAGATTTTTTCACAATTTAATAAGATCTCATTCCCACAATTAAATATGGGAATAAAAAGTTCCCATGACTTGGGAATGGTAGTTATTAATCAAAAATACAAAAATTGTCACCACCCGATCTGGGAACGTGACCGGCACGTGAGAAATCTCATTCTCACGTAAGTTTTGGTGACCTGTTAACTATTTCCACATGTATGCTCTGTTCATAAACACAATAAAAGCCTGAAAATTTCTCTTTTTCTACATATAAGTCACCTATTCTTTAAATTCAAAGTAATCAAAATAATCGAAATAATTAAGTCTGTTGATTCATAATCTGTCTCTAAAGTCTGAAATCATAATACAATATAAAACTAACTCTGCTTCAAAATGTCTATGAAATTAATATAAATATGCCTTTAAATACAAAATATGCATATATCATCATAGTATGCTAATTGCAAAACATGATCTAAGGTCCGGGATCTTCCCTGCATCTACACTGGAGCACTCTAAATCAAAATGACAGTAAGACTCACCAATTGAGGCCTAGTGCGGCTAAGGGAAAGGGGTTGAAGAGACTTTGTAACAACTGCTCTTTCTGTAAAAACATGAGAGAGAGAGAAAGAGAGGTGAGTTTTGTCACCAAAACTCAGTGAGTGAATCCTCACCTGAAACCCCCTTCCATGGGTCGCCAAAGAATAATGCATACAATCAATAACTTCATTAATACTCAAAAAGTATTCATTTATGTATGTATGTATATATATGTATGTGTGTGTGTGTGTGTATGTGTATTCCAATTATCATGTGACAACTCAAAAACAATCTTCTTATGTTACTTTCATACCTAAAATCATACAAGCTCATAGTATAGTAGCCCCTAGAGAAATAGTAATCTCGCTCTGGTTACGCACAATATTTGTGACATAACAAAACCCTGAATATAAATCTCTAGTGACATCTAGGCGTTACATATCGCCGTCCCCAGTGTGACAGTAAATCTCTATATAATCTCTAGCCCGAATAACTTGGTACCAAGGTTAATGGATTAACTGCCATTAACACACAGTCTATTTCTCTATAGCTACTTTCTAACCTAATTAAATAAATTCATTTAAATATGAAAATCTTTAAAACCATTTAATTTCTCTATGAGCTCTAAATCGCTGTGACTCTTTAACAGTTTAACCTTAGCATAACTGTGACTATGAAATCATACGTGATGATTTCAAGTCCCAAAATATGTATCCACCAACTATTCTGAGTCATACAAAGATTCATGCTCAAAAATCTTTTTATGTCCAAATCTTTAGATTATTTTTTATCAACAATAAACTTTGATACTTTGAGAGCTCTAAATCCACTTGATTCTAATAGTCTGACCTTAGCATAACCGTAGCCTTGGAATCACGTCCAAGAGATCACCTTATGTAGACATTTATAATTCCATACCTCCACAGAGTATGTAGCCGTTCTGAATCTTATGAAGATTCAAGTTCTAAAGCCTTTTGATTAATTATCTAAAGTACATCTCAATTATCAAGCCTTTCATAATTAGAAAACTTAATATCATGCTTCAAAATAGCAAAGCTTGCAATCATAATTCCATTTTCTTCTCTAAACTGTATATCTAGGTATAAAACTATTTCATATACGTAAATCAGTTTTATAATCCATTAAAACAACCATAAAAGCTCCAACAATCACACATGTCATCAATTCTATATAAAATCAGTATAACAAATATGGTCTCATGAGTTTTATCAAAAACCAGTTTCACACTCTAAAACTTGGAGTTCTAAAACATATAAATCAATAGAAATCTCAACTTCTTTGCAGAAATCTTTAAACTCAAACAGTAAATGATATTTTTATGAAAATAATTATAATGCGCAACATAGAGATAACAGATGAGAACCCACTCACCTAATGGGATGAACAATGAAGAACATACACCAACAGGGCCAACAGGACTCCCAGAAGCAGGAGATGGCACCACTATTTGATATAACAGCCATAATACTCTAGATTAACCTCTAATAATCTTTTCAATGGCTCAAATTCAACTCTAAGACGAAGGGAGCACCATGACTTCATGAACATAGAGGGATATTAGTAAAATTCCAATAACCATAAAAGATTTGAAGGAGAAGGAGGTAGAACCAGCAAAATCCCTTTCCTTTAACCCTTAGAAATGAAATATTGGAGTTAGATTGAGTGAAATGGAGCTTGGAGGGGGTAAAAATGGTGGAAGAACTGAGTTTGGGGTCATGTTTGGTCTGGAAAAATCCCGAAATGGGAATTTTTATAAATCTGTTCACCGCCTCAGCGATCCTTCTTCGACTTGTCAGACTGCCTTACTCTTTGATGACCGCTTTGGCGATCTCAGGTCGTCAGTCTTTGGTATGCATTAGACTGGGCTGTCTAGACTATCTTTGTACTCACTTATTTACATTTATGTTTTTAAGTTAATGGAGAGTAATATTTTACTCTCCATTAACTTAAAAACATAAATATAAATAAGGAAGTACCCCCTATTTGGATTCAAATAACATATCAGAAAAATTAAAATCTCAACAATTCAGAATCCAAATTTTGGATTTAGTTCAAATTCGGGAATTCTTACGATTTTATAAACTCATAGGCTGAAAATGAAATATTTAAGGGTTTCATAAAATTCATTAAAAATCACTCTTCAACTCATTTTTCTCTAGGGAACCATTAGCGGGACTTTTGATCCCAAGATTATGACTCTATCATAGAACTCTCAAAGGACGTGTAAGGTCCAGACTTAGTGAAATCCAGGACCTAGACAACAAGTGAAGGTGGCTGGCACTGTGTCTAGTTCGAAATTTTTTTTTCTACTCTTATTATTTAAAACCTGGGGCATTACAAAAATATCCCTTAATCATTTAAATTTTCCCCCACAAATTTCATTTACCTCCACTCATTTGACTTCATAAATTCATTGCGCTCCCATTTAAATTTTTTTTGCTAATTGTTATATTTATGGGGATGAACAAAATTTTAAAAATTAATTGCTAATTTTATATTTTTTCTATAAGTATAATTTTCGTTTTGGATTGTAATAATAATAAATGCGTTCGGGGTATTTTGAAAATTATTATATATATTCCCAAGAATATATGTAACAAAACAAATAAGTTTTAAATTGATTTCTGAAATCTCAACAAATAATCCCGAGAATGTTTAATGCTAAGAAAACAATTTATTTAAAATATTAAGAGCATCATACTTGGGAATGTGATTCCTAAGAACGTAACAAATGCCCCCTTAAACAATATCCAAGTTTCGAATTTTGAAATTGTGAATGGAGTAAACTAGGTTAGAAGAGTCTCCCCAATAATATGCCTCTGCACTTTTACAGTATTGAATCCAGAATTTGTAATAATTTAAATTAAAAAATAATTTGATTTGAGCTAAATATTTTTTTAGTTCCGATGAACAAGAAAAACACAAAACAACAATATAGTAAAGAACATTCCAAGCTTATCAGATTGACTTAGAAATCAATCCATCAATTCTTATGAGTAAAATGTAATTGATTATATTTGGAATGATTGAAATATAAATTGAAGGATTTAATTGCTATGTACTGACAGTGTAAATTTTTTTACACAGTCATCCAATTATGTATCGCCAGATAAGTAACGATAGTTGACTTTTATAACCACTACCTGAAAAGTCATCCAAATTAAATGTTTTGATTAGATGACAGTGTAAAACTATTTTATACTGTTAGTGCATTAAAATTAAACTCTAAATTGAATCAGTTTTATTTACATTTAAATTTTAAAATCAAATCAATTTCATTTAAATCCTATCAAATTTGTTAGAATTTAAAAAATAAAGGAAATAAATGTTATTGATGAAATCTTTTTATCTTTTTTTGTTAAATTCAAATATAAGATTTGATACACGAATCAAATTATTTATATTTCTTATCATTCAAGCACTGTCTTTTAATTTTAAAATTAAATCAATTATAAATTTATAATCAAATCCTATTATATTTGGTAGAATTTAAAAAACAAAGAAAGTAAATCCAATCCAATGTAATAAATTTACAAATCAAATCATTACGATTTTTAATTATTCCAACCGTTCCCTCCCCGCCACTGCGAGCGGGAGAATCCCAAACCCACGGCAACAGATCACCCGAAAACTGAGAACAACGTTCTCTCTCATTTTCACTCACACACACACACACACACACACACACTCTCAGAGATTTCAATTCAAATTGAAAAGCTGCAATTCGAATCACCGGTTCCCGAAATGGTGAGACCCACCGCCGGGCCAAGCCGCCGCCAACCGAAAGACTCGTTCATCCCGGCGCCGACTCCAATGAAGTTCCATCAGCGGCAGTTCCTGGGCGACTCCGACGCCAGCTTTGCCAGCAGCCGCCCTTCTTCGTCCGTCGGCGTCATCGACGGCGGAGGCCGCACGAGGTTCGACGACTACAAGGACCGCCAATTCCAGCAATCGGTGATTTCCAGCATCAACACGTTCCTCTCATCTCAGAACTTCCCTATCTCGTTCAAACCCGCAACCACCCCTTCCGCAAATCACATCCATGAAACCCTAAGGTTCCTGCTTGCCCTCATCGACTTCCCTTGCTCCTCGAAACTCGAAGACGATCTCCCCGTTCTCCCCAAACGCCTCAATTACCCTTTCAAGCTCAACAAATCCGTCCTCAAATCCCCCGCTGCGCCTCACCAGTGGCCTTCCCTCCTCGCCCTCATCCACTGGCTCGTTCAACTCGCTTGCATCAACATCCACCTCTCCATTTCCACCTCCAATTCTGTGTCGTCTCTGATTCAGGACAACCTTGTCCACCAGTACACGCTCGACACTTACCTTCACTACATTCGGGGAGAGGATGACGCCGTAGAAGACCTGGACCACAAATTCACAGAAAAGCTCGAACAGGCGAAGAAACTCGCAGAAGAGAAACTCGAAGCCTCCCAAGATGAGTTGAAGAGTTTGAGGTCTGGTTTGGAGAGGCTCAGGTCACAGCCTCTTGGAAAGGAGGAGCTGGAGAAGACCAAGGTAATCAGATCAATTGCTTAGTTTTTCTTTTATGTTAGTTACTGTTGTTGAATAAGTTTTACCTTTCCAAATGTGTATCCAAACATATTGTTAGTTACTGAACAGCATTTTATAGAGACCCTTTATCTGAGTTGATTCTTAATTCAAGGGCATGCTGGAGGACAAAGTGAAGAATTTAAATTGCGGGATTGAGGATGACTGGAGGAATATTGAGGAGGCGAAAAAGGTGCTAACAGAGAAGGAGAGGTTGTTAGAGGTGAAGGAGCAGGAGAACTGCAGGTTGTGTGAGGAGAACGAGGAGCTGAAGAGAACGGTGGAGGCACAGTCATTGAATGCAAGGGATGTGGAGAGGATGAAGAGGGAGTTGCAGGTTCCGGAGACAGATATTAGGGCGCCTGAGGTTGGCAGGAATGACTTGGAGGAAAAGTGCTGGCAACTTGACACTACCCTCAACCACAAGTTCAAGGACCTCAAGGCACTTGCTTTGGACTGCAACCTGGAGCTAAGGAGCTTCTTTTCACACAGCTTACATAGGCTTCTCTCAGTTTAAATCTGCTCTAATATTCAACAATGATTGTGCTTTATCATTTATTCATAATATTTGTAGAGTATTGATTGTTCTGTTGAAATGAAGTGAATTTCCTTGCAAGTGTTGTTTACATTAGATATTGATGTTCGTTAGGTATCTCTAGAATCGACTCTGAAACTGCTGATCTTGCTCGCTTGTGTTTCTAGGTTGAAGATTGGTGATGGGATTCAGTATCAGTTGAATCCCATGGGAACCACACCTGCCGAGATTGTGGGCTTTGATCACAAATTGACTTTGAAGCCTATGCTTAACTCCTTTGCTGAGGACATCAAGAAGAATTCTATGAGCCGTTGGGAAGAGTTGCTTTTCTATCGGCAAAAGTCTAATGAAAATGCTGTTAGGTTTGAGGGGAAAAGAAATCGTCTTGCACTAGTGCAGTCACGCATTGATCAAGTAAGTGCATCACCATGTTTAGAACTTTATTGTGTAATAATGTTGATACTTTTAGTCTGCAGTAGCAGTGCCTACTATGCAGTGTGTGAGTCTTGATTTTGACCTTGTGCTCTTCTATAAGCGGAATAGTTGATGAAGCTTTTGACTTTTATAGATGACTGGCCAAGATAAGATTAAACTTGATTTTTAACTTGTCTTTGGGTAGTAATCACTTTTGGAACTTAATCACTCATCGCTTGTTCTTGCGTTATAAACTCCATGTCTGCTGCCTATCTAACAGCGGAAGATGGCCCAGTCCAAAATATTTGGTCTTAATATAAGTTTTTACAACTTTTAGCTGCCATCTTTATACATGGAAATTTGTTGGGCGAAATTTCATTGCATGTGAGGGAAAAAAATAAACTATTAATAGTTCAATTCTGAATTGCATTTGTGACAAATCAAATTCGTGGACGCATTTACTATTGCTTTTCTTTCTTATTTTTTTTCTGGCAATTTTGTTTTACACTCTGTTGAATTATTTAGATGAGTATTGGCAACAGAAATCATCTTTCCTTTTGAAGACTGTTGTCCGACTTTACATTTTTGCTGCTTGTTCATTTATCCACCAGATAGAAGCTCAACGGAACATGACAAAGAAGGAAACAGAGGATTACACGAGTAGATGTTTTGCTGAAGCTAAGCAAATGTTGGAGGATGTCCAGGTAGCAAGTCATGACTTGGACGTTATGGAAAGAGAGGCAGCTAAAGTTAAAAAGGTAACTCCTTGGTTGTTATTTACTTCTTCAATAATCAACTGAATTTTAAATGGTTAGAGGTTGTCAAGATTGGAACATGCGTCTGAAAGGCAAGATAAATTCCTGGCTTAATTCTTATCTAACATGATGTCTGTTTCCGGTTTCTTTCAATTATTTTCCCACACCAGGTGCGTTAGCACTTCAATCAAGCGCATGAATTTGTGTTATCTTTTCCCTTGTTTGTGGTCCATGTGCTACTTTCTGTGAGGAAAAGGGCCAGTCTGTTCGTAGCTTAGTTATATGGTTGAATTCATTTCTTTTCAGTGTAAGATTCTGCATTTTGTTAACCAAAGACAAGCTGGGAAGGAAAAAGCACACAAGCTAATTACGTGTAGAAATTACAAATGTGAATATGCATCTGAAAATACATGTAAAAGTAATACAAAGTATCCAATATTTATAATCGACATATATGCATCGAATATGTTGATTTGCCTTCTGCAGTAACGTGGATGATATCTCTTGGTTAAAACTAACCCTCTCTCTCCTTTTTTTTTTTTTAAATTTATTTTGCATAACAAACTAGCCTGTTTTACGTGATAATAATTGTATTTGATGGGGCTTTGTGTCAGGGATACCGAGTTGAAGTTGCAGGAAGCAACTAAACAAAGTGAAGAAGAAATTCAAATGCGTGCACGTGAACTCTTTAAGTTGGTTGATTCAGTCTCGAAGTACAAAGAACATGTGGGATCCAAAATTTCAGAGGCGAAGAGGGATCTATCGGAAACTGCAAGTGCTGTCTCAGAGGCATACAGGAGTTCATTCCCAGTCGAGTTCAATAATATATTGAATGCAAACCGCCAACTCTAGAGTGCAAATGAGTGAATCATTGTGTATATGCAAACTCTAGCATTTTTTTTCCCCTTTTGCACCCTCCTCAAATTGCTTCACTGATTGTTCGTTTAGTTGAATTCAAACTAGTATTTATGCCTGTAATTTTACAGGATCATTTTCATTTTTTAATTTGACATTTTTATTATTATTATTATTATTTTTGGAATAAAAAATGTCATTTCGTTTGTTATGAAACCAAAATAACTCTTACATTGAAATGTACCATAGCCTCTTGATAGTAACTTAAAAATTGAATGAGCTTTTGAATGGTTTGCTGAAAAAGTTATGTTTATACTTATGAGCTTGAGATATTATTCTCACTTATATTTTATTTATCATTAAATGAGATATGAATTCTATTTAAATAGGGTTTGTATTCCATTTAATAATGAATAAGGTATAAATTGATACAATATTTCACATTCTATAAGTACAAGTAATATTTTTCTTGTTGAAAGGGTTGAAATGGTAATGAAATTATACATTGAGTATAAGAAAGTTTTTGATGTGAGAGACTTCACTCATTTAATTACACACAGGAACGGCAGTCCTTAGCATAGGAGCGATGTTGAGATGGGGCGCACAAGGGCTCTGTGAGGGGAGAATTCTTGATGCTGGATGCGTCGCTCACTTACCTATCTTTAAAGGATTAGAATTTAGAAGTTACCATACTTGATGGGTATAGATTTTATTTTATTTTATTTTTTTAAGAAATAGTATAGATTGAAGTTGATTTTTTTTTTGGTCATAGATTGTGAATTTTTTTTGGTCAAACACTGCTCATACACATGGGGAGGGGGAGCCATTAGATTTGCCACTTTGCCTCTGGTCTCACCCACGAACATTGTGAAGTTTTTTGTTTCTTGGTCAGGAGATTGTGAAGCTTCTTTTTTTTTTTGTTGGTAGTGTAGGTGTGAAGTTTCAATTAGGGTTATTGGAGTATTTGTATTGGGTCTGGGCCACAAAGCCTAAAAGGGTTGTTGGGTTTGGTAATCAAAATTTGCTTTTTCAAAAATCTTGAAATGAAAAATAAGACGTGAAATGTCGTAAGGGTATTACATGTATAAGTATTTCGACCAAAATAATAATAATAATAATAACATGAGTTTAGTATGCTTTATTTAAAGCATTTTAGTATTTTCATACATGATGGTGATTCCTACCTTCGTTCACAAATCTATCTCGGGGGAGTTTTTTTCTAGGAAACATTTGCAAACTTGGAGGCCCAAATGGCGCTGTCGTCGCGAGCAGAGTAATACGTAAATTGCATAGTTCGAGTTCTAAGGATGAGCCCACAAAACCCCAAAGCACCACAACAATTCCAGCAACCCAATCCAGAAAACAAAAGCATCACCCATGTGTTCATTCTCGGCAGAAGAATATCTGCGTTCTAGAAGAGTGATTAGCTGTGTTTTTCATTTGTTTTTCGTTTCCACAACTCTCTTATGCATTGCGGGTAATATTGTAGAATTAGAAGATTTCAATAGATTCATTTTCTCTTTTTTGTTATTGTAAAATATCTCCTTTGCAGATGTAATACCTTAGGTCTACGTGTCTCTAGTCATATTTTATATGGCCTTAAAATCCCTGTCTTATATTGCTGAGAAAGACCTAGAACCACCAAAATTATAAAAAGTGCAGAGCAAGTGTGTTGTTGTCAGCATGCTCGCCAAGCAAGTTAGCTCCCTCGCTAGGCGAGCTAACTCTTTTGCTAGGCAAGCCCTACACACAAGATTTGCTCTCTGGAGTTTAATGAGCTCGCCAAGTGAGGCTGATAAACTCGCCAGGTGAAGCATTTTCTTCTGGTTGGGATCTCGAACTCAGTGAGCTCATTCGGCAAAGTTGTTTTCTCCTGTATTGGTTCTGGAATTGGTTGAGCTTGCCAGATGAGGCTTATGACTGGCCAGGCGAGGATCCCTGATGTGATAACAGTACCAAAATGACACAGTTTTGGTTTCTGATACTCAACCCCTTTAAAAGCCCCACAACTCGCGTTTCTTCCCCTAAAAACATAAACCCTTACCCAACCATTTGTCTCTCAACCTCACTCAATTCTACCTCCTCCAACCTCACTCTTCTTCCTCCTCCATGTTGTGGGTTTTGTTATGTTCTTCATTGTTATCAAGTAGGGGTGTTCTCTGTAACACCCCCTTAATTACAGTATTTTACCTAGGATTAAACACTGTAACTAAGACCGTGGTACTTTGTATCACACTCATACATTGTAGCGGCGATTTATTTATTCACAAGTAGGCGGTCATGCCATTTCACGAAAAGAGTATAATGTACAGTCATCCAGTAGTTAGAGTACACATATCAACTACAGAATATAAACCTACTTTAAATACATGAAGATTTATCTAGGACAAGTCTTATGATTACAAAGTACTTAAGCTTCTAATTATAGTATCATATAGTCGACTGACGGCTACTGAGTATCACTGAATCCTCTAGTGGGCATCATCTGTTGAACCTGAGGTAGACATGGAATACACATAGGGATGAGAATTCTAAAATTCTCAGTAGGGTACTCCCATACACATATAAATGTCATCATCGTTTACCCTAGCTGCTTCGGTTTAATTATAAAAAAAATGTTGTATACAAGTAACATAATTAATAATGGATATATTAATTCATAAAATCTTCATCCGAAGCAGGTTCATTTTATGCAATCATCATTCTTAGAATTTATGACGTCAACTTAATACATAAGTATTTGATCTCAATTGAATAATAAAACTCATTCTCATAGCACATAGCATAAAGAGTAACTTAAAACAATTGTTACTTTAACTGTCTTGGCCCTTGACTATGGAGAATTATTTCACTCCTGGGTAATAGACTGCTTTTCAGGACTGAGCTCATTCCTATACATGATCATTGGATTTACTTTCTCCAGTTCTCATACAGATCTATTCCTAGTCAGGTTTACTTTCCCCGACTCAATTCAAGGGTAGTCAGGTTTGCTTTCCCCGACTGACCGGATTTACTTTCTCCAGCCCAAGAATCATAATCTTATACTTTCTTTCATATATAAGCAGTTGTAATAAGTAATCACATTCATATGTGCTCAGCATCATTCATAGATTTAAATAACATAAATGAGATCAAATCATTAGTATTTCATTAGAAATTTAACAATTCAACATGCTGTCCAGAATTTTTGTTCTAAAGAAAATTATGAATCAGCTACTAAATTTCACTAAAACAGAGCAAAGTAAAATTTCAAAGGTAATTCAATGTATTAACAAGGTTCTATAAAAATTTCAAAGTATAAAAGGGTCTCTAGCTATATTTAAAAATTCTTACATTTCCGGAGGTCAGAAACTGTCCTGTTTCAGCCAACAGTCAGAAGTTTCAATTTTTCTACCCTACCAAATGAACCTAGAACTTTATACAAAAATTTATACCTGGACCTAAATATGTCTTCAAAATCCTATAAAAATTTCAGCTAAAAATTCGATCATTTGCTTAGGTAATAAAATTAGACAAATTCAGTACTGTAAACTGGACTGTGCAGGCAGCAACCTTGACTAGTTTGGTTCTTGAATTTTTAAATATACCAAAAGTGCCCAGAATGACTCGAAATTTTTTACTGAAGATACCTTAATATATTATCTACATCATATAAAATTTTCAGCTCAATCTAATGTCTCTAACTGGGTCAGAAAATTCGAATAATTTCACCTGCCTGCTTAAAATCGTGATTTCCAGCAACATAGTCACAACATGCTTTAGCAAAAAGAGTTTCCTAACATCATCAAAACTCTATACCAAAATTAATACATCTATATTCATATATTATCAACCAATAAAACTAAAAATTTCGGACTAAATCCATCAGAAAGTTTCAGAGTAAAATTTGAAAGAGAAGAGGGTAAATAAAGCCCTACTTGGTTCTTGGAATACTAATTCTTGTTCTTGACTTCCCTTCAAGAGTTCCTACACCCAATTCTTGATCTAATCCTCTCAAATCCTCCTCCAACAAAGCAGAAACAGCAGCCAAGATGGTTGATATAATAAGGTGAGAGTTTGTGATAAGTAGTTGATTCAAGTTTTCAAGAGATGAGTTTGTATTTGTGTCAAAGTTGTTGGTGTTTGATCTTGTAGGTTAGGTTAGTTTTTGTAAGCTTGTGATGTTGTTTAATTGAAGAAGAATGGAGAAGCCTCTACATTCTGAAAGCTGGCCGAAACATCAAGGAAAAGGTAAGATAAGTTTTGATTTTTTTTTTTATTAACTATCCATATTACTTTCCAGGATAAAATTAATTTCCTAAAGATAATTAGATGAAATTTTGTAAAATTCCTATTAGCTCTTAATAAAGGTAATGGTGTGACATATTTTAGGTGGCAAGCTTGCACTGATTGCTTCATATGATATAAAAACTACACATTGATATTTTACTAAACGGGTAAAATATCATACTTGGAAAAACAGATATTGCTCTGAATTTAGTTCCTAATCTAGAATTTCATTTCTAATCATTCCTAACCTTTATATGATCATATTTTGGTTTCGGGCATCTTCTGATCTAGATCATAGAGTTTCGACTGCTTCGAGCTGTGGGACCCACAAGGTTACTATTCATCTTTTCATTTTTTTTTTTTACTTAACTGCTAAGTCATCTTTATTATTACCATGTCTATCAAAATATTGAAATTGTTGTTAATGAAGATTACATTAATTTCTAAATAATTCCAGGGTATTACATTCTCCCAATATTTTTAGAGTCGGTTAGAGTTGCTACGAGGTTATTATAGATTATTTATGAGTTTTGTTGTGGTTATGGAAGACATTTATGTCACCCCGCTCCATGTAGCTCCTTGATTATTGACACCATTAGTTCTTTTCGTCCTAGTAAGTGGGTTCAATCATGTGGCCTTTAGTTTGGTTATTGTAAATATTTCCCTATTTCTAAGGCTTAAATGTATGATCTAGAGGCTATTTCAAAATGATTATAGGGTATTATTATTTTGTGAAGTTTATGAAATTATGGTTTCAATGAGTGTGAAATATTGTATTTAGATAACTCATAGGACCATTTTGTTGCTAAAATGATTTTATGAATAGCTTGATTGTGAATATGAATGGCTTAAGCATCCAAGTGATTTCAAGAAAAGCATGTTTATGAAATGTTGCTTACAAAACTCAGAGTTAGAGCCTAGTTATAAAGTTTTAAAGAAAATATAAAGTTTTAAAGAAAATATTTAGTTTTTTCATATTTTATGACTGGATGGTAGCTATAAAGAAACATGCAGTGAGTTAACGATTGTGGGCGATTGTTAATCTTGGTACCAAGTTATCCTTTAGAGAACAATTTCACCTCAGAGAAATCAAAGATAGAACTTAGTTAGGTGTCCAATTTGGGTCCTTGAAAAACCCATAGATTTCAGAGTAAATCTAGAGATTTATATTGTTATGCCATATTTGTTATGCACAACTAGAGATCCCTATTTCTCTATTAGAGTACTATTATTTATGATTTACAGAGATTACTGATTCTGATGTATGTAAATATGAAAATGGTTTTAGAGCTATAGCATTGTTTATTATGATTATATGTATCTTGTTGTTTGTCCCATGAGGGGATTATGTGTGAGAATCTAGTTACTGAGTCTTACATGAAACTCACTATCTCCTTTTTGCCTTTACAAATATAGCAGTTGTTGTAGATTCTTCTCAGCCTCCTCCTTCCCAACAGTCTTAGTTATTCAGCTTAGTGATCTTTACATTGCTGTGATGTCTTTTGCTTTTTGTACATAGTACACTAGTGATAGTGTAGGTAGGATCTCAGACCATAGATGATTTTGCATTTTGTATACTATGATTCATATTTCTTTATGTATTTAAAATGATATATCTTTCATGGTTCTTTTGTAGAAAGCAAATCAATATGTTTGTACTACAAACCATGGATTCAAACTTGGATTATAAAATGATTTGTTTATGATTATCTTGATTTCAAAAGAGCAAGTTGATTTATATTTAGAGATTAATTTTGTATTTAAAATGGTTTAATGTGTAAACCAAGCATATAGTACGACTCAACGATCACAAGACTTATATAGCGATGAGATTCTTCACGTGTCAGTTATATTTCCAAATTGGGTCGTGACAGCTGGGCTCTATAAATAGCTTGTACAGAGTTTGTTAATTCATTAATAGTAAGAAATACATTTTTCAAGTCTTTGCCTTGTATACCTTTCTTTTCCCCTAAAATCCAAAAGTCCCTTTACAAGTATATGGTGACTGATGTCTACACGATTACAAGAACCAAAATTATAAGAAAGATTACACAAAACTTTGTCATATTTTCATGACATTTTGCATATGAAATTTATAATTTGGAGCCTCATTGATATTGCAATTTGAGTCAATAACAAAGTAAACTTTGTTGAATCTTCATGAAATTTTTCACATGATGTTTTCTATGACAACAATTTCCACATGAAATTACAACTCAGAACCTTATCAATAATAAGATAAATATTGTCATATAATCTTGACAACTAAGTGAGCCAACTCCTATATTTGTGATTTACAACCTTGTTGATATAAGATATCAGTCAACAAGTTGGGAAAGTGGAGACTAAAGTGATGTTTAACATACAACGACAGGAGGGTGGTGATAGACACAACCGGGGGCGATGAGGACAGGCGATGGGTAGGGGGTGACCAGCAGCAAGCAACAACAACCGATGGTGAGTTAGTAGTTGTTGATGAATGGTAATAGATTTGAGAGAATGATAGTTAAGAGATAAAGATAACAGAGAATTTCAGGATTATCTCTGTAAAAAAGGGATTTGAAATCAACCCTTGTTAAGTCTTGAGAATACCTCATAAAAATCCTTATAATTTTGGAATTCTTTTTTGTTAATATCAAAACAAATAAATTCATGCCAAATCATTTGAAATCCTTTTAAAAATGCATTACCCTTTAACAGGGCGTTTGAAAACTTTTAATGAGATTGAATTGAATTGAATTCCATCAAAACTTAAACTGAATTCTTATGTTTGGAATGAGTCAGTAAATTAAGGAATTGAATTCAATTACTTTGTTTGGAATGAGTCTAAAAATGAATAAATTTGATTGCTTTTACTATTTTACCCTTCATTGATAGGTTAAGAACAAAACATTATATTCATGTAAGGTTATTTTAGTATTTTCATTTATTAGAATTCAATTCTCATACCAAATCACACTCATTTAGGTCTGATTTCAATTCCTTAGTTTTATTGGATTTCAATTCCCATGAGAATTCAATTCCTTCGCTTAAGTTGCTTCCAAACCATGGAATTCAATTCAATTCCTTGATAGAATTGAATTCCATGGGTTTCCAAACGCCCTGTAAAAGTACTTCATCCAAACGCATTCTAACAAAAAGATAAAGCTATGTCACTGAAAATTGATAATCTTTCTGTTATATTTCGTCGTGGAAATCACAATCGATCGAAAATTCATTCCACCCACCACTCTCATCAAGAAAGCAAAGCGCAACACAAACAACAGACAAATACAAGCTAGCATCAATGACTCAAACGATACCAGATCTTCAAAAATTGTGCAAAAACTGGTTAGGTTTATTCCCTGACACATAAATGTAGCTGGAGGAAGACAACATAGCAAGTTAAATCTTGTGACCAATATAGCCCAACTATTGGGAAAGCAAAGAATGACAAAACAAGAAGAGTTGCAGAGTTATATGAGACACATATAAAAAGAGAGAGATGAAGAACAGTTAACATCCAAGCAAAGAGAAGTAATTATTTAATCATCAAAGGCTGAGAAGAATATTGTTTGTGGGTATATTGGAAGAGTAGGGTGAATAGTAAAGGTGGGGGTGAATTTATAGGAGTTGATTGGCTTCTTGTGGATGACTCGTAGTGTGGAGTCAATGTCAATCCATTTATATTCGGAATAAAGTAGTATATTTGAAAATAGGCTAGAAATGCTAAGGTAATAAACATTCAGATTATGTTTTACTCTTTTCCATTAATTTGAATATTTCAATAGTAGTAAATAGGAATTTTTTAATAATTATCATTTTTTAGAATACCACATCAATTGTTGAGCATATAATTGTTTAAACTTTAAACATTTTAATTTTTCTATTTAAAGAGATATTTGTTCTCTTTTGGAAAATAGTGTTAATCCACAGTAGTGACAAAATATAAAAGTTTTATGTTAGAAAATTTCTGATATGTTTTGAGAGTAAAATAAAACATTTGCTCTTTATCTTTATCCTTAAACACACACACACACACACACACACACATATAATATTTTTCGTATGAAACCATGCATAATATTACTATGATGTATTTTTTAAATTTTAGTTTTGATGTACTAACATTAAATCCTTTTCTGAATATGACTTTTTAAGTTGTGGTGTAAAACCAATCTTATTTATTGATACCTAAGAAGCACAGACACTGACATAGACACGAGACATGACACAGACATAGACACGTAGACACACCAAACTCAAAAATTTACAGGACACGGACACGGCATATATATATATATATATATATATATATATATAATTAAAAATTTAAGAAGACAAATATATATATAAAATTAAAAATTTAAGAAGATAAATTTACAATTCATAATATCATATCATAAGTCAAGATTTACAATATTTCCAAATGTTCGTATCAAACTACCAATTTTCACCACTTTCTAAACCTTTCCAAAAAAAAAGGAACATTTTTAGTATGTCATTTGTACTTCCTATTTCCATGTTGCTTCCAAAAAATATGGGGCATCAATTCTATTAGCATTTCCAAAATATTTCTAAATGAAATTGTCTTGATAGAACTAAGTTCTAAGTCATGTGCAAATACATGTACATCAAAAAACTAACTAAAATAGTCATATAAAAACTAACATAATTTTCTTCATTAACAAAGAGTACTCTTTCCAACTCCAACTCATCAAGAGAAAGATTGGCAATTTCTAAGATTTCATTATCTTCATCAATTGGTGAAAACTCATTTCCCACAATATCCCACATCATTGTTTCCCATTTCTTATATTGGGGGAGTTTTCCTTGACATAAGACGAAGATTGGTATGCACAAACACCAAATTTTCTGCACGTTTGAGGTTCATCTTGTTTCTTTTAAGGGAATGGATAAAAGAATATGTGCTCCAATTTCTCTCACAACAAGATGAGGAGGATGGTTGTCCAAGTAGCTTAAGTGCAAACTTTTGTAGAGTTGGAGCATGAACACCATGAACGAGCCACTAAGATTTTGCATCTAGCACTCCTCTATCATTTAAAGAGTCACAATCATCAAACCCCTCTCTACCACCCGAAAATTTAGCAAACTTAATGTTCATTCTTCTCCTCTTTTCAACATTAGGAAAATATCTCTTCAAGCACTTCACTCTCTTATTAGTGACTTCCATATCTTGGTGAAGAGGAACTCATTTGGAATCTTGTCTTAGCCATTGATAGCTATAGTACCTAATGATTATCAATAAAAAATATAGATTATTCAAGTAACTCTAATTGAAAAAGGAAAAAATTGTAATAAATTTTGAATAGTCACCTTGGGTTTAATGAATCTACTAAATAATGAAGAGGCGTACTACTTTTTGTCCATCGCTCAATAACATTGAGTGGACAATATTGTAAAAGGATGACACTTCATTTTCATCTGTAGTGATATATGGCCTTTTTAACATTTGAAACCATTGATTCCCACATCTCATACACTAAATGAAGAGTGGGTACATCAGTATCTGTGCTTCTTCGAACTTAATAGATAGGATCGATGAAAGAAAAGATGTAATCAACTTTTTGCCACCAACTATCATTTAAAATCTTCTCTTTAATGACTTCGGCCTTCCCAACATCATCTTCCTTGTAGGAAGACCACTTTTTACTTATCACCATTTCTCGGAGTCCATGTTTTATTTGTTTAAACCTCTTGAGCATGACAATGGTGGAGGCAAATTGTGTGGGAGCAACATTAAGTAACTTCAATGTTACAAATTCATTAAAAATTGACAATCTCATATGATGATTCACAATGAAATTCTTTATGAAAGTTGCATCTTCAGCAACTTGTGTAATCCAAGAACATTCTTGGTAAACAAGATTGTTCCTTTCTGTGTTCTTAGCAGCACAAATATTCTTCAAGGCAAGATTAAGTGTATGGATAGCATAAGGAGTCCAATAAATAGTAGGAAACTCAGCCTCAATTAATAAACCAGTGGCCTTACAGATTGGTGCATTGTCTGTCACAATTTGCACTACGTTTGAGACACCAACTTCTATGATCACATCTCTCATTTTTGTTACAATAAAATCCTTGTTTTTTATCTCATCTGAACAATCTATCATTTTCAAAAACATAGGTTTACTTTCAGTCACAACCATAAAACTAAGAAGAAGCCTCCTTTGTGGATCACTCCACTATCACTTACAATGCTCACTCCTTTTTGATTCCATGTATTTTTTATTGGCTCTAACATTCTCTCTACATGCTCCCTTTCTTTTTCAAGTAAAGTTGTCCTTAGCTTATTATAGCCTGGAGGAACATAACCATCAATGCAATTGCTAGAAGCAAAAGAGAAAGCTTGGATAAAATGAGGATTCCTTGGTAGATGAAATGGCAGTTCAGAAGAGTAAAACATTCTAGCAATCTCTAAATCTAGAGTCTTTCTAGCTTGCATGTTGAAAGCATGCTCTAAAGTTCCTGTAGCCCTTCTTTTTCTTGAATCAACACAACTTGTACTAATTTCAGCATTAGAGAGTTTTTAGATTGACTGGACAAAGGCGGAAGAGGAACAGATTTAGGCTTTGCACTTTCAATCAACAATATAGCTTCATTATCTAATTTTTTTAGTTCTTGAAGCTTTGCCATTGTAATTTTCTGATAGACTCTAATTCCCTTCCCTGGAATTTTTAACAAATGTGCTCTTACTTTAGTATAGGAGCCTCTAAATAAAACTTGACATTGTTTGTATTCAAACTCAAAGTTACCACCACCTTCAACTTTATTTTTCTTTACTACAAAATTCCACAGAGGCTTGTCTGAACTCTCTTCATTTTTTTTCTACAACACCACTAGAACTCATTTTATAATTTCCTACATTAATTTCAGAATAAAAATAATATTTTTTAAATAATATTCAGATATGAGAAGAGGCAAAATCACAACATGTGGAGTATTAAGCTCATGAGGGACTACAAATTTCAAATAATAAACAAGTCAATATCACAAAGTTCAAAGTTAGCCCTAACCTCCTTAACAACAAGACGCGAAGTTGTGAACGAGAGACGAACGGAGCAAGGTGCACGAGCATGGAGAGCGACGATGAGAGCAACCATGAGCACGAGCACGGAGAGCAACCACGAGCATGGAAGAGCAATGGTGAGCGCATAAGAGCAACAACAAGCAATGGCGAGAGCAACCACGAGTGCGACGGCGAGAACAACCACTAGCATGGAGGCTGAGCAATGACAAGAGCAACCACGATATGAGGATGGCGTACCGTGTATCAATGGTGAGAGAAATGAAGCAACGAAGCAAAGCAGCAAAGCAAGCAGTAGCAGCGAAGCAAGCAGCAGCACGCACAAAGGATCAAAGTGTAGAGGAGCCACAAATGAGAGACGTGCGCACGAAGGTGAACGATGGTGAGGATGACACACTGTGCCACTGTGCATCAATCACAAGCGAAAGAAGAAGATGAAACCTAGGTTGCTGTGGAACCTTTTTGGCCTTTTCAAATTGAAACCCTTAGAAGTCAAGTTTAATTCCTTTTTTCTTTATGTTTTTGTCTTATGTAGTTAATTCTTCTTCTTTTTTATTGTTTTGGTCAACTGAAAAAAATTTGAAATATGCAGCCCAACAAGGAAAAATACATGGGTCCAACTAGAATTGGTTTGGGTTTTTATATGTATAAAAAAATTTAAAAATAATTTAGAAAATACATAGGCGTGTCCAAGCCGTGTCCGGGCCGTGTTCGTAATGAATTATAGTCGTATCCGGCACGTGTCCAAGCTTAAAAAAATTATTTTTTTAATTGGACAGGTACAGACATGTGTCAGACGCATGTCGTGTGGGTGTTATGTGGACGTCTGTGTCCGACATGCTGAATGCTTCTTAGATTGATACTGTATTAGATGTCAATGTTATATATATATATATATATATATATATATATATATATATAAGATTAAATTCTATTAATTATTTGTTAAATATTTCACATCTTAATGATATTATTATTTATTACTTTTAATGTTTAATTTTGATATATTTATAATATTATACTATTATTCAATTATATACTGCCGTATCAATAAATATGATTTACTTTCACACAGTCACACCCATAACTTAAAATGCTATGTAAATATAATAATTTGATTAAATGATGATAAAAAAATATTTTTTAATCAAAATTGGTGCATTTTTACATCTCTAAGGTCATCAAAATAAGTCAAATTCATTGTCCAGCTAACTTGTTTACTCGTTGAAACTAGGAGAGTTTGATTTAAAAATTCTTGGCCCATTTAAATCAACTCATCAATTTCAACCTAGTTTTTTTAATCGACTAGTTGAAAGGAGCAGCCTAACCTATTTACCCATTTATCTTATTTATTTATTATTTTTGTTTTCTTATCGATTTCATCACTCACAAAGTCTTTCTTGTCTTGTAGACTTAGTATGTGGAGAGTAGAAACTTAAGCTTAGTCAAACCATTACCAAACCAAAAATTACAAATTAACAATGAGCTAATAAAATTAAATTTTTGAAACAAATAATAAGAAAATATATAAAATCATTCAAGGTTAAATTTATAAGATTAAAGAAAAGTACCAGGTTAGCCCTTAGGAGCACTAGCTGCTTTTTATATTTTAATATATAAAAAAGCTAGACTGCTAATTATCAATCCATGGGTAAACAGAATAGTGTGTTTAAGCCTCTTAGTCTCGCCAACTTAAATAGGCTAAGTTTAAATGGATTGTGCTTAAATATACTGGCCTGGTCGATTTCACATCCCAAAATACATTGTTGTTAAGATTTTTTTTTTGAATTGGATACACCTCATCATTGTAACTTATTGATCAAATTGTTAAAAATACAAAATCAGATTATATAATATAAAAGGTTTTACATCAAAATTACGACACAATCTTTATAAATGCATTTTAGTGTTGGACTCAATATTAACTGGAAACTATTTTGAATCAACATAAAAATTTGTAAGAACCACTATTTCTGAATTCATCGCCTTAGGTTAATAATACTATTATTATTATTATTATTATTATTATTTGGGTAAGTTAAACTTGCCAAAAAATCGATAGAGTTAGACACCTTATGGCCTGTTTAAAAATCTAGACCAAATAGAATCAATAACATTATTATAATTTCACTTATAAACATATCAAAACATCATGATCGGTATTCAGAAGTCAAATTAATCAATTTTTGTTTTACTCTCTTATTAATGAAATTAAAACTCATATAAAAATTTAACGATTTGGAAAAAAGAGCATTTACACCTCCCCTAAACTTTTAGTTGATTGTAAATAGCTATTTTTAAATTTTAAAGTTTTCAATTAGATGCTTAAATTATAATAATATTTAAAATTAATCTTTATATTCATTTTAAAATTTGGAAGAAAAAGAGGAGAGGAGAGATGGATTCACGTGGATTCGAAGAGAGAGATGGCCCGTGAATCCGGATATCCGTGCACCTACCGTCAACTAGGCGTCACAACAACATTCGTCTTAGACCCTTTTTGGCAAATTCCAATTTCTCAATTTCCCCACAAACTTATATAAATTCCCCAAAATCGGAGCCTCAGTTTTTCACCTTGTTACGTCACTTTGAGAGCTGAGGCCAAAAAAGAGAAGGACAAAAAAAAAAAAAGAGAAGAAAAGAAAAGAAAGAAAGAGAAGAACAAGTACACTCGTTCGTCGTCCGCTTGCGTTGGATCTCTGATTCAGTCTTCGCCATGGCGGAGCGTCCTTCTTACGGATTGGGTCCTCGATTGGGTCAGTTTTCTAATTGTTATTTTTTCCCTCAATTTTGACTTTTTTTCTTTTTTATTGTTCGTGGAATTGCTAAATTTTGTTAATTCTTTTGGAGCGATTTATCGTTTCGGAGCTTCGTGGAGTTCCAATTCGCAGTTCTGGAATTCTATTTTCCATTTTGGTTGAACGGGTTCGTGTTGTTGGAGCTGAGTGTCACTCACTGAAAAAATGGTTTTCGCTATTGGGGCCTGAGGTTAGGTCGTTCTGAGGTCGAGTAAGCTGAGCTAAGATCTTTTTGGGGTTTTGAACCTTTTTGTGACTACTCATTTTGGGTTCTTATCAAAATGAGATTTTTATGGTCCTTTTAGCCCAATTTGGCTTTGTTGGTGGAAAAGCATCTTTTTGTTGCATTTAGGCTACTCAGCATACGTATGAACGATATAAACATTTTAGTGTTGATTGGTATTGGCTCCCGTTGAATTGAACATATGTTCCTCTGCTGAATAAAGCTAGTACTATCATTAAAGCATTTTGATACTTTATGTTGAATAGCAGTCTGCATCCAAATTTCCAGTTGTCTAGAGTTCAGATGATAAAGCGAATTAAGTATTGTCAAATTTGTTACTATTTCTAAAAGACTTGGTGGGGGTTCTAGAAAGCACATGCATTTAGACTGCATCAAATAGAGCTCATTACACCTTGGGAGAAGAAGTTAGTTAAAGCTCTTAACCCCCTCAAATAAATAATTGCTATCATGACCCTTAGCCTTATTGTCACTTCACTTCTTTGTTCTTGCATATATAGCCATTCAAGGTATGGTTGAACTGAAGCTCTGTAGATCAAATGTGATTTGATTCTTCTTTGAACTGAGCCAGTACCTCTCATATTTACATGATGTCAGGGCTTGAATTTTTAGAAGAGATGCTACTTATTTGTTATTGTTCTTTTGAGAGATAGATAAAATAATTGGCAGATTCTGACCGTACCTGTAAACAATCAGGGGCTGGATCAAGCATCAAGGAGGGAAGAGGCTTAATTAGTGTGTTTGGATTTGATTAATTTACCTGAAACAACTTTTAAGCATAAATCTCTCTATACTATTTTATTTCAAGCTTTTCTACACACAAAATAAGTTAATCCAAACATGGATTTAAAAAACATAAAATTGAACTGATTCTGATTTCTGAAGAAAAGAATATAGTTGGTAGTTAAAGTGATTCTTGGGGTATAAATGGGATGCTCAAGTTGTGTACTGGATGGTTTGACCTTGGGTATTCTGCTCTTGGCTGACAGCATGGCCGTTCCTTCTTTTGATTTGGCATTCTAATATTTCTTTTTTTGTTAGCAATAATTATTTCTTATTGATACATTTGATTATTGTGGCCATAGGTTGATTGTTTAAGCTTGCATGAATCATTGTATTTGTGTATTTATATAATACAGACACCACATACTGAATGCCGTGATATCAATGTGCAGATTTTCAGCAGTTGCAGTTTGAAGCCCAGCATCGCTGGTTGAGACCAGCAGAAATCTGTGAAATTCTTCGTAATTATCGGATGTTTCAAATCACCTCGGAACCTCATAACAGGCCACCAAGTATGATTACTACATATATTACTGATAAATTAATCTGTGTCTCATCAAATGTTTATATATATATATATATAGAATGAATTTCCCAAGAAGCTTATAAATCTTCCATGAAATGTTTTTCTTAACTGGGTGTTTACGAAGTTGTTAGCAGGAATTACTAACAGCTTTCTTGGTGCAAATTGTTGCGTTTGGACATGGCTGTATTGCCCTCCTTCTATTCATTTAACTGAATTTAGTTCCTTTAATGGTGTAAAGAGTTTTTAATTTCATTATCTGAAGTTAAGGTGTTCCTGTTCATATAGATCCTGTATATTTCAGTGCAAGGATTACTGGCACTTGAGGCAATTTGGTAAATCACTTTTTTCATGAAATATGGTAGCAATAGAGCACCTTATATGCTTGTAGGATATTATTAGTATTAGTCTGTTGTTCACGTTAAAATCCTGCTTTTTTTGTTGGCTTCAATTCATCTTTTGGCTCATATTTTCTTTTCATGCTTTTGAAGATACTGCTTCATGACTTGTATTTCACTTTTGCAGGTGGTTCACTATTTCTTTTTGATCGGAAGGTTTTGAGATACTTCAGAAAGGATGGGCATAACTGGAGAAAGAAAAAAGATGGGAAAACTGTGAAAGAAGCTCATGAAAAATTGAAGGTAAGCTTAGAATTTTCTTGAGTTTTAAGTTTGCGTATAATCAACTTTTTGTAAGACAAGTATATCAGTAAGGCAACTCAAACCCTTTCAATTAATCTTTGCTAATGGAAAATTCTTTATACCCTTAAATATTATTAGCTGAGGTTGTAACATCCTTCAATCAAATTTAGGTGGGAAGTGTCGATGTGCTGCACTGCTACTATGCCCATGGTGAGGAAAATGAAAATTTTCAGAGGCGAAGCTATTGGATGCTTGAACCGTGAGTATGAACTAATTTACTTTAAAGATTCTGTAATAATATTTCTTGGAAATGAAACTGTAGTCATATTTCATATTTTTTTCCGGTTGGTATGTTTCTAAGTATTGATTCAGTGCATTTGCAATCACATTGCAAATCAGTTGAAGACAAGGTTTCTAAGGGTGTTTCGTTGCGCCAAACTTAGTGGATGAAGCTACATTTTTGGTTTTTCTTTGGTCTTCTACTTATGGGTGCGTGGGGGAGTTGCTAGCTTAGATATGCTGAGTTGGCAGCTTTATTTGATTCTTAGTTTTCCTGTTCTCAGAAGTTTAGTATTTTCTGTTTTGGAGGATTTCTCCCCCCCCCCCCCCCCCCCGGGGTTGCGATCCACTATTGTTCCCAATAATCTCCCTAATAAAATATATTTTTCTATTGAGAAAATTGTAGATGATAATTTTAATGCTATTGGGTTCTTATCTATTTTGCTGTGTGTCAGCTAATTTTTGAACTTACGGTATACATCTACTGAACTAATCTATGTTTCTTCTTATAATTAATAAGAATGTGGTTTTCTGTTAATTTGTTCTGCAGGGAAATGATGCACATAGTATTTGTACACTATTTAGAAGTTAAGGTATTTTGCTCTTTTCTCTATTCTTGTTATTATTATTCTCTTTGCGATGCTAGTTATTACAGTTATCATGAACTATAATTGTAGTTTTATGTTCAGCTTTTGGACCATATGTTTATGACCAATTGCAGAGTCTTTGACTTGGCTGAAATGTTACCTAGATAATTTTTTATGTTTTTAGAAAATATATTGAAACATTTGAAGGGGGGAAGGAGGAGATAGCTGCAATTCTTATAATTTATTTGCTGATTCTTGAAATCGCGTAGAAAGCATTTATAGCTGTTCCATTGTTATTTTATAGTTCTGGACTTCTGTGTTTGGCTGAGTAATTGATTGATGTTTTGTGGGTTCCCGGTTTCTTAGGGTAACAAGACAAATATTGGAGGAAATACAGATAATGATGAGGTTACATCAGATTCCCAGAATGTCGCCTCTTCTTCATCTGGCTTTCCATCAAATTATAGCAGCGTGCCTTCATTGAGTGCAGACTCTGTGAGTCCTGCCAGCTGTTTGACATCTTTACGTGAAGATGCTGATTCTGGTAACTATGCCTAAATTTTTCAGTTCTCAAATTTTATGTCATTCTTGTGTACTTAATGAACATCCGATGGCTTTAAATCTCCTGTTGTACTGCTACAGAACATATTTATGTAAGACTATAATTGTTTAGCCGTATGGTCTCCGTTTAATGGTTTGATCAAATTTTCCCCAGAGGAGATTCACCAACTAAGTTCTGGATTACGCACATTACGTGAGTCACAACATATGGGGAATGGCCCCCCAACTGACAAAATTGATGCTGGTTCAAACGGTTCATTTGTTATGCATTCCTGTTCAGGTTACCTACCCTGCCTTTTCTTATTTTTTGTTGCCTTACGGCAGGAAATGGATCCCCCTAGTTGGAATTTCACATGATCATGTTAAGTGTAAACTCACCATTTATTACACTTTCTTGTAGGACCCAAACTAGGGTTTACCTCTTAATAAATGGTGAAAATTTACACACGACGAGGTCATATGAAATTTCCTCTTGAGAAGATTCATTCCTGTTTCATCATTACTCTTTACCCTATATTAGGAAACATCTCAACTTTAAAGATTTTACAAGATTAGGCTGTTTGTGTGTGTGTGTGTGTGTATTTTCAGGTGATCGAGGACAATCATCAATTTCTGGAACAGATTATATCCCACTTGTTCAGGAGGATGAATTCAGAGGAGGTGATACTACTTATGTTGATGGCCAGAAAGCACATAGCGTGGCATCCTGGTCTAGAGAATTGCACAATGATCGTTCTCTTGTTTCATTTCCTTCCATCCCATCAAGTTCAATGGGAAATGTCCTTGAACAAGAACATAATGATTTTGGTAACCTTTTACCTAGCAAAAATGGCCTTACTGAGGAGGCAAGGAGCTCTCCGTCTCTTCAATCAACTTGGCCGGTACTTATTGTTACTGCATGCTATATCTACCAGTAGCATTGTCTGAGACTATTATTTTTAATATGAGGAACTCATCATCTGAGAGAGAGAGGGAGGCTAAGATTGGTGCCGCTACTTGGACTACAATCTGCTTTAATTTTAATTCAACTTAATGATGAACCTGATGAATTGTGCTTTTGACTGTCTCATATTGAGCTACATGTGTTGCACTAAATGGTTTTGAATTGTTTCTGAAGCTGATGAAATGCTAGGATACTTGATATGTTTCCTGTTTCTTTTTTATCCCGCTGGGCTGCGCTTCAATCTTCTCTCTCTCTCTCTCTCTCTCTCAATGCTTGGACCTTCTCCACATGTATCTGCGTCCAACCTTCTGCTCTGATGATTATATTTTAGCTTGAATTCTTTCTAGTAACTTAGTGGGCCGCTGCGACTTTGTATTGGCTTGGTTTGGTGCCAATCATATTTTGGTTTGCTTTATTTGCAAACCTGATTTTTTTTTTTTTTTGGGTTAGAAGCTCATTGAGATGAAGAGGAAACCCTGTTATTAACTGTTGGTTTAGTTCTTTTGTATTAACGTTTCAAACCACTAATGTGCGAGATTTAGCAATAATACATAACTATCTTCCTTTTATTATTTGACTTGATCCAGATTCCATTTGAAGACAATTCAGGATGCTTGCCAAACTTAACCCAATCATCGAGTTTGGAATTTGGGTCCGACTATATAACTAGTTTACTAGGGAATGAAACTCACAATGCAAGTTCTGAAATTGCTGCGCACCAGCTTGGTTTTCATGGTGAGCTGAAAGAGCTGCATGTGCAGCAAAACTATTCAGAACAGCATGCAGATGGACAATCTCGACATGCATCTCAATCCGTTTCTATGAATAAATTTTCTGGTGAAGAAAGTATCAACTATGCCTTCACAGCAAAGCGCACATTATTTGATGGAGATGAGAGCCTGAAGAAGGTTGATAGCTTCTCCCGATGGATTACTAAAGCACTTGGAGAGGTGGATGATTTAAATATGCAGTCCTCTGCTGGTATTTCATGGAGTACAGATGAATGTGGGCATGTGATAGATGATGCCTCGTTGAGCCCATCCCTCTCACAGGACCAGTTGTTCAGCATAAATGATTTTTCACCAAAATGGGCTTATGCTGAAGTGGAAACTGAGGTACTCATTACGTGGATAATATTTTCAATATTATAAAGAGAACAAAGAGTGAAAAGGAAATAGCAAGGTTGATGTCAGATCTCTGTACAATTAACAAATTTTCTTTTCAGCCACCATTTATTGACTTTGAATTTCCTTCTTTTTCCCTCTCTATTGTACTGATACTAAGATTGTACTGATACCAAGTTTAAAAATATCTTGCATGAATTTCATTAACAATGAGATTTTTTTTAATTCTTTTTTTACCTCAGTTGTCAACTGCTTTTGTCCTGGGCAGATGCATGTAGTGTTTGCTCTTTCAATGTTTCCCAATTTATATTTAGTATCTATGTGTGTTACACTGTTACTTCTTGCATCTGGTATTTCATCATGCATCCAAACAATTTCCCCCTTTTCTTTTCCATTTTTTCTTTAGTATGATACATGACAAGTTGTTTTACTTCCTTTTTTATCTGTGCATCTGTTGCAACATGAAATGAGAGAGCCAGCTATAGTCGGACTGACATTTTATCCTATTTAAAACCATGCAGGTGTTAATTATTGGAGTATTTTTAAAGCATCAACCAGAGGCAACAACCGATAACTGGTCCTGTATGTTTGGGGAAGTGGAGGTTCCTGCTGAGGTTTTTGCTAATGGAATTCTGTGCTGTCAAGCTCCACCTCATAAGGTTGGGCGGGTCCCTTTCTATGTAACATGTTCCAATAGGTTAGCTTGTAGTGAAGTTCGGGAATTCGATTACAGGGAGGGCTTTTCTGGGAATATAGATCTTGCAGATTGTTATAACAGTTCAACTGAAATGTTGCTTCATTTGCGACTGGAAGAGCTCCTTTCTTTAAAACCAGTGTGCCCACCTAATGAAACCTTTGAGAGCGATATGGAGAAAAGAAACTTGGTTTTCAAGCTTATTTCACTGAAAGAGGAAGAGGAATATTCGAGTAAGGAAGAGCCATCTGTAGAGTCAGATATATCATCAATAAAGGTGAAGGAGCGTCTGTTGCACAGGCAGGTTAAAGAGAAGCTGTACTCATGGCTTCTGCATAAAGTAACTGAAAGTGGTAAAGGGCCAAATGTATTAGATAAGGATGGGCAGGGTGTTTTACACTTAGCAGCTGCTCTGGGTTATGATTGGGCTATAAAACCAATTTTAATTGCTGGAGTTAATATCAATTTCCGTGATGTGAATGGATGGACAGCTCTACATTGGGCTGCATCCTGTGGCAGGTAATGGTCCTTGAGAATTGAGATATGTTACTTTTTTCACTCTATTGTGTTGAGTTGATTGAGGACAAGTTTATCTACTGATCTGATTGAGTTTCCTTCAGTACCCCTATTTTTTGGATAAGTTTTTACTTTTGGAATGCGGATTTATTTACAGATTAAGTATGTCCCAGCATATGAAGCTATTAATTCAAGTATATTCCTGCAAAGGCTATATGAAAATTCCAACGTTTTGCATGATTTGAATTCTTTTGCTGCTAAACTTACAAAACATTTTTCCTTATGCATTGGTAAATTAGCTCACTTGGAGTTATCCTTAAAGCAATTGGTTTTGGTCTGTTGAGAGGCAGATCATACAAGCCTCTCCGTAATATATTTTGCATTCAGCATTAGTCAAAAATTATATATTGGTTTTTACCCTTGTACCATTCTAGAATATATGATTATGTTCTGTATAACTCAAATTAGTCCCTGATGTTATTTTTTGGCCTCCTTTTTTCAGGGAGCGGACGGTTGCTGTTCTCGTCTCCTTGGGTGCAAATTCTGGAGCATGGACGGATCCAACTCCAGCATTTCCTTCTGGTAGATCACCTGCAGATCTTGCCTCTAGCAATGGGCACAAAGGAATCTCTGGTTTTCTTGGCGAGTCTTTATTAACGAGCCATCTTGAATCCCTCACAATGGATGATCAATATAAGGTTGGTAGGGAAGAAATTTCAGGAATGAAAGTAGTGCAGACAGTTTCAGAACGAACTGCAACACCTGTGTTACATGGTGATATGCCAGATGCTCTCTGCCTTAAGGATTCTCTAACTGCTGTCCGTAATGCTACCCAAGCTGCCGATCGTATATATCAGGTATTCAGAATGCAATCATTTCAGAGGAAGCAGTTAGATCAGTATGAAGATGACGAGTTTGGATTGTCAGATCCGCAAGCTATTTCTCTTCTAGCTTCTAGGGCAGGCAAGTCTGGACAAGGGGATGGTTTAGCCAATGCTGCTGCAGTACAAATCCAGAAAAAGTTCCGGGGTTGGAAGAAGAGAAAAGAATTCTTGATCATTCGCCAAAGAATTGTTAAAATCCAGGTTCATTGATCTGGTCTATTTACTTTGGTTTTCATTTGAAATATTGTGGAAGTTGTTTTAGGGTAATTGTTAGATGTCCTTAATTTATCGTGGAATCATCATGTCAAATTATTCTGCTACTTTGGAAATTAAATGTGCAACATTGATTGTATAGGAGAGTTTGGTTGATAGGAACTGAGGGTAAGCATGCAAAAATGCGTCTGTAAATACTTCTCCACCTATCTTTAATTATTCTCCGTATTGAGTTCATCCTTTCATTACATGCATTTGCTTGGTGGCACATTTGGCTCATACTTCGACTGACATTTGAATTCTTTGGTGTTAAGGCTCATGTAAGAGGTCACCAGGTAAGGAAGAAGTACAAACTCATCTGGATGGTGGGAATTTTGGAGAAGGTCATATTACGCTGGAGACGCAAGGGCCGTGGTTTGCGTGGATTTCGACCTGATGCCCATAACAAGGCCCTTCCTAATCAACAAAGTGATGCTTTGAAAGAGGATGATCATGATTATCTTAAGGAGGGAAGAAAACAGAGCGAGGAGAAGTTCCAAAAGGCCCTTTCAAGAGTGAAGTCCATGGTTCACTATCCAGAGGCACGGGCTCAATACCGGCGGGTGCTGAATGTTGTTGAGGACTTCCGCCAAACCAAGGTATTTCATTTTACTACTCCCATCAGTTCTTCTAGCATTCTTCTTGTACATGTCTACATTTATTACTAATATTTCGCTTAAATGATGATATTCTCATTTGATATCTGGCAGGCACCTGGTGTGGATCTGATCAATTCTGAAGAGACAGTTGATGGTGTGGAGGATTTGATTGATATTGATATGCTTTTAGATGATGATAATTTCATTCCTATAGCATTTGATTGATTCTCTTTCTGCGGTGGCTGGCTTGGCTCGCTGCTCCTATCGCCTCCACTGTAAATACATGGCCAGTTGGCTTTATTTGGCACTGGGGAAGTCCTAACATCATCGTCTTGATGTATATATTTCTACTCAGAATTGCTTGAATTCAAATGCTGAATATAAATAGATAGTGATTATAGCTAGCTAGCATGCATCTTGGTCTGGCAGTTCAGATAATGTACTCTAATAGTAAGACATGGTTTGATTTTCTTTATGGTGATTTTTATGACAGGATGATTCTATTATAAGTTGTTAGTGGTCAAGGTTATAACAAAACGGTGTAGCTTGCTGATGTATAATTGCAATTTGTACAATAACGGGCTGCTAATTATTAATTTATGATGATGTCTTAGCCTATTTTATATAGCTTCTCTTAGTAAATCCAACACCTGCGTACGCGTTGCACACGTGGCAAAACCCCACCTCGCACACCTAGATGACTGTTTCTACGCGTGTGAAGTCGTGGTGTGTTGGTCTCCGATGATGATGCCAACATGAACAAGGAGAAATCCTCCATTGGCTACAGCTTTTTCTTTTCCTTTGTGCTTCTCAAATCATTAACGGATTTGACTTGGCTTTCTGTCTGCTATAATCTTCCACCAAGAAACATGCATGGGGCCCGTAAAAAAAAAAAAGATACATGCATGGGGAGTTTGTATTATTATACACATGCACTATAATACATTTTATGACCTGCTTGCCAATTTTGAACAGAAAGTTTTATCATCGTTTTCTGCTTTTTTTTCAATAAACATTATCGTTTTCTATTTTTTGTTGTTAATATTGATCTGCCAAAGTGTGAATGTATAATAGTATACTGTTTCAAAAGCAAAAAGTATTAACTGTATGCCTGTAGAGAGATGTCAAATATAGCTCCATTTTTATTCTTTGTACATTTTCCAAATTTTCTTTATCAATTTTTTCGCTTCACGTGGTTGTATATCACCATATTTTGATAATTATTTAATTTTAAATGTATACTATGATTGAGAAAATAATTAAAAAAATATTAAATTTATAAAAAATTAAAAATAATTTATTGAATTGATTTTATTTTTTTAATAATATAATTTCCTCTTTTTTTATTATATCTCTCTTCTTCTCTAATAATTTTTAATAGGAGTATTATTAAAAAAATAATTAATGTTACTTGAATTTTTAAAGTTGACAATTATTTCTAGATATTTTTTTTAAATAGATAATTATTCAAGAACGGAAAGAGTATTGATATATAAAAATGTGTTCTCACACGACGTTTCTAATATCATTATCAAATGAGTTCTTTTTTTAAGCTATAAAAGAGTTTATTTAGCTTTAAATGTTATATCATCAATATATAAAAATGTCATATCATCATTATAGTAGTTAAATAAAAGTTTTAAACTACTTTATGAATGGATGACAGCATATGATTCATAATGAAATTCTCACTAATCAATTAATTTTAACCAAAAATTATATTAAGATAGTGAAAATTATTTAGTTCCAGGCCCTAATTTTTCTGGTTTAAAGTTCAAACTGGAAACGAAATTCCAGAACTTTAAATGAAATATTTGTGGGGGGACCCAGGGTGACTGGTGCTGGGCCACATTGGTGAATTGTGATCACTATCAATTACCTCCGATATTATAATTTGACCATTCAACTTTTTACTGGTGTGTGCACTTGTGGGCGGACCTGTGGTAGAATTCAGAACAAAAAACAAAATAAATGGAGCAGGGTGGTTTCTGAATTTCTGATAAATTGCCAGCACACTACCCTTAACGTTTTAACTGCATCTAAAATTAAGCCCCACAAGATTCCTTGCCCTCAAAGTTGCAGACTTTCTGTGCTCTTAGATAGTATTTGGTTATTGTATACAACAAAAAAAATAGAAATATAGAGATAGTAGAGATAAAGATATAAAAAATATTATTCTTGTATTGAGTTTAGTTGATGGGGACAGTAAAGATAGTTGACAGATAGCTGGTGGCCATTGACCGACGTTGACCAGTGGCCGGCGGCCGGTCGGCATTGATGGGTGGCCGGATAATCACTAGAGGTTGCTACTTAAGGGGTTAAATTTCTGTGTCCATATTCTATTCCCACTTTTTGAAGGGACAGAAAATACAGAAAGTTTTTGTATTTGGGACAAAATTTTTCAATCTCCGTATCCTATCTCTATCACCAAATATGATATGGAGACAACCTATCTCTATATTTGTGTCCCGAAACACAAACTGTCTCACATATGGCATTTAATGGCTTGTTTGAAAAAGAAAAAAAAAAAGCCTAGAGATTAAGCCCATGGCACTTTTTTGTCGTCAATTGCTGATTGTATCTTTCCATCCTCAAAGATGACGAGAGAGTAAATGTCCTGTCTGAAAATTCTAACCTGCAGGGTTGACTTATTTAATACAGATCCAATTTCCCTTTATTAATTACATCATCTCAAAATAAAACAACAAGCACAAAGCACAAGTTTTTATACTGCTTTGCTCAAGTAAGTCAATTATTAAAAATAATAACAAGGATAATAATTTTAATTAATCAGATTCGATTAAGTTTAGCTTGAGAATAAAACTCTTCATTTTTTTAATTTACAATACTCAAACTTCAATACCTTGAGAATAGTAATAAATCATTCCTACAAGCAAAGATTATTCTAAATGATATTTTTTTCGCATCCTTTTGGGACAAGAACACTTGGGGGCAATGAAAGAATTATAGAGGAAGATATATAGGTGATGAGGTTAGAAAATTTTGCTGACTTTTGACGTCTCCCAAGTTCCCCTCCCAGCGTGGGTGGGGCGAGAGACCCAACGAATGCCAAAGTTGATAGTGTGTTTATGCGAACTATGAAACCTCAAAACAGCTGTAATAATGAAACAGCAAAGTGTGTCAGCAATCACAACAAAAAATACTACAAAACTGCAAAGTCAATAAGGGCAAGCTCCCCCTTTTAGTTTTTGCTGTGTCATTGCAAATATAAGGCCTTTCCAACAACAACAAAAAATAAGCCAGACGGTTACACACATCATTCATTCATTCAGCTCTTCTATTCCATTCTATTCAGTTCTTTCTCATTAATGAGCTCTTTTTATGAGAGGGGCTCTTTTGGTATAAGCTTTCTGTGCTCTTAAGTGATTCCTATGTCTCTTTCTCTTCTCCACTAGAGAGGACGGCAGAATCTGTGACCACCCAGTTCCTATATTGATCTTCCCTCCAACTTGTTTTTCTTAAAAGCTGAGATTTTTGGATTGGTTGGTGAATTTCTGTGTAAGTTAATCATCTGGGGCGTTGAAAATTTTCCTTTTTTGTTATTATTTTTTTCTTTTTTGGTCACTGGGGAGGGTTGTCCTGAATTTCAGAATTGCCTGCTTTGGTGGTTGGGAAATTTTGCTTATAAATCACTGCTCTTTGGGATTCCTGGAAAGTTGTTTAGTTTTTCTCTGACGTAACGTTTGTGTTAAATTTTGTGTTTTGAAGGTTAGCAGAAGAGTTAGATGTTGAGTGATAGGCGGAGAAGCTGAGGTGAGGCTGAATTATATGGATAGTCTCTGTTGCTTCAGCTCTGTCAGTCAGGTGAGAATTTCTGGCCTCCTTACTGTTATTTTTATTTCTCCTTTTGTCTTTGGAATGATCAATCTCCATGCATATAAAATTCCTTAACGTCTTGGGAGATTTACATGTAATTTTGTGAAGAGCCTAGGGGGGAATATGATATAGTCAGAGATATAATAGCCTTTGTCTGTTTGAGGACTAAGTTCTGGTGCAGCAGTGAATGACTCATGATTGTTGCAAATTGTTTTTCTTAGCTCGATCGATGAAGAAAATTGAAACATAAGAATTATTTTTGTGTTCTTACTTTTTACGGCCATCACTCAACATAACATGGAAATGTGCAGACTTGGACGATAACTAAATTTGACCATGTGCTACTCGTTTGGTGTTTTAGGGAACAGCATTATTGGTATGATCATTTGTTGGTTTCTTTACCTCCTTTTTGGCCTGAAAAATATTGATGCCAAACTAAATATTGGCATTTTTTGTTGACATGAGCTTCCTACTTTAACCATGCCGAACCTTGTTTTGAGCATTCGCCATTGGTGATTCTGCGACATGCTAGTTTTGTTTGATAAGGCTCATTTCAAATGGTTGCATTAAATGCCAAAACTGCCTAATTAATCTGCGTTTGACCCTTGGATGTTTAACAAGTGCGTTTCAGCCTACTTTTCGGCTATGTTTTACTTTTATCTCCATCTAGTGCCATTATTTATTGTGGTGGCCGGGGTGATAAGATGATGGATGCATTTGTTTATGATTATTTTATTGGAGGAATTGCATTGACTTCCTTGAGGTTAGACAGTATTACCCATGACAACCCTCGGTTCATAGAAATATATGCTAATCTTCCTTGAGATTTAGGTGATATTGCATCCAATACCCTTGCCTGATGTGGAATGTGACACCGAGCACCTCTATGAACATGGCATTGAGTATTCCTACAGGAGTGTCGGGGTAGGCTTGACAAATCGAGGATTATCATTTGTAATGTCATTTGACCTTAGAGGGGATTAGTGTAATTTACCCATTTTATGAGAAAAGTATTCTTTTGCCTGCTTAATTAAAACGTCTTTGTCGTTTGGATGTTTAACAAGTGCGTTTCAGTATGTGTTTGAGTTATGTTTTACTTTCATCTCCATTTGGTGCCATGATTTATTGTGGTTGTTGGAGGTTATAAGATGATAGATGCATCTGTTTATGATTTTTTTATATAAGGAAAGTATTTTTTGTATCTGCCTAATTAAACTGTGCTTGACCCTTGGATGTTTCATGAGTGCGTTTCAGTCTACCTCTTCACTACATTTTGTTTCATCTCTGTTTGGTACCATTTCTTGTAATGTGGTTGTTGGCAGTGACAAGATAATGGGCGCATTTGTTTACAATTTTTATTAATAAGAAAAGTATTTTTCTTGAGTTAGTGTTGTCTGTTTGAATAAGTTTTTCGAAAAAGCAGAATTAGGCAATAATCAGTTTTCTGTGCTTTTTTTAGAAGTTTGAAGCTGCCTCTGCTTCTGCCTTTTGTCTTAGAATTACTTCTTTTTAAAAGTTTATCCAAACACACTCAATATTCAGGTTGGGTGCCAATGATGCTTCATTGCAGTTTATCTGGCATTAGGTTTGGGTCTCCTTAACTGGATGGAATTATCGAGTAGATTTCATTCCTCAACTTTACTCGTGAATGTGTGGTGTACAACTTCCTTATTCCTTGTATTACATTTATGTTCCCTTTGGTAATCGGGAGTCAAGCAGTACAATTTTTTTGTTTTTTCATTTGTTAATATTTCTTGTGCTGATATGCTTTTGTATTTCTTCTGGCTAACTTCACAATTGTATTTTTAACTTCTATATTTTCAGGTGGTTGGAGGCCGTTCTTCATGTAGCTCTGGCAAGGGCAAGAGCCATCACTGCGCAGTCAAGTATGGCTTTAGTCTAGTTAAAGGGAAAGCAAACCACCCAATGGAGGACTATCATGTGGCAAAATTTGTTCAGATGAATGGGCAAGAGCTAGGACTTTTTGCTATATATGATGGACACTTGGGAGACACTGTACCAGCCTATTTACAGAAGAATCTATTTTCTAATATCTTGAAGGAAGTAAGTTGTGGAATCAAACTAATGATATCTTGTGTTGATTATTGCTCTAAACACATTTGATTCTTCAGGAAAAGTTTTCCATTCTTTTCAGGTTTATGTTGCATATAATATGAAGACTTTTTTCCCTGCTTCCAATACTACTTTGTAATCAATATCCACTGTATAAAATATGATTCATTTTAACATTCTGTCTTGATGCAATTTGCAAAACCCCTTTCTTTTCTGAAAAAAAAAAAATATGAAACTTGTAATTTGGTCTAATTTGCTGTTTGCATCTAAGTAATGTCTTTTGGCATAATTTTATTTTGGAATTGGAACTTGCGCTCAAACTATGATTGATTATTTCAGGAGGACTTCTGGACTGATCCAAACAGTTCCATCATTAAAGCTTACGAGACAACAGATCAGGCAATTCTTTCTCACAATCCTGATTTGGGACGAGGCGGATCAACTGCGGTGACTGCAATTCTTATAAATAACCAGAAATTATGGATAGCAAATGTTGGAGATTCACGAGCAGTTCTGTCACGGAGAGGGGTGGCTGTACAGATGACTGTTGATCATGAGCCCAATACTGAAAGGGGCATCATCGAGAACAAAGGCGGCTTTGTCTCAAACATGCCAGGTTCTTTAATAAACCTTATCTATTTGATACTGCTTGAAAGTTTCCTGAGGAATTTATCTTTTCATTCTAAGATGTCAACAATGACCTGTGCTTGGGAAGGGTACATATGAGTTTTATTTGCATTTTCTAAGAGGACGGGAAAGAGAGACACATCTTTATTTATAAAAACAATTTGCTAAGATTAGGCTGACGGGTTATGCATAAATGGAGATTATGCATAAATGGAGACTAACTTTCCTCTGTTGATCAAAATTTGACGGTTTATCTGTTGAAACTCATTGTGTTCCATAAGGCATCTATTTGATAACTACCAATTATTCCAATCCTGAAAGTAAAATTGCCACCTGTTTGACTCAGGTTGTGATACATACATGGCTTACAACTCTAACATTTATTTGAAAAGTGAAGGATAGGTTCGAATTCGATCAAAGTTGAAAGACTTTCCGTTTTGCTGTTAAGATTTAGTGGTTGTACATTTACAATAGTAAACTAAAAGAGTATTTCTTGTCACCCCTTTTTTAATCCAAAATATGTATATTTGGCAGGCAATGCACTGAGAACCAAATTGCTTTTGAAATTGAGTATGTCTCTTGGTGGTTGTAGAATAGTTTTAAAACTTTAAGTAACAATTTCACTGATCATAACTTCATACACTTAGGATAAGGTTTAGATAGCTGGTAGAGACCCATCATCACACCCAAGTTTTGGCATGTTAATGTAGAGGTATATCTGCAACAATGCTGTGAGTCCTCTTTGTTTGAGTGTTGTGTATTGTGTAGTTAACACTTCACTTGTGGATGTTATATCAGGAGATGTTGCAAGAGTGAACGGGCAGCTTGCAGTCTCTCGAGCATTTGGAGACAAAAACCTCAAATCGCACTTGCGATCGGATCCTGACGTACAACATTGTGATATTGACCCAGATACTGAGCTTTTGATACTTGCTAGCGATGGTCTATGGAAGGTTATCCTTCAATCTATCTTTTTGTCCATTATTTCTTAAAAATGAAAAATTGACTATGATATAGTATGAGTATGTATAAAAGATTTGTACACAATCAGTCGATTATGCACTATGACATCACTAAAAGTATCTGACTCTAGCAATAACTACCTCAAAAGCCATCTTTTGATGATAATATCCGATTGCTTGATGGTATAAAGCATTTTACATTGAGAATGACAACATATCAAAATTAACCTCTAAAATTATTTAGTTTTGCACTTAATTCGTTTATGCCAGGTAATGGCAAACCAAGAGGCAGTTGATATGGCAATAAGGATCAAAGATCCACAAAAAGCAGCCAAACAGCTAGCTGCTGAAGCATTGAACAGGGAAAGTAAGGATGACATTTCCTGCATTGTAGTTCGTTTCAAGTGATGGAAAAGGGAACATGACTACTCCCTATATTTTAAGGATCCTCTATTATCTTCAATCTCATGAAATCCATTGTCGATTTGGAATTTTAAGCAACATAGGTTTTGCCCCATTATCTGTAAAATTGAAGTTCATGATATTAGGTGGTGCCATTTAGCATTCCTTGATTTCTTCTGTGTAGATTAATACCATAATTTTTCGTTGTATTTTGCATTGTGACGTGGAGTAGTGTGAAGATGGACATAGATTTTTATTCAACATGGGAATATGCGTTTGTTAGTGCATGATATGCTTGAAACGACCCTAAATTCAACGAGTAGTCCGTATTAGGATATGAAATTCCAAATGCTCATGCATCTTAATCGTTTGATTTAATGGAAAAATAAATCAGTCCAACAAAGAATTTCATTAAACTTGAATTACATAGATTAACTTAATGAAATTTAATACAATAGCATATTCTTTGAAAAAGGAATTAGGTTAATGGATAAAGCATAAAAGATTATACAGAGAAGTTTTCAACATAAAATAATGCCTGCGTAGAACGAAGTACATGAGTTCCCAACAAAAAATGGAGAACAAAGTGTATACGACTCTACACAATATATATTACATGACTAGCGGTTAAGACATGAATCCTATGAGTGTACGAAGCAGGTTTGAAATCCCGCCAAAGCATGACGACTGCATTATTGGTGGCCTGTAAGAGTGACACTTTTCAAAGCACGCCGACCTGAGTTTGCCACAACAGAATTTTATTTTGTAAAATGTTGAGCACAATATATAGTATTATGGAGGCCTGCGTATCAACATTTTTCTATAAATTCATGAACAATAAAGTTGGGATAATATTCCACTTCTAATCCCCTGAACATGTTTTACTCATTGAATTCACAATATTAATCACCTATCAACTCTTCACTCATAAATCACTAGCACATATAAAGCTTTGATAATATCATTCGAGAGATTTGAATTAACAAAGTTTCCTCATGTTATCACCACTATCAGTGCAGGGACTTTTAAATCCCGCTTAGATAAACAAGACAATTTGTAAAGTCGCTAATTCGATTGATCTTGAATTACATGCCAAAAATAGAGGAGAACAAAAAAGAAAACACCAATGTTGGAGTTGTATGTAACTGTTTCCAAATGTGCAACCCGCATTTGTCGCATTCCTAATTACTGTTCTGTTGACCTTATCTCGGTTTCTCCGCACATCATCTTCAATTCCCACAAGTCACAATTCAATCTGCATTTTCCTTTCCTCTGATTCTCTCTACTTCTGATGTCCCAACGGACCTTGTCGCCATTAAGGTACCCAAAATACGACAATTAATCAAACAACATAAGAAACTCATACATACCAATGACACCATCATCATCATCATCCATCAACCATAAACATACCCACCTGCTTTTGCTCAAACCCATTTCATATCATCCTGAAACATTCACATTGGTCACAAAAAGTTTCAATTTTGCCTTTCATTGTTATTAGTTTCTGTAACCCCCTCCCATGTTGCCTAAGTTTCCAAAATGCTTCAGCTTCACCGCTTCCAGAGACTGGTTGTACCGTCAATCCTTCTCCGGCGCCGGCCTCCGCTCCGCCGTTGCGAACCTTGGCGGCGACACCACCATGCACTGCTGGGTTCCCAAGTCCCACAACCCACGCAAGCCAACCCTTCTTCTTATCCACGGTTTTGGCGCCAATGCCATGTGGCAATACGGTGAGCACCTCAGGCAGTTCATCACGCACTTCAACGTGTACGTGCCTGACCTTCTCTTCTTCGGTGAATCCTTCACATCACGCCCTGATAGGACCGAATCTTTTCAGGCCACGTGCGTGATGAGGCTCATGGGGTTTCACGGGGTTCAAAGGATGAGCTTGGTTGGTATCAGCTATGGTGGGTTTGTTGGGTACAGTTTAGCTGCGCAGTTCCCTGAGGCAGTGGAGAGGGTGGTTTTGTGTTGTACCGGTGTTTGCTTGGAGGAGGTTGATTTGAAGAATGGTTTGTTTGAGATTTCCGATTTGAATGAGGCTGCCAGCATTTTGATGCCGCAGACCCCGGACAAGCTTTGGGAGTTGATGAGGTTATCGTTTGTGAGGCCTCCTAGGGGCGTCCCTTCTTGGATCCTTGCTGATTTCATTGGGGTATGTATGCCTCTGTCTCACACAGCTTTAATTGAGGCTCGTGCCGGCATCGAGATTAACTGAATAAAGACACACACACACACACACACACACATATATATAAAACGTGGTCGGTCCGTTGGATGCTCCTTCCCTGAAACCAATGATTTCGGGTTCGAGTTTAGACATAGGATAATAACTAGTGGGGTCAGGATAGTCATGCTTCATATGAAATCTCCAATCTTCAATGCTTGAATAGAATTATCACCAGTTGGAGGATACATGTGGAAAACCAGTAAAAAAAAGCCGATTTAAGACATTGTGCTCTAATGTTAATCACTTATGCCTTCATTAACTGGATTTTGGACAGGTGATGTGTACACATTACGTTGAAGAGAAGAGAGAATTACTCGAGGCAATACTAAAAGGCCGACAACTTTCCAATCTTCCCAAGATCAAACAGGTGTATATTTATCCGGCTATTCTTTTTCTTCCTTTCTTGTTTTCAAATTGTACTTCTAGTTTTCTCATATTAATAGAAAGATGGATGCTCACGTACACTTAGTGGTCAATATATCTCTACAATTGGTAGATGCATGCAATGTAAAGATGACATCAGTATAAGTAAAAGGATATGTGGGTGGTTGATAACATAGTTTTGAATATTTCGTGCATCATCTGATCATTTAATTTTAACCATTTGATCAAAAATAAATTTACGTGAGAAAGGCGCAGAGTAGAAGACGAAAATGACGAAACCAATGATCTTTTACTCTTTTTTTTTTTTTTGGGTAAATCACCATCATTATAAAATCTAAATTTTCATTAATGTTTAGCAATTTGTTTTATTTTTTCCTCCTCCTGTCATTTTGCCTTGTCTCTCTCTGTCCATGGTAAAACTTTCAAAACCCAAGAACTCTATTTTTGGAGCTACAGAAAAAAGTCCCACCAAATAACCCCAATGCTTCCACCAAAAAGCACCAATGTTTGCCCTCAAACAACATCAAAACCGAAAACCCAGATGCCCAATTGATCAGATCCTATTTACTTTCCAAATGGGTCATGTAAACCTCCAAGTTTCAAAGCGCGTGAGCTCCATGTGCCAATGGCGACTCCTCGACCTCGTCTCCGCGGTGTTCTTTTGGTTCATTTTTCCTGTCTTCGTGCTCATCTACAACCCTCCACGGAAGTCACTCGTCACCTCCGGTTGGCCTCAAATCCAACACAGTGCCATCGCCGCTTGCGCCTCCATTGCGAGGATGAGGACTAAGGGCGAAGCTAGACAATTTTTTTCAGAAGGACCAATATTTAATAGTTAATTTTATATAAAAATATACATGTTATATAATTTTTGTTGATATTTAAAAATTTAAATAAATAAATTTATATATAAAAGAAATAAATATTTACAATCAAAATTAAAGAAAAAGACGTGTGTATATATATATATATATATATTATCTACTTCAATATTTAAATATCTAGTTAAATAAAAAAATAAGAATCAATCAAATAATTTCTTTTAGAGGGGGCCAAATTTTTTAAAAATGTAAATTATATAAAGATATTAAAAGAATTAGGGGGGCCATTGCCCCTCTTGGCTGCAACGAGGCTTCGCATCTGTATATATGGATGTTCATGGGAAGAAGGGAACAACGAAACTTGTGATGCTGTCATCCTCGCTGCTCCGCCACCCGTCCTCGTGTTGTTGCTGCCGCCTAGTATATATGCTGGGAAGGTCGCGGCTGTTGTGGGGCGGGGGTGAAGGGACAATTGCCGACAGGTGGTGGTGAAGGGCTGTGTTGGTCGAGAAAAGGGTAGAGTGGAAACAAGAGTAGTTAGTGTTAATTTTGTAATTATATTATTATTATTTTATTTAATAATTTTACATAACATTCATCAACTATTTATTTTAACCATTCACTTAAATTTATTTTTGATCAAATACTAAAACTTAAAAGATCACGCGATAGCTCATAGTAGAAGTAGGAGTATATTATCAAACCATCTACTTTTTTCCTCTGCTTTGGATGCATCTATCAGCTGCAGGAAATTGATTGACCACCAACTGTACCTGAGGATCTGTCTAGTGGAAAACGGCTTGGCTACAGGTGGGGTTGTACATTCAGTTCTAAACTTTTAATAATATAATATAGTATGCTGTTAAACTTTTAATGATAGAATTCAAGCAGTACTATACAAATAAAAGAGGCTGGGGGAGGGGACATCTCCAACACCGAAATATCAAAATGCTTATCGTCCTATTGTAAGAGCTGTCAATGAAATCCTAGTATTCCCCAAATAATTGCCATCTCCTCATTTTGGCATGCATTGATATCTACTTATCTTTCAAGAGAAAAGAAAAATAAAAACAATAATACCATGCAAGTATAGATTATGTGGTTCACCTTCTTTTCAAAATTTATCATTATCATTTGAGTGTTAACAACATCGTGGGTTTTCAATGGAGCAGCCCACTCTAATCATATGGGGAGAGCAAGATCAAATTTTCCCTCTGGAGTTGGGCCATAGATTAAAAAGGTGAGAGATTCCAACCCAGAGGAAGTTCACGTTGTTGCTTATGATTTGCTCCCAAGCATCATCTTAAAATTGGCTAGTACTATATTTTTGGAGCAGGCATATAGGGGAGAGTGCTCAAATTGCAGTCATCAAGAATGCAGGGCATGCAGTGAACTTAGAGAAGTCCAAGGAGTTTGCCAGGCACTTGAAGTCATTCCTCATTGATGCACAGTCGTGTTCGTCCTCGCCACCACTTAATTAGTTGGAGGGAGCAAATCCAGAAGACGCTTGATCTCAGTAAGTGACAGAAATTGTCTATTTTGCAAGGGCATCAGGAAGCATGCATGATGAAAGATTGCAGTTTATCACTACGTAGCATCTAGAAGCTAGAACCAACTTCCCTGCCGGTGATTTCAGCTCACAAAGGCTCAATCAATTACGATTGCTAATTTCTTGGTTTGAGTAGTTAGGCAAACAAAGACTTAATCTTTGGCTATGCTAGTTTCTTCCAATCTTTCATCATGACTGAATGTGGAAGAGCTTTGCTTATATCTGTTGAGTTTTTATTTTCGGAACATATGTGCAGCAGTATCAGTAGCAAGTGAAATCTCATATGTAACTAGGAGAAAAATCATTGAAACCATCAGAGTGAGCTGAACTAACCGAAAATGTGATTTAAACCTAACTTAGAAAAATAAGTCAGTGCGTTTTTCAGGTCTTAAAAATAAGTCAATTTTAATTTTCGAAAATAATAACGCATCGTAGCCAAACTTGGATTGGATGAATCAGAGTAACTTGGCCGGGTTCATATAGCATTATGCCGTATTCCCCAATATGCATGACATGACATCCCATCCCCCACGTCACGGTCATTAGTGACAAATAAACTAAACTAAACCAGATGCAGATTGTACTAGAAGCAGAATGAAAGGTCAAAATAATAATAATAGCCCAATAATTTCTCTTCGTCCGGATCAATCACCAGCCTCCTCTCTTTCTAACCCCAAACCATTCATAGTTCCACTCTAATCAGTACAGTTCTTCGAAGATAACAATTACAAATATTCCACCTAATACTACTATTTCCGTTCTCAAATAATTATTTACTTTTAAGATTTTATTTTTTTTACAATAATTATCCATTTTTTCAAGAAATTTAAACACTATTTTTTTTCAGTTGTTATTTTATAAAACAAATGAAGGAGAGAACAGCGGGAAAGAAAAAAGAGGGCATTAAAAAAGGGGCAGTGCATGAAAATAAATAATTAATAAAAAAATATTGTAAAATACCTGAACTTTAATAATATTGCAATATTTTAAATAATTTTTGTAATAATATACGCATTTAAATCAAACAATTATTTAAAAATAAATGTAGTATTTCATTAGTTTTCAAGTTTCAACAATCAACTCCTCCCATTTGGACATACAGTTGACCAGTTCCATTCCATTACTTAATTCTCATATGCTTACAATAAATAATTGATTAAATTTAATTACACGTAAATTCAAGTGAAATTTTTTACTATTATTAATATATTAAAAAACATATATTAAGGCATAAAAATAATATTCATCATCATTATAACCTTTTCAATAATTCTCTAAAACAAAACATCGTCAATTTTTTCAATTCCTTAATCCACTATATATATATATATATATATAAAAACTTATCCCGGAAACTTCCTCCTCCGTAATGTTTAGAAAAAGGAAAATAACAAGAAAGCAGTTTTTTGAAAGAAAAAAAACACGGTTTTGGAAATAAAAAGTTGAAAACAGGGAGAAAACAAACCACACGCTTCTTCGCTGCATAACAAAGGCTGCGGGTGCAATCTCAATTGGAGAATTGGAAAGAAAATTCTTGCACGGCTTCTTTCACGAAACCTGAATCTTAAATGGGTAAAATGAAGATGGAGTATTCCGAAGACACGCTCCCTGATCTCCCACCGCTTCTTTTACGGAACCTCATCTCAACGCTCTTCAACAACGCCGACAAGTCACTCATGCACTACGCCCGAAAATACAAGCTCCTCGAAACGGTGCGTTTCGTCATCGTCGCGTGCTACCTCTTCTTCATCAGATTCGTCCCTTCATTCTTCCTCAACACCCTCTTCCCTCCCCGCAAATACGACGTCGTCACGCTCAACGGCCCCAACTACTGCTACGACAACATCAACAGCGGCAGCAAGCAGCTCGCCTACGACCCCAACCACACGCGCAAGAACCTCGCGTACGACTCACGCGCCCCGCGAAGCGACACCGCCATAGGCCGCGCGCTCTCGCAGCTCCTCATAACCCTAAACGACATCCCCGTCAGTTCGAGAAAGTACGAGGTTGTTCGGTCCCTTGCGCAGAGGATCATCGACGAGAACCGTGAGGAAGGTGTTCACGCGCTGAGAGAGGTGAACCGCGTGGTGCTGTCGGCGGCGTTCGAGAGGGCGCTGAGGCAGCTGGAGGCGGCGGTGACGGAGCAAGGGGACGGGGAAGAGGAAGGCGAGTACCACCGCCTCAGGAGGGTTTTCAGGGCGGTGAGGACGGTGGGTTTGAGGGTGGCGGGTGGAGGAGGAGGAGGTGGTGGTGTTGGTTTTGGTGGTGACCGGGGGAATTTGGCGGGGATTCAGGCGGAGAAGCTGGCGGCGGAGCTTCTGTGGCTGGGACAGAAGCTGGCGGCGTGCGGGTGCGCCGAGGAGGCAGTGTGGCGGTGGGCGGCGGCGCGTAATTTGGGGTGGCTGTCGGTCTCGGCTGACCCGCGTTTGCAGAGCTCGCTTGTCAAACTTGCAGGTATTTTTCGTTCCAGTTTCTTCTAATTTTCCTAATTAGTCTTTTCTTCTCATTCTCAACCAATCAATAAATAAATTAATATATATATATATATATATATATATATATATATATATATATGTATGTATTATATTTTTCCTAATATTTGGAAGCAATATGATCCTGATTCACAAAAAATTGAAAAATATAACATAAATGTAATGAAGAAGAATTGGAAAATATCAGTATGTTGGTTCTGTGAATTTTGTTCATTTGCGAACTCATTGTTTCATACTTTATTTAGTCTTGTCATTTGTGACCGATAGTGAATAGCCTTGGAAATTAGAGAAACCAGAGATAATATTTATTTTAGTATGTCATTTTATATTTATAAATTATTTTAATTTTTATATTTTAAAATATGTCAAATTTTTAATTTAATATTCTATTAATTAAATAATAATAGGTATTCAGTGATATATTGATATATCATATATTATCTGAAATGTTTAAAATGATTCATTTTAATGTTTAAAATTATATAAAATAAGTTGTTTAAAAATTTATTTTAAGTTATAAAATAATTTATTTTATATAATTTTAGATATCAAAATAAGTTATTATAAATTTCATTCTATTTCAGACAACACATAATATGATAAGGTATCACTTAATATTACTTCACCATGTAATTAATAAAATATTAAATAAAAATGAAATAAAAAACTATTTTACTCATATTTTGTAATATGAAAAATTAATTTGATTTATTTTAAAAATTATAAAATAAAAAAGACATTAGCATTAACTCGAATAACATTGATGTGAAACAAAAATTTTAGTACGTGGAATTAGGGTCGAAATTTTCTGCGGGATACATTTAAGGCACGACTAGGGCATGAATTGTGAGAGGAATTAGGGGGCCTGTATCTTTCCTCGCAACAGGATAAAACAGTGTCCAAATCGTTGTTCTAGCAGAGCCACATGTCTTGTAACTTGTTCTCATCTTCAAGAGAATTTAGGTGCATGCATTCATAAATTTTTTTTGACCCATAAACTATTGACATTAGGTTATTGGTTGGTGAGCTATTATGTGTCTGATGATTTTGTCCTGGATCTAGAGTCTGGTTGCAAATTATTCAAGCGTTAGCACTTCGGTTATAATATTTAAACTGTGGTATTATAATATATGTTTAATATTTTTTTAACAAGAAAAATATAGAATACTTAAAAATTATATTTTATGATATATATATATATATATATATATATATATATATATATATATATATAAGTATTAAAAATATAATTTAAGAGATAGAAATGATTTACGTAACTAAGATGATAAACATTAGACGCAGCACATAAAAGTCTTCTGATTGATAAGTTTGTTTGAAATTAGATTGAGTCCTTGGAATTGCAACCATGCAGGTTCTTTGTAGTTCTCATTGTACGCACAAAAATATTATTCTAACTCTTAAAAATTGATGTCTAAGTAGGACGTCCACTCCATTATCATTGGATGTAATGATGGTCCTCACTATTTTCACTCATTTATTATATCTAATGCTGATGGAGTGGGTGTTTTTGAGTGTTGAATAACATTACTCGCCTCTTCTTACTTTGATATTAAGAACTTTCATAAACTGTTCTGTCAGTCTTATCATTGAAAAGAGAAAGAAAGAAAAAATGGTGATTTTGATAATAAATTCATGCGCATTATGACTTTACAGATATATATCTTTTTCTTTCGTCTGATATATACATCTAGATAATTAACTTTAGGTCAATCATCTAAGGTGTTCATGTTATGATATTCTCTTTAACAATTGGCTTGAATTTGGTTGCAGCATTCTTGTTCAAGGAAGCCAAAGACATGGGGCTAGATGAAATAGATGGAAGCAAGGCGAAGGCATGCATGCAAGTGCAGTTCAGGATGTTACAGTCATGGGTGCCACTGTTGTGCAGGGCCAGCAACGGCACGGATGCCCCAGTTCTAAGCGTGAGCGAGAGGACCGAGTTGGAGAGGGTGTTGGAGTACATCATTCAGAGGTTGGAACCTGAGGAGCAGGAGCAGGCTCTTTCTCTATGGCTCCACCATTTCACACATTCCCCTTCCTCTGACTGGCCAAACCTCCACAATTGCTTTGCTCGTTGGTGCACCGCATCTCGCAAGAAGTTGCTGCTTGCTTGACAAACCCATTTCTCAAACCAACTCATGACTAGCCTTCTAGCCCGTAGTTTTCCAAGGTTAATTCAATCACAAGCACATTTATTTTATTGTATACTCCTTTAATGTGAAAAAATAAAATGAAAAAGCAATTATTATAATCCTGCCCTTTTTTCGATTGAAATAGAACTATTATTGAGAATTCCTCTTCAACCGGTTACTACTTTTTAATGAACTTTCATTGATTATTAGTAAACTTTCAATTGATAAATAATCATAGGTAATAGTTTGTTACAGTAAGGAAACTAGTATTATAGAACCTGATCAAATATAATCGAAGTCTAACGTTAAAATTTTTGTCACATTATAAGTACTTATAATGGCAGTGTGCGTGCTGATCAAGCAGTAAATATAAGATGGATACAATTCCTTTCTAAATGGGGTGTAAATAAATCAGAGAGGGAAAAGCTTCTGCACAAGGAGCTTACTGTTGGGAATGAATTAATTTACATGTGTAGTAGTTCCCCTGCTTGAAACCAAACTTCTCCGATGACCCTTTGTGTATCTCTTCCCAATTGTTTCGTTTCTGGCAACAAGACTAACCTCACCTATTCCACTTATCCATTTCTTTCTCAGTACCACTACTGGTTACGTGGCACATTATAATCGACTTCGACTAAATATCAAACTTCTCAGATGATGACAGTTGTGGCTCCCGAAAACCCATTTAGAAATTAGAATCAACTTCATAAAATGTTATGTTGATTATCAACATATTAATACGAGAAAGGTATAGACTTTCGACTACATGGAGTAAGAAATGTAATACATGAGCATACTGCAGCCGAGTGTCTATATCGTGCTCTCCATCGTCACGGCGCCAGAGCTTTCCATTCCGCCAAAGGCCTAATCAACCAATCAAAGCCATGGATCAACATGCAAGTGTATATATACATACATAAACTATCAATACATCGTTTTCTACGGTTCTACACAGATATATTCCAATAGTAAGTTCCCATATATTTGTAAGTCATTCCTCAAGTGTCTCGATATTGTTTAAATAACTAATGTTCATATTAACAGCAGTGTAATGAGAAACAGCCCTTTTCGGTTTCACGTCAAACATTGGAAAAGGCAAAAAAGGAAGAATTACTAACCGATGTGTCTGCTGCATTTCCATCGTCATTTCAAGCTGAAATACAAACTGCAAGCCCTCCTCTTGTGCCTTTGTAAGCAGCTCTGGGGTTTCTATGATCTTCCCATCGATAATAACCTTTTCTGTTTGAATTGAAACAAGGAAAAATAAGACCCAATTTTTCACCAATGTAATTATAGTATAGTAGCCTAGTTAAAGAGGTTCCTTAGCTTAATGACTGACTCAATACACCATATACAATATTCACACACAGACACATGTATATAACTAACCGGTTCATCCTGCACATAAATGGTAAATCAAGAATAGTCCCGCTAAAGCATGTGTCAACAAGTGCATGAAGTTTGGCACCACGAGGTAGAGGCCTAACAATTGTGGCGTTGATCTCATCGTCGATTATATTGCCCTCGTGCTCATAATCAACAGAGCATATTGCTTCATCATACCCGTCAACCTCATCCATGTCACGGTCCACTTCCCTTGATCCATGTCCAGAGAAGTAGAACACCAGTGAGTCCCCTGGTTTGCGACCTTCCACCAACCACCTCATGGTCATCCGCATGTTGTGCCTTGTTGGGATCCTCAGTGGGTTTCTCTCCTCTACATCATCTGCATGCATTGCGTTTCTTAGTGTCACAAATTTAGAATCAATCAAAGAAATGACATCATTCATGGCTATTGGTTTTAGGCCTCATTTTGTTACCTAGTTAAACCATAATCACTATTCCATAAAGCATAAGCATATAAATTATAACAAATTAAAATCATCAGCAGTAAAATTTTAACATGTCTATAAGGAGTATTTATCTAGTTTATAGAAACATATATTTAAGTACCACCCTCAGGCTTAAAGCTGCCTAAGAAGTGTTGGATTGGGATTGAACGAGATGACAAATAATACATAATATGTAATGCCATGATGATGATATATATAGTTGAAGTGCTAGCAGTATAGTGCCTGTGAGCGTGCGAATGGAATCACTAGGAAAACCCAACTTGTCAATCAGAAAGTATTTCATGCAGTGAGCATCATTCACAGAACCTTTAATCCTGTTAGCCCGTTTACCATAACCGATTCCAAACAACATTGCCCTCTTGTTACCATATGCAGAAGGAGGAGGTGGTGGCGGCCTCACTGGCCGAGGCTGATGATAATAGTACAATTGGTCAGGTCTTGCATAGCCAGGAGGAGAATTATTGACAAAGGGAGGTGCATTATTCACATAAGGGTAGTTGGGTCCCAGGGGTTGCAAGCCTTGGCACCCGGAGCACATAATGGGCATGTTATAGGCTTCTAGTGGCACTAGCATAGGCCTTCTGCACTGCATGCAGCTTGCTCTTCGAGTTGCCATGATTCGGAGCCTAATTTGGAGATCAGTACTGTTAAAATGTGTAATACCAATAGCCAGTGAAGAAGGAAAAGAACAATCTGTCGATGACCTCTAATTTGAGGTGACTCTATTATATATATTCAGTGTGTTGTGCACTTTTTTGGGAAGTGACATTACTAGAATCAGATTCTGTTTGTCCTTTTTTCTAGTGAAAAGTAAATATATCAGCCCACCGGCTATTACCATCAATCAAGCCAGAATCAACTCTACATTGGTGGTATGGACTTTCCTTTGAGAGCAGAAATAAAGAGTTGGTCTTGCTTGAAATTCAAGAGAGCAGAAAAGAGCCATATCATGATATTATTTTATCTTGATCCAACTGTATCTTATGGAACTGTGGATAATCCAACTTGAGAGATTCTTTTTCTTTTCTTTTTTTAAATAGAAGAAAAAAGGATGGCATATTCACCGTGGCAAAATGTGTTGCGGTAAAGGGGATGGTTGAACACACTCAATTGAGTAATAACAAATGAAATGGTTGCCCATGTGCTAATGATTTGCATAAAGATAATTGAATAATATTATGATATCACCATAAAGCTGTCAGTAGTATATATCTTTTTTTTTTGGGGTTCTGGAGTAGTACATACCGTATTCTAGCCTGTTACACCCTAGCGTGCTAAAACGTTCATAAACCAAGAAGGATCATTGACCGAAGTCTCTATCGGATACCCATTCAGCAACAATAATGTGTTGAACTGTTGATGGCCCAAGACAACATTGGATTGGGGGATTCAGTCGATTTGGTCCACAGGTAGAGCAGCCTATTTTACAAATTATTTCTGCGACATATTAAGGTATATTTAATTATTTCTAAAAATAACTGCTTAAAAAATGATGTATTTTCATGTTCATTAAAAGTAAAATAAAATTATTCCTAGACATCAATTATTCTTTGAAATTTTTTTTTTCCAAGATTCAGTGAGATCTCATTCCCATAATAAAAAGTGGGAATAAAAAATTTTCATAATTTGAAAATAGTAGTTATTAAGTACAAATATAAAAATATCACTCAATTATTTCATTTTTCCTATACAATTTTCATTTACTTGTGATCATTTGACTTCATAAATCAATTACAAAATCTAAAATTTTTTGTTAATAGTTATATTGATCGAGATAAATAAATTTTCAAAAATTAATTGTTAATTTTATATTTTTCTTTTTTGGAACTGTAATTTTCATTTGGATTGTAATAATAATAAAAGTGTTATGGGTGTTTTAAAAATTGTGACATATATTCCCGAGAATATATATTACAAAACAAATAAGTTTTGAATTTATTTATAGAAATCTAGAGAAACAATTCCAAAAATTTTCAATGTTAAACAAACAATTTATTTAAAATATCTAGAAATAAAATTCTCAAAAATATCATACCTGAAAATATAATTTCAAATCTTAAAACTAATTTCCCCTTAGCAGGTGTTTGCTTCAAGATTTAAAATTATATGTCCAAGAATAATATTCCTGAAAATGATATTCTCAAGTATCTTTTAAAATTTGTTTATTTAGCATTAAACATTCTTTAGATTATTTGTTAAAATCCCAATAATAAATTTAAAACTTAATTGTTTATATATCATAATTTTCAAAATACCTTAAGTCAAATCATTGTGATTCCCAAGTGATGGGAATTTTTTTTCCCCATTCTTCAATTTAGGAATGAGATTTCCCTAAATTATAGAAAAATCTTTTTCCATAGAATAATTAAACCCTGAGAAAAATTTCTGTAAAACTTATAACAAATATAAAAACATATCATTTTTAACTATCTATTTCTAGGAATAATTAAATATATCCCGAAATAAGCCCCGTTAATTGTTATCACTTGTTAGAGCCGCATGAGCTTACAGCCTAATGCAGTTCGATTCGTTGCTTAATGCCGGAAGAGAAAATAATAATACAAAAAAGCTCCACCACATCATCTGGTGCAGTTAATTAGAGATTACTTTCATATGCTAGTGCTACTGTACAAGACTAAATTACACATTTAATTCCCTAAAAATAGACAACTTTTACTTAATTTCGATTCTATCACTTCACTCCCAATATGCTATTACAATGATGTTTTCTTCACTATACAAGCCATATTTCACTACATTTTATCATTGGGTACACTAATTAGTTATGTATGTAAGTTCAAATGAAAAGCCCTAAGAAAAGATAGAGACTAGCAAATATTACATGACAGGATATTGGTGCTCTTGCGAATAAACAGGACCATGTGTGATAATGCAACGCACAAGGATAAATTAACCAAGGCCATAAGACGAGCTTTGCCGCACCATAATTGAGTATCCCATCAAAACCAAAACCTGGAAACTCTCTTCTGGGCCATCTCCTTCTACTGATCTTTCAAAGATCATTAGCAGCTGCCAAAGTAAAAAGCTTAAGCCAGAAGTTAACACGAAACATAAATGGCTTCCCTACCACCGCAGTTGTTACAAGTATGATGAGAGACCATAATAATATAAGCAAGGTACAAGCAGATGCAGATAATATTTAACTCAAAATAAAAAGAAAGGGGCAATGGGGCCAACTCCAAGGGAAAAATATTTCTCCTGTAAGGACTAAATGAGATTGTCGAATAGGAATTCTGTGTCTCGCTCTCGCTATTTTTCCGAAGTCAAGCACACTACTATTCCAGACTGAGATTCGAGTAACTTTCATAAAAGCTCTATTCTTATCTTCTGCATTTTTGTCTTTTTTTTCAGGAAATAATGAAAACAAAAAATAAAAACAGAAAATAATATTGTTTTAACTATTTCCTTTACAAAACCTTGAAAATAAAAAAAATAAAAAAAAGTGCAAATAGAAACCAAAGACCTGAATCTCAAAAAATGCTCTCCCCACAAAACAAAATAGTGACTGTAGTATCCTTCGGCTGGGAAGAAAGTAATAATTAGGGCATAGAATAACTAAAACCATTCCGTTAATCTATGGAGAATCAGCCAGTACCAGTCTAAAGATGCTCAGCATTCGGTGATCCACTATCTAGCACATTGATTTGACCAGAGATTTTTGCCTTACAAGCTGGACACATGAATCCAACAGAATCTGGTTGTATTTCAGAATTAGCAGCATCATGATTGAACTCTCCTCCACACCACACACACACAGTTGTAAGCTGATTTCTGCCATTCATATTTAACATAACTCCTTGTGATTCAATCTGAACGGGGGAGGCATAAGTCCCTTGCATCACTGCCTTGCATAGCAAATCAGTTTGCACATCAGGCCGTGAAACAGAATCTTGACCGCTTGCAAAATCATACTCAAGAGTACCTATTTCATCAAACCCAACTTCCTGGAACCCCTTCATATTATCATGCTCATGATCAACACTGTCAAATTGTTTTCCTTCCTGTCAATGAGCAATAAAACACAATAATTTTTCAAGGTAAGATCAGCACAACCGACCCAGTTGAGACATATCATGGCAGAGTTAATTTCGAGTTAATAACGCTAGATTCCAAATCCTAACAATCGTTTAGCAAGATTGAAAAGAAGAAAGAACATAAATAAGAAGAAATGTACTAGACAATATAGTTTCCAATACACAAGCACATGGTCATAACCTTGCAATTAGCACTCCACAAATCTCCATGGCACACAGGAAGCAGGAGACATGCTAAGCTAATGACAGGGCAAGAACAGATCATCGAAGCATGCTTAACCTCGGAGAGTAAAAGCAAGGCTAGACCTGCAATTCCTCCTCTCCCAAAAACAAATCTGCCCACTCAATACAGAAATGCTTTCCTTTTCTCTTCATAGTATATCCGATAAAGAGTAACAGCAATCAATTGAGGAACAAGGGAAAAAAAAAAAGACAACCAAAGTATGCACTATGGTTCTTGCACTCTATAAGAGACATGTATGCTAAATCACCAAATAATTACGACCTAAGTTTGGCAACTTAGCAGGCCAAAGAGAAATGGTTATGGATCAAGAAAAACTATACTCAATGTAGTACTACAAGGACTTATTATGGAACAATAAGTGCTCAGGCAACAAACATGGTTCTTAACTGCATTTGTTACTTAAAATTCAGGAATGTGCGCCAAAGGGTTTGTAAATATTGAAAATTTACAACAATGGTTCAATACAAAATAAAATCTCAATACATTTAGAAATACAGATAAAGGTATCCCACATGCCATGCATGCATGTGCATGCACATATGGAAGGCCTAAAACTAATAACTTTCTAGGAGGACCATAATATAATAGGTGTAGCGTGCAGGAATATTCCCCCAGTTTTTCAACATATATGAAACCCTTACATTAAAGGCACCCATACGTTATGCCTTATACCTTATCTGAGCTGAATGCGGGAAAACAATCCAGAGATTGCTTCTGAGATATGGTGGGGTTAGAAATCTTATAGTGGACCACATTTTCTTCAGTAGCTGGCATTAACATCTCTTCGACATTCATACTAACAGGTACATCCTTGAAGCCATCTGAATTGTCTTCATCAAGCTTAAACTGCCCATTAGTACTTTGGCAACCAGAATTTTCTTTCTTCCCAGATTCAGATTTTTTTCTATTGCCAGATGAAGGAAGCAAAGGGCCATGAGAAGCTCCTTCCAAAACAATCCCAGACTTATCAGATCCCTCAACAGACAAGGCCACATCATCTTTTCCCTTACAAGTCTCAGATGGAATAACATTTTGCTCACTTACAGAGAACAAACCAATGTTATCTAGACAAGTAATCATTTTCGCATCTATAACTTGGCTATCATCATCAAGTTCTTCTACTTCTCCATCCACTAGTAAATGTGGACTATCTTGCTGAGTTAAGTCTCGAACCACATTTTTGTCAGTCAAGCTATCTTCCATTTGCTGTTCACTGATGGGAGACTCGAAGCTCATGTCTGGATCTAAGTCACCGACAACAATTTCTGAAGTGTGTTCCATGACAGAATCCTCCATAATAGAGCTTTGAGCAATTTCAATAAGGGCATCCATCTTAGAGAGCCTTGAAGGCATGCCCTCCCTGATTGGAGACTTGTCTCTCCTTTGGTCATCTTCCTGACCTGACGAATCTTCACCTCTTCTCACATAATTCCTAACATGGATCCCCACATGACCATTGTAACGACGCCTTTCCGTAAACACCTTATGGCAGAACTGGCACTCAAATGTTCCATCTTTAATTATAACTCCATCTCCAACAGAAGAACCAAGACGATACCGCCTTGTTATCCTCTGGTGAAATGACAACAGATGCTGCAAGTATGAATCCTTGTCGTCAAAGGTCATGTTGCATTTGTGACATTCAAATAGGTCATGTATTTGTACATCTGCAAGATTGTCCATCCCCAATAAGGCCACTTCCTTCAAACGTTCATTAGAATCAGACAATATAGGCACATCAGAGTTAGTTGCAACAATCTGCCGATCATCTTGATCCTTGTGGGGAGCACCTACAGACTGCAGTACATCACATAAATCTCATGTCATAAAGTCCTAACAGATCAATCAATGGCTTCAACATGTTTACTTACGTTTTCAGTTGTAGCTCTGTGTTCATGCTGCATACTCTTATTCCCATAACTGATTTGTAATTGTGTGCTGCTGTGACCCAAAAGAGACTGCAAATACAAAGAAACTTCTCTACAAGACACAAACTGCTGTCCACTAGGGCTGCAGAATATCAAATGAGAGAGCACATAAGCCAAGAAATTTATTAGTACTGAAAGAGAAAATCATCTTGGTATCAACCCATCAAGAACCAATAGTCAAAAGCCAATCATGTTTATATCCATAGACAAAGCACATGAACGCTCCTTCAATATATCTTCTTTTATTTTTTCATAATAACATATTAGGGGATGGGGATGAGGATGGGAGTCGGACTCGCGACCTCCTGTAATTCATTTAGATGGGCAGGTCTACCACTAGACTGTGGACTCACTCTCCTTAAATATTATAGTAAAGAACTAAGTTAGGTGTTTTATACCGGTCCTTAAATATGTCAAGAATTTTGCAAACTTGTGATGCAAATCATCAAGTCCTAAATTATCATATTCATATGCGCACACTTCACCATTGATTCAACGTAAATTTGTACACATAATAGAAAATTTAAAGGGAAAATCATAACTATAATCAAACAAAGGTTCATCAGTTCATTTTCATTGTTTCAGTAGGTACAAGATTCACAAGAGAACCTCATGTATCTGCGGCAATAGATCCATGCATGGCCATCCTTCCTCTTCAACCCGAGAAGAAGCTTCCAACCAAGCGGCAGCACGTCACCGAAATCAGCAGCATCAACGATCCTCCTCTTCCTTCTCCTGCTCCCCCACTGTCCCTCCAAATCCCTCAGAAACCCTAACAGCTCCTCCTCGCCCTTCAGCCCCTCCGTCCTCCTCCTCAGCTCCTCCGCAAACGGATCCTCCTTCTCAGCCAGCGCAGCCAGATCGATCGCCACGCCGTTCTTGTTCACGATGTCCATTCCCCTGTAGCACTCCTCCAGCTGCACCTTCACCTTCGGCTTCCTCCCTCTCTTCCTCTTCCTCTCGCCGAATTTCACAATCCCAAGCTCCGACCTCTCCGCCGCGGCCTCCGCGCCTCTGTGTTCGGCCACCGGATGGGGAACGGACGACGGAGCGAACTCGATTTGGTCGAATTTAGGGTCTTCTCTGATGAATTGCTTCAGGTAATCGATTATTACACGGTTTTGGACGTTTTCGGGATCGTCGGCGGGGAGGGAAAGGAGCTTTGGGGCGGGGAGGAGGCCGGCGACGCGACGGCAGCGGCCGGTGGGGGAGGACTGGGGGCGGCGGGGGCGGGAGTAGGTCTGGCGGCGAGATCCGGCGCTCTCGTTGAAGAGCGCGGGGTCGATTTTGGGGGTTACGAGGCGGTGGTGGGAGGAGCGGAGGTCGAAGGCAGAGAGGGAGGAGAGGGACAGGGCGTGGAGCTCCGACTGGGAGAGAGTGGTTGAGTCTATGCGAGGCAGGGACTCCAAGTTTACCAGTTGCTGCGGCGGTGCTGGCGGCGGCGGAGGTGGTTGCGGGGTGGCCGTGGCCGTGGCCATTTTTCGGCGTACTTGAGCTGAGCGTAAACGGGAATTGAGTGAAGAGTGAATCGTTGTCCCTGACTACCGTCTTTGAAATTATTTTTACCAATGTCTTTTTCTTCTTCCCCTTTTTAAGACAAGATAAAAAGAAAAATTCAATTTTGATTCTCACAAAGTTCAATTTTCACTAATGTCTTTTTTTTTTCTGCTCTTTGTTTTGACAAACAATTCAATACTCTTCTTTCCATGCAATAAAACAAACAAATAAATTAATATTGATTCTTAGTCTTTTTTCAGACTACTAGCATGTTATGTATGCAAATACTTAAATTATAGGGAAAATATTAATTTTAAATTTTTTTAACTATAGATTATTTTGAAGGTAGAATAAATTATTTTAAATGTATATTTAACTTTAACTTTCAAATTATAGATTTAAATAACATTAATTTCTTATTGTTTAATAATAATTATTTAAAATAAATTATCTGTTATTTGTTTATTGTTATCTTCATAAAAATAGAAAAATATAAATATTAAAGATTTAGCATAAGTCAATACATTCGTATATAATGCTATAAAATATAAAAATAAGTTTAACATATCAAGAATCGGTTCATCATTTTCGGTATACATCAATTAACAATGAATACTTATTAATCATCGTTAACTATACTTTTAAAATTATGACCATTTGCAATCATAAATCAAAAGGAATTCTACAACAAAACTAGGTGTTTTTCAACCCTACTCATGAACGTTTTGCTTTTATTTTTAGTTTTCGATATATATCCTTTTATCGAAGGAAATCATATATCAGCATTTGATATTCCATAAAGGTATCTCCCCATGCCATTTATTCCATAACCGAGCTCAAACTCGAGGCCACTAAACAGTCCCACGGTATTTGTTTGGAACGTTTTAGGTTACGGGCTCTACAGCAACTTGAAAAATATGTCCTGTCAATTTTCTTAACAAAAAGTAAACATCCTAGTTATCAACGTTGGAAACCTGTTTTGATTCACTTGGTACATTCAATTTAGTTGCTGAATGAAGCATGACAATGAAATGAATAGTACAATTTTTTCTTACACAATTTACAATTTCAATACAGAGACAACTCCTCTTAATGCGCATTTATTTGGTAGCTCAAATGAATGGTTAGAATAAAGTCGCGAGAAGAATACCAACCTTTGATTATGCTCAAGGCGTGGATTTAAATATTTAATTCACATAGCTTATGTCAACAAAAAAAAAATTCTATGGAAAATGTAAAGGCGGTTTGATTTGAGATTTTAGTTTTTTAATTTTCAGAATTTTGTGAAGAAAAAATTAAAAACTGAAAATGAAAACTGAAAATTAGATTTTATAGTTTTCAGAATTTTCAGTATTTCCTTCATAAAATCTGAAAAACTGAAAATGAAAACTAGAAACTCAAAGCTCTAAAATCTTATGTCTTCAAAGCATTGAAATTGTAACAAAGTTAAACTTAACTCTTTTAGAGCCTATTTGGTTAAGGCTGATACAGCTTCCCGATGAGCTATTTGTGGCTTCTTAAGATAAGTTTTGTGAGAAGTTAAAAATACTTGTATGCTCCTATAGCTTATTTAATGTGTATCCCAAGAGCAACTATAATCATTTAATCTTGATTGAAAATGCTTAAAATTTGTATAAAAATATTAAAAAAATGTGTGGCTGTAAATATTCTTGAACCATATTTACTCCTATATAGCGTTTGGTTAGTGTTCTGGGACAGAAATACAGGGACAAAGACAGAAATACATGGATAGTAGAGACAGAGACATAAAAATTATTATCCCCACTTTCTCCATAAAGGAGTTAAATTTCTGTCTCTGTGTCCTGTCTCCACTATCCCTACTTATTGGAGGGACATTAATACTGAAAATTTCTGGCTCTAGGACAGAAATTTTTTTTATCCCCATATCCCATCTCTGCCACCAAACATGATACAGAGACAGTCTATCCCTGTATTTGTGTCTTGGGACACGAACCAAACACTGCCCTAGAGTGTACAAGTATTTCTCGTTAGCAAGAATCAATTGTGGAGGGTGTACAAATAGATTGTTGGTGGCGGATAAAATGATCCGCACCTGTTTCGGAGCATTGCAAGCTCCACTTTTGTGAGCCATTAGATTCATTCTAATAGAAATCAACAGATGAGATTAAATGTCTGTGTTAGTAGACCCTAATTTAGAGGGAGCATGTCAATTCCTTCACTTTTATACTCTTGACATCATTTCTGCATCTCTATCTCTTCCAACACCTTGCCAACATCAGATTCTCCTTTTACAATCTCCCTGACAGTAAACAATTGGCCTTTAATGGAGGTCTACTGCACCAAATCTTGCTACGGCAACACCGACTATTACAATTTTTGTGGAACAATTGTAAATTAGACACATGTCCGATCTGATCAATACACATTAAGATCAAAATCTATAGATTCTACATTGTCCACATAATTAAACTACGCAAACCATTCTGCTCCGACTGCCTAAACACTTCCCACACCAAAGCCCTTGAGGATCTGTACTCTGTATTATTTGGAATGCCTCAAATTTTTCTTTGTTTTTTTTTTTAATTAACAACAAGCTAACTTCTTTTGGACGAAGGGCAAAAACCCATTGGACATAAGCACAACTTAATCCAAGGCGAGGAAGAATGCACCCAAACGTGTATGAGAGAACTACTAATGACTTGGAGGAATATGTTACCAATAAAGCAATACTTGTTACTTTTTCTCTGCGCACACATGGACGAGATGAAGACATCAGGAAGAAAGGAAGATGATGAAAGACTTGACATGTTATCTATCAATTAGAGTCCATTAATACATATATTTTGTCTCGTTCATTGATTTTTATTAATTCAAATCCAATGGTTTGTAAATGAGGAACATTCACTGCTCCAAAAGTGTGGCGGACCAATTTATCCACCACCATGTTAGTAATCTTAAGCACTATCCTTAGTAAAACACAACTAATTATTATGATTGTTTCGATATCTACATTCAAGTTAATAAATTTATAACGAAACCAAAACATCAAGTTTCTTGCATTACAAAGTCTGTCAACCTTTTGGCTGCGCAAGATACTGTTTAACATTCATGTAAATTTAGATGAAAGTCAACTGTAAGGATTGAGGAAATGTTACATCTTTATTATATTCCATTTGTTTCCAATAACTATTATTGGTTTTTTACTTTCAGATCTTTTAGAATATCTGCCAATTTATTTATATCATTAGTATTAACGTGTTAGTTAAATAATTAATATATTTATTAAAATTAATAATAATAATTATATACGAATAGTTTTTGTATAAAAGGAGTGAAGTTTTAAAAGGAGCTGGAAGGTTACAAGGGATAAAATTGGATTTATCTTTCAAACATTTGAAAGCATCGTTCATGGAAAGTACTTCGTAGAAGAGTAACCTGATCCTTATTCGAAACATGTCAAATTTCATTTATTCGTATTCACATAAGATAAGAAGCTACAAACAGATTTCGCCGACCTTGACAGTTGCATGGGTCAAGCTGTATCCTGTATTAGAATATAAAACCCTGTACATACATTACTCGAGCAATTATTTTGGCCTAATGAGGAATTATTAACTATTTTTATAAGTAAAATTAGATATTTGGTAGAAATATTTATTTAAAAAATGATTAATGTTGTATGTATATATTAATTAGGATTTGATTTATATTCACCATGAGTGAAAAAAATATTTTTACACAAACATCTAACTATGTATTACTACATCAGAAAAATATTTGACTTAAATATCCTCTATTTTAAAAATTCTTACAAATAAAAGCTTATGATAGATGACATTGTAAAACTTTTACATACAACCCGACTTGAGAACGTGACCAGCACGTGAGGAATCTTATCCCCACGTAAGCCTTCTGGATGACGTGTCTCTCTATATGCATACTTTATTATAAATAATACTTCAAATAAGATTTTCTTCTAAGTTAATATCAACTTTTCTAATTAAAACATAATACTTGAATTCATAAAACTAGAAGTGATATCCCAACTCTAAGAACTTCTGCGCCAAAATCGTTGATCATAAAATCATAAACTGTGTTATAATATGATATAAATATGAATCCTGCTCAATCTAAAAAAAAATTGGATTATAGCCACTTAGACAATCTATTACATAATATAAATCTGAATCAGTGATTGAAATCCATACTTTGAATTCGAGTAATATATGTGGAAATACATAAACTTTGAAATTAACTACAATGTCTCAAAATACATGCGTGGCTCGAATTCTGCTTGCAAATCTACTGGAGCTTGCTAATACTAACATAAACCTATACTAAGCCTTACTCCAAAATAAATTTGTAAATCTACTGGAGCCCGTGTCTGGCATCTACTGAGCTGAAACTGAATTTGTACCTGCAATTATGAGACGAAGGGAGAGGGGTGAGTCAACGGACTCAGTGAGTGAGCTCTCACCCATCACCCACATAGGACAACCAAGGAATATACATATAATATCATACATGCAACAATCATAAATCATTTGATATTCATATACATAATCTCATTGAAAATATATCTCTGTATTCATAAATTTATAAAAAAAAACATTTCTAAGTTCTTACTCCCACAAGAAAATCATTTCTCATATATATAATATCTCTTAAATTAAATATTCTCAGAAGAACATCAATAATTCCTGAAAATATAATTAACAATATTCTAATAGAGAAACATGGATATCTGTCTAGTTATGCATGTCAACCATGACATAACCAATCTGCTATAGGTGCCAGACACGGGCTCCACCCTCAGCCTCTATTGGGTGCCAGACACGGGCTCCACCCTCAAGACTTTGTTCCTTTCCCCCAGACACGAGCACAGGAAAGAACATGTATTTTCTATTCTGTGAGATTGCCTCTAAGGACAACTTAGTACCAAAGTTAACGATCATTTCTCTCAGTCTTTAACTCACTGTTTGTTTCTCTATAGCTACCGTCTAAATTAGTTGGATAAAATCATAACTGAAAAATGGGTACTCAGTCCCTGGTGAACAGAGCCCCTAAATATTAGTACACTGGGAGTTCTGGATTCATATAACTCTAACAATCTGACTTTAGCATAACTGTGGCGGTGAGAATCGTGCCCAAGGGATCACCCATTTGTAGGTAACCCGATCTCAAACCCACAGAATATGTATCTGGCAGTTGCTAAGAATCATACTGAATTCCATACCTCTTAGTACCATAAAACTGAAGTTCTAAATTCAAATCTCAAACTAACATATCTTTTTCGTGTACTGGATAAATCTAAAATCATAAATTAAAGCACTAGGGTTCTAAATTATGGAAACTCTAAAACCATAATAGCATATTTCTTCGTAAAACTAATCATGCTTTATTCAGCAAAGCTCAACTTAATATTCTAAAAGTTTTCTGAAATCCAAAGTCCAGAGTATATACATAATGATATCATAACTTTGGAAACATATTTGTCGAAATAGTGACTAGACAAAATCATATATTCCTCTAACAATTGTTTCATTAGCATATAAAATATTGCCCATGCATACAACACAACAACCATGGTCCCTTGGTTTTGTAAAACTTTTTCTTTTATGCTATCATCATAAATCAAAATTTTTCTAACTTGACATAATCATATAAAATCATATTCTATACTTTTTCTCATCTCAAATTTCATATTTCACAAATATCATGCATCAAACATAGTTATAATGGCTAAAATAAGGCCATGAGTATGAACCCACTCACCATTTAGAGTCGAGAGTATATAGGCACCACCAACTTGACCCGGAGAGCTTGGAATGACACCAACAACTGCCATAGAGCAACCATTAATTTAGATTAATTTCTAATGACCTCTAGATGGCTCTAATATAACCCTAATAACCTTGGGGGAGCACCCCCACTTGGCAACAATAAAAGAAAATAACATCTCATACTAAGAACATAGAAGAATGGAAAGAACGGAGACAAAATCTATTAACATAAACATACCTTAATGATTAGGGATGATGAAATGGAGTAGATTTGAGAGAATGAGAGAAAAATTAATGGAAGAGGAGTAGGGTTTGGAAATGGGGAGAAATTTTCGAGTTTGAGGGTATATAAAGGGGTAGGGGGTCACTAACGCGAAACGACGGGTTTTGGACAGTTTGGGTATTGTTGACACCACTATAGCGGTGTATGACCACTATAGCGGTCTTCCCAGCCCACACCCCCCCCCGAACCATTCACTTACGATCGTTATAGCAGTTCCCAGGGGACAAAAACACGTTGCTGCTGCCACCATGACCGCTATAGCGGTCCCCAAAATGCCCAAAACCATACTGCCACCAACTGTGATCGCTATAGCGGTGACAGTAAAACTACTGTCAGCACCCCTGGTGCTCCTGGCATCTGGGTTGTCTCACTACTCACTTATTTACTCTCCATTAACTTTAAAACATAAATATAAATAAGGAAATACCTCCCATTTGGATTTAAATCAAATATCATAAAAATTGAAATCCCAACCAATCAAAATCTAAATTTTGGGTTTTAGTTCAAATCCGAGAAACTTTGCGATTTTCTAAATTTATGAGTTAAAAATGAAACGTTTGGAGACTTTATAAAATTCGTTAAAAATCACTCTTTAACTTGTTTTGCCATTGGGAACTATTACCGGGACTTTTGATCCAAAGAAAGTGGCTCTAACATATAGCCTTCCAAGGAGGTGTAAGATCCACACTTGGCGAACTCCAGGACCCGACAACATAGGTGGGTCCCGAGGGACCCTAAAGCCAACCGAACTTGTCCACTGACACGTGTACACCGGGTATTACAATTATCAATACATCAATATTAATTTTTATTAATCAAGATAAATTAATTTTATGGATTTTAATTTTAATGCATCAACATGGTAAAATTTTGTCTAAATCATATATTGTCATATAAATAAATATGATCGATTCTCACATCTATTACTTGAACGATCACATAAATTAATGCATTTAATTAGATAACAGTGCAAAAAAGAATATCAAAATTAAACTTGTAATCTATTTAAGTTTCTAATTAAAATTTTATTCTTTGTATAGATAAACATGTTTTTATAAATATTACGATTTTCTCACTTGGTTATCTCTAAAACCATGATTTTACCATTTAATCCCAAAATATATTTATTTATTTATTTTTGTGTTTGATGCCTCATATTCCTTTTATCTCTAGTCCATGTAACATCGACGTAACAATATTGCACATTAGCACTAATCATAAAATCTAATGGAACGCCAACAAAGGGACCAAATGTGAGTGTAAATGATTTTTGCGGGAATAAATGATATAACTTTTAAAAAATTTGGGACCAAACGGAAAAATGTGATATCTTAAGGGGACCAAAAGTCTGATATTTTATTACTTTGAATTAACATTTGAAAAGACCTTATACGATGTATCATTATAAAATAAATGTCAATTTGATTAAATTTATAAAATAATATCTAAAGTAAAATAAAATAATCAAAGTATGATGAGAGTTTTCATTTTTTTTATAATGCAAAAGGTATGCCTCAACTCACGCAAACATAGTTGAACATGTATATATGTGATAAGTAGTTAACAACCTACAAAAAGAAACAATAAAAATACTACCACAATAAAAAATTCATGATCGAACAAATAATTCTTGCAATAGATACATAGGCATCCTTTAGAGTTGAAAAAAATGGCATAATATAATTTTTGGTCAACTACCTTGTTTTTATTTTTTATTTTCATCACCTAACTAATTTTATATTTTTTTGGTCCGTTGACTTATTTTGGCTTTTCATTTTGGTTCCTAACTAATTTTCTATCCTATTTTTTTTTTCTAATTTCTACTTTATTTAATCTCTATTTTTATTTTGTAGTAAAAAAAGGGTGCATGTAGAAAATAAAATAAAATAAATATAGAAAGAATAAAACATTAGTTAGGGGACCAAAATAAAAAAATAAAAGTTATGGATAAAAAAGAATAGAGAGTTTAGGTATGAGACCAAAATGAAAAACAAAGATAAGTTAGAGGACAAAAAGAAAAAAAAAAAGAGAAAATTAGTCCGGAGCCCAAAATAAAAATAAAAAATAGATTGGGTGTAAAAAAAGTGCACATAGAGTGCTGTACAATAGGGTAATTCAATCAAAGCGTCATTGATGAGATTTTCGCCTCAAATCTGGAGGTTCTGAATATAGTTTTCATGAACTGCAATGTTACCATACCCTAGCACTGCCTTTCAATAACATCTTGAGAACATCACAGATTTCTTAGTTGTGTTTACCAATTGCATTCTCAGGTTCCATCCACCTCCCATCCCCGACCTCAAATTAGTTTCACTGGACCTTCATCTAGAGCTAGCGGCCGGAAGGAAGCCATCTTCTCAAGGTGGGTCACTGAGCAATCCAAGAATGGTCAAAATGACAAAAGCTACCATTGAGGTTAGTATGCATAATGAAAAGATCTTATATGATGCTTTCATGGGGACATCTTTTTTCCTTTTTCTATTGTGTGCAATATATTTTGTTTTAAATTAAAATTTGAAGGATCTTATACATGTTAGCTTCAACACCCTTCTGAAAGTTCTACAGCTTGTGTTTTGAATAACAATAAAGTAAATTTTGTTAAAATATTTTGTAGAAAGCATTAATGTTTCACTTGAGTTTATGTGACGTTAAACAGAACTATTCTCGTTTCATGTAAATTCAATTGATGAGATATTTTTCATAATATTATATTTTAACATGATTATAATTTCACTCAAAAAGGTTCAAAGCTTAAATGATGTGAACAATAGTTCAGAAAGCAAATTAGTATATGTTAGAGACTCAAGGAAGCACTAGCAACCATCAGAAACCAAGCTTATACCATCAGAATGTATGTCGCATGCTCTAAAAGCTCAAAGAACAACAAAGAAATGAAGATATCATGATCAAGATCTTCAATTTAGACAAGAATTGACCCTAAAGACATTCTAAATAATGAACAGATCCTTATAAAGTTCAGAGTCAAGCAAATAAGATTAACATGAAGATCAGAAGCTGTAAAGCTAATTCAAAAAGCTCGCTCTATCTATTTAGAAACTGTGCTAAGTCAACAGAAACGGAGGGAAATTTGAAATTCAAATAAAGTCAACTCTCAGAAACGTATTGATAATGACACATTATTTTTATACTTGGTCAACATCCTCACCTTCTAGAAGAAAAAGTTTAGAAACCACATTTGACAATGGTTCTACACCTACAAAAGATAGGGCCCACATAACTCAGCTACACTTCTAGAGGACAATTCCCAGGACACAAAAAGAAGATTAACATATATCAAGAGGAAGCAAAATCAAGAGGAAACAATTATATTTGAAATCGACCTTCACACATGAGAAGACTTTTGCGCACATGAACACTAAAGCTTCTCAATACTCATCTTTAAAAGTTACTCCTTGTAATTTGTTTCTGTTTTAGAAATCTTCTTTTTAGTACTCATTAGATAACATGTTTTTCTGAGAAAGAATTTGGGAAGAAATCTCTGAAGTTTGAGTGTAGACACTGTTTATTCATAGAAAAACTTTAGTACTATTTGTTCGAGAGAACCAACCAAAATCAAAATCTTATATACATTAATACAGTAGTGATTAAAGTGGGGTTGGATTGAAGAGGCTAGTAAAATGATTACTTGGTGTGAGAATAAATTGAAACTACTGCTCGCTTAAATAACTTAAGAAGGCTATACAAAGACTATCTTATTTTCTCTGGGTTGAGAAAGGATTATTGGTGAAACTCAACAAGTTGTTGAGAATTAGATGTAAACAATGTTTAGCCAAATCAATATAAAAATCTCTAAGCAATATCTCTCTCTCCTTATCTCTTTATTATTTAGCATTTGTGTCTGTTTGATTATATGTGTCTTAAAAGGATTTCATACAATTTCTGAGTTTTATACTAAGTTCAAAATAGTAACTTTTTGAATTATACTAATGACAAATTTTCACTTCCTTTAAGTGAAAAACTTGATATACTTTGTTTAGTATTTAAAAAACGCAAACAAAGTTCAAAACACGATTCACCCCCTTTCTCGTGCTATGTTTAACCTACCATATGATGTATCAATATAGAATAAATGTCAATTTGATTGAATTTATAAAATAATATCTAAAATAAAATAATCAACTTATGATATATCAATATTTCAAAAATGTATGTCACAAGTTGTCAACAGCCTACAAAAAGAAACAAAAAATAGTCCCGTAACAAAAATAAAAAAATACATGATTGGAAAATAAGTGACTTTTGCATGACTTACTTCTATCATGAGTTAAGTATGTTGTTTCCGTATAGAGTACTCGCAGTTAGTAAGCACACCTCGCGTCACCATCTGTAAATGTGATTTTTACTTGTCTTTGGGTAGAAAATCACTCAGTTTATATCTTTTGCTGCTTGTTGATTCATCCACCAGTTGGAAGCTCAAATAGAGATGTTAAAGTTGGATTCAGGTGACCATGAAAAGAAATGTGAAAATGAAGCTAAGTGCATATGAAGAATGTACATTTGGAAATTAATTGGACATTAATTATGGAGAGAAGTGCAGCTAGAGCATTTCATGAAACCATCATGATGAGCAGTACAAGATCGACATGTAAATGATGAGTAGTAAAGTGGACATTACGGAGAGAAGAGCAACTACTGCTTCCGCTGTCAAAGTAGAAGCAACCTCCTCATCTAAGTACAGATCGTCTTCATGCATGACATGTGGAAACATATCGTCTTCCCTTTGTTATTGTCTTCGTCTTTGTTAAGGTAAGTACTCTCAGTTAGTTGTCGAGCAGTTTGTTTTGCAGTTGTGATTAGCTGGCAAAGTATATAGTTATCACAAGAAAGATAATTAAACTGCCTTCATTAGTGTGATTCTGTTCCCCTTATCATCCCCATGCTCTTAAATCAATCATGCATAAAACTCATTATTTATTTTATAATTGTTTTTATTACTTAATATATAATTTATAAAAAATTAAATCATGACTCAAAAACACCCTAAGATAGTCATCGTCTCGCAATAGTTGATAATCATCATTGTCCTCTGCAGAGAAATTATATGACCATCATTGTCTGAGCTATTCGCATTTACACCGTTCGCGATCATAGCAGTAGAGTGCTGTTCGCGGCAACATTTTGAAACACTGCATACTCTTCATTATCGAAGTGATCACTTACGTTGGCGTTGCCATCGTTGGCCACGTAATCGTTCGCGAAGCTGTGCACGACCTCACCATTGCCGCCGTTAGTGACCTCGCCGTCGCCGTCGCCGTCGTTCGCCACTTCCATGCAATTAGTCTATTTCTTCCAAATGCAAAATGGAGATGAGATCGAATTCCAAACCAAACATATGCACCCACCCCGCTCTGCAATCATTATCCCTCAACACTAATCAAACCTTAACCCCATTCACCACCACAATCATCGCCCACCGTCCACTCTACCACCACATCACTCTCAAGAGGCACTTCCTTTTTCCCCTCTACCACCGTTAATTCTCACTTGTATTACCATTGTCACTTATTCATTTTGCATATTATTTAACAAATATATAAATTAAAGACAACACAACAAAGAGATCCTATAAACAAAAGAAGTTCAATCTCAAGCACAAATCCATCAGGTGGGAGTGTCTGCTAGTAAGAAAGAAGAAACCGCATTTGGTAAATCTTGATGCATTATTAAAACTTGGCCTTTTAGAAAGGGGCGGTTTGAATGTACGTAGGGACGGTTTCTTCATTTAAACTAAAGGCAAGGCACAACTAACTCAGGATAATTGTCCACCCCTTCATTTCTCACAGCCAGCTCTTCTATGTATTATAATAATAATAATAATCCAAAAGATGAGGCGAAGAGGGTGGTGGCACCGCAGGAGGACTGTGGTGACCTGGAGAAGAAGATGAAGAAGAGGGGTTAGTGATTGGGGCAAGAGATTAAAAACTAGAATAGGTTAATTTGGTAATTTTATGTGTTAAAATGAGGACGATGACAAAGTCCAAAAGAGTGGTGGGACGAAATTATTCGGCACCCACGTACCCCTTCCGGTGGAGGATAATTTGGTCCATGTATCTCTTGGATCTTGCGATGTTCTTCCTTCCAACCACAAGATTATCCTCAAATAACATTTTATTTCCTTATACTCTTTACACTGTTTGTTGCTTCCAGTGCACACTCAACAACCCCTCTTCAACAAAACCACCTATCTCTAGGATTCAGCTCCAACACTGCATACATCACCTATTCATCCTTCTTTCCTCATCATTGTCAGAGACACTAGGTTGCTGCTAGCTCCATCTCACTCACCTTTCCCAAGTTGGGCCCGCGAGTGGGGAATCAAAGTTTTAATTTCTTTTATTTATTTTTGCTTTGCTTCATTCGATTGAAACAAAAAATTATTGTTGGTTTGGCAGTGCAAATGGAGATCAACCATAACCACCATCTATGATGACAAAAACAAGAAGATAAAATTGTTATTTTTTTATTACTCCGTTCTTTTGTATTTTTGCAGTTATTGAAGATTCAAAATAGCAAGACTTGGAGTTATAAAAATTAATATTGAATGGATCCAAGAATAACCACCATCCTTGATGTAAAATTGCAGAGGAGAACAAGTGTGGGCTTTCTAACAGTAAACTAATGTTGTTCTCCCATCACGAGAGATGCTGAATGCGTTCAACAATTGTCGCTGATCTCAGTTTGACGGCACCACAGCGCTAGGCGTTGTCGAAGTTGAGGATGGGGCATCGGTTCAATTTATACAACGTAGAAGCAGCAGATTGGGGGAGGGGAGGGTGTGGGAGCAGCAAAGGCCATGTTTTAAAATTTAGTAATTTTAAAAATATTTTATTTTATCAAATTATTTAATAACTTTTATTTAGTAATTAACTTATTAAATCTTAACCATTCAAAATATAATTTAACAGTTTAAACAAAAAGATCATCACAAGTTGCAGAAGATATACGAGACTAAATTATCTTTCATCACCCCTCTTACATAACACATAATTAGATCATCAATCAATCAAGTTATCTGCATGGAAATGTCGTGCCACGCCACAATCCATGCCTCCGTAGCCCCGCAGCACACCATGATTCAAAATTTATGCATGGATCATTTGATTGCACCCATGAATACATATCCCACCACTTACAGCAGAAACACCAGGCAAAAAGGAAAAACAAGTGCCAGAGTGCTCCAAACTTTGTTCAATACCGGCGCACATTTGTCATGAGAAATGAAAAGCTATTATGAAAAGCCTTCACCGAGGAATGGAAACCAAGTTCTATCTTGGACATCCGCAACAATCCTGGTATTGGCTCACAGTTTTTTCCTCACCTTATCCATCACCGGCTCCCAAGCCTCCTCTCCGTTGGCAAGCCTCACAATTCAGACAGGGGATAATGGCTACCTGACTTGTCGTAAATAATTTTGAGGCCAGACATTGATCCAAAACAACATAGAATCATCTTAGCATTCAACAGCACCACCAATTTAGCGAATCAATTGACCACAAGTATATCAATCAATCTGTTGTTTTATCATCTATGTGGCAATATGCGGAGAAACTATGATCAAAGCAACCTTTGGCTAACTGACTCAGCTCAAGACATGGATTTAATCCACATACCTTAATTATGATTCTTTCTATGTCTACATCCAAGATAATAAATTCATACGAACAAAAAAAAAAAAGCCAGCATATGCCTTGCGTCACAAAGATTGTTAACATTTGCATTGCACAAGATACTGTTTGACATCACATAAATTTAGATGAAAGTCATACGATATGTGAGGATTGAGGAAATATATTACATGATGACCATACCAATACATCTATCTCATCAAATTCCATACAAACAATTGACTCACCGTTCTTTTTTGTAGGAATATGTAATATCCGATGAGTATGACTGTTTCAAAAGGAGTTGCAAGTTACAAGGGATAAAAGTGGATCCACCTTTCAAACATCTGAAAGCATCGGTCATGGAAGTACTCAGTAGGAGAGTGACCTGCCCCCTGTTTGACATTAGTATGTCAAATTTCATCATTCATTCGTATTCACCTAATATAGGAAATTAGATAAACACATTTCTCATATATACCTTGACAGTTGCATAGGTCAAGCGGTATCCATTTGTATTAGAATATCCAACCCTGTACCTACAATACAAACTCGAGCAATTAATTTGGCCTAAGGGGGAATTATTCAACTCAAATAGTGAATTTGTGATACATCACTTTTCTAGGTAGTCATGCAAGAATTTTAATGCATGGTGAATGTGTATGCCATTCTTTGCAGTAGTACTTAAAGGAAAAACACTTACCCTGCGACTTGACCGTCAACAAACCAAGGCGTCCAGGAATAGTCTACAGTAAGATTTAGGAATCTCAACCAATATTCAGTTGATATATGAGGAATAACCATGTCAAGGTCGCCACTACACAGCATAAGACCTTAGCAAAGTCAAAATCACTTAATAGTTAAACTTAAATCTAAACAAAATTACATGTCTTAAAGATATGCCTATACATAGAAGTGGGTGTGGAGAACAAGACATCAGGGTCACATACGTGTAAATTAATACTTGTAAACCCGTCTTGGTAAGATTCTGGTGGTAAGGAATTACACTATCAATGTCCTTATAGTACATGTCATCCAGGGTCAAGTTGCATCGAGACCATGCATCAAACGTTCCCTGGTTTTTGTCAGGACAAAGATTAGTTAGTCAGGATATTAGAGAAAACACATATTATGTAGCATTAATCATGGACTACTAACATGCGCGTACCTCACGAACGTGGAGAGCCTCCTGAACAGTCCTATCATTTGCCCATATGAATGAAAGTAAATAAACAAAAATCTGCATAAAAGCAATTTAAATCTTCTTGTCTAGTAAGAAAATCATGTTAGTCATGTACATATATGAAGGGCAACTCTATAGTCTATACAGTAGAACCTTGCACTGCCAATCCTTGGCTTTATGTTTCAGAGATGGATGGAGAAAATGTTCGGCTTCCTTGAGAACTCTTCGGGCCAGTTCATCATCTGGTTTTGGGGATACTAGAGCACAGTTAGGTTCAAGAACATTGTCTTCATAGATATCACCTAGGCACTGCAATTATAAATATCCAAATACATATTACTTTAAAATGATGTGATTATGTGAAGAAACAACAGCTTAAAATTTCACCATATTTAGTAGCCCCCTTAATACCTGGGCTATTGGTTCAAGAGCTTCCACACATTTTGCATCTAATGGATCTACCTCATAGTACCAACCATTGCAACTTTCTTTGGCTGCCTGTGAAAGAGAGTATGATTGTGAATCATTAGAATTTGCTAGTCAATGATAAACTTCTCTTGAAGCTACTGAAACAGGTTTTTCTTCTTGTACATAGGCAACTTAGTCTCTGAAAATATCCCTCTATTACACTTCAGTCTGGAATATATTTAAGTATATGATTTAGTCTGGAATTCATGTTAGTATCTACAGTTATCAAACTGAAAGACTTACTTCATGAATTTAAGGGCAAACTTGTATCCATAACTAATTTAGGAACAAAACTGGGAATGAGGAATGCTTCCGAGGGCTAAATTTCCCATTTACTCAGATGTTATATGAAGTTATGATTAAAGCATAGCAGAATATGACATGACCTCCACTCATACCTCATAAAACTTGTCTGATATGAGTGCCTTATTGCGAGCATAGGGTACTCTTGAATTATGCTCTAGCGCTGTACTAGTATGTGGGGAGCCACTTAGGATTCCCTGAATAAATGTTTAAGAAAATAAAAGCAATGTGATCTCTTAAAGCCCTCAAATATGATGCATAGTGAATATAGAAATTCATGTATCACTTACTACTAAGTTTATATATGGCTGAAGTCCAGCTGCATTACCTGCATTTACTACTAACTGTAAGTCCCCCGCATTATAGTCATTGATTGACAATGATATAAAATTTCAAGCCATTAATCTGGAAGAAAGACTAGAATAGCGACGATATTTAACAGCTTGATATTAAAATATAATTGAATTTGTCTTTTACAAAAGTTTAGTTTTAGCTGGTTCAAATCCGCTTAAGTTTTTTTTTTTTTTTCTGCGGATTGAATATATTAAAGGAAACCTATTATTTGGCTGGACTTATTGACAATACTTTGATTCAAACTTCCATTCTTTTGGTTTTGGTGACCAGATTCTGTGATTCATTTGTATTTAGATCTGTGGCATTGAAAATTGACTAAGGGCTGATTAACAAGACTCAGGAAGGTTGAAGTTGCAGGACAAGAGTGAGTAATAATTGTGTGATAGTGATACTATAGAATTTCAACCCATTCTTCATGTCTATGTAGGTGTAACATTCAACTTTGTCTCAGAACCACTGAAAGAGTCAATAGTAATGATCAAACTCAAGACCTTTCGTCATCGTTTTTCATTCCTACCACTTAAGCATACCTTTGCAATCAAAAGAAGGAAATCTTGACGCTTAAAACTTACTATGTAGTATATGCTGTGTTATGATTGGCCCCAACAATCCACTGTATGAATCTGTGGTAATGTAGACCCTATTCGAGATGTATTCTGGGTGCTCAATCAGCCACTGCATTCGAATTGAAGTCGCATTACACATCTTTTAAGATGACATAACTATTAAGTATTTCCTAGACTACAGATTTTACCTTCCTCAAGAATTTGGAGGTTTGCGTAGCTGATATAGTGTCTGACATCATGTAACCTTCTTGAGTTGTAGCATATGAGAAGCCAGTGCCAACAGGAACATCAGGGAATATTATGCTAGCAGTCTAGAAATGTTTAGCATAACTGTTAAGCAATTAAATCTACAAGTTGACAAGATCATAGCAGCATAGCAGGGGAGGAACGGTGTGAGGTTTTTCACCTTTGTCCAGGGGTATGGCCTTAAGCTTAGTTGTGGCAAACCCCCAGAATAATCTGTCCCATTGAAAGCTAATGGACCTAAATGGATAGAAACAAACCAGATCAAAAATTGAGCTGATGACTAGCTCATTGTCTTCGTCAATATAATTTTTCAAAGAATTTAAGTTGCCTTTTTTTTTATATATATTTTTCTCAGGAAAATCAAAATAGATAAACCACAAGACAGCTGCTTTCAAGAATTCTCTTATATCTATATTCTTTTCAATCTTTCTCCTCATCATTGAAAGGAATAGCACACTACAACATACCAGTTTGGTAGAAAAGTCCATTTAAACCAGAACATCCAGGACCTCCAACTAAGTAAAGGAGAAGAGGGTCAATCCGTGGCTTTCCTGTTGACTCAACAAAATAGTAGAACAGCTCCGATTCCTCCACTCCTATATATCTTTATCACATATTTAAAAAACAATCTAATTAGCATATCATTTATGTCAAGGCATGCTACCAAATATGTTACTTGTTTACATTTGCTCATAACACAAACACAGTACAAGACTTGTATGCTACATACCCAGTCTCAAGCTTGAAAGGCAACGGACCCTCAAAGCCCGGCAAAGTGTTGACAATGTTGCCACAGTGTGCATGATTAAAGAAAAGCAATAGCAATAGAAGCAGAGGCAGCAACTGTGATTGAAAGCAAGAGAAAGCCCAGCACATGAACTTGTTCACGGAAGTCAACTGCACCCTCATAATTCTTGTATTATTATTTGATCCTTGCACAAACACCAAAGTGATTAAAATTAAGGCTTGTTAAGTTTGTTTATATCACTTGATTAGGCAGGGCCTCATAAGGCAAGACAGTCTGAACCGTCGGTGTTCCCTCATTTTCTTTGCAGTAAAGTTCGGTAGCTTGAAGGTTCATATCTCCCATTCAATTAAATATAGTAGGCTCAAAACAATTTGTACGTGTATTAAAAATCAAATGTTAATTGAAAAACTTTGAAGAACTATAAGGCTAAGAAAAAAGTAGTTGATCCTCACTTTTCAATGTCATGAAAGTGCTTACCATATTATTTTCGTGATGATCAATATTTTGTTGTTAATAAATTAGCATGCAAAGGTTAGCTCTTGTTTCTTAACCGAGAAGTGTTTTGACTTTCAGTTGACACGCATTCTCGCAAGTGATGAGTTGACGCTATAGTCCATATCCATCTACTTGAAGGCCATATCAACCCGGTATTCAAACTAGCAAAGCTGGTCAATGAATTGCTGGTGGAAGAGATGGGAAACGATGATGAGCCAGAAGATCATGGAACTCAAGAACAAGGCGGAGGAGGTCACTAGACTCGGTGGTTCTTTATACACGAGCTTTGGTATGAAATGCAGTACTGTGATGATTCATTCATCTTTCTCCTCTTGAATAAGTAGCATTGTGAACCAAAAGCTGATGCATTTGGTTGCTAGAAGTGATAGGATGCGCCACCTTGTAGTGGAATGTACTGCCTCATCATGGCATCTCAAACGCCGTTTCTTTCTTTCTTGAAGAAATCAGAATTCCATGAATGAGACATGCCCATGATTTTCTATTAATTCAGTACTTAGCAGCTCTTTAGGAATTATTATGAGGCTATATTACTACAAGTTGCATGCATAAGTTACAAGGATTCAAAATAATATGCTTTAGCTTTATGAGTCAAGCCTCAAGGGTCATGTGTTCCGGCCTAGGGGCTACAACTGTATAGTGAGTGAAGAGGCATTGCTAAGCTAAATTAGAATATTTTTTTTTCTCTTTTTCTGCAGTGGACAACGGTTAAGCAACCTTTAAGTAAATCTTATATTACTTTTCATTTTTTCTTTCATTTGTCCGGTAGTAATATGAACATATTACATGTCACTAAGATGAAGCATTATGAACATCAAGTTTGAAACACAAGACCATATGAAAAAGAGAGAGGATGGTATGGTAGAGTCAGCACCTTTATATTATATCCTTTCTCCCTTCTCTTATTTTTAGACTATGTTTATTTTCTATATACAGATGACATTCCTGATAACTAGCTAAACTGAGAATCATTTGGACCGGGGTTGGGTATTGAATGTACGCCTGCTTTTACTTGACAGGCTAATTGAAGTTTCGCTGTATCAAAAGCTGAGCCCCTTCAACTAGTCTCTTTACCACCTCGCCAGCAGGCAGAATTTCCTTTATGAGACCAACACCTTGGCCAGCATACATTGCCATGCTCTCAATATCTCCCGTAGCTGTGAAGTTCGGGACAGTACCAGCAAAACGACGAGTCTCTTTCTCCTGTTTATAGCAAAAGAAGTGTCTATAGTCAAACACAAATGAAAAATGTAATGCTACCAATATTGAAATTATACACATACTGAAAACATACCACGCCATTAATTGTTGAATGGCCAATTAGTGGCTGGTTGGATTCATTTTCATGGGCCGGAAGGGATCTCCAATCTTTGTAGAAGGGTGTCTGAAGGACACGTTGCGGTGCACCAGGCCATCTCGCCCTTCCAAATATATCTGTGTACTCAGTTTCATCAATTTCAAGTAGCTTCCTCTTGTATGTAGGATGAGCATAGCTTTCCTCAGTTGCCACGAACCTGAAAACAAGACCCTTGGCATGAAAACACGATGAGAAATAAGTGCAATTAAAATTTAGATTAAGTTAGGCATGGTAATAATGCTGGGAACTGTCGTATGTTTCGTCCCAATTAAGTGAATCTAATCTTAACAAGTGAAAACCCTTGTGCCATTCATGATCAATAGAATAAGAATATATATATATATTTCAAACCTAGTGCCTAGACAGACGCCTTGAGCACCAAGTGCCAAAGCAGCAACATAACCTCGAGCATCCACAATTCCTCCAGCTGCAATAACAGGTATGTCTCGGTCAGCAACAAGATCGACGACCCTTGGCACCAACGAAATTAAACCATCCTACAATAAAATTCAGGGGATAGTAACATCAAGTCATCATCTGAGTAGCTGAATTGAAAAATTCCAGTGAATAGTACACAACTGAAACGCGTCATTCACTTCAGCTACCAAAGATCAATCAAGCAATGACCGGAGTTCAAAAGATAGATTTCGTCAAAGGATGAGAACATTGCACAAGTAATTGATGTCTTCTAACATGATGTCGCAAATACTGAAAAGACTGAACAAGCTTCATTTCAACAAGACTTAGAGCTAGAGAAATTTTCACTATATATATGGGGAAAGGAATTTGACATTGTACGCACATTACTTGTCACTCTAGGTCTTATGCAAGGCATTAGGCTCATTACTTCAGGTAGAAATTGTAAGAGAATAATATAAAGCATTCTTTTCCACCATCTTAAAATTTATTTTCCAATAGTAAATTAACAAGAATTCTTATTTATTATGGACACTAAAGCAAGCTACTAATTCCCAAAAAACACACACATGACAAGCATCCACACACCTGACCAATGACATGACCACCAGCTTCACGTCCTTGTACAATTATTCCATCCACTTCAGCATCAATTGCCTGTTTCGCACCTTTGACACTCCCCACCTATAATAGGATTACAAGTACAAATAACAGGTCAGATAGACAGATACCAATCCAGAGTAAACTGACATTAGACTTTTCATATGAACTCAGTACGGCAAAAAAAAGAAGGGGTTATAAGTTATAACAGGCTGAGAAGTTCACTTTCTTAAGACGAATATCATGTTCAACTCTCTTGAATTGAAAAGTAAAACAAGCTCAGTTCAATTATAACTGTGTATCAGGAAAAAATAAGCACGGAATCATTAATTTGCAGAGCAACTAAAAGGAATACCAAAATTAGAATACCATAGTCTCTTAGGGTTTACATAATGTTAGTATTCAGTAGTATTAATAGATGGGACATAAAGCTTACTTGTGGAACAACTTTGACCCCAGCGGAATGAGCCTTATCTACCAATTCCCTTGTACAATCACCCCAGTAAACCTGCAAGACAGCCACTTTTTCCTCCAGAATGACCTTCAAGTTCTCCTCATGAGGGAAGGCTAGGACGACGCCAATCCCAAATGGTTTATCAGTTAAGGTCCTAGTCTTCCTTATGAGCTCCCTCAAGTAATCCGGGCATTCCTGATAGACGAAAATTCGACAAGATTATTAACAAATAATTAATAATGCTTACACTTCATTATAAGGAACTTTACTACAAAAGTACAAATTCATAACATTCACCCTGCGCATGTATAATTGTACATAGCACTAGCTCAGTTCACACAAAATCAGTGAAGGATCATACACGCAAGAGAATTTTTTTTTCCCGTCTTCAAAAAAAAAAAAAAAGGTAAGAGGATAAGTGAGACTTGTATATCACATACCCAGTCAGGCGCCCTGAGCAGACCAAGAGCACCGGCATTGGCAACAGCAGCAACAAGCTGGGGACCAGAGATATCAGGGCCTAATGGCGCCTGAACTATACCATATTCAAAACCCAATATTCCTCTCCAACCCATTCCTAGCTTGTTCTCTTCTTCCTTCACCACCAAACCTGTGGCTAAAGTGTTACACTAATCAGATGGGATCAATAGAAGATGCGAATGATGCAGAGTGGAACAACACGTGCCTTTTATAGCCACCCTGGGAAGTCCTCATCAACTTACGTAAGAGATCACGTCCGAGTTCTTTTACTTTAACCTAATAATTAACAATTCCTTATTTTAACATGATCCACAACAATTGGATCAACATAAAGACGGAACATAATAAAAATTAAACACTTACGGTATGTTTAGTTAGAAGATAGTGGGATAAGTTGTCATTCATAAACTCTTCCTGTAATTTTATATATAGAATATATTTATAAAAATTTACACCTTATTTCACAAAATATATACTTAGAAAACATATTTGAACACAACTGATACTTAACCTAACTTGAATAAGATAAGAATAAAAACTAACATGGTGTCTGAAATATTTTAATAAAATAAAATAAAATTGAATTTTATTAAGAGTTGAAGTTAATTTTGTGTTTGGAATAACTTAGTAAATTAAATAATTAAATTGATCTTCTTACTCTGGACTGTATCTAAAATTAAATTGATTCTATTATTTTTATTATTTTATTTTTTATTAAATTGATTCAATTATCACATCAAATTATATCTATTTGAATGTGATTTAGATATTTTGATGAAATTAAATTCCCTTAAAATTTTAATTTTTTTAATTTCAAATCAAATCGAATTTTAATTAGTAGTGAATTTTACAATGCAGATATCAGACAAAACTAGTAGGCGGCGTGGACAAAGTCCTACACTGAATAAACCCCACACTCCAGATCCGCCGCCGCTCTCTTTTACTATTATTATTATTATTATTATTATTATTATGCTACGTACACTAGTTTTCTTTTTCCTTTTTGACGTAAGTAGGAATAAGTATACAAGTTGAAGTTGAACGCTTCTCACTTGAAGTGTGTACACTATTAGAATTGGCAAAATTAACACAGGTTAACGCGATATATCACTAATCTAATGCTAACATCCTTAATCCGTTTGCAAATATAAAACCTAGTACAAATTAAGAATCTTGCAATAAACGAAATACCTTTGAATTTTCTTATAAATGCTTACCCTGTATAATTTAAATTGATTCACTAATTCACCTTTATAAACAACTACATAAAATAGATTCATGAGAAATATCGTAACAAATTGAAGTCAGTTCCAAACTTTTTACATTTTATATGGGTCGAACATCATCCTATTGATTAAGTGGTCCATTTGTTGACGGAGCTGATGGCATTGGAACTGAGGTTGGTGGGTTTGGGCCTTCGGCTATTGGAGATGCAGAACAACATTGCCTAGGGAGTAAAAAAAACAAAGCCAACAACATAACAGTCGAAATTGAAATCCAATGTAGCCCACTGTTGAAAGAAAGGAAAAGCAGAAAGCCATGGAACACAAACAACCTCCCAACCCAAAAAATAAAAACACAAACAACTTGCCATTTGGTGAATAATTATTTTTGTATGAGAATAAAAAGACATCCAGCAGTGCTACTCTTCTTACAAATAAAGCAATCACGACCTTATAGAAACACACAGTATACACACTATGAGAATAAAAATAAAATTCAAAAACTTGTATTGATATTGGAATGGTGAAGAAGGCAATCGTGGATGGTGGAGTCGCACATTGTGCAAAAACTGACCATAATCCTTGCACCTACTAGAGCATGCTTCAACTTCACCCACTAAATGTAACATTAAAGTGAATATATATTTGGGTTTAGCACAATTTATTTATATGAAGGAAAAAAAAAAGTTCACAACATTGACGGATGAGAAGTTTGAATTGAAACTTTCCCTGAAATGTTAAAGGAGAAAAATTTGAAAGATCGAATTGTCTTTGAGGCTTTGTTTGGATTAATGGAAAGGGATAGAATGGGATAGAAGAGGATGAAATCACTTAATGTTCCATTGTTGGGATAATTTGAATGGAATGGGATGGGGGGGATGAATCCAATTCCATCCAATCCCATTAACTCCACTCATTTAGCTTCCCCTCCAATTTGGGGTGTATAGGATGGAACTGGCTAGCTTTAGCCACCTTTTTATTGCAATTAACTATTTATCCTTTTACTTTTTTACTCTTCCTATGGCTATGAAACAAAAAAAACCATTTGTTAAAATCAGAAAAGAGGGCAAGCTCCCTATCACAGTGAGTTTTCTCTCTGTTACTGTCAACAACGTGCCACTTCCTTCTCTCCCTTTCCTTTTCTCAACCCCACACAAGATTTTATATCTTTTTTTAATACCTTTTTTCAACAATTGCAAACACAACAATTTAATTTTGAGAGTATGATGTTGACTATTGAATTAGATGAGTTTGATTCTTATACATCGATATTTGATTTTAATATTTTATTTGGAAGGATTTTTAAATAATAAATAAAAAGGTGAATTATCATAATTAACATGAGTCATTACAATATTATTTTTCATGTTAAAATAATTAAATTATAATATATTTAACATAACAGTAATTATGGAAAATAAATTATAATTATTTTAATTTCATTCCATTCCATTTTATTATTCAAACAATGATGTAATAATTATACTCCATTCCATCTTTAACAATACAGACAATAGTATGAGATCCATGCTTCATCTCACTCTATTCTATTTTATTCTATTCCGCTCCATCCACCATTGTTTATCCAAACAAACATGGGAGGGGTTTGGAGTCTCAAGGAAGTTATAGGGAAAATATAAAACCCACTAAAATAATAGTTATAAGAAGGGTAAACTTGGCTTAAAAAAATTGGACACAAAAACTAACTAAATTAAGGGGAATTTCTTAAATTATATTGTACTTGTGAATTGTCAGGCACTTGTGTGGCAATCAATTTTTTTTGTTAACTTTCTCAAATTCCTTATGAATTAAGGGTATTTTGAGAAATAAAAATTTTAGACATCAAAAAGTAGTTAAGGAACTATTCCTTTTATATATAGTATATATAGATAGATAAATGTATAAATATAAATATATTGTATAAGTATGTATAAATATATTCTAAATAGCTACTAAATTATATATTATTATACTAAAAGAAACAAAATCAACATATATATATATATATATATTCATATGAATAAATATATATAATATTGACTTGAATATAAAATCAGGATGATTCTCATAAAAAAATGAATGATAGCATGTAAAGTATAAAAGAGAACCATTTAAAATATTATTTAATAGTGAATATGATAATTATTGATAATCGGGAGAGATAAGCATTTAAGAATTAAAGTATTTGAATAATATCTAGATCATAATATAGAAAATGTACTAAACTAGAAATATGGGCTAGACACTTCGGCCCGAAATCACGATAGTTCAGACATGGGTCCTAAAAATTGGCCACGTGGTACCCAAATTTAGTTGAGAATATCTCTTAAATCTAATACGGGATCTCTCTATATTTCTCATTATCTCATGTCATCATTATATTATATTTCCTACAAATATGGAATATATCTAATATCTACTAAATTTAAGGAATATCTCCCTTATACAAGAAAGATTATCTCATAACTTATTATAGAGTCACCCCATACTATATAAGGGGCTCAATATGCACAAGTACCACAAGCTTATTATATGCTATTCTTTTACCACTCTATGCCTGACTTAAGCGTCAGAGTATCTATGCAAGTACCCCATTCCCTGTTTACACGGACGTTAGAGCTACTTGTACTTTTACCATACTTCTAGGTAAGAGCATTTAATTATAGGAAAAAACATTTAAAATATCATCTTATAGTTGATATAATAATTATTAGATATCAAGAGACAGAGAAATATTTAAGAATTAAAGCAAAAAAGAATCATATATTAATTTTTTGAGTAACGCATTCTAATGTTTATTATTTTTATTAAAATCTATATATTTTAAAAATTGCAAGTCAAAGAAGGATTACACTTATCTTTCATATTTTTCTTCAATTTTTGTTTAAGTTATAACTGTGAATTTTTTTTATTTTGAATGAAATTTCAATAATCATCATTTATTTGGAAGAATGATGAATGAGCAATGTACGGAACATGTTAGTCAAAACAAAAGTTGATTCATTCACTCATCCTATTCCTAATTACACATGTTATTAGCACTTATCGATGAGACGATGTTATGTAACATTTATCAGCAACTAATAAAAATTAAAATCAATAAGATAAAGAGTGATGGTATATATTAGAACAAAATGAAACTATAAATTAGAAACTGATATTAATCGGATATTATTGATAACTTTATCACCAAATGAAAATAAAATTAGATAATATGATAAGATATAGTAAAAATAAAAAAAAAGTGATGAAAGTGATAAATCATTTCCATATAGATTTAAGTTTAACAATATATAGAACAATTGACGGTGCTTAATTCAGTAGATAATTTAGACGAAGATATCATACTAAATTACAAACTTACAAAATATTGGATAATTATTGTAGAACACAAAAATAAAATTAATAGGAAAATACATGAAAAAGAAAAGTATCATATTATGATGAATTTGAGCCCATAATTGCAATAATAAATTAAAAAAAGAATAATAATCGGATGCATTGCATAAATATATATATAGTGACAGAGGAAAATAATATATGTGAAATTAGTTACAAGAAAATAAATTTTTATTTTTTAATAATTTATCTAATTATAATTATTTATTATTTTGATGATTTATTTGATTTATTAGTTATGGTGTTACTATAAAATAATTTTATATGATATTATAATAAATTGATATGATATTTAGAATTTGAAAAAACAATTATGTACAAAATTCTTGAAGGTTTATCATGTGAAAAAAAAATTTGAGAATGAATTTCTAATTGTATTATTAATTTAAACAGTAAAGTGAGATAGTTATCTGCATGCGCTGGTTGCTGCTCTCCGCGCCTTTTGTTACGTTGCGCTGCACTGTTTAAGATGAATGGAAACTTACCCCACCCCAAGATTTCAATTCAAATTGGAGAAACCTCCGATCCGGATGGAGTTCCATAAGCGTGACAAGAGCGGCCGCCTTTCCTCCGTCGGCGTCGGCGTCGGCAGTGGATACCGCACGAGATTCGAAGACTACAAGGGCCGCCACTTCCAGCAGTCGGCGGTTTCCACCATCAACGCCTTCCTCTCCTCTCAGAGCTTCCCAATCTCGTTCCAATCCGCCACCACTCCTTCCGCAGAGCACGTCCTCGAAACCCTAAGGTTCCTGCTCTCCCTCGTCGACTTCCCTTGCTCCTCGAAACTCGATGATGATCTCTCCGTTCTCCTCAAAGGCCTCAATTACCCTTTCGACTTCGACAAATCCATCCTGGAATCCCCGGCTGCGCCTCGCCATTGGCCTTCGCTCCTGGCGCTCATCCACTGGCTTGTTCAGATCGCTTCCTTCAACATCCACGTCTCCCATTCCACCTCCAATACGGTGTCGTCTCTGATACAGGACAACCCCCTCCACCAGTACACGCTCAGCACTTACCCCCACTACATTCGGGGAGATGATGACGCCGTAGAAGACCTCAACAGAGAAATCATGGCCAGGCTCGAACGGCAGAAGCTCGGGCCCGCCCACGACTCGTTGGAGAGATTAAGGGCTAAGTTGAAGAGGCTCAGGCGGAAGGAGGAGCTGGAGAAGACCAAGGTAATCAGATGAATTACTTAATTGGTTATGTTAGTTATCGATTGTTGTGTTAGTTTTACCTGTGTGTTTGGTTCTGCATTTTGCACACTTGAGTTTCATGGTTTTGATTTTTGTCAGAACCTATTTTAGTGGTGATTTAAAAAGTGATTTTTATCAAAAGTGATTTGCATTTCTTGAATCACGTTTGGAGTTCTTACACTGTTAGTTGCTGAACATCATTTTTTATAGACCCTTCCTCAGAGTTATTCAATCCAGTTTGATTATTCGGTCATTATTTGTCTTAACACAAGGGCATGCTGGAGGATGACATAAAGAAGTTCTATTTGCTAATCGAGGACCTTTGGAGGAGGATGGAGGAGACGGTAAAGGTTTTGGCGGGGAAGGAGAGGGTGTTAGAGGCAAAGAAGCAGGAGAACTGCAGGGTGTGCGGAGAGAACGAGGAGCTGAGGAGGACGGTGGAGGCACAGGCACTGAACACGAGGGATGTGGAGAGGATGAAGAGGGAGTTGCAGGCTCTAGAGAGAGCCATTGGGGAGGCTGAGCTATCCAGGGCTGTTTGGGAGGACAAGTGTTGGGAACTTGACACTATCCTCACCCACAAATTCAGGGACCTCGAGGCACTTGCTTTGGATTGCAACCAGGAACTGAGGAGGTTCTTTTCACCCAACTTACATTAGCTTCTCACAGTTTAAATCTGCTCCAGTATGCAACAATGCTTGTGCTTTATAGTTTGTTCATAATATTTGAAGAGTACTGATTGTTTAGTTGAAATGAAGTGAATTTTCCTGCAAGTGTTGTTATTTGCATTAGATTACTGATTCATAATCTTGCTTGCTGTGTTTCTAGGTTGAAGATTGGTGATGGGATGCAGTATCAGTTGAATTGCATGGGGCCTACACCTTCTGAGATTGTGGGGTTTGATCACAAATTGACGCTGAAGCCTGCACTTGATGCCTTTGCTGAGGACATAGAGAAGAGTTATATGGGGTGTCTGGAAGAGCTGTTTTCTAATCAGCACAAGTCCAGTGGAAATGCTATTAGGCTTGAGGGGAAAAGATATCATGTTGCAGCAGTGCAGTCGCGCATCGATCAAGTAAGTGCATCTCCATGTTTAGAACGTTATTTCGCAATAATCTTGATACTTGTAGTTTGTAGTACCAGTGTCTACTATTCAGTGTGTGAATTCAGATTTCGACCTTGTGCTCTTCTACAAGTGGAATAGTTGATTCAGATTCAGATTTTTATAGATGATTGGCCAGGATGATGGTAAACTTGATTTTCACTTTTCTTTGGGTAGTAATCACTTTTGGAACTTAAGTCACTCATAAATTGTACTTGAATTTGTAAACTCCATGTCTGCTACCTATCTAACAGCAGAAGATGGCTCAGTCCAAAATGTTTAGTCTTAATAACAAGTTTTCATATCTTTTAGCCGCCGTCTTTATACTTAAAAAATGTTGGGATAAACGACATTGTATGTGAGGGAAGAAAAAAAAACTATTAATAGCGTGATTCTGAATTGTTGATGACAAATCAAATTCATGCACGTCATCTAATGTTGCTTTTGTTTCTTCCTTTTTTTCTCATGCAATTTTTTCTACACTCTGTCGGATTATTTAGATATCGTCTTTTTGCTCTTGAAGACTATTATTGTCTAATATTATTCTTTTGCTGCTTGTTTAATTATCCACCAGATGGAAGCTCAACTGAACATGATGAAGAAGGAAAAAGAGGATTACACGACTAGATGTTCTGTTGAAGCTAAGCAGACGGTAGAGGATGTGCAGGTGGCAAGTCATGACCTGGACATTACGGAGAGAGAGGCGGCTAATGAAGCACAAGCTTTAGACGGCACTTGCTATATACGTTAACAGTAGGCTCTTACGCTCCAAAATTTAACGGTCAAAGACAAGAACATTTATTATTGGAAGATTTGGCACAAAATTAGAGATTTGACATGATTAGAAGGGAAAAGAAAATTCTTGATGTTGTGAGGGTGTAGTCGTGCATAGTTCCTCTTCTCCTTTTCTTTTCCTTTCAACTACCCAAAAAGAGAAAAAAAGGTTTTATTCCTACATCAAAAATTAAACTTTTTAAAAAATCATAAAATTTCAAAGACACGGATTGGAAGAATGTTCTTTTGTGTATAAACCGTTTGTAACTTGGTATTTTTGCGTATTTGTTATATGTATTTTTATTGTTTTAATCTTTTACTCTGTAAATGTTGAAATTAACTATAATATATTAACAATTAAAAGAGTACACATAACAAAAGTCAAATATTTTTTAGAATTTTATTTGTAAATACTGATACGTACTGTAAAATAACTGTGTGAAAAAACTTTAGACCGTCGACTAATTTAATTTCATCAAAGTGACAAACTATAGCCATCTATAGTAAATCTTCTTTCACCTTCTTTTATGCTTTACCACGGTTTTGATTTAATCTCATTTTTTCTTGTTTTGATTACATCCCCAAAGTTTTAAAATGTTTTCAATCTTGTTCTTTTGATAAACGATATTCAAATTATAAGGTGAAAAGATTGACGTAGATGTCAAATTATAATATCCAAAAGCCATATTAAAATATAATGACATATTATAGTATTAGGGGATCATAACAAAACAGAGCATGTCAAGTTTTTATTCATAATTTGAACGATGTTTATGTTTTAAAAACATTCGGAATGTAAATAAAAAAAAAATAGTCTGTATATTGGTATGACACTTTGGAATTTGGCACTATTAGCCCTGCTGAATGACCGTCTTTTATGATTATATATATGATTAATAAAGGATAAAGAAGGAAAGAAGGATGTTCATGTAATTCTGAACCCAAAAAAAAAAAAAAAATCTGTTATTGGAAAAATTCAAATAGAACTCTATACTTCAAAAATTTGTGGTTGAGTTCTTATAAAATATCTATAATGAAGTCCCTAAATATGATAAAACAAAACGTTCTAAGATGTTATTCTAAATTTTATATAATGATTTGAGTTAAAAAGTGACATGAAGGTCTTAGCACTACAACAATAAATATCAGCAAATAGAATACAATGGTAGATTAAGAAGTATCCAGGGACTTTGACGTTCACGGACTCAATTATAAATTTTTCAACTGTAGGAATATATTTGAATCTTTTTTCAAAAAAAAAATTAGAGACCTATACGTAATGTTTGAAAGATTAAACAAAGGATTTTCTACTTCTTTTTTCTTTTTTAACGGCATCTCCAATTTCAATAGCCATTCAAACAAATTCCAATAGCTAGCTTGGCGTATTTTATAAGTGAAGTATGTGACATAGCCCGTTGTTGTGTCCGTCCAAAACCCAAACAGAAAAATAAAATGAGACTATGATTAATATGAAAGCTAGAAATGTTATTGTGACTGCTAGAACAAAATGGAACTATTCCAATTATAGTCAAGGCAAATTTTAAGGAAAATGATATCTTGACACCCATATGGGTGTAGCTTGTCATGTAGTAAATGTGTAATGTGAGAGGAATGATAAAGAGAGAATAAGTTGAAAAAAAAAAGTAAGTAGTGGGACCTATATGTATTATGAGTGAGGTATTTGAATATTTAAAAAGATTGGGTGTTGAGATAGTAAAACCCAAATTTAAAACACTACAAGTCAACTAATCAAAATGAAGGACTTTTGACTCCAAAAAGATCTTTAAGTTCAACTCTCTCTCTCTATATATATATATATTGAAACAAACATAACAGAAAAGAAAGCAAGAGCTGCGATATTGTGTAAAGTGAATAATCTGGACTGAATAATGGAAGCATGTACGGCTTATATATAAGAGAGGAGCTAGCTTCTACAACAAGATTGATAAATAAGAAAAGAGATGCTGATATTTATTTTAGTCCATCACTTTATACTCATAAATTATGTTAGTACTTTAATTCACTTGTATTTAATATTTTATTAATTAAATTATGATAGGTAACCTTAAGTGATATGTTAACATACCATTTATCTTTTAAAGTAGAATGAAGTTTGAAATAATTTATTTTAGTGTCTAACATTGTACAAAATGAGTTATTTTATGATTTAAAATGGAGATTTTATATGACTCATTTTATATAATTTTAGGCACTAAAGTGAGTTATTTTAAACTTTAGTATACTTCAAATAACATAAAGTATGTTAAGGTATCTTTTAAGATTACTTATCATCATTCAATTGATAGAATGTTAAATAAAAATGAGTTAAGGGACAAAAATGACTGATATTTTATAATGCTAAGAACTAACTTTACTCATTTTAAAAATCATGAAATAAAATAAGCATTAACTCATAACAAAATCATAGCAGTGGCTCCATTTTGACTCCACTCCCATTGAGCTAATTTTTATTAAATTTTACCAAAATGTTGTTGTTCTATTTAACTAAAAGAATAGCTAGTTAACAATCATTTACTAATTATTATAATGATATATATCAAAATTTATTATTCTTAATTTAATTAAAAATAATTTAATTAATTAAATATATTTAATATTTACCTAGGCTCTATATATTACAAGTATCTAATATTAACATCTTTAATATAACAATTTATATTTATATGTTGAGTTATTTCTTTTAAAGCTTTCTTAATATAGTTATATAAATATAATAGTGAATATTTTAAAAAGACATAAATAAGTAAGAATGAATAATTATAAAAATAAATTACTAAATCAAAGCATGCAACACACATTGGTATTTTACCATTCAATATTCATATGGTTTTGAAAGTATTACATAAACATACGATATTGGGATTTTTTGGCAATCATTTACTTTTTACTATATATTAAGAAGTAATTGATTGTCAAAAACTTCTATTTTGAAAAAGGTGTAGTCTAACATAAAATCCCTCTTAATCCTTAACTCTTTGTATTATTCTCACTTAATCGCCAATGTCAAGTATCAATTATCTCTTCCATAAAGTCAAGTTTTTACAAAGAGAAAAAAAATAGACATAATTCTTACGCATTTAATTTGTGTCTTCTCTAATTATACAGGTTTTGCAAAATATATAACAATCCATTAGCAGCCGAAGTGTTAACTAACTATTGTTAGTTAAAATAGGATAAGGATATTGTAGTAAATTTTAACAAAAAATCACTGTTAGTGGGAGTAGCAATAGCCAAAATGGAATGACAATGACCACTCTCCAAAATTATTTACCTAATTGATAACTATGTTATTGATCTATTTAGTTAATTAATTACCTAGTTTTTTATTTCTAGTTAAATTTCACATATTTTTGCTATAAGTGAGATTATCTATGAATTTGCATTTAATTTAAGTTCTTCCATTTAATTAGTAGATATTCTCACAAATTGTACTTTTATTGCAGAACAAAAAGATAGCAAAATTTATTAATGATTTGAATAAAGATGTGAAGAGACGAGGAGATTTAGATAAAGATTTGAAAGGAAAAGAAGATTTAAAATAGGATACAGGTCAAATTTGAAATACAAGAAGACAAGAAGATTTACCCACAAACCTAGGAAAAATCATGGAAGATTCAAAATCAGCTTTACATTTTGTTTTCTTTAAATAGAGAGTGGTTTTAGAAAAGGAGCCAAAGATTTAGGGAGAGACATAAGCTAAAGATTGGTGCTTTTACCAATGGTAATGATTTCAACGTTTATCATTTTCTTTTCTTTCTTTAGATGTTAGGGAATGGATTTTGCATTCCAATTATTAGTTTAATTTTCTATTTCAACTCATTAAGAAATTTTTATTGTTCTTAATGCTTTTAGGGAATTGACCACTCCTTAAATATTTTATGATTTTATATTGACTAAATGATAATTCACAGCACAAATAAGCAAATATAAAAATTACCATAAATTATATTATTTAGCATGAAAATAATATGAACTCTTGTATTTCATCTTTAGATAAATTTAAAATAAAATTAAAATATTAATTTATTGCATTTATCTTAAGAGAATTGTAATATCAAGATATTAAATTGCATTTATTAGTTACGTCAAATTTGACCGGCAACTGAATTGGGAAAGATTAAACTAATAATTATGCAATGCAAAATCCAGGAACTCAAATAAAGTTGTTTTCTAACACTGTTTCTCATCAGTTGTTCTTGTTTTTATTTTTTGGCTTACTTTTTGCATTTTAAAAGATTTTATTAAAATCTTTCTTATATTATATTTGCCTAAATAGTGACATACCTAAACGAATTGGTATTTGTTTTTAGTCCTCATAGAAGGACAATTTCGTACTCATTCTGTTATTACTTTGGCCTGGGATACTTCCTGAGTTAGTTTTCTAAATTGGCCAGCATTAATGCAACAGTTCATAACAATATTAGCAGACTCCGCAGTTCTGGCAGCTTTATCCTACTGACTGAACTAACCAATATCCGGTGAAAAATAGTTCATTCAAAAATAATTTCCAGAATAAACCATTGTTAAAAATATAAAATTATGAGAGGACGAGTATTTCCTTCTAATGATTGAAGCAAATAAAGAAAACCAAGTCTTTTTAAGTCTTACTCTCAACACCTTGAAGGAACTCTTCAAATTGCCAAATTTCCCACAGATATCAACCACTATATTTTCCATAGATGCATCATAGCAAAGACGCAATTTCAATGCAACCCAAAATCAAACTCAGAAATCTAGTCAATTATCTAGATCATTGTTTTTAACTTTTCATTGTTCACAATCAGGTAATGAACATTAAAAATGAAAATGTGACGGACAACTCAAATGACACATACTCCATAAGCGCAGTGAACAACTAAAAAGAAAGGGGGACAACCTCAATGACGATGGCAAAGGCGCACTGGTGTAAATTGGTGGTGTCAGGGGCAAAGTAGCAGCGGTCGCATCGCCCTGGTTCAGGAAGGTAGAGCAAGGCTGAGCGCAGGAAAATTAACTATATTTATATTTTCATCTGTATTATTTTTGTATCACTATACACACGTAATCTATGCCTACTAATAAAAGGGAATTCCCCAAAAACCTGGTAATTTGGTGCACAATATTAGGATATATTTGATTTCAGTTTTTAATTTTTATTTTTAATTTTTCAGTTTTTAGGATTATCCGAAGGAAAATTAAAAATCAAAATTTATAGTTTTTAGAATTTTCAATATTTCTTTTACAAAATCTAAAAAACTAAAAACTGAAAACTCAAACCAACCAAACATTCCTTGGTTTTCCGGTTACGCCATTCTAACTTCTTACAATTTACTCGTGTTTGAAAAACATGTGTAAAATAGTAAAACCATTTATAAGCTAATATCTCATTATCTCTTAAGGGGAGTTCTTTTAAACAACTTCAAATATCGGAAACTGATTGAAATCACCGAAACCATCAAAGCATTGTTTCAAACCAACCACTACGATTTAAATAAATAAATATTTTAAAAAATATAAAAATAAATATTACAAATAAATATCAGAGAAAGTAAAAAAAAAAACAACTTATGGAGCACTGTAGTGCCCACCAAGTCAATGATAAATATAATATTTAACTATATTTACTAATATGACTATATAATTAAATGACAATGCCTGAAAAATATATCTTAAGGAAAAAAGAAGAAAATTCTTTATTCTAAAAAAGATTATAAAATGATTTTATGGTTTAAACTAACATCTAAAAGTTCACTAAACTCTGATTATTTGATTGGAATTGAGTTGGATTATTACGGGAGTGAAGCTCTTCCAATCTCAGCTTTTTAATAGGATGTCTTTCCTAAAAATTAGCATTACTATTGCTTAAAGCATCCATCTAGAATAGGGGACACAACATTATTTGCCCAAGAACATCCCTTTACATTGTCTTTCAATTCAACCAATTTGGCTCAAGTGACCTCTCCGATACTACTACATCATTATTAGATATAAAACCATTAATATACCAAAACCCAAAAATTGAAGCTATTAAATTATGAAATATTAATAATTTTACATCTAATAATCATTAAGTTTAGCTTTTAAAGCTTTAAGTTCCTTTCTATATAACACGCTAATAAGCAACTTCTTATCCTTAAGACATAATCAACCAATTACTAGTTAATTACATTTTGATCTCTTATTAGGTTTCATTTTAAAATGCTTGTAGCGAAAGGCAGCATATTTTTTTTGAAAATTGTTTTCAAAAACAGCAAAAGCTTCCTACGCTAACCCAAATCCGTGAAGCATAACGCAACCTATGAAAATAAAACCCCATTTAACAACATGCGCATAAAATAACAATTACCTGACATAACAATCAATTATCTCATACGTTTTCACATCACAATATATTTAATACTAGAATACTATAAGGGGTATGGATCCATGAAGAACGATCACACCTAGTATAGAACAACGCTAATCACACGATTATCAAATTGGGATACGAATCATGAATCGAAAAAGACTATTTTCTGAATCGTAAATTGAATCAAATTGTAAATCGTAAAATTCATAATCACTAATAAAAAATAGCATAACATTTTCATGTAAAGAAACATAAAAAACAATGTTTTCACGTAACATCCACCCTTTATTTTCTTAGTCTTAGGAGCAACATAATGTAACTATATGAATTGTGAAATTTTAATTTTAGAAGAATGAAAATAAAATAATCAAATAAGATGCATATAGAGTGAAGGGATAACCGTAAAACCTTAAGTTTCTTTGACTATTTAATTCCTCTTGTGAGAATTGGTGAAAACAGTTCAAAAACAAAAGGAAATTGAAGAATCGTTGAATCTATAGATCATATTTGAATCATACATGTACCGTAAGATTCATGTTTATTTTAGATACATTGCATAATATGTATAGCTAGCATGTTAAATCTTATCAAATTGTAAAATTCTAACTATTATGAGCATAACATAATTGAATCCTAACTAAGAGCCAGTATTAAGACTTAGTCTCAAATATAGCAATTCACAATAAAAGAAATAATCAAAATATCAAGTGGCATAAATAATCATTAGTCTATATGCCCAAGAATAAACAAATAAATCAATAAGGCAACGAGGAAATCCTCGAACGTGTGCTGACTCCAAGCTTAAAGGACCTCATGAGACTCCAACATCCTGGCCCGCTAAGTCATCTGAAGACAACACGACAATCATAAAGGGTGAGAATCCAAAAGAAAACTCAACAATTAAATAAAACAGTTCAAGTGTCATTGTCGTCGTCTCCGATCACTTCGATTTAATCATAAAATAAGTGAGCATATTTTGATTCATTTAATCAATTTGTAAATTAGAATTCCGAAGTGACATTTTTTTAAGTCTTGTAAAAATCTCTTGATTAACAAATCATAAAATGGAAAACATAACATTACCAACATACTAAAATGTACAGCATGATACATACATGAAAAAGTAAGGAAATAAGACATAACACATTATCTAGCACTTATAATTACTAAACTTTAGTTCTTTGAACATGCCACCCTCTCTCATCTCACCATGACCAACCGCATCATTGCTCCGATGATTTAATAATCACCTATACTCCACATCACCTATTGCCCAGAAAGAACTCAACCTCATTAGCCATCATAAGATTTAAATAGGGATAGAGGGGGAAAACTTCACGTGAACTTTAAATTTAACTACCTCACCTCTTATCTTGCAATATAATGGAAAAGTTGGATAGATTATTAGGGGACATAAGCACAACCTTCATAAATTTAATGACAAAGCTAAGAATTTCCATTCAACACTCTTCGGTTTGCATTCCAAGGGTTATGAGACATAATCCTAACTTATGCTAATGCTCCAATACGCACTTCGCGTTAAAATGAGTTACACTATGTCACTTAGTCCATGGGACACACTATGCACATAACATCTAATCACGCATTTCCCAACAATTTGACATTTCAATTTGAGAACTCCTCAATGTACAAACACAAACAGGCCTAAATCATTTGTCAGAAAAAAAAAAGAAAGCTATTGTATATCACAACCAAAGAACAATAATAACAATTCCAATGCCAACAACAAATAAAAATCTCAAGCTCACATCAAGATAATACGAAACTTAACGCAACAAGCCAAGTTCTAAACAAAACTAACCAACTAACCATTTCTCTGTTGTTACTTGGAACACACCCAAAAATTCCAATTTCTCCTTAAAACTTCGCAATTCCGCAAACTAATAATTTGCTCAAAACAATTTTCCAAGAAAACAACCCACACTTCCCAAACAAAACAAGACCATGGCACTCCCCTTAACACATCAAACCAGAATTTTTCATAAACACTCCTCAATCATTAGAACACAAGCACAACTCAACTCTTCCTCAAATAGGAGACAAAACCGCCACCCTTCTTACATGAAATGCCAATGATCACCAAACTTTTCAGCACACATGTTCTTAGAACATAAATCAAGATTTAAAATCACATCATCTTCAAAATCCTTTGCAATCAAACAGCACAAAAGAAACCGAACTCCTATCCTAGACTACAAGGCTGAAAATTTAAAAACCAGGATAGATAAATTTTCTACACGTTTCACTTAAGAACTCATCGCATAATCCACATAAACTCATTTTTGAACAAATTTTCACAAAAGAAATTAAAACAAACCCAAACTCTCTAGCAAACCCATTAGGCTGAAATTATAGGAAAGAAAATAGAGAACCAAAAAAAATTTCACACACCAAAAATAGTTGACATAAGGCATAATTTTCCACATGAACCATTCTTTAATCAGTTTTCAAACAACCAAATAATGACAACCCAAACCACCTTTTTTTTTCCAAACAAAACAGGTGCTGAAATTTTCTCTGCACATGATACACTTTCTAAATCAATTCTTAGCTTCCTTAAAAGACTAGTTTTGGCACTAATTAATGAAGTTCACACAAGGCCCATTTAAGCTCCAAAGTAATGTAATTTTTCAATGAAAAAGAGAGCTGCACATCACTTCAACATTTACACTTTGCACATCAAGCGTCTTAAACTAAAATGAGACCATTCCTCCCCATTTTTCCAATAAAGACAAAACAAACCCACACCCCCAAATATGTTTACTGCAGGCCATAATAACAAAGGGGCCATATGAGGCCAAAACAATTTTTCTTACACACCAAAAACACTCCAATCAACACATAACCTTACCCAAACAATTTTTTCAACACTTTTCATTCAAAAATCAAATAAACCACAACCCCAAACCCTAGCAAAACCTTTAGGCCGAATTTTAAAAGGAAAAAAACAAGGTTACAAACTCATTTATCATCACACCGAGCTAAGGAGCATAAAAACCCAATTTTCGGATTTGAAATCTTGTGAAAATAGAACCACAACCAAACTCTCTAATAAGGCTACATGGACAACAAAAAAGAGGTTTAAAAAAACAAGCCCCTACCACACTTGAAGGCTAAAAGGAGCGAGTGTCTTGTGGTCCAAAAATTTGAGAAGAAAAAATCTACTCCCTTGGCAATGAGAACTGCGGCTGTACAAGCTCCAAGGATGGGGTTTTTGAGCTTCCATGAAGATGTGGGTTGGTGTGTTGGATAGAGAGTGGAGGGGGTTTGGTGTATTTGGGTTTGTGTGAGAGATTGAACATGGAGGCTAGAGTCTATCATGGAAGAAGAGAAGGAGAGGAAGAAGGTAAAGAAAGAAAGAAGAAAACATTAAAAAAAAAAAAGCAAAAAGAACAGTGAGCGTGTGATGTGATCAATGTGTGTGCCGCGAGACTAGTGAGGGAGGATTGGGTAGGATTTGTTTCATTTATCTCTCAGGGGTATATGGGTAATTGGACGTGTGTAAGTGAGGGTAGTTTATAAACTCCATATCAACATGCATAAAATAATTACCAACATAATTAAAATATTATTTTCATTCACACACTCTAATTCAAATGACTATTATTTTATTGGATTTAATTGTCATGCATTGATAGAGTAAAAAAATTTTACACAATCATTCAATCATGTATCATAAGCCATGATGATTGACTTTTATGCTCATTACTGAAAAATCATCCAAACGAAATATTTTAATTGGACTATCAGTGCATCAAAATTAAACTCTTATTTTATTTCATGCATCTTACAAATTTGAAAACTAGTGGGAACATTTAAATTTGAATTGGAGGGAAAGCAATATATCACTTCTGGGCTCTTAAATTCATTAAGCACAACTAATGATGAATTTATGCATTTTAATTACAAAGAGGCTAAAATTTATTAAGATTAATTATCCATTAATTAATTAATTAAAGTAATTAATTTTAATTTGACTCAACTAAACTTAAACAGCCACGATTAACACAATTATGATAAAATGGAGATCGTGGAATTACCCTTTCCAACTGATTTAGCAGAATTTACCTATATGAGGTGCTACTGACATCAAACATGAGATTTTTTGGGTGGAAGGAGCAGGGGGAAATCCATGGTAGAGATATTGTATCTTAGACGAACCAATTTATGAGTTCCATCCAAATCAAAAATTTAGAAAAGAAGCCTTTTTCACCGTGGTATCCGGGGAGAAATCAAACTAGATTTTCAATCACTAATCACAAAGATAAAAGGAAAAGCAGAGCTCCAACTAGAGTAACCCAAATACCTGGCTGTTGATAGCATGCACCTGCTTGTGGTGCTTTGAAATATTCTTGTATACCTAAAAATAAAATGAAATAAGATAAAGTGATGTAAATAAATTAAGGACAAAATAACATGGATATGTCTATGTGCTTGCAGGCATTCCAGAGAATTTATTAGTAAGTCTGCTTGAAATGTTGAGCAAATGGCTAGCCTGGAAGCAAGGAAAATAAGTGCATAAATTATTTAACCATTGTTAAAAAATATGAAGATTGAATGACAACATTTAGGGGAAAATTCACAATGCAGTTTATCTACTCCCATCCACCATTCTGTTGATGTTCTTTCTGACACATTACAAGCAACAATTCAGCTTGTGTAAGTCCAACCCAGCTTCAGCAATGGCACCCAACAATTGGCTAAAATAATTTCTAGAAAGCTAGGCTGCAAGAACCTAAATTTTTTTTTTTTTTTAAGGTGATTGCTTCAGCAACCGCATAAAACAGGGCTCTCACGTGCGTTAGCTTCCTATTGGAGCACCAGTTAGTGGGCCCACATGAATAATGATACAACACTTGTTTATAAAATTATATTTAGGGAGTTCTGAAATTTTTTCTCCTTAAAAAAAATCCCCAAGGACCCAGATGAAAAATCAAAAACCACTGTTAACCGAGGATGAAACGACCAAACGATCATACAAACACACAATTAAATGAAATTAAATCAACAAATGAAGAAAAGAATTGAAAAACGAGAAATTGGACCGTCCGGTGGTGCTACCAACCTCATCCAAATTGGTCTTCCCAACAACAATGGCACCTGGCTCTTTCACCCTCTTCACCGCTGTCACGGCGAATGACAACTGATACCCTTCCACGATGTGTGACCTTCCCATCGACGGCATGTCAATGGTGCAAACGCTGTCCTCCACAGCCATGAGGAATCCAACGAGGGGACCGACATCCACTTCGGCGGCGATGCGGTGGTCAAGGCGGTGGGCAGGCGGTGGGCAGGGTTGGGGAGGTGGAGGAAAAAGCAAAGGTGGGGCTCAGTGTAGTGGAGGTGCTGGCGTCGTCTTCATCAATCTGATGCTCCAAGAAAGTTTGTTAAAGACTTTTGGTTTGTTCATTCGAACCCTTGGGGCTTGTTTGAGAAGACTAAATTTCAGAATTCCCAAAGTGCAATTTTGTAAACAGGTGTTGTGTCATTATTAATGTCGGCCCCTTAATGAACTGGTGCTCGTGGGCCCATTAATGAACTGGTGCTCCAATAAGAAGCTAACACATATGAGAGGGTAAATTACCCCTTATTTTATGCAGGTACAGTAGCAACAACCTTTTTTTAATAGATATTAACATTCAGGAATTAAGCATACCACTGTGGCCACACAAATTTTCATGGTACAAGAAAAAAAAGTATATTATATTAGCAGATTACTTAACCATGGCCTAATATGCAGATGACTGGCTAAAAAAAGACTGGCCTGCGACAATATACCTTGGAATAAACTTCAAAAAGGATAGTCTTCTCATAGAAGCATTGCATTACCAGTCTTTCAGCTTTCCTTGCCTCCTCTAGAGCTAATTTCTTCTCCTCTAAAGCCCTCTTTGTCCCAAATTAGAGAAAAGAATTTACACACGAGGCAGAAAAATAGACATAGTCTCCACACAGGAAAAACATCTAGACAAAGCTTGCAGTTTTAGTTCAATCTCACATCAATAAAAAAATAGGGTCAATGACAGCAAGCACCCTTGAGGTTTTGAATTATTACACTTAAACCCAATCTTATACAAAATTAACAGTCCACACCATTTTTGTGCCATTGACAATCCACCCCATGAGCATTTCACAAGACATTAACCTCTCTTTAATGAACCAATGTCACAATCTTAACCAATCCCACTTATCTTGGTCCTTAGATTTCTTTTCTTTTCTTTCTTTCTTTTTTTTTTTTTAAGTTCAAACGGCTCCAAATCCTCCAATTGAAGGACAGCAGTAGCAGAGGTACAACAGTTGAAAAAAAGCTAAAAATGAAAATTAAAAGAAAAGACTATGCATAACTTCAAAGTAAACCAACATCACCACACAAGATGACAAGAACAAATACCAAGACAACTGTTAACTCTACAAAGCAGCTTTGCTAAACTTCAAAACACCTTTAGAAAAGAACACCAATATGTTATATACATTAGGAGAGAGGACACCTCAAATCTCATCTGCACATATAGCTAAAAGATTGAACCACTTAGGCACCCACCCCAACTTGCACACACCCAAGTCTAACAAATTCACAACACAAGTAGCACCAGGAGAAGCTCAATCCAAAGGAGAACCACACCTATCATAGGTTATCACCAACATTTGCAGGAGAAAGGGAACGTTAACTCTATCTCATTGCTAATGCTAAACAATCAAAACTGAACAACAGAATGAAGACGCAGCATATTGCAAAAGCAGATAGGTCATAAAATAAATATTACTCTCAACATTGGTAGGCGAAATATTACTCTCAAGTACCTTCATGGATAATCCCATGTGTTCAACAAAATACTGAAACATATTCATCAAAATGTTATTAAAGAGCAGCATTTAAATTAAAAAGCTGCAATATACAATGCTTGGATGGACTTTATGTGAACTAGGCTTGTGAGCTCACTCTTGACCAATTTCTTATTCTTGTTTGTATCAACATCAAAATGGGTTGTTCAAAATGGAGTTGTAGGTGATGTCCAAAGGGTGGAATGGAGTGAATGAAGGGAAGGAATGGAGATGAAAATGATCATGTAAATAGCATAGGATGAAAGCCACATAATGGTAGAGGAAATGGGTGTGCTCTTTCTTAAAGGTTTCAGAGGTGACGAACTCTGTTGCTAACTTGCTACCATGAAGAAGAAAGAGAGAGCCTTGATGGTGGTAATTTTAGCGGGGCCTATCATGTACATTGGGGCAGAGTGTTGATTTTATACAAGATTGAGTTTGAGCGCAATTTCTTCAAACCTCAAAGGTACTTACTGTTATTTACCCAATTTAATATTCAAACAAGCAGACTGGTGGGGAACTGCAAAGTGCACCACATATTTGTTGCTAAGAACAAAAAAACAATTAACTATGGTTACGGTTATAATAGAATAACATGATAAACAACATCAACGAATTTAATTTGCAATTAATCTTAATGATTGGTGAGAATGAGATGAATATAGTACCTGTACTTTATCTGGGGATTGAGGAATCTTAGAGCGTAGATTTTCATTTATTTGAGCATTTTGTGATAGTGTAAACTCAGCATTAGAAATCTGGGGTAAGAAAAGGAGAATAACAGTATGAATGGTGAAATAATATAACTACATGCCACCACAAGGTAGTCCAACAGGGACGGGGTGATGCTTGCAATATAAGTTGCATTAAGCCAAAGGTTCAACTTTGCAAGTCTATTGAAAGCTTAACCAAAATTTTACACCTCGACAGATGTTTCTACCATATACTACGTTTCTAGCATATGCTATCTGAAATCACCAATAATAAGGCATAAGATTCACTAACTCACTGTGATAAGCTTCATTTATAGGTCAAAAGCATCCAATGATACGATACCAGGCAATAACCTTACCTTCGCATCCATTTCTTCAGTTTTGTCCTTCAACTTCCTTAAAGTAGTCATCAGCGACTTCTGGTTTCTATTAAGGACCATGATGGTGTTATGCAGTTCTACAACCTTCGCATCCACCTTCTGAATAATAGCCATCTCCCTTTCCATCGCTTCATTGAAGTTGGAAATCTCTGATTTCGCCTATAACAAAAAATAAACCCTCAGCGAAAGCTAATGCTCAAGGAAATTTAAAAATGAGTTTCAGATCCACCAATAAACCTGCAAAACCAGAGTCTCATCCAACTTTTGCTGCTTCTCTAGATCTTTGCTCTCATCTCGGACTTCTGATATGGCAATCAAGTTTTCTTCCCTGAGTTATTGAGAACAAGCAACAAAAATGACAATTAGCTAATTAGGCCGTTATGTGAACAGCACACATTGATTTCCCTACACGGTCTATGAAAGATGGAGACAACATCTCTTAAATCTTAATGTTAAATCAGGGATATAGAATAGATCCCCCCATCTTCAATATGCTATTTCTTCTGGTGGAAGTTCCAACAACTAATCCAAGTTTCTCTTGTTTATCTCCAAAATTTTTCCAATAATAACTGAAACATTAAAAGACAGAAGCATGCACCTAAGAAGAACAAATTTGAGAATGGCACCGAGGAAGAACTCTGTCCTTTGAGTGTCCGGGGTAAGGAGATCAGCTAAGGTAAAGTCCTTGGCCCTGGGGCACTGCAAGGCGGCCAGCACCTCCTTTATCATGTTGTAGAGCTTCACAATGCGGATGGAATCAACATGATAATCCGGGTTTTCAAAATGTGCCAATGCTTCAAAAGCAAGCTGTTCATTCTCCTCCCTGTCAAATTCAAAGGAACTCCAAGACAACAATATTAAAATTGAAAAATAGAATAAAGACACAATTCAATTAATATTTTATACCGAAACAAAATTCAAATAGTATTTGAAAAGAAAAAGACAAGTTCAATAGCATGTAAACAGAAATGAATCAGGAAGCCGTATAACAAAATTGAATAACAGAAGTGGTGTTAACTGCAACTACTTAACAGATTATAACAAACTAACTGACAGTGAATTGTGAATGATACTTGTACACACAAAACCGCTCCTTTTAGTTGCAACAACATGAGATTAAAAACACTATAAGAGGGGGAAAATAGGGACACATGCAGGTGAAGAGATGAGGAAATAGAAAGGTACTCGAGGAAGCCGAGGTGAATGAGAAGGTGAGTGTAGAGGTCAGCGACCAAGTCAGGGCTAGGGTTGATGAGGTCGTGCTCCCTCACACTCAGACAAGTCGCTATCTCTGGCCGTGACAGCCTTTCGTACTCGAACTTCTTCGTCGCCTTCATCTTCTTCCTTCCCCAAAACGAAACGCACACTCGAAAATCAACTTCCAATAGAAATTGAGAGACTCGGGATTAGGAATGATTAAGATCATCAAATGACTCGATTTGGAACCCTCTTAAATTGGGGTTTGTTGCCGCCAAAATAAAAGTTGACTAATTGGGCTGGTTGGGCCCAGATAAGATAACACTTGGGCTTTGAAGCAAACGGCTCGATGAAAGGAATATGAGTGGCAGGCCGTGCAGGTTGCCAGTTGTTTCAATAGCACGGCCGGGGGATGGTTAAGGCAACCGAGATCATGGGTTCAAAGTGCAAGCACGAAGCTGTGGTAACCGTTTGTGGCCACGGTACAAATATAACTGCAAACGTGACTGGGTTAAGAGAAAATCGGATTCAGTATCGGATCGGTCAAGGTATTAATTTAAAGGTTTAGAGGTTCAATCAATTCAATCGGGATTCAATAGAAATATAATAAAATATATATATAAACACCTACATATAATTAATTAAAATATAAAAATATATCAAATCATTAAGATTAACATAATCAATAACAACAAATTATTCTTAGGTCTATAAAAATAAGTATAATCGGTATAAAATTTCTCTAGTCTCAGCCTCACAACACGGCTACAAAACATTTGAAAATAATATTTGTTAGTACCCAGAGAGATTTGTGGTGAGCAATTTGCAAATGACAGAAAGAGAAAAAGGACAATCTAGTAATTTTTGTTAGTGCCCCTTTTTTGGTTTCATTTTTTTTTGGTTTTTACTTTGTTGCTAGCACAAGATGCCAGTATTTAACATTTGAAAAAAAAAGTGCCAAATTGGGCCAACCTTCAAACCGAACCAATGTAACAATTTTCCCTAGTTTTAACTGATTCTAACCAGTTTTGAACTCCCCCGATTTTAGGAGCTTAATCGAATCGACAAGATGACCGGTTCCCGATTATCCCAGTAGAATTGGCTGATTCGGTCCGATTTTCTCGTCCATGGTTACCACAGACAGTTATTAGGCTGAGGCAACATGACTTTGTGGTGGATACAAAAGAATCAAAGAGTTGGAAGTGGGGGATGACAAGTGACCTACACTATACTTTACATTTATCTTTCTTTTTTTCAGCACTTTTTTCTTTTCTTTTTAGTTTAGATTAACCATATGTAAACTTTTGCTTTCAAGTCATGTTGCATTAAGGTTGATGTTGTACAATCTTAATTTCCATTAGTAAAATTCCTACTTTAATCTTTGTCTAACGCTTATTGTAGTTTAGTGTTGTCATAACCTATAACTAAAGGATAGATTCCCCTATTTGGTGCAATCACCTGCATTTTGGAATCAAAGTGTGAGTTTGTGTTTTTGGCTTTTTTTATTCCAATAGACTTAGCCGAACCATAATTTATGACAACATGCTTTTGGCACGCCCAGTGGGGCACCAAAAGATTGACAGTAAGAAATTCCAGCCCCTAGGGTTGGATTCTTAACGATGCAAGGAGTTACACACTGGAAAGATGAGTACTCCTAGTGCACTGTCGACTAATGCTAAGCATCGAAATCATAAGGCAGATGATAGCACGGTTAGCACTTTGGTGAACAAAACCGATTCAAATATGCCGAAGAACACTGCCACTCCTGCTCTTCGAAAGAATAGGATTTTGAGTTCGACCTCTACTACTAAAAACAATGAACATAAATAACCTACTACTATGTCTGCTTCATTCATAGGGTAGCAGATGGAACTTGGAGTTAATGACATAATGTTGAATATATCAAAGCAACTTCCTAATATTGTCAAACCACAAGTGTTGGACATCATGCAAGGTAATGGTTATAACCCGTGCATGAGAGCCATGCCATATGACCCCATGGGGATGATGGCGAATGTGAGTCATTACCTGGGAGGATACTATATGCAATCGTACATGAACTCAGGCAGGGCCGTTAACTTGATTAGATGACCTACAAATGCAACGGGTCATTTAGGTTTGTCACCCGTGACTAATAATGCTCTTGGTATGAGGGTTGATTTGTCATGGTGTGTACATCCTTGAGGAGATCAAAATGTAGCAGGAAGCTCTAATGTAGAAAATAAATGGGCTATGGAACCATATGCTAGAATGCACTAAGGAGGAGGTCCCTCTCTTGGTAATTTGAATTACAACATCGGTCCTAATCAAGGTATGAATTTTGTTGCTCTAGCACAAGATCAGCCATGGAATATGCACATGCTTGGTTTCAATGCTAAGCAGGATTAAGGGATGTTTAGGCCGAGGCCACCAGGGCTTGTTGGTGCGAGTGTCACTGCCTGCAACAAATTAAAAAGTATTTTAGTTATTGAGTTACACCAAAAATGTAGTTAAGGTACAATCTAGATCGTCTCACAAGGAAGTGTTCTAATTGATTTGGGAAAATTAGGGGTTTGAGATAATACAACTAAATTAAATTGAGAAGAATTCTAATAGGAAGAATTACCTGCACAATGGCCCCACAAATTAAGAGTTGTTCAATCATCAATTCGAAAGATAAATTCAGGGCAGTGGTTACGTTAATTAGTTATGCTATCACAAGGCTATAGCGGTCACCAGAGAGCAAGATGTTGCAGCATATCAAAGGCAGGAACGCTATAGCAGTCCTAGACTGCTATAGCGGTCATAAGTGACTCAGCCTTCAACATACACGCGATATCACCCGGTTTTAGCACAATTGCGAAGACATTCAGAACGAAGTTTTTTAAGTTTGAGTTTTTCTTTTAGATTTTTGAACTCTCTTTCTACTCTCTTTCTAGGTTTAGGGTTATCAATCATTGTTGGATTTTGGCATTTTCTGGCTTGTAATTTACAACTTTCTTCCCACAATGATTATGACACTCCCTTACGAAGGAGTAATCTCTTTACTGTGTGCAAGGATAACTGAAGACTGAGATTATTTTTTAGGTTCTTATTATTTTAATTGCAATTTATGATTGGTTTTTCTTTCTCTTTTGATATCACTTGCGATGATCATTGTAATTGTATTTTTAGGAGTTGTTTGGTTGTGCATTCGTTTGCGTGTATAATCTAGATACCATTGGAGTATTGGGTCGATTGATTTAATTACATCCAATTGGTAAGGGATTGAAATTAACTCTGTTAGGAATTAGGTTGCTGTAACTGGTAATCAAATTGGCATAGGTTCATAGAATCATGATTGTGAATTACTAGTTCATATGTTAGCCAAACCCTTAGCGGGAGTGCGATTGTATGACCACTAAGTAGAATTGCATCATTGTTGTGTGATAGCATAACTAATGAAAGTAATAATTGCCACGAATTTATCTTTCAAATCGATGATTGAACAACTCTTAATCTGAGGGGATCCTTGTATAGGTAATTCTTCCCCTTAGAATTCTTCTCAATTTAATTTAATTGTTATTATCTCAAACCCCCAATTTTCCTGAATCAATTAGAACACTTCCTTGTGAGAGGACCTGGATTGCACTCTAACTGTATTTTTGGTGTAACTCAGTAACTAAAACACTTTCTAATTTGTTGTGGGTGGCGGCACCCGCACCAAATTTTGGCGCCGTTGCCAGGGAAGCTGTACCAATTAATTCTTTTTCTTGTTCCAATTAATTTTTTAATTAATTTTTGTTTTTATTTTATTTTGTTTTTATTTTATTTTTCTTTTGTTTATTAATTTCTGCATTTATTTCCTTAACAAAAGAATTTATTTTATTTTATTTACTTGATTTTTTCTGTTTACGAACACACATTTTAATTCCCAAGCATATAGCTCTTGGGGTATTGTAGGTACACAGGTTGCTAATGATAACCCATGCCAAAGAATGGAGTTCCGGTTGGATGAGATGCAGTATATATTGGAGCAATATGCGACGAGGAGCCATGCTTAGTCATCATAACATGGACATGATGCTTACTCTGGCATGTCCCAACCAGATTGGTATGATTGTATGGATCAGGGATATGGGGGTATTGAGCCATCTCAACACCTGTATTTCCAGCAGCAATTCCAACCGCCACCACCACTCTATCAGCAAAACTTGCAACCATTCCAACAGCAGGAAACCTATAGGTTGCAGTATCAACAGCCTCCAACATTGTCTGTTCCTCCTAGCATCTCTAAATCTCCATGGCAAGAAATGATGGGAATGATAATAGAGAGTCAAAAGAAAACCAATGATGCTTTGCTGGAGGTGATGAATGATATAATTGAGTTGCATAACTCTCAATTCCAACAATTGAGTTCATCTCAGGTTCCAGATGTGGTGCCCAGTTTTGAGCAGAGTAGTTATACATGTCAACAAGGCAAGATTCATATGGATGAAGCACTGCAAGAAGAATTGGTTAAAGGGACATTTGATGTTCCTTGCATTCCACTTATGTAACACCCTAATATTTGACCTAACACGCCTAGGACGTATTCAAGTTAATTATTAGTCATTACTCTTTTATCCTAGTTCTTAATTCTAAGTTTTAGAAAATACTTAATGAAAATATGGGTAAATTTCTTTTTTTTTGAAATAAGAGATGAAAATGTGAGCCGCGCATATGATAAACACTACATCGTTTGATTCGTGATCAATAATAAGGAACCATTCATAAAATAAAATCACAAGATCATAACATAACAGCCATCATATATATGTAATAGAGGTTCTGCCACATATCCAGTTAAATAGTAGCTTTAGTACAGTCATCCGTGCTAAAATATAAAATACAAAGAATGGAAAAGCCTCGCCCACTGGAGTGTATCTAAAGTAGATAACCTCAGAAGCAAAAGAAGGTTATTATATGTAGACTATATGCAGAAGCACTACCAAGATCGCCGGCCACTTCAAGGGGAGGAACATAACCAACCCATCGAGCGATTAATTTGGAGTAGCCAAACGGTGCATAGGTCGGGCATAGGATCCACAACAGGGTATCATCCTCATTCGTCCTCCACGGATCGGCTGCGTCTCAGTGGCCTCACTGCCCTCACCAAACTCCATGGGCACATGGAGGAACGGGGCACATATTTCGGAAAGTCACGGATGGAAGAAGTGGTTGGCTGAGTGCGGCAAGTTCGTTCTTCGCGAGGACGTGCACGCTCGAAGACGAGGTCGTCTCCAAAAAGGGAAGTAGGAGAAAACTGAAAGCTGGAAATTGGGTGTACAAAGGGGCGGTTCATGTATACAAAAAGATGAACAGCACAACAACCCACGAAATGATATAGCCGATGAGCGGCGTCGTAGTGCATCTCCCAAGTAGGTGCGTCAATGTAGATCACAAATGTGGCTATCGTCTTCTGAAGACGTGACAGAAAAAAAAAGATAGAGAGAGTAAGAAACTTGATAAAGAATCTCAGTATGGTGTCTTTCTATCCTAGTGTCATCATCTACATCCTCAGGAACCTTAGGTTTCTTTATCAAATAGTGAGCATGCATAGGGTTCAATTATTAAGTTCTAAAATACCATTTACCGAGGCCCATTCATTTTTATGTGCGTCTTAGATATCATGAATGCATCATACCTGTCACAACCGGGATCGCCACAGGATGACGAAAAAAATAAATTTATTTGAAAATTGATGGAGTTGCCACCAAGATTATTTAAATTGAGAAAAACATGGAAAAACCCATTATTTTTAGAAAATAGTCTTTGAAACCAGATTTGAGTTCGAGAGTCGGTTATGCATAGGGAAGAGTAGGAACTTAATCCTATGCACCCCTAATACACCCATCCTTAGAGGTACCTTAGTAAGTTGTGAATTAAATAATAACCTTTTCAAAGAAAAAAAATACATATTTACAATTTAAACAAAACAATTTGAGAAAAAAAAATTTGGGATTGACAGGGATCGCCTACTCTTACATATAAAAGGGTTAATCAAATAAAAAACTATTAATTAATTTTAATTTTGAAAGAAAGAAAATTTAATTATTAAATCAATGAAAATCCATTTGTGCACAGAATTCAAGTTGACACTAGGCCACTCAATAAATCCTTATGATTCAATAATAGTGAAGATAATATTTGCTATTCAATCACCATTATTGAATATCACACAAATGTAAAAGATTTTTGAAAAGAAAACTTATTATAAATAAAGAAATAAAAGAAAAAAATTTGTTTTATTTTCCTCTTTTTAGACAAAATTCTAATTTTGACCGCAACTGACAAAATTAACTCATAAATATAAATACACAATTAATTTAAGTAACACACATATCATAAAAAAAAAATTAATTCACAATTGCACAATTAACTTAACTAAAACACATAAACATATAAAATAAAAAAAAAACACAAATGATTCAAGCAAAGCACATAAAATAATAAGACTAAAAAAAAAAGTTCATAAACACCATTATATAATTAAATTAAGCAAAACACATAAACATAAATAATTAAACTAAAAAGCAAAATTAATTTATAAGCATGAACACATAAATAATTTGACCAAAACAAATAAATATCAAATCATAAACACATAATTAAACGAAACATATAAAAACAATTAAAAAACATAAGGGTCCTAATTATTATTTTCTCTTTTTTAACCATTTAAAAAAAACATTGGCACTAAATTCATTCGATATCAAAGAAACAATTAAATTTTTTTAAAAAAATCACTCAAAATCAAAGAAACAATTAAATCGCTCTTTTTATTTTTTTTTATTTTTTTTTATTCTATTCAAATAATTTAAAATCATTACAATAAAAACATAGCACAAACCTTTTTAGTAGATCAAATTGTTCAAGTATTTATTTTAAACCAAATTAAATAAAACCTCCTTTTTAAATCATAACAAACTCAAATCCAACAAGAAATCCAACGAGTTTAAATAAACACTAATCAAATAATCACAACCCATATCCAAATCTAAAATCTAATATAACAAAACAAAAACAAAACTAATAATAATTAAAAAAAATTAAAATTCCCACCCCTACCCCATATACATAACTCGCTCTCACACATGTCTTTTATCTCACCGACACACACACAAAACACTCGCTCTCTCTCACACGGCACACACTTTCTCACCCACACACAGCTTACCCTCTCATTTTCACATTCAACTTCTCTCGTTTTCTCTAACGCACACATATCTCTCTCTCTCTCCTTTTCTCTAACACAACAGCACACGTTCGCAAAAGAAAAGAGCAAAAAGGGGTGGTCAACATGTAAGGGTGGCCATCGTAGTTGGGGAAGAAAGTGAGGGGTTACTGCTATGGAGGATGCGGCTAGGGAATGGGGTGGCAGTTCGCGGTTGCTTGGAGTGCGGTGGTTCAACCGCGGCTTAGAGAGAAGGTGGTGGTTGTAGGCTGACAGAGAAAGGGGAATGTGTGGCTGGGTCCGATGGTGAAGGGAAGCGCTTCGCAGTCTACGGTGGCTTGGAGGATCACGGTGATGGCTGCAAGTGAGAGTACGGCGCGACGGCTAGGTGATGTAGATCTGGTGGTTCATAGAAAGGTGTGTGTGGTGGCGGTTTCAAGGACGAGAGAAGGATGGTTTGGTCGTGTGGTTGTGGTGTTGAGGAGAGGATGATGGTGGTGGGTGGTGATGATGTGAGATAAGGAAGAATTGCAGTGGTGGCCGAAAAAAGTGAGAGGATGGAGGATCGGGTGAAGCGCCAGGGAGATCCGTGAACGGCGCGGCGCTAGGTGGAGAACCTGGATTTTGAGGCGGTTCCATGATCAGGTGGTTGAGTTCACGGGTGATCTGCCATAAGGACTTCACGGTGGCTTTCGTGGAGAAAAAAAAAGGAGGCAATTCGCGACGGTGACGGGGGTTTGAAGGGGATGGCTCACGGTGGCTTCGGGTTGGTTTTAGTGGTGGAAAAGGGTGGATGGCAGTATTTGGGTGAAGATGGAGGTTGAGTTGATGGTGGCTTATGGCGGAGGAAGGAGTTAAGGATAATGGGGGGGATGAAGATGATGGAGAGGAAGAAATTGAGAGGGAGGCCGCGGCCCCCTATGTCCTTTTTTTTATTTTGTTTATCTTTTATACTGATAATTTGTTGCTGCTGATGAAATTACCTTGTTACTGGGTCTTGTTGAAATTTGTTGTTGATTTCCTTTGGATTTCTCCTCTGTCTTCAGGTAAATTGATGTATCTGAACGTCTATTTTTTTGTGTTTGAATTTTTGTTGATTGAAAACAATGATGAACATTGTTGATGATGGTCTTCTTGTTCTTCGAAAATCTCTGCCCATCCCTTCTCAATTGTGATGATGATGAATTTATATCCGTAGTTCTCTATTGACTATTGCAGGTTGCTCCAATTCATCACCGAAAGGAGCTTCAGTGTTTTGCGAGTAGTGGAGAAAAACATCATGATGATGTTCTCCACCCTTTTTAATTTTTTTTAAAAAGTTTCTCTCATCAAATGTGCATCTCGGGGAAAGAAGAAAAAAAGGAACCCAAGAGGAGCCCGTGTCTCCTCTTTCAACCAACAACTTCTTTTCTTCTTTTTTTTATATTTTTTTATAGATAAAAAAGGAAAATAGACTGGACCTATAAATAAAAACGTACCTGGATTGGGCTTAAGAGGATGGACAAATTTTTATTTTTTTATCTTTTTTATTTTTTTTGGGAAATAAAAAACAACCAGCAAACTTCTCTCTCTCTCTCTCTCTTTTAAAGAAATAAAATAAACTAGATGGAAATTTTTGATTTTCTTGTTAAAAGACCGGACAAAATCGGGAGTTCACAGTTGCCCATCTTTATTCATTTCTTATGAGAGAATATGAAAAACTTAAGTTTTATATTTTTTTTCATAAGGAATGAATAAAGACATGAACATTGATTTTGTTTGACAAATGCATGAAATATAAACAATCTAAATTTAAACGACAAAATAATATGCACATATGAGAAAGTGAAATGCCAATGCACAAGCTAGCAAGAATCTAAAACAGACAGTGCTGACCAGAATTTAAAAGCCGACCAAGGGTTGACTGGAAATGTAAAATGGTAATCTAATGTCAACTGAAAATTAAATTGGCAACTGAGGCCGACTGAAACGTAAATTTGCAACTGAGGCCGACTTGAAATGTAAATTGGCATTTGAGGCCAACTTGAAGTGTAAATTGGCAACTGAGGCCAACTGTAAATATGAAATTGGCATCTGAGGCCGACTGAAATGTAAATTGGCAACTGAGGCCGACAGAAAAGTAAATTGGCAATTGAGGCCGACAGAAAATGTAAATTGGCATCAGAGGCCGACTGGAATAGAAATGTAAATTGGCATCTGAGGCCGACTGGAAACGTAAATTGGCAACTGAGGCCGACAGAAAATGTAAATTGACATCTGAGGCCGATTGGAAATTAAAATGGCAACTGAGACCGACTGGAAATGTAAATTGGCATCTGAGACCGACTGGAAATGTAAATTGGCAACTGAGGCCGACTGGAAATTAAATTGCCAACTGAGGCCGACTGGAAATGTAAATTGGCAACTGAGGCCGATTGGAAATGTAAATTGGCATATGAGGCCGACTAGAAATTAAAGTGGCAACTAAGGCCGACTGGAAATGTAAACTGGCAACTGAGGCCGACTGAAAATGTAAATTGGCAACTGAGGCCGATTAGAAATGTAAATTGGCATATGAGGCCGACTAGAAATTAAAGTGGCAACTAAGGCCGACTGGAAATGTAAACTGGCAACTGAGGCCGACTGGAAATTAAAGTGGCAACTGAGGCCGACTGGAAATGTAAATTGGAATTTGAGGTCGACTGGAAATTAAATTGGTAACTGAGGCCGACTGGAAATGTAAATTGGAAAAGAAAACAATCTTTTTTCCATTTTTCAGATTATATGCAAAAGTCTTGAATTATCCACGTTTAGTTTATTTCAAGCACAACATTCAAAAACTAGCCGTAACCCAATTGAGCAAGTCTGAGGAAAAATTTAACCGATCAAACTCATAATCTTAGCATTGGACCTTCTGGCAAAACAAAGACTTCGTTTTCTTCTGTGACCTTGCTTATTTTATTCTTCTCCCATTTTCCTTTTCAAAAGGATGATTACTTTTCTGTCAAGCTTAGCTGATATTTCTGGATCGTGATGCTAATCATTGATGTATTGCTGTAAACATTGTTAGATTGCGTGATTGAAGCTTAAATTTATTCTACTTGAGACATCATGAATAAACATACATTCAAAGAGAAGGTGAAAGGATCAACTGAATAAACATCTTTATTGTTTGGTGTATTTGATGACAAAATGTTTGGAAAAGGGGAGACAACACAAGAACAAAATACAAAAATTGTGAAAGACACGAAATTTTGCCCCAGTTTAGGTCCTTTGTGTTTCAATCAAACGACTTCTTGCAGCAAGTTAAACAAAATAGCCATGATATCTGATGACATATCTTCAAATCCTTTCTTCAAAATTGCCCCAGTTTCGGACTTTAATTTACTGAATTTGCTGGATAAATTCAAAAATTGCCCTAGTTTTAGTCTTTGATTTGCTTGATTTATTGGACAAATTCAACACTAAAACTTGCCCCAGTGTAGCTACTGGAAATGATACATATCTTTTTTTTTTCGCTCTGCTTTAATTTTTGCTGAGATCGCTCTTTCGAGTTTTCGACCTAGCGAGCCCCTTTTTTTCTTTTATTTCTCTCCTTTTTTTTGTTTTGCCCTAACTTCTACTTAGGCCGCTCTTTTGAGTTTTTGACCTAACGGGCCTTTTGAGCATCTTTTCAAGCATAAAACCTTTTGACTGCATCACTATTGGTTGGTTTAGGCAATTCCTGCCCATCCATGTTTTGTAAAATTAATCCCCCAGCTAAGAATGCTTGCTTGACAATGTAAAGCCCTTCATAACTCGGAGCCCATTTTCCCCGTGCATCCTCTTGATTATGGAGAATTTTCTTCAGAACCAAATCCCCTGGATAAAAATCTCTAAGGCAGACTTTCTTGTTAAAAGCTCTAGTCATTCTGCTTTAGTACAACTGGCCGTGGCAAATAGCTGCAAGCCTCTTCTCTTCGATCATGTTCAGTTGCTCATATCGAGCTTTTACCCATTCAGATTCTTCCAACTCAGCCTCCACTAAAACTCTGAGTGATGGGATTTTCACTTCTATAGGAGATACGGCTTCCATTCCATATACCAATGAGAAAAGTGTTCCCCCGTGCTTGATCGTATGTTGGTACGATATGCGTGCAGAGCATATGGCAGCATTTCATGCTAATCTTTGTAGTTCACCACCATTTTGGTAATGATTTTCTTGGCATTCTTATTTGCAGCCTCAATTGCGCCATTCATTTGAAGCCTATAAGGAACTGAATTGTGATGCTTGATCTTGAAAGTCTCAAAGAACTTTTGAACCTCGGCACCATTGAGGTTAGGAGCATTGTCTATGATAATCTTTTCTGGAATTCCATATGTACAGATGATGTCTCTTTTGATGAATCTGAGAAACACCTTCTGTGTGATATTGGCATATGAAGCAGCTTCCACCCATTTAGTGAAATAATCTATTGTCACCAAGATGAAACGATGACCATTGGATGCTTTGGGATTAATTAGGCCAATAACATCCATGTCCCACATCGAGAAAGGCCAAGGAGATACCATGCTATACAACTGAACTGGAGGAGCATTGACTTGGTTTGCATATATTTGACATTTGTGACACTTTCGAACATAACTGATATAGTCATTCTCCATAGTGGACCAATAATAACTGTTCCTCATGATTTTGCGTGCTAACATATGTCCATTGGCATGAATTCCACAGATCCCTTCATGGACTTCGGTCATGATTATTCGAGCTTCATGAGCATCTACACATCTAAGGAGAGTGGTGTCAAAATTCCTCTTGTAAAGGACTTTACCATTCAGGAAGAAGGCCATGGCTAGTCTTCGAATTGTCTTTTTATCCACCTCATTTGCACCTACTGGGTATTCTCCTTTTTGAATATATTGCTTGATATCATGATACCATGGTTGTCCGTCTGGTTCAGTCTCCACATTGTCACAATATACCGGTTCGCCTTACACTTCTACATGGATGGGTTGGACCTCCAAATTAGTCATCATAGCCAAAGTCGCCAAAGCATCCGCAAACTGGTTCTTGTCCCGAGTTAAATGAGAGAACTATATATCATCGAAGCGCTCAATTAATTGAGACAAATGCTTCTGATAAGGTACCAACTATGGGTCTTTTGTGCGCCATTCTCCATTAACTTGATAGATTATGAGCGCGGAGTCTCCAAAGACCTTTAGTTCTTTGATTCCCAAGTCAATCGCAACTTGCAAACCATTTGCACATGCTTCATATTCTGCCACGTTGTTGGTACATTCAAAGTCTAGTTTGATAGAAACTGGGTACTGTTTCCCAGCTGGTGAGACTATTACAGCTCCTATTCCACATCCATTCATATTGGCAGCCCCATCAAAATATATTTTCCACACATTCTCTTCTTCCATTTCTTCTTTTTCTACTGTCAATACCTTTCTATCAGGGAATTCAGGCATGGTAGGTTGTCCACTCTCTATAGGGTTTTCTGCTAGATGATCAGCAATTGCGCCTCCCTTAACTGACTTTTGGGTCACATACTTGATATCGAATTTTGAAAGTATCACTTGCCACTTTGACATTCGCAATGAAACATGAGGACTATCGAATATGTATTTTAGTGGATCCATTCGAGAAATTAACTAAGTGGTGTAGTATAACATGTACTGCCTCAACCGCTTAGAAGTCCATACTAATGCACAGTAGGTCTTTTCAATCGCCAGACAGCGAGATTCATATTCGTTAAACTTCTTGCTCAAATAATAAATGGCTTGTTCCTTTTTTCCAGATTCATCATATTACCCTAACATTGCCCCAAGTGAAGTGGGTATCTTTGTAAGATCTGATATTAAAGGACGGCCTGGTGTAGGAGGAATCAAAACTGGAGGTTTCATTAGATAAGTCTTTATTTTGTCAAAGGCTTCTTGGCATTCTTCACTCCATCTCCAGGTTGATGTTTTCGCAGCAACTTGAATAAGGCTCCTAAGTACTAGTCAAATTGGCAATGAATCTAGCAATGTAGTTGAGCCTCCCAAGAAAACTTCTCACTTCCTTTTCAGTTCAGGGAGTTGGCATTTCTTGTATCGCCTTCACCTTGGCTGGATCTACCTTTATCCCTTCTCTGTTGAATTTGAATCTGAGCAATTTCCCTATAGAAGCTCCAAAAATGCATTTATTTGGGTTTAGCCGCAACTTGTATTTTCTGAGCCTTTTAAACAGTTTTCGCAGGACTGCCACGTGGCTTTCTCCTTCTTTAAACTTGGCGACTATGTCATCTACATACACTTCAATTTCCTTGTGCATCATGTCATGGAACAGTGCAACGATAGCACGTTGGTAAGTGGCACCGGCATTCTTCAACCTGAATGGCATGACTGTATAGCAAAATGTTCCCTACAGAGTTATGAACGTAGTTTTTCCTTTGTCATGAACATCCATGAGAATCTGATTATACCCGGAGTATCTATCCATAAATGAAAATCGGTGATTTCTGGCTGTATTGTCAACAAGGACATCAATGTGAGGGAGTGGAAAATCATCCTTCAGGCTAGCTTTATTTAGATCCCGATAGTCTACACACATCCTGACATTCCCATCATTTTTAGGCACAAGCACAATGTTAGCCATCCAATCAGTGTGTCTTGATACCTCTAAACACCCTGCCTCTAACTGTTTAGTCACTTCTTCTTTAGTGACATGTCAGGCCGCATTCTTCTCAACTTTTGCTTTTTCGGCTCAGCTTCTAGATGCAAAGAGATTTTGTGTGAAGCGATCTCTGGATTCAATCCTGGCATATCATGATAAGACCATGTGAAGACATCCAGGTATTCTCCAAATAAAGCAATCATTTCTGTTCGTTTTGGATTCTCCATTATTTTCAGCTCTCTCCTCTCTTCTTTGGTGCCCATATTAATTACCTCGATCACCTCATTGTCTAAATCAAATCCCTTTTTTATATGTTCCAGTAAGCCCAAAAATTCCTTAATAGTTTCTTCATCCTCTTCAGATTCATAGCTATCACAATCAAGTGCAGTAAGAGAATCAATTGATTGGCCTCCAAAGTCCCTTTCATGTGGCACAATTTCTATAGTATTTAAATCCTTAGAAAGCAATTGCGGTGAGTTGGAATGCCAAGACAGATAATGGGTAAACGCAAATAATATAGAGAAAACATAGATTAATAGGCTGAGATGGTAGTCATAAAGATGGAAAGAGAAAAAAAAAAGAAGGTGAAAAAAAATGAAGAAAGGAAGATATAGAGAAATGGAATAATAAAGGAAAAAATATTAGATAAACATGCCAATTCATTCAAATGATGTCTCAAAGTAGCATACATGAAAGCAAAAACAATTAATACAATCCCAAATGATTACTTTAAAGTAATAACATCAATTAATGGTTCGGTTGTCCAATTCATCAGCATCTCATCATGGTTGATAGCATAAGCATCGTTGCATTCTTCAGGCTTCTCAACATCCACCATAGCTTCTTGATTGTCATTTGAGATCTTTGATCTGGAAAATTGAGACCCCAGCATGGCCATTAGATTTTGATATTGAAGCTGAGTCATAGGAACAGAGGGTCAAAGGATCGTATGACAGAGGGATTTTCAGCCACCATATTTATTGAGGCTCTTGTTGAAGAAGCTTTTCCTTTAGGCTTATATCCTAGAGGGTATCCATGGAGTTGATAACATTTATCAATAGTGCATCCTAGCAAATCACAGTGAGAGCATTTGGGACGGTTCTTTTTGTTTTGAGGATTCTTGGAATTAGTTTTAACAGCAAGCACTAGAGGTGCATCAATGGCAGAACTTGAAACAGTAACAGATCTTTGCCTTTCTTCTTGGCTTACAAGAGCAAAAGCTTCAGAGATTGAAGGAAGAGGCTTTATTAACAAGATCTGACTACGAACTTGATGATATGAGTCATTAAGTCCTATGAGGAAGAGTATGACATATTCCTCAGAGGTATGATTGAGATATGCTTGATGTGCAGCACAAGTGCAAGAAATTGAAGGACGAAATTGATTGAGCTCTTCCCAAAGACATTTCAGTTGGTAAAAGATTGATTAACAGATAAGGAACCTTGGGATAGATTTACCAATTCCTTTCTGAGTTGATACTTCCTTGGGCCGTTTTGTTGATGAAATCTTGCATGAAGATCTTGCTAGATAAAAACAACAGAATCTGCAAAAATCATGCTTGAAGCAATTTCCTTGGATACAGAATTGAGGATCCAAGAACAAATGAAATCATTAACCCTTTTCCATCTTGTATGAGCGAGAGCATTAGCATTTGGATCAGGAGGATAAATTGAGCCATCAACAAAACCAAGTTTATTCTTGGCATTCAAAGCCATTTCCATGGACCTCTTCCATGAAACATAGTTCTCACCAGTCAGGATTTGAGAAACGAGAGTTAATCCTGGTTGATCTGAGGAATGGAGAAAGTATGGATTGAAAGATTGATCATGCTCTACATCAGCCATGGCTGAGAATGAACTAAGCAAGAACCAGAAAAAAAAAGGAAACTTGGAGAAGAAGAACAAAAATTTGCAAGAAATACAGAAACTTCAAGAAGTTTGAAGAGAGAGCAGAAGAATGTTTGTCGCTGATACCATATTGAGTAACTGAATATATTAGTTAGTTTCTTTGATTAGCAGAAATGGCTATATATAGTACATGAGTTTTAGTTACATAAGTTGTAACTGACTATGTAGGATGATTACATAGTTAACTTCATGGTTAAGTTTGTGGTTATAACCACCACTGTAATACAATATTAATTATACATCAATAGTTTTTTCTTGTATCTATTGGTGGCAGAGATAGTGGATCTTATCAAATGAGAAGCTTGCTTCATGATATTATTGTCATCCACCAACTCTAGTATGTTCAATCTCTAACATTTTGACGCTGGCATTGTTGTTTTTTTTATTTATTTTGTGAAGAGTTTGGTGTTGCAAGTGTGTTCTACTATTCATTTTGTGAAAAAAAAATTAATAACCAAATTTTGTGGACTGTTGGCTACAAAAAATCTATTAAACTCATACACAATGAAAGTGTGTTATTAAGGGAAAAAAATAATAATCAGATGTTGTGTATTTTTTGCTAGAAAGATTGTTCTAATAGCATATTTGTTAGAATATTTGTTTTAATAGCCTATTTTAATAGATTTTAAAAACTAACTTTGCAAACAGACTTCAAGTGAGGCTAGGCCTCTCAAGCAGGCCAAATCATGCTGAAAAATAAGCCTATAACAGGTAACAGACCAGGTTGACAACCAATTTCCTGTTTTACAGGCTTGACCTATTTAGGGCGTGGTCTGACCTGTTCCCACCCCTAAGTATGATATTCATAGAAGAGTGTAAATATCATTAGTTGAATAATTTTATCATGTTAATGACTGTGTTATATACCTTCATAGTCTTGAAATGGATCAATTGACTCCATACATGGTGTTAATGATGGTTGCCGAGATGATTCTTGGCAATGCAAAGAGTCTTGAAAAATTCTTGAATTATTTCTTCGTATCGACTCCATGATTTTAGATCGTTGAATCACATGCTTGCCAGCTGTAATTTTATTCCTATAATAAAATGTCATGCAATTAAAATTATTTCAACTAAAATGATATCCTTAGAGATTATACAGTGTATTTATAAATGAGATTTATTATAATCTTGTGCTACAAATATCTTAAAGTTTAACATGTTAAGGATGAAGTATTTGAGGAATAATTGATGTCCTACTGTTTGCTTGATTTTGATAACAGTAAAGAGAAAAATATAAAGAATAAATTTAAAAATGGTGAACACGAGTACAGTGTGTTATACATTCCATTTTTCAGTACCATTATTTGCTTTCAATGTAGGAATCATAGAAGAATTCTGTCCTGAGTGAACAGAGTTTTAGTTATTTTCCTTGCCAGTATTGTTAATAGCATTTTCCATCCTAACATTCCCAATATTGACACCTAAAAATGTAAAGAAAAACACCACAATCCCAATAAATTAATTATAATCTGATAACAATATAATTGAAGATGGAGTCGGTCAGTAGCATATAACCATTGGTAATATTTGGCAACAGACTCCTCATCAAACTTGCATTTGAGTCTTCTGTTATATTAGCAGTGGTAGTAGACTTATTTTTGCAAGATGATAAATAAGTAGTAACTTGAATTCCCTGAATAAGTCCACTGTTTTCTCTTGAAAAGGTATTACATGATGATGCTAGTAAAAGAATGTTTGGCTCCATTGAAGGGCTCATAGCTTCTATTACCCCACGAAGAAAACATGTCGATAGAAAGATGGAAACAAATTAGTTCTTGCATGGACAAATAAGTAATGGAAATTAAATTAATCAACTAACCATTTATACTATCATTTAGATATTGTTGAATGGAAGAATTCCTCTTCCACTTTCTGTTAAGAGTTTCCTTCCTTTTCATTCTGGCCATTTTTGATCTACAATGTGAGTGATGATTGTCCATTGTCTTACAGAGGACCACCTTTAGGAAGGAAGCTTTATTTTGACACTAAGAAGAAGGAAAACGTGTTTTCTTTGGGAGGGCAATTGTTAAACAGAAACACATGAAAAAGTGTGAAAGACTTCAATGTAGAGATAGATACTCCAGGATGGTGCAGAACAAAAACGTGCTGCATTATGTTGCTATTCCCTATATTTATTTGTATAGGGAATAATTATTTATATAGGGAATAATGATCAATGAGTATTGTTTGAGTAATTATTCATCATTGAAAACTGAGCAAGAATTCCAATTCCAATATCTGATAAATAAAAATTAAATAGGGACACATTGTAACTGCTTCCAAATTCTTTCATGTGCTTTTCAATACAATAATAATGATTGTCTGAGAGTTCCGAAATCAGTATTAATATATATGAATATTTTTCAATAAATTGAAATTGAAGTAAATTTGATTTTTTTCGACCTATGATTATGAATAACTTAAAACATTAAGTAATTTTACTTTTTTTTTAATTTGATATAGCAAAGGATTGTTAGACAAAATGTAAACTCTATTTGATATTTTCGATAAACATAATATTATTTGAGCAGTACTCTTGTTGGCCTTGTTCGTAGTAGAATTTCATTTATTCAGGTTATAGGACTTGGTAATCAAATCCGTTGTTTAGCATTAAAAGAAGTTACGTACATTTTTCATTATTATAAACCAAAAAATATGATTCGGTTAGATTGTTTCATATATATTTTGAATGATAAATCTGAAATGAAATGAAACATATTGTATATGTTAAAGTATATCTTCCTCATGCATCTAAGTTGAGTAAATTGGGTATATCTATTGATAAATGAGTGCTTGGTATCTTTTTGCTGCACTAACAGCCCCATATTATGATGTGGTTGAAATTGCAAGTCCAGAAGATGAAAATGAAATTGTTACTGAAATTTCTGCTTCTACGGGAACTTCTACAAGAATATAGCATTCCTCTGAAATTTGCTTTTAAAGTTGAAGTCAACTTAATTAAAGAAGGCCATGGACAGAAACCTTCCAAATACTCGACTTGCTTCAGTAAATGCCACATATGTTTATCATGTTCCAAATGCAATTATTAGAGACAAATCCCTCGTGTCATTGCACATCTGATATGAATTTATTAGGAGTAAAAGAGCTTACTTAGGATTACATAATTTTGATGTGTAAGTGTGAATATGTAAAGTTATTTGAACTTACACCTATGCATCTGGTCTTGCTTTCAAATTCAAGCCATTATTAAAAGAGGACCAAGTCCATGTTTGCTAATAAATTTATTTTGCGAAGTAATCATGTGATTTAAGCTAACAAAGCTTTTAATAATCAGGTATCCTGGATTTAGAATAATTTTATGCACACACAAGCTCCAAAAAGACCATGAGTCTGAATTAAAAACATCACCCGTCAAATGCATCATAATATTTCAGATCTTGTTATTTGTTCAAAATTATAAAAACTAAAAAGACATAGAAACTGCCTTTAACACCACCCGAAAATCATTAAACCCCAAAATAATTAATTAAAGAGAATGATAGTCTCTATAATTCAGAAGGGATTGACAGCAAAATCCAAAGCTGTTGTAGTCGAAGCAAGAGAAGTCCTATTACTCCTCAGGTTTCTTCATAACCTTTCTCAGCTTTGTGGATATTGTTCAGAATCGTCTACTGATGTTTGAGAAGGCTGAGCTTCCTAATCTTTATCACCCTTCCTAGTTATTGGAGCCATTGATGTTCTAGCTTCTGATTCTGTCCCTACTTCAAATGATTGGGACCAATAGTCCTGCAAACATAACCTGGCAATATAATTTTTATTTGAATCAACCAATATAAAAATTAGAATTTGATTGAATCTTTACCACCTTATTAAGCTTAGAAAGATCAGGAAGATCACTAAATAATCCAGATACATCATGCACAAATGATAACTGAAAGATTAACTAACCAAGTTAACATATGAAAATCTTGAAACTAAATATAAATGACGACAATGATCATAACAAACCTCATATATTTTGTGCTTTTGAACAAAAGAAGCAATGATAGACTCATCAGAAGAAATCCTCATGACATTTATCACACAAGGTTGAAATGAATTCAAATCTTCAACCTTTACAAAAACCTTGAAAATAAATTGCTTATCCTTGAAAGCAGTGAGTTCTTCAGGGTATTGTTTCTTACCTCCTCCCTAAAGTAACAACATTGCATGATATTAGAAAGATAATCGAAACAAATAGAAACAATAATATAGTTTGAAAGATAATAATAACATATACCCTCTTAATATAAGAGACCCTTGAGTCATTTATAGACATATTCAAGAACCCTGAAACCTCCTTATCAAAAATGTTAAATGAGGCAGACCCAGTCTCATCAACCACCTTAACTTTAATCCTATACCTGCAATAACCAATTATTTTTGTTCCAGTAACGTGAATAAATCAATGCCATATTGAAGCAGTTTATAAAAAAATTTAATAGCAAAAGGTTCACAAACCTTGGAACAAAAGAAGTTGGATATGTCTCACATTTCTTACAATAAAACGAATTGCTAAGCTCCATCAAACCTTGAAAGCATTTTTTGCAGCCTTTGTACCACTAGTTAGATGTGTTATCTACCTTTTTGACAGTTTTAACAATAACAAAAGTAGATTTCTGAGAATGAACAGGATGAAAATGTTAATATAATGGTCACTAAGCAAATTATTTGTTTGTTATAGATTGAAATTGAAGTATTGTCACAACCGGGATCACGACGGAGACGGCAAAAAAAAGAGTTTTAATTTTGAAATTATGGAGTCGCCATTAAGTTTATTTAAATTGGGAAAAACATGGAAAACCTATTATTTTTAGAAAATAGTCTTTGAAACCAGATTTGAGTTCGGGAGTCGGTTATGCATAGGGAAAGGTAGGAACTTAATCCTCCGCACCCCTAATACACCCGTCCTTAGACGGTACCTTAGTAAGTTGTGCAAATTAATTAATTACCTTAAAAAAACAAAAGAAAAAAAGAAAAGAGACAAAACATATTTACAATTTAAACAAAACAATTTGAGAAAAATTAAATTTGGCTTGACAGGGATCGCCTGCTCCTACGCATCTCTTGGTGCAATGAGGAACTCAAAGTCACGTAGTTCTGTAGAAAATAATTCTGTGTTGATTGATTTTAATTAAAAAGAAAAAAACAAGTAAAAAAAATTAATTAATTTCAATTTTAAAAGAAGGAAATTTTAATTATTAAATCAATCAACACCTATTTGTGCACAGAATCTAAGTTGGCACTAGGCCACTCAATAAACCCTTATGATTCAACAATAGTGAAGATAACATTTGCCATTCAATCACCATTATTGAACATCGCACAAATATAAAATATTTTTTTAAAAAAATTTATTAACAACAAAACAAATTTTGGTTTTGTTTCAATTTTTAGACAAAATCATAATTTTAATAGAAATTGACAAAGTTAATTCATAAATATAAATACACAAATAATTTGGACCAAAATACATAAACATGTAAAAGAATTAAAATAAAAATAAAATTAATTCATAAACATAGTTACACACAAAACGCATAATCATATAAAATAATCAAACTAAAAAAAACCATAAACACAAATACACACTTAATTCAAGCAAAACACAAAAAAAATAAATTAATTAAAAAAATCATAAATACAAGCACACAATTAATTCAATTAAAACACATAAATATATAAAATAATAAAACTAAAAAAAATAAACACAAATACACAAAACATGTAAAATAAATAAACTAGAAATGCAAAATTATTACAATCACATAATTAATTTAATCAAAACATATAAACACAAAGTATTTAAACTAAAAAAAGTAAAGTAAACATAACTAAGCAATTAATTTAACCAAAACATATAAATTGATAAAAATAAAAAAAAATTCATACACATAAATATAATCTTACAACTTAACAAAATATATAAAATAATTAAACTAAAAAAGGTCCTAATTACTATTTTTTCTTTTTTTAATCTTTTTCAATTAATAGAAACACTAACACTAAACTCACCCAAAATCAAAGAAAACATTAAAACACTCTTTTTTTGTTTTTGTTTTTTTTTTCACAATCAATTTACTTAGTTCTATTCAGATAACAATAAATAAAAGAAAACATATTACAAATTAAATTAAAATGATCAAATATTAATTTTGAACCAAATTAAAGAAAATTCTTCTTTTTTTTTATAGACCAAAATAACTCAAACTCTAAACAAGTGAGTCCAAAACTATAAATAAAAAAAAAACTAATCACAAAAACAAATCAAACCAAATTCTAATCTAATAAAATAAAAAAAAACACTAACAAAACAACGTTAATAAAATAATAATAAAAATAATAACAATAATAAACACTCCCTAATTAATCTACCACCACCATCACCACCCATACACACACATACACTGACGTGCGGCTCTCTCTTTTCCTCTCAGACATACAGACTTTACTCTCTCTTTCACTCACATGGTGCTCTTTCTTTCTCACCCACACACACGGTACACACGGCCTCACTTTCTCACACCCTTACATATCCCTCTCACTAACAGATACACGCATACTCTGAGAGAGAGAAACCGAGACTAAAAAAGGGAAAGACAAAGGGAATGAGAGGGTGAGAGGCTGAGAAGGAGAGAAGCAGAGGGGGAGAGTCTGCGTGAAGCAGCGCGGTGGCAGAAACGGAAGGAAGACTCGAGGTGACTGAAGGCACGGTGGTTGGAAAGATCGGGAAAGTCAAAGGTGCGGCAATAGGCCGCGATCGGAGAAAGGAGGCGTATTGAGCGGTTTTGGCCGCGACAGGGGACTGAGCGACGGAAAAGGGTGAAGTTGGCCATGATCTTTGGAGTGTCGATCCCCATGGAGGGAGGCGCGATCGGTGGTCTCACGGTGACATGGGGGACCGGTTGGAGGAAAAGGGTTGGCCGTTCGCGACTGTGGCTAGGCATGAGGGCGCTAGTGGTGATCGGAGCTCGATGGGGAGTGATGGGTTTTGTGGGTGGCTACCGACATGGAGGAGGAGGTCATGATGGTGGCCGATCTAGTGAAGACTTGTGGTGGAGATGGATGGTTGTGCTAGCTTGAGAGGGAGGTTGTGATAGTGGTTTAGTAGAGGGATTGATGGATGACTCAAGGATGTGGAAGGTGTTGTAGTGGTGGGGAATTGATGATATGAGGTCCATGGAGGAGGTAGAAGGTGGCGGTGATGATGATGGGAGGCTGTGGCTATGGTAGTGGAAATGTTGCGGCCTCTTCCCCTTTTCTCCCTTTTTTGTTTTCTTTTTTTATTAGATTTTGATGGTGATGATGATGTTGTTGATGCCGTTGAATTTACCTTGTTACTGGATTATCTTGCTGGAATTTTTTTGCAAGCTTCTCTTTGTTTATTTTTGCTGGGTTCTAATGTATCAGTGTATAATTTTTGATTTTTGGTGTTTGGATCTTTCTTCTGGTGATTGCAATTCTTGCGGATCTATTTAAAAATTTTCTAGTCATCTGAATATTTCTCTCATCCCCCTCTCAATTGTGATCATGATGAATTTATATTTTCAGCTCTCTCTTGACCATTGCAAGTTGGCTCCCATTCATCACTGAAAAGAGCTTCAGCGTTTTGCACATAGTGGAGAGAAACATCATCATGATGTTCTCCATCATTTTTATTTTTTTCAAAGCTTTCCCCCATCCCTATGCATCACATGCCAATCTCAGGGAATGAAGAGGAGCCTGTGACTCCTCCACCATTGCTTTGCTGTCCTTTCCTTTTTATTTTTCTTGGAATGGGCTGAATAACAAATGTAACAATAAGAAAATTGGCTAACCTAGTTAGTAAAATGAATGACAAACATGGGCCAAAACAAATGGGCTTTTTTTTTGGGAAGGCTAAACAACAAATCCAAAATAAAGGAATGGGCCGAAAATAACACAAATGGACTGGGCTGAAATAAATGAATTGGACTTTTTTTATTTTATCTTAAAATAAATAAAAATAAAATAAAAAAACAAACAGCAAACTCCTTTTGAATTTTGTCAAAAGAAAAACTTAATGAAACTATAATAAAACATGTAAATTTTTGAATTTTCTTGTTAAAGATTGAACAAAATCGGGTGTTCACAAGTATACCTCATTGATTTCTTTAAGATCAAAAATAGATTTATAGACACTATGATTGAGCAAATATTCTTCCAATGAGTAATAAGTCTCATTATCTATTTGGATGACTGCAGTAGACACTGGAGTTTGAGACTCACTAATCCTACATAACATACAATCTATGAATATTCTTTTACTAATTGGTAATAATAATTGAACATGCTAAAAGTTTAATAACCTTTTTTGAAATGCCTCAACTTCTGGAAAGTCAGCATTGATGAACAATTTGGAAGTATAATTTGTGTTAGAGACTCCCATACTTTCTACAAATAAGCCAGGAAAGAAAAATCTCAAGAAGATATAAGCATGAGTAATCATTTGCTGTATGTAGATTAAGATTAGTATGAGACCATTGTAAAATTTCATTTTTCCTAATTGAAGAATGATCACATAGCTTGCAGCAAGGTGCTCTTCAAGGTGTTTTAGGAATTGTTTTCCAAAATCTTCCCACAATGTGCATCGGATCTTTTCATTGCTTCTGTTCAATAAGAAATAATTTCCATGATTAAGTTATAAACAGATTTTTTTGTTAAATAACTAATTACTTAAAATCAGAATGTTATTATTAAGAAAATATAATCCTTTATAGATACATACTGACAGTTACTGATAATCTTCCAACTGTATTTCCACATAATCGGTAGTTTTATCATTCCTTGTATATCCACGCAGTCCAGTTTTGGTAGCTAAAGTTCCTATTACATTTGATATGTATGAAATAAATCAAACCATAAGCAATGTGAAGGATACATCAAACAACATTTATTTAACAAATACAAATTACTCACCAACCAAAAATCCCCCTTCCTTCTTTTCAGCCAATATGACACTATTGGATATAAAATCAAAACCATTTAACAGGAAAACATCATCAACAACTTCCTTCACTTGAGTATCTTTTTTGAAGAATACTCTAAAATTATACCTTGTTGGTTTGAACTTCAATGAATTCTCCTCAACATCAAAGTTAGACATAATGTACATCTTGCCTTCCTTAATGGGTCCCTCAGAAAATTTTAGCTATGGGTTTCTTACTGTGCAATGAATCCTATCACACTGAAAAGTAGACAACACAAGCATTATGAATATGTCAATAGAGGAAAGAACATCAAAGATGAAATTAGCAAAATAAGGAGTGTTAAACTAAACTGAAATGATTAAGTAAATGTGAAAGGGAATCAACCTTTTCATTGACAACTACCATATCCAGAGTTAGTTTTTGAAACTTGGTATTGAAGGAAGCTACTTTCCACAACTTCATCACTCTTGCTTTTATTTTCCATAACTTATTGTCAATACTATCATTCAAATCGTTGATCTAAACAAACTTTCCAGCCATTTTGCAGGACTTGGTAATGTAGAGGAGTAAGTGATTCAAGAGAGATTACTTGAGAAGGGAATGGAAGTTTCAAATCGTTCCTTACTATGATGTGATGCCATACATTTGTAAGCAAATGAAGGGTGAGCAGAATTAAGTATGCTTCCAAAATCTAATCAGGTTGGAGTGCATTCACGACAAAATGATACTCATTCATTGTACTAGGTGAGGTAAATTGCACCAACATCAATTGTTGAGAATCCTTGAAAATTGAAGAGTAATTAGTTTCATTTGCAATTGTAATTGTAATTAATGGAGCATTTGGAATTTGTTGACACCTCCACAAATAATGTATCAGCGGATGATTCTTTTGGATTATGGGACAATTTATATTTGGAATTTGCATTATATTTGGACAGTAGTTAGAATTTGCATTATATTTGGAATGCAGAATGTAGCACCATTAAATTACCCTTGGACTGTAGTTGTGGATTGTAGGTTTTCGTTGAAACTCATTGTAGCACCATTAATCTGTATTATATATTTAAATGAATTATGGATTTTCATTGGAATGAACAATTATATTTGGAATGCAGGTTCACTATAGTACCATTAAAATATCCTTGAATGCACAATTATTAGATTTGGTGAGAAATGAAAATTCCCTGCATGAGACACATCAACATTTGTTGTTTTTGCATTGATCGTTTTTATATTATATTATCAGATAAAATAAAAATTAATATCCATCTTCCGTTTATGCTTACACTCTACTGTCACGGGTTCAAAACTTAATACCAGGTGAAATATTAGTGCATCTAATTAAAAAGCAGTGTTCATTTGTCTGTACATTAACTCAAGTGACGAAAGGAGTCCTAGGCTGTATTAAGCGAGACTGAGGAAAGTTAGAGAGTATTTTTTTTTTTGTTATTCTAAAAGTGTCTCAGCATTGTTCCTTACTTAATCATGGAGAAGTATTAGCAATTTTTCAAAAGAAGGCGTGTATACACACATAATTTAGATAGGATTATTTTTTAAATAAAAGTAATAAGAGAAAAATGATAAATCATAATCGATGATTATCATGATAGTAATTACTCATCATGATGAAACATTTATCTCAAATTTTATTGTCTAAACCGTGTAAAATTAAATTAGTACATAAAAATAAATCTTAAAAATATAATAGCACGAAAAGTGCATATATCTTTGAAAAGTCCTCTCGATTTATCAAATAAGGTGTCGATTGATTGAATGTTTACATAAATTAAATTTGGTTCAACAATTCGGTATATGAATATAACAATATATTATCGAAATCTCAGTGCTGATTTATGAATTCGTTGAAGTCGTCATAGCGACTTCGAAATAAAAATGTTTTGATTAGTTTTTTTTCTAGGTTTAAATTATACATATTCTTATCTACTTGATATATGAAATACTTCTATATTCTTTTTTTAATATCTTAGCCTCAGCTAGCTTTAATCATTTGATCGGTGTGTAGCTAAAAGCCAATTTCCATCGCTATTCCAATAGTTCATTTTTCGTTTGTATTACTGTATCCGCATGATTAATGAAACGAGTTGTATGTGGTTATGAAGCATAGAGACTACCAGTTTTCATATACAGTAGGATGGAAAATGCCAATAGCTAATATATATATTTAGTAACCTTTCAAATAAGATTGAATACAAATGAGCTAACTGGGCCCTTTGAAGAATCGAATCGTTGAGTACCCTGTAAAACGTTTTATCGGATTCACAGGTTTCATTGAGAAAGACGTTGAAAGAAAATATACTGATCAATTTAGGTGCTGTATGATGACATTATCCAAATACGTGCATTCGGACCAACTTGGATACACAGCTATAGGCTATCCTACGGTTTATATAAAAGGAAAGGTTTTAATACGTAAATAGATAGATAATTGTTCGAGAATCTTTAGCCACAATTAATGCATAGGAACATTAGTTGAGAAATCATAGCATTTATATATATAGCGGCTGGGTGCCACTTCTAAATTCTATTCTACACAAAGAGTGCTTCTCGTATGTGATGTATGGTGTAAACTTTTGAAATTGAATAAAACTAATAAAGATAAAATAATATTTTCAATTCATATCCTACTTAGAATCTCTTAAAATGGGGGAACACCAAAAGATGGTGAACGAAGAATTAAGAAGGGTTTCAAAAATCCTTCAAACATCTCCTTCCTCAATTAAAAAAGTTATAAATACTATCTAATACTTTAAAGCTTTTCTTTTCTTCCTTTCCCTTCCTAAACCCATCTCTTTACAGCTCTCCTTCACAAAAAGTCTTCGAAAAAGGAAAGGATCTATGGCTTTTCCTAAAGACAAGATAAAGAATGCCCCCTTTTGAAGACTTTGATTTAAATTATTTTCCAATAGTTCGTATCCATTTGAACCTATCCTCAATTCCTAGTGTTCAAATTTCAATTTTGCTAAGACCCGAAAGCTTCTCCGTGGAAAAAACCCATCACGTTTATCCATGATCTTCAAAATCACATAATGGATGTATACTTAAGATATTGTCTCATAATGAACATCTAATTAGATAGTAATTGGGTTTTGAGAGGCCACTTGATTTAGATTAAACAAACATGTTTAATTGAATCATGTAGTTAATTAGTGCTGATGTCTACTTTTGACCCAACAAAACCATTTCAAGTAGCCATCAAAACAGGCCGGAGTAATGTCTCTGGCTCAATTGGTGGCTGGTGGTAAGACCAAAACTGTGACTACGTCAAATTTGGTGCTTCATTATCAAGGCAAAGTTTAATAAACTATATTAATAATCACATCGATACAAAGCTGTGGACTAGGAGGAAGCAAGTGGATAAGTATAGTGTAATTCGTGGTCTGCACTCTGCACGTACTGTCATTTCAAATTTTAATTATTGGATTAATTAAGCTTGACCCTAATTACAGCCTCTGGTTGTTGATTGGTACATTAACATTTGACATTTCTAGCAATAAGGAGGCTTACTTACTAGGTAGGACTAAGACATGTTTTTGACATTGAAGCATCCATATTCTATGCATACAGTAACATGTACACTCCCTCCTCCTAAACCTGCCACTTGATATTATTGAAGCTGGACAACTAATATCAAGTTGGCAAACCTATCCGGAATGTTGAGCTAATTATCTATGGTTAACATTTCGAATTCGAATCATCAAGTGGTGAAAATGACAAACCTATCTAGAATAATGGGCAACAAAAGTTGGATGATTTTACTATTTTTAATTATCCCTAGCCGCTGAATTTTATTATTTTTCTACAGCGCCGTTAAAAGAACTACTGAACAGGAAAAACAAAACAACATTGGCATAATCATGTGGCGATGTAACAGAGTTCCACATCGATACATGGGGACCTCACTAGCAAAGTTTTATACTTTTCTACGAGTGAGGTGAGTGATGAATGATAGAGGGGGAACATTGTTGAATAATAGCACGCAAAATACTGTACTCTCTTTAATTAGTGAGATTCATAGAAATGAGATAGTCAAATATTTAGGCCGGGGATTATTGCATTGGAATGCTCTCAAAATTTGGAGTTGCGTGGCTGACTTGCTTTTTCAAGTTCATATTACTGTCGGTCGTCAATTGTGTATGGCAACAAGGTGCCAAAGTGATGAGTGTCGCGGTGGGCTACACATATTTTGGGCATTATTTGGCTGTCTTTACCACTGTGTTAGGCCTCAATTGCTTTCTCCTGTGGCTTTCATTGCCTGTTTACACATACATCAAGATGACGGATTCCCCACACTTGCTAATTTTAATTTCTGATTTTGATTGAGTCAATCATTTAAATGTCATACTCACATTGCCCCACACGACGCAAGGTATCTCTCCAACCGATATTCTATTAGGTGAAGTCAATATTTAGTGCAAAATTCACAAAAAGGTGACCATCTGAATTTTTTAACTTTTTTTTTTTAGTGTTTAGTGGACTGCCTAATTTTTTTGCTGTTTGGTGGACTGCTTAATTTTAACTTTTAATATATTCCCAGGAATTTGAAAAGAGTAAGAAAAACTTATCCGTATAAAAGTATTTCAGGAAAATAAAATTTTTCTTTTTGCTGAGAAAATGTAAAACAAGTAGGTTATTAGAACTTGTTTGATTTTTATTTTCATCTCTGGTATTTAACAAGTTTCTTACTTTTAATTAAGATTTTGTCAAAAAAGAAATTGTAAAAGCAAGAAATAAAAAAAATAAATGAAATAAAAAAATAGAAATCAAACAGATCATTAATTGTTAAAAAGAATAAATAAAGGATTTAACGGGAGAGAACATATTACGACTTATAGTGTTGTCCTATCATTATAATTATATATAAAACAAAAATTAATATCCGTCTTCCGTTTATGTTTACACTCTACTGTCACGGGTTCAAAACTTAATACCAGGTGAAATATTAATGCATCTAATTAAAAAGAATTGTTCATTTGTCTTTATATTAACTCAAGTGACGAAAGGAGTCCTAGGTTGTTATCAGGTGAGACCGAGGAAAGTTAAAGAGTATTTTTTTTTTTCTCGTTATTCTAAAAGTATCTCAGCATCGTTGCTTACTTAATCATCGAGAAGTATTAGCAATTTTTCAAAAGAAGGCATGTATGCAAACATAATTTAGATAGGATTATGTTTTAAATAAAAGTAATAAGAGAAATATGATAAATCATAATCGATAATTATCATGATAGTAACTACTCATCATGATGAAACATTTATCTAAAATTTTATTGTCTAAACTGTGTAAAATTAAATTAGTACATAAAAATAAATCTTAAAAATATAATAGCACGAAAAGTGCATATAACTTTGAAAAGTCCTCTCGATTTATCAAATGAGGTGTCGATTGATTGAATGTTTACATAAATTAAATTTGGTTCAACAATTTGGTATATGAATATATAATGATATATTATCAAAATCTCAGTGCCGATTTATGAATTCGTTGAAGTTGCCATAGCGACTTCGAAATAAAATTTTTTTGATTAGTTATTTTTCTACGTTTAAATTATACATATTTTTATCTACTTGATATGTGAAATACTTATATATTATCTTTTCAATTATCTTAGCCTCAGCTAGCTTTAATCATTTGATCCGTGTGTAGCTAAAAGCCAATTTCCATCGCTATTCTATAAGGTTTGGTATCAATTTCTAGAAGTTAGTCGAATAGTTCATTTTCGTTTGTATTACTGTATCCACATGATTAATGAAACGAGTTGTATGTGGTTATGAAGCATAGAGTTTACCAGTTTTCATATACAGTAGCATAGAAAATGCCAATAGCTAATATATAGTAACCTTTCGAAAAAGATTGAATGCAAATGAGCTAATTGGGCCGTTTGAAGAATCGAATCGTTGAGTACGCTGTAAAACGTTTTATCGGATTCACGGGTTCATTGAGAAAGACGTTGAAAGAAAATACGCTGATCAATTTAGGTGCTGTTGATGACATTATCCAAATAGGTGCATTCGGACCAACTTGGATAGACAGCTATAGGCTATCCTACGGTTTATTTTAAAGCAAAGGTTTTAATACGTAAATAGATACATAATTGTTCGAGAATCTATAGCCACAATTAATGCATACGAATATTAGTTGAGAAATCGCAGCATTTATATATATTGGGGCTGGGTGCCACTTCTAAATTTTATTATCCAAATTAAAGGGTGTGGGTCTAAAGTTTATTATGATGCAGGTATTTAATTAGGTAGTGAAATATGAAGTAGCTTTCATGACTCATCCGGTAGCTGCTCAGACTTCGTAATCATACATTCCTGGCTCAGTAGATGCATTTATATTAATTAATTTGTTTAATTTACATTAGATGATTTTTTAGTACTGATGTAGAACAAGTCCTCAAAAGATCGCCTTTTTGTTTTCTCATTCAGGTTTGGCCTGATGCTACGGCCACTGCACCCAAACAACTGTGAAAATTAAAGTGGAGTAACGGAACAGGGAACAACGTATGGAGGTGCTTTGGTGGGCATTGTGAAAAATCCTATCATTTTGATATATTGTTTGATTTCAATTTTTAGTTTATCAGTTTTTAAAATTTTATAAAAAAAATAATAAAAATTAAAAGTAAAACTAAAAATTAAAATTTTAAATTTTAAATTTTTTTAATATTTTCTTTATAAAACTTAAAAAATTAAAAACTTAAACCAATCTAGCCCTTACTATATTTAGTCACAAATTATGACCAAGTGCGTTGATTTTTCAAAGTGGTCTGATTTCCATCATGATTATTGCTAAGAAATAGAGGAAATACATCAAAATGCACCAAATTCTGAGACAGCTGTAAGTGCCTCATTCTTTACTCTTTCTATTTTTTCTTTTACAAAATATGCAAAATTGATGGCTCATAAGTATTTCGCGCATAAATTAATTTCTTCAAATTTTCACATTGATCCTCACCATTTGAATAATATAATTTCTTCAAATTTTCACATTGATCCTCACCATTTAAATAATATGACAAATTAATTTCTTTATACATATCCATATGATTAAAAAAATATATTATATTAAGAAACCAATTTGTATTTTTTGAATTGTGATAAATCAATTTTTGACTTTCAAATTTAAAGATATTAAGGACCTGTTTAGTTTGAATTTTTAGTTTTAAGATTTTAATATTTTTTAAAGGAAATATTGAAAATTCTGAAAATTATAAATATTAATTTTTATTTTTTTTTCAGTTTTTAACATTTTTTTATAAAATCATAAAAATTGAAAAACTTAAAACTAAAACCAAACATACCCTAATTTATTATAAAATGCATTTCTTATCGACCAATTTTGGTATTTATTCTTCTTTCTCTACTTTTTACTATTCTTTTTCTTCATTTTTCAACAAAGTTTCTCCGCACGTTTTAGATTTGAAACTGATTTTTATTCGAGATAATAAAACTGTCCTTTCAAATAGATACATTTTGATAGACTATTTTTTGTGATGACGTTTTATAGGCTAACAATACTTGAAATTGTGGAAGTTTATAGCAGGAGTGGTACTGGTAACATGTTTTATATCTGCAGTAAATTGATATTTTTAATAAGTCTGTAGGGTTTTTCAATATGTTGTATTTTATTCCTCTAGACGATTTTTGTCACAATCTGCATGAACTGATGATTTAGAAAAGAAAAAAAAAAAAAAATCTCCAAATCATGCCGCCTCATGCTATATGCAATGAACCACATTGTTTGAATGCCGAAATGATAGACAATGAACATTCATTTTCTCTAAACATCTGTGAAAAGATCGGACATCTAACTTCACTTTCCCCATAAAAGTGGTTATTCCAAAATCATCTAATCGAGTTGGCTGAATGATTAACATAAAATACGAAATATGTCTTCGTCTCCATAATATGACACTTTTTGGCTGCATGGTTGAAAATTGTCCACAAAGTAACGCTCCGTGAGCCCATTCGTCGCCAATTATAAGGGAGTGGACTATCAGATCCAAACAATGGTCATTAATTGTCGGACAAAATACGGGTCTGCCTACTTTGGACTTTCCTCCTTTTTATGGATCATTTGAATATTATAATTTTTGATTTTTTTTAATTTTTTAAAAGTTAAAAATTATAATTTTATTTTTTATCTTATTTAACTAAATAATTTATTATTTTTTCAAAGGTTATTCTCAATATTTTTTAAAAAATTTAAAATATTTAAAATTTATTTAGTTTGAGTTTTCAGTTTTTATTTTTAGTTTTTCAGATTTTGTGAAGGAAATACTGAAATTTCTAATTCGATTTTAGTTTCATTCCGATTTTGATTTCATTTGAAAATCATAGCCCAAAAATAAAAATTAAAAACTCAAATCAAACAGGTCCCTAATTTCTTTAAAAATAATTTTTAAAACACTAAAAATAAGTATTTTTATTATTATATATTTAAATATAAAATAATTTATTCATAAATTATTTTTTAAAAATTACTTATATAAAAATTTAAATAAATTAGTTACTCAAATATGGTCAAATACCCTGCAAAATTCACAATAGTAGAAGTTACAAGAGTAATCCTAGAACTCACATATAAAAAAACAAAAATCTAGAAAGATATTTCCACACACCCATTTCACATTAATTTTATCAATTAAACATTTGAAACTAGGGCTGTAATTGAGTACAAGTAATTAAATACATACAAAGATGTTTTACTTATAATAAAAATAATATGAAGATATAAAAATATTTTTCCTAATGTTGTCATAATTCGTAAAGAATAAAATTATTAAAAATTATGTTTTTAATATATAAAATGTATTTAGATTTTAACTTCTATTAATCCTTTAGCTAATAATCTTCAGGAATAAAATTATTATATAAAAAATATAAGCAATATTCCAGTCATTATCAAAAGACAATGATTACCAGATTAGGATTGCAAAAGTAATTGCCTTTTCAAATTTTAAAATCGGGATATAAACTAATGACGATGACTTATAAATCAATTCATGCATGTATAGATAACCGATTGATTATTTATCACATGCGCCTGCTTCAATAGTACATCTATTCAATTCGTGGGTTTGTATAACACAAAATAAAATTATGTTTTATTAGAACAAATTTTGGACCTTCAGAAAGTTCAGTTTTTTACAATGAAATAGTCTCTCAATAACCAAATATTAATAATGTAAATTTTTACCACTTTATTTCATCCTATTTCTATTCTAGGACGTACTCTATGGTATTTTATCCCATTCTATTTCATTTCATTTACATTTATTCAAGTAACACCTTACAAGAAATGAAATGAAATAAAATTTTATGTTTAGAATGAATTTAAAAATGAGTTAATTTAATTATTTTATTATTTATTAATAATTTAGAAATAAAATGTTATATTCAAATAAGATTGTTTTATTATTTTTATTTATTAAAATTTAATTATCATACTAAATCATATCTATTTAAGTTTTAATTTTAATTTTTTAATTTTATTAAATTTTAATTTCTATAAAATTTTATTTCATTTTCTTAAATTATTTTTAAATTATGAAATTTAATTAATTCAATTCCATTCTTGAATGTAATTGAACTCTAACTTTTCAATTGCCCAATTAAATGGAAAAAAAAAAAACGTTAACGAGCTGTGTTACTAGCTACCGCTATTCATTATTCAATCCTTACGTCCTGCGCTGTTCGTTCAATCGTGACTTCTGCAGGTCCAGTGAGAGCAGAGCAGAGCAGATACTGTGCCCGCAATAGTAAGTTGCTAACAACGGCAACAACTCCAAGTCTATAAACAGTGGAGGCAGCACTGCACAGAGCACCATTGCCATTGCGTGTAAACTTGCGGTGACAAAACGACGCGTGGATATTTGCGTTTTGGAAAAGCGGTGTCGTGTCGTTGGCAATGGCATTCATTGGTTTGCGCCTAATGACTCACTCCTAAGTCCTAATTGGTTGGATTGTTAATCATCAAATTCAATTTGTGTGTTCTCTCTGCGCTGCTTCTTATCCGTGACCCACCCCTTTTGCCTTCTATTTCACTCACCACTTGCCTACCCTAGCTTTGCCCCTTCTTTCAATCCGTTTCTCGTTTTCTTCCCCCTTTTTCTTTCTTTATTTAATTACTACATGGAAAAAGGCTAAGATCGACCAAGGATGAAATGCAGACGAACCATCGTTTTGTGTTGAATCTATTAATTTGGCATTTTATCCTTTTTTTTGGTTTTCGAGCCGAAACCGGACTAAGCAACGTGGTTTTTCAACGAAATATTTTATTCGAGTTGTTGTTTATCTAATGCTATTCAAACACTTAAAAAATAGATATTTATTGAGACATCTACTTAATAATTATTAGATGTGATATGATAAATAAAATATGTAGAATCTATTATCATATTTAATAATTATTAAGTAAATATCCTAATAAATATCATTTTTTTAAGTGTTAGAATAATATTTTTATTATCTCATCACTTTTCGAGTTTTCAATGAAGGGATTGTGACTTTTATATTTGAGGGTGCAGCAGTGCATGAATGTCGATGAGTTATTGAATCCTTTTGAATTATGACCCCTCTCCTAATCTAATCTCATGATCTTAGCTTTAACTTTGCGTCTCATTTGTGTCCAATCCCTCTTTCTTTTTTGTTAATCTGAAAACTGTCTTCATTGCACTTTTAATACTCATTTATTTAAGTATTACCCTTGTCATTAGCAACTCAAATTCTTTGGTACAGTACAGATTAGCTAATCAAATTTAATTTTAAAAAAACAAATATTTCTTTAATTAGTTGAAATTAAAATTGAGATGCATAAATTTCTAATTCTTATGACAGTTTTTTATACGAATTCTTATAACAAAGATGTTTGTTCGATTACTAAAAGCAAGAAATTATTATGGAAGACTACATAATTTATACTTGTGCAATCAACTAAAAATTGACTCCGTAAATATATTTGGTTAGGGGTTAAAATAGAGTTTAGATCTTTATGAATAAACACTATATATATATAAAATTATATATAAATTTCATTTATAAGGTAATGTTTGTTTTATGTCTCTATGATAGAAATATAGAGATATTAGAGATACAAACTTATTTAGTGGTGAAGATAGGTCCAAGACAAAAAAAATATTAAATTTCTGTACATTTAAAATATATGGATAAGATACAAAGATAAAATTTAATATTTTTTTCTTTCAATAATACTTATATATATATATGTATTTATTATTTATATCTCTATCTCAATTATCTCTATTATTCTTATATTTCTGTCTCTATCTTTTTACTAAATGCTGCTTAAAAAATTGCCTCCCTTTTACTTTCCAATTAAACAGATCCTATAAATAATTTCAATAGGACAAAAGCTAACGGAGAGCCTATTAAAGCAATACGAAATAAACTAATACACGGCCTTTGCAATATTATACGAACCAAACGCTCAAAACAAACAAATCGTAATTTTAATTTCTTAACCTCAACTTGCATTTGAAGGTCCTTGTAAAAAGTTAATGTATATCATGTATGTGGACAACACATTGATACTTTCTCCCATTGTAGTGGCTATGTGATGGAATTTTGGTTTGTCTCTTAGAACTCTAACAACCGCCAAAGCGCATGTACACCGAAGTCTTGTAATTTGGGTGGGCAATTCATTTCATGGAGTCGGCACCGTCCCAACATGTTATTGAAGAATTTGAGAGCATCGGAGTGGGACACACAAAGCAAAAAAGAAGGAGGGAAAAAATAAAATAAAATTAGTAAAGTGAAGTTGAAGAAAATTATTAAAAGAAAAAGGAAAAGGAAAATCAAAGACAAAACCCCCAGTAGTGGCGGAGAATAAGATAGTGAAAATTGAAATGCTGAATTTGCAGCGTGGGGAGGACCGCCCACCTCCACCTGGCCATAGCAATTTGGATGCCCAGCATCTGGTTTGAAGGGGCGTGCCACCTCTATTTTCAAAATTAAGTTCCCATAAAACTATATGCCAGTACCCATAAAACTATATGACGTAGGGAACCTGGTTCCTTCCTGCTCCATCCCCCACCTAAGCCCATTGTCACAGGCGTAGCCTCAGAAACCCAAGCTCTACGACAGTAGAACCTAATGTTTTAATTTTACTCAATTCCACTTATTTTCTATTATGCTATACCAACTACTCCCTCACTCGCATCACTCCCTCTGCCACCATGATCATGCGTGACTGTGAGAGAAATAATATTATATAAGCATGGGCGTCTTATTGAGATATTGATATGTTTTAATGTGTATAAATTAACAAAATAAGTAACAGGTGCGTGTCTATAGCACTTATTTTTAAATATTTAAATAATATTTTTAATATTTGTATTAAATCAAAATTAAAAGAACTCTGATGGTTCGCACCCAAACACTCCCGCCTCCCCCACTCGAGACCTGGACCGGACATGACGTCACGGTCATGTGGACCCCCACTCCAACGATACGGCTCTCGTCGTCAGATAGGAATCAGAAGGTGGCCATTGCGTGTGGAATTCCCGACGGGGCCCACATTGTTTGCCCCAAGAAGCACTGCATGCACGCGGTAGCTACAGCAAGTTCAATTACGACGCCATTTTCGGGATTGTGAAATAGAAAGAAAATATAGTGCAGACCAGGGTGCAGGGCCATGCATGGTGTGGTCAATTCCGTAATCTCACTCCACCCACTTCCTTCCTTGCTTCCTCTCCGTGCATGCGGGTTTAAAAACCACACTCAATTGCAGACGCCAGCGTCTCCATCATAGTAGACTGCCACATCATCTACCTATGACCTTACAGCTGGCATCTATCGCACCCAATCAAAAACTCCCACGTGGACACTCTCCTCTCCCGCGCTATATAAACCCCCCCTTCTCATTTCGTTCTCGTCACAAGATACAATCTCATTCTAATTCGCTTTCATAACACGCGAACTAAAGTCTTGCAAGTTTTGATAGGAAGCTCTAACCCTGGAAATGGGCTCAAATTACTACATTCCCACGCTGTATTCTGCTCTATTGGTGCCGGTGCTAGTTCTGGCGAACCCTGCAGTGGGGGAGCTGGTAGAGCAGCAGCCCCTGGTCCTCAAGTACCACAACGGCGAGCTCCTGAAAGGGAAGATCACCGTTAATCTTTTTTGGTACGGGAGCTTCACCCCGATCCAACGGTCCATAATCGTGGACTTCATAAACTCCCTGAGCTTCTCCTCCACACCACAACAACCTTCCGTGGGGTCGTGGTGGAAGACCACGGAGAAGTACAAGGGGGGAGGATCCTCTGCCCTGGTCATAGGGAAGCAGACCCTGCACCCGACCTATTCCCTCGGAAAGTACCTCAAATCAACCCACCTCGTTCAACTCGCATCCAGCTTCAACGACGTCGTTGGGGCCATCAACGTTATCCTAACCGCCAAGGACGTCACGGTAGACGGGTTCTGCTCGAGCCGATGCGGGACCCACGGATCGACCCGGCCCGTAAATGGCAAAACCCGAACCGCGTACGTTTGGGTGGGGAACTCTGAGGCCCAGTGTCCGGGACAGTGCGCGTGGCCCTTCCACCAGCCCATTTACGGCCCACAAACGCCGCCACTTGTGGCACCAAACGGCGACGTTGGAGTTGACGGCATGATTATCAACCTGGCCACACTTTTGGCGGGAACCGTTACGAACCCGTTCAACGACGGGTACTTCCAAGGACCCGCAACGGCGCCGTTGGAGGCTGTTTCGGCGTGCACGGGGGTGTTCGGGAGCGGGTCGTACCCGGGTTATCCGGGTCGGGTCCTGGTAGACAAGACTACAGGGGCGAGCTACAATGCGAACGGGGTGAATGGGAGGAAGTTCCTGTTGCCGGCGATGTGGGACCCGCAGACCTCGGCGTGCAAGACGCTCGTGTGAGAGAGTGAGTTGTTTTTTTGGTACGTGATGTAGTGTTGCAGTGTAGATATTGTGTGGGATTGGTGGAAACGGGATGTGAGGCTGGAAGAAGACGGAGGGAGGAGGGTGATGTTTCGTTGTTTGCAGCTACAGCCTTGTTGGCTAGCTGCTCGTGTCGTCTAGGGTTGTGGCGTGTAAATTATGTTCCTGTAAAGAACAATGTTACAAATATGGAAAACGAGGAATAAGGAAAATTGAATTTGATATTTCATATATTTTTTATCGTGTAATGTTAATTTTTTTTTTCTAAATTTCAAAATGCTGAATTAAGGTTTTTTTTTTTGTTTAGCGGTTGTTAATGGTTAAAGTATAGTGGGTTTTACAAAGTAATTGGTCAAAAGCAGTTGATAATAATTTTTGGCAGATTGTAGTTGATTATAATGAAAGTAGTAGATTGGGTTTTAGTATTTAATCTGAAATGTTAAGGGCTTAGATCCTCAAATTAATATTTAGAGAAAATTTTACTTGATTATCACTAGTGATATGCTCTTTTAGAATAATGATATTTTGATATTTAAAAAATAAGTGACTATTTAGATGTGGTAAATGTTTAAAATAAATAAAAATTAATATCCCATTCAATAATTATAAAATAGATATTAAAATATTATTATTTAATATTTTATGTTCTTTTTAATAGGATAATAATGAAATAAAAAGAAATAAAGAGGATTGTAGTAGAAGTAGAGATGTCAAAACGGGTTGAACTCGCTGGGTTGGTCCACCAAACTTGTCATTTTTAGCGGTGAAATTTGAAGTTTTGAAAGCATGAAAAATTCGCCTAACCCGCCCCTCAGAACTCGTAGGTTTTGGCTGGTTGGGGTGGACTTGGTCCGTGAACCAAATTAAATTTAAAATTTATTGGTAAAAAAGAATAAGAAACATGTATCTTAAAAAAGAAAAAAAGTAAGAAATATGTATAGTTATGAATACATTAATATTATATAGTTGACATTATTCACTCAAAGTTAAAACTTAAAATAAAATAGTGTCATAACTCATAAATAACATTATTAACAATAATATTTTTTAGTTCAAGTTAATATATAGTTGTTATGGATATTAAAAAATTGGATACACATAAATAAAAAATATTATCTAAACTTTTTTAAAAAAATTCATCAAAATACTAAAAAATATTTTTTTAAATTTTTTTTATTTTTTAATAGACTGATGCCAACTTGCCAACCCACCCTAAAACGGATTGAACTAACTATTTTAACTCATTTTATTTTGATAAACCAGCCCATTTCATTCAATTTTTTATGAGCTTTAGATGGGACGGGCCGCGGTATTTTGAGATCACTAAGTAGAAGACGAGGGCCTTTATTTGTAGGCTGACGGTGAATTAGAGCAAAGGTAGGGCGCCTTTTTCGTTTTTTGGGAGAGTGGGAGACCATTATAGCAGGAAATGACAGTGAATTTGGGGTGGCATGAAAGTTAATGTTAGGTATCCTCCCTCAATAGTTTTTGCGGTCATGAAAGGTTATGTGAAATATGGTCATTGTCTTCGTGGCTTTACTCAATCACCCAAAATTGCAATCATGTTTGCAGCTTGCAGCTTGCAGCAAGGTCTATTATTGAGTACCCTCTTTTTTATTTTTTCACTTTAGGGGCACTAGAATTAGGTTCTATTAGCTATTTTTAGCCTTTTTCGGCAATTAGTGCAGTGATTTTTTTCTTTTGTCGCGAAAAAGTGACTAATACAATGAATTAATTCCATACGTACGTACTCTATTATTTGCTAGTTGCTACTTCTACATCATACAACGTCTTTTCTCTATGTTTCCATAAATTGTTTTTTGGGAAAAAAATCAAATCAAATCTGGCTCCATCACTTCTAAATGCAAGTATTTCCCTTGTCTTTGATATAAACCTGAACTATGGTTAATTGGTTATACTTTATAGTTTATATGGTGTTGGAATGAGAAGCGAAAGTTTGAAGCTATGCTCCACTATTGAATGAATAATGATATTTTAATATTTAAAAAATAATTATTTATTTAGACACTCATTTTATAATCATTGAATGTGATGATGGTCACTATTTATTTTTTACATTTATCACATTCAATGAGTATAAAATGAATGTCTGAGTAAACATTTATTTTTTGAGTGTCAAATTAACTGAATTTTATGACAAACCACATGGCTATAATACGCGCGACGTCTCTTCCTGCTTACCCACCCATGAAAGCCAATTTCAGTGTAGAAAATCGACTGTACACTACCAAGGACCAAATTACTTTTTGGAAATATTTCTCTATAAAAATAAACTATCCAGTCTATAATCTGAATCTATTTATTGAATGGTTATTTGATCTTCCTTTTATAAATTAATCATTGCTAATCTCGAATTTTTCACAAAACATATGTTAATTATTTAATCATGCCGTTATTTAGAAAGTAAAAAAAATTACAAAAGAAGGAATGTGCCAGATGATTAACAAAAAACAAAGTTTTTGAAAAAAAAAAAATCTTCTTTCCGGGTAACAAGTTTCACTTGGATGGATGTGATAATATCAGTCATGCATAATGTTCAGTGTACAACAAAATTACATAATAAATATACACCACACATTTTATCCTCATTGGATGTGATGAATAGAGATCACTCATTATATTTAATGGTAATAAAGCGTGTAATATATATTTATTGTGTAATTTTATTATACCCCAAACATTATTAATCATTCATACCATTGAGTTTCTTTTCATCGGTACTCATTATTCAAACATGAAAAAATATGCACATACCATCTCATCTCACAACTTTAGTACAAAACTTGCAAGTTTTACCTGATGCACACCCTCCATATTTTAACTGTCTTATAACACTCATAGCACAATTTAGTAGTGCCAAGTGCCAACTACTTAAAGTTCTTATGACACTTGGTGGAGTTGCTCCCAGAATTTGGTCACTCTCTATAGCAAATTAAAATGTATTATCATACACCAATATTCCTGATCCAAGAACAAAGCAAGACCCCTCTTGTCTAAATTCTAATTGAGGATAGAGATTGCATTGAATTAAGCCTTCTCTTGCGCAACCTCTCCGCAATGTTGAATGCAAGCTCTAGAGATTGAGAAGCATTGAGCCTAGGATCACAGTGAGTGTGGTAGCGTGAGCTCAAGTCATCATAAGTAATAGTCCTTGAGCCTCCAACACATTCTGTCACGTTCTGCCCAGTCATTTCCAAATGAACCCCTCCTGGGTAGCTTCCTTCTTGGTCATGGACATCGAAGAACGCCCTCAACTCAGCCTATCACCAATAACATCATGCAGGAGCATGCATGGATTTATCAGCAGTAGCTAAAATTTATAGCATTATACTACTGTTAACCATAAAACTGCAAGAAAGCCAGCTCTTGAGTGAATGCCAGTGAGACAGAACAAACAAAAAAAAGACGAGACACAAGGATAGTGGGGATAGAAAATTCTATCATTCTCTAATTTATCCATCATTAACCAAACAAGAATTGCGAAATCTGTAAATTTTCCATATCAGCAAACAGTACACTTCATGGAAAATTTGATGGAACTTGATCAATAGGAAAATCTTATCGGAAATTCATATTTGCAAGTTGTTGCCAACTATCAAATAAAAGTAATATTCCAATGATAGTAAGTGTTCTGGAATCTGGAGTGTGTTATGTGAGACAACACAACACGGATCACTAAAAATTCCACACACACAGCGGTATTCATCGTTTACTTACCGTGTCCACGATTTGTGAGCTAAATTGTATGCCCTAGAAAAGTTTTAGCATATCACACAAATTTGAACGCCTCTGTAGGATCCAAAATCAATGACCTAGTATAGACCATATAGCCCTTTCTATGCAACTAGTGCAATGCCCAAATCTTGAATATAAAACTGACAATACATATAATGGAAGAAGGAAGTAAGTATTACCCTGATTGCATCAAAAGAGCGGGTTTTGAGCCCAGATGGAGCTTTGATGGTGTTACCATGCATAGGATCACTAACCCAAGTGACTATTTGACCTGCCCTGCGCACTGCTCTGATTAGATGTGGCAGCTTCACTCGCATGTTCTCGGCTCCCATTCTAACAATTACAGTAATTCTCCCAGGCTTGTTTTTCGGGTTCAGAATATCTATCAGCTTAACAAGTTCACTTGGATCCATCTTATCACTCACCTAAAAACCAAAGTAGACTTTTAATAGCAGCAAATACTTTGTCAGCAATGCATTATTTTAATTATTGCCAACAAGACCACGGCATTCAATTAGGATCGTAGCTTAAGTGCTTATGCAACACACTACAGATAATAACAACTAATTAACTGAGTCTAGCAGATGATCAAAGCAAAATCAGTTTAATACAACATATAAACAAACAAAACAGAGCATATGCAGAAGTAACTTAATAATCAAAGCAAAATAGCAACGTCGCAAGGAACACTTTCATAATATATATGCACCTTGATGCCAAGGGGATTAGCAACTCCTCTCAGGAATTCGACATGAGCACCATCAAGTTGGCGGGTGCGTTCTCCAACCCATAGCATGTGAGCTGAGCAATCATAATGGAGCCCAGAAGTAGAATCCTCCCTAGTAAGTGCTTGTTCATACGGGAGAAGCAAGCACTCATGGGAAGTCCAAAAGTCTGTAGTAGTCATGATTGGATGCTCAGATGTGATCCCAGCAACACTCATGAAACCAATAGCCTCATCCACTCGATGAGCCAATTCGCGATACCTATTGGCCCACACCAAAAAAAGAATTAATGTAATTAAAGATAAAAACACTACCAAAGAGAGTAATTTAAAGAACAAGCAGAGTCCATTTTTCTTTAGAATGCCCTGTATATTATCTGCAGAAAGCTTAAAAAGAAGAAGAAAAAAAAGGCATAATCAACTGCTTCAGATTAGCAAAGCTAAATATTAGAGCAAGAACATTGAATCAACTGGATCAACAGAACCCATTGTTTGGAGGGGAACATAGTTAATGCCCGATATTTATAAATTTATAAATAAAAAACAATCCAGATTCTTTCCTCCATCTCAACTTCTAAAGTGCAGGAGGCATGTGCCAGGGGGAATATCTCCTATAACAGTATAACTACATTTAGTCCATCAATCATAGCTAGATAAACAAGATAAAGCTTTCAATTTCATCTCATTTGTTATCCTTTCCACTCCTTTTTTTCGGCAGATATTCTTCCGTTATGTTTCTCCGGATGATCCCATCCAGAGGAAGGCAGAATTAAAATGAGGTGGAAATAATCTCAGATTACTACCAATTTCATTCACACTTATTATACCCCTGGACGACCTCCACTGTCATTTGAGCAAGATGGAAAGAATCGGTTCAATTTTCAAATACATCCATCCAAAGTCCAAACCATTTTAAACATATAAGAATAAGATTTATTAAACACCAATGAGTCAAAAGCCTGAATTAAATTTCACAAAAAAGGGTTAGAAAAAATGCCTGTCTCCTTGCTCACTATGCTCCATGAAGTCTAGATTCCATAGGTTGACCCTCTGCATGGCAGCATAACCTCCTGTGGCAAATGCCCGCAAGAGGTTGAGAGTAGCCACAGATTGGCAGTAAGCCCTTATCATCCTCTGTGGATCTGGAATTCTAGATGCTGCATCAAATGCATCAGCATTCACATTGTCACCCCTGTAGCTTGGCAGCTTCACTCCGCCTTTCTCCTCAAATGGGTCTGATCTTGGCTTTGCAAACTGCCCCGCCATTCTCCCAACCTAAAGTCAGCACATCCAACAGAAGAAGGTCATACTCATTCACTATATAATTTTAAAGCACCACATGGACACATGGTAAAACCAAATTGCCAATTGGAAACAAAATTGTCCCCAACTTTCCATCTAACCACTGCTAATAGCCAAGGCTTTCAAATCATAATCGAAGGACATGGGTCAACAACCCCAAGTCCCCAACCCAAGAAAAAGAAAAAGCTCCCTCCTCTTCCACCAAGCTTGTTACTCATAAAACAAAGCCAAACAAAGCCAAGCAAATTAGATCAACGCTCTCCTTTTTCTTCATCAAGGGTTGTTCCTTCGCTCTTCTCAACAATAAAAGGTTTCAAATTTGATATAATTTCAACGGATTTAATTTTGATGCATTGATATATATACATAGAAATCAATTATGTATTGTCATTAAAAGTGTTTCATCTTTACAATAATTAATCCTACTTATCATACTACATGATTGGTTGACAATACAGAGTATAAGTTCATCAAAATTAACCTTAATTCTAATTGCACAAAACAAATATAAAGAGATAAAAAAAAAATAAAACCTTGATAACAGGCATTTGGCCACCAAACATGAGGACAACACTCATCTGAAGGATGACCCTGAAGGTGTCACGGATGTTATTAGCATTAAACTCCTTGAAGCTCTCAGCACAGTCCCCACCTTGAAGTAGGAAGGCGTTCCCCATGGCAGCCTGGGCCAGCTTCTCCTCAAGATTCCTGGCCTCTCCAGCAAAGACAATGGGAGGGAAACTCTCAAGAGTCTGGAGGACCTGATCAAGGGAATTCTGATCTGGGTACTCTGGGAGCTGAAGGGCCTTCTTGCCCTTCCAGCTATCAAGCTTCCATGTGGTGGAAACTGTGGCAGTGGTGGATGATGATGATGATGGTGCTGGCTTGGTGGGGTCCGCGGCGTTTGCAACAACAACGGATCTGCGTGGTTGCTGCAGCAGTGGTGTGAAGAGGGAAGGTTTGAAGGCGATAAGCGATGAAGACGCCAAAGCCATGTTTTTTTCGTCTTCTGTGAGCAAAGGGTCGCAATTCAGAGAGAGAGAAAGAGATTGAGTGAGTGATATCTGATTGTCAGTGAGAACTTTATGGTTTGTTATATTATTATGATTTATTTTATTGATTGATTTATGATGATGTCACGTTTGTTTGGGCTTTTATATGACAGTGTCCTCAACAGAATCAAATCTGGCACTTGGAATGATAAGATAGATATGCAGTGCGCACACCGTGTGAGTGATTCGGCTGATATTGTGAAAACTCAAATATTAATATTATTTTAATACTTAAAAATAGATATTTAAATAAGATATTAATTTCATGATAATTTTTATTATTTTTATTTATTTATTATATTTAATAATAATAAAATAAATATTTTATTTAGTATCTATTTTAAGGTGTTAAAATATCCATAGTTAACTGTAAAGTACTTTCTTTGCATCCCTCTGAATAGAATAGGAGTGGAGCATATTCTAATAGAGAATTCCTCAATCCCAAGGCGAAAAATAACGTAAATGTCAATTTTGTGAACAGGCCTCGTAGACTTACCGGAGTTGAATAATTCAAGGGTTATCTTAATTTCTAAGTGCTGGTCAAACTTGAGAAATATATTATATATAATCTTTAAATATTTGGATACCATTTTTTCTTAAAAATTACCTTTTATCCAAAAAATAACTTTTTATATCTTTAGATAATTTTTCAAAAAAATTCGTTTTGACTTTTTAAAAGCTAGAAAAGTAGTTTTCGAAAAAAAATCTATTTTTTAATATTTTAACTATATATAAAATTTAAGTTTTATATTTTTTTTCCTAAAAGGTGAACTAAACACACTCTAAATTACATGATAATATATTATGAAAAATATTAAGGGTGATAGTTTGGTTTAAACTTTAAATCGATTTGGAGTAAATACACTAAGTAACGTATATAATATAATTTTTACGAATCTAAATTGTTCTCTGGAAGAATGTGTACTAATTTCTTTTGAACTAATTTAGTTTAAATTTTAAATTCAATTCAATTCAAACTAATTTTAATTTATTTTGATTGAATCAATCCAGTCAAGCTTTGACCAAAAAAAAAACTTGAAAATGCCATGAGTTAATTTTTACTTAAGATGAAAATAATAAATTACGTATGAAATAATATTTAAATAAAAATCACAAATGAAAAATTAGGTGATAAATTAAAAGTAATGTAAGTATACATTTAACAATAAAATCTCTTGTTATAATCTTATTTAATTTGAATTTGATTAACTTTTAAAATTAAATTCGTAAACCAATCCAATTATCTATCTAGTCCAATGAATTTTAGTATATCTATCCACACACAAGTGAGACAAATGATGAATTATAAAAATAAGAGGAATAGATCTTAAACACCGATAATAAACTGCCCCGCTCACTTAATATGTCTCGTGCATACCATTACATAATTTTTTTTATGCGATAAAACAATTATAACCCTGCATATATTACCATTAAATTAAATTCGTTTTTTCTTTTTCACAAGAAAACATGGGCAACAACAATGTAGCAGATAGAGAAAACTCTGGTCTACAGGGAACGAGCAAGGATAAATAGGCCACTCGAAACCCATACATTCACCACATTTATGAAGGATAACTTTACAATATCCTAACCAAAGCAAAGCAGGTGCAAGTGCAAACGCCACAATTTTACAAGGATTGCTATTCAGTCAATGATTAACCCTTACAGAACCAACCACCTCTATCTGTGGTCGGATAACTCGCTCATATTGCATGGCCAATACTTCAACATGAGAGGAGGGTAATTCTGGTCATCCAACTATAATGGGACAATCAATAGTACGGGCTATAGCGCATTGCCATTCTGAACCTTGGAACCTTTCTGCAATTCATAGTTAAGTGCTATTAGTTTGCTATCACAGTCACAGCATAAGATAACAAATCAGAAAGGGAAGAACTGAGCTGAGTGAAATATACCCATATCCATAAGGAGGATAGGCGAAAGGAGGTGCATATGGAGTTCTGCCTCGAAATCCCATGTATGGATTGGACCGGCGAGGACGGTACTGCTTCATTCCTGGTATGTTGGTCCTCTTAGCCGTGACCTGAAAGATATTCCAATAAGCTAAGATGGTTAAATAAAAAAGGAAGCTAACAGCAAGAGCATCTAGCTATAACCTTCAATTGACGCCCATGTAGTTCAGATTCATTTAGCAAAAGGGCCTCTTGAACAGCCTCTGTTTCAAGGAACTCTACATAAGCATAACCCTTGGGTTGGCCAAACTTGTCAGTCCGAATGGTGACTCTGTTTACTGTTCCACATGATTGAAAATGCTGCTGCACTTCCTCAGGAGTGCATGAATAGTCCACCTATGGATAGTATCAAATCCAAGAGATTATATGACAGCATCACGGCAAAGCAATGAGTAAAGCCAAAACAATTATCACGTTGTAAAATCAACACTTAACATCAACCTTTGAGGTTAAAACTTGAAAGATGAAAAAGTCTAGGAAGCAAAATTTCAAAATCTATCAATTAGTATTCAAGTTCTTGGCATTTACAAAAATATAAACCATTACTTGTCTTCATCAGCAGATATCCACCCAGAAAGTTACTCTATGAAGTGCACCCCAAGTCCTTAGTTTAGTTTTTGTGGTGTAAACAATGTTAAAGAAGGGTAGATAGTGAAAAAGACCCAAGTTAAAAGGGAATTCCTCTTGATCTAAGGAAGAAAAAAAACTATGTCAAGGGTCTCTCACCATGACAAAAGAACGCCTACATATTTCTTGAGCACTAGGCACCACTAAAAGCATCCTTCGGATTCAGAATTAAAACAATAGAAACTCATGCATAGTACTTTACCCATAAAGCATGTCCTCTTCTCACCAATAGAAGTCCAGGCTCGTGATCTCCAATCTAATCCATTCCTCTGTCAATCCCATCCGCAATAAGTTGGGCAGTATACTAACCAAACCTTCCTACCTAAAGGCTTCTCTTTTTCACCCTTAAATATAGACAAATTGATTTTTTTTTTTTGGGTTATTTATTCATTTATTTTCCTCAGTCCATCAAAATACGCAAATTCACAAAATAAAAAAATCACTTTCCTCAAAAACTAACTCTTTTAATATCCTTATCCTCTCCTATCCAAGGTTTTTTGTGTTGTATATTTTGTTTTTCCACTCTTTTTGTTAACTTCACAAATTCTTAATGTATTTTTTTCCTCTCTTCCTGCAATATATTATATCATATACTTTCAACTGCAGCATTACAATAGCAGAAAACTTGTAGAAGCAAGCATGACCTGCGATTTTAGTCAAAACATTATGTCAAAGAAGAATGCTGCCACTTGTAAATACCATCAAAATTCAAATTAGCAGAAGCAGATTCGACATCAAAGATTTGAACATTCCAGGATTGAATATGGTGAAGTTCAATGTATTTATCATCCAATACACATTGCCTCATAACTGAATCAATTACTTCAGACAAATGCCACGCCATTAATATCCATAGTCCATATAATGAAAGGTGACAAAAGACAACTAAGCACAATAGAAATTTCTAGCGTAAACAGGGAATGAGAGAACTCACATTGCCTACAAAGACTGACCGAGAATCTACTTCTTCTCTATTCGCCTGACTAGCAGAAGCAGTTGCAGGATCTATTTGGAGATAAGAATCAATAACATAGTATGGAGTCTAACAACACACTGTAATAACATTTGTTACACATTGTTGAGATATAAATGAGAAGGGAATTAAAAAGCAAAAAGAAAAAAAAAGTAAAGTAAACCAGAAATAATTTTATATTTACTTTTGAAAAGGGGGCAAAAACATTCGTGACTGGTCTAATGCAATAACATAGATACTAAGCATGAACTCCTCCAAACTCTAGAGCTGAAATAAAGAAAATTCGGCTTGAATCTGTTCATAACATGAACATCCCAAGTGAGAAAGAGGATATAGCTTATCTTTACAACAAACTGAGAAAATGCTTCACAATATCAAGTAAGTATTAATTAAAAACATTTCAGAACAAAAAACAGGAGATCTTGTAGGCGAAGGAGTTAGGACTTACTAAATATTGTATTATCAATCAATGTGGAACGAAAAAAGAAAAGGAAAAAGTTAGAGCTAATTCCAACAATTGACATGTCTAATTCAACTCAAATCGTAGCAAACTCTGAGCATTTTAATTCCACAAAAAGGGTAATTTACATAATTAAAAAAAGGTATCAAAATTTAGTTTTTTTTTTTTCGTTTTTTTCAAAGAAGAAAGAGGAGAAGGAGGAACCTTACCTTGGACAGATCCCATCTCTTTCTCGACTTTGGCCTGCATCTCTCGCAGAGCAGCAGCTTCATCTTCCATCTCCTTCAACCGCTTCTTCATGTCATCCAGTTCCTGAGCTCAATTCATTTCACCACCACCGCGGTGGCCAATGAACAAAATTAGGGTTTCGGATTAAACCGCAGCAGCACCGAAGAGCGAAAGCGAAGTGTGATTCAACAAAATTAGGTGAATACAGAGAGAGAAGAAACAAAATTAACCCAAAAGAAAGTGAGAAGTGAGAACCATTACTGCTTCGGTGCTGTCAGCTGCGTGCATGTCAACGTCGTCATTTTCCATGTCTCCGTCGAAGAGAGACGCCGCCCGGCACCTCAGCCTCTCTATCTATCCCTTTCCTTCTCTTCTCTTCAATGAGTGAGGGCTTTGCACAATTATCTGTGCCCATCCACTGTTTTTTATTTTTTTTATTTTATTCTCATTTTAATTTTAATATCTTTTTCACAATAATTAGATGGAACCCCAAGTTTTTCACCAAAATAAAATAAGAAAAATAATTATTTATAGATATACAAGCGAAGTGATATTATTTATGAACATGCACTAAATATAAATTGGCCAATAATATGAAAATTTGCTTTACATAAATCAACCAACAGTGCAATGATTTGCCTTTCATAAATCGCCCAACAGTGCAACGATTTACCTTTTATAAATCGGTCAGCAGTGCAATGATTTACAGGATATATGTCAGCTCACACTTAGTCGATTTATGGCCCGCAAACTCAATAAATAGACCCTTAGACACTTTGTTAGAAGCAAATTTGAGGGAAATTTTTTTTCTTTGTAGAGTGGGTAAGTAAAAAAAAATGGTAGGGAGATTTTTTATGGTTGTTCATTCTAACTGTGAAGTGATTCAAAACTCGCAAGATGGAGTCAAGTTTTGCACTCAAAATCCATCAATTAATAGTGTTCATTTATCTATGATGCTTTTAGAGCTTCATGCTAAAATTCTTCACAAGTTACATACAAGAAACAAGGAAAAAATTCAAATGGTGTATCGACTACCTATGTTGATTGGTCAAGGTACAGTTTGGTATGGGAGTTGCAATATGGAAAGTGACGATGACCTGAGGATGGTGTTTGATTGTCAAAGTCAATTTTCAGAACTTCATATCATGGAGGTATTCGTAGTTTTAGGAGAGTTGCAAGGAAGATCGGATGGGAATACTCACGTTCAGGCATTTGATGAATTGTCTTTAACTCAACCTTCCCATATCATTTCGATGCCAAGTCCAGTGGTCTATGAAAACCTCAAAGAAGTAAATGCAGATAATGTAATGAGTGGCCCAACTTTAAAAGAATTGGCGGTCGAGGTTGGTAGAGAGGTTCAACTTGATGGTCTAATTACCAGGTATGAGCCTTACAATGAGCTGGTTTCTAAAGAGGAGCCGAATGACGGTAACATTTTATTTTCGATGTTATTTGTTAATTATTTTTTTTGAATTTATATGATTAAGATTGTAATGTTGTCTAAGGTCTGAGTTTTTTTTATTAATTTTTGATAAAATATGAGAGTACTCACTTCCATTATTAACTGTGAATTAATTTGTTATATTTTGCAAATTTTTCGTTGGAATGCTAATATTTAATATTGTGTAAATCGTTAACTATAAGGTAGTGCAATTTTATTTTATTTTATGTTTCAGTGGTTACTAAAATAATTTAAATTCTTATTCAACTACTTTTTTTATTAGTTATGTACATTATGACATTTTGATGATACTCGAAACTCGTCAGTGCCGCACGATAATGACGATGAGATAATACCTGCTGCCTAGAGTCAGCCTTTGACCCGGTCTCTTGTGCGATCAGAAAGTCAACAGATTAGCCATTATTCATGTTTGAACATGGAAGCAACACAAGTAACAATGGATGCAAGGTTCAGGGGCATTGTCAGTAGTGGGGATATTGTGCAATTATCTAGGAAGCAACCTTTGTAGGAAGGGCAGCAATTCCCAAATAAAGAGTCTCTGCTACTTACAGTTAAAAACTATAGTATCCGAAGGGGAGTTGAGTACAAGGTCTACGAGTCAGACCAAACAAAATATCAAGGAAAATGCAAGTATTATGGGAGTGGGTGTAACTGGAGCATCCGTGTGACTTATTGAAGAAAGAAGGGAATTTGGGAGGTGAGGAAGTATAATGGAGAACACACTTGTCTGGCTAGGGGAGTTTCACAACGCAACCCCCACTTGGATGTTGACGTCATTACTTCTTGCATTTTTTCTATTCTCCCCCAGGCAAGTGGAACGTGTGTGTCTCAGGGCGCCATCGCTCCACAAAGGCCGAAATCAATTAGTTGCCGTACTCATAAAATGGAATATGTGCAGCATGCCAAAATCCCGCCTGAATTAGATAAGGCTCAATACGCGGATCTAATTGAATATGCGTAAAATTAGATCGACTGCGTAGTACTCGACTCGACTGCACACAATAAACAAATATTTTTAAATTTATTTTACCGTAAACTATACTATAAACAAAAAACCAAAATTCCAAATTCATATAAATCTTTTTTTTGTAAGAAAATAAGTTCTCGAAAAATTTCTAACCTTAAAATACACCAAACTCAATTTACAAACTATTATTGAACTTGTACAATAATTTAAATAAAGATAGCTGAGCCAAACTAAAGTCACATTACTAAATTATTATCAATATTAACTATTCATAACTTAAACATATTATAATCTCAAAGATTACTTTATTATCAACATTACTTTATTCATAAAATTATTTCAACTAATTATTTTCTACAACTACAAAGATTAAAATATTTCAAGTAACTAGTTCTTACAATATATAAATTACAATACATGCACTACGCTATACAAATAAAAAAAAATATAATTTGAAGTTATTAGTTCCTACAATTCCATGGAGTAAAATAATAAATTAAGCTATTTCAAATAATTTAGTTCCTACAATTTGTACTTACTATTTCTAAAGTTAAGTTATCCATTTGTTTCTTAAGTAAGTTTTACTTATATTTAAAAGTGTAAATTATATTCCAATCAACATAAATAAATTTTAGAAGTTATAACTTTAGATCTGTTGTTTGTCCAACTTTGATTCAATAGGTGGGAGTTTTTTTCTAAAATAAACAAAATAATAAAAGTAAATATACTACACTATTTAAATAAAAAAATACACTGCTGAAATAAATACACTACACGTCCAAACAAAAAAAATTCACTACTTAAAAAAATACGCCCGCACTGATAATGTTTAACTAAAAAAATTACCTCGACATTTAGATTTGCAGAGATATGCTCGCATTGATCCTGACGATATAGATTATTTTCTCCCATATCCTCTATACCACTACTTTCCTTCCTTACACTCTCTCTTATCAAATTTGAAAAATAAAAAAAAAGTAAAGAAATGGGTCCACCAGTTCCTTACGCTATCTCTTGCCACGTACCTTACATCCTCTATTGCTAAATTTTAAAAAAATAACAAAAGGACAAGAGATGGCTCCACCACGTTTCTTACCTTTCTCTTGCCAAATTTAACAAAACAACAAAAAGTTAAGAAACAGCTCCACCACGAAAAGGACGTCATTTATAGTGGAGGAAGACTAAATCGGCTAACTGTGGTGCGCAAATATAAATCGGCCAACAGTAATGCCTTTTGTGCAAATTGGCTGACTGTCAACTGTTTTAGTAATTCGGCTGAGTTCCGGCCGATTTATGCCTTGGAAATCAGTGGACAGTTGGACGTTTTATCATATAAACCGTTTAATAGTGTATCGTTTTGCTTACTTAATTCTCCCCACAGTTAGCCGTTTTACTATCTCTCCAAAATAAGTGTATATCGGTAAATAATATCCAAACACATGTATATCAGTAAATAAGTATTTTTCTTTTTTTTTTTTGGTAAAAAACCCATGGAACCCCACCTAAGAACACCTCCTGCTATCCTTTTCTATTATTTTTCTTAAAGGAATTAATGATGGAAAAATTGTGAAAAAATTCAATGAAAAAGGAAAAATTATAAAAAATATTTCAATTTGAATATTAATTTTTATGAATCATCTACAAGAAGGATAGCAAACTAGATGGTCATTGCAGCCCAAACAGTCATAGATTGACTACAAAACAAGACGAAACAGGATAGACTTGTTCTGGTTATTTGTGTTTAAAGTATCAAACCATACAATTAAAAAATAATTGGTTAATAGGCCAATATGACAAGCCCAACTCATTTTGCCACCCTACTACCCTAGTATTGTGGTGTGTGTGCTTTAACCACATAAGAATCATAATGGTAATTTGATGAAATGAATTGATAAGATTTTTTAAAAAAACCAAAATTCACTAAATATGCCTCTAATACTTAATTTTCACAAAAATTTCGGGTGTCTAACAATTTTTGTCTGCTAACTATTATTGCACATGCATGAGAAAAATATGCGTGATTTTATTTTAAAGTCTGTTTGATTTGAATTTCTAGTTTTCAATTTTTTAGATTTGTGAAGGAAATATCGAAAATTCTAAAAACTATAAATTTTAGTTTTCAGTTTTTATTTTCAGTTTTCAGTATTTTCTTTACAAAATCCTAAAAATTGAAATACTGAAAATGAAAACTGAAAATTGAAAACTAAAATCAAACATGTCCTAGCTTCCTAGTAGAAAAATTTCAAGAGGAAAATAACTTGCTTGTTCACACTAAAGATTTAAATTCTATCAATTGAGTGGATTATTGTTGCAAATTTAGTTTGTTACACCTTTATTGTGTTTACTTGTGTAATAAGGTGGTGATTTTTGGGGTCATGCCACTAGAGTAAATATTCCTTTAACAATGAACATACTTACATACAGATTTTGAATTGATCAAACTAGAAAGAAAATGATACTTAAGAGCATCACAGCAAAACCAAGATAGTGTTTTGAGTGTCAATAGTTGAACGAGTTGTACAACAATAATGCAAATATTTAGTTTTTATGTACTTCTATTAGGGGTGGAAGTAGGCTAGGTCAGGCCAAGCTTTAACTTAAATAGGCCTGGCCTATATTACAAATATGTAGCCTAAGCCTGGGCCTGTTATCTGACATAGGCTTTTTTTTAAGTCCTAGCCTAGCCTTTTTTAAAGCCTGACCTGGTCTACAAGCCTATTTAAAAGTCTATATGATATCAAAGTCTTTAAATAGGCTAAAAGCCTACTTTTAAATAGGTTAATAGGCCTCTTGAATAGGCTAAAGCCTACTTTTAAATATGCTAGTAGGCTTTTTAAATAGGCCAAGACCTATTTCTAAATAGACTAATAGGCTTCCTAAGTAAGCCAAAAAATCTGTAATTTATAACAATTTTCATGAGCTGTTTAATTACTTACTCTTTCACTTGCAAAACCATGACAGCAACCAACAATCAAAGAAAAATTTTAAACAAGAGTAGAGCAATTTTTATATACAAATGAAAAGGGAGCAATAATGTTCCCTATCTAAAATATACAAGGCTCCAAGATTATTATAAAGTTGCTCCCATAACCAATACACAAGAACAACAAATATAATCATTAAGACCCCAAAGTACAGCCTCCATACTCTAGAGAGTATAACAATCATGGAACATATAAACAACTCAAGAGAGAAAACAAAACTTATAATGATCCAAAACCACCATAAAGCACACATGAGACCTACACAACAATCAAGATGAACCTGTGTATGTTATATGTTATCTTGTTGTACCTATAGACAAAATATCAATATAAAAAAAATACAGCACCGAGTTGTTAAAAAACTAGAAATGCAATTTTAATCCAACATATAACCATGATATTGTAGCATTTGAAGCAAAGGTCTCTCAAACCAGTATATTATTCAATCTAGGCACATGTTGTGTACCATCTGAATGTATTTATTTTGTATTTCTTTAATATGTATAAAGCTTATTTAAAAGTATATAATTCAAACCCATAAGTTTAAAGGATATAGTATATTAAATAGTAAAATAATTAAAATGAAGCAAAAAATTTAAAATCCTCCCAAAAGTTGCATCAAACAGCCACATGATCAAATCTTCAAATATATTTCTTCTTGTTCATAGACCTTCAAAAACAAAAAGAAAAACAATCTTTGTTAGCATGTAATATATTAACAACAATAAATTTAACATGTATAACAATAAAGAAACATTAAAAAAAAAGGTTTGAACCTTTTACTTTCTCTTCAAGCCGTGCTTATGACGAAGCCAATCCCCACCACATATGAGCGCTTCAATCGATTCTTCATTTAGCTTAGAGCCATATTCATCAATAACTCTTCCTCCAGCACTAAATGTTGATTCAGATGCCACTGTTGAGATAGGAATGGCCAATATATCAGCAGCCATCTTAGATAATATCTTATACTTCATGCTACTATTCCTCGACCACTCCAAAGCACTGAAAGGGCTATCACTCTCAGGAATATAAACTCCTTCCTCAAGATAGGCATCTAGTTCTGATTTCATTGAAGGAATTGCTTCCTTTTCACGCACAAGGCTCATGATTTGGTCAAATCCAGTGACAATTGAGGATCTAGATGCAGAAGAACTTGAGGAGTTGTTGCTACCTATATTTGTAGAATTGGAGGAAGATTCTTCAGCATTCAAAGCTACATATTCCCTATATAAATCTTCCAATGCTATTCGCACCTTATTCACATTTTCCTCAGCCACTTCTCCAGGCTTGTATATTAAAGGAAAACAAATATCAATGATATGAAACTTGCACCTAGGATCTAAAACACTAGCAATGGCCATTAGCAAGTTGCATTCCCCCCAATATTTGTCAAACTTAACATTCATTGGAGCTGCCATTTCTTTCATGAAAAGATCTTGATCCTCTGCTACATTATCAATAGCTTGCTTAACACTCCAAACTTCAGCAAGATATAAATTAGCAGTAGAATACTCACTACCTGATATGATATGAGTGGCTAGACTAAAAACTTCTAAAAGCTTGCAAACTTTCTCAACCTTTTCCCATTCTTCAATTGAAGGTGCATATGCATAATATGGCTCTCTTTCTTTGTAAGCTGAGAAGACCATCTTAAATTTCAAAGAACAAGACAGCATTTCAAATGTAGAATTCCACCTTGTTGGACAATCAATAACAAGCTTCCTTTTTTTCAGGTGCTTTTGTTCAACAATATCACAAAATACCTTCAATCTAGAATCATTATGGTTGATGTATTTCACACTTTCACGAATATTGTGAATAACCCCCTTAATTCGGCTTAGACCATCTTGCACAAGCAAATTCAGGATATGTGCACAACATCTAACATGAAATAAAGCTCCATCAAGGACAAACTTTGTGCTTAGTGACAAGTTGTCCTTTAGATTCCTCAAGCATGAGTCATTGTAAGAAGCATTATCAACAGATACTGAAAATACTTTATTTTTTATCCCCCATCTCTTCAAACACTTGAAGATTGCATCAGCCACATCAACCCCACGCCTTAGAGCAGGAACCTTCACAAAATTCAAAACTCTCTTTTGAAGTTGCCATCCCGCATCAATAAAATGCCCAGTGATAACCATGTACTCAGCAACTTGGTGGCTTGATCTCCACATATCCGTAGTTAAACTAATCTTGCTCACACTACTCAACATTGCCTTCAATATTTTCTTCTCAGCCTCATATAATGCCAAACAATCATTTCTTATAGTTTTGCGACCCACTTTTTGAAAATCTGAATTTGCATATTGAAATGCCCACATCCAAACTTCATCTTCAACAATGCTGAAAGGGTGTTCATGTACCATAATAGCAGTGGCAATGACTTCCCTCATCTTTTCATTAGAGTATCTTACCCCAGGAACTATGAAAGGATTAGTTGCATTAGAAGGCTGGAATAGTATGGTAGGTTGCTTCTTTTCTGTAGCCAACTTTAATCTCCTTTGTAGACAATTTTGTGCATGCCTCCTCAGATGACTTGTGCTTGATCCCCTCCCACCAGTAGACAATTTGTCTTTGCAATACCTACACATAGTTTTTTTCACACCATCAGCAACTACAACTTCATCAAAGTCATTCCAAACAACTGAAGTTTCCTGTCTCTTTTTCTTTATGACACAATCTTCATCCTATTGTTCTTGATTTTGCTCTCCTTCAAGTCTATTAACTTCAGGTCAGGTTGAGTCCCTAGGTACTTGTTGATTAGTCTCACCCACATTCATGGGTACAGGGGCAATAGCAATTGTCTCATTATTTTCCAACAGAGAAGACATTATTTTATCCTAAAAGATTAAAAAGGAAAAAAAAATAATAAGTATCATTAGTAAGATATCATTCAACTAGATAAAATGAACAGAACTTCAAAGGAAAAAAAATAAAGAATAATATTCCAAAAATGTGTAACATTCCAAATTGTCACTACAGTAATTGAATTAATAATTTTATTTCTGCATAATACTTTAAACATAATTCCAAATTAGTAAAGCACAAAATTCTTCATAAATTGGAACCAAAAGACTGGTATCAACACACCTTCAAATCATACAAAACTTAGTAAAAAAAGAAAAAATTAGGAGCTATTCTAACACTAGTTCAAACTATTACTAAGAATTGAAGAATTGGACAAAGGGGAAAATGTAGGCATGATGTAATAGACCATCAAGATAGACCAAAACAGAAATATAATAGAACAAAAACAGAAAGATTAAATTCAAAGGAAGAAGCAGCCTTACCTGGACTAGAGGGGCTACGACGGTGTGAGGAAGAAGAGTCACAATGGCGACGTGAAGCAGCAGTGATGGGATGGTGCAGCGACGCGACAAAGCAGTAACGCGAAGGAGCAGTGATGCGACGGAGCACCACCGTAAGGAGTGGCGGTGGAACAGCAATGAACAAAGAAGTTTTGTGACAGAGCATTAGCGTGAAGGAGTGACGAACTGATGACGAAAAGATGAATAACGAAGAAGTGTCGTAGCGGAGCGCCACTGTGAAGGAGCGACGACGAAGTGTGGCAAGACGTAGGAGCAGCACCGTGAAGAAGCGGTGGTGGAAGTGGAACAAGCCAACAACACAGGGACGTGGAGACGTGGAGTACTGGAGTCTGGAGTTTAGTGGCAGCTACAGTGCCTTGAGGTGAGACCGTGACCATGAGTAGTGAAACTATGAAAAGTTAAAAATAAAATTAGGGTAGTAGCCTAGTAGGTGGATAAAAAGAGGTAAAATTGTGGGCACTCCACTGGGCAGTGTTTATGAATTATGATTATGAATTTATCATATATCCATAATAGCAATAGATGATTGATTCTTTTATTGAAATATTAAATTAAATTATTGTAATGTGTAAATTGGAAATCATAATAATAATATAAATATATATAGTATTATAATAATATTAATAAACAGGCTGACCTATCAGGCTTCGTAGGCTTTTTCTAAGACCTATAGCCTGGTCTATTTGGTTAAATAAGCTTTTAAAAAAGGCTTAACCCAACTCATTTAACAAATGGGCCAGGCTTAATGCGAGCCAGGCTGTAGGCCCCTGACGGGCAACCTAGCCTACTTCCACCCCTAACTTCCATGATCCATGACATGATGATGGAACAATCACTTGAAGGCTGCAACAATAGTCTTAACCTTCTCCATGCTCTTTATAATAGCCAGGAACAAAATTCTGTACAGAACTAGCATTCCCAGCAAGATGGAAAGATCAACCCATTTTGAGTGACACATTTCCACTTCCTACAAAATTTTCAGCATTTCTTCACCACTAATGTTGGTATGGTCCCCAAGCTGATTTTTGGTAAATGTTAGGCCTTCAAATTCGTTCTTGAACAAGCCTTGGTAGGCATACTTGTGGATAGAAATGTAGTACATAGGGTACTTCCAAAATGGTTTTGGAAGATCACTTGGCAACCTATAGAATCCACCATTTAACATCATTACCCCGAGAATTCCAGAACCAGTGATTATGCCTATCAAGAAGTTGGGAACCAAACTAGCAACAATCATCATAAGGCTCTCCACCAACATGACAGAAACAAAAAGCACACACGTAAAGTACACAAAGCAGTGACTCCCAGGGTGAAGATCACTTAGGTAATAAACAATTGCTCCAGGAATCAAAGATATCACTAACAAGTATGGAATGGAAGACAATGTCTGTCCAATGATATATGCAGTGACACCATAATGCCCATTTAGTCTTTCTCTTTCAAATACCTAGATAAAGAAAAATAAGAAAACATAGCAAGTTTTAAAGGTGAGGTGCCCCCTTAAGCATTATAAATGAATATTTTTTGTTCATAAGTGGAGTATTACTTATGTGAATTCCTGACTGGAAATTAAATTTGTTTTACCTTCATTTCCTCTACAAAGGAAGGGAATCCACCAATGGTTATGAAAGTAAGGAATGTGGCCACAAACATTAGCAGTGAGCTTCTAGCCTGAAACGATTGATATTGTATAGGCCTTTTAAAATTGGCTTTAGTTGCAGTATTGAAATATCATTTAATTTTCTTCAACTTGATGCATTTTAAGTCATAGTATCTTTCTCTGTTACCTGAGCTGATCCTTCGCTAGAACCAATGTCGTGGAAAATTGTGCCTAGACATATAGCCAATGCAACATAGATAAATAGACGTAACCAGTAGTAGCCTATATCCCGATACATATTCACAAATGACCTTCTAGTAAGAATAATGCACTGAGTAAAGAAGGCAGCATGGCTTTTCTTCTCCATTGAACTACAATCCTGCATCCATTTTTTTTTTTTTTGAAAAAATGTAACATTCCATTCAATCTTCATCCAACAAGATAGCTAGTATTTAATCCTTGAATAAGAATGTATAATACCTACACTTACTGCATCTCTGGTCTCAATTATTTCCTTTTGAATTTGTTGGCTAATTTCTGATGACTTGTATGATTTTTCAAGCTTAAAAATAACTTCTGTGGTAAGTCCAGCAATTAATCCTTGCTCAGGGTTCTCCTGGGAATATAGAGTAAATTAGCTACATTTCAATCCACAACTGCTTTTGAAAAGTTAGTCTCACAAGGAAAAAAAATACAAAGCAATGTTTACCTGCTCAAAATCCTTGTTAATAGTTTTCACAAAATGATCAGAAGGGCTCTCGAGAGTTGGGCATGGAAAACCATTTGATGCAAAAAACTGCATACAACAAGTAGGAGTTAGCTTTGAAGTTTGAACTTCGGATGAATAAATTGTACTCATACGCAGGTTAGGACTTCCAAATTCCAACCTTATTTGCAGCTGAAACGAGACCAAAGTAGACTAGTTTACTAGAAGATAGAAGACAAAGGTTATGAAAAAGTTGAAAAACTTCACTGCTAGGTTGATGGATTGATGCAATAATAGTCCTTTGAATGCCATCTGTTTTATTTAATCTTGCTATTCTGCTCATGACATAACAAGAAGCTGCACTATCAAGTCCACTAGTTGGTTTATCAAGGAACAGAAGGTTGGGGTGTGTCAAGATCTCAATGCATATGCTAACTCTCCTCTTTTGCCCCCCACTGATGCCTTTAGAACCAGACCCTCCAATCCTTGTATGGATAGCATCTTGCAGGCCCATTTCTTTGATTGTGAAGTCTGCTCTTTCCTTCTTTTCTAACTTGGACATTGAATCAGGCGATTAGAGTTGAGCTGAGTAGTACACCGTTTCTCCTACCGTTAGTGTGGTCAATATAGCATCATCTTGTGTTAGATATGCCTATAATATACATGTTGACGTTGGCTTCAGTTGGTTATACTGAAGGAATGGTAGTTAATTTCCTCTCTAATTATGGAAAATGAATCATTTCATGTGAATTTTTCACGTAACTTGATCATGTGTTGTTCTCTTGTGCTGTACATCTTATTTGGATCCCACTTTCTAGATTAAAAAGTAGAAGTTCATACATGACCATGTCATGTGAAAATTTTGTGAGAGTATCGATTCCCCTTCTATTGGGAAGGATCAAGGGAAGGAAAATTTGGAAGAAAAATAAAATGACTCTCACTGATGTTCCATAAGCAAGTGCTTGTTTGTGGCCATTGATTAGGATATCTCCTGTCTGTTTTGTGTTTGAACTCAACCTACCTGCAACATAATTCCAACATGAAATAAGTCCCTTCATCTGGAAGCTCTTTACTTAGGGTGTGATTGTTTGGAGAGTAAAATTAGGGATAAAATTTACCTAGAAGAATTTCATGTGTAAAATAACACATGCAACTCATCTAGATAATTTTTATCTTTATTTTTACTCCTTAACCATACAGACCCTAAGAGTTAGTTTTGATACTTAATATATAATTAATCACTGGTGTGATGTCTATGGAACTTCGAAAATAAAAGATATGTGTTAGTTCTGCTTTGTCCACAAGGATCGGGATGATACAAGGTATTGTAAGCATTGCTTGGTTTTTCCCTGTCATACGTGTTAACTTCTATTGAACGTTGAGGTTCCTCTCCTTGGTGGCCTTCATTGTTTCTTTCGGTAGGATTCTACTTGTTTACCTTGGGGTCCTTTATAAGGCTTTTGTTTTCCTTCCTTTATGATAGATTTATCATAACATAATGAATAGCAAGCACTAAAATAAACATATGACATCAAACATGATGAAGGATGAGTGATTTATAGAAAACCTCGCATAGGATAAGTTTATGTTAAATGGGAAGGTCAAATAATTTCTTCCCTTTATTTTAACATTTCCTCTCGATGGCCATGTTTACTTCCGGTGTTACAAATTGTGGTTGCGGTCACGGATGCAATCACGGTCGTCATTGTTGTGGTTGCGGATAATGCAACTGTCACGATGTGTATTGCGGCTTAAACGGTGTGCGTGTTTACAACTTGAAAAGGAACTTATTGCAGCCTTGATACGGTGTATTGTGGCCCTATGCGGTCCTGATATGATCCTATTATGTTTAAATTACGGTCAATTTATGTGAAAATATATCACACCGTAATTTGGGTCTAATGCGGTTACACTGCGGACCACAACTGCAAGATTGCGGCCACATCACATAATGCAGTCCGCAATTTAAAACACTGTTTCCTTCTAATTTACAAAATACTTAATAAAATAATGATTTAGAAAGCTTTTGTGTATATATATATATATATTAGCAAATGTTATTTCAACATCTAAAAGTGAGTGTGTAATTAGGACACCTACTTCATCATTATTGAATGTGATGGTGACCCCTACTTTTTCAATCAATTTATCAGATCCAATAGTGATAGAGTGAGTGTCTCGATTGGACACCTACTTTACACCCATTTTTAGGTGTTAAAATAACAATACTCATATTATATTATGTGGTGATAACTACCTCCCACCCAAAGAATCCAAATTTTGATGACACATAACAACTTATGCTATATAATGCAAGAGTTTAATTTCTATTGCATGACAGTGAGAAAATTGATATACATTCAAATCATTCCATTTGCATGACTTTTTAAGCAGTGAGTGCAATAATTAACCACTTTAACCAATGTGACAATATATGATTAGATGGCATTTACACTATAAATTCTTAGAAATTAAACTCATAATGCAATTACCATACTTGAACAGCTTTAGCTTCTTGATTACTAGTGGGCTTCATATTGCTGAAGTTTGAGCACCATGTGCATACTATATATGCAACTATGCAACTGAACTGATTCAATGAAATGATATGTACGAGTACCTGCTAAGGCATCAAGAAGAGTGGTCTTGCCGCAGCCAGAAGGACCCATAACAGCAAGGAGCTGTCCTGGCTTGGCATACCCTGTTAGGCCTTGAAGCATTGCCTTGCTTCCATCCTTTCCAGCTGGAAAAGTCACCCATAAATCCTCCCATGTCAAACACACACCCTCAGCCTCTGCTACCACAATTGCAACATCATCTGAACAGTTGTCAATTCCTACATTCAATATGGTCCCAATCTCTGAACTAGATTGCCCTTGCCTTTCAGTTTTATCATAAATACTGGATCCTTTTCCCAGAGGTTGACAAAGAAAGGAACCCATAATGCTAATTAAGCTTATGTGTGTATGTAACGTGCGTTAATTCGGCTTGACACACAAGTTAGTAATATATTATAGCAAGATCATTGCATATTATTATTAGCCAGGCTTGTATATATATGTGACTATATGTTTTGGATCATGCGTGGTCATACGTAATAGTCTTGTTGTTTGCTTCATTGGGAATTAATACAAAAATGTACGTACATAGCTTGTTCATCCGATGAAAGTGGGGGAAACTATGAATAAAGGCAAGTGCACAACATGCACGTCTTCTTGTTACAGCGGCATGTGCACATATAAATCCAATCAGAACTATTTGTCGTTAATCAGTGCCGTAATCTGAATGAGCCATGGTAGTAGCCGCCTTAATTATCAATCCAAACGAGATAACAGGTAGTAGGCACTGGTGGTTCAATGATGTTGTGTGGGAGAGGACAATGGCATATCTAATCTTAAATAAGTACTAATTAGTATGGTTAATTAATTTTTTTCAAAGATATTATATTTTAACTTACATAGATAAGTGTATATTTGTGTTAGAACTTTTAACTCGTGTAATGGAAGAAGAATTCGATCTTATGGTTTAAGTTAAAAGTTAGTTCCTAAGATGATATAATAAATACCTCCGGAGGGAATAACACCACTTTTAGTGGCAGATGTTGTTGGAGTATAGCTTTATTTAGAATTTTGTATCTTTTAACTTTATGATGTAAAAATAAAAAATATCTTTTACAATAAATTGGGGACGTAAAAAAACATCGTCATGTACGAATTCAAGTTCGTACAAAATATCTTTTTCCATTTTTTTTTATTGTACACTTCTACTGCAATTAATTACTTCTAAAATTATATTATTAAATTCCTTAGATGTGAAACTTTTCAAATTTTCCTCCCTCTGCACAGTCCTGAAGTAATGGTAGTAAAAGCAGATATCCCATGCAAGATGTTGACTACCTCTTCAGTCTTCTCATTCTTTTGGCATGGAGGATTTGGATAGGATAGAGCTATTTGCTAGCAGCACAATCAATGCTTTGGGCTTTGGCCGTTAACTTCTGCCCTCAAAGACTTCTACGTAAAATGACAATATTGTGTTCCTAACTCGAATTCGCTTTTTCCATGATAACTGGGGGCGTGAATGGTGTGCAATAATTTGAAATAAATTTCTAAATATTAAAGCTAATTAGGTACAAAATATATGGTCATGACAGCATAGAAGAACTCACGTATCTATGTTCAAGATATCGGTATGACTTACCTTTTTTTTTTTATTATTATTATTATTATTTTTTCAAATTATCAATGTTTACGAAATGCGGACCAGAGATCAAATGACCAATATCATTCAACATGGAACTTTGTTTTGCAAAATCATCATCGGAATTGATTTTTCCTAATTTTTGTTTCCACCTAAGTATTGGACTATTGTTTTTTTTTTTATCAACATGCTGCATATAATAGGTTCCCCAACCATAGCACCCAAGCCCAAAAAACATAGATTAAAGGCTACGGTACTACATTATAGTTATGGGCTACATCCATTAACCCGCAAAATATAATTGAGCCGGCCCAACTCGAAATCAAAACCGACTTTCAGAGTCGGTTCTTTCGTATTCTCATAGCCCTCTTCGTATTCCAACCCGTTCCTGATCTCGAATTAATCAGCGGAAGAGAAAGGAAGAGAGGGATCTCGGTTCCAGAGTGTTTATTTCTTTTCACACCTACCTGTCCATTTTCCCACCCTTCAAACCCTAATCTCCATTTTCCCCCTTCTAGGGTTTTGGAAACCGCACTTATCAGTATCAGTGAGAGAACGAAAATGGCGTCGACGGACCCAGAGATCGCGAAGACGCAGGAAGAGCGCAAGAGGATGGAGCAGCAGCTTGCCTCCCTCACCTCCGTCACCTTCGACACCGATCTATACGGCGGAAGCGACAAGGACTCTTATCTCACCTCAATCCCCGCTAACGAAGATGACGACAATGTCGACGCCATGGACAACGAGGTTGCTCGCAAGCTCGCCTCCTACACCGCCCCCAAATCGATGCTCAAGGAGATGCCTGGCGTCGGCGGCGACGCCGACGCCGACATGGGCTTCCGGAAGCCGCAGAAGATCATCGATAGGGAGGACGAGTACCGGAGACAAAGGCTGAACAGGATCATCTCGCCGGAGCGCCACGATCCCTTCGCCTCCGGCGAGAAGACGCCGGATCCTTCGGTGAGGACTTATGCTGATGTGATGAGGGAGGAGGCGCTGAGGAGGGAGAAGGATGAGACGTTGAAGTTAATCGCCAAGAAGAAGAAGGAGGAGGAGGAGGCAGCAAAGGCTGCGCCGCCTCAGGCTGAGGCTGCGGCTGTGGCGGCGCAGCCGAAGAGGAGGAATAGGTGGGACCAGTCTCAGGATGATGGCGGGGCAGCGGCGAAGAAGGCGAAAACCTCGGATTGGGACATGCCGGACACGACGCCCGGCCGGTGGGACGCCACGCCTACGCCAGGGAGAGTGGCGGACGCGACGCCGGGGAGAAGGAACCGGTGGGATGAGACTCCTACGCCTGGGAGGTTGGTGGATTCGGATGCTACACCTGCTGGGGGTGTTACCCCTGGTGCTACTCCTGCTGGTATGACTTGGGATGCTACCCCTAAGCTCTCTGGGATGGCTACCCCAACCCCTAAGAGACAAGGTTCGAGGTGGGATGAGACCCCTGCTACTATGGGCAGTGCAACCCCATTGCCTGGTGCTACCCCTGCTGCTGCTTATACACCTGGTGTGACCCCTGTTGGAGGTGTTGGATTGGCCACTCCAACCCCAGGGGCGTTGCGTGGCGCGATTACACCGGAGCAGTATAATTTGTTGAGATGGGAGAGGGATATTGAAGAGAGGAATAGGCCCTTGACTGATGAGGAGCTTGATGCTATGTTCCCTCAAGAAGGGTATAAGATTTTGGAGCCTCCTGCCTCCTATGTGCCCATTAGGACCCCTGCCAGGAAGCTTCTCGCTACCCCTACTCCGTTGGGGACTCCTCTTTATCAGATCCCTGAGGAGAATCGTGGTCAGCAGTTTGATGTTCCCAAGGAGGCACCTGGTGGCTTGCCGTTTATGAAACCTGAGGATTACCAGTATTTCGGTGCTTTGTTGAATGAAGAGAATGAGGAAGAGTTGTCTCCTGATGAGCAGAAAGAGAGGAAGATTATGAAGCTTTTGCTTAAGGTGAAGAATGGCACGCCCCCACAAAGGAAAACGGCGTTGAGGCAGCTTACTGATAAGGCTCGTGAGTTTGGTGCTGGGCCTTTGTTCAACAGGATTCTGCCATTGCTTATGCAGCCTACACTCGAGGACCAAGAGAGGCATCTGTTGGTTAAGGTAATTGATAGGGTTTTGTATAAATTGGATGAATTGGTTCGCCCTTATGTGCATAAGATTCTTGTTGTTATTGAACCCTTGTTGATTGATGAAGACTACTATGCCCGTGTGGAGGGGAGAGAAATCATCTCTAATCTTAGTAAGGCTGCTGGACTGGCCACTATGATCGCAGCTATGCGGCCTGATATAGATAACATTGATGAATATGTTAGGAACACTACTGCTAGAGCTTTCAGTGTTGTTGCCTCTGCTCTTGGTATTCCTGCACTCTTGCCCTTCTTGAAGGCTGTTTGTCAGAGTAAGAAATCATGGCAGGCTCGGCACACTGGGATTAAGATTGTGCAACAAATTGCCATTTTAATTGGCTGTGCTGTGTTGCCACATCTGAGATCTCTTGTGGAAATTATAGAGCATGGTCTGAATGATGAGAATCAGAAGGTGAGAACCATCACTGCTTTGTCTCTTGCTGCTCTTGCAGAGGCTGCTGCTCCCTATGGTATTGAAAGTTTTGACTCTGTCTTGAAGCCTTTGTGGAAGGGTATTAGGCAACACCGTGGGAAGGTGTTGGCTGCATTTTTGAAGGCAATTGGTTTCATTATTCCCTTGATGGAAGCCCTATATGCCAGTTACTATACCAAGGAAGTTATGCTTATTCTGATTCGTGAATTCCAGTCACCTGATGAAGAGATGAAGAAAATCGTTCTGAAAGTGGTTAAGCAGTGTGTGAGCACTGAGGGTGTGGAAGCTGATTATATTAGAAATGATATCCTTCCTGAGTTTTTCAGGAACTTCTGGGTTAGGAGAATGGCTTTGGATCGAAGAAACTATAAGCAACTTGTGGAGACGACTGTCGAGATTGCTAACAAAGTTGGTGTTGCTGATATTGTTGGGAGAATTGTTGAGGATCTTAAAGATGAGAGTGAACCTTACAGGCGAATGGTTATGGAAACTATTGAGAAGGTGGTCACTAATTTGGGTTCATCTGATATAGATGCACGGTTGGAAGAGCTTCTGATTGATGGTATTCTTTATGCCTTCCAAGAGCAGACCAGTGATGATGCTAATGTGATGCTTAATGGGTTTGGTGCTGTTGTGAACTCCCTTGGGCAGAGAGTGAAACCTTATCTTCCTCAGATTTGTGGTACCATCAAGTGGCGGCTAAATAACAAGAGTGCAAAGGTGAGACAGCAAGCAGCAGACCTTATTTCACGGATTGCTGTGGTCATGAAGCAGTGCCATGAGGAACAATTGATGGGTCATCTTGGTGTGGTCTTATATGAGTATTTGGGTGAAGAGTACCCTGAAGTTTTAGGGTCAATTCTAGGAGCTCTCAAGTCAATTGTCAATGTTATTGGTATGACAAAGATGACTCCACCTATTAAAGATTTGCTTCCTAGGTTGACTCCCATCTTGAAGAACAGGCATGAGAAAGTCCAGGAGAACTGTATTGATCTTGTAGGAAGAATTGCTGACCGTGGGGCAGAGTTTGTACCAGCGAGAGAATGGATGAGGATCTGTTTTGAGCTTCTCGAGATGCTTAAGGCGCATAAGAAGGGAATCCGTAGAGCAACAGTGAACACATTTGGATATATTGCTAAAGCCATTGGACCACAGGATGTCCTGGCAACTCTATTGAATAATCTGAAGGTGCAGGAGAGGCAGAACCGTGTCTGCACTACTGTGGCCATTGCGATCGTTGCGGAAACATGTTCACCCTTTACGGTTTTGCCTGCTTTGATGAATGAGTACCGTGTGCCAGAGCTTAACGTGCAGAATGGTGTCCTCAAGTCACTTTCTTTCCTCTTCGAGTACATTGGTGAAATGGGAAAAGACTACATCTATGCTGTGACTCCTTTGCTTGAGGATGCTCTCATGGACAGGGATCTGGTTCACAGGCAGACTGCTGCATCCGCTGTGAAGCACATGGCACTGGGAGTGGCTGGTTTGGGTTGTGAGGATGCACTAGTCCATTTGCTGAACTACGTCTGGCCAAACATTTTTGAAACGTCTCCCCACGTGATTAACGCTGTGATGGAAGCCATTGAAGGGATGAGGGTAGCCTTGGGTGCTGCCGTTGTTCTCAACTACTGTCTCCAAGGGCTGTTCCACCCAGCAAGGAAGGTTAGGGAAGTGTATTGGAAGATCTATAACTCGCTTTACATCGGGGCTCAGGATGCTCTTGTAGCTGCCTACCCTGTGTTGGAGGATGAGCAGAACAATGTATACAGTAGACCAGAATTGACCATGTTCGTTTAGATTGCAGAATTAGTAGGCAAATGGTAACTATTGTAAGACACTTTTCAGTTTTTTTTATTATGTCCATATTATATTAGCGATAATGTCTCATCATCTAAACTACTTATTTCGTTATGCCTATGTACTTGAGTGTTACGAATACATCTTCTGTATCGCAGTATGCATGACTGAGATTCCTTGTTATCAGCGTTGTCTTGTTTGTTTAACATTTGGTTAGTGTATGCTGTGATGTGATCTTTACGTGTCAGTTCTCGCGTACTATTTTGTTAATATGCTCTGCTGTCGGTGCTAGAGATCGATGAACCCATATGACGATGGGTCAGTATGTGTTACAACTCAAAAAGGGTCGTTTGGATTGGTGCTCTGAGTGAGTTAACTACTCATTTTTCACGATAAAATTAGGGGTGAAAATATTTTGATACTTAAAAAATAGGTGTTTGAAAAATATGTATTTATTCAGATATTCATTTTATAACCATTGGATGTGATGGTGGTCTTTATTTATCCTTAACATTCATCACAGTCGATGGTTATAAAGTGAGTATCTAAATAGACAACCACTTTTTAGATGTCAAACTAGCATTGCTCTAAAATTAGATGCACCTGTGCTAAGAACCAATGCATTTTTGACTCCCAATTATAGCGAGATCAGGCAATTGTGGGATGTTACTCCCTCCCTTAGGTAGTATTTGTTTATTGTCTCTGAGAGAGAAATACAGAGGTATTGAAGACAGAAACTTATTTGGTGGTAAAGACAGGAACAAGGGATTCGAGACAAAAAAAATATAAAATTTCTGTATTTCCAAATATGAGAACAGTGGAGACAGGATACAGAGATAGAAATTTAATATTTTTAAATTTCAATGATATCCCTATACATTTTTATTATTTTTGTTTCTGTCTCCACTGTCCCTGTATTTTTGTTTCAGGACGGTAAACAAACGTTACCTTATAAAACACTGACAAATATAGATATTAAGAAATGTAATAAATGATATAGTAATAAAATATTTTTATATAAAATTATGATGAATTGATTAATATATTTGTATGAATTTGTCGGCAAATCTTTTTAATATACTAATAATCACTAATTGTGGTCATTAATATTATAGTGATAATGAAATAAAAAAAATGTTTTTATCGGATTGTAAAATTGATGGATATTTTAAAAGATGATTTTAATAAAAGTGAATAAATATTGTAAGAAAATAATAGTTTTGGTGAGTATTTTTTTTATTTTTTGCTTGCCTAGGCTACAGTAAACTAGTAATGCGTGTGAAATTCAGACAGCTTTGTAAAACAACTAAACTTATATTTACAAGTCAATTCATCATATTTTATTACTCTAAAGAAATTAATTCTTTTCAACTAGTGTTTGACAAATTTATACCTGACAAAAAAATGAAATATAAATCAATTGAGTTGTTATAAAAGAATGGTATGTGAGCCTTATAAATGAGAAGTAGTGAGAAATGTAGGATAAATTGATCCTGAATTATTTATAAAATCATTCAAATTGATCTCTATTAAAAATATAAATATAAAAAATAAATCTAGTAAAATACTAAAGAATAATTAATTTGTTGTATGTTTTTAATTATGAGAGATTACAAATATATTTTTTCTTCCTTGATGAATCAATTTATCTACACTATTTTTTTTGAATCAAAGATCAATTTAACAGTTAACTCTTTTTTTAATATATTACATTGTTCTTAGGTAACAATTGAAATAAATAAATTATTTTATTTTATTTTAAAATAGATATAGAATTGAGGATATAGAATTTAAGATTTACATTTTAAGAATTAAAAAAGTTGTCAAGTTAAAGTTATATTCATAATTTTTTTCTCTATCACTACTTTTTATTTCATTTATTTGTTCTTTATTTTCTTTAAAATGGGTTGCAGTGTCAACTTTGAAAAAAAATATAGTAGGATTTCATTTGAGCAAATTTCATAATAGACTTTATTATTTACCTTTATTATTACTAAATTGAAATTTTTCAGGAGAATCACATATTGGTAAAATGGATGAAGGGTTATATGAGAAAATCTATGAAAATAAAAAGATTTTCTAAAGGAATTTTTTTCTTAAAATAAATCATTTTTCATTTGTTACAATGTTTGAAAATTACTTATAAGTAACGAATTTCCACTTCTTAAAACAAAATTAAGACCTCATACGTTGTCTTCATTTTTAATCAACACTAATGTTTAAGAAGTCTAAAATAATTAGATCATAAAAAAAATTTCCTTAAAAAAAGCAATTTTAATGTTTTTATGCATTTTTTTTATAAAAATCTGAAATAAATTTTTTAAACCCTATAAACGCTTTTTTGTTTTTTCCCCAAACAAAGCTCGACAGAAGCAGAGAAGTGATTCGTGCTAGCAGCGACGGGAAATGGAGTCAGAGTCCCATGGTGGCGGCAGAAACGAGCCCCGGCGAGTCCTCGAGTTTTACAGTGGAATCGGCGGCATGGTAACTGTCATTATCATCATCCATTCACTATACGTTCATCAACTCAACTCCTCTTTGGTTTCAATTCAAATCCTCGTTTTTGTGTTTTTCTCTGTTAGAGGTACTCGCTGATGCGAGCAACGGTGAACGCGCAAGTGGTGGAAGCATTCGAAATAAACGACAAAGCAAACGACGTTTACGAGCATAATTTTGGCCACCGTCCTTATCAGGTTTTGTTCTTCTCTTTGCCTTAGTCGCTAGCTTTTGCTTCTAATTGCTTACTCAGTTTATGAGTTCTGGTATGAAAGCTTTGTACTTCTGTATGAATTCCGATTAGGTTAATATTTTCAGCTTATTTACGTGCACAAATTGTTGTTGTTGTTACATTAACATTGTGCGAAAAGTTTACATCTGGCTTTCTATTTGTTCTAAACCAATGAGGTTTGCTTGTAGAGATGAGAATTTTCGTTTTTGTTTTTGATTAGCTAAAAAATTTCTTAGGAAACAAATATTTTCTACATCTGAATTTGATCTTGGTTGTCATTGGCTTTGCCTTCATTGTCAAACTACACATGAATTTTGGAGAGCTTTGGCTACTGAGACATACAGTTGATGTGAAAATTTTCGTGCTGATCATGATTTGTTTGTGTTGGCTGGCCTAGGGAAATATTCAACGCTTGACTGCTGCTGATCTTGACAACTACGGGGCAGATGCTTGGCTTCTTTCTCCTCCCTGCCAACCTTACACACGCCAAGGTGAATCTTCTTTCTTCTTCTTATTCTATGGATTACTTTTATTAATCTTTTGTAGCGAAATTTCCTCAATAATCACGTATTAGGTCTCCAGAAGGATACTGGTGATGCTCGGGCATTTTCTTTTCTTCAGATTCTTGAGCTTATGCCGTTCTTATTGAAGCCTCCAAGCATGTTATTTGTGGAAAATGTTGTTGGCTTTGAGGTTTGTCTTCTTAGATTTAACTCATAGACCATAATTCAAGGCTCATTTCATTAATGATTTACTCTATTCACTCCTTTTTTTCCATGTCCCCATTGCTGACAGACATCTGATACACATGCAAAACTGATTGAAATATTGGAAAGAACAAATTTTATTACACAGGAGTTCATTCTGAGCCCGTTACAGTTTGGAATCCCATATTCTAGGCCTCGATATTTTTGTCTGGTATGGTATTGCGATCCTTGGCATATTTCTTTTTATCTCTATTGTAAATTTAGTGTTTAAAAAGATTTTGGGATGTATTCTATATCATCAGAAATCAGCTGGCAGTATGCCATATGCTTTGGGAGACATAATCCTCTCATTTTAATCTTTTGCAATTGTGCTTACTTTTCTTAATTCTTTCTGAAAAATAGAAATTTATTTCTTATATCTTCAACTAGGATTCTTGCTATTTGATCCTGCTAGCTTTTAGCTTAAAAGTTCTTATGATGATTGACTTTTACGTGTATAATTGTTTCAGGCTAAGAGGAAACCCTCCTCCTTTGTTAATGAATTTTGGAACTGCCATCTGACTCAATCTCCAAGGCCACTATTTGAGCATTTTGATACAGTGCTTAACGAAGATGATTCATCACAAGAGCATAGTCATAAGTTGTTGCAGTCATGTCAACCTATTGAGCAATTTCTTGAATTAGAGAACCCTAGCAATGATATTGGAGTTGAATCTGCAATCTCGATGAATGGTTTGTCTGATGATGTTCCTAGAACTTCGGAGAAAGATAACAATCATTTATATGACTCTTTAGACCAGTATTATGTTCCCCCGAGCTTGGTAGAGCGGTGGGGAAGTGCTATGGGTATCCTTGCCTTACTAATTGGATGTAACATATTCAAATCACAATGTTATATTTGAATACTGTCTATCGTGAAAAGATTCACATTTCCTTAAAAGAGTGTAGATGTTGTCTATCCTGATTCAAAGCGCTGCTGCTGTTTTACAAAAAGTTATTACAGATATGTGAAGGGAACTGGATCCCTTTTGGCGACTGTCCAGGTAGGATTTATACTTGGTGTGTGTTTGGTCAGGGGGGTGAAAATGGGAGTAAATATTTATGGAGCTCTAAGTGTAATTTAACACGAGTTAATCCATCAAAACTTTCCCTCCATTTTCATCCCTCAATCCAACACACCCTTAGTAAAAATCTTTCTTGACCATATGGTCGAAATATTCTCATAACAATGCAATTCATTTATTGTCTTTCAAGAACTCTGATACTGTTCTGTGCTTTATCATCACGATTGACATCTTATGTTTCTGGTAGATATTAATATTTTTACCTTGATTAGCTGATAAATGATACAAACTTTGGGATCACTATCCTGATTGGGTAGTGATTCCTTTGGCCATGAAACTGGTCTCACTCTTTGCTTTGCTCCAATTTGTAAATTCAGCCAATGAAGAGGGACAAAGCATCTTTGAAGGAGCAGTGCCTTAGATATTTTACCCCAAGAGAGGTAGGCAGTTTCTTTTATTTCCCGTTATTCTCTTGAATGTCATGCTTTCGTGCCAATTCTTATGTGTGCATGGATGCTTGCATATGAGTGAATATGTTTGTAAAAAGAGGCCTGATTTCAGTGCACATAACTAATTCAGAGTGTACTTTTCATCCTATAACTAGGTAGCCAACCTACATTCTTTTCCTGAAGATTTTGAGTTTCCAGAGCTCATTAGTCTCAAACAACGGTATGCCATTTATTGTTCCGAACATTTTCTTTCATTCCAAGTAGAAACACCCTATTCATGTACTCATGACTTATAGTTACCGACTTCATTTCAAAATCCCTGCTTTGCATGACTACATGTCAAATTATTGCCTATATTAGCGTCTGTATTTTGTATTGCTTGTGTTTTATTGTATCAATAATCTTCTATCTAATGCAGGTATGCATTGCTAGGAAACAGTTTAAGCATAGCAGTTGTTGCTCCCTTACTTCAGTATCTTTTTACTGAACCTTAATGATTCTTCAGTCGCAACATCCATTCACCAGAAGCAGATAGCCATGCCAATGACCTAGAATTTTGCAATGACAATCGGACGAGATCTTGTAACTAGGTCGTTTTTTGTGAGTTCAAGTTTCAATTATGAAAATCTTGCCTGAATCTGGACATTTCATGCAAAATTTAAATTTCTTGTGTAGAATTCAGTGACCTTTCTTTTCAAAACCGAATCTAGGTGGGTGTGAAATGTTTTAAGAAGTTTGAAAATGTCAGTCAAAGTGTCTGCAGAAGAAAGGATAGGATCATAGGACCTTGTGAAATGCTTAGATAACAAGGATATTCCTTTTTTATTTTATTTTCGATAGTAGGATATTCCTTTAAATGTATACATATTTGATAAAGAGCTTAATTTTGATGTGTTGTTCAATTAAAATATTTCATTTGTATAACTTTAGTGGTAAAATCTAGCATACTTCAAAAAATATAAAACTGTTATATGTAATGTTATTTTTTTTACAAGCACATGGAATTATATTTTTCTAGGTTAATATATAGTGAATTTAATTTTTAAGCAATGATAATATAAAATATTTTTACACTATTATCTAATTAAATATTAACACATCAATAAAATTGCTTAAGTTTTACATTCATAACTCAAAAAATCATGCAAATGAGGTAGTTCATTTGAATGATAATAACATTGTGACTACTTAAAAATTAAACTTATATGTAATTACATTCTCTCATTAACCCAAACCCAAATTGTACTTTTTTTTTGGGGGGCCATCGAACCCAAAACATTTATTCACACTTACTGCTCAAGCGGCATTATCTATAGCCCATTCCTGACAAGTCCAAATCGACAAAAACAAAAAATGGAAACTCGCAAACCCATCGCACTAGTCGTGTTCATTTGGCGCCAAAACGCGCGATGAATCGCCATCACTCTATCGACCAAACCACTGTTAGTGACCGGCAACACAACACAGTGGGCATGGAGATGGATGAGTGGAAGAAGCCAATGGCGAGTTATCTGCTCCGCTACCACTCCGATCCGCTCCGCTCCATCGCTTCCTCTCCCGATCCCAACCTTCACTACCCTCTCTTTATCGAGTATATATTTCAAAATGAACCCTCTTTCTACATCACGCTTTTTGATTTGATTTACTCACTGCATTGAAAAAATTAAATCAAATGAACCCTCTTTCTATTTCTCCTTCTCTTGTTTAGCTTTGCAGAGTTGATGGAGGACGATCCTCGCCTTGCCCGTCTCGTCTTTGATCAACCCACTGCCTATTTGCAAGTCTTTGATGATGCTGCTCTCTGGGCTCATGTTCGTCATTTTCATTTTCTCTCTTTTGTACTTGTTCATTTTGTGGAGAAAGCTGCAAACTTTACTTGTATTTGTATTGTGGGTCATGTAGAAAATCGTATTGGGTGATTTGGCGGAAGAGAAGAGTGCGGTTGAGAAGAATTTCATTCATGTTCGTGTCAACATCAGCGGTTCCCCCCTTGAATCCCCTGGTTTGTTTTTGCACACTACGTGTTTGTCGTAATTCCCCTTAGTTAAGAAGCCGTCAAAGTGGTTTATATTGACATGTGTTTCCTGTTTGATGATGTTATTTAGAGACATTTCCAAGCATAGGGCGTGTTCGAGTGCAGCATCGTGGGATTCTTCTCACCCTCAAAGGGACTGTAATCAGGTCTGGAGCAATCAAGATGCAAGAAGGAGAGAGGAAGTACATGTGCCACAAATGCAAGAAGAGGTGCACCCTGTGTTATTTCTTTCTTCCCTTGAAAAAATGTATAGTCATGGGTTAATTCGCGTTTTATGAGGTGTAAGAGTTCAACTTCAGTAGTGAAGACTGGGTAAGGGTACTATTACTAAATTCCTCTCGGTGAGAAAGTTTAAGATTTTGGAATTTACTAGTTGAGAAAAGGATCGTATTGCAATACTACAAATATTACTACTTTGGTAGTTGAGATCAGATTTGAACTTTAGTAGTCTTTGGTACTCCACTATTATAACTAGCTGTGCATTACACGCAATATCTCCCAACATGTATACGACAGGCATAAGCTATTTTAATTCAGCAGTAGCAAAGGTAACTGCATGAACTGGAGCTTTGCGTGTGATGCCTCGTGTTTTCTTACTTTAACTATTTAGTTATACTTTTTTTTTTTGGTTACAACTATTTATTTATACTTTGAGTTTGATGTACACAAAATATTATAAAATGTAAGCAACCATTTACCATTTATATTGCACTGTATCACATGTCACAATAGATGGTTAACAGTGTTGCATTTTGTTATTTACCATCACTATTCATTGTTAAGCAATTAATTGGTCTAACAAATTTATGTAGTATTAACAATAGACAACTTTTCAACAAAGAAAAAATTGGCTAACATCAAAATCTCAAATGCTTGTGCCCATGTACTTCATGATAACTTGTTGATTATCAGTTAACAATGTGTCCTGCAGCTTCACAGTTTATCCTGAGATAGAAGCTCGAAACTCCATATCATTACCTTCATTTTGCCCAATTCAGGTATCTTCTGCATCTAAGTTTAGATCTAGCACTCTCCCCAGTGTCTTCATGGGCCATGTATTAAAATGCAATATTAATGTGTCATATCTTGAATTTGCTTGCGCCATGTGTAGTTTCATTCTCTAAGCTGGTGACTTTGTAGTTTAACATATTTAACCTGCACATTTTCCAGCTTTGATTTTGGAACTTAACTTCATCATTTCAATATTTATGAGCTCATTTTTCAGTAAATCTGAGGATCGTACACTTTTAAACTGGCAGACAGTCCTCTTTCATTTTACTTATGTTGGTTATTTGTTCTTAATGGCAGAATTCTAAGCCCTGTGGAGGCACAAAGTTCCAGTATGTAGAAAATACTATAGTATGTCATGATTATCAAGAGATAAAAATCCAAGAAAGTACACAGGTGCTAGGAGTTGGGGCCATTCCCCGTTCAATTCTTGTCATCTTGAAGGATGACCTTGTTGATGTTGTTAAAGCTGGAGGTGTTTACATTAACATAATTTTTCATTCTCTTGAATATTATTGCCTGACATGCACTTGGTATTTTAATATATAACCTGGCCTAGGTTTACTGGTAGTGAAAATTATTAGCAAGTTTCCAGTTAATAATTGCTAGCCCAATTTTTCATCTAACAATATTGCATCTAGGAACATCTAAACCATAATTATTTTAGGTAGTTATACAAAAGGGAAAATTAAAAGCATTCATAAAATCAGATTCAAGCATGTTCTTCTGTTGATTAGGGAGGACTTTGATGCTTTCTTTCTTGCAGATGATGTGATTGTCACTGGTCTCTTAACAGCAAAATGGTCCCCAGAGTTAAAGGATGTGCGCTGCGACCTTGATCCTATATTGATAGCCAACAATGTAAGGTGAAAAAGAAGTTCTCCCTCTATTTGCCCTTAAAAATTTATAAGAAAATATAACTTGCTAGTATTTGGCATTCCTCTTGGTGTTCTTCATGGAAAACTTTGTCAAGTGTAAAATATATCATTTATGCACGTTCTAAACTGTTCCTAAGTACCCATAATTTATAGATCATATTTTGATACCAAAAGTTGTAGTGGCCACTTTGTCTGGTAACTTTACTCGCCATTCCTTTCCCATGTTCTTTAATTGGGTACTGTCTTCATTTGAAATTAACTCTCAATGAGATGTTTTTCTTCCCAGCATGCAATTTATTGATGATAATGACTTCTGACATTGTTTCTTTTACTAACATTCTCTAGCATGAAGAATGTTAAAAAAATAAAATGATTCATGCACTCCTACCCAATAGCTTAAGCTTTTTGGTTGAATGGGTTCTTGATATGGTACCAATCTCAGAGTCCCTTTGGTTAGTTTAGTTGGTCTGTAGATCAGTCCAAGCCCCCCTCATTCTTGGTGATTAAATTATAGTTTTTTCTAGCTTCATGATCCACCTCCAACAAATCCTTTCTTTCCCTTTGCCATGTCTTCATTCTTTTATGCTTGGAGCCCATTAGAAAAATTGGGTACCTTAGTGAATAACTGAATATTCTTTCATCATTTGCTATTTGCTTCTGGGTACTTATTATCTACTCCTTCCTTTATTTCTCCTATTGTAAACCTTTGTAATAGGTTGTCCATCAGAGAGTATGTACTGCATTTTATATGTTTTAATATCCTCAGAGGAAGCACAGGTTGAACAATTTCATTGAATTGAACTTATGCTGTAAATTGTAGTCATTTGCTGTGCAATTAATGGAAGAAATGCCAAAAATCAGATCAAGTTTTCCTCATTGTTTCAGGAGAACCAATCAGCTGAAATCAGAAATGGATATTTCTGATGTTGTAGTTATGAAATTCAAGCAGTTTTGGGTCCACTTCAAAGATGCACCATTAAAAGGTGGTATTATGAGAACGCACGTTTTTAGTATCCCTTGTATATTTAAATTCATAATTTTAAACCTTTAGTGAATGTCTTTACCAATATTATTGTTTTGCATGGTCCGTAAGAAACTGAACTGTGTTATCCATAACATAAAATGATATGTCCAACCCTGCCACTCCGTTTGCCAAATTTGTTTAATGAGTGTAATTATGATTTATGGGTTATGTTTTGTGAGATAACAACTTCAAAGATGTTTCAAAATGATCCAGGGAGGAATGCTATTCTACGAGGAATTTGCCCACAAGTATTTGGTCTTTTCACTGTCAAACTGGCTGGTAAACACATTCATCCATGCTTATGGCTATCTGTAGATTCACCTTGAAATTCATTGCATTTTAATATTGGTCGATACTTGCTATTTGGAAGCACTGGTCTCGGGCTTATTGTTTCAGACAGGGATTTGCTGTTATATTTGCTTTGACATTTTCATATACTTGTTATTATGATGGGTGAACAAATTGAATTCATCTATAATGGAGTTACTTGATTCCTAACTATTTTCAAATGTAAAGCACAAAAATTCAAATGCTTTAATGCATGTTGGAAAATTTATGCAAGAGAATTAAAGAAGGTACTAAGAAGGACATGGTCAGAAGGGATTGAATTTATGAAAATCTTTAAATTAAAAACTTAATATCTGTGAACAATAAAACTAGGACTTTAGATGCGATTATACTTTCAATGGATCCAGGTTTTTGGAAGTGTGAATGCTACATGTGAATACATTGTCTCTGAAGATCCCAGTGAATTTCATATTCGAGAGAGGAACCTTATAAATACTGTAGAAGGAAATACATGATTTTCTAAAGAATTTATAAAGAAATTAGTCTTTGACAGGACTTAGATGGGCAATAGAAGTGCATTGTGGAATAAGTATGATCAAGTCTTTCACAATGGTCTTCTTTCTCATGTTTTTCGTGTCTTTTGTTTCTACAATCAGTTGCATTAACACTTATCGGAGGTGTGCAACATGTTGATGGTTCTGGAACAAGGGTAAGAGGGGAGTCCCATTTACTCTTGGTTGGCGATCCTGGTATGTGGCCATTGTGATTTATACTAACAATGCTAGTAGTACTATAACTCTTTTGAAGTTTTTAACATATATTACCATTTATTGCTTTATGAATAGCGCACCCCTGAAAATGACATCAAATTGACCAAAAAAAAAAACTTGGAGTTCTACCATTCTGGTAATGAAATGTGAAGAAATGTAAGGGCTGTAGCTTAAAAGCTACCTTGTCACTTAAGTGGGATGACACTTTACCTCACAATTATATGGTTTGAAACATGTCTTAATTTTGCTGTCAATTCTTATCATTAAATTAGGCAAAAATAAAAGTTACAAAGTTTGGTCAAAAATTTCTCTCACTTGTCTTTATATGTTTGATATAGGCACTGGAAAGTCTCAGTTTCTGAAGTTTGCGGCAAAATTGAGCAATCGATCTGTTATTACCACTGGGTTGGGAAGCACGAGTGCTGGATTGACTGTTACTGCAGTGAAGGATGGAGGTAAATTCATACATCTTTTTCACAGCAACGGATTCTTTTTCCCTCATTTATACCTCAGTACCCTTTTCTATTCATATCAAAGTTTTGCAGATCTGTCAAAATCTTTGTTTCTGTTTGAATTCACCTCTTATTATAAACTTTGTTCCTGTTTTTAACATGCATTAATCTACGCACTTCTTGTAATCAATTATACTAAGTGTAAGGTCAATTTATGGAATGACTGGAATTTATAGGTGAGTGGATGTTGGAAGCTGGGGCCCTTGTTCTAGCAGATGGAGGATTGTGTTGCATTGATGAATTTGATAGGTAAGCTCTTGAGGGTGATTGCTTGGATTTTAAAACTTTATCCTGAAGGCTTAATTGGATCTTCATCCAGGAACTCCTGTTTTTTAAGATTAAAAAAAAAAAAAAACTAAACTACATATCTTACATTCGTTGTTGTTATACATAAAGACTGGATAGTGTCTTTTCAAAAGGTGCTTCTGTGAATGACACAACAATAATCATAGCCTGCAATTAGAGGATCATCCTTGTTCTATTGAGAACTAAAGTTATTGTTCTTCAAATTCTAACTGCACTAAGTTTTTTTTTCCAGTTTGAAACTGAAGGCCTCAACAAAATCTACATTTAATTTGTTCCACTTTTCCATTATCATACAAATTTCACACTTCCAAGTTGGTCAGGGCAGTTCTCAGTGGATGGTCTCATGAAAAGTCCTGATTTAGTGGAAATTGTGGTATAACTGTTTATGATTATTTTTACATTGGGTGTGAAACTAAAAGTTCTTTTGGCAGTATGAGGGAGCATGACAGAGCAACAATACATGAAGCCATGGAGCAGCAAACAATAAGTGTTGCCAAGGTAGGGTGGAAGGAATTATTTAATCCTGTTACCCAAAAGCTGAATCTTGTATTGGCTGTTTTGTGGTAAAAAAGGATGGCTACTTACTAAATTAACTCCCTTGCTTTGTCCAGGCTGGTCTTGTAACAACACTCAGCACTAAAACAACAGTATTTGGTGCCACAAATCCTAAAGGACATTATGATCCTGATCAACGTATCACTTTAGTCAATATATATTAGTTTAGTACTACTTAAATTTGATGTTAAACTATTGTCCCTGTTATTCTTGATGTACAATGTCATGTTCATCAAGCTCTTTCCTCTTGCTGCTAGGTTAGGAATTTCTTAGGTATCATTATATCAACCATATTGTTTGCTGCTAATTGTCTTAAGTAATTTACAATTACTTCAGCTCAACAATACTTGTCTGACTTAACACAAGCCAGCCCTGTCTGTCAACACAACACTCTCTGGTCCTTTACTAAGCAGGTTTGATATTGTCCTTGTGCTCTTGGATACAAAGAATCCTGAATGGGATGCAGTAGTTTCATCTCATATTCTCTCTGAGGTAATATAGACCCCTGTGCATTGCATACGGCTTCCTATGGGTACAGATGTAATACTTGTATGAATACTACTATCCAGGCAGAACCTGATGGAATCAACAATGATGAAGATCTCACAAAACTCTGGCCTCTTTCTACGCTCAAGAGGTAAAGTATGTGGCTAATGACCATGGATAACATTGCATGCAGATAGAGGAAAATGATTTTTAATCCTGTCTTGCATTGATTCTGCACCATTAGGTACCTCTCAATTCTTGATCGTCTTTAAGTTCTGTGAGCAAATTAGGAATCTAGAATCTAGAATTACTTTCTCTTTTAGTTAATTTTGGACTCCATTTCAACAAGAAGTAATTTACAAATAGTGACCTTATTTGTATACCAAATCCAATCTCCATTGAATTACTTTTCTGCTATAGAACGATTTCAAGTTAGATAAAGCTGATTTTTTTTTCCAATTTCTTTATTTTTATATCGATGGCTATGTTAGAGTCTCTCGGTTACTTCTAATAGCAAATAATCCAGCAGGTATATACAGTATGTGAAAGAAACTTTCAGGCCAGTCCTTACAAGAGAGGCTGAAATAGTCATATCGAGCTATTATCAACTTCAGAGGAAATCTGCAACCCAAAATGCAGGTTTGACATCAATATATGTACTTTTCTAAATTAAGTCCAATACTTACCAACTTATGTCATTTCATTAAGTTGCAAATTTGCAATGTAGCTAGGACAACTGTCCGGATGCTGGAAAGTTTAATACGCCTAGCTCAAGGTTTGCATGTGACTGCCACTGTGATGAAACTTAAATTTCCCTGTTAGTTTCTCTTCCCCATCCTCTTATCTGCTTTGGTGCTTTGAATGACACGCAGCTCATGCAAGGCTGATGTTCAGAAATAAGGTGACCCTATTAGATGCCATCACTGCTATTTTATGCGTAGAATCCTCCATGACTACCTCAGCTATAGTGGATTGCATTGGGAATGCTCTGCATTCCAATTTTACTGAAAACCCTGATCAGGAATGTATCCTTGCTATCTTTCGCTGCATAATAATGTAGCTTTACATAAAGCTTATACAACAACCAAGTCTTCATCAACATGGATCAATTGATGCCATTATGCTCCACTACAAAACCAAATTTCTGGTAAAGCCATTCCTAGCATAGTATTTTTCATATCAAAACATTTTTCTCGAGTATTATAAGGTGATGCAGATTCGTACTGTTCTTCATTTAGTTTACATTGAAAAAATTGATGTGGTCCCTTCTTTAATCGGTAATTTCATTCATCTGAGTAGAAAGATATGAATAATAATATTATAGTCTTGAATTCATCGTAAATCCTACACATGGCAATATATCAACCATTCAAAACATACCGTAGAGAATTCACCATAAACACGAATCTATATTAATATTGTTGTATTTTATTTGTTGTCCACTTTTCACACTATTTTGATTTGCTTCAACGAGAACTCCTTAACTACACAATAAAACAGATGCCAAGCAAGAAAGATTGATCCTAGAAAAATTGGGATCAATAGATGACTTTTCTGATATGAACAGAGTCGAAGACTGAAGGTCAAGGAACGACAATGAAATGGAAGAGTTGTGTAGATTAAACCATCAAAGTGATTCTTTTTGGTTGGCTTTGCTGTTTTTATTACAATGGAATAGATTGCTTTAGCATTGAAGGGAGAAAATATATTTTATTTTATTTACTGGACAATTAGATGTCTTTTTAATCTTCGCTTTGTGTATAGTTTTGTTTTGTGTACTTTCGGTTGACAAAGCATTGAAGCGGAGAGCTTCCGAGATGTAAACTTGACAGTATGACAGTCAATTTGAACGACTAAGGTTCTGTTCACAAATAATCGGTATGTGGCAATTTATCTGCTGGTAAGAAATCTTCTTGACGCGTATAAATCTTAGTAAATTAAAGTCAGAAAATTCAGCGTGCGCTAACTCCCATCAAACTAGGGCAGTCTTAGATTTCTATCATGTGCAGGACCCATTTGTCATCAGATCACATCACAACTTAACTATCTGGATTTTCTGCCATGTCTCGTTATTCATTCAGCCGTGACAGAATACTACGCTTTTCAAAGTTCATAATGACCAGATATGTATTGATGAGTACTGATTGGAGCACTTAAGTTTGAACATTGCATATAATTCAATCTGTCACACACACTGCAGGATAAGAATAATGCCACACCGAGACGCAGGCTTGTGATTCATAATTAGTAGTAATGAAAAAAAACTGATACAATATTAAAAGTTGCAATAAAGCATGTTAAAACCAACACACAGACACCACAGATAAGAATGATGAAAAATCAAAATATCAACTCAAGAAACCAGGCTAAACCTCCACCAAGGAAGATCATATCAAATTTCAAATCATTAATGTAGGTTTCCATCAAAACCTTTATCAATGTATTTATGACTGTGTGTGAACTAAAGGTGACGGTACTAAAACTAACAGATAAACGAAGCCAAAGGCAGAAAATTGAAAAACTCTGATGAGCTCAGCTGTCCTCACATGAAGGACTTTTTCTTTCGGCCAGGAAGAAGAAAGGCCCATTGAAACAGAGAAAACTGCTATTTACTTACATGGAAATGGAAAATCAATACAAGCCCAAAAATTTCCACCAGAAGGAGCCAACACCTCCCCAGATGATAGCATTGATAACAGCCATAACGAACCCCATTTTGAATATATCAGGAAGGTCTATATAACCAGCTGTCAAAGAAGAAGAATTAAAATCATATCAGCCACCAAATACAAAGGCAATGGAACAAAGTGACTAAACAAACACAACTAAATAATTGAATAGCTCGAGAGAAAAACAGCAAAAAGAAATGACTTGACATTGTGGAGAGGGACAAACCTCCATAGTATACAGCCGCCTGACCACTACTATAGTGTGTTAATGCCCCAAAAAGATTTGTATTATAACCTAAAGCAAGTGCTGCCAGAACACCAGGAACACCAGCTGCCCTATGCATAGCAAGAAATGCGGAGTATAAAGCTCCGACATGTCCAGTCTGACTTGCAAAAAGGTAGTGGATGAAGAAATAAGCTGCCTGAAGAACGGCTAGTGAAGCTGGCCAGCTCAAAGAGAATGTCCGAAGGGAGTTGGCCACGCAATTAGACATCCAGCTTACGATACCAAGGTTTGTCAACTGGCCTGCCATACCAACTAGAATGGCGAACCAAGCCAAGGTATCCCATGCTGATTTTTCATTCAAGCAGTCATCCCAGTCAAGAACTCCCAATACAAGAAGTATTGATAGCCCAATCATTGCAGCTACAGCACTTGCTATGCCCAGACTCTCTCTGCAAGACCAAAAAATTATTGATGGTACTGAATTCAACTAGGAGATGTTGCATTGTAAGAAAAGCAACAATCTGCAGATTAAACAAGTGCACTCTTCTAGAGTCATCAACAAAAGGCATAGTGACTCACATTAAGTATAGTTTGCAAAGACATCAAATCTAATGTATTATAACTAATGAGATATAACACATGAAAGAACTTAATATGCATATGAAATAATTCCTAAAAGAGCAATCATAAGCAAACCAGATGGCTAAAAGGTGAATAAAAAGAGGAAATTATAAAAGCAAAATTCTCCCTTCAAAATTATATTTTCAGCACCTCCATGGGACCATGAACTCCACCCAGAAAATCAACAAATTGATCAATCAGTCAAGAAATTGAGGAACTATTCATGCATATGATAGATGTAGATATAATAGAAGGTGCATGACATACCCAAAGATCCACAGAGAGACTGCAAGAAGCATTGTAGAAACCATAATCCATTCATTTTTGGTTACAGGGCCCATACTTTCCAGTTTCTTTGCAGCCAGGGCAGGTGCATCAGGTGTGTCTTTAATTTCAGGGGGATAGAGCTTGTATAAAATCAATGGTGTAGCAAGGAGACAAACAAGTGCAGGTAAACTAGCTGCCTTAAACCAAGTAACCCAGGGGTTTGAAACTATCACCCCAAGCTCCTCCGCTAACTTGATACACAGCAGATTTTGAGCTGCAGCAGTTAGGAAAAGAGCACTAGAGTTACCAGCAGACTGTCACAGGTCACAAAGGCAATGCACATGTCACTTCATTATCTCATGATAGCACTTTGCAAATAAGAAACAGAACAAATAAGAGAAGAATTCAGAAACATCAAAATACATTATCATCATTCCTTAAATAACACACAATAGCCATAAATGGCGCCAACAAGTCTCCTAAGAACAAAACAAGACCAAGAAAAACAAAAGAAACCAGACAATTTTACAATGGAGTGAAGTATACATCAACTTAGCAATATGAAAGAGTGTTTTCGAGTCGTTTCACAAAAGCCAAATTGAAAAAGAACCTAAAAATCTCATGAAAATTCTCTGCCCAATAACTAAATGATTAAATCTGAAACTGTATAATAATGTTTCTCATATTAATGTCCGGACATGTTTGTAGACCAGAAGCAACCAATTATCTAAAATTTTCCGGGAAACAAGCTTATCCCATGGTTGCAGAACTGTAAAGGCTAGATTCTAGAAACATCCAAGCTGAAAACAAACCACCTCCAATCCAATTGTTCATGAACGAGACAACTACGAAAACCATGCTAACAGTCACATTCAGCATTCTCATCGTGTCAGGTCTTTCCTCTAACTTATGAAGAAGACTATGATCGACCTAAACAGAACCTCATGAAGTAACAAAAGGGAAAACCAAACCTGAAATTGGTTCTGAACAAGATAAGCACCAAGCCTCTTAGCCGTAGGATTGCCCGGTTCACTCCCAGCAGAGAGTGAGAGTGACTTGATGATTGGCAAGAAGACACCACCAGCCCTTGCAGTGGTGCTTGGCATTGCAGGTGCAATAAGCACTTCACTAAATGTCAAACCATAAGACAAACCCAAAGTGCTTTTCCCCATCCACTTCACAAAGTAAGTTGCAATCCTATCCCCCAGCCCAGTCTTCACAAACCCACGTGCAAAGAAGAATGAAATCACAATCAACCAAATCACCTCGTTGGTGAAGGCACTGAAGGCAGCACCAAAGGTCAGAGTTCTTGTCACAACAGCGGTTGTCAGGCCCAGAAAAGCCCAAGCTCCCACTGGCAACGGGCTCAGGACAAGGCCCGCAATGGTAGAGAGGAAAATTGAGAGCAATTGCCATGCCTGAGGGGTAACTTCAACTGGTTTTGGAACCAGGAAGCGAACAATGAGGCCTATGCATATCGAGATTATAAAAGGGATAGGCTTTGCACCCTGGAAAAGGGGTGGTGGTGATGGTGATGGTGACGGAGATTTTGAGGAAGAAGCTTGAACTGGGTTGTGGGGTCTTGGGAAAAGGTTAAAGCTTGGAACCTCGGAGGGAAAGGAGAAGGCTTGAGAAATTGTGGACGATTTGAGAGATGGGTTTGGGCGTGGAGTTGGATTCAGTGGAAGAGAAAAGTGGGATCTGGGGATGATGGAGCGAGAACGGTGGTGGAGAAGGGAGGAGCGAGAAGAAGAGAGAGAGAAGGAGTTTGAGGAGGCGGAGAGCGAGTGCAGTGCAAAGCTCTCCATTGTTGGAACAGCAATGGAATGGAAAATGAGTGATGCTCAGACGAAGACGAAGGAAAAGAAAGCAGAAAATAAAAAAGGCAGAGAAGGAGATTCCAAGAATAAGATTGGGGAATTGGAGAGAGGCTATGGTTCTGTTACTGAGTTTGTGACTTGTAAGTGTTAGTGTTATTGTCGTGTGTGATTCAATTCGGTACTTCCAACGTGGGTGTGGCCAATGTCATTAGATTGTTACAGCAGGGGCATGGGATGTTCTGATATGAGGAGGGAAATCATAGGAGATTTGTTAACCTCTTGTTTGTTGGTTTTATAATGATAGTGATATAGAATATGAGTAGACATACTCCTTTTAATGGTTTGGGGTTTTCTTCTCTTTTTTCTATTGTTTTATTTTTGTATACCACATTTTGTGACTCTCATGTTACATGATAGAGGTCATTTTCTGCTATTTCAGACAATAGGCTGAAAAGACTTTTTCATTTTTCCTCTTCTATCCTCATTTTATCGAGATGAAAAATTCCAAAGCTGAGCATTTCTTCACATGTGAGATTGTTAATTCTTATTTTGTTATTTTGCTTACTAGCTATGTATTTGGACAGAGAATGAAAAATATGAAGCATGAAAAGAAGGAAGATAATATTGTTTAGGTAAGAGTTTAAAACTAATGAGAAAGAAAAAAAAATTAATGGAAAAATTATTATTCTTTGACTTCCTCAAAATGTTCAATTTTTTTTCTAAAATTGAAATGAACTAAACGAAATAAGTTTTATAAATTAAATTAAAATAAATTCTATTTTATTTTTAAATTAACTTCCAAATAAAATATTAAAATTTCATGAATTACTTCATTAGTCTTTCAAACAAAAAAAATATTTTATTTTCTTTATTTTCTTTTCAATTTATTCTTATTTCGTTGTATTAATATAAGTATATATGAACAAAAAAGCATGAAGGCTTTAATTTTGTAACTTCTGAGTTCATTTATTTTGTTTTTATAAATGTATAATCTAAATAATAGATTGAAACGGAGGGAAAAAAAATCTAGAGTGAAAAACCCAACAAAACCAAAGATATACTTAAGTACTTAGCCATAGTTAGTTGGCTGACGGTTGACACTTCCATTGCTTTAGCCTTTGACCTTCATTAAATTATTATACTAGAAATCTAGCCGAAGTGTGAAATACGAATCAGCCAATTAATAGTTCTTCATTGTTCTTAAGCGTTGCACACCTGAGAAGTCGGGCTCATAAATATTGTTGATGGCCATTATTTGAACTCGCTTCTCCTTTTCATGTGAGAACTTATATTCTTTGTGTGTGTGTGTGTGTGTGTGTGTGTGTGTGTGTGTGTGTGTGTGTGTGTGTGTGTGTGTGTGTGCAGGAGTGTCAGGAGTGAACCGAAAAAACAAAAAAGAAAGAGCAATACGCGGCTAACTAGGAAAATGAACTTGACCAATTAAGTCCGTCTGGTTTAACTCAATGGCAAAATTACTTTTACAATAATTAAGTTAAAAAAATCATTTTTAGATAAACTATTTGTTGAAAAATTGATTTGTATTTAGTTTGAGTATATCGAAAATAAATCTAAGAGAATATTTTTTTTATAAGATAAAAGTAAAATTACTTTTAATTATTACAGTGATAATAATAATAATAGTAAGATTTTATTTTATCTTAAAAGTGCTCCTATAATGAAAAGTATTTTCAAGAATACTTCTCCTAGAAATACTTTTAATTGCTTAAACAATCCTTTTAATAGAATGAAGGAATTTACCAAATACATAGAGTTACCATCAACTTCTTTCTCATTTTATGAAAAGTACTTTCGGAGGTACACAACCGGGCGCAATCTGCCAGCAAACATTTGCAGGAGGATTCATCAACACTAATGTTAGGGCCTGTTGCGTCTCTAGGACAAAGCACGATATATTATCCCTATGCAACAATTAAATCTTCATAATCGTGCTCTCTAATCTCTATATTCAAGGGATGATCATATTGCTAATCCCCACCTCATTCCTCTATCTCCAACACCAGCAAGCAATCACAAGGAAAATGTGGGTTATAGACTTATGTTTGGATTGGTGATAAGTAGTGGAATGGAAGAGAATGGAATAGAACCAAATGAAAGGAGTGAATAATGTGGTATAATTATTTCTTTTTATTATTTGGATATTTTAATAATTGAATAAAGTGAAATTATGATAATTTTATGAGAAAAAAAGAAAAGAAAATAGGGGATTCTATCTCATTTTATCCAAATTAGAAGGGAATGAGGACAATATAAAATGATAGAATCAGATCAAATCTATTCCACTCACCTCAATTTCATTCCATTTTATCCATTTTTAAAATATTCAAACAATGAAACTTTAAAATATTTTACCTTATTCCACTTCGTTTTATCCATTTCCATCAATTAAAACATATTCATACGGATTCTTCAAATATAGCCCCCAATGCCATGAACTGTGATTTAATTCACTTCAGCTCTTCGCCTTCTTTCTGAAGACTTGGTTGGAACCATTTTTGAAGAATTTATATAATTGATGGTGCATAATTACTTGAATTTTGTTAACTTATGTGTATCGTACTCGTAATGTGTACACATGTTGTATATTTATAACTTGGGGGTCTTATTGTATTTCAAACTTAACATGCCTCTAGTATATAGTGGGCAAGAAACAAGTCGTAATGTATACACATTTTGTTAATACCCATTTTAGTTTTTGAGTTTACATTCATGAGTCATTTTAATTTATGACTTTTGAACAAAGTTAAATTAGTTCCTGACATTACAAATGAGTCAATTTAATCTCTCATTCCACTTTTATTTAACATTTTATCAATTAAATAATAATAAATAATATTAAGTGACACTTTGACATATCATATGTTATATGAAAGCTTAATGGAGTTTAAAATAATTCATTTTGGTATTTAAAATTACACAAAATAAATCATTTAAATCTTTATTTCAGGTTATAAAATAACTTATTTTTTTTAATTTTAAATATCAAAATGAGTTATTTTAAATTTTATTTTACTTTAGATGATACATAGTATGTTAAGACATCACTTAACGTTACATATTATATTTAATTGATAAAATGTTAAATAAAAGTAAAATAAAAGACTAATTTAACTTATATTTTATAATATCATGGACTAATCTGATTTATTTTAAAAATTTTAAATTAAAATAAGTTATGAATATAAAGTCAATTGCTAAAATGAGTATTAACTCTTTTGTTAACTCATGTGTAACGTATTAGTAATGTATATACATAATGTAGATCTATAACTTGCGAGTCTTTTGTATTTCAAACTTAAAATGCCTCCAGCTAGTGTATATTGCGTAAGAAACAAGTCATAAGGAGTACGGACTCCAAAATAAAATAATAAAAAAGAGTAAGTATAAATCCTTTTCATAAATAAATATTCTTTAATTCGTAAAATGAAAAATAATATCATATCTTTATTTTTTTATACACTTATTATAATATAAAATAGTTTCACACTATAATTTAATTACAAATTATTATATTAATAAGTATAATTAATTTTCATATCTTTTAGTATATAAAATATATATAAATAAAAATAATTTGATTGAATAATTGTACATTTTTAGAGGGTAAAGTTATCGCGCAGGGTCCAAGGAACGACCGAGTTCTAAAGCACACAGTTGTATTAATCCTCATGCTTTGCCCTTGGAGAAGGGGATGGCATGGGTTGCTTCATGATGTCATGTATTACGGCAATTATCGTCCTGAATTATAGAGTTATGACCATATGAGATTTTATTTTTTTTTCCCGGTCATGGACCATATGATTGGTACAACACACCCTCTCTCTCTCTCTTGTTTTTGTCTGAAAAACACTCCCTCTCTTGGGCATCACAAACAATTGATTGGACTCGACCAATCTTCTGGCAATTAGGCCCATACTATCAACTACCTCACAGAGACCGAAAAATGATGTCTTCGAATATTATGCATTCAAGACCCAAAAAAGAGTGGACCAAAACAGATGTCAACCATTTCACCGACCTAAAAAGAGAATATCAAGCATTTCACAATCCTTGTATGAGGCTGATTTGAAAAAAATCGTTGCTATAACAAGCATAATAATTTCACATATAGCCGCCGTATGGTTACGCAGCTGTATTATGTTAATTGTTAAATAAACCCGTTGACCAAATTTTTATAAATCTTTCATTTCAGAATAATCGATTATGTTCCCAAAAGCTACTTTATGCACCAAAACTCACTAGCAAATTTCTCATTGAATTTGATCCTATGCGATTGTGAACAATTATTATTATCCCTTTTTTAGTTTTTAGATTTTCTTTCTCTTTAACATTCTTTATCGACGGTCTTTTGCCACAACGTGTAATTTTCATGCAGTCAAGGCCACCGCGTAACCTTTTGTTCAATTTTCCCTCTATGCGTGAAGTATGACCTTTCCCAAAAGCATATATGCATTCAAGGCCGAAAAAAAAATATTATTTATATTTATGAAATATGAGATATTGTATTGATTCATATCTGATATCACATCAATTCATATCTTATTTATTATTAGATGTGATATAAAACCCGTAAGTAACCTCATAATTATAAATAACATGACTGAAAAAGAAAAAATCTACAAATAACACAACTAAAAAAAAAAAAAAGAAAAGAGAGAGAGAGAATGTTAAGATAGTTGAATTGATGATAGTCAGTGGTCTTGGTCAAATCGGTGCCACAAATTTGAAGACCATCCTCAGTCGTTGGATGATGAGTGAATGAATACCAGCCTCAATATTTTGATATTGCTTTATACCCTTGCCATGGCACGCTTTATTTTCCCCTTTGCAATCCCACCCAGAACATTGCATTTTCATTTTCTACACGCAATTGCTTGTCCCAGCATGCACCAACTCAATTCGCCCCATACCAAAAGTTTGCCACCAATAAATATTCTCCTTCTCAAATAACAAAATAGACATTCTCCTCCTCAATTTTTTTTTTTTTTGATAATTTGTCCTTCTCAATTATTCCATTATGTATTTTTTTCATATTCTAGAATATTCAAAGCACAAAAATACAATAATCAAATAAATGAACTTTTAGGTTATCGGTATATAAATAAGCAATTCCATTAATAATTCCTGTTTTAAATATAGTGACTTTTTCATAGTTAATAAGTAACACTGAATTTCATAAAAAATAAGGTAATATTGAATTAGGGGACAATATCTAAAAATACCAATGTAAGAATAAAATTCTTACCCTAATCTATGACTACTAACTCCATTTTATGAAACGGTAAAATGACACAATTCAATGAAAAGAGAATGTTATAATAAAGTCTTAATAAAGAGAGAGAATAACTAAGTTTAATGATTAATAAAGTATAGAATTATATCAAATTTAGATTAAGAAATGTAAAATAATAAAAAATAATATTTTTGAAACAGAAATACTTATAATGGACAATATTTTGAAAGACTAAACAAAAAAGAAAATTTTATTTTTCATTTACAAAATATTACTTTATTAGTTCTTGAATAATTATTTAATTATAAATATTCATTAAAATTAAGGAAATAATTGATAAAACGTGAATGTTAGTAAAAATTATAAATAGTTTACTTGAATATTCTTATTTCTTTTTAATACTCCAACTTTCTCTTTCCTTTTTTACTAATGAGTCAATATAATTTAATCAAAATATTATTGGTAATGCTTCCTAAACTTTTGAAATACACAATTATTTCTAGACAAAGTAAATTTTTAAAGGAAATTTTTTTTGTATCCCTATAGAACTAATGGATATTAGTACTTTTTAGATAACTTATAGCTAAAAATTTATTATGTGTTCTACTAATTAAATTTATTAATATCTAAAATATTTATAATTAAATTATAATCTTTAAATTTAAAATGGTAACAATATTTTCGGATATCAAAATAAAAATTATTTTTAAAATGAATAATTAGTTAAGCAGAGTAAAAGTTAAGATACTAGGTTGAAAACAGCAATAAAGAAAACAAAATATCAGCTGCTCATTCCAAGTAATTAAAATATGATCAGCCAAAGTTGGAATTCTGAATGATCCAAATTCCAAATTAAAGTATGCAATTATTATTATATTTCAACTAAGACAACTCTTCAAACAAATTAATACTTGCTAGAGATGAGGGATCCACTGGGTGATTTATTATCACACAGTCAGTGCACGAGGAAATATATTATTAGCATCTGGTCTGCTTCGTGAGTAGTTAGGCCGTGCACGAGTCTTGGTTTTCATCCAGCAGGATTCATTCGGCGTTGCTTCCTCCTCCACCTCCAACTTGATACCCACACACCCCCCCTCTTGCTATATAAACAAGAACCGAACACAAAAACCTCATCATTTTTGCTGAAACCAGCGACCAAGACTCTTTGTTTGTTTTCAGCACTCAATGGCTTCTTTCAATCTTTCATATTCATCTTCCTCCCCAGCCCTCTCGCGCCCAAGGTCAGTCCTTTAATGGGGTTGCTATCTGATTCATTTATTCTATCTCTGATTGTTTCTTTCAGCCTTAAATCATATATATATATATATATATGTATGTATATTTCATTTACGTGTTTTCTTGTCTATACTCAATATGCGTTTTCTTTTTTCTTTTTGTTTAAGAAAATTGTTTTTGGTTTTTCATTTATTGGGATCAATCATCAGAAACCGTATTGGCCGTACAGTGTTTTTGTGATCCTCAGTTTGCCGCAAGATCCCTCTTTTTTGTGTTGACCTTTTTTGTAGGACACGTGGATATGTCACTTCGCAAAACTTTACAGAGTTTTATGCAAATTTTCGCTGCTTTGCCTTCCAGCTTGCTTTTTTGTCGAGCTTGATGTCTTAGCTGAATAGCTGCTGGATGTCTTGGATTTTTCAGTTTCTGTTTCCCCTTTTGTTTTATGTTTGGATGTTGTTACGATTATTAATTTAATCTTTTATCTGTTATTATGTTCACTGTAGGGTATGCAAAAACTTCAAATTGTTCAATGGATTACCTAGCATAAATTCATCTATTGTAAATGGACATGGATCTGATATGCCCTTTGTCCGGCTTAGCTCTAAATTTTCCTTAAGTGACAATGCTGTTAGTAGAATTAAGGCTACATTCAGCCATGGTGTTGAAATATGTAAAAATTATGAATCTGTTGGAGTTGAGGTGCAACCTGATGCAATGGCATTTGGATCACTATCAGCAGCTACAGTGCAAACAGGCAATGGTTTTTCCGTGCGAAGCAATGAATTTGATTTGGACAGGCCCAGTGAAGGTTTTTCTTCCATCCCTGAGGCCATTGAAGATATTCGCCAGGGAAAGGTATGCTTTATTTCTCTCTGTAAGACAATTATATTTTTTTGTATAATTTTTTATTAGTTCAGGGGAGTTGACTGTTATTAATTGATGGTTATGATGCAGATGGTAGTGGTTGTAGATGATGAAGATCGAGAAAATGAAGGGGACTTGATAATGGCCGCACAGCTGGCGACACCCGAGGCCATGGCTTTTATTGTAAAGCATGGAACTGGGATAGTTTGTGTTAGCATGAAAGAGGAAGATCTGGATAGATTGGAACTTCCTTTGATGGTAAACAGCAAGGACAATGATGAGAAACTTTGTACAGCATTCACTGTGACAGTGGTATGTACTACTCTTAGGTGCATCTTTATATTACATGCAGAGTTAGTGCCATATCTCTCTTATTAAGGTCTTCCTTTGTTATCATCAGCTGGAAACTATGCAATATACATTTCCTCACCCTATGAGAAAGTGAACATAAATTGTTTTTCTACTTGTATAATGCATTTTATAGCTTTGAATCTAACTATTTTATGGGATATTGATTATCATTTAACACAATGGCTTCAACTCAAGAAAGTTTATTTAAAATTCATTATCTGTTGTGTTACTGCAGCCCGCAGTCTATTAATGAAATGTGATACATTTCAACTTTATGCATTTGTAGGACGCTAAACATGGTACAACCACGGGGGTATCAGCTCATGATAGGGCAACAACAGTCTTGGCCCTTGCATCTAAGGATTCAACACCTGGTGACTTCAACCGCCCAGGCCATATCTTCCCGTTAAAGTACAGGGAAGGCGGTGTCTTGAAGAGAGCTGGACATACAGAAGCTTCAGTTGATCTTTCTGTGCTTGCTGGTTTGGATCCAGTGGCAGTTCTGTGTGAGATTGTTGATGATGATGGTTCCATGGCTAGATTGCCAAAGCTTCGCCAGTTTGCAGAGCGTGAAAATTTGAAAATTGTATCTATTGCTGACTTAATAAGGTTTGTGGCTACATATATCATTGACTTAACTTGGATTCTATGGTGCCTACTTTTTTTTGTCTTTTGCGGATACCATCAATCTATTATTACGATTGTTTGTGAGGTATCTCTGGTTTAAGTTTTTTACCTTAAAAAACATGTTCCATACCTGAGTCTCTATTGACAAGGTTTTTGCTGCTCGGTATACTTCTTGTTGCTTTTCCTGTTACATAGAGATTAATGCTTTTTTTTATGACAGATATAGAAGAAAAAGAGATAAATTAGTAGATCGTGCCGCGGCTGCCCGGATACCTACAATGTGGGGGCCATTCACATCTTACTGTTATAGGTCACTTTTAGATGGGATCGAGCATATTGCAATGGTTAAGGTGAGGAATGCCTGTGTTTGTACTTTACATTGAGCTACATATACGTTGCATCACTTCTGAATTTTCTTGATGGTGGATATATGTATAATATGTTACATCTAGAGTAAGTAAGGTCTTATTTACCTGTGTTTTAGAATAATTTTGATTTCTGCAAATGCAATTAAAACCTTGGCAAAATGGAAGGAGTTCAAACAGCATGACGTCCCTCCTAGGTTACAGTGTACAGTGTTTGTATATGGATGAATTTTGAATTCGTGAAAAGGACTCAGGCAAAACAAAAGCATGACTAACATTTATGCTTCTGCATTCAAAATATACGTCCCTTATCTTGTAGTTTTCCTAGTTATTGGCAGCTACCCTAGGGTTGTGCATTTGATCCGGTCTGTGAAGGATGAATTGCTAAATGGTGGCTAGCTGAATGATTTTAACTAAGTACACAAGATGACAAGGAACATTTGAGCATGGGATGCCAGTGTGGTGGAGCATTATGATTTATCTCAATGGGTAGCTTCTTTTGCATTATCATATACCTATTCAATATTTCTTCCATTCCACTATGTTTTCCGTTTAGGAGGGGAGATTGATATTATGCATTTTCTTTACTGCTATTGAATATAAAAGAGAGGATGAAATGTGTTTTCTAAAATCTTTCTTTTTCTGGATAATAGTAAGTGGGTAAATCCTGAAGGGCTTGCAAACTAGGCAAGCTCTTCCAATTTACTTGAAGTTTTTCATTTCAGATTTAGATTGATTGGTTCAATTTGTCAACTTTAAGTGATTTTGGTTATGATTATTTCTTATTTCAACAGGGTGAAATTGGTGATGGAAAAGATGTCCTTGTGAGGGTACACTCTGAATGCCTGACAGGAGACATATTTGGGTCTGCTAGATGCGACTGTGGCAATCAGCTTGGACTGGCCATGCAGCAGATTGAGGCTGCTGGCAGGGGTGTCCTGGTATATCTCCGTGGACATGAAGGCAGGGGCATTGGATTGGGTCACAAGCTTCGCGCTTATAACCTACAGGATGATGGACGCGATACTGTGGAAGCCAACGAGGAGTTGGGATTGCCGGTGGACTCTAGGGAGTATGGCATTGGCGCACAGGTAACGTGTCAGAAACACTCACTCAATGGCTAGCTGGAATGTTGTACTTGTTATCATACTCGCATGTCACTGATACATGGTTATCATTTTATGATTATGGAAGTACCACCAGAAATGATTTTGAATTTGAAATACTGCCCTGCAGATATTGAGAGACCTGGGTGTTCGATCAATGAAGCTGATGACAAACAATCCAGCAAAATATGTTGGGCTCAAAGGTTATGGTTTGACGGTTTCTGGTAGGATCCCGCTGTTAACTCTCATCACATCAGAGAACAGGAGATATTTAGAGACCAAGCGTGTGAAAATGGGACACATCTATGGCCTGGAGTTTAACGGCCAATTGAATGGTCATGACAGTGGCAACGGTAAAGCCAGCAGTGTCGACGGTTCTAATGCTGTTACTGGCATATAGACATGGATTCTTCCCAACCAAACAAAAAAAGAAAATGAAGAGAAAATAATTTTGTTATACATAAGAGACATGGCATATATATATATATAATTTTATGTTAGACCTAGCAGAAGGGGATGCAGATTTCCATACTGCAGGTGAATCCCAAAAGTGATAAGAACAGTGAGAGGTTCTAGTTGTGATTTGATTTTTCTTAATTCATTTGCCCGATTTTTCTCAAGGCAGGGTCTACTAAAATTAGAGATATGCTTTATGAAACGTTATTCTTTGAAACGTGTCGTGTATTATTTGATCAGGGCATTGCCTATGCCTTTCATGTAGAACTACATTCATTGCATAATATTATTATTACCTTTGATTCCGCACGCCAGAGGTCATTTGACTTGACTATTTAAACCTCGTCTCAGCATTCTTTTGGGAACACTCACTCGTCTATGAGAGTTGCCTCTAGCAGAAAGAACCACACGTTATGCAGCTCTAGTATACCATACAAACAACCTCCAACAATTTTGAGGATTAAATTTATCTAAAATCAATGAAAGTTTTAACGATTTTAGTTAAACGGATTAGATGTGTCTGAAATTCATTCAAATTGTTAAAACTTGTAACGATTTCAAGTAATAAAATCAAATGAGGCAAATCTTGTAATTAATGTTCTGATAATTTTATTTTCGTAATTAATGGTTTTTTTTTCCTATTTTAGAGACCGTGTTGCATCCGATGGTTAATATTGTATGTTCTTCTGGCAGTTTTTTTTTTTTTTCTCAACTCACTGATGTAAATTATGTGGCTAACAATCCATACAAGTTAGAAGAAACACTAAGGACATAATTGACTTAATGCATGCAAAGAGGAAAAGATGAGCAAACAATTGAAAACTCTTTTGATCTCGATAAATTGTGGAATTCAATCAGTGAGTTAGTACATTGTGGTTTCATGTATAAGAGTGTTTCAAAGTGTGTTTATTTTTAAATTTAGAAGATAAGAATAGGTTTTCTTTTATATAATGATATGTAGCACAACCATAATTCACCAAGAGCACTTCCATTGCTCCACTTTAGGGCATCCCTCACCTAACAATGGATAGAGTAGTGTTATTTATATTCACACATTATAAAACACCATGTCGATATACTCTCATTTATCATTGGATGATATATGGGTCACAAATTAAATGTGATTGACATATTATTCAATGAAAGATAGGAGTGCATTGACACAATGTCATACAAATGGTGAATATAAATAATATTTCTCTGGTGGATAACAAGGATAAGGGACACAACAATGGAGGAGGGTCTAGGGACCAAAGGCACATGTTCCCATGAACCATGATCCTTTTGAAGAGGGACTTGTTTTGCTTCAATATGGCCTTGACATGTGAAACATGCAATGTTTTACACTGTAATTTTTTCAAGAATTCAAATAGCTATTCATAAGTAACTCACTTTTATTTTCACTACTCTTGCCTAATCTTTTCCAATATTTTTCCTATATAAATTCTACTCATGTTTTATTTCACAAAAAAAGGATCTAACTCAATTCAATTCTTTTCTTTGTTACTCATAAAATTCCAATTTTTTCTCAAAATTTTAATATCCAAAATTCTCAATCTTTAAACCTTCAAAATCCAAAACAAAATTTCCAATGATCATTAAAAGATGTTTTAGTTAGTGTGGACAAAATATACTTTAGGGTGTAATTTGTAACCGCATCAATCTTTTAGCGGCTAATTTATCAATACATTGATCATATAGAGGCTAATTTATCAGTACGTTGATAATTTTTTTCTTGGAAAATTAGGGTTGTTGGGTTGAGTCATAAACTTAATCATTATCGGAGTGGAAGTTATATAATTAGATAAATGAGGATGAGTAAGTATATTACAAATGAAGAGATTCGAAACATGACGATTTTTCAAAGTAGTTAAGGAAGCTAGAAGCTTTCCCATGCATTATTTCCATTTTTAAATCCTTAACATTTGTTCATCTTAAATATGACTTTGAATTAGAGTCTCATGGATGAAAAAAAAAATAACATTGTGAGAGTTTTGCTCCAATAGTAATAAATTTTAAATCTTGTTTTATTTTTATAATTTTATGTTTACTATTGTTCCAGATCCCTTTTCACTGTCACAATGAATGTGGGTTTAAATCATGTTGGTAGTAATGTGGTGGCAAAGGAAGAAAATAGGTCATAGTACGAGCCCTTAAAGTGAGTGGGTGCATGGGATGAAGTTCCATTATGAAGTACTCTTGAGAGGTTGATATTAGGACTTATGGAACTAACTATATATGTGGCTTAGTACGCTGTGGAGTTTTGTTACCTCTGCCCATGGATTTGGGCATGTAAGGGGTGACCCAAAGAGATAGTGAAAAAGTCTCTTTTCCCCCCAGATGAAGGACATCGTGCTATCTGATAGGAAAAGAGAGAGAGTGATTCACACCAAAGAAGAACCTATATCTGGGAACAAATTAGATCCCATAGACCCTTTTGTCCTACAACAACCCAAAAATAGGAGCATATCAGCCATAGCCCAATTGGAGTTTTCCCTAGCCCGCATCACAAAGTCTAACCTTGTCATTTTGTGAGTCCATTTTATGTCTTTTTTGTAGCAGCGCCTTGAGCCAATCAAAACCCATTATTCACACAACTATTCTATCACCAGCTAGCAAGAGAAGGCTTCTCTTCTTAGTCCCAAAGAAACGGAACAAACCTGCATACATATGCATATACAAAGTGTTCTCCTTTTTCACATATAGAACACAACAAAAAAACATGTAACCCCTTTTTCCTTCAACAACAGAACACCACCTCCATTCTCAACAACACATATGCTCAATGTTCATCCCCTAATGCAAACAGAAAATAACCCCTCTTACTAATGCGACATCTTAACACAAACGAAGAAGAGAGGCTCTCGCTCATCCATCATCATCTTTTAATAGACTGACATTACCTGTTCTTTACCCAAGCCATAGGAGAGAGTTTCCATTCTACCATTTTCTCACCAAATCCTTATAAGCTTGTAAACCCATATATTAAAGTCTTGTTTATTATCATTAAATCCACTTTCAAAACTCTGGTCTGAAACAACTATACATACTATCCAAGTTTATTTATATTTTTTAAAGGGTTTATCTAACTAGTTTCCTGAGAATATTGACTAAGATTTTCAATAAAAGTAATTTTATAAATTTTATGATTTATTCTACACCTTAGAACTTAAAAAGTTAGGCATTCCTAACTAAAACTTACCATTTTAAAACCATTAATCAGTGTGCATGAAAAAACCTTGTTTAAATATTGAACTTGGACTAGTCCAATCACTCTTCAAATTGTTTTCTAATCGAGTCTTTTTTGTTGTTGGTACAAGTAGCAAAATGAGGAAAAGGAACAACAATGAAAAACTATCTCAAATAAGGAACCCTAGAAACATCAGTCAAAAAATGAACTCCAGACCATTCAGAGGCCTATTCGAGAGATGATTCACAAGAGGAGAAGAGGCACCATACTTAGCAAGGAAATCAGTAGCTTAGTTACCTTCTCTATAGATGTGAGAAATCGAACATGTCTAATCCTGATCCTTAAGATTATTGATGTCACGCAACAAAAAAGCATACACATGAAAGGTAAAAGGGGAAGCCATCAGTCTCAAAATCTCCAAACAATCCACTTCACAAATAACATGTCGATATCCAAGCTCCCAAACAAGAGCCAATCCATAATGCAAACCAAGAAGTTTAGCACAGAGATTATCAACTCTAGGAATATGACCAGTATAATCAGTAATCCAAATCCTATTGCTACCACGAATCACACCACCAAATCCTGTAGGACCAGGATTACCCAAAGAACTACTATTAGAATTTAATTTCACAAAATTAACAAGAGAAGGATGCCACTTAACCCATTTAACAGTGGAAGGTTTCAAACTATGCAAGTCAAAAACCAAAATACACGTGTGCACAAGTTGCCAAATACGGTGCATAACTTGGTTTAAAACAAGCTTCTCTCTATTGGAAGTCCACATATTTCGATGATGCCAACAGCCCAAAGAGAGGAAAGAAAAAGAATACCATTAGGCCCTGTACCATTGGTTCGCAACCAAAGTTGGAGATCCTAAGAGAAAAAAAGAGGCCAGTCACCATAGCCCACACGATCCCAAACTTCCCTAACTAAAGAACAATCTCAAAAGCAATGCAAAGGGGATTCCACAACATTTGAGCACCAAGGACAAAGGAAAGAGTTAGAAAGACCTCTATTGTGACGCAATTCATTGGTAGGGAAGCTGTTTCGCATGGCCAGCCAAATCAGAAAACAAACTTTAAACGGAACTTTCAACTTCCAAATCCATGTCCAAGAGTGATTCATATCATCATCATGCTGAGAAGTTAGCCACTTATATCTAGAGGAAACTTTATAGCACCTAGAGAGAGCATCCTTCCAGATTAGACAATCCTCATAACCACCCCCCATGGAATAGGGGTCTCCTGAATTAGTTGCTGGACTTGAGGAGCCAGATTCATCCATAAGTCATCCAAGTTCCAACTACCATTAACCCAACAATCTTGAATCTTAAGTTGAGAGTCTGAAATATGGACAAAATCAACAAGATTACAAAAATGGCTTAACTGAGTCCAGTTGCTATACCAAAAGGAGGAATCAACATCACCCAATCTTAAGCCGAATCCATCTTTGAGAACTTGCGTCGTTTTCCACATAGCACGCCAAATAAGAGAAGAGCCACTAGGACAATTCACTTCAAAGACGGAGCATTGGCTCAAATACTTAGTGGAAAGCAGCTTGACGCACAATTTGTCACGATCATGCAATAAAGTCTAAACTAGTTTACCCAAGAGAGTTGTGTTGGATTCTCTAGCATGCCCAAGTCTAAGCCCAACATTACTAGTAGGCTTAGCAATAGTATGCCAATTAATAAGATGAAGACCCTTCTCCATATTTCCTTTACTCTAAAGGAAGTCCCGAATAGTTCTATCAAGAGCACTACAAATAGAAGAAGGAAGCCAAAACAATTGCATGATATAAATAGGAGTAGCTGTCAATACTAAATGAGCCATGGTCAATTTACATGCCTTATTGAGAAACTTACCTTTCTAACTAGATCCTAAGTATTTCCCTAGATTCGTAGTAAATAGAATAAAAGAAATACTAGTAAGCACTTCACGTCTCGTCTTACTAACAGTTAGAGAGTACATTTCTCTAGACTTAGAGAAATTAACTTTTAGACCAAATGAAGTGCAAAAATCATCCAAAATTTTCATAACCAAACGAACTTAAAAAGCAGAAGCCTTAAAAAAAAGAAGCAAATCATTAGTAAACAGTAAATGAGATATACCTAGATCACCTTTAGACCCATACACTTTTAAAAAGATAACCTATTCAAAAATAGAATATGATTTGAGTCCCAACAATCCCGTTTCTAATAATTTTTTAAACGCCCATCATGACTTGGTTAGAAAAAAGTAGGTAGGTCCAACAACTCTGAATTTGTTAATAGTAAACAAGTCTGAATTTATTTGTTTACTTATTCATGATAGACCTGTTATTCGCTGTTGCGTTCAACGGCTAGTTCCAGGCTAAATACAAGTGTAAATTTGCAGAAGAAGAAGCCAGACAGTACAATACACGACAGGACAGAGACTTCATCCAACACCAACCACGTGATGTGGTCCCCACCCTCTTCCACAGTGTCACCCTCCCCGTTATTTGCGGCCCTTTACCGAATAGAACCCCCCTCCCACACGCCGCAATCAATCAAACCCAATATCTTAACACCATCTCACTCCTTCATCTCCATTCCGTTTCCGACCGTTACCGCTTTACCCCACATCCAACGGTACTGCTTCGCCGAAGCCAGCTGTGCCAGCTTGGACTCACTCCTCACAATCACTTCACCAGTTCAGTTCTCTTCTCTTCTACGACTCCGCCCACGCGCGACCTCCCTACGCGCTTACTCAACCCTCTCTATAAATACCTTCTCCTCCCATCTTTCCAAATCACAAAATACACACACACACACACTATCTCGATAGAAAGCAACCTCACTTTCTATTCTTTCTTCAATCATTCATTCGACTCTTCTTCAATCACAAACAATGGCTCGCTCCTTCTTTGTTGTGGTGGTAGTGGCTGCGTTGTTGTTGAGCTGCACAATGGCTCAATCTCCAGCTTCCTCACCGACCGCCACCCCTCACAAGAAGACATCACATCACTCACATGCCGTCTCTCCCTCCGCTAAAACGCCGGCGGCTTCACCTTCCGCCGGAGGCTCTCCTTCTGAGTCGCCAGCCGGTTCTACCTCCTCCATCTCCACTCCACCATCCGGAGCACCTGGACCAGCTCAAAACGCTGCCGTTTTGAACAGATTCACCGTCGCTGCTTCTGCTGCCGTCGTCGTCTTCTCTGCGGCTTTGCTCATGTAGATCCAGTTCTCTGGATTTCTTTCTTTCCTTCTTTCTTTCTTTTTCTATTTAATTTAATTCCTGTACTTTTGTTCTAGTTTTGGTTTTTTTTGTTCCTTTTGAGATGCTTTGGTGTTGTTGAGGATTCATCATTGATTTGATTATTTTGTGTATTATATTTCTTTGTCATCATTATTGGCGTTTTGTATGATACAGCTTTTCCTTTCGCGATAACTTTTGTTGTTCAATTATTCTTCATTGCAATTAGCGCGTTTGTTAATATCTAATTAAATGTTCCATCAAATTTTTCTGTAAGTTAAAAAATAAAATCTCGTCAAGTAAAAGCGAGATGTGATTCTAGACTTTCATGAAATTTTCGAGTATTTATATGAAAAATATTATTCCTATTCATTATTTAACATTACTCTATTCTTTTTACTTAAGAGAGAGCCATACTTAATCGACACTCTTGCTTAACCTTACTCGGAACATTTTTTCAATGACAAAAAAGATATAATTAAACATATAAAATTGATTCAAGCTGTCTATTGGCACTTGCAGGTTGATTTTATATTTTTATTTAACGCTGTTCAAGTGCTATGACAATTTATATATATATATTATAAATTGTTAATTTTATATTATCAACATTACTATACTTATTTATATTAAATATAATTCAAAGCTCCATTCTTTTTATCTAGGAAGAGAAAATCGGACTGGATATTAAAGCGGTTAAGGTAATGATTTAAAGGTCCAATCGGTTTAATCAGGTCCAACCGGAATATAATAAAAATATATATAATATATACATATGATTAACTAAAATATAAATAAATATATTAAATTATTAACATTAACATAATCAATAAAAAAATATTAGTTAGTCTATAAAAATAAACATAATTTGTATAAAATTTCTCTAGTCTCAACCTCACAACTCACAAAGCATTTGAAAATAATATTTGTTAGTAACCATTAATTAAGGTTTAATGGAAAGAATAATGAAAAGAGGAGAATAAACAACCCAATAATTTTTGTTAATGTCTTTCTTTGGTCTCACTTTTTTTATTTTTACTTTATGACTGCTATAAGATATCAATATTTAAGTTTTCAAATAAAAAGAAATTTAAGTTTTGCAAAAAAAAAAAACCCGGTCAGAACAGTCCGATTTTGACTAGTTTTGACTCCCTCTGATTTTTTGGACTTAATCGGACCGGCCAGGTGATAGAACCAGTCGGACCAGCCAATCCAATCCTATTTTCTCTTTCTTGCTTTTTACACGTCAATCTCACTAGGGAATATGTTGCTCTAATAATTCAGACAAAAAAGACTAAATACCCAAATAAGTCTCTCAGGTTTATATTAAGGGACAAGTTAGTTCAATAGGATTTGAAAATCTCAAATTGATTCTTTACATTTAAAAAAAAAAGGGACAAATTGGTCCTCCGTATCCTTCCATACGATTACAAGGGCCAATTTGTCTCTTTTAATCAGTATTAACTGCATGCGGATGGACTAATTTGTTCCCTTTTTTGAAATGTGAATGACTAATTTGGAATTTTCAAAATATGAGGGACTGACTTGTCCCCCAATACAAACCTGAGAACCTATTTAGGTATTTAGTTGATAAAATATAATATAGACCACTCATTTTTTCTTGCCTTGCCCAAAAATAAAACAATTATCTGAATTATGAACAAGGCAGTAATGCCGGGTATATTAACGTTTAATCAAACGTAATGTGATGATAATTTTCAATTGGACAAAAATCCGATTGAAGTCCTAAATTTGTGGGTGTAGTATTTTTAATCGAAATCCGACATGTACAGATAAACTCCCTTTTCTGCTTTATTACACATTGAGTGTAATAGCAACTGGGTGTGCTTGAGTTTGATTTCGGAAAGAAAATGAGGGAAGAGAAGGGAAGGGGATTTTGTATGGTAAAGGTTGTGGTGAATTGGTGCAATTGTGGAGAATCATGCTACGCGATTAAATAGCGGAGTGAATCAAATTGGTGCAAATGCCTTGGAGTCCTTGATCATTCGAAACGAATGAATCAAATTATGCCTTGGCCTTTGGGCAGCCATTTTTTTATTATCAATTTTAACCTTATTTTTCTCTTTGGTGCGAATTTCGCTTCACTTTCATTTTCACTTTACAACAAATATGTGCATCATTGACGTCCGGTCTCGTGTAAGGTCACATGTGTAAAGTTAAACAACCGAGTAAAGAAAACACTAAGCGACAAGGGAGGCACAAGCACGCACGACTATTTCCCGGTCAAAAAGATTCCAAACAAACCAAGGGGTGTGTTGTAAACTTCTGATTGTGTGTAGCTTTTTGGTACGCTTAAAAGTGAAGGGTGCGTTTGGCTGAGTTAAAAATGAGGACATTAATTCACTAAAGATAAAAAGACAGATATTTCGGACAACATCACCCAAAATTTTGGGGCCTGAAGCTTGAGAAAAGCTAGTCTCTCTGTCCGTTAGCTTTCCCAAGTTAACTGAGCGTTCATTAAGGAGAGCAGCTACTTCTCCCATCCTGGATTAAAGAAGCTGCCCCTAATGAGGGAGACATGTGCAGCAAAATTTTGAAAATAAAGTTACTATCTAGCAAGAGTAATTATATGGTTTAATTAGTCTATGCAACTCTATAATTTCATTCAATTTTCAATCAAATTTCTATAGTTTAAAAGTTTTTAATTAGGTCTCTATATTATATAAATTTTTTAATTAAGTCCCTGTGAGCTATTCTCATTATAAAAAAATAGAATATTCTTAATATATTTTATCTTTATATAGTATATTCCTATAATATTCTAAGTATATATTCAGAATATTTTATATTTTTGTAACGGTTATTACTTATAGAGAATCAATTGAAAATTTTATATAGTATAGAAATTGAATTAAAAACTTTTAAACTATAAGGACTTAATTAGAAATTAAGTAAAATTACAGAGACTTGTAAAATAATTAAACCTAATTCTATTTTAGCACCCCATATGAATATGAGAGAAGTGATGAAGAGAGAATAAGTTGAGAGTAAAATTAAGTGGTATAATCCATGTATTTTATGAGTGAGGTGTTTAGGTATTTGAGAAAGTAAATGTTGAAAAGCAAAGTTGATCCAGTAATTTGGTTAGTAGTTGAATTGAATAGTAGAATGTTACTTAATTGAATAGTCTATGGTCTTGAGAAGAGTTTACCACTATAAGTTCATAACTTCATCATGTTTAATCTCATTCCATTAATTTTCTAAGTGGGTCCCAAACATGACTTATCTCCATATAAAAGAATTAGGGTCCGTTTGGCATGCAGTATTAGGTATGATAGTATAAACTTATATTACATGTTATGACCTTATATATTGTTTGGTGCAGATGATGTATTATATAAGTTTATATATCATAACCCCCTTATGTGTTAAAATATTGTATAACTTAATACAGCATAAGGAGACCTTATTAGGTCTGATTAGCTTTTAACGTATAAGGTTACTTTAATTTTTAATATTCTATTAAAATAAAATAATTCTTAATATTAAATAAAATAAATATTTAAAATAAATAATATATAATATATAAAAGTAAGGATCAATAATAAAAATATTTTGAGTTAATATTTATTTTGAAATTAAAATTTAAATAGTTATACTTAAAAATAGAATATATATAAAATATATAAAAGAGTTACTTAATATTTATATAAGTTATTGAAATAATAAATAATTGTAAAATATTGAAATAAATAATCATATTTAAAATAAAATAAATTATAATTTATAAATATTTACATAAATATCATATTCAAAAATTATATTTAAATCATTAATAAAAATTTTTATTTATTCAATATTTAATTAAAATATTAAAATTATTTATAAATAAATGATAATATTATAAAATATAAAATATAATATCTTATTCAGTGTTATATCAAACACTGTATAGTATTAAAAGTTTATTAGGTCTTATTCTATCATATCTTATACTATCAATTCTTATCCTATCCAGCATGCCAAACAAACCCTTAATGGTAAAATATTATACAAGATAAAGTTATGTGAAAATTTTACAGGAGAGCATTCATCCTCAAATATAACATTTTTGGGCAAACTTAGCTATGGCTCGCAAAACTAACCTGTACCCACAGATGATTAAAAAAATGTGATTGGTGACAAGTGGATTTGTAGAGTTTGTGGGAGATAATTTGTGCATAAGTTTCATTTTCAAATTAATTAAATATTTTTTTTATTAATAATTATGGTGAGAAATCATATAATTTTAGTATATTAAAAGTGTAATATATTTGGTCTCTTTTAATAAGCAATGAAGAGTGTATTAACCAATCCTGCATATGGACAAGATCGTTTCTGAACACAGTGAATTAATGACAAGAATTAGATGAATCGAATCCTCCAGAATGTACCCATTCCAATCCTCCCTTTTGGATGACCAAAAAATCATACTTCTAGTAATTAGTAGAAATTACGCCCGAAAATAAAAATGGTAAAAAAGAGAAAGTTGTCCAGTGAAGGGTGGCAAAAACACGGAAACCACCAAAAATAAGAAAGAAAAAATCTGTTCCGCAATTAACGTGTCAATCAACAATCAACAACAATTTTTCCACGAACTCAAAAAAAAAAAAAAATTCATGGTCCCATTCAATACCAGACCAGACTTCCTTCGTATTACCTTTCCCTTGTAATTGAATTGTGGATCCCCACAAGGCTCATTCTTTCCTATTCCTTGACCGTTACAATTCCGGCAAACCATTTGATCAACGGTCATGATCAAAACATCGGCCCCGACGCGTACGGTCTCGATTCAACCAAAAAGCGCATTTCACTGCGTTTCGCTGGACTCGCTTCATCATTGCCTCCACGCCAACATCACGATTTACAAATCTTCCCATCAAAACAATTAGCGACATCTCCACCGTCTGATCTCCATCTCAGGACCTCATTCTCCCCCGCTTTCTATAAATTCTCAGTTTCTGTCCTCTTCTTCAGACTTCGCAGTTCGCTCTCACACACACAATCTTCCTTTTCTTCTTCTGCGTCAGTTCAGTGCTCTGTATCTCTCACTAATTTGCTGTTTCTCACTTCACCTTTCACAATGGCTCGCCCTGGAACTGTGATTCTCATGCTGTTCGCAATGTTCGTGTTCTCCGCCGTCGCGCAATCTCCGGCTTCGCCGCCGAAGGCTGCACATCATAACTCTGCGGCGGCTTCTCCTAAGACCACGCCGGCCGCCGCTCCATCTCCTTCCTCAGGCCCGAAATCTCCGTCTCCGGCGTCTCCTCTGTCGCCTTCAGCTTCTCCGCCGTCAATCTCTTCGCCTCCTTCCGAAGCACCTGGACCGTCCGAGAATGGCGCCGTATCGAATGGCTTCGCCGTCGTCGGATCCGTCGCCATTGGTCTCGCCGCCGCCGTTTTGATTATGTAAAGCGCCGCCGTATTTGCATTGTAGCTCTCTCCCTACAACACCTGGCGGCATATATCGATAACTTATTATAAATAATTATTATTTGCTAATTTTCAGTTTGGTTTATTTTATTTATTTGTTTATGGTTTTCTAAATATTTGTATTGAACCCCTTGAGGTTGTACCCCTACACCTGGCGGTCTTATTTTGCAGCATATAGTGAATTGGTAATCGTACTAGCTAATCTCTCTTAGCCGTTTGTAATCGGCCTTGTTTGGTTTGAGAAGGGATACGAATTTAAGGGGAGGACCAAACATTGCCGTGTGAAAATAGAAAATGGAAAATAACTCTGTGGAAACGAAAAGTGACGAAAATAACGTGAACGGCATTACTGCTGTTGACTGGACGATGAAAGGAAAATATATATATATTAAAATTCAAAGGCTAGAAATAAAATTGGCTTTAAATTTAGTTTTCTTGATATTACAAGAGAAATGCAATCCTTGATGTTCTATGATCAAGTGTATTATAATTTAAAATTTGAAATATGATACAATTTGAAATTTATTGTTATTTTTATTTGTACACGTTAATTTGTTTACATATCAAAAAGATATTTCTAATGCCATAGAAATATTGTACAAAGAAATGTTAGAAATATTTATTACCTAAGTGGTATATTGTTTTCGACGTTTTTAAGTTTTACCTGTTCTTTAATTTTAAAATTGTCGTATGTTAAAATTTCATTTTAAATTAAAAAAAAATGTCAAACAAACTTTAGTTTGCACTCAGTAAGAGTGACATGTATCCATTATTTAGATGGGGTTCGGCAGATGCCTGACGAAATTAATAATAGTCTAAAATCTAAATTAATTTAGAAATACCGTCACTATTTAAATCACTGGTAATATTTGGAATGTAAGGTATCTAATTAGCAAATTACATTATTTATTCGGTGTATAAAAAGAATATTAGGCAATATTTATTGTTTGCTAATAAAATAACAATAACAATAGTAATTATAATTTATTGTTGTATAAAATTAATTACAGATAGGAATTATTAATTATAATTAATATTGATTATTAAAACTATTTATAGTAATAAATTATCATTATTGATATTTATTCATAATCATAATTACTAATTATTAATTATGATGATAATAACTTAAAGTAAGATATCGATCTAACAATTATAATTGTTACATAATAATCATTAATATCGATTAACAATTACAATTAATTTTAATTATTTATAATTAATATTATTTATTATGCTAATAGTTGAAGATAATATTATATGATGATTACAAATATCATATAATGATAATAATAGGAAAATTATTCCCGTGGAGGCAATACTCATTGCAACTAAGGTGTCAATGTAGATTGGCTTGTTAATATAGATTGTCAGTGTTATGGTTTAACCAAACAAAGCTATATTGTTTACTTTGTAATTTAAGTCACATTATCAATAATCTAGAATGATGCATTTATGGTTGGAGAGAAAATAGGGAATTTAAGGGATCTTATTTTGTAGGACTCATCATTTTCTACCATCTTCATCTTCGAAGAAATTATGAAAATAGGTGAAAAAAGAAGTAATGAAAGCATTTTGTGTATGATCTATCATATATTTACATATATTTTCCTTCACCCAAATTGCATCTTCTTATTTGGTTTTATCATGTATTGAGAGAAGTGCGCACAAAATCATTATGTTCTACCAATTTTTATCAGGCACTATTACTTCACATCTTTGTTTATAAAATTTTACATTTTTGTAAATTGTTAATACCAGACAAGAATAGGAATAACGATCCAACTTCTCATCTTTATCTCATTTCCTGTCCTTATCAAACAATGCGTTAAGTTGTTTTATATGTTAGATATGCAAGAAGTATGGGATTGATAATGTTTGTGAATGCGTAATATCTATTATTTCTCTCGGGAGCGTCTGAATACTGAATTTATTCTATATTATATATCAATTGATCCTAGCAAATCAAATGATTGAAATGCATCTCTTCTCTTCTGGTTACGGTAATGAGTTACGGTGGGCACAATCTGTTTTCGAAAGGAAAGAAGCCATTTCGTCCTACGGATTGGATTTGATTAACTAAAAGCGTGATTATTATTGATTGATTGATTATTATTGATTAATTACAAGGAAGAGCAGGCGCACACTGACCATTCGAGGATTCGCAGGTGAAACAGCTCCACAAATCTTTTTTCCAGCACCAAAGGAGATGAATCATCCCATGAGATGCTATGTGGTGCTGTTCATTTTCTTTTTCCGGGTAAAGAAATGAAATGACCATCACAAATACTTAGCAGCTAATTAACTTATACCTCTTAATGAAGCAAAGTAAGTTTTTTTTTCACTTTTATTATTTAAACACACATACCACACAAATGCCACAAACCTCTATGGCGAAATGGTAAAACCAAAACCCCCCATGATTAGTTAAATTTTTTGACCGGAGTCATGATTAGTTAATTTAATAGTAATAAGATCAAAGTCATAAGGCTAATGTAATATAATATTAGAAGTGGATGCAAACTTTAGTCTAAAGAACATACTCTATCAGGCCAGATTTTATTTACAGTACAAAACTTCAAAATTCATCAAAAATACTTTAAAGTAATTAATAACAGATACATGGTTTTTTTTTTTAAGAGAAAGATGTATGAAATTTACAAATAGAGAATGTAAGTAATGCTTGGTCAAATTTTCGTATAATATCTATTAGGCACCAATTAGTGTCATGTAAATCACGTCCGTTTATTATAAAGATAAAATTCTCTTTTATTCACAAGATTCAAGCATGAAATGAACTTAAACGAGAACAAATTACAAATTATTTGAATTAATCAAATATTGATCGGTCGTTTTATCTTTATAATTAGTGAGAGGAAGGGTTGACTAAAATGGCTTATCATCTAATTCACATGAATAAATAAACAAATAAACAGGAAAGCAACTAAAAGAGGAGAAAGACTGACATATGTATCACTAAATGAAATAGATCCATAGAGGAAACAATCAAAGTAAATAAACCTCGCGAACGAATTAGAAGAATCGTAGAGTATCACAGCAACGAAAATTTATATGCAGAGGATCCAATGTATATTAACAAAACAACAAAATAATAATAATAATTTGGTATTACTTGCTTTCAGATTCTTTCTTTACATCCTTGTCAATTATGGGTTCAACGAAAGACTCCAAATCATCCAGGTCATTCTTGAGTTCGTCAACCTGTGTTTCATTACCCTTGTCATTTAAAACAGAAGCAAAAATATGCTATAACTTGTATTAATAAAGCCATATAATCAAATATCAATAGTATAGTAGTAAATGGTAATATAATATAATAAATACCTTGTGTATAAACTCCTGTGTTAGTTGAGCATCATGTGCAACCTGTTTTGATAAACTTTCCACTAATAAAGCTGCTTTCTTTAGCTTACCATCCTCAGGAAGCTTCTCTGATACCTTCTCTACTACTGTTGCCACCTTTTCTACTACATTGGCTACCTTTTCAACCTCTTCAACCACTAATTCTGCCTCTCCTGAATTCATCCATTTTACAATTTTCGCCGGTGTCAATAATTTATGAAATTGCTGAAGTAAACGTACAAAAGTTAAGAAAGTATTTTCTTTAACATTCCATGTGTATATTTATATATACCTTCTATTTTCTGTAGCTTTTGCCATTCATGTTTCCAGAAAGGTAGCAAGAGAGAAAATAGAGAGCCCAAAACCCACTTTAGCCTGCATGTTCATGAGGAAAATCTAACTACATGTTTGCATAATTGTAATTTTCATTCATTAATTAGTACTCTCAATCCTTCTATATTTTTTGGTTAAGTTTTCTTTATTACATGTGTGGATCAATGAGTTATCTTAGTAGCCAATTTAACATCATGACATACTGAAAAAAATAAAAAAAGGTTTGTTTGGTTCAACAAGAAAATTAGTATTCAATTAATCATTCAATCTCTAATATATACGGAAGTACTAAGGGATATTAGTCCGTGCCAGTAAGGGAAATTGAAGCTTGGAGAAGCAGGGGCTGGTGGTTGAACCTTGACATTCTTCACCCTACAAATAGGGGTTTAAGAGGGAAAAAAAAGAAGAAAGTAAATGAGTACGTAAGTTCAAAATGGTGATTGGAATTTTTGAAGATGAACATAACAAAACAAGGTTGCCGGGGAATGAGTGATTACACATTTGCAACTGTGGTTGTGTTGCTATTGGTGCTGAGCAAATGCAGGCCAGAATGCATCCAACAACTACTTCCGAGCTTAGATGCTGAAATAATTGGACTGTTTCTCTGTAGACTTCCATAGGTGGATTTGAATCTGCTGGCATGAGCTACGTTAACAACACTTCTGAATTTCTGAGGTACCCATGAGCCTGTTCTGGACATCATGAAGAGATTTAATTAATTTGTTCACAACTGGAGGTATGAGAAAATATTGATTGATCTCCTTGTCTTAGTTGGTTTCTAATTTATAGTTTAAGGTAACCAAATTAATCAGCAATAAATGTAAATGTGAATTGCTTTTGTAATTATGTTTACTATCACATTGAAAGAAATTCTTGTATGCTCTTGGAACAAGGTAAAGCATTTACTTTATTCTATTTATTAATTAACACATAAGTTATTGTATTAAAAATAGGAAAAGTGGGAGGCACCGAGATAATAATGACTTGTAAAATTAATGTGTCAATTAATAAATATATCTGAACAAGTGTTTTCTCTCATTTTTAATCCACCTAAAAATTTCTGTCGAATTAGTGGGGTGGTTCATGCATGCCAAACAAACATTAGGAAGAAGGCAATATATTATTTGAATTAAGAAAGTACATACAGTGAAATAAGACATTATGTTCTACGTTGCATAGGAAGTTGGTAAAGTCCAAGCAAAGGTTTGGCCTAAAGAAGGGAAGCATACGTTAAGTATTTGCTGTTACATGTGTGTCACTTGGAAGTTAATGTTTCTAGCTCTGAAGGCAAATCTCAATTCTTTTTTTCCAACCCTGAAGCTTTCTGGTATTTGATGCTTCCTGTTTCTTTATTTTTATTTCTTTGGTAACAAATTTTTTAAGTGGATTGGAAAATAATAAATGATACCAAGAAAGATTTGCAAAATGACGTAGGAATGGGAAAATACAAATTTGAAACAGAACTGCTTTTATTGACTTTTTTTTTTTCCCCATCACTCACTCCTCCCATGATTATTCTTCGTTACAATTTGGAGAAATGAATTTTGTGTTAACAAGCATTTTTCACCCGTAAATAAAAAAAAAGGGTAAGTTGTCATATTATGAGAATACGCATAACATAAGTCTCAGGGAGATTTCAAGGGTTTAGCAGTAACTTATCAATAACTGCTAGAGAGAATTTCCCGAATATTTTGATTATATTCTATGAAGGGCGAAGTTCCTCCAAGCATCCGTTGTCGTCCAGCGGTTAGGATGTCTGGCTTTCACCCAGGAGACCCGGGTTCGATTCCCGGCAACGGAATCTTATTTTTTCAGTAAAAGCAAAAAAATGTTATCAAAGGCCCTTCTGTTTTTTTTTTTTGACACTTTGGTGGTGAGTTATGACAGGCTTGATTTGTGGGAAGGAAGATAGTTTCTTTCTGGTCATCAACTGTCTTTTTTTTCCCCGTTTTATTGTCACTGTCAAAGTAATTGGGCTACAGCCTGGTTCTCTAATTGGGCTACGTAGTCGATATGAGATTGTTCCCAACAAGACGTTTTATTGTTGACCACTGTTGACCAAAAGAATAAGTGATTGAATCCAACACTGTTGACCAAAAACGTAATCAAACAACACTTTTTCGTACGAAAATATTTTGGTTGAGTGTAGGAATGTGTGTGTGTCTATATATATATATATATAGAGGTTTAATATAAGGCGTTGTTTTCTATTTTGAAAAAGAAAGTATTGCTAAATTACCTCATTGATTTAGAATTCAGAGTATCTATAACCACGCACAGTTGTTTTGCCTCAACTTGTTTGTTGTTCTAAAAGAATTATTACAATTATTATTTCTTCAAATCCATTCTTATCTCTTGATATTTTTAATAAGCTAAATGAGAGATATTAATAGAGTAAAGGAAAAATTATATATTTTTTAATAAAGGAAAATTTAGAAAAAAATATTTCTTGATTGCTACAGTTATTTCGAAATGGAGAAAATATATATTTAGCTTAACCCGTTGATAGTAAAATAAGTTTACATTATTAGCGAATTATATATTACTTAATTGAAAAAATTAATTACCATCACATACTTGTCATTACCTTTTTGTTGGCACTGCCTTTGCGTCCCAAATCAATAAGTTATTACCTTTTTTTTAATGAATTCAATGAATTATTACCTTACCTGCTCCTTTGTTTAACCAAAAGAAAACGACTAAAATAAAATACAATGTATCCCTCCCTACCATCCTCGTTAGCAAATTCGGAAGGTTATTACACAGGACCATATGAGCCAACCCTAAGAAGTTAGGTTGACAATTTTTAATGAGTCATTATTAATGTCACTTGAAGAAGTTGTCTGATTTGAAAATGTCAATAGGAGTATATCAAATTTGGCAGGGTTATCGCCATAGAATTATTCATGGTAATTTATTAAACATTTTCATAAATTATACGCATAATAAAGTGGGCTATTATTGAATAAAGTGGCCCAAGCCCACCGACACCAGCCTCCCCGAAAATGAAATAAAACTGCCCCAGGCAAACCCGAAAATGGGATAAACGAAACAAAAGTCAAACATAGGATAGAGACAACTAAAGAAAGAAGCAAAGCTTGTTCGGTTTCACATTTTTTCACTGTATAGGAAATGAGTAATAATAGTGTAGCCTTGAATTCACAATTAATTCTGTATGATTAATAATTTAAACTTTAAAATATATAAATATTATAAAAATATTCATTAAAATTATATCACATAGAATTCATTGTAAATTCAAGTATATTTTAATATTTTTTCATTAAAAATATGATTTTTTCTTTCAGATAGGTTACCATACCCTTTATAATTATCGGTTATAATTTAACGTTTGATTAGATAAATCTGAAAAACTAAAGTTAATAGACACATAATCATTTTAATTACAAATAACTATTGCCCCTTAAATTTGAGATCACTAAAGTTAAGAGAAAACTTGTACAAGTACCAAGTGCATATGAAGTCTCAGTCTAACTTTAACGTGCAAAGTCAAACTTTGAGACCAAACTTCATCATCTACCTCCTCTGTCTTTGAATGCTGATGTTGATTTTGTGCCTACCCTCTTCCCTTTCTTCACACCCAAGCCCAAATCTTGTTTTTCCGATATGGGGCTGCATCACAGAAAATTGATGCCAGAAATCTGTGAGTTGATCTGTCATGTGGAGCAGAATTGTTCATCAGATTGTAAAGTTTGCCTCAAGTTTTGCCTTACCAATCCTCAATATTACTATTACTCTCAACCACCACCTCCGCCACCAACACCACAGGGTCCTTCTTGGTACTTAGATGATGAAGGGCACCAAGGAAAAAACCACACACTCTCGATCTATTTAGTCATCGCTATTTCTCTTCTTGCCGCTGCTTTCTTTGCTGTTTGTTGCTGTGCCATTTGCACAAGGTTTTTCTCAAGGAGGAGGAGGGGGGTGTCACTACCATCAAATCAGCAAACACAGGAGACCCGTGATGATTTTCTTGATGAAGAGCATGGCCCTGTGGTGGATCACCCCATTTGGTATATCCGCACCCCTGGTCTCCAAGAGTCCATTATCAATGCCATCACAATTTGTAGGTATAAGAAAGGTGAAGGGTTGATTGAAGGAACAGAGTGTTCTGTTTGCTTGAGTGAGTTCATAGAAGATGAGAGCGTCAGGCTATTGCCAAAGTGTAACCATGCTTTTCATTTACCTTGCATTGATACATGGCTTAGATCACATACCAATTGCCCCATGTGCCGGGCTCCAATAGTTACCAACCCTGCAAGGATTCCATCTATGGAGCCTAATTTTCTTGATTCGAGTTCAAGTTCAAGTTCAAGTTCCTTGGAAAATACCCAGATGGAACTTGTGGAAAATAGTGGTGAAAGAATTGGAGGAATAGAAAATAGTGCTCCTGAATTGAGGAATAGGGCAGAGGAGCAAGGCCAGTTGGAAGTTGAAGATGGGACAAGGGTGTCTCAAAGTGGAAGTCTAGTAGCCGAGGTGGTAAGCATCAGACCAAGAAGATCTGTTTCACTGGATTCTTCTTCTGTTGCAGATATCAATCTTGCTCTTGCATCTGTTCTGTCACTGGAATCTGATTCTGATTCAAATAGAGTGTTGGGGGGTGTCAATGGACAAATTGTTTCAAAGAGGGTTACTGGGAATGAGAATTTACCAACTAATTCCAAAAGAAGAAGCTCTTCTTTCAGGATAAGGTATCTGCATGGTGTTCCTAGTTCAATGAAGAGGTCACGTTCCTACAATGGCAAACACCTTCTATCATGGTATAGCCGCAGCCAGACTCAGAAGAAGCCAAATGATCCTCTGAGAAGCTTTTAATTGTCCTGTTAGCTTATGTTTTTGTAGGTTACTTGCCAACTAAAATGTGTATGTAGCTCTCAACAAGCTGAGAGTTTCGGTTTTGCTTTCTGTATGCGTCAGACAAATTATATGATGCTCAATTGTATGATAGCAATATTAGCAAATCAATAAGTTGCAAACAGGTATTTGCTTAATTTTGCTCAAAAAGCTCCATTTATATGATGTATTCACGTGATATTCTGGTTTTAAAGGTTCAATAACCAAACTCAATTTAGCCCATTCCTCATCCAAGTGTGATGATGACGCTGTCATGCAATGATGCAATTAAGTAGATTGCAACAAAAACTAATGATGTAACTGAATCAAGCTCCAATTTACAAATGAATAAAGATCTTTGGCTAATGGCAACCCACAATCCCACCCTCAAATGAAGCTCAATTGGGATCTAGCACAAATTGAATAGATGCCATGCCTTTACGGATGATAGATGCATTGCGATGAGATTTCAGCTTGCCAGCAAATCAAGTAACTTGACCTTCCGACTTCAATCTTTCTGTCAGAAAATTGTGAAGATTTCGCCAATGATTTTGGCAAGGTCAAAGCTAAGTCCACACTGAGCTAAATAAACTACTCCCATAATTCTTTATTAATAGCCGTCTTCGGAAGCCAAGACAATTTGATATATTAGAAAGTTAATGTATCTGGTCACAAATACAGAAAAAAGCAATCTTAACAGATTTGTATAATAATAAATCCAGGCCATCATCTTAACCTGCACCAGCAGACAGTTACGAGCAGCCCATTCTCAAATGCTGTAACAAAAAACAACAAAGGTTTAACCAATTAACCCAAGATGCCAATTTAATGCTCCAAGCAAAGCAAGAAACATGGTGCAAAATAACATGGAAATGGAATGAGACCAAATAACTTAATGAGTCTCACCATTCCGTCCCATTCCATTGTACTTCCAACACGATGAAATGTAAAAATCTCTCCACTCCATTCTCTGATATCTAAGTTCTATTCTATTCCATTCCATCAAATTTCATTGCATTCCGTTTACTATGAAATATCCAAACATAGCCTAAATAATTTATTACAAAAGAAGGTGAACTACATATAATTTATAAAGCAATAAATTTAACCTGATGCGTTATCCTGCAGCAGCAGGTGCTCAACAACACTGCCAACTTCTAGTTATAGACAAGGCAATGAAATGTAACGTAGAATTCTGCTAGAATATATTCACGTAATTATTTTTTGTGTATCAAAATTGATCTTATAAAATAATATACAATAACTCTTAGAACCGTGGTAGCGGTGCAAACTCCACAAGAATAAGAGAGCAAATAACATATGGTCACTTAGGCGGTAAAAGCTTCTACAAAAATTGAGTGCAAAACCATGATCCCGTCTTTATGGTGGTGAATAAGGGGAGTAATCTGGTGGTGTTGGTGGTAAACAAGAGTCGCAAATTGACCAACTCGTCCCACCCTACCCCGACATCACTTGTTGCAATTAGTCCGAAAATGGGATAAGTCAGGCAACCCATTTTATTAATATTAGATACATATGCTAGTCCACATTGTTCTAAAGTTAGTTAACAGAATGGCCCCAAAAAAAATATTTTTAATAAATTTATTCACATAAAAAGGTTATTAATAAAGTTTTCATATAAAATAATAAATTATCAATAATAGCTAGAAAAACAAAATTTGCACAATGAACAAATAAAATAATGAAACATTGGGTCCAAATTTTCAAAAGTATTGACCAAATCAAGTAGTATAATATTCATCAAGGTCTACCAAGTATATTTTTGTAATTCTTTAATCTTTCACTATTAATATTTAACAATGTTAAAATATACTTTCTCTTATTCCAAATAAGTGTTCAATTTTAAGAAAAATACTTATATTCTCAAGGAGAAAGGTATATTCTTCCACCACATGAACTTCTCACCATTCAACTAATATTGGGAGTTGTGAATGTGGTGGGATCCTCAATGAATGAATGATACCTATTATTGCTTGTATTTACATTGTTTCTAAAATACTCTCAAAATATTTTTAACAATTAATCTTTTTATTTTATTTTCAAAATTAAGGATCCTAATAATAGATTGATTTAAATTAATTTAATCTGATATCAGTTTGATTTATATTATCATGTTTAAATTTAATATTGATTTATTGTATTTAATATTTCAGGCCTATAAATAAATTATGCATATTTGTAATTTAAAACAACACACATTAATAATATAATATATTCTGATTGTTCCATCATTTTATCTTTATTCCTACTCTCTATTATGCCTTCTAACAGCATCAATGTGTAGAGGAAGGAAGAACCTTAGGCACATGGATTTAACAAACGATTGAAAACATCATGATTTTAGATAAATTTCATTGATCGTACAAAATTACTCTTATAAACATTTTTTCCTATATTCTTTTCCCACTTATTCTCTTTCATCCTTTATTTAGAGCTCATTTAAATGTACTTCTCAAAAAAATCTTTTTTTAGTTCATCTTTTTTTAGTTCATCTTTTTAATTAAGATATTTTAAAAAGTAAAAGTTATTTTATGTTTAGATGTAAAGTCAATTTATGTTTGAATATAATATTAAAATAGCTTTATTTATTATAAAACTTTTTTAGTGTTATAAAAAAGATATTTTTTTAGAAGATAAAAATTTTATCTTGTAAAAAAGATAATTTTTTTTCTTTTTATAATAGTTCTACTTTTATTTAAAAAAATTACCTGAACATACCAAAAACACAAAATATGTTTTTTTTTATTAAAAAGATATTTTTTTTTATCAAAACAAAAGTACATCCAAACAAGCTCTTATTAGGGGTATTAGCAAAAAAATTTAATAGTGCATAAATTTTTTAAATGAACACATACTTTGGACCAAGTAAAATTTAAAAGATAAATATTTATTTGGAGCCAAGGGGAATAACATAATAGAGGAAAGGGTAAATTACATCAATTTTCCTTGAGATTAATTGATATTATATTTACTGCGTCCTAGATTTTAAAATTGCACCTACAACTCTTACAAAAATAATATTAATAATCATTAAAATGTTTTTTCTAAATTCTCCAATTAACCCCATAACCTAACACCCTATTTTCCCTAATTTCTATCATAACAAATACGAGTAACTTACTCCCTTATTCCTTCATCTTCTCCCACCAGATTCTTATTACCAACATATTGCTTGCAACTCCAAAACGTGTAGGTGTGGCGGTAGAACAATGTCGTCAACTTGGTGACATAGAAGGACGCGAGGTAGATAGCGATGCGGTGACGTTAAGTGTTCATGGCACTTGAGATGGTTGACATAGGTGGCTCTCACGGCTGTGTAGTAGAGCTTTTGATGGTCAAACGAGGTGGAGGATGCGATGATGATTGTAACATTCTCTACTGCTTTATGGATTGACGACTGTCCTCACAAACCAACATGAGTCTTTTTAGCATGCTTTGTCCTCAGCCCTTCACCAGGAAAACTTAGGAGGTCACCCATCAAAATTTCTCCGAGTCAAACCTGACTTGTCATGGAGTTCTTTCGTGATGAAATTTCTTGAAAAGAAGATGCATCTTGTTGGTATAGGTAGTACAAATCAATTCATATAAGCCCTCCTTAACTGTATAGTCTCATACCTACACAATCTTAGGATTCCTCTCATTCGGGTGTGTAATCGGTTCATTCATGTACCCTTAAGTCTGCCGAGGCGCTAGCTCTTTGCATCTTGTGCCTCCTTTGCCTTTGGCGATCACTCTCAAACCCTTGAATTCAAGATGTTACATGCCAACACCCTGAAAATTATTTAAAAATTAATTTGAGTTTTATTAGTCATAATTTCAAAAATCTGATAGTTTTAACAATGATGAGGATGGTCTAACGGTTTTGTAAAAATAAAATGAATAATGCTTTCTTAGGCCCCGTAGGCTGCCAAGCAGTAAACCACGATTCGAGACGAAGGTGCGAATTGGGAAAACATAGAAATAAGATTAGAAATAGATAGAAATAAAGATTTTATACCTGGAATTTATTTTCGGGCAATATTTGATTACTCGGATTATCTTTGTTTTACCGTTGGTGAAGAATTACGGTGTCGCGTTTCTAACACCGAAAGATAATTTATTCTTATAAAAAGGATAATATTTATCCTTTATATGCCAAGTGTAAGGCTAAGATTTAATCTTGCTTTATAAGATTAAATCCTAGCCATTCATTCCTTTTTATTATCAGAAAGAAAGCATATTTTATTTGCACAAAGACTACATCTATGACAAGATAAATATAACACAACTAATCTTATCTCCTTGTTAACCCATTCTCAGCCAGCTTCCTAAACACACAGCCATCTCCATTTTTGTTCCTTCAAAGAGCATGAAACTTGATTCAAACCTCCATTTTCCTAGCTTAGAGTTGTTAAAACTTCAAAATTTCTTCACTAAACTTGTTCTACATCTCAATCCCTACAAATCTAACCGATTAAAATTTTAATCCATCACTATTTTCCCACTTTGAGCCATCACCCATCACTGCAAAAAAGAAGTTTAATGGCTGTTTAGAAGGATTTTGAATGAGAAAAGCACTTGGGAAATATTGTTCTAGGCAAGGAGCTATGAAGATTCAAGTAGGGTTTTATTTGTTTGCTTTTCTTTCCAATTTTGCTCTAATTGTTTCTGATTGAATTGGCTGGAATTTTCTAGATATATTGGTTGATGATAGCTAGATATTGATGTATTAATTTTGGTGGAGTGAAAAATCATTTTTGTCAAAAGAGGATTTGACACATGCTGCTAGATTTTCAGATTTCAACATGGCAGCTTTTGTTCATGAATTTTCTAACCTAGTTAGAAGCTTTAGATTGAGTTGAAAATTTTATATGATGTAGTTAACATGTTAAGGCATCTTCAGTAAAAATTTTGAGGTATTTTGGTCACTTTTGCTATGTTTAAAAAGTCATGAACCAAAGTTGTAGCTGTGCTGCCTGAGATATTGACTCTGAAACTGTAAATTTTGCAAATTTTGTTACTATAGCAAATGATTGATTCTTCCTTTGAAATTTTTACAGGGAGTTGATAACATATTGAAGTGTAACCATGATTTTTATTTTGAATTGATTCAATCATTTGCTAGGGTTAAAAATTATGAGATTTTGGTTCTGAGTTGAGGCTGAGTGGTTTCTGACCACCAAGTTTGTCTATTTTTGTTAAACAAGTTAGAGAATAATTTTCCTTCTGAAATTTTTACAGGGCCTTGTGGACACATTGAGGTGTCTTGAAGAATTTTTATAGCCCTTTAAATGGATGTTTGATGGACAGAATAAATTGTACTCCTTTGGCATGAATTCTGCCAACCTGATGTATTTCTGCTGAAATGAATTTAAGTATTGAGTTGATGATATAATGACTCTTGATTTAAGTATGATGAGTATGAATGCATGCTAGACAATTTAAAGATTGATTTATGAGGCAAAAATGAGAATTACTTGTGATTGAAAGCCTACATGTGGCTTATGCATGCATTTGAGAAAAGAAAGTACATAATGCAGTTATATGAGAAAAGTGAATGCATAAATTTCACTCGTGCATGTTCTGACATATGGAGAAAACAGAAACAAGACTTATGTAGAATGAGGGGAAGACAAAAAGAGGAACTTCCCTAGAGATAAAAGGGGAGGCAAACAGAGGAACTTCCCTAGAGATAAAGGGGAAGACAAAAAGATGAACTTCCTTAGAGATAATATGAGTCGGTAGACGTATCAGCTAGGAATAGATCTGTGTGAGAATTGGAGAAAGTAAATCCAATGATCATGTATAGGAATGAGCTTAGTCCTGATAAGCAGTCTATTTCCCTTATGTGGTGTGATCAATTATAAATACCATTTGGTATAAACTATTTATTGTGGAGTTGTCCATGGCAGATATCCGTTGGGTATAAACTGAGTCTTTCCTATGTCGATGAAAAAAGAAAAATGCACTAAGTTGAGTTCTATGGCCACAAGTGAAGCCAGGTCATTTTGAGATAAGTTCAATTCATTTGGCATATGTATACTCACATCACATTTAATTGCTTGATTAGGATTATTAACTATATATATGAGCTTTATAGTATATGTGTATTAAGTGATTAATCATTTAAAAGCAACCCACTTTGGAAATATGATTTGGAACTTTAAAAATGAATCATTATCATGTAATGCTTGATCACATTTTCTTAATAAACCAAAGTGGCTGGGGCGATGACGATGACATTATGGTTGAATTTATAGGGAGGTACCCTATTGAGAATTGTATAATTCTCACCCCTATGTGTTTGTTTTCCCGTGTCGTCTCCAGGTTGATCCAGAGAATGATGCGGCTGCTGCGTGAAAGAAACTCGAGATTGTAGTAGTTGATATTTTAGTGGTATTTAGTTGGAGTCATATGTATGTAAATGTAATAGCGATTGTATATGTATTAAAGTTCATAGTATAGAGCTTCCTTATGTAATTGACTTTATATTAAATAAATATTTTGAATCTTTGTTATATATTTTAATTGAAATTACTCTACTTATTACATGATCCCATCGAATTTGGCATAGTTATTTAAGAAAGGTCCGCTAATTTAGAAGTAACAACCCTCGAATTTGATACCATGACTTAAAGATGACGTTGTACTTGGAAGGATGTTACAATGATGATAAACGATCTGGATTGGAGTGTGATTCTGAGGCGATGGTGGCTCATGGTGAGGTCGCTACGACTTGCGGTGGTTGTGGTGAAGCCCCAACGGCTTGTGGCGGTGAGCGACAGTGGTGAGTAGCTAAGGAAGAATAGTTGCTATAGGGAAATGATGGGTTTGGCAATTTGAAACTTCATCTTCATTTTTTTTCTTATTGCAGTGTTTTTTATTTTTTAAACAATAATTTGGTTGATACTGGAATAATTTTGGTGCTAAGATGGTTTTGGTTTGTTCTTATGTTTATATTGTGCTTGAGTTGAGATTGTTTTTGGTTTGTTCTTGAGTTGAGATTGTTTAATTTTATAGGCTTGAATTTGTTTTATATTTTTTATTTTAGCTATTGTTTGTTTGAAAGAAGGAAAAAAAAAGCCTTGACTCTATTATGGCTGTAGGGGAGTGGCATCCTATAAAAACTGAAGAAACATTTGGGGGTATAACAATCCTTTCATGTGTTATTAAATTTTTTAAAAGTAATATTTGTATTATTATTAATTGTTTATTATCAATAAGGGAGGTCAATGCAACAATCTTTAATCAATTAAGGGAATCAAATGTGTAATTTTAAAATCTAAAAATGAGTAAGTGTTTTATCAATTGATCTTAGGAAAAATTGCTGTAATTTGCCCTGGAGGAAAACATTAATAGGAAAGTGGAAGCTTCAAAAAAAAAAAATTTAAAAAAGAATGACGATGAAAGAAAGGTTTAACCCCCAAGTTGCTTCAGTCCCATGGGTCAAGCAGGGAAAAATTTTTAAATCTAAAAAGAATGGCGATGAGTCAAATTTTTTAACAGATTGAAAATATCACCTTGCTCCGCTAAAAGCTGTGGATTTAGCATATCAATCCAACATGTTTGACCCCTTTGCCACACCTAACGGTGAAAGAAACTTCTAGCCAAATCATACGACTATTTGAAACCAGTTGTCATTCCTTTCCTCAAATATCTTTGGTTATTTATTGTTGGAAGTAATGATTAATTTCTCATGCTGTAAAGCTCACATATATGAGGTTTTATATCTAACACAAAACCATCTCCACACACATAGCTAGAAATTGAATCTCATTAAATACTTAAGAAGTCCAATTAATTATCAACTGTAGTATCGCGGTTAGTTGCCATTCCTTTTTTTTATAACAAAAAAAATTATAATAAATGTGTCGGACTCAGTCGAGAGGACCTGAGGGAGGGCCACACAACTAATTTTTCGTGAAAGACAGGAAGGCTACCGCTGGCTCATTGGTGAAACCGGGGGGGGGGGGGATGGTTAATTTGGTTTGAAATTGAGCGAAATGAATTCAAAATGGATCATATATAAATGGATTAATTGGTTTGATTTAGTTTTTAATCTTTCCAAAAGATTTGAACCAAATCGATCTCTACTATCGGTTGGTTTGGTTCGAATTATCCTAATTATAATATATATATATATCCATGTAACAACTAATAATAATATAAAAGTTTGGGTATTGTTTACTTAATAATGTTGTAAATATATAGGTTATTGGGAAAAATATAAACTAAGAAGATAAAAATGTAACTCTATTACAAAAATTTTAGTGCAAACTTTTAAAATTTTAGAAATGAATAAAAATGGTTGATCGTGTTATATCAAACATTTTAGTGTTTGGGTGATTAAATAAAAAAATATAAATTCAAAAATGAACTAATAATAATTAATTTGGTTTGGATGTCAATCCCATCGGGTTTGGGGCGGATAACAAAATTCATCCTTCTTTTACATTAATGTGTTTGCATGGACTATCTCTATAAGGTAATATATATTCAAATAACTTGATATGCAATTTCTTATTTACATATTAACACATAAGAATTTTAAAATTTTAAGTATTTTTATGTGATATTCATAAGACTTAAAAAAAGTGAATTTTAAATTTTTTTATTATAGAGAATTCTAATTTTTTTTTTCGTTTTTGTTTCTTAACTCTTACTTTCCCAACTCTACTACCATTTATTAACTACTACTACTATCTCATCAGATCAGAACTCATATTTATCTTATTCAAGTAAAAAGATTAAAATAAATTTAATTAAAGCAATAAGAATTATTTATATTTTAAATTTTTTGAAATTTAATAATACTCAATCCAAACGCAACTAACTTACGCTATGTTCTTCATCCGGCAATAAATGTATTCCGTGTGAGTAGTTGTGGAAATTTAACCAAGACATTTGTAAGCCTTGCATTGACCTTGACTCCAGTGAAGAATCCCATCCAAAGTTCCAGTATGAATTAAATAAAGCCTTTTTCTAAGCATGGTGCTCAAATTACAAAACCAGTGTATATTGAATTGAAAATCTTCCAAATATACGTACTCCGAAATGATGGAGTGGCGTGGGCTGATGAACAAGAGCTCAAGGTTGCTCTTGTTTTATGCAGCATTAATGCTGGTTGCAGGGTATGGAAGCAAAGCTTGCTTCCAAGAAGAGAGAGCAGCGCTGCTGAATTACAAGGAATTCCTCAAGCCTTACGAGAAATCAGTGGAGACTAGCCTGTCTTCATGGGCGAGTGACCCAAACAGTGATTGCTGTGAATGGGAGCGCGTCACATGCGATCCTGCTTCGGGCCGTGTGATCCGTCTCTCCCTTCATTTCTTATATGGAGCTACCAAGCCCGCCGGCGTTCGGTTTCTACCGGACAGTATTTCTTCTTGCTTGAACTTCTTAAGGTTGAACTTTTCTTTGTTCCTGCCCTTCAAGGACTTGAGAAGCCTTGATTTGTCCTCCAATTGTTTCAATGACTCGGTTTTGACTCGAGGCATATTAAATATTGAGTTTAATTTTCATGTATATAGTTTTTTATTTATATGATTTTTTAAATAATAAATATGAGATTTAATATATATATATATATATAAGTAGATAATTATATAAAAAAAATTTATATCATCAACACATAAAAATCAAACTCTTAAATATTAATTGAAAGTAGTTGTAATTTTCATTTTTATTTGCATTAACTAGCGGGTATTTTTATAATAACCTCCTAATAATCAATTTAATTAACCATGTTTCTAATTTAAGATTCTGCTTACAATAATATAATTTGTATTTTGCATAATATCTAAAGACTATAATAAAAACATAAAAGTTTAAACTAAGAAAATTATTAGACATGTCATTTAAGGGTAAGTATTCATTATTTTAAGAGTTTGTTTATTCGAGTTAAATGTATTTTTTATTACATTGGTAAAATGATGATTATTCTTATAAGAACTTAATTATAATGTACTAATTAATAGTATAAAAAGATTTTATATTCTCATTCTACCAATTCTTTTATTTGAATAGTTATTTAAGCAATTGGCATAGAAACTAGTGATATTTACTGATATGATAATTTTTTAATGAAAAATAACATGAAACACGAATCACGGTATTTCCGAATTATCTTGAAGGTTACGGAGGTAAGTCGGCTTTGAAGATGTTAGAGACATTAGATCTCAGCAACTGTGCCTTTAATAGCAGCATCCTCGAAATGTTGCGCTCTTTCAAATCTCTCAAGACTTTGCTGCTTTCTAATAACAAACTGGATGGAGCCTTCCCTGTCCAAGGTACGCATAATTAAATAGACACCCAGTTCGCAATATCAACAATATTTTGACATAAGAATTCACTTTTCGTTTATAATTATAATAATTTTTCGTGGTAATTATAATACATTTTTATTATATTATATAATATCTTTCTTTTTACTTATTTCACCTTTTAATCTAATAGTTATATAAATTATATTTATAAAGAGTAATGCTAGTTTGACACCAAAAAGTGAATGTTTGTTTAGACACTCACTTTATAACAATTAGATGTGATGAATGTTAAGGATAATTAGGGATCACCATCACATTCAATGGTTATAAAGTGGGTGTCTGAATAAACATCTACTTTTTAAGTGTCAAAATATCATTACCCATTTATAAAACTTTATATTGATTTGAATTTGATTTGTAGTCTGTTTATATAAATTAAAATAATTGTACGTTATGAACTGTTTAATTTTTATTTTATTGATATTCAATAATTTCAAATTTTAACAATGATTAATATATATTGGATTTAATTTATATGCACTGACAGTGTAAAATTTTTTTATATAGTCATTCAATCATATATTACCACATCAACTATAATAGTTGATTTTCTCAGTTACTACTTAAAAAGTAATTCAAACAAAAGATTTTAATTAGATGTTGCTATAAAATACTTTTTCACTGTGAATACATCAAAATTAATCTTATATATATTCTATAAAACTCATTAAGTGTATACATTAAAGGTGCGCTTGTTTATTCTTTTTTATAACAATTTTTTCATAAAAAAATTGTTTCTTATTTTTTAATATAAGTGACAATGAAATATGAATCTATAATCTCATGATTATTACTTAACTCATTACGCACTGATTTACTTTAATATATATATATATATATTAAAGTATCATTGTAACATATTTCTTTTTTTTTTTTTACCTTTACTAACAAGTAGGAGGATGTTGGTATGCGATAATCTTTGTAGATTATTGTTAATGTGATTTTAGGCCATTTTGGGCCTACAATATTGCTTTGCTTGGTTATGTCAATATGCCACTGCAATCCAAACTATCAAGGCAGTTTACATTGCCACTTTAGAGCCTATTTCGTTTCAATTTTTAATTTTTAGTTTTTTAATTTTTAGAATTTTGTAAAAAAAATTAAAAACTAAAAATGAAATTTAAATTTTATAGTTTTCAGTATGTCATTCATAGAATATGAAAAACTGAAAATAAAAACTAAAAACTAAAAACTGAAGCCAAACAGAACATTAGTGGTAATGTAGATTGCCTCATGGGGATGGGTGTCTATGTGCATTAACACTTGGATGGTAATCCTTCCCGTGTTTATTTTATTATTAACAAAACAATAATTGTGAATTATTATTATATAATAATTAAAACATAATAGTTAATGTTAATTATGATTTTTTATTATTATTATTATTATTTCAATTATAGTTATTTATTATTATTAGTGTTGTAATTAATATTAGTGATAATTATTAATTAACATTAATAATTATTTTAATATATTCTTATAATGTTAAATAATAATTAATAACAATTACTACTAATATTAATAGTAATTAATTAATTATTACTATTATTAATTGTTATTAATGAATATTACAAATAATAATAATGACAATTTTATTATGCCATGACTCAATTTGAGAACGTAATTGGCACGTGGGAAATCTCGTCCCCACAAGCCTCATGACCACTGAGTCGTACTATATACATAATTTAAATTATCATTTTAAATTTTCAATACATAATTAATATCTAAACTCTTTCATTTCATAACTCTAGTGTGGAATCCATAATCATCAAATAAAATATCAACAAAGTTGCTCTATGCAAAACATGAAATCATATATGTTTAAATATATGACAAGTCTAAATCATAGTTACAAAATACTATAATCATATATAGTATAGGACTCTCCCCATACAATCACTGGAGTACTCTACTAAAAACATAAACTGATGCTTTATTACAAAATGAAGCTCACGCAAACTGAAGTAAAGCTACTACTGAGGAAGAAGATAGGAAAGATTTGAAGCAGCAATTGTATTTGTAAGGGAGAGGAAAAGAGAGGGGTGAGTTTTATCTAAAACTCAGTCAATAGATTCTCATCAGTAACTCTCACATGGGACAACCAATAAGAAAGATAATAATAATAATACAAGAATCGTAAAATAAATTTCATATTTATTTACATAATAAACCAAAGTCAGTGATTTGTGCAAATCATGAAGAATAGTAATCTAATAAAAACACCAGAAGAAATCTCTAAAGATATATATATATATATCATAATAATAACAGGTAATAATACTTTGAACTCAAAAAGGTACACATGGAAGTCCCATATTGGATACCTAACTAGGTTCCATTCTCTGAATACTTTGATAGACAACTTGATACTAAGACTAATGATCTCTCATAGCCATTAACTCACTATTTGTTTCTTTATAACTACCGTATAACTTAGAATCACATATGAAAACTAGGTAACTTCTCTAAATTTTGTATGTGGGCTCTAACTCTTGATTATTGAAAAGCACTATTTTGTAAACATATACTTCTTGGAAGGATTTATTTAAACACAACATTCCAAAGTATTGATATTCATATTCAAATTTGTTCATAAAATCAATTGAGCAACAAACATGGTCTCATGAGTTTTTTAACACTATTTTCATGATGACTTGAAAAGTATAAAATCCATAAACTAGACAAAATTTCTCAATAATTCATGCTTGTCATAAAATAATTTCTAAAATTATGCTTCTATGCCATAAGGCCAAGAAAATAACTCTAATGACCAAAATAAAGATTATAGGATTGAACTCACTCATTTTGAGGGGATGAACTAGTGGTGTCAACACCAATAGAGCTCTGTGGAGCGAGGATAGTACCAACATCTACCATGGAAGCTAAATAAAAAAAAACTATGACAACAATTATATAGACATTGGGAGAGTACTTAAGCTTGACAATAATCAAGAACAATAATGATCAAGCACAAGAAGAGGAAGAAAAAAAAAAGGAAACCTAGCATAAACCATCAACAATATCCTACCTTAAAGCTTGGAGAAAGTAGGATTGAGAGAGGATGAAGGTGAAGGATAGAAGGGAGATTGGAGACTTCGGGTTTGTGTTGTTGGGGAACAAAACACATATAGGAAAGGTTTATGTAGGTTAGGGTATCAGTAAATGAAACTACGTCATTTTGGATCTGTTCTGACATCGGGGGCATTGCTATAGTGGTCTATGATCGCTATAGCGGTTAACAGAGGAAAAAACCCTCTGTTTATAAACACATAACTGCTACAGCAATCCCTTCTATGACACCACCATTATAGCCGTCTTTGACTGCTATAGCGGTCACCCGAGGACTGAAGGTCTCAAAATACATGTTTTGCATTTTTCATGTTTTTATGCATCTAAGGCCTTTCCGACAACACGAGTGGGTCCTAGGGGGCTTTAGGGCTATGCTAGATTTATCTAAGGATCCGTGGACCTAAGGCATCATATTATTATTATTAAAATACATATTACTTACTAATCCTTTTATATATCAAACAAGGTCATGTGAATTGCCAATTAGATTATCTATGCATACCAAACAATAAATTGTAACATTATCAGTAATTTAAAAGGTGATAATATTTCTGACTAGGAAAAATCCAAATTAGTAATTTTATTTGGCAATGTGCCAGACACTACTTAGGTTAGAAATTACTACTTCTACTTCTACTTATTCTACTTTTATTTCTATCACTAAATACTCATTTTAATATTTTAAAAATATATTAGGGATAAATTAGTTGCTCAAAATTCAAAATGAAAGTCGCTCATTAGTCTTCATAGTTCAAAAAAGAAAATAAATTGGTCTAATTATACATGTCTGTACAATTAAAATGGTGAGAAACTAATTGAGAATTTTTAAATTTTGAGAGACCAATTTATCCCTCTGTATATTTCTATAGGATAACAATGAGTTTCAATGTATTCCTACTTTTCATCTTGAAAATATTTTTTAATAGCTTATTCAACTGCACCTTAAAAGTTATTGAGTGATTGTATCTGGTTTGTACATACATACATATATGTTGAATAGCTTATTCAATCTATTCTCATTATTTTGCCGCATGTATATCAGAATTGTTGCCTTTACAAAACTTGGAGCGGTTGGGTTTAAGCAGCAATGCGCTACTTGAGATGAGCCCCTGGACAATGCACGGTATGTGGTTGTGTGCGTCTGTCTCCTGCTGACAGCGCCTGTCCGAATTTTTATAATTTTACTTTGCAGCAAGCTACTACTTATTACATGAAAGATTGGAGTATCACTTGATAATTATTTGTTTCAGCTTGCATATGCTAAGGTTTTTAATTATGAGAAATAATGGTATCAGAGATAGATTTGCAACAAAGGGGATTGTGAAAAATAATAACTTTGGACAATTTGGTTCAGACTCCCAACCCTTGATAGGTTCCTTGCCTTCCACAAAGCTAATCTATCCTGAATATTGTTCAAAACAAGTCTCCAAATAGCAGCCTTCTTTGGACACGCTCCCAAGGGATCACCAAGATAAACAATGGCAAGTTCTGCACCTTGTAACACAACATACTACTTGTTTGATTCACACATCCACATACCCTCACAACCAAAAGGGATCAGGGAACAATACTTAGTCCAGACATTAAGAAAAAATAGACTATAAGTCATCTACAGTTTACCGTCTTCCTCTTTCTCGGACAAAGAATTAAGCTATCATCCACAAATTAGAGGTGGGATATGTTACGGATGTTGTGCATATCAACCCCTTCAATAAAACCAACTGATTTTCTTACAATATCATTACATTTAAAACTTCCCCTATTAACACTCAAAAAAAAAAAAAAGGAAAATGGATCTGTCAACCCAAATCTCCATTCTCCTCCCCATCCGAAAAAGGGCAGTAGGAGAACCATTAATCAATATCGACATAGATGCAGTTGAGACACCATGTGATATCCACCCTCGTCATTTTGCTCCAGACTCCGCTAACTTCAACACTTGAAAGCTCCATCTCACCAAGTCACCATATCACAAGCTTCGTGAAACTAATTAAAATCTAGTTTCAACGGAGTTGCTTTAACTCTACTTAGCCCATCACATCACCCCATTTTGAATTAATGCACTACCTATCATATGCCTATTTTGAATAAAGGAAAACTGCTTCTGACTAACAATTAGCGGATGAGACTATTTTTTTTTGTATATATATATATATATATATATATCTGAAAAATTTTAGATAGTGAAATCTAAATTTGGGACCTAGAGTGATAAACTGTTCAATCCATTTCCAAGAGAACTTTCTGGGAAGCAAACCCCTTAACATTGCAGATAAAGTTTGCCTAAGGCTTAATCCACTTCTATTGAGCTAAACCTCGGCTCATTTGGTTTGGATAAGATGATTCTTTTAATGGATCATCATTATGCAAAAGTACACAAAATACAATTGTTAGAAACGTCTTCTCATTTTTAAAATTAATTGTGAGAGATCATACATGACAAGATCATGTGAAAAATCAATATAAAAGGATTCATTCCCAGGAAAAACTACTAGAAATAACACTGTAATTCTCTTCAATTATCATTGCTATATACACATCTAATTAATAATATTAGCCAAAAAATAAGATATATATTTTTTTTTTGTGTTTATGCATAACTTGTGTTTCTTTTATCTATGCTTTGAAATTGGAGGCGATTTTTCTTCACTTTAAACTTCTGTTAACTAAAAGACTAAACATTAGATTAAATTTTTTTATAAATAAATTATACTGATCTTTCTTGAAATTTGGTGAAATGAAACTCAATTTCCCTCTATTTATTCGAGTGGTACTGACCTTCACTAGATGTATCAGGTAATGTGCAATGAAAGGGATTTTACAAATTCAGAAATGATCGATGTAATAATTTTATAAATTCTCTTCGGTAAATTGTACAAATAAAAAAGTATCGTGGTGAATTTCATAAAATCTCAGGTGTAATATGTCATTTTCTAATTAAATTGATAATGTATAGAAAATCAAATGACACTTTTATTAGCAAACAAGAATCATGATATTAATTTCAATGAACTATTGTTGAAGATTTCAAAAGGATGTCAACATTGAAGAAGTTAGAGACGTTGGATCTCAGTAACACTTACTTGGCAGAGATGAACACTGCTGGCATCTTCAAGAACCTGAGTGCTTTCAAGTCCCTCAAGGTCCTAGCCCTTCGCGGCAACAGTATAGCTGGACCTCTTGCTATCCATGGTATCTTACATGCATACGCATAACCAAAGTGAATTTGAAATCAAATATGTTTCCGGTCTCAAAATTTGCGGTTCCATATTTTTTACTGTTCAGACTTATCACTTCTGCAAAATCTGGAGACGCTGGATTTGAGTGACAATCAACTCACAAGCCCATCGACAACTCCGGGTATGTGGCTGCATGCATTTTTGCCTTTTCGTTGTTTGGAATTTTTGATTGCACCATAAGATTCATAGCTGATTTTTACCTTGATATTACCAATAAATAAGTACTAACTACAAAAGGTGAAAAAAAAAAGAAGCTTTCTAGTTAGCTTGTTCCTAATTAGCACGTGTTTATCAAGTTTAAGAAAACCGAATCGGATATCAGTCATGTCAACGCACTTCTTCGAAGGTAGAGGTCCAATCGGGTTCCACTCGGGTATGTACGTGTGTGTATGAATGCAGGTTCATTTACTTAAATGCGAGGAGGATACTTACATCCATAACTTGTCATGCACATATCATTTTATTAATTTAACCATTAAATTTAAAATTTTTATTAAATAGATTAAGTATATAAATTTCATACAATTATAAAATTATTTGATACTTCATTATATGACTTTATTTTAACAGATAATATATATTTAAAAATATAAATAAATATTTTATTATTAAAATCATAGTTATCAGGCTCGACTTGGACATCAACTCGGCCAAGACACTGGGTCACTGGTTCAACCGATTGAACCGAATTTAATTAAATTAATATATTAAAAAAATTATTAGGCTATATATATATATATATATATTATCATAGATATAACAAAGGACAATGGTGGCTTGATTGTTTTGGAGCGCGCCCATCACGTTGCTAGTGTGTGTTCGAACCTTTCCTCAAGCATTTTTGATGTGTGAGGTCAAAAATGCTTTGATGTGTGGTCAAAGTGCAGTCAAAGCGGGTTGATGGCGTGGGTTGATTGGCCAGTCCGCTAGTTTGCTCGTGGGTTGATCCAGGTTTCCAGTGACCGGTTCACTGGTTTCCGGTCCGAACCGGCCTGTTCGGTTTGATTCTGATAACACTGATTAAAATGCATGTCTATTGTTATCTAATTTTTCTGAAATTTAACATGGTTGATCATCAATATATATGAGAATGAGATACATAGATATGGCTTTTATAATCATATATCAATGGTATCATTGAAAGTTAATTAATGATAATAAATGCTCATATGGTCACTTAAAAAATCATTTTGTATTTTAATTTTAACCATTTATGTAACATACAATGATCAATATTTGCTCTCTCTCTCTCTCTATGTATAGGACGACTCAAGTGAAATAAATGGTTTATTATGGGAGTGAGAGGAACAAATCTAAGTTGTATAAGTATACATGAATGATTAAAATTGAAAGTTAACTGAGGATAATTAATAATCATATGATCATTTAAAAATATCATATGATCACTTATATTCTCCTATTTTTCGTTATTTTATGTATCTATGCAAAGTGTATTAGTTGCTACTTTAATAAAGTTTTATTCTATTTGCACTCTAGGTATGTGTAGAACTCAGAATCTTCGGGAGCTATATCTCAACAACAATAATCTTACTGGGAATCTAGCTTCCTTCTCTTGCCTTGGAAACTTGACTTCACTTCGAGCTCTTGATCTCTCAAACAATGCCTTAAGTGGAAACATATCGTCATCTTTTGGTGCTCAACATACACTTCTCGAGCTCCTTTCCGTATCAGATAACAATTTTGAAGGCACTTTCCCATTAAGCTCCTTGACTAATTATTCAAAGCTCAAGGTACTAAGACTTGGCGGAGTGCAGAACAAGAATTTTCAGGTGGAAACTGAAAATCCCCCTTGGGTTCCATCATTTCAATTGGAATATCTCGACATGGCCAATTGCGAAGTGAACTTAGCTACAAGAACAATTCCCACCTTCCTTTCCTACCAACGCGGCTTGAGATATATTGATCTCTCAAACAGTAACCTGGTTGGTAGCTTTCCAAACTGGTTGTTAGTGAACAATCCAAAGTTGGAAGATGCGTTCCTAAATAATAACTATTTCAATGGATCTTTTCTATTGCCCTCTGGCGAAGGTCAACACACGGATCATCTCTACACATTGGACATATCACAAAACAAGATCCAAGATAAGCTCCCAGAGACATTGGGATTCTTTTGTCCAAATCTGAGATATCTAAATGCTTCTAACAATGTCCTTGATGGTGATATTCCGGCTTCAATTGGAGAGATGTCATTCCTGAAGACTTTGGATTTGGCCTACAATAATTTTTCTGGGAAATTACCAAGTAATATGTTTCGGGGATGCATCTCATTACAAATTTTGAGATTATCACATAATGGCTTCCGAGGACAAATACTTCCTGCACCTTTGAGCATTATATATTTGAAAATGCTGATGGTAGACAATAACCACTTCGATGGAACACTGCAAGGTGGATTGCGGAGTTTACAAGATCTGCGTGTACTAGATATTTCCAACAACAACTTATCTGGTGAACTTCCAGGTTGGGTTGGAAATTCGAAGCTCAGAGTCTTAAGTGCATCATGGAACAACTTCGAAGGTGCAATACCAACAGAGTTGTGTGAACTTGAACAACTTATATTTGTAAGCCTATCTCATAACAGATTCTCCGGTGCAATACCTTCTTGTTTGGGCATGCCATCATCATTGATGTACATTCACTTGCAGAAGAATAGTCTTATTGGTACCATACCTGAATAACTATTAAGCTCTAAATTATCCTCTCTTGACTTGGGAGACAACAACATTACCGGAGGTATTCCCAAGAGTGTTAATGGGCTTGCAAATTTGATGTTTCTTTCATTGGCGGGGAATAGATTACAAGGTCAACTTCCTAGGCAGATATGTGAGCTAAAAGGACTCTATATCTTGGACCTTTCCCGCAATAACTTCACTGGGCCCATACCCACATGTTTGAACAATATCTCCTTTGGCAATGAAGGATATCCCAGTTACAGTGACTTCTTATTTTGTTACTTCGAATTTCTATATCTTGACTTGACCTATACTGTTTATCGGTACCTCCATTTTTATGTCAAGATGTACGACAAAGGTGCTGCTTATTGGATCCCAGAAGAAATGCAACTCACCACAAAAGGTTCAAGTCTCTCATATAAAGGCAATACTTGATCATATGACAGGATTGGATTTGTCCTTCAATCGCCTAGAAGGTAAGGTTCCGCAACAACTAGGAGATCTAATTGCCCTTCGCGCACTCAACTTATCACACAACAATTTGGAGGGATCCATTCCAAGAAGCTTCCAAAAGTTGAACACGATTGAAAGTTTGGACCTTTCTTTCAACAAATTGAGTGGACCAATCCCTCCGCAACTGCAGAGCTTGAACTCTCTATCTGTTTTTAATGTGTCCTACAACAATTTGTCAGGCCAAGCACCTGATAAGGGACAATTTGCAACCTTTGACGAGAGCAGCTACAGAGGAAATCCATATCTCTCTTGGAATGTCAGTAACCACGGCATTGCAACACCACCACCACCACCACCAGCTGCCTTGAATTATGGAGATAACAATTCTGCCATTGATTTCACTTCATTTTTCTGGACTTTTGGTGCATCATATGTTATGGCAATCTTGATGTTCATCGCAATCCTTTGGATTAACCCTTATTGGCGAAGAGTATGGTTTTATTTTATCGAAGATTGTCTCTATAAATGTTTTGGTGGGATCCTTAAAGATACATTCATTTAGACATATAGCAAAATGGAGAATAAATTGCAAAATGAATGTTGTCTTCATATTACTTCGAATTAAAATTCACAAAAGACAGTATTTGTTGATTACCTTTTCAATTATCTCTCTCGTATAACCCTTTTTTTTCATTAAAAAAATAAAAAATAAAAACTCTCGTATAACCTGTACCTTTCCACTAAGCGCACAGAGAGGTTAATAACTTGCACATCTATGGTTGCATTATTATCAAGGGATTCAAGTCCATCAAGCGGCTTCTCAGTATGGGGTGGTAGATTAGGTTAGTTCACACCAGTAGAGGGGGCAATTCTTGGGCTTTATTTCTAGAAATTTAACCTATTAACTCGAAATGCTCATCAAAATTGCCAAGTAGCACCTGGGAAAAGAGATACCCTAAAATTCTCCAAGCAAAAAAAAAAAAAAAAAAAACTTCTCATCACATATATGCGTGTGCACAAGCTATGTATCTGCGCAAGTGCAACCAAATAAAAGGGGCGTAGACATTGCAGTGGAGCAATGGTAAGAGATCCATTACACGGCAGAAGGATTATGCATGCTACATGTTCCCAAAGCATAATTTTTGGGAAAAAGAAAAGGTTTAAAAGTATCAGAAAAAGAGAAAAACTATCAAATTGTTGACAAAGAAAACAGCACAATAAACAAAGGCAAGATATAAATGATCAAGAGATGGGCATTACACGATTGGGTCTAATCAAAACAAACACGAGTATGCCTTCATCTATTCTTCCTCAGCATCTTTGCTGTTCTTTTTCCTATGCTTCTTTTCACTCCGATCTGCATTACTGTCATCCTTTCCATTACTTAATTGTGGCACCAACATTATCTTTGGCATCTTTGCCTTTCACCTTTTTTTGCTTCTCAGACTTGCAATAATGAAGTTAATAGCCTGCATATTTATGGTTGCGTTAGCAAGGGATTATAGATTGCATTAGCAGAGCAAGAGATTCAAGGCGATCAAGCATCTTCTCACTATGGAATGGTAGATTAGGTTGGTTCACAGTTCACACCCTGAGACTGAGGGCAGTTCTTGTGCTGTGTTTATAGCAAACCGAAACTATGACCGATCAAGAAATTATTACATGATCGAATCCAATCAGCCGCAGGTGCTTATTTAGAGGTGTGATATGCAGACAGGCAGTTACAAGCTGTGAATTAATCCCCAAACACTCATTAAGCAATACTGCCAACTTCTAGTTGGAAATGATGCAAAGATACATATAATGTTCTCATCGTATGCGTGTGCAAAAAGCTATGCATCTGAGCAACCAAATAAAAGGGGCGGAGACATGCAATGGGGCAATGGTAAGAGATCCATTATACGTCAGAAGCATTATGCATACTACATGTTCCCAGAGCATAACTTTTGGGAGAAAGAAAAGGTTAAAAAGCATCAGGAAAAAGAAAAATAACCAAAATTTTGATGAATAAAACAGCACAATAGACAAGACAAAGTCAAAATATAAATGAAAGTTAAAATATAAATGATCAAGAAATGGGCATTACACGATTGAGTCTAATCAAAACAAACAAATGAACATGCCTTCATCTACTCTTCCTCAGCATCCTTGTTCTTCTTTTTCTTATGCTTCTTTTCACTCCTATCTGCATTACTGTCATCCTTTCCACTACTTATTGCAGCGCCACCATTATCTTTGGCATCTTTGTCTTTCTTCTTCTTCTTTTTCTTCTCAGACTGGTCCACATCTGGCGATCCGTCTTCGACCCCTTCCTTGTCCTTCTTTTTCTTCTCTTTTCCAGTCCTCTCCTCATCTGAAGATGCCACTTCGCCATTCTCTTCTTTCTCCTTCTTCTTCTTTTTCTTTTTCTTCTTGACCTCAACCTCCACATCCCCATCTTTTACTTTCTTCAGCTTCACCTTTTCTTCCTTCTCAACCTCATCAACTTTCACCTTCTTAGCAGGATGAGAAGCAGGGCCATCGCCGCTTTCGTGTTTCTTCCGCTTCTTCCCTTCCCCGTTTTCATCCTTCATAACCTCCTTCTCCTTATCCTCCACAGCAGCCGCTTCAGGAGCAGCAGCCATACCGGCAATGGTGCTATCCTCACCGGCAGGCACAACAACATTCCTCAGCCACTCTTTCGGAGTCTTCTCATTGGGCTTCCCATGCTTATCCAGCTTGCCCTCGGCAATCAACTTTTTCTTCATGGCCGCCCTGGGGCCCAGACCCCACTTCCGGGGATAAGTATCTCGATCCATGACAACCCTCTTGATCTTAGCCACCACGCCGTGATCACAGGTGGCCATAACGGCAGTAGTCATCTCAGCAATGCCAAGAGCAATGGCTTCCCCCTTAGTAGTCATGAGCACAACCTCCTCCCCAACCTCAATATCATTCTCGAACCTAAGCAGCCCGGGGATCATGAGCTTGGCACCATAGCAAATGGCATTGACAGCAGAGTCCTTAACAACAAGCCTCTTGTAACTAGTCAAGAGCACCTCAAGGGGCATGACAACCCTCCTGAGGTAAGTCTCATCCCTGTAATTGTCATAAACCCACTGAGCATCCATGACATCATGCATAGAAACCATGTTATCCCTCTCACCCATGATCCCAGACCTCACCCTCCTAAGCTCCTGCATGTGCCCACCCACACCGAGAATCAAGCCCAGATGAACGCACATGGTCCTAACGTACGTGCCAGCCTCACAAGAAATCCAGAAAACAACCAAGTGCCGATCAGGGTCATACTCAAGGAGCTTACTCTCGTAGATGGTTCGGATGCGGAGCTGGCGCTTGACGGCGGAGATGAGGGGAGGACGCTGGAAGACGGCGCCGGTGAGGGACTCGAGGGCGCGGGCGACCTTGGAGGAGTCGGGGACGGCGGAGTGGAGGCGGGCGACGCAGACGTACTCCTTGCCGGCGCCCTGCTGGGACTTGACGAGGCGGGTGGCGCGGTCGATGCAGACGATGAGGTTGCCGGTGACCTTGGGGTCGAGGGTGCCGCTGTGGCCGGTCTTGTCGACGCGGAGGATGCGCTTGATCCAGGCGACGACCTCGTGGGAGGAAGGGTTGGAGGGCTTGTCGAGGTTGAGGACGCCGTACTTGAGGTACTCAGGGAGGGGCCGCTTCAGAGGGGAGTACCCGGACGGCAGCGGCGTGTAGTGCCCCGTCCTCACGTTGAGGCGGGCGTAGTTCTTGAGCAGGATGGGCCACTCCGACGTCTCGATTGCCGGTGTGTAGCTCTGTGGCTTTATCAGGAACTCCCTCTCTGCAGCAGCAGGTGCTGCTAGTTGTTGTTGTTGTTCTCCTCCTTCATCATCTTCTTGTTTGTGCTTCTGGTGCTTCTTCTTCTTCTTGCTCTCCGATTGGGACATGATTCTTGCCTTGTGTCTGCGTGTAATGGATGCTGATTGTGTTTGGATGGGTGAATGAAGGAAGGAGGAGTGAGAGTGGAGAGGGGTTTAAGGGTGAGTTTGAGAGTGGGGGCGATGGAAATGAACTAACTAGGGTTTTTGGTTTGGTGGTGTGAAGTGGAGTAATCGAGTACTGTAAGCTACTCACGTTGATGCGCCGTTTGTTTGATTGTTTATGTTTATGTGTTTCTGTGCCTAATGCCCATCTCAGACTAAACTAAACCCTAGCAAGTCCAATCCAAAACCCCTTTTTTTGTTTTTGTTTTTGTCATATTTTTGTGCTCTTGTCGAAGTGTGACATCTTTTTGTTACTCATCACTGCTTTACTACAATGTCCCAATGGCGGCCCAAAACCATCCATCACTTTTTCCTTTTTATTTTTCTTGTGTAAATAAAAACTCTATTTCTCCCAAATTTATTTATGTCGTGTCAAATTCTTACACACTACATAGCACATACACTACTATCGCCTCGCCTCGCCTCGCCGACTTTGCTTGTTTTCCGTTGGCGTTCCCTTCATTTTGTTTATCCTTCTTCTTCTTCTTGTCGCCAATTTGGGTTGAGAGTGAGCTTCGAAACCGTGATCGAGCTCAAGTCGTTATTAGACTCGGAAAGCCAAAAGGACAAGAGAAGAGCTTGCTCAACTCAACTCAGGTACCTCACCTCACCTGCTTCTGATTGCTCGCTTTGACCCTTTATTCATTCCTTTGATCCCAGACTGCACTCCGCATTTTTTCTTTCTTTTCAATTTGCAATATTTCATATGATTCTTTTCTAATGGGCATCATCATCATCATCATCATCATGTGTTCTGACATTCTATGGATTTGGACCATTCTGACAGTTCTGATACTAGGGAAGTGATTATTCGGATTTCAGAATGTTGCAAAGATGCAGCAAAGCAATCTCCAAAATTGGATCTCAGAGTACTATGAAATTGGTGAAGGATATTTGTGGTGGGACGAACCAAACCTACGCCAGGGTTGCTGCTGCTGCTGCTGCTGCTGCAGCGCCTGCGCCACCTACCCACGACAAACCTCTCACGGCGGCGCAACCATCACCGGTATCTGTTTCAAGCACCACCACCTTCTTTCTAGTCTCGCTACTCTATTCTATTCAACCATACTTGAGTTGAGCTACACAAAACCGAGTAATTAAACTTGTGTTGCTAATGTGATTTAAACTGTTTTCCCATTTTTAATTTAATTTTATGGGGTTTGCTTCTGTCCTGAGTGAGACACACAGAATTATACAATATGAGCTTGTAGGTTGTAGCTGACTTCAAGCGTCACACGTAAGAACATACAATATTGGTCAATGTTGACTGACTGCTGTATATATAACTTCAGAATCTGTGGAAAATATCTTTTAGGAGAGCTAAAATGCATCTTCTTTTTTTTTAACCCCTCGTTCTATGGATTATGAATTTGACAATTTGATGCAATCCTCTTGATGAGATTCTGCTAACTGAATCTGTATTTTGCAGGTTAACATAGACAAAATCTTTTGGTCTAAGCCCTGTTCACTGGCCCTGGCCCCTGATTCGCCGCTGAGAGTTGAGGAACCAGATTATCAGGGCATCAAGCGTTTCATACTAAGATTGATGCTGTTTTATAGTAAGCAGAGCAAGTCAATTCGAGGGGCTAATGTGGTCTACCAAAGAATCCTTTCACAAGCCGATAAACCTCCCATTTATGAAGGTGAATTCTCCTAATAGAAATGAAACAGTGTTAGATCTTGTAGCATTCTAAACTTTGTTCCTTCTGCTTGCAGTGTTTAACTTGGAGAAAACATTCAAAACAACATTCTCGTTACTTGTACTTCATATGTGGCTTTGTTTGCGCCGTTTGAAGCAAGAGGGGAAGGAGGGTGTTGAATTTGGGCAGTACCTTTATGAGATCTACAATCACGATGTGGAGCTAAGGGTGTCCAAAGCTGGAGTGAGTAGCCTTTTTTGAGTAGATATATTTTCACCTAGAATAAAAACTTCATATTTAGAAATAATTAACAATTCAACTAATTTATTTATTGACTGGTTCAATTACCCATTATTAGTTCCTAAACTAGAAATGTTTTATCAAGAAGTTCTTTCACGCAGTTTCCCAAAATACTTTGCGGGCATGTAGTAATTGACCTCTATATTAGTGGATTCTGAATTTCTGGTCATTTGATTTGGAATGCAGGTTAACCTGCTGTTGACTAGGTGGATGAAGGATCTGGAGAAGATTTTTTATGGAAACATCGTTGCTTATGATAGTGCCATGCTTCCAGAAGCTAAACCGGGTGATCTCTCTACTGTCTTATGGAGGTAGGTTTTTATCTGAACTTAATTTGCTTCATTGCTCTCTTACCGGTTATCATTCCTTTGTCTGGTACCTTCTGTGTTGGATATTAAATCAATGAAGATACAGTCTTACTGCCTACTTTCTTAAAAATTTCAGTTTTGGTTTCGTCATAGACTCATAATGTGTTTTTTCTGTGTTTTTATTTTTGCTTCAGGAATATATTCTCTGATGATGGTTCTTCAACACCGGACGAAGCTGCATCCCAGTCGGTGCAGGTATGCCTTATCTGTGATGTTAAGATTTTTCATTTTAAGGAACAGCCAAATTGGGGAGCATTTAGTGGTTACTTTTAATGAAATAGACAGGACTGAGTGAGGGACTTCTTTTTTGTATTGATCAACTTTTTACTTTTTTTTTCTCTGTCTTTCATTTGCTCTATTACCAAAAAAAAAAAGACTCTAGATCTGTTTCCAAAATAATTTTTTACAGCAATTTGGCTGTTTTACTTGTTTCCTTTGCATTTATTTTTTCATTTTATATTCGATGCTTTCAATTGTTTCGACTTTTATATTGAGTAAATATACATTGTACTGAGTTTCAAGCTTTCACATAGGCAATGGCCAGGTATGCTCGTCGGGAAGCAAGTTGCATGACTTTAACAGGTAAATACTGTCTGTTTAGTCCTTATCTGTAAGGACTGTGTGTATTTTTGTGTTGTTGATCAGGAAGTGGATGATAAACAATGCATTTATGCCTAATCCTATGTACTTGGTTGTAAACCATTGTGAGCTGCAGAGTTCCCTATCGCTATATAATGGTCCCATTGAGGAAGTTTTTTTTTTTTTTTGCAACAACTTTAATTCCATTAGAAAACGTCGATCTATTTGTTTTGTTCATACAGCTTTTCAATGAGTGATAGCATTATGCTTTTTATCTGTACATTTTAAAACTTTTTACCAATCCCTTTTCTCACTAAAACGTTTTCAAGATGTAGTCATGCACTATCCTTTTCCTGGTGGCTGTGATGATCTATTTTAGAAACATATGGAATTTCCATCAAGTTATTAAGTATTCTCACATAGGGAGCATGTCAGTTCTGACTTCCTCAAGAAAGTTGGTAATTTTGAACTTGGTTACTACCTGCTTGTTAGTTGTCTTAATAGTAGAATACTTGAAACCGTGAGAGATATGATTATGGAAGAATTCTAAAGATATGCTGGAGATATTTATGTGATTCTTTTTTTTATTTTTTTTGAGTTTACTAAGTCGTGGAATTTGAATTGGCAGATAAAGAAGCACTATTTTCAGGAAATTTCATGTTTACCTCTTTGAAGCCCGAGAACAGAAGCGCAAAGGGGCATCAATGATAAATTGATGATTTCGGAAGTTGTGACAAAGTAAATCAAAACAACATTCTGTTCTTATTCTTTGACATAAAATTTTTAAATTATTATTACGTTAAAATGCTTGTAGCTTATCCACAAGGCTTTATATTTTGATTAATTTGGTGTCATGAACCGAGAGTTGCCATACTCGTTGCACTGTAAAACGACAAACGGGAAAGGCAAAACTGATTAGTGTAGGCACTTCTTCCCCTTCTGGTATTTTGTTTCACTTTACAGCTTCAGTTATCTGCCTCAGTTATGTGAGATATTCCAATGCAATGCAATTGATCGTACCGCTATTGGCTATCCTAGCAATTTGTGATTTATTGTAATCTTGGATCTTCAACCCCTACGAAAAGCACCTTCTATGACAACCTTCGGTCATCTCCCAGCATTTTCAAGGCCGCAGCATTGTAAACTCAGTCTTGTACCTCTGATGAATGCCAAAAAAAAGTCACATTATTCAAAGAGCTTAGCTTCAACATATCTTACCATCAAAGGAACAAAAAGAAAACACAATTGGGGCCTGTTGAGTTTTCAGTTCTCATATTTTAATTTTCTATTTTTAAAATTTTGTGAAAGAAAAATTGAAAATGAAAACTGAAAATTCAAATCAAATCGACTCTTAACTTTCTAATTAGGTTCACTAAGGTTATGATTTGGAGTTTTATAGTTGATGGAAGGGAGTAATCATTAATGAAATCTCCCAAGGCTACAACTGTGGAAAACCCAATTCCACTCTCTCTTCACGTGTATTGTTCCCACAGCTTAGAAGACCTAAACGTAAAATTATGGGCTTTTGCATTTATTTTTTTTTGCTCTGCAAATTAGCCCCACTGAGCGCTCTACATACATGGAAAATGGACTTGAGCCATTGCTCAATCCACCAATTTTCCATCACCCACGTGGATGAACAACAAAGAGGCTATGGTTCACACTGTCGCGCCCTCATCCCACTTTCTCCATATCTCATAAACAAAACCCTAGCCCCACTCAATGCCCTATAGCAAGCCATGTTCCTCATCGACGCCGACGCAGACACTTCCTTCTTTCTCTACTCCTTCGAGCAACCCATCCACCAAAACCAGGAGAATGACGCCGTCTAAAGGCTCTCCAACATCCCCATGATGATGAGGACCATAACCAAAAGCCAAATCTCTCTCTTTCAACTACGTTTGGCTTTTTCCCTCTCTCCCCAGAACTACCGTCACTCGCCACCTTACCGTCCCTATACACGAGGCGATTTCCAAAGCGTAACTCGCCAGAATCACAAACGCCACTCTCATTTCCAACTCCATGCTTATTTCGTGCTCTGTTGTCACCACCGCCGCACTCTGCCATGCCAGTCAAATGGTTTGTTGCTTGGGAAACCGACTGATCCTGGAGCTTAGCCCTGCCACTAGACTAAATAGCGAAGCGCCGCTCCAGACGGAGGCGAAAATGCCATTGGGATTCAAACCAAAGCAGAGGAACCGCGATGTCGGCGATTTTCTGGTGAGTTTTCCGACGCCGGAGCTCATCCCTATATGCTTTGTGTGACTTTCTTTTTAGTATGTTCTCTTCTTTTGTTACTGTCAAGTTTTTTTGTCAATTTAGTCATTGAAATTTGGATTTTTACATTTTTTTTCTGTTCTGTTTCATGGAAGCAACTACTGCTAACCTAGCATAAGTTTTCAAAGACTACTATAACAATGGCAGCCCTGATTTATCTAGGAAAGAAATCCAGAGTGCGATAGGCAAAGTTGTGGAGCCAAGAGCCCTCCATGCTTCATGCCCTGTTTCTCTGTTCTCTGCACAAGAGTATCCTGTTTTCACTCCAGTAAGTACATAGAGGAAATGCTTCATGCCCTGTTGCTCTGCATATTTTTTGGTCATGCTTCATGCCTTGAAATTGCCTTTTTTTCCCCTTCTTTATCTGAACTGGGTCTGTAAAATTCATGGATACCATGTTCAAAGGCAATAGTTCACTTTTGTTGGCAACAATGGAGGTGGTGTACATGGAAGTTGAAATACTAAAGTCTCTGAAGTTTGAAATGGGCAACTCAAATGTTAAGACATTTCTAATGATGTATTCAGGGATTGCTTTTGAGAATAAAAAAGTAAGATTGGGGTGCTCTGTCACATTCCACTTGGTCATTTCAAAACCTTCATTACGTTGACTAATTGTTTACTTTTTTAACCATTCAAAGTACAAAATTGTTCGCAGATTGAATTTTTAAGCTACTATCTTGCTGAGTTGAGTTTGTTGGACTATGATTGTACCAAATTCTTGCCTTCTATGGTGGCTGCCTCAATTATATTTCTTGCCAAATTTTTTGTCGAGCCTATGGTGTATACTTGGCTAAGTATTTGGTTTTATGCACAATGCTTTGTTTCATTTCCACTATAAGAATAAGAATAAGCCAGGATCTGTGCTTCACGGCACTTATTGAGTTTAAAACATTTTGCAAATTCCATCCTTTGTGTGAATGCCTGGGTTACAAATCAACTGAATTGAAAGAATGGGTTACATATATATTGGAATAAATTGATTCTAAAAGTACTCAAGCTCTTAAATGATTCACCTTGACATATTGGAAACATGTCATTTACAGTAACTGGAATGCCAATGTTTTAGCATAGACAATGGATTGATTGGGGCTGAATATGATTTTATGCAATGGTTGTTCAATTTTGGTTGTAGCAGATCTGGTGTGGTCTGGGACGCATGGTCAATCAATGGCAGATATGGTAATCCATAACCAAGAACCATTAGGGGAAATAGTAGGTATTGAGTATTGATGGTGTAGCATATTTCTAGGATAGGTTATGATTATCTAGATGTGATCTTGATTCTGTAATGGATGTATGAGGATTTATTGGATGTCCCTTTACATTCCTTCCAAATTTGGTAGGATGAGTGCTTTGAATAACTATAAAAATATAGGTTGTTTATGGACTATTTTTGTGGATGCAACTTTTAGAAGCCTTTCATGATGTTTGTTTCACATGTTTTTCTTTCCTCCCCAAAGAGTTTATTTCTCTAATTAATTTAAAAATGAAGCAAGGGCGAGGCATTAAATTGAATGTACTTCTGCATGAAGATTTTTAGTTCGCTTTCTTTATCTTTTCTTTGGGCTACATCTTTCATTTATATCTTAGTTCTTTTGGTATGGTTATTTATTGTGTTTCTCATTGTTTACATTTGTCAATTTGTAGTCTACTTTGGAAATGTGTATTGGATGTATCACATTATGCCAAGAATAGGGTGATTGATTTGGATGGATTATCCTTTTTCCGGTTGTTGTGAGGCTGCTAAAGGTGTAACAAAAGATGAAGAATTAAGTTTGCCAAGATGATGTTTGAGAGAAAGGACAGTAGCCTTCTTATAAAGCACACATTTGATTACGTACTTATCTACAAGTGGGTTAAAAAACATATATTTTGATTCTTTTGTGAATTCTAATTTGTATTTGGTATAATTGAGTAATTTGTGTTTGACTATGAGGTTGATCATTTATTAAAACTTTTCAGGTGGATAAGGACTTTGAGCATGCCTTAGGTGCCTTTCAAGCTTTAGAGCGAATTGCATAATAGGTCGCTCTGTGTAGTTTTAATCTCAGATAATAATCCAATAGTATAGACTAAGGGATGTGGTTTAGTAGCCTATTCAGTGTATTCCCTTAAATTGTTTTGTAGAATGCAGGTATGTTTAGGTGTTACATTATATTCATTTTGGTTGTGGTAAGCATTGTATTTATTTCTTCCATCCATGGTAGCCCAGCCATAATATACTGATGGTTAGTCTTTTTCCCTTGAGTTGATGTCTCTTTTTTATCACTTGGAACACGCTTTGTTCACTTCTCCATAAAAATAACTCACATCCACTCTATATTCACAAGCGATTTCAACTATTAAGTTTTCTTATTCACTCTTTTAATAGGCTTTTAGGTGCTATTATTAAACCTTTTTATTTTAAATTTGCTTCAACCCTCCATGCATTAGCAAGAGCAATTACTGTATCTCAATTTATTTATGAATTTTCATATCCATCTGATGCCTCTACATATTTGTTTCCCAGCCTTGCATCCACTGCAAGATTGATTCGGCCATGTACTATAAAAAGTCGAAGGAAGCCTAATTTGTCAAGATCAAATAGTGTTAGTGGTTAACGATACTTGAAGACGTGTGTCTGGGTTATTCCAAATGTTGATTCGTTTTTCTTCTTTGACTCTTCCTAATTAATGAAACATATTATTACTAATTGTAGAAGAACATGGGCCACGAAGATATTTATCATACTGATTGATTGTTGTTCCTTAGGATTAAGCATTTTTTTTCCAAATAGTTCAATTTCTTTTGAATGTTTAATTAATCTTAAGAATACTTATGTGATAATTCATTTGAAATTTTAATTGCCTTCTTTATTTGAGCTAATCATGTGAATAGTATTATGTGTACCATCCTTTCAAGTGCAACATCATCCTTAAGTCATGATATCAAATTCGAGAAGGGTTACTTATAAATTAGCGGATCTTTCTTTTAAATAATTATAGCTAATTCAATGGGTTTGTGTAATAATTAGCGTGATTCGATTAAAATATATAACAAAGATACAAAATATTTATTTAATATAAAGTCAATTACATAATGAAGCTCTACTATGAGCTTTAATATATATACGATCTCTATTACATTTATATACATATGACTCTAACTAAATATAGTGAACTAAAATATCAACTATTGCAATTCCGAGCTCTTTCAGGTAATAGTCACATAATCTGCTAGATCAATGCTGGATACGACACGGGAACATAAAGTACATGGGGGTGAGAATTATACAATTCTCAATAGGGCAACTCCTTAAATATACAATCATAATGTCATCGTCATCGGCCCAGCCTCTTCGATTTATTAAAAAAAGAGTAATCATGCATTTCATAATAATGGTTCAATTTTAGAGTTTCAAATTGTTCTTTCGAAGTGGCTAGCTTTTAATAATCAATCACTTAATGCATATATACCATAATGTTCAAACACTCAGTAAATCATCCTAGGAAGACAACTCAAATTAGTATGCGTATGCACATGACAAATGCTAAAATCTTTAATGAAATCCTCTTTACATGTTCTGAATATATCAAAGGGGATTCTTTAGTTTTTCTGTGGCTATAGAACTTATCTTAGTGCATTTTTCTCTTAATCGATATAGGAAAGACTTAAGTCATATCATGCTACAAAACTCAATTCAGTGCATTTTTCTCTTTTTATTGACATAGGAAAGATTTAATTCATATCAATTTCTATATATAATGGATAACACCACACAAGGGAAATAGACTACTTATCAGGACCGAACTCATTCCTATACATGATCATCGGACTTCATTTTTTTCAATTTCTGAATCACACACAGTTCTATTCTTAGCCGATACGTCTACTAACTCATAATATCTCGGGGGAAGTTCCTATTCTTACCTTCCCCTCAATTCAACTTAAGTCTTGTTTCTGTTTTCTCTATATGTCAGAACATACACACTAGGAAAGTTCCTATTCTTGCTTTCCCTTTATTCAACTTAAGTCTTGTTTCTGTTTTCTCCATATGTCAAAACATGCACGATTAAAATACATATATTCTCTTTTGACATATATACATATCATTCACTTTTCTTTTCCAAATGCATGCATAAGGCACATATACGCATTCATTCATAATACGATTCCAATCATGCCTCAAATCATCCTTTAAAGTCACTAGCATGCATTTATATATGTTATAATTGAACTCAATGTCATTATTTCATCAATTTAAAGCATCAATTCTTTTTCAGCACAATGGCAGATTTCCCATATCCATAGCACAAATTATTCTGTATTCCAAACCATCAAATCCAAGGCTATAAAATTTTCAAGGATACTTCAATATATTCCCAAGATTCTCTGAAAATTTTGGAGTAAAAAGAGTTATCTAAGTATGATAACAAAATTCAACAAATTTAGTGGTTAGAGACCACTTATACTCAACTCAAAATCAGAATCGCATACTTTTTAACCCTAGCAAATGATTGAATAAATTTAGAATAAAAATCACGGTTATACTTCGAGATGTTGTCAACGTGTAAAAATTTTAAAGGATAATTCAATTATTTGCTATGATAACAAAATTAGACAAATTCATAACTTCAAGACTAGAAACTCAGGTAGCACAGACATAGTCTCAGTTCATGATTTTTTTTCAGGCAGTTAGAGTCTTTATCATGATTCATGAAAACTCTGAGAGTTGTCTTAGGATGTCAGCTTCAACATATAATTTTTATAGCTCATGAAAATATTCACAATTCACCCAGAAAAATCGTGATCTGTGGTTGTCTATACAGAAGCTGAAAATTCAGAAGCATGGTTCAAAATCTCTTTCCACAAAAATGATTTTTCATAACATCAAATCACTCCACCAAAATTAATACATCACTATCAATATATTATCAACCAATCCAACCAAAAATACTCAGTGAAATCAATAAGAAAATTACAAAAACAGAGTTGAAGTAAAAGAGGTTTAAAATGCCCCACTTTAGTGGCTTTAAGGATCTTGGCTTCAAGGATATTTCAAGAGTGATCTTGCTCACTTAAAGGCCATCAATTCAAGCCCCAAACCTTCCCTAGGTAGTGAGGAAGCAAGATATCAAAATGGGAATTGATGGAGAATTGAGATTTCAATCGGTTAGATTAATAGATTTTGATGTGTAGAACAACTTTAATGAAGAAAGTTTGTGGTTTTAACAAGTTTTGGCTAGTGTTTTTGGTATTTGAAATGAAGTTTAGAGCTCATGGACATGGTTTCTTCTTGCTGCTGCATGCTGGCCAAGAAATGATATGGCTTCAAGGAGAAGATTTGTGTGATGTTTATTTTATAAATAAGTTGGAATATAATATAATATAAATATATAATTCTTAAAGAAAGAAACCAAAATGGATGGATAGGATTTAATCTTGTAAATTAAGATTAAATCTTAGCCTTACACTTGGCTAATAAGGATAACTTTATCTTATTGTAAAGATTAAATTAGTTTTTAGTGTTAAAAATCGCACACCAAAATTTCACCGAATCGGTAAAACATCGTACCCGGATAATGAGATATTGCCCAAAAATTAATTCTAGATATAAAATCTTCAATTATCACTATTTCAAACATTAACCCTCTCTTTTCGCAGTTTCGGGCATCTCCTAGTCCTGGATCTGAGGTTTCAGTTGTCCCGATAGGCCTGCGAGGCCACAAATCACTTCATATTTTTTTTTAACAAATCCGTTGGATCATCCTCATCATTGCTAAAACTATCTGATTTTTGAAATTATAACTAATAAAGATCAAATTAATTTTTAATTTTTTACATTATGTCCATTTAACTTAAGATCAATTACTAAATGATATTGACATTAATACCAGTGGTGAGGAATGACTAGGAGCTAGAGGAAGGTGATGAGTTAAGGTTTAAGTCCAACAAAGTTGATTTGTCATTCTCTTTGTCTTTAAGAAGGACATCAAAGGCAATGGTTCATTTGGTAGGAAATATAAAATATAATTTGTGAAATTTAAATAATAAAATGTGGTTGATGGTGTTAACTATTTTATTTTGGGATGTTGGGCTAGAAATAGGATTATTGAATTTATTGAGTTAGGCTTAAGTTTTCCTGCATTGATCATTGTGACATGATTATGCATGGTTGGTCAATGGACAACACGTTGAAGATGGTGCCCAAGACTTATTTGATATGTTATTTTGCTCTTTTGGCATCCATTTGACTTTGGTGTGGTGGGATGATCATGGTTTGACAAGATAATATAAGTTGACTACTTGAAGGAAGATCATGGATCTTGTCTTGGGAGAGAGTGAGTAAGTGAAGCGCGTGTTGATGCTTGACTACTTGAAAGATCATGGATCTAATGACATGTAGTTTGTTGTTTTGTTGTGCAAATTTGTTTTGTTTTGGTAAAATTGTAATATTACTTTCATTTAGTGAAAATATGTACCAAGCGGGATGGTATTTCGAATGCGAACGTTGTTAATAAGCGGATTGTTGTGCTATATTGTATGTAGTCCACGAACTACTGGAATTATGTCAGTGTTTGTGTGGTTTGTGTTAAAACCACGAACTAGGTGAAATACTCATGCCAATATTTTTACACCATAGTTCATAATTTTAGAAGAGTTATGTTACTTATACTCATTGTATCTGAAATATCGTATCGATTTACACTCCCTTTATCATTAGATGAGGTATGAGCACTGCTTGAATTGGTCCACAATTCATGCGATGGTGGATAAAGTGTGAATCAGCATTGTGTTTCACACACGATGAGTATAAATAATATTTTTCTTTAAGAAATATAATAATGAATCATTAAATAATTTCATTTTGTATAAGCTGTGCATAACATGGGTTTCCGACTATATGGATCTTTCATATTTTTATAACAGGTGATGGGATCAAGGACCCAATTGAACATTTATTTTTAGCATAGGGACTTAATTGAAATTTTTTAAAATATAGGTTTCCAGTTAAAAATTCAATAAAATTATAGGGATTAATCAAATATTTATAGTATTAATAATTACTTTAAATTCAATATTTATCACTATAACAATAGTTGTTCTCTGTGATCCCATGCATTGCATGGGTTTCCAACTAGTGGAATAGACAAAGATGGAATAAAATGGCTAGTTATAAGTCATCATGTTGTTTGAAAGTTTAATAAGGGAAGGGAAGGGAGACCTTATTCTTGTTTGGGAGTTATAATGTAAAGAAATGGAATGAAATGGAAAGGTATATATTTTTTATTTCCTATTTTTATCCTTTTATTTTGTTAATTTATTTGTCATGTACCTAGAGCTTTAAAAATTATGAGGATAAAAGAGTAAAATAATAAAAAGAGAGATTAAATTTTTAGACTTGCCCTTCCTTGACCCCCCAAATCGAGGGGTCACTAAAATTGAGCTTCTTTGTCCCTTCATTGATGGTCATTCCTCTCCTTTAATGAAACAACATCCAAACACACAAAATCAGAAACTCACCTTTCCATTCCATACCCTTCCCTTAATTTTTACTCTTCCAATCACAGCCTAAATTTCTTGAAAAATAAATTGGACTACTAAGTGACCTATCATGTACATATAATTTCCACTTGAGTCCCATTGCAAAATTGGGTTGTCAATAACTCAAGTCCTTGCACAGTAGCAAAAACTTCTCAGCTAACTGACCCATTTCTGTACATGTATCCGACTTCTTCATTATGAGTTGGCCCATTACTGAAGCTGTTGGCTCGAATAGGGCCTGACCTAATTGGGTCAATAGAGATAGGCCTTATTATTATTTTCAACTAAGATATTAAGAGATAAAGATGAAAATAGAAGTCGAGTCAAACTTGCAACATCTGATTGATGAAGTCTATCACTAGATCATAAGCCCACTTGCGATAATCATTATTAATTAATAGTAATACTTTATGTATTGATATCACTAGTTATTACTTGTTTTGTTTTATTAGCTAGTTATTATTACGATTTTTTTTTGTTGATAAAGTTATTATTACTAGTTTAAAACAATAGTAGTGTGTATGAATTTGACCCGACATGAATAAATTAGCGAGAAATAGAGTTTTTCTTAACACAAAAGAACAAACAGAATGGAAAAAGGTGATGGATAGTTTTGGGCCGCGGCATTTGGACATAGTAGGACAGTAGTGATACAACAAACGAATATGGGTTTTGGATTGGACTTAGTTAGGGTTTTAGCCCACCACCAAACCAAAAACCCTAGTTAGTTCATTTCCATCGCCCCCACTCTCAAACTCACCCTTAAACCCCTCTCCACTCTCACTCCTCCTTCCTTCATTCACCCATCCAAACACAATCAGCATCCATTACACGCAGACACAAGGCAAGAATCATGTCCCAATCGGAGAGCAAGAAGAAGAAGAAGCACCAGAAGCACAAACAAGAAGATGATGAAGGAGGAGGAGAACAACAACAACTAGCAGCACCTGCTGCTGCAGAGAGGGAGTTCCTGATAAAGCCACAGAGCTACACACCGGCAATCGAGACGTCGGAGTGGCCCATCCTGCTCAAGAACTACGCCCGCCTCAACGTGAGGACGGGGCACTACACGCCGCTGCCGTCCGGGTACTCCCCTCTGAAGCGGCCCCTCCCTGAGTACCTCAAGTACGGCGTCCTCAACCTCGACAAGCCCTCCAACCCTTCCTCCCACGAGGTCGTCGCCTGGATCAAGCGCATCCTCCGCGTCGACAAGACCGGCCACAGCGGCACCCTCGACCCCAAGGTCACCGGCAACCTCATCGTCTGCATCGACCGCGCCACCCGCCTCGTCAAGTCCCAGCAGGGCGCCGGCAAGGAGTACGTCTGCGTCGCCCGCCTCCACTCCGCCGTCCCCGACCCCTCCAAGGTCGCCCGCGCCCTCGAGTCCCTCACCGGCGCAGTCTTCCAGCGCCCTCCCCTCATCTCCGCCGTCAAGCGCCAGCTCCGCATCCGAACCATCTACGAGAGTAAGCTCCTTGAGTATGACCCTGATCGGCACTTGGTTGTTTTCTGGATTTCTTGTGAGGCTGGCACGTACGTTAGGACCATGTGCGTTCATCTGGGCTTGATTCTCGGTGTGGGTGGGCACATGCAGGAGCTTAGGAGGGTGAGGTCTGGGATCATGGGTGAGAGGGATAACATGGTTACTATGCATGATGTCATGGATGCTCAGTGGGTTTATGACAATTACAGGGATGAGACTTACCTCAGGAGGGTTGTCATGCCCCTTGAGGTGCTCTTGACTAGTTACAAGAGGCTTGTTGTTAAGGACTCTGCTGTCAATGCCATTTGCTATGGTGCCAAGCTCATGATCCCCGGGCTGCTTAGGTTCGAGAATGATATTGAGGTTGGGGAGGAGGTTGTGCTCATGACTACTAAGGGGGAAGCCATTGCTCTTGGCATTGCCGAGATGACTACTGCCGTTATGGCCACCTGTGATCACGGCGTGGTGGCTAAGATCAAGAGGGTTGTCATGGATCGAGATACTTATCCCCGGAAGTGGGGTCTGGGCCCCAGGGCGGCCATGAAGAAAAAGTTGATTGCCGAGGGCAAGCTGGATAAGCATGGGAAGCCCAATGAGAAGACTCCGAAAGAGTGGCTGAGGAATGTTGTTGTGCCTGCCAGTGAGGATAGCACCATTGCCGGTATGGCTGCTGCTCCTGAAGCGGCTGCTGTGGAGGATAAGGAGAAGGAGGTTATGAAGGATGAAAACGGGGAAGGGAAGAAGCGGAAGAAACACGAAAGCGGCGATGGCCCTGCTTCTCATCCTGCTAAGAAGGTGAAAGTTGATGAGGTTGAGAAGGAAGAAAAGGTGAAGCTGAAGAAAGTAAGAGATGGGGATGTGGAGGTTGAGGTCGAGAAGAAAAAGAAAAAGAAGAAGGAGAAAGAAGAGAATGGCGAAGTGGCATCTTCAGATGAGGAGAGAACTGGAAAAGAGAAGAAAAAGAAGGACAAGGAAGGGGTCGAAGACGGGTCGCCAGATGTGGACCAGTCTGAGAAGAAAAAGAAGAAGAAGAAGAAGAAAGACAAAGATGCCAAAGATAATGGTGGCGCTGCAATAAGTAGTGGAAAGGATGACAGTAATGCAGATAGGAGTGAAAAGAAGCATAAGAAAAAGAAGAACAAGGATGCTGAGGAAGAGTAGATGAAGGCATGCTCATTTGTTTGTTTTGATTAGACTCAATCGTGTAATGCTCATTTCTTGATCATTTATATTTTGACTTTGTCTTGTCTATTGTGCTGTTTTTTCCATCAAAATTTTGGTTATTTTTCTTTTTCCTGATGCTTTTTAACCTTTTCTTTCTCCCAAAGGTTATGCTCTGGGAACATAATCTTTCTGGCGTGTAATGGATCTTTTACCATTGCCCCGTATGATGAGAACAATACATCTTTGCCTCGTTTCCAACTAGAAGTTGGCGGTATTGCTTAATGAGTGTTTTGGGATTAATTCATAGCTTGTGACTGTCTGCATATCACACCCTAAATAAGCACCTGCAGCTGATTGGATTCGATCATGTACATACCCATTTCTTGATGGTTCATAGTTTCGCATTGCTATAAATACAGCACAAGAGTTGCCCTCAGTCCAGGGGTTGAACTGTGAACCAACCTACCTAATCTACCATTCCATAGTGAGAAGATGCTTGATCGCCTCGAATCTGTTGCATTGCTAATGCAATCTATAATCCCTTGCTAACGCAACTGTAAATATGCAGGCTATTAACTTCATCAAGATTATTGCATTTATATATATGGGGCGACTTGAACTTTTTGTGGTAATTTGCGTTTCTTCTGGGGCAAAATAAGCAGCAACTTTTTCACCCACGTTGGGATCAAAATGTGGGTATTGACAATCGATGTAAAACAAGTAACTGTATACAAGAAGGTATTGTACCTGAGAATCTGTTATGAGATAGGCTTACAAATGTAAGTTCCATTTCTTTATTTGGAAATACAATTGATGGAACTTCGTTTCATCCATTCCAAATTGGAGGGGGAATAAAATTATGAGAAACGAATGGAATTTTGCATTACATGTATCTTTGCCCTGTTTCCTACTCGAAGTTGGTAGTATTGTTGAGCATTTTGGGTTAACTGGTTAAAGAAAGTAAGTGCTGCTTACAACTGTATGCAAGTAAGTGCCTCCCTGCCTGCTGCAGGGTTAGGGTACTGGGTTGGATTTATTGTGATACAAATGTATTAAGATCAATCTTTCTGTAATAATTGATTTAGTTCACTTTGAGACCTTGAGTTTTGATTTTGTCAAAATCAATGGCTAAATCTTAGCTATTTTCGGACAGAAGGATTTTTAAAGCCAGAAGTTCAAATTACTCTCGGTTTGCCGGTAAGCTGAAATCTCATCACAGTGCATCTATCATCTATGAAAGCTTGGTCTCTATTCAATTTGTGCTAGAACCAGATTGAGCTTCATATGAGTGGGGAATCGTGGGTTGCCATTTGCCAAAGATTTTTATTCATCTATAAATTTACTTGCAGCTGGATTCAATCCTATTGGTAGTTTGTTTCCGATCCATACATTTGCATCATTGCATGACAGTGTCATCATCACACTTGGATGAGGAAAGGGCCAAATTGAGGTTGGTTATTGACCCTTTAAAACCAGAATATCATGTATGCGAATGCATCATATATGGATCTTTTTAAGCAAAGTTAAGCAAATACTTGTGTTAAAGAAGTGTTGAGAACACAGTTTTTTGTGTTTCTTGAACTTACACAATTGCCTCAGAAGAAGTCTTTCCTTGAGACATAATTACATTTTAAAATTTTGGGAATTCAAGTATCTTACTATATTACAAAGGACCGGAGGTCACTAATATAATTGAGTTATTATTTAGTTTGAGTAATTAAAATAAAATAATAAATATTTTAATTTTTTTAAAAATTCATCATCAACAATCCGGTAAATTTTTAAAACAGTTTATATTCTTGAGTTTTTTTGAAAAAAATTAAAAATATTAAATGATTATTTTTTAAAATTATTTTGCTATAAAACGTGTTGGCAGTAATATTTTAACTCGAATTATCAGTATTGAAAACTTATTAAACCTTAATTAATTTTTGAAAAAGAATGTGATATAGAAAAAATTAATCAAGGCTTAACTGAAAAATGGTGCGTATAAAAAAAAAAAATCAAAAAATGGTATATAGAAAAAATAAAAATAAAAAACAGCGAAAAACTCTAGCGTAAAACTGGATGAAATCAAACAGCAGAGAGCATAGCATAGCAGTAGTTAAGGTGAAGGAAGCAAAACGCCGCCAATGGCGTCTCGTTCGTTGTTCCGCTATCTCAGACGGTAAGCCAAACAAAACAACTCACTCTTGCTTATTCCTCTATCGATACTTGTACATTCCATAGTTACACTTTGATCTGATGATGAACAGAACACCCATGAAATCTCATGGTGATGTTCAGCCTCTTTTTCTATCATTATATCTGATATATCCATCCCACTGACTGAACTCTCTAATACCCAGATGCTGAACTAGTGCAAGTTCCAAACTTTCCTTCATTTTATCTCATTTCCTCACTAACCAATCGGATTGGAATTGCTGGGTCTTGGTTTTTTTTTTTTTTTACTCAACTCACAATTATTGCAATTGGTTCATTACATAATGCAGAAGTAGCGGTTATCTCTATCAGCAGTCACCTTGCTTCCTGAAGGGATCAAATCTCTCCAGATTAGCCTCTTCAGGTGCTGTGAATAGTGATTTGGTGGAAGAAGAGACTCCGAGTTCTGTGGTAGAAGGTGATGACCTGAGGAGCAGAATCATGAGGCTAAGGCTCCCCAAGCGAAGCGCCACTAACATTATTCACAAATGGGTCCTTGAAGGGAATTCTGTTTCGGTTTCTGATCTTCGGGATATATCCAAAGATCTCAGAAGATCTCAGCGTTACAAACACGCCCTGGAGGTTTGGCCCTTTTTTCTTCTCCTTTCCTTTCTCATAGTGATATGAATTGTAATGAATTGGTAGATAGTTAATTTGATGATTAACCAGCTAGTTGTGATGTAGTTAATTGTTTCCTTGTTTTATAAATAAGGCTTAGAGCCTCAGATAATGGAGAAGAAGAATCATTCTGTGAAATAAGGTCAAGGATCTTTTTTGCTAGAGAGCCATGTTCTCTAGATTGGCTATTGAGTTCTTGTCACATTGCCTCTTTGCTCCATTCCTTGAAAATGGGCAAAGCAGAGTGATGCAGGATTGGAGTTTTATAAGGTCTGCTAAGTTTTGGGTATTATAGTAGTTCTCTGTGATGGTGAATTAGGGAGAAAGGATTGTTAATATTTTTGGTATTATAGTTCTGTGATGCTTGTAATGGCTGAGATGATGGGTCCTCCAGTGTTCAGTAATACAATTAGGTTGTGCCTTGTGCATTTGATTTTGAAGGGGAAGGGAGGGGAGAGGAGTTGGTAGTGTAAAATTTTGAAATTTTACTCTACAAATCTCTTCCCTTCCCTCCCTATCTGAAAAGCCAAACTCAAAACAACACCCTAATTAGGGTTTTTGGTAAATACTTCCATTGCCTTTTGAGTAACATGGCAATTTTTTATGGTGATAAGATTCCATCAAACTTGGAAGGCATTATGAATACTGCTCTCTTTTTTTTTTCTGTTGGATCTCTGGCTTTGCAGTTTGTGACTGTTGTTGAATTTGATGGCTGCAGATATCAGAATGGATGGTTACCCATGACGAATACAAGTTATCAGACTCTGATTATGCAGTCCGCATAGATTTGATGGCCAAAGTTTTTGGCATTGATGCTGCAGAGCGTTACTTTGAGGGTCTACCTCTTGCTGCGAAGACAAGTGAGACTTACACGGCTCTCCTCCATTCTTATGCAGGAGCCAAAATGATTGAAAAGGCTGAGGAACTTTATCAAAGGATAAAAGATTCAAACCTCTCCTTTGATGCCCTCACTTACAATGAGTTAATGACTCTTTACATATCAGCTGGGCAGCTTGAAAAGGTCCCTTTAGTTGTTGATGAACTGAAACAACAAAGGGTTGCCCCAGATATCTTCACTTACAACCTGTGGATTAGTTCCTGTGCAGCTACTCATAATATTGATGAAGTTAGAAGGATTCTTGATGAGATGAGTCATGGTGCTGGTTCTAATGAAAGTTGGATAAGATATTTGAACCTGGCCAATATATATGTCACTGTAGGTCATCTGGATAGTGTTGCTTCAAACTCTCTTGTTGAGGCTGAAAAAAGGATCTCCCAAAGGCAATGGATAACTTATGACTTCTTAATCATTCTTTATGCTGGGATGGGAAATAAGGATAAAATCGATCAGATATGGAAATCCTTGAGAATGACTAAACAGAAAATGATCAGCAGGAACTATATCTGCATTGTTTCTTCATATCTGATGCTTGGCCATACGAAAGAAGTGGGTGAAGTTATTGATCAGTGGATGCAATCAACTATCACAGATTTTGATATGCTTGCATGTGAAAGGATTATGGCTGCATTTACAGATATTGGGTTAGGTGAAATAGCCAACGAGTTGAATATTATTCTCATTGAGAAGAACTTCCATCCTGGAAATAATTAACCAGGAGTTCTTTGGGTGTGAATCTCCTATTTAGTTTACAGACTTTGAAAAGGGAACTATGTATACTTCATTTGCTCTTTGCTGATACATCCCGAACTAATAACCTGCAGTATGGATGGCAGTTTTGCGCTGCTTGGTTGGATGTGTAGGATTCCAATGCTGCTAACTTTGCCTGGGCTTGCATCCTTGGTGTGGTGAGAGCCGTCAATTTTCCCCCCTTTTTTGATATATATATTTTAGTTGTAATTCTGCTACGATGATCAAATTTTTTCCTACAAATTTTTTTATTGGGGGCATGCCGTGACAATAGTTAATAGTGTTGCACAGTCTTATGTCCAAACCCAAAGTCTCTTCTCTAGTGGCATGGGTTTGTGCTAAAAAAATAAGAAAATAGTTAAGCTCTTCTACTCTACGAAAAATGGCATATCGACTCAATGCAATGTTGCTAATGGATCAATCATCATTCTTTGTTCGGTCAAAAAATTGATCAACTATCTCGTCATGCACCATAGTCTCCAATTTTTTCATTTTTTTCTTGCCATCGAGAGTCTCCACTAAGAGGCCCCTCGTAGGACGTAGTTTCTTACCAGTTTAGCAGGGCCAAGTTAAAAAAAGTCAAATATGAGCAGATCCAGTAAACATCTCACATAGTAAACTGTGATATGAGTCATTTCCTCTCCCCTATAAATGTGCCCAACCCAAATTATTATATTTGTGAATTTGAATTTTGGAGGAGAAGGGAGGGGAGTAGAGGATTTGTAGTGTAAAATTATATTACACGTCCTCTCCTCCCCTCCAAAATCCAAACTGACAAATATACGCCTAAGGATTTAAACCAAAATCTTAAAATAAAAACCTTAGAAGTACCAGGACATACCTTTTAATCTTCATGCCCACAATAATAATCTAGTTAGGAAGTGGACATTGATTGTTACTATCATTTAGAGGGAGATTTAATTCCTAAACTAGACAGAACACAAACATTTGTCCGAATGTTATATTTCGCGTATTGCAAAACAAGTTGATCAATTAGACAGATATTTGGAGTCGGACATTATCACAAGGTGCTCAATTCAGCATATTTTTTCTTATGATGTATGAATGGAAGCATCATGGCGAAAATTTGCTGGTCTTGGCCAGTGTAACACGTATTTTTGGTGGGTAAGCAACATGCTCATAACTGATGAATGCATGATATCTGTGGTAGCATCCAACCTTGATCCCTTGAGATTAGACAAGCCCATACTTGCAATTTGGCTTCTTTCATTCTCAATTAAATCTCGTATGTAACTTAATTAATTATAGCATATTTGTTCTGCACGTGACAATGCACCTTTTATAAGACTGGTTTCAGATGTTGTCAAGATAAACAGCCACCCAACCCTTTCGGGTGCTTCCGGAAAGAGGGAGTTTCAAGTTTGTTCCATAAATGGCAACAGCTGACAAATAAATTTTTGGGTAAATTATACTCACCTCTCCTGAGATTTGTGAAAATTCAACTTATACCCCCTCTGGTTATTCACCTTATACTCACACCCCCTCTGCTTGTCAAATTTTAAGTATTTATATTATAATTACACTCCTCATTCATAGAACACCATTAAAAAATTTAACAGAATGTCATTTTTATGATATTAACTGTTTTTAATTAATAAAATTATAAAAATACCTTTGCCCACTCTATTAAATTTAAAGGTACTTTTATAATTTTATTAATTAGAAATAGTTAATATCACAAAAATGTCATCATGTTAAGTTTACTAATGATATTTTATGAATAAGCCAGAATCAGAATATAAATACTTAAAATTGACAAGAGAGAGTGATGAAGATAAGGTGAACAACTAAAGAGGGTGTGAATTACATTCTCACAAACCTCAAAGAAGGCGAATGTAATTTATCCTAAATTTTATGATTGTGTTTTGTTGGGAAATGAAAATATGGGGTGATAGTTTAATAGATGAATTTCATATATAAAATTATAATTTATAAGTAAAATTTATTCATAAGATTTTTATCCTCTTTTTCACTCTCCGAGTAAGGCGCGACGCTATAAATATAAAATAGAATCATGGAACCAAAAAAAAGGTAGATCCAGGTGAGAGGAACAAGCATTGAAATGGGTCTAAAAACCAAACAATGACGGACGAGCCCAAATAATCCAAGGGGTGGGGATTGAATGATTGGTGCAGTATGGCTTACAAACCATCACAACCAATCCATAACACCTCACCGAGAGTAAACGACATGTATTGTATACTGTATGAAATGCATTATTGGTATGGGTGCTGAATAAATCATGCCTAAGAAAATGGGAGAAGGGCTCACACACCCAATCTGGAGCTTATAGCTAAGGGCTGCGTGCAGTGCAGCGTGCTTGGTCAAAACGCAACAGCCAATGGCAGAGCCATGTGGAGGAAATAGTTTGCAGCCTACGCGGCACACCTCCCACCATGCACTCGGGAAACACTATCTCTTTCACGTATTTTCACAACCCATGAATCGTCACCACAAATTCGTATTCGTATTCCATACCATCCAATTGAAATAATTTATCACCAATTTACAGCATTCACTAATCACTACCGAGCGAGCCAAAACATTTTTTTTTTTCATTCGGTTTTTCTGCCCGTAAGTACTTAAATTGCAGTGAAATATTAATATCCTCATTTTTTTTTCTTATTAAGCATTATATGAACATACAGCATATTATCGTTTGCATTTTTAGTGTTTAGTTTAACGTTAGCAGGCATTCAAGTTGTGGGATTAGCAGCTTCCAACGAACTCAGTCCCTTAGTGTTATATATTGTCTTACTAGTAAAATTATTTCAATCTTCCACACATTAATTTTAATAATTTCGAATATGATAACGTATGATTGAATAATATCATAATACTTTTAAAGATTTTTTTGTTTTTTGTAGAATAATTTAGAATGAGAGAAATACCTCGGTTCCAGACAGGAAATGTCTATAGGCTAAAACATTACAGAGGAAATCACATTTATAGATTTACCTCAATCCAAGGGGAGGATTGAGGACTTAAACGTGTAATTTGTCAGATACAGACTCTATCAAACTCCACTCGGCTAACTCCTCCATTCAAAACTATTTAGATTGATAGTGTACTAAATTCAACCTCTTTAAAATAAATTCCAAATTTTAGATAATAATTAAAGTGCAATTGCATTCTTTCGGAATGGGTGATCATGATTCATTTCTATCATCTTTCAGAGGTGAAGCATATCTAAATAAGGATATATATTTAATACGGTTGGCCCAACAAAAACAGATGTGACTTGCAAAATGACATTTTATTTATTTATTTATTTTTGCCTCGTTTATTTTGAAATATGCAGCGGTGCTAAAATAAACAAACAGAATTGAGAAATCAGTACATATTACTCAATAGTGACAAGTTATTAATTTTTCAACAAGATTATGCATCCGCGATGCCTTTCAATAACAACTTTTTTTTGTTTTTTGAGTTATGTTATTTGTACTCATCATATATGGAACACAGTTTTTACTCACATCTCATCTATCATTGTATGAGATGTAGACACCATTCAAATCCATCATTATATGAGATATAGACACCATTCAAATGGGATTCACGTCCAATCCAATAGTAAATAAGATGCGAATGACCAATGAAAGATTTAATACCATTTTTGTTTTTTTTTTTTTCTTTTCTTGTTTGTTGTCGTTTAAATCGAATAATTCAATAAAGATTTCCAAATTGCAAATCACACAATCAGGCATGCAAAAGAATCTCGAGCACCAAGTTAATTTTTGTTTCTTAAGATTCTGCAAAAAGTAACTTACAAAAGTGACTCCGTTCTGTTCAATGTCCTCTAATAAATGATAATGTTTCCACACGTATATTGTATATTAAAGGCATGTTATGTACCGAGTTGTTAGATTACATTTACCCTTTGATTGGTAGTTGAGATTACTTGGATTTATTTTCAGTGCGATGAAACCAAAACCACCCATTTCATGGGGACACTATTTGGGTTGACAACTGGCTAAAAGTACAACCAAGGTTAAAGAGACAAACTGAAACTACTCTGCGGGTCTTGAATCTCTTAAAATTCTTGTACATAAGACACACCAAACTTCACCTTTTATATATAACTAACCATAATCAATTCACCTTTTATATATAACTAACCATAATCAATTCATAGTCTAATGATTTCTTCTGCTTCATTTTCAGAAGAACAAGCTTTAGATCAGCTTGTTTTTGTTGGCGTTTCCACAAATTTTAGGTTGCCTCTTAGGCAGAGTCATTAAGAATTTGTTAGATCTTTAAGAGAGATTACAATATTCTTTGTAAAGTTCTATAATTTCTTGGAATAACAGTAACTTCTTCAGTGCAACTTTTAATCTTTTTCTTATATGTAAAAGAAGTACACAATTTCAGGCATATAACAGAGAAAGCCACAGCAGAAAAAGGTACACTTAATTTATGAAAGCTTTACTTTTTTCAAATCAATATGTAAAAGCCGGATTGGGTGCTTTTTTACTAGAGTAGTATTATTTGTACTCACATTTTATAAGACACTGTGTCAATACACTTTTATCTATTATTAGATAAGATATGGATCCCAAATTAAGAGGAATTCACACCCTATTCAATGATAAATAGAAATGTGTTGACACGGTATTCCACAAATGATGAGTACAAATCAGATTTCTCTTACAATATCCATCTTTTTCAAGCTCATTTTATGATGCACCTATCTTACATTACATCAATCCCTCATTTGCAATTCCCAGAGAGTTCCACTACTAGAACATGACATGAAGAAATAAAAAGGAAGCACTAAAAGAATGCTACGAGACAACAATAAGAGAAAACTAGATACACTCATGCATGTTATACATCAGTAAATCATAGTGTCTCATAATGTCTGAAAACTTGGTAAAAAATAAAAATAAAAAATTTATGATTTCGAAATACACCAAATAGTTAATAAAGCATTTGTGGAGTTTGGTATAAGCACAAGGCCTGTGAAAACGCCAATAGTGCATGTTGGCACCACCAGGACAGAACATACAGCCACAAGTCTTAGTCATTTTGCCTCCTATCCACTGCCACTTGCTTTTTTTTTTTTGTTTTACTTTCATCTTTTTTTTTCAATTTAATCTTGTTCATAGGAAAAAGTGATATTTAACTAACAGGTTTTCTCTTTCACCTTGGCTATGATTAATCCTAGAAAAGCCAAATGATGGGCTTATTTGTAATCAAGTGGCAATATTGTAATAATGTACTCAAGTTTTACCTGCCAAAAATCCTGTCATGGAAGTGCGTTTTTTCATTGTCAAAGGAATATTTTGGGGATGTACTAAATTCAATGACACCTAAAGAAAAATAAGCTGAAAAGGAAGAGACATTTATGGTCACAGGTCAGGCAAAAAGAAACTGAAACTTGCTGTCTTTATACATTGACTCATAAGAGGGTATCTTAAATCCAAAGCTGAAAGAAACTAAGCTCAGATGATCATTCATAACAAAACTATTGAGTATTGACTATGCCTATTTCATCACAGCCAGTAACAAGTCCTTCTTGAAGTTTTTTGTTTTTTTTTTTTGAAGAAACCGACAATTTTGAGATAACTCCAACCATCCCATGTGGGTTCCTCCTTTCAGTGAACTGTGTCTAGTCACACAGCTCTTTTTCCCTTTGCTCCTTTTTTTGGGGCTGTGACTCTGAGAAAAGCCACTTTCCTGAGAAAAGTCAAGACCAGTGTGCATTCTGTGAATCTGGTTTACAGTATGTGGGAATCAGAAAGCGAGTCAGCAGCAGCAGCAAGACAAGAATATGGTGATGGACTTCTCACTTCAAGCAAGCATGGTGTTAAGACAGAAGGATTTGTGCAAAGAGGTCACTCTTGGTATGTTTAATGCATGATTGATTAGTACCCTTTGAAAGTTTAGGATAGATGGCTGAAAACAAGGCTGGAAGTTTTGATACTGTTGTTTTGTAATGTTAAGCTATCCATTTCATAATCTTGACTTAAAGGACATGTAGGCTGCTTAAAGTTTTAGTCCCTTTTCATGCAGGCATGTTGCAACTGATATTCCAAGTGACTTTCTAGTTCAAATTGGAGAATCTAGCTTCCACTTGCACAAGGTATGCTTTTGTGTACTCTGGTCGTGTATAAGGAGATTAGATACTAATCATTGTATTGTTGAATTTTATGACTTTTCCTTCTTTGTTGTGAAAGTATCCCTTGCTATCTCGGAGTGGAAAGCTGAATAGGATCATATATGAATCGCGCGACCCGGATTTGAATAAGATAGTTATGGATGATATCCCTGGTGGGCCTGAGGCTTTTGAACTTGCAGCCAAGTTCTGCTATGGAATTGCTGTTGATTTAACAGCTGGCAATATTTCTGGGCTAAGATGTGCTGCTGAGTACCTTGAAATGACTGAGGACTTAGAGGAAGGGAATCTTATATTCAAGACAGAAGCATTCCTCAGCTATGTTGTTTTGTCTTCTTGGAGAGACTCCATAGTAGTGCTGAAAAGCTGTGAGAAGCTCTCCCCATGGGCAGAGAACCTTCAAATTGTTCGCCGGTGCAGCGAGTCCATAGCGTGGAAAGCCTGTGCTAATCCGAAAGGGATAAGGTGGTCTTACACTGGAAGAACAGCAAAAATTTCCAGCCCAAGATGGAATAACATGAACACGAAAGATTCAAGCCCAAGTAGAAATCAGCAGGTTCCTCCTGATTGGTGGTTTGAAGATGTTTCAATCCTTAGGATTGATCACTTTGTTAGAGTGGTTACTGCCATTAAGGTAAAGGGTATGAGATTTGAATTGATTGGTGCTGCAATAATGCATTATGCAACAAAATGGCTACCAGGATTGATAAGTGAGGGAGCAGTGCCAGGTGATGAAGCAAGCAGCTGCAGCATCAGTAACAGTAGTAGTACTAGTGGCAATAGCTGGAAAGGTGGGCTTCATATGATTGTGGCTGGACCAAGAGAAGATGCTTCTTCAAGTCTTCAAGCTAAGGATCAAAGGATGATCACTGAGAGCCTCATCAGCATCATTCCACCTCAGAAGGACAGTGTCACATGCAGCTTCCTTCTTAGGCTATTGAGAATGGCTAACATGTTAAAGGTTGCTCCTGCACTAGTCACTGAATTGGAGAAAAGGGTGGGAATGCAGTTTGAGCAAGCTACACTGGCTGATCTTCTAATTCCTTCTTATAATAAAAGTGAGACCATGTATGATGTGGACCTTGTTCAGAGGCTATTGGAGCATTTTATTGTACAAGAACAAACTGAAAGTTCAAGTCCAAGCAGACAATCACTTTCTGACAAACACATGGGTGGTAGTAACCTAAATGCCAAGGCAAGAGTGGCGAGACTTGTTGACAGTTATCTTACAGAGGTGTCCAGAGATAGGAACCTGTCACTGACAAAGTTTCAGGTACTTGCAGAAGCTTTGCCTGAGTCAGCTAGGACCTGTGATGATGGACTTTACAGAGCAATTGATTCCTATCTTAAGGTAATTAACTCCTTTTTATAGAGAAAAAGAAAATGTGAAACAAAAGTGCTATTTTTGTGTTGTTTTGAATTATCTAGAGTCACACTACTCATTATACATGAAATTTTGGTAAAACAGCATGGTCAGAGTTGAAATAAAAAATTGGGTTTCATATTACTTAGGCATGCTCATTGTTTTCATCACAATATATAAAGAAAAAATTGAATGGTCTCATCAGCTTTCTAAAGAGAAGATATGTAATTTTTTTTTTTTTTTGTCTCTCAACAAGATTTGCATGATCAGAATAAATTGATTTAATTCAGGGTTCAGAATTACCTTTCAACTTGCTTAAGCATTTTTAAGTGTTACTGTATAGCAAACATTATAGAGAGAAGCATCAATAGAAACATCAAGCTGAAGTGTGCCAGCAAAAAAACAAAAAGATTAAAAATGTGATCATTTAGTTGTCTCACGTGAACAAAATGTCTCCGTATTTATGGACTTCTTAATTGTGAGAGAAATCAACAGGCACATCCAACACTATCTGAGCATGAAAGGAAGCGACTCTGCCGTGTAATGGACTGTCAGAAACTCTCCATTGATGCATGCATGCATGCTGCACAAAATGAAAGGCTTCCATTAAGGGTAGTGGTGCAAGTTCTATTCTCTGAACAGGTAAAGATCAGCAACGCACTGGCCAGCACTTCTCTTAAAGGTGGTGATGAGTCTCACACTCAGTCAATGGTTATAAACCGGAAAACACTGCTTGAAGGGACACCTCAATCATTCCAAGAAGGATGGTCAACTGCTAAAAAAGACATCAACACACTCAAGTTTGAGCTTGAGAGTGTGAAGGCCAAGTACTTGGAGCTTCAAAATGACATGGAAAGTTTGCAGAAACAATTCGATAAGGTGGTGAAGCAGAAGCATGCATCAGCATGGAGCAGTGGGTGGAAGAAACTAACCAAATTTACAAAGATGACAAACGTAGAAAATCATGATAATGTTCCACATCAGATTCCAAACTCAGAGGAACAGAACAGAAAGACTACTAGAAGGTGGAGAAATTCAATATCCTGATTCCTGAAAAGATGAAGATTTCTGAATTTACCTGGAACTGATTCTTCTTCTGTGTCCCTTGAGTTTTTGTTTTCCATTTTGGTCATATTTTGATTCCCTTTTCTTCTTTTGAACAGTAAATGAGGCTTCTCTTCTTTTCAGTTCCTATTTTGTATCTTACACCAAGATTCTAGCTAAATCGTAACCTGTCACCAAAGTCAATCATATTTTTCAAGTGTGAGCATTGTACTGGCACTTCTGATCAAGACCAAATGGCCAATTTTTATGCTGTATTTTTATTTTCTTGGTACAAATGCACTGAGTGCATAATATATTTAAGAAGATATAGCTAAAGAACCCAGGACAAAGTTGACACTAATTAGATTCACATTTGGACAATTTTTCATAATGCTGGAGATGCACTAAAGTATTGCAAAATAAATAGACCATAACTAGCAAACTAGGAAGGAATAAACATGATTAGATATTCCAACATAAATCATTCCACCCTGCATGAAAAAAGTGGTACAGTTGTCATGTGAGATAAAAGCCTTTCAGTGAGTCCAAGATTGGCAATAAGTAAGTATGTCAATGGGATCAAATCACCGTGACAGATTTCTTTGATGGTTTCATCATCAGCTACAGTGCATCACACATGACAAAGGACAGGGTGAACCATCATGGCAGATGCTTCAGGTGAAATACCAACTAACGGCTTATAAGTTAGAACTTACTATCACACTGCCAGGTTTTGATGGTACCAACCATAAAAAAGGAGAAAAATTAATCTGTTAATGATTATCTTTCAGTGCTAGTCATCATCTTTAATCGACGTTATCCCGCCAGGGGTCATGAATGGTTGTGGCCTTCAATTGAATAGATAATGAGATTCCAGAAGCTGTCATTGCAAAGCATTATGGTCAATTTCAATGTCAAATCCTTGATAATTGCATGTTTTGCTTGCTAACAAGAAGACATATATGGGTGATAGGTGGAAAAGATGTATTAGAGTTCAGATTGAATTTGGAGCTACTTCAATTCTATAAGTTAATTCAAGGAGATTGCTTAAATTATTATTAAATGTTTTTTTTTCCGCTCATGTACTCATTCGAATATGGGATTTAATGCACTCAACCCAATCGCTCTTATAAAGTGTAGGATGTACACTCTAAATTGTGGCATGGCATCACAATTCACAAGTGTTGAATCTTGTGGTAGTCTTCTAGGAAACGATGTTCTTGGCTGAAACAGTCCCATGAACCAAGCGTAATTTTGAAGTTTATACTTCAAAACAGTCCAAACAGCATGAAATTTATAGCATCTTAACAAAATGGAGCAATTTTAAGTGAAAAATATTAATATCGACTCAAATTTATGATGAATCCTACATATAACACGATTTGAATGAGTGCTTTTATAGTATTTATATATTTTTAATTTTAAATTATATTTTGAATGATTGATATATTGTCACGTGTAAAATTCACCATAAACAGACTATACTGTCATTTTATGCATTTTAAGTGAGATTCTTAAACACTAGCAAATAACAATTACCTTATTAAAATTGATTTGAATAATTGTGAAGTATAGTTTTTAAAAATTTAATTACAATTCGAAAGATGCTTTCAAATGAGTTTCTGCTTTTGTTTTAAATTTTATATTTATGATTGCAAGTTTTTATTTGAAAGAATATATATATATATATATGTATAACGTGTTTAAATTGACATTTTTAATTAGAAAAAAAAACTTTTAATAAAAAAGATACTCTGTCGAAAGTTTTTAACTGAAACGTTTTTGAAGTGCAGAAGAAATTATTCCAATAGAGATTAGAGTGTGCGCAATATAACTTTTGTTCTTCAACAAGCACATCAACTTAATTGGGCAACGCATTTTCCCCCTACCATAGCGGAACTCTCCTTGAATACGAAAACACTTTATTTCCTCTTTTGTTGTCTTGCTTTTATTATATTATATTCATTATTAAATCAAGGTTCGACAAAACTAAGATCAGTTGATAAGAGAGTTTCTTCTTCATCCAGCAGTTCTCCTTTGTCAGTGTCACGGGAGAAAAGATTAAATTATCAGAAGAAAATATGATATAATTCTGAGATATTTATGAAGAGCTGATCCAGCAGAACTGCACACGATTATACAACAGAGGACTCATTAGTAAATGGTCTTCAATTACAAAATAGAAACAAACATAAAACACGTAAGACAACCAACATAGACATTGGGAACATCAGCCATCAAACAAGGATACAAACCAGACCAGACCACACCACTGCCCCAGCCATTCACACCCCAATTATTCATACAATCACACTCACTCAACCGACATATAAATAGTAGCATCATGAAAAAAAAAAGAAACCAGAATGCTCTCAATTACAACGTGGAAAATAGAGAAAGAAAATGTCTGTCATTCCACCCCTCAAACATGTAAAACAAAGTAACCTTTACCACAAATGCTATATCCAACAAAGGGCCCCATCAACTCATGATGCAACACCACGCTCCTCATTCAAGCACTCTCCCAACATCCGAAACTTTCTTGACACTTTTTGAGGTCTATGGCAGCATGATATGCGTGCAAGTTTGAAAGAGAGGCCAAAAGCATAAAATCAGGGATCAAAAAGAGGGTGGAGAGTGGGACCCCAAGTTACCTAACGCGCATGCATTCAATCACCAAGAGAGTTCAACACTTGAGGGAGAGAAAAAAAAGTGTCCACATTTACAGCACAGCCATCCACTACCATCTACCCTTCTTCAGTCTGTGACCTTTAGTCCTCCAAAAGCTTAAAAGATAAAAAGTTGTGGTCAACAAATTGAAATTCCATGCTCCATTTTTCTTCAATCGCTGCTTTCGCCCCTTTTATTGTACAAACCATACATATACACCTTGAGAAAGAGGAATAAAGAAGAAAAGAAGCAAGCATGCTAATTGCTAAGTTCAAACTTCTCAAGCAACAAAGCCAAGAATTCAACGGATAGGACCTTTTTCTCCATTAATGTGTCCTTCAACCAAGCATACTATAACTGCGGTGAGTCCTCGGTGATATTATTCACTCCAAGAGTACCAGTTTGGGTCATCAAAGATTTCAAGTACTCAATTGTTCCATCAATGACTAACAGTGGATGCTTTCCCTTTGCACCAGGAACTAAGTTCTCAAGAACGCTCAGTGATTCCCGGATTTTATCCGTTTTCAAATGAATATCATCTGATGTTGCATTATCGTCTTTAGTTTGCTCATTAGAATACAGCGGGCCACTAGAATACTTTGATTCAGCATCACTACCATACTCGCAGGCTTCATTTAGTCTTGCCAAGCCAGCATTGCCCGCAGGCAGCGGTGATCTATAGTACCCACCATTAGTTGACTTCAGCCTTTTGTTTGGCCAATTAGAACTAGCAACCTCCTCCTTTGAATCCTCAAACTGCTCCTGCATTACATATGTCCTTTTGGTAACCAATGGAGAATGGCCTGTACTTGTTACCTCGTCATCATCATCGTCATCGTCATCATCATCATTGAAATCAGAATCATCAGAATAAAGCAATGCATTGATTTCTTCCGTGTCTTCATGCATTTCACTTTCTTCGTTAACTATATGATCCTTATCAGACTCTTCTGTTGAACTGTATTTGTGCATATGCTTTTGACCCATATTAGCTGCCTTTTCCCCCTCATTTACATCATTAACTTGGGCAAATTGTCCAGCAATTGGACTCTGGACAAGTTGCAAGGCAGGACTATAGAACAACCTTGTCTTGTCACCACAGCGGTCAAAAATTAGCAACTTCTTCTGCACCAACGCAGGATTTGCATTTTGCAATTGTGTAGCCCCTCCAGTATGTGTTTCTTTCAAACTTGGCTCTGAATGAGAATACTGAAGGAATCCTTGCACTTCGTTGGTCTGCTCAGTCCTGAGACTTAGGCCACCATGAGCTGTGAATCCTGGAAATGCACTAACAGCAGGAAAGATGTATGTGCTGGGATTCAGATATGCTGAATAACCGTGTAAACTGGGCTCTGGCAATGTGCAGGAGCAATTGAAATATGGTGATGGCCAAGCCACATGCTGTGGGCAAGGCCAAGGCATATGAGCCTTAACCATCCAACAAAATAAAATGACCTAAAGAATAATAGAAGCAATCAATCAATGATAAAGATGAAAACTAGACCTTATCAGATAAAGAAATGAAAGGATCAAAAAAAAAAAAACATTGAAAATATTTACCAGTAGATGTTATCGCACTTTGATATGGGATCTTCAATAACTTGCTGTTTCTCTTACAGACAAATGACAGAAAAAGAAAACTTCAAACTCCAGCTAAATGAGAAAGAAATGAGAGTCACGTAGTGTGAATCAATCTACGTGACGGGCTTAAGCAAATGACGGAAGTATTCAGCCTGCAAAGAATTGGAAGATAGTATTCATCACCCATGAGCTCATAAAGCTATCCAATTATTGATAACAGAAACTTTCGTGGTCACTGATCATGGTGTGTATGTTCTATGCACAAAATAGACATAAATTTTCATCACACAGCAAGCTTCATAATCATGCATAAAGTGAGAAAAGGAAAAAAAAAAAATGCAATTGGAAAATGCCAAGAATCAGCAATATGTTACTAACCTGACAATCATGCAAGGGTTGAAAGCATGCTATCACTCTAACAACAATTGGTTCACCTTCAATGCCATTCTCATGTTTTAATGCCCGAAATCTTGTTTGGCTTGCTGCTTGGCACATCATTACTTCTTTTGATCCTCACACACTACTCAATCAATCTGAACGTAGTGCACACACCAGAAAAATGCCAGAATAGAATATGATAATGAAGGCACCAAGCTAAGTATAAAATGAAAATCAGCTACAGCTAGAGAACTATTTGGGACAAGGACAACGCTAAGGCACAAAATACCAGGCTCTGAGCTCACTTCCTATATTTCAGCCAATTCTATACATATCTGAAGAAATGACCAAACAGTGGTTGACTTCCATGGCAGTAGCTAAGAATAAGGGAACAGTATAGAGGACTAAGGGGAATGGTGATCTACAGAATAACTTTACAATACAAGTTCAAGCGTAAAACTTGGCGGAACACATCAACAGAAAGACCGAACCTACGCATTCTTGTTTCTTCCTCTCTGATTTAAGATACCCAGAATTGCTTAGAGCTTCATACAGATGTTATGCCCTCAGAACCGAAATCTCTGAAAAAATATATATCAGAATAAACATCACAATTTCCTTATGCTGGACATAATCAAAACAAAAAAACAACAGTTTGTTTCAGAAACCAAGACCTCTAAAATTACAGAAAAAAAGGTATACAACTCAGCATGTAGTTTCTTCAAAATAAAGCAATAGGTGCCTCACTCTTCTCTTGCGTTTTCTAATTCAAATGGAAGAGAGACTCCTTTTGGCATAACAAGGCCCACAAAGAGATAATAGAGAAAGAAATCACCATCCTGTTCACTAGATAAAGCAGAACATGAATTTTTACCCTTTTTTTAATGCTCAATAACCACAAATAAAAGACAATTAAACAATCAAATTACTATATAATCCTCAAATTTCTAAGCCACTGGAGTATATGTTAATTCAAACACAAGATGATCCCAAGAAAAAAATAAACAGATAGATAAGCCCATAAGCTTAGATTCCAAACCCAAGTTCATCATGAAGATCCTAGCCCCTATTCAATCAAAGCCTTCACCTTTAACATTTTTTTTTCTGCTGTCCAATAACCCAGAAAAAAATATAGAGAGTATCAGTTTCTGAAAAACTTACAAATGGATTGAAGCTAATGAATGGTTTCCAAAATTTTAACAGAGTGAATAAAAAAAGAGAAAGGAAAGAAAGTGAACAGTGAAGAGCGGTCGCACTGCAACAAATAGAAAGGAGGAAGTGTCCAAAGGGGCACTTGTGCCTTTGCATGCGCACACTATATAGACAACCAAATCTCACTTTTGCCCTTTATTCAGACATTTTATTTAATTTTTTCCTCCTCACATTAATGGTATTTTACCATTTTTTTCATTATATACTGTTTTCCATTATTATTTGTTTTCTTTTCTCTTATTTTTATTTTCTTCCTGTAATATGTCTTCCTTTTCTTTTCGAGAGAATTATTTATCGGGCAGTAAGCAAGTATAAAAAATTCTTCAAATTTCAAGCTGTTGCGACACAAAGGTCGTAGTAATAATTTTAAAAACACAAAAAAAAAAAAGAATCCTTCATATTGTTGCAATGAAAATATCACTTTTTTGAATATGTTTCTTGAACTTTAATTATCTTTTCCCATGGAGTATAATTTCTAAGCCATATGGCTTTTCTTACAAGTTGTTTTTATGAGTAAAGTAATTTAATTTAGCTCGTGTGTTTATATCCAGACCATGATTAACGATATTTAACCACAATTTCCTTTGCCGACATGTAACTTGGACCGAAATCTAGTCCTCATTCCGTCTCCATCTATCTGCAAACAGTTGAAAAAAAAGAATTGAAAAGCTTGCTTAAATAATAAATTGATGTTGTTCGCCCGTGATTGATGATTATCAAAAGCATGAGCAATCTGTTCATACGGTTGAATAGTTATATAATTAGAATAATTATAATTATGAAGACAATAACATTGATGTTAAGTCACGGTTCACAAGAAACATCAACATGTGCCATTCACTCATCAAAAATGTAATCCACTCATTAGCCACCAAATTTGTTTGTTAATTACCCATTGAAATGAAACTAATCTCAAGGCTCAATTGCCCCCACCAAAGTTAGTACATTGGCGCAGGTAACATGAATCATGCGAGAGCATGACCAAATATTAAAAAAAAAGAAGGAAAATAATGCAAATACTAGAACCATCAAGTGCAATGTACATTTTTCGTCCACTAACTGCAATCATCCAATCTAATATATTACACCCGTGCATTTGATGAAAAGCCAAAAAGAAGAAGGAAGAGAAAGAAAAAGCACATTTAAAGGAGGGCAATACCATACAATAATTTATGTATAATACTGTAAATTATATGGTTGGGTGCTACACCATTTTGCTTGTAGTGGAGGAGGGTACAAGCACCAAATGCTCTCAAGTCTATGATGAGGTCTAACCTTTCGGTTACAGCTACACCAAATTGCGGTTGGATTTCAGGGACTAAATGCTAGAATTCGGGGATGTCCCTTTAACCTTTATCAATATTCACTTAAAGAGCATTCATGGAATTGATTGCTTTCTGATTTTATTTCTTTTTAAAGGCAAATGCATTCCCTTTAGGCTCCACAACAACATGTCCCTCTGCAAATGTTTTCTTCAGTGAGCTTTAGTAGAAGCACTGGTGATAGTGGGCCGATTAATACATTTTGGGAGCAAAATTATGAACTTTACTTACAAGATCTTTGTTCTGAAATGCACTATTTGGATGCTGTTTCAGTAGTAATGAAAGTGTTGATAAACTGGCAAGAAGTAGTGAACCTTTGCTTTATGAAATTCGGTCGTTCTGTTTAACTTTTTTGCCTTCTTTTTTTAAGCGAAATTGGTAGAGACTAGCATCCTTTTACCATAATATTTGGGTTTTTTTTTTTGGTCAACAAAAAGTGGTAGGTTTATTGATAAGAATGCAGCCAGACAAGTTAAAATCTTGTCCCTTTCTTAATTCGGTTGACAGAAGAGACCGAAGCCCATGAACATTGAACACCAAAACTCAAAAAAACAGTTCGATCCATAATCCCAATAGCCAGAAATAACCCATATTTAAAAAAAAATTAAGTGACACAAGCTTTGTGTTATATCTAGTTTAATAAATAGAGAAAATTATACTAACCTCCATTGAGATTTAGCGTAATCAAACCAATACCCTTCTATTTTATAAAACTATCATTGACCTTCTCCGAGATTCACTAAAATTACACTGACCTCTCCTGTATATAAGTATAGCGAAGGAAACATGTGATACGTATATAAGTATTAATAATGAAATTATAATATTTTAGCAATATTGAATACATCAATTGAATAAAATACATTTTTATCACAGGAAAAAAAACTTTATAATTATAACTTATGACAAAAAAAAGTATCCTAATTAATATATATGTCAAATATTATCAAAATATTATAATTTTTTATGAATAATTATGTATATATTACATGTTATCTTTCTTTGTCACTTAAATTAACGAATTAATATCTGCAAGGAAGGTTAGTATACTTTTAGTGAACCTCAAAGGAGGTCGGTGATAGTTTTGTAAAATAAATGAGTACTAAATATAATTACACTAAATATCAAATGAGGTGAATATAAATTACTTTAATAAGTATGTTATTGCATGATGAATCTTTTTGTATTTCTAAGCATAGTGTTTTTGTGTATGTATTATGTAGTATGTACTTTTCACACTACTTGGAATAAGACTATGGATGGATCCTTATAAAATCATCGTAGGAAGAAATTTTTGTGCTGGTGGATTAGAAATGTTTTGTTTTGTTTTTTTGGTCGAAAGTGGATTAAAAGTTAGGACCTTATATTGTACGCATGCCCGCCTAATTGAGTTTAATTTTATTATGTATTGCTGATGCCAGGGTGAATGGGGTGGCTTTTTTTTTTTTTCTGTCATGAATGGTGTCATTGTTTTTTTGCTTCAACATATTTCCTCCGCTATGCTTCAACCAACTTGCTTTTAGAGGAACGAGTCGGTTGTTGCTCCGTTACTTACATTGTTGAGTTCATTTCTTCTAAGGCGCACCCCTGCACTTTCAACATATGCGCGAAGACAATCTAGTTCGTCTCCATTTCTCCCACTTTTGTTAAAATGATGTTTCAAATTAATGCTCGCATCGTATGGAATCCAGTTACCAGTAGAAATTAATAAGTTAAAAAAAAAAAAATGAAAGATATCCAATACCCCCTTTTTCAGAATATACATCCTACAATTTCATGTTTTAAAATATTTATTCACTTTTAGACAATTTCAACATTTATTTCTTTTTCCAATAATAAGTTTAAGTAATTTTACTCATTAACCATTAATTTTTCAAAAATATTTCATTTAATAAAAATATATTAATTCATTCAGTATATTTTATTTTATTCTCAACACATTTATTATCTTTCTGAATATATGTACTTGTCTAAAAATAACAAATATTTTGAATTGGGGTAGTATCAAGTTAGACAGGCGATTTAGCTTGGGTGGATGCAAGTTGGATTAACTTGGAAGGTTAAGACGAACCTAAAATACGAGCAAGGGGTAGGCCAAGAACATCGCACCATGAGGCTTAAGATTGATCGGCCGAAGACAGAATAACTAAACTAATGAAGGTTGTTCCGTTGAAAGATTGAGCATAAACAAAATGTAAATACGACCTTTAAAAATAACATGGCTTTAAAATACGACCTCTAAAAATACGAGTACACAGAAGAACTCAACTGCGACCATTTATTTTAACTCAAAAAAAGAAATCAACAATGATGTCGGTGAGACCAGAAAATAGCGGCAATGACACAAATGGCACCCATATACAAATAAATATCGCAGCTAAGCTGAAATGTTTTGGCCTTTTGTGTCTAAAGAAAGAAAAGCATTAAGGATTGCAAATGACACACGTGTAAATATGTGCTCTATAGCCTTGAAACAAGCAGAACTTGGTAGCAACAACGCTACTATTAACAACCGCAATGTCTGGTACTGGTACCAATCTATTAAAAACAATGGGGCTCCCACACGGAATTATGTTGGGGTGAATGGTCAAGGACCATATAACCAGGTTCAACAACATCTACAGCTTGCCACTTGTTAGCTAACTAGTTGCACAGCCAAATAATATTTTGCACTGGAAATTTATAGGAAATATCTCGTTGCTAAAGAAATGAGGAAGAAAGTAGTGCATAACTACCAGATATATTATTGAGGATTTGAGATCACTGACAAATTATTCGGTATTTCAGCTAAGCAACTGAAACCACGGTGGATACCAGTCTCAACGTGGGGATACCATAATACATGTCCATAGTAATGCAGGATATTCATGATAATAGTTACTATTTTCTAGACATACTAACAAGATTTATTGCGCACTCAAGACTTCAATTTCAAATTCCAAGACAGAGTTGGGCTGTATTCCCCAGGCAGGAAAGCCACCAGCACCGTAAGCATAATCAGGAGAGCACTGCAAAGATTATCATAAAAAGTGAATAACAGGGTTTACTCTAATGGAAAAATCAACACAAAAAAATAGTAACAAACACCTAAGGAAGTACAATGGATACATCACCAAAAACCTTGAATGAATCCCAAATCAACATATGATGAGGCGAATTATAGTATGCCCCATAGAGGCTATGTTGAATGCAATGACAGAAGATATTAATTTTTTTGAAAAAAAAAAAATCATAAGTAAAGTAAATTACCCGGAGACGAGCAACTTCACCAACTTGCATGCCCAAGACACCTTCATCCCATCCTTTGATAACAGATCCTTGCCCTATCTTGAAAGTGAAAGGCTGCTGCCCGGGATCCTTTGTGCTATAAATAACCCACAAATATATGTCAATATTATCAGTTGCACGAATCTAATCTAATCTAATGACATACACACATACATAAATAGATAAAAAGATGGGGGGTGTTTAGATAGCTACGATTTTAATTAAACGGAGCATCAAAAGTAAGAGAAGCTCAATCAGTTCGTTCAATCTAATGATACAGTACATCATAGAAATGAGAAGGCATACCTCCAAAACTTCTGAGAAAGGTCCCCATTTTTCCCTGCTCACGAAATTGACAACTAGTTAGTACACGGGTCTTGAGCTGATGTAGGTAACAATCAATCAACTATTAAGAAGTACCAAAAAATCAATTATTAATAAAAGGTAAAAACCAAAAAAATAATAAAATACAATTGAAAAAAAAAAACTGTAGGACTGGCAAGGGGAAGAAAGACAATAGTGAGCTGAACTAAATAAATTAAAAATTATGTCATGGATCTAAAGATCCTATCCTATTACTAGTGCCGTCAAGTTTAAGTTTTTAGGGCACAGAAAGGGGGAGAGAGAGAGAGAGAGAGAGACAGAGAGAGAGAGAGTACTGACCGTAACCGGTGCAGTGAACGGTGACGTTCTGACCGGGAACTGGCTTGGGACCGGTACCGGGCCTCACCAATTGTTTCTCCACTCCCATGATGATCTCTCACTCTTTCTCTTTGGATTCCTTTCTTCTTCGATGATTCTGAACCAACTTGGCCGTGCACGCCCTGGCACTAGCTACCTACACTCTCTCTCTTCTACGACGTTCCACTGCTTTCTTGAATTCGGCTCCCTCCTTTTATACCCCTCATTCATTCACGGGATTTTATATTTCTTTAAGCAAAAAATATAGGAAAAAAAGATGGCATATTTAGCCATTTGCTACAATTATAATAAAATAAAACTATATAGACAAAATAATTACCAGATGTTTACTAGTAACAAATTTTGTATTCAATTTAATATGTTTTGTGCCAAATAATGTCAAGCTCAGTTAAAAAAAAGAGATGAATATAATATGCGAAACAAACCATAATTATCTGAAAGATATATTTTACCATAATAATGAATAATTAAAATTGTTATGAAAACTGAACAAATTATAATCACATAAATTTAGGGGAAATTTTTTTCAAAAAAATAAAGTAATTTAAAATGTGAATCAATTAACATTGAAAACAAATAGAGGAATTGTAACACTCTCCTAAAATCTAAATTATTTGACCTTAAATAATTATTTTGGACATCATACACTTGTAGAATTTTTTTTTTATGAATGTTTATTATTTATGGTCGTATACCGGAGTAATGTATATCAATTGTAATTCATGTACTTGGTAGGCTCCCAGGAAAAAGAAGTGGGTCACAACCGACACGCTTAAATACCAAGTCTTTCCTTAACCAGAACCTTTCCAAACTACACATTCATAGTGATACACTTACATCCAGTGACCTAAGGATGATTTTTAAACGATAAAGAATCTATCTTAATACTATTATTTATTAATCACTAATTCCCACAGTATAGACAACTATCATCTATAGAAAACATACTTCATTGCCAACATCAATTCATATGGTACAGTACACATTAAATATTCAAGATACATAAAGAAAACTTCAATACATCAATATGACATATTCCAAGTCTGGTAACATATAGTAAATATTCTATCTAGCACACATGATAGAATCTGATTATTTAGAAGTTAAATCCAAGGCTACATCCATTTCATTGCTGATGATGATCCATGCTATCTGGAAACATCAAAGAAAAGGGGTGAGAAAAGTCTCCCAGTAGGGTGATATTTCCAGGGGAGTCCTACTTCATCCCAAAAAGGCTAAGAATAAGGCAGGAGTGCAGCAAAATGCAATCTTTCATATTAATTCAAATTATATTTTACTATTGTCAAGCAAGATGGAAGTGCATAACATCAATCATAATAAAATACAGTAGAAGAAGTGTAAGTGTAAAACTCCCTTTTTTTTTTATATCACGTTTCCTTTTAATGGTTATAGTCTGCAAGGTTTGCTTCATATTGAATCTGTGAGGGCTCTCATTACTAGGGCGTCCCCTAGTTAGATCAATGAATGCTAAGTCCTTGTCCGCTAACACGACGGGGCCCGAGACATCACTACAATATACACCAAGTCCTTGTCCGCTAACATGGTGGGGCCCGAGGTGTCATTTAACAACTACAATACTAAGTGTTTACTAAGTCCTTATCTGCTACCAGGCGGAGCCCGAAGTATCACTTATTCATGTATCCCTTTTACATAGTGCGTATAGAATTCATAAACTATGAAAATTACATGAAGTTTTCACAATTTCTTTGATATTCACATACAGATCATAAGATTTTCCATATTTTCACATAAATCCAAACAACATAGGATTCTTAAAATATTAATAAAACCTATTTTTCTCTGTAATTATCAATGAAGCACCAAATCACACTATTATAATAAACTTACTTTCTTTATAATAAAATGTGCTTATCTTAGTTTTAATCATGCAATAATTCAATTTCAAATATTCATATAATAACTTTACTAGTTCCATAGGTCTATGTACATACAAAAATTATTTTAAATCTATCTTTAGAAAATATATATATGGTAAAAATATTTTTCATTTATATAAAAATATGATCATAGAGCAAAGTAAAAGAGCAATCGAATATTTCAATAAATATTAAAAAAATATAAACAAAATTATACCCATTAGGAAAACCACTTCAAGCAAGAAACTAGCTAATTTACATGCTACATTCCTAATGGGACCATAACTTAAAATTTTTGTAAATAATATTTCCTTATGTTAATAATTGTATAATAATATCAAATATTTATAGTCCAAGGTCCATAGTCCAATGTCCATAATTCAAGATCAATAGTTCAAAGTCTATAGTTTGAGTTCAAATATAATGATCATAACTGTCTAAATCAAGTCCAAGTGAGTCTTAAAGATTCATAATAGTCCATATAATGTTTATAGATTCATAAGTTCCTAGTAAAGGTCATGATTAATATAAATATATATTTTTTTGTGTCTTTTTATATCTTATTAAGTCTTAATAGTCCCAGAAGAAACATAACACATAAACCAAGCTAAATACTACATCCTCAAAGGTTTAGAATTCATTCATTATAATGAATTAAATAAAACACTTTTTATAAATCAAAAATATTTTACAATCAACACATAATGAGATCAAAACCAAGTTATATCACCTTAAAATACCACAACTTATGCTCAATGCTTTATTAATTGAAAATACATATTTTACCACATTAAAACGAATTTACACAATATTTAGATATTTGAAGAAAGCATAATCACAATTTAAGAATGATCTTTAATCATAATTTTCAATCACATAAGTAGATAATAAATATGCATCATATACACATAGTTTAAGTATTTTATGTCACCACTTTCAAATCATTCAAAGATATTAAAAACAATAAAATAAGTTTTGAATATCATATAGCACAACATCATACAAAAAATCATACATGAAACTTAAAAGTGAAAGAAAATCCCTACTTGTTCTCGGAGCTTTAGAAACGTAGTTACACCAAGGCTAAACCAGCAACTTCTTCAATTTCTCTAAGCCTTTTCTAAGGGCTAAAATTCATATATAGGGCTGTGAAGTGTTGGTGTTGGATGATGATAAGAAGAGATGATGGTTTAGAGGTGTTTTTGCTAAAATTTTGTAACTATTTTTGTGAAAAATAAAGGAAATGAAGAGAGAAATGGTGACTACAATTTTTGATAGATTTTAGGCTGAAGAATGAAGTGTGGAGTTGTGTTTAGAGGTGTGCTATTTATAGAGAAAGGCTAGGATTAAAATATTAATAATTTCATAATTTATTTGTCATGTTTAATTAGTTTAATTAATTAAATATTAAAGTTAAAATTAAATAATTTAATAAATTCTCAATTATCATTTAAAGACATACTAAAATGTTAGTGACATAATTTAAAGACATTTATTAAATTTTAATATATTTACATATAATTTAATAATCAATTATTCAAAATAAGGTAAATTTACTTAAACTAGTCAATCTTAATTAAGTTAATTAATTATTAAATAATTTTATTATTATTATTTTTAACCAAATATCATCATAAGGTTATTAGAGATGTAATACATGGATTCACAAAATTCATACAAATTTTTATAATCATTTGTATTTTATTTGGTATTTTAGACTATTACTAGTTTTATTAGAAATTAATTAACTAATAATTTATTTAACTATCATTAAATTATTATTATCTTTTTCTTTGACAGCCCATATGTTTAAATCTTATCTGTAATAAAGTTGTAAAGGTTGGCAAGTTGTCTTGAATGATTAATATATGAAAATGACAAATTTTATATTTTTTTATCTTAAAGTTAGATATACTAAATAATTCATAAAATAATCACGAAAATTATTTTTTTCTAATCTATTATCAAGAACATATATTTACCTTATTTATACATTATCAATAATTTTTATAAATTTTTTTTATAATTTTTAATATTTTTTATGTATTTTTACCATAGTTTAGTCCATTTTTAAATTAATTAACATCTAATTATCTCTAAATAAAATATGTAAAAAAAAATTTACAGCCTTCCAAGTGGGTTTTGATCTGTCCAACGTGATAAGGGAACAAGCTCATCATTTTTGAAAGTCTTAGTAAAAAATGGTTAGTTTTGAAAATATCTTTCACTTTTAAATATATATTATTATAAATATTATTTTTTTTTTATGAGACTGATTTCTAGACAATTCTAGGTGTCATGTAAGAATATTATTGAGATTAATCAAGATTTATAAAAATTATCTTAAACCTTTAAATAGTTAATTAGATATTTTAAGCTTTATTTAAGTCAAAATTAGTTAAATAAATATTAAAGTGATTTTTAATACTATCTATGGTCTAATGAAAAATCCCATTTCGTGGTCCTCTTTATCTAATATCATAAATTAGTTAAAAAAAATTTATAAGACTTAGAATTTTTTTCTAGGATTTTTCGGAGCTTGTTTTACATACTAAATTAAGTTATTTTTTGTGTAATAATACTAATATTATACAAATTTATCAAATATTGATATTCATCATCAAAATTATTTTTAGAAATATATTTATAATTTTTTCTTTAATTTTTTTTTATACTTTCTAAACTTTTTTAAAGTTCTTGTTAGCTTTATCATCAATGACATTTTTTGTAATTTTATAATAAGAAGTTACATTCTTTCTATAATCTATGATTACCCCTGAATATTTCTTGCTAAAAATAGATCCTCAAGCTATTTAATAAAAAACTATAATAATATAATGCTATATTAAGAAAAATTGGGAATGTTACAGGAATACCTAACATAAGTTGGAAATATAGAAAATATGTGATTCAATTCATTAGATTTTTTCCATTAAAACAAATAATAAAAGGTTAAATAAGACAACAAAGTGCAAAAAATTATGGATAATATATATACATATATATTATGGATAATATATATATATACATATATATATATATATTATAACAATTAATTAATATTTGAACTAAAATAAGGTTTATTTAATAAAAACTTAAAAATGAGAACTATATTGCCATATATGATATATCCTACGTATATCTGAGAAAAACTGACAACAAAAAATTAAATCATATTTTTTCTTTTATTTTGTAGTGTAAATAGATTATTATTCATAAATATTTCAATATTATACAATAAAAATAATGGGTTTAATTATGATACATTGATAGTGTAAAATAATTTTATACTGTCATCCAATCAAAATATTTAGTTTGGATGACTTTTCAGATAGTGGATATAAAAGTTAACTATCATGGCTTATATGACAATATATGATCGGATGACTATATAAAAAAATTTTACATCATCAGTGCATTGTAATTAAATCCAAAAACAATTTTAATGTTTATTTAAACTTACATATCATATCACTATTTATATTTGTAATATGCTAAGAAAAGACATACCAAACAATAAAACACACAGAAATGTCAATCTTAATTTTTATTTTAATATTTGAATATTTTGTCACCGAAAATAAACCCTAAAAAAATTTCAACTACAGATACATTAAGAATTATTTGAATGTAAATTAAAATAGAAATATAACGCACCAAAAAAACTTACGACGTTGTAATTGTAATTAAAATGTATATGAAATTAATATATAAAAACATGAAATATCATTATTATAAAAACAATAGAAAATTAATACTATCATTCAAAAAGAGTGGTTAAATAGTAGCAATATTAATTTTATAATAAAATAATATTCAAACTCAAACAATTCATATAAAATTGAAGCACTTGAGATTCATACCGGCGGAATAATTTGAAGGAGGAAAATTTTGTCCTACCTATAATAGGTGTGCACTGATCATGTGTACTTATTATGGTAGCACACATGGTTTGTATAATATGAAACATATTTATTATAATCAAATCAATAATCAACTTGATCAATGTATTAGATTATTAGTTGAATCGGTGGCTTATTGATTTAACTGATTAAATTCAATTAATATATAAAATTATAATTTAATGTAAATAGATATGTAATATATGTATTTTTAGTGACATAGCATAATAACAAAGTAAGTGGCTTAGTGGTAGCTACACTTGCTTAATGCTCCTACCCACTATGTTGACTCCTAATTTGATCAAATTTGACGGGTTCATCGATTTTTTGTGTGAACTGGTCCGTTACTAAGATATGAAATTTACAGAACACCCATCTAAAAATGAAAGACAAGTTTCTCTTAATATTTTTATGTGTAAAATCATCAAAGATTGGCAATGCATGTTGAATTGGAAAGCTACAATGATTTTGAATACTATTGCTTTGTATATTGTATAGAATATATAGATAGATTTTTGGATAAATTATACTTATCTATTTTTTGTGAAAATACAACTCACATCTCTTCTAGTTATCCAGTCTATACTCATATCTCTCACTAACAGAGCACCTTAGTAAAAACTTAATAGAATGATATTTTTTATATTATTAATTATTTATAATTAATAAAATTATAAAAATACTCTTATTCACTCTCTCTATTAATTGTAAGATAACCTAAATTCTCATTTCTCTTAGTTGCTCCATGACAACAAGAAAGTGGGTAATAATATTTTTATAATTTTATTAATTAAAAATAATTAATATAATAAAAATATTATTTTATTATATGTTTAATAATGATATTTTATTAATAAAAATATGAATATAATATAAATATTTAAAATTTAATAATAAGAGGGAATGGATGGTAGACAGTTAGAAAAGAGGCCAAGATATTTTCGTTCTCTACGATAGTGTGGATTTCGCTTCAGGATAACACAATGTAAGCACGCAGTTCAATGTGGCGGGCCCCACAGAGCAGCTGAACCACGCACCTCCCCTTCCATGGCTAGAGACTCTCTGTTTCTCTAGACATCCTTTTAGAATTTAGATTAATCCCCGATAAAGAAGATAAAAAAAAAAAAGAGCGAGACAAACAGTAGAAAAATGACAACGTCATATTAAATTTTGGGCTACAAATTTGTTGGGAAAAGTTATAAACCCAAAAGAAAAAGAAAACAGTTAAATGGATTGAAAAATAATTTATATATAATATTTTAGTAGATAATTTATCTTTATATGTATTTAATGTTTATAGAATCTGTTTATAATAAATTCTGTGTTATTTTTATTTTTTTAAATATCTTATATTAAATTTAATTTTAACATAATACCTTTAAATTCGTCTTTAACAAATTTTATATTAAAAAAAATTATATTGCATGGTTTTTTCTTAAACCACCGTATTAATATAAATACAAAACTCAAACACCCCCGATAAAAATGAAAAAACAAAGGAGGAAAAGAATTAAAATCGAAAGTCAAAACAAACTCAGTTATCTGCTAATTTTTGCGGCGTGATCGAAATTTAACCAACCCAAGGCTGAAGTGGTTGTAACTTGTAAGTTTAACTGTAACACCGCACCACGCCACACTGCCATCAGAGTCCTAAAACATGGACATGGTACTTTACAAACGACAACATCCAGCTCATCATAGCCTCACACCCCATCCCCTTCATTTTTTTAGTGTAAAAACTGCCATCTCTCTTTCACTTTCCGTGTCACCCCATTTCCCATTCACTAACAAATTCACAAACTTCCATCATCATCATCATCATCGTCATCGTCATCATCATTTTCTTCTTGTTGTTCTAATTCCTTCATTCTGGTTTGTGCCTTGAGCTTTGAGATGACAACAACTGGGTGAGACAACGCTACCGATCTGGAAAACCTCGTAATGGAGGTGGAGAGAGTGAGACAGTTGATGCTCCTTTGGTGCAGAATGCGAAGCAACCGTGTAGCTCTCCTGGGTGGAAACCACACCGCCGCCAGGTTTTGCAGTCGCTAAAGCTCCCGCCTTTCTAACTTGTTGGCTTTCTTTTTCGCAATCATCTTCACTTTTCTGCATCTGGGTCGATCTTAGTCTCGGCCAATTGTGCCAATCTCGAAAAGGGTCTCTCCCTCGTTTTGGGCTAGAATTTCCAAGGGGAGGGTGAGTGAATGTGGAGCTGGGTCCTGTATTGAAAGCTAAGAAGAACAACGGAAGCAAGATGAGGATGCATTTGCACGGTGGAACAATTGCTTTGAATCCCGATACCGTTCTTGTGTTCAAGATCCCCGATGCTCCGGTTTTGCGCATTCTGTCACGGTCCTTGTTTTTGGCTATTGTTCTTGCGGCTTTGCCTTTTTTGGGAACTGTCATCAAGGGTTTCCCTTCTAGTTCGAGCTCATTTCATTCTGGATTCGAAGAAACTGCATCCGGGTATGTCAATGTGGAGCTATTGAACTCGGTTATGCGTGATTTGGCTGATGAAGGCCTATTCAAGAAGGATGATAAGGCTCTCATTCTGAGCTCCTTCAATGGCCTTGGAGGTGTTGTTTCGTTCAATAGCAATGAGGTTGACGTGGTCATGGACTCCGATTTGGAGATGAAGAGCTTGTTCCCTGATGAGTCTTATGACTTTGTGTTCACCTCCAGCTCTGAAGATGCCAAGTTTATTGATCGCATTTTGAAAGTTGATGGCATTGTGGCTCTTCCATTGGGCACTAATCGATCAAATTCTGCATTCAGAGAACAATCTAATTATAGAGTTGTGTACCTTAGGCGATACGATTCGATCATTGTTGCATTGAGGAAAACTGGCCCTGCCAATAATAAGTTGGTGGTGGATTCTTCCCCAAAGAGAAAGCTTTGTCAATTGGCAATTGAAGCCAAGACAATGGCGCTGAAGGGTCGTGAAGATGTACTCCTTGAGCCACCAAGAGAGGCTCTAACCAAATTGAATTACATGAAGAGTTTCAAGTACCTACCTGACTTGTTGGGTGATTCTCTTGAAGGCTACAGCCGAAGACTCTTCATCGGTATAGGCTTGCCTGAAGAAAACAAGGGTGTGATACAATGGTTCAAGCAGAACTACCCAAAGAAGAATACAGAATTTGAGATTCATAGCATCATGGCTGCACCGGAACACAGGGATGTGCCTCAGACCGATGTTTCTGCTTGGTTATCTAAGCATGTGAAGGAGGAAGAGTATGTTGTAATGAAGGCAGAAGCAGAGGTGGTGGAGGAGATGGTAAAGAAAGGGACAGTGTGCTTGGTTAATGAACTCTTCTTAGAGTGTAAAAACGAATGGTGGCAGAAGGGGAAGAGAAAGAAGAGTGGTAGAGCATATTGGGAGTGTCTGGCCTTCTATGGAAGGCTGAGGGATGAAGGAGTTGCAGTACACCAATGGTGGGGTTGAATGGAGATCTTGGAGCTAGCATTCACTGAATGATCTCCAGTGTTGCATGGTTGGCTTCTCCCTAGTGCTGTGTGACTAGTTTGTTTGTCTCTTGTGTTCGTGTGTCTAGTTTGTTTCAGTGTTTTGAATATTCGCCTTAGGAGAACTGTGTGCGCCAAGTGCGGTGCATGTCTGTGCTCCCTCTCCATAGTACTATTGTGATGCATGTAGTAGCGCTATAAATAAAAGGTTTGGTTTCCTTGGTTCTTTTGTTATTCTGTGTAGTGGCGATTTACGGTAATGGCATTATTTAATTGTGTTGGTTTAGCGGATACGCTAAGGAGAATTTTCTTTTATTTGATAAATAATCTCCTAAGTAGCCTAAGTAACGGACAAAGGAAAATTATTTTTATACAGAAGTTTTCCGAGTATAAATAATACAGATCCCGTATGATATGGCAAAAGTTAATTCTTTTGAAAGTTTTAAGTATTTGGATGAATTAGAATGATTTTATATTTTCACTTATAGCCAGCCTTTGACTTTGAGAGCGTTTAGGCAGCTGAAACTGCCCCAGTGGCCAAAAAACAATAGTGGAACTGAAGAGAACCTCGTCTGACTTAGTTACACAAATCACAAACACAGTGCGGTGTGACAAATTAAGCCCATTCCTGTATACAAAGCGGCAAAAAATGTAACCAAGAAATCAGAACCTCCATTCTTTTGAATGCAAGCTTTCCTTCAGAAATCATATAATCTAGACAAAATTAACTGATAATACTTAAGAGGCCACATAATTTTAAAACACAAGACAAATATTCATACAAACTAAGAAGCAATTAAATAGTCCCACTTAATAATTAATAATCACTTAGGAGAACCCCATCCACCACCACCTGGAGTTAAATTCTGAATGAAGTCCCCTGCCTCTGCTTGAACAGTGTTCTTTCGACCAATAATAATTTTCCTCTTACCTTTCCTGATAAGAAAGTTGGCTCCATGAACTCCATTTTTCCCACCTTTTATCCTCTTGGTGCATGAACACGCCTCTCTGAGAGAATGCTGAATGTGGCTGGGCATTTGAACCTATTTCTCTCACAATTCCATTACCTCCTTTGTGCAGTCCATCCCCTCCACTATTCTCTCTTATTCCAAATTTGTGCACAACCACAGCATACCTTTGCTCAAGGATCTCCACATCAGTGATTTGAGTGTTGGTCGTGTGAACATGAACGCCACTTGTCCCATCCCAGGTTGGACCAGTCCCAGCTCCACCTCGTTTCATAGTAACCAAAAGTGAGGTTACTCATGCAGCCTTGTGAACAAGCACATGCCTGAAATGCAGTTAGTATAGCATCAGTCACTCTCTGAGATGTGAGAACATTACCCGAAACTACCGCAGCCTTGTCGCTGGGAGAAGGGAATGAGCCTGCTGGAATGTGAATCTTTACTGGAGCCAGACAACCTTGGTTGAGAGGAATATCAACGTCCACCAAGCAGCGGAGGCTATATATTACAGCTGCTGCTGTCACAGCTTCTGGAGCATTCCAGTTGCCATAAACTTCTTTACTTGTTCCCCTGAAATCAAAAACAGCTTCTCCCTTATCAGAATCAATGGTGAGTTTCTAATGAATGACAGAGTCATCATCCATGTAGTCCTTTTCTTCAACCGTTATAGTATTTCCATCACCAAGCTTGCCTGTCTGAGATTTAATTCGAGGGACAATTGACTTGAGGATTTCTCTTACTGAGTCTTCTGTATTAAGTTTCACATAATTCATGTAATCCTGATCACCAGATCATAATGCTCAATAAGCTCACTGATAAGGTTTATTCCCCTTTGGTTTGCAGCTATCTGTGCACTGAGATCAGATAAGTTGTCTTGAATCCTGCGAGTTCCTGGGATCTTAGATGGTGCTTCATCAGCTGAGGGGAATTGAAGCAATTTAACAAGTCCTTCTTCTTGGAAAACTCCTTTTTCCACTAGTTTGAATGTTTTTATTGCAGCCCCTTCTTCCCATATAAACTTTGACCAAGGAGGCATGCTGCCAGGAGTAATGCCACCTATTTCTGCATGATGCCCTCTATTTGTCACACAAAATACAACCTTCCCATTGTGGAAAACAGGTGTAATCACAGTCATGTCAGGGAGATGGCTACCTCCAGCACAAGGATGGTTGGTCACCAACACGTCTCCTTCATTCAAATTGTCACCCCAGTACTAAAGGTGCCAACAAACAGTGGCGGACACAGCTCCCAGGTGTGCAGGTATATGAATGAGGGGCATTGGCATCCAATCCCCCATCAGGACCAAAGAGGGCACAAAAGAAATCTAACCTTTCCTTTATATTTGTTAATATGGAAGTTCTTTGCAGGGTTCTTCCCATCTGCTCAGCTATTCCCATAAATCTGTGATTGAAAATTGAGAGCTGAACTATATCTGCAACCTTGTCTGCCAACTTCACAGTGCTTAGAGGCGAGTCAATTTCAATTTTGATGTTACCATATTTGGTGATTAGGTTCTACTATGACTGTACTATTTCCATTCATGATGATTGCAGGTCCTTGCATAACATTCCCATATCCAAGATTTTCAAGTTTGTAGAGAGGTGTATCATGCCAGCTTCCAAGGTATACCCGGTAATGAACTTCAACTTTAGGACTGCCAGATGCAGCTGCCAGAGCCTGAGTTTTCTATATGTTGGTGACTCCTTTACCAAGGACTCCGACATCAGAGATGAGGATACTCCTGTTCCGTAGATTAAATCCATATTCATGCCGAAACAGCTTCAAACTCTGAAGCATTATCACTAGCCTTTCCATCTTCAAGTCTATGTTTTACCATGACTGATGTATCTGTCCCTTCATACCTCAAATTTAAATATGTCTGCGTCATAATGCTTTCGTCCTTGAATTCTTGTTGTTGCAACTTCTGTTTTACCTCTTTTACTAACACAGATTCTCTTTGGGACACCTCCAAGAGAGAATCAATACCATATACAGCAGAATATGGCCCTTGTACCTCTTCCAGAACATCGGCTAGTTCCCTTCCATATGCACTTAGGATCCCACAAAACTTGTGAATCAGTATCTCTTTCATGCCTAGTGCCCTTGCAATAGCACGAGCATGCTGTGGTCCGGCACCACCAAAGCAAGCAAGGGCATGGTTCCTTGTCTGATGGTCCTTCATCTCAGTCAATTGTCTAACTGGACGACACATTGTTTCATTAGCAACATCAACAAATCCTTGTGCAATCTCTTCAATAGTCATGTCCTTTGCAGATGAATCCCGGTTCCTCCTATAGGAATTTATTTGCTCAGCAAGTTTCCGAAATTCCTCTCTAGTTGCATTAATGTCTAGAGGTTGATCCTTATTTGGACCAAAAATGCATGGAAAATGATCACGGATAATATATCCTAAGATTAAGTTGGCATCTGTAACTGCCAACTCTCCACCCTTCCTATAACACACAGGACCAGGTTGTGCACCAACTGATTCTGGTCCTACCCGGAAAGTGCCAAACTGAAACTTCAACTCAGATTCACCACCAGCAGCAACAGTGTTTATGTCAAGTTGAGGTGCTTGTATTATGACTCCAGCAATCTGAGTTTCAAGGACCTGTTCATAATGTCCAGCATAACGGCTTACATCAGTAGATGTGCCGCCCATATCAAAACCTATCAAGGGCTTGTTTGTTTCAATCCCAAAAAGTGTTTGTAAGTAACCAACAACTCCACCAGCAGGGCCAGACAAAACTGCTCTGTGTCCTGAAAATCTACTTTCTGGTGCAAGCGCTCCATCTGATTGCATAAACAGCATATTCACCTTTCCATGAGTCTCATCAAATTTTGATATGAATCCTGACGAGTACTCTTTAATAACTGGACTCAAGTAAGCATCCACAGTAGCTGTTAGACCCCATTGGAGTCAATGCTGATGACAAGGAAACATGTCTAAAACCCAACCTCTCAGCCAACTTACCTACAACCACTTCATGCCGTGGATAAGTGTAAGAACGCATCAATACAACAGCCAAACAGCTGATTCCTTTCTCTAACAAGCCTCCCAGCAATGGCTTCAGTTCTTCTTCATTGGGCTGCTTCACTATTCTAACAAGATCACCTGATATTCCCTTAACTAGAATTTCAGAAGATTTCATTGAATCTTCCTCCTTCTCAGGGACAAGTTCAATTCTTTTATCAACCTCTATCACCTCCTCATAAGGATTTGATTGTCTTGTAACAGTGAGGTCAAATATGTCGGGACGAGCTTGCTTTCCGATGTAAATAAGATCATGAAAGCCCCCAGTAACACACACAGCAATTCCTTCTCCTTTTCTCTCTGAAAGTGCTTTTGTTGCCACAGTTGTACTGATCCGAATCCACTTTATCTTGTCAGTAGGTATCTTTGAGTTCCTAGGAATTTTTTCCCTCGTGTGTTCTTCAAGGATCCTTCTAATTCCTTCAACCGGTGCATCATCATAGTTAGCTGGATCAACGGATAGAAGTTTCAAGACTTGACCATTGGGCTGTCCAGGGATTTCAGCATAGACATCAGTGAACCTGCCACCTCTATCAATGCAGAACTCTATTTTTCCTTCATTGCAACTTCCCATTTCTACTCACAAGCAGCTGCCTGCAACAAAGATAGAGATACTGAAATCCAGAATACTGCAAACAGAAAGTCTAAAAGTGAACCAATATCTCATCTAAATCTCAACTGCATATGATGATTCAGAATTTTGCACGACAATTCATATGCATGTGATCCGCACAACACATCAAATTCTAGAATAAGGACAAACTGAGACGGAAAATGCATGGTCATCTCATCCCTTACCTGAAATAAAATAAAAGAAAAAAATGCATGCAGACCAAACGTGTCCAAATTCTTTAAAGCACTTGTCCATTTCATTTCATTTCATTGCATCGCATCTCTAGAGAGAGCTGCTTCCATAAGCAATCATAGAAATAGGACGACTGATACATAAAGTAGAAAAACTATTGACGTGTATAGACTATGGAGTATTTATTGTCGGATCATATAATTGTGGCACTTGTGATCATAGTATAGTAGTATAGAACTTCCATTATTTTATGAAAACTATTTGTGTCTCTGAGGACCACACTTTAAGTGGAATTTAGAAAAACTATTTAGGTTCTACCCAAAATGATTCATTACGCTAAAATAATTGAACCAAAATATTCGGTGGTCCATGGCTTAATTAATCTCCCACTCCTTCCATCAGCTCCAGTCTTATCTGTCTCTGTCAACGTTATCTCCTTATTGACAAAAATAATAATTAACGAAAAAACCAAACATAAAATGGTAGTAAATCGAAGCAGGGATAGTCTACTATATGAACCTATAATCACAGTTCAAAGTCTGTAGCAACGAGTGGCTGTAGTTTAGTGGTAAGAATTCCACGTTGTGGCCGTGGAGACCTGGGCTCGAATCCCAGCAGCCACATTTGATATCCGGTTTTTGTTCTACACAGTAATCCCTTCTACAATTTAAAACCTCAGGGCAAAAACGACGGCGTTTAAAGAAGCTCGTCTTGCTCATCAAGGTCAAGGTCAACCAATCAATCAACCCTTGCTTTGAATTGAAGAGATTTGTACGTTAATTCCCAATTCCGATCCCAAATTCAGAAGCATCTCCTACTGCCCCGGCGTCGCGAAAAAGGTCAAATTCTGTATTCTTTTGTTTCACTCTTTGCATTCCTTCGTCTGTTTGTTTCGGTATTCAACTTTCGTCATTTATCCCTAATTGAAATGCTCTTTTTGTTTTTTTTTTTTTTTTTTTTGGGGGGGGGGGGGGGGGAGTGTGTGACAGGAGTAAGGTTGCATTTTGGATCCATTCTGATTGTCAATGATTCGTGTATTTGAAAGATCAGTTTTTTATTTTTGTGTTTTTTTCCTTTTCCTTCTGTTCAGTTTCAATCGCCTTTCGCTTCGGATGATCTGTTTGGGATTTAGATCCAATGATATCCACATTTAGTTTCATGTGATGGGAAATTTTTTTCAGTGACCATAAAACAATTCATGCTTGTTACAGCATTTTTAGCTGATGGATTGGATTGCAATTTGTAAGCAATGTGAAAGGGCTTCATGGGTGGGTGGTTTTGGACAAATGTGTGCATTGTTTGGCATAGGAGTTAGCTAGGTTTTGGAAATTTGAAATTGATGGTTTGGAAATATGATGGCAAAATTTTTGTATTATGACTCTTCTGTCACAGGGTATGAGATTGTTTTTCTGAATCATGTTTACAGAGAGTTCAATAATGTATATATTTATTATCACTAAAATTTATTCAGTTTGTGATGATGAAAATTTTGTAAAGGGGCATAATACATTAGTACGTAATTGTTTTCTTGAAGACCCCCAGTTTGTTTGATGTTTACTTTCTTTGCATAAGAGGTATTGTGTTTGTTTGTTTGTGGACTTTGCTTCAGCGAGAATGGGGATTTGATATCTGGATATTTGAGATTATGGTATTGATTTTGTATTTGATGTTGTGTGTCCTTACTTCCATTTACTTTTTCCTTGCCTGCTCCAGGAAGTTCAAGATGATTGATGATCAAGCCTTGGGATTCATTGCTAGCTATCTCGGCATCTTCATTTTTGCTTTGGTCATAGCATATCACATGGTCACAGCTGACCCCAAATATGAAGCTAGCTAGAATATTTTTGAATTTTCTAATGCATTGGAGACCGCAAGTTTCTTTTTTTTTTTTTTCCAGTTTTGTTGAATGTTGATTGATCTGTTAGGTCAGTTTGAATGACTTAATATTTGATGAAGCCAGAATTTTGTGGCTTATGCCAACTAAATTTTCTCTAGAAGCATGTGTTAACCATAGATTTTGTGTCGTTCTATCTACTGGTCTTGAGAATTGCCCCTATCGTTATTGGCCTATACTTGGTATAGTAGTTAGTAGATTATTGTATGGATTAACTAAGTACTGATTAACTTTGGATTTGTTTAGATTAAGTACGAATGTGAAGTAATTTTGGGGGATAAAGCAGTAATAGTTCTTGCATGGATGCGACAAACATTCTATACAAAGAAGGGGAAACATATGATACTTCATAACAAGGCGTTACATAGCATATTCATCCATTGAAGGATAACAAACGAGGAAATAATGAAATGGCATATTCACCCATTGAAGGATAACAGACAGGGAAATAATGAACATGCTGAGAAGGCTCGTGCGTGAACCATTATTGTACTGAACATACATGCAATGCAACCTAGATAGTGCTACATGAATTTGCTGCGAAGCCTCAAGGAATGGTAGGGGTGACTGGTGGGGAGAAGGATGGAATTGTGGGAATCCTGGGAATTGTGGGAATCGTGGGAATTGTGGGAGTCGAGGGGATTTCCGGAATTGTGATAGTTGGTGGAGGCAACCACGCCGTTACTGGGGGGAATGGAGGAAATTTCAGGCCAGGAAGGTTTCCCAAATCGGTCACTGTCGGTGCCAGAAGTTTTCTACTGGCATGGACCTTGGCAATGCTCAAAAGTGACAATGCAATGAAGAAAGCAACGAGAAGTAAACGGGAGGAGGCCATTTGAGTATACGGTTGAAGTTAGTCAGTAGGGAAAAGTGGATGTTGCAAAGGGTAAGACGATTTGCTATGACGAGACAAAGGACCTGCCGCCGGGTTTTTATAGTTACGGCTCATCGACATTGGTTTTAAATGCCATCAAATGTTGGTTCGTTGCATTGGTATGCCAGATATAGATGCAAAACTGACAAGATTCATGCCTCTTTTATTGGTGTTCTATCTTTTGCAGTTAGCCATCTTTTCTCTTGACGTTCAACTTGCATGGAGATGATTATTTCCAAACACGGGTCTCTGGTTTTGACTTTTGGGTATATGGTTCCATTCTGCTTGATGTTAATGCAATTGGTATGACGTATGAGGATGGTTAGAATGCTTTCCCCTACAGTTTACTTACCTTAATCGACATTATGGTTCAATGCTTTGCCTTGTAAATTTGTTATCTAACATAGTTCCATTATTAATGTCACAAGCAAAATAGTTTTCTTACATACCTAAACGAATATCGCTGATATCAACAGGAAAGTACCATAATACATAAACTGTTTAAATAATTCTCTTTCCTGCCTTAGGTTTCACGTCCGAGGAAAAGTGATAGTCACCTATATCTTGTGACACTTAACAATGCTCTGGCCGTTGCAGAGTTTGATATGCTGCATTCTTTTAGGTTGCAGCTCCTACTAGTCTTCCAAAGCAAAGCAGTCTAACATTGTTGATAGCTGTCGTGTGTAATGGACTAAGTGAGTCCAATATCAGTGACCGCAAGAGTTTCCATTGAGAATAATATGATGGAACCCCAAAGCTAGGACTTTTTTCATATTGGCAGTTGTTAGCATCAAAATTTCGTGTCAAGTCACGGAATAACTCTTGTAAATTCAATACGTATCATGCTCATTACTCTCCAAAACAAACAGAAATCAATATGTTGAAGAAAGTGGCACCTCGCCTAGAATATGTACCTTTTTTGGCCAAGACTCTTGTTCATTCTTTCCATAATGAATGTTGGTGGTTGTTTGTTTGTAGTTGTTCTTACTTACATTTTGGATAGAAGAATCACATGACCCATGCTTGGTCCAATTTCACTTTGATACACTTGTTTAATTCAACGACCACATAGAGAATATAGTGAATCTAGTTCCACTAGATCCAAGTGGTTGTTGATAGATTGGCAGCTTGGCATTGTAGATAAAGTAATAGGTTGGCCCCTTTACTGTCACAGATTTATTTACCTTCCATCTTCATGCCTGGCAGTGTCTAAATTTCACTACCCTTTTAGTCATTATTACTCAATTGTTCCCATATCTGTTGGGAAGCTAGGAAGCACTGAGTTGATTACAAATAGGCTAGCTAAAGATACGGCCTTAATAAGGAATCTATATTCTCGATTAGTGTACTCAAATGCATTTCTTGTAAATATAGCTTTAGGCATTGTTATTATGACACTTTTTGAACACCATAATTGTCATCAATCTAATTGACTGGTCACTTTTATCAGAAGAAACCCCCGATTTGATGATTAGTAGTTCATAATTCCTCGTTTTCAAATGCTCACTTCTTTCTTTGCTGATTGCAAAAACAAAAGCAGAATTGCTTCGCAACTTTTTCTTTGGGAGTTTCTCTTAATTATTACCTGGTTCAGAAAACAAGTACTTGAGCCAAACCAAAATGTACGTTGAGAACCCACGGGCTCGAGTGAAATATTCTCCTCAATAATGTTAATATAATTAAAAGGGCTAACTAAGGATGCTAGAATAGTTTAAAAGGAGAAGAGATGATGATTGTATTTGTATAACAAGCCACAATCTATAAATAAAGTAAGAAATAGTACGAGCAATACCAAGAAACTCGTGAACTGAAAAGAAAATACACTGTTCTCTCTCACACCGTACAACGAAGATAAATATAATGAAATGATAGCATCGATCATACAACTCCTCCACATGCACGTAAGGAATCAAGCTACATCTATTGCATGCATTCTGAGGACGACATCATCATGCAGATTGCAAAATGGACAAGTGAAAAGTTCTTAAGGGCTGGAGGTGGAAGGTGGGGGGGAGAAGAAGAATGGGATGGAGGGAAAATTGGTTGGGATTGTGGGAATGTTGGGAAGTGAAGTGGCTGGCAATGGAGGGAGGTTCATCTGAGGGACTGTTGGAATGGTAGGGATGCTGGGAAGTGGAGGCAAAGTGGCCTTAGGGAGTGATGGTTGAGGCAGTGATGATGGGATTGTGGGCAATGGAGGAACATTTCCCTGAGGGAATGTTGGGATTGAAGGCATAGGTGGCAATGCTGTTGGTTTTGGCAAAGTGGGAATGTTAGGCAAGTTTGGTGCAGTTGTTTGCAAAAGATGGCGAGCTGCTAGGCTCATTCTCATCATGCTTGACAAGGTCAGAGCAAGAAGGATTGCTGTGATGAAGGATTTTCCTGAGGCCATGGCTGAAGAATGGATTGCAAGATTAGCAGAGAAGAATATTGTAAGTGTGTGAAAATAGGAGATGCGTGTGATTAATTTGCTTTGAGATTGTATGAGAAGCCTTAGGATAGTGCTTGGTCTTATATAGAGCTAGAGAGACGTGGCCCCCAGCTTATATGTTGTTTTCAATTCAATTCAAGTTTGGAGAACTAAAAACTAAAAAGAAAGTCTTACAGAATATAGATGTTTTTGTTAGTTCACCTTCCTGTTTTTGAATAAACCATTTTATTATGTTGGACTGATGAGGTGGTTGGTTAGCTAATGTAAGTAATTATAACCCCAAATATTCAAATGTAGGATGGCCAACTCCTGCATTGTATGTAACAAATAAACCAGGATAAAGTGCTTCATTGTTACCTGATTATAGAATATTTGTTCTGGGCTTGGAATAATTGGGGTTGAACTGATCCAAGAGGTCGTTTATCTAATCTTGTTCAACACAGCTGCCAGATGTCACCCTTTGCAGCCAATAGCGTCTGAGTTAAAGTTAATAGCATAAGTTCGTTTGACTACCAAAAATGCGTTATTATAACTCTTGGAGATTATTTATGTACATTTTTTTTTTGCCAAAATATTTTATATTAATTTTCTGCACAAATGACTTGATGCAGGGCTTCTAGTACTTGGTGAGTCCTCTTAATTATAGGCAATCCTGTCAAGAATTAAAATCGTGGTAAATTTATATACAGATAATAATGTAGAAATATTCAGAGTTTAGTCACCAGAGTGACTTTCTTTTTTCTAAAATCTATTTATACGTCTATCCAGTGTATATAAAAAGAGAATTCGCTCTAAAATTACTTTCGGTCTCCCTTCAATATGTTTTTGAACTGAAGTGTTTTTTCAAGTCCATTAACATTCATACACCAATTAAAAGAAGTTATTCCCATAATTTAAAAGAATTTGATACAGAGAAATTAAAAATATAAAAAAATTCAATAATTTGTACTAGGATACTTAAAAATATCTAATAATTTCTAATCTTTTTTTTTTAATTTTAACTCAAAAATAAAATAATGAAAAATAAAATTTATATTGAACTTAAACATGCTTATCAATCCATTAGTATATAAAAATCAAACTTGAAATTAAAAAATAATCAATTCTTTTTACTATTTTTCATAAGCAAGTGGTGGATCTACTTACGATGAAATCAAATTTTTTATCCAACTCTTTTCGGGATTTAATTTTTGATATGTTGAGTGTTAAAGAGTTTTATATATCATCCAATTATATATCTCATATGCATTACTTAAAAAGTTATGTTAAAAACACAATAATTTAGATAATTAAGTAAAATTCTTTTATACTATTAGTAATCAAATTAAACTCATCTTTTGATACGATTCGCATGGCATGTAATAGAATTGTGTTTGTGTTACTCCTTTTTTCTTGGGGGAAGTGTATATGGATTTTTTTTTTAATTTCTTATATGATGTTGTAGTTATGAAATAACTTTTTTGGTACCTTTCCTATGCCCATATTCCTCTTCCGATTAATTGAAAAATGGTTTTTAATAGGCCGATTATATCAAATAGCTTTATTCTTATATAAATAAAAATCATCTCTATCATTAGTAACTTAGTCAAGTTAAGCTGGGCTAAAAATATAATTTCTCATATTCAATTTTTTTTTAGAAGTTTCACGAATATTCTTCCATTAGAGCGGCACGATCCCTTTCACTAGATTATCTAATCTTTGTTGGCTACAAATATTAATTTTATAGATGGTTTACATGGGCGAATTGTAAGAATATTCATTATCTCAAGTTGATGCAAGAAAAATTAAACCCAAATCAAATTAGCTATGTACAATCTCGCTCGTAGCACAGTACTTTCGAAAGCAACGTGCCCATATATATTTATGAAAGACAACATGAATAACTTTTATTATAAAGTGTATATATCCTATAACAATAGGTCTCCAAATACATGAATTAATCAACAAAGAATGCAATAATCCCATGCATACAAGGCTGAAGAGTAAAAAGAAAAAGTGAAAGTCAAAAAACAATTACAACGAATATTCCCAAACAACAAATGACGAACGATGCATATAATACATATATCTGAAACAGCATAAGAAGCAGCTAATCACTGAAATCCAGAAGAACCAAGCTCCAAAGATTAATGCTTCATTATATATCCAACTTAAAGCAGCAGCAGAACCATTCAAGGGCTGGTGGATGAAGGTGGTGGGGAGAAGAAAGGGATGGAGGGGAAAGTGGTTGGAATTGTGGGGAATGAGGGCATGTTTGGCAGTGAAGTGGCAGAAGGGAATGGTGGGAGAGTGACCTGTGGGGCAGTTGGAATGGTGGGAAGAGGTGGCTGAGTGGTAGTAGGCAGTGTTGGCTTTGGCAGAGATGGGATTGTAGGCAAAGGTGGAACATTGCCCTGAGGCTGAGGCAATGTTGGGAATGGTGGGATTGAAGGCAAAGGTGGCAATGCTGTTGGTTTTGGGAGTGTTGGTAAAGATGGATTTGTCTGCATGAGATGGCGAGCTGCTAGGCCACACTCCATGCTTGAGAAAGATATAGCAATGAAAAATGCCAAGATGAAGCAATTGGAGGAGGCCATGGCAGAAAAGAGAATTAAAACTTCGCTCTGTGATAAGTGATGTAATAGACTGCAGAGGACCTTGCTTTGCTTTGAGGCTGTGCGCTGTGCATAGTCCAGGGACTAGTGGTTGGCCTTTTATAGGGAAGTGGCCGAGTCCGTTTCAGATTTCTTCTTCTTCTTATTAGTTAACCTTCCTTTGACAGCTTGATATGTTATTGGACTACTCTATTCTGTTGGTGGTTGTTGGCGAGTATCTAACATTGGAGATTCAAAAGTAGGATATCTAACTTTTTATTTTTTTTACTATTCAATAATTTAAATAAGGGAAAAGTTGTTGTTGTTGTTGTTTTTTTTTTTTCTTTTCTCAACTTGTTGGTTTCACTGTGTTCTTTAGTCCAAGTGTCCAACATTGAGAACATTTGTGGAAAAAACTAAATATTGGAGTCTGTTTATTGATTGAATTTTGAGTTGATATTATTAATGTCCAAACAAATGTCAGTTACTATCAAAGAAAACAATGAATGTTAATTTCTATTTATTCTCTTCACTCATTTAAAATATAATTGAAAAAAGCATACCCTAATTCTCAAACTTCACACAATTTTCTAAATATGGTTTTACTTTATTCCCGGTTGGTTACAAAAATAACACATTTTGAACACTAATTAAGTCCTTATAAAAAAAGTTCCAACATCTATGTTTAAATTATTTTTTATTCGTTCGAAACTTTATTCTGAATTTTGAAGCTCAAGCTCTAATAACGATTTTAAGGCGTGGTTGGGATGAGTGCCAAACAAATTGGATGAAAAATTAAGAGATCTAAATGGGTTGGGCTAGCCTTAAAGCTGGATATATTGGGTTAGTGCTGAGAGTTTTAAATAATACATATTAGACATTAAATTTAATTTAAATCTCACTGTTTTCAAAATTATGATATATCCGGATATATATATATATATATATATAGAGAGAGAGAGAGAGAGAGAGAGAGAGAGAGAGAGACTAACGGTATATAAATTAATGTGATTCATAATTGGCAACTAAATGTGCCAAAGAAGAAAAGAAATCAAATTTAAACAGGTCTCTCTTTAGAAATTAAGCAAATTTGCATATTTTATGCATAAGTCAAACAAACTCAAGGCACAGGTTTGGAAAATGGTTTTTGTACTTATCATATCGATGTACTTCTTCTTCAACCTGTGCATGGATTTTTCTTTTTTGGGTACATACACGTGCATGGGATATATGCTAGGAAAAAAAAAGACAAAATAAAAAATTGACAATAAAAGGGAAAAAAAAATTTAAGTTTTAACCGTTGATAATATAAAATTGTATCGAATGTTGTGCTGTAGGGATATATATATATATATATATCAATCCCAGAGATATAGCCTTTTTTAAGGCTTTTTAACAGTATTAAAATAAAAAAAATATATTATTTTTTAAAATACCAACTTTGATATTTAATTACGGATTTATGATCCTTCTTTGTATAGAGGAAATCACTACAATTCACTCAAACAGGAAATCACTTGAAGTTATAGAGATTTCTAGTTTAATTGACAATCGCCTCAAGTTGCAATGATTTCATGTTCATTTTCTATATAAAATGCAATTTGCAGGGAGCTTGAGTGAAGATTGAGTGTTCCTACTTACATTATTTTCATCTTGCTGTGTTGTTCTTCAATTTGTATTAGAAAAAATGGCTAAGAAATATTATATGTATGTTCATTATGGAGGGAAATCATCACTACAAAGGGGGGAGACACATTTGTTAGTGAAAATAAATCTTGTATTGTTATTGATCTATCAATTACATTTTTGGAATTAAAGAGCTAAATATTACATCGGTTTGAGCAGCCATGTGTGGAAGTTAAAAAAAATTTTTATCGGTTGTCCTTAAAAATTGGGCAAGGAATTCTCAACTATAAGAAACTCCAGGCAACCAATGATGTCAGATTAGCATAGAGGTGTTAGTCATCTTGGAGGAGTGTAACTTTAATAGATCTAGGGGTTTTGTTTAACATATGCAAGGAACTCAACATCTAAGGTTGCACTGGTGTTCGAAGCACATTGATCTCTAACCTCTGAAATGCCTCAACGTTCCCTAAATTTTGAAAGGTCTGTAGATCTTAATGAACATTTTATTCTTGTACAACTTAGAGACCAAGGCATAGTCATTAGCTCAACCGAGTGGAGGTGCTGGGGTTGGTGATAGTGCTGAAGTGGATATAGGTGCTGATGAGGATGAGGATGAGTTGATACTAGTGCTAGTTGGCAGTAATGGAGGATTAGAAGACGAGGAGGCAAAACATGTTATTCGAGTTCAAAGCAATAGGTCGCAATCCTAGGCCCAGTCTATTCCTCAAGATCGGCCTAGTCACTATTCATCGTTGAATCTAGAAGCAATGCATTTAATAGATTTTGTAGGCACCAAGGTAATTCAAGCATTGGATCTGGTGGCGTTGGTGGAGATTTGGAATTTGAATGGTAAAGAGAGTTTCATATCGGGCAACTGTTTCTTGACAAAGATGCTATAATGTTTGCTATTAAAAACTACATCATTTGAAGATTTATGAGTTTAGAGTAAGAGTAAGACCATGAAATTTATCATGGCAAGTGTATGCAGTTTGGTGTTGGGTGTAATTGGGCTATTTGTGTGTTATATAGTCGAAGAAAGAAAGTGTAGATTATTTGGAAGTATAATGGGCCGCATACATGTGTCTTTGCTTCACAATTGCAACATCACCACCAATTGAATAGTAATGTCATGTGTCACTGCATGCTCTCCGTGGTAGAATCAGATCCGACAATATACATAAAGGTGTTTCAAGACATGGAAGCTCGTTTCAAGTGTGGGACAACATACAAAAAGGTGTGACTAGCTAAACAAAACGCTATTGTTTAGATATAGGGTAACTGGTAAGGGTCTTATACTGAGCATAAGATGGCTTCAAGGTCTACAATTTTATGTGCAGGTATACCTGCATTTCAATTATTAGCGGTTTAATATTTTATTGTATGTAATTTGCCTAATGCATAAAACCATGCAATTTGGTTAGGTTCATATGAGCAGTTGATTACTCAATCTTACTCTATTGGTGATGTTATTGATCGAAGCTGTGTAATGCTTCTTGGTTGTTTTGGACATTTCCTTCATGTGTAGAAGCTTTCAAATATTGCAAATGACTTGTTTTGATCTATCTCCATCTTTATCGGGCCATTCCTAAGATAAAATTGATATCAACATGCATATTTGGAGTGAATTCTCATAGCCCTTTTCGGGGAATTTTATTAGTATCACCATGCATTTGGCCAATCTAATGTTTAGACTTGCTAAATGTTGGAGCGTAGTCAAGAAAATCTGCGTTACGTTCATGAGAGTGAGATTTTGGGTTGCATTGTACAGTGCATACCAATAATTCCAACCATATTTTTGTTAGTTTCTTGCTCTGTGTTATCTTTTGTCACATATTTGTAATATTAAGTTCTGGAGCTATATAGGTTAAAATGTTACTCGGTTCAATTCTCTCTTACCGAAGCCTCGTTATACGTGGCTCTAATGGAACTTAAAAAGTACCCGTAAAGGCGATATATAATTTGTCTTGCATCTAAAAGTGTAGGAAATCTAATAATAAGAAAAAATAATAGTGGCATATGACATTAAGATATCACAAAGTAGTACAATGGGAAAAACTACGGGAAAAGAAAGAAAGAAAAAAAAAATTGAGCACACCTGTAATAATGTGTATAAATAACCCGTAGCAGTAACAATACAAATCCGAAATCCCCATATAACAAAATGAAAATTACAAGAAAGGCACACGTATATAATGTAAGCCCACAAATGCAAATATAATTTGTTGCTGATAGCTAGCTAGATCACAGCACAGCAACTTTGGATTAACACAGGCCATGGCATTCTCAAGGAGTAGTCGGTGAAGGGGGTGGGGAGAGGAATGGAATGGAGGGAATCACAGTTGGGATTGAAGGAATGTTTGGGAGTGAGCCTGCAGCTGGCAGTGGTGGCAAGGTGGCTATTGGCATGGTGGGGATGCTGGGAAGTGGTGGCAGAGTGGTTGGCATTGAGGGTTGTGGCATAGTTGGGATAGTAGGCAAAGGGGGCACATTCCCCTGAGGCACACTTGGGAATGATGGCAGAGGTGGCAGAGGTGGCAATGGTGGCAAGTTTTGCAAAAGATGGCGAGCTGCTAGGCCGTAACCAATGCTTGAAAAACAAAGAGCAATAAGGAGAGACATGACAAAGGAAGTTTGATAGGCCATGGCTAAAATAAATTAATTAGGTTCTCAAGATTTGGAAAGTGGAACAACTAGGTTGAGGTGCAAATGTGTTGAATGAGTTTTGCTTGCTTTGGTTTGCATGGAAAGCCTCTCATAGGGATTGGGGTTATATAGGGGCACTGGAGATGTGGAAGGTCCACCAATATGCCTGATTTTAGGTAATCTGCCCTAAGGACTTTTTGGAGATATTGATTTCGTCTTTGGTTGGTCTTCTTATTCATAATTTTCCACCATTTTATTGATGATGTTTTCTTCTCAGATTGTTGGGATTAGTTGAAACTGATTTGATGACAAGGCATTAGGAAATTCCTAAACTGAGTATCTCGATTGGTAAACATTTTCGAGTTTGCTACATTGTTTTTAGGTAGCTTTCTTGTTGGGAATGTTAACAGCGTTATTAAAATCAACCTTTCACGCACCCTCAAGTCTTTAATAATAATACTAGTATTTGCTACGCCACTCTGCTTAGTTCACAGCGCACATTTATTAAATTTGCACCCAATTCCAAATTTATCTCGTGTATGTCATATATTTTTGGTCATTAAATTTGATCTCTTATTATTTATTACTCCCATCACGAGTTGTTTTGATAATAATAAAAGTTAAACTCATGTTACAAAATTATTCTTATATTAAAATCATTACCTTGTTTATATTTTCACTAACTATATTAATAAACATAATCAATATCATGAATTCCAATTTCTCTTATTTTTTCCCTTCATATTTTTTTGGTACCTTAAAAATTATATTATTCATAATGAGATTTGAATCTAAAACTGCATATTTTCTAGCAAAACCTCTTATTACTAGACCAATCCGAGTGGCTTTCTCCCTTCACACCTGCATGCTCTCACATTGCACCACAGGTCTATTAGTTTAGAAGAGCCAAAAATTACTTTTTAAAAAAATAACAATATTTTCATTCTAGAGAAAACTGCATTCAGAAGCGTTATTCAAATTGCTGCGTGAATAACGTAAACCAAACTAGTAACATTTAACCTTTAAATTTGTCCAGAAAGTGTTTACAAAAATGTGTTTTCACCCCCTTTTAGTTGAACAATTCGGACAGGTGAAACAACATGCTAATCTGCTATCCTTCAAACCATAATATAATGCCCTCGCTCAATAACACGATCTATCTATGTTCAACTTGCATGCTCGAGTGTTCTCTATACACCTTCTAGGCTTTTTTACAAAATACATTACTGCATGTAATGTCTCTTATGATATGATATCTCAACGAATCCCAATCTAGATTCCGGGCTCCACTCACGTGATTGAAGCATGCGAGTCCAAACTAGTTTTTGTTTCACTTGATGAAGGGATAACACATTTTGTCGTGTTGAATGCTCGAGTATCCAATGCTGAGGCTGGAATGTGACCACGACAACAAGAGATAAGGTAAAGCTAGCTGTCCCTAAGCTTTATGAAACGACCACAGAATATGTATGTGTCGCTTTAATTTGCTAAAGTTGCCACGATAAAAACTTTAAAACTTTATATATATATATATGGGAACAACTTATTGAAATAATCTGCTATATAAGTGACAAACGATCTTTTATTCCAAGAAATTTCATGTTTTCCGTGAAACAAACAATTGTTGATATAGTAAATTTTATGAAACTGGTGATGATCCAGATGTAATATTCAATCATCCATTCATGCAAATGGCATTCCTGTTAATTACTTCTATCACTGTTTACCATCTGCCATACTAAATAATCTTATTTGAGATGAACTAATTGTCATGCCACTTTATCCAAATGTTTAAACTATTGAATAGAGATATATGAATGGTTTTATATCTAAACGTCTAGTTACAAAAATGTCATGATCATGAAGGTTTTAATATCATGTTATGAACCACTCTCAAAAGGAATTATTGGGTAGAAATATATGACTCTCAAAAGGAATTATTGGGTAGAAATATATGAATGAATAAATTTATATCTAACAATATTTTTATTGTTTTGAATTCCATTATTGATGGTGATAACTGTCTCATGATCAAATGAAATATTCTCAATAAAAAATTCATCAGAGGAAATAAATTTGAAAACTACTGAAAAGTCATGCCTCTTGTACCCCAAGATTCAATCTTAAGGTTAGTTGACAAGTCCACAAGTAAAAGTTGCGCTTTTATGCTGAAACGATTGGGAAACCAGAATAACTTGCCTATATATGGCGGGTTCTTTAAATTTAGGGGGTCAAAATTATTCATTGTCTTGCTGTATATATAAAAAGGTGACCTATACTTGGGAGGCTGAAATTATAGGGAAGTTTAAATTGAAAAGCATATGTTGTCCTACGTACATTTGGAACTTAAACTAATATTTAGTATGAAAGAATGTAGACAAACACAATGAAGAAAAAAGTAATATATAATTCCTCCTGCATGGCCTATAGATAATTAATGAATCCCACAATTCTCGCCAACCTGAAGATATGGAGTTAAAAAGAACATAAGCATAGCTTGATATAGCTACACAGGAAGAAATTGCTGCATCCATAGTCTGAGTGTTCAGAAATTCAAGATTGAACTGGAATTTGAAAGTCTGATACATTACAAATCACAATCAACTAATATGCTGCAGTGAAACTGACTCAAACAAAGTACTAAAACTTGAATCTAACTTGTAATTAAAGGACAAGTACAAAATACAAATGAAACCCGAATAGAGTCACCCTCAGATGGCAACAACATATTGTAAATAAATAAATATTACATGCACTGAACAGTACGAGTTACTAGAGCCAAATGCTTAGTTCAAGGCTTAGGAATTTAAGGTATAGGCAAATTTGGTACAGGCACATTTGGTATTGGCAAACTTGGTATTGGCACTCCAGGGATTGGAACAGCTGGCAACTCTGGCGTAGGCAGTGGAGGCAACAGTGGATTTACAGGAGGCAGCTCTGGCAGTGGCACGTCAATCTTTGGGACCAGAGGAAGTCGTGGCAGCTCCACTTTGGAAACCTCGTGTATTTTTGGCAGTGGCAGTGCTGATTCTGGTAGGTGACGTGCTTCTGTAACCCTTGTCTCAATGGTCATTATGGAAAAGGTTAGAAGCAGAAGTGGTAAAATGAATGGTGAGAAACCAGAAGAAGCCATGATTGCAGCTAGCAGATGACTAGCTTCTGAGTGAATAATGTCTGTGCAAAATGGTTATGGTTTAAGTTGGCTTTTATAGACGGGGTAGTGAACCTTTGGACAAATGGACAGCTATTGAGGATAAGCTCTTAGCAACAATAATTCAACTTCTTAGTGTATATCATGCCTACATTAGTATAATTATTAACTTTTCTTTTTGTACATGTTTGTATTAACTTCGCGTTTGGCTTCTTTCGAGGAGTATACAGTGTAAGTTAGTTTATGTAATTTAACACTTATTCCTTTTAAATAAAAGTTTTGACTTCGGGTCTTGTGAATGGAAATGATTAACGCTCAAAGAAACCAACTGCAGCACTTGCATCACCTTATTATTTCTGAAGGGACCATTGGAGTATTAACATTTTTCTTAAAGCTATAACTGAATAGCGGCAAGAAATATTAAAGAATTGATTAACGTTTAAACAAAACGCCAGCTTCCAATCTATGCATGTTTTCCTTTCCTGGAACGAAGGAAAGAAGAATCCAGTATCCTAATCTAGTAGAAAATTCTACTTCCAATAGAATTAAGAATCTTTCCTAACTGTGCATCACTTCTTAGATCCCCACTTTAGAATAAAGAGGACGGCCACTCTTAGATTAATAGAGTAAAAAAGTACTTCACTTTTATCTTTATTTAGCCGATAATAAAATCCCCTTACTTTAAAAGTTCCAGATCCTATAGAAAACTCTCATAAAAAAAAATTTAAGGGATCTAACATTTGGTTATCGCAATGCAATAATTATAAAATATGGTTTTATTAATCAACTCAAATCATATGTCAGACAGTTCCAATTGAGCTAGCTATGATATGAGCTGTCTGCCACTAGTTTTTGTTTTACTATGTGAGGAGATGAAATATTTTGTCCTGTTGGAGGATCAAATCCACAGAATGAGGCTGGTATGTAACAAACCACAAGAAAAAAGGTAAGGTCATTTGTCCCTCTATAGACAAGAACATAAATAATTGTGGCCTTTTTACAAGACTACGAAGTTTTCTAGATAACATTTTGAACTCGGATTGTGCCACATGTAAATCAGCCTATCACTTCTTCTCTGCTATACTGAGAGATATGTTCGTCAACCACATACCTTTACTGGGAATTACTTACTAAGTAAATTGGAATAGGTATTTGATAAAGGATATTGCTATATGCTAAATTCAAATAAATTTCATACTTTCATAGTGTGTTTGACTGTGGATAAAAATCGACAGTAACTTTTCATGAATGAATTTCATGTGTAAAATGATTCATAAAATTTATACAGGAAAAATTCATCCCTTTTTTTTACCTCGTAACCAATCACATCCTTAGTAAAACAATTGGTGGTTTATTAAGTTGAATGAAACTAATGAGTCAGATGTAGTATTACTGTATTAGTCTTCATACAAATGTTATTCCTCTTGACCATACTATTGCAGTTCACCATTTGCCTTCTTAAACAGTCCTATTTGTAGTAAATATGTTGCTTTGATTTCCATAGTTAATGGTTAACTATCACATGGTAAAATGGAATAATTTTAGCAGTTTGATGAAGAAAGCCGAAACATACAGAGTCTTTTAAGGCTTATGATCTTTTTAGAGTGGATGACTATTTTACCACTTAGCTGATAGAAAATTCAGGGAGTGGTCAGGAACTACACCAACTGAGATGGTAGGAAATGAGATGTTAAAGAGCTCATGATTTGAACATCTTTTGCGGAAGCCATTTAGCACTGAATTTATGAAGTGTAATAATTTGGACAATATTTGAAAGGAGGGGATAACGATATAAGATAGATAGATCCATTTCCAACAGCAAAATAAGCATCCAACTTGCTTCAACTTAATGTGAACAAGGAAAATTTCATAACTGGCTCACATGCCCGTAGCAGTTTATCACTTTATTTGGGAACATACACGTGCAATGGCAGGGGATTCTTCTAATCACTTAGGATACAATATTTTATAAATTATACACAAATGCATAACTCAGCCTATGCTTTTAAATTCCTGCTATGCTACTACAAACGGAAGACAATTAATTCAATACATTCCACGGAAAGATAGGTGTAAAAACTCAGCACCACAAAAATTTGTCTTTGGCAGCAATCCTGCCATTTTCCTCCAGTTTGGTTCCCCTGTAATCCAATGTCCATTTCTCGAATGAACATTCAATGAAGTCGTAATAACCACCATGAACAGAAAGTTCTCCATTCGCCACCTTTTCTTCTATCCATGGGTAAGTAAGTAGATTTAATAAGGAATGGTTGAGTGATTCCTGCACAAAAATCACTTTAAGCATCAAAACTAGAAAGTACTCAACATACTCAACTTCTCGGTAGATTAACACTTGCAAGACTCCTACCAGTTAGATCAAATCAATTACTAAGAAAATAACAGTAACGGGGACATTCAATTTGTTAATTTGAACACAAGACAATGTAAATAGAAAAAAATATTGTGTTTAAGAAGTGCAGACGCCATTTCCATAGGAGCAAAATCTGAGAGGTGCTGAATACCTGAGATGAACTCACTCAGGCTAAGGAATCAGCACTATGAAAGTTAACAAACTATGGGTTTGTTTTGAAGAAATAACGACAGCCATCTGTCCACCAATCTTACCTTATTTTGTTCCATCAAAGCTTTGGAACCCAGAATGGGAATCAACATATGCCTCCAAGTTGGCAATCCCCCAAATACCCCAATTTCCCATTACATTCAAACTTGTTTAGCAAGAAAAGTCCGAAACTGAAGAGAAGGATGAATAACATGCAAAAAACAAAAGAACACATCAAACTTATATATTCATCAAAATCACATTAGGAAAGCTGCAGATAAGGCCTCAAGATTATTTTGGTCTAAATATCAGTAGGGACCCCCAATCTGCCCATCCAGTGTGGGGGCTGTCAAACAACATAAAACATATGTAACCTTATTTAGGGACAATTCATGTTGTTCAATGTTTTGAAATCTCAACAGCCAGATGGGATTATATTTTGCATTCAAATCTAAGAACAAAAATATTACCTTCTCACAATGCCTGCATTTCGCATCAAAGCTGAGGTTGGAAGCTGCAGCCTCAGTTTCTATTCTCGCATTCTTCCCAACAACAACCCAATTTTTTATAAAGCTGCTAGGAAAAGAAAATGTTGAGGTGAGAGATGTAATGCACATTTTAACCAAATAAAGTACAATGAAAGCCAACAACTAAAATTAAGCAATTCTACCTTGGATTGCCATCATCTTGCATACCCATAAGGGCACGTATACCCCCACAGCAGCTGTGGCCAATGACTAAGATGTTCTCAACCTGCAATGAAAATAATTTTGTCTCCTCAAAAGTAAGTACAAATCTTGCAATTTTCTGACCAGCTATTTAGGAAGCTATTATAATCTGATATACTCAAATATTCTCCAACTACTACTTGAAGGCCCCAACTATTGTAAGCTATGTACAACTGAATATATGTTGTTGCTTGACTTCTTATGTTCCTATAACCATTAAGTATTTTGCAACTAATCCAATAATGCAGCAATAAATAAATAAACCCTCCTGCTTCACTTTCCAAAACTCTTCAAATTCAACCCTTCCAATAGAATTGGTAAATATCATAAGAGATCAACCATTATTTAACCAAAATGATTTTATACTTTGAACAAATGAAGAGTTGCCCAAAAGAAAATGTGACTAGGTACATAAGATACTAGATAATGGATAAATGAATAAAAACATTAGAGATTCCGCTCTGTAATTTGTACTTTGTAGGCATGAGAAAAAAAAAGCTCACTTGAAGGGTGTTTACAGCAAACTCTAGTGCAGCATTTGTTTCTGATGGTCCGCTCTGCATCAGGGAAAAGGAATTAGAAGGGGCAACCAGTGTATCTCTTATTCTAGCAACAATAATAATTGGTAAACATGGACATAAAATTAATCAATAGCAGTGTGATATTATGGCATATACCTCAAAGGTAGGGACCAAATTAGCAATATTGCGAATCACAAATGCTTCTCCAGGTTGAAATCCCAAAATATTTGAAGGGCATACCCTGGAATCTGCACAGGCAATAACCATGAACTGTTCTGGAAATTGTTAGTCAAGAATACTTATTTTAGCTAAGGCTTCATTAGACAAATGAAGAAATGGAGTGAAAGGAATAAGAAACAAAGCATAATGGCTTAGCCAGAAGGGAGCGGGAACAGAGTAAAAAACGAGAGAACAATTACCTTTGGTGCTTGAGCCTCGGCAAGCTTTTCAAACTGTTCAATATTTTCCCTACCAAGAAACAGAATCAACACAAATAAGTTTCTTCCTTTCGTTAGGCATTAGCAATGAACATGTCTGAGTCATGGCCTTTCCGAATCTTACATGTATTTATTCTTAAAACTTAAAAATCTATCTTTCAGATTATTAAATATATCACAACCATCTTCAGCTTCAGATAAGGTCTCTAGCTTGCCTTTATTTCGTTGCTGTGTAAATCCTGGAGACCCCATAGAAGCCTTTAAAGCAAAACCTTGACTTTTCCTGCAAACATTAGAGCAAGGCTTATGAAATCACACTGAAAAAAGGTTCAAGTAATTTTCAAGATAATGATAATAGCTCAGTTGATTGTTCTTACTTCAAAGGAATAGCTACAAATATATTAAATCAATCAACTATTAGATTCAGCTGTCATGATTGTGTGATCACACAAAACATTAGTCTCATTCATAGATTAGTAATTAAAGAGGGTACGGAACAAGAAAACATTGAATTATGCAATTAAGCAAAATGAAACTGAAAGTCTGCTACCCATATCAGCCAGGGATCACAATACTTAATTATTCAATGTTTAGGGGAGATTCGAAGTTTCAAACTTTATAACCATCTTCATGTCTGTTTTTTGGGTAGATCAATATTTACAAATAAAACTAAGAAATCCTGTAAAGATTACTGTATGAGTATAGAAAATTGCTCTATGATGTAACTTCTATATAATTTTTTTTTTCCGGAAGTTATTCTTTTTATCTCAGAAAAAATATATATATCCTTTACTATAATTTTGGCCTTTTTACATTTTTATTATCTTGATTTTGTTTTTTTGCATATTTCTTAATTAAAAAAAAAACTCTCTATTCCTTAAGAAAAGCTCAATCAAACAGCCCCTAAATGAGTCCTGCACTAATCATTTTCTTTTGGAATTTCATCAACAACTAATATTGAAGTTTCAGAGAATTACACACATTCTCACCTCATTTACATAAGACTAGCTAGGAACAACCCGACATGACAATTTACGTAAGACAAGCCAAGTAAGCGAGCCCAACACCACCATTCAAGCAGATAAACAGAGAAAGTTGGGCACTCACCTTAAATCCGGCAAAAATCTCAAATGGGGTTGCTCAATTTTCCCTGTTTCCGGAGCACGACCAAAGATCTGCCACACCAGTGTCACTAAACAATAATTAGCTCAATCACAAACACAAGATCAAAATGGACAGATATGAGAAAATAAAAAAAGGAATGTATGCGAGAAAAGAATACCCTTGATAAAGGCAGAGGCTTGGAAGCAAAGGGATCAGCAGAAACTGAGATTGGAGCAGGAGCTGCCATTGGAGAGCTCAAATTGAAAAGAAAATTGGGAATTGAATAAAACAGTCATTTGGTTGGGAAAGTGTTAAAAAGAAGCAGGTGAAGTTGGTTGCATGTGTTGGGTTGTCTCCAAGAAAGACGGAGAAACCAAGGTCTTAGATATTAATTATTGCAGTTGCTAAAAAGAAGAGTAAAATAACTAGTTTTCATCTTTTGCACAGTTGCCAGTTCAGTCACCACCACCACTCCTCCGTGATTCCTTCCCTCAAAAAGCTACACTTTTGACTTTCTTTATTCCCCAAACCCACTCTTTTCTCATTTGGCTCTTTGTGCTTTTGCCGAAGGCCAAGTAAACTTGGGGAAAGTTCTGGAACATGGATACAGATGCGGTGAAAAAATGGACACTCTACAAAAGGAAATAAACTGGTGGCGGATGGATAAAGGGAAGATTATCATCATAGGTTGTAAGGCACAGTACAATGTTGAACTCCTGAATTACCAGACGGACCTTTTTGTTGAAATTAAACATCTTTTATTTACATTGGCTACGCTTGGAAAAGAAATCACATCTACGATTGAACATGAATCTTCTAACTTTTTATGGTGTCATTTTTAATGGCATTTCAATTATTGAATTCACATTTCCAACGGATACAGAAGGATGATTACTTTCTATTGCAAATGTCACCTAGTTCACATTTCTCTTTTATATACCATAATTTTAAAAATAATAAAATTTAAATGTATGACCTTGTTTACTATCCCTACATTACCAGCTTGATCTTACTCACTTTTCATTGGCTACTGGTTCAACTGATGAATTACTGGTTGAACCAAGTTCATATAAAAAAATAAAAATTTAAATAAAATATAATAAAATGATATTTAATTAACAATTTGACACTCTTTAAGGGGCCTAAATACAAAAACATAAATTCCTAAATATTGTTTACATTTCACAATCATGAGTCATAATTGACAAGTTCAAAACATAATTATACAAGTAAACTCGTAAAGTTTTACATCACAAACTCATAAATCATGATAATACAAATAAAGTTGTTGCATTTTTTCATAAGTCGGATTAGAATTTTTTTAAAAGTTTTAAAAAACAACGTGGATTAGTGAAAAAAAAAGCCCAACTTGGTTCAGTTCTTGAAAACCAGCCAAGTCACTGGTTTTGATAAAAACCCGACCGAGTCAAGCTAGGTCTCACCGGTTTCGATTTGTGGTCGATCCAAACAATGACTCAAACCAATTTCATGACAGGTTCATTAGTAATTGGTTTTCCAATCGAACCAGCTAGTCCGAGCCAAGTTTCAACAGTATGCTTTCTCCTAGTACATCTAGGTTGGCCACCCAAATGTCATAGTCATGCTCTTCTTTCCTTTTTTTTTTCAATCCTTTAGCAAATTTCATCAATACTCGCAAAATATGGTAAAACTTAAAATCAATGTTGCACTGGTACTTCATCATCTTACTGTGTGTAACATCTAAGACGTATTGTATTCGATATCGATACCAATACTTCAATACTTCAAAATGTGTCAACATTAATTATTTGGTAGTTTAACAAATTAGTTTATCCACAACATGTCGTTAATAAATGTTTTTTATGTTCTCTAGAGATAATTATGATAAGAGTCAAAAGAATTTAACATGTTAATAATACCATCTTAAATTTAATACACAATTAATATTCTTATCCTCGTATCTTAAATTTCATAATTTCACCGTATCTCCATATTAGTGTCAAATCGTATCAGTACTGTATTTTATCTTTGTATTCCTGCATTTTTTTTTGTCATTTTGGAGGGGCTGGTTGGCAGAATATCGTGAGCTCGCCTCGAAATGAACCTCGCATCTCTCAAGTATCTATATACTTTCCTCGGCAAATTGTATCACCATCTATGCTGGCCTCAATCCATTTAGCTTTTGGGGAAGATAGAGATACCAAACTTCATAGGTTAAAACCAACTTCGGCATACTCTTGGCTTTTGGTGAAGGTAGAGATACCAAACAGTTCGGGCCTTGTTGTTTTGTCGGGTAATAATAGGACTTATGAAACATACTTGCGGTCCAGAGAAGTTGGCAGACAATACAAGCAGGGCCGAAATAATACACGTGAAAATAATCAGGATGTCCCCATTAGGGCCACAATCTTTCCTTGGGCCAAGCCTATTTAGTTCAAGGACAGTATCAAACATAGAGTGCATCAAGATTTAACTCCTCTAAAATGAGAATGTTGCTAAAATCCAGAAGTGAAATATTAATCATCTTAAATTAATAACTTCCATTATATATGGATCCAATAAATGATCCAAAATAATTAACCTATTAATTTTATACTTTATCTAACTTGCTCATTTTTTAGCAGTGAGATCATTTGAACCACGGTTATCCAGAGAGAGAAAAGAATGTTGGACCACACAGCAAACGTCGTACTGGGGCCAAATTCACAATGGTCGAACGAATAGATTACCAAGAGAATGCTGGTCCACCCAAAAGAAAAAAGAACAAAACCAGATCGAAAAAAGAAAAAGGAAAAAACAAATCAGCGTCCAATATGAAGAATACATTCGACCGAAAAAAGATGTAGAATACTCCACAATATTACCACTCACACCTCCACACCGATCAGAAATCAGAGTAGAGTGGGAGAAAATACAAACTTACCACTTCATAAAGCACAAACAGATTAACCCAATCCCTGTGAAAAATGCTACACATGAAAAAGATAACCACCAAACCCAACTATGGGGAAAATGCGGAGGTATCAACGAAACTGGTCACCATAGGCAGGACATTTTCTCAGAATCCATATGCTGATGATCCATGTTCATCACTTGTTTCAATCATTATCAAATAGATTCCTCGGTATGATTGAAATGCTGAAAGAAAGCATAACAAGTTCTAATCATATTTCCACTTCAGAACAGATAAAGGACTCTCACAAAGCACCTGGCTAGATGCTACATCTAAAGTCTGAACCAAATGTACGCCGTAAAAATCATTACCCACCTTTTTTCTTAAGAGGAATAGAAAAGCACAAGCAAAGGAAGCCACACCCTACAATTTGAAAAAGACCAGCAGCACCTAGTGTAAACTCAGCAGTATACAGGTAAACATTAGAATAACTATGCCAAACGCATATGCTATTGGACTCATAGGCAAGGAAAAAGATCATACCAATTAGTTGCCATTTCGAAAAGCTGAGGCAGGCAGACCAACCATAACCCTTCTGCCGTTCTCTAATAAATTGTGAGTGTACTTACAAGTACAGTAGTAATTAATTGTGTCAAACACCTAAAACGCTATAACTACCCCAAGTCATTGCCTTTTAAATCACACAAGTTCCGTTTTTAAGCCTGGAAGGAAAAAAGTAACGACATACCAGCATGAAGGGGAATGCAAGAAGACTAGACATAGACAAAACATCATTTTATGGAGGAGAGGCCAACTCATACTCTTAAAGACAAGTTTTTTGAGAGAATTTCAGGAGCTCTCTTTCAACATTTTTCATTCACAACATTTTAGCACACTAAACAAAGGAAGATGATTAAAATACAATGACGTATTTTCTAAAAATCTTTTCCTTACAAAAGGAGAGAGCAAAGCACAGAAATACCAAAGCAGGGCACAAGAGAAGAAACACCACTACACGACAAACAGACAACCAAGCCTCATGAATCATGATCCCATAATCTAGGGTTGGCAGCACCAGCATGAATCAACAAAACTTGAACACCAATGGTGTATTGGTTGGGAGGTTAAAATAGGAGGAAAATTTCTATAGATGAACTTCACGTGGATAATTAATCGTGGAGCTCAAGGAATTTGCCCTTCCATTTTTTCCCCTCATACTAAACACCGCAAATGTAATGCCTATATGCATTCGGGAAATGTTTTGCACACAAGGTGTTGCTGATTAGTACAACAACAAATAAGTTAATCATGGAGCTCATGCATAGAATCTTTCCTACCATTTTTTCCCTCAAACTAAACACACCGCAAATGTAACACCTATATGCATTAGGGAAACGTTTTTGCACCAACTGTGTCACATGGAAATTTTCCTTCCATTTTTTCCCTCAAACTAAATTACTAAACACACCACAAACGTAACGCCTATATGCATTAGGGAAATGTTGTTTTGCACACAAGGTGTTGCTGACAAGAATGGTTAGTACAAGAACGGATAAGATCACGCCTGCATACAAGTATTTGGAGTAATGGGTCAAGTGAAATCGCAAAACTCCAAACCAAGCTTTCGTGGTCATGAATGTGAGTGCATGACTTGATTAAAACTCCAATGAGCAATGTATCCTGCCTGATCAACAGAACTACAATCTACATGAGATAATATAACCCTCCTTAAACAGCTCAAAACAAAAGTAAGGAGGCATTGCCGCGAATTATTATGAGACTAACAATAACAAGAATTCACAAAAGCATAGCATCATTTTTGGTGCGAGAAGTACCAAACATACCAAAAGCAAAAAATCTACAACAACAAAAAGAAGCATGCCCCTGCAAGACTAATGACCCTTAACCTTATCGTCAGCAACAACATTGAGAATAGGCAAGCTGCTGAGAAACTCATCAAGCCCTTCAAAAAACCCAATCCCTTCAATGTTATCCTCAGTATTCCCTGCCCCACTCGGATTCCCATTCCTCTCACCCACTCCATGGGCAGGCTCCTCCACCTCATTGCTAAACTCCACATTCAAATCCAACTTCCCCAAGTTCCCCGCACCCCTTCTCCTCGAACCACCCAATGCAGCTTTCTTGCTAGCTTCCGGCCTCACCACAACTGGCGCCGCAGGGCCACCAGCATCAACGGCCTCACCATTCTCCACACCAGCATTCCCGGCACCATTATTATGAACCCCTCTCCTAGGCCTCTCCACCGTTGCCCTCCCAACATCACCAGCACTAGCATAACTCTTCCTATTCTTCCTAGCTCTCTTCCTCCCCTTCTTATTCCCTCTGCGCCAATCCTCATCATCGGAATCATCCTCCGTCGTATCAGAAAGCTCCACAAACGCTGCCGCCGCCTCATCATCATAGTAAACCCAAGGACCCTTCTGATACCTCCTATTAGAAGCCCCTTTGAGAGGGCAAGGAAACAAAGGAGAGAAAGGGTTCCACTTAGAAGAAGACCCACTAATATCCTTGAAGTCACCAGAAAACCCTAGCGGGATAAAACCCCAACTGCAAAAGGAACCGTCTATGCCAGTCAAACCCGGCGGCGACCTTATCGCCACCGCATGAAACCCCCTCTGACAACTCTGACACCGCAAGGTACACTCTTCGTACACCTTCGGATACTCATACATGACATAACAGTAAGGGCACGCCGTCCAGAAACTCCCCGCAACTTCGGTTTCACTCGGCTCACTCGCCCGAGCCGGCCGAGTCTGCTGAGTCAACTCGGTCGTCACATTGTCCTGACTCGGCCTCTCCTCCACCTCAACCACCACCCTAGCTTCCTTCGACCTAGGGTTTCTCCTCACCGAGAACATTTCCTGCTCCTGCACCTGGTGGTGGTGGTGGTGGTGATTCTGGTGGTGCTGGTGCTGGCTCTGATTGTTCTGGTGGTTATGGTTCTGCAAAATCGGGAAGGCTTGAGCGAGAATAGGAGCGGGAGCAGGCGGCGCCACCGTGGGCTGCAGCGGCGGAGGTGGCTCGGTGAGGAGCCTGAGGTCGTTATCGAAGATAGCTTTCTTGGTAGGGTTGGAGAGGACGGACCATGCGTCGTGGACGAGGGTGAAGGCGTGGGCGGAGAAGGCGAAGGGGTTGCGGTGGGGGTCGAGGAGGACGGCGAGGCGGCGATACTGTGCGGCGATGTAGTCAATGTTCTGGGTGTACCGAAGCACCTGGAGGATGGCGTACCAGTCTAGGTGGTCACTGATCCGGGCATCACCGGCCATTAGGGTGTCTATGACCGCCAGCAGAAGCTCCGTTGCGTCGAAGCGTGGGTCGCACTCGCGGGCCCGGATGGCGAAGGAGCGGGCCCCGTGCAGGTCACGTGCGCTCAGCAGCTTGTTCGCCGTGTACAACCACCGCTCCGCTTCCTCCCTGTTCCCCCCTTCCATCTCTCTCTCTCTCTTCCCCCCAACACCGAAACGACAGTGTTTAGAGGTTTTTGATGATGTTGTTGTCGCTGTTGTTGTTGTTGTTGTTGCGGTGTTTCGTTTTGCGCCAAACTAAATTGAAGTACTAAAACCAAACTAGAGAGTAGAAGAGAGTTACTGGTAAGTGGCGTGGCGAGTGATAGGAAGATGGACAAGAAAGGACATAAGGGGATGGATGGGGAGTGGAGGCTGTGGGGGTGTTTTGGTCATTGTGGTTATTGGTCTGGGAAACGAGGATCACATGGTGGTGGACTTGTTCGAGTCTTTTTGGTCTTGGTTTACTGGATTGGATATGATGTGGGGTGAGGAGATTCCTTTGGTGACATTGACATCGGTTAAACCGGCAAAAGAAGAAAAATAAGAGGCCTTTTGTGGTTTGGGGGGAGCGAGGGTATGTCGTATGGGGGGTTCAAAGATGAAAAGCAGGATCACGAGAGACAAAAGTTGGAAAAGTGAAGTTAAGGTTGGTCTATTTTGTTGACTTTCCAACTCAACAACGTTGTAGCATCTCTAAGGGTGTCTCTCCTCATTTCTGTTGTGGCTTGTTACATTATTACATAATTAATTTATCATAAAAAATAAAATTATTTTAAGAGTGTCCTTTTCTATTCTAATAAAAGAGATTAACTTTGTTCCATAATATTGGCCTAACATAATTTTTTAAATTAAATATAAATTAACATATTTATAAAATATTTTATTCTAGTATCTTGTATTATCTAATTTATTTTCAACTTGGATAAAAATATAAATTATTTTTAAATTTTTGTTTAAAATTAATTTTAATGAATTAAATTGCAGAGGAATGTTTTGTAAATTTTTTAAAAAGTTAATATATATATATATATATATAAATCAAACAAATACTTTTTAAATTAAAACAAGTCTTTGATATATTTTTAAAATATAACACAATTAGCACCAATAATGCATAATTTAAATATGACCAACAACATTGCGCAATTGAAATAGTATATAGCTAGAAACTATACTTGACGAGTATTGTGAAATTGTCAAATATGTTCCACCAAATCTGTTTGCAGTTGCTGATGTTTTTGTCAATCATGAAGTCGAATGTTGTTTTAAATTTACCTCTCATACGGAGCAAAACTTTCTTCACCCAGCTCTAGCTGTAATAGGCCATTGTCAACATCGTCGTAAGAAGAGAGTTGAGCAAAATTTTATGCATGTGTCTCTCTCATCCTCAATGATAATATTATGCAATATAATGCATGATCTCATTATTTTTGCAAGTTTCGCTTTCCCTCATAATCGTGCAAGGTTGTGTATAATTGCAAACCGAGCTTGTGGCTCTCCAAATGCACGCTTCACATCCTTTCGTTGCTGTCACGACTTGATTTGGATCGTGATTGACACGTGAAAAATTCTATCCCCACGTACGCCTCGTGATCGCTGAGTCCTACTGTATGCATATTTTATTCATAATTCAATTTCAAATCGTAAATCAAATTTCATATTGAATTCATAATAGACTTGAATAGCTCTTTTTCCATAAATGAAATCTGGAATTGGAGCTGTAATATAAATCATATGGAGTTGCTCATTTACAAAAGATTCATGAATACAATATCATTTTAAATACAAAAGGAATCATGATAAATCAAAATGTATAAATATGTAGTCCTAGATCCTGTTTGCACTATCACTAAAGCATTTTACGAAAAGATAATAGAAACTTCACACTAAGGTGAAGCTCATCCAAACTGAAAAAGTACTACTGCTGAGGGGGAGGAGGAGGATCCAATGCTACTGTTGTATTTATGAGGAAAAGAAAAAAAAGGGGATGAGTTTTATCATAAAAACTCAGTAAATGGATCCTCACTCATAACCATACATGGAACAAGAAGAAAATATATAAAAATAGCAATGCAACAATTATAAATCATTTAATTTATAATGCATGATAACTACAAAATCGCAATTTGCCTGACCATAGAAAACATATTATTTCTCAAAGAATTACAAAGAGAACATATTATTCATAAATCGCAAGGTGGTGCTCAGTCCCTGGCGAACGTAAGCTCGTAGCTGAGATCTTAATGGTCTCTAGCAAACTGATTTAAATAAGGATAACTTGCCCCTGGTGGGCCTTAGTATACCAAAATTAATAGAATAACTGTCATTAACTCATAGCTTTATTCTTCTCAGTAATTCCCTAATCTAAATCATACTAAATTCATAAAAAAGAGATTCTAGGTTTCTAAGTCCAACATGAGGGCTTTCAAATATATTGGCTAGTTCTAAAACAAAACGCATATAACTCCGTATCATATAAAAAGCTCAAGTTCAAATTTCTAAATATTTTATATTTCTAGAAAATAAGAATATAATGACCAACATAAGGCCATGAGACCAAACCTACTCACCTGGAGGGCTAAAATATAATGTACCAACACCAAGAGAGCTCGGGGGAGAAGGGATGACACCAACGTTTGTTATTACAACCATAAGCTCAAGGTCAATCTATGGATATCTCTAACCTTCTCGAAATAACTATAAATCAACTCTAAGAACATTGGGGGAGCACCCCCATTTGACAAAAAATGAGAGAACTGTAATACCCCGATTTTTTTGTTGCTGTGCAAAATGACCAAAACGCTCTCAAAGTCATTTTTGCATGGGAATTGAGGGCGCCGGTCTAGGCTATCCTCAATAAGGTATTTTAATACTAGGATAAGATTATGTGGAGTTTTGATAGCAATTTATCGAAAAATCGTAGCCCTTGATTTTCCCCTATACAAAATTACCAAAATGCTCCTGAGGTGATTTAACATGGGAATTAAGTGATGATCGGACCCGATCATCAAACGAAAGTAGGGGACTTTGTCTTGTCTTGATTTTGTTTGCTAAAGAATACATCCGTACAAAGTATTAGCTGCTATAATCTTATTTGGTTGTTATAAAAATGAGGTATTGACACTTTACTTCATATGTTCCTACGTGAGACTTGTTGATGATAGTGCGAGACAATCGCAGCTTTAATGGATGTCATTTTGTTGTCCTTATAAGCCTTTAATGACTGAATGCTAGAAATTAATAGAGTTAATTGTTTATTTAATTATTTTGGTTCTAATGTCTTATAATTATGTTTGCAGAGTCAATGTACTAGAAGTCACAATAGAACATAAAGCAAGGACCTAAGTAAAGGATAATTTAAATTATTGTGAGGCCTACCTTCTTCCTTTTCTAGTTTTGTAACGTCTAGTGACATGTTTTAAGTCTTCTTAGTTTTCACGTTTACTTTAAATAAAGCTTAACTTGAATAAAAATTGGTTGCTTCTTTACTGTGATTATCCTTTTAATTAAAAGACCAATTAAAGGGGGCTACTGTCAGCACATAATTTTTGATTAAGTTTTAAAATAATAATTAATTTAGTTAATTGGATTCAATTCTTAATGTCCTTGTCAAAATTATGTTTTTTTCGGTCCTACCCCTTTCTATTTGCGTACTTCATTTTTATCTTCATTTTATACATTAATAAAAAATATATAAGTCAAGTTTGTGTCTTACCAACTCCAGGTCTGTTGCTTCTTTTGGTTACTTTCAAAATGCTTCTTTTGGTTACTTTCAAAAAAAAAAAAAAAAGAGAGACCAATGGTAGACATTGCATAGTAGGATTACTACCCACTCCATGCCCATTCCATGATGCATGAGGGATGGGCTCCTTGCTCTCGACCATGCTGTGCAACCTGATAAAGGGGATAATGGAAAAATCAATAAAAAAATTCATTGCTTGCAATCTTTAAAAGATCCAGTAGTAACAAAGGAGAAGCACGACAAGTCTCCATTCACAGAACCTTTACGTACATAGTGTAACGCCTGGTGACGAGGGCAGAAGTGATCGTCGGTGCAAGAAGGCATGGATAAAGAGCAGCTCTTGACAAGGCCTCTAAGCGAAGGGGTACATGAATGAACCGATCACACACCATAATGAGAGGGATCCTGAGACTGTGTAGGTATGAGACCATACAGTTAAAGAGAGCTTATATGAATTGATTTGTACTACCTATACCAATAAGATGCATCTTCTTTTCGGTAGCCAATCACTAAAAAACTCCATAGTTAAGCATGCTTGACTTGGAGCAATTTTGGGATGGGTGACCTCCTTGGAAGTTTTCCCATGAAGTATGTGAGTAAGGACAAAACACGCTGAAAAGACTCATTGTAATATCCTAGGTATACTATTATCTAGGAAAACTTAGAATTGTACAGGTGTCATTAGACAAATCTGGGTCCTAAATATCCCGGTTTTGAATTTCGCTAAGTCTGGATCCTACACATCCTTGGCAGGCTATATGATAGAATCAAATTCTTGAGATCAAAAGTCCCGGCAATTGTTCCCAAGAGGAAAATAAGTTGAAGAATGATTTTTAATGAATTTTATGGAATTTTTAGATGCTTCATTTTTAACCTACAAGTTTAGAAAATCTAAAAGATTCCCAAATTTGACCTAAAATCCAAAATTTAGGTTTTGATTTGTTAGGATTTTTTGTTCTGATATTTTATTTGAATCCAAATGGGGGGTATTTAGTAAAATAAATGAGGACATTAACTTAATGTAAATAAGTGTATTATAGAGAGCGTTGTAGCGGTCAGAGAACAGTAAGGCGGTGCGACAGCAGAATTCATGCTCTTTGGTGAGCGCTATAGCAGTCGAAAGTCTTATAAAACCCTCATTTCGGGGTTCAGATATGAAATACGACCCCCACCCCCTAAAACACAAAACCCTCATCTCCTGTCTCTCTCTCACCCCATTTTCATCAATCTAAGATCAATCTTTCACTTCCAAGGCTTAAAGGTAAGAGATTCTACTAGTTTTGCTTCCTATTTCCTCTATTCTTCCTTGTTCTTGGGGTTAGATCTTGAGTTCCTCCTTGTTATTATGTCATCAAGTTCGTCTACCATTGATAAAGGTTATAATAGAGTTATTTTGAGATTAATCTAGAGTTTTATTACTTTACTGGCAGATAGTGATACCATTTCTGCCTCTCATGCTCTTGTTGGTGTCAATCCTGCTTATTCTACCACTCCAGGTGAGTGGGTTCAAACCTGTGATCTCTATGTTGAGCATTAGAGTTATTTTCATAAAAACATGTTTTATAATATGATTTTATGAATTTCTGCAAAGAAATTAGAGATTTCTGTTGATTTATCAAGCTTATGAGAATATAGTTTTCAAATGGTATGAACTAATTTATGAAAACCATAGGACCATTGTTGTCTAAATATGTTTATAAAGAGTTAGATTCTGACCATAATTGTTTAGATAGGTTAAAATGATAACATGATTTCTAGAATGGTATATTTTATATGATGGAGTTTGGACCTTAGGTTAGAAGCCTTTATGAAATGTAGGGAAAGGAATAATTTTTTGGTTGAGTTGATAGTAGCTATAGAGAAACAGGCTGTGTGTTAATGGCAGTTAATCCATTAACCTTGGTACCAAGCAATCTCGGGCTAGAGTAAGTAGAGAAATCTTTGTCACACTGGGGACGGCAATACGAAATGCCCAGATGTGACTCGAGAATTGTAATAAGAGAATTTAATGATACACTACGGACGACGATACATAACACCCAGATGTATTGATAAGTTTTATGTGAAGATTTCTATTTTTCTACTAGGGTACTGTTGGGTTGATATAAGGAGAATTGTGACTTTGAACTTATAAATATAAGTATGAATTCTTGTTATCATTATTACTATCATTATTATTGTTAATATGGTTTTTTTTTTTGCATTGCTTTCCTGAGGTCTCATGACGAGGATTCCAGGTGAGAATTCACTTACTAAGTTTTTGTATAAAAATTCACCCCTCTCGTTTCTCCCATCTACAGATATAGCAGCTATTGCAGATTCTCCCTACCCTCCTACTTCCTAACAACAATAGAGATTCAGTTAGTGAGCTTCACTTGAGTGAAGCAATCTTGATTTAATTTAGAGTGCTCCAGTGTCATTGCAGGTAGGAATCCCGATTCATATAGAGGCTATTTTGCATTTTGCATATTTTAATCATATTATGGATTATATTCAAAGGATTTGTTTATTTCTGAACAAGCTGGATAAGAGTAGTTTGATGCTTTGGTATTTCATATATGATCATACTATGACTATAGACTTTAGATATAATTATCTTGATTTTAGAGAATAGGTGATTTCTATATAGAATATGAAATTATGTTTTAAATGGATCTTTCCTGTTGTAATTTGCATATGGAGCAGCATACAAGTCATAAGACTTACGTGGGGATGGTATTCCTTATGTGCCGGTCACGTGTCCAAATTGGGTCATGACATCCATGTTGATTTGTGGGGACAGTCGTCAATCCATAAAGCAGTAGGAGATGTTACAAATGGTATCAGAGCTTGCACTTCTCCCAGTATGGTGTGGTTCGGGGACGAACCAAGCAAAAGCTGGTAGGCATGTAATGCCCGGTGATGAGGGCAGGAGGGATCACTAGTGCCAGAAGGCACGGACAAGGAGTGGCTCTTGGTAAGGCCTCTAAGTGGAGGGGTACATGAATGAACCGATTACATACTAGAATGAGATGGATCCTAAAACTGTATAGGTATAAGATTATACAGTTAAGAAGGACTTATATGAATTGATTTGTACTACCTATACCAATAAGATGCATATTCTTTTCAATAGCCCATCACTAAAGAACTCAATAGTTAAGCGTGCTTGACTTGGAGTAATTTTGAGATGGGTGAACTCTTGGGAAGTTTTCCTAGGAAGCGTGTGAGTGAGGATAAAGCAGGCTGAAAAGACTTGTGTTGGTTTGTGGGGATAGTCATCAATCCATAAAGTAGTAGGGATAGTACACATAGCCCCAACCATCATCCTTCATCATTGCCTAGATAGCAAACCTCCACCCAAGACAACTATGGTTCCTCTTTCATAATCACCATCGCAGCAACATACACCATCATTCTATGTCAACACCATTAGCGTCACCACAATTTGAAACCCATGTCCATCATCATCCTCCATCATCATCACAGTCCACCAGCCATCACCTGAAGTCCTATCACCTCCCTAAACACAGGACAACCACTACCACTGCTATCAATTTTTTTGACAACCATTGGCAAAGAAAATTTTCTAATACATAGAAAAATCCTAGCAATAACAAAAAAAAAAAAAAAACAGAAGCAACAACAGTAGCAGTAGCATAGGTATTCCTCTAATATCAGTATAAAAAAATAAAAAAATAATATTAATAATAAAAAAAGGAAGAAAAGAAGGGGAGGGGGGCCGTGGCTGCCATCACTACTGTCGCCCCGCCATTCCCCTCCTTGCTCCACCTCCTCTTCCCTCTCCAACCGCTTCTATTATCATCATCTAAAACCAAAACCACCATGAACCACCACCATAACCTCCTGTTCCTCTCATCACCACCATCACCCTTCTGCCATCATCATCCCCTCAAGAGCTACCACTACCCATTATCTCTCTCTTGACCTCCTCCTCCGGCCCTCCATCATAACCACCTCTACAAACCCACACCATAGCCCCAAACTCCACACCAAAATCCTTTCTCTAGCCGCGACTCTTACGCCTCCACTAGGAGCAACGCGGCCGCGAATGCTCGCCAAAACCTCCATCGCCAAGACTGCAACCTCACCCCGAACCAGATCGCACCTATGCCGTCTCTTTTCCTCCATTTTCCATGTCGTGCACCCTTCCCTTGTGCATGCAAGTGCCGTCACGAAACCCCTCATCTTCCTCCCTAGCCGCACCGCCTCTTTCCCTCGCGGCCTTCTTCTCCGCTAGCAGCCACTGCCATGCTTTTCCCCTTTCGCCTCCTCTCTCTTTCTCGCTGTGTCCATTTGTGTGTATGTGTGTGTGTGTGAGAGAGAGAGAGAAAGAAATTTCTGTGTGTGTGAGAGAGAAAAGGAGCTGTGTGTTTCCTTTTGTTTTGTGAATGTGAGAATGAGATTTGTCTTAGTGTTTATGTGAATGTGTTTTTGTGTGTGTATGTGGAAGACACAGAACCCCCATCCCCTTTTGCTCCTGCTGGGTTGTTATTTTATTAAAATAAGAATTAGTTATTAGGCTATTTTTTTTAAAGAAATTTGTCTTGGGCCAAAGTGTTTTTATTTCTTACTTGATCAGTCTTCCCTTTTTTTCAGTTGAGTCCTGTCTGTGTTTTTTTGGTTTTTTTTTGTTTTTGTATTTGTTTGATTTAGGCTCAATTTTATTGTTTGGGTTAATTTTTAGGCTAGGTTTGTTGTTGGATACAAGTCTCCTTTCATTTTTGGGCTCGGAGTATAATATTTTATAATAATAATAATAATAATAATAATAGAAGAAAATAAATTAATTTTTCATAACTTAAAGTTTATGTGACACTTAAGATCAATTAACATATAATAATAATAATACAAGGTAAATACATACTTATGTATGCTAGACTGTGCATATTAGTATGACATTATGTGTACATCTTCTAGTTAGCAAGGTTAAAATGAACTTTCAAAATAAATAGCATGTGATTATTAATAAATATTAAATGCTATGTGAAATAATGTATATATAAATCTATTACTGCTTTTTTTTATATATATATATAAACTCATCTATGACATGATGTTGCAATTTATCACATTGAGTAGTGGGTGAGGGATATTATTCTTTGTACAATTATATGTAGTAGTAAGACAGTTTTAACACTAGGTTTCACATAGCATCCTTTAAAGGATATATTGTTAAGTATTAATTATTTTATTATTATATATATTTTGCACTAAGTGTTATATATGATGATAATGTTATGCTGCGGATTGTTCATTATGATTAAAGACTGTATGATCGAGTGTTATATGTGCTATTTTTGTCTATAATTATAATATTATTGTAGATCTATAGGTATCCTGCAATGTTGATGCAAATTGCTTTTTATTGATGCTTAGTATTTTTGGTCAACAGTTTGATGTTCTTAATTCCTTTTCAAAGAAAATAAAATCAATCAACTAATGAATATTTTCTATAGAACAACATAGCTTTGAGTTCCTCATTGCACCAGAGGATACGTTGACGTAGTTAACAACTATCAAGCCAAAGTTAACTTTTCCTAAAATTTGATTCTCTTTTTTTTTATTATTATTACTCGATTCTGTTTCCTTAATTTTATTTTTGTACATAAAATGTTAAATCATAAGATATGATGATGGCTATGATTATATGCTCATATTTGCATCTCTAAGATTAAAGATGACATAAAACACATGGAAATGACCCTCTAGACTCTAGGAATTAATGGTTATGAGAGGTGATCCAACAAAGTGATCCTTCAGACTCTAGGAATTAATGGTTATGGGAGGTAACCCAAAGAGGTGATCTTTTAGACTCCAAGAATTAATGGTTATGATAAGTGATTCTATGCCCTCTATCCCGCACTAAACTAATGATGATTAGTTAGGTATAAGCTCATAACCTAGAACTCTCAAGATGAGAGAGTAGTAGGGTGGCCCCTTAGAAGAAAACAAGGAAGTTAAGTCACCTAAGATATTAAAGAGGAAAGATGAAGTTATGATAGCTTGTGCTCTTCATGCCATGTTGATTTATTATGATTCTTGTGATGTGTTACATATGGCATTGACATGCATTTATGACGAAGTATGATGCATTTACAGTATTAAGAATCATGCTAAAAGACATGGACCTCGGCTAATGGCTTTTAAACTTAATAAATGAACCTTATTTTGTCCACTATTTTCATAATGAAACCATTCCTGAGGATGAAGATGATGACACATGTTCGGAGGTGAGAGCCCTCATCAGATCCGTGTTTCAAGTTTCTTATTCCCTCTCTTTTCTTTCCATCTCGTCTTCAGAGGGTGATGGTCACGTTCATGATTTACATTGATGCTCCCACATGGGAGATACATTTCGATCTTGCCAACCGGTCTTGTCATTCTATGGGTTGATGTGCTGTTCTCCTGTTCATTTTCTCGGACCATCCATTCACACACCCAATTACCAGCTTTTGGTTCTCCATTGCTACTCCTTTCACTAATGACTGTACTTGGCCCAACCGCTATTGGTGGGCATAATACTATCTTAGTGGTTTGTTTTGGTGCAAGTCATGGAACGGTTAGTACTTATGCTACCTATGTATAATAGTGTGATTATGTCCATAAGGTTGTCATTTTTACATTTTGTATATGCCCATGAAGAGTTTTTATTTTTCCTTCATGTTATGATAAATGAACATGTTTTATTTATACTTGCGGCTCAAGTTTTGTTATAAAAAGTTCAAAAAAAAAATTACCCATATTTTTACTAAAGTATTTCCAAGTCAAAAGATAAGAATTGAAACAAAAGAGGGATAACTAATAAGTAACTTGAACGCGTCCTGGGTGTGTTAGGTTAAATATTAGGGTCTTACAAGAACAATGACACCCCAACCAAGAACATGAAAGAATGGGGAAGAAGGAGGTATAAACTACCAACAAACTTACCTTGAAGTTTATGGGGTTGAGAGTGGAAGAGTTGGAAGAGATATTGGGAAGAAGGGTTTTTGAGTTTTGGGGGACGAGCTAGATCTGGGGCTTTAAAAAGGGAAAAGGGGTCACTTAAGTGAAATAGTGCTATTTAGCACTATTCATGCTTCTAGAGGACTGCTATAGCGGTTGATAGACCGCCCAAAACTGCCAAACCCATCCTTGTGACCACTATAGCAGTCCAAGGCCATTGTAGCGGTGACAACAACGCCAGCTTTTGCATTTTCTGTCATCTTGGTATCAGGGGGCCTTCTCAGTAACATGGTGTAACAGCCTAGACCCCCGGCATTGCGATATTGTCCACCTAACCCCTCCCGGTCTGTTCCGGCTCGGGCGGCTGGTTTTGTTCTTCCCCCTTTGAGGGGCAAAACGCGTCGCAATGGGAAAGGTATCCACACCCTCTTATAAGGCATGCTTCGTTCCCCTCTCCAATCGATGTGGGACTTTCCACCCCCCTGGGAGCCCAGCGTCCTCGCTGACACACTGATCCCGGGATTGGCTCTGATACCATCTGTAACAGCTCAGACCCCTGGCACTGCGATATTGTCCACCTAACCCCTCCCTGTCGGTTTCGGCTTGGGCGGCTGGTTTTGTTCTTCCCCCCTCGAGGGGCAAAATGCGTCGCAATGGGAAAGGTATCCATACTCTCTTATAAGGCATGTTTCGTTCCCCTCTTCAACCGATGTAGGACTTTTGCTGTCACCGCTATAGCGGTCCAGGACCGCTATAGCGATCACCAGCATTTGTTCAAGCGGTGCAGCGGACTGAGGTACCACTATAGCGGTCATAAGTGACTCCGTGGGACCGTCAGACGCTGTTAGACCACTATAGCGGTCATATACCGCTATAGCGGTGTTAGTGAGGGATTAAAAACCCCCAAATCGGGCAGAAGGAAGCAGAGACGCGACTCTCTTCCCTTCTCCCTCATTTTTCTCTCTTTATCTCAAATACATTCCAATCCATCATTCCAAGCTTCAAGGTAAGTTCATGTTATTAGATTATGTCTTTATTTCTCCATGATCTTGGATTTGGACCGATTATTTTTCTCATTTTTGTCTAGTGGGGGTGTTTTCCTAATTTTAGTATAGTTAGAATAGAGCTCTCTAGAGATTTTTAGATGTTAATCTAGTATTATGGTTGCTCCATGGCAGTTGTTGGTGTCATTCAAAGCTCTCCAGGTCAAGTTGGTAGGGCCTACATACTCCCGGCTTTAAATGGTGAGTGGGTTCAAATCCTATGATCCTTATGTTGATCATTAGAGTTAATTTCAGTAAATTATAGCATGAGATATATATGTTTTTCTGAAAACTCATGGGACAATTATTGTTAAAGTGATTTTTATCAAAGAGCTAGAGTATATATTTAGAGATTTGTTAAATACTGTGATGATTTCCAGAATAGGGAATATGTATATGCTAGAGCTTGTAACAGCCCAGACCCCCGGCATTATGATATTGTCCACCTAACCCCTCCCGGTTGGTTCCGGCTCGGGCGGCTGGTTTTGTTCTTCCCCCCTCGAGGGGCAAAACGCATCGCAATGGGAAAGGTATCCACACCCTCTTATAAGGCATGCTTCGTTCCCCTCTCCAACCAATGTGGGACTTTCCACCCCTCTTGGTAGCCCAGCGTCCTCACTGGCACACTGATCCCGGGACGAACTCTGATACCATCTGTAACAGCCCAGACCCCTAGCATTGCGATATTGTCTACTTAACCCCTCCCGGTCGGTTCCAGCTAGGGCGGCTAGTTTTGTTCTTCCCCCCTCTAGGGGCAAAACGCGTTGCAATGGGAAAGGTATCCACACCCTCTTATAAGGCATGCTTCGTTCCCCTCTCTAATCGATGTGGGACTTTCCACCCCCTTTGGGAGCCCAGTATCCTCATTGCCACACTGATTCTGGGACCGGCTTTGATACCATATGTAATAGCCCAGACCCTCAGCATTGCGATATTGTCCACTTAACCCTTCCCGGTCGATTCCGGCTCGGGCGGCTGGTTTTCCCCCTCGAGGGGGGAAGAACAAAACCAGCCGCCCGAGCCGGAACCGACCGGGAGGGGTTAGGTGGACAATATTGCAATGCCGGGGGTCTGGGTTGTTACACATGGGTGGGTTCCAGGGGACCCTGGGGCCATACAGAACATGTTTATGGACATGTATACATGAGGTATTATAGTTGCCCTTCTTGATATTTTGCAAACAACTTTTGCTTGTCTCCTTATGGTTGAGATATTGTTTTTACAAATATTGCCCATTCAAGATAGATATTATCTATTAAATAATATCTTATGGTATAATTGTTACCATTCACAATATAATTTACCTCAGGCGCTCGACCATCTAGAATTCATCAAATACTAGGGAACTGTCTAACATATTAATGCCATTGTTTGAATTAACAACTCCAAAAAATTCATGCCATATCTAAAGGTCTGGTGAAGCCATACTTTCAAGTACTACAGTTGAGACTCCACAGTATCTATTCATGTACATCCTTTTCCATGGTTTAGGGTAATTTTTCCTCTGCTGGTGCATGCAATTAACGTTGCCTATCATGCCTAGGAAATCATGGTACTCTACTAATTGTCATAGACATTGTACATCATTTGAGTTCTATTTGCACAAGTATTCAGACTCTAATACCAATATTATGTCTTTGATGAACTTCTCTAAGCACTCAATCACCGTGCTTGTGCCTATCCGTATATAATCATCAACAGTATCAACTGCTACTCCATAGGCCGACATACAGATAGCAGTCGTAATTTTTGCAATGGATATAAGCCTTTCTTACTTGTTACACTAAACCATTTCTGGAAATATGGATCAACATTTGAGAGGGCTTCCACTGTGTAAAGAAATACATGCCTTCCCATCCGGAACCTTCACCAAAATCTAGAGAGGGTACATTACATTAGGTGCAAAATAGTCATTAAGAAGACATTTATGTCCTTCATGGTCTCTATCTAGGGTCCTATGACAAGATTTGCAGGAAGAGTTTTGCCTATACTTTTCTAGAAGCAGTTGTTCAAGTTGACACTCAGGTAACTCATCAAGTATAAAGTCATCAATCTATTCATCCAGAGAAATTTTATCAAGTTGAATTGAATCGTCAAACAAGTCATCAAAAGGCATGTTGTTGGCTTGACTAGAGTTAACGGCCATTTGTAATAATGAAATTTTAGAAGTGGTCATCGGTGAAAAGGTGTTTGAGAGGAGTTATTGGATGCAAATGAGATTTAAGGTTTTGAACAAGAGGAGGAAATATGCTATGAGCAACTATGGATGAGTGGTGCTCCATATTTATAAGTTGTTTCCCATAATGGTTAGTTTTGTAATGGTTAATTTTGCAATGTCTAATTTTTTAGCAGCTAGTTTTATAACAGATAGTTTTGCAATGGCTAGTTTTTCATAATAGATATATTACATAATTAAAAATGCATAATTGAAATGTTATATACTTAATAAAAAAAAGCTATAAACTTGAAATCATTACGCTTAAAAGACATTGTCATTTTCCTATATATGCTCCACTAATACAATTGACACTTAAATTACAAATACTTTATCATAATTTTTTTCCATGAGCTTAGCATGAAAAGATCATTACTTTTCAGTCATAGTAGAGGTGCAATGTCACAACGTGCCCGGAGGGCGCCGCGACGGGAATGACAATCGATTTTTAAAATAAAAACAGGAGTCGCCACCAATTTTAATTCTGGTTAAAATTGGAAAACCTTTTGATTTGCAAACTGGTCTTTTAAAAGAGATTTGAGGTTCGGGAATCTGATTATGATTAGAGAAGGGTGGAAACTTAATCCCACTGCACCCCTAATACATCCGTATAAATACGGTTACCCTAGAGCTTATTATGCAAAATGATTATAATTTTATGATATTTATTTTCCCCAAAACTTATAACAATTGCATATTTACAAAGGAATAAAATTAAAATTAAAACAAGAAATAAAGAATAAATTTTATGAAAAAGGGATTTTGGCTTGATAGTTGTCGGCTATGCCTATGTATCCTCTGGTGCAATGAGGAACTCAAAGCCACGTAGTTCTGTAGAAAATAAGTGTGTATTGAATTGATTTATTAAAGAAACTAATTTTTCAAAAAAACTAAAACCCACTCTTGCACAGGATTTAGGATAGTATGAACTATACAATAAATCCTTACATTCTCATGAAACTTGAGGATAGCAAGCTATACATCAATATCACAAGTTGTTGCGTGGATTTTAAAATGAAACAAGAGTTTTAAAACATAAATATGATGATTGATTTTAATTTTTTTGAAAAGGATTATCGATTATTAAATGGAAGGGACATATTTTTGACAAGTTTAATCTCAACTAGAAATAGCAAAATTAAATCATAGACATAAACTCACAATTAATTTAAACAAAACATATAAACATATAAAATAATTTAACTAAAAAAAATTCATAGACACCACATATACAATTAATTTAACAAAAATGCACAAACATAAAATAATTAAATTAAAAAAAATAAACACAATCACATAAACAATTTAAGCAAAGCATATAAACATATATAAAAATTAAAGTGAATCATAATTAAACAAAATATAAAATAATTAACAAGTACATAAAAACAAGAAATAATTAGCTAAAAAATAAACGCAAAACATAAATATACAAAACATACAAGCATATAAAATAATTTAACTAAAAAAACAATTAATTTAACCCAAAAAAAAAATCAGATAGTTATTTTGTAAACAAAAACAGTTACAAAAAAAAAATTAATTCTAAGCCCAACCAGCCTATAGACCCAATACAAACTAATCACAACAAAAATAAAAAAGAACTTAAAAAAAAAATTATCTCTCTCTCTCCCCACACGCTCACACACTCACATCTCTCTCTCTCTCTCTCTCACCGACACACACATCTTCACTCTCTCACTCACGCTGCACACGCTCACACACTCATTCATTTTCCTTTCTTTCTTCACACACACACACACACACACACGTACGCAAGGAGAGAGAGAGAGCAGTAGAGAAAAAAAAGAGGAAGGGGGAGAGAGAAGCGCCGAGAAAGAGAGTGGATAGAGAAGATGAGGGAGGGGCCGTCCGCGTCGGGTTTCTTGGCGGTGCTGGGGTTTCCAGCGGTGGCTGGTTCGCTGACCACGCGGAGGAAGTTTGAGGCGATGGCTGGTTTGCGGCCATGGATGGGTGCGTAACAGCTGGAGGAAGGAGACGCGGTGGAGCAAGGGGTGGAGATCGGAGCTAGAGGAGTACACATGTGACAGAGAGATCCTCCACCGTGGTACGAATGCGGTGGCTTCAATGGAGGGGAATAAGTGGTAGAGGGCCGCGGTGGAAGAGGAGATCCGAAGTGGCGATTCGAGGATGCGGCGACGGATCTTAGTGGAGGAGAGTCGCGGGTAGCTCCACGGTGATGGCAGTGGCTTATGGAGGCTCGGAGATTCACGGCGATGGCATGGGAAAATGGAGCATTCGCGGCTGAGGATGGTGATGATGGTTTCTGGGGAAGGAGGAGGCTGAGGGAAGAGGAGATGAAGTTGATGATGTGAGGTTTAGGGAGAATGTTGACGGAGGAGTTCTATGATGATGATGATGGCATGAAAGGAGGCCGCGGCTGATGATGGGGAGGAGCACCGCCGCGGCCTCCTCCCTATTTTCTCCTTTTTTGTTTTTTGTTAATTTCAAATGATGATGAAACTGTTGTTGCTGGAATTACCTTATTACTAGGCTGTTGTACTGGAATTGTTGTTGATTTCTTGCTGCTGGATTGTAATGCTGGAATCTATTTTTGGGTTTGAAAATTTGCTTGCAGGTTCTCGTTTGCTGGACAATTGGTGTATTGGAATGTATTTTTTTGATTTTTTTTTGTTTGGTTTTGAAATTTTTTTGCTGATGAGTGCTCTGGAAAATTTTTTTTTTCCGGTTGTTGATGGATGATTATATGATACTCTTCAGTCAAACAAAATTATTGTCATGATTTTGCACAGGTTGGCTGGTCAGGAAGTAATGATGAAAGGAGAGGGAATTATGTTATTGGGGAGGAGGGATGATGATAGTGTCCGTTTCCTCTTCCCCTCAACGGTCAAAAGAAAAGAAACATAAGAGAAGAATCCGATGAACTGATTTTTTTTTTGTTTTTTTGTTAGACGCGGGATTAGGCTAAAATGGATAAAATAATAATAATAATAATAATAATAATAATAATAATAATAATAATAATAATAAAATTATTTTTGTTGTGGGCTTTAATGAAAAAAAAAAATGCAATGGGCTTGAACAAATTAAAATGGGCTAAACTCTTTTATGCAAATAAAAAAAAGAAAATTGGACAAAGTATGGTGTTCACATGCAACATAAAGTATTTGCATATATGTTTCCCTTTCCTTTACCCTTGCTTCTTTTCCTTCATTATCCTTTGTTTTTCCTTCTCTGCTAGATCCTTTTCTTTCACCATTATCATCTTTTCCTTGAATGCCTTATCTCTTTCCTTATCTGTTAACTCCATTTTCTTGACTTTCTTAATATCCTCCCAGAGAGATAGCCTGCTAGCTGTAACATATTTAAGTGTATCAATGTCTTCACCATAACTGGTAAACACTTTTTATTTTCCTTTACTATTCGGTTTTGATGATTTGGTGCCTTGAGGATAGACTGGAAACTCCACACCAACATCATCACCCATTGGTGTTTATGGATTTGACAAAGATGAGTGCACTCTACAATTGCTTATCTTTATCCTCTTAGAACCTCCACTTGGAGTTGATTAAGTTCTCCATTTTTGTTCCTTCGAAGCTGATTCTAGTATCTATGAAAAGTGGATTTTTTTTTTCATACCAAGTAAAAAAAGTTCATAAGCTAACTCCATGATATCGTTATTATTTGAATCACCTATTTTTTGAAATGCTTTATCATCACAACCACTGAATTGTTAAACCCCTGTGTTGATCATATACGAACGCTTCTTCATCGGACTATCCCTTTTTTTTAATCAAGTCACAATTATTTTTTTCACAATCCATATGTATTCTTTTAATGGTCAGTACCAACCAAAGGATTCATTGACATATTTAGCCATGCACTTATTAGTAGCTCATCTTCTTCCTATCACCATTGATTATTGTCTTGCACACGATCTTAAAATTGCTTATCAAAAGAAGAAGTTTAGTATTTGAAAATTAAAATTTGGATTTGGATTTTGAGAGTTTGAAACTTGTGAATTTTAGATATATGAATTTTGAGGGAAGTTGGAATTTTGCAAGCAATTGAGAAAATGATTCAAATTAAATTGACAATCTATTACTTGTGGGAAATTGAAAAAGTAAAATTATGGAAAAAAATTATAAAGTGTTAGAAATGCTTAAGAGATGTGAAAAATAATATTCAAAAGGATTAGGAAGAGATGTAAAAAATAAAATTGAAATGGATTGATATTTATAGAGTATGATATGAAATAAAATAATATTTTTCAATATAACCATTTGTAAAATGGTAAAAAAATGTACAAATTGAATACAAATTATGAGTTGGGACGGTCCCAAGTAAGTGTCCCTCCATACTCTCTCTCACTGTCCCAGCTACATGCTCCAATGTTGTTCGCAATTTGTCCTTGATAGTGAATAGGAAGTTCGACAAGAGAATGCAGCCACCGGAGCTGCTCTTATTGCCTTCCTTCTTAGTTTTTACAACACATTCGATGATAAAGATAAATGTTATTTGTATATTTAAAATTGATACTATTAAGGATGGATGGATGAGAAAACCATATAAAGCATTTAATGGTTTTATGTATTTTTTCTCTATCTATATTTAATTTTAATTTGTAATGTATAAACAAGATTTAATAAAAAATTATAAATAATATTACTATTTTTAAAGTCATTTTTTTGGGTATTATTTTGCTACAATGCTAGAACAATTTGTTTTCATGTGTTATTGAAATATTTTAAAAGTGTGGGAAATTGGTTTTAATGTGAAGCTTAGAAGATTTGAGGGTTTTAAGAATTAAAGCAAATAATCTAAATTGAAAGATAATAGTAATAACAGAGAAGGCACTAGTGTAAAGTATTTCTAGGATTGGAAATTAATTATCATTGACCAAATATTAAATCCATTGATGGCTATTAGTAATAAATTACTGGTAATTCTACTAGTGATCAATCAACCTCTAGAATTTGACCAATGCAAATAACTAATAAATGACGATTACCAAATTATTTAGAAATCACATTGATTTAATGAACCAATTGCTATAGCCTAACCGCCAATTGGAATATTAATTCTAATGTTCTCTCTCAAGTATGAACTAATAGATATACCAATTTATGCCAAAAAGGGTTTCCCTAAATGACAATCGCCAATTTAGTTATTCCAGTAAAGATTATAGCAATCACCACGATAATTAAAGGAATAGAAACTACAGAATATTAAGAAAATCAATGCATTCAATATAAACAAAGGGTTTCAAATATCATCCCAATCCCTCTGGAAACCCTTACACTAGTAAAGGAAACTACTCCTCCATCTCCGGAGGATTACAGCAATAAAGACAAAAGAACCTGAAAATAATAGCAATAATCCTTGCTACAATCTCCAAGACAGAGCACCTTCACCAATGGAATCCCTAAGAAAGAGAAGAATAGAGAAGGAGAAGAGAGAGATGTAGAAAAAGAATAATAGCAACTAAAGTGGCTGCTTAAAATTGAGTAAAAAGCTAGAATAAAATTTTATAACAATTCCTTATATACTGCTCTCTAAAATGGATCAAAGTGCGGCCAAAATAGATTAAATGGGCTATTCTGCGTCATCGCATGAGCTGCAGCATTGGGCAGAATTGACGTCTTTATGTATTTGGTCATCTTGGCCCCTTAAAAATCCAAATTTGTCCTTGGCACTAGAAATAGCAACTGTAGACCTTTGAATAAGCTTTCCAACGACATTAAAATCACCTCAATTGAACATTTGTAGCTCCAGATATTTCAAAAATATTAACTGGAGGTCAAGTTGGACAGTATCATAATATCAGCAACGTTTAAGCTCACAACTCAAGTTTCACCAAGATGATCTTAGAACTGGGTTTTGAGCTGAACATAAAAGTTTTAGAGGACTTCTTTAGCTTTTCAAAACATCTTTATTTGTCTTAATATGATCCCTGTAGAAAAAGATATAGATTTTCCTACTTTTTGCATATGTTCTCAAATGAGCTCAAGAACCCTTCTTTTTAGCTCCCAAATTCTTCCAAATTGGTCGTTGCTACAAGCTCCATGCAGAGAGTTCCCCACCTTGTTCTTGACATTTTGCACTCAATTCAAAGCTCCCGTATACAAAAACTATACTCAAAGAGACAAGTTAAACACAACAGGCTCTAATCCAATAATGATCCCAAAATCAATGCAAATGTCATCAATTCTATCAAAATCACACAATGACGAATAAATCAAAATTCTAATTAATCCTTTCAATAAATCAATAAAATTCATGCAAAAAGCTAAGGTTTTGTAGTAAGACAAGTGCCATAAATGCCCTTTATCACGTCACGCCATTCTCTTCTAAAATTTGCTCACCATGTGAGATTTTCTGCCCCTGCGATAGGTCACGTGGCGCCGCGCCATTGGCTTCTGGAAATTGCACACTATGCGAGATTTTCCACATATATCCCGTCGTTGCAGGCATACAACGTCTATTCCCCTGCAACCAGGCTATGCAGCAACTACCCAAAAATTGTGCACAGTGCGAGTTTCTTCAGTCATCACGTCATCCAGTGCACGATCCCTCCTCTACATGCCACGCCACGAGGCAGCTCCCTAAAACTGGCATAACAACTCTTCTTTGCATGCAAGGCACGTGACCCCTCTTGGTGAGTTCTTTTTTGTCCCTTTACTGCTGTGCACAAGCACTCGAGCATCTTAAGGGAAAATGTGCGTGCACTGTGCTTGGTTTGCCTTCCTATATAAGAAGATGCTATCGTGGAGAGAGTGGAACAAATAACAGAAGGGTGAAGAAGAAGAGCAAGGTTATAAGCTTTGGTTGTGTGTTTTCTTCATCTTTTATACAACATATTATGAGTTTGTGTTTGTGAGTGTAGTGAGGTAGTGTTACAAAAAAAAATAGTGAAGAACAAAAATGCTGGTTGATAATATAGTAATTTCTAGTAAACATGTATCGGTGAAAGTTCATCAAAATATTGTAAGTTAATTTTTATTTTTCTATCAAAATATTTTTGTAATTTTTAGTTAGGGGTAGAATAGGTTTTATAATGTTTAATTTGAATTATTTTTAAAATTTTTATTTGTTACCTTTGAAATGTACCGAAACTCATTTACTCCCTCCCTTACATTCTAATATTTAAAATAGTCTACTATACATGGTGTTAATCCCTTATAAAATTTGTATTTATTACATATTGAAATGCACCGAAACTCATTTACTCCCCTTTTCATTCTTTAAACAATTATATCTTTTTTTAATTTAGGGTACTATAATTTTTCATTTAAATATTTTTTATATCTAGAAATATAGCTCATTTAATCGGGTCAATTTTTTAAATATGGATTTCGTGTGTTAATTGCATAATAATGTAGAATTGAAAACATAATTAAGGGAGAAAGAACTGTTATTTTATTATTAAATATTGAAAAAATTATTATTCATTATAGGAGAGGAATTTGTTGAAGGCCCGTCATTTATTCATGGAACCACTCGTGGTGCATATACATGAGCATCTACAGCAAGCTGGGTTTCACCATGTTCCACAGATTTTCCAAATGGGAATAAATAAATATCTTATATGCACATTAGTTGAAAGATGGAGGCTAGAAACACACACATTTCATTTTCCTTGTGGGGAGTGTTCAATTGCACTAGAGAATGTCGCAGTTGTGCTTAGGCTTCATATTGAAGGTTTACCGATTATTGGAAGCACTAACGGAAACTCAAAAGTAATTAGGAATATGTGTGAGCAACTACTTGGTGGTCGGCCAGGACCTGTAACACCCCGATTTTTCTGTCTGAGCAAAAATGACTAAAATGCCCTTGAGGTCATTTTCCACCCGGAATTCGAGGATAGCTGACCCGGCAGTCCTCGAAGGGTCAACTCAATGTTCGAAGGGGATTGTATGTGAATGGATGTTAATAGAATAGAAAAATCTCTTTTCTGAGTTTTCAGGTCAAAATGACTAAAATACCCCTATAGCGTTTTTACGCGAGTATAAGTGCTATTGAGCCTAAAACTTTCCTGAAAGGTTTAAATGATGCTTTTATGAGTCTGGGCATGTCCATTTAAGTCCCGGCGGTCCCGGGCAGTTTTTATGCAAAATTACGATTTTGCCCCTGGAATAGTGATTTTGAGCTTAATGACATAATTAAGCTGATCTAAGCAATATTAGGCTCTAATCAAAGATTAATTAATTTCCATAATTAATCTGTAGTTAAAATAATTTATTAAAGTTAATTAGAACCTAAAATTGCTTAGATTAAGCTTAAACCTCGTTTAAAACTCAAGATTCCAAATCATGGAATCTTGAATAGTGTTTTCTCTATCAATTCCTTAAATCAAGGAATTGTGTCTACAATTGTTTATACTTTAAAATAAGTTTCAATCTCACTAATGAAATAAGAACACTCTCTAATCATATCTTGGCATCCTTAATTGACCATTACCTCACTTGAAACACTTACTTAGCAACTCCTAATCTTAAGCCTAATCTAAGACACACCTAAGCACATCACTAAAACTCAATCAATGAGACATTTTCCCTCGCCCTTGGCATGATGAAACTGGCACCACCTCCCCCACCATTGTTCATCACATGTTTGAATTCTTACATTCAAGAGACCATACTTTGAGTCATATCTCACTATGCTTTGAGCCATACCTCACCATGCTTTGAGCCATACCTCACCATGCCTTTGAATGACCACTTGAAGGAGATATTTTTCTTCCTTTCCTCCCTCATGGCTGCAGCACATTCACCCTCTATTTGTTTCATTTTCCTATAAATATACATGCAAATGAGCTTGTAAGAACCTTTAAATCATTTACTAAGCTTTGAGTTTTCAAGAGCAACCCCAAGTTCTTTCTTTTCTCTCAAAGTTCAAAAGTTTTCTTCCTCTCATTCTCTTCACCTCCTTCAAAGAATCACTACACTTCAACCTCACCACTTGGTAGGGAGCTTGTTTTAAACTCATCCATTTACTTAGATATGCTTTGTTCTTGGATTAAAATATTGTTTTGATGAACCTTCTTGGGTTTTTCTCCTTTTTCAGTTTTCTTCCTCTTCTTCTTTCTTCATTTTGACCTTCAAGGCCTAATTTATTCCCAATGGTGGTTTTGTTCTTCAAAAGCTTTAAACTTTATGTTGATGTTTTGATATGAAAAGTTCTAGTTTTTTTTTGTTCAAACTCTTTTCTCTCCTTTTATTCTTGGCTATGAAGCTTGGTTTGAGAGGAAATTTTTTTTAGCTTGATGATAAGGTTTCAAGATAATGGTCCTATGGTTATCATTTGAGAAACCCCTAATGGTTGAAACTTAGTTTTGATCTTAACACACTTTGGCTTTTCCTTGACCATGATTTTCGGTTTCCTTTCCTCTCTTTTCCTTTTGATTTTGGTTTTCCCTTCCTTTTCTTTGAAATAGATTTCGGTTCCTTTCTCCTTGTTTTGTTTTTGATCCTAAAGAAAGGATGTTAGTTATTTTGATCTCTTGATCCATTTCCTTGAGCTTGATGATATTCAAACCATAAGGTTTCCTTGAAAACTTGGTACAAAGAACTCTAAAGCTCACTTTGTCTTGTTATGATATGTGTTAGATTGAGGTTTATAATCCTTTAAAGTCTTGTATGAGCTTTAGTAAAGGGTAAAATGAACTTGTACCATGTTTAAATTTATGCCTTGCATATCATATTTACTTTACAATGCCAACACCTAAAACTTAAAGATTAAAACAAGAGCTTGTATTTTCATATCACCTAAATGATTAACTCAAAGCCTACCTATTTCAACCTTAAAGTTGATTGTTGATTTAGAGTGAATACTCTAAAGGGCCTAGAGCACTAAAATAAAGAATTGGATTTGCATATCATGTTTATTTTCAAGTCATCACGTTAACTTTAAAGATAAGAATGAAGTTGCATCTCATGTTTATTTTAAGCCCTCGCCTTACTTTTCTAATGAAGAATAAAATGAAGTGCATAACATGTCTATATTCTTGTTATCATTTAAGGATTTCTAGAGCTCATAGACTTGTCCATTTATCTCAAGGAAAATTTGGATATGGAAGCATTCTCTTGAATGCAAAATTTGGCCATATGATGATGATGAGCTTGGTGTGAGTGTCATCTAGTCACAAGTGCCAATAACCTATGTCTTAGGATTTTCTTAAGCATAGGTGAACTCAAAGGAAGTTTCAAACATGATTTTATGTTTTAAGGACAAACCATGAAAGATTTAAATTAGCTACTACCTTTATTTATTTTAGGATGATTTGAATGAAATAAGTTGATTTCGAAAGAGTTTTAGGAGTCCTAAAATGATTCCATTAGAAACTAGTAACTTATGTGTATTAAAAATGAAATTCTGTGCTTGATATGATAATGTATGTTTTCAGTTCTGCCTTGATACCGTGCTTACTGATTGATGATGATTTTAACATGTTAGAATGTGTCAATTATGATTAATTGATGCTAGCGTTGAATTATGAAGGTTAGGAAGAATAAGTAACTTGAAAGGATTAGAAATGAGAATTTTAGAACACTTAGAAATTAAAATTTCAGATTTTGTTTCAGCATAATTGATCATAGTTAGAATGAATTATAATTAGTGTATATGCATAGGAATCCCTCATAATTGGTTTAGAAATTAATTATAGCGCTTTAGACGAAGACAGAACTTAGAAAGGGTATAAGACGTAGTTTCTAGAACCCTGTAATGGAATGTTATAGAATTCTACCCATATTTTATGATGCTGTCCAGAATTGTTTAGGATCATAAAACAAGTGAGAATTATTATTCGTGAACCTATAGGTGTATAAAAGGTTAAAAACGGACAATAGGTTGGCTAGATTGCAAGTTTAATACCCGTAAGAGTCAAAGGCATAAAGCTTTGTAAGTTAAGTAACATGATGAAGTTCGTTAGTGTTGATGCATGTGCTATGAAGAATATGTTTATATGAATTTGATGGTTTATTTTGAATATGAAATTATGATTGAATGTACATACACTATATGTTTTGTGGCATAAAGCAAGTTTAGGAAAATTTGGTGTACAACCGTTATGCTGTCAAACTTTCGCCAAATTTGAGGACTTAGAAATTTTTGTTTTAAAAGATATGAAATACATTTTGGGTGACACCGGTTTAGCTAAGCACGGCTAAGAACAAATGTGACATAGTACTAAGACGCGCTCTGAGTGACACCGGTTTAGCCGAGCACCCCTAGGAACAAAACTGTGAGGGTATTGACATCGAACTTGCCAAAACGGGCAAATAACTGTGTACTAGATACTGGTAATTGCGTTTCAAAGAAGGAAATATTCCTATGGACTCCCCGAATTAAAAGTTATGATAGGTGATCCTTATGCCCCCTAGCTCATACTCTAGAAGCCGGGATTATTATGTTACGCTTATCAAGAGGGATAAGTAAGAACTAATAACGACTAGTTAGATATGAACTCATAACCTACAGATAATTTTAAGGTGGCTTCCATGATGCAAAGTATAAAGTTTAATGTCACATAGTTAAGAAAAGGGAAAGCTTCACAAGAAAAGTTACATGCCACTGTATGCCACTTATATGATGTTTCTTGGTGTTGTGTTCTATTGTCCTCTTGCGTAATGTATTACCATGTATTCATGCTTTGATATGCTACATACATGACATTAAGATTTATGCTAAAATAAAAGGACCTTGGATAATTATGATCAAAACCTAATAATGAACTATATGCATGCACACCTTTTTATAATAAACCCAAGGTTCCTGAGGATGCAGATGATGTCACTTAGATAGGAGACTCCCTACTGAGATTCTTTAGTAAGATTCTCACTCCCTTTTCTTTTCGTCGCATCTTTAGATTAGGATACGACATTTGTGGTTTTCATTGACACCCCAGTGTGGGAGGTCCATTTTGATCCAGAGCACCGATCCTACCACTTTGAGGAGAGCCGCACCGTCCGAGTTTTTACGTTTTTGGAGCGACCCTTTGCACACCCGATACCCAGTTATCATTTTTCCCCGACATCCCTCTATGGAGACGACATGATTTTTGAGTGCGCTCGGATGTGCAACAAGAGGATTCTTCGTACCTACACCACTGCATCAGTGGTACGAGATTTCCCCGACTACGTGCCCCGCTCGCAGGGTTCAGAGGATGATTCCTCGGAGGACCCACCAACCCACCTGTATAGCGAAAGCTCTGCTTCCTCTCCCCCGTACATGATGAAGGGTAGTGAGGAGACCGTGACTCAGTCGAGGCTAGCCCGGAGGCAGGCTATGTGCGCCTATCGTGGAGCTCACGTCTAGCCACGTCGAGTGCCTACCCCCGACAAGCTTCGCCCCTGGATTGGCTACGTTCTACCCTATCCGGACTACCAGCAGTAGATGTTCTTGGTGAGTGTTAGTCCACACACCACGCATAGATTAGGATAGCCCTCTTTTATTCTAGAGGTTATCTATTTTAGGTACACTTGGGTAGGGGTGATATCCTTTATGCTTTCCTTTGTATTTTCATTTCAATTGTATTTGTTCTTGTGATGTACCAAACTTATCCTACCTCCCATAGGTGAGCAGTTATTATATTAATATAATATCATTGTGGTGTGCACATGATTGTCAAATATTATGAAGTTATTTGATGCTTTTATCTTGTGCCTTCTTTTGTATGAGTTACGTTTTATGACCACGCTCGCTTACAATATGCACGGCTCTTACTTTGCATTTATGTTTCAAAAAAAAATTTTATCTGTATTTTTCGCTAAGTATTTTAAAGAAAGGTTTAAAGAATGAGACTAGAAGAGTAATAAACTAATGGTTAACCTAAATACATTCTAAGAGTATTGGGTTAAAAATTAGGATGTTGCAGGACCAATCGATTATTGCTGGTGAAATAAAATTTGACTGGCTTGCAATTCATTTAAATTCACTTGCATATGATACTGCAGAGTGGATAGCATGCCATGCCCATGGCTATATCTTATCTATGTTAGGTCATTTCGTAATTTTGAATAAAAGCACAAGCATGGTGCATGGAAAGTTCCTGTCACTGCTTGAAAATTTGGAACATATTGGGTTGTATAGTTAGAGCTTAGTGTGTCTCTCTGCACTTTATCATGGGCTAGATCGTGCTTCATGCAATAATACAAAATAAGTTACTGGTTGCATGGTACTATTGCAAGTATGGGCATGGCAGCGGCTCTCGTGGTTAGCTCCTTTGCCAACCATGCCATTTGCTTTTTCCCTTGCTATGAGGTAAAAATATTTTAAATAAATAAATAATTTTGTTGCTATGAAGATTATATCTAAACAAAAAATATTTCACAGATGGAAGTATTATCGGTATCCACATAACACTCCATATAATGATCTCCATAATATCAGGCTTGTATTAGATCAAATACAATTTGATCAGGTAGATATTAATATCGCAAATACTTTCTTTTATTGTCAAATTAAATATTATTTGTATATCTTATGTAACATGTTTATTGATGCAGTTTGTGTGGCAACCATATCAAGATCCAGCAATTGATAACCACATTCTAGATGATGTGTGCCCTTTATGGTCAACAGTTAGTCCACTGATATGTTTTGAGAGAGTAGAGTGGCATATAGCTGACCATGTGATGCATCAATTTGAGTTTGATCAGCCAATTCCTTCCCTACCCTGTAATCTAGGAGCATCCCATAATAAAGACTTACGGGGTAGAAAACCAACTGATTGGAGACAAAAGCATTAGGATTAGGTTACATTGTAGGAGTCTCGACATGACCATTTGTTGTAGGGATAACCCACTAACAATTATGTCCTTTCAGATTATTATTGAGACTGGTATATAGAATATGCGAGAAATTAGTTATGGTTGTCCCCTCAGGTGCAGCAAAACCAGCCAATCCCTTAGCACTAGCCATTCCCTTATCACGAGCTGGACCAAGCATTCCCACAGTACCATCTATTCCTACATTACCAGCCAGACCAACCATTCCCACTATACCATCCATTCCCACATCACTAGTCAAACTAGTCATGGGCATAGTCATCCCTACAGTTTCAACCATTCCCTATGCCTTTGCCACTTCCTCATCAGCAGGATGCCTATGTTCCCTTACCAGTTACAAATGATGATGTGGATCAATGGTTGAATTTGAGTTGGAACATTTATCAGTCCTCCCAGGTGCACAGTCGACATAGTGTCGAACCACTGCGAATTACAAGGAGCCATCTAAGTCGAGGAAAAAGGTTTGTTGACATTAGTGGCACTGAGTTTGGGATTAATGATTCTTACCATGTTGATGATGCCACATCCACACCTTGGCGTGACTTTGACCTTAATATGCAGGCTAGTGAATCTGGTGTATGGGAAGATATGTACCAACCTTAGCCAATACTCTCCTTAGTTGGACATACATCTTCCCATATGGCAACACCTAAATCTAAATCTATAGAAGATGTCACTGGAGGGATGGATGAGGAAGGGAGAGACAGTAGGAGGAGAAACAGTAGTCCTAGCACACATTATTAGAGATAGGTTGGCTCCAGGTTACGAGAAAAGATTTGGCCGTTTTTCAGATGGTATCCTTCAAGAAAGAAGCCGCCTAAGGGGAAATAGTCATTAGTGTTCTTATTTTATCATTTTTGTATGACATGTACTTCTTTGTGGTTTGATGTAATATGAATATTGTAATGTCTTTAAATTAATAATAATTTTTCTATTTTTAGAAAACATTTTCTATAATAGTTTTTAATTAATCTATAAAAGTAAATTGAAAAAGAAAATAAAAAAGAACTTATTGTGGTTATAACAATCAAGGTTTGGTTATAACAATCAAGATTTGAAACATCAATTAGATAAGATTCTAAAGAACATGTTACTAAAATAACATGAAGGCAAACTAACAAGTTATTACAAACAACACTATGAGCTAGGCCCAGGAGCATGGGGACATTTGCTGCGACTATAACTCTCACCTCTACAAAGATCGCACCATTGAGGTCCCCGCATTTCACACGAGTCCATTTCGTTCAAGAAACGGGTTGATCTAGGCCGACCTTTTGATGTGCGCTTCAATAAATGATTAGGACAAACTCTTGCACCTCGATATCGGCGCCATTTACTTTCATTCCCTACGACCCCAAACTCCTTTTGATACATTTTCAAAATTCCATCGATAATATAGATATTGTCAATATAAGTATGCCAGGTAACCTTCAAGAAATTGTAAGATGCCATCACATGACAACACAGATAACGATTTGTTTGGAAGTCACCACAATCACAAAGCCTTTGCCTCAAATCAGCTTTATGATTCTCCGCTAGATAGATCTTGCACTTGGAAAGTCTGATATTGTCTATCAACTTGAGTGATACAGAAGTTTCGATAAGCCTGCTCGTTTGCTTGAAGTTGAGGAGTCACAGTATCAGAGAAAATCTATCTTGCACCTTTACACGCATATGCATCTGCACCTTTACACGCATATGCATATGCACCTTTCCTTGTAAACAACTCAGCCAACTGAAAGTAGGTTGCTCTGACCAAAGCTATAATGGGAAGGCTGCGAGCCCGTTTTTAGAAGGAGTTCATGCACTCAACTAAGTTTGTCTCATGTGACCCCATCGATATCTACCATCATATGCTAAAACCCATTTTTCTCATGGGATTTCATCAAGCCAGTTTGTATATTTATCTCCCCATTCCTGTACCCGATCACAATTAATATTGAATTGACGCTTAGATCTCGAGTAGGTGTAAAACATGACTTAGATTACCATGCTAAAAAAATGTCTTAAAATATTTTTAGATTGAACAAGTGACTTAAAGTGTGTTAAAACTTTAATTTTTCAATTTTTGGAGTTTTGATAATTGATTACACAGTTCAACTTTTGAATTTGGCCAACAAGAAGGTTCTAGTAATCAATTACAGGGACAATGTAATCGATTACCAGAACCTTCTCATTGGCCAAACTCAAAAATTGAACTATGTAATTGATTACAGGGTCCGTGTAATCGATTTCCAGACCCAAAAATGTGCAAATGAGCTCTATAATCGGTCAACACTTTTGCATGCACATATCTATGAGTTCACAATTAAGACTAAAATGTAAATTACCCATGTTGATGACCAATTTGTGCAAATAAGGTGCCTTGAATCTCCTCAAGAAATTGGCACCAATGTGCCTTATGCAATACCATTGGAATGCCCTTGGAAGATCCCACGCACCATTGCATCTCCTTGTTGCTACATTTATTGACTTGTGGCAATCAGAAATAATGCCAACCCCATCTTAGATCACTACTTTTCTATGTAAATTATGCAGGAAAAAATGTTAGACATCCATAGTCTTACCTTAAACAATAGCAAAAGCAATTGGAAATATGTTCTGATTGCCATCCTGGGCAACTGCCACCAATAAAGTCCCTTTGTATTTTTCATACAATTGTGTTCCATCATCTTGCACAAGCTTTTTGTAGTATCTGAATGCTTTGGTATAGGGCAAAAAACTCCAAAACACATCGCAAAATATTCAAACTTTCGGGACTAGCTCATCACCAATGACAGCCTCCACAGTATCTATCTGAACCACTGTTCCTCAGACTGCATCATACATTGCTACACACTATTGCGGCAAAGCTTCATACAAGGCTTCCTATTGCCCAAAATTTTTTTCAATTGCCTTTTATTTTTCTATCCACGCTTTTCGGTATGTCATTGTGTATCTATATCAGGATTTAATCTCTACAATCATAGATTTAATCTTAAAAGATGGGTCAGATTCTACGTTGGGCTTTATAAGTTCTGCAATTGTGTCAAAATCTAATTTTGTGTAATCCTCGATAACTCTTTTACCAATGCAAGTGCGTGGACCATTCTACCTCCTGATTTCCCAAAAGTACTTTTTTTTCCTAAAGGTGGTCCTAAGAAACCATTGACAACCTGCCCCATAGCATGTGCATTTACCATAAAATGTCATTGGTTCTGATGTATACAATTTATAATCCACACCTTCTGATATGTTGTACTTCTTGATTACCCGTATAACAGCCTCTTTGTCGCTAAATTACATTCCAACAAACAATTCACCATCTGCAATAGGAACACCTACAAAACACAATATTAAATAATAAAATTGAAAATAAAATAACTAAGCATAGAACAAGGAACAAATTAATTAAATTTGTAAAGCTAATTACATGTAAGATAAATAATCTGTTTATATATTAATATTATAAAAATTAATATTTACTTAATAAAAAATAATAAAATATAAAATATAAAAAACTAAAATTAACTAACTAGAAATAAGCAAAAATAAGTTATAAAAAACTAAAATTCAACTAAATTAACAATAATATTGTGTTATCATATACAAATTTTATACTAAAGATAAATATTAAAATAGAGGGAGATACCTGCGTATTGCAGAAACTTAGGTGTATGCATAGCTTCAAGATCCAAAGCACGCATGAAAGGTGGCTCCCTGAAAGGATGCGAACTACAAATTGTGTTTGGTACATGGTCATCATCTGCTTCATCATCAAAACCAATATCATCAGCATCATCATCATCATCACTACTTTCATATTCCTTATTGTTTTCTTCCCATTCTACCCCGTCTTCTGGATAAGTGTTCGGCTGAGGCTCTTCATCCTCATTGTCAATTTCATGGTCAATAGGAGTAGCTTCTTTAAAATTAACATACAACTCAATGACAGAAATTTGTGCTCGATAGGAGTAGCTTCTTTAAAATTAACATACAACTCAACAACATACATCCTCATTTATTGCATGTGATCATTGTTGCTTATTAGAACTGCTTGAAAATGTATGAACCTGCCAAAAATTGAGATTGGACACCTATATGTTATTTTTTCTTCTGTCTTAGGTGTCTCAACATCTATGCACCGACAAAATCCACTTTCTAACTCTAAAAATGACATAATATATTGAATAAAAAAATACTGGATTCTCACAAATAAATGTGACCCCAACACTCGGATCCGTAACAATATTACCGTTGAAATAAACTATTATATTTGCATTGGTATCCATTTTTACCATTTTTTCACCTTATAAAAATTAATGATCAAAAGAAGAGCAAGAATAAGGGCTAGTCAGACAAAAAAAAAAAAAACACACACACACACACACCATTTTTTTCTAAACAAACAGACAGCCGTTTTCTAAATCATTTATACAAGATCAACTAATTAAGTAAGGAATAAGATAGGAAAAATTACTTTGAAAGAAAAAAAAAACACTACTCTAATATTTTTCTACTAAATACATGAAGAAAAGATGAAGAATACAAATATAAACTCATGATAAAATGAAATGAAACGAAGGGAGGGCTCCTTTCATTTTTTCCTCACTGCTCTCTCTGTGTTTTGAGCAAACAATATCCAAGCATAACATATAAATGGTGCTGGTGAACTGAGTACACCTTTATATAGAAAGACGTGATAAATTTTTTAATATTTTTTTATAATTCTCACACTAGCGAGATTAAATATTTTCATATTTTGCCCAAAATCTCACACCAAGCGAGATTATCTTTTATAATTTTTTCCCCAAAATCTCGCATTGTGTGAATTTTCATTTTAAAAAATTACTTTTTCCGCCATTTCTCGCACAATGCGAGATTTGTACCCCATCCCTCCTGCATTTACAATTCCAAATCCATATTACTATGTAATGGCAGTCAACAAGCCATATACAAATAACTGACCCTAAAAGTGTTTAGTTTAATGATTTGTTATGATGTATAATTGAACGTATTTATTAAGAATATTGAAAAGTATTTTATAAATTAATAACTTAGAAAAAATATGTTTTATATTATATACTATAATTTGAAATTTTTAATTATTAATTATATTAGCAAATTAGAAAAAATATGTTTTTATGATATATGATAATTTGAAATTTTTAATTAATAATTATATTAGCAAAAATCTTATTTTTTTTCTTAATCCAAATTTTAAATTTATTGAAAAATGTGGATAGTTGTTTAATATAATAAAAAAATATAACTCACTTGCCTATTTAATAATAAAAAAATATATCATATATTTATACTAAACCAATTATATACACACATACATACACACACACATAATAGATAAAAAAACTAGATACAGAATGAAAAAAGGAATTCACCATCCTATCTGTGCAGCCGTTCATTTCTATAAAGACATGGAAGGCTTGATATTCCATGGTTTGAGAAATTGAGGATGAAGTGGTTAAAATGGGGAGATCAAAACACTATGTTTTTTCATGCAAAATGTCAAAGAAGAATGATAAGGAACAAAATTCATGGGCTTAATAAGGAGAATGGAGTTAGAGTGTATAAGCCGGAAGAAATAACACATGTTGCTATATCCTATTGTAAAGATCTCTTCGAAACAAGTAACCCACTGGATCCTTCTATACAATTTGATGAATTACAACCCAAAGTTAAAAGAACTATAAACAAGTGGCTAACCCATGTAGTATCTAATCAGGAAATCAAAGGAGCGACTTTCTCCATTGATCGGGAAAATGCCCCAGGTGATGATGGCTTCAATGTAAAATTCTTGCAATGCTATTGGGAGATAGTAAGTGTTAATGTCATTGCAGCAATTCAAAGTTTCTTTGCAGGAGGAATGATGCTTCAAAGTTTTAATCACACTCAAATATGCCTCATTCCAAAGGTTAGTAATACCAGAGACATGAACCAAGTTAGATCCATCAATATCTGCATGGTATGTTACAAAATATTATCTAAAATTCTGGTTCATCGGTTGCAAAGATACATAAACAGAATTATCAATGCCAACCAAAGTGCTTTTGTTAAGGGTAGATTAATTTCAGATAACATCTTTGTCACTTATGAATGTATGCACTACCTAAAAAAGAAAAAGAGTGGGAATACTTTTGAAATGGCCCTCAAATGTGACATGAGTAAGGCATATGACATAATCGAATAGAGATTTCTTTAGCAAGTGATAAGTAAGCTGGGCTTTGACAAAAGATGGATCCAATGGATGAAGGAATGTGTAACCACTAATTCTTTCTTAGTTGTTGTGTATGGTCAACCATATGGCTACTTCAAGCCTAATAGGGGTATTAGCCAAGAAGACCTTCTATGCCCATATCTTTTTCTACTTTGTGCAAAAGGATTCTCTTCTTTGTTACACAAAGCCGAAGAGAGTAGGATGTTACAAGATATTAAAGTTTGAAGTCACTACCCTTTCATCAGCCACTTTTTATTTGCAGATGATTCACCGCTACTCAACAAATAGCATCACAGGAGCATTGTTGTAATATTATGGAGATCTATGTTGCCCAGATATGGATATGGTACTCGTACCAGGTATGAATATAGGTATGACATATGAAAATTTTATAAAAAGTAGGGTACGGGTACGCAATATATATTTATAAAAAATTATAAATTTCATATGATAAAACCAGCAATTTCAAATAATATGATATTTGATTTTATTTAATCTTATTCAACTTAAATCAAGTTAGTTGAAGTTCAATATACTATCAATACTGCTAGTTTATATTAAAAAAATTATTTTTAAATTATTAATAGAGAAAAAAAAATAAAAGCATAAGGGAGTAGTTTGTGGAGGTAAAATCTGAACTATCCATTAATGAAATGGAGAAACGTACAAACATGGCAAGTATCTAACGATAAAGGGAAAGGACCCAACACCCATATCATGCATTAGCAAAGCTGTGAGGCTAGCGAAGGAGGAAAAGACCAATTCCACACATCACTATTCAGACTCTTTCTCACTCACTCCCCCTCACTTCCCCAAACCCTAAACTGCATTCTCTCTCTGTCTCTCTAGAAGGAAGATGTCGAGTGCCGATTCTTTACACTGGGAAGAGGATGAGGCACCCGCCGCCAATGATGACGAGAACATTGGAGCTCAAGTCACTCCCATCGTCAAGCTCAAGGAGGTTGTCATCATCATGGCGAAGAGGATGAAGAAAGCCACTGTTGCCTTAGCTCGTCATGCCACTGCCACATTCCATAGCTCGTGCACTGCTAGCACGTTCCATAGCTCATCGCGCTGCTGCAAGGTGGTGCTATGTGAGGTAGGTCATGCTGCCATTCCACTGTCCATGAGCGAAACCACCGTGGTGTAGTGTCGCTGGTGATGAAGAAGTGGAGAAAGGATTTTGGGGAGGTGATGTTGTTAGGAAAAACTAAGGCCAACACAGCAAAGGGGTTGTAGTATTCCATGGGTCAACAAACGTGTTCTTTTTTTAAAAAAAAAATCCAAAATGGAATACCTAAGACTAGAATAATGATAAGCCTCTGGTGGGGATAAAGAGGAATTGAGAGGAAACAAGCTTGGATCAGTTGGGACAAAATGAGTAGAAGCAAAAGTGAAAAGGGCCTTGGTTTGAAAGACTTGCGAGCAATGAACCTAGCATTATTAGCTAAACAATGCTAGCGGCTCTGTTCTACTTCTTCTTCTTTGTTTTATAAAGCATTTAAAGGAAAATATTTCAAGTACGGGGATTTTATGACAGCTGAGGTTTGATCAAATCCTTCATTGGCTTGGCGCAGTTTGATTGAGGGGAGAAAAGTTCTTGAGAAAGGCCTATGTCGGAAGGTCAGAGATAGAACCAGAATAAAATTTTTCTAGGACCCTTGGATTCTTTCGAACTATCCTTCACTATACCAAAAAAGTAGCCTATGATGATAGCCTTTTCTTAGTTCAAAGTCTACTCTTACTAAGCATGTCACGACCCGACTGGGGAACGTGACCAGCACATGAGGAATCACATCCTCACGTAAGTCTCTTGACCTTCGAGTCTCTCTATATGCATAAAATAACACACTTTTCATTTTAAAAACAAAATTTCATCTAAATCTTTGTTTAAACTTTATATCCGAAATTACAAAACTAAAATATTTGATATATGAAGCTCTGAAAATATTTTAATCATACTCTGAAAGTCAATTTAACATGTGAATAGAATCACAAATTCATCTCTAGCTTGTACATAATTTTAATCAAACTCTACAATTCCAAATCCATGCTTGTGAACTAAAAACATATACATAAATGTCCAAGTATTGAAATTAAATATATAATCCGGAAATAATTCATGGCTCGGATCCTGTCTGCACATCTACTGGAGCACTCTACTCTAACAAGACTTTAAACTAAGCCTTACTTTAAAGTAAGACTCGCCACTAAGAACAACTGCGTCTGCCAATCAGGAGGTTGAGTAATATCTATACCTGCAACTATGAGGAGGAAATGAGAGAGGTGAGTCAACGGACTCAGTGAGTGAGCTCTCACCCATCACCTATATGAGATAACTGAAGAATGTAGAATATGCATTATACATGCAGTAATCATAAACTGCTTGATATTTATATGCTTAACTATATGGAAAAGATATCTATGCATTTATAAATTCATAGAAAGGCATCTCTAAATTCTTACTCTAACAAGAAATCATTTTCGATACATACACATAACAGCTCTTAAATCAAATATTCTATGAAAAACATCAATAATCTCTGAAAATATAAATAGCAGTACTCTAATAGAGAAAACATGGATATCTATTTACTAATTATATGATAATATATCCTCTAGCCATGCATGTCAACCATGATATAACCAATGCTCTACTCTATGATCCCTCTAGAATCTAAATCGAACACTTAACTAGATTCCATCTCTACTCTATGATATTGCCCCTTAGGACAACTTGGTACCAAGGTTAACGATCATTTTCCCCAACCATTAACTCACTATCTGTTTCTTTATAGCTATCGTCTAAACTAGTTTGGACTTAGTGCATATAATCTGAAAACTCTTAAAATCTCTTAAAGCACTGAAACGCTGAAACTCTGTTATATGCTCTATTTTGGGTTCAAAAGTCTTTCATACATAATTACTTTATTCCTTGAAATCATCAAGATAATTCATAAAATCTCTAAATACAATCATATTCATATTCTAGCTCTTTATAAACCATCTGAATATGAAAACTCTTGAAACTCTAAAAGTTCTGGACTCATATAACTCTAGCAATCTTGCCTTAGCATAACTAAGGCCATGAAATAATGCCCTGGGGATCACCCATTTGTAGGCATTCCGATTTCAACCTCACAAAATATGTATTTGATAGTCGCTAGAAATCATACTGGATTCCATACTTCAGAGTGTCATGAAAACTGAAATTCTAAGTTCATATTTCAAACTAATATATTTTTCTACATACTTGAAATCTCTAATATCATAATTCAACCACTAGGGTTCATAATCATAAAACATGGAAATCATATAACATATTTATTCATAAAGTTGGGCCATACTCTTTTTTCATATTTCTCTAACATATATAAATATATTAACTAAATGTTCAAAAACATAGCTTGAAATCTAAATCTTGAAAACATAATAGTGTCACAAATCTACAAGAACATATCTTTTAAATTGGCATCTTACTGAATTATTCAATTTGGCAACAAATCTCTTCATGATCATAGTACTCAACATATCAATTATGGTCCCATGGTTTTCTAAACATATTTTCATGCTATTCTCCAAATCAAAATCTTTGGCTAGCTTGCCGTACTTGTAAAATCATGCATATATAATCATACTTTCATCTTTAATGTCATATTTAACCAACGTAAAGCAAGAAAATACTCATAATGCTTTAAAGTAGGGCCATGAGTTTAAACCCACTCACCGTTTGAAGCCGGGAGTATGTGGGCACCACTAACTTGACCTTGAGAGCTTGGAATGCCACCAACAACTGCCATAGAGCAATATTAACTCATGATCAGACTCTAATCACCACTAGATAACTCTACATTAACTCTAAAAACATTGGGGAGTACCCTCACCAGACAACAATAGGAGAAACAATAAAGCCCAAACCATGGAACATGAAAAGGAAAAGAAAGAGATGATAAAACCCACATAAACTCTTACCTTTGATCTTAGAAGGAGAAGGAATGATGATAGATTGAAAGAGAAAGGGTTGGAGAAGTGTTTGGGAGGAAAGGTTTTGGTTTTTGATGTGGAAAGCCTGATTTGCGGGTGTTTTATTGGGGTAGGGATCTCACTTATTGAAACTGCATCGTTTTGCACTGTGCTGTCACCGAGCTCACTCACTGTGGCAAACATAACTCACTGTAGGGAGCCTTCTGAGGCTCACACTTGCTGTAGTAAACATAACTCACTGTAGCGAGCATTCTGGCTCGCCCGACCACTGTAGTGACCAAAACTCGCTGCAGCAAGCCTGCTCTGTAGAATTTTGCAACAGCAGCTCTAACTTTTCACCCCTTGGCCCTTCACACATTCGGGGTCTTCCCGGTAATACGGATGGGTCTCAGGGGACCTTAAGGCCGTACTGGACTTGTTCAAGGACACGTATACCTAGGGTATCATAGAGCAAGACATGGAATGAGCAACTAGTTAGAGAAAATTTCCAATAGAAGTAGGAAATGCAATCTTGAGCATCACCCCAACTGGTAGAAATGACCATGCATAATGGAATTTGAACAACAAGGGTAATTATTCTATTGCTTCAGGTTATCACATTGCCTATAACTTTTTTCACCCACACATAGAAGCTTACTTAATTCACATGAGAGACAAAGGCCTTTGGAAAAGCATCTAGAAGCTGAAAGTGCCTCACAAAATAAAGATTTTCATATGGAAAGAGGCTAATGATGGAGCTCAAGTCAAACAAGTAATTTAGAAGAGAATTCACTATGACACTTGCTCGAGATGTAACTCAACCTCAGATTTAGTATTTCATTGTCTCCTCACTTACACTCGAGTAGCTGAAGCCTGGACATCACTCAACCTTAAGCATGTAAGTGGAAATCATGATCATCATCACTTCAAAAACTGGTGGCTACATGCGATGACAACAATCCAGACCCAGAACAGTAGCAAAAAAATAGCAAGCTTAATAGCCATTTCCTACTGGAACATTTGGAAAATGAGAAATAATAATGTTTTATAGAGTCTGGAGCTCTTAGTAAATGACATAATGCAACAATCAATACAGCTGTTGGATGAGCTTTAGGCAACTTATTTACTTCCCTCTCCTTAGGGAATTATGTTTAGTCTTTTTTCCCACTTATTTAAGTAGTGGCCTTGGGTGTTAGCCCATTTTTGTTTCCTTGCTTATGTCCATTTAGACCTGATTTTTTATTTTATCAATAAAATATCTATATTTGGCAAAAAAAAAGACTCGAATCGCATGGACCAACGAATATACTATGTGAGTAATCGACTAACCGCTTTGACAAAGTGTCAATGCACGGTGCAAGTCAACTTCCAGAATAACCTATTTAAAACTAGAATAATATTATGTGTATAATAAAATTGTATAATAAATGTACACCATATACCTTATCACCATTAGATGTGATTAGTCCCACTAATTCTGTTCACTCATCACATCTAATGGTGATAAAAGAAAATACTAACTAGTAGGCTTGAAAAGATTAACAAAATCCTCCATCAAGTTCAACACCCTTTGCTTGAAAGCCTTTTAAGAAGGATGTCTGGCTTAACTATGAGAAAGTGTTCATGGAAGGAAGGGTTTACTGATCGAAAACCACCCTATCTTCATTTACCATTTCACATAAAAAAAAATTGAACTCTGTTAATTTATTTTATGTTTTGGAATCGTTTTAATGTATTTCTTACTGAGAGTTAAGCATCTTTTACTTATCAAAAATAAAATTGAGCTAGTGAACATAATAAATTACATTATGCACATTGTCATTTTCTTTCTTTTTTTTTAATTAAGTGTGAACACAGCTATTAACCAGATATTGTTGAAAATAACCAAAATTCAGGATCTTTTTGGTCTAAGTTACACTATAAGTGATGATATGGAAATATACAAGACCTATCGGACATATACCGACCTTGTGACCCTGGAAACAACCCCAAACTTCTGTAAATCTGGTCCACGATCATTGGGCCATCCTAGCCATCTCATCCCCAAGTCAACAGAACCTCGATAACACGACGGACCCACACATTTGAAGAATTGAGCTTCATAACCTTGGAAGGCCCGAAAGAACATAGGAAGTTTCCCCTTCCCTCAGGATATGAAACATCCCCCCGAACGGGAATATCCAATCATTAAACTGAAACTGTCTAGCATTAATGGGGATAATGGATCCCCAACTAAAGGATATAGGCAGAGCCAGGATAGTAGGAAAGGGCAGTTCAAACCAAAGATAAGCCTATCCGATATGGCCCTAAGCTGAGACAGCAATATTCTGGCGCTGTCTATGAGGAACAAGTAAAACCTTTCCCATCTTTGTAAAACTCCTCAAAGTGCACGCTTTTCACCTGTCCCAAAGGTCAATACTCGCAATAAGAGGAACATCCAAAACACCACCACCAATACCTAACCCAATAGTAATGGAAGGAGTACGAATGATGTGCCCCCATTCATCGAGCAGAATACGAAAACCCTTCAGGATATGCAACAACAAATAAACATCTTGAACCAACAACGTAACGAACATATGGAAGAATCCCAGTTTTCCCCCCAAGCATTCAAAGACCTAACCGTCACATACAAGCCATAACCCCCACCGGCCTCCAACTCATAAACCACATCACTTAGCTCACCATACCCTCTCACATATTGGAACACTTGCCCACCATTACCTAAGCCAAACACATCACAATTATCATTCAACTGACAAACACATAGCCATCCCCAATCATCCCTGACACCCATTCACAGAGTTCATCATGATAGAGCCCGTCCCACCTTCATACTGGTGACCGACCCACCTACGACCTTACGATGACATGTTTGGCCTCCAAAGCCATATTGATTCCTTTAAGAACGCAATACTAGTATGCGACGATTCTGACGCACTTTATTGCAAAGCTTTCCCTGCTACTCTTATAGATGCCGTGCAGCAATGGTTCTTATCCCTTCCTCCATGATCCATCATGAGTTTCAATGACATAACTGATTATTTCTTGAACCACTTTACAGCTAGTAAGACCCATCAAAAGATGATCGGAAGTCTGTATGGCCTTGTACAGGGTGATCGAGAACTGTTGAAAGATTTCATAGGATGATTCAATAGGGAGACGACCCAAATTAATGACTTGGACTAGAAGGTCGTTATGTACGCCTTTGTAGGGGCATTGAAACCAGGACCATTTGCTAAGTCATTGGACATTAATCCGGTTCATAGTTTGGACAAACTCCGTAATAGGGCAGCCAGGTACATCCGAGTGGAGGAAGGGGCAGAAAGTTGGAAGCGAAACAGGAAGAAGCCCTAAGGTCGCCCAGAATTCCCAACAAGAGAAAGGGGTCAAACCCGGCGCCAACCCCAGAATTCATTTAAGAGGAATCAAGGGCCGAGAAGGACTAAAGAAAGATACCTAGAAAACTGGGCTTCGCAATGTGCTTACATGAACTACGCCCAGTTCGAAGCTCCGAAAAAATTGATTCTTCGCGATGTTTATAGCATAGGGATTGTAGCTCTTCCAAAAGCACCGAGATTCCGACTGCGACATGTTGACCAGCTAGCCAAGTATTTCCCATGATATCCGGGTAGAGAGGTGCGAAGGTCAAAAGAAGACTGACTAGGAGGATCAGGAACAAAATCACATAGGAGAAATGAGGGCCCATCCATGAGGGGCGTCATTCATACAATCGCGGGTGGATAGGCCGAAGGTGGCTCATCAGAATCTGCCTGAAGAAGACACATACGAGGGTTAAAGGCTGTGATGAGTGTTGGTCAGGGCTTCCCAAGATCAAATGAGCATAATCAAGATCACTTTCTCGGTCGAAGATTTTAAAAGGACAAAACCTAATTATGATGATCCAATGGTCATCCGAGTCATTTTCGCCAACTTTGAAGTAAGAAGAGTTCTAATTGATCAGGGAAGCTCAGTCGATGTCATTCACATAGAAGCTTTTTCAAGGCTTAACATGCCTAAAAAAAGCGTCTCTGCTTCTTATGGCGGTTTGATAGGCTTCACTGGAGAATAAGTCATCCCCAGGGGGAACGTTGAATTATTAACCATCTTAGGTGGGGTTAAGATCATCCCAATCAAATTCCTCATTGTGGACAAGCAGAGCCCATGCAACATCATTATCGACCGAACACCTAATAACAAGCTCAGAGCAATCATTTCAACCCTACACCTCACAATGAAGTTTCCGATTGACTCGGGAGTTGGGGTGATCCATGTAGACTAACAATAGGCTTAACAATGTTACATGGATTGCCTACGAATACACAAGCAAACTCCGACCGGTGTTACTGATCAGAAAAGGAAACAAATTAAATGTTCTGATGTTAATAAAAAGTAGACTAGTTATGCAGATGTCAATATAGATGAATTGGATCTGTGTAAAGACTTCCAAGAGACTAGACCTTAACCCAACGGGGAAGTGGAGAAAAATCAAATTTGGAGATATTGAACAACGAAGCATGACAGTCGGGGCAGGACTACCACAAGATTTGAAGATGAGGCTGGTCCAACTCTTGACGAAATATGCGGACTTGTTTGCTTGGGTGCCGGCTGACATGCCAGGCATTGATGCGAGCTTCATGAGTCACAAATTGGAAGTTATTCCCGGATATAAACCCATAACCTAGCGAAAGTGGATCTTGACCGAGCAGAAAAAGAAGATCGAGAAGGCCAAAACCAAGAAACTCTTAAAACTAGGATTCATCAGGGTACTGAAATACACAACATGGCTTTCTAATGTGGTCCTGGTTGAAAAGAAGAACAAGGGAACATGGTGGATGTGGGCTGATTTCACAGATCTTAATAAAGCCTGCCCTAAAGACTCATATCCTCCACCTAATATTGACAAACTAGTGGATTCTGCTGTAGGGTACCAATTCCAGAGCTTCATAGATGCATACTCAGGATACAATCAGATTTCGATACATCTGGAAGATGAAAAAAAGATAGCCTTCATGACAGATAGACCAACATATTGCTACCGGGTAATGCCTTTTGGTTTGAAAAATACAGGGGCCATATATCAGCGGGTGAAGGACAAGGTTTTTGAGCAGCAAATTGGTAGAAATAATCAAGCCTATGTGGATGATATGGTCATGAAGACTGGTTGTAATAGGGATCATACTGCAGACCTTTGAGAAATTTTCTAGGAATTAAGAAAGCACAACATGCGTCTGAATCCGAACAAGTGTAGATTTGGAGTGTAAGCTAGAAAGTTTCTAGGTTTCATGATCACATAGAGAGGAATTGAGGCTAGCCCAGACAAATGCAAGGCTGTTATTGAAATGAGAAGCCTAGCCATAGTGAAGAAGGTTCAGCAACTGGCAGGTCGAGTGATGACCTTAACTCATTTTATGTCCAAAGCAGGTGACAAGACAACCCCGTTGTTTGATTGCATCCGGAAAGCAAAGTAGCTCAAGTGGAATGACAAGTGTGAAGCAGCTTTCTAGAACATAAAATTGTTTCTTTCAAGCCCGCCCATCTTGGCGAAGCCCGTTCTAGGAGAACCGTTAATACTTTATCTCTCAATATTCACAAAAGCAATTAGCTCAGCATTGATAAGAAAGGTGCAAAAAGAACAACTCCTAGTGTACTTTGTGAGCAAGGTGTTACAAAGGTCTAAAACCTGTTCTCATAAAATCGAATAGTTAGCATTGGCTTTAGTAATCTCGACCAGGCGATTACGCCCTTACTTTCAAAGTCATCGGATCATTGTTAGGACCGACCAACTGATCAGGCAGGTTCTTGCAAAACCTGACTTGGCTGGTCACATTATTGCTTGGTTGGTGGAGCTATTTGAATACGAGATGTTATGTAAAAGTAGGGATCCAATCAAATCCCAGTTTTTGGTGGACTTTATTAATGAATGGTTCGGTTCGGTTGATACTCCGACCAAGGAATGGACTCTCTATGTGGATGGGGCATCCAATTTGTGAGGAAGTAGAGCAGGTATAATTTTAGAAGGGCCAGATAGAGTAACAATAGAGCAATCTTTGAAGTTTGGATTCAAGGCAAGTAACATTCCGGTCAAGTATGAAGCCCTTCTTGCCGGCCTTCATTTAGCCAAAGAAATGGGTGCCTCAGCTATCACTGCCAAAAGCGACTCTTAGATCCGATCATTAAACTGAAACGGTCTAACATTAATGGGGATAACAATTCCCCAACTAAAAGATATAGGTGGAGCCAGGGCAGCAGGATAGGGCAGCTCAAACCAAAGACAAGCTTATTCGATACGACCCTGAGCTAAGACAGCAACATATACATGTCCTCACAACATGCAAACAACTTTTTTTAATGGAGATTGTTTCACTTAATGCAATCTTATTTGAACAATATCTGAGATCCTAGCAAGTCACTCCCTTTTTATTATTGTACAAGATTTTATTCATTAACAATGAAATAGTGACATATCTATGTACAAAATGATGGGGCTTATGTACCACTATAATTTGATAATTTTTACTATTCTATCATGTTTGACCTCATATTAAGATAAAATTTATGTAAAATAATTTGTAATATTTATGTATTATTTTTTTCTCTACCATCAAAATATTTTGAATCAATTACTGTAATGAAGATAATTACTACTTACAACACTAACAAATTGTTGGTTTGGGCGGAAGGGACTCAGATTCTTTAAGTATGTTTGATCTCCCGATTCATCATTCATATGCATGGAAATAATATAATTGGGAGGAGTCTCAACTTAGACACCTAGCCATACCCTAATGGATTAGGCGCTCACCTATTAAATTTGGGATTACTTGGAGAATAGGGAAAAAAAAGCTAGGCTAATGTAGTAATATATCTCTTGGTTATAAATTCCTGTCAAACAATTTTTGGAGCTACTTACATAAATAAAACATAAGGCGCTAACCTAGATAGGAAACTATTAACTAAGAATCACAATCACATGATCTTCAAATCCACGAAGCTGTACATGATCACCAGGTACCAGGGCATCAAAGTCAACACGTCGCGCGGCAAATGTGAGGCCATCAACAATCTACATCGTGGTCCATAGAACAACTCATCAGGCTTCAGCAACCTTTCAACATAGCTGAATGCTAATCCACTCTTGAATACTAAGATAATATTATTGTTTGAAAAACTGTACAGTAACTGCCGATCAAAAATGAAAATAAAGTTCCAATCATTGTCCTTTGTCCATAAGTAGATGCACATCTGTCGCCTAACACAAAAATAATCTTATGATGAACTTTCATAGAAAAATGGCTCAGTTTGTTTTGTTGGGCCTATTTTGGGCCTGAAATTTTTATTGTATATTTTAAACGGTATAATTGTGGAGTCACTTTTTTTTTTTTTTACAAGAGATGGAAACTAGCGTTTGGAATAGTATCTAGAATAGGTTTGCGTTAAGTAAGTTAGGCGGCATTCCACCTTCAACGACTTCAGAATTTCCGACCAAAATAAGAACAGGTTTCCGTAAGGAGACAAACGCTTCGAATGAGCACTTGGAGGCCAGCACAACTGGTGAGAAGGCAATTGCCTCTCGGAAGTGCATCACCCGGGCTCGATACCACCAGCAGAGCTGGTCGGTGCCCATCACCAAAAAAATAAAAACGCTTAGAATGAGAAATACATTTACGACTTGTTTGCTCAAGTTAAATTTGCGATAACTTTCTAGAGTTACTCTTTTCAAAAATTTTATTCATGTCTACTAATCATTTGTTAATTTTAAAAATCAAGCTACTCTTTTCAGATTATGAATTTTTTTTTCTGGACTTTGATCATTTTCAAAAAGATATTTAAATATATCAAAAATTGTATTCATGTCTACTAATCATTTGTTAATTTTAAAAATCAAATAAATCAACCCTCTTTTAGTATTTTGGATGAAATTTTATCCTGCCTTCATTGAAAATTAAACTAAAATAGTAGAGGCCAAGACACACAATATTTGTATAATAATACTCTGTAAACATGTATGTATATCGCATAAAGTTTCCTTTCGAATATACTATAAAATACCTAATAAAAGACAGAGAGCATATAATACATGTGTGGTACGGTAGCCTATAATTTTCCCTTGTGATGAAATAGGAAATATAATTGTATGAAGATAAATTCGAGTGGTACGCGGGTGAAAAAAGATTATATACACAAGCAAATGGCATATGTACCGGCCTTTTATTTTCGGTAACCTGGCATGAGAAATATTATTTTGACTCACGTTTTATGAGATATTATGTCGACACATTTATATCTATCATTAAATGGAATATGAGACTCAAATTAAGTGAGATTCACACATAATTTAATGAAAAATGTGAGTGTGTTGATATGGTATTCTACAAAGTAAGTTAAAATAATATTACTCATTTTATTCTGTAAGCAGATATTTTACAAAAACCCAACATTAGCATTTACAATGGATCATATTTGCCTGCACGGCCACGAAAATAATTATCATTTATATAGTTTAAACTCTAGTTTAGAGCGTGTAATTAAATTAAGTTCTATGTAAAATCCAACCGTACTATACAAGTGGTGATGAACGTCACGTCCTCTCTAGAGGTTGATTTTGTGTGGAGATATAGAGTGGAAACAACGCAACACAAAAGTAAGGGAAACGTGATGTGAAATTATAAAAATATTATTTTAATGTTTAAAAATAGATATCTAAATAAAATATCTATTTTATAATTATTAGATATGGTAATAATTTTATTTTATTTTTTCAAATCCATTATATTTAAAGATAAGAAAGTAAATATTTTAATTAGATATATACTTTTAAGTATTAGAATATTAAGTAAAAATAAAAATTGAGTATTTTTAAAAAATTATTGAGTTTCTTACGGACTTGTGGCTAAATAATAAAAATAAGAATATATACAATTTTGATCTCACGCTCACTCAGCACCGGTTTTGCCCTTTACGCATGTGGAAAAATCCATAGTGTTCGTACCGGTTGCTTCATCATCGCTCTTGTCTCTGTAACAACCTAATCAAGGTTTCCTTTTTTTGTTCAGTTTTACACTGCTTTTGGTTTTTTGTTTTTTCCCCCTTTCTGGTGTTAAAAAAGAAAAAGAAAAACCTTCTACTTAATCCTCTGCATATCTACACTGTTCTTTTTTTTTTTTTGTTTAAATCTCCTTCTCTCCGAAAATCTTCTACTTCATCCTCTGCATAACCACAACATCTATCTACAGTGTGTGTGTGTGTTTTTTTAAGTCTCTCTTCTCTCCGAGGATGCCAGACTCTCATGCCGATCTCTCTGATTGGAAATCAACTTTGTTCTTCAAGGTCTCTCTTCTAACCAAAATAATCTTCTGCATCTCTGCTACGGATCTGATGTTTGAATATTTTATCTAGTGTTCTGTAATTATGTCATTAGTTGTTGTTTACAGTGATGATAATAATATTTTGCGTGATATTTTTCTTTTTCCTCCTCTTCCCGTTGGGTGTAAGTGTGTAACTAACAAGAGTTTAGTCCCTAATTTTGATAATATTTTTGTTTAGGAAATAAATGAGGAGAAAGAAGATACAGCTAGCTAGGGAGATTGCTTTCTCCAGAAGTAGTAGGAGCAGGAGGATCGGAGGCTTATAGAAAGCTAGGCTCGAGAGATTTCAACCCTTTGATTTGTGATGCGGGTATTGCTCTCGTACTCTTCCTTGGCAAGCTGTATATTCGGATATGCTAACTAAAGGTAAACTGGTCCCTCTTCCTGTTTCTCGATATATATCTTTGTTTTATTAATATTATATTTTGTGCAAGATTGTTTATGAAAAATGTGTTACATTTTTTTTTAAGCAAATGAATGAAACTATGATAGAGTAAGCCTACCTACTTTTCAAGTAAAGGACATTCAAATATGCATAAGCAATCAATTAGCAAAATACACACCAATATACATTTTTTTCACCAATAGTAAAAAATAGAACAAATTATAAACTGATTAAAACTGTCTCATAAGACCTCCTAGTCATACAGAACTCAAGTATCGAAACCAATTTATAAAAGACCAGCTATATAAACTGCAAGATAAAAACACATTAAAAAAATTCTACTCCCGTGATTAGAGTAGATAATACTACCATGAATTTGTTACACAGTAAACTCAATTTAAGAAACCCAAAATACATACCATTAAAATATATCTGAAGAAAAATTAAAATCAAACTGAAAAATTGGTTACTCAAACGTCAATATGTATTTAAGAACTTCATTTCGAAGTTTCAAACAACAAAAAAGAAAAGAAAAAAAAATATAAAACTCCTCGTTTTCAAGTTCAGTGTCATCTGAGATAATTATTTCATTGCACAAAAAGCGTGATTTAACACGAGATGTAAAATATTTGTGCATTTTTTATTTTTTTGCTATGTTCACACAACTAACCCCTTTCTACACCTCGAGGCTAGGATCTATGGCTTTCCATAGCTGGTACTTGGAATGGCTACAGTCCAATCTCAAGACCAAATTGAAATAAATGATCCCTGCATCAAATTAGACCCCATCGCCACATTCCTTATCCCAAATACCCATTACAAAAAAATAATAATAAAATAAAAAAAATTATGGCTCCTTGCTGCCAAACCGCTGCCACATCTCACTTAACCACCAAAATTGCCACCTTCATCACCATTCATTTGCTGTCATCGTACGGTCGAGATCTTATTTAGGATCGGACGGGAGATGTAAAATCGTAAAACATGAGATAGTAACATGGATCATAAGATCCTACCAGAACTAATATACACATATATATTTCATATAACCACAACTAACATACTTAACTTCAATTTAAAATGTAAATAGTCTAAGAACCATAAGCTATACACTCATAATCCATAAATCATTGCATAAAGTGCAATAAGTCTACAAGTTTTTGATATCATATAAACTAAAAACATTAAAGAAAACAACCGAACTTATATAATCTCATCTAAACTCTAAAGTAAATCATTAAGGTTATGGTCATCATATTCATTATCTGTTATCTGGTCCCCACCATCTTCATTGTCTCCCTGAAGAAGCTCATCAAAGTCATCCTCATCTAGAGGAGGAATCTCCAAATCATCACTGGGGCCACCAACTCTACCACCACCTTCTCTAATAGCCAATTTAAAATCATCTGGGATATCCAAATTCTCTAAGCTTTCCAATATATCCTCATTTTCCACAATCCATTCTTCATCGGAGTCCAAATCATCAAGGTTATACTCAATAGGATTTCTTGATTGCTTCTTCTTAGATAATCTTGAATTGGTCACCACAAAAAATCATCATTCATAGTTTGTTGCTTCAAACGATTTCTCCTCTTTGTGTGAACCTAACAATTAACAAATGTAATAGCAATCAACCCATAGCAGTTAGCAACTAAAAGTAAAATATAATACAAATCATAATTATGAGTTAAAACTTAAAATATTTACCATTTCAAAGGCACTCAAATTCTGCTCACATCCTGATAAACTGCACATCAAGCTCAACACACAAATAGCAAATTTTTAAAGCCTAGGATGCTTATTCCCATAAAAATCCCACTACTGTGCTGGGGTTTTGGTATTTAGGGCAACCTTAGCTACTTCTTTACCAAAAAATTTAGCTCGCTCTTGAAATCTTCAAGTTGAGCATCATTCTTGGTAATTTCAGCTGGATCCCCTACAATCCTCTCCAAACAACCATATAGTCCTCTCTTAACTTCATAATCACTCTTGAATGTAGGACTATGATGTAACTGTGGGTTAGGGTGGTAGCCTGCAGCATGCAATGACCTATGGAGTTGGCTATCCCATCTTGCATCAATGATCTTCCATAAAAGCATATAGCTATAGAATAGAAAAAATTGAATTAACCTCTAAAATATTTAAACTAAACTACATTATGTGGGAATGACAAATTAAATAGTTTACCTCTTTTCAACAACTTGAAAAACATTTTGTATTTTTTCCTTAGCACGATCCATTTCCTCATAAATGTATTCTATTGTTGGTTTCTTATATGAATCCACTAAACGCAACACATGAATAAGAGGATAAGCGCCCCTTAAGCAAAGGACAATGTCCTTCCAAAATAGTCTATCTAAAACAACAGCTTCAATAAACTTCCCATCTCTTGTCTTGGAATATTTACTTCATTTCCATTCATCCAAAGTAAGCATTCTTATCAATGTACTATTCTTCTCATTAAGGCTACCTAAAATGAGGTGGGATGTGGCAACGCGAGTCATGCCCGGTCTCACCAAATCTTTTCCTTTGATATGATATTGTAATAAATGAGAGAAGTCCTTGAATAGATGTAAGTAGTAATTTTTCTTCCTTTAGCAATTGTCTCTTTATGAAGCTCCAACTTTTTCTCAAAATTCTCCAACATCAAATCAATGCAATGAGCTGCACAAGGTATCCAATAAAGCTTCTTCCTCTTTTCCGTCAACATCTATCCTGTAGCTTTGTAGTTTGCTGCATTATTTGTCACAACTTGCACAACATTTTCCTTACCCACTTCCTCAAAAATATCATTTATCATCGTAAATATTTTATCAGCTATTTTGCAAATATGTGAAGTATCAATAGACTTCAAGAAAACAGTCCCCTTAGGGTTATTCACCAGAAAATTTAATATAGTTCTCTTCCTTTTATCTATCCAATCATCTGTCATAATTGTGCAACCTGTTTTCTTCCAATGAGCTCTATGTTCCTCTAACATCTCCATGATTGAATCTACCCTTTTCTTCTTCCAATGAGCTCTATGTTCCTCTAACATCTCCATGATTGAATTTACCTTTTTCTTAAAATATTTGAGTATCAACTCAGTGTAAGAACGTGGTTTGAGTTCTATTCCATGCCAAGCAACCTTTTCAAACATCTTCTCATATTCTTCACTTCTTGCCACATTAAAGACTATGATTTTGTTGTAGAAAAATGAAGCAACTTCTTTGCATGCTTCCTCCTTTAAGTTCTTCTTAAATATAGTGTTAATTGTGACTTGAGTGCTAACTCCTCTTTTCTTGAATAGGTTTGTAGGAGTCTTTACTTCTTTTCCTTCCCTTTTCTCACCCACTGTAGAATCATCACTTAGTCCATTAGCTGATACTTCCTCATTACTTCTTGTTTTCATGATTAAATTTTTTTATAAACCAGTCACAATATCCCACATTTGTTTTCTTATCTCATCACTAACAGCATTACATGCTGCCACATCTTTTTGAGTTCCAGCCAAATGATATTTTAATCTATAAACCCCTTTATAATCTCCTTAAGACAGTATTTACATTTGATTTTTCTACTATCTCCATCAACAGAAATTCCATGTTTCCAGCCTGTATCATTTCTACTTCCATGTGTATTCTTACAAATTTTTTCCCTCCAACTGAAGCATTCCTAGCAATACTCCCACTTTCAGACAATGGAGTAGAACCAGAACCTCCATTGCCCCTCCCTCCACTAGTATTATCTGATGACATTTTTTCTCCACCCAAATAATACCTAATGCAAAATCCAACACAAAAATACTCACAATCAAAAAGTTGAAACAATAAGAAAGCATAGATTCTGGACAATGGGAGCAAAAAGCATGCATTCTAGAGGAAGGCAAAAAAAAACACCAAGCAAAAGAAAAGGGAGAGCTCGTAGCACACCTTGTTTGTGAGCTTTGATCGAACTGAGATGTAAGGAAGAACGGCGCCAGCCGCCAGCGAGCACAATGCAAAAGCAGATCAGACAAAGAGAAGAGAGAAAGGGGGACGCGAGCGGCGATGCGACGCTCCGGGGGAAGCAGAAGCGGAGAGCCAGAGATCAAAGAGTGGCTTCGTGGTGCGGCGGAGGGACCAATAGAGATCGAACTTCAAAGAGAAGGAGAGGGGGACAGTCGGACAGATCAAGAGTGAGTGAGAAAAGGAGTAAGAGACAATAGGGTTCTCATTGGGGCTGATAATGGGCCGGGTTTGGGCCACTTCCCACTGATTCGAGGATCTTGCTCGGCGATCTCACGGCGAGCAGCGGAGGCGAGTTCTTGTATGGGATCGGGATCGCTGATGCTTGGTAGAAGCATGGGATCATGCAATCTTACAATTAAAGTCGCGATCCTAGCTACTTTGGTCACAACAACCCTTACAAATAGAGAATGAGAAGAATAGGGAATTCTAATCCCAAAAAAAAAAAAAGAAATGGAAAAAGAGGAATCAAAAAAGTCAAGTGCCTTGAGGTGAATGGAAAAAAGAACACCATAGTCGCACTATTATCAACTGCCATGGAACTCCTCCTCCATCTTGTAATAAAATAATACAACAAAAATCTCCAATTGTAAATCCTAAACTCAAATTGATAGATAACTTAAAAATCAACAAACAAATCCTAAGATTAAGAGAATGTAAGAAAATGAAGCTTACCTCAATTTTGCAAATCAAAAGAAATCCATAGTCACAAAATCAAAAAATTGAGAAACAGCTGTGGAAAATTTGAAGAAGAAACAGAAGAAGCGGTTCCATTAATAAGAAGAACATGAAGAAGAAGAAGAAGAAGAAGTGGCCCTGTTAAGAAGAATAAAAAGAAGGAATAACCATGAGAAAAGAAGAGAGAGAGAGACTGTATGTGCAAGGTGAAGAGAACCAAGGAAAAAAACAGGATTAGATCTACTCTGATTTGATTTGAAATTTGACGTGGGAGAATTATTGTAGAAGACATAATAATGATAGGAAAGAGGCTAGTATTATTGTAAATTGATATAATTAATGATACAGGTAGAAGATATCATTGTTTCTATCTTTTCTATATTCCTTGTATCCTTTCTATTCTTTTCTATAATAGAAACTCAAGTAGGAAGAGTTCCTTATAAACAATCTCTAATATTTTGCTACTTGGCATAACTTTCCACTTAATCGCTTGTAACAAACTCTTAATTCAGTGCTCAGATGACTAGAAACGTGACGGAGCTTTAATATGATTCTGTGTCCAGCCCCAATACCTGTTGAGAAATCCTGACATATTATCACTGACAAATAACATACGATGTAATAAAATGCATGTTATGAGATGGCTCGGCTTATCTTGGAGTGAGAAACCAATGGAGCCATGGAGATATTTGTAGAAGAAGATCAGTTTATTAGCTGACTTTGTAAAGTCGGTGCAGTGCTTTTCTTATTTTTCTACACTCGGCATTTTGATGTTACAGTTGCACTGCAGTATTGCAGCTGCAACAGTTTCTGGGTTCTTCTTCTTGATTATCACCGACTTACTTCCTTTCCCTAAAAGCTTCTGCTTTCTGTTTTTTATTTTTTTTATTATCCTCTATCGACTTGGAATTTATTCTTCTGAGGCTCAGCCTGCTCTCCTCTATGTTTGTATGTATCTCCTTTGAAATTCGTCCCTCAATGCTTCTTTAGCTTCCTTGGCTGCTTTTCCTCTCATTTTTTTAGGAAAAAGAGATTATTTGGTGGTCGTTATTATAGCAGGAGAAACTAGCATCCTTTTACCGCTTATGAAAACTTAATTAAACATTAGGGTAATTAATAAAAACTTGAGAATCGAAGAAAAAATACTCCATTCTATTTTTATTTCAATATGACACTTCATTCCAAATATATAATAGATATAATACTAATAACCTTATTAACGAATTTTCTATTATTATAAAAATGGTAAAATATAACTAATATTTATTATTTTTTTAAAAAAATCCTTTATTAATATTTATAGATTATTTTTTCGTAATAAAATATATATGAGTTATAATAATATAAAATATTATATTTTATATATTAAATTTTATTTTTAAAATTTTACTAGATTAAGAGAATAAATTATTAATAATAGTAATAAATTATAATAATTATTTAATAAAAATAAAAATTAAGTATTTTTTCAGTTTTTAATTTTAGATTATTGGTGTGCCTAAAAAAATTGTGTGTTAATATTACACATAAAGATAAATCACATATAACATTATAATAACAATCTTGTGGTTTTACTATATATATATATTAAAAGAATAATATCTGATGTACAATAAAATTGCATAACAAATGCACACCACATACCTTATCATCATTGGATGTGATGTATGGTCCCCATTCATTTCACTCGCCTATCATATCTAATGGTAATAGAGTGTGTGGTATGGCATTTGTTTTATACCAAATATTATCCTATTCTAAAATTAATTGTTCTTACCTGAAAATAGCAGTAAGGGTATAGCTAGCTCCAACATTCGTGCAAGCGGGGGGTGGGGTACCTATGAAGAAACTCTGATACTCAAGTCAGTAAATGAAAGAGGTGTAGAGGTAAAGAATAGCATGTAATTAGCTTGTGATACCTGAGGACGTTGAGCCCCTTATATAGTGTGAGATGACCCCGTGATAGGTCAGGAGAATATCTTCCTTGTATAAGGGAGATATTCCTGGGATTTGGCAGATATCAAATATATTCTGTATGCGCAGGAGATATGATACAATATATGAGATATAATGTAATAATGACAAGATATAATGAGAAATAGGGAGATCCTGTGTAGGATTTGGAAGGTATCCTTGACTAAATCTAGGATAAATCCATAGGAGACTAGGCACCATGTGGTCGAGCTCTGGGACCTCTAGCCGAGTTCTAGCACCTGTGGCCGAGCTCTAGTGGTTGGGGCAGAGGTCTTCTGGCCCATATTTCTAGTCCAATACATAGCCCCCAAGCTTGGTCGTAGGCCAAGTAGCTGGTGCCAAGGTGTCATAACTGAGGTAGTTTGCTGAGGACTACGTGCCGAGCTCGAATGAGCCGACTTGCTGAATGTCGCTTGGTGCTTCTTGGGCGAGCTGTTGGTTGAGCATATGATTATGTGGGTTATGCCTCTAGGGTCGAGGTCTTTATGCCGAGCTGTTGGTCAAGCATGTGAGTCGAGTTGCATGGTGATCATGTGGGTCGAGGACTTTAAGCAAGCTTGGATTTCCTGATTATACAAATATGGTTGTGGTGTTTCTTCTCGGCTGCTGTGAGCCATTGGATCAGAGTGGTGAGCCCCCAATCCTTGGTAATAGCGTTTGTGTTGCTATCTTTGCTAGAAGTGACTTCTTGATCCATTTCGAGTAGTCTTGCAGTTGCTTGAGGGTGACCTAAGTTAAGGTCCGAGCTTGTATTGACTAGGGCAAGCTGTTGGCCTGTAGTCAAATTTGTATGACTCCTAGGTCTTCTTGATTGGTTATGAGCTTGCGTCGAATATATAGAGGCCTCTCAAATGTATTCCTTCAGAGTGGCACTAGTCATGGATATTTAGATGACATGGTGCACTTTTGCCTCTATCAATAGGCGATTAAGGCCTTTAGTTTATTGATTATTCCAAGGTTTTATGTGGGATAAGAGTAGAGACTTCTATTCCTTTCGCTTGTGAGTTTGAAGATTTTGTTGGGGTTCTCTTGTTGACAAGATTTACCCGTTTAGAGTTTAAAATTAAGTTCTCACTGCTAAGTTCGGTCGAGGATGGCGATTTGTCTTGATTGTGACTTGCGGGTAGCTTTTTAGCTCTTTGTTTCTTGCGGTTTGATTATCTTCGTCCCCATGTCCATGGTGTGTTCGGAGCGGTTCCTAGGACGGTTCATCATTGAAGGCCTGATATTTCTGGAGTAGTACATAGCCCCCGAGCTTGGTCGTAGGCCAAGTAGTCTATTGCTGAGGACTATGTGCCTAGCTCGAGTGAGTCGGGTTACTGTCTGTTGCTTGGTCCGTCTTGGGCAGGCTTCCATGGTCAAATGTCCGAACATGTGTCAGGGTACATTCTGAGGTTAGTTGAGTATGCTCTCTAGCAATAGTAAATGCTAGGTCATATTAGTTAATCTGTTTCTTTTTGTTGTGTTATGCTTGCTCACAGGAGTTGCTTCTTCTTGAGTAGTTTGGAGATGCTCGGCCGGGGCCGAGAATGTCCTACTTGCATGTCGAAAGTGGGACGTCTTGGGTGGTAGTCTTGCTCGGCCATAACCTAGGCTGTCTTAATCACTGGGAGTTAGACGTCACGTGTCCGAGCTCTGGGGCCTGTGGCCTGTGGCCAAGCTCTAGTGGTTTAGGTTGAGGTCTTCTGGCCCATATTTCTAGTCCAGTACATAGCTCCCGAGCTTGGTCGTAGGCCGAGTAGCCTTTGCCGAGGTGTCTTGGCCGAGGTAGTTTGCCAAGGACTACATGCTGAGCTCGAATGCTAGAGCAGGCCTGGCACATAACCAGGATAAATGTGTATGTAAATAATCTTCGGATTACAAGTAGGATGATTATGAGTAGAAGAAACATCTCTAGGTAGACGATAGCAAAGCTCGACCTAAGAAGGCAGAGGGCCTAGTGGGACTGGGGCTTTGCTGAGAACTCGGCCTGAGAAGGTGGAGTGCCTGGTGGAACTAGGGTTTTTCTGGAAGCTCGGTTTATGATCTGTGATTTTATATCTGAGGATACGTTTTGTGTTGCCCGAGGATCTTGTCTATATTCTGGAAGGGTAGTATTTTATGTAGAGGCGAAGACCTGTTAAATGATATAGGTATCTCTAATAGGACCACGACTTTGGTGCCTGGCTTGAATTGAGGTGGACTTTTATGCTCGGCTGGTGTCGAGGTTTAAGTTAGTCATCCATTGATGGACTTTCCAACTCGGCTAATGCCGAGATTTATGTAAGTCATCTGTTTGGTGGAGCTTCACAACTTGGCTGGTGCTGAGGTTTACTGTGAGTTGGCTGCTTATGGACCTTCATAACTCGGCTGGTGCTGAGCTTTACGTGAGTGGTCCTTTGGTGCGCCTTCACAACTAGACTGGTGCACCTTCACAACTCGAGGTTTACAGTGAGTGTGGCGACTTTGGTGCGCTTTCATAACTCAGCTGGTGCCGAGGTTTATGTGAGTGTGGTGGCTTTTTTAGTGTGCCTTCACGACTCGAATGTGCTGAGGTTTACTGTGAGTACGACGGCTTTTTAGTGCGCCTTTACGACTCGAACGTGTCGAGATTTACTGTGAGTACAACGGCTTTTTGGTGCGCCTTCATGACTCAAATTTACTGAGATTTACTGTGAGTATAGCGGCTTCTTGGTGCGCCTTCACAACGCAAGTTTATTGAGATTTACTATGAGTTTGGCAGCTTTGGTGCGCCTTTACAACTAATCTTCTCGTGGTAGTGAGTGCTGGAGCAAGCCTGATGCCTGGCACATAAAAAATAATACAAATATGTCTAGCACATGAATAGTTAGATCATAGATGAAATGATTTGTCCTGTATAAGAGGAAATTTGTATGAGATGTAAGAGGGTATGTCCCGAGAAGGCGGAGTGGTTGATAGGACCAGGGCTTTACTGAGAACTCGGCTTGAGAAGACGGAGTGCTTGGCAGGACCATGGCTTTTCTAAGAACTCAGCTTGAGAAGGTGAAGTGCATGGTGGGATCAGGGCTTTTCTGAGAGCTAAGCCTTGTGATATGTGGCTTTCTTCCTTGGGGGATGACAGTAATATGCTCACTTTCCAATCTCAGAATTCTTCGGATTGATTTCGAGAAAAAGATATTATTCTCGGGAATCCAAGAGATTATCTTGTCAGGGCTTGGCCGTGTATTGAGTAAAGATGGTTGACCATAGTTGTTAGGCCAAGCTATAATCTAGTTCCTGTAGAAAATGAGATAATGCATATAGATATGTGGTATCAATTAATCATACCAAACTTGTGGTGTAGTGGTTATACACTCTTTCTGTTTATGTAAAGTGTTCGACTGAGAGGTGGTTGAGATCGATTGACATTTGCCAAGGCTCGGTTGGGGCGGCAGATAAAAAGAGAGCTCGGTTGTTAGAAGATGGAACTCATTTGAGAAGAAATAGAGCTCGATTGGAGTCGGCAATGGAGTTTAGCTAGCTTACAGGAAGAGATTGATTTCTTGCTGGAGTTATTCCCTTTTTTTCCTTCTAATACTCATGTTTTTTGAAAATCAAAAAGAGGAGGCACATGATTAGTGATCAAGTAGGATTATATGGATTCCTGTCTCAGAATCTCTGCTTTTGTAAAATCATGGTGATTCAGTGGTTTTATTTTTTGGCAATAAAGAAAAGAGGCTGAAACAAGATTTTCTATGATTGTATTGGAGGCAGTGTATCACCCAATTTGGAAAGAATGCACAATTTTGAATTTCAGGTATGATTGCACAAGTTAATGTGCAAAATATGATTATATGTCCAGTCCCTGTAAAAGGAAAAGAATGGATAGATGTAACCTGGAGAAAGAATCCGATAAGGATTTGTGGTCTGGCAATGAAACTTGGTCGTGAGGTGGAGTTTTAACAGAGATGGCAATGAAGATTGGCCAAGAGGATGGCAGAATTTGTTCGGAGAGGGTGCAGAGCTCGTCCTGTTAAAGATGATACTTGGTATCCACAAATATTTGTATCATTGTTAGTTGATCATGAAAACATATAATTCTTTGTATGAGAGTAACACAAGTGTAGCACTTGAAAAATTCTTCATTTGTTATGCTTGGTCATTTGTTGAATCAAGATGGCCAAGTCTAGCAATTAGGCCAAGCTAGCATTTGAATATTTAATTCCTATAAAAAGAATATAAGATATATAGATAGTTATGTAGCATTAAATAACCAAACCAGGCCTTGGTGTAATGGTTGTGTGCGCTGGTATCATTTCTGGAGGACCTGGGTTCGGGTCCTATGTTGTACACTTTTGCATTTTTTCAACCACACCCACTTTTTTTTTTTTTGAAGTGGGCTGCTGGCCCAACAAGTTGAGGAGCCCTAGCTTCCTTCTCTTCGCTGAGCAGTGGTTATACCACACACCTACGAGTGCTGCTTCGGTTGCAGCGAGTGCATAGGGGAGGAGTCGGTGCTTCATCGGCGGTGAACATTGACTTACGATCTACACGGAGTAGTAGCAGAGCACCGTGCATCCTTCAGCCTGTTGCGAATCTGGCGGCGGACGGCGAGATGAGCAGGATTGCTTCACTTATGGGGCGAGGAAGGAGGCTGCGCAAGAAACTAGCGGCGGGATTTCAAGCAGTTCGCGATCCGACGGTTGCGCATTGGTTTGGGACCGATGGTAGTGTATTGCTCCTTGGTCGCTGTCATCATGGAGTCACACAAAGGGAGTGTGCTAGTGGTTATGGTGGTGGCATGGTTGAGATTATGCTGGTCTTGTGAGCCACGGTCTGCAACCTTTGTTGGCGGCGAAAAACCTGTGACTAGTGGTTGAGAGGCCAGCGGTGGGATAATGCTTCTGCTTCTTGCCAGAGGTTGCTAGTTACACCAATTCCTTGTATATTCCTGTGGCACAAATTTTTTTAGGAATATGGATATAGTATGTGTTGTACATGATTATGGACATTGCAAATGCCACTTAATTGTTGCAAATGATGGTGAAAGGCATGGCATATGCCTTTATCCTCTGTTTTCTTTAATTAACCACGGTCTGAGAATTTTCTGAGGAAAGAAACAGTGTGATTTTGTTCGAAATGCAACCATGGTAGCATTATGCTTTTGCATTAAAGAAAAGAGAATAAGAGACTGAAAATTTAATCGCGTAAAGATATCATTGTCATTTGAATTTTTCAAGCAATTGCATCTAGTTGATGTGCATAATGTAAATAAATGCCAGTGTCTTGTAAGAAGAAAGGAATGGAGCAATATAACCTGGAATTTTGCTCTTGGCCATGAAAAGGGGCAGTTTGATGTTAGATTTGTTGTTAAGGAAGCGATCTGATGAGGATTTTTCTCTGTAGGTCATGGTTGTTGCGCCATGGTTTTGTGGTGGTGAGACCGTGAGGAAGAAGGCCGTGGCATTGTATTAACAAAAGAAATTGAAACTTCAGTCTTCTAAATACATAATTGATTTGCTAGAAATTAGCATTGGCAAGTATTGTGTTTTTCTAGGTTTTCTATCGTGTGGACACATAAGAGATTCTGAATTGCAGCAAAATAATGGAAAGATGTCACCTGAAAATTGATTTATTTTACGGTGGAGAAATGCTCCTAATAGGAATTTGTTCTTCCATGTTGTGATTGTTTTGTTGTGTGCCTCGTTCTTTAGATATTGGTAGGGCAGGCTTGTTTACTGGCCCCACGGTCGGCGCCAATGTTCTTACCTGGAAATAGCGGTAAGGGTGCAGGTAGCTCCAACGTCTATGCAAGCGGAGGGTGGGGTACCTGCGAAGACATTCCGATGCTAAAGTCAGTAAATGAGAAAGGTGTAAAGTGGTAAAGAATAGCATGTAATTAGCTTGTGATACCTGGGGGCGTTGAGCTCCTTATATGAGGTGACCCCGTGATGAGTCAAAAGAATATCTTCCTTGTATAAGGGAGACATTCCTGGGATTTGGCAGATATAAGATATATTCTGTATGCGTAGGAGATATGATACAATATATGAGATATAATGTAATAATGATAAGATATAATGAGAAATAGGGAGATCCTGTACGGGATTTGGAAGGTATCTTCAACTAAATCTAGGATAAATCTGTAGGAAACTGGGTACCATGTGGTTGAGCTCTGGGACCTCTGGCTGAGCTCTAGCACCTGTGGTTGAGCTCTAGTGGTTGGGGCCGAGGTCTTCTGGTTTATATTTCTAGTCCAGTACATTAATATTTGAAAAATACATAATTTTTATTTTCAAAAAAATAATTATTATCAATTCTTGTAACTATTAATAATGGTTTTGAATTAAATGCATTTATAGTGTAATTTTTTATGTTTTTTATCTAATCGAATTCTCTTAGATATATAACTTTTCAAATAGTAGGATAAGAGTAAATTTATTATACAAATGTGATAATATATAATTAAATAATTTGTAAAAATAATTATACAATAGTGCAAAAAAAGTAAACTCATTAATTAAATCTTTTATTATTATTAATAATATTTTATAGTAATTGATTTTGTAAAAATAAAAATATATATTTTCTCAACTACTAGTTTTAGAATATTAATATATATTTTTTATGGTAATTCTTCTTGCTATGTTATTTGTAATTTATGTTTATATATGATATTAACAAATAATTTTTATTTTTATAAACATTAATATTCTAAAATTAAAAGCTGAGAAAATACATAATTTTTATTTTTAAAAAATAATTATTATAATTTATTTCTACCGTTAATAATTTATTCTCTTGATATGATAACATTTTAAAAATTAAATTGAATATATAAATATATTAATATTTTATATTATTATAACCAACATATTTTTTACTTTGTAAAAATAATACATGTATATAAGCATTAATAAAATGGTATTTTATTAAAAAATAATAAATATTATAAATAGTAGTTATATTTTACTCTTTTTTTAATAATAATAAAATAATTAATAAGGTCATTATTGATATCCATCATATATTTAGGGTGGAGTATCATATTAAAATAAGAATAGGACAGAATGATTTTTCTTCGAATCTTGTGGGTTTAGGGTTTAGGGTTTACCCTAAACTCTCCTTACTATTATGAGCCATTGAATTTTTTACTTGTTTGTATAAGTCATCCAACATTAATATTAATATTTATAACAAGGCATTTCTCATTAACATGAAGAGCCATTCATGCAGATGCAAGATTGACAAAGAATGATAAAACATGAGAAGCAGGCACCTTACCAAAACAATTTCGGGTCGCCAGTTTCCCACGTCCTCACCAGATCGGATCACTTTGACGCCAACAAGGTACAGTAACTCCTAGAGACTACAAACTCCTATTACTGGTTGATGTGCCTCTTTGGTTTGCATGTGACCATATGAGTGGAGGCGGTGCTTGTTTGGTTTCGTGTGCACATTTAGAAACGCATGCCGACGTGAGTGATCAATGCGCCTCTTTACAACTGATTATGGGTTCTACGTGTGTGGTGCCTACTCCTATGACCAGTATTTAGCTCATGGCCTACGTTATTGGGAAATTATAAAAAAAAAAAAAGAAACATAAGAGTCTCTTCTAGACCTATATATAGATGCACGTACAATGCATAGTTTTAAGCAAGAAAGCAATCAAGTGAAAAAGAAAAACAAAGATATTAACTCCACATACCTCATTCTTCCTACTTTATTTTCTGCATAATACTACAGTATAATTAGTCCAAAAATGAAAGAATTTCATATATATCAGATGATATAAATAACAGATGAAATTCTTATATCCCAAAAATCAATTTAATCGTGAATATGATATGTTTAACAACAGTTAAAAGATTAAATTAGAGTTACCTGAAAGGGTTGAGAAAGAAGACAATAAATTCATAAATATCTCCTAAACCTGACATACAAAAACACAAATGTAAGAAATCAGGGAGAAATCCTATAGAGAAAATCAAGAGATTTACTCCTCCTATGCCATAAGAGGTTTTCTGTGTCATTGTATTAATGAGGCAACCAAGCACCCTATATATTGGCTAGGAGGAGAGACTCTCCTTATGTCAGAAAAGTGTTGGGTTTAGCCTCCCATCATAACGAAATCCACACACAATGACCCATAAATATACCCACAATAAACAATGCTTAACAATAATTAACCCAATAGCAATAATGATCACAAATTATTGGACTTAAATAATAAACTCTAATTGTTTGACATTAAATTAATTTGGATTCAAAATTAAACTCAATATTGATTTATGTTAGTTCACAAAATTATTTCAACAATCTCCTACCTGGACAACATAAATCAAAACATTCTAAAACAATATCCAAATTAATTTACAATATGCAAGAGTAACAATATGTCAAAACCAAACAAGCACTTCCAAACAAATGATCCAGAATGGAATAATAAACATCTTAACAATGCAGAAAATCATACTCAAATGAGTAACGACATCATACATGTAAGATGTTCATTTCCTAGTGACCCAATATAATGTGGTATATGGGTAAATGAGAATACACAACAAAATTATACATCAATATGTGATTCAAAGCAATTCCCAACAAAATGGCCCAGCATCCGCCCAAGATGCTAAATGAGATCTAACAGATCTCAGCACAATAACAAAATGAGACTAGGTCTAAAATGTCTCATAATGTGCTATATTAATATAAGAGTGTGCATAACACCATCGGCAACAATAAATAGTAACAACACAGCGGCAATGGTAACACCATCAATAGCAACAGCAACAATAATAAAATATGACAACATAAGCACCAGTCAAGATGCTCTAAGATTTAACAAAATATCTCAGGATAATAACAAATTGAAAATATGTCCAAAATATTCTAACAATTTGCCATTATACCAATTATATTGATAATTCTGCTGCACAAACTTAAATGGCAGTAATATATAAAGTCACAATAAATAAACAGAATTAGCTCCCACTAACCTAAAATACCAAAGAGACCTCAATATACTCATATGGGTTATCTAACCAATAATAAACTTTAATTGCTAGCCTTTCGTTAGGGGATTAACAACAATACGTTCTGCAATAACTCAAGAATAGTACTTTATCATAACTTGCCAAATTAATCTCGAGACAATAATATAATGATAATAATAGTGCACACTTCTCCCACTAATCCAATACATCATAAACATTCCCATTAGAGGTCATAAAAGTTCAAAATACTCTAATGGTACAATAAATAGTGATGGGATCAGTGATAACTTTATATTAGATTACTCAATGTAAGTTTGAACTTATTATTATTCTCTCTAGCAACAAAGTATAAAATAGAGAGGCACAAAAGTATAGAGTCATTTCTGTTTATAATTGAATATCACAAAATTATTTAACATACTCTGTCTAACAGTTTGAGGAGATCATCCATGTCCAACTGACACTGTACAACAAATATTTCCTCCTTGTCATCACAAACTAATAATCAAAGGCTCATTTGAGTACAAAGCAAGTTACTAGCCGAAGCATTTTAGACCTACAAACCAACAATAAGAACATAACAAAAATATAAAGTCTCTAACTCCCACTATAACAAAATTTCAATATTAATGGGACCAATATCATGAGATAATTCAAGAGACTCAACAATGTCCTTTCTGTAGATCTTACACAATACAACGATGACAGAATAACAAGAGAAAGAGAAAACTATATAACAGAATATTAATGAGCATAAAATTAATTTGGTTTTCTTATGTTTAATTAATTAGGCGATTAATTGAACTAGAGTTCTTGTATCATTGTAATCCCGCCGAAGGGTCCCAAATCACAATATACAAAACTCTCCAACGTGACAAAGAAAAATAATAACAATAATAATTAAAAAAATCTTAAACAATTTAATTCAAAATTATTTTCTCTATCATCTAATGATTATGTCAAATAATGTCACACCGAAGGGTACGTCCATTATCTACATAACCCAATAACATTTGCAAAAGATTTATAAAATGTTAGATTGTTACAAAATTATCCAACAAACAAGTAATTACTCCTAATACTATTCAGGAGTTAATGCTTATGCACAACAAAATCATGCTCTTAGGACTAGTACCGAGAAGATGCTGAAAACTCTAAAACCATAATTATCAATTCATTAAGAATTATACAATAAAGACAACCTGAAGGGTAAGTTTATTATCAATATAACTCTTAATGCCATAATAGTTATAATATTATTCAAAAGTAATAATCTTAGATTAACCATCACAAGTAAAATAATACAGCCAAAATGAAAGGAAAAAAATTGAATATATCCAAGAAAATGCTCACAATATCCAAAAGAAATAAACAACGAGTATAAGATTGTGGGCTAAATTCCCTCAAAATAAAACAACATTGGCTGTAAAGCAAAAATAAAGAGATTTTCAAAATTATAATTATTTTCTTATTTCATAATGGTGTATAACGTCACCTCAAAATAACTTTCTCTCTATGTCAAGTGGAATTTTAGCCACAATCAAATAATATTATGACTACAATAAAATTTTACGTAAGCAGCAGAAACAACCAAAATTCAATATTTTAAAAATCATAACGTGCTATAATATTATTGTTGTTGCTGCTATTGATGGTGTTACCATTGCCATTGTGTTGTTACTAATTATTGTTGGCGATGGTATTGTGCATGCTCTTATATTAATATTACATTATGAGACATTTTGGACCCAATCTCATTTTGTTATTGTGCTGAGATCTGTTAGATCTCATTTGGTATCTTGGGCGGATGCTGGTCCATTTTGTTGGGAATTGCTTTGAATCACATATTGATGTATAATTTTGTTATGCATTCCCATTTACCCATATACCACATTATATTGGATCACCAGGAAATGAACATCTTACATGTATAATGTCATTACTCCTTCGAGTATGATTTTCTGCATTGTTAAGGTGTTTATTATCCCATTCTAGACCATTTGTTTGGAAGTGCTTGTTTGGTTTTGACATCTTGTTACTCCCGCATATTGTAAATTAATTTGAGTATTGTTTTATAATGTTTTGATTTATCTTGTCCTGGGAGATTGTTGGAATAATTTTGTGGATTAACATAAATCAATATTGAATTTAATTTTGAATCCAAATTAATTTAATGTCAAACAATTAAAGTTTATTATTTAAGCCTAATAATTTGTGATTATTATTGCTATTGGGCTAATTATTATTAAGCACTGTTTATTGTGAGTATGTTTATGGGTCCTTGTGTGTGGGTTTCATTATGATGCGCGACTTAGCCCAATATTTTTCTGATACAAAGAGAGGCCCTCCTCCTAGCCAATATATAGGGTGCTTGGTTGCCCCATTGATACAATGACACAGAAAACCTATTATTGAATAGGAGGAGTAAATCTCTTGATTTTCTCTATAGGATTTCTCCCTGATTTCTTGCGTTTGTGTTTTTGTATATCAGGTTTAGGAGATATTTATGAATTTATTATCTTCTTCCTCAACCCTTCCAGGTAACTCTAATCCAATTTTCTGACTGTTGTTAAATATGCCATATTTAGGATTAAATTGATCTTTGGGATATAGAAATTTCATCTGTTGTTTATATCATCTGATGTACATGAAATTCCTTCAAAAAATTCAGATACGTTCTTGAATATTGTAGTTAAGCTATCACCTCTATAATAGCATCAACACTTCAAAACCCTTCTTTCTACCATCTCCCACAGGACAAGTGATCTATAGACTATAGGAATGCCTGGTATTTATCCCCACCAAATTTTGGAACAAATGGTGGCTGACCCGTATTATAGTGCTGGTTATGGTTTTTCTCCATAAATAACCACCAAGGGAGAAGAACCGTGATATTTGGAAAGGTCAATATTATTTGTGCATTAAAAACAAATAGTTTTTTAATTATGGATGCTATATAAAGAGAAAAGCAAATGATAATTTGGTGTCTACTAAAGATGTTCACTTTAATCATACAAATAAAGGATATGTTTGTATTTTCTCACTTGGTTTTGTATGAAGTCATTAAATATTTTCTTGCGATTTGCTTTTATTAGTATTTCACTTAATTTTGGGTGTCAATGGTTTTATTAAGAGTGTATATAACTATGAGATGTTAAGTTTGAACATATGCAAGAAATTTTCCTAATCATATTGGATTTAATTTGGTTTCTTTAAATTAAGGAGATTGATAATGTAAAGGTGAGGGGACAAACATTCTTAGATCATAATGATCTAAGAATGATCTATAAACATTCTAAGAATGATCATTTAGTGAGGGGATTAAATTTTCCTAAATGATCTATACATGATGCATACGTGATGGAAGTTATCGATCCATTGATCACTTTTGCACTTTATCAGCTTTCTCATATCCAACCAAATTATATTAAATGTACGTGTTTACTGCATATGGACCTTTAATAGGATGTTAATATAAGCTTAAAAGCATATGGAAGTTTCCTAACCATAACTAGTTGGAGCTTGGAGGCTCCAATTTTGCCCTCATTTAGGTCTTTACGTGGAATTTCGTGTTGTTTGGTCCCTATTGTCCATTTCATGAAGGATTACCATATGTTGGAATGCTATTGCTCTCGACAGTAAAGAATGGCAATTTAGTGGAAATTTATGTGTAGGTGCAGAGCAACAGCTTACAGCTCCAACGAGCACCACAAGTAATATATCAAAAGGACTAATGAACTAAGGTATGCATGCACAAAAAGCTACGTTATTTAGCGAGGCATGACTGTATCTTTAATTAATCAAAAATATTATTCTAACACTTAAAAATAGGTGTTTAAGTGGAACACTCACTCTATTACAATTAGATGAGGTGATGATCTCCATAATCTTCATCCATCCATGACATATGATAGTGATAGAATGGGTGTGTCAGATGGTAAAGTTCACCCACTTGAAACTTCGGCTGCTAACTTAGCCATGTGCACCTCATGGTTCTCATGTATAAACTAGTGTTTGTACCATTGACGGATGGTTTACGTGTTTCAGACAGATCATGAAGTAATATACCAAAAGGACTAATGAACTAAGGTATGTATGCACAAAAAGCTACGTTATTGTATTAGTGAGGCATGACTGTATTTTTAATTTATCAAAAATATTATTCTAACACCTAAAAATAGGCTCCACATGTCTGTATCTTTAATCAATCAAAAATGTTATTCTAACACCTAAAAATAGGTGTCTAAATGAAACACCAACTCTATTATCATTAGATAAGGTGGTGATCCCTATAATCTCCCTCCATCCATGACATATGATGATGATAGAATGGATGTGCCAGATGGTAAAGTTCACCCACTTGAAACTTCGGCTGCTAACTTAGCCATGCACACCTCATGGTTCTCATGTGTACACACACACAGATATATATATATATATATATAAGCTAGTGTTTGTACCATGGACAGATGGTTTACGTGTTTCAGACAGATCATGGACTAATATCCTTGATCAAGGATGCTTTCCAAATTATAATTAGGATGCCCCCATAGGAATTCTTAATTATTATTTGTTCTATTTAAGAAATTCGTTCTCTCTTTAATTTTCCTGTTCTTACGGTGCCACGTTCACAATTCTCACACAGGGACTCCAGCCAACTGAATAGAACCAGCGATGGAAACAGGTGACAAGTTTCTAAGTTCCCTTGCATATTTATGTTGGCAACTCATCTGATCTGGTCCACTTCGAGACTATGATAGTTATGCTTGGTGGTCTAATTAAAATGTTCATGAGGTTTTTGATGAGTATGCAAATGCAAATGTATATGTTCAATTGAGACTTTTTTCAAAAGAAGAAAAAAAGACCTACGAAACTGAAAATCGTGTATTTCTAAACTTTTCTACGCTACATTTTCTCTGTAGCCTTTTTCTCTAAAGATTGTTTTGATGACAAATTGACAATAAATGGCAACCATTAATAATTCAAGTGATTAGAGGTGGAAAATTTAAACTAGATCTCATGTCATAAGTTTTATGCATCTCCATAAGAAATCTTAGCTATTATATATATCCATGACGACTGTCTCCTCTTAAGACTAGTGATTGAAATTTGTTATAGTCCGGTAGAAACGGGTAGTAGTTATGAGATCAGATACGGGAGATGGATTGTTGAACCTGAGTGTGCTGTGTCTTCTGATTTCTAACTTGTTTGTTCAAATAAAGAAAACTGTATTAGGGGCCACGTTGAGCAGAAATTAAATTCTCCCACCGTGAATATATCGTGTTAATAGTTGATGTGAGACTTTGCAATTTTGTTAAAACTTGACGGTGCAAGAAACAATTTTACTATTTTGACACCTAACTTTTTCAAATATTTAAACACCCTATTTATGAAATATATGGGTTTCATCACATATCTTTTCTTTTAATTTGTTCTCTCTATCACTCTTTTTACACTCATATAGGATCCAGATAAGAGTCTACACCTGTGAGGGTATTTGAAATAGAATTTTCCGTGCAAGTAAATGTGAGCGATGAGACCAAGCTCGTAACTGTGCTTTTGATTACCCTTTAGGCCCAACAACCTTTTTGTTTATGAAAAATTGTAGTTAATTGGTTCATCGCTGTTTGAGCAAGACCCAGCTAATTTTCTGGCGAGCTTTGTTATTCGCACATCATTTTGGTGCACACCTACGGTGTAACCGTAGGTAAGATGAGGAAAATGACACAATATGGGTATATAGTAGATAAATAACAGACAATTAAAAAAAAATTTATCTCTTTCTTCTACACAATAATCATATCATTGTTCTCTCTTCTCTTTCCCCCTCTTTTAAACACGTGACAGCTTCTCTCTGTTATTACTTCTTCTAGAACGATGAGATAATTTTAATTGCTATAAATATAAGTCCTCTAGAAAAAGAAAATAATACTTTTAATAATCTTGCAAGTTAAATTTTTTACTTTAGATCAATTGTACAATTTAAGCATTCATATTGTTATGATTTACAAGTCTTCAGTATGAGTTTATAAGTTTTTTTTACCTGGTTTACAAGTTTCCAGTGCAGATTTTTAATTTTTTTGCATTTACAAGTATTAAGCACCAGTTGAAGTTTTATATTCTTGGTTTACAAGATTTTTACTCTAAATTTACAAGTCTTAATCATGAATTTTAAGTTTTCAACATGGGGTTTATAGGTTTTTTACACTTGGTTTAGAAGTTTAAGCATAAGTTTACATGTATTAAGCTTAGTTTACAAGTTTTTTGCACTTGATTTATAAATTTTAAGCACCTAGTTTATATGTTTCTAGCACTTGATTTATAAGTTTTTTACACTGGTTTACAAGTTTTTTTTTTCTTAAAGGAAACTCTTTTTTGTTAATTTGCATTAATTTTTCTTATATATCAATAAATATTTATGACCATGTATACCAGTGTAAGTGCTATGTGCACTTTATATATAAAGTATGAATTTTAAAATTCATATTTACACTACACAGAACAATATACAAAGAATTTATATGATATTTTTATGTCATTGAAGATTGCATAAATTATCTTTTTTTTCACAACAAAAAGTGTGTATACAGATAATCGTTCTTTTTTGCTCATAAAACCCATAATTGCTATTCTAAAAGTCACCAAATCTAAGAAAAAGAAACAAAGAAAACAAAATTATGGTCAATGAGTTTTTTTTTCTTTAAGCACTCAAATGATGAGGAACTCTTATATGAGATGCTAGGTAATTCACGTATCCAAATTCATCCTTAAAAATTGAGAAATTGGATGTGACGCAAAAATTATAATAAAAATCCCCTAATGAACTTGAAAAATACCCTTTAATTGATTTCAAAATCACATATCAATCAATACTTTGACATTAAAACAAGAACATACAATCAAGTGCAAAAAATTAAACTTGTTAACTTGTACTTAAAACTTATAAATCAAGGGCCAAAAACTTGCAAATTAAATGCAAAAAACATGTTAATCAAGTGCAAACCTTGTAGGCTAAGTGCATAAAACTAGTAAACTAAGTGTGAAAAATTGTAAAGCTAAGTTGTGCTCGAAACTTGTAAATCAAGTGCCAAAAACTTGTAGACCTCTACTGAAAACTTGTAAACTAAATGAAAAAACTTGTAAATATTTATGACCATGTATACCAGTGTAAGTGCTATGTGCACTTTATATATAAAGTATGAATTTTAAAATTCATATTTACACTACATAGAACAATATACAAAGAATTTATATGATATTTTTATGTCATTGAAGATTGCATAAATTATCTTTTTTTTCACAACAAAAAGTGTGTATACAGATAATCGTTCATTTTTGCTCATGAAACCCATAATCGCTATTCTAAAAGTCACCAAATCTAAAAAAAAGAAACAAAGAAAACAAAACTATGGTCAATGAGTTTTTTTTTCTTTAAGCACTCAAATGATGAGGAACTCTTATATGAGATGCTAGGTAATTCACGTATCCAAATCCATCCTTAAAAATTGAGAAATTGGATGTGACGCAAAAATTATAATAAAAATCCCCTAATGAACTTGAAAAATACCCTTTAATTGATTTCAAAATCACATATCAATCAATACTTTGACATTAAAACAAGAACATACAATCAAGTGCAAAAAATTAAACTTGTTAGCTTGTACTTAAAACTTATAAATCAAGGGCCAAAAACTTGCAAATTAAATGCAAAAAACATGTTAATCAAGTGCAAACCTTGTAGGCTAAGTGCATAAAACTAGTAAACTAAGTGTGAAAAATTGTAAAGCTAAGTTGTGCTCGAAACTTGTAAATCAAGTGCCAAAAACTTGTAAACCTCTACTGAAAACTTGTAAACTAAATGAAAAAACTTGTAAATATTTATGACCATGTATACCAGTGTAAGTGCTATGTGCACTTTATATATAAAGTATGAATTTTAAAATTCATATTTACACTACATAGAACAATATACAAAGAATTTATATGATATTTTTATGTCATTGAAGGCTGCATAAATTATCTTTTTTTTCACAACAAAAAGTGTGTATACAGATAATCGTTCATTTTTGCTCATGAAACCCATAATCGCTATTCTAAAAGTCACCAAATCTAAAAAAAAGAAACAAAGAAAACAAAACTATGGTCAATGAGTTTTTTTTTCTTTAAGCACTCAAATGATGAGGAACTCTTATATGAGATGCTAGGTAATTCACGTATCCAAATCCATCCTTAAAAATTGAGAAATTGGATGTGACGCAAAAATTATAATAAAAATCCCCTAATGAACTTGAAAAATACCCTTTAATTGATTTCAAAATCACATATCAATCAATACTTTGACATTAAAACAAGAACATACAATCAAGTGCAAAAAATTAAACTTGTTAGCTTGTACTTAAAACTTATAAATCAAGGGCCAAAAACTTGCAAATTAAATGCAAAAAACATGTTAATCAAGTGCAAACCTTGTAGGCTAAGTGCATAAAACTAGTAAACTAAGTGTGAAAAATTGTAAGGCTAAGTTGTGCTCGAAACTTGTAAACCAAGTGCCAAAAACTTGCAATTGTCTACTGAAAACTTGTAAACTAAATGAAAAAACTTGTAAATTGTGCTTAGAACATATAAATGTAACCCATGCTTAAAACTTTAAATCAAGTGTAAAAAATTGTAAATACACGCTGAAAACTTGTAAACCAAGTGAAGAATCTTGTAAACCAATTTCACGATATTTAAAATTAGATTCCAATTATTTATAATAAGTTCAAAACTTTATACCACCACTTTGTTCAAAAAACTTAGTTTACAAAATTTATTGCACTTGGTTCGTAAGTATTAAGCATGAATTTATGAGTTTTTGCTATTTGTTTATAAGTTTTTTACACATGGTTCATAAGTTTTAAGTAATGATTAGTTTTACAAATTTTTGCACTTGATTTTAAAACCCTATAAATCCATGCTTAAAATTTGTAAATATAGTACCAAAAACTTGTAAATCATGATAAAAAAAACTCGTAAATCAATGATAAAAACCTGTAAATAGATTTTTAATATTATTTTATGGGTTTTAAAGTCTTTACAAGTTTATTAAATCATTCATTCTAAATTTAATAATCAGATTTAGCTCAAAGTATACACCCATAAAAAAGAGAAATGCAAAAGAGAAACTCATTAAAAGAAATATCACAACTCATCAAAAGAAAAGTGCAAAAAACCCACATAACTTATAAAGAAGATTGTTGCAGAAAAGTGAAAGAAATATGTGTTTGTTGTTATTGTTCTTCAATGAGTAAGGGAGCTACACTTCTCTTCAAGAGTAGTTGTTTTTGCTGTGAAATGATTAAATAGCTGCAACTGTTACTTGCGGGCGTCGCGGTGGCGGTGGCCGTGACGGTGATGACGTTAGTGCTCTCTTGCACGTGAGAGAAGAGAGTTGTGCAGAAGTTAAGAGTTAAAAATTTTGCCTTCTACCCAACTATCAAAATAAAAAAAAAAGTTTTGATATATTATTAATTCAAAAAGTTTTAAATTATTATTTAATTTTATATTAGATTTTAAAATAATATATTTTGCATAAATAATTGTCTTTTTATAAAATCACAATGTCATAGAGGGTTGGCTAATTAAATGGACCAAAAGATGTCATAATGCTTTAAAATACACTCCATCCATTTTAAAATAGTTATCCACCTTTAAAATTTTATTTTTGCATAAATAATTATCCTTTTAAAAAATATAGACAATATTAATTATCTTTTTTAGGCTATGTCCCTATTAAATAGTAAAAGAGAGAGAGTAAGTGAAAAAATATTAAGATATTGTTAAAGGAGAGATAGTAGCAAGGATGGCATCCGTGCAGGACAGGGGTGCCTCCTCGCTCCCCATTCCCACAACTCAAAATCCTTTCATCCCCGTCACGGGGGTTTTCTCCTCCCGGTTCGAAATCATCTGTCCGAACCCTCTGTTCCAATGCCTGTCCCTCCACTTAAAATATGCCATGTGGAAATTACAATATTTTATAAATAATTTATGGAGATTACTCTGATACCCTATAAAATTTATGGGTATTGATACCTTTTAGATAATTTGTGATTGAAAGTTTGTCACGTGTCCTACTAAATAAATCAATTAATATTTTAAATACTCATAATTGGATCACAACCCTTTAATTTAAAATGGTATCAATATCCTTAAACTACAAAGCAAAAACCATAATTTATTTTAACATTATTTTGTTTCCGCAACGCCGTTATTATCTTTCTCCAATCTAACCAACACCGTCGTCAATCTCTCCTCTCCTCCCCTCCTCGAGCGATGGCCTTAATCTCATCAAATTGCAAAGACTGTCTATTATAAAGTTTGTCTCATCATCCAAATGACTAAGTTTCTAAAATTCCAATTCCAGATTACCTGAAAAAAAAAAAAAACCCCAATTCTCATGGTTTGTCTCATCATTCAAATGGCTGGATCCCCATAACCCCGATTCCCTTGTGAATTATGACCTGGTAATGTGAAAGCATAGCCCAACTATATGAATCTAAAAAACCAAAAGAAAAACGAAAGCGCGACATGCGTAAAAAAAAAAAAAAATCCTCATACAAAAAGCTGGCTCCTTTTTCCAAGTGAACAATCGTGACGGGTGGGGAGAAACACCTGCAATTATAGGTTACGAAGGTGTTCCATGAAAAATCCAATTACCAAAGACTAGTCCCTTTCTTCCGTCAAAATTTATGCAATAGTGTTAAAAGATTTTTTTCTTATTGAAGTTCAGAGATTAAACTTAAGTTCAGGCTTTACTGAAGAATGGGGAAGAACGGTTTATGCCAGAAAAGAATGGACTAGGAAGAAAGTAACGGTGTTAGGAGATGGTTGCTCAAGTAAATAACTTATGAAAAATTGTAATCTCCACATGGCATATTTTAAGTGGGGGGACAGGCTTGAGGACAGAGAACAGAGGACGGGGACAGGTGATTTTGACCCCTTTTCCTCCCATCCCCGTTCCCTTCTCCCCTTCAGGACCTTGAACTTAATAAAAAATTTTGTTTTTGGTCTAAAACAACAACAACTACTAATCAACAACAGTAATTATACATCCAAACAAGATAAACAAATACTCCATCCCTCATTGAATAATTATTTAATTTTAAATATTTTCTAAAATGAAGGAGATGATTTCTAAAATATTAATGTTAGTAAAAATTAAAAATAATTTACTAAATTATCTTTAGTTCTTTTCAATACTCAGACTCTCTCTCCTCTTTCACTAATAAGTCAATAATATTTAAAAGGGATATTATTAAAAAGAAATAATTAATATTACTTAAATTTTTTAAATGGATAATTATTTCTAGACAAATTAAATTTTTGAAATGGATAATTATCTAAAGATGGAGGGAGTAATAACAACAGCACAATGATATCAAAAAAATAAAAAACAACAAAACTCAGAGGAAGAAGAAAGCATGCGCACGAGAGAGGAGTATTGATTCGAGATGGTAGCGATTCGTGGTCAAGCTCACCGGAGATGGACTAGATGGTGGAGTATCTGTTACAAGGAGAGGCAGGTATGCGGATGCGGTCACTACAAGGATTGAGTGGCGAAGCTTGGCCATGGATGATGTCAAGGAGAGTGACAATAGTGAGCTTTGGTGCTGAGCCATTGATCTCCTTCTCCACTTGGTAGGTGGTGTGGTGTGATACTTTTAAATGCACTCCCTGAAATCAGAGCCCGAATGAGGCAATCCTCACAGGGATGCCTGCCCCAGTGGAGATTTTTGCCACCATTGAGTAATAGTAAGGATAATTTGGTAAACACACCTAAATTTTCCTAAGATTGGGACTTTCTCCATTATTTCCTTAATCCATGTATATATTTAAAATTGGACAAGTATTTCAAAATGGAGGATACCCACTAACATTTAGATCTCCTCTAACTATTTCCTCCATTGTTTTCCTAGGTATTCCTATGCCTTTATTTATACTACTGCCTTTCATGTAATTCATTATCCTTAGTAGGACTTCTATAGGCCTCATCGATACATGTCCAAATCACCTAAGGCATGATTTTGCTATTTTCTTTATGATAGGTGCTACCCCAATTTGCACTCACATGCACCCATTTCTAATTTTATCATGTCTAGTATGACCATTTATCCATCATAACATTGTCATCTCCACTACATGTAGGTTACTTTTGATGTTGACTTTTTACAACCCAACATTCATTTTCATACAACAATGTCAGTCGCATAGATGTGCAGTAAAATTTACCCTTAAGAATGTGCTAGGTTGAAGGATAGAGCTGGGGAGAAATTTCACTTTGTATAAATTACACATAAAGCTCATTATCACGACCTAGAAATCGTGATCGACACATAAAGGATATTATCCTACTTATGGAGTTAATTTCATATAATCATGCATAATAAATTACTAAATTAATTCTCATCATAAATCATAAAAATAAATAAATTTCTCAAAACTCCTTGAAAACTTTATTCATAAAATATATAAAATATTTTGTTCTTCCAAATCGTTCCAAAATCCATAGCTGAAATGACAGTGTTAAATCATGTTTGTGGAAGAAATTACATATCATATCATTATGACAAAATAATATAATCTTAAAATAATCGTGCATGCTAAATGATGTCCAAGAACCCTACCTACATGCTACTGGAGCACTCTACTCTAACATGATCCTGATTTAAACTTCACTACAAAGTGAAGATCACCACTAGAACAGCTGCAAAGTTATTAAGGCTAGGTCTAAATGATAACTGGATCTGTAACTATAACTGTAAGAGAGAGGAAAAAGGAGGGGTAAGTTCATCAAAACTCAGTGAGCAAATAACCACCCACAGCTTATATGGGATAACAAGGAACTACATAATAATAATACATACATACAACATGGACATGCAAATAATTATATAATAATAATAACATTTATAGATATTTAATTCAATTCCTGTCTTAACTAAATAAAATCCAACTTAAAGGAAATTAACTTAAAACTGAATTCATATTCAATACGCATTCACTTGCGTCATAAACATTTTACTTACGAGTTTGTCGTCTTAAGGACCGTATCCTGTGGTATATTTGAATCACTAAAGTTTGCCTCCATGACCACTTGGCATACCACCTCAATGGTAGCTAAATATGCCAAGGTTAACGACTTATAAGATTGCTTCCATGGCCGCTTGGTATACTGTCTCCTTGGCAGATAGGCATATCAAGGTTAATATCTCATAAGACTGCCTCTATGGCCGCATGGTACACCGCCTCTTTGGCAGCAAAGCGTACCAAGGTTAATGACTTTTCCGACACAAATTACAATTCTACTAGACTGATCTCAACAGACATACATTAACTAAATCAGAAAAAAATTCAAACACTGAAACTTATTCCCTCTATTCTGCTCGCTACTTATGATATAACAATTTAGATATTAAACATCATGTCATAGAAACTGTTCATGCTATGCTGTCTACTAGCCACTTGTAACATTAATAGTCATGTTAATAATATCAATGATTCAACTGCAAACATTTAATTATTATTTACCTATTTTATTAGTTCTAAAAAGTTGGGTTCCCTCGTGCAATATAAGTAAATTAATTTTAGAAATTGATAATAGTTAAATAATGCCTATAAAACTGAAGCTAATCTTGTTATACTGAACACTTTTTATACTTTAATAATTAATTCATAAATTAATCATAGAGGTTGAAAAAGCTATTAGTTAATTTCTCTTAACTGACTGAGTACTATCATGTTACCTAATAACTACTAATTAAACTTTAATTGTTACTTAGGTCATTCTTATAATTCTTGTTGTTATTCCTACAATATATAATAAGTATGTACTAGTCTATTTCTATAACTTAGTTATTAGCTACTCTCTATCAACTAGCTAAATCATATCATGCTTAACATTAGTAATTCTTATCTTAATTGGGTACTGTAGTAGTTGTTTAACTGAGTTCTAATATTAGGCTGGGCTCTATATATATAATTAAAATTTGCATAATGATCTAATTGTCCTTACTATTCTAACTGCTATTCATATGGTAACTAATAAGTAGTTATGAACTATTTTATCTTCTTAACTGTTTTATGGTAACTAGCTAGGTCATATTGTGCTAAATAGATAATAATAATATTTTCTATTATTCGTATAAATTGTTCTATGATTTCTTACCTACTATTCGTATCTGATAATTAAATAATAATTTTAATTGTGAAATTATGATAATTGTCAACCTATTTTTTGATGAGAAGATTCATATCATGCCCTATAAAATCATAGCACCTGTTTGAAATAGTTTTTTAATAGTAGAACACAAACACACCATATGTTTGAATACACTTTTTTAAAAACAAGGAACCCACCCCATTTTCCCAAAACCACTACAGTACACCAAAGAAAAGGAATAGAGGGCTGCTCGCGACGACTGTGGGAAGGGCTGCTCGCGAACACAAAGGAAGCAACGGAGGGGAAGAGCGCCATAGTAGCTATCACAGAGACAGCGTTGAAAATCCGCGGCAATAACGGATGGCTAGCTTCATGGCAATGTCATCCGGTGGTCCTCCTGCTCACGGTGACGGCAAATCGAGAACATGGTCGATGCTAGGCTCAGGATTCTCCGGCAAGCTCGCTGCATCATTTCATGGCGAGGCTAGTTGGGGTGAAGACATAGCTGAAGCAGAAATGCGGACGGGGTTGAAGGTTCACGCGGCCAGTCTTTGCGAGGTGTTGGCATGACGGTGCAGGCTTCTCACGGCGTTGGTTCAAGCTGAGGCGAAGGCGTGCGACTGAAGCACAAACACTGACGGGGTTCACAATTCACAGGCTAGTCTTCGCGGGGAGCTTTGACATCCACAGATCAATTTCACGACTGCTGTTGCTGCTGGGGGGCGCAGATGCTCTAAGGAGGATGCTCATGGTGCTATACAAGGCTGCACCGGTGCTGTGTGAAGGTTCTAGGTGGATTGCCGGTAGGGAAAGAGATAGAAAAAAGAGTTATTTGTAGAGTTGCCACTGCTTGTTTTGTAAAACATCTTTGAGTTGTTTTTCAGTTTTTGTTTTTAAAACTTGAAATCAGTTTTTTGATTTTTAAAATCAAGGGGAAGAAAATAGTATGTTAAACAAGATTTTTTAGTTTATTGTTTTTAAAAAATATAAAACTGTTTTGGAAAATAGCTTCCAAACAGGCTCGTATATTCTTGAAATACAATATAAATTGAACCGGTGACACCTTCTGACAATCATGGAACAAACAATGGTCCCATGAGTTTTCTGAAATATGATTTTCATGATAATAGTGATAGTAATCAATTTATAAAATACTTTTAATGGCTAAAAATAGCCATGAGCAACTACCCACTCATCGTTCATTGTCGGGAATGCTTGGCCACTGCCTACATGGTTCTTGGGAGCTGGAATGACATTCTCAGCTGCCATGGAATTATAAACAAGAATCAGGAATGACTGGGAATTGAATGAGAAGAGAAAACTATACCACAATAGCCTAAAGATTTGCCAAACTCATAACCCATATAAGGATATGAATAAGAGCATTTACCAAAAAAGATCAATCAAAGAAAGTTGAGAGAAATCACATTTTCCTTTCTAGGGAAAAATCCTCAAGTGGCTAGGGTTTTTAAAAGATTGTTTAAAAGTATTATAATGCGTCAAATATATACTAGTGGTGTAAGATTTTAAACCTCAAACAAAAGTTCTACATCCATGTGCATGCATTGTAATACCTCATTTGTAGCAATGACCAAAATATATGATTTAATTTAAATTAATTAGCAAATCATGCGTTCTTCGACATTCAAATTTTCTTATTTACTTTTCATTTTTTTCTTCTTCTATAACAAGCAAATCTAGCCATGATGTTCCAATATTAACGTTTTCTATATAATAATAATAATAATAATAATAATAATTTACATGATCAAAAAATTTCATACATAATTTTAATCATTAATAACTTCTTAAATAATATCTAATAATGCTCTATTAAAATAATATTTAACAAATCACATTCAATACATGTTAAATATAAATAATATTTAATATCTTCAAATAAATACCATTATAATTCATTGATGAATAGAAAATATTTTTCAAATCACAATATTCACAATTTTTGTTAATTGTCAAATATTTTAAAAATGTTTAAGTATCGATTTATCTATATTCAAATTTTTATGAAAATGATATGTATATAAAGAAGCATATTTTTCTAACATATTCATTTAATTCTATATGTTTATATTATCGAAAGTATTTGACTATTTTATAACTACTTGAAAAATTATATCTATTAACAATATGAAATACTTTATGCCAACCTCATTACTACGAAAGTAATATCTGTGAAATATTCCATATATATACGCTAATAATCAAATTTTTATAAAATAATTACAAGTTCTAATAAAAAGAATGAACCAACATCAAACTGATACTTTATATTATATATATATTCTCAAATCCTATTTGATATTTAGACCATAAATATAAATGATAGATATCTAAATAAATCTTAATGTAACCTTAGTAATTGTGCTAAAATCAATTTCTAAAGAACATATGTGAAAAGGGAAACATAATATATTTCATCATTTGTAATTCAAATAAAATGTATAATATATAATGTTAATACAAATATAAATATTAACAGTACTTATAAACATATTAGATCTAATAAATTTGATAAGATAATATTTTCAAAATTTAAAAAATCAAACGTGATATTACAAACTGAATATTAGATTTCATAAAAAAAATAGATATCAAATTCAAATAATAACTAAATATCAACAAGAAAAACATTCATGTATAAAATTCATTATAAATTTATGATTTATTTTCTCCTTTTGGGATACATTATTTGTTTCAGTTAACTATATATATATATATATATATATATATATATATATATATATATATATATATATATATATATATATATATATATATATATGAAAGGCATTTGAATCTCTCTCAAGTTTTATCCAACACTTTTATAGCTTAGACTTGACCTTCCTAAAGACACCTATTTTTGAGATATTACACTCGTCCATGAAAAAATTTTCCTCTTTTTCTAAGCTTTAGATTCTATTAGTATAGTAATATACTATTAAATGTTAACATACAATTTTTATATCAATAGCGTATCAATTATTTCATATAGAGAATCTAATTTGATGTTCGACCTAGAGTAGACTAAAATCACCTAATATGAACCAACTTAGTAATAGTTTGTTAGGTTTATTTATTAGATAGGGAAGGAAGGAGGGGGAGGGGGAGAGAGAGACATACACACTTTATTTGATAGGAAATATTAGGTTGTAAGTAAGTATGAGAGAGATTGTTATTTCTTTTCTTTCGCAACCTTGAGGACAAGGTTGAATTGAAAAGAAGGGTAAATTTTACAACCTAAAGTAGTTAGTCAGTTTGTTAAAGATATTAGTAAGTTATTAGTTAGTTAGTTAAACTATATATAAATAAGAGGATTCACTCATTATAGTATATTGTGAAATAATCAAATTAGTAGTTTCGCGTTGAATTCTTGAAATTTGAGAATTAAATTTGAATATAGTTCTATTATTGCTTCAAAAAAGATTTTTTTTATAAGCCGATAGATTCCCAACATTGTCATTATTATACCATACAAAAAGGGAAAATTAACTGCAACTAGTGATGTGCACAAGAATGAAATGCTCTATCTCTCTCTGTTAGAAGCTGAAGCGCTCTCTCCTTCTGCAACTATTCCATTACTTTTCTGAGTCTTTTTTAAACTCTTAGGTCTACCCTATGGATTTCACTCCCCCTCTTGTGATGCATGGCCACAAGGATAGACCTTCTTTTGGAGGTTTGCGAGACTCATGGGCTTCTAAGTGATGGGTATCTTCCGGGGAGAGGTGTTCTCTTTATATGTGGGTAAACTTTATCCTAAGTATACCAAAAAAGGATTATGGGAATTGTTTGCTGCGTATGGAGAGTTAGCTAATGTTTATGTTTTTAAGAGGTCTAAGCGAGTTGGAGCATGTCCCTTTGCTTTCATACGTTATTTTACTTATGACGAGGCTAAAGTGGCATTGCTTGCTTTGCACGACGTGATTTGGGAGGGTCACCGTCTCTTCGTGACTATGGCAACCACTCATTGCAAATCCGCAACAAAACCCAATAAGTCTTGCGAAGCCTAATATGGGTTTGTTGGACCGAGTAGGGTGTCTATCCTCAGTATGTGTGGATACTGCTTTGGAGGTGGAAGGGGTTGTGAATGATATCCTAAAGGCAAAACTTTCTAGTTGTGTGTTGCTGGACTTGGTGAAACCTTTTGAGTGTGATGGCTTCTGGGAAAATATTATCAATATATTGGTTAATGCTTGTGAGTTCCTAGAGCTAGGTCCTTCCATGACCACTATCGTGATCAAGTCTCCTGTTGATATTGAAATGGTGGTTGTCATTAGTGTTGATAGCCTAAGTGTTGTTTCTATCAGAGACTTTGGACGGAGAACGAAGATACGTTCTTGAGGTTTGTATGGTTGGTGATGTTTGGTGTGCCCCTCTATGCATGGACCAACACAAGCCTAAGAAGAATAGCAAAATGCTGGGGTTCCTTCATTGGGTTTGACGACTCACCTATTCTCTTAAATCGTTCTTGGTTGCACAAATTCTTTGGAAACTAGTAGAAAAGAGCTGTTCGGAGGTTGTGTTAATCTCTCGTTGGCTTATCTTCTCACATGGTTTGGGTGAGGGAACTTGAAGTGTGGCCAACCTCATTGATTCCATGGTGCAATCATAGTGTCTATGAAGAGCTATCTTCGATGAAGTTTGGTGACGAGGACAGGTTTGTGTTTGAGTTTGGTAGCCGTCGAAACCTTGGAGAAGTGGATTTGGTGCTTGTTAGTTAGGTTAAGGTGCCACTCCGTGATATGTGCAACATTCATGACAATGACGGTGCTGTGGGTCTCGATAGGTGTGAAGGTGTTGCTTCTCACGTGCCTCATGTCGAGAAGGGCACGAAGACGTCTTTGCTATCCTCTCTGTGTCTTGCGTTATCAATTTGTGTGAAGGTAGGTGAGCCCATGTTTAAGAATGAGGGACAATGCAATGCTTCTTTGAGTCCTAAGTTGAGGCCCAACTAGTGAAAAATTTGTGCCTTCAATTGGGCCTTGAAAATGAGTCCGATGAGGATTTTTGCATTGATGAGCCCTCTTCTAATCCTAATCCTAATCCTTGTTGGCCTCTTGCTATTGTTCATGCTTCCCTTCCTTTTTTGTGGTTGATGCAGATGGGCTCATTCATAATGAACTTGTTGACCCTATGAGTGGTGCCCATATATTGAGCATATTTGAGGCTCGTTCTTTGAGGGATGGTGATCTCATGGATAATATGGGTCATGATTTTCAGCTATGTGTGGATTTATTTGAATACTTTGTGGAAAATAATGTTTTGAATGGGCTTGAGAAAAAAAGGAAGGGAAAGAAACCTAAGAGCAAGGGGAATAAAGATCTTGTGTGGGTCTCCTCATATCAATAAGGCTCTACGCACATATCAAAAGAAGCATAATCTTGGTACTTGAAGCAATAGAGCATGGATGGTTTTAAATACCCTAATATGATGCATGAATCTCGGTCTACATGGGAGCTTGGGAAAAGCCTAGGGTTATCTTCCACTGATGAGGACGTGATGAGGATGCTATTCTACGGGCCTTAGTTAAAACGTGGAGTTCTACTCATTGAGGGTTTTTGGTCTTTTGAATGATTGTTGCTTGCTTTTTGGATGCTTGTGGTGCTTTTATCTTTTCACCTTCTTGGCTTGTCTTTTTGGTACCTTTTGCATTGTTATTTTGTTAGTGATGGTTATCACTTTTCATGTACTATTTTGCTTCTCTCTTTGAGAGTCAAGGTATTTTAATTGTAAAAAAGGGAAAATTAACCGCGATTTATAAGAGGTCTGTCCATCGAAACGTGTCATGACCCTACTTGGGCATGTGACTGACATGTGAAGAATCCTCATTTTCACGTAAGCCTCATGACCTCCGAGTCTCTCTATACGCATATTTTAATAATAAATCTGTTCATAAAACATCATTTCCTCTCTAGTAAACCTTTGGCTCTTGAAAGCATAATCATCATCAATAACATATCATAATCAACTCTAGCATAGTTCTCTGGAGTTAAAAAACAAATCATTTCAATTTCATTTTCCAAACTCTAAATATACCTCTCTAACTTAAAATATATAAGTTACTCTCTATACAAAATATACATGAAAACTAGAATCATGTAAATACAAAATAATCATGATAAATTAATGTCAATCTATCTCTATAGTCTAGGATTCTGCCCACAACGTATACCGGATCACTCTATCTTTAAACAAAATACCAAAAGATACTTCACTTCAAAGTGAAGCTCACCAATTGGAACTTTCTACTGCTGAGGAGAAGGTGGATGAGAAGAACCCGCAGTAGCTAACGTATCTGTAATAGAAAAGGGAGAGGAGTGAGTTTTATTTAAAACTCAATAAGCAGACCCTCATCCATAACCCTCTCATGGGATAACAAAGGAGATAAATAATTATAGGTAATTAAAACTGATTAATGCAATAACTCTAAAATCATATTCACATATAGATATGAAATAACTCTTAAACAGAAATTCTCTGGAAAAACATAAACAATACTAAGGGATCTTTGATCATGAAATTTTTATTCATTTAAACATGTATAAATATATTTTCTCTGGTTATGCATGCCAACCATGGCATAATGAGTTCTCTGCTCTATGATCCTTTTAGGATCTAAATTGGACACCTAACTATGTTCTGTTCTCTGCTATACAAGATTGTCCCCTCTAGACAACTTGATACCAAGATTAACGATCAGGGTTCAGCCGTTAACTCACTATCTGTTTCTCTATAGCTACCGTTAAGTTTCTAATTCATAAAACACATTATTTTCTCTAAAACTCTGTTATGACATTTCTCTAAGCGTAAAACTCTATAATTCATAATTATTTCACTCTTGAAATTATCGTGGAAATTTATAAAATCTCTAATCAAGTCATAATTATGCTCTAGCTCTTTAATAAAATTACTTTGACAATAATGGTCCCATGGATTAACGTTAAAACATAAATTTCATGTTTTAGCTGGAAATCATCATTTCGATAAATATGACAAACCAATGGGATCTCTAATTTCCTTGATACATTTTCTAAAATCATGCAATCATGTTATAATTTAAGGAAATTAATTCTAATGACCAACATAAAGGTCATAGGCTCCGAACTCACTCACGTAAAGGGGAGGAAGTGATGGCATCAACACCAACAGAGCTCCGGGGATGAGAAATGGCACCAACGTTTGCCATTGAAGCCACAAAACTCAAGATTAAACTCCAACAACCTCTAGATTATTCAAACATAACTCTAACAACATTAGAGAAGCACTCCCACTTAATAACAATGAAAGAAACAATAAAGCCCATACTCTAGGTTACAAGGTGGGGAAGAAGGAGACAACAAAAGCTCATAAATCTCTTACCTTTGATCTTTGAAGAAGATGGAATGGAGTGGGTTGAGTGGGTAGGAGAGAAAATGTTTAGGGAGTGAAGGGTTTTCAATTTTGGGATTAAAAATCCCAGCCTTGGGCATTTTATAAGGGTTGGGAGGCTTACTAAACGAAACTGCGCCATTATGCACTGTGCTGTTATCGGGCCCGCTCATTGCAGCGAGCCCCAAAGAAGCTGCCACTCACTGCAGTGAACAAATCTCGTTGTAGCGAGCCTTCCGTTTTGCAGAATTCTGCAGCAACAGTACCCAACCTACATTTCATAACTCTCCACCCATCCGGGGCTTTTCCGATGGCGCGGGTGGGTCCCGGGATCTTAGGGCAGTACGGAATTTATTCGCTGTCATGTATACTCCGGGTATCACAAAAGAAAATGCCAAGTCAGATTTTTTTTATTGTATTCATTTTTTTAATTAAATTTTTTCTTTTTAAAAAATTTAATGGAAAATAATAAAAATATGAAATGAGAACAGAAAATTAAATGTTCTTACCTATTATTTTACAACTAATAAACAAATTTAATAGAAGAGGAGCTGCATACTCTAGAGTAACGCTACATATCCAAAAATATATATGTACAAAATCTTTAACAGATATCATGATATTTGTTGGATGAAAGAAAGTAACATGATCCACTAATTTATTGAAAGACTAGTAATTATGCCGTGTTATTCTAAATATAAAATTATGAATAAATTTCTCATTGTCTAGCATTTTCACATGCCCTAGGAGGTCAGAAGTAGGAGGGTGAACTAGCATTGTATCAACCAATTAATGGCATCCACTTGGCCCTTACATAGGCATGGATTATTGGAATAGGGTTTCGAGTTCAACCCTTCTTTTTACTACTGCTTTCTTTCCATCTAACGCTGTGCCTTGAAGATTCTTGTTAAAGGAAAGGAGCCTCCCATTTATTTTTCGCATATTCTGGATACCAATAATCTTATCTATTATTCTTTTTGAATATAATTCTTCTTTCATCTCTCTAAGAATCAGTCCCGCTGAAGAATTCTCATTTCCAGCTAGGTCATGCATATATTGCCAATGCCACCTTCCGCCTGGTGTAGTCAGTAGTAACAAGTTAAAACATAGCGGTCCGATTGAGAAACCAACTTTTCATCATCTTCAAGGTTTCCCACTTTTTATTTTCTCAATACAAGGAATAACAAACAATATTAGAAACTTTTTGTCTTATGGCAGTATTGCCTCTGTTAGAATTGGTAGCATTGTTTATATTTCATCCTAAGATCTTGTTCTCTACAGTGAAAACTAATTTGTTGAAGGGTCCCTCCTCCAACTAAGTAATGGCTCTTGTTTTTATATAGGAAATGACGAAACAGAAGATAGAAATAAAGAAGATAGACAACATTGCAGCGAGGCAGGTAGCTTTTTCTAAGAGGAGGAAAGGGCTGTTCAAGAAGGCACAGGAGCTTGCAACTCTGTGTGATGCTGAGGTCGCTCTTATAGTCTTTTCTTCCACTGGCAAGCTCTTCGAACACGCTAGCTCAAGGTTTTTTCCTCTTCTTTATCAACCCACTATAATATTTTTCTCCCTTCTTTATCTAATATCATCTTTTGCCCTATATATATAACCAACAAATTAAAAGGACACTACTATATCTGAACATGGTAATATATATATATATGTGTGTGTGTGTGTGCTCCATGAAGATGGTTCTCAAAAGTATTTTTTTTATTTCAAACTTCTATTAAATACTTCTTTTAGGTAGATGATTGTTCAAATTAAATTCTAGCTAATCCTATAATTGTTTTTGGTTTTGTAGTATTTATATACCATTTCCTGTCCAAGATTCTTAAATATGTAAATTTATACCATAACCAGAGCTAAATTTCTTGTAAATATAGTAAAAAATTATATTTGATTAGGTCTTAGTATTTAATTTAATGGACTTACAGAATTATATATTCCTACCCAAATCATTTAAAAACGCATTTGAATATGACCTTTCTCGGAGGTTAGGAGTTCTGATTGACTGGCCGAAGGCTCTAAGAATTCGTGTTACTATTTTTCTAAAATGAAGATGGCTGATACATATATGTGTAGTAAGTGTTAACCATTGTCATTCTATAGCAACATGAGTTGACAATCTTTTTGCTGTGTTCAGTTTGCAACAGGTACTAGAAAGGCACAACAATCTGCATTCTGACCTTGACAAATCGTATTATCCATCTGTAGAGCAGCAGGTAAATGGGTTTCTCAAATGAATACTAATTAATTATGATGTCCGAACGCACTCTTCTGTGAGAGAGACCACAACTATGCCAAAAATATAGCACTTGCACGATATTATGGAAATCGATAAGAGCATTGCTATTTCAACACCAAAAAATGGGTGTCTAAGGGAGACACTTACTTCATCACCATTGGATGTAATGGATGGGTAAAGATAGTGGGGGCCACTATCCCATCCAATGGTAATGGAGTGGGTGTCTCACTTAGACACCCATTTTTAGATGCTAAAATAGCATTAATGAATTGATAATACTGTGCTAAAGAGATTGAATTGGTAATTGCTGATGGCAAATGCACGTTTCTTGATATTCACCACTCACTATATATGCCTCTACTATAGTCAAATGCAACAAAAATCCAACCTCTATAAGTATAGAAAAGGATCAAAATTTAATTACATAATGAGAATTATATATCCTTGAGATTACCTGACGAAAAAATTTGAAAACCCCGATTGACAATTTCATGGAACTTTATGTGTATCTTGGTGACATATACAACAAGATGCGCAACGAAGTAGCAGATAGGACTCGTGAACTGAGGTACGTATATTGAACTGCTTGTACTTTGCCCGTACAATGTATATCAACCTACCATGCATATTGTATATCCCTTAAACATTTAATTACTTTTACCTTAAATGCAGGCAGTTAAATGGCGAAGAGCTGGAGGGATTGAAATTTCAAGAATTAATGAAACTCGAGGAACGACTGGTGAAGGGTTTGACCCGTGTTTTAAAAGCAAAGGTTTGTACCCTTCTATGCTCATGATGCTGTATGCATTTGATTGATTACAACTATACAAGCAGGGATCATACCAAAGAGACATGTATCTTTAACTTCTTTCCTTATACCATGCACATGCTCATTGTATATAAAGATTTGCTGGAACTGCGCATACCATGTTCTTAACGATGGAATATAAATGTATTTCAGGATGAAAGAATGGCAAATGATATCACTGGACTCACAAAAAAGGTTCCGATTGCTAATATTAGTGTCCATATATGCCATTTTTTTTAGCATCAGTGAAAAATAATTGTTCTTATGATCTTATCTGGGATTCTATTTGACATGTCTTGCAAGTTCAAATAAGGTATTATATTCTTGGACAATACTTATTAAAATTTTAATATTATATATTATGAAGTGTGATATCGTAGAAAATACTGTGTACCAAAACATATTGTATAAAATACTATATTACATAAAATACTATAAAATACTATATTACTTATTATTTTAACATGAATATTACAATTTGAATAAATATTATTTTAATTATTAAAACTTTTCTGAATGTTATATAAATATAATTTATATCAATTACCATTATTATTTACGTATTTTTAATAATTGTCTTTTGTTTTAACAAAATAAAAAGAATGAGAGAGATTTCTTATGCATCAAAATTTAATTAGATCTACTTCTTAAGATTTGATTAAGTCATTTATCATTTTAATATAGAATGAGATTTGAATGAATAAGGTAGTAAAATACATTGCAAGCACCCCATACAGACGATAAAATCATGATATCTTATATTTAGACTTAATAGAGCATGTGAAACAGATTGAAGTAGTTATAACTAATCATTAGTTTTTGGCACTGCAATTAAACTATAAAATACAAAAACTAAAATTTTAACTTATGATTTTCATGCATGAAACTAATTTGTGATATTTAATAGAGGCTTTATTTACCTTTTGCTAAAATTTAATTTAAACTCTGCTACTATATCAAGTATTATTTTCCAAAGAGTTATAAACTTATTTGATGAAAGGCTAAAAGATAGTTTTTTTTATCGCTGACAGAACCTTTGCTGAAGTAAATGTAAATATTCATGCTATAAAATTGAGGGATTTATTTTTTGTGTGAGAACTGTTTAGGCCAGTGCCCTTGGGTACCAAAATAACTTTACATCTTTTTCTCACCCACTTTTTTTTTTAAAAAAAAAACTTTCATTGATTAAATACTAAGGTAATAGATTGTTTACAGTTTACAACAATAGCAAAAAAAATAAAAAAAATGAAAAAACAACATAGCTTCTTTGAAAGAATTTGCACCTTGATTAAAGACTTGCCAAAATATTCTACTCAGCCATTTTTGATTTGTTAAAAGAATTTGCACCTTAAAGACTTGTAGAATGGGTTAGTACATATGCTAGAAGAATGAATTTGGATTCTCTAAAGTGATTATCTCACTTTAAAGAGTAAAATGAGGAGTATTATTCTTAGATTTATAGAATGAAAAGGGCTCTATTTTTAAATTTATTGATCCAAAGATAAAATTTTCTTACTTTACTTTCTAAATTGAAGATCTCAATTTAGAGGATCATTGAGCCATTTTCTTTTATAATCCAAGATGGTTTAAGATTAAATAAGTCGGGGGAAAAACAAACTCTCGATAAGGAGAGGAGCAAAAGGAGATACAAAAATGCTCAATAACACAAAGCAATGATCCCATTGAAATGAACGGAACTAGTTGATGGGTCCCGTCTTTTCCATTTCCCTAGGACTATAATTCAGAGTTTATAAATGATAGAAGGGAGTGGTTAATAATGAAATGGAAGAGAAATGTAAGTAAAGTGAAAGAGATTATGACATCTTATTTGGAAATTGCTTTCATTTCCGTTCTTGACTCTCAATTTCGAGGGTAAAACGAAAAAAAAACTTAATATTGAGTGATAAGGGAGGAACATATTATCCTTGCTAGCCATGCCTCTCCCTCCCTTAAAATAATGTCAAACCAATGATCACTTAACTTTAGCCTTGTTATTCTCACTATTTTCATTCTCCTAATCATAGCCTTGCTTTTTTTCCCTTTCCCTCTAAGGAAGGGCAGCCGTCAGCTTCTTTAGCTTACGATGAGCTTCTTTTATTCATGGTCCCTCTGATCCCTCCTTCCCTTTCATCCCTATACCTCTTTCTCCACCCCAATCCATCTTCTGGTCCGTGCAATCCACGACGGTCTTAGGGTGGCCAGGTCTAATTTAAACTGATGATGGCCTTCCTTTACCGCCTCCATCTTTCTGCCACCCTTTTTCCTTGCCATGTGACCTCTCCGTTAGCTGGTGTGGTGAGTCGTGCGGCATAGTTGGTGTGGCTCTCTGGCAATTCCTAGTGGCATAGGTGCTTTTTGCATGGTGGAGGCAATTCCAAGAAAAGCTACGGTGTGTTTGGGAGAATGGCACTAGAAAATAGCTAAGTGATATCAAAATTATTGATGTATTTAATGGAAGTTCAAGGGAACACGTACTATGGTTGCATTAATTACATCAATCACTCTCTTTCTATCTCTTAGCACCCTTACGATGTTCAAAATCATTTTTGTGCAGGGAATGGATCTAATGCAAGAAAACCGAAGATTGGCACAGGTGAGGGTTTTGAAATTATTGCTAATTTATTGTTTTTCTTTTTTGATTTCCATCCTCAGATCATTATTATAATACATGTGTTTTAGATACGAAGGCTTGCAGACGAACGAGCGCAGACATGCAACTTGGGGTTAGTTTATGGTTTATACATCATAATGGTGATGACTTTTCATATAGAATATCCATAGCGAAATAATTTATCTGTTTTTCCTACTGAGAGCATGTTTGGTTTATCGGTGGAGGGGCCTCAAACATCAAACGTAAATTTGATTAAAACAGAGAAAATTATACTTCTCATAACAGCATATTAAGAAGTGTAATTAATAGCGTGTTTGCATTTGCTTTTATAGAATTGATTATGTTAGGATTGATCTTTAAGGCAAAGTGATTTATGTAATTTTGGCAAGTTTCACCTCTCATATAAATGCTAAACAACCCCAAAAGTAATGTTTTTTCACTTCCTGTAGAATCGATTTTAAGAGCTACAATCGATTCTTGATTTTGGTTTGGATGGAAACCATACATTCTCAAATCAACATGGAGTCGATTCCAGATCTCAGAATCGATTGCAGTGGCAAATCCGAACATGCTGTAACTGATTCTCTCATGAAAGAAAGAAATGCTATTCAGACTAGCACTCAGTATATGGTTCTTGGATACTTCAATTTTATTTTCCTACTGTTATTTTGAAAAGAAGAAAAAAAAAACGAAAAAGAAAAATTTTCGTTACTTTTTAAGTTCCATATTGACTGATTTGGAAAGTTCAATTGAATGTGTATATGTGTAGAGTAGGTGGTTGACTAGTATTGTCACTATGAATATGAATTCTATCCTGTTTGGGGTAAAATTTCCAATTAAAGGTTCTTTGTTTGTTTCACAGTTTTTCTTGAAAATGTGTTCTGACTTATGTCAAACGATGTCAAAAAACTTTTTTGTAATCACCCTGCATTATATTGAGTTACCCATGAGTTATTTTGTTGAGTGTTCTTTTCTGTTTTGCTTGATGAGTGAAACTCATTTGTGATCTTTGTGTCTTGCAGTTTGCCTCTCCTTAACTGAAAAAAAAAAAGGGGAAAGAAAAAGAATGTTTGGAAGACGTCTTTGTCTATCATCATTTGCCAGAACGATTTGAATAATATGTACTTGAATTCTGCTTATCTCAGTTTCCTTCAATAATATGATTCAAAATAAGTACCACACTGGTGGTGGTAGACTTCCTGTTATGTCTGTAATATATATTGAGCTAGTGGTTGTTCACCGGCCATCTTTAATTCTTAGTTTGAAATCATATAAAGCTTGGCCGAAACCATGCATGATTTGTTGCATGCTTTTGATCCGTACCACGTTGAGAAAGAGCAATCACACTTATCAAGCATTCAACAAATCATTTATGCAATGTGAATATCCAAAAGCCGCGGCATTAATTTCACCTAAATATATCATGTACTTGTTCAAACTGGACTATGAACTCTAATACCACGTTAAGGTTCAATGATCCCGAAGCACTGAAATCTGATTCGAAAACAAAAAATTTGAAAAACTATAACACATTAAGACGACCTGGCTAGCTGGCGAAGGATGATTAATGAAGCAGCGAGTGCCGTACTGTCTTTGCACAAGCAGAAATTTTACAGAGAACATCTTTATTTATAATAATAATTTCAAAAGGACGCGTTGAGCCGACCTAATTAACCATACGTCCCAAAGAAATATCTTCAAGTGGAAAAAAAATATTTTATTTTATTTATTAATTGATAAATCAAATTTTTATATTATTATTATCTTTTAATTTTTCTCTATTTTTAATATAATAATTAATATGTCAGTTTTTAAATAAAATAGAACAAATATCTTCTCTTATAGTATGGAAGAGTTCTTGATAATATATGAGATTTGAGAGTAAATCCTCGCAATTTGAATCTTGCCACATGATGGTATCATGTTTTAATTCTCACCTTGAATCAAATGCAAGAAAAACTTAATCATTTAAAAATGTGATTTAATGAATGATTATAATATAATATGACACCGTTTATCAAGGAAAAAAAAATTGAGAGGATCGATTTCTATACTATACCAATAGATTGCCGACATATACATATCGCCGCCCACAACAAAAAGGAAAGTGGGGCGCGAGAAAATAGAAACGAAAAAAAAAAAAGAAAAAGGAAAAGGATTCTATAAATTTGTACGGACATGTGTACGTGGCCATTGCCAATCCAAGAGTCCCTCCCTCACAGGCACAGATCCACTTCGTTCGCCCCTTAACGCATGAAAGAATTAACACTCACTCACTCACTGATCGGAGAGTTCGATCAATTTTTACTGGATTTTCATGATTTATACATACTTCTAATCCGTGTGCCTTCCTTCCATACTAGTTATCACCACCAACCCTTTTTTTCTGAACAAGTCCTCTTTCTTACCCTTTTTTTCTGAACAACTCCGCTCTCTCCATAAGAAACCACTCAGCTCCAGCCATCTCCCTCTTCATTATTGGGAACCATATTTGCTGGCTCCATTACTACTGTAAGGTTTCTCTTCCCGCCCACCAAACCATAATTGTTAGAACACTAAATATCGATTCGTTTTTGTTTATATAAATTAAATATAATTTAATTCTCTTGTAGTTTTGTCCTCAATAATTTTTATTTTATTTTTGTTTAGGGGAGAAAATGACGTACGGAAAAGAGAACACAGCGAGCAAGGGGAGAGTGCTCTCAGTCTTCAATTCTACGCTACTGGCAAGCTCTCTGATGGAATTGAAGGTGGGTGTGTGTGTGTCTCTCTCTCTCTATGCCCTTATTCCCTTATTAATTATTCCATACTCGTTTTTTTTTTTGTCGGGATTAAGCTAAACTTGCCAAACTCGTTAGGCTTTTACACAGCTAAACCTTTTCGAGCGAGAGTAGTGTTATTTATACTCACACTTTGTGGAATATCATGTCGACACACTTTTATTTACCATTAATGAGATGTAAATCTCAAACTAAGTAAGGTCCACACCCTATCTAATGGTAGATAGGAGTGTGTCGGTACCGTGCCTCATAAATAATGAGTATATGTAACATTTCTCTTCCGCCAATGCCTTGTTTTAATTGTTTTTGCGTAAGTTATGGCCTTGTTTTCTCGAGTTTTGCTATTTCAAAACCTTAAAAGTAGGTGTCTATTAAAACATCCACTTTATCACTTTTAGATGTGATGGATAAATGAGATAAGTAGGAACCACCATCACATCCAATAATAATAAAGTAAGTGTCACAATAAATATCCATTTTTGAAATGTTGAAATAATAAAACTCTTTTTTTCTCAATTGAAAGAGCCGAAAAGGTTTGAGAGAGCTTTCTACTTATTACATCATTTTGATTATTACTTTTTTCGTTATTTACTTTCAAATAACTTTATATTTCAAAATATTTATTAATTTTACATTTTAATAAAGTATTACCTTTGTTATTTTAATACCACTCTTAATTAATTTCACACTTTGAAAGTATTCCATCTAGTATTAGCCTTAAATATTGTGTTGCATTAATTAATATGTAAAGATATATTAGTTTGTTTATTATATTTTAATTCATTACCAATATTATTAATTATCTTTCTTAATATTTGTATTTGGTCAAAATTGAACGATATTTTAAAAGGAATGGAGTAACTTTTTAAGCTTAGTATTTTGATGTGGAGAAATATTTTTGAACATCCATTACCACCTTATATTCCATATAAACACCTAATCCATTATCCTAAATTTTGTGGGGCTTTCATTTTAACACCATCCAACTTATTCCTCCACCCTTAGATTTAGATGGACATCTAAAGATATAAGATTTTTTAGTGTTCAGATAACACCACTCTTTTGATGTGATCCTTACGAGGGTGCATTTCAATGTATTTTTCATTCTTTTGGGTAAGAATATCTTTCCAAAAACTCTTTTTTTTCATATTTGAATAATTTTTTTAAAATAATCAAAATCAAACGAATTATTTCGAAAGCTAAAAAAAGTAACTTCTAAAAATAATTCAATTTTTAATTATATATAAAATTTAAGTCATTTTTTAAAATGATTAAATACCTAAAATGACAATATGTTGGAGACAAATTAGTTCCTTAGAGTTTTAAAGTCCTATATTAGTCATGCACATTTTAAAAATAGGGATAAATTGATCCTTCTATATAGGTTTGTATAATTAAAAAACACTATATCAATATGTATAAAGAAACCAATTTATTCCTTTTATTAAAATATAAGGAATTGATGAGACCTTTTAAATTTTACAGGACTAATTTATCCTCCATATATTTTTTTGAGACCATTTTAAATATTTTATCTTTTAAAATTTAAAACAAATGCACCCTAAGCCGAGTTCATAACAGCTTTTCTCTTCTATGGCAAGAAAAAACAAATGTTTTCAAAACACCTATCACACATATATATGCTAGCAGTATACCCATGCTTTGCTACGTTTAGAATGTTATTTTAGGAAAAAATCTAGAAAATCCCCTTTAAGTTTGACTCATGTGTAATTTGATTATAATTATTTAAAAAAGTACAAAATGATCCTTAAGTTTTTTGGCACGTGCACATTATTATAATATGTTAATAGGTGTTTGTTTTCTGAGATAAAAAAGTCTAAAAAATCCTTTACTTTTTTTTATCGATATTCACTTTTATCCCTTCTTTTAAATATGAGGTTCCCTAATGAGATGGTAGTATCCACACATATACTTTTCCATTAAATAATAAACATTCATTATCAATTTGTGGTAATATATATGTATAAAAAGTTTAAGAACTATTTTACATATTTTTAAAGTAACAGAATTAAAGTACATATGAGCCAAAAATCAAAGGGAACCTTCTGGACTTTTCCTGTTATTTTATAATGCATTTATATTTTAATATATATACACAGACAGACACACATAATAATAAAGGTGATTGGGTACAGTAGCTATATTTTGTTGCCCAACTTTTCTTCCCATTTAATTTTACCCTTATAATTATCCTCTTTCAACTCTTTATTTTTCTCTTTTCAATTCTTATTTTCTTTTTAAGCAATTATTTTTTAAAAAATAATAATATATGATTGAATATCTATATAAAAAAATTTATATTGACAATGCATACAAATTTTATAAAAAATGTAGCTTGACGGGTACAATAATACTTGGTAATGTGCTAATAAATTATTAATGTGCATTGTTATAAACAATTAAATATGAACAAATAATACGCACACAAATATATATATATATATATATATATATATATATAAAATAGTATTGATAAAATTTTAAAATAGAGAAGGCTAATAGATACATAAAAAAAAATGTGGTCTTGTAAAAATAAGTGCATAAGCCTTCTACAAAATAAAAGAAGAGCTATAATTTTATTGTAAATTACATTCGAAACAACTTTTCTTTACAAATGTGATTGACATGATCGATAACTCCTTTCATACAAGGTTTTATCTCTCTTTTTTTGATATACTATTAAAGTCATGAAAAAAAAAACACTAATTCCACTTGATATGTAGTGGACAACTTTTTGGTATATTTGTTGTTGTTCATCTATAATAAAGGATAGTGCAAAACTTTATTTATATTTTTCACATTTTATCAATTTTTGATTTAATCATAATTTTTTTTAATTTACGTCCTTACTGTTTTCAAAACATTTCAATCTTTCTCTTTTGATAGACGAAATTCAAATTATAAATGGGGAAAAAATGATGTATAGATCAAGCTATAAGCAATGTTAAAAAACTAAATCAAAATAACAAATATGAAATTAAGATAATAAGAAGCACAATAAAACATAAGATGTGAAATTTCTATTCATAATTTGAATATTGTTCACGTTTTGAAAATAAATTAAACAAACAAACTTTGGGACTAAATTAAAATTTTAATGAAATATGAGTGACGTAAACGAGGACTTACCCATAATGTTTATTATGATCATTAGCTATTTGTTTCTTTCTATAATCTAGTTTATTTAACAACAATAATATAGATTATTGAACTGAGTTGTACATTTTGAACTTATAAAAGACATTCCTACACAAGCCTTTGAAGATTTTTTCATTATTCAAGTACATTTCCAATCACGACCGAACACAATTTCTTTAAATTATTATATGAGATTATCAACCCAATATTCAAATATAAATATTTAAAACAAACATCAAACAACAACCCCTCACAAATTAATATTACCTATATGGGTCAAATTAATATTATAGCAATTATTTACATACAAAAATATTTAAAAAACTAGTATATAAATTAAAAGCTATATATAAATTAAAAAATAATATATAAATTTTTTTAGGAATTAAAAATAATATATTAAAATCTAGTTTTTTCAGGAATTAAAAATTAATATTTTAAAAGCTATTTTTTGCAGGAATTAATAAGTTAAAAATCGATGCTACAAGGTCCAATTATATGTACATAATTTTTCTGTTTTTTATATTAATGGATTTGACGAAAAATCTTTCAAAAACTAATATATATATATATATATATATATGTGAATTTTTAAGAATTAAAGTATTTAAACCAAAATATTTCAAGGACTAAAATGTAGATTTATTCTAAAAATATATAAATTATAATAAAATACATAATTTGAAACGTAAAAATAACTTGTAATCATAGACAACACTTGTTAATCTTTTGATAATAAACTAAAATGGATTATTAACAATAATGATTTTGAATAATATTAAAGTAACATTAATTATTGATTATGAAAGAGAAAAAGGGTATTTTAGAATATTGTAAAGAAGTAAATTTAAGTGGAATTAATATTAGACAAAAAGAAAATGGTAATAACCGTTCTCACAAATCTCAAATCGTATCAAAGACTATATGTTTAAGCGATTTGTGTCACTCCCACTTGGACGAATACATTATTGATTTTGTAAATAAAAAATTTAAGAAAAAAAATGAACAGGGAAAAGAGAAGGTTAAAGATTTTTTTCGAATGGTCACAAATCTAACACTTAATATTTGAACAAACTTATAATAAAAATTATAGCGGGACTCGTAAATAAGCAAGTATCTTGAAAAAGGAAGGAAATCACTCTTTTTAAATTATGTCCCTTTTTTGTCTCATTTATATGCTTTTTTGTCACATATAAATTAAATTATATATTTAATATTCATTTTAAATTTCTTTAAATGTTTATTTTTGTCATGATATGAAGTGATTTGTGCTATAAAATTTGGATATAGGTGATCTCTCTCACTTGAATAATGTCTATAAATCCCGCTTTTCATTATATGAGTAAATAATAGGTGGTAAAACTGTGGATAATTCTTATATCCATACAAACTTAGCAAAGTCAAGTTTAGATAGATACATAAAAATTTTTAGCATCCACATGTAAATGATTCTATATATCTTAAATAAAGTTAGTGAAACTCATAATTCTACCTTAAATAAAATTAACAAGACTCACTTGTATTATAAATATATCTACATATGAGTTGTTAATTTAAACTTGTGCATACAGAATAACACAATATTGTCTCTAAAATTGTATGTATCCAACCACGTCTCAGGTTAAAGGGGGTAACCACTGGTACGGAACTAATAAAGTGAAGTGTGGAGATCAACGTCACAGCCTACAAAAGGGTTTTTAAATAAAAAAGAAGACAAGTGAAGTTAAGACAAAGAGGGGCTCAAAGAGGAAGCTGAATCTTCTGGCCAATCCCATTTCTCTTCAAAAGATACCTACATAGCCACTTGGTTGTGATAGGCCTGGCATTTATTTTCTCAATATCAATATATATATATATAGATAGATAAATTATTATGGACGGACATTCTGTAATCTTTGTCTTTCCCAATGGCATGCTCCCACTTTGCTGAAAGAGGGAGCTCGAATGTGCTAAATGCTGATCACTTGTGGCCTCTGTTCCTCCCCCAATCACACCACACTTATACCCCTTGCGTATTTTTCCATTATTGGTATATTCTGGTAAGGTTTCAGCTCTGTCTCCTTTTCTTGTTAATGCTTCCTTCACTTTCCATCTTAAGGTTTTATGGTCATGGCTTCAAGATTCTTGTTAAGGGAACCTCCTCCTTAATTTTTCTGAATATTCTAGCCAGATACCGACATTTTTATCTCTTGTTCTTTCTAGGTACAGTCTGCTTTATATCCTCTGAGAAACCATTCCTTTTTACTATATATATCCCTCAGAAAATGATCACTTTTCCTTCTAGCTAGCTAGGTCATGCACATCCACCACCTTCCATAACTAGGTGTTCTGATTTCATAAGGTTTCCCAATAGTAATTATTATTATTATTTTCATGGCCAGAAAAAGAAGAAGAATGATTTCTGTAACATTGGTTTGGTCTAATTAAGAGTTGTTGGTTTTTTTTATTTTATGGAGAATACAGGCATTATATTATTTTTCATTTCAAGAGAGACCCAAACATGGTCCTTTAATTTCCACTTAATATATGCTTGCATATATATGATTTTCTCTTTGTTCTCATGTACAAAACCAAGTTAGTTAATTTTGGCTTATATTTATTTGTTCAGGAGATTAATTAATGATGAAACCGAAGATAGAACTAAAAAAGATAGACAACATTGCAGCGAGGCAGGTTACCTTTAGTAAGAGGAGGAGAGGGCTTTTCAAGAAGGCTCAGGAGCTTTCAACTCTCTGTGATGCTGAGATTGCTATCACCGTCTTTTCCGATAATGGCAAGCTCTACGAACACCCTAACTCAAGGTTTTAATTACTCCAACCTCTAATTTATATCTTCTTCTATTATAATCTATAATATCTAGTGAATCTTCTTAAGTGTTGTAAATGCATTGCTCATGTGTTTCCAACTAATTTTCACTACCCTGATAGTGCCCTATGATGATTACTATTTTTGTGAGAACTTCTATCACTAGTTAAATGATAGACATAGGAATGGGATATTGAGGAGTTAAGGAGTTGGTTGGCATGTCGGATGTTGAAGGAGTATTTTCTTGTTTTGATGTATTGCTTATACCGATTTATGTAACTTTCTCTTGTGATTTTGGGTTTGTGTTTCTGTACCCATATCGATTTCTTAATTTTGGTTTGTACCTTTTCACTACTCTCTTCGAGAGAAGAAATCCTTAGGTACTCTTAGAGCAATACAAAATATTTACTCTATTTTATTTAGTGATTGATAAATTAGGTATTGTATTAAAAATATAGGGGATGTGAGAAACAATAATGACCCATAAAACTTATGTGTCAATCAATAAATGGAGAAGAGCAAGTGTTATCTCTTGCTCTTCGTACATCTAAGTATTTCTCCTTTCAGAGCTAAGTGCTATATAATTACGGGGAAAAAAAGAAAGGAGAGGGATATTGATGATTAGTGAATAACTTAATTGCCTCTAGGCTTATTAAATGAAATGACGAAATTCTTCATGATTTAAGATTCTACTTTCTTTGATTAATTTTATGCAAGACTGCAGAAGATTTCGTATTTATTTTGATGGCTAAACCCTCCTTCGGTTTTTGTCTTGTTGCTATAAGGTCATGCTGAGATCCGTTTCGTTACACTCTCAATGACCTCAAGTAACCGGCTTTAATCGTAGTTGATGAATACGTTGAAGTCAACAACTAATATATATGTTTATATAACAGGCTCAAGGGGAAGTTTGCTTAAGTATCATCTCAGCTCTTTGCAATGTTAATTTCCTAAAGAATATGAGTTACAAAGATGCATAAGAAGCTTAATAATCAAAATAAATCATATTGTTTATATATAGTAACTCAAAACACTGGTAAGTGCCAGTAAAATACTTTACGAGGCCTGAATTTGTCACTTCGTTGTTATCATTGTCTTCTCGAATCCCTATAACAAATGATAAATATACAGTTGCCATCTAAATAATGGCCAAAGGCATTATAATGAGAAAGTCATAAGGCACCTTAACTTTGAATATGAAGTTGAAGGATTACTTTGTCTTCTTTGTAATTTGAACTCATTGAGCTAATCCTAGTGGCAAATCTTCAAAAATATTTTTGGTTTAGGCCACATAAATTCTTTTCAAGTTAATACACCTCTTTTTCCTGCCCTATAATATATATCGCTATGTGTACACCTCTTCTTCTTGACCTAGAATTGTATAGCTGTGTTAGGGTAAAGGGGTAAGGAGAGAGTGCAAAATTTGGGGATATTAAAATCAAGGTTTAATTATTTTGTTCATCTTTATATTTTCACTCAATTTTCACTTAGATTTCTATAATTAAAAAATATATAATCAGGTCATTACATTATAAAAAAAAAATTAAATCAAGTCTTTATCTATATTTACCGTTACAAAAAAGTTTGGTCAATATTATGATGTACTTGATAAAATTAAATGCATCATATAGAACTCATTGATCTAAATTGTTTAATTTATATAAAATAGAAATATATGTGGCCCAAACTAGTATAGAGTATTAATACACCTATTAAGTATAATGCACACTAGATGCACCATCACCCTCTTCAATCTCATTACTTCACCACTTTTGGTGTAACCATAGCTGCCCACTCCCATTGCCTGCAACCCCACCATTTTCCATGCTCTCACCAAAGTAAATTCTTCGCCAACAGAACTCACTTTCTTTTGTTAACAATTTATTTTTTTAGTTTTGATAAATAAATAAATGCTCAACCAGGTCAAGGGAGCTGGGAGCGAAAGTTACAGCAAAGTAAAATGGAAAGAGCAACATGGGGACATAGCCAAAATAAGCAAAAGTGTCCCCCAACAGTCGTTGTTCCTTGAGAAACTTGAAACTACGTTGATCGGTCATGATGGTAAAGTGTCGCCCAAGAAAATAATGGCGCCATTTTTTGACAGCCAACACCACGACCATCAAGTCTCTCTCATGAGCATGATTTAACTTGTGCTCTCTTAGACAAAGCCTTGTAATAGGCCTGCCCCTGTGACGAAACTGCCCCAACCCTTAGCTTGAAGTATCGGTCTCAATCACAAATGGTTGGAAGAAATCCGGAATGGCTAAGAATGGCAGATCTGCCACAGTAGCCTTCAATGTATCAAAGGCTTATTGAGCGTCATCATTCCAGCAAAAACAGTCCTTCGTAGTAAGGTTTGTAAGTGGTCTTGCAATGGTGCCATATTCCTAAACAAACCGCCTATAGCACCCGATAAACCCCAAAAATCTCCTCAATGCTTTCACATCCTTAGGGACAACTAGCCAAGACCTCATAGCTTCAGTTTTGCAAGGGTCAGCGGCAACCCCATCTGCAGAAACAATGTGGCCAAGATACTCCACTTGTTGGATAGTAAAATCACGTTTTGTCTTATTTAACACAAGCTAGTTCTATAGTAGTAACTTGAATATAGCTGAGAGGTGCTTGGCATGTTCTAACTCATCCTTGCTATAGACAAGAATATCATCAAAGAAAACCAATATGAACTTCCGAAGAAAGGGGTGTAAAATGTCATTCGTGAGGGCTTGAAAGGTGGAAGGGGCATTTGTGAGTCCAAACGACATAACCAAAAACTTATAATGGCCCTCATGTGTATGAAATGCCATCTTGCCAATGTCTTCCTCAACCATCCATATTTGGTGGTACCCGGATTTCAAATCAAGTTTAGAGAAAATAGTGGCACCTGCCAACTCATCCAACAACTCATCAATCATCAGTATTGGAAATTCATTGGGAATAGTATTCCTATTCAACGCCCGATAGTCAACACAAAAGATCCAAATCCCTTCTATCATCTTAACAAGGATGATGGGACTTGTGAAAGGACTAACACTACAGTGAATGATGCCAGCACTCAACATTTCTTGAACTAAGCAAACCAAACGTTCAATTTCATTCTTTTGGTAATGAGGATATTGGTAAGGGCACAAATTATGGATTTCATCTCTCAGGAATAGTGATTTTAGCTTGCAGCTGATTGAACACGGGCCATAATTGCACTGCATAACCATAACATTCTTCTTCTAGCTCCTTAAGAGCATCCCTCAATGCCATCCCACTAAACCACAGTTATGGATCCCCTTGCAACTGCCCAATGGTCTCCCATGCTGATCCTAATCCAATTTTTACCAAAGTCAATTTGAGTTTCTCTTATTGTGTCCAATCATGCCAACCCTAGCACCAATTCGGACTCATACAATCAAAACACATAAATTTCTTGTATAACAACTAAGTTGGAAAAATGAACAACCACTTGTTTGCAAAATCAAGATCGACAAAATTATGAGAAGCCCCATGGTCAATGAGGACTCAAATGTAATGGCCTCGCATTGTATCCCTAGCCCGAATGCACCGTTGGCTTCCTTAACTTGCCATTGACTTCAATAACAGGTGTAAGAGATGATGCTCCTCAGTCAACCCCTCCAGAGCATCATACTAATCACCCTCAGTTTCTTTTTCCATAGTCATTAACTTCAACCTTTTGCGCTTGCAAACATGGTCTGAAGTGAAATGACCATCGCAAAAGAAGCAAAGACCTTTTAGCTCTCCTATCACGACACTCGTCATCAAAGAGGTGCCTAAGGCTTTGTCGTGCCCTCCCCTCGTTAGCCTGAGTTGTGGTGGGAGGGAGATAAGGTTGTTTCTGACTATTCACCATACCAAATCCACCATTCAATCATGACCAATTCTTAGATGGAAACTTCTACAACATACGATTTCTACTTTCCACCAACTCTCCCTTGGTCATGAGTTCATCTATAGAATTGAAGGAATGGAGCTTTAATTCAACATGTACCTCCATGCACAAGCCACTGAGAAAAAGCCCCATCAAATAGCACGAATCGGTGATTCTGCTGCAGTAGAGCTCAAATTGCTCCTTATATTCTCTTACCAAACCATCCTGTTTCATATCGGTAACAATTCAAACAGATTTTGCGCCAATTCCGGTTGAAAACGCTTGATAACGACATCACAAAATTGCCGCCAAAAAGGATCAACTGCCACATTCTCCCACCAACGGAACCAAATGAGAGCTTTCCCTTCCATAGCAAGCTTGGCAACAAATAACTACCGAGTTTCAGGAACACGACGCTCCTGGAAGTCCTTTTGACACTATCGAGCCAAGCACATGCACGGGCACAAACGTTGAGCTAGCGCCATTGCCCCTCACACCAGTGGCGCACACTGTGGTTGAAGGAATTCTCACCATCGTTTCCCGAAGCTCACTGGTCCTCATGTATGCGCGCATTATAATCTTGAAAACCTTTCAGGTTTTTATCGCGATGTTGTTCTTGTCTCTGATCGCGTAGAGGAGAAGGATCGCGATCCACACATTTCTCAATCACGTCAAATCATGCCATCAAAGACTTGAAAGTAGCAAAGATCTCCATCATCAATGCTGCAATGTTTGTCACGTTCATGCGCATTTCTTCATGTTGCATCTGTATGGTGCTAATCGAAGCATCCATTGCTTCAAGCTTCTTGTTTGTTTTTGCAGCCATGGAAGCTCAAAATCCCCAAAGATTCACAAGGAATCTAATACCTATTGATAGAACTACACCACAGGTAAGAGAAATGGTAATCTTTATTGCAACACTCCTGGTAAATCACCAAGGAGACAGGAAGACTACAAAACCCTAGCAGAGGGAGTTTATCCCCAAAGTTGAGAATGAATGCAAAAATGATCGCACACGAAATAATCCTTATTCACATCTATTTATACTAAGCTAACTAACTAACTAACCTACAAAATTCCTCTTCCTTTAACCATTCTTTAACTAATGGCAACTTATTCTGTTACTTTATTCTGCAATTGCTGCTACTACTGGGCCTAATTTGGTCCAATAAGCCCACCCTTATTCCTCCTATAATAGACTCTGTTGTATTTTGGGTCCCTAACACTTCCTTTGTCTTTACTCATTAGACTGCCCTCAATTTGATTTATTCTTCTTATTGGTGCTACTACCTACCTATCTTCTTCACACATTACCAAACCATATAAGGTGATATTTTACCATTTTTTTTTTCCAAATACCTTTACTTTTTTGTACAAATATTTGTTCCACTTGCGTTACATTTGGCTATTTTGAGTTCTATCAAACACCCTCCTTGTGAAACACTAATTTTAGCATCAAAATTATCCTTGTAGCAATATTTTTTCTTAGATACATTTATTTCTAATTGTATTTTGTCTGGTGTCTTTATTCATCTAACACAACATTATAATCTATGAAGTTTCAATTAATTACAGATTAGAAAAAATATAAATCTCATTGTCGTTTTAACATGAAAACTTAGGCGCGAGTGTCTAACCATTTCCATTCTGTACGTAGTGGTGGAAATATATGTTATTAGTACTAACTTTATTCATATTGTTCTTATATGATCATCTTGCATGGATTAAAAGGAAAATAGCTGGGGTACACAAAAATTATATCCTCGTTCTTTTTTCTACTTTCTACTGTTTGTAGGGTGCAGCAGTTACTTGAAAAGTACGAGCTACATACAAGCATTTGCAGATTACAGCAACCACCTGAAGAAATGCAGGTAATTAGATTCTCTTTTCCAAGTCTAATGATGTTTGAAATCATTCTTCCTTCCAGAATGAGAAGCACGTAAGAATGCAATTTATAAAAATTTAGCATCTTAGAACTGAATTGATCAATAATAAGGGCGGCCTAGTAGAGTCTGACTCTTGAATGGGTAATGAACGCAGTCTTGCATGCCCAGAAAAGGAAGAGACTGTTTTTAGCAATTGATCAAACGCTAAGGTGCTAATAATGGTCTATTGAAGATTACTAAAGGAAAGTGCATGTTTCTCAATATTCCCCAATCACTGCAATTTTTACAATATCAAAATATTCCTACATACAAGGATATTTCAATGCTAATGTGATACGCGAAGGGATGTTTCTTGATATACAATTTTTTTTATATACACAATAAGTTATTCACATGAAAAAAAATCTTGACATGATATTGCTTAACCAATAAGTTCAAAACCATAATGGAAATTTCATGGAAATTTATGTATAGCTTGAGAGGGACGCCTACAACATGATGCGCAAGGAACTGACAGATAAGACTCTTGAACTGAGGTATGCTTTGCGTGCCACCATGCTTCTATATATATATATATATATATATATATATATATATATATATATATATATATATATATATATATATATATATATATATTATTGAAACGTGATTTTTATCTTAACAGGCGGTTGAATGCGGAGGATCTGCAAGGATTGAAAATTCAGGAATTACAGAAACTAGAGAAACTAATAGGAAAAGGTTTGAGCCGTGTTTCAAAAGCAAAGGTTTTTGTTCCCTTCTATGCGTATTATGTATCTGCGCATTTTATTAATACAGCGGGGATCACACATGAACACATATATTTTTAGCTCCTTTCCTTATATCATGCACATGTTCATTGTTTATTGGGGACACTTGCGGAGATTAATAAATACACAGTGCAGACTCTTAACAGATAGTCTATATTTCTATTTCAGGATGAAAGTCTTAGAAAAGATATCAATGAGCTCAAGAAAAAGGTAATTCCATGCACATGCGAATTTTAGACTGCAAAAATACCAGCATATTCTCTCAAGTAAAAATCTTATATGACCTTAATTATCATGGGCAAAAAAAAATGGTTGAACTGGCTCTCTCTTTTAATTGTTTACCTTTGACCATCATGTTTTATATATTGTAAGCTTACCTTTTTAGTCCTTCACCACTGATCATGTTTTACTGGTTGAGATTGATGTATATGATTGAGTCATGTAAAATTTGTACATCAGAGCGTTTGCTATCTATCTTTACACAGTATATGTGAGACCACATAAGCAAATATCAGAGTAATGGCTGTGATATTAATTTTATGCTTTGTTTAATCATACAATTTTAGATTTACTTAATATTGACTCACTTTACCGTTTGTTAAAGTTTAAATTTAACCATGGATAATGAATGTAAACAAATTAACTTCTGATCATTTCTGTTGTGCAGAAAAGTTTGCTCTGTGTTAACAATGAATTATCTCAAAAACTAAAACTGTTAGATAGAAATATAAGAATAATTTACTCAGCATGTAGAATCATTAGTGAGGTAAATGAGATTGATATTATATACTGCATAAATAGAACACTATTGTGAAATATTATACTGACATACGTTAATCTATCATTGGATATGACGTGTAATCTAGATTAAGTAGGATCCATACTCTATCCAATAGTGAATGAAAGTGTGTCAACACGAAGTGTCCTGCAAATTATGTGTAAAAAACTACAAATAACATTTCTCTTATGTAAATTATAGTTTTCTATTGTCTCATTTATTACATCAATCACTCTCATTGTCTCCCTCAGTACTCAGCACTAGGGGCGGAGCATCGTTATGTTGAAGAGGGCGATGAACCCCCTTAAAAATTGAATTTTTCGTATAATTATCTATATTTTTAAAACTTGCCACCCCCCCCCCCCTCTAGCTTTGTTAGAAAAAATTTGTTGATATTAATCTATCTCTCACCTAATTAAATATTTAAATACTATACTAGATAATATCGTGCTTTTTTTTAATAGACAGTATGTTATACATATAGATATAGGTATTTGAATTTTAATTGGAAAATGTTCATGATATTTTTTTTAATATTTTATGATTTTTAATTAATTTTTCACAAGAATATATATATAAAATTAATTATTAATTGGCCCCCCCGGTAAATTTTGTCTAGCTCCGCCCCTGCTCAGCACTCTTACGATATCCAAAATTATTCTTCATGCAGGGAGTTGAACTAGCTGAAGACAACCGACGACTGAAAAAGGTAACTGGTTTTAAAATTTTACGTATTGTAATAATTTTTACTTATGGCCTAATCAGATCATTATATTATATATACGTTTTTAATTAGACTCAAAGTCTTGCAAACGATCAACAAGGGCAGTCATCAAAGTCAACCATGATTCGCAGCAGTCCATCAAACATTGCTCATCAAGACTCATCGGATAATTATGATGCTTCTCTCAACTTGGGGTTAGTTTTTACATTGTGACGGTCATGAATCGTGCGGTTGCATATAAACACGCGAGTAGTGTCTGTGCAAGAATTAATTTGATTCTCCAATTTTGATTTGGGGTCTTTGCACACATATTGAATAGCTGGAAGTTATTGGAAATCTTGTTTGTGTTTGGACCTCGGATGTTAGAAACATACTACTATGATAAAAATCTTTTTGGGGTATTTTTTTTTTCTTCCAAAAATAGTTATATCTGAGAAACTAAATGTTATAAAATTAATTCTTCCAATTTGTTTCCCCAAAAATGTTTTCTCGACAAATGACGTGAACGAATTAGTTGTCCATAAACTTTTTTTTTTTTTGGGTACAAAGTTGTCCATAAACTTTGTATTCAAGTACTAAGTTATTGTCCATGAACATTTCATTTGGGTATAAATTTTGTTGTCTTTAAAAAGAAGAAGGAATTGGAACTTCAGTGTTGTGAAGAGGTCGTTTGCTTGATTATTTCTATTTTTAATGTCTTGCAGGTTGGCTATGTTTAAATGAAACGATCGACAAAGTTTGGAAGAAGCGCAGACGTCTTCTCTTTCTTTATTTGCCAAATGACTTCAATAATGAATTGGTGTGAAATGTCACCAATCTAATGGTAAATGTCCTGTTTTGTCCGACCGTTGTTGACCATTTAAGACACTGTCATCAAGTCAACCTTATTCAAATTGTTGTACCTACGAACGAACTTTTGTTATTATGTTTACTTGAACTATGTTGTGTAATAAATAATTTCTACCCTAAACTTGAGGGATGGAATGGAACTATATGTATAGTACGAGCTATCTCTCGCCAAAAGGAAGTTAGTTATGATGTCGTAATTGAGAAATGGTTCCTATGTCCTAAACTTTAGGAATAGAATTATCAAATGCTTTGAAATAATCGATATACTCATTATGAATATGTATAGGATCATATGTCTTATCTATACTTTTAAATGTCTATTTTAATTTGATTTATATTGTATCTTCGTATCATATTCATATCGTACCGGATTGGATACTAGTACCACTTTTCTTGAAACATAGCTGACATTTTTTTATCCTGGAAATGAAAGGGCTGTTTGGAAGTGTTTTTTTATTTTTATTTTTAAAAATTGTTTTTTAAGTTTGATTTTTAAAAACAAAAAACCGAAAAACCTGTTTGGCAATTAACTTCAAAAATAATTTTATAATAACAAAAAACCAAAAAACTGTTTGGATAATTTTTTAAAAAAATTAACACCACCACCACCACCACACACACTTTCACACTACTACCATCACCACCAACCATACTTTTACAACTGATTATCATCAACAAAATCAACAAGACAACAATCAGAGGGAAGGAGGTGCGGGACGGAAAAGGGGAAGGCCGCAAGGGGGAGGTCACCGCTGCGGAGGAAGGGGCAAGGAGGAGGGTTGCGATCGGCGATTGGGTCGCGAGACCGTCCAGGGGGGAGGTGGCAGAGTGGCGCGCAAAGGGGTATTCCCCATGGCGGTGGTTGTGACCTCTGCAACGTGCGCCTCCGCAACGTGCATCTCTGTGATGTGCAGCTCCGCGATGAAGGATGCAACGGAGGGGGTCTGTCGCTAACTCCGCGATGTGCAGCTCCGCGACGTGCACCGACGACTGATCCATGCGGATCTCGCGAAGATCACGATGATGGAGTGTGGTCGGTGGTGATGGAGGTTCCGGGACTGATGGGTACAAGGGAAGGCCGAAGGGAAAAGGCCGCGAAGCTCATGGTTGCCAGGGTCGTGAGCAATTGCTGGCGGAGCCCGGGGTTGCTAGCGGAGCTCGCAGTGTTGGCGCCGGCGCCGGCGATGGTGGTAGCAGCAATTGTTCATGCTTCTTCTTCAAAGCTACAAAATGAAAAATATTTCAACATAAACAAAACTCTCATTCAAACTTTTGTTTTGCAAAAGTTTTCAAAAACATGTTAAACTTGTTTTTGTTTTTCTGTTTTTAAAATGAGAGTATTGTTTTTTGGTTTTTAAAACATATTTTTAAAAGTCATCCATCCAAACAAGTTTTTTGTGTTTTTGTTTTTAAAAATCAAAAACAATTTTTAAAAATGACATCCAAACAGACTGGAAATCTCATCCTGATAACAACAAAAGGTACACGGTTTTAGGGAATAGGAAACTTCTCCTTTGCACACAGGAATAAGATTAATGGTCCATGTTACATTCAAAATGTCACATAATAATAATAATATATATCAGACTAAACCGGAAAAATATAATAACGTTGGAAGTTTGTTTTTTTTTTCCACTATAGTCTCTTTTTCTTTCGTTCTTTCAGGCGCTTGATATTATTGTGGACCTAAGTGAAGTGCTGCAGCTGTAGAAGGAGCCTACTTGAGTATTTTATACATACAATGCACAAACCTGAGTATCAGAAAGTCTCATTTTCTGGGTCTCGTAAGTTCGGTTTTCAGATATTCTAACGGAAAGAGAACTCGCCCCTTCGTATCTCTTGCTTAATGGGCTTTTTACGCCTCGTATACGATTTCATTCTTTAACTCAAGAAAGCTGTTTACTAATCATGATGTGTTGTGACATCTTTAGCCCATTTTCAAGTATCTAGTATCAACTATCAAGTATATAGAAGAGTACTGTAATAAAAGTAAGAGAAAATATTTATTCTGATTTATTTATAAATTGACATATAAATTTTGTGGATCATTATTATTTTTTATTTTTTCTATATTTTTAATGTTAAGTTTTGTGAGTTATTATTATCTCTTATTTTCTTTATATTTTTAATATAATAACTAATTTATTAATTTATAAATGAAGTAAAATAAATATTTTATCTTACTCTAAAAGCATATGAGAATTTCTTCAAGTATATATTACCTACAAAGATGTTATTGCTATGTAAAATAAGATTTACCCTTCAAAAGGTGGAGAATGTGTTACCAACTTTATCCAGTGACGTTAGAGGCCTAACTGCAAACGCGCCTTGACAAGGACATGCAATATTGTCTAATGAATAATAATTACGTGTACAATAATATTGTACAATTTTTTTACAACATAGATAAAAGGAAAAGGAAGATGGTGGTCCAAAGAAAATATGGAACTGAAATAATAGGCTCATATCTTATTTTTATTTTTACCTATGTTATAAAAATATAATATAATAATATTGTATATATATATATATATATATATCATTACTTTTATCTAATATTATTTAAGATATATCTTTGAGTGAACAAGATAGTTATTCTATAAAGAAATTAATGATTGTTAAATAATAAGAAATTATAAGAGTTAATATTCATTTTAGTCTCTGACTTTATACTCGTAAGTTATTATAGTCCTTAACATTTAAAATAAGTCAACTTAGTCCTCAATTTCACTTTTATTTAATGTTTTATCAATTAAATGATAACGTATAATACTTGTGTCATCTAAAGTATGATAAAATTTAAAATGACTAATTTTGGTGTCTAAAATTACACAAAATAAGTCATTTTATGACTTGAAAAAAGATTTAAATGACTCATTTTATGTAATTTAAACACCAAAATAAGTCATTTTAAATTTAATTCTACTTCAAATTATATGAAATGTGTCAAGATATTATTTAACAATACACATCATCATTTAATTGATGGAATGTTAAGTAAAAAAAAATTGGGCAACTACTATGACTCACATTTTGTAATGTTATGAATTAATTTGACTTATTTTAAAAGTCAAAGACTAAAATGACTCATAAATATAAAGTAATGAAGTAAAATGAGCATTAACTCAAATTATAACAAAAATAACACAATACTTTTAGTATTTAATTTTGATGTACTAATAAGATATTTTTTAATATAATCATTTAATTGAATTCTGTGAACAACTTTTAAAGTAGTGGAGTGAAAATTAAATATGTTTTGTTGTTATAGCAATATATGATTAAATGTTGTAGCCTATGAAAATTGAATTAATATTTTCTCATGGCGAAAATGATATAGATACAATTACTCATATTTTAGATGATCGTTTGAGGTTGCATGAGTTGTGGACTAGATGTTAATATTAATTCCATTTGGCCATATTCCCATTATTTCGAAGGTGCCCAATGTAGATCTTTACAGTTGATTTTAATCACATTTCCCAAATATGATTAAATACATATAAAAGTGTGGCCAAACACAGCACTCATTAGAGGTTCTTGAGGTTGCCTAGTCTAACTTCCACCACATGCTCTCCAACGTCTCCTCCCTGCCAAATTCCCTTTAACCCACATCTTGAACTCCATTCTCCAGCGAAGCAGACAATTTCTATAAAATCACGAATCCAACACTTGCAAGGGGGAAGCACTAAATGAGGACGGATACAGTCATGGCGGCTTCAACCTCTTCACCACTCAACCCACATCTCGGTCAAGAACCCTCAACCCCGTAATCACAACATCACCACCTAACCAGTAACCACCGTTCTCATTCATTTTTTATTTATTTTATTTATTTTCACCTCCTCCGAAAAACCCTCATGCCGCAAATTTTTTACCACCCACCATGGACTTCTTTGCCGCCGACAACTTCCCCATCCCCATCCCCGACCACGTTGGCCCATTCCCTGATTCCGATTATCTCCTCTACATCGCCATTCCCCCTCCCTCCACCACAACCCCCATCCGCTCCTCCTCCCCCTTCCACGACGCCACCTACAATCTCTGCCTTCTCAACAGCGAGCCCTCTCTTGACCACGACGTCCCTCCCCCTCACGTTCTAGATGGTGGTGATACAGTAAAGCTCACTGGCAGACAAGAGGACGGTATGCTGTCATTGGCCTTGGGCTCACGGTAAGGAAGCACGGACACTTCACAATAGCCGCCGCACCGATGTCAGACACGGCGACACTGCGGACACTGGGACGACACTCCAGATGCACGTGTCAAGGGCGAATCCGGGTCAGCCCCTTCGATTTTCAATACCTGAACTGTCCGACTCGGGTCAGACACAGGTTGGACGCACGAAAAAAATTTTTGTTCATCGAATCTTAACTGAATCCTGAAAAAATTCAAATTTGATATGATTTTATCTTCTTTTTTTTATGATTTCTCCCTTTTAACAACCAACAGAGATCTAGACCTTGGAGAAGGAAAGAAGAAAAACATGAGTAACAACTCATACCAAGGTCCAAACCTTCTAATTCTGTGACTGAAGCAACCACCGCTCCGAGGCAGCACAGACGACAAAGCAGCGCAACTTTCCGGCGACTGGTGAGGCCATAAGCCAGCGAGCCAAAGGCCAAAGCTTCCTTGCATATCAATGGCGGTGGGGGCAGTGAACGACAATTTGGTGAAGCTTCTTCCCGGGTTTAGAGCATCTGTGTGACTGTGAATGTTTTGCCTCCTCTTCTTCTTATCTTTCCGTGGAGAGAGAGAACTAGCTTCTGGATTTCATCTTCTTTTTTTTCTTTTTCGGAAGACAATGGTGTGTTTGACTGTGAGTGTTTCATGGTCCATGGTGTGTTTTGTGTCTTTTGGATTTTGGATTTAAGTGTGTTAAATTATTTAATATTTTTTTGAAAAATACAAAAATAAAAAAGATGAATGCAGAAAAAGAAAAACACCATACAAAAAAGAGAAAGGAAATATCTCATGTTTGATGTGTTGAACTCACTGTGGGGTACAAGCATGTAGCACTACAGTATGATGCGTACATATTTTGCAATATAATACATGTTTTTGCAATATCTTACTATGGTTTGTGTCAACGTCATAGGACATTTTTTATTTGCCCAAATTAATTTTAATTATGACATGTATTAATTATGATATATATATATATATAATTAAGTAATTATTTTTTCTTTTACCTTACAATAGCACTATTTGTTTTTTTATATTTTCCAATATAATAGAAATATTATTATTGTACATATTTTTATAATTTTTATGTTATTATATAAGTATTTTATTTCTTTTTCTCAGAATAATGGCATCTCCAAGTTCAAATGCTACCTCCAATTTGGCTATTCCTAGCAAATATGTATCTTTTGAGGATCAAGATTCCAAAAATCCTCTTTAGGCATATGTTAAGATTCTAAACAAGAATCCAAGTGTTGGCGGTGGAAATAAAAGTTGGCAATGCAATTTTTGTGATAGGGTGATCATTGGGTCATATTCAAGAGTTAGGGCACATTTATTGAAAATACCAAGAAATGGGGTTGCTGCTTGTAAGAAGGTAAACATCAACTATTTGTCAGAATTGAAAAAAATTGATGAAGAGGCTACAAAAGCATTAGAACGATCTCATGTTCCATTACCTTCTGAAATTAGACATGTTCCTTCCAGCTTTGGCTCTGATGGTTTAACAGGAAAAAGAAGAAAACCAGGTCCTTTGGAAAAAGCTTTTAATAATGAAGAAATAGCTCAACTTACTGAACAAATTGTCAGGATGTTCTACTCTGCTGGTCTGCCTTTCCATATTGCTAGAAACCCTTATTATATGAGCTCCTACACTTTTGCAACAAGTCATTCCATGTCTGGCTATAAACCTCCAGGTTATAATGCTTTGAGAACAACTTTATTACAAAGGGAGAAAGCAAATGTTAAAAGAATACTTCAACCAATCAAAAGTTTGTGGAGTTCAAAAGGTGTTAGTATTGTTGCTGATGGGTGGACTAATTCACAAAGGAGACCCTTGATTAATTTTATGGCTGCAAGTGAAGGAGGTCCTATTTTTTTGAAGTCCATTGATAGCACCATGGAATGTAAAGATAGGCATTATATGGCTCGCTTGTTCAAAGAAGTAATCATTGAGGTTGGAGTCGATAACGTTGTCCAACTTGTTACTGATAATGCTTCTGTGTGTAAAGCTGCAGGATTGTTAATTGAAGATAAATATCCTCATATTTTTTGGACTCCTTGTGTGGCACACACATTGAACTTAGCTTTGAAAAATATATGCGGTGCAAAGAATACAGAAAGGAATGAAGTTGCATATGCTGAGTGTTATTGGATCACTTTGATAGCTGATGATGTTTCCTTCATTAGAAATTTCATCATGAACCACTAAATGAGATTGGCTATCTTCGATCAATTTGTGCCATTAAAACTTCTTACTATTGCTGAGACAAGATTTGCACCAATCATAGTGATGCTAAAGAGGTTCATAGTCATAAAGCAAGCTTTGCAAGAAATGGTCATTAGTCAAGAATGGAACACTTATAGGGATGATGATCAACAAAAAGCTGCAACTGTTAAAGGTTTTTTCTTGAATGATTTGTGGTGGGATAAAATTGATTATATAATCAATTTCACAGATCCCATTTATGAAATGTTGCGAGTTTGTGACACAGATGCTCCTACTCTTCACTTGGTATATGATATGTGGGACACAATGATAGAAAAAGTGAAAGTGGTTATTTATAGACATGAAGGAAAAAGAGCAGATGAGGACTCAATATTCTATGAAGTGGTGTATTCAATACTTATTGATAGATAGACTAAGAGCAATACTCCACTCCATTGCATGGCACATTCTTTAAATCCAAAGTAAATTTATATATTACTAAATTATTTTTCAAATTTTATTAAAATATTTTAAATTTTTATTAAATTATTTTTTAAATTTTATTAGTATATAACATGTAATTAAATTTATTTGGTGTAGGTATTATAGTGCACACTGGCTTCAAGGAGCTCCAAATAGAGTTGCTCCTCATCAAGATGAAGAAATTTCTACAGAGAGGAATAAATGTTTAAGAAGATACTTTTCAGACCCTGAGGATTGAAAGAAGATTGCTATTGAATTCTCTAGATTTTCTTCAGCTGTAGATATATTTTCCAATTATGATTCAATTGAAGATAGGTGGGCACTAGACCCAAGATCTTGGTGGTCAAACTATGGATCTTCTGCCCCTCTTCTTCAAAAGATAGCATTGAAACTTCTTATGCAACCTTGCTCTTCATCATGTTGCGAAAGGAATTGGAGTACATACTCCTTCATTCATTCTAAAAGGAGAAATAAATTGAATCCCTCAAGAGCCGAAGATTTGATATATGTACATACTAATCTTCGATTGTTATCTAGGAGGAGTGAAGACTATAAACAAGGAGCTTCCAAGATGTGGGATGTCAGAGTAGATGATAATAATTCTGATCTTGACACTTCATACCTATCATTAAATGAACCAGAGATTGAAGCTGTTCTATTTGAAGATGATGGACTTGGAGGAAAAGAGATTGACACTTTTCCTATTAATAATGAGATTATTAGAGTGGATTAAATCATTAGAAAATGAATATTATTTTTTAATAATTATACTATTTTGAGATAATCTTTTTAATTTATTTCTATGCAAAATATAGCTCTAATTTGTATTTTATTATATTTTTTTTAGTATAAAACATTAGTTCTAGGTTTTTTTATCCAACGTGTCCTCGCCGTGTCGTGTCATATATTTTTCAAAAATTGCTGTGTCACCGAATCCGTGTCGCGTGTCGTATCCGTGCTTCCTAGGCTCACGGTGGTCACTACCATGGCTTGTTCGGCAATGGTTGAAATGTGGAAGCAGAAGCAAAGTACAACAACCATGGGAAGAGGAGTTGTTGGCTTTTTTTAGTTCTTCCTTTCTTTTTAACAAAAATAATTCCTGTTTTGGGTATTTGATGTGGATGATAGTCAATGATGGAGGTTTTTGTGTTGATTTTCTGGCTTGAGCTGGTTTAAAGGAAATGTTTGCGTTGTGTTTTTGGCAATGGAGCTTTTAGATGGAACCCCATTGTTATGGCTTTGATTTTGACTTGAGAAAAATAGAACAGGACATGTTATGGCGAATGATGGTCGATTCCCCCTCTCTTTGGACACCCCCTGTCCCTCTTATAACCTTGCCTCTTTTTTGTTAGATTGGTTTCATTGATCTTTCTTTCTTTTTGGCCACTTTTGTATGTTGCTTGTTTTCATCTCCTGCAAGAATTCTTTTCAAATTTCCAGCTATTGTTATCTTTGTCATGGGATGAAGGTTCTATGTGTGCGGTGATGAGATATGTATTTCAGACGATGATTGTGAAAAGACAATAGCTGTGGAAGCTTGGATCTAATTTTGGCAACACTTTTAGTTATATTTAACCACATTTAAGAAATGTGGTTACGCCCAACTGTAAAACACTCCTTCCAATTGTACGTGAGAAACCCCCATGGTCACCTATACTTGTAATTAATTCAAGGAGTTCTTATATATATATATATATATATATATATATATATGGTTAACTTTAGAATTTATGTTAATGTCAAATAATTTTATATAATTATTCAATAAAATAGAAAAAAGTCAAATAATGATAAAAAAATTACTCATTATAATAATTATCTACCATAATTTATCATTCCATTACGTGCACTTATATATATAAAAAAAGTAACAGGATGCAAGGATAAGGAATAACGATTATGAATAATTTCACCTTTTATTTATTTATCTTCCAAAATTGAAGAAAAAAACAAATTTGAAAGAATTGTAGAGGACGGAATGTGCACATCCCCGTGGGCCGTGGCCGTGACCAGAGGGAAAAGGGAAGAGGGAAAAGGAAAGAAAAGAAAAGAAAGGAAAGAAAAAGGAAAATTTGGGAAATCCCAGAGGCAAATGCTTCCCCAAATTCAAACACCAACAATATAACACACCAGCCCCGACACTTCTGAAATTTTGTATAGCGAGTTTCTCTCTCCGCGACTCGGTCCGACTCGCTCTCGCACTCACTCACTCACTCACTGGACTCGCTCCATGACTCGGCGCAAGCGATCGTCATCTTCTTCCACCTCCGCCAAATCTAAAAAATTCGACGTGTTCGAGTTAAACGAAGATGACGAGCGCATCGAGAAGGAGTCAGCGCGAATCCTCCGCAAGTTCTCAAACCCTAGCAAGAAGCCTCACACTGCTTCTCCCATTACCAAATACCGCTTCCTCCAACACTGTATACATACTCACTCTCCTCCATATTCATTTTCTTTTTCTCATTTATTTATTATTTCTCGCATTTTTTATTCGCGTTTCCGATTTTCGGTTGCATGCAGTTGCGCACGGTTCGAGAACTCCGTCGAAAAAAGTTGCCGTTGATCCGATAGTGTTATGTGAGTCCGATGATGAAGATAAATGCTCGCCAGAGAAACCTTGCAATAAGCCGTTTGAGGTTGATGACAACGATGGTGATCATGGTGGCGGCGGTGATGTTAGAGATGATCAAGCCATGTGTGCTAATTCGTGTTCAATTGACGTAAAGCCACGAGACTCTGCTGATAGAGTGATCCCTGGTTTTGCTGGTTTGGTGGATACCGACATTGAATTGAAAGTAATCACTCGTGTCTATCTCCATCTTATTGTGAATCAATCATGTTCATCTGCATTTTTATTGAGAATCATTGGTATTTTTGCTGGTTTTTTTTGTGGATAACGACATTGACTTGAAAGTAATCACTCACGTTCATATTTTTGCTGGTTTTGTGGATTGCGATTTTGACTTGAAAGTAGTCACTTATGTTCATCTCCATTTTGTTGAGAAGTATTTGATGTTTTCGTTCTGTGATCCTTAATTTGAAAGGTTTCAGAGGATGATGACGATAGTCAAATTAGTTCTTCTTCAACTTCAACTCTAAATCCTTCACAAGCTGAAGGTACTTTTCCTTACTTGAGTGACTTTTGCAGTATTCCAATGATATTAATGATGATAATCGGTATTGTGTTGTCCTGTGATTTTGTTCTGGTTTGCCTTGTACTAAATGTCTGATTTCACGATCGTGATTTCAGTTTCCTTAGAGGACAAGCTAGTGGGTCATGGTTCTACTGCATGTGATATTGTAAGTGTGTTGTTCATGTTTGTCTTATTAATTGCTTAGTTGTGTTATCTGACAGGTTAATATGTGAAACATTCTATCTAAATGTCAGGTACAGGAGGGAAAAGAATTGACATTTGTTCTGGTTTCTTCATCTCTTTTGCTTTAGGGGCAAAACAAATCAAGGAAAGTATGACATGTTAATTACTAGTGACCTTAATGGTGGGAGTGGGGGAAAGAGAGATCAAGGGAGAAGAAACAAAGAAGGCTTATGGTTGTTATAGTTGAAAAAAATAACTCTTTTCTTTTCTTGAAAGAAAAGCAATTACTCTACGGAAAGTACGTTTAGAATGATTCACTGCTGTTAATATTACATAATATTGATTACTTGTTCGCATTGACCGTTCAAAGAAAGTTATTCATTAGAACCTCTAAAGCACAGATATGCCTCCCAGCTCCGAGTACTGGATACGTAATAGGAAAAAAATTTCATTTCCTTTAGTTTCTGGGCACAGTTGCGATACGGCTTGGGTAGGACTTCACCCATAAATTTGCCATTTTGATGTTGACTTAGCCCTATCTCCATTTTCTTCTTTCATTCTTGTAACTGCTTCCAAGGGGTAACAGCAGCTGCCAAGAGTTTGGACTACCACGACACCTTCAAAGCAGCCTCTCCAGCTAACATCAGCCGCCCACTGGCAAGCAATGGCTGATGATGACGAACATGGAAATTCGAACCAGCAGCAGCTCTTTAGAAACTGGCAATGGCAAGCAGCATCGGTGATGGACTGACAGAATTGGTCCCTATTTTTCATTTGTTTTTTCAGCTTCCCTTTTGTCAATTTTTGTTCTCAATCTGGTTGAGTAATTGGATTGAATTTGAGTAATATATGTATATACGAGTGACGTACTTGTACCCTAGTTCTCAAAAAACTTTCGTACTCTGTACCTGTACCTGTATCCGTACTCTGTACCTGTCCAACATTGATCAGAGCAAATTATCATTGGATAATTTTGGGATGTGTAACTTAGGATGAAGTGTAGATAGAAAATCGTAGAAGTAAATGACCTGGAGCTGGAGACAGGTGTAGTGCTTTGATTCTTTATTATGGAATGTTATATAGATTGGAATTCTGAATGATGGAACTTTATTCTCTACTTATTTGATTTGATTTCCTTCAACTTGGGTTTCCTAGTAGTAAAGATAGTGTTTCCTGAAATTATTTTGAAATCCAAAATCTGTTCAGTCTTTACTCTTCTGATGCACTGCAATAGGTCTGGTAATCTGGCCAACTCAGTCTCCTTGAAAAACTAGTTTGTTTGAATAACTCAAATTATTACTTTTTTTATTGGAAAATATGTTTTATTCAATAATAACTGTTTTAAATTGAAACATTATATGCATTATCTTGTTCTCTGAGATGTTGAAAAACAAGAACTTTGTGATATTATTATGTGTTGGTTTCTTATTTTCTAATGCTGATTAGAATTAGATATCTCTGAACTGTTGCAATTTCTTTCATGTGCAGGATGGCATCGAAAACGTGGTTGATGTCTGCCCTGATTTTATTCGATATGAGGGTTTATATTCCACCCACTCTCGATTAATATTCTCATGTAGCTCCCTGAAACTTGAAGGCTCAACAATCAATGGAACTGAGGGAACGTTTAAAATTGAGTGGGCAATCGAAGATATTATAAAAATTGAATCATGGTGGCTTGGAAAGGTAAGTTGCATCATTTATTTCTTCTCTCGTAATCTCTTACAAATCAATCAAGTTGCCTTCTGTCTGTAGGTTGAAACAGCCATGATCAATATTCTCCTTAAATCAAAAGATTCTAGAGAAGCTGGAAACACAAATACAAATCCAGGTGTTTGAAAATATTGTTGCTAACTAATCCTTTTCTCAGTGTCACTATCGATTTGATGTACTTAATCTTCTTGCTTTTGAGTTTTGACACTAGGGGTATTCAGTAATCAATTGTTTGGCAATTGGTTGCTAAAATAATGTGAACAAAAGAATAATCAATAAAAATGAGACAATTTTTATGGCCTTGAGAAATCACATTTTCTTTATTTTTTTTAGCGAATGCTGCATTGCTTGGATTTAAGGGTCTTACCTTCATGCAGTTTATTAGCTGATTGGGGCTTAGAGAAATCTTTTCATGTTTGAAGGTTTCTGTTGTTAGTGGATTTAGCCTCTGGTTCCAGGTATTTCAAGGATGTAATGGATAAAGATGTTTCCTTGATACGAGCTTTTAGAACCAAGTTAATTTCCTTGAGGTTGGATGATATTTGTTGTCCAATAGTGTGCCTAGTTTTTGTTCAGCACTTCCATACTTTTTAAATTTAGGAACAGCTGTAGTGCTTTTTCTGTGCTTTACAATATCCTATGTACACATGGGATGCTTTGAAGCACTTTTCATGTAAGGCAACTTTTACCAGAAGGTTGAAAAGTGAATAAATGGGGGCAGGGGAGGGGAAGAAGCCAGATTGACAATTAGGACTTGAGGACCATTAATTTGGATACTGTTTCACATTACACATGCAGTAAGACACTTAAAGAACCAAGAAAAGATCTGGTATATTTGGTTGAGTAAGCCAGAAAGCATGCTTTATTTAAAGAATATTTAACTGGATTGGTTTTGTGGGTGTTTGCTCCTTACTGTGTGCTTGTTTTAGTCCTTTTTTTGGACAAAAGTGATCTTTCTTTTACTCAGCTTAGCTTATACTCAAAAGTTTGGAAAGAATCTGTTATTAGCTTCTGAGTAGAAGTTGATGTGAGTAGCCTCTATGAAAAATGATTTTTTAGTTTTAAAAAATCACTTTTTCTATCAAAGAAAAAATGCTGAAACAAATGCATCCTTTATCTTTTTGACTTGAAAACCTGTTAATCACAATCATGCTGGTGAAAAAATGGATATTATCTTTCATTGAATGTTTATTTATTTGATATTTTCATTTTTAGTTAAAATCCTTTCCATATTCAATAAAAAATAAGGCATAATATTTGCTTCTTGTTCTTTTCTTCTTCATGTAAGTTGCTTTGAGTTTATCATCTTGTTATAATTTAGACAGCTGTTCCTTATGCAAAGCCTATCAATATTTTGCTTAACTTCCATAATCTTTCCTTAAATTCATGCAGGCTTTAAGCTTTTGAAATTTGGAGTTTATGATCCATGCTGGGCCAAGACAGAACAGTCTATCAAATTATTAGAGATGAAATATGCAAATTTATGGAGTACTATTTTTGAGTAAGATTTTATTTGTTAACACGCTGAGGGTGCAAATTAAATTCTTTATTAAGTGCAAATGCTCAATGATGTTTGCTTACCCTAATTATATATTGTTCTGGCTAGAAGAAATTATACAAATTGTATTTATTATCACCGATCAAAGGGAGTTAAAAGAAAGTCCAAAAGTGTTTCTATGTCATACTCTGCCTAAATATAGCGATGATTCTATGGGACAGTCATTTTGAATCAGGTGGATTTCATGTATGTATATATCGTTTGATATTCAGTTTTAATTTCTCATAACATCAAGTTTTGAATTTTCCTCTTGGTGGGAAGGATTCTGTTTTTAGTTTAGCTTGTTGATATTTATGCTCGGAGAATGTTTTGTCTGCACTTTTCTTCCAATAATTTTAACTTTTGTTTCTTTAGACTTTAATACACAAAAATGCTGATCAATTTTGTAAAGTTTTAGTAAGTATTATATTTTGTTTCCATGCAGCATTGATACATATAACGATGAAAATATCTCGATGGGGCTAGACAGCTTTTTCTCTCGGAAGCATTATTTTCCTACGTAAGTCAAACAAACAGTTATACTTCCATTGTCAGATTTCTGTTGAAATGGCTGGCATTTAGACAAGTAGGTTTTGTGGGACAAGATTAGATGTCTAGCGTCTCGACTTGGTGTAAGGCACTTAATCTTTTTAGAGTGATTTCAATTATGCTAAGAGATTGGAAAGCTTTGATCTTTTAATGTCTTGTCTAGTCCCTTTTTTTTGTTTTGTTTTGGCAATGGTTATTTCTATGGTATAATTATTGATAAGAAATGACTTATTAATGTAATATTATGTGCTGCAGTTTTGATGAGGCTTTTTATGAGGTTATTTTTCCAAAGGGGGAACCTGATGCTGTTTCAATTAGTAAGAGAGATGTCGAGCTTTTACAGCCAGAAACATTCATTAACGATACCATCATTGACTTTTATATCCAGTAAGCAAAATAGGAGAAATTATAGCTTGTGGATGGATTCTCATGAGGATGCAATATTTACTTCTATTATTCCCCCCTTTCTCACATACATACATCATATGTGTTCTTATAATATCATCATTATCACTCCTCTTTATCCTTTAGATTCAAAGATATTGATTTGGATATCTTATTATTGCCAGTAATTCTCCCCAAATCACTTTTTTGATATTTGTTTTTTCAAATAGAATAGTCCCCTAAAGGTTTAACTATTGTCTCTTTCTTTGAGGCTACCGATGAACTTACATGCTAAATTTGGTGTATTTATAGGTATTTGAAAAATAAAATCCCACCTGATGAACAAGGCAGGTTTCACTTTTTCAATAGCTTCTTCTTTCGGAAGCTTGCTGATTTAGACAAAGATCCATCAAGTGCTTGTAATGGTAAAGCAGCATTTGAACGTGTACGCAAATGGACAAGAAAAGTGAACCTTTTTGAAAAGGATTATATCATTATTCCTGTAAACTACAGGTGAGGGACTTACAGAAATATCTTGTTTGCCCTTATGGAATTTGCTACATATTAAGAAGAGTTATTAATGTGTCTTGATGACAGTCTTCACTGGAGTTTGATTGTCATTTGTCATCCTGGTGAAGTGATAAGCTTCAAAGGCAAGATATCTTACCTTTGAGTTGTTGTTGTTCCTTGCTTTATTTGGATATTGTTCATTTTAGTTGACTTTCTTGTAGATGAAGATATAGAAGAATCATCCAAAGTACCTTGCATCTTGCACATGGATTCTCTGAAAGGAAGTCATAAAGGTCTCAAGAATGTTTTCCAAAGGTAGCTTGTTGATAGCTGAAATGGACATATACTTCTGTTTTCTGATTTTGGGTCTGTTGTTTTAGGAATTTTGATAGCCACTGCAGAAATTGTGTTGATTTAATGGAAAAGAAAAAATTGTTTAGTAGATCTTATCTGCTTTCTGTTATTGCACACTGATTCTGACAATGTTTCTTCTATATTTTGCGAAATGGTAGTTATCTTGGTGAAGAATGGAAAGAGAGGCACAGTAATGTGGAAGATGGAGTTTTCTCAAAATTTTTACATATGCGATTTGTCTCACTAGAGGTATTCTCTCTCCCTATTAATATATGGAATATAATGCAACTCTTTTTTTACTTCTGTTTTTCTGTTCAATTTTATTTCAGCTGCCTCAGCAGGAAAACTTCTATGATTGTGGTCTCTTTCTGCTCCATTACGTGGAACGATTTCTGATAGAAGCTCCCATCAACTTTAACCCATTTAAGATAACCAAGTTTTCCGACTTTGTGAGTTACTTCCTGTTGCATTAGTAATTTGCTATATCTTTATACTCATTTTATTTGTATCTTGCATTCACAGTCTGATGGTCTGGCTGATTGCACCAAGTGCTATTCTGCTTGGTTTGGACATGTTGACTTGTAGTCGCTTAAATGTCTTCTTTCCATTTTCAGTTGAAGAGTAACTGGTTCCCTCCGCTAGAGGCGTCTCTGAAACGGTCTCATATCCAGAACTTAATTTATGATATCTTTGATGATAACTCTCTGCAAGCACCTTCTGCTGATTGCCTTCACAAAGGTCCTTTCTCTGAATTACCTGGCATTGTTGAGCATAAAGTGGAAGCAGGTTTCCTAAACAGGGACTGTTATCCAGCAATGGGGTGTGGAAGAAATCCTTCAAGTTCCTGTTCTGAACAGGAGACTGATATTCAGTTTCAGTTCCCAGCAGTTTCCCCTGTAAGAGTTCCATCATGCTTGAGAGAACCTGGACTTGTTTCCAAGGACTTGCAAAAGGTTGCTGTAAATTCATATTCTCCTAATTGTCTGCAGATGTCAGCTTGCTGTCATGGGAGATTCATGTCTTCAATAGAGGTAAGTGAATTTTAATGATTGAATTTATTGCTGTGACATTCATATGCCAACTCTGCTGGCGTGCCTTAAGTGAGAATATATGGGATCTAGGTCTTGTTCCACTCTTTCCATACGCATTTAATCTACAAAAAAATGATGGGGATAATTGAGAAATTTGACTGCCTCTGCCACCTGCAAGTGTCTTTTGTGTTGCCTATTGGTAGAAGTAATTTGTCCTAGGAAAAAAAATTGCCTTTTGTACTGCCAAGCCTCTAACTTTTCATTTGGAATTGCATTTGGTACTGCATTTGTATGTTGATTAAAAGGCTTAAATCATTTCATTTTGGTGTCTGTTATATAATTTCTACACAGATGGAAATTTTTTAATCGTGTTATTCATATAAAGAATCAATAGTGATTTTCAAAACCAGCTGGCCTAGGCACCAGCGGATTACTGGGGCCAACAATCCCCCTTAAAACTGAAGAAATAAAATAAAAAAATAAATTAGTGATATGGATTCCAAGAGTCTGCTTAGAGTTGTTAAGATAACAGGGAAATCAATTAGCAGCAACTTGTAGTGATGAGCCTTTTCTCAATTATGTTTGGAGGCAAACTAAAGATTGTTGAATCTCTTAACACAGGAAACTGAGGAGTCTGGTAAGGAAACTGCTTCATTAGAGATAGAAGATTCTCAAGTTGCCATATTGACATCTGATCTCTCATCTACATCATATATCAGCAATGATCATAGATTATCAGAAACACCACTGCAGGGGTTATGTGTAAATCTGTTGGAAGCTGTTGGGGGTCATTCATATTCAAGAACATCTAGTGCTTATTGTAACACACTGGGGACAGGAGCACGTGAAGACCTGCCTCTCAAGAAAACTGAAATGTCTGACGTCCCAGACAAGACGGATGCACTTGAGTATTTATCGACCTCTGGGGAGGCACTTGCAGACTCTATTGTTCAGGATTCTCAAGAGGCAAATGATGGGAATGATTTTAGTGAGAGTGTGAAATCTCATTCCTTATTCCGGGGAGTCATGAATTCAGTAACCCATCATCTAATATTTGATTTAGAGCAGGACACGAGCCTTGGAGATGATACTTTAGGCAGCAAGAAAGAGTTACCGGCATCTGAACCTGATGAACGAGATGCCAAAAGGCCCAAGCTTATGAATGCAGGTAGAAGTCAAACACGACGATTCACAAGAAGCATGTCAAAAAAAGAATGTTTGTTGTCTTGCGAATAGTGGTAGCAGCATCAGGATGATTGTGGCCAAATTTATGTTCATAGTTGAAAGCGGTAACCCCGAACCAAAGACGTTTTTTTGAAGAGAAATATGGGGGAGAGATTTTGTTGTATCAAAATGTGGCCCTTTAATTGTAAATTTATTTCCATGAACCCCATCGGTGGTGCTAGTAGGAACTTTAGCAGCCACTCAGAAACAGTGTAAATATGACTAGTATATTCTATGTGAATATGGGTCTGCCCTGAATGATGGTAGAATAATGATGGGAGAGTTTTAACTTTTAGAGGGCAGGCTCAATACAGATTTGTAGATTTTCGATATCAGTATTCAGTAGTTTAGGGGTAAAAGAAAGATACAGTTTCAGTCTCCCCTTGGTAGGTTGTTATTATTTTGTTTATCAAATCTTATGTTGATTAGAGTTTATGGCTAATGTTAACTAGGGGAATGAATGGAAAGCATTTTTCTGACATCATCTTTCCGCCAAGTCGTGGGAACCTTGTAAACAATCGTGTTTTATAAATGTTCCGTATAGAGAAGTATGTCGTGCATAAAGTGTGCGGATCTCAGGGAAAAGTTGGGGTCAAATTTTACACAACTAGAAAAAATTTGGATATACTGTGTAATTATCATATCTGGTTTTTAGTTTGAAACCACTAAGTTATAATTTTTCAAAAAATAAAATACAGAAAGTGTCTGATTTATTTTTTACTCTCAAATATATTATAGTTTAATTCTTATGCACTGATAGTGTAAAATAGTTATATACTATCATCTAATTAAAATATTTAGTTTGAGTGACTTTTCAGGTAATAAATATAAAATTTAACTATCATAGTTTATGTGATAAAACGTGATTGGATGACTATATAACAAATTTTTACACTGATAATACATAACAATTAAATTCAATCTATTAAAAAAAACAGGAGAATAAAAAAAATCAAAAAATGAATGATGGTAAGTATTATCAACAAAAATGTAGTAAATAAAAATGAAAAAGAACTATGATGTCCCAGCTGAATGTATTCTCAGTGTCGACCAGAAGTTGGGTGCATGAGCCACCGTGGCGGCTGTGATTGGAATATATATAAAAAAGGAAATATTAGATACATTACAATTGGAGTTTGTCAGTTCGTGTTGTGGGGAGAGAGAGATGGAGGATGTGGAGAAAGTGAAGGCGGAAGCGCTGCAGATATTGGGAGTGTTCGAGGTTGTCCCAAAGCTTGTCGTTTTCGATCTCGATTACACACTCTGGCCTTTCTATTGGTACCCCTTTTCTTGTCTTTCCTCTTCTCTTATGTTCATATTTCTTATTGTATCCTAAGTAACCCCATGACCCAATTTATACTTTGCAAAGTGAACTCAATAGAAAAAAGATTGCTAATTTTTTTGCATCAATATATGTTGTTGATTGGTGTGTCAAATTTCATTCAGTGAGTGCCGGTCCAAGCGCGAAATGCCTTCTCTGTATTCCCATGCCACAGGCATCTTGCATGCCCTCAAGGACAAAGGCGTTGATGTTGCCATTGCTTCAAGATCCCCAACTGCTGATATTGCAAAGACTTTTCTTAACAAATTGAACATCAACTCTATGTTTGTTGCCCAGGTCTCTTCTTCAGTCGTATAGAGTTAGAAAAGTATAGTCAGAATCTCTGGTGGTAGGAATTATGGTAGATGTTAAATGAAATGAAATGGTATCATTCATTTATTGATCACAGTAAAAAATCATGACATGTTATTCTGAAAACTAAATTCTACCTAGCAAAATTTTTAACTCTATTATTTTCTTTATTGATCACTTATTTACGTGTTGACGAAATTCTTCTTTTTGATTGCTCAGGAGATATTTTCTAGTTGGACACACAAAACAGATCATTTTCAGAGAATTCATTCAAGGACTGGGGTCCCCTTTAACTCTATGCTCTTTTTTGATGATGAGAATAGGAACATCCAAGCGGTAATCAATCAAATTCTTCTTTTTGTGTGTGTGTAATGAGGTTTCTTTAGTCCTCTTGTCCATATTATTTGTTTTGGAATTTCCAACTGAAGGGTATGATTGGATCGTAGGTTTCCAAAATGGGGGTAACAAGCATATTGGTTGGGAATGGGGTCAACCTTGGAGCATTGAGAGAAGGCCTTACGAGATTTTCTCAAAACTGGAATGCATCACAGAAGAACAAGCAGAGATGGCTCACCAAGTACTCTCAGAAGGCAGATACTTCCAACAATGGTGCATGAAATTGAATTATCCGATTGAACTTTCTTTGTGGATTTTATTTACGACCAAAATTTCTGATGAACTAATGCAGATATGTTGTATCAATCACTCCCAAACTATAAAAGAAGGAGAATCTTAACAGGAAAATTAAATGTGGGTTTTAGCATCACAACAGAATTCTGGACGGTAAAGTTTGTCGAAAAGTTTAAATGACGTTCCTGGATGAACTTTGCCTTCTCTAATCTAATTCGCCCTCTTCTTTCTCTGTCATTTACACATTTTCCTTTTTCAGTAAAATTACAGCCACCCAAATCTACAACTCATGTTTGGTACTTAAGAAAATAATGCAACTTATGCATAAATTCTCCAAAAACAAGGTCACTAACTATTCAATAGAAAGAATCAGAAACATTGTCTTGCAAGTTACAACAGATACATTTGACCACTCTCTGAAACAACTGGATTGCTTTTCCAAATATGTATTTCCAAACATTTCTGAAAGCAACATGGGGCAATCACTGAAACTACAGAAGACATGGGCGATGCTCCTGTTTTATCTTCCACTCCTATGTCTATTTTGCTGGCGCAGATACAAGATGTCTGAAGTTTTCAGCTTGCTTATGAGATGACCAACACCTGCATGTTCCAGAGAATTTCTTAGTTGACTTATTAAGGGAAACTTCAATCATCATGTATGTAAACTAGTTAAAACGTCAATCATTGCCAGTCATGTTATGAACTAATCTTTCCTTCAACAAAATAACATTCTTCTGAATAAGGAAAACCCGTTCTGGGAATATGGGTGCATGCACGTAGGAAATTCACTTAATCATGCTTAGAATGTTAAATTTCATGGCCTAGGGCTAGGATTCATCTTCCCTATGTGGTTAGCCCATGGTTGCTTAGGAAATAGCTCTTTTATTCTTGACAAGATACCGCGAAAAAGGGGTTTTTGTTAAAAGTACAATATGATATGCAGTTCAGTAAAAGCATTACACTAACTAATAAGCTTCGGCCTTATACATCATAGCTTGACTATCTCTATTTTCAACTTGTCTTGATACGCCCGTCAAAAAAAAAAAAAAAACTTGTCTTGATACGCATAATTCGTTAAAAGCTGGGTTTGAAGATTAGATCTTTTTCCTATTTTCTTTTTTCAATTTGCCTACATATGCACTTAAAGTCAGCAAACACCTAAACATGATAAAGCTAAAAGGAACTTACTTCTGAACTTGTATACCTTGTGGCATCATGTCTTCAGCAAGAAAACAAATTTCTTCTTCTGGTCTACGTATGTAAACTGTTAACCTCTCTCAGTGGCGATCGTCCATCTAAATTTTCATCAGGTTTTTTAATTGTGGGAGGATAAAGAAAACCATTTGCCCTATCTCTAGCAGAATCATGTGGCTTGTCACAAATTACTGAATCCATTGCTGTTACATTTTCATCTATAGAAGTGGTGAATATAGTCCCCAGCTTCTCCATCAATTGTATATCCTCACTAGACAACTCTCCAATCCTATCACAGATGTCTTCAATAAGTGCCAACATACCTTCCCTCTCTGTTGTTAATTTCATGATGTCTTGGAGCAAACTTTCTTTCTCAAGCTTGAGCTCTGTTACTATGCAGTCCATGGACTGCTGTTTATCTGTCAAGTTTTCAGCTTCCAACTTCATGGCGTCCAACGATGCTTGAAGTTGCTTTGCTTCTTGCTTTGAATGGAAGAATGATTGCTCGGCGTGCACAAAATTTTCAAGCAAATTGTTAATTTCCAATTCAGATTTTGCTATTCTCATGTTCGTCTCTTCAGTTTCCAATTTTATCAGGCATTCTGCTTTCTTTAAGGCCTCATTAAGCACACTAACCTCAACCCACTTTTCCACTTGTTTTGAGAAAGCAAAACACAGTGCACCTAACAAATCTTGCTCCATTGCCGTAGCTAGCTCCTGAAAGTGTCTTATAGTTTGATCTTTCTCGTCTTTAATCTTCATAAGCATCTCTTTCTCTCGTTCTAGAGCTTTTTCTGCATCCAATCTTGCAAGAATTGCATCTTCTATTTCTTTTCTCATTGACTCTTGCTTCAAGCAGGAGATGGCTATATCTTTTTTAAGATCTTTAATGCAACAATCCTTCTCTTCCGCAGTTTGGACAAGTTTGTTTTTCTCTTGCTTACATCTTTCTGCTTCCTCCATTTGCTCGGCATTGTGCATTTCCAATAAAGCTATCTGCTGTTGAAGGACTTCAGTTTTCCTCTCCTGATCCTTGACAATGCGGAGAAGGGTTTCATTTTCATGCTTAAGGACTTGTTCATCCTCAATTTGTGATAGAAGGGAAGCTTCCATCTTTTTACAAGTTCCCTGAATTTCTCTATAGGAAACATTGAGGTTTTCAGCAGTAGACTTCCAATTTTGTAATCCCCAACCTAATTGAGAGAGTTCATCATTTTTGTTGGCGATTTCAAGTCTCAGCCTTTCTAGAGCATCAGATGCAACGCTTTTTTCACATTTTAGAGCATTTTCCATCTGCAAGAGTTGTCCTTTCAAAACAAGTTGACCTTCAGATGATTCCTTCAGCATTTTCTTCTGCCGTTCAAGCTCTTCCTCCAACATACAACATTGCCGTGCCATATCTTTTAGAGAATTGTCTGTAACTCTCAATTTCTCTGTAGAAAGACAAACCACATCTTCATTCTCTTTGATACGGACTGCTTTATCAGTTTCTGCACCAAATGATTTCGAGTAAGCCTCTGCAAGTTCTGATTTAAAGATCAGGAGTCCCATATGATTCTCTTCAATTGCACAATGACATTTTTCCAGTTCCATTTGAAGCTCCCTTATTTCTTGTTCTTTGTTGATCAGTGTAGACTTACAAGTACTAACATCTGCTTCCATCTTTTCCACTTGACAACCCCATTGGAATTCTTTAGACTTGAGAACTGAGGAACATGATTTATGTTCCTCTTCCAACTTTTTAAGCTTGTTGCGGAGCTTTGAGACCAAAGAATTTGCGCCAGCATTATGGATTTGAGCCTCCCTGAGCTCTTTAAGTAGATCTCCCAATTCCTGGTTATCTTGTTCAAGGCGAACAACGTTACGTTCCAATTCTCTCACCAGCGTCTCTTTCTCACCTAACGAGATTCTGAGCTGTGCTATCTCTTCATTTCTCAGAATGCTCAATTGTTGTATCTCTGACTTCTTATCTTCACACTGGGTATAAACATCCTCAAAGCAAGACTTGAATTCAGAAATTTCAGCCTCCAGGCGTCTCCTTCTGCTTTCTTCATGAGCTAATGCATGGCTGCACATCTCTAAACGGGATTGAAGCCCCTCTGCAGTTCTTGTTTGAGAATCCAAACTAATCTGCAAGGAAGATACCTCACCAAGCAATGCAGATCTCTCCTTCTCCCACTCCTCCTTGCTCGATTGGAACTGAAACTGAAGCCTCTCGTGCGCTTCTTCAAGATGCATAAACTGCTCATTCCTCCACTTAATTTTGTCATGCACACTCATATTCTCTTCCTCCAATTGCACTATCACATCATCTCTCCTTCTCAGCATTCTAGCTTCCTGCGCCTCCGCCTCCGCCTCCAAGTACTTCTTCTCGGTGGCCGAAAGAAGCGTCTTGAGGCCCGAAATTTCCCTGCTGCTGTCACAAACATTCTGCTCCAGAAAAGTGTTTCTTGCTTTCAGTTCATCCAAATCCAACACCAGCTTCCTGTTATTTTCTTCCAGTTGAACCGACCTCGCAGCACAATTTGCTTGGACCCTGTTATTCTCCGAACTCAAATGTGCAATGTGCATCTCCTTCTCATGCAGGCTAGACCTGAGATCTTCATGAATCTTCTTCAGCTCACATATCTCCTCAGACTTGAGAATGAGTTCGCGGGCCCGCTCCTCAGCCTTCTGCCTCGCTTCTTGAGATTTGCGAAACTCTTCGCCGCAATCTTTCTTCAAACTCTCAACGAGTTGTGTTTTGACTCGGGATTCTTCCCTAAGCTTCTCCAACTCTTGTCTGGCATCACCTAACTCTCTGTGGACAGTGACGGTATCCATTTTCTTCCCTCGAAACACAGGTTTCGTCCCTGACACATTCATCATTAACATTTAAACGCTAGGAATATCACTATCACTATTCAACATCACATGCATAAGTTCTGAAGCAGTTATTATTATCGTATAAGCCTGAAACTTGGAGTAAATCTCGGTATGGTGAAGACCCGAATACGTATTGATGGAATTCGGGACGATGTAAATTAATGATGCTCAAAATATTAAAGAGAAAAAAATAAAATGCGATGTGGAAAGTGAGGTATGGATTAGATTTACGAGGTTACCTTACGTTGCACGTACGATACGAGGCGAAGGGATGTTGAATTGAATGGAACTCAGTCAATTAGTCAGCGAGCTGAAGCTGAAGCTGATCTCTCTCTTGAATGGGTGGATCTCTGAGACTGAGAGGGCGGCAAACGACACCGTGCCGTGTTTTGAAATTTTGAATGTCGTTCCCCATTCTTGAGGCAGGCAACTCATTCTACTTTTTCGGATCCTCCTTAGCCTTTTTTTTATTATTTGTTGAATGAAAAAATATATCTTTTTTTTTTGGTATGGAAAAAATATTTCTTGTTGGCAACACACTAACAATTTTTCTTCTGTTTTTGTCAGAAAAAAAATATCCTTTGGTAATACCATAGATGAATTGGGGTTTGGGTTTCTTTTGGTTCGGGACCAATATAATTGAGGTTTTTTTTAAAAAAAAAAATTAATTTTTCACAAAACATTAGTTTTAGTCCCTTTAAAATTTCAAGCCGAAAAAATTAATCCCTATAAGATAAAAACTTCTTAAATTAGTCCCTATAAAATTGAATTATCAGACAAATTAATTCTTAAAAAATAAAACTCTCAAATTGATCCCTGTAAAATTTCAAATCGAATAAAGTTATCCTTTTAAAATTGAATAATCGATCAAGTTAGTCTCCGTAATAAGTTAGGCTAATAGAACTAATTTATCTAACAATTCATATTTGTAAGGATCAATTTAAAATTTTTTTTAATAAAAATCAATTAATCTGACTTGAAAATTTATAAGAACTAAATTAGAGGTTTTGTCTTAATTTTTTACTGCTTACTTTTACACTTTAGCTCATCTTCAAAGAAGTAATGTCGGGAGTCAAACCTAAAGTTGTAAGGTTTATTTATTTATTTTGCGGTATGAGCATGCAATCCTAGTAAAGATTTGGGCCTCGGCCTCGTCTTATAGCCGAAAAAAAAGGCCTTGCAAACATAATCTCATGATTTGAACAGATCATATAACATCACAAAAAATAATATGGTAATATATATTTTTTAAGGCGAACCTAAGGTATTAATTGTCATAAATAGTTACTAATTTTTTTGAAATGTAGATCTAACATATGTGAGTTTTGGCTTTGGCCACAATAATATCTTCATACACACCATTATGAATTGAACCTTTGATAATATAATATTTTATCATTAACTGGAAATGCTTCAAATTTTAAGTTAGTTTATCCTTCAATTAAATATTTTTAATAATATGACATAAACGAAAGGTTAGCCAAATGAGCTAATCCCTATTAGTGACAAAATACAATATTATGAACTAGTTTGACTTGAAAGATACAACAACAGGAATTATTATGATTGAAAATTAATTGAAATTATCATGATACACATGTGATGTAAAAGAGCATTCACTGAGTTAAACACTTTTTACTCATGTGACAATATATCAAATTTTGTATGAAGTTTTTTTACACTATTAATATATTATAATTAATTTAATCATGGAATCTGATATGAGGTGGTAATGGTCATCTAATTTCTTAACCAATGTCAAGGGTTTAATCATTGTCTTAGAGATGGAGCAACTAATGTGAAGAGATTAGTCAACGTTTCTAATGTTAGATGCCTGGGAAACAAAAAAAATTAGAGTGATTGGTCTGAGATTTCAGAAGCTTAAGTTTCCTCTACCAAAAATTTTTAAATAAAAATATTTAAAGATAAAAATTAATAATTCATTTTATGTTTGATTACTTTGAAGGTTGTTAAAGTTCCACTCAATTTTTAATTAGATATTTATGATTTAAAAATTTAGGATTTAGGGTTTAGGGTTTTTGTTTAGGTATCTATGGTTTAAAAATTTACAATCAAGTCCTTATACTATACAAATTTTTTCAATTAGTCCTCATAGTTTGATAATTTTGATCAAGTCCCCATACTTAGTGAACATTTTGAATTATGTCCTTATATTGTGTAAACATTTTCTATCAACTCCCTAAAAGTTATATGCATTGAGGGACTTGATTAGTAACTTTTGCATAGTAGAGGGACTTGATTGAAAACTTTTGTATACTATATATATTTTGTTAAAAAAATTTAAACTATAAGGATTTGATTAAAAAATTTTGTATAGTATAGAAACTTTTTTACAAATTTTTAAATTATAGAAACTTAATTGAAAAGCTAATTATTTTCAAGAAAAAAAATTACAAATAAACAATTAACAAAACCCCAATTCAGTCCTTCTAATTTTTCAAATAAGATAAATTAATCCTTGTAAAAATAAAACTCTCAAATTGCTCTATACAAAATTGACTATTGAGATAAATTGATCCTTGCGAAAAAAAACTCCAAAATTAGTTCTGTAAAAATGAATTGTCATATAAATTAGTTCTCTTAACCCCACTTATTAGAGGGACTAAATTCATCAATTGTTCAATTTTACAAGAATTGATTTATCTTACTTAAAATTTTATAGAGATCGATTTAAAAGTTTTATTTGTTGGGGACTAACTTTTTTTTTTGATGATTTAATTTTATAAAAATCAATTTGAGTTGTGATTTCAAGGCGATTAATTTATCTTACTTGAACTTTCAGAGGGTCAAACATATGTGTTTTTGTTAAACAATTTTTGTTCATAACCTGTCTGCAGAAAACGTCATGCCATTAACCTTGTCCGACGGCGCACACACCTCAGGTCAGGTCAGGTCAGGGCAGGCCTCACTCTGCAGTCAGCTCAGCCGAAAAATCAAAACCCAACCCAAATTCCCTGCCTCGCCCGGGGAAACACTAAAACGCGCACTGCGCATCCCCCACTTGGGCGCATTTTAGCATCCGAACTTCCTCTTTCTCTTCAATCTCTGCAACTATTCTTTCCTTCTCGAGAGAGAGAGAGAGGGGGACAGAGACAGGGACAGATTTTTCTTCTTCTTCTTTTTGAAAAAAAAGCGAAATTAAGATTATGGATAGAACCTTTCTCTCTCCGCCAGCAAAACGCAACGTTTCGGGTCTACCCGGCCCGAACCCGTTCTCCACAAACGACTCATCGAAGCGCTCCAAGCCTCCGCCTCCGCCGCTCCCCGTGCCGCCGGGACACGTGGCCTTCCGCCTACTCTGCCAGGCGTCGCGAATCGGCGGCGTAATCGGAAAGTCCGGCGCCGTCATCAAGAGCCTCCAGCAGTCCACCGGCGCCAAGATCCGCATCGCTGACGCGTCTCCTGAGGTGCCGGACCGCCTCATCGTGGTCGTCGGCGACGGCGCCATCGCCGGCAAAGTCTCGCTGAGCGGCGGCGGGAACTTCGAGGTCTCTAAGGCGCAGGAGGCGCTGTTGAAGGTTTTCGACAGGATTCTGGAGGTGGCAGCGGAGACGGAGGGGATTGAGGTTGGGGACAGGGTGGTCTGTTGCAGGCTTGTGGCGGATGCGGGTCAGGTCGGGTCGGTGATTGGGAAGGGTGGGAAGATCGTGGATAAGATCAGGAAGGACACTTCGTGTAGAATTAGGGTTTTCGTTGACAATTCGGCACCATCCACTTCTTCTACCGATGAAGTGATTGAGGTATATGATGCAACTTACCGTTTGTTTCAGTTTCTGATTGTGACTCTGAAGATTTTTTTTGTTTTTGGGTCAAGGATTAGTGTAGTTTTTCAGGACTAGTAATCTCAAAAACTTCGATTACATTGTTGGCAATGAGAATGGTTTCCCTTCTGATTTTGGACACTGTTTTTGGATTGGGTTTTTTTCCCCCAGTAGTGAAGCTTGTGGTTTCTATGTTGAATAGTTGAAGTTGAAGGTGAGTGATACTAGTGTCTTGAGGGCTCTTTTTTTTTATTTTTTGGGGGTGGGTTGGCGTGTTTTTATTATTATTATTATTATTATTTTTGGGGGGGGGGGGGGGGGTGGTTCTAATGTCTTGATGGGTCTAGGGAGACGGTTTCAATCTCATGGCTTAGGAGGTGCTGAATAATAAAAGGCCATGTGAATATGGTGAAAGGGCTTCAGTTTATTAATGATAATTGAACTTGAAGGTGAGTGCTTGATTGGTAGTGTCTTGATGGGGCTAGGGAGACAGGGTTTTAATCTCATGGCTTAGGATGTGGTAACGTCTTCCAACTGAACAATAAGAGGGCATGTGAATATGGTGAAGGGCTTCGGTTCATTAATGACATGCAAAGATTTTCTTTCAAAAAGGCTGTGGGTTGGAGAACGGTTCCTGAAACGATGCTCAAATGGAGAATGTAGTGTCATTTTATGTTTTTATCTGCCCATAACTCTTTATGAGGTGCCTAAGCTGCTCTTTCTTTTAATTTATTATTGAGCCACGTCATTCATACCATTACTTCGTTGCATTCTTTCGTAGTGAATAGCACTGCTGTTTCCTTTTTATGCTGAGAAAACATTCTGCTTTGTTGTAGATAGAAGGCAATGTGTCATCTGTAAAGAAGGCACTTGTTGCGGTCTCTCGCCGTCTTCAAGATTTCCCTCCTCCTGATAGAACAAAGATGTTGGGAAGCAAACTATACGAAGTGGCTCAGAATGAAACCTCAGTTGCAATTCCGCATGAGACTTTAGCAGCAGTTCCACGCAAGACTTCTACTGCAGTTCCGCGAGAGACTTTAACTGATCTGCATGTTGACCATCGTCTGCAGAGGAGCTCTGTACTATCTAGTTTTTCCAGTAGCTCTAACAGCTATGCCACTGGAGTTCATTCATTATCAGTTGAAGATAATAAAGTCGCATCCTTGGAGCCAAAAGCACTTCAGCTGGAAGTCAGCTTTAGAATTCTTTGTTCAAATGATAGAGTTGGAGGTGTTATTGGAAAGGGTGGCAGTATTGTGAAAGCTCTTCAGAATGAGACGGGGGCTACTATTAGTATTGGTCCCTCTGTAGCTGATTGTGACGATCGAGTAATTACTATTACTGCATCAGAGGTTTGTTAACCATAAGCTGTCTGCTTTTGTTTCTGTGTCCTAGAGTTGTATGTGTATCTTTATTGTTATTCTGCAGATTAACTTTTTTCTGTTCGTGGTGGCTTCATTTTTACAGAATTCTGAGTCAAAATATTCTCCAGCACAAAAGGCTGTTGTGCTTGTTTACACAAGGTCTGTTGAGGCTGGAATTGAGAAGGGGCTAGATTCGGGAACTAAGGGGTCATCTGTTACTGCAAGACTTGTAGTTCCATCAAACCAAGTTGGTTGTTTGTTGGGAAAAGGTGGAGTAATAGTGGCAGAAATGCGGAAGGCAACAGGGGCTAGCATAAGAATTATTGGGACTGATCAGGTTCCGAAATGTGCATCAGATAATGATCAAGTGGTACAGGTTCGGAGATGATTATTTGTTTTATTTAATTTTACAATTAAAATGTGCTGAAGAATCCCTTTTGTTTTTCCTGTAAATGTTATTTTGTGTATCAAGCAACTCAAAGAAAACTTCCCTCTTTGATCATGTGACATTTGAAGATTTTAAGATAGGTGTGTCCACCCTTGCAACATACATGCTGCAAACATTTATCAATTATCATCCTTATGTGTGTATGGTTTGCTTCTTATTTCTTGTTTTCTTCTTAATTTTACTCTTTTAACTCGGATTTGGGCTAGGGGGGAACCTGAAAAGAAGTAAAAATATACCTAGAGATAGAAGTTAAAAGTCTCTTACATATGTGGCCTGGTTACTATGCTTCTGGGGACACATCTACAGTCCTTGCACAAAGCTTCAATGTGGATGCATCCATTTTGTTCAATATAAAGAATGAGGTTCTGGGCATGGCAAATAGTTGCTGTAACTGTGATGGTCTATCGGACCTTAAAAGAAACACGGTCAATTATTAGTTTCTGCTGACGAATCTTTATTTTTCCTGACCCTTCTCTTGAGGATTTTTGATGTTGCCATATTTTTAAAGCTGCTGTAATTATGGGTTTTAAGTAGGGAAGGGTAAAAGGAGAGATAAAGACTAACATTAGTAAGACTATTGATATGTTTTAATACTGTGTGACACAAAAGACAAAACGCTAATCCTTAATTCTAATTGACTCCTAATTTTAATTAAGTAAACAAGGAAATAAACATGAAATAAAAGAGAATATAAAAATCAGTCTTAAGGGATCATGAAAGATAGTCTTTGATTTTCGAAGATATGGTTTGCGATACTCTATGATGTTAAGATATGGTAAAGATAATCTTTTATCTAACGGAAAAGGTATGGTGAAGATAATATGAGATATTTTCATATATTTTAAATTAAACAAAAAGGGAATGGTAATATCTAGCAATCTGGGACTGGCGGAATAGCCAAAGACCACTTGCATTATCTCTTTGGTGACATGCATACCAGTTATAGCAACTGCTATGGCATTGATTCCACTGGTGTTTCTTGGCAGTTTTGCAGTAATTAATTCCGAATTATGGCAAGTTATGCTCTTGAAGATCCTCTTAGTAACTTTGAAGATGTGGTTGTATTTATGCGTTAATATTGTATCTGTGCATATATTTTGACCCAAATGCACTGATTTAGATTTGAGTAGAGATCAAGCTTATTTCCTAGAGTATTTCTATGTTGGCCACTGATTCGTAATGTAAATTGTTTGTTATATTTGTTCACTTGAGTATCATGATAATCCTTGCAGCAATGTTTGAGTATTTGTGAGTTACTTTATTTACATCCTTGTTTTTTTTTCAGATATCGGGAGAGTTTTCATGTGTGCAAGATGCATTATATAATGCAACAGGTAGACTGCGAGATAATCTTATTATCAGCACACAGAACAGTGCTGGAACGAGGAGCCTTTCCTCTGCACGAGCTGATGATACCAGTCCCTATGGGCGTCCAAGGGATACTATTTCTCTTGAAGGTCAACCAGCTCCTGGCGTTTCTCATAGTTTAAGTAGACATATCTTGCCTCAAAGCATCGATCTTCATGATCCAAGTAGACATACTTTGCCGCAAAGCATTGATCATCATGATCTGAGTAGGTATACTTTGCCTCAAAGCATCGATTTTCATGATCCGAGTAGACATACTTTGCCGCAAAGCATTGATCATCATGATCTGAGTAGGCATACTTTGCCTCAAAGCATTGATCATCATGATCGGAGTAGCCGTACTTTCCCTCAAAGCATTGATCATCATGATCGGAGTATGCATACTTTGTCTCAAAGCGTTGATCATCATGATCTGAGTAGGCATACTTTGTCTCAAAGCATTGATCATCATGATCTGAGTAGACATACGCTGCCCCAAAGCATTGATCATCATGATCTGAATAGGCATACTTTGTCTCAAAGCATTGATCATCATGCTCTTGTACGAAATTTAGATCGTCCTCCTTCGCCAGGGTTATGGGCACCACCGGTATATCTCGTCTTGGCTACTTGGTTTACCTTCACAAGTTATTGCTGTTGTTGTTATTATTGTTATTTTATGATTAAATTTGATTGCAGACAGCAGCTGGAATAAATTCAAGAGGCATTAGTGATGTTAGTTGGGGATTGCCATCTCGAAAAGGCGGCTTAGAACTTGTCAGGTTGTTGATATGCATAACAAATGTGACTGATTTTAATGCAAATATATCATTTGAAAACAAACTTCAGGCCTTCTTAGTATCATAAATTCATATATCTCACAAGTATAAAATGCTGTTTTTCATACCCAAACAAAGATAATAAAATAAAATAAAATGCTATTTATGCTGTGATATAATGCATGTACATATCTGTGCTATACACATCCCTTAACTTCATCAAATCATGGACGTGAACGAAATTGCTGCTTTGTGCTAATTTATCTTTTATTATTTTTTTGAAACTATTAGTTCTGTTGTACTATCATTGCCATGTATGTGTATGTCAGTGTATGTTTAATACCTCTTTTGCAATTCTAATCGTACCTCTAGTTTTGGAACTGTATATGTTATTTAGTAGTGTTGCACCATGCATCATACTGTTAGATTTGACATTACTTTTCTTTTCTTGGATCATTGCTTGTTTCCTCTTTTTTTTTTAAATCCAACTTTGGAGTGAATTTATAGTTGATTAGAGCATGGTTTCTGATTGAGTGGTGTAAACAGTTAAGCCTGAGCATAAAGAACTAGATGTCACATAACTTTCAGATTTCTTATTATGATTCTTCTTGGTCTGCAGTGGAAGTAAATCTGCTATTGTGACTAATACAACTGTGGAAATCATGGTGCCTGACGATACTATTGACTCTGTATATGGGGAAAATGGGAGCAATCTGGCTCGTCTGAGACAGGTAGGCAAACTTGGTCACGTTCACTTACATATATTTTTTGTTTTTTCACTTGTTTAGCTTTCACCATGCTAATCCTTGTGATCTCAAATTTGTGATCACTAATTTGATTTCATAATTGGTTATTTGCTCCTTAAATCTGTTACTAGAGAAAAACTAAATAATGATGCCGAAATCTCTGGCTCCTGCAGTAAAGTTGTTCCAAGTAATCATTTTTAGCTATTTCCCAGCTCCTAGATGATTGACTCTTTAGTTTCCTATCCAGTAAAATATATTTCAACTTACATAAATCTCCATTTATGAACCTAGACATAAAACAGCATTCATCAATATATACTTGCACTTCTACAAATTCTCTCTGTAAACTTAAGCATAGTCTTTTATGCTACCTACTTGCAATTATAAAAAAAAAAGTACACCCTTCCTTCAAATCACACATTCATTATAAAAGAAGAATTGAAAAATGGAAAAAAGCCTTTAAAAACAAAGTGCTCTATCCCAGCTAAAATTTATTTATATAATTTACAAAAATGTTGTAACTAACAGTATGCAGGCTGAATTTCTAGTTACGTGATATTTTGTGAGCATTGATTTGTCTTGCGTTTTATCTATTTTTATTCTATTTTTATTCGGGTCTGGATTTTTTTAATCTAGAACAGACCTGTGGAATTGGTACTATGAACGATGGAACTTCTTACAAAGATATTATCAAGTCTTTATTTAACCTGATATTTTAACATAAAGTTATTGTCATCAACAGATTTCAGGTGCCAAGGTTGTTGTACATGAACCTCGTCCTGGAAGCGGTGACAGAACTATTGTCATATCCGGTACACCTGATGAAACCCAAGCAGCACAGAGCCTTCTCCAAGCATTTATTCTAAGTGGATCATCATGACAATGTCTCCTCACTCATGTCATGTGCCATTGTTTTTGACGTAAATACTTTAGTGGTTTAATTTATTGACTTTTTCCCCCAATTGTAATCCCCCTCAACCTGAAATCATGTAATATCCTTTTTTCCTGGCCTTGTATCATTCCCAGTCCGGCTCATCTTTGCCGAATTGTTTCAGCTAAGGCCTAAGGCTGTCCATTGAAGTTTGAACGGTAGTGTAGTGATTTAGCGTCAGTCACTTGATTCTTTAGTGCATACCTCAGTGACAGGAAGCCTTTCGATTCAACAGCTTTCGCCTTTGTTTTTCTCCTTCCTGTTAGTCTCCCTTGCATCTATCTATGTCTTGACTCAACCACTGATCTTAGATTAGTTAGTACGATTGAAATGAGCTTTCCTTCAATACCCTCGAATTTATTGTCCATGATGAACATTTCTGAAATACCAGGAAGTAGTTCATCATTTTTGCATCTTGCAATCATGTCCATCTAGCGGCAAAGGCATATTAGTTATTAGATGATAGACATTGAGTCACAAGGTTCTGATTGACGTTCGATATTGAAAGGGGTAAATATAGCAAATTGCTTTTAACTTCGTAGTATTTCTCTCTACCTCGTGCTTACACTTGCTCGTCTTAAATTGTTAAGAGCCGATATAACGATTATCCTAGAAAAAAATCTAAACAGAGTTTGCGTAAGAGAGAATTCTGGAGTTACAAGATTAAGAGGTGAGACTGTGAAAGCATTCCTTTCAAAATCGAATATTACACAGCTACAATCCACCCAAGGAATCCTCGCCGTTTCACACATACATTCTTCAAACCAAATGACAGTGAATACATAATAAAACTTCTGGAGCCTCCCATTCAAGCTAATACTAGTATAGTGTTACACAAATCATGTAAAACATTATTACGCCATGTCAAAAATCGTTTTGAAAACAAGTTCACTCAGGCAGCCAAATAATGGTCAGGGACCCTTCGCAAGTAAGTGAATCGGTTGACAGCTGCTGCAGGGATTCGATTTTGCTGAATATGGCATCCACTAGGGGATTAAGATCAACAAAACAAATCCGAAATTGTGATTAAGACAACAATAATAGTGATTGTAGCAAAATGTTGCCTTTTTTAATGACTATTGGCAACCCGTTTTAAGGTAGTTTTGTCTTCGGCTGAGACAATACGAATTCAGACTCAGCCAATGCCCCTTTTCTGATTACAGGCAACATAATTCAGCCTAAGGCAACACTTCGAAAGCGTTCCCTATAGGCAATACTAATGCTGATTATGGCAAAAGCATTTCCTTTTCAAATAATTACAGGAGTTTCTGCACAACAAAGAAGTCCCAGGTCCAACTTGTGCTTAATACTCTTGATCAATTCTGTAGCATGTCCGGTCTCAAGGTTAGTCTCGAGAAATCTCGGGCTCTTTGTTCCCCTAACTTTAGTCCAGGCAAGAAAAAAACTATTGCGGGTTTGTCCTCTATCAGATTTGTTTGTGACTTAGGAAAGTATCTTGGCGTCCCGATTATGAAAGGGAGAGTTACAAGAGCTACCTTCAGTCCAATCATTGAGAAAATCTCCACTCGATTAGCCTCCTGGAAAGGTAAACTTCTCAACAGAGCAAGTAAATTGTGTCTAGCTCAATCGGTTATCTCTGCCATGCCTATTCATATCATGCAATCCTTATGGATCCTTGAATCTGTTTGCACTCTCATGGATCGTATAACTAGGGGCTTTCTTTGGGGCAAGAAGGATGGCTCGTGAGGTTTGCACTTAGTTAATTGGTCAACTATTTCCAAGCCTGAGAAATTTGGTGGTTTAGGTGTTCGTGATAGCCGTATTACTAATGTTGCTCTGCTGGGAAAAATGATCAGGAATATTCTAAATCATCCCTTAAATCTCAGCACTCAGGTCTTGTATGCTAAATATGGGGCTAATGACCATATTTTCCTTTCTAACAACAAAACGGGGAGCTCTTATCTTTGGCAGGGTATTGTAAAGACAGCTGCTATCCTCCACGAGGGATTCCATTTCCGTCTGGGTAGTGGGAATGGCTCTTTCTGGTATACTCTTTGGACTGGCCATAATAAACTCTGTAATGAGGTTGATTATATCCACATCAGTGACACACAGCTTCAGATTAAAGATCTCTGGCACAATGGGAAATGACATTTCCAGCATCTCGCTCCTATGCTCCCTTCCCACATTGTTGACTTTATTTCAGCCTTTGATATTCCGGAATTTGATGGTTGTAGAGACTGCTGGATTTGGACTGGTCATGCTTCAGGTGCTTATTCAGCTTCAAGTGCTTATAAGTGGCTAATCTTGATGGAGGATTACCCAGAGAATGGAGAGTGGACCTGGCTTTGGAAACTCAAAGTCCCAGCTAAGTTTTCCTTCCTTGTCTGGCTCTGCTTTCATAATGCTCTTCCATCTAATGAGTTTCGTCACAAAAGAGGTCTTGCCCCCTCCCTTTTATGTACCAGATGTATGAATACGCCTGAAAATGCTATCCATTGCCTTAGGGACTGTCCTGCTCTTGGTGATTTTGGGAGCATGTTGGCTTTGCTCCTGATATTAACTTCTTCACATTAGATCTTAAGTCCTGGCTCCGCTTCTACATTAATAGCCCGAATTCTTTATTGTTCTTGACCTGTGTTTGGTGGTGTTGGTGCTGGCGCAACAATTGGGTTATTGGGGATAATTCTTGAAATGTTTTCTAGATTTTGGCTAATGTGAGACACACGTTTTCTGATGTGCAGCGCTGTTTCAACATTGGAGTTTTCAACAGTTCTGAGCATCCTAGGGAGATTATTTGGTCCAAACCTCCAATTGGAAGTATCAAGATCAATGTTGATGGGAGTGTTAGGACTAACCCTTGGCGTGCAGGTTTTGGGGGCTTGCTGCGTAATCACTCAGGAGACTGGATCTTGGGCTTCTCAGGCTCCTTGGGCCAGCAAGATATTGTGTTTGCTGAACTGATGGCTATCAAAAAGGGTTTGACTACTGCTTGGTCCCTTAACTATTGTAGCATTTTGTTGGAAATTGATTCCTTAGAGGCTTGGCGCCTAGTTACTCAAGAGCATAGTGAATATTATATCTATGGGGCACTCATCTCTGACATTCTTCATCTCGTCCAGTGCGATTGGACTATAAGTATTTACCATACTCTACGGGAAGCTAATGCTTGTGCTGATATTTTGGCTAAACTGGGAGCAGATCAAATTCATCCTCTCAGGACTTGGACATCCCCTCTGTCTCACATGCACTCCTGCCTTGCTTCGGATGCTCAAGGTGTTGTCTATCTTCGTTCCTTGTTTTGTTCTTCTGCTTTCTTTTCTCTGTACACCAAAAAAAATAATAATAATTACAGGAGTTTAGACAACACAAATTCTGCCTAAGGCAACACTTTAGCATTGGTTTTTAATGATTAAGCATGATTTCCATATTATCATGTGCTCTTTGCAGCATTAGTTCAACATTGTAACTAGTGCTTTTCGTTTTTTGCTGCCCTTAGCGTCCCAACAAGTGCTTCAAATATATTTGCGCATTGGTCATCGTTAATAGTGTCCCAAATGTAACCTTCACAATACAAGCCATGTTTTTGTTCATCTCATGAATATGGTATCCATTAGGGCATTAAGATTAACAAAGCAAGTCCATAATAAGATTAAAGGTGAAAACTACAAATTGCACAGAGATGATTGACGAACAAATAAATATTGAATAACTATTGAACTCAAACCCAATGCACTACAAATTACTAAACAAAACAAGCCATGTCAGGTCTTGGCAACTCACATGGGGAAAGGGACAATAAAAAAGGTTTCAACTTTCAGGTGTCGAAGTGTTTTATATGAAAATTATTGGGGCTCCATTGAAGAGTAAATCATATGTATCTGTTCTTCCGGAACTTTCCTGTCTGATCATTAATGTAGAAGGTGGACGGACATAATAGAAAGCGAGGTAAGAGCCATTGAATGGAAGAAAGAACAGAATGAAATGACATCAGGGGCTAATATAGACCCCAGGAAACAAATCAGGATACATGGATTTGTAAATGCATGATGTTAGGGGTCCTAAAGTTCCACCCCCTATCTGCTGTTATGAATTAAAAATGTATCCAAACGATAAGATTGGATAATTCTTCCTTCACTTTTTTTTCTAAAGGAAAGGACCAATCTTTCTTACGGGATTTTGGTAATTTATCAAGGCAAATTCATTAAGTTGGCATAACCACCAAAACTGAATTGTATCTCACCTTTTATTTTCATTTTGAGAGGCTAGGCCTAGGAGCTAGGCATAGATCCATAGTTAGGAATAAGATCCCCTAGATGAACTCAAGCTTTGGATCCACAAGAAAGTAACACAAACACAAGTATCGCATTTAGCAAACACCATAGCTTTAGTTTAGCAATAACACCATTTTCTTCATCAGGGTCGAACAAAAGCCAACTTGAAACTTTATATATATATATATATATATATATATATATATATATATATATATATATATATATATATATTGAGCAATGTTATTCTAATATCTAAAACTCGATATTTAAATGAGACACCTATTTCATCACTATTAGATGTGATTAATGGATGGAGATAGTAGGAATCATCATCACATTCAATAGTGATAGAGCGGGGGTCTTTCCTTTACACTCATTCTTTTTTTTTTTTTATGTTAAAATAACTTTTTGGGCTACTGACTCTTCAAAAGTGAAGGCCAAGGGAGAGAGGTGTTTTTCATTTTTCTTTCCTATTACTACCTTGTAAGAACCATCTGCTTGGTGTTTGCCAGGCCTCTTGAGTCTTGATTTCTTCCATGGGGCACCTAACCTCCTTCTTCAACATTTTGCTTATGCTTCCAACCTGCACTCTGTCTTTGCTTCTGATCACAGCAACCTCATGATAACAAAATATTTTTCCCCTGACTCCATCTTATAGTGACGGTGTATGTGCACTTGTTTTTTCAAAAAAACATGTTACCATATTAAAACCTTTTAACTTTTTTGAAAAATGTGTAATTAGACCTTATAACCTTTTACCCCATCTTTGAAAAATACGAGAAATGCTACGATTTTAGAAAAATATATAAAATATTTTTTTATAAAATCTATAAAAATTATTGGATAAAATAACATAAAATAATTCACTAGTTTATCAAAAGCATAACAATTATGATCTAATGGTTCCGGATACAAAATTTTTATTATACAGAATTTTACTTACTCGGGGGAATGTATTTATAATTTGTTTCTAGACATAATAAGATTCCATAAAAGTAATTTTACAAAAACGGGATTGTCAAAAACGTCAACTTCGAAGAAAACAAATTCAGGCTGTGCGACAATGGAAGTGCTATATAATACTTCATTTTGTTTTTACCCAAAAACAGAATAAACAATTATTTTTTTTACCCTTTATTTGACTCGGAACATTTTATACTATTTTATTACTTCTTTGAGTGTCCAGTTTCAGTGAATGGATGAATAATCAGTAAAGCTCGTGTTTTTGGGAACGAAAGTGTTGCGCACGAACCTCTCAGTGTTTTCCATTACTACGCCTTTCCTTTTCTTCCCACTATTCTTCCTCTCTTCATTAGGGTTACCAAAAGCTTCAAACTTCCTGTTTGGAAGCAGAGAAAATTGGAGCCAATTTTCCTGAGAAAATTTCACTCTAAAAAAAAAAATAAAAAACAGAGAAGTAGCTGTGACTGATGCTTGAGAAATGGATACTTTGAATCAGCAGAGACTGCAAGAAAGACCCATTGAGGATGTTGAAGGCCAACAACAACAACAGCAACAGCAACAAGTGGTGGTGGTTCCTATGGGGGTTAATGATGGGATGTTGAACCCTTCACAGTATGGTACTAATGGAATTCCTCATGAACATGATGTGGAAGAAAAAGAAGAAGAAGAAGAAGAAGAAGAAGGCCGTGTGAGTTCCGGGTTATGTGGGACCAGTGCTTCTCCTGTTCAGTCTCGAACCAGTGAGCTCACCATTGCTTTTGAAGGCGAGGTTTATGTTTTCCCAGCTGTAACCCCTGAAAAGGTTTTTTTTTTTAATTATTATTATTATTGTGTTGTCAACTTATTCATGCTGTTTTTACTTGTTTTCTCCTCGTAGGGTATTAATAAATTTTGATGTCGAGAATCATCCTTTATTGGGAATATACTTAAGAAATGTTAGTTTCCAGTGTTCTTGTTATGATGATAAACCGAGTTGTTATTATTATGTTGAGAAAGAAGTCTTGTTAGATATGGCTTTGTAAGGTCATGTATGTATTCATAGTTGACCAGTTATTATGATTATGTTGGTGGTCCTTGCTGAGAGATACCTATAGGCAGTCATTTGTGTCAGGTCTACTTCATTCCATAGGGTGCACCCTGAATTTAATTTTGTTTCTTCAAAAAAAATTCATTGATTTTGTATTTTGCTGACTTCTACAAAGTGATGTCGTGTTTTGTTTTTTTTTCCCGGGAAATACAGGTGCAGGCTGTATTGTTACTTTTGGGAGGGCAAGAGATGTCCATCAGTGCCCCCAGCTCTGATTCTTCATTGCAGCAGAACTGTCAGAACATTCTGGTATTCCTTTGAAAATTAATTTTTCTAGATGGGTTTTATCACATGGTGTTGCTTAACATATTGTTAGGTTTTCTTATAATTATATGCCAGGGAATAAATGATGTTTCCAGAAGTTCAAAGTTTTCACAGAGAATTGCATCACTTGTGAGGTTTCGTGAAAAGCGAAAAGAAAGATGCTTTGAGAAAAAAATTCGGTACACTTGCCGTAAAGAGGTTGCCCAGAGGTAGGGTATGGACTAGGGAAAATTTGATTAATTGTGTCTTTTGAATATTTGTTGGTTGTTTTCCTTCTATAATGTTGATTGACACAATTTTCCCCCTTTGCTCGTTTATAGTATGAATCTATGTAATGATGAACAAACATTTAAAAAATTGTTAGACATAAAAAGAGAAAGTAGTGCAATAGTGCATATTAGTGAAGCACTTTCAGTTGAATTTAATTTGTCAGTTGACTTGAGAAAGCTTACCATTTTATACCACTACTTATTTATTTCACAAGCTTTCAAGTTGAGATCAGGACTTCAGCTTTGCTTGATCAGACACAATTTGAAATTCTGTAAGCACAGGTCTAACTTCTATGCTTCATTATTAAGTTTGGCTCCCCATATCCCTCTCACTAACAGACACATGCATATGAAGCTGCGATAATTTATGCAGTTTAAAGTTGATATGTTACATTCGTGATTAGTAATTTAATATTTACTTATGCCGATGTTCAGCATACATGCTTATCACAGCCTTGGAAATCCTAGCACTTAGAAATGGTTTTGGTTTTTTCACTAACTGCTTGCCCTCTGAATATTGACACTGTTCTTCTTGATATTGATGACATCTGACTGTCTAATAGGATGCATCGTAAGAATGGACAGTTTGCATCACTGAAGGAAGGCTACAAATCTCCTGCTGAAAACTGGGATTCAAGCAATGGTGCTCCATGTCCACAGTCTACGTGAGTTTGAAATTGTATTAACTTAAGGATTTGATGGTTTTTTGTATTTTAATATATTGCATGCTGGTGCTAATATGTTTATTGTTCTGTTGGACCTCTGCCATTATTAAGTGAACGTAGATGTCAGCATTGTGGAATTAGTGAGAAGTCTACTCCAGCTATGCGCCGAGGACCAGCTGGTCCAAGATCTCTGTGCAATGCCTGTGGACTTATGTGGGCAAATAAGGTAAACAATATATGTTTGCTAGACTTCATGTGGAATTTTGTTTCTTGTTATTGATTACACCTGCTGCTCTCCAGAATCAGATTGTGCATGTAAATATGTATCAAGTTTGTAGTTTTTTTGTTTTCATGGTTACACTAACTAGAAGCCATGGCTTGAAGACTATAACATTTGCCCTCTATACTATATTCAAATTCTAGTATTAAAATATTTTAAAAGGCTTTTTTTTTTCCTTCACTTTTCAGCATTGAATGCCCGGAAAAAGAAAATGTTTGTTCTATTCAACATTTCTTATCTATTATTGTTATAAACATCACATGGCCTTGGGAATTGTGTAAAAGGTGTTTATTTTCTTGTCTGGATTGTCATGCATGTGCAATTGACAAACTGCTTTATTGCATGTTTCTTTGCTGCCTAATGGGACTACAGTAATCTTGTTTATATTATGCTAATATGCTATTAATCATTGTCAATTATGTCCTTAATTGATTTGAAGGGAACTCTGAGAGATCTCAGCAAAGCCGCAAGGGTCACTTTTGAACAAAATGCGCTGGTATTTAATGGTTTAACTTTTTCTTTTACCTTTAAGATTTTGGTCAAACAATTTTTTGTCTTCCATTTCTGTAGTCTCTCCTATTGTAAAATATTAAAAAAATATATATTATGGCTTAATGCATTACGGCAACAATCAACCAAAAAATAAAAGTTGTACTGAGACATGTCTGCCTCATACTTGACAGACCTAGACCTCAATAATTATTAACCATAGTTTTGTCTAACCAGAATGAAGTTGCATTCTTTCATTAGTAATATGTGGGTCTCACATGGTCATGTCATTCCAAGTCTTACTAGGAGAACATAAGCTTGCCTCCATCCAATAGTACCCAGATCTGACTCAAATGCCTGAAAATCAGAATAGTTTAATCGTAAACAGGGGCAAGATTTTTCTTTTTTTTAACATTATGTAAAGACTTATCAGCTATCAGTTATTCAGTAATTGGCTCTGCGTGTATCCCTTTCATTATACTCGATTTTTGTTTAAAACCTTCTAATTATGTTCTAGATAACGTTTCATTTCTATTGTGGCATGAATGGATGAATTATATAATATGTAAGAGCTAGGCGCAATACAAAATTATTATTATGTTAGAAAATCGAGTTTAAACTATAATTTTTCTCCTAGTAGTCACCTATTTCAGATTTCTTGATATGATATGTTCTCAAAGTTTTTTGGTATTTCAAGTCAAATAATTTTGTCTTTACCCTTAGGATACTTCAGCTGATATAAAGGCTTCAACAACGGAACCAGAAAACTTTTGTCCTGACCAAAACAAGGCAGTGTGTTTTCGTGGGACTTATCTTTGGCAAATAATAGAGCCTCTTTTTATACGGAAAATGTTGCTCTCATTATTTTGAGTGCTTTTATTTGCATAAATGGACTCAGATAGCTGATTCTGTTTTGTTGCACTGTTATTTATATTAATAATCAACTTCGTGTCTATCAGGTAAGCCTAGAGGAAACTAAACCTGTGCCAGCTGATTCCAGACAACCTGAGATGAAGAATGAGCAGGTTTTTTTTTAAATTATTATTATTATTATTATTATTTGTTTGTACATGTGGACCTTTTTTCCCTATTAGTTAAAGGTTACTATCATTGTCTTATTTGGTCACATGGGCTTGACTAATAATGGAAGGATTTGAAAAATAACAATGCGATCATATAATGATTTAACAATATTATTTTCAGCTTGTGTGGAACTCTTATGGTATGTTATTCAGAATGTAAATATTTTTTTCAAAAGAGAAAATTGATTGAATGATGCTGGTATATAGATGAGTGTATCCCCTTTAGCTGTGTCTATAATGATAACCATTTTCTCTGCAGTCCCTTGGTGACCCTTTATGAATTTCAGATTGGTTGGTAACCTGGTGTTCAGTTCATGAATATACTGAAAATTGTCTAATTTGGAATATTTTGTCATCAAATTTAATTCTTTGATTTACAGTATATACTTGAAACTGCTGAAGCAGTTACTGACAATTTATCCATCCAAGTGGAGAATCATGCTCTCAGTGTACATCAAGAGGTGTTCCTAATTCTTTTCTTTCCCTTTTTGATTAATCTAATAAGAGGTATCCTTGTTAAAGGCAAAAGTTTTGAAAAGGGTTGGTTTTGGGGTGATATCACTATATCAGCCTCCCATGAACATTACTTGACAACTGGTATGTTATACTTTTGAGGATTGCAGGACAATAATCTCGAAGATCTGGCTGATGCTTCTGGGACAGAATTTGAGATTGCTGCAGGTTTTGATGAGCAGGTACCTGTTTTCATTTTCGAAGACTCAACACGAATCATAAGTATGGGGGACTGAACCTTATATATGGCCCTGCTAGGCATAAAAGCCTTTATGCTATCGCTATCAGTTAATTGTTTAAACTCATTAGCAGTTGAGCATGCTTACAGGTTGACATTGATGATTCCAACATGAGGACGTACTGGCTATGATCTGAGGATATTTCCATGCGCCCCCGCACATTGACAGACTTGGTTTGTTTGCAATACAAACGAATGTGCAATGCTGGTTCAACTAACATTGGACTTCCGGAGATAATTTATGTTTTATAGACAAATTATTTTTGGAAGCATTGTGAATTATGATTGTAGACTTAGAATTTTTCACACATATATGAGTTTCTGTACATCATATTGGTACCGGATTCGATTTATATATTGTGAATAGTTCAGTTTTTGCCCTCTACATTGCCTTCATTATACAGGGATTTTGTTTTCTTTATGGACCCGCTTTTTAGGGTGCAATTGGATGAGAGGAGAAATATTGTATTTAACATCTGCGTAGTTTGGATTTTGCATAATTAGATCTCGGGATAATTACATTCTACTGGAAGTTATTATTTCTTATTTATTTGGGGCTGAAAAATGGGTAAACATGTAGAAGGTCTTGCGATTAATGAAATACTGGATTGCTTGATTTTCATTATGTGCATGGTTTACCCCACCAAAGCTTAACTGACAATTCCCCCGAGACACGGAAAGCGCAAATGAAAATGACAAAAGCTAGAAGAAACTAAATGAAAATGGAATCCGGGGTTAAATAAGTTGTTTAGGAAAAAAGTTGAAATAATTTAGGGTCTAAAGATTAGAGTTTTAAGTTCAGCGTTTGTGGTGATTGGAATATGGTTTGGGCAAAGGTATTCATAGTGTATTTCGTCCGTGCAAAAGCATTTCAATGGCACTTGAAATCTGATCTTTTTAGGAGTTGTAATTAGATAATTAGAAGTCTGAAAATTATCCTGTTCGCCAGATAATTCAATTGCCATGGTGAACAACCTCGCAGAAAGGAAGAAGATATTTACCTCCTTTTATTCCTTGCATGATTTTGGTCCTTTTGGAGTTTTCGTGCAGACATATTTATTTCTTCTACTCAAAGAGGCACTGTTACTATACTAACTTTATACAGAAAATTCCTGAAGTGGTCAAAGAAGTTTCACTACACGTTACAATTTGCTCTGGCGATCCACCAACTTGGGGTCAGATTGAACAGTTGTGGTAAATCGTATGTACAAATAAATCCTTGCTTCAGATAACATTGCGCGCGGTTATTGAGGAAAAAATCAATACCTAGTGAGATGGCGGCGTAGCCAGAGGTCATACATGACCATATGAAACGCATCTAGTCTAACTGGAGGTGTATTCCACTTGAAATGCTTCTGGACCTGAATCACAAACAGAAAATTCGAACAAATCAACAGGAGATTAGAGGTATCATCTCACCACAAAAAGCCCAAGGTTTCATTTCTGCAAGCTTGAAGCATACTCTATAGACAAACTATGTTAAGGTGGCATCATATGTTTTGGTAAGCCATACTATGCATGTCATATGAAGATGATGCCGATACTTGCAAGATACAACATCTACCGTAGATATCATGATAGAATAATAGAAACGATGCTTTATTTCAGTGTATTACTACTTGTCATCTTAAAGACTTAAAACTCGCATAAAACTACTAGTATGGAGGATATTATAACTGAAAAGAAAGCATATTCCAAACTTAGATCTTCTCAGACTAGATGAGTAGCATCAGTATGATCCTCAATAGTTGCACAAACTATCAGCTTTAGTAATATTTAGAAATTGAGAAACTGAAATTTAGTACTATTATTGTGTGGTACCTTTACTAAGTTCTGATTCAATGTCTTGAAATGTTTCTCAGATACATTTCTCAGAATGTCTTTGAGATGATAAACGTCAGTTTCCTTCAGTACAACAGAAAATTTCCTCCAATCCAGAATATCATTAAAAGGCAAGTCATAATAGTTTGATATGATGACTGCAGAGAGACGAACAAGAAATTGTGTTAGAAGACTGCATTTATAGATGAGATAGGGAGTAAGCAAGCGGCACATTTTTTATGGAAGGCAATTACTACAACAACTTATATGAGAATTATATCCAAAAGTTGAAAAAACAAAGAGTGAAAGCGGGACTAAGGTGGTTAATTACTTGGAACATTATTCTATTACAGATGTGCAAATATGCACAATAACAACATCCGTTGGACAAACAACGAATATAATACTTGTTACTCCCCGTTAGAGACTCTTTCCAAGTGCCAGAATAGTTTTTTGGATGCGCAAAAATCATATGCATGTTTATTACTTGCAGAAGAGCTATAGACATGGTAAAACGAGGAGGCAACTAACTAAATAATGGAAAAAGGAAAGCAAAAATTCGAAGAGAGCAGAACATAAGTTGTGGTTTTCAACCGATGTCATGCAGATGTGGTTTACCTGGAACACAGCCATAATGGATTGAGTCTGCAATACGGCTGCTACCAACAGGCCCATGAGGACACAAACAAAACTTGGATTTGTAAAGCTTCTCCATATATACAAGGGACCCAGTGGAATGAAGATCGATTCTATTGTTCTGGATGTCAAGTTCAGAGTCATTGTCCCACATAGCGGCAAGTTCGTCTTTCAATTTAGAGTCAGAACGACCAGCCCAGAAAGCAAGTGTTTTCCTGCAATATACTCCAGATACGAAATGGAGTTAAATTCACAGAGCCAGGACCATTTCCGTTGACACGAATTGAAATTTCTCCACATACAGCAAATTGAGGGGAAAAAATGCGTGGAGCTACCTATTGTTTATGTCATTTCCCCCTGCAGGGTGAAAAAATGGCAGCTGAACTTGGGGGAGGGTAACATCCTTGTGTGGAATAAATGCATCGTCATAACTAGATGAACAAACCACTCGAATCGAATTCTTCACCAGATATGGAACCCGATTAGTAGCTCTGGCACCAATATCATGGCAAGTCACAAAAAAGTGATCAGCACCTAAGGTTCTGTTCCAATAAGGGTACTTGAACTTTAGGCTCTCCACATACTTCTCGACTTCATAAATCATATGCTCATAAGTCAACCCCTGCATACTTTCATATGTGCATCAGGCTCACATTCACATCGGAAGCAATATGAGAACTATGCTAGCTATATAGGCAGCTGTCACCATGACTACAACACTTCAGTGAATGCCATAGACAATACTAAGCATGTAGTCAATAATCTATTGTTGCTAATAATATATGAAGAAATTTATTCTTTAAGGCAAATTTAACCTGCGAAGTTCATTAAGCAAAACCTTGATACGAACAAATAAAAACAGATTATGGGAGATATAAATGAATAGGACTCCTGAATAATGATTATACAATTTGAGAATCAATGATGAGAATCAAATCGAACCCAATACTTTGGTCGGATCATGATTTGCACAAATAAAAACAAGGTTCTTGTAATCTTGCTGCATGATTATATTATACCTACCACCTGAAGCATCAAATTGATAACAATAACACATAACTAACACTAACTAAATTTTGTAACTAAGAAATAACTGACAAATGAAAGTGTTTATTGTAAATACTACATACTTTGCCTCGCATTTTGTGGCAAGAAATAGGAATGAAGAAGAAGTGAGCTTGATCAGGATCCGTGGTTAAGAACGTGCTCTCCCTGATGTTCTTGAAGAAATACCCTTCGCTCGCGTACTTCCCAGTGAGCTTCCTCGGCGTGTGGAAATACGTCTCGGAGTCGCCCTCAGAGTACACAAACACCTTCAACTCCTTCTCCATTTTCGCGTACTCCACCTCAAACGCATCCGGCGCGTGGAACGCACCGCCCGAAGCAAACAGGTCCATTCTGCGCGGAGCATCGAAATCGACCTTCACAGAAACAAGAATGAAAAAAAAAAAAAAAAGACGAATCGAAATCGGATGAGGGAGAGAGTGAGAAGAGTTATGTACTTGGAGGTGGGAGAGTAAGTGTGAGGAGAGGAAGAAGTGGAAGAGCCAGAAGAGGACGTAGGCGAGGATGAATGCGGTGGACACGGATAGGTAGCCGTTAGGGCAGTGGTGGAGGAAGCCGCGGGGGTGGTTGCGGGCCATGGAATTGGCGGGAAAATTTGGGAGGGGTCGCGCCATGGCTATGTGGCGGGAAAGAAAACAAAATATACGTGGCTTTCCTTGGAAAGTCGTTGTAACCGTCTTCTTCCGTTCTTCTTCTGTTTTGTAAGTTGGTAGAAAGTGGAGAGACAATTACTATACTCCCTAAGCTGAAGCTCGTCGTTGTTATGGGTCTGACGCTTTGTGGCCCAGTAAGACGACGTTGTGGCCCAAACTGAGTGGAACAAGGAACCCCAATCCCATACCAACAAGTATTGAGACCAAAATGATAGAAGAAACTTCTGTTTGACCAAAAAGAACAAACAAGAAAAAGAATGAAGAAGGGACTTCTGAACAAAACAAATGATAGGAGAAAACGTGGAAGAAGAAATGTGGAATGTGGAACAGACATAGGCCAGTTCCCGTCCATGTTATTATATGTACCTAACCCTATTACTCAAGGGACAATAATATTGTTGGTCAAAGCTGGATGATTTCATATAAATTGGGTTGACCGCACATTGCCATCATATATGATTTGATTGTGCTAAGCTTTGCTTGCTTTGAATTGATGCATTTTGTTTTCAACGTTTACATGGCCTAAAAGGTTTCTCATCATAAGTTGTATGACAAAAAAAAAACAAAAAACAGAAGAGACTTTCTAGCACCATATTATCTATTGTATAGGTAGCACTCAAACGACATAAAGTTAATCAAGATATATATTTTTTAATGTAATCTTAGTGTTGAAAGGAAGTTTTTTTTCTTTTAGGAAAATACAAAGACACAACCAAGACTAGTTGGTTAGATAAACAAAAATAAAGCTATTGAGCTACATTTCAAGGAAAGTGTTAAAAAGAAAGCTTGTGTAACATAACTGTATACAGAAAGTGGGAAAAATATGAAATGACATACTAGCTTAAACATGTAATCAAATTTCAATTAAATTAAATTGTGTAACCTATTGAAACATTTGCGTCAATCCTATTTGGAGATACTGCATTAATTAAAAATTATAAATGGTATTCAAAAGATTATACTATAAATCAAAACTATACATGTCTATTCTTTTTACTAACCAAGAAAAAAAAAATCATTTGTAAGTTTGGCACTTTCATTTTGAGGAGAGAAAGGGGAAAGAAAGAAGAGAAATTCTTGAATCAATACAATTTGAAGGCACTCAACCATGGGTCTGACCAATTTTAAAGTAATGTGCCTGGATATCAATTGTTAAAAGCGAAATGTTATTTTAATAACCATAGATATCTACGATGGTGTGAGAAAATCGACAGAGAAAGATTAAATTAGGAGAAAAGTAAATGGTAAAACTTATTTATTTTAAGTGTTTAAGAAAATTAAGAAACAAGGGGGCTGTGTGTGTGAATTGTGATGCGAGTTACCCGTTCCGCACTCGTTGTTTGGTTCCGTTGGCGTGTATTTGAAAAGAGGCACTGCATCAGTGCCAGCAAGCAGTTGATGCCCCACACTCCACATAACATAAACCGCTCACATCATTCGCAAGTAGCTGGCGTAGCAAATTCTAATTACTTTCGTTTTTGACACTCTCTAGAAACATTTCAAACACCAGAACCATAAGAGGCACGCACGCACGCACACCAATCAATCTCTCCATTCTCAAAATCAAAAAACCCTAGCTAGGGTTCCATCCCTCCCTTGCTTCCTTCCCATTCTCCGATCTAATCCAGTCATGGCGGACGATGCTACCGCAGCAGCTCCTCCGCCACCACCGGCGCCGTCCTCCGCCCCCGCGGCTCCGCTGGGCTCGTCCGTCATCTCCCTCGTGAATCGCCTCCAGGACATTTTCGCCCGTGTAGGCAGCCAATCCACCATCGACCTCCCCCAGGTGGCCGTCGTCGGCAGCCAGAGCAGCGGCAAGTCTAGCGTCCTGGAGGCCCTGGTCGGCCGCGACTTCCTCCCACGTGGCAACGACATCTGCACGCGCCGCCCACTCGTCCTCCAGCTCGTCCAGACCAAGCGCAAGCCCGACGGCACCGAAGAGGAGTACGGGGAGTTCCTCCACTTGCCGGGCAAAAGGTTCTACGATTTCTCAGAGATTCGCAGGGAAATTCAAGTGAGTTTCCCTCTTTGATTTCTTGCTCTTAGTGCTATTGTAACTGGAAGTGCTGATTACTCAAGGTTTTGGACTTACATTTCTATGTTTAGGCTCTTTTTGATTGTGAGACAGGTTCAATATCATTGTTACATAGTTTAGTCCGTTGTTGTGACAATTTTTTTTTAATTTTTTGTGTTTTTTGTTAGTCCTTGAGCTGTAGAGCTGTAGGCATGGATAATGAGGCGAATTGTGTGATACAAGGGCAAGAAAGGAAGCGTGGCTTTTGAATTCTTTCGGAATCATAGCCTGTTTTGAGTATTTTTCTTACCTTATATAAGATTGCTGACCTGCTTTGCCCTGATTGCGCGCGCCCTAAAGAACGCAAGTTTCCTGAGTTGGCGAACAATAATTCTGCAGATCATTAATTCTGTCAAATATTATACATTTGTTCGGCCAAGCTACGTTTTTTCTTTCTGTTTTTTCGGCTGTTGGATATCCTATGGTAACAATACCTTTGCGTGTCTACATTGGAATGAAAGAGAGAGTCCTTAATGCATTTTTGCAACTGATGAACTGAGTTGATCTTTTTTTGTCTTGATGATCATTTTCTCTTACCAGAGAAGAATGTTAACATGATTTCCCATTCACCACTAGAGACACGCAAACTCAGCCTAACAATTTGAAAGTGATACTTTCTGGTCATGTCCATATATTTTAGCTTGTTTGGTTTAGCAAAATAGGTTATCCCAAGTTCCGAGGAACTTCCTACAAAAGGAGCATGAGAGCTCCTGTCTACCGAGGTGCACTTTAACAGCGAAGATACCAGCCAAACAGGCTATTTGAAGTTAGCGATTTGTTTACATGGCATGGCAACCAAAATGGTCCACCCCTTGAGCAGATAAAACTGATATTGGAGTCTTGAATGATCCACTCATATCAGAGGCTTTATCCACTGATATTTAAGAATTGGAGTTCAATTGATGTAAAATGAGGGATATTTCATATTTTTTTCTCATAAGTCACTGCAGCTTTATTGATTCAATAATCCATTGGAACCAATTTTCATGTTAATAAGCTTAAAAAAACTTGAATTTGAGATTTCCATTGTTTGGACCTGTATAACATGTGATACTCTTGATGTATTGATAAGGAATACAGTGTACCAGTGTAGTCCTTTTTCATTCGTATCTCGCCATTTACTTGTATATCGTTTTTTCTCTCTGTAGGCTGAAACTGATAGGGAAGCTGGGGGGAACAAAGGTGTGTCGGACAAGCAGATTCGACTGAAGATTTTTTCACCAAATGTTCTTGACATCACTCTTGTAGATCTCCCTGGCATAACGAAGGTTCCTGTTGGTGACCAGCCTTCTGATATTGAAGCCCGAATAAGAACAATGATCATGAATTACATCAAAACTCCCACCTGTCTCATTTTAGCTGTCACACCAGCCAATTCAGATTTGGCCAATTCAGATGCTCTTCAGATGGCGGGAATCGCTGATCCTGATGGTAGGCTTTCACATCCCTATGCCTAAAACTTTAATCTTTTCACATGTGTTTGACTTGTTTTTAAATATTTATTTATCTGTTGCAGGTAATAGAACGATTGGTGTAATCACAAAGGTTCAGTATACTCTTCTAACTGCGTATTTGTGAATTTTCTTATGCTGTTGCCACGTTCTGACAATATTAGGAATGTATTCCTGGAATGTAGTTGGATATCATGGACAGAGGTACTGATGCCCGGAATCTGTTACTAGGAAAAGTTATTCCCCTCCGACTTGGTTATGTAGGTGTTGTAAATCGAAGTCAGGAGGTAAATTTATTATCCTACTGCGATGCAGGCAGTGTTTGACTACATTTAACATTTGCATATGTTCTATAACATATTTTGTTGAAATTTGTGTTCATTGGGTGCATGTACTGTATGTAAGTTAGAGCACTTAATAAATGTTCCCGTTAAAATTACTTGATTAGCTGCAGGTCAACATTGAATACTCAATGATTTGTCTATTGTCTCATCAAATTAGGATATTCACAATAACCGGAGTATAAAGGATGCTCTTGTCGCTGAAGAGAGGTTCTTCCGCAGTCGTCCTGTAAGGAAGTACCTCTGCACAGTTATATTTATGCTTTCTAAATTATGTAATGTTTACCAAGTTTTATCCATTGATGCTATTCATAGGTATACAGTGGTCTAGCTGATAGTTGCGGCGTTCCTCAACTAGCAAAGAAATTGAACCAGGTATAGTTTGTACAATGTTGAAATTTGAAACTACTAACTTTTGTTATGTATTTTTACCGTTTAGAATGCTAGCCTTAAATATAGCTGTCAGCCTTTCTTTATTTGTGCAGAGTAGGGTATCCTCATTAGTTTTCCTACTTTATTTGATACTATATTATAGAGGTTTTTCTTTTTTTATTCAAGCACATTTAGAAACTTCTTCCTTGGTATCATTTAGTAATATCCTGCAGGCTTCAAAGAAATATACTTAATTGCTTCACCTTCAGTTCTGATTTTGTAGTGGCTTTGCAATTTTGCTTTTCAATCATAATATGTATTTGATTTTTGAAAACTGAGAGGAAGGAGAGTTGAAACAAAATACTTTCTTTTCTGGTTGCTTGGGGTTGTTAGGGATTAAATGAGTTTGAAGAGATTATGGACATGTTATAACTTTCTCAGACAAAATGCATACCATGTCAACATTGGAGAGGGAACATTATCAGATAATTTTTGGAAAGATATAGTAGAAGAGAAAAAGTTCTCGCAAATCTTGTAAAAGATCGCACCGTTCTGTATTCTTGTATGATTTTTGTTTCTGGGATGATGCATGTCATGTGTGTATTTGCCTGTCCATCTATTTGCAGATTCTAGCACAACATATCAAGGCTGTACTACCAGGGCTGAGAGCACGTATAAGCACTTCACTAGTTGCTGTTGCAAAGGAGCATGCAAGCTATGGAGAAATCACCGAGTCCAAGGCACGTGCTAACTGCTGATACTGTATAAATGATCTCCTTATTGTAATTAAAAAGCAACATGTTTCCTATTTTGGCTGGACCTTTCTTTAATTCTGTAATTGTTCATATCTGATAGGCTGGACAGGGTGCTCTTCTCCTGAATATTCTTTCAAAATATTGTGAAGGTACCTAACTACCCCTTCTGTGTGGTTTGTTATCTCCTCTTCAGCCTTGCCACTTCTGAAATTATGTTTGTCTCTCTTATTTTTTGTATTTTTTAATTGGTATTCCATTTATATCCAACCTTTGTCCTTTTGAAAACAGCATTCTCCTCCATGGTTGAGGGAAAGAATGAGGAGATGTCTACATCTGAGCTATCTGGTGGAGCACGAATTCATTATATTTTTCAATCCATCTTTGTGAGGAGTTTAGAGGTATATGTATCTCTGAATTTACATGTGACTGTTAGAAAGTAAGGCTATTCTAATGCTATGCTTAAAAAAGATGGAAATGACCAATTTCACTTTTCTTTTTTTTTTTTCAAATCACATTAGCATATTGACTTTGTAAATTTTAAATGATTCGCTTTGAATATAATTCTTATTGCCAAAACAAATTACTAGGATTAGAAATCCATGTTTACAAGGGAAACAAAAATGACATTATTTTATTATGAGCTCATTTTATGGTGTGAGTTTTAGGACATAGGCAAAACAAAATAAGCATTTGACACCACAGAATCTAGGGACTGTGTTGCTTTTATTCATTTCTTCAGAGCTGGTTCCTTTGAGTCTTATTGTGTAACATAATGCTCTCTTGAAGGAGGTGGATCCATGTGAAGACCTGACTGATGATGATATTCGTACTGCCATACAGAATGCAACTGGGCCTAAATCAGCATTATTCGTTCCAGAAGTAGGTCTTGTTGCCCTCTTTGTTTTCTTAACTGAAAAGAGAGATAGCACTTGCATTTTATAGTTTTCTCAGTTGATTTTTTAAATTATTTTTCTCTAATCCTTTTGTGCATCAAGGTTCTAATCAGTTTCGCAAAATAAATTCCACACACGAGCATGTTTATTCATTATTTCCATTTCCATGTAAATAGGTACCATTTGAAGTCCTTGTGCGAAGGCAAATATCTCGTCTATTGGATCCAAGTCTTCAGTGTGCCAGGTTTATATACGATGAATTAATGAAGGTAGGGCTTTGAGGCTTGCCAACTTTGCCGTCTCGCTTACCAAGTACGTGACTAAACAAAATCCCTTCTCTTCAGATCAGCCATCGCTGTATGGTGACCGAACTGCAACGATTCCCTTTCCTGCGAAAGCGCATGGATGAAGTTATAGGGAACTTTCTACGAGAAGGCCTGGAACCCTCAGAGAACATGATTGGACACATCATAGAAATGGAGGTATGCTGAACTTTAACTTGTTTGAAGTATAGTTTAGGAATGTATAATTGCTCCATCCTCAGCCTGCCTTCTACTGCAACCATTTTGTTAATGATAGTTCATCAAAACTCAACTAGGTTATGGTGCCAAAATTTGGCTCCACTAAACAAAATCTTCCCAGACTGTGTTTTAAGTCTTAATTGTATGGTTGATATTGCTTTAAAGTTTTGGCTTTAATCATGCAGTCTTGACCAATCTGTAAATATTGATCCCAATGGAGTTGTTGAGGAGTGATAGCTGTTAGTGGGTATGTCAAGCCTTCATTTTGTGGAATACATCTCCTTCAAATTTTAACTGATGGGATTGGCATTTAGAAATTTCATAAAAACTGAAATGAGTTTTACATTAGTTAGTGGTATTCTCTATCATGATACACAACAACAGCAACAACAACTAAGCTTGGTCCTGCGACGTGGGATTGGTTACTTGGATTAGACAACATGATGGTTTTTTTATCTAGCCATACAGCGCATTGTTTCCAAGCAACAATCTAGCATCAACACTAAACCATCTCCGATCTCTCATAAAAAGTGGATGACTTTTTACGTTGGCCATCGACTACCTAATACAACCCTCCTCTTTTATCCGCACTTGGTGCCGGCTATGTAAATGATATTCGATAAAGCACAACATAGGTAGTGTTACTCTCTATCATGAAATAACATGTAAAAATAGCACTGGTTAATGAATAAGGGTATATCCATATAAATTTTTGGAGTCTAGTGAAAACCATTGACATGTCATGAGTTAGTTAGTCAGCTTCTGTGTCAAGTGCAATGGTCTGTCCACCAGAGTGAATTTGCAATTTCCTTACCCAAAATTTTTTATAATACTCTTCAATTTTGCAGATGGACTACATAAACACTTCCCATCCAAATTTTATTGGTGGAAGTAAGGCGTTGGAAACTGCAATGCAAAATACCAAGTCTTCTAGGGTTGGTCTCCCTGTTTCTAGGCAGAAGGTATACATATTATGGGCTCTAATTGCAAATAGACCCGATGTTTTTCATTGGAGAAATAAATGCTGATTTATTCTACCTTTTATTTTTCTTTAAAATTTTCATATTAATTTCCAATAGGATGCTCTGGAATCTGATAAGGGATCAGCCTCTGAAAGAGGTGTGAAGCATCGGGGTATTCTTGCAAGACAGGCTAATGGAGTGGTTGCTGATCCGGTTTGTAACAGTATCCTGTTAATTGACCACAATTTTTCCGTTCATTTCTTAGTTAATGGGTATCAAGATAAGAACTACTAAATTAGTATATCATTGACATCAATTTTATTATGTAAATTTGAAACAGGGTGTCCGTGCTTCGTCAGATGTTGAAAAAGCTGTCCCCTCTGGTAATTTGCTTCTTGCATTTAATGTTTGAGTTCATCACACATTCTTTCATTATATTATTGCTTTTGGTTATCTGTTCTTCAATATAAATATTTTCAATGTACCAGCAAACAAGTATCATTTTAAATTTTTTATAAATGCTTGGTTTTTATCAGGAAACTCTAGCGGATCAAGTTGGGGTATCTCATCCATTTTTGGTGGGGGTGATAGCCGTACCACTGTGAAGGAGAATATAGCTAGTAAGCCACATATTGAACCAGTTCATGGTGTGGAGCAATCATTTTCTATGATCTATTTGAGAGAGGTATATATATGAGTGGCACATTTATGGTTAGCTTGATCAATTTATTCCATGGGCAAAATTTTAAAAATTTGCTTTGGTTTTTGTAGCCACCTCCTGTCTTGAGGCCATCTGAGAGCAATTCAGAGACAGAAGCTATTGAAATTCAAGTAATCAAGTTGCTTTTGAAATCATACTATGACATTGTCAGAAAAAATGTTGAGGATCTTGTCCCAAAAGCAATTATGCACTTCTTGGTAATTCATATCCTTCGTTTAAGCTCTGCAAAGTATTGAATAATAGATCTAAAATAAGTTGCCTCTTGCTGTCAATTCTGAAGTTTTGTTGTGTAATATATTGCCATTTTCTTTATCAATGTTGTCATCTGATTTAGTGATAATATCTCCTACATGTGATGTGTATCTTCTCGCCAATGGAAAATGATGGGAGTGTGCTGAGTAAGTTTAAATCCTGTAGGTGTTTCTGCATGCTCATAAGTTGTAGGCAGCTTTATTCTTTTCCATGGTTAAGAGTGATATTGATTGCTGCATTTTCTGAGAGTTGATCTGAACTCTGTGGTTGACAATCTGGGAGTTTTCTTTTGGTCCATGGTAGTTCTTTTGTTAACACTCATAATTGTTGATGATTTGCTCTATGTTTTATTTTGGAATTGTTGAGTGAGTTTTCATGCATTCCATAAAGTCTTAGTAACTGTCTTTACTGAGTCACATATCAGGTAAACAACACCAAGAGAGAGCTGCACAATGTCTTCATTAAAAAGCTCTACAGGTGACACATAGTGGTTATGGCTTGTTAATTCACTCTGGTGCATATATGAAAATTTCTCTTATGTTGCTTGCGGGATTGTGCTTTAAATGTTGCATTCAAAACAGAGACAACCTATTTGAAGAGATGTTGCAAGAACCTGATGAGATAGCCATGAAAAGAAAGCGCTGTCGAGAACTGCTTCGGGCTTATCAACAGGCTTTTAAGGTGGGTAGTATAATTACTTTAATCAGCAATCTCACCGAAGTTTTTATTTCATGGCACGTTTGGTTCTCCTTTATAAGAATCGGTTGGATTGTTGTGGAGATGTTCATGATCTTTTGGTGCTCACGTGATCTTCTCATCCATGCTCAACTGAATTTAAACTCTTACATGCACATACAAGATATTTGATTCTCACATGGTATCCTAAATTATAAGTCATGACAAGGTTCACAACATGCAAACACTTTTTTCTACATGCAAGTGATGATTCAGTTCTTTTCTCTACTTAAAGATGTATATTTTCTGATATTTGTTTACATTATCTAGCATTTCTACCTTATAAGAATGGTTGCAAAGTATAGTCAGCTGTCTGATGACTGTATTTTCATCTTGGTAGGACTTGGAGGAACTGCCTCTGGAAGCTGAAACAGTTGAAAGAGGATTCAGTTTGCCTGAAACAACTGGTTTGCCTAAAATTCATGGGTTACCAACTTCATCGATGTATTCTGCAAGCAGTTCTGGAGACTACTATGCAGCTTCTCCGAAGAACCCAAAATCTAAGAGGTCTTCCCATTCTGGGGAGCTTCAAACACCATTGCATGCTAATGCTGATTCCAATGGAAATGGAAGGCCGTTCACATCAGGGTTTTATCCCATGGTTGATGTATGAGCTATTAGCTGAAGGTGCTTGTTGATCCAAGTAATTTAGCTCAAGGCATTTTATTCATTTGATTACTCTGCAACTTTCGGGATTTGGAATTCTACCTCCCGGAGCTGGACTGCGTGATATTACTGCTATCCGACTGAAATGGTCTTTGAATGTTGGTCTCTGCTTTCGTTACATAAGTTCACTTTTGTCTCACAGCGTTGGCATTATTTTATCAGGCTCCAGAAGAATAACAGGAGGAGGTGATTTTTCACATTTTTGAGAATTGGCTTGCAATATAATATTACTATATATGGCCACTTTTTTATGTGGTTGGTCAGATATTGTTCTTAGCAAATACGCGTTTCCACAGCTTGTTGGATGTAATAGCAGGACGTATTAGCTATATGCAAATTGGCTGGCAATGTTGAATTTTCAATTTTAGATGAGATGCAACGATTTCCCTTGTGATTGTTATTGCAATTGTGTAAATGAGTTGTTCATCGCTACGTTGATTTTATAGTTGCATTGCTTTGATTTAGATTGTTGAGTGATACACTTCTGTAACAAAATCTGTAGCGCAAAATTCGTACGAAGGATCTGCAGTAATTATTCTACATAGTGGTTCTTGCATTTTTCTAACTGAATATCAACTCAACTATAAGCACGTAATTTCATCTTTACTTAAAAAGGGAGTGTTTGGAATGAAAGAAAAAATATGTATGTGAGAATTTTTTTTTGAAAAAATGGAAACTTAATAAGGATAGGATATAACAAGTTGTTTTGATTAATCTAGTGATGGGAGATTTTCATAGTATATATGAGCTTATCGGTTCAAATTTCTTTGTGATTAATGTCATTTTAGAAATTACAAAAAAAAAAGATAAGATATAAATATAATAATTTAAATATAAATCTTAATTACCATAAGGGTTGTTATGGTTGCTTTATCACTCTAAGGGGTACATAAATAAAGTAGTCGAAAAGATTCATTGAATAACAACCAGCATTGCTTTATCATTCTGTTTTTCCGAAGACAAAGTTTGTTATATACGTGGCCGTAGTTCGCGGGAGCGGAGTTTAAGCACATAATAAGCATGAGTTGAAGAAGCTGTTAGCTGGTGGATTCATTCTGTGTTTCAGTTAACCAATCCACAACTGCCACGTATCCCAAGGCCTCCCATATCTTCGGCTACGTATTTATTCCAGGTGATCTAAGCTTTTTCCATTCTATACAACAACATTCCATTCTCATTTTGGCATAAATATATATTCTTTGGCTTCTCTGTATTGTTGCCTTCACAATTAGTCATGCCTTACTGCTGTGAGTCCTCCCTCCGTTTTCTATAAACTAATCTGCTCTGTCGTTCTATGTTGCACCTTTCATCATATGTTTCATTTCTCTCCTTTCTTATTTTTTGAATATGCACATGTTAGCTTGTAGTGTTGGAAAACTAAGACACTTTTTCTCCTTGAGAATCACCATAAATAGAGAAATAAAATAGGAACACAACCACAACACGAATTTAATATGGAAAACTCCAAAATCGGAGAAAAATCACGGCTGCTGTCAAAAAACAACTAGAGAATCTCACTATGTGAAAATTATTACAACACACAGACTTCTCTCTTACCACACCCCAGTATACCTACACTCTCATAAAGCAAATATTTGAACTACACCTCACAACACTCTAAAACAAGAGTACAGAGGAAGAAAATCAAATACAAACTTAAAGTGTTTCTGACTGGTACAAATTGAAATGGAGAATTTAAGCTTCTATATATAGCTTTGGCAACTCACTTCCATCCCAATTCTAAGCAATGTGAGACTAATTTCAATAAAAAACTTAACATGTAGTTGTGCAAATTTTGTCTTCCAAAAAGGAAAATGGATATTGAAATAATTGTGCTGAACTGCTTGCCTTGCACTGATGTCCTCATGCAGGCCGTCAATCTCTGCTTCGAACCATGGCTAGCGGTATGTGTATGCATGCATTAGTTCCACGAATAACAGTCAGTTTTACTTATACAATTAGTTAGTTGTTATGACATAATAATATATATTTGTGGTAATGAATTGGGTATGTTTTGTTTCTTGTGTTTGTTTTTGAGTTTGTAGGGATGGCTTTTGGTGCTGGATTTGCTGCGTCATATGTCGTACTACGTCTTTTTTCCAAATCAGTATTTATGAGGACTAATCCTCCTGCTGCTGCAGCCACTCGACCCACTACTGATGCCACTCCACCAACAGCACACCGTATGTTTTTTTTTTTTTTTTTTTCAGATGCTTCTCTCCTCTTAATTTTAAATTGTACCTTAATTCAAAACCTGTGTTTGTTGTGTGTTTCTCTTCTTTTAATTTCGTTTTTGGTATACGAAATTATATTGTGTGTTTCTGTCTGGTACATACATGTTAAATCTGCATATATGTAATTAACTTTGATGACTGAACAATGCTAGGATGAAAAACTGAAGTCGTACATAACATACAAATCTCTCCCCACAAAAATCCCCTGTAGGAGATTTCAGTTTAAACAAATTAATTTGGGAGGCAGAATTTTTCTCTTTCCGCTGTTTGTTTTTGCTATGGATATTGATATGAATATAGTTGTTTTTATTGTCTGGGGTGACTGGCTAGGTAGCTATTGAACTTTTTTACGGTGGATGGAAGATTACTTTCCTTATGAGAAACAGTTAATGGCACGAATGGTATTCAATAAAACGACGAGTGAATTGTGATAATAGATGTTATAGGTATATCGTTTTGAATTTACTTTGTTTTTTTCTCTCTCCTCGGATAAACAACACTGCCTCTTGTGATTGGTTAATTGCTTTCGACAAAAATCGTTCGATCCAAATAGCAGTGCTCTGCTGTGCCACTTGGTGAACAATGCCCTCAATCTTGGCATATGTCTCTGCAATATGTCAACTATCTAGTAATATAATAATCTACTGTTAAGCTGTATTTCAATTTCTGAAAAATTTCTACATAATTAATGTAGTGTATGGATGTGCATTAACCAAAAATAAATATCTTATTCTTATTCGTTAGAAATTATAATGATCATATTAGAGTAGAGCCACTGACCTATATTTGTGCTTCCGGTTCCTAGTCTAATCTACTATGTTTTGGCATCAGAGAGTTTAACTGTAATGTTTTCATTGATGTGGCTGAGATTAGAAATCATTTTGGGAACTCCACACACAAACACACACATACAATATATATATATATATATTCCCTTCACTTCTATAAGCTGATGGGGGAGAGCCTCAACTCTAAAACGGGGAGATTCATGTCTCTCCCCAAGCCAATTAATGTAAATCTTGTGGGACCTGGGTGAGCACTCCTACATAAAGCTGATTTCTTAAATATTGTCTTTCTAACATGTTATGTTAAATATTTGTTAATTAGTTTAAATGTTATATGAGAGAATATTACTTAAGGTGGTGATGATTTTTACTTGCTTGCAGTGCCTGAACAGCCATAAGGAATAACATTAGCGAGTGCCAGTTATATACATATATAACTCTGGAGCTAAATTGAGTGCTTGAGCATACTTGCATCGTTTGCTTCACCCTGCAATGGAATAACTCCGGTGTTTTTCATCAGTTCCCAAATAAATTAAATGTCTCATAATTAGAACTGCTACAGACAAAACGACAGACAAAATGTTATTTGCTGAGAATACCGCGTTTTATTTAATTCTCTTACTCCTCTTATACTGAAATCTACACGTGATTGGTCATACCGTGACATTGGTACAAGTTTGTTACCATCAAGTAGCATAGCACTTAATATAACTAGTTTTGGTCCGAAACTTTTCCCTGAATTTATATTGCCTTTTTGGTGTTTGAATTCAGATTCTTTTTTATTCTTATATCTTCGCTCTTCTTCTTTCTTTTTTTTTTTTTTGTTTTTACTTTTTCTAATTTTCAATGTTTTATCTTTTATGTTTGTACGTCTTGACTCTTCATTTTTTGGCACTATGATTAAGTGTTTCATTTCAATAATCTATGGCGCAGATTAAACTGCCGTGATCCAATATGAACTTTTTTTTTTGGCTGTGCATCTGCTTTGTTCCTTAGAAATTTGAATCCTTAAAACTAGTGATTTTGTATTCAAGCATGATTAAAACTTCAGCATCAAACTTCTTTTGACGGGGAGTTAATCTCTTTTGCAATAATGGAATTTTTGAGTTAATAACTTAGAACCAGTCCTATCACTTATATATGGATTTGTGGCAGTGTTCACTTAGTCAATTTGTTGCACAGTGCGGAAGCCAAAGAATCTGTAAGCCTGCAAGATAAATACTAACGTTAAGCAAATGTATCATACTATAAGTACGAGTGATAACGAAAATGAAACTGACATGAGTAAAGAATAATGGATTCTTTTTATCCTTTTCTCACATTCTCAACTTACGCATTTCAGTATTTCACTATCAAACAAAATGTACACAAAGGGTTAAAAAGAGAATATAGAAAGAAGAGAAAAATAAAACTAATGGCTAATGAATTAAGAATAGTACGGGCAACTCTAATGCATGGTCCCAACTCGATTCACCAACTTTTGACTCCACTACTTACCATATCAGCAAAGCGTCATAAAAGCTAAATGATAAAACACAATTGCAGGTTGCGTTTTCTGTATCCTTACTCATAACTCAGACCCAAAATAAATTCAAAACCAAAATCTCCAACTTTCCTAAAGTGACGCCTAGAGATATTCCTAGAATCAATTACATCCAACAATTAGAGATATTTACAAACTGACAATTGGCCTAAAAATCTCATAGCTATAAAAAAAAATCATATTTGCTATATTTACAGATACGACTTATGACTAAAGTAAGATTGGAATGTATTGTTTTAATGAAAAGACCTAACTTTGATATCATTTTTTGTCCCACATGATTTTGAAAAATGCAATACAAACCTTAAACAATGCCACATACCACATATATAGCGTTTATTGCAACAAAATTGGCACCGTCCGGATATAAAGGGGTCGGTTCCATTTCTTAATTTTCGACCAGTGCAACACAATAAAGGGAGATCATCCCAACTCCAAATTCGATGCAAAATGAGACGAAATTGATACTGCACTAGAGCTGCTTTACAGTGTCATCTCATTCTCATTTTTAGTTAAATTATTAGTCTAATGTTCTCAAATTTGTTTTCCACTCAAAATAGTTGAACTATACTTGTCTTTCTAATTAGAGAAATGTTATTTATACCCACAAAGTATGAACAGTATGCCGACATATTTTTATCTATCTTTAGATGAATTATAGACCAGATTTAATTTGGGTCTCATATCTCATTTAAAGTAAATGAGAGCGTGAGTATAAATTTCACTATTCTTTTGATTGTCGACCATTTATTATAATACGGATATACTCATTTTTATTCTTTTATTTTTGTCCAACTCGGATTTTTCTTTTTTTTTCTGAAGCTCTGGGTTGGGCTTAGGCCCACTAATCTTTGATCCTTTACATTCGGGATCGATGGACCAAAAACCCCTACTTCTTCTCCAAGAAAAGAAAACTTATCTCGTGCTACTAAGCACACCGTCAACACCGTCAAAATCTCCCCAAATCGACGAATCCCCAACTGACACGTATGACACCGACCTTGACCCATCCAACAATTTTGGCTATAAATTCAACTTCTGGAGAAGGCAAGGGTTTCAATTGACCATTTTATTTTCGCAGCAATATCAGCATATTCCTTGGCCTCTTCTTCTTGTTCGCGTTCTTCTTTGCTGCGCAGCAACAACCATGCCTCGACGTAGCTCTGGTGGTTAGCATCTCCATTTCTCACATCTAATCCTGATAGCATTTTTATTTACATTCGCTATGCTTGTATCTGCTCTCAAATCTATTAGATTTTGTGCCTTTTTATTTCTAGGGTTTTTTGATTGCAAGTATGCCTCTTTTTCCTGTTTATCTTGGTATGCCTGATTCTAGACGATCTAGGCTTCCCAGCTATTTGAGTCAGCTATTGTAACTGTTTTTTTATTTGTTTTTGGTTCGCTGTTGTGCTGGTGTGTTCTGTTATTTCGGTTTCGCATGTCAAACATGTTGGCAGATTGTTCAGGGTTTTCTAGGTCTGCTTTTTTACCTATTAGGGTTTTCTAGGTCTACTTTTTTACCTATTAGGGTTTTCTAGGTCTGCTTTTTTACCTCCCAAATAATTCTTTTGTGAAGATATTATTGGATCTCTTGATGTTTGTATTGTATATGATATGATTCACAAATCTAGCGTGATTACGGATAGTTGTCGTGGTGTTCGGAGGAAGCACTAGAATTGATTAATCTCTTGACTATTTGTGTTGAAATTTTCTTCTTGTCACGTAGAAATTTTCCAGCTGCCCTAATTAGTGGGACATGGCCTAGCTTCTGTTGTAGTAGTTGTTTAGAAATTCCCCAGGCGTGATTTTGTTCGTGGTTCTACTTAGTGTTGTTGCTGTGAGGTAATGAAGAATATGCTAGTGATCTAGAAAAACCCCATGCTCTAGGGTCCTCAGTGAAGCTCTTACGGTCTGTAGTTGTGAAGAGTGACCAGTGTCATCAAGAGAGAAAAAGATACCAGCAGTGCACTCTATCAAAAAAAAAAAAAAGATACGAGCAGTGTGTGCAAACTTGTGAAGTATGTTCATTTTTACTGGCTGAACAATATTGTGGTAGGAATTTGTTTATAAGACATGGACGACTGCTTTATTTTGCATTTCAATTCCTTTTATTGTTATTATATTGATCATATTGAGTTTTGCTTGTGTCTGCAGGAAGATCTGCTCGACCAGCTCCACGTGCAGCACCTGCACGCCCTCCACCTCAGCCAGGTATTGATGAATATATAGAAGGAGAGGCTAAGCTTTACACAAGCTTCAATCTTTTTTTTTAATTTTCAATGCATCATCTGATCAAAGTACATGTAGTGAATAGTGATGCAATATTCGTCTGTCTGCAAGAAATTGAGGATTTAAACTATTCTGCTGACCTACCTTCCATTGATATCTTGGTCCAGTTCACCATGCTCCTCCTCCAGCTCCTGCTCAGAGTAGCGGTGGTGGATCTATGCTTGGGGGTATTGGTTCAACCATAGCTCAAGGTATGTCCAGGAAGTTGCCGTTCTGTTTTTTGTTTGGAATCTGTCAATATAAATTTTCAAGTGCTTATCTTGAACTGAATTGGGTATATTTTCTTCATTTTGTAGGAATGGCCTTCGGAACTGGAAGTGCTGTTGCCCACAGGGCTGTGGATTCTGTAATGGGACCTCGAACAGTTCAACATGAAGTCGTTGGGCCTGCTGCTTCTGCTGCCCCTGTACCCACTGCTAATAGTGTTGATGCATGCAATGTTCACTCAAAGGCATTCCAGGATGTATGTGACCTCATTATTCTGGTTTTACCTAGTTCTGTTCTCCTCTGTTGGAAAAACTTAGTAATATTACTTTAATGTTGGGACGAGTTAGTAATTATTGATTGTTTTTCCTGCAACACTTGAACATCAAGTTTGTGGTTTAACGTGTCTTGTTTTCAATTTGTAAGTTTAGATGTATACCAAGAAAGATGTTACTTAAGGTGATGTTGCTCATTTGTTTGCAGTGCCTGAACAGCTATGGGAATGACATCAGCAAGTGTCAGTTTTACATGGACATGCTAGCAGAATGCAGAAGGAACTCTGGTGCCACAATGAGTGCATGAACATGGTTCTTATGCGATGCCCTGCAATGGAATTGCGCTGGATTTTGCATCAGTTCTCTATTTTGTGTCATGGTTAGAACTGCATTTGTGGTTAAGTATTTTTTATTTAATAATCCTAGTTGAATGATGCTGAAAAATTGGCATGAAACCATTATTGCTGTGTTTGCTACTTGGTAACATTACCTGGAATATACAATTTGGTCGGAACTTAACCTGGAATATTATTACTGTGCTTCCATTGGTGATCGAGTTATGCTGACATTTCTTGAAATAGCTGGTTTTGCGGTTGCCGTAGTTTGAAATTTGAGTAACGAACACTAGAAGTGTATCTAAAGCGATGGACATCTTGAGTTAATTTTAGTGTTGAAACCCCCGGCTGAGAGTTTTGATTTCTTTTACAAGCTTTTTGGGTTGTAGTTGGGGACATTATTTGGACTAGGTGTCAAAATTGGCTCCGTGCTTGAATGATTAGCATAGCTAATGGTGCGTGTCGTATCAGTGATCCGTTTTCTTTTTGTCAAGATTTTGTGAAGGGGGTACCGATAGGTTTTCCCTTTTTTGTTTTTGGATCAAGATTTTGTAAAGAAAATATTGAGAACTGAGAATAAAAATTATAAATTAGATTTTTATAGCTTTTAGTATTTTTAGTAAATTTTTCACAAAATTTAAGAGGGGGGGGGGGGTGAATGCTGAAAACTGATGTATGAAACTGGACGGGCCATGCCATTTCATTGATGAAGAAAAACTCGGTTAAGGCAGGCTCTTCCTGATCAGTATTACTAATTCATTCTATGGATGTTTCGAAGCGGATGTCAGTTCTCGCGACTGAAAAAAAAGAATACGCTTTTTTTTTTTTGCTATTGAAAATAGATTTGATTCTTATCTTTCGGGGCTGTTATTTATGCCCTTGTTGATAGTGGCAAATATTGTATACAGGCTATCCTAAAGACTTTCCTGAAATAAGTTGCAAACAATAATGAAACTAATATGTAATTATTTACGTATAGTCACAAGTTAAATTAAGAATAATATTAATTTAAATGTGTAACATCTCATGCAATCCTTTATCTGCTCAATCGGCTTCCTCGGCGTTTAGTTTTGAAAGTTATCTTCAAACGAGTTAAAGTCACCCTTAGCCCCTATTGCATGTGTAGTAGTTGTGTATCATGTCTTGGATCATATCTTGACCTTCTTGCGAAATGGCACAGCATGATGAGATACCGACACTTGATGGCAATGTTGAGGGATTGGTGATAGTTTACCAGTGCTCGTGTCAACAGCTTTATTTCTCTGTTTTTTTTTCCTTCTTTCTAGGATATTTTTATTGCTCGTTTTGCTTTTCTTTTGTTCGCTTTGGATGAACTATTTGTAATTTGCTTGTTTTTGTTCGCTCATTGCTATGTTTGGCAGACTTGGGTAGGTATTTTATTGAAAAAAAAAAGTGTATTTAACTAAGAAATTATATTTGATAACTAAATAGTTTTGTTGGGTTATCGACTTTTTGTTAGTCATGATTGGGTTATAAAATTAAAGTAATACAATAATACATTTGATTATCTCCTCTCAAAATCAAACGAAACCAACGCCTTGCAGGCCATATCATAACCCCACATTTGCCGTGTAAGATGAGCATAGGGCATATCCTAAGTTATCTTTAAAGACACCATCAAATTTGAAGATAATACACCAATAAAGTCTAAAATAGTTGTTTGAGTCATTGATTCAATTCATGGTCATTTGTGTGGAAAACGTTCTGTTCAATATCCACTTTGATGATCTTTGCATTTTGAAAGGGATTACTGTTAAAGGTGAATATCTCCGAGCAATAATTTTTTTATGTGGAATAAAAAAGATAATGTTGTTTAACAAAAAGTTGCAAGTGTTCCGAAAATTGTTACTCTGATATTGGATATGCGAAATTTACATTAAAAAACAAATTATCATGAATAATTATGAAGTTTTGGTTTATGTAAAATGTTTGTCTAACCCGATTTAAGTTTATAAAGGCGAATTATTCCAACTATGGTTCATATACAAATTTGCTCTTAGGGTAGGTTTGGTTGAAGGGGTAAGATTAAATGAAAAATTTTATTGGATAAACTTTATATATAAAAGTAATTTAATATCCCCGCAAAAGCGTGGAAGTATAATAGATTTCCAAAAGCCTTTTTATAATTATTGTAATTATTAATTAAAAATAGGATTTAATTATTATGTACTGACAGTGTAAAAAAATTTTACACAGTCATCCAATTATATATTACCACATAAGTCATGATAGTTGACTTTTATCTTCACTACCTGCAAAGTCATCAAAATTAAATATTTTGATTGGATGATAGAGTAGAATTATTTTACACTGTCAGTGCATCAAAATTAAACTCTTAAAAGTAATGAATAGTGAGTATTAAGATATTCAATGTTTCTTATTATTGTTAATAGAGGGCATGGTGATTATTGAGATATTCAATGTCAAAATATTAATCTTTACCGAAAGTATGATATGTTAATGGATACGTGGGATCTAATTTCTGCTTATATTACTTATTTAAAACAGATATTCACTCACTGTCAATAATTGATTGCAGAAAGTTACTAATCCTTTTGTTACTAATCCTTTTATTACCAATAATGCAAAAACAAGGGCACAAAATGCAATGATCTCAAATGTTTATAAGTTTTTTAATAAAACAACGTAGAATCTTAAACAAATTACAAAGGAATAATTATGATAATTATTGTTGTACAAATAATTTTTTTTATTAAAGTGTAAAAATAATATTGATATAGAAATAATATAATAAAACAGTATATGAGAAAACTGCTATTAATCCTATTTTACAATAATAAGAAGATTATACATAAAATTTATTCCACTGTGTTTTGGCATCAGAGAGTTTAACTGTAGTGTTTTCTTATATATGGATTTGTAGCAGTGTTCACTTAGTCAATTTGCTGCACAGGACAGAAGCCAAAGAGTCTTTAAGCTTACAAGATGAGTACTGACGTTAAGCAAATGTATCATACTAAAAGGATGGGTGATTTGATTCTTTTTATCCCTTTCTCATATTCTCAACTTTATGCATTTCACTGTTTCACTATTTTGTCAAACTAAATGTACACAAAGGGTTAAAAAGAGAATATAAAAAGAAGAGCAAAATAAAATTAATGACTAATGAACTAAGAATAGTATGAGCAACTTCAATGCTTAATCCCAACTCGATCCAACTTCTAGCTTCATTATTTGCTATATCAGCAAAGCGTCATGAAAGCTAAAGTAAGATTGAAATGTACTGTTTTAATGAAAAGACCAAACTTTAATATATGTTTTGTCTCACATGATTCTGAAAAATGCGATGCAAATCACATATGTAGCATTTATTGCCACAAAATTGGTACTGTCCCAATATAAAGGGATTTGTTCCGTTTCTTAGTTTCCCATATAATAATAGAAAGATGATACATAAAATTTATTCATAAAAATCCCTTTTTTCACCTTTAATCAAACACATCGCCAAATTGTATGTATGTGAACATTTAATTCCAACGTTCGGAAAATAGTACTCTACTTACAACATTTATTGAAACAACTCTTTAATCGAAAAGGGTTGCTATTTATCACGGAAAGTTTTTTCATTGAAAAGGTATGAATAATCGTGTGGTGGTTGAGTTGAGATAATGAATCGGACAATAATTTAAGAGTAAAGATATTTGCACCTCCAATAAATATGAGACTTTTATTTTTACTCTTTTGTTGTCCTTTTGGACTTTTTTTTTCTTTTTCATTTATAATTTTTTTTCTTGCTCTTTCTTTGTGAGCGTCTAACATGTTCCACATAAAGTGGTTCGAATAACACAACTCATGATTTAATCAAAAATAAAATAGAGAAATGATGCTTATACATTCTATGTAACACACAGGTTTTAAGCCGTGGGATTGAATGAAAAAACACTTCAAAAATATTTTAAGAAAAACAGGAATGAATTTTAATAGTGAATTAGACAATGTGTCAGGGAAATATGCTAGATGTGTTGGTTCCTATGAAGCACAGATATGGACACAATGGACACACACTAAAGCTAAAAAATTATAAAACATGGATGCGGCCTAAATATATATACAACTAAAAATTTTTAAAAATAATGTATTATTTAAATATTATTTATATAAGTTTCATTTTCTTGTAAACTCAAAAAGTTATGTAATATTTTTCTTATAACCTTGTTTATCTTATGTTTTTATGTTAGAGTAAGAAAATAGTAAATTTTAATTTAAATATATACAAATAAGGGTTATGAGTGTGTCATATAAGATCTAACACGGATATGTGTTCATCACGTAGATACAACACCCAAATGGTATGTCCATGCCCCATAGGTTGGTTCATATAACATGGTTCAATAAATATAAGACCAACTGGTTATACATACCATTTGTACACACATTTATGCAAATAAAATTTGTATCATTCAATATTCTCCTTAACTGAAAGTTACATACATACTTATGAAGTATTGACACTGACGTGAATACGGGACACAACATGATAAAGATACGAGGGACACACCAATGTTAAAAAAATTGCAGGATATAGACACAACATATATTAACTAAAAATTTAAAAAAAATGCTACATTATTCAAACTATCATTTATATAAGCTTAACTTATCCTTTATTTCCTTAAAAAAAATAAAAAAGCTAAGTGTTATTTTCCTTTTATAACTTTGTTTATTTTGTGTTTTTCTACGTTAGAGTAAGAAAAAAAATAGATTTTAAATTAAATATATTTAAACATATGTTATCAGTGTGTCAAGTAAGACCTAACACAAACAGGTGTCCAACACGTAGACACGGCACTCAAATGGTATGCCCGTGCTTCGTAGATACATACCAATGACCACATATTTCTTCTCTTTACTATTAGACTTTATGACGTCATTTTTTGTTTTTTGGAGAAGCACACTCACCTCTATGAGGTTTGATGTACCTTAAGTCCCTGAATTTTGAAAAATTCTATATTGACCTCCCCTACTAAGATTAGTCTGTTAGTGACTTTGACATAAGTACACATATGTATAACACATGATTTTTGATGATTAATTATAAATATTAAATATTGTTATCATTATTGAATGATTATATTATTTTTTTATTAAGTGATAATATGGTTGATGTATGTCACAAGTCTTTAATATAAGGATAAATCAATTATTCAATAGTTATAGCTAGCGGTCTTTAATATTTACAAAAATATTATTAAAAATTATTTATTGTGCATATGTGTATTATTTCATCAAAGTCACTAACAAACTAACATTAGTAGAGGAGGTTAGTGTATGATTTTCCAAAATTTAAAAACTTAACATGCAAATTTTGAAAATAAAGATATGTGAGTTATATTTCGACAAATCTTATAGAAGATGAGTGTGATTTATTTATTTATTTATTTTGGTTGAATACATCAAGGTGTTATTTCCAATGTTTGACCATTATGTTGTTTCCCTGAGGTTAGCTATACCAAAGAAAAATAAAGGATTTTTCTAATTGACACTTCAAATTGAAAATCCAAACAACTAATCACCATAAGTCTTTATATTAGCAGTCTAATCGGCTAGCTTTGGAGATTGAACTCCAGCAAATCAGTAACTGTCTGTTATTGTGAAATATTAAATGAACACAGAAAAGAAAAATGTGGGTAGTATTACACCATCCAAAATATCATTAATTCTATCATAAAGAAATGGCAACGCCAATGTTCTCATATGTAGCCAAAATTATTGGATGCCTTCAAAACTCCCACTCTCCACCACTAGCCCTATGAGCCACAACTTAATTTGCATTATGTATTACTTGTGCAACTATGACTCCTTTTGCTCTAAATTATTGATAGGAAGCTTTCCGGATGCTCTAGCTGAGCGCGAAAGTGCAAAACCTTTTATTTTCCAAGGATAAGACTTTCATTTATTGACTTAACTTTCCCCTCTCCTTTTCTCTTCATTTCCTTCCCATCAACTTTTGTGTTGGCCTATACAATTATGGGCGTCAATGCTTCACAAAATACGTGCATTTTACTCAGTGCTGGTTTAGTGGAAAGCACTCAGTCACTCACACGTTTAAATGATCCTTACAATAGTGTACACACGTCAATTATTTCAAAATCTCCACACACAAAAAATCCTGCTTTATATATTTTTCCAATAATGCGTAGTGATGCGTGGAAGTGCTTGCTTTGCCTTTGATTTTGGTAGACTATTTCAGCCAGATTGACATTGATTAGTGTTTCCACAGTTTTGTATCGTGCTTCTAATAACAACTTTTTTTTTTGAAAAAAATAAATAATAATAATAATGATAATAATAATAATAATAATATAATAGGGAAAAAAACCGCCTCAATCTGAAGTTTGAGTATGTTTGTGAGTTTAACAAGTGTCGAATTATGTAATGTATATGAGTAAAAGATTTAACTAAATGAAGCAATTGCTATTGACAATACTTGCACCATTTTGATGGAAAGACTCGGAAGTCTTTCTTTTCACGAATTTTCAGTTTTGCACTTCAACTCTTTCTTTCCTTCTTCGTTCTACGTTACAAGAGGCATTCTACTTTATGTTATTTCTTTAATTCCTTGTCTAAAACATCCTTTTCTAGCCGATTGAATTATTTTATTCACACATTTTGCATGGAGATAATGTTCATGAATATATATGCTATAAAACTTTCTGTAATCTATATATTCTCTCTTCATCATATCCACTCAAAATTTTCTTCTCAGTAACCCTGATATAGCCTTACTTTAGATAAACTTAGCACGTTTGACGAGCATAAAGTGCCTACTTTAAAGAATAATAATAATAATAATAAAAAATTGCTGTCGTCTAACTATAAATCAACACACGAATAGACATGTTCATGAACATCATTGTCGTCATTAATATATAGATCACTCATCAATTAAACATAGTGTAAATTAGGTCGGTAAGTTTATATAAGCAGTTGTTTCGATCTTTTTATAATTCCTTTGCTACGTAACATCAAGTACTCAAGTGGCGTCTTATATGTGATTGGAATGTCAACATCTTCAAAAAGCTCGAATCAGAAGTTCGAGGATTGAAGTATTTAAAATTTAACAAAAGTAATTTATTTGTCTTTTAACTTATTTTTTCATTTTTAAATTTTTCTTCTAGCTAATAAACATTTTAAATTTGTCTTTTAAGCAAAGTTTTAAACCTCTCGGACCAGTGTATAGTTTTAAAACTCGAATTGATGATCGACTTGACTATATCACTAGGTTATTGGGTCATTAATTAAACCGATTGAATTAGATTTAATTAAATATATATATAAAAAATCAAATATATAATAAATATAATTATTGTAGTACTAGAGCACAACAACCCAATTGTCTTAGTGGAAGTACATAAGAAGTCATATCTATATATGTCTTTGTCAATTAAGATGCTATATATAATTATTTTAATCAAAAGAAACGTCTAGTTCAGTTAGTAATTGATTGGATTTTTTATACATCTAGTTAGAGGTTTGAATCCTAATAATATATATGAAAAAAGTCATGTGACTAAAGTTTTACCTTTTAGAAAAACTCTCACCTCAAAAGGATTAATAATTGTTATCTACGATATATATCATGGGCAACCAAAAAAAAAAAGAAAGAAGATAAATATTTTTAGTTTTTCAGGAGTTACTGAACGAATTTGAAACTCTTAATTATTATTAATTACTTGGAAAAAAATTTGAAAACAGAAAATAAATTAAGAAACAAACTAAATACTTTTATGGAAGAAAAAAATTAATTACTTTTGCCTTTAAATTTGGAGTATTAGAACCTGAACATTTTTTTTTTCCAAAATTTATGAGAAGGAACATCTTCTTAATAGCAATTTTTTTAAAAAAAATTTGAACATGTATTTTAAATCATTATTATTGAATTAATCTTTTAGAGACTGTCATAACTAAAGACGTTTTTAACAATTACTTTTTTTCATATTTAATTTTAAACCATATTTCTATACTTGAGAATACAACCCCAAAATATGAGCACTCCCAACTTTTGTTTTTATCAATGGTGGACGTTGTTTTTATGCATCAGAATTTTAAAGACTGTAAAGTTTAATCCTACAGCATCTTGCACAATACCCAAATAATTCACCACTACGGACCCTGCATGCAGACATAAAACACTTTTTAAAATAGGGCCTCACTTGTTGATTATGGATTGACAAGTGTATTATAATACCAACTATAACAATTTATAAATTGTTGAAGAGCTAGTCATTTGTTAGATGTTTTTTTTTTTTTGGGGGGGGGGGGGGGGGGGGGTAATCTGTTCTCTTCAGTTCGATTGATTACATTGTAATAAACATGTGGCACGCATGTTCTCTTTGGCCCCATTCCAGAAATTGAGGCTTACTGTAACTCGTGGGTTTTAATTCATCTCTGGATGTGTCATGAGAAGGATTATTTTCGCACTTTTTTTTCCCCTTTTCTTTAATATGGGTAACGAATAATTTATCGGTAAATTATTTTTGATAACAATACATGTGACTTGCATACAGTTGAGGAGTGGACCGTCAATGTCGCCTCGGGGTGTAGATATCTTGACTACTGGGACTTAGGAGTTATCGTATATGAATTAGTTTTTGAATGTCGTTGTATTATGGAAAATTCTATTTTAACACCTATGTTGACACCTATATGGATGTGAGATAAGTGATTAAGAAAAAATAGGTTGAAAGAAAAAGTAAGTGATGAGTCATATGTATTTTATGAGTAGAATATTTGAGTGTTTGAAAATGTTGGTTATTGAAATAACAATGTTACTGTATTATTGGTAACTCTTTTCTCCTTGGACTCGTGTATCCTATTTTGTTGCCTGACCATTTTGGGTAGTGCATCATCAACCAACTATCGAAGAAAAATGCTCTCTTTGGCCCCGTCTTAATGTAATTTGTGTAGTTCAATTCATCTATGGATTTGTGAGAAGGCTTATTTTCGCACTTTTCCTCCTTTCTTCTTTATATAGACAAGGAGTATTTTATTGGTACATCATTGTATAGGTATTAATAAGAAATCACGTATTATTAACGGGAGATTTCAATTACCTTACTAATTTGATAAAACGATTTGGGATTCATTATTGTTTATCTAATCATATTTACTAGAAATGTAACAGGAATTTATTCAAATGATGCCTAAAATCATGGGTATAAACTATAAGACTGTTTCCCACTAATAACTATACACATAATCCTTGGGATATAAGAAAAATTATCCGAGTGAAAACCGAAGCGGACCCTCATTTAGCACACAAAGAAAGTTGGTAGTATCCGCGGGAAACAAATTAAAAGAGAATCGTGTGATCAGTTACCATGGAAAGAGTACGACTTTATCTTTGATTATTTTGATGTCAAAGACTAATAATTAAAAATGGGCATGCACATGGTAATAGCGAGAAAAAAACTAGTAATTTATTTATTGAGGCAACTTGGCCTTAGACAATTGGGAGTAAGTCTCTGGCACATAGACTGCACCCATGGTTCCCTAATGGATGCCAACCATGCATGTCTAACCAGCCAGCACCTTGGTGCTACTACTAGTGCAAAGCTGTGTCATGTATTTTTGCCCCACAACACACGAGCATCCAATTCCCTATGCTTAATTTCTCTAAACCCGCTTCCACATCACTGCTTCAAATATCACTTCTTATTTACAAGACTCCTTGCTCTTTTTTTATTTTTTCTTTCTCTCACACATCTTTTTGACTCTGCATTGTCACAATCGACCCTTAAGAAAGCTGACACATAATCTCTTCCATGCTTCCTTATCTGGCTCCCACAGCGCAGCCTTAACCCGTGCCTTCATAGCAAAATCTTCCTGAGTTTCCAAAAAGCATCCATAATATAATGAGTCAATAACCTGGGCCACCTCATCCAATGACCTGAACTAAACAACTTATAATACAAGACAAGGAGAACATAAACATACCAGGATAAAACTGCGCTGAGTAAGACGATCAATAAGGTGAAAAAGGATGTCTTTGGTGTACTCAGGGTGGCCTTGGATTCCCATTATGTGATCTCCATGCCTAAACATCTCAATTCCAGTCTTGTCAGACCAAGCAATCACCTCTGCTTTTGGTGGCAGCTCCCGGATCTAATTTGATGCATAAAGGATTTAATTTAATTTGATAAGTTAATTAACCATCACGATATATAATTGATGCATAAAGGATTTAGTTTTGATACATTATTAATGTAAAATATTTTTACATAATAATTTAATCATGTACTGTATTGTTGTATCATTAGACATGTTTGGCATTAGATGTCGACATTCGATTTACATTGTAAAAATCAATCTCATGTATGAAAAAAAGCAAGGCTATGAATATGTTTAGAATCACACACACACCTCATCCCGGTGGCATTCGATTATGGAGAGCTTTGAGGGCAGCTTGAGAGATGTCAATGACAGCGGTGAAGATGATGACAAGTTTATGGTTCTGACACCGATGTCCCAACCAGTGGGAGAGCGAGTCACCTTCCCTCCCAGTGCACGGCCAAGAATCTGATGATCAAAATATACACGATCCATGATCGTGTTAGTATTTTGCTAGAGAGTAATAAATGACATACCATTTTGGGACAAAAGAACAAAAGGCAAACCTTCAATTGAAAAATAAAAAACAAAAGAAGATGATCATCAAAAGAAAAGTAAAAGGAGTTTCTACATTGGCCTTTCTCCATCGTACAACTAAATGATTAATCTCTTGCACCAACCAACATTATGTGATAGATAGCTCACACACCCATGTTCATCCAAGTCATCAAGCACGCTTGATAAGAAAAAAGACAAACATTGCAGAAAACTCATTATGGAAGCATAGGCTCAAATGAAGCATGTGAATACAAGACAATTGTCTACAGAATCAAGTAAGACACTTTTAAAAGATCTTCACGTCACAAAAGGTGATGGCAAATATACATTAAAAAAAAAATGAGCTAATGTGCTTGTCATTTTACAGACTTCTTTTTCTTTGGTCAAGTGATGTCAAGAGAAATTTTACCCAAGGAAAAAAAAGGTGGGGTCAATTTCATCCATCAAATGTTGTCGTCAACGAACCGAAAATGAATGCAATTATCGTGTCATTAGGTTGGTTTATGTCTTCTAGGTTCATACGAAACTAATTTTGCTTTCTTTATGTCAAAATCTTTGTAACTGACAAATAACAAAAGGAGATAAAGTTTTCATGTGTCCAACGGCTTCAGATGAAAAGAAAAATGAATTAAATTCGGCGTAAACAGAAGAAGCTGAACAATAATGGAGCAAAAATCAACCAGCAGAGTACGTCAAGTAATTATTAGAAACAGCTAAGCCTGTTCCATAAAGGTGCTAAATGCCCTTTCTAAACTAAATCTCTTTTTTCAGCCATTAATTTTCCGCTTTAATCACTTTGGCAATATTGATTTACTCTTTTTTAGCATAAATCTCCTCTTTAACCGATCAAAGTCAGGCCACAAACAAGAGGAGTACTAATACAAACAAATAGGACCCATGGTGATACGGAAATTTTGACATAAACATCGAAAATTCCTAAGATAAATCCAAAGAGAATCTCACTGGTACCCAACAATTTCTCCATGTGCCAATGCCACACTCATAAGATGAGAGAGACCAATGAGAGATGCTGGGGGACCAGTCAGATTCCATAGGGCTAGCTCACATACACCACAATAACCGTCTGATCATTCACTCGAATACATAAATCTACGGCCAATGCAAATTCAATATTTTGTCGATAGAATAGGACGAGAAACTTCTCAACATCTACGGTTCAGACACAAGGTCTACAGCGTAATTTGCCCCATGCTCTACTGTAATGGACTGGACCAGACGCCAGCCAATTACTCTCCGCATTCACTACTTTCAAAAACAAAACAAGACTTCCGACGGTTTAAAACAAAAAGGTAAAAATTATTTTTTTAAAAGAAGGAATCTCACTTTTTCAGGCAATGGTACAAAGCTCACATGACCAATTTTTCAGACAACATAACAAAATAATATAATAGCCAAGCAAGAGAAAGCACATGAAAAAACGTGTGCCAAATACCAAGATAAAAAAAAAACGGTATTAAGAATCGATGGTACTTGATTGTGAGAGAAATTCTTCGATGAATGGAGCATCTACTAAAAGGGATATTATTGATCTTGCGATATTTAATGTGTCAGGTGAAAAATATGATATAAACAAAATTTATATCTTAACATGCCACAAGCATATGTAAGAATTTTTCTTGATTATTATTATTATCACTTTCTCCGAATAGAAATAATTATTCAAGAGTGAATATAATATATTGACAGCCAGACACATTTTGAGTTGTGGATATGATTGTTGTTACTCGATGGGTACCTGGTGGCCAAAGCAAATGCCAAGGACCCTCTTGTTCATGGAGTCCAACTTGTTGAGGAGATTGAGGAGGTCGTGGATCCAAGGGTCATTGCCATGTGCATCGTTGCAGCTGCCGGTGATGACGAAGCCATGATAGAGTGCCAGCTCATCATCGAGAGGGAACTCCCCACGCGCCACCCTGTACACGTCCCACCTCTCCCCTTTCTCCGCCAGCATTCTCACGAACACCTCAAAATACCCTCCGTGCTTCTTCCTCACGTACTCTGAATCCTCCGCGCACAACAACACCCCAAACCTCTTCCCCTCCTCCTCCATGCCCTCTCTCTCTCTTCTCTTCGTCTCTTTCTCTCTTTGTCTGATCGTGACTCTCTCTCTCTCTCTCTCTCTCTCTAAGACCTTAGACAGAGAGAATGTGGAGAAGGGAGGCACAGAGAAGAGAAGAACAGGGGGGGTTTATCTGTGTTTGTACTGTAAAACAGATGAGTTTACGTTTGAGGGAATGGCAACGTTGGAGGTGGATTTGTTTTAAAGGGTTGAGGCTATGAAAATGCCCTCGTTTGGTTCCCTTTATTACGAGATTGTCACTGATTCATTCCAATTAGTTGTATTTAAAACGACCCCGTAATTGTTTTGTTGGGGATTCCATGTTAAAACGGTCCAGGGATTTAACAACGACGACGACGACAACAACAACAACAAATTCCAATTTTGAAGTTTCAATTACCGAAAATTAGCTAGTGTGTGATCGGGGAAAGTAAGGATCTTGAATGTGGCCGGTATTACGGCCCCATGGGTAAAACCACGAATGATTCTTTCTTTCTTTTTTTCTAATTTGATTTTTTTTGGTTCACAATGAACCTTTCACTCGACATAGATCAGTTGGTATCCAATTCTTCCATGCCAGGATACTACGTGGGGATCGCCTGGAACCAATTGTTACGAGAATTTCAAACCTTTTCAGTTTTGCGTATCTCGGGGGATTTTATGATAAACCTCGCATGTTTTGGTTTAATATAAATTTTCAATTTATTAATTATTGGATTAAATTATTTAATAAAAATAATATTCATCTAATGAATAATAATAAGAGATTTATAATGAACTTAAATATATAAGGTCCATCTTATAATTTACCATCAATTTTTATTCTTTTGAATATATTGACAAATAAAAAAGTTTTATAAAGTTATTCAATCATATAATGTTATATCAATAAATATGATTAATTTTCACTGTATTACTTAAAAGATCATACAAAATAAGAGATTTGATTAAATAAATACATCAAAATTGGAGGTGGAGGGAGAAGTTGACACTATTATTCAATCAAATCTCTCCAATTCTCTCTAATTAGTAATTACATGACATGTTATATAGTGGAGATGAAAGTTGACAATAACAGCAAATGTGTCATTATGTGATTAGATAATTGTGTAAAACTATATTAGACGGTCAGTATACTAAAATTAAGAATAATGTTATAGTAATAATAAAATTGCATAACAAATACACACAACATATCTTATTATCATTAAATATGATGAGTGATCTCCACTCACTTATCACATCTAATGGTAATAAAATGTATGATGTGCATTTGTGGTGTAATTTTATTATACACATAACATTACTCTAAAATTAAATCTCTTACTATATTACACTCACACCCCTCATTAACAAAATACTATTAGTAAACTTAACATAATAATATTTTTATAATAATAACTATTTCTAATTAATAAATTACAAAAATATCCTTACCCACTCTCTTCATTAATTGTGAAAAAAATTAAATCCCCATCTTTCTCACTTGCTCAACCACAATAAAAGAGTGTATAAGAGTATTTTTAAAATTTTATTAATTAAAAATATTTAATATCATAAAAATATATTTTGTTAAATTTACTAACAGTACTATGTTAGCGAAGGGTGTGAATATAATATAAATACTTAAAATTTGACAAGTTAAGGGGGTGTAAGTGTAGGTTGGACAACTAGAGGGGTGTGAGTTATATTTTCATAAACCTCATGGAAGGTGAGTATAATTTACCCTATAATTATCCTTTCACTTTTGTATACGAGATTAATATTCTTTATACTACAACTGGATTCATACGAAGAATATTTTTACATATAACTTAAAATGAAAATAATATAATTGAGATATATACTTATTTTACTCGATTAACACCGGATAATAAAAAAATGCACAGAAGAAATGTGTCATAAATTTTGTTATTGAATTAAGAGTTTGATTTTAAAATATTGATAGTGTAAAAAAAATTTAAACAATTATTAAGTTAAATCCTTTTATTTATATAATTTTTTATATAGTAAATATTAAAGCCAATTATATTTTTTTAGGTGGAAATATAAGATTAAATGATAAGGTTTAATTATTGTACAACTCTGAACTGATTCGAAAATAACGTTATAAGTGCTATACATCCACGCCAAAAAGAAGAGAGAGAAAAAAAATGCTTAATTCGCTCTAAATTCAAAGGGAAAAATCTCCATCAACTTGGGAGTATAATGAACACATTCGTCATTTTATAAGATCTCATAACATACTTCTAGAATTCTATATATTTATATTTATATTCATATTTGACAAACATTTGAGTATTTCATGGAAAATATTTTTTTAGAGATAAAGGTTGTTTATATGTTATTATTTTGATAAAAATATATTTTTTATTAAAAAATGTGCTTTTATATTTTTAATACATTTAATTAATTTTTTAATAAAAGCAGAATCATTAAAAAAGTATAATTTTTTTAATAAACCTAAATTGGTATGTATAAAAGTTACATGATATCAATTCAATCCTCAAAATATTTGTGATACAAAATTAGTTCTTAAAAGGCTTTTTTTATTATTATTTCACATTGTCAAGATTTTAGCCTCGATGAAGAAACTATTATTTGATGCCTAATTTGTTAGTTATGTGATGATGCTTCATGTTAGTTGTTGGGATGACTTTTGCTCATTTTCTAAACCTTAAGCCACCATCGGAGAACCTTAATCTTGCATCGAACTTTAAGCCCTATTTTAGTGCAATCTGACATGTTTCACTGTTTACAGTTTCTGTTTGTCTTCTTTTTGACGTTCTTAATGGCGATATTTGTTTTTTCTTCTTTTTTTATTCGGATCTATTCGTCTTTAATAAACTCTATGTACTATGTTTTATTTTGTTTGTTCGCTGCTACACTTGGCTGGTTTAAGCTGATATTTTATCAAAAAGATGAGAGTAAGTTTTTTTTAATTAAGTTTTATATATGAAATTATATATAAATTATAATAATAAAATTTTACTCTTATTTTTACTCATCAACTAAATATTCCCTTGACCCAATCTTTCGCGGTGTATTTTAGTCATGAGTTTGCCCTTTATTAGTTTAATATTATTGACACAAAATTATTGAGAATTTTGACGCAAAAGAAAAGTCAAAGCCTTTTGATTCATAGGTAGTGTGTCTTTGATTGTAATATTTGTCAAGAATATATGCTTTGCACAAAATTAGTTGTTCCAATTAAAATGTTAAAATTATTATTTTAACATACCGTGCAAGTGAGTGTCTCAATTGAATATAATGATGATTTTTATTCATTCTATTTCTATCACATTTAATAATAATAAATTGATTGTCATGTGTCTATGTCCACGTCTATTTTTGGATGTTAAAATGACTTTTCTTATAAAATATTGGCAACAATAGTGAGGTGAGGATCACAATCCAAATGAGGTGTCCAACCATGGTTGAGCTTCAAGCATATTATTGTAGTGTCATTTGCAAATAAGTTTGAGATAAATAGGATGCAAAGCTTGCATATGGTGGTCAACGATGATGAGTATGAGATCCGAGGGTTTCATAATAGGAGAAATTTAAAAACGATTTTTTGTTTACATGGTATTAGAATTCGAAAAAAGAAAAGTCTCGTCATATAAACACATGAAACACAAGTTTTTAGTTTCTTTCACTGTGGCTAACTTTTAGACTAGCATGAAATGAAAATAATCTCTTAGGAACAATTTTATGTTACACTTAACCAATTCGATGACGCGATACAACAGACAAAGATTATCGGTTTCTTTATAAAGAATAATGTTTGGTCTATTATGAAATTAAATCAATCTTTTAAATGCCAAATTTATATCATAAACCTTCTGATGATCAAATTGATATCTTTCACGCTTACGTCTTTCATTTTACGAATTAATTATGTTAATCTGATGAGGGTAGAATCATAATCAATTCCAGACAAAGGCCGCAAGATTCAGCCTCAAAACTGTTGTCGTTTGTGGGGTGGGTCCAAATTCGAAGCAAATCACGTGATCTCCTATCACTTGGTAGCAGTCACGTGTACGTCTTCGCAAATTGGTGCTATCCACGTATGCCACATTCCACGACAGTTTGCATCCTTTGCTATAAGGGAAATTTTTATAATTTTTTTAAAGGTGTTTTTAAATATGAAAAACTCAAAATGCAATATTCCCATAATTTTTTTTGTTGCTGATGAAATATATTCATATAATATTACTCTTATTTAAATATACAAGTCATTTATTTTTTTTTGTATACAATTCATTTATTATACCTTTATATAAACGTAGAATTTTATATACACATATCTAATAAAATTTTATCGGTGTAAGTAGGAGGGATTTAGATTCTTTAAGCATAAAGTTTGACCTGAAATTTTTATATATAGAAAATATCATTTGTCAAATAAGAGACTATTTTGAAAAATAAAAAATATTTTTAATACACAAATATTTTTACATTAGAATTAAAATCAAATCACACCAATATAATTTTAAGTATAGTTATATTATTTAATAACTTTTAGAAAATTTAATTTAATTTTTACCAATTAAATTACAGTATGTATTATAAAGATCAACACTTTTTTTAATGGGGTTTTAAGTATGAGAGAGATGAAGTCTCATATTAATTGAAAATGGATAAAGTAAAGATATAATATCATTTCTCAAATATTTTCTCTCATTTATTAAATTTTTTTTTGATGGTGACAGTTAAATAAAACAAACAGTTAATTAAAGAGAACAAATACTAAAAAGGAAAAAAGATAATATCATATTGTAAATTGTGAACAAGAAAAGTGACAAGTACGTGCACACACACTATATTATTAGCATATTATTACTAATTAATAATTAATTAGTTTGAATAATTTATAATTATCTATTACAATTAATTTCGTATTAATAATTTTCTAATCTAGTATACACTAACTTACGTAAGCTGAGTTTGCGTAAGAATTTTCTTGAGAGTAAGTTTTAAGAAAACGATTTTGATGACAAAAGGATAATGAAGGTTGCACAGATAATTTTGTCCAGAAACCCTCAAATATTGAATACGAGTCACTGATGTAAAGCAACAAATTATAGACATAAAATGAGAAAAAGAAGAAGCTAGTTTTTTTTAACAAAAAAAAAAGACAGTAAATGGTTGTGATAAAATATTTAATTATTTATCAGTTTTGCGAAATATTTTTCTCTACAAAGCTAATAATCAAAAACATGAAGACCAACATTCTTGGAATTTGCAAAGGAATAAGAGACTAACTTGCTCAAGCTCCAAGAATGCTGATGTGCGTTATTGTGTTTACATCGATGCTGTGGAAAACAGAGTATATGAAGCCAAGTTGAATCAATATATATATATATAGAGAGAGAGAGAGAGAGAGAGATCAAGGAATGCTCCTTTTTATTTTTTGTCGAGAAATACTCCATTGAAAACCTCTTCTCAAGCAATATAATATGAGACCAATACGCACCTTGATTCTTAATTGAAGGGCGCAAAGCAAGGAACTGCTCGAACTGCCCTCGGTTTCTCATTAAAACTTAAAAGCATCATAACAACCTAATTGCCGGTCTTTGACGGAAATCTTGGGCAATAAGACAAAGTTATAATGAATCAATTATAACGAGCAACGGTTCCATTTGAATTTTGTTCGGCAAGATGTTAAACCACTTGCAACCCACTACGCTTTTAGAATACGATAGAGGAATCAGTTCCTATAGCTGCCCACATATTCAGCACCAAGGCATTGAAATTTATTTTGGGTATATAATATAAGACTGTTGGACCAATGTTTGTGTTAATATAATAATGAATAATTTGGAGCTCTTTCTTTTTTTTTAATCTTAAAATATTTCCTCGAAATAAACTATTAATATTATAAGTGTTTACATGATAAAAATGAAAGAGAGTTTCACCCGGGAACAAGGTGATTGATATCTGAGGATGGAATCCACATTGCATCACTCGGATTAGTGAACAGCTAAGTGGTACCTAAAGGCCCAACAAGGTGCCTTGGCATGGAATATCGTGGCCGACCATATGAGCTCTAATAATATCTTCAAGGTATTATTTCTGACCAATAAAAAAAACATGTGTCTATTATTTTCAGCCAAGCACAAAAAGGTATCTATATTTTTGGTACGGCCGGTATCCGTTGAAAAGACCCAGTCACACTTTATTTTTTCAGGTGTATATGAGTAGACATGATCCATGACCCAAAAACACAAAATAAATGGACATGATGATGAGTTGTGTTGTGAAAATCTTATATTTGAGTTTATTATTGTCCTTCTATTATTAATTATTAAATTAAATCATCTAATAAAAATAATAATTATTTAATTATTAATAATAAGGGATTCATAAGGAATCCATAAATTTAAGGTCTACCATATATTTTATTGCAGGTGGTATGATTTTAGCTCCTTTTGCTTCCTTTAATTTGTAAATTACCAGTACATCCTTAAAGGAAGGCTAGCTAGAAAATCTGATGCGCCTTAAAATTATGTGACATATGTAGTAATTTAATTACTTCTTAAGTTTAAATTAAAACGACTTGCAATTTACCCTTAATTATAAAAAATCTTGACGAATCATAAAACTCCTTCTACCTTGGCAGTTGGCATCGTAAATATTATTATGCCGTATTCGAGTTTTAACACAACTCTCTCTCTCTCTCTTTTTGACTGTGGTTTGTTTATAAAATGTATTTTAATATTTACAGAAAAATAAAATTTCCTTTAGATGACTTGACTTGATAATTATTGCTGCCAAAATCGGAGGCTTCCATCTTCATAATTCACAAAGAAAGATTAGAAAGTCCGGAGGCGTGAAAGTTAATTTTCATTTTCGCATGATATGATCATAGAAACAACCATTAAGCAGGCATCAACTCATTGTGGCAGTACAAATTAAAGACGTGTCAAACGCTTTATTGAAACTGCCAAAAGTGGTTGCTTATGATTGACCACCATATCTCATTTCGTGAACCTTATGCATCATATTTTTTCTGATAGACTACCCAATGCATGATTGCATCAGCCTACTCGATCATCACTTACTGATGTGATGTCCAATAAAGTGCTTTGTACAACTTGTTTTAGGTCATACATTGAACGTAGATTTAGCTGTAACGAATTTTTGTTAATAGAATAGTTTATAGTCTATGACAGTTAGGTGTTGTTTGTGGATCATTTTTTTTAATATGATTTGCGATGGTAAAATTTATCATAAAATGAGTTTGTTTGGTAATTTATATGAATATGGTCTTCAAAATCTCGTCAATGACAGAATTTCATTAAAAAAAATATTATTTTTTTTTTAAAATAAACCTCTTAAAATTATCGATCATATTTAATAAAATATAATTTTTTTCAAACAAAATCTCGCTATTCACAAGATTTCATTAATAAAATATTATTTTTTTTGAATAAAGCGGCTACAATATTATTTTTTAATTCAAATGTCGCCGATGATAATATTTCACGAATAAAATATAATTTTTTTCAAATGAAATCTCGCCATTGGCGAGATTTCACACCATAATAATGTAATTTTTTCCTTAATGTAATATATAAAGTATTATTTACTTCATACACCATAAAAAAATAATTACCCATTATTTGTTTTGTTAAAAATAATTTTCAATTTTTTAATTTTTTTATAAGTCAAGAAAATTGAAAATTATTTTCAACAAAGTAAATAGTCTCTTAATTTTTTTTGTCCCCTTCTTCTGTATTAAACTCAACCGTTATAATTCCATTTTCTGTCTCTTTATTCTTTCTTCCTTTTTCTTTATTCGTTTGCAAAAGGATGACAGTTTGATTGGTTAAAATCCAAATATTCTCAACCCTGTTCCTGGAAAAGCCTTCGGAACTCTCAAAATAATCCTAATTAGCATACTATTCCTATTTTAATATCTAAAAATAAATATTTAAGTGAGACATATATTTTATTATTATTATATATGATAGATAGATGAATATAATAGAAATCACAATTTCATCAAATGGTGATGATAAAATATGCATCTTACTTAGATAATTATTTTAGGTGTTAAAATAACATTAATATAATTAGTAGATTTAATGTTCATTTTAATTCCTAATTTTAGAGTTATTTTAGTCCTTAACTTTTAAAATGAGTTAATTTAATCCTTGACATTATAAAATGTGAGTTATTTTAGTTTCTTAACTCATTTTTATTTAATATTCTATCAGTTAAATAATGACAGTAAATCTTAGATGATACATTGACATATCTTATGTTACTTAAAGTATAACAGAATTTAAAATAATTTACTCTAGTGTCTAAAATAAAATGAGTTATTTAAATTTTCATTTTAAATTATAAAATGACTCATTTTGTACAATGTTAGACACCAAAATGAGTTATTTTAAATTTCACTCTACTTCAAAAGACAAATGATATGTCAACATATCATTTTAGGTTATTTATTATCATTTAATTGATAAAATATTAAATAATAGTGAATTGATGGACTAATATGACTCATATTTTATAATGTCAGGGATTAATTTGACTCATTTTAAAAGTTAATAATTAAAATAATTTATAAATATAAAGTGACGAACTAAAATGAATAGTATAGGAGAAGAAATGTGGATCTGCAATATCTTCGCTTTCCAACCACTAAACTTTGCAAGCATGTAAAATGACCTCTTAATTCCAATTTAACGATAATGTTTTTCACGTGTACTATATAGTTTTTTTTTGTTATAATTTTTTTCGCGTCTTATACGCTAATGATACTCAATAATTATAACAATTTACTGTATTCAGGAACTTTTCTACTTAGCGGAGTGACAACTGAGAAGGTCTTAGTACTACGTCGACAACGATTCGGCAAACAAATTAATTTACTAGTTATGAAATTTGAGATAATGACCGCAATTTTCACGTTTGTTTAATTGGCAATCCAAGTGCTTCTGCTGTATGCAACTTTTATAAACTATCTTTAATTGGAAATAAAAAATAGGGGTAAAATTTTCTATAAATTAAATTCATATATAATTTTGTATATAAAATTTATCTGTAAAAATTTATACCTTATTTTTATCCCATAATTAAACATATTTTAAGATTAAATATAAAATTATTTCCTACGCGGTGAATTGTTTTGCGTGAAAGGCAGGTAAAGGAGGAGGTGGGGAGCTGTGGATTGAAAGAGTAATAGAGTAGTTGGACTACTTTTTAATTTTAAATTAGCCAAATGAAATCATTAAAAATCCCCTTCTTTCCATTGTCAAGAAAAAAGAAGGGTAAAAATTGGAATTCATAAGGTCATTTCATTGAAGCCCCTTCGTTCCGTTATCAAGGAAAAAATAAAAAAGGAAAGCTAAAAATGGGAATTCACAATCCCATTATCATGGGTTTTGGTACGACATATGGTCATTTACAAAAAAAAACATTTTTATTTTTTTGTCAAGAAAACAATATTTTTGGGTCTTGCTTAAACATCGCTGTCCCACCAGCTTATGAAATTCTGCAAGGTCCATTGTTGTGTTTTTGGGCAGGAAGGTCCATATGCATATATACTACTATTAAAGGAACACAGAAAACCCCAGTTTAATTAGCTCTTTTGATTCTACAAGCCCGCTTTGTCCATGTATTCGACTTTGGCCCCATTTCTTTTTGTTAAAAACACGATTTGTTATTATGATATACATTTATGACAAAAAGAATCACGATATAATTTTGTAAATCGCGGCCAAAAAAATTTACAAATCAATTAAAAAATATTATAAAATCATTAACTTATTAATTACAGTAATAATCTAAGAATGATAGAATAAAGCTATACTTTTTCAAACAGTTAAAATAAAAATACAAACATAAATTTATAATATTATGCTATATATTAACACAATTTTCAGAGGTAAATAACAAGAACTTCACTACAAATCCACTCAGCCCCATTTTAGCATCAAATTGACACTTCGTCCCACCTCTAACTTTTGAACAATGGGACTGTAAAAAAAATCTTTGGCAGAATATTCTATTTAAAGTAATGTTATGTGTATGATAAGATTGTATAATAAACATATACAATATACCATATCACCATTAGATGTGATAAATGAAGACCACTTATCATATCAATAGTAATAAGGTAAGTGGCGTATATTTATTGTATAATTTTATTATAAATATAACATGATTTTTCTATTTTACCCCCATTTAAACTGTATACGTGGAAAAAAAATTAGATAGACTTTAGCTTTTACTGTCATTTCATTAAACAACCAAAACAGCTCATAGTCGCCAATAGAAACCAATAACCATCCTTATTCAGAAAACAGAGTGGATAAATCAAGTGCATAGTGCATCAAATCAAAGTTTTTCTCGGATCAATTTCATGCATTATTCTTTTGCAACCCAAAGAACAAGCTTGCTAGTAATTTTGAAGACTTAAAAGGCTTGGATTTTTATTGAGTGGGAGAATGAATATCATGTTTTCATGCTCTTCTTTCTTGTTGCGTATCATCACCACTTAAAGATAAAAATGCATTTAGTATAAAGTGGCGACAACAAAGAAGACAAAATTGAACAGTAGCAACAGGGGATAATGGAAGTAAACATTGTTGTTCTAATGGAAATTTCATAAGTAAAAATGGTGTTTAAAGGGATGCAAATTTTCTGTTTTCTTTCTCTGTCTTATTTCCTGACACATTAATAAAATTTTGACACGTACATAATAATAACATCATCCATGATCTTTTATCCAACCGATAGTATTCAACTACTCACAATTTAGATACATGACAAAATTTGATTGGAGGAACAAGGAATGAGACAGGAAATGGAGCCAGAAGAATTGGATCCGTGTTTGGAGATGCTTGAATAACGGATACCAATAGCCTTTGATTGTACATAATAAGTGCTGCAAATGCTTTCCTCCATGTGATCATGTCATTGTGTGTAACAAAAGCCATGACCACATAGATTGATAAACCAATCACCTTCCTGGCAATCATATACATTATGCAACCAGAAAACAGTCTCAGGAGACGATATGTTTGATCAAATAAGACACAACCCTTCTTCGACCCAAAAAAAAAAAAAAAAGACACAACCCTCACTCACTTTCTCCAACCTCCTAGTATAGTTCAGTTAACCGTAGTTGCGTAGCGTAGCACTAACTTCTAACAACAACTACTAGCAATACTAAGTGGGCACCATAAATGCACAAATACTCATGTCTCATAGCATTTAATTTTGATCTACATCTATTCTGCCTAAGTCATGCAAGTAGCATGTATTCCGAATATATGGGTCGAGGACTTCCTTGGCAAATCAACTAGCTAGGGTTCTACCCCACTCCCCTTGTCCTGTTAATTAATATATTAGTTTTAAAAATATTATTTCAACACTTATAAATAGATGTCCAATTGATATATCTAGAGTCTATTTGGTTTGAAATTTTAGTTTTCATTTTCAATTTTTCAGACTTTATGAAAGAAATACTATAAGCTAGAAATAAAAATTAAAAACTAAAATTCAAACCAAACAGACCCCTACCTTTTCACCATTAAATATGATGATAGTTTCTAATTTTTTATCTATCTGTCATATCCAATAATAAAAAAATAAATATCTCAATTTTGGATTCTCACTTTTGGATATTATTGGAAGGTTTATTCTTAAGTGCAGAACAAAGAATTTTCTGCACTTGTAGAAATGAGATAGATGAATAGGTGAAGTACATATATAAGTGGGATCAATAAAAAGTTGTAAACCTATATAAAAATATTGTAAACTTATGTATAAATATTGTAAACCTATGTGAATAATAAAAACATTCTTAATAAATATTTCTAAAGATGATTAAAAAAATTATAAATTACTTAATAAAATATTATAAATTATTAAATAAAATATTATAAATTTTATTTTTTTATGAGTACAGAAAATTTTTTATTAGAATTCCCATTATTGGAATTATAGTACCCGAGTAGTTTTACAGGGAATGCGAGGTCCACGTGAGCCAAGGACGTACACTACCTTTCTTGTCCCTTGGTGAAGGCTTCGCCACGTTTTGCTTACTGCATGGTGTTCTAGAATGTCAATTATGGACTCGCACGTACCCATCTCTCTCTTGGCTTTACAAATTAACAATTGCTAATTTTGTTGTCCGTCAACATCTAATAAATAAGGGATTATTCCGATACCCTATAAAATTTATAAGTATTGATACTTTTTAGATAATTTGTGGCTAAAAATTTGTCACGTGTTTCACTAACTAAATCAATTACTATTTTAAATACTCATAATTAAATCACAACCCTTAGATTTAAAAGGATACTAATACTCTTGGGGTACCAAAACAAAAATCAATACATAAATAGGTGTTCCTTAAAATATTTATTTTATTATTATTAAATATGATAATAATTTTTATTTTTTTATTAATTAATCATATCTAATAATAAAAAAATAGATCTCAAATAATACTTATTTTTTAAGTATTGAAATATTACTTTTCTTTTGTTATATTAGCTGGACAACATAATTTAAAGCACCCATAGAGTATGTAAGTACCTTGATTATTAGATAAATTATTGGACCAATACAAATTAAATACTTTATATTTATATACACTAATAATATAAATGAGTCTCTTTCATTTTTATTTAAGATATATTTAATTAATAAGGGAACCATCAATTTTATCTCAAGTATATATAAAAATTATATTATTATTATTATTATTATTATTATTATGTGAGCTACCTGTGATTGTGTGGGGGTGCTGCATTAGTGAAAGCGTGGTGATGTGGTCCCCTTGGTAAGTAGCATAATAACTTGCCAGTCCTCAACAACCCTTCCTTAATTTGTCGGGGCGCATCTTTAAAAATGATATAGTAATAACAATATTAAGAAATAACTCTAATAAAAAAATATATATTAAGACAAAACTTGTATTAAATTTCTTATATCAATTTCAATCAATTTATTAAATCAAATACTGACATATAAATATTTTTCTTGACAATAATAATAACTTAAAAATTGAAAGTATACACTCTTCTAGTAAAATTAGTCATTTGTCGTCATCCTTTTATTTAATAATTGAATTGAATGTAAAGGATAAAAGGAATTTGGTCTAAGTTTTTCCAGAGGCACTACTATAAATAAATATAAGGTTCACAACCCCATTTAGTTTCAAAGTACCCCAGCCTACTACATTTACCTTCCTTTTGGCTTTAATCATTATTTCAGCATCTTCCATTCCATTTCCACTCTCATCATACCTTACGATTTCAGGCAATAATGACGAAGTCATCACCGGAGAACAAACATGTTGTGGTCTTTGTCTTCCCCTTCGGGAGCCACCCTGTTCCTCTCTTCAACCTTATCCTCAAACTAGCTCATGCCGCCCCAAACTTGTCATTCTCATTCATAGGCACAGAGCACTCCAACAAGCCTCTTCTCTCAAAACCAAACACCCCAAACAACATCGAGTTCTACAGCATAAGTGACGGAGTCCCAGAAGGTCATGTGTTAGGTGGCCACCCAGTGGAGAGAGTGAACCTTTTCCTTCAAGCTTGTCCTGAGAACTTGCAAAAGGGTATAGACTTGGCAGTGGAAAGGACAAACAAGAGAGTAACATGCATCATTGCAGATGCTTTTGTTACCCCTTCGCTAATTGTGGCTCAGAACCTTAGTGTTCCTTGGGTACCTGTTTGGCCTCCTTTGTCATGCTCACTCTCTGCACATTTCCACACTGATTTGATCCGCCAGCAATGTGCTAACAAAGAATTAGATCCTCATAGATCCGTGGATTTTATTCCCGGTTTGTCCAAGATGCGTGTTGAGGATCTTCCAGAAGATGTGATTTGCTGTGGAGAAGATGAGACACTTTTTTCAAAGACATTGGGTTCCTTAGGTAGAGTGCTACCTCAAGCTAAAGCTGTGGTTATCAATTTCTTTGAGGAATTAGACCCACCTTTGTTTGCTGAGGACATGAGGTCAAAGTTGAATTCAATGCTCTATGTTGGTTTCCTCACTCTTTCACTACCTCTGCCACCATTGCCTCCACCTGAATGTGATGAAACTGGTTGCTTGTCATGGCTGGACAAGCAAGGTGCTAGATCTGTGGCCTATGTTAGCTTTGGGACTGTGGTGACACCACCACCACACGAGATTGCAGCAGTGGCAGAAGCATTGGAAGAAAGTGGCTTTCCCTTTTTGTGGTCCCTCAAGGACCATCTCAAGGGCCTTTTGCCTAAAGGGTTTCTTGAGAGGACACGCAATAAAGGGAAAGTGGTGCCTTGGGCTCCTCAGACTCAAGTATTAGGACATGGTTCTGTGGGCGTGTTTGTGACTCATTGTGGCTGTAACTCTGTGTTTGAGAGTATTTCCAATGGGGTGCCTATGATTTGCAGGCCATTCTTTGGGGATCACGGGATGACAGGGAGAATGGTGGAGGATATATGGGAGATTGGTGTGAAAATTGAAGGTGGGGTGTTCAGCAAGAATGGGTTGATTAAAAGCTTGAACCTGATTCTGATACAGGAAGAAGGGGAAAAGATGAGGGAAAAAGCACAAAAGGTTAAGAGGATTGTGTTGGATGCGGCTGGGCCAAAAGGGAGAGCAGCTCAGGATTTCAAGACTTTGGTGGAAGTAGTTTCTAGCCCTTAGATTAGATTAGAGCTAAGGAAGATATAATGACTCAGAGTGTGTTGTGTTGTAGGCTTGTACGTTGCATGATTTGTACTATCTAATATAGTTTGTTGCATTGCATCCATTCCAAGGCTTGTGACCTTTTTTTTTTTGTGGTGCATGGCTTGTGACCCTTAATGTTGGATGATAGTTGAAGCAATGTCTCATCATTTGGGTTAAGGTGAGTGGAGAGTATCATCATATCCACCGGAAATGGTTGGGACACCACTTTTAATGGTAAAAATAACAGTATTGCTTATTAGATTATTGATATGACTTATAAAATACAGGAGTAAGTGTATTTCGCTATCAGAAATAGAACTCAAATACCAGTACTTCATTGTATATATATATATATATATTGCGGATTCGGTAAGTAGATGGACAGTGGAGCAGACAATTTAGTAATCCAAACCAAAAGACATAAAATGGTTGTAAAATGGATTATATTATTGCTCAGAATATATAAATAGGGATACTAAGTTAAAAAAAAAAAAATTAAGTTGCAAGAAGAAAGGTAATAAATATTGCTCAATAGCTATCTTTTCTAACGTTGGTTATAATCGAGAAGAAAACTGATTAGCTAGTTGAACATAATAGCTTCACATTTCGTATTACCGTACTAGCGATTTCTTTCACAATCCGATCGTGGCTCTAAACTTCTGGGTCTCAGTGCAGAGGGCAACCAAAAAACGAAACTTTTGGTCAAGCTGATGGTATATAATGGTAACTGGGTTATGGGTCTTTCTACCATATCATTTGATGCATTGGAATAACATTGGAACATGGGCGTAATAGCTTTGTCACAGAAATGAAGTGACCATACACTGATTCTGAATTTGAATCTGAAATTTAATCCTTTGCACTACATGGCCATTTATGCAGCCTCTGCCTCCTTCAGCCACCACATCAAAAGCTTGGTTTCAAAGGGTCTTTTCCAACAAACACTTGAACTTTTCACAGATCTCCATCACTCTGGCCACCATGTTGCCATACCCTCTGTTCTTCCATCAGTCATCAAGGCATGCTCCTCCGCCCAGTGCTATGCTTTTGGCACACAGCTTCATTGCTTGGCTCTCAAGACAGGCTCTCATTCTGAACCTGTTGTATCAAATTCTATAACCTCCATGTATGCCAAGTTTTCGGATATGGATTCGGCACGCCTAGTGTTTGACACAATGCCTAACAGAGACCTCATCACCTGGAACTCCATGGTTAATTGTTATCTGCAAAATGGGTACTTGGCAAAAGCTTTGGAAACGTTGAAAGGTGTGTACTTGCTTGGTTTTGTTTCCAAGCCAGAGTTGTTAGCCAGCATTGTGTCCATGTGTGGGAGGAACATGTATTCAAGGATAGGAAAACAGATTCATGCCCTTCTTGTTGTTGATAAGAGGGTAGAACTGTCAGAGTCAGTGTTCCTGTCAACAGCTCTTGTGGATTTCTATTTCAGGTGTGGTGATTCTTTGATGGCTTTGCATGTATTTGATGGAATGAAGGAGAAAAATGAGGTTACTTGGACTGCAATTATATCTGGCTGCACTGCTAATCAAGATTATGATGCAGCTTTCACATGCTTTCGAGCAATGCAGGCGGAGAGAATTAACCCAAACAGTGTTACATTAACTTCTTTGATACTGGCCTGTGCTGACCCTGGCTTTGTTAAGCATGGAAAGGAGATTCATGGTTATGCCTTCCGTCATGAGTTTGAGTCAAGTCCTAGTTTTTCATCAGCTCTTATAAACACGTATTGTCAATGTGGTGAATCACTGCATCTTGCTGAGCTAGTTTTTGAAGGGTGTAGTTTTAGAGATGAGGTGCTATGGAGTACAATCATCAGGAGCTATTCACAAAGAGGGAATAGCTATAAAGCCTTGAAGCACTTTAACAAGATGCGGGCTGAGGAAAGTGAACCGAATTCTGTAACTCTGTTAGCAGTAATTTCTGCCTGCACAAACTTATCTTCACTGAGGCATGGTTGTGGATTCCATGGCTATGTCTTCAAATTTGGGTTTAATTTTGACATTCATGTGGGCAACGCACTTATAAATATGTATGCCAAATGTGGCTCCGTGGATGGTTCGATTAAGATATTCCAAGACTTGCCAAATAGAGATTCTGTTTCATGGAGTACTTTGATCAGCGCCTATGGCCTACATGGATGTGGTGAACATGCGTTGCAGGTTTTCTATGAAATGAAAGAGAGAGGAGTGAAGCCTGATGCAATCACCTTACTTGCAGTTTTATCTGCTTGTAACCATGCTGGCCTTGTAACTGAGGCACAGCATGCATTCAAACAAGCAAGTGCAGACTGTGAAATTCCATTAACTATAGAGCACTATGCATGCCTTGTTGATCTTGTTGGAAGGTCAGGGAAGCTTGAAGATGCAATGGAAATACTGAGAACCATGCCCATGAAACCTAGTGCAAGAATATGGAGCTCTCTAGTATCAGCTAGTAAGCTTCATGGAAGGCTGGATATTGCAGAAATGTTAGCCTCACAACTCATAAGATCAGAACCAAATAATGCTGCTAACTACACATTGCTGAATATGATTTATGCTGATCATGGCCTTTGGCTTAGTACAGAACAAGTGAGGGAAGCTATGAAACTACAAAGGTTAAAGAAAAGCTATGGGTTTAGTAGAATTGAGGCCGGGGATGAGAAGCTCTAGCAAACCACAACAATGGTTTTTTGGGCTGATGCTAATTCTGTAATTGAACTTGCAAGGAAACAACTTTCTAAGAAGGAAACTATAAAAATCCTTAACTTCTCTCTTAGTTATTTGTTTTGCCATTATTAAATTATTAACGCATGGAAATGAGGATTAACAAAAATAATGGTTTTTTAAATTGTTCAATTGAGTGTAAGACAAAATTTGGTTAGAGCCAATGAGGTTACCTTGTCTTATCTATATAAGATCTTAAACTCCTGTTGGTGATCTTCACTATAGTGATAAATCCTTAGCAAGTTCTATTCCTTCTCTAAACGTACAATCACAAAAAAAAAAAAGAAAAAGTTCAGGTGGCACTGTCGTAGCTACCTTTTCTGTGTGGTGTTAACATCAACGAACATTTGTGTCACATAGAGCAAGTTGAGAAACTACTCAAAGATTGTTTGAAATATTTGTATCATTACTTGAAAGTTGAACTTGAAACATCAAGAACATGGTAAGCAAGCCAGGAAATACGCCAGCATTTTGAAGCCTGATGACATTCTTTGATTTGAAGATAACTTAAAGAACTTCCTTCCTGTGGTTTGCACTTTATACATTCTCCATGTGCTATCACTTAATTTCAGAAAAAATAAAAATAAAAACCTACTAGTTAACTATTCAGAAATGATCTTCAAACTTCCTGAAGATATCAATCAAGCATGAAAAAATCGAAGATCTTAAGCTACTTAAGAAATAGTACGAGTAATTCATAAGTTGAGAAGGTTACCTTCCAATGGGCGCTGCCTGTACTTGGTTGTGACATTAGCCAATCAAGTCCCATATTAGCATTGGTCCATTTAACTCAACCTCCAGGTTGCGTGTTCATTCATGATTCATAAGAGATTACTTTGATTCTTGACATTGTTACAACTACTCATAGAGTCGTCGACATCAAAATAACTTATTTAACGAAACCAGTTAGTTATATTTTTCTAAAGTGAGGCTTTACATAAAATGATATGAAATTGAAAGCAATTCTTAGGAAGGTCTGCTCCCCTCCTATATTCCTTGCTAATTATCATCTTTTTTTTTTTTTGCCCCCGTGTATTCGACTTATTCCTTTTAACTTATTAGTAGAACTACTTCTGCTGCCACTAAATAAGTAAAATAAGAAATCCATCAAAGACACGAACAAGAGGGATTTGATCTAAGTTAATTCTTTATAGGTGTGTCATTATAGTTAGATTGTCACCTTAGTCACTCGTATTGTCTTTTATGTGACTCTTACCAATCACCTTACTATTGACAAACACTTGAACAGTGCACATGAAAGAAAATAAGGGATGCAAGAACACAATGTGAATTTCTTTGCCTTTTGGCAATAAGGAAAAAGAACACAAAGAGGATATGCAAACACACAGTTGTGAACTTCATCATTATTGGTTGCTCGTGCCTGCAAAGAACAGAAGAAAATATGCACAGGATGTACGGCACATAATAAGAAAAGTGGAAAGGTTTATGGAAGTCGGTACATAATAAGAAAAGTGTAAAGGTTTATGGAAATTGTTGGTTCAGACTCACCTAAAATGCACCAAGGCAATGATAACTGCAAAAACCAAATTCACTTAAAAGAAAAAACATACAAGTAACTAGTAAGTCTGAACTAACTGGCAATGCTCAGTGCATGTAAAATTAAAGCGCAGTTAAAAAACAGTTTACAAGCATCAATCTTTGCAATGTTCCAATTTCCAACCCAATTCTTTCATGGAAGATTGAGAAACTTATCCACCATGACCATTGACCAATATATGGCACCCAATCACCCGCCTACAGCCATCAAGTCGTTGCAATGTTAAATGCTTCATGAAATTCATCCACTAAATAAATGAACAAATATACACTGCATTAGCCATTCAATATTATTAATTTAAATATATTAAATATGTGGATAAATACAATTTACATTAGGAAGCCAACCAAAACAGGTCAGAAGGAAAAAAAATTTAAAAAAATCCATGTAAACACGCATTTCCATTTCCATTTCTATTTCATTTAGCTCAACCTTGAGAACTTACAAGTTCAGCCTGGGAATCAGTTTCAGAACAAGCATGATCAACATCATACTCAACAGAGAAATCCAAGAAACCCTCCCTAGCGTTGTTATCAGACCCATCAAGCTGCTCAATCTCTTCATCGCTCACGAACTGCCTCAGCTTCTCCCTATAAACCTCCAACTGCTCCTCCAACAAGCTCTTGTGAGACTCAATCTGTGCCACCGTCCACCTCAACGACTCAATCACTTCGAGATCATACTCCTGCTTCTGCTCCACCATTCTCCTGAACTGGTTTGCTTGAATCTCGATCGAGCTCTTCTCGCTCTGCAGCCTCAATATCATCGCCATGGCCTCCTCCGCAGCAGAAGAAGCCGCCACTCTCTCGTTCTCAATCTCAGCACACGCAGCATTGAACCTCTGCCTCTCAAACTTCACAAGTTTCCTCAGCGCCAATACGTCGAACACCTCATCCTCAACATTCTCTTCCTTTTCCTCCGACCCATCCTCATGATTCTGACCCTTTTTCCGTGAGGAGGTTTTGGGGGTTGTTTGGCCCAAAGGTTGAAACTTTGGGGGCAAAGGGGATCTGGGTTGGAGTCCGAACTCGGAGAGGAGGTGCGTGTAACGGAGGAACCTGATGGAGAAGGAAAAGATGAGGATGATGCCGATGAGGTTGAAGATGCGGGAGAAGTAACCGAGGAGGACGAAGCCGCAGCCAACCTCGCTGGCCTGAGCGATGAATCTGAAGGTGGAAGGGAAGTCCATGAGGAACAAGAGGGTTAGACGGAGGAAGCGGTGGTAGAAGCCAAGAACGGAGTGAAGTGCAACCAACAAGCAAAAACGACCCAGAGTCTGCATCTGGGGCTAGAGGAGATTTTGACACAGCAACACCCCAATCTTAGCGTCAAAGGGAAAACAACAAATAAAAAAAATGAAACCAGAATAGACCCCCCAATGAAGTCGGATACCTGATTCTGTGAAAAAGATTGGATTTTGAGAATGAGGTGGAAATGGGGTTTGGTTATTGGGATGTTGTTCTTTTTATCGCTACCATGCTAATAGTACTATGTATGTAATGTAACAAAATGAAAGGGTATGGTTGTGTTGGTGTAGTTAGGCTTTTGGTTGTGTTGTGAAGAAGGAAGAAGATGGAGAGAATGATGAATCGGGGTGTGGGTGTGGATGTGGGGAGGCGAAGAAATAGAGATCGGAGTGTGTGAGAATCGGTTATGGTCTCATTGCTCGGACCATTTCAGAGATAGGAATAGGATTGGAGTTTCAAGACCGTTGGCCATGAATTCATTGAATTGTTTTATTACTCATCATTCTGTCTTTATTTCTATTTATGCCTAGAATTTAATTACATAACCCTTTGATATATATATATATATATATCTTGAGATATTTCGGTCTTTTAGAGTGTTATAAAAATTATTTGATAGAAATCATATAAGTTATTGGATGAAAATAAATGGTATGACTATTAAATAGCTAATAATAACATAACATTATGGATAAATTTATAGTTATTTAATATTTTTTAAATTATTTATTTATGATAAATACTAAATACTAAATACTATTTTAGCTTTTTGTTTTTGGGGGTACAATATTACTATTTTAAATTTGGAGAAATATCAAAAAAATGAATGTGCCTTGAAATATCCACTTTTATCATCCAATATGATAAGTTAATAGAAGAGGTGAAGACCACTATCATATTTAATAATGATAAAGTGTGTATCTAAAAAAAGACACTCTTATTACAAGTATTAAAATAATATTTCTGTTTAGATTTGGGTCTATCCTCTTCACTTTAATGCAATCGTATGATGAAGTCAATAAGTGAAAAGAAGGGAAAGAGAGGAGGGACTCATCAGCCATACCAACCTTTTTATCTGCGACTAATTCTTTCCATATGAGTGGTGATTAGTAGTAAATAAATTTACAAAAATGAAAGCTAGATTTGTATGGCTTAAGGTAAATAAGAGCAAAACATCCTTAATAGCATGATTATACATTATTAGATTGTTGTATTAAAAAAATTAGTTTCAATAAGTTATTTGTTTTAAAAAATAAAGATTATCATTTAATAATATACTAGCATATCATAAAAAAATATAATATTAGAATATTCTAAATAAAATAATAGCTTAAATATGTTTTCAATCCATATAGATACAGATCATTTAGATTTTAGTTTCTTTAATTTTTTTCATTTTTGGTCTCTTTTTTTAAAAATATTATGTTTTTTTGTCCATAGTCTCTGTAGGTTCTTTGGAATATGCATTGAGTGATTACGGATATTGAACATTTTATTTTTCACTTAAATCAATATTTTCAAAATTTTCATTTGATTCTTATAAACATTTATATTTAATTTTCAGAGTTTTATGAAGAAAATATTGAAAATTAAAAATAAAAGTTAAAAATTGAAATTTATAGTTTTTAGAATTTTTAATATTTTCTTCACAAAATTTAAAAAAAATAAAAATAAAAAGTAAAAATTAAAAACTCAAATCAAATAGGAGTTTTTTTATTTTTCACACAAACTAATTTATTAATAAACTCCCATAAAAAAAATGTTAATAAACTAACGGCTATATTTGGTTTCGATGGACTGCTGTTGTCACATTACACGTCTAAGAAATTCATTAGTGATATCTTATTTGCTTTTTTTTATAAATTAATAATACACCAAAATTAGTGTACTATTTAAAATGTAAGGCACATACCCACGTCAAAATAAATAAACAAATAAAATAAGTTGCATATATAATTATATATACTACAATTTATCTTTAGTTTTTTTAATTATACGCATATATATACATATATGCTGTGAAATGTTATATATACTATATTGTATTTTTTTTATTAATACTATATCGTGTTGTTCTTTCATATGTTTTTGTCATAATGATAGTATGGATTTGGATTCTTGATAAACTCTGCACTTGACAAAATATTCAAAATTCAAAATTTAATATAAAATTATATATGTGTAAATATTTAACAATGAAGGATGAAAGTGTTGCTAGTTGCCATGAATCTGAAACTATCTTATCATATGTGATGTTTTTCATTTTTAAACCGTCAAAATGTATTTTGTTTTCAATGTATTTTCTTTTAATATTAAATGAAATAAATTGTGAAAATACAAAAAATTAATTGTTTCTTTCATACAAATTTTAAAAACAAAGCAAGATAAACAACTTATCGTATGATGGAATATTGATTCATAGAATTTGTCATTTGGGTTTAAATTTTGGGAATTTTAAAGCCCAATATATTCTTAGAATATATAACAGAGTGTTGCAAAATTTCATGGATAGATAAAATGCCTAATTGTATCGGTGAACTTGTATATTCAGGATCGGCTATGTCTTTCTAATAAATTTGTATAAAAATTTGTTTAGAAAATAAAACAAGACAAATACAATATCTATAAAAATTTAAAACAAATCAAACAATGTTTTTTTCAAAAAAAATCTGTAGTCGACCGATTGTTTGGATTTTTCTCAATTCATCCTTATCGAAAGTACTGGAAAATATTATTCACAAGAAGCATATTTGCGATCAAGGTCAGGGCACAAATAACAAGTCTCCTTGGCTTGAGTAACTACGTACGACAGGGTGGAATGCAACTGTTCAATTTCATAAGATATGGTTCGATACCACTTGCCCCATCCCCTTCCCTCCAAGTGTGTGTGGAAAAAAAATCTATATCTAATTTTATCCTTATATATCAATGCCCAATTTTCTTTTCCCAATATCAATGGAGCAATATTTTTGTGCGATTATAATGTTGATAGAATTATAATTATTTTAAGATTGCGTTTGTTTAAAATTTTCATGTTTACGTTTTTCAATTTATTTTAACTTACATTAAAAATATAAATTAATATTCTTGAAGTTTTGATATTTCAAAAAAAAATTATTCGATTATTTTTTAATACATTCATGTTAAGCTTTACGCCACTCTTTCTAAAGACTATTGGTGAAACGAGTGGCTACATGGCAAAAGATTCAGTGCCGTGTCATATATATATATAGCACGAGAAAAGAAATTCTTTTTAGGCTGGATCCTAAAGGCTGGATCCTAACAACAAAATCTCAGAAGTGTAATGCAAGGCTCATCCGAAGATCACATTTCTGTTGGAAACTGGAATCTGCATGACTCCAACAATACAAATTTTAATTAAATAATTGGCTTAATGCTTTCGAGTGTTCTTCCATGCTTTTACTAATCATGTTTAAACTTTGAGCCAATTTAAAAAGATTGAACAATTTCGTTAAATACTCCTGACTAGTGTGTTGAAAAGTGCGAAGGGTGCTAGAATGGTTGTTATTACTTGCAACATGCGATTCAGATCCTTTTCCCTAGAACCGTCAAAGGGGGTTCTTGCTCATGAGCGGCTCCACCTGCAAAAATGATGGGTTGGGCGGCTAAAATTACAATCTGATATAAAGGTGGATTGAAATGACCCGACCCACTTAATCTGTGGACTAAGCAGGTTTGAGCTGATTTTTTACAAGCCAGCCTGTTTTTTTTCTTTTGGACAATCCAATCCATCCCTTCTCTCATGGCCACTTGCTCATGATGGCCCATCCATTCACTCACTCATGTTGGCCTCTTTCAGTTTTGGGGGAAATTAAACTTTTCATTTCTAATTTTTTTTTTAAAAAATCTGATTAAACTAAAACAATAAAATTGAAAAAACACGGTCACACACATAAGACCCAAGTATACAATCATTGGTTGGGGAAAAAACACACTGTCACCGCCACATTTGCAGATCTGCTCAATCTTCAGCGCCTCTCCCTCCTCCTTCGTCATCGTGTCCTTGAGCTCTTCATCTTCTTCTCATCCTCCTTCTATTTCTGCAATTCTGCTTTGGCTTCTGCTGTTAGGATCGCGCCACCATAGCCACACTTCCTCCGCCGCATGAGTCCTACTTTTGCTATGGGTCTGCGACGCCTCCCTGCTCCCTCAACATGAGCTCTACTTTTTAAAATTTTTTTAATATCAACATGAGTCTAAAACTAATTCTAGTTGTTTAGCTGGAACTCTACTATTTAGTCATTTCGTTTTGAGCTGATTACAAAAAAAATAATAATTAATTAGATAAAAAAATTGTACAAACATGATCAAAAACTTAAAAAAATTAATCATATAACAAAATAAAAAAATTATATATATATATATATGTCGTGTCTATGTTCTGTAATTTTTTGAGTTTGGCGTGTCTCCGTATCCATATCGTGTCCCTTGTTTGTGTTAGTGTCTGGGCTTTATAGGTTGGTTTGTGTGTTCTTCTGTGCTATCCAAAGAGATTTGATTTTTTTTAATATTTTTTCAAATTTTTTGATGGTTTTTTATGGTTTCAGATTTTTTAAATTTTTGATAGGCCAACCCGGATAACCCAACAAAAGAATGTTTTATAGTATAGTAATAATTATTACACAATTTCCTAAAAGAATAATTTTGTTAAGGTGAATAGTTATTGTCACTCCCAAATGTATATTGCCTTTTCTTTTAAATAAATGTAGGGTATTCATTGTCAAAAGTTGTGATTAATCTCGTCGAGATGTAGAGCTTATTGCCAGCTACTCTCACTTGTAATGATTTTTAGTTAAGTTCTCTATAATACTCATCTTCTTATATTTAATAAAAATAATGGACATTAATTATTCTATATTGATCATAATCTTATCTTAATTTGTTATTGCCACTAATTCAATTATAAATAATTTAATTATTTAGAGTAGCTAATAGTAATACGGGTATAATAGTAATTTTACATAAACACAATTGGATTTTCACGTTAGGGTACCAATGCAAACATTAATAAAAGGCTTCCATTTCAGAGGAAAATTTTCGGGTTAGCGTTCGGAGCGAGTGGGATTTCATCACAACTGAAATGAATAATGGGTTAAAATTGTGGGTTGATCTTGCTTTACGATCCCCAAAAAAGGAAGCGGGCTTGATTTCTATGATGGTGTACACAAAATACGCTTTCATTTTTTATTTTTTTGGGGAACTGTAGAGGGTCGAAGCCCATGCAGTAACGACAACTAGAAAGACGATGGTGTGCGCTAAAATCCCTCTTTCGTTCATTCCTCAATCGCAGCAGCCAGCAGAGGCCTTCTGCCTCATCCATCCTCTAACACTATAAGAAGTCTTTACTATACTATTTGATTTTATTTCATTGATTTTACCATTGGATGGTTGGTTGCTATGGAATGTGAATGAGGGATTAGACGGTAGGGATAGGATAATTTATCATCTTTGTCTCAGGATACCATGGTAATGGATCCTTCATGTGTCTTACCATTGTTTCATTGTAACTGCAGTTATAGGATTAGGGGTAGGATATACAGTTGGTCTAAGGTAGATTTGTCTGAGGTTGTTTGACCACTCACTTTATCAGTTTATCCAACCCTTCCCTTATTTCTCATGCCCAGAAGCTCTGCTAAGCTTATCCTGTTTATTCCTTAGTTTTAGCTCTAATTGTTTTATTTAATGATTTTATGAGCATCAACATTTTTATTTGGATGAAATTTGTAAGATAAGTTGATTGATTTCAATGTTCTGTTATTTAGATTTGTTGTCCTTAGTTGCTCATTATTCATTACTATCTTGGAAACATCATGATGCTTACCCTTAAATAATAATAAAAAAACTCTGATGTCACATATCACTTTTAAATTTTGATTTCCCACTGTCAGATTGATTGCACTGACAGTTGTACCTCATTTATCTTGGAGAGTTGCTTGTGAGATATGGGTTTAATATCCCAAAATGCCCACCTTAAAAATGAGGTCAAGAAGACCAAAAGGGACGAGGACTTCAAAGAACCTTCCAATCTCGAAGCAGTTGAAGATGAGAAAGATTTGGATGTTGATACCCTGAAGGCAAAGAAGAGGAAGCGAGATGGCAAGAGGGAATAGTTGGAAATTGAACAAGTGAGAGAAATGAAAAAGCTGGAAAACTTTTTGTTTGGGTCTCTCTATTCCCCTGTTCAATTTGGAAAGAAGGATATTGAAGTGGAAGCTGGGAATACAGAGGGTTCAGATTTGTTCTTCACTGACCGTTCTGCAAATAGTGTACTCTCTGTTTATGAGGAATATGCTGACTTCTCAGAGGAAAGTGATGATGGTGGAGGTGCTTTGCAGAGAAAACCCGTGTGGGTGGATGATGAAGAAGAAAAAACCACTATAAACATAGCCAGAGTTAACAGATTAAGGAAATTAAGGAAGGAAGAGGATGAGGATCTGATCTCTGGTTCAGAGTATGTGGCAAGATTGAGGGCTCAGCACGTTAAGCTTAACCTCGGAACTGACTGGGCACAAGTTGACTTGAGGTCGAAACTAGACAGGTCTTCTGATGGTGAGTTGACAGATGAAGAAAATGAAGCTGTGTTGAGCCATGATTACAATGATGTCAATGATATTTTTAGAACAAATGAAGACTTGGTTGTGAAAAGCAGTTCAAAAATGTTGCTAGGACATGTTGAATACTCAAGACTAGTATATGCTAACATACAGGAGCCTTCTAATGGTCCTATAAATTCGATTCAGTTCCATAGAAATGCTCAGCTACTTCTTGCTGTAGGATTGGACCAAAACCTTAGTTTTTTCCAAATTGACGGCAAGCGGAACACCAAAATTCAAAGCATGTTCCTTGAAGATTGCCAGATTCGAAAAGCATCTTTCCTGCCAGATGGGTCTCAGGTTATATTATGAGGAAGAAGAAAGTTCTTTTATAGTTTTGATTTAGTGAAGGCTAAAGTTGATAAAATAGGTCCTTTGGTTGGTAGGGAAGAGAAAAGTTTGGAAGTTATTAAGGTTTCTCCTGATTCTCAAATGATAGTCTTTGTAGGTAATGAAGGTTACATTTTGTTTGTCTCAACGAAAACAAAGCAATTAGTTGGTACCCTAAAGATGAATGGAATCGTCCATTCCTTAGCTTTTGCTGAGGATGGACAACAGTTGTTGAGTGCTAGAGGCGACAGCCAGGTTTACCACTGGGATCTGAGAACAAGGACTTGCATACGTAAAGGTGTAGATGATGGTTGCATAAATAACACAGCTCTTTGTACTTCGCCAGGTGGGACACATTTTGCAGCAGGTTCAGACAATGGAGTTATGAATGTTTACAACAGAGAGGAATTTCTTGGGGGCAAGAGGAAGCCTATCAAGACCATTGAGAATTTGGATACAGATGTGAATTTCATGAAATACAATCATGACTCTCAAATATTAGCAATCTGTTCAAGCATGAGTAGGAACAATTTGAAATTGATACACATCCCATTGTATACTATATTTTCCAACTGGCCACCATCAAATGGGAGCCTGCATTATCCTCGCTGTCTTGATTTTTGTCCAGGTGGTGGTTTCATGGCTATAGGTAATGCTTCAGGCAAAGTGCTGTTGTACAAGTTGCACCATTATCAACATGCTTGAAGAAAATTTTGAAGTTCAAGAAGGTAAGGTATGAGAGGTTTATTGTTGTTGTTGTTTTTTTTTCCATCTTTCTCGTAGGTTTTGAAACCTAGGCTCTTGTATTTCTCAGAAACCAATGAATTATATGTTTTTGCTTTGATGTTAGAGGGAACCGAACTTCAGGTCTTTCCATTGATTAACATTGACTTCATAGTTCATATGAAAATGAAATACATTGCTCTATTTCATTGATAAGACCTTTATGTTGTACAGAGCGTGGGTAAAACTAGGACAGATTGAATGGCACTTCAACTTTCAGATGCTATCAACAACTGTTCTCACTAACGTAATTTTATTGGGAGTTGTTTTTTTTTCCCTAATTCAAAATTATTTTTTATATTAAAACTTGACATAAATTAGGAAAAAAACACCAATTTAAAATTTAAAAAAATCATTAATTAAGTGAATACATAGAAAAAAATATTAATGACGGATATGAACTATTTTTAATGTACATGAATACACATGGGGCCCTTACATATTAACGCAAGGGCCCATGCGTATTCATGTTAACAGTGGATGATTTCCTGACAATAATAGTTTTTTTTTCTTTTGCTTTTCATTTTATTTAAGAGTTTAATTTTGATCCACTGATAATGTAAAATAGTTTTACACTATTATCCAATCAAAACATATTTGAATGACTTTTCAGGTAATGAGTATAAAAGTCAACTATCATGACTTATATATATGGCAATACATGATTGGATGACTGTGTAAAAAGATTTTATACTGTCAGTGCATAGTAATTAAATTCTTTATTTAATTTAACGAATGTTGGTCAAGCGCACATTGATTACGCTTTGGTTGGGGGCGTATTCATGGTGACTATAAATACCCAGAATACGCCCCCCTTTCAATTCAAGTCGTTTTCTTCCTTTTCACTTTCACAGAATTTTTTTGCGATGACCAATATTCTATATCACTTAGATGATGTTCATATTTCTGCCAAACTTGGTAACCAGGTATTTTATCTCTTTGTTAGTATACTTTTATTGTTTCCTTTTCCTTTTTTTAAATTCGAAACTAGCGTAGTTAGTGTATGTTTAGTTTGGTTTAAAAACTTAATTATCTTGTATTCTGTGTATTAGTTTAGTTAATTTAAGTTAGGTTAGTTTTAATGAATATGTTTAATTTAGCTTAATTACATAATTAGTTTAGATAATTTTAAATTAGTTTAGTTTAGAAAAATATGTTTAGTTTAATGTGTTAACTTGATTGCCCAACATCTGTTGATTGGTTTAGTTCATTTTAAGTTAGTTTAGATTAATGAAAAAATGAATAATATGATATTAGTTTACCATTGATGTTGCGATATTTAATTATTTGAATTTTCTAATAATAATATTATGCATTTTACTGAGATTTATGTTGAGTATTCGGAATACATGTATAACTTTAATAATTAAGTTATGTTTAGTGGATGATTTGTTGATAATAGTTTTTTACTTTAATCAAAGTGCACCTTTAATTAAAATTGATTTAGTTTAGGATTTAGGGTGGTAAAACATAAATCTTGAGAATCTATATATTTAATTAGTTTAAGATAGTTTGTGTTTGAAATTAATATTGACTAGTTTAAGATAATTTGTATTTGAAATTAGAAACGTATTTATCTCATTTATGCAGCCGCATAGAGTATTGCAGCCGAGGCGCGGCAATGCACCAGCACCCCATGCTCTCATGGAGCATCATCAATGGCAGGCCAATATGCCGCATTTATAAGAATTCTTTTGGCATCCTTATTCTTAAACTGCAAGGCAAAGTTAGAAGCAATGTGACGAATACAATATACGTGATAAGCCATTGGAAGGTGCCATCGACTACCCTCTGCCTCTATAGCTAATATGATAGACTCATGTCTGTCAGAAACACTAAGAATGTCGTCTTGAAATGCCACATGCTGTTGAAGATTGGTCAAGAAAAAAGACCATGCTTCTTTTGTCTCTCCCTCAACCACAGCAAATGCGACAGGTAAATATTAGAATTACCATCCTGCCCAATAGCCATTAACAATGTGCCTCTATATTTACCATACAGATAAGTGCCTTCAATTGAAATAAATGGTTTGCACCATTTAAATGCCTCGATGCACGGTGGAAATGACTAGAATACACGGTGAAACATGGAACATCGATGATTAACAATATCACCCGCATAATATGGCTTTGTTAATAAATGAACCAGTATACCTATCATTTCCAACAAAATGTAATAATAAATAATAGGCTAACTAAATATTATTTAATACAACAAAATATAACAATAAATAACAGGGTAACTAAATAGTACCTAATCCAAGAATATCTAACAATAAATAACAGGATAACTAAATATTACCTAATCCAAGAATATCTAAACATAAATAACCAATTAGATAATTATAACCTAATCCAAGAATATCTAACAATAAATAACAGGCTAACTAAATATTAGTTAATCCACTTAATCGTAATCTAAAATAATTGAATATTTTAAAAACTAAATGAAACTAACAACTTAATTAATTCATAATCACAGTTAACTATAAACTGATGGGTAATTACCTGACATATAAAGCTACACACCTTGCAACCACCTCGGAAGTTCAGCGTATGATTCTTCCCAGTCCCCATAAATCTTAGCAATTGCTTTTTGCTTTGTAATCCATACCTTTCTGTATGAAATATTGAACTTGAAAACTAATTCCACATGTCCCTGCAACTCTCTGATGGACAATATTGGATTTGCCTCAACCATGGGAAAGATATTGGTACAAATAAGATTACTATCCAACTGTCGGTGTTGTTCAATTTAGAGAATCATATTTACACGTGTTTCTTCCATTGTACTTTCGGACTTCCCATATTTGCCTTTTAGTGCGAAATGTAAAACGTGTGCTCTAATTACAGCCATTGCCAAACTTCAAACACTTTCACTGGTATTTTGTTGGACCAGACTCATAACCTTGAATTGAACCTTTCTTCTGATACTGTAATTCTTGATTGCAAAAAACACATCCTCCTTAGTTTGAAATTGTTGCCTCACCTCAAACTCCCTTTCACCTCCAACCACTCTCACAGTAGGCCCTGCAAAGCTATTTTCTGGCATTGCCTCCAAATTTATTAAAGAATAGTGACTAGGATATTCTTGTGATACAAATTGAGACTGTGTATCACGTGTCTCCTCATCATTATATGCATTATCTTCTTGCTGATACAACCCCAACTCTTCCTCCTCTTTCTCTTCATTCGTATGAGACGTAAAACTTGAAACCCGCAACAACAATATGCCTAGTTGATGACCCTGCATCGTGTACCACCGGATTTGCAAAACTAGGACTATGAACGGGTGGATCCTGGGCCGCCTCAGGATGTGTAGAACCATATTGCCCCAGTGTCTTATTTACTGATGTGTGAGGACTAGAACAAATAGAGCTCAAATCACAGTCTTCTAGAATGATGAAAATTTTCATTACTCGAATCTCTGGAAATTGAGCTTTGAATTGAAACATAGGACTCATTTCATTGTCGCTGTAAATTGGAAAGCAACTGTACTTGACCACAGCATCTCCAAAAGTTATAGGTACTCTATAAAACACTTGACTAACCCGCTTGCGAGGGCCTACTTGCTCCAATATTTTATTTTGTAACTTCAAAAAAGTTATAGATGGACTGACAATCAGACCAATTGACCTCTTACTACAAAATCTCACTCCTTCATTTGTGCCTTCTTCAATTTTGTCATCATAATGAACAAGCATGAAATATGAACTCATTTTCTCAATAAAAATACAATACATATATAGCAAAGATGAGAGTGAATGGATACTGATTGCAGTATGCTGGGTTAAATAGGCAGGGCAATCAAATATGTAAGGGATGCAGACGAATGCCACAAAACGAGAATACGCAATGGGCCCTTGTGCATGCAGTTTGAACCTAAATACGCCCTAGCCCAACCATATTCCATATTTAGAGGAATACGCCCCCATCCCCTGCGTATTCTATTATGTCATGAATACGCTGAATTTAATCAGCATTCATGCTCTTCATCAGATTCGCACGAAGCCATTGCATATTCACCTCCATATTTTTGGCCCACAAATAACTCCGATTTCATTTCCGTTTACTTCTGTAAATATTCTTTTTTTTGTTTATATTGATAAAAGAGCCTGCATGGATATAGGTATAGTGCCGGTACCTGATAGGAATACAGATACAAGGTATGAAATTTTTTCAAAAAGTAGAGTATGGGTATGTTTACGTAAAAAAATTAAAAATAAAAAATTCACAATTTTTAGATGATATAAACTAAAACTTCAACATATAACAAGTTTAAAATCTAAATTGTTCAACATTACCAAAATTTAAAAACTACGTAAAACATTGTTCAACATAAGGCATAAGCACATAACAATTAACAATCAAACTCTAATAGTCTCAATCTCATTATTTCCTTCTTTGGAAGAAGTAGCATTACCACTTATAGACCCATCCCCATTAACAGATCTAAAAAATGACAACAACAAAAATAATGAAAATGACAGAAACAACAACATAGAAAAATAATTGCAGCAACAACAAAAAAATTAACAAAAGCAACCAATCCTAGGGACATACCTTAGTTTAGAGAGCGGAGAAAGGATGCACTGGAGGGTGAAGCTATCATTGTCACCGCCAGTGGATGAAGCTATTGTCGTATCTAGATAGCCCAAAAGTTGCAGCGCTTTACTTTTTAAGACTGAAGTCGCCGCGTTGTTGTAGTTGCATTCTGCCACACCGCCACTAGGTGTGGTGTCATCGGTGATAAGAGTAGAAGGAGTGGAGGGGAGAAATGATAGTAGCAGAAGGAGTTTTGGTTGTAGTTGCTGTGACTTTTTTGGTGTTACGATTCGATTAGGGCAGAGGAAAATAAGAGAAAAGTTTTTTGTCAAAAAAAAAATGGTGTGGCTTTGAATAAAAATGGGTACCCGCATTTAGATAGATGCACCCAAACGTACCCAATTTTTATTTCCAAGAAAAGGAAAGTATTGGATATGTATACATGCGTACTCATATCAGATATGTACCCAAAACGGGTGCTTTTCAAAAAATCACGTACCTATGCTTAAGAGGTTATGATATTATCACTCAATGATATGAAGGTATAGTCATAAAACTGTACCAGAATAGTAGAGGTCACTACAAAAATATTCATTATTTTGTCATTTGAATTGATGGTGTATCATTATCTTGCTTCCTTCCTATAATAGCCTAGGCTGCTTTATGGATTGACGACTGTTCCCACAAATCAATATGAGACCTTTTCAGCGTGCTTTATCCTCACTCACACGCTTCTTGGAAAAACTTCTCAGGAGGTCATCCATCCCAAAATTTCTCCAAGTCAAGCATGCTTGACCGTGAAGTTCTTTTAGTTATAGGCTACTGAAAAGAAGATGCATTTTGTTAGTATAGATAGTACCAATTAATTCATATAAATTATCCTCAACTGTATAGTTCTATACCTACACAGTCTTTGGATCGCTCTCATTCTAATGTGTAATCAGTTTATTCATATACTTATTTGCTTAGAAGCATGCCAGGAGCCGCTTCTTGCACCGGCGATTATTCCCAGCCCTTGTCAGCCCCAGGTGTTACACTTCTGATTTTGGGGACCTTTTTTAACCCTTGTAACCAGAACTATTGAAAAAGAATGTACTCTTACATAGAGCTGGAGGGAAAGTGGCCAATGTGTTCCATTGGTCTTCCCAAACTTTGCACTTCTGTTATATAATTATGTATATATTTTATATTATAACCCCCTTGAAAAATTAATGCCAGTCATCTCTACACAAAATATGCATAACAAATAATTAAAATATTTTGGCATAGTAGTATGTATGGTATAGAAGTATGAAAAATATAAATATCTCTAAAATATTTTTTGAAGATATTTCTGTTATTAACTTTTTTTATTCACTTAGTGAAATTACTATTAAAGTCCCATATTACTTAAAGATAACTCCTATATAACCTTTATAAGTCTTGAGCAATCCTCAATCATTGAACTAGCTTTTGAGGTTAAAAACGTGAGTTAGGTCTACTCAATTTTATGAATTGCTATTTACTAGTTAATTTTGTTTATGATACTTTATTTTAATATCAAATGATACGTTGATATTTTTTTTTTGAGTCTAAAAGATATCTAAAAAGAAAATTATTGACTTATTTATTAAAAAAAAAAGAATGAATGATGAAATAAACTTTAATTTATCAGTAATTTAAATAAAAAACTATATAGTAAGTTAATTTATATCTTTTATATAACAATTTATTTTATTTTATTTATATTATGTAATTTGACCTCTTTTTCAAAATTTCTAACTCCGCTCATGATCTTACACATAAATAAATCACTGTGGCTGAATCCTCGCACTACAATTAATTAATAAGCCATTGAAAATGTGGATTGCTCATCTGCAGTGCAGTTGAAAGTCAATACATTTTTTGCAGTTGGCTACAACATCTAATAGAAAATTGACATGTGGATAGTGGGTCCAACTAATTTTTTGGAAAAAATCTAAATTACTAATATGTCCTATGGCCTTCTCCCATAATGGACCCTAGGCGCGTACTGTCACTGTTCATCTTCTCCCCACCACCTCCACAAATCCAAACCAATAACACAGATCTTCAACTAAACCACATATCTCCAACCACTGGTAAAGCCATAACATCAAACATAAATGGTAACAAGAATCAGAACATGATCAGATGAAGATTTTTTTTTTTTTTTTAGTTTGGAAGCTAAAATTCGGTTCTGTTCTAGATCATGGGTTTTTTAGATTTCAGTCCAAGATCCAAACCAAATGCCAGATCTGCCAGCACAAGAAACATCAGTGGCCAAGAACTAGAACCGTGAAGAAGGAAGCCAGAACTGAGAAAGGTGGCGAGCCATGCTAGGAAGGCCAGATCCTCCAATAGTGATGTCTGAAACTAAATGGCGGTGAAGATTGATTTGAAGTCGAAACCTCGAACAGAGAAGGAGGTGGAAAGAAACCAATGTCAAGAACAGATATGCGGTGGAAAAAGAACCGAACCTAAGAGCGAAAAACCCGAACCGTGCCGGAAATGAAGTACGACCTTGCCAGAGAAGATAAACGGCACATAGATCAGAGTGGCGAAGAAGAACCACACCAACAAACTCAACATAGCCGGCGAAGAAACAGATCTGGTGACGAACACATTCGCAGAGAACATAAGATCCCAAAGTTGAAGTCAAATTAGTAAGTTTGATTTTTTTTTTTCCAGTTTTAAATTAGTTAAACCCACCATCCACGTGTCGATTTTCTACTAGATATTGTGGCCAACTGCAAAAAATGCATTGACTCGGTGAGCAATCCCCTTGAAATTTTTATTTTTAATTATTTAGCTACGAATTGCCATCCTTTGACCTCTTTTTAATTTGCAATTAGTATTATCATACCATATCTTGCTAGCGAGAAATCTGACTGCGTCAATGTTCAAAAATTTTGTCACTTTTAATTATCTTGCTCTTATTCATAGGAATTAGGTCTCTCACCGAAAAAAGTAAATCATCTCTCTTGTTTCTTTTTTTTGTTTTTAACAAATCTCCCCTCTCACACTTTCAATGCCAACAAATAAATTTTAAATACTAGATTCTTTAATCAATATCCGATTACTGGGACTATCAATAATAAGTATGAATCTGTTTGGGTGTAATAGTGATGGAGGGAAAGGTGAGGCATGACAGGGATGACCCTCTAAAGGTGTGTTTGGAAGAGGTTTATGGTGGAGGAAAAGGCAAGATCATGGAGGAATATCAAAACCCCCCTTGGCCATCTGCAACAGAGAATATTGTGGCCCCAAATTCAAGGGATTTGAAAGTGACTGTGCTCTTCTCTTCCTTTCCTTAGCTCCCAAAAACCGGAGTATCTCTCACCATTCATCACTGTACTCCTCACTTGTATTCTTTACTCTATTAATGGTCCTTCTCTTCCACCTCCACAAAACTCTCAAACATTGCCTTGACAACCAGCGTTCAATTTTAAGATTTTAGAGTGCATTAATTGTGTCACATACTACCTCTACGGAAAAAGAAAGCCTTTTTATTTTTTTATGAACTTTGTCATTAGTTTGATAATAAAACATTTGGAATATAAAATTTATATATATATATAGAGAGAGAGAGAGAGATATGGTGATGGCATTTTCTCGTGTACATGTGGACGGTGGGTATGCGGACCGGTCCGGTCCGTTTAGCCCGATTCGCGACGGATCACAATTAAACGGGCTGGATTGGATCGCTCCGTTTAATAAATGGACTAGCCTTTAAGGTGGTCCGTGTCAGCAGATAAACTCACCGACCAAATTTCATGACCGGATCAGATCATGACCAGACGCGATCATGAGACCAAACGCAGGCCAATCGCGGACCACGCGGACCAAATGCGGACCAGCTCACATAACCCCTTTTTTTTCTTTCATTTTTTTTTGTGGACTTTTTTTTATACCCTATATTATATATTTATATTTATACAGTATATTTTACCAAATACAAGTACAAAAAATAATAGAATAAATCAATTCACCAAAGTCCATCCATCAATAATATAAATAAATATCACAAATGGAAGCATTCTCTCACTAATGCGGACAGGTGGGTTGGTTCATTTAACCTCATGGCCATTTAAATTTAGCATGGGTTAAGTGGTGCGGATCAGAAAAGTCCACGGGTTAGCGGACTAAAAATTTTCTAGTCCATTTTCATGCTAGTTGCGAGTTAAACGGGTTGATCCTCGGATCATGGTCTGTATACTCAGCCCTACATGTAGTTGGTGTTTCCACCTAAGAAAAATATCATTATTGTCAGTTTCTTAAAATACTATTCAAGCCTCTTGTTATCTTGATAAAAGTTTTCAGAAAATGATTAAAACAATTGTTAAAAAGGAGAGAAGAAAAGCCTCAACAACCATATAAAATTGTTGTATTGTTCATTAATCTGTGAAAAAAATATGAAAAATTATTTTACCTTTTTCCTCCTATACGTTCTAGAAGCAACTAGCAGTTGCAACTAACAAGATAGCCTTTCCTATCTTCCCAATTTCATTGATGTCATTTTTTTTTATTATGAGCTTCATGTTCTGACAACTCAACCCAAAGCAGTTTTAATTTCTGAATTGGAATGAACGCTTATGATAGCTCACGAAAAGCAATTTTAATTCAGAATTAGGATATAAATTCATAAAAATTCTTTAGTTACAAAGATTGAGAAAAGATATTTATAGGCAATACTGCTTAAAAAAAAAAACAGAAAAGGCCTCCAATGCAAACTAGAGTGAAACTACTGAACTTTTCATTGGTGGAATACATGCATACTAAAGGTGAAAACAAAACATGGCCTAATATATAAACTAGACCGAAATGTGACTGTAATTTCTAAAGCTATAGAGACTATAGTATAAGATGACAAATTGTGAATTACATTACCAAGTTATATATATATATACACATTAGCTGATTTGAGTACAGAAAGAAATGATCATACATTTTAGTCTTCAAAGTCATAGATTTAATTCTTTCTTGTAAATAGCAAATACCAACATTAGCAACTACTACTTGGTAACATTCATAATTTGAACTTCCTCACCCTGTCACCCTTTCACTCAATTCACGCTTGATTGATTTCATAATTTCACACCTCGTAAGAAATTTTCTATACTACGTAGATGCCGTTTAAGGCCTGTAGTCTTTATTTATTTATAAATAGAACGACAGTACGATTGGTTTTTTCGTTTACACAGCTGTAAACTACGCTTTCCGAATAACATGTTTGATATCCAATCATGCACTAAGGTCTGCTCTTTATTTGCTTACAAGGGGAGCAACTTGTTACTTCCTCCACCAGCATCATTTCAGGGAGTTCTCAATATCTATCACAAACCGATACTTCACGTCCCTATTTATGAGCCTCTCAAGAGCTTCATTCGCATACTGAATTGGAATTACTTCTATATTTGGGTGAATACCCTTTGCAGCACAGAAGTCAATCATCTCCTGTATCTCTTTTGTGCCTCCTGTAACACTTCCAGAGACGGTCCTCAATCCTGTTGAACCCATATGTTGCATATTCACAGTTACAGTGCTTCAAACTACTAAGCTATGGATATGTAAATGAAAGATATTACACGAACCAAAAATGATCATTTACAACAAATTTTCCATTATTCAGAGGCAACAACGCAACATACCTAAGAGAAGGCTTATAGGGTTGAATTTGACTTCACTTGGGGCCCCAACTAGGACTAAAACACCAAAAGTCTTCAACAGTGGCAAGTACAGGTCAAATGGGTGATCACCAGATGCCGTGTCAATTATAAAGTCTAATGACTTAGCCAAGGCCTGTACAGGAATCATCATGAATTTGGACCCCAAAAAACAAAAAGAAGCACAAGCCATCAATATCTATATTCACATAAGTTTCCGAAGAAAATGTTATGTTGTTGGATGGTTTATGTTATGCTTACTGTCATCTGCTCTTGATCGGATGAAACAACAAAATTGTCTGCACCAAGCAGAGCCAGGGCTTCCTCTTTCTTGGATATGCTAGTGCTGAAAACTGTTACAGTCAACCCAAATGCCTTTCCAAATTTCACTGCCATATGACCAAGGCCTCCAAGACCAATCACTCCTAGAGATTTACCAGGTTGATTCATCTTGTGGCGCATCATTGGAGAATAAACAGTGATTCCAGCACAAAGCAAAGGAGCTGCTGAAGCCATTGGATAGCTTTTGGGTATCATGAAGCAATACCTGCAAATGCAAGACCAAACAAATATGATATCAACTGGCTGTAATTTATCTATAAACCGCCTTTAAGACAAATCAAACAATTACTTCACAAAAACCATTAGAAACTCCTATAGCTGTCTATTTTGTTTACCTTTCATGGACTATTATGTAACTGGAGTATCCTCCTTTTGTGATTGTGCCATCAACATCCACACTATTATAAGTTTGAACAGATCCCTTATTACATTGAACTTCCAATCTGTCATTGCAATACTCACAGTCTCGGCATGAGTTGACACAAGTCCCCACTCCAACATGGTCACCAACATTGAAACGGTGGACATTGGATCCAACTTTTGTCACAATGCCTGCAATCTCATGTCTAATATTGGAGAAAAAACACACACACAGATAGATTAGTTTAAGTAAATAGGATTCTCACTCATACAAAACAAGCCAACCTACCCAGGCACAACAGGATACTTTGAGTCGCCAAATTTATTCCTTGTCCAAATTACATCAGCATAACAAACACCGCAGTGTGTAATTTTGATGTAAACATCCTCATTTTCTAGAGCCCTGACCAATCACCATTATCATTTTGTCAAAAAATGTGGGTGGAAAGAAAGAATAAAGGAAAAGGAAAAGAAAGAATGCCAGCAACTCAACCTTTATCCCAAGAAAAGAGAAATATGGTAATGGTCATGGAAGAGAATACAAACAAATTGACATCAAAGTGTAACATCAAACCAGGAAGTGCAATGATATGGTTACTCTATTGTAGAAAGTAGAAATTGAAATGAGATGTGGTTTACCTGCGACTGAATTTGTAAGGTGACAGAACTCCAGATGCATCCCTTGCTGCCCATCCTAGGCAATCTTCATTTGCACCTTCGGAACTCATAATCTTCTACTGCATCGTATATAACAATACTAGCTATCAGCTATGATACATAATGCATAGATATTTTTAAAATAGTCAATGTGCCCACATCAAATACGTATCGTATTAGTTATTTTATTGATATTTTTAGACATTCATAATCATATTTTACATATCTTTTATTTGATTTATAATATATCCCCATATCATAATCATGCCATACCAGATATTCGTACCATGTAACATAGCCTGTCAAATTACTTTTCATGAAACTCGAATAAGGAAGTTAACCATTAGAAACTTCAGATAGACTAGCTACAATGGATACTCGTATTTGATTATTGCTACTCAAGGCATCCCACACGACACACCGTATAAACCAGATCTAGGCACTATCTACACGCAGGGACAAATCCACGTTGGACAAGGTGGGGGGCTCTTGCCTCTCACAATAATTTAGAAATTTGTTTAATTATATATATATATATTTATCTCCATAATTTTATGAAATTTGACTTGCATTAATTGTAAGTGAGATAAAATAATAAGATATAATATATTTTATTATTTAGTATGCATACTTATTATCTTTGCCTCCATTACTAAAACTTTCTACATCCATCACTGGAGTTTTTTTTTTAATACAGAAGAGTTCTAACTAGTGTTTGCGCCTTGCATTGCACATGAAGCAATTCTTACATAAATAATGTTTATACATAAGAAAATGATGTACCTAAACTAAAAATAGTTAAGAACTGAGCAATTAACCTGGCATAGAGGAAGAAAACGTGCAGGATTTGTTTTTTCAAAAAAGGAAAAGAAATTATTGAAAGAGCACATACAGAGCAAAAGCCAACAAATCACATATTTGGCAATGAAAAAAATAGGCACAAATCGACAAAATTGGATGAAACTATGAAATCCTAATCTGAAACAAGGCAAGCAGGTTTTCCTAGGAAAAAGAGATTTGTGAAATTCGATTAATGAATAAAAATAAAAAAGCCAAGTGACTTGGGTCAGTCACTCACTCACCTTCACCTACGTAAGTGTAAGGGATCCAGGAAGAGCAAGTGACTTGATTTTGTTTGAGATTTCCTTGGTACTTCTTTCTTTGTTGCTACCACTTTCTCGCATCCATTTAATTGCGGAGACTAAGAAGATGCCTTGCATAGGACGAAAAGCTGATAAAGACATGACATCATTGAACTGCCTTACCACAACTGCATAATAGTCAAAGCATACGGCCAATAAGATATATATATATTTTTTTGGGTTACTTACGGCGAATAAGATAACGCCGTCTCACTTATCCTTTTTCAATCATCCTATTAAGGGATAGCAAAATGGGTTTAATGTCGACCCATCATTTTTAAATGGAAGGAGTTTATATTTTCAATCCAAATAAATATAATAGATCAATCTATTTTATCTCATCTTATTTTATGATCAATTCAAAATGGAACAGGTCAAATTGATAAAATAACTAAAAGTAAAATAAAAAAGGAGTTAACCTGTCAATTTACTATTTTTCAATTTTACTAACCTAAATCATTAAAATGGGTCATTCTCTCTCGCTCCGATTTTGATCGCCTAGTTTGCGGCCACTAATCCTAGACATGTATTCCACCACAAATGTTAGGAAGACTAGAGGATACGTCACTGATGACGAGATCAAACTGAGAAAGGAAAAAACACAAAGACTTTCTCGCTTTCCTTTTATTATTCTTCTTCAAAATTTTGTAGTCGAATTGATCTTAGCTTGATATATATTCTTATTTCAAATTTGCTTTTATCTTGGCGCATGTTGAACTTTTCGTTATTTATTTTTTATTTTTTATTTTTCGCTAGAGCCTTTTCGTCTTTTTCTTTTTTTCTTCAAAGCATTTCGTTTGTTTTTTCAATGAGCTTTTGGTCATAAGGTTAGAGATGCAAATTTTAGTCATTGGGTTTTCAGAAATTTTAGTGGGATACTATTGTATAAAGACAAATTTACATAAACTTAAAAATTTAAAATGGATCTTTCGGGTGCCGTTCTATTCAAGACACACTTAACTTTTTGTGGATCTCAATTTTGTTGAATGTAAGATATTAAATTTTACGTGCATACTTTTCTTTTTTGCCTTAATAACATTAAAAAAAACTGACACTTTAATTTAATAATAAAGTGCCGGCTTGTTTGAATTTTTTTTGGTTGTTTAGGAGACACAAAGGTCTACCATGCGGCCAACGCCTCGACTATGGCTTGTTTGAATGATATCAACGTTCTTTGCATATTCATGTGAATACTGATTACGCGGAGGTCTACTGCGTATTCTCCTTTTTTACTATATGCCTTAAACCCTTATGTATTCGGTTACCCTCCCTATTTAACTCATCACTCACACTCCATTTAGTAACCTCGATTCAGCATATGTAGTGTATCTTTGTGAGAAAATGGCAGAATTAATGTTTTATGCTTATTATGATAGCAAAATTGAAAACAATGCAAATGAAAGAGTGAGATTTTATAGTAAGAGACCAATTAGTATAATTGTCGGTCCATCAAACATTACATGAATAAGTATAAGGTCTTTGCATATTCATTTTTTTTATATATATGCATGGATCTCTTGTGTATTCATATGCACTAAAAATGGTTCAATTCCGTAAAAAATCTTTTTTTCCATTTTTCACCATAATTAATATTTTTTTTGGGTAAAAATTTCATTTTTAAATTATTCTGATGTCTATTTCTCTTTTTATCAACCATGCATCGACTATGTTTAATTTTTTCTTTTACAAGTTATTGTAAAATTAGAAGCTAATAAATATTTTTATTTAAGCTAATAAAAAAAAAATACATTAGAAGCCTTATTGCTTCAGCTGCCTGCCTATTTAATTTTAACTTCTAAGAACATAACATCGAGTAATACATGAATTTCATTCTAATGACATACCGGACCTTACGTTTCGTGTATTAATTAAACATATGAAAATTTTGTGCTTACGCACATGCACACGTCATAATCAACGTAAAGGCAAGACATCAACTACCTGATCTGCCCGTTAAGCTAACCTGAAGTTTATTGGATCGAATTTGGATCTATAGATTTGACTGTGTATTTATTTTTAATTGAATTCGAATCATATTTTGAGTTGGTCCGGCTCAACTTAAAGTTAAAATTGTTTTTATTGTTATTTTTTTATAATAGTTAATGATAAATTATAAGAGTTTATATTTAAATTAATATATTTAGGTTTAAATTATCAGAGTTTATATTTAATTTGAATAACTTGATATTATTTTTATAGTCAGATAATTTGTTTTAAAATATGTATCTGAAAATATCTCTTGAATTTTATTTTTTACTTATGAAATTTTATAATTTTATTATGTATAATGTCAAAATCTTCATAGATTGTTTAAAAGCTGGGTTGCTCGGGTTTGACTTGATCATTAATTTATCAGATCATTATCAGATTGGATTCAAATTTCAAAAAATAACTTATTCTAAAAATTGGACCGAGTTAAAATTTGATCACTGCGTATATGGGTAATGGGATCTACCCAAGATATTAGAAAATTAGTACTGTCTGAGTTTGAGTAGAATAAGAAACCGGTACTACATGGTTGTTCGTTTATACAGTCTCGGTTGTTTAGTTCTGAAAATATGAAAGATATAGACAAAAAATTAGAAAATGATCTGAACTTATTCTTTGAAATCGAAGTAATAATATTTTTTAAACCTTAGGTCCTGCAATAAATTGATACAGTCCTTTTTAATTTTCATATGTGAAACTTGTAGGACGTGTACAGCCTTCGAAAAGAAAGTTTAATATATGGTAAACGATGAAACCAAGAAGAAGAGCTTATAAGAAGTGTACAATATACTTAACAGATAAGATCGAATTGCAAAATAAAAACACAGAAAGATTTCCCCTCGCCCCCTTTTTTTGTTGCTGTTATTTCCTTGTTTAGGTCAGGTAATTATTACGTATTTCAATTAAGATTTTGCTTTTATCTTAAGACGCACGTTGAGGACTTGAGGTTTTGGTGTATTTATAGGAGTTAAGTAGGAGTCACAAGACTTGATCCTCAAACAGGAGAGATTGTACACATTACACTGAACGGCAAAAGGAAAGTCAAGAACTATTCTGTTTGAGTTATGCCATTTTCACTCACCGATATGAAGGTGTAGCCACAGAAATGTACCAGAATAGTAGAGGTCACTAAAAAATATTCACTTACTTTCTATACAAAAAATACTACTGATTACATCTTGTCTATTACTAGCTTCTGACCCCCAAAACGGAGATGAAAATGAAGCAAAAATTTCTTTTAATGTTGGAGGAAGATAAGTTGGCACTGGCATTTTGTCAGGAAGAATTGGTAAAGGTGCTTCAAATTTGAGCACTTGAATCACTTGCCTCACAGAAGGCCTGAATGAATAATCTGGATGAGCACACCAAAGGCCAACAACAACTAAACGTTCCATTTGTTGCTCATCAAATGATCCATTTAGTTTCGAGTCAGCTGCTTCAAGAAACTTCCCTAATCCATAGAGCTTCCAAACCCACTCAACTAAGCTTGCTTGACCCTCCATGACTTTCAAGTCAATGGATTTTCTTCCACTGGCAATCTCCAATAACACAACCCCAAAACTGTATATGTCAGATTCCTTGTAAGCCTTTCCTGAAGTGAAATATTCAGGAGCAATATAGCCCCGGGTCCCAGCTACAAGTGTGGTTTGTGACCCTTTCTCATGATCCACCAGCCTTGCTAAACCAAAATCACCAAGCTTAGCATTGAAACTTGAATCCAACATAATGTTGCTTGATTTGATGTCTCTGTGAATCACACACTGTTCCCATTCATCTTGCAGGTAAAGCAATGCTGAAGCCAAGCCCAAAGCTATGTTATACCTCATTGGCCATGTCAATAAGCTATTTCCACTGAATAGATGGGAGTCTAAGCTACCATTTGGCATGAACTCATATATGAGGAGGAGATCATTCTTCCTGTGACACCAACCAATAAGTTGTACCAAATTTCTATGTCTCAATTGGCTAATGATCTTCACTTCAGTTGCATATTCCTTTATACCTTGACTAGACCCTCTTGATACCCTTTTTATGGCAACATAGGAGTTCAAGTCTTTCATGTAACCTTTATAAACACCACCAAAACCACCTTGTCCAAGCTTCTCTGACTCTGAAAATTTATTTGTTGCACTTACCAGTTCATTGTAGCAGAACCTCTTAGGTCCAGTGCCCTTTTGGAATTCATCATCCATGTTGAGATCAAATGACAACTCTTCCTTTTGCCTACTAATCCTTTCCCGCAATAAAGTATAAACTATCCCTGACAAACTGACAATCACCCCTATACCAATTCCTAGCCCCACCAACATTCCTATCTTGCTTCCTTTTTCAGACTTAGGATTATTGGTTGGTTCTATCTGACTTGTGCCACTCTCGTCACTTTCTAAACTTGAACTAAATGACCATGAATGCAAACTATGAACCTCATAAAAATTTCCTGTAGCTGCTGAGAATCCAAGTATAATTGACTCTGGTAAGTAATCTCTCAAATCAACTTTGTATGAAATGTATGTTTTAGCTATTGTATCATGTTTGTAACCAGAAAATAAAACGCCTAAATTGAGGGTGGTGGAACTGTACTCAATGCTGCAATTATAGATTTTTCTGCTCCAAATATCCATGAACACTGGTTTAGTTATTCTAGACCTCATAGAGTTGAAATTCATACCTACATGAAGGCCACTTGGATCCCATGGATTTTGAAAGGTATCAAACTCCACCGCCACATATGAGTGTTGTGTTGAATTCAATACTTGGTTACCATCCACAAGGCCAAGGCCACCTCCTTCTTCAATATCCTCTAGAAGTGGTAGATTTGGGTCTGCCAAGAAGAATGCCAACCCATCTCCATACTTACTCTTGTGATCTGCATAAACAACAAAGGAGAATTCGGTTTTGAAGTCAGCAAGCTTCGAAGAGTTCTTGTCCCAGAGTCGCATGTGTTTATGACTTGTGACTCTCCCAACACTGTAATTGTTGTTTTGGTCCATGGTGTTCACAGTGATTTGGATACCTTGTTTTAGAAAATAAGCATCTCCTTCCACCTTGACTTCACCATAATTAAAGTTGGGGTAATCAAATGAGAGTGGAATTGCTAGGGGAGTTATATGTAGGAAAAAAATGGTCCCCATTGCATAGTGGAAAATAAATGTTGATGTGTAAAGATGCATCTTTAGTGAGAATTTTGGGCTTCAAGTGTAGCTAGAAGATCGTCAAGTGAATGACTTAGTATTGATTATTGAACATACGGAGCATTGTAGTTTATGTTTGTGCATGAATCAGATAAGATCATGTTTTCAATATTTAATTGAGTTCCATAGTAACTCTATTTTGAGTTTTATGGTTGTTTTAATTCATGGTAGTTCCTTCACCGTTGATGACTACAATAAATTTGGGCTTTAGCAAATGGACTTTCTGTCGGTAAAACTTAAAAATCCATACGTAAGCATGAAATTCTTGCTAAGCCACTTGAAAACTTTGTAATTTCCGTGGAAATTAATTCTTACATCACTACACACTAACATCATGCATATTGATGTTGGCCTTTGGGATTTGGCAGGAAAGAGCCGGCGCGAAGATAATGAATTGTTCAATATATGGATGAATTTTTTTTTTTTTTTGTGGGGGTAGGGGTGGGGTTCTATCATAGATACATTAACTTCAATGTACTAAAAATAGCACGATATCCCACCGCCACTATTATTAAAAAAAAATGGAGGAAGTACTATATATATCATTGGTTAATGACCAAAGACAATTGCTTATTACAATAAAAACATTCATACAATATGATCCGATAAAACTTTATGACAAGCAACTAGACAAATAGAGATATGCAGACCCATTTGGTTTTAGTTTTTTATTTTAGTTTTTAGAATTTTATGAAGAAAATACTTAAATCTGAAAATAAAAATTAAAAATGAATTTTATAGTTTTTAGAAATTTTAATATTTTTTTTCATAAAATCTAAAAAATTGAAAATGAAAAACGAGGAGAAACATGCTCTTGGCCTTTGCTTTTTTACTTTTTGGGTCAATGAGCTTCTGAGGGCTGTTTTAATCTGTGGGCTTAACCATTTTGACTATTGCCCGTCCCACTTTTCAGCCATGGTGGGCACATCGTAGAGGAAGCCCATTAGCTAGCGCTGACAAAAAACCGGAGAAGCCATTTTGGTGGCCTTTCTTAATAAACTTTCATGGAAATCCGTTGGTCGCAGGAACGCCGTCAACACTTTGCGGAAACAAATGTTGATGCCAATAACCGTTATTAGTTCCCCTTGCTGTATGTGTTAACCGCAAAGTTTTGGAGACGAGAGATTATATATTTAACACAAATGCTATTTAAACACCCAAACAGTGGGTGTCTATTAGGACACCTATTTAACAACTATTGAATATAATGGTAGATCCTACATACTCTATCTATCACATTCAATGATTATTAAGTGGGTGTTCTAATAAATATCCATTTTTTTATGTTTAAATAGCATTACGCTACATTTAAATCTCATCAGGTGCCATTAGTCTCAACTAGATATTATACTGATGCTGGTGGATAGATCATCAATAAGAGTTAAAAAATGTAATTTTCTTTAAGGTTGGTTAATCATACTAAATGAGTCATCCTTCATTTGCAACTCATCTTATTTTCATGTAAGTTCGGCATAGCCTTTAAGTGGGAAATTAAAAGACAGCTTTTTAATTTGATTTTTATATAAATCTCATTCATACAGTTTTTAACCTCTTTTATAAGAGTGGTATTTATTATATCAAGCTAGCCAATTACTATTGTGAGATCATGCTCTTCCACGTATACTGCATTTATCACCCGACATGTGCTTGTATACAATACAATACGCTAACAGGAATGGTTCTTAAAGTCAAGTTATGATAAAATTAATCAATCAATAGTCACCAACGCATTGTGCAATGTACTTACGGAAAGGAAAAGAAAGAATAGAATAATATTTTGTATAATTTAATAATATTTTGTAAATATAATATTACTAAATTTTAATTATATCGTAGTGTTGTTAAGTATATACTTGTAACCGTCTTAATTAACTAATTCTTTTTCATGTGTGTGTCTAAACAATATCTAAACAATATATACAAGCATATCATGAAAGGATTATGAACAGCTAAAGCGTAAAGAAAGTTTTGCCAAACACAGCTATCGATCTGAAATTAAAAAGAAAGAAAATCCAAAGAACTTTACAGTGTTTGCTCAGCCAGTGCTAGCTATACATGCATGTGTAGTATTCATCATTTTGTCGTTTGGATTGATGGAGTCTCATTATCTCGCTTCCCTCCGGCTTTGGAGAGCTTTTTTAACCTTTGTAACCAGAACTATTGAAAAAAAAAATGTACTCTTGCATATAAACAAATCAAGGTGGCAGAATACTCGTACTACAATAAGCCATTGAAAATTCTACTTTTGATTATTTAGCCACCAATAGCCATCCTTTGACCTTTTTTAATTTGCAATTAGTATCATATCATATCTTTCTAGTGTGAAACCTGACTGCGTCAGCGTTCCAAAATTGTCACCTTTAATTATTTTGCTCTTCTCCATAGAGATTAGGTCTCTCTCACCAAAAAAATCAAAAAACGAAAACATTGAGATTAGGTCTCACAAGAGTAAATAATCTCTCTCTCTCTCTCTCTCTAAATATTTAACAAATATCAACTCTCTCACTTTCAATGCCAACAAATAGATTTTGAATACGAGACTTTTAATCAACATTTGATTACTTGGACATTTTTTTCACCTTTAAATGCCAATATAAAAAATAATAAGGATATGTACGGGGGCAATAACAACAAAGGAAAGGGTGAGACATGGCAGGGACGACCTTCTGAAAATGTGTTTGGAAAAGATTTATGGCGGAGGAAAAATGATGACTATGGAGAGACGCCAAAACCCCCTTCTTGACCAATCACAATAGTAAACATTGTAAGCCCCAATTTGGGGGGTTGAAAGTGACCATGCTTGTGCTCTTCCCCCATTTCATTTGCTCTGAAACACTAGAGTGTCTCTCACTATTCATCACTCTACTCCTCACATGTACTCTTTACTCTATTAATGGCCCTTCGCTTCCACCTCCACAAAACTCTTAGACCTAGCCTAAGATGCTGGAAATATATAAAAATTGAAAAAAATGCTAAGGTCTCTAGACTTTCTGGAAATATACAATTGCATCATATAAATTTGACTAGAAAAAAGTGATTGTGCTGAAAAAAGGAACGGATATTGGGCTAATTTCATGGTACAAAACACAAGAAAGGTATTTATTTCCTAAATAATTAACGACTTCAGTTGAAAAAAAGTGTATAGTAAATAAATTTTGCTATTAATTAGGATTGAATTAGTAAATGTTAAGATAGAAATAATTTTTTCACACAGAAAAATCATTGTAGTTTTGTTATTAATTAGGATTGAATTCTCTCTCAATTTTTTATCTAAAAAAAGAGATTGAATTCTCTTCTCTTCTCAAACAAATTTTAAAAGTACATTTCCTGAATTTACTTGATACTTGATTATAGGAAAAATGAATCCTTTATGTAATGGTCTAAGGTTTTAAATTGTATTGAAGTCCATATCACTAAAAGATAAAATCTAAATAATTTTTATAAGTCTTGAAGTTACTTTCTTAAGTTGAACTAAATACACTTAATTCTAAAGTGGTACCACAGTTTTATCCTATTATTACTAAGTCGCTCCACTCATGTCCATTGATATTCCTTCCCCCGATAAATGAGTGTCCTCTCTTTGGTGAGTACTGTCCACGTGCGTGTGTTTCGCTGCGTGCGGGTGGGGATGGAAAGGGAAAATAATTTTGCGTGACAATTAATTAATCAAAAGGGCCATTTTATTTTTTTGGTGAGAATTATGAGAAGATATGTTAATTAATTAGGACATGTCATTGAATTTCTTGACCAACTATTCCTATCATTCGCTGATGATTGACACTTAGCGCTCTTAGATGGAGACGTTATATCCCAGGTTTGTCTTTATTCTCATTCCTAATAAAGAACTTTAGGTGCAGTGTGAACATGTTGACCCAAAAAGTAAGGTGCAGTGTGAACACAGCGAGTCCATTCATTGTCAAAGGAAACAAAGCATATCCTCACAAGTGGACAAAAAAGGCTTATCACGTGGGCGCCAGGCCAATGAGAAGCATTAGTTCCAAAAGCTAACGTCCTTCCCTCTCAAACAAGTACTATTATCTGAATGAGCCAACTTCGTCCGATTCAATCAATTTATCATTTTTAGAAACGCTAATGTTATTTTAGCAAATGAGTTTATAGGACACTCATTTAATTATTATTAAATATAATAATAATTTTTTAATTAATTTATTATATTTAATAATAATAGAGTAAGTATTCTAATTGAATATTTATTTTTAGATGTTGAGGCACTAATATTCTTTTAAAAATTAATTTATATATGTACTTATAATTCTTCAATATTAACGAAATACTTATTATTATATTTTGATTGTGTATTTAATATTTTCTAAATGTATGTACTGATAATTGAAAAAAAATCTAGTGTAAAATCATTAAAATTAAATAATTAAATAAAAAATTGTAATAAAAATATTTTTGATCAAGTGTCCTTTTAAATTCTTAAATTATTATATATAAATATATAAAAGTGACATAAAATGAAGCATAAGAATATTTTTTATAACCCATACTTGTTCAGCTGAAGTGAGATATTACTCTTTTCTCTCAACCAAAGATCTTAATTTTGAGTTTTGAGAATGGAGTATGAAATATACCAATAATAAAAAATATAAGCCTTACTTAAATGCTCGAATAAAATTGTCAAAAATAAAGAGTAATCTTTATAAAATTCTATAAAACTTGTTGGAACAAAATATCCTCATTGTATACAAATCCATCTCACGTGATGAAACTAACAAGCAAGAGAAATTGAATTAGTACGAACGTCATGACTTCCGTACACTTACTTTTTTTTTAAATATATACTTACAATTTAATTAGTATTGGATTAAGTGCTCAAAATCTTTTTTAACAACTATATACTAGTACGATGTTCACTACGGGAAAGAGAAAGGCTATATTTTGTATAATGAAGTAACATTTATTTAAATATATTGATTTAACCCAATTGTATTTGGTATGTACTCTCCTTGAATTATTCTCGGTGAATAAATTTACATTTTACATAAAGAACATATATTTATTTAGTATATAAAATAACATATTTTCAATTTTTTAATAATTTATATATTATTCAATTAGGAAAAATAAAAGGTATATTCATTTCGATTTATCTATTCAACCACGATGATTTTTTTATATTTTAAATCATTCATTAATTTTAAATATCAAAGAGTTATTAATAATTTTTAAAAAAATTTATTGCATTAATTATGTATATTAGCATAGCTGGTGAAAAATATAAACAAGATTTTAATTTCAATATACTCTCTCCATCCACAATTTACTATCCATAATTGTAGCTAAATATATTTATTTTTTAATGTATTGATTTAACCAAATAATTAATTAATTGGAACGGAGGGAGTAATAGTTTTGTGAAATTAGTTCAACTTTTACTGTTATCAAGATCAAAAAATAAATTTCTTAATATATATACTCTCATCTTTCTAAATTTATCCGTAAGTTTTTTATTTTATTTTTTTCAAAATAGTTTCCAGCATTAATATCAATATAGCATTAAATTTTTTTAATAATATTCTTATTAATTATATTGATGAAAGTAGTATATTACTAATAGAGTAGTACATTTTTTCGCTGCTTAATCGAGTAGCATATTAATTGTATTAATGGAAGTGGACAAACAATTTCACCTGTTTCTATAATTATATATAATTACCAACACAAATTTATTTTTTTCTTAATATGTATTTTTTATTTTGGGACAGGTAAACTTCAATGAAAGGAGTATAACCACGAGACTTAGCACAATTGATAGTTAGCTGAGCTCTTTAGGTAGTCAAGAGGTTGATTTCTGATAGTATGTATGGAGAGAGTCTCAACCAAAGGCAAAATCCACATCTGTGAGCTTTTACTATACCATATCTAACTTTTACTAACATTTAAAGTGTTACTAAAATATAAAAAGTGTTGTTAAGATTTTTTACTAACACTTTTTTAAGTGTAGCATATAATCTATGTTACCAAAGAGTTTTATTAACATTATTTTATGATTTAGTAATATTTTTAAGTATTAGTAAAAGCAAATTATGTTACAGTTTCTATGCCTCAAGGGGATTAGAAGGAAAACCCTAAGTTGATCTAAAAATAATGGAGGGAGTATGTGTTAACTCGAGATGAATAAATGTAATGAAACTAATTAAATATTAATTAGGAAAGATGAGCAAATGTAATGAGATTAATGAAATATTTGGACAGGAAAAAAAGTTAAAACTAATAACATTTTTTTGTCAGTGCTTTTAGAATAGGGTTAACTAGCATGCATGTTAACTGATGGATTATAATAAATTATATTGGCTCATATTTTGCAGTTTTTTTTTAATATTCTACACTACCTTTTCATGACATGAGTGTGTAAGGGAGAACCTTTTTTTTTATATATATTAACTTATAAGGGCCAAAATCATTTCTTGGAATTAGGTTTATTTGTTTTTAAGTTAGAATGTAAAAACAACGGATTTTTTTTACCTATCCAATTTCTACTAAATTAAAGATTATAATAATTTCACTCAAATGAAAATATTTTTAAAGTGAGAAAGTGATAATTTAATTATTATTATTAAATTATTATTTAGCGGAACTCATACAATGAAAGTCATTAGTCTAAGAGTGTGTTTGGTTTGAGAGTAAAAATTATGATAAAAATTACATACATAAATGAGTTTCATAGCAAGGTTTATCTAATTTTTTTACCCTTCAACCTAACACACTCTAACGATAATTAGTCCTTCACTTTATAACTATATAAATTTCCTCAAGGAGTCAAATCTCCTATACAAAGAATTACATATATTAAAATTTGAAAAAAAGATTTTTCTTAATAATGATTCCACCATGCATACACAGTTGAATCGGAAAAACTTTTCATCAATAAGTATCATCGAACTTAAAAGTGAACATATTTATGTCGGACATTAGAAAAATTAAAATATTTTTGAATTTTCACACGATAGAATAGACCTTGGTACCATTAATAAATTCTACAATACTAGTAAAAGTAAATGTTCATTATATATTTTAAAAAATGAGTTCAAACAATGAACCTCAATAAAAATAAAAATAGTTTAATTTTAATACATTCACAGTGTAAAAACTGTTAAATTTGGCGCTTACTATTTGAAAAGTCATATAAATAAAATGATTTGATTGGATGTCAATATAAAAAAAGTGAATATAAATTAAACTCAAACAACAAAGCGCTACAACTATAGCAAGATCATGTTAATTAAAAAGTTTAATAAAAAGTAATTAATTGGAAATGATTTTGGATTTTTTTTATACAGTAATGCTCAGTATGGAGGAATATTTTCCCTTTCTAGAAACCTTTATGAACACGTATAAATCGTAATTTAGTCCCGTTTGTGGTTACTCGTAGCGGCAGTCTTTCCACTAGTTACCAGTGCCTCACATGTACGATGTTTGATTCTTTCTTCAGTTATTGGATTCCACGTGCAGATGCTTGACCCTCTCTTGCAACTTGCAAAACGAACTGCTTTTCGAGTCTCTCTCTCTGCCCTTGAACAAAAACACCGTATGCTTTTGGCTTGTTCTGCATTTTCATGTTCAGCTTGACTTGAGCATAAGTAACGAGTATTGATTGTGGCGGGAAAATTGTGATGGATAATAATTTTTTGAGTAAATAGCACCCACTTTATATTAGATTTGGTAAAATTCGCCGGATCTTTTTTTCATTCGTAAAATTTGGTTATAAGACTTCTTGACTTGTAAAATCATTACATTGATCTCCTCTGAATTTGTAAAATCATTATATTATTCTCTCCTCTATCACACAATAAACAATGTATCCAAGAAAAATCGATGTCACTCGAATAAATAAATGAGAGTCAGAATGAATTTCACCAAATTCAAAGAGAGGTAAGTGTACTTTGTCCGTCTTTTTTTTTATCTCTTCTTTTGAATACTTAATTATCATATGTTTAGCGACTATATTGGTTATCATAAATTGAGTAGATTCTACAAAAGTTTTCATTTATTCAATCATATATAAGAATTATTGTGTTTAAGCTTTAGGGTTTATGATTTAGAATAAAATATTAGTTGAATTGAATTGTAATTATATATCATTTGGTAATCTTTGCATGAATTAGAATTTAGATTATAATTTGGTACCTCACCAAAGAGAAAAAGCTACCTCACCAAAAAAATTATATAATTCAGTAAAATATAACTTAAAACGCCAATACTCTAAGGTCTTGTTTGGTGGATCATATAAGACGTTTAATAGAATAGTATCTTATAAAGGATTCATTGTCTAAGTTTTTATTCTAATATTGTGAACACATAATGGTACCATTGCTTGGTGCACCATATGACTAACGGCAAACGAACAAGTGGGTAGCAACTGCGAGAGGGAGGGTGACTGGCGGGTGGGCTTCAACCAAAGTGAGCAACGAGCAAGGCCCAGATGATGGGTAGCAGAGCTGGGTTAGGTGGCAACCGACGATAAGCATTGACTTAGAAAAGTAAGTTATGGTTAATTAATTTGGGGTTGACTGGTAAAAAAAAAAAATACTATGAGATATTATCAGGTTTTTTAGAATATGACAACTTAATCCTATGGTTATAGGATAAAAATAGTTTAACCGTATAATAATATACAATATATATAACACTAAACATGTGATAAAAATGAGTTTTATAGTATTTACTAATACTATCAATTCTTATCATATGTATCAAATGGGGCTAACATATGATATTTCTATCGATTGTTTGTTGGTTTGTTCCGTGTACAATTTATTTTATTTGATTTGTTTATTATTTATTTTCACACCCAATCTTGATATTTTGTCACCCAAACAACAGCTGTTTTAAAATAACTGATAAATGGTTGGTTATCAATAATGATCGTGGGAATAACACTCAGTTACTCTTTATTACTCGTTGACACAATGTACTTATCATACCATTTTCTGAAACGGTTGACGGTGGCTTGAATCATGTTCTCCCATATATGCCATTATATGTGTAACTTGAGAGATAATAGTTATAAAAATCAGTTTCTGTTTTTCTTGGTAAGTTAAGAGTCAAATATCGTACTAAGAAAATATTCATTTTTCAAGAGTGAGATAACATAAGTAAGCAAACGATAAAAAAAGAAATATTATGACAATAATTTCTATTGTATGATTGCCTACTCTAGATTTATCAACTTGCTCTGGTGCAAGACTAAACCATCAAGTAATGTAAAAGGCGTTTCTATTCTTCTCCTGAAAAAAGATTTGTATTTTAATTTTTTTTCACCGAGACTATATGTTGCTTACCACTATACCTAATCTATCTCAGTAATTTCTTTTCAAACATAGGTTAATAAAGTCATCTAATTTTAATCGACTTAATATGAAAAATAATCTATAACTTTAAAATTAGCTCATAACTTGATGAGTCATAATTTTTTTGTTCAACTTAATAAACCGATCCGAATATATAATTATTTAATCTCAAGCGTATAATGAAATATAATACTATTTCCAACTATATTTGTCTTACGTACCCACATGAAATAAAAAAAGAAAACTATGTTTGCATTACAATCTGGTTCAAAGACCTAGCTAGCTAAAATTTTGTTAGCGATTAATGTTGAGTCTTTAAATCCAAGGAGATTTTTTTTATATTATGTGATCACAACCCACAGTCTAATATGCTTTTAATTTCTATACAATGAAGGTGTTAAAGAATAATATTATATTATATATCAACTAATAAAATTTCACTAAAATGACAAATTATAGTGAATGGTTGCAATAATTCTATGATATGTTACTTTATTAATATTCTATTGATTGCTAGTGTAAAGTTATTTTATATTTTTAATGTATAGAAATTAAATTTATGTATAAATCATTTCTTTCACCTAGTTCTCTTATATATGTATATATGTGTGTGTGTGCACATGTGTGGTTAAAATGAATACCGTACATTCTCAACTTGTGTTGCAAAATATTCTTCCAAATCTTTTATTATATGAACAACTCCTAAAAATTATCCATATCATAGATCACTCCTACTCTTAGAATATTTCTAACCTAACAACCAAAACTCATATTTGTAACACAAAGCAATTGTAAAACTTCTAATTTTTACCTATGTCGGACTTTAAATTAAATTCCAACAAATTAAATCCTCCCTTAATCCTGGTTACAACCATCTATACTCACTTGCTCCATCAATGCTCACGGAACATACTACTTAACCTTCACATTATTAAGAAAATTTTTGACACAAAAGATCCCATACATGGATAAAAAACTACCATTCTTGCCCATGTGACCCAAACCAATGGCTCTACTATCACTTGTTGGATAGCTGAAGTAAAATAAGCAAACTCGTAAAATTTAATTCACAAATCTTCAACTACTTATAACTTTTGGATAGTTAAAACTGCAAACCATCTTTATAAATCTTTTATTACATGGATCATTCCTAAAAATTTCTCATATAATGAATCACTCTCATTTTTGTAAAATGTCTAAATCCAATAAACAGAACCCTTATTTATAAGTCAAAGTAGTTGCAAAACTCCAAGTTCTTATGGGATTTTGGATTAATTAAATCCCAACAACTTGCTTCAACAAGAACTGCTAATAAAATTATCGACGTCCAATTTTACCAAAGCAGACGAAACAGAAAAGGTAAGTTTATGGATGGGCCCCTTTTTTATCCTTATGAGCCTTTCCAACTCTTCGATCCTCGACCTTAACAAAATAGTACCCTGATGACCAAAAAAAAAAAAAAAGAAAAATAGTACCTTACTTGCAGTAAACAAGAAATACTAAAACCTCATAACCACTTACCTCACAGAACTTGGCTTTCCATAAAAAGCATAAAATTGTTTCTCCTACGAACATCTGCAAATCTTTCCCTCTTCTTTTTTCCACTGCATCCTCTTCTTATTAGTCTCTCCCATAGTTTTCAAGTAAGTTGCCTTCATTGTTCTTTTACTTTGCACTATTTTATTGTCAGGGATTTTTTTTTCCGATTCTATTTTTTCCGTTGATTTTTCAATTTCATGTTTTCAATTGATTTCTTCAAAATAAAATCTAAAGATTTAATCTGATCACATGAGAGTTGAACAAGAGTTTGGGATTATTTTCGGACGATGAAGATGGTGTTATTATAGCTCTAGCAAAGGCTCACATCGCAAGGCATAATGGGCATGATACTTCTCGTTTTAGTTTTTGTTGTTGATTTCTCTTATTCTGGCTGGATATTTCTGTCAAACTGTTTTTAAGCCTAGCTTTGTTGTTTTATTTGTCTGTTACTGAATATTTGGGTCTGTTTGGTTTGAGTTTTCAATTTTTTTTCACTTTTTAGATTTTGTAAAAAAAATATTGAAAACTGAAAATGAAAACTGAAAATTGAACTTTGTAGTTTTCAAAATTTTCAGTATTTCTTTTACAAAATTCAAAAAACTAGAAAACTGAAAATGAAGAACTGAAAACTGAATACTCAAACCAACTAGGTCTTCATGTTTCCTTTTGCTTCTCTCACTAGAGAGTTAAGCAATCTTAATTATAAGAAAAAAAAATTTAATCTGATTAAAACTATTAGTACCTATTCAATAACTCTGGCAAGAGTTAAATTGTTCCCTGATCTACCAGGTCAAAGAAGATATTTGGTGGAAGAACCCTAATATTTTAACAGGAGATGGGGAGAGGAAAAATTGAGATTCGAAGGATCGATAATTCCAGCAACCGGCAAGTGACTTTCTCAAAGAGAAGACATGGATTGATGAAGAAAGCTAGAGAATTATCCATTCTCTGTGACGCAGAAGTTGGATTAATTGTGTTCTCCAGCACTGGCAGGCCTTATGACTATGCAAGCACCAGGTAATACCAATTAACTACAAATCTCTCTTTTTCCTTTTAATTATTTTTTTTCTCTTTAATTTGTAAGCTGAGTGATGGAAATCCAAAGGTTTGTGAGCTTAATCCATGCCGGTGATTGTATTTCTCATATTTGTACTTAGTGGTTGGTGTCAGTAACTTGTGTTAGTTGTACAAAACATTGTATATATAAATTTATATATCCCCACTTGCATTTAGGAAAATCTGATCTGTGATTGCCTTCACGTTTGCCTATAGCTTTCTCCCTTCTTTGATACTGCTCAGGTTGATGTAATCATCATGCATGGGCGTTTGCATGGTGTTACTCTCTTCATGATTATTTTCCGGATCTGCACCTCACTGTTTCTTTATGAAAGAAGTATACTAGATACTGGACCTAGCAGAATAACTTCCAAAAAGATGATGAGAATCTCCCTCCTCTTCTTCCTACTTCATACATTTTCTCCCTCTCCAGCTTCTTGTTTTAAGTTTTTTTGTTCCAAGGTGAATCACAACAGTCTGCGGTACCCCTAATTAGAAAGTAATGAAAACATCACAAGCATAATTAATAAGCCTCACTTATTAATCTAAGAACTCATATATATATATATATATATATATATATATATATATATATACACACACACACACAAACTACAGATTAAGGGCTTGGAGGTATAATATTTAGGAATATATATTCTAAACTTGAACAAGGACAAGGGAATGCAGATACATTCATTTTGTATTGATATTATCCAAGCAGTAGTTAATTTGGTTATGAATTAAACCAGCAATTAAGATGCTCTCTTTAACGTTTTCAACATATATAAAGACTGCAGGTAACGTTTTTCTTTTGTTTCCCTCCCCTTCGATTTTTTTTTTTTAAATTTTTTCAACAGTTTACTCTATTTTTCACTCAAATAATCTTGTCATGTGTTTTTTGCTCATCAGTTTACCTTTTTTTTTCCCCTCAAATCTTGACATGTGTTTTTCATATTCCCTTTGTCAAAATTTTGTTCTTGCTGCAGCAGTACTGTAACAAGATTGCTTATCGAGTGGGTAGATTTGGGTGAACTATGGTCTCACCAACTTAAGAGACTAATCCAAAATGTGTGAAGAAGTTAATTTGTTGGGGAAGTTAAACTAGTTTGTACTTAGATTAGTGTTAACATTTGGAGTATGTTTGGTTATGAGGTAAAAATAGGATATAAATTTTCATGAATGAGTTTTAGATTTATATTTAGCAGAATAACTTGAGTTTTATGGTGACTAACTCATTATAGCTTAACAAACGTAAAACATTAGTTATTTGTTAAGTGAACCGAAACTTTTGCTCATGTTTGATTGTTGAATTACACTCTGCCTAGTTATTCTATCACCATTGGATTAACACATTTGCACATGCTTTTATTATCATTAAAGAGAGCAAAACTATATATTAGTCTTTAGAATTTTGGAGTATATGATTTAACTCTTATAAACACCCACAAAATACTTTAAAAGTATCTCTGACTTTTAGAAATAGCAACAAAAATACATTAATTTTTCTATTTGAAAAAAAAGACATATATATTTTTCATTGACAGGAACACCCCTTAAAAAGGACAGATGCACAACCAAACCAAGCTTCGGGACCTCTCCTCTCCACCTTTTCCTCGCTTGTCTCAGTAGCCCACGTTCTTCCCGTTGTTTGTATTAAGTTGAATTAATGCCATTTATTGAGGATTGTTTGTTTGTGTTTTCTTTTCATTAAAAAACCTCTTAAATCTGTATAGTATATATATTTAGAAAAACTTCTTTAAAAAATAGAATCAGGAAATATGTATTTGGTTTAGTGGTGTAAGAAAAAGTTGTTTCTATTTCGACTCCTATTTTAAGATAGGAAAATATTAAACAACCATAAACTTACTCAAAATTTCAAAAGTTTATATTTAGAATGATGTGATGTAACTATTAATTTTAAATGTATTGATGGGTCATATATACCACTTTTATTTCACTAACAATTATCATGTTTTATAAAAAATCTTATACATATTTTTCTGGATGGATATTGTTACTCCCTCTTTTAGATATTATCTTAAAAGTATTTTTTTGGTAAATTGTTCTGATCATAATACTACATATAGGATATAATACAAACTTAAAATTACCAAATCAGCAAATAACCTTAATCGTTTCAATAAATGACGCTTTTAGTTTGATAGGAGAAGTATTAGTTCTCTCTTTTCAGCGGATGTGTAAATTAAGTTTGTTTAGTTTGCTTTTAGTTTCTCTTCAGTTAAAACTAATTTACTGCTTGTCATCTAGTTGTTAATTAGTAGTATTGCTCTATGAGCATGTGCTTAAATCCCCTTTTATGAATGCATCAGCATTGTCTCAGAAACTAATCGAGAATCATTTCATCCTGATTATATTACATTTCTAAGGTTTCAGGATTCTCTCTACCCTTAGGTCAGTCCCCTTTCTCCTTACATACATCTCTGATCTGATAGCTCACAGTTAACTTTGATGAGTAGTATGGTAAAACGAGTCAACATTTAACGAGTTAATTAAGGCCCTTAAATTTTACTAAAATATTGATTTGGTCTCTAATTTTTTTTATTCTATTTAGGCTTAAATATGTTTTTAGCCTCTATAAATATAGACTATTTGGTTTTAATTTATCTAAATTTTTTTTATTAGTTTTAAGTCTCTCATATTAGTAATATCATTTTTTTTTGTCCATATCATTAATTTGGATGGTTAAGTAATGATATTTATAAGGATCAAAAGATGATTTTAAAGATACTTATAAATTACAATGACAAAAAATAAAATTTTCAATATTCATAAGGATTAAATTTATATTTTATACCACTTTTAGGGATTTAAATATGGAGTGCTTGGATATAAAACATAATATTAGAAAAAATGGATTAAAATCCAAAAAGTATTTTTAGAGGGATCAAAATCAAAATGTCATATATTTACAAGGATCATAAACATATTTAACTTTCTATACCTCAACATAAATATTATTTAAATTATGAATAGAAACTTAGTGATATTTTATGTTTTGTAATAATTGTCTAATATTATAATATGAAAACGTGAACTAATAAACTAAATAAATCAAACTTGACTTAGTACGACTGGATTATATTCTTAATACAAATTCATCAATAATAAAATCCAATATTAAAATGCTCATTTTGGCCTCGTATCAAAAGTTTTAAGTATATACTAATGAATAAGAAACAAATTAAATAATTAAGTCAATGAAAGGAAAAAAAAATTCAAAAAATTAAATATAGTTGAAAAGCCCTCCTCAGATTATATAAAGTAAAGATAGATTGTTAAAATGTAAACCAAGAAAATGAAAGATATATTGTCAAACGCAATAATCAACATAATTGTTTGGTTGCATGTTACCAACACCTTTTACTTGCCAAAAGTTACAAATATAGTCGTATACACTGACATATCCTATATATTTGTGGCAGTATGAAGTCGATTTTTGAACGCTACAATAAGCTAACAGAGGAACATCAGCTGTTGGATCCCACTGCAGAAGTCAAGGTAACGATTCACGCACAGCTCTAAAGCAAGATGAGAGTCTGAAAAATGAGTGGATCGATTCATTAAACGAATAGAACTAACTAATATAGTAATATACATCATGATTGGGAATGCTTCACTAGGGAAAAACTCACTCACTCACTCACTACTCACTATTTTAAAAGTCACAGTACAGTGCTGAATAACCATTATAAGTTATCATGTTCTAATAAGGCCCTCAAGGTAGTTTACTATGCCAAACTTGAACATCAAATTCTGGAACTGAGAAGATTAAGCAGGCTTTTTGTAAGTTAGCTAGTTGGCATGTACTCATTAGGAAACTAGGAATATTAACCAACTTCAATAGAAAACAATTAATTTACACATGCTGGAACCTTTCATGGAATGAAATAATGTTGAATTGGAGGATATAGGTGGATGTGGATTAATGGCGCCTGATTTTCACAGAAGAGTAAATATGGCCAGACTAACGTTGGGTTAATTAGCGGGTGCAAACCTTGCCATCCTTGGACAGTTAGAATATCAATTCCTTCTTGTTTCCAACTTGAAGTCAATCATTAGGACACAAATGAAACTGCAGGTTGCAAAATAATCAAACTAATCACCATATTAGTACGAGTTTAGTCTTAAGAGCATCCTCTTGTTGGCTCTTACCTCTAATTTAATTTTAGTCTTCAAATTACTTCTCGTACTTTACAATTCTTGCATTCAAAATAATCCAGTCCCACTAATATTGCAATATATGTTTTATATCTCTGTATTTCCACTTTCTAGCTTTGGCAGACAGAAGCAGCAAGCCTGAGGAAGCAACTGCAGCACTTGCAAGAATGCCACAGGTAACACCCAGCAGTTGCATAATTGTACTTGAAGCTGGTCAAAATAATCTAGCAGGTTGCACTATGTCACCTTTAGATAGGGAAAGATTTTCTCTGGAGGATATTAAATAGTTAATGAGAATGTTGTCATCTATATAACTTTCACAAACCTGCCTAAACGTCCAATGAATTGAAAATAATTTGCTTTCCTTTTCCCTCCCAGGCATCTCCAAAAACTCAAAATATATTAGAGAATATCCGAAACATTTTGCTTTTCATTGGTTCTTCAAATACCTGATGAGGAACCACACAATTGAATGAGTTCGAAAAAGGATGCGCAACTGGTCCTGAACGACAACACACAATAAGAAGCAAACTTTGACATAATATTATATTAATAACTAACTAAATATGACATTCCACACTGTTAATTGGCTATCGGACTGGCTAAATAGATTTTCAGCACTAGTTCCTTTTAAACAGAAGGTTAGTTAATAGCTCATCATTCACAATAGAGAAAAGTCATATAATTATATATCCATGATCCACTGACTTAGGGCTTTATTATCAGTGAACCGTGTGGTGCATGCAGCATGTTTTTAAAAAACACTATAAGAATTACCATTGATAGTCCAGAAAGTTGTAGATCACACAACTCTAGCTTGTAAAACTTAAAAGCTAATAACACGCTTGTGGTAACAACCTGCTTATATTTTCCAAATACAAAGGAGATAGGGAATTTCATAGTTTCTTCTTCATAAAAGCAGGCAATTGATGGGTGAAGAACTTTCTGGTTTGGGTGTTGATGAACTACAAAAGCTGGAAAATCAACTGGAGATGAGTTTAAAGAGTGTTCGGGTGAAAAAGGTATGATGAATCCATTTAAATCATAACACTTCCATTCAAGTTGAAGATTCCATCCTTTGACAGCACATTCAAGACCTTGCACATTGATTTCCCCGCAGGATCAAATTTTGACAGATGAGATTAAAGAACTACACCAAAAGGTTTCAGGAATCTGGTTTTGTTCTTGCCATGCTTTGACTAATTAGGGTTCCCCCAGATTTATTCTGAATTTCTGATCAATTTCAACTGCCGTTGTAGGAAAATGTCACTCTTCAAGAAAATGCAGAACTCCATGAAAAGGTGGACTTCTTCCAAAAAGAAAATGCAGAGCTACAAAAGAAGGTAAATGATGAAGTAAATCCATTCTATACTCTAGGAATACGTTATTCATATCAAACAGATTCACGATCATTTATCAGGCCTACGAATATTTGTCTAGAAGCTAAATGCATCAACTTTACTATAGCTAAAAAAGAAGATTTGCATCTAGGTTTATCAAGCAAGGATTGCAAACGAAGAAAATGTGGCATCCAATCCTCCGTCCACTATCAGAAATGAACAGGATTCACTTGCACCGATCAGTCTCCAGCTATTCCAGCCACGTCCTCAATATCGCGAACTACCTGCTGAAACAATGAAACTGGGGTACTCCATCACACTGATAGATAATATAAACATACAACTCTTTTTGTACCCCTTTTTAATATATAATTTCGTTAAAAATTAGACACCTAATTTGTGCAACAGGTTACAGCTCCATTACAACAAAAGCTGACTATGCGAGAATCAGAAATGGTTACCATTTCTGAGAAGCTGTCAACAACTTGTCCTACTAATGATCAAACTTCTATCGGTAGGATCTTTTGCTTCAACAACCTTATTTGTTCCATGCAATAATACAAAGCGTATATATGAAATTATCTATCAAGAAGCTTTCAAATGCCGTTAAGGATCAGACCAAATGACTATGGATTTGAGTTTTAAGCAATAAAGATATCAACAATTGTGTCAGGTGATGATTTATATAATTTCCACATTTGTCAAAAGCAATTTGATGGAATTCAGAACACAACTATGGTGCCTGTAGCTTTAACCTGAGTAATAGAAAACATAATTGGAAAAAACTAAGAAGGGCCATAGTTGTTTTTGTATTCCTTTGAAGTAATAAGCTTGAGTAATGATTTTTCGCAACAAATTGTACAGAAGTTTATATATTGATAACTATAAAGAGGGAACCACCCCATATATAATATAATTCCACAACAGCATTCCTAAATAAATAAAGGAATCAATTATAGGTGTCTGCTAGCATATATTAGAACATAAAATTATTCATATGCCTTTAACTATTAATTTAAACTTTTGTAAGAGATAATTTCATGACATGATATCAGAGCTATTATGATAAAATGATCATGAGTTCGAACCTCTATTATGATAAAAATATTCATGTTCAAGCTCCAAAAAGAAGTATTCGCGTGAGAGAACATATTAGAATATATAAAATCATTCATTTACATTTATCTATCAACTTAAGCTTTTGAGTAGAGACACATAAATGATTTTATACTCTAATTAATAGTGCATATCATACACATACTGCAGAATAAAAAGTTATCTAGGAAAAATCCATTAAGAGAAGCACACCAAAAATATATATTCACAGGCTCCGGGAAAGATGTTTGCCATTGATTTTGAACAAATTTATATAAATTTGAGGCACTAGTTTAAGAGCAATGGTAGAGATCTATACTGTAGAAGACATTAAATGTGATATTAGGGCATGTAACAATTTCTCGCTAAGATGCATAACAACTGATTTTACTAGCAAACAAGGAAAACCTATCACAAATACGGGCCGTGACTGCCGTAGTTCAAGGAGTAGAAATTTGCTTGGAAAAAATGAGAGATGATATATGATGCGAAAATCATATTTGCACTGATTGCACGAATTAACTAAGATACATCAATAACACATTTGCAGTTTATTATGTCATCGGTAACCAGGAAAAATTTGAAAGTTTGCAACGCCACTTCATTCGGAGCAGTTTATTTTGTACTAATTAATTCATACACACTACGACATAGAAGCCACGGTTTATCCAAGAAACTCGCAATTATATTTATGGCAACATCACTACCAATATGGTTGCGAGGACGGAAGATATAGCAACGTATTTAAAAAACTCAGATACAAACAGCTCCGAAAAATAAAAACTGTATATGGCTGATGGCACACAGTCATACATGACTAAAGCTCAACTATATGTAAGGAGTTGCGTTATTTCATAAATTCATTTTATCTGGGACATCATACTAATCCACCCATTATCAGCAATTAAAATGATAACAAAATATTATATATGTTTTATTATTCACAAAATAATATACTTAAAATAAAAAATGTATCATTTTCATAGTAGATGATGGATGAATCATGTGTCCAAGTGAAATGAGTACACTTAATATTAGTGTAGTGATAAATGAATACAATTGTTAATGACTTTATGTTTGCTAATTATTAATACACATATCATTGCCCGTTCAAAGCTACTAGCTCAACCACCAGGGCTGAGACGAGATGATAAGTGCTCTCTTTTTCCTTAATCAAGTGTCGAAAGTTCGTTTCTCACCTTGGGAAAGGAGTGACTTTCAAACTCATAGCCAACATCTACTCTTTTAAATGAACTTACAATATGCGAAGGGATTAGTCACTGCGTTCGGTGATGGATATTCTAGGGAATAAAGAAAAAAAAACTGCAGGACCATGCAATCTGATGGAGTTACTTTTTTGGGTCTGATAGTGTTCATAGTTTTTTTTCCATTTTTTTACTCTCTTTTGATTCTTTTTGGGTCAACGAGCTTCTCTATTACGTATGCTACCGACAACCTGTAGGCTCTTCTAATCTCTGGGCTTAACCGTTAGAACTTGAGGCCCATTTTTCGGCCGTCGTTGGCACTACTTAAGAGAAGCGCATTATTGGGTCTTCCTTGTGGTAGCCTTTCCTACATAGACGTTCATGGCAATCCCTAGCTAGATCCACTAAGTTTCTGCTTCGATCGCAAGAAGAGAACACCAAGCAACATACGTGAACAATGAACATTTTGCGGAAACAATTATTGATTGTAATACCCGTTGCTGGGAATTATGGACGTTTTTAGGACTTAGGAGTATAGCCTAATACATTTTGTCAGCCTATGAATTTGACTCCGAGCAAATTGGTAAAGTAAGTGATAAGTTAATTACCTTGAATCATATATATATATTCCCATACAATCAAAGTTATTGGTTCGAGGATAATTAACCCTTCATTTTCTCATTTTATCAATTTGCTCACTTTAAATGTGTTAAATCCTATAAAGTAAACAAATCAGTAAAAGGAGAAAGAGAAAGGTTAATTATCCTTAAATCATTATATGGGTATCACACAAGATGAAAGTTACCACATAGCTTACTTTAGAGAAAGGCGCCAATTCTGAATGTCATATATACACCTTAGTTCCCCTTGTTTTATCTCGCAGTAACAAGTTTTGGTGACGTTACATTTAAATGTCACATTGTAAGGTATCAGGGACTCAAGTTTCTTGAAGAATTAAGATATCCCAGAGTTAATAGAAAGCATGTGCAAAACTGCAACCCACCATGCGGTTTTTAATTGATGAGTCCATAGAAGATAGAAGCCAGGATACCAGGAAGTACGAAATGATCTTGTTGATGCAATTCTTTATAGCTCTTTAATTTGATTCATGACCAGAATTCTTGTCATCTCCAGAGACAAATCTTTGTGGAACTTTGTCTAAATCTGGATGATCTTCAAAATCGTGGCCCATTATAGAAGCCAACGTCAATTGTTTCGGGGAGAGAAAGCTCTCCTTATCGAGTTTGTAATCGATAGGAGTCGAAAATTGGTTAAGATAATAGGTGTGGAAGGTGGATTGAGCTCAGGAGTTTCCATTTTTTATCGCATCAGGATCTTAAGATTTTTTCAGAAGAGTGAACAATGATTCTCTTAATGTAGCCCAATGGCTCGCTTATCATCTAATTAGTGACACGTACAAATGGATTAATGTGATTCTCATTGTCTATACGTGTCTATGACAATCCAATCAAATCACAACTTAGGGAACGAGATTTCATGATCGGCGCAGGGGCGGATTCTAGTGTATGGGATGCCCCCACCCCCTAAAATTTTCAGTTTCCTTTTATATGTTGTTTTTTTATAAAAAAAATTTCCCACCCTCCCCAAAAAAAATTATTTACCCACTTTTTATCAAATTTTTTATTTAATTAGATATTTAACTATTATAATAAATAATATGTTATGTAAAATATGTATATTTTTCTTGAGTTTTAACTATAAAATATTTATTTCTTTTCTATATGATGTTTTTGGTTTAATTTTAAATAAGATGAAAATTTTAAGATATATATTTTTTTATAAGAAATTAACTATTAAGTATTGATCTCTCCTAAAAAATTAGTTTAGCTCCACACCCCCTCCCCCCCGGGACATCGGCAGGATAGGGGTTTCATAACAAGAATTTGGTTTCATTCCCAATGCCTAAATTTAAAATCGGGCCAAGATTTCTACCACCATATACAACCCACATTGGTAAAGTATTCTGGGTTTAAGGTGACCAGGCTGGCAAACTCCACCTTATACAACCTTCTTAAAATGAAGGTTTTAAGATTCAAACATTTAATATTACATATATAAAATTCATTTGAAAAAAGTAACAGTATTCTGGGTTCTCATCCAACAATCGGCTACTAACATGACCAAATTAAGGTGACCAAACGCCCCCTCACTTTCTTGGTTCCCCCTTCCGTTTCGAATAACTATAGTTTTGGTGGCTTCTGTGATGAGCACTGAAATATATACTTATTTGAATGCCGTCTTAACTGATTCTTTTTCATGTGTATACATAAACAATAAAAGCACATTATTAAGGATTGAGCTGCTGACGCGTAAAGAAAAGTTTTGCCAAACACAACCAATGAAATCCTCCTTCGGATCTGCAAATAAAGGGGGAAGCAAATCCAAAGACCTTTGCAGCTTGCTCAGCATATGTACCCTCATAAACAAATCACAGTGGAAGAATCCTCGTACTATATATAAGAAGCCATTAAAAATTTTGTAATTGATTATTTATTGCCACCTACAGCTATCCTTTGACGGGTTTTTAATTAGTAATTAATATTATCATATCATCATATCATATCTAAAAATATCTGTTAAACCTCACTGCGTACAACTCAGAGTGTTACAATTTTTTTTGGGCTTCTTTTAATAATTTATTTTTCTTCGACTATAAAGATTATGTCACACTGGTGTACTAAGTCCTTTTCTTTGTTTTTTTTTTTTGGTTTTATAAATCTCAATTCTCTCGCTTTCAATGCCCAAAAATAAATTTTGAATATAAAACTTCTTAATCAGTATTGGATGGCAGGGGTATTCTTTCACATGTAAATGCCAATATATATCAACAATAATTAAGATGCTAGAAACAGATGAAAACTAAAAAAAAATTATCAGTAATATCTTGCTTGTTAGCTAAATAGATTTTCTGTTTTATCTAAAGAGAGAAAAACAAAAAAAATTATTCTAACACTTAAAAGTGGCTATCTAGGTAGGACACCTACTTTATTACTATTATATGTGAGAATAGTCCCTACTATATATCATTCCATCTATCACATTAAATACTGATATTGTTAGTGTCTTATTTAGACACTTACTTTTGAGTATTAGAATAATATTACTTGAGAGAAAAATTAGTACTCACTTCTGTCCATAATATATATGCACAAGAATTAAGGTAATAATTTGATTTTATTAATTTTTTAAAAAATAAAAGTAAATTTGAAAAAAAAATTATCACTCATAATAAATTATCTCTCTATTAAATAATCATACATATATCCATTTATTCTCATTTATCATAAATATAGGGATAAAATAAGTAAAAAATAATTAATATTTTCTTAAAATGTAAATAACTTATATTTTAAACTAAATAAAAAAATCTTAAATCGATTTATATTATGGACCTAAGTGAGCATAGCCTTATGAATTTTAAAACTAATTAAGTCAAACTACCATCAGCAACAACGATAAAAGCACAATTCGTTTCTTTCACTCCCCCCTCAATCAGCTCCTCCCCTGATATAAACGATTAGGTAATGGACATAGCAAATTGGCGTTGGCATCAATATTCCTTCCCCCAATAAATGAGTGCCCCCTCTTTGATGGGTACTGTCCATGTACATGTGTTTCTCTGCGTGCTGGTGGGGTTAGAAGGGGAAATAATTTAGTCAAGATCAAGTTTTTATGTGACAATCAATTAATCAAAGGGGCCATTTTATTTGTGAGGATAATAAGATGATAAGTTAATTAATTACGACATGTCATTGAGTTGTTTAACTAATTATACCCATCATTTCTTGATGATTGACACTTGGCGCTATTAGTTGGAGACGTTATATCCAAGGTTTTCTTTATTCACATTCCTTAAATAACGAGTTATTTCAGGTACAGTCTGAACATAGCAAGTCCATTGATTGTTTCAGGAAACAAAATATCGACATTGGACACACAATCTTTGTCACGTGGGCTCCGGCCAATGAGAAGCTTAGGTTACAAAAGCTAACGTCCTTCTCAATCCAATTATATAAAAGTAGGACAATTTTTGGGATTTAGTCTCCTTTATTGGTAAGCCCTATAAACATGGTATTGGTAATCTTATTTATACGCTTGGCGTACTCTCCCGTTTCACTATAATGTCACAACGAATCTATCCCCTTGATAATATTAGATTAGATGAATAATAAAATTATATAATAAATACATATTATATATTTTATTATTATTAAATATGATATATAAGTAAAATGAGTAGAGACCATTCATTACATATAATAATTATAAGGTATATAATATCTATTTGTTATACAATTTTATCATACAGTCAATATTTTTCTTCTCTAAATTGCTACCTTACATTTTGGACTTCGTAAAATCCATAGTATTTAATTTCACTATCGTATGGATGTTCCTCTATTCCATAGTATTTAATTTCCGTCATAGTGCTCGATGACGGACATGCGTCGGGCACTATGAGCATTATATGGGGGGCAAAGAATAGTTTGGCAATTTGGGGTATTCTATTTTCTATATAGTGGATGTGGTCATAAGCTCATTAGTGCTTTCTTTGTCATTCATTAGTAGATAAGGGTTTTGGAAAGTATATTGCCAAAGAAACAAGGGATTTGCTGTTTTAAGGACACTTATTACTAAGAAACAAAAAAATAAAAAATAATCTTAATTAAAAAAAAAATTTTAAGTTTCTTTCAGACTCTGAACACGTTAGAAACCTTTTTTTTTCTTATTTCTCAATCATTTTTCTAATTTTAAGTCTGAAACCAAAAAAAAATTACTTGTTTAACCGCACCAACCATTTGTCTCACAAATTTAAATTGCTGAGCAAAAATACATAACTAATTTTATATTCTAACCTGTTTTCCTTGGACTTGAATAGTTAATAACTATATCAATCTAGGGATTTGAGCCCCAGATAATTGAACAAGTTTATACTCTAACATGAGTTGGGTGTCTCTTCAAAATATTAATTCTAAACCTTAAACTTAAAAATTACTTAAAGGCCACTAAAGCAAATAAAAGGGGGGGGGGTAGATTGATCAGATTACATAAATCAATTAACTAGTACTTATAGATGACGAGCCACTTAGACTTAGGCCTCATTAGGGACATATCCAGAAATTACGAAGGAATAAATAAGCCTGTAAATCTTGCTACATGTTAAATAAAGTAAATATTGTTTACTTTTTAAGTTTTCAAAATATCAATTACATTTACTCTTTTATTTGTTTTAGTATTAGGAGGATTTGTAGGAAAATTATTAGGAGAATATAGCGAAACTCATTACACAGAGGAGGGGCTAAAAATATTAAATCATAATTATACTCTAAAATGAAGTTATCACTATACATTAATATGGAAAAATATATTTTATATATATGTTATTTTATCTTAATTACTTGTATACTTGAGAGTTGTAATTAGACATTTTATTTTAATTTATTATGTGTGTATCTATCATACTATATCTGCCTATAAATTTAGTTATCTATAAATAAATAACATAAAAAATATTTCTCTCAAGGACATATTGTACAAACTTTTTGTTATGGACCATTCATGCTAGCCTAAAACGTGGCCCATTACCAACATAGGCCCAAAAGGGAAAATCCAAAAGAATGATCCAAAGACATGAGAACGAAGAGCAAACCAAGGATTCAAGACCATAAGCCGGATGTCAGGTACACAAAGTATGACCTCCGACCTCGTCTGGCATGTGACCTTTGTCCAACCTACTAATCATACGCGCCCCTTGTTTCCATAACCATCTGGCCACGTCTATGCCTACTAAGCACGTTCCAAAATGGAGGGGAATGTCGTAACGGATATCAAGGGTCTCCTATTTAAAGGGTATTCTAAAAATACTCAGATATGTTTTTTACCTAATAATACACATCCATCCAAACCTCGTATTGATACCCTTGGTGGATTACTTGCAGGGACCCCACCACCTGTTCCAGTTCCCAGCCAGCGACATCAAGCTAGGAGGACCGTGAATTCGTGAAGTATCTCATTCCCCAGGTAACACTTCCCTACACTCCTTCGTTACATTGGCACTGTTACCGGGGACACGATTGTTGTTCTTCCTTTCTCTCGTGTTTATACCAGGAGAACCATGGCCAAAACCAAGACCACAGGCAGGCCAGTCCATCCAGATGACATTGTCCAGAACCCAGCCCTTCAAGATAGCCAAACTGTGTCTTTAGAGTCTGCATTCTAAACTGATGGACACAGTCTAGAAGTGCAACAATGAGTGTGCTCTATCATGCAGAGGTTTGAAATGCATGTCACCGAGCATCCAGGACAACTGCCAAACTGACCCAAGCCCTAACCGGAATTTCAAACACAGCACGAGAAGATTAGCCGGGCCTCGAGGGTGTCGCAAACAGAAGCTCTACCCCAGGATCATGTAATGACAAACCTCTTCCATACGATGTGTGATCAAGCAATTCGTGTGCAAGCCCTTGAGAATGAGCTCCAAAGAATAAGTGAAGATGATGATCGTTTCACCCAAGAACAAGCTCAGGCACTAGAACTGGAAGTGTGCCTCCGTCGTGAGGAAGAAAAGGCAAGAAGGCTAGAAGAGTGACTCAAGACCTTAGAAGAGGTTGATCACATGCATAGGCCAACCCAAGGTAGAGGCCAGCATAACCACACTCCCTAACCGCGGGGTAGACACAATCAAATTGAGCAAACAGGGAGAGACTTAGGAGCCATCATGATCATAATAAAAGAGAAGGCAGTTTCAATGTTGAGAACATCAGCACAAGAAATCAGAGAGAGGATAACAAAAGAAAAGGATATGGAAGACATGAGGAAGACATGTTGTCTCTTTCTCCGAGCAGATTAAGAAGTATGCACTCCCCTATGGATTCAAACCCCCCAGTAATATCAAGCTTTATGATGGGACTACAGATCCCCAAAACCATCTAGACATCTTCCATTCTAGTATATACCTGGATGGGACGCCAGATTCACTGAGGTGTAGGACTTTCCTCATCATTCTAGAGAAATCAGCATTGAAGTAGTTCAATCAACTTCTCTCGTGTTCTATTCATAGATTCTCCGACCTGGTAGACAAGTTCCTAGCCCAATTTTCAGCCAGTCGTAGCAGATCCAAGTCAGTAACCAGTCTCATGGGGTTCAAGCAAGGGACAGAAGAAAAGCTCCGAGAATATGTGGACCGGTTTAACAAAGCCACATTGGAGATAGCAACCTTGGAACTACAAATAGCGCTGGTGGCTTTCATTCAAGGAATTAGGTTGGAAGCCTTTGCCCAATCACTATAAAAAAGGGAACCCAGAAGCATAAAGGAACTTTCATGTAGAACGAAGAAATATATCAACATGGAATAAGTCATGTTGGCCAAGTCGGAGGGAGAGCGAGGCCAGAAAAGAAGAAGCAATCCAAGAAGAGATGAGTGACCTCTAAGGAAAGAAGCTCGGACACGGGGGCGTTTCATTGATTACACCCCCCTGAACGTGTCCTTGAGCGAAATTTACAAGAAAATCCAAAACACCAAGTGCCCACGACCTATCAGGCTGAGAGCAAACACAGACAAGTCAAAATTCTGTGAATTTCATGGGAGTTTTGGACACACAATAGAGGATTACAGAGACCTCCAAGATGTCGTAGAAAAATTGATAAAAGCAGGAAAATTAGCTAAGTATGTAGCTACTCAAAAAAGCCCTAGAAAAAGGAGACAGTCACCAAGCAAGAAGGATGAGAACAAAAGCAGAACCAAAAAAAGAGAGCATGCTAAAAATTGAGACAAAATTGAAGCTGAAACAGTAACAAGGACTATACATACCATTGCTAAAGGCTTTGCCGGAGGTGGACGATTAAAACTGACTCGGAAGAAGGCATTGAAGGAAGTCCTGAGAATGGATCCTACCTCGAATCTAGGGCCCACAAAGAAAAAGCCATCTCTCGACTTGGTGTTCTCAAAAAAACACAACCCGGGAATCATCCCGGGCCATGATAACCCAATGGTGATTTTCGGGATAATGCTCAATGCGGAAGTTAAAAGGATCTTGGTCAATCAAGGAAGCTCAACAGATCTCTTGTTTAAACCAGCATTTGAAAAGCTAGGATTAATGGACTCCAACCTCTACTCCTATCCAGATGAGCTGGTTGGCTTCTCCGAGGGTACTACCAAACCAGAGGGTTATGTCACATTACGAGTTACCGTAGGAACCCAGCATGAATCAAGAATAGTACCCGTAGATTTTCTAGTCATGAATTGTCCCTCAGCATACAACGCAATCATTGGTCGGCCTATAGTTTATAATCTCAGAGCAGTGGTTTCAACCCCCCCCCCCCAATTTGGTAATGAAATTCCCCTCTAGAAGAAGGAAGGGTAATTGTAACGCCCCGATTTTTCTGTCTGAGAGGAAAATGACCAAAACGCCCCTGAGGTCATTTTCTGCCCGAAATTCGAGGAAAGCCATCTGGCCATCCTCGAAGGGCCGACTCAATGTTTGAAGAGGATTGGATGATCCTTGAATGATTTCAGAAATGAAATCTCATTTTCTGTAGTTTCGGGTCAAAATGACCAAAATACTCCTATAGCGTTTTTACGCAAGTAAAGGTGCCGTTTGAGCCCGAAACTTTCCCCGAAGGTTTAAAACAATGTTTTTACATGTTTAAAAGCGTTTGTTTAAGTCCCGGTGGCCCCGGGCAGTTTTTATGCAAAATTATGATTTTGCCCCTGAAATAGTATTTTTTAGCTTAATGACGTAATTAAGCAAACCTAAGCAATATTAGGTTCTAATCGAAGATTAATTAATTTTCATAATTAATCTAGAGTCAAAATAAGCTATTAAAATTAATTAGAACCTAAAATTGCTTAGATTAAACTTAAATCTCTTTTTAAAAACTCAAGATTCCAATCTTGGAATCTTGAATAGTATTTTCTCTTTCCAATTCCTTAAATCATGGAATTGTGTCTAGAGTTGTTTATGAACTAAAATGAATTTATAACTCACTAATGATGGAAGACCACTCCTTAAACATGTCTTGACAACCTTGACTACCCACTTTCTCACTTAAACACTTTCTTACAAATTCCTAATCTTAATCCTAATTAAAGATACACCTAAACACAACTCTAAACCACAATTAAAATGCAAGAAATCCTCCCCCATGGCTGATGCATGTTTCGGCCATCCCCCCCCAATTCGATCACATGTTGATTTATTTCTCACTCAAAGAACCATGCTTGACCCATACTTGAACCCGTACCTAGCCATGTTTTCCACCATGCCTTGAACCATGCCATGGAGAAGATATTTTTCTCCTCCTTATGGCTGTAAATGGCCGAAGCCATTCCCTCCTCAAACACCCCTCATTTGTTTCATTTCTCTATAAATAGCATACTTGGGTGAACTTGCATCATTTTGGGTTCATTTGCTAAGTGTAAGTTTTCAAAGAGCACTTCAAAGTTTTCTTTTTCTCTCAAAGTTCAAGTGTCCAAGTTCTTCAAGTTCTTCATCCTCTTCACTCATCTCAACCTCCAATCACTTGGTAGGGATTTTCTTTCAAGTGTTTCTTTCATTTAAGTTCTTAATCTAGTTATGTGTTTTATGGTTTCTCTTGAATCTTTTTGGAACTTCTTTTCTTCTTCTTTTCCTTCTTCATTTTCGGCCACGAGCCTTTGAAAACAAAGGAATGAGAGCTTGATGATGAGGGTTTTATGATGATGTTCATCACTTGAACAACCTCTAAAGCTTGATCTTTGTTCTTGAGTTAAAAATGTTTATAGTTCTTTCTTTCTTGAACCATGAAATCTTTAACTTTGATGATGTTTTAAAATGGTTACGTGAACTCAATGATGAGGACCCATGTAACGCCCCGATTTTCTGTCTGAGTGGAAAATGACCAAAATGCCCCTGAGGTCATTTTCGGCCCAGAATTCGAGGATGGCCGACCTGGCAGTCCTCGAAGGGCCAACTCAATGTTTGAAGGGAATTGAATGACCCTTGAGTGGTTCCGGAGGCGAAAGTCTCATTTTTCGCAGTTTCGGGTCAAAATGACCAAAATACCCCTATAGCGTTTTACGCGGGTAAAGGTGCCGTTTGAGCCCGAAACTTTCCCCAGAGGTTCAAAACCATGTTTTTACATGTTTCAAAACATCTGTTTGAGTCCCGAAAGTCCCGGGCAATTTTAATACAAAATTACGATTTTGCTCCTAAAATAGTATTTTTGAGCTTAACGATATGATTAAGCAAACCTAAGCAATATTAGGCTCTAAACGAAGATTAATTAATTTTCATAATTAATCTAGAGTCAAAATAAATTATTAAAATTAATTAGAACATAAGATTGCTTAGATTAGATTTAAATCTCTTTTCTAAAACTCAAGATTTCACTCTTGGAATCTTGAATAGTGCTTTCTCTCTCCAATTCCTTAAATCAAGGAATTGTGTCTATAATTGTTTATATACTAAAATGAATTTATAACTCACTAATGATGCAAGAACACTCTTTAATTATGTCTTGACAACCTTAATTACCCATTTTCTCACCTAAACACTTTCTTACAAACTCCTAACCTTAATCCTAATCAAAGATACACTTAAACACAACTCTAAACCATAATTAAAATGCAAGAAACCCTCCCCCCATGGCTGATGCATTTCGGCCACCTCTCTCTCTTTTACCACACATGTTGAATTATTTCCCACTCAAAGAACCATGCTTGAGGCCATACCTTGAACCATACATCACCATACTTTGAACCATACCTCACCATACTTTGAACCATACCTCACCATGCCTCAAGACCACATTATCTCACCTCATGGAACTCATGGGCTCCTTCCATGCTGATGGCCAAAGCTCCTCTCCCTCCATGCACCCTTCATTTGTTTCATTTCTCTATAAATAGCTTGCTTGGATGAACTTGTATAATTTTGGGTTCATTTGCAAAGTGTAAGTTTTCAAAGAAACACTTCAAAGCTTCATTTTTCTCTCAAACTCAAGTCTTCAAGTTCTTCAAGTTCTCCATCCTCTTCTCTCATTCCAACCTCCTAATCACTAGGTAGGGATTTTCTTTCAAGAGTTCTTTCATTTAAAGTTCTTAATTCCTTTATGTGTTCTTAGTTTCTCTTGAATCCTTTCAAGAAATTCTTTTCTTTTTCTTCTCCTCCTTGTTTCGGCCATGAGCTCTTGGGAATCAAAGGAATGAGAGCTTGATGATGAGGTTCCATGATGATAATGTTCATCACTTGGATAATCTCTAAAGCTTGATCTTTGTTCTTAAGTTAAAGATGTTTTCTTTGTTCTTTCTTCTTGAGCTTTGAAACCTCTCACCTTGATGATATTTGAAAATGGTCACATGAACTCAATGATGAGGACTCATGATGTTGGTGTTAATGCATCATCAAGATCATGGTCTCTAGAATTTCAAATGTTTCTTTTTCTCCTAAAAGGTTTTCGGTTCCTCTTCCTTTTATTCCTTCATATTTTCGACCATATTGGCCAAGGGAGTTCATAATGGCTTGATGATGAGAGCTTCTAGATGATGACTATGTGTTCATCATAATGAGGTCTCTAGAGCTTGAGTTTTAATAAAAATGTTATTTATGTTTACATTCCAAGCAAAGAAACTTTGTGTTTTAAAGAACCCTTGAGGTTCACTCTTGTTTTTACTTTGTCTTGTCATGATAAGTTTGGGATGAGGTTTGAGTTCCATTAAAGTCTTGTATGAGCTCTAATAAGACATAAAATGAATTAGCATTCGTATTTAAATTCAAGCTTATGCATTGCATGTTTAATTTGAGCTTTGCATTCATATTTAATTTCCAAGCCATCACTTAAAGTTAAAGGTTAAAGAATGGAGTACATCTCATATTTATATTCTTGTCTAGCATATTTATCTTTCATCACTAAAGAACGTAAAGACTTAAAATGAGGTTTGCACTATCACCTAACTAAATCTTAAAGCCTTTCTATTCCGGCCTTAAAGTCGATTGTTGCTGGGCCTAGAGCACTAAAATAAAGAAATGAACTTGCATATTTATATTCCAAGTCTTGCATATTTATTTTAAGCCTTGCATTTTTATATTCAAGTCTTGCACGTTTACTTTAAGCTCTCACTTTAATTTGTAATGAAGAATAAAAATGAAGTGCATAGCACGTTTAAATTATGTCATCACTTAAAAGATCTTAGAACTCAAAGACTTGCCCATTTTATCTTAAGTTAAAGTTTAATGAGGGAGCATTCTTTGAATGCATGATTTCGGCCTTGTGGTGATGATGAACTTGGAATGAGTTTTATCTAGCTTCAAGGACCAAAAAGCCAAGTTTTAAGAATCCTTTTAAATCTCATGAATTTGTTTGAGTTCAAGACCAACAAGGTTCTAAGAATGTTATTAGTCTCTTTCACAAAATAAAATGGTTTGCAAAAGAGTTTTAGAAGTCTTGAAAATGATTCCAAGAGAAACTAGCAACTTATACGTTTTAGAAAATATCAAGTTATGCACCTTTTGGAAACTTAATGTTTCGGTTCCTCCATGATGTGTTTGCTGCCATGTGATGATGTTTTGATGTGTTTGAATGAGTAAAAATTATGTATGATGAAGTAGGAACATTTCTATGCAAGATAGGAAAGAAACTAGCTTTCTAGAAAAATCGTAAAGTCAAGATTTAGCATAGTTTTAACTCATTTATTTATGGACACTGCCCAAACTGTTTTAATGGGAATATAATCAGATTAGGATTGATTAATCATGAAAAATTTGGTTACATTTGAAGTAGGATTGAATTTTAGCACCTATAGAGAAACTAGTAACTAGTAAACCATAAAACCGCAATTCTAGAACTCTTAGAACATTTTATTCTTAGAATCTGTCCAGAAACCTTATAATGTAGAGAACATGGTTTATAATTAGTTCTTTGATGTAGGAATGACTCATAATCGGTTTAGGTTTAACTTATAGCGCCTTAGGCGAAGACGGAACCAAGAAAAGGTCTAAAACGCAAGTTCTAGAACCCCGTAATCATAAGTTTATAACGCTACCCCTAAGGAATGATGTTGTTCAAATTTAATAGAGAGCATAAATAAATAATAATATTTGTTAGAAGAGAACCTTTAGGTGTATAAAAGTTTGATAGAAGATGATAGGTTATCTACATCCCAAGTTTAAGGCCCGTAAGGGTTAAAGCATAAAATACCGTAGGACCAAGTGCATAACAAACTTTTAATGTTGCTTGTGAAAGTATGAGGATGATTATGTGAATGCATGAAATTATGATGAAGGATGCATGTTTGATTGACTCATGTGGCATAAAGAAGAATTTAGAAGAAATTCGGCATGCCGCAGTTATGCCGCCGAATTTTTGACAAATTCAGAACTCAAAAAGTTTTTGAAAACCTATGAAATCTTTATGAGGTACTAAGATGAGTTCTCGGATGACACCGGTTCGGCTGAGCACCTCCAGAGAACTCATATGACATCGGTACCAAGATTAATTCTTGGGTGACACCGGTTCGGCCGAGCACTCCCAAGAAATGCCCCTTAGCCCGTACTGGATAAGTCGGGATTATGTTTATGATTATGTTACGCTTATCGAGATTGATAAGTAAGAACTAATGACGACTAGGTGAGGTATGAACTCATAACCTAGAGATGTGACACGTTCTGGGTGACACCAGTTCGGCCGAGCGCCCCCAGAGCGCTTGTCTTTTAGGGTGGCCTATGAGGAAATTATGATGATTATGTCACAAAGAGAATTCAATTGCCACTTTATGCCACTATTATGATGTTCTTAAAGATATGATGATTGTTCATGTATTAAGTAGAGCCATGCATACATCCTTTAAATATGTTTGCATCCATGACATTAAGAATCATGCTAAAATGAACGGACCTTGGCTAAACTATGTTTTAGAACCTAAAAATGGACTTAATGCATGCTCACTTATTTTGTTTATTAAACCCAAGGTTCCTGAGGACCTAGATGATGACACCTAGGTAGTAGGAGACCCTACTGAGATTCTTTAGCAAGATTCTCACTCCTTCTATCTCTTTCTTTCCGTCACGTCTTCAGATGACAACATTCGTGGTTTTCGTGGACACCCTGACGTGGGAGGTGCACTATAACTCGGATCACGGGTCATATCATTTTGAGGGACAGTGCACGATGCGAGTCTTCATGTTCGTAGGATGTCCCTTCGCTCACCCCGTGCATACTTATTGCTTCTCCCCGGCAGCACCCTACGGCAACGACGAGTGGGTTTTTGAGCGCGCGCGTACGCATAACGAGAGAGTGCTCCGCATGCATACCGCCACCTCAGCCATGCGTGACTATCCCAATTACGTGCCCCGGACCTACTTCTCGGAGACCGACCCGCCTACCCATCCGTATAGCGAGAGCTCTGCCCCCACTCTACCACTGATGAGGGAGGGCAGTGGGGACACCATGACTCAGCCACGGCTTGTACGACGACCGGAGATGCGGCCACATCGCGGGGGTCACTCTCGATCCCCGTTCCACCTCTTTATGCCCGAGGAGCTCGCCCAGTTTCCCGAATATATGCCTCACTCACGAGATGGACGTCAGTAGGAGGTGACGTACGGCCGATGGAGTACCCGGGTAGAGCACACACCACTTAGATAGGAATGAACCTTCTTTTGTCTTAGAGGTCATCTCGTTAGTTGCACTTGGGTAGGGGAGTTGCTTTTATAGTTTTCGTTGCACTTTCTCTTGTATTTCCTTTTTAGTTGTATTGCTCATGATGTATCAAACTAAGCCCCACTCTATACAAGTGGGCATTTCATATATTATATAAATATGCAGTTCAGTGTTATCATGATGTGCCTTTATTTGCTTATGTCATGTTGCTATGCGATGCTTGCTTTATTACCTTTCGTGCATTATTAATTAATGTGTCGCGCGGCTCTCATTTTGCTTTTATAATTCAAAAAAAAAATTTACCAGTATCTCCGCTAAGTATTTTAAAGTAATAAGAAAGCTATGACGTAACAGACTAATGGTTAACCTAATTATGTTCTAGAGTATTGGGTTAAAAATTAGGATGTTACAACCCATGGTGTCAATGTTAATATATCATCAAGATCATGGTCTCTAGAGTTTCAAAATGGTTCTTTCTTGCTCTTAAGTTTCGATTTCTTTCCTTTTCTTTTCTTTTCTCTAAAATTTTCGGCCAACAATTGATTGGATGAACCCTCATGATAGCTTGATGATGAGAGTTCTAGTTAGTGACTTTATGTTTACCACAAAGAAATCTCTAAAGCTTGAGTTTTCATAAAGGTGTTATAAAGTTCATTTATGGTTATATTTTTAAGGAATGTTATCTTGAGTTCTAAGAACTCTAGACCTCACTTTATCTTGTCATGATGAGTTTGGGTTAAGGTTTAAGTTCCTCTAAAATCTTGAATGAGCTCTAATAAGAAATAAAATGAACTTGCATTCATATTTATATTCAAGCTTATGCATTGCATATTTACTTTGAGTTTTGTGTTCATATTTATTTTCCAAACCATCACCTAAAGTTAAAAGATAAGGAATGGAGTGCATCTCATATTTAAGTTCGTGTCTAGCATATTTACTTTTCATCACTAAAGAATGTAAAGATTTAAAACGAGAGCTTGTATATCACCTAATTAATTCTCAAAGCCTTTCTATTTTGGCCTTAAAGTTGATTGTTACTGGCCTAGAGCACTAAAATAAAGAAATGAACATGCATTGCATATTTACTTCAAGCCTTGCATATTTAAATTTCAAGCCTTGCATATTAATTTCCAAGTCTTGCATACTTACTTTGAAGTTCTCACCTTACTTTGTAATGAAGAATAAAAATGAAGTGCATAGCATGTTTATATTTTGTCATCACTTAAAGACCTTAGAGCTCAAAGACATGCCCATTTTATCTCAAGTTAAAGTTTAATATGGAAGCATTCTTTGTATGTATAATTTCGGCTAGGTAACAATGATGAGTTTGGAATGAGTTTCACCTAGTTACAAGGGCCAACAATCTATGTTCTAGGATTTTCTTTAAGCTTGATGAGTTTTATAAAGTTATGACCAACAAGATTTATGATTTTAATCCTCTTCTAAAGAAGAATTAAATTGGTTACTGACCTAAGGTTGTTCTTAGCCTCTTGATAAAATAAAATGGTTTGCAAAGAGTTTTAGAAGTCCTAAAATGATCCCAAGGGAAACTAGCAACTTATATGCTTTAGAAATGTCAAATTATGTGTCTTTTTGGACTTGAACAGTTCGGTTCTGCCTTGATGTGTTTGTTACTGTATGATGATGTTTTGATGTGTTAGAATATATGAAAATAATATATGATGAGGTAGGAACACTTCTGTGCATGTTAGGAGAGAAACTAGCTTCATAAAAAAATCGTAAAGTTGGAATTTAACGTGTGTTTAACCCTTTTAATCCTAATCAATGCCAAAACTATTTTATTATGATAACAATCAGTTTAGGATTGATTAATCATGCAAAATTTGGTTACATTTGAAGTAGGATTGAATTTTAGCACCTATAGAGAAACTAGTAACTAGAAAACCGTAAGAGTGCAATCCTAGAACTCTTAGAACATTTAATTTCTGGATTCTGTCCAGCAACCTCATAATATGGCAAACATGGTTTATAATTAGTTCTTAGGCATAGGAATACTTCATAATTCGCTTAAATTTAATTTATAGCGCCTTAGACGAAGAAGGAACCGAGAAAGGGTCTAAAACGTAAGTTCTAGAACCCCGTAATCATAGATATATAACTCTGCCCTTGGAGTATGGTGCTGCCCAAATTTATTAAAGAACATAAATGATAGTAAGATTTGTTAGAAGAGAATCCTTAGGTGCATAAGAGGTTGATAAAGAATGATAGAATAATTACATCTCAAGTTTAAGCCCCTGTAAGGGTCAGAGCATAAGATACCATAGGATCAAGAGCATAATGAGTTTCAATGTTACATGTGAATGTATATTCTATTTGAGAATGATTATGTCAACGTATGAATTTATGGTTGAGGATACATGTTCTATTTGTTTACGTGGCATAAAGTAAATTTGAAAGAAATCTGGCGTGCTGCTGTTGTGCTGTCGAATTTTTGACAAATTTGGGGACTTAGAAAGTTTTTGAAAAACCTATGAGAATTTCTTTATAAGATATGAGGTACTAAGATGCATTCTTGGATGACACCGGTTCGGCCGAGCACCTCCAGAGAACTCATGTGACATCGGTATCAATATGTATTCTTAGGTGACACCGGTTCGGCTGAGTACCCTCAAGAAAATGCCCCCTAGCCCGTACTAGAGAGTCGTGATTTATTTACGATACGCTTATCGGTAAGGGATAAGTAAGAACTAGTGACGATTAGTTAGGTATGAGCTCATAACCTAGAGATGTGACACGTTCTGAGTGATACCGGTTCGGCCGAGCACCCCCAGAACGAATGTCTTTTAGGGTGGCCCCATGAGAAAGTAAAGTATGATGATTATGCCATAAAGTTTTCCCCACATGAGATTTCAATTGCCACTTTATGCCACCATTATGATGCTTCTTGATGTTATGATTGATGTCCTTGCATTAAGTAGTGCCATGCATACATCCTTTACTATATTGCATTCATGACGTTAAGATTCATGCTAAAATGAACGGACCTTGATTAATTATATTTTAAAAGCTTAAAAATGAACTTAACGCATGCTCACTTATTTTATACATTAAACCCAAGATTCCTGAGGACGTAGATGATGACACTTAGGTAGTAGGAGGCCCTACTGAGATTCTTTAGCAAGATTCTCACTCCCTCTATCTTTTCTTTTCATCATGTCTTCAGATGGCGACGTTCATGGTTTTTATGGACACCCCGACGTAGGAGGTGCACTATGATCCGGAGCACGGATCATACCATTTTGAGGGTCAGTGCACACTTCGTGTCTTCATGTTCATTGGATGACCCTTCGCTCACCTTGTACATACCAATCGCTTCTCCCAAACAGCACCCTACGGCGACGATGGGCGAGTTTTTGAGCTCCCACATACGCACAACGAGAGAGTGCTCCGCATGCACACCGCCGCTTCAGCCATGCGTGACTACCCCGACTATGTGCCCTGGACATACTTCTCGGAGACCGACCCGTCGAGGGACCCGCCTACCCATCTGTACAGCGAGAGCTCTGCCCCCACTCCACCACTGATGAGAGAGGGCAGTGAGGACACCGTGACTCAGCCTCGACTAGCACCGTTGCCGGAGATGTGGCCACGTCATGGGGGTCACTCCCGATCCCCGCTTCGTTTTTACATGTCGGAGGAGCTTGCCCAGTTTGCCGGGTATGTGCCTCACTCACGGGATGGACGTCAGTAGGAGGTAGTGGATGACCGATGGAGTACCCGGGCTAGTGCACACACCACTTAGATGAGGATAAACCTTCTTTTGTTTAGAGGTTATCCCTTAGTTGCACTTGAGTAGAGGAGTTTTCTTTTATGCTTTCCGTCGCACTTTTCTTTGTATTTTCTTTTTAAATGTATTCATTTCATGTTGTACCAAACTAAGTCCTACTCTTCATAAGTGGGCACATCATATCATATATATATGCAGTTCGGTTTTATCGTGATGTACCTTTACCTGCTTTATATTATGATGTTTATGAGATGCTTGCTTAATATCCTTACGTGCTTCATTGCTTATCGTGTCGCGCCGCTCTCACTTTGCTTTTATAATTCAAAAAGAAATTTACCAGTATTTTCCGTTAAGTATTTTAAAGTAAAAAGGAAACTATGACGTAATAGACTAATGATTAGCCTAAATATGTTCTAGAGTATTGGGTTAAAAATTAGGATGTTACAGTAATTACGGTTATAGGCAGTCCAATGGTGGCAAGACAATGTTACCATGCCAACCTGCAAGTCCGAACCAAGGAAAAAGAAAAGAATGACCTGGATGCCCAAGACATCATGATGATACACTTAGACATGAAAAGTCAGAAAATGCATGCTAGACCAAAACCTGAGGGTGAATTTGAAGAAGTCCAAATAGGAAAAGATCCCAACAGGACCATCAGGATAAATAAGAATCTACCACCCCTGAAAAAAGGGCGCTGATAGAGTTTCTCACAGCAAATGCATACCTCTTTGTATGGTCACTAGCAAACATACTGGGAATAAGCGCAGAAATAATGAGCCACCACCTTTCTGCCTGTCCTGGCTCCAAGCCAATGGCACAGAAGAAGAGAAGAATGTCAAAAGAGAATGCCAAGGTAGTTATGGAGCAGACCTCCGAGCTACTCAAAGCTGGATTTATCAGAGAAGTTTTCTATCCAACCTGGCTATTAGAAGTGGTGCTAGTCCCAAAAGCCAGCGGAAAGCGCCGTAAATGCATGGCCTACACGGACTTGAACAAAGCCTACCCCAAGGATCCATACCCACTTTCGAGTATGGACACTTTAGTCGACTCAGCCTCCGAATTTCAATTTTTAAGCTGCATGAATGCCTACTGAGGGTATAACCAAATGCCCATGAACCCGGAAGACGAAGAAAAAATGGCGTTCATTACACCAAGGGCCAACTATTACTACAAGGTGATGCCCTTTGGATTGAAAAATACAAGACCCACATACCAGAGGCTGATGAACAGAATATTTGAGAAACACCTCGAGAACAAGATGGAAGTCTACATTGATGATATGTTGGTAAAGACAAAGGAAGTCGGAAGTCATATCTCAGATTAGGAGGAAATTTTCCATAACATCCGCATCCACAACATGAGACTTAACCCGACAAAATGTGCCTTCGCAGTGTCATGCTTACTCATAGGCGAATCGAAGCCAACCCGGAGAAATGCCAAGCCATAATGGAAATGAAAAGTCTGACCTGCGTCAAGGAAGTACAAAAGCTTACCGGAAAACTTGCATCCTTATCAAGGTTTCTTTTTTTCTCAGCACTGAAGTCGCTACCATTGTTTGACTTGCTCAGGAAAAGGAAGAACTTTGATTGGACACAGCAGTGCGAAAAAACCTTCCAAGACTTTAAGCAGTACCTGGCCACACTGCCAACCCTCTCAAAGTTGGAACTAGGGGAAGTCCTTGTCCTGTACCTATCAGTAGGAAACACAGCAGTAAGGACAACCATGATTAGGGAAGAAAAAGGAAGGCAGAAGCCAATATATTTTACTAGCAAAGCCCTTCAAGGCTCCGAGATTAAATATCAGAAACTGGAAAAGGTTGTATTTTGCCTCATACTGGCAGCACAGAGACTAAGGCAATATTTTCAAGCCCACACAATCTTGGTCAAGATGGATTAACTGATCTGACAAATATTATAGAAGCATGATCTAGCAGGACGGATGATCACCTAGTCCATGGAGCTCTCAGAGTTCGATATCCAGTATGAGCCAAGAACAGCCACTAAAGCTTAGGTGTTAATAGATTTCATCACAGAGTTCGTGGACAATCAAGAGCAGGCCATTGAGACATGGACCTTATACATGGATGGTTCATCAAATCTCCAGGGAAGTAGGGCAGGAGTCATGCCGGAAAGGAGTGACGAAGTCCGTGTTTAAATGTCAGTAAATTTCAGAACCTCCAACAATCAAGCTGAATATGAAGCCATCATTGTTGGATTAAACTTAGCAAAAGACATAGGCATCAAAGAAGTGGTGGTTTACAGTGAGTCCCAGATCATAACCTCTCAAATCGAAGGTAAAGAGCTTGACTTCCGACTTTGATTAAGTCAGGGTAAAACACATAGCCTGTGAAGAAAATATCCGAGCAGATGTTTTGTCCAAGCTCGCAAGCACCAAACCCGGAGGAAACAATAAGAGTCTCATACTCGAGACGCTTAAGCAGCCAAGCATAACGCAGAGCAAGGAGGTCAGATCGGTGGAAACAGTCCCAAGTTGTGCAGTCAGGATCCTAAAGTATCTCAAACTCGAAACCCTTCCAAGTGACCCGAAGGAAGCACAAAAGGTGGCCTATCAAGCTCCGTATTATATAATCATCGATGCTCAACTTTACAGGAAAGGACTTTCGCAACCACTACTCAAATGTCCGAACAAGGAATAGGCTGTTTATATTCTATGGGAAGTCCATGAAGAGATAACAGGAAATCACCCCGAAGGTCGGGCACTTGCCCTTAAGGTTCTCTGTGCTGGGTATTACTAGCCTTCTATCGCAAGAGATGTATTCGAGCTCATGAAATTTTGCTGGAAGTAGCAAGAGCATTCCCATTTTCATATCACCCCCGCAGAAAAGATGACCCTAATCATAGCTTCGTGGCCATTCGAAAGGTAAGGCATTAATCTACTCGAACCAGTTCCCCTCACTTTGGGACAAGGGAAGTACTTAATAGTAGCAGCTAATTACTTCACGAAGTGGATTGAGGCGGAGCCCCTCTCCACAATAACAACCACAATGCAGAAAATTTGTATCGTAAAATATCATCACCCGATTCGGGCTTCCGAAGTCAGTAGTAACAAACAACGGAACAAAATTCATGGACCGAAAATTCATGAAGTTGTTGGAAGAAATGAAGATCTTGCAGCGCTTCACCTCAGTCGAACATCCCCAAGCCAATGGCAGGCCGAGGCAGCTAACAAGGTCAAATTACAAGGGCTCAAGAAAATACTTGCTAAAGCAAAAGAAGCCTGGGCTAATGAACTCGGAAGCATTCTTTAGGCTGATGGGACCACACCACACTCATCCACTTAGGAGACACCCTTCAGGCTGGTTTATGGAATTGACGCAGTCATCCCTGTGAAAGTCTGAGGGTCAAGCCCATGCTAAGTGTTCCACACCACACTCACCCACTTAGGAGACACCACGTATCTTTTCTTACTCGGAAACAATAAACATTTCATAAAGAAAGGAAGAGCTGGATATAATTGAAGGAACACGTGAAGAAGCCCACTTCCAAGAATTGAAACTAAAAAGGAAGATAGCAAGGAGATACAACGAAGGCATAATCCCAAGACACTTTAGCTAGGAAGACCTCGTTCTCCGAGTTGCAAATATAGGCGCGCTTCCCTCGGGACACAGAAAACTAGCAGTCAACTAGGAAAGCCCTTACCGAATTGGGGGGTGTTAGGAAGAGGTTCTTACAAGCTTTTAACAATAGAAGGAAAGAAAATTCTGAGGTCATGGAATGCCACCAACTTTAGAAGATTGTATGTTTAATGGATCATATTGTATGAATCATATGGAAGTCTGCTACTCTCTTTCCTATCTCGGGTTTTTCCCACAGGAGTTTTCCAGGAAGGTTTTAAAGAGGCCAGATAGAAGTACGTCCGAGTTAGATAAAAAGCCACCTAGCTTGACTCTTCATTTTTAATGGAATTCAATTGGTTCATTACCTCACATTCCTCGTAACTATCTGGAGGTCTTTAGGATAAAGCGAAGGTCATAACCTCATTGAAAATTGTAACTTGCCTAAGGTAACAACCTAGAGAAAATCGTCAATGTTAAAGAAACCGGGTAAAAATTGTCTAAAATCGGAAACCATAGCCACGTAGTCAATTTTAACTCGTCCAAATTCTTGAGTAAAGAAACCAGGTACAAATTGTCCAAAAACGGAGGCCGTAGCCACATAGTCAATTTTAACTCGTCCAAATTCTTTCGTGAAGAAACTGGGTACAAATTGTCTAAAACCAGAGGCCGTAGCCATGCAGTCAATTTTAACTTGTTGAAATTCTTCTTAAGAAATGGCCAAGATAAAGAAATTGGTCACAAGTTGTCTAAAAACAAAAGCCATAGCAATGAGCAAAATTTGGTTCCATAAAATCAAATACCAGATATTAAATTTGAGGGTTGTAACCATGAAAGAAAAAGGCCAATTAATGGCATGCATAGTACGAAACAAGATACAAAAAACCAATTAATGGTACATATGTACAATGGTCACAACCATTCCAAAAAAGAAAGAAAATTACAAAATATTAAAAAGTCATAATGGACTAGCATCATCATCTGACATGTCTACAATCTTGCCGTCCTCTACCATTCGAAAAATCTCGGCCTCCGTGAAATCAGCATCCGGGCAAATAGCTCTCACCTGAGCCAAGGTATTCTCAAAAACCTCGTTAGCAGTTCCCTCCCAGTTAGTAAGAGTCTTTGCTGTATTAGCCTTAAGGTTGGAATTCTCCAAAGCGAGCTTGGTCTTATCCTTCACTAGTATTGCCATAGCAGAGGTCAGAGAACCATTTTCATTCTAGAGAGAAGCAAACTTTAACTTCAGTGCATCCAGCTCCTTCTCGACATCCTCGGCAAGGGAAGAAATATCCTTGTTATCATTTATGTACTAATTCATAGACTACTTAAGGTTCTCAAGGTGATCTTTCTCCCCCTCGAGCTCGGAACGCAACTCACCCTTCTTTTTCTTGGACTTTTCTAATGCTAATTCCACACTGCGTCGAAGAAGCGCCACAACATGAAGAAGGGAGCATTGGCCGTATTGAAGCTGGTCATTGAGAGTAGAACCCTCAAGTTGATGGCATGTCCCCTCGGATAAAAGATGTTCACTGATCAGCTCGGGGAAAGGGAAATCCTCCAAAAATAGAGCAACCATTTCCCGCTTCCTCCGAAATCTGCGTTTCCTTCCTGGCCTCGCCAGCTTCAGAATCGGAACCCAGTACCTCAATATTAGGGGAAGAAGTGGACCCTCTGCCTAGAGGAATTCTACCTTTCTCTAAGAGCTGACCTCCACCTTTTACTTTTTCGACTTAGGCTGATCGAACTTAGTGGAAGATGAAGAGCTTGATCATTCTAGAATCTGGCATTGAGCTAGAAGCTCAACTGCATTGTGCTTGATAACCTGAGATTGTAATGCTCTGATACTGGAGTAGGAAACCATGTTGCCTCCAAAGAACCATAAAGACACATAAGGACACGAATAGCAAACATATGTTAAAGTAATAAAGAACAGAATACGAACCCAAGTAAACACCCACAGCCTCGGTGGAAGAACAGAAAATCGTTTTTAAACTCACAGGATTATACCTCCATGACTCAAGGAAAAATTTCATAATGGTACGTTCGACAAAACTAAGGGAATCATCAGTTATTCTTGGAGAACGAGGAGCGAGGGTCCAGAAGTAGGGAAACTCAGAACCAGGGGGCATTCTAGAAAAAAATGGTGTGTGATTAGGAGCCCCCTGCACCTTGAAATAAAACCTCTTGAAATTATGAAGGGACTCTTTGAATAACTCGAAGACTTTCTTATTTGTGCTTCCTCGGAAAGAGATCCAGGAACCACTTGAAGGCTTTGTAAAGATAAACAGATATAAAAAAGCCCGAGGAAGAAGGGAGATCCCAAGAAAATTGCAGATAATCTCGAAGCCTCGAATCTTCGCCCAGTTATTGGGATGCAGTTGGGACAAAGCCGCATTAATTTCACGAAGCATAGAAACCTAAAAATCGAAAAACGGTATCCTAACCTCTATTTTTTCAAACAGGATATCATATATCCACATATACTGGAAGTCTTCACCCCCAGGATGGGTGCACACCCTATCATCTGAACCTGTGGCCTCTAGAGAGTACTTGGACTTGTCAGCAGGATTGGCACAAATCTGATATTGACGACGGAAGGCGGTGAGATATTCATCATCCACCAACGAGGGAATACCAATCACCTCCTCCGAAAAATTTCGAAGATAATTTCTGCTCAAAACATTCGGGGGACGGAGGATCTTAGGAGCTTTCATACACTACAACTCTAAGTTCGGAACACGGAAGATGGCATGTCAAGAATCGTAGGCGTAATGCCATGAATCAGTTCCCCCAAAGATCCCGGACTAAGGAGGGTATCAGAAGCCGTAAAAACTACACAGTAAGAGGAAAATACCCTCTAACCAAATCGGCCGTAGCCATACCACCACAAACCACCCTATGCCGCCCTTACCATGGTGACGCGGCGGAAGATGACAAACAAGCAACATGAAACATCGCAACCTTGGTGTCACGGGATACTCCATAATGATCAAATAAAATCAACAAGAAGGAAAGCAAAGGAGGAAGAAACTTACTTGGAGTGAAAAAAGTGATTCCTACAAAAACTTGGAGATAGAAATAACGCAAGAATCAGAATCTAGACTGTGGAAAAGAAATGAAAACCCTCTATACAACCCTTTTGCTCTTCGAACTTCCTTCTCTGAAGAAGAAAAAAGAGTACAAAACCATTTAAAGGAATAAAAGCGACACAAGAAGAGAAGGTGATCTTCCAGGGGGTAGATGCCTCGTTCCAACTCGTAAGTTGGGGGCATACTAGTAAAAACACCCCCCGAAATTTATTACAACGCCTCAAAAGACGTGGTAACAAACATGTGTAAAAAGGATATGGAGCGACGCGACAATTGACACGACTTGGAACCTGGAACGTCAGGGGAGACTTAAGCCCAGAAAGAAGCCAAGCTGTAGCATTCAGATCTCGCTGAAATCCATAACTTATACGATGCGCCAATAAACTGCAGAGGAATCCCGGAAGCTTGGGAAACAACATGCAGAACCATAACTCCTACAAGCCTCATCGGAAGAGAGTCATACTTAACACCAAATCACATATGATCCGATATCAAGTTGGGGGCACTGTTACGAACCATTCATGCTAGCCCAAAACATGGTCCATTACCAACATAGGCCCAAAAGGGAAAACCCAAAAGAATGATCCAAAGACATGAGAACAGAGAGCAAACCAAGGATTCAACACCATAAGCCGGATGTCAGGTACATGGAGTACGACCTCCGACCTCGTCTAGCATGTGACCTTGGTCTGACCCCGTTACTACTAATCACACATGCACGTCCCGAAATGGGGGGAACGTGGTAACGGACATTAAGGGTCTCCTATTTAAAGGGTATTCAAAAAATACTCAGGTATGTTTTTTACCTAATCATACACATCCATCCAAACCTTGTACTGATACCCTTGGTGGAGTGTTTGTAGGTACCCCACCACTTGTTCCAGTTCCTAGTCGGTGACACTGAGCCAGGAGGATCGTGAATTCGTGAAGTATCCCATTCCCGAAGTAATACCTCCCTATACTCCTTCGTTACACTTTTTATAACAAATTCTAAAATTTTATTCCATAAATTAATTAATATATTTTGAAGGAATTAATAAACTTAAATATGAGTGTATCTAAAAGAAATAGAAATAAAAGTGCAATAGATCTTTCATTTTTTTAATTAATTAAATATGAATACACAAGTATTTAAAAATGAATTTTGAGAGGGGGTCCTTGCTTGCCCCTTCTCCCTCCATCCATAGACTTGATTTGATATTACTACGACATTTTGAGAATTGTGTTGAATCTTATGGGTTCAAAGTTGCTCTTCAAAAACTATAATAGTTTTACTTGGTGAAAAAAATATAAAAGTATTATTTGTACATACTAATTATTTGAATTTTTTTATAAATAAGTATTAGTTACACCTTATTTAAAAAAAAAAATTCCACTTAAAACACAAAAGCAAAAGGAAGAAAATGTTACTTCCTATCAAAATCAATTCTAGATTCTAAAGTCACTTTTGAACCAAAAGCAAACTGAAAGCCGAACAAGCATTCATTCCTCCAAAATCAATTGTCTAACACTCCCAAACACAAATCCAAACGCCCGTTAGGTTATATAGTATACTATATGGGTGTGGATCTCTCATGTGTGAATTATATACGAGAGTATCGTGCTTTAGTCAACACCCTTCATTTTTTTTATTTTAAAATGAATAAATTGATACACCTAAAGAAATAAAGGGTATGGATTAAACATGACTCCCTCATGTATAAGTTACACACAAGGGGATCCATTCCTATACTATAAGATTAGCTGTATCAGAAACCTCTCACGGGCGAGTAGTCTCTAGTCTCAAGTCTCCAGTCTCCAGTCTAGCACTATATCAAAAGGTAACGGTTTTCCACTCTAAAATGGGTAGCGTTTACAGCGTACATATTAAATCAAATTTGGTTGGTTTGGTCTGCAATATTGGAGTGGATGAGGTGGGTGATAGAGCAAATGGCCAAGGAAGATAAATTCGATTTAAGTTTGAGGGTAGTATAGTCTTTTCGTTATTATAAATTAAATAATTCAAATAAAAAATTTGGCTATAGCAAGTTGTCGTACATGTATATTCAATGTTCCACGAGGTCGTCGTTACATTTTGGAAATTCACTGTTATTTTTTTCTTTTAATATTTAAAATTGCAACTAAATAAACTTGTTATTTGATGGAGTATAAACTCCAACTGTAGCTATTTCTAGATTAATCTAGCTCTAGATTTTCTGGCCATTTGATACAATGACGGAGTCAAAAATTTTGAAAAAAAAAGTCAAATTAGTTAATATAAATAATATAAAATAAATTATTATACAGAAAATATAAATGGGTTATTCTAAATATTTTTCATATGAATTATTGATAAATTAGGATTTATTTTATAATTTATTCTCTCTTTTATATTAATAAAAGAATCAATAATTTTTTTCTTAAACATATCTTAAACTCAACATAAAAATATAATATGCATATCAATATATTATTTAACATTAAAATAGAGCATCATAAATAATAAATTAGTAAATAAAAACTTTATCAAGTAGATAAAATGAGTTAATAAAAAAAATCTTAAAAAATATATTTCAAAAAATTTATATATTTCATACTTTTGTATCATATGAACTACTATATCAAAATATTTTTATTATTTATTATGTATATCATGTATAGAGATTATTGAATTTTTTAGGAAACATAATATAAAAAACATATATAATTATATAATAAATGTGCGAATTTGCGGGGACGTGGCATTCCCTGGTCCCTTCCCTCCGTCGCCGATTTGATGTGTACTAACTTTTCCATCAGCGGTTATATTTTAAAGGAGCATTCAATGTACCGATCGAGTTTCCTAGGTACATTGTAAACGTGACTCCTTAAACGAAGGTAAACGGCGCTACAAATTGGATGGTAAGTTGGATGAATATGGTAATTTGACAGTTCTGATTTTCAAAACAAACTATCGGAAAAAGTAATTAATTAAAGAGTGAGATTGAAAATGATTTGCTGTTATTTTTAAATAGAAATGCTTAGTATGGAAAAAGATTTTCCAATTTCAGAAACCTTACTGAATATGAACGAACAAATCAAATACTTTAGTGCAATTTGTGGTTAGTCATTGCGGCAGTCTTTCCACTAGTTGCCAGTCCTTCACATGTACGATGTTTGATTCTTTCTTGTGTTGTCGGATTTCATGCAGTTGCTAGGTACTGTTTTGCAACTTGCAAAACCAATTGCTGCGAGGTTTGTCTCTCTCCTTGACCCTTCAGTTAAACATGCAAATATTCAAAACAAAAATAGCATATATATTTTTGGCATGTTCTGCATTTTCATTTTCACCTTGGCTTGGGCATTAATATCGCAAGCACTTTTTCAAAAGGATTCTTCCTTTTGACTTGGGCATATAAATATCGCAAGCTCTAACTGATAATGGCTGCTGATGAACACAATCTGTAGCAAATTATTGGTTTAATTTGTGGCATGAATCATATACTTAGATAGTACAATTAAATTGATCAGCTATTCTACATTTCTATTATATGTAATTTTTTAAATAATAATTATTAGAGTCAAAAGAGAAAGCTCATTTTTAAGTAAGAGAAATTAACTCAAAATTAAAAGAAAAAAATTATTATGATAAGATTTTTTTTCAAATGGTCTAACCAAAATTATTTACGGGTTTTGTTAAATGGCTATACTCAAACCATAAGACCTATCATAGTTGGTAGTTAGCTGAACTCTTTACTTTTCGATATTTGATAATATGTATGAAGAGGATCTCATGTTAGAGATAAAATTCATTTCTATAATTTCTACGCTTCGAGAAAATTAGTCACTATTTTTTAAGGTAGATACCTTGAGTTCACCTCGAAAAAAACAATACTCATCAAATATTGTCATGGTTGAGAAAATTTTCTAAGAATTACCTTCTCTAAGAAGAGAACAAACGACCTCCTTGGTGTTTAGAGTGTAGATTACTCACCGTTGTATTCAACCATTATTAATAGTCACCCTATTATTCTCTAATATTACATCCATTTCAGAATATATAATTATTGATTTTTAACTTTTTCATATTTCAGAATATATATATCCATTTATATTTTTTTTTTATGAGAAACGGGGCTCAAAGGCCCAAGAAGAAACTAGGAAGGTCTACCCACAAGCCCGGTAACCCGAGAATTAATAGAATCATAAAAGAAATTAATTGATAAGAACGAAGGTAAAGAGGGGAAGAAGAGAACATCCTTGCTAACAATGGTATGGCCAAAATTGGCGAGGCAGTCTGCACAACGATTTGCTTCCCGGTAATTATGGTTCACACGAACTTCCCAGTCCAAATTAAGAAGGGAGCGGATCTGGGTAACTAGTGGGGCACAAGGATGATGGGACACAACTTCTTGATCAATCAGGTTGACTGCTACTAAGGAATCCATTTCAAGAAGCATATTACGAAGAGAAAGGCTGTGAGCCAATTGAAGACCAGTGACAGCACCCCATAACTCCGCCACTGTGATACAACAGTTGCTTAATCGAATGCTGAAAGCATGGATGAAATTGCCATGATGATCCCGAATAATACCCCAACAAGCCGCACTTCTAGATGATTGATAGAGGGAACCATCCACATTAATTTTGGTCCAACCCTCAGGAAGGGGTTCCCAAGCTATATGCAAGACGTTACAAGATGGGATACGCTCTCGGGTCTGAGATAAAGACTTAATGTGATGGGCATAGTCTCTGGCCGAGTTCAGTATACAAAAAGGGAAATTTTTACGGAGAGGAGCTTTATTCTCAAAGATAAGTTTATTACGGATTTGCCAAAGAGTATTGCAGCCCGGATGAAAAGGAGGGGCAATCAACCCCTTCATAAGACCGAGATTTACAAGAGATACTTTCTGAAATCCAGGAAACCAGAGATCCAGAAAAGAAAGAGGTACGAGTAGATCTGTTGAGTATGCTCTTCCATTTATAATATCTATATAGTATTAACTTTTCCTTTCATTTATATTCTTAATATAAATATGTTTGTTAATTAATTAATATAATTATCAAGATAAATAATAATGAATATAGAAGGATAGTTTTGTCCACTAATATAATTTTTTATATTTATCAAGATAGTTATTGATTTTTCTTAATATGTATATTATTTAGTTTTTGACAGTTATTCTGAAATGAAGATAGTAAGTGTCAATCTATAAAATTTTATTTTGTTTACTTAGCTATTTTGTTTTTGAATACACTTATTAAATAAGAAAGAGGGAGAATTAGTGGATAGATTAAAAAAGAGAGAGTATTGAAATAAGTGATAAGGATAATATAATGTTATAAAATATACATAAATCTATTTAATTTTAAGCTCATTTAACTATTTTCTTAATATATATATATATATATATATATAAAAGTGAAGATGGATATTCATTAGATAGTGAGGGGAGTAATTTCTTATGAAACATGGCCAAGGCTCTGATGCATTAAGTAGAGTATGGTTCATCATGCACTAGACATTTAACCACATTTGCTAAGTGTGGATAAATATTCTAAAGTGTGGCCAAATTCATTTACCATATTTTTAAATATATTTAACCACACAAAATAAATGTAATTAATAAAGGCATGATATATGATCCATCATATACTTTACATGATTACAACACAGAAAAAACCTTGAAACATAGATTAATAATAAAATTGTTTGAGGTTCGAATTACTATGAGAAATAATATAGAATGTTAACGATATGGTTTAAAGCCATTAATCTCGAGTTTTTAAATACAAGCAAAGATTTTTATAATATGCGATCACAACGCATAATCTTAATATATAGTGATTAAACGAATAATGGTTACCCCAACTAGTTTCTATGCAACAAGCAGTAAATAAAATTATTGACTTCCATTTTGAAAAAGCAGACGAAATAAGAAAGACACGTTTGTGGATGGTCCCCAATTTCTTTTTTTATTTATTTCCTTTTATATTTTTCTTCTTTTGGTCCCTACCTAGTTCCAAATTGGAACTTCCAATTCTTAAATCCCCAACCTCATGGCACCTTGTTACTTGCAACGGATACAAATGTCAATAATGGAAAGGAAACAGAGTGAAGAGCCATTTTCACACTTTTTTCCAGCCAAACCTCAAAGCAGGAAAAGTAACGCCCTCGGTTTTAGAAAGCCTACGTGCCAATTCCTCATACGTCTCAGGAATGCAAACATTTTTCCATTTTTAATAAAGAAATGCACACTTGTTCACCACTTACAGGGTCCCCACGATTCCGGGACACCCAAACAGTCCCAGAGTCACGTTTCCCCACGCGCAGCACATCCTTCGATATCACCACTCGCTCTCTCCTTCCGACACGTGCCCCTTGCAATCTGTCTCTGCTTCGTGAGCTGCCTCGGCGATTCTCCCACAGTGGGAGCTCTTAACATATTGAGCGAGTAGGCTTCCCCTTGTGTACTCGCTCGTGTAGGCCAGAAATACCAAACCTTAAAACCACTAACCTCACAAAACCGCTTTAAGGTTTGATTTTTTTCCCCCAAATAAGAGCATTGTGGTTGTGACCTTTGTCCTAAATAAACCACTTTCTGGCTTTCCACATAAAGCAAAAAATTGCATCACTTAGTTTCTCCTTGGAACATCTACACAAGGCCCAGCTTCTTTCCTCTCCTCTTTCTTCGCCCTGCATCCTTTTCTTCTTACTAGTCAGTCGCTCCCATAATTTTCAAGTAAGTTAACTACTTCATTGCTCTTTAACTGTGCACTACTTTATAGGTATTTTTTAATTTCTTTTTCGTTGGATTTTGTATTTTCGTTTTTTTTTTCAAACCGATTTTTTCAAAATTAATGTTTTCAGGATTTAATCGAATTGACACTATTTGTATTCAGTAACTCAACCTTTGTAAGATCTTAGTAAGATTCTACGCTAGTTATCTATCAGAAGGTCAAAGAAGATATTTTGTGGAATTGAAGAACCCTAATATATTATTATTTTGGCAAGAGGTCGATGGGGAGAGGAAAGATTGCGATTCGAAGGATTGACAATTCCACTAGCAGGCAAGTGACTTTCTCCAAGAGAAGAAATGGATTGATGAAGAAAGCCAGAGAACTATCCATTCTCTGTGACGCTGAAGTTGGATTGATTGTGTTCTCCAGCACGGCCAAGCTTTATGACTATGCAAGCACCAGGTAGGATCAATAATCAATTAATTTATTTATTTATACAGCTCCCTTTTTTTCCTTTTAATTGATTTTTTTTTTTTTTGCTTTTTAATTCAAAAGCTGAGTGGTCGAAATCTGAAGCTTAGCGTGCTTAATTAATTTACCGTCTTTTTTTCCCGGGGGAGGAATATCTCTTCTTTAAAGTGAATAATAATTAAATATACATACACACCTCGCGTCTGCGACGCACCATGATTGTGTTTCTGAGATGCATACATAATGGTGGGTGTGTCAGTTGAGCTAGCTGGAAGAAACATTTTATATATCCATTCCCACTTGCATTTATTAGGAATATCTGTGACTTTAATCACTTCATTCCATATTGGCCTCTAGCTTTCTCCCCTTCTTTGACGCTGCTAAGGTTGATTTAGTAATTATCTGTGACTTTAGATATAATAATCATGCACGCGGGTTTGCATGGTGTTACTCTTCATGATTAATATCCTCATCTGCACCTAGCTAACTGTTTCATAAGGAAATAAATATTCTAGAAACTAGCAGAGTAAATTCGTGTTAAATGAGAATGGTCTCGGTCTTCGTCTTCCTCCTACTCGATACTATTTATCATTTTCTTCTTGTTTTAAGTTTTTGGTTCCAAGGTAGTACAAAGCAGTCTGAAGTACTGCTAAGGAAGACAAGTTATGAAAACAGCACAAACGTAATTAAACTTCTACTTTGACTCTACTAATCTAATAACTCATATAAGATTTGAATATACATTCATACGACTATTGCATAGGTGTCCGTGTTTTAAACGGGTAAATATTGATTAAGGCTTGGAGGTGTAACATTTGGAATTTATATATATATATAAAATTAAACTTGAACACGGACAAGGGAATGCAGATTCATTTTTGCATTGATATTCTCGAAGCAGTAGTGTATATTGTTGAGAAGTAAACCCATTAGATGCTTTCTTTAAGATTTTCAACATAAAAGACTGCAGAAAATGTTTTCCTGGATGCAATTCACACATGCAAGCTACGTATTGTTCCGCATGCAATGTGCAAAAGCCACAAAATAAACACACAACAAAGAAGAGAGGAAACACGAGAATTAGATTATCCAAAAGTTGTAGCACTCAATCAATAGTTAATTACCTTAGAAGCTCCGTTTTAATGAACTTTTTACTCATTTGAGCCATAGCTATATATGAGTAGAGCAGATAGGTTATATTGGAGTTGACCTTACTCTATCTATTAATTGTAGTTCAATTTTTGAAAGAAATGAAAGAAACACTAACAGGAATTTAAAGGGTCAAAATCAAATGAGGGTAATATTTGTTAAAATACTCAACAGCATAGTTTGCATAGGATCCATGTGGAAAAAAATTGTGAATCAAATAATTGCTTTCCTCTAATCTTGTATATCTGGTTCGAAATTAAACCGTAAGGTTGACTAAGCTAGAACTGCTGAATTGTGATATATATATATACACACACTCCATCTAAGCCCAAAAAGCTAAGTTTACCGTTTATTACTTACATATAATAACAAAAAAGCAATGATAAGTGTAAATCAAAGGTGGACGACCTTTTTGTATATATTATACGTAGAGAAACAGAAAGAGACATAATCTTGATTCCACACAGGATTATCAAATATTTTGTGTCATTCTCTATACAGTCCATCAAAATTGTCTACTTTTAGAGTGTATTTGTGAACTTGACTTTTACAAAGAAAAAGAAAGAAACGGGAATTTGTGGAGTAAGATTTTAATGAAAGAGAAGAGATTTATATAAGAGTCACTTTACAAATCCCTTCCATTTCCCTATTTCTACTTTAAAATCAAACCACAAACATATCATTAATGTATTTATATCATCTCATCAAATAGATAGATTTGGGTGTTTATAGTCTCACCAACTTAAATAAACCAGTCCAAGATGTGAAGAAGTTAGCTAGGAACTTAGCTAAATTGTATTGAGATTATTGCTAGAGATTGGTATATATTTAGTTTGTATAGAGTAGATAATTTGAGTTTTTCGATGGCTCATTAGTCCAATCATATCTTATTTTGTATATGAATTTTGAGACATATATGACGAGAGTCAAGCCATTTAAATAATATAATTAACATGATTAGATAATCATATAAAAAGATTGTATTTAAATTTTATATTAAAATTGAATTTTGTGTTAGGCATTTAATTTTATGTTTGGCCTACCCGAAGTATTTTGTAGCTAAAACATATGTAGCAAAAAATTGTGTGCGAGTGCGAGTATATATATTGTATTGTGTTACAAAGTTGTGTGTAATTAATTCATTGGTGTCTTCGAAGGTATATTTTTGCAAGAAAAAATTATTAAAAATGTATTTTCTTAAATTTGTCTAGTTGGTAAATAAGCTTATAAAAAAAAAGAATAAGAAAGTAACCAATTTTTTTATTTTATTTAGAAATACATTCTTTAAATTTTAGAAGCAAATAAATAATCATTTCTACTTCTACTTTTACTTCTATTTTTAAATATGATCTTGAAAATTCTTTTTGAAAGTTTACCAAATTGAAACATACTCCAGATCTAAAAAACTCAACTGATATAAGTCTTGACATTGGCTTATTAAACACGATTAACAGCTTCTGTGTTTGAAGTTGTAATGAGCTTAAGGAAGTTGATTAGTTTGATTTCTTAATGAGTTGAGAGCACATAAGCGTGACTGGATCAGTTCAAGTTATTGAAAAACATAGCATAGAGGGTCAATAAAACAAAATGTTTAAGACTAAAATACAAAACTAAACATATATTCAATTTGATAAATACTACATACGGAGAATACAAACTTGAAGTTACCAAATCAGCATATATATGATATAACCGTAGTTGTTACAAGGTCCATTGTATGGTGCCTTAACTTTTAGAAGGGTTTTGGTGCCCTTCTTAGGTGGACCAACCTGACAAATTACTTGATTATATCCCAATAATCAAATATCTAAGTGGCATAAGTTGTTTGGAAAATATTGATTTGTTACTTCAAAAGAACTTTCTAATCCATGTACTACCACCATTTCTCTATTCATTCATTAGGGTCAGAAGTGAATCAAGTTAGTTCGTGATCCTATTTTCAACTCGACTCAGTAATGGCTCAATAAGTTGGATGCATGAGTTGAGCTTAAACTAAAAGTTTTAGTTTGTTTATTAAATAAGTCAAATTTAAGCTTCATTGTGTTCAACTCAATAGCTTGTGAGCTGGCTCAATATATATTATACATGTGTGCAAGAATATTGTTGTTGTTGCTTTATGATTAAAAATCTTAGTTTTTTTTTAAAAAATAAAGGTAAAAGTTGTAGAGAACAAGTGGGACTCCATCAATCTAAAACTAACTTCCAAACACAAACACCAAAAAGGTTGCAAAAGCTATCTCACAAAAGAAATTGAGAAACAAAGCAGTTGAAACATAAAACCATATCCAATTCAACATTGTAGCTTTTGCCCTTCACGATATGTGATGTGTGCATTTGCCAATGCTAAAACAATGTCACATTCAATGTCCGGAAGAAGCATCGTCGATACTAGCAACAAAGCACAAACCAAATGTCACGACCCGATTTGGGCACGTGACCGGCACTTGGGAAATCCTCATTCTCACTTAAACCTCGTGCCCTCTGAGTTTCTCTATATACATAATTTAACATAAATATGTTTCTAAAACATCATTTCACCTCAAATAAACCACTAGTTCCATGAAAACATAATCATAATCAACTTTAATATAGATCTCTGAAGTAATAAAATCAGTCATTTCCATTTCCATCTCTAAGCATATCACTGAGATTCAAAATATATGAGTTGCTCTCTGTACAAATTACACATGAAATCTATAATCATGTAGATACAAAATAATCATGATGAATCAATGCTAAACAATCTCTATGGTCCGGGACCCTGCCCGTCATGTAATTGGAGCACTCGATCTCAAGCAAAAAGCAAAACAGAGTACTTCACACTAAGTGAAGCTCACCAACTGATAAATCTCAACTGCGGGAGTGGAGGTGGAAGAGAAGAACCCGCAGCATCTACAACACCTGTAATAGACGAATGGAGGGGAGTGAGCTTCATCTAAAACTCAGTGATCAGGTTCTCACCCATATAGATAAATAAATAATTATATAGAAATCATCAAAACCAGTTAATGCAATAATCTCTGAAATCATATTTATAGGAATGACAAATAGCTCTAAAATCAATCTTCTTCAGAAATCATAAATCCACAGTACACTAATGAAGAAACAGGAATATCTGGTTATGCCCAATTCATGTGGCATAACAAATCTTTGGTTATGCATAGTATAACAAAGTCTCTAATATTCGGGGCACCTAACTAGGTCCCGTTCTGATTTCTCTGGCCCTGGGGCGATTTGGTATACTAACGTTAACAGAATAACTGCCGTCAACTCGTAGTCTGTTTCTCTATAGCCACCGTCTAGTCTTTAAGTCAATAATCATGTTATTTTCTCTGGATCTCTTTTATAAAATTTCTCTAAGTACAAACTCTAATTCATAATCAATTCACTCATAAAATTAACATAATAATTTTATGGAAATTGCTAATCAAGTCACAATTATACTCTAGCTCTTTTGATAAAATCATTTATCAATAATGGTCCCATGAGTTTGCGTTTAAACAAATACTTCATGCTCTATTTGAAAATCATCATTTTGATAATTATAACAAGTCAAACGGAGTCTCAAATCTCTTGAAATCTTTTCTAAACCATGCAATCAATCAAAATTTTGAGGAAATTAATTCTAATGACCAACATAAGGGTCAAAGGTTTCAAACTCACTCACCTGGAGGGGAAGGAGTGGTGACGTCAACTCCAACGGAGCTCCAGGAAGGTGGAATTGCACCAACTTCTACCATTGGAGCCACAAAACACAAAATTAGTCTCCGACAATATCTAGAATACTCAAACATAACTCTAACAACATTAAGGGAGCACCCACACTTAACAACAATGGACACAAACAACAAACCCAAACTCTAGGATACAAAGTGAAAAGGATGGAGACAACAAAACTCATAAATCTCACCTTTGATCTCTTGAAGGAAGAAGGATTGAAGCTAGATTGAGTGAGGAGGAGAGGAAATGAGTTGGAGAGGGGTAGGGCTTGATTTTGGGAGTGAAATCCTGAGTTGGGGTGTTTAAAAAAGGGTTGAGGTCACACTTACGCAAAATGACGTGTTTTGCATTGTCTCTAAACTTCTAACACTGCTATAGCGATCTATAACTGCTATAGCAGTCTTGCCCCTGAAACTCCCCCCGATCGCGTCACTTATGACCGCTATAGCGGTCCTGGACTACTATAGCGGTCCCTAGAGGATGCAAAACATTGCTGCCACACTTCTATGAAAGCTATAGCGGTCCCCTGGATGCCAAAATGCCATAGCCACTCCACTGTGACCGCTATAGCGGTCCATTAGCTGCACTAATGGTCCTCCCGGCATCCCGGGACTTTCCCGGCAACACGGATGGGTCCCAGGGTCCCTAGGGCAAAGCAAAACTTATTCGCTGCCATGTTTACACTAGTTATCACACCAAAATACCAAAAGCCCAAGTTAAACAGCCAAACAGTTGAAAACATTTAAAAGCATCACAAAACAAGAGTAGCCCAAAGCACAATAACTCAATCAAAATCAATCACCACCTACTTGAAATCTGGAACCAAATGAAACTGAAAACATAAAGCTTAGTCCTCGCCAAAGGCATGAACCAGATCTACCATAAAAAATCTTAAGATCATAACAAAGAAATTAAACCAGATGAACCCATTAGAAGAACAGAGCATGTGTCTAAAATTGCCATCCTATAAAACCAAATCACTGACGTTGCAAATAGGAGACTCACTAGATATAGTCAATCGGAGAATGTCGACCAAGTTCACCAAAAAACAAGCCAAAATGAGGCATCAAAGGCTAGTAAAAGCAGAACAATATAGAGAAAAAGAGAGCTTCTTCCACAACCTCTACTCTATCTCCCTCCACTCCTTGAATACTTACACCGCCTCCAACAACACTAGTAGCGGCATTCATTGAAGCACCTCCCAAAGGAGAAAAAAAATACATGAAACTAGATCCAAGACCAAGCCCAAATCTAGATTTGGAGCGGCAAGCCAGAACACCAACCGCCCAAACCTCCATTTCCATCGCATCGCCACGTCAGCACCATCATTGAAGACGTTGACCCTCTAGCGTGTGATAGCACCAAGTGGAGTGCACACAAAACTAAGAGACAGAGAGGTAAACCTGGAATGAGTTGCTGGCGGAAAAAGAAGGGATTTTTGTTGGGACAAGATCCACTCAAACAGGGTTGGGTTAATGGGGGAAGGGAAAGGGTGGTGTGGTTGGGGAAAAGAGGTAAGCCGCATTGAAAAAGATAGCAACAACAGTCCCCAAAGATTAATTGATGCTAGGGATTCAAAATAGAGACTCTCTATTTTCTATTTATTATTCGTCTTTTAATTAAATATCTTAGTTTACTATCTCTTAAAGCTTAATTTATATCTAACTTGAACTATCTCATTAGATTTGAATAATGGCTCGTGAATCTGCTCAACCTCGGTAGCTCAAGGAGCTTTGGTGAGCTAAGCTTGAACCTAGAAATTAGGCTCACTTCTTAAAGGGTTAAGCTCGAGCTGAGCTTGTAATAAGTGAGTCGAGCCAAAAGTTTTGAAAAACGTGACTCACTTCCACCTACCACCCATCGTCCATCTCACACCATCATCCTTTACTTTCATAGTCTACATCCCTCCCTGACCTACGATACCACATCCTTCTCAACAGGGTCACCTTCCACAACATTTCCTCTTCTCCTTGTAGTCACCCATATCCCACCCTCCACTACACCTCAAATGTTAGGTGTGTTAAAAAAAACTCAAAATAGGTGTTTATTGACTAGGGACAAGTTCTCATTGGCTAATATGTCCCATCTTGTAAAGATGTATTTCCTAGTCACTTCCATTGATAAAGCCCAACTCTTTAATTCTTCAAGGAAAAATATGTCCAAGTGGTGGAGTGAGATGTCCATCAAAACTCCAAGAAAAAGACAGTTGATTAGCAGCAAACTGTTTAATTTAGATAAACACATTTAGACACATTCATATTAATTTCTTTTTATTTCTAAGGGGTCATAGGGTTTAGACTAGTACCCTTCTCCAACAAAGGTATGAATTTTAGCACTCTGCCAATGCCTCATCCACAAATATCGGATTAAGTGAATTTACCCATTTAACTAGTTAAACAATATAAAGTATTGCCAGAGAGCCTATTTGGCTTGACTTTTAAAGCCAACATAGTGATGAGAAATTTCTAGATGATCTCAAAGTAATAAAACAAGACAAAAACCCGACTTAGTCCTTCAGATTTATAATAGGGGACAAATTAGTCTTTTAGACTTGAAAAATCTCATACTAGTCCATCGAATTTCATAAATTGGACAAGTTAATCTTTCTGTAAAATTGTCCTCTGAGCTGTGTCCTGTTAACTTACTTATGTGTATTGTTAACTTGTTTACATATATTGTTAATTTTCATAATAAGTCATAACTTGTCTCACTCCTCTAAATGAAGTCACTTAGACCTTCTTCTTTATCTTCTCTCTCACTATAGCTCTCTATTTAGAAGAAAGATTTTGACTTTAAGTTGTCATTTATTCTATGTAGATTAGAAGAGTGGGACAAGTTAGGACCCAACGTGAAAATCAACAGTACACGTAAGCAAATTAACAAAATATGGGGACATTTTCATTAACAGTTCAGACGATAATTTGAGACAGGAATTAACTTTTCCTTGTTTGTAAAATTTGAGGGATTAATATGAAATTTTTCAAATCTGAGAGACTATTTATTCCCCACTATATCTGAGAGATTGAATTGGAAATTTAGTCATAAAACAAAAAGTGATGCTTGATTCTTGTTTCTACCCCTTAGCTAGTGCTAATACAAGTATAAACTATTGTAATGAGGGAAATTTTAATGAGTTTAACCTTTTTTTGGGAAAAAACCAAGCCTGGTATCTTGCTTGTTAATTCCTTGGTAAAGAAAAGTTAAAAGAAAATAAGGAGGTGAATGCCATAAGTTTTAACTTAAACTAAATTGATATTTACAAATTACATTACCTCCCAAAAGAGTATTGTATGTTAGTGAGAGCTTAAGTGCTTAGATTCTCATTGCTTGAACCAGTCCCGCTTACTTCTATTCTCTACCTTGACATGGCTACTTTAGGTTCCATAAACTTCCATTGAATAAAACTAAAGACTGACTTAATTTGTTCAGACTATTCTTAAACAGAAAGAAGAAGAATAAGATGGAGACTAACTTAATAATTAGTGGAAATAAAATAAAGAAATACATTATTCTTGTAATATTTACCCATGTTAGCTTCTCGCTAGCTGTTGGCAATTTGTTGCTATCAATATAAATAAATAGTTGACATACAAATAAGCACTTGAAAATTCTTTTGTGTGGATGTGGGCAAACAAGCCTCTCTGGTTTCTATTTCAGTATCTAGCCATAACTTTTAACATACGTAAGCAATTCCTTTTGTCTCCTAAGCATAATAAAATCTTCTGTCCTATTTCTCTATCTCACTCATTGTCCTCTAAATAAAATTTTGGGACGTATATAGTGATGACAATACTCATGATATGAACATATAACAAAATTGGAGGGACAAGGAGTGCAACGGAAGAACTTTGATCCCTCCTATGCACATAAAAGAAACATGAAAAGTGGGTGTATTGAGTCAAGAATTGGTCCGTAAAGTTTGCTCCAAGCTTAACTTTTTTAAAGTAAAGTGATTTTAAGCGATTTCACATTCACTTAAGATTTTTTATATTTACAGATTGAAAGTTTGATACAAAATATCAGAATGAGAACAAGTGTTTCTTTTTTTTTTGGGGGGGGCGGGGTTTCTATTAAAGGAAGGCATTTGCTGCATTTGGACGGTTTATGCCCTATGAGGATGCTTTTCGGGATTGGCTATTTGTCTGATTTCTTGCCAAATACCTGCTTGTTGCCATGAATGTTAGGGTTGATGGATATGGTTTGCCCCATCGTGACCCAACCATGTCTAGTTATGCTGGGGTCAAGGTAATAGTAGAAAAATGAACTTATATTATTTTGAATTGGTCAATAAAAAAAAAATCATCATGGAGTAATTTATAATTTAATAAAAGAGTTTAATTTATATACACTGACAGTCATCCAATCAAATCATCTCATTTACATGACTTTTTCAATAGTAAAAGTGACACTTGAATATTTTTCTAATGTGAAAATACATGATTGAATAACAGTATAAAATTTTTACACTATTAGTATATACAAATTAAATTCTTAATAAAAATATTTAAAAGCATGTCTAATATGATCTCAACGAATTTAATAAATTGCAAGCCAAGGAATTCGTTAATTTTTTTAACAATAAATATTCAACTCATTTATTTAAAATTATATCCGAAAATTTATCTGTGAAGCAGTGAATCTTCAGAAATCATAAATAGTTCATCATCCATCTAACATAAAACCTCCCCTGTAATCAATGTTTGCTGACCAGGGCCTATGCACTAATCTTGCTGGGATAATCTGATTAACCAACTTAAATTTTGTCTACCAAGAGAAAAACTTTATTATTATGCCCACATAGGTTCAGGTACCATATGCACTTCCAGCTCACTGTTCGTTGTCCGGACAGACACCACCATATGCATTTTTCTGATGGACTTTTCCTCTACTGCTCTTTAATTTGATGTACTTATGAGCATATGAACTGCGTCTGAAAGCATAGATATTGTCAAATAACATATCAAGAACACAACTACATACATAATTTTTTTGGTCTTTTTTTGTCAGGGATTTTTTTTTTTTTTTGGGTATCTTTGTAGCATGGCTTTTGGAGTTTCAGTTACATTAGAAAGTGCACAAGACTCCTACCAAATGCAGCCTAGAGAATAGATATACGAAATCTTATTTCTGATTTAGGGAGAGACTATTTCCAAGACCTAAACCTGTAAACTTCAATAAAACACAGTTGCCACAAGACTTTGATAAAAAAATATATCCAACCTACACACAGCAGTTTCTTCTCCAAACTTTGAACAGGTTGTCTAGGGATAAAAATAGGCTACGAAGCTTGTTAGGGTCTATGCTTGCTGCAAGGCCTATCAAGCCTATCGCATCAACTTGCGTCTGGGGAAGGAATTCGTTCGCTTGAGTAATAAGTCTTGTATAACCATTCAATCATGTAAATTTATCACTGACAAAAAATCTCAAATTTTGAAAAAATTGAATTAATATATATCAAATGTAGTTGTTGACATATTCGTATTTTCAGGTATAGATATTATGCATCTAAATAAAACAAATTGATGAAGAATCGAGTTATTTTGAAATTGTATGATTTTTAAGTGGTTTAAATGTCTTTGGCTTCTAAATTTGCAGATATCTAACATTTATTTCCTCTATCTATGGCAGTATGACATCGATTGTTGAACGCTACATCAAACTTAAAGAGGAACACAATCAGTTGACGAATCCCGCTTCAGAGGTCAAGGTAACGGCTCACGCAACACTCTGCTAGACACACTGATCTACTCCAGCTTTTGTTTGTTAACACACATTCTTTCTGCTTCCCTTGAGTAGTTTTTTCATTCACTCCTTGAAAACTCAAAATTTCAATTAGTTGGTCACTCACGCACAATTCAATCGCCTTCTATGAAAGGATATGCTCATTGCTCACCCACATTTGCTTACAAAGTCTGTGTTATAGTGAGCTAATGAAATCTTAACCACCTACGAGAACATCCCAACAGAATTCATTGTATTGGTAGTTTCATGAATCATGCAGTATGCCTGACCGTATTTGCAAAGCAGCAGCCCTCCCTACAATTGTGAGTATTCACATTCGCAATCAATACACACCAAGTCCAGTCAAAAGCCCAGCCTTCCTACATAGTGTACTCATTGCATGTATCTGCTGGCCATCTTTTGATCAAGAAATACCAACTTCCTCAATTCTAACAAAGCTCACCGACTATGATTTATTACGTTAGTTATGGAGTTACAATGTCTCCGAATCCACACAACATATAGGGTGCGTGGACAATGAAGATAAACCAATCTCCAACAGAAATGCAGAGACACTTTGCATGTGGTTCACTTACATTATACAGTACCCCCTTAAAAGCAAGCCGTAGATTGCAATTAAACCAAGGTATACCAATATCCAACACAAACTTCTATACTCAGGCTAGTTTGACCTAAATGCCTGGATGTTACCCCTGGGTAAAAGCTAACCTCTAAACCTTGAAGACAATCCATATATGTAGGCAAAAACACTGTAGATTCACCAAGTAATGTCTACTCTCCATATACTCTCCCATGGCGTTATTTCATCGGGAAGATTGTAGTGCAACAAAAGACATTAGTGTACTCCATAAGCTGCCATTGAGAAAAAACCCAAAAATGCAAATTGACATAGAAGAATGCTTGCATCTTAATCTAGCCACGGAAAAAGTAGGAGAATAATACTAAGATATGCATTGATAACCTAGAGATAAACGTGCTCATGAAAGGCCCACAAAATGATGTCGGAGAGATTTGAGATTCCATATATGATGTAATCCTCTTCACCAACATCTGGTTGGTTTAAATGGTCCAACACCTGTTTCCCTTTGTTAAAGCTGGTATCAGGTAAAAAGAGAATAAAGAACCAGTGGCATCGAGTCTGGAGGCTAGGACGTCTTCCAGAAAGGCCCTCAGTTCCTGATCTGCAGTCACACACCCAGGCAGAGGTTGGCTAACAGCCGAGGGAGATACACACCTCGTCAAGAATGAAACGTGGAACACGGTGTATATTTGACCCCTGGGGAAGCTGCAACCCGTATGCCACTGAACCAACCTTCTCAGCACCTCAAATGAGGCCAGAATGCTCCACAACATGAAACTTTCTCTTAACCGCTTTGTTAGGTTTACCTTTAATCACTCCTACAAGTAGATTGAAGGAAGAAAGGCGCTGGAGGTGGAGGTAGTAGGCAGTGGGGCATCTGGGAATTTTCCAATCACCCATTTCGCCTAAGACCTGGGGCTGGAAGCAAAAGAGGATTCAAGCTTCTACCATTCGGTTGGCAATGGGTAAAAGGAAAGGGATGAAGGAAAATTATTAACATCCTACAACAAAATCTAAGTTCGAGCCTCATTAATGAAAAGATTAGGGGAAAGCCTTAACATCAGGTGGATAAACCAAGTTCAAACCAGAGTAGTCAGGTCCAGTAAACTTCATGCACTCATGATTAAAACCATAACCAATATGCATATTCTGAACATGCCGGAATTCCAAATATAGGCTACCAGTTGCAACAGTTATTATAAATGCTGGTGTCAAGACAGAGTACCAGTGTACAGCACAAAAAGAGTGAATGCCCTCTTATGCCTCTATCCATTTCTGTCAGATCTGTAACCCAATTATCAGAAAAGGAAAAGTTGGGCATCAAGTATTTAGTGCAAAACTAGCCATACTTAAACCACTAAGATATTGCTTGTTATTTCCGTATAGTAAGTCAATCATTCGGAGTTCAATCTTATTCAGGGAAGACTACTATCAAAAACAAGATAGGACAAATACGGAACAACATCTAGCAAAAATAATCACGCAAATCACCATGTTAGCCAGAATTTGTCTTAAAGAGCTTCCTCTTTTTAGCTCTTAGCCCCAATTTTATTCTTCAAATTTCCTACTTTACAATTGTTGCGCTTATAATAGCTCACTTCTATAATAATCGGGCAATATATGTTTGATATATGTATTTCTACTTGATAGTTTTGGCAGAGAGAGGCAGCAAGCTTGAGGCAACAACTGCAGCACTTGCAAGAATGCCACAGGTAATAAATGACCCACCCAGCAGTTGCACATTTGTACTTGAAGAAAATAAAAAAAAATCTAGGTTACACTGCAACCTTTTGGTTCTAAAAAAATTTCTTAGGAGGACATTAAATAGGAAAAGGAGAACCTATCCCAACCCCAACCAAAAATTCAAAAAATTAAAAATATTATCCATCTTTGCTTCGTTTTCCCTCCTACACATATCGACAACATATAAGAGTATCCTAAATATTTTGCTTTTCATTAATAAGTCAAATACCTGAGGAACCACACAATTGAGTGAATTGGAGAAGAAAGTGCAACTGGCCCCAAAAGGCAATAAATAAGATGCTAACTTAGACAGAATATTGTATTTTATTTGTAACTAATTCTAACCCAACATAAAATTTCACATGTTAATTGTCCGTACTACTAACTAGTTTTCAACACTACTTTTGAAGAAAAGGTTAATACCCATTCACTACACAAAACAACTCATGTAACTATGTCTTTGATCCACTGACTCGAGGGTTTTCATATAAGTGAAATTTGGTGTCACAGATTCAAAAACAATAAAAATTACAACCGACAGTCCAAAGAAGTTGTAAGTCACACAACTCTAGTCTGTAAAACAGGAAAAGTCAAAACTGACATGCTAACAAAACACTTGCGGTAAAAAAATTTATATTTTCCAGGCACACATGGCATAAGGTGTTTCATATTTTCTTCTTGGTAAATGCAGGCAATTGAGGGGTGAAGAACTTTCTGGTTTGGGTGTTAAAGAACTGCAAAATCTGGAAACCCAACTGGAGATGAGCTTAAAAGGTGTTCGCATGAAAAAGGTCTGATAAGTCAATTCAAACCAAATACCTTCCATTTAAATTGAAGATCCCATCCTTTTAACAGCACATTCAAGACTCTTACATCATTTGATTCCCTGCAGGACCAAGTTTTGACAAATGAGATTACAGAACTACACCAAAAGGTTTCAGGAATCTTGTTTTGTTCTTGCCATGTTTGACTAAGGTTTTCCCAAATTTTCAACAATTTCCATTAATGCCATTGCAGGGAAACCTAATTCATCAGGAAAATGTCGAACTCCATAAAAAGATGGATTCCTTCCATAGAGAAAATGCAGAGCTAAAAAAGAAGGTAAATAAGAATATGTTATCTATCTCAAACAGATTCCACTCATTTATAAGGCCTACTGCTATTTATCTAGAAGCTAAAGGCTTCAACTTAACCATAGCAAAACCTATAAAGAAGATTTACATCTTAGGTTTATGAAGCAAGGAGTACAAATGAAGAAAACGCAGCATCCAATCCTCCATATGATATCAGAAATGGATATGATTTACTTGCACCTATCAGTCTACAGCTAAGCCAGCCACAACCTCAATACAGAGAACCACCCACCAAAGCAACAAAACTTGGGTATTCCCTCACACCAATGTTATAAACATACAATTCATTTTTTAACTTTGTCTTCATAATTTCATTATAAATTAAATGCCTAATTTCCACATCAGATTACAGCTGCGTTAGCAACAAATGTTCAAGAATCATGGATGGTTAACATTTCTGATTAGCTGTCAACAACTTGTCCTACTAATGATCAAGCCTCTATCTGTAGGATCTTGTACTTCAACCACATTTCTTTCATGCAACAATACAAAGCATATGTGGTATGCGATTATCTATTGAAAAGCTTACAATTGCCATTTAGTATCAGCCACAGTGATTACCTATGTAAATTTTAAGCAATAAAGATATCAACAACTGTGCCTAGTTAGTAATGTTTTATATAATTTCTACATTTGTCAAAATTGAGTGGAATTCAGAACACAACAACTTGTGCCTATACTTTCAATAAGCCATACAAAACATAACAGAAACTATGTAGGCTGCAGTTATTATTGCATTCCTCTCAAGCAATAAGCATGACTTATGACTACTCATAACAAATTGTATGGCAGTATTGATAACTAGAAAGAGGGAGCCAATATCTTGAATCATATTCAAGAATTTTGCATCAACTGAACCTCATATATAAAGGACTCAGCTGCAGGGGTCTGCTCAATGCAAATCATATACACATGCTGAAGAAAAAGAAGGTATCTACCAGATGATGGGAAAAACCATATACAATAGCACACCAAAAAAATATTTTCACATGCCCCTGGAAAGATGTTTACCACTGATTTTGAACAAATTTAAATGAATTTTAGGCACCTCACTTAAAAGCAAAGGTAGAGATCTTCACTGGTACAAGCATAAAATGTGATCGAAGTGCATGCAAAAATTTCTCTCAAAGATGCATAACAACTGATTTTACAAGCAGATAAGGAAAAGCTGCCATAAACTCAGGCCCTCTGTGCTGTAGTTCATGAGGTAGACATAAAAGAATAAAAAATTATTCATATCCTCTCAACTGATACACACACAGTACTGTCAGTCACGTAGAAGCCACTATTTCTAATTGTCATCCAGGAAATTCACAATCCTAGGCACAGCAAAATCAGCCATATGGCGATATCACAATCATTTTCGTTGTAACAATGAAAGAAATCACAACTGCATTTAGAACACTCAGATCCAAACAGCACAACGTTCGGGGGAAAAAAATGGCTGATGACGCACAATTCCACTTTGCCTCATGAAGTTATGACATTCTATGAGCCTGCAATATCTAAGGTTTTGTGTAAAGTTTTCCAGAGTAGCTACTTATTGAATTTAAATATCAAGCTTCTAATGTTAATCACAAAGCCACACGTCAAGTGGAACTCCCACTAGAGGAAGAGCACAGGACAGGAATTGAAGAAATTATCTTCTGAAGGGTTACCACTTGGCATCAAGAGTATCACATCTAAAGGTAAAAATATAATCAAAGTACATCACGCAACTTGAAAGAGCAGTGGCCAGGCATGTTACAGCATAGCACCCACACATCTATAAACTAATACGCACATAAAATTATATGAGATTGCCAAGAGTAACTAAACAAGGTGGTTCTTACAGATGAATTAGGAGTGCAAGAGAACAATCTGGAGGGATATTAGAGTTTGAGGTAGAACATGCATCAACCCTGGACAGCCATAAAGCTCTAGTCTACAAAAAAGCAAACTTCAAGCAGCTCATTCAAACAAAGGCACTATAGAAGTTTTTTTTTTTTTTGGATAACAGTAAAAGAATTTATGAAAGGAAACTAACAATATGAGCAAACCCCAATTTTATATGAACCAACTTGTGACACCAATCAAGATTGTCAAACCATAATCATCAAGTACACAATTTTTTGTTAGTACAATTACTTGTATAACCACAGTTGACATCTCATGTACAGGATAGCAGAAATAAATTATTGATTTATTAGTGCCAAACAGTTGACACAAATATTCACATAATTCCTTTCTACTCTCTAAAAATTGACAATTATAGAGCAGCATAGGTTTTGAAGCAATTGCACAAATTATCCCTAATTGCATTAAGCTATTAACATTGCACAGTTTGAAATGACATCAATGCCTCCTGGATGATTTGCAATTCATATTAAAGCATAGACCAAGGTTCCAGAGAAACAGCTAAAACCATACATCTGATTGCACAACTCATTTGCAGGAATGATCTAATGATAAATTGTTCAGTAGAACTAAAAGCCGATATGCTACGGTGGGAAAGCAGAAAAGCCTGACAATGGATCAACATGAAGTGAGCTATCCACACAATTTTGCCCAATTTTATATTTTATACTAACAACAAATGAGAGTTCAGCAGCCTTTTACTTCACATTGAAAGCTTAGGTAACAGACTAGTTCACAGGTCCTCAATGCTTCCCGCTTAGCATCTCAACTATTGCATTTGCAAAGGACAATGTTGAAACACAAATGTGATGATAAAAGGCATATCTTGGTAAATAAGTAAATAACAGTGGATTTAAGTAACCGAAAACATGAGCAGTAGGATACAAATTTTACAAATACCTTTCTCAAAAAGAGTAATTTGACTTAGGAAGTTAAAAATAAATATAAGACTGTTGCATGGGCATGGGTACCAATATCAGGTAAGATGATGCATAACATAACAATTTTGTAAAAAATAAAATACAGGATATGACAATATATATTAAATACTATAACTATATAAAAATAAGATAAATTTATGATTGTTACAATACAAGTACTACACATTCTCCTTCTCCCCTATTTGTTTGGTGGGGGTAAAAGTTTGCTATTTCGAGTGATTATTTTCAGAAAGGCAGGATTTCAAAAATGAAATTTAGTTGCATGTTTATTGGATAAATCCTGATCCACAAATTTGCATTGCCAAGTAGACATTTCAGCATATAGGTGTCAGTCACCCAACACAGCAGTTTCAATTCACTAAGCATTAACAGCTTGTTCAAATGACTGAGCACTCTCAATGGCACAGTGAAAAAGGGTGGCTCAGGGCATAAGGCTCCCACCTAGTGGTGTCTCAAAAGGATGGATGCATGTAGCCTGGCCTCATAAGTGGAAAGGCTGTCCTGGAATTTGAACTTGTAAACTCCACATCACAAGACAACAATCATAAAGTTGCTTCAAGGGTCACCCACCATATATTCATAAACCAGTTTCTAAATTGGAAGAGACAACTAAGCTTTAACATATCACGTCAGCTATTTGCATCCCTAGCTATGTAAATAAACTCATCATCTAAGCATTAGATTGCAGCAGAAGATATGTAGGAAGTAACATCTATACAAGATTGCCAACAAATTGTGGGGTTAAAAGAGAAGCTACTAGATAAATTCTAAAATAGGAAATAGGTCTTGCCAAGAGTTAAAATTTTGTTTGGGAAAAGAGGCACATAAGAAGAACAACTCGTTGCAGATACATAGGCCTCTAACCAATCTTCCTATGTACATATTTTTGTTACATGCAAATCCAAGTATTCAATGGCAAAAGATTACCTCAAGGTAAAATCCAGCTTTAATGCCTTGAGGCAGAAGCACCAAAACAAAAGCACACACCTCACTAAGATTCATAGTTAAAGTAAAAAGATTATGATGTTTAATCTACAAAACCCTAAGCTGCTTGCTGTCAAGAGTTCTAAAGACTATCCACTGCTTATTCTTCTGACATTCTGACTATTTTACCCGTTAGCATCACAACTAGCAAGTCAGATGGCTAAGCTTTTTCGGCAATTTTTTACTGATATTGATAAACGTTAAAGGCATGTCTTGCCTAAACCAGACAGGCTATCTTGAATTGCCAAGAGGCACTATCCCCTTCTGGCATCTCGGCTCAGATAGAAGTTCCATTTGGTGCCTCTAACTATACTGGTACAGCCCAAGTTCAGAAAGAGTAGAACCTGTGTAAGCATTGTATGACAGCTATCTTCTCAGTTCTCATGGAACCGGGAGGACTCTACATATCTTTTTACTTTGAAGCAGTTTATGGTGGATTTTACAAAAACAGGAAGGCTAAAATTTGTAGGCATTAAATAATGAAGTTCTTAGGCGCATTGGGTTGGACCAAAAGAATCACAATTTTATGGATCTCTCCATCATTATAACAGAGGTTGACGCCATTTGCTTAGTGTTGTCCGCTCATGATTACTTCAGGGGAGTTGCCATTGCAACACAGAGAGAATAGGCAGTAGACTGCATCTTTGATTCTTTTTTAAACATCCTAGTTGCATCATTATTGTTCTTTTCTGGAGAATATCTTATCGTTCCCCTGATGGTACTGGCCTCATTACTTTATAACCAAATCTCGTTTTCCTAAAAAAGGAGGACTTGTATACATCCTAAAAAAATGCAGGAGACAATTGCATAATTCTCATCACACTCGATCATTGTGCGCGTGCATGCGCACAATTTTAAAATTACTAATTATATATCCAGTTACATACCAATTACAAACTTTAGCCATAAAACACAGGTAACCCCAAATAATCACCATGCTAATTTTTGGAGCACACAACAATAGTCTACATATGCAAAATATAATTCAGTTTTATTTTAACTGGTCACAAACTTATTCCGAATGATTAAGACATAGTATAATATTATTACCACAACAAAAGGAACCTATAAAATATAATTAACTCAATAATCTTCAAAAGCATACCATTAGGGTGAACCAGGTAGTTATATCTATACAAATGTTAGCAAGTGACCAAAGGCTTATAACATCATTCTAGCTCTCCAAGATCACAGATAAGTGCGCCATAATCAAATCACACATGTTATACTTAGCCAATGAGATGATGCATGACTACATCCCAACATAGTTCACCAACTTTACTTTCTCCTTAAATATACAGTTTTAGAGAATGTCATACCGTTAATAGATGAGAAACAGCAAGAAATGTGAATGTAAGATCCTCACTATTGCTATGACCACAAAGCCAACCTGAAAACAATAATCCAACTCAACATGCATCTTTTCTGGGTTTTAAAATGGATTTCCACACGCAGGCCGGGAGGGGGGGTGTTCATAATTATTTATCGGATCAGCATAGCTAAATTAGTTGCAAATTTTTTTTAAATAAATCTGCTTAGTATAAAGATCACAGAGAAGTGGAGAACATGGATTTCATCTTTCAAGCCCATGTTAAAATGTTTATTCAGACTATATTTTCTGCAAATATTTGATATTTTGTCATTAATGATAGCAAGCTTGTACTTGAATTTGCACTGATAATGCTAATACATTTTACTGATTGTGGTGGCCAATTTTGTCTTTCATAGTGCAAAGGCCGTGAAAAATTTCAAACATATGAATATGATAGACAATGACTAAACATACACCATCAATCCATTTCATACAATTTTATACCATTCAGAAAAACTAAGCCTGAAGTATATCGGGGGGAAAAAAATTGCTAGCCAAGAAACAAATTCTCATTGGAAGGGAAAAAAAAGGAAAGAAAAGATATGAGATAAAAAAAAAGGAAAGAAAAGATATGAATCTCATTCCACAAACTAATTCTCCTAGAGTCAATATCTCTTTATTTCCGCAAAAAGAAAAATCAGAACCTCAAGAAAATAACAATCAAAAGGTTGACATGTTGGATTAATTACTTACCACCAGACTAAAAGTTATCGCCAATGGAAAGAGTGCATCTATATTTCTTTCTCGGATCTGCCTCTAACATTAAGTGCTGCACATATCATAGATAATATTGGCCAGGGCATTGAACCCATAGAATCTTAAGGGTAATAAAGTCAATTAGTTAGACAATACACTGGCAACATGATTTCATGCGTTTTTTGCATCAAACAACTATCAGACTTTTGATGATAAAGGAGGATTATTTGTCATGAAATGAAGTTAGTTTCTTCCCATACATATTCAGATTTCCCTCTCTTTAATGCACCAAATTTTTAGTGTGGTTGACAATAACAGCCCCCTCGCCCCTCTTTTAGTCCCAAAACACACTAAATGGATACACCAATATCGATTTTAACTAACTAAATTTGCCCTTGTATCTACTCAAGAATATGACTGAACTATGTCATTGCACTCTTTGCACATTGCACCTTACTTATGCACTACATGATTGAGCCTACAGGACAAAAAGTGTCAGTAAATTCAAAGTTTAAAACTACAAAACAGAAATGCCTAACCCGCCATCGTAGAAAGTTCAAAGTAAAACAAATAATGCATGGCTGAATTCAACAAGGAAAAAAATAAAAAATCATCTCTTATGATGAAAATTTATTCATTCAATTCAATACTCCATAGTCCATACCAAAAAAAGCTTCACGACCCACGAGTCAACTAAACTGACCTTACCAGGCACTCTCACAAGTAAAAATCCAATTTCCTCGTACGTATCTAACCAGCAAATCAGTTAATCGTAGATGTTCATTCCAACAATATTCATTAACATGAGCACCTCAATTTTAGTATTTACTTGTTTCTTGCAAGCAACACGCAACGAGCACAAGAAAACTTGCATCCCTGAAAATTATTTAAAAAAAAAGAACGAAAGAGAGACACATGCTGCACCACGGCATAAACAACTACAAAACATCATCAAGCCAGATCACCTTCATGGAACGAAAATCAGAAGAAAAAAAACTCAGATCGCTACTAAACTACGACACCAAAAGTCACACCACCATTTCGGTGAACGGTTTCGGATGAAAAGTTGAAGGGAAAAACAATCAAAACCAAGATATAAGGTTTATCGGTCTCATTATAACTGCTTTTGAGCGAATCAATGCACGTTAAGCAAGAAGGATAATAATAACAACAACAACAACAACAACAGCAACAACAATAGGTTATAAGGAGATGTAGAAACAGCGGTGAAGGTAGGTAGGAGAAGCTGAGGATGAGGGCGAGCCGGTTCAGGAGAGAGAGAGAGAGAGAGAGAGAAGCTGATGTGATGGAAGAACAAGAGACGAAGGAGGGAGGACCGAGGTACAGATGAAGCGAATAGATCGCTCATCACGCGTTGGGATGTGCTACCAAAACCGAAAAGCAAGCTGTTCGGCTTTTGGTGGGAAGAGTGTCGAGCAATACTGCTACTGCTGCTGCTGCACAAATAGCCACGTCGCTCACAGACGAAAATATCTTTTTAGACGAACAAGTTCTTGGCCAATCAGAGCGCAGAATGTTTCTCGAGCATAACCTTTTTTTTTTCCTCAGAGTAAATAATTCTTTTTTCCTAACATTTTCATCTTGAAAACAATTCAGTCCCCAACAAAAATTTTTACAAAACTTCTAAATTTCTGCGTCAATTTTAATTATTTTATTGGATGTTAACTTTAATTATATGACTGAATTAATATCAGAGCTGAATTGATATCAAAACTAAAAATATTGAGACCAAATTAATGCCAAATTTTGTTTGGATCAAACTAATATAAAATTTTTTTTTATTAGGATCAAATTACTATCAAATTAAAAATGTTTGGACAAAAAATAAATTTTATCCTTTAAAATATTAGTTGCATATAATTTAGTTATCAAAATATTTCGAATCAAATACATTAATTCTTGTAACAAAATGATTATACACACATTAATTCTTGAACGATTAATTTTTAACATATTAGTCCCTAAAAGATTCAACTTTTAGCATGTCATTTTTCAGTCCAAATTTTAATATATAAATTCTTTATGAATTAATGTTTATACGATTTTTTAAAAAACAGAAGAGAAAAGTCTAAATAAAGTGGACAACAACCTTGCAAACCGAGATAAATACATTATATTGAAATTAAATAAAGAGTTAATATTTATTTTAGTTCATAACTATATATTTATAAGTCATTTTAGTATCTAACTTTTAAAGTAAATTAAATTAATCTATGACATTGTAAAAAATTAATCAAGTTAGTTTACCATTTCATTTTATTTAATATTTTTTCAATTAAAAGATGATATATAATGTTAAGTAATACCTTGACATATCATATATTATCTAAAAATATTATTAAGTTTAAAATGATCATTGTGATGCCTAAAATTGTATAAAATGAGTCATTTTATGACTTGAAAAGAATATATAAATAACTTATTTTGTATAATTTTATAAGTCATTTAAACTTAATACTTTAAATTACATAAGGTGTGTTAAAATATCACTTCATGTTATACATTATTATTTAATTAATAAAATATTAAATAAAAGCGGATTTAGGGACTAATACGAATCATGTTCTGTAATGTTAAGGATTAACTTAACTCATTTTAAAAACCATAAATAAAAATAATTCATAAATATAACGTCAAGAACTAAAATAAATATTAACTCTTTAAAAACAAATAGAGATAATGAAAACACGACAAATGGGATAGTAAAACAAAACACAATACTCAAAATAAAGGAAAGAGAACAATGCGATGGAATTGTCACCAAAGAAAGTGGGAAAAAAATAAGAATTAGGGTCGACTTCTGTTTACATGATTTTACTATTAAGAGATCGATAATGTTGTAACACAGAATCTTTCAAAAACTAAGGAGTGTGCATTTAATTTTTCAATAAGTGTTACAATGAACAACTTTCAGGAATTAAAGTGTAAATTTACTCCTTTTTATTCACAATCTCAACATGCATGTAGCATCTCTTAGGTATGCGATTTATTTTAATTCTTAAAATTTATAAATTAATTTTTTATTCTCTTAAATTGTAAATTTGGAGCCACGTTAGTCTCTAATTTTATATTTGACACTATATTGTCACGTTTTTGCTGAGCTATCATGTTAGTTGACACGTTTGTGATAGACATTTTACTTGACTTTTACCAACTCACTTGCGTAAAGATAACCATAATTAAAGGCTATAATATGAATTTCGTATGTAAATAATATTATTAATATATTTAGCATCTATATATTTCAACCTATTATTCTATACCAAGCTACTACTAATATATTATTTAATATGATATATTAACAAAAATGTGAAGAAATTGTAATGAAAATAGAGTCAAGAATTAACTTAACTCATGACTTTTAATTTTGAGGACTCAAAAGTTGATTTGTAAATTTCATAGAACAAAGTAATTTATATATATAATTTCAGTGACTAAAATAAATATTTAATGATTTCAATATTATGAGTTCAAATATTGGTTGTCAACATCGCTTTGAACCAACTAATCCAACCAATTGAATAAAGACTTAGGATTTGTTTTGGTAAATAACTTATAAATAAATTATTTTAAGTGTTTTGATTTTATAGGAACAAAAATATTTATTTTAAGTGTTTTAAAAAATATTTATTATAAAGTTATATATTTTAATTTCTTAAAAAATATTGATTTTTAAGAAATAAACTGTATAACCTTTTGACTTTTAAAACATTTGGAAAAAGGCCATAACCAATACTGTCCAAGTGGAACCCGACATCGCTCTAAGGTACAATGAATTCGGACAAATTGCTTTTCAGTTGATAAACCATACTATTGTCAAGTTTTATAAACAAAATCCGTATTCTTTAAGTTTTTTACTGAAAAAGCAACCCAAAAGAGCCTAAGCTAAATTTACTACAGATACATTCTAGTAATATAAAAATTAGCGACCTCAGGCCCAATTGAATAGGATCCTACATTCTTCTGCTCAGCAATAAATCTTTTTAAGCATTTATAGATTATACGATAGGAAAGGAGTAATTGTTGAAATTTCCTTAAATTAAAAAATTATTAATTTAGTTTTTAAAATTATAAAAATAATTTAAATAAATTCTTTTAATATTTTAAATTAGCCTCCGCAAAACATTACTTTAAAAACTAACTTAAATTATTTTTTTATAATTTTAAGAATTAAATTAATAATTCCGTACCTTCAGGATTGAAATAACACATGCACACAAACAATTTTAACTACTAAAACAAACCTTTACTACTCTGTATGAAAGGCCACGAGACCATTACACACAACGATAATATTTCCAGCCGAATATTGCCAATTAATAACCGAACATGTCGATTTAGGCTTGATACACTTTAAAAAAATTTAAAATCAATTAATGCAAAAAAAGACAAAGTAACTAACGCCAAAACAACCCTATCCACCCCTAGCAAGAATAATACTCCCACCGCGGAAAGCAATGCTAATTTAATTTCCAAACAAGCTAAGCATAGATCAGAAAAACGAATCAACACATGTTTATTACGGCAAATCCATGCCGATTGATTCGAAAGCCAGAAACACATATGTGCAAAAAACTCAAAAAAACAAAAAGGCGAAAGATACTTTCACAAGAATCATAGGAATGAGCTATAACTAGATCAAATGTAAATACTAATGTGAAGATAAATATGATCCTTACCTAATGAAAAGAAAAACCCAGATCCGTTCCTACTGTTTTACTTCCTTAATCCCCATGGTAGCACAGCTGACCAAACATATCAACCTGTTCACCCATTAATTCACAGTAAGCAAAATTATTTATAAGCTAAGGGCATTAAAAGATTAAACCAAAAGAAGAAAAGGAAAGAAAGGAACCATCATCTTACACTTGCCGGCGAGAGGCGAAGCATCATGGCTTTACCAAACCAATCAATGATGGTTGTTCATTCACAAAAGGTATCCGGCATTGAACAGCGTTTTGGTCTGCAGAAGCATAAGGGCATGAGCCATGAGGCATTCCATAGAAACAGCACCGTGGTGGAGAGAGAAAAAAATATCTAAGGTTAAAGGCAATAAATTATTAGCAAGTAGCAACGAAAGAGACTAACTTGTCTGCACACGATGTATGGTAGGCCTGGACACCTGTTGGTTAGTGAGTGGTAGCAACCATACTTTTTTTATACTCAGCCAGTAGTCACATCACACGTGGCTAACACTTAACATTCCGAGGCATCAAGTCTGGAACGCCAGCAGTTGCTACACATTACGTATATTTTCGACCTTGTGGGAATCATTACGTATATTTAATTATTTATTAATTCTCCTTCTGCAAACAGGCTGCTTAATTGTGAGGTTCAAGGAAAAATAATAATACGATCATCCCTCGAGATTAAAAATAGTAGATAGATTAATTTTTCTATTAATTTTTTATTAGTGAATACATATATGGCGCAGTAATTTTAAAAGTAAACTAAATGAAACTATTTTTAAATATTAGCCGTTTGACTTTGTAATACATGAAAAAATAATAAAAAATAGTTTATTGATTATTATAAAAAATAAATATAATTTATTTATATATATCTTATAGAAAATTGAATATATAAATTTATCTTAAAAGTAAGTTAATAGTTAAATAATTAAATAAGTGGATAAAATATAAATGTGTCATTATATTTATATCTTATATTGAATATCATGTTTATAAGGTTGAAAATATCTTGATAGATGATCTATAACTAATAATAAAGAGCTTAATTTATGAAAATTTTACACATTTCAAAAGTTAAAATTGTCAAATAAAGAAAGAAAATAAATGAATAATTTTTACTATATCATGAGTCATTTATAGAGATAACAATGAGTATCCATGAGAAGGGAATATGTCTCACACCTCCTGTTACCGTTTAAAATTTTATCTCTCATTCATATCTCCATTCCCTTGTAGATCCTCATTTTACATTTTCCGTTTCTCACGGGGATTTTGAATCCCTATGATATTCAAGGGTTTATTAATAAATTTTAAAAAAAGAAAAACTTTAAAAATATTTTACAATTTGAAACATAAATATCTATAATAACAAATACTATTAATACAATATAATCCAAATTAAAATTAAAATTATATACAAAATGTAAATATAATAAAAATAATTAAAAAATAAAGATGTATTATCCATGTCCCTATTCCATTTAACAAACAGGGACTTAGCCCTCATAGATCATTCCTATGAAGATGAAATATGTGTCAATTACTTTTCCCATTGAGTAATTCTCATGTGTACCCATTTTAAATTTTTTTTATCATCCCTAACCATATATATTTTTTTAGTAAATTAAAATATTTAATTTAAATATATAAAAATAATATATAAATTTAATTTATATGATTTCAATTACACATCCTTTCCTCATACACCTTTTTAATAAATTAAAATATCAATTTTAAAATATATGTTATAATTAATATATAATAATTTGTAAAAAATTATTTATAATTCTAATTTATATAATCTCAATTATTAGAGTAGTATATCAATTATAATTTTTTTGATAAAAAATAATATAATTATTTAATTTCTAAAAATTAATAAATATTTAATATAATTATCAAAGAAGTGTAAATTATAGAATTTATTTTTTAAATATTTTAGTGTTAAACAATTGAAGGTAACATTTTTCAAAAAAATTAGTATAAAAAAATTATGGAATTGATATTTGGAATATTTAAATTGTAAAAAATTCAATAGAAAATAGTGGTATATGTAGATAGATAATTTTTTATTATAATTTTAAAAAATTTTACATTTAAAATTAGAAAATTCCCCTAATCTTATATGCATTTAGAATTTTACCTCCATTCTCATGCACATCTAGATCATAGGTCCCCATTTTTCATTTTATATGGAGATTTGAATCTCTATTGATATTTACGGGTTATTAAAAAATTTTAAAAATACTTTGAACTTTAAAATATAAATATCTATAATAACAAATGCTATTAATACAACACAATTATAATAGGTTTGTTATCTTTAATATTATAATTATATATATATAATTTTTATGATATAAAATATTAAATTATAATTTCACTCATACTATTTTTTATTTTTTATATTGATTTTGTTAATGATAGAGAGATATGAATGTATGATTGAAAAAAAAATTGATAATTAAAAGGTAAATTAAATTCAAAAACTTACTTTAAATGTTAAGATTATAAAAAAGGTGGGGTATATTTTTTCTATAAATAACACATGAAAATTTTTTTATGTAATGAGTCTTAAATATTAGTATTATAATGTATCTTGAATGTTTGATTAAGAATAAATTTGATATAAATTGAATTTTAAATTATTATTATATCAAAATCAATTAATTAACAATTTTTTAACAATTTGACCTACCCATTTTCTTTTTAAAAAAAATATGTTGATTTTAAAGCTTATTTATTTTGAAAATATTTTATTTATTATTTTTATATCATCTTTATAATGTGAGGCTGTTAATGGTTCTTAATTTAATTATAAATCATAATTATATTAACATGGATTCTCTCTTAGTACAAATTATAATATTTAATGATTGTAATATTTGATTCTTTAATGATTGTAATATCTAATTTTATTTCATATAAAAAATAATTAATAAGTAAATTATAAATTAATTTTAAAAAATATTTAGACATAAAGATTAAGAAAAGTGAGGCCTAAATCATTGTATGAATGATATGTAAACCTTAAATCACTATATGAATGACATGTGTAATAGTCTTCATGAAATAAGTCTGAAATATTAGTATAGTAGACTTATACAATCAATAAATTTTATATGAAATCTTAATCAATATTAATAACTTATAATTATAAATAAGATTCTGATAAATCTCTATCATTTTTTTAAAAAAATCTTCTCCAATTTTTTAAATTTTTTTCAACATTAACTTTTTTTTCAAAATTCATTCAAATCTTTTAAAGCATAAAATTATCAAAATTGTCATGAATTGTATGATTGATTTTTTTAAAAAAAAATTATTCAAATCTTTTAAAACATAAAGTTATCAAAATTATTTGCAAGAATTTAGAGGTTATTGAAGGTATAATTTTATGGTCATTCCAAGTGATCCCAGAATTTTTATTTTCACCTGCGTACATATATAAATTTTTTTATTGAATTGGTATATTCTTGGTCTTCAAATCATTAAATTAGTCTATATACATAATCAAATAATATCATTACTAATTACACGAAAAATATTCTACTTTTAAATAATTAAATTTATCATAATCTTATTGTTAATAAAAAAGGTAAATGATATAACCTAGCACATATATTTTGCATCTTTCTTATAATTTATATAGTTATTTTCATAAATTTAATATAATAGTATTCAAAAGAAAATCATCACCCTCATTAAATATAAAAATTTTAAATGTTAAATTAATACTAAAATTGTGAAATTAATTTATCAATATAATTCATGATTTCAGCATTACAATAATTAAAGATATTTTATAATTTATAATAGAGATTTAAATAACTTATTTTATAAATTTTAACTATTAAAATAAATAATTTTAAACTCTATTTCATATCAAATGATATATGTATCACTTAATATTATGTTAGTATGTCAATATATAATTTTATTAGTATTTAAAAAACTAAATATATATATATAATTAATATATTTTATTATTATTTAATTTCAATTTTAAGGGACTAAATAAAAAAAGAAAAACAACAACAACAACGCGACCGGAGATACTCCGTGAAGCACATTGGATAGAATGGCAATCATCTTCTTCGGGAGTTTTGGAAACGATGGGGGGATGATTGAAAAATATGACGAAATAAAAAAAATAATAAAGCATCAAATAAATTGCACTTAAATTGGCGTTCTCTCTTGATAAAATAGAGTATCTTACTTTCTTATTTGTTCATTTTTAAAAAAAAATTACTAAATTAAAGATTGTCTTAAAAATACTTATTCAAAAAGATTTTCTATTAATTAAAAAATATGATTGTTAATTGCGTTAAAATTTCAAAAGCATTTCACTTGCAATTCTTCAACCACTATTTCAAACACATTTTATTATTTATGTCATTTTTCTTTTCCTACCCCTTCCAAACATAAGGACTTGTTGAATCCGCCGAGTGTTCACTCGTTCACAGTTTACAATTATCATTGTTGATGGCTTAAAAGTATTACAAGCATAGACGTATTCAGAAATGGAAAGCTAGATAAATGGATAAAATTAAATTTATTTCGTGTCATATTATGATATTATATTATATTCAATTAATTTATGAATAGTAAAATTATTTGATATCATGAGGAGAACTTAAGGCTCTATTCAGTTTCTATTTTTTAAAATTTATTTTTTGTTTAATTGGATTTTATGGAAAAATAATAAAAATAAGAAATCACATATGTTATTATTTTTTTTCACATTTTTTCAATTTTTTTTGAATAGATTGAAAACAAACAATGAAAATGAAAAATAAATAGATTCTAAAATAAGAATTTAGGTTGCTAATAATGAATTTAGATTAATGGAAAGACTTGGACTCTCGCTATATAGAATCGAATACTCTCTTATATTCGCTTGTCAATAAAATAAATTCTCAAAAAAAGTTCAAAGAGCAAAGGGGGGCAAAACAATGGGCTATGTGGATAGTAGGTGTTGGTTCAAAATAAATTTGAGTACAAGTGTCTTATAGTAATGAAGAGATTGAGACACGTAAAAGAAGCATAGCGTCGAAGCATGAACAAAGAATAAGTGAGAAAAGGGACCCATACATAAGATAATTATCAGTGTCAAAATAAGATTTGGAGTATTTTGTGCGATTAAGTATTGAAGATTATAATAAAAGAAGTAAGTACAATATCTCTAGAAAAAATGAAAGGCAGTTAACATGATTGTGGGACCACGAATCCTTAGAGAGCAAGCAAACGAGGGAGAGAGCCAAGCATATTGGACCAATTAGAGTGAAAAATTCATAAGTGATTTATAATATTTTATTATAAAATCTGTCTATAAATAAGAGTTCTAGACTCAGTTGTAAAGCATTTGATCTGACGCTCACACCCTAAATTTTAGTTTTTAAGTCACTTAGCATATATGGAACAAAGTGCACAATGCATCAAAATAAATTTGACTAATTATATTGATCTTTTATGAGATTAGATGATATTATAAATGATGACATTCTTTTGACTTATTTTTTTTATAATACATTCTTTTAATTTATAATGTCTATATTAACCATTCAAAGCTACTCGAAATTATGTTTGTAAAGAGACTAATGTCACATTTCATAAAATATTAGGCATGGTTGCAACATCACTAATCCAGGAATGGCTACTGCTACTTATAATTTTGTTATTGCCATTCCCACTAACTTAACTTTTATTTAATTTACCTCAAATATCCTTTTATTTATTTTATAATTAAAATATTATTTATTGTTACTTTTCGGTATAATAACCTCAACATTATTAACTTTATAAAATATTTTTTTTAATATACTGTTAGTTTGTTACATTTATTTTTTTTTATTTGTAAAAAATTTCAACTTTTGCGTATTCTTTAACTGTACATATATATTAAATATAATTTATGACACTAGAATAAAAATATAATTATGCTTTAAAAAGATAGCTCCACGTGGCTTTTTTTGTTTGCATAACAATACTTTTAAAATTTTATATTTCACACAACATACAATTTTTTTAAAATTAGGCAAAATACAATATTTTATTCTTTTTGTTTTAATATTATATATAAATATAATGAGAAATGAAAATATGTCGTGTAAAATAGAAGAAAAAGAAACATTATTAACCTTTGGTGAATCTCTTAAAATAAGTTATTTTTAATTTCCTAAAAAATTAAATATTAGTTTTATTTTTCCCTTTTTTCTATGATAAATGTTTATGTGAAATTCACATTTTGTGTTAGCACTCCTTATCTATAAATGATCGAAACTATCACCTCATTTACTTTTCTTCTCAGTATATCATTTCTCATGATATTTCTATACAATATAAAATGATAAAATATTATATGTTGTGTAAAATAGAAAATTATAAAATGTTACGCTAATTAAAAAAAGATCATGATACTTTACTATTTTAAAACATAATTATGTATTTTTTATTTCGATATGAGAAATGAAATTTAATACATACCGTGAAAGAAAGAGCAAAACTTGATTTTTTTTAAATAACAAAAACAAGGAGTGGTATATTAAAAAAGTTTTAATTTTAATATATTGACAGTGTAAATTTTTTTATACTGTTATTCAATCAAATAATCCCATTCACTTAATTTTTTAAGTAGTGATGTGAGACCTAGCCACTTTTTTTGTTTTATTTAACAATATATGGCCAGATGGTAATGTAAAATTTTTATATATTAGTGTATATAAACTATTTTAAAAAATGATAATATTGAGGTTTATTAAAATTAAAAATAACTATTGATAATATTTTAATTATAAGAGAATGAAAGGGTACTTTAGGCAAATCAAATAAAAGTTGAGTGAATGAGAATAACATTAGACTAAATGGGAGTGGCAACCTAATCCTAAAAAAATTAATATACAGTATATTTTTACCAATTATGAAGTTGGTGTGTGATACTACTATGGTCTAATCTCTCTCCTTAGATGAGTGTCATTTACCCAATAAAAATAAGGTGTCTATTCCCTTATATTTATAGGTCAATGCCTACGCTATCTTTTTTTTATATATTAGTGTATATAAACTATTTTAAAAAATGATAATATTGAGGTTTATTAAAATTAAAAATAACTATTGATAATATTTTAATTATAAGAGAATGAAAGGGTACTTTAGGCAAATCAAATAAAAGTTGAGTGAATGAGAATAACATTAGACTAAATGGGAGTGGCAACCTAATCCTAAAAAAATTAATATACAGTATATTTTTACCAATTATGAAGTTGGTGTGTGATACTACTATGGTCTAATCTCTCTCCTTAGATGAGTGTCATTTACCCAATAAAAATAAGGTGTCTATTCCCTTATATTTATAGGTCAATGCCTACGCTATCTTTTTTTTTTTGTTAAGAATTCAGACCCACCAAACTCTATGTAATGCACAATGTCTTTTTTTATTTTTTCTTTTCATTTTTTATTTTTATTTTTAGTTATTCTTTAAAAAAAAGAAAAAGAAAAAAACACTGTTTAATCTATACAATTTCATTACACTGAATTGTGTTAAAAAAAAGAAAAAATGTTTTAAAAAACACTATTTATTTATTTTAAAAAATAAAAAATTATACAATGGTAAATATTTTATAAATTAAAAATTTGAATGGTTTTACCTTAAAAAAAAGGAGAAAAAAAGTCTTTACTATTCATTACATATAATTTAGACACACTGAAATTTAAAAAAAAAAGTTCACACAACAATTCAGACAAACTGAACTGAATTGAGTAAAAAGAAAAAAGAAAAAAATAGTATTATTCACTAAAAAATAAAAACTAAAAATCAAAATATTAAATATCAAAAACTAAAAATAACATTGTTTCCAACAAAATAATTAAACAAAAAATAAAAAAATTGAAAGAACAAATTAAAAAATATACAAGTTATAATTAATTAAACTCATAATAAAATAAAAAAGTAATATCAAAGAAAATTTAATAAAAATACAATAATATTACAAAATAAATTTGGAAGATAATTAAACTTTAAGACAACCAACTTCTTTAAGAAATAAATAAAAATAAATATTAAAAATAATTAAAATTAATAAAATAAAAATACCAACAACAAAAAGAAAAAAATAAAAAAAAGTTTCTATATATTATATAGAATACAATGGGTCCAAATTTTGAGAAAAAAAAAATAACATAGATATTAACCGTCACTTTCGTGTGAGAATCCCTAAAAATAAATGTGGAGACATTTACAACAGCATAACAGCTGTCGGAATAGGAAATGTTGGTGACACAAACAAAGATTGCGGGCTGTTGTTTTGCTTTTGCCCCTTGGTTGTGTTGCAGGAGCAGCAGAGCAAGTGGGCAACTTGTGCTTGCTTCACTGTAGCTTTGGCGACCTCCAATGTTTAAATTGATTAAAAGAGGAATATACGTACCATCACACTTACACCATGTATCTATATTAAGTTAAAAGTTATAAATCTATATATTAAATATTATAAATTTATATATAAAAATTATAAATTAGTATATCATAAATTTAAGTATATTAATTTATAATTTTTTATATCTAATTTATAATTTTTTATATATTAATTTATAATTTTTAATTTAATGTAAACATATGATATAAGTGTGATGGTGTATATTTATTATTTCTCAATTGATTAATCTTTCTTTGCACGTATACGAAGAAAAATGCTTTTTTTCTCTGGTCTAGTTTCCTCCTGTCTTTTCCCCCCACTCGATATTCAACAATTTTGATAACCATCCTGAATCATATAAATCAATTTGTTCATCAAGTTGGTGATGCAATGGGGTTGAAAATCGTCAATCCCATTTAATCACGGGGCAGGGGGTGTCGTTTTATGGTATGAACCGTCCAATTAACGTAACTGCTATTTTACTTTGGAATGAATAAATGTCACTATTGATCTTCATTAGTGTTCTCGACAAGATATATTAAAGGTTGTATGTGCTATTTTAAAATGAGGAAGTTTGTAAAATGATAGAGTGGTATGTTAATTATTCTTGGATTATTTAGTGGAGAGGATTATCATGAGCTATGGAATTCTTTTTTCATAAGCAAACAATTAGACACAATAATTTCGATGCTGCATTTATAAGTTTAATAATTTTTTTTAACATATGAAATTACTTTTGATGCAAATATTAGCTATTTGGTATAGATTTGAGTTTTTTTGAATTATTTAGTACTCCCTCCATTTACTTTTATCTATGTTCAGATACAGTAATTTTTTGATGTACCAAATTTTATATGCTTCCCAATGATAATGAAAGTGGACGAAGGGAGTTTTAAACATGATTCTTCTTTCCCGGAAAATTAAATTTCATACAAAACAGGTCTATCGTTATCGCCTTTACATGAACAGGTCTCCCAAAATTTGGGTAAGAAAGCCAAAGTAGCCGACAGTGTTTGGTGCATACTGCTAAAAGTTGACGGCTACCAGAGTCAATGTATGTACACATGTAGAAATGTGGCTATGGCTAGTACGATTAATTAGTGTTGAATAACGGCTTCTTATATCTATAAATATCCCTGTACTTAAATTATAAGACACATAATCAATCAAACACAAGCCCTTTTTGCGTTCATACAACCATGTTAAATTTTATAAATACTTTTATAAAAGGATCACTTGCTCATTTCCTTGCTATTTTTCACTTCTATATATCCTCTATATTTCGTAATCCTTAACTGCTTTTTTTTTCCCCTCTTTTCCATTTTACACATCTCCTAGACAGATTAAGAGTCATTTTATTGTGGTTAGAGCCCATCAGTACCAACATCATTTTATGAATCTCTAACAATGTTAATTTTTAATGAGAATTTGGAGATAAGTATATAAATGTGTTATCATGTGAGATGAAGTTGTAAGAGGTATAAGATATCTGTAAGAACATGCTATTTTAAGGCTTTTTTACATAAACAAAATACTATATTACCTAAATCTCCCATCTAAAATTCGTTTACATATATGTCTTGATTTTATATAATAGAAATATGCTATAATCGACTTTCATTCAAAACAGAAGTCGATTATAATCGATTTTCACACCAGTGAACCCTCATATTGTGGCTTATGAGATAACACAGAAATCAATTATAATCGACTTCATCACAAAGATGAAGTCGATTGTAATAAACTTCTGAAGACTATTATAATTGACTTTGTTGCAATACAAAAGTCGATTATAATAGACTTCATCACAATACAGAAATCGATTATAATAGATTTTTATGTTAAAATTTCATTATTGTAATCAATTACATATAGAATAAAATCGATTACCAATTCACGTAATCGATTACCATGCCTATAAATTAATGTCACTTCGAATGTGTTTTGAATAGATACATCTTTTGGGATCAATTCCTAACAGTCTACGGGTCTTTTGTCTATATGTATTCATCATTTAACACTTTTTAAGGATGATAAACATATTGCAAAGATCAATTTAATAATCATTCTCATTCATCACAACCATAAATATAAAAAAAAAACTTCAAATTGCCCATTATAAAAATCCAAAGTACATAACAACAAAATAAATAGCACTAATGCCAAGTACAAAATATAAAAGTCCAGAGTACATAACCACTATATAATAATTAAAAGTCTTATGTACATAATAAAAGTCTAAAATACATAATCATAACCATCATTAAAAGTCTAAAATACATAACCACAACCAAATACATAATATAAAAGTACATAACCACTATATAATCATTAAAAGTACTATGTAGATAATAAAAGTCTAAAATACGCATTGCAAATGTTATTTCTTTGTATCATTAAAAATTTGCAAATGTTATGACATGTAACGTATAGACAAAAAACGTGTAGACTATTGGAGATTGATCCCAAAAGATGTATCTATTCAAAACACACCCAAAGTGACATTAGTTTCTGGGCCGGTAATCGATTACACAGTTCAATTTTGAATAATGACAACAATCACGTTTCTGGTAATCGATTTTATTCTATGTGTAATCGATTACAATAATGAAATTTCAACATAGAAATCTATTATAATCGACTTCTTCTTTGTGATGAAATCGATTATAATCGACTTCTGTATTATCTCATGAGCCACAATGTGAGAGTCCACAGTGTGAAAGCCGATTATAATCGACTTCTGTTTTGAGTGAAAGTCGATTATAGTCTACTTCTATTATATAAAAACAAGACATATATGTAAACAGATTTCAGATGGGAGATTTAGATAATATAACATTTTATTTATTTTATTTTTGTAAAAAAGCCTTATTTTAATAATCACTTATTTGTATAATCGTTATTTTATACAATCAATTATTCGAGAATCAATTTATGTTGGGTACTTCAACTAAGAATTGGCTTACGTTACTCTATTTTGTTTGGATAATCTAGAAATAATCCCTCTTGTGATAAATTATTATTACAATAGACCAGCAAGAAAGTACATAAATAGGAAGGGTAACAAACCTCGTAACACTAGCTATTTCCTTGACAAATATGTTCTTTTCTTGTATTACATTGCATGTTTCAATACATAATTTTCATTCCTTGTGTTGTGACAGGAACAAATGAAGAGGCATACATTACTAAAGCTAGTGTGCTGGGCAACCATCAACCACAATGCCCTTGGCAGTTGGGCAAGATGCCAGTGGACAATGTTCACCGTCATTTCCCCACCAATCGACACTCTTGTTCTCCAGGCCTAGTGAGAAATACAGCAGAACAGCCATAAAAGCAACCCCGGCATCAAGTGCTGCCGACAGAACATAGTTGTATCTCTGCCACCATTGCTTTCTGTAACGGAACACAAAGAAGTTGAAGATTGTTCCGACGAAAATCCAGGCGTTGTAGTTCAACGGTGTTGCCGGTGGCATCATTCCAGTTGCTCCAAGGAGGACAGGAAGGTTGATTAGTGGAATCCATGACTGTTTGGGGAATGCCTTGTGCAATAGCCAAACAATTACAGGCCCTATTGCACCAGCAAGGAAGAACCAATTCATTGCACTATAGTTTCCTTTAGAGCCAAAGATCCTCTTTGGTCCGACCAGACCCCAAATAACCGATGCATCGAAGAATACTCGGTCACCCGGGCATGTCCATGGACTGCCTTGAGGAAGAAGCTCATCATGACATATGTTGTTGATAGAGTTCAGCAGCCACCATGCTACCCCAATGTTGATAGTTCCAGCAAGAATTGTACCTATGAACTGTATACATGCATAAAACGCGAAATGCATTAGAAACTGCAGAAACAAATGTGCTATCTACAAAATTTGAATGGGAGGGGAGTGAAATTGTTCTTAATGAGCATACCTGAACTAAGAACATTGATCTTGGAGGGATTTTCATGTAGTGACCAAGCTTGAAATCACTAAGAAAGGAGACCGCCTGGGCCATGCTAATGTAACCATAGGTTTTGAAGCAAACATTTGCTATTGGTCTTCCAGGGTAAATGAGACCAAAGACATACTCGGTGATGATATTCAACCCTGGTGTCTGTACACACAGCAAAAGAGCAGCAATTATAATTTTTATGTTCCCCTGAAGACAGTACTTATTTTGTTGTTTAAAACAACAGGTGAAACTGTCCAGATAAAATTGCATACGATAGAATATACAAACTTATTAGTTCCATCTTATTTTAACAAGTACTTCAGAGAAGGAATAAAATCCATCAGGAAGGAGGTTAAACTGTACATTTATATTTTATATTCTTTTTCCGCAGATAATAAAAGTAGCAAGATTTTAACCTGGTTTGTGGTGGCAGTAATGATGCTGATTGGGAGGGTGAATGAAAAGGCTAGTAATCCAGCAAACAGAAGACCCCACCAGGGCATCTGAACTTGGTCATTTAGAACGATGCATAGTATGAGAGAAACCGCAAGTGTCACACCAAGTAACAAATGAAACCACCAAGAAGGTATGTCTTTGTATATTTTCATCAATTTTGTGTGGATGTCTTCTTTCCCCTTGGAAGAAGCACGATAGCGCTCCAAAATCTCCCTGCATTTTTAGTTTTACATCAAAATATAACGTAAGTTTTTTTTTTTTTTGGATGACATATATAGATGAAAAGCTCTGTAAAAAGTTAAAAGTGGAGAAACCTAGTTCCTTTTGCTGTCCTGATGTACTACCCATCTTCCGAAGATAAGTTTCAACATTGGGTTGCATGTGGAATTCATCGGAAAAATGTTGAAAATTCATTATAACTGTTGAAACTAATCTATCTTTTCAACACAGTTTTTCAAGTAATTCAGTAAATCATAAAATTTCCAATGCTCTAGCTTATCTGAGTAAATAGTCTAGAACTCCGAGAATGATTATTTGAATGTCGGATATTCATTAGTTTGTACAATACTATGCAATTGCGAAGTATCTTTGAAAACATACAAATTACATTAGTTTTCCTTTTCATAACTAAAATAATATAGAATTCAGAACAGATTGCCGCATATATTTGTTCCTGAATTTTCAAACTTAATCATATCACAGCCTGATTTACGAGTCTTTTTTTTTTCCATCATCTTGTTAAATTAACAACTTAATAAACGAATCATCATTGCCAAATAACAAGTGGAGAAGCATCACCTTCCATAGAAGCAAGCAACATGTGTAAGGGTGGATGCTATGGTGGCAAATCCAAAGCCATAAGTGAGGGCAAAAAACACACTAAGGTTAATCCTTCCTTGCTCATGATACTTTGCAACATCGAGCTCAAACTTGTCATTGACAATAGCAGATATGTTGTAAGTTTGGCCTTGGGCTGTGAACAAGTGTGAGGAGAAAATGGGGAACCTATTTGCATTGTACACATTTAGGCCCCAGTATGCAATAGGAGTCACCACATAGACTATCAGTGCATAGCCCACAAAGACATTGACAATGGCAAAGAATGGTGAGATGAGAGGGCTGAACAAGAATGATGCCACTGCAGTCCAGTCAAGTGTGAGTGCTCCCAGCCCAAGTCCTTTCATGCCTGACCCTATCTGCTGAGCTGTCACTGACTTGGAGAATACCCAACACACCCATGATATGTTCGTGAGCGTTGTGAACAAGTATCCAGGGATCGCATACCACGAAAAACTGCACACTAGTGCAATGAAGAAGAACTTTGCCCGTGAAAGTCGGTGGTCATCTTTCTCATGCAAAGCTCTGCATACCAAGAACCAACAATTTCTTCATGTAAATATATATCGTAGCATGTGACACTTTCTATTGCTACATAATGTCATGTATATACTTTAAGGAGCAGTGGAGAGATGGAAATAATTTGGTTTGCTTTCATAAAAATAAGTAATAATTTCATGAAGGGACAAAATAAAAGTTCTTTTCTGCTAAGTCACAAAAAAGACGAGCTATTGAAAATACAACTAGTAAGTATATTCGTTTCTATTCAAATGGTGAAAAAGTTTACATCTTTAGATCAATAAAATGCATGATGTGTAGGTCTTATCAATTGATCTAATAGTGATAATCACCTCAGTTTTCACTTTGAAAGGATTCTCATTTTAGAGGATCTAATTCCGTGTGTCCGTATTGAATATATTGCATCCTTCATAAGGGTACATCATTATTTCTCTTAAGGGTAATATTTGATGTACAACAATATTACACAATAAATATACATCATATACTTTATTACTATTGGATGTGATGAGTGAATGGGATGAGTGAGGACCACACATCACATTCAATGATCATAAGATGTGTGGTGTGTATTTGTTATGGTGTGTATTTGTTATATAATTTTATTATGCACAAAATATTATTCTTCTCCTAAACCTCTCTGCAAGGGTTGGCAAATGGTGTCATCTTAAAGACACAAACAACGAAAAGTCTTACGTGTTTATTAGAGCGGCCAAGAAATGTGGTGGCTAAACAAGAAGAAAATTTATCACAATCCAAGCCAGTTGAAATAAAAAAGAGAATCATATCAATATCCTTCCTATTGTATCTGGTTACTTATCAGGTCAACCCTTATTTTTTTGGGTCCAAGTCAACCCTTTTTGTTGGTCAACCAAGTCAAGCCTAGTTGGGTAACTGTGACATTAGTTCACGGGCCAGAGCCCCCCGATTTGCGCCGTGTGAAGTAGTTATTTGAGTCAACTGGGTTCAAGTCACGCTAGAATCTCGCAGGGCCCAGCTGAACCTGCTACGGATCCTTTTTTCCACGAATACAAAAGCATTATCTCCATTATCCTCCTCTCTTTGTGCCTACAGCTACATGTGGGGAAAGATAACGAAAATTCGGCTATTTCCATACACAGATTTTCTATGTCGGCATCAATTAATTCCTTCCACTTATTTACTTCAACTATTATTTTAATACTATAATTAATATATTATATTATCAAATATATATATATATATCTAATAATATAAAAAAAAAACCAACATCCCTTTCTTCATACCATTAGTTGCTGTTTGGATAGCTCATTCGTGATTTTTTTTTTTTTAAAGAAAACTTCACATTACAATTATGTGAGTTAATTAATTGTATAACCCATCGCTTTTTTTTGTACACACACATATATATAGTACATTTTAAGAAATTAAAATATAAAACTTCCCAAAAAGAAGAAATCTTTGCTCAACTTTTTTTAGAAATAAGACGACAAACTCAGAATAGGCACGTCTATTATTACACATCCAAAAATAAAATAATTTATTTATAAATTACTTCTCATACAAGATTTTTTTTTCCCATAAAACTTCTTTCACAGATTAATTAAGTTACTTATCCCAACTGGGACCTCAGTAATCTCTTCTTCAACAATGTAATTGAATAGTAATTAAACAAAATTACTGCCCTCTATAAACAGAACAAGTGGATTCCACACTTCTAAATTCTATGACCTCAGTTTCTATTTCTCTCTCTTCTTTCCCCTACTGTATCCAAGTAGCTGTTTTGTAACTGCGCTTGATCTAAATTGACGTCAAACACAATTTAGTCACCCTTAATGTTTAGGGTAACCTATTGATGGGGAGGTTTTATAAACCCTTTTGCCTCATAAAACGAAAGCAATATGTATGGAAAGAATATGCACATCAAACATCATAGTTTTAGGACATGTTTGGTTTCAATTTTCAGTTTTCAGTTTTCAAGATGTTATGAAGGAAATATTGAAAATAAAAATAAAAAACTAAAATTTATAATTTTTTAGAATTTTTACTATTTTTTTATAAAATCTGAAAAAATAAAAATTGAAAACTCAAATACCCTTACTGTCTTTCTCTTTCTTTTTTTTTTTGGTCTGAGAGTTTTACTTTTTTATCCATTAGAAAGAAGTAGGCCTACCGGAAAAGCGAGACCTGGACGAGGGTGCTGGGCCACCACATATGAGCTGGTTCCACCACATACTTCCTCAATAGCCCAGCCCATCCATATCCTAGCACCTGCAGCCGCTCTCAATTGAATAAAGGATTTCGACCAATAAACATAAATTGAATAACGGATTTCACCCAAAAGAAATTGAACAAAGGACTTCATATGTGATCAAAATAAATAAATAAAAAATAAAGGATTTCATACTAAAAATATTCTTTGAATTTGACAATTTAAAAAAAAAAAATCAACAGTAGAGTAAGATAGATATGATTAGAGACAATTACGGCCCAATCAGCAAATTGGATGTTGCAGAAGTAAAAGTGTAAAACAATGAGATAAGGTCCCAAAAAAAATCGTAAAATAATGAGAGGATGACAATCATGACACAAGCATGAAGAGGCCAGAGAAAATTGTATAATAATCACGATTACCGTATAGTTTTCAACAAAACAATCAAAATTTAAAACTATATATTTATCTGTGGCAATTTTTAATTCATTAAAAGTATTATTTGACCGGCAATCAAAAGTAAGTTTTGTTTACTTTAATGTATAGACCAGCAGTGTGCGTATACATACATACATACATACATACATATATATATTATATGTAAACAAGTTTTTTTTAACCTAAGTTCTTACAGATGTTTATATTTTTTCCTGATGGTCATCAGAATCTCTACATATACCTTCACACGTAATTAAATCACCTACAACCAGATCTTTGACAAACTTCTTCATTAACAATATATCAAGTAAACCCATTATATATAAATACAATAATAATAGAGTTAGGTTTCGCAATGATCAAGAATAGAATTGCAAATGAGAACAACCATAGAGTAAATGACAGCTCAACCAGAAAAATTGAAGGGATGTTTAATTAATTAAAGCAATATGGGGAAGACAACCATGAGTCTTAAAAAGGACCGTGAACCTAGTTATGGTAGAGACATATAGCAAACTTTCTTTTCCTTTCAAAACTAGAAAAAAAAAAAAGTTTCCTAATATATGGCATCCAATGTAATGAAAAGTTGAAAACCAACTCCAAAATTGAAATATATCATATAGATAATTTATGGGTGAAAATTTATCATGTGTCTTAATAATTAAATTTATTAATATTTAAAATTAAAAAACAAATCCATAAATTTACAAGGTTGCCTGCCGTAACAACCACCTTATTATTATTATTATTATTATTATTATTATTATTATATAGTGAGTGAGATAGTAAGAACTCACTTGAGTTGTAATGATGAGAAGCCAAGAAGCAGCGAAGGAGATGCTGCGTCCGTAAAAAGCCTTAATTATGTTCACAATACCCACCGCGTAGGGAGCCCCGGATCCGAAGGCGCTCCCGGCATTGGCGAATATGGTGATGAGCACGTGCTCCTTCATGTTAAACGGGCCCGGGTTAAGAGACAGCGTTTTCGACCCGAACCCGGGGACCCGGAACTTTGTTTTCGGGAGCACCGCCGCCATGAAGTGGCCGATGGGGAGGGTGGCGACTTGGACGGTGATCTGAGTTATGACGAGTGGCTCCGTACGGTAGGCGAAGAACTGGTTGAGGAAGGACAACAGGGAGCATGAGAGAAGGCCCAGGAGCCACATCCGGAAGGTCCAAACGGGTTGGGTCGGATCGTCTGTGTTGGACACCGTTAAACGCACTTCCTCAATTGGCGACACTTCTTCTTCGTCTAATACGTCAAGACCTGTGGTTGTGCTGTTGTTGTTGGGCTTTTCTGGATCTGAGCCCATGGTGGTGCCGTTGGTGGCTGTCTTCATGAGTTGGAAGAGACAGAAGAAAAAAGAGAGTGCTGCGTGATGTTTTTGGTTTGGTTGAGGTTTTGAAGAGTTTTGGTGTGGTTTTTATTCCATTTTTGGCTGGGGTGTTGGAAGGGGAGGGGAATGTTGAGGATTTGCCTTGAGCTTTTTTTTGTTTTTATCTCCTATTCCTATGGTCTAATGTAATGTGTGTTGTTCTCGTGATATTAATGGTAGGGGAATTTGGGCAAACTTTTGGGTAAGGATCCTGTTCATTCGCACTACGTAGGATCTACGTTTTACAGTAAAATATTGGCTGTGAAATACCAGTATCATGAAAACATCCATAATGACAAGCCTGACTTCATTAAATATGTGAGTATTTCAATTCTAAATAATCACTTGTTTCGTACTATCGTAATGACAGTTTTCAGTTCGGTCTTTGTTTTTTTTTTTTATGTATTTTCACGGTAAAAAAATTTATACAAATATTTAATTATACTATATTGTTACATAGTGCGAATCTTAAGCAAGGATGACATGAATTACTTGAAATTTAAAAAAGTATTTGATTCAACTATATATTATTTTAAACACAAATAAAAGTATGTATTTTCTTAATTTTCTTACTATATCAAAGTTTTCTTAATTTTCTATATTTTTTATTCTTAACCATTGTCCTTGGCAAAACCCTTAAACTTATTATAAATAAGAGGATTGCTAACATTCACATATTCATGTGAAATTTAGCAAACACTACATTTATTTTTGGACATAAAAGGCACCCTCTTATTTCATTATAATCAACTTATAATTATGGATGTATAAATAATTTTATTTGATTTTTGTCCACATTAATTAATCTTTTAATTTTTTTTTCTTGTCTAATTAGTATTCTCTTTTTACTATTGGTCAGTACTTGGATAATATTGTTTATTTCTCTCCTTTACATATTATATAAGTGATATTGAAGTGATTTCATGCAATATTGTTATATGTTAGGTTAATATATTTAATTATTGAAAAGTGAATAAATATATTTAATATTACTTTGATAAAATGTCTCTATATTTAATATTACTTTGATAAAAAAATTTAATGTTTTGTAAACAATTAAATCTCTACTTAAATAACCCACATTTTACACATAATTATTAAAAAAATCCTTGTTGAAATAAATAATAAATATGTGAGAGAGCATTAATTTGTGATCAAAGAAATCAAAGTAATAATAAATGTAAACAAAATAAAATTACAAAAATATCCTAAAATATAAGTTTCTTTAAATAAAAAAGTAGGTTTTCTTGTCTAAAAAATGCCAGATGAGGCTGTAGAGGTTTTAGCATTTTCCTATAAATAAATATTCTTTAAATCTAGTATCTTCGTTGCATTGTACTGAAAAAATATAAATTCCAATATATTCTCATAAAATTTTTTATATTATTATTTAGTTATATTCGTTAGTTCATCAAATATATTTAATTGTCTTAATAATTACTTGAAAAGTGATGATACATATAATAATATGTAATTGTTTAATAAATAAAAAATATGTATACTAACAATAATACATTAAAATTACATTAAAAATATTATATGTAAATTTTTTTATAATTTTATATGCAAATACTTTCCATTATCAAAATAAACGTTAACGTTGAAGGAAAAAATAGAATAAAAAAAATTACTAAACTAAAGTTCCATTGAAGGAAAGAAAAAAAAAAAGATAAAGAATATTTGCTTACCTGGTATCAACATCCTTTTCGTTAAAATCATAAAAGCTTCTTTCTAGTGAAAAATAAAAATATGCTTTTGAGGCACATATTCCGAAATGACGTAACTTTTGTCAATATTGCCAACATCTGCATTATGAAAAGTTGATATGATCACAAGTATAAGAATTATATTTTGGACACATGTTAAGAGAAAAAAAAGAAGATATGGAATCTATAGATCAATATGTCTATATCTAATGAAGTTGATAAAATCTACTTATATTATATTATTAGTTTGTTTAAATATAATGTGTATTAGATTTATATAGCCATACAAGAGTCTCTCCTGTATTTTAACCATTTTCCAAACAGTTGAATCATCCTTACTCTTAATTATGATCGACACACTCAATCACCTCAACATCAAACAGATAGTTTAATACCGTGTATATGTAGATTACTAATCGAACACAGTGAGTGCTTTGGTTGGGAATAAAAAACAGGTGTAACTTTTCATCGTGTTTTAATGGATCTGATCCTCCATGTTTCTTATCCATAAAGCTATAATAATTTCGGTAAAAGGTGGAGAAAAGAAAAGTACCGAAATCCTGATCGCCATTGCTCCGCCGAATGCTGAGCAGGCAGGTCCTTCTACTCGCTAGTTTCGAGCTAAAGTCGTTTTTTTAGCTTCTGGACAATTTGACTCACTGCAATCAATCAACGCCACACGTCCTCCTCAAATCGAGGAAGGCATCACTCTTTCCAAATTACAATAAAACTTTACGAAATTAAGATGATTGAGGTGAATCATTAATAAAGTGAAATATATGTATATGTATAATTTGTAGGCCTCTGCGGTCATCAAACATTCACGGATGTCTTACCAAAAAAGAAAAAAGAAAACTAAGAACAGTCATCGTAATGCATGAGCATAATATTGATTACTGTAATTTGTATAATTTGATTCTAAGTAGACTATTTTTTTGGGGAAAATTATCAGTTTAAATTTGATATATATAAAACTTTTTTATATAATTATTTAATTATATTTTATCGCATTAATAAAATATGGTGTTAACCCTAACCACCAAGTCGAAGCCATAAATTTAGGAGAAAAAGGGGGTAAAACTAGTTTAAATAAATAAAATAAAATAAATAAATTGTCATATAGAAAATATAAAATGAATCATTAAATAATACTTTTTATATAAATTATTGATAAATTAATATTTATTTTATCATTTAGTCTCTTTTTTCTCTTAATAAAAGAGTAAATAATTTTCTTTTTAAACATCCCTCAGGTTTAATATAAAAAAAATATGCCTATCAATGTATTATCTCACATCAAAATGAGTTAATAACAAACTAATAAGTAGAAACTCCACTAAGTAGATAAAATAAGTTAATAAAAGAAAAATTTAAAAAAATATATTATAAAAATATTTATATGTTTCATATTTTTATATCATATGTGCTACTATATCAAAGACTTTTATTATTTATTATGTATACTATGTATAGAGAGATGACTGAATTTTTTAAAGGAGCCATAATATAAAATAGGGTTAAATATATTTTATCCCCATGAATTTTAGGTCATGTGCAATTTAAACCCTGACTTTTCAATGCGTGCATTACGACACTCTGAACTTTTTAAACTGTGAAAAAAAATCCCCTATTTTTTAAACAGTGCATTATAACACTCTGAATTTTTAAAACTGTGCAAAAAAACCCCAAAAGTTTAAGTTATAGCAGGGTATCGGATTGTACACAATAAAAAAATTAGTAGAGTTAATTACACATAGTGTTCACGAACAGGTGTCGGGCTGCACAAATTAGAAACTTCAAGAGGGTTAAGTGCACATAAATCTTACCTTTATTAGTTGCCAAAATTATACTGAGGGGTGTTTTGTACAGTTTGAAAAGTTCATGGTGTCGCGATGCACATTTTAAAAAGTCAAAGGGTAAATTGCACATGACCTAAAATTTAGGAGGTAAAATGCATTTATCTCTTTAAAATATACATATAATTGTACAACAAATATGCATAATTTGGAGGGACCAAGGGCCTCCCTTCGTCTCTGCTGGTCACACTATTTTAAAAGTCATATATATATATATATGAAAAATTTTAATTGGATAATAATATAAAAGTTATATCATCCGTGTATTTAAAGTAAATCAAAAAATTTATATATAATGCATTTTATAAAACATGATGCTAGTTGGTGATCTAGGTCTCGCTTAAATCTACTTGATCTGTCTTTCTATTGGGGAAATAATTAGTATATATCACATTGTATAACTAGCAGTATATTATCGTCTCTATCAAAAGACGTTGTGAGCATAAACACTTGAATAATAGTTTATGTTTATCAAATTTTCACTCACACATTTCTATTGGATATGAAGCATAGACAATTCATTTGCTCACCTCAACTTGTGTTGAATTTTAATTTATTTTAGGGATAAATGCATTTTACCTCTTCTAAATTTTAGGTAATGTGCAATTTACTTCCTGAATTTTCAAAATATGCATTGCAACACCCTGAATTTTTCAAACTATGTAAAACATTCTTTAGTATAATTTTAACAATTAATAAAGGTAAGATTTATGTGCACTTAACCCTCTTAAAATTTTTAATTTATGCAATCCGACCCCTTATCCGTGAATACTATGTGAAATTAACCACCCTAATTTTTTGATTATGTGCAACCCGATACCTTATTATGACTTAAATTTTTTGGGTCTTTTGCACAGTTTAAAAAGTTAAGGGTACTATAATTCATTGTTTGAAAATCAGGATTTTTTTGCATAATTTAAAAAGTTCAGGGTGTTGTAATACACGTTTTGAAAAGTCATGATTTAAATTGTAAATGACCTAAATTCAAGGGAGTAAAATATATTTAACCCTTTATTGTATTTAAAAGAATGAGACAGCAAGGATCAAGTTCTACATCATCTTATTTATAGAATCTCCAATAATGTCATAAGTTATTTCTCATAAAAACTTCAATTGTTAAATAAAAATAGATAAATAATTTTATATCGATCACATTTGACCAGTGTGGATGATTTCTGTTAAATCTAGGTTAAATTCTTAGTGTGATGTGAGTGTCATTCTCGATCTTATGTCTTGGCTGGTCCCTTTGCTTTGTGAATTTCCACCCATGTTGGTTGGTGACGTCTCGCTCAGACGCTGGGCCGCTATCATTGAGAAATTTTGTATATTTCACATTTGAGTGTGAGTGCTCATAAATCTGATCGTTTGATCATTTAAGTTGGCTTTCGCATCTAGCTAGAGAAGTCATTGGAAACGGCGGGTTGGCTTCTGATTTTCTTGTGGAATAATGCAACCCATTGATGATGTGTACATTGTGACATTATGACTTAAGTATATTTTTTGCCCTGACATACTTTGAAAATCTTATTTTGATTCTTTAAAATATCAACATATAACTTTAAATTTATGCAAAAAGGGACCAAAAATAAAATAATGAAGATAAAAAGGAGGGATCAAAATCAAAACGAAACATTTACAGACATCAAAACCAAAATGATGTAGATTTGCAGAATTAAAAATATATTTAAGCCTAAAAGAAACTAACACATACATGTACTTTATCAGTTCGAACGAGGTTGCAAGTCTTTTTTTTTTCAATAATAAATAACAAAACTCTCAACCCATGTAGACTACGGGAGCTAAAACAAAGACTGCGTGAAGTCAACACCACTCGACACACAACGCAGATCATACAGCAAAAAATCATAACCGAAAAATAAACTGGATCAAAAAAGCGCACGAAACTTGAAATAAATTTCACCATATTCTACTCCACATATTTGGCTGCCATATGCTAGGAGTTCGCCAGCTTTTTAGCACATTTAATTAATCAGCTTAAAACCAGAATTAGGGACAAGATTAACTAGAGGTTAAGTGTTAAGGTCAGGTCAAAGCCACCATAACAAGAGCCTATGCGAGGTAGCCATTTTTGGGAAATTAATCTCAAGCATATTTAAGTCAAAGATAGGGATGGAAATAAGTTAGGCGTCTTATTGGGATCTTCACCCTATCCTACATTCGGCCTAATTTGACATAACTATTTAGTAAACAAGCTAAATAGGTCATGCGACTTTTTTATTTATTGATTGTCAATTGATGGATTCAGTTGTGAAATATTCTGCCATCAACTTACACTCCAACATTTTTCGACTACTATATAGAGCATGTTCTTACCTGAAAATAACGATAAGGGTACAGATAACTTCAACGTCTGTGCAAGCGTGGGGTTAGATGCACTCTGAAGGCATTCCGATCTTTCAGTCGATAAATGAAAGAGGTGTAGAGTGGTGAAGAATAGCATGTAATTAACTTGTGATACTTGGGGGCGTTGAGCTCCTCATATAATGTGAGATGACTCCGTGATAAGTCAGGAGAATATCTTCCTTGTATAAGGTAGATATTCCTGAGATTTGGCAGATATCAAATATATTTTGTATGTGCAGGAGATATGATACGATATATGAGATATAATGTAATAATGACAAGATATAATGAGAAATAGGGAGATCCTGTGCGAGATTTGGAAGGTATCATCAACTAAATCTAGGATAAATCCGTAGGAGATTGGGCACCGTGTGGTCAAGCTTTGGGACCTCCGGCCGAGCTCTAGCACCCATGGCCAAGCTCTAGTGGTTGGGGTCGAGGTCTTTTGGCCCATATTTCTAGTCTAGTACATAACACATATCATCATAAACTTCAAGGGTGTCAATTAGTTTAGATTATTTTTAACTATCATTAGTTTATAGCTTAGTCATGACAATTAGTTGAAATTTTTTTCGAAATGGAAAATAAGTTGAAATTAAACTTGAGTAAACAATATTTTTATCCTAACATCTTTCAATTTGACACCAATTTAGTATAAACATTTTAAATTTTGACATTAATTTACTCATAACATTTTTTTTCTTCCAGCACCAATTTTGTTATTTAATCAAAGTAGAGATCCAACAAAACTAAGTTGATGTCAAAATGAAAAATGTTGAGATTATTGGTATCAATAATTTTGTTAAAACCAGAATATAGTTGAAGATGTTGAGAAAAAAAGTTACTTACTCAATTACATATATAATTTCAGTTTTTTATTATTATTGTAAATCATTTTTTTGATTGATTATTATTATAAATCATTCATGGATAGATAGCTCATATAGCGCACTACATAGGGCAATGTTCTGCCAAAATTACTAGACACAGGCTTTGCCGAGCTAGCCCATTCAAATTTAACTTAAGAACCCAAAACGTGTGCTTGTAATTTGGCACGGCTGACAATATTTGTTTTTGTTCCTGACCGAAAAAAAATTGTTCGTTTTGTTCAGTTCGATCCGAAACGAAAAATGTAAGAGATGATATCAACAACAATGTTTCAACTCTTGGAGACTATTATCTTCCGATTGGTTTATTAAAATATTTACAGAAGTATAATACTCTCTACCACATTGTAATAGAACTGGCCACCTTCTGGTAAAGTCGTAGAGATATTTGCACTGAATCTTATCTTGCAGCAAAGCAATAGCGGCCGCAAATGATATTATTAAGGATATATATGTTCAAAGGCAAATCTAGGGTGGATTTAATTTATATTTTGAAAAAATAATTATTAAATTTAAATTTTATATTTAATTGGAAAAAATTAAGAATTAATTTCTTTTCTCAAACTATTTTTTTAAGAAAATTTGAAAATTGATTTTTTTAAAAAATTATCCAAATATATAAAAATTAATTTTTAAATAAAAAAATAATCCTTTTCAAACGCACCCCTGGCCAATAATGGGATGCTGGCATGCTTGGATGAGACAGTGAGGCCGACTTTGGTGAAGATTGAATGACGAATGGCTGCGCCGGAAAGAAACAAAGAATGGCAGTTTGTGTTCTTTTTGTGAAGACCCCTCCCCCCATTATGGCCATATGTGCCCTCTCTGCATTGTTTGGTGAAGGGACAAAAAAAAAGAAAAAGATATATGTAGATTTTATGTTTTCAATTTACGTGCTGTAAGTTGTATCTTATGCTTGTTTTTAAAATGGGATAATAACTTTTTTCTTATCTTATATTTTCTTTAAAAAACTAGGTATATGTCCCTTTTCAAATAACTTTATTAGTACTGTAATATATGATTGGATATGTAAATTTTTTTACAATAATAATACATATGAATTAAATTCTTAAAATAAAAATTATCATCAAGAATAGTTTCAATATTATTTTAAAACTACTTTACATTTAATTTTTATTTATTGTCGATATAATTTTTTTATAAAATTGTAAAAGTATAAATTATATTGTCACATAATAAAAGGATTTAATTCTTATTATTACTATCTTGAAAATCTTACATATAATTATGATTAGATGATGAAAACTCTTTACACTTTTTGTTTGTTAAAACCATGAAAGAGAAAATCGGACCAGATATTAAATCAGTCAGGGCACTAATTCAAAGGTTTATTAATTCAACCGAGGTTCAACTAGTTCAATCAAAATATAATAAAATATATGTTTAGATAAATATATATACATAGAAATTAATAATTATTTATAGAATTCTGGCTTTTGGGTAAAAATTCCTAAATTTTAGAGCATCGTTCAAACACACCCATTATTTTATAGAGTTGACTGCCAAAAAAAAATTATTAGCCAAGGTTAGAACTTAGAACCGAAGCCAACCTTGAATTTTGAATGCTTTGGACGAATGAAAAAAAGAAAAGAAAAACTTAATGTAAGGAAAAAGTCATGGATACACAGAATCTCCATCAAGATTCCAGTGAAATGTTTGCGCCATCCACATGTGACGATAATGCCTTTTGTCAACAAGAGCCATGGATGCACTTGTATAGTTTGCCTTTAAGATCTAGTTGCCCTTTGCAGTAAGTAGCACTTCCTTTCGGTCCATAAATGCAACTGCGTGTTACCATTTTTCTATATGCATAACAAGGGCAAATTATTTAGTCATAATTACTAAATTAAGTGAAACATACCAGTTATAAATTTGTTTTTGACAATTGCCATGCAAATATAGGATTTAATTTTTTATATATTGTTAGTATAAAAAAAGTTATTATTTTCAATCATTTTAAGTTCTAGCATAATTTGTTTTTTTTAATGTGGAAATGAGTGACAAGCTTAAATTAAGATTATATACAAGTTATAAGCATGTTGAAATCGAAGAAGATATATATATATAACACCCTAAATTTTAATCTCTTAACGCTAGAGTCGTATTAAAGTTAACCTTTAGTTGTTACGTTTTGGTCTTATAAATTCTTTTAACAAAATAAGATATAAGGAAAATAGCCATAATAATTTTTCTTTTTATTTATAAAAATCAAACTAGAAGCCTTGCTTATAGATAAATGATGTATAATATTTATTTTTCAAAAGCTAACTAACACATTTGTAAATGCATATGAATCATCTAACATATGAATAATAATAATATATATATATATATATATATCATAAATGCATAAATAAATCCAAATAGTATGCTGTAAATCCTAAATAAGTAGCAAGAACAATAAATATTTTCCAGCTAATAGTGGTTCGGTAATCAATAGAGTAATTGAACTTTTAAAGAAATTATAACTCATCTAAATAAGCCTCATGAATTGGGATAAAATCCTAGCTACTCTCATGATCAAAAATAAAATATTATCCACTTTCTTTAAACGTGCTCCTCTAAAGGATCTTTAGTTACTTGCTTCTTGTCTGGAAATGAAATGGGGTGAGAACTTGAAAGTTTTCAGTAAAATGCACATCATAAAGAGTCATCGAAATTATCTCCAACCACCTTGGTTTATTTTTAAAAGGACATGAACATATATTAAAATTTAATTAATAAGTTCCAAAATTTTTTACCCAAGATAGATGTATTTTTTGAACATAGTATTTCTTAACATATATGCATGACAATTCTCTTTCTTTATTCTTTATTTTTTTATATATCTCTTTCTGTATACATATCTTCTTTTATACATTTCTTTCTTTACACATATCTTTTTTGATATATTTCTTTATTTATTTATATCCTTTTTTATACATTTCTTTCTTTATTAACCCACTTTAACCAATCAGTGGGATAATAAGCTTATATCAAAAGTCAATTGTTGTCAACAAATACAGTGGGAATAAATAAGGTGTTTGAATAGTGGGGATCAGCTTTCTTTATCTATGATTATTTCTAAATGAATGGGGTTTGAGACCAACATATTTAATGTTTCATATCATATTAATGCTTTATTAGTAAAGACTGAGTTCAATATCTTTAACATTTTATATTACATTAATACTGTATTAGTAGGGATTAAATCTAATATCTTTCATATTACGTTAATAATTTATCAATAAGGACTATGCCCAATGTCTTTTCATACATATATAACTTAATACTTTCTTTTAATATAGGTACATATAATGAAATCACACGTAATATACAATATTTGACTTACAACATATGCATATTTTTATTAATGTCACATAACAACATTATACATCAATTCATAAAATGTCAGAACCATATATGTAGTTTCTCAGTACACAAATAAGCCTGGATTACTATGCATGCAATCTAGCACCAAACATTTAATTATATGTTCATGCTCATTATCATAAGTAATATAATATCCCTTTCATAGATTTCATATCATGCAATCATTTTTCTTAGCTGTAAACAATCATAGTCATCATAATCATCGTTATTTCATGTCAATCACACTTTCATAGGCTTGGTTATACAAAATACAACACCATACACCACTTGTATTTCATTTACTCCATTGATACAATAAAGACAACAACTTTTCAGAAAGTTGGTTTCAAAAATAAATCTAAAAAAATTAGTAAATGACATGATAAGTTTTTGAAAAAAATCAGGCATGTATCTCAACATATGAAGATTCATGTTAAAAGATATGGGTAAAAAAGAAGATCTTAGATGAGATTACAAAATTGTACAAATTTAGTGTTCAAAACATATTTTCTAGCAATATAGAACCAAATTTCTCCAATTTTAGACTACAGCAAAGCATTCCAAAACTGTTCACAAAAATTCACAGAAAAACTTCAAGATGATAATAACACTATGTAAAAATTTCAGCTTAAAATTCCTTCTTTTGACAGAGTAACAAAAATAGGGAAATTTACAGCTTGCTGAAATAAGTATAAGGTGCTTATAGGCCAGTTTTGGTTTTGCAATTTTTAAAAATAGTAAATGATCATATTTGCTCTCATAAAAATTCATGGGAGTAGTGACACGTGCGTGTTAGCTACATTCATAAAAAATTCAACTAAAAATCTCATATGTAGGTAAATTTTAAAATTCATCCAAGTTTACTATTAGGGCATAAAATTGAATTTCAACAAGTCACACCATTTAGTTAAGTGATTTTAAAAGCTTCATAATCAACACAACTTAACCTCAAATTAATTATAACTCAGAAAAATATTGATCACTTTCATTCAAACGTAGAGTTTTAACTCACTTTATTCTAAAATTGTAAACTACTCATTCCAAAAGAGAAAATTCATTAAAAGAAATTTCAACAACATAGAAAACTTCATTGAATCTATTTAATAGGCAGAAAATTAAATAATGCAAGCATAAAACCCTACCTCAAGTGATGAATTATATGAGAATAAGATTTTAGATACTGCAAAGAGTTGAAATCAAGCAAAACTTTTCCTCCTTGCTCCCTTTTTGCCCAAAACCGAAATCACCACAGAATATGAAAAAATTTGAGCTCCAAAATGCTTGGAGTTTATATTAGACATGTTATTAACTAACAATAGTTAGTTGTTACTTTACGATGGGATAGGTAGTCAGAGCTTATTAACTTTGGTAACTCTAGTTCTCAAAACAGTGTATATATACACCTATCCACTTCATTCAATAAATCAAGAAATGTTATTCAGTACTTTACTTTTCTCAATTCTCAATATGGTATCAATGATATAATCCTTCGCTGTGCTCTTGCCCTTTTTTCCTTTTCTCTCTTTCTGGTGTTCTTCGTTGGCCTCTTTGCTTGTGTTTCTTGTTCTTCGAAGCCATGGCTCAGCCTTCACCAATTGATGATGCTTCAAATCCATACATGCTGCATCACTCTGATCACCCTAGACTCATGCTAGTCACCTAGCCATTGTTGAGTTCGGACAACTATCCCTCATGGAGCAGGTCGATGCAAACTACTCTCTCTACAAAGAATAAATTTGGGCTTCTTGATGGATCTATTCTAAGACTAGAAGATTCTTTGCTTCAAGCTTCTTGGGATCGCAATAATCAGATCCTGATGTCATGGATCTTGAATGCTGTATCCAAGGACATTGTGGAGAGCATTATCTTTGCAAACACTGCTGCAGAAATTTGGCTAGATCTTCAGAACCGATTTAAACAGCAAAATGCTCCAAGGGAATTTGAACTCCACAAAAGATTGATGACATTCAACCAAGGTACTCTCTCTATAAGTCAGTATTATACAAAACTGAAAGTCATATGGGAGGAATTGAACTTTTTCAAGCCTCCTTATTCATGCACTTATAGTGATTCTCGCCCTTTGGTTGAACATTCCAAGAAGGAATATCTTCTTTTATTTCTGATAGGTATCAATAATTCATATTCTTCTGTTCGAGGCCAAATCTTGCTGCAAGATCCTTTGCTTGATGTCACAAAGGCCTTATCTTTACTGATTAAAGAAGAAAGATAGCAACAAGTTGGCAATCCTTCTTTCTCCTCTGAGACTCAAATGGCCTTTGCTATAAAGCCAAGTCAAGATTCCAAGAACAAAGGAAAAAGGGACAGGGCACAATGTTCCAATTATAACATGCTTGGCCACATCAAAGAAAAGTGCTACAAATTGGTTAGCTACCCTCCAAACTAAAAAGGAAAGAATAAACAAGTTACCAATTCAATTAATCAAGTCTCTGATTCATCTGACATTGTTCACACCTTAGGAATGTCTGACCAACAATATCAGAATCTACTTTCTTTGATTGCTGCACAAGTCTCTCAAGCTTCAAAACCTATAGACAATGCTAGTGACTCAATGGGAGGTATTGCTAATAATGTCCTTAATGATAACTTACAATCCCCTACTAATCTTTGGATTATTGATTCAGGGGCTACCAAACACATAGCTTGTTCCTCTATCTTCTTTGATTTTTTAAACCCAATTAAGAACACCTATGTGCTGTTACTTGATCATTCTAAAGCATTAGTTCAAGGGATTGGTGACATAAACTTACTCCTTAACCTTGTTCTTAAAACTGTTCTTTTTATACCCTCCTTCAAGGTTAACTTGCTTTCTGTATCAGTTGCTGTAACTGACTCAAAATCATACTTTCACTTCAATGCTAACCACTGTTTTATTCAGGACCATAATTTTCAACTGATTGGCAGGGGTAATCTAGAAAACAGATTATATGTTTTGAAAGCTTCCACTATTCCTCATACTTCTGAAGACTTTGTCAATAGTTGTACTTTTCTGAATTCTGTTCCTCTTAGCATATGACATACTAGACTAGGTCATTTATCTAATTCTAGGCTCCTTCTGTTACAATTTCAATATCTCATACCTACTTGTAAGAATAGTAAAGATACTTGTAATCATTCAAATAAATGCAATATATGTCCTCTTGCAAAACAAAGGAGACTTTCTTTTGTTTCAAATAACAATTTTTCTGCAAAACCATTTGATTTAATTCACTGTGATATATGGGGTCCATATCACACACCCACAAATAAAGGTAAAATATTTTTTGTCTATTGTTAATGATGCTACTAGGTTCACTTGGACCTTTCTCATTAAAAACAAATCTCAAGCACCTTATGTCATTTCAGAAATTTTTTTACTATAGTTAAAATACAATTTGGTGTAACTATTAAAGTTCTAAGATCTGATAATGCTAAGGAGCTAGCATTAATAGATTTTTTAGCAAAACAAGGCACACTACATTAATTTTCTTGTGTTGAAAGACCTGAACAAAATTCTGTGGTTGAAAGAAAATACCAACATTTACTTAATGTTGCTAGGTCCCTTTACTTTCAATCTAAGGTTCCTTTATCTTTTTGGGGTGATTGTCTTTCTACTGCCACTTATTTGATTAATAGAACCCCTTCCCCTAACATGTCTCATGCAAAATCCCTATATCAATTATTGTACTATAAATTACCTGATCATCATGCTTTCAAGAATTTTGGCTGCCTAGCTTTTGCTTCTACATTGCCTTCCTAAAGAAACAAGTTTTCCCCAAGAGTTGTCCCTTGTGTATTCCTTGGATATCCACCAGGTTATAAAGGGTACAAGATGTATAATCTCTTCACAAGACAATTCTTCATTTCAAGAGAAGTGATATTCCATACTATGCAGCAAAACCATGCTACAACTAACATTTTTGCTGATATTGTTCTGCCTCAACCTTCATCTGACGCTACCTTACCAGCTCATATCCAAAGACCTGCAAAAATAGAGGACCAACAACAACATATTCAAGAGATCATGAACTAACCACCTGAAGTTGAAACTAAACCTACTCAATTTCAACAACCTATCCCCACTACAGAAATTGAAACACAACTCTCTTCTAATCCTCTTACCATAAGAAAATCCACCAGATCTACCAAACCACCACTTTACTTGAAAGACTACCAATGCAACACTGTTCACAACATTCCTTATCCAATATCTCATTTTATTGGTTACCGTTCATTAGCCCCAGGATACAAGATTACATTTTGTAGGTTACATCATCCTTTAAACCATAATATTATCATCAAGCTATCTCTCACAAGGAATGGAGACAAGCCATGAAAGAAGAATTATATGCAATGGAAGCCAACCAAACTTGGACTATTACAACCTTACCAAAAGGAAAACGTAGCATTAGATGTAGACGGGTGTACAAGATAAAATACAATCCTGACGGCACCGTAAATCGGCATAGGGCATGACTAGTAGTAAAAGGCTACACACAACAAGCTAGAATTGATTTCATGGATACTTTTTCTCCTGTTGCTAAGATTACAACAGTAAGAGTATTGCTAGCATTAGCATCCTCTAAAAATTAGCACTTAGCACAACTAGATGTTAACAACGCCTTTCTTAATGGCGATTTATTTGAGGAAGTATATATGGATCTCCACTCGGATATTCCATTAAAGGGGAGAATCTAGTATGTAAACTAAACAAGTCTATCTATGGCCTCAAGCAAGCTTCTTGACAATGGTTCGTGAAGTTCTCAACAACTCTCATATCCTTAGGCTTATCTCAATCTAAAAATGATTATTCTTTATTTTCAAAATCTACTAATTCTGGACTTGTTTTCTTATTGGTTTATGTAGATGACATCATCATCGTCTCTCCTTCATCTACAACCATCTCAGCAATCAAGGATCAACTGCAACAAGCCTTTAAGTTGAAAGATCTCGGTTCATTGAAGTACTTCTTGGCTTGGAATTAGCTCGGTCTTCAACAGGAATCTTCTTGTCTCAAAGGAAGTACACTCTATCACTCCTTGAAGACACTAGATTTCTAAACACTAAGCCAGCTAATTTACCTATGGATCCTAATAATAAAGGCCAACCTCTTGAGGATAATTCTCTCTATGGGCAGACTTATAGGAAGGCTGCTATATTTGACTATTAGCATACCAGACATAACCTTTGCTATAAATAAGTTGAGCCAGTACATGTCCAAGCCAACAACATCTCACTCAAATGTTGTGCATCATCTGCTACGTTACCTGAAGTGAAGTCCAGGCTTTGGTGTTTTATTTTCCTCCAAATCACAATTGAAACTCCATGCTTATGCTGATGCAGATTGGGGAACCTGTACAGACACAAGGAAGTCAGTATCTAGACAATGTGTTTTCCTTGGTGACTCTATGATCTCTTGGAAATAAAAAAAACAACCAACAGTGGCTAGAAGTTCGGCTGAAGTAGAGTATAGGTCACTTGCATTAGTGACAAGTGAATTAACATGGCTTCACAGCCTTCTTCGAGATTTTCGTATTGATTTACCTAACTCAGTCATTTATTGTGACAGCCAATCAACCATTCACATAACCTCCTCACTTTGTTTGGGAAAAGGTTCAACAAGGATTGCTTCATTTAGTTCATGTTTCTACCAAACACCAACTAGCGGACATCTTCACAAAGGTTGTTTCTAATCCACAACTCAGTTATCTATTGTCCAAGATGAGTATACAAATGATTTTTTCCCCATCTTAAGGGGGAGTTTTAGACATGTTATTAACTAACAATAGTTAGCTGTTACTTTAAGATGGGTTTAAGATGGGTTAGGTTGTTAGAATCATGGGTTAGGTAGTTAGAGTTTATTAACTCTAGTCACTCTAGTTCTCAAAACAGTGTATATATATACTTCTCCACTTCATTCAATAAATCAAGAAATGTTATTCAGTACTTTACTTTTCTCAATTCTCAATAGTTTATGCATTTAAATAGAACTTTAAACCACAGTGGCAGCTGAAGTTCAAGGCGAAGATTGGCAGTGGGAGGGATAAAAAAAAGTGAAGAATAATGTAGAATATGAGAGTTTCGAGAGGATGAGAATGATGGGCCGAAATTGCAATAGTAACAAAGAGTGACTGTGCTAACTTTTCTTTATATAGTGAATGTGATTAGAGTTAACGTGTGTCTTCCATCTCTTTCTCTTGTTCTTATTTCTAATTCTACTACTATTTATTATTATTCATTTTATATATATAATATAATTTACTTATTATAATTATAATATATTATTACGTGTATATAATCACATATATAATAACATAGTATAAATAAATATGTATCATATATTATATATAATTATATCATATATTATATATAATTAAGTGTTATGATATGATTATATATATATATATAATTATGTAAATAATTACATATATTTTGATATTTTAATTACGTATAGATTTGTTAAATTTTTTTATCCTTTATTTGTTTGTTGCTAAAAAATAGAGATTTGAAAAGAGATTATATGTCTTAGTTAGGGTGATCATAATTTATAGAGATTTAGTGAGAGATTATTATTTAAAATTTGAAACTGACATATCAATCTTTTACAATTTTACACATTCTCTTCTAATTTAAATATTAGTTGATTATAGGATACTATTTATCTTCTAGAATCTTATTTTTAATTTTAATTCTTAAAATTAATAAATTTATTAAATATTTAAAATTATCTTTTTTCCCTTCATTTATTTGTGTTGACTTTTCTATTGGATTTTACTGATTGATTAAGCTTTGACTCATTTATTAATTAATTTATTAATTATTTATTCTTATAGCTCATAAAAAATAAGATAATTAATATAAGTGAAAACTAGGGATATTACAATAGAAAACACATTTTAAAAATATGTTGCCTCTAATATTTAAAAAGATTATCATTTCCATTTAAAATTATTGTCTTTAACAATTGGCTATACCTAATTTAACCCTATGAAAAAGTGACGTGTCAACTTAAAAAGTATAGCCATTTTTAACCCTTGGTGAATGGTACTAAAGTGATATCAATACAATCTTTAAAGTAGCCAGATAATGGTTTGCTACTTTGTTTAAATAACCAAAATATAATCAAAACTTTTCAGTTCAAGTCTTTGATAGGACTAAGTCATCCTTAAAACACCATTTAGTATTCAATAAAAATTGGGGCCCAAAAAAAGTATATTACTTACATTATTAATGTAGAGTTTCTAAACACTGATAGTACAACATAGTCAATCAATAGAATTTTTTAAAAATGTCATCAAATAATTCTAAATAATTATTTACTATAATAATTATACTCTGTATCATTTGATATCTTTTTGAGTTTTTATTGGTCCACAGGATATACACATCAGACTCGTCGATGTGATGGGAAACTCATATATGAAAATGAGAAACTCCTGCAAAGTAAAATGCAGTTAGAACTGCTTTAAGTTTTGGGGACACATTAAAATATTAAATGCTCTGATATTTTTCTCAGGCTTGCTTGTGAGTTGGGGAATACCATTAAATTCAGAATGGGTGCTATTTGATTTCAATTCTTGCTTCTTTATTATTATTATTATTATTATTATTATTATTATTATTATTATATATTATTTTAAGGTGTTTTATAATATTTTGTATGTAAGACTCATCTTTTAATTTGACAATAGAGTAGTATTATTTGTATATTAAAAAATTAGGTAGGCATTCAATTTATAATTATTTGATATAATGACAATTCCTATATAGACTGATATAATAACATTATTCATGTAACACCAAAACTCAAACCTTTATCTTTAATAAAAACAAGTCGTTTATCATTGTGTGCACGTAATATTCCTTGAGGTAGAATTTATCTTTTCCTATCAATATTCATACTCAAAACTTGTAGTCCTGAAAGAAGTTAATCATCTTCTTGGTTTTCAACATTTCAGCGATTCGAAAATTTGAATTAAGTGTAAGACTTTTGTTCCCCTCTAAGGACAGTGGGTTTCATAATTATTCTATCAAGTGGGAATGTCACTAGAGCAAAACTGCATATCATATAAGATAATGGGTTTCATATTTATTCTTTGATTGCGTATAAATTAAGTGGGAATGTTATATTGATTCATTTAACATGTCCCTATTTTTATGCACCTAATATGTTTCTAAATCTGAAAAATATTAACGTGTTCGTCATAAAAAAATATAAATATATTATGCATTTACTTTATTAGTAATAGCGGCTTGATCAATAATTTTAAGGTTTAAGGTTTAAGGTTTAGGGCTTGACCGGGACGATAAAGTCTGGTCAAGCCACATTTTTTATGTTTTAAATATTAATAAAATTAAATATTTGTATAATAATAAATTATTAAATTTTTTTATATTTTTTTAACTTATAACTAACTTAAGGTGAGGTAGTTATTTTTTTCCCCAAAAGAAGAAGTGAGTGGGAAAAGAGAAAATGTGGGAAAGATTTGAATTGAATTGACTTCAAAATAAAATTAAATAGAGTTAGGAGACACTAAAAAAATAATTATAAATGCGAATTATCTTTATTAATAGTATAGATTATAAAACTAATATGACTTTTTTTTAGCTAAAATACAGGGGATTAGAATAGGATGAGAATCAAACTCGTGATATCCCTTAACTCATTAAAACATATAGGAATCTACTACATTGTGTGCTTACATGCAAATTAATATGACCTTACCTTTCATATTAAAATTAAAGTTATTTTTAAATAGCCTTATCCATCTTTCGAGCTATTCTCAGTAAACACATGCTTTGTACTCAATAAATAGCTTTGAAAACGCCATTGTTTCAACTATGCCAAATCGAATTCGTTCTCACACTATCAGCATATTTGGTTTCCCGTTTGTAGAGCTTGGAATTGATTTTGATGGTTTTAGAATATGTTTGGTTTCAACATTGAATAATCAATTCTGTTGGCTCTAAAATTGATTTTTAGAGAAGTGAAAATTTCTTACTTTTTATCAAAATTAAATACGGAGAAAGCACCAAACATAAATAATTTTATTTTAAAATTAATTCTAACAAAATCAACTCTAATAGAATCAATTCAATCTAAAATCAATTTTATAAAGGTATAACTGAATACACACTATAGTCCTTTTTCTTTTTTTTTTTCAAATTTATTTTAGAGATTTTGACATTGTATATCAATCCCAATCTTTGCATTCATAAGTTTATTGACAATATTTAATATCCATGTTTGGGATCTCAAGCTACTCTCTTATACGTCTCTCTAAAATGGAGTTTTATTTTATCGGCATGTAAATTCTATCAAAACAAAATGTAATTAGTTATCAATATAATTTTTTAAGTAGTGAGTATGATAGTCAATTATTATAGTTGATATAAAAAAATAATTAAATAATTATGTAAAAATCTTTTCAATATCAGCATATAAAAATTAAATTCATAAATAAATTGTTAGTTATTAAAATAAATAAGCAATTATAATTAATTGTTTACGGTCATAAATTAATAAATATAATACACACACTAACTCCCTGCCTACAATTTAAAAAAGTAATAGCGAAGGAATAACAACATATATGATATATCCCTTTCAAAGGAAGATGACCCTAATTTATACTCAATTGGTGGGTGAATTTGAATTATCTAACGGGGGAAAAACAATAATTTTTTTTGAACATTTGTTTGGACCATTCATCCCCTGCATTACCAGTTACTCACGCCTACACTTCTTGGAATGCGAAGGGAGGAAAGAAAATGATTTATAATATAAAATTATATTATAAATCCTCATCTTTTTTTTCATTTAAAATCTAAACTCATAAATAGACCATGAATTAATATTAATATTTTTCTTACTCCTTTTCATCCAACCAACGGCTCTCTTGCTCTGTGTGATTTATGTTTTTTTTTTTCTAAAAAAAAGTGTAAACGTTATAACTTTTTCTATAATATTTTAAGAGCAATAATGTATAAAGACACATTATTTTCTTACAGAAAAGCCTTTGATTATATTTTCTTCGGTCAAGGGTTAAATTGTTTTTCAATCACTATTTTATACACGAGAAAAAAAAAAATCTGATCCGGGTGTGACACAAGGCATTGTGTTTTTGTTTTTTTGTTTTTGGGTTTGGGATGCAAGGCTATTGTGATTCTTTGAAAACATGCTTGGTCCGAAGCCCATTATTTATATTAACAAGGCCATTGTTTCCAAAATTATGGGCCTAAACCCGAAAGAAAAGAAAACGGTGCAGGCTGTCACCTTGCTTAAAAAACTATTGCTTACAGGAAAATGGTATTACTCGAATTTTTTTTTAAAAAAAAACTATTGGCTACCACAAAAATAGAAATAAAAAAATTATACGGTACATTTTAAATACCTATTACTCAATATCATAATTAATGATAACTGTTAGCAACACCCTCTTGATAACAGGAGGAATAGTCTCTTGTTTAATATTTAAAAATAATTCTAAAGCAAACAAACTATTTAAAAGGAACTAAGTTCTAATTCCTCATAAAATTGTCTATCAGAAAAACTAACCATATGGAAAGAGTAGTTTGGCTAAAATATTAAGAGATTGAAGTTTTTAACCTAATATATGGAAAATCCCAGAATCAAGTGTGCTGTGAGTGTACTTGTGTTAATTAGTTAATAAAAAAAAGTTTAAAACATAATTTAAACTAACAAATATTACATGTAGCAAAACATCATAAATAAATAACTTCTAATTTAATTTAAATACTTTTAATTCTGCGTTGTATTATGGTTATTTGCTCCAAAAGCTCATTTAAGCAGGCACCATGTTACACTAACAAAAGTGTTTTAGCTGCACCCACTATAAATAAAGATACTCATTTTAAAATTCTCCCCCCTTTTACGGTTTGAGTTTAATAATTCTTCTGTAGTTTTTTTTCTTCAAACGTAATCCTAACAAAAAAAAGTAACAATTTATGAGTTTAAGGGTATATTTTTAAATTTAGAGTTTGAGGTTTGCAGAAAAAGGCTAAAAGGAGGGAAAAAAATATTTGCAAAGTAAAGTTCTATACAGACACTTTTTTCCTTCTTTTATTTTCTTCTCAAATTCAAACTCGCTAAACATATTCGATCTTGTGTGTTTGATTTGAGAGTGAATACAAGATAAAAAAATTTCATAAATAAACTCTTTATATATAAGTTATACATTGAACTGTATCATAAAATATTTCATTTTTTACTGTTATCAAAGAAACCCTAAAAGCACCATATGAATGAAAAGTATTGGATCACCGGTACTAATTCAAATACTTTTACCACTTAGTGATATTCTTTTAACTTTTAAGTATAAAAGATTTTTTAGAAAATGAAAAACTAAAAAGTGAAAGGATCAAATAATACTATTAAATAGAGAAATATAAATTAATATAATTTGATTTCAAAAATATTATAAAACTTAAAGTTTATATATAACTTAAAATGTTGAAAATTAATTTTTTATAATTATTTTTTAGATTTTATACAAAATTTAAAAATAAATTTTTAGGTGAAAAAATTTGATTTTCAGCCCATATAATCCCATTTGGACTCCCTTTAATCCCACTGAGTCAGTTGAACCAATTCAGAAGACAGAGAACAATAAAAAAAAACTCCTCATTTTGGCATGTTGAATGTCAAAAAGCTAAAACGAGCAAATTGACAAATCTAATATTAAAAACAAATCAAGGAAGGAAGAAAACATTCAAAGCCACCGACAAGAAAAAAATTAATTAGCAGCATATTTCAATTTGCATATTAAAAAAAAAACTATAAACATAGTTTGTATTGGTGTGACGTGACGCCTCTTTGGCTAATATAGAATTAATAAGTTAATATAACAATTATCTTTTATTAATTGCACTGGCTCTTCACCTCGTATCAAATTATAATTTTCTTTTGATGTGAACTTTTGATCTTAATTCACCTTAAAACTTGTTAACTATTAGTTGTCACTTTACTTACTCCTAACACCTTGTGCTTCAATTTTTTTTGGCGACGTTTTGTTTTTTGGACAAATTTAAGTCAAATCTCAACCAAATAATGTGAATATTTTTCTTAAGAAAAGTAAATATTTTTAATTTTAAATTACTCATTCTAGAAAAATATTTCTACTGTTTTATTTTTTAAAAATTAAATAAATATAAATAACTTGGTCTGACCCCTTGTCCTTGTTTGAATTATGTTTTGAATGTTTTTTCATTCTACTTCAAATTCTATTATTATCATTATATAATTCTTTAACTCTAGCCATCAAGTAGCTATGGGTAAGGAGGCCAATTCTATGGTGAATAAATATGAGTTTTGGGTCACATGGCCTCTGAAAATATATATATTAAAAATTGATTAAAATTACTCTTATACTCTCTATTTCATTTTTCTTCATAGCTCACCTTCATTTCTTTCTTTCTTCCCTTTCATGCTGCAACAATCTCATCACAGGCAATCAAAATAAACTCAATCCATACAATCCAACATCAAGTCATTTTTCCAAACCTCAACACACAAAACTAGAGACCATAGTTTTTAAAATCGAACTGGTGATCGACTCAATCAAGGTACTAGGTCATTGGCCCAACCGGTGAGTCACTGGTTGAATTGGATTTAATTAAAATGATATACAAAATTACAATTTAATACAATTTAATATGTAATATATATATTTAGTGAGACATATATAAATAAAGAAGAATGTGGCCTAGTGGTAGCCCATGCAGTCTGATGGAGTTTTTAATTAAATTCCATATAACATTGCCCTGGTTCGGTTTGTGCACGGTTGGCTTGCGCCGGTTCGACATTGGCCTGCCCAATTCGCTCCGAGTTTGACCAGAGTTGATTAGTTTTGGTGCGGATCCGGTCCATTCAAAGAACCAGCTCGGCCAAGTGGCTGGTTCACTGGTTTTCCGGTTGAACTGGTTGGTTCGATTCAATTTTTAATACACTGCCAGAGACCAAACACCACACAGGCAACACAAGATCAAGCCAATCTTAGTCAAAATAAATTCCATACATATACAAACCATAATACCCATGAACTAGAAACAAAAATATAAGAGAAGGAGACCATGGCTACTGTCGCCATTGGCTTTACCAGTGCGGCTTCACCCTTCATGGGTGTGAAACACCATCACAAGCTATTGCGCCCTTAGCATCATCTCTACAAAACTCTTGCGAAGCCCCATTTATAGCATAACTAGACAAAAAAAAAAATCACTGACCTTGTTTATTGAATAGATAGCATTATTGGTTTTAGATCCCCCTCTATTTGCCTTGTTTCTGAGTTAAAGATCCAATTTTTTTGGCATTCTTAAAGCTGCCTTCTCTTAACTACTAGGAGAAGATTCCCTTCCAAACCCCTATTTTGATGTCTTCATCTGGGTTTTTAGTTTAGGAAAGTAGCTAGCTCTACTTATAAGTTTTGGTTTTGAGGAGAATTTAACAACGGTACAGGTCCCAAAAAAAAGATTGATAGCCAAAGGTGGTGGACGTGAGGGGAAGAGATGGTAGTGGACAATGGTGGTAGAGTTATAGGATATGGTGGTCATGGGAGAGGAAGAGAATAGAGGAAGAGAATGAGAGAAAAGGATAAAAATTGACAAATTACTTATACACTAACTTTTATAAATATTAGAATATAAAAATAAATTTTAGTTACAATTAATTCTGCTTGTTGGATTTAATTATTAATGAATGAGATTTAGGAACCACTTGATCCTAAACTCATATTTCTTCCCTGCAAAATTTGCCTTGGCAAGGAACATACTAAAGATGATATTAGTCATCTATTACTGCTACTACTATTATTATTATCATCTAAATCGTCCTTAGATTTTGAGTTTAAAGTTTATTTAATTTTTGTTTTCATTTGTTTTCTATTTTGTAAGGTTCTATTAATAAAATAGTCAACTTTGTTCACCCGATTTATGAAAATAGAAAATAATTAAAAACAAAAAATAAAAGCATAGAATAAAAACAGAATCTAAACAAGCCATAAATTTTATCATGCCCAATGCCAACTTTTTCTTCCATTTAATATTTGTTTCCCTTCGTTTCAATTTTTCCCCATGTTCTTACTCATTCTACTTTTTATTGTTATTATTCTTTAAAGTCAAGTGAAATATTATCCATGAGTGCGTAAATTAGTTGACAAGAGATTGTTCTAATTTAATAAGAGATTTTGAATTCGATATTAAAAAAAAAAAAGATTTTGAATTGAACCCTTGAATATATAACTATATTAAATATCAGGATACATGCGGTTTAGACCAAAAAATAAAACTCAAGCTAACTATCAGAATGTGTCAATTACATTCTATTATTATTCTTACTGTTATTTTTTATTCTCATTATTTACAAGTAATTTAGAAAATCTAAGTTTGCAGCAATTTGTAACCTTTAGATTACATCGAGTTAAAATTTTTTCCCATAATTAAGAAAGTGATATTTGTCACCATGTAGTTTTGATTTTTTGACCTTGCCTCCAGGTGATTGGTTACATCAAAATTTTGGCTCTTTGTAGTTTCATTACCTTGGATTACAAACTCATTTGTTTAATTATTATTTTTTAATGAAATACTATTTTGATATTTTGAAAAGCCGTGCCCGTTTGTGTTCTGATTTAGCCAGCAAAACATAAAAGTTGCTAACGAAATCATAGGAAGCAAAAGTGACAAGGGTGATAAGATATTAGTCAAAAGAAAAAACGGAGATAAGCTGAATTCAAAGTTAACATTAATCATAAACTCGTAAATCAACTAGTATATTATTATCAAATTTACATCGTACATTTATATCAAATTAAATATTATAAATTATAAAAATTATAAATTAATATATAAAAAATTATAAATCAGTATTTTACACACTGATTTATAATTTTTTACATGTTAATTTATAATATTTAATTTAGTATAAGTGTTTGGTGTAAGTTTGATATTAGTTATTTATAATTTCTCTTACTATTATAATTTTTAGTTATGGTATTCATTATTTTAATTGTATCAATTATTTAATTTTTAAAAAACAAATATCATAAATAATTCCTCTTTATTAATTATTTAGCTAAAATTTAAAAATGGAAATCAATTTATTCCAATATTAAATTTTGTATGCTTATTACATTCAAATCAATCTAACTACTGAATTATCTGATGTTACAATCATTTCCGTTAAAATTTTGTAGGGATAGAGGTCAGAGGACCTCCTTTGTCGTAAAAGATAATTTAAAAAGTGAAAAATCAAATCACCAACCTGCGAACTTTCCTTTGGTGATATAAAATAGATAATAATATGCTTTTTTTTGAAAAAATCGAAGATAAATATGAAAATGACTGTTTTGATTTCAAGTGGGGACAGATGCGCATTGGATTTAAGATTCAGAAAAGGGAAGTTTCGAAGAAGCTAATCAGCAACTTGAGAGGCTTGAGAATTGAGATTCTTGTTCCTTTTTCCTTCCTTGAAAAACAATTACTAACACAAACATTGTTATATCCGACAATACCTGTTCCTATTCGTTATTTTATAATTGACGAACACGAATCTCTCTCCCCTTTGAACATTTCAATACCCTCTCCCTATCCCCCATATTCAATCACGTTCACTTTATTATCCCAATTCAACGCTTGAGTTTTAAAGCCATTTATTCATTCATTATTGCCACTCATTTTGGCTTCTTCAATTGGGCATTCATCAAGGTAATTACACTTCTTCTTTGGCTTCTTGCTAATTGTTGTTATTATTTTTTTCTAAACTTTGTGGTAATTGAGTAGAGTCTGAATGAACGCTGCAACTTTGATTTCAGGGGTTTGGTTCATGGTGTGCATGATGGGTGTTGTTGCAAGGTTTTATTTTTAGTGAACCTCTGTTGGTTGCTTTGAGTCTGCTTCTGGGTGTCCCTTACTTTCTGCTAGTTTTGATAAATTCAATATTGGGTCCCGCTGGATTTGTTGACTTTGGTTTTGAGATTGCAAATAATATCACAACAATTGGATATTATGAGTTAGTTTGTGAAGGATATCATAATTGAAATGTCAAATTTGTGAGATAAGGGAACTTGGAGTTGGAGTTTCTGCATCAAGTTGTTTAATATCTTTTTTTTTTTTTAATAATTGGTTGGAAGCCTATTTTGGGGTGTAGCTGGACTGCTGGAGAAAGTTATGGAATTAGCTCAGCAGAGAGTTACGGTGAATGGAGTAGCTGAGGAGACGGATGGTGAATCTTCTCCGGAGGCGCCACTAAGGGAGCGCCGCATCTACCCTTCCCATCCTGGTGGTTTGGTGAAGAAGAGAGCTTATATCTTTGATGGTATGGGGAATTTTTATAACAAGGATTGGGATCTTGCAGACCTTTATCAGAAAGAGAAAAAGGAATGGGATGCGGTGGAAAGCCGGGGGAATGAGTTCTCTTGGTACCATGTGGAACTCCCAAAAGGAAATCAAAGGTTGTCACAGTCTGCACAGGACCTGATTGGTGTTCTTTGCCCACCCTTGAAACTCCAAGATATTCTCTCGCTTGTCAGCAATGGACCCTTTTGTGCGCATGTTGATGGGGCACTTGTCTTTCGGGTTAATTCACCTGGTCCTCCCTCAAGTGATTTCACATTTAGACTTGCTGCTAGAGTTACAGATAATTCAGTAATTACTGTGTCCTTGGGGCGTGTTCCCAGGTTAGGCTTCTCGCGCATGGGTGAATCTCTACTTTCTGAGATTCCTAGTGTTGAAAGCTCCTCTAGTTTTAGAGGTCAACAACAGGAAGGAAGTGGGTTTGTGATTAAGGAGCATGTTCTTGAGTTTTTGTTGACTATGAATCACTCTGAGGAAGCTGACAATCCCGTGCCTAGATCTGTCTCAAATCTTGTAGTTCACATAATCGACACACATGTAGATCAGCTTCAGGATCTTGTGACGAAGCTTGAGATGGACTTGGACTCTGTAGAGCTGGACTTGGATAAAGGCAATATCCTTTTAAACCTCTTGATCCCCCCAGTTCCATTCTCTAACAATGACATTCACAACTATAATTTTATTTGCTTTGTACCATTGCTTATTAATTGATAGCTTTGAGGATATATTGAGTCTCAAATTAGTGATCTTCTCATCTCGTAAGTTCATGTTGTTGTTGATTACTGCAAGTATGCCTTAGTTTCTATTTAACTTAAAAGGAACAGTGAAATGAGTTATATGCACTTAATTGGTCTCTTTGATGTCTAAGGGTTGAAATTATCTAAAGATGACATTTGAATTTTTTGATAATCAATTATTTTGATTAATTTACCTCTGATTTCATTCAATAAATTTGTTGATAAAGGTAATTGAATATAACCCTAAATCTTTCGGGTACATACATAATCCTAAGTCTTTGTCTGTTATTTTAAGTTGTCCACCATTATATTGCTTTAGGCATAGGAGTAGTGGAAAGTGAACTGGCTAAAAGAGCTACCCCAAAGCTTTTGCAGATTGTTTCCTCTTAAGTTTAACATCTGTTAACTGCATCAATTATTTCTTTATCCAACATCTTGATGATCTTTCGTCCAATCAAGATGTCATATGATGCATTTCTAGTCTTTTCATTAATGACTTGTTTATTCTTGGCACTGATTTCAATGACATTACTAATCTGCTTGAACAAGTCTATTAGCTCTTCTTCTCTCGTCCTCCTTTTTGTAATATTCTTTTCCTCTTGTCAATAATATTTGTTCTTTTATTAAAAAAATATCTATTAGCTATTCATTAGGTACAAGACCTAAAATTTAGTGCCATTGCTTCAGGATCTCTTCTGTTAGAAATAAGGGAATGTGATTCTGGCAAATCCTATTTTAAGTCTCTCTTAATGTGCTCTTGTGTTCAATACATTTTTGTTCAAAGGATATATTGTGCCTCTTAGAAATGGTTGGGAAATGGGAATATGCCTTTCAGGAGTCAAATTATACTGAAAAAATAAGTATATAATTTATAAAAATAAAGCAGTACATGTATGTTATGCTATATACTATATTATGCTAGTATTGCACGAATGTTTTCTGAATTACAGTAACCATTGGTTTTATGAATCTATGCATGATACATATGGGGAGGTTTGTGTTTTGTTGGAATGTTAAATAAAGAATGGTTGGCCAGGAGTGGTGGTAAATTATCTGTGTTAAAACTTTTTCACCACTGATGGTGATATGCAATGAGGAAGGACTCGTGAAGGCCTTTCACAACACAATATTTTACATAAAGGAACCATTGGAATGGATGTTCAGTTGGTAATTATTCATGCCACTGTTCACCATTCAAAAAAGCCAAAAGTAGGGGAAGAATTCCTGGATATAGGTGGCTTATAAAATAATAAGAATGCTCACATGGTATTTTGATGTGGCATACTGTAGCCTGAAGCTTACCTTAAAAATTTTGTTGTCCGGTGAACTTAAATTATTGAGTGGCTTTGGTGTATAAACTGAAATTTCTGTTTCCAACTTGTTTTTGTTGCAAATGTGCTTGGTGCTGGTTCCTTGATGTGCCATCTTTTACATGTTTTATGGTGTTGAATTAAGGAAGAACTATCTTCTTGATCATAGGTGGTTATGCTCTGAAGAAACAGATGCTAGATGACAGAAGATTCCCCAAACTGCATATTAATTTGCAGCGTCTCCTACAGGTGCTACGTCACTTATTTTATGCTTTCATTCTTATTTAATGTTATGGACCCTTGAGAAGAGAAACAAAATCATCAACCAGGAATTTAAATGAATCTCACTAAAGATCATTAAATTGGTAAAATATCACTCTCAGAATCAAGTTCATAGGTAATTTAACATATAGTTTTGTCATCAAGATAAGGGTTATGGTCTTATGGGTCACCACAGTATAGTTATACTCAATGACATCAAGATTCAATGGGGGCATCTCTTTTGGTTCATTGACACTTTTTTCTTTTTTCTGTTTGGGGGGTTGGGGTAAAAAGATATTTATGTAGTTTATACTTCAAGCAAGGATTTAGTAGGTTCTTATTTTCCTTTTGCTGCGGTTCTGACAGCTTACTCAAAATTGCATTCAAAAAAGTAGAAAAAGGCTTTAAGGAAACATAACTGCTACTGGAAATTTCTTCTTTTATTGTGTAAGTTGGAAACATGGACAAGGAGAGAAAAGAAACTCAGCTTGTACTTGTAAATAATTGTAACAAGGGATATTACCATGCTGAGATGACATTATTGCTTCCATCTGAGTTGTTCTCGTAGTTATCAGATCAAATTGTGTGGAGTAACTTCCTTTTGGTTTTTCATTACCTTCATTCAGGTAATTGCCAATGGAGAGCAAGTGTACCTTCGAGTCAAAGAAAAATGCTCTTCAAAAAGGTGGTTTGCCAGTGAAGACATTAACTCCCTTGAAGAACTGATTGGAAGGCTAAGGAGGCTGAAGGAGAATGTAGGGTTTATAGTAAATCGGGTCACCGCAATTCAGGCTAGTCTTGACAGCTGGCAAGCAGAGCAAATAAACAGGAAGCTATACTACCTATCGTTCCTTTCCATAATATTCCTCCCCTTATCCGTCATAACCGGAGGTTATCAACTCAATTCTTTAGTCTTCAGTTCTGAACTTTTATTATCCACATGCATAGGCAAAATTGTATATGATTCTGGTTTTTGGATTCTGGTTGCAGTGTTTGGGATGAATGTTGGAGGAGTTCCGTGGACGGGGCAGAATGTCCCAGAACTACAGGACGGTTTTCGCAATGTAATGTTACTCTGCGTGGCGATGCTACTTCTTGTACTTCTCTGCTTCATCTTCCCAACTCTTTATAAACGTGTAGCTGTTGCGTGGCAAGAACGGGGTGGTCTTAGGAGAAGCTTGTCACTGAACAGGAAATCGTTGCTGAGGAGACCTTTGCGAATAGGAGAGCAAGATAGAGGGGGCTACCTTCGGATTTAATGCTAAAAGGGTTTGGGTCTACTTCATTGCCTATTTGCTATGAAGAATGAATGAATGATCGTTTAAGTCACATTAATACTTGTTTTTTCAATAATGTCCCAGTGTCCCACTTACGGCCCAAGCAATTTTATCAGCTGGTTTCCAATGACTTCCTCAAAAGAAGCATGACAAACTGACAACTAGTTGTCAGTAAAACAATCTCCTGAAGCCAATATGGAATCTTGTGACGCCGAGAGCGCAGAATGGAGAATCTGATCAAGACATCTTATTCTTTCATTGTTTTGTTTTGTTTTTTTTTTTCTCTTCCTTTTTCCTTTGGGGAGGGGATATGTGGGTCCTTTATTGTGGCAATTCTGGGGATATTTTTCTTGTTATGTACATAGTTTTTTTTATAAAGTTTATTTTGGTACTATAGTAGAAGCAGCAGCAGAATTTGAGTTAGTTATATTATTCGTTACCTCTTTGTTTGGAGCATTGGACTTGTGCTTTTGGTTCATGATTAATCGAAGTCTCGAGTTTGAGGAGTTTTGAAGAGTAGACGGTTCAAACTGAGAGAGATAATCTGATAATGGGTGGCTGTCAGGTGGCTCCTGCTTCATTCGATGCATTTCAATACAGAAGAAGCCATCCCTGGTAAATTCTTGTTCTTTGATTGCACACCTGTCTAAACGAAGTCATGTGAATTGTAAATCATTTGAATATGAATTTGATTATTGTTCAGTAGTCAATACATTTGTTCACCATATTCTTTGCCACAAGAGGTTCACGAGGAACAAGTATAGAGCCTCTTGAGAGATCTTAAACTACTGCATCTTTAGACGAGCTCATGAAATTGTTTCGGAGTAGCCAGGTTTAGTTTTGATAGAGAGAACCAAAATGAATATGAAAGGAATGAAAGAAAGGAAGAATAGACAGCAAGATAGGTAAAATTATGTCCCCTTACGGCTGTTCCCAATGCAGTTTGATTCAGTTTTGAGGTAAAGGCCAATTGATTCAATTAATAAATTTTATTTTGGCTCAAACCAAATCAATTTAAATCAGTTTGGATTGATTCAGTTTTTAGTTTTTACTATAAAATTTATAAATATAAAAAAAATAATTATAAAGAACATTAAATTATAGCAATTGTTATTTTATAACTATATCATTATAAGATGTAACCTAATTTTTAAAATTTATACTAAAATGTCATCCTATAACTAATAAGTTAACGAATGATTAAAAAGTTGAATAAAAATTATATTTATTAAATTAAAAGAATTAATATATAATTAAAAATCTTAAATATTGAGTTAAAATATGAGATAAATTTAGATATGGATAGAAAATTTTTGTAAGTAATACGTTTAATTAATAAATAAAATTATTAATGTAATATGTTACTAATTCACTTTGATTTTGTTTAATTTTAAAAATAAGAATCGAAAATTATGATTTTTATAAATTAAGCAGTTTTAATTCGGTTATGATCATCTGTAAATCCTGATATGTCGAATAGCTGGTCAGAAGTACGTGCAAAGCAAGTTTTGATACCAAACACTTCTATTAATAAAATATTATACTACGCACAGGAACATTCTTAATGAATAACTTAGCTAGAAACCTGATTATGGACCGGGATTGCGACTACTTCTGGTTAAATAAAATTCTTCCATTCTTTTTGGTTTGTGAACTAAAAAGTTAAATATGATCCAATTTATGATTTGTGTTCCGTGAACCAATTTACTTTTCCCATTATAAATTTCTTTGTTGAGAAAAATAAAAGTAAAAAAATGCCCAAAGTATATACACATCAAATGAAATAAGCAAAAAATTGGAGGAGTACAATCATCAACCAACCATCCAGTCTAGTAGAGGTCGTGGCACCATATGGGCCACGTACCTGTAGATGCTGAGATACCTAGGCACTGTTTGGAGGAACGTGTTAATCCATCTAGAACCTTCGCCTTCCTTATCTGACTCTTTTTTTTTCTATTCTTTTTTTTTTTTATACTGATTTTTTTTCTATTCCAATTCAAGTATTCGCTTCTATGCCAGTATTTTCGTATAAAAACATATTATTTATTTTTTTATGTTTTTTAATATATTTGTACGATTTTTTTAATTTTTAATAACAGTATAATCACTAGAAAAAAAATGTACAAATTTTTTCAGCACCTAAGTTTTAATCTTTTGAAGTATTTTTCATAAAATTAAATAATTTTAATTTTTTAAAAGATATTTAAAAATATCAATTAAGTATTATTATTATTATTATTTTCCCTAAAAGCCGGTTCAAACCAGCCATAGCCCCTCTACTATATTCTTGGTCAAGAGGCCAAAACCCTAAACCCTCAAAAAGTGGTATAAAACCTCTCGCATTCTCTTCACGCGTCTCTTTGTTCCATTTTCTCCGCTTCTGATCACCAACTCCACTTTTGACCATGGCAGCTGCCGCCGTGCTCCGCTCTCTCCGCCGCCGCGATGTTGCATCTGCTTCAGTCTCCGCCTTTCGCTCGGTAACCTTCCCACCGCTTCTCTTGCTTTTCATCTAGGTTTTGTTACTTGTGGTGGTTGCTCCGAAATTTACTTGATTTTCAGAGTTGATCCATGAGGTCCTTATTCATTTCCCGTTGCTGTTGTTCTATTCACCTGATTTATCATATATGTTTTGTTGAGCGCGAATTCTTCTGTTTTTTGTCCCTAGTATTTTGTGTTGCCTGCTCGTTGATTTTGTTCAGATTTTAGCTCAGGCTGCTAGAATTTGAAACTTTTTTCTTGTGATTAATTTTTAAGTGTTTTCGTGTTATACATACATACATGTGTGTGTGTGTGTGTCGCATTTAATGGCTCAAAACCTTGCGAGATTATCTATGTTTATCTGTGCCAATTCTTTGCCCAGTGATTGTTGCTTTTATTAGCTAGAATCTATGCTTTTTCGTGGTAGTCAGTTATAGCTTTTGATTTTAGAGTTGCTTATTCGTACATCTGACCCTCCAAGGCTGCATGATTGTTTTCCGCTTTTGGGATCTTAATTAAAAATACCAATCGGGGTTGATACCATTGTGTTGTCTGTAGAAATGTGTCGTGTATGATGATGTATGGTGACTTCTATTCTGAAGGAACTTTTTCCTTTCTTTCAAATGTTTGTGCAGTTGACGGGAAGCACTAAGCCTGCATATGTAGCTCACAGGTGGTCAAGTTTGTCTCGACCATTCAGGTGCCATTTGTGGTTCTGGTTTCATTAGTTACACACTTACACGTAGAGAGGTGTAGTAATACTTTTAGTCATTGATCATATTTACTCACTGTGACTTTTAATCTTCTCTACAGTTCTAGGCCTGCTGGAAATGATGTCATCGGTATTGATTTGGGTACCACCAACTCGTGTGTTGCTGTTATGGAAGGAAAGGCAAGTCATTCTTGCTCATAATTTCTTGTTTTGTGTTTCCATTTTACAGAGTATGGTGTTTGTGCTGACTCTTATTGTATTTCTTTCAGAATCCTAAAGTCATTGAAAATTCGGAAGGTGCTCGCACAACACCATCTGTGGTTGCTTTCAACCAGAAAGGGGAGCTGCTTGTAGGTACACCAGCAAAACGGCAAGCAGTCACAAATCCTACAAACACTCTCTTTGGTACAAAACGTTTGATTGGTAGGCGCTTCGATGATCCTCAAACACAGAAGGAGATGAAAATGGTTCCATACAAGATTGTTAAGGCTCCAAATGGAGATGCTTGGGTTGAAGCTAATGGGCAGCAGTATTCCCCTAGCCAAATCGGTGCCTTTGTTCTCACCAAGATGAAGGAAACTGCAGAAGCTTATCTTGGGAAGTCAATTTCGAAGGCTGTAGTTACCGTACCAGCTTACTTTAATGATGCTCAGAGGCAGGCTACCAAAGATGCTGGTAGAATTTCAGGTCTTGATGTGCAGAGAATTATCAATGAGCCCACTGCTGCAGCACTTTCATATGGGATGAACAACAAGGAGGGTCTCATTGCAGTTTTTGATCTTGGAGGTGGAACATTTGATGTATCCATCTTAGAAATTTCTAATGGTGTTTTTGAGGTATATTAGTTTAGTTATTTTTCTGCTTCACTTTCTTAACCTGCTAGAGGAATAATATGGAAACTTATTTTGATAACATTTCGTATTAAGGTGAAAGCAACAAATGGTGACACTTTCTTGGGAGGAGAGGATTTTGACAATGCCTTATTGGACTTTCTGGTGAGCGAATTCAAGAGAGCTGAGAGTATTGACCTTTCAAAGGACAGGCTTGCCTTGCAGAGACTTCGTGAAGCTGCTGAGAAAGCTAAGATAGAACTGTCTTCAACATCGCAAACAGAAATAAATCTGCCTTTCATCACTGCTGATGCATCTGGTGCTAAACACTTGAACATCACATTGACTAGATCTAAGTTTGAGGCTCTGGTAAATCACTTGATTGAAAGGACTAGGGCACCATGCAAGAGCTGCTTGAAGGATGCTAACATATCTATTAAGGATGTTGATGAGGTTCTTCTTGTTGGAGGGATGACCCGGGTACCCAAAGTCCAAGAGGTGGTTGCAGAGATCTTTGGAAAGTCTCCTAGCAAAGGAGTAAATCCTGATGAGGCAGTTGCTATGGGAGCGGCAATCCAGGGTGGTATCCTACGTGGAGATGTTAAGGAGCTATTGCTCCTTGATGTTACACCACTGTCTCTAGGTATTGAGACTTTGGGTGGTATTTTCACAAGGTTGATCAACCGTAATACTACTATTCCTACCAAAAAGAGCCAGGTAATTCTCATCTAATAATTTCTTTAGACTGTTGGTTCTAAGTTGCCATTTCGCAAGGAAGTGTATTTGGTCTTTAAAAAGAATGTTATATTAAAATCATACAATTATATGTATAGTTGAAATCCCCCACAAAATTTCTTGTCCATTCGATTTTATTTTTGCAATTTTTTCATGCGGTCTTGTCTTTTCCTGGCTTGTGATTTCATTGTTTCAGGTGTTTTCAACAGCAGCTGACAATCAGACACAAGTAGGTATCAAGGTGCTACAAGGTGAGAGGGAAATGGCTTCAGACAACAAAATGCTTGGAGAATTTGAGCTTGTTGGCATTCCTCCTGCTCCTAGGGGTTTGCCTCAGATTGAGGTTACCTTTGACATTGATGCCAATGGCATTGTCACTGTCTCTGCTAAAGACAAGTCCACTGGTAAAGAACAACAAATCACAATCCGATCATCTGGTGGTCTCTCAGAAGATGAGATTGAGAAGATGGTCAAAGAAGCCGAGTTGCATGCTCAGAAAGATCAAGAGAGAAAGGCTCTTATTGACATCAGAAACAGTGCAGATACTACCATCTACAGCATAGAGAAGAGTTTGGGTGAATACAGGGATAAGATTCCCAGTGAAGTGGCCAAAGAAATTGAGGATACAGTTTCAGATTTGAGAAGTGCAATGTCAGGGGAAAATGTCGATGAAATTAAGTCAAAGCTTGATGCTGCAAACAAGGCAGTCTCCAAGATTGGCCAGCAAATGTCAGGTGGTTCTGGTGGCAGCTCCTCTGCTGGAGGTTCTCAGGGTGGGGACCAGGCTTCTGAGGCAGAATACGAGGAGGTGAAGAAGTGAAGCGCACATTTTATTTTTTCCTGATGTATCTCTAGATAACAAGTCAAAAATGAATCATCTTTTTAGTTTAGTAGAAGAGAATATAAGGTTACTTATTTTTTAACTAATGTCGGATGTCGTTTTTTGTCACAAGGCTTTTCAATTTGTGGTATTTGTGGAATACCGAACCATGTTTGAATAACGATATTGAAAACTTCAAATTTTTGCCAGTAGTTTATTCCCCACTTCTTATGATGGCATTCACTTGTATTTTCCACTTCAGGTGAATTGATTGGAATAGGTGATCTGCATAGTGATTTTGGAAGCTTTTGATGTAAGATATAAAGCTGGTTTGGGTTACCCTTAAATTTCTCAGGTGGACGGATACATACCTTTCTAAGGAAAGGTATAAAAATGAGCTGCTCTGCGTTGTTTGGGTAGGCTACATATGTGGAGACCATTCCCATCTTAAGCCTTAGATTTTTATTTGTCCCGATATTCAATCATCACTGCAGAGATTTACAAAGACCCAAAAATATTTATAAGATAAAAAATGTACTAACAGTTTAATTAGTTTGGAAAAAAAAGCTTATCGAACTCTTAAATTCTTAGTCCCATAACATTAGATCAAATTTTTTATTAACCCCATAATATAAATTTCTGAACATGCCATAATATTATCAAAATAAAAAATAAATAAATAAGTAACATTGAAATATAAAAAAATAATAACATAGAACATTCTCTATTTTTATTAAAAATAATAAATACTAAATATGATATATTTAAAGTACTAAAACGCCTTTTGGACAGGATCTTCGCAAAATAAGGGCATAATCTCCAAATCTATCCTTAAACTAATAGTATTCTTCCCCAAGTTTTTTGTTCCCGTCACTATCTCAGCGGAAAAAAAAAATCCTTAAATATTATCTGATTGCAATGATTTCCATGAATAATTCTTTATTATCATCCTTATTTTTATAAGCCATAACTCTTTTACCCTCCACTAAACATACCATGAATACATAATGTCACATTTGTATTTATTGCCTCTTCATGCGAATCCTAAATAGTACGACTCTTCTATTTATATTTAAATTATCTATCCTCACATTTTATTTAGATTATTATACTCACTTTTTGAATGTGACTTATATGCCCACAAGGTTTGGTTTGCCAAGCTGGTCTGCGGTTTATGCATAAGTGCTTATTTGTTGGGATGATTCTTTTCCTCCATAAAAACTTTTAACTGAAAAAAAAAGTGACATGTAATGTAAGAATTTATTTACCAAACTTGACTCGGACAAATATATATATGAGTAAATATTCAAATTGATTGTTAGAAAAAAAATATTAGTATTGAGATCCCTCACAATTATAAAAATAGGATACTATAGATCCTTGAAAATTTCATTAATGGACAAATTATTTTTTGACAAAAAAAAAAATCAATGTTGAGATTCTTTACAATTAGAAAAATAGGGCATTGTAGGTCCTTGAAATTTTCATTTTGATAGACAAATTAGTTCCTGATAAAAAATATTTGTGTTGAGACCTCTTACAATTACAAAAATATGATTTTATTGTGTTATTTTGTAATATGTAATTATTGTACTCTTTTGAAAAAATGATTGTGAATTTATGATATTAGTATTGTAGTGCCTTAGAATAATATAGTGATAAAGCATAAGAAATTCAATTTCAAATGATATTCTTTTCTTAGGTGATAAGTTGTGGACCAATGGTTTCTTTCTTGATAATGGATAAGGTGAAATATTAGAACATTTGAGAGGAGAAATTTGTCAAAAAAAAGTGTATTTTTGTTAGTATTGATTATGATTAAATTGATAGATGTCATATAGATTAATAATCAAAGTTCACGTTAGCATTGAATATTTTCCAGATGAGTCACGGATCTGTATATCTTATTTTCACAATTATGAGGGATTTTGACACTAATTTTTTTATTGTTAGGGACTAGTTTGTCTATCAACTAAATTTTCAGGAACCTATAGTGTCCTATTTTTATAATTGTGAGAGACTTCAACACTAATATATTTTTTATCAAAGACTAATTTATCCATCAATAAAATTGTCATAGACTAACTTGGGTGTTTACTTTATAATCAATTATCCCTAAACCCATCTAAGGTGGCTAAATTATAAAGATTTCAAACCGGGCTAGCTTGCCAAAATTAAATGGGCTGAAATAGTTAGTTCGGCTCCCTTTTTTGCCAAAAACTAAAAAAAAAAATTGCACAAACAAGTTTTTAATAGTTTGATAAGGCTTTTTTTTAAAAAAATAATTTTTAATTTTTTATATTAATTGATGCATACCTAAATTTTTAAAATTCAAAGTAACTAAGTACTAACTCTTTAAATTTAATCATTTACATATAATAGATTATAATTTATTACATACAGTGTATGTATTTTTTTTCCTTTTTTTTATTCAGAAACATGTTAAATTTAGTTTGAACTTGATCTCGTATCTCTTTAGTTTGGGTCTTTGGGATTGTTGTAAATCAAATACCAATAAATTATGACTTTTTTATTTTCTTTTTAAAAAGTATAAAAAAAGACTTAGGTCTGCGAGCCAAGTTCGCCTCAAATCACTTAAACTCGTGGATTAAGCAGGATAGATTAGGTGGGCTTGAATTTTTTGACGGGCTCAAAAATTCAGCTCAGCCTATTAAAATTTACAGTTTTAGTGAATTAATTTAGCAAGCCGAGCCCATTTTGATGTCCCGATCAAATTATCATACAAAAGTCATGCATTGCTGCCAATAAAATAAGTAAACTTTTGTCAAAAAAAAAAATTAAATAATCAAACCAAGTTTGAATACTAAATCCTTAAATGCAATTATTACTTTCCTCTTCATAAAAACAAATTCAGAGAATTATTTTTTTCTCAAAGGAAAAAAAAATACTGAAAAATTTAAAAACCTAATACCGTAGCGAGGAATCCCATTCCCTACACTTGACCTTGACGGCTTTAACTAGCAAGTAACGAGCAGCACACAAAATAAAACCCAAAAAGGTGTTGGAACCACAGCCAGAACCTTCTTTGTAACGCGAGTGAGGTTTAACCCTAAAACCTTCAACGCCCCACTCTCTGCCACCACTTCTCTCTCTCTCTCAAATGGCCGCTAAGAAAAGGAACCCTTCCCCCGACGACGAAGCCGCGCTTGAACCACACGCACACGCCACCAACGATTCTCCCAACCCTCCAAAGAAGAAACCGAAGAAGGACAAACACAACAGTGACCAAAAACAAGGACACGTGGCACCAGATGGCTCCGTCAAGCCAATGGAGAGGAAGAAGAAGCGCAAGGCTCTCGACAAGGAGAGGCGCCGCGCCGCAGCAGCAACCGAATCCGAACCTCAGAAGCCGAACCACCCTGCCACCGGCGAACCGGCTGAGCCGGTGGTGGTGGAGTCGCCAGGAACAAGTGGCAGCGGCGGAGCTGCTACTCTCCCGGAGTTCCATATTGGCGTGTTCAAGGACCTGGCGGCGGCGGCGGAGGCGTCGAGGGAAGCTGCGGCAAAGCAGATGGTGAGGGAGCTGAAGGCGGTTCAGAGTGCGTACGATGCGCTGGAGGAGAAGGAGGTTGGAGATGGAGGATTCAAGCTTGAAGCTGAGAAGGACGATGGATTGGATGATTGTGCTCCTTCTGTTCGATACGCTGTTCGCAGGCTTATTCGTGGTGTCTCTTCCTCCAGAGAGGTTTGTGTTCTTCGTATTGTAGTGTTGATTGATTTGCTTAGTTATTTGAGTGATTTCGAAGCAGTTTTTAGGACTTCTTTTTGCTGATTTTATTATGTCTCAGTGTTAGTTTGCAATGATATTATTTTGCAATGCTGCTCTGCAGTGTTACTTGCTGGTAATGCGTTTGGTCTTAGTGGTTTTGTATAAATATATTGAAACTTTTGCATTATCTCTTCGGTTTTCTAGATAAAATTTCTGTTGCTCCTGTATGCCGTAGGTACTTTTCGAAGATTTTTATATGAAGGAAAGTTGGTTTTATGTGGAGTTCTGTAATAATTATTCTGATTTTGTTTTGTGACTGAGAACTTTCATTGACGTGCATGATTGTTTCGATTATATCCATTTTGTTTTGTGTTGGGACAGATTGTTGAATTTTTACTCTTAGGCCTGTCCTGTAGTCAGTGTTTTACTGAGGCGTGGTGTTGCGATGTTATTTGAAAAGTTCATTTCTGGTTCATAATTGTCTTGTCTTCTATGTTTAGATCACGCCTCATTGTTGGCTGGATGTTGCTCATACATGTTTTTATTGGAACTAGTGAACTCTGGTCATTGATAATGTGGATTTGCTTGTTGAATTGTTGCTAAGATGACATCTTTTATTACTTTTGCAGTGTGCACGTCAAGGTTTTGCTTTAGGTTTAACAGTTTTAGTTGGCACTATCAGTAACGTCAAGGTTGAATCATTCCTTAAACTTGTGGTAGATTTATTGGAAGTAACATCATCAATGAAGGGTCAGGTAGGAGATGGCAATGGCATTACTATTTTGTTCTGGTTAATCCTTCAACCTGCTGGGTACTATATTTGTATATTTATTGGGAAATTGCAGGAGGCAAAAGATTGTCTTTTGGGTCGCTTATTTGCTTATGGTGCTCTGGCTCGATCAGGAAGACTTACACAGGAATGGAGTATGGATAAGAACACTCCATGCATAAGAGAATTTATCAGTGCAGTAATCTCACTTGCAAATAAAAAGCGGTACTTGCAAGAGCCTGCTGTCTCAATAATTTTAGACTTAATTGAAAAGGTTTGTATATCATAAGAGTAAAAGACATTTGCCCTTGGAGTGCCTTTTTTTGGATCTTGTGCTTGTTTCCCACTATGGTGAGATTGGTTTGGATTTTCAGGGGTTTCAGTGTAGTCATGATCCCTCTTTACTTATATTAGTTGAAAGGATTTTTTTTTTTTTGGTTATTTGTTTCCCTCCAATTTGCAAGCACATAAGCAAATTCTCTGATGGAGATTATCTATAGCCACTACAGATGTTTTGATGGACCTCTTGGATTAGGCTGCTATTAAATTTGCTAGATCTGATGCATGTCTTTTTCTGTGATATTATCCTATCTCATCCTGCTCATTTCTGCTTTCGTGCTAATGAAGATTTGCAGAATTTCTTCCCGTTGCCTTGTATGCATGTGTGTATGCACATAGAGTCATCTTCCCTCACAAACACATGCAGGCAACTACTTTGCATAACTTGGAGTGTCTATGCACCAGTAGATCACTTTCTTGTTGGATTATGTGCTGAACACCAAGAAATTTTTAACATTCGTCTGGGCTATTTGCTAATTGCTAGCCAGTTTTGTGTGAATTATTGTATGCCTCAGGACTGGGTGGTGTCTCTGGTGATTTTGAGTATCTCTTTGTATTGCTTCATGTCTATGGTTAACCTATAAGCCTACTTTTTTTATTATTTATTTTTTGTAGTTGCCTGTTGAGGTGTTGTTGAATCATGTTATTCAAGGTCCGGGGCTAAAGGAATGGTTTGAAGCTGCTACAGAGGTTGGAAATCCTGATGCTTTGCTCCTTGCATTAAAGCTTCGAGAAAAGATTTTCATAGACAACTCCATATTTGGCAAACTGCTGCCAAATCCATTCAGTTCTAGTCATCTTTTTTCTGCTGATCACCTGTCCTCTCTGAGTAATTGCTTGAAGGTAGCTTATATTCAGTCATACATGCGTGGCCAATACTATTTTGGATTAAAGTAATAGAGTGAGTTTTTTCATGCATTTTCTGAATGTGGCAGGAATCAACCTTCTGTCAACCTCGTGTTCACAGTGTTTGGCCTGTTTTGGCAAATATTCTTTTGCCTAATACTATTATGCAAGTAGAAGATGCGGCGTCAGCTTCAAATTCATTAAAGAAACACAAAAAGAGTCGAAAATCTAGCTCTTCTGATGAAGAAACTGTAAAGAATCTCCAGTCTTTCTGTGAAATAATTATTGAAGGATCCCTTCTCTTATCATCTCATGATCGTAAGCATTTAGCTTTTGATGTTCTGTTTCTTCTACTTCAAAAGCTATCTGCATCTTTGGTTCCCATTGTTCTGTCAAACAAAGTTGTTCAGTGCCTGATGGATATACTATCAACAAAAAACACTTGGCTCTATAAAGTTGCGCAGCATTTTCTTAAACAATTGTCAGATTGGGTTGGGGACGATGATGTTAGAAGAGTTGCTGTTATTGTGGCTATACAGAAACACAGCAATGGGAAATTTGATAGTACCACACGAACAAAAACTGTCAAAGATTTAATGTCACAGTTCAAAACAGAACCTGGCTGCATGCTTTTTATTCAGAACTTGATGAACCTGTTTGTGGATGAAGGTAATGCCTCAGAAGAACCTTCAGACCAGAGTCAAACAACAGATGAAAATTCTGAAATAGGTTCAATTGAGGATAAGGATTCTCCAAGGACCAATGGGAGTTCTGATTTTTTGAAGAGTTGGATTATTGAATCTCTTCCCAGCATTCTGAAATACTTGAAGCTGGATAATGATGAGAAGTTCCAAGTACAGAAAGAAATCATGAAATTTCTGGCCATTCAGGGTTTGTTCACTGCATCTCTTGGCTCTGAGGTGACTTCTTTTGAGTTACAGGAGAAATTCAGGTGGCCAAAATCTCCCACGTCAAATGCTCTTTGCAAGATGTGTATTGACCAGCTCCAGTTGTTACTGGCTAGTGCTCAGAAGGGAGAGGGCTCGCGTGCTTTGGCTAATAGTGTTGAGCCAAATGATCTTGGCTTGTACTTCATGAAGTTCTTCAGCACCTTATGTAATATTCCTTCAGTTTCACTCTTTCGGACTTTAGATGATGAGGATGATAAAGCAGTAAAAAAATTACAAGCAATCGAAGCAAGATTATCCAGAGAGGTAATTACGTTTGTGGCCTTTTGTTGATGCTTAGACATGAACTTCATCTAGTCATTTCTTTGTTTATGGCTACAATGATGTTTGCTCCTGGGGTATTCAGTGTTTTAATAAATAAATAAAACCTATATAGTGTTGGATGTGAATATCCGTAAGATTCCACTAAATCTTCTCTTTGAATGGTACTATACATGGTTATCTTGCAATGTTTTAGACTCCCCTGTCATCCTTGTAGCATTTATATGCATCTGTTTGCTCACTATTCAAGTGTTTGTACTCAAAAACTTGTGTATCTGAACAGTCTTACTGTATGGTCTGGTCTTGCTGTGTCTTCATTAGGAAGGCCTGGCATTACAGTCTGTGGGAACATGGGTCAAGGACATCATTTTGTTTCTTGCAACTCACTTGTTAGTGAGATCCAGTTTCTGGTCTAACATTAATGGTGTTGCAGAAAAATGAGTGAATGATCGTGTTTCTTAGATGTGTGATAACCCTTGATGTGAATTTGCATATGCAGGTCATTAAACAAAATGATTTTGTATAGGAAGGTTTGTTGCTTGTCTTTAGCGACTGTTGTATGCATGAAGGTTGATTGTCTAACTATCATTGATTCTCTGTAGCCATTATCTTGTAACATTTTTTTTCTTCCATTTGGGATAATTATTATCTTGTGATTTCCATCTTCTGATATTATTTTTAGTGCGTGTATGCATTCCTGCATTTATTAAATCAAAGTAAATTTGTAGTTGAGCTGTATGAACTGTGTTTTAATATAATTTACATTTTCAATATTTAAGTGTCTTTAATCTCTTCCTTTTTTGGGTAATGATAAGCAGGAAAGGACCCGTGGCCTAAGCGCTGATGCTAATAGGTTGCATGCACTGCGGTACTTGCTTATCCAGCTGCTTCTGCAAGTGCTTCTTCAACCTGGGGAGTATTCAGAAGCTGCATCTGAACTCATTATCTGTTGCAAGAAAGCATTTTCTACTTGTGATCTTCCTGAGTCATCTGGAGATGATGATTCAGAGGCTGATGATGCACCAGAGTTGATGGACGTTCTTGTGGATACATTACTCTCGCTGCTTCCGCAGTCATCAGCTCCTGTGCGGTCTTCTATTGAGCAGGTTAGAATAAAAATGAGATGTGTCTTTTATGGCTTCATAATTGCTGCGTCAAGTAGATCATATTACCAGTGTACTACCTCAATGCATGCCCATATGTTGCATCTTAGCGATGTGCCAAAGAGATACATCAAACTTCGCCTGGAACTTTGTTGGAGAGGTGTGTGAACTATATACTGTCCTTTTGTTTCTATTTATTTTAATACTCATCTCTGTATGTAGGTATTCAAATATTTTTGTGACGATATTACCGATGATGGACTGATGCGGATGTTGCGAGTCATTAAGAAAAATATAAAAACTCCTAGACATCCAGATGCAACAAGTGCAGATGATGGCGATGGTGATGATGAAGATGACTTTATCAATATTGAAGATGAGGATATTGATCAAGCTGAGACAGGTGAAACAGGCGAGAGTGATGAGCAGACAGATGACTCAGAATCAGTTGTTGAGGCTGAGGAAACTGATCAGGGCAGTCCTGAAGCTTCTGATGATTCTGATAGTGGGATGGATGATGATGCAATGTTCAGGATTGATACATATCTAGCCCAGATTTTCAAAGAGAAGAAAAATCAGGCTGGTGGTGAAACTGCTCATTCCCAGCTTGTGCTGTTCAAACTCCGAATTCTTTCACTGTTGGAAATTTTCCTTCATGAAAATCCAGGCAAGTATACATTGCTTATATCAGTTATCAATTACATGAATTGTTGTCTCTTATGTTGCTAGTTACCGCAGATTGGGGGGAATACAGAGAATGATATTTATATATTAGGCATATACTAAAGTTTGTGAATAAAGTTTAATATTGCCCTGAATTGAAAACAATGGTGAATAATGATCAGTAGAAAAGACTTTGGAGTTTTGAAATTGAGGTTCAGTAGATTGTTTTATTATGAAACAATTTATTCATTAGACATGTTATCTTCATTGATGACTTTCTGATGTGTTATTAGCATGATCTTTTTTTACTTCATCTTTGAATGACCCATGGTGTTGTGATAATCAACAGGTAAGCCTCAGGTTCTTACGGTGTACTCCAATTTGGCTCAGGCTTTTGTTAACCCACATACTGCAGAAGTTAGTGAGCAGCTTGCACAGCGTATTTGGGGAATATTACAAAGGCAAATATTTAAAGCCAAGGATTATCCTAGGGGTGATGGAGTCCAAATATCCACTCTTGAAACTCTGTTGGAAAGAAATTTGAAATTAGCATCAAAACCATTTAAAAAACAAAAGTCTGCATCGAACCCATCAAAGAAATCAGCTACTTGGAACCGACAGAAAATGGTTTCTTCCCTTGCCCAAACTTCAACCTTCTGGATTTTGAAAATTATCGACGCAAGAAACTTCTGTGAGACTGAACTCCAGAGGGTTGTTGATATTTTTCGGGAAGTATTGGATGGATATTTTGACAGCAAGAAGTCTCAAATCAAATCTGGATTTTTAAAAGAAATATTTCGAAGGAGGCCGTGGATTGGACACGCTGTACTTGGCTTTATTTTGGAGAGATGTGGAAGCTCTAAGTCAGACTTTCGACGAGTGGAGGCACTTGACTTGGTAATGGAAATACTGAAGTCATTGGTGACAGTTAGCAGTGACGATCAGAATGCATCCAAAAAGGTTCTTAAAAGCAATTTGGATAAACTCTCCAATCTAATGAAAGAGTTGGTGACAAATATGCCAATCAAACCAGCAAGGCGCTCAGAGGTACTTAAGTTTTGTGTCAAGGCCTTTGAGATCTTGACTAAGCTCAACCTCACCAAGTCTTTTATTAAAGCTTTAGCGCCTGATGCTCAAGTTGCTCTTGAGGCACAATTTGGTGACCAATTCATTAGTTTGAAAAGGCATGAAAAATAAACAGAACTGATGGCAACAACCTGATTAAAGAGGTTATACCAGGTCAAGTTGGAAATGCGGTGTTGTCCAGAGAGCAATTGTTTGATGCTTGAAATTTAATTTTGACTGCAGCCCGAGTATTGATAAGATTGGTTCTCCAAATTTCCTTCAAAACGGTCGTGTTCAAGCTTTTGAAGTGGAAATTGGAAGGCGAGTGTAAAACTTACACGAACATCCTTAAGGTGTTTGCTGAGGGAATTTTGGATAAAACTTTAATGCTGTTATTCTTATTTATTTTATCGATATGCTTTGTTTTGGAAACTTTGCTGTGTTGCACATGCACTGTTATAACATAGTAAAAGACGAACTTTTTTGGTGGCTGATTCTTCTCTGCGTAGAGCACATCTTTAGGTCATTTTACCTGGCAATTCCGGGCCGTTGTGTGTTAACGAGGCACCAATCTGTTGTCAGCATCATTGTTTCGTTGACGTTAGAAGTCTTATTTCGTCTACAGTGCTTGTATAATGACATGAAAACAATTGGGGTGGATTACATAATAATTCAATTGATCAAGTGCTACGGTTGTCCACAGAATTGACGATGGCTCTTTAGAAGCGTGATGCCTCCAAAGAAGCAGATGCTCGATTCAGTAGCGTTATTTATCATGTATTTCCACTACCAATAAGGTCCTTTAGTATAGAGCTTCGTCTATTTATAATGTAATTCTGCAAGGTTTGTTAAGTGAAATTAACTCTTAATACGCCGAGGCTAGATATTTCTCTGGCCATCTGCTCCTCCTAAGCCCCTAACAGAAAACCATGTCACTTCGTCAAAATCAATCGAGTACACAACGGCGAGTAACCGTAGTATTGGTCTCCATTGCTGCGAATTAAGAATATCAAATCCATGAGATGCTATAGCAAACTTTAGACTGTGATGGTCAAGTAAACAATTTTCATTTCCAAATGATTCTTCCATACTGGATTTTCTTTTTTTACAGTCTTTCCTAGGTGAAAATCAATCATGCCAAAGTCCTTAGGTTCCCATCATTTTAATCCATAAATTGCTTTTCCCGGAAGAGGATAATTCTATTTACTGAAGTAATGTGTACAAGGTAAACTGAACACTAATTTCACCCATTCTATTCTAATCTCTAACACATCTATCCTACCATTTTCACCTCATTCCCACTTTACTTTCTGGCCTAGAAATTGTTTCTACAGTCATTTTTACAACTGTTGCACACCACATATCTTCCAGCAAGTGCTCAGCGCATCAAAATCGGTCTCGCTACTCCCAGACTGAACCAACAAAACAATGTTCACAACTCCTGAAATGAGAAGGCAATCACTAATTCAGCCCATCAATCCATCTGCAGAAAATTCAATTCATGGCAAAAGAAAAGAAACACAAAATTAAGTGTGCAAACCTTGCCCATGTATTGATGCTGCACTCTTTAAGGGAAGCCAATTGAAGCAAACATTCTCTTCATTCGACAGCCCATATTGGTCTTTGCTTGACCATAAGTAACAAAAGCCTTGCTGCTATGTGTGCCCATTGTCTGCTTCAGAATCACTCCCTGAAGAACTCCCCGAATCCGAGTCTGCAATAGCAATCAAATTTTCAGTTTTTTTTTTTTAAAATCCAACAAATCGTTTCAACAACAAACCGATGCCTGCCAGGAACAGGGTTAATAGTTAATACCACTTGACGATGAGGAATCACTGCTTGAACTGCTTGAGCTACTTGAACTACTACTCGCATGGCCTCCAACAACTTCTTTATCTTTCTCAATCTCCACAGGGGGGAACGCACTCATTGGCATCTCATCACCAATGTCAACATCCTCATCCCCAGCATCCACCTTCTTTGGTTTCTTCACCTCCGCTGGTGCTGCTTCAACCTTCTCACTACTACGCAATTCCTGTTAATTTGATCATTAACCAAACAAAACAAAATCAGTATATTATATGCAACATATGAAATAAAACACATTGATAAAAGATATATGCAGTAGGTGGGAACTTACCCCATTGCCTTTGTTGGACGCCGCATTGTTGTTATTGAGATTGCCGAGTAGTGCTTGCCGCTTAATCTTGCTCATCATCTTCTTCCAATTAGTCACCAACCGATCAAGTTCCCAAAGGGTTTCAGTGTCCACAGCCTCAATATCAAGCTCAATCTCATCCCCATCCTGCTTCAAATTCCCCCTCTTCCTTATGATCTGCACAACTTGCTCCATTTTCTCAGGAGGCAAGCTCTGTAACCCAATTCCCAACTTGTGCTTCTCTTCAAGGCTCATCTCCCTCTTATTGGGGTCCTTAGCCTTAGGCTTTGGCTGCTTCAAAGGCTTCACCGGAGGGGCTCGCATCGGGGACGGCGTCCGCACCGGAGACGCTGACCGTGCCATTGGAGGAGGAGGGTTCGAAGAGCTCGCCGGCGCCTGCAGTAGCGGCTCCTGTTGCAATTTCGGAGGAGGGATCACATTATCCTTCTTAGCCCTCTCGGGCTCAACAACATGGTTCCACGAACTGGCCTGCAATTCCTCATCGAAATCGCGATCCTGCCTCAACCAATCCTCGAATTTCTCGTGCACCGGCCGATAAAGCTCCTCGAACCTCGCCAACCACTGGTTCGCCATGGCGTGAACCTCGTGACCAGGGGGATTATACGTCAACGCGTTCTTGAACGTCAACCGCACATCGGAGGCGAAATCCGACGGCGTCGAATATAGATTCTTGGCGAGATTAGACTTCACGGTGCCCAGATCCATCGGTTGCTTGATTATATCGTGGTAATCGTGAAGCCCCATCCCAACAACGTCGACGGGAACGTTGAAGATCCAACCGTGCTTCTGCTTCATGAGCTTCTGCAGAACCTGCGAGCAAGCTTTCATCAAGTTCCCAACCTCCGAATTCGACCGTTTCAAATCTTTAACGGAATTCGCCACCGGAAATGGGCGCTTGTTACCGGAAATCTTCTTGCTCGAAGATTTCTTCGACGGACCGTTGAGGCTCTGCCGGGGTTGAAAATCTCCGGACTCGATTCGGCTCTTAAGCTTGCGAATCTGCTCGAGCTCCGATACCAAGCGATTCTTGAGCTCGTTCAGCTCCTTCTTGGTGTACGAAGCAACGTTGAACGTCACGTATTGGGAATGGTTGGCTTCGTTGGACCTTCGATTGATGGAGGAAGCGTCATCGGAACCAGATTGGTTCTTCTTGTTGTTCCCGAATTTAGGGTTAGGGTTTGAATTTGAGAAAGGTACTTTTCCCATGAATCCCGCTCCACCGCCTTTGTGCTGCGGCCAATTAGGTTCGTTCCGGTTGGCTAAGACGGCGGAAGCCATGGAGAGGCGGAAATCACGGCCGTCCGGTCAGATTCCGGCGTATCTCCGGCATGAACTCCCCAATGCGGGTCGAATAGGACATGAGTCGGCGATTGCTGGCAAATCACGCGCCAACGAACCACTCACGCAGATTAAAACGCTCACGCGCCGCCGATGAAATGGAAGATTTTGGATCAGAGAGAGAAAATAAGCGTAGTGTGTAGGGTTTGGAATTTGGCTTACCCTAATCTGTGCGAGGAATGAATGGGTGCTATGGCCGCTTCTTAAAGGCGATGAGATCTGCCCGTTGCTGCTTCGGGAAGCTTTAGAGACCGCTGATTGCTTCCTGGTTGCTGATCCACCGGACAGAATTGATTTCTCGTGTGCCCACGAAACTGACCGCAAGATCTGGTACGGACGGTGGAGATTTGCGTGTTTTACCACGTGGAGTTCCTTGGAGCCGTTGGATGGTGGAGGAGTGGTGTCTTGATTGGGGTTTGAGTTTGAATCGAATTTGGCGTGAATGTGTCGTGCATTTAGGGTTTCGAGAGGGTGTGGGCCCGCGTGATGATGACGTGGCGGGAGGCCAAGCTGGCTGTTCCGGCTTGCAGGCGAGAGGTTACGCGCAGCGCGTGGCTGCGAGTGAAACGCGTGTCTATGTAAGGGTAGCTTGGTAAATTAATGTGCCGTAGGGTATGGATGAGGACCGGTTCAATTAATTTTCACCTAATAATAATATCACCTTGTTCTTTATTTTATAAGGGTTTAATTGTTATATATTTATAATATAAAATTTTTTTATATAATCATTTAATTATATATTATTATATAAGTTATAATATTTAATTTTTATATTTATTATTTAAATAATTATTTAAATAAAGTATTTTAATTTAATAATAATATAAAATTATTTTATACTGTCAATACATCAAAATTAAACTTATTTTATAAAATGAAAATCGAGTGATTGTCTTGCCAAATGAAAATAGAGTTATATTATTTGTACTCACCATACATAGGACATTGTGCCCACTCATATTCCATTTATCATTGGATGAGGTGTGAACTTCATTTAAGTAGGATCCACATTCAATTCAATGATAAATAAGATATAAGTCGACAAAATATCCCATATATGATAAGTATAAATATTATTTTTAATGAATATTATTTTTTAACAGAAAAAAATAATACATTGGATAATGTCAAAAGGTTATCTCATTTTAAACTTTACACTTTTTATAATTGTTTACGATTAATTTAAAATGGATATTAAAGTTATTTTATTTTAATATTTGTTTTACATTTACAGAAAAATATTTATTTATGCAGGGTTTGAATTAAAAAAATATAGAACTTAATAGTATCTTTAATACCCCAATGATATTTTGTTTTCATCAAATTTTTAAATAAATCCCCATAATTTAAAAATTTATAATTGTGTCCTTATAATGAATAAAAAATTATAGTCATGTCCCTATAGATAGTAAAAATTTGTAATCAAGTCCCCAATCTTAACTACCAGTACAAAGATGTGAAATTAAACATAATATTTCATGATTCATTCTAATGTAAATGCTCACATAAGAAATGAGTTGACAACAATTTCATATTGATATTTTCCTGATATTTAATTGAATCTATTTGTTATCCAATGAAAAATAATAGTCCATCATGATGAGTTTTGAATATAGTTTGACAATATTATTTGAATTTTTATCTCTAATGGATTCAAGTAAGCTCATATAGCAACTAATGAAATTAAGAAATATTTTAATTAATTTCACACTTTTGTATTCGGGATTAGATTCCAGGACTTGATTTCAAAATTTTATTGACCATAAGATGTTATTATAAACTTTTAAATCATAGAGATGTAATTAGATATTTATAAAACTATAAGAAACAGCGATTGATTAAACCTTTTTAAAATTCATGTACATGACTCCGTCGGGTGGGGAGTGCAATCTACAGCCCAATACGCAAATTTGTCTTGAAGGATTTCCACCTCTGTCTTTACGGGAAAAAAAAATAATTATGGAATACACCTAATTAAGATTCATTACTAATATGATGCATCCTTAAAATAGTCTGGAAATCATTCCTGAGCTTACTCTAAATTAATTAAAAACTAATCCAAACAAAATGCTCTTTGATTAAAATAAAATATATGATATGGTACTAAAAACGTTTACAATTTATATATTTATTATTCGATCTACAGCTATATGAATAAGTGGTGAATTCTGTTAATGAGTATCCTAAAAGCACCCTTTAAAAATTTTTAAGTGATTTTTTTTTCCTAAGAAAAGTAAACTCAGTTATTAATATATTCACACTTTTGACTTCTTGAAGAGTGTTGCATCCTTTAGCAAAACCCATAAGTGATAGAATTAAAAGACTTAAATACATCGGATTTTATGAAAAATTTCAAACAGGCAATTCAGTAGCGAAGGAACAAATGGAAAGTTGACCAATAATAATGCCTTTATCATGAAACAAATTATTGTTTGGTATTATGCAAGTATAAATGTATTTTTTTAAAAATTAAAAAGTAAGATAGTAAGAATGGTAAGGTCAGAAGAATTAATTGATTATGATTTTGCTTCATTGAAAGTTTACCTCCTTTTAGTGTTTATAAATTGCTCACTTCCTTTCAAAATATATATTAATTTAGGATAAATATATATATATATTAAGAAAGATAATATATAATATTGATAAGTGAGGAAAATACAATGAATGAATTAATATATGCCTATATATTAATTAATATAGAATAATTTTTAAGGTTAATATTAAATGAAATGATTTGAAAATGTGAAATTAATTAAGAAAAAAATAATCTTTTATTGAAACATAGAATAGGTAGACATTTTGAAATATGAAATTGTCTGAAAGTGAATAGAAATTTGAAAATGAGTAACAAATATTTTGAAACGCCAATAATACTTGCAGAAGAAAGAAAGAAATTGAGCATCTCTGTGTAATTCCCCCTTGCATTGAATGCCTTCGGATGCATTAAAAGGAAGCTCCCAACCGGCAAGTGCTTCGGAGTTGGAAGTCATATGGCAACATAAAGCAACCTCAGCAGTATATTCGCGTTGCCTGCACATGCATTATTATGCATAGGCATAGCAATGTGGACATGTGGTAGTATGTATTTGATTATTCTTCCTGGAACTGAAACAGTGAACACACTTACTTACCTTGCCTGCATTTTATTTATTAGACACACTAGTTACAATTATATATGGTCCAAAAGATCATGAGCATCAAGCTCTGGTGGCATTCCCAGTTAACAGGAATACCTGTACTCTTACCCATAAAGTAGAATCATCAGTAACTTGAGTGACAATCTGTCACCACTCAGCAATGAATCTTAATTAAGAATGACTGGATCCAAACTTGAGCTGTGATATGAAATAAAGCAACTAGTGGATGGTTGGATTCCTTCTGCTTATTAGAATAAGGAATCAATTACACAAGATATGGGAAAAAGGGAAAATAAAATACAAGTTCTTATTCTAAGTTTCATAATACAAAAATTGTCCTCAATAATCGTTCTAGGACATATAAGCGAGATAATACTGTCAAAAGATGCAAAATGTTTTGTCGACATTTCATAGACTTCAAGAAATCAATGTAAATGTTTCTTTTGAAGTTCTGCTTTAAACTTGAATAAAATACAGCAATAAGTTTTTTTTCTTCTTTTTAGGGTGGGATTTTAGATTTCGCCATAAGGCATGACAGAGCAGAGAATGTAGAAGAAGAGGAAGAGGAAGAGAGGCCAGAGTTCCAAGAGGAATTAACAGCTTTCAAAAGCCCCCAAAATCTTGTTACCTTGCTATTTTTCTTTTTATGATATTTTTTTATTAACTTTATATATTTCCCACTCCAAAACAAAGTTCAAATACAATTTATTCGTATTTAGCGATTTAAAATACTTGTGTGCTAGCAAAGATTTAACCCCTAAAAAATATAGCCTTTAAATAAGTCTATTGTTTGGTGAGAAATTTTTGGAAGGAGCGAGAGTAAAAGAATATATTTATTCTATTCCATTTAATGAATGACATATCAGCTATTATATTAAATGTGCTTCAAAAAATAGGAGATAATAATAACCCATAAAAATAATATGTCATTTAATAAATGGAACACAATAAATACATTCTCTTACTACATCTAAGGGTCTGTTTGGTTTGAGTTTTCAGTTTTCTAGTTTTTCAGATTTTGTGAATGAAATATTGAAAATTCTGAAAACTTTAAATTCTAGTTTTCAGTTTTCATTTTCAGTTTTAAGTATTTTTTTCACAAAATCCTAAAAACTAGAAAATTAAAAATAAAAATTAAAAACTGGAAACTCAAACCAAATACTCGAGGGCTATTTCTCATTGTTACAAGCATGACAAGTTATCTTTCTGTTAACAGGGTTTATTTATAACCGTATCATAGAATCCTCCAATGCTCCATATCTATACCCGCAGAGAAAGACAGAAATTCGATGTGAAATTGTATTTGTTGCTTAAATTGGTATTGATCCAACCACACTTATATTTTCCTTTTTTTTTTTTTAATCAACCAAAGATGGATAGAATTTCATTGAACCAACCGAGAGAAAAGAACTAGAGAAACAAGCTTAGTTAAGGGCCCTTCTAATTAAGTGGAAACGCAGAACACAACGTAAATTTCATAGAATGGGGACCCAAAAAAAAAAAAGGACACAAAAAACATTTGTCAACTAAAGCATTATCTCCCACGAGCAAAAGTGAAGCATTATCTCCCTCACGCCCCACCAAATAGTGTTTCTTTGTTACTATTCCGCATCCTTCAAATCCAAGAAAAATGGAAAGCAGCAAGTTACTTAGTGTGGGATTAATTTGTCCATGTCAATAGTTTTCATAAAGTTTATCTCCACAACTCCCATATGCTATCAATCTCACTGATTATATCAATTGCTCTATGAGAAAACATGTATACACACTCCATGTTGCAGCTGCTGGGCATTACTTCGGCAGCCATATCTAAAGTCAGCATTCAAAGTCAAAGTTGTTGCGAAGATGGGTGAAACCTATCCAGAGCTATTTTGCACTCGTACTATAATGCCCTTTTTTGGTCCCAGCAAAACAGCGGTGAGTGGTGAAAAAGGTGTAAGTGTGAGTTATTTTTATTTTTATTTTTCAAATGAAGCCCTTGCTGCCAAATGATTTGATCAAAACCTTCCTTGATCAGTGTGCGCAGGAAATGTTCAACGGTCGTCAGAAACAATTGCTAGATCGGGGAGTGGATACCAACTTCCTGAATTCGGATTAATGAGTTCATGAACTAAAAAAATAATGATGGAGACCGACGGCATTTTAGGGAGGTTGAGGACGAAAATGTGTCCAATGATATTCTAAATCATGCTTATGCATATACAAGGTCAACTACTATCTGCCTAAAATCTTGATCCAAAACCCTTCTTCCTTCCATTAACCTACATGCAGGCCAAGATCAACAACTAGCCAGCAGAGTTAGAATATAGGAACCGGAAAATAAAGAGCACAGAAATTGGCTAAATGATATGTATTATTTGATGTGTGTTTCTGTACAAACAGCAGGTGCCTATTTATAGGCCTAGAGAAATAAATACAAAGAATAACAAATAAATCAACCTAATCTTTCTGATACAAATCCTAATACAAATCACTATAATATCTAATAACATCTAAACATTTCAAAGCAAGGACAGCTAGGAGCTAGAACATTAGTAAAAATATGTTGGAATTTCTTTTTTTGTTTTCTTAAAATATCTATTATTGAATGCAATAGTTATTCTATTTGCATAGCCACAAATTTTAAAACTGCTTCGTTCTTTAGCCATCGTTTGTTGGACAATTTTTATTTTTAAAAAAAATAGTAAAATGATTTTTTTCTACATGCCGTGGTGTCTTGGGAAGTCTTGGGCCTAATATGCTTAATATACCATTAATTTTACGTATCTGCAGCAGCCATTATTTCTAGACACGAATTTTGCAACATAGAGCAAGTGGTCACATTCCTAATTTGGTAACTTAATGATGGTTAATGTGAAATAGTGGGGGCATCTATTATCGTTCTTAACCCCTTCAATTGTCCATGTCAAATTTAATCTGTCTCATTGTCTCCCTCACCCGTTGTTCAAGAAATGCATAATTTCACTAGCCTTCAGGGCATTATCAGATGCAGTCACAATTGGTTGGTCTTGATTATTCTATTCTAGTCACAATTGACTGCACATAGAGAACCATCACCTTCCTCGATACGACCTTGCCGAAAATTGTACATGTTCAGATGTTTGGGTCAATGTTGAACGGGGTAGGTGAAAGGGCTGGAGAAAAGACATCAAGCGTGTAGCAGAAATATTGCTATTTGTGCGATTCCTATAAAACGCGTATTATTAAGGATTATTCCTAATTATCATTTGTTCATTGAGTTTATTTTATACGGTGCTGAAATTAAAATAACAAATTTCGAATTTTTACTCCGATATAATGCAATTTAGCAGGGGAGAAAAATCTGACTGTGATCGAACCGATCAGTCTTGATTTAAAGATTTGTGTTTCAATTTGCTCAACTCATTCAACCTAATATAATAAAAATATATATAAATATATACATATGATTAATTAAAATATAAATAAACATATTAAATCATTAATATTAACATAATCAATAAAAAAATATTCATAAGTCTATAAAAATAAACATAATCTATATAAAATTTCTCTAGTCTCAACCTCACAACATGATTATAAAGCATTTGAAAATAATACTTATTAGTAACTATTAAGGTTTACGATGAGTAGTCTACGAATAATGAAAAGAGGAGAACAACAACCCAATAATTTTTGTTAATGTTCTTCTTTGATTCCATTTTTTTTATTTTTACTCTATAACAACCATAAGATATTAATATTTAAGTTTTAGAAAACAAAAATTTAAGTTTTGCAAAAAAAAAAAAAGCACAGTCAAACCGGTCCAATTTTTCTCGGTTTTCCCAATTTTTTTCCGGTTTTAACCGGTTCTTAAATGGTTTTGACTCCCTCCAATTTTTTGGACTTAACCGGACCAACCAGGGGACCGATTCCAGGTCAAACCAGTTAGACCGGCCGATCCAATCTGGTTTTCTCTTCCTCGCAATTTACCCTGTAACCCAAGAAAGAAACAATCAACAGACATATTAGTAAGGACATCATTAATCCTTCGGCACACAATCGAGCAACTATCATTAATCATTGATTTTATTGTGTACACATCCAAATCTATAATACTAATATTTTAGAGTCATTTGAGAGAAAGTTTTACACGTGTCACAATGAAAATATTTTAGGACCCACATCTTTTAAAAAGTTATTCATTAACTTTTTTGAAAAAAATAAAATTACAATTATTACATATTATTAGCATATAATTAATAATCATTCGTATTTAATAATAGGATTGCATTATATTAATTAAACATCTTTAATTATTGTGATACTAAAATCATAAATCATATTGATAAATTAATTTCATAATTTTAGTATTAATTTCACATCTAAAATTTTTATATTTGATGCGGGTGGTGATTTTCTTTTGAACACTATTATATTAAATTTATAAAATTAAGTATATAAATTATAATAAAGATGTAAAATATATGCGCTAGATTATATCATTTACCTTTTTATTAACAATAAGATTATAATGAATTTAATTATTTAAAGACAGAATATTTTTTCATGTCATTAGTGATGATATTATTTGATTATATATATAGACTAATTTAATGATTTGAAGACCAAGAATATGCCAATTCAATGAAAAAATTTTATATACGTATGTAGGTGAAAATGAAAATCCTGGGATGACCATAAAATTATACCTTTAATAACCTCTAAGATCTTACAAATAATTTTGATAATTTTATATTTTAAAAGATTTGAATGAATTTTGAAAAAAAAATCAATCATATAATTCATGACGAATTTGATAATTTTATACTTCAAAAAATTTGAATGAATTTTGAAAAAAAAATTATTATTGAAAAAAATTAAAAAAATTGGAGGAGATTTAAAAAAATGATAGAGATTTATCATAATTTTATTTATAATTAAAAGTTATTAATGATTAAGATTTCGTATAAAATTTGTTGATTGTATAAATCTACTATACTAATATTTCATACTCATTTTATGAAAACTATTACACATATCATTTATATAGTGATTTAGGCTTGACATGTCATTCATACAGTGATTTAGGCCCCACTTTTCTCAATCTTTATGTTTAAAAATATTTTTAAACTTAATTTATAATTTACTTATTAATTATTTTTCATATGAAATAAAATTAGATGTTATTATCATTAAAGAATCAAATATTAAATTTATTAAATATTATAATTTACACCAAGGAGAACCCGTGTTGATATAATTATGATCTATAATTAAATTAAGAACCATTAATAGCCTCACATTATGAAGGTAATATAAAAAATTATTAAAAAAAATTAAAATAAATAAGCTTTAAAATCAATATTTTTTTTAAAGAAAATGGACAGGTCAAATTATTAACGAATTGCTACTTAATTAATTTTGATATGATAATAATTCAAAATTCAATTTATACCAAATTTATTCTTAATCAAATATGATAATAATTGATATTATACTAATATTTAAGATTCATTACATAAAAAATCTTCCATGTGTTATTCATAAAAAAATTTATACCCTACCATTTTCATAATCTTAACACTTAAAGTAAGTTTTTGAATTTAATTTACCTTCTAATTATCAATTATTTTTTCCAATCATACTTTCATATCTCCTACCATTAACAAAATTAATATAAAAAATAAAAAATAGCATAAACAAAATTATAATTCAATATATTATACCATAAAAATTTTATATATATAATTATAGTATTAACCAAAACAAATCTATTATAATTGTGTTGCATTAGTAGTATTTGTTATCATAGATATTTATGTTTTGAAATTCAGAGTATTTTTAAAATTTTTTAATAAACCCATAAACATCAATAAAGATTCAAATCTTCATGTGAAATGAAAAGTGGGGACCCATGACCGGAAAGTGTATGAGAATGGAGGCAAATTCTAAATGAAGATGGGATTAGGGAAAATTTTCTAATTTCAAATCTAAAACTTTTAAAAATTATACTAAAAAATATATCTATCTACATGTATCACTATATTCTATTTAATTTTTAAACTTAAATATTTCAATATATCAATTTCATAATTTTTTCGTACTAATTTTTTTGAAAAAAATACCTTCAATTTTTTAACACCAAAATGTTTAAAAAAATTAATTCTATAATTTATACTTCTTTGATAATAATATTAAATATTTATTAATTTTTAAAAAATAAATAATTGTATTATTTTTTATTAAAAAAATTATAATTGATATGCTACTCTAATAATTAAAATTATATAAATTAGAATCATAAATAGTTTTCTATTAATTATTACACATTAATTATAACATATATTTTAAAATTAATATTTTAATTTATTAAAAGGATGTACATAGAAAGGATGTGCAATTGAAATCATATAAATTAAATTTATATATTATTTTTATTAATTAGAAAATATATTTTATATTTTAAAATTAAATATTTTGATTTATTACAAAGATATAAATGATTAGAGATAATAAAAAATTGAAAATGGGTACACATAATAATTACCCAGTGAGGAAAAGAATTGACATATATTTCACCTTCATAGGGATGATCTATGGGGGCTAAGTCTTTATTTGTTAAACGGGATAGGGACAGGGTAATGCATATTTATTTTTTAATTATTTTTATTATATTTTTATTATATATGTTTTTTTAATTTTAATTTGGATTATGTTGTATTAATAGTATTTGTTGTTATGAATATTTATGTTTTAAATTGTAAAATATTTTTGAAACTTTTTTTTAAAAAAAATTATTAATAAACCACTGAATACTATAGCGATTCAAAATCTCCACGAAAAAAAGGAAATAAGGACCCATAAGGATGATGGAGATGGGAGACAAAATTTTAAATGGTGAAGGGAGACATAAGACATGTCTTCTTTTTCATAGATACTCATTATCATCCTATAAATAACTTATGATATAGTAAAATTATTCATTTATTCTCTTTCTTTATTCAACAATTTCAACTTTCGAAGTGTGTAAAATTTTCATAAAATAGGCTCTTTATTGTTAGTTATAGGTTATCTATCAAGATATTTTCAACTTTATAAACATTATATTCAATATAAGATATAAAATAGAATGATATCTACTTATTTAATTATTTAACTATTAACTTACTTTAAAGATAAATTTACATACTCAATTTTATATAAGATATATATAAATAAATTATCATTTATTTTTCATAATACTCAACAAACTATTTTTTATTATCTCCCCGTGCATCGCACGAGTCAAATGACTAATAACACTAATATTTAAGACTCATTACATAAAAAGTCTTCCATGTGTTATTTATAGAAAAATTATACCCCACTCTTTTCATAATCTTAACACTTAAAGTATATTTTTGAATTTAAATTACTTTCTAATTATCAATTATTTTTTCAATCATACCTTCATAAATCTCTACCATTAAAAAAATCAACATAAAAAATAAAAAATAGTATAAACAAAATTATAATTTAATATATCATACCATAAAATTATATATATATATATAATTATAGTATTAACGATAACAAACCTATTATAATTGTGTTGCATTAACAATATTTATTATTATAGATATTTATGTTTTGAAGTTCAAAGTTTTTTTTAATTTTTTCCTAAAAGTTTTTAATAAACCCGTAAATATCAATAGAAATTTAAATCTCTATGTGAAATGAAAAATGGAGACCCGTGACCGAGATGTGTATGAGAATGGAGACAAAATTCTAAGTCAAGATGAGATTAGGGGAAGTTTTCTAATTTCAAATGTAGAACTTTTAAAAATCATAATAAAAAAATTATCTATCTATATGTATCACTATATTCTATTTAATTTTTTACAACTTAAACATTTCAATCTATCAATTCAATAATTTTTTCATACTAATTTCTTTGAAAAAAAATACCTTCAATTTTTTAACACTAAAATATTTAAAAAATTAATTCTATAACTTACACTTCTTTGATAATGATATTAAATAATTATTAATTTTTTAAAAAAATTTTTGAAAAAATTATAATTGATATACTACTCTAATACTTGAGATTATATAAAATGAAATTATAAATAATTTGTTTACTAATTATTACACATTAATTGTAACATATATTTTGAAATTGATATTTTAATTTATTAAAAGGATGTACAAGGAAATGACGTGTAATTGAAATTATATAAATTAAATTTATGTATTATTTTTATTAATTAAAAAATATATTTTTATGTTTTTAAATTAAATATTTTAATTTACTAAAACGATATAAACAACTAGAAATGATACAAAAACTGAAAATGGGTACACATGAAAATTATCCAATAGGAAAAGGAATTGGCTCATATTTCAATTTTATAAGGATGGTCTATGGGGGGTAAATTCCTATTTGTTAAATGGGATAAGGACATGGATAATATATTTTTATTTTTTAATTATTTTTATTATATTTACATTATGTATATATTTTTAATTTTAATTTGAATTGTATTGTATCAGTAGTATTTATTATTATGGATATTTATGTTTCAAATTGTAAAATATTTTTAAATTTTTTTCTCTTTTTGAAATTTATTAATAAACTCTTAAGTACCATAGGGATTCAAAATCCCTACGGGAAATGAGAAATAGGAAATGGGGAGCCATAATGGGGATGAGGACGAGAGACAAATTTTTAAACAGTGACGAGAGGTATGAGACACGTCCCCTTTCTCATGGATACTCATTGTCATCCCTATAAATGACTCATAATATAGTAAAATTATATATTTATTATCTTTCTTTATTCAATAATTTTAACTTTTGAAATATGCAAAATTTCCATAAAATAGGCTCTTTATTATTAGTTATAGGTCATCTATCAAGATATTTTTAACTTTATAAACATGATATTTAATATAAGATATAAAATAGAATGACAGATGTATATTTTGTCCACTTATTTGATTATTTAATATTAACTTACTTTTTAAGATAAATTTATATATTCAATTTTTTATAAGATATATATAAATAAATCATTATTTATTTTTATAATAATCAATAAACTATTTTTTATTATCTCTCCGTGCATCGCACGGGTCAAACGAATAGTATATATATGTAGAATCTCTTAAAAAAATTTATAGGGATTGTTGGATGAAATAAAATGATATTACTCATTAATTTATTTAAAGACTAATAATTATATCATATGATCTATAATACTAATATTTCAAAGTTATTTGAGGAAAAATTTTACACGTGTCACAATGAGAATATTTTAGGGCCCACATCTTTTGAGAAGTTATTCATTAATTTTTTTTTAAAAAATAAAACCATAATTATTATATATTATTAGCATATCGTTGATAATTATTTATATTTAATAATAGGATTGCATTATATTAATTAAATATCTTTAATTATTGTGATGATGAAATCATGAATTATATTGTAAATTAATTTCACATCTAAATTTTTTATATTTGATGCAGGTGGTGATTTTTTTAATACCATTATATTAAATTTATAAAATTAAGAATATAAATTATAAGAAAGATGCAAAATATATGCACTGAGTTATATCATTTAACTTTTTATTAACAATAAGATTATGATGAATTTAATTATTTAAAGGTAGAATATTTTTTCATGTCATTAATGGTGATATTATTTGATTATATATATAGACTAATTTAATGAATTGAAGATCAAGACTATGCCAATTCAATAAAAAAAATTTATATATTTGCCAAGGTGAAAATGAAAATCTTGGGATCACCTGAGATTGCTATAAGATTATACTTTTAATAACCTCTAAGCTCTTCCAATTAATTTTGATAATTTTATATTTTAAAGATTTGAATAAATTTTTTAAAAAAAATTAATCATATAATTCACGATAATTTTGATAATTTTATACTGTAAAAGATTTCAATGAATTTTGAAAAAAAAAAGGTTAGTGTTGAAAAAAATTAAAAAAATTGGAGATGATTTTAAAAAGAAAAAATAATAAAGATTTATCAGAATTTTATTTATAATTAGCAGTTATTAATGATTAAAATTTTTTATAAAATTTATTGATTATATAAATCTACTATATAAATATTTTAAACTCATTTCATGAAAACTATTACAAATGTCATTCAAATAGTGATTTAGGCTTCACATGTCATTCATACAGTGATTTAGACCCCACTTTTCTCAATCTTTGTGTCTAAATTTTTTTTTAAACTTGATTTATAATTTACTTATTAATTATTTTTCATATAAAATAAAATTAGATATTACAGTCATTAAAGAATCAAATATTACAATCATTAAATATTATAATTTGCACTAAGAGAGAACTCATGTTAATATAATTATGAAGTACAATTAAATTAAGAACCATTAATAGCCTCATATTATGAAGGTAATATAAAAAATTATAAAGAAAATATTTTTAAAATAAATAAGCTTTAAAATCAACATATTTTTTGAAAATGGCTAGGGATTATAAAATCAATTTATAAATGGTTAGGGATGATTAAAAAAGTTAAAAATTGATAAACATGGGAATTACCTAATAGAAAAAGAAATTGGCACATATTTTGCTTTCATAGGGGTAATCTATAGGGGCTAAGTCCCCGTTTATTAAACGGAATAGGAATATGGATAATATATATATATATATATATATTAATTATTTTTATTATATTTATATTTTGTATATACTTTTAATTTTAATTTGGATTATATTGCATTAATAGTATTTATTATTGTGGATATTTAAGTTTCAAATTGTAAAATACTTTTAAAGTTTTTTTTGTGAAGTTTATTAATAAACCCTTAAATATCATAGGGATTCAAAATTTCTACAGGAAATGGAAAATAAGAAATAGAGAACGATAAGGGGGATAAAGATGAGAGATAAAATTCTAATTGGTGACGGGAGACATGAGACATGTCATCTTTTTCATTGATACTAATTGTCATATCTATAAATGGCTTATGATATAGTAAAATTATCTATTTATTCTCTTTCTTTATTCAATAATTTCAACTTTCGAAATATACAAAATTTTCATAAAATAGGCTCTTTATTGTTAGTTATAGGTCATCTATCAAGATATTTTCAATCTTATAAACATGATATTCAATATAAGATATAAAATAAAATAACATATTTATATTTTATCCAGTTATTTAATTATTTAACTATTAACTTACTTTTATGAATTTATATATTCAATTTTCTATAAGATATATATAAATAAATTATCATTTATTTTTTATAATAATCAACAAACTATTTTTTATAATCTCTTCATGTATTTCATGGGTCAAACAACTAGTTCTGGATATAAAATTTTGAATTAATTTCTGATTATCTAACATTTTCCTAATACAAAATACTTTCAAAATTGTGAAATGATCAATGATCTGACATACCAATGTGTAAAGTCTTGTCTTGATAAAAGTAGGTGGCATTAAAAAGATTGAATATCCAAATTAGTTTATAAGATTTTAAAAATTTCAAATTGATCACTTATATTTTAAAAAATGGTATAAATTGATCCTTTTATACGTATTTATATATTTAAAAAATTATTGTATGAAAATATACAGACAAATTAATTTATTCCTTTTTTTGAAATATAATAGACCAACTTGAGAATTTCAAAATTTAATAGACTAATTTATCTCAAATATATTTTTAAGGGACCAGTTTAAGTGTTTTGATTGTGTTTAATTCCTATTATTTTTTAACAACGTTCCCTTGTGTTTGGCTATTGGTTTTCTTCACATTTTATAGTGCATTTTTAGGTTTTGGGCACTCTGCATTTTTTAGCCAAATAGAAGTGTTTTCAAAATTACTTATTTTCTAGATTGAAAATCATGTGCTATCTTCCATCCGGAATTTTTACTTCCCCCAAATCCCATACGCAACAGGCATCACCGAATAAAACGGCTTTGTTAACAGTACTTGTTTGTTCAAGCTCCATATCAATTTACATCTTTATCTAACAGGCCCTTAACTTCTATTATACTATTATAGAGTCTGTATATTTCACTTTAAAAACAGGACAAGGACACGAGCAAATCAGCAAAGCTAATTCTCATTTCAAGCATATCAATAACATTAAAAAAAAAAAGGCGATATATTAATTACAACTGATACATATGTGACTGATGGGATCCGCTATAAGCAAAAACCAGTAACAACTCTCAAATCAAAACATTAGTGCAATGATAGCGTCTTTTCCCTGTATAATAAAGTCACAGCATTAGCTTGAAAAAATAATAGTTGGGTCACAGCAGCACTCGTCCAAGAGGCAACAGCAACACAAAGCTGCTAGGCTGCAGATTAGGACAAAACAAAACAAGCCAACAAAACCGAATTAAAACCAAAAAAGTAAAAAATAAAAGTAAAGGCTTTTTGATAAATTAATAATTCTTTTTGCCTAACTGAAGAGCAAAATTCCACCCTATGTATAATTGCTTACCATCCCTCAAGGAAACCTGGCTCTCTTCTGGGCGGTGGAGCAGCATAGTATTGTGGAGGTGCAGCCACCGGAGGCGGCCCCTGATAAGGACCTATGTGGGACATAATTAACAATAACAATTATTTATGAAGTGGACAAAAATTGATCAATTTCTGCGAACTAGATGAGGATTTTTTTTAATTGCGATAAAGAACAGGAGAAGGGAAAGCCAAAAAAGCTGTAATTTGAGGGAGGAGAAGGTGTTTTACAGACGGTATCTTTACCTTGAGCAGGATATGGATAACCGTACTTGATTTCACTCATCTTCACAAGAACAACCCTTGTTGCTAATTAAAACCAGATGAAACCCAAAACATTTCTTGGAAGACAGAACCTGTGTGTAGGTTGGAATGCTTAAGGGGACGGAACAAACACACATATATATAGATGTGTGCATAGCACATGCATATGCTTTCAGGAAAAGTCATAGAGAATATAACTGGTGGAGAGAATTAAGGAGAAAGATCCAGAAAAGACATTTCATTTCACAACTTGATTGGATGTCTGGCATGTAACTTGATTGTCACAGCTAGATGCTATTAATATTTTATTACTTTACTTTGCCAAAGTTATTCACCGCCCCCCTCTCTTAGACTATGAAGAAGAATAATTGGACAATGTGATCTAAAGCAAGTCCTTTTTCTAAGCTCTGGATTCTATAGGAAGGCCACTATATTATGAATTATCAATCAAATTCAAATACAACTGAAAGCAAGAACATCTCGAAAAAAGTTTGGACACCCTTTTGACACGTGGCTTGATGCGAGGGCAAGAATAATAGTATACTACTCTTTGTGCAGCTTCTCTTTGTTTGGAAGCTTCTTATCACTTGTGTGTAAATGTGTAATAGAAAGGGCGGAAAAGCTTGACATGCTGTCCCATGTGAACACTGGGCTTGAGTCTAAAAAAGCACTCACATGATGAGCCTGGATGATGGAGGGTGCTAGCTATTCGTGGGAATGGTACCTATCTTAGCATTTTGGGTTAACTATTTGGAGCATAGGGAGCTTTATTATGGCCGAATATATTCCACACAGTTTCACACGCTTTTACCACGTCTTCTAAGTACTTTATGGGAAACTTCAGGATAACGATAACTCCAGCAACTATTTAAGGATCTACCAACTACTAATATTGTAATTAAATTGGATGGCCACACTACGTGTTATTTAATCTTTTTACATGAATATATTGATTAACAAATTTATCCTTCTCCCCCTAATATATAGATTCTTAATATATGGCAGGCAGCTTTCACATTAGGTGTCTCAGTTAGATTAATTGGTTATGGGGGAAGGAATCACTATTGAGTAAATAATCTAAAAAGCTATCTACATAAAGTAAACTAATGAATATATATATGAAAAGCCATTTAATTGTGCATCGATGAGTAAAGAGTTCTGGTAGGGGGCATGTCTCCTTAATCAGCGGAACCAAGGTGCCTCTCTTGTTGATAATAGAGAATTGAACAATAAAACGTGGTGGATCAATCTGCTTGTTCATATTAACACCCTATCCCAAGCTCTGTTGTGGTACTAGCTAGAACAACCAAAAATATAGGAATGTTTGTCCAACAGCCTCAATTGGAGTGACCCATTTCTTTTTTTGGATAAAAACAGCAATCAGCGAGAGAAGGATAGCTGAAGGAGTACGAAGCTTTGCAAAGGAGAGAGAAGAGTGATGCCGCTACGTATAGCTAGGTTGAATTTGGGAAACGGAAAATCTAAGCCAACATTCTATCATTGAACCAAACTACAATTCGTTTTAGTCGAGCAACACATTGAAGAAAACAAGGAATAAGCGCAGGGATAATGAATGACAGAGATCAAGCGATAGATTGACAATGCAAGTTAATTAGTTTAAGTAATTCAATACCAAAACATATCATCTAGAAATTTCATTGTTCGTAATTAACAGGAATAATTTAGTTATATACACAATTAATTTGAAAGGAAAAAAAAGATATTGGTTGAAATCATTTTCAATTTAAATAATAAAAAAGTAAGTAAAAAATGCAAATAATATTATTAACTTTTAAACGTGAAAATTTAGTTTGTTTAGTTATTTATAATATCTATTATTTACAAAGTATTTAAGGTTATAATTATATAATCATGACATTTTCATATAGAAAGTCGTTATTATAAATTTTATTTAAATTTTGGTGTTGATATTGTGCAATTGTAACCATTACAATCTTATATATTCTACAAGAAACAATGTTTCCAAACTGTGGTGGCGTGCTGCTTAAAGATTAGTGAGCGTCAACACCAACTTTTTACCACAGTCTGAAATGTGATTAAATGCAAGCAAGTGTTGCAAAATGCAGAGTCTCAACAAGCTGTGAATCACACTGTACACCCCTCCCTCTCTTCCCCCTTTCCATTGCACATCCTCCCACGGCTGCCAAAGCTTCTCCATTTTGATGCCGGAGCTGTCGTTGGCGCCTCGCCACGGAGATCAGAGGTCCCAAAGTGGCAGATCTCGATGCCTGCTTCTACCTCCTGGCGCTGCAAATGAGCCAGCCATGGAGAAAGTTTCTTCATCTTTTCAGAAGACCATCAACGGTGCTAGCTAGGTGGTGGTGCACCGAAACGGCAGGGGCAGTGATAGAATGTCTGGCAACAGCAACAGCGCTCATCGTACCGCCTTCTCGGCTCCACCACGACAACAGCGCCCAAGGACACCAGTAGCAACATCGAGGCCAGCCAACACCGTTGCCACGTCCCAATGACTCGACGGAAGAGGTGTCCTCCTCCCTTCCATTGAGCAGTTGTGACACCGCGACCTGGGACCCCTTCATGCGGATAATCACCGACCATCTGCCACCACTGGATGAGGAGAAAGGTGGCCGTCAACCACTACTGATTGCAGTGGAGCGGCAATAGGTGGCGGTAGTGCATAAGCAAAAGGTTATTGAAGTGCAGTGCTAAGAGAGTGATTCTAAGGTGCTGCAAGTGTGTGGCACACAACACTTGGCATGGTACTTGGCAGAATTCTCCCTAAAAGGGTGTAAAATCGTGAAGACATCAAAGTTGGATAACTTTCAGACAAATTTCTCATCATCCCAATACTTCCATGATGAGATAATAAATTCTCAAGGCGCAAAGAGTCGATGTCTTATTGTTTACCACTATGAGAAAATGATTAGCCCTAATGGTCCATGAATTCTGTTAGGCAACCGTTGGCTACTATAATTAAGAACCCAAAAGAAAGTGAAGAGCATCTTGTGTTCTTTGCTAACAAATAAGTCAAGTTCCACCACAACTTTAAGCCAATCCTTCTTTTGAAGTGTCCCTTTTCGTAGTGGTAGCAATCTAAACTATAGACTATAAAATAAGATGAAAACTAATGCTACACGGAGACATGCACCTATAGGTCGAGTTTAAAATGGAACTTAATCATTCTTTACCTTAAATGGCTTAGGTTCTAAAACCAGTTGAATACTTTAGCCCTTCAAAAACAACATGAAACCTGAAACTATCACGCACTTCAAGTAATGTAATTTGACTAAAAGTGTTCTGTAATGAGATATAATCGCTCAACAACATCATAGTCACAAATTGTTGATGCAGCTTGTTCATTCAGAATTTTCAGGGTCTAGAGAGCTGCCTAGTGGTTGAAGATGGTGTGGAGTTGTTTGAGGGGTTGAGATGAAATTCAGCTGTAGCACCTTTTTTTAACCCCTTCTTAGGCTCGTAGCTATAAGCACCTCTATTCGATGAGTTCGATGCTTTTATTTTATTTATTTATTTTGGGTCTGGTTTCATGCTTTTATGGTTTGAGTTATCTGGGAGTGAATAATTGGGCTTGCCGATTCCTGCCTTGGATTTATCTGGGGCTTGGAGTTTTAGTTTTAGTTGGTGATTTTAATATGAGAGTCTTGGGCCTCTTGGTGAACCCAGACGGGGTCAAACACATTGACCATCACAAACCAAAAAAAAGGAGTTTGACAAAAAATATCTAGAAAAAAGAAAATTATATACGTCCATAACAACCATTTCTTTCTCTTTTTTTAATATTCCCATAACAACCATTTCATCAAAAATGATTTAGATTTAGTGACTAACCTTTAAACATAGATATACCTAATCTTCTACTTGAGGGATTTTTTTCATTTCAAATTTTTTAAAATATTATTTATGAATATTCCTTTTATGAGATTAATTTCCTAAATATCCTTATTTTGTGTATATAAGGAAATCAATTGACACATAACCAATTTACAGTTAACCCGAAATATACATAAACTAGTTTGGGTTTAGTGTAAATCGGTTTTTTGTCAACTAATTTCCTTATATATATAAAAAACAAGGGCACTTAGGAAATTGGTCTTATAAAAGAGAATATCTATAAATAATATTTCTTTTTAATTTAATAAAACCCCTTCTAATGCTAGTGAAAATTAAATAAAAGTAAATGGCAATAGAATTAAAAAAAATGATAGTATTATCGGTGGAAAATGTTAAACAAAATATCAAATCATTGATCACATCAAAATGGGACACACCACGATTATAGTATTTTTGAAAGATGAATCATCCTTCTTTGTCCTATTGTTATTACCAATTTACTTTCCCCTTCTCTCGAAGCCCATGCTAAAATGCAAAGATCTGCCCAATTAACGGACCACTGCATGCATAATTGACATTTTCTACTCAAGTGTTGTCCGTACAACATCTAAACCTCAAACATTGCGACATTATCTTCTTAAACCCTTTAACAGAGCAAACTTCGGTTTTACGCGTCTATATAACCTTTTCTTCTTGTAAAATATGATGGTATCCAATGGGAATCGCAAAAAGATGAGTCCGAGTCAGGGTGAGGCTCAATGCAACACTATTTTAGGTTGGTACTCTTGTATAAATATATATAATATATCAATTTTACTTTAGTAGACTCATATTTCAATACTTTTGTTGTTCTCTTACATTAATATACCATGTTGATGTTTATACTTTATGTGTTTAAAAATATACCATTTTCTCTAACGAAGTCTTTTCTTTTTCTTCCTAGAAGTTAGAATTGTTATCGTAATGGATTACAGCTTTCAAGTATTGTCCAATAGCTCAAATTATACTTCTGAGTAAAACATTTGTTAGAGGGATTTTTGCATCAATTTAGTTGACCTGAGCTATGTATGCTAGCTAGCTTATATAAAAAAGAGGCGGTGTGCCATAGATTAATGACTGATTAACACATTATTAACTAGATTAATTTAGATATAATTCATAAAGATTAATGCACAAAGCATTTTTTGTAGTAATCTTAATACTACGAAATGAACCATCTAATTCGCTTCGTCACATGGCGAGAGCAGTTTGGTTCCGCTCTGGTGTGACTATCAAGGCACAATAACGCATTGAATCATCATCGCTCATGCTTGAAACGGTTGAAAAGTGGCTTAAATTTCTAACTCGAGACGCAGAGGAACTTTAAGCCTTCTCAGTACTCCAGGTCAGGTTTTGTTATTCTTAAAGAGCCTGTGGACCCGTGCTAGTTATTGAAACCATTACTTTTCGAGCAAAGTGCTTCGAAAGGGGCATGGCGTAAAAGCATTCAATATTGAGTCCAGTATAAGCACAAAGCAAAAACCCTACAAGCAGCTCCTGAAATAATTAGTTAAGCTTCATCTATACTAAGCAAAATTCAGCAGCAGCCTGTTATGGTCTAATTATTATAATTTACTTTGGAACGATCGACCAGTTCCTTCTCCTATATTGACCTGGTTCAGGAAAGTTATTGGTGAGATTATTGAGTGATTATCCATTAAACTTTTCTTGCTTGACTTTGCTACTGGAATTTGGTTTGGTCATAGGCCTCGACTTTCGCAGGCACAACGTCTGAAACCTTAGCTTCAACTATATCCCATATTTTCTTTTGAAAGGGGGACATTGCGTCCTCAACTAATTCATCTTTTCAATTTTATTAATTACATACGTATATATATATAATTAAGACTCAGGCTATATTTGATTGAGTGTATGAAACTGAGTGTGGTCAAAATTTCCATTTTTTCTGATGAATATAAGAATCGCTCCAAATTCATTCGCCTATTATTTAAAATTTTATTGGGCAATCCAAGACTCCTTTGATATACTTTTAGAAAGGCATCAGGATATATCTTGTACCAATAAGTGAAAATTTCAAAACGCATTTTTGGAATGTAAAGTATATAATTTTTTTTAATGTTTTTAGGGGACAAGGAGTGGGATAAGAGGGACAAAAGATTTGATTTTCTAGAGATATTTATCTCATGAGAAAAAAAATACGTAAATGTTTATACGATTTTTTCAATTAGCATGTTGCCTCTCCTCTACAAATTAGGGGTATTTGTTTCAAAGTTTGAAATTATGTTTCTAAAAATCACATTCTCTGAAATTATGTTCCCGAAAATATTATTTTCGTGTATTTTAAACAAATTGTTTATGTATCATTAAATATTTTCGGGATTATTTGTTGATATCCCAAGAAATAAATTTAAAATTTATTTATTTTATAATATATTCTTGGGAGTATATGTCATAATTTCTAAAATAATCCTAATACATTTATTATTACCATCCTAAATGAAAGTTTCACTTTAAAAAAATATAAAATTAATAATTATTTTTAAAATTTGATCATCTCAATTAATATAAAAATTAAGAAAAATTTTAAATTGACAATATAATGAATCTATGAAGTGCGGGTAAATAAAAATTGTAACAGGAAAGTCAAATAATTGAGGGATATTTTTGTATTTGTGTGTAATAATTGTTATTCCCATATTATAGAAACTTTTTATTCCCACCAATCATCATAGGAATAAGATCTCACTAAATCATAAGAAAATCTTTTTTTAGAGAATAATTTATACTTAGGAATAATTTTACAGAACTTGTAACAAATATGAGAACACATTATTCTCAAATACTTATTCCTGAAAAATACTAAATATATCTTAAAACAGACGCCCCCTTAGACGTTAAGTAAAATTTTGGGTATACAAGTTTGTGTAATATATATTGATTCAACATAAGAATTAAACTCTAGGAATTATTTCTCTAAATGTATTGTTCATTGAAGCTATTGTTTGTGAATTGATTTTTTATTGTCAAGTAGGCCGTTCCCAATTATTTATATTTGTACACAAAAAAATCCAATTAACTCCTCGAAATTTTTTCCCTAGCTTTATATCTAATCACTTTGACTTATGCATTTCTCACAAGTCATGCTCTTCTAGGAAGCATGGTGTTCCTTGTCCTACTTAATTGAAGATATAGAGCAGGCAGTGTTGAACACTTGAACCTATACGTATGAATCATCCATGAGTCTAACCTAAAAGGTGGTCGCTTTCATAACTGTATGAGTATAGGACCTAAATTTTCTCCTACCAAATCCTTTGGAACCTTCTGCCCAAATTGGCACCTCTGTCAAAGCTTAATGTTAAATTGAAGCGTGTTTGGAAATCACTCAAATCTGTAGACCCAGCTGAGCAATAATGTGGGGTCGTATTTGAGTTCTCTTCTTGCTGTTGGGTCATGGGTCTTTGGTTTTCATGATATTTTCAACCAATCTATACACTAAAGTCACGGTAAATAAAATAAAAATCTAAAGGGGTCTACTTGCCCCTTGTCTTGGGATTATTGGAGTCTTAACGTTATTTTCAGACACTCGAATCCGAAGGATATGGTCACCCATTCAGCATATTTAATGGAATCTGAGTACATTTAATTTTTCACATAATTTGCTCTATGACGATCTAAGAAGTTGTAAAATAGATTTTATTTTTAAATTTTCATCGTTTCTTCTTTCTATTTCCATCTAATCACCCAAAGTTAACCTTATTCTTATAATTTAGCTGGTATATTTCTTAAAGTTTATTATCAATCAATTGAAAAAAAAAAAAACTTGCAAGGACAAGTCAAATGTAAATAGTTATGCTGGATTTAAATATCTAGCAAAGAGAATAAGCATATCACAACGTCACATTAATTATTGCTAGGTAGCTACCATTTTCTATCTTTCAACTTCGTTTACACATGAAGTCTCTCACATAAGCAAAATATTCACACCGTTTTACATAAAAGTTAGTAAAGTTATTATTTGGGGTTCAATTAAAGTTTTTTACTGTAAATAACTAGTATTTAATATAAGGGCTAATTATGAAATATAGCTTTAATGTGTTGACAAACTGGATTCCCTCTAAATATATTTAATTTACAATATGCGAAAGTAAAGCCTACATTATGTTCTTTCAAAATAATTTTGTCTTTTTATTTTTCTATGGGTTTCAGGAAGAAAAATCGATACAAAAGACAAAAGGAAAATATAGTGCATGCGGCGACTTCTTGCCCCTTATGTGAATTTCTTCAACTGCGTTAATTAGACAGAGGAAAAAAGTTGTTACTGCTGAAATGCAGTAAATTAAGTAATGATTTAGTTAAGCATCTGAATTAGTGGCAGCATAAATAAAATATAAAAGAGTCAAAACACCTACACTTTTCCCACACAAATTGGCGCCACGCCGCCTCAAAGTGTGTCATCAAAACATTGTCATGTACTAGCGTGGAGCCAATCCATGATGAAACATCAAGGAAAATTGGGGTGAAAGAGACTCACCCTTCCAACTTGAATTCAAAGGAAGAAGATGTGGTGGGGCAATCATGGGCGTTGGATTCTCAAGAAAATGCACACTTGGTGCATATCAAATCCCACCTGTCATGGTTGGATCTTTAATTTGTTTTTCTATCGTAATGAAATAAATATTGATTTCGGATGGGAGCATTTAACTAATCTCTCCACACACGCCAAAAAAAAATATATATACTAAACTCTGCACACCCGTCAAATGCTGGTTCTATGTGGGGGAACCAAAAGGGTGTATACAAAATTATCTTATTTGGCCATAATATCTCCAGCAGATGCAAGTTATTAGAGGTGTGATTGCTACACTTTTGTTCCTTTGTGCACCTTTTGATGCACTCATGCTGTTCAATAGGAGGAAAGAGATCAAGACAAAATTCTTGATTTATAGCTTACAGATATAGATATAGATACAGACGCCCGGTCTCTCTGCCAATTTGAAAAGAACGATAGACAATCTAGTTTAGTCTTACATCAACTTCGATTTCAATTAGACCTATATACATGTAATGTTTAAATACATGTAAACAAAAAATTGTTTAAATATGTCAAAGCATTTCCAGCGTACCTTAACCAGTTGATGTTATGAAGAATCAGTGTAGATTATGTTAACAATTTTTTACAGAAAAGAAAAGGCAATCATTACATTCAAGCTTCAAATTTCCAGAATCTTATAATTTCTAAATTTGATTTCAAAGGTAATAAACGACAACAACAAAAAAATGAAAAAAAGAAAGTTACACTCCACCAATTAATTGCAGAATTATCACATCTTTGGTCCCTCCATAGATTTTTTCTTTTCTCAATAGTTCAATCCAAAAGAGAGCTAAAACTTGGCAATCCAAATTCTAGTATATATATAACTTTTTTTTACGTGAAACTCGAGTAATTCCAAAAAGAGAAAAAAAGAATTAAAAAGACACTAATTCGGAGCATGGAAATAAGCCTAGACAAGAAGCCATAGAATTTCCATCGTCAACATTGTGGACAACATATTTAGCTATCACATAAATACGATTAGGATACATGAGAAGAGAATCAGAATATTTAGCGTAATATTTCAAAATTAACATAACGATAATCTTAATCATCATTTAAATCACACTGAACCTTGAGAAACCTTGCTTATGACTTTACCATCTTGACCCATCACCACTCCACCGGGTCTCATATCACCAGGGACAGTCTGAGCAACCCCTTGGTACGTCGGCGCGTGCACCACACCACCACCCGGCGCAGTATAGTAAACCTGTCTCCCACTTCCACTATCATACGCCACCTGGGCGTAAGCAGCCGCTGTATTATCCGGTGCCCCAACAGGCCTAACCACGCCAAACCCTTCCGTATACGTCGGACCTTTAACCGGCTGCGCCGGTGGCAAGCTTGTGGGAGCCGCCGACGAAAACGGCGACTTATTCTGCGGCATGCCGCCGTACACCGGCGCGTCGCGGTAACCTTCGGAAGCCATTCGGTGCACCGCGTAGTATCCCTGAGTCGCCGGAGGCGGCGCCGTCGGACGCACCACTGGCGCGTGATAGAACGCGCCAGGATGTGGAATCACGTAAACCGGCGATTCACCTCCTCCGGCAGCTGACGACACCGCCGGCTGATAAACCTCGCCGGAGACATGCTTCTCCGGCCAATATCCCGCCTGGTGTGCCGCGCTCGCCGGGAAATTCGACGCCGGTGGGAGCTTCTGAGAGTAGTAATCGCCGCCGCCGCCACCGCCAGCTGCGGCGTAATTCCCGACGAGGCCTTCCTCGCTTTTTCTCCGATACGCTGCTTGTTCGGCCTCCGCGATTTGCAACCGCTGCAACTGCCTCTGAACCTCGAGCGTGGGGTTCAAGTTCGGATCGGATCCAATAACCCGATCCGAGGGATTCGCAACGACACGCTGCTGGTACTCCGGCAACGGTGGCGGCGCAACAGGCTCAGGCGCCGGATCATGGAACTTCACCGCCACAGGCTGCTGCGGAGGAGGAACGACAGGCGCAGCACTCTTCTCGAGACCGAAGAGATAATCAACGTTTGAGTTCGGTTTAGCCGGTTCGGGTCGCGTCGGGTCAACGAAGCTTTCCGTTGAAAGATTGTTGCTGTTATTGTTACTGTTGGTGACGCTGGCGTTGGTGCTGCTGCTTGCGTTGGCGGAGGCTTGGAAGAGGAAGAGTCGCATGCGGGCGGGTCTAGCGGAAGCGCGGTAGAGGCGATCGTACTCGTGCATCATGTGGTCGAGGTCATCGTCGTTGGTGACGGAGATGAGGGCGTCGAGGTCCTCGCCGGGTAGCTGGTACTTGAACGACACGTCGTTTGGGTCGGAGGAGCCGCAGAGGGCCGAGAGCTTGGAGAGCATGGCGAGGAACTTGACGTTGAGGTCGACGGCGAGGATCTTGGTCTCGCCGCCGACGTAGGAGAGCTGGTTGTCGTGGGAGCGGGGCTGGATCTTGCCGCCGTAGCTGCACATGAACTTGGCCTTGTAGTTCGGCGGCGGTTGCTGAGGGTCGTCCCATGGTGGCGGGTTCTCGAACTCGATCTCCCTCGAGCGAGGGGATGAGTCCCCTGAATCTGGGTATGATGGGTATGAATAGTTCTCCATGTTTTGTTGTTCTTTGTTCTTGCTCTTTGTCTTTTCGGGTGAGTTTTGGAGTGTGAGAGTGTGATGATGGCTTGGTTCGGTGCTAGCTACTTGCGAGTGTTCCATTGTGGGAAAGGATTTGTAGAAAGAAAGATACCAGGATTGGAGGAGACTTTTTGGTCTTTTTAATTTCTTTTTGTTGTTTTTTTTTTAAAATTATGAGATGTGTTTTTTGCCTTTTTGGAGATATTTTATTGCCCTCGTTAATTGGGTGTTTGATGAGGTGGAGGTACTCATAATATGCACTGCGGTGGAGGCTGAGGGTGTTTTTTTTTGGTAGATTGGCTGAGGGTGTTTGGACTTTGGAGTTTTGTGATTGCAGTGGAATTATTTATTGAAAAAGAAAAATAATTAAATGATAGCACAAAGGTTCATTAAACATTTTCGGGGGTGAGTTTTGTGTTTTTTTCAGGTTTAGTTTAAATTAGAAATTTTAACATGAAAAAACACTTTCACGCAAAACATTTCGTGTCTTAACTCTTATTCAATAATGTCAATTCTATGTGATTAAAAAAAATATTGTAATTAATTAAGAACTTTGAGACACAGAAGTAATGATCAATATAAATATTTACCTAGTTAATTATAAAAAATTTATTTAATAAAAAATTTATCAGAACGATATCTGCAAAATTATGTAGCCTTGTTCTTTGAATGCCATCTAGACCTAGAAAACGGTTGGGAAAATGGGCGATAGTCCACATGCTATTATTATTAGGGCTGCCACCTCTAAATAGAGATGTTTCGCAAACTTAATATCATCACTATTGATTTTACTTATTCTTATTTTTCTCTGCTACTTTTGTCTCAAACGGTTTAATGATCTACAATGACTTTGTGAATTCTTTTTTATTTTAATTTTTTTTGCTTTAGATATAGTTTCTCTTCTACAATACTGTATTGTTTCCTAAAATAGGTGCACTATTGAATAAAAACTATGGCGTGTTTAGAGGGCGTGAGGAGGGTCCCAGTTATTGATTGAAAGAGTGGGAAGGGATAAGAGAGTGATGTGTTTTGACTATAAACCGTCTGAGTAACAGGAAACCCTCTAAGCCTCTCTATATGTGGTGTGTAAGGGAGAGCTTTCAAAATTGTAAGGCCACATGGAGGAGAGAGACGTCTGATATTCTGATAATAATAGTTTAGTTATTTACTGTTTTTTTTACGTGAATAGTGATTGTCCAGTTATTTAATTTTGAGTAACACATGACATGAGATATACTTATAAGAAGCACAGACACATCGTCTTGATGATATATCTGTGTATTAAACACATGTAAGTATTCCACATTTATATAATACGTGTTGGACACATATTCATAAGCATTTAATTAAAAGAATAATTTTTTTGAACTCGAATACACATTGAATACTGGCCTGTTTCTAATTCATCATGATATAAATGACAACTCATGCATATATCTGAGTTGGTTTCTTTATTTGTTTTCAGATTTTAATTCCAATATTAGTCCAAAAATAACCCTAGTTATTTAGTTGGACCTGTGCTGTTAGGTCATTTATTTTATTATACAAAAAAATAAAAAAAATTATATATATATATATATATATATACAGTGTTCGTGTCCTGTAATTTTTTGAGTTTGGTGTGTCTTCGTGTCCGTATCATGTCCCGTCTCCGTGTTAGTGTTTGTGTTTCATAGCCTACACATAAATATTTTCTATTTGTATAGAAAGATAGATGCAAGTCATTTTATATTACCAACTATGAGTAAAATATCACTTTAGTTCATGAAATCATAAAAGTTCTTCATTTTAGTTATTGAAATTTTGAAATTAACTTTTTAGTACCTAAAATTTTATTCTGTAAGCCACTTTAGTCCTTAGTTAAACAAACATTAGTCAACTGTTATTTTTTTGGTGATGCGGCAAGTTTAGTAACACATGGCATGCCACGTGGCATGTTGACGTGATACCAAATCAAAATAGGTTCAGTTTGATCTATGAAATTTTTAAATGTTTCAAAATAGTCGTTGAAATTTTTTAAAATGTACCAAAAAAGTCCTGAATCTCAAATTTATTCTCTTTTGGTTCATAAATATAAATCATCATAATTCTTGAATTCACTTATTTCTCTTTCATTTTTACACCCTATCTGGATAGCCCACATTTATATTCTAAACATAACTAAGATTTTGACTAGTCCAAATTTAAGGCATTCATGCTTAGCTAATATAATTAATTTATTAACTATTACATTATATTTCTTAGAATAAATTAGGTTTTAAAATAAGAAAAATAAAATGCAAGAGAAATATTATATTATCAAGCGTTGGCAGAATTTATCAAGGTCTATTTAAAACCTTATTATTGGTAATACATTCTCTTTTCATTATTATTCTATGCGAGAGAGATATTTGTTTAAATAGGTGTAAATATAAGAGAAAAGTAAGTTGGTTTAAAGAATATTGATGATTTAGATTTTATTGAAATAAAATAGGAGAAATTTTGAAATTTAGGACTTTTTTGATATATTTAAAAATTTTAGGGACTAATATGAATCTACTTTGATTTAGTGTCATGTCAGCAAAAAAATAATGGTTGACTAATATTTGTTTAACTAAGGACTAAAATGACTTGTAGAATGAAATTTCAGGAACTAAAGAATTAATTTTGAAATCTCAAGGACCAAAATGAATCATGTTTATAATTTTATGGACCAAAGTGACACTTTACTCCATCAGCTATATAGCCCCTCCCCATTAAATACATTTATTTGTAACATTTCTAAAATGTCCTTGATAAAAGAACTTGATTTATGTGTAACTACTTTTTTCTTTAAAACTAAATTAAATTTTGTGTGGTTCTTACTTGTTTATTGTCATTTCTTATTTATTATTCTTATTTCTTACATTTTCATATACCTTTCACTGAAAACTTATTTTTATATTTGTAATATATTGCCACTTTAATATTTTAAATTTATATTTAATAATTGCACTAATTAATATCAAACACAAAAATTAACTATCTTTAGACTTCAAGCATAACACCAAAAAAAAAAATACTTACATATAATGGTTAACTTTAATTAAAAGATTATAATAAAAAAATTTAAATAACTTATCCAATTTGATTAAATTAAAAATACACCATTTTGTTCACATTATACTTGTGCAAAAATCTTACATCCAAATATTCTAATATTGTACACATTATACTTGTGCAAAAATTTTACATCCAAGTATTCTAATATTGTAGTTCTACTATATATATATAAAATCATTGAAAAATTACAAGAATAATATGTGCTATTGCAACGTCAAAAAAAAGTAGAAGAATAAAGATAGTGAGAAGTTTGATTAAGAGGTTATGTAGCTGAAAAGGTAATAAAATAAAAAGGAGTGATAGACAACCATCATTAAAATTATATTAAGTTAAATATTATAAATCAGTCCGTAAAAAGTTATAAATCAATATGTAAAAATTTTTTACATATTGATTTATAACTTTTTGTATGTTGTTTGTAACTTTTTACATATTATTTATAATTTTTTGTATATTAATTTATAACTTTTAACTTGATATAAGTGAAGAGTGTAAATTTGATGAGGAGTGTTTATCATTTCTCTAAAATAAAAGCAAAAAGCTGAACACCAGCAGCCCAGCAGTATCAATAACAATTTTCTAGGGCTCCTAATAATTGCATCATAGAAATTGAAAATGAGCACATATTTTTCTTCATAATAAGAAAATTATCGATGCCTCTTCCTTTGAAAGGCTTCATCACAACCAACATGGAGTGTATCCTCTGAAAGTGTTACGATAGTGATCACCATACAACCAAGACAAACAATAACAATATAAAAACATGAGTTTAGATGAATTAGAGGCATTGAAGTTAAAAAAAAAAAAAAAGACCCGAAACATAAAATAAGATAAAATAAATTGAAAATTAAAAAGGTCTTGAAACAGGAAAGAAGGCTGTGGCTAGAGATAGACGAAGGTACGTGAATTAATGAGAAGACATTTTAGGAATGTTGCATATAAATATATTTATTGAAGAGTGACAATAGGCATTGCCACTCCCCAACTACAACTTTGGCATCATAGATAAGCCCTCGATTTTTGTCATATGAGAATGGGAGGAAGACGGGACAAGAAGAATAATGTGTGGTATATAATAAAATTACATAATAAATATATATTATACACCTTATTACTATTGAATGTTATACGTAGTTTTTACTCATCCCTTTCAACCTACTCACTCATAATATTCAATAATAATAAAGTATGTAGTATGTATTTATTATATAATTTGTTGTACTCCAAAATTATCCGGATAAGAGTGCAACTGCTGAGGGAGGGCAAAATTATGAAAGCAAGAAATGGTGAGGAAGACAACTATTTTTAACCATTGTGGCTAGAAAAATGTTTTTTTTAACCCTTTATTGGTATTGCGTATAGAGAATTCTTAAACTGTTACTGTTACAATCATGGTTTTTAGACTCGGACCAGTGATAGACTCGGTCGAGGCATTGGGTCATAGGTTCAACCGGTGGGTCACTGGTCGAACTAGTTGAATCAGATTTATACAAAAAAATATATAAAAATTTAACTAAAATATAATAAAATGATAATTAATTAATAATTTAACACTCTTTAAGGGGCCCAAATACAAAAACATAAATAAATAATATAAATTATTATTCACACTTCACAATCATGAATCACAATTGACAGGTTCAAAACATAATTACACAAGTAAAATCACAAAATTTTACATCATAAACTCACAAATTATAACAATACAAATAAAGTTATTGTATTTTTCTATAAGCCAAATTAGATTTTTTTTAAATTTTTAAAAAAGTCATCATTTAGCAAAAACAAAAAAAATCAAAAAACAAAAAAAAAGCAAAAAAAAAAAAAACTTGACCTGGTCCGATTCAGTTCGACCAGTTGAGTCACCGGTTTTGATACAAACCTGACTGAGTCAAATCGGGTTGTACCAGTTTTGATGTAGGATCAATCCAAATAGTAGCTCGAACTAGTTTCATGACCAGTTCATCAGTTTTCCGATCGAACCGATCGATCTGTGCCGATGTTTAATACTATGGTTACAACTGTCCTCTCGAAAGCTTTAATGGCTAAATGAAATATTTCTATTATCTTGACTCTAACTAGAAACTTTGGGGCAAGTACTAATTCTTTTACGATAAAAACGTACTATAACTTTATAACAATTCAAAGCACTTACTAACTTATCAGCTTGTATTTCACACTTTAATTTTGGTCTCCCATAATTTCTCTTAAATTAATAATGTCGTATCATTGACCACATATATTAAAAAGAGTCGTAAGAAATAATAAAAACTTCAACATAATATCTTTTCACAATTATATTATATAGTATTAGTATAAAATTAATATAATTAGTAATTATACATATAATTTGTGGGAAGGTTGGGGGCCACAACCCCTGCTGATGACCTCCCTTAAATCTGTCCATGGGTGGATGGAAAAGTGAAAGAGAGAACGTAAGAAGATTATGTTGTATTTAGCAATTTGGATGAGGTGAAAATGAAGAGAGAAGACTCATCTCAACAACTATCCTTTCTTAGCATAAAAGAAAAATGCAAGGGGAGAAATGAGTCAACGATAATTAACACTCTTAAAATGTTTTTTTAAAAAATAAAACTTAAATTGGCATGACTTGCATTTTCATTCAAATAAAATTTCAAAATAAATTCTATAGTTCAAAACTTTTAAATATTAATTTTTAAATTATTAGTATTGTTAAAATATGTATTTGTTTAATATTTATAAATTAAGCAATAAATATGTTTATTTTTTTATTGCAATTAGTGTGTGTATATATCATTTTAATTCAATTCTCATTTTCTCTTATTTAAAAAGACGTATTTATTTCCTTCACTTTATTTCTTTTTATTTTCTTTTCGCTTAATTTCTCTTTGTATTCAAACATAGAAATGTCAAAACAGGGTAAGTCCACCGATTTGGTTGACCAAAATCATCATTTTTAACCCACTTGATCGAACTTTTGGGCATATGTTATTATGATTTGGATTTAATTATCAAATTTCTCTTGATGATGGGTAATCTATAAGTTTCTTTATAAACCTTTAGTGGGTTTAGAGACATATTTTAACTTTGAATTAGAACAAGTTTTCGCCTCATCCTAATTCTTTTCGTTTAGAAAACCAAAAACCAAACGAGTGGGGTGGAAGCACAGTTGATGCGCCTTTTTCTGCATCGATCGCACCCTAAGCTGCTAAGTTTAATTTGAGATGCGTGCTACATACCATTTCCATTCATGTCTATCCACGCGATATCATTTGTATTTGTGTTCAAAAATTGAAATTGCAACACAATATAAGGTGCAAAATACACACAGTTACAAACTAATCCCCTAGTCTGATAGTTTTCGATTGGGCTCTCCATTTATAAAATGGAGGTGGGGCACGACAGCTAAGTAATTTCCCCCCAAGCCCCAACCATGTTGAATTCTTCGTCCACAATGAAGTCAAAGTCAAATTGTGCAGTTTTGTTATTGTATATATGTGTAGAACTGTGTAGAGCCTTGTTTCCAACGGCTTGTATAATTAAAGAATTTAGAATGTTACGTTGTCTTATAGCATTTAATTTTGATGTATTGTTGACTTAGACTTTTTACATTATTATTATTTAATTATTTTATATATATATATATTTAAGATAATAGGATGAAATTCAAATGTATTTTATAAACACTAGCGTCTTATTGGGCACTGCTATGCCCGTCAAGTCGCATTTTATTAGTGTAATTTTTATGCATTGTCAATCTCTTAATAATCTTCATATTTTTTCCTTTAACACCCTCTCTTGTCCTCCTTGCAACTTCTTTGCCAAGAAATAAGATAACAAAATGTAAAAACAAAACAGGTAAAATTATTAGAAAATTAAAACTCAACATTTCAACCGTTGTATTATAACCTATTTGAAAAGCACACATAATCAATATAAAAATAGAATCTTCATCCAAAAAGGAAAATGAAATACGTGTAGAGAAAATACCAATGAAAAAGATATGCTTGATCATACTATATGCGCCCGGATTATTGAAAATGATATGTCAACAACTTCATGTGTTATGCTCAAACAACCAAAAAGCATTGAATTTGTTTTTTTTTAAACATAACAAAAAAAATGTACCAGCACGTGAGTAATCCTCATTCCCATGTAAGCCTTGTAACCTTTGCGTTTCTCTATATGTATATTTTAATATAAAATCGTTTGCAAAACATCATTTCATCTTTAATAAATCATTGGTCCCATGAAACAAAAACATAAACAAACTCGAACACAAATCTTTGGAGTAATAAAATCAACGATTTCCATTTCAAGCTCTAAACATATCACTGAGGTTCGAAATACATGAGTTGCTTTCTATACAAAATATACATGAAATCTATAATCATGTAGATACAAAATAATCATGATAAAATAATGCAAATCCACCTCTATGGTCTGGGACCCTGCCCATCATGTAACTGGAGCACTCTATCTCTAACAAAAGCAAAATAGAGTACTTCACACCAAGTGAAGCTCACCGAACAATAAACCTCTACTGTAGGGGTGGAGGTGGAACAGGAGAACCCACAGCGTCTACAACACCTATAATGGGAAAGGGAGAGGGGTGAGTTTCATTTAAAACTCAGTGAGCAGGTCCTCACCCATAACCTTCTCATGGGACGACCAAGAAGATAGATAATCATATACAAATAATTAAAATCAGTTGATGCAATAATCTCTGGAATCATACTCGTATACATTTGAATATAAAAGCTCTAAATAGAAATTTCTTTCAAATTATAATAACAATACTCTACGAAAGATTTCTCTGAAATAGAATAACAATAGAAATTTCTCTAGATCAACATAAGACTCCTAAATATAAATAGAGCTCTAAATTTAAAAGCTTTAAATAGAAATTTCTCTAAAATTATAATAACAATACCCACAGCAAACTCTAGATCTCTGCGTCAGTTATCAACATAAGACTTCTGTCTAGACTGAGCCGCCAACAACCGTTCTCTGATCAGCTGAACTTTCTCTAAGGTCTCTTGTACCAGATTTGGGCCTAAGACCTTAGCTTCCCCAAGCTCAAACCACCCAACTGGAGATCTACAGCGTCTACCATACAATGCTTCAAACGGTGTCATCTGGATACTAGCTTGATAACTGTTGTTATACGAGAACTCTATCAGTGGCAGGTGGTCACACCAACTCCCACCGAAATCTAGCACGCAAGCTCTGAGCATGTCCTCTAAGGTTTGGATCGTTCTCCATGATTGGCCATCTGTCTGCGGATGGAAAGCCGTGGTCAAATCCACTCAAGTCCCAAGAGCTTCTTGAAATGCTCTCCAGAACCTTGAAGTGAACTGAGATCCTCTATCCGATATGATCGACACTGGCACACCATGAAGCCGAACGATCTCGTCTATATAAAGCTAAGCATGCTAAGCTGCACTGAAGGTCATTTTCATTGGTAGGAAGTGAACACACTGGGTCATCCTGTCCACAATCACCCATATAGAATCAAAGTCTCTAGTGGACAGAGGCAACCCGACTACGAAGTCCATGGTTATCCTCTCCCACTTCCATTTTGGGATCTCTATCTGCTGTAGCAAGCCCGCAGGCCTTTGGTGCTCAGTCTTAACTTGCTGGCACACTAAACACTGTGCTACATAGCCACCAATGTCTCTCTTCATGCTTTCCCACCAGTATAGCTATCTGAAATCTTGGTACATCTTTGCTGAACCGGGATGAATAGAATATGCCACACTGTGGGACTCTTCCATCACTCTCTTCTTTAACTCACCCACATCGGGTACACATAAACGGTCCCCAAAGTGCAACACACCCTCCGCATCCATCGAGAACTCAAGGCTTTCTCCTCTGCGGACAGCCTCCACTAGCTTAACTAACTTGGGGTCTTCCCCTTGCTGTGTCTTAATCTGCTCCACTAGAGTCTACTGGGCCCCAATGTGAGCAAGAAAGGCTCCAGACTCATCAAAGCCGAACTGGATTCTCTCTGCCTCTAACTTGTGGATCTCTTCTATCAACAATTACCTCACAGGCGCTATATAGGCCAAACTGCCCATGGACTTTCACTCAGCGCATCGGCTACCACATTAGTCTTACACGGATGATAAGATATGGTGCAGTCGTAGTCTTTCAACAACTCCAACCATCTACGCTGCCTGAGATTCAGATCTTTCTGCTGGAATATATACTTCAAACTCTTGTGATCAGTGAAGATCTTGCATGTCTCTCCATATACGTAGTGCCTCCAAATATTCAAGGCAAAGACTACCGCTGCCATCTCTAGATCATGCATTGGGTAGTTCTGCTCATGCCTCTTGAGTTGCCTAGATGCATAAGTCACTACTCAGCCATACTGCATAAGGACACAGCCGAGCCCGACTCTAGAGGCATCGCAGAACATCGAGAAACCTCCTATACTAGAGGGTAATAACAGAACAGGAGCCATGGTCAAACAAGCCTTAAGCTTCTAGAACCTTTCTTCATAAGCATCCGACCACTGAAACTTAACACCTTTCTGAGTTAACTTGGTTAACGGTGCTGCTATCCTCAAGAAATCCTTAATAAACCTCCGGTAGTATCCCGCTAAACCTAGGAAACTATAGATCTCTAACACTGTAGCTGGCCTCGGCCACTGTTGAACCGCTTCAACCTTCTTTGGATCAAGTAGGATACCATCCTTGGACACCATATGCCCAAGAAACGCCAATTGATATAGCCAAAATTCACACTTGGAGAATTTGGCATACAACTGGTTTTCCCTTAGGGTCTGCAAGATAATCCTAAGGTGGTGTTCATGCTCTTCTTCACTACTAGAGTACACTAGAATGTCATCAATGAAGATAATCACGAAGTGGCCTAAGAATGGTCTGAAGACTCTGTTCATCAAGTCCATAAAAGCTGCGGGGGCATTGGTTAGCCTAAAAGACATCACTAAGAACTTATAATGTCCATAGCGTGTCCTAAAGGCCGTCTTGGGTATATCTTCACCCTTGATCCTCAACTAGTTATAGCCCGACCTTAGGTCAATCTTAGAGAAACACCTAGCTCCTTGGAGCTAATTGAATAGGTCGTCAATGTGTGGTAAGGGGTACTGGTTCTTGATTGTAACCCTGTTCAGCTGCCGGTAGTCTATGCACATCTTCATAGACCCATCATTCTTCTTAACAAACAACACCGGGACACCCTAAGGCGAGGTACTCGGTCGAATGAACCCCTTGTCAAGCATCTCTTGCAACTGATCCTTCAACTTTTTCAACTCTGCAGGAGCCATCCGATACGGGGGTATAGAGATAGGCCTAACCCCGGACTCAAGCTCTATTCCGAACTCTATCTCTCTCTCCGGTGGCATCCCTAGTAACTCTTCTGGAAAAATATCTGGGAACTCACAAACCACTGGAACTGACTCCAACCTTGGCACTATCACATCAATGACTCTAACTGAAGCCAGATACCCATGACTCCCTCTATCCATAAGCCTCACGGCATTCATGGTCGATATCAAACTGGTTGGGACCGAACAACTGGTACCCTTAAACTCTAGAAGCTCACCTCCAGGAACATCAAACTTTACGGTCTTACTATAGCAGTTCACCATGGCATGACATGGTGCTAGCCAATCCATGCCCACAATGACATCGAAATCTAACACATCTAACAAATAGAGGTCAACCAGTGCCTCCATACCTCCAACCTTAACCTCACAATCTTTATAGACCGACTGTATCAGAAGGGGTCCCCCTAAGGGTATCCCCACCAAAACGGCTTTTCTAGGGTAGAAACAAATTTCTCGAACCATGTGGCAAAGAACGGGCACATATATGAATATGTAGATCCAGAATCAACCAATGCAAATGCCTCAAAGGAGAAAAATGTAATGATACCTGTGACAACATTTGTTGAAGCTGCTACATCCTGGCGTGTGAGAACAAACAGACGGGGCTGTCCCCCACCATTCTGACCTCTACCTCTGCTGCCCGAACCTCTACCTCTAGGGCCCCTGCCCCTAGCACCTAGGCTAGCTGGAGTAGCCGGGCCACCCTCGATCCCTGACTGATAAGACTAAGCTGATGCAATGGGGTTCGTCGACTCCTGGCTAAATGCTCCTGATTTGAACGGACACTCTGCATGCCTGTGGCCTTGCTGGCCATAACCATAACAAGCGAATATGCCAATCATACACTGACCATCATGTTTCCTCCTACAAGTCTGACACTGGCGGAAGCTCTGAACTGAACCCTGGCCATTGAACTGGCCACCACCTCTGTTCTGACTATGGGAAATAGCAGGCCTGGTCGGGCCAGACTCTGAGAAGGCAGCCCTGCCCGACTGGGACCTCTGCTCGACCCAGCTCCCCCCGAGAAAGAACCATGTGTCCTGGCCTTCTTGCTAGAATTTGATGTAGCTCTCCTATTTGTCAAACCAGCCTCTATCGCGATGGCTGTATCTACTATCTGCGCATAGTCTATGGTGCCCACGTGTGGCTAAAGACTGAGGAACATATTCTGGGGCAGTCCCTGAACGAACCGCCTAACCCGCTCTGTCTCCGATGGTAACATGCTAGCAGCTGCTTGGGCTAGGTATGTGAATCTCTCTTCATACTTCGTAACTAACATGTCATGCATCAGTTAGAGCCTCAGGAACTCCTCAACCATCTAAGCCCGACAACTTTCTGAAAGGTATCTCCTCAGGAACGCTGCTCGGAATTCCTCCCAGGAGGGTGGCCCAGAGTCGCCATGCCCGTGAAAGAACTCATCGTGCCATATACCAACCTGACCTCCCAATTGGAAGCCAGCCAACTCAGCAACCCTCTCAGAAGAGCAATGGATAACTCTGATGATCTTTTCTACCTCTTGGAGGAACGTCTGAGGATCCTCCATCGTGAGCCGCCCCCGGAAGGTAGGTGGATCCAACCTCCTAAAGCGTTCTAGCACTGAGTCATCTGGATCTCTGACAGGTGCCTAAACTGGGGGTGTCTGGACTGGTGGTGGCTGAACGGGAGGTGTCTGGACTGGGGGTGGCTAAGTGCCAGCCTCAGTCTGCCTGGTCAACATCCTTGTGAGAGCTGCCAAGGCTTGCTCTAGTGCCCTGAAACGAGTCTCTAAAACTAAAGATCTGCTGCTACAACGGCGGCGGTGAGAAGAAGAGGAACGACGTAGAGGAGGCATACTGAATCTGAAAGAACTTGAACATGAGGAGAAGACATGGATCTTGAAAGGAAGGCAAGACTCTAGCTCTGAACTTAGACATGACTGACTACTCTAAAGGCCTCAAGTAACGCTTCGTTAATGCAAATGGGAGTGTTTCCATTTACAAAAAATGCCGTGCTACTTGTGGACACTTGCTCCAGTGACATGCAGGGAAACCTAGTGCTCTAATACCACTTTGTCACAACCCGACTTAGGCACGTGACTGGCATGTGGGGAATCTTTATTCCCACGTAAGCCTAGTGACCTCAGCGTTTCTCTATATGTATATTTTAATATAAAACCGTTTGCAAAACATCATTTCATCTCTAATAAACCATTGGTCCCATGAAACAAAAATGTAAAAAACTCTAACACAAATCTCTGGAGTAATAGAATCAACCATTTCCATTTCAACCTCTAAACATATCACTAAGGTTCGAAATACATGAGTTGCTCTTTACACAAAATATACATGAAATCTATAATCATGTAGATACAAAATAATCATGATAAAATAATGTTAATCAATCTCTATGGTCCAGGACCCTACCTGTTATGTAACTGGAGCACTCTATCTCTAACAAAAGCAAAATAGAGTACTTCACACTAAGTGAAGTTCACCGAACAATAAACCTCTACTGCGGGGGTGGAGGTGGAACATGAGAACTCGCAGCGTCTACAACACCTGTAATGGGAAAGGGAGAGAGGTGAGTTTCATTTAAAACTCAGTAAATAGGTCCTCACCCATAACCTTCTCATGGGATGACCAAGAAGATAGATAGTCATATACAAATAATTAAAATCAATTGATGCAATAATCTCTGGAATCATACTCGTATACATTTGAATATAAAAGCTCTAAATATAAATTTCTCTGAAATTATAATAACAATACTCTATGAGAGAAACATGAATCTTTACTTTATGGTTCTTCAAGAATTGAAATACTATACTCTATGATCCATCAGGGATCTAATATGGACACCTAAATAGGTTCCGTTCTTTGCTCTATGAGATTGTCCTATCGGGAAAACTTGGTACCAAGGTTAACGATCGAGGGCAGCCGTTAACTCACTGTCTGTTTCTCTATAGCTAACGTTTAGTCTCTAAACCAATGAACATAATATTTTCTCTAAATCTCTATTCTAATATTTCTCTAAGCTCAACTCTATGATTTGTAAATCGTTCGTTCAAAATATTATCATAGAAATTTTATGGAAATCTCAATTCAAGATATAATAGTAGCACTCTAGCTCTTGTGATAAAATCCTTTAACAATAATGGTCCCATGAGTTTGTAATGAAACAAATATTTCATGCTCTAGCTGGAATTCGCCATTTCAATAATTATAACATATCAAATGGAGACTCTAAGCTCTTGAAATCTCTTTAGAACCATGCAATTAATAATAAATAGATAGAAATTAGCTCTAATTATCAACATAGGGGTCATAGGTTCCAATCCCACTCACCTGGAGGGGAGGGAATGGTGATGTCAACTCCAACGGAGCTCCGAGAAGAAGGAACGGCACCAACGTCTGCCATTGGAGTCACAAAACACAAGATTAGTCTCCGTTAACCTCTAGATTACTCAAATCTAACTCTAATAGCATTGGGGGAGCACCCTCACTTAACAACAATGGAGACAAACAACAACCCAAACTCTAGGATACAAAGTGAGAAGGGTGGAGACAACAAAACCCATAAATCTCACCTTTAATCTCTTGGAGGTAGAAAGAATTGAAGATGATTTATGTGAGGAAAGAGTGGGAGAGGGTTGGGAAGAGAGAGGTTTCAGAAATGGGGAAAAATCCCGAGTTTGGAAGGTTTAAAAAGAGGTTGGGGGTCTCACTAACGTGAAACAACGCGTTTTGCACTGTTTGTGCACTACTAACACCGCTATAGCGGTTTACCCCCCACTTACGACTGCTATAGCGATCCTGAGGACCAAAACACACGCTGCACCCACACATGACCGCTATAGCGGTCCCCAGAATGCCCAAAACACCCTGCCACACTCCCATGATGGCTGTGTGGTGGACTGTCACTGCTATAGCGATCCCTTGATACCCAAAATGCCACGATCAACCCACTGTGACCGCTATGGCGATGACAATTCACCACATCAGCTGCACTAAGGGTCTTCCGGGCATCTCGAGGCTTTCCCAACAACACGGGTGGGTCCTAGGGGACCTTGGGGCAAAACGAAACTTATTCACTACCATGTATTTGCCGGGTATCACAATGACCACTTCTTCAGTTTATGTAACACAGCAGAGGAGTATCATTACCATTTTATGAGGAGTATCATTACCATTTTATCCCCATTTTTTAAATTTATATTTCATTAAATAAAGAGGATAAAAGTGGAAAAAAAACTTGGACACCAAAACACCACAATTCCCTTTATAATATGTATAGATAATAATATATAGTTAAGGATAAAATACACTTACCTCCCTTGAGATATTAACAAATAACAATCCACCCCATTTATTTAAAAACCCTATACTTCACCATATTTCACTAAGAGTGTGTTTAGTATTTTTTTATAATTTATTTTTTATAAATTTTATACTAAATAATAAAAACAATTATAAAATAAATAATAAATTTAATTTCTATATACTGATTGTATACAATTAAATATTTACAAATAACTTTTTACCAAATTTGATACTTTTAAAAAAAATTTATTGGATCATGGTTAATATTAATTTATACTGTCAGTATATAGAAACTAGATTCATAAATAAAGTTAAGAATTATATCAAAAGTTAATAATAATTGCTTTTCTTAAAAAGTTAATAATAAGAATTTTAAATAAATAAGATATGAAAATTAAATAAAAATTTATTGTAATATTAGAATATATAAATAAACATTAATTATTTTTTAAAAATAAATAATTTGTGGTTAATAATATTAGTATAAAATATAATTATATGAATGAGATTCAAAATATTAAAAAATAATTTTTATAAGTAAATAATTTAACTATTACAATTAATAGTTAGTTATCTAGTATTATTTTGAAGTTTTATTAGTTTGAAGTGTAAAATCTGATTTTACACTATACACTAATAAAACTTCAATAAATTGTCAAATCATGATTGGTAGTTATCATAATATGCAGTTACTTAATATGATTTAACACCTTTTAAATACTATTCCCTTAATTTATTTTACAATTATTATTTTTATGAATTTAATTTTGATGCATTGATAGTATAAATTTTTTTACATTGTTATCTAATTATTCATTTCATTTGAATGACTTTTTAAGCCATGAATATAGGAGCAAATTACATTAGCTATGAGACAATATATGCTTGAATATATTATAGAACCCATTTATATTATTAGTACATTAAAATTAAATTTATTAAAATAACAATTGTAAAATGAATCAATCAAATGTAAATAAAAAGATCAAATCAATAGAAATGCTTATTATTAATTTTTTTAGTTAAAATGATAATTATTATATAATTCTTAATATTATTTATGAATTTAGTTTCTATAAATTGACAGTATAAAATAATTTTGACCATAAACCAATAAAAATTCAAATAAGAGTCGAATTTAATAAAAAGTTATCTGTCAATGTTTTATTTTATGGTACAAGTGTATAGAAATTAAATTTATTACTTATTTTATAATTAAATTTATTATTTAGCATATAATTTATAAAAAATAAATCATAAAATAGAATACATCAAAGACACTCTTAATGAAATGAGGTGGAGTGTGGGTGTTTCAAAACTAATAGGGTGAAGTATCATTTCATGATACCTGAAAAAAGGTAAGTTCATTTTACTCTATAGTTAAATGGCTGTGAAAAAAATTACATTATAATTTCATTAAAATTGAACTCTATATCATATTTAGATTATGTTTTCGAATGTATTCAGTATTTAGAGAAATATACTACTTCCATGGTCAAATACTAGTATCACTTAGAAAAATATTAAATAAACTTTAAATTTTAAAAGATTAAGGTGTATTTTATAAAATTACTTTTGTCAATTAATTTTTTCTTTTTAATATTCTTCTCACCCATTCATATTTCCTATTTAGTAAGGTCAAATATGAAAATATGAATTAATACTTTTCAATTTTTCTAAAGTGACTTACAATTATTACAAAAATTAATTAAATTAAATTTTTATGTATTGAGAGTGTAAACTAATTCTAGACTATTGGCTAATAGGAATCATAGTGGGTTATTAGACAATATAAGTTGATACTTTCTTAAAAATTTATTGGTTGATAATGTAAAAACAATACATAAAAATTAAATTCAATTTATTTTTAAAAGTTACACTTGTTTGAAAATAAAAATAATACAATGATGAGAGAAATATAAGTGGAAGTATGCAAACCAACCAATAACCTTTGACATTTTAAGCCTTATTTGAACAATGTTAATGTCACTCGCATAACTAAATGTTACGTAATTAAAGTGTTGATAAATAAAAATTAAAGTAATGTTAATCATAAATTTTAATTTTGATACATCAATAACTAATTGTGTGAAAAATATTCTATTTATGACCCTTTAAATATTAGATACAACAAGTAACCATAGTTATAGAAATGATCCCAAATGTTATTTTAACACTTAAACATACTTCATTATCATAAGATATTATGAATGAGTGAAGTGAATAGGAGCCATAATCACATTCAATATACTAAAATGATATGATTTTTTCATTGAACCAAAGTGGATGTATGACAGTTATGAGATTAGAAATGAAGAACATCAAATGAGAGAACAATGATTAACAAGTTAATATGGCTAAGTTAGACAGAGAAAGAATATGATATGATAAATAAAGAGGTGGAAACTGAGAAAGTGACAGAGAGGGGGAATCAAATCTTCATTTTCTTGTCTATTCAATTAAATTTGGACACACACACACACATATATATATATATATATATATATATATATAAAATGATTATATTATGAATTTAATTTTGATGTATCGATAGTGTAAAAGAAAAAGAGTTTTCTTTTACGCTGTCATTCAATCACATCTTTTTTTTTGTGACTTTTTAAATAGTAAGAGTTGAAAGTAATCATATTTATTGATGTGTCATTATATAATTAGATAAATGTATAAAATTTTTTTACACTGTTAATATATTTCAATTAAATTCTTATATTATTTATAATTTTTTAACTACTTATAATTTAAATATGTGATAAAATTTAATTAGAGAGATAGAAAATAGACCAAAAAGAGAAGACATAGATTTGAATTAAGTGGAGGTATGATTGGAGACACCGAGTTAGTTGAGCGAGTCTCACCGGCCGGCAGCAGCGCATTCAAAATACCGTGCTTCGCGTTGCGTGTAGTTATTAAATACGACTGCGAATGGAGTATGAAGTAGTGCTGCTATTATCTCAAATTAGAGTATAATTAATCTATACTATATATATAAAGTGAATAGTCTCTGTGATGCACAGAATTTTTACTTTCTAAAATATTCTTAAAACATTATTCTAACTACAAATGCAATAAGTGATAAAAATAAAAAAAATGTGGATTAATAGGTACGTAATCGCATGGAAATTCACTATTCCATATAATAATAATGACGAGGGTTGGCGCGTCGAAGGCACTGCCAAACGCACCGTTTGGTAGTGTACTATTTGATCCTCCTCACTTGTCACCACATGCGTTTATTTCTACACTGTCTTTCTTCTCCGCTCCTCGCTCGTAACGACCACACTCTATCTTTGGTATTCACGCACTCCTTCCTTTCCAGGTTCGTGTGCACCGCAATCTTCGTTTTCGCTTCTGCTTCATTCATTCCATTCTGCATCGCTCGATGAATTTCGTCACCGAATTTTGTTTTTTTTTTTTTGCTTCAATTATTCGCGCGTTTGCTGTTATATATCGTTCTCGGATTGAATTTGAATTTTGAAAATAGTCTAGGAGCCAGAGAAGGCTTTGTGTGGTGGTGTTTGATCGTGACGATGGGGAAAAAGCGTGTAATGATGCCGGCGAAGGACGTTGACTTGTCCTCCGTCAAGTATGAACATGAAGTTATCAAAGGTCTTCGTTTGCTAGCTCATTTGCTTATTCTCTAATCGAAGTTTATCTTAATCTCGATTGGATTTTCTAGTTTCTAATGTAATGTTTGATTCTGTTTGAACTTTGTTTTATATTTTGTAAATTTGTTTGCAGCTCCGCATTTGACTGGCTTTGTGTTTCGCTTCTTTGTGAGGATACTTGAAGTTCCGCTGATAGGTCCTTCGATCATGACGTATTTGAAGAAGGACAATAAAATTGATGAGGTCTCTCTGTGTGTTTTTGGTTGCTGAAATTGTGGCTTAATGTTCCTTCATTTTTGTAATTTGATGTGATGAGCTGATGCGCTGAAGGCTTCACATCGCTTATGTTGTCATATTTGTGGTTTATGAATAGAGATTTGTTTTGATGAACATAACTTGTAGACACTTAAATCGACATGCGGTAAATAAAATGGAAATTGATGTGAATTTTAGCTGTGTGATTGTTGAATATTATGTTATCTAATAATGGATGTATATGTTGATTTGACATTTGTATAATTGAAATTCACACTTATTTACATGCAGTTCATTACATATTGGTTTGGGCGTTGAAATCATTATGTTCAAATAATGAAACTGTTATGAATAATACTTGAGTAGAGAGTGTGCGTGACAGTGATGAGTTGAACTGACTGAATGTTCTGTCTCTTGTTTGTTTGTTTCTTTGTTATGAACAGTTATTGCGGAACACCGTGATACCTGAGGAGCCCATGTTTAAACCTGAATATCCACCCCAAGGTGGTTTCATCCCCATGTTTATGAATTGCTTCAAGTCAATAATTCTAATCGGTGGTTATGATGGAGAGGCAGATTGGCCTTTTCTTTTGTTTATATAGCTTTATACAGCATTAATGTATCTTTTTGCATTGGTTATGTGTAGGATTTACCTAAATTTGAAGTTTGATTGCTAATGATTCTCTGAGCTAATTAGAATGGGATGGGAGAAATGAAATTGCTTTAGAGAGAGATAATGGAAACTAGAAGTTGTGTCACTGTCAAATTATTTGCATTGCATTTGAAGAAATATACTCTATTATATAACCATGCCCTGATATCTGTAACATAAATGCAGAAACGGAACCTGATGTCGTTGTCCTTGATGAAGATGGGAGACCTGAAGACCGGGTTGAGTCTGCCTTGAAGTGTCTTCCTCATTATGATGCTGCTAAATTCTGGGAAAATTCATCTGCACCCTTTCGGTACTGGAAAATACGTGACTATGCTCATGCTTATCGATCTGGAAAAGTAACCCCGTCTGTGGTGAGTAGATCATTCGGTTAATTGGAACTCTGATTATATTATTGTCTTTATTCTGAACTAAATTTACAATTTCACTTTGAATGTATAGGTTGCTGAGCGCATCATCTCGGTTATAGAGGAGAATGGCAGAATTAAGCCTCCGGCACCACTGTTGATATCATTTGATGCTGCAGAAGTCCGGAAGCAGGCAGCAGCATCTACTCAGAGGTTTGAAGCAGGTAATCCTGTATAATTCAAATGCTTGGATAGATAGTGTAAGTCATTTATACGCAGTTATGTTGAGAAGGTGGGAACAGAATGGGCAATTACCTGAGCAGCACTCTTGGACTTTGCTTATATAGGAAACCCATTGTCAATATTGGATGGAATTTTCATGGCAATCAAAGATGACATAGACTGCTATCCCCATCCGTCTAAGGGTAAATAAGTCTTAGTATCTTACTTCAGGCGAGTAATTTTTTTGAAAAAAGTTCTAAATTACAGTTCGGTGACGACAGGTGCAAGTACATGGGTGCATGAGGTACGCACTATAAAGAAGGATGCTGCCAGCGTTTCAAGGCTGCGTCGCTGTGGTGTCATATTCATTGGAAAGGCAAACATGCATGAGTTTGGAATGGGTACAACAGGAAATAATCCGAATTATGGGTAAGCTTATTTAGGGATTGTTGATTTAATTGTTGATGTCACTATCAACATAAAAAAGAGCTTTGGCATGGATAAAGAAGAAAAGCAATCCAAGCATGCTTTACCTGACACTTTAAATGTAGCTTACTCTTCACTCTTTCAAATTAGGAGACAAAATAATCAAGTAAAGATGTTAACATATGTGCTCTTATTTTCATTTCCAATGTGTTTAATTCATCCAGTTCTTATAAGCTTAGAAACCATAATTGAAAGGTACAGGATGTTGTAGGGACATGACTTAAATTACAGGAAAACTGTTCACAATGTTTTTATTGCTCTGAATCTTGTATAACTTGAACAGTGTTTTGGACTTGGTATGCTTTCAATTTTCTTATGTTTTCTATGGAAGTCTACCATCATTGACAATTCAACCTAATATTCTTGAGTTGCAGAACAACAAGAAATCCTCATGCAGCTGATAGGTATACCGGTGGATCTTCTTCAGGTCCTGCTGCAATTGTTGCCTCTGGACTATGTTCTGCTGCTCTGGGCACTGATGGTGGAGGTTGTGCAAATATAATGTGTCAAACTAATTTTTTTTGCCCACTTTTCTATGTACTGATTCTAATTTTTAAAAATTCTGGAAAAAGGCAGGTTCAGTCCGTATTCCTTCTTCCCTTTGCGGTGTGGTGGGACTGAAGACAAATTATGCGCGGACAAGCATGGAGGGGTAATTTATCACAATCACCAGATCACTATGTGTACTATTTGTTACTCGAGAAAGGGGTCCTTCATAGCAGAAAAAGAATTTTTGTGATCCTATTCTATATCCTTTAGGGTCTGATTTGCCTATTGCCTAATATTTTTTATCTGCAAGTGTTATTTCTTAACAATCACGTCAAAGATGAGAGTTGGAGAAGTTTGGTAAAGAAAGAAGAAAGAATTGGTTGAAAATTTAGTTGACAAGATGGTGAAGAAATTCGTTGAGTGCCTAATGGATGAAAGCCTGCTGCATTCAACCATAAATATATGGATCAAATACCACTTAGCTCTGATGGCCAGTGCTCAATTAAATTTCTTAGGATGTTAAATACTTCTCTTGTTCATCTTTGAGATTCAATATACCATCACTTTTACAGGGTCATCTAGATGACTGAAATCTAATAATGACTGAAGGATGCAGATTGTTGAGCTTAGTAGTTAGTGGACATTGCCCCTTATTATAGGGAAACAGTCTGGTCTTCTTAGTGGTGGTAGAGCTTGTTTATTTATTTATTTTTTTTGGTTCCTTTTTTTTTTTTTTACTTTTTTTTTTACCGTGCCTTTTTCTTGGCAGGCATTATGATGGACACAGTTCTCAAGTTTCCTTTTAGTTTCACGTTCTTCCCTTTTAGTGTTTGGTATTGGTGAAAAATAGTTATCGAGTGTTTTGGTGACTGTTGGGTCTACTTGGTAAAAGCTTTGCTGTCTTGTAATAAAACCGTGGGATGCATTTTCTTGTCACACTCAATTAGAAAACAGTTTATGGTTTCGCAAATTCCAAGGGGTAACATATCTGTGACAATATTATTTGTTGTGTACCGGCGTTTTGTGATATTCATATGGTTAAGTTATATATTAGTAATATATTTAGTTGCATTAGAAAAAAATTATAGTCGAAATGGACTAGCTAAAGTTATTATATATGGAACTCACCCCCCTCAAAAAAACAAAAAACATTTTTCATATTGGCAGGTCATTGTGTGATTCTGGGACGGTGGAAATTATTGGACCCATTGCTTCATCAGTGGAGGATGTCATGCTAGTGTATGCAATTCATATTTTTCTTTCTCTTTGGGTCTTCCTTTTTCACTGAAGCTTTCATTAGTGCTCTCTAGTACCTTGGATTACTCAGAGGGATTGGCTCGCTTCATGAAAACATATAACAAGTATTTCTTGTTCTAACAACTCAGGTATGCAGCAATATTGGGTGCATCACCTGCAAATAGAATCAGTTTGAGACCGGTAACCTCTAATCCTTCAGTTAATACTCTTCGTAATAAGTAAAGAAAGCTCTGCGATTTAAAAATTGAAATATTTTATGGTGGATAACATGGTAGTTTTACATGTCTGCCAAACTTAAATGTAAATAGCTCGAGTTAATTGTGGTGGGTAGCTACTATGTCATCAAACTAAAATTGGGGAAGAGGAATAAAACAGATAACATTCTCACATATCACTGATTGAGCTTATGGGAGACTTATGAAAGAAATGATTGAGTTAATGTGCTTTTTTAGAATGTTCATTTTGTAAGGGTCCAGGAGTGGTTAGGTTGCTTGCAGCCTCGAAGTTTTACTTTTTGGAAATTTCGAACTTGTGATTTCAGATTTTTAAATCTGTCTTTTGGAGTTCTTTGTACGTACTTGTGTTCTGTGTCTTTGTTGTTTCCTTCTATATTAAGACTACAATTTTATTTAAGACAAAAATATTTATTATAAAGCACGTTAAGGTAGCTTCTGCAGAGGCGATATCATTCACAAAGAATTTTTTTTTTTCGGTTCATAAACAGCATAAAAAATCAGGTTTGGACGGAGAGGAACACGGAATCCAAACATTAAAATAGACAAACTAAAAAGGGTACGCAGCCCAGTGTTGATTCTAGGGGTATGGGTAAATGAATCTATGATATTTTGCAATCTCGAAGACACACAATTCAAGACAGTAGTAGACTTAAATTATTAGGGTATAGGACATAGCCCAGCCATGTGCAAAATAAGTCTGCTTACATATAACCCCATATAACCGCCCTACGTAATCCAACTCTTCACAAATTATAAGTGCGTTAAGCTTATAAGCTATCTAGGGCAATGTCACGGGTATATGACAAAGACAAACTACTAACCAACTCTGCTTATTCTATATTATCTACACAAAACCTTACTATTTTATTTTGTTAAGTTATGATTATATTCCTCTGTTTCGTGTAGCCACCACCTTGTTTGCCAACTCTGTCATTCTTAGATGATACGAACACTTTGGGATCATTAAGAATTGGAAAGTACACCCCGGTAATCACCCTATCCTTCATACCAAGATTTTATGTGCAGTCTACTGTGATATACTTTTTCTAAATAATATATTTATTCTTGTCAAGTGGTTTAATGATGTTCATTCGACTGAAGTCTGTGACAAATGTGAGGATGCTCTGAACCTGTTGTCCAAGGCCCAAGGTTGTGAAGTAAGTTCATCATACTATCGTGCACTTCATGATTGCTTTGCACTTTTTTTTAGTACTTTATCGTTACAGATTCAAACAATGCTAAGTAGTATAAATTTCTTTTATATTTTAAGGTGATAGAGGTTGTTATACCAGAGCTTCATGAGATGCGAATTGCCCATCTTGTTTCCATTGGCTCTGAATGCTTATGTTCATTGAGTGCTGACTGCGAAGACGGGTATGTTTTGGTACTTAATGTCAGTAGTTTCATTTTGTAGTCTAATCGACACGAGGCGATATATGTTATTAGTAAAATGGCATCCTTCTTATCTTGAATTGAAAGTATTTAACATTAGTGGCTATTTTGGCAAATTGCAAGAGAAATTTATGACGGTTTCCCGTTTTTCTTTTTCAGGAAAGGTGTAAAATTGACATATGATACCCGTACAAGTTTGGCACTTTTTCGATCATTTACAGCAGCAGATTATGTTGCAGCCCAATGTATTAGGTGAGACAAACTAGTTTATAACATTTGTACCAGACTTACATTTGGTCCCTTTTAGTTTAACATCTTTTGCTTACGACCTTGCAAAATCATATGGTACAGCCGTTAGAAATAATTACGACTACAGAGTCTTTCTATCTATTATTAACTGCATAAAAATTAAATGATTGTGTTCTAAATTTTATTTTATATTTCTCAGGCGAAGGCTTATGTATTACCACATGGAGATTTTCAAGAAAGTGGACGTCATAGTGACTCCAACAACTGGGTATGTATGCAATGGATCTTACACTGACAAATTTCAGTTCAATTGATATATGGATAGGCTTTCTTTTGTGATAATTTGGTATGATTAGAAATTAGTCCTTACACTCTGGATTATTTATGGTTTATTATTATTAAGATAGGCATAATAACCGTTATAGCATCAGAAATATAATTTGCTCATGCTTCAACGAATCAAGAAAGAAAAAGATCAAATAAAAAATTGTCTTGGTCAAGTGGTAGCAGCAGCTTTTGTAGAATGGTTGTCATCCATAAGGAACAACATATTTGCAAAACCAAGCCGTAATTTTGGAATTTTTTTTTGAGGAATAATTAGTTTCGATAATCTGCAGCTGAATTGCTTTTATCTGTAACAGCATGACGGCACCCAAAATCCCTCCTAGTGCTCTTAAAAGCGGTGAGACAGATATGCAGACAACAGGTGACTGGCTTGAGCCTTTAAGTTGCAGCTTCAAGAGTACAGGATATTTTTCTTACAGAATAATGTTGCAGCACAACTTTATCATGAACATTGCATCACTTAGGATCATTACTCATCCACTGAGCATATAAGGTTTGTCATCACGGACAAGTTTACAATTATCTTTAGATTCTACATCAACAAGAAGCGAGTAACTAAGGTTTGGTTGATTTAAGTCAGATTAGTAAAATGGATTAATAAAATTCAGTAGATTTTGGAAGTAGATTGTTTAGACCTTGCCACTAGCAGTATTGCATTTTTCACTCACAACACAATTATCATGACTAGCAGAATTTCAAGTCATATTGTTGGTGTAAAATATTTACACTAAAAAGATGCTATCACTTTCAAACCTTACCCCGACGCAAAAATCGTGGAAATTTTTGGATTAACATGTATTGTGTCACTTTGGTGTCTCTCTTGACCGATCACGAGAATCTTAAATAAAATAGCATGATTAGCATAGCCCACAACATATATAGCTACAGCATATATTTAAAATATATTGCCTCTGGCCATATTTGTTAGTAACTTGAAACTTGCTTCTCAGCTTACCTTATGCGGTTCATTATTGCGGCAAATCTTCTTGGGCTCCCTGCCATTACTGTCCCGGTAAGTAAGAGTGAAATTAATAGTGTAAGGGGAGTGTGCTAATTGCTTTGGTCAGAAGGGTGCTTTCAGCTAAATGACCACGATCATTGCCAAGAGACTATGCTCTCTTCTGCTGTTGTTTCCTTTAACCAACATGTTTCATGCATAGGTCGGTTACGATAAAGAAGGACTTCCAATAGGTTTGCAGCTGATAGGTCGACCATGGGCGGAAGCAACAATTCTGCGTATAGCATCTGAAGTGGAGGTACGTATATTTTCATTCATAAATCATAAATCCCCCGTCTCCCGCAAGACATTAACTAGTTATCTATGTATAATGTTTAGTAAACTTTCTATATAATTTATTCAGAAACTCTGCCATGAGTCAAAGAAAAAGCCAGTATCATACTATGATGTGCTGAGGGTAAACTGAAGTCACAGTATTTTTGCTGAAGCCTTCCCCGTGGGTTATTTGGGAATCGCAAGAGATTCAGAAAATCCTGTATTTCACCCTCGAGGGGGTCTCATTTCTGGAAGGATGTATTTGTCTTGACAAGTTCGTAGGAAATAATTTCTGGAGAGAAGAATTATGATAATTTAAAGACAACCAGATATTATTTTTGAAATAAGAAAGAATATCATGGACGACCGTATTGTGCGCAGCTCGTCAAGATGCAGATAGGGATCTTCTTCAACTTCAAAAAAAGATTGTTATCATTGCTTTGAAAGATTATACATTTGTGTTGTCCACTGAAATAAACATCTTACTTGATAGTCCATACTGCTCAAACTATGCTATTTTGTAACGGGAATGGATTCTCTCCTCCGGAAATTTCACATGATTTGATTGTGTCTTGTGTAAATCTTTACTATTGATAAAAAAGTGGAGCCATGTTTGGGTCCTGTGAGGGAACTTAATCACTAGTAAAAATTTACACGAGTCTTGTGAAATTTTCACATTAAAAAACTCATTTCTATTTGGTAATGTAAGGAGTATTAATATGTGTGTTTCAAACTTGGTCTCCTGTCAATGTGAAATAGTTACAAACCTTTAATAAACATGTATATCATGTCACTGTAGATGGTAACAATTAGGGTTTATGTTACCGCACTCCAGGAATCTGATTTCCCCCAAACAGATGCCTTGTTTGACATATATTCCAATTACAATATTTCCTGCACACAATCATAATCATACAAGCTTCAAGACGAGCGGCATGCTATGTGAAGTTTGATATAATTGCGTAAGATTTCCCAAGAGTCACAATGAAATATACCCCAGTTCTCAGCGTTCTCATTCGCGCAACATTAGGGAGGTCCACTCCTAAGGTATCTTACCTGGAAAATTAGTGGTTGATGCATCCATTCCTGTCACACAAGAGGATAAAGATAAATCATAAATCATACAGATCTAAGTTTTGAAGAAAGGTTCGTCTTAAGTTGTTTTTTTTCATAAATTCACCTATCAACAATGACCATGGATCGAAGTTCACAGTTGGCAAAGCTGCAAGGATACGTGAAACTAGTCAATCAGCTGCAAACTGCAATATAAAAGCTGCTTAACATATCATGCCACCAGCCGCAAGAACTGAATCTGAAGTTTAAAATCTAAAACATCACATAAAACTGCATTCAAAGACTTGAAACAAAGGGAATAACGCTGACAAAACTAATAAGCGATAAACAGTACGATGCATCCCATGACGAAAACAAGATATTTTCTGAAAAAGTATGCATGTTCAACTCAGCTGCTAAAAAGCATGTGACTAAAATATAATTAAACGTGAGGCATCTGTGAGCTTACGGCTTGGATATTTCTTTCTTCACCACGGGGTGGCAATCATTTCCAAATGCACTTAGAGTATGAAACAAAAATGCTCTATGTGTCACAATTGCTATCTGTTCCTCTTTTCTTGTCCATAACCTGTGATGAAGTGAAGAATAAAAACAGAACCTGAGAAATGACACATTGCATTATATTGCAATTTCCAATAGTTACATGATGAAAGTAATCGGAAGTTACAAGAAAGACAATGATTATTTTGTTTTTCTTCACAGAGAAATACATAAATCTTGAACTGCTGATAATCACTAGATATCTAAACTGATGTATATGGAATACCAATATACCAGTGCTAATAATCATAGAAGAGCGATCTGCAAGTAGTTATCTATTTATTTTAACAAATTGACACATAGTTTGTAGAAATTGTAGTCCAATGAATGATTTGCAGGAAATATCATAATAGAACTGAAGGTAACTAATGAATGATGTTTATTGAACTCATAAAGATAACCTTAATCAGTGAGCAAGAATAGAAAGCTCTAAGCATTAAGCAGCTCAACGCTCCAAAACAACTAGTAATTGCCTACCTTGAATATCCCTTATTTTTTAGCTATTATGCCCCTTCCCTTAACAGAATTTCCATGCTTCTCTCAAATCTGGTAACAAGCATAATTTAAATTCAAATCTGGTAACAAACATAATTTAAATTCCCAAACTGACAATTAATCTAAATATCTGAACTACCCTTATTTTTCTTCCTTTTGTAAACCTTCAATGAATCAGGGAATTTATCTCTAACAATATCCCCCTTTTTGAAGTACCACCTTGTCATCAAGGTGAAATTTAGGAAAGTTCAGCTCTATATCTGTAGCTAACTCGCAGGTACTCTCAAAATCTGGTAAGTCCTTCCATTGGATTAATACTTTTTTTTCTCCATGTTCAGTCATTCTGGTTGCCAACACAGCAGCTGGTTGGATTGTTAATTCCCACTCTTCAGTCAGTCCCTTGGGCAATGGTTGGCACTTGCTTTCAGGGGCTAAGCATCTCTTGAGCAAAGGACACATGGAATACAGGGTGAACTGCAGATTCAGGAGGTAACAGCAATTTATAAGCAACTTTCCCTACCTTCTCAATGATCTCAAAGGGGCCATAAAACCTCGGACTCAATTTCTAGTTTATGCGCCTGGCAAGTGTCCTTAATCGGTATGGCTGAATTTTTAGGAATACCTTATCCCCTACTTCAAATTCAACTTCTCTTCTTTTCTGATCTGCCTGTGCCTTCATTCTAGCTTGGGCTTTATTCAAATACCACTTCAATTCATCTATCATAGAGTTCCTCTCAGCTACCAACTGATTTACCTCCTCAACAGCAGGGGTGATATGTCACCCTTGATGAGTGCAGGGGGGTCCCTCCCATACAGAATTTTAAATGGATAGGAGTTGGTAGCAGAATGATATGTGGTGTTAAACCACAGTTAAGCCCAAGACAGCCACTTACTCCATTGCTTAGGTTTGGCACTTGAGAAACACCTAAGATAAGTCTCCAAACACCGGTCCACTATCTCCGTTTGGCCATCTGTTTGGGGATGGTATGCAGAGTTATACTTCAATTTTGTTGCCGCTTGTCTAAATAGCTCAGACCAGAAGCTACTCATAAATACCTTATCTCTGTCAGTCACAATGGAAGAAGGAAATCCATGTAGGCGAACTATTTCCTTAATGAACAGGCCAGCCACCTCTTTGGTTGTGTAAGGGTGATTCAACCCTAAGAAGTGCACATACCTAGAGAGTCTATCCACTACTACTAGGATAGTGTCCATACCTTAAGACTTTGGGAGTCCTCTTATGAAATCCATGGAAATATCTTCCCACACCCTTGATGGAATCGGTAATGGTTATAGCAGGCCCGTGGGAGATAGAGTTTGGTACTTGTTCCTACTGCAGATATCACAGCTTTGGCTGTATTTCTGAATTGTTTGCCTCATGCCTTCCCACCAAACCAACTCAGAAATCCTTTTCTAGGTTCTAAAAAAACCGAAATGCCCTCCCAAGACTGAATTATGAAATTCTTGCAAAATCACCTGAATTCTAGGAAAGTCTTTAGGAATGACTATCCTTCCTTTGTAGTATAGCCTACCACCTTTCAGTTCATAGCCCTCAGGTCCTCCCTTACCTTCAATACGCCCTTGTATGATTTGCTTCAGTTTCTCATCAGCTTGTACCTCATCTTCCAACCCTTCCCAATTCTGAAAAGTAACAGAAGAAATTGCCCCTAGGCCAGTCCTCCTTGATAGGGCATCAATAGTCCCATTTTCCTTTCCTGCCTTGTAGACTATTTCGAAGTCAAACCCCAGTAATTTGGTTATCCATCTCTGTTGCCCTTCTCCCATGAGTTGTTGATACACCAAATGTCTTAAGCTCTTCTGGTTAGAATGCACGATAAATTTTCTGCCCAATAAATAGTGCCTCCATTTTTGTACAGCTAAGAGTACGACCATAAGCTCCCTTTCACATACTGATTTTCGCCGGGCCCTGTCAGAGAATTTTTGGCTGAGATAGGCTATTGGTCTCCCCTCTTGCATTAAGACTGCTCCTCCCTCTTGCATTAAGACTGCTCCTATTCCCATTCCTGAAGCATCTGCTTCTACAACAAAAGTTTTCTCAAAATTCGGGTTTACCAATACAGGCAAAGTGGTCACGGCCTCTTTCAATTTATCAAAAGCTAAATGGGCTTCCATATTCCACTGAAACCCATCCATCTTCAGCAATTGAGTGAAAGGCCATGCAATTCTTCCATAACCTTTAACAAACCTTCTGTAGTACCCTGTGATACCCAAAAATCCCCGAAGTCCCTTTAAGTCAGTGGGAGTAGGCCAAGCCAGCATTGCTTCAATCTTCTTAGGATCAGCCTTCACACCTTCACCCGAGATCACATGCCCTAGGTATTCAATTTCAGCCTGGCCAAACAAACACTTCTTCTTGTTGATGAAAAGACTATTCTGCCTCAACAATTCTAGCACCCGCTGTAAATGCTCCTTGTGTTCCTTGATTGTTTGGCTATAGGCGAGTATATCATCAAAGAATACTAACACAAAGCGCCTCAGGAATGGTTTCAAAACACTGTTCATAAGGGCTTGGAAGGTGGAAGGTGGGTTTGTGAGTCCGAAAGGCATCACCAGAAATTCATAGTGACCCTTGTGAGTGCGAAATGTCATTTTCTCCACATTCTGCTTTTTCATTCTGATTTGATGATAACCTGACTTCAGGTCCAGCTTTGAGAATACATAAGCTTCTCCCAGTTCATCCAAAAGCTCATCAATCACAGGTATAGGGAATTTATCGAGAATGGTTACCTTGTTCAAAGCTCGATAGTCAACACAGAAACGCCAACTCTCGTCTTTCTCTTTCACCAATATAACCGGGCTCGAGTAAGGACTCGTGCTGGGTCTGATGATTCCAGAGCCCATCATTTCTCCAATGATCTTCTCAATTTCATTCTTTTAAAAGTACGGGTATCTATAAGGCTTGATGTTGGGTATATTTGCCCCACTTTTCAAGGTGATCGAATGATTTTGAGAATGGAAAGGTGGTAAACCATCATGTGACAAATGTCCTCATATTGCAGCTACAGCTACTGTAACTCCTTCGGTATTGCTGCTTCCATGGCTGTAGCCTTCTCGGATTCCTCGATTGCTCCTAAAGCACAAGGAGCAACCAAATAACCTTCTCCTTTTGCCTTCAACGCCTTCAGTGTTGTGCGCCACGAAACCCGCGCAATCCCCAACGCTGGTTCCCTCTCTATGTGCCTCCATTCTTCGCCAACCTTCCAGTGAATGTATTGCCTCTGGAAATTGGCTCTAATATCTGCCAACCCCACGATCCATCCATAGCCCAAAACAACGTCCGCACTTCCCAATCGCAAAACAAAGAAAGATTGGGTAATACATACACCTTGGATCTCCAATTCTAAGTTTTCACAAAGCCTAGACCCTCGATGGATCTCACCAGTACCCACTTCCACCGTAAATGAAACCTTCTTGCGCGGCAGCTGAAGACGCTCTGCTGATAGGGCTAAGATGAAGTTTGCGTCAGCCCCTGTATCCACGAGAACTATCACCTATGCGTCACCCACCTTACCACGAACCTTGAAGGATTTGTTAAGAGTTATGAAACCTTGGAGGCTGTTGAACGTGAGATGGAGAGAGTTCATGGTCAGCTCCGGTTCCTGTTCCTCTTTCATCCCCCTCCTTGTTACTCTCCTCGAACTCCGAATCCTCTAGTAAGACTAGCTTCTAATTTCTGAGCTTGCATGCATGGTTGCGGTTTCATCTTTCACCACACTTGAAGCATAGCCCTTTGCGGCTTTGATCTTGTAGCTCTTCTTGTGTCAGGCGTCGGCCAGAGCTGCTGCTGCCACCTACTCCTTCTACGTGTTGTTTGGTTGTGGTAAGTTGTTTGGGTGTGGTAAGTGATGTTGTATCCTTATGTCCACCGCTCTTAACAAAGAATTGTGAGGGCTTGTGGCTATATGGGCCCTTAGCAAGGCCCAAAGATCTCTCGGTTGGCCCAACTCCCCCACCCTTCCATTCCTTGTTACGTCCCTCTAACATGAGAGCTTTGTCTTTGATTTCAGCTAAAGAGTCGAGCTCGAGGCTCTTGATCTCAGCTCTCAACCCTCCTTATAGTCCATTGATGAATACTCCCATGAGCAGTTCGCGGTCCACATGTCTCATTGGGCCTGATATCCGCTCAAAGTCTTCAATATAACCCATCACGAAGCCCACTTGCCCGAGACGTAGGAGTGGCCCATATATCCTTCACAAATTCGGGTTGAAAGCAGCGGGTGATGCCATCGCGGAAAGATCGCCATGAGGGAAATTGGGTTTGTTCCTCCCAAACTTAGTACCAGTACAGTGCCTTGCCTTCCAGAGCGAGAACCACAACGTCAAACTTCTCTTCAACCTCGATGCCATTGATGCAAAAATAGCCGTCAATCTTCACGAGCCATCCCAAGACATCTTCGCCAGAGAAGATCGGTAGCTCCATCTTGCGATCGCGGTCTCAACGCCGTGGAGGAGGGCTATCATAATAAGGGTGTGGCGGCCGGTTTGGCCACGGTGGGCGTTCCCAGTGACGATGACCTTTAGGGGAGTGGGGGGAGCTTCCATCGTCACGATCTCTTGATTGTGAATCACAGTGCTCTTTGCGAGGACAAGGGGTGTGGGTGCGCCCTTGGTCCCCTTTGGAACCCCCAATCCAACGGTCATCAGAGCCAACTCGGAATGGCGTCCAGCGTGGAGGAGAACGGTCGCGCGAGCGGTGTCAGCGGTTGTCCCTCCTCTCTAATAATTGTACTACTTGATCGATCCTCTTTCCAAGCTCAGCCACTTGTTCTTCCATTGGTACTTCAGCAAAAAATGGGCAACACTCCCCAGGAACAGAGGACTGATACCAATTAATAGAACTAAAGGTAACTAATGAATGATGTTTATTGAACTCATAAAGATAACCTTAATCAGTGAACAAGAATAGAGAGCTCTGAGCATTAAGCAGCTCAACGCTCCAAAACAACTAATAATTGCCTACCTTGAATATCCCTTATTTTCTAGCTATTATACCCCTTCCCTTAACAGAATTTCCATGCTTCTCTCAAATCTGGTAACAAGCATAATTTAAATTCAAATCTGGTAACAAACATAATTTAAATTCCTAAACTGACAATTAATCTAAATATCTGAACCACCCTTATTTTTCTTCCTCCCGTAAACCTTCAATGAATCAGGAAATTTATCTCTAACACAATCACAAGGCTATCAAACAAATAAACTTACTTTTGACTAGAAAATTCACAAAGGGTTTCCAGCGACAGCGCTTTGAGAAGCTTAAATTTAGTATTGCAGCAGTAGCAAGATTGGACTTCAATATTTTAACAAGCTAATATAGTTTTGCTACGTATGGCTCTTTGTAATAGAAAGATAAGGCCAAATTAGGTTTTCAAAAATTTGTAGACTATAGAGTCATCACTCAGCACATCTACCACGCATGGCTCTTTTTATAAGTTAAAAGAATCATCAACATAATAAAATCATACCAGTTCATGAACTTCATCCCTCTAGCAGCAAGTTCTTCCTTTGTCTCTCTAACATTGGCCTTCCACCAAATATCCTCATCACTATCCATCTGAAATGAGAATAAAAGGATAATTGACATAATCCAAAGAGAACAAATGATAATTTGCTAGATTTTTATACTGCTAAAGATAAATGCCAGCGATCTTCTATGAAAACATAAACCGCAAGGGTGCATAAACCATAAAGTGATAAAACATAGGTACTTGCCAGTGAAAAATCAATTGCAGGAAATAGAAATTGATACTCGCTGATGCTTCTTCTTTTGTCACAGGGATGAACTCCCTGCATCAGAAAACACATGGAGAAGTTTGTAAGGGTACACAAACCAATGTTAATAGCAAGCCTAAGGAAGCTTACATGAAATTATGTTAAAATTGTGCTTAAAAAGTGAAGAACCAACCCATCCGAAACTTATATTTACTTTTTGATTTCATATTCAATGTTTCAATACATCAATTATTCAATGACCTGTAAAATTGTTAGATCACTGGTCAATAATGGCTGTTCAGGCCTCAGATGCATGTTGAAATAAACATAATGTTATTATATCAATACACAAATACATACACACAATCGGCCTGGAGGTTATTGACAGTCTTTGTTCACTCTGTTTAACATTGAACATCATATGACACTGCCTGGAGAGTTTTTAATATTTTTATCATACCCTAATGATTTTTGAAACCCACCCATAACCCAATATAAATATTTAAGCAAGCAAGAATTTAAATTATATATATAAATAAAGAGGAAATTGGTCTAAGTCATACGGGCAAAAAAATCTGTATTTAAAAGCTTGTTCTTGTTCCATTCTTCATTCTCAGCACATAACATGAATTCAGGATAATGTCTACTGATTGTGAAGTAACAACATTCTGAATTCTTCCTGCCCACTTTTAAGTGTAAGGTATCCATTTTGCGACTGATTTGAAGGCATTATCTTGATAGTTAAAAGAATTTTTACCAAGATAAAACTCACCCATGCTGAGAAGTAGATTGAAATTGTTCACTCAAGACATGTAACAACATGATGTAAAAACTCTCCGAGAAGAATACCTTGTGCCAATGGAAAAAATTGTTCTGATTATAAAATGACGTACCAAACATTCACGACAAAGTTCAACAGCAACAATTGGGGGGCAATTCAGACTTGAAATTGCAGCATTACTGCTGTTTCCTGCATTTGCCACCATAAGGGGCAGTGCATCTGTTCCAACTGTATAGTCCTCACCTCCAAACACCCCAACAGCTGTTTGTAGAGTCCTAAAACCATAAGTTGTATCATACAAGTCAAAGGCTGTCTTCTGTCTCAATTCAACTAAAAAGAAATTTACACAAGAAAGGTACATCTCAAGCAGCATTAGGATCCCATATATTTTCAACAGAAGAAACACAACAACAACAAAAGCTTTTCAAACTATGTGAGATTGGCTACATGGATCAAACAATGTTATATTCTGTCATAATAAGAAATACATGACAAAAAATATGCTGAAAAATGCATACTAGATTTGTATACTATAAAATTAAATGTTCAACTGTGATGCTAATGCTGCATTTGTGTCACTAATTATTCACACAGATGTTGATACCTTAATAATGGAGATGCTATGGCTAGGTCAATTCTCTTCATAAGCCCAGAAGCATGACAATGCTTACGCAAATCGTCAACCTTTCAGCAGCAAAAGATTATCATACACTCACAAGACTAAACCATCCACCTCTAAACTAGAACACCAATGCAAGCTTTCCTCTATGGAAAACATTTCACAGAATAAACTGCAAAACGAGTTGGATAGTTGTGCTTTACCTGTTGCCACCCTAATGGAGTAAGATGTGCATCAAAATATGCAGGATTCAGGTATGCTTGGTAATTCTTATCTCCCTCTACATTGTGGATCCCCTGTCCATGCCTGACCTGGACAGACGGTTTTATAAGTTGGCAACGCCTTGATTTACAGGGAAGGGAGCAAGAAAGAAAGCAATCCTGAATGCCCTTCTAATGAAATGCATAGCAATAGCAGCTTCAAGTCCACACACCATACAGTGTGTTGACTGAAAAGTGAGTTCAATACCAACCAGGTGAATGGTTTTGCAACGATGCAATGGAAACAAACATGGATCAGCACCAAAATCTATATTCTCCGACAAACCTAGTAAACATTCAAGCAGCAAATAAAATACCATAGCATCAGAGTTTCCAGCAATAGACAAAATCATTTGCAAAGGTAGAAAATAAATCGCCATCAGTCAAACAACGACAAGTGATTCTTAACTAATAATGTGTTTCAAGCAAGGAAGCACATTCTGAACGAGAACTATTAATAGTTCAGCATACAATACTATAATTATCACTACATTATTACAGTTTATGCAAATTGATCAATTATCCAAAACTCTTCTTCCTAACTAATCCAACGTCGATTCGGTGGATCTTCAACTCTCATAACAAATCGCACGGTGAAATTCATATGACAGATCAGATCGCAGATCAATCCAGCTCCACATCGCAGTATTCAGAAAAGTGCGTCTGTTCTTGCGCACAACTGCGAAAAAAACACGTTTACGGAAATTTCAACAAAGGCGTAACCTAAACGAGCTTAGAGAGAAAAAACACGCGGAAACCGAAATCCGCATCTGCAACGGCATCGGATGAAAACCAAAAACAAAAGCGAGAGATCGTGTGGCGCGGACGAAACTCGAGCATAGAATAAAGATCAAATGAAGAAAGCGGAGAAGGCAAACATAACAATGGAATCGAAGAGGCTCAGGCAGTCGAAAATGATAGAAAAACAAATAGAAAGGAAGAGAGGTACCGCACCGGAGAAGCAGAGAGCGGAACGACGAGAGAGGAAGAAGGTAAATGCGCGGGAAATGGAGGGAAAGCGTAGCGAAGGAGGAGGAGGAGAAATGGTGGAGGAGCACGTAGCTGTGACTGTGAATGTGAATGTGATCATGCTGCTCATGCCGCTATTCTTCTCATTTGAAATTTTGGGGCTTTGGGACTGGGAGTGAGAGGAGCTCCCGGTTGATTGTAGGATTTTGGTCTTAATTGGCCAAGTAAGAATAGTATTGAATTTGATTTGATTTGAATTTCATTTCACTCTCGTCTAACAATGGTTGTTGGAGAAGTTGCTTGTCACCTACCATTAGGAGCAGTCACTGCCATGTGGCTCTGTTGTTGCTCGGTTTTGTTGAGTCTTAGACCCCTTTCTTACATATTAAAAAAAAGGGGGGAGAAACAGCTTTAGCTTTCTGATTTATTATTTCATACAAATAAATTAGTACTTCATTATTTCATCACACTCACCAAAACAAAATTTAACCCTTTTTTCAATCAACATTGTTGTCGGAAAAGTAAACTTAAGAAATACTCATAAAACGATATATGGAAGTAAGTGTATGTTCTTAGTGAAGCCGGGTTACTCATGACAAAAAAACAATGACCAATTTCATCAAGACATAGGAAGTTCACATAGATTGTCTCTGACCACATTTCACCATTTGAAGTGCATATTTAAACTTATTTTTTTGGGTACATATATTTAAATTAAAATTTTATGAAAAATATAATTTAGATTAAAAAAATTGGAAAAATAATCATGCCCCTCTTTTTACATCAGCAATAATAAAGTTTAAACCTATAATCTTATATACATTAACCAAATCTCTATTAATGCACCCTTGGTGACTGAAATGATCATGCCTTTAAAAGAACTAAATCTAAACATGCACCAAATAAAATAAAATTCATTTATAAGTGATAATTTTAAAATTATAAAATTCTAAGAATTAAAATAAACTATTAAGAAATATAACGTATAACTTATTTTATGAACCAGAGATATCTCTCGTATATATGAAAAAAACAAATTAAAGATTCCATTTAAAAAAATAAATTTAAAGATCAAAAATTAAAATAATAAAATATCAAATTAGAGATTCAAACCCTGGATCTGCTTTTTTTTATTTTTTGGTTACGGATGAAAACAACGAAGGCAGAAAGAAAACCAACCATCCAAATATCTACTCCCTAATATCTCCTCACTAAGATGAGGTAATAAAATGAGAAGGGGGACATTGCCAAAGCCTAATTGTATCATTATTGGTACTATCCAACTTAGTCATTCCATTAGCACAGGAATTAATCTCGTGAATCTTACGGGACAGACGTACAACCCAATCTCTATTCAAAAGATGAAACACCTCTGTGAGAACAATAACACAAATATAGTGTTTAGTCCAAGAGTTGGATGTAAGTAAAGTGATGGTATGAAGAGAGTCACTTTCTCACCATACTAAACGATATCATTTTTCTCACACTCTAATAAAAGCCAATTGTGATAACCATAAACTCAGCAAATAAAACCCTTGATCCTCATTTTAGCAAAGAAAAAGAATACTTAGGTACACAAAAATTTACAAAAGAAAAAAAAAATGAAGTGAGGTTACAAAAATGCGCTCGTTTGATTCCCCAAAGGATAGTACTGTAGATTCTAGATAGATAGAGAGATCATAAACCTTAGTAAATCTACAAATAACTGAAACAGGATACGCACCCCCTATCGGCTTCGATCACTCCACAAAAAAACCCAAAAAGTGTTCTGAATCTCAAATTCCCAACGACCTGAAGTCAAATCAAATGGCTCTCAGGATTCACCTTCTCTCCACCCTATTCTTCTCCAATTCCCCCATCACCACCCGAAGACTCTCCAACACCCGAAGGCTCTCGTGCACCAACAACAACAGTGGCATCAGCGACGCAGCACTGGCCTCAGAGCTAGCATCCAGGGCCACCAGGATCAACACCCACAAGCTGCAAGCCGAGGAGGCCATGAGGAAGAGCCGAGAGATCCTCTTCGCGGAGCTCTGCGATTACATGGGCCTCAAAGAAGACGAGGCCCAACTCACATGGAGCAACATGTATGAAGAAGAAAGATGGGTGTTGGTTAAAGGGTTTGTTGCTGAGTGGGGTGCACACTTTCACCCCTTGTCCGCAAGGTCCACCAAAGAGATGCTTGAGGAGTATCTTCGCCAAGGGAAAGAGGACCCCACTATAATCAAATTCTTCTAATACTCTTTCTCCTGTTTTGTTTCCGGGACTCGAGAGGATGATTGGTTTTTCATAGAGAACACAAACTAGAGTCAGTCGAATTGGTTGGGGGTAGCTCCAAGTTCGTGTTTGTTGGTTATTTGTATATTTTTTTTTTTTTTGTTCTTTTACTACAAAATTAGCTGAAAAGGAAAAAATGCGGATGACTTATTGATTTGCCCCAAAAGAAATACTTGAGTTCTGAGTTTGTGACCTGTGATGTTCTCTTTCTTCTTATTTTCTTTTTTAAAATTGATAGATAAGAATGTACAAATAACATTTCCCTATATTTCTCTACATCAAAAGCCGGACATAATAAATGGGCCACTAATGGCAACAGCGTTTCTAAGGCGACAACTCCTCATACTGAAGGATCTGCTACCTACGAATACAAGTTGGGGTACCAAAATCTCAAATGAAAAAACCTTGAAAAGGGAAAGCTACCCTAGGAATGGTGTGACCGGACACTGATGCGCACTTATGCATGTAGCACTACTTAATTTATCGATTGTTATCGAACAAATATATTAAGCCACAACACGATAAAGTCATATACATCTAGGCTTTTCTGGGCAGAAAAGTTCATGCTCTGCGGAAGATATACAAACACAAACAAAAGAAACCACTGCTACTCTACCAGACCGCTCAAGATGGGACAAAAACCATTGTATTGACCAATGATTTGATTTTATTCCGTGCTAACAAACACGACTGCTGTCAAGAGCTAATTTCAAATCAGCACATGGTCTTTCTTGCAGTAAGGTTCAAGTCCTGCAGTAAAACTGAAAGATCTAGGACATCACATCGGTCAATATATGTGTAATACAACTTGGCTAGTGCAGTCATAATAGCAACACAAATGTATCCCCATCATATCATAGGTGAGATCATGGGTGCACCTGCACAACTTTTCATACCTGTGAATGTAGAAAATTAGAACAGGCAAATCTAACTCGGGTGGTGGGAGGAGGGAACTGGAACCAGAGCTTGTTCAATTTTTTATTCACTCAACTGGTCTTGTCGAGTGTAAAAAGACAATTTAGTAAGAATATTTATGTACAAACCGGAAAGCTGTTAAATACTGTACTGCCACCCATGAAATATAAGCAAGCAAGAAATTCATAAACACCATCAGAAATACAGCTGTCTGCACTGTGCAACTGTAGCTTCTGCAGGACAATATGGACACTTGAATGTTCTGGTGCTGTTTTTTGATAGCTTCAGAATCGACTGCTTGCAAAGGACGTGCAGACATGGCAGCAGCATTGGAGGATTCTCTTCACTCCCTTGATCCCTACTCACAGGGCAAACAAAAATTGAATGGAACTGAAATTCTTTCCCCAATTCAACAGGCACTGGCAACTGTTTCATTGCCTGCCACTCCTGCTTCTTTGCTGCCATTACATTAGCCAGCTTTAAGAGTGTAGGCAAACCCTCAACTCCAGCTGCAACTGCCACACTCAGTGGGCTCTCATAGGACTGTCCTATCAGAGCGCAGAACTGATGCGCAAAGTCTTCAGTTGTCATATCCCATCGAATTGGAGACAACAAATCAGAATAAGGGGAGCTCTCAAGCCTTCCCGCATACAAGAGGCAACCCATAAGCTTTGGGAACTCATCCATGTAGAGGGAAACAAAAGGAGCAAGATAGGTTCGGGCATATTTTAAGGCATCATCTCGGGTTCCATTTTGCAAGACCTCTACAAACTGCAATGTGTGAATCTTAAGCTCAAGACTGGAACCAATCTCGGCAAGTTTCTTCCGATTGGCAGAGACCCATGTTAGAGCAGGCTGAAGGTTTCTAACCCTCATAGCTTCAAGAATTTGATGCATTTCCAAGAATTGAGATCTCAGTGTGGTTGCATTGGGCTCCCCAGCCTCATTTATGATGCTATCACCAAGATCAAATAAACCTTGATGGTAAAAGTGGCTAGCAATGATCTGATTCACAATGTGAGTATCAAAGTCAACATTCCTGCATGCCTTTGATATGTCAGGGTTTAACGATTTTTCAAGGAGTTTTTGGTACTTGGAAAGACTTATGTTCAGTTCCTTCTGTGATCCTTCTAACTGTTGAAGTGCCCCAATAGCATTAAGCGTAGACTTGAGATCTGTAAGAACGGAATTTTGGTCAACAGGAGTTGAGGGGTTGTGTGGTGCCTGGATTGTCGCCAATGCCTGCTCAATTTCACGCCCCACCTGGTCAACAACTTCCTGAGACTTGGAAGAGGATAGCTTTTGCTTCTTAGCGACACGTTCGAATGCATCTTTGATGCTACTCAGTTCCATCTTCACATTCAGATCACACACTCCTACAAAATATTAGAGAGAACAGTTACTCTTGTTTGGAAAAGCACAACAACTGTTTTTCTTGCACAAAATCTAAGCATGGAATGTAGCACAAGAGGCACCACACAAGCAAACTGCTAAAATATGATATTTATAATGATTCTTATTATCAATACTGCATTTTTTATTCTATTCATAAATATATTTTCTTCCCTATGAGTTCTAGTCTCAATAAGAATACTAGATTTTACTGTTCATATGTTATGATTTGAATATATCACACCAATTCGTTATGTATGGATGATGAAATTCCATTGATATAGAGTCAACCGTTCTTTTTTCTTTGACAGATGGTCAGAACTCCATCTGGGTTCAACTTCTATTGAGAGGTCCACTAGAGATCAGAAATTGCTAAAAAAAGAACAAAATATTATTTTGCTCTTTCTGGGTGATTGAAAATAAAGAAATGGTTAATATATTCAAGATAATTATGTATCTCAATTCATCTTATTTCATCAGATCCGGGATTGGAACTGAACAGTTCCAATCAAATTTCATTCTTGAACAAAAATCCGATAAACTTATTTGAGGGAAGGTCCCATTGGCGTGCATCCAGTAGGAATTGAACCTACAAATTCCCTAATTATGAGTTGGGCACTTTAACCATTCAGCCATGGATACTTAGCGGGGATCCTCGTACATGGTGAATAACCAAATTCCAATTGAAGTGAAAACTTTTGGATAAATCAATACAATTTAGGAGGATTCAATGAAAGAACATCGATTCAAATCCTGGATTTTCGAATTGAGAGAGATCAAGAATTCTTGCTATTTCTTATATTTATGGACCCAATTTAATTCAGAGGAATCTTTCATTCATATTTTTTTCCATCAACAGAGTCTTATAAAACTCCTGGAATCATGAATTTTGAGTATCCTACTTTCACGCAAGTCACAAGGTTCAAAAGGCAATCAATATCTCATGATCAAAGATGTGGTACTCTTTGTAGTAGCGGTCCTTATATATCGTATTAACAATCAAAAGATGGTCAAAAGAAAAGATCTCTATTTGACAAGGCTTCTTTCTATACCTACGAATTCCATTGGACCCAAAAATGATACATTCGAAGACTCAAAAGATTCTTCCAATATTAATAGGTTGATTGTTCCGCTTCTGTATCTTCCAAAAGGAAAAAAGATTTCTGAGATCTTTTTCCTAGAGCTAAAAGAGAGTACTCATGTTCTCCCAATAACAAAAAACTCTATCATGCTTGAATCTAACTGGAGTTCACAGTGGTGAAGGAACTGGATCCAAAAAAAGAGGGATTCTAGTCTTAAGATATCTAATGATACCGTCGCCAGAATTAAGATCTCATTCAAAGAGAAAGATATCAAATATCTGGAGTTTCTTTTTGCATATAATATGGATGATCCAATCCACAGGGACCATGATTGGGAATTTTTTGATCGTCTTTATCAGAGAAAGAGGCGAAACATAATCAACTTGAATTCAGAACACCTATTCGAAATCTTAGTGAAAGATTGGATTTATTATTTCATGTTTGCTTTTCAAGAAAAATACCAATTGAAGTGGAGGATTTCTTCAAACAACAAGGAACATGTTTCCTATCTCTTCTTGAGAAACAAAAACAAGCGGGCTATTTCCAGAATTGTGCTCATTTTCATATATGTCAATTCTGCCAAGATCTCTTCGTTAGTTTGGGAAAGAATCTGCACAAATCAGATTTTTTGAGGAATATATCGAGAGAGAATTGGATTTGGTTAGACAATGTATGGCTAGTAAATAAGGATCAGTTTTTTAGCAAGGTATGGAATGTATCATTAAATATTCAATATGATTCCACAAAATCTAGTTTCATTCAAGTAACAAATTCTAGCCAATTGAAAGGAGATTCTGATCAATCTAGGGATCATTTTGATTTCATTAGGAATCAGGATTCGGAATATCACACATTGATCAATCAAAGGGAGATTCAACAACTAAAAGCAAGATCAATTCTTTGTTAGGATCCTTCCTTTCTTCAAACAGAACAAACAGAGATAGAATTGGAGCGATTTCCTAAATTCCTTTCTCGATATTTCTTAATGTGCCGACTATTCATGGAACATGAGAAGCAAACGAATAATCATTTGCCTCCGGAAGAAATTGAAGAATTTCTTCGAAATCCTAGAAGAGCCAATTGTTCTTTTTTCTTTGACAGATGGTCAGAACTGCATCTAGGTTCGAATCCTATAGAGAGGTCTACTAGAGATCAGAAATTGCTGAAGAAAGAACAAGATGTTTCCTTTGCTCTTTCCAGACAATCGGAAAATAAAGAAATGGTTAATATATTCTAGATGATTATGTATTTACAAAATACTATCTTAATTCATCCTATTTCATCAAATCCAGGATGACATATTGTTTCGAAGGATGAACTTGACAGTTCTAATAAGATTTTATTCTTAAAACAAAAATCCATTTTTTGGTTTATTTCATCTATTCCATGATGGGAACAGGGGGATACACATTACACCACGATTTTGAATCAGAAGAAAGATTTCAAGAAATAGCATATCTATTCACTCTATCAATTACCGAGCCAGATCTAGTGTATCATAAGGGATTTTCCTTTTCTATTGATTCCTCTGAATTGGATCAAAAACAATTCTTGAATGAGATATTTAACTCTAGGGCTGAATTGAAAAATAAATTCTTATGGTTCTACTTGCTCCTTTTTATGAAGAGAATGAATCTATTTATCGAAGGATCATAAAAAAAAGGGTTTGGACCTCTTGCAAGAATGATTTGAAAGATCCAAAACTAAAAATAGCAGTGCTTGCTAGCAACAACATAATGGAGGCAGTCAATCAATATAGATTGATCTGAAATTTGATTCAAATCCAATATAGCACCTATGGGTACACAAGAAATGTATTGAATCGATTCTCTTTAATGAATCAATTCAATAATATGAAATTCAAATGTATCAAATAGGAAATGATGCTCTGAATCATAGAACTATAATGAAATACGCGATCAATCAACAGTTATCAAATTTGAGACAGAGTCAGAAGAAATGGTTCGATCCTCTTATTTTGATTTCTCGAACCGAGAGATCCATGAATTGGGATCCCAATTCATATAGATACAAGTGGTACAATGGGAGCAAGAATTTCCAGGAACATTTGGAACATCTCATTTCTGAGCAGAATAGCCGTTTTCAAGTAATGTTCAATCAATTAAGTATTAATCAACATTCGATTAATTGGTCTAAGGTTATCGACAAAAAAGCACTGACAACAACTATGGATAGGGGTTACAAGAATTTCGTAAGCACTACATTGCCGAGCAAAGACTATTTCTTTGTCATCTAGTTTCTCCATCTTTTATGAAGCTTAAAATATGCTCCTAAGTCCAACCTAGCTCAACTTAGTAAGACAGATTTCAACCTAGCTAAACTTTATCAAAGATTTTGAAAGCCCTATTTATTATTAAGAAATTACACAAGGCTCAACTCCATTAACATAGAGTTTCAGCTCAGCTAAGTTTCACATCACAATATCAAACTACACACACGCACAAGTGTGTGTTTATATATTCGCAAAATTTAGAAAGGGCACTCAAACAATGGTTCTAGCTAACGTCCACCCAGACGCCCAGAGGATTCTCCATTTGGATTTAGAATACTTGAACAAAGATGACTCTAAACGACTAGATATTGAATACTTAACACGAGACACACCGCATGTAGTTTGATGCAAAAACAATATTATTATTATTATTATTTTACATTTGTTCTTTATATCAGCTTTTTAAGTTCTTACTTACAAGGGGAACTAAACAAGCATGTGATTTATTAAGCGAGAATGAATTATTAAGTAATAATCCTTATCCAAGGTGAATAAAAGAATTCAAAAACCTTTAATGATTTATATCAAATCTTCAATTTACTAGTGACTAGTGATGGAAATCATGTTTGTTAAACTCTTGAGTTAACACACAAACTTTTAAGTCCCTAAATCAAGTTAACTCAGTTGAAAACTTGGATCATAGTAAACTTGGGGAAACTCAGAATATACTTGCAAGTTAATTATTTTTAACAGAATTTAGCCTCTCAAGCACCAAAACATAGTCCAACACTAAAACCACTTTTAATTAGTCATTCCAAAATTGACGATCATCGTGTCTTGACTTAAGTTGTTTAGATTTTTAACCATAGTAGTCAATCGCAACAAATAGCAGCAGAGCATTGCATCACAGAGGTTGGCTGCTCCAAGACTGTTTGCGTCATGTTTTCCAGTCGTGCTTGTTGCGGCACAAATCGCAGCTAAAATTGCAGCATCGCAGTCAAGATGTTTTTCCAAAGGCTGAAACCCTTTTTTAAGTGAAATTCCCTCCTTCCTCGCTCAAACTAAAGTATTTTCTGTTTTACCCTCACTTAAATTTGGGAAATTTCTATTTTGCCCTCACCTAAACAGTTGAATTTTCTATCTCACCCTCACTTAAGACATAGGAAGTCTCTATTTTACCCCCACGCCAACTCATCTTCTTCAACCTATTGACCCTTGTTTTGTGTTTAAAGCAGCTCCTTCCCTTTCCTAAAGCAAAGCAACCCATCGCACCTGTTCTACAAAGAATATATATCCCAGGAATCTCTCCTCCTCACAATGGCTATTTTGTTTGGCACCTATTTTACAGCTCTCTCATCACAAAGGTTGCTTGCTTCACACTTTGTTGCTCTGTCTATGGCCGTTTCAAGCTTTTCTAGCCAAGCCCATCTACGTTTCTCAGCTTATCCAGCCTCCAGTAACAATGTTATCATCATTATTATTGAGTTTTTGTTATTAGTTATGTCTTATTAATGATTACTGTGCCTTCTATGCTATGACTTTAAAGTATTAGTAATAGTAATGAATATATCTCAAGTTTTGAGTGTTGAGATACAACAAAAATACATTTGCCAGCACTGAGCAGGCTGTTCCCTTAAAATGACTGCTCCAAATACTAGACAAGGTTTTTTTTTTTTTCTTTTTTAACAAAGGCATTAAAGCTATGAATTCTTCCTAGGGGATTTTGAAAGGGGGGGGAGGGGGGAAGGTGGTAGTCGAACATGAGACCTTCCACTCAAAGGGTGTGGGAAACAACTACAGCCACGAGGTAGTAGGCCCAACCACCAATTACTATACAAGCTAAATGTAGAATACGTTACAATTTTCATAATAACAGAATTTTACAAAGCACAATTTTGATAACAGAATTTGACAAAGCACGCACTACACAACATAATCTTCAAATCAACAATTCACTAACTAAGCTAAACGCACAGAATACAATCAATCTTTAACATAAGAAAGAATAAAAAAAGTGAATGTAGTTTACAATAACTGAATTTTTAAAGCATGCATTATAGAACATTGTTCAAATCTACCATTTAGTAAGAAAACACATACACAAATGCATTAATGAAGTATCAACTTTACCATGGGAAAGTATCCAAATGGGTCAAATAAAAAAAAAAAGTATCCAAATGATAAATGCAAATTTCAATGTCAGAAGGTACTGAGAATATGTTTATGAGTTTGGGTTTCAAAGAAAAAGACACTACAAGTCCTTTCCTCCCTTCCCATCCAAAATCCAAACTCACAAACACAGCCTGAATATACTAAAAAATCCTGCAGTTAACAAAAGTCACAATAAATAGCACATAATGGTCAGTGGATTCTCTCTCTTTTCGATCACAATCCCTGATTGCCAATAAATACTTATGGAAAAAAAATCATCCGGAAAACATTTAATTCAAAATTTCACTTAACTTGAAGCATCCAAAAGGGGAAAAAAATCAATCAAATCACTGGATTGGAACTATGAATTCGAAAAGATTCACACCTCAAGGAAGACGGGAACAAAGGAAAAAAAACAAATTAAAAAAATCTCAACAAAAAATATACGTAGTTCAGTTATTTTTCAAACGATTTTATGGAAAAACCTCAGAATAGTTGAAATAAAGTATCGAAAAAATAATGGAGAGGGAAAATGAAAATTGGACATTACCTGAGGAAGAGTGAGAGAGTGTGTTGGTTGTGTTGTGTGTCCGCGATGAGTGAGGGGAAAAGAAAAGACGAGACAGAGAAGCAAGGGACGGAAACGTGCGGGGTTTTTTGCTACTAAATGGAAAATGGTGGTGGCCAACCACACGTGCCAAAACCGAAAATTTCCGTTTTTGAGCTAGGTTGCCCCTCTTGTTTTGCCAATTTGCTTTTGTACCCTTGGACCCGCGATATTATTGTTGTGTAGTCGTTGATGCATTGCTCCCATTTATGTTGGGGGCGTCAAGTTCTGAGTGTTTGGATAAAGTAATTAAAAGGAAAATATAATTTTTAGAATAATTTAAAATTTAATATGATAAAATATTTTATTTGAATATTAATCATTTGACTCGTGTAATATATGAAGAGATAATAAAAACTATTTTATTAATTATTATAAAAAATAAATGATAATTTATTTATATATATTTTATAAAAAATTAAGTATATAAATTTATCTTAAAAGTAAATTAATAGTTAAATAATTAAATAAGTAGATAAAATATAAATGTGTCATTTTATTTTATATCTTATATTAAATATCATGTTTATAAGGTTGAAAATACCTTGATAGATAACCTATCACTAATAATAAAGAGCTTATTTTATGAAAATTTTACACATTTCAAAAGTTGAAATTGTTAAATAAAGAAAGAGAATAAATAGATAATTTTATTATATCATGAGCCATTTATAGGGATAACAATGAGTATCCATGAGAATAGAACATGTCTCAATTTAATTATAGATCATAATTATATTAACATGAGTTCTCTCTTAGTGCAAATTATAATATTTACTAATTATAATATTTGATTCTTTAATAATAGTAATATCTAATTTTATTTCATATGAAAAATAATTAATAAGTAAATTATAAATTAAGTTTAAAAAAATCTTTAGACATAAATATTAAGAAAAGTGTGGCCTAAATCACTGTATGAATGACATGTGACGTCTAAATCACTATATGAATGATATGTATAATAGTTTTCATGAAATGAGTTTGAAATATTAGTATAGTAATCATTAATAACTTCTAATTATAAATAAGATTCTGATAAATTTCTATCATTTTTTTAAAAATCTTCTTCAATTTTTTAAATTTTTTCAACATTAACTTTTTTTTTCAAAATTTATTTAAATATTTTAAAATATAAAATTATCAAAATTGTCATGAATTGTATGATTGATTTTTTTCTTCAAAATTTATTCAAATCTTTTAAAATATGTAGTTATCAAAATTATTTGCAAGAGTTTAGGGGTTATTAAAGGTATAATTTTATGGTCATCCCAAATGATTCTAAGATTTTCATTTTCACCTGCGTATGCATATAAATTTTTTTATTGAATTGACATATTCGTAGTCTTCAAATCATTAAACTAGTCTATATACATAATCAAATAATATTATCACTAATGATATGAAAAAATATTTTGCCTTTAAATAATTAAATTCATCATAATCTTATTGTTAATAAAAAAAGATAAATGATATAACCTAGCGCATATATTTTGCATCTTTCTTATAATTTATATTCTTGATTTCATAAATTTAATATAATTAGTATTTAAAAGAAAATCAACACCCACATTAAATATAAAAATTTCAAATGTGAAATTAATACTAAAATTATGAAATTAATTTATCAATATAATTCATGATTTCAGTATCACAATAATTAAAGATATTTAATTAATGTAAAGCAATTCTATTATTAAATACGGATGATTATCAATGATATATTAATAATATGTAATAATTGCGATTTTTTTTTTCAAAAAAATTAATGAATAACTTCTTAAAAGATGTGGGTCCTAAAATATTCTCATTGCGACACGTGTAAAACTTTCCCTCAAACGATTCTGAAATATTAGTATTATAGATTATAGATTAACTTAAAATAAATTATAAAATTTAATAAATTTTAAAGAGAGATTTCATCCATTTAAAATAGAGGATTTTAATTTCCACCTATAAAAAGAGAATTTTGGAAATCCATGCATGCATAAGTATATGTTTTTTTTTATTTTAGTAAGTCTTACTTTTATTATGCTCAATTACAATTTCTTTATATTTATGAGATTTTTTTTAATGTTATTTTTAATTCACTTTGTTGCATTTTAATTTTTTAATATTCAGTTTATATTATATGATGTTACATTTATGTTTCATTTTATTTTATTTATATAACAATTAAATTTTATAATTCAAATTTAAAATAGTTTATGAATGAAATTTAAGATAATTTATGAATTATGAACTCATTATAACTGATTTTAGATCGGTTGAATTTTGATTATTAATAAAAAAAGCTTATTTTTAAAGTATACATTATGTTTTTCAAATAAAATATGTTAAAATCAACGTAATACCTCATCCAAACAAAGTATTTTATAAATTAAAAAAATGTAATTATCTATCCAAATAAAAAATTTAAAAATTAAAAGGAATTTAATTGAAGCATTTTAATTTCTTAACATTTTAAATTCCCTTATATTTTAAAAATACTTTATCCAAATGCGCATTAAGATGACTGATCATGTGGATCAGCAGATGAAGAACAAGATTAATGTTACTTTGGCTATAAAAGATAACAATATACCAACACCACCAAGTTTATTATTCACCCCACTCGCGCATTACATTTAATGATAATAAAATAAATAATATAGGTATATTATTGGCTTTTGTTGTTAAATTGTTAAGGGTTAAGCCTTCATTGGGAATCTATTAGGCTTAAGTTGTGTCGGCCAGCTTTAGTTAGGTTATTTTCATATTAGTTAAATGTGAAGTAGCTCTTCTCTGCTATATATACTTTGTTCTTAGTATAATTCATCATTCTTTAACTCATAATGAAAATTACTGATAGTCTAAATATACTTGAAAATGGGGTTAAATCAAGTATATCTTTTTAACTTATTCCTGCACACTCACAAAAATCATTAGACTTCCAACGAGTATCTCCTGTTTTGATAGGAGACTTTTGATAGATTTTTATGCAAAAAGCAGTTTTAAATAGAACACTTTGGATTTAAAGAAAAGAATCATCTAAGGTAATTTGATTTTGTTTCCTTTTAAGAATAACATGGTTTTAACAGTTTTTAAAAAAACCTTTTTAGAGAAAAAGTGAAAGTTTAAGAGTTTAAACAACAATGAAATAAGAAATTAAGGAAGAAGAACTGGACACAAGATTTTTATACTGGTTTAATTCCCTATCTTTGGAATATACATTCAGTACCTGCTCCAAAGTGGTATTTCCACTAACGACCAAGATTACAAATTGACTATAATCAAATAAGATTCCCAATCACTCAAACAAAGCTTTCAAAACTCAAATAACCAAACCTCATAAACAAAGGAACCTAGTTCCTGCAACAAAAGCTCACAAATGACTTTTCTCTCAAAGCCTCACAAACTGATAGCCTTTTGTAAAAATGTAATTTTCTGTTTCCTCTCAAAGGTGATATTCAATGAATAACAAAAACAATAATAATATCTTGAAAAATATATAAACAATGATTTTAGCAGTGAAAAAAAAGAATAGTGGGTAGGTAGAATGTTTGCTCTGAATAACATGTTCCTTTTGTGCTATTTTTCTTGAAATAATATGATATTTGCTATTTCCTTAAATTGGGAAAAGTTTATGATCATTGTTGAGAGGAGGGGCCAACTAACCCTTGTCCTTGCCTAGTGCCACTTGCCTTCATCTCTTTGTCTCTTCTCTATCTTCCAAAACTTTTGTGAGCTATCATTATCCTTTATTCTCATCCAAAAATGTAGCAATCATCAGATATTTTCATTTTGAAATTTTATCATCCTTTATCCTACATGCAGCTGTCACTTCAGCATATATTTTCTCTTAAAAAAAACACAACATTGATGGTCTGAGAGTTTCCTACAAAGTTGGAGATTTTCTATGTTCTTTGCTTAATTTTAAATATAATACACACAAAACACTTAAGCAAACATATCAATGCGTTCATAATAATATTTGTCATCACTAATTAGGATCTATAAACCAACAATCACAATTTCAGCTCTTCTATATTTCTACCCGAATTTTAATAAGGTATTATAGGGCCTCTATTAATTTTTTTTTTCTATCTGGGCTTCTCTAACTCTCATCCATGCCAGATTCCTCTGAATCTTCTTCCTCTTTTGAATCCTCCACTATTTTTTCTTCGATTATTCAACCAAAAAAAAAAATCTTTGTTCCACTATCGTACAAGCTTAACGATGAAAATTTTCTCCTATGGCAGCAAGAACCGCTTGAAACTATCAAAGGTCATGGTCTTCAATCGCATCTCTCAAAAGCACTTGGGCCGAATATGTACCTCTTTGCTTTGGGTGCCAGGCAAGGATAATTCAGCACCAAGTTCAGGAATTGCTAGCAACAATGTAATGTTCTTCTTGCTTGGTAACTTGCCTTGCCAGGTGAAAATCATCATGTTTGTATGGTAGGTTGTGTCTTTGCCTACAGAATCTGGGGGTGTTAAAGGTGAAGCCCTCTTTAGGAATCTGTTAGGCTTATAGTTGTTCCAACTGGCTCTAGTTAGGTTAGTTTCAGAATTAGTTATATATGACGTCAGCTCTCCTACATTATATGTACTCTGTTCTCAATGTAATTCATTATTCATTTACTTATAATGGAAATCAAAATTTATGTTCTTTTACATTTCTATCTGAACTTTAACACAAAGTAACATCTCTCCAAAAACAAACACTAAGATAACGTTATTTCTTGTCTTTGAGACAGAAATACGAAGACACCAGAGATATAAACCTATTTGGTGGTGGAGACAGGAACATGGAATAGGAAAATTTTCTGTTCTTAGGACAGAAATATAGAAAATTTATGTACCTCTAAAAGATGGAAATAGTAGAGACAAGATATAGAGATAAAAATTTAATAATTTTTTCTTTCAATAATACCCTTATACATATTTAATATTTCCCAATGTGTCCTCAAATCCAGGGTGGTGTTGGCCGTCGGATTGCTACCCCCATCAATGTCGAGACATATATGTCTTTTATTACGTATTTGTTGTTTTATCACCATATTTACAAACAAAATACAAAAACAGTTATCATATCTTATACTCTACAACCAAATATGATATAAAGACAGTATTTTTTATATTTTCATCTTCATTGTTTCTGTCTCCACTATCTAGAGATGGGAAGCAAATGCTACCTAAGCATCATATGATGAGAAAAGATCGTGGGAAATTACAATATTCTCATGTTGATTTTAAACATAATGATGTCATGTTAAAGGAGAAATACCCATAAATATTTTAAGAGCTTTCTGAACACGTATTCTTAAAATAGTAATTTTTATTGAAAAATATTTTTTTAGAATTTTCAAAACAGTTGGTGCATTAAAAAGATTGAAAAGTAATTATTTTTAGATTTTTAATGATTATCCTTAATGAACTCGTTGGAAAAGCCATATTTTAAAAAAGTGAAACTCTTAAAATTTTTTAGGTCCCATTGGAGTATACACACCAAGGTTTCTCGTGACATAACATGATATTCAAAATTGATGTGAGTGGATCCTAATTTATGTGGGAAAAAAGGGACAGAGTGGATCCTAATATGCTATTCCCACCCCCCGTCTCTCCGCTGTCGGGAGAAATATGTCTTTCCCAGCAATCTAACATGTAGCTACTAAGGTTAGGAGTGAGTTAAGCCAATTCACAAGTTATTTTTACTTCCATTCATTAATATTTCAATAAGTTGAGTTCATGAGCTCACAAACCAAACTTAAGCTAACTCCATGTGCATGAAGACTATCTCATTTAATCGATATTCATAACTGATGTTTAAAATTGAGTTTTTTCATTTTGAGTTGCCAATAAAATTTTTGTTGAGTTTAGAAGTATGTGTTATATTTTAGTTGAAGTTTTTTCGTCAATTTTTATTTTTCTAGTAGAAAAAAAGTAACTTTGTGTTTTTTTTGGGGTCATAAGAGAAATATGTTTTCAAAATAAAGTTAACTTATATACGTGTTAGTAACCAAAGTGAGAAAGAAATAAAAATTTAGAATAATGAAATAGGAATCAAATAACATAGTAAAGATTTAAATATATTTTTTTTTCTTAAATTTATCCATAATTTATCCTTCTTAAATTCATCCATTTTTAATATCAAGGTAATTCTAATTTTCTCTTCTAATAATATCCTTAATCTTCCCACTAGGGGAAGTAGTAGTATATGGGGATAATTTTATCCACTTATAAAATTTTGCACCGCTATCAAGACAACTTTATTATTTTCCTTCAACTCTATTTTTTTAAAAAAAATTCACGAATAAATTAAAATAGAAGAAGTATATTTTAAAACAATTATCATTTTCCTATAAAAATGTTGGGAAAGATATGGAAGTATAAAAATTGAGTTTAATTTTAATGCAGAGTATCATCCAATTAAAATATCTTATTTAGATGACTTTTCAAATAATGAATATGAAATTTAACTATCATAACTTATGTGACAATACTTGACATTTATTTATATATTAAAATTTAACAATGAGAGTATGTTTGATTGAAAAATAAAAACAAGAGTGAAATTTTCTTAAATAAACACTTATTTTTAAAATTTTGTCTCTACTTTTCTCTATCCGAACACACCTTAATATATCTTTTCTACGAATATAATATAGGCATCTCACTTCTCACTCCTAGCTACTCACTTATATTGGTGCTTGCATCAAATATTCAGATATACTTACATTAATATTGAATATTATTTACACAATGTGAATATGCTCGGCTTCAAAAATATTTTCCTAGATTTAACCAAAGGGGAAAAAAGAATATTTTTATTCTTAATATCTAAAAATAGATGTCTAATTGAGATGCCAATTTTGTTATTTTTGGATATATGATAAATAGATAGAGAAAGAATTACTATCATATCTAATAATAATAAAATAAATATTTCAATTGTTCACCCATTTTTTGGTGTTACAATAACATTGGCATAGGATAAGAGAAATACTTAAGTGTATTAAGAACAATAAAAAATGCTTACTCTAAATTATTTATTAATCAACACATTAATTTTACAGGCTATTATTATCCCTTATTTTTACTATATTTTTAATATAATAATCAACTTATTAATTAATAAATAAAATAAAATAAATATTTTTTTTTACTCCAACACCATCTAATAATTTCTTCCGCTACACACACGCTCACTAACCCAGCAATATCAGACAGCATGGGCTTCAGTGTCCTGAGAGCCATGCCTCTCTGTTTCTTCCAATCCAAACCCATTCACTCAACTCTTCTTCTGCGCCCCTTTCACTCTCATCCCACCTCCCTCTTCTTCACCCTTTCTCCATCCAACCCCACCATCGTTTCTGCCACTCCATTTGCTGGTTCACCCTTTCTTCTTCACAAGGCCAATAAGCGCGGTTCCGTGGTTGCGGGATTGTGGCCATGGCTGCACCCGGGTCCCTCCAGATATCAGGGGAAGAATCGCGTGCAATTTTCTCCCCCGAGCAGTTTCGGATTCTCAGGCAAAAGGGCACCGAGTAAGACTCTCCCTCTGCACGTTGTTCTTCTAGCTGTATGCATGAAATGAATTGAAGCTTTCAAATTGCTTCCCTATGTTTGCTGCTTTCAAATATTAGATTTTGATTTGTTCTTCTCATTGTCGTGTATTGTCAAAAGGGTGTGAAAGAATTAATTGAGTGTAGTTGGTAATTCTATAAATTTGGGACAAGTAATTTATAATCTGGTTCAGTGATTTGTGCTTTTTAATTTTGTGACATGGTGGTTCTAATATTTAAAAAATCAACAGCTGTATATTTAGTTTGTCAACCTGAGTTAATCATCGGTATAACTGTAGTAATATTTCAAGATTGGAATTCGTGTTTGTCAATTTATCAGTTGTGATAACAAGAAAATGAAAATGACTGTGTGTTGGTTATTCACTATTCAGGTTCCCTGGAACAGGAGAATATGACAAGCTCTTTGGTGAGGGAGTTTACAACTGTGCTGGTTGTGGGACTTCTCTCTACAGATCCACAACAAAATTCAATTCTGGTTGTGGATGACCAGCCTTCTATGAGGGTCTTCCCGGAGCCATAAATCGCAATGTGAGTTCACTTTTTCTTAATTAGTTTGTGATTATCATAATAAGCTAGCTCTTCATTAGCAAGTGAGTTTCAATTTATACGAATTTGATGACATTGCTCTGATTTGTCATGGTATTATTATATATCAGCCGGACCCTGATGGGATGAGGACCGAAATAACGTGTGGAGGAATGATTTTTTCACACCAAAAAAGTGGGTGTCTATTCAGACACTCACTTGATAACCATATGATTAGGGTAATATCCAATGGTTATAAAGTCGGTGTCTGAATAGACACTCACTTTTTAGATATCAAAATAATATTATCCTATCATGTGCTTGTTGCGAGGGACACGTTGGCCACGTATTTAAAGGTGAAGGATTTCCAACACCCACTAATGAACGCCAATGTGTCAATAGCATTTCACTCAAATTTGTGCTCGCCGACTCTAACTGAGTTAAGTCACTTGTATGGATATTATGGCTATTTAAGATATATAAGATCCGTAAATAATTATATGTATTGTACTTGATTTATGAACGAAGTTCTAAATAATTATGTTGCTGAAGTAAAGATTGATGTTGAGTAATATATGTATGCGTTCTCTCTCTGTTCTCCTCTTCTCTTCTGCTGGATTATTGTTATGTTCATACGTGCTTGGATTGTTCCTGTTGTACTTGATATGGGAAACTATGGGAAAGTTTTGAGGCCACTAGAATTTGTATATGTAAAGAATGATTAAAATATATTGAGAGTTTGGAGTTACTTTTAAAAGAGCAGATTATCCTGTCCTCTAAGTGATTTGCATAAAAGTAATTTTATATTATAAATTGCAGTACAATGATTTGTTTTAGCCACTTCAATACAAGGACTTGAATGGCTAGATGTGGAAGTGCATTCCCCAATCCAAATCCGGTGATGACATACGAGGCCTTATTTGTAAATTTAATATTCAAACTACAGTTGTATTTTTGAAATAGTAAATTCAGAATTTTTCAGCTGATGTAAGCCGAAAGATGCTGCATCTCATATAAGATGGGAAATTGTTTGATTGTTTATTTAATCTATATTGTATAAACGTCTTCTATACCAATATGAGTGTAGATGATTTTGTAGAGATATTCCTGTCCCCTGTTAGAATGAGATGAATATGTTGTATATGTAAATGAAGTCCCATTATATGTTACTTCATCTCATTCATAATATAAGGTATTTTTGAATTTTTTTATTTGGTCCAAAATATAAGTAGTTTTCACATTTTAAAAAAATATTAATTATTTTTTATCTATTTTATTCTTATATTTATGATAAGTGAAAATGAATAAATGTGGATATAATTATTTAATATAGAGATAATTTATAATGAATGATAAAAGGTATTTTTATTTTTTTAAAAAATCAATACAATTTAATCACACCTTAATTCTCGTCCATAATATTAAATGGGTTATATTATAGACCACAGAAAGCGTACCAGATCCTGTGACCAGCATCGACATTTAACTGGCTCGTGCTGGAATGTCAGGGCTCCCTCGCTTGATTGCATGCTTGCATTGTATGTCATCTAGAAGAGTGCGAGTATTGTGGAGGCAGGCCAAACCAAACCTTGAACTAGAGCCAACAATTCTTTAATGTTTGGCCATGCTATAGAAGCTTCTAGGCACACGATTCATTGGTCCCTTAAGTTAGGGACTAAGGCTACTCTCTTCACCATCAACCAATAAAATTTAAACAAATGGATTTAAAATAATATTTTCTAATATTATATATAATTTATTAAATAAATGACACCTTCAAAATTACAAGTTTGTCCCTTCACTCACACCAATCACTCTGTTTCATCCTCGGACTAGGTTGCGATCACCACAGTGCGCATCGGAGTTGTAACTCCCGCAAGCAAGCAAGCCGAGCTTCATCTGCACAACATTGACGAGAGTGAGCATGAGGAAGGCGCAGCAGGCGACAGAATCGGCGCTAGAGACAAGCATCTTAGCGTGGAGGGCGAAGAAGTTGATGCGGGCGATGAGGATCTGGAGGAGACATAGTGGAAGTTAGGTTGGAGGAGCGAGAGACGCGGATAGCGCACATGAACCATGAGGCTAGAGAACAGGAAGGAGCTGAAGGTGTAGATGCGAATGTAGTGACAACAGCGGTTGCCGCAAGAGAACGAAGGGGGAGGTGGAGTGGGTGGATTTCGACTAACTAATAGTTAATTTTAAATCAATCTTCTGATAATATTTTCAAAAAAGCCTTAAGAAAAATGCAATCTGCCTTCTTTTTAATTTGTTCCATTTTTTTTGTTTTTTTGCCTTTTACCCTTGCTGGGTTACCTTTTGAAATAATGGAAAATGGATGATGGGTAGAACAAGGAGCGATCGGGGAATGGAGGAAATATTCAGAGGGAAAAACGATGTACTTATTAGAGATGAGGGTGAGGAGAGATAAAAGGTTAGAAATGAAAAATTAAAAGTTAAAAGAAGTCAGGAAGGTAATTTTGATCAATTTAGTGAGAAGACTAACATTAGTCCCAAACATCAGGAGATAATGAATCCTTGGCCAAGCTTCCATCCTCACTTTATTGAATGCATTGTTTAAGGTGCAAAGTTGGTAACCTACTGTACAATTTTTATAGGTTCATGACTCCTTGGTCCGCCTAATATTGGGGACCAAGGTTAGTCTATATATCTACTACCATTAGATATGTTTTCAATGGTTCAGGTTGTTTACATAAATTATTAGATAAAATTTTTAAATAATATAACATTTGTAAATTTCATATATATCCTCCATCCATATCAATTATTTCCTCGTACCACCATTTATCACCGCCCACCTCACCACCTGTGCTGTTGGCCAACATTGCCTTGCACCTCATAAATTTTGTCTGAAAAGCATCACATTACCTGATATATGGAGCATTGCACAACCATTTGAATATGCAAGTTATTAGTTACGCATTGGTTTTAACTGTTTTTCTTTCTTTTCTCATAATTTTTCACATTAAAGGGGAGCCACCATGGCAGTTAAACAAAGATTAATATTCAATCTGTAAAAGCAACTTTCGGTGGTGTTGGCTTCCAATGAGAAAGAAGGACTGCATGCAGTGACATTATAAAAGAAAAATAACAATTACAATAACAAATCCTAGAAGAGAAAAAAATTGAAAAAGTAAATACTAAAGAGAGTCCAATTACAGAATAAGGGGTGTGTGTTTCTCTCTCCAAAAACCTTGAGACTTTAAGAAAGAGAGAAGGGATAATGGTTCGAGAGTGGTAAGGCAGGAAGAAGCGAAGACGACCCCATCTCCTCCAGCCCATCAAGATGGGTATGCTGGTCTGTAACTATCCACTCTCCCACATTCGTATACCGGTGACCTCCGCCTCTATCATGAATACCCACAATGGAGGTTGGCGAGCTGTCATGGACACTCAGTGAGAGAGCTTCAAAATCATTTGTGGGTCAACGGTGGCGGTGATGTCAAGTGTTGACGGAGGAAGAGATGATAGCAACGCCGTCCTTGGAGATCCAAGAGAAGAAATGGGGAAAAAAGTTTAAAAAAAAGGTTAAAATAAGGAGTGTTTAGCAATTTTCAAGGGTGGACTAACGTTATTGGCCAATTAGGGGCGGACCAACTAATCCTTCCCATTTTTATAATCCATTTGATGGAACGGTCTGGTTATCATTGAAGCAAACAAATAATTAATCAACAAAGCTTAATTATACAAAATTCTAACGTAACTTGCTGTGCACGAGCAAGGATTTTAGGGACTTCATATTGCATATTGCAGGCTGGAATTATTTAATATTGCATAGGCTTCTCAACTTCTCACAATCAATTATTCTTAGATAAAATAGTAAAAAACTATAAGCTTAATTTTGATATATTCTTTACACTATTATCTAATCAGTAATTTTTATTTGTTAGATTTTCAAGATAATAGATGATTAGATTGAATTTATTTTTTTTATCAATATATTAATATATAATTAAATATTGATGTAAAAAAATTTATATTGATTGTGTATATAAATTAAATCCAAAAACTATAACCTTGGTTTGATTTATTTGTTGAAAAATCATACTTGTAATATATGTTGAGGCCGGCAAGCCTTAAATATTTAAAAGATCTATTTCAATGAATTCATTAAGGAATCAAAACAGAGGATTTAATATAATATTCCAACCATTTTTTTGGGTACAGATTTCTACCAAAAAATATTAAAAACATTAAATCCACGGATTTTTTTAATTTATATGGTCCATATTTCTTTTTTTTTTCCCCTTAATATGGAACTTTTTGATTTACATTTCACATATACTCTTATTTTATGAATAGGTAAATCAGTCTTGCATCTAATCCATACTTTGATTCTTTCTAATTTCAATATGTTTGTATTTTACCACGCCTCTTTTATTTTTGCGCACGTCACGTGCTCATAATATTCAATCGCCACGTCAGACATTACACAGCACTTTGAGTCCAAAAATCCCATCGTTGTCGCCAATTTGTGTGTCACACCACCAATAAACACGTTAAACGCCAATTTCGTGTTCTGCCAAAAGCGTTCTACTTCACCTTCAGATTGCAGCTCAATTTTCTGTCTGAGAAGCTTTCGTTTTCTGCAAAGTTTCCACCTTTCACCTCTCTAACGTGTGCACTCACCATCCTCACTTTTGGGTTCCTTCCAAATTTTCTTCTTCTTGTCCCCTTTATGAGGTAGGGACGGTACAAGGCTCAACGACTGTTCAAATTCCATCTGGGTGTCTTATCCATAAGCACAACAACCACGTGGCAAATGAGCTTTATTATTGCTTCCTGAGAAGTGAGAACTACCACTATGTTGGAGTCACTAGCTTATTGCAAAAGCTTTAAGGTAACATCTTCATGGATTTTTCTTCTCTCTATTTCGTTTGTTCTTTGTCTGAAATCATTTTTGTTCCCTCATCGTACCTTGTCCCTTCAAGAAAATGAAGAAATCGAAGGAGCTTAAATGTTGATGATGTTGCTTAATCTAATGCACATTTAAATAGTGAATGAACTTTTGGTTGGTTTAAGTGGTTGGACAATTTTGCTGTTCAAGTATTGTTGATGTAAAATATCAAAATGTGTGTAGAGTGGTTTAGCACTTTAGTGTGTCGACCCAACTTGAGTTAGATTAGTTAGAATATATTATATTTCAGATACTAGTATTTTGGACAAAAAAAAAAATGTGTGGAACAGCCCAGCAATTATTAACAGTGTTAAACTATAATATACAATTATAATTATGTTGCTTTTTGTAATCCATATTCAGATAGTTGTTGCTTGTTCTGACATTTGCCTGAAAAATCTCTTTGCAGGGATATGACCTTACCAAAACAAAGAGTCCCGGTAGTTCTTATGCTATGTCACGAATCTATAGAGGTTCTATTTTCATGCTTTATTCAGATAACAAGCAAGTGCCGCTACTATCAAATGGAGTTAGTTGCAGGATAATTGATAGAGCTTCTGTGTCAGAAAATTTATGTCAAAGCAAATCGCTCATTGTCCCATCATTTTCCAGTAGGAAAGGATTCTATTTCCATAAGTGTAGGCCATTACACTTGGACCGGCTGCGGACAAGTGCATCTTATGATGTTGCTGGTGCTGTTGATGTCATCAATGATTTAGGATTGGATACTCTTACTTTCTTGGCTGTGACTGTCTTGATTGTGCCCACATTCAAGTTAATTAAAGCCAGCCCTGTAAGAATTTCTAGGTGTTTTGTTTTTATTTATATATTTTTCTTAACAATTTATGCCATTGACATTGTGATAAATGATGATCACAAATTTCTGTCACCATAGTCATTCTCACATACCCGCTGTATTAGCTTAGGCTATCCTTGTGTAAGTTTAACAAGTTCAATGGTGGAAAATGTTTTCAATGATAGGATGAATAACTGCTGATTGGAGGTACTATGATTTACGGGAAATTTTATACCTGATTAATTCAAGTGATCTAAACTGCCATAAATAATTAGAATGCTTATGCTTTAAGTTATTTTTCAAAAGTTGTTCTGGATTTTGTGCATGTTGAAGGTCACAGGCATATAAGGCCTAAGAAGTACACTCAAGTTTATTCCAGTTTACTTCCTTATATTTATAACTGAAATAAATTTAATGGTTGTTGTTTCAGATGCTTGGTTTCTTCTTTGCTGGGGTTGTACTTAACCAGTTTGGTTTAATCAGAAACCTTACAGATGTTAAAGTTTTGTCTGAGTGGGGGATCCTTTTCTTGGTAAGATAAATATCAGTTACCTGAGGTACTATTTATCAAACTTATGTTTATAACTTTTCATTATCCTCAAGTTAAGGATATGTCCACAGTGAAATCAATATTCAGTTTTTATCATTAAGTGCTGAACTGCTCCATGTCTGCATGAGTTATAATAACTTATAAGAGATAGTTTAGTTGGACATTTTAGTCATTCTTTGGTGATTTCCTTTCCTGAGGTGACTGAAGGCTTGCTTATAAGACTGTTTGAGAAATATTAGTATGAATAGGGAGCATATATTCTTGTCATGTGTGATAATTTCTATGTAAAATTCCTTATACAGAAGTTGGACAATTACTCTGAAGTAATGTTTATTTCTTTTCAGCTGTTTGAGATGGGCTTAGAACTTTCACTTGCCCGTCTAAAAGCTCTTGCAAAGTATGCCTTTGGGATGGGATTGACTCAGGTATGCTTCTTTGGTACTTATAATGGGCAGGCAAAAAAGAAAAAAATTCTAAGTCATTTCATTCAAATCATTCATTGCCAGCCTCATCTATGTTTAAGATTTTAGATTCATTGTTGATGGGGCCTTTTATTCTATAACATTTGCAACCTTATATTTTGGCCTTTCTTGTCCTCATTTTAATTATCCTCGACACACTTTTGAAGGTGGTATTATCTACTTTAGCTTTTGCTGCTTTTGAACTTCCTCCAAATGGGGCTATTGGAACAAAAATTTTGGAATTCCTTTTCCACTCAAGGCCTGATCTGGTGAGATTTCTGTATTGAAGAATTGTTTTTCTTACATGTTCATACGTTGTACCTTTTATGAATTATGATCATTGTGGATACAGACACATGCATCCTGAAGTGATAAATTTCATGCGGTAGTATTTAACAATTTATCCATCTGTGATGTAACTGATTTGATGGTTTTGCAAACTAGCATCCACCATTTAAGTCACCTTGTCGACCATCTGCTACCTATGTTATTAAATCTAGTTTAGCTACCTCACGAGGCAGGAAGTGTCTTTAGATGGCTCATGACATGTGTTTGTAAGTTTATACAAGATGCAAACAAGGATTCAAGATAATACTGCTACACATGCTTCACTCCTGTGCAGACCTTAGGATAAAAACATGTGTACTATATATTCATATGAAAAATGAAATAAGGCTGAATGCTTTTGTCTTCCAAACTATTATTCCTAAAGTGACTGGTAACTTCTGAAGCTTTTGTGCTTCTTTTGAATTTTGATGGATATTGAAGTTGTTTGATTGATGTAGCCAAACCCACGTAGTGTGAAAAGGCTCTGTTGTTGTTATTGTTGTTCTCACATGATTTGTGTTGATGTACATAGGGCTATACATAAGATGATTTACATATGTTAGTGTTTTTTTCATATAAAATGTATACTTATAATATCAAAGCAACTAGAAGAGTTTCCATGATTTTATTCTCTATTTTGATATACATTGATGATTGTAGGTGAATATTAGAAGTATTGATGAAGCTGTGGTGATTGCTGCTGCTCTCTCTCTGTCATCTTCTGCATTCGTTCTACAGGTATTTGTGATCCTGAATGTCAGTTGAAATAAGAACGGTTAATGATGTTACCACCTTTTTTATACAGACCACATGATATTAATGTTATCTATAGTAATTGTATATATATTTCATATATTTATTTTGTAGGTGTGGCTAATTGACTAATTGACAATAACTAGTAAATTTCTTCATTCTTATAAAATAGATCAAAAGATTGAAATAAATTTCTGTGACTAATGGAAAACATTCCTCATTCCTTCTCATGCCATCCATTTTGAATCACTTCGATTCTTCTGAAGATAAAATAGTTTTAGTAGTCAATACTGTCAGTATGCTCCTGTAGCTCTTCCCTACCTCATCATTTTTCATTTTTTGTATGGTAAGAAATCTCTTCATCATGTACAATACTCACTGAATGAATATCAGTCTGTTTTGGTGATTTTAGCACCTCATGCACGTACAAACCGTTGTTGCGTTTAATATGCCCAATGTACTTATCAAGCACATATATGTAGCTTCTTGCAGAGAAGGGTGAGCTTCCTACAAGATTTGGTTCAGCTACTCTAGGAATACTTCTATTGCAGGTTTTTGTCTTGCACTCTTGTTTGGTTACATCATTTTTGTTCTATATGCAATTGTTTATCACCAGAAAACTAGTTGTTGGAAAACCATTTTGTTTCTGTTTACCTGATCTGCTGATATACCCTAGTAGTTTGGCTTGAGAAGTATGCTATCAGTAAGTAACTGCTGTAATATAATTAATGCTGTCACCTTTTCTGCTTTATATTTGCAGGACATAGCTGTTGTACCTCTTCTAGTCATTCTTCCAATACTAGAGAGCCAGGTAAAGATGGAAACTACAAATAATATTTAAAATATATGTGTGCAAAAGTAAAGTTTTTATAATTTTATATATGTGTGCAAAAGCAAAGTTTTTAGAATTTTATTCTTAATTTAATTCATTGCCTTTCTGTTACACTGATGGAGTTAACAGTTTCAGGTTTTAGTACTGCTAGTTGCTCTAAATTATGGTTAATGTGTCCCTCAATTATTTATTCCTTTAAAATTGTTAAATTTCCCCTGAAAAATTTTATACCTATCTGGCAGACATTTATTTAAATTCATGTAAGTCTCTTTGTGTGTGTTTCAGTTTGTGGCAGTGTGCTAATTTTGTTACTTTTTCCTTGCTACATTTAAATGGTAAAACTGTGATATTTTTATTATCAAAATCTTGTGATTGAGGCAGTGTAATTTGACTCCACCATTATCCAAAAATTACCTTTTTGGATCCATTTTACTTTAGTTTTGAGGCCAACAGTTATGATATTTCACTTTACTATTACATTTCTTTTATTATATTAAATTGGTTATTTTGCATATCAGATGCATCAAGTCATTTGTTGATTATTGACCCAGAGCTTTGTAATTTCTTTTTCTAGAATATGGTTGAGCAAAGCATTTGGCCAATGCTAGCTCAAGAAAGTTTGAAGGCATTAGGAGGATTGGGTTTGCTATCCCTTGGGGGAAAGTACATTCTTAGAAGAGTTTTTGAGGTCTGCATATATAGTCATCCGTTCTATGCAAAAAAGGATTAAGTGTCCATAGTCATATTCATATTCTAGGAAGTAAACTGTTGTTGGAATTCAGGTTGTTGCAGAATCAAGGAGCTCAGAGGCTTTTGTTGCACTTTGCTTGCTGACTGTTGCCGGGACTTCACTCGTCACTCAGAATTTAGGCTTTAGTGATACGGTTCACTTTTTTCCTATGCAGAGTTTTAATTTTGGGTTGTGTTGGATAATGGGGAAGTCATTAAATTGAATATTTGCATGACAATTGTATGCAATGTCATAATGCAGCTTGGGGCTTTTTTAGCTGGGGCACTTTTAGCTGAGACAAATTTCAGGACCCAGATTGAAGCTGACATAAGACCATTTAGAGGCTTGCTCATTGGTTTATTCTTTCTAACTACGGGGACTTCCATTGACATGCAGGTATATATGATTTTTTGTTCTTGTACATTTGAACCAGGTTACTTCAGTTTTTTAAGCAACATTTTTTGTTAGGTAGTTGGTATGCTCCACAAAATAACATGCATCATTACTAACTTGCTTTTGGATGAATTTGTCAAATGGTACCAACCTACCCTGTTAAATTAGGCATAGAAGTCTTTTTTCCTGCTGATATTTATTTTTATTTTTCATGGCAGCTCCTTTTGCGAGAGTGGCCAACTGTACTTTCACTCTTGGCAGGTTTAATTGCTATCAAGACATTGATCATAACTGCAATTGGTCCTCGAGTTGGGCTCACTTTACAAGAAAGCATAAGAATAGGATTACTCCTATCACAAGGAGGCGAGTTTGGATTTGTGGTTTTCTCCTTAGCAAATAGGTGAGAATTTTTAAACCAAATGTGTTGATGCTATTTGAGTAAGGATATCGGCTTTGATTTTAACGAAATAAAATTTATGCTTCTTGTAATCAGGCTTGGGGTGCTTCCACTTGAGCTCAACAAGTTACTCATAATTGTTGTTGTATTGTCAATGGCATTGACTCCATTTCTTAACATAGCAGGAAGAAGGGCTGCTGCTTTCATTGATGACAACTTTGATGCGGAGATTGTATGTCTTATTTGTTAGATTTATAATTTTGGAAGTTTTGTGCGCATATTAACATGTGTAAATTTCATCCATTGCACGTATTTTGATTAAGAAAATGTTGAGTACATTATCATATAGAAAGAGAACAATGTACCTGTTTTCTGCAAGCAATATATGTAGCAGTCTTATACTATTATTTTTTTTTTTTTCAAGTGCAAGCTTACAGTTGCTGACTAGCAAGCTATTTGCAGAAAGCTTCTGAGATGGTTAACTTCAGTGCTAATGAACCTGTGGTTATAATTGGGTTTGGACAAATGGGCCAGGTAGATCAATCAATTCATTTTAAGATCTCTCATTTATATGGTTGATTGTCTAAATTTTTATCTTATGCTTGTGATATGGAGGTCCTTGCCAGTTTCCTGTCCCATCCCTGGGCTTCAGGAGGAGATGGTGATGCTGTAGGATGGCCTTATGTGGCTTTCGATCTTGACCCCACAGTGGTAAAGGTCAGTGTATTTGAGTATTCTTTATTGTGTTAAGAGAACAAAAGTGCCTCTTCGATCTTTTGCCCTTTTTTTCCCTTCATCTTCTCATTTGTTTTATCAACTTCACTTTACTATGTTTTTTTCACTATTAAATTTCTGGCAGGCTGCTACAAAAGCTGGCTTTCCAATTCACTATGGGGACGGATCACGTCCAGCTGTTCTTCAATCTGCTGGCATCTCTTCTCCGAAAGCTATCATGGTTATGTATACTGGGAAGAAGACAGTTGAAGCTGTTCAGAGGCTGCGATTTACTTTCCCTTCAGTAATAATCTCTTGGCCACCCTTTTCACTTGCATGCTCATCCCACTTTTGTATATGCCTAAGATGCAGAAATTAAGGTTTTGTTTCTTGAATGAACAGAAACTATGGCATGAATAGCTTTGTTATATTTTGGTTCTAAAATGAATGCCTATAGACCCTAATATTTGTCTTAGAAAGCTTCGAGAATAATATATGTCTAATTCAAAATCTCTTTCATACACCATACCCCCAGTTTTGCACACAGACAAGAAAAAACAGAGAGGATGTATGTGGTTAGGTTCAGCAATAAGGGGGAGGTTGGCTGATAAAGTTCATGAACATTTGATTTTAATGCATTTCTAATTTTTTTTCATTTTCTGTTCTTGTTTATCTAGTTCAATTGCTTAATATATGATGAAATTCAACAGATCCCAATCTACGCCAGAGCTAAAGATCTTGAGCATCTTTTAGATCTGAAGAAAGCAGGTGCAACAGATGCCATTTTGGAAAATGCGGAGGTGCTGTCGATGTTATTTTTCTTTGCTTGTCTATTTCCCCTGATGGTTGGAGTTGCAGTAACCATTGCTCAATAATTCAGTGGAAACTGCGGCTAAATATTATGTTTGTTCGTGCAGACAAGCTTACAGCTAGGCTCTAAGCTTCTGAAAGGCTTTGGCGTGATGTCTGATGATGTAGCATTTTTGAGTAAGCTCATTAGAGATTCCATGGAGCTGCAGGCTCAAGAAGCAGTCAGCCACTCTGAATACTGCGAATTAGACATCATGAAACCTCTGCAGGTAGTTCAACATATATGAGGAAGAGTTGGTGCTCCTCAACTCTCTCAAGTCTTAAGACAGACTAATCAAACGACAAAAGACACTAACTAATTCATACTTTCCTTTATTTATAGGCAACTAACAAACAAACTCCCTTAACTAACTAATGGATCCTAACACTATTCAAGCTGAAATGTGGATATACCAGTATTTAATAGAATATCTAATTTACAAGCGGAGAAATTTAGTTTAGTTGTAGGCATAATAGTTTCCTTCCTCAAACCTTATTAGAATATAGTCACAGATTATTCTGCTGTTTGTCTTTGAAAATTATTTTTTCCCGTGTCTCTCTAATGCATCATAAAAATGTTTACTTTTTGGTGAAGAAATTGGTGGGAAGACCTTTCAATTGTTCATCTTTTATTATATAGCCTCCTGTAAGATAACTTCTACATCTTATGGGGCTTCATGAATCTCATTTATCCTCAAAATCTTTTTACACGGATCAAGGGAATTAATGTTTTCTTATAAAAACTAGATTTCGTGCCAACTATTTCATATCATCGCATCGTTTTTGCTCTTCTAAATCTTTCATTCCTTATAATTTATATGGAAGTTATTGCAATACTAATGATGTGTTTATATCGTAAGGTGAGAGTTGGTGACTCCATTGAAGCGCATGTCCCTGTGGCAACAACTTCATCAGAATATGCATTGTCTGAATCAAACCAGGCACATCATGCTTCGGCCCCTAGAAATCGCACAAAAGTAGAACAAGATCATGAGCACAATCAAGCTGAGAATTTTGATAGTATGCAAGGCACTGAAGAAAGTTCAATGGTTGGGCCTCAAGATGGTGCGGGATAGAAGAATCTGGTGAACCCATCAATCCTTTGCCATACTGCCTCTGAGGAACACTGACAATTGTAGATTCTTCCCATTAATTTATCTCTTTTGAAGGATTTCCAGTTTTTTTTGTTGAAGACGCTAACCATCTGTGTATATATAGGAAATATCTCGATTAAGTTGAGGTTGTAGTTGTTAGGACAGCATCTTTGAAGAGCTGAGATGCTCTTTTCTCTATTCTTTAAAAGACCACACAACGTATAGCAATTTCACATAAATAATTATAAAAAAGAAAGGGGAAGCCTTTCAGTTCAACTAGCAATTCTCTTCTCTCCGTTCTAATACTCTTGACTGGTCCCATGCAGCTGATGCACATGACGATTTTGATGATGTAATGGGTATTGCAATGGCGTAAAGCCATTATGAGAGGTAATCCTACTTAAGCCAAATAGGACCGTCAAAATGGTATAATTTTTCCTCTCTAGTTTTAATACAACTGCTAGAAAAGCATAAAGTCATTACTATTTTGAAGCATGCATTTTACAAATAGCACATCGTAGTTGATATTAAAAACTCGCAAATCTTTCTTAATACACAATATTAATAGCGTGTTTGGTTTAAGAGTAAAAAATTGAAGGGTAGACATCAGTTTGAAAATTTATAATCTAAAGTTTTTCTTTTTTCTATTTCTTGATGTATAAACATTACAAGCAAATGTATAAACATTACAAGCAATAGTTTAGAGTTTTATTTTCATTCATAAATAAATAAACATCATAACCTATAGTTTAAACATTAGAAGCCATAATCAACAAACTGTTGGATCAGTGATCAGCAGTTTGACTCCCATGTAATAATGTGGATAGAAGTTCAAATCTCAAAAATCATAATTGTTAAGAGGGGTAGTAACTTTAAATGCTCGATCCTTGAAATTGGGAGGGATTAAGTAAAACAAGTAATCAACTATGAAAATGACAAACTAAGAAAAAAAAATCATAATTTTCTATTTTTGCTTAATTTGTTTCACTTTCAGACTTTCAGTTTCAAAAAACAAAACCGGACTAAAATACACGGAGAAAACAGGAGAAAAACACAGTGGATGGGACAGGAATCCGAATCACAAAGTGGCATAATCCATTCATCAGTATATAAATTACCGATAAAAGTCAAAAGAGATACCAAACCATATGAAAGATCCAGGATTCCCAAGTGCTTTTTCTACTATAAAAAAATGCGAATTCCTAAAGGTGAAAACTTTTAAGAAAAGAAAAAGAAAGAATACATACATAAATAATAATAATAAAAGAAAAATTCACCGTTTGGTAAGAAGTAGTAGATAGAAAAAGCTGACATTGACATAGCTTAAAATTCAGTGAACTTAGCTAACAACCATTCAACAAAATTTTAACTTCAGTTTTACTTTTAATTAAAAGGGTTGGTGTCAACTCTCATAGGATATACTATGATGCCACAACATGATGACCCTTTCCCAGAAGTAAAGCCAAAGCCTTCAACTCAGTTTATGACTTCTCACTCTGTAGAGGCCAAACCAAAGTCAGTGCCTTCTTCCTTGGAGCCAGACATGTCCACAATCTCTACCATGATCCCCACAACTTCATGGTTTACACCAAAAAGGTAATGTATACCTTCTCTGTTTCCTTTCCCCTGGTTTGGTTTGGTTTGGTTCCTGGATCTGTGCTGGAAAACGGGTGTAAGTAAAGGAAGGAAATTTTCTGTCTTTTTTTATTTTTTTGGCTGTTTGGGCGTGGGGAGGCACTTATAACTAATTCAGGGTCTTTTTGAATTTTGGTGAAACAAATTTATGTTCTTCTGGTTGTTGTTTTTTAATCTCTTTTACTTTGTGTTGTAGGCTACTTGCTATATTTTGTGTGATTAACATGTTAAACTATTTGGACCGTGGAGCAATAGCGAGCAATGGTGTTAATGGAAGCAGGGGAACTTGCACCGAAGGAGGTACCTGCACTTCGGGTACAGGAATACAGTAAGCTATACATAGGATCACTTCTCTTACACCTCTCTGGCATTTTTGGTGATACTCCACAGCAACATGTTTTATGTGGTTCTTAAGGAGTTTGAATAACTAATGCATGGCTAACTGAATTATGGAAACCACTCTATCAAACTTACATATTTAATTTTTTTAATAGAAGCAAGAAGCATCTTTGTCTCTTTTTCCCTTTTTTTTTTTTTTTTTTTGCTTTTTTCTGTGGCGTCTTCCTCTTTCAGAACATGAAATCAAGAATAGTTGATGTTATAATGGCTATAAAATGTTTGGTGCACTTAACAGTAAGAAACGGAACATTGTCAATTGAAAAAGGAATTATGCAAGATAGCCGTAAATTATTGTGATGAGGGGAGAAAAAGATTGGGGCTCTTGCTTGGTTTAAAACCTTGTTTGTCCCATGTTATGCATGCTTGTCAAAACGGCATGAGAAGCATCACCACAAAGGGGTAGAATTAAATTAATAGTCTTCAAGATAACTGCTGCTCCTGCCTGTATGAACTATCCTTGTGTTCCATGCCATGACATTAAAACTGTAATATGTAGAAAGTAAAGCTTTAGCAATTTAGTAATTTTTGACATTATGGTTTTCTCCTTGTGTGTAGGGGGGATTTTAACTTGAACAATTTTGAAGATGGAATTTTATCATCTACTTTTATGGTTGGACTGCTTGTGGCTTCTCCAATATTTGCCTCTCTAGCAAAGAGGTAATAACCGTTTGTGTTGCAATAGTTGAAACTTTACCTTACATTGTACTTTATTTAGCTTAAATATATGAATGGAACTTCTAAAAGCTGAACAGGCTTTCAAACCTCAACTGGTCGATGATATTGAATTTCAAGTTTTCCTTCTTGTTGTGCAGCCAAAGTAATATCGTTTTTAATATTCAGTTGAGGCAATCTTCTTGGCTATGACTTTCATATTTATAGACTGGTGACTTCACATATCTAAATTGTTTTACAGCATAAATTATCACAAAAGTTGGCTCCTCATTTTATTTGATCTTTTGTCCATTAAACTTAAGTTCTCATGCTTGACAGGCATCGTAACTGAAGAATGAAAATTTCTGACCCTTTCTGCCTTGTACGCGTTTGTAGCACATACAATTTTGTTATGACTTGTAACTGCTATCATTACCTTACATATTAAATCTTGGACATTTTTTCTATTTTGCAGTGTAAATCCATTTAGACTTATTGGAGTTGGATTGTCAGTTTGGACTATTGCAACCTTATGTTGTGGTCTTTCTTTTAATTTCTGGTCCATTTCAATCTGTCGTATGTAAGTGGCTGGATTCCCTTATTTTTCAAGTTGTGTGATTTTGGTGTTTAGTAGTTAAATAATACTACAAAAAAATAAAAATTGGTTTGTTTTTGTCCATATGCTTTCTATAGGCTGGTTGGTGTTGGTGAGGCTTCATTTATAAGTCTTGCAGCACCTTTCATTGACGACAGTGCCCCAGTTGCTCAGGTTATTTTTTGTTCCCTTGGATGTATCTCCTGCTTTAAATTTAAAGAATGATTATTGTCTTTTATGCTCACAGTAATCACTTAATCAGCACCAGTTGGGCTAAGTTTGCTTCTCTTTCAACAATTCAATGCTTTATAGATATAATCTCAAAACTGGATGACATCCTCTGTGATGTTTTGGTAGATCGAATGTTATTTGTCATTATATTTGCTTGCTTTTATTTTTCTCTCTGATGAAAACCTCTGTTCATACTGATATGTTTCAGAAAACAGCATGGCTTGCAATATTTTACATGTGTATACCATCAGGATATGCATTTGGCTATGTCTATGGTGGTTTGGTAAGTTGTCATCTGGTTTTCATGCCGTGATTAAATAATAGAACTAATGCATGCTCTTGTTGATTTTATCCTTTCTTTGTCTGTAAACAGGTTGGAAGTTATTGTGGGTGGCGTTATGCGTTCTGGATAGAGTCTGTATTGATGCTTCCATTTGCTATTGCTGGATTTCTGATAAAGCCTTTGAATTTGAAGGGTGCACACTTGTCTTGCGTTGATTTGTTGTGAAACTGTAATTGTTTTCCATCTCAAAGCTACTTGTGGATACAGGTTTTGTTCCTGATGATTTTAAAAAGGCACTTGTGCCTGAGACAGTTGTGTCAGGAGTTTCAGGTACACTAAATTAGGTGTTATCTTATCAAAATGTATCACCATTTTTTCAACTGCCATTGCTCTATCTTAATTAATTCTTAGGATTTAATTTTGATATATTATCAGTGTAAGAAGTTTTACCCAAACATTCAATCATGTGTTGCCACGTAAGAAATAGTGTTTAACTTAACCACCACTAAACATGTAATTGGATGACAATGTAAAAATTAACAATGCATAATTAATCCCTAATTCTTAAGATTAAGAACAATTTCTAGTGCTCATTATAGACAATTTTTTTTTTCCTATCCACAACAACTGCTTGGATAAAATTCTATGCTAATGAAAATTCTATATAAAGTAAATCAAGAAATTTTAGCTAAAGATTCTTACCAACTCATCTCTTGTGGGACCGGTTTCATTTCTTCCTTCATTGTGGGTTTCATCCATTAGATCTTCAGTGTTGTCTTATTATCAGATTTACAATGGGAGTCATTTGCTACTTGGAGCATTTTTTGGTTTAATCCCTTCCCATGTTCTTGTACTGTTATGCTGTTTTTTATGAGGAATATTTATCGTCATGTTCCATATCTCTCTTGTATCATTGTAGTTCTCCTCTGTGTGAGAAAAGAAAAGAATTTGATTTGTATTGCATAAAACCTTGATTGTTGAGTAGGCTTGGATATTAGTGTTCTGTCTACAACTAGGCTTGCATCTCTTCTCATTTTCTTTTGCTGTTTTTGCCTCCTTTATTCAAAGCAAGTGGGGCAGATTAGAAGTTTTGGTTTTTAAAGGAAGATATTGAATGTATACTGACCAAAACTACCATGTTTCTCAGAAGGCATAAAAATGTCTACTTTTTAAGTGCCAATTTCAAAATTTCCCATTGGTCTTGTTGGAAATGATATCCTTTGGGACAAATAGCAGTATAGAGTACTACTCAATTCTCACCCAAAATGAAATTCACTGAAATTTATGGCCTTTTTGCTTTGCTTTTTCCAGTTTTCAGTTTTCAATTTTTTAAATTTTTCCTTTATAAATTTGGAGAATTGAAAACTGGAAAAAACAAAGCAAACAGGCCCTTAGGTTCTTGTTTTGTTGGCTGATTAATGGCTTCTGATTCTTGATATCTCTTATTTTCCTTAACGAAATTCACTTATGTGTTGCAAAGTTACTGGGGCATCAAATGGAAAAGATGAGTCATTATCCTTAAAGGCAGAGTTCAGTGATAAAAGCTCAAATGACCATTCCAAGTGAGAAAAAGTTTTCTTGATGCAGAGAACACTTACCTTCTAAAATAATCAGATTTTTCATTATTGATTCACTGTATCTTTTACTGTTTGACATCCATTGTTTAGTTGTTGATTTATTCTAAACTCTATTTGTTTGGTTCTTGTCTTATTTTAGGTCAAAATGTGCAACCAAAATGGGTGATCAGTTCTCACGATTTTTGAATGATATGAAGCCACTGTTGCTTGATAAGGTTTATGTTGTCAATGTCCTAGGTACTTCTTCGTCCCACGGATGTACTGTATGCATAAACTGCTTTCATAATATTTACCATATTTTGTCAGCAAATTCGTACAAGAAGCTGCTGTATGGATAGCTAACTTCCCTGTGAACTTCTTATCTTTATATCATATGTATTCGAAATTTCTAATTTTAGCAGTCATATATATTTACCATGTCTCTTTATTTGATTCCATTACTTGAATATTATTTGTAGGTTACATAGCGTACAACTTTGTCTTAGGTGCTTACTCATACTGGGGGCCCAAAGCTGGCTATTATATATATCACATGGTGAGGTTTGGTTTCATCCGGTGGCCCCTTGTGCTAATGCTATAATATATATCACATAGTTATCCCTTCTTTCTTATATATCTTGCTTGTTGCACAATTATGATATATTGCCGGTATTAAGGTACTATCCATGTAAAACATAGCATGCTAGTATTTCGTAACATTAAAGTCAGTTTACTTTGGCAGACTGATGCTGATTTGATATTTGGAGGAATTACAATTGTATGTGGAATAGTTGGCACTTTAGCTGGAGGCTTTGTTCTGGATTTGATGACTAACACCTTATCAAATGCATTTAAGGTTGGTATTCAAATTCAGAGAAGTGTTCTGGCATTACTTTTATAACTGTTTATTATGTGTTGCCTAGTGCCACTACTTTTATCTGTTAAGCTAATATGTTTGTTGCCTAGTGACCTTTGAACTGCTAGTTCACCTATTCGGGGTCAGAAGCATCTGTTTGAGTGTTCCTTCTAATAAACTGGAATCTTCTATGATCATGATATGAATTGGGTTTGATTGGGCAGGGCTTATGCTTCCCATATATTAAAAATTCTTTATACCAGAATATGGCTGTAGACTAGGAGTAGATGTCCCAGCTGAGTTACGAAGATAATTTTTTGGATCAAGTATCTGATGCATGTGGATTATGCATCCTTGCTAAACAGCTTGTTTCTCAATTATGGGGTACAAATGATCTTTTTGATCAGGCACATGCACTTGAAAGTAAAAAGATTTCGAAGTCAAAGTTGCTTTGTTTAAATTGCTTCACCCGCCGCACAGACCAGCCTCATAAGATGAGGCATGTCAAAGAACAAATAAGTTTTTTTGTTGAAGTTTTGAAATTATTAACTTGTGTGTTATAGGTTAAACTTGTTTTAGCAGCCTGCATCATGCATTGATTAAATTTCTGTAAGGGGCTATTCAATGGAACTGGTAAACCACACCTGCTGACTAATTTTGTGATCTCAATATAAATAATAACTCCTAGGTTTTTCCGTGCATATTGTTCACGTTCCGTTGCTCTGTACTGCTAAGCACTCTAAATTCTTTTGCAGCTTCTCTCAGTCACAACATTTGTTGGTGCAGCATTTTGTTTTGGTGCCTTCTTATTCAGAAGCATGTATGGCTTCCTTGCTCTTTTCGCTATTGGTGAGCTACTTATTTTTGCAACTCAGGTACTTCCCTTGGTTGTTATATTTAAACACACTATCACTATTGCATGGTTATCATCTACGAATATTTCAGCAATTCTGAGTTTTCCTCTACAAGCTAAGTGTTTGGTCTTGACGTTCCCAAGTTAAATTGTTGAATATTTGTTTGTTTTAATAAAACCACCTCTAGATTGGGAAATTGATGTAAATTTCCTCTTTCAAAGCTAAGTCTCACATGTGGTTGGTCGTGTCAATTCTCTTCTGAATCTTAAGCTGTGAATCAATGCCTTTTCAGTTCTGCTTTTTTCCAGCAGTCAATGTTTGCCATCCGTTGCTTTTCGTCAATGTATTAATATAGAGTAAATCTCTGGTTGTTTACACCAATATTTGACTGAATAATTTATCCTTTAAAATTAATTGTTTAATTGAGTTTTGTGTATCATGTCTAGCTTAGAAAAATTATTCATGCTGCATTTTTATCTATGAGCTGACATGGTATGTGATCTTTAGAGCTTATCGTCTAAATTATTGCTCCTTATGAACCATTTTGTTTTGTAAACCTGATCAGACATCAGAACTCACAACTTTTACTCCAAATTTTTATTTGCAACACTCAATTCAGGGTCCTGTGAACTACGTATGTCTCCATTGTGTTAAACCAAGTTTGAGGCCGTTATCTATGGCTACGTCTACTGTTGCTATTCACATCTTCGGAGATGTACCTTCGTCACCTCTTGTTGGAATTCTTCAGGTCAGTCTTTTATCTATTTATTTATTTGGTAACATTTTGGTAAGCAGTTCAGTTGTTTTTTTCGTTTGTTGAGTAACATACTTTCAGGGAATTAATAACCTGGCTATTTTTTTGCTGATGTTTGTTAATACATGATGATAATGCAGGATAACATTAACAACTGGAGAACAACTGCACTGATTCTTACATCTATACTCTTTCCAGCAGCTGGAATATGGTTTATTGGTAAGTCATCATGGAAAATTGTTGATTTACTACAAAGAATTCTTGTTTTAGTTATTCTTGAGGAAGAGAAAACCGGACCGGGTATCGAACCGGTTAAGGTACTGGTTCAAAGGTTTAGAGATCCAACCAGTTCAACCAGAATGTAATAAAAATATATATAAATATATACATATGATTCATTAGAATATAAATAAATATATTAAATCATTAAGATTAACATAATCAACAAAAAATATTCATAGGTCCATAAAAATAAACATAATCCATATAAAATTTCTCTAGTTTCAGTCTTATAATATGATCACAAAGTATTTGAAAACAATATTTGTTAGTAACCAATGATATTTATGGTGAGCAGTCTGTGAATGACGGAGAGAGAAGAATAACAACCCAACAATTTTTGTTAGTATCCTTCTTTGGTTTCATTTTTTCTATTTTTACTCCATGACTGCTATAAGATATCAGTATTTAAGTTTTAGAACAAAAAAAAATTTAAGTTTTGAAAAAAAAATAAAAAAACCTGTTAGACCAGTCCGTTTTCTCGGTTTTGACCGGTTTTGACTTTCTTCGATTTTTTCATCTTAACCGGACCGGCCATTGAACTGCTTCCCGGTTAACCCGGTCAGACCAGCCGGTCCGATCCGGTTCTCTCTTCATTGGTTATTCTTATTACACAAAGCATGGATGTTTACTATTAAAAAGAATGGAATTGATGTACATGAATAACAATAAGGAATCATGTTGAATCCCTAGCTAAAATAAAACAGAAAATAGGTTACGACCTTTCCTTCTATCTACCATAGAATATTTATAGTCACAATCATAAATATCTAGTACATGGAAAAACATTGTGAAGTTTTCTGAAAGGCATCTGTTGTGGTTCATGTATATTTTGTCGTCAGGAATATTTCTGCATAGTGTGGACAGATTTAACGAAGATAGTGAGCATCAAGCATCAACTGTCGAAGGGCTAAGCGCCATGCCATTGCTTCCAGAGAAGGCTGGAGAAACATCAGCGTCTCCTCATTCCCAAGAGCGCTGAGCATATGCTGTTTCTTTTCATGCCTGTCCCAGCACAATTTATTTAGCAGTGATAACCACAGCAGTGTAAATAGCCTTCTTTTTTGAACATTTATTATGGGTATAAGAATCTATTTTATTCCAAAAGTAAAATTCCAAACAGGTATTCTCCTCTCTGTGTTTTGTGTGTGTGTGTTTGTGTGGTGGGGGGTGCGGGGGCAAATTTATAAAGAAACACCGAACTATAGGTTGTTTTCATGAAAAGCATCACTTGTCTGACTAAAATTCAAATCATGAAATCTTTTTATTAACTTTCTAATACATTAAATTAGCTCGTTTTACCGTGACAAATATTAATAAGAAATAGAGAGAGTATTTCTCTAATTTAAAATTATTAGTACTTTTATGAATGTTTTAAAATCCATTATTTGAGGAAGATACATGACTACACCACACCAAGTGCGGAGCATTTAAAGAACAGCTATTAGGCTTAATCTCTCAATAATGGCCACCTTTGCCCATGAAACAACTTAATCACCCAATAATGGTCACCTTTGCCTAGAACAAAATTGACTATCCATTTAACAACTTTTAACTGATTTATAGGGACCTTCGAAAGAAAAGTCACCTGCAAAAATTGGCGTATGCCACTTATAGAGGCCAACACACGGTATTCTTTAGTAAAAGGCGAAGGAGTAGTTCGCTATGTGCTCACCACATGGCTCCGTGCTTCTTGCAGATTGCAAGCCAAGCTTTATATATTGTAATCCTAGATAACGCTCCCCTTTTACTTGTGCAATGTGGGACTTGTAGTTCTTGATTTCACACTATTAATCACAATGCCCCTATCCGATGATAATGATGTTCTAAATAAGTAGCAGGTATGCTACAGAGCCCTAAGATTTTGGGTAACTTAGATGACTAACAGTCTAGCTCACAGAATAACTTATCCTTCTCCATACTTGTCTTAACTGTTTAGGTTATGTTTCCGAAAAGCTTGTGTGTGTGTGTGTGTGTGTGTGTGTACACACTTAACAAGTGCACAAGTTCCATTAGGGGAGTATCGTGTAATATTTACATATTGAAGTTCACAAGTAAGGATGCTTAACTTCTTTTCTTGTTATAACTGCAGATACTCTAATTGGCAAAATGGTCAGAGACAGAGCTCCTTGTAAAATAGACGTTTGAAGAAAGATTCTTGACAAATATCATGTTTACAGCTTGATGCTGCTTTTTTCTTCCACATCCTTTATGTATACGCTGATAATCATGTCTGAAAACTTATGTTCTTGCATTATTGTCATAAATTAATGAAGCTTCGTATGTTTCTGTTAGAAGGAACCAAGCTTCAAGCTTCACATGAATGCTTTTTGTCATGTACAAGCTCTTTTATTTTATAGAACAATAGAACAGCTAAAGCAATTCACTACAATTCATCTATTCCCACCGATGCATATGGCACTCCCCGTCACCTGCACGGTTTGTGCACAAGACATCAGTTTTACCTACACAGATGTAACTAATAATTCTCGAATAAATGCTCAGGTTTGAGCCCCTCAGAATGAAACATTAATGAATAATGACAAAATAAAATGTAGAAAAAACCAAAAAGGTTATATTGTTGGTTCTCTAGTATTTGGAAGTTGAATGAGTATAAAATACTGGGAAGATTCATGATTGAGGAGGAAAAATGAGTGCTCCATCCTAAATCCCAAAGTATTCATGATTAAAGAATGACTATTGGGCCTTCATCACTTAGTAATGTCTACAGGTGTGCACGGTAAAAATGCTTCCATAGTAAAGTCATATTCACAAAACAGATGTATTCCACTGTAAATGACGAGCACAGCAAGATTAAAACGATGGAATCTAAATGTAATTGGTGATAGCACCTATACAATGTAAATAAAATTCTTCAAACTGATCAGTAGGGACGTTCCAAAGGAAAGTCACCTTCAAAAAATTGATGTATGCCACTAAAAACAACGAGCACACGGTATTCTTTAGTAAAAGGCGAAAGAATAGTTCGCTATGTGCTCATTACATGGCTCCATGACTTTGCAATCTGGCAAGCGTAGTATTTATGCTGCAACAACAACCAGTGCGTCACTGAATTAGCGATGTGGGACTTTATTGCAGTGATGGTGGTGGCTTGGCTGGCTTCCATTCTTTTCTTTCTCTTGATAGTGGCTTTCAAAAAACTGCCCTTAAAAAGTCACAGTAGCACTATTCGATAAAAGAATGCAAAAGTTACTTTCAACATGCAGAAGTCAAAATAATAGCATTTGATAAAATGCTCTAAATATTCAAAATGATAATAATGGATATAAATATTAAAGAATATGATTCTATATTTATTGTCATTAATTAAAGTACGATCATATTCATCTTTTTAATTTTAAATAGCAGAAAACAGCTCTAAAATGCACCCCATGAAATAATTTTAAAAACACTCATAGCTTTTAAAAGCTGAGAGCCAAAACACCTCAACTTTTTGATTTAGCAAACATAAAAAGTTGACTTATGCTATTTATAAGCTTGAACACTCTTCTAAAACGCTTTACCACTCGTGTTATCAGGTAAGAAAATATAATATGCATCTTAGCTAGCAAAACAATTTTGTTGTTCAATAACATGCATGCGACTACAATTATGGTCGTACATTTTCATTTTTACTTTGAGAAGACCGGAACACGAAATAATGTGTGCATTTCTTCATACTCGTCTGAATTAATCCTTCTATGTTTCTTGGAGAAATCAGCTTGTATCTAGCTAGCTCTTAAGAGAACTTATAATATTCCAAAATTATGAAGCTCACAAATCACAAGGCTTTCTTTGTTAAACTGACGCTTGCAGAAAGACTTTCTTGTTGACAATATAATATACCCCTTCATTATGAAGTCACACTGTTTATCTTATGAAATTGTTGCTTGGATCATGTTTGCTGCTTGATACTGTCCATTGAAAGTTGCACCATTACCACCATGCTTAAAGCAAAGTTGAGATTCTGGCAGGGTTTGAGGTTCCATTGTTGTATTTTCTTTTATTCTGGAAATCTTTGAAAACTTATGCTGTTGTGTTTTGTGATAAATTGTTGAAGCTCCATATGTTTCGGCTTTGAAGTTGGAAGGAACCGAGCTTCAAGTTTTTTCACGACTTCATATAGTACACAGGAATGCTTTTTGTCATATATAAGCTCTTTTATTTTAAAGATTCTGGAACAGCTTTCAAAAGCAATCCACTACTATTGTCACTAATGCATTTAGCACTTCTTATCACCTGGACGGTTTGTGCACAGGATATCAGTTTCACCTATTTAAGTGAGAAAAAAAAATCCAACAATGCAAATAGATGATGAACAAAAACGATAAATCAGAAATTATAATTTTTTTCATTCAAAAACACTTTTACCTTTACAACCTGAAATTGAGAATGCCAATATTAACCTGGAATGTAACTAATAATTCTCGATTAAATGTTCGAGTTTGAGCACCAGAAAATAACAGTTTCATTCTTCAGTGGAGGGCCATCTGCATTGTTAGGTGCCAAAGTTGACGAATAGATGAGATTTTTACAAAGTGGAATAAAGTAAGATGAGAAACATGAAACTGACACAGATATTTTGACAAATAAAGTAAGATTTTTACAAAGTGGAATAATTACAATCTCTCAAACTATAAGGAAGGAACAACGTTAATGCCCTCTCTTACAGATGGAGATTTCAAACACACAAGGAAATACACTAGGGGAGAACTAGTATATTTCTCTTTCTAGAGCACTCACTCAATTCTCTCTAACTTGCTCTTAGACTACATCTTTTTGGTGTATTACACAAATGAATACCACCACCATCTATTTATAGTGCGCATTGGGGGTGATTTATGCTTAACCATGAAGCAAAATCTAACTTGTACCATCTAACCAATATACGGTTTCAGCTTGTTGTAGGTGGCATGTTCTAGTGTCTTACTTGACTTAATTTGACCATGCACTACCATTCAACAAGTGAAAACTACAAACTCAACATGAATATTCTTGGTTCCAGCAAGTCATTGCTTGGGAATTCTAGTGTGCTCCATTTTGAATAGTCAATTTGGAGAAAAATACGAATTCAACTTCAATTTTATCTTATCCAAGGTGACATATTCAAATTTGAATTATCTTTGACTAGTTTAACTATGTACTAATCATCCAAGTAATAAGAGATAAGATAAAATTCAACTTGAATTTTTTATGCAAGTTGACAAGTTTCTAATCTATTTACGATGAGATGAAATAATAAGAATTTTAGGATATTCTTAATTACTTTTCTTGACCACATACATACACCTCCAACAATCAAAATTGACTTTACATTTTCATAAGTAGTGAATCTTCATTGGAACCAAGGATGAATGACTAATGAGAATGTAAAATGTAAAATACATAAGCAATCCACTATTTGGAAATTGTATGTTTAAGATACTGGGAATTAAATATCCATGAGGAGAAACGGCTAAACCTATCGCAAATATCACTTAAATAATGATTGCTGGTCCTACATTCGGTACCAGCGAACTGAAAATGCTTCAATAGCAAATATCAAAAAGGGTCGTAACTAGACAACCTAATGCAAGAAATAACACATACACAGACTTAATAACAAAATTTCAAACTGATTTATAGGGACGTTCCAATGGAAAGTCACCTTTAAAAAATTGGTGTATGCCATTATAAGTAGCGAGCACACGGTATTCTTTAGTAAAAGGCGAAAGAATAGTTCGCTTTGTGCTCACCACATGGCTCCATGAGTTGGCAATGCGACAAGCCTCATTTTTATACTGCAGCAACAGCTGTTGCTTCAATGTATTGGCAATGTGGGACTTCACTATTCTACCACCTCATTATATCAGCCTGTGGCTTGACTGGCTTCCATCCTAATTGGACTTACCTGCTTGATCCTATATGCGTGGTTGATCAGGTAAGAAATATAATACGCATACTTACCACCAAAACAATTTTTTTATGCAATGAATGACATGTATACAACTAAAATCACGGTCCTATATTTTCATTTGCTTACTTTGAAAACACCAGCACACGAAATAATGTATATATTCATCCATACTCGTCTGAATTGATTTTTTTTGTTTCTTTGAGAAAGCATCTTTATCTAGCTAGTTTCTTAAGGGTAATTGTACTGTTGAAACATTATGAAGCTCACAAGTCACGAGGCTTTCTTTGCTAAATTGAGGCTTGCAGAAAGGCTTTCTTGACAATATCATGCCCTTTTCTTTGTGAAGTCCCACGGCTTATCTTATGAAATTGTTGCTTCTAACATGTTTGCTGTGCGATACTGTTTATTGTATTTCCACGCTTAATTTACACTGACAATAGCCATGCTGCATACGGTGTTTACAAGATCAATTAGGATAACTTAATTTCTATGGGAAGACGGATTTTGTGACAGTGTCAGGTAAGTCCAGCTGCAAGACGACATGTACATGCGTGTGGTTATTGGCAGTACTAGTTTTGAATGTTGGCTTCTTGGGGATATACAAGTGAAACACCAGAAAAAATTGTATATAAATATAGAGTAAACACAAAAAATTAGTCCTTGACAATTTTCTTGATAGACAAATTGATTCGTAACAATTGTAAACACCCAAATTGATCATTCACAATTGTAAAAATAGGAGGACACTATAGGTCCCTAATCAGCTTGTCAAGGCTTGACCAAGAGGCAAAGATGAGAAAAGAGCTTGGCTAGGAGAAGGTGGAGCTCATCTGGGAGGAAATAAAGCTCGACCAGGAGGAAGTAGAGCTTGGTTAAGGAGGAGGAGCTCGGATGGCAGATGGCTAAGTTTCATCATAAGCCTATCAGTCTCGGCCACCTTCCTACCTAAACTCTGCCTAGTCCTACGTAAACATTGCCTAGTTCTATCTGAGCTCTATTTCCTCTCAAATAAGCTTCACTTTCTCCTAGCCGAACATTAACAGGTCGGTCAGGGACCTATAATATCCTATTTTAACAATTGTCAAAGACCAATTTCAGTGTTTACAATTATTAAAAATCAATTTGTCCATCGAAGAAATTGTTAGGGACCAATTTGGGTGTTTACTCATAAATATATTATGATTGCACCAGCTGCTCCATGGGGCAATGACATTGAGATGAGGCTACTTAAACTTTTTCTGGTTAAACTTATATCAGCTGCAACTGTTTTAACATTGGGTCATCAAATAGTTGTAACTTTTTTAGTTAGAGCGTGTTTGGCTTGTCAGAAAACTTTCGACCCATAGTTTGAGCAAAAACAATTTCGTTACAACATTTGTCTAAGTCGTGATTGTAGAGACACATGGCTAAGGAATTTTAAGATCGTCTTGCAGACTTGGTCATCAAGCCAACCACTCCTTTAATTGATTTATATTCAATTATTACCATGAGAAACTGATGCCTAATTGATTTATGTTCAAGCCAAGCATTAATAACATTTTATTGCATTATCACCAAAACTCGAGAATGTCAAATGTTACACTGGAAGATTCGACTAACAATTGCCTATAGAATGCTTCAGTTTTAGTCCCGGAAGATTATAGTCCTATCCTTAAATCGAGTGCCATCTGGAGTTGTCTCATTAGAATGAAAAAACAATAAAGAATGGCAAATAAAATGCAGAATGCGTAAGCAAGAGGGATATATTGAACTAAAGCCTGCCAAAAGGAGATTGATGTCAAACAAATATAACTGTGAAGCTCAACAGAAGAGTTTGCTGTAATAAACATAACTGTATAACATGCAAGCGGTGGCATCATTGCTGACACTCTGCCAATGCATTTACACTAGTGACAGCTCTCCTGCAGGAATGGATCTCTTGATAAGTTTATTCCAGGATTCATTGGTCTCTGTGATGACCTTAAGCGCATAATCCTGTTCAACAAATAAAAGTTTAAGAGTGAAGACACAATCAGCTGAGACAAAATGTGAGACAAAATGAGGCCATTCTGACCATGACACTGATAATGATAACACTGCAGTAGATAAATGACTCCCTTCTGAATTGATCATTACTAATTTATACTATATGGAGATTTTTTGCCAATGAAACGTAGGAATCATAAACATAGAAGATCACTAATAATCCAAAAACATCCATCCTTCTTCCAGAAAAGCAGTTCTCAACAGGAACAAAATATAACGGGAAAGACCACTTCTTTAGTAATCACAACAACAACCACCAAATCATTTAAAAAGAACATGCAAACTGCTAAACTTTGTCTTAGTTCAAAACCTTAAAGGATTCCTTGTGCAATAAAAATAACCTTATTTGCTGCCTGGTTGCCAAGCCCAAATTTATTAGCAGGCTTTCCATCAGGTATCTTGTAGTCTCTGAACCAGTCCCTAATTGCAGTTAGTGTTCCCTGAACACACAGATCATACAAAACACAGGCTACCGATCATGAAACCAATTAAATATCACATAACCGAGAATATTTCAGTCATAATGAATGCCGCTATGAATAGTGGGTCAACAAGAAAATTGTACAAACACAAATTGGCAGAGAAATGAGTTAGGAAATATATTATCAGCAAGTTGGGTAATAGATCTTACTGGAAAATGCTTCTCAACATCATTAGCATCATTCAAAAGTGCAGCCTTCGGATCATCTAATGAAATTGCAACTATTTTCCAATCAAGTTCTCCTTCATCAATCATGGCTAATGCAGCCAGGGGTTTGACCCTTAGAACCTCCCCTATTTTCCTCCGGCTTTCACCAATCTCAACAACATCAACTATGGATTTACAAGAATTTTAGAAACATTTTGTTGCAATCCTAGTTATGATAATAGTATTGAAAAGATTGGAGTCTACAGTCATTAGCCATTACATACCTGGATCATTATCTCCAAATGCTCCTTCAACTTCAGAGTTTGCAAAAGATGGGTCTTCCCATGTTTGTGGAAGTAAGCCATAGTTCCAATTTATGTTATAGCTGGAGAGCATGTAAAATATATGTTTCAGAATTGGCTAAATATGGGACCAAATTTATCTAGCTACATTGACAAGGCAGAAGTTTCAAAAGATAGAACAAAAGAATGTAAAGGCCCGACGAATGAGATGCGCAATAAACTACAATTATTTATAGGTGCACGTACAATAACGACAATAACATGAAAGTGGCACCATGGGAGGAAGATCAACTGTCAAAGGTCAGCAATGGGTTTTGAAGTTCCCATGTAAACTTATGGTTATAAATAGACATCAGTAAAGAAGACTACCATACGGCATTCACATTGCCAGTGTTTCCTCATTAAAAGAGATCGGTGTTTAAAGTGCACAGCACTTAAAATAATACAACAAAAAACTTTACAGTATGAACATTGAATTCATATCTCACGGATAATATCGAAGCTTTCCCTTCTTGGTATCCTGTTTTATGGGAGTGAAAGCCTCATCAGTAGCAACCTCCATTTTTGCACTAGATTCTTTCGGTATTTCAACAATAAAGTTGAAGGCACCATCGCCTAACTGCAACGGAATATCATGCCAGGGGGAAACCTGCATATTTTACATATTACGTTTAGTAAGTATAACTGTACAGATCTCAATTGTCATCAGGGGTTGCCCACATAGCAGGAAACCCATTCATACGACAACGATGCTATAGAGCAAAAATATTTGCCACTGGGAAAATATAATAGGCCATAATAATGTGTCAATATTGTAGGATAGTAAAGTAGAAATACAGAAATCAGGAGCGGAAAAAAATTGAGGTGCCACCCCACTAACATGCCACCTAATTTGAGCAGTTAGAATCGGGCAGAAAAATTCTGGCAGAGAAGCATTTTTCTTCATACAACATACACTTACTTCGCTTAACAATAAAGCAAATATCTTATTGTATGCTAACTGCTAAGTCTTGTTAGGTAATTCCACAGTTCATAGCTTCAAAATATTAAGCTAATCCAACTCCTGAGTACAGATGAAACATGAAGAGAATAACAGCTCACTTGGCATTTGGCACCTGCCCTTCATTTATTTGATAAAAGCAGAGGGAAAGTATGGCAAGAAGGGGAAAACACACACACACACACACACACATACATACTAAGCATGATATCTCAATCAGCTGTTGAAGTACGTCAAAATCAGTAAACATCACACTGAAAAGTGAACACTATCACGCAGCAACTTAACAAGCTATTGATCGATCAAGAAAACACAACTGTTAAACCAGACATTACTCCTAGACAAACAAGTAACAGATAAACTAAATAGCATCCATCAAACAACAAGCAAATACTCAGTAAATAAAAATGATTGCTTTTCAATGTCGTTTCCATTAATCAAACACAGAAGCCACATCCACCATCCCAAACATTACAACCAAACTCTGAAAAAAGTACTTTTCCCTTTTACAATTTCATTACATTTCTAATGAACCAGTATATGTACCAGGAAATACATAACCGAATGATACAAAAAAAATAAAAAGGTAGAAACTTTCAAGGCCCAAGATCACATTTTTCTAGTTTAAACCAAAACCCAGAAGCAAAAACACTTAAAAAAACCAAAACAACTCGATGCCCATTGATTAAAAATAATAATAATAATAATAATAATAATAATGAAACAAAAGATAAAAAGGGGTAGGAAAATGACCTTCTTGCCAGATTTGTCAACAAAGAAGACTCTATAATCGAGAGTTTCGGGTTGGCCTTCTTCCTTGACCAAAACTTCAGGGTTGTAAATGGCCCTGCAAGTGTAAGACCTTCTAGAAGAGGAATAAGCAAGCTTGAGGCTTTTGAGGTAAAGGGCATGATTGCCACCACACACAAAGTACTTCTGGTTCGGCGACAATGGCTTCTTTGCGAGCAAAGAGCACGTGGGGTTGCTGGCTATGGCTATTGCTCTTGTGGCAGCCATGGATTCTGATGCTGTTTTGTTCTGTTTCGTGGGTGTTTGGTGTAGCAGCCCCAGAGAGTGAACGAAGTGAAGTGTGTTCAGTGTTGGATAGGCTTCGCGCATGCGTGGGCATACACTTTTGGCGTGTGAGGTGGCGTGATTTTATTGGGTAGAAATATGACAAATTGGTTGAGGCCACGTGGGTTCACGAGTGCGTGAGACAGTTTACTCACCGAAAATGAGTAAAGGTACATGCTCGTGCTACTTGGAACCTGCCCTCATTTTTCCACCACATTCATTATTTTAGGTATAAATTATATTATTTATGTTTATTGTATATAAAATACTATATCAATTTATATTCTATTTATTATTGAATGATAATGAGAGAGTTGTTATGGTGTTCATGCAACAATATAAATAATATTTTTCTTTATTAAATGTGCTATAAATAATTTATTGTATACATGAGAGGATTGATTTATTATAAGAGTGAGAGAAGTACATAATTATTTAAAAAGGTCACATGATTTTATGTCTTAATTTTAATTATTCATATAAAATCTAATGGTCAAAATTTATTTTCTCACTCTTATAATAAATTATTTCTCTCATATAATACGCTCCCATATTGCAGCTACTCTCTCCATTTTATTTTAAAAGTCAATTTTAGCTATTGCACAATAACTAAGATCATGATTGATTAGTTTTGATTTTGTGAAAAAATAGCATTAAGGTAGCATTTGGTATGGGGATAAATATAGAAATATAAGGACAATAGAGACGATGGAGACAGAGAGATAAATAATAAATATGTATAGGTGTATTATTGGAAAAAAATATTAAATTTCTGTTTCTATATCATGTCCTCACATTTTGGAGATACAGAAATTTTATGTTTTTCTACTCTAAAGACAAAAATTTATGTCCCCTGTTTCTGTCTCTACCATCAAACAGTTTTGTATCTCCAATGTCTCTGTATTTCTGTCCCAGAGACAATAAATAAACAGTACCTAAGAGACTAAAATATGCTTTCTTTCTTCAATTCTATTAACTTCTATCCCACAAACTCTTTCTCCAGTTCCTCTTTTTCCCACTCACTCTATAATGCTCCCTCTCTATAATGCACCGGGTCAATACCAGCAGAGCTGCTTGGCGACCTAAATTCCCCCAGCCCCCTGACCAAAAAAAAAGTAAAATGTAAAAGAAAAAATGTAATTGGTTGGAAAAGAAATAGAGAGATAAATCTTAAATACATTTTCGGTTAACTAAATTGGAGTGGGTGTAAGGGTATAATAGGTAGAAGGTTGTTAATGTTGCATTGGAATTGTAGAACAACAATTATTTTGGACCATGGAACAAAGCCAAAAGCGACTTTTGCATTGAAATGGAGGGAGTATTATACAATATTTACCAAGTGTGTGATTGGTTATTTGTTGAATTGATTTTTGATGAAATTGATCTTGTCAAAATTACATTAGTTAAAAGTGATTGGAGAGTAAAATAATTTATATTTGTTAATTTGATATAAAAATGATTTTGTGAAAATTTGTAGTTGTTATGGACCATGAATTAAGGCCCACAAGTTAATTAGGCCCAACTATGGTATTTAGAGTTCGAGTTCGGACCCGAGCTGATATCCATCTCGGCAGGCCCATATCCCCGAGCCCAAGAGTACTCTCATACTAGGTGTTGATCACTCTCTCAATTATCCCACGCTTGCCCACATACTAGGACATGGGTATGGAATCCTCTCTCATGTATTAATTTCTTCGTCACAATAGCGTGAATTGTGAATCAACATTAAATCTACAAGCACAAAAATGTTTTTCCTAGTCAAAATTAAATGTAGACCTCATACCACTTTTAAAAGAAAAAGTAAATTGAAAACCAGACAAGTGTGCAACTAAACAATCAATTTTGTTCCTCCAACATCAATTTTGAGATCCCTAAACTCAAATCCAAAACATCATATTGTTCTATTCTCTTGCAGAAAAAGCCATTTGTTTTGTTTCTAAATGCCTCATGTTGTCTAGCAATTGATATTAATGTGGTTTTCATTCAATTGTGCAGTTTCCTCAACAAATTTAATTCCCTCAATGAGATCAGTGATCTAAAATGAAGTCACTCAGTAGCATAGCAAGGACATGGACATCAGAAATTGGCGTTATTGCATAGAGACTACATCAGAAATAGGCGTTTTGCATACATGGACATCCAATACCTTGCTACTTGTGTTAGGTTTGAGAGTTATGGAAACTTACATAAACTATTTACATGAAAACCCTCTAATGATAAAAGGAAAAACCACAAGTAAAACCGAAAAAGATTTTCACTATGTGAAAGATTTAATTATATTTCTCTCTAAATATAAGGAAAGAACAATAACACCTTCTTTTATGTGAGTGGCGTAAAGCCATCTTTGAATTTTCAAAGATGCACGGTAGAATATCTACTATGTACGCGTGAATAAAGGTGTAAAGAGAGGCAAAATTTTCAAAATGCACAGTAAAATTTACTGTGCACGTGTTTGGTTCACTTGCCGGATGAAGAATTTTGAGACATAGAAAGAGAAGGTTCTCTCCTATAAATAGAGGCCTCCTCCATCAGTTTTTTCATCCAATTCCAAAGAGAAAAATATATATAGTGTGTTATGAGAGTTTTTCCTTTTTTTATACAGAGGGGTGTATTTTCCTAGTATAAGAGAGGGTGTTATTGTTCTCTCTTTATTTTTAGAGAGAGGTGTAATTTTATCTTCCGTATAGTGAAAATCTTTCTCGATCTTGCCTGTGATTTTTCCCTCATCATTAGAGGTTTTTCTATGTAAATATTTTGTGTCAATTCCTATTCTCTTAACTCTATTTTAGTTGCGTTGATCTGTTTCTATAACTCTGGTACCCAACAGTGATATTAGAGCTTTGGTTTGATGAGATTTATTCTGAGTATGCTCTGTGGTTATAGCTTAGTCTGATCTTCTACATCAGAAAAGAATTTCTCCCCGGTGATTATCATAGTCATTGGTTATAGTCCACTGTGGGTTACTACTTTCGATCATTATTTATACTTGTAGTTGTATACTTTTACAGCATTGTTAATGTATGCTAGATTTGTTCTATATACAGTATAAATATATGGTATTGTTCACGTATAAGTCACTATTCATATATACATCATTATTCACATATATGGTACTATTCACAGTAAAAAAAGTAACCAGTCTAGTAGAGAAATAGATGCCGATAAACATCATGGCAGCGAAATTTGAGATTGAAAAGTTCAATAGAAGTAATTTTTTCCTATGGAAACTGAAGATGAAGGTAATCTTTAGGAAGGACAATTGCTTACCAGCAATTGAACACAGACCCACCGATATTACTAATGAAAAGTGGAAGGAAATGGATGATAATGCTGTTGCCAATCTGCATCTTACAATGGCAGATTCAGTATTGTCAAGTATTGCAGAAAAGAAGACATCAAAGGAGATCTGGGATGCTTTTGTCAAACTGTATAAGGTCAAGTCACTTCACAATAGAATATTTCTAAAAAAAAAGACTGTATACTCTTCGGATGAGTGAGTCCACATTAGTGACGGGCCACATCAACAATCTGAATACTTTATTCTCCCAGCTTACAGCATCAGATTATAAAATAGCGGAGAATAAACATGTGGAGCTTCTACTTCAAAGTCTACCTGACTCATATGATCAACTCATCATCAACATCACAAATAATAATATTGCCGACTATCTATCCTTTCATGATGTCACCGATGCTATTCTTGAAGAAGAGTCCAGCTGTAAGAATAAGGAAGATAGATTGGAAAGCTCAAAGCAAGTAGAGGCATTATTGGTTATGAGAGGGAGACCAATGGAGTGTGACTCCAATGGGAGTCATGGTTGGAGTAGAACAAAGTCAAAAAGAAGGAAGAACTTCAACTGTTACTAATGTGGCATGAGAAGGCACTTGAAGAAAGATTGTTGGTATAATAAGAAGAATACAAATAAACCTCCAGAAGCATCAACCTCTCAAGGATATGTTGCGACTACCTCTAAAGATGGAGAAATCCTGTGTAGTGAAGCAGCAATTAGTTTTAGATGTGGTAAACCATTCACTGATATTTGGATCATGGATTCAGGAGTAACATGGCACATGACTCCACATCGTGACTGGTTTTATACTTACGAACATGTCTCGGAAGGATCTGTGTTTATGGGAGATGATCATGCCTTAGAAATTGCTAGTGTTTGTACTGTCAAAATAAAAATGTTTGATGGTGCTATTCGAACAATTCAAGGAGTACGACACGTGAAGGGCTTGAAGAAGAATGTGTTGTCTATTAGGCAACTGGATGACCTCAGGTGCAAGACCCATATTGAATGAGAGATCTTAAAAGTTGTTAAAGGTTCTCTTATGGTGATGAAAGCGGAAAAGACCATGCCAAATCTATATAGGCTTTAAGGAGATACATTGCAAAAGGCAGATGCATAGTTGCATTAGCAAGTCAAGAAGAAACAATGATAGTGTGGCATCGCAAACTAGGCCACAAGTCGGAATGTGGTTTAAAGGTTCTTATGGAACGCAATCTCATTCTCAGGCTCAAATCGGTGAACTTACTGTTCTGTAAGCATTGTGTTACAAGCAAGCAGCATAGATTAAATTTGGTAGATCAACTGCTCGAAGTAAGCATATTCTAGACTTGATTCATTCTGATGTATGGGAGTCACCAGAAATGTCCATAGGAGGAGCAAAATATTTTGTATCATTCATTGATGATTACTCCAAGAGACTATGGGTGTACCTAATCAGGAAGAAGTCAGATGTGTTTTCAATATTCAAAGACTTCAAAGCAAGAGTGGAACTTGAATCCGAGAAGAGGATCAAGTGTTTGAGGACAGACAATGGAGGAGAATATACGGATGGAGATTTTCTAGCATTTTGCAAGCATGAAGGTATTCAAAGGCAATTCACTGTTGCACATACACCTCGGCAAAATGGTGTAGCAGAGCAGATAAACAGGACTCTCCTAGAAAGAACAAGAGCAATACTGAGAACAACAAGTTTAGCCAAGTCTTTCTGGGCGGAAGCAGTCAAAATTGCCTATTACGTGATTAATCGGTTGCCATCAACCGCAATTGGTTTAAAGACACCAATGGAGATGTGGAATGACAAGTCAGCAGATTATTCTTCTCTGCAAGTGTTCAGATATCCTACATATGTGATGTACAATACCCAAGAAAGAATAAAGTTGGACCCAAAATCCAGGAAATGTATATTCTTGGGATATGCTGGGGGTGTAAAGGAGTATCACTTGTGGGATCCCATTGCCTGCAAGGTTATTATTAGCAGGGATATTATATTTGCAGAAAATGAACTGCAAAGTAAAGAAAGAAATGACAGCACTGTCAAGGAGACAACTAGGTTCAGATAGATGAGAAATCTAGAGAAAAAAATTCTGAAGTAGAACCAGAGCATGATGAATAAGTACCAGATAAGGCCAATGACATAGCAGTTAGGTAATCATCACGCCAGACACAGCCACCAGTATGGCATTCAGACTATGTTATGGCAAGTCATGATACATTTTATCTTCTAATAGAAGAAGGAGAGCCATCAACCTTTCAGAAGGTTTTGAGTAGTCCGGATATATCTTTGTGGATGGCAACAATGCAGGAAAAAATGGAGGCCTTGTATAGGAACAAAACATGTTGTTACACTTCCAAAAGGTCAGAAAGCCATTGGCAATAAATGGGTCTATAAGATCAAACGAGATGGCAATGATCAAGTGGAACGATATCGTGCAAGATTGGTGGTAAAAGGATTTGCTCAGAAGGAAGGTATTGATTTTAGTGAGATATTTTCTTCAGTTTTCAGACTTACCACTATCAGAGTAGTGCTAGCTATGCGTGTTGTATTTGAGGAAAAAGGAAAAGAAAACTTGGTTTGTAAGTTGACCAAATCTCCGTACGGTTTAAAACAGGTGCCAAGGTGTTGGTACAAGAGATTTGATTCCTTTATAATTTGCCTCGGATATAACAGAGACTGAGTTCAGACCATTGTACATACTACAAGAGGTTTGGTGATAATGATTTCATCATTTTGCTGTTATACGTGGATGATATATTGGTGGTAGGCCCCAACAAAGATCAAATCCAGAAGTTGAAGACACAATTGGTTAAGGAGTTTGATATGAAGTACTTGAGACTCGCAAACAATATTTTAGGGATGCAAATTCACCGAGACAGAAAGGACATGAAGATCTAGCTTTCACAAAAGAATTATTTGATAAAAATCTTGCTGCGCTTCAACATGCAAGATTGTAAGCCAGTTTCAACCCTACTTCCTGTGAATTACAAATTATCCTCAGGTATGTGTCCTAGCAGTAAAGCATAGAGAACAAAAATGTCTCGAGTACCATATGCATCAGTGGTAGGAAGCCTTATGTACGTTATGATTTGTACCAGGCCAGATATTACTCAAACAGTTGGGTTGGTCAGTTGGTTTATGGCAAATCCAGGAAATGGGGATTGGAATGCTGTGAAGAGGATCCTGAGATACATTAAAGGAACCTCGAGTGCTGCACTATGTTTTGGAGAATCAGAGTTCATTGTCAGAGGATATGTTGATTCAAATTTTGTAGGTGATTTTGACAAAAGAAAGTCTACTACAGGTTGTATGTTCACACTTATAGGTGGAGCTGTGAGCTGGTTATCCAAGTTACAGATGGTTGTAGCTCTGTCTACTATAGAAGCTGAATATATGGCAGCTACACAAGCTTGCAAGGAAGCTATTTAGATTCAAAGGTTAATAGAGGAACTTGGGCACAAACAGTCAAATATTATTGTGTATTGTGACAGTCAGAGTGCCTTGCGCATTGCAATGATTGCAAGGAATCTAGTCTTTCATTCCAGGACGAAGCACATAGGGGTTCAATATCATTTTGTTCAGGAAGTAGTAGAACAAGGAAATGTGAATGTGCAGAAGATTCATACAAAAGACACCCTAGCAGATGTCATGATAAAGCTGATCAACACTGACAAGTTTAAATGGTGTAGATCTTCCTATGGCCTATCCGAAATGTAGACAGCAGAGAACTAGCAAGATGAGAAAAGGTTTTGAAAACTCACCAAAGGTGACTTTAAGTGGGAGATTGTGAGTAGCGTAAAGCCACCTTTGAATTTTCAAAGGTGCATAGTAGAAATTCTACTGTGCACGCGTGAATAAAGGTGTAAAGAGAGGCAAAATTTTCAAAGTGCACAGCGAAATTTACTGTGCACGTGTTTGGTGCATCTACCGAACGAAGAATTTTGAGACGCAGAAGGAGAATGTTCTCTCCTATAAATAAAGGCCTCCTCCATCAGTTTTTTCATCCAATTCCAGAGAGAAAAGTATATATAATATGTTTTGAGAGTTTCTCCTATTTTTATAGAGAGAGGTGTATTTTCCTAATATAAGAAAGGATATTATTGTTCTCTTCTTATATTTACAGAAAGGTATAATTTTATCTTCCACATAATTAAAATCTTTCTCGATCTTACCCGTGGTTTTTCCCTCATCATTAGAGGGTTTTCCACGTATATATTTTGTGTCAGTTCCTATTCTCTCAACTCTATTTTAATTGCATTGATCTGTTTCTATAACTCTGGTACCCAACATTTTATACTAGAAGAATACACTTTTCTGTATAAAAATAGGAGAAACTCTTAGAAGATACTATATTCGCTCTAGAGTAGGATACACACCCTAAAAATTGGATGATTGAAGTGATGGGGGAGAGCTCTATTTATAGTTGAGCACCTCCCCTTCATTCCCTTCCTCACATTTAGCATGGTATGATTACAAATTCTTTGCCACCGAAAGCATCCTTGCTTTTCAACTTTTGGTAGATGCTTTACTTTTATTTTATTAATTTTGGCCACAAAAGTAGCTTATTAGTGAAACATGAGTTCACAATCTCTTACTTAAAATCACTTTTGATGAGCTTTCAACTTGAACTAGGAGCTGAACTCGGGAAACTATCGTCCTTGCTTCCTCAATCTCTCAAAGAATAAACAGATAGTCATATTTGATCTCCTATAACCCAACATATGGAGCCTCATGGATTTGGCCGCCACAATGGATGGACAGTTCTCCAACCATAACCACGGTTGTTGAAAGATTTGTGCCATTCCCATATTCTAGGCTACACTAACGATGAAGATGTGATGATAGTAGAGATTCTCAGGTTCTCGTAACACTATTTGGATATTAGGGAGTGAAAGAAGACTAAATTGTATTGAAAAATGTCCCTTGCTACATCCACACATTCATTGTCATATATATATATACACACTCCTCATTCATAAATCATTAATACTATTTCAACACCCATTTCTAGATATTCCATCCAGACACTCACTTTATTACCATTAGATGAAATTATAATCTACGTTCATCCCTACTTATCCATCTCATCCAACGGTGATGAAATGAGTGTCTAGATGAAACATCTAAAAATAAGTATTAAAATAGCATTATTGTTCAGAAATATGTAGATGATATTAGGTAGCAGATAAAATATTCTTTCAGTTTGATACATTTATATTTGGTATAGGACTTCAAGGCATAAAGAAAACCTTTTTCCTTTAGTTAATTTTCCACTACTAGGGACTTTCAAAAACAAAACTTCTTGATTTATATCCGACATTATTTAATTGTGCTCTAAGGTAGTGTTTGTTTATTGTCCTGAGATAGAAAATACAGAGACAGAGACAGAAATATAGGAATAGTAGAGACAGTGGAGACGGAGGCACACATAATAAATATGTATAAGGGTATTATTGGAAGACAAAAATATTAAATTTTTGTCGCTGTATTCTGTCCCCACATTTTGGAGATACAAAAATTGTGTTTTTCCAAAATTTGTTGTTCCCTATTCCTGTCTCTATTACTAAACAGGTTTGTATCTCCAGTGTCTCTATATTTTTATCCTGGAGACAATAAACAAACGCTATCTAAGAGATACCCTATTACACTGCATTAGTTAACATGGCAGTAAACCACCATATTGTAATATAAGTGTTAGTGCTTTCAAAGGAGTGCAACCAATGTCCTTTGACTTTTTTTAATGCTGTGCTTGGCATAAGTGAAATGAAATGAGCAGGTGCAAACTTAAGAAGAGGAGGAAAATGGTTGGCAATGCATTAAGATGCAGTATTTTAGTGTCCCTACCATGCATGTTTATCACTTTCTATCAAATAAAGGTGTCAAAGCAGTACTCGCTAAAATAAAATAAATTTGGAATAATACATTTAACCCGCTTTAGTAGCCGCTTAACTCGCTAAAAATAAAAAAAATTCAAAAAAAATATTTTTTTAATGTCTTGATGAAATTTTTTAAAAATTTTTTTAAATAATATTTATTATTTATATATATCCAATTTTTCAAGGTCCATAATAACTATATATTAACTTGGATTAAAAATTATTATTGTTAATAATATTATTTGTGAGTTATGAGACTATTTTATTTTTAAGTTTTAATTTTAAGTGAATAATATCAACTGTATAATGTTAATGTATTAGTGACTGTACATATTTCTTACTTTTTTTTGTCTTTTTTGGGTCACATGTTTCTCATTTTTTTATCTATAAATTATAAATTTTTTCTTTAAAAAAAGAAGAGTTGGGCCCGTGGGCCAAGCCCGCCTCCAACCCGCCAAAACCCGTGGGTTAGGCGGGCTCAAAACTTCAACGCAGCCCGTAAAAAATGACGGGTTTGACGAACCAACCCGATGGGTTCAACCCGTTTTGACATTTCTACTATCAAGCACACTCTGAGCGTTTAAACAGATAGGATTACAATGCTAGCTAGGAAGCACACGAATTAATTGATTAGGTATATGGATGATAGTGCAGCTTTGATATCGTTAATCATTGATGGAAACTCAGAATAATGGATGATATTTTACGGGATGATCATTGAAACCAAATGATTATAATGGTAGGCAGGTTTTGGCGTGTGGGTGGAATTCGCACGAACGGGGTTTGATTAGGTCGCATTAGTTACATCGTCAATTGTCCCTGATTCTTTGGATCCACTAGTGGATCCAAGTTGACTTTGACTGCTTTTGAGTTTTGACTACTGTGTGCCAAACAGGGTGTGTTACAAGAAAGAAAATATTGTAACAATAATGTGGCACAAATTATTCAATGAACAAATACTCTTCTAAAATAGTGTCAATAACATTAATGAAATTGTTTGAAGATTCAAGAATATAAATTGCTATGGAAGCCGTGTAAGTTGATGTGTATATATTTATATAAATTAAACTAACTATTGTTAAAAACTACAATGGCCAGCAAGGCAGGGGGATGCCATGAGGAGGAGTCGACCAAATCTTAAGAATATCAGCTGCAATATTGGTGTTTGAAATTAGACACTTGGATGGTAAGATTATTTTTCATACACGTCAAAGGCTTATTGGTTAAGTAAGTTCCACTTAAAACTGAATGAAATGAACAATTCGTGTGAACAAGTCACTTTAGACTTGTAAACAAAAACAAAAATTTACTTTAGACTTGAAATGTGCCTTTTAATTGTTATATTGTACTAGCAAACTATCATTTTCAATTTTTCTTTTCATTTTTAAGGGGTGGGAGGCACCGCATGAGAGTGACTAATTTTAAGCCCACGTATAGCAGGATTTCTAGAAAGTTACTGTGACAGGCATAGTTCTAGTTCCAGCACACAACCGCAAAATGTTTGTTAGCCGGCATGTCCAAAACTGGACTCAACCATTCCCACTTGAATCAGGATCAAGCAGCCACTCTGGCTCCGAGTTTCAAGGGGAGAATTGTTCGAAAACTTTTCCCACCAATATTATTTTATATCCTTTGATCATTTTGTCTAATTATTGATTAACTTCTGTTCCCACTTTCCTAACAAAACGACAAAATGTATCAACTCTGCAGTTTTGAATATCCATTTAATTATTGTGTGGACTCTTAATATGCCGGTTCGGTGGGCCACACACTCATTCAAGTTGATTATAACTTTTGGCTACACGTGCACTTTTGGAATTGGCTAAAAATGTCTTTAGGTCGATCAAAGCTCGACGTATTTCACCAAAAATTATGAACTCTCTTTGCCAAGCTTTTCATTCATATTTGAAAACTGACCACCTAACAACTGACAATTGGGAAGTGTGATACGAACTCACAATATCACGTATATGCTTGCACTATTATGTTGGTTGCTAATGGGTTGGCTGATAATAAAGCTCTACTTGTTTTGCCTATTGGTCATGATCTTCAATGATCTTTGACCAAAAGAATTAGAATTTTGAAGAGGAAGGATCTCGGGAAGTAACTTAGAAAAAATGAACAAAGGGTAAAAGGTAGGTAGGCAAACAAATGGCCTTTAAGGCTTTGAGACGTGGCGAGGGACCACACGCACAAGAACAATCCTTTCCATTGATTTGCAAACCCTTCATCAAAATTTCAATGGCTAGTTGGTGAAGAACAACGCCAAAAGTCCACAAAACAACAAAAGGTGGAGGTTATTAATATGTCAGCATGAAGGGGTCCCTAAAATATAAAATGGGTAGTGTCTATTATCCTTGATTGAAAAATATATAGGCTTCTATTGTTGTGTTGTGTCTAATCCAATTCCAATTCACATCAGCAACCCGTGAGTGTCATAGTGCAACTCTACGAGGTTTGCATACAGTGAGGTGGAGTGGACAAAAAGGAATCACAGCAACCAATCTGTTGATGAGTAAGCTTCTTCTCAATTTCAGAAGTCAGAACATGATTCATTAAGATTTTACTGTATAGTAACGAGTGCAAGTTCCCGATAATTCTCACTTCTTTTGAGAGTAATTTTTAGTGTGTCTAGTATGTAGGTGTTGTTAGTTGTGGTTTAGGTATGCGGCTTTTCTCCTTCCAATTAGATGGATTTCCAGCACCAAAACTGATCAGCTTTTGCTTCTGACTTCTCTTGCAGGATATTATCTTCAGCTCTTTTGATAGCAGGAGGAGTTTTCTTATGGAGATTTCATCCATCAGAGAGTTGCCTGAACTGGTAAGGTATATAGCTAATTTTAAAATCTGGCATTTTGGTTAGAAAACATCTAACAAAATAGTGAAATATGGATATGCTACGATCTTTCTGCAGGGTATAATGGAGGATCCTAGCTTTCTCCATCAGTGGCACTTAAGCTCTATTGATACTTCTACCTTAGCAGCTGCTACTTTTGGAGAGACCTTACCAAAGCATTCATTCTCTAACCCAAACTTCAGCCCCAAAACTTGCATGGAAACTACTACACCAACTGCAATTGAAAGACCAGCAAAACAGCTCAAAAGCAACAGCTGGAATCACAACAGGAATCCTCAGACATCAGAGTCACAATTTGGTTCTTGCTCATCAAATCTTCTTTCATTTGTTGATACGAATTACACAAGTCAACTGGGACTAGTGAAGCCTAAGGTGGAGATGGTGATGAATCCTAAAATAGATAGCACAACTCCTACTCCTGCAGACATGTTGATCTCTCAAGGAACCTTGGGGATTAATCAAAACTATGTCTTCAAGGCCTGCCATGAGGCCAAAAATATTGGGGCGCGGACTAAACTTTCACAACCTCATGACCACATAATAGCTGAAAGGAAGCGTCGAGAGAAGCTCAGCCAGCGGTTCATTGCTCTATCTGCCCTTGTTCCTGGCCTCAAAAAGGTGTGAAATAAAGTAGTTACATTATGATTATGAGTTTACTGCCTTTGTCTTTCAGAAACTCATATGTTGAAGTATTTTAGACACACACACACACACACACACAAAAGTTGATCAGGGAAAATTAGATGTATATGTCGATTTTGCTCTTACTTTGGTGAAAAGATCTTCAGAAATACTTAGATTGCATAGCAGGAAGCTCATGAGTATGTAAATAGTGTGTGTAGTAGTAATAGTTGTTGTCTTAATTGTTATTATAACTTTTGTCCATCATGGAGGCTACTCAGTTGCTTAGGTTGTATGATCTTTTAATTAACCTCATAACTATACTCTTGAAAGAAATTAAACCTCTTTACTTTTGTGGTGGCCGAGAAAAATATTGTGTACAACTACAAAATGTCAATTTATATTCTCTCTCATATTTTTGAATTTCCTACTAACAGATGGACAAAGCATCTGTTCTTGGAGATGCTATCAAGTACTTGAAGCAAATGCAAGAGAAAGTGAGTGCTCTTGAGGAGGAACGGAACAGAAAGAAAACTGTGGAATCTGTGGTAGTTGTGAAGAAGTCTCAACTATCTAATAATGATGCAGAAGACTCTTGTTCAGACACTGACGAGGCACTGCCCGAAATTGAGGCAAGATTTTCCGAAAGGAATGTGCTAATAAGAGTTCACTGCGAGAAGAATAGAGGAGTTATAGAGAAAACAATCAGCGAGATTGAGAAACTCCACCTCAAAGTCATCAATAGCAACGCCTTGACATTCGGGACTTTTGCCCTTGATATAACCGTTATTGCTAAGGTATTGTCTATATCTATTATATATCAATAATAGCACATAAAGTGGTTCAAAAAATAAAATTTCCAAATGTTCACAATATATTAAGACCGTGTTGATGGTGCAATTTGAATAGTTCATTGCTATGCATCAGTAGACAGTAGTTGTTTTTCATCATTTCATGCCATTATTGGCCGAAAAAGTTGGTACAGTTCATACGAACCAACAAAAATATAATGAAAATTATTGACTTAAGTTGCTTCTATATGTCAATATATGGCACAAAAAGTGGTTCAAACAATAAAATTTGTAAGTGTTCACAATATGTTAAGACCATGTCGCATCAGTAGTCCATTAATTAAGATGATATTTTCCTTTCGATAGTTAAGGAAATTATTTGCTGCAATTTGCAGATGGATAAGGAGTTCTCCATGACAGTGAAGGATCTTGTGAGGAACCTACGCTCAGCTTTTGCATCTTTCATGTGAAGAAGCTCCACATTGAGTTCTTAGCCATGTTATGTTGAATCAATGTACCGTCCCCAGAGCTTCAGAAGCATATTAGGAGTGCAATCAACTATATATATATAAGCGCAGTTCATGTTCTTAATTCATAGTACTGTTTTTTACAAGGCCTGTGATGTCTTCCGTAACAAATCAAATCAAAACATGCATGTTTGCTCTGAGGTTCTTTAATTTTTGCAGGAGGGTTTTGTAGCCATATATTTCTTTTTTGCATGGTCAAGTTGTTGACCGTGTTATTATCATCACCCACCTGTTTCTCTTTTCAAGAGTAAACATTGAGCTTGTTAGGCTTTTTTTGGCAGGAGGTTGAAAGGTTCAACTTTTCCTGTTTTCTGTCCCTTTAATTTCTTACCTAAGTCTTTTGACAAGCAGGCCTTTGTTTAGTAACTTGTTATTTTATGAAGTGTTATTGAGTCAGTGTGCTTCTATTTGAAACAAAAACATATGGATGTAAAAGTTTGGTATAATGGAATAATTGATTGCACCTTTTACAGCATATGCATGCATCACATGCCTGTTTCCACACACAATATTGTTGTATGCAAACTCATGACCCCTAGCTACATGCATGATATATATTATGCAAAAACAATGATGCTATTAATGCCATTTTGGCATAACTCAAAATGTTTTAGGATCGGTTGATTAACGGCTCAGTGCTCATTAATCCAAGGGCATGCATATTCATGATATTATGATTGAGTTTAATTAGTTTGAGTGAGATATTTAGATTCAAAGTTCATATTATAATTTCACAATTACACCATAAACAAACTAGTGAGGCCACTGAAGTTCAGCTTCTTTTCATATACGGAAGAAAACTTGAATGATGAAACTTATTTGGTGCAAAAATATTATACTTCTTGCACAAATAGTTATAAAGCAAAAACAACTTTTTCTTTTTCTATCATTTTTCATCGTTCCTATGGCAATTTTATTGGTTACACTTCGTTTTATATTGAGTTCGTGCAATATTTTTGCGCTAAATAGCAATTCTCAAACTTAATATATACGTCACAGCCTGCTATCCTCACTTTGTGAATACTGAATAGCACTTTTTGCTCTGCAGTGCTGAGGAGAATTGATTTCCTAACAGTTCAGAATCTACTAATGCGAATTTGGAAAAATATAATAATGGAAAAAAGAAATTATGACATGATCGGGAAAAATGCCAGCATCTAATCCTATGTCATCTTTTGAGGTGTGTGTCTGGACTTTGCCTTGATTCCACATTATTTTGCTTAGAGAAATAATATTGTAATTTTTTTTGTTCTTATTCACATTTATTTATTAGTAGTACGCCTAATTAGATACACATATTACTCAACCAAAAAAAAAAAAGTAGATATACATATTCTATCTAAATCCTTATCCATCTACTCCAAATGAATAGATTTTGTTATAAATAACTATTTTTATCAGAAAATTATTCATTTTTCACATTTTTGGGATGATTTATACTAATTAATATTTGGTTTGGATCAATTCCAGTACAAGGAACCTACCACTTTATGCGGGTCTCTTATGCAATGAACAATAATCTTTATGAACATATATATCAAAGTATGAGAATATTGATATCTTTTTTTTTGGCCATTTATTTCAAGTTACAAAAGTTTTATTATTTTTTCTATATCGGATTAAGTTACATCATTTAATTAATAACTTTTTATAAAAATATATTTTTTATTTATTCAATTATTGAATTACAATTACTTCTAAAAAAAATTACTTGTGACAAAATTCATAAAAATTGAATATCAATAGAAAAGTAATTATGTAACTATTATTCTTATTCATTTCAAGCATATATATTATGTTGATTTTGATATAAGAAAAAGTAACAAACAATTTTGCATTAATTTAAAATTTTGACATGATTATAAGATAGATATAAACTTATAATCTAATGGTGAGTTTTACAAAAAAAAAATCTAATAATAAAAAAGTTATAATGATACAAGAGTTGTTTAAAATTATATTGATATAGTTTGATCCAAAATTCAGAATTTTTCAATTGCTTGAAAGAGAAGGGAGGAATGATATATACTCTCATAATCAGAAGGATGATAGTATTATTGTTTAACCGAGGAAGCTAATGATTAGCATACAGTTGTAAACTTGGGGATTATAATGTTTGTTAAGCTGAATCAAACAAAGAGGAATTGGCACTTAATGTCACCTAACAATGACATGATAACCTGGCCATTAATTGAATATAAAAATAACAAGAATATATATATATCCAGAAAGCTTGCCAAGAAGTCTAATTGCAGAAGATTTTGTCTTCATTATTAGATGTCGTATATAATATCTTATGTTTTAGCAAATTCAGCTAAATCGTTGTCTGGATTTCTTTATAATCTAAGTCCCCACAAAAGATTGTGGTCTTATTACCACGTTATATATTATTATACTATATTTATCTCTCCCTGTCCCTTCACTGGGATGACTAAAAAATGGCCTTCTTAATAATTGAGGTCATTGAAGCTTATGTTTTAAAGAAAAATGAATAAAAGAAAGCAAGATGTGATAAATTTTGATCTAAAAGGCAGCCAGTAATATAATATTCAATATGGGATAATGTATGAAGGAGGATGACGGGGTCTACTCTTGGTACTTGAAGATAATTGCGTTGTTAGTCTTCTCTTTCTGTCCACATGGTGGGGCTTCAATTTTTTTAGCTAATAAACACTTTGGTTTCTTAGACTAAGCAATTATAAAGTTAGAAATTGATTGTTACAACAAAAAAATTAAAAATTAATTAATCAAATTTTAAATCTTGACACTTGTTCATACAATTATATATTAGGATTAAAGTGGCCATTAATTCTTTTTTTTTATGAGAATTGAACTCATGATTCTTAGTTGGCTCTCAACACTTGTATAAAGGCTAGTGCCAATTATAACTGAGCTACACCTAGTGTGACATTGTGAAACAAGTAGGAAATTGACATTGGAATATAACTCTAATCTTGTATAAAAGTGGCAATATAATAATGAAATTTCACTAAACTCTAAAACATATGAAACTTATCCGGGAGAAAATATGAGACATTTCACAATTTTCATGATCTTGACTCTGAGCCTCGATTCTACTTTTTATATAATTTATCTATTCTTATGATTGGGCTGCTACTAATGGGCTTAAGCCAATTCCACACACTGCTTCATATTTTAAAATGGCAAGAAGGTATAAAATCACACTAACTTTTATCATTTTGCAAATCACCACTCTGAGCTCTAAAAGCTTCTTAATTAGTCCCTAAACTCTGACTAATATGTCAATAGACTATGTTATTTTAAATTTGTTCATACAATAATGGTAACAGCACAAAAAAACACATTAGCCACTTTTACATTAATTTTAGACCATTGGCTAATTTATTTATGTTCAAATCTTATTTTTCAAAAAACATAGCTAAATTCATAGATATAAATTTTTAAAATATAAAATTAAAATATAAAATATATTCTAATGAAAATTATTAATTATAAACAATCTGAATAATAATATTATAAGTTAATCAATAATTGTATTAATGAATGGAAAAATTCTTACCATTTTATAACTATTAGTAATTTAACAAATTCTCTTGCAAAAATATCCATTGAGCCTTTTTTCTTTTCTTCTTTTTTTGGTCATGCCATTGAATCATAAATTATAGTCGTTTGAGGACCTGTTATAAAATTTTAATGATATTGTGCCTCATTTTTGGGTCAAAGTATAGCCCCCTTTTCTTTTTGGTCAGACCCCTTTTTTTTGGGTCCGAACCCTTTTGTTTTGACCAGAAAGATTTCATGCACATATGGGTCATATGTGGCGGGGCTTGTAGAAGTAAACTATTATACATTTTTACCTGGCTAATGGGCTGCAATCACTTATAAGTAGTCATTGTCCGTAAAACTTTATTTCTATTTGTAAGTGAGTTCACAGTTTAGTGATAGATTCTTACATGTCTCAATGAATTTAGGTAGATTGTGAACTCGACTTCCACCACATCCCCCCATTCCCTAATATCTTTGTTTAAACAAAACTTTATTTCTATTTAGTTTTTTTTCTAATCATTATTCTTTCCCTTTTTTGAAAAAATGAATTTTGGTTGTAAGGGCTTTCAAAATTTTCTCCCATCTTTTGACCCCCAAACAAAAAGAATCTCCCGTTCGTATACTGATTAATATAAATTTCTTTGATTCCACAGAACACGACGGTGTCGTGGTGTAGTTGGTTATCACGTCAGTCTAACACACTGAAGGTCTCCGGTTCGAGTCCGGGCGACGCCAAGAACTTTTTGCATATCGAAAACTAAAACGAAGTGATAAAAACGTCGTCGTTAGGCAGCAACTTTCGAAAACAAAAACGAAGTGATATAAACGTCGTCGTTAGGCAGCAACTTTCGAAAACAAAAACGAAGTGATATAAACGTCGTCGTTAGGCAACAACTTTTTCCAATTTCAAATACGGTACACAGAGATCAAAGCCGTGTAATTCGAAATGCCAAACCCGTTCGTTATTCTTCATTCATGTGATGTGGCTCCACGAATCCCATCCAATCACATTCCTCCTCGAATCACTTCCTGCCCTCTCATTGGTCCACGTCATCACTCCCTAGAACCCTCTACCACCTTGCTTTCCCAAAATTAACTTCCCTTCCCAACCAACACGGCACAACACGCAGTTATAATTTCTTCTTCATTCAAGCCCCAACAACTTCAATTCCCGACTTCCACAATCATTCGTTATCTTATCACTCGAATTCCAATTAAATTTTTGAACTAGTGTCTCCAATTTCATCTTCTTCTTCTTCTTATTCTCCTTCTACGCTATTGGGTTCTTCTTCTTCAGCATCATCATCATTCTGTGATGCACGCCATGGCATCATCGCTTCTTCTTCCCCTTCGAATCCTCCCTCTCGCTTTCCTCCTCCTTCTTTCTCCCTTCGCCTCCGCTTTGCTTTCCGCTCCTGAAACCAACACTCCTTACCCTAAGGCTTTTTCTGTAAGTAACTCTTTTTTTAATTAATTTCTTCTCCAATTCGTATTTATTTTCTTCCTTTTTTTTTTTTTTTGCTTTTTACAAATTCTGGGTGATGTCAAATTTTGGGAAATAATTTTTTTTCATTTGCAAAATTTGTTTTTGATAATGGTGTGTTATATGGGCATGTCTGCAGGATTTGAAGGAATCGATTGTGAAAGTATTGGGGTTTACAGCTGATGATTTCAAGATAACTGGGTTTGATCCGAGGGACGCTGAGGTGGGGCATTCGGTGCAGTACGAATTTGATGTTGAGATTGATCGGAAAGTTATTCCCTTTAAGCTCCTTGAAGATGTGAACCGATGGGACTATGTGGATCTTCCCATATTCCGGGTCGAGGAACCGGGTCAGGAAAACGGGTTGGTCCAGAAGAGAGATTCGGGTAATGGGTTGCCCGTTTTGGCTCCCTTCCAGCTGGCTGGACCCATGGAGCTGTGGATTCAGGATGCTAAGGACATGAGGCTTTCTCTCCCTGTAAGCCCCCTTTTCCATTTTTTCTTTTCTTTTTTTCCACCATCATCATCATCGGTGTCTACTTTTTAGTTTAGCATTGCATTATGTCGTATGAGAGTGGATGTAGCTGTAAGGTTCATTCCAAATCAATTTAGCATTGTACGTGTAATTTGATTGTGTCGTGCTAGAATTCGGGTGGAACCTTCTTATGATTAGAGCTTAAGGCGTGTCTGTTTGAGAGGTAAAAAATTGGTGGTAAAATTTTATAGATGAGTTCCTTGTGCAACTGTAGAATTTTTGCCCCAATTTTTATCCCAACCAGACACACCGTTGGAAGTAATGTTTTCATTCCCGAAATTTATGATTGTAACTGCTAACTAATTTATGTCACTACGTGGGAGTTTTAAAAATTGTAGTGTTGGTATGAAATCCACTATGGTCTTAGATGGCTCGTCTATAAATACAGGTTATGATTAGATGCAACCAATGTTAATTGATCCGTGTAGCTGACATTATTCATCCGAAATTTGTTAATTGATCTTGTGTCTTGGACTTGGATCTGGATAATGTGAAAGTGCTTGTGATCCAATCTGACAAGATGTTGAATTTGTTTTTGCAGCATGATGTGGATGCTGGTGTATTAAAGAAAGTGATTTTGGCTGATGGTGCAGTGGTTACTGTCAAAGGTGCAAGATCAGTTAGTCTTCGCCAGCCCCTTGATCTCCCCCTCCCTTTAAACCTGTCCCAGAATGGATTTGCTGCTGGCCTTCTAACCTTGGCTGAGCAGCTCCGTCACACTTCTCGTACGCAGGGTGCTCCCCTCCTCTCGCTCCGCATTGTCGGTCCTACATCACTTGCATCTCCATCCTCAACATCAGCCTCTTCCAACAGCAGGTTGAAGCTCAAGCGTCTCGCACCTGGTCTTGTGGAGTTATCATCCCCATCAAACACCAAAACAGTTGAGACCCTGCCTACTACTGATCTTGAGGGTGAAGCCCCAACACTCCTGACTCCAACTCAGTTTACTGCACTATGGCCTCTTGCTTCCCTTAATGGATCAAACGCCAATTTGTTGGGTTTTGAGAAGCTGCTGGCTTCTGTGCTAGGTCCTAGGGCTAACAAGAAGGGTTCCTTCAGGTTGTTGAAAGCAGATGTTTCTGCTCAGACCTTTGTAAAGATTGGTTTTCAGGCTGAGAGGAGGCTGAAGGAAGGGGATGGGATCAGCTGGGAGGGTTTCCCTGAGTGGAGGACTAAGCCTGAGACTGTGAACATGCATTTTGAGGTGTTGGCCAAGGTTGATGGTGATAAAGTCATAGCAGAGAGTATCAGGCCAGTAAAACCTGTTATTGTGGAGGATACCGTGGCGTCAAATGTGCTGACAGGGAATGTGTCCATGTCAAAGATACCAATAGTTCACCCCCCGCCCAACTACTTCACCTTGTGAGTTGTGGAAGGAGCTTGATTTTGTGTAGATTCCCCAAGGGAATTGTAGAGGAGAGGAGAAGATATTGAGGAGAGGAGAAGATATTCTTGTTTTACATTTGATATATACTTGATAGTTTAGAAAGTTGTAAAAATGTCAAGTAATGAGAAACTTTTTTTTCATTTGCCCTTCATTATTTGCTTCTTAGACTAACACTTTTTATTTGTGACTTTTTTGGGGCTGAGATTTTGGTTCTGTTCTTCATTTGGTATGATAACTCGATTTTAAGCTAAGCTGGCTGATGGACTGATGTTCTCAAATTAACCCACTTAGAAGTAAGGAATTAAGCAAGTCTTTGTGAGTAATTTTGAGATTCATGCCATTTTGGCTTAGATGAGAAGCTTAATGTACATGTCAAATACACATGATCAAGCAGCATCCATTGGAAATAATGGAAGCTCAATTTTGACTGAAATTTTGAATTGACCCAAAATATTCTCATTTTTTTTCCTTAAAAAAAAAAAAAGTTTACTGTTAAAGCTTGAGTTATGGGTTATGTATCTGACACTATGAAAGGAAAGCTTTGAGAATTTGAGCTAGCTGTGTTCAAACTAGCTGCAGAAGGAAGAAACCTTGAAAATTTGCAGATTAGCTTCTGAATAAGCTTCTGTTTCTATACTCTAGCGGAGGGACACAGATGAAGGGAGTCAGTAGCTAAACTAAAATACTTGAGGAGGCAAATGAGTTCACACACAAAATAAAATGCAGCGATAGATAAATGAGAATATCCAAATCAGACGCTAACTAAACGTGGTAAATTGGAAATATTAAATTGGATATCTCCCCAATCTTTTTCCTTTGAACGAAGTTTTCCCCAATCTTCTGGGGAAACCAAATATCTGGATCCTTATTATGTTACGCTTCAAATGAATACGGCTAAGAATTTCAACTGAGAATTTCGAGCAGGCACGTCTGTGCCCCGTACTTCTGGATATTTCCCAGGCTGGTTCGTGATAAGTGCCAGTCACTAATCAATATGTTAAAGCAACTTACGTTCTGGTAAAATATATATTCAGGAGGAGTAAAACTCTCTACCTTATTCCCACATATTTATAGAAGAATAAATTAGTTCATCAGATTTGAAAAATCTCATATTAACCCTTTAAATTTCATAAATAGGACCAATCAGTTTAAAATTGTTATCTAAATTATATCCTGTTAGTTTACTTACATATATTGTTAGTTGATTCACACGTATTATTAATTTTCATGGTTGTCTTAACTTGCCTCATTCCTTTAAATGATGTCATTTAAACCTTCTATTTCATCTTCTCTCTCACCATAACTCTCTACTCAGAAGAAATATTTGACTTTAATATCATGACCCAATATAGGTAATGACCGACGCATGGGAATACCTTTTTCAACAAGTCTTAACGTAGCGAATTTTCTAGAAAAACGGACATAGTTTCCTCGATTTTTCCAATATTTCCCAAATAAAATACAACCTGTAATATTTTTCAATAAATTTCATAACAATTAGGCATCAAACATTCTCAAAATGCACTTTTCCATTACATAATAATATTTCAACATATATTAGCCATAATACCAAAATAACTTTCAAACTTTATTAAACATAATACCAAATATAGTTTAACATAAAACCAAATTAAGTTTACAAATCCTTTCCATAACATAACTATATAGCTAAGTCATAAGTTCTCAAATATAAGCATAATACAAGTCCAAGGAACTTGCCTGTGATATATGGAGCAATTGATAACTACAGGCTAAATAAAATATAGATGACTACCAAAGAGGGCCTTTACAAAAAGGCTCACCAACTTAGACAATTGGCTACCAAGGAGCCGTGGGATTGGAACCCGGTGCTGCACTTGTATCTGGAAAAAGAGAAGGAAACAACGAGGTGAGTTTTGCAACTCAGTGATAGACATGATGTTTATAACTTATATGGGACAATATGTATTCAAAAGTAAAACAATTTCCTAGTTCACATAAATTCAAAAAATTCTTTTATAATGAAAAGGAATTTTTGAATATTACAATCTTTATATAAATTAATAGAAAATTGTCAAATCCAGGATAAATAGAAGGATTCACAATCAGGTAGTCGTTCCTTCATGTGATCCTGAAACAGAACGATTCTACCCATTCAAATAGCCGTAGAACAAAAAGATTCACTTTGTGGTCATAATCAAATATAGTCAAGGTGCACCAAAGCTAACGCCTATTGTTGTTAGCTATAGATCCTGTCAGAGATTCTCCCAAAACATGTAATTATCCTATACATATCAGCAAATAAAAAGTCATCCGCATTATCCATAAATCATTTCTCAATTTCATATGAGGGGTCAATAACTTCCAATTGTTCAAATCTCTGAAATTTAATATTTCTTTATGAAATTTTCAAATTATGTCATATTGTCTCATGTGTAAATTTTCAATTAAAACATAAGCTACATACTTACTTTTATCAAATTTATATGCATAACCAAATTTGGGAATGAGCCATTTGTATGAATGACAATGAGTATCCATGAGAAAGGGATATGTTCTACGCCTCCCATTACCGTTTATAATTTTGTTTCTCATCGTCATTTCCTTTATGGGTCCCCATTTCCCATTTCTTATGGGGATTTTGAATCCTTATGGTATTTAAGGGTTTATTAATAAATTTTAAAAATAAAAAAACTTTAAAAATATTTTACAATTTGAAGTATAAATATACATAATAACAAATACTATTAATACAATATAATCTAAATTAAAATTAAAAAATATACATAATGCAAATATAATAAAAATAATTTAAAAATAAAAATATATTATTTTTGTCTCTATCCCATTTAATAAACAGGGACTTAGCCTCCATAAATCATCCCTATAAAGACGAAATACTTGCTAATTCATTTTCCCATTGGGTAATTTCTGTGTGTACCTATTTTTAATTTTTTTATCATTCCTAGCAATTTATATCTTTTTAGTAAATTAAAATATTTATTTTAAAAATATCAAAAATATATTCTCTAATTAATAAAAATAATACATAAATTTAATTGATATGATTTCAATTACATGTCATTTCCTTTTATATCCTTTTAATAAATTAAAATATCATTTTAAAAATATATGTTATAATTAATATGTAATAATTAGTAAAAAATTATTTATAATTCTAGTTTATATAATCTCAATTATTAGATTAGTATATAAATTATAATTTTTTAATAAAAATAATATAATTATTTACTTTTTAAAAATTAATAAATATTTAATATCATTATCAAAGAATTATAAATTATAGAATTGATTTTTTAAAATATTTTAGTGTTAAAAAATTAAAGGTATTTTTTTCAAAAAAATTAGTATAAAAAAATTATGGAATTAATAGATTAGAATGCTTAAGTTATAAAAAAATTAAACAGAATATAGTGATACATGTACACAAATACTTTTTTTATTATAATTTTCAAAAGTTCTATATTTGAAATTAGAAAATTTTCCCTAATCCCATCTTCATTTAGAATTTTATTTCCATTCTCATGCACATCCTAGTCACGGGTCCCTATTTTTCATTTCATATGGAGATTTGAATTTTTATTGATATTTACGAGTTTATTAAAAAAAATTAAAAATAAAATTTTTTAAAAATACTTTAAACTTCAAAACATAAATATCTATAATAACAAATACTATTAATGCAACCCAATTATAATAGGTTTGTTATTGTTAATACAATAATTATGTATATAAAATTTTATGTTATAATATATTGAATTATAATTTTATTTATGATATTTTTATTTTTTATATTGATTTTGTTAAAAGTAGAGAGATATGAAAATATGATTGGAAAAAATAATTGATGATTAGAAGATAAATTAAATTTAAAAACTTACTTTGAGTGTTAAGATTATGAAAAAGGTAGGGTATAATTTTTCTATAAATAATACATGGAAGACTTTTTATGTAATGAGTCTTAAACATTAGTATTATATCAATTATTATCATATTTGATTAAGAATAAATTATTATATTAGTATTATAATGTGTCTTAAATATTTGATTAAAAATAAATTTGATATAAATTGAATTTTGAATTATTATCATATCAAAATGAATCAATTAGTAATTCGCTAATAATTTGACCTACCCGTTTTCTTTAAAAAAAATATTAATTTTAAAGTTTATTTATTTTAAAAAAAATTTATAATTTTTTATATTATTTTCATAACGTGAGACTATTAATGGTTCTTAATTTAATTTTAGATCTTAATTATATTAACATGGATTCTCTCTTAGTACAAATTATAATATTTAATAATTGTAATATTTGATTCTTTAATGATTATAATATCTAATTTTATTTCATATGAAAAATAATTAATAAGTAAATTATAAATTAAGTTTAAAAAAATCTTTAGACATAAAGATTAAGAAAAGTGAGGCCTAAATCACTGTATAAATGACATGTGTAATAATTTTTATGAAGTGAGTCTGAAATATAAGTATAGTAAATTTATACAATCAATAAATTTTATACCAAATTTTAATCATTAATAACTTCTAATTATAAATAAGATTATGATAAATCTCTATCTTTTTTTAAAAAATCTTTTCCAATTTTTTTAATTTTTTTTCAACACTAACTTTTTTTTCAAAATTCATTCAAATCTTTTAAAATATAAAATTATCAAAATTGTCATGAATTGTATGATTGATTTTTTTTTCAAAATTCATTCAAATATTTTAAAATATAAAATTATCAAAATTATTTGTAAGAGCTCAGAGGTTATCGAAGATATAATTTTATAGTCATCTCAGATGATTCCAGGATTTTTATTTTCACCTGTGTATATATATAATTTTTTTTATTGAATTCGTATATTTTTAGTCTTCAAATCATTAAATTATATATATAATCAGATAATATTATCACTAATGTATGGAAAAATATTCTACCTTTAAATAATTAAATTTATTATAATATTATTGTTAATGAAAAAGGTAAATGATATAACCTAACATATATATTTTATATTTTTCTTATAATTTATATACTTAATTTCATAAATTTAATATAATAGTATTTAAAAGAAAATTATCACCAGTATCAAATATAAAAATTTTAGATGTAAAATTAATACTAAAATTATAAAATTAATTTATCAACATAATTCATGATTTCAGTATCACAATAATTAAAGATATTTAATTAATGTAATGCAATCCTATTATTAAATATGAAAGATTATCAATGATATGCTAATAATATGTAATAATTGTGATTTTATTTTTTTCAAAAAAATTAATAAATAAATTCTTAAAAGATGTAGGCCCTAAAACATTCTCATTATAACACGTATAAAACTTTCCCTCACATGACTCTGAAATATTAGTATTATAGATTCCTAACTAATTTTCTTTATTAACTATTAACTGTAGCATGTTTTATTAGTTTTTAAAAATATTTCATTTAATATTTCTGTGCTATATTAATTAATATACAGAATATATTAATTTATTTACTGTATTTTATCTTATTATTAATATTATTTATTATATTTTTTAATATATGGACTTATTCTAAATTGATACTAGTAGATATTTTGAAAGAGGGGAGCAGTGACTTAAGGATTAAAAAGACCGGCAGTGGGGTTAAGTTAGGTCAATGGGTCCACAACACTTTGAAGTTTGACTATAATCAATATTTGGCCACGATGCAATCAATGATTTGAGAAGAAAACTCCAAGCGTCCAGTTCGCTAGTACATATGGAAGAGTTATCTGTAAGATGAAGATGTTGTAAACTTATGTGAACTTATGTGTAAAATGTTATAAATTTATGTGTAAATATTATAAATTTATGTAAATAATAAAAATATTTTTAAAGGTGATTATAAAAAAAAGTTGTAAACCTTACCTGAGAAAATTGTAAATCAGTGAGTAAAATGTTATAAACCTGTGTCTAAAAAATTATAAACCATGTAAACCTATATGAATAAAAGAAATATTTCTAAAGATAATTACAAAAAAAGTGATAAACATTGCAAGAGAAAGTTATAAATCACTAAGTAAATTATTATAAACCTGTGTCTAAAAAGTTATAAATCAGATATCTTCATTATACAGATAACTCTTCCATCTACGCACCTGAAAATGCATTATTATTCAATTATGTCCACTTTTGAGGCTAAATAGAATCCTAATTAATTATTAGTATATCATTTACATGATTCATTTGAGAAAATATAATAACGTATTAATGGAAACAAAATTAGGAACTAATTTGACTCTTATTTTTCAATGTGAATGACTAAAATATTAATTTCTAAATTTTAATGACTAAAATGACTAATACATATAATTTCAAAGACTAAAATAAGTATTTAGTCATTTAAATCACCAATAAACCGAGAACATCAACTCACTAATAAGCAAACCTTAGTACGTAAAATTTAAAGTTGACGTGAAAAATAAATTTGAGCAATACAATCTAGAAAATCATACTCGACCTTATAATCAGCAAATCATATGTGCCTTTGTAATTTTTTTTTTCTTCTTCACAAAGTGCCAGAAAACAGTAAACTAATTAATTGAAAACATTACATGAAAACTAAAAACAGTTTTTTGAAACCAAAAGTAAAACTTCAATTTTTAATTTTCAAATTTTACTATCTCATTTGTAAAATCCAAAAGCAAAAAAAAAAAAAAGATTGAAAATGAAAATTATCCTAAAACAAATATGCACCTGTCTTTTAGGATTTTTAGGATACTGATTAAAAAAAACTTATAAAACTTTCTCTAAAATTGCGACTTTTCCAATCTTGCAACTTTTCCAGTCTTGCTTTTAATTTATGTGCGCATTTAAAATTTTATTTGAGAATTAGGCTACACAGGACCGAAAAATTAGCTCTTCAATTTGTCAAAGAAACAGGGGGTGCGACTTTGTGACTAACAAGTGTTGATTACAAATGGTAAATGCAATTTCAATAACTTATATGGATATTTAATTGAGATATCCATTCTATTATTATTAAATATGATAATAATTTTATTTTTTTATAAATTTATCATATTTAATAATAATAAAAATAAATATTCAATTAATATATTAATTTTTAAATATTAAAATAGCAATGCTTATTACAAATTAAGACTTACTTGATGGTTAACAGAAGTCAACGGAGCAAATTGAAATTAACTGTGGAGCACAGAATTCAAAGATGGTAGGCAGTTCTTGAAATTACTTGTCGACCATATTTGATGTATTCTGGCAACAATTACATGACGTGTGAGATCAAGAAAATGATTCATCAATGGAAATTTTATAAATCTTTCTAGATGGAGGTCTATCTTCGGAGAAAGATATCTTCGTTTAATAGTTTAGCTTTAGAGTTGATTTATTTATATTCATATATGTATAAAATTGCATCAACTCTATGCTTTCTATCATCCATGTATATTTGATTAGAGGTAAAAATAAAATGTGAATTTTATGGATAAATTTTACATATGAAATTACATATTTATTTTTATTATAAAAAATTTATACTAATTTTTATTTCTTAATCAAATATATTATTAATAAAAGATGAACTTTATTCGAATAAAATTCACATTTCATTCGATAATTTATTGAACTAATGTGAGTCGGCAAGTATCTTAGATCCGATAACTATAAGTACAATTAAAAACGTGGCAAGGTTCAGATCACGATTAAAGTTGCTGCTAATCATTTTTTTCTCTTTCTTCCTCATGACATCGTGAGTGTTTTTCCGCTAGGTGGGCAGAAAACAGAGATATCCATTTAACCCAGATGGTTCTATTTTTTCAAAAGGTGAAAGTGACGATCGATCATGGCTCGAGTCGCTTGATATTGTACCTACTCAATCTGTTATAAAAGAGGATATGACTATCGTAGGAGAAGTGTGACATCATTAGTTCAGTAAGTTGTTAGCCAATGAACATTAAGTTGGATAAGCGTATCTTTCACTGCTTTGAAATTTCTTCTTCAATAATTACATTCAATACTAACGTTCTTTTTGTGAGCCTTGAAAATAAAAAGAGTTTGGTTTTATTGTACTTTTAAAATAATATTTAATCATGAATTAGAACATCAGAAAGTAATTTTATTATTATGATATCAACTAGGTCAATGGATTTTTTTTTCTTTTTAATGATATGACAAGTAACAAGAATAACAACACATGGTTTGTTCACACATATATATAACATAGAATTTAATATTTGAATAATATTTAAATAATTTTTAATATTTTATTCTTCAAAATAATTAACTTAAATAATGCTTTAACTAGAACTTTTAAAATAATTGACAAAATATTAGAATAAAATACAAAAATGGTCGTTCTATATCTTAGAGAAATAAACTCCATATACAAAACAATGTGTGGTGCTACTATAAGGAGTGATTTGTAAATTAGATAGATACCCAATTTAATTTAATTTAATTCATCTTTTATATGATGAAGTTTAAATTTATGATATCAGAATAAACTATCTAGTTAAATCCTTCACCATAATAAGTTACCAGATCTAATCTCACCTCTTATGACCTGATTAAATTATATATCAAAATGATCTATAGAGAAATATATCCTATGAAGTTATACATTATGAATGCACTCAGTAATAAATAAGCTCGAAATATATTATATAAGCTTTCATTTCAGATCTAATACAGTGTTTCTAAGAGGTACCTAGTGTTTAATTTTCTTTTGATATAAGGAGTTTATTATTAGAGGATTGTACTCGTGTTCTTTGAAAAATTTTGTGAGCCTTGGGACTTTACCTGATTTTGGTAGGGTAATAGCGACACCTAATTATTCATTAGAAAAGAAAAAGAAAAAGAAAATTGATAGGCTTGACCGACAAAAGGATGATAGCATGTCACGTGGAAGCCAGCGGGCAACGGAGTCAACCTTGGCGGCCACGGGAGGAACATATGCACTCACTCATACGAGATCACCATCGTTCCCGTTTCATCAAGTACGGAAGCAAATTTTCTGTTTCCTGTCTCATTCTATGTCTCTCAGTAAAATTTGAACACGCATATAATGATTATATCACTCAAATTTTTCTATTTAATTAATATTTTTTAACTATTTTTACTTTAGATACATATAAAACTTGATGAGAGGAATGAGAAATGAGATGAGAAGTGGAGACCAGAGAATTGAATACCATCAATTACTCCTTTGGTTGTTAGTTGTTGTCATCAGTCAATGTGGAGCAGTACTCTCTCCATTTTATAATAATTATTCATTTTTAATATTTTAAAATATTTATCTATTTATATTATTTATATAATATTAATTTTTTACTTCTATATATTTATACCCTCATCATAAATATATTAGTTAAACAATTAACATAGTTATCAATATAAGTAATAATAACTATTAAGAATAATTTTATCAACTTATATAATTTTTTATATTAATCAATATATTTTTTTATTTTTCTTAATAGGTTATTTTTCGTAATAGGTATATTATTTGATTTTTGACAATTATTATGAACTAGAGAAAGTATATATTAATATGTATTACTTTTATTTAAAAATATAATTATCAGTCACTACCTTTTTTCTTCTTCAAGTATTCATCATTAATAGTAGTGAATAATCCCTTAAGGAAGTGGGGCTCATAAACTTCTAACCATAAGACCCTTTTTATTAACACTGATCAATCATTATGGTTAATCTTTATTAACACTTATCTGGGCTTTTATTAGCAAACAAATTGAGTTTATTTTTGAAAGCACTAAATAACATATTTTTATTCTTAAGTTATTTACTAAACTAAAATTATGATTCATTTTGATTAGATTCAAAATTAATATATATTTATTTATCCACTTTATAGATAAGGTTAAATATATTTTTTCCTTTATTAACGTCCTCTCCTTATCATCATTTATGTCAATTACCTTTTTATTTTTGGTACAGATCCATCAATTAGTTTTAAGTAGTGCCATAGTTTAAAAGTACTTCATATCAACTATCAATCAACTATAGATACTTAAAGAAAAAGTATTTTCAATATTTTTTGGTTTTTTTCATAAACAATTTATTTTTTTACGTATATTTCATTAAGTGTTTGTCAATATATTTTTAATTTAATAAAATTTCATTAGTTTTAGTATGATAATGAAAAGAAAATTGAAATTAAAGATAATGATGATTAAGTTTAACTTTAATACATTGACAATATAAAAATATTATACATTTTATCCATTCGTATACTTCTATTGATAAGATTTTTAAGATGGTAAATGGTTAAATTTAACTTGTTTATCAATATGACAATATATGATTTAATACCGTGTAATTCTCTCTTTTCTCTAACAATAAGAGTCCATGCAAATTAAGTTTTTGATGATTTTCATTATTGTGATACTTTGCACTAAGTTATGCATAATCTATTAATTTTGTAAATTTTTTTGTACTTCTAAATTTATATTGGTCATAATGAGATTTGAATTTAGGATTTATCCAAATCTCTCTACCAATTCTAGTGGCTTTACTAATTTTGTAAATAATTATTTGTTACAGCTGGATAGTTAATGATAAATTTTTATTTAATTTATGATTTATAAGCATTTCCTAAATGACTGTATTATTTATTGTTGAATAGTGTTTGTTCTTAGTGAATGATTATTAAAATAAATATTCTTTATGTGGCATACGTGAAAGCGAAATCATAAAAAATTGTGTCAAAAGTTATTATTTTATAATATGAGATTTTTCGTTTTCACAAAGTAGTCATTACTTTGATAAAAAGTATTTTTAGTCTATTTCGTCCGATATGATGGTTCTTTTTCTAAATAAATTTATATTTTTAATAATTTAAACATGTTATATCTTTTATGGTTAAATATATTTTTATTAGTGATCTTTGTACTAGAAGCTAAATAAGTTGGTTTTATTATCGTTACGTGAGTGGATGAGCAAATTCACAGCCCCATTAATCGGTCGGTGTCGCTGCGGACAAGTCTCTCTCCGTTTAGTCCACAATCATGACGTAATTAGTAACCAAAAGTTGCGGCTATTTTGCCTTTTTTGGTTCTTGGGTTACAAGATATATTATACTAAAACACCTTGTGATCTGACTAATTATTAGCTCATCATTTTAATCAGATTTTACTAATTGTAGCTATATTTTCATGCATTCAAGATTTTTCTTCAGACTTGAAACCCTACAATACCAAGTGCTAATCGTAAGTTCTAAGTTCGACACTTCCTCTCTTTTCAATATGATTGCTTGCCTTTTCGCACATCAAATATAGAAAGAATTCATAAATGATTTTTTTTTCTTTGTTAATGCGATGAAATGAATGTTAAGCAAGGAGTACGTTTGCCCATGAGAAAACAACAATTTTTATCCTGCCAAGCAAACGTTAAAGCAGTCAAACTAAGATCCTTAATTTATAAGAATAGTAACCTCCGTCATCTCCTCAATATCCACGAAATCATCTTTATAATTCATATGATCCAGATTTATTCTCATTAGATAGACACACACTTGGAAAAGAACCCATGTATGATAGAAACTAACCTTTTCTTTTTGTGTTTTGTATGAACTGATGCGAGTTCTTTGGTGAAGGTTTGTGCATTATGAATGAAGTGTTAAATTCAAACCTCTAGCATTAATGTAACAAAACAAAAGAAGACAAAACTACCAAATTTGATGTGCATCTAGACTTGTAAAAACTTTAAATTGGACAAATTAGTTTTTACAATATTGAATAATTAATCAAATTAATTCATTTGATAAGTTTGATAAAGAGAACTAACTTGTCTAATAATTCACTTTTATAGGGATTAATTTGAGAGTTTTTTTGGACTAATTTGTCAAATTATTTAATTTTCCAGGAACTAATTTGAGAATTTTTTTTACAAGGACCAATTTGACGGACAAAAAATTTGAGAGGGATGAATTTGGTAGTTTTGTAAAAAAAAAGTAAACTGTCCTATTAAAAAATAAAAAAATATTATTTATATTTATAATGTGTGAGATATCTTACCGATACATCCACATCCATTATTAGATAAGATATAAATTTCACTTTATTTAGTTTAGATTCATATCTTATTTAATAATAAATATGAATGTATCTACGTAATATTTCATAAATTATAAGTGCAAATAGCACTACTCTTAAAAATATGGTGGGCAAGATCATGCAAATCCACACACATGAAACTCAAATCTTCCAACACCCAACACCCATATCTGCCCCCATTACAAGCCAGCGTCGTCCTGACTTGAAGCCTTCTTTGTCCATTAGCGTACCCATTTTCTTTCTGCATGTGAGCCAGTTTCTTATCTAATGTGAAACAACAACAACCGAAAAAAAATTAAACCCAAACTTTCCAACTCAACAAGCCTCCCTTTTTCTGTTCCATTCAAACTATCCCATTTCCACCCATTTTCCTCACTTCCACACTGAACTGAACACCAAACAACAACCACCAAACCTTCGCCGCCTTCATGTTCGCCAGAAAATTTATCAGCCATGGGTCGCAGCCCATTATTATCGTTATTATTCTCAATGCTCTGTTTTTCCTCTGTTTCGTAGCTTCCTCTGACTCAGGTGAGCTTCAGTTGCTTCTGAAGTTCAAGTCCTCCATCCAAAGTTCAGATGCAAATGTCTTCAGTTCATGGACAAAATCAAATTCTCCTTGCAACTTCACCGGGATTGAGTGTAATTCAAATGGTTTCGTCTCAGAAATCAAGCTTGCCAAGAAACAACTAGTGGGAACTCTTCCGTTTGACTCGCTTTGTGAGCTTCAATGGCTTAGGAAGATTTCTTTGGAGTCCAACCACTTGCATGGCATCATCAGTGAGGACTTGAAAAAGTGCACAAACTTGCAATACTTGGATTTAGGTGGGAATTTTTTCACTGGGGCAGTGCCTGATTTGTCAACTTTGAACAAGTTAGAGTACTTGAATTTAAATGCAAGCGGAACTTCTGGTGTGTTTCCATGGAAATCATTGGAGAATTTAACTAGCCTCACTTTCTTGAGCCTTGGGGATAACCTTTTTGAGAGAACTCCTTTTCCTTCGGAGGTCTTCAAGCTTGAGAAATTGTATTGGCTTTACCTCACAAATTGCAGCATCACTGGGAATATCCCATTGGGTATTGCAAATCTAACTCAGCTTGAGAATATTGAGCTTTCTGATAACCAGTTAACTGGTGAGATTCCTGGTGATATTGTGAAGCTTCAAAAGCTATGGCAGCTTGAGATTTATGACAACCATTTGACCGGGAAAATCCCAGTTGGGTTTGGTAATCTCAGCAGTCTTGTCAACTTTGATGCTTCCAATAATCAGCTTGAAGGTGATCTTTCTGAGATAAAGTCACTGAATAAGCTTGCATCATTGCAGCTCTTTCAGAACCAATTCTCAGGAACAATTCCAGAAGAGCTTGGGGATTTGAAAAGCCTCAGAGAACTTTCTCTCTATTCTAACCTGGTCACTGGTCCTCTTCCCCAAAAGCTTGGTTCCTGGGAAGGCATGCAATACATTGATGTTTCAGATAACTCACTTTCTGGGCCTATCCCACCTGATATGTGCAAGAACAACAAAATGATTGAGCTAGCACTGTTGAACAATAGCTTCACTGGAACTATACCTGAAGCATATGCGAATTGCTCATCCATGGAACGTTTCCGTGTGAGTAGGAATTCACTTCATGGTGTTGTTCCTTCAGGTCTATGGGGATTGCCAAATATGGAGTTAATTGATCTTACAATGAACCAGTTTGAAGGCTCAATAACACCTGATATTGCAAAAGCGAAATCTCTTGCTCAATTGTTTTTATCTAACAATAAGTTCTCAGGTGAGTTACCACTGCAAATCTCAGAAGCTTCTTCATTGATATCAATTCAGTTAAGTTCAAATCAAATTTCTGGTCACATCCCAGAAACCATTGGCAAGTTGAATAAGCTAGCCTCTCTTAATTTGAATATGAACAGCCTTTCTGGTGCTATACCAGCTTCTATTAGTTCTTGTGTTTCTCTTAATGAAATATACCTTGCTGGTAACTCTCTTTCTGGGGAAATACCTGCCAGTATCGGATCTCTACCTACCCTCAATTCATTGAACTTGTCCTCAAACAGGCTTTCTGGTGAGATCCCATCAAGTTTATCATCTCAGAGACTCAGCCTTCTTGATTTATCAAACAACCAGCTGTTTGGTCCCATACCAGACTCACTTGCTATTTCAGCTTACAAAGATGGGTTCATGGGGAATCCTGGCTTATGCAGCCAGACTTTGAAAAACTTCCAGCCATGTTCCTTGCAGTCCCACGGCTCTAGGAGAATCAGAACCCTTGTATTGTGTTTGATTGCTGCTTTAATGGTTCTTCTTGTTGCTCTATCCTGTATCCTATTCAGGAAACTGAAGCAGGAAAAGTTTGAGAAGCCACTGAAGACTAACTCTTGGGATTTGAAGCAGTACCACGTGCTAAACTTCAATGAGAATGAAATCATTGATGGGATCAAGGCTGAGAACTTGATTGGCAAAGGAGGATCAGGTAACGTTTACAAGGTTGTGCTCAAAAGTGGTGAAGAATTCGCTGTCAAACACATATGGACTTTGAATCCAAGTGACCGGCGAAGTTGCAGGAGCAGCTCAACAATGCTGAAAAGGAGTTCAAGGTCACCTGAGTTTGATGCAGAAGTGGCTACTCTGAGCTCTATAAGGCATGTGAATGTGGTGAAGCTCTACTGTAGCATCACAAGTGAAGATAGTAGTCTGCTTGTTTATGAGTTTCTACCAAATGGGAGTTTGTGGGAGAGGTTGCACAACTGTAACAAGACTCAGATGGGGTGGGAGGTTAGGTATGACATTGCAATGGGTGCTGCTAGAGGGCTGGAGTACCTGCACCATGGGTGTGATAGACCAGTTATACATAGGGATGTCAAGTCCAGTAACATATTGCTGGATGAGGAATGGAAGCCAAGGATTGCTGATTTTGGTCTTGCCAAGATTGTGCATGGAGGAGCAGGCAACTGGACCCATATAATTGCTGGAACACTTGGATACATGGCTCCTGGTAAGCAAGGCTAAGTGATTTGCTGGAATACTACCAAATCACCTTACTTATTTTAGCTTAGAATTACCTATGTTTAGGTAAGTGATTAACGGATGAAAATTTTTGGCGGTTCTCATGGTAATTTCCAGTTATAATTCTTTCTAGCATTGCTGATTTGGTATGAATATGAATATTGTTATAACAATTTTATCAGTTATAGTTGTTTAGGAGAGTACTAGGGGAATTCTTCACTTGTTGGCTGTTGTACATGAAAATTGATCATCTTGATCTTTGTTATGACAGAATATGCCTACACTTGTAAGGTGACAGAGAAGAGCGATGTTTATAGCTTTGGCGTAGTCCTAATGGAGTTAGTAACAGGGAAGAGACCTATGGAGCAGGAGTTTGGGGAGAACAAGGACATTGTCTATTGGGTGTGCAGCAACATTAGGAGCAAAGAAAAAGCTCTTGAATTGGTGGACTCTACCATAGCAAAGCATTTCAAAGAAGATGCCATGAAGGTGTTGAGAATTGCAACATTATGCACGGTGAAAATTCCATCTTCAAGACCCTCAATGAGAATGGTTGTTCAAATGCTGGAAGAGGCAGAGCCATGTACTCTAACAAACATAGTGACCATGGATGATTAAACAAGTTAAACCAAAATTTTTCTCAACCGCATACATTTTTCCTCTTTGCAAAGCTGCATACATGTTCAAGTTCCAGCAGGTGAACTTTCAGCACCACAAAATGTACAGTAAGCTCCCACTCAAGATTTTCTTGAGATTGGTGGCCTATTCTGATTTTGGAACGAGAAACCTCTCATTCCCTAAACTCTTTTTTGTAATGAAGTAATAAAATGCTCATATTTTGAACCATTTGCTAGTGAGAAACCAAAAGATGATTAGCTTGTAGCTTTGTAGCATATGTGTAATGAAATTCTACTTCAGATCAGTGTGTATTTTCTGTGGGGATTAGCTTGTGGTTTTGTATTTGTAGCATGTTTATCCAAGGCAATGAACACTGCTAAGTGCTAAATTTCTTCACAATACTTAATCGCTTATGATAAAATGCCAGCAGCTAAAATGTGAAAACTTCTACTAAATAAGGGAAAAAAGGTCTAATTTTAGGACACTCAAAAATAGAAATTGCCAAATACTTCAAAGTTCAAACACAATTACATTTCAATTATTAATTTTATTAGGAAGTTACTTGAATCAATACGCATGGATTGATCGACTGAAGCTTTACTTGATACAGTTGAAAGTGAGACGGATAAAAATAAATTTATTCGTAGTTATGCATATATGTGGCTCAGTGTTGAAATGACGGATGGTTGAAAATGAAGCATAATAATCAGCTTTCAGTGTCTAGCTGCTCTTATGCCTTATTTGGTTGAGGTGTCAAACAAGCAGCCTGTCTCCGCCAAAAGTTCTCGCTAAAATGGGATGCAATACTACTAAAATAAAATAAATTGGAATAATACAAATTGCTTTAGACGAAATAGAGGCTTGAGAGGCCAAATTAAAAATAAAAATTCAGAAAAATATTTTTAATGTTTTGATGAGATTTTTTTAAAAAAATTTTAAATAATATTTATTATTTATATATATCCAATTTTTCAAGGTCCATAATAACTATATATTAATTTAGATTAAAAATTATTATTGTTAATAATATTATTTGTGGGTTATGAGATTATTTTATTTTTAAGTTTTAACTTTAAGTGAATAATATCAACTGTATAATATTAATGTATTAGTGACTGTATATATTTCTTACCTTTTTTTGTCTTTTTTGGGTCACATGTTTCTCATTTTTTTATCTATAAATTATAAATTTTTTCTTTAAAAAAAAAGAGTTGACCCACGGGCAACCCGCCAAAAATGGCGGGTTTGGCGGACCAACCCAACGGATTTAACCCGTTTTGACATCTCTATTATTTGGATGTGCCTTTTTTTAAATAAGAAAAGATCATTTTTAATTTTTGTTTTTGTATTTTTTGATATGTTTGGATAATTTTTTTTAAGTGAAAGTAGAATCACTAGAAAAATTAAAAAGAATATTTTTTGAGAAGCTAGAATTTTCATCTTCTAAAAAAAGTTTTTTAACATTACATCCAAACATAAATTAATGTTACATCCAAATATTAGTTAATTTCTATTTTTTCAAAAGATTTTAATTAAAAAGATCAATTGAAAAGAAGGATAAACGAGCCCCTACAGTTTATCAGAGAATAAAAACCAAAACTATGTTTTTCCAAAAATCAACTGGAACTCGAAAGTTTGCTACTTTGCTTGCAATTTGAAGCTGAGCTAACAATACGTATCTATGTGCCATCACTGCCGTGCCTAACAAAGTTACAAAACTAAAAATGGAAATGAAGGCCCAACTCAAACTACTAATCATGATGCTCCACACTGGGCCAATGGTCCCAATTGTCATGTTGCTTGGGCTTTATTGGTGGTCTATTTTTATAAGGGTACTGTGTGCAAGTCCAAAAAGAAATGAGAGCTCTAATTGGGCTTTGTCTGGATAGAGTTGCAATAATATTTATTATTATTTTAATAATTACATTACAAGTAAGTTTTTCTGTGGAACTTAGTGTAATTTAATTATTTGATTACAATCCATCTTAATTTTTTCTGAAGAAAGACAGAGGAAGAAATAACAATACCAAATGTAAAGGCGTAATTGCCTTGTTAGTATCAAGGCAAAGGAACATCAAATTTAAAATCAATGCAATCATCATAGTCATAAGATAAGAATGCATACAATTATAATTATTATATATCACAAATCAAAAGATGACACAAATTTACCACCTGGCCCGCATCTGGTTCCTACGTTTGCCAAATAGGAAACGATAACCAAAATCACGACACGAGTTCATCAATCATAGCCCCCACAAACACAGAGAATGAAGTTGGGTTTTAGTCCAAACACCATTCCCTCCTTCAACACTTTGTCACCTTCCCTAATTTTCAGCCTTACCATTTCACATTCAGTCCTTTATCACCCTCAACCCCTCTCTAACATAACCACTTCTTCAGGTGCCCTCTCTCTCTCTCTCTCTCTCTCTCTCTCTGCCTTTGTGTAACTGGTTTGTGAATTCTGTGGTAGAATCACCTGGGGTCACTTGATTCCTTCAAAGTTTGTCTCTTTTGAGGATGTCTAAGATAATGCTTTGTTCCAATTTAGCTGACACTGACACCTGATTGATTGATATTTATTTTCTTTCTTTATTTTTCTTCTGTTGATTCTATTTCTTTGTTGTTGTAGATAAGAACTTTGTATCTTCATGAGGGTGTGCTAAAATTTGTGTTCTTTTTGTGATGTGCAGGGAGAAAGAGCTTAATTCTTTGTGTGCAAAACGTTGATCATAGAATTGAGCCAATACCACCCACTAATTTGATGGCTTCAGAACAGGGATTAACAGAACTGAACAGAAATCTTTACCCTCCTATAGAACCCTACAGCACTGGTTTTTTGAAGGTTTCAGATCTTCACACGCTCTACTGGGAGCAATCAGGGAACCCCAATGGCCATGTGAGTAGCTATTGCCCCCAATAAATCAATAATTATGCTATTTTTTTATAAGTTTTTTTGGTTCATATTGTAGTAGTCTAGGCAAGGGACTATTGTTTAGTTAGTGATTGACTGATTGAATCCTATCTAGATTGGTTATTGATGCAGCTGACTGAGCTGTTAATGTTAGATTGTTCCACTAAGCCTCAATAGAATCAAAAGTAGAGTATTCAATTCTAGATCATGTTGTTTAAGTGGATATATTTAGTGGCCTGTGTGTTAATGGTCACCTCAGTATGTTGGAAAAAGACCTCATTTATATGGGAACCATTGTTAAATATCCTACTCTCTATCGGGTTAACAATTACTTCTAGGGGTTGTGTTTGATTAGAGAGTAAAAATGAAGAGAAAAGTTCCATTGCGGAGCTTTTTATGTAATTTTACATATGGAACTCGTTCATAAAATTTTGCCCCCTATTTTTACTCCCCAACCACACTAAGGGTATGTTTGGGCGGGGATTAAAAATAAGGATAAATTACACATGATATTTTTGGTATCCTCATTGTTACTCCCCATCCAAACATACCCTAAGGGTTAGGGGGAACCCTCCAAAACAGAATTGAAAGCTAAAAGAGGAAAGACAAAATAAGAAGCTGTTTTGTTCTGTTGGTTGGTTTGCTAGTAACACTGGTTGGCTTCAGGTGACAATCTCATGATACCTTCTTATTGAGAAGAGTAAAATGTCAATTAAAATTAAAATGTCAATCAACTTGTTAACAGGGGAAAAATTAAAATATCATTTAATCATTTTCTGAACATTTTTCTTGCAGCCGGTTGTCTTCATTCATGGAGGCCCTGGAGGGGGAACTGCCCCAAGTAATCGGAGATTTTTTGATCCTGAGTTTTATCGAATCATTCTATTTGATCAGGTTAGGTTTTGGTCTGCCTTATGCAAAAATATTCTCCACTATTTGCATAATGAAAAAATCATTCTCTTTATCAGCGAGGTGCAGGAAAAAGCACTCCCCATGCTTGCTTAGAGCAAAACACCACATGGGACCTAATTGATGACATTGAAAAGCTAAGAGAACACTTGGAGATTCCAGAATGGCAGGTTATTTTTCACCTCCAGTTGTTTACCATACATTTTGTGATTCTTATGTAATAGGAATATAGGATATGATATTCTCCTCCATGTAATATGCAGGTATTTGGGGGGTCATGGGGAAGCACACTTGCCCTTGCATACAGTCAATCTCACCCAGACAAGGTGTATTACTTTGTTTTGTTATTCATTTTTTTTTTTTTTGGCAATCGTGATGAACACCATGTAATGTATAATTATGGAATTTCTTTCCATGTTATGTTGTTGTTCATTTTTTAAAATATCATATCATTTTGTTACCAGGTTACTGGCATGATCCTCAGGGGCATTTTCCTTCTAAGGAAGAAAGAGATTGATTGGTTTTATGAGGGTGGTGCTGCTGCAATATTCCCTGATGGTATATAGAACATTCTTTTCGTTTGTCTTATGAGTTGAGTTTGAATACCTGCATGGACAATGAATCTTCCTTCTAATGAGATGAAGAGCATTTTGACTTCTTTTGATTTATGGACGAATGTTGTAGGTTTAGGTTATGTCAGTTTCATTGCACATAAGAAATTACGATGTTTCCAATGAGGAATATGAGCAGACAAGCATCGTTTATGATATCTTCATTGCCTTTATTCTATATTTACATTAATTTAGTATTTTTCATTTCACCTTGGCATAATCTCTTATTTGATTGTGTTTTGAACTTACATTTCTTGACTTAAGCATATGATAGATATCTGTTTATGTATTTTGTCTCATGTTAGCTTGGGAGCCATTTAGGGATCTTATTCCAGAGAATGAGAGAGGATGCTTTGTTGATGCCTATAAGAAGAGATTAAACTCTGATGACATTGAAACTCAGGTGAGTGTCTGTCTGGTTTCTTGAGCTTGCCTTCTCCCTCTTCCTGCAATCTTCTTAGCTAAATGAAGTTTTCTCTTTAATTGGGAGGGTTCAGGGAGCAGCCTCTCAGCTAAATGTACCAAATCATGCCAAAAGGTTTTCTATTTGTGGCCATTATCCTTCCAAAAGACGTTGATGCCTTTCTAAAATAACACATGCTTAAATAAGTTTTGTGCATGGATTCTAGAATATTGTTGTTTACTTACCTGTGTCTTCATTCTTAGTATGCAGCTGCTAGAGCGTGGACCAAATGGGAAATGATGACTGCTCATCTTCTTCCAAATGAAGAGAACATCAAAAGAGGGGACGATGATAGCTTTTCACTGGTAGGTTCATCAAGTGTGGAATAACGATTTGATTGATAAGAAATTGTGATAGATCACTTTTAAATTCTATCTCAGTATATATTGTGTTCCTATCAATATCAATATATGTACTCTTGAGATGCTTTTGGGTGACATTATCTTTGCTATGATTGGAATTCTTTGTACTGATGAATGAGTGATGACAATTGCTTATCTAGTTATCTTTGTCTATCAGGCTTTCGCAAGGATTGAAAACCACTATTTTGTGAACAAGGGATTCTTCCCCTCAGATTCATTCCTGTTGGATAACATTGATAAAATTAGGCATATCAACACCACAATGGTGCAGGTACATAACTTAGTGCGATTGACTATGGCCTTGAAAAACTTAACTCTAAGGTGTCTTCATTCTCAATTTTGTAGGGAAGATATGATGTTTGCTGTCCTATGATGTCTGCCTGGGATCTTCATAAGGCTTGGCCAGAGGCAGACTTTAGGGTATGACTAGAGTGTTTTGCTAACGTCATCTGTCTTTCTTACATCAGTTTTTTCTGCATGTTGTGATAATTATCTTTGAAATTTAGCAACAGATCTTGAAGTGGCACTCTGCACTCACCATTTATTTGCAATTTTAATTCCGCCTAATATTAAGCAAAACACGGTCAAGTTACTGAATCATGCTGTGAAACAGGTTGTTGCAGATGCAGGACATTCAGCCAATGAACCAGGCATTGCTGCTGAACTAGTGGCTGCAAATGAGAAACTAAAAGACATAATCAAGAATAAAGGAGTTTGAAGTGACTTGACAAGCAAAGGAAGAAAAAGGGCTCAATCGAAGATTCATCAAATGCTGCGAAATTCTAGTTAAAGTGTTTGTTGTCTGCAAGGAAATGGATTGTAAGTGACCGTTTATTTCAAATGCCAACATACTTTACCGAAATTCAGAAAGTTGCCTTCATTATTGTCATGGAAGAAATGAGCATGAGCTTATATAATGCCAAATATTTGATAATCCCAAATTTGAGTTTGATACTGTTATGCCATTTACGAAATTTGAGTTAAAGCATGAGCATATTTTATATATTGAAATTATAGCACCGAAAAGAATCGAATCATGTTATTACCAATCAAAACTGAAGCCAATAACAAATGAAGAATCTATCTTATGTTACAACAAACACACACTTGCTTCGAAGGACTATCAATTTTCCCAAAGCCACTAAAAATTCAATGATGATATTGAACAGCACCCCCCCCCCCCCTCCCAAAACCCAAACCAAAAAAAAAAAAAGGGAAAAAAAACGCCCCAAAGATAAACGAGATCCTAAGTAAGCCTTCTGGCAGTACAGCTCTTTGGCACATGGAGACTATGGAACTTTGGTTCCTTTGGAACAGTTAAAGTCCTCCTTCCTCGTGAACAAGGCCTTGAAGTGGAAGCAGCAGCTTTACTTGTTGGTGAAGAAGCATCATTTTGACGTGGCTTTGCTGCTTCTTCCTTTGGCGTCATCATCATGTTTGATGGCTTTTCAAGAATAACACTCAGTTTGCAAGGAGTTGCAAGGAGAACCCTTTCTTTCTTCCTAGGCAAAGCACTGCAATATACACTTTTACCAATAAATTTTCAAAGACGAACAATATAATTAAAGACATATTATATAGGTGACAAACTGATTACTTACCCGCGAGGCCTTAAAGATTTACGCTGCATCATTTGGGATGTTCTTCTGAAATTGTCATCCAGTTTTTTAGCAGCTTTATCTCCATGTCCTAAGCCATTTTCTGGATCAATGGGTTTCTGAAGTTTAGGACCGGGATTTCTATGAGGTGTCGTGGCAGATAATTTATGTTGAACTTTGCCGTTGGAGTTGTCACCGATATTGCCCCCCTACATAAAACGGTTTTGGAAAGTTTTCAGTTACTCCCTATTTTTACCTCTTGACCAAATATAATCTGGAATATTTCAGGTGATGCTATCTTCTATGCATTAACTTACGGATTGGTGTTCCCGCGTCGCTTTGCTCCCTTTGGCTGTGGTTTCTTCCAAGTGTGAGGGGATTTTTTTATCCAAATTAGCTTCTTTAAGAATTCCCCTTTCCTGCAGCATAAAATATGCATCGTGAATAATCAATCATACACATTTGATTGATATTGCTTCTTTCTACACTAATAAGCCAACTAGAGCATAGTCCTCTACTTACATCAGTTCTCAGCTTAAAAGGCTTAGGATTTGTGGGCTTTAATTTTCTGTATTTTACAACCTGAGAACCGGTTGAGGTCGATGTAGATTTCTGTTTCAAAGTCAGATAACAGTCAGATCACAGAAGCAGCAAGTAAAAAATAATAATAATAATAACAACATCAATCAGATAATAAACAAGACTAAACCTTGTCAGGTTTCCTCGAATCGTTGAGCTTGCTGCCAAGAATGGCCTTTTTCGGTTCATTATTCGTAGTCATTACTCTGCAGTCATCAATAGGTCATTGATAAAATGAACTTATGAAGTTGCCCGCAACAGAATACATTTTGAGACAAATCAAATTCCTTACCTGTTCTCTTGAGGGGCTGAAGCATTTTCCTTGTCATCGTTCTCAGTGAGTTCACCTTGGTTTTGGTTTTCTTTGTCATTGATCATGGAGTTCTCTTCATCCTTTCTCTTTGCGGCTTCAGGAGCTTTCCTCTTCTGTGAAACTTGTTTTCTTTTCTCTTCATTTTCATTCCCTTCAATAGTCTTGTTTTCTTCTTCTTTGGAATTTGACAGAGAGGTAACCGAAGCTTCTGACAAAACTAGAGCCGAACAAGGTGGTTCATTGGAATTTTCAGATCCCAGAGACAGTTCATTGCCACCTCCAGAAGTTCCTGATTCAGCACATCTTTCTAGAGAACAACCCCTTGATTTTTCGTCTATCTCCATGTCACTAGAGTCATTTCCAGTTTCTTCATGGTGACATTTCTGCATGCCTTTTACTTTCTTCTCCTTCAAACATCTCACACTGTTGGTTTCTGGACCCTTGCGGTTATTAGAATACAATGAATCAAACACACGGCTCTTAACCTCACGACCCCTTAGTTGCTTTCTTGAGGCAGACACTGGCAACGAGTTGTTAGATCCTTCTCCATTCTTCTTCGTGCCACTGAGCTCAAGCTTCTTCATTGCTGAACACAATGACTTCAAGGGTGTTTTCAACTCTACAGAACTCTTGATCTTTACTGCTTTCTTTGGTGAGTGAAACACCAGAGATTTAGCTACCATTCTGCTCTTAGGCACAACAACACACACAGTTTTCTTGCTCTGAACAGTTCTAAATGGTTCCACATTGGAAACCTTCTTTTGATGATTCCTTGGAGTAGTCAAAGCCCTAGCCACAGAAGGCGGCTGCTTCACCTTAGCATTTGGGGTGGCAGAAACCTTGACAAGAGGTTGTTTAACTCTGACATTGTTGTCACCCATCTTGTGTGACAATGAGGAAATAAAGGCCATTCTCGACACCCTTGGCTTTGCAGGAGCTGTAAGCGGGCACTTCAAATTTTCACTAACAAGCAAATAAACAGCAAAATTGAGAAATTTCTTTTACTTCAAAAGTTCCTTCCGTTCAAGACAAACAGATAATGGCAAGAAATTTTCTGTTGGCTACCTCACTACTCTTCTGTGCAATGCTTTTCTAAGCCGCACATTAGGACTTCTAGCTGCCATAACCTGATCAACATCCAACACTCGTTCAACATATATATTCATATTCAATAGTCATTCACTATAACCAAGTTTAACAAGTGCGAAAGTAGAACCGACCCGAAGAACAAAATTCTTGTAAACTGCTTCGGAGTCCAACTCTTCTTCATGCTTTTGGTCACATCCTGAGTTTCAATTGAAAAAAAATTAAGATAAATTTGTAGCTAATTAGTATAATGAAGCTGAAAGTGCATCCAAAATAGCGAGAAACAAGAGATCTGAAGGGTTTAGAATTCTACATAAACTGAAGTGAAGAGAATAGAACTGACGAATTACGAATATGAAAAATGAGTTATACCAAAACGCAAGCAGAACCAGTGGCGGTCGTCGTCGGGGAGGCGAGGATCAGGTGCGGTGAGGTCCACGAACTTTGGCGCTTCGATCTTCTCGTAGAAGTCGTCGTCTATGATTTCCTCTTCCTCAATCACCGGCAAACTCCGAGTTTCCACCATAACCTAATAATAATAATAATCTCTTCACTTCGTTTTCTTTTCTTCAAGAGAAGAAGGAGCGTGTGTTTTGTTGTGTTGCAGTGAGAGACAGAGACAGAGAACAGCACAGTGGCGATTAAGGTTGTAGTGAAAAGTGAGGCTTCGGAGGGACACAGTTTTAAATTCGTTTTAGTTCTGCGAAGTAGCCGTTAGGATTCGTACAGGCTGGTCTAGTGGTAAGAGCAAGCGAAAACGGTTTGCAAAGGGGTCTTTTCGTAATTCACTCTCTCCACAAAATGGGTTGGGCTCTAGAATGGAAATCAATGAATGACCCAATTCATGTGGCCCAATCATTTACCCTTAAGCCCATTTTCGTTTGTCTTCGTCAACGCGGGCTAGAATTGATTCACTCTCCTATCCACTTTACCTTTTCGGGGCTTAAATATTCAAGGGCATGAAAATTGATTTTGGTCTCCATATATATATATATATATATATCAAAATTTCAAAATCAATTCTTGGCTACAGAATTGACTCTGGATAAGTGAAAATTCATTAATTTCTAAGATAATGAGTGTATCAGAAAACTTAAAATATTACTGACAGCACTCATTAAAAAAAAATTATTTATTCTCTTGAAAAGCAAGCATTAAGACGTTCGAATTCTGGCTTGCAATTATGTGCAAATAGCAATCCTACAGTTAAGCTGTCAGTGTAATATCTATGCCTCATTTTAAGGCTCATGCAGAAAACTTATTGCGTTACGGCTCAACCTACCACAGAGGAGAAGTCAATTTGGTTTGGAACGCTAGCACATAAATTTTAGGGTCCAACCATGAAGTCAGTAATATTGCTGATGAAAAAAGTTTATCAAGGGAGTTGAATGAGCTCATTTTTGTCAAATCAAGTTTGCGAGGAATGATATATGACCATTACTAAACTTATACTATATATTTACATCAAATAAAATGTTATAAATTAGTGTATAAAAAATTATAAATTATGTATAAAATGTTATAAACTAATTTGAAAAAAGTTATAAACTAAGATGATTCAGAACATTATATATTGGTTTACAATTTTTTCCATCTTAGTCTATAACATTTTACATGCTGATTTACAATTTTTTAATTTGATATAAGTATATAGTGTAAGTTTGGTGGTGAATATTTAATATTTCCTAATTAATATATCTGAAGTTTAAAATAGTTTTTAATTAAAAGTTTGCTGAAATAGTTTTGAGAATATATGTGAAAAATATCTTTGTTGCCCACCTTGAATCAATTCCTAACGCACAATCGTGATTTTTATTTATTAGAAATTAGAAATTCATTTAAAGCTCACCGACCCAAATCACGCTTTTAATTCTGAGCTACCTCCTTCACCAGTCCATTTATTTCACATAAATGTGCTTGGTTGGCGGTTACCCAATTTGTAGGACAGACAATGTTAACAGGATACATCTTCAATTTTATGTTGAAGGTGACACTTCCTTTTAAGGTAAATTACAATGAATTATTACGAAGATTAGTGAAATTTATTTCAGCTATTCTCTTTTCCCTTTTATTTATAAAATTTATTGAGAAGATTTTTAAATTTAAAAAATTATTATATTAATCTTTTTTAAGTTTAAAAAATTATTATACCACTTTCCTCTGTTACACAACAAAAAGTGTATCTATAAAAAATTAGTATTATTTAGATAAATAAAAAGAAGTCAATATAAATTTTATAAAATTTTAAGAGAGTTCAGTATAATGTTCCTGATTTTTACATTTTACAATAATAATAGTAAGTTTTACTTTACTTTCGAAACTCAAAATTATACTAATTTGAGCAAAAGTTATTCCAGGAGGGAAAATAATAAAAAGATGAAATTGAAATTGATAATGATATTTTAATTTTTTAGTAGTGATAATAAAGTAATTTAAATTGAAAACCCATTAAAAATTTAAAATTCCCCAATTTGGGGAACTATAAAATAGGGCTAATGGAAATCCTCAAAATCTTTTCCTCTTAAAAAATAAAATTTTTGGATACGAGAAAACTCTAAAAACCTTCCCCTTCCCTCCAAAATTAAACTCGCGAACGTAGCCTATAAGTATAATAAAAAATGCTATTACATTGGTCCTTAAATAATTGTTTAATTATAAATGTTTATTATAATTAAGGAAATAATTTTTTTTCAATACTTCAATTTTTTGAAATAGATAATTATTTTTAATCAAAATAAATTTTTAAAATAGGTAATTATTTAAAAGCGAATGGAGGATACTTAATCCATTCACTTCCACTTTTGAAAAAAAATGGTTGCCGATTGTCATTTTGAGTTATTTTATTTTGTAATTTATGGCGAAATGAATTAATATTTGGAAGTTTCTACTTTTGTATTGATCTTTCTTTCTTGTTGTCTCCATAGTAAACTCCTGCTACCGGTGCCGATATCACTGAATTTGAAACGTCTGCGTGGGTGCATATCCCGCAACTTGAATCATGAAACTAAAAGAGTTGTGTTACTTGTACTCATAGGGTATGGGATACCGTGTCGATTTACATCCCGTTCATCATTAGATGAGATGTAGACCTCATTCAAATATGGTCCACATCTCATTCAATGATGGATGAGGTGTGAGTTGGTATGATGTCCCATATTCCTTAAATACAAATAACATTTTTCAAACTAAAATTTACAATTTGCAAGGGATGTTTGAGCTTGCCTTAAGTTCATTGATCGATCGATGATACCATGATTCGAAGGTTTAGGTTTGTATGATGATGAATGACGTTAATTATATTCTTCGAATGCAAAGTTCAAGGTTCAGTTCAATATAATCCGTGTGCTCTTTAGCGTGTCTATTCCACTTATTTAAGCAAATATTTATTATTGGCAACGCCTCAATAACCGATATACAGCAAATTAGAATAATAGAATCCTATCCTATATACACTATAACATATAGAAATGATATTTGTATCCAGATAAATAAAAAAAATACTCGTATGTTATTTTTGGACGTGATTTTAAACACTCCATGTGTTGCTTGAAAAGTTAAATAAAATAAAAACTTAAAAAGCAAAAATAAACTGAAGGTATCATACCACTTGAGAAATGGAAGTTTGGATTAAATAATCTTTTTAAAATTTCCTGCACACTTAGCAAATAGTTAGAATGTTTACCCATTTATCTCCCAAATATTCAAGAGATATTCATATAGCAGTATATGATCTTTTAATTAAAACTTTTATATCTTTAAATTACTGTCTTGACAATTTGAAAATAAATATATTTCAATTATAAGAAATAGAGACTTGTTGGAAGCAATATAACGATAATGAGATAAAGTTTATGAAAATGCACCAAGAAGTTTTATACTGATTCAACTTCAATGAGAAGTTTATTCTAGTCCTCAGCAATGTTGATGAAAGTTTTACTAATTTTAGGTTCAGATATAGATGACAAATCAAAAGTACAAATTTGGTGGCTAACCAATTAAACTTCCCAACAAAGACTAACTCAAAATTCCAATAAGAAGCAAGACAACTTGCTAGATGATAAGCTCTTTTTTTCACATGATATTCTTACAAGAAATATCACTTAAAGAATACTCAAGAATATGGTTTTTCCAAATAAGTCTTGTGGTAAGCTTCAATCTTTTTCATATATATATATAGCCACCCTCACAACTGTACACAGCATGCAAAATAAATAAATAATAAACAACACATTTGAAGTGAGAAACGCTGGTTCAGCATAGGCATGTTGGAAGAAGGAAGAAACGAATTGTTCCTTTTTGAGTCATAGTCCAGATAGCTCTCTTTTTATGCAGGAAAAGTTCAGCACATTCTATCCTTAAATGGTGAAAGATTTTGATCATTCCTCATGTCTTGATATAGTGCTTTTGCTGCTTTTTTTTTGCTGTTATACTGATGCTTGACGGGAACAGTTTGGTGTACCCCATGTCTTTTAGCCATTATCCTTACTTGTGTCTTTCATTTATCTTTTTACTCATACTTTCCTATTTTATATGTAAAATGTAGACCTTTCTTACTCATGAGTTTTACAATCTTTTCAGAACTTGCCTTTTTGCTTGTGCAATATTGACCTTTTTATTTTGTCAGTGCTGTATATATGTCACTTTGGCTTTCATTATATATTTCATATTTTGAAACTGGTATAGAATATCTCCTCTTTAATTAGAAGAAATTTACTATTTAATATAATATAAACCTCTAAGAAACATTAACAAATTTATTAGAAGTGTTAATATCAATATATTTATTATTATTTAAAGGTTCTCAAGCAAACATAAACACCATTTTATATATGTTCATCGAAAAGTGTCTCCGAATTATTATATGCTGAATAAGGATACTGAAAAATGACATACTCATACAAAAATAAAGAAATCCTTTAACATACTGAAGACCTTCAAAAACCTTCCACAAACTTTGAAAACTCCACAAATTGGCTTTGTCCAGATTTAATGTATCTTCGCTTAGAAGCTACTAAATACATATCACCCTTTAATTTGTTTTTCGGCTAACAACTTTTGTCATCTACAACCTTTAATAGTCTTATTCTCATGCATCTTCAAATCACATTTTTAGTGCACTGTATATTTCTTTTACAAATCACTAGCATGTTACCTAACATTTTTAAAATAATGTATATTACTTTAACTCTTTTCACAAGACACTAGAGAAACATTATCCATATATTCTTCTTTTCCTTGCAAAACTTGTCTTCCAGCGACTTCCCCCAATTTCTACCATGTATGTTTGTTTCTTGCACTTTTCCAAACAAAAAAGAAGGTGAAAAATAGAATCAGTCAAATAACTTAAACTGAGAGGTGACCCCGCGCGGCTAAGGAGTTACGTAAAAGCGTTTGCCAAAATTGAGGGAAATCATGGCAAAAATACCAATTTAACATTGTATATTTTAACATGTTTATAAAAAAATTTGGTAAAATTTAGAAAACAGGTAATTACGAGTACATTTTAAATGAAAATGATGGGATTGAAAGAAATTTAATTCCGATTCACTATCAATCTTAAAGTTATTTACATAATTATCTAATTATATATTATTAGATAACAAATTTATTCTAGTCTCATAAATTAAATAAGACTTTAAAAATATACGTATGGTAGCATGCATATATTTAATTTGATATTAATTCCTCTAACCATACATCCAAATTAATCTCTATTAGGTTGTATCCGTACAAAGGATCTTCCTAAATTGAGTGCATGGCTGAATGCAAAGATTAACTTGGTGTCAACACGTGCTGTGCGATGGATAGAATAATCTTTTCAGCCAGTCCTGGCACAACACGAGTTCTTATTTTAAAATATTATCGAAATAGTGCAGTATATTATTCTATTTCAACTAAATTTAAGATGATAAAATAGCTATAGATAGATGTAAAATTTGATCTTTAAGGAGTAATGAAACATCAAATAAGGATGTTTTTGAATAATTAGAACACATATATAATAGTTTATTACTTAGAGGGGTTGAAGTGGTTGATATATCTTTTTCTTAAATAATAGTCTTAAATTCTAACTCTGATTATAGAGCAATTGGCGTTTAAAGAACTATACAGAATTAGTCCCTATCTAAGAAGCACAGACACGTGTTGGATATCAACGCCTACACGACATGTGTCTGACACGCGTTCGTACGTGTCCAATTAAAAAAAAAATTTTGAGCTCGGACACGTGTCGGACAAGACCGGACATCCGCCGAATATGACTCGACACGTGTCGGACACCTTTTGAACCTGACAGGACACATGTCGAACATGACCGGACACGCGTCAGACACGGCTCTAATTCACTAGGGACACACCTGAGTTAGTTTCTTTATTTTTTTAAAAATTTTTAATACCAACATGAGCTAAAAACCAACTGTAATTGCTAAGTTGGATTTGTACTATTGGATTGTTTCATTTTAAAAATTCTTTAATTGATTATAAAAAATAAGAACTAATTAGATAAAAAAATTATACAACAAAAAAATCCAGAAAAAAGAATCATACAAAAAAATAAAAAATTTATATATATATTTGCCGTGTCTATATCTTGTAATTTTTTGAGTTTGGTGTGTCTCTGTGTCCGTATCCATGTTGTGTTCTGTGTTCGTGTCAGTATCTGTGCTTCATAGGTCCCCATAAAAGGGTATCTATGAAAAACCAAAAAATAAAAGTAGTTAAAATTATAAAATATACCGTATTTGCCTATATAATAAGTTGTTAGCAGCCGTCCCAACTTCTTTTAAATAAAAATCATGAAAGCTTAAAACTTACTAATTATAGAAGTTTAGAAGTTTTTAGAAGTTTGTAATGAACTTTGTGTAACTAACTAGTATTAATTAACATTTATGGGATATATAAATGCATAAGGCAATTGTAATTACCTTTTCTATAAGACATTGATACATACGTCCAACCACATAATTCACCAAAAAAAATACCGAACCACATAAACGTGAGAAAAATAGGAAAACGAAAACGAAACTAAAAATAAGTAAGTACATGCGCTGAGTACTCGCTCTGTTTCATAATAATTATTAATTTTTTATTTTTTAATATTTTATAATATTTATCTATTTATAATATTTAGGTAATATTAATTATTATTATTTATTTATAACATTAATATAATCAAAAATATTATTCCAACATCTAAAAATAAGTGTCCAATTGAGATATTCATTCCATCACCATTAGATGTAATTGTGACTCCAATTTTCTCTATTTATCTATCATATTCAATAGTAATAGGGTGGGTGTCTCAATTGGACATCTACTTTTATGTGTTAGAATAACAATGTTCATATATAAATATGCTAGTTAAGTATTCAATATATTTACTAAAATGAGTAATAATGACTAGACAATGATAATTTTACCCATTTATATAATTTTTTATATTTATCGAGATATATTTTTTATTTTTCTTGATATGTATATTATTTTATTTTTTTATAGTTATTATGAAATAGAGGGAGTAACTTTTTTGTTTGAAAAGTTATTTCCAATATAATTTAATGAAAAAGTAAAAGATTAACTATCATAATACCATTTAATAAAACACTCACACAATGATAATTATTGATAAAAAAATCATTAATCTGTTACTTTCTCACCTCACAATTACCTTCACTTTAGAATTAGAATATCTAAATCCGTAATTTAAATGTTTTGGCAGATACGGATAAAATGAACTACAACCTTCAGCTAATTATTTTACGCGTGTAATAAAAATTTGTCTTTGCAAAACCACTAGAGTTATGACAATTTTATTGAAGAGTAAAAATGATCTCATCTGATGTTTAAATATACATGTGATACTAATTTGGTTTTTATATTTTTTTTTGACATTATACAGAGTTTTAAAAGTTAATATATTATACTGTAATCTCTGAAAGATGTATATAATATCAAATAGGTCCCTCCTCTATTTTTTATATCTGAAGATTTATTTGATGTCACATATATCTTTCAAGAATTAACTATAGTGATACCATATTTTAATAACTTTTAAAGTTATATTTGATGCCAAAAAAATTTATGAACTAATGTACTGTCATAATTTAACATTGAAAGACTTATTTCATGTCAAAAAATATTTAAAGGTTAAATTAATATCACCTGTATTTTTCAAGAATTAAAATGTATATTTAGTCTTTATTGATTTAACTCAAAATATAGAATATTATGTAATACAAATGAATTATTTTTATACCTTTCTAATAATTTACTATTATTTTTTCTTATATGCTTCAAACAAAATATACTTTTCAGCTTCTATATGCAAACATGAAACTAAGTTTATCATGACAAATTAGATTACTGAATTGAAATGAAGAGAAAAGGAAAAGAAAAGAAGAGGATTCAAACCTCAAGTTGATCATATAAAGAGGCATGAAATATCAATTTGATTTTCAAAAGATTAGTGAAACCAGTTTAGTTTTTGAAATAAAATAGTTTCATTTCAATTTAGTCAAAATATTAACCTTTATAACGAAATCATCAATTATTATCTCATGTATCATATTAGATGATAATATGTCATGTTATTTATTGATATAAATCCAGATTGACTTTTAAAAGAGTTATATGACATTAATTTAGTTATCGAGAGATTTAATTTTATTTTTTAGAATTAAATTAACATTCTCCAACTCATTTTAGCACTAATCTAAATTCTATTTTGACATATGACTATTCATTTATATGATATATTATATTATCACATAACGTGATAAATTAGATAGTATCTAATAATATTATCTCACAGAGAATGATACTTGGATAAAATTAAAATAAAAATTAATATGTTAAAAAATCAAACTAATATCACAAATCTTTTAATAATCGAATTAATATTTCAACAATCTTGTACTAGTTTAGAGTTCTAAAAAGAAAAGAAAATCAAAGCAAAAAGAAAGAAGAGGAAGTACTTCTGTAGCTATAATCAAGTGGTTGCCCTATAAAAACTAGTAAAAATAAAAAGGCTGGTTTCATTTGAGAAAAAAAAAGAAAAGAAGTAACACATCAATCTCTCTCACGGTAACAGACACAGTAAGAACAGAGGACGACTACAAATAATAGACAAGACATTAAGCTTTCCCATTAATATTTTCATCAGTCCTCAAACTGAGTTTCTCCAATCTCCTGGAGATGGATTATCAGTACATTCTGGGAGGGATAATAGCTTCTACTTTTGTGCTTCTGTTTGTTCTGCAGTACAGTTATGCAGCAAAGAAGAAGAAGGAGGCCACAGGCTGTTCAATACAAGCAGAAAGCAATGGTTATATAAAGGCATCAGAGGATGGAATAAGGCTCCAACAAGTCTCAGGAGGACCTACCGACATCATCATTGTGGGTGCTGGGGTTGCTGGTGCAGCCCTTGCTTTCACACTTGGCAAGGTACATATATACATACATGGCTTTTCTTACCTATATGATGGTTTTCTTGATTTATAAGCTGCAAATAAGTTTTAACTCATAGATATGTTTATATTATAAAAAAAAATGTTGGTGTTGAGGTGAAGTATTAGTAATAATGTAAAAGAACTCATGTTTGATTGTAGGGGAAGTTTCAGGAGGTTGGAAGAATGAAGAGTACATATCATGTTTAAAAGTGTAATTGTGAATGAAATTATATAAGTTGAATCTTGATATAAATGTAGAAAATATAGTTAAAGGCTTCATAGAACATCTATTCTGGATATGAGGTTCCTATATCTTTATTTTCTTTTCCTTTTAAGGTATATTTTCCCTTCAAACAGATGTCTAAGTAACTTTTCTGTGGCATGGAGCTATAAACATACATACATACATATATGTGTGTGTGTGTGTGTGTGTTGTGTAATGATCTAAATCAGTGCTTTTTGTTTCAGGATGGAAGACGAGTGCATGTTATTGAAAGGGACCTGAATGAACCAGACAGGATTGTGGGTGAATTGCTACAACCTGGGGGTTATCTAAAGTTGATTGAGTTGGGTCTTGAGGGTAAGCAAGAAACATGTCACATATGACACATAACACATGTATGTGGGGATTAGATGGGTGAAAGATTTTGTGTGACAGTCTGACTGAAGTTTTCAATCTTGGGTATGAACTCACTCCCTTGCCTCTTCAGGTCAAATTCATGGCTCTTAACAGATGAATTTTATGAGTTGCTGCAGATTGTGTTGGTGAAATCGATGCCCAACAAGTCTTTGGCTATGCTCTATATAAGGATGGTAAGAATACCAAGCTTTCTTATCCCCTGGAGCAATTTGACTCTGATGTTTCTGGCAGAAGCTTTCACAATGGTCGTTTCATTCAGAAAATGCGAGTGAAGGCTTCATCTCTTCCAAAGTACAATCTTCTTACCAACTTTTCATTTTGATACTGGGAAAAAAAAAGAGAAGTTGAACATGCAAGTTCAAAATTGACATTGAAGTCTTATAATCTTATTCTCCTACTAATATTCTGCAGTGTGAGATTAGAACAAGGAACTGTCACATCTCTACTAGAAGAAAATGGAGCCATCAAAGGGGTTCACTACAAAACCAAAAGTGGACAAGAGCTCACAGCAAAGGCTCCCCTTACCATAGTTTGTGATGGTTGTTTTTCCAACTTGAGGCGTTCTCTTTGCAACCCTATGGTAAGGGTGCTACATTTCTCTTTAGTTATTATAAACAATGGTTTATACTTAATAATTATTCAAGAGTTTTTCTTTTGTCTTGTCTCAACTTCCACTTTAATTCGTTTACGTGTTTAATTTATAGTTAATAATTGCTTAAGAGATATAAGTATTTCTACAGGTTGATGTACCATCTTATTTTGTTGGTCTGGTCCTGGAGAACTGTAACCTTCCATATGCAAACCACGGGCACGTTGTCTTGGGTGATCCTTCACCCATTTTGTTTTATCCCATCAGTAGCACAGAAATTCGGTGTCTGGTTGATGTGCCTGGCCAAAAATTACCTTCCCTTGGTAATGGTGACATGGCCCGTTACCTGAAAACGGTAGTGGCTCCCCAGGTACAAACATCTTTGCCTTGCTGGTCTTTCCATATAATGAACATTCTTACATATTCCATCTAGATCTTCCGTATTTATGGACTAATTTGTATCCAGATGCATTGATTTATAAATGTGCCCAAAAAGTGAAAGAGCCGTTTGTTAAGAAAGGTAGAGAGTACTTAAATTTCTTCAACTAATTTGGCAAATTGTGTGTTTCAGGTACCCCCAGAGCTGCATGCTTCTTTCATAGCAGCAGTGGATAAAGGAAACATAAGAAGCATGCCAAACAGAAGCATGCCTGCATCTCCATCTCCAACACCTGGTGCCCTTCTGATGGGAGATGCATTCAATATGCGTCACCCTTTAACAGGAGGGGGAATGACTGTGGCTTTGTCTGACATTGTTCTACTAAGGGATCTTCTTCGGCCTCTACATGATCTTCATGATGCTCCTGCTCTTTGCAAATATCTTGAATCATTCTACACCCTGCGCAAGGTAAATATATATTTATATATTAAAAAAGAAACAACTTAAATATTTCACCTAATGCTTCCCAGCTTTTGTTTCCATTCCATGGCAGTTATCAAGTACCCTTTGTTATGCTTTGTTTGTAACTTAGTGAGAAGGTATACAGTTTGAAAAAAATTATATATGAAAAATATCATATAGCCGCAATATTTGTCATAATTTGCTAGTTAGAATTATATGACATATTTATTGATCCTTAGATGAGTAATTCAGTCATACTGCTTTATTACACCTAATGATCAACCTGGTTTTGTGTAAAAAATTCTTACAATTTATGCAGCCAGTGGCATCTACAATAAACACATTGGCTGGTGCATTATACAAGGTGTTCTGTGCATCCCCTGACCCTGCTAGGAAGGAAATGCGGCAGGCATGTTTTGATTATTTGAGCCTTGGAGGTGTATTCTCAGATGGACCAATAGCACTACTCTCTGGTCTAAATCCTCGACCATTGAGCTTGGTGCTCCATTTCTTTGCAGTGGCTATTTATGGTGTTGGTCGCTTACTTATTCCATTTCCTTCTCCAAAACGAATGTGGATTGGATATAAATTGATTGCAGTGAGTATTTCTCCATTTCCTTTTGGCTAACCAGTTACTATACAATCATTCAGACATCAGTGATAATCATTTGCTGCATCAACCTTATAAAGTAGCTGGAGTTAAATGTTAATGTTGCAATAATGCTTATGGTTCTTGATTAACTTTGTCCTGACATTTCAGGGAGCATCAGGTATCATCTTCCCCATTATAAAGGCTGAAGGAGTTAGACAAATGTTCTTCCCGGTAACTGTGCCGGCATATTACAGAACACCACCTGCTAACTTGCATAATTAAATTACACATCAAGGAAGGAAATGCATGGAATATGTAAATCAGTGCCCACATTGCTTGTGTAAGCTGCAAGTGTAACTGGAGTGATCTAGACAAAAAGAATAAGAGAGAGCCTAGTGTTGCTTTTTGAAGTAAGGGGCTCCATATGCCCATACCGAGGACATTTATTTTGTGCAAGTGCAACATATTTTATGTTGTAAAATTTGAAGAGGTATTTTTGAATATGGGGACAGAACAAATTTCGCAAAACCAATCTGCGAAGCATCAGAGTTCAAGAATGTTATGCTTTGTATTTAATTGCAAGTTCAAATTTGTTGGCAGTTAGTATATTATTGCTGCACATCACTTGTTTGAAAAGAGAGGCAAAAATAATTAAGTTCAGAAATATGTCACCATAGTGTGATAAATGAAGCGATCCTATAGTGTGCAGAACGAAATCTTCTGACCCTTTTTAGTCCCCTCTATATTCTCTTCATAAAATTTTAATGTGTATAATGACGTCATCACTCATTGATTTTTATTTAACTAGACTTTTTTAATTATTCATAATTTAAATATGTGGTAAATTTTGATTGAATGCACAGGAAGTGAGACAGATAGAGAGATTTGAATATCCTAGTGTGCTATTCCTATGTGTCTAGAAAGATGCCCACTGTACCTGTCTTCTGAAATTGAAAGATCCAATCCGAGTTCATAACATGAAGCATCTATTCAGCACAAATGACTTTTTTGTAAGTTCAACGAGTCACTCAATTGAAAAGATGAAATCAAAGTAAGATGCATGTACAATGATTGAATTCTTTACTCCTCAGATATTCTTTTTTGGTGAGGATTTTATATATTCTTTGATCCTTATCAATTAAGCTACGAACAGAGAGTAAATATAAAGTAATTAATTAGCTATATCAAAAACATCTAGCAAACTGTCGATATTGGCATTCTTGCCTTGTTATTCTTTCTACATATCCATTGCTCTTATCCGCTAATGCCGCACCGAATGAGATTGCTTATAGAAGTGGGAGATGCTTTTTCACTAACCACCATTGTTCTTCCTTCTCGGTCTCTTTCAGCATATTATCGTTTTCCCGGTTTTAGCGTGAAACTTCTCTTTCGATCAATAAATAAGGTTTAAGTTGCATCGGTTTAATTTCTATGCAGTAAAACTTTTATACGTAAATATTTAATCATATATTAGTACATTATTAAAAGTGCTTAAATTTAAATTTTATATTTATTATTTAAAAAATTATATAAATAAGATAATATAATTGAATAATAGTATAAAAAATTTTTATAATGTCAAATTATATGTATTACTATATCATTAAAGGTAGTTAACTTTAATATTTATTACTTAAAAAGTCATACAAATAAAATAATTTAATTAAATAATAGTGTAACAAAAATTTACATGTTCAATATATCAAAAATAAACTCCAATAAATAAATACATATGAATCATATAAAAAATAAACTTAACTTTAGTGTTTAATCTTTATCTAATAACAATCCAAAATAATTTTACACTAATAATCATGAGAGTTTATCTAAAATATTAAATTATAGTGGATAATTATCTAATAAAATTTGACATTACTTTGAAATTTTATTGGTTAATAATATAAACTATTTTATATCGTCAGTATATGTATATAATAATTATTACATTGAATATAATTAAGTCCAATCATAATTAGTTCAAAAATTATATAAAAAATAATATAATTAATTAAAGATATTAATTTTGACATAATATCAATATAAAATTTTATGGTGAGTGGTTGAATAAAATATTTTTATTGATATAACTATGAGTTTAGTTTCTATATAAAATAGTAAATTATTGTAGATAGTTGTAATAGTGGATAGTTATTTTTTATTATTTATAACCTAATTTTACAATGTCAACTTATATAAATTAAATTCTATAATTATATATAATAAAATGGATGTGTAAAACATTAAAATTAAGTTTTTATTCAAGTATAAAGTGTTTTACATTAATAATATGAAAAAATAACCTTTTTTAATTATATGTGAAAAATTAATCTACGAACCAGAAGGGAGTAAAATAAAAGGAAATAAAAGTACAAAGTGTCGATCAATAGTTACTATAAAATTAGAGAGAGAAAAACAAAAACAAAATCTGAAGGCGGCATCGTTGGCCGGAGACGGACGCCGAGAGAGAGAGAGGGAGGGAGAGAGGTACGTTCAGTTCCGCCGATTATTTTCCCTTTTCTTCTCTAACTCGTTAGCTCTTCAAGTTCAAATGCTTCAAATTTGTTGCATAATCTTCCATCCGATTCCTTTTATCTGAAAAAAGTGTTTTTTTTTCTCCTTTTTTACGCCTTTTTCTGGGTGAAATTTCCACCCCATATGGCTAGGAGCCAGTTCATGACGTTTTGGAATTCTGGGGTTTAAGGAAATGTGTGATATCCAACTAAATTCCTTTCCTTTACCACGAATACCTGAAACCCTCTACTGGGTCGAATTTGATTTTCTTTTTGGTTTTGGTTGGAACCCTATTTTATTGGAACCCCATGATGTGGATGATTTTATTTTATTTCCCTCATAATGTAATTATCTCCGTTTCTCAATTAGGTGGGACAACATTTTGTGTGGATTTGAGGATCAAACTCAATTGCTACTTTGGGTGCTAGCTACCTTTTTCATACCCTAAAACATCTTTGGTATTGGGATTTGATTTGATGTGGACATATGTTTTTTGGAAGGGCTTTTCTGTAAACAAACAAGGATCTTAGTGAAGGAGACTGAGTAGTATTTGTAGCACTAACAGGAAGGTTTGCTGTTGTTTGATTTATAGTTTGCCATTGAGAGGAATTTGGGAACTTAACAATGTGAGTATGCTAAATAATAAACGCCTTTGCTGCTTATTCAGTTATTTGGTCCCTCTTCCCTTCCCAACACAAACTGGCACACTACCCTGAAGTTGATTCATAATTTTTTTTCCTGGTTATTCGTTCAATTAAAGTCTCATTTATAGTCTCCTCTCTTTGTTTTTGGGTAATATGGTCAGCGGATTAAATGGATCTGGAGACTGAAAACAGATTAGCTGCTATGCTTATGAGGGAAGCAGCTGAAATGCGGCGGCAGGCTGAACAGGAAGGTGTTCTGGCTTATCTTCATAAGCCTAATGTAAGGACTCGGCCAAATTCACGTTTTCTCACTGCTACTGTTCGTGGGGTACAGCAAGGTTAATTCCTAGTCACTAATTTAAGACACAGCTTGGTTATTATTGCTCGAGCTTGTCTTATGTTCTAGGGCTGTTCTTGTGAGGAAGTTTTATCATTTTGCGGGAAACAATAGCTATATTTCTGATTCACATTTTGACTTTTCCTGATTGCATTAAATATATCTGTTGATTAATTAACCTGTTTGGTGAATGTTGGGTATGCCATTTGAGTTTAGAACAGTTCTTATTATTCAAACTTGGGGCTATGACTTAAAGGAAACTCATGACTACTTTATCTGTGTTGAAACTTGAAATTTTATCTTCATTTCTCGAGTGTTTGAGGCAGTCAAATTGCCATCTTCCTCCTCTTAGTTGTGTAGTGTGCAGTGAGTGCAATTGATATCTGTGTTGTGCTGATAGTTTATAGTTATTGCATATGATTTTTTTTTTTCCGATTCTTTGTAACAGCAAATCGAGCTGTTGAAGTGAATGAGATGTGGCGAGTTCGACAGAAAGAACTAGATCTGGATAAACGGGTTAAAGGTGCATCAAAAGATAAAAGCAATGATCACAGAAGCCATTGGGATGGTAACTCATCCAGAAGCCCAGTAAGACATGCTGCTTTTGATAATAGCGCTGATGCATCTGCTTCATGTTCAAGTAAAATAGAATATGAGTTGGATAAATGGGGTAAGGTCACATCAAAAGATAAAAGCAGTGCTGACAGAAGCGACAGGGATATTAGGAATGGTTACTCATCAAGAAGCACAGGTGGGCATGGTGTAGTTGATAATAGCATTAGTGCCCCCTCATCATGCTCAAGTAAACGAGATCATTATCTAGAACCAGAAGGTCTAAAGGATGAAGAGCTTGAGGAGTTTCTTCACTCGAGGTATTAATGCTTTCTGATGTTTTGTTTGTATGCATGTCTTCATATAATCTCTACTTTTTTTTTTCACTGTTGAAACTCCATTTTGGTGCAGGACCAAGCGAGGCAGAGGTGCCGTTGGTCCCAGAATGGATGAGACCGGGCCTTACCTTCCTCCACGTCCAGATGGGGAGGCTAGTCCCACTCCTGATGTGAGGGAACGTCGTCTTGTTTATGGTCCTGAGAGGCCTCCATCACTCAATTCATACGAATCTTCTGAAGAGGAGCTTCACGAAGAAAGGCGGAAAAAGAGTAAAAAGTCTCGCTTTGGCAACTCGGACAGCCATTCTAAGAAGCGCAGGTCCAAAGAGAAATCAAAGCACAAGAAAAAGAGGAGGGATGAGAAAAGAAGTAAACACCATCACTAAGGACTATCATGTTATTTGATATTCTCACAGTTGTGGGGTGACTGCAGGCAATTTGGATGAAAAGTTGAAAACATTTGTACCTTGTACAGATATACTTTCTGTAACATAAGTGAGGTTTATTTTGGTTTGAAACAGATAATAATTAAAAGCTTCCTGAGATATTTTTTGAAAAATGATGATTATTTCCCAAAAATGATTTCGGCGAGATATATATCATTCTGGTTCTTATGTCCAAAGTAAGGATCCAAATCTCAATTGTTATTACTATTCAAGTTTCTGGGATCAGCTATTTAGCTAACTGCAGATATGCTAGTTCTTTGCCCACTTCAAAATGCCCTTTTGACAAATCATTTGACATTTCAAACTACCAAACCATGCCTCACCGGAAGATTGATTTTGGTGTCCGGAGGAGGTCAGATAACCCAAGTTCCCCAACTGCATCTGTCCTGCTTGGGTATAGAATAAGGCCAATTGAATAGATGGTTAAGATTCAGCTGCTCGCCTTGGTTTGAGGTCTCTTGTACTTGATTAGGTTTCTTAGTCCTTCACTAGGTTGTTTTGAGTAGAAATTCATCGCGTGTTGCCAACATTTCATGCCATCCGAGTCAAAATTCTCATCATCAACTTCAGTGAGCTGAATGTTGTGGAGATTTTCACCTCTCATGACATATTCTCCGTTGTGCATGCTTATCTTCCATCTTCATCCATTTTGTATTTACACCATTGTCTATTTTAACGTTGGCGTTCCTTCCATAAAATCAACTACAGTTGTTATTTTTCATCAGTCACAAACGTGGTCCTTGATAAAATGACACATACGGGAGCCATGTAACGTGTTGTTCTAGAAACCAATGTAGCCACATCGTTTTAACCACATCGGTAATGTCAATTGATGACAACACAAAGTCCGCCTCTTCCTAGACTATCAGAAACCTGACAAAACGGCATCAATTGTAGATGACAAAAGGTTCGATCACTTGACTCAGTAGATCAGCAATACCGATTTACTAATAAATCATTTGCTAATGTTGTTTACATGAGCAATAAATAGGGACCACGAAAGCTCCAATTACATTGCAACAACACACCTTGTTTCTATTTGGAATTATTCTGGCATCTATTTCTTGCTAATTACATATCAGGTAGCTGCATGGAGGAGACGGCATTTATTATCTGGATACAAGGGAAAGACAAGACAGAGAGACTATGAGATGACTCAACCAAACTCCACCCATCTCATCAAGAAATATCCGCATGCTCCTAGAGCATATTTAATGCGTGCTTTTGAAAAATTCACAACCATTTATTACCCTTTCATTTATTAGTTATTATGTGTGGTATTTACATATATTATATAACTATCTCAAATCTTTATAGGGGTCATTCATCCAAATTCCAGAGTGACTACTTTAGGGTCATCCATATGTAGCTACTTATGCTATCAATACAATAACCTATTTATTCAGGAAAGTACGTAGTCGTTTGCTGGCATGCCTCATTGCCTTGCAACAAAAAACGATAGTAGTTGATGTACATCCTAAAACCGAATTTGAAGTAGACATGTTGTTAGCTGTAGCTTTCCCTTCTTCACTTTCCATAACAATTTCCTGTCACCCACCAATCACATTCCAGCTGTTCTGATGTTAAGCCATCCAATTGGGTTCATAGGAATATTATTTGTCATGAGTCTTCAACGAGATGGTCTGTCTCATCAAAGATCTCCTCCTACAGAGATATTGTTGAAACTTGAAAAGCTTGCTACAAGATTTCAAGAGTCATCAACTAAGATTTGTTCACAATGACCGTTAATTAATTAGTACCTGTAAAAGCTCTTCAATAACATCTTCCATGCTAATTATTCCAACAGCTTCTTCTTCTTGTAGTGGCTTTGGGAGTGGATTCCCATCTATCTCCAAAATATCCGAATATATATGTTTTGACCATTTTCTGCTCCTAGAGCCACTCCTGTTCGAACTTGAGTTTGTAAGGCCTTTCCACTTGTGTATTGGCCTCCTCCTTGCTCTCAAGATTCTATCTTGGGGAGGCTTTTCGGCATCAATATCCACCTTCATCTCTCTCACTGACTCTACTTTCACATGCATGACATGCCAAAGTATTCATTATGAAAGAGAAAAAAAAATTATGAGTTTCTAATAGAATCTAAACAAATTGTTACCAAAATATAAATAATTTGAGTTGATTATTTACAACATGTGCTTATTACCAATGGCACTATTGTTGGAAGATTCACGTGGTGTCTTGTCACGCCTTCTGACAACAACAGCCATGTGGCTAAAACCCTTTTGGAACTCATTCAAAATATCATACAGTGGCATAGTTTCAGGAACCCTGCCAACATATGCAATATTATGTTGATATAATGCCTACTAACTTCAATAGGCCATCAAAACTACAACACATTTGCAAGACATTGTACCTTGGAATTCTGCGTATGGTCACATTCTTCACGGGTACTTCATTTTCCGGGTCAATTGTCAATAAATTCTTGACCTGAATTGACAAAGCATGCATGCTTAAAACAAAGGTAATGACAATCAAGAGAAGTAAAAGAACAGGGTGATGTAAAAAATGAAAAAGCATATGAATTTCATCGAACAAAATTTACTGATATAAAATTTACTGTATACCAAGATGAGGCCAATAATGTTTGTAGGCTTCTCATAACAAACTGGGACTCTGCTATGCCCTTTCTCCAATACCAGATTCATCAGATCCCTGCTCAATAATAGCCTTTTAATTAGATGAGGGAAAGTTGTATGAAATACAAAAGCTTGCTTGCATTTTGTAAATTTTTTTGAGACACTAGTTTACCAATCAAACTTGGCATTAATATCAATAGAAAATATTTCTGTTATAGGAGTCATAGCATCACTGGCTTTCTTCTCAGTGAGTTCAAGCGCCCCAGAAATGATGGTTGTTTCAACATGTGATAGTTCCCCACCTTTTCCAGCCTAATGTAATTCATCATGGAACAGCACCAACAAACACAGGTAAGCATGAATGTTTGCTGATACAAGATGAAAGATCACTGCAGCATACTGATGTGAAATAACAAGATGAACACATACAAGTCTTCTTCAAGAGCAAGTGAATAAAAATATTCACGAAGTATAGATGCATGCCTATGTTTCAAGCTAGAACATCATGTAGCACTGATACTGACCTCATTGCCATGCAAATTTACTAGTGTTTTCAACTCAGCTCTGCGGAAAAGGGATTCCTTTCGACGGCCCAGCAAATAGTCCAACAACTGAAACACCATACAAATGCACCAAAAATCCAAGAAGGGAATTAAAATCAAGAAATAACGAATTGAACTTGGTCTAGGTCTGCTCAAATAAAACTATAAAAATTATGCTGAATGTATGTCACCTTGCTAAGTGGAAAAGCAAAAGGGTAACATATCCATATAAGAACACGAACAACTGGAGCCACTTTTGCACCAATTGCTAAACCATACCGAGAGCAAACTGATTGGGGCATAATCTTCACACAAGTAAATAGATGTCAGAGGACCTTTATACAACAAGCTGATTAATGCAAACAATCAGAAAAATATAATCAAAATCTTTGACAAAAATCATGATAGTTATTAGATGAAATGAAATTATATGAGTTTATTTACCTAAAATCATGTTACATCATTAAAGTTTCTAGGTCTCTAGCAGCTTTTGACAATGCAAAAAAACTTTCTCACCTCACCAAAGAGAAGAATTAATGTCACCGAAATCAGGACAGCGCCCCAAGCATTGACAAGCTTATCAAGAAAGATAGGAAGTCCCTAACAAAAGCGACACCCATCTCAGATATTAGCTGGATATTATAGTAAACCCAAGTGATTAAATACACACTTGCACATGAGTTTAGTTGTACCTCCATGGCTATTGCATTGCAAATGAGCAGGGTGCAAAGCAATAAATGTTGATTCCTTACAACAGGCAATATCTTCTCTGTAATGACACACAAGTCACCAGCTCAAAAAACTGTAAGAAACTAAATTAACATCTCTTTTTGAATTCTTGGTAAAAGACTAAATTAGAAAGCTTTCTTTCCACACGAATATTAATATAAGGCTCAAACTTTATACGACTCCCAGCAATGTCATGTTCACATTAATACGTGAAATTATTCCATTAATTTTAGTCAAATAACATGGCTGAGACAAAGAAAGAAACATAGAGAATACCGGCATGCTTGCGATCCTGAGGGGTCCCGGACTTAGCAAGGACCTCAAGATCAACAAGGCTTAGTGACATGAGGCCTAATGTGAGGCCTGACATCAATCCAGCGAATATCACCAACAGCACGCTCACTGCTATGTTTATGAAAAAATTTGCTTCGCAGCACGCAACATGCTCCTCCATTGAAAATTTGAAGACACTCAGCTCTCCCTCTTTCTCTCTCTGTATCTTCAACTCGTTCTTATTCAACCAATCCTTGAGTCAGAAAGAGAAAGCATAGGCCTCAGCGGTTCATCACCTCGATTGCTTTAAAGGGTCATCGAATTTTGCCAGAAAGATCGTTTATTTATTGTTTATTTTGGCCTTGGGGATGCAATAGAATTGTCGAAATGTTTGTTTGTTTGTTTGAGAGTGCTTGTTTCACACTGATGCCAAGTCTGTGCTATGCTATGCTATGCTAGCTTTGCTCTGTCTATGTTCTGTTTCTGCTGTGTGTCCCTCTGTTGCATTGAGGGCTGTTTATAAAACATCGACAACATAGCTCAAAGGGGACCCACAATCACTAAGCAAAGAAACTTGGCACCTGGCATTGTTTTTTGGGGCTCCGAAAAGGGTTCCTTAATTCCTTATTCTCTTCTCCTTTTGTTAGAATAAAGGTTTAATCTCATTCTCACCACTATCGCACATTCCAATTGGAGGGCTTCTGTTTTGTCTGTGATATGCATTGCTCACATGATCATTTGACTGTATAATGCGAGTAAATTGAAGCTTTATGTGATTTTGTCTACGGGGTTTCTCCTATTTCTTATAAAAGAATTTTCAATGTGTCTTTCTGAGCAATGACATACTTTTGTCATTGACATCATCACCATTTTGTCATTACACACAAAAGGTTGCTTCTGGGACGGGCATGAAACTAGCTGTCCACAAACTTCTGCCATGGCCATTTATTCTATTGGATTTTGCATTGTAATAGCAATTACTAGTGTTTACGAATTTATGAATGTATTTCTATACAATTGGATTACTTGATTCTGCACCTTCTTTTAGCATAAAAAAGAAGGTGCTGATTGGAAGATGCTGTGTTTAAACATTATGTGTGTGGAAGAGTGCTTGCATGGAAGGAGTGACTAAGGGTGGAAGATGTGATCACTGGACACTCGTTTGACTAATATTTGATGTTTCAGTCTAGACTCTCCGAGTTGGAACAACATTGTGTGAATGACAACATTGTTATCGACGGATTTTTCAGCCAGTCAGATAGAGACAGGTTTTTCATTGTCGATTTTAAGGTCATACTCTTCTTCTACATCAATCTAGTACGTTGAGAAGAATCGTTTAGTCTAATTACTCCCTCCGGTCCATTGATGTTAATGGATTTTGCGGTATATGTCATTTGATAACTAAAATTGATGGAAAGAGAACAGAACAATGATATTCTACGATGAAGACCAGATTTGTGGCGTTATGGTTAAGGATTTATTGGCCAGTCAGACAAGCCTTAAGAATGTGTTACATATAAAGTAATTCATATATCTTTATCCATCAACTTAAATTAAAATAAAAGTATTTATAGACTATCTCTTCTAAAGGTTTAAATTGATATTATTTTTTTAATGAAATTAACAGAGGTGCATGCCAATGATTTTATTTCAAAAGAATGAAATGTTTTTCACCTTTAAAACCAAACGCCTTTTACCATATATGGATGATTGATTCGATTCTTTCAAAAAATACATGTGTCTAGTTTCTTTTTTCTTCGAAGATGGATTGCTCTCTGGTGAAGTGATTCTTCCCATTTTGTACTGAAAAAGGAATTGACTATGAATAATTTTAGAAAAATATCCAATTATGTTGGGAATGTTCATGAAAAGTACAGGCGATCGGATTGCGCTGAGTGTAACATGTGCACTATATACTCTTTTTTGTTTTTTTTATACATATACTCTTCTTTGTTTATTTATATTTATCGTTTAGTGTAGTTATATTCAAGTTTTAAAGTGTTAAAATAATTTTAATTATAAATAAAATGTTTGTATTTGATTAATTTTATAAAATTATTGTTATTATTTTATAAGTTTGATTTTGATGCACTATGTTTTACATTATCATAGAATCAATATTTTTTGTTTGATGACTGTTCAAGTAGCAAATATAAAAATTAATTATTATAATTATTATAATAATATGATTATATGACTATATAAATTTTTTATATTATCAGTTCATAGAATTGAAATTCTTGTTTTATTATTAAATATAAATTAAATCAATCAAAACACTTAAATATAAACTTAAAAATTAATTAATTAGACTGAATTAAATCTGTATTAAAAAGTATTAAAGCTGAATTAAATAAATGAAAGCAGGTTTTGTTTTCAAAAAAGAGTTTAAAATAATAGAAGTCTAGCTTGTTTTAAAGATCCGATTAAATTACTAATAATTTCAACAAAAAATCATAGTGAAAGTGCAAAATCTCAAGATTCTCTTCTGAGGATATAAATTCAAACTTTAATCACGTAATTATCACAGGTAAAAAGTCACTTGAGTGAATTAAATTTCGCTCGTCATGGTAGCTGGTACAAGTTGCACTTTGCTATCATGCACTTCCAACTCACAACTCAGAATCAGATCCATAAAAATCTTTAATACTTCTACATATAAAAATTATTACAACCTCTGAAAAATGAGTGCATAATTAAATCCAACGGAGAAAAAAAATAATAATACAAATCAGAAAACAAAAAATCCTACTCCCCAATAAATAAATAAATATCAGTGCATCCAATGATTTCACCGCTTTCTGACTCTCACCGACTCAGAGAGTGACTCACTCACGTCACACACAGCTCACAGATCTGATCTGAGTGGTGATTGAAAGAGATCCAACTTTCTTGATTTGTCAGCAGTTTCAGGTAACCATTCATTCACTTGCCTCAATTCTTCATTCTTCTCGTTTTCCAAGCATACCCATTTTGCTTACTCTCATGATTGTGGACTTTAGTGTGCTAAAGTTTGCATTTTTAGTCTAAAGTTTCATCATTTATTGTTTGCTTGCTTCCTTCAATGCTATATATCAGTTTCCCAATGGATTTCTATGAACTTTGTTTTCGATTAAAACTTAAACCCTTTCTGGGTTTACCTCATTGGGAACTTTTTTTTTTTTTTGGTTATTTGCTTGTTTTTAATGTTTTAAGTTCTGAAACAAACTTTGTGCTAAGTTAGGAGCATAGCATTTTTTGTTTTTCTTGTTTGCTCACTGGCATGAAGTTTTTATTGCCCTTTTTATTTTATTCGAGGTTGTTGGAATCAATGATTGATGGGTTTCTTATATTATGATAAATTAACTGGAAATACCGTTTGCAACTTGCCAAGGTATTACTTCTATAGAAAGTGATATGGGTAAAAAATGGATTTTGCTATGTGGAGTTTGATGAAACTTCAAGGTGGATTTTGCTGTGTAAGGTTCTTGGCACTGCAAAATATAGTTACTTGTTTGTGGCTCCGACTTTGAGAACTGTAAGGAAATTGTAGCTGTGGGAAAACAGTTTGGGCAGCAGAAACATATACTGCCACCCAATTCATAGTGATGAGTGGCAAAAGTTTGATGGAATATGAAAGCAGAAATATTTTTTATTTATTGGAAACACCAAAATTGAAATTTGAAATTTTTGCTAAAACTTGTGCTAGGTTTGAAGGCTCATTGCTATTATCATGTCAAGGAGGCCTGTAAATCCTTCACGTCGGATAGCTGATGATGGGAGTATACCATTTGTGGCCTCTATTCAGTCCAAATCTCGCAACTCTTCCCTGCTATCTATTGGGCTTGTTGTGGTGGTAAATTTTCTTTGAAATGTGTATCTCATCATAGAAATACTTTGGCATAATTATTTATGTGCAATATTTATATGTGCTTGTTTGATGTACCTTTTTGGCACCAAATATATCCTACATTTGTGAAAAATTTCTCCCTGATCTCCACCTTTCCTAACTCATCTTATGGTTTTTCTCGATTTACTTTGTACAGTATGCTTGTCGCTGCTTGCTTTATACATATTTCTCATCTAATAAGTGATAGTTGCAAATTTTCAGGGTGCAATCCTTCTGATTGGTTATTGTTATAGCAGTTCAGGTTTGTAACTAATCTGTTAACATGAAGTCTGTAATCTTTGTAAAGTTGTAATGAAGGATCTTTTTCATTAAACAGTAAAAGGATTTTGAATATGTTCGTATCTAAAAGCAGAACACAGGTTATATTGGCATGTAGAAGAAAATGATCCATTGATTTTGCACTAGTTTTTAGATCCTATCTGATCCTGCCATCATTGATCTGCCCTTCTCAAATTGTCAAATTGGTAATATGAAATCTATGTAAATTGATTGTAAAATAATTATATAAAATGAAAAAAAAAGAAAAAAAAGGAAAAAGAAACTGGCACACATCACTGATGAAATTTCAATGAAGATGTTGTGTCATGAATTTGCATTTGCTATAAAATTCTGACGGTACTGATCTTTGCTCCAATCTGTTGGGTCACATGCCAGGTGGGGCTAGCAGTGATATCAAGGATGTAAGTAAACTTGAAGGTAAATATTTAAACTATCATTTTACAATTTAAAATCTTAAGCTTCCAAAACACTTTCCTTATAGGACTGCATATACATTGTTCATATGACGCTGAAGTACTGAGTTACTGGATACCTTATTCTTATTTGTATTTCCTCTAAATAGGCTCTTAAGCCTCTTATTATTTTCAAGCATATGTGAAAAAATAGACTACTAGAATTCTGGGTTGCTCATTTTGATTGTGTTTGCCCCCTTATGCTAGTTGCAGAATGTGCCTTGTTGATATAATTGAGGTGTGCTTAATTTAGGTGGCACGGCCTCTGAGTCTCTCTGTGTCTCAAATATGCTCAGACAATGGCTTGCATGTTTCTAATATTGAGAAAAGATCTAAAGATAGGACACAAGGGTGAGTGAGCAGTGGAGCCTCATTAAGTGAGAGATGGGTCTGATATAGTTTTCTTCCTTGTACTGAACATTTTTTATTATATAGTTGGTGTATTATAAGTAATGCTTGGAAACTGATGACAATGTATCTTAATCTGTCCATTAGACATTATTGATGTGTTATCTTGGTACTATAAGTAGGTACAACTTAATTGGCATGGCATGTAATGTAGAACTGTTGATTACAAATTTTGGTAGTGAAAATCGTGTAGCAATTCAAACAGCTCTAGTGTGCATATGCAGGTGGTATCTCTTGCACAGCAGAAGTGCTGCAAGCATTGCCGATTTTGAAGAAAGCATATGGAGACAGTATGCATAAGGTTTTGCATGTTGGCCCTGACTCTTGTTCTTTGGTTTATAGTTTGTTACAAGAAGAGGAAACTGAGGCTTGGGGAATAGAACCATACGAGTTAGATGATGTTGGTGCAAAGTGCAAGAGTCTTGTACGCAAGGGCATTGTGCGTGTAGCTGACATAAAGTTTCCTCTACCCTACCGTCCAAAGTCCTTTTCTCTTGTAATTGTGTCAGATGCTTTGGATTACTTATCTCCAAGATACCTGAATAAAACCCTGCCAGAGTTGGTGAGGGTTTCTGTTGATGGCGTTGTTGCCTTTGCAGGTACATCCCCTAATGAAGCTTCTGTTCTTCTGGTTTTTGCTTCTATACATTGGAATTTAGTCTAGAACTGGATTTATGTTAGGCAACTAGTTTTGCTGGCATAGGTGTTCAACTGCTTAGGGGTTAGGGCTACATTCACCAATTGGGTGTCAGTCATTTTTCTGAATATAGCAATATTGCATGTGTACCTACTTCAAAAGGAAGAGATCTTGTTCCAAAGTTATTCATAAACTCCATATACCAGTCCCATAAACAATTAAATGTGATAAAAGATGAAGTTTTGGTTCACTTTTTGCTTTCTTTGTCCTGACTCCTCATTTTCATTCATAGGTTATCCAGGCCAGCAGAGAGCTAGAGGTGGAGAAGTGGCCAAATTTGGTCGCCCAGTAAGTGACTAGTATTTAGTGAATTTGATAGGCTTTAAGTTGGCTGCATACAGCTTTATTGAAGTTAAAAGGACCATGACTCTACTCTCACGTTGGTTGCAAATTACCCAATTTTATCATTTTTTAAGTGGGACAAGTCATTTAGTAGGGAAATTATTGGCTTTTTATGTGACATTTGGATGAAGGACTTATAATGACTTAATTGTTCTTAAATGGAATTTTTTTAAAAGAAGAAAGGAAAGTATGAAATGGGCTTTTGAGCATTTATTGAAACAAGAAATCTTGATGGGTAGAAAGAGAAAAGAGGAATTGGATTCCTAAGGAAGTCAATTGGTGATAGATTTTCTTCAGCAAATAGTACCATCTTTCCGAGATTGGTATGGGTGGAATTTATTTATTGATTGTAAATAGACTGATTCCATGGGCAATATCAGATTGAGTTAATTTGTAGATCAAGCTCATTTTGGAAATGAATATGAATTCCATGACTTCATTTTCATACTGGCATACTTGATGAATTGTTTCCTTTACTTTTGTCAATAATGACATGACCGTTTTAATGTACATAAGTTAATGTCGCTTAAATTTGAAAATTAATATATTGGTCAGTTACATGTATCTTAAAATTATTGGGGGAAAAAACTAAGCAAACTTCATATTCATGACAACAATTGCAAGTTTAAGAAGTTTAATTCTAGTGTTCCAAATTCATACCAAGAAAAGTATGCTTCTATTTATGAAGGGACTTGATTTTCTTTTTATGAAGGCCAAATTGCGCAGCTCATCGTGGTGGATAAGATTTTTTGTTCAGACTAACTTGGAAGAGAATGAAACTGCCGGCAAGAAGTTTGAGCAGGCTGCAGCCAAGAGGGGATACAAGCCAGGTTGCCAAGTTTTTCACCTCAAATCATACTCTTGATTCTTTCGCTGTCTTGTTTTAAACTCTTTATGGTTAGAAACCATGCTGATGTATAGGCAGGCATCGTGAGCACCCGAAGGGTAAAAGTTCCATATATTTTGGTTCGAGTTATAGTCATGTTTGATATTCCAAATCACGATAATGATGAGACATTTGATACAAATATTTATTTTCTTGGTAATCCCTTTTGTAAACTATTTGTCTTGATAGTGTTCTGTTGTTTTCTTTTCACGGTTGTTCTTTGTTTCCTCAGTATTCAGAAGAATTGCTAATGGCAAGAATAATTAGGTACAGCAATTGCAGATGTAGTTTCATCTGAATGCAATAGACAAAGGCTAGAGTTTAGGTGATGAAGGTGCTTTCCTTTATTATTGAAATACCTACACTATTCTGATGAGGGGAATACCCTCCATATGATCTTAAAGCTGGATGGGCATGCTTCCAGCACAAACATCTCGTGCCAGTACTTGATTCAAGTACAATTGGACACATTTATGTTATACATGCTTCTTTATTCTATGGAAGGACAAGAGACAAGTGCTTTTAGTTGTACTTGATGGGTTTTTATGGAATTGTATGTTACGGATTGATAGTGAAATTTTAAAAATTTTTGAAACTCAAAATTGGATTTATGCAAATTGATCAATTTGAAGGAAAGATTCGTGTTATGTACCTGGGAGCATGCATTATAAAACTCGTCGTGCTTAGATTGTAGGCGCTCCTCAAGGAACGGCTATCCTCGACTAGTATACACGCACAAACGATCACGGTGCTAGCTCCGTGCAATTCAAAATTGCATGTTTAGGGTTTCCTTCAATGTTGTTTTCGGTTTCTGAAGTCGTGTCACACACAAACAAGAACCCTTATCTCTTTTATTTATAGAGAGATATACTATCCTAATTAATTAAGAAAATGATATTTAGTTAAAAATATATATATCTTTTAGAATTTGAAAATAAATTTTTTTAAATATGTTTTTACAATATCCAATATATTTCGTCATTAAATTTTAAATTTATGTTACCTAATAATATAAAATAAAATTACGAATTTAATATACAGATAATATATTTCATACATATATATTTATACATATTAAAATTTGAATTCTTAAATATCCTTAATCTGTTTGATACGTTGTTTGTTTGATACGTTGTTAATGCATGATCCAATAGGTTTATATTGCGTTGACAGTAGGCCCAATGCTATTATCACACCTACAAGTCATAAGTGGTTTCTAGCAAAACTTTATGATCAACCCAAATAATAGTATATTAAAAGTCTATATTAACTTAATCAATATAATATGTCATAATCCTTTTATCACACAATATCTAATTTGACCATAAGACATGGATAATATCATCCTTATATTGTTCAACTACAATTTACTAATCTCGAAATAGAAATCAAATCACACTGATGACTCCATCAGTTTATTTGAGTACTATCATGCATTTCTCTATCTCATTTATTAAGGGACCCAATAGATATTTACCTTTCTCAAAAAGAGGGACAAATCTTATCTTGTTTAGTCACTTTCCTCTGTATAAATTATATTATATTCAACCATAACCTTTATAATTATTCGGTTAAAGAAAACATTTGATTATGATAAAACATAATGCTCTTTATGTAGGAAGCTGTGTAAACTTAAGTATAAGGATTTAGTGGCATAACTACTAATCACTTATAACATTAATCTAAGTAGTGATCTCACAACGTATCTATCCAGTATCTTGTTTTCTAACAAATATCCACAAGTTAAATTTGTACCATGCACATAATTTTCAATTAAGCTTATACTAGTCTTATATCATAATATTAATGATCATCTAGGGATATATTTATTATTATATGTAACATACAAATATAATAATAAAGAAAATGAAAAAACATCTTTCATCAATGAAAATATAATTAATATAATAAAGGTTTCATAAATAGCTTACGGCAGAATCCCTAACACCACTTAGTCACTCATTCTAGCCGTGAGGTGGTGAGCGTTGTTCTGACTAGAACCAGCATCCAATGCATGTGATGTGTGCTTCCCAATTTCCAATGAAATTGTTTCCACTTCCACCTCTCTTTTTTTCAATAATTAAAAATGCTTGACTATGAGAGAAAAGTGATGAAGTGCAAAAGTTCAACAAAGCACTAAAACGATGAAAACAAAAGAAAAATCAGAAAACGAAAAACACAATCCTAGCACCAAAACCCAAGGTAGATTCAAAACACCAAACATAACCACACATCAAGGAAGCAGAGGAAGGGCCACAACAACATACTTGGAATGACTTGTCCATGGAGAATTGAAGATTCTATAGATTTCTAGATAATGTGAAGGGTAGAACCTGATGTATTAGTCATTCATATATACTCGATAGATTATTTTAGGAGTAAAACAAAGAGAGAAAAAAGAAAATATACTGTCCATACAAATTTCATCATGAGTTGTGACTTTGGTTTGTGATAACGAGATTGATTCAATCAAATATGATTGCCTATAGTTTAGCATCACCAAAAATGTTATTTCAATGCCCAATTAAGCGAGTGTTTCATTGGGAGACCCATTCCATCAATATTGAATGTGATAGTGGCTTCCACTTATCTCACTTATTTATCACATCCAATAATAATAAAATGAGTATTATAATGAAACACCTACTCTTAGGTATTAAAATATCATCACTCATTGTATCATTGGTCCTAAAAAAGATTGGTTGTGGCATGTTCCTGATTCCTGTATGGTAGGCTCCTCAATCACATGCACAGGGCACACAGCAAGCATGCATGTTGTCGTATGCGACAAACAATCCTTGTACTACTTGGCCAAATTGTAAGCAAATATGCCCAATCTTAATTCCATCCTCCTCATTCCTCCTACCTACTTGTATACCTGTTACAATTATAACCAAGAGAAATTTATTCATACATCAAAACCTCTACCACTACGAAATACCTTATTTTTTTCTCTCTCTTTCTATGGTATAATGGTGCCAACTTTGGTTTCCACTTTGGATATACAAATACCATTAATCCATAGTGCAATGATAGCACTTCACTATACCTAGCGGCATATATAATCACTAGTTAGCTGCTTTTAAGGTATTGGATTGTTGCCTTGAGTACTCCTTGACACTGCCTGCCACTCAATGACAGGGATTACTAATCTATAGTTCTATACAGTTATATAACAATGCTTGGATGAACGGTTGAAAACTTGTCTCCAAATTATATACTCTACCTCTGTTTATATAAATTCTTGCTACTGATGCGTTTTTCAAGTACTAGTTAATTGCAACTCAAAGAAATGGGGACAAAGTGTTGAATTTGCACTGAATTCCCCACTTGTCTACTAGACCCAAACGCTTAACTCCGAAAGAGGAACGCAGATTGTGAAATTTTAATTACTCAAATGTTCAATAAACTTAAAATATTACAATGATTCCTGTCAGAACCTCTCGACACTCCCAAGGTAACAAATTAAACTCAAATTCTGATACTATATAATAAAATGATCTCTCCCAAAAGTTTAAACAGGTATAGATACATGTTAATGATTTTATACTCTAAGTCATTATCTTTAATCTTGATTTTCCAAAAAAGAAAAGCTCGGTTGAGTTTCTCCCTTTTTATTTTTTTCCTCCTACAAACCACAATTGAGCTTTTAAACTTTGTTTGCTTTTGGCGTTTTGCATGAGTATTTCTGTTCGTTGCTCTCTCTCTCTCTCCTTGATCATTTTATACTTTCTTCTCCTTCCATCATCCCGTAATCTATGTGATCAACCTTTGCGGCGAAAACTCATCCGTTAATGTCGTTATACTTTTCTTCTATGTCACTTCAATTCTACGACAAGCTTCCGCTCTTTTCAACTCATCTGTCATCAGTAATTAACGAAAGTTATGGTAGTTTTGTTCGTTTGAATAATTTAATTATAATCCACTTCGCAGCTTCCAATTTCTTTTATCCAACTTCGAGGTCCTACTGATTGGTTTGTCTAGCACAAATTAATAATACCAAATTGTCTTGAATAGGAGCATTTCATCTTATAAGTATGCAAATCAACATTTTTTATGTATAAAATTATGCTGATAAAAAATAGTAAATTTGTATGTCTAGGGTGAGAACTTCCAATATAATCTAAGATCTTCTCTTAACATAACAAACGTTATTAGCATTTTTCCAAGTAACTCATGATTTAAACAACGAAATGTATATGGAAAAACTCGTACGTACACTTTTTCTTCTTATTATATAATACCTCAAATCAATAAAGCAACGGAGAATAGGAAAGTTCACATGCCTGATAGGCGCCAATTTTTTTCATGTCAATAAATGATCTCAGGCTTCCGAAATTTGTGGCTAGAAGTCATGGAGAGGCATGTGAAATATTGGGTCCCTCCCCACAAATAATTGCTAGATTCATATCATACTTAATTTACATGTATTTGTTGATATATGATAGTGATATATGTATGTCATGCTTTTTTGGTAGTTTATGTAGTCAGACGCTAAATAGCAGCAAGAGAGGTAATCACATGAATCTACTGTTAGATGCAGACTTCAATAACCAAGGAAAATATAGATTATTATGCAAAACTTTTTAAATTAGCTACAGACGTACTTAAAATTTAGTCTATATATAAAGAATATTTTATCAAGCTTGTTTTATAAAATTCGAACTCAAACTTTCATTTTGCGGATGTACGACTACGATCTCAAGTGAATTTTTACCTGCAACTTTAGGATTCGATTGTGGGAATCCCTACAATGGCGAGTTCTCTTTATCTGATCAACACTCTTAACCTCAAATTGCATGAGCAATTCTAAACCAAAAAACTCATACAATTATTAAATTTTAAATTTTAGTCTTTCGTAGTATCCAATTGCAAGCATGATTAATTATATATGAAATTAATTATAAAAATATTTTGAGTGAGAACTAATTAATGACACCATAATTATATAAACAATTTTATTTAAAACATTAAGGAAAAGCTTATTTTACAGTTAATATCAAGTTATAAATTATCTTAAAAATTTTTTAAAATATATATGTAGAGACTCGATATCAAATTAAATTAGATAGTTATGTGTGTATATATACATATTAAGTCAGTTGTGATCCGAAAGGATTTAACGCAGCATTCAGGGTGCTAAAGATACCTTTAAAAAAATAACTAGTATAGTAACATTAATCAGAAAAAAGTAATTGTGGAATAGAATCCAAACCAATGAGATCACTTAGGTGATAGTGGGCAATAAAATATAATGTCTTCTATTGTCTTTCACTTGTCGCCATACAGAATCACGCATGCATGAACGTTTTGTTCGTATTCGGTATCTAATATCAAATTTTCCTCTCACTTGTCGCCATTAATTAGTTTCCTTCTTTACCAGATTTTTCAATTAACTGAATCAAAGTAACGAGAATACCCACTTATTACCCAGTAGGTATCCTATCTCTATTGTCGTTACTACTTTCTTTTCAGGGAATCTTGAAAAGGGTAGGGTGAGAAGAGACTAGAGGCTACCCACTAACATGATTTGAAAAATATATCTCTTTTTATTTTCCATTTTTTCTTTTCTCTTATATACGGTTTGATATGCTAGCTCCATAATTCTCATGCTATAAATATATACCTTGAACAACAAATCCCTCAGCCACATATCCATTAATTCTCCAAGAGAGTAAACAAACCAACAACAATGAGGCTCCCAACAACATACCTTCATGTGATCTTAGCCATTTTCTTCTTAATGTGCTCAACCATTTCCCTAGCCCAAAATACCCCTCAAGATTTCCTCGCTGTTCACAACCAAGCCCGTGCTCAGGTTGGTGTTGGTCCACTCTCATGGAACCACACCCTCCAAGCCTATGCTCAGCACTATGCCAATGAGAGAATCCCTGACTGCAACTTGGAGCACTCTATGGGCCCTTTTGGCGAGAACCTCGCCGAGGGCTACGGCGAGATGAAGGGTTCGGATGCTGTGAAGTTCTGGCTCACTGAGCAGCCAAACTATGACTATCACTCAAACTCTTGCGTGAATGATGAGTGCCTGCATTATACTCAGATTGTGTGGCGCGAAACGGCTCATCTTGGGTGTGCTAGAGCTAAGTGTAACAATGGCTGGGTCTTTGTCATTTGCAGCTATGACCCACCAGGCAACATTGAAGGCCAGCGACCCTATTGATTTAATTTCCTTATATATATATATATAAAGAATTAATGATATGTCATGTATTAAGTGATTGAGTAGAAATTAATGTGTGAAATTTATATGAAGGGCTAGTATATGATATTTACGTTATTAAGTTGTTTAGTGCTTTCGTTATTATGTGGTTTAGCCGTTTAGCAAATGAGGGTGAGAAACCGATGGTGTATGTCGCTCTCGAAAGAACGTTTTGATTGATGGCATATATGTGATGGATGATAACGAATTAAAGAAAAAAAGTGAAACATTAGTATTATTTTATTCAGATATGAAGCATTAATTTCTGTATCCAATCGACAGTTACATAATTTGTAACTGCACGTAACTGCAATTGACCTTAAATAGACATAGAAAAGACAAAATTTTGAATTTGGTTCGGTAAATCACTCTGCAACTATATATTTAAGTGACAGCTGCTAGGCCAAATGCCGTTGGGTCTACTTAAGAGTTAATTCATGAGCAGAAGCAATTTGAACCAAATAAATAGCAAATCAAAGTATATAATATTGGACATAGGAAAAACCTTGATGGTCCTGCTGACTGTTCATAGTCCGTCAGCTTTGTCATATATACTGTCCACAATAGGGATAGAAAAATCCCGTAATGATGCGTATTCAGAGGGTATATGTTTTTTTATTCTTTATTATTATTATTTTTTTGTAACAGAGAGTACGGTTTATGTAATCAGATTTTGCTCAACATTGATTTGTTGGTAATTGAATGTTTGTTGTGGGGATTTGTACTTAAATAGAATTATTGAATTTCCTACTAATTCGAATATCTTATTTTATATATATATATATATTTGTCAACATCTAATTTTTTATAAGGTCAAAAAAAATATTTTTCTTTAAATTCAGAAGTAAAACAAAAATTTCTTTGTAGTCCATGTTTAATAATTTGTGGTAGCCCAAAAGAAAAAAAAAAGAGAGCAAAAAGAAAAATGAGAAATAAAAATCAAATCTTTCTGGCAGTTCTCCTCAGATAGAGTCTTAAGTGGTGCCTGAAACTCAATCCCACTTCCCACAACCTCCATTGAAACCGCTGTCACTTTTATCCCAGCTCACAGCCCATCAGACCATCTTAGCCACTGTTCCTATTGAATCTCCACAGCCCCCATGTAATCAGTAATCACCACCACCATACGTCACCACCAAGCCTTCCACAGTCATCACGACATATCATCCTCAAACTCATCGCACAAGAGCCAGTCCGTCACCATCATCACCTTCACACTTGCTCGAGGTGAGAATGCCCAAGAGCCCTCTTGGTGGTGTTTGTGTGAGCCACACATGTTTGCTCCCGAGTTCCAACTTGATTTGGAGTGATAGTTTTTCTAATTTTTTATTTGCTTTACCATATTTTATTTTAGAGTAACCTTTTATGCAGGTCACTTGTCTTAGTATTGGTTTCATTGGGTTTTGAAATTGTCTCTTGGGTCTTGATGCATGCCACGCCTTAGCCTCATAGGATAGGAATGAGAGTTCCTTTTTTTTTTTTTTCAACAAAAGATAAAAATCAATATGTCGTGCAATTTGCATCCTTCAGTGTCTTGTTTGGGTTCTGTCGGTCTTGGTTTTTGACATTCTTTTTCCTCCTTTTCGGGGCCATGAATGAATGATTTTTTTTTTAAAAAAATATTTTCATAATTGTTTATATATATTTTCATAAAATCAACCTAACACACCAATATGTTCTAGAAGAATTACTTGATTTTGAATTTCTCATTGTATTGGAGGATTAAATTGTCTTAAATTTGTTCCTTTTTAGCTTTTGTAAATATTTTATTAACTTTTGTAAATTTTTAATTTTTCAGATTTTTTTCAAAGGAAAAACAAATTTGTTATTTTTATTTTTGTACAATAAACTTTAGATAACCGTCAAAAGATAGATGCTTTATGAGTATAATAAAATTAAGTTTTCACCTTCTCTGATTAAAATTAGACTCTCGAACTCAATTGTTTTTAGAAAGATTAATTTTTTCAAAGTCAAAAGTTTTTTTCAATTGTTTTTAAAAATCAAAATTGACGACAACTCCATTAAAAATTATTTACCCATTGAAAATTAAAAAATTTTGCGCACCCAGAGGATGTTGTGACAAAATTCAGTGCCGTATTTGTTACAATTTACGTATACATTATATTTATTGGGAAAACTGTTAAATAAGGAGAAAGATATGATGCGATTACATGAGGGTGTAATCAGGGTCAGGAATATGCCTCCAAAATGCATACCCGATTGTATGACCTTGAGCCAGTGCCTATAATTGTCGTTGAACCTTAAAAAAAAAGATATGCGTGTCCCCAAACAAATAAAAATTAGATTTAACGTGCTATTCTAGAATTACTTGGCTCAATTTCTTGTACAAGTATAATCGAGTTTTTCAAAATTGGAAGTTAGAATCGTGCCAAAATGAGCTCACGGGTCACTAGCGCCTTCTCTCTTGACCGGCTGACAGACGAATGGCATTGGTTCGTAAGAGTTTTTAAGAAATGCTATTGGCTCTGATCTCTGGAATTGTCAAAACAATGGCCATAAGTGAGTGAGCATACATTGCAAGAGAAAAATGACAGCGGAGTTTGAATTAACAACAATGTTTTCCAGTCACACGATGCATCACTGTATCAAATTTTATGAGAACAAACCTAAATATTATATATTATATATCTATTGAATGTACGCAATAGTAAATTCCAAATTTTTTAATTATAGATCTGCGCACAAAAGTGTGGGCTCCATGCAAGTTAATTGGGCAGAATTTACTGCTTAATTTGTGGTGGGTGCAAGAATTACGGACATAATAGTCAAAAGGCTGTTGGGTTGACTTTACTAATCCATGGTAGAAGGAGTCAAGGAGGTTGATTTTACTCTTGGTCTCCAAACTTTTTATTGGTGATCATGGTCTATTTTTATATAGTGGTGTGTTCATGTTACTTGGAAAATAATATTACTTAGTCAATGACATAAAAAAATTGCGTGTGAGAATTGTGCAACAATCGATCATTCCAACATTTGTTCCTTATTCTTCTTGAGGAGGTGGTTTGAAAATAGAGATCAGTCAAAAGAATTATAATCAGTTGCAAGAAGCTAAGGACGAGAGATGTTACGTGATGATGAGGATATGTTGCTGAGCCTTGGACGATAGAATCCAAGACTCAGTGAGGCAAGGGAGTCCCGCAGGCTTGGCGGGGATGGCCTTCTATATATCAACGTCAATGGAGTCACTGTAACTGAGGTCCTCCATGAAGCAGCACCCATGCAAGGCGTGGCAACAGAGTTGTGAAAACCATGATAAGGTCCGCAAGAATCCAGAGAGGAAGATGATCAATAATTTAATGGCAATTAATAGAAGTGTTTCTTCATCAAATTAAAATTGTTTCCACAGTAAAAAAAAAAGTTTTGCTATGTGTATTACTATTTATCACTTGACAAATGGACTATTTTATTAAAAATGTTCTTACAGTGAAAAACAATTATAATCTACAAAACAGTGTTAATGATAAATAATAACATTTTACATAATTGGATCTTACTCCTAGCGCATAAAAGAACTTGGCAGAGAAATATTTGAATTTCAAGCACTTAAAGATATGTATTATTTGTACTCATAATTTATAAAATATTATATTAATATATCTTTATTTATTATTCTCATTTTATTTTAATGACACTTTCATCTAATAATAGATGAGCTACGTATTGTGAATTCAAGTAGAGCATTTATGCGCATCCATTGACCGAGAAAGCACAAAGGAACAGAGCACTTAGCCACTTTGGTGTCTAATTTTTCGGTTGCTAACTCATGAAATATATTGACACGCCTTGATTGAAGCCTGTGATAGAAGACGATGCGTGCAAGGCCGCCATTCTGTAATTACGCCACACATGTTATATGTTGCCAACTTGCCATACTACGTGTGAAGTACTGTTCATTTCAAGGTTCAAGTATAAGTTTTCCTTTTGATTATTGAAAATTTGTTAGGTGATTGTAATTTTAATATCTCATTTTTACATATACTCACAGTAAAATTAATATGACTCATAAGTAAATAAATATGTCATAAATGAAATACATGAGTCACTTTTTATTATAAGTACGTGTAAGAATAAGGTGTTGCAATTGTACCTATATAAGAACTTTTCATGTATATTACCTTTTCTTACACAGCGGTGTACATGATCGATCGTAGGGCAGTGGTAGCCGAGTCTAGTCTTTGTAATTATACAATTGCACAACGTAATTGAGATTTTTATATGTGAAGGGTAATCACACCGATCAAATTCAAATCCCATATATAGAGGAAAGAAGTCGATGATTGCAAGTGGCGAGAAAGATAGGAACTGTTAATAGTCATTCGTAATTCATAAACTATAAAATATAAAAAAGCTGAGATCATTCGATGTTAGTATGAAATAAATTAATGTTGCGTTATTGGGTAATATTTTGTGGCGTAGGATTTTAGTTTGTCACTTAGTTCTCACTCACTCAATCATAATTTCAGTTTAATCCCTTAACACCCGTACTCTCACCCTCATCTTGGATTAAAGGTGGAACACGCCACATGTATGTATCGAATTAATAATCTAGAAAAAACATGTTATAAAACAACGAGAAACACAACCTCATTCGATGCAACTAGCATAAACGAAAATGATCTCCCGTTACTGAAACGTTAATATGTTGACAAAGTTATAAAGAATTGAGCATTAATGTTCTAATTAAATATAATAAACTGATACGACAGAAACATCCAGTTGACTCCTTATTTTTTTTCGGGTATCCAGTAGATTTAAACTCGAATACACGTTAGGGGATCGGATATAGACGAATACTGCAGCTAGCGCGTATCTACAACACGAAGAATCAAAATAAGAAAGATCAAAACTAATCGAACACTGTTAATTTAAATTTCGCAGGTCTAAGGCTCAAGTCGTGTCAAAACCAGATGCAGTGATTTTTTGTTTCTCCCTAAAAATAAAGAAGAAGAAGAAAGACTTCCGTTGTTGAATAGTCTCTAAGTAAACAACAAGAAAAATTGCAGTTTCTTAATTATTTTTTTGAAGAAAAATGCATAAAGAAGCGGTCTAATTAATTGCATAACTGATAATGATGGTGCCCTATAATTCAATCTACCCTAAAAATTAAGAACTAGATATAGCAGCCCCACCTAGTATGATATCTAGTTTCTTAGTCATCCACGCATATTTTGAAGAGTTCTACTAGTCTACATTATTAGTTCCTTACGAACGTTTCTAACTACAAAATTTCCATGCTAAAAATCCCTATAAATGCCTCACAAGGGTTTCAACTTTTGTCATCACAAACACATACCCTTTAGCATTTCTAAATTACCAAAACATGGGTTCATTTTCTCTATTGTGTGTATTGGGGTTAGCCATTGTAAGCCATGTAGCCTACGCACAAGACTCACCACAAGACTACCTTGATGCCCACAACGCTGCAAGGTCAGAGGTGAACGTCCCAAATTTGGTTTGGGATGACACCGTTGCTGCTTTTGCACAAAACTATGCTGACCAACGCAAAGGAGATTGCCAATTGATCCATTCAGGTGGTGGAGGGCGTTATGGTGAGAACCTCGCCGGCAGCACCGGTGACTTGAGTGGCAAAGACGCAGTGGGATTGTGGGTGAATGAGAAATCCCACTATGACTACGACTCTAACTCTTGTGTTGGTGGGGAGTGCCTCCACTATACTCAGGTGGTTTGGAAAAACTCAATACGCCTTGGATGTGCTAAAGTGACGTGTGACAATGGAGGAACATTCATTGGTTGCAACTATGATCCTGCTGGAAACGTTGTTGGGGAAAGACCTTACTAAGTCATGATATTGGGTTTGTATCATCATTTGTTTCAATTTTCAACCAAGATGTATGCTGCCAGTAAAAGTGCTTATATATGTTGAGGATATATATGTAGTAATAAGCTGGCAACAATAAAATCATGAATTTAGGTGACGATTATAAATCCATGAATGTATGATGATACTTTTCAATGTGTCGAAATAATAAAATAGTGTTAACGAGTTTATAACTCACATAATCAGTGCTCATGGTAACTTGAAAATTGTGTTTGTGATGCGATATAAGTTAATAAATTCCTACGTCCCATTTCTAGTTTTTTAACTTTTTTTCCTCTTTGCATTTAACTAAAAGTATATTTAAAGGGTTGGGTTTGATACTTTCATTTTGATATACATAGCTAGTGTGTGTGTCTATATATATATATATATATATATATATATATATATATATATATATATATATATATATATATATATATATTAATATATGACTTTTAAAATAATTGTAACACTATATCATAATGTAAAAAAATTTCATACTCTCAATACAGGGTACGTTTGTTTTAAATTTTAGAAAAAAAATAATGAAACTTAAATTTTATATATAAGTAAAAAGTTTATAGGTATTTTTTTTAGAAACTATTCTTTTTAATTTCTATTAAAAAACTGAAAGTTTATTTTTTAATTCCAATCAATTTTTCAAAATATCCAAATGCATGAAAAGGTTAAAAAAATTCACCCCAAAATATCCCATACAAATTCCCCTATAAATCAAAATCAAAACAAAAGATTTTAATTTTAATTTTTAATAAATATTGTTTACTTTAGGACGAGATTCCTTAACTTCAGCTTTAACTTATCCTTTTCCTTTCGCACCAAATTTTAAAGTAACTGCATACTTTGCCACATAAAATAAGGTTGATTATTCGATGGGATAAGATTGTATGACTTGCTCATTCAACGATCCACAAACATATTATATCTTGTTAATTTTGACAAATAACATTCAAGTAAAAATTCTGGCTTTTTAGCATCTTTCTCTTATATTGATTTTTAAATTAATCAATAGATGATTTTACTAGAAAATAATGAAAAAAACAGCGCCGCAAGAAGTTTATCTCTATGGTAAGTCATCCAGTTATAATAATAATAAAAGAATAAAAAGAGAAAGAAGGTTGTTTCATGTTCATTCGTATTGCATGCATACAATTCAATATGAATATATTTTTCATATGATCAATAAGTGTTGCCTCATATATAATAAATTTGACCTAAATAACATAGAATGCATTCCATCTTTATTAATTTAAAGTGAAAGGTAGAATACATTACCGAAAAGAAAAGGCGAAAGGTACATAGAACTCTTTCAAGAAAACAAGTGACAAATAAACTTATTATCCTCGCAAAATCAGAAAGATTGTTCGGCACATGGAAAAAGTCACACACAACATATAAACATATCTGATTAAATTTTAATATTTTACGGAAACTGCAAGGTTGAATCTTCTCTAATGATCATAAGGGCGTAAACATACATTAGCTTAATATATATACTTTAAAAATAATTTAAATTTAAATTAACACTTTAATATATATATATATATATATACACACACACATTGGTAACATTTAAGTCAGTATATACTCATAAGAATAAACATTTAATAAAAAATGGCACACAATCCGACAATATAAAAAATTACAAATAAACATGAGTCATAGCGAAGAATGAATGAAAGACTGACTAAGAGATATAATCGTTAAAGCTACTAAGTTACTAATATATTGAAGGAAGTTAATTAATTCATTCAACAAAAGTCAAACTTGAGACCTTTCCATAACGCTGCTTGAACTTATCATGTTAAGTCCACCTTCATTATCAACTATCTCTCTCTTTCAAATGATGATAAAATCTCGGTCAATATGGCAGTTCATAAATTTGATACCAGAATTTCAAATTGTTCCTTTTTATATTTATCAAAATCTGTATCAGTATTGTAATTTATAAATTTTTATTTGTAATCCTGGTCACTATTGCATTTCATAATTTAGGTCATGTTTTCCTTGTGTGAACACCATATTTTATTCAATCCTTTTCTTATTTTTTATTTATTTTTATGTTTATTTTTATTTGCTTAAAAAAAAATCCAGCAATCAGTCCATTTTATTTTTGTTGTAGCCCATTCCATGTTCTTTTTTTTAGCCCACTTTGTTTCATTTTCGTTTTGGTCCATCCCGTTTGTCCAGCCCTTTTTATTCCTTTGAAGCTCCATTTTTGGTCCATTAATAAAAAATAAAAAAATGAAATAATGAAAAGGGATGTTGGATCCCCGGTCTTTCAAAGAAAAGTGGGAGGAGTGGCGAACATCATCATAGCCACTCCTCCCCCAAAGTATTCCTTTTCTTTTTCTTTTTTTGCTTTTATGATTATTATGTTCCCACTAGTCAAATGGTAAGATAAAATCAGCAATAATTTCATTTGACCAGAGATGATATATACATTCAGCAAAGACGGGAATCAGCGAGGAACAAAGGGGATTTTTCAGATCAGCAAGAATTACATCCTAATTACCAAAAAAAAAATTCAAAAAAACATCAGCACAAATCAGCCTCCCAGCAATTCAGTTCAGTCAATCCAACAACAACAAACAGGAAGAAACAAGGTAAAATCTAGTAACAACAACAATCATCAACATCATAAATTAACCAAAAAAAAAAAGAAAACAAAGAAGAAGAAAAGGAAGAGGCCGCGACCTTCCCCACGCTATTGCCGCGGCCTCCTTTCATGCCATCATCATCATCACCGATTCCCTCTCGCTCACCAACCACCACCGCGTTTCCTCGTCTTCTTCCTCCAGCCGTCCTGTTGCACATCCTGCTATTGGAGAAGCCGGATCGCGCTTCCATTCCTCCTCCCTTAGCCGCGAGAACCAATCCCAGCCACCGCGGGTTCCCTCTTTCATCTTTGCACTTCCTCAACGTACCACTAGCCCCTCTCACCGCTACGCGGCCTCCCTTCCTCCGCGAAATAAACCGGCCTCCCTCCAACTCCGAAGCCTCCAAGCTCCAACCCAATCGCCAACCTCAGTAAAACCCTTCCACCGGCGACCAGATCCGCCAAGCTCGCGAACAGCCTTTTTCGTTTGTACCACTGTCGCTGGATCTTCCTCCGCGAGGCGAAGTCGCCGTGGCAGATTGGCCCGAGCACTGCCCGTCGTCAACCTCCAAACCACCATAAAGCTGCTGATTTCCGCCCTTGGCCGCCAGCCCCCTTATGCTCCCTCTCCATCTCTTAGTCCTTCGCTTTCTTGGTCTTTCCCTCTCCTCCTCTTTCTCTAGGTTTGCTGTGTTTTGTGTGTGTGCGGTGAGGGTGAGTGGACGCGTGTGTGTGTTAGTGAGTAGTGTGTGTTTGAGTGAGAGAGAGAGAGTGTCGTGGGTGTGTCAGTGAGAGAGAGATGTGTAAGTGTGTGAGCCGCGTGTGTTTGTGTGGGAGGGAGGTTTAGAGAGTTTGTTATTGTTGTTATTATTATTATTATTATTATTATTATTATTATTATTATTATTATTTTGTTAGTTTATTTTTTGTTAGATCAGATTTTAAGTTTGTTTGTTTGAATTTGAATTTGTTTGATTTGATTAGTATTTGTTTCATTTTAGTTTTTGGGTTTTACTTGTTAGACTTGAGTTTGTTGTGGTAAAAAAAAAAAGATTTTATTTGATTCAAAATAAATATTTAAGCATTTTGGTTAATAAAAAAAAGAGTTTATAATATGTCTTTCTTAAGCTTTCTTTTTAAATCATTTGAGTAAAATTAAATAAATTAGTTTCAAAATGATATGATTATGTAAAACAAAGTAAACAAAGAAAAAGAGCGATTTAATTACTTCTTTGATTTTGAGTGAATTTGGGTTTATTAGTTAAAGATGAAAAAAGAGGAAAATAGTAATTAGGAATTTCTTTTATTATATTTTGTTTAATTATGTAATTGCGTTTATTTTATTTTCTTTAGTTTAATTATTTTATGTTTATGTGTCTTGCTTAAATTAATTATTTATTTGTGTTTATAAATTATTTCTCTTTTTTAGTTAAATTATTTTATATGTTTATATATATTTTGTTTAAGTTAATTGTGATTGTTATAGTTATGAATTATTTTTGTCAATTCCAGTTAAAACTAGAATGTGTCAAAATGTTATCCTTTCATTTAATAATCGAAAATCCTTTTAAAAAAAATTAAAATCAATCAATCCTTGTTTTCATTCATTTTCAAAAAGTAAAATCGATTAACATATTTCTGTTTTAAAATTCTTGTTTCAATAATAAAATCCACGCAACAACTTATGATATTGATGTATGGCTTGCCATCCTCAAGTTTCATAAGAATGTAAGGATTTATTGTATAGTTTATACTATCCTAAATCCTGTGCAAGAGTGGATTTTGTTTTCTTGAAAATTAGTTTCTTTAATAAAATTAATCAACACACAATCATTTTCTACAGAACTACGTGGCTTTGAGTTTCTTATTGTACCAGAGGATACGTAGGCGTAGCCAACAACTATCAAGCCAAAATCATTTTTCATAAAATTTGTTCTTTATTTCTTGTTTTAATTTTAACTTTATTTCTTTGTAAATATGCAATTGTCATAAGTTTTGGGGAAAATAAATATTATAAAATTATAATCAATTTGCATAATAAGCTCTACGGTAACCGTATTTATACGGATATATTAGGGGTGCAGTGGGATTAAGTTTTCACCCTTCCCTAATCATAATCAGACTCCCGAACCTCAAATCTCTTTTAAAAGACCAGTTTGCAAATCAAAAGGTTTTCCAGTTTTAACCAGAATTAAAATTGGTAGCGACTCCCTGTTTTATTTTAAAATCAGTTGTCATTCCCATCGCAGCGCCCTCCGAGTACGTTGTGACACCTTGTAATTTAATTTCCAATCTATGTCGTTTTCCATAAATTCAATGAAAATATTTAAATTATTTCATTTACTTTTAGCATAGCAAAAATTTTATTCCAATACATTTTATATAAATACTTCGATAACATTAATTTGATTTCCAATTGGTCAAACCCAAAAAGATTCAGTTCCTTTCTTTTCTTTATAATGATGTGATTTTTTCTCTTAATAAACTAACTTAATTTGAAAGATATTTTAGTAATTTAATTAGATCACTAAAATGTAACGAAGAAAGGAATAAAAGCTAACCTAAATAAGAAAGAGATCTATGTTTAAATTAATTTTAATAAAGAAAGAGAAAGTTTAAATTAATTTCAATGAAGAAAGAGAATATTACGAGTGTGAGTCAAGATCAATCCACACATATAATGAGAAAAAGATAAATATATTTTATATTTAAAATTTAATTTTGATATATTATATTGAATATACTTTAAATTGTTGTACCAAAAAATATACTTTATATTGTCAAATCTGTTTATTTGTATTAACTTTTAAGCATTGACTATTTAGTATGAAAGGCAATCATATTTATGTGAAAAATACTATATCTAATGTACTTTAGTCTTGGTGTCCAAATATGCCATTTGCTTTTTTCAAGTGAAAATCCCTATAAGTACCTCACAAGATCTCCAACCCTTTTCATCAAACACCTACAATTTATCCTTATCGAATCTACAATTCTTCATTGCGACAGGAATGGGGTTAGGCAAGGGCAAGGCCACATTTTCTCCATTGAGTGCCTTGGGATTAATCATCATTGTGATGGGTCATGCTGCCTACTCGCAAGACTCGCCAGCGGACTACCTCAAAGTCCACAACGCCGCAAGGTCCGAGGTTGGCGTGCCGCCTTTGACATGGGACGACGCCGTCGCTGCTTTCGCGCTGAATTATGCAAAGCAGCACGAACCCACGTGCAAATTGGAGCACTCGGGTGATGAACGTTACGGGGAGAACCTCGCAGGTAGTGGCGGTGACTTCAATGGTGATGATGCGGTGAGAATGTGGGTGGGTGAGAAGCCAAACTACCGTTACGAGTCTAACTCGTGCGTCGGTGGGGAGTGCCTCCACTACACTCAGGTTGTTTGGAGAAACTCCACGCGCCTTGGATGTGCCAAAGTGAGGTGCCACAATGGGGGAACATTCATCGGTTGCAACTATGATCCTCCTGGTAACTACGTTGGGGAAAGACCCTACTAAGTGATCGTTGATTCTCTTGTATTGATTGTTTGTTACGTACAACAAATTAAGCAGATACCAAGAGTACTGCTATATGTATTAATTAAGGACGAATGGTGATAATAAGGCAATCACGAATCTAGGAGACGACGATGGTTCTTGCTCTAATATCCGCCCGTTTGGAAATAATTGTTCAGTCTCAAATGTGCATAAAAATTAAGAAAATAATTAAAAATACCTCAAAATTAATATAATATAGATCAATGTATACTTACATTCCAAGTATACTTATCCACCTAAGAGTATATTTGATTAGGAGTAAAAATAGATGTAAATTTTCATAAATAAATTCTACGTATAAAACCAAACATGTTTTAAATAGTAAAAATAGATCAATCTTCTTGTGGTGCTTAGGATTCAATTGCAGTAAGTGTTATTAACAACTAAAATGAATAATACTCAAGTAATCATTTCATTAATGGTTGAAAGGTATATATACAAGTGTAAGGGAAAACAGAAAAGGTAAAAGATAACCTGTAACTAACTTACAACAATTTGTAACAAACTAACAAACTTAACTAGTTTATAGGAATTTATTAATTCTAATACCCCCTCAAGTTCAAGTTGGGTGGTATATATCAATAACACCTAACTTGGACTTAAGAGAGTGAAATTTGGTTGTTGGTACATAGAGGCTTTGTCAAGAGATTAGCCAACTGACATTGTCTTTTGAGATAGGTTAGTTTTAGAAAACCTTGGATGACTTTTTCTCTGTTGGCAATTAAATAAAATTGCCCCGTTAAATTTAGATGTTATGGGAAGAAAATATAAGCACTCAAAAAATAAAATTTGACCTCACAAAATGTTTGTATTGAAAGAACAACAATACGCTCAAAGACTGGCTTTTGTTAGTAGCCAATTTTACAAAACACACAACACTCAGATACGGAACTCATTGGAGTTCTTGTATTTCACTTTCTCTCTATTCCTCTTCCTATTCTAATGTGTATTACAAATGATGGATGAAGAAGCCTTTATATAGGCAAACCTCTCTTCATGCTTAAGTAAGTCAGTGGTAAAGTTTAACTGAAACTTTTCTATTGACTAATCAAATATAACGACTGGATAAACACAAATTTAATTTGAATTCTACTTTATCCTATAATCTCCTAGAGGTGAAGTTTAATTTGAATTCTTCAACCTTAATAGTGATGTAGATAAACTTGATTTATCTCTTAACATTCTCTAATGAAATAACAGTCTATTTCAACATATTTGAACCTTTCATGGAAGGTGGGGTTGATGGAGAGATATATGGCTAATTGATTGTCACAAACTATGGCTGATACCATATTAACAACTGAAATGAATAATACTCAGGTAACCATTTCATTGATGTGTGTATATATATATAAGTGTAAGGGAAAACAGAAAAGGTGAAAGATAACCTGTAACTGACTTACAACAATCCGTAACAAACTAACAAACTTAACAGGAATTTATTAATTCTAATAAGTATCAAAGAAAATAAATCAGAATGGAATTTAACCTTTTTATACAAAATATATTTCACATATTCGAAGATTATGGAGAATTCGATGACATACTACGCCGAACAACCAATTCACCTGTATCATTATAATTTAGCTTGTTAGCGAGAGAATTAAAATTATCACAATTAAATTTATTTACTGAAAAACAATTCGACAGGCTTCAAGAAAAATTCATGATCTACGTATATAAATTTTATTTTTATCTTGAATGGTTTGAAATGCCTGTTATTTATTTCTCTGGAGAGACTCTAACCTATTTTAAAAGAAGTTTAGTATTTAAGTGATATGGCGCATTATATGTTTCTTTTTTATTTATTTTATTATATGTTTCTTTTCTTTCCTCCTCTAGTTGGGCATGGCATATGGTTCTTTTTGACGAGAACACAAAACATGATTAATATTAATTAATTAAATACATAACTACTAAATTTGCAATTAATAATATATATATATATATATATGCAAATGTAAATAAGGATCTTTTCTATAGTGCACTAGATGAAGTGTGGTATGCTACACACAAAACATTTAGTCGCATTTTAAAAGTATGATTAAATTTATTGACCACACTATTGAATGAATTTAGCTGCATTTTATATATGTGACTAAACGCATGATGTGTGGTACACCTCTGCTCGTCTGATGTAACGTGCCCTTCACCATAAATGAGTATCTAATTCGATATGTTATATAATTATTAATTTAGGCGGTGATTATAGTGCACCGAGTTAAAGATAGTGTACCACACGTCATAACCCATGTGCAAATGAGGGGGTTGATGTGCTAGTACCAATGGGTTAGATGTAGTGGTGAATATACACACCAATCATCTCCCCCACTCCATATCTCCGAATCCGATTTCAAATCTCTTGTTCCTTTTTCAGTCTCATTTTTTGTCTCTCAATAAAAACTTAACACATATTTGATGATAATATCATGATCTCTTATCCAATCACTTTTTTAACTGTCCATAATTGTTATATATGACAAAATTTGATTGGGGGATAAAGAACGAGATAAGAAAAGAGAATAGGTGATTTTTGTTCCTCAGAATCCCTCCCTCCGCCGCTCTCCAATCTCGACCGACTCCATTCCTCAGTTTGCATAACTCCTTCCCCAAACCCGTGCCAGATCTCTCTCTCTCTCTCTCTCTCTCTCTCTCTCAAGCCTCTTCCTTCGTAGTAACCACTTTCATTGGTTCTCTCCCTTTCCTCTCTTCTCCCTCCATGGGCTCTGATCCGAATCTTGGATTTAATATTCCCCACAATTAACACCTTCTCTAGAGCCATCCCCAACACAAAGAATGTCGCTAGATTTTTTAGGCCTACAACTTCAACCTCGGGTTTTCTTGGAACAGAGACTTGCATACGCCCGGCCCCGACACACACAAATGCATGCATACGTATGTACATTCATAAAAGGAAAGGGATTTTTTAACATAAAAAAAAAGGAAAGGGATCTGACCAAAGATGATGAAAAATAAAAAAAAATAAAAGGAAAGGGAACAAGGAAAAATTTTTCGGTTTAATACTTTAATTCAGGAACACGATTTTTTTCACCGAATATATATCCATTTTCTTGTTTTGGTCACATAAAAGGAAAATCTGTTCGGTTTAAATTCTGATTTTTCATAATTAAGCGTAGATAATCCATGAACTGCTTTAAAAAGATTATCTTTCCCGTCCATGTTGCAGTGATGATTACCATTTGCACTTTTTTTTTGAAAAAAATAAAAAAAAAATTTATGAAAAAAAAGTAAAATCAAAATTGTTTTATGAAAATCTAAAATAAAAAGTGCTATATTTCACAAAAAAAGGTCCTTCATACACAAATTCATTATTTAGTTCAATTTTGATAATTGATTTATATATGATGTATCTCGAGTCTAACCTAGGAGGTTAGGCCAGTGCAAGCCATTTCCTTTCCTTTTTTTTATCTTTTTTTTTGGCAAGGTGTGAGGGTATTTTACGAATCGACCGACACAATATAAATTGAAAAAACACAAATGATAATTGGGATGAACAAAATGACATGCGAATTCGTGATCTATTCACGATTCATTTGCGTTTTATGTCTGTCCTTGTTTTCTCTCTCCATCAATTCAATTTAAACATCAGCACTGATTACTTAAAATTGAATTCGCCAATCTTCTACGAAAACTATTTCATATTAAATAGAACCGCTAAAGAGAAAGAAGAAAATCTTCCACGTCCTTGATCAAGCCACTGGAGGCTGCTACATGAGTACCAAGGATATATAGGCCATCATTCTAAATGTATGAAATTATAAGTATATTTCACTTTGGATTATGATGTCTTAGGGGTGTGTTTGGTTGTCTATAAAAAATAAGATGAAAATTTTTATAGATTGATTTCATATGTGTAAGATTATATTATAAATAAAGTTCATCTATGAAAATTTTTATTTCATTTCACCCCAACTAGGAGTGTGATTGTTATGGATAAAAAGAGGATACCCATAGAGTTTATCCATAATAATTTACCTCATTTTTATCCCTATGATAAATCAATCCGATACTATCAGATGGAAGACTAGCTACGAAACTTCAGCAGGAAGGGCATGGCTACAACTTGAGCCCATCTCTGTTGCTAATTATCTCCAATTTTGGCCAAAGCATCAGCACTGGAATTGCATAAGAAGTGTTATGTGCAAAAAATAATTAAACGTGTTTGTGTTAAGTGCGTCCCTTTTTAAACAAAAAATATATACACGTCCTTGCGATATTTAAAATAATCAAATTAATCTTATTTGTTCACTATAATATATTTAATTTTAGTAATATTTATCAATAACAAATGTCGTTATTAAAATTCTTTAACAACATCTAAACAAATATTATTGAAAATATAAAAAATATTGTCAAAACTCTTAGCGATATTTTGAGTTGTACATGTGACAACCTATCACATGGGCCAGCTAAATCAATGGGCCTCATAAGGCATAATGGGCCAGCCCGTAAAATGACCTAAAGGAAGGAAACTCACAAGGGATTAAGGCCGGAAGCCGTGAACAAACCGTGAACGATCCGTGGCCTTTTCTGGCCTTAAAGAGCTAGGAAGTCCTTTCCCCTAATCATTCAACTTGAAAATCATTTTCAACACTAACCTATGATCGTATGCCATGATGTGGGTACTAGCCCTCTAACCACATTCCCGAAATATTGGGGAAGTGGTGACGGGCACCTAAATCCCATATTTAAAGGGTATTCAATGGCTAACCAGGTACACTATCTACCCTTAACTCATACCCCTGCAAAAAACTCATATTGATAGCCTAGGTAGAGTGCTTGCAGGTACCCTACCCTCCATTCCATCAAACTATCAGCAACATTAAGCAAGGACAACGGCAACTTCGTGAAGGCCCTTATTCCCTACGTAACATCATCCTATATTCCTTCATAACATTGGCATCATTGCCAGGGACACGATTGCTGTTTTTTCTTTCTCTCGTGTTTATACCAGGAGAACCATGGCCATAACTAAGACCACAAGCAGGACAGTCCATTCGAACGACATTGTCCAGAACCCAGCCCTACAAGACGGTCGAACTGCTTTTTCAGAGTCAGCATTTCAAATTGATGGACATGGCCCGGAGGTGCAACAACGAGTGCACTCCATTGTGTAGAGGCTTGAAATGCCAATCAGAAAGCAACCAGAACGATTTCCAAATCGGCCTGAGCCCCAACCGAAATTTCAAACACTGCAGCAGGGGATTAGCCGAGCCTCGAGGACGTCGCGAGCAAAAGCTACACCCCCGGATCACATAGTGACAGACCTCTTCTATATGATGTGTGATCAAGCGATTTGTACGCAAGCTCTTGAAAATGAGCTCTAAAAAAGAAGGGAAGATGATGATTGTTTTGCCTGAGAACAAGCTCGGGCACGAGAAACGGAAGCGTGCCTTCGGCGTGAGGAAGAAAAGGCCAGAAGGTTAGAAGAACGACTCAAGACCTTGGAAGAGGTTGACCGCATACACTGGCCAACTCAAGGCAAAGGCCATCATAACTATACTCCCACACATCCGAGTAGACGGAATCACAATGATGCAGCAAGAGAGAGACTTAAGAGCCACCATGATCATAATGGAAAAGAAAGCAGTCTCAATGCTGAGAACATTAGCACAAAAAATCAGAGATAAGATAACGAAAAAGAAGGTTATGGGAAACACGAGGAAAACATGATCTCTCTTTTCTTTGAGGAGATTATGAGGTATGAACTTCCTATAGATTCAAACCCCCTAGTAATATCAAACTTTACGATGGGACCACGGATCCCCAGAACCAGCTAGACATCTTCCACTCTTGTATGTACCTTGATGGGATGCGGATCTAGTAAGGTGCAGGACCTTCACCGTACAATTGGAGAAATTGACGTTGAAGTGGTTCAACCGACTTCCCCCGCATTCCATTCATAGGTTTTCGACTTGGCCAGTAAGTTCCTGGCTCAATTCTCAGCTAGTCATAGCAGGCCCAAGTCGATGACCAGTCTCATGGGGTTTAAGTAGGGCACAGAAGAAAGGCTCCGGGAATAAGTGGACCGATTTAACAAAGCCACGTTGGAGATAGCAACCTTGGAACCATAAACAACGTTGGTGGCTTTCATTCAAGGACTCAGGCCGGAGGCCTTTGCCCAATCACTATCAAAAATAGAACCTAGAAGCATAGAGGACCTACAGCGTAGGATAGAGAAATACATCAACATCGAAGAAGTAATAGAGAGTGAGGCTAGAAAAGAAGAAGCATCCCAAAAAGAGACGGGAGGCCTCCAAGGAAAGAAGCTCGGACATGGTGGCATTTCATTGACTACACCCCCCCTGAATGTGTCCTTGAGCAAAATCTACAAGGAGATCCAAAAAATTGAGTGCCTAAAAAGGTCACAACCTATCAGGCCAAGAGCAAACATGGACAAGTTGGAATTCTGTGAATTTTACGGGAGCTTCGAACACAAGACGGAAGAGTTCCGAGACCTTCGAGACGCTGTAGAGGAACTAAAAGCAGGAAAATTAGCCAAATATGTGCCTACACAAAGAAGTCCCAGAAGAAGAAGGCAATCACCAAATAGGAATGAGGAAAAGAAAAGCAGAAGCCGGAAGAGGGAGCATGATGAAATTCGAGATAAAAATGAGCCTGAAACAATAACCAGGACAATACATACAATTGTTGGTGGCTTCGCTGGAGGTGGATCCTTGAAATCAGCCTAGAAAAGGGCATTGAAGGAAGTCCTGAGAGTGAATCCTACTTCGGATATCGTATCTACAAAGAAAAAGCCTTTTCCCAAAAAGACAACCTGGGAATTATCTCGGGCCATGACGACCCTATAGTGATCTCAAGAATAATGATCAACGCGGAAGTTAAAAGGATCCTGGTCGATCAAGGAGCAGATCTCTTGTTTAAACCGGCATTTGAAATGCTCGGTTTAGTGGGATCCGACCTCCGATCCTATCCAGACAAGTTAGTTGGCTTCTTTGGGGCTAGGCCCAAACTGGAGGGTTATGTCACACTGCAAGTCACTTTTGGAACCCAGAGTGAATCAAAGATGGTACCCATAATCTTCCTGGTTTTGAATTGCCCCTCCACATATAATGTAATCATTGGGCGACCTACGATTAATAAACTCAGAGTAGTAGTTTCAACCCCTCATTTGGTGATGAAATTCTCCTCCGAAGAGGAAAAGTAATCACGATTGTAGACAGCCAAATGGTGGCAAGACAATGCTACAATGCCAGCTTACAAGTCTGGACCACGAAAAAAGAAGAGAATGACCAAGATGCCCAAAACGTCATGATGATAGACTTGGACGTGTATAGTCAGAAAATACATGCCAGACCAAAACCCAGGGGAGAACTCGAAGAAGCGCAAATTGGAAAGGAGCCCAATAAGACTACCAAGATAAATAATAACCTACCACCCTCAGAGAAAAGAGCGCTGATCAAATTTCTCAAGGCAAACGCGGACCTCTTTGCATGGTCAATAGCAGACATGCCGGGAATAATCCCAGAGGTGACGAGCCACCACCTTTCTATCTATCCCGGCTCCAAGCTGATAGCACAGAAGAAAAGAAGAACATTGGAAGAGAAGACCAAAGTAGTGATGGAACAAACCTCTGAGCTCCACAGAGCTGGATTTATCAAGGAAGTTTTTTATCCAACCTGGCTATCGAACGTGGTGCTAGTCCCAAAAGCCAACAAAAAACTTCGCATGTGCGTAGACTACACAGATGTGAACAAGGCTTACCCTAAAGATCCATAACCACTTAAAAGTATAGATAGTTTAGTCGATTCATCCTCTGGCTTCTGTTTTCTAAGCTTCATGGATGCCTACTCAGGGTACAATCGAATACCCATGAACCCGGAAGATAAAGAAAAAATGGCGTTCATTACACCAAGGGCTAACTATTGCTACAAGGTGATGCCTTTTGGATTGAAAAATGCAGGATCCACATACTAGAGGTTGATGAATATAATATTTAGGAATTACCTCGAGAACAAAATGGAAGTCTACATCGACAATATGTTAATGAAAACAAGAAAGGTCGGAAATCTCATCTCGGACCTTGAGGAAATTTTCCAAAGCATTTGCTGTCATGACCCAACTTGGGAACTTGACCGGCATGTGAGAAATCTTGTTCTCACGTAAGCCTCGTGACCTGTTAACTGTTTCTACATGCATGCTCTGTTCATAAAACCATAAAAACCAAAAGTTTCTCTTTTCTACATATAAATCACCTTATATTCAAAACAATAAAATGATTGAAATAACCATTTTTGCTATTTCATAATCTGTCTTTGAGGCCTCAAATCATAATATAATATAAAACTAGCTCTACTTCAAAATGTTCGTGAAATTAATACGAATATGTCTTTAAATACAAAATATGAATATACCATCATAGTACGCTAAATGCAAAATATGATCTGAGGTCCGGGATCCTGCCTGTATCTACACTGGAGTATTCTAAACTAAATCGACAGCAAGACTCACCAACTGAGATCTAGGGCCACTGGGAGAAGGGGGTTGAAAAGAACCCATAGCAACAGCTCTATCTGTAAAAATAGGAGAAAGAGAGAGAGGTGAGTTTTGATGACCAAAACTCAGTGAGTAAATTCTCACCTGAAACCCCCTTCCATAGGACACCAAAGAATAATGCACAAAATCATAATACATCATTAATACTTAAAAGTATTCATAGTCAAACATGCATGCACACACACACACACACACACACACACACATATATATATATATTTCAATCATCATGTTATAATTTCAAAAACAACCTTCTTAACTTACTTTCATACGTGAAATCATATAAGCTCATACTACTATAGCTTCTAGAGAAACAGTAATCTCTGCTCTGGTATAATCTTGTATGCTCCACCAGTGCCAAACAAGGGCTTCACTGGGGGCTCAAGGTTTGGTTTCAGTGGGAGCCAGACACAAACCTCACCACACTGGAAGCTGATATTGTCCTCTTTGGGTGCCAAACATGGGCTCCACCCTCAAGGCTTCTTCCCCCTAGACACAGGCACGGGGAAGAACGCGTATTTTCTGTTCTGTGAGATTGCCCCTAAGGACAACTTGGTACCAAGGTTAACAATCAATTCTAGCCGTTAACTCGCTAGCTGTTTCTCTATAGCTACTGTCTAAACTAAATAAAAAAATCCATCTAAAACTGAAAACCTTTAAAACCTCTTGATTCTCTATGAGCTTTGAATCTATCCAATTCTAACAGTCTGACCTTAGCATATCGGTGGCTATGAAATCATGCCCAAATGGTCACTCTTTTATGGACATTGTGCTTTCAAGCCTCCACAGAGTATGTAGCCATCAATTGTTCTGAATCTCATGAAGATTCAAGCTCTAGAACTTCTTTATGTCTGAGTTTCAATCATTTCTCAACTATCAAAATAGCAAAGTTTGTAATCATAATTCTGTTTTCTTCTCTAAACTGTATATCTGGGTACAAAACCATTTCATATATATAAATCAGTTTCATAATCCATTAAAACAACCATAAAAGCCTCTAACAATCACATATATCATCAATTCTACATAAAATCAGTATAACAAATATGGTCCTATGAGTTTTTATCAAAAACCAGTTTCATGCTTTAAAACCAAGAGTTCCAAAACATAAAAACCAACAAAAATCTCAAACTTCTTTGCAAAAATCTCTAAACTCAAACAGTAAATGATATCTTTATAAAAATAACTCAAATGCATAACATAGAGATTACAGATGCAAACCCACTCACCTGAAGGGATAGCATCTACAAGAACAGCATCAATGGGACACTTGAAAGCAAAAACGATAGCAATATCTGACATAGATGCACTAGAACTCTAAATCATCCTCTAGATAGGCTATCCTCATCTTATTCCTGGTGAAGGAACTTCATGACACAAAACCCATGGAAACAACCCAAGAACCTTGCAGAATCAAGGAAAAATGAGCAAAACCAATGAAACAACATACCTTAAAGCCTTTGGAGTGAAAGATTCCAAGCTATACTTGAAGAAATTGGAAGAAAATGGAGTTTCTGGGCTGAAAACCACGTTTTCTGGGTGAGAGCTCGAGGTTGGGGGTGAGAATAGGTGTGTGGAGTATTCTAGACCCTGAAGTGGGGGTTTTTATAATTTTGTTGACCGCTGCAGTGCTCAATGAGCACTGCAGCACTCACCCAAAAGCCTAAAATTGTCTCTTGCACCACCTTACAATTTTGCTGACCGTTGCAATGCTCATGACCTATTCTGCTGACCGCTGCAGAGGTCTCCAGAATGCACTTATTTACATTTACTAATTTTAAGTTAATGTCCTAATTTATTTTACTCTCCATTAACTTTAAAACACAAATGTAAATAAGAAAATATCCCCCATTTAGATTCAAATAAAATGTCAGAAAAATCAAAATCCCAACAATTCATAATCCAAATTTTGGGTTTTAGTTCAAATTCAGAAATTCTTGGGATTTTATAAAATTGTAAGCTAAAAACGAGGGTTTAAGAGTTTCATAAAATTCATTAAAATTCATTAAAAATCATTCTTTAACTCATTTTTCTCTAAGGAACCATTATCGGGACTTTTGATCCCAAGATTATGACTCTATCATAGAGCTCTCCAAGGACGTGCAGGGTCCAGACTTAATGAAATCCGAGGCCCGAACGACTAATAAAGGTGATTGACATTGTTTCTAGTTCAAAAAAAATTTTCTTATCTTTTTATTTAAAACTTAGGGTATTACATTTGCACCCACAACATGAGGCTCAATCCTACAATCTTAGGATTCATGCTTACCCACAGAGGAATCGAAGCCAATTCGAAAAAGTGCAAGGTCATTCTTGAAATGAAAAGCCTAACCTGCGTCAAGGAAGTACAAAAGGTAACTGAAAGACTAGCATCCTTATCTAGGTTCCTGTCTCTTTTAGCACGAAAATCGCTATCATTGTTTTACTCACTCAAGAAGGGGAAAAACTTTGAATGGACACCACAGTGCAAAGAAGCCTTCCAAGACTTCAAGTGGTACATAGCTGCACCGCCAACACTTTCAAAGTTAGAACCAGGGAAGTCCTTGTCATGTACCTATTAGTAGGAAACACAGCAGTAGGGGCAGCCTTAACCAGCGAGGAAAAAAGAGGGCAGAAGCCAGTATATTTTACTAGCAAAGCTCTTCAGGGTTCTGAGATCAAATACCAAAAATTGGAAAAGATTCCATTTTACCTTGTACTAGCAGCACGGAGACTAAGGCAGTATTTTTAGGCGCGCACAATCTTGGTGAACACGAATCAACCAATTTCGTAAATATTGTAGAAGCCCGACCTAGCAGAACGGATGATCACCTGGTCCATGGAACTCTCGGAGTTTGACATCTGATATGAGCCAAGAACAGCCATTGAAGCTCAAGCATTAGTAGATTTCATCATGAAACTCGTAGACAATAAAGAGCAGGTCACTGAGACATAGACCCTATATGTGGATGGCTCATCAAATCTTCAGGGAAGTGGGGTAGGAATCATGCTAGAAAGGAGTGACGAGATCCGGCTTGAGATGCCGGTAAATTTCAACTTCGGCACCACCAACAATCAAGCGGAATATGAAGTCATCATTATCGGATTGAATTTAGCAAAGGACATGAGCATCAAATAGGTGACAGTTTGTAGTGACTCCCAGATCATAACCTCTCAAATCGAAGAAACCTATATAGCCCGGGATCCAATGATGAAACCATATCTGAAGAAGGTGAGGAGCTTAACCTCTAGTTTTGATAAAGTCAGGGTGAAACATATGCCCCGTAAAGAAAACATCCCGGTAGATGCTTTGTCCAAACTTGCAAGCACTAAACCCGAAAGAAACAACAGGAGTTTCATACTTGAGACTCTCAAGTAGCCACACATAACACAGAGCAAGGAGATCAGATCAGTAGAGACAGTCCTGAGCTGGATAGCAGGGATCCTAGAGTATCTCAAACTCGGAGCCTTTCCAAGTGACCAGAAGGAAGCACGAAAGGTGGCCCATCAAGCTCCATATTATACGATCATCAATGGCCAGCTTTGAAGGAAAGGGCTTTCACAAGCATTACTCAAATGTCTGAACAAAGAACAAGCCGGGTATGTCCTTTGAGAAGTCCATGAGGGATCCCAAAGGTCGTGCCTTTGCTCTTAAAGTTCTTCGAGCTGGATATCATTGGCCTTCAATCACTAGGGATGCATCTGAGCTCGTGAAATTCTAGCAGAAGTGCCAAGAGCACTCCTATTTTCACATCGCTCCTGTAGGGGAGATGGCGTCAATCACAGCTTCATGGCCATTTGACAGGTGGGGCATCGACATACTCGGACCATTTCCCCTTGCTCCGGGATAAGTGAAGTACTTAATAGTAGCAGTCAATTACTTCACTAAATGGATCTAGACGGAGCCCCTCTCCACCATAACGGCCATGCAATGCAGAAATTTATATGGAAAAATATCATCACTAGGTTTGGACATCCGACGTCTTTGGTAACTGACAACAGAATAGATTTCATGGACAGGAAGTTCATGAAGCTGTTGGAAGAATTGAAGATTTCACAGCACTTCACCTCAGTCGAACATCCCTAAACCAACGGCCAGGCAGAGGTGGCTAACAAAGTCATCCTACAAGAGCTCAAGAAGAGACTTGATAATAATGCAAAAGGAGCCTGGGCCGACTAGCTCGGAAGCTTTCTATGGTCTCATAGGACCACGCCATACTCATCCACTCAGGAGACGCCTTTTAGGCTGTCTATGGTATAAAAAGTCATCCCTGTGGAAGTCAGAGAGTCAAGCCTACACATCCTTTCCTACTTGAAAGCCGCAAACGTTTCTTAAAGAAAAGAAGAGCTGGATCTAATTGAAGGAATACGAGAAGAAGCCCACCTCCAAGAATTAGAGCTAAAAAGGAAAACAGCAAGGAGATATAACGAAGGCGTAATCCCAAGACATTTCAACTTGGGAGATCTCGTTCTTCGACAGGCCAGTATCGGGCCACCTCCCCCTAGGACATGGGAAATTAGTAGCCAACTGTGAAGGCCCTTACTGGGTTCGAGAAGTGCTAGGGAAAGGTGCCTACAAGCTCTTAACAATGAAAGGAAATGAAGTTCCGAGATATTGGAACACCACCAACCTCAGAAGATTTTTTGTTTAGCTATTTGTACAAATTATACGGAAGCCTGGTACTCTTTTTTCTACCTCGGGTTTTTCCCACAGGTTTTTCTGAGAAGGTTTTGACGAGGCCAGACCAATGTATGTCCAGGTTGGACAAAAAGCCACCCATTTAATTCATTTAATGAAATTCTCATTTATTCACCCATACACTTTATTAGAACACCATCCAAGAAAAAGCAGAGGTCGTAACCCCGTACTGCATATACTTCACATTGAATTTATAATGGGTAAAATAAAGCGGAGGTTGTAATCATGCAAGCAATTAAATTGGAGTCAAATCGATAAAATCGGGCCAAAATTTTCTAAACTTGGAGGTCTTAACCATGATGATAAATGGATTAAAGGTAAAGAAACCAGGTACAAATTGTCAAAAATTGGAAGCCAAAGCCACGTAGTCAATTTTAAACTCGTTTATAATCATAAACCTAAGGAAAAACAATACTAGGTCTCCTAGCCGGTTACAGATCGTTTTAAATCGGATGCCATAGCCCCATAGACCATTTAAACTCATTTTAATTATATACCTAAGGAGAAATAATCCTAGGTCTTAATCGAGCACAAATCATCAAAAATTGGAGGACATAAGCATCACAGGCTTCCTTAACTCGCTCAAAATCTTGATAAAGAAAACATAGGATATTATATAAAAAAAACCGGAAACCATAATATCTTGGTAAGACACTACAAGTCAAGGTGTTACAGCAGTAAATTACGATCTCACAGGGTCGGAACAAAAAGAAAAATTACAAAACAAATGGCCAGGCAGGACCAGGCTCATCATCTGGAAGGTCAACACTCTGACCATCTTTCACCATGCGGAACATCCTCACCTCCGAGAAGTCAACATTCGGGCACAACCCCTTCACTTGAGCGAAGGTATTGTCAAAAATTTCTTGGGAACTCTTCTCCTAATCAACTATGGTCTTCTCAGCGTCCGCTTTAAGATCGCTTACCTGCGTAGCAAGCTCTTTCATCTTCCCCAACAAAATTTTGTTGTCAATCTTGAGGTGTCTTATTTCAGCTTCAGCTCAACTAACTTCTTCTCAGCAACCACTGCTCGTGAACTGAGATCCTTGTTGTCATTTATGTATTCACCTAGTGATTCCTTGATGTTTTCCAAATGTTCCCTTTCGCCTTCAAGCTCGAAACGCAGATCATCCCTTTCCTTCTTGGCCTTATCCAGATTAAGGGCAAGATCTTCACCTTGTTGGGGGAGGGCCATGGCTTGTAGAAGCAAGCGTTAACCCCATTGAAACTGGCCACCAAGGGTGGAGTCCGACATTTGATAACGGGTGCCTTCACAAAAAAGTTTCTCACCAACAAGCGCAGAAAAAGGGAAGTCATCCGAGAACATCGCGGCCTATTTCCCACTCTTTTTAGATGAACCTCCTTAATAGCATCCACATCCAGGATCTCTACGTCAGGAGAAGAGTCAGATCCTTTCCTTAAAGGAGATTTCTTCTCTAGGATAATAGCAGTATCTACTTTATGTCTCTTGGGGCTCTACTGCTCAACATCGTCAGAAGAAGGAGTGGAAGAACCAGAAACCTCCGGGCTCTAAATTTCTGAGAGTGCACGCAATTCCAAAGCATTCTTCTTTAGAACCTTTGATTACAAAGCCCTTGCCCTTGAGTAGGAAGCCATCCCATATGCCAAAAAAAAAAGAAAAAAGAAAAGAGATCAAATTTCCATGTTATGTGTGACAATAAAAAGGGAAAATCAAGAACAAATCAAGATAAACTCCAGTGGCCTCCATGAGGGAACGAACAATCTTTTTTAAGCTCAAGAGATTAAACTTCCATGATGCAAGGAAAAATTCAACAACAGCGCACTCGTTGTCATTGAGTGAGTCGTCGATTATCCTCGGAGAACGAGAGCTGTAATCCAATAATATGGAAACACAGACAGGCCTCCCTTCAAAAAATGGCTAGTGGTGAAGAACCCCTTGCACTTTAAAATAAAATTCATTGAAGTGGTGGAGGGATTCCTTGAGAGACTTGAAAACCTTCTTGTTCACGTGATCTCGAAAGGAAATCCAAGAACCACTAGAAGGTTTAGTAAAACCGAAGAGATAAAGAAAGGCCCGGGGAAAGGCGAAACCCCGAGGAAATCGCACACTATCTCAAAACCCCTAATCATAGCCGAATTGTTAGGATATAGTTGTAAGGGGGCAGCATTGATTTCATGAAGAATTACTATCTGGAAATCAGAAAACGGAACACGGACACCAAGTTTATCAAAAAGTATGTCGTACATCCACATATACTTAAAATCATCATCGCCTAGGCATATGCAAACCCTTTCATTTGAGCTGGCAGCTTCAAGGGAGTATTTGGGCTCATTTCCTGGGTCAAAGCATATAAGGGGTTGAGCCGGAAGGCAGAAAGATACTCTTTATCAGCTAGCGATAGGATCCCCAGAACCTCTTCTGAGAAGTGATGAAGGTAGTCTCCAGGAAAAGAGGCCGAAGGGCAGAGAACTTTTAGGACCTTAGCCTCACGCATTCCCATAACCTACAAAGAGGAAACCATGATGATCTAAGAACAGAATTTAGGAAAATACATGAAATCAAGAAGTTCATGAAGATAGGTAGCCTAGGGCGGTTCCCCCCAAATCTTGAACCAAATACACCGTCCGGCAGTAGTAACAAACCGCAAAACACCCAAATCGATGACACCCTAGAAACAGGCAACCCCATATTACTCAGATGTGGTGGCACCGTCATACCCTAAGTTGTGTATGGTGGTGCCACCACATTTAGAACCAAACACGGCGGTGCCCGACGAAGAAAAAATTTATGCCGCCGTGGAAACCCAAAAGACGGACTAAGCGCAGAACATCATCAACAATGCAAAATAAAGAAAAATAGGGAAACTGGGAAAGAAAAGAGAAAGAATAACCTACTTGGAACTGGAAGAAGGACGATTCTACCAATGCTTGAAGAAAACCCCTCGGGAGCAATCTTCCTTTGAAAACCTACAAATGGAGAAGAAAAAAGAAAACCAAAGCAAATATTGAAAAACTAAGCAGAAGAAAGGATGCGGGAGAAGAAGAAATGAAGAGCAGGGTTAGAAACGACCTTTTATCACAACTAATAAGGTATAATGGTAAAACTGCCTCCATCTCATTTATTGCCTCATCTCGAAAGACGCGTCCCAAGGCGCGTGTCACGGCATGAAGCGATGAAGAAACCTACTAACGTGACATTTGACAAGACTGGAAGCAGAGAAATCATGAGGAGCATAAACTTCGCAGGGAATCCAAAATTGGAGCATTCGCTCAGTTTGGTACCCGTATATGGAGCCTTTAACTTGACACCCGATCAAGCATAATCGAGTATCGAGTTGGGGGCATTGTTACAACCTATCACATGGGCTAGCCAAATCAATGGGCCTTATAAGGCATAATGGGCCAACGCGTAAGATGACCTGAAGGAAGGAAACTCACAAGGGATTAAGGCTAGAACTCATGAACAAATCGTGAACGACTCGTGGCCTCCTCCGGCCTTAAAGAGCTAGGAAGTCCCTTCCCCTAATCATTCAACTCGGAAATCATTTTCAACACTAACCCATGATCGTATGCCACAATATGGGTACCAGCCCTTTAACCACGTTCCCGAAATATTGGGGAAATGGTGATGGGCACCTAGATCCCATATTTAAAGGGTATTCAATGGTTAACCAGGTACACTATCTACCCTGAACTCATACCCCTACCAAAAACTCATACTAATACCATATGTGAGTGCTTGTAGATACCTTACCCTCCATTCCATCAAACTATCAGAAACTCCAAGCAAGGACAACAGCAACTTCGTGAAGGCCCAGATTCCCCAGGTAACATCATCTTATATTCCTTCATAACAATTTATCAACAACAAATGTTGTTATTAAAATTCTTTAACAACTTCTAAAAAAATATTATTGAAAATATAAAAAATATTGTCAAAACTCTTAGCGATATTTTGAGTTGTACATGTTATTAAAGAGTTTTGTCCATACTTTTATATAACTTAGTAATATTTTTTTTAAATATTACTAAAACTCAACTATATACATTGTAATGTTTTTTTAAAAAAATCTGGATTAAGTCACACAAAGGTATTTTTGAATTATGTTTCGATGCACAATCACAATTAAAAAAATTACATAAATATTCAATCATGTAGTTTTGACAATACATCAGCATATTAAAATATTTTGTTCTTACACATTTTATCTCAAAAAGGCTTATATGTAATAGCATATGATTAGTCATTTAGACATGTGTAAATTCTTTTTATGCTAACAAATCATCAAAATTAATCTCAGTATTATATCAATTTTTGGCTACTATGAATTTTTTTATTTTTTATTTTCACATTGAATGGGTCTCATGTGCACGCGTGCTATACATCAGTCATCGATAATATCCGGCCGTGGTCTTGAACTATCAAAATTGTTTATGAGGCCACAACGACCCATTCTTCAAATTGAAAAGAAAATTACACAAAATCCGTAATAAGTGGTAGCAACATGGCGAAATTCCAAAGCATGCCCATTGTTCTTGTTGCGAGTTGTTTAACTAAATCAGTAAATATGGGCGACTGATGTACACTGCTGAAGACTTTTCATTAGCTTCATGAATTTTTTAACATTACATTGAATATATATTATATATTTGATGAATAATAAACTGTTTTAGCTATATAAAAGTAGAAGCCATTCTGGCAACAAGGGTTGGCTCCATCTTTTGCCCATGCATATCGTCATGACTTATTAGATTGGATTAGAAGGCTCATTGGTTCGTGGGTAATGATTTGCAGGTACCTCTAATTCTCTATAGAGATTATTATATGGATATAAATATAACACATTATATTTAAATATGTTAATAGCAATAAAAATGAGTCTCACAAACTTTATTCAATAATACTAGCGACTACGTTTTTAATTTTTTAGGTATTATTATAGTTAGTGATAAATATTATGATTGATAACTTTATATCAATAAGATAAATGCTAAAAGAATATTAATAAACGTGACACATGAAAAATTAAGTAGAAAGTGTGTGTGTGTGTATATTAACAATTATGAGGTCTATTTTGCGGGAAGAGTTGGGTAAATAGGATTTGGTTTGAAAGTGTGTGGGGCTGGGGTGGTTTTCATATAGTAGGTGATTGTGGATGAGGCATAATTTTTTTTTTTTTAAGTTTCAGATGTTAATTTTAGACCAATAAATAATAGGGTAAATTACAAAGACCTTCCCTAATGCCATTCATAAGTACACTTATCCACTTCTTGATTTGAAAAAATCACAAATCTCCCTTAATTAACTTAAAATCATTATAGTTATACCCCTAGTGTTATTTTACAAGTTATAATGAACAAAAATTTAATTGAAAGATCAAAATTATCCCTCTAATAGTAACACAACTCTCTCTCATCTTCTTTCTGTCTCTTGTTCTCCAATCTCCATCCTCCACCCTCCAACACTCCATCAATTTTCCTTTCCATCCATTGTGCAAAACAGAATAAGAACCATCAACCAATTAAGATCTAAAACTATTACATCCGATGTTCCAAACCCTAAACTAAAGTTTTTACCTCGAACACTTACCTTAAACATCACAATGGTTTGATGCGAACAACTAAAAGAGGTTGTGTGGTGGCACAATGGAAGTAGACAATGCCGCGGTTGCTACCATGACATGGTGGTTTAGTGGAAGGAGCAGCATCAGAAGGGAAGGGCTTCATTGCAATTGGGACTGACCTACGACCAATAGTCGACATGGATACGGAGGAGGACACGGTGGCTGGTTGGTATGTCTATATGGAGTATGGTAATAATGGATGACAAGGAAAATTGATGGAGTGGAGGATGGAGGGTGGCCTCGTGGAGAAAGAGAGATAAAGTGAGAGATGGAGAAAAGAGCAGAGACAGTTGTGTTACTGTTACAGGGGTAATTTTGACATTTCAATTGAATTTTTTGTCATTATAAATTGAAAAATAACACTAGGTGTGTAGCTATAATAATTCTAAATTAATTAAAGGAGGTGGATTATGATTTTTACAAATCAATAAGGGATGAATATAATTACGAAAGACTTTAGGAAATGTTCTTGTAATTTGCCCTAATTTTTGGACTTGGAAAAGCATTCTAATGGAACAAGGAGACACCGAAAACAATTACCAAACGCCAATACCCTGTATAATATGGTATATCTATGGGTCTCACCACATTTTTATGAGTATACCCAAAAATAAATTTTTAAATTAAATTGTGCTTTATATACTGAAATTTTTTTCTTTATAAATGTTTGATAAGTTTAGAGACATGATCTAAGCCTACATTTGAATGAGCCTATCCGTAGACTTAAACTACCCATCTCCAAAAAATAAAAATAAAAATTAAGCCATTCATGATGTTAACCGCAATAAACTTTAATATAGATCTAATAAAAGAACTTGTATATATCTGTGTGTGTGTGTGTGAGAAGAAAAAAAAAGAGAGAGAAAAGGGTTGAGACCTCATTTAAATGAAACGTTTGTAATATCTGTTGCATTCTTTCTTCTGCAATCATACGAACTTAAGGATGTTTGGTTGGAAATTTGAGCACTTAATTATTCAAAGCTTAGTTTGGAAAAAAAAAAACAGAAATTAAAAGGAAAAGGACGCAGAATTAAATTAACAAGTTAGTAATACAGTTGGGTTAATGAAACCCAAGAAGCAAAAGTACAAAGGAGAGATGATCAAATTAAAATATTAATGGTCAAACTCTTGACCACGAAGAGGATCAATATGTTATTTGTTTATACATTTAGATGACCACATCGCGACAGGTACGGGCCGTACGACTGTCATTAGATATTTGTTACTTGATTTTCATGTTGTTTTAATAAACTTTGGAGGTTTATTTGACTCATCTATTAGGATAAACATCATATTATAAGATTGGATAGAGTAAAATTAAATAGTTTAAGATCTGATAAAATTTTAATAATATGTAATGTTTGGTATAGTATTATATAAGATATTATATTCTATATTATTATAATTTATTTACAAATAATTCTAGTATTATGGGTAAATATAAAATGCAATAAAATAATAAAATATGGATTTTTTAAAATTTAAATATAGTTTTTAAATATTATATTTATGCAAATATTTCTTAATTAAAATTTATTTCATATTAAAATTTATTATTTTTAATATTTTATAACTATTTATTATTTCAATAAATTATATAAATATAAAATATAATATTTTATTTATTTTAATATTTTCTATTTTTATTCATAATTATTTAAATTATTTTAAAATAAATATTTAACAAAATATTTTTATTATTAATTCTTATTTTATATATTTTAATAGTTAATAATTTATATGTTTTATATTATATATTATTTATTCGAAATATTTATTTATTATTAAATATTTATTATTTTATGCTATTTATATTTATCAATCATAATTATTTTTATTTTTGTATATATAATTTTTACTTATTATTATTATTTATTTAAGAATTATTTCAATAAAATATTTAAAAATAAATGTGACTTTTTACGTCAAAAATTAATTATGCCTAATACGTTCTTTCCATGCTAAATTAAGTTGTATAGTATTTTGACATATAAGATAATTATAAAAGATAAGTTTAAGCAATACATTATCTGCATCAAATAATAGATAATGACATAATGTGTAATGTTAATTTATTCCATTATGTCTAATAAAGTATACCAAACACACCTTAAGAAATTGCAAAGTAGGCCGTATGTCCGCAGTGCTCACAAATTATCCAATTGAGAGATTCTTGCATCAACATAAATCTAAAACATATCATATTTAGGCACACATATAATTAAAATAAGTTTCATCAACTTTACTCAATACATACTCACTAATTTATGGGATCCTGCTTGCTTTCTTGGGAATGTATGCAAGAATAGATTCATAGACTTGTCCCTGTAGTAGAATTTTTCTTCCAATTTCTAATGTCCTCTATGCATGCACTACCATTTTAAATTACAAATACCTTCTCTAATGTCATTCGTAATTACACTTATCCACTTCTTGATTTGGAAAAATCACAAATCTCCCTTAATTAACTTAAAATCATTATAGTTATACCCCTAGTGTTATTTTACAAGTTATAATGAACAAAAATTTAATTGAAAGATCAAAATTATCCCTATAATAGTAACACAACTCTCTCTCATCTTCTTTGTGTCTCTTGTTCTCCGATCTCCATCCTCCACCCTCCACCACTCCATCAATTTTCCTTTTCATCCATTGTGCAAAACAGAATAAGAACTATCAACCAATTAAGACCTAAAACCATTACATCCCAATACTCTAAACCCTAAACTAAAGTTTTTACCTCGAACACTTATCTTAAACATCACAATGGTTTGATGCGAACAACTAAAAGAGGTTGCGTGGTGGCACAATGGAGGTAGACAATGCCGCGGTTGCTACCATGACATGGTGGTTTAGTGGAAGGAGCAGCAAGAAAAGGGATGGGCTTCATTGCAACTGGGACTGACCTACGATTGACAGTCGACGTGGATATGGAGGAGGACACGGTGGCTGGTTGGTGTGTCTATATGGAGTATGGTAATAATGGATGACAAGGAAAATTGATGGAGTGGAGGATGGAGGGTGGCCTCGTGGAGAAAGAGAGATAAAGTGAGAGATGAAGAAAAGAAGAGAGACAGTTGTGTTACTGTTAGAGGGGTAATTTTGACATTTCAATTGAATTTTTTGTCATTATAAATTGAAAAATAACACTAGGTGTGTAGCTATAATAATTCTAAATTAATTAAAGAGGTGGATGATGATTTTTCCAAATCAAAAAAGGATAAATGTAATTACGAAAGATCTTAGGAAATGTTCCTGTAATTTGCCTAAAATAATATTTTGGACTTGGAAAAGCATTCTAATGGAATAAGGAGACACCAAAAACAATTACCAAACGCCAATACCCGGTATAATATGGCATATCTATGGGTCTCACCACATTTTTATGAGTATACCCAAAAATATATTTTTAGAATTAAATTATGCTTTATATACTGGAATTTTTTTCTTTATAAATGTTTGATAAGTTTAGAGACATGATCTAAGCCTACATTTGAATAAGTCTATCCGTAGACTTAAACTACCCCTCTCCAAAAAATAAACTTTAATATAGATCTAATAAAAGAACTTTTATATATCTCTGTGTTTGTGTGTGAAGAAAAAAAAAAGAGAGAGAAGAGTTGAGACCTCATTTAAATGAAACGTTTGTAATATCTATTGCATTCTTGCTTCTGGAATCATATGAACTTAAGGATGTTTGGTTGGAAATTTGAGCACTTAATTATTGCAAGCTTAGTTTGGAAAATAAAACAGAAATTAAAAGGAAAAGGAAGCAGAATTAAATTAACAAGCTATTGGTGGGTGTTTACAAAATTAACAAGTTAGTAATACAGTTGGGTTAATGAAACCCAAGAAGCAAAAGTACAAAGGAGAGATGATCAAATTAAAATATTAATGGTCAAACTCTTGACCACGAAGAGGATCAATATGTTATTTGTTTATACATTTAGATGACCACATCGCGACAGGTACGGGCCGTACGACTGTCATTAGATATTTGTTACTTGATTTTCATGTTGTTTTAATAAACTTTATTTGACTCATCTATTAGGATAAAGATCATAGTATAAGATTGGATAGAGTAAAATTAAATAGTTTAAGATCTGGTAAAATTTTAATAATATGTAATGTTTGGTATAGTATTATATAAGATATTACATTCTATACTATTGTAATTTATTTACAAATAATTCTAGTATTATGGGTAAATATAAAATGCAATAAAATAATTAAATATGGATTTTTTAAAATTAAAATATAATTTTTAAATATTATATTTATGTAAATATTTCTTAATTAAAATTTATTTCATATTAAAATTTATTATTTTTAATATTTTATAACTATTTATTATTTCAATAAATTATATAATTATGAAATATAATCTTTTATTTATTTTAATATTTTCTATTTTTATTCATAATTATTTAAATTATTTTAAAATAAATATTTAACAAAATATTTTTATTTTTAATTCTTATTTTATATATTTTACTAGTTAATAATTTATATGTTTTATATTATATATTATTTATTCAAAATATTTATTTATTATTAAATATTTATTATTTTATGCTATTTATATTTATCAATCTTAATTATTTTTATTTTTGTATATATAATTTTTACTTATTATTATTATTTATTTAAGAATTATTTCAATAAAATATTTAAAAATAAATGTGACTTTTTACGTCAAAAATTAATTATGCCTAATCCATCCTTTCCATGCTAGATTAAGTTGTATAGTATTTTAACATATAAGACAGTTATAAAAGATAAGTTTAAGCAATACATTATCTGCACCAAACAATAGATAATGATATAACGTGTAGTGCTAATTTATTCAATCATGTATAATAAAGTATACCAAACACACCTTAAGAAATTGCAAAGTAGGCCGTATGTCCGCAGCACTCACAAATTATCCAATTGAAAGATTCTTGCATCAACATAAATCTAAAACATATCATATTTAAGTACATTCATAATAAAAATAAGTTTAATCAACTTTACTCAATATATACTCACTAATTTATGGGATCCGGCTTGCTTTCTTGTGAATGTATGCAAGAATAGATTCATAGACTTGTCCCTGTACTAGAATTTTTCTTCCAATTTCTAATGTCCTCTATGCATGCACTACCATTTTAAAATCAAAGTTCGATCTACAAGTCTTGCTTAGTTTTCAACATCAAAATTCCTATAAATAGCTCACTAGAGCTCCAACCTTTTTCATCAAAAGCCTTCATACTTGTATACACATATAGCATAAGAAGTTATTAATTACTGTATCGATCTTAACGAAGATGAGTACTGTGCCAAAATTCTCATCAAAGCTTCCTCTCTTGGCTGTGCTACTAATAGCCATATTATCAAAAGTCTCTTATGCCCAAAACTCGCCCCAGGACTACCTCAACGCACACAACGCAGCACGTTCCCAAGTTGGGGTTGGTGCTATGACATGGGATGCAACTGTTGCCGCTTATGCACGGAACTACGTGAACAAACTCAAGGGAACCTGTCAGCTGGTGCACTCAGGGGGTCCCTATGGCGAGAACCTTGCATGGAGCAGTGCAGATCTTACAGGCACCGCCGCCGTGAAATTGTGGGTGGATGAGAAGCCATACTATGACTACCGCTCCAACCGGTGCGTTGGTGGTAAAGAGTGCCGCCACTATACTCAGGTGGTTTGGCGCAAATCGGTTCGTCTTGGATGTGCCAAAGTGAGATGCGATAATGGAGGCACAATAATCAGCTGCAACTATGATCCCCCAGGCAACTATGCTGGCCAATGGCCTTACTAGTTAAGTGACTCTGTGTTATCATTTGTTTCCATTATAGGCAGTTGTTATAGTAGCTGCTTACATATTATTAAGAATAAATAGTAATCAATAAGGAAACAAAAAGATGCATGAACTTTTGTGTGATGATAGTAAATTCATGTTGTATCCTACTTTTGGATCATGTCATGAAATAATAATCAAGTGATCGAAGGAGTGTTAATGAGTTGACAACTCACATAACACTAATCTTGGTGTAAAATTGTGGAGTATTTGATGATATTAAATCCTATTTCTATTTTAATTTCTTGTCTCTTCATATTAACTGATCATATATACATATATAAATTAAATTAAATGAAGCCCAAGATTTTCCCTTTCCGATAGAAAAATTGTATTTATACTTATAAAGCCGAATATACCATCATATTTGACTCACAATCAGGATTTCTTAAACGTGTTAAAACAAGAAATCGGCTCCAATCTAGGGTAAATGACAATAATGGATAATGATATGAATGAGTCCAAGTTTTGAATCCATATAACACAATTTTCGAATTATACACTTCCATGAATAATTGTGTATGCAAAATATGTTTTATTTTGCGCCATCACTTTTCCCCAGTGGGTCTGAGATAATCTTTTAAGCCCTTCAATTTAGTTTTGCTTCTTTCCAACTACTGTAGATGAATGGAAGAATGAAGTATTTCGATCAGCAGACCGAATCAAATTCTGACGAGAATTTTGATACTAATAGACCTATTCTTCGTGAAGAATATTGAAGTATAACACATGTCATAACACTTTCTAGAGCTTTCCTAAAATATAATTATGAACACCATATTTTTGTTTTCAATCCTCTTTTTTTTCTTTTTCTTTTTTAACTTTTTTTGTGTGCATTTAAAATTTAAATTTATCACCCAAAGGGAGGGGATTCACCCGGTAGCAGAGGCGGCACACTTTTATCCCTTTTGCCCTTTCACCTCAGTTCACATCCTAGCATCTCCTTTTGTCAAGCTTTTCACTCTCCATCACAGCCATAACCATCAACTACATCACCGCCGCCAAACACCATCGTCAACACAACCCAAACCCACTGTCACTGGCCTTCTCACCCACCCACATAATCACCCATAACCATCCCGTGCCTCGGCGTCGACGTTGACATAGCCGCTACTCATCGCCACCGGCCTCCGCTCATACCTCGAAGTCGTGATCGACGTCGACGACGCACAAGAATCAACCCTCCATCAATTCAATCGTCCCGCAGCCAAGCAGCTCCACCGCAAAGCCACTGTGAAGTTTACAGGTTCGATGACATCAATGGCCGCTTGACACCTTCTCCGATGCGCACGTTGCTGCTGCATTATATTTTGAAAGTAAAACTCAACCATTTAATTAGATAAAATAGGTTCAGTGCTTCCGTTATTTAGGGTGGTTAATTTATTGATTTATTTATCTGTTGCGATTTAGATTACGTACAAGTTTTCTTTTTGTATTTGGTCAAAAAAAATTTTATTATTCAAAATATTTAAAGGACTGAATCGGGTATCAATTTTATTTGGTCAAAGTTTGTTTAAGTTCACGTTTCACTTTTGTCTTTTGTCTCATTTAGAATAAATTTTCCTTTTGGAATGAAAAAAAATTGTTTGAACCCTTAAAATGTTTTGAACACCACGCAATAATCTGCAACATTGATGTATGCTTTGGTCATCCTCAAGGGTTGCAAGAATTATAAAGATTTATTGTGTAGCGCATACTACCTTGAATCCTATCCAAGAATAAATTCTTTTTTATTTTTATTTTTTAAAATAAAATTATTTTTCACGAATAAAATTAACGACTATACTTCTTAATTTTTTCCTTTTAATTAAAATTCATCAAATACATACTTATTTTTTACAAAAACGATGTAGTTTTGAGTTTCTCATTGTACTATACGTTAGTATAGCTAATAACTATCAAGTTAAAATTAATATTTTCTTAAATTTTTCTTTTTAATTTTCTTCCTTATTATTTTATTATTCTTTGTACATAATTGTACTGTTGTGATTTTAAAGAGAAAAATAAATATCATTAAAGTTATAATTAATTTGTATAATGAGTTATTCGGATGTAGTAGGAGTGTAATGGAATTCAGTTTTCATCATTCTCTAATCATAATTAGACTCCCAAACTCAAATCTTTTCAAAAGATTGGTTTTGATCAAATCAAAGGTTTTTCAATTTTAGCCAAAATCAATTAAAATTGGTGGCGACTGCATTTTTCAAATTTATTTCTTTTAAGAGTAATTTTGTCATTGTTATTTTGTTATAGCACCTTCCCGGGGACGTTGTGATGATAATGATCCATGATCCTTCTTTTTCTATATATGAAATGTATATATTACCATATTCATGTTTGTTCCGGTCTGTAATACCCCAGGTTTTAAATAAAAATATTGGAAAATTTTTTTCGAAGTAGAAACAGTGCCAATCACCTTTATTAGTCGTTCGAGTCTCGAATTACACTAAGTCCGAACCTTACACGTCTTTAGAGGGCTCTATGATAGAGTCATAATCTTGGGATCAAAAGTCCCGGTAATGGTTCCCTAAAGAAAAGTGAGTTGAACAATGATTTTTAATGAATTTTATGAAACTCTTAAACTTTTCATTTTTAGCCTACGATTTTATAAAATTGTAAGAATTCCCGGATTTGAACTAAAACCCAAAATTTGGATTCTAAATTATTGGGATTTTGATTTTTTGATATTTTATTTGAATCCAAAGGGGTATTTCCTTATTTACATTTATGTTTTAAAGTTAATGGACATTAACTTAAAATTAGTAAATGTAAATAAGTGCATTTTGGAAAAGTATTCTGGAGACCGCTGTAGTGCTCATGAGCACTGCAGCGGCCAACAGAATAGTAATCCAGTGTAAGGAACGATTTTTGGGCTCTTGGGTGAGTGCTGCAGCGCTCTTAGTAAACAGGATTATAAAAACCCTCATATCAGGGTCCAGACCATTCCACACAACCCTCATCGCCATTTTCTCTCTGAAACCACGGCTCCTTCACCCCCCCCCAAGTCCATTTCTTCATCAAATCTCCATCTTAACTCCATTTTCTTCCAATTTCTTCAAGTTTAACCTATAATTTTTCCTCTTTTAAGCTTAAAAGTATGTTATCTTGTTAGTTTTGCTTCTTTTTCTTCACGTTCTCCTTCTTTGAGGGTGGTTCTCCATGATTCTCAAGGGAAAGAACTTTTCTACCTCCTTAGAGATGGATTCTTGGGTATTGAAGAGGCTTTAGAGGTTAATCTAGAGTTCTACTGCTTCCATGTCAGATAGTGTATCATCTCTTGCTTCTAAGAGTCCTGTTGGTTCTGTTGGTACTAGTTATTCACCTTTTACCCCTCCAGGTGAGTGGGTTCACATTTGTTATCTCTATGTTATGCATTAGAGTTATTTTTATAAGGATACCATTTGCTGCTTGATTTTAGAGATGTCTGCAAAGAAGTATGAGATTTCTATTGATTTATATGTTTTAGAACTTCTGCTTTTAGAACATGAAACTCATTTTTGGTAAAACTCATGGGACCATGTTTGTTATACTGAATTTATGTAGAATTGATGATTTATGTAATTTTTAGAGGCTTTTATGATTGTTTTAATGGATTTTGAAACTGGTTTATATGTATGAAATTGTGTTATGCCTAGATATACGATTTAGAGAAGAAAATGGAATTATGATTGCAAGCCTTGCTATTTTGAAGAATGATGTTGAGTTTTCTAATTATGAAAAGCTTGATAATTGAGATATGTTTTAGATAATCAATCAAAAGGATTTTAGAGCTTGAATCTTCATGAGATTCAGACCAGTTAACAGCTACATACTCTGCGGAGGTATGGAGTCATAAATGTCTACACAGGGTGATCTCTTGGACATGATTCTAGAGCTACTGGTATGCTAAGATCAAACTGTTAGAATCAAGTGGATTCTGAGCTCTCAAAGTACGACGAGTTTATTGTTGGTAAAGGATGATCTAGAAATTTAGACATAAAAGGATTTTAGAGCATGAATCTTTGTATGACTAAGAATAGTTGGCGGATACATATTCTGTAGACTTAAAATCATCATGTATGATTTCATAGTCACAGTTATGCTAAGGTCAAACTGTTAAAGGGATACAGGGATTCAGAGCTCACAGAGAATTAAAAGGTTTTAAAGGTTTTCAGATTTAAATGAACATATTTAATTAAGTTAGAAGGTAGCTATAGAGAAACAGGTTGTGTGTTAATGGCAATTAATCCATTAACCTTAGTACCAAGTTGCCCGAGCCAGAGATTATAAAGATTTATATCCAGAGATTACAGAGAATTTATTGTCATATTGGGGACGACGATATGTAACACCCAGATGTGACCAAATAATTATATTTAGAGTTTGAAATCAGTCCATGAGGGATGCGGTTCATGAGGAACTGTTAAGATCTCAATTAGGGACCTTTGTTCACGAGGAACTGAGTACCCACAGAGCAGAGATTACTGTTTCTCTAGGAGCTACTATACTATGAGTTTATATGATTTCAAGTATGAGAATAAGTTAAGAAAATGGTTTTGAGTTATAACATGATAATTGGAGTACATGTATAAATATATGTGCATAATTGATTATGAATACTTTTGAATGTTATTAATATTATTGTAATTTCATGCATTGTTCCTTGGTGTCCCATGAAAGGGGGTTTCAGGTAGGGATTCACTCACTGAATTTTGATAACAAAACTCACCCTTTTCTCTTTCTTCTATTTTACAGATAGAGCAGTTGTCATGGATTCCCTTCAGCCTTTTTTCTCCTAGCAGCACTAGACTTTAGATGGTGAGTCTTGCTGTCATTCTGGTTTAGAGTGCTCTAGTGTAAGTGTAGGCAGGATCCCATACTTTTAGATCATGAATTGCATTTGGGGTACTAAGATGGTGTATTCATATTTTGTATTTAAAAACATATTGGTATTAATTTAATAAACTTTTGAAACAGAGTAACTTATACTATTATGTGATATTATGATTTGAGACCTCAGAGATAGATTATGAAATAGCAGAAATGGTTATTTCAATTATTTTATTATTTTAAATATAAGGTGAACAGAGCATGCATGTAGAAACAGTTAACAGATCATGAGACTTGCGTTAAAATGAGTTTTCTCACGTGCCGATCACATTCCTAGATCGGGTCATGACACGGTCCACGTAATTTGCGTGGTCTCCACTAATGCAAGTTTCACAAAGAGATAATAGACAACAACATTATATCTATTAGATGGCGTCTCCTGTAACACCCCGAAGTTATTCCAAAAATTGACTTGGATTTTATTAATCGGAATTTCATAAATTATGATAGAATTAGTCATAATGAATGGAAAAAAAAAGTAAATAGTAACTTTACGGGCCTGTTGGCACAATAGAAATCCTAAAATTGAAACCAGAAGAGGCCCAGGGCCAAGGTAGGACAAAGGTCAAGAATGAGGTTCTAGACCCGAAATAATATATGTTTACCTGACTATGGTATTTTACCTGTTTTGTAAAATTTTAATGTGCAAATTTTTGCACCGTATGAAACTGGTAGAGCAAATTACTCTACTATACCATACACTTGACAAGTGTATGGTAAAGGAATGGCCATATCTCTTGTTTTTATTAAGATTTCATATTAACTACACAAAAATCATAATTTTTTTATAAGTTTATATTTATTTGTAGTAAAAAATTATTATCAATAAAATAAAATCGCACTTCTCATTCCTTTTCTCCTGAAGAATTCAGCCAACCTTCCATTACAGCCTCTTCACTCTTCTTCTTTATCAAAGTATCATAAACTAGCTTGAAACCTCATGTTATAACACCAAAAATCCATGACTTAAACACAAACTCCAACTTACCTCTAGAAATCTTCATATCAGCCTACAATAAAGAGTTCTCATCTAACAGCACCATCAAGAGGAGCTATTGTATTATTGCCTAAAAGGAGGATTTGGCTGGTTTTGAGTTGAAATTGGGAGTAAAAACACTTGGAGTACCAAGACAAGTGCAAAAGTCTTTAGGAACAAATAGGGTTTCTTTGCAAAATTGATTTTGAAAGATTATTGAATTTTTGAGCTTGATATTTTTGATTTTATTGTATGATTACTCATAAATATTGATGTGTTTGCATAGGTTGAGTAATTTAAAATTGTTAGAAAATCCTTTTGTTAAAATAAGTCTTAGGTTGTGTTGCTGGATATTCAGGTTTCTGTTTAGCAGTGATTTTCTTTGGTGTTTAAAACATACTTAGAGATGTCTTTTTAATTTGAAATTTTTATGTAGTGAAGCCAACATGTTAAGGCATTTCTATGATTTTTCTTGAGTCTATTTGAAAAATTTTACTATTTTTAAAAATTCAAAAACAATGACGGTTAGAGTTACTATTTGTACAATCAATTATGAAGCTTAGAATTTATCTAATTTTGTTAATATATAAAATGATCAAATTTTACTTTGAAAATTTTACAAAGATTGTTTTAGATTTATTGAGTTAATTTGTTATAGTAATAACATTGGGAACTTTGACTGTTAGCTGGGATTAGGTGGTTACTAACTACCGAATTTGCACAATTTTATTAATATAGCTAGACACTTTATTTTGACCTGAATTTTTTACAAGGCCTCATAGACGTATTGATTAGCTCTGAAAATTATTTCACCCTGTATTTATGATGTTTAGTAATTTAACTATATTTTTTTTCAGACTAAAATTTTGGATAGAATGCTAATATGCTGGAATTATGAGTATATTAATAACTTGATATTTTGTATACTATATGAGTATGTTGATGATGTTATGCATATGTAACTGTGAATGCTTATGACAATTGCTTCTACATAAAAGAAATATTAAGATTATATTTTTTTAGGCCAAAGGAAGTAAATCTGATGAAGTAGGAGAAAATAAATTTGACTACCCTTAAATTGAGTTCAAAAAAGTAAACCTAAATAGAAATAGATCTGTATAAGAGTTAGAGAAAGTAAATCCAATGATCATGTATAGAAATGAATTTAGTTCTGAAAAGCAGTATATTATCCAAGAGTAGAATAAGCCACTACACGTCAAGGGCCAAGATAGTTAAAGTAGCAATTGCCCTAAGATATTTCTATAGTATGTGCTAATTAAGTGGATGAATTTATTGTTTACATGGCGACTAGTACGTTAAAGTTTCAAATTAACAATATACGCTCTGAATGCTAATGCTTGAATAGAATGATATGTTATGCATGAGGGAGTACCATACTGAGAATTTTGTAACATTCTTATCCTTGTGTGTATATCCATGTTTATCTCAGCATTGTCAGATGACATCATTCGTGATCTTCCTTGAGACTCTGCAATTGGAGTGGCACTATGACCCCGTTTTATATTCGTGTTTCACACTTTCACATTCCCAGATCCATGTATATATTTTCTTCAACCACTCATTTGTTAGCTCTGTTATCAACCAGCTCTTTGACGTGAAGTTTCTATTTGATGGTGTGCCATTACACATGGGCTCCACCTGCACCACATGTGCCATTTGATGTAGATGTTGTTCCTCTTCCTACCCCAGCTCATGTGGGGATTGTTCCAACAATATTCTCTTCCTCTTTTGTCGATGACCCAATTAACCACTAGTTCCGACTCCCCTTTAGGAAATGATGCCATTGTTCCGATGACGAATGTTTTTCACTAGAGAGTATCATGACACTCAGGAGCTGCCAGTTGACTACACCATGTTAGGATTACTCTCATAGACATCTGCTAAATAGTATATTTTTAAAATTAACAATTTTAGTCTAAATAACTCCAAAATTATATGGGTTGCAGCAGAAAAAGAAAAGAAAAGAAAAGAAAAGAGTTATTAAGGCCACATTTAAATGAAAAATTTGTAATATCTATTGCATTCTTTCTTCTGCAATCATAAGAACTTGAGGATGTTTGGATGGAAATTTGAGCATTTAATTATTCAAGGCTTAATTAGAAAAAAAACATAAATTAAAAGGACCAGGAATTGAATTAATAGGTTATTGGTGGGTGTTTATAAAATTAACAAGTTAGTAATACAGTTGGGTTAATGAAACCCAAGAGGCCAAGAACGAGAAGTATAAAGGAAAGATGATCACACTGCGACAAGCACGGGGCGTGCGACAGTTATTAGATATTTGTTACTTGATTTTCATGTTGTTTTAATAAACTCTAGGGGTTTGTTTGGCACGTCCATTAAAATAAAGGTTGATAGTATAAAAACAAATAAAATCAAATCAAATAGTTTAAGACCTAACAAATTTTTAATAATATATAATGTTTGGGATAGTCCTATATGGGATGTTATATTTATATTTATACTATTATAATTTTATTTATAAATAATTATAGTATTATGAGTAAATATAAAATGCAATAAAATAAAATAATGATAAAATAAGGATTTTTAAAATTTAAATATAATTTTCAAATATTACATTTATGTAAATATTTCTTAATTAAAATTTATTTTATATTAAATGTTATTATTTTTTAATATTTTACAACTATTTATTATTTCAACAAATTAAATAAATATAATATATAATCTTTTACTATTTTAATATTTTCTATTTTTATTCATAATTATTTAAATTTTATTTTAAAAAAATATTAGACCAAATATTTTTATTATTAATTCTTACTTTTATATATTAAATATTAAATATTTTTTATTTTTATTTTATTTATATTTATCAATCATAATTATTTTTATTTTTGTTTATATAAATTTTATTATTATTATAATTATTTAAGAATTATTCCAATAAAATATTTAAAAATAAAAATAACCTTATACGTTAGAAACTAATTATACCTAATCCAACCTATCCATGTTAGATTAAGTTATATAATATTTTAATGTATAAGAGAATTATGATAGATAAGTCTAAATAATACATTATTTGCACCAACAATAGATAATGACATAACATGTAGTGTTGCTTTAACCTATCATATCTAATAAAGTATATCAAACACACCCTAAGAAATTGCAAAGTAGGCTATATATCGACAGCACTAAGAAGTTATCCAATTAAGAGATTTTTACATGATCACAAATTCAAAACATATCATATTTGGTACGCTCATAGTAAAAGTAAGTCTTATAAACTTTATTCGATATATATTCACTCAATCCCGCTTGCTTTCTTGTGAATGTAGGTAAGAATAGATTCACAGACTTGTGCTATGTACTAGAATTTTTCTTCCGATTTCTATGTCCTACCATTTTGAAATCAAAGCTCGATCTACATGTCTTGCTTAGTTTCCAACGTCAAAATTCCTATAAATAGCTCGCTGGAGCGCCAACCTTTTTCATCAAAAGCCTTCATACTTACATACACATACAGCATAAGAAGTTATTGCTATATCGATCTTAACGAAGATGAGTACTGTGCCAAAATTCTCATCAATGCTTTCTCTCTTGGCTGTCCTAACCACATTATCAAAAGTCTCTTATGCCCAAAACTCGCCCCAGGACTACCTCAACGCACACAACGCAGCACGTTCCCAAGTTGGGGTTGGTGCTATGACATGGGATGCAACTGTTGCCGCTTATGCACGGAACTACGTGAACAAACTCAAGGGAACCTGTCAGCTGGTGCACTCTCGGGGTCCCTATGGTGAGAACCTTGCATGGAGCAGTGCAGATCTTACAGGCACTGCTGCCGTGAAATTGTGGGTGGATGAGAAGCCATACTATGAGTACAACTCCAACTCGTGCGTTCGTGGTAAAGAGTACCGCCACTATACTCAGGTGGTTTGGCGCAAATCGGTTCGTCTTGGATGTGCCAAAGTGAGATGTGATAATGGAGGCACATTGATCAGCTGCAACTATGATCCCCCTGGCAACTGTGCTGGCCAATGGCCTTACTAGTCAAGTGAGACTGTGTTATCATTTGTTTCCAATATAAGCAGTTATTATATATAGTTGCTGCTTACATATTAAGAATAAATAGTAATCAATAAGGAAACAAAAAGAAGCATGAACTTTTGTGTGATGATAATAAATTCATGTTGTATCCTACTTTCGAATCATGCCATGAAATAATAATCAAGTGATCGAAGGAGTTAATGAGTTGACAACTCATAACACTAATCTCGCTGTAAAATTGTGGAGTATTTGATGATATTAAATCCTTTTTCTGTTTTAATTTCTTGTCTCTTCATATTTAACTCATCATACATATATAAATTAAATTAAATGAAGCCCAAGATTTTTCCTTTCCAATTGAAAAATTGTATTTGTACTTACAAAGCCTGATATACCATCATATTTGACTCACAATCAGTATTTGTTAAACATGTTAAAACAAGAAATCGACTCCAATCTAGACGCGGGGTGAATGATAATAATGGATGATGACATAAATGAGTCCAAGTTTTGAATTCAGATAACACAAGTTTCAAATTATATACTTTCATGTATAATTGTATATGCAAATTAAATATGTTGTATTTTGCACCATAACTTTTCCCCAATGGCCCCCAGGTCATCCTTTAAACCCTTCAATTCGGTTTTGCTTCTTTCCAACCGCCGTAGATGAATGGAAGAAGGAAGTATTTCGATCAGCACACTGAATCAAATTCTGACGAGAATTTTAATACAAATAGACCTACTCCTCATGAAGAATATTGAAGCATAACTCATGCCAAAACTATTTCTGGAGCTTTCCTAAAATATGATGATATATGATCCTTCTTTTTCTATATATGAAATGTATATATTACCATACTCATGTTTGTTCCGGTCCATGTAATTTGCGTGGTCTCCACTAATGCAACTTTCACAAAGAGATAATAAGCAACAGTATTATATCTATTAGGCGGTGTCTCCCATAAGCACAAGAAATATACGAGACCATGCTCCTGGACAATCTGTTACAAGTCTAAAGGTTCTCTCACCCGATAGGTCTACTTTTTGGGTTTAGCTCTTCTTTCTAGTTGCTAGTCCATAACACAATCCAGAATATAGTACCCATACACTGCTAATTAATGTGAAGGGTGTTTTGGGGGGGCGGGGGGCACCTTCAATTGTAACATGTGACCAATCAGATCTGGTTTTTTTTTTATGGTTGTTTATTTTGCTTTTTCGATTTCTCTTGAGAGATAACTTCTGTGGTCATGTTTGAGTTTGTGTTGTGGAAGCTAATAATGTCTGTTATATTGATGAACACTTGTTGTTCTCACCAGTTTCTCTCATTGAAAATGATACACTTTTAAATTATTGATAGTAAAAAACTGATCATCATCAACTAATCCTATCTTTGCGGGGGTATGCCTCCAATATCAACATGCACGAGCATGGAAGAAGCATATATGAACCAAGTGCATCTGTCATCCAAAGATTAATCCTTTTGAAGTATAAAGCTTACAAACGTGGATATTGCTTATACAGTCGTGAGATCACTCTCATATATCTGTGATTAAGAATTGAATCCCTAATTAGATGCTTAAAAAGTGGAGCTAGTTAACAATTGTGTAACTAGGCCTTCTGGTTTGGGCTGGGAGGTAGTTGGTCCATTAACTTCAATGCTTCAATTATTTATATATATATATCCTAATTAATAGAAACGTTTTCAAACTGACTACTGAAGACTTGTTTTAATTGCATTACACACACACACACACACACACACACACATATATATATATATATATTTCGAGAGATTTATCCGATGCACTCATAAAATTTAAGGATATATATATCCTAATTAATAGAAACGTTTCCAAACTGATGCGGATACTGAAGACTTTTATTAGTGCCAAAACTTGTTTTAATTGCATTATATATATATATATATATATATATATATATATATATATATATATATATATATATTTATATTTCAAGGGATCTATCCGATACTCTCATAAAATTTAAGGATATTGATACCTTATAATTATTTCTGCTTAAAATTGTGCTATGTGTTATACTAAACTAATTTATTAAAATATATAGAAATAAAAATTCAATCACAATAATTAAAAATAAGAAGGGTACTTGTAACTATATTTTAAAAATAATAAATATTTTAATTTTTCTTTATCTAGTATTCGTATATAGCAACAAAGAGTTAATATTGTTATAATTTATTTTTTAATTTAATCCTTCGTAATATGTCAAGCACAGTCAACTTTTAACGAGTCACCTTATTCTAAACGTACGAGTCTTAACATCCAAGCATCACAAAAGAGTCTTATGCCACTTTCTCTTTGTTACCGTCGCACATACCATCTGCATTTTGGCAGAATCCTCCTCTAACCAATTAGTCTAGTCAAGCAGCCTCCTTCACCTTATACGTTTCTGGTGTTGATTGCAACTTGAATACTCCAAGAAAAATAAATATTTTAAAATTGTTGAAAATAATTAATTTTGTTGAAAGGATCTAGCGACTCATGTTACCTGGCCTGTGCAATAGGAAAGAGAGAAAGCGACTAATTGATGTAAGGTTCTTCGTTTCCACATGCTACACGCCTAACGAGACAATTTTGTATAAAGGAAATGAAGGAATATGTAACATTGTAAGCTCGAACCAGGCGTCTCATCGTAAATGCGCGATAGGAAATTAAGAGAAATTGAAAACGCAGTGACTAACTTTTGTAATTCTCTCTTCAGTGATCATAACAACGTTTTTAAGGATGTTAGCTTGAAGGTTTAGATACTTATCCAAAGCTAGCTTATAGATAGAGAGGAAAAAAGAAAAGGAAAAAAAAAAGGAACATTGAAACTTTTGAATAGTTTCAAAAAAGAGAGCACTTGATAAAATGCTAAACAAGTATTGCTAAAATAAACCATAAAATATTGGATGGTGTTATACTTAACAAGTTTGTTATGCTTTTGTGTGTTATATATTAATGAAACCCTCTAACAAGAGGTTTAAGTAGACAATCAACTTATTCATATCAATGCTCAAACTCATCCTGATGAAAAAGGATTGGATCTCACTTTCCTACCTCCCTTGTGGCTCCCTCAAATATAATTTTGACAACCGTAATATTTGTACAATATCATTCACGAGATTTCTTGAAGAGTCTAGTAATTTAATTGTCGGAAAAAAAAATTCATGATTTCTGCTTAATTTTTTCAAATTATATTCTTAATAATACACATGGCAAATTTTATTAAAATAACAGGAAAAGGGACGCACAAATGGGCTCGAAGGAATCCTGCTCAAGAGGCTGTAATTAGCTCAAATGATTCAAAGCACATCGTGAAAGAATGTTTTGTGTTAGAACTGAGGGGTGTCGATGTTCCTTTTCTGGGTCGTTTCTATCTTCTAATCATTTTTCTTTTTCCGTCATCTTAACGTACTCTCCCTACTACTGCCTTTGAGAGTCTAGTAACTATATAAAGAAAAGAGGTATGACTGTTACATAATTGACAATTAATCTTCATTTTGTTTCAATAAACATTAAGAAATCACAAGGATAGCAGCGTGTATGTCTGCCCTCACTTGCAAGCTATCCAGTTTCTTAGTCTTCTATGCATCGTTTGCATATCACATTATCATGTGAAAAGTCGATTCTACAAGTCTTGCTTACTTTGCCAGCTGAAAATTCCTATACATCATCAGAAACGATAGTTATTTCTTGCGAAATCATTTTCATAGCAATACTACAATCCAGGATCATCTCACCATCATTCCAGCTAATCTCGGATGATTTCCGTCCTCTCCTCTCCAATATAATCTCCATTAATATTTTCCGCACGATGCTTCCCACCACTAAAATATCATCCTTCTTTCCAAGAGTAGCTCTCTGATCTTCCTATAAATAGCTCACAAGAGCTCAAACCTTTTTAATCAAACTAAGACCTTCACATAGATACACTAGTTACGCACACTATTGCACAAGGAATTAAACATGGGTGTGCCTAAGACCTCGTTAACACTTCTTCCTCTCATGGCTGTCCTAGCCATATTGTCACAAGTTTCATATGCACAAGATTCACAACAAGACTACCTCAACGCACACAGCGCAGCACGTTCCCAAGTTGGGGTGGGGCCTATGACATGGAACACAACTGTTGCCAGTTATGCACAAACCTATGTGAACAAGCTCAAGGGAAGCTGTAACATGGTGCACTCTGGGGGTCCCTATGGTGAGAACCTGGCAAAGAGCAGTGCCGATCTTACCGGCACTGCCGCCGTGAAATTGTGGGTGGATGAAAAGCCATACTATGACTACAGCTCCAACAAGTGCGTTGGTGGAAAAGAGTGCCGCCACTACACTCAGGTGGTTTGGCGCAACTCGGTTCGTCTTGGGTGTGCCAAAGTGAAATGTGATAATGGAGGCACAATAATCAGCTGCAACTATGACCCCCCAGGCAACTATGCTGGGCAAAAGCCTTACTAGTTAAGTGAGGCAGTGTTATCATTTGTTTCCAATATAAGCAGTTATTACTGCTTACATATTAAGAATAAATAGCACTCAATAAGGAAACAAAAATAAGCATGAACTTTTGTGTGATGATAATAAATTCAGGTTGTGTGCTGCTTTTGGATCATGTTATAAAATAATAATCAAGAGTGAAGGAGTGTATGTTAATGAGTTGATAACTCATATGACACTAATCTTGGTGTAAAATTGTGGAGTATTTGACATTAAATCCTTTTCTGTTTTTTCATTTTTTTCTCTCTTCACATTTAACTGGTTATATATATTATGCATATAAAAATCAATTAAATGAAGCCAAAGATTTTCCCTTTCAAATTGAAAACTTATATTTATACTCATAAAACTTGAATTAAATAAAGCCAGAGTTTTTTCCTTTCCAATTGAAAAATTGTATTTGCACTCATAAAGCTTGATATATTATATTTTGACTCACAATCAAGATTTGTTAAACATGTTAAAATAATATAAAAAAAAAATCACTCCAATCAGCAGCTAATGATAATAATGGATGATGACATGAATATAATGAGTCCAAGTTTTGAATAACACAATTTTGAAATTATATACACCTTTCATGTGTATATGCAAAATATGTTTTATTTTGCTCCGTCACTTTGCCCTAGTGGCCCTAAGAATGAGATCATCTTTTAAGCCCTGCAATTCGGTTTTGTTTTTTTTCAACCACCATAAATGAATGGAAGAAGGAAGTATTTCGATCCGCACACTAAATTAAATTTTAACGAGAATTTTGATATGAAAAAACCTACTCCTTGTGAAGAATACTGAAGCATAAATCATGCCTCAACTGTACTCTTTGGGAGCTTTCCTAAAATATGATGATCCATCATCATTCTTTTTCTATATGTATATATGAATTTGGATCCTATAAAATGAGTATATCATTTTAGAGAATAAAATGAAGAGTTTTATGATTAAACTAATAAGAAAAAAAGACTCACTTTTAATTTTATTGATTAAAATTAAAATTTTCTTGTTTTACTGTCTAAAGTGAGATCTAGAAAATCAAAATCCGGTATAGATTACAATACTAATCTTTGTTCCGGTCCACATAATTTGCATCGTCTCCACTAACGCAAGTTTCACAAAGAGATAATAAACAACAACATTATATCTATTTGACTTCTCCCATAAGCACAAGAAATATACGGGATCATGCTCCTAGACAATCTGTTACAAGTCTAAAGGATCAAACCCGATAGGTTTAAGTTTTGGGTTCGGCTCGTCTTTGTATTTGAGTCCAGTCGATACCTTAGTATTCATACACAACAAATTAATGTGAAGGTTCAAGGGAGGGAAACCACCCTTATTTTACATAAGGCATGTATATTTGATCGTGAACGATAGGCGAAGCTACAATAATAGGTCTGATTTTATTTATCATTATTATTATTTTTTCTTTTGTCAGTTTCACTTTGGAGATAACTTCTGCAGTCATGCATGTTTGGGTTTGTGTTTTGAAAGCTAGCTAGTTTTAGATTTTTCCGTTGAGTCACTATTATTACTATATCAGTTGTATTAATGAACACTTGTTGCTATCCCTTGCTTCGCTTGTTGAGAATTAAACACTTTTTAATTATCAAAAAAAAAAACCTGATCATCATCAGCCAATCCTATCTCTGCGGGGACGACAGGTATGCCTCCAATATCAACAAGCATGAGGATGGAAGAAGCATATGAAGCTTAAAGTCTTCTCGTCTCCTTGTTCACTTTTTTTATGTTGATCATGTCCCCTTGTTCACTTAGGCTATGAGAAACCCTTAGGGGAGGAAATTGGGCTCGGAGGGACTAGATCCATTAAGATTCAATTACTATATGATGAATATCAAAGAAAATAAAATTCTAATGGAAAAATGTTTGAAACTAATGTATATATATATATATATATATCTATCATAATTAATAAAATCGTTTTCAAACTGATGCAGATTGCTGAAGACTTTTATTAGCTAGCGCTAATTGCTGAAGACTTTTATTAGCGCTAATTGCTTTAACTGCAAAATTGTTATATATTTTAAAATTGATAAATGTTTTCAATTTATTTTATCTGTTATTATTGTACAATTATAAAGAATTTATATTTTTAATTAGTTTTTTAATTTAGTAATATGTCAAGCGCAATGAATTTTTAACGAGTCACCTTATTCTAAACATACGTTTGATGAGTACAAAAGAGTCTTATGCCACTTTCTCTTTGTTACTGTCTCATACCATCCGAAAGTATTTTGGCAGAACCATCCTCTAACCAATTACCTTAAATGTGCGATAGGAAAGAGAGAAAGTGACTAATTGGTGTAAGGTTCTTAGTTTCCACATGTTACACACCAACACATGATTAACGACACAAGTGTTGTATATGGGAAATGAAGGAATGTGACATTGGCTCGAACCGGGCGTCTTATCGTATATGCGGGATAGAGAATTAAGAAGCAAAGACAGTGATTAAACGCTTATACTTCACATATATCTTATCCGATCTTATATCTACTAATTGATTGTTGATTTCGGGGCAATAAAACATTCAAAATATCTAAGTCATGTAATTTCTTCTGTGATCATAAGAACTTAGGTAGCGTTTGGTAAGGGGGACGAGGGAGATAGGGATAAAAATATAAGGACAGCAGAGAGAGATATAAAAAGTATTGTTTCTATATTATGTTTGGTTATAGATATGGAAACAGATATTGACTTTCGGTTGACCGATGGCCTGATCATCACTAGAAATTTTCATCTCCATGATCTATCTTTACTGTCCCTACTTTTTGGAGGGACAGAAATACAAAAAACTTATGTTTCTAGGACGAAAAATTTTTCCATCCTCATATCCCATCTCTGCCACCAAACATAATACAGGGACAGTCTATTCCTATATTTGTGTCCTGCCCCCCTTTCCAAATGCTACCTTAAGGATGTTAGCCAGAAAGTTTAGATACTTACCCAAATTAAAGCTTATAGTTAGAGAGGGGAAAAAAAAAGAAAAAGGAACATTGAAAGTTTTAAATAGTCTGAAAGGAGAGCTCTTGATAAATTACTAAATAAGTATTGCTAATAATGTGCCAAAAAAAGAAAACAAGTATTATTGCTAAAATAAACCACATAAAAAAAATGGTACGACAGTTAGGTTGTCAATTGATTTTCATTTTGTTTTGATAAACTGTTAGAAATTGCAAGGAAAGCAGCATGTCTGCCCCACTTTGCAAGCTATCCAGTTTCTTGGTCTTCTATGCATGTATATCACATTGGTGCGTTCCACAGTGAATGATGAAACGGTCATGTGAAATAACGTGAAAAGTAGTCTACAAGTCTTGCTTACTTTTCCACCTGAAAATTCCTCTACATCAGAAACGAACTACAATTCTGCAATTCACAAGATCATCTCACCATGATTTCCGTCCACTCCATTAATATTTTCCACCAATCACGTGGCTTCACGATTTGCGCTTCCCGCTAAAATATCATCGTAGTATCAGCTCCCTTCCTATAAATAGCTCACAAGAGCTCCAACCTTTTTCATCAAATTAAAAACTTCGCATATACACACACACATATTGCATAAGAAATTAAACATGGGAGTGCCTAAGATCTCCTTAATGCTTCTTCCTCTGATGGCTGTCCTGGCCATATTATCACAAGTTTCATATGCACAAGATTCACAGCAAGACTACCTCAACGCACACAACACAGCACGTTCCCAAGTTGGGGTGGGGGCTATGACATGGGACACAACTGTTGCCAATTATGCACAAAACTATGTGAACACGCTCAAGGGAAGCTGTAACATGGTGCACTCTGGGGGTCCGTATGGTGAGAACCTTGCATGGAGCAGTGCCGATCTTACAGGCACTGCTGCCGTGAAAATGTGGGTGGATGAGAAGCAATACTATGACTACGACTCCAACCAGTGCGTTGGTGGACAGGAGTGCCGCCACTATACTCAGGTGGTTTGGCGCAACTCGGTTCGTCTTGGGTGTGGCAAAGCCAAGTGTAACAATGGAGGCACATTAATCAGTTGCAACTATGATCCCCGTGGCAACTATATTGACCAAAAACCTTACTAGGTGATTCTGTTTTATATAATATGCTTCCATAGCAGTTATCTAGCCACCAGTGCTTATATATCTAGTAACTAGCAATAAGGAAACAGAAAAGCAAAAAAAGGACATGAATTTAGGTGGTGATAATGTTGTCTATGCTGCTTTTTATGTTATGAAAGAAAAATTAATTGAAGTGTGGTGTTCGTTCGAGAGTTCACTAATCTGAATTGGTATAAAATTGAGGGTTTTGCTATTTTAACACATCATTTTCTCAAACACCCAAACACTCCAGTCACAATACACACGAGTCCTACCATTTACTTTTTTCCTAAGTTATTTTTTCTCCATCACTCCTCTCACATTACATGGGCCCACATCGGTGTCTACACCATGTGGGTGTCAAAATATTATTTCTCTAAAATTGAGGTGTATTTGATGTGATGATGTTATTAGTTCAATCTTTTCACTTATTTTTCCTTTGAGTTTAACTTGTACATGAAGCCCCAAGTTTGAATGAGTATTATGTGTAAAATTACACATAAAATACTACTCATCAATATAAATATACTCTTATTTTTTACTTCCCAACAAAAAATATTTATAGTGTTATATTTTGTGCTGCCACTTTTTCCTCATGGCTCAGCAATATATAATTTATAGATATGATCTATTGAAACATGTTTTAGCATATTGGAGTCTAGAGAATAAATTTAATCTCTTGTTTGGTTGAAGAGAAATTAGAGAAAAAGAGAATGAGAAGAAAAAATGTAATGAATTTTATGTTTTTCTCTCACTTGGATTCGAAGAAAAAGAGTATAGAAAGGAAAACGAGACACCATGATAATTAAAGGTATGCTTGGTTGGGGAATAAAAGTATAGGTAAAATTTTCCTATGAGTTTCATCTACAAAATTACACATGATACTCTTTTGAAATTTTTTTAATTTATCCATATTTTTACTCTCTAACCAAATACATCTTAAGGATAAAAAATTAGGGTAAAACTATGTTTACATCCCTTACATTTTACTAAAAGTTTTAATTTATTTAGTCTAAACTTTTTCATTGTTCAATTTACATTCTTAATGTCTTCAAGATGATGTTTCAATCTTGTTATCCTTTTGATAGAATGTATCCAAATTATAAATAAAAAATAAATAAAGGTATGATATTAGGAAGCCAAAACAAAATGTCACCTTATATTAATATTTGAAGGTCACAACAATACATAAAACATCAGGTTTTCAGTCATAATTTAAATTTTATTTATATTTTTAAAATATTAGAGACGTAAATAGAATAGAAAAACAGATTTGTAACTAAATCGCAATCTTGATAAAATGCAAGGAATGTAATGACAACTTTACCCAAGAAGTTATATAATATTATTATTTACATATAGCATTTTTTCCTTCTATTTTTCTACCATGTAAAAGAAAAAACAAGTTAAAATTTTCCTTTTTTCCCCTTTATTCAAGTGAATAAGAGAAAACATTTTTTATTAATTTTCTCTTTATTTTTTGAGCAAACACTCAACTTAGTCTCTTAAAAATATTTGTTAGACAATTTGGTTCCTAAGAAAATTAAGGTTGCTCATACAGTTCCTCAAGAATTGAAACATAAAATGAGTTAGTTTTTTCGTTAAGTCTCTATTAATGGAATGATGTACCTGATGTGTTATAATATTGATGCTTCATATGAACTGATACATTGACATATACCCAAACAACGTTCTTTAATTTTGGAAGGTTTAATTAAGAAATCATTTCTCATATTCAATAAATCACTTTTCTTACACCACCTTATTCTAAGTATTGGGAAAAAAATAAACATTGAAGCAACATCTTATTATTCAAGGGGTATGAACGTGATTCCCACATATAATATGATGTGCTGCATTATTGACTTATCAAGCCACACATGTTATCCCATTAAAGTTTGATGGATAGATTTTACAGATGGACTAACTTGTTATACATTTTAATTCTTAAAGGACTATGGTCCAAGTTTATATTCTCAGATCAAATTGTCCAATATAAAATTTTTGAGGGATTGAGTTAGGTTTTTACTTTTATTTTTTCTTCTCTATCTCATCTTTCATCTTATTTGGTTTTGCTCTTCATTTTTTCTTCAGATAATGTTACGTGTATAATAAAATTGCACAACAAATGTACATCACAAACCTTATCACTATTATACGTGATGAGTGATCTACACTCATCCTGCTCACTCATCACATCTAATAATGATAATTAAGGTGTGTGGTGTGCATTTATTGTGTAATTTTATTATACACATGATATTACTCTTTTTCTCCTCATTACTCAGATAGAGGAATAGGAAGTAGGACCGCCGCAAACACCAGGAGCCCCCTTAATGGCAAGGGCAAGTGGATCTGTCTAAATTACAAAGCCATCAACCTATTTTTAAATCATCAAATTATAACAAAAAAATGGATGCCAATGGAAAAAGAAAATAAAAACAGAATTCTCTAAAGTAAGAATCTCACTTTAAAAAGTTAAGTGAACAATTTCACCCTTACATCAATAGAGTAAAGAGAACCACACTTTTAATTTTATTAATCTAAATGTAAAATCTCTTTACTTTATTCTTTAAAGTAAAACCTTCACGTTAGAGGATCCAATTCCCATCTATTATATAAATATATATACTTCCCACAAGGCACATGTTAACTATGGATTGGAAAACCGTTTTACAAAAATTACGCATAAATCAATTGATAGATAGTTATTCTACCTTAATTAAAAGTCTCAAATTTGAAGAATATGTATGGAGATAGCTAAAACACAAAAAAAAAACCGTAATAATAATATTCGATTCGAGTATGATTAATTCCAAGAGAGAGATCGGACATGTGGTTTGAACAAAAAGAAAACGAAAAGTATTTTCCAAGAGCACTTGTGGGAAATTACTTGTTTTGCCTAACTCAATTTTGAACAGAACTAGTCAAAATAAGGGAAACATTCCTTTAACCGCAGTTCAGTTCTAGATGCCGTGCAAAGTAAGGTCTTTATAAATTGATCAGGCAAATTATAAGATAAATTTTAAATTTTGAGGTCTATCATAAATCTCTTAATATTAATTATTAGATAATTAATATTTTTATTGGATAATTTGATTTAATAATTAATAATATCAGGTTCATGATGAATTCAAAGATAAGAGGATCACCATAATATCTATCAATTGATCAAACCAAGTCAAATAGGAAATTCACCACACTCCATCAAGATACAGAAGGAAATCAAGAAGGTTGCAAAAGCTCGGACACGCAAACACCAACGAGGAATCTACCACTACCAGTTCACCCGAATATGCCACAGTACAATCCTATGCTGTCTATGCACATTGTTGGATTGCTCTGCCTCGTTGTCCCGCTCTTCAAGCTGAAGGAAACACACGCAAAATGACAAAATCAATAATAATTGAGACAATTAGCATGATGTTCCTCTGCCCCATTGTCCAAGTTGGTGTTTATGGTCACGGTGACATAATTCGGGTGCTTGATTGGTCTGTCTAGTCTAGTCAAGCAGCCTCGTGCGCACCGTATACGCACATTTCTGGTATTCATAATCTAGGAAGTAGAGATACAAACACGGATACAGGATACGATTCTAAAACACACCAAATTTAAAAAATTGTAGGACATGGAGACAATATATATATATATATATATAATTTTTTTTATTTTATTATATAATAAAATAAAATGACTTAATAATACAGGTCTAACTAAATAATCAGGGTTGATTTTGGGCTCATATTAGTATTAAAATTTTTAAAAAATTGAAACCAACTCAAGCGTGTCTATAGGGTGTCGAAGTTGAGTCCACAGTGAATTAGAGCAGTGTCTAGCTATGTTCAGTGTGTCCGAACTCAAAAAAATTATTTTTTTAATTGGATGCTTACAAACATGTGTCCAATAAGTGTTATATTGATGTTAGATACTGACACATATCCGACACATAAATACATTATTAAGTTGACGTGTTCTTGCTCCTTAGCTCATAGTTGACTTTACTTATTTGGTCGAAATATTCATAATTGGTTGAACGAGGAATCCATGACGGACACGTGATGCCATAGGAAAGATATTTTTGCCTTTTCTTTCTTTCTTTCTTTTTTTTTTTTGAAAAGTTCATTGGTTAATAAATAAAGACTCGAGTCTGGATACAATACTAGGCAAACCCACAGGAACTTGGATTGCTGCTTCGGATTAGAGTGTTCAGTTTTGCCGACAATTTCTCGTCAATCCCTACGTTTTTGGTCTTAAGGGCCTTGTCATTCCCGCCTTTTATTTTTCTTTAGGTCAGATTTGTCATTCCAGCTTAAACAATCAGGTAAGGATACTTTCTTGTGGGCCTTTCTTACGCCCAATTTCATTTAAAAGTGGCTCTGTCTCCCTTTCACGATATTTGGCAAAGAAAAAAAATAGACAGGAAAGAAATTGAAAGAAGAGAGTTTTCCATGAGTATGTTCGGATCAAAAGAAAGAAAATAAAGAAGGATTAATTTCTTTTATTTATTTGAGTGTAAAAATAAAATAAAAAAATAATAATATTAAATGATAATTTTATCTTTTTTTATATAATTTAATTGTAGCCTTATATTATTTTAAGATATTATTTCGACAAAGATATAAAATTATGTGCAAAATTAATTGATAGCAACAGAAAAATTAACGCAAAGTTTTCACAAATTTATTTATCTAAATAATTAATCCATACGTTTTATACTTTTCATCTACCAAATTGTTTATCTTTAATAAGCATTATTAATAATTTATCTTCACTTTATATTATAATCTAATTTTGTATTGTATTCTATATACCATACAGTTGACGTTGTATGAACGTAATAATTTTTTTTTGCTGTTTATGAACGTAATTTATCTTCCCAATTTTTCCCCCAAATTTATAAAGTGATTGAGCTCCTCCTTTACTCAAAGAAATTTTAAAAAAAAAAATTACAAGAGCAGCAATGTCATTTGCCTCGTTGATAACCAGGGTGCTACCATCATTCTGCAGCTTCAGACCGAAAAAAAAAAAATCATTTTGCAAATTCATACCAAATTAAAAATCATTTTGCAGCTTAAATTTTGTGAAGCACTTGGCCCTTGCTTTCTTCAGTTCTTTAAACCAACAAAGGGAAGAAGTGGAGATAATGTGCGGTGACAATGGGTGGTCGATTGAAATCAATGCTGTAAGTGCAAGGGGCAGGAGCTGCAGGGGATGTGTTTTGGTCGCAAGGATTTTTCAAGAAGCTGCAAGGCGTATTATTGGAAGCAATGAGTATTGTGTTATTTTCCCCCCACTTTCCATCCAGTAGTGGGAGGAAAGGTAAAATAGTGGGTCTCACCTATTAAGATCCATTGTTTCTTTTTTCCTCTCCAATTTTTCTTCAACCAAATAAAGTAAAACTATATCTTTCCTTTCAATTTCACTCAACTCCCTCTCTTTCCTTCCAACTAAACAAAGCCCTAGGGCTTAAGGGTGTGTTTAGTATACTATATTAGACATGATAATATAAACTTATATTATACATTATACTCTTATATGTTATTTGGTGCAAATAACATATTGTATAAGTTTATACATCATAACTCCCTTATATGTTGAAATGCTGTATAACTTAATACAACATGAAAAGGTCATATTAGGCCTGATTAACTTTTACCATATAAGATTACTTTTATTTTTTAATATTTTATTAAAATAAACTAATTCCTAAATAGATAATAATAAATTAAAATGTATAAATAAAATTATTTCATAATAAATAAATATTGTTAAGAAATAATATATGATATCAATCTAGAAATATACAAAAAAATAAAATAAGTAATTATAATTAATAAATATTAAATAAAATAAAATAATAAATAATAAATAATAAATATTAAATATTAAATATAAATAAATATTTGAAATAAATAATATGTAATATATAAAAGAAAGGACCAATAATAAAAATATTTTGATTTAATATTTATTTTAAAATTTAAATTTAAATAATTATAATTATAAAATAAAATATTAAAAATATATAAAAGACTTATTTAATATTTATATAATTTATTGAAATAATAAATAATTATAAAATATTGAAATAAATAATAATATTTAAAATAAATTAAATTTTAATTAACAAATATTTACATAAATATTGTATTTAAAAATTATATGTAAATCATTAATAAAACATTTTATTTTATTTTACATTTAATTAAAATATTAGAATTATTTGTAAACAAGTGATAATATTATAAAATATAAAATATAATATTTTATACAGTGTTATATCAAACATTACATAGTATTAAAAGTTTATCAGGCCTTTTACTATTAGTTCTTATACTATCAATCCTTATCCTATTTAGCATGCTAAAGGGCCATAAGGTTTGAGCCCATGTTTCTTAAAAATAACTTAGTGTGTGATTGGATTGAGTATTTTCAAAATATAAGGAAATTTAAAATATTAGGAAATTAAAATGCTTCAATTAAATTCCCTTCAATTTTAACATATGTTATTTAAAAAAGTAATATATATATATATATATATATATATATATATATATATATATATATTTCAAAATAAGTTCTTTTATTAATAATCAAAATTCAACCAATCTAAAATCAGTTATAATGAGTTCATATTTCATAAATTATCTTATATTTCATTGATAAAATATTTTAAATTTGAATTATAAAATTTAATTGTTATATAAATAAAATGGAATGATACATAAATATATCGTTATGTAATATAAACTAAATATTAAAAAATTTAAAATGCAACAAAATTAATTAAAAATAATATTAAACAAAAATCTCATAAATATAAAGAAATTGTAATGGAATATAATAAAAGTGAGACGTACTAAAATGAGAAAAGCGTATACTTGTGTGTAGGGATTTTCAAAATTCCTTTTCTATATGTGAAAATTAAAATACTCTATTTTAGGTAGATAAAATCCCTTTTTTAAAATCTCATGAATTCTGTAATATCTTTTAAGTGAATATCCAAATAAGATATTTTATTATAATAAATTTTAAATCCTTTCAAAAATTACATTCCCTCCTATAATTGCTCCATTCAAATGCACACTTTAGTTTCCTTTTGTATTTTGGAGCAATTGTTTAGTTTAACAAATTGAATATTGATGACCTAAAATGGGAAACAAAAATATTATTCTATTACCTAAAAATAGGTATCTAAGTGTGATATCCACTCTATTATCATTGAATGTGATGGTGATCCCTACTATCTCTACTCATTCATCACATGTAATGATAATGGAATGAGTGTTTCGCTTATACACCCATTTTTTGATATTGAAACAAAATTGCTTTGATTGGAAATATCTAACTGCATACGTGCCCATTCTTTGATGCAAAAGACAAATAGCAAGGCTTTTTTGGGAGCTTAAAAGGCTTTTATTTTTTACCTTGTCAATTCTTATTTCTACATTCAGATTCTTCACCCGAAAAAATGTCACAATGTCATGTAGACAGCTTGTTTGGTTTTTAATTCCCTTGTCCTGCATGTCAAATCTCTGGATTGGTGAGGAAAATCATTGATAAATGCATCAACAAGACATTGGTTTTCTTAATCCAAAAAACAAACTATGACTATGATTATAAATCTTCTTTATTGTAGTAAATGTATAAATAATACATGCTCTAGTCATCTGGTGGTACTGTGAAACTTGAAAAAGAATTGAGTTTCTACGAAATTTCATTGCATCTTGATCCAATCTATCTTTGTTTTTTTAGTAGCAAAAAAAATGAAAACATTGACAAGGTCTAAGCGTTAGGAGATCTTAAACATTGACAGGGTCTAAGCCTTAGGAGATCTTAGTTGTCGCTCTACACAACTGACTAGGAAATTACAAAACACTGTACACCTTGAAAAAAAAAAACCCAATTCATCTATTGAGAAGTTCTTAGATGCTCTTAAAGTAAGATAAAACATTTACTCTGCTTCATTTATTGATTGACAAATCAGCTATTACATTAAAAACATGGAGGAAATAGGAAACAATAATAGCCCACAAAACTTATGTGTCAATAATAAATGGATCAGAGTAAATATTTTTTTTTGCTCGTTGTACACCTAAGTATTGCTCTTCAGCTAACTCCCTTCTTCTAAGAGTATTAGCACCTAACATCCATCACTATATATTTGTAAACTTTAATGTTACTCTTACCTTCTCAGTATCTGTTAATTCTTCTTTTAGCTTTCACATCCCAATGGAGGAAAACAACCTTAGAGATTGAAAATTTATAGAAGAACTTTGTTTCAGTTTGCTCATTTTCACTTGGTTTGGCTTGTCTATTTTAGTTTGCTCATTTTCACTTGGTTTGGCTTGTCCAAACATGTTCATAATGTCTTCCAAAAGCGCATGACACTTAATGTTTTTCTAATCTAGATCTTCTTGTGGCCATTGGTCTGTCTCTTTATGGCTAGTTGTGGTGTTGAAAGTGACATTGATTGCTTACAAGCCATCAAGAACTCATTATTGGACCCATTTGATCACTTATATGGCTGGGATTTCAATTGCACCACTGAAGGTTACTCATGCAAATTTGCTGGTGATGAATGCTTGAGTTATAAGAAAGATAGAGTAATCAATCTCAAGCTTTCTGATAAGGGGCTGGAGGGCCAGTTTCCTCATTATATTGAAAATTTCACATGGTTACAGAATCTTGGCCTTTCATACTATTAACATAGAGAGAAACCATAGAAGAAAAGAGGAAGAACAATGGAGAAGGAGAAGAAGAAGAAAGGGGACTAAGGTTTCATTAGAGTTACCAAATGCTAGATTACCTCTATAATGCATAAAAGGAAATATATATACAATAGTAAAATGACAAAGCTACCCCAAACAAATATATATAATATTGTCTAACATCCCCCCTCAAACTCATGATGCATTAACAGGAAGCATGGAGAGTTTGTCAACTAGAAAACAAAAACGTTTAACAGAATGTGATTTTGTAAACAAGTCCGCCATCTGCATAGAGGAAGAAACAAAAGGCAAAGTAATGGCACCATGTTGAAGATGATGGCGTGTGAGATGACAATCAATCTCAGTATGCTTTATGCGCTCATGAAAGACCGAATTGTGGGCAACTTGAATGGCACTCTTGTTATCACAGTACATAGGAGTGGGTCCAGAGAGAGAAACACCTATATCAGAAAGGAGTCAACGTAACCAAACTATCTTTGCAGTGGTAGAAGCCATGACACGATACTCAGCTTTTGTAGAAGAACGGGAGACAATGTCTTGCTTCTTGCTCTTCCAAGAGATAAGAGAGTCTCCTAAGAAAATGCAAAATCCTATGGTAGACTTGCGATCAATAGGGTCACCAACCCAATCAGCATCAGAGTAAGCAAGCAGCTCCAAGGAAGGGGATGAGGGAAAAAGAAGACTCTGAAATTGAGTGCCTCGAATATATCAAAGAATGCGAAGAACAACTGCTCAATGCACTGTAGTAGGAGAGACAACAAGCTGACTGACAGCATGCACAACATAAGCAATATCAGGTCTAGTAATAGTGAGATACACCAAGTTCCCAACCAATGTATGATATAGAGTGAGATCAGATAAAGGAACACCATTAGAAGAGACATATTTTGCATTAAGCTCAAGAGGGGTATTAACTGTTCGAGTATCAGAAAGACGAGGTTGGTCAAGAATGTTGGCAATATATTTAGATTGAGAAAGAAGATAACCTCTAGGAGAATAAGCAACTTCAATCCCCAAGAAATAGCGAAGAGGACCTAAACCCTTCATCTCAAACTGTTGTGCTAACTGTAATTTTAACTCTGCAATCCTATTAACATCATCCCCTATGATAATCATGTCATCAAATATAAATAGAGTATAATACGACCATGAGAGGTGATCTTTAGAAACAAAGCAGAATCATGATTACTGGAATGGAAGCCAAGAGATGCAATCACATTGGAAAACTTCTCAAACCAAGCCCTTGGAGCTTGTTTGAGACCACAGAGAGACTTCTTTAACTTGCACACCTCCCCTGAATTATGAGAAACACCTGATAGAGGTGCCATGTAAACCTCCTCTTGAATATCACCATTTAAGAATGCATTTTTGACATCCATCTGAAAAATATCCCACTGACAAACAGCTGCAACAACAATAAAAGTATGAATGGTAGTCATCTTGGCAACCGAAGCAAAATTTTCTTCATAATCCATACCATATTGTTGTGATAATCCTTTAGCAACAAGATGGGCTTTATAACGCTCAACTGACCCATCAGACTTGGTTTTGATCTTGTATACCCACCGAGACCCAATAGCATGTTTTCCTGGTGGAAGAGGTACTAGGTCCCAAGTATCTGTTTTGTCCAAGGCAGAAAGTTCCTCAACCATGGCCTGCTGCCAAAGAGGATCAAGAATAGCCTCTTTATAGGAAAAGGGCTCAGACAAATTGTGAATGGAAGTTAGAAAAAAAAACAAAGGAAGTGGAATAAGTGGAGTAAGCAAAATCTAGTAATTAAGTGAACTTACAAACAGTGGAGGATAACAAGGAGGAGGAGGGGGGAAGGAGAATCAACAACCATAGGAGGTTCTTAGTAGGCCATAAGGACATCTAGACCTGTAGGAGTATCAGTGTCAACCCTACAATTCTCAACATCAGAGTCATTGGAATTATCACTATCCATGGAAAAAAAATCAATACAAGTGAGATCAGACCTTGTAGGACTATGAAAATCAGTAGAGAATGAGTAAAATGGTATGTGTTCAAGAAAAAATATATGACGAGAAACATAAAGTTTTTGACTTGTAGGATCATAATAGCGATAACTTTTCTTATCATTCCCATAACCAAGAAAAACACATATTGCAGAGCAAGGAGACAATTCACTACGTTCTACTTGTGGACGAAGAACAAAGCAAGTAGAACCAAATACCTTCAAGGAAGAATAATCTGGAACAAAGGAAGGGAGACAAACCTGAGATAACAGAAGAAGGGAGACAAACCTGAGATACCAGAGGAAGGGATTCTGTTAATAGCATGGACAGCTGTAAGAACAGCTTCACCCCAGAATTCACTTGGAACAGAAGCAGACAATAGAAGGGAATGGACACTTTCAACAATATAACGATGTTTTCTTTCAGCAACTCCATTATGTTGAGGAGTGTCAGTACAAGAAGTCTGATAAAGAGTACCATCAGAAGCAAGTAACTTAGAAAATTTATTAGAAGTGTATTCACCACCCAAATCACATTGAAAGCATTTAATCACTGCATTATGTTGAGTTTCAACCAAAGCACGAAACATGTGATAAATGTCAAAAAATTCAGAACGATGTTTGATAAGATAAACCCAACAATAACGAGTATGATCATCAATAAACGATACATAATATCAAGATCCACCTTTGGTAGGAACAGGTGATGGACCCCATACATCAGAATGAACCAAGTCAAAAGGGGCATTAGAAATTGAAACACTTTTACTAAAAGACAAAGCAGAAAATTTAGCAAGTTTGCAACCACAACAATAAAAAATATCACTGGTTTGCAACTTTCCAAAAGCTCCAGTAGAAGCTGAGTATTTTAATTTAGAAGAAGAAACATGTCCAAGACGAGAATGCCATAAATAGAAACTAGACAATGCTAAGTTCAAATGAAAATATGACAGGTCAACAGTAGAAGCAACAACATCTGGAACTTTCAACTGATCCAACATATAGAGTCCTCCTATCTACAACCTGTCCCAATCAGCCTCCTGGATTGTTAATCCTGCACATAACAATTAGTTGAAGAAAACAAAACTGAGTAACCAAGATTATATAGTTGACCAACTGAGGCAAGATTCAAAGTGAGCTTAGGAATATAGTAAACATCTGAAAGGGACAAATTAGATGTGGAGACAAATCCAGTGCCTGTTAATGACATTGGAGTGCCATCAGCAATTATGACAAATATAGAAGAGTCAAGATTTAGAGATACAAAAGATATACCTGATGAACTAGAGGAATGCAAACCTTTAAGGGAGGAAGCACACATGGCATGTGACTAAGTAGCAAAAAAATTTTGGAATTGTTCTGCAAGATCAGCTACTTGGGAGGTAGTCTCAGGAGTGGATGGGTGCCCAGCACCCAGGAGCAACAACATCATTTGATGATAGAGCTTTAAAGTTTCTTTGATTGGACTAGTTAAAATTTTTCTGTGACTTCAACAATTTTGGACATTGTGCTTTCCAATGACCCTTCTCCTTGCAATAACTACATTCATCATGACCAACATTCCCTTGAGACTTATTTTTGCTAAAAGGTGCAGCAAATACTAATGGAGGAGTAGGGAGAATTCCCTTATTAGAACCAGAGTTGGACTTAGGTCGAATTTCTTCTGCCAATAGCTCATTAACCACATCATCAACACTTGGAAGAGGATGACGATGTAGGATCATCCAATGAAGTCCTTCAAAATCATCCCATAGGGCTATTAAAAACTGAACCAAACGTTGTTGTCTCTATAGTCAGTAAACGCTTTGAGCGCTTGCAAATCTGCAGGTTCATTAAGAGCCAGTTGATCCTACAAATTAGACATAGCTGAATAGAATTCTTGAATGCTCATGTTGTTTTGCTTAAGAGCCCGAATATCATTCTCCAACTGATATGGTTTTGCAAAATTAGATTGCACATATAGCTTTTTCAAATGATCCCAAACATCCTTAGCCTTTTTATATTTTGCAAGTTGCATCCCTATTGATTGTGAAACAGAATTATTGATCCAAGTAATAATCTTTGAGTTGTTTACTTCCCAATTTTCCAACTCTTTTACATCCTTGGGCTTAACAAAAGTTCCATCAACATAACCCCACATTCTTTTTCCTTTCAAATTTTTTTTCATAATATAACTCCAATAAGAATAATTCTGTCCATTGAGTTGTGCACTAATTGCTTGAAGAGAATCATCTTTTTCACCAGCCATATTTTCCAAACCACAACAATAATAGAATATTGCAACTAGAAAAACACAGAAACAAAGGAATACAACAAGCAAGAATATATTTCAACCAGAAATAACCTAGAACAGATGCAGAAAACAGGTTACCAAAACCATTGTGCTGGAAAACTAAAGGAACATACCTGCAAATAAACTCACAAACCTGGTCACAAACCACGAATTAGGTCACGAACTGAGTTGTGAAAACCATGATAAGGTCCACAAGAATCCAGAGAGGAAGATGATCGATAATTTAATGGCAATTAATAGAAGTGTTTCTTCATCAAATTAAAATTGTTCCAGAGTAAAAAAAAAAGGTTTTGCTATGTGTATTATTATTTATCACTTGACAAATCAACTATTTTATTAAAAATATTGTTAGAGTGAAAGACAATTATAGTCTAAAAAACAGTGTTAATGATAAATAATAACATTTTACGTAATTGATTCTTACTTCTAGAGCATAAAAGAATTTGACATAGAAATATCCTAGTTCCAAGCACTTATTATTACCGTGCTAACACATCTTCATTTACTATTGGACGAGAAATAATTCTTAATTTGTTTCAATCCCACATTTTATCGAATAATAGATGAGCTACATATTGTGAATCCAAGTAGAGCATTTATGCGGATCCATTGAGCAAGAAAAGCACAAAGAAACAGAGCATTTAGCCACTTTGGTGTTTAGTTTTCCGGTTACTAACTCATGAAATACATTGACAAGCCTTGATTGAAGCCTGTGATAGAAGACGATGCGTGCAAGGCCGCCATTTTGTAATTACGCCGCACGTTATATGTTGCCAACTTGCCATACGACATGTGAAGTACTGTTCATTTCAAGGTTCAAGTATAAGTTTTCCTTCTATTTATTGAAAATTTGTTAGGTGATCGTAATTTTAACACCTCATTTTTACACACATTCATAGTAAAGTTAATAAGACTCATAAACAAATGAATATATCATAAATAAAGTAAACAAGTCATTTTTTATTATAAGTATGTGTGAGAATAAGGTGTTGCAATTGTACCCACATGAGAACTTTTCATGTTTATTACCTTTTCTTACACGGCGGTATGCACGATCGATCGTAGGGCAGTGGTAGCCAAGTCTAGTCTTCTTAATTATACAATTACACAACGTAATTGAGATTTTTATATGTGAAGGGTGATCACACCGATCAAATTCAAATCCCATATATAGAGGAAAGAAATCGATGATAACAAGTGTAGAGAAAAATAGGAACCGTTAATAGTCATTCGTAATTCATAAACTATAAAATATAAAAAAGCTGAGATCATTCGATGTTAGTATGAAATAAATTAATGTTGCGTTATTGGGTAATATTTTGTGGCGTAGGATTTTAGTTTATCACTTAGTTCTCACTCACTCGATCATAATTTCAGTTTAATCCCTTAACACCCGTGCTCTCATCCTCATCTAGGATTAATGGTCGAACACGCCACGTGTATGTATCGAATTAATAATCTAGACAAAACATGTTATAAAACAACGGGAAACACAACCACATTCGATGCAACTAGCATAAACGAAAATGATCTCCGGTTACTGAAACGTTAATATGTTGACAAAGTTATAAAGAATTGAGCATTAATGTTCTAAGTAAATATAATAAACTGATACTACAGAAACATCCAGTTGACTTTTTTTTTTTCTTTTTCTTTTCCGAGTATCACGTAGATCTAAACTCGAATACTCGTTAGGGGATCGGATATAGACGAATACTGCAGCTGGCGCGTATCTACAACACGGAGAATCAAAATAAGAAAGATCAAAACTACTCGAACACTGTTAATTTAAATTTCGGAGGTCTAAGGCTCAATTCGTGTTAAAACCGGATGAAGTGACTTTTTGTTTTTCCCTAAAAATAAAAAAGAAGAAGAAGAAGAAGAAAGACTTCCGTTGTTGAGTAGTCTCTAAGTAAACAACAAGAAAAATTGCAGTTTCTTAATAAATTTTTTGAAGAAAAATGCGTAAAGAAGCAGTCTAATTGATTGCATAACTCATGCTGATGATGCCCTATAATTCAATCTACCTTAAGAAATTAAGAACTAGATATAGCAGCACCACGTAGTACGATATCTAGTTTCTTAGTCATCCACGCATATTTTGAAAGTTCTACTAGCCTACCATATTAGTTCCTTGCGAACCTTTCTAACTACAAAATTTCCATGCTAAAAATCCCTATAAATACATCACAAGGGCTTTTACTTTTATCATCACAAACACACACCCTTTAGCATTTCTACATTACCAAAATATGGGTTCATTTTCTCTATTGTGTGTATTGGGGATAGTCATTGTAGGCCATGTAACCTACGCACAAGACTCACCACAGGACTACCATGATGCCCACAACGCTGCAAGGTCAGGTTGTTTTAGTAAACTTTAGGGATTTGTTTGGCACGCCAATTACAGATAAATCAAATCAAATAGTTTAAGATCTAGCAAATTTTTAATAACATACAATGTTTGGTACAGTACTATATAAGATATTATATTTTATATTATTATAATTTTATTTATACATAACTATGGTATTATAAGTAAGTATAAAATGCAATAAAATAAAATAAGGATTTTTTTAAATTTAAATATAATTTTTAAATATTATATTTATGTAAATATTTCTTAGTTAAAATTTAGTTTATATTAAATGCTATTATTTTTCAATATTTTATAACTATTTATTATTTCAACAAATTATATAAATATAAAATATAAAATATTATTTATTTTAATATTTTATATTTTATATTTTTATTCATAATTATTTAAATTTTATTTTAAAAATAAATATTAGATCAAATATTTTTATTATTAATTCTTACTTTATATATTAGATATTATTTAATTATTATTTATTTATATATTTTACTAGTTAATCATTTATATACTTTATATTATATATTATTTATTCAAAATATTTGTGTATTATTTTATTTTATTTTATTTATATTCATCAATCATAATTATTTTTTAGTTTCTTATATAAATTTTACTTGTTATTATTTATTTAAGAATTGTTCCAATAAAATATTTAAAACTAAAAGTGACCTTACACGTTAAAATCTAATTATGCCCAATGATGAATCTAGAAAATTTTAACAATGGGGACAAGAACAATTCATTAGCATAAAAAAAAGTAGATTGCATTATATTTTTACTATTTTATCTCATCTAAAATTGATATGAGGCCAAACTTAATAAAATAGTCGGGGCAAAAATATAATTATGTCTTTGTGAGGGCATAAGCCTCCACCCTTGCTAACCTGGGTCCACCCGTATTATGTCTAATTCAACCTATTCATGCTAAATTAAATTATACAATATTAATATTTTAATGTATAAAAGGACTATAATAAATAAGTTTAAATAATACATTGTCTGAATCAAACAATAGATAATGGCATAATGTGTAGTGTTATTTTATCCAATCATATCTAATAAAATATACCAAACACACCTTAATTAAACAATTGCAAAGTAGACCGTATGACCGAAGCAGTCACAAGTTATCCAATGGAGAGATTCTTGCATGACCACAAGTCTAAAAGATATCATATTTAGGCACACTCACAATAAAAATAAGTCTTATCAACTTTATTTAATATATATAGTCATTTATTTATGAGATCCCAGTTGCTTTCTTGTCAATATATGCAAGAATTTGCGCCTGCACTCGAATTTTTCTTCCAGTTTCTATGTCTTCAATGCATGCACTACCATTTTGATATCAAAGTTCGATCCACAAGTCTTGCTTAGTTTTCAACGTCAAAATTCCTATAAATAGCGCGCTAGAGCTCCAACCTTTTTCATCAATAGCCTTCATATACTTGTATACACATATAGCATAAGAAGTTATTGCTATATCGATCTTAACGAAGATGAGTACTGTGCCAAAATTCTCATCAATGCTTCCTCTCTTGGCTGTCCTAGCCATATTATCGCAAGTCTCTTACGCCCAAAACTCGCCCCAGGACTACCTCAACGCACACAACGCAGCACGTTCCCAAGTTGGGGTTGGGCCTATGACATGGAACACAACTGTTGCCGCTTATGCACAGAACTACGTGAACAAACTCAAGGGAACCTGTCAGCTGGTGCACTCTGGGGGTCCCTATGGTGAGAACCTTGCATGGAGCAGTGCAGATCTTACAGGCACTGCTGCCGTGAAATTGTGGGTGGATGAGAAGCAATACTATGACTACGACTCCAACCAGTGCGTTGGTGGACAGGAGTGCCGCCACTATACTCAGGTGGTTTGGCGCAACTCGGTTCGTCTTGGGTGTGGCAAAGCGAAGTGTGATAATGGAGGCACATTGATCAGCTGCAACTATGATCCCCCTGGCAACATTATTGGCGAAAAACCTTACTAGGTGGTGATGATTAATTCTGTGTTATATATCATCTCTTTCCACTAAGCAGTTACATATACTTCTAGCTAGTGCTTATATATTTAGTAACTGGCAATAAGGAAACATAGAAGAAGAAGACGAACAAGAACAAGACGAATAAGAATAAACATGAATTTAGGTGGTGATAATAAGTTCATGTTGTGTGTATGCTGCTTTTTGTGTTAGTGAGTTGATAACTCACATAACAGTAATCTGAATTGGTATAGGATTGAGGAGTGTTTGATGTTATTATTTCAATCCTTTCCCTTATTTTTCCTTTGACTTTAACTTACGCATGAAGCCCAAGAATTCTATATTACCTTTCATGTATTTTCATCATAGGGTATATAAACTTTGTTGAATGAGCTAACATTGTACATAAAATTACTCATGATAATTCATCCCTATTTAAACACGTTTTAGCAAATTGGAGTCTAGAGAACAAATTTAACCCATTGTTTAATTTGGTCGAAGAGAAATTAGAGAAAAAGAGAATGAGAAGAAAAAATGAAATGATTTTTTATTTGTTCTCTCACTTCGATTTGAAAAGAGAAAAATGGGATCACCGTGAAAATTAAGGATAAAAAAGTAAGGGTAAAGCTTTGTTCACTTCTGGGCCTCTGGCCCTCTTACGCACCCAAAAAAAAAAAGTCTTTGTTCACTCCTTTACGTTTTAATTACTAAAGTTTTGATCTATTCCAAACAAAATACAGTTTTTGGTTGTTCCATTTTGTTCTTAATATTTTTAAGACATTTCAAGTTTATTATTCTTTTGATAGAATGTAATTAAATTATAAACGAAAAATGGCTAAAAGAAGGCTTTTTTACATAAATAAAATAAATAAAATGCTATATTACCTAAATCCCCTATCTTAAATCCGTTAATATATATGTCCTATTTTTATATAATCGAAGTCGACTATAATTGACTTGCACTCAAAACAGAAGTAGGTTATAATCGACTTTCATATTTATGAACCCTCACATTGTGATTCACGAGATTACACAGAAGTCGATTAGAATTGACTTCATCACAAAGAAGAAGTCAATTATAATAGACTTCTGAAAATTATTATGATCGATTTTATTGCAATACAAAAGTTGATTATAATAGATTTCTGTTATGAAATTTTATCATTATAATCGATTACACATAGAATGTAATCGATTACCAAAAATGTTACTGTTGCTATTATTTAAAATTTGAACTATATAATCAATTACCAGATCATATAATCAATTACCAGGCAGAAAATGACATCAATGGCCGCTTGACAGCTTCTCCGGTGTGCACGTTGCTGCTGCATTATATTTTGAAAGTAAAACACAACCATTTAATTTAATTAGATAAGATAGGTTCAGTGCTTCCATTATTTAGGGGGGTTTATTTATTGATTTATTTATCTTTTGCGAATTAGTTTACGTACAAGTTTGCTTTTTGTATTTGGTCAAAGTTTTTTTTTATTCAAAAAATTTAAAGGACTGAATCGGGAATCATATTTTTTGGGTCAAAGTTTGTTTAAGTTCAAGTTTGATTTTTGTCTTTTGTCTCATTTTCATTTTGGAATAAAAAAAAATGTCTTTGAACCCTTAAAATGTTATGAACTCCACGCAACAATCTGCAACATTGATATATGCCTTGGTCATCCCCAAGGTTGCAAGAATTATAAGCGTTTATTGTGTAGCCCATATTACCTTGAATTTTGTGTAAGATTGGATTCTTTTTTATTTTTATTTTTTAAAATAAAATTCTTTTTCATAAATAAAATTAACCAATATAGTTCTTAATTTTTTTCTTTTAATTAAAATTCATCAAACACATAGTTATTTTCTATAAGAATGATGTGATTTTGAATTTCTCATTGCATCATATATCGACGTAGCCAATAATTATCAAGTCCAAATTAATATTTTCTTAAACTTTTTCTTTTTAATTTTCTTCCCTTTTATTTTATTATTTTTTGTACACAATTGTTGTGATTTTAAAGGGAAAAATAAACATCATTAAAGCTATAATTGATTTGCATAATTAATTAGAGGGTAACTGTATTTATATGAATTTATTAAGGGTGTAGTGGAATTCAGTTTTCACCTTTCTCTAATCATAATTAGACTCTCGAACTCAAATATTTTCAAAGGACCAGTTTTGATCGAATCAAAGGTTTTTCAATTTTAGACAGAATCAATTAAAATTTATGGCGACTCCATTTTTTAAATTTATTTTTTTTAGAAATAATTTTTTTAGTGTTATTTTGTTATAGCACCCTCTCGGCAACGTTGTAATAATAATGATCCATGATCCTTCTTTTTCTATATATGAAACGTATATATTACCATACTCATGTTTGTTCTGGTCCACGTAATTTGTGTGATCTCCACTAATGCAAGTTTCACAGAGAGATAATAGACAACAACATTATATCTATTAGATGGCATCCCTTGCAACACCCTGAAGTAATTCCAAAAATTGACTTGGATTTTATTAATCAGAATTTCATAAATTCTGATAGAATTAGTTGTAATGGGAATGATTCAATGGAAAAAAATAGTAAATAGTAACTTTATGGGCTGATGGGACAACAGAAACCTTAGAACCAAAACTGGAAGAGGTCTAGGGCCAAGAGAAGGTAGGACAATGGGTAGGAATAAGGTTCTAGACCCGAAATTAAATTTCAGATAATATCTATTTTTCTGAGTATGGTATTTTACCTGTTCGATAAAATTTTAATGTGCAGATTTTTATACCATATGAAACTTATAGAGCAAGTTACTCTACTATACCATACACTTGACAAATGGATGGTAAGGGAATGACCATACCTCTTGTTTTTATTAAGATTTCATATTAACCACACAAAAATCATGATTTTTCTTATGAAGTTATATTTATTTGTAGTAAAAAATTATTATCAATAAAACAAAATCGCACTTCTCATTCCTTTTCTCCTTAAGAATTCGGCCGACCTTCCATTACAGCCTCTTCACTCTTCTTCTCTATCAAAGCATCATAAACTAGCTTGAATCCTCATGTTATAACACTAAAAATCCATGACTTAAACACAAACTCCAACCTACCTCTTGAAATCTGCATACCAACCTCCAATAAAGAGTTCTCATCTCACTCACCATCAAGAGGAGCTATTATATTATTGCCTTGGAGGAGGATTTGCCTGGTTTTGAGTTGAAATTGGGTGTAAAAACACTTAGAAGAACCAATACAAGTGCAAAAGTCTTTTATCAACAAATTGGTTTTCTTTGCAGACTTTTCTTTTCAAAATTGTTCTTGAAACATTATTGAATGTTTGAGCTTGATATTTTTTATTTTAATTTATTATATGATTACACATAGATATTGATGTGTTTGCATAGGTGGAGTAATTTGAAGTTGTTGGAAAATCCTTTTGTTAAAACAAATTTTAAGTTGTGTTGCTGAAAATTTAGGTTTCTGTCTAGCAGTGATTTTGTTTGGTTTTTAAAATATACTTAGCGATTTTTTTATCTGAATTTTTTATGTAGTGAAGCCAACATTTTAAGGCATTTCTATTATTTTTCTTGAGTCTATTTGAAAACTTTTATTATTTTTAATTAAAAATAAAAAACAAAGGCGATCAGAGTTACCATCTATACAGTCAATTATGAAGCTCAGAATTTATCTAATTTTGTTACTATATAAAATGATTAAATTTTAATTTGAAAATTTTATGGTACAACAATGAATTTTTATAGAATTTATTGAGTTTATTTGTTATAGTAATAAAATTGGATACTTTGACTGTTAGCTGGAATTAGGTGGTTATTGACCACCAAATTTGCACAATTTTATTAATATAGTTAGAAACCTTATTTTGGCCAAAAACTTTTACAAGATCTCATAGACATATTGATTAGTTCTGAAAATTATTTCACCATATATTTATGATGTTTAGTAATTTAACTATAATTTTCTTTAAGGCTGAAATTCTGGATAGAATGCTAATATGCTAGAATTATGAGTATATGCCAATGACTTGATATCTTGTATACTTTATGAGTTTGTTGATAATGTTATGCATATGTAATTATGAATGCTTATGACAATTGCCTCTACATAAAAGAAAGATTAAGATTATGTTTTCTTACCGAAGAAAGTAAATATGATTAAGTCGGAGAAAATAAATTTGACTACCCTTAAATTGAGTTAGAAAAAGTAAACTTAACTAGAAATAGGTCTATATGAGAGTTGGAATAAGTAAATCTAATGATCATGTATAGAAATGAACCTAGTTATGAAAAGCAGTCTATTATCTAATAGTAGAATAAGCCACTATAGGTCAAGGGCCAAGATAATTATAGTAGCAATTGCCCTAAGATATTTCTATCATATGTGCTAATTAAGTGGATGAATTTATTGTTTACATGGAGACTAGTATGTTAAAGTTTCAAATTGACAATATACCCTCTGAATGATAATGCTTGAATAGAATGATATGTTATGCATGAAGGAGTGCCCTATTGAGAATTTTATAATATTCTCATCCCTGTGTGTATATTCATGTCTATCTCAACTTCATCAGATGGCATCATTCGTGATCTTCCTTGAGACTTCACACTTGGAGTGGCACTATGACCCTGCTTTAGATTCATGTTTCGCACCTTCACATTCCCAGATCCGTGTATATATTTTCTTCAACCACTCATTTGTTAGCTCTGTTATCAACCAGCTCTTTGACTCGAAGTTTCTGTTTGATTGTGTGCCATTACACATGGCACATAATGTGATCATCTAGCCTCTGCCTGCACCACATGTGCCACTTGATGTAGATGTTGTTCCTCTTCCTGCCCCAGCTCATATGGGGGATTGTTTCAATAATATTCTCTTCCTCTTCTATTGATGACCCAACCACTAGTTCCGACTCCCCTTTGGGAGGTGACACTATTATTCCGATGGCTAATGGTTTTCACTAGAGAGTATCATGACACTCAGGAGCTGCCGGTTGACTACACTTAGAATTACTCTCATAGACACCTGCTAAGTAGTATACTTGATTTGGATACGACCTTTTTTGTACATATTCTTTTGATGAGTTTTACTCTAGGGCAAATTTATGTTTTATAATTTGATGTATTTTAGGCTGTCCTTGTGTGGACTCTTTTGGTTTATACTATGACTGATGGATGGCTGTATATATTATGTATGTGTACTGATATGGCATGACTATCTGGTTGTATATAAATAAAGGTTACTAATGGCCTTAGGACCGTTAGAAATCTACTGCTAAACTTATGTGCATTATTTTCCCTATCATGGAGTTTTAGTACTAATACTTCATATTACTTAAATATGAACGAGAAATATTTTAATTAATAGGAAATTCGGATCATGATGAACTGATTAATATATGGTGTATGAATATGAAACCTACTACTATGCTATTAATTACTGTGTTAGGATCTAAGTGAAACACTATAATTAGTGGGGATGATACATCTCCCATGAGCACATGAAATATATGAGATCATGCTCCTAGACAATCTGTTACAAGTACAATTTTGGAGACCCATCAGCCATGCTATCAAATTATGATATTAAGTCTAAAGATTCGCTCACCTGATAGGTTAACTTTTTGGGTTTAGCTCTCTTTGTAGTTGCTAGTCCATAACACAATCCAGAATATAGTACTCAACTACTCATACATAAAACAAATTAATGTGAAGATTCAAGGGAGGGAAACCACCTTTAGTTGTAACATAAGACTGATCAGATCTGGTTTTGTTTTTTCGGTTTAACTTCTGTGGTCATGTTTGAGTTTGTGTTTTGGAAGCTCATTTTAAACTTTTCTGTTGAGTCTCATGAATTATTATGATGTCTATTATATTGATGAACACTTGCTGTTCTCGTCAGTTTCTCTCATTGAAAATTAAACACTTCTAAAATTATTGAAAGTAAAAAGCTGATCATTGTCAACTAATCCTATCTTTGCAGGGAGATCGGGTATGCCTCCAATATCAACGTGCATGAGCATGAAAGAAGCATATATGAACCAAGTGCATCTGTATCAGAAGATTAATCCCCTCGATTCATAAAGCTCACAAATGTGGGTATTGTGTTTGATCACGAGACTCTCTCCAACTATATATCACTGTTAAATGCCTAAAAAGTCGAGCTAGCTAACAATTGTGCTAATTAGGCCTCGAGGTTTGGGCTCGGAGGAAGTTGATCCATTAACTTCAATGCTTCAATTATATACATCCATTAAGATTCAATTACAATGAAATCAAAGAAAATAAAATTCAAATCGGGATAACTTTGAAACAAAAGTATATATGTATCTATCATAATTAATAAAAACGTTTTCAAAATGATGCAGACTACTGAAGACTTTTATTAGCGCCAAAACATTTTTTACTTGCATAATTTATATATATATATATATATATATTTCAAGGGGTTTATCCAATCTCTTTATAAAATTTAAGAGTAGTGGTACCCTATGTGATTAAAATTGTACCATGTGTTGCACTATACTAATTTATTAAAATATAGAAAAATAAAAATTTAATTACAACAATTAGAAGCAAGAAGGGTATTGGTAACTATATTTTAAAAATAATAAATGTTTTAATTTTTTTATCTAGAATTCTTATATAATAACAAAGAATTTATGTTGTTATAATTTTTTTTAATTTCATCCTTCGTAATATTTCAAGCACAATCAAATTTTAAGTTTTAACGAGTCACTTTATTCTAAACGTATGAGTCTTAACACCCAAGTATCACAAAAGTCTTACGCCATTTTCTCTTGGTTACCGTCTCACATACCATTTGAAAGCATTTTGGCAGAATCTTCCTCTGACCAGTTAGTCTAGCCAAGCAGCCTCCTTCACCTCAAATTGAATACTCCAAGAAAAATAAATATTTTTAATAATTAAAATGTTAATAAAATAATTGTTAAAAAATTAATTTCGATATAAGACGGTCATTAAAAATATTTATAAATTTTTATTTAATTTAAGTTTCTATTAATAAAAATTTATAAATATTTTTGAGGATCGTTAAACTTACTTTTTTTGATAATGTTTTTATTTACGCTTTCAATATTTAAATTGTTGAAAATAATTAATTTTCTTGAAAGGAACTGTGGACTCGTGTTACCCGTGCAATAGGAAAGAGAAAGCGAGTAATCGGTGTAAAGTTCTTAATTTCCTATCGCGCATTTACTATGAGACGCCTGGTTCGAGCTTACAATGTTACATTCCTTCATTTCTTGTATACAAAACTTGTCTCGTTAATCATGTATGTGCATGCACATCACATTATCAAGTGAAAAGTCTCGTTTACAGAGTGTTGCTTACTTTTCCAGCTGAAAATTTCTATACATACATCATCAGAAACGATAGATATTTCCTGCGAAATCATTTTCATAGAAATACTACAATTCCCAGGATCATCTCACCATGATTCCCGATAATCTCGGATGATTTCCGTCCTCTTCATCAATATTTTCCACCAATCACGTGAATTCACGACGCTTCCCGGCCGCCACTAAAATATCATCATTCGTACCAAGTACTAGCTCTCTGATCTTTCTATGAATAGCTCACAAGAGCTCCAACCTTTTTCATCAAATTGAGGCCTTCACATACATATGTACACACATATTATTGCGTGAGAAATTAAACATGGGTGTGCCTAAGATCTCCTTAATGCTTATTCCTCTGATGGCTGTCCTAGCCATATTGTCGCAAGTGTCATATGCACAAGATTCACCACAAGACTACGTCAACGCTCACAACGCAGCACGTTCCCAAGTTGGGGTGGGGCCTATGACATGGAACACAACTGTTGCCGATTATGCACAAACCTATGTGAACAAACTCAAGGGAACCTGTCAGATGGTGCACTCTGGGGGTCCCTATGGGGAGAACCTTGCATGGAGCAGTGCCGATCTTACCGGCACCGCTGCCGTGAAAATGTGGGTGGATGAGAAGCAATACTATGACTACAGCACCAACTCGTGCGCTAGTGGAAAAGTATGCGGCCACTATACTCAGGTGGTTTGGCGCAACTCGGTTCGTCTTGGATGTGGCAAAGCCAAGTGTGATAATGGAGGCACATTGATCAGCTGCAACTATGATCCCCCTGGCAACATTAGTGGCCAAAAACCTTACTAGGTGGTGATGATTAATTCTGTGTTATATATCATCTCTTTCCACTAAGCAGTTATGTATACTTCTAGCTAGTGCTTATATATTTAGTAACTAGCAATAAGGAAACATAGAAGAAGAAGAAGAAGAATAAAAAGAAGAATAAGAATAAAACATGAATTTAGGTGGTGATAATAAGTTCATGTTGTGTGTATGCTGCTTTTTGTGTAAGTGAGTTGATAACTCACATAACAGTAATCTGAATTGGTATAAGATTGAGAAGTGTTTGATGTTATTTTATTTCAATCCTTTTTCCCTTATTTTTCCTTTGACTTTAACTTACGCATGAAGCCCAGCGTTTCTATATCACCTTTCATGTATTTTCATTATGTTTGGTTATGAAGTAAAAATAGGATGTAAATTTTTTTAAATGAACCAACATTGTATATAAAATTACACATGATAATTCATCTCTATTTAAACATGTTTTAGCAAATTGGGGTCTAGAGAACAAATTTAACCCATTGTTTTATTTGGTCGAAGAGAAATTAGAGAAAAAGAGAATGAGAAGAAAAATAGAATGATTTTTCATACATTCTCTCACTTCGATTTGAAAAGAGAAAAATGGGACCACCGTGGTAATTAAGGATAAAAAAGTGAGGGTAAAGTGTTGTTCACTTTCTTTACGTTTTAATTACTAAATTTTTTTACTTATTCCAAAAAAAAAAAGTTTTGGTTCCATTATGTTCTTAATATTTTTAAGACGTTTTAAATTTATTATTCTTTTGATAGAATGTACTTAAAATTATAAACAGAAAATGACTAAATAAAGGTACAATATTAGAAAGCCATAAAAAAAATAAAATATCATCTTATAATATTAGAAGATCAAAATAAGGCATAAATTATCAAGTTTTTTTTATCATAATTTAAACTTTATTTATATTTTAAAAATATTAGGGACGTAAATAGAACAAAAACATCTTTTGAGAGTAAATTAAAACGTTGATAAAACATGAAAAATATAATGAAAGATTTATCCAATAAGTTATATAATATTATTATTTGTCACATCTTTTCTCCTTTTATTTTTCTACCATGTAAAAAAATTAATATTTTTCATTTTTTTCCCTTTATTCAAGTGAGTAAGCGAAAACATTTTTATTAATTTTCTCTTTACTCGGAGTCTTCTTTCATCTTATTTGGACTTCATTTTTTCTCCCCATTCAAATAAAGGATTAGGAAATATAGGACCGCCGCAAACACCAAGAGCCACCTTAATGGCAAGTGCATCTATCTAAATTACAAAGCCATCAACCTATTTTTAAATATTCCGTTCATAATAAAAAGGGTTAAATACATTTTACCCCCTGAATTTTAGGTCATGTGCAATTTAAATTTCAACTTTTCAAAACGTGTATTACAACACCCTGAACTTTTTAAAATGTGCAAAAAAAAAACCCTTGCTTTTCAAATTAACACCCTAAATTTTTCAAACTGTGTAAAAAACATCCCCCAAAAGTCTAAGTCACAGCAGGGTATCAGGTTGTACATAATAAAAAAGTTAGACGGATTAATTGCATATAGTATTCGTGAGCAAGGTATCGGGTTACACAAATTAGAAACTTTAGGTGGTTAACTAAACATAAATCTTACCTTTATTAGTTGCCAAAATTATACGGAGGGATATTTTGCACAGTTTAAAAAGTTCAGGGTGTCGCAATATATATTTTAAAAAGTCAAGAGATAAATTATACATGACCTAAAATCCAAAGAAATAAAATGAATATATCCCTAATAAAAAAACTGTCATTGGAAAAAGAAAACAAAAACATATATCAGGTTATACCTATCATATAAATAAATATATACTTCCCAAAAGACTAATGTTAACTACGGATTGGAAAACTATTTTACAAAAGTTACGTGTAGATTAATTGGTAGAGAGTTGTTCTACCTTAATTATGACTCTTAAAGTTTGAATATTATGTAAATACGTAGATAGTTAATTAAAAGTTAAAACTCGAAATCCTTTTTAATCGTCTTAATAATTCTATTCAATTCGAGTATGACTGATTCTAAGAGAGATATCAGACAAGTGGTTTGAATACAAAGAAAATGGAAAGTATGCTCTCAAAGCAATTGGGGGAGGTATTTGTTTTGCCTAACTCAAATTTGAACTGAACTAGTCAAAATAAGGGGCACGTCACTTTAACCACATTTCAGTTCTAGATGCCGTGCAAAGGGAAGTCTTTATAAATATCAAATCTAAGAGTGTTCATAATTCGTCCCCACCTGTCAATCCGGCTTGGCCCGATGCTCATTGGGATGGGTTCAGGTCTTGAAATTTGACCCAATATACTTTTCAGATCAGGTTCAGGTCATACGTCGGGTTGGCCCGACCCTGTTTAAAGTCAAATGACTTCTTTATATATATATATATATTATAATCATTTATGGAAAATTATACGATTTTAAAGTCCAATTAATATATTTTATATAACTTGATGTTATTTTTATAATGATATGATTTATTTTGAAACATGTATCGTAAAATATCTTTAAACTTTTATTTCTTTCTTTTAAAATTTTATAACTTTACTATGTACAATATTCAAATTCTCATATATTGTTCAAATATCGAGTTAACCCGATACAACCCGGGATAGAGACAAGTCACTATCTGATCGGGTTCGGGTTTCAAAAATTGACCCAATTTAAAAATCGGGCAGAGTTCGGGTTTTGTTAAACTCGTCCTTTGTATACCCCTAAAACCAAGTCAAATTGGGAAATGTTATATACGAAAACTTTGGGTGAATTTTATGATGAATCTCCTATCTTTAGATTTATTATAAACTTTTTATTATTAATTATTGGATCAATTCATTCTATATCAAAATAATAGTCATTAATTCAATGGTGGTCCATAATAGAATAAAAAATAAGATATTCTTTTTCAAATTTACCTAACTTGTGGAAGATAATAAAGAAATCAAGAAAGAGCATGCTGAACCACTTTGTTTTTCGAATGGTACACCGCACACCGGACAAATATTTGAATTTAAATATAAGGGATATTATCTTAACACTTAAAAAATGAGTGTCCATTGAACCAATAATTTTTTTATTATTGAATATAATAGATTAATAAAAGGACTAAGGATACATCCAACAGAAATAAAATTGTGCCTCAAAAGACATCCAAAAGTACAGAAATAACAAGGAAAAGCAGCAGAAAAAAGAAGTCAACTAGTAGGCTGAGGGACTATGTTGGTTAGACAATATGTGGTAATTTTTCCTGGACCTTCTTCCCCTCTTCCGTCTCTCTTTCTCTGTTTTCCAACCCTTCATCAACCCCTACTCTTTTCTTCCTCAGGTACTTGGCCACGGATGAGAGCAGCTTGAGAATTATTTCCATTCTACTTGTCACTTTCTTTCATATCAGTTTTACTGTTATTTTAGCAAGAGATACTATTATTTTACTTGTTTTTAAATGCTGATGTAGACTCTACTGTTTCATTGAAGTTGTCAGTATTAATACAACTCAAATGGGTAAAGCCCTTTTTCCCGGTGCTTGGTAGAATTTAGCTCCTATCATACATATCTGATATTCATAATTTTTTTTATTATTGCTATTATTAGTTGTTCGAAATATTGATAATTGGCTGAACCAGGATGGCGATGCGATGCCAAAGTCAAAATATAGAGAACTAAAACAAAGTGAGACAAAGCCGCAAGATGCTTACATGATGACCAATTAAGATTGGAGGTGAATTCTTAAATGGAGATTATGAGTTTGTGAACATATAGTGACCGAATATCGTACAATGAAAATTGAATCTAATGATAACATATATTTATATTTTAATATTTATAAAAATAATTTTATAAGTGTTTCGTCTATTATGCCTCTCTTCCTCATCCACCCATTCTACAGCCCTTGCTGCTTCATTTGGCTTCGGAACCTAACGATGATGATGACGACGATGAGAGTGGGAGTGCTGTACATCAAGGTGGTGTCGCAGAGGGGGTTTGTGTCTCTGTAGCACCAGCTGCCGATGTTCGACGGGGTGGCGGATCTGGTGCGGTGTGGGCGCGCCGTGAACCAGTGGATCCCTTTCATGATAATGGAGTTCTTGTTGTTTGATGTTGATAGGGTATGGAGGGGTAGAGGGTACTTGTGGCTTGACAGGTTCTTCAGCAAAAGGGTGCACCTTGAGAAGGTTTATGGTCCTTTGATTGGGAAGTTGGGGTACAAAGAGGTGAAGTGGGCAACAGGGAATAAGATCGACACAAGTGGGGTCAAGAATGGCAAGGTTTATCTCACTGCATTGTTGCGAAAGCCTCTCAAAGAAGGTTGGAGAAGAAAAAAGAGATTGATGGCTACAGCTTTAAAAGGAAGAAGAAAACTTACAGAAGATAAGGGCCAAAAAGTCATTTTATCATTCTATTCAATTATAAAACTACCCATCACCACCATGGTCCCAAACTTAGGTTTCCCCACACCTAAGATTGGAGGCGGATTCGAGAAAAGGGAGTTCGGGACTACCTGATGCAGGGCTTCTTAACAAAATAAAAGTAGTTCTAAATTTGCAATAGAGACCTTCTTTCACTCTCCCATTCAGCCTCTCTCTAGCTCTTTCGCAAGGACATCAACCCCCTCATCTCTGCCGTTGGTGACGCCCTCGATGTCTCCGTGAAGGTCCATGATTTGATGCCGCGTCACTGCTAGAGAGCTGTGCTGTGTGGTTCCTGCATCTTCCTTTCCATCTCAGTGCTACAAAAGGATTCCTTAAGTGTTGCCATCATCGATCCCAGATCTGGTTGCCCAATGTCTTGCCGCCTACGCTCCTGATGCACTGCCATACTTGAATTTCTCGCTATGCCACTGTCCACATTAGTTGGCTACACTATCATTATTTAAGACACTCTATTTGATTGGTTGTTGCCTTTATAGTTTTGGAAGACAATAAGATTGGACAAATATTAAGCATAATCTTTCTTCACTTTTTTTTATTCATAAATGGGCTTACAGCCCACAAACAACACTATAGAGGAACGAAGGAACTGAATTTCCATAGCACATCTCATGACCAAGAAAGAGAGAGAGGTAAGGATGAGTGGAAACAAAATGAACATAGTGATATTTGAAAGGGCTCATTTTTTCCCCAAAATTTTGTATGTTAAAACCTTGATCCTTGACATTATGAACATCAAATAGCGAAAAATTTAGGGTAGGTCTCATTGGACTCTAAGAAAGTTTAGTTCTCAAACTTTGCATTGTTGGGTGGGCTTGAAATTTAATTAACTGAGAGGAAACTTGCTGAGGAGGAGGCGGTAAGTGGATGAGATGGCGGAGGAAGAAAAAACAAAAGAAGGTGTGGACAAGTTAGAGAGAGGCCGAATGTGACAGTGAAAGAAGGTCTATATTGCAAACTACTTTTATTTTTACTAAGATGCCCTGCACCACCGAGTGGTCTCAAACTCCCTTTTTCCCACTGTATAATCCACTAGGATTGGAACCATCCGGTTCTTATTTATGTAGGATCAAATCTCCAATTTTAAAAATTTTAAATTTATCTTTTATTTTTAAAATATGAGTGGTTAATTTAAAATTTTTAAAATTTGAGTGATTAATTTGTCTTTTAATATAAATTGAGGGATCAGTTTAGGATTTTAGTCTTTATATTACTATTTTAACTCTATGATTTTTTTTTTCCTTGAGTAATAATATATTTACACCCAAAAATTGGGTATCTATTCAGACACCCACTTTAAAATTATTGAATGTGATAAATATTAAGGATAAATAAAGATCACCATTATATTCAATGATTATAAAATAGGTGTTTACATAAACACCCACTTTTTAAGTGTCAAAATATCATTATCATTTTTCCTTAACCCCTCTGTCTCTCTCTCTCCACGGACTATCTTTTCTCCATTCTCCAACATTTCGGGACTGTTGGAAAGTGCTTTCCAAAATAATTTTTAGCTTTTAAAAATAAAAAATAAAAAAATTTGTTTAATTAATTATTCTTTTTAGATTGATTTTAAAAATAAAAGAATAAATTTTATGTTTTAAAAGTAAAAATTAGAAAACAGTTGAAATATGTTTTTTGAATTTTATTTTTTAAAACAAGAAACAGTTTACTAATCTCTATCTAAAATAATTTTCTTAATTTCATTAATTTCTATCCAAAATAATTTTTAAAATATTATTTTCGAAACAATTTTGAAAAGAAAAACAAAAATATTCCAAACAGCCCTTTCATGACGGCACGACTTGCTGGTTGCTACTTGCTATGCCCACGGCTTTTTTGTACCGGGATTGTAGTTTCTTTTTCATCCCACTTGTGATGACCAAAGAGGAATTTTTTTCTCGTCCATTGATTTAAAAAATTGTGGAAGAACTACAAATAGATGGTGACATGATGCCTCCCCCCATTGGTGTTTTCAGTTGTACGCTTTCAATTGCCGTTGGTTGCTCCGCCTTTGCTGTTTGGAAGTTTTCTATTTTTTATCGAAAAAAAAAATTACTGGATGCTAAGTCAGTTTTTGAAGAACAGATGTGACCTTAAATGATGAAATTATGCAAACAACAAAACTTGCGGCGGCAGGAGTAAGGAGGTGTGGCGAAAGTGGGCCGCCAGGTTGAAGTGCAGCTAGGGAAGGGTGGGGGAGGTGCCGTCGTGTGAAAGTGGTGGCACGCAGGAGCTTAAAACGCTTTTACCTTTTACCTTGTCAATTCTTATTTCTACATTCGAATTCTTCATCCGAAAAAATGTTACAATGTCATGCAGAAAGCTTGTTTGGTTTTTTATGTCCTTGTCCTGCACCTCAAATCTCTGGATTGGTGAGGAAAATCATCAATAAATAAGCATCAACAAGACATCGATATTTTTTATCTAATAAACAAACTACGACTCTGATTATCAATCTTCTTTATAGGACTAGATGTAGAAATAATGTATGTTCTACCCATCAGGTGCTACTCTGAAACTTTAAAAAGAATTTGAGTTTCTACGAAATTTCGTTGCATCTTGATCCAACCTTATTGTGTTTTTTAATAACGAAAAATGAAAACATTGACAAAGTCTACGCGTTAGAAGATCTAAGTTGTCACTCTACACAACTGACTAGGAAATTACAAAACACTGCGCCCCTTGAAAAAAAAAAAAACAATTCAGCTAACTCTGGAGCATTAGCACCTAACATGCATCACTGTATTTGTATACTTTATTTGTTATTCTTATCTTCTCTGTACCTGTTAATTATTCTTTAAGCTTTGAGATCTCAATGGAGGAAAACAACCTTAGAGATTGAAAATTTAGAGAAGAACTCTGTTTCAGTTTGTTCATTTTCACTTGGTTTGGCTTTTCCCAAGCATGTTCGTAATAATGTCCACCACAAGACATTTGAATGCTCTAAACCAGATCTTCTTTTGGCCAATGGTCTCTCTCTTTGTGGCTGGTTATGGTGCTGAAAGTGACATCAATTGCTTACGAGAGATCAAGAACTCATTATTTGACCCATTTGATCACTTATATAGCTGGGATTTCAACAGCAACACTAAAGGTTACTCATGCAAATTTGCTGGTGTTGAATGCTTGAGTTATAAGGAAGATAGAGTCATCAGTCTCAAGCTTTCTAATATGGGGCTGGAGGGCCAGTTTCCTCATTGTATTGAAAATTTCACATGGCTGCAGCATCTTGACCTTTCATATAACCAGCTTTATGGATATATCCCACCTGATATTTCAAGTAAGTTACCATATCTGACCTCACTTGATCTCTCAAATAACAAGTTCTACGGTGAAATTCCAAAGGGTATTGCTGACTTGTCTTACTTGAATGCCCTTAGACTTGATGGCAACCAGCTAAGTGGCCAAATCCCACAAGAACTTGGGTTGCTTCCCAGGATTATAGTGTTCAGTGTTGCTAACAATTTGTTATCAGGGCCGGTGCCCGTCTTTGCCAACGATGTTGATGTTAGTTTGAGCTATGTTAACAATAGTGGACTCTGGGGGATCACTAGGAAGCTGTGAAGAGAGCTTGTGTGGCAGATCATTTTGGATTAGTTTTGTTATTGCCTTTGTTTCTTCAGCAACTTCTGTCATAGTAACATTCATGGACTACAGTGCACCATGGAAAGCATTCAAAAGGAGAAGGAGGAGTAACGCCATACATCACTTAAGAAAGAGGCAGAACAATCACAAGGACACTGTAAAAGTCGCTGAATTGCTACCACTAGCCTTGCAAGAGGAAGGAAGCAAAGAGGTTCTCTCTCTCTCTCATTGAATAGACATTGTTGAGATATTAGATAATGAGTGTTTATGCATAGAGGTGAGAGAGATGTTGAATGTGAAGTTAAAATATGATTGTCAAATAACATTTCTCATCTAATACAATCTCAATCAGTGTCTCATGTAAAGTTCTGTTATTTTGAAAATTTTGATTCATGTTATAGGGGTTAACTTGTGGTGACATTTCATCTACAGCTCTCAAGATTGTTGGAGAGATTGATACCTAGAATGAGCTTCGTGGGTCTATGCAAGGCAACGAATTACTTTAGCACAGACAACATCATGGGGTTGGGAACAACCGGGATTATGTACAAGGCAGAGGTACCAAATAACTGTTTCCTGGCAGTTAAGAGACTATATGATTCTGATATGTACAAGAGAGAGTTCTTGCTTGAAACAATGATTCCAGGGAGACACAGGCACCGAAACATAGCCCCTATGCTTGGATTCTGCATAGAAAAAAATGAGAGGATTCTGGTGTATAAGTACATGTCAAACGGAAGACTCTCTGATTGGTTACATGCTCAAGAAGGACGTCAACCTTTAACATTGGAATGGCCTGAGAGGATTCACATTGCACTAGGGCTAGCAAGAGGCTTAGCTTGGCTTCATAAAAGGTGCAAGATTGTCCACCTAAATCTAGGTTCAGATTGTGTCTTGCTGGACAAGAATTTGGAACCAAAGATTTCCAATTTTGCCAAAGCGAAATTCATGAACCAGACACTTGAAGATCATGTAAGGATGAAATTGTTTTTGATTGATGGATTTGGGGTGAAGGGTTCTTTTGAGAAGGATGTCTGTGATTTTGGAATAATCCTTTTCGAGCTCATAACAGGAAAAAGATTAAGTACAACTAGTGATTCTTCTGACAGTGTTGATAGCTCTTTGTTGAACTATATCAGTAGTAGCTTGTTCACTGGCCCTAGTGATTTTTATGATGCCATTGACAAATATATCATTGGGAAAGGATTTGATTTTAAAATCCTTGGTCTCCTCGAAGTTGCATGTAAATGTGTTAAGACTTCTTTAGACCAAAGGCCAAGGATGGCTGATATGTACAAATCTATAAGAGACATGTGGGAAGGTTACCGACCCTGGTATGATTCTGAAAGGTTGAAGCTATCTATGGGTTGTCCTGCTCAGATAACATGCAGCAACGAAATAGAATGTATTTGTTGATATGTAATCGAAAATTCTGTGAAGTTGTATGTATAATGTACACTTGCCACACAATTTAATTAGGACTAGTAACTGCATCAATGATGTGCTATCTATGTGTGTAATTGTGCACGTGAAATGTTGTCAAAAATCAACATATTTTGAACCTTTGATGATGCTTTTTTTAAAAAATTTTTTTTGTTATTTTGAGTTTTGCATGTTTAGTAATTTATTTTGGATTCATTTTCGTTTTAATTTGAGTTTTAATTATATTTACATATTTTCAGGTAGCTTAGATTAATTAGAATTTTATAGGCATAGTAATTTCATCGACCCAGGCACTCAAATATGAAAATACAGTCACTACTTGAGCACTCAAAAGACACCCACCTAGGCAGTGATGGAAAGAATCCTATACGCGAAAGCTCACTTAAACAAAGGAAAAGACGCGACTTCCAAGCGACCTAGGTAGAGTAACTCAAAAAGAAACACAGGGAAGGAAGCTCGAAGGCTACTGGAGCACCTTGGGAATAGGAGGAAGAGTGGAAATTGAAGATTCATCTTCCATTTCTTGGGTTATTCATGAGTTTTTCTGCACTTTTGCTTTATTTGTTCTTCAATAGGATGAGTTGCCAAACTCCATAACTAGGGGTTAGGGGTTCAGTTTGAGATGGTTGCAATTGGTTTGAATTCTTGAATTTATGATGTTGGAATTGTGAGACTGATGGTTTATCTCTTGTTTTATTATGCAAATTCTATGAATTTTATTCATGGAGTGATTTAGGGTTATTGCATAATTTGGGAAAGTTGTGTATGAACAAGCTATAGAGATACACTTCACAACACCTCCTTGACATCAACAGGGATGTCAGTCCAGTGGGCCACGAATGGTTATACAGCATCTGTATAACCTCCATGATCCTATGATGAGCCTCAGCAAACGAGTCAAAACTGTCATAAAAATATAAACATTTTAAATATCATATGCAATTCAAAATTAGAATGTAATAGAGCACTTATACAAGAACTTACATATCTTTATCGTCCGACCTAATTTGCCAGAGCGGTCTACCGTCAGGTCCAAGTGGCCTACCATCTGCCCCGAGAGGCCTCCCATCCGATCCCGGATTTGCAACCGACTCGAGGACGCAGGAGGATGGCGAGATGCGGGGCTAGGAGTTAAGGCAGTGGTAGGGCAGGGGGAGGGGTCACTACTATGGATGGGTTGTAATTGGGAATAGGTGGAGGTAGGGGCCAGTGTACCAGGAGTAGGCATCATCCTAAAGGGAGGGGTGGTGGTGGCAGGGATAGAGGTGGAGGTAGTAGAAGCGGAGGTGATGGAGGTAGTGGAAGGGACGGTCACAGAGGTGGTGGAGGGTGGTGGGAGGGGTGGTGCCGGAGGTGGTGTTAGAGGCAGTGAGAGGGGCGGAGGTGGAAAGGGTGATGGGTAAACTAATCTTCCGAGGTCGGCCTTTACCTCTACTAGCTATATTGAAACAATTAAGTTATTACTTTCAAATATAAATTCAATTGCTATTTTAATTTATAGTATAACTACTTTTAATCTTATTTACTTAACAAAAATTCTGACAAAATTTTGATAGCATCTCATCTTAAATTAAGAGCTTCCATCTTCTTATTTTTCCATGGAAGAGAAAATCGGGCCAAACCGGCCAATTCGATAAGGAACCAGTCATCTGGTCAGTCCAGTTAAGCTAAAAAAAAGGGAAAGTCAAAACCGGTCAAAACTGAGCAAAATTGGGAAAACCGGGCAAAACTAGCGAACTGGACCGGTCTGGAATTTTTTATTTTTTTCTTTTTTTAAAATAAATATTGACATTTTATGACAGTCACATAGCAAAAATGAAAAAAAGGAACCAAAGAAGGGCACTAACAAAGATTGTTGAGTTGTTCTTTTTCTCTCTTCGTCATTTGTAGATTGCTCACCATAAATTTCGCTAGTCACCAACAAATATTATTTTCAAATGCTTTGTTACCGTATTGTGAGGCTGAGACTAGAGAAATTTTATATAGATTATGTTTATTTTTATAGACATATGAATATTTTTTTTGTTTTGATTATATTAATGTTAATGATTTAATATTTTTTTATATTCTAATTATATATATATATATATATATATATATATATATGTGTGTGTGTGTGTGTGTGTGTATGTGTGTGTGCCGGTTGAACCCTGATTAAACCGGTTAGACCTCTAAACCTTTAAACCAATACCTTAACCGGTTCAATGCTCGGTCCGGTTTTCTCTTCCTTGTGTATTTTAGTGCAACCATAAACAAAGAAATTTACAAAGCGTTTTTGTTTGGGACATGAACATTTGTTATTTTTAAAATATAAATGAGGCTTCTATTTTAAAATCGGAATGTATAACCACAAGGCTTCAAAAATGGATTATTCAATATGTAATTAAGACACTATCAAAGATTGTGAAGTTGGCAATGATGACATTGAAAGGTCTATACCACCTGAGAATCACATACATTTGCTTAAGTTGCATTGCAACTTTCAAGAAATATACATTATTCTCAGGTGTTACAGGCCTTTCAATGTCATCACTGCCAACTTCATAATCTTGGGTAGTGTCTTCGTTATATATTGAATAATCCATTTCTGAAATACCATGGTTATACACTCTAACTTTAAAATAGAAGCCTCCTTTATATTTAAAAAATAATAAATATTCATGTTCCAAATAAGAACATTTTGTAAATTTCTTCTAGCCATATATTTCAATACAACCATAGCTATATAATTTTTTAACGGCGGGCTAAAATTACTACTTTCAAACATATTGAATTGGTTTTCTTTATTTTTTTTAATATAGATATTTTTAATCCTTTTTTAATCTTATTTCCTTAGTGAAAATTCTGATAAAATTTCAACTGTATCTCCCCTTAAATTATGAGCTTCCATCATTAGAAATTTCCTTTAATTGGTCTCTAATACATATTCAATTGGTCTTTAATTTTTATTTTTATTATTACTTGCAAGCACATTCATATTATTACTTTCAAACACATTCAATTGGTCTTTAAGTTTTTTTAATATAGTTGCTTTTAATCTTTTATCCCTAAAATAAATTTTACCAAAATTTTTATAGCATCTCTCCTTAAATTAGGAGGTTCCATCATCAGATATTTCTGTTAATTGGTTTTTAAATTTTTCTAATATGGTTATTTTTAATCTTTTATCCCTAAAAAAAATTTAACAAAATTTTGACAGTTTCTCCCCTTAAATTAGGAGCTTCCTTCATTGGATATTTCAGTTAATTCAAGAGTTATAGATATTATTATAAAGATCAACAATAGAATAGATATAGTGAAACAGTTACATTTTAATAATTACATACAATTCACACAATCCTAAAAATCATTCTATTGCACATCCCTTATAACTCCACAACATACATCCTGCAATCTCCGTAAACATAAAGAATCCCATAGCAGACAATGCAAACAAGTCAGGGAATGACCTCTACGCCCTTCCCCTAGTCATGCAATCCCCATTTTCTATAACTCTATCCTAGAAAACATAAGTCTCTATCCAATGTACATATTAAACCATATAAATAACAAGGATTTAGTTACTAACCTCTGCGGTAGTGTAAATAAACAAAATGTGTAAGCTATCTGCATCCAACCAAATCCAATCATGAAATTCCAATATGAAAATTTATATCTACACAATTATATACATAAAAAAATAAAATAAGATAAGATAATTAAAATGGCAAACCAATTTCAACTAATGATCGCTGCCACCCTCAAACAATACTCCTACATTAAAAATAAACAACAATAATTACTATCCAATGCAATAAAACACAAGCCCTAAACACAACACTATAACCACCTATAAACGAAGGGAAAAACCAAGCTAAATAAAAAAAAAACCAATTAAAGTACTCTACAAAGACATCCTAGATCACAATGGCCGTCTCTGTTTGTCGAACGGAGCTCTGGTGGTGGCGCACGATGGGAAAAGAGGTGCGGTGGCGAGGGGGAATGAGAGAGAAAGTGCGTTAGGGGAGAAAGAAAACGTGGATGGAGTGAAGAAGAAAAAGGTGATCTGACAAACATATCCACGGGTTGGTGACGGGTACGCGATTAAATGAAATGGTGTGTTTTATAATTTCATAATTACTGACGAGTTTACCGGCGGGTGTGTGGAAAATCAAAGGTTGCGCAGCAACGTGCCAAAATTTAAATAACCGTTGGTAACCAATAAAAATTAAAAAAAAAATAAAATAAAGTACTCGTCAATAATATATAAGAAAAATAATTGTAAAATCAAATAAAATACCCGTCAGATAGGTAGTAGGTAATTTAATAAAAAAATAATTTAATCAGTATACATATCGATATATCGGTCAGTTATATTAAATAAAAATCAAATTAAATACCCGTAGATAAGTGAGTCGATAATTAAATAAAAAAATAAATTCAATAACATTATGTCGGTAAATCCGTCGGTAATATAATGATAAAATAAAAAAAAATCTAAATTAAATAAGCTACCTATCGGTACAACCGTCGATAACAGTTGATAAAAATATAATTAAAAAATAAAATACTATACCTGTGGGTAAACCCGTTGAAAATAATGCACACAATTTGGCAGAATTTAGCACCATCGTTTAACGACAGAAAAACTGACAGGTGTTTATATAAATTTGTTTTAGTTAGAAAAATATAATAATCTATCAGAGATATCGTTGGTAGCATCCGTGGGTATCCCATAAATTTCTAGTTGTGAGAGCATCCAAAGTAGACCAAAACAACGGCAGGACATGGTATTTTACATTTACTCATAGAAAGGCAAAAGCATGCAGTATCATGATCATCGTCGGGAAATTAGAATACCATTAGTTGAACAAGTCTACGCAGTTTTAATTGTGTTTCTGCTGGGTATAATGATTAGTGTGACAGCAGTTTCTAAATCACTAGATTGAATTAAGATACAACAAAATTTCTGACAAATTTTATCTCATGACTAAAAAAGATACAGCCCTACCGTATGCAAAAGTCTGGTTAAACCAGCCCAATTTATTCGTATTGACTCCACAATAAAATATATGCATTATGCGGTATAAATTTTAAATCAATAACGGAAACAATAAGCTTTCATTTTTAGATTTGTTGTAGATAATTTGTTAGAACAAAAATCAATTACAACCGATCTATAAATAACTAGTTTGGTTGATTTATAATAAATTATCATATATACTTCCATAAACTTAGATACACATGAATAATATTATACAAACCAAATATTATTTACCAAAATTAAAAATTTATTAAATAAGTACAGGTAGTAAGTATTAGCCATTTATCTAAAAATTATGAACAGCAAAACATCGTTTAAATAAAGAAGTTTAATTATTTAATATTTTCCTTTTATATATGCTCAAACAATTTGTGCAAACATAACCAACAAGGTAGTGAATGCAAGATCGGTTTTAGTCCCTAAGATCAGACTGAGATCCTAGATTTGATCTTATGATTCATAAATTTAGAAAAAGATACATTGTCATTTAAGCCCCATATCGTATTGTGTGAGATTAAAAAAAATATATATATATATATATATATCTTTGCTGGGTTATTTTTTTTAATAAGGAAATTGGAGTGTCATTATACAGTAAAATGGGTTTGAAAATACATTTACGGTCCTGTGGCTAAGCAAATCTCACATAGTGTGAGAAATTAGGAAAAATAATTTTAAAATTTTCAAAAGAAAAAACTCGCACAGTGTGAAACTTTAGGAAAAAAATTAAAAAATTAATCTCGCATAGTGCGAGAATTTGAAGAAATATTAAAATATTTATAAAATCTATCTATATACATCTATGTTCAGTTATCAGGAGCACCCGCGTTGTTGTATGCTTCAGTAGTTGTTGCTCAAAAAATAGAGAGCAGCAAGTGAAGAGAGGGAAAAAAATTAGAGAAGTCAGGGAAAAAATTAGAAAAGTCATCCTTGCTTTTCATTATCAATTGGCATTTTTCTTCTTCACTATGTTTTTTTCTAACAATTGGCATTTTTCTTCTTCACTATGTTTTTTTCTAACACTGCCTCACTACACTCTGGAGCACAACCTCACAATACGCTTTATATAAGAAGAAGAAAACACACAGCGAAAGCTTCAACCTTGCTCTTCTTCACTCTTCTGTGATTTGTTTCACATTCTCTCCATGGTAGCATTTTATACAGGTGGGCAAACCAACTACAATGCAAGCACATTCTCCCGCAAGATTCCCGCATGCTTGTGCACAGCAGTGAGGGGATAGGATAGAAGTCACTGGGAGGCGCCACGTGGCCTGCATGTAGGAGGAGGGACACCGCTCAACGGGACAGGCCACAAAATCTTGCATCATGTATGCAATTTTCAGATGCCACTGGGAGCCGCCATGTAGCGTGCATGCAGGAGGAGGGACGCCGCATGCCTACAGCGACGGGACAACCCACCAAATCTTGCATGGTGCGCAATTTTGACCGGAGAATAGTACGACGACATGTGCCATGATGACACGCTGACATGCTGGGAATTCGTTTCACGTGTTGTACTGTGCAAAAATGATAAATTATGAGTTTTATTATGTATAATATCGCATAATGCAAGATCTGAGACACATACAGTGAGTGCAGTTTTCTCCCAAATCTCATAATATGGCTATTCAATCTTCTAAACTCTATAATAAAATAATTTTTCCACATCTTCTTTGTACTGTTTTTTATTCTTATTTTTTTTTATTCATATCTCTGTATTCTATTATAGTTTACAAGTCAATAAATTCAATTCACTAAAGTCAATCGCAATAGCTTTTTCATTTTTTCTCTTTCCAAGTCGAATGTTTTTGGGGGCAAAAACAAAAAAGAGTTAGTAGTGCTCCACACCAAACAGGCATTGAAATTGTTGACACCATGTCTGGGCCTACGCCCCCCTTAAATAGCATATATCCGCGACCCATTACAATCCAATTAAGATCCATCTTTAATTTTTCAAGAGCCACACACATGTGAGTGTTAATTTATTGTAAACCAGACATTATTCTATTGACTATCCCTCTCTGTTTAGCTCAGAACTCCCCACGAGACTATCTCCAAGCTCACAACTCTGCTCGTGCAAGCGTTGGTGTTCAACCACTCACGTGGGACGAAAAGGTAGCAGCAAATGCAAACAACTACGTGAACCAGTGTATTGGAGATTGCAGGCTCGTGACATCTAACGGCCCTTACGGTGAGAACCTTGCATGGAGCAGGGGAGACGGAGACCTCACGGGCAAAGCTGCTGTGGCCTTGGGGGTAGCACGGAAACCCAACTTCGACTACAACTCGAACTCTCTCGTGTGGGAGGTGAGTGCCACCACTATACTCAGGTGGTGTGGAGGCACTATGCTCGCTTAGGGTGTGCTAGAGTCAAGTGCTCCCATGGAGGCACCATCGTTGGTTGTAACTATGACCCTCATGGCAACTATGAAAATCAGCGCCCCTACTGATGATGATTATTAGAGCTGTCAAAGTGACCTAACCCGGATGGTCGTGGATAGGAACGGCTAATCCGGGTTGGCTCACTCTACTGGTGAGCCATGAAAATGCCAGCCGCGCGACAGATGAGAACAAAGGCGCGACGGAGGGAGCAGAAATACTTGCGAAGGAGGCGGTGAAAGGGAAGGGGGATGGCATGGGGTTTTTCGTTGTTTTGAAAGAAATAAGAGTGGGTGGTGAGGGTGTGCTGGACTGTATGGGCCACACATGTAAAGAGTGCTGAAAGTTTCTTCTTGTTAAATTCTAGATCCGGGCCAACCCGGTTCAAACTCACTTAGCGTGTGGGTTAAATGGGCCGGGTCATATTGACCCGCTTTTATATGAGCCCAATTTTTATCAACCCAACCTACCATTTTGATGGATTGAGCCGGGTTGGCTCATGGGCCACAACCCATATAGACAGAGAGTAATATTGTTTATATACCTGAAGACAGAGCTATTAAAGTGAGCTGCAACCCCAAACTGCAGATTGCATTTGAGGGTCCGTCCCTTTATGACTAAATAAAATGTGCTTGTCCATGTCATACACTATGCTCTGTCACGCCAATATGCAAGAATTTGGTACATGTTGCACATTCTAAAACACTTCTATATATATAAAGTAAAGAAATTGTTTAATTGTATGATAAGTATACCATTGCAGCCCCCAAAGGTAAAACGAACAAACTCTATGCGTAAACCAGAAACAATTAATTATTTCCATTTAAGAGAATAAAATTGTGTTGAACACTTAATTTAATGTGGCATAACAATGTCCGGGACTTTCTTGCCTGTCCTATAAGACAGCGAAATTTAGGGTTAGATATGTTTTGAGTGTGTTTGATTTGAGAGTAATAAAAATCAGAATAAATATTCACTAAATGAGCTTTATGCATAATTTTACATATAAAATTTATTCAAAGAAAATTTATTGTTACTCTTCAATCAAATATACTGTGGGGAAGGTTTCCCTAAATTTTTCAATGCCAAATTTTTCTGGCTCTAGGTCTGTAGTTATACATTTTGGGAGCCCAAGTGGAAAATAAGCCAATGGAAAAATCCACTTTATTCTTACCAAGAAGTTGCACCGTGTTTTCCTTCAAGTTGCACAATGCACTAAAGGAGTTCCAGTTCAAGTACACTTTTTCTCCATCACTCAGGTGAAAATTCAGCACTGTCCTCCAAGAACATTCCCCGTTGCTACTACATATCCTGTTGAACTTAACATCCCGCTTCAAGTACCACACCTTCTTGTTACCTTTCCTGCAATCCTCCTTCAGTTCCCAAACGCGGAAATAACAATACTTGGCGCTGGCATTCAGCTGCGACACACTGATGACTCCCCCACATGACCCTATTCTGAATGTGTCGTGATGGCTAACAACTTTGAAGCCAAAACCAAAGAAACTCCAAAAACCACTTATTGGATTGTATTCCAAAACACCCTTTTCAGCCACCAAATAAAGCCTTCCATTAAGGGCTCTGAAGTGGTTATTGTGGCCGAGAAGATAGCCATTAAACTCAACGTTCTTGAGAATATCTTGATGTGAATATGACATTGGAAAAGAGGACCATGATGCATCATCTGCATCTGATGATGACAATTTCCACAACGTAGCTAGTGCAAGTTGACGAATAGTAAGGTGCACAATCACCAACCTTTTCTCATCAAGCACAAACCCAACAAGGTGGTTCTTCCATGCACCACGAAGTAGGGGGAGCTTAGCCCATCGTTGGCTTATAGGATTGCCGATGTAGTAACTGAAACAAGAGCCATTTTTATGATTTTGCTGCTCCGTTTCACTGCATAGCAAGAAGTCACCGCATGAAGCCAAGATTTTGATGCGCTTTCTATAGTGAAGTTGAAACTTGAGTGAGAATGGAAGGGCTTTGAAATCCTCCAAACACGCTGGATTCAGTTGAAAAAGTGGGGTGTCGCCCTCCAAAAGGAACAAATCGTCGTCAATAGTGTGAGCATGATCAATAATGGGGTAGCAAAGAAAACGGTGTGCGAAGTTTGCACTAGAAATCAAGGCATGCCAACGCTTGGAAACACACGTGCATTGGAAACAAGATTTGGTTGGGAGTCTGATGAGAATGTCCTCCATGAGAACATTCGGTAAATCGTTTATGGTAGTGATCACATGACATGGTGGGGTTGGGTCGGGCTTCTCGCTCAAAACATTCATGATCTCTGAAAGAGACGCAATGACATGCAGAAATATGTATGTATATGTTGAAATTAAACACTCTCTAGCAAAGTTTAGTTAGTTATGAAGAGATTAATTATTATATTGGCCTCAGAGGCAAGTTTTAATCTGTCTTAGGTAGCATCGTTAGGGGAAAATGTGGACAAGGACTACTCCGCATTTTACTGTGTTTTGCCCTTTCTCACACCTACCACTCATTAAAGGAAACAGAATAGGACTCAACGGATCGAATTTGACAGAATCAAAACTAACATTTAGCCATAATTATAGAACATTTGACAAATCATTGAGAACACTTGTTCTTATAGTTTGATCGAGATTAATTAATTAATGGATGATTACTGCTGTATTTATTCATGTAATTAGTCACATTTGAAGGTTGTGACCGAGATATGTCTTAGCCACTACTATACCGATCTTAGCTACTACAAAAGTTATGTACTTATACCGGATTCCTTAATTATCCAGAGGAAGGCTAGCCAACGCTTACAGACACATGTGCACATTGTAGCACCAATGCAGGAGCATCATCATCCATGGCATCATAATTAGCAACATTACATACCAAGGAAAAATGAAATCAATTTTGTTTATTTATTTATTTTGGTCACAATGAAATCGAAATTTGTGTAAGTGCCTACCCCGTTTTATTGAGATACAGAGAAACAAACAATTTTTGCAAGGGTTGCTTGCTTCGGCCCTTGGGGATACAAAAATCTGAGTACGTTATAAGATAATGAAGATTTGACTTTAAAATTATTCAAGAATGTACCCAAAGGCCCAACAAATATGATGTTCAAGGGTTGTAAATTATAAGATAATGAAGATTCGACTTTAAAATTATTCAAGAAGATACCCAGAGGCCCAACAAATATGATGTTATAATTATTGGGAGTGCGTCTACCACGGTACAAATAAATAAATAGCTGTATATAAATCTTAGCAAGCATATTATATTGATTTGGTTTTCCTTCAATTATTGGGCGTTTGAGCTTCTTAGTTGTTGTCTATGTAAATTTAACTAAATACTTCACCAGCCAGGTGCAAATGTAGTTGCTGATTTTTATGTAGAACTTACCTTAGCGTATCTCACCTCACCAGAGCTTGTCATCATGTGGAGCATCAAGACAGATTATTGGAACGGAGATCAGAGGATGGGGAATTTGAAACATGATTGAAAAGATATTAGTATTTTCAATCATCTATATGATGCTGACCCTGACCCTTTTCTCATTTGGCTGGAACATATTGTTGAATGAAAATTGAATAACACTCTCCTTCATTTTTCTTTTCTAGTTCATTGTGTGTGATAAAGTGGAAAAGATAAGAGGAGCCTATAGAATGTTCGGTGTTTTTTTCTGCACTCTCCAATGGGTTGATCCCATTTTAAACTCCACCACACATCACATAAGTATTTGTGGACCCACGCATCATGAAAAGCAAAGTGTCTCACAAATGAGACTTTCATCTCTAATGGCACTACAGTAATTCTCAAGCCTTTAAATGGGACCGGGACGCCAATTACAAGCCGCTAGAGATGTTATAATGGCCAACTTACTTTTGCATCCTAAAGGAAGTCTCCATCAAAGTATATTTGGCCTCAACATATCAGCTCAATAATCAATCTTTTTACAAAATAAATATTAGCAGCTACCGATCAATCGTAATTAATTGAAGTTAGAGAAATGATATTTTGACATCCACATGGGTATAGACACCGATGTGGGTCCCATATAATTTAAGAGGAATGATGAAGAGAGAATAAGTTCGAAAAAAGTAAGCTATGGGATCCATATATATTGTGAGTGGGGTGTTTGGGTGTTTGAGAAAATGAGGTATATGTAGAAATAGCAAAACCCTTGAAGCTAAGAGTTAGTTAACAGGAAGATAGTCATACAGTCAATCAACCCTTAGTTAGTTAGCCAATTCAGCATTTCTCTGGTTCGTTAGACTTGTACATAAACTGAACAACACAATGAGTACTAGATTTCATATTCTGCCCAATTTGAGTTTCTTCATGACAAAAAGAAGAAGAAATGAACATGTGATATAGTATAATTGAAATGTAGTTGACAATTATACTCTTAGCTACAGAGATATCTCCCCTGATAACTCCAATCCATTCATGCACTTGTGTGGCCAAAATTTTTCTTAATCAGATACAAGTAGGACCCTAAATTACTCACAAATGATCAAATAAAAAAATAAATTAATAACAAAAGAGACATAGAAAAAGAAAAAACATACCATTACACAGACATATGAAACAACTGTCAAAAAAACCAAATCCCATTGAACAATAAATGAAAATTGAATTAAGTAATTGCCTGTTGAAACATTCTTGGCAGTCAATCAGAAATCACAAAATAGCCGCCAGAATTAGAAAACTAACAAAAAAGCTGCCGAGACCGCCACAGTTACAGCAAGTGTGAAGCTTCTGCAAGAAGAGGCCCTCCTAGCAGCTGTACCACAAAGAAAGGCTTATATTAGATTGATTCCCTCATCATACATATGACAATGAAACTATGCCTATACATATCAATAATCATCTTCTCATGATATTCAAAATGGCGGGACAACAGTCAATATTGAGGCCATAACTTCAATTAGCAAAAGAATTAACCAAGTATTAGAGGACTCACCACTTAGGAGAGTTGAGACATTAGAATAGAACTGATAGTCATTGTACCACATGAAACAATTGGACCCATAAATTTCCCATCTTCTTTTATTTCCAATAACAGTTCTGAAATTGACCAATTGAGCATCCAGGCAATTTCTGCAGTCCATTCTGCTGATATCCCTTGTGCATTGAGCCATGCCATACCTCTTCCCACTCTGACTGACATTCAACACTGCTGTCTGGAACACGAAGGGCTGCTCTGGAGCCATAGCTGCTAGTCCACTCATGAAGGGAAGCCCTTGTGAAACCACAGACGGGTCATCAAAATCAGTGTCATTTGTGATTGCCACAGCTGATGATTGCATCTCTCCAAAGAAGCTCTCATTCGAATAGCGCAAGAAACACCATCTAAACCAAACTGAAACATCTCTGCTCTTAGGACAATCATTTGAGGCAACCTTGATAGAATCAAGGGTGCAATTAGAACAATTGTTTGCAGATATGTCCCCTCTACATAATATTGCACCATAAACCTTGTTGGACTTTTTTCCCACACTTGCTTGGTAAAAACCATTGTGATCAACCACATTAGAAGCAAGAGAATCCAACAAACTCCTCAGATTTGTCTCGAATGTGTCTTCATTGACAGAATAATCAGCTTCTGAGCACTGGTAACCTCTGTGCAGATTAGTATCAGCAAGGCAAAAGCCACTAGGGAGGACTAAAACAAAGAAGCTGATACAACACAGCACAACAAAATACAATGTCTCCATCTCTTTGCACACTATCTTTGGTAGCAGAAGATGAAGATCAGAAAGTAATGAGTGTGTCACGTACATTACAAGAAATTGAGCTTTATTCGTTGGTCAAATAATGACCCTTAATTAATTAACACTTCTTTATGTGCAAGTGTGCAAAGTCAACTCTTGGGTGACGAGCAAATGACATATAACACGATATGTAACACGGTTTTTAGATTGTGTAGCACGAGTCAACAAAATTTTTTATTCTTTTGTTTAGCCATTAGTTTTCCTTTAAACCTCGGAAGCTCAAACAAAGTGCAAGTAGTTGAATTGTGGAGGATTAGATTATTATGAATTTATGAATGAGATTAGGCTAACTTCATAAATAAGTCACAAGAATATGCGGCATAATCTCTAGCTGATGCTCCTTGAACCATCTCTTGATTCCTCTACAATTTAATGGAGGGGGTAACTTCGGCTAACTTCCAAAATTTGAGAGTTAAATCTGTAGCTAAAACAACTACTAAAACTAACAGTACTATTATGTACACACTCAAGCAATTACAGTAGATTTATTTTATCTTATTTTTATATAATTTTTTCCTTAAAATCTGCATACATAAATTTTGGGTGAAAAAAATAATCATTTGTATTTTTATAAAAAATATATGATTATTTTTTTTCTTTTGATTGACTTGAAAAAATATGATCAATACTACATCGAAATTTTGACATGAAACAAATATTACCATTAAGATAAACTCAAACACACAGACGTCAAAAGGAGCTCACCACTTGGCCATGAAATGATGTTCCTCAAGACTATCATGAACGTTGTCATGTAGTTATGATTCCTAAACCAATTGGGTTGCAATGAGATTTTGTAAATAGAACTCATCAGATATTGAAAGGATGTGTATGGCCAACGTGCTCACCATTCTTTATGTTTTAGTTGACGGTGAAAGTAAGAAAAGTTACCCACTCATATTAAGTTTAATCTCTAAAGTTTATTGTAACATCTAGTCGGATTCAATGTCATCTTTCTGATCTGTTGCAAAACGTTTATCAAATTATGATTATCTGTATTTGTTAATCACACAAATGAATGAATGATCCCATAAAGTTGAATGACAAGCTTCATCCTGTACTTTTCCGAATGTAATCAATGTATGTTACATCTCTTATATATTCCTGTGTGTCCTTGCTAAAATGATTAAATTTATATGTTTATGTTAACTTTATTTCACTTTGAGGAGGATCGCGTAAAATTAATCTTGAAACTAAATATATGATCCTTGTGCCCCATATTCGCTAACTAAAATAAATCAGTTTATCAGAGCAAAGAAGTCCAAATCTCACTTGTGCTGTAAATGAGTTCAGTAAGCGAAATAGCTTTTCCTGTTTTTTTTTGGGGGAAAAAAATACTTGCTTTCCACCATAGAGAAATTAGGAGAAAGCAAGCAGTAAGTAAATGTATTTTTTTTATAAATGTAACTGTAATTTTGTTTATATTTTAGTCAAAACCATGATTTTTATCTTTTTGTTGATGAATTTCATTGATTAATAATAAAAACGATAGCCTGCATATATAAGCAAAACTGATCAAGTTATGGTAATGCTTTTACGTAATATTGTTCTTTTTTCTATCCCCCGAAAATCGATCCTTGGCCCGGCCTAACGGGTCATCATGTCGAGCTATGGGGTATATTTTTTGGGTCAACTAACTAGTTGGCTTTGTGTGATTTCATTTTCTTCTTTGATTTTGGGCCTTTCTTAATTGTTTGGAAAGCCCAACAAGGTGTACTAGCTTGACGACAAAACAAAAAGAAGGTAAAGGTTTTACGCAAAAACTACGGAGTAAGTTCACCAACAAAACAAAGCAGTACGTGGTCGTTTGTTTGTTTTTTTTGGGTCTAAATCACATGTATCTTCCAACTGTATCGACCAAATCTACAAATTGAATTTAAATTCTCTCCTCCGCATATTAAAAATATCAGGAATAGTGGTTTATAATAGAATTTTTAAAAATGTCTTGTTATAAACTCTCCAACATATAAAATGCTCCGGGCTTGCTTCGTAGCAATATCATCCACTTCTTTTTCTTCTATCATATTTCACTCTCTTTTCTTAATCACCTTTTATTCCCCTTACATCAATAGGTCCAATCTTCTTTGTGAGATTATGCACAGATTTTATTCATGCATCTGTTACTCGCTTTTAGCGCGCGCGCGCACATATATATATATATATATATATATATATATATGGGTTTTTTTATTGTTGATCGGACGGACAATTGCAAGACATCTGTCCAGCCACCACGCTATATAGAATGTCTGGAAAATTGCCTACTTTAAGAGATAAGGTCGCTTGCATGCGCACTAATATAGAATATATATAAGCGTTAGCTTTAGTTCATCCAAGTCAATAAACGTTGGCGTTGTTTTAATTAAGAATGAAACATAGAGGTGCGTATAACTACTAAGATTTAAGTTTGATAGAACGTATTTTAATTATATATTATCACATTAATATTAATAAAAAAAAAACTAAACGCCTCAAATGAAATTTCTCCAAACAACGTGCGAAAAGTAAAATGCCAAAACAGTTACCTGCGTTTGTGGATTTTTTGAATTTTCTCTCTCTCTCTCTCCAATTAACTTTCCATCTCTAATGTGATTGGTCAGCCAACGTTTTGTTGCATTGTGCGAAAATGTTTTCGTGCTACTAAGCATTACTCTAATATTAATAATTTATTTACATATGTATTACTTCAAAAATTATGTAAACAGAAGAAATAATTATATTAGATTGTAGTCATCTAATATATTAAAATTAAACTATTACTATTAAACATATATATACATAAAGAGATCGATAAAATTTTATTTGGCTGTAGCTATCCCCGAATTCTTATTGTTATCTTTGAACCGTATCGCTTTCTTTGATTTCTACGGTAAGATAGTTGAGCAAATTTTAAGATTAAATATGCATAAGTGGTTGATCTAATATTAATCACATGATATGATCTGATATGATTGTGGGTTCAACTTGGTTTTTTTTTTTTTTGTGGGGGGTGGGGGGGGCACTTAAGAAGAGACACTATGTTTAATGACTTGTCGTTATGCAAGGCTTTCAATAGAGAAGGCATGCTTTTACTCTAAATTTAAAGAATAATTAATATTTATAAAATTACAATAAAAACTATTAAAAGATTTCATAATAATTTTATTATTTTATTTTTCATTTTGGAAATTAAACTCAGTTATAGATTAAAACGTTTATTTAAAATAGATATATTTGTCATATTTTCCTTTTTCTTTCAAAGTCCTTCGTTCCAAACATATTTTTAAATGTCTTTTTCAAATTATAATATCTATAAAATTGGGCGAAGATACAAATACATGTAAAAATTGAAAGCTTGGACTTTTTTTTCGATAATAAGGGAATGGCTTAACCCCAAAATGGGGGAAGCAAGGAAAAACAAGACATGAACAAAAAGCATTCTGAGAGACCACAAAAAAACCAATAAAATTGTCTAAACACCAACTACTTCAGTTACCAACTAAGCTCTATAAGAGATAGCATGAAGACGCCCCAATCTGAAGTGAGAAACAGCAGTTGCCTCCTAATAATATATTGTAAATCCATGAAAAAGGCAAAGATCCAAAGTAAAAATATTCTCCCAGCAGCATAACACCAGCACTTCCTCCTTTACAAAATCAAGTTCCCACAAAGCCCAATAGTAATACCAAAACACGTTATAAATATCAAATCACCCCCCGCAATCAGATTAAAAGCAATCCAACCTGTTTGTCTAAAGCCAAAACATAAGAAACTTAACTACTTCTATGCCTTTTCATTTTGTTGTTATAGGCGGACACATTCCACGATAGTACCACCCAATGCAATGTGCTAGTCCATAGAGGAGTATCAAGATTTAAGTTGCACACCATGTCACTCAAGAGTAGACGAAAACGACACGTGCACACATACACACACACACGCCACAAACTCAATATTTACAGCTCCTAGAAAATCTAATAGTCTCTCTAGTGTATCACTCAAAACATAACAAAGTTGCACACTTCTTCTAATGATCAGAATCACCCTCAATTCTCGAGACTCCTCCTCATTCAATAAACAAGTCTCACCGTGTATCACTACACACACTAACACCAAACCACCTATCAACCAATTCCTGGAATCATCAAGAAAACCTATAAAAGTAAATAAGAGTTAAGAAAGAAAACCATCAAATTCTCATGTCTTGTTTCTCATCTCAAAAAGTGTTTCTCCCTCTTATCTCACATCTCCCCCTCATAATAAACTTAACTATCAGTGTTTCACTCTTGCCCACCGCCTATGTTCACTAACCAAACTCCCTCAATCCTATTAGATATCCATCACATTCTAGTAACAATGGGAGAACACCTGCAAAAGAGAATAAAACTCTACCAAAACAGCGCGTCAAGATTCAGAGAATAACTAGGACCTACATTTGTGCATAAGATTAGACATGAAAACATTCCAATTAATCTACTCATTGTGGAAAATAATTGTATTCCTTAATTCCCAAATTGATAACAAAATAGAATAAAACAAATGATCCATCCTCTTTGCTGTTTACCAGTAAAGCCTACCTCTTTCCACATTTCAAAATTTATTTTTGGATCTTCAGCCATAATCCAATGTATACCCCACCAATTACAACAAGAAGCCCAAATTTTCCAAGATTGGTTACAGGTGAAAAACAAGTGTGACAAGGTTTCCTCAGAAATGTTACAAAGCACACATTTAGTCTCACCATCAGAAACAATATTCAGACGATTAAGGCGATTCTTTGTATTAACCCTGCCAAGAAGAACAAACCACGCAAATAACTTTGCCCTAGGTGGGGCATTACCAAGCCAAACACTACAAAATGAAAGGTCAATATGAGAGACAAAACAAATTTCCTCATAAGATTTAGCTATGAAAGACTTGACCACAAAACTATGTGAAGAATGGAAGGACCAAGCAACTTTGTCTGGGCAGTTCTTTCTCAATTGAACCCTAGTCAAAATACCCTTAAGAACATTCAGCATAGGTAGTTCCCATTAAAAGAGATTCCTACGCCATCTAAGGCTCCATGTCCAACCTGAACCACTCCAATATCCACAATCAGTGACCAACATCTCCTTTTGAAGGGAGATAAAAAAGAGCCGTGGAAACTGTAGGAACTATTGGATTTATGCGGAAGCGATTTAAGGACCTAGTACATTGGTATGCTTACCGAATCATCATTGTTTCATAAACCACGTAAGAAATATTACCTCTCAGAGTGTTTTCCTTGTAGTCGGTTGATGGCGTGACCTTCCGCACTATCTCTCAAGGAGGAAGGAGATGGTGTGTGGGCACTTTCTCTCTATCGAGATGACCTTGCCTACCACGGTTGTGACTACTCTCCTCTTTTCAGGGGAGGGTTAAGTGTAGTATATATATGGGTTCCAAGAAACCTAACCTTAGATGAAAGCAGACTCTAGGTTTCTTGGGCTCTTCTTACACACTAGCCCCTATTGGGCTTTAGTGAAAGAGCAAAAACCCAACAATCTCCCACTTGCTCTTAAGTACAAACTTGGGCCTAAAGCCCAAGACCATGTAACTCACTAGTCGTCATCAACTGAAATTTCCTCATCCCTTATCTTGAGCTAGCCTGGGGATCTACCAGTTGTTGCTAATCAAGGCTCCTGATAATCAACAAATGATTATCTAATTCGGTGCTACTCCACTAAAAGCTCAAACTTGAACTCCAAGATTAATAACATATATAACATGTATATATATCACCCTTTTGTAGAACGTCTATAATTGATTGACTAGTTTTCTGTAATCCAATCAATTATTTATTCCCTTGACTATGATAGTTTCTCTAATGGATTACATGCACTAGCCAGTGTCTTCAATATCCAAGTACCTAAACATATCAAGGGACATCTCCTACAAATTTCATATTATTTATCTCATAAATACTGATAATCAAACAATCTCACTCCCAAAATACCGAGTTATTGGCTGTCAATGGATCGCACCTCACCCATTGGTAAATCAAAGAATGAAAACTATTTGATTACCTATTTATAATAAACTCAGAATTAAGAACAATCTTATAACTACAGTTATCTGGAGATTTGATACCTTATGAGTAAAAACACCCTTAATCAAATCTCTCCTTGATCCTTTCAATGTGAATGTTAATTCACACCAATATTTTACAATGATTCGCATAAAACCATTTCATAAAATATTGTAGCCTAAATAAAGTGCCCAACTTTATTTAATAGCTATGAATCTGTTCATCAATTATGAGAACCTATGATCATGTCTTCCATGAACGTATCCATATGATCATATACTTCACAATTGATCCGGACCTTAGTGTTTGTAAATAGTGTGTGGAATAAAAAGAATACCTCATTTATAACATTGAGAAAAAATATAATGTCATAATGTCTTGCTCAAAAGGCACAAAACAACAAAGTGAAATAACAACTTCCTAAAGCTATAGCAACCGACTCCTCCTAAGACCCATAGATGTAACATGCCTCTCGAACACACGCTCGAGGCAAACTCTTAGTAAAAGGGTCGACAAGGTTCGCAAATGCGATGCTATCTTGACTACCATTGTATCTCTCTTTGAATTATATCTCTGATCAAGTGGTACTTCCTCTCTATGTGCTTTTGTCTTTTGTGACACCTTGGTTCCTTGGACTGTACTCATCGCCTCACTGTCACATGGCAGTGTGATGGGACGACTAACACCTAGTATCACCTGAAGATCCATTAAGAACTTCTTTAACCATCCTTTGCTCGAAGCGCCTACATACTCGCCTCAGTGGTAGAGTCGACCACACATGATTGTTTGACACTCCTCCAACAAATGGCCCCAGCCATCAAGAGTGAACACATACCGGAGGTGGATTTTCTTGAGTCAATGTCTCCTTGGAAATCAGTGAACAGATAACCAATGGTTTCAAGACTCCCACTAGAATAGACCAACATATAATCTCTCGTTCTCCTAAGGTACTTGAGTATATGTTTAACCGCTATCCAGTGTTCCTCTCCAGGATTAGATTGGTATCGACTTACTACTCCCACTGCATAACAAATATCTGGTCTGGTGCACAGCATAGCATACATAAGGCTACCTACTACTTGGCCGTAGGTATCCTACTCATGCTTCTCTGCTCGGAGTTTTAGGAGAATGCTCCTTAGAGAGATGAATCCCATGCCTAAAGGGTATAATTCCTTCTTGGAATTCTCCATGTTTGAACCTCAGCAAGTATTTTGTCGATGTAATTAGCCTGAGATAATGCCAATACCCTATTCTTCCGGTCTCGCAAGAGTTTAATACCAAGAATATAATTGGCTTCCCCCAGGCCCTTCATATCAAAATGCTTGCTTAGCCAGGTCTTTAATACCTCCATATCATTTCCGATAAGGAGTATATCATCCACATAAAGTACAAGAAAAGATACTGCGTTACCTTGGATCCTTTTATACACACACTGTCATCGGGACTTTTCTCAAAACCATAAGACTTAATGGCTTGATCAAACTGATGTTCCATGATCCGGGCCAGCTTGCTTAAGTCCATAAATGGATCTTTGCAACTTGCATACCATGTTTTCTTGCCCTTTGACTATGAACCCTTTTGGTTGCTGCATGTAGATATCCTCTTCCAAATTTCCATTTAGAAAAGCAGTTTTGACACCCATTTGCCAAATCTCATAAACAAGATTTGCTACAACAGCTAAGAGAATCCGGATGGACTTGAGCATGGCAACCGGCAAAAAGGTTTCTTCATAATCCACACCTTCTATTTGTGTGTATCCTTTCGCCACCAATCTAGCTTTGAAGGTTTCAACCTCCCCGTGCAATCTCTCTTTCTCTTGTAGATCCATTTACACCCAATGGGTCTTACCCCTTTTGGTGCATCTACAAGAGACCAAACTGAGTTGGAATATAAAGAATCCATTTCATGATTCATAGCCTCAAGCCATTCCTGAGCATCAACATCTCCTAGTGCCTCTTCATAACTCATGGGATCATCATCATCTTTAATGATGACATCCCGAGATTTATCTACGCCAACAAGAGAAATCTTGCGGGTTTACAAATCAATCTCCCACTCGAGTTTGCCGACTTGTTGTTGTGCATCTGTGGGGATCCAATTCTAGATGAGGACCTCGCTATGGATTAACCAATTCATGATTTTGTTGTTCTTCAGCGGTAATCGCACTCTACGAGTTCCACTTGTTGATCATCATGTTGAACTTCTGGTTCTATTTCTGGTTCCTGTGTGTGTTCAACATCAGGTATATTTTCCCTTCTTTGAACAACCATAGGAACAAAAGCTGGAACCGCCTGAGGTTGAGGCAAAACTTGATCTGAGACTAGCTCATCAAGAATAACCTTACTCATTGGCTTATAATTTGCCATATAGTCCTCCTCTAAGAAAGTCACGTGTGTACTCACTATGACCTTCTTTTCTTTTGGACTATAAAACAACCAACCTCTGGTTCCTTTAGGATAGCCTATAAACATGCATACTGCATTGAGTCCATCTTATCTGGTTTCTTTTGTAAGACATGTCTTTGGAGCACCCAAATCCGAATATGATTCAAGGAGGGCTTACACCCTTTCCATAATTCTATTGGTGTCTTTGAATCCGACTTGGATAGAGCTAAGTTCAATAGGTACATAGCGCTTTAAGGCATATCCCCGGAATGAATCGTAAAGAGATGAATAAGCGAGCATAGATCTTGCCATTTCTAAAAGGGTTCTATTTCTCCTTTCGCAACTCCATTCTCGCGGGTGTCCCTGAGAAGATAATTGTGAAACTATCCCCTCTTTAATTGAGTAAGACTGAACTCTCCGTATAGGTATTCACCTCCCTACGATCGTAAGAGTCTTAATTTGAACACCAAGATGCTTTTCTCGCCTCAGCCTTGAACTCCTGGAATTTTCCAAAGCTTCAGACTTGTGAGCCTTGTCCAGTACACATGTCCAAATCTAGAGTAATCATCACAAGAAATGTGATAAAATATCGATACCTCCTGCCTGGACATTCATTGGTCCACATACATCAAGATGTACCAATTCAATTTGAAGTGTGTACGATTTCCCTTGGCCTTGAAAGATCTCTTAGTCATTTTACCTTCTAAACAAGATTCACAAACCTGGTATTGGTTCAAAGTTCAGGATTTTAAAATCCCACTATTGACCAAACCTTGTATCCTGTTAGAATTAATATGACCCAATCTCAAATGTCAAAGATAAGTTTCATTGGAAACTTTTCTTTTCTTTGATGAATGAACATGCTCAACATCTTCTATTTCAACATGATTAACTTCACAGTGCAAGTGACTAAGGAAATAAAGACCATTAAACATTACATAGGAACAAATAAAGAAGATGAACTTCTTATTGAAACTGAGGAATTAAATCGAATCACAAACCATGTTTAACCAAACAACTAATGAAATTAAATTCCTCTTAAAATCCGGAATAAATAAACAATCTTCTAAAACCAAAGTTCTACAATTATCAAAAGATAAAACAACTTGTCCCACTGCTAGTGCAGACACAAGCTCCCCATTTCCAAGCTTAAAAACTCGTTGTCCTTTACTTAAAGGCAAGCTATGTTTGAACCACTGCAAAGAGTAACAAACATGGTTAGTGGCTCTTGAATCAATGATCCATTTATCATTGTAATTCTCCACTAAACAAGCCTCAATCACATGTAAATTACCCATACCTGGTTTTTTCATACGTGGACAATTTTTCTTCCAATGCCCCTTTTGTCCGCACTTGAAGCACTTGCCTTTTGGCTGCTTCATTGCAACTGGTTTGGCAATTGGAACACCTGATTTCTTTTTCTTATTTTTGTTCCTTCCCTTAGGTTTCCCCTTAGGTTTCACAAAACTCTCACCAGCAAAAAATGCACTGCCCTGCTTGACTAGAGACTATTCAGCACTCTCAAGCTCGTGCATCAGCTGAGTTAGGTCAAGATTCATCTTATTCATATTATAATTCATCTTGAACTGATTGAAGTATTCACGGTGATTGCAAGAAGAGAAGGTCAACTTTTACTTCTTGTTCAAATTTGACCCCATGGTCTTCAGCTTTCTTGAAGTTTGCTATCATTGTCAGACAACGATCCCGCACATTTCCTCCAAACATGACTGTCTTGGTAGTGCATTGGCGCGTGCGCCTAGCGGAGGCGCTAGGACGTAAGCAAACATGCCATCAAGAGTCCGGAGCATCTTTGCTCCACTCTCAATCATGCTCTTACTCTGAACTCAAGGTAGATCGCTAAATATAGCAAATGGCTCAACCGCCACATTTGCCTTCTCCCATCTTCTTCCTTTTCCTGGCACGACGTGTCTTTGTTGCCTCGGCGCATCTTCAGCGTGTCAAAGTCTGGCATAGGGGTAGTCAGAACAAAGTTGAGTTTTTCATATTGAAGAACAATATCCAAATTGGTTTTCCATTGTTTGTAGTTTGTACCATCCATAGGTTTTTGGCTCAAGATAGTAGCTAAAGGATTGAATGAAGACATTTTTTCTCTGAAAACAAGGAAAAAACACATACTATTTACAAACAAGAATAACAACAAACGGAAATAGCGCTAGTAGATTCTGATAACTACTACTTGTTTATAGTTCAACAATCCATTAGTTATCTTTACAAGGCTTACGATGGGCAAGATACTTGTAAAACTAATCTTGTTTATTTTGGGCCTTCAGTTCCATTGCCAGAGCCTCGATGGGAGGGTTAACAACTTTACCAAAGTTGAATGTATTTAACCATTGTTTACTTTCAAAATTATCTTTAGTGTCTAAGTGTTGACGATACACACAAAACTTCACTAAAATTTTGAAAATATTAAGGTTTAATCTAGCGAAATCCGATTATCCTTATCCGATGGGGCTTCAGCGATAACCATTTCACTAATAAACCCACAATTGGAGCCCATAGGTTTTAAATTAATTACTTAATTAAAAACCATTACCCATTCAATATTTTAAAATTAGAATTTTTCAATTTCCAAGAATTGTTTAAATTCGAGTATTCTTTGTTTGTTTTCAAAAACTATGTAAGCACCCACAAGCCGATGAACGTGCAAGCTTAGCTTATCGAAATTTTGAAAACATTAAGGTCCTAAAATCCGGTCATGATAGGCAGTGTGTGCTCCACACAATCATGATACATGATTATGGTATGCAGCGTGTGTTGACACATGACCATTTTAGAATACCCACAAAATACTCGCAATATAAACAATTCTTTTAGGAATTTGTCTTGATTTGTCTTGATTTTTTTTTTAATTCAATAATAACTATCATACTAGTCGCGGAATGACAAAACAGCTATTATCCTCATGTAATTATCAAGTTATGCAACAATATGGCACCTCCTATTCTATATGACATGTTATCACAATAAGCATGTTATCAATCATATAATTCATCCATTCATAAAATGAAGTAATTTAAATAAAATAGACTTTAATCCATGGTTTCCTAGAAAAAAAAAATATAAAAAAAAGGTAAAAATAACCAAAAAATATTCCAGCCCTTCTTGTCCTTCCTTTTAGCCCATAGGTATTTATCTCAAGCCTTTTTATGGTAACCATGGGTCCAATAGCCCAAAATACCAAATTTTGGCAAGAAAACCTAAGACAACTTCAAGGAACCCTAATCGCTTTCGCCCATTGCTTGCCGCCAATTAACTCGGATCAAAGACGAAATTTTTTTTGTTAGGACCGCCATGAAGAGACGAAGCCAACGCCACTGGAATCATCCAATTTATATATTCCACGCGCCCTCACTCTCTCCATCTTCACAGGCGCGTGGAAACCAGTCTCAGCCGCTTGTATCGGCGCGTGGAAGCGCGTGCAGGCTCCCCTGGCCGCGATCCACCCACCATTTTGTTTGTCTTTCCGTCTTATTTCCAACGATATATGATACGTCCAAATCTGAGATCCATAGGTCCATGAACATGTCCAAACAGTGACGAACGTCCTTCTTTGTGTATCTTCTTGATCTTCTTTATTGCACAATTTTGTATACAATCAAAAAATAATATCTATATATACAAGAATTGAAATAAAAATCAAGGAGGAAACCTAATCATATGGGATTAGCCTCCTTGTTACAACCCAAGAAAATACATTCAAATCTCTACCATGGATTAAAGTTGAAAAATAAATAAAGAATTATAAAGATAAACATACAACACATATGATCAACAAATATAGAATCCTAGGTGCCATGTTTCATGAAGCAAACTAATTACATGAATAGTGAAACTAGATTCACATACCAATGTACAGCCAAGCTCTGATACCAATTGTAGGAACTATTGGATTTATGCGGAAGCGATTTAAGGACCTAGTACATTGGTATGCTTACCGAATCATCATTGTTTCATAAACACAGAAGAAATATTACCTCTCAGAGTGTTTTCCTTATAGTCGGTTGATGGCAGACCTTCCAGACTATCTCTCAAGGAGGAAGGAGATGGTGTGTGGGCACTTTCTCTCTATCAAGAGATGACCTTACCTCTACGGCTGTGACTACTCTCCTCTTTTTCAAGGAGGGTTAAGTGTAGTATATATATGGGTTCCAAGAAACCTAACCCTTAGATGAAACGAGCTCTAGGTTTCTTGGGCTCTTCTTACACACTAGCCCCTATTGGGCTTTAGTGAAAGAGCAAAAACCCAACAGAAACAACACCTTTAGCTTATCATTATCAATCCAAACATCCTCCCATGGCCTTATACTTCTACCATCCCCTACTTCATTTCTAATACCTCTCAAGATAATATTTCTGCTACCCTCATTAATACCACCAATGCTGGTGATAGCCCCCTAACAAACCTCCTTTGACAAGCTATTGTTCAAGGATATAGATCCATCTAAATTGTGACATGAGCAAACAACTTGTTTCCAAAAGAAAAAACCTTCTGTTGAGAATTTCCACCACCACTTAAAGAGAAGCGCTGCATTCATGATTGCTAGATTACTAACACCTAAGCCTCCCCATTTATGGGATTTGTGAATGACCTCCCAGCCTACAAGAGGGATAACACGCCTAGTCTCACTAGAACCCCAAAAAAATTTACTCTGAATGGCTATAATCTTCGTAGCAACCACTTTTAGCATTTTAAAGATTCTTAAATAGTACATGGATAAGCTATTTAAAACTACCTTGATTAAGACCAACCTCCCAGCCCTTGAGATCATTTTTCCTTTCCAACCACTTAGTCTCTTCCGGACTTTCTCTAGAACTGGTGCCTAAGTAGCCTCACTTCAAGGATTTGCCCTAAGAGGGATTCCTAAATATTTGATTGGTAAGGAAATGACTTGGCATTTTAAGATAGAGCTAATCTCAGTTACCAGGGACACCTCACAATTCAAAGGGACAAGTGCATATTTACTGTAATTAATAGAGAGTCCTGTCATAACCCTAAAACACTCTAAAATTCTTTTTAAGTTGACAAGCACCTCTTTTTCAGCAAGAGTAACAAGAATTATGTCATCCACACATTGAAGATGAGACACAATTACTTCTTGCCTACCTACTCTGACTCCCCGTGTCAGCCCAACATCAATTGCTCTAGATAGTAATCTATTCAAAACATCCACAACTGAAACAAACAAAAAAGGGGATATATGATCCCTTGTCTAAGGCCCTTTTCCATTTTGAAAGGTTTTGTTGGGTATCCATTGACAAAAATAGACATTTCAGTTGAGGAAGTACACTTCCAAACCCACATCCTCCATGTATCACCAAAACCCATTTTTTCTAGAACCTGGTCAACAAAGATCCATCTAACTGAATCATAAGCCTTTTGAAAATCTAACTTGAGAATCAAGGCTTTCTTTTTACGTTTACGCATCCAATGCATAGCCTCATTAGCAATCAAGACACCATCTAAAATCTGTCTACCTTGGACAAATGCTGCTTGAGACTCACCCACCAGGCCATCCATGACATTTTTCATTTTGTTAGCTAAAACTTTCGAAATCACCTTATATACACAACCAATCATACTAATTGATTTATAGTCTCTTACTTCCTTTACCTCTCCCTCTTTAGGGATAAGGGTCACCCAAGTCATATTAACCTTCCTAGGTATCTCTCCAAATACAAAAAAATTCTCTACACATTTCAGAAAATCCTTACCAACAAACTCCCAACACCTTTTAATAAAATTGGAATTAAATCCATCAGGACCAAGAGCCCTTGCAGATTCACAATCCCACAAAGCTTTCTTGACTTCCTCAGTTGTAAGGATATTCACAATATTTATCGCTTCCTCCACAGAAATTGTCTTAACCAATTCTCCTTCAAAATCAATAATTGGTCTCTCATCTTGACGGTACAACTCTTTGAAGAAACCTCTAACCTCCACCTTGATGGCTCTTGGGGACTTAAAAACCCTCATTCCTCTCCTAATTTCCACCATCATCTTCTTTCTATGCCTAATTGTAGCAATAGAGTGAAAATATTTTGTGTTTCTATCCTTTCCTCTCAGCACCTTATCTCTTGACATTTGTTGCCAATAAGTATTTTTCCTATCATACCACAAACTAACTTGTGCCTTTAAGGCAGCGAATCTAGCCAAACATACTTCGTGATCCACACCTTGGCCTAGTTTCCTGGACACTTCTAGAAGTTCATCTTCAAACTACTTTATCTTAAAATCAAAATTTTCAAAGGCCTCTTTGTTCCATTTCCTAAGAGGAACTTTTAAACTTTGAAACTTCTGTAGAAGATCAATATCTCCACACCTGCCCTATTCCTTTTCAATGAATTTAACAAAATCTGGGTGAGAAAACCACATATCTAGGCTCCTAAAAGGTCTCAAACCCCATTTTACAGACCCTGATTGGACCAACAGCGGGATATCATCTGAAAGAGAGCAATTTAGCCCAAAGAGTTTTTGATCCAACAAATCCTAGGACCATTTAGGATCAACAAACACCCTATCAATCTTGCTACTTTTGACCTATTCTTTAGTTGCCAACATTACCAACCTTTGTTTTCATCTAAATAGTTACTATATGTGCATCATTTTCATCCATGTCATGTCAGAACCAAAGCTTGTAAACTCACAGATTTTTACATGATATTGTTACATATAATCTCTTACAATTAATTATCTTATGAAAACTTGACTTGAGAGGATTTATTTTTGTCAAATAACATAGGGCATAGTATCATGAGAGCAACTGTCAGTATATTAAACATTTCCATTGTTCTTTTTGCAAACTGTTGCCATACATGGGGTTCTATATCAAGCTAAAATTTGAAAAACAATGCCATCGTTTTCTTCAGTACGACAGAGTATGCATAGTCTATATATAAAATGCATAGTCATATTATATTATCAATGTAATATAATATAATATAATATAATCTTATGCACCAGAAGCGGATAAAAGCTAATAATACAAACGCGAGAGGAAATTAAACAGCATGCATGTCGTCGTTATACAGAACAGTTTGATCTTATCCACATCTTTCTTTAATTTTTTCTTCCCACCGGAGATATGGAGCCTACAACACATCAACGTAAAATAATAGTGATGAGAGAGTTCAAGCCTTATGGACAAAAAATAAAGTGATGAGAGTGTTTTATCCCATGAAAGGATTCCAACGTTAACTCAGTGGGTCCTTTGACAATGCTTATGTCTTCTTCTTTTATATATATGTATATTAATTTTTGTTGGGAATTCTGGCTTATATCTAATTATCTATTTGATTTCTTAGTTCTTTTCTACATCTTCTTTTCTCCTTTTCTTTGTTTTATTTTTTCTTTTTTCAATTTATCCTCTTTTCTTGACCTGAACTCAATGTCCGTCCAGCCTCGTAAGTGCATGTCCTCTGAGTGCAACCACCGCAAAAAGAGAGATTGAAGAAGCCATTTTTCTAGTAATAATCCATACTGAAACACTTTATGGTGGGAGATTTGATTGTGCGAAATCTATACAAAAACGTTTTATTGATCGTGAGAACAATTACTAGGTCGTTTAGGTAGGTCACTGTCTAGGCAAACACCATATATAAAAACAATTACCGGTTCATATTAAGTATGTCACTGTTTAGGAAACAATTGAGTTTGTGAATTTTGCGTTATCTAATATTAATTTAATTTTTTCTCAATTTAATTACAGGTCAATTTTTTTAAATCCTATAATTACAATTCAATTGATTGATATTGCAATCCTCTTATGGTAAATTGAGTAAATTAATGTCTTAATATTATTTTAGACTTACCTGACAATAAAAAATATAAATTCATATGATCACACAAATAAGTACTTCTATATCTAACTACTTTAATTTATGATAATTTTTAAAGGATTATTCCGGTACTCTATAAAATTTATCGGTATTGGTACCTTTTAGATAATTTGTGATTGAAAATTTGCCACGTATCCCACTAAATAAATCAATTAATATTTTAAATGTTCACAATTACATCACAACTCTTGGATTTAAAAGGGTACCAGTACACTTGGAGTACTAAAGCAAAAACCTAATTTTTATATCAGTTTATTTTGCACTGTAAATTGCTATTTATTATTCAATATAAAATCATAGAACATTTAAGGAGTAACTAATTCCTAGAAGGCATTATAAAAATTGCATAATTGATTGAGATAGAAAGTTAAACCAATAAAAAGATGATGAATTTGAATTTGAATCTTGCCCGATATATCTTATTTTTTTATATATCAAAATTGATCCAATCTTGTTCCTAAATCTTCGACCATGTTCTCCTAGATTTTAGCCAAATCTTATTTCCTCTTTAAATCTTTTTCTCAATTTTGCCACCTGCATCAAAACAAATCAAGTGAGACTATATGAGCTCAAAATAACAGTTTAAATTCAAATAATAACATAATCCTCACATATGATAGTCATAAACTAAATTTATTTAATAAATTGAAAAGAATTATATCATCTTGACGACAAGAAGGAATATTTAATGCACAAATATAAGATTAAAATATGATATTAACCAAGTCCCTCCAAAATAAATAAACAAAAAGGAACTCCGCTTGCACATCAAAGAATCCTACGCAACGCAAGTAAGGAAAATTTAGTACTAAGATAATGTATCAATTTCTTATTTACTCTTAGTATAGAGATTTTTATACTAGCTAGTCAAACTTGAATCAATTATTGTCTTGCATTGTTAATTTTGTTACATTATTTTCGAAAAACAAACAACTTTTTTTTTGTTGGGTAGAACACACTTGCACTACTTTATATTAACATCTACTTGCACCTCCTTCCTATCACAAACAGAATTGGTGTAGAATTTTACCTAAAAAGCATCCCAATCTTGTCTTTTTATTAAATCCTTCATATTTGTCCCGCTATTGTCGTCCTTGTACTTGTTATCTACCCATTTTGTTTTACATCAACATGAAGCACTCTCAATAGTTTCTCTCTGTCTCTCTATATAAAGGCATAATGCCATTCAGCTAGGAGCGCATATACTCCTCACTATAGTTACACTCTCAAAAGCAAAATGAAGACTCGAAGTGCTGCATGTTTAGTCCTCACTTTCATTGCCTTCAATCCTTCAAATGCAAAACAAACACACCCCATTTCAGATATCCTCAACATTGACCACATGCTGGACAAAATTTATCAATGGAGAAGAGAAGCACAAGGATTCCAAGAATCACAGCTACTTATTTCATTCCCTATGGTGCTTGCAGGAGTCCTATGCTTCATAGCTTCTTCTGTATCTAGTGCTGGTGGAATAGGTGGTGGTGGCCTTTTTGTACCCATACTAAGCATTGTGGTTGGTTTAGACCTGAAAACAGCTTCAAGTCTCTCAGCTTTCATGGTCACAGGAGGGTCAATTGCAAATGTTATGTGTAATCTGTGCACAAAAAGTACAAGGTTTGGTGGCAAGTCATTGATTGACTATGACATAGCACTTTCATCAGAACCATGTATGTTGCTGGGCGTAAGTGTGGGAGTTATATGCAACCTGGTTTTCCCAGAATGGTTGGTTACTGTGCTTTTTGCTGTCTTTCTTGCTTGGTGTACCTCAAAGACTTGCAAGACTGGAGTGCGGTTTTGGAAGACTGAGTCAGAAGAGATAAGGAAGAATGGACTTGGGGAACTTGAGAAAGGGCTGCTAGAAAATGGGACCACTGAGGAAAGCAAAGGGTTGGCTCAGGTGAACAAAGAAAATGAAGGGTCAAAAAGCACTGAAGAGCCACTTCTTGGTCCTGAAGAAGATAGCAACTTGAGATTCCCTTGGTTGAAATTGGGGGTCTTACTTTTGGTGTGGTTCTCCTTCTTTTCCATCTATCTTCTTCGTGGAAACAAATATGGACAGGTGAGGCTGCTTTGTTATAATTATCATGTTCTATGCAATAGATTTATTAAAACTTAGTGTCATATCCGTGTAAATATAGATATTCCCCCATTGCATGCACTTGATGAACTATCATTCATTGCAATTGTTCAATCTGCGCAGAGCATCATTCCAATGGAGCCATGCGGAGTGGAATACTGGATTCTCTCATCAGTTCAAGTACCTCTTGCTGTAGTTTTCACTGCTTGGATTGTATTTAGGAAAGAATTAAGCCTTCAAGACCAAACTCTTGTACAAGAGGTTAAGTTCTTAAACATCATAGCTTGTGAGAAATCTCACTTTGGTGAGCGTCTCTTATCCTCATTCAATCTCTACTTGCAGCTAACTTCCTTTAATTTGAAATGATAAGCAGGGTCCGGACCTAACCAGAAACAAGCCACCAAATAAGCTTGTTTTTCCATTGATGGCACTACTAGCTGGGATGTTGGGTGGTGTCTTTGGCATCGGAGGTGGAATGTTGATAAGTCCACTTCTTCTTCAGGTTGGAGTGGCTCCTGAGGTAAGTTTCTCTATCACAAGCTGTATTAGAGTTTGTCTACACTAACATAATCTATGATCTCCATGTTAATTACTGCTTTTGTTGTGCAGGTAACAGCAGCAACATGTTCTTTCATGGTTTTCTTCTCTTCTATCATGTCAGCTTTGCAATATCTGTTGTTGGGAATGGAGCAGATACAAATTGCCCTTATACTCGCCACAATATGTTTCGTTGCATCGCTTCTTGGGTTGTTAGTGGTACAGAAAGCAGTTCAGAAATACGGAAGGGCCTCTCTAATAGTTTTCTCAGTTAGTATAGTGATGTCTTTAAGCACTGTTCTAATGACTAGCTTCGGAGCTATAGAGGTTTGGAAAAACTACAAATCAGGGAGATACATGGGGTTCAAACAACCCTGTTAAAAACAATTTTTGTTGGCTCAGTTTCGGTTGTATAATTATATATCAAGTAAAACCTTGAACATTTTGCTATTGAGTATAACCTAATACAGATTACTAGGGCACTAGCCTAGCATTTAGGCTAATATTGAGGACACGATTGACTGTTATGAAATCCTCAAATTTATGTCATGTCCAAATCTCATAAAAACATCCGGAAAATCATTGAGTGAAAGATACCAAGATTGTTGCATCTTCTTTCTGATCCTAAAACTAAGAGGGAAAATTCTTACCAAAAGAAAAAAAAATGAGCAAATTTAAGTGATCATCAATGAACTAGTATCCAAAATGGAAGAATCCCCAGGGATGTATGTAACACTCAACAACATTTGTTACCAAGATGATCAAAACACAAACTACTCTTAAATAACTTACAATTTGGTTGAACCTATAACCAATAACCCAAAACGTTGAGTGGTTACCAAAGAGTTGCCTCTGCAGTCAATAGGATTCTCTTTCTCCATTAAATCAAAATACACACAGCCTTGCCAACTTATGCCACTGGGGGGCGAAGTACATGGTCCTGTGAGGTATCCACAGCAGCAGGTGGTAAAAACTGCCACATGGAAACTCCAGGGTAGCCCATGAAAGGCACCACCTTGCTGCCAACAACTTGTCCTGGTGCAGCAGGGAAAGCAGCCGGGAGAGTAGGGGGACGGTGCATGAAGCCAGGTTGGGAAGTGAAGGCTTTGAGCTGCTGCTCAAGGTTATCTTTCTCAGCTTTGAGTCGCTGCTTCTCATCACGAAGCTCATTTTTCTCAGCCTACGCAAACAATCCCAGTAGCATAAAAGATAGGAATGAGGGCAAGGCTCGCGATCATATCATATGTATAACTAAATGTGCATACCAAGTACTATACACACCTTCAATTCATTGATCTTCTCCTGCAGATGCTCAGCAGACTCTCTAAGTTTCTGAGCCTCTTCTCGCAACTGTGACACCATTCGAACTGCATCGCTTAATATGACAGCCTTGTCCATTTTGGGAGGCCTTCCGGGGTCCAAGATAGTACCAAGTTCCAAAAATCTTCGAATCGATGTTTACAATAAGCCATGTTTGAGATATAAGACCAAAAACATAGAAAATGAAACCATACATACAAATAAAGATATGAAGAGAATGAATATGTTAGAGATGCCTGTCATTCAGTCGATCCCTTCGCATTTTCTCTCTACATGCTTTTGAACCAGATCGGTTGCTGGATCCTGCCGACCTCAAGCTGTGATAGAATTTTATTAGGAAACTGAGCTTAGAAAAGGTGAACAAGTAAAGTCGTGGTCTTTCATGCAGAAAAAAATGGATATAAAAAACAAAAACTGAGTGGTTGTGCATGCTTGTAGAGCTCCCATTAAATGTGTTTTGGGAGCATACAATCATTTCTCAAAGCACATATTATTGAATTAAGAGTACTATGAGAGAACAGTTATGCAGAACTGAATAGCTTACCGCTTTCTTGAACCAGATTCCTTGAAACCATCAGAATTTCCATAAGAGTCATCTAGCTCCACACTGAAAAAATGATACCAAAAGATATAAGCAATCAGTTCTGTTTTGCAGGAGATGCAAAGGAAGTTACTGGTCAATAGAAAATGGGAAAAACAAACAGCAAAAATTGTATTTTTATACTTCTTTGGAAAGAGAAAATATAAAGATGATTTTCATTTTTAGCTCCCATTCACACTATCTAGGGAGAATATTTTTTAACCTTTTTAAAACTTCAATTGAATAAGTTTTAGAGGGGAAAATCTTCAATGAGTTTATACCCGCAATAGAACATTGTGAATTGTGAGTAGTGAATTGATCTTCCATGAGCAACAACAGAAGCAGAGAACAAACATGCAAATATCCTTCCCAACACAGTGTATGAGCTTCAGTTCAAACATGCAAAGCAACAAAACACATGCACACTTGAAAAAATACAAGTTTCATGAGAATTATAGAACATAAAAAATGTACATTGAGGTTGATCTTGATCCACCCCAGACTCAGACAGAGAATTGTTGTGGCATAGTTGAGTACCACAAATGGTTAACATTGTAATGAAATGATAAAAGAAAGAGGAACTGAGAGAACAAACCTGAGGGCCGGAGGAGCAGGAACAGGGGAGGACCAAGAGAAATTGGGAGGGTCAGAAACAGAGTCAAAACAGGGGACAGTAATGTCATCTAGATAGCCATAATCCAAAACCCAACTCGGGTTTTCCCGGGAACCCATCTCCGGCAATTCGGAATCTCCGGTGAAAATGGGTACCGGAGGGTGAGAGGGAGGGGGAGACAGTAGAGGTGGTTCGAAATGTAGTAATGGTTGAGAACAGAGAACAAAGAAACAGATATTAATGAGTGAACAGAGCAAGAGAGAGAGCAGGGAAAAGGTGAGATGGGAGTGGAGTGAGGTGTGCGGAATATGAGATGAGAGACTCCCAAGGGGACACCAATGCCAATCGAACCATACGTCAGGACCACACAAACCACATTCATTACTTCCCTTCCCAATGCTCTCTCACTCCCATATTCTCGTCCTTTTTCTTTGCCTTTTCTTTTTTTTGGTCAAGGGTCAATTTTGATTTTCATTTTAAGCATTAAGAATTGGGTAGGAACTTTTTATCCATATATGTATTTGGGCCTCCATGGGCTAGTGTCGTCTAGTTTGGTTTCTCAACTATTGCAACGATTTGTTGTTACTCCACACCACCAAGATTTTCATTTTTCTTAAGCTCCTCATCATTTTTAAATTGTATACACATACATTATTTTATAAATAAATCGTAAAAACAAAAATAAAAATATTTATTTTGAAACAGAGATAACAATAAACTCAATAATTGCTCAAAATAGTTTGTTTTAGTATTTATTTTGAGCCGTAATACCAGAGTTTTTTTTTGTTGTTGTTTTGGGGGGGTGGTTTTAACGGATTGAGGGGAGAAAGAAATCAAATCAGCATAGTTTATTCCTCGCTTAGTGGCAGCAAACATACTGAATAGTGAGGATTACTTTTCGCCTCCCTCTAAACTGGCCACAAACCAGCTGGGTCATATATTACAGGTTCTAGAATAGTGCTGCACACAAAACTGATTTAAGTCATAGTTAAATGCAATTGAGTCCAACAAAAGAAAGCACACAAGAAAAATAAATCAAAACTCAAATAGAGGCACGTATGCAGGGCATTTGTGTATGGGTCGTAGTTTTGTTTCACTAGTGAATGAACGAAACGAACCAATACAAAGACAGCAATACACAGTCCTTGAATTTTACTACTTGCAATCAAAGAGCAACATAAACCCACAACTTCAATAACTATAAAATATACATATTTATTAAACTCAGAAATTACATTTTGGGCTGATATTCAACGTACTATACCACCATCACAAAAGGCTTTGACCCAGATACCATGTTGCAGGACCACAGGCACACATCTTACATTACAACATCCAAAAGTAAAATATCGTATCATACATAGATGTTTAACTTGACTATGCTACCGACTCACGAATGGACTGAACAAACCCATCTATCCTTTTCCTTATCTCTTCCGGATTGGCACCAACCACCTTCTCCAATGGAGCACCGTCCTTCAGCAGCATAAATGTTGGCATTGCTTTTACATCCATCCTAGTGGCTACCTCCTGATCCCAACCCAAAAATAAAAAATAAAAATTCCAATACATTTAATTACCATCATCAAATGATATGAAATCCATCAAAGTGTCACCCAAGTATTGACTTCTTGTTTCTACAAGGCCAAGCTAAGCCATCAAATCAGTCAATTATGTACGTGTATACGACAAATACAGATTCAAGATGTTGATCAACAGAATATATAACAATTCTTCGTTGAGTTGCCAACACGACAGGTGCAAAAAACTGTGCATCAAAAATCCCCAGTGCCTAACCAGAGGGTGCAAGTTGCTCCATTATTTTAAGGACTACAAATAAAATAAAATAGAAGAACATATCAGGTAGAAACCTACCCTTCAATGTTATCCAAGAATCTATCTTACTCTAGTCTAGGCCACTAATGCTTAATCTACACAAAAATCAATCTCAATAACTAAAGCAATTATTGAACCATATTATACTATCCAAATTACACCAGATAATTTTTTTCTTCAATAGTTCTACTAACCTTGAATGGCATCTTTCCTTTACTGTGTTATTCCTAACATTCATTGCCGCTTCACAGTTAAAATAGAACTGCGGGAAAAAATCCCCACCAAGGAAAAAGGAAGGACAAAAGTTTATCAATGAAAATGCAAGCATGAATTGTTCAAGGACACATAATAGTTTACATATCACCAGATACTGAAACCCATACGCACCTGCCAATATTCTTCTTGTTTCTATACCAGCAAGTTAGAAACACAACAATTTTAATGGGACAATTCGTCTGGTGAAGATCTAGCTCAGAGACACTAGTCCACTTATTCTAGCATATTAGGTGGTTACTTCCCTTTGGAACAAATTTTTTGGGATTTTAGGGGAGCGCTGAGGGTGTTCCTATACTCAGAAAATTTTTGACAGTCCATTCATATAAAGTTTTGGTAAAAAAATAAAGGAGAATAAGATTTTATGGCCGTGTAGCCCTTTTGCAGTTCTTTGGTGAGTGTGGTTGGAGCCGAATGCTAATAATACCAAAACTCATGCTGAAATCAGATGCAATCTGTATAGCAATCTCGAAAGAGAATACAAATTTACAACCCACATCCCACAAAATCAAAATACAAGAAAGACATGAGTACTCAGATAATCAAGCAGCATTGGTGATGAGTTTAAATATGTAATAAGCAGGTATTTATGCATATATACCAATGTGCATCTAAAAGCATTTAAGAAGGGACACCAACGCACACAACCACAAGATTCAAAAGAGGAAAGAAGAAAAATTACCTTGACTTCATCAACATCAACAGTGAGAAACAGAGCATCTGGATAGCTCGAAGCCAGTTCTTCAAAAAAAGGATTCATAGCCACCGATGGCATGCACCATGAAGCACTGAAGTGTACAACAACCTACGATCCATCACACCAAAAACAACAGCCATAAGCTTATAACTAGTGACAAAGGAGAATAACACAACAACCGGCAACCCAAATTGAAGCAAACACTGAAAAAAAACTTGGAAGCTGAATACCCTTTTGCTTACTATTAAAGATCAAGCTGCATAAATATCCAAACTCTGGCATAAAATGCCTCACTTACAGGGCAGTTCTGGTTAGAGGCTTGAGTGACATAGAATTCCCATGATTGCAAAGAATCAATCACCACAACCCTTGACTTCTGCTGCTCAGTGGTTTCCATTCCCTCCTTCTAACTCCTACTTGATGATTTTGAGTATGGAACAATGGTTGTTTATGATGTTTTCTAGATACAGCTGGAGACTGACTTAAACTGGATAAGTAAGCATGGCTTAGAGAAGATCATTTAATAATTTATCTTCAATGGATTAGGAAGCCCCACTAACCTTTGACACAACTTAATAAACAAGGCAAGAACCTTCTTCTAGTACAAAACAAACTAAATAATAGTTAACTTTTCAAACTACGAACCAGCGACTTTAAAACAATAACATAAAATAGTGTACAGCTGAAACGTTATCAACTTATCATATAGGAATTATTATTATTATTATTTTCAGTTTTTTGAAATAAAATTATTAAGTACCCTCAACCTTGTTAGTGTGGGATTAATTTCCCCCAAGTTTCTCGAGTCTATAATTTTTTTAAGTGGAAAAAATATTGCTTTTTACATGATAAATTACTGGGTTTCTAGAAAGGTTAGCGTACAAGGTAAAAAGGGACATAATGGTGAAGGATTGTAAAGCTAAGAGAAATCAAGGAAGCAATCAAAGAGGTAAAAGAAAAAGATTTAGGTTAAGTGGCATCTAGATTCTAGAGATTATTATCAATTAATAATTGATTATCTTCCAGCTTCCATCCAACTGTCTGGTCCTACCATCATCCTCACCCTTGTGGGATTCTATGGGCGCCCACAGGGCCACCAGATGAGTCCCGAAGGTTCTCCACTGAGCTTTAGGTGTAAGAAACAAAAGAGGGAAAAAGAACAGTGTTTCATTCCTCTTTAGAAAAGATGAAGAGACGGCTTCTTATCTCAAATGGCGTATGAATAATCAGTATACTCATACAAAATATCCAAATTGATACTCAAAAATATATCGAGAAAAAATTAACCAATAAGTTTTAAATTAAACTCTCATATTTTATAAAAAAAGATAAATTAATTTTTTCATATCATTTCATACCGTGTTTGTAATTGTATGATCAACTTGTCCTATTTTTCTAAAATATAAAAAACTAATTTGAAACCTTTTAAAATTTAAAGGCTAATTTATCTTTATATTTTTTTGGATCTATTTGAATATTTACTAAAATGTTTATCATGTTGCAGGCAGCGAGTGTACAGTATGTTTGATTGATTGTCAAATTTGCTGGAAATCACCATGTTTATTAAAATACAAGATACACACGCCAATCAAAATATAACAATGCATGAATATAATTTTTCACGTCCTTGTTGACTTGTTTCCAAGTAAAATCTAAAAGTCAGTCGATACAATCTAACGAAAATTGTAATTTAATTTTGTAGTTTCCATGTAAAACTCACTAATATTAAAGAGAGATACTTTGAAAAGGTTGTGTCTGAATAATTTTAACCTGTTAGAACTAAATGACGATGATGTTAAAAAAGTAAATAAAATATTATTTTAATTTATATTTTATGACATATTATATTTATATATTTATATAATTATTAAATAGATTAAAACTCATATTGAGTGGAATTCAAATTCAATCTAAAAATTAATAAGAGCCTGTCGCTTCAGATTAATCACGTTTTAAAAGTAAACACAGATTAAAACTCTATTAAGTGGAATTCAAATTCAATCTAAAAATTAATAAGAGTCTGTCGCTTCAGGTTAATTACATTTTAAAAGTAAACAGCATTTGTCAGGTTGTCCTTTCACTAAGCGGTCAATGAGTCAAAGAGATAAGCCTTGCTCCACTTTGTAGCAGGTAAATTACGTTTTAAAAGTTCAACACCAATGGGGAACATTAAGGTAACGTGTGTTTACTGTTTCAAAATAAAAATATAGAAATAGAAATAAAAATATTAAAAATAAAGATATAAATAATAAATATATATAAAAAATTTTATTAGAAGATAAAAATATTAAATTTTTATTTTCATATCAAGTTTCTATTATCCTTATATTTTGAAGATATAAAAATTTTATATTTTTTTATCTCAATACTTATTCATATCTCTATCATTAAATAGGTTTGTATCTCCAATGTCTCTATATTTTTGTTCCAAAGACAATAAACAAACGCTATCTAAGTTCTCTTTTCTTTATAGCAATGTATACCTTTCCTTTTTTTAAAAAAAATACCCAATTCATTCTCCTAAATTTATAATAAGGCACAACTTATTTTTTTATATTTAAAAATTCACACACTAATCCTTCAAATTTTACAAATAAAAACATATTCATCCTTCAATCAAGTTATTTAAATTGTTAAAAGAAATATTCACATGTTCTATTAACTTACTTACATATACTATTAATTTTCACAATAGGTCCTAACCTACTTTACTCTTTTATTTTGTACAGAATAAATAATAACTTAAAATTAAAATATTTCTTTTAATTTCTGAATAAAGAGATATGGTAAGAGAGAAGAAGAAGAAGGTCCAAATAACTTCATTTAGAGGAATGAGGTTAATTAGGACTCATTATAAAAATTAATAGTACACACAAATAAGTTAACAGTATATGTAAGAAAACTAACAGCTCAAATAATAATTTTATAGAGGGACTAACTTGTCCCTATTTATAAAATTTGATGGATTAATATAAAATTTTTTAAATGAAAGAGACTAAAATATCCCTAATGTGAAGGACTAAGTCAGGGTTTTTATTTTTTTTTGTGTTTTTTCACAATAACTTATTTTCTCTCCAACGACGCAACAAAACTCCGATTGCTTACAAAATATCACCATTTGGAGTTTAGAATGCAAATATTATTAGTACTGATTAGATCAAAAACCCTTCAGCCATGTTTTGAAAACAGCAGTTGAAGACCACAGAATACTACATATAAATGGAATTGCCTCTTTTAACCATCTTTTGGTGCCCAAATTTCCTCTTTCCTATAATACACACAATATATATAGAAAGTGAGAAAATTAAAAGGGTGAGAAACTTGAGAGAAGTTAAAAAAGTAAGGAAGTTTTAAAAGTTTTAAAAAATATGTACATTAAAAGAAATACTAATAAGACATCCATATCAAGTCGAGTTACAACACTTAATCAAATGATACAAATAGATTGAATATTATCAATGTCACAGGCGGGCTAAATGATACAAATCATCAGAAGCAATTTTTTGAGGCTAAAGCCAAGCCTCTACAAACAATTATCCAAGCTCGTTTCTCTAGAAGTTAATACAATTACATCTATCAAAGAAATAACACTTCTTTTATCCCTGCAATGATCAATACAAATAACAGTTATTTTTTTGGTTATGGATTATAAGCGTGGCCAGGCTGACCCCTCCTTTTAGCCATAGCTCAAACGAGAATCAAAGGACCGTGTGGATGTTTGAGTCTGACGCCTAGGAATACCAATCTCGCAGGCATTGACTCTGGCGGCAAAACGAAGAGAGCAAAGTGACTCTCCGGTTGAAGATGGATCCGGTGAGATGTTGACAAACATCAAAGTTTTGGAATCCCCACCAAGACATGGCTGCCATGCAAAGAGCAAAAGAAGCAAATAATACAAGTTAAGGACTATCAACACAAACAGCATTAGAAGGAATATTTACAATTACACAGGATTATAGTGAATGAAAATAGAACAAAGGAAAAATAATAATGAGAAGTGTAAAATGTATAGTAGCATACCTGGAGTAGGTATGTTAGTTTTGAGTTCCTGAAGGGGACATGCTCCTCTTTCTTTGCCAAAGCAAATATAACATCACTCAATGATGAGAGGCTTTTGTTGATGGCCTGAATATGCGTAAGAAAATTTTTTAGTGCTTGTTTATGGAAGAAAATAAAGTTATCGAGGCAGATCTCAAGTCCATAAGAATACAAATCAAACAGACACCTGAGTTTCCTTCAACCGGTCCCCAGTAGCCCCACTCCTGGACAGTCTCTCACTTCCAGCTAGATCAATCAGGTTTAATACACCTTGTACTTGTTGTTCAGTTTGCTGCAAAGGAGAGAAAAGTATGTCAGGTACTAGCGTCAAAATAAAAGAACACCTGTATGATAGGGCGGGGAGCCCAATAGCGACATATACAACTAATGAACTAAGTGAGAGCATAATACCATCGGGTTGGACGTCGTATCTTAACTCAAAATCTTAAGGCAATGAGTCATAGCTTCTCCCATATTCTGTACTACTCACTTAGTCCATTCCCAACTAATGTAAAACTTCACCTCCCACACTTCACTCCAACACAATATATACAAGTTTATCCATAATTGAGTACCTCATTAATCCCACATATCCGCAAAGTAAAGACAAAGTGGCTTCGTGATGACTGTTCATTCATCTGTGTTCGTCCTACTGACCTGAAAAAACATAAGGGAGACAATTTCTTTGTTTAAAATCTAATGCAACTGGACAAGACCAAGAACAAGTGAGCATTACCATCTTTATATCAAGCGTTAAATCTTCTAACCAAATCAAATAACTAAATTATTCTAAAATGGCTTCACAGTATCAAGAAATTAAATCAAAACAAATAGAATGTATCATCTGGAATTTGTATGGAAGAACACATGCAATCTTGCATTGCAGCACACAGCTTTCTAGAAACTTCATTTAAGCATAACTTCACCTGCTTTGTGCAGCCTGATGCAGGAGGGAGGAAATCTCCTTTGCACTACAAACATCCACAATAGTGAGGTCTGACACATGAGTGTTTCCATTGGCATCGTGCTTGATAGTGTACTGCTTTCCAGGAACACCGTTTTCTGTTCTTGTTGGGTCAAAACCTGGTCGAGTTGATGATAACAAATCCCTGATGGTTTCGTTGTATATTTCCAGTATTGAAGCCTAGAAATATTTTACAAAATTTGTTTAAGTGTTCACTTACGCAATTTCAAGAAAATTAGGAGAAAGTATATGCACCTGCATTTTGTACTGCCACCCGTGGTCTTTCAGGGACTGGCTAATCTGGAATATCTGTTCTAGAGAGCGTGGTATCAACCCTTTCAGGTCTGGGGCATCAGGCTTACCCATCATTGTATAGGTTTTGCCTGAACCTGTCTGGCCATAGGCAAAGATACATACCTGCACAAGAAGCCATAACCAATTAATCAGCCAAGACATATTTTGTCTAGTGATAGCCATCTTAAGATAAAATTATGTTGCCAATCCCTGTTTGATACCCTAATTACTATGGTTCATTTGGTCCGGCAAATCATAATGAACCAAAAGAAAGCAAAGTGAACATCACCTTGTACCCATCAAGCGCACTTTGCACCAGCTGTGATATCTCTATAAATACATCTTGCTGAGAAGCCTCATGATTAAACACCTTGTCAAATGTAAATGGGTACTTCTGCCCTGCTTTTTGATAAATCAAGAGATTAAATACTTGAATAAGCATATGAGAGTTACAAGAAATAGTAGCACCAGAGAAAAGGGGAAAGAAGCTCATATATACCGCTTTGTACCAATTCAATGCCCCGGCCAAGAGCTTCTGTTGATGTAGGGTAAGAAACAACCATGTCTGTTCCAATACCATCATCCGGTAGCAAGGGTCGCACACGGCAGAACACCCGAATATTTCCTTTTAGCTCCTACAAACAGAAATGATTGGATATAATTGAATTATTATGCAAAACAAAAGATAGGAAAGGTGGAAAATCTTTGCATAAAAAAATTCAGCAAGAAAGCATTTACCAAGATAGTGTTATGCAGCTTTTTTCTTAACTTCTCCCCTTCAATTAGTTGGAATTCTTTATCTGCCAGTCGTTCTTGCAGTTCACGTATAATTCTTTTCTGATCTTCAAAGACTGTTCTTGTTTCTGAAGCAGATAGATCAGCCATCTGACAAGAAAATAAAAGTTGGTTTTAGTTTTCAAATGCGCACCAACTGGTAAGTATGAAAAGCAAAAGTCAGCTAATACAATTCAATCATTTAGACCCTGTTAAATCCTAATGAAGCTAAGCAACTCTGGCAGGAAATTGACTTTCAAATGAAAAATGAAAGAAAAAACAGCTGACCAACCTTTAACTTCTCCTTTTCAGCAATCAACTGCTGCTGCAGAATATGCATCTGCTCTCTTTGAGAAGAACATGTCTCCTATAACCAAAGCCACTATCTTATATAAGTTAAAAATCTAAAGAACACAGGTGTGCCCCATTAACAAAAAAAGAAAAAAGAATCAGCATAAGGAAAACAATATAACAACCTCAAGAACATTCGTTTTAATCGTCAAAGTATCCAACTGTGCACATGATTTCCCTGTATGCTCTTTGTATTTTGCAACTTCTTCAGTTAAAGCATGTACTTGTCCATGTTGACGATCACGATCATCTCTGATTTGTTTTAATTCTTCACGAAGGCATTTGAGTTCATTTACTAACATTTCTTTCTGCTTTGTAGCCTCATCCTGTGAAACCTGAAAAACAAAGATAAAAGGAGTTTGTCAGTTGACAATACGCTGTCATTGCCAGAAGCAAAATATACAAGGCTATAAATCCAAATTATTTGCATTTCACTGCTGATGACATGAAAAATTATTGTACAAGTTAAAATTTAAGTAGTAACATGGAGAAGGATATAAGTGCAATCAATAGAAGAACTACAAGGCATGCTCACAATGCCAACCTTAAGCTACTAACTTCCTGTTCCATGCCCAAGGTGGTGAAAGAATTTCCAACATGTTCGCAGGCATTTGACTTGATTTAATATATATATTATAAAGTCAAAGGGAAAATTTAATAATTAAAACTCTCAACCTGTCAATAGCATTGAAATCAAATATCACAGAGAAGCAGACTCACTTTAAGAGATGACAACTGATCCTGTAATGCTTTATTGTGGCCTCTCACATTGCTAAGGTTCTCAACAATGGTTGCTTTCTCCGTTTCCAGTCGTTTATGTGCCTCACTAGTTGTTTCAAGGTCTGACTGAAGACGACTATTGTACTGTTGCAGACTCATATTATACTCTTGTGATCTCTTGTACAAGTCCTCATTTGAAATGGCCTGCAAACAGTTTCAAAAAGGATAAACAGTGAGCAAGGTAACCTGCAGGAATCAAATAACCAACAAACAAGAAAAATGATCATTCAATATAGTCTTTAATTTACCAAGAGAGCACCAACTCCTGTCTAACTTGGTTGTGGACTTCAATATTCAACAAATAATAAGTAGGAGTAAATGTAAATTGTCAATATGATAACACAGTGTTACCTTCCGCTCCGCAGCTGATTTCTCATCCCGAACTTTCTCAAGCTCAGTTGAAAGAGAAGCTTGCATCTGCTCAGCTGCACTCCTGGCTTCCTTTTCTTTTCTATAACAATCAATAGCTTCCTAGTTGTCAAACCAAGGGAAATGAGGTCATCAAGCAAAAGAAAAAATCATTAACGATACCCAATCATGATGTATGGTAAACAACCTTACCAATTTATCCGATTCTTCCTTTGCAACTCTCTCTTCTAAAGAGGAAATCGTCAGCCTCAAATTAGATATAGTCTCATTCAACTCCGCCATCTTATCTTTCATCTCAGTCTCTGAAAAAACACAAAACATGAAGATTGAATAACTGTTTTTTGAACTTCCAATCAAGGATTACACAAGCACTCACCAGTGTCAACACACTTCTTCTCAGCAGACTCCAGCTCAGCCTGAAGCTTTTCCTTTTCTTGGATGTATCCTTCTTCTACTCTTCTAAACCATCGAACACAGAGTTTAAGCCGCTTGATAAGATCAGTCATCTGGTCCATTTTTTTCTGCAAACAAAAACAACAATCCCCAAAATAAGCTTCATAAGCAACGCCAAATCAATGATTAAAGTAACTTAAGAACCAATACTGTGATAATAAGAGCGACCTTGTTATCAAAGGGATTCCCCTTTTTCATCTTCTCATTGAGCAAGGCATCAACTTCTTCCTTCGTGAAATCAACGGTGCTGCATTCGGATCCTTCGGTGCTGCCAACATCATTGGCCGCATTAGCATCTCCCTTGTTGTTGACTGAGCCGAACGGAGCCCTGCCTCTGCCAGCGGTTCCCATCCTCTCCGCTCCAATCCTTCGACGCTTGTCTGAGGGAAGAACTTCTTCCCCACCTCCCTTTTTCTGCGTTCATTTGAACAAAAAAAAACGACTTTCAATACCCCGTTTTCGCAAATTCAACTTCCCCTAAGCTTGCTCTACGATTCTCCATACGACACTTTTTTTTCTCTTCTACCATAGCATAATTGAATGAACTCTTGAAAAAAAAAAAAAAAGGCGAGAGAGAGAGAGATTGGGTTTACGTTGGAGGGGCTGCGAGGAGGCCTGTTCTGGTTTCGGGAAGCCATGCGAGGCTTCGCAGCGGAAGAAACTGGTTGAAACGCGGGAGCTGATTGGGACGTTAGGGTTTGTACTCTGCAGAGGAGAAGAGATGGGGGAAAGGAAAGGGAGGGAGAGAGCGTGGCGAAATTTGAATTTGGATCTGGCGGTTCAATCAAATTGCTATCATAAGACCATAAGAGCCTACCTCCTCCTCATTGAACCGGAAAAATAAGCCCGGTTCAGGAACTAGTGACTGAGTGAGTGAGGGCATTTGTTTTCAAATTAAAAAATATATAACAACTTGAATATAACGGTCTAGTTTGATAATCAGGCCCACCTAAGTTTTTTTTTTTTACTAACAATGAAGTATAAACCTTCGTTTTTAATATGCCAGGTAAAAAAATTGTATCGAGTAGTACTAAAATAATAAGCACTTGTTTGGTTTGCAAGTCTAGAAGTACTTTTACTCACCTTAAAATAAGAATAAGAAATTTTAAATGTGTTTAGTTACTCAAATATCAAAATACAAATTACTTTTAAGATGGTGAAAAATAATTTTGATAGAAAAAGATTTAACCTAATTTTCATTCTCATTCTAGTAGAATAAAATTCACTTTTACATATTTATCCTTATTAACTAAGCTTTTATTCTTTTCCAACTATCTTTCTTTCACTTTTTAATAATTATATTTCTAAAAATAATTTTGCTTTATTTCTTCCAAACAAAAGCATGCTCTTGAACTTAATTACTTCATAAATATCAAAAGCAAACACAAATGAATTCTTTTTAACTGAATTCTTCAAAAAATAATTCCTTTCAACTTTATTCTTTCAAAAATACTTCTACTGAAAAATAAATCAAATGGACCCTAAATTAATTTTTCTTCTAGTGAACATTAAAATTCTTTTTTATGGCCTGTTTATTTTAGCAGTAGCATTCGAGATGGTTCAACAGAGAAGTATGTTTCTTATAGTGTTGGCTAAACGGACATTTAACTCATATGGCCAGTAAAATAGACGAGCATTTAGTAGTTAGAGCATCGAGTTGTTTAATAAATTCAAATCCTATATGTGTAGTAATTGGTGTTAGTTCGCGAAGATGAAGAGAGAAATATGGGAATAAATTAACTCTGGTGCTAATACTAACACTTAACCAGACATATAAAATCATGTATTTCCTTTTATATATAAGAAAAGATGAAAAATTTTAACTTGCTCTAGTTAATTCCCGTGAAATATATGATTTTATATAAAATTATTTAACATTATATTTAATGGAAAATAAAGATTTTTAATTTTTATTACACTAAAAAAGAAGATAATCACATGAAAAAATAAAAAAAGAAAATAAGAAGAAGAGGGGTAAATGAGATAGTGATTGGTGGACTTGAAAACAAAATTCAATAAGGTGAGGAGACACTAAAAGATACTTACTTACCTCAATCTCTTTTATTAATAGTATAGATATCATGATCAAAACAAAGGAGAAATATTATATTTTTAATTTATTTAAGTAATTTAATACTTATTCTTCTTAAATAAGATATTAAATTTGAGTTTTGCGAATAAAGAATAGATGAGTTTAATATTGATAGGCAGAAAGGTATGTCAAATCATATATGCTTCATGATCATGTCATATGAATTGTTGTAATTTGGTTTGCGAAAGCATATAGTCATTGTTGCAGAATGAAACTTGGTTTATCAGGTTAATGGCACTCGCCGCAAAGAAATTATGATGCGTGCGAACCTATCTGTGGTGAAAAGGGTGCAGTGTCAATGGACTAGGAATTATCTTTGCCTAATGTGGATCATGGGTCTAATTAATTTTTACTTTGCAATATGTTGATAGCCAGTGCCTCACTCCTATTCATTTAGCATGTAGCAAGGTGGAAATGGCTACCAGAAGATAGACCTATAATATTATGTAAAAGCAAATAATGGAGCAGTAAGAGTTTACAATTTTCTCAGTGCAGTGGAAATATAATAGCAAGGGAACAATAACGAGTTAAAGGTTTCTCAATCAGAGTAGAAATGCGGCGAAGGAAATTTATAATGCAACAAGGGATAACAATTCTAATGGCTGATATCAATGGGGCAATTTCAGTCTTATAGAACTTTGACACCTGAGAAGCAAAAGGAAGTGTGATCAGATAGGGAGTAAGAGAGGAATCGCAGAAGGGAGAAGGGAAGAGTCAGAGGGAAGAATGATACCACAATCTCCATGCCATTTTTTTTTTGTCAGAATTTCCATGCCTGATGCTTTGATCTTTCCCTAACTTTAATCCACCATTCACCATCCTTCCACAACAACTTACATCACCATTATTTTTCTTCCTCATTTCAATATTTTAATATTATTGGACCACTTCTTCTTCTTCCTCAATATTTTAATATTTTAATGTTGCGCATGTATTTTCTGTCTTTGGGGAATATCTTTTCATTGAGTCTATAGGATTTGGGCAGATATGTTTAGCCAAAGCCCAAGAGAAACAAAACGATAGTAGCACTCAGTGCACACTAACACATTGTTTAGCAGCATACTTAAACCATTTTAGCTGTGTGGAAGTTGCTCGAACAACTGCCAAAATAATTACAACCTAGTCACGGACTCAAACCAAGTTCAGTTTACAATTGAACAGGTCAATTTCTGGTCCAAGGAATGTTTGGTGGGCCTTGTTTGATAATATTCAGTGACAACTCTTTCATTCTATTTTCTACTATGGTTCTGCCTTTATAATGGCTTTTGCTCCAATATCGCACACATTAACTCCGATTATGCAACAACTTGCCAAGCTCTCTTTTAATCATCAATCACTCACATGATTTCGGTAGATATAGTTTGAATTCCATCAAAACCATCGAAATTCTGGTCTGCTACAAAGTTTAAACTTTTCTAAATGTAATGCTGCGTGCTTGAAGAAACGTGCCAGGCAAAGTCTACACAAGCAATTCTGAAATATTCGTTCATCACTTGCAATTTTTTTTTTTTGCATAAATTAAATCACAATAGCATTTTTTTCAAAGCTGACAAAGCATCAAATTAGCAACAACATTTAACTCTTACAATCCACTAAGCTAGTACTACTACTACTTACTAGTAGCTCAGATTGACAACTCAAATTTCGATACGAGGATGCCATCACTATCTGCATACAACCATTCTCCATCACGAATGAATGTCCCTGCGACATAAATAGGGACATGTTTTTCCCCAGTGCCCTTTTTGTTAGACTTGAGTGGATGAGAAGCCAAGGCTCTCACACCAATGTCACATCCATTGATCTCATCCACATCCCTTATGCACCCATTCACAACAATCCCTGACCACCCCATGCTTTGTGCCAGCTGCCCCAAGTTCCCTCCCACAAGGGCACACCTCATGCTTCCTCCCCCATCAATCACAAGAACTCTTCCTTCTCCTTTTGTCTCAAGCATCTCCCTAACCAACACATTGTCCTCAAACACCTTCAGAGTCACAATGGGGCCTGAGAATGCCCTAGCCTGGCCATAAACCTGGAACTCTGGATGCAGCACCCTCAAATCACCACTTGATATGTGTGTTGCATTTGTGTCACAGATCTCTGCAGTTGCTAATGCAGCCATGCTGCTCCTGCAGCCCCATGATTAACAAACAGACAGACTTCACTTCATGAGAAAGCAATGATATTGGACAGTTATATCTAGTCAATCAATAAGGCTGAAATTTGGAGTTACTTTCTAGGTATTAGATGGACAAGCATGAAAAAAAATATGCCATGTTTTCTACAAGGACAAACAGAATTCTCATTCTAAGTTAACACACTGTTTTGGAAGAAACTAAAAGACATGTTTTTCTTCCAAAAGTGGTTTGGTACTGCACTTAATTTGAAGATGCTCCATATGGCTGGTATATATGCCAACAACAACTTCAAATTAAGATGGCTTCAACAAATATATATAATTCTAGAATTATGAGCTACTGGAATTGGGAAAGCATAAAAGGAAACAAAGGCAAGCTTACCTTATCTAGAGGATAGAAATGAGATAAGCTTTTGGTGGTTGCTTAAGGGAGCCTTGTTGTGTCTCCTAGCTTGAAGTTCAACGCAGCAGAGCAAGACTGAAGAAGCGGAAGAGAAGGAGGCTGAATGAATTAATACTGGTCTTTGGGTTTGTGTTATGTGAGTCAGAAATGTACAAAAAGGTTATCTCAGTCACCCTTGGTTTACGTGCCAAGGTATGACCATCTCATCTCATCCAAAGGCTAAGATTATATAATTTATTTATTTTGGGGGATGGGATGACTTGCGTGGAAACTTCGTATGAATTTGGTAGCACGTAATTTCACAGGAGTCACTAGTTCCTGCGGCTGTAGGAAACCACCTTGAAATGGGGCAAACCCTTTCATTTTGGGCCTTTGAAAATCCTTGTCTTTTTTGTCTTTGAAATTTCTGCTGAAAAATCGGCATTTTTTTATCTAAATTTAATTTCGATATACTGACAATAATTTTATATTGTCATCTAATCTAAACATTTAATTTGGATGACTTTTTAGATAGCAGGTATAAAAGTCAAATATCATGACTTATATGACAATACATGATTGAATGACTGTGCAAAAAAATTTTATACTGTAAATACATGATAATTAAATCCTTTTTATTTTTCACAAGTATTTGCGTAAGTTTGCCTTTTTATTTGAAAAAGATTTAATTAATCTGCTAGCCCCTATAATTTCATTGAATTTTCAATTAGATCCCTACATTTTAAAAGTTTTCAATTGGGCTCCTATACTGAAAATAAATATTTAATTGGTTCTATGATCCTATCATCCGTTATAAAAACGTTAGAATAAATAGAATACTCTCATAACATTCCTTTTCTATTATTTTACACTAAAAAGAAAAAAGAAAAACTCACCTATTCCTTTTTCTCTACCATTCCCCTTCCCACCATCACCTTCTGTGACTGTCCTGCCGTAGCCCACCACCGTCCACTCACAAATGTTGTGGAGACCTCTAGGCCCACTGCCATCACCACCATCGCTACCGCCATCACCACCATTGCTACCACCAAACCCGTCTCCACATCTTTTACCAAATTCCCAAACAACAACAACACAACCGACCCATCAACAACATCAACCCCAAAATTCACCTACAACGTACACAACAGTCACAACCCAACCATCATCACCTTCAAACCCAAAACCAACAGAAGCAGCAGCAACAAAAGAAAAAGAAGAGCAACGACCACACATATAAACTTCATCAACAATTTATACCACAATATTTATACAATCCCAACCCCTTTCCACAAAAGCAACAACAATAGCAGCAACTGAAGAAGAAGGGCAAACCACATCTCCCTTCCTACGACCAACCATCAAAGGTGGCAATGGTGTGTCCTTCGAAGATAAGGAGGAAGAGCCACAATTCCGACCAAGCAACCGCGGATGCATCTCCGCATTTTGGTGTCAACGTCGCCATCAATGTCAAAGAGAAAGACAGTGCTTGGGAGCAAGACGATGGACGAAAGCTCATTGCATAACCACCATCATTCGTGCCTCAGCCTTGCCAAAGCAGCAACTCACTGCCGCTGTGAGCAACGGCCCTCCAGCCATGGCCACCATGGCCCCGTCATGGTCTTTTTATGCAAATCAACCTCTACCCACATCTTGGTCCCACACTATGACAAGGCGATCAGAGAAGGTGGTGGTGGGGAAGGAGAATGGGAGGGAAAAGGAAAGGGTGGATTTTTCTTTTTTTTTAAATGTAAAATTATAGAAAAAAATATTATGAGAATATTCTGTTTATTCTAATATTTTTTGAACAGATGATAGGGTCAATGATCCAATTAAACATTTATCTTCAATATAGAGGCTCAATTGAAAACTTTGAAAATGTAGAAACTTAATTGAAAATTCAGTGAAATTATAGGACTGAGGGATTAATTAAACCTTTGAAAAAAAATAAGAAATTCATAGGGGTTGTTTGGAAGTGTTTTTTTGTTTTTATTTTTAAAAACTGTTTTAAAAAATAGTTTTAAGTATGATTTTTAAAAACAAAAAAACATAAACACATATGTTTGGATACTTCAATTTTTCAAAACAAAAACACATCTTCCCAAAACCACCAACACACCAAGGAAAAAGAGCAGAGGGTGGCGGCTGTGGGAGGAAGCAGATCGGAGATGACTATTCAGTTCGAAGCCGCGCCGGCACCCGAGGAAGAAGATCGGAGCCGGAGGAAGCAGATCGGCTCATGGTCCTGTGCGAGGCGGCGACGGTGCTGTGCGAGGCATCGCCGGTGTTGTCCGAAGGTTCTTATTCTTGCTCGTAGTGGTCCTGCTCGTTGGTGGTCCTGCTCATGGTGGTGCGGAGCTGCTCACTGGTCCTACTCGCGGTGGCTGAGCTCATGGTTCTGCTCGCGATGCTCTTGCTGGTTGGTGGAACTGGTCGCGGTGGCGTCGGTACTGGTCGCGGTGGCGCAGGAGTTGTACCGGAGGATTGGGAGGAGGGGGGAGAAGGGTGGGTGTGTGGATGAAGAAATTCAAGAACAATAAAATTATTTCTAAAAACAACTAAAATCAGTTTTTGCTTTTTGATTTTTAAAACTCATTTTGTGTTTTTTGGTTTTTAAAATCAACATCTCAAAAATTAATTGTCAAACAATTTTTTTAGCTCTATTATTTTTAAAACTGAAAACTGTTTTTAAAAATAGCTGCCAAACATATCTATAGTTTTTTTTGGTAGAGAAAAAACAAATCTCGTGGCACGCAGATTTTTTATAACGTCTTGAGGTTATTATTCTTGCAGTATAGCCTAGAAATCCGTCATGCTCTATCTCGAAGGATCATGTTGACTCGACAATATCCACTCTACTCTGCTAGATATCATTCAATCATACAATTTGTCTTGAGTGAAACAGAAAAAGTGCAATAATAATGAGAACATTAGAACAACAATAATAGTAATAATAGTCGTACATTTCTTCTCTGGCAATTGAATTGTTCTGATGAAATTCCAGGTATTAGAATCTTTCGGCTTTGGAAACTAAATAACTAATTGATGCTCATGTGCGTCCTGGAGCGGGCCGTGGGTTTTCTTGCCTCTTCATTTCTTCCCTTTTTGCGGCGGTGGCAGAAACGTAGTAGGGAACAACGAAAAATCCATGGATGAAGCACAGAACGCCTCCTATGGATAGAAAGCGATGGTTTAATATACTGCAAGATTGTTTTGATCTTGAGTTGGATAATGTGCCAATGATGAGCATGGAGAATGCAACTGCTAATACGATCCTGCAAAGGAAAAAAAAAAACGGTTCAGCATGTCAATATCTTTTTTCAGGTTAAGTGTTTTGCAAAGAATTAGTCTCTACTTGAGGTAAATGCATGGATTTTGGCTTTCCATATGGGTGCATTCACATAATGAAGAGGATAATATATCATGCATAAGGTTTTATTCACAAATTATAACATTCAAATTATGGCTTATTCTAAGTGAAGTAAATAAATTTAGAAGGGTTGTTACCGTTTTCCCAAAAAATATTAAGCTGAGTGACTAAATACAGATTCTGATTAATTGAGAAGTTCTTCATGATACTATTGCTAGATGCCATGGCTTAAAGCGTTATAACTAACATAAAGAAAAAGGGTGCATGGATTTATCATACAAATTATCATGTTTATGTGCCTAGGCTGGGGCGAAGAAGCATACCATGAGAAAATGAGAAAAGCTACGGCTAACTGTCTATTGGCAGTGGCTTTTGAGTATTGTTCTCTGGTCCACACACACACGCACCCACCAAGCAAGTTAGCAATTACATGAGCCAGGGCCAAGAGAATAGCAGCTGCAAGTCCTAGCTTGAAAGCTTGATAGCTTGGTACCCTACACTCAAATATCCCCACCTTCATTTGCTTTTCCTGTTTTCATGCCAAAACATTAGACAAAGCCGTTCAATATAATGTTGTCAACACTGAAAATTTAAGGTATTTCTTTCTAGTACCTTGTTCTGAGCTATTTCTGCCTCGATTCCAAGTATGCCAGCAACAATATCCATAACCATGACAAGTATGCAGATAAGGAAGCCATAGTTCTTGGCCATGATTCTCAGATGCAAAGGGGATATATATACAGAGTATAAGCGCAAGAGAAGAGGATGTGATAGCCCCTCACTTTAATAGTGAAGCACTATCATCTTTATATGAAGGGAATGAGAATAAAGTTTTGGTCAGGTTTGCTGTGTATTATCATACATGAATATGACACAGCAGACTAGCTGTGATCTTCAGGTGAAAGCTGATGTGGCCATTACATATTGCTTTATGCTTGTTTTCTCTTTCCCTTTCCAATATTCCTTCCATGAGGGACACGGAAAGCATGGTATTGGGATCATCGGATCAGAAGCAAAGGAAGCGACATTGGAAGCATGGCCAGCCAGCAAGTATTCCTAAAGAACCTCTACTTTTACTTGGAACCAAAGTCTCTTTTATTTCACTGCTTTACGTGAATTCTTAACATATGAAAATGCAGCCAGCATGTTTCATAAACAGGAAAGGAACACAGGTATAAATTTATGTCCAATCTAATTTAGGAGAAACATGTTATAAATAAATCAACTACTCAAAAGGTTTTTTATGGGATAAATATTGGACTAAAGTTATGCATGGAACAAGCATGTTTTAACACTTGTAAATTACTTACGAGGCAAAAATAGGCCCAACACTTCCCTGGGCTTTTCCAGCCTCTTATGCTATGCTTGCTCTTGGCCCCAAAAAAAAAAAGGCTATGCTTAGTAACATTTAACATGTCTCTGTGTGTAATTCTTTACTAACGATAAATTAGCTGCACACTTCCCTGAGATCTGTTTGATTGATTAGAAGTGGGAAGGATACCACTCTCTTTGTAGATTTTTTTTTCCTACATTCTTTTGTTCCAACAGAATGACTAAGTTCAATGCTCAGAAGAAATGAGATAATCCTAACTCAGAAGACCTAATCAAAGGCTCTTGGTAAATATTTGGGAAAGTTGCGTTTTCAGATGGATTAATATAGTGATTAGTGAGTTTGAGAAAATTCAAAATTGTGACTGTCTTGAATGTAACTGGGCTTGAATTTGAAGGAGTTACAAATTTTGTACTATAATTTGATTAGTGAAGATTTGAATTAGTAGAGATAAACAAATTGATGAATCACGTTAAATTTTTTTGCGTGTTCTTTTTTATTTTCACTCATTTATTCTATAACTTCGACCCAACAAATAGAATCTGTTACGTACCTAAAGCTATTCTCCGCAATGTTTTTGGTTGGTTTTGAAGACTAGTTGGTGCCACTTACAGATATCAAACCCTTTGGACCGATTGACGATGAGAAAGTTGACAAAGATTCAGCAATTCCTCTCTGCACTTTTCCAAGTGATTACAACTCTTTGTAAGAAACAAATAAGATAAGTTGCAGAGTGATAGAACCTAGCTAAGTCAATTGATATGACCTTACCTTTAAACCTTTGTCACGGAATTTGTGGAAGATGTAAAATCCTTTGACCATGAGGGGTTGAGAGATGTTTAGATTCAGGAGCATAACATGATAATGATTTATGACGATGATGTCTGCAAACATACTGATGCTATAGAGCACTAAGAGCAGTGCTGCAGTAAAACATTGCAATTTTCTTTCACTATTAACGGTTAATAATGAGATAGGAATTTTTAGATGTTCTTTAATGTACTATAGATTATGAGCCTTTTTCAAGGAATATGAGATATAGACATAAACAAAGAAAGATTACGAGTCTGAAATATGCCATAGTTGTATACGTGTGTGGTTAAAAATATTTCAATTTTTTTTAACTTTTTTTTTTTAAAATCTCTTGTTAACTTAATTTATGGGTGTCGCAACCGGGATCGCGACGGGGACGGCGAAAAGAGAGAAGAATTTCTTTGTTTGAAAATTATTAGAGTCGTAATGTTTTATTTAAAATCGAAATATTGGAAAAACCCATCTTTAAAAATAATGATCTTTGAAACCAGGTTTGAGTTAAAGTCGGTTATGTATAGGGAAGAGCAGAATTTAATCCCACGCACTAAGACACCTGCGTCCTTAAACGACTTTAATTAACTGTGCAAACTAAATAAATAACCTTTTTCAAACACTTATTTTCTATTTCAAGACAATTAAAATAAATGAGCAAGTTTAAATCGAAAATAAGTATATAAATTACAAATATTTACAAATAAGAGAAAAAAGAAAATTGATTTTTATTTTTATAAAGAACATAAAAGAAAAACAAATATTTTTGGGAGAATTTTCGAGTCGTTAATTTATCACAACTCAAATGACTAAATATCGAGTTAACAATGTTCGCGGATAAATTAACTCTTTATCTACAATAACAAGAGTTAAATAAAGTATTTTGACATAAAATTATTAGGAAAAAGAACTTATAAATAAAACAAAATACATAAATAGCATAAAAATTAGGAAAATCATTTATAAATAAATTAAATGGTGAAAAGTTAATTGAAGATAATTTTAGAATATTAAGTATCACAATTTAAAATATTCTAAAAACATAAAGCTTAACAAATCGTCACACAAATTAACTTTATTCTTAAAAAGAGATATTTATAATTTAATGGTTTACCTCAAATTAATATAAAAACAAAGTAATAATAATATATTTACAAACAAAATAATATTATGAAAATCTAAATTTGAAAGAGAGTTTTAGAATATCAATCTGGCATAGTTAAAATATTCTAAAACATAAAGTTAACAAATGTCATATCAAATTAACTCCATTTTGAAAAGACTTTGAATATCAATAAAATCTAAAATATTCCAGACATAGAATTAACAAACCGTCACACTTAAATTAATCCTATTTAAAAAGATTAATTAACTCAAATTTTGTAAAGCAAATTTATTCAATTGTTTATTTAAACCCAAATCCATAAAAAACATTTTAATATTTTTTTAACTGAAATTAGCAAAAATACATTAAAAACCGTTACACAATTAATTTAAACAAAACACCTAAACATATGAAATAAATAAACTAAAAAAAAACATGAACACAATTACACCAATAATTTGAACAAAACACATAAATAATTAACATTAAACAAAAGAAGACTAATTCGTAAACATAATCATACAATCAAACAAAATGGATAAGATAATTAAATAAACAAATAAGGGTCGTAATTACCATTTTCTTCTTTTTTTAATTAAAAGAAACATTGACACTAAATTCACTCAAATCAAAGAAATAATTAAATCATTCCTTTCGTTTTATTTCATTTTTAGACAAAACCATAATTTTGACAGAATTCACAAGATAAAAACATAATACATAGATATGATAGAGACATAAACTAAAACACATCCATAAATATAATTATAAAAATAACTTAAGCAAAAATTATAAATCTATAAAACGATTAAATAAAAAACAATAATGAAAACAATAATAGATAAATAAATAAATAAATAAATACATAAATAATTCAAAGCAAGAACACATAAAATAATAAAACTAAAAAAAAACTAGTTCATAAGCATATAATTAAATTAAGCAAAAAAAAAAAAATTAAACATAAAAGGGAAAATTAACTTATGAATACAAACACATAAATAAACAAAACATATACAAACGGTTAACAAACATAAGGATTCTAATTACTATTTTTTATTCTTTTTAACTAATAAAACTTTAACACTAACTTCACTTAAAGTAAACGAAATAATTAAATCACTCTTTTCATTTTGTTTTGCATAATTACATATCTTGAAACTAATTTATTCATTTCACTAGAATATTAAAAACTAAACCCAAATAAAATCAAATTTAAATAAACAAATTTTAAAATTTGAAATAAATAAAAATAAAATATTATTACCCACACACACACACACACGCCTTCACTCACACTCTCAAGGCTCTCTCACTCTCTCACACGCACACACACACTTTCACTCTCACACGCACCCACTCACTAACACACTCACTAACACACACGGTTCACACAAACTAAACACACACAGACACGTACACAGCCTGAGAAAGAAATAGAAAGAGAGAAGAGATCGTGAGGGAAAGAAGAACGAGAAAGCCGCGGGATGAAGGAGGCAACGCGGCAAGACCGCTGATGGGGAAGAAGAACAAGCGGCGCTCAGCCGCAAAAAGGGGGGGCAACTAGATCAAGAAGACCATGGAAACGCCGCCTCTGGAGCCGGTTCGGCTGAGATCGGTGATCGGTGGCCGCAGAGGAACGGCGGTGCAGCGGAGCTGGCAAAGGGGAAGGAGATCGACGACTTTATGGTGGCTTGGAGGTTAACAACTGGGGGTGTATGAGCCGATCTGCCTCGGCGACTTCGCGGCGGCCTCGCGGAGGAAGATCAGGCCTTCGATGAGGGGACAAACCGAAACTACTCGGTCTTCTAGCGGCCAGCGTAAGCATGGGTTGAGGGAAGGGTGGTGTACGCCGAGCTTGGTGGTGGTAAGGCTCTCGTTCTTCCTCCCCTATTCAGTTTATTTCATCTCAGTGATTGTGGCTTATTTGGTTTTTTTTTTGTAGGTGTGTTTCTGATGTGAAGAGGCTGGGATGATGACACAGCAGTGGAGAGGCTCATGGTGGCTGAGGTGTATGGCTCCGGTGGAGAGGGAAGACCGCGCGGTGATGGTCATGGAGGAAGCTAGCTGGTGATGGTGGTATGGTTTGATGTTGAGGTTGATTGAAGATGATGATGAAACATCATGGGAATTGGGGAGGTTCACGGTGGTTGGAGATTGGAAGTGATGGTTGTTGAAGATTGGGAAGCCGCGGCTATGGGGGGGAGGCCCGGCCTCTGTACCCTCCTTCCCTCTTTTTTTTAAAAAAAATAAAAAATAAAAAAATAAAAATTGCTGATGATGTTTCTGCTGCTATTACCTTCTCTTTTGGTTGTTGTTACTGGGTTGTATGGTGGGTAGTGATGATTTCTTACAAGTTCTCAAGATTGGTGTTTTAATTTTTTTTGGTCTTCTGAATTCTCTCCGTTGATGATCTTTCCCTGATGATCTGCCCCTCCATATCTATATTGTTCTCTTTGCATTTTGCCAATTCAGTCGAAAGGGGAACCAAAAATTCAAGGACATCGTCATTCGGTTTTTTGATTTTTCCTGCTTTTCTCGTCTCTATGCCTCACGGGTTTACTTCGGGGAAGAGAAGGAGAGGAGCCCGTGACTCCTTTTTTCATTTTTCATTTTTTTTTGTTTTTGAAAATAATTAAAATTAAAAACAAACTAGTAATTAATTAGTTTTAGTTTTTTTTATTTTAGGAAGTAATTAAAAAGACTGTAAACTGTGAATAATAACAAAAGTAAATCAAAATGCAAATTTTTGAATTTTCTTCTCAAAGACCGGACAAAATCAGGTGTTCACAGTTGCCCCTCTTTATTCATTTCTTATGAGAGAAAATAAAAACTTAAGTTTTACATATTTTCTTCATAAGGAATGAATAAAGACATGAACATTGATTTTGTTCGACACATGCATGAAATATAATCTAAATCAAAACGACAGAATAAAATGTACATATGAGAAAATCAAATGCAAATGCATAAGTCAGCAAGAATCTAAAGCAGATGGCGCTGACCGACTGAAAACGTAAATTGGCATCTGAGGCCGACTTGAAATGTAAATTGGCAACTGAGGCCAGCTGAAAGTGTAAATTGGCATCTGAGGCCGACTGAAAACGTAAATTGGCAGCTGAGGCCGACTGGAAAAGTAAATTGGCAACTGAGGCCGACTTGAAATGTAAAATTGGCATCTGAGGCCGACTGAAAATGTAAATTGGCATCTGAGGCCGACTGAAAATGTAAAATTGGCATCTGAGGCCGACTTGAAATGTAAAATTGGCATCTGAGGCCGATTGAAAACGTAAAATGGCATCTGAGGCCGACTGAAATGTAAATTGGCAGTTGAGGCCGACTGAAAATGTAAACTTGGCATCTGAGGCCGACTTGAAATGTAAAATTGGCATCCGAGGCCGATAACGTAAACGCAGCAACTGAGGCCGACTTGAAAACGTAAAATGGCATCTGAGGCCGACTGAAATGTAAATTGGCAGTTGAGGCCGACTGAAAATGTAAACTTGGCATCTGAGGCCGACTTGAAATGTAAAATTGGCATCTGAGGCCGACTGAAAACGTAAACTGGCAACTGAGGCCGACTTGAAAATGTAAATTGGCATCTGAGGCCGAAAGAAGTGTAAATTGGCAACTGAGGCCAGCTGAAAGTGTAAATTGGCAGCTGAGGCCGACTGAAAATGTAAATTGGCAACTGAGGCCGACTTGAAATGTAAATTGGCAACTGAGGCCGACTTGAAATGTAAATTTGAAAAAAGAAAACAGTCTTTTTTCATTTTGCAAATCATATGCACAAAGCCTTGAATTATCCACCTTCAGTTCATACAATATTAAAACTAACCGTAACCCAATCGAGCAACCTTGAGGAAAACTTTAACCGATCAAACTCATAACCTTAGCATTGGACCTTCTGGCACAATCAAGACTTTGCTTTCTTCTGTGATCTTGCTCATTTTTATTCTTCTTCCATTTTCCTTTTCAGAAGGCTGATTACTTTTTCTGTCAAGCTTAGCTGCAATTTTCTGAATTAATGCTAATCATTGATGTATTGTTGTAAACATTATTAGATTGCGTAATTGAAGCTTAAATTTATCCTACTTGAGACATCGTAAATGAACATGCATTCAAAGAGAAGGTGGAGGGATCAACTGAATGGTCATTTTCATTGTTTGGTATATCAGATGACAAAATGTTTTGAACAACATAAATGCGAAAGATAAAATTTTGGGAGACACAAAATTTTTGCCCCGGTTTAGGTTCTTCGTGGCTCAATCAATTGACTTCTTAAAGCGAGTTGATCACCGTAGCCACAACATCTGACAACATGTCTTCAAATTCCCTTTAAAATTTGCCCCAGTTTCAGCCTTTATTTGCTTGATTCGCTGGACTATCAAAAATTGCCCCAGTTTCAGTTGCCAGTGAAGATGCTTATCTTTTCCTGCTCTAACTTTTGCCTAGGCCGCTCTTTCGAGTTTTCAACCTAGCGAGCTCTTTTGTTTTGCTGTTTTGCCCTAATTTTTGCTTAGGTCGCTCTTTCGAGTTTTCGACCTAACAGGCTTTTCCTTTTTGCTTTGCCCTAACTTTTGCTTAGGTCGCTCTTTCGAGTTTTCGACCTAATGGGCTTTTTAAATATCTGCTTTGCCCTAACTTTTGCTTAGATCGCTCTTTCGAGTTTTCGACCTAACGGGCTTTTTAAGCACCTTTTCAAACATAAAATCTTTTGACGGCATCACTGTTGATTGGTTTAGGCAATTCTTGTCCCTCCATGTTTTGCAAAATCAACGCTCCACCTGAGAATGCATGCTTAACAATGTAAGGACCCTCATAACTTGGAGCCCACTTTCCCCGTGTGTCCTCTTGATTAGGAAGAATTTTCTTCAGAACCAAATCTCCTGGATGAAAATCTCTAGGGCGGACTTTCTTATTAAAAGCCCTAGCCATTACTTTGATACAACTGGCCGTGGCAAATGGCTGTAAGCCTCTTCTCTTCGATCATGTTCAATTGCTCATATCGAGCTTTCACCCATTCAGACTCTTCCAGCTCAGCTTCCATCAAAACTCTGAGCGAAGGGATTTCAACCTCTATAGGAGATACGGCTTCAATTCCATATACCAATGAAAAAGGAGTTGCCCCTGTGCTTGGTCGTATGTTGGATGCGATACGCGTGCGAGCATACAAGCATTTCATGCCAATCTTTGTAGTTCACAACCATTTTGGCGATGATTTTCTTGATATTTTTATTTGCAGCTTCAACCGCACCATTCATTTGAGGTCTATAAGGAGCTGAGTTGTAATGCTTGATCTTGAAAGTCTCAAAGAACTTCTGAACTTCGCCACCATTGAGGTTAGGAGCATTATGCTGTAATGATCCTTTCTGGAATTCCATATCTGCAGATGATGTCCTTTTTGATGAATCTGAGAAACACCTTCTGTATGATATTGGTATATGAAACAGCTTCCACCCATTTAGTGAAGTAATCTATTACTACCAAGATGAAACGATGACCATTAGATGCTTTGGGATTAATCGGGCCGATAACATCCATGCCCCACATCGAGAAAGGCCAAGGAGACACCATCTTTGTGCAAGCTGGCGGGAGCATTGACTCAATCTGCATATATTTGGCATTTGTGGCACTTCCGAACATAACTGATACAGTCATTCTCCATAGTGGACCAGTAATAACCACTTCTTAAGATTTTGCGAGCCATCATATGTCCATTGGCATGAGTTTCGCAGATCCCTTCATGAACTTCAATCAGGATTATTCGAGCTTCATGAGCATCTACACATCTGAGGAGAGTCGTGTCATGGTTCCTCTTATAGAGAACTTCACCATTCAGGAAGAAAGCCATGGCTAGTCTTCGAATTGTCTTCTTATCCACCTCATTTGCACTCTCGGGTATTCTCCTCTTTGAATATACTGTTTGATATCATGATACCATGGTTGGCCGTCCGGCTCAATCTCCACATTGTCACAATACACCGGTTCGGCTTGCATCCCTACATGGATGGGTTGAACATTAGCATGGACCTTCAAGTTAGTCATCACGGCCAAAGTCGCTAAAGCATCTGCAAACTGGTTCTTGTCCCGAGTTAGATGAGAGAACGATATGTCATCAAAACGCTCAATTAACTGAGACAAATGCTTCTGATAAGGTACCAATTTCGGATCCTTCGTACGCCATTCTCCATTAACTTGATAGATTATGAGCGCAGAGTCTCCAAAGACCTTTAGTTCTTTGATTCCCAAGTCAATCGCAACTTGCAAACCATTTGCACATGCTTCATATTCTGCCATGTTGTTGGTACATTCAAAGTCTAATTTGATGGAAACTGGGTATTGTTTCCCAGCTGGTGAGACTACTACAGCTCCTATTCCACATCCATTCATATTGGCTGCTCCATCAAGTACATCTTCCACACATTCCCCTCTTCTTCATCTTCTCTTTCTAGTGTCAACACTTCGTCATCGTGAATTCAAGCGTAGTGGGTAGTACACCCTCCATAGGGTTTTCAGCTAGATGATCAGCAATTGCACTTCCTTTGATAGACTTTTGAGTGACATATTTGATATCAAATTCAGACAGCATTACTTGCCATTTTGACATTCTCAATGACACATGAGGACTATCAAATATGTATTTTAACGGATCCATTCGAGAAATCAGCCAAGTAGTGTAGTACAACATGTACTGCCTCAACCTCTTGGAAGTCCATACTAACGCACAACAGGTCCTTTCAATTGCCAGATAGCGAGATTCGCATTCATTAAACTTCTTGCTCAAATAATAAATGGCCTGTTCCTTCTTTCCAGATTCATCATACTGTCCCAACATTGCCCCGAGTGAAGTAGGCAACACTGTAAGATACAGTATTAAAGGACGGCCTGGCGTAGGAGGGATCAGAACTGGAGTTTTCATTAGATAAGTCTTTATTTTATCGAAGGCCTCTTGGCATTCCTCATTCCATTCTCCAGGTTGATGTTTTCGCAGCAACTTGAATATAGGCTCACAAGTACTAGTCAAATTTGCAATGAATCTAGCAATGTAGTTGAGCCTCCCAAGAAAACTTCCTACTTCCTTCTTAGTTTGGGGGGCTGGCATTTCTTGTATGGCCTTCACTTTATCTGGATCCACTTTTATCCCTTCTCTGCTGACAATGAATCCCTTTCCGTGGAAGCTCCAAAGATGCATTTATTCGGGTTCAGTCGCAACTTGTATTTTCTGAGTCTTTCAAATAGCTTTCGCAAGACTACTACATGGCTTTCTCCCTCTTTGGACTTAGCGACCATGTCATCTACATACACTTCAATTTCTTTGTGCATCATGTCATGGAACAGTGCAACCATAGCACGTTGGTAAGTGGCACCGGCATTCTTCAACCCGAATGGCATAATCAGATAGCGTAATGTTCCTACGGAGTTATGAACGTAGTTTTTCCTTTGTCATGAACATCCATGAGAATTTGATTGTACCCGGAATATCCATCCATGAATGAAAATCGGTGATTTCTGGCCGTGTTATCAACAAGAACATCGATGTGAGGGAGTGGAAAATCATCTTTCGGGCTAGCTTTATTCAGGTCCCGATAATCAACACACATCCTAACCTTCCCATCCTTTTTAGGCACAGGCACGATGTTGGCCACGCAATCATGTGTCTTGACACCTCTAGAAACCCGGCCTCTATTGTTTAGTCACTTCTTCCTTTATCTTTAATGACATGTCAGGCCGCATTCTTCTCAACTTTTGCTTTTTTATTTCCGGGTACAAAGGGATCTTGTGTGAAGCAATCTCTGGATCCAGTCCTGGCATATCATGATAAGAGCATGCAAAAATATCCGGTATTCTTCGAACAAAGCAATCATCTCTATTTGCTCAGGATTTTCCACTATTTTCAGCTCTTTCTTCTCTTCTTCGGTGCCCATGTTAATTACCTTAACCACCTCATTGTCTAAGTCAAATCCCTTTTCCATGTGTTCTAATAACCCTGAAAATTTCTCAACAGCTTCTTCATCTTCTTCAGATTCATAGCTATTGCAATCAAGTGCAGTAAGAGAATCAATTGATTGACCTTCAAAATCCCTTTCCCGTGGCAAAATATTCATAGCATTTAGGTCCCTGGAAAGCATTTATGGGGGTTGGAATGCCAAGACAAATAATGGGTAAAACACGAATAAAAGGGCACAAATTAATGGTTCGAGGAGATAATGATAAAGAAAAGAATAGCAGATGGAAAAGAGAAAAATTGCTGGATGAACATGCAAGTTTATTCAAATGATGTCTCAAAGTAGCATACATAAAAGCAAATACAATTAATACAATCCCACATGATTACTTTGAAGTAATAACATCAATCACTGGTTCAGCTTCCCAATTCATCAGCATTATATCGTGGTTGACAAAGATAAGCATTGTTATGTTCTTGAGGCTTCTCAACATCCACCATATTGATGCTTGGACAACAGCTAGGGACACATCCTTCTTCAACCATAATCACTTCAGTCGGATAAGGAAAGGTCTCTTTCAGATGAGGGATCTGCTTCATCTTCTCTTTTGGTTTCTTTTGCTCAAGAGCCATGGTCTTGATCTGCTCCTCCAATGACGCCTTATATCCTAAACCAAATCGGTTAGGTTTCTCTGAGATAGATAGAGGTGTTTTGATACCACTCGCAACCGCGGGTCCCAGTCCTTTGCCGTGCAAATAACCATTTTTGATCATGATATGAGCCACTATCTGATTGACATCTTGCCTTGGGAGCTCGTTCTGTTCTTGCTTCAACCCCACCACCTCCAGATTGTGCCATAAGCTGCTTTCTACTAGCTCAACATTTTCAACATATGGAAGTGAGACAGGTTTAGATACAATGATTTCCTTCTCTCCATGGATTGTAATGACTGAATCATTTTCAATGTACTTAACCTTTTGATGCAAGGTTGAAGGAATAGCACCAACATTATTAATCCATGGTCTTCCCAGCAGCATATTGTAATCAGACTCAATTTCCATCACTTGGAATAAAACCTCAAATCGGCTCGGGCCGATTTCCAATAGCAACACTATTTCCCCCAGGATGTTTTTCTTTGCTCCATCAAAAACTCTCACAATCATTACTTGCGGTGAAACATCGTCTTTGCCCATTGACAAGTAGCTCAATGTCGACGCTGGCAAGACATTTAATCCCGACCCTCCATCGATGAGGACTTTGGGCACTATATAGCCTTTGCATTTAAGGGTTATATACAGTGCTCGTGGGTTAGCCTGTGATACGATCTCTTCGTTTGAGAAAGTGATCATATTGACACGCTTTACCGGATCCACCATGTTCACCATATTCTCCAATGAGACATCCGGTTTCACATAAGCATCTTTCAAAACCTTTAACACTGCTTTTTGGTGAGATTCAGATGATAAGATTAATGACAACAAGGAGATTCTGGCAGGAGTCCTCTTCAATTGCTCCAGTATGTCGTACTCGCTTTGCTTCATAATCTTCAGGAACTCTTCTTCTTCATTTTCTTCTCTTACTTTTCTATCTGCACCAAAACTCTTTCCCACGTTCTCTTCATCAACAAGCTTCCTTTTTTCCAGCTCTCCAGGCCCATAAATCCTTCCACTTCTTGTTATTCCTTTTACCTCCGCTATCACTTCACTTGTTTGGGCTTTTGAGGTTTCCCCTATGTCTCCGTTCGTCTCCACATTAGTTTCATAGTTCCAAGGGATAGCATGTGTATTTTCGTAACTGAATGGTGCTGGTTTCCTCACAGTGATCACCACTTTCTCTGGTTTGAGTTCGATTCAAGGAGGGACGCGGAGTACGAAGCGATCGATCACATTCACCTCTTCTGGGAGATTCGACCTTTTTTTTGCTTGAATCACACCTAGGTCGAGTAATTCTTGTACTCGAGCTTTGAAACTCCAACAACTTTCTATATCATGACCAAAACCTCCAGAGTGGTATACGCAGCTCGACTTTATGTCATCTTTCTCATTTTCTTTCATCATTGATGCAGATGCTGCGATATGATACCCAGTCTCCTTCAAGCCATTGAACACTTTCTCCATAGGAGTTCGGAGACTCATAACCTTCTTGATCAACGGTTCATCACTTTCCAAGGCATTCACACGACTTCCTCCTTCGTGTTTTGGAATTGGGTTATTAACAATGTCTGGCTTTGAATCTTCTTGAAGATCTAACCTCCCACAAGCAATTAATCTTCTTACCGCCATTTTGAATCCTTCACAATCCTCTATAGAATGTCCTGCAATATCCATGTGATATTTGCAAGTAAGGTTTGGGTTGTACCATGCTGGAAATGGCGGTTCTAATGGGTGCACAGGATATGCAGAGATCAGGTGAGCATCAACTAGTTTTTGAAAGAGGTCAGCATTTGAAATGGATAGCTTTGGAAAGGGTGGAAGGTTAGGAAATCGATTTCACTGCTGCTTTTGGAAATTTGGTCGAGGTGTCAGTGTATGTTGGGCGGATTGGTTGGTATGGCCTTATGTGGAGGTTGTTAACTTGGGGTTGGGAGTATGGAGCAGTGTTTATGCGGTTAGTGTGGCTTGGTATGGTGGGTAATGAGGGATAGGGGCTTGGTATGATCGTGGTTGGGTTGGTGTGTATCGTGGGACGAAGGATTGCTGACCATGCACATAATTCACATCTGTCTCCTTCTTTCTGGGTGGGAAACTCTTTCTAGTGTCCTCACTGTTCATGGGAAGCTTGCCGGCTTTTACTAAGCTTTCAATTCTTTCTCCAGCAGTTATCAACTCAGAGAAGTCTTTGTATGCTGCTCCTGCCATTGCCCCAATGTAAGGGGATCCCAAGGTTCCCAAGAAGTAAGAACACATTTCAGTTGGGATGAGCGGCGGTTGAACTTGGGCAGCCAAGGCTCTCCACCTTTGTGCGTATTGCTTGAATGATTCATCCTTCTTCTTCTGCATAGAGCTTAATTGCTCCCGTGTAGGTGCCACCTCAAGATTGAACTTGTATTGGCTCATGAACAGATCTGCCAATTCTCTCCAGCTAGAAATCTTTGAATGGTCTAGTTGAATGTACCATTCCAGAGCAGGTCCCGTCAGGCTTTCATGGAAGAAATTGATGAGGAATTTTTCATCCTTTGACCATATCGCCATCTTAGTACAATAGTTCTTCAAGTGAAATAGAGGATTACCCGTCCCATCATACTTTGAGAAGTCAGGAACCTTAAAGTCCCTAGGGATTACTACACATCGAGAAGGACAGAGTTGTTCAACCTCCACATACCCATAGGGGCTAGGTCCTTGAATAGCCCGAATTTGCTCTTGAATCTTCTCCATCCATTCCTCTTTGAACTTTCCTTTTTCTGCCTCTGCACGACTATTTTCTGAGGAGGATAGTTGCTTCTGGATGACCACACGAGGTTGCTCCCAGACAGGGGTAACATGCCCATGTTCATGAGTTTGCACATTTTCCAAGGAACGATAACCTTCTCCAATAGGGATTACCAATGGTATCGTGGGCGGTGGTTGCCCATGGAGGTTATTCAGGATTTGACCCATATCATTCATCCCTACAGTTGGCGTTTAGAGTTGCACTCCTGCACCACAGGCATACCCAAAGTCGTGATCTTTGGTTGCACATTCTGAATGAGCTCCCAATAGGTTAAGTGATTCTTGTATGGCTCGTGATCATATCCTCCAATCTTCCTTGGTTATTTGACAGTTCATTCAGTTTTCCTCTCACCGTCAACTTCATTGCTCGATTTCTTCCTCCTTCGTGTAGTTGTGATTGGGATACCCCTTTCTCACCATTTCCTCCACCATTTTGGTCCGCTCGTATTGTGAATTCGAGTTTGATCGGTATCGGTTTTCCTTGGCGCCCAATTGTGACGAAGTTTTACCTGATTCACTAAACAATTTTTGTGAAAGGTAAGTGATAAAAACATGGCTATTTGTTAGAAATCATCGAGCCCGGTCTTGATGTGAGTATCTTTGATGATAACTGCCTCGTAACGTCTCGTTCAAAAGTACTAAGTCATGGACATTGCTACGAGACCAACACAATACAGAGAAACAAAGATTCTTTTATTCATGAAGGCATATTACAACCATCATCCTTCTTACATTGATTCTCACAACAACAAAAGAGAATACATTGTAAAGCCACAAATGCCTTCCTCAAAATCTCTCAGTAATCATTTGCTTCATTCTTCCAATCAAGTCTTTACAATACTCAACAAAATTACAAATCTCGATTGGGGTCTTGAAAGGGATTATTCCTTGCTCGGCCAATCCTAAGTATCTTGGAACATCTTCAATGGCCGCATTAGCTAATCCTGCCAAGTTTGAGAAGCGAGTCTTCAGCTCATGAATGATGTGGTTCTGATGTTGTATTTCGGAATCCAAACTTGCAACTCTTTCCTTTTCTTCTTCCAGTGCAACTTGATATTCCATGATCTCATCATTCATGTGTTGACTTAGCTCTTCAATCTTCCTTTGGTATTCATTGTTCAATTCTTCCATTTGTTGTTTCATTTGTTCTTCGCCTCTTAGTGCGGTTTCTTCAGCAATTTTGGCCTTTCGAAGTAAGTCTTTCAATTGTTGATTTTCAGCTAGCACTTTGTCACGCTCCTGTCTTCGAAGTCCAAGCTCTTTGTTGGCAGCTTTGAGGCATTCCTTGGTTTTCATCATGTGTTCATGCCCCATCTTCAACCTCTTGCTTGTTCCTTCTAGAGCTTGATCTTTTCAAGATTTTCTCGCTTTAACGTTGCGTAATTATGGCGGACACTTTTCAACTCAGCTTCTACTTGCATCTTTTCTTGTTCAACCTTGACTAGTTTCTCCTTCACTTCTTTGATTTCTTCATTTCCATGGAAAGCCCAGGTTAATGCATCGTCCAAAGGAATAACAGTTATGACCTTGAAGGGCAGCTTGATCTCTTGAGCTCTATTTTTCACCCATTGATGATAACTTTCTTTCACAGCACAACTCCTAACTCCCAATTCTTTTCCTTTCTTGACAACCTTGTTCCAAGCGGACCGGATCTTCTGGAATAGGTCAATGTCTTTGGAGTCTTGATAATATGAGACGAACGAAGTAACTGTAGCTTCAGAAGGAGGTCCCATCATAGGATAGCCGAGTTGGCGTAATACCAAGACAGGATTGTAGTTTATGCATCCTCGGGTACCCATGAGAGGTACATTTGGAAAGCTTCCGACCGATAAATCGTAGTTTGACCATCCTCCCTCCAAGGATACCATCGTATCATCTTTTCATCCAATCTGGCCAGGTCTTGAGCCCACTCTTGTCCATTCTTCTTCTTGATGTTATGCATTCGTAGGTCTTCAATCGGACAAGGCGCCTTGTAATTCCTTTGGAATATGTGCGAAGTAGCCCACACATATAACATTGGTAAACAAAGATGCAATTCTCTTACCATTTCTCTTATGGCAAAAGTTCGAGTACAATAAACATCGCCAGAGGGCTGAACGGATTATGACCATGGAACTTGCGAGCAAGGAATACGTCAATAGCCGCAAAGTTTACAAGGCCTTCAATGTTCTGGAAATAAGACAAGCCATAAATAGTGAGGGCCAGTACATCTACAAAAGTATCCCAATCTTCTGCTTGTGCCAGATGGTGCAAGTGCTTTTCTAGGTAATCTCTTGAGAATCCACAAGTCCCATTTCTACATTTACGTTTCATGCAGATTCTTTACACCTACCCTTAGGACAGTTGATAGGGTTTGTAAAGAGGGATAATGGCCTTGGTAGTGATAGGGTTTTTCTCCTTTTAGCGGTAACCCCAAGATCTTCTCAAATTCTTCAATGGTCGGTGCTAACTGGAAGTCTTGAAAAGTGAAACATCGGAGTGGAGGATCATAGTACTGTGCCAGTGCTGTGATTGCTTCTTCCTGTTCTTCCACTTCTAAGAGATTCAAAACCTTTCCATACTTTCTGGTGAGAGACAGGCGTTGTGGTAATTTCAAAGAATCGACCCAAAGATCTTAGACTTTTAGTGTCAGGTGTCTTGGCTTTGAGACGTATAGTTCTTTTCAACTTTTCACCTTTCTGACTGTCTGGTCTCATATTCGTTTCCATTTTACAAAGATACTCACAATAAGATTTCAGTTCAACTTTCTAACAAACCTGCCATAATAGAAAGAAAAAAATAGATTTAAATGAAAGAAGGAAAAGTGAACAATTTAGGAAATGAACAGAAAATATGCATAAAGAAATGATGATAAGAAATTATGTACAAAGAAAGGAGTTAAAGAAAATGCATGCTCTCTTTGTGTCCTATATGAGGTAAATTCTGGAGGTTAATTCTATGGTTCTATGGTCGTTCTACCTTGTGAACACTTTCACTGGGTGGGTCTACATTCTCAGAGTTCTACGGCCTCTAGGCTTAAGATTCATTTCGTATCGTTACCCACAATGAGTGAACCGCTAGATGTAGGGTATTCATGAAAGAATCACACTCTAGATGAGATTTTTGCGATAACCAAACAGGATGAACATCCAAAATGGCTACTGCTACACAATCTCTTACCTATCTCAAGTTGCACTCAGACCCGGGTATAGGGCCCCACTCGTGTGTGATTAATGTGTAGGTGTTGTGTGTGAAGAGAGCATACAAACCTGAAATCCTAAAACTACCCATGACTAATACCTGCAAAAACAACTCAAGCAAACATGTACAGAACCCAATAACAGTCATCTATCCTAAGGTTTTAACAAATAAAACTATTACTATAAATAAACGCATGAAAAGCGAAATTCTGTAAAGAGACGAAACATACAATATGACACAAAGTAAAATAAAGAAAGGAAAACAAACATCAAGAGGCTATATTTAATTTGCACAACTAATTAAAACAGGCCTGACTCTCTTGGAAATCCCCAGTGGAGTCGCCATCTGTCGCAACCGGGATCGCGACGGGGACGGCGAAAAGAGAGAAGAATTTCTTTGTTTGAAAATTATTAGAGTCGCCACCAAGTTTATTTAAAATCGGGGAAACATTGGAAAAACCCATCTTTAAAAATAATGATCTTTGAAACCAGTTTGAGTTCGGGAGTCGGTTATGTATAGGGAAGGGCAGGAATTTAATCCCACGCACTTAGTACACCCGCCCCAGACTGCACTTTAATTAACTGTGCAAACTAAATAAATAACCTTTTTCAAACACTTATTTTCTATTTCAAGACAATTAAAATAAATGAGCAAGTTTAAATCGAAAATAAGTATATAAATTACAAATATTTACAAATAAGAGAAAAAAGAAAATTGATTTTTTTATTTTTTATAAAGAACATAAAAGAAAAACAAATATTTTTGGGAGAATTTTCGAGTCATTAAGCTATCACAACTCAAATGACCGAAATATCGAACAATGTTCGTCATTTTGATAAATTAACTCTTTATCTACAATAACAAGAGTTAAATAAAGTATTTTGACATAAAATTATTAGGAAAAAGAACTTATAAATAAAACAAAATACATAAATAGCATAAAAAAATTAGGAAAATCATTTATAAATAAATTAAATGGTGAAAAGTTAATTGAAGATAATTTTAGAATATTAAGTCATTACTAAAATATTCTAAAATCATAAAGTTAACAAATCGTCGCGGTCAAATTAACTTTATTCTTAAAAAGAGATATTTATAATTTAATGGTTTACCTCAAATTAATATAAAAAAAACAAAGTAATAATAATATATTTACAAACAAAATAATATTATGAAAATCTAATTTTGAAAGGGAGTTTTAGAATATCAATCATTAGTTAAAATATTCTAAAACATAAAGTTAACAAACCGTCACAAATTAACTCCATTTTGAAAAGACTTTGAATATCGCTCGCAATAAAATATTCCCGGACATAGAATTAACAAACCGTCACACTTAAATTAATCCTATTTAAAAAAAGATTAATTAACTCAAATTTTTGTAAAGCAAATTTATTCAATTGTTTATTTAAACCCAAATCCATAAAAAACATTTTAATATTTTTTTAACTGAAATTAGCAAAAATACATTAAAAACCGTTACACAATTAATTTAAACAAAACACCTAAACATATGAAATAAATAAACTAAAAAAAAACATGAACACAATTACACCAATAATTTGAACAAAACACATAAATAATTAACATTAAACAAAAGAAGACTAATTCGTAAACATAATCATACAATCAAACAAAATGGATAAGATAATTAAATAAACAAATAAGGGTCGTAATTACCATTTTCTTCTTTTTTTAATTAAAAGAAACATTGACTCTAAATTCACTCAAATCAAAGAAATAATTAAATCATTCCTTTCGTTTTATTTCATTTTTAGACAAAACCATAATTTTGACAGAAATTGACAAGATAAAAACATAATACATAGATATGATAGAGACATAAACTAAAACACATCCATAAATATAATTATAAAAATAACTTAAGCAAAAATTATAAATCTATAAAACGATTAAATAAAAAACAATAATGAAAACAATAATAGATAAATAAATAAATAAATAAATACATAAATAATTCAAAGCAAGAACACATAAAATAATAAAACTAAAAAAAAACTAGTTCATAAACGCCATAATTAAATTAAGCAAAAAAAAAAAATTAAACATAAAAGGGAAAATTAACTTATGAATACAAACACATAAATAAACAAAACATATACAAACGGTTAACAAACATAAGGATTCTAATTACTATTTTTTATTCTTTTTTAACTAATAAAACTTTAACACTAACTTCACTTAAAGTAAACGAAATAATTAAATCACTCTTTTCATTTTGTTTTGCATAATTACATATCTTGAAACTAATTTATTCATTTCACTAGAATATTAAAAACTAAACCCAAATAAAATCAAATTTAAATAAACAAATTTTAAAATTTGAAATAAATAAAAATAAAATATTATTACCCACACACACACACACACGCCTTCACTCACACTCTCAAGGCTCTCTCACTCTCTCACACGCACACACACACACTTTCACTCTCTCACACGCACCCACTCACTAACACACTCACTAACACACACGGTTCACACAAACTAAACACACACAGACACGTACACAGCCTGAGAAAGAAATAGAAAGAGAGAAGAGATCGTGAGGGAAAGAAGAACGAGAAAGCCGCGGGATGAAGGAGGCAACCGCGACAGCACCGCGGTGGGGAAGAAGAACAAGCGGCGCTCAGCCGCAAAAAGGGGGGGCAACTAGATCAAGAAGACCATGGAAACGCCGCCTCTGGAGCCGGTTCGGCTGAGATCGGTGATCGGTGGCCGCAGAGAAACGGCGGTGCAGCGGAGCTGGCAAAGGGGAAGGAGATCGACGACTTTATGGTGGCTTGGAGGTTAACAACTGGGGGTGTATGAGCCGATCTGCCTCGGCGACTTCGCGGCGGCCTCGCGGAGGAAGATCAGGCCTTCGATGAGGGGACAAACCGAAACTACTCGGTCTTCTAGCGGCCAGCGTAAGCATGGGTTGAGGGAAGGGTGGTGTACGCCAAGCTTGGTGGTGGTAAGGCTCTCGTTCTTCCTCCCCTGTTCAGTTTATTTCATCTCAGTGATTGTGGCTTATTTGGTTTTTTTTTTGTAGGTGTGTTTCTGATGTGAAGAGGCTGGGATGATGACACAGCAGTGGAGAGGCTCATGGTGGCTGAGGTGTATGGCTCCGGTGGAGAGGGAAGACCGCGCGGTGATGGTCATGGAGGAAGCTAGCTGGTGATGGTGGTATGGTTTGATGTTGAGGTTGATTGAAGATGATGATGAAACATCATGGGAATTGGGGAGGTTCACGGTGGTTGGAGATTGGAAGTGATGGTTGTTGAAGATTGGGAAGCCGCGGCTATGGGGGGGAGGCCGCGGCCTCTGTACCCTCCTTCCCTCTTTTTTTTTAAAAAAAATAAAAAATAAAAAAATAAAAATTGCTGATGATGTTTCTGCTGCTATTACCTTCTCTTTTGGTTGTTGTTACTGGGTTGTATGGCTGGACTGACTGATGATTTCTTACAAGTTCTCAAGATTGGTGTTTTAATTTTTTTTGGTCTTCTGAATTCTCTCCGTTGATGATCCTTCCCTGATGATCTGCCCCTCCATATCTATATTGTTCTCTTTGCATTTTGCCAATTTTGTCGAAAGGGGAACCAAAAATTCAAGGACATCGTCATTCGGTTTTTTGATTTTTCCTGCTTTTCTCGTCTCTATGCCTCACGGGTTTACTTCGGGGAAGAGAAGGAGAGGAGCCCGTGACTCCTTTTTTCATTTTTCATTTTTTTTTGTTTTTGAAAATAATTAAAATTAAAAACAAACTAGTAATTAATTAGTTTTAGTTTTTTTTATTTTAGGAAGTAATTAAAGAGACTGTAAACTGTGAATAATAACAAAAGTAAATCAAAATGCAAATTTTTGGATTTTCTTCTCAAAGACTGGACAAAATCAGGTGTTCACAATGGGTGTCTAAAACTATATCTTTAGAGTATGTACAAGAATCATTTCCTTTTTTACTTGTTCAAAAAAAGGGAAAATTGTGAAAGGATTGTGTGCCTTCTTCCATAAAGATTTCAGACCAGCCAACCAATCATTTTCATGGCATTTCCCCCAAAATAGTGCATGTACTAAGTGGTGTCCCTTTTTGGATGGGTTACAGCTCTAAGATTAAATTCAAAATAATTCAGCAATAAATTACATCACGTAATAATCAGACTTTGGAATTTCAGAACTAGGGATCATAGAGTACTGTTGGAACTAGAGACAATTTAGAATGCGGATATAGCTGAGGGATGTGGTTAATATATTAATTTATATTTCTTTATGACCCAAAGAATAAAATTATGCTCTCTATATGCAACAACCTAAAGAGATGGATTAGTGCTCATCCTTGTTGTTCAAATATTAATTAACGAAGGAAAAGGTCTTTGTGCCAAAAACAAAAGTAAAGGCCTGAAGAATTCAAACTGATTGCTTGTATAGATTACTAACTTTCGGGATATTTATGTTAAAAAAAACATGTCAAAGTTGTGAAAGCGCCACATAAAGTTGTTTATTCATTATTTTATTATTTATTGTTGTCACCTCCCTTATTTTTCATTGTTGATTAATTCAATCTCAACCTCAGAATATTTTATTTCAAATAAATGCATGATTATAGTCCCTGCTTCCTCATGGGTTGATTGGTCAAAGATCAGAAGCTAATGTCTAATCTTAAATGCTACAAAATTTCTTGCAGATTGCTTGAATCAGCAATTGTAGATTGAGATTCTTAAGTCATTATGAGGCTTCAAATTTAGAGCTTTTATCCCAACTCAAATCGGGTCTATATATGATGAGTATCATGTTACACATGGAATTTCTCTCTGTGAATGGTCTAAAAAGGGAAAAGAACTTGCATATGAAGGAACTGCATAATTGAAAAAAGAAAAGAAAAATTGCATTCCTTGATTGTTTACTTTCCTTTGCAATTTGAATGATACGTGGAATTATTCTATATATTTCTCCTGCTCAAAACTTTTTGAGGGTTGAGCCTTTAAGAGCATAAGGAGAATAGAGACACATAATGAATGGAGTGTGGCTTTCTGTCAAGAGGACACTTCACTGCAAACCACACCAAGAAGAAGTTCATGATCCAAAGGCAATTAGGCATCAAAGAAGTACTCGGAGAACAAATTCAGGTGAGCTTGAGCGTTCAAATATCAAAGGGTTCATCCAAGGAAGCAAGAAGCATTCAGAAAAACCAAAAAGTTTCAATCCAAAACCCAAAGGGGGCATTGACATCACTCATACCATAACCCATGAAATTGTTTTTGATTGCTCAAACAGTGAAACTAAAGTTTTTCGATGTTGTCCTTGTCCTAAAAGTAGTAGCGGCAATAAAGGATCAGAAGTTTCTCGTGGAACAAGAAGGGCAGATACCCCTTCAATGACAACCCATCATGTTGATTACAATGAAGGAAACATGTTCTCCGACACAAGGATGTCAGTTCAGATAGATTCTGATGGTCCTTCAACTTTGATTTGTCGTAAATGTGGTGAGAAATCGAAGCATCTTGATGCTGTTGAAGCACACAACAAGCATTCAGGTAATGACTGGTTGAATTGGCATATCTGAGTTTAAGGTGCTTCTGATTTTTGAGACGTGTTCTTCACTTTATTTTCCTTCCCTCGTTTAGTCGCAATCACTTCTCTTTACCTTGTCAGGAATAAATAAATATATATAGATAACCAAATTTAGTTTTGCTTACCCTCAGAAGTCAGAAAGTAGAACCTTGGGGGAGAAAAGTTGTGTTATTTGTACTCATGGGTGTGGGATACTGTGCCGACTCACATCTCATCTACCATTAGATGGGAAGTGGATCCCATTTAAGTAAGGTCCACATCTCATTCAATAGTGGATGGAGTATGAGTCGACACGATGTCCCATAATCTATGAGTGTAACTAACATTTCTCTTGGGGAATTCAATGTGCTTCAGAAGAAAATGGAAATGAGAGATGGTAAAAAGTGTTATACATCTTTACACCGAACATAGTTTCGTCAAGCATTAAGTAATTGCTACTAGTGTGGGAAAGCTGATAGGGATTTAAACAACCGTTGGTGCATCAGTTAGAATTTCTTAGGAGATTTGTTGCAATGATCATGTGTTGACCGGACTGTTCTCTTCGAGATTGCATTCTGTGCCGGTCTTCATGCTTGTTTGGTGCATACGGCTCTGATTTTTAAAGTTTTGCAAAGTCAATTTTAGAAGATTTTCATTTGGTCCTAATTTTCTTCTATATAATATTCTAGTTTAGATTCTGCACAGTTAGCTAGTGATTTTCAGAATCTACTAGCAACTTTGGTAACTAACTAACTAAAAACAAGATAGCATTTACCATATGGACTTAATATCATGCTTCTACTGGTTATATTTGTGTTTTTTTTTTTTAATATATATACAGGTTAGCTGATTGCTTTCCATGATTTGCTTAAACCAATACTAAATGGTTTTCTTTTATGAATCTAGTTTATCAACACGTACTATTTTGCAGTAGCTGAACTTCAAGAAGACTCATCTAGGCAGATTATAGAAACAATATGCGGAACAAGCTCGGTTAATTCTGAAAACATGTCAGGGCAGATAGATTGTATCTTAAAGGTGCAGAACATGCCAAAAACCTTTGCTTGCTTTGAAGAATATAGAGAGAAGGTAAAGATTAAGGCTGACAAACTAGAAAACAAGCACCCTCGTTGCCTGGCAGATGGAAATGAGCTTCTAAGGTTCCATGGCACAACTATTGCTTGCTCACTAGGCATAAACAGTTCTTATAGCCTTTGCACTTTGGAACATTGTGGTGTATGTCAAATTCTGAGACATGGTTTCTCCACCAACAAAGAATTCCAAGGTGCATTAGGGGTTTACACCACTTCTACAAGTGGAAAAGCCTTTGATTCCATTAGGCCATCCATCGAGAGACCATTTTCAAGACAATCTGTTATAGTGTGCAGAGTAATAGCCGGGGTAGTTTTTAGTCCTGTTGGAGAAATTCAAGAGCAGGTTGAGTCGGGGTTTGATTCATTGGCACAAAAAATAAGTGGTCATTCAGACATTGAGGAACTCTACGTATTAGATCCCATAGCTCTGCTCCCATGCTTTGTGGTAATCTACAAACAACAAACAATGAAACTTAGAAGGCTCAACTCAAGCTTGAGAAAAAGTTTTTGAAGAGTGAGTAGCTTTTGAAATGGTAGTTTTCATATCAGAATTGTGATCCTTCTCAAATATCAAACTTAGATAGAGCTCCCGTATGTTAATTTGCTTGTGATGTATACATCCAATATCCGTTCAAAGTTGTACAATATTATCAATAATTGGATTAGCAACTTCAAATGTTGCAAGCACGAAACAATAACGTATATTCTTGATAGGGGAAGATAATGAGCTTTTAAGGGTTAAAGAAAGGGAATCGGTCTCCCTGAGTTCCTTTAACTTCCCTCCGTTATCAAACTGCCAAGCAAAGAAATATATTTTCGTTCTCGTCATTCCCCTTTTCTTCCTCTATTACCTGTGATCCAAACAAAATGTACACAGAATCAAAAGATCTTGTGTTGTGTCTTAATTGATGAAGGGTATTCGTTTAATTGTTTATGTTACATGTGGTTGGAATTTTCAAACCATTGGAAGTGGAATCCAATTTGAAGTAAACTTACAAGAAGTAAAATCCAATTCGAAGACTTCATGTATGTTGTAAGAAAAAAAATACAATTTGAAGACTTTACAAGCATTAATATAGTCAAAGGAAGTCACTAGAATTATCATGACAACTAGATCTAAGGTGAATATTAGTTGGAAGTGATCAAGATCAACTTGATTAAGTTTTAAATACTTTTGCTTGTTACGCATCAAGAATTCTATAAATAGAGCATACATTGGAGCTTCTTAGGCATTCTAAGTTTATTAGCTCTTTTGGTGTTAGAGAAGTTTGTTTTATCCTTTTGTTACTTTTTTTTTGTGTGTTGAGTATATACACCGATGAGAAAATCCTATGAGGTATTTTAGGTATACTTGGGAGCTTGAGTTTAAGTGAAGTATAAATACTTTTATATTTTTCATTATATTTCCATAGTGAAATGTTTGGTTGTCGCCTTTGCTCGTGAATATAGGTTATTTGCCGAACCACGTTAATTTTTGTGTCATCTTCACTTTATGCTTTCGTATACACTGTTCGTGCCTGCACATCATTTCATAAGAGTTTATTAGTTAGGTAATCAAATAGGACTCATATGCCAAATATGCTACCCATGCAGCACAACTGTTGTCCCTTCTCTTTTTATTTGATTGCAAGTTTTCCAGATGATAAAACAATATTCGGTCCAAGTTTTGATCATTTTTCTGTTAAATTATATATATATATATATATATATATATATATATATATATATATATATATATATATATATAGATCGTTGCCTTCAAGTTATGCTTTAATTTTCTAGTCATCTGTTGCTATGTCAATCATAGCAAAATATAAAAAAAACCAAGGTAGGTAAGTTACTATGATTGATCAAGTGATAAAGGATTTGGATAATATGTATGAGACCTTATGTTTAAATCTCATAGCTATTAATGTAATTTTATAGATACAAAAAAAAGGGAGAATAAAATGAGGACTGATCAATATAATCTTGCATCCTCTTGATCCTTATAATAAGACAAATTTATGGACAAATTTGTAGACCATTCATTTGTAAGCCTGAAGTGCTACTACTAATGGTAGGAGGAGGAATAGCAGTTGTAGTAAGAGTAGTAATAACAATATTACTATTATTATTATTATTAGGAGGAGGAGCAATAGTAGTAGTAGTAGTAGCAGTAGTAGTAAGAGGAGGAGTAGCAAAACAATAACAATAGTAGTAGCAGCAACAGCAATAGCAGTACTAGCAGCAGCAGCATTATTATTATTATTATTAAGTTCAATTTGAGACTAGATGTATGAACATGGGCTAAGGGGAGTCTTGGGCTCCTCATAGCTACTCCATCGTTGCTTTCCAATTTTTTTGGTTATCGTGTTTATCTTTTTTTATTTAGGTACCATGTTCATCTTTTATTTTCTTGATAAGAAATTTATAATCATTATTTAAAGATTAGTTTGATATAGATATTTGTGTAAATATTTTTACATTATTAATATATATATTAATTAAAGTTGGGTTCAAATGGATGTCCTGGTAAGGCTAGACCCTTGCCATCCCCACAACTTGACCTATAACACAACACACAACCTAATTTGGGACCCGATCTATATTTGACCCTTAACCCAATGAGCTAGGACACACTAACCAGATCACGTCCATTGCCCTTGTTAGGATTGTACAAAGGACGAGTTGAGCTGAGTTAGACTAAACCCAAACCCTACTCAATTTTTAGATTGGGCCATTTCTTGGAACCCGAAACCAACCTAACAATGACCTGATTAAGGACTAAGTCAACCCGGCTTTGAAACAACATATTAAATTTTGGAAACTATACATTGTATAATTATTAAATTTTACAAGTAAAAAATAAAATTCAAGAAATATTTTGTAATATATATTTCAAAATAAATTATACCAATATAAAAATAATATTAAGTTATCAAAAATATTTTTTGGAGTATAAAATCTTATAATTTAACAATAATTATTATAAATAAATGCGACTCTAAAAAAGATATTGACTTCGGGTCAGGTCAGGCTAACTTGAAACATAACCCGAATCCAGTTCAAAAAGTGTACCGGGTCAAATTTAAGGACTCAAACCTGACAAAATAAGATCCAAGCCAAGCTAGGTTGACAGGTCGGGTCTTAAACACCTCTAGCCCCCACATTCATTGTAACATCCTCCCAAGTACAGTATCATCCTTAAGTCATGATAGCGGACTCAAGAGTTGTTACTTATAAATTAGCGAACCTTTCTTAAATAACTATAGCAAATTCGATGGGTTCGTGTAATAACTAACGTAATTAGATTAAAATATATAACACAAATACAAAATATTTATTTAATATAAAGTCAATTACATAAGGAAGCTCTAATATGAACTTTAATACATATACAATCTCTATTACATTTATATACATTGACTCCAACCAAATACAGTGAACTAAAATATCAACTACTGCAACCCCGAGTTCTTTCCCATAGTAACCGCGTTGTTCTCTAAATCAATCTGGAGGCGACACGGGAACACAAAACACATAGGAGTGAGAATTATACAATTCTTGGTAAGGTAACTCCCCAAAAACTTAATTATAATGTCATCGTTATTGCCCCAGCCACTTCGATTTATTAAGAAAATGTAAGCATGAAACATATATCAAAGGTTCATTTTAAAGTTATAAAGCTATTTTTTCAAAGTGGGTCTCTTTTATTATTCAATCACGTAATTTGTACATATCATACTACTCAACATCATATAAACCATATATTGCTAACTCACAACTTAAAAATATTAGCCTCAATATTGATACTAAAATTCTTCACTTAGCACATAAGATAAAAGACTACTTAAAACAATTTCTACTTTAACTTGTCTTGGTGTCACGACTTGACCTAGGCTCGTGACTGGCACATGGGAAATCCTCATTTCCACGTAAGTCTCGTGACCTCTGAGCCACTCTATATGCATAAAATAACACACTTTTCATTTTGAAGCCATAACTTTATTTAAACTTTATATCTGAAAATATAAAACTGAAACATTTGATGTACGAAACCCTAAAGATGTCTTAATCTCACTCTGAAAACCAATAAATCATGTGAACCGAATCATAATTATATCTGTAGTTTATTCCATAAACTCTAATTAAACTCTACGATTTCAAAACCATACTTATAAACGGAAAACATATACATTGTTGTTCTAAATACTGAGACTAAGTACATAATCTGAAAATAATGCATGGCTCGGATCCTACTTGCACATCTACTAGAGCACTCTACTCTAACAAGACTTTAATCTAAGCCTTACTCTGAAGTAAGACTCACCACTAAGAACCACTAAGTTTGCCAAATTGAAGGCTGAACAATATATGTACTTGCAACTATGAGGAGGAAGGGAGAGGGGTGAGTCCACGGACTCAGTGAGTGACCTCTCATCCATCACCCACATAGAACAACAATAACCATATATAGATATACATGCACTGGCAAAACATTTTCAATATTTACATAATATAGCTACTCTCGGGAAAATACTTTTTATGCCATAAATTCATAAACAAACATCTCTAAAACTATAATCTATTATAAACCATTTGATATTTTTGTATATAATCTAATAGAAAATATATCTCTATATTTATAAACTCATAGAAAAACATCTCTAAATTCTTGCTTCAACAAGAAATTCATTTCTCATATGTATAATATCTCTTAAGTCAAATATTCTCTTAAAACATCGATAATCTCTGAAAATCATTAATACTACCTGAAAACATAAACAACAGTACACTACTAGAGAAACAGGAATCTCTACTCTGTGATTCTTCAAGAACCAAAAATGTTATGCTCTATGATCCATTGGGATCTGATGTGGACACCTAAATAGGTTCCACTCTCTGCTCTATGAGATTGTTCTCTCGGAACAACTTGGTACCAGGGTTAACGATCGGGGTTCAGCCGTTAACTCGCTGTTTGTTTCTCTATAGCTACTGTCTAGTCTCTAATTCAATAAACATATTGTTTTCTCTAAATCTCTATTATATACTCTAATCTTGGTATCAAACTCGTTCATATATAAATACTTTATTCCTTGAAATCATCGAGATAAATCACAAAATCTCTAGATACAATCATACTCATACTCTAGCTCTTTACAAAACTGTTTAAATACGAAAACTCTTGAAACTCTAAAAGCTCTAGACTCATGTAACTCTAGCAATCTGAATTTAGCATAACTGTGACTATGAAATTATGCCCAAGGGATCACCCGCTTACAAGCATTTCAATTTCAAGCTTACAAAATATATATCTGGCAGTGGCTACGAATCATACTGAATTTCATATTTTTGGAATATCATAAGACTGAATTTCTAAAATCTCATTTTTCAAGATAACTTCTTTTATAAATTAATAACTCTAATATCATAGATTAAAACGGAAAGGTTCAAATCATGAAATCTCTAACATTATAATGAAACGTCTCTGCTTTATATTTTTTGCCAAAACATCTTAATTGATACTCTAAAATCATATTTCGAAATATCTAGTCTTGAGGTATAAGTATGTCATAACTCCAGAAACATTTTGAATATACTAAAAAAACTTATTAAATCATATACTCTTATAGTAAATCTTTTCGCGAATATATATAAAATATTTTCATAGCACTCTATACATCAATCACGATCCTATGATTTTCTAAATACATAATTCGTGCTCTTTAAAAATCATAACCTTGTCTAGATTGCCATACTTACAAAATCATATATATATATATATATATATATATATATATATATATATATATATATATATAATCATAATTTCATCTCTAATATCACATTTGACAATTATCATGCATAAAACATATTCATAATGATAAAACTACGGTTATGAGATCAAACCCACTCATCGTTTGGAGTCGGGAGTATGTAGACACCACCAACTTGACCTCTAAGGCATGGAATGATACCAACAACTATCATAGAGCAACATTCACTCAAGATTAGTCTCCACTAATCTCTAAACAACTCTAATCTAGCTCTAACAACATTGGGGGAGCACCCTCACTTGACAACAATGGAGAAAAACAACAACCCAAACCAAGAATATGAAAGAATGGAGACAAAATCTATCAACATAAACATACCTTGATGATTTGGGGGAGTTAGACTTGAATGAGATTGAGCAAAGAGGTGAGAGGAGGGTTTGGGAGTGAAGAGGAGTCAGATTTTGGGCAAGAAATCCGAAGCAAAGGGTTTTATAAGGGTGGGGGCTCTCCTGTAAGTGAAATGATGTCGTTCTGCACTGTTGCTATACTGCTGACACCGCTATAGCTGTCCTGCCCACTTATCTCCAGAGACCCAATATCCACGCTGCCACATACTGTGACCGCTATAGCAGTCTTGGACCACTATAGCGGTGACAGTTCACCCAAACACCCAGTTCAAGGGTCTTTCATGCATCTTAGGCTTTCCCGGCCACACGGGTGGGTCCTAAGGGACCTTGGGGCAGTATGAAACTTATCCGTCGCCACGTATACCTGGGGCATCACACTTGGCCCTTGAATAATCTTGTCACGTCTGGGCGTTACGTACCGCCGTCTCCATCGTGGCAATAATGGGTAATAGAATGTTTTTTAGGGCTAAGTTTATTCCAATACATGATCATCAGATTTATTTTCTCTAATTCTCACACAGACTTATTCTTAACCAGGTTTACTTTTCCCAACTCAATTTAAGGGTATTCGGGTTTACTTTCCCCGACAGACCAGATTTACTTTTTTTAGCCCAAGAATTATAAATCTTACACTCTTCTTGGTAGTTAAGTTTATTTTCTTTAACAAACTGGATTTACTTTCTTCAACCCAAGAATTATATATTCTCATGCTTTTCTTGGTAATCAGGTTTGCTTTTCTCTCACGTGCACACAATTATAAGGAGTATTCATATCTATGTGTACCAAACCTCATCAATAAGCTCACTTGCTCAATTATTCATATTCATATTCATCATCGTTGAATCAAGTCATTATATCATTAATTTAAGACATTCTCACTATTCCAGCACCCTAGTAGATTTACGATTCCAGTAATAACATTTAATTTCCATATCAAATGGCTAATTCAAGAGCCACAAAAATTCTCCATGACACCTCAATGTGTCTAAGAGACCCTGTAAAAATTTCACAGCAAACGGAGTTTTCTAACCATGTTAATTAAATTATACAAGTTTGGTGGTTAGAGACTACTTATTAACAGCTCAGACCAGTATTCTCAAAATTTTTAATCCTAATAAATGGTTGAATTACTACAAAGGATGAATCAATCATTTGTTATAGTAACAAAATTATACAATTTTACAGCTTCAGTTTCAATAATTTTGACAACATAAGTACCAGTTTGGTTTCTAATTTTTTTAAGGCAGTATCCCTTAAAACCAATGTTTAAGATGTGATCTTCCACATATAATTTTTTGAGCCCATAAAAATAACCACAAATATGTCTAAAAATTCACAAAATTTCTCTGTCTGTAGCCAAATCGAAAATCCAGCAGTCTAGTCCAAACTTCTCTTGACAAAAATGATTTTCTAACCTCATCCAAACACTTCACTAAAATTAACACATCAATATCAACATAATATCAACCAATATAACTAGAAATTTTGGATTGAAACTAGTGAAAATTTCTTAGAAAAATTTTGAAAGAAAAAAGCCAAAGAAAACCCTGCTCTTGGAAGCTATTGAATTCTTGTCCCTAGCTTGTTCCAAGATGGAAGTTGTTTACTCCAAAGATCTTAAAACATGCTCAAACCCTCCTCTAATCAGTGATGGGTGAGGAAATAAGGTGGGGTTTAGAGATTCTAATCAGTTATATTTTTAGAGGTTGAAGTGTAGAACAATTTTAGTGAAGGAAGATTTTGATTTTAACAAGGTTTGGCTTAGGATTTTTGAGGTTGAAGATCAAGGTTTTGGTGAAGAAGAAAATGGAAGTCCTGCTCTCAAGCTTGCTGGCCGAAGCTGGAATGGCTTGCCGAAGAAGAAATTGATCATATTTATCTTGTAATAAATGCTTAAATTCTTTATATGATAATAGATAAATCCTAATCGAAGAAAATAAATCGGATGGCTATGATTCAATCTTGTAATTCAAGATTGAATCTTAGCCATTCATTTGGTTTAAAGAGATAAGGTCATTCTTTTTGTAGAGATCTAATTAGTTTTCAGTGTTAGAAATCATACACCAAAACTTTACCAAACGGGTAAAACAGTGTACCCGGACAATCAAACATTGCTTGAAAATTAATTTTAAATATAAAATCTTTATTTTTAATTATCTCTAATCTTACTCCTATAATTTCTCAGTTTTGGGCACCTCCGGGTTCCAAGTCTAAGGTTTCGGCTAACCCAACGGGCCAGCGGGACTCGCAAGTTACTATTTATTTATTTTTTTACAAATTCGTTGGATTGTCCTCATTATTATTGAAACTGTTAGATTTTTGAAATTATGTCTAATAAAACTTAAATTAATTTTTAAATAATTTTTAGGATGTTATATTCATGGCCCTACTTGGATTCCTTCCCTAGAATCCCTCCGCAACGGTTAACTTCATTATTGCCATTGTAAAGACTAACAGAGCTTTCCCCAATAATGAGGAAGAAACGGTACATACTCCCCCCTAGGGTTATGGAGTGTAAGTTAATTCTTAGTCTAAATACCAGTCTACCATACCTTACGTAGATAAGAAGAAATTCTATTGTTTAATAAAAAAATATTATTTGTACTTACCATATATAAAACATCGTACTAGCTTACATTTTATTCACCATTGAATGGGATATAGACCCTGTTTAAATAGAATCTACACCTCATTCAATGGTTGATGAGATGTGAATTAGTAGGGTCTCATACATGACAAGTACAAGTAATATATCTCATAGTAGAAACATGAATAATTTGTGGATGAGTTTTTTTTTAATTGAAATTAGGATGTCCATCATGGGTAGATCGAATTGGGTAGCTAGCCGCTGTACTAGGTAGTGAGCTCCGGCCCTGCCATGAAGAGTATTGTGCATCATGTGAGGGTGGGCTAACTATATCGCATAATAATAATAATGGAAAAGGAAATGATTGTGATTAATTAATGAATTGTATTATTTTGACACTAAAAAAATAGGCGTCTATGCATGTTTATCCAAATCTAAAGGTGGAGGAATAAAGTGGGGTTGTTAAAACAAAAATATTATTCGTACTTTGTTTCAGAGTTGCGTTCTTAAACACCAAAGAGACAAAGAAACAAACTAAATAACATCAAATGATATAAAATAATATGAACGAAATAAGAACAATTATCGAAATTCCTCTTTTTATTGGAAATTTTCCTCTTTGATTACAAAAGGTATTTTTTCTCTCTAACTTCTCTCTAGAATCAAAAAGCAGTTTTTCTCTCTAAAATGAGTGGGAATGTTTTTGTGACATGAATAGTATTACCCCTATTTATAGACAGGTCTAGGAAGGCAAATTGGACTTTTCTTCCTTCCAGTACTATTTCCATGTTTTGGGGCTTACATGGCATATTTTCATTTGTTATTCATCATTGGTCCATGGACTCTTTAATTCAATATCATATCCATTTGGTCAAGTGTTGGTATGGTCTATTAACGTCCCTTCTCAATTTGGCATCCCTCTTAGGGCACATCTCCTTGCGCATCTTCCTTATACGTCCCTACAAGGCGCTCCTCCTCAGGCGTTCCAATTGGGCACTTCTACTCAAATGTCTTCCTCATGTGTCCCTCTTGGATGTTCCTCCTCAAGTTGTAAGTGCTCCGCCTCGGGTGTCCCACCTAAATGCTCTTCCTTAAGTGTCCCTCTTGGGCAATCATTTGGTTGTCCCTCCTTGAGCATCCCTCTTCAGGCGTCCCTTTTTGGGGAGGGGGGATTGTTGAGCTCTTCCTCAAACATCCTTCTAGGTTTTTCACTTACCTCAGGTGCTCTAAGGGGGCTCTCATTCAAGAAGTTAGGCACACCTCCAAGAGCTCCTCTTCATACTTGGACGTTTCAAGGATGACTTTAACATGGTTTTAGTATATCTCCGAAGCATACTCATAATTTATGATACATCGTGTCGATTAACATCTCAACTATTATTGGATGAGTTGTGTTTCTCCTTAAATGGAACCCACACCTTATTAGATGAAATATAAATTGATATGATATCTTATATATTATGAGTATAAATAATATAATTAGTATTAAAATAAAGGTTCAATGAGACAGTGAGTGTTAAAAAAATATTTCTCTTAGTTATGAGCATGGATGGGAGAGAGGGCCTAGTACGCGTGTTGGGGTGGCGAATTAGGAGAACGGCTCTCGGGTGGTGCCAAAGGGCAAGTTGGGCAGTGGCCGCCTGTAGGCTGTAGCCAACTCTAAATCTATCCAAAGCGCCCCTTTTAATCAATCAATTGATCAATTTCCCTTCATTACGTTGTCGTGTGTGTCATAACTCTTAAGTAATATATAGTACGGAAATGCAAGGGAATTGAATTGGCCGTGGTGAGAAGAGACGATAAACGGGGAGGAGGAATCTCTCACCGAGACTTGCGCCAAGTCGCACGCGATCTTACCCTCCTCCTCTTTTAACTTTTATCTCTTTCTTCTCCATTCTTCTTTTCTTTTTCTTCCCCATTTCCCATTATTTCCCCCTTTCATTCTAAGGCTAAGCCCAACTGCCTGAGGCTAAGGCTGGGTGGGTAATTGGGTATGTATTATGCACCTGCTCTCCTTCCTCTCTTCTATTCTCTGCGTGTTTGTTAGATAGTTAGATTAGAGCTTAGATCTGACATTTTCGAATCCTTACATGTCTTCAAATCTGATCATCTGAAGGTGCTATTCGTCCCCATTGCGTTATCTTATTTATTATCATTCAGCACAACAGGTGTTTTTTTTCTTTGCTGTTGCCTTTACCATTGGATTATTATTCTGTTTCAAGAAACCATCGACAAAATAATCAGATTAGCACCCTCTCTCTGGGTATATATCAGAACCTCAAATTCACTCAATTCTTGCTCTGCCTTCACAATGCTTATTTAGCATGATCACCATACCTTTGATTCTGGCTTCCTCTTGTACATTGATTCTCTCCAATCTCACTGATTTATTTATTTTTTCTTTTCATTCGGATGGGTTATTAATCTATTAGGTTGGATCGACAATGTAACCCTATGTTGTATTCAATTATCATATTCTTGCAATTATCCTTAGCTGGTGAATGCTGATCCCGTTGTTCAACAAACATTCTCTTTCATGATATTCATTTGTGGACATTCCTTTGAGGAAATGGGAAAACACTTGTTGAGTTGTGGGTGTTTTATATTTCAAATGAGTTATTTTATTTGTACTCACCGTACATGGGACATCGTACCGACTCACATCTCATCTACCATTGGATTAGATATGGATCCCACTTGAATGGGTTTCACATCTCACATCCAATGGTGGATGTGACGTGAATCGACACAGTGTCTCATATGTAGTGTGTACAAATATATTTTTCATTTCAAATAGATATTTATTCCCTTTCCTCTCAGAATTTTCTTACGCCTTACTACTGTATCCTTTTCCCATCTTGATTTGTTTTGGCAATGGAATTGACTTGTTCCATGTTTGTTCCCCTATATTTTGAATAAATTATTTGGTTCATCCAAAGTGGGAAACTATTTTCAGCATTGTCTCTTGCATTGGAACGACGCATGTTCATATTTACTTGTGGGGGGGTTTTAATTAAGGATTGAATTTAGCTGTAAAAGTGGTGTAACTTACAGGCTTTGCCCCTTTGCAATTAGCATCTCTCTGCTTCTGCTCCCTGTATACCAATGCAATTAATGAGTACCAGTGGTTTGGTTTACTGAGATGCTGTTTTCAACAAATGCCATTTAGTTATTCCTTGATTAAAGATTAGGTCCGAGAGACTACATTTTGTCCGAGGGAAGACACTTCATAGAATTCAACATTTCCCCATAGGTTTTGAATGAAAATGCTATGATTTCAAAAGCTATGATTTCAAGATTTTTTATTTTTCTCATCTTTCATTTCTAGTCACTTAGTAACTGCTATTTATGAGGCCATGGAACAATGGAACTGCTACTTGGTTAACCCTTATTGCATTTTTGTTAAGCCAAAAATATGTGCCATTTTATCTGAATGATTGTATAGAAGGGATGAATTGCAAGCTTGAATTGTCATAATATTGCCTTACATAACATTGTTAATAATAGAAGCACAAGTTCACAGGTGTTTGACAATTGACATGATGTACTGCAGCTTCAGGCAGGCCGGAGAAGTTTATTCTAGAAGCCATGGTTCTCGACACCATTCTGCCTTCTCCTCGGATGAGGTCTTCAGCTTTCAAGAAGCAGTTTCCAAAGGATGAATTGGGCAGTTGGTCAACACTGGCCTATAGGCATCGCTTCCTCTTGACTACTTTTGTTCTGCTAACTGTCCTTTGCACTGTTTATCTCTACTTTGCTGTCACTTTAGGGGTTGGTGACACCTGTTCTGGGTTAACTGGAGCTGAGAAAGCTTCATGCAGCATGGAGCATGTTAAGGGTTCTATGGCCAGGGGTAAACTCAAAATTCTTTGATGTTTCAATTTTCAAATATTATTTTGATGTTTTTTTTCCCTGACCCCACAGGTATAGGGGACACAAGGTTTAGTCTTAAGCTACAGTATTAATGTGTGATGTTTGAATGCGGCTGGTCTCAGTATCTGTGAGCCAAAATGTACAATACGTGTAGAAAGCAATTCCGTTGATAGTTGATACAATATAAGTTTGGTGATTGCTTACTAATACATATACATTTTTGAGCATTGTAGTAGCAAATTGAAGTTTTGAGTTTGTCACAATGTTTGTATGGCTGGTTCTAAACCTCATTTATCATATACCAAGTGATTTATTCACAAAGCAATATTGGTACAAGGTAAGTGTGACTTTTTCAGTCAATCCTTTTTTTCTTTTGTTGTCTGAGTACATACATCTTTATTTTTTGCCCCTAAAATGATTCATCGAAATCCCAGCTTTACAAGGGGAGAAGAAAAAGAAGTATCCTTTTGAAAGCATAACAGTAGGAAAGCGTGTTTTGCATGGGCGATTGTCATGGCCTTTGACCCAAAAAACCCATTTTTGCCGTCTTGAAAATGAATCATCAAACGGGCCAAATCCCAGAGCCCAACTTTACAAGCGGAGTAGAAAAAGAAGTATCCTTTTAAAAGCATGACAGTACAGTAGGAAATGGTGTTTTGCATGGCCAATTGCCATGGCCTTTGACCAAAAAAAAAATTGTCATCGCCGAAATAAAAAGTTGAAATTGAATGATTAATCACCATAAAGAAAGAAATTGAATGATTAATCTATAGTTTACCTTAAAGATTAGATTTAATTTTTATAGTTATTTTTTATTTTCGTTTTTCACTTTCATAATTTTACTAAGTTAGATTTTAGTTTCTTAGGAATTAATAAAATAAAAACTGCAAATAATTCTCAATAGAAACTAGACGTAATATTATGAGTACATAGAAGAATTAAAATTTAAGCGATTAATACGATATAAGTTGAAAAGAAAATGTCGAAAATCCTATTTTTGTCAAAATGTATATAAAAAATTAGTGTACAAAGGAAAAAGTCGCAAGAGCTAAAGATAGGGAATAATTATTTGGTTTATTCAAATAAACAGTTTAAAAAAAGGGCCTGTAAATTCAATGCTCTGTTACCTAACTCTGTAATTAGCACGAGCAAAGGTGATCCAATAAAGAAGAGCAAGAACGCTACCTAGTCCAAGAGCATGGCCTCTATGATTTTATAGAAGAATATCATATTTTTTTTATAAAAATTTAATGGCTAGTCTTATATTTTAGAGTCTATTTGGACATTTATGTCTTAATAACTTTAGGATGATCTTGACATGTTATCATATCGATCTTGACTTTCTTCTTGTATGAAGAAATCATGAGTCTTTCACGGGAAACATATTGCATTTATATTAACATCAAATGCATGTCATATTCCCCTTATTTATGGCTAAATATAATTATTTAAATTTCTTGAATTATGCATAGTTAAATCAATATTTTGTAATATACAAACTTAGTAGGACCATCAAGTGCGTATATTTGGTATTACCAATTTGAGATATCAGTATTAATAATAAAATTGTTCTAACCACTCATTTTGCTTGTCATATAAGCATAATTATGTTAACAAAATTTTAACATGAACTTGTAGCATAAGTTCAAAAATTACATGTAGCTATGAGATAAATTAAGATATAATAAATTTATGATTTTATATTTATCAAATTTGAAATTTAAAAAATTGAGTTGAATGTTAAGAAAATTCACTAATAAAATGTTATTAAAATCCATCAGTGAGTAGTTTTATAAAATAGTTTTATTTTTAGTAAACTTTTCAAAATTTTAGATTTTAAAATGCTTTAGAAGTTGTCCAGTGATACAAGTTTCTTGCTAATGTTTCTTAAATATTAATAGATAATAATATGATTAACAAAAACTTCTAAAAGCATGTAATAATTCCTAGAGTTGGAGGATTCATTTTTCGAAAAAGTTTGCTGAATGGGCAGTGCAGTGCAGTCCAAGTTGGGTGGTGCTAGTGCCCAGGTGAAAATGAAGGTACGAGTTGGCCTTATTTCCTCGGGTTAACCTAAATTAAACAAAAAAAAAATGATAGTAGCAAGAGTTATATTATTTATATTTATAATATATAACATATTATATTAACTTATATCTCATTTATTATTATATAAAATATAAATATTATTCAAATAGGATTCATATCTTATTTAATAGTGAATGATATAAGATGTAAATTAATATATTATCCCATATATAACTAATATTTTGCCTGTCACAAAGGAGATTGCCAGAGTGGTAGGGCAGATGTCCTTATCATCAAGAGGGAGAGTCAGACGATGCTACACTGGACAAATTATCTGGTGACGCATGTTCTTGTATTCCCTTATTTACTTAATTGAGGGGGATCCTCAAATGGGAGTGGTAGCAAATATCTACGCTGTCTTCTTTTTTTTTTTTTTTTAAGTTGGTTGGTCTAATTTTTATATAATTTATAGTATCTTTTTTTTTGAAATTTTTTTTCATTGTTATTATTTCTATTTTATTAATTTTAATTATTTTTAATATTTATTTTTATTTATTTTTTAAAGAAGTTGGTTGTCTCAACTTCTACTATGTGTATAATATTTTTTTTCTTTTTTTATTGTGCTTTTTTTTTATAATTTTAAATGTTTTTAATAATTTTTTATTTATTTTGTAAAGAGTTTGATTTGTATAAATTTCTTTCTATGTATAGTATATTTTTAATTTTAATTTGTTAATTATATTTTCTTAAAATTTAATTGCCTTCCAAATTTATTTTGTAATATTATTGTATTTTTATTAAATTTGCTTTGGTATTACTATTTTATTTTGTTATGAGTTTAATTAATTATGACTTATAAATTTTTTAACTTGTTCTTTCAATTTTTTTGTGTTTTGTTTAATTGTTTTGTCCGAAACGGTGTTATTTTTAGTTTTTGATGTTTAATATTTTAATTTTTAGTTTTTAGTGGTGCTATTTTTTTCTTTTTTTTATCCAATTCGATTTGTTTGAACTGTGTTGTGTGACCATTTCTTTTTTAAAATTTCAGTGTACGTGAATTATATATAATGAACAATAAGAATTTTTTTTCTTTTTCTAAGCCATTCAAATTTTTAATTTATAAAATATTTATCATTTTATAATTTATATTTTTTTAAAGAAAAAAATTGTGCGTTTTTTCAAACAATTTTTTTCTTTTTTTTTTAACACAATTCAGTTACACCGAATTGTATATATTGAACAAGGCTTTTTTTCCTTTTCTTTTTTTTAAAGAATAACTAAATAAAAATAGTGAAAAGAAAAAAAATAAAAAGAAATATTGTACACTATATAGAAGTTGGTTGATCCGACTTTTTTTTAGAAAAGATAATATAGATATTGATTGATGAATATATAAAAGTGAACACCGTAATTAATCCATTCAATTACAAAATGGATCCATCTAGTCCAACCCAACCCAAACACATACACCTTGCCTATTACACGCAGCCGTTGAAAATGCCGTTCCCATTCCTGTTTCCTATTGCATTGCACATAGAAATAGCACAACACAACACCCCAACTAAATTCAATAAACAAAACAGAGTCCCATCCCAATAGCAGTAGCATCATTATTATTTTCGCAATACAATGAATCCGCCACAGTGCTGTCTTCTGCTGTGAGGCTCGTGATTTCCCTTCGCCCTTGCTTCTCCTTATCTTCTCCATTACCAACTTGTAACTTTAATTGATTTGAGCGAGTGAAGAATGTCGAAGAAGAAAGTTAGCGGCAATACCATGACACTCAAGGACTTCCATGGCGGTTCTATACCTGCTGATCTCCCTCTCCCTTCTGCTCCCTCCCTGTAAGTACTATTCAACTCCCCTCTTCTTTATTCATCATAAGCATTCCAAAGTTTCAATCTTTTCTCAAATGGGTATTCTATTCTGCTTCCATTTCAATTATTCATGATTTGAGATCTATGCCTTCTGAACCTTATTTATTTATTGGATTTTTGGCAGAACCGTGAGACCTTCAGATCGTTCTTCTGGTGCTGGGTATGAGCGAGCTTCTTCTTGGGGAAACCGGTCTCGTCCCAATACATCACCACCCACCAAGCGTTTCGATGACAAGACTCCATTTTTCACTCACACTGCTTATATTGGGAAGAATTTCGATGAGGATGAGCGCAAGCCCTTGGATGGAGGACTCTCAGCTCCGCGCAGAACTGTTGATGATGACACCGGTAGGGTCCCTCCTTCGAAATTCACTGCTCACAACAACTACAATAACAACAACAATCATTCAAGTGCTTGGTCTGCGCCTAATGCTGTTTCCAAGTTGGTTCATGCTAGTGCCCTTGACAAGGTAACTTCTGCCCCGTGGCATTCAAAGGCACCCCATCATCAGTCACTTGCTGATGTGAATAATGGTGAGAAGGAGCACTGTGATGCAGTGCTGGCAAGGCATGCTGAAAGGGGTTTAGCTATTAGTGACGATAAGGTGCATGGTGGAGGAAGGAATGAGTTTGTGGATTCTAAGTATTCTGATGTACGGAATAGAAGCTTTGAAAAACTAGGTGGCTCTGAGTTGCAACACTCCATGCCTGCTGCTGAACCAACTGAGAGACCTAAGCTGAAGTTGCTGCCTAGAACAAAAGCATTGGAAGTTTCAGAACCTTCTGTTCCGGATTATGCACAGGTATTCATCCACTTGGTCAACTAAGTTGATATCTTCTTATTGGCTTCATGAACTGTTTTATTTGATTCATGATAGGGATATTGTCTTGTTAAATGATTATGGTGTTGTTGATCTGCTAATCAGGTGCACGGCCAAGCCAATTCTGTGAAGCCTGTCTCTGATGGAACGGGGGGTGGAAAGGAGGCGGTACATCGGCCAAAGCTGAATTTGAAGCCTCGGTCACAGCCCCTCGAACAGTTGGAAGGAAACCCGGAAAGAGACAGGTTAGTTTCATAAGATAGTGTGAGTGAGCTAGGAAATGTTCAACTGTGTTAACTGTTATATGTCTGTTTCACACTTGCGATGTTTTCATAATTCCACCTGAATTAAATAACTCAGAAGATTTAGTAGCTTAGAACAGACTATTGCTTGTTTTGTTTTGATTTGTAGGGGAGGCCCTTATCTGGCTGAAATGTGCCTGTTGTGCTTTTTAAATCAATAAAGAGTCCGTATTCAGATGCAATAATGAAACAAAAGCTTGAATTTGCATGAAAGATTTGATAGCTTTACTAAAACCGAATAACAAGGTGATAAAATAGTGCAACCATGTAGGCTTTATATTGATTATTTTTCATTTGTTAGACACGGTTTTTGTCAGTGAAAGGAATCATGGTCATGTTGTTTATGTACCTTTTATAAGATAAAAGCTTTTGTTTCATTCATTGGCTATATATAAAAGCCTTGGCTCAATGATAAGGCTGCTTTGTGACTTGGTGGTCTATGCACAGAATAATTGGTGCAGATAGTCTTCACAGCTAATACAACCCAGGATACAACCTCCATTTTCTACTAGCTCTACTCTTAAACTAGTGAGGCTACTATGGAATAACTCTTTTGGATTGCTCAATGGAATTAAATAAGAAAATTTTGACAAGGTGATAAAGTAGTGTATGAACTTGAACGTTTCCCAAAAACCTATATATTAAAGTAGTGTATACCCTCAAGCCTCATTTCCTTTAAGGAATAAGCGGATGGTTTTATTCCAAAAAAAAAAAAAGAAGGAAAAATTGGTGGGTGCTAACTGCTAACCTCCACACGCGGGACACAGTTAGTATCCTTCACACTTGTGCAAGAGTACAAGGCATGTGATAATCGGGATAAACAGTCTTAAAGTTAGCTTTGATAATCAGACTATTAAAAACACAAATCTTCCTATTTACCTGTCTACAATGCATAATTTGTTTTCGCTGTGTATGTGAGATGTACACATTCAACCTCTAAAAATTGTACACCTCCATACTTACAAGAGTTGTGCAAGAGCACAGGACCAAGGCTACTAGATAACTTCTCTGAAATTGAGAAACAATACTGGGATGCTAAGTTAACCTTTGAACATGCATTATTAGTGAATAGTTTAGAGATGTGTTGACTTCTCGATCTAGTCCTTGTGCATCAAAGTAGAATTTTGCTTCCCTTGTAATTTTATGTTTGATTTGCTTGCTTTCATATGTGGTGTTTTTTTTTTTTTTTTTCACTTGCTGTTGTCAATTTTAGTTATGGATATGCCGTCAGTGAGCACACATTTTCTTTTGAATGAGTAATTGATTTGGGGTTGTTCATCCAGTGCTATGTGGCACTTGTGATATTTTGGGTATATAATACAAATATACAGGTAATACTTGGAGGGTTCTTGCTTTTGTTAATACTTGGAGGGTTCTTGCTTTTGTTTTTGTTCAAAATGAAAGCTCATATGAAGGAATGATCATGTTGAACTTTGTAACACTGTAGGATTTCACCTTTTGAGTCTTTTTGATACTCCATATGATATGGGTTACTTTGTGCTAGTTCATTTGGTTATTTAACATTCATTCATGGTTTCCTGTCTAATAATCAAACAACTGATGCAAATGATTCAGGAATGCTTTATTTGGTGGCGCCCGCCCGCGAGAACTAGTAAGTTGTTTCATTTATTTATCCTGAGTGCCAGTGAAAATTTACGTTTAACAGGGGGCAGGGATAGTAGGCTCAGATGTGTTCATTTGTCACACTTTTAAAATATTTATTTCTCATTTGGGAGGAAATTTTTCTTATCCTTGTTTATTCACCTTCAAATGTGTCATGTAGTGCCAACCACAGAAACAGACATTTTCCCTCTTTCCATCTTGCTTTTTAGGCTTTTAGCATGATGATGTTGCTGACCTGTTCATCAGGTTTTGAAGGAGCGAGGGATTGATGATGTTACGATCAAAAATTTAGATGCAGTTGCGCATTCAAATAGGTATCGAATTGTCTTCTTTCTCTGATATCAGCTGTCTTCGATGGTTATAAATTTTAAATCAGCTATTGCTGATAAATCATGTGTTGTCCAAAGGATTGAACACACTACTCCGAGGGCCGAGAAACTTCCTGATCATTCACACCAGACTCGATGTGGTGAAAGAAATGAAGGTGCTCACGATCGAAGGACTGTCAAAAAACTTGACAGCACAGAACAAAGAGTAGATGTTGAGAGAGTTAATGCGCAGAGGAGGAATTGGCGCAGTGATAACCGGAGAAATATGCAAGAGACAGACAGGAAGCAGGTCTCTGAGAGGCAACCTTCACCCGAGACATGGCGTAAGCCAGCCGAGCAGCTGAAATCATCTGCTGATGCTTTTAGTATGAGCCATGGTAAAGCAGCTTCAGCAGTCGAGCTTGCACAAGCATTCTCAAGATCTGTATCAGATCCAAAAGTAAATGATAGGTTTTCTGGTCAGCGGGGCGCGAATGCTAGCCGGACACAGGAGCCATTTTCACGGCTTGTTGGTTCTACTCCTTCCCCAAGACCTCATATCAATGGTTATTAAGCCTTTTGGTTATTTGGTGGAAAATTGGGATACACAAGAGATCTATTTCTTGGAGACAAACACTCCATACATGCAAACCGTGGAATTTCAAAGGCTTTAATTATTTTCTCCTCATTCACATATATGAGTGAGGGAATGAGATTGGTTGGGGCATTAGTAGTTGGTAGTTATGATGATGCCAATATACAATGACATTGTTATATTTCCTTCTCTATTATTTGCTCCCCTAAAAACTATCATTTTTCCTTTGTCTTTAAGTAGGATCGAAGTGGAGGAGAAAGTAAGTAGGCCATGATTTATATCACGAATTTGATATAAAATTGTTCTAGTAATGTAGCCAATTTATGGATCATGATTAGGGGCTTCAAATTTCAAAAACAAAATTTCTTATTACTAGTTTATCCCCATTTGAATATTAATACTAACACACAGTAAATTCTATTATGAGGTTCATAGTTCACAGGCCAGTATTCCGATCTTAAACGCCTGACGTTGTAGTTTATATGTATACTCACATGATTAGCCATGTTGCTGCTGGTGGAGTTGGCTGCTTTCTTTGTAGGTGTTGAAAATGAAACTAAATGTTAATGTCGCATATGATTTACTGCACCTAATTAAATAAATAAAAACGAAGAATCAGTAACATAATTCAAGAACCATTATTTATTGTTACATTTATATGCGCCAAATCCTGCATGAACAGATTGAGATTATAAAATGCATAGCAGCAAAATGATGCTTAAACTTGATGAGGATGTTCACGGTCACGTCATATTAAGTAGGGAGGTGTTATTTCAACACGTATCGGGTGTCCCTTAAGACGCTCATTTTTTTATTATTAGATGTGATGGATTAATAGAAGAAGTGGGGATCACTATCATATTCAATAATAATAAAATTGGTATCTCAAGGGACATTCACTTAATAGGTGTTAAAATAATATTTCTGTGTTAAGAAATATTAGTGGCAGTCTCAATATTTACTAACGGTATTGGCAGTGACAATGATAATGATCAAGTGGTCGAGACACAAGTGAGACTTCTTTTTTTGGTTATTCATCATCAAATGCAATGAAAATTCGTCCACTTTGGAGGGAATTGTTATCTCCATTGATGGAAGTAGTTTTTTTATTTCAGAAAAAAAAATATAAGAAACTAATCATAAGAGATTGAGTCTCGACATAACAGTAAAGTTATAAAATACTAATCACCCTCTATAATTATTTTGAGATACATAATCCTTTTTTATTTTCATTTTCATCCCACCACATAAACTAAAAAGTAGACTTGAAAATTGAAATACACTTAATCTTATAAATTATAATATTGTATTCGTACTTTTCGGCAAAATAACCAAGTGCTAGTATCTTTTTAAGAGTTGGCTTAATTCACATTCGGACACTAACTACATCTTCATCTTAAGATATTTCTATAATAGAACATACATTTTAAATCTGCTATAGCAATTCCAAACTATCTGAAGCAACTAAACAAAAGTATTCAAATTATTACCTATATAATTGACCATTAACAAGTGTTATTCTTCTTTTTACCAAAATAGCGAGCTAAGTCAATGTCAGTTTGTCACCGAAAACGGACAATGGAATTTGATGTTGAATTTCATTTCACCCAAAACGAAATGTGTTGATTCTAACTTCCTTTACAGTGGGATCCATTGTTCGCTGAAATAATCAAGCAAGCTACAACAAAAATTGGCGGCATGAGTAACGGAAAAAAGGGAAGCACCGAGTTGATTGAGTCAAACTAACTACATTGGTCACTTTGAATTATAAATTACTATGATTACCATGAGCAGTGCGCATGGTCAGAGTTTTGTGTTCTGTGTTTCAATCGTTTGAGTCTCCCAACAAGTCTCTCTCTGCGTTTTTTTTTTATTATTATTTTTATTTGGTGGCGTAAAAATTACTAGGGACTGATGCCCATTTTAAGCAGTTTGTGAAATTGCTACATGCTTATTGATGAAAAGATAGCAACAAAAATTGAAAAGAAAAGACCTAAGTACTGATCATGCCAATTAAATTATGTAGGAATGTAGTTTTTATGTAATTTTGTGCGGTTACAACATTTTCCCTTTGCAAGGATTGAGTACCTTTTAGTAGCCACGCTCAGAATTATTTATGGTACTTACACATAATTATCAATTAATATGCCTTGTTCTTGCAAGGAAAGCTAGCTCTAATTTTGCTTGTACATAGTTTGAAAATGGAATTGATAACTTTGTATGAAAAAAACTAGTGCTGACAAAATGAAGAAACTAAAATGTCTATTTTATTCCTTCCCAGAGGTTACTACCATTTTCCTCTATTTACATTTTCACAAAATAAAAATGTTATTTCAACATCTAAAAATAAGTATTCAATTAGAGCACTCATTCTATCATCATTGAATGTGATGAAGACCTTAACTTTATTCACTCATCCATCAAATTCAAAGGAGGTAATCGGGTAGATTAGGTATTAAAAAAGCAATCCTCCTCACAAAATGACAGATCGAGCACTAAAAATAAGAAAAGAGAGTTCACAATGCACTTACCTCATTGTTCCCTCTACTTGCTTTCGTAAGTAACTGTCTTCGTTGACTAAGCAAAAACTCCATCTTTTTTCTTTCTTTCTACCATCCACTAACATCATTCTTGTCTTCTTGCTGTTATTGATGATCCTTTACGTACATACTTGTTCCCACTAACTTTGCTTTTCTGATAAGTCTTTCATCATTTACAGACCATCTTCATTTTCATGCTTCCTTGACATAACATAAGTACTTACTAATTTTGGAACAATGGGAGCAGCATGCTGTGACCTTGAAGTGGATATCAATGGCGAAGAAACTTTCATGATAAACAAGGTGAAACTTTTTTCTTTTCTTTTCTTTTTTCCCTTTTTTTCTCTTTCAGTAGCGAAACGTTTGATGACTAGTATGCCCTTGTTCTTTGCTTCCAACAGACTTGGAATTGAAGTAGCTAGACACGTTTGCATTGTTAGATCATAAAAAAAATATGGCAGTATGTAGACGTGCTTACAATACTCTTCATGTCATTATGGATTCCACGAAGTGCTTTATATCAATGTCCCTTTTCTCAAGCATGACCCTCCATGATTGTATTTGTTCCCAAAATATAATAAACCCCGTGATTTGTTATCTCAAGTGGCTTCTTGTTGAGATATATTAATTCTTGTGTCAGCACATTCTGCTATTTAATTCCATGATGGGAGTCAATGTTTTTGGTTGGGTTGGTAGTGTGCTCTAATTATGTTGATGTATGTATGACATATTAATATATCTTATTCAGTTATTCTCTTTTTAATTTGCTGTGATAAAAATTGTATGTGTTACTTCTTGTCGCTTTCACACTCAGGATCTTTTTCTTCCTAAAGAAGGAAACTATTTCAATACTTCTTCAGGCCATCTGATTACCTCAATAAATACTGTGCAGGATATTCTTTCATCTTTCTCCCGAAAATTTAGCAACTTATTTGGCAATCTCGTGGACGCAAATGTGTGCCTCAAAGTTATATTCAATGACTTTCCCGGGGGTGCACGTGCTTTTGAGCTCATAGTACGGCTTTGCCACAGTAGTACCAGCAGCAGCAGCATGGAGTTATGTCCATCCAACGTGGCCCTGATGTGTTCTGCTGCTAACTTCTTGGAGATGGATTGTGATGCTACTGAAACACCAAGCTTGAAGCCCCATATTGAGAAATTTCTAGAAGGGATTCGGTTCTGGACTTGGTGTGAGCTCCTTGAAGCATTGAAACAGTTGCAAGGCTTATTTTCTTGCAAGAGTTATTCAGCAGTTGTGGACAGAATTGTGGATCAGTTAACAGAAAGGCTTGCTTTGCCAAGTGTTACAAGCCCTTATACATGTTCCTCTAATAGATCCAGCTTCCAATTTTCCTGTGATAGTAGCAGTTTTAATAGCTGGAGAAATAACTGCTCTGGGGCTACATGGTGGTTTGAAGATCTTCTGTTCTTGAAGATTGATTCGATGGACAAGGTCACAAGGACAATGATATCTCATGATTTTGATCATGGTGTGCTCTCCAAGTTTCTATTCTACTATCACAAATCAACTTGTCTTGGTGCTGCTGCACAAGCTGACAAGATTGAAGCAACAAAGGTTATAATCAATCTTCTTTCATTGCTCGATATGAGGTCAATTTCTTGCAAGGATTTATTCAATCTTAATCGAATTGCTACCAGCTTGAAAATGAGCAGAAACAAGATAGAAAGTCTTATAGGTCCTCTGCTGGATCAAGCCACCATTGATTATCTACTTCTTCCATCTCCACACGGGATGAATCATGCATATGATGTTGATTTTGTCCTAAGGATCATACATATATTTTTCTTTGGAGGAAGATTTGAGTTAACTTCGAATCAGCTTAAGAGAGTTGTGAAAATGATGGATTTGTTCCTCGTGGAAGTTGCTCCAGATCCCCATCTCAAACCATCTGAGTTTGAAGCATTGATTACAGTGCTCCCAGATACTGCAAGGGAATGTCATGATCAATTATACATAGCCATGGACATGTATCTAAAGGTAAGCTACCACTTTTATGGTTACTGCAATACTTGCCGCATTACTTCTCACCATAAACTATGATGCCTTGGAAACAAGTACTCTAAAAGGCTTGAAGCCTCAAAATGTTCATTGATCTTGCTATAAATATCCCAAGTTTCAGGTGTTTATGAATTCACTTAAGGTTTTGCTGATATAATCCATAGGTTCATGCAGGATTAGGTGAAAAGGAAAAGATAAGTATATGTTCCACACTGAACTACGAGAAGCTGTCAGCTGAACTTTTGAGACATCTCACTCGGAACTTGGTGTTTCCTTCAGAGACAAAACCGAGAGCTAATGTTACTAGGCAAAGCCGAATGAAAAGCTTACTCCAGGAAAATGATCACTTGAAAAACTTCTTTGACTCCATGTTTCGTAAAAGCTTCAAGAACAACACTGACGTGAAAGAGGATCATGTTGAAAAGAGAATGTATGGCTGTGAGTTGTCAAATGAAGTAGAGAAACTCGGGGGAGATTTGAAAGAAATGCAGGGTGGGGCCCAATTGGAAAGTGTAAAGAGGTCAGGGATTCATATTATGAGCAATGCTATACACTTGCCAAAACTCTGTTCATAGAGATTAGTTTGTGATTTCACACTTAATTTTGTGTTTATCCTTGTGTATGATTAGTCTTCTAGTATTAATTAAAGGAATTTGGTGCTTGTCTTGTGCATAAATGAAGTGCATTGTTAACCTGCAAGACTCGTCCATGAGCTTTGGCATCACCTCTTGTAGGGTTAGCCGAAAAAATTACTTTTGCCAATGGGAGATATTTGTTGTACATAAAATTCAGAGATGCATTGAAAAAAAAGAGCTAAACAGTAATAAGATAAAAACGAATGTTTTAACTGTTGATTTGAGGAGTTGTCTAAAGATATGTTGGGCTTGTGTGTGCATATAAAGGTTCTCTTTGTCAATGATTTTTTCTGATTGTGCTAACCCAAATGTATATTTTCTTCCTCGTTTTTCAAGCTATTAGGCAGGTATAATCTTTGCCAATAACAACAAGGAAAACAAAACAAACAAAACCAGACATTTTATTTATTGGGCATAGCGATATGTAAGCAACCTAAGTACCAGGTTATTAAAAAACTTAAATTTAGTAACCGAGAACATGTTGGTTGTCATGTACTTCCCATAACCGAGGATTAACATTATTACATTAGAATGGACACTTCCAAATAATAGTGTTGGTGATAGTCAAGCATGCTGATGGGTCAGCTGACAGCATCAGCTGATTATGCGGCAAAGAGCATGCGCGTTGCGCTCATGGCCTCAAATGATTTGGTAACCCCAAAATGTTCACAAAAAATCATAATGATCTCAGACCGAAAAAACAATCATAATGATCTGTATGCTTGCTCACAAAGACCAAATTATGTTCATCCATGGTAACTGTTTCTCCATTCATCAGCCAAGCAAATTTGCTTCTATACAAATTACGAAAGTGCATATTTGTTAGTTGCAACACAATGCATCATAGTTTTATTTATTTGTTAAATAACTTTTGGTACACGGTGGATATTAAATTTATACTAATAGACAATTATATTGTATCTCTGTATGATTTTTCAAATACTTATAATACGGGTGAACTATTTTCAAAAATGTAATTATATATAATTTGATAATTGTGCAATTATAATTTGATCATTATAATGCAGTCAAAGGGCCTGCCCGTAATATTCAACACATATGGTACGCACAGTGCTGGGGAGTAGTTGCTGGAAGGAAGAAAATGCTAAAGTGATGAATGTTATAGACTAACAAAGTTTCAGAGGTTAATCAGCCATGAAAGACTGCAGCTTAAGACACGGATTTTGGATAGATCGACACTTTTAAGATCCGTTTGATTTTAGATAACAGTTTTTAGTTTTTATTTTTTATTTTAATTAATATTTTATTTTTCAGGATTTTATAAAATATACCATGAAAACTTTGAAATCTAGTTTTTAAGTTTTATTATTTTCTTTATAAACTTCTAAAAATAAGAATCATTGAAAATTGAAAACTATATTTTAAAATCAAAGCTCTAACCAAACAAAAAAACCGAAGTCATGCTAAGGGCTTGTTTGGTTTCAAATTTCAGTTTTAATTTTCAGGATTTTGTTAATAAAACACTAAAAATAAAAATTAAACTTTTATAATTTTTAATATTTTTTTTTTTTACAAAATCTGAAAATTTTAAATCAAACAGGCCTTGTCCATGGGCTAAGGTGCTATAGGCTACTGATCAAGAATTCAGTATGGGAGGATCGGGGAATTGAACATGCCTGCGGGACAACCCAGTAAAATTTGGGCTCGCGTTTCGTTGGGCTTCCATCGTGGTCATTAATACTTTGATTATCCAGACCAAAAAGAAATTATCCTCCGTCAAATTAGGTACTTTTGTGATTTTATCATCTTTGATATGTGTTGACCAAAAACGAGAGTCATTGATAGGTGAATCTCATCACATCAATAAAGTGGAATTTTTATCAGTTAAGGAATGCGTGAACTTAATTCAAAAATCAAGATTTATATTGAAAATTTTTCAAAATGAAAATGTATTTTTCGAATGACTTAAAACAAAAAGACTTTGATGTGGAACAGAAATAGCATTGGCATTTAGCAAACAAACTAAGTTTAGACTTTTCACCATTTAGTTAAATAAACCAAGCTTCAGGCACTGAAATATAACCTATTAAGTCAGGCTAGTCCACTTCTATGTATATTATTATTAATATTTTTATTTAAGAAAATTTTATGATAATTGAAATATTTTAATACATATTAAAAAAGTGATGATTCATTTATACTAGGTATAGTTATTGTACACTTTACACCTTTCAATAACTCTTCACAAAAATTAAATTTAATTAATCCAATCATTAAATTATGTGATATATATTGGCGATCAAACATGTTAAATTTTAGAAAAAATTATATAACATTAGGTATATATTCTAATAATTAATATTTACTTGTATTTTCAAAAATATACTATTCGTCAAAATAAATAGGTATATATTTGATCTACTAAGTAAGAATTTTGAATTCACCTGTTGGATTGATGAAATTTTATACCTATAAAAAGTTATTAAAGGGTGAAAGTATACTAAAACTTACACATGGTGTAAATGAATCTTCATTCCGTATAAAAATATACTTTTTAACTTATTTAAGAAAAATTTTAAATAATTTTAAAATATTTTTTTTTACATATTTCGAAGTTATTTGACTTATTTAAAAGTTGACATTTTATTTTTTATTTTTAATTAAAATTATAATCAAATAAGCTTTTAAATAAATCTTTGGGTCAAACCAGGCTTTTTAGAAGGTTAGACTAAAGCCATTAAAAAAAAAGCCTATGTCAAGTGATAAACTCACGTTCAAGCTATCTGTTGGGAATGCAGGTCAAATATATTTAAATCAAAAGTCTAGCCTAACCCAGTCTGGTTTCACCGCTAGTGCTTATGTCCATAAAAAACCAAAACGTAAAAGCATGTAAAATTTAATTTTGATAAGTAAAAGCATGTAAAATTTAATGTTGATATTATCTAAATGTATATTTGTGAGTTTGGGTTTTCAAGGAAAAGAGAGAAGAGAAAAGAACTTGTAATATAATTTTACATTGCAAATCATTCCTTTCTTTCTAAAATTCAAACTCACAAACATATCCTTAGTGTAAAAATATTTTACATAGGTATTTAGTTATATATTACTACATAGAGAATGCTTAACCCAATCACTCACCATCTTAAAAACCATTGAGATATAAGCATATTCAATTTTTTACATTATATCAAAATTAATCTAAAAACAAATATTTAAAATAATAATAATAATAATAATAATAATAAGGTGATTGCTTTGGTACTAATGATAATTGAATAGTATCCAAACATGTAATACGGCATGTTTTCATTGGTCCTTTTATCTATGTCAGTACCTCGTAAATATTTAGTCAGCAATTTTAAATCTTGAGACTTACAATTTGTTGTATTTCTAATTTATCTCTAAAGATCATTTAACAAATATACAAAATTAATAAAATTCTCAATTCATCCTTTAATAAATCTCTAATTTCTAACTCACTTTTGATCTGAGCTTCTCTTTCTCCATCCTCTCCTCCTCCTCCTTCTTCTTCAATCTTCAGATAAACAATAATAGTTTTAAACAATGATACAACAATACCTTGAAAAAATGGTACATGTTAGCAGTTTAGTCAGGAGCTTTCGATGTAAATCTTTATGATTAAAACACTAGATTAACATTGACTTTCTTTAAATAATTAAAAAAAATATTTAATTATTCTATAAGTTTCTATAATTTCACTCAGTTTTTAATCAGGTCCCTATAATTTAAAATTTTTTAATTAGATTTCTATACTATATAAAAAAAATTTAATTGAGTCCTTGTGAGCGTATACTAGGAATATTTTATTTTTGATAAAAGTTATTATTTGTAAGAACTCAATTGAAAAATTTTATATAATATAAAAATCTAATTAAAAACTTTTAAATTATGGACACCTAATTAAAATTTGAGTAAAATTATAGACACCCGTAAAATAATTAAATCTTGAAAAAACGGAGAATGAACAATGGTCTGATCAATTATATTTTACAGTTGCATGCTGCTATCATTTATCGCCCCATTCCACTATTTTCAAGAGAATGAAAAAGCGTAGTCAACGCAAGAATTCACCTCCGTTGGTCTCGGCGATGGTAACCAAAATGTAGTAATCTTTTACCATTGTTGTCTCTCTTTGACTTGTTACACAGATATTGTGTGTTTCCATGCACCAACGGAGACTCTTAAATTTATCATGCACTTCTCTTTCCATTAAAATAAATATATAAATAAACTCCAAAACTATAAACAACGGGCTCATAGTACGTTTAAAAAATAAGTCGAACCAAAAAAAATAAAAACATAGAAATAATATATCCATGGAGTGTCACAGTCAATGTTGAAGGCTAAAGATTGAAGAAAAAGAAGCCGAAGGAGGAGAGCATGGAGAGAGAGGGGGCTGAGATTGCCAATGAGTTAGAAATTAGGGATTTAATTGAAGAATGAATTTGGAATTTTATGAAGTTTTTGTATTTGTTAAATGAGCCTTTAGAATAAATTAGAAATACAACAAATTATAGGTCTCAATATTTAAAATTGCCGACCACATATTGACTAGGCACTGACATAAATAAAATGATCAAGCGAAACGAGCCGCTATTGTCACTCTTTTTTAACTAATGTTATGTCCTAATAAATGAAGTTTTATCTAATTATTCAAAAATACCCTTCTTTCTCTTTTATAAACTACTTGATCAATTATATTATTTATATTCTATACATATTTTCATATTAATATTTTCTTCAAATATTTTACTTATGTAATATTTTATTTTATTAAAGTTAACCCGCCAAATAATGTTAATATATTATCTTTATTTAATAGTATATTTAATTATATAAAAATAGTATGACATTTTTTTTGAATATAATACTTTTTTCTAAAAATACCTTCCTTAATTCTTTTTTTCTTTATGTTTAAGATTCTTTTAATATTGAATATTTTAAAACCTAAATTATTTATTATTAAAATAATTTAATAAATTTATTATGAAAATTTTTTCTCAAAACAAAAAATAAAAGAAACAAACCACAATATATATTAATAATAATGAATTTAAATAGCATATTGAAATAATAATAAATTATTAATTTAAGTATGAATGAAAATGAATGATATTTTTAAATCATCAAATAAATTATTATTAAATAGAGAATAGTATTAGCCAAAAATAAACGACAGTAGCCACTCCCTCAATGAAAATGTGCCATATAATGATATATTTGGAGACTATTAAATTACTGTTAGTACCAAAGCAGCAATAATAATAATAATAGTAAAAGCCGAAGCAACGCCGAACTAGCATTCCCGTGGTGATCGATTGGCAAGTTGACTCAGCATGTAGGAACCAATCTGGGGTCATCGGCACTCAACAGAGTCAGTTTTTTTTTTCTCAGATTGAACTCAAATTCAAATCTCTTTATCCAAAAATAATTTGGGATTTTCCTTCTATGTTCCAGCGTCACTGGAGAAGATGCTGGGACCTGTTTTGTGGTAGTACTCAATAATAATAAGTGGACAATGATGGAAAACAAAAATTGTGTAGTACAATAAATTCATTATAGTTTCATTATAGTAAAAGTATAAAGTTGACAATATATATATATATATATTATATTGTGTGTGTGTAATATTATATGATTTGGATTAGATTGAATTGATTTTAAAAATTAGATTCAAAATCCAATTTAAATTAAAAATATTTGTAAAATACAAGGCTCGAGTTTAATCCAAATTTTTGCGATTTTAATCAATTTTAGGTTTGGATGAGATTGATTTAATGATTTAAATTGTATAGGACTATATTGGATTTGAACCTCATAATTGAAATTGTGTTAAAGACATGAAATCTCATTATGTTAGATGAGATCGTGAGCCTTATCTAAACCTTTTCTCGATGAGCTAGTACTTATTTTTTATCCTCAAAATCATATACATGAGTCATTTTACTAATTGGTATCTGACTACACACACACTATATATATATATGAGTAGAGTGTCACTTTTGTCCCTAAAATTTAGAAATTAGCTATTTGGTCCTTGAAATTGTAATCCGTAGGTCACATTAATCCCTGGAGCCACTCCCATTAGTGCACTGTGATGGATTTGCTAATGTGTCAATTAACGTTGCACTGTAGCTTCCAGCATGTCACTTCACATTTTAACACAATATCAAATGTGTCAACTTAGTCCCTATACCAAAACTCTCTTCTTTCTCGTTTTAGACCTCAACCCCTTATTCTTCCTGAATCATAACCCAAATCTCTCATCTATCTTCTTCTACATTTTCACATCATAGTCGACCAAATATGTGCCCAAATAGTATACTTTTGCTGTCACAGATGATGGATGGAGGAACTCAATCCCAAGGTTTTTCAAATCATCCAACATTAAAGGTAGTTGGACAAGTTCTTCTGTGCAATTTAGGGGAAGAAAGAGGATTGGATTTTGTTCTTGTGGGCTAAGGGCAATATAATTAGTGGCGATTAAATAGATAAAAAAGAGAGAAAGATGGAACAATTTGGTAATTTGAATATAAACCATCGAAACAATGACAGAATTATCATATTCAAATTCCTCAGCTAATCTGTTGACCAGTTTTACCAAAAAAAAAAAAAAAAGAGGAAGAACAGCAAAGGTAGAGTTTGATGGTGCTTCTTCTGCCACAATTTTGGCATACTCTAGGCTTTCATGTGTACCTCACGATAAAAAGAAGATCTAAGCCACATCATAGGACAACAATTCAACCAATAAAAACAATTCTCATCAGATAACACACTTTTAACTCTAGAACCTTGCCTCATTCCTCCTCTATCTATCTATCTAAATCACATATTCCTCTACAAATTTGAACCACACAAACCTAATCCACATACATACAGCTAAATCATTTAGTTCATGCTATAAGAAAACCACCCGCTTTTCTGTACCCCATTCGATTCCATTCTAAGTTCTAATAACACATTGCAGAAACAAGAAGTTCATCATCATCACTAAATCTTTAGACATGGCCACCATCACTTTCACTACTGTTGTTATTCCATCATTCACTGGCCTAAAGGCTGCAAGTGGAACAAACACAGCAACCAAAGTTAGCTTCGAATCCGAGGCGCGAGTTGATGCAATCTAATGGTGGTGAAAGACGAAGTCAATGAATGGCTGGTGAAAAGTAAGGGTATAGGATACTGAAAGGGAAGGGTGAATGGTTTTGGTACCGAAACTAAAAAGTGAAAGGTTTTGGTATAGGGACTAAGTTGACACATTTGATATTGTGTTAAAACGTGAAGTGACATGCTGGAAGCTAGAGTGCAACGTTAACTGACACATCAGCAAATCCGTCATGGTGCACTAATGGAAGTGACTCCAGGGACTAACGTGACCTATGAATTACAATTTCAGGGATCAAATAGTTAATTTTCAAAATTCAGGGATGAAAGTGACTCACGCATGCAATTTCAGAGACGAAAGTGACACTTTACTCATATATATATATGACTTTGTAGTTGTGATTCATATTAGTTCTTGAAAATACAAAGCATTCATATATCAATCTATTTAAACATATATTATTTAATTAAATTAATCATGTAACACCCGAGGATTGCGAAGTCTGGGAGTGATTGCTGGTGCAAGGAAGCACGGATAAGGAGCGGCTCCTGGCAGACTTCGAAAGTGGAGGGGTACATGATTGAATCGATTACACACCCAAATGAGAAGGATCCTAAGACTGTATATAGGTATGAGACTATACAGTTAAGGAGGGCTTATATGAATTAATTTGTACTATCTACATCAATAAGATGCATCTTCTTTTCGGTTTTGGTAGCCCATCGCTAAAGAACTCCACAGTTAAGTGTGCTTGACTTGGAGCAATTTTGGGATGGGCGATCTCCTGGGAAGTTTTCCCTGAAAGCGTGTGAGTGAGGACAAAGCACGCTGAAAAGACCCGTGTTGGTTTGTGGGGACAGTCGTCAATCCATATAGCAGTAGGGAATGTTACATACTACACACACTAACACTAACACTATATATATATGACTTTATAGTTGTGATTCATATTAGTTCTTGAAAATACAAAGCATTCATATATCAATCTATTTAAACATACATTATTTAATTGAATTAATCACTAAAATAACAATTTTAACTCAATTAATCTAATAATTTATTAAGATTTATCCAGTAGAAATTAATATGATTTGTGATTATAAAATGAGGAACTTAACAATCAAATTTTAAATTTTAGAAGCTAATTGATGTGATTCACATGTATAATTTTGAGAAGTGAAGCAGGAAATGAGTATTGTCACTTCCATTTATCTATTGTCACTCCCCTTCTAGTGGCTTTATTCCAAAATTATCCTTAATTAAGACTTGTGTTATATTTTTATCTATATATTATTCTCATATTTCAAATTATATTATATAATTACACTAATTAATATTAAATTTAAAAATTAACTATTTTTAATTTACCTGTTTTAAAATTGAATAAGCAAAACAAGAGATGTGTTTGATTTTCAAAGAATTTTTGTTTTAAATTTTGAGATTGCATTTCTTATGTACGTAAGATGAGTTTGATACTCAAAATGTTTATACCTCTCTTTGGTGCAAACTACCCAAAAAGTAAAACTTCTTTTCAAGTTCTTTTATTTGGTTCATTGATAATGTATTTTTTTTTCTTTTTGTGAAAGTCGTCTAAAACTTTAAGTATAAGTAGTTTATTACTTGTTTGATTTTCTCAAAATTAACGAGATAAAAAGTTGAAAAAAAATGTGCTCGTCACTTATTAAGTTAAAAAAATAGTAAAAGTTGCTTTGAAAAATCATCTTTTACTTTTATTTCTTTTTATATCAATACATTAATAAAAAAGTAATAATACAAATGCATAAAAATTCAACACCAAATTAATTGTCATGTAGCTATTATGGAAGTCAGCCTTGTTAATTTCGAGCTTTGCTAAGATTTAGTATTTTTTCTTTTTTTTGTTAAGAAAATAATGTTTCGTTATTATACATTTTTTCTGGCTGTTTGGTTTTTATGGCATTTTGCACAACCAACGCAACAAGGAGAAGTAGCCTTAACTACTTGATAGTAAAAGAAAGAAATGTGTTAACACTCAAAAAAGAAGATGAGTTTCTAAGACTAGGATAGAGAAGTAAATGACTATAAAAAAAGTGTGTCAGAAAAAAGCTATTGTATTGAAAAATAAGTGTGTAACAGGATTCTATTTACCATAAAATACTTCATTTTAATTTGTAGAAAAGAAAGCATAATATTCTTTATTTTATTTTTAAAATTGGTAAATTAAGAATAGTTAGTTTTTATACTTAATATAATATTAATTAATATTATTTGAGACACGGGAGATATGATAGACAATAATATAATACAACTCTTATTTAAAGATAATTGGAGAATACTAAATTAAAGCTATTAAAAAGAGAGTGATAATAGACATAAGTGGTAATAACAGCTTCAAATAAAGTGAATACTAGAATCTGTTTGATTTTAGTTTTCATTTTAAGTTTTTTTAATTTTTAAAATTTTTAATATTTTTTTATAAAATGTAAAAAATTAAAAAACTGAATATAAAAAAAACTTAAACAAGTCCTTCAAATTTCCAAGAGAAGCGTGCCACTATACCAGATTCACTACAAAACGACAATCAGTTTCAACCGACAAAAAATTGTCTCTATGCTAATATTCTATTAATAAAACGTGCGAGAATCTACGATCCAGTCATAAATGGAGAAAATCTAGATAATGAAACAAAAATAAAGCATAAACATAATCTAAAGTTTCACGTCACTTTTATTTTAATATAAATTTAAATTTAATAAAAATATGAATATAAAAATATGTATATACTTATATAGTACTTCTAAATATTTCAGTGTTGCAACTCTTGGACCTTGCAAGTGCTGAAGTGCCCCACCCTTACATGATTTGATCCGTCCAATCAAAGCCAAACAGTGCTTGAGAGATACCACCGCCACGCAGTCGAAATCATCTTCGAGCCAATGAAAAGGATTTTTTCGCTGTGGGACCTAATGTTAATTAGGTAATGCACGAGGAACATCATATCAGGTTAGTAGCAACAAGAACAAGGAATCATAAAAGCCAAATTAACCTGAAAACAAACGAACGCATTGGGACCTCATGTGTCGAACGGAAGAATATGATGGCAACCTTTGCTTTGCTCCCACAGAAAGCTTATTAGTGCTGCTACATGCACTGTGCTAATTACGGCCTGGTCTTTTTATCATTCATTCAATTCCAATCTTCATCTGGACCATAACGAGAGGAATCTTCTATATTATCCCTGCAACAATCTTTTTTTTCCGGATTATCGTACTTCAATATAATTAAATTCGTTTTAAAATCGCATCGTAAATAGGTTTTGGTAATAACAGTACGTAGTGATTATCAAAAAAAATAACAGTACGTAGTGTTAATGTTGACCTAAGTGATTAATAGCCATCTCAATTTACAATCATATGATTGCATCTCTTTCAAATTCCTTGAGCGGTATCTTATCGAAAAATAAAGAGCTGTTAAAGTAAGTTGCAATCCGCGAGCCAACTCAGCTTAACCCTCCATTTTGATCGGTTGGGTTCGTAAAATATTAACTCATTTAAAAATTGATTAATTTGGCTTGATCAACTTAATTCACAGGTTAAGTCCGGCCCACTTAACCCTGCCAATTAAGTGGATTCCAACTAGTATAACCCGTGGATAAAGTGGGTTGATATGATTTTTTATTTTTTAATAAAAATCATACTCCTCTCTCTTTGACTAAAACCCAAATACCCACCTCATGTTCTTATACATTTTCTATCCAAAAAAGAAAAATAACAAATAAAATACTTTCAGGTTCATTTTTTCACTCAAGTGGTCCATCCTATCCCCAATCATTCCTTTTTTATTAAGGTTTTGAACAAATTTAATGATTTTTAGATTTTTTATTTGTTTGGTGAGCCAACCTACATAAATCACCAATCAGTGGATTGAGCCAGGTTGGCATTTTCCTTGCTCACCAATAAAGTGGAGCAACTCAGATTCGACATTTCAGCTTGTGACCCGTAATGGGCTAATGTCATAACTCGATTTGGGAACATGACCGAACATTTTTTTCTCTATTTAAAGCATAATATTTAATTTCATAAAACTGGAAACATTTAATATCTAAACTCTAAAAATATCTCGGTCAAGTCTATTGATCATGAAATTATATTTGTTTAACACATAATATAAATCTTAAATCTGAAAACATGTTTAAACCTTGAAAACTGAATCATAACTACGTGTTTGGCTTGTTACATAAACTCTAATCAAACTCTACAATTTTGAATCCATACTTGTAAGCCGAAAACATATACATAACTATTCAAATTTCGAAGTTTAATACAAAGTCTGGAAATAATGCATGGCTCAGATCTTATCTGCAAGTCTACTGGAGCACTCTACTCTAACAAGATTCTAAAATAAGCCTTACTCCGAGGTAAGACTCACCACTAAGAACAACTGCACCAACTGAAGCAGTGATGAAAAGGTATCTATACCTGCAACTATGAGAGGAAAAGAGAGGGGTAAGTTAACAAACTTAGTAAGTGAGTTCTCACCCATCACCCAGATGAGACAACAACAACCATACACATATATACATACACCGGCAAAATATTTTCAATATTTACATAACATAGTTATTCCGGGGAAAAAAAAACTTCTCATTCCATAACCTCTTCAACAGGCATATGTAAATCCATAATTTATCATGAAATCAATAAAATCAATAATCTCTAAAAACATAAATAATAGTACTCCACTAGAGAAATAAGAATATTTAGTTATGTATTACATGATGATATACATTCCAGTTATGCATGTCAACCATGACATAACAATTTCTCTGCTTTATGATCCCCTAAGGATCTAAATCAAATACCTAATTAGATTCCATCTCTACTTTATGAGATTGCTTCTCAGGACAATTTGGTACCAAGATTAATGATTGTTTTTCTCAGCCATTAACTTATTGTTTATTTATCTATAGATACCATCTAGTCTCCAAATCATAAACTAATTATTTCTCTAAAACTCTATTTTAGGCTCCTCTCTGGTTTTAAAATTCTATCATATAATTATTATATATATAAAATCATAATCATGCTCTGACTCCTTATAAAACTATTTAAATATGAAAACTCTTGAAACTCTAAAAGCTCTGAACTCATATAACTCTAGTAATCTGGTTTTAGCATAACCGAGACTATGAAATCATGCCCTAAGGGATCACCCATTTGTAGGCATTCCAATTTCAAGATTATATAATATGTATCTGGCAGTCGTTACGAATCATACTGAATTCCATACTTTGGAGTATTATAAAAACTGAATTTCTAAAATCTCATTTCTCAAGCTAATATTTTTTCATAACTTAATAACTCTAATGTCATACTTTGAAATAAAAAGGTTCAAAATCATAAAATCTCTAGTATTATAATAACGTCACTGTTTGACATTCTTGCCAAAATATTTTAACTGATACTCTGAAATCATATTTTGAAATCCCCAGTTTTGAAGCATACAGATATAATAAACTCTTAAAACATGGTTGATAAAATGACTACTTATTAAATCATATGTTCTTGCATTAAATCTCTTAGAGTTCCACATATAACATTTTTATAACATACAATATATCAATCATGGTCTCATGGTTTTCCAAATTACATTTTCGTGCTATATTCAAAATCTTTATCTTTGCCATAGCTTGCAAAATCATATATATATATCATACTTTCATCTCTAGTATCATATTTAATAATCTTCATGCAAAAAACATATTCAGAGTGATAAAACTAAGGCTACCAGATCAAACACACTCACCTGGAGGGGGGGAAGGAAATGTGTCAATACCAACAAAGCTCCATGGAGCGAGGATAGTATCAACAACTACCAAAGAGCAACTATAAACTCTGTATTAATCTCTAACAACCTTTAGATAGCTCTAATATAACTCTAACAATATTAGGGAAGCATCCTTACTTGACAACAATGAGAGAAAAGACAACACCCAAACCTTAGAACATAGAATGGAGAAGAAGATATCAAAACCCATGAAATCTCTTACCTCGAACTTGGAAGAAGAAGGATTGGGGTTGGATTGAGTGAGGAAGAGATAATAGATGTTTAGGAGAGAAGGGGTTTAGATTTTGGGGATGAAATCTCGAGTATGGGGTATTTTATAAGGGTTGGGGGTCACTTATCCAAAACTGCATCATTTTGGTACTATTCTGACATTAGGGTGCTCATAGCAGCGATCTAATTGAAGCAATCACTCGTTGCAATAAACATAGGTCGAACTTTCTGGCCCGCAGCGAGTCTATTCTGTACAATCTTGCATAACTTGCACTACAACATGATTTCCTGTATCCGAGGCTTTCCCAACTATACGAGCAAGTCCCGAGGGACCCTTAGGCTGTATAGAACTTGTGTATGGACACGTATACCTGAGGCATCACAAAACCCGCATGAGCCAGGTTGGCCTACTTTGATAGTTCTAATCATAATTCAAAGGATCTAAATCCTATCGATATACACTATAAAATTTTTGCGGGATATCAATAGTTTTATTGACAGGTTTACTGACAAATCAAATTTTTATCGATGAGTTTATTGATAGGTACGGGGCATCGATTTTGAGCTTGTTGATCGAATATTACCGACGGGCAGTAGCACCCATCAATACGTTTGGACGGGTATATCGACAGGATAAAAATTGAATTTTAAAAAAAAATCAGATGACAATAGGTATGTATCCTAATGATTTATATTTACTTGTATTTTCAAAAATATATTATCTGTTAAAATAAAGTAGCATGATAAAATATCAATTTGTTTTTAAACTGTTTGAAATTTGATATATTTGATCTAAAGATAAGAATTTTGAATTCAACAGTTAGATTGATAAAATTTTATACCCATAAAAAGTTAGTAAATAGTGTAATTAGTAAACAAAAACTTATAACTAGTGTAAATAGATTCTCATTCTATATAAAAATATAAATTTTTTAACTTATTTAAGAAACCTTTTAACTAATTTTTTTAAAAAATATATTTTGATATATTTAGAAGTCATTCCACTTATTTAAAAGTAGGTGTTTTATTCTTTTATTTTTAATTAAAATTATAATTAAGTAAGTCTCTAAATAGGTCTTCGGGCTCAACCAAGCTTTCTAAAAGGTCATGCTAAGTCTATAGAAAAAGTCTATATAGGGTGATAGGTCCAAGCCCAGATTACCTATTGGGAATGAGGGTCAGGTCTATTTAAATCAAAGTCTAGCCTAATTCATCTACTTCCACCCCTAGTGCTTATATCCATAAAAAATAAATAAGTAAAAACATGTAAAATTAATTTTGATATCCTCTAAGTGTAAAAATATTTTACATAGATATTCAATCATATATTATCACATAAAAAAAATGCTTAATTGAATCCCTTACTATCTTAGAAATATTATGGATATAAGCATATTAAATTTTTTACATTGTACCAAAATTAATCCAAAAACAAATATTTATAATAATGATAGTCATCATCATCATCATTATTATCATCTTATTAATAATCAATCTACTATACAATTCTTGAGCTTTTATTTCTGCTGTTTACGTCTTATTCACATGCCACGTGTCTAATCCTTGTGCGTTTCTACTACGCAATTCAAGAGTTTTTTTATTTCTAATGTTCTTCTGTTGTTCATTGCTCACAAGCCACTCGGCCTCAGCATGACACCTCGACATTAGCTACTCGGCCTATGATCAAGCTCAGCAGCTTGGGGCCTATGTACTAGAATTACTACTGTTCATGCCTTGTTTACAACAGAGCTTGGACACTGGTGCAAGAGATCGGCCACATGACATACCAGGACTTATTTCTACTGTTCAAGCCCCTTGTTCACAAGAGAGCTCAGACATGGGTCCAAGAGATCGGCCTCATGGCCTACCAGGCCTTATTTCTACTATTCAGGCCCTATTCACAAGCCTCGCATCTGCTCCTTATGCGTTGCTACTATATGATTCCATATGTGAGTGCTTTATTTCTACTGTTCACATCTTGTTCATTTCTACTGTTCATGCCCTGTTTACCGGCCACTTGGCCTCGGCATGACACTTCGGTCATGACATCTTGGCAACATCTACTTGGCCTATGACCAGGGTCGGAGCTCAGGAGCTATGTACTGGAATTTATACTATTCATGCCTCGTCTACATGAAAGCTCGGACATGGGTCTAAGAGCTCGGCCACATGGCAAGCCGAGTGCCTAGTGGGGATGGAGCTTGTCCAAAAGGAAATAGAGTTCGGCCTATAGAAAATAATGCTCATCCTATAGGAAATAGAGCTCGGTCAATGGGAAATATAACTCGGTCAATAGGAAATAGAGTTTGCTAATGGAATTTTTACTGTTCATGCCATGTTCACAAGCAATCCGTCTACTCCTTATGCTTTTCTACTGTACAATTCGACAGTTTTTTGTTTCTATTGTTCACACTCTGTTCATAAGCCAATTGGCCTCGGGCTAACACCTCGGCAACAGCTACTCGGCCTACGACCAAGCTCGGGGCTCGAGGGCTATGTACTGGAATTTATACCGTTCATGCCCTATCCATAGGAGAGCTTGAACACGGGTCCAAGTGCTCGACCATATGGCAAGTAGAGTTCCTGGTTGGGATGGAGCTCGTTTGAGAGGAAATAAAGCTCAGCCTTTAGGAAACAGTGCTCATCTTATAGGAGATAAAGCTCGGCCAATGGAAAATATAACTCGACCAATAGGAAATAGAGCTAGCTAATAGAATTTTTGTTGTTCATGCCTTGTTCACAAGTCACGTGTCTATTCCTTATGCATTTCTACTATACAATTCGAGATATTTTGTATTTATTGTTCACGCCCCATTCACAAGCCACTTGGCCTCAAAATGGCACCTCGGTCATGACATCTTGACCTCAACTACTCGGCCTACGACCAAGCTCAAGGCTCGAGGGTTTGTACTGGAATTTCTACTGTTCATTCTCTATTCACAAGAGAGCTTAGACAAAGGTCCAAGATCTTAGCCACACGGCAAGCAAAGTGCCTGGTGGGGATGGAGCTCCTTCGAGAGGAACTAGAGCACAACTTATAGAAAATGGAGCTCGACCAATATGAAATATACTTCGGCCAATATGAACCAGTGCTTAGCCAATGGAATTTCTATTGTCCATGCCCTGTTTACAAGCCACGTGTATGCGTTTCTACTATATAATTTGAGAGTTTTTTGTTTCTACTGTTCACGTCCCATTCACAAGCCACTCGGCCTCGAAATGGCACCTCGGTCATGATGCCTCGGCCCCAGTTACTCGGACTACGACCAAGCTCGGGCCTTTGGGGTTTGTACTGAAATTTCTACTGTTCATGCCCTGTTCACAAGAAGGTCTAAGAGATCGGCCACATGCCATACTAGTTCCTGTGATTGGCTGAGTTCTATTTCACATTGTCCCAGTTCTATTTTACATTGTTCTAGATCTATTTCCTATTGATCGAGCTTCATCCCTACCAGGCACTCTGCTTAACTAATGGTGATTTAATAGATGTTGAGATAGCGATTACATTGATTCACGGTTTAAATATGGGGACCAAATTGATTCATTTTAAAAGTGAAGAATTAAAATGACTCATGCATGAAATGTCAGGACTAAAGTGAGCTTTAACTCTTTTTTGTTTCTACTATTCACAAACTTGACCTCAGCATAACACCTCGGTTTTGACACCTCGACACCAGCTATTCAGCCTACAATTACGCTCGGGGCCTGTAACAAAAATTAAGGTGATTTGTTGTTTTATTGGCCTTTAAAAAATATATAGAAAAATAATTTTTATTATTTCATTGGCCTTTAAAAAAATGATAGAGAAAACATCTTCTTTAAAAAATATACAAAAAAAATCTCTAGTGGAATTACCCTAAATTTACCTGAGGATATCTTTTGTTTTCATTTTTAATGACAAATGTTTTAAATAAATTTTAAAACAAGCTATTCAGCCTTGGCATGACACCTTGGCACCAGCTACCTGGCTTACAACGTTGTGAACTGAATAATCTTTTACTTCAATGTAATCAAATATCATTAATATATAAATATTATTAGAAAGATCATATTCAGTTGAAGCGGAAAAATCAAGGAAGAGAAAACCGGATCAGGTATCGAACCGGTCAAGATACTGGTTTAAAGGTTTAGAGGTCCAACCGGTTCAACCAGAATGTAATAAAAAAATATATAAATATATACATATGATTAATTAGAATATAAATAAATATATTAAATCATTAATATTAACATAATCAATAAAAAAATATTCATAGATCTATAAAAATAAATATAATCCATATAAAATTTCTCTAGTCTTAACCTCACAGCACGATCATAAAGCATTTGAAAACAATATTTGTTAGTAACCAGTAAGGTTTATGGTAAGAAATTTACAAATAATGGAGAGACGAGAATAACAACTCAATAATTGTTGTTAATGTCCGTCTTTGATTCCTTTTTTTTTTGTTTATACTCTATGCCTACCATAAGATATCAATATTTAAGTTTTAGAATAAAAAAAAAATTTGCCAAAAAAAAAACCGGTTAAACCAATCCGATTTTCCCGATTTTGATCAATTCTTGACCATTTTTGACTTTTTCTGATTTTTTTATCTTCTTAGGACCGGTCATCTGAGATAAGTCAGTTAGCACTGGTTGGTGGCAGTGCAGTCAGGTTTTCTCTTCATTGGGAAAAATTAACTTCCCACGATAATAAAGACCAATAAAGTTAAAATATAAATCCAAACTTAGTATCCAACAATGATACAAATAAGCATATGAATATCAACATAAAATTTGGATCAAGAACTTTGTATTCCTATTATGTAAATAATAAAGATAAAGATTTTTAAAAAGCCCGCGTGTTGCACGGCTTCTAAGCTAGTAACAATAACAAAAGCCCAAGCAACGCCGAACTAGCATTCCCGGGGTGATCGATTGGCAAGTGGACTCAGCAGGAGCCAAAGCGGTGGACGTCGACACTCAACAGAATATTTTGTTTTCTATTTTTATTTTTTTTTGTTAACTGTGACCCTCACACTGCCATAAAGCGAATTTCTTTCTTATTAGGTTCAATTGAACTCAAACTCAAATCTCATTATCCAAAAACTCAACATCACTGGAGAAATGTGTTGGAACTTATTTTTTTGTAGTACTCATCATCATCATCATCAACAACGACGACGGCGACGACGACGATGATGATGATGATGATGATGATGATGATAATAATAATAATAATAGGTGGACAACGATACTTGGAAAACAAAAATTGTGTAGTACATTAAATTCATTATAGTAAAAGTATGAAGTTAACAATATATATATATATATATATAATATTATCTGGTTTGGATTAGATTGAATTTCTTTTAAAAATCAAATCTGAAATCCAATTTAATCTAAAGTATTTGTAAAATACAAGCTCGAGTTTAATCCAAATTTTTACAATTTTAATAAGTTTTAGGTTCGAATGAAATTGATTTAGCGGTTTAAATCGCATTGAATTTGAACCACCTAATTGTAGCTGCATTAATGACATGAAATATTAGTATGTTGGATGAGATCACGAACCTTATCTAAACCTTTTCTTGAGCTAGTATTTATTTTTTATATTTTTATCTTTCAAATCGCATATATGAGTCACTTTACTAATTAGTATCTGACTACACATAAAAAAAATGACTTTAATTTGATTTATGATTATAAAACGAGGAATTCATTGATCAAATTTTAATTTTTAGAAACTAATTAGAATATAAGAAATGAATCGATACTTAATACAGGACACAATACGACACGGATATGATTGATACATTAAAATTAAAAAATTATATAACACAGATATGACATATATAAAACAAAAAATTTAAAAAAATTGATATTTTATTCAAAATATTATTTATATAAACTTTACTTATATTTTATTTTTTTTATAATTTAAAAAATTTATGCATTATTTCGTTTTTAAAATCTTTTTTATATTAAAGTAAGAAAAAATTACAATTTTAAATCAATTATATAAAAATATGTGTCATTAATGCATCAAGTTAAATTTGACATGAACACATTGTTAAGACATTGCGGTCAAATGATATGTATATGCTTGTATAACCAAAGTGATTCACATGTATAATTTTGAGTAGTAAAACGATGCCAAAAATCACCAAGAAAAATGTGCTACCGTAGCAGATTCAAATAATTATTCATTGTGTCATCCCTCGCATTCGCGTAAACACTGATGACTTATAAATTTCTTTGCTTTCATTTTTTGGAACAAAACGAATGTCAGTTTCAACCGACAAAAAATATCTCTGTTAATATTTATTAAAAAACGTGCGAGAACCTGCGATCCAGTAAAAAATGCAGAACATTTAGGTAGTGAAACAAAAATAATGCATAAACATAATCTAAAGTTTCATGTTACTTTTATTTTAATATAAGATTAAATTTAATAAAATTATGAAAATAAAATATGTAGATACTTATTCAGTACTTCTAAATAAATTCTCAAATTGCAGTGTTGCAAGTGCCGATGTGCCCCATCCTTATACGAATTGATCCGTCCTTGTTCATGTATTATTGATGAGTTGTGTTATTTATACACCGTGTCAATTTATATCTTATTTATTATTAAATGAGACATGAATCCTATTTAAATGAAATCCATATCTTATATAACGATGGATATGGTGTCAGTCAACACAATATTTCATATTCTATAAATATAAATAATATTTTTCATTATTGATACGTCAAAGTCAAACAGTGCTTGAGACATACCACGCCACTTACTCCATTACTATTCAAAAATAAAATTATCTTTAAGCCAATATTAATGAAAAGGATTTTTTCGTTGCGGGACCTAATATTAATTAGACAATACACAAGGAACATCATATCAGGTGGTTGCAACAAGAAAAAGGAATCTTAAAAGCCAAATTAACCTGAAAACAAACGAGCGCATTGGGACCTAATACGCGGAACGGAAGAATATGATGGCAGCCTTTGCTTTGCTCCCATAGAAAGCTTAGAAGTGTTCCTACGTGCACTGTTCTAATTACGGCCTGGTAGTCTGTTGATATTCATTCAATTCCAATCTTCACCTGATCCATACAAAAAAGAATTTTCGTTCTATATTATTCCTACAACTACTTTTTTGGATTATCGTAGTTCAAAATAATTAAGTTCGATTAAAAAACACGTTTGTAACAGTGGTTTTAATATATTGACCTAAACGTGATTAATAATCGTCTCAATTTACAATCATCCTAAGTCAGAGTCTGATCTAAATCCCATTAGTATACATCTTCATTAATTATGCATTGTTGTGTTATTAGAATTTTAAAAAGTGTATAACATGACATCAACTATCTAAGATGTCAAATACTGTTCATAATAATAATTCTGAAATTACGTATCATAAAAATTAAATAATAGATTATTTATTAATTTAGGTAAACTATATTAATTTTTACAAATGCAGTGATTGATTAATTTTTTATTTTTTTTGGTCGAAAGTGATTGACTAATTTAAATAATAGAAGCTAATTCTGTTTGTGCGGTTGATATATTTTTGCTTTCTTTTTTTTTCTTAAAAAAAAAATCTTTCACAAAGTGTCGTCTGTGTAATGTTTTTGTCTGAGTCATTCATGTTGTACTACCAATTAAAACTGCGCTATAAGACAGAAAAAATCCGGGCTTGAAAAAAAAACGTGCGCCAAAATTATGGACTTCCTTTCCCTTTCTTTTTGAAAAGCTGAAGGAAAAAAAAAGTGACATAATAAGGGTACGGAGTTTTAATAGATGATTTATATTAAAATAAGATAATGGATCAATTTATTTATATATGATATTTATAGAATCTATATGTGACAGATTTTATATTATTTTTCGTTTTACATTTAATTTGCTTTTGACGGATTTTATACTAAAAAACTATAAATTTTCTCTCAAAATATCATATTGATGTAAATACACCACCCAAATTTCATATGAAAAAAAAAACCATTGCCTAAATATCCAAACTTTAAGAATAAATATACTCTCTTCGTGCTAAAATAAATATCATGATATTGGTATTATACATAAATTAAAATAATAATTAAATGGCATTGATGACCTTTTAAAAAAATAAAGAATAAATCTCAAGTTGGTCCTTAACAATTTCAATATCAAATAAGTTAGTTCTTGATGATTAGAAAGTGTTAACTTAGTCTCGAATAATGTAAGTGGTCCTCTAAATCAAAAATATTAATATTGTTGGTGACGATTTTGTTATCGGACAAATTAGTCCTAACGCCATTTATGCAAAATTTTCCTTCTTTCCTTCGTCCGCTTCGTCACCAGCACGTCATCACCAACTCATTCAAGCACGCCTTCATCACCAGTAATCCCATAACTGAGGTGGCTTCTATCTTTTTTATATAGAACCAAAAAAAAAAATTCTCTCATCTCTTGCATTTCCTGCAAACTCCGAAGAAAAGAAAAAAAAAAATCAAGGTCACTAGGATAGTAAACCAAATAGGTGCAATTGTGGCATGAGAATATCACACGTTCAATTTTTTCACCCTGTAACCATGTAACTACAACTATGACATCATCAAGGGCAAACTGTGGCACAAAATTTTGAATAATAGTAAAGAATTTGAGTAACATATATAATATTATAAGTTTAAACCTCGTTACTTTTAAAGTTTTTTATATGCCAAAAAAAATATCACTATGGCGAAATGTTCTTAACTTTTGGGTATTTGAAGATAAGTGGAGCAATACTAACTTTTTATTATATCTGTCTCTATGATAAATGCATTATTGTAAGTTAAGAATAACTATATTTGATGGTTTTTATTTGAATTATAAGAATTATTGCTATGGTCAAAAGAAAATCTCTAGCACTAGATTTGCCCGAAAGTACCGAACATTGGTTCCAGCCTCCTTTATATATATGTACACATATATCTTGATCACTTAGAGATATATATATCAGATATCACCTTCCAAGTGATACACAAATATATCTTTGATCACTTAAGAGGTATACTACTTATTTGCCATGGCATTGCATTCAAAATGGTGCTTTCCCTCCTTCAAACCTGAAACTATTGAAACAAAAGCACATCTTTCCCAAAGACTTAACCCTGTCAAACTCGATTCTCTGCCTATTGCTAACAAATGGAACATTGTTCAAGAAAACCAGTCTACGGCATGGATAAGCTCTGTATGTCCAAAGTTTAAGTGTCTTGCTAACCTTCTTTTGTTTAAAACCTGAAAAATGAATGACTTGTTTGAAGTTGAATACCTTGGACTAATGACTCAGTTCCTTTAATTGCAGGATGATCTCAAGACTAATCACGCAGAGAGATTGATGGGGCTCAAACATGTACTTAGGAACAGTAATGAAAGTTCACTGCAAGGAATGTACTTGGTTGACGCCATGCAGCGTCTAAATATTGATTACCACTTCCAAGAGGAAATTGACACATTCTTACAGAGGCAATATGTGATTTCCAGCGCTAAAGAGGGTAACTATGGCCATGATCTTCATCAGATTGCACTTTGCTTTCGTCTATTGAGACAACAAGGTCACTTTGTTCCTGCAGGCAGGTTTTCTTTCTTTTCTTTTTTTTTTTTAATTTTTTGGATAAGACTATTTTTTACTGATTAAATTTCTGTCGAAGTATAAATATGTATACTTATGATAGACTAAAAGGTTCGTTCAATGGAAACATGCGCAGAGGTGTTTCACAAGTTCATAGACAAGAGGGGAAAGTTCAACCAAGAATTAGGTGGAAATATCAAGGGAATGATTGATTTATATGAAGCCTCCCAGTTAAGCATAAAGGGGGAAGACATACTTGATGAAGCTGGACAATTTAGTATGCAGGTCATGAAGGAAAAATTGGCTTGCCTTCAGAGTCAAGAAGCGAAGTTTGTGAGGAGTACTATAGAAAACCCGTTTCACAAAAGCTTGCCAATGTTCACAGCTAGAGATTTCTTTGGAGATTTTCATGGCATAAACAATGGATGGTTAGGTTCATTAAAAGAAGTGGCAAAGATGGATTTCAGTTTGCTGCAAAGCTTTCACCAACAGGAAATTAATCATATTTCTAAGTAAGTGTGCTAGCTTGATTGGGAAGACTGAGACTAGTTTGTTAATTCGGTCATTACAGAGGCTAGTCCTCATTGAGCATCACTTTTCTATTTATTTTTATTTTTACAGATGGTGGACACAACTTGGTTTAGCTAGTGAGTTAAAATACGCTAGAAATCAACCACTTAAATGGTACATTTGGTCCCTGGCATGCCTCTCGGATCCTACTTTATCAGAAGAGAGGGTTGAGCTCACAAAACCAATCTCTTTCATCTATATAATAGATGACATTTTCGATGTGTATGGGACTCTAGATGAATTAACTCTCTTCACAGAGGTTGTTTCTAGGTACATGCTTAACACTTCTTAGTGCTATATAACTGAGAGATTTCTTACGATTACAAGAAAATAAATGATAGGTTTTTGCTGAATGCAGATGGGATATTACAGGTGCTGATGAGCTACCAGATTACATGAAGATATGTTTCAATGCCCTCGATGATCTCACTAATGAAATCAGCTTCAAGGTCTATCAGAAGCACGGGTGGGACCCTACAGACTCTCTTCGAAAAGCGGTAAAACAATTCAGTACCAAAATTGCTTCTTTATTTACTCATTATGTTGGTAAAATAATTCGGTAAAATAATGAAATCAACATCATAGAATATGAAAAATATTTGTCCATTTTGCTGCAGTGGGAGAGTTTGTGCAAAGCCTTCCTAGTTGAAGCACAATGGTTTGCTTCAGGGAACACTCCCAGTGCTGAAGAGTACTTGAAGAATGGAATAATTAGTTCTGGGGTGCATATTGTTCTGGTTCACAGTTTCTTTCTTTTGGGTCAAGGGCTAACCAAGGAAAATGTTCATGTCATAAACGGAATCCCGGGCATTATTTCTTCGTCGGCAACAATTCTTCGGCTTTGGGATGACTTGGGAAATGCAGAGGTATAGATATTTTGTACGGACAAAATTAGGCACCGATCATATAGTAGTGCTGTAGCCACACCAAAATAGGAATGACTTTTGTGCATGAATTATTGGGACCCTATAAAATCGATAAAGAAAAAATAAAATAAGTTTTTTAAAAAGAAAACCTTCAATTATTTTGAAGGACACATAATATCTAGCCTTGATGTCTAATAATAATATGCAAATAATAACAGCCACAAAAGCCGATGCAACACTGTATGACACTATGACTACAGTGTGGCCACAGCAATATGATAATCTTATTTCGATGTGTTATTGAAAAAATGTGAAAAAAATTGTTTTAAACTTTTCACGTTATATAAAATATTCTTCCGGAATTAAAAACATGAAATTTTGCCCCGTTTATAAAAATCTTATACCGACAATTTTTATAAGTAGAAGTAACAAGTTTTACGTTTACAGTTAACAGTTAAAATTGCATTTAAAATAAAGTAGGGGCATGTTATTATATTGAGTTTGGTGTTATGAAACCATCTCTCTTTAAAGCTTAAGCTGATAATTAGAGGTACGTAAATAGTTTTGTATTCTAATACACCCTTCAGGTAGAATGCCTCTTTTTGGGCTTAACCATGGCAATGGGGTTGATACATTGACCATTTGATTAATTTGACTCTGATATTATGTCATAAAAATATCTCTCCTAAAAACTTAAGCTGATGTGTAAAGACACATGAATGATTTTATACCCTTATATTTGGAGATAAAAATAAGATGAAAAAGAGCTGCATATATGTAAGAAAACACCTGATGCGATGCACTATTTTTGAGTTTGTAGTGTTTTGTAGAGAAAGCGTAAGTTCTAAATCAACATTCAAGAATCTTAATTTGAAGCATGACATATCAAATAAGAAAGGAAAATGGGAAAAAAAATAAGGAAATTATCAGATATCATTCTCATATATATGTTTAAAAATTTTCTATCATTGTTACTGAAGGATGAGAACCAAGAAGGCAACGATGGGTCGTACGTGAATTATTTCTTGATGGAACACCAAGACTTCTCATTGAGAAGAGCAAGAGAGCAGGTTATGAGTATGATCTCTGATGCATGGAAGAGTCTCAACCAAGAGTGTCTGTTTGAAAGCACATTCCCTGCAGCATTCACTAAGGCCTCTCTTAATCTTGCAAGGATCGTACCATTGATGTATAGTTATGATAATACGCACTCCCTTCCCAAGCTTGAGGAACAAGTCAAGTCTTTGCTTTATGATAATGTTCTTCTGTAGTATTCTATAGTGTGTCTATCCGTGTAGTATTCAGCCACAAACTATTTCAAATTGTCTTCTGTCCACACTCCACAACTGATTGACAGAAAGAGCTATAGGAAATTGCCTAAGGTTGTATAAGATGGGGCTGTTGAATACCCAAATAACAGCTATTAAGAGAAGTGCCCCCTTTTTAGCTAAGCTATTAAGAATAATATTGAAGGCACAAAATCATAATAAAATAATTTTCTATGTGCTATATTAAACTCACTTTACTTTATATATGTTGTTTAAATTGACAGTGATTCTCATATATGATTATGAACTAAACATATTTAAATATGTTTAAAGTTATTGTACTCGGGCCTCAGCTTTATTTTTTTAAAAAAAAGTTATACAGACAAAAAAAAGTATATCACTCATGTTGTATAGTGGTGCTGGGTAAAGGCCCAAGTTCCAAGTGACATGGGACTCAAAAAGTGTCATACAAATGCAGCATTTTCCAGACCCAAAAAAAAAATGAAGCATTTTGTCCATGAAAGGAGATTTGATAAGATAAAATTCCAAGTCATCATATGTATCTTTTGACAATCATGTGTTATTGAACTCTTCAATGCTTTTAACTTTGTTATGATCCAGGACCTAGGATCGCAGATCTCAAATGGAGAGTAGGATCACCTCTCCTAAAGAACCAAATAGATCAAGAAATCCCATTTTGAGGTCCACCCAAGATTTATTTGAGGACCACTAAGGGAAATAACCACCCGAGGTTTATCAAGGGCAAGGACCACTCGAGGACCATCAAGGGAGGGCCACCTAAGGTCCAGAAGAGGCAAATAGCATCATGCTCGAATATGGTGAAAAGTGTTATATGTGGTTTGAAATTTTAAATCATCGGAAGTAGAATTCACTTTGAACTAAAATTACAAGAAGTAAAGTTCAATTCGAAGACTTCATTACAAGAAGTAAAATCTAATTTGAAGACTTCACCAACATTAATGATGGTTAAAGGAAGTCACTAGAATCATCATGGCAACTAGATCTTAGTTGGAAGTGATCAAGTTAGATTAACCATTAAATTTTTTTGTTTGTAATGCATGAAGAGCTCTATAAATAGAGCATGTATTGGATTTTGAAGACACTTCCAAAATACATTTGGACTTAAAGAGCATCATAAAAATGCAGCATTTTCCATATCCTTCTGCACACCCATTATTGGGCTCAAGCCCAATCACACATATTGAATCTAACCCATAATGGATCATAGAATAATAATAATATAGATCTCCCGAAGAAATACCAAGATACCCGTCAATCAATAATCAATAGCTGCCTAAAACCAGAAAATTCTAACCCTTTACATGTATGGGATTTCATCATGTTTTTTTCTGTTCCTTTTCCGGTGATGTGCTTTACAGCTCATTCCTAACAATATTTTGGGTATAAATAATACTAATTGTTTAGATTGTGGCAGCATGGGTGCTAAATGAGTGAGCAGAAGACGTTTCAGCCGAAGAAGAACAGAGTAACAATGTTAGGCACCTGATTTCAAGTGAATGGAAACATCTCAACCGAGAATCACAAACCCATGTCCCTCATCAATATCTGCCAGTGCCTGGCCAATGTACAAGCAACAGTCAAGTCCCGTTCTCAGTGCTTATTGCTGGTACTGGCACAGCACGTGCACAACATCCCAAATTAAAGGCCATCAGACGGCACTATATGGCTCGAAGAGTATGAAATGGCACAGCACTATTTGAATTTAGATTGTTTGACCCTTTTTTCACTTGAAAAGCTTTAAACTAAAAATGAATATTGACAAAGAAAATATTTTTTAATTTACTTCACTTTTACATCAAGCTAAGTTGACAACATTTAATTATTGAAAAAAAAATCAAATTTTGTTTCTTATTCTCACATAAATTAAGAATAAAATCATTACTTACAATTTCTATTTTTATCCATTAATTTTTTTTATTTTTATATAAAGTATAAAGTTTTTTTAAATATTGAACAAGCAAAACAAAAATTGCTAGCCCATGGGACTAGGCTATGACCTGAATAAATTGAACTAGACCAACATTTTTCTAATTTAAAACTAACATAGCTTGAAATAGTCTACTCTAATATGGGTCAATTTGACATGTTTTGACACTTCTAATTCTAGTTATGCCTGAATGGCACATTGATTTACTTCTTTATACGAACTTTTATGCCTTTTTTTTGGTAAGTATAATGGAAAAAAAAAGGCAAACGACCAAAATTTTACCCAATAACAGCAAGGAATAACAATCCATTTCAATGATAGCCTAATTTTACCGCATTACCCCATTATCGTGTGGAAGGCTTTTTTGGTTCTTTTTTTTGTACGGAAAAGAAATGATTGTCATCTCTCATCCAACCCTGCTGACTTGCTCCTTGCGGCCCCAAATAAACTAGAATCCACGACAAAAAAATAAAATAAAATAAAAAATAAACTACAATCTCAATTCGACTATATGGTATTAAAGTTTACCCCTAATATCAAAATTGGATAGAGATCTTCTATTTCCAAGTGATATATCTTTTTCTATTCTTTCCATCATTATTTGACACGTAAAAAAGATGAGCCTATTATTATCCACTCTGAAAGGGATTAAAAGTCTAAAATCATGTGTCTCTAAAGTATAAACAAGGGCGGATCCAAATCGCTGAAGGCGGGGGCGGGCCTTATTTCCCATAAGATTTTGGAAAATATTTTAATAGTTACATTTGTATATATATATTTTTGTCCTTGTTATTTTATAAAATTGTATTTGATTCCACATTCTTTTTAAATAAAACGAACTACAAGATGTGATATATTTCATTAAATTTATTAAATTTAAGGTGATATTATTAGAGTGTTATTAAATTTATTTTGCTCTTATCATAATTATCTTAAAAAATAAAAAATATATCAATAATATTTTGTGGATAGATCAATTTATAAAACCACCCAAAAATTAATTTTAACATATTTTGAAGTATCAAAGTATCAGTATCATACACGATATATCTTAGATAATGTGTGTAGTAGGATGATAAAATATTGGTGAAACATAAATAAATAGTCAAAGAAAAATTAATTTTTAAAAAAATCGTGTGACTTGCTTTCCTATTTTGGTGTAACAGTGATGAGTAAGTGAGGAAGAGTATTGTATAGTGCCGATTGAAAATGTTTTAGATAAGATGGAATAAAATAGAATAATAAAATATTCATAATGATTTTAAGAAAAATATATGTGTGGCCATGTTGTTAACCATGGGTTGGCAAATGGAGGGTTTCTTCTTGTTAATATGTTTGACTCTCAAACGTAGTGTAATTATGTGTGATTTCCTTGCACACACAATATGTTTGACTATGGAGAGAATTATGGTCAGTGTCAGTGCATTTTGTTAGTTTTATCTTGGAATTCATTTGACACTCAAATGTATTACTTGATTATCTTTTCTCAATTTTTTTGTTTAACAGTTAAATGTATTCCTGTTATAAAAAAATAGTGTATATTGGTAAATAATGTGAAAAGTGATGCAAATTTGTAATAATTATTTTTTTATTTTCTTTTGATAAAAAAGCCTATGATTCATCACACTCTTTATGAACAATACTTTTTAATTATTATTATTTTCACTTCTACTTCTTAATGTACAACAACGTTTTTTTGTTATTTCTTTCCTTTTACAAAATATATAGGATAATATAATAATAACACATAAATTTATAAAGATAAATAATTAATTCTTAAAAATAAATAATTTATGATAAATAATATTAACAACTAAAAAATATTTAAAAAATGCAATTATATGTAATAAAACTAAAAAATTTGAAAGTTAAATGTTATAGATCAATATTTTAATTATTATATTTTAAAAATTTATATGTAAATTGTAGTTTGAAAAATATTTCTTTATACGCATTATTTTTAATTTCACATATAATAATAAAAAGTACAAATAAAAGCTCTTAAACTATATAAAAGAAAGAAAAAGTTATATTCTATCAAATAAATTTTCACAATTCTTAAAACTATACTTGATGTTGAAGGAAGCTAAGCAAGTATTCAAGAAACTAATTAGCGAGGATCCAATGGAGAGTTTATATGCGGTTGACGTTATCCAAAGGCTTGGCATTGAACACTACTTTGAAGAGGAGATTAAAGCTGCTCTTCAAAGGCAACGTTTGATATTGAGCCGCGATCTTAATGATTTTGTCAATAGTCATCAACTTTAAGAAGTGGCACTAGCATTTCGCTTGTTGAGACAAGGAGGCCACGATGTTAATACAGGTTAAAATCTTTCATTGTTAAAGAAGGGGAAAAAAAAAGGGGTACTAATTTAGAGATCATCATAAAAGACAAGTCAGATACTTTATATTAATTCTTCAAAATCTTAGAAATTCACATGCGCTTTTATTTTTCTTTATTCATGGGTTAGTATAGAGAACTCTAAATTAAATTGTGATACATTAAAAGTTGAACAAGCTAGAGACTTTAGCAAATTACATTTACTATATCATGCATGTTGCGTGCATATTAGAAATTATTATTAAAAAAATATAGTTTTACACATGATTGCTAGATGTAGATAATAACTGTGATTAGTTATTTTCCATTAAGCCAACCAGGTTAAATAATAATTCATTCTGTCCCTGTTTGTACACATACATACAAACAATGACAAAATGAATAAACACCGATTTTACATTAGTAGGAGTTAGCTATTTAATTGTCGACTAATTAAAATTGGTGTGCAGATATACTTGACAGCTTGAAGATTAACAAAAGGAAATTCGGAGAAAAATATGGTGAAGACGTGAGGATTCTCATTGCCCTATATGAAGCATCCCAACTAAGTATTGAAGGAGAAGACATTCTTGATGATGCTGGTTACATGTGTTGCCAGCTTCTTGAGGCATGGCTAACAAGACATCAAGACCACCATGAAGCTGCATATGTTGCGAACTCTCTTCAGCAACCACCTCATCATGGCTTGGCAAGATTCATGGATAGTAGCATCTTCCTAAGTCATTTAAAGGCCAACCATGAATGGGCTTGTCTAGAGGAACTTGCTGAAATCAATTCTTGCCTTGTTAGGCTCACTAACCAGAATGAAATAATTGAAGTTTCCAAGTGAGTCTCATAACTAACCATGCCTTTGGAAGTAGTCATGCTTTCACTTTTCTTTGGTTATTTAAATAAAGTATATAATCACTAACGTTTTTCTTCAACAGATGTTGGAAAGACCTTGAATTGGCCAAGGAGGAGAATTTTGCTGGATATCAACCTTTTAAATGGTACATGTGGTCCATGACACGCTTTACAGATCCAAGCTTTTCAGATCAAAGAATTGAGCTCACTAAACCTGTCTCTCTAATCTATATTATTGATGACATTTTCGATGTCTATGGGACATTAGACCAGCTTGCCCTTTTAACCGATGCGGTTAACAGGTATTCAATCATATCATTTACATATATATAATTATATTCATTAACAAAATATATACAAAATCTAACAAATTCGAAGTTCATATGTAAAATTAATTTATATTATTTTCTTATTTTTTAATCTTTAATTTCTAGTTTCTGTTCCTCGCATTTTGACCCATAATCATGAGCTACACACAAACGGATATCAAACGCCCTCCTTTTCCTAATCTCTTCATCACGGATAAATCAGATTTTATTTTATAGACTACAACAAGATTTTAGTAAATGAGCAAGAAGAGTTTATCTATTTTATATATTCTTATGCTATATATTTTAATGCTCTTAACAAATTGATATCTATTGATTCAGATGGGAATTGACTGGCACAGAGCAGCTTCCAGAATTTATGAAAATCTGCCTAAGTGTTCTTTTTGACGGTGCAAATGATTTTGCTGAAAAGATCTACAAAAAGCTTGGATTGAACCCCATAGACACCTTAAAAAAATGGGTAAAGACTAAATAGTCCATTTATTTCATTTTGCTATTTTTCTTTTTCTGTGTACTTATGTACAAGGATTTATTGAAATATCTAAGTAAATCTATCGAATATTTGTGTGGAACAGTGGGTGCAATTGCTAAATGCCTTCTTAGAAGAGGCACATTGGTTGAATTCCAGACATTTGCCAAAGGCAGAGGAGTATTTGAATAATGGAACTGTGAGCACACGAGTGCATGTGGTACTTGTCCATGCACTTTTCCTCCTTGACCAGGATATAACTACGAAAACTGTTGCAATTATCAACGACTTTCCACACATCATATATTCAGTGGCAAAAATTCTTCGTCTTTGCGATGATTTAGAGGGAGCTAAGGTAAAGTCAAGGTCTATTCTAGCATTTATAACATTTAATTAATGCAGTTTTTTTTGGATGTGACATATTAGGATACCACTCTTATGGGCTTATGGCCTATTCTCCTTCCCATTCAACCAGAATTGGATTATCCTAAAATACCCTTTTCATTTATAATTAAACTAACAATCTATTTTTTCATTAATATTAATTAACAAAAATGGGATGATACTAGCTCTCAAAAATTTCTTCTCCAGAACCCAATTGGCTAGTCGACTTAATTTGGGACATATGAGAATTTCAACAAGCACAATATATGACGATCTTCTTGTGATATTCTAAGGCACGAAGAAATCTTAATTTTTAACTATGAATCTAATGTAAATAAATTTTGAATTTAAAAATGATTATTATTAAAAATTTAAAGTTTGTTAATATTCCTTCTTGATGCCAAAAAAAAAGTCATGCTATCATTCAGTAATCTAGCATACTTATTATTATATTATAAAAATTGAAAATGTGATGCAATATTTATATCTAAATATATATATAATAATAAATATTAAATATTTAAATTTAAATTTAGTAAACTAATTTAATTACAGTAAATTTATAAAAAATTTATTATGTAAAAGTTTTTCACCAAATAAAAAATAGAAGCACATATAATTGAAGCACATATAATACAATATTTGTTCTTACCTAGAAATACAATAAGGGTGTAGGCTCCTCCAATCCTCCATGTAAATAGGGGATGGGTATTTGCAAAGACATTTCGACTCTCAAGTTAATGAATAAATGAGACATAGAGTAGTGAAAAAATAGTATGTATGTAGTAATATTGTGATAACTGGGGTGTTGAGCCCCTTAAATAATGAGAGGTGATCCTATTATAAGTTATTAAGAGATAAAATAGAGGAGGTATTTTTAGGATTTAATAGATATTAGATATATTCCAAATTTGTATGAGATATTATATAATAATAGGAGATTCTGTGAACTAATAGGGGATATCGTATAATCTGGTAGTGAATCTAGGAGATATCTCAAGCTAAATCGATGGAAAATCTTTTGGAGCTACTATTCCATGTGGACAAGTTGTAGGATCCTTTGGGAGAATCTTCTGAGATTAAACCGAGGACTATGACCCATATTTCTAGTCCAATAAAATTTTAATAGAATATTTTGAAAATATTAACTTTGACTTTTTTTCCTTTTCACCAAACATAGGACTGTTCCTCTTTCTGTTTCTAACTCTTCCTATCAAACATCAAATTTTTCCACACCATTGAAATTCCTAAACGTAAAATTCATACACACATTTGTTCGACTTCAACCGCAATTATTTCTTTTTTTTTCCCTCTTGATAATAAAGATGAAGATTTGGCTATGCCAAGAAGGGGATGTATGTGAAGATTGTGAAGTCTATTCAAACCAATAGTCGTTGAAGAAATATTTCAAGACCTGGTGTCATCTCATTTTTCATTAATTAATACCAAAAGAGTAATAAATTATTAGTTTAATTTTAAATAAGATGGGGCATTTTAGGACAATCTAATAAAATAATAGTTGAATAAGAGTGACAATAGAGAAAATGAAGCCAGGATTCTTTGGTAAAATCAGATACTTTTTCCACGTTTTCAATGACAATCTGCTGGCAGGGCATTTTATCCCAACTTGGTTGTGCATTTTTAGCTATTCGGTTTTCGCCTTGTTGGGAATATTGAACAAGGCAGGAGGTTTTTGATAATAGAGAGGGGACTAATTCCATTTATTTTCATTTTTGGTGACTACGTCATTTTGCTCACCACATGGAATTACTGATTGCAACTCATCAATGCAGAGTGAAGAACAAAATGGTCTTGATGGATCATACCTTGATTACTATATGAGTGAACACCAAGATGTTTCAGCTGAAGAAGCACAAAAGCATGTTGCCGAGTTGATTTCAAGGGAATGGAAATGTCTCAATCAAGAAATTTTGGCCCCAAATCCATTTCCATCATCATTTACAAATTTTTGCCTCAATGTGGCTAGAATGGTAACTCTAATGTACCATTACCGTAGCAATCCAAGCCTCTCCAATGTAAAGGAACAATTCAAGTCACTGGTTAATATTGGCACTGGACACATGTGATACACGATTGCATTCCCAAAGGCTTTGGTTTTCATCATATAATTTGTGGCAAATAATTAAGTAGATAGTACTATTTTATACTGTAGGTGAACATCGATCTCTCTGGAAAATTTTATGCCTCTTCCATGTACTTATTATAATATTTTCTGTGTAATGAAAATTAAACTTACCCTTTTTAAATGTCATCATAAGTTTATAGCAGTGCCAATGTTTAAATATTCTCATCATTCTTCAATTGCCCTTCTTTGATTTGATTACTTCTACGTAACAACGAATATTTGTCTTAACATGCTATAAATATGTGACAAAATTATAAAATAGTGAAAAATGGAAATACAGAAAATAGGATTGAAAGAAAAAAATTTCAAGGTCTCCATGAACATGGTACTTAATTGTCATAGTTAGAGTGGGTAAAGGAATATAATTCTAGTTAGGAAGCATTTTCTTTGCGGATTTTTTTATTTTATTTTAATCCATCTCATAAAGATTTGGTAAATTTATGTTGATTGTTAATTATCTAACACAACCCTCAACTGACGTGGCATATGATTGAATGATTGTGTAAAAAAATTTTATATTATCAATGTTATGAAACCATCTCTTCCAAAAACTTATTACATATTAATGGTTTTATATTTAACATCTCTTCCTTGTACAAATGCCTTTTTCCACATGAAATCATCTTATGATTAAACTCACCCATCTTTTTCCTTTTTCCTCACAAATAGTTATAGCTTTGGATTCTCCATCTCCTCCTCCTCAGCAGTAATTATCTCTAGTTTGGGTGAATTTCACCTTAGTATGAAGTGTTGGTTATTTTGGCATAGGGAGTGCTCTAGTGGTAGTGCGGATAGGGTCCCGGACCATGCATGATTTAGCTTTTTGATTAATCATGATATTTATTTTGTGCTTGAAAGTTTATAGCTTCATGATTCTTTTCTAATAGAGCAACTTAGTATTGTTTTGCATTATAGCTACAGTTTCATAGATGACGTATAAAATGAGTCATTCAAAAATTATTATTAGCATTAATATGATTTGGAGATTTGCAAGTTATTATATATTTAGAAATGGATTTCTTTTATAAAAGTATGCATTGTTGAATATTTTATGTGTGGACTAGCATAAATTATTTTGTTATAATTTAATTTTAATTTGATCTCAGATTAATTAGATGCTAAAATATATTTGACCATATTATTTAGCCCAATTTTATAGTTAATTTTGTTATTGGGCTTGATCTTATTTCGTTATTAGTGGATGTGGTATTATTTGGTTATTGTTATTGGGTTTAGCCATAATGGGCAGGCTTGGCCCATTTTATTACTAATATGCAGAGGCCCATGCTCCTAACCCTTATTAGAGTGGTTGTTACCCCATTGAGACAGGGCACAAATTTTTGGTAACTGAAAGGGTGATAGGAGGAGCTCTCTCTCTAGATTTCTCTCTGCAGTTGGTTGCTTTTCTCACAGCAAAAGGAAGAACCCAGTCATGGACTCATCAAGCTTGACTGTTCCAGGTAATTCTAAACACCTAATCTCGATTATAACATTTGTCATATTGAGAATTAGACCAAATTTTTTTTCATCATGCATATTGTGTGAATCGGTGATATAAGGCTTACGTGAGGATGAGATTCCTCACGTGTCGATCATTATCCAAATCGTGTCGTGACAGGTACATAGTCGGGTCATTGTTGGGTTGGGTTTAGGTTTTAAAAATTGACCCGGTCTAAAATTCGGGTCGAGTTCGGGTTTTGTTAAACATTGCCTAATCCGTCCCTTGTATACCCCTAGTTAAAACCAATCAAACATTATAACAGGGACTGAATACTAGAAACGATTTTATGTTGGATATTTTATGTGTATAGACTGGTATAAATCATATTTTGTTATAGTTTTTAATTTGATTTCAGATTAATTGGATGCCAAAAATATTGAACCATATTGTTTAGCCCATTTTCTGATTAATTTTTGTTATTGGGCTTAACTATGTTAATTTTTGTTGATGGTGGATATGTCTTGGTTATTGTAAATGAACTGAGCCATAATGGGTAGGTTTGATCCATTCTGTTACTAACTAGAGAGGCCCCTACTCCTAACCACTTCAATATGGCTGCTGCCCCAATGAGTGAGTACACGCACTTTGGAACTGCAGTGGTGATAGGAGGAGCTCTCTCTCTGCTGCTTGGCTTCTCTCACAGGCAAAAGAAAACAAACAGCCATGGACTTATCAATCTCTACTGTTCCAGGTAATTGTAACACCTAATCACAATTATAATATTTGTTTTTCACATGTCATATTAAGAATTGGATCAATGATTAAATTTTCTACATTTTATGCCACCAATTGAATAATTTTCTTCTTTTGAAACAATATGACTTCAACTACATCAACAAATGTTATATAACTATTTGATCCTTGAGGATACTTTCTGTGTGACCACTACGAAGTTTAGCGTAGAACAAAGACCTCATATGTCCCTCTACACTTGGCAAACAGCCTTTCCCACCATAATTGTACATTAGAGGCACCATCCTTGTAGAATTTAGACAAAACTTCTTAAAGGTAGTTGAAAATGGATATGGTGTGAGGCATTCTTGATTGAGATGTCTCCATCAGTTTGAATCATGTGGATGACGTGCTTTATTGTGTCTTTACTTGTGTTCCTTGCTGTTTTTGCAAGACTGTTTTATATTATGACCAAATTTTTTTGATGATTTGGGCTGTATTTGGGCCCTACTTTTGGCCTATGGGATTGAATGGATACATGGATGATGCCCAAACAGTAATAGTGCTCATGGGCTTAAACTATAGCCCAAAGAAAACCAACCTTCATTTGGCCTAGTGGGCTTGGATAGTTTGACACCTGTCCAAGGGAGTTGAGGCTATACAGGGGTAGTTTCATGGGAAGGTGGAGAGACCTCCCTCTAGGTCCAAGAAGGAGACTTTTTCTCCTGAGGGAGCTAAATAGAGTAGTAGCTGTAGTGTGATAATCCATTTCTTGGTGGCAAAGCAAACCACACATACACACATCATGTTGCAAAATAATCTTTATATAGCATGTATTTTAACCAGGTAACATGACCAGTGGGAAAAGCCACTTGACTCACTCCATTAAAAGTGCAAGTCACTCACATCAACATGTCACTCACATCAACATGTCACTTTAGTGTCTTATTCCACAGTGTCTCGAGATACGTGTCAAGGAAGCTAAGCATATCACTTTGGCTAATAGAAAAGATAGCAACTGAACTGAAAAAGAGCATGTAGGTAGAGAGTAATAAGGCACCTAGGATCTAAGGAATTGGCAACTCCGGATAGGACAAAAAGGATAGGAGTCTTGCAAGACATCCAACACATTTCCAAGGAGGTTAGCACTACTGTTCATCACCAAGACACTCATAGGAGAGTTCCTATTACATTGCTCCTTAACCACTATTCCTCTTATGCATTACGGACCAAGACATAAACTGTTTATACTCTCTAGATGGCAACAACTTGAAATACCTTGATACTCCTTCATGTAACACTTGAGGTAAGACCCATCATGACCATCTTGATTATCTTTCTGCATAGTCAAAACATTACTAATGTTTTATGCTACAATTTTTTTGCAGCTTTCAGTTTGTTTGGTTATTGCTTACCAATTTTTTTAGGGTATTGATAGGGTTGTATCGATGTTTTATGTAGACCTTGAAGGCGAATTCATTTGTAATATCATACAGAACTTTGAAGCATATTTTTAAGTGGACTGGAAGTTTCTCAGTGGCTTCCAATTCCCATATGCACCCAAACAAAATATTTGTTTTCTTTCATTAGGGTATATAGACTAGTAACTTAATGTGTGTACACATGTCATAGTACATATTGATGGCATCTGTAAAGAAAGTAAGAGTGTCTATTGGTTCACAAACATCGAAAAGGTCATCAGTTACGTATACCAGGGACAGGGGCTTTAAGAGCTCAATCCTTTCTTTTGACAATTGTGGATCTGTCAAGCATGTCATTAGCCACATGTGCTATTTAAAAGGTTCATTCCTTATTGATTTCAATTCCTTGGCCAGCCCAAGGTCATTCCACCACCTAGCAATAAGTATTATAATATTAGCCAAAAATGATGATGATAATAATAATTTACATTGATTACATATGGATACTTACCCGAAAACCTTAAGAATTTCCTAATGATGTGTGGACTTGACCACGCAAGAGTCAAATTATGCTAGCTCTTGCAAAGTTCTGGTCCACCCTTTGTTCATTTGGAATTTGAAATAGTTTGAGTGTTTGCTTCTGTTTGAGAACCTTCGCAAGCTTTTATGAAATGGAAGCTGAAATTTATGTGAGATTACTTCACTAAGACGATGGTCGTGATGTTTTTGAAGCCCATGCATCAAGAAGCTGGTGGTGGCTCATGTCCCCTGCTTCATTAAGACAATGCTCTCCTTCTACACTTACTTGAGAAGCATCATACAGCTTAATCACCCCATTATATCTTCACTAAATTGTTCTATTATCTTCCCTTTCTCACCGTTGAACTTGTTAAATACTTCACTAATTTGTTCTTTTATCTTTTATAATGCAAAGCGTGTCTACTTCAAGTTTTATAAAAAGTGATTGTAAAATTTAAATTTTATATACGGTTAAAAAAAAAAAAAAATTTTATTTGACAGTTACCTTTTTATCTTCTTAAAAAAATTAAATAGTTGATTTTTTTATTATTCTGATTATTTTTAAAAAACTATTCAAATATATGAAAATTGATTTATTTTTATAAAAAAAAGTGATTTTCGCTCCATAAAATCTCATCCAAATGTCCCTTCAATTTATTTTCTTTTGGCAAAAGCGTCATTTTCCATATGCTACACAAATTAAACACGGCCAACGGGCATGCTTGTTCATGCATGTCCTTGATGGTTTTATAATTGGCATTATCGATTATTAAAGTTAATTTCATGTTCATATCCTTGATGGTTTTTTTGTTGAGTAGCAGGGGTGACGCAGCATGATGAGGCATGTTAATTTAAGATAAAATTCTTTTCATTATTTTAATACAATTATATTTAGGAAGGCTGTTAGAGGAAACTGTTATATCTATGCGACTATCTACAATAGAATGTGGGTTCATATATGATACTAAAATAACATACTTAATATTTTTCTCTCATAAATATAACATAACACTGATATGTACTGTCACATCCAATATCAAAATAGTCTAAATCCCCTTATTTGCAGTATAAGTAGACTCAGGTCATTCTTCCTCAGGACACATCAGTTATGTTATCGAATTGTAAATACTAATAACAATAAAAAGGCGGGAGGGGGGGAGTTTGTGATTTTTAGAATGAAACTGAATGAAAAGATTACAGAAATAGAATAGAATCACACTTGATCAAAGAATCAATCCCAGACATCATGACTATTGGCAGAATTCATCATAGTTCAAAAGAGTTAACTTTGTATGATACTCTATTAATCCGAATCAACTATATAATCATACAGTTTTTACTCAACAATCCTTAAATCACAATCGCAATTTAAATGAATGTCAAATTACGTGCAGTTTGGATTAACCTGAACAACCAATCGGTTATTCAGCCTTTACTTCAATTTCACTAACGAATTCAGTCCTATATCTAATCAGATATAATTCAAACATGATCATGTTAAATAACCAAATCCATAATTGAAATTGAAGTTTAGAAAAGGAAAGCATACATACAAATAAGATTTATACAACAGGAACTCCGAATTCAAACCAACTATCTATGATGTCAAGGATTGAGAGAAGTTTAGCCTTCCATGGACATCTCCATTGGCAAGCCCTCTGTATGAACACCTTGAGTTTGAAAGGAAAAATGAAAATACAAGTTTCTGGTTCTTTATTGTTGATTGAGTACAGAATTGCAAAGGAAACAGAAATTTATAGGCAATCCAATGTCCCTACCCGGATTTCCACTTATCACTAACCTTATCTTATCCAGATTTTCCTGATTTCTGAAATCTAATCTAGATAAGATAATCCTCGCTGGATAAGCTTTCCAGAGACATATTATATGCCTTAATTGGACCAGAAATGAGTGAAATATGCCCAATTATGTGAGGAAAGATCTTGGACTCGCCTAAGCATTAGCTCCGGAACTTGGAAGCCCAATTACGCCTTGAAACGGACCGAATTTGATGAAGCCTATGAAACCCAAAATTATAAATCTCGGTCTTAGCTTTCAGGAGCCACCAAGATCACCTAAATCCGATATTTGTAGAGCCCAAAATGATCTGTGGAAGACAAAAAGGTCATAGTGAGTGTAAAATCTGAAATTAATCAAATTTTAACAATTAAATCCAATGAGGCCCAATAATGCAAAACTCAATTAAATCATTAGCATTAAACACATATAGAAGCTAAGTAGGCCAAGTATGAACAATAATAGATGCCTAAAAATTTCTCTATCAAACACACATAAAGGAAGAGGATATGTTTTGAGTTTTATAACTTGATGATCTGAATATGCTAAACACAGTACACATACTGCCTTTTATGGGCTTGAGAAAATAAAAAAAATACAAACCCAGCTTTGAAGCAACCTACATGCATTCAACCATGTAGCTACGTGAGGTGTGCCACCAATTGAAATGCTAGGAAGTGCTGTGATGTTTCAAGGAACCAAGGCATGATATGTTATTTCAGTAGCATTTTTGCCTTGTATTCAGCCAACACGTGGTTTGATGGTAAGTAGGGTGCTTAATTTAATAACTTTTCACATTGCCTCCCTTAAACCAAGCTTATAGAATTTATTATTCCTAACATCTTCTTCAACTTGTAAAATAGCTCAAGCTTCAATGGCTTGGTAAAAATATCTGCAACTTGATCTCCAGTAGGACAATAATCAATCAATATTTCCTTATCAGCAATGAATTCTCGAATCTTGTGGAATCCAATAACAATGTGCTTGGACCTCCCATTGAACACCGGATTTTTACAAAGTGCAATTGCTGACTTGTTGTCACAGAGTATCATTGTGGGAGAGCTTTGCCTCTGGTTCAACATTTCAAGAATTTTCCTCAGCCATATTGCTTGTGTGGCACAACTTGCAACTGCTATGTATTCTGCTTCTGCCGTAGAAAGTGCAACAACAGGTCGTTTCTTTGATGACCATGATATAACACCTGATCTAAGATGGAAAACATACCCTGAAGTGCTTTTTCTTGTCTCTATGTCACCTGCCCAATCACTATTTATATATCCAACAAGATTCACATCATCAATATTTTCATAAAATATTCCATCATTCAGGGTACCTTTGATATATCGAAGAATCCGTTTTGCTACTTGTAGATGACAGGCTCGTGGCTTCTCCATAAATCGGCTGAGTAAACTAACTCCAAAGACTATGTTTGGTCTAGTTGCTGTCAAGTATCTCAGGCTTCCAATCAAGCTCTTGAAATAAGTGGGATTGACAGTTCTTCCTTTATCTTCTTTCATCAGCTTCAATTTTTCTTTAACTGGTGTAGCAACTAGCTTTGAATTTTCTATCTTGAATTTTCTCAAAATGTCATTAGCATATTTCTTTTGAGAAATAAAAATTCCATCCTCCTTTTGAATCACTTCAATACCAAGAAATAAGACATCAAGCCTAAATCAGTCATTTCAAAATGTTTCTCTATAGCCTCCCTGAATTCTTTAATCATCTTCAAATTATTGCCAGTGAAAATCAAATTATCAACATAAAGACATACATTAAGAATATCTCCAGACTCAATTAATTTAATGTACAAAGCATGTTCAAGAGGATATTTCTGAAAACCACTCACAATGAAATATGAGTCAATCTTCTTATACCATGCTCTTAGTGTTTGCTTCAAACCATACAGAGCTTTCTTCAACCTGTAAACTTTATCTTTTTCTGCAGAGATCTCATAACCTACAGGCTGCTCAACATACATTTTTTCGTCTAAAGTGTCATTCAGAAATGCAGGATTAACATCCATTTGATATATCTTCCACTTATTTTGAGCAGAAAGTGAAATAATCAAGCGAATTGTGTCTAATCTAGCACCAGGAGCAAATACTTCAAAGCAATCAATACCTGGCTTTTGTCTGTACCCCTTTGTAACCAATCTGGCTTTAAAACGATCAATCTCACCATTGGACTTGTACTTAGTCTTGTACAACCGCTTGACTCCAATTGGCCTTTTCTCTGTAGGTAAATCAGTTAGCTCCCATGTATCATTCTTTTCAATCGCATGAATCTCCTCATTGATGGCTTTTCTCCAATTCTCATTATTAGAAGCTTCTTCATAACTCACTAGCTCACAATCTGCAAATAGAGCAAAATTGACAATCTATTCATCAGATAAATCATTATCATTACCCACAACATAGTCCTTCAATCTGGCTGGTGGCTAACGATTCCTTTGAGGTCGGTTGGATGATTCCGGTTGAGTTGGAGTTTCTTGTTGTTCATCTTCTTCTACATAACTGTCAAGAAGTGTCGCAGGCTTCTGCTAAAATTTGGCTAACCAATCCCATGTTCTTTTATCATCAAACGTCACATCTCTACTGATAATTATCTTCTCTATCACTGGATTGTAAAGTCAGTACGCCTTTGAGTTGGTGCTGTAACCAATGAAGATGCACTTCTCTCCTTTATCATCAAGCTTCTTTTTGAGTTGATCTGGTACATGGACATATGCTATACATCCAAAAACTTTGAGATGTCAGATTGAGGGCCTTCTTCCAGTCTAAGTTTCTTCTGATGTTTTATCACAAACACTTTTTGTTGGACACCTGTTCAAAATATACACAGCAGTAGTAACTGATTCTACCCAAAATTCTCTAGGCAATTGTTTAGCCTTCAATATGCATCTTACCATATCCATGATTGTCCTATTTTTCTTTTCTGCTACTCCATTTTGCTGAGAAGTGTATCTGGTTATCAACTGATGTTGAATTCCATGTTGCTCAAAGAAATCTGTACAGGCAAGATATTCCTGTCCTCTATCTGTTCTGAGAATCTTGATTCTGCAGCCACTTTGTTTCTCCACAATGCCTTAAATGACTTAAAAGCGTCACAAGCTTTTGATTTCTGTCTAAAAAAATATACCCATGCTTTCCTACTAAAACCATCAATAAAGGTGATAAAATACCTGTTGCCACCATGAGTTGGTACTTTAACAGTGCACAAATTTGAATGAATGATCTCCAATAACTTCTTTGCTCTCTAGGATTTTCCAACAGGAAATGAATCTCTATGTTTCTTCCCCAATTGACAAGTCTCACAGACACAATTAGGAATTTCAACTATTGGCAAACCAGAAACAAGTTTTTTTCTTGATAGATAATTTAATCCAGAAAAGTGAAAGTGCCCAAATCGCATATGCCATAACCAATTATCATCAGGTATAATAAAACTCGAGTAGAAAGATTTTTCATGTTGCATTTTCAATGGAAAAAGTCTATTTGAAGTCATTTTTACCTTTGCAATAAACCTTCTATCTTTGTCAAATATCATGTAGTAACCTTGATAGATCTGTATGTTATAGCCTTTCTCTGATAACTGTCCAATACTCAACAGCTTGTGATAAAGTCCAAGAGCATAAAACACATCAGAAATGAAATTGTAAGAGCTATCTTTCATTTTGATTTCTATCTGACATTTTCCCAAAATAGGAATATTTGTATTGTTGCTAAATGCAATAGGTGACTTAACTGACTTATCAAGTGAAGAAAATAATTCCTTTTTGCCACACATATGATTGCTACAGCTAGTATCCAAATATCATGTATTTTCATCTTCTGAAAAAGAATTGCTTGTTAGAAAGAGACTTTGTGGATTAGAAATCTCACCAATTTCTTGGCATTGGCTTTTAGCAACATTGGCTTGATTGTTAAAATTATTTTGACTCATCTGCTTGAATTTACAATCTGCAGCTTTGTGACAAAATTTTCTGCAGTGGAAGCAGTTGAAATTTGTTCTCTCCTGGTAATAGTTATTTCTTCCTCTTCCTCAACTAGCAGACCCAAAATTGTTCCCACCTCTTCCTTGGGTAGGTGGTATGAAATTGTTGCCTCTTCCTTGATAATAGTTACTGTCATGACCTCTTCCTTTGAAACCCTCTCTGTCTCTGCCTCTATTATTGTAGCCTCGATCCCTTGCTTCTCTATCATGGCTTGATTTAGCATCATTGTTTAGATTCACCCGATTCTTCAAGGCTTCTTCGATTATTTTTTGTCTTCTCCAAAATTTTGTTGACATGGCTTTCTATGCTACCTTGCAATTCTGCAATTGTCATTTTATCTGTATCGTGGGACTCCAATATTGTAGTCACTACATGATCAAACTTCATTGGCATGGTGCATAGAATTTTCTCTACCACCATACTATCTGAAATCTTCTCTCCACAGACTCTCTCATCTTATTAACAAGGTCAGTAACCCGAGAAAAATACAGTTTCTGAGCTAGACATTTCATACCTCTCATATTCTCTGTGTAAGAATTGTAATTTTGATTTTTGTGCCTTCTCTACACTTTTATAGGACAACTTTAAAATGTCCCAAGCTCCTTTGGTGGTTTTGGCATTAGAAATTTTGCCAAATACCGAATAATCTACTCCTTAATGAATTTGTGACAACGCCAATTAATCTCTCCTTTGGGCAGCTTCATCAGCTCCTTCTTGTAAACCTGCATCAACAAGGCTCCAAATATTGTGAGACCTTAAGTGAGTTGCCATCAAAATTTTTCAGTAACTGTAATCCACTTTCCCATTTAATTTGGGACCTAACTAAACAATATTGTAATTATTTGTCATAATGACATTAATTATTTGAGAACACTCTTAATCCTCACACATTCTAAAAATTGGCACTAGATTTAACCAGCTCTGATACCAATTTGATATTAGAAACTCACTAAAATTACACACTTAATATTTTTCTCTAACAAATATAACATAACACACATAAAGGAAGAAGATATGTTTTGAGTTTTATAACTTGATGATCTGAATATGCTAAACACAGTACATATACTGCTTTTTATAGGCTTCAGAAAATAAAAAAAATACAAACCTAGCTTTGAAACAACCTACATGCATTCAACCATCTAGCTACGTAAGGTGTTAAACTTTGTGGACTTTGTGCCACCAATTGAAATGCTAGGAGGTGCTGTGATGTTTCAAGGAACCAAGGCATGACACATTATTTCAACAGCATTTTTGCCTTGTATTCAGCCAACACGTAGTTTGATGATAGACAGGGTGCTTGGTTTATTAACTTTTCACAATATAAATTTAATTAAACTTTACTTATTTAGGAACTAAACTATTGTAATTAAGTTATTAATTTTCAAATTTTTAAAACATTATATCAAAATATTTTTTTAATTTGTTATTAAAATATTCTATTTATACAATATAAATATTTTAACAAGGTTAATTTTCATGGTTGAATAACATTCTATCAATATGTGGATTGAAGATCCTTGAGGGAAAATTGCTAGCTTATTATTGCTAACATTCAGAGTTGAATAGAGAGAGAGTTATCGTTTTAACTTTTGAAAGATTATATTGATGACAAAATGATTCTTAAAAAATAAAATATATTTGTTTATAGCCCTCTAAAAATTCACGGGCAATTATAGTTTTCTTCAGTCACTATTCCATCAGTGATAATATGATCTTTTGAGGATTAAAGTGGTGATTATTTCTTGACTAGTCACTCAGTCAGATTGCAGTAAAATTGGGGACTATGGATCATATTTAATATAAAAATGAGTTGTGCTCTAACCAACAGGAACATTGTATCGTCCTTGTCTCAATAAACGAAGCTGAAATGCATCGTCATAAAGACCACGATCATTAGGATGAGACGTAAATATCAAATGCAGCTTCTGGAGAGCTTCATTAATCTCCTTTTCAAACTGGTATTCAATGTCAAGCATTTGGATAACATCAATCATGTGTAAAGCTTCCACTACATTATCTCTTGTTAGGGTCATGACCACATTCTTAGCTTCCTTTAATTTTCTCACATGCTTCATGCGAATATTATATTGTCCTGAAAATATAATAGGCTGAGCTATACAAAAACTTCAAGAATAACATTATTCTGAATATTTATCAAAAAGAAGCAACTACTCAAATAGTAAGGGGAAAAAGGAAGGAAACTAAAAAAGTAATGATATTTGTATCACATTTAATCAATATCAAAGGACTGAAAATATTTTTCAAAAGAGAAAAGTTAACTGAATCCCTCTTACCATACATTCTTCATCTATTGTAAGGGAATTGTTGTTTTTCAGGGTAGTAGGGGTCAATCTGCCCGTTTTAGCACTTGGCAAAGTTCCAACTTGAGTGGGCTTGTTTCTCCAAAGGTTTGCACCTTCCTCTTTAGGAGAAACTGGGTTTGGATTAGCTGAAGCCAACAAAGAATAGATCTAAATCTATGTGTGTCATTGATAATGTATAAATATAAAGACAGTTAAATCAGAGTTACTTAAGTTAGTTACTAATGATAGTTTAGTTACTTACTTAAGTCAACTTTATAATCTTCCTTTTGGTTTCTGTACTTTGCTTATTCTGGGCATAGTCTTGGCTTCCATTATTAGTATATATAGTGTGTTGCCAAGCCTCTTCTTGTATCAGCTTATTTTTCACAAAACTCAACATTGCAATTCAGTTTTATTCTCTTCCTTTTTCCTTGTTAAGAGCTAGGAACATCTTACATGGTGTCTGATAAACACACTTTTTGTACATATTTTTCCTCTTACACTTGGTGATTTTGCATTCTTTTTTAGCTTAACTTCCATTATCTTTTTAGGATTTTGTAACTAACTCTCTTTGCACTGAATTTTGCGTGGCGAATTTCATTTAGTAGATTTAAGGAATTTTAATTTTATCACTAACAAATCTTATAGAGTGATTTGTGAATATTTGAAGGATCAACCTTGAAAGTGCATTGTGGAGTGGAGCTTCGGAGCATGCACTGATGTGAAGGAGAGAGAGCTAGATGAAGTTGAGGAGCTCATGGATCAAGAATTGCCTGGATAGCTTCGTTGTAGTAAGTATCAGTTGCTGAAACGAGCCTAGAGGTCTGAGCATCATCAGGGATAAAGGCAGCTTCACTGCAGTGAACAATAGTAGCTACAAAGAGCTTGTGAGTTGGCACTAGTGGAGTAGTGAGTTTTTGCAGGCCGAGTTTGAAAGTTTAATTTTGTAATTTTTACCCACTTAGGCCCCTTTTAAGCAAATTTAATGATAATGTAGTGCTCTGAAACAAGAAGTCCGAGGCATTCCTTGCCATTTTAGGAAATAGAACTAGGTTTTGAGAGAGAGTTCTCTTGTTTCTTTTTCTTCCCTTTCCTCATTCAAAAACACATTAATACACATAGATTGGGTTATTTTTATGCAGATTTCTATCTCTGATTTCTTTAGTTTTCCTTTTTCTCTGTTTGTAACCTCCTTCAAGGAAGAGTAGTTCTCTTGCTAGCTCAAGGAATCCAAGAGCTAGAGTTCTGTTTTGAAACATTTTAATCTTAATGCAAATCCTTGGTGTTGTTCCCTTTCTCTTTGTGTTTCCTTTTCTTCTCATGTTTATTGATTGATATGCATGTTAAGTAAGGTGTTGTTATGTGTATGTGAACATACATATCTTGGCTTGTTGATTGAATATACACGCTAATTGATTGATTGGTGAGCATTTAATTGACTAAGAGAATGGAGTTAATTCTTAATTGAGAATTGAGCTATGGCAATTAGCATTTAATTTTGTTTGTACATTTGGGTGTAGTGATAGCTGTGAACACCATATTTTGTCCAATCTTTTCATTCATTTTTTTTATATTTGTTTGCATAAAAGAGTTTAGCCTATTTCAATTTGTCTAAGCCCATTGCATTTTTCTTTCGTTGCATCCCACACTTAGTTAATTAAAAAACACAAAAATAAATTTTTTTTACTACCCATTTTAGCCCATTCCCGTGTTTGACCAAAAAATTGAAAAAAAAAAAGAATCAGTTCATTGGATTCTTCTTTTATGTTTCTTTTCTTCTGACTATTTAGGGGGAAGGGGATGGCAAGCACCATGATGAGCTCCTCCCCCAACGGCATCTTCCTTTTTTTTCTTTTTTGTTCCTTTCATGATAACAGGTCCAGCCCACCTGTAAATGGGATGAGAGCAATGATTTCATTTGACCAACAAACACCACATATACATCCACCATTAACCAGAAGAGGGGGGACAAAAAAAAAATCTAAAAGAAACTCTGTAACACCCCCTTAATTACAGTATTTTACCTAGGATTAAATACTGTAATTAAGAATGTGGTACTTTGTATCACACTCATACATTGTAGTGGTAATTTATTTATTTACAAGTAGGCGGTCATGCCATTTCACGATACATGTATAATGTACAGTCATCCAGTGGCTAGAGTACACATATCAACTGCAGAATATAAACCTGCTTTAAATACATGAGGATTTATCTAGGACAAGTCTTATGATTAAAAAGTACTTAAGCTTCTAATTATAGTATCATATAGTCGACTGACGGCTACTGAGTATTACTGAATCCTCTAGTGAGCGTCATCTGCTGAACCTGAGGTAGACATAGAATGCACATAGGGATGAGAATTCTAAGATTATCAGTAGGGTATTCCCATACACATATAAATGTCATCATTATCTACCCCAACTGTTTCGGTTTAATTTATAAAAAAAATGTTGCATGCAAGTAACCTAATTAATAATTGATATATTAATTCATAAAATCTTTATCCGAAGCAAGTTCATTTTATGCAATCATCATTCTTAGAATTTGTGATGTTAACTTACTACATAAGTATTTGATCTCAACCGAATAATAAAACTCATTCTCATAGCACATAGCATAAAGAGTAACTTAAAACAGTTGCTACTTTAACTGTCTTGGCCCTTGACTATGGAGAATTATTTCACTCCTGGGTAATAGATTGTTTTTCAGGATTGAGCTCATTCATATACATGATCATTGGATTTACTTTCTCCAATTCCCACACAGATCTATTCCTAGTCAGGTTTACTTTCCCCGACTCAATTCAAGGGTAGTCAGGTTTACTTTTCCCAACTGACCGGATTTGCTTTCTCCAGCCCAAGAATCATAATCTTATACTTTCTTTCATATATAAGCAATTGTAATAAGTAATCACATTCATAGATTTAAATAACATAAATGAGATCAAATTATTAGTATTTCATTAGAAATTTAACAATTTAGCATGCTGTCCAGAATTTTGGTTCTAAACAAAATTATGAATCAGCTACTAAATTTCACTAAAACAGAGCAAGGTAAAATTTCAGAGGTAATTAAATGTATTATCAAGGTCCTATAAAATTTTCAAAGTATAAAAAGGCCTCTAGCTGTATTTAAAAATTCTCACATTTTCGGAGGTCGGGAACTGTCCTGTTTCAACCAATAGTTAGAAGTTTCAATTTTTCTACCCTATCAAATGAACCCAGAACTTAGTATTAAAAATTATAGTTGGACGTCAATATGTTCTAAAAATCCTGTAAAAATTTCAGCTAATAATTCGCTCATTTGATAAGATAATAAAATTAGACAAATTCAGTACTACAAACTGGGCTGTGCAGGCAGCAACCTTGACTAGTTCGGTTCTTGAATTTTTAAATATACTAAAAGTACCCAGAATGACTCAAAATTTTTACTGAAGATACCTTAATATATTAGCTACATCATATAAATTTTCAGCTCAATCTAATGTCTCTAACTGGGTCAGAAAATTCGAATAATTTCACCTGCGTGCTTAAAATCGGGATTTCCAGCAACATAGTCACAACATGCTTTAGCAAAAAGAGTTTCCTAACATCATCAAAACTCTATACCAAAATTAATACATCTATATTCATATATTATCAACCAATAAAACTAAAAATTTTAGACTCTATCCATCAGCAAATTCAAAGTAAAATTTGAAAGAGAAGAGGGTAAATAAAGCCCTACTTGACTCTTGTAAGTTCTTGATCTTGTTCTTGGTTTTCTCAAGGACCTGTGCACCTAATTATTGATCCAACTCTCTTAATTCCTCTGATAACACAACAAAGATAGCAGCAACTTGATAATATGTTGAGATGAGAATTGTTTATGAAGAGTTGTTTTGGAGATATTAGGAACTAGAATGTGATTTATGCCTAAGTTTTGGATGTTTTGGTTTTGAAATAGAAAATTAAGCTATGTTATGGTGTGTTGATGAAGAAAATAAAGATAGAGAAGGATGGAGAAGGCTGTAAAAAGTCTTGGTCGATCCTCCTTTTAAGGAAAAGATAAGGTTTTAGTTTTATTTATTTATTTAAGATGACATGTGTATAGTTTTATTATCAAAACAATTTATTAATTAAAAATAGAAATTGTAATGTTTGTGTAACTTGTATTGGCTCTTACAAATGATGAGGTGTTTCAATTTGGATCATTAACTTATCACACTAGGTGGTAAGTTACACTGCAAGGTTTATACGGTGTAAAAGTACACATCATAAATTAATCAAACGGTTAAAATATTGGGCCTATAAAATAGAACTTACCCGAAATTAAATTGTAGGTCTAAAAGTCTCATTTCTAGTCTTTATATGACCATATCTCAGTCCTGGTCATCTTCTAGTCCAGGTCCTAAAGTTTCGACTGTATTGACGGGCTGTGGGACCCCAAGGATACTATTCATTTTTATTTTTATTTTTTTTTATTTTTATTTTTATTTTATTACTGGGTCGTCTTTATTCTCACTACGTCTATCAAGATATTGAAATTGTTGTTAATAAAGTTTAAATTAATTTCTGAAAAATTTTCAGGGTGTTACAAACTCAATCAACCTGCAAAGAAATTTCAAAAACAACGGTCCAGTAGCAAAACCAGCAAAACAATCCAGTAACAATAACAGGAAAGAACAAGGTAAAATCTAGCAGCAACAACAATCATCAACATCAGAAATTAAAAAGAAAAAAGAAAATAAGGAAGAAGAAAAAGAGGAGGCCGCGACCTTCCCTATGCCACTGTCGCGCTTCCCTTCATGCCATCATCATGATCACCGATTCCCCTTCAGATTCTCCAACCACCACCATCATCACTAAAACCTCAGCCATCTCCACACCATCCCCTCCTCTCCGATCTGCAACCATCCGCAGCCAGCTCCTAGCCAAGCATCGCACGAGCTGCGCATCACGGCTAATCACCACCTCAGTTCCATACACTCACCATCACAAAGATTGCCGGCTTGCAGTCGCAATCCACGGAGCTCGCTTAGTTCGGATCGCAACCATGATAGAGTACCCCAACCATGAGCTGTTCCTCCACGCCTCCAGTAGCGAAACTCCGCTCCTCACTATGATCAGCCGTGGAGACCGCAGCCAAGAACCTCAGCTCCGCCACCTCCAGTCACCACTGCTTCTGGCACCACAACTCCGCGAGCCCTTTTCTCTAGATCTTTTGACCAGTTCTTCCTCCTTCTCCACGAGTGAACCGCCGCGATCCTCCCCTCCTGCGCCACGCTATCACTGCCGGTTCCCGTTTCTTTCTCTTTCTGTCCCTCGATCCCTCACTCACACACACACACACACACTCTCTCTCTCTCTCTCTCTCTCTCTCTCTCTCGATCTCACTCCCTGTCTCTCTCTATTTCTAGATTCCTTTCACTCTTCTGTTAAGTGTGTGTGTGAAGAAAGGAAAGTGTATGTGTGTGAGCGTGTGTGTGTGCGCCTCTGTCCATGCATGTTAGTGTGGGTGTGTCAATGTGGGCGTATGTGTGTGTGTGTTTGTTTTAGAGAAGGAGGTATAGGTTAGTAGAATTAAGTTAATAAATTAGGATAAATAAAATAGAAAGTTTTGGTTTTATTTTATATTTTAAATTAATGTTATTTTATTTTGTTAAATTAGATTTTGAATTTACTTATTTGAGTTGAAATGTGTATGTTCGGTTAGTGTTTATTTTATTTTTAGTTTCTGATTCTTGATTGGATTTTGAGTTATTGTGGTTTAAAATGAACTAAAAATAAGAGGTTTTTTTTTTATTTAGCTCAAAATAAATACTTGGATAGTTTGATTTGCTAGAAAAAGAGTTTTTGTTACGTTTTGTTGTAACAATCTTAAATCATTTGAGTGACAAAAAAATTGAAAAAAAAAACAAAAGAGCAATTTAATTGTTTCTTTAGTTTTGAGTGAACTTCGTGCTAATGTTTTTTTTTAAAAAAATAAAAAAATAAAAAATAAAAAAATAGAAAAGAGTGATTAGGATTCTTGTTCAATTATTTTAGATGCTTATATGTTTGGTTTAAATTAATTATATTTGTTACATGTGTGCAAATTAATTTGGTCAATTCTTATTAAAATTATTGCTTGTCAAAATGCTTTCCTTCCATTTAATAATTAAAAATCCATTTTCAAAAATCAAAATCAATCAACATTTTTTTTTGTATTCTCTTTTAATTAAAATCAACCCAACACATAATCATTCTCTACAGAACTACGTGGCTTTGAGTTCCTCATTGTATCAGAGGATACGTAAGCGTAGCCAACAACTATCAAGCCAAAATTAATTTTTCATTAAATTATGATCTCCTTTGCTTTAATTTTCTTTCCTTTTATTTTATTTTTCTTTATGTTATTGTAACTGTTACAAATTTTTGGAAAAAAATAAATATTATAAAATTATAATTAATTTGCATAATGAGTTCTAGGGTAATCGTATTTATACGAATGTATTAGGGGTGCAATGAAATTAAGTTTCCACCCTTCCCTAGTCATAATTAGACTCCCGAACTTTAAATCTCTTTAAAAAAAGACCAATTTGCAAATAAAAAGGTTTTCCAGTTGTAGCCAGAATTAAAATTGATGGCAACTCCTATTTTATTTTAAAATTGATTATCATTCCCGTCACAGCGTCCTCTGGGTACGTTGTGACAATAGCAATTATCTAAGTATATGTGCTTGATTTTATCCTTTAGTTGATTGACTTTAAGGGGAATTGCTAGTTAATTGTGTGATTGCATGATTAACACATAGTTCTGTTATGCGTGGTTTGAACTTTCAAACCATTGGAAGTGGAATCCAATTTGAAATAAAATTACAAAAAGTAAATTTCAATTTGAAGACTCACAAGCATTAATGATGGTCAAAGAAAGTCACTAGAATCATCATGACAACTAGATCTTAGTTGGAAGTGATCAAGTTGAACTTGATTAACCATTAAATGCTTTTGTTTGTTATGCATCAAGACCTCTATAAATAGAGCATGCATTGGATTTTGAAGACACTCCCAAAATGCATTCAGGTTTATGGCATTTGGGTAGTCAGAGAAGATTTTGCTCCTTTGATTATTCTCTTTGATACCAAGTCCATTAGCTTTTTTGGTGTTAGAGAAGTTTGTTCTTATTACTTTGTTACTTCTCTTTTGTGTGTTGAGCATATACACTGGTGAGAAAATGTTGTGAAGTATTTTGGGTGTATTTGGGGACTTAGGTTTGAGTGGAGTGTAAACACTTTTGTATCTCCATCATATTTCCATAGTAAAATATTTAGTTATTATTTTTGCCCGTGGAGGTAGATTTGCCGAACCACGTTAATCCTTTGTATCATCTTTGTTTTATGCTTCTGCATACTCTGTTTGTGCCTCTCTTTAGTATGCCACATTTTATAACAAGTTCCTCACCAGGTGTTTGATAATTTGCTTATATTGATGATTAGCACTCCCTAGCTTGAGAATCCCCTATGTTAGGCTCTATTTTATTATTACTAATTTCAATTACTTTCTATTTCATTTTCTCATACAACAAAACTCCTCTTAAACTCAAACTAATTAGTTAAACTTCCTTGTGAAATAGTCCGAGTTGTACCCTGCTATCTATGTGCCCAGTGCAACTCGGTTTGGGAATCTAAATTCCTTCTAGTGTTGACAACATTTGGCTACCGTGTCAGAGCTGTGTGAGCTCAATGGCAGAGTCACATTATTCTTCCTCTATTACTTTAACACCTTAAAAAATCCCTCCACCTCCCCTTATACATTCACCACCCCTGTGTCCTACAAGCTCGGTTATGTTCTTCCTTCCATGGCAACAATCACTTGCCATGCTCTTGAACATTATCTCGATCCTGCTTAAGTTCTTGTTCAATTCGATTTTGGCTCCACCACTGTTTCATCTGTAGTCAAGGAAAGGAAACGCCAAGATAATCTTCCACTTTCTTGGCTCTAGGCTTCTCTCAACTCTTCTTTATGAGTGTGTATGGTTGGTTGCAAATTCTCTCATGAAGTTTGGTCCAAGATTAACACCATCAGTGTAGCTCAAACTCGTGCTACCATCAATAAACTCAAAGTTCAACTCACAGGTAGCAAGAAATCATCCACCATGAATGAATATCTCATTGACATAAAAAAGATTTCTACTTAGGCCTCAGCTGTTGGAGAACCTCTCACAGCTTCTCAGCATTGGTAGCCATCTTTGAAAGACTTCCAGATAAGTATATCCCAGTTATTGCATATGTTCTTTCTCGTCTTGATCCTATGCTATAGATGAAATTAAATCACTTCTTCTTGCAAGTGGAAGAAGGCATAGAATCGATCTTGGCCCACAACAACTTCCTATTCAATCTCATGTTGCTTAAACTGCCAAGCGATCCCCCAGATGTTGTGGTTTTCGCAAAGGTAAAAGGTCAATTTGGGCCTGGCTCTGGTTGCTCAAACCCCAATCCTGCTGTGCAATGTCAACTGTGCAATAAATTTGGTCACAAGGTTTTGGCTAAGTTTCAAAGATTCAATCCCAATTTCACTTTGCCACAAGAATAATTTCAATTTCCTCAACCATCTCAATTCTTTGCCTTCCCTCCTCAGTCATTTTTCTCTGCTGCGCAACCTAATCCTCCTTCCACAGCCTTTATTCAATCATCATCATATCATGGATTGCTATCCACTCCATCCACTGTTGCTGATCTTATTTGGCATCCAGATTCAGGAGCTACAAACCACCTAACTCCAGTCCTCAACAATCTTGCTACTAGCACTCCTTTTATAGTTTCGGCTAAGGTTCTTGTTGGTAATGGCGTAGCTCTTCCCATTGCCAATCAAGGACACACGTTTATTATATCTGCAACTCATAATCATGTATTTCTTTTATAGAACCTGCTGCATGTACCTCATATTACCAAGAATTTACTTAGTGTTCAAAATTTTGTACATGATAACAATGTATTCTTTTTGTTTCATTCTAACCAACTTCTTGTTAAATCTCAAGATTCCAAGGACACGATTCTCCAAGGCTTACAAAAAAATGGACTTTACTTGCTTAAAGATTGTGTGCCTTTGTCTGGTTCTACAAAGATTTTGCTTGCTGCTTTATCCTATTTAGTTTCAGCTTTGAATGCTTCTGTTTCTTGTAACCAATTTATTGTAATGTCATCTAGTAAATGGCGTGCCCGATTAGGACATCTGTCCAGTAAAATTTTGCACAAAATACTGAGCTTTTGTAATATTTCCACTTATAAGAATAAACCACCTTCTATCTGTTATTCTTGTTGTTTAGGCAAAGCTCATCAATTGCTTATCTTCTTCTCTTACTACTTATAACTCACCCTTGCAACTTGTGTTTTCTGATATTTGGAGTCTAGCCCCTTTGAATTTTACTATTGGGGCCAAGTATTATATTGTGTTTGTTGATGCTTTTTCTAGGTTTAGTTGGATTTACTTCTTACATAATAAATCTCAAGCTTTAGAAGCATTTATTCGGTTCAAAAATATGTTTGAATTGCAACTAGTAACTGATCTCAAATCTATTCAAACAGATAATGCAAAAGAATACTTGTGTTTTTCCAAATATCTCATTGAACACGGTATCACACAGGCTGACTTGTCCACATACACATGAACAAAATGGTTGTGTTGAAAGGAAACATCGTCATGTCACTGAATTTGGACTTACATTATTAACTAATGCATCTCTTCCTCTCAAATTTTGGAGGGAAGCCTTTGAAACCATAGTTTATCTTATAAACATATTACGTACACCTGTTCTACAGCTTCAATCCCTTTTTGAAAAGATTTTTTTTTCTAAACCCCCTGATTATTTACATCTAAGGGAGTTTGATTGTGCTTGTTACCCCTTATTAAGACCTCAATAGGCATAAACTAGATTTTAGATCTGATTTGTGCACTTTTTTTTTTTTGTTATTCACCTTTGTATAAAGGCTATAAATGTCTTCATAAGAGTGGTAGAGTTTACATTTCAAGGCATGTTTTGTTCAATGAACAATTACTTTCTTATAAGCCTCTCCCCTTCCTCTTTTATCTACTCCTAAATTTCTACTGCTTCTTTACTATCCATACCTGTTTTTTCTACTACTTTTGTTCCTCTTTCTATTCACAGGTCTTCTGATTCTACTCCTTAGCCTTATTCTGTTCCAGCTGTAGCTGCTATTGCACCATCCTCACCTGTCTCCACTTCTTTTGATCTTGCAACACCATTATCTAGACCTTCTCCTACTTCCTTTGCTATTATCTCCATCACTCCTGCTCTCAATCAGCCAGCACTCTCACCTGCTCTTACTTCACCTTCTTCCAAATCACCTCAGTATCTCCAATTCTATCTATTTCTAGTCCAGGTTTAAGCCTTTATCACCTGCTGCTTCTCCTGCCATTCTTGTTTCCTATCATATGGTAAATTATGCTAAGGATGGTATCTTCGAACAAAAAACCTTTATAGCTGATGTCCATCCTTCCATTATTCAATAAGCTCTTTCTCATCTTGCCTAGTTGCAAGCTATAAATCAAGAATATGCAGCACTTCTCAAAAACTCTACGTGGTCCATTGGCTGCAAATAGGTTTTTAGGATTAAATATAATCCTGATGGAACTATCTCTAGACTAGTTGCCAAAGGTTTTCACCAACAAGAAGGCATTGACTATCAAGAAACCTTCAGTCTGGTGGTTAAACCTGCCACCATTCGAATAATCCCCACACTTGCTATCTCTTTCAAGTGGTCCATTCTTCAGTTAGATTTTACAAATGCTTTTCTTAATGGTGACCTTCAAGAAGAAGTTTTTATGGTCCAACCCCCAGGTTTTCGTGTTGGCAAACATAATATGGTTTGCAAGCTTTACAAAGCCATTTATGACCTTAAGCAGGCCCCTAGGGCCTGGTTTGAAAAGCTCAACTCTACCCTGCACTCTTTCAATTTTCACACTGCAAAATGTGACTCCTCTCTTTTCATTCAAGTTAGCCCTCATCACACCATCTATATTTTATTTTATGTTGATGATGTGATCATCACGGGAGGTTTTACCTCTATGGTTCAGTCCCTTATCTCATCCTTGTAGAAAATTTTTGACCTTCGAAACCTTGGCCTTATTCATTATTTCCTTGGCATTGAAGTCAAAAATCGTTGCTCTAGTGTTCTACATCTGTCTCAGACCAAATATGTTAATGACATCCTCTTGAAAGCTAAAATGCAGCAGTGCAAACCAATTGCAACTCCAATGTCCTCTTCACAAAAGCTCACTAAAACTGGTTCTGAGCCCTTTACTAATCCCGCATTTTATCGCTAAATTGTTGGTGCCTTGCAATATGTGACTCTTACTAGACCTAGACTTGCCTTTCCCATTAACAAAGTGTGTCAATTTATGCAAAATCCATTGCAAACTCACTGGACAGCAGTCAAGAGGATTCTTAGATATCTTAAGGGAACATCTATTCATGGCCTGTCTCTTTGCCCTGTTTCTCAGCTTGTATTTAATTCCTTGTGTGATTCAAATTGGGTATCTAATCTTGATGATAGGCATTCAACTTTTGGATTTTGCATCTATTTTGGTCCTAACATGGTTTCTTGGCTTTCTAAAGAGCAATCAATTGAATCTCGCTCCAGCACTAAAGCTGAATATAGACCTGTCACTGCTATCATTTCTGAGCTCTTGTGGTTAAGAACACTTCTTTTTGAGCTTCATATTCCTTGTCCTTCAATTCCCTCTCTCTATTGTGATAATCTCAGTGCCATTCTTCTCTCAGCTAATCATATTCTTCATCAAAGAACTAAGCATTTCGAAATTGACTTGTATTTTGTCCATGATAAAATTCTTCACAGCAGGTGCGTGTTCATCATGCTCCAGCAGAAGAACAAACAGCTGATGTCTTAACAAAGCCTATTTCCTCCGCCAGATTTCCATACTTAAGGAACAAGCTACGAGTTGAAGTTTTGCCCAACACTGAGTTTGAGGGGGCCTAATAAAGTATAAGTATGTAGATAGTCAAATCAGAGTTAGTTGAATTCATTACTAATGTTAGTTTAGTTAGTTACTTTAGTCAACTTTGTAATCTTCCTTTTGGTTTCTACATCTTGCTTATTCTCGGTCTAGTCTTGGCCTCCCTTTTCAGTATACATACAACGTTGCCAAGGCTCTTCTTGTATCAGCTTATTTTTCACAAAACTCAATATCACAATTCAGCTTTATTCCCCTCCTTTCTTGTCAAGAGCTGGACACATCATATAGTCAAGACACATGACCATGTATTAAATTTAATGATGATAATATTTCGTTGAATAGATGATTTGTATTTCGTTGAAGAATGATGAGAATATAGATCTAAATTTTTGTGTATCATAAGATGTGACAGCGCATTAACTTTAATGGTGATAATATTCTGTTATATCGTGGTCCGAACTCTAGCTATACTAATCCCAAGCGGAAGGATAATATTATTTTGATAGCAAAAAAGTTGGTGTCTTCTCATATACCCACTTTATAATTATTAGATGTGATGATTCTTTTTTTCTTTGCCTTTTTGCCGTACTGCATAAGTATTTCATTTTTTTTTTATTTTTGGTGGTTTGAAATACTTGAGAACATTAAGAACACGGCAAATTACAAGATGAACCTCAAATATAGGTCTATCATGGACCCTTTATTATTAGTTATTTGATAATTACTTTTTTATTAGATAGTTTGATCCAATAACTAATATTAAGAGATCTATGGTGGACTCAAAGATAAAAGATCTAACACAAAACCCACCTAAAAACACGATTGTTTTCTTTTAATTTTTGGTCGAAACGATTGTTTTTCTTGTCATGCGAAAAACACGATTTGGTCATCTCGTGGGAACGTGTTATGTGTTTCGTTGGACCAGTGGCCGCATTGGTAATTGACTGCGTAGCCCAACGACGCCCTTCACTATCAACACTATATGATATGAGGGTGCTAAGCTTGTGGGGATTCCTTTATTGGGTCCGAACTCCAACCCATAAAAGAGACGGTTTTGTATTTATTTTAATATTTTTTTAATAAAGATATTAAAGTTATGAATTCTTTCAAGAAAGAGATAATGAAAGGGAAAAGTGGGAGTCAAACACGGGATTACATAGTCAAATATAAAGGAGAAAAGGAATAAGGGTTTTGCATTTATTTTAATATTTTATTAACTTATATTTGAAGGTTTTTGTTTTTTTAACAAAGATATTAAAGTTAGGAATTCTTCCTAAAAATGGATAAGAGAGGAGGGAGGGGAAGGTAAGAGTCAAACATGGAACCATTCACTCAAAGATATAGGAGAGAACCACAACAACTAGTTCATGAACTTATATTTGAATGGTTCAAGTTAACAAAATATTACTTATCATTTAAATTAACCATTTTAAGATAAAATATTCAATATATTTTAGTTTTATAATATAATAAACAGTTATTTTTAATTACTTTAATTTTTTCATTCTTCAAGATTTGTCTAAAAATCTACAGTAACAACACTTTTTATTTTAATTGAAATTTTATTTCCTGTTGTTTTTAACTTTTTCGAGTTAGAAGAATAGTTAATAACTTAATGTCGTGCTTATTTATTAGAAATGTTGAAAGATTACGAATTAAACTCAATATAGTAATATTACTAGTTAAATTACTCAAAAAAAAAGTAACTCAAATGACAAATTTCAACTTCGACTTATCAAACGTCAAATATAAAAACTTTGCCAATATTAACTTGCCAACTTGGATATTTAGACTATCATAAATAATTTTCATGAGTTTCGATATGTTATTTGACAAATCAAAAGTTTTGTCAATTTTACACAGCTTTGTTAGTTCAGACATGCCAAACTCAACTAATACTTAGCCTGTCCACGGTCGAATGTCAATTTAACAATTTGGTACTCAATTAACATTTGGTGCCAACAATGGGTATAACTATGATACTTCTTCTCCCGTTGTAGTCATATTCTTCTTTCTAGGTGAGCTGGAGGACAACAATATCAAACAACTTGAGCTACATAATTATAAAAATACAAAAAAATAAAAAAAACTTGAGCCACATAATGCAGCACCCTTTTCCTCGTATGGTCCTACTCTTCTTTGTAGGCGCCCTTGAGGATAATAACAGCAATCTCAAGTCATGAAGGGTAGCAAATGGGGCGGAACGTTGGCCACAGAGCAGAGCTGGATGGATTAATTCATTTTGATTATTTAGGTTAGAAGTGCGAATCCATCCCACAAAGAAAAAAAAGGGTTGACAGGTGAATATAATGGACTAACCTATTCTGGATTATATTTCTAGCTACATTCGATCTATATTTGCTAATGTGGGGGCATGTGCACCCATAAAAATTTTGATTTTTTCTAAAAGCTATATAGACATAGTATATTTTTACCCTTATTATTTGGTTGAGTTTGACCCTACTTTAATTTTAAATGAGACAAAATAATAAGATAGAATACATTCTACTCCTTTTTATATTGATGTGTTATCTTTGACCCAAGTATAAAAATATTTTGGATCCATCACGGGCAACTTGGTCGCGGGTCGGCCATGAAACAGGGCAAGGCGAGATGGGTTGACCTGTTTTACTTTTATGGATTGGAAATGCCATCTCGCTTCATAAAAAGTAATGGCGAGTTGGTGGGCTAATCTGACGGATCCAAGTCATTTTACCACCACTAGACATGATCATCAGTTTGACCTTTGCATAGAATTGTGTTAAGGATGTGTTTGAAAAGTAGAATTACTAGTTCTTGTCAAAATATTATAATTCTTCATTAATAATCACACACACACAAATATATATATATATATATATATATATATATATATATATATGTATATGTATAAGATGTTATCTTTTTATAACTTACAACAGAGTAGGAGCATAGGATCATGGACTTGGCCACCCTTGAAATTTTTATTTTTCATGTAAATTTATATATGCCCCCGGCCAAAAAAAAAATTATATGCTAACTAAAGAAATTTATAGGATGATATTTTATTACTTTTAAGAAAAAATTAGTTAAATTTAATATATCAATAGTTTAATTTTATTATCCACTCTCGTTTTGTTTTTTATCTAAATTAGCAAATGCAGTTCAAATATTTGATGTAAAATTTTTATAAACATTTTACTTAGTCAGATATTTAAATATTGTAATAAATAAAATATTGTGCATATATGTGTTTTTGGAGTTTTGATTAGACTGTGTATTTTCTGTTAGAATAAACCTCCGTTAAGAATGATTTATAAGATAAATTGACCTTGATGATTTATAATGGTTTGAAATTGATTGTTAATAAAAATATAAATAGAACCTGTACATAAAAAAACCACAAATAGAATAAATAAGTTTATCAAAATATAGAGAATAATCAAACTTATTCTATATTTTTTTTAATTGTTAGGAACTACAAATGCTTTTTTTCCTCTTAATAAACCAATTTATTTGGCATTATTTTTGTTAGAGATCAACTTAAAATTTATTCTTTATATATATTGCGACTTTCTTTTAAAAATTTTAGGTTAAGTTTATAAAAATATTTTTACTTTTTACATGCATGTTATTTTTTAGTGCTGGACCCCCTCAAGTGGAATTTTAGTAAATCCTCAAGAATCTTTAATGATAATTTTGCAAAATAGAAGAATGTCAATTGTAATTACTTTAAATTTTAAAGAAGGTTAATGTAATTTATTTTAAATTTTAAAATTCAAATGACCAGTGGGTTGGGTTTTACAATTTTTTTTTCTCACTTGCGCGTTTTATTTTTAATTTAAATGTTTAACTTTTCTACCATTAATATATCGTTAAAAATAAACATATTATCTTGACAACACAATTTAATTTGTCCTTCTTAGTCAACAAATAGACGTTGAGCCAATGTCTAACCAATGAGTCAAATAGATTGGCTAAAAATGAACTGGGTTGATACTCGAGGTTGGTTAGCTTTGACGGTCCTAGTCAAGAATGAGGCCTTTTTACTGAAAAAAATAAAAAAAGTTGTTAATTACACATTTCCATCGTTTGGAAGATTATTTCCGTATATGCACCAAATGTCTTGGCTGAAGGCAATTCGTTCAATAGTGCAGTGAAGAATTGAAGAAATAATTCGGCTGACACACAGCCATATTATAAGCCACGATGCACAGTTAACCGAATTAATTTTTCAGCCTACAGCCCGCCGTATTATGGCCACGGGACCACTATAAAAGCGAGATCCTTTTCGTGGTGGACCTCGCCATTTGTATTTGTTTTACTCTCTTTGAATCTGTTTAATTTTTTACCATGTGAAGAGTGGGGGTAGCAGTGTAAAGTATATGGAGCAAAACAATTTATATCGCCGAGATCAATGCGGATATATCTCTGCAAATTTGAATGTACTGGTATGTTTTTTTAGCAAGTATTATAATTTTATTTTTTCATACAGTATAGTAAATTTATTTAAGTAGTGTACTTTTTTGTTTCAAGTGCATAGTATATTTATTTGAGTGCTGTATTTGTTTTATTTGAATAGTGTAGTGTTGGTATTTTAATTATAGTTTATAATATGCATGAAGTTACTTGAAATAATTTAGGAATAAACTAGTTTTTGTTGAAGTCTATGAATTTAATTTAATTTAGTTTATAATATGTATGAAATTTGTTACTTGAAATTTATTTTAGAAATAAATTTATTTATTATTTTCTTATATGAAAATGAATATCTTTAAGTTGGTTAGTGAAAAAAAATATACAAATGTGACACCCTCCTCAGTATTTTTGTTCTCTAAATATGTTGATATTTTTCTTATTTTCTTATATGAATATCTTTAAGTGGTTTGTAAAAAAATATATAAAATAGTTTCTCAAGATAAAAAATGAGTTTGGTTTATAATGGTATATCCATGAAACTAATAGTCCATAAAAATAATTTTGTTTATGATGTGCATGAAACTAATTGCTTGAAATAAATAAAGTTTATAAAAAATAATTGATTTTTAAATTTTAATAATTAATCTTCATACCAAGTTTAGTGTAGTTTAATGTTAGAAGAATTTTGTTTGGTTTATGATGTGTTCTATGAGAAAATAAATTAAAAATTATATAATTTTTTGTGTGCAAATTTAGTCAAGTAATCGCTGGTCAACTCGATTTTACGTGTTCAAATTTTGATGCACGTATTGAGCCTTATATTATTCAAGCTGGGTTTTGGCATGCCACACAAATCCCCTTCTATGAGTATCATAACGTGCTGCTTTTGGCCTTTGTAGAGTGATGGCGCCCTGAGACGCACACATTCCACTTGCCTGGGGGGGAGTGCACTATCACGTTACAGGATGTATCTCACCAACTTGGGCTTAGAGTTGGTGGTGACCCTATTAGGGGTTGCACAGGGCGATGGATTGAGCATGTTGGAGAGGATATATAGGTTATCTGCGAGCGCTTGCTTGGGACTGTGCCCTCAGAGGATTACCGGAGGCGATATAAGAATACGCTTTCCATGTCATGGCTCAGGAATACAGTGTACCGCTTGGGTGCACAGGAGACCGATGCTCAGATCATGCAGGCAGCACGAGCATATATTTTGATGCTCATTGGAGGGGTGCTACTAGCTGATAAGTCATCAGCTAGGGTCCATGTAAGATATCTGTCGTTGCTAGAGGACTTTACATATTGTGGTAGCCTTAGCTGGGGTTCAGCAGTGCTATGCATACTATACTGAGGATTGAGCCGAGCATGTGGCATGCACACCACAGATCTTGCTAGATGTCTGAACCTTCTGCAGTCTTGGATTTGGTATAGGGTACCAAAGCTGATGCCCAGAGTAGATGCTGGTCTTTCCTTTCCACTGACTAGGAGGTATAACTATTTTTTTTTGTGATTTTTGGTTTTCGCTTTATGGCTTATTTTATTGTTTTTATACCTTATTTTACCAAATCAAGTAACAGTATGTAAATGTAAATATTTTCAGGTGGCACGGATGTAGGTGTCCCCCGATGGTGTGGAGACACGAGTACAGATGTTTAGGATGCACATTGATTTATTGACCCATGCAAATATAAAAGGTAGTGTATCTGGCATAAATGATTGCAAACCAAGTAACCATTTTAGAAGCTCACTGTATGACTCTTCTCAATCTCCGTAAATCAGACCAATGGTTTTTTGTTTTGCCAGCCATGCTCTCTGGTAAAAAATAGTAAATCCATACTTTTCATGCACTGAAGCTTGCAACACTCTAATAGGGACAGTTGGGTTAGTTTCAACAATAGAAAAAATGCAAGAAGTGATCACATCAACATCCAAGTGGGGGTTGCGCAGTGAAACTCCCCTGGCCAAACAGGTGTGCACTCCATTATACTTCCTCACCTCCCAAATTCCCTTCTTCCTTCGATATGTCACACGAATGCTCCAATTGCACCCACTCCCATAATGCTTGCATTTTCCTTGATATTTTGTTTGATCTGACTCGTGGACCTTGTACTCAACTCCCATTCGAATACTATAATTTTTAATTGCAAGTAGTACAGACTTTTTATTTGGGAACAATTTCCCTTCTTGCAAAGGTTGCTCTCAGATAATTGCACAAAATCCCCATTACTGACAGTGCCCCTAAACCCTGCATCCATTGTCACATTTGTTGCTTTCATATTCAAATTTAAATAATTTCCAATTCGTTGAATTTCCGATTGCACAATAGACTATGTCAAAGGCTGACTCTGGATAGAAGGTATTATCTCATCATCATCATCATCATCATCGTGTGGCACTGACAAGTTTCAAGTATAATCAAAATATCATAATTTTCAATGCAAATAATCAATCAATTAATTTGAATAATAATTTAAATTATTATTAAACAATTTGCATTAATTTAAATAAAAAATTTGCACTCTTCATAGTAAACGATTTATTCAATATTAAATATTAGCATGCTAGTAGAAAAATTTAATATTTAATATTTACATGCCAACAAAAAATTGCATAATATAATAAATTAATGCACAGTTAATAATATAAGCGAGTACTAACATATCTCATCAAAATTTAATAAACAATTCAGACCTTAGACAACAATAAAACCTTAATCACATAACTTACAAAAAATTAAATAACAAATAACACTAAACACAAAATGTTACCGTCGTTCAGCTCTTCTTCAGAACCCAGCTCATTGTAAGGCTCATACCCGGCAATTGGACCGTCAAGTGGAACATCTCTACCAACCTCAGCCGCCAGTTCTGTTAACGTTGGCCCACTCATCACATTATCTGCATTTATTGCCTCACGATTTTCATTAACCATTGCAGTTGGCATCGAAATAATTTGTGAAGGCTGAGCTAAAGACAATTCATCAAATGCTTGAACATGAGTGCTTTCATCAAAGGGTATTTGAAACTCTTCTACAGCTACGAATACCTCCATAACATGAAGCTAGGAAAATTGGTTATGACAATCAAACATCATCCTCAAGTCATCATCACTTTCAATACTACAGCTCCCATATCTAACTGCATCTTGACCAATCAACATAGGTAGCCGATACAACATTTGAATTATTTTCTTGTTTCTTGCGTGCAACTTGTGAAGAATTTTTGCATGAACCTCAGAAAGTATCATAGATGAACGAACACTGATAAGTGGTGGATTCTGACAACAAAATTGAACTCCATCTTGTGAGTTTTGGATTATCTCACAATTATGATGCACAACCATAAAATACCTCCCTACCATTTTTTTTTAAAACTCACTTTACAAAGAAATTTCAAAAAAGGGTTCTCACATCTACTTCTCAACCGGAGATCATTTGGGGCTAAGTTTTATAGGCAGGTTGCGAGATGTAATACATTGAGTAGAGGAACGAATGGTGTAAAACGTTCAGTTGTGGCACAATTTGGGAGGAGCATAATTTGCCTATCAATTAGCAAGAATTATGTATGACTTTTTGTAATTATTATGTCACCAATTACATCTGACAGGTGACAGGAAAACGTTTATCTGTGCAATGTTTTATATCAACTAAAACGTTGATATAACACAAAAATAGTGTATATGGGTAATTAATCTCTAAACCAATGGAGATCGGTAAATAAATGTTTTTTTTATTTTTTTGGGGAAAAAGCCCAAGAATGATATAAAAGCATAATCCTTCGATACTATAAAATAACATCAAGAGAATCATGTGTATGTGAAAAATCATACATTAATTGTTTTCAGTTACCTTATAAAATCCGGTAACAATTAAAATCCCCCAACCATTGAATTTTTCAAGAAGATAACTGAAATGATCAATATAAATAATTCCTTATTTATGGTATTTTCGTGTATCGTAAATTGTAATATGTGCAGACCTCTTGGCTATACGTAGTGGATTGTTCAAGGATTTATATCAACATAAGGCATGTATAAAGAGAAAGAAATTCGATGGCTTTTTGGATAAGGAGGGTATGCCTCCGCTCCTGTGGAGGGAACTATGTGGTCCTCTCCTCTCTACAGTTTGAACTATGAAGCTCCAGACAGTAGACAAATTGGGAGTTTTGCTTAAATAGTGTTTGGTGTATTCTTGTCTGTTTTGCTTAGATGGTGCTTGGTGTATTCGTCTTAAAGTGGGAGTGCATCTTAATTAGCGTTGGTGGTTTCTTGTCTTTCTCACAAACACCCAACATGATGTCATCCCATAAGTTTGAGCACTACTATTGGATAAGACATTTTCCCAATCATTAGGCTGCCAAATGATGTGACATAAATCAGATGGTGTACTTTTATTAATTTTAGTTGCTTTTTATTTATCTAATTTAGTAAATTTTTAAACAATTTGAGAAAGTATCCGAGAAGTATTAGTGGTTGAGTTTAGGGGGTGTTCCAGACCATATTTGGCCTACTAACCTATCCTGGTCTAAAGTTTATTGGATTGGGTTTGAGTCCTTAAATTTGATCTGATACATTTTTTGAACCGAGTTCAGACCGTGCTTTGGGTTGATTCGGTCCAGGCCAAAGTTTTTTTTTTATAGTTATATATTTTTTATAATAGTTAATGATAAATTATAAGAGTTTATATTTAAATTAATATATTTTGGATACCTTGATATTATTTTTATAGTCAAATAGTTTATTTTGAAATATGTATCTCAAAATACCTTTTGAATTTTATTTCTTACTTATAAAATTTTATAACTTTACTATATATAATATCAAAATCTACATAAAATAATCCGATCTAAAGATCAAACTAGATTGAAATTTAATTCAACCTACCCAGACCTGTCGCTTGTATACCCTAGTTGAGCTACAGCCTACGCCCATCAAGTAAAAGGTGCCTCATTTGAATTACTTCATCCCTTTTCCCCAATCTCTAAGAAGAATTTCTAGCTATAATATTTTTAAAATGAAAAGTACCACAAGCCTTTTCGCTCCTCTGTATATTTACCAATTTCCTCTCGACTCTTTCTAAACCTTGGTCAACTCCGCATCTTCAGATAGTGAACTATATTTTTCCTTTTCTGTTTCATAGAAACACTTAACAAATATAATTGCAAGTCATAACCAAATCTTGCAGAGAATTGAAACGAATCAATAAAATGTTGAAAACCCAATACTACCCACAACAAAAAGATTCAAAAATTGGCATCAAGAAGTCGACGAAATGAAAGCTAGCCAGTGATTACAGTGATTCTGAGCAAGCATGAGAGTGGGTGTACGGAGGATTAGCGAATCTAAGAAAATAGGAATATAGTACGATCTAATTCAAAAAAGAAAAAAGAAAAAAGAAAAAAGAAAAAAAGAAACATATTATGATATATTAATTAATTACTGACAGTTATAAAATTTTATTTGATTCCACATTCATTTTAAATAAAACGAACTGCAAGATGTGATATATTTCATTAAATTTATTAAATTTAAGGTGATATTATTAGAGTTTTATTAAATTTATTATACTCTTCTCATAATTATCTTAAAAAATAAAAAAATATATCAATAATATTTTGTGGATAGACCAATTTATAAAACCACCCAAAAATTAATTTTAACATATTTTAAAGTATCAAAATATTAGTATCAAACACGATATATTTTAGATGATGTGTATAGTAGGATGATAAAATGTCGGTGAAACATAAATAAATAGTCAAAGAAAAATTAATTTTTAAAAAAATCGTGTGACTTGCTTTCCTATTTTGGTGTAACAGTGATGAGTAAGTGAGGAAGAGTATTGTATAGTGCCGATTGAAAATGTTTTAGATAAGATGGAATAAAATAGAATAATAAAATATTCATAATGATTTTAAGAAAAATATATGTGTGGCCATGTTGTTAACCATGGGTTGGCAAATGGAGGGTTTCTTCTTGTTAATATGTTTGACTCTCAAACGTATTGTAATTGTGTGTGATTTCCTTACACACACAATATGTTTGACTATGGAGAGAATTATGGTCAGTGTCAGTGCATTTTGTTAGTTTTATCGTGGAATTCATTTGACACTCAAATGTATTACTTGATTATCTTTTCTCAATGTTTTTGTTTAACAGTTAAACGTATTCCTGTTATACAAAAAAATAGTGTATATTGATAAATAATGTGAAAAGCTATGCAAATCTGTAATAATTATTTTTTTTATTTTCTTTTGGTAAAAAAGCCTCTGATTCATCACACTCTTTATGAACAATACTTTTTAATTATTATTATTTTCACTTCTACTTCTTAATGTACAACAACGTTTTTTTTTATTTCTTTCCTTTTACAATATATATAAGATGATATAATAATAACACATAAATTTATAAAGATAAATAATTAATTCTTAAAATAAATAATTTATGATAAATAATATTAAAAACTAAAAAATATTTATAAAATGCAATTATATGTAATAAAACTAAAAATTTTGAAAGTTAAATGTTATAGATCAATATTTTAATTATTATATTTTAAAAATTTATATGTAAATTGTAGTTTGAAAAATACTTTATATGCATTATTTTTAATTTCATATATTATAATAAAAAGTGCAAATAAATGCTCTTAAACTATATAAAAGAAAGAAAAAGTTATATTCTATCAAATAAATTTTCACAATTTTTTACATCTATATATTGAAAATTTTATATCAATTTAATTTACTTATCCGCACAACTGTGCAGGTCAAATACTAATAAAGTATATTATATGCATAAAAAATATGCAAAATATTTTCACGCCTCTTCATATTGCCATTAGAAACTCCATTTTTTCCTTAAAATAAATCACTTTCAAGGTATAAGTTGTTATGAGTTTAATTTTGATACATTAGATGTCATCCAATCAAATCTCTCATTTTATATGATTTTTCAAGTAAAAGAGATGAAAAGTAATCATATTGTTAATATGTCGTTACATGATTGGAGAAATGTGTAATACTTTTTTTTTCCACAGCTAGTCATTCCAACTAAACCCATTTATTATTATGATTTATACGATAATGCTTTTAAAATTTATTAAAAACTTAATTTTAAACTAATGGCAAAATTTACTGACACTAAATGATAAATATATTTTACATTTTCTCACCTTGAAATAGAAACCGTTAAGCATCACATTCAAATTAAATGGCAATAATAAATTTACAGCACTTTTTGTAGTGTCAAAATAATAGTCTGATTCCAAAATGTCCATTTTTTTTTCTTATAAACAAAAGTTTTCGCCGGAGTGAACACCGATACCCTATCGAATTAACGGAAAACTTCATAACTAACTAGATCATCACAAGTCAATAAATTCAAACTGATGCTCTTGTAAAGTATGAGTAAAACATTAACCATTTGTAGGGGTAGAGCTAGATCTAAATTTTAGGAGGGGCCGAGCACTAACAGTGTGTTTGGTTGAGAGGAAATTGAAAGGAAGGGGAGGGAAAGGAAGGAAATGGGATGGATGGAGATAATTTTCTCCTGTTTGGTTAAGAAGGAAGATGGGGAAGGAAAGACTAAATAGTGAAAAAATAATGTGGGGCTCACAAAAATTTCTTCCCCTCGTGCCTAGATGAAAAATCAGTAGAGAAGTTCCAATTTTTCACCATTCTCAACAATACCCCAACCATTTCAGCACCTTTGTCATATAGATCAATACAAAACAAAATTAATCAACACAGATAAAAATAGACCAGTAGCACAGATCAAAGCCAAAGTTAAAGAAAGGAACAAGTGAAGAAGAACAAAAAAAATGGGCAAAAGAGCGGAAGAACCAAAAAACAAAACTTTCACAACTTCTTCACCACCATGACCCCTATCATCGCTAACCAAGAGAGCCTTGTTCACCGACAAAACAGTCGCACCTCTTCTACATTACTTAGATCGTCGCACCTCACCACTAGAAGATTGTGGCACCATTGCGAATCACCACTCTGTTTCCTTGCCACCCATCGTTTCAAGTTTCAACCTATGCCCTCTGTTCCAATTATTCTTTAGCTACTTTTTTTAATATTTTTTTGGGTCAAATGCTACTTCTGCTTTCAGTTTTTGGTTAGAATGCAACTTGTGTTTTAGTTTTAAATTTTTATCCCCTCGTTTGTTTTGGGCTAAAGTTCAATTGGTTTGCGTGGCTTTTTAGCTCATCAATTTTGTTTGTTTAGAAACAAAAAATTGTAGCTTCATTTTTTTGAAAAAAATTAAAATATTAAATTCTTGAAATTGGTATTTATAGAGTGATGTTAGTTTAAACTTATTAAATTAACATAGCTAAATTTTCTATTTAATATTAATTAATATAATTATGTTAATATTGGTTTGATTTAATAGGTTGGAATAACCTTTTAAAATTGTACAAGGGAAAAATTGTCATTTGTCATCACTATCTTTATCTTTCCTCTAATAATTCCTCCTCTATTTCTTTCCCTTGCCAAACATAGCCTAAAAGATAATGTACATATAAAAACAATAATATATATCTTTAAATTTTTAATCTAAATTTTAAAAGAAAACATATATATTGAGAGAAAAGTTTGTCTCTAACTCTAACTAAATAAATTGGTTTCTAAAAAAAAATATTATGTGGTCCTTAAAATTAAAAATATAGAATAAGTTAACTCATTAATATTTTGTTGAACTTATTTGTTCTATTTATGTTTTTATTAGCCATCAATTTGAACTTGTCTTATAAATCATTTAAAAATAATAATGAAAGACTATCTAGTGCCTTTCATTGGATCATGAAATGATTTTTCCCAAAAAGGACCAAATTGTTTGATGCTAGTTGTTATTTTAAAAGAAAATACACATTCTAATCAAAACTCAAGAAATATGTGTATGGATAGCACATTATTTATTATAATATTTAAATATCTAAGTAAGTAAAAAAGTTTATAAGGGCTGATCTTAAATATTTGAATTGCATTTTCTTATTTATATAGAAATAAACAATAAAAAAGAAAATAAAAGTGGGTGATGTACAAAGTTAAACTATTGAAATATTGAACTTATCTAATATATTCAAAAATAATAGTATGTTACCCTACAACTTCTTATAACATATAAAAATGGGTTAAATGCATTTTATCTCCCTGAATTTTTGGTCATGTGTAATTTAAATCCTAACTTTTTAAAATGTGCATTATGACTCTTTAAACTTTTCAAACTATACAAAAAATCCCAACTTTTTAAGCAGTATATTATGACATCCTAAACTTTTTGAATTGCGCAAAAGATCCAATAAAAAATTTAAGTCATAGCACATGTCGAGTTGCACACAATGAAAAAGTCCAGGGAATTAATTGCACTTAGTGTTCACGGACAAGGTGTCAGGTTGCACAAATTAGAAACTTCAAGATGTTAAGTACACATAAATCTTACCTTTATTAGTTGCTAAAATTATACTAAGGTGTGTTTTGCACAATTTGAAAAGCTCAAGATATCACGATGTACGTTTTAAAAAGGTAGGGGCTAAATTACATATGACCTAAAATTCAGAAGGTAAAATGTATTTATCCCTATAAAAATTTGGGAATTACTCAGGTGCCATAGATAGTCAATACCTATGGTGCCCAAGTTGATGTGGTTAAATATGTACATAACATGTGTCCATGATGTAGGGGGATTAGATTACATATTTACGAACGTTAACATTTTTATGAAAAATAATTGAAATGACCCTTTTTCTTCTTCTCTTTTTTTTTTCTTTGAATGCTTAATGAATTGTAACTTCTTTTTTTTTTTCACAAATTCAGATTAATTGAATTCTCAACAACGTACGGTAATTCAGCTTCTCCAAATTCTCAAAATGTGCAGTAACATTTTTCCTTTTTTGATTTTTTTCAATTTTTTATTTTTTCCTTGAATTCTGATTGCATGTTTACAGCTACTTTTTTTTTTTATTTTCTTCTCTTTTTTCTTTTTCTTTTCTTTTTGTTCTCAATTTGGCTTGTTCGAATTCTGACAAAGTAAATTGTTTTATTTTCCCTTTTTTCCTTTACTTAATTGCAATAGCAAAATTTTTGGTGAAAAAAGAGAGAATAAGTCAAAAAATGAAAAAAAAAATACAGAAGAGATGGTCGAACCTGAGAGCAGTCAGGACCTAGGCGGTCGATGGCAAAAGGGAGGCGATCCAGGATGGATAAAAAATTACTGGAAAAAATCAATGTGCACACTCAATCCAAATTCCTGGAAAAAAAAATGAAAGTAAAAATTAAAAAATATATATTACTGTACATTGTTTAGAATTTGGACAAGCCGTATTCCTAAAAAAATTTAAAATAAAAAAATAAAAAATGTTATTGTACATTGTTGAGTATTTGCTCAAGCCGAATTCCTTAAAAAAATGAAAAAATGAAAAAGAAAAGAGCAAATAAAAAAGTTCACTGGACACTGATTAAAATTAGGACAAATCGAATTGAGAACAAAAAAAAAAGAAAAAGAAAAAAAAGAGAAGAAATTTTTATTAAAAATTTACTGTACATATTCAATCAGAATTCTTGAAAAAAAAATAAAAAATTGAAAAATAAAAATGAAAAATTTAAAAAGAAAAATATTAATTAACTTTTAAACTATCACACTGTGGACACATATCACATATCCATGTACTCACATTAACTTAGGTATCATAGATATGAGTAACGACCTAAAAATTTTAGGGACCACATATACACAAATACATATTATATAAATACGAAAATTAAAAATTTTGCTCCGCTCCGCCCCTGACCATCTGCATCCACCCCTTCCAAGAGGTCCATCTTAAAACGTCTCAACAAACACGTGCTGCAGCTGGTGGAGAACTAGTACAGCGGCAATTTAAATTAAATTAAGAAGTCATCAACGCACAAAACTAAACAAAAACATGCCTCTACCCAAAAATAAATAGTCGTGTTATTTATATTTGTAAAGTGTGAGATATTATGTCGACTCAAATTTTATTTATTATTGGATGAGACGTAAGTCGATATGGTATCCCACATATTATAAGTATAAATAATATTTTTTCAAAATAAATAAAGAGTTATGTTATTTGTACTCATTATACATGGACGTCGTGTCGACTCACGTCTCATTCATCATTAAATGCAGTGTGGACCCCATTCAAGTGAGATCTACATCCAATGCAATGGCGGATGAAATGTGAATCGACATAGTGACCTATGTGTAGTGAATAGAAATAATATTTTTTATAAATAAATATCCTAGGTACTCTATTAAGAAAATTTCACAAGTTAATTTAGATCCCAAAATTGAAATGGAACTATGCTCCCTCAAAGTTTTAAAAATGGAACATATATAAGTCGTTCTGTGTATTTAATCCTTTAAACACTAATAAAATTTAAAGATGTAATTTGTTAACTCGATATTAATTGACATGAGTGCCATTTAAAATAGAATAAAACTTTAAAATTAAAAAAAAGCAATAAAAACATGCAAAAGTTCTAGATAGGTCGGCTATCTGACAAATAAACCTTAGGAAAATACTTGTATGATGATCTATGCAACATGCATACAATTTCTGACTTCGCAGACTCGCTGGACAATATTGACTCTGCACCCATTCGCCTCGCGTTAAATAGCTCCACCTATCGCTTCTCATTTCTCCACAACACACACTCTTGAATTCTTGTCTTTGCAAATTAACTAAAAGGACTCGAGTTAATCATCACCAAGGATCTGTGCTCAAAGCAGTGATTCCACCATGGTAAGCGTAAATTTTCTGCACAAATTAAAATAGTACAATGTTCTAATTAATTCGGTTTACTCTATCTTCTAATTATCTACTAGTTTCTAAAAGCACTTTATGTTTTCAGGATGCAATCTATGTCAAAGAAGCTTTGATGTTGAAGGAAGCTAAGCATGTATTCAAGAAACTAATTAGCGAGGATTCAATGGAGAGTTTATATGCGGTTGACGTTATCCAAAAGCTTGGCATTGAACACTACTTTGAAGAGGAGATTAAAGCTGCTCTTCAAAGGCAACGTTCGATAATGAACCGCGATCTTAATGATTTTGTCAATAGTCATAAACTTCAAGAAGTGGCACTAACATTCCGCTTGTTGAGACAAGGAGGCCACGATGTTAAAGCAGGTTAGAATCTTTCATTGTTAAAGAAGGGGGAAAAAAACAGTACTAATTTAGAGATCATCATAAAAGACAAGTCAGATACTCTATATTAATTCTTCAAAATCTTAGAAATTCACATGCACTTTTATTTTTCTTTATTCATGGGTTAGTATAGAGAACTCTAAATTAAAATTGTGATACATTAAAAGTTGAGCAGGCTAGAGACTTTAGCAAATTACATTTACTATATCATGCATGTTGCGCGCATATTAGAAATTATTATTAAAAAAAACATAGTTTTACACATGATAGCTAGATATAGATAATAACTGTGATTAGTTATTTTCCATTAAGCCAACCAGGTTAAATAATAATTCATTCTGTCCCTGTTTGTACACATACATACAAACAATGACAAAATGAATAAACGCCGATTTTACATTAGTAGGAGTTAGCTATTTAATTGTCGACTAATTAAAATTGGTGTGCAGATATACTTGACAGCTTGAAGATTAACAAAAGGAAATTCAGAGAAAAATATGGTGAAGACGTGAGGAGTCTCATTGCCCTATATGAAGCAACCCAACTAAGTATTGAAGGAGAAGACATTCTTGATGATGCTGGTTACATGTGTTGCCAGCTTCTTGAGGCATGGCTAACAAGACATCAAGACCACCATGAAGCTGCATATGTTGCGAACGCTCTTCAGCAACCACCTCATCATGGCTTGGCAAGATTCATGGATAGTAGCATCTTCCTAAGTCATTTAAAGGCCAACCATGAATGGGCTTGTCTAGAGGAACTTGCTGAAATCAATTCTTGCCTTGTTAGGCTCACTAACCAGAATGAAATAATTGAAGTTTCCAAGTGAGTCTCATAACTAACCATGCCTTTGGAAGTAGTCATGCTTTCACTTTTCTTTGGTTATTTAAATAAAGTATATAATCATTAACGTTTTTCTTCAACAGATGGTGGAAAGACCTTGAATTGGCCAGGGAGGAGAATTTTGCTGACTATCAACCTCTTAAATGGTATATGTGGTCCATGGCATGCTTTACAGATCCAAGCTTTTCAGACCAAAGAATTGAGCTCACTAAACCTGTCTCTCTAATCTATATTATTGATGACATTTTCGATGTCTATGGGACATTAGACCAGCTTACTCTTTTTACCGATGCGGTTAACAGGTATTCAATCATATCATTTATATATAATTATATTCATCAACAAAATATATACAAAATGTAACAAATTCGAAGTTCATATGCAAAATTAATTTATATTATTTTCTTTTTTTTTAATCTTTAATTTGTAATTTTTCCTCGCATTTTGACCCATAATCATGAGCTACACACAAATGCATATCAAACGCCCTCCTTTTCCTAATCTCTTGATCACGGTGAAATCAGATTGTATTTTATAGACTGCAACAAGATTTTAGTAAATGAGCAAGAAGATTTTATCTATTCTATATATTCTTATGCTATATATTTTACTACTCTGAACAAATTGATATCCATTGATTCAGATGGGAATTGACTGGCACAGAGCAGCTTCCAGAATTTATGAAAATCTGCCTAAGTGTTCTTTTTGACACTACAAATGATTTTGCTGAAAAGATCTACAAAAGGCATGGATTGAACCCCATAGACACCTTAAAAAAATCGGTAAAGACTAAATAGTCCATTTATTTCATTGTGCTATTTTTCTTTTTTTTTTTGTGTACTTATATCCAAGGATTTATTGAAATAACTAAGTAAATCTATCGAATATTTGTGTGGAACAGTGGGTGCAATTGCTAAATGCCTTCTTAGAAGAGGCACATTGGTTGAATTCCAGACATTTGCCAAAGGCAGAGGAGTATTTGAATAATGGAATTGTGAGCACAGGAGTGCATGTGGTGCTTATCCATGCACTTTTCCTCTTTGATCAGGATATAACTAAGAAAACTGTTGCAATTATCAACGACTTTCCACGCATCATATATTCAGTGGCAAAAATCCTTCGTCTTTGTGATGATTTAGAGGGAGCTAAGGTAAAATCAAGGTCTATTCTAGTATTTATAACATTTAATTAATGCAGTTCTTTTTTGGACGTGACATATTAGGATAGGTAATGCTATTTTGATACTCAAAAAGTAGGTATCTAAAATAGACACTCATTTTATGATTATTGGATATGAGGATGCTAAGGATAAGTGAAGACCACAATCACATCCAATAGTTATAAAGTGGGTGTCTGAATAGATATGTACTTTTTTAGTGTCAAAATATTATTACTCTATTAAGATACCACTCTTATGGCCTATTGCCCTTCCCATTCAATCAGAATTAGATTATCCTAAAATACCCTTTCCATTTATAATTAAACTGACAATCTATTTTTCTATTAATATTAATTAACAAAAATAGGATGATACCGGCTCTTAAAATATTTCTTCTCTAGCACCCAATTGGCTAGTCAACTTAATTTGTGACATATGAATCTAATGTAAATAAATTTTGAATTTAAAAAAGATTATTATTAAAAAATTTAAAGTTTCGTTAATATTCCTTCTTGATGGCAAAATAAGAAGTCATGCTATCATTCAGTAATCTAGCATACTTATTATCATATTATAAAAATTGAAAATGTGATGCAATATCTATATCTAAATATATGTATATAATAATCAAAATTAAATATTCAAAATTAAATTAAGCAAACTAATTTAATTATAGTAAATTTATACAAAATTATTATGCAAAAGTTTTTCACCAAATAAAAAATAGAAGCACATATAATATAATATTTGTTCTTACCTGGAATGTGATAAAGGTGTAGGCTCCTCTAATTGTCTGTGTAAACGAGGGATGGGGTATCTGCAAAGATATTCCAACACTCAAATTAGTTAATGAATGAGACATAGAGTAGTAAAAGAATAGTATATGGTAGTATTGTGATACCTGGGGCATTGAGCCCCTAATATAATGAGAGGTGACCCCATGATAAGTTAATAGATAAAATAGAAAAGATATTCCTAGAATTTAATAGATATTAGATATATTCCATATTTAATTTATATGATATATTATATAATAATAGGAGATTCCGTGAACTAATAAGGGATCTCGTATAATCTAACAGTCAATCTAAGAGATATCTTAGTAGGCTAAATCGATGGAGAATTTCTAGGAGCCACTATTCCACGTGGACAAGTTGTAGGACCTCTTGGGAAAATCTTCTGAGATTAAATTGAGATCTAGGACCCATATTTCTAGTTCAACAGAGTATTAATAGAATATTTTAAAAATATTAACTTTGACTTTCTTTCCTTTTCACCAAACACAGGACTGTTTCTCTTTCTGTTTCTAACCCTTCCTATCAAACATCAAATTTTTCCACACCATTGAAATTTCTAAACGTAAAATTCATGCACACATTTGTTCGGCTTCAACCACAATTATTTCTTTTTTGTCCCTCTTGATAATAAAGAGGAAAGTAATGGGATGTGAAGATTGTGAAGTCTATTCAAATCAACAGTCATTGAAGAAATATTTCAAGACTTGGCGTCATCTCATTTTTCATTGGTTAATATTAAAAGAGTAATAAATTATTAGTTTAATTATAAATAAGAAGGGACATTTTAGGACAATAAAATAAAATAACAGTTAAATAAGAGTGACAACAGTCAAAATGGAAGTATGATTCTTTGGTAAAATCAGATACATTTTCCACGTTTTCAATGACAATCTGCTGGCAAGGCATTTTATCCCAACTTGCTAGTGCTTTTTTAGCTATTTGGTTTTTGCCTTACTGGAAATATTGAAAAAGACAAGACGGTATTTGATAATAGAGAGGGGACTAATTCCATTCATTTTCATTTTTGGTGAATACGTCATTTTGCTCACCACATGGAATTATTGACTGCAACTCATCAATGCAGAGTGAAGAACAACACGGTCTTGATGGATCATACCTTGATTGCTATATGAGTGAACACCAAGATGTTTCAGCCGAAGAAGCACAAAAGCATGTTGCCGAGTTGATTTCAAGGGAATGGAAATGTCTCAATCAAGAAATTTTGGCCCCAAATCCATTTCCATCATCATTTACAAATTTTTGCCTCAATGCGGCTAGAATGGTACCTCTAATGTACCATTACCGTAGCAATCCAAGCCTCTCCAATCTAAAGGAGCAATTCAAGCCACTGGTTAATATTGGCACTGGACACATGTAATACATCATTGCATTCCCAAAGGCTTAGGCTTTTATCATATAATTTGTGGCAAATAATTAAGTAGTACTATTTTATACTGTAGGTGAACATCGATCCCTTTGTAAAATGTTCTGCCTCTTCCATGTACTTCATATAATATTTTCTGTGTTATGAAAAATAACTACGTATTACCCCTTTTAAATGTCATTATAAGTTTATAGCAGTGCCAATGTTTAAAATGTGCCCTAGCCTGGATGATATCTCTGAATACGATAAAGTAGCCTAGTCAACGAACTCCCACGGTCCCACCTTACTTTCTTGTTAGGTGCATACCACTGGCAAGCTGCTAAAAAAGGCTTCATGGATGAAGCTGTGTGTTGGACCTTTTATTATTATATGACATGTGTTCGGTTTAGTGGACCAATAGAAAGAGAGCTAAAAATTATTTGTGTTAATGATAATGATCTTATTAACTAGGTGTTTGTTATTGTACCTTCAATAAATAAATAGTACCCAAATATCCCATGACGTCGCAAAGTTTTATTGATTTTTTTAATTTTTATCAGCATTCAATCCACATTTAATAAGTATTTTTGAATATTAAGACTTATAATTGTTTTTTTTAATTTAACACCACAGTTCAATTAACAAAAACATAAACTCAAATAAAATTTCTAATCCATCCTCAAACTACATCCCTAATTTGCAGAACATAAATATTATACTGATGAGATCATCCCACCCATTTGCACAAATACAAACTTTATGCCCAGTTGTCCCAGAAAAAAAACAATTCTCAAAAATATATACCATCCCCCAAACCACAAAACTTAGAGGAAAGAAAAGCCTTAAGCCCCCAAAGTAGAATAAACATAATTGATGGCAGCGTAGCTAAAATCCTGAAGCTTAGTTGGTGTCTCGAGGACGCAATTCACAGTCAACGATAGAGATGAGAGAGATGAGGTGGAGACGGTGAAGGGCTGTGATGGAGGATTTAGTGTCCATTTGGTTTAGATTTTAGTATAATTGCTTTTAAAATAATTAATGTTAAAAGAATTAATTTTAAAATAATTGATTTTGAAAAAATTGATTTGTGTTTGAGAAAGATGTTAAAAAAGTGAGTTTAGAAAAATTGATATGAAATGAAAAAGTAAAAGCTAAGGGCATGTTTGGTTTTAGTTTTCAGTTTTCAGATTTCATTTTTAAAATTTTAGTTTTCAGGATTTTATGAAGGAAAAACTGAAAATTAGAAATGAAAAATGAAAATTGAAATTTGTAGTTTGTAAAATTTTTAGTATTTCTCACAAAATCTAAAAAACTAGAAAACTGAAAATGAAAACTGAAAATTCAAACCAAATAGATCTTAATATTTTTAATTTTCACTAGAATAAATTATTTTCAAGGTCAGACACTTCTCCTACAAGAAATTAAAACAAACACTTTTACTTCTTGCAAAATCAATTTTATTCGCCTCAATGGCAAAATGAAGACAAACCAAACAAGTTGTTAGAGATTCAGTTCAAGAAGGAATTGGGAATATTAAAAATAAAAAAATTATTAGTCCAATATTTAAAGCTATTGATTAAATATAGACTAGACCCTAACATAGATTAAAAGACCCATAAAATTTTGCAACATCATGATATGTTTGGGTGCTATTCATTTTTTGGAAGTACCATAGCAAACTTTTGTTAACCATGTTTTATTTTTCAAGTTAAAGACTATGAAAAAAATAAGCTATAGCACACAGCAGCACTACCCGTCTGCCGCCCCCTCCCCCACTAATAGCACCTATACACCCATGCCTATGGCCAAGATGCCACACCTTGATGGGGGGCCGAGTCGTGGGGATGCTGCATGGCAGGGTAAGATCTCAGGCTTTTGTTCTAGAAGCCTCTTCGCCATGTGATATTTTCCCAACAATTGTAACGGCCTTCTCCTACAACCCTCCCACAAACTGCATCAACGTTCTCTTCTTCGTCAGTGCTTTTGACCCCTTGGTTGGATTGGTCGGCACTAATTGTGATAATTGAAGCTAGATATGAGTTTGGGATTGGAGTATTATGCATTGTTTGGGAAGATGAGATCTAATGGTTGGTATTTAGCAAAGATAAAAAATAAGGCTTTTTTTTTTGGGGGGGGGGGGTTATGTGTGTTGGGAGGTCTAGGAAAGGTTGTGAAAGTGGTGAATAGTGTTTAGGGTCAATGAATAGTAGTGGAAAAGAATTATTTTTCATTTTTTTTAATGTATAATTGTTAGTAGTGAGCAAAGGAAGGTGATAGTGGTGGTCGTCGAAGCAAAGAAAAGTGATGGCACTCACCGGAGTAAAGGAAGTTAGTGATGCTCACCGAAGTAGAGCAAGAAGACGGTGGTTGTAGAGGAAGATGATGATCAGGAAAGGGAGATTTTTTCATTGAAGAGCAGGAGAAATGTAATTAAGCCCCCTAAACATTAAGGCGGGTGCATTTTACTCCCTGACTTTTAAAATATGCAATTTAACACCCTATTTTTTTTTTAAACGATGCAAAATGCACCTTCTGTTAACTTGTCATCCAATTTCTCTGTTAAATCTTAAAATATCACATGCCAATCATATGTATCATTTTAAGGACAAAATTACCCTTTCTTTATATCCCTAGTTACTAACTCTAAACTCCCAATTCTTTCCCATGTCAAGAAATGCACCTCCAAATGCATCCTCTCCACCACCTTTGCATAGCCACCTTCTCATTCCCCACACACCATGTTCTTTTTCTTTCCCATTTTCTTTCATCCTCTTTCCCATTTTCTGTCCCTTTCAAACACTATGAAATCCCTAAACCTCCAAATAAACACAGTTCTTCAATTCCTTTCTTTTTCACATATTCAAATAAAATAAAAACTCGATGCTCTCATTTGCTTCGCCGCCAACAATAAAGGCTAGAAGTAGAAAAGAAAAATTTTCCATTAAAATAATAAATCCTGCATTAAATTAAATTTATCAAGCCATCTTTCCTGTGGTTACATATTTTAGTCACGCCAATTTTTCGTCTTTCTATAAAATGAATATACATGGAAAGCTCACAAAAATAGAAGAAGGAAAACACCATCTGATATTGTTGTTTCTTCACTCACGGGTTCAGATTATTCTCATGACTTTCTATGCATAATCACTTCGTTGATAATCATGTTCACTCAATGTATGAAGCAGCTCCAATACTTCATACCCCTCCTCTATATATATCTCTCTCTCTCTATTACTCTTCATAGAGCAATGAGTCACACGTTTACCATAGCATTTGCGCACACATCGCTCCTCACTGCTTGTGCATTATGCATTTCTTCTGAAGTGTTGCGGGGAAAGTGAAAGGAACAATGCAACCCCATGAATCTCTACCATTCATGCAGAATTCACATTCAGGAATGAGACTCTCTGTGTGGACCTTGCGCTCTCTCTCACCAGCAATGGCATTGATTCTGCCATTGTCAATGTTGCATTTGATAGGTACAGAGGGACTGTGTTTAAGCATGGTTATGGCTTTAGTTTTCTCAAAATGTTGAGGACTGTTATGATGTCACCAAATTGAAGATCAATGTTTTTGCCCCCTAATGGGAGAACATGCATCAGTATAGTTGAGGAAGAATTAGGGGTTGAGAAAAACTTAAGAATTGGGGTTTGAGATCATAGTTATCATCATGTAAACAAATAGTTACTACAACATTTAACTTTATCATTGTTAAACTTTAACAATTTTTTTAAAAATAATATGAAGAAATACAATGGGCCCACACTGTTTATATGACAATAATCAAATGGAACAGAGTAAAATAATGGCTTGCTCTCGATGTAGGTAAGTTTTTCTCGTTAATAATTGGGATATAAAGGAAGGATAATTATGTCCATAAAATAATGCATGTGACTGGCACATAACAAAAATTGGATGACAAATTAACAGAATGTGCATTTTACACTGTTTAAAAAATACAATGTGTCAAATTGCATATTTTAAAAAGTCAGAAGTTAAAGTGCATCCATCTTAAAGTTTGGGAAGATTAATTGTATTTTTTCTTTAGAAAATATATTAAATATAGGATAATTATATTCACCAATTTGTTATCAAGCCTTAATAATAAATTAAGTTCGAGGCATATGGGACCTACTAAGTACAGATGCTCCTTACTACTCTAACACATAGAAGCTTCATCCATGAAGCTATTCTTGAAGGTTCATATGAGAATCCGCCTTCATTTTTTATTATAAAATGGTTGTTACGTTAAAATCTTCTCTACCAATACCGAATCCAACATGTTTAGCAAGTTTAAATATCCAACGAATGAAAACATACCCTCTCGGCACATGAGAATGATTTTTTATACCTAAATCCCCACTGGACTAATGATATAAAAAAATCAAAGAAAAATATTTTAAAATTATAGAGTATTCAATCAAATCTCCCACTAAATATATATACATCTTGTTGAAATAATGGTATGATGGCTTGATTTTTATTTGTTGATAAATTTTGAACATTATTTCAAACATGGAAGCTTCAGGTATGGTGGCTTCAAACACGGTGGCTACTATATTCCAACATGGTGGCTTCAACATATGCGCTCTAAGCTTTATAACCAACAACCTCTAAGCACAATGACACATAACAATATTTCGAGTCCATTAGCTCTTTTGGTGCTAGAGAAGTTTGTTCTTATACTTTTGTTACTTCTCTTTTGTGTGCGTTGAGCGTATACATTAGTGAAAAAATACTGTGAGGTATTTTGAGTATTTTGGGACTTGGATTTAAGTGGAGTATGTAAACACTTTTATACTTCTATCATATTTCTATAGTGAAATATTGGATAGTCGTCTTTGCCCATGGATGTAAACTTTAAGCTAAACCATATTAATCCTTGTGTCATCTTTGCTTTACGCTTTCGCATATTTATTTTTGTACTACTCTATTTTTTGCCTTTTGGGCCCGCCATTTCATAACAAATTGGTATCAGAGCTCTTGTAGAGTTCTGGGCAAATTTGTTCGAAGATGTCATCCATGATATTTGATATTCAACAATTCGATGTTCGCATCAACTTTAGGATGTGGAAGGTACGGATGATGGCTATTCTTGTACAACAAGGCTTGAAAATAGCATTTCTGACAAAGATCAGAAACTCAACACAATGGAGGATTCGGTATGGGAAGATATTGATCAAAAAGCTCTTTCCATTATTTAGTTATGCTTTACAGATGATGTGCTGCAGGAGGTCTTCTTGGAGAAAATTGCAAAATCGCTATGGACCAAGTTGGAGTTATTATATATGACTAAGATGGTAACCGACCGTCTCGATGTGTTGCAATTTCTGTATATGCTTCTATGGAAGAAGGGACATCTATGAGAGCTCACATAGCTAAATTCACATCACTTGTGTTAGAGTTAAAAAATATGGATGAGACATTCTCTAGTGAGCAACAAGCAATAATATTGCTTTGTTCTTTACCTTATTCCTACAAGTATTTTTGTGAAACACTCATCTATGGACATGAGCATCTTGATATTAATGAGGTCAAGTCCTCACTTTTGTGTTGTGAAAGGATGGAGCATGATAGTGGTGATCTTAATGGTACCGCATCTGGCTTGGTAGCTAGAGGTAATTGCAAGAATGTTGGTTCGAGTAGTAGCAAAAGCAAAGATAGATGTAGATATTGTAAGAAAGAAGGGCATTGGAAAGCATATTGTCCAAGGCTCAAAGGCAAGAAAAAGAAAGGTTTAAGTGATACAGTAGGTGTTGCTGAAGATGCCCGAAATGTTTTTACATTATCAATCAGTTCAGTAAGTGATATTTGGATGCTTGATTTAGGCTGTTCTTCCCGCATATGTCGGAATCAGAATTGGTTTATAACTTACTAGTCAGCTAATAATGGTATTGTTCTTATGGGAAATAATACATCCTGTAAGGTTGTCAGCATTGTTACAATCCAAATCAAGTCATATGATGGAGCTATGAAAACTTTGTCTAATGTTCGGCATATTCCTAGTTTAAAGAAAAATCTTATTTCTTTGAGTACTCTTAATTCTCAAGGGTATAAGTGTTCTACTGAAGGTGGAGTTTTGAAAGTCTTCAAAGGTGCTCTTGTGTTGATTAAAGGTGGATTGGTTAATGGTCTTTATCTTCTTCAAGGTAGCATGGTTACTGATGCTACATCAGGATCATCTTCATTTGATTTAGATACTACTCGCTTATGTCATAAGCATGAGACAGGTATGCCTATGGTGAGCAAGCATGGCTTGCTTAGTGATTAAAATTTTTTTATGTCTAACTATTGTAAAGATTGTGTTTATGGGAAACAAACTAGCATCAGGTTTAGTACTACCATTCACAGGACTGAGGGTGTTGATTTTAATTTGTGGAACCCACTGGTTGTTCCATCAAGAGGTAGTTTGTGTATTTAAGTATGCTTGTTGGCATACTGGAGAAGGTGATTTTAGAAGCTTGATAAAATTCAAACCAAGGTGGAGATTTGTTGAAATAATGGTATGATGACTTGATTTTTATTTATTGTTAAGCTTTGAACATTATTTCAAACATGGTGGTTTCAAAGATGGTAGCTTCAACATATGCACTCTAAGCTCTATAAATAGAGCTTAGTTCATTAAGCTCTACACACAACAACATTCCAAGTCCATTAGCTCTTTTGGTGTTAGACAAATTTGTTCTTATACTTTTGTTACTTTTCTTGTGTGTGTGTTGAGTGTATACACTCGTGAGAAAAATATTGTGAGGTATTTTGAGTGTATTTAGGGACTTGAATTTGAGTAGAGTATGTAAAGACTTTTGTATCTCTATCATATTTTCATAGTGAAATATTTGGTTGTTACCTTTGACCGTAAACATAGGCTTTAAGTCGAACCACGTTAATCCTTTTGTATCATCTTTGCTTTACGCTTCTACATATTTATTTATGTGCTACTCTATTTTTTGTCTTTTGGGTCCGCCATTTCATAACACATCTAATGTAAGAGGGACTGAGATAGTTTGGTGACTTCTAACATAATACAGATGTCACAATAAACTTACGAGTTACAACTGATCCAATTGATATTAACTTCACTTGTATTTACATTGGAAGTTGTGTTATTTGTATTTATTGTGTGTGTAGAATATGGTGCTGACACATACTCTATCCAGCATTGAAAGTGGTGTGGAGTCCATTCAACTATGGTCCACACCACATTCAAGGATGTTTCTCCTTTGCATCATTTTCTATGTTCATTTGCATTCTATTCCCACACTAAAATCCCAACAAACACATACCAAGATTTGCGACTCTCAGGCCTCCTCAATCGCTTATCTCTTCTCCTTTTCTCTAAAATTTGCAGCTCTTTATAAATACAAATCACCTTTTTTAGTTTTAATTTTTCAATTAAATAATATTTTTTATCGTAACATTTTTAATTTGACTCAATTTAATTTTGACAAAAAATTTTATATCAATTTAATCTTAACATTTTTTTGTATTTTGATGTCAATTTAGTGAGTCCATTAAAAGGGAGATCAAATAAAATGACTAAATTAATATTAAAATTAAAGATATTGAGACTAAATTAATGTATAAAATTTTCCTAAAGCCAACTTAACATCAAATTGAAAGTGTTAGCAAGAACGAGAGTTATTTACTCATATTTTAAAAAGTAATTATTCTAAAAGTAAGGTTAAAAAACAATGAGTTAAGGGATTAAGTCGTTAATTTAATATTAGATTGTTACTCACTCGCGCAATTGCGTAGACAATTGAATTGAGTAGATATATGATTTTAAATAATATATGTGATAAAGAATTAGAAAGTAAAATTCTCCATAAATTGTACTTGCATCATTGATCAACTTATGATATATCATTCAACATATATTTTAGTGTTCTTTGAATCACCAACACTTATAAAAATCATTAATTCTCTCTGATTGCTTACTCTAGAAGTTGCAACATACAATTCATCATAACTAAAAAAAGACATCCCAAAATCAAGTCAACATTTTCACTAGAATGGTGTATCAATATATAAGATTATATATATGATACATTTTTTTATTAAAAATTAATAAAATAGTTGATATTATCAAAACACATCCATAAGAAATGATGAAAACATATTATTAAAATAAATTTTATAAATAATAAATGTTTATGACAAACTAATTAAAAAGGTTATCATCTCCACCTAGCTTTATTATGACTTTATCTTCTTCTTGAATAAAGAAATGACTGAAAACTTATATTAAATAATTAGATCCATAAGCAAAATTTATTCGAGTGAATATTCGTATAAATAATTTTCATGAATAAAAAAATCCATCATCCATATCTGTACACTTCCCTATTTTTTTCTTGAGTAAGAAAATGTGGCTGCAAAAATTGATATTAAATAAATCAAAATTTAAAATATAAAAAATATGAATTTATGAGCATAATAAACTTTAATGAAAGATGCCTCAACTATTTTAGTGAGATATCACTGAAAGGTTTAGGTAAAAATTTATTTTAAAAAAATCATCACTTCTCCTTCTTGCCTTTCCCTCCATTTTTCTTATTGGATAAATAAAAATAATTAAAATTTTATATTAAATAAAAAATAAAAAATAAAGTGAAATATATATATTAATCACTTGTCCAAATTGAAAAGTGACATAAGTTTGACACAATAATACCTAAAAGAGTGTAAATTTTGGAGGAAAATTGATGTTAGATGAGTGATAATTAATGGTATAATCTAAGAGTGAGATTATCCAACTTTTAATTTACATATAGATAGATAGATATTGACCTGTTTTAGCACAGGTGTTAAATGGCCCTGGATTGAAAGAAATTAATTTAAGTTATCATATTTCTGAAATTCAATCCAGTTAGTTTTAATGAAAAACATGCATATCTAATGTGTTTCACTCGTTTTAACAGCCTACTAATTAAAACACACAAATTTCATTGCCGGTAAACATGGATGTAAACGGCGAGGTTGTTCATGGCCGGTGGCCGATGGTGGGCAATAATGGTAGAAATAGAATAGTGACTTAAATGAGAGACGGTACATATGAGAGGAAGGAGAAGTAAAAGTGAAAAATATCGAGAGGATAAAATGGTCAAAGTTTTATTTTTTCATAAATATTAAAAAAATTTAATTTTTAAACTATCATCCAATTAAATTCATCATTGTCCATACTCAAATTAAATCCATGCCAAACTAAAATCTTATATTTTAATATAAATTAATTTTAATCATTAGTTAGATATAATGTTTTATTATTGAGATTTTTTCATCATAACACTGACAAGCGCGTTGGAACCACTTATGCACGCCGCCCCATTCAGGTATAGTATTTATTTATTTATTTTTTAATGTTATGAATGTCTTCTGATCAGTTGATGGCTTCTTTGACAGATCGAATTCTCACCACATGCGTTCTGGGCCATTTGTAGTGATGTGGATGACACTCTTCTTGAGTGCGCTAAAAAAAAGTGTCAATGACCTTTCCTTTCCGTGGCCCTAAACTTTGTCACCTTCCTCACCAATTCTGTACTGTGCTCTTCACTGATGGTGCCTCCAATTGACCTTTTCACATCAGCATACAGCAGGAACAATCATGCTCGACGGGTGCAGTGGTGGGAACCTTTTTAGTTTATCCCCGAACCACTTCTTATACCGTTGCATAATTTTTTTCCTTCTCCGAGTTTGGATATATATTGAAGGATTTTGTAACTAATTGTCGACTGTATATAATTCATACGTACAGACGTATTGTTGGGTCCACGAACGCCAGAATAAAAATCATTGAAGTTTCAGAGCAAGTTTCATAACTAGTTAAAGCATAATTGTTAATAGACTTATTTTAACCGTTGTATTATTTGTACTCATTATGTGTGGGATATCATGTCGACTCATATCTTATTCATCATTGGATAGAGTGTGGACCATATTCAAGTAGATACCACTTCACATTTAATGATAGATAAAATATAAGTCGATACAGTATCCCACACATAATAAGTACAAATAATATTTTTCTTATTTTAATAATCTCTTGAAAAGTGACCTAATACATTATGAGAGTTGCGGTCATACTTTTTGTATTGGTCTCCGATATAAAAGATATTTTGATATGGATAATTTTCAAAAAAGGAGTATAATCCCATGTTATTGGTTAATTTAATGAGTTTAATTTTTATACATAAATATCATAAATTTTTTATATTATTATTAAATTAAATTATCTTATTTGAGTTGAATGATATTTTATTAGAAAATCAGTGCATAAAATTTAAATTCTAATTTAAAATGAGAAGTATATTATTTAATTTATTTAATAATCAATTTAAATTTATAATATTTTTTATTTGTAAGTACCCTTAGACTTATCCATAAATAGTTTTTTTTTTCACATAACAAGAAGACGATTATTTTTTCAAAAGCTATATCAGGAAACTTAAAAATATGAAGTTTTAAATGCAAAAAGTTAATCTAAACACACACCTAATAATACAATGCCTATAGAAATATATGTTGATTTTTCAGTTATTTAATGTTAGCAGCCACTTGTCATGGTAAAAGTAGATTTAGCGGACCGCATATTGTTTTATATTAGTGAAAATAAATCAATTATAATGGTTTTATGTTTTTTATGTAAATTCATATAATTGATCTATAGTTCCATATTTAACTACTAAGTTCTTGTCAAAGGTGTGCTAGTGGCTTAATAACCCCCCCCCCCATCGGATGAAGTATAAAATTGGAAAATTTATTGTATATTTGATTATTGTTTTTATTCTTTTTTTTATTATTTATATTTTTCTTTTTAGGATATTGTGAAAAATAATTGAAAATAATAAAATCCCATATATTTTTTAGTTTTCACTTTTATTTTTATTTTTTTTATAAAATTCAGTAAATGAAAATATATAAATTAAATAAAATGAAAATAAAAACCAAATAGATCATTAATATCAACGTATATGGTATTTTTAATGTATACTTCTTTTTCTATGCATGCATTCAGTATTGTTAATGCATAGATGAAAATAATACGGTTCAAATTATGAAAAATGAATGGCTTCTTTTATGGAGAAATTTTTACCTGCATCGAGATCAAAATTTGCTCAGATGCATTTGTTAAGTGACAAACATGTTCGTGGGCCCCGCGTGTCTCTTAAGCATTTTTTTTACGCATTAAAAAGTCTAACTATAGTTTACTTTTTCTTTTTTCGTTATAACTATAGTTAACTTTATTTCTATAATTAAGACAAAATAAAAATACTAATTTTACTGTCAGATTTTTAGATCTCTTCTTTCTCGAATAATAATATTTTAATATTTAAAAAATAAATATATATTTAAATACTTATTTTATAATCATTGTATATAATGGTGATTCTCACTTAACCTCTACTTATCCTATATATATCACTAAAAATAAAGTTTGGAATGCCACAACTATTGATATGGAAATAAGACCCTTCATGCTGCCAAAATGGAAGCTTCATCTTGTCCCTTCAAGCATGGCCACAATAAAACTATCACAGACAAGCATTCCCCACTTTTGTCTCGAATAATAGTCAGATCTGAAACAACAACAAATACAAAATCAACCTAAGTAAAAACTTAGCCAACATTTCAACACCTTATATTAAAACAAATCAGTGTAAATAAAATGGCAAAATCATTGGGCTACATTTAGTGTTTGGAAGGGGATGAGCAACACATTGCAGTAGAGGGAAATGGAAATGAAGCAAATCACACAAAAAGGAGGAGAATCTGAAGAGATTTTAGAAAATTTATTTTGACTTTTTAAATTTTGACTATAAGAGACAAAGTTAACCATCGTTAGTTTTTTTTTCCAGTATTTTCAAATGTTTTTTTAAGAGACACGTGAGATCCACAAAATCTATGTGTAATTTAATAATTGAATTCGAGAAAAAATTAAATTTTGTTCTAAGTAGAGTTAAGAATTTCTCCCTTTTATGTATATTCTCTTACATTTAGGTTATAAAAACTCTAAGCCAATGATTTTTGCTTTAATTCATGAACAAGCATTTTGTCCATGTAAAAATAAAACTACTACATGCTCTAACCTCCCCGTTATGTATATTTCACAAACTTTTTCAACGTATAAATATGTCACGACTCGACCTGGTCCCGTGACCGGCACGTGGGGAATCCTCATTCTCACGTAAGTCTCGTGATTTCTGAGTCTATCTATATGCATAAAATAATATACTTTTCATTCTAAATCATAACTTTCTCTAAAACTCTGTATAAACTGTATATTTGGAATTTTAAAACTAAATTACTTAATATATGGAGCTTTGAAAACCTCTTAATCATATTCTGAAAATCCATTCAACGTGTGAACTGAACCATAAGTAAATCTCTAGTTTATTACATAAATTCTAATTAAATTCTACAATTTCAAATCCTCACTTGTGAATTGAAAGCAGATACATAACTTTTCAAATACTGAAACTAAATACATAATCTGAAAATAATGCATAGTTTAGATCCTACCTGCACATCTACCGGAGCACTCTACTCTAACAAGACTCTAACTAGGCCTTACTTTAAAGTAAGACTCACTACTGAGAACGGTAACGTCTGTCAAACTGTAAGCTGAGCAATGTCTGCACCTGCAACTATGAGGAGAAAAGGAGAGGGGTGAGTCAACGGACTCAGTGAGTGAGCTCTCACCCATCACTCACATGGGATAACAACAACCATATATAGATATACATGCATTGAAAAAACGTTTCCATTATTTATAAAACATAGCTACTTTTGGGAAAACACTTTCCATATCATGAATTCATAAATAAGCATCTCTAAAACCATAATCTGTTACAAACCATTTTATATTCTTGTATATAATCGAATAGAAAATATATCTCTATATTCATAAATTCATAGAAAAACATCTCTAAATTCTTACTTCAACAAGAACTTCATTATTTCTTATATATATATCTCTTAAATCAAATACTCTCTTAAAACATCAATAATCTTTAAAAATCATTAATACTCTCTCAAAACATAAACAACAGTACTCTACTAGAGAAACAGGAATCTCTACTCTATGGTTCTTCAAGAACCGAAAATGTTATGCTCTATGATCCATCAGGGATCTAATGTGGACACCTAAATAGGTTCCATTTTCTGCTCTATGAAATTGTCCTCTCGGGACAACTTGGTACCAAGGTTAACGATCGGGGTTTAGCTGTTAACTCACTGTCTGTTTCTCTATAGCTACCATCTAGTCTCTAATTCAATAAACATATTATTTTCTCTAAATCTCTGTTGTATACTCTAATATGGGTATCAAACTCGTTCATACGTAATTATTCTATTTCTTGAAATCATCAAGAAAATTCATAAAAATCTCTTGGTACAATCATACTCATACTCTAGCTCTTTATAAAACTATTTAAATATGAAACTCTTAAAACTCTAAAAGCTCTAGACTCGTACAACTTTAGCAACCTGACTTTAGCATAACTGTGACTGTGAAATCATGCCCAAGCGATCACCCGCTTGCAAGCATTTCAATTTTGAGCTTACAGAATATATATCTAGCAGTCGTTACGAATCATACTGAATTCCATATTTTTGGAATATCACAAGATTGAATTTCTAAAATATCATTTCTCAAGATAACCTATTTTATAAATTAATAACTCTAATATCATAGATTAAAACGGAAAGGTTCAAATCATGAAATATCTAACATTATAATAAAACGTCTTTACTCTATATTCTTTGCCAAAACATCTTAACCGATACTCTAAAATCATATTTCAAAATCTCTAGTCTTGAAGCGTAAATATATCATAAACTCTTGAAATATGTTGGATAAACTAACAACTTATAAAATCATCTGTTCTTGTAAGAAAGCTTTTCATTAATATGTATAAAACCTTTTTCATGGCACTCTATACATCAATCATGGTTCCATGGTTTTCTAAAAACATAATCCATGCTCTTTGAAAATCATGCTCTTTGTCTAGCTTTGCAATACTTGTAAAATCACATATACATAATCATAATTTTATCTCTAATGTCATATTTGACAACCATCATGCATAAAACATAACTATAATGGGAAAACTAAGGCTATGGGATCAAACCCACTCATCGTTTCGAGCCGGGAGTATGTGGGCACTACCAACTTGACCTTCGAAGCATGGAATGACGTCAACAACTGCCATAAAGTAATATAGACTCAAGATTAGTCTCCATTAATCTTTAAACAACTCTAATCTAGCTCTAATAACATTGGGGGAGCATCCCCATATGACAACAATGGAGAAAAATAACAACTCAAACCAAGAACATAAAAGAATGGGAAGAATGGAGACAAAATCTATCAACATAAACATACCTTGATGATTTAGGGGAGCTAGACTTGAATAAGATTGAGAAAAAAGGTGAGAGGAGGGTTTGAGAGTGAAGAGAATTCAGATTTTGGGGAAGAAATCCGAAGGGGAGGGTTTATAAAGGGGTTGGGGGTCTCACTTACGTGAAACGGCGCATTTGCACTGTTCATGCACTGTTCACACTGCTATAGCAGTCCTGCCAACACTTATGACCGCTATAACGGTCTTGGACCGCTATAGTGGTCCCCAGAGGACTAAAACACACGCTGCACCATACACATGATTGCTATAGCGATCTTGGACCGCTATAGCGATCCTGGACCACTATAGCAGTCCCCAGAACGCCCAAAACACACTGTCACACTCCCTTGACCGCTACAGTGGTCCTAGACTGCTATGGCGGTGACAGTTCACCACATCACTTGCACTAAGGGTCCTTACGGCCTCCCGAGGCCTTCCTGGCGACTTGGGCGGGTCCCAAGGGACCCTGGGGCAGTACGAAACTTATCCACCACCACGTACACGTGGGGCATCACAAAATAGTCACATATAGCACCTCATTTCTTCATCACAAAATACTCTCAGTACTCCAGATGGCATTTTCTCCTTCTTTGTTTGCTTTAGCCAATCCAAACCCAGTTTCTCCTAAAGAGAAAGGTGCAAACCTTTGGAAAAACAAGCCCACTCAAGTTGGAACTTTGCCAAGTGCTAAAACGGGCAGACTGACCCCTACTACCTTGAAAAACAACAACTCCCTTACAATAGATGGAGAATGTATGGGAAGAGGGGTTCATTTGCTTTTTCTCTTTTGAAAAATATTTTCTGTCCTTTGATATTGATTAAATGTGATACAAATATCATTACCTTTTAAGTTTCCTTCCCTTTTTCCTTTACTTTTTGAGTCGTTGCTTCTCTTTAATAAATATTCGAATAATGTTATTCTTGAAGTTTTTTTGTAGCTCACCCTATTATAGTTTCAGGATAATATTCGCGTGAAGCATGCGAGGAAATTAAAAGAAGCCAAGAATGTGGTCATGCCCGCAGCAAGAGAGAATGTAGTGGAAGCTTTACACATGATTGATGTTATCCAAATGCTTGACATAGAATACCACTTTGAAGAGGAGATTGACGAAGCTCTCCAGAAGTTGCATTTGATATTTACGTCTCATCCTAGTTATCGTGGTCTTTATGATGTTGTATTGCAGTTTTGTTTATTGAGACAAGGAGGATACAATGTTCCTGTAGGTTAGAGAGCACAACTCATTTTTATATTAAATATGATCCATAGCCCTAATTTTACCGCAATCTGCGTGAGTGATGAGTCAAGAAACAATCATCACTTTAATTCTCAAAAGATCATATTATCACTGATAGAATAGTTCTTGGAAAAAACTATAATTGCCCGTGAATTTTTGGAGGACTATAAACAAATATATTTTATTTTTTAAGGATAATTTTATCAATAATATAATCTTTCAAAAGTTAAAATGGTAAGTCTCTCTTTATTCAACTCCGAATGTTAGCAATAATAAGCTAGCGATTTTCTTGAAGGATCTTCAATCCACATATTGATAGAATGTTTTTCAACCATGAAAATTAACCTTGTTATTAAAATATTTATATTGTATAAATAGAATATTTTAATAACAAAAGAGAATTTTGATAGAATGTTTTAAAAATTTGAAAATTAATAACTTAATTACAATAAGTTCAGTTCGTAAATAACTAAAATTTAATTAAATTTATATGAACCCACATTCTATTATAGATAGTCGCAGAGATATAACAGTTTCCTCTAACAGCCTTCCTAAATATAATTGTATTAAAATAATGAAAAGAAACTTTAACCTAAATTAACACGCCTCTTCATGCTGCATCACCCCTGCTATTCAACAAAAAACCATCAAGGATATGAAAATTAAATTAACTTTAATAATCGATACCGCCAATTATAAAACCATCAAGGACATGCATGAACAAGCATGCCCGTTGGCCGTGTTTAATTTGTGTAGCATATGGAAAATGACACTTTACCAAAAGAAAATAAATTGAAGGGACGTCTGTTGGATGAGATTTTATGGAGTGAAAATCACTTTTTTTTATAAAAATAAATCAATTTTCGTATATTTGAATATTTTTTTAAAAAATAATCAGAATAATAAAAAAATTCAACTATTCAATTTTTTTAAGAAGATAAAAAAAGTAACTTCTAAATAAAAAAAATTAATTTTTTTAACTATATATAAAATTTAAATTTCAGAGTCACTTTTTATAAAACTTGAAACAGACGCGCTTTGCATTGTATGAGTATCACCATCAAGGTTTGATTGCAATTAACGGAATTGAGACCAGTGACGAGAAATAAGAGATTCATGTATGTGTGTGCTTGGATACATCAAAGTGACTAATTTGTTAATGCCGGAATGGTGTAGAAGTATTTAACAAGTTCAAGGATGAGAAAGGGAAGATTAAGGAGCAATTTAGCGAAGATATAATGGGGTTGATTGAGCTGTATGAAGCTTCTCAACTAAGTGTAGAAGGAGAGCATGGTCTTGATGAAGTAGGGGACATGAGCCACCAGCTTCTTGATGCATGGGCTTCAAAACATCGCGGCCATCGTCTTCGTGAATTAATTTCAAATACATTGCAGCTTCCATTCCATAAAAGCTTGCCAAGGTTCTCAAACAGAAGCAAATACTCAAACTATTTCCAATTCCAAGTGAACAAAGGGTGGACCAGAACTTTGCAAGAGCTAGCACAATTTGACTCCTGTGTGGTCAAGTCCACACATCAGCAGGAAATTTTTCAGGTTTTCGGGTAAGTATTCATATATAATCAATGTAAATTATTGTTGTCATCATCATTTTTTGGCCAATATTAGAATACTTATTGCTAATTTGATTAATCAAAAGGTGGTGGAATGACCTTGGGCTGGCCAAGGAATTGAAATCAATAAGGAATGAACCTCTTAAATGGCACATGTGGCTAATGACATGCCTGACAGATCCACAGTTCTCAGAAGAAAGGATTGAGCCCTTAATTGATGACCTTTTGGATGTTTGTGAACCCATAGACACTCTTACTCTCTTTACAGATGCCGTCAATAGGTAGTACATGTGTACACACATTAACTTACTAGTCTATATACCCTAATGAAAGAAAACAAATATTTTGTTTGGGTGCAGATGGGAATTGGAAGCCACTGAGAAACTACCAGTCCACTTAAAGATATGCTTCAAAGTTCTGTATGATATTACAAATGAATTCGCCTTCAAGGTCTACATAAAGCATGGATACAACCCTGTCAATACCCTAAAAAAATTGGTAAGCAATAAGCAAACAAACCGAAAGCTGCAATAGTATTAACTTTCATTCATACACTACACTGCTGTGAATTTGACACTTTGGTGCCTGTTGCAGTGGGCCAGGCTGTGTAATGCTTTCCTCGTAGAAGCAGAGTGGTTTGCCTCTGGTCACTTGCCAAAGGCAAAAGAGTACCTTAAGAATGGGATTACCACTTCAGGGGTATTAGCGGTGTTATGGCACGCATTCTTTCTCCTAGACCATGGTATAACCAATGAAACTGCACTGCTTATGGATGGCAATCCTGGTATTATGTCTGCAGTTGCTACAATTCTTCGGCTCTCTGATGATCTTGAAGGAACCATGGTGCTTACTTTGATTGGAAATTCTTCTAATACTTGTGTCTCTTTTTTTTCCCTCCTATTGGATGATAATTCACGATTAAGTTCTACTTTCTTTGTTTGTAGCATAAAACATTACTAATGTTTTGACTATGCAGAAAGATAATCAAGATGGTCAAGATGGGTCTTACCTCAAGTGTTACATGAAGGAGTATCAAGGTATTTCAAGTGAAGACACAATAAAGCACGTCACCCACATGATTTCAAACTCATGGAGACATCTCAATCAAGAATGCCTCACACCATATCCGTTTTCAACTACCTTTAAGAAGGTTTGTCTAAATGCTGCAAGGATGGTGCCTCTAATGTACAATTATGGTTGGAAAGGCCGTTTGCCAAGTGTAGAGGAATACATGAGGTCTTTGTTCTCTGCTAAACTTGGTAGCGGTCACACAGAAAGTATCCTCAAGGATCAAATACTTATTTAACATTTATTGATGCAGTTAAAGTCATATATTGTATCAAAAAAAGAAAATTATTCAATTGGTGGCATAAAATCGCTTATTGTATGGAGTCCCTGTTAGAATGTTTGATTGGTTTTAACTAGGGGTGTACATGAGACGTTTTGAGTCGGGTTTGACAAAATCCAAACCCAATCTGAATTTTAGACCAGATCAATTTTTAAAACCTAACCACAACTCGACAATGACCCGACTATGTGCTTGTCATGACTCGATTTGGATTGTGATCGGCATATGAGGAATCTCGCCTCCACGTAAGTCTCATAATCGTTGATTCATACTATATACATACTTTTATAAAAGAAATCCATTTCTAAATATATAATAACTTGCAAATCTCCAAATTAAATCATAGTAATACTAATAATAATTTCTAAATAACTCATTTCGTGCGTCATCTATGAAATTGTAGCTGTAATACAAAACAATACTGAATTGCTCTATTACAAAAGAATCATATAGCTATAAACTTTTAAGTACAAAATAAATATCATGATTAATCAAAAAGCTAAATCATGCATAGTTCGGGACATTGCCTGCACTACAACTAGAGCACTCTCTATACCAAAATAACCAAAAGTTCACACTAAGGTGAAGCTAACCTAAACTAAAGATAACTACTGCTGAGAAGGAGGAGGTGGCCGGAGGATCCAAAGCTACAACTATATGTGAGGAAAAGGGAAAAGAGGGGTGAGTTTTATCATAAAACTTAGTGTGTGGATCCTTATCCACAACCACAAATGGGACTAAAAGAAATATACATAAACAATAATGCAACATTTATAAATCATTTTCATTTATAGTACCTAATAGCTATAAAATGACTAGTTTACTGAAAGCAATAAAATCATCTTTATTTTCTCAAGGATTACTAAAGATAATAGACTATATATCCATAATTGGAAGGTAGTGCTTAGTCCTTCATGAACAAGAGCACCTATCTGAGATCTTAATAGTCCCTAGCCAACTGCTTCCCTCGCGGATTAATCTAAATAAGGATAACTACCCCTTGCGAGCCTTGGTATCCTAAGGTTAATGATTTAACTGTTATTAACTCATAGTTCTGTTCTTCTTAATAATTCCCTATCCTAAAGCCATACTAAAGTCACAAAAGGGGAGTCCTGAGATTCTAAGTTTCAACATTTCTCATTTCTCATGAATAAATTTAAAGCTTTGCATTTCATTTCATCAATCATAACCAATTCTCATTTTCATAAACAACTCAAAATCATGAATTGAATCATTATTTAAAGAAATCATAGTTCAAATATATGGTCCCATGCATTTCTTGTAGCAATGATTTCATGAGAGCTTTCAAATACACTTTCTAATTCTCGTAAAAACACATATAATTTCGTATTATGCCAAAATTCAAATGTAAACCCTTTAAACATCTTATAATACTAGGAAAATAATTATATAATGATTTAAAATAGGGTCATGAAATCAAACCCACTCACCTAGAGGGGTAAAACGTGAAGGAACAACTCCGAAAGAGCTCTAGGGAGTGGGGATCATACCAGTGTCTATCATAACAATTATAAACTCATTAATGATCTATGGATACCTTTCAATTACCCTAAATCAACTCTAACAACATTGGGAAGCACCATTACTTGACAAAATGAGAGAACAATAACACCCAAACCAAGAACATGAAAGAATGGGATGATATGAAGGAAGACATAATCTATTAACAAGTACATACCTTGAAGCTTGGGGGAGGTAAATGTAAGTAGGGCTGAGAGTGGAGGGAGTGGAAAAGAGATTTTTTTTGGGGGGGGGGGGGGGGGAGGGTTTTAGTTGGAATGGGGGAGGCCCGATTTGGATGGGGTTTATAAAGGGGTTGGGGTTCATTAAGTGAAACGGCATCGTTTCAACACTATACTATCATTGGAGGACCGCTATAGTGGTCAAGGCATCCCAAGCGCTATCCGAGACACAACAGGGGACCGTTATAGCAATTGCAAATTGCCCAAAACCCCCAGTTTCCATATTTGTGACCACTATAGCGGTGACAACAAAGCCTGTTTCTACACATTCAGATCATCTTGGTATCTAGGGTCTTCCCGGTAATACGGGTGGATCCCAAGAGACCCCAAGATTGTACCAAAACTGTCTGGAGACACGTGCACCTAAAGTATTACATTACCATGTCGTACCAGATCAACCTGATATTCGAATAATATATGAGAATTTAGACATTATATATAGTAAAGTTATAGAATTTTATGAGTAAAAAATAAAATTTAAAAGATATTTTACAATGTTGATTTCAAAACAAATCATATCAATATAAAAATAATATCAAGTTATATAAAAAATATTAATTGAACTTTAGAATTTTATACTTTTTTCACAAATTATTAGAAAATATATATAACTTTTAAAGAATTGTGTGACTTCGGGTCGGGCCAGACCAACCCTATATATAACTTGGCTCGAACCGAAAAAGTGTACAGCGTCAAGTTTCAAGACCCGAACTTGTTCCAATGAGCTTGGGGTCGAGCCAGGTATGAGCATCCCGAGTTGTAAGAATCTTAAGAAAAAACATGACTTTATTGTTTCAAAGTCATATATTGTTTATCGTATTTAAACCTTTGAAAATGATTTGATATTTCATCATATCACTTTATTTTGAAGGATGATATGTTTTTTAAAATGATAGTAAATATCAATTATTAGAATTCATTCCGATTGTCATCCAATTTTTCTAAAATTTCATGTGCTTGTTTGTTAATATAATATATATCACATAATTCAATAGTCGGATCAATTATGTTCAATAATGTAAGTGTACATGATTTATATTGATGTAAATGAATTACCACTATGTGTGTGTACAAAAACTTAGCTTTGCTAAATGGCACAATACAAATTGTATGAGCAAAATTGGAAGAGCAGTAGAGCACTATCATTTAATGGGAAATTTGTTTCGACGAATGACTATAAATACGTGTCATTATTTAAGTGAGAGTCAAATGAGAATCAGACGAGAGAAAAAGGGGCAACTAATTGAAGATCAACACTCATACTCAACTTACAAAATTCAAGGAGTATAAAACTTGAAAATTTAAAAACATATACAAGTTTATCCCAATTTTTTTTTGAAAAAAGAAATCAAGTGCAGAATAAGGATCATAAAGCAGGTGGCATATGTATGTTGTTGGCTTTAAAGCTAGCAATCGAATGCAAATCATGTCTATTTATCTTTTATTTTGTACTGCTGGCAAGCGGTTCTCATAATTTCACTATTACATTTAATAATAAATAGATAATAGACCTCAAATTAGTCCTTAATAAAAAGATGGTCTTGACAATATTAGATGTCGAATAGTTATTAGTCCCTGGTATTAACTTTAATAGAGCTGCATAATGGCTCCTAAATTAGTCCGTAACAAATGTCCACGCACCCAATTAATCCCTAACCCCTCACCTCCGCCTTCACCCCAGCAATACTCATCATCTAGTTTAGAATCCACCAAGAAATTGTTCAGCATAATAGTCATAGACTTGAGTCAGCTCCAAAACCAACTTTCCTCTTTTTTTTTCCGATAAAAAAAATTCTCAAGCCAACCCAAAAAGGGGACAAGACGAAAATACACAGGAAGTTCAAATAAAAAAGCTAGAAGATAGCATAAAAGTAATGATATGCACCACTCTTAACCCATCGGCATTGCCATCAAGGTAAAACATGAATGCAAAATCAATGGGATCACTAAGAAGCTCCCTTCTATTTTGGGTTTCACTTCATTTTTCTTCAAATTTCTAGAATTCTTATTTCACTTCGTTCTAGGGCATGCTAGGTCAGCTTCCAGAGCATCTTGTTGGCGACAGCACCTTGCTGAGATGGAGGAGGAGCTGGGTTACTGCCGGCAGTTTAAAACCTCGTTCTGGTTGGGGCATCATCCCAACGACATCATCCATTATCTGCGCCATTGTCCACTTGCTGTGGAGCATGGTTGTTGGAAGGACGCCTGCTAATTATTTGGTTCATGAAGGGGCAGTTGGGGGTTGTTTCCACTTGAGCTATCATATGAGGGGAGTGTAAAACAGGTAAGGATCAAGATTACGACAGAATAAATCGGATGGATACAACATGTATTGAGTGTATACTTATATACACATACCAACGATAACAAATCGTCTAATCTAATTGAATTTAAGGGCTACCTTTTTGTGTACTTTGCCCAATGCACAAAGAGAGAAATACATTTTGAACTCATGAGAGTGACACACTCCTCTTCAACACACACTTGAGATGTGTTGAAAAACAAACAAAATAAAAAATTTAAAATAAAAAAAAAACACTTCCACGGTGGATGGCTAATGCCTCCGAGGTTGGGTTTGTAATCTGTGTGTACAAATATCATCACCCATACAGAAAAACTAATGAAAAATATTAGAACATTCAAAATCATCATCAATTTTTTTAAACTATGATATTAAAAGATAGAGGTGATGGGAGTCGAATTCACAACCTCCCTTAACTTATTGAGATATGCAGGAATCTATTGTTAGACTACGAGCTCACTTGTAAAATCATCTTTTTTTATATATATATATATATATATAGACTAACTTAACAAAAAAAGGATCAAATACTAACAACATTCCAAATAAGAATCAATTTTATAAACGAATTCCCTATCTATCAGTAGTTAAATTTGTAAAGCACAAATTAACATTCTATCCTTAGGAACAAATTTTACTTATCTTACTTATTTCTATAAAAGCAGGGTAATAGCACCAACCATCATTGAACACTTGTCCATTCAATTTTTTCGCCTAAAAAATTCTACCAAGTGTTCGCACATGAGGGAATGTCATTGTCTTTCTAGCTTATTCATTCTCCTTAGCTCATTCATTAATGTGTATTTATTATCACTATTATTAATTTTCTTCATACATGTCTTTTTCCAATTTCTTAGCCGAATTTTAATGATTTGATGATAATTTTAATAGTCACGTTGAATACTTGCTATCATAGTGTGTTACTTAACTTCTAATAATTTATAATTTCTAATATCTAGTCCGTTTTCCACTTACTCCATTCAATGCTTATTCTACCATCCATACCAAAATCTTCTTATATTGATGTTTTACAATTTTATCTAATTGAAGTAAACAAGGCCACACAATATGGCCACTGCACTTCCAATAAAAAGAATAATTGCACCGTGTATATTACTTCTTATAGGAGTTTTAACACAAAGCATTAAATTTATGGAGCACGGACTAGGTAAGTGGAACAACATTTGGTTGTTATGTTATTGTATTTGTTCAAGAATATGGTTCAGCTACAGCTTTTGCATTTAATAAACATTGCATTTTCCCAAACTAATTTATAAATCCTGATTATAATTTTTCGTTACATGTAACTTCTAATGGAGAAAATCATAGAATGCTTTGCACGAGTTAAACTCAATACTATAGATATACTTCATACAATGTCACGTATTCAAAGAGCAAATGCTAACATAACCTGACTTTTGCCTAATCTGCGTGACTAATGAGTCAAGTTACAACATTTTTTTGTTGTTGTTGTATTTTGGAAATTATATTAGTTATAATAAGATTTAAATCTTAAACCTCATGTGTATTATCTAAATCTTTCACCATTAAATCAGTCTTAATGGCTTAGATCACTTTGAAAATTAAATTTGTTAAAGTAACTATTGTATAAATATAATGTTTTAATAAAAACGATATTGATGGTTTAAAAACATTTGAAAATTAATAATTTAAGTATAATAAGTTCAGTTTGTAAACAAATAGTATTCCCATAGATTTATGGGGGTAGAGTTTCATTAATCCTTTGCGTTTTATCAAGGTGATTTCAATAATTTAATTACAAAAATTATGTTGTTCTACTTATATCTCTAGCATTTTCAAAATATTTCAATTTTGATAGGTGACATCAAAATTATAAACAAAAAAATTTATATAAGATCTACTTACAAACAAAACATAATAAATGTTATATCACAATGTTAGAAATTATAATAAAACATAAAATATCAAGTCTCTACCTATGATTTGAATGTTGTTTACCTTTTTAAAATATTAGGACATAAAATAGAAAATAAAAAAGTTAGGACTAAATTTAAATATTGACAAAATGTGAGAGACATAGTGAAGCTTTATCCTAAATTTATGTGAGTCAAGATAATATTATACTCACATAAATATAATAGATTCCTCCAATAGCCTTCGTAAATTTTATAATAATAATAATTTATGATAATAAAACTCTATCCTGAACTAGTCGATTACAGTACCTATCATGCCACACTTTTTTAACTTTTTAAAATATTAATATAACCAAATATATTTGTGATATTAAATCTAATTGAATTAATCCACCTAATTAAATTAAAGTGAGTAAAAGACCTGATAAATATAGAAAGCATGTATATAAGAAATTATATTATAGACATATGAAATATAAATAGAAAAATAAATATTGAAATATAAAGAAACTTCAAATAAAGTAATTTGTCAAGAATCCCTTTAACCTTATAAGCCACAAGGATTAGTCTAGTAGTGGGGTATTTGAATAGTATACATGAGGCACTAGGTTAGAATCTTATCACAAATAATATAATTTCTAAAGTATCAAAAAAAAAAACTAATCAAACATATAAGAAATAAAATGATTGAAAGAAAATAGTTCATTTATTACTTTTGGTTACCCTAAGAACATTGATTAAGGTTTTTATGATAAATAAATTTATAAATTTGTGATGGACTACACACTTTAAAAATTTAACAATCATATTTTTTAATAAAAAATATTTTTCTAAGAATACTAGTAAAAAAAAATCCTATTATTTTTAAGTATAAATAAGGGAAATGATGTTGTTTGGTTTTAGAAAGTATATACGCTGAAAGAGACACCAACTGTTATTATTTGGGAAAAAGTGCAATGCTGGTACAGTGTTGCCTAATTTTAAGCTATTTATATATTTATTTGTTATAAATAGTTTTTAATTTTTGTATAAATCCTATAGAAGACATTTTTTTGGACTTGAAAATTAAATTCAATATAGTGAATAAACATAAAAAATAATTACGTGAAAATTTCCACATAGGATAGATTAACAGGCCTCATCATTCTGCGCCTCCCCCACTATTATTAAACATAAAAATCCATCTCTTATCCGAACTTGGTACTACTGCCAATACAAACTATCAAGAATATGAAATATGAGCAAGCATGCTTTTTGTGTAGAATATAAAGGAATGAAACCCTTGCCAAAAGAAAATAAATCGAAATAGATGGGTATTAATGTGGAAATTCGATTCACAAACCATCGAGATTAATTGAGGCAAAGAACGAGAACTGATAGATTCATTTATTTGTGCTTGGATACATCGGGTGACTAACTGGCTACTAGACGTATTTAACAAGATCAAGGACGAGAAAGGGAGGATCAAAGAACAATTTCGTGAAGATATAATTGGGTTAATTGAGCTTTATGAAGCGTCTCAACCAAGTGTAGAAGGAGAGCATAGTCTTGATGATGTAGGGGACATGAGCCACAAGCTTGTTGAAGCATGGGACAACATCATGGCCATCCTCTTAGTGAAGTAGTTTCAAATACACTGAAGCTCCCATTTCATGAAAGCTTGCCTAGGTTCTCAAACAGAAGCAAATACTCAAAACTATTTCCAATCCCAAGTGAATAAAGGATGGACTAGCACTTTGCAAGAGCTAGCACAGGTTGATTCCTGGGTGGTCAAGTCCATACATCAGCAGGAGATTCTTCAGGTCTCCAAGTAAGCATTCGTGATCAATATAATGTAAATTATAATTATTGTTATTATTTGGCTAATAGTAATATACCACTTGCTAATTTAATTAATCAACAGGTGGTGGAATGACCTTGGATTGGCCAAGGAATTGAAGTCAATTAGGGATGAACCTCTTAAATGTTACACGTGGCCAATGGCATGCGTAACCAATCTACATTTGTCAGAAGAAAGGATTGAGCTCTCGAAACCCCTATCCCTGGTATACATAATTGGACCTATACGATGTTTGTGAATCTATAGGCACACTTACTCTCTTCACAGATGCTGTCAATATGTATGTCAATAAGGTACTACGTACAACATGCATACATTACTAAAATAAAAAAAAAAGGTTTACACTAGTCTATTCACTCAAATGAAAGAAAACGTGAACAAAAATAATATTTGAGTGCAGATGGGAATTGGAAGCCACGGAGCAACTACCTGTCCACTTGAACATATGTTTCAAAGTTCTATATGACACTACAAATGAATTTGCCTGCAAGGTCTACATAAAGCGAGGATGGAACCCTATCAACACCCTACAAAAATTGGTAAGGAAACAAAGCAAAAACTATATTGAGTTTCATGTACTTAACTGCTGTGAATTTGACACTAGTTAATTGCATGTTGCAGTGGGCTAGACTCTTTAATGCTTTCCTCATGGAAGCACAATGGTTTGCCTCTGGTCTTGCCAAAGGCAGAGGTGTACCTTAAAAATGGCCTTACTACTGCAGGGGCTAGCGCATGCACTCTTTCTCCTAGATCACGACATGACCAAACAAACTCCAGTACTTATGGATGACGATCCTGGTATTATATCTGCAGTTGCTACAACTGTTCGCCTCTCTGATGATCTAGAAGGAGCCATGGTATATCTTCATTAAAAACTCTTCTGTGAAATTTTTTTTCCTTTATTCGTGAATAAATTAACTAGAGGTAAATCTCGGTGCAATTGTAAGGTTGTCTTATGATTTGGAAGTTATGTACTCACATCATCGCCCTTTTGTATTTGTGAACTAACCAAAATAATATGAATTTCAAAGCCCGGAATAGCTATAGGGGAAAAACTTTGTAGTTAAGATTTCTAGAAACTAGTAAGTTATTGGATTATAATTCACGGTTAATGTGTATTTTCTTTGTTTGTAGCTTAAAAAAGAAACGGAAGAAGGAATGTTGTATTCTTTTGTATTATTGACATTAACAAAATTTTGAGTTGGCAGGAAGATAATCAAGATGGTCATGACGGGTCTTACCTAAGGTGTTACATGAATGAGTGTCAAGGTGTTTCAGGTGAAGACACAATAAAGCATGTCACTCACATGATTTCAAACTCAAGAAGACATCTTAATCTAGAATGCCTCACCAAAGCCATTCTCGACTAGCTTTAAGAAGGTTTGTCTAAATGCTGCAAGGATAGTGCCCCTAATGTATAATTGTGGTTGGAAACACCAATTGTCAAGTGTAGAGGAACACATGACATGAGGTCTTTGCTCTACGCTTAACTTGGTGCCCCGAATGTACAATTAGAATGAGTCTTGCACTCTGCACGAGCGACTAAATTACGAGAATGTTTTACTAAATTTTGTAAGAATAATTAGAAATAAAATAATTATATACTTCCTCTGTCACAAAAAATAATTAATCCTGATGGAACTATCTCTAGACTAGTTGCCAAAGGTTTTCATCAACAAGAAGGCATTGACTATCAAGAAACCTTCAGTCTTGTGGTTAAACCTGCCATCATTGGAATTATCCTTACACTTGCTATCTCTCTCAAGTGGTCCATTCTTCAATTAGATTTTACAAATGCTTTTCTTAATATTGACCTTCAAGAAGAAGTTTTTATGGTCCAACCTCCAGGTTTTCGTGTTGGTAAACATGACATGGTTTGCAAGCTTCACGAAGCCATTTATGGCCTTAAGCAGACCCCTAGGCCTTGGTTTGGAAAGCTCAGCTCTACACTGCACTCTTTCAATTTTAACAGTGCAAGATGTGACTCCTCTCTTTTCATTCAAGTTACCCCTCATCACACTATCTACATTTTAGTTTATGTTGATGATGTAATCATCACTGTAAGCTCTACCTCTGCGGTTCAGTCCCTTATCTCATCCTTGCAGAAAAGTTTTGGCCTTCGAAACCTTGGCCTTCTTCAGTATTTCCTTGGCATTAAAGTCAAAAACCATTCCTCTAGTGTTCAACATCTGTCTCAAACCAAATATGTTAATGACGTCCTCTTAAGAGATAAAATGCATCAATGCAAACCAATTTCAACTCCAATGCCCTTTTCTCAAAAACTCACTAAAACTAGTTCTGAACCCTTTACTGATCCCACATTTTATCGCTAAATTATTGCTGCCTTGCAATATGTGACTCTTACTAGACCTAAACTTGCCTTTTTCATTGACAAAGTGTGTCAATGTATGCAAAATCCATTGCAAACTCACTAAACAGCAGCCAAGAGGATTCTTAGATATCTTAAGGCACTACACCAAAATAGGTGTTATGCGACAGTTCATTTCAGGTTTTGTGGTGGTTAAAACTGCCATGATTAACATTTCATGGTGGTTCCACAACCGCTGCTATCCCAAGTGTTGCCAACCATTTTGTGGTGATTTTGAGCAACCATTGGAACAACCACCGCATGTTATTTTCCAACAATCACCACAAATTATATTATTAAAAAATCTTGTTGAAACTTTAGCGACGGTTTTCAAACCACCATGATTTTTTTCTTATGTACTTGCTGAAGTTATCACGACCGCTACAATTTATTTATTTATTTATTGAGCTGTTGCTACTATACCAATGCATATTTGATTTTTTTTTTTCCAATTTTAATCTCAGTAACACTTTTAAACTACCTATACTTGTATAATCTTTCTTTGAATACATTTATTTATGTACCTAAAAAATATTCAATCAAATTGTTTCAATTATATAATTCAAAAGAAATTAAGTACAAAACAAATGCATAAAACGCAAGTTTATCTTGCCACAGGTGTTAAGTAAACACAAATCTATGAAAAATAATATCTTAAACATCATCAGATTTATAATCTAAAGAAAATGACTAAGGATTAGACAATGATGATAGTCCTTCATTTTGGGGGTTCATGCTAGCCTCCAAAGAGTGCCTTGCTTCCAATAGTGAGCCTAAGTCTATTGTCCGAAATTAGAAAGAAGTTCAATATTTGACCCATGATCCACGATCCACAAGTTTCAACTTTACATATACTACAAATAATAATAGAATGCCCACAATAAGACATGCAAATATCATATCAATAAGGAATTCCTCCTTTTAACAAACCATTTACGTTATCATACCAAAATAATGCAACATGTCATTTAACTATTCCCGGTCAACTCTATTATGGTGACAACAACAGCATATATCTTCCAATTTGCAGTGAATATAGACTGAGGGTATGCTAACAATTTTTGAAAAGAACTCTTGTTAACCTAATTAACAAGCATCAATAGTAGCATAACCTAACATAGGTGAACAATATATCAGCATCAGGAGCACCTTGAACCAAATACCATGACAACCTTAAGAAATTATGGCTCAGTGATTAAATGAGTCATGTTGACTTCTAATAAAACCCTTCACTATCCATGAATAAGAAACACATAAACAATGAACTCCAAATAGAGGTATTTAATACCCTCATATGTTAACAATTTCACAAGAAACAGGCAGACTATAGCAAATTATAGTTTGCATCTTTCAAAATGAGAAACAAGTGCTACATGATAAGTTGCTATAACTTCACGATGACACATTACTTTTATGTCATAAACCAAGAAAAGCCTTAAAAAAAAGCATTAAAATTGATACCAAAGATTCACAAATCCCCCATCCTAAACTCACACTTTTTACTGGACTAGTGTGAACACCCAATTTTGTCCGGCCCATTAAGTAAAAGTCCAAAAATTTGCATATTTCATTTATAACTATTTCATCGTTTTCTTTTGAAAAAAGTTTTTTTGTTTGTTTTATTCCCAAAAAAAAAATCAAAACAAAAAGAGAGTTCAATCCACGTATTGCATTTTGTGTCTTAGTCCATTAGCGCCAGCCCAGTCCATGTATGTTTTTCGGTTACAAGCCCAAGATTAAGTTTTTTTACATTACTGTCAAAAGAAAAAAAAACAACAAAAAATAATAAAAAAAAAAACACAGTGGCATGGGCACAGGCTTCAGCCCTTCCCAACCACTTTAGCAGCACGTGAGCATGGCAGCAGCAGAGGCATGGGGGGACAAATCCATTTGGGTGCTCCTGCATTTTGAGATGGTATGGGATTATTGATTAACTAACCAATGCACACCGAACACAAGGGGGAGGAGCACCATTCTTAGCAAGATTGGGCAGTATCAAAAGGGGGGAAACGAAAAGGAGGGATCCGGACCTCGAGAGGAAAAAACTTCACCACCGAAACACTCACAAAGAGGGGATCAGATATCAATTCTTGTCGAGAACAGAAAGCAACAATCAAGAATTTCAAACAAAAAAAATTCAGCAACATTCCAACTAAGATTCAAGCATTCCAACTAAGATTGAAGCATAACCAATACACACAAGAGAGAACTAGCAAATAGCTCAACAATAGCACAACCAGGAGCAGCATCATAGGTACTTCTTCTAGTTAATATCAGTCTAAAACTAGAACAAAAGAAAAAGAGGAGAAAAAGGGCCGGGGAGGCCGCGGCCCCTCCCACCACCGCCGCATCCTCCTCTCGGATCACCACCATCGTCATCTTCTTCCTCATCCATCACCTTCCTCCTCCTCCACCTCTCTCGGCCTTCGGCCACTTCACCAAGACCATCACCGAACCAGTTCTGGCCATGAACACCAAGCCGCACCCTCACCGAGAACCCCCCTTCCGTCGCGGCCTGAGGCCACGCACCCCTCTTGCTGGGCTACGGTCATCATCCACCTCGAACCACGGCTCTTCCCCTTAAAAACCACCGTGAAACCCACGGCCTCCCTTCGCCCTTGCCACCGCTCCGCCAGCACGCGAGCTCACCTCGGCCGCTCCCTACACCTTGGCCGCAAAACACCGCGCCATGCGCCGCGGTCGGTCTCTTTCGCACCAGCAAACTCCGTCGTCGATCTCGTGATCGTAGATCCGCGGCTCTCCATCCTAGCCGAACCGCCGCGAAGGCCGCCGCGAGCTCGATGCAAGCCGCGGTGGTGACTCCCTCTTTCGCGCTCTCTCCGCCTTCACTTCTCTTCGTCGATCTTGCCGCTCCGTCATGAAGACCTACACACCGTGACCCACTCGGGGAGCACAACCACAAGCCACCGCAAATGACCACGAACTCTTCCTCCCTTGCTTTTCCTGGAACCGCCGTGCGATGGCAGTGGCGGACTGATTGCAAACGGGACAACCTTGCTCCCCCATGGCTCTTTCTCCATGCCGCGAACTGACTGTGGCTGCTCCCATGGTGACGCGCCGGTGGCTGCCCATGGCCACAGGGTTTCGCCGCCACATTTCATCTTTCCCCCACTCTTCAATGATTTCCCCATATCTCTCTCTCTCCTGTCCGCCTCACTCCCTCTGCTTTCTCTGTTTCCTTTGTTTTGGATGTTAGGATAGTTTTAGAGATAGGTTTGCTTTGTTTACAAATGAAAATTTCTTTTGGGTCAGGTTCACTTTCGTTTTGTTGGGCTTAAGTAGTTGAGGCCAGCCTTTTAGGTGTAGGATTTTCTTTTGTGATTTGATCATTTTGGGTTTCGTTTGTCTCAGGCTGTTAGTGTTATATGCTTTCAAATGTTTAGGTTTCAGAAAGTATTTCTTTCTCTTTGGGCTAGGTTTGTACTTTTTTTAAACAAAAAAAAATTTTAAAAATCCATTTGAAAATAACCCTGGAATACTGGGTTTTTGAGTTGTTTTTTTTTATTTGTCTTGGGTTTGTTTTCTCTAAAAAAAAAATTTCTTTTTTTAGAAAAAAAAGTCTGTAATATATTCTCTAGCAATTTGTTCCAATCGTCTAGTGAATTTAGCAATTAGCGTTTTTTTGTTTTGTTAAAAGTTTTCTTTTCAAAAAAGTTAAAAATTGATAAAAAGAAAATTAGCACTTAGGATCCTTGATTTTATTTTAGTTTTTTTATTACATTTTGGTTCTTTTTTATTTAGATTAACCCAATTCATAGTTGAAGTTAGTTTTTTTATAAAATGTGTTTTGCTTCCAATAAACAAATAAAAAATCTTTTCAGTTCTGTTTTAATGCGCGCAATGATCAATGATGATAATTGAGTAACAAATGTTATCTTTATTGTTATTGAATCATAAAGGATTTATTGAGTAGCCAAATGCTAACTTAAATCCTGTGCGAGAACGGATTTTGTTTTCTAAAGGAATTACTTCTTCACGAAAGTCTTTTAAATCCGTGCAATGATCAATAACGATGATTGAGTAGCAAATGCTACCTTCATGGTTATTTAAATCATGGGAATTCATTGAGTGGCCTAGTGCTAACTTGGATTTCGTGCAATAACGGATTTTCTTGTTACAAATTCTTTTTTGATAAATAAAAACTGTCAAATCACAGACATTTTCTACAGAACTACGTGACTTTGAGTTCCCCACTGCACCAGGGGATACGTAGGAGCAGGTGATCCCTGTCAAGCCAAAATTAAATTTTCATAAATTGTTCATTTGATTTGTAAATATTTTGCATAGTTTTTCTTTATTTAAATAGGGATTTTGTAGGCTATTAATTAATTTGCGCAATTCACTAAGGTACCATCTAAGGACGGGTGTACTAGGGGTGCGTACGATTAAATTCATACCCTTCCCTATGCATAACCGACTCCCGAACTCATAATCTGGTTTCAAAGATCATCTTTTAAAATAAATGGGTTTTTCCAATGTTTTCCCACTTTAATAAACTTGGTGGCGACTCCATTAATTTTCAAAAAAATTCTCTTTTCTTAAATTCGCTGTCCCCGTCGCGATCCCGGTTGCGACAACTAGCATACACGAAAGGATGGGAAAGCAAGATGTCAAGAAATGAAGACATTTAAGAGGAGCACATATACTATAGATAATTGAAAATACAAGCTAAGAACAATCTAAAGATTATGTGGTTCAATTAATGCAATAAGCTAAAAATAATTTTAAGAACGTCAATAAACTTGCACACTTTTCTACATTTCGATAAGGAATAGTATCAGCCTCATTTCTAAGCAAACTATAACAGTAGAAGACCTAAGGAAATTGCTCACAAGACATATCCATCAAATTTTTATAACCATACCTGATTGGTAGGAAAACCAGTGAGAAGTTGACCTCCTTGTTGACTCATAAAAAAAGCCATTTGATCCTGTAACATTTTTAACTGTTGTTTCAAGTTCTCATGTTCAGTTCTTGATAACTATCAGATTAAGCTGAACCTCCCGAGTGAGAGGATGACCTAAGTTAGGATGGACAAACAACAAATCCCATGCCTCGAACATATCTTGAGTGCTTTTTTCCAAAGACTTTTACGTATGCTCCATTTTCAAAGGATCCTTGACCAATCTCCTTTTCTGAATCTTCCTACAGACATTAAACAAACATAAAGAATTCTAAGCATAAATTACATATTGAGAAACAATATAAACACTCAACATCCAAAACATATTTAAGACTTACATTCTTTGTTTGGGCCTCCTCATTGACAAAAGATCCATTTTTCCTCGTGTGAGCAATAAGATATATTTCCCCTCTACTAAATTTTCTTATTGTCTGAATTTCCTTACATTGTCCCACAATATTAATTAGATTTAAAACCCACTAAATCATTTTCTACAATTAACAATATAAACATTAAGAACATCAAATATATGTACCAGTTCTTGTTACTTTCTAGCGAGTGTTTTTGAATCAAGAGTGTGATGAATTGTTTACCACTTTCTATTAGCAGAATTTTTTTCACTCAATGCCTATGTCACTATATACAAATTTCAACAAACTAATGGACATAACTAAGCGTTAATAAATTGCCAATCAAAATTTGGGAATAATGCTAGTGTATGATTATACTACCCTTTTCCTTCGACACTTAATTATACTCCAAAAACGAGGCCTCCTGATCTTTAGAAAATCCTATTTGGGCGCAAGTTGACATTTTCTTCCCATCTACGCTCTGTTTTGAAATGACTTTGGAACACTTTGCATTTTGTATATCTCCATTTTTTTTGAAAGATTTCCAAGGATATACTCCTTTTGGTGACCATTATCAATAATAAATTCTTCCTTCAAATCAAACACGATAAAAATATAATCAGTAAACAATACTAATAAGATCAAATTCATGCAATTAATTATCATTCATACCTAGATATTATGTTTATACATGTTTTCCTTATAATCTGAAGGAACTTTATGCTAATTTTTGTATATTATGGGAAAGTTGTTAAAATTACTACCAATATGCCCCAAATATCCTCCCAACAAGCTACCAAAATCTCCAACTGGCTGATGCTTATCATTTCATTCAGTAACCATCCATTTGCCGATTGCAAGTGCAACTACATCTTGCACTTTGAGTTGTCATTCCTCTTTATTGCTTTACTCATCTAAACATAAAATCAAATACAAAGTTAGCACAAAATATACGAATAAAAAATATAAAAAAATAAATAAAATTTAGTGAGTGAAAAATCACATACCAATTATATCTACTCATGGCTTATCTTTTTGCCCTGCTTCTCAACTTGCATTTAATGCCTTTAGTTATCCAAATTGGGCATCTAACCTTGATGATAGCCATTCAACTTTTGGTTTTTGCATCTATTTTGGTCCTAACATAGTTTTTCGGCTTTCTAAAAAGCAACCAGTTGTATTTTGCCCTAGCACTGAAGTTGAATATAGAGCTATCGCTGCTACCATTTTTGAGCTCTCTTGGTCAAGAACACTTCCTTCTGAGCTTCATATTCCTTGTCCTTCAATTCCCTCTTATAATACTCTGAAATTTATTTTAAAAATTTTATTTAGACTTTATTAATCCAAATTTCTTGATTTTGATAGAGCTAGTCAAGATAAGATTGATTTGTTGAATAAAAAAAAAAGGTGAATAGTAAGTGTGGAGGCCCCGCAAGCCCGTCAAGACCACCGAAACCCTAGAATTAGGATCTAGAGATGCTTGAGACTGAGAAATTGTGAGATTTAGGTTGGGAAGGATTAAAAATGAAAATTTTAAGCCTGGGATAAAATTTCAAGCAATATCTATTTCCCGGGTACGATATTTTACCTTTTAGTTAAATTATAGTGTGTAATTTCTTACACCGTATAAGACTTGTAATACAAATTGGACACTTCACTAGACAAGTGTGTCGCTTAGAAATATGCCACACCATTACCTTTTCTAGGAACCAATAGGAAGCTTACAAAATTCACGTATTTATCTTAAGGAAACAATTATTGTGATACGAAATAAATCCAACACATCTTGTATTAAATGGCATAAAATCATATTTCTTTTTCCTTCCCTTAGTAATTTCATGCAACTCCTCTATTTACAGCCTTTTTACATGTTTTCTTCATCAATCACCATAATCTAGCTTGAAAAACTCAAGTTACAACATGAAAACTCCATAACCAAGGCATAAACTCCAACCTAGCTCTTGAAACCCTCAAATCAAATACCAATAATAAAGAATCCTCACCTCACCCTACCAAAAATTGTGGCTATTGTTCTTGTTGTCTTGGAGGAGGGTTTAATCAAGAATTGGATGTAGAACTCTTAAAGGGAAGCCAAAGACAATAGTTAGAGTTTCAAGAGCCAAGTAGGGCTTTCTTTAACCTCTTTTCCCTCAAATTAATTTTGAAATTTTTTTAAAATGATTTGCCTTGAGGATTTTAGTTATTGAATGTTTAGACATGGATCACCGTATGAGTCTTGCAGTATAAATTGGACACTTCACTAGACAAGTGTGTGGCTTAAAAATATGCCACACCATTGCCTTTTCAAGGGACCAATAGGAAGCTTACAAAATTCACATATTTATCTTAAGGAAACAATTATTGTGACAGGAAATAAATCCAACACATCTTGTAATAAATGGCATAAAATCATATTTCTTCTTTCTTCCCAGTAAAATTCATATAATCCAGAATCATATCATAAATCTTTAAGGAGCTACTAATGCAATTTCATCATACATAATAAGATAGCACTTTAATTTGATATGAAGAGACATATGTTAAGCTATCAAAATAATTCCTCAACACGAAACCAAGTTTAAAAGAAATTCCAAAAACACTTGAAAGTATAAAATGATTTCACAAATGGGGCAGAAGAAAATGGAAAAAGCAGAAGAAAATGGAAAAAGCAGAAGAAAATGGAAAAAGCAGAAGAAGCCACATAAATGGGGCTTAAGAACAACAAAAAAAAGCCACAAATGAAGATCCATGGCCACAAGACACAAGTATCATGCAGGTAATATCGTGGGTTGCTTTTGAAAATCAGATCTCCTTTTCACCTTGGATGGCCGCGGGAGAAGTTGCCTATGCTGATACTGCTTCATGCTTCGTCGAGCTTATGCTCCACGATGCTTCGTGCTTTTGCTAGGCTGCCTCCTTCCTGCTTTGTGCTTCTGTAACCAAGCTTGATGGTGACATGGAGACAAAAACTTTTCTCAGCATGATATGTTTAGTGCTAGGGTTTTTCTAGAAAAGGGAAGTAAGGAAATAATGGGTTAGTAAGGCAATTGGTGGGCTAAGTGAGATTGGGCCAACTTTATTTCTTTGCTTATCCAAAAAACTAATTTTTTGAGTCCAAAAATAAAATGTCCAATTGTTTTTTAATATTTAGAAGCAAAAGGTTCCATTGTGACAATATTAATAAAATATTTTATCTGTAATTTGTCAAAAAAAGTTAGAATTTTATAAATAATTATATATTTATATGTATACATATATTTATGTAAATATATATTTTATTATATTCCGGTTCAACCCAAGTTAAACCAGTAAACCTTTGAATTAGTGCCCTAACCGGTTCAATGTCTAGTCTGGTTTTCTCTTCCTTGGCATGAACCAAAAGGGATGGTCTTACTTAATTGGTGTGTGGGTTTTGGCTATGATGGCTAGGTTTTTGGAAGAGATGAAGGGTGTACTAACCTTCCTTTATATAGCGGATATGGTTAGGATTAGCGTGTATCTATCTATTTTTTCTTATTTTATTTTATTTATTTTTTTATAAGCAGCTAGACTCTCTCTTCTTTTCTTTTTCTTTTATAACAATCGTGCATTTATTAATATATAACACACTACATTTGTATTACCTAAATATATTTATATCGTATATTATTATTGTTATCATTATTACATTTTCTTTTTTTCTTTTCTTAACTCTCGTGCGTGTATATACATATATTATAATTATTAATTTTATTTTTTTAATTAGCTTATGGATATGTGTATATGCATATATCTAATATGGATCAATTAGTTTTGAGTCTTTTCCTTGGTTGCTATAAAAAAAAAAAAAGGATTTGGATAGAGATTACATCCTATATTTAGTTTGTTCATAATTTGTAAAGATTTGGTTGTGAGATTATTATACAAAATTCAAAATTAAGATATCAATCTTTTAAAATTTTACACATTCTCTCCCAATTTAAATATTAATTTATTGTGGGGTACTATTGATCTTCTAGAATCTTATTGTTAATTTTAATTCTTAAAGTTAACAAATATATTAGGTACTTAAAATTATCTTTTTGTCTTTCACCTGATTCTATTGACTTTTCTATGGACTTTTGCTAATTAACTAAGCACTTACTCATTTATTAATTAATAATTATTAATTTATTAATTAATTATTCTACTAAATCATAAAAATGAGATAATTAATATAAGAAAAAATTAGGGATATTACGTTAACTTTAATGGTTATAATATTTTGTTATATTGTGACCTGAACTCTAGCTATACTAACATCACTTGCAAACGATACTTCTTATGGTTTATTTTTTCTTTCCCTTTTGTCGTACTGCCTAAGTATTTCATTGTTTTTTTGGTTTTAGTCGTGCCAAAATAAAATGCGACAAATGGATCTCAAAGTTTTAGATTTATTATGAATTCTTCATTATTAGTTATTACATGATTATTTTTTCTTATATAGTTTGATCCAATAAATAATATTAGGAGATCCATAATAAACTAAAAAATAAAAGGTGTACCATAAAATCCACCTTAAAAACATAATTGTTTTCTTTGAGACGATTGTTTTTCTTGTCATGCTAAACAACACGATTTGGTCATCTCGTGGGAACGTGTTATGTGTTTTTTCGGACCAGTGGCCGCTTTGGTTGACTGCGTAGCCCAACAACGCCCTTCACTATCAACGGTACGTGATATCAGGGTGCTGAGCTAGTGGGGATTATTTTCTTGGGTCTGAACTCCGACCCAAAAAATAAAGAGACGGTTTTGGATTTATTTTAATATTTTGTTAACTTACATTTGAATATATATATATACACCAGTGGTTTGACCCGTGCGATACACGCGATGATAATAAAAATAGTTTGTTGGCTATTATTGAAAATAAATAATTTTTTTAAATATATCTTATAAAAAATTAAGTATATGAATTTATTTTGAAAATAATTTAATAGTTAAATAATTAAATAAATTCACAAAATATAAATATGTCATTCTATTTTATATTTTATTTTGAATATCATCATGTTTATAAGGGTAAAAAAATCTTGATAAATGACTATAACAATAAAGAGCATATTTTAAGAAAATTTTACACATTTTGAAAGTTGAAATTGCTGAATAATAAAAAGGAATAAGTTAATAATTTTATTATATCATAAGTCATTTATGAGGATGACAATGGGTATCCATAACTGAGAGGATATGTTCCATGTCCCCGTTCTAGTTTAGAATTTTGTTTTCCATTTCTCATTTCTCGTGGGGATTTGGATACCAATGTATATTCACAAATTTATTAAAAGAATTTCAAATTTTTTTAAAATATTTTGAAATTTAAAATATAAATATCTATAATAACAAATATTAGTAATACAACATAATATAAATTAAAAATTAAAAAATACATATATAATGCAAATCTAATATAGATAATTGAAAAAATAAATATATATTATCCCTATCCCCCCGTTCGTTTAACAAACGGGGACTCCACCTCTATGAACATAAAATTTGTCCATATTTCCATTCACACTTCAATGATTTTTTTTTTGTTATCATCTCTAGTCATTTATATATTTTTAATAAGTTAAAATATTTTATTTATAAAAATATAAAAATTTATTTTTTAATTAATAAAAGTAATTAATAAATTTAATTTATGTGATTTCAATTACACCCCTTTTTCTTGTACATACTTTTAGTAAATTAAAATATCAATTTTTAAAATATATGTTATAATTAATAATTAATGTGTTATAATTAGTAAAAAAAATCACATATAATCCTAATTTATACCATTCCAATTATTGGAGTAGCATATCAATTACACAATTATTTTCATAAAAAAATTTATGTAATCATTTAATTTTTTAAAATAATTAATATCATTATCAAAGAAGTGTAAATTATGAAATTTTTTTAAATATTTTAATATTAAAAAATTGAGGTCATTTTTTTCAAAAAAAAATTAATATCAAACAATTATGAAATTGATAAGTTGAAATCTTTAGGTTTAAAAAATTAAATATGGCACAGTGAAACTAGTAAATATATTTTTTTTTATGATTTTTAAAAGTTTTACATTTTAAGTTACAAACTCCTTTTCCTTCGACCTCATTCTTATTTAGAATTTCACTTATTATCCCAATTCTTGTCTTTGTCACGGGTTTCCATTTCTCATTCCTTGTAGAAATTTAAATCCCTCTTGATATTTATATGTTTATTAAAAAATGAAAAAAATGAAAAAATTTCAAAATACATTGAAATTTAAAACATGAATATCTATAATGACAAATACCACTAATGCAATATAATTCAAATTAGAAAAATACATATATGATACAAATTAAATCCAATAAAGATAATTAAAAAATAAATGTGTGCTAATATTTTCTTGTTATCATTAATTATTATAATTACAATTGTTTTGTTATAATTAATACTATAATTATAATCATTAATTATAATTTTTTTGTAATGTAATTATAATAGCTTTATTATCTTTAATACTATAATTATATATATAAATTTTAATAGTATAATACACTCAATTATCATTTTATTTATATTATTTTTTATTTGTTAAATAATTTTAATGAAGTCAGATATGAAGGTATGATTGGAAAAAAAATTAATGATTAGAAGATAAATTAAATCCAAAAACTCACTTTAAATATTAAGATTATGAAAATGGTAGAGTATAATTTTCTCTATGAATGATATATAGAAAATTATCCATGTAATAAATCTTAATTATTAGTATTATGGATAGATTGTAGATTATATTAAATCCTTAAAAAATACATTAATTATGATATTAATTTTTATTAAAATATCAAAACTAATATAGTATAGCTTATTGTATTTTTATTATCAATATCATTACAGCATATTGTGGAAAATTTTATATATTATAATAATTTTTAATAAATTATATATTACAGTAATTAAATCTAACATGCAAAAATAAAATGATATATAATTAAGGTTATTCCTTTAAGATTTTAATTTAAATTTGAGAGTGATTGTTTAATTAGAAAGTGATTGTTTGATCATAGTTATGTGTTAATTTGTGGTATTAAATTTTTAGTTATAATTTGTTGACCAAGATAATATTTGCTATGATTTTAATTAATAAAATCATTTTAAATTAATATAATTACTATAACATGATAGCATAAATTTAAGGTTGATTTAATAATATCGATTTGATATATTTTCTCTGAATTCATGGACCTATCTAAAGCTAACTTAAATTATGATTAAAAATACATATCTCATTAATTTTTACAATATATTGTTCCAAAAATTTAATTTTAATGCATTATTAACATAAAAATATATTTTACATAGATATTCAATTATATAAAATTAAAGTATTCAATGCTAATTACCGTATTTAAATGTAATTTGAATATAATAAAACTAAAAGAATATCATATTTAAATCGTATTAAAAACCCAAAAAAACTCACAAATCCTATTTAAAATAAGTAAATAACTTCCATACTTAAAATTTTCATATTAAAATTAAATGATAATATAATATATATGAGTTTATTAAAAAATACTCAAGGATTAAATAAAGAAAATTCTTTGAATTTAAGTCAAAATAAATATATCATGGTAAATATTTATATTTTTAAAATTAAAAATATATCTCAAAAGGTAAAATAAATTATTTAAATAAGTATTGAATTAATTCTAGAAGATTTTAATTTATTTATCTTGATAGGCATATTTTTAAATAAAATATATAATTTTAAAATATACATCTATTATTATTTATAATTGACATCATTGTAATAGATTACTTTTATTACAAATTGATAATTACATATTGATTGAAAACTATCATGTAAGTTAATTTCAAATTATGCATTCATTGATAATATAGAAATCACGTGTTCCATATAGAGCTATAATACATTTGATGACTATATATTAAGCCAAATATTTTTTGATAAATAAGCCAAATAATATAACCATAAAAAATAATTTAAAATTTATTAGAAAGAAAAATAATACTATTTCATAAATTTCAAATATAGAATAAAAATTTACAAAGTCAACCATCAAAAAAACATTAAAAATTAGTGATATTGCAGTATCTAATAATAGGTTTTGAAATTGGATTGTGAATTAAAAATGTGATTATGATTTATAATTAATATCTCATAATTAATAATTAATTATGATCGATGTGATTGATATTTATCAATTAAGTATAATAAATATAGATTGAGGATTCAAATTTCAAATGAAAATTATGCGCCCTAAATCGCTCTAGAAGTGACACCTATAAAAGTTTCTTTCATAAGAGTCTGAAATATTAATATTATAAATTATAGATTATAGATATATTTATTTTCATATCAAATGATTTTTTGTTGTAATGGGCACCATTAATATTTCTATCACCTCAATACATTTATATCTAATCCAATTTCAATGATTTTTAATTCTATATTTTTTTCCATTCTTAATGATTATTAATCCCATGAATATATCTTAATGATTCAAATTTTATTGTTTCATGTAATCTTTAATAATTGTAATATTTGATTTTATTAATAATTAAATTATAAATTAAGTTAAAAAAATTTGTAGATATAAATATTGAGAAAAGTGGGCCTAAATCTCTATATGAATGATATGTGTACCCTAAAATTCTGTATGAAAGACACATGTAATAGGTTCCATAAAATGATTCTAAAATATTATAATAGTAGATTCTTTCGGACAGAAGTATGGATAGTACATCCCTACAGCCAGCACAATCAAAAGAAGTCAATATCCATACATCAAAACTAAAGAAAGAATGATAAAAAAATGAAACAAAAATTAGAGTTTATGTGAGACTTATAAACTCGTCCATAAAAACTATTTCGATTAAGTTTATGGTTAATGGATTGCTAAAGCACGGGAGAGTCTATAGCCGTATAACCTGAACTTTAACTCTTCAGCACTTATGCGGAGGAGTAATTTTTGCCAAAGGATGGATAAGCCTCCACATAACAATCAAAGCAAAAATCAAGAAAAAGTGTGAATTAGACAACTAATGTCAAGGGATAATAGGGAGCAATTAAGAAAAATGACTAAAATTTATAGGAAAGATTAAAAGCCGCCATGCATATCTTGGTTTCTCGGGACTCAATCAAAAATCAGAATCCGTAACTTTCAGTTGTAATCAATTTGGGATTCAATAAAAATAACAATCCGAAATTAGTTTAAAAATTAGGGGATTTATGGTTAAAAAGAAAATGATGATCCGCTAAAAATGAAAAGATCTAATCGAAATCCAAAATAGTTTAGGGATTTAGGATTCATGATGAGAACAGAATAAAAAGTCATGATCAACTAAAAGAAAGAAAGACTGTAATTCGATCGAAATCCAAAATAGTTTAGGAATTTATAATTCATGGTGAGAACAAAATAAAAAGTCATGATCAGATGAAAATAAAAAAACTTAATTAGATCAAAATATTAATTGAAAATAATATATAACCTTCTTTTTTGGGAGATTGTAAGCACTATGAGATTATTGAAAGGAAAGCATAAGTTTTTTAAGGTTTTAAGGGTTATTGAAAAGAGAGCATAGCTTGCCCATCCCCTTTACTTCACTGTATCAGTGCACAAAGGCAATTCAAAAGAGAGAATTTTTCTTGTTTTCCTTTCCTTTTTGTGTTTTTTGTTCTTGGCGGGTTGTTTCCTTTTTTGGTTGATATTATTAAGGCTTTCAATTTTTTTTTCATATCACATTATTTTTTATTATAATGAACACCATTAACATTTTTATAAGGGTAAATATATCTTAATGATTCTAATTTTAATTCTAGATTATAATTTTAATGATTCTTAATATGGTGAATATATCTTAATGATTCTAATTTTATATATTCATGTAATATTCTTTAATGATTATAATATTTGATTTTATTAATAATTAAATTGTAAATTAAGTTAAAAAATCTCTATATATAAATGTTGAGAAAGTGGATTCTAAATCACTATATGAATGACATGTGTACCCTAAAGCTCTGTATGAAAGACAGGTGTCATAGTTTCCCTGAAATGACTCTTAAATATTATAATAATAGATAGATTTTTAATAAAAGTATTAAAGTTAGAAATTCTTACAAGAAAAGAATAACAGGAAAAAAGTGATTAAGACTATTGTTCTGTTGTTTTATATCTTCATCCCGATTTTGATCGTGAATAATAATTATCGAAAAAAATGAAGGAAAAAAGTGAGAGTCGAAATAGGATTACATACTCAAATACAGTAGAAAAGGGATAAGGGTTTTGCATTTATTTAATATTTTGTTAACTTATATTTGAGATTTTTTTTTTTGCCAAATATATTAAAATTAGGAATTCTTTTTAGAAAGGGATAAGGGACAAGAGAGGGGGAGGGAGAGGTTAGAGTCAAACACGAGACTACCCACTCAAAGATGATGCAATAGAAAACCATAACCACTAGTTCATGAACTTATATTTGAATGATTCAAGTTAACAAAATATTACTTATCATTTAAATTAGTCATTTTTAAAATAAGATATTCAATATATTTTAGTTTTATAATATAATAAATAATTATTTTTAATTACTTTAATTTTTTCATTCTTCAAGATTTGTGTTAAAAATCTACAGTAACAACACTTTATTTTAATTGAAATTTTATTCCTGTTGTATTTAACTTTTTTGAGTAGAAGAATAGTTAATAACTTAATATCATGTTTATTTATTAGAAATGTTAAAAGATTACGAATTAAACTCAATATAGTAATACTATTAGTTAAATTACTCCAAAAAAAAAATAACTCATCAAAAAATATATTATTAGTTAAATTTTGATTCATTATTTTTTTCAAAAAAGAATCTATGTTGTACATGTGAATATTGTTGATTCAGTAAAAGAAAAATGTTTTTTTAGTTACAAAAAAAATATTTGGTCACTTGTCATACTATTTAATTATTTTTTTCGTAATTACTATGATATTAAAATTTCTTCTGATGCTACAATTTATGATTAGATAATTTATTTTAATGGCACATCAATATTAAACTCTTCTATTTTTCAAGGCTCAGAAAAAGAACGCTTTAGAATGTCTTTTTAGAAAATTTTCAAGTTTGGTTAATTATTGAAGAAGAAATTTCAAAGCGAAGTACGACCCGACGATATGTGCTCAGAAAAAGGACACTTTAGAATGTCTGTTCAGAAAATTTTCATGTTTGGTTAATTATTGAAGAAGAAATTTCAAAGCGATGTACGACCCGACGATATGTTTATCCGACTTTGCTGCAAACTAGCAGGCCACCTTTGTCCTTTGTTAAATATACGTGAAGAATTATATATGTATATATAGTCTAATAAATTTTTTATATATTAATTTAATTAAATTTAATTCAATCAGTTAAGTTAATAATTTATTAATAATTTTTTATATATTGATTTAATTAAATTTGATTCAACCAATTGAATCAATAACCTATTAATTGAATCAGCAACTCTGTGATCCAGTATTTTAACTAAGTCGATATATGAATCAAGTCTACTCCGTATAACTATGATCCCTTTCCTCCTGTTGTAGTCATATTCTTCTTTCTAGGTGAGCTGGAGGACAACAATATCAAACAACTCGAGCCACATAATTATAAAAATACTAAAAATTAAAAAACTTGAGCCCCATAGTGTAGCACCCTTTTCCCCCCGTACAGTTGAGTATAATATCAACAATCTCGAGTCATGATGAAGGGTAGCAAAAGGGGCGGGACGTCCTGGATTGGCCGTGCGGAGCGAGGCTCATTAATTCATTTTATAACAAGTTGGCGGGTGAATCTAACCACCCAATCCGTTTTGGATTATATTTCTAGCTATATTATCAACCCACCTTGCCTTGCCTCTAAGGATAGATCTACATTTGCTAATGTGGGCCTTGTCCCCCATAAAAATTTTAAAATTTTCTAATAATTATATAGACGTAATATATTTTTTCTCTATTATTTGGTTTTGACTCTACGTGAATTTTAAATGAGATAAAATGATAAGATACAATACATTTTACTCCTTTTATATTGTGTTATCTTTGGCCCAGATCCATCACTACTAGCCCTACCATGGGTTGGCCATAACACAGGGCGAGGCGATCAAGGTAGGTTGACCCATTTTACTTTTATGGGTTGGAAATGTTACCTCGCTTCATAAAAGAAAATTGCAGGTTGGTGGCTAACTCAACGGATCTATGTCATTTTACCGCCCCTAGTCATGATTGTCAATTTGACCTTTGCATAGAATTGCGTTAAGGTTGTGTTTGAAAAATAGAATTACTAGTTCTTGACTTATATATTATTAAATATTATCAAAATATTATAATTTTTTATTAATAATTATGTGCGTATATATATATATCACATTATTTTTTTATAGTTTAAATAAATGAATTAATTTATGATAGAGTAGGGGCGGAGAGCCATGGACTTAGGGGTGGCCATGGCCATCTTTGAAATTTTTATTTTTCATGTAAATTTATATATTTATATACATCCTTCCAAGCCCCTTCCCCCCCCCCCCCAAAAAAAAAGAAAAAATTATATGTTAACTAGAGAAATTTATAGGATGACATTTTATTAGTTTTAAGACAAAATTAAATAAATTTAATACATCAATTTTTCAATTTTATTATACACTCTCATTTTGTTTTTTATTGTTTATTTCTATCTAAATCAGTAAATGCAATTCAAACATTTTATGTCAAATTTTTATTTTACTTAGTCAGATATTTAAATATTGTAATAGATAAAATATTGTGCATATATGCATTTTTAAAGTTTTGATTGAAATGTATATTTTCTTTTAGAATAAACCTCTGTTGCCAATTATTTATTAGATAAATTGATAATTAATAATTTATAATAGTTTAAATTGATTGTTAGTAAAAATACAAACTGAACCTGCACAAAAGAAAAAACAACCACAAATAGAATAAATAAGTTTATCAAAATATTGAACATGAGCTAACTTTTCTGTATGCTTCTTTAACTGTTAGGACCTACAAATGTATTTTTTCTTAAGAAACCAATTTATTTAACATTATTTTTGTCAGAGATCAACTTAAAATTTATTCTTTATATATATTTTGACTTTCTTTTAAAAATTTTAGGTTAAGCAAAAATTATAAAGTATTTTTACCTTTTACATGCACATTATTTTTTAGTGCTACCCCCTTCTCAAATTAAGGCATAGCTCTACTCTTACAGTAGAGATCAGTGTAATTTTAGTAAATTCTCAGAAATTTTTAATAATAATTTTATAAAATAGAAAAATGTCAAAGTGTAATTATTTTAAATTTTAAAGGAGGCTAACGTAATTTATTCTAAATTTTAAAATTCAGATGACCAATGGGTTGGATCTTATAATTTTTTTTCTCACTTGCGTGGTTTTTTTTTTTAATTTAAATGTCTAACTTTTCTAACATTAGCTTATCGTTAAAAATAAACATATTATCTCGATAACACAATTTAATTTGCCCTTCTTAGTCAAAAGATAGAGATTGAGCCAATGTCTAACGAATGAGTCAAATAGACTGGCCAAAAATGAATTAGGGTGATACACGAGGTTGGTTAGCTTTGGCAATCCTAGTCAACAATGATATAAATGCATAATCTTTCGATACTCTAAAATAACATCTAGAGAATCATGTGTATGTGAAAAATCATACATTAATAGTTTTCGGCTACCTTATAAATCCTGTAACAAGTAAAATCCCCAAACCATTTAATCTTTTAAGAAGATCACTGAAAGGATCAATATAAATAATTCCTTATCTATGGTATTTTAGTGTATCGTAAATCGTAATATGTGCAGGCCTCTTGGCTATACGCAGTGGACTGTTCAAGGATTGGATCAACATAAGGCATGTATAAAGAGAAAGAAATTCGGTGGCAGGTTTTTTGGCTAAGGAGGGTATGCCTCCTCTCCTGCAGAGTGAACGCTGTGGTCCTCTCCTCTCTGCAGTTTGAACTGTGAAGCTCCAGAGAGCAGACAAAGTGGGAGTATTGCTCAAGTAGTGTTTGGTGGATTCTTGTCCTAAAGTGGGAGTGCATCCTAATTAGTGGTTGGTGGTTTCTCGTCTTTTTCACAAAGTCAAACAACCAGCATGGTATCATCCCATAAATTTAATAAATTTTCAAACAATTTGAGAAGGTAACTGAATTTGTCAATTTCTTCTCGACTCTTTCTAAACCTTGGTCAAATCCGCGTCTTCAGATAGTGAACTCTGTTTTTCCTTTTTTCTTTTTCATAGAAACCCTTAAAAATAACAAATATAATTGCAAGTCATAACCAAAATATGCAAAGAATTGAAACGAATCAATAAAAAGTTACAAACCCAATACTACCCACAACAAAAAGATTCAAAAATTGGCATAAAAAAGCCGATGAAATGAAAGCCACTAGCCAGTGATTACAGTGATTCTGAACAAGCACGAGAGTGGTTGTACGGAGGAATAGCGAATCTAAAAAAATAGAAACATGTTATGATCTAAAGGAAGCGTGCCATCTGGCGCGAATGATTTAGCAATTGGTATATTTGTTTTTATTTTTTTTTAAACTTAAATTTTTTATGGGTATTTCAATGAGATTGTAATAAAATAATTTTTAAGTTTTAATTTACATTTTTGATGGAGATACTGATGGGTTAAATTAAAATTATTTTTAATTTTTTTATTGTTATTAATTATAGGGTAAACTGAAAGGTTTATATTAAATTAAATTTATTTTTTTAGCATATTACTGGCGGATATTTAATAAAATAAAAATTTTTATGTTTAATTATCAACTGGTATACCAACTGATATTTGAATTTTTGGAATATTAGCACTTGTCTTTAGAGATTTCCTGCACCCATTGATAAAACCATCGATAACTAGTGAATCTTGAAATGCAATATTTCATTTAATGGTTACTGATATATTTATCCATCGGTAACCTTCATAAATATAACCCACCAGAGAACCCTTCTCCCTCACCCTAGTGACACCTTTAATACACTTGTACTTATTAGTTTTTAATTTTTCTATTCGTCGGTATGCCCATCGAGACTTTCTGACGGGTGCTATTACCTGGTAGTAATATTCTACAGGCAAACCAGAACCTGGTGACTCGTACATGTTGGTAAGTTGTAAATCTAGAGGTGACATAATTCGGGAATGAGGTATTGGACATTATTTGGGGTCTTAGATTTTTCTTAAAGTTCTATTATGCTTAAGTTTTTTAGTATCAGATTTCATCCTCTTAATTTGTTTACATTTATTTTAGGAATTTATCCAATTACTCCATTATTATTATTATTATTATATATACATGAACTGCATTTTATACTATTCATTAGTTTTTGTCAAAACAATATTGTTTTCAAAAATATAATTCTTTATTTTATACTTTAATCTGATTTCCCAAACTAAATCAGCTCATTTTATTTATAAAAAAATTAAAAATTAAACCAAATCAATCCAATTGAATTTGATCAATTCGAATTTATTCTTTTACTTTTACTGAAACCCCAAAGAAAATTGACCCGTTTACACCCTAAATTAAAATTTGATAGTGCACATTTGATTTCGTCAATCAACTCTTCCACCCTACAGGTAAGTTGAAAATAATTTTTCAAATCAGTAACAGTTCTTGAAATTTTGCAAGTAGGTGGAAGTTTATTTGATTTCTAAAACAAATGTTTTTCATTGTTTCCGATCCTATTTTTAATATCAATTACAAACTTGTCATTTTCTTGTTTTAGAAAAAAGTAAACATGCATTTTGTTCTTAAAAGATTTGGATGAGATGAAGTTACTCTTTGAAAGATTTTTGACAAATTAAAGCCAACGGTTATCGATGGATGATATAAAATAGAATTTTTCTGATACACTTCTATCATTATTTAAGAATGAATAATGATATGTATAATAAAATTATATAATAAATATACATCACATATCTTATCACTATTAGATATAATGAGTGGTCTCCACTCATTCCATTCATTAATCATATTTTGATAGTAATAAAGTGTGTGATGTATATTTATTGTGTAAACACATCGAATGATATCATTCTTTAAGAATTTGTAGCGGAGGAAAAAGATTCCGTACCCAGCCGATTAACCATAAATACCTCAACATGTCGCCCCTCTGGTCTACACACTGCTTAATCTCTCTTCTCTCTGTAGTTTATATTCTCGTATTTGTAAACCACTCTCACGTAAACAACAGTTCAACTTAATAACCACCGGTCTTCGAAACAGCAACACAAATTCTATCATGGTAAGAGTGAGTGCCTTCTCAACACAAACCCAACGTTATGAGATGTTTCTCTGTTAAACTACCAATTTTCTTAAACTGCTTTACAATTTCAGGATTTCATCTATGCCAAACAAACTTTGTTACTGAAGGAAGCTCAGCATGTATTCAATAAACTTATTAGCGAGGATCCAATGGAGAGTTTGTGCATGGTTGACTTTATCCAAAGGCTTGGCATTGAGCACCACTTTCAAGAGATGATTGAAGCGGCACTTCAGAAGCAACACTTTATAGTGAGCAGCGACCCCATTGATTTTGTCCAAAGCCATCAACTTCATGAAGTTGCACTTACATTCCGTTTACTTAGACAAGGAGGTCATTGGGTTAATGCAGGTTGGAATTAATTAATTCCCATTAATGCATGAATAAAACTAATAATCTAGGGATGAAAATCATGTATCTTCAAATTATATTTCTCCAATTATTTATTATCACATGAAACATAATATTATATATTTGGTAACTACTCCCTCAATATTTCCTATTAATAATCATTATGAAAAGTTATGGCCAGATACATTAACTTTCTGATATATCAAATTATCCGGTTTCTTATGACTATTAATAAAGAATAGAGGGAGTATGTTAAATTTTCAAATATTTTTTTATTCTTAATTTTCTTGTGGCAATAAATAATTGAGAGACAGGAAATGGACATGATTCTAGTACAGTGATTTCTGTCCATAATTTTGATCATTAACCTAGGAGTTACTAAGTAATTATCAACTATAATGGATGTGGGAGCAGGTATATTTGACAGCTTGAAAAATAACAAAAGACAGTTTAGAGAGACATATGGTGAAGATGTGAAGGGTCTTATTGCCCTGTATGAAGCAACCCACCTAAGTATTGAAGGAGAAGATAGTCTTGATGATGCAGGGCGCCTCAGCTGTGAGCTGCTTCATGCATGGTTGTCAAGGCATCAAGATGATCATCATGAAGCTATGTATATTGCAAATGCTCTTCAGCATCCACTTCATTATGGCTTGTCCAGATTCATGGATAAAGCCATTTTCCTAAGCAATTTCAAGGCCAATAATGAGTGGACCAGCTGTCTACAGGAATTAGCAGAAATCAACTCCCGCACAGTTAGGGTCATGAACCAGAAAGAAATCACGGAAGTTTCAAAGTAAGTTTCATAACTACCATACAGTGCCTCTAGAAATAATATGTTGAATTTTTAGTTATTTAAATTAGTGACCATCACCAATAATAGCCACTAACATATTCTAATAACAGATGGTGGAAGGACCTTGGAATGGCCAAGGAGGTGAAGTTTGCCGGGTATCAACCACTTAAATGGTACATGTGGTCCATGGCATGCTTCACAAATCCGAACTTTTCAAACCAAAGAATTGAGCTAACAAGACCTATCTGTCTAATCTACGTGATTGATGATATTTTCGATGTTTATGGGACATTAGACCAGCTTACTCTTTTTACAAAAACAGTAAACAGGTATTAATTTTTAATGTTATTAGTAGGTAGACTATCAACAATTAAACATGAAGAGGGGACATATAAGACCGAGGGATTCAAAGTATTCGCCCCCACATATCATCATCAAATATTTAGTCACCTTCTTTCTTAAATGCCTCTTTCTAGAGAAATTATTGCATAGGTGCAGAGTGTTGGTACTCACTGACTCTGAGATATCACTCTAATATATTCAGTAGCGTACAATCTATCTTAGTACTCCGTCATCATGCAATAGTTTTTCCTCTTGATGTGTTCATATTCTTTGTGTGAATAAGGTTACACGTTCTTCTTTCTTTTGGATTCGCGTGCCAAGTGTGAAGAGGTGTCCAAAGTCTGTATGTATACATCAACGCCAGCAAAAATACAAAATCGAAGTCCACACCTGAGATGACTTCCTATTTTCTGAATTTTTTAGGAAAATATGATTTACATATAGTATTTATGGGATTCATATTATCTACCATCAAATAGAATATGAATCTCCATGCATCAAAATATATATATATATATATGAATCTCATTTTATCTAGAACTCAAATCCTATTTAATAATAAATGAAAATATGTTAACATCAATTTCATAAATATTATTCACAAATAACCTTAGTAATTTTCTTATTAGGATGCAAGAGTCCGGTTTCACGAAAAGAGATGACCCTCTCCTGTCTTAATCCATCCACATGGACAAGTGGGCGCATAGTTCATTTACTTGCAAAAATTAAAGTACAAAATATCTGAGAAGCTGGCCTATAAAGTTCATACGTTATTTTATTTTATTTTTTTTTGTCATGAATTCATACGTGATTTACCTTTCTTATTCCATTAACAAATTGATGTGTCATTCAGATGGGAATTGACCGGTGCGGAGCAGCTTCCAGAATTCATGAAAATTTGTTTAAGCGCTCTTTATGAAACTACCAACGATTTTGCAGAAAAGATGTACAAAAAGCATGGGTTAAATCCTATAAATACCCTAAAAAAATCGGTAAAGAGTCCATTTATTTCGTTGTGTTAATTATTTTTGTATACTCACGTAAAGGGGTTCTTGAGATCACTATTTGGATCAGAGTTTGAAAAGTTTATTATAAGTCATTCTAATCTAATGTTGAAAACTTTATGTTGATAACAAATAAGTTAATAATAATTTGTTTTATGTTTAAAAATATTTATTTAATGGTCAAGATTGTGGTATATCAGAGAAAGCAAGACGATGCCACACATATAATATTTAGCTACTCTTTTGCATAAATGTGGCTAAATGATTAATGTGTGATACATCTTGCTTTGCTTAGTGTATCATCGACAATAGCAATTTTGATATATATGATAGATATTACTTGAAAAGTATTAATAAAATATATGAATTTAATTTAATATATAAAAGGAGAACCTTGAATTAATAAACTTTGTCCTTTGAAAGAGTATTTTGACATTTGTAAATGAGTCTTGTATATCTTTCAAAATAGCCTTTTTGAAATTAAAAGATTTATTGTATTTACTAACAGTTCACAAAAGCCACTTAATTGATCTCATTTTCTGTGATCTTCTACTAGAAATCGCATACTCAAATTCAAAAAGCTTAAAATTTATCAAACGAATTTTGTAATAGACAAGATTTGTAACTTTTGAGCTAAACAGTATTTAGCTCATTTTCTTGTGTATTTTAATCTAGTATTATTTTTTTTCTTTTCATTTCCTAATTAGTAATCTCATGATTGTTATGTACGACGAAAAAAATAATTAGTCGAGAAATAATTCTTTAATTTATACTTGCTATTATTGCTATTAGAATTTAATTTTTTTACTAAATTTTCTTTTTTATTGTAAGTTGTTCAAATTATTTTTTTAATAAATATATATATTAAATTTAAATTTTGAAAATTATAATATATTATTTTTTATTAATTTTTCAATCATTATTTAAATGAATTTGTAATTTTAGATTATTACAATAAACTGGGCAATGAACAGGCCATTATGCTAGTTTATTTGATGACAGATTAAATTAGAAACAAATCACTATTAAAATTTATTTATACATAAGTTGATGAAGATATAATTATTTTCCAATTAACTTTTATTTCAACATTATTACAAAATAAACTTTATTGGTGCTAAATTTGCACAACGAAAGGTATCGGGTGCAATTACAATAAATCTTATTAGGGAAGACAATGCAATTTAGCCATAAAGTATAGCTTTCACATTGAAGAGTCTATATTTTACTTCAAACAGTTCACACGATTTTGGAAAAATGTTCAAGGCAATTTTAAGATCTAGAAATGATTTTGAGATGCACTAACCAGAAACCAAACTCACACAACATAAATCTGATGAAGCATTTTCATGAAACAGTGGACGAGATTATTGAATGCCTTCTTGGAAGAGGCGTATTGGTTGAATTCTAGTCGTTTGCCGAAGGCAGAGGAATACTTGAATACTGGAATTGTGAGCACAGGAGTGCAAGTGGTGCTTCTTCATGCATTCTTCCTCTTTGATCAGGATATAAACACGGAAACCGTTACAATTTTGGATGGGTTTCCGAGCATCATATATTCAGTGGCAAAAATCCTTCGGCTTTGTGATGATTTAGAAGGATCTAAGGTAGTCTCTTTGTTTATTTATGCCATTTAATGTGATATTTGTTTTTCTTTCAAACACATACAAGGGATGTCCCTTGTAGAATGCTGTTCTATTTTACATTTCAAAGAACAAAATCCACTGGTTTTTAATCCAACTTGCTGATGAGTTTGTGGGCCCAACTGGGGGACTTGGAACAGTACAAGGAAATTTTGTTTGACCTGAACCATTTTGTTGGATCATTTCATCATTAGATAGTTAGCTCATTTCATCATCATTCCATGTCATCTTCTAATGCGTTTTAAATCAATCGCTAATGCAGAGTAGAGATCAAAATGGTCTTGATGGGTCATACCTTGATTGCTACATGAGTGAAAACCAAGGCGTTTCAGCTGAAGACGCACAAAGGCATGTCACCGAGTTGATTTCGAGGGAATGGAAACGTCTCAATCGAGAAATCTTGACCCCAAATCCATTTCCATCTTCATTTACCAATTTTTGCCTCAATGCTGCCAGAATGGTACCTCTAATGTACCATTACCGTAGCAATCCAAGCCTCTCCAAGCTTCAAGAAGATGGTCAGTCATTGGTTAATGTTGGCACCGGACACATCCAGCAAGAATAATGTTATTTGAATGCATTTTTGTGGAATTTCGTGTCGATACATATTTATTTATCATTGAATAAGATGTGGGTCCCAAACTAAGTTAGATCCATAATTCATTTAATGATAGATAAAAATGTGTTAGCACGATATCCCACAAATAGTGAGTATAAATAATCTTTTTCTTTGAGAAATGTTAACTGTACTCGTAGATTGTGGGACAATGTCAATTCACACTCAATTTACCATTGAATGAGACGTGAGCCTTACTTATATGAGATCTATTTCTCATTTAATAGTGGATGAAATATGAATCAATACGTGATCTCACACCTTATGAGTATGAATAACACAACTCTTTCTTAAATAATTTGCCTTCATTGTGTGTGTACTTGTTTTATTGTACCAAAAAATAACCGAATAATATTATCCTTCTTTAAGGACAATAGAAATATATAGCCGTACCAGTGTCAAATAAAAAAAATGCTTAAGTTTATGTGTCTATGGTCATGATTTAATTTATGGAATAATCAGAATTGTAGAGGAGCATATCAGATCTTTGTTCCCAGACAGAAGGCAGCCCCAAACATCAGATAATTATTTTATATTTATTGATGCACCCGAAATCATATATTGTTTCAGAATAAGAAAATCATTCCATGGATGGTATAACATTGTTCCCAATTTCTACCATAGCAATTCTCTGTTACTAACTCTACTCCATCAGCAAAGTTGCCAATGACAACACAGTTAAAACTGAAATGGCAAATGAAGCATAAATAAATGGTTATTGTTTTGATACTTTTTTAAATCCAAAAATTGTGGTTTAATTATAATTATTTAAAATATTAATTAATTTAATTAAGGAAACACATGACAAACTTTTAGTCACAAATTATCTAGAAGGTATCGATATCCATATATTTTATAGAGTGCAATAGGAGTGAGGATCCGCTTGAATACTACAACTTCTGATTTTTTCTAACTTTTTAAAAGTCAAAAGTCATATTTTTCCTTTTTGTCCTGTTAACTAAATAGCTTAGTACTTATCTAAAAGTTACGTGCTTTTTAAGAAGTTAAAATACCTAGTTTCCTAAAAACACTCTTAAAAATACTAAAAACAAATACTTTTATTATTATATATTTAAATATAAAATAACTTAATCATAAATATTTTTTAAAAATGATTTTTTATAAGAACTTAAATGAGCTATTTACGTAAATAGAACCTAAAAGTAAGTATTTTTTTATTGTATATTTAAATAATTTTTCTTAATTCACTTCCATATACTCGTGTAAATTTAAACAAAGTAGACCTTCGTACAAAATCGCAATTCCTCATCCCAAGCAAAATCCAAATCCAATAGAGTAACGTCAATAAAAAACCACTTGTTTCAAATAACGCATTAAATGATTTGCAGCTCCAAGAGGAATGAATGAAACATGGTGGTTAATATTAACAATCAGTGAAATCAAAAGCAACAAAAAACAGATGCTAGTTCTACCTACAGTTGATGGCAAATCAACTAAGAAATGTTATTTTGACTCACATTTTATAGGATACCGTGTCAATACATTCACATCCACCATTAGATAGGGTGTGTGACCCAGACTAAATAGGGTCCACATCCAATGCAAAAGTTAATAAGAGAGTGTCGACATAATATTCCACAAAATAAAAATAACACCACTCAATCAAACTTCCAACTTCCTCCTCCTTGCAAGATCAACCAGTTCAGTAGCTTCCTCAACCATTCCATTAGCAACAAACCCCTCCACCACCCGCTTCAACGCTTCCACATCAATAAGCAACCTTTTACCACTCAATGCCGCTTTACACAATTGAAAAGCCAAATTACAATCACCCTTCTCAGACAGAAAGGGCACGAGAGTCACATAAGTATAACGATCAGGGGTGCACTCACATCTCACCAACTCATCATACCAATACTTAGCATCGTCCACATTGCCATCACAAACGAACCCCTTAATCAACAAATTAAAATAATGCACATCAGGTTCAACCCCACTCACCCTCATCCCCTCAAACAACTCAACCGCATCACTCATTCGTCCATCAACAACCATCCCACTTATCCTCAACCCATAGCTCACAACATCATAATCAACATTCCTCGTCTTCATCATAGTCCAAATCTTCTCACCCTCATCAAACCCACGCTTTTCATAAAACGCACCAAGAAGAGTATTAAACGTGATCACGTTAGGCTCCACACCCAACTCCGCCATCTCATCAAGAACCCCAAGAGCCGAGTCCAAATAACCCATCTTGCAAAACGCGTGAACGACAACATTAAACGAAACAACATCGGGTCGAATGGAGTATTTGGAGGACAACTGGTGGAAAAGCTCAGGAACGGCGTCGTATCGGTTGGCGGCGAGGAAGGCGTTTAGGAGGGCGGAGAAGGACATGTTGGTGCGGTTGCAGTTGAAGGTTGGCATTTGGTCGAACAGGTGGAGGGCGTGGTCGAGCATGCGGGCTCTCCCGTACAGACACATGAGGCGGACCACGAAGCCCTCGGAGGTGATCTCCTTGTACTGCTTCTGGGCCTCGATGATCTCCTCGATCAATGGGAAGGCCTGGGCCGAGGCGAGGCGGCACACTGTTGCCGTGTAGATGGAGGAGCGCCGCCGGAAAAGCTTGTCCGAGCATAACTCCTTGAACTTGTCCACCACGTTTCGGAGTCCTTCCGGGGTTTCGTAATCGGCGGGGACGGTGTTGAATGAAGGCGCCACGCGTCTGCGCTTGGGCTTGAGCTTGGGCCAGGGTTTGGGTTGGGGCTCGGATTCTGGTTGGGGCTTGGGTTTGGGTTTGGGCTGGGAGTCTAGTTGGGGCTTGGGTTTGACAGCGAGGGTTGCGGCGGCGGTGACGGAGGAGGAGGAGGAGGAGTTTACAGTGAAGACTCGACGCAGGCGACTCAGGGAAGACATGGTTTTGGTGTTCAGATCTGTGTTAAGGGTTTTGGGAGTGTTTATGGGTTACGGACTGGAGACAAATGTTACAAGAGGAAGGTACAGGATCAATGGCTTTTTTTTTATAATTTAATAATTTTTATTTAATTATTAGGTTATTTATATGTGTATATATATATATATATATTGATTAATATACATGATAATTTTCATTTCTTCACCATTTTTTAAAAATGAATTAAATTTTATGATTTTATTAATTTTATATTACCATAAAATAGGAAATATTAATTGTTTAAGTAAATAAAAATAAAAGATTTCCTGAAACTAAATTATCCTTTTCATTTGGTTACGTCAACATCCTACTTCATAAACCCTATTCATAATATAAAGGAAAAAAAAACTATTTATAATAACAGGATAGGAAATTACATCTAGGTCCAGGTAAAATCAAACTGGCTTTTCCTTATGGATCCCTTTTGAATTCTGATTTGGAAAGTTAATGACTTTATCTTTTATATATAAAATTAATTAAAAATGGCATTTAAAACATAAGAATATTAGACAGAGCACTGCAGTTGGAGCTTCTCAGTCAATTCTTAATTTTAATCTACTCTCATGACTCGATCGCTGGCGTGGATGGATGGCAAGGTAGCAAACAACTCATAACCACGGCCAACCTCAAGTCACCGTGACCTTTTTATAAGCTGCGCCATCCCTCCACGGAATTTCATCTCCACTACGTATATATTTGAGATTTGAGATGTCAAGTTCTATCAAGCCTGTGAAATGTTTTCCACCACCAGAAGCTTAAGTATTGCCCTGCCTTTTTCAGAATATTTATTTGTTTTTAGATAATTTTTTATTTTAAAATATTTGTTAATTTTATATTTTAATAAAATATTAATTTTATTCTTTCAATACCATCTATCATTAATTTCATATTTTTCGAATCATTTCATTTAATATTGTTCTTGAACATTATGTTATATTAATTAATATATAGAGATATATTAATCCATTCATTATATTTTACTTCATTATTAATATTATTTATTATTTTTTTAATTTTTATAGTTGGTCAAAATTGATAAATATTTTAAAAGGAATGTTTTCCGGTATATAAAACAATCAGTTCAAAAATTTGGCTGCATAACAAGTAGCAACCTCTTTTGAAAAAATGAGAAAAAAAAAGGGTAAAAGAGGAATAAAATCATCAATAAAAATAGTACTAGTCTACAAATGTTATGGTAAAATTAGCGTATAGCGGTGACGGGGACTGGTTTTCCCAAGGTTCACAATCTCCTCTGCCTCTGAAGTCATGGAATCATTCACCAGTCTGTCCACCACAAGCTGCGGCAGTGATCTCCTTGGAACAACACGGCTTCTACCATTGAAGATCTCCTTGGACACCTCAAAGGCAGTCTTCAAATCACCCTTCTCACAAAGGAATGGTAGAAGGATGGAAAAAGTGTGCTTATCCGGGGCAAAACCAGTGCATGCTATTTCGCCGTACCACTTCTTAGCTTCATCCAAATTGTCCTCGCCAACAAAACCTTTAATCAAAGCATTGATGCTAAAAAGATTAGGCTTGACACCCACATTCCTCATTTTCTCGTACAACACAACAGCTCCACTAGTTTTCTTCTCCACACACAGCCCCACTAACTTAGCATTGTAGCTCTTAACATCAGGAGTAACATTTCCCCCCTCCATTCGCTTCCATATTTTGTCACCATCCTCAAAATGGCCCTTTGAATATAACCCGTCCAGGAGGGTGTTGAAAGTTATCAAATCAGGCTTCATGGCCTTGCTTTCCATCTCCTCAAGCATGGAAATCGCAGAATCAAAAGAACCCATTTCACAAAACGCCTTGATAACAGTGTTATAAGTCACCGAATTGGGCTCAACGGAAAGCTCCATTGGCAACTCGTTGAAAAGAGTACGCACCATGTGGAACTCGTTGGAGTGCAAATAAGAAGCCAAAAGGGCATTAAGGGAGAGCACGGTGCGTGGACAGTTCCTTTGGGGCATTTCATCGAACGTCTTGTGTGCATTGCGAGACATGCCGGATTTTCCGTACAAGGCTATGATGCGAGCAGAGAAACCTTCGTTGGAGATATCCTTGAAGTTCTTCTGGTGTTCGAGGATGTCCTCGATGGAACGGAAGCGCTTGGCCAGGGCGAGGCGACGAACGGTGCGGTGGTAGATGGTGTGCTTGGCACGGAAACGGTCGAGTTGGGAGGCTTGTTTGAACGTGTGGACGAGGCGATCGAGGTCGCGTTGGTTGGAGAGGTCACGGAGAAACGACTTGATGGTGGCTGTGGCTGAGGCTGAGGGTGAGGCTGAGGCGGACCCCGAGGATGTTGTCAACATGCGGCGGACAGTCCCAGACAGGGACGACATGATGATAATGAAGAAGAGGATACTGAAGCTCCCTTTCCCTTGTAAATATAGGAAATTTGTTTATTTGCCGAACCCAGACCTTTTTTTTTTTAAATACAAAAAGGAAAACTTGTCAAAAACAGTCCAAAATGTTTGCAATTTTATGCCTTTGTTCAGCGAGTAAATCTTCAACATAGTCCTTCAAAATATACGCATGAGTCACTTTTATTCTTAAATTTTAGACATTAATTTTTCAGTTTTGAAAATAGTAAAATGTGAATAATGTTTTATGCTAATTAATGTATTAATAATATGCTTACATTCTATTTGATCTCTGCCAATTAAATTGCATGAAAATAAGAATAATTTAAGACTGTGAGACAAATTTTAGATATAAGTAATATTATTAATATATTTCACTTATATTAGTAATTTGACCCGATTATTCAAGTATGTCCGGTTCTAAAGTCAAATAGAATGTTAGTTTATTATTAGTATAATATTTAACATGATACATTTGTGAAAACATGATAACATAGTAAAGAAAACAAAATCATGAACTTATTTGACTCATTTTATAATTTAAGGGTTCAAAGAATTAATTTCTAAATTTTAGGAAACAAAATGACTTAAGCTTCCAATTTCATATACTAAGATGAATAGTCATCTCTATTATGCTTAGTCAATAGTACTATTATTTCATCTCGTATCTGAACCATATTCTTGACATTGGTCATAGTTACTTTTGAGTTTTGACTACTTTACTTGCCAAATTAAAGACAACTTAACCCAAGTGTGCCTGGCATTTGACTGCCAATGCCCCTACAAATCACACAAAAATTCACACATTAAGTGAAATTGTCTTTGATATGAATATTATATTCGTCTCATCTGAGAGTTAAACTTTCATGGGATGTTGCTAAATTTAGGAGTAATGTTTGTTGAACACTACAAACATGGACACCTATGATCTCCACCATGTGAAATGCAAGAAAATGACAAAATAGCAGTAAAATAAAGGTATGGGCACGGTAGTATAATTGAAAATTTGGCAAACAGTGATAAGAGACAAATAGTGGTAAGAGACATTGCATTGTAAAATTTCTTTTTCTCTCAGCTTGCACCCTTTCTTTCTCTCAGCTCTCGCCTTCGTTCTCATTTTCTCTCTTTATTTCTCACTTTCCCTCAAATCATCCCACTTTCATCAACAGGTTCTATCTCTCACGTTCTCCCAATTCATCCCACTCTTAGCTCCTGACCTCTTTGCCTCTCAGCTTATGCACAAGTCCTTTTGCTCCCTCCACCGCCACCGCGCCACAGTCTTGTTGATAAGGTATGTGGATTCCTCATTTTCACTCATTGTTTAGGAATGATCTATTGTTAAACTGGTAAGGTAAGGCTAAAAGACGGTTTACAAGCTGGTTATAACTGATTTATAGGTTTTCAAAAACGGTTTACAAGTTTTTACACTGTATTTACAAGTTTTTACGATATGTTTAGAAGTTTTGATAACTGGTTTACAAGTTTTGAAGTGGCTTAGAATCTGGCTTTGAATTATATGAACATTGCCTACGACAAAATGTAGTTGGGGTAGGTTTTACCAGTGGTTTACAATTTATTTGTGCTAGGTATACAAGTTTTTTACGCAAGGTTTGCAAGTTTTAACTACGGGTTTATAAGTTTTTTGTACAAGGTATACAAGTTTTAAGCACAGGTTTACAAGTTTTTTACACAAGATTTGCAACTTTTAAGCATGGGTTTATAAGTTTTCTAGAAAGGTTTCCAAGTTTTAAGTACAAGTTTAAAAGTTTTTTGCACAAGGTATGCAAGTTTTAAGCATGAGTTTACAAGTTTTCTGTGCAAGATTTGTAAGTTTTAAGCATGGGTTTACAAGATTTTTGCACAAGGTTTGCAAGTTTTAAGCACGAGTTTACAATTCTTGTAAACCTGTAAACCAAGTGCAAAAAAACCTGTAAACTATTGCCTAAAACTTCCAAAGCAAGTGTAATATAGGCTTTGTAAACCAAGTTGACTGCAAAAAGTGGCTCCTCAAATACCTGGAATCTAATTATGAATTGATTAACAAGTTTAATATAATTTAATTTTCAATATTTTTTTTATTTTGTTATAGGTTTTGTTCTGTATTGTATATGCAAAACATGGAGGATGTAACCCCTACAAACACAGATGTTGATGTTAAGGTTCAAGTTAATGAACATGGTGGCGATTGTGACTTGTCGGTTCCTGCCGTTGGAATGCTATTCAATTCAGAAGAAGATGTGAAATCATTCTACAAGTCTTACTCAAACAAACAAGGTTTTGCATGGAAAGTTAGAAATTCAAGGAGAGGATTGGATGGAAAACCCAATTACTTGATCCTTGCATGCTCGCGAGAGGGATGTCGTTCATCAAAGATCCTTCCAACTTTCAAGACACCCCTACTGCACAAAAGAATTGTGAGGCTAAGATTACCACAAGCAAGGGAGAAGACGGTTTGTACTGTATTAAAACGGTTGTCCTTCACCACAACCATGATCTAAGCCCTTCCAAGTCAAGATTTTTCAGCATGAATAAGAGTTTAATCTTCATGCAAAGAGATCTATTGAATTAGGTGACCGTTCAGGGGTGAAGATCACCAAGTCATTCCAAACTCTTGTGCATGAAAGTGGAGGATATGAGAATTTGCCATTTGGTGAACGGGATGTGAGGAACTACATCCACAAAGAAAAGCGGGCAACTAGAAAGGAAAAGGATGCCAAGACTTGGTTGGAGTACTTTTTGAAAATGAAGGCACATGACAAGGAGTTCTAGTATGAAATGGATTTATTAGATGATAAATTTCATGTTAGGAATATCTTTTAGGCAGATGCTAGGAGTAGAGCAGTTTATGAAAGTTTTGGGGATGTTGTGAGCTTCGACACAACATATCTAATAAATAAGTATATGATGCCCTTTGCTACCTTTGTGGGTGTTAATCACCATGGCCAATTTGTCCTCCTTGGTTGTGGCTTGTTATCAACTGAAGATACAGAGTCTTTTGTGTAGCTATTTGACAGCTGGTCAGATGCATGTCAGGGGAGCATCCAAGTGGTATTGTAACTGAACAATGTAGAGCAATGCAAAATGCAATTCAGATTGTTATGCCAAATATATAACATAGGTGGTGTTTGTGGCATATCATGAAAAAGATCCCTGAAAAGCTCAAAGGTTATGTTGAATATGGGAAGATTAAGACACGCATGAAAGAAGCTGTGCATGAAAGTATGACAAGAGATGAGTTTGATGTGAGGTGGGAAAAATTTGTGAAAGAGCATGACCTTGAATAGAATGAGTGGCTGGTTAGACTGTGCAATGAGCAACATAAATTGGTGTCAATCTACTTAAAGAGTGATTTTTGGGCAGGGCTATCAACTACCCAAAGAAGTGAAAACATACACCACTTTTTTTATGGATATGTGAACTCGACCACCTGCTTGGAATAATTTGTAAAGCAGTATGAAAATGCTATTAAGTGCAGGGTAGAAAAGGAGGTGGAAATTGATTTCCAATCCATGACACAAGTATTACTTGCAATTCTAACTCTCCCATAGAAAAACAATTCCAAGAAAAATACACCCACACAAAATTTGGTGAGATCCAAGAAGAATTCAGATGCAAAATGAATTGTGTTCCAAGTCTAAAATCAGTGGATGGGACAGTTGCAATTTTTGAGGTTATTGAGGAAGGCCTGCATTTTGGGAACCCAAAGGAAATGACATTTGAGGTTGTATTCAATCGCGCTAACCATGACGTGTGGTGCTAGTGCTCCTTATTTGACTTTAGAGGTATTATATACAGACATTCCCTGTGTGTCTGTGCTTTTAAAAGACTGAAACAAATGCCAACAAAGTACATATTGCGAAGATGGAGCAAAACATAAAAAAATCATACATAAAATGTGGCTTTGATACTACTGGACTCAGGCCGAACATGCAGAGGTTTGACAAGCTATTAAAGCACTTCTACGAGGTAGCAGAAGTGGTTGCTGATTCTAATGTTGGCAGCAACTTGGTGCATTGTACTCTTGAGAACCTACGCGGTAAGTTGTAAACTGTGGATCAGGCTTTGGCAGGAGTAAACATGCCCTTGAATGGGGAGGTGGATTCAGCACATTTGAAGAGAGGAAATGGAGATGAAAAGCTTGAAATCCTCAACCCTGTGTGCATACCATGTAAAGGTCGACCAATATTCAAGAGAAAAATCTCTCAAGTTGAGAAAGTTCAGCAGAAATATAAAAAGAAAACCACAAAAGAAGTTCAGAAATTGAAAATTCATGTTTGTACACGTTATAAGTTTATTACACATGGTTTACAAATTTTTTAGAAATGGTTTACAAGTTTTTGATACCTGGTTTACACGTTTTTTAGATATGGTTTACAGGCTTTTTGGCATGGTTCACAAGTTTTTTGTCGTGGGTTACAAGCTTTTTGTAGCAAGATGAAAGTTTTTTTATTATGGTTTACAAGTTTATAACACATGGTTTACAAGTTTTTTTTTGTCACGATGCACAAGTTTTTTGGGCATGGTTTTCAAGTTTTTTTTGTCATGGTTTACAAGTTTTGTACACGTGGCTTACAAGTTTTTTAGTTATGGTTTACAAGCATATTCAAATCGTAACTAAATTTGCATCTGAACTAATATATAGGAATCTATTGAAGCAACTCTTAGCTACCAGGGTGGGGTAAATTTCTCCATACAGTCACATGTTGATACTAGAGGCAGTGGAAATGTGGTTTGATGAAAGGCTCATGGTGTGTGTGAGCACTGAACTTATTATTAATTTGCAAATTTGATTGACTGGTTTATGGCAATATTTTACTGTGCCATTACCTGTGTATTAAATTTTTACCTTTCGGTTTCGAGAGGATTACATGTAAAATACCACTTGTCAGTGGTTATATCGTGCCCCGATTGGTGATCAATCTATAATGGCATTATATGTACCTGTGTACTCATATGTATTCTTCTTATTGTTGGTTGGTATTATTGATTTTTGTATTTATTCCTACAGATCATGAGTGTTAGCTCTAACCAAAGTGGTGCGGTTGCCAACCAGAAAGATTATTTTTTACAGTCAGAATGTTCAAATATGCAACATGGTGGATTTATGTCATTGCTTGAATCTTATAGTCAAGAATCGAGTAGGTGCGACATGTCATTCACAAGTGTACTGGTCAGTGGGAACCCAATCAATGACATCATGCTTACACATGATAAAATCAACTATCAAAGTGAACAACGTTAGGATATAATATCTCCTGCTTACTAAATGTGATGGCCTTTGCTACCATATTTACTCACAAGTAGGTGATTAAGACGAGGTTTGAGTTCATGCTATCCATGACTTCATGTTATCCACGATGATCTAACCACCCTTATTCACATATATGGTTTATTTCCTGGAAAAATATTTTGTTTCCAGACTATTTTTAATGCAGAAGAACGACCTCATTTGACATAATATTTTTTGGGTTGCACATGGAGTTCCGAAAATGTAAATAGCTGAAAGTCCTGCGTCAGCTCATCAATAATTTGTAATTATCCAAAAGATTATGAAATGTTGAGGGTTTATTTGCATATTTTTCATGTTATGAGTTTGCTTGTTTGTTTTATGGCACATATTTGAAAACTCTTTAGGGTTAGATTTGACATATGTTGTGTAGTAAAACTAGGTGTGCCTTTAAATACACAAGTTGCAACATCATGGTGTATTTATCAGTCGTTGAGAATTACAATAAGTACAGCAGGTTCATAAACTTTTAAACTGTGGTCATATTTCTTCTAAACCTTTGATAAAACTTGTCAACCTTGTTTAAGAACTTGTAAACCAAGCACATGAATCCTTGACTCATGGTCAATATGCAAGTCATGGTGGCAGGAATAAAGTCTCGTACACTAGATTCATAAACTTGTAAACCATGGTCATAAACTTGTAAACCATGCTTGTTAAACTTGTAAACCTTTTGATGAAACTTATAAACTATGATTAAGAACTTGCAAACCAAGCACATGAAACCTTGACTCATGCTCAATATGCAAGTCACGGTTGTAGGGAATAAAGTCTTGTACACCAGGTTCATAAACTTGTAAACCATGGTCATAAACTTGTAAACCATGCTTGTTAAACTTGTAAACCTTTTGATGAAACTTGTAAACTATGATTAAGAACTTGTAAACCAAGCACATGAAACCTTGACTCATGCTCAATATGCAAGTCATGGTGGCAAGAAATAAAGTCTTGTACACTAGGTTCATAAACGTGTAAACAGCAGAGGCAAATATCTACAACAATAATGGTTAGAAAATACATAAACCAGCAACTAAAGACTGGGAAATGGCACAAAGATAACAAAATTTTCATACCAAGTTACACTTTTTTAACAGCTCTTGATCTAGCATCGGCCACTAACCGAAACGGTCCTAGGGGCCAACCACATCATTTTTTTGTTGTAGTTTTCAATGTCTTGTTTGCACGAATCCTATATTGTCATACCCAAATTTTTTTACTATTCACGTTGGTGCACATAGATGTTAATACAAACCAGGAAATCATACAACACACATATACATACCACAAAAAAAGATGGTAGACAGTAATACTGTGGGTTTGGCCTTTTACTCTCCAGTTGGTTTAGGTACGCACATGCAAATGTTACCACCTGAATAAAAAATACACGATCAACTCTTGCACTAAAACATCATCACCAGTTTACATAAAAATTATTAAACTAACTCCAGTGTTCATCAAATGAAATAATCATAAACCATGTTCCCTATCTTGCCTGTGGGACCAACGATGGACAAGTCCTCCCAAGTAAAAAGGTGTCCAGCATTTGGACAAGCACCCTAAGCCATAGTGACAAACTAGTTAGTACCACATATAGTTAATTACATTATGGCTACATGTCCTAATTTACCATTAAGAAGAAAAATAAATAAAAGCAAATATGTGTTCTTACTCTCCACCATCTCCAACTCCACTCCCATTTGTCCTCCTACTATCCCTAGTGCAGTAGCCATATACTTGATTAGAAATATTATCCGAAAATTCCATAGCAATAGGGACCATAGCAGGATGTTCCTCTTCATGTGCACCCATTGTCCTAGTAGTGGAAATGGCCTCCTGATACTCTTCTCCTACCAGGCCAGTGGCAGAAGGTTCCTCACCAGTACGAGGCTCGTCATTCTATTCTGAAACTTAAAAAATGACTAGACCTTTTTCCTTATCTTCTTCACTTTCAAACGTACGGGCCTCGTCATTGTGTTCCCCTACCTGTGCTCCAAAGACAACAATATGGGTCACCTGGTTGCGAGTTTAAGCAAGTCATGGTTTACAAGTTTTTATACTACGGTTTACAAGTTTTTTTTACATGGTTTCCAAGTTTTCCTAAATGGTTTCCAAGTTTTTATAACATGGTTAACAAGTTTTTGTATTAAAGCTTACAAGTTCTTTCAGGGTTTAGTTTACATGTTATTTGGACTATCTTTACAGGTTTTGGGATCCTGTTTATGGCTTCACCACCACTCACAGGTTTACAAGTTTCTATACTATGGTTTACAAGTTTGTTCAAAATGGTTTCCAAGTTTTCCTAAATGGTTTCCAAGTTTTTATAACACGATTAACAAATTTTTTCATCAAGGTTTACAAGTTTTTGGGCTAGTTTACATGTTATGTAGACTATCTTTAAAGGTTATGTCAGGTTGGAGTATGGCCTTACCAGCATTCATAGGTTTACAAGTTTCTATAGCATAGTTTACAAGTTTTTTTTAAAATGGTTTCTAAGTTTTTATAACACGGTTAACAAGTTTTTTCATCAAGGTTTACAAGTTTTTGGGGCTAGTTTACATGTTATTTGGACTATCTTTAAAAGTTATGCCAGGTTGGAGTACAACCTCACCAGCATTCATAGGTTTACAAGTTTTTGTAGCATGGTTTACAAGTTTTTTCGAAATGGTTTCCAAGTTTTTATACCACGGTTAACAAGTTTTTTTTATCAAGATTTACAAGTTTTTGGGCTAGTTTACATGTTATTTGGACCATTTTTACAAGTTTTGGGAACCTGGTTTATGGCCTCACCATCACTCATAAGTTTACAAGTTTTATACTATACTTTACAAGTTTTTTCAGAATGGTTAACAAGTTTTTTAATCAGGGTTTACAAGTTTTTAGGGGCTAGTTTACATATTATTTGGACTATCTTTACAGGTTTTGTAAACTTGGTTTATGGCCTCACCACCATTCACAGATCTACCAGTTTTGACCATATGGTTTACAAGTTTTTATAAGATATGATACAACTATATATTCTTGTAAATATGTAAATCAACCTATACCGTGGAGTTGCACTGAAGGTAATACTCGGCCATATCCAGCACCGCATCCCATGCTACGTTCTTGGAACTACCCACATCCCTCCTCACATTTCCTACTCCATGGACCTCGGCTGCCTCACCAGTATAAGGATATTCATGGGGTTTGGGAGGATATGCAATTGGCTCTTCTCCTATGTCCTTTGAAGGAGGAGCCGTTTCCTCATGCAGATTGCCCCTTGCTTCATTTTCCACTGGTGAACTCTCTATATCACCAAATTCCTTACAAGTTCCAGCCTCCTCTGGTGTACATTGACTAGGAGGAATCTTCGTCACACTACAACCCTCAATGACCTTTGCCACTTCAATTTCAGCATCAAGATCCTTCCCACTCTTAATGCATGTACCCATCATTTTCCTGACTCCTTGCATAAGTACCAGTACCAATGATCATGAAAAAATTCATCGTAGTCAAATTAAATAATTTCTTGGTAAGGAAGCAAATACCTCATGTTTGAATGTTCTGCTCCAAAACTCCTTTACAACATTTTCCTCTTCTTCTTTTTGAGCATTCATCATCTTGTATAGAAGGTGGAATAAGGCATAAGGACAACCCCTCATTTCACTTGTTAAAATAAAAAATAAAAAAATATAATTAATCTAAACACACAAACTAATGTACCTGTGTGCTATGTCTTTCTTCACTAAAGCACTGTTGGATGAATTCATTATCCCAGTGTTTTACCAGTGGAAGATCATCCTCGTGTGTTGCCTTGCCAAAGTGACAATGCACGTACCAGATCTATATAGTGTAAACATAATGTAAATTATATCCTGTAAGCCAACTCTGTATCACACATATAATTATCTTTACCAAATAATATATCAAAAGCAATAACCATAAAAAAAAAACTAAAATTGAAGCCTACCATCAAAAAATACACACATCCTCCTATGCTCCTCAATTGGCCTTGGTTTTTTTTTATATGATTCAATACACCCAACTAGCCAATCCCAGACAAATTCACTCCAGTTGTATTGTTGGGTGTTCTCAACATCAAGAACAGCCCCCAAAAACCTTGGACTAGGAGTGTTTCAAAGTGGGACAGAAGAAAATGGACTGGATGAAAAGAATGAAGGCTCGCTTAAGTCGTTCATCTGTCCTGCCTTTCAGCATAATTTGCTGCAGCTACTGGTCGATGAGTTTCTTAAACTCATTGACGATCCTATTCTATTCTTCATTTAAGTTGGAAGGAATCGGCCGACCTATTGCATACGGGCTATTACTGACATTTTAACTTCAAATAACAGTAGCACATGAAACCTTTGCTCACCAGTATAAGGTAGGCCTAGGACCATTCCAACGGACTGAGGTGTAACTAGGATTACGTGGCCCTTTCTCGAATATACCTCTCATTCACATCAAACGCCTTCACTAGCTCTAGGATGATCAGTCGATTCTGTAGTGTACACCTTATGCTAGATAGGCCACCAAACCCCATTTCCCCAACCATATTTACTTGGTTTAGGGTCAGTTTCTCCATAAGTGCAAAAATCTCCTTGGCAAAGCAATTGATGTTAAATACAGTCTGCATTGCACATTGCAAATAAACAACAAATTAGGCCCTAAAACTAAACTCATTGACAAAGTAAACAAAATATAAGTACATAAACAACCATTACACGAATGATGTAGATGGTGCTAATTGAACTAAAGAAATTTTACCACATCATGCTTCGCAGAACTTAACCCATTATCCATTTTTATGTGGGATTGTTCGCATTTATGTGCCCTTTTTTCCTTCTCCTGCACATCAGGTTTCTTTAGGCCTTTTTTGTCACTTCGTCTTGTAGTACGCCCCATTCTGCTACAATTTGGGTACCAAGTAACAAATCAGTGTCATTCCAACTGCATCAACATGCTAACTAAGTGCAACAATCATGTAGCCCTGAGATGGACACTTGTGAACAAAATAAAACAACTTCACAACAAACAGCATAAAACTTATTTTTAGAACTTGGTTTCCAAGTTTCAGCAGTGGTTTAGAGGCTTTTGCCATATGATTTGCAAGATGTTACACATTGGTGTACTAGTATTGTGCAGTGGTTTACAAGTTTTGTAATCTTGTGCTAAAACTTGTACAAAAAGTGCAGAAAAATAACAAAATAACCATGGCCCAACATCTTGTCAACCAATGAAAAATACATGGGTGATTCACAAACCAAGTGAAATGACCATGTAAATAAACTGCAACTACTTTGACAGGCTTGTCCGTGCATAAAACATCACTAACCATTTAGTTACATCTAGATTACAATTTTCAGAACAGCTATACGAGTTAAGTTAATTGATTTACAAGTTTTCAAAATGGGTTCACAAGTTTTCAAAACAGGCTTACAAGTTTTCAAAACGGGTTTCAAATTTTCAACATAGGTGTACAAGTTTTTTAAAAGTCATTTGCGACATCTTCCATATTAGTTTATAGGTTTTGTGCAAAGTTGTGTTTTATAGGTCTCATGCACTAGATTTACAAATTTTGTAATCCTTCGCTGAAACTTGCAAATAAAGGGCATGATCATTGTAAATCGTGATCAAATAAGTTGCAAACAAACGGGAAAAACTTACAAACATGTGCTTATTAACCAAGTGCAATAAAACTCTAAACCAAAAGTACAAACTTGTAAACCTATACCAACAAACAAGTGTAATCATGGCTAAAAACTTGTAACCTAGTTCAAAAACCTTGTAAACCTGTGGTGATTAGCCAAAACCTATTAAAATCCTTCCAATCACCTCCAAAAGCATAACAAAATTATTCCTATAAGTAAAATACACATCTAACAAAAGTGAACGACGTCAATGTATGCCATAAACCACACTAGCCCTAGACTAATTGCTTCTAGCAAAACATTCTACAATAAACCATTACATGCATTTGTAAGAGTTTTCCCACAACTTACTTGAGAAATGCACTTCGAAGACATCGCAAGATGATGAGACTGCAAGTGGATGAACAGTGGACCCTCCTTACATTTTTTGTACTTGGAACGAATACCACACAAAGCGAGGAGTTTGGCACAATCACAAGGGGAATTGGTGACTGTGGCCCATGTTCATGCAAGTTGGGAGTTGAGGGAAGGACAACACTGAACGTGTGCTTGGGGGAGGGAAGAGAACGTGCAGTTGATGGAGGGAAGGAGGACGAGACATTCTTTCTAGAATAGTTGTGGTTGTGGAGTATTTTGAAATTTTATTAAAATTACCTGAATGCCACTAATAATCACCTGGTTTTGTCACGCTTTTTATTTTTTATTTTTGTTTACTAGTGTTAAGCATAGGTTTCCAAGTTTCTTGTACATGGTTTATAAGTATTTTGCATTTGGTCCACAAGTTTTCAGCGCACGTTTACAAGAAATACTTGTAAACCACGTACAACAAACTTGAAAACCGAGACTTAAAACTTGTTAACCACTTGCAAATTACTTGTAACCACTCACATGAAACTTGGAAACCTCATATCTGTATACAGTCGTATAACTTTTACTCTCTCATTTCTTTCAAAATGTGTTGAAGTTTGACAAATTTTTAATTTGCCACCACCATACCCATACCTCTGTTTTACCACTGTTTGCTAAATTTTCAATTATGCCACCGTGCTCATACCTTCCCTTTACTGCTATTTTGTTGTTTTCTTGTATTTCATATGGTGGAGACCGTAGGTGTCCGCGTTTGTGGTGTGCAACAAATATTACTCTAAATTTATCCTATATGAAGCCCTCTTATAGGCATATTATGAAAGAAAGAATTAACTGAACGGTAAAAGATATCCATGTGATTTCTAATTGCATTTCACAACAAAATAACTCATTCATAGTCACATTCTGATAAGATTCCAACATGTAAAAGACACCCTTAAATGGCCAAACTCAAATATATTTCTCTCAGACATAACAAACACGCCCTGAATTAACTTGGGACCATAAAAACGGCACACATCTATATACTTTTGGTCACCTTATGTGTCTCTCAATGAGAAGCCCATATATAGCCGTCAATCAATCCTCCACTACAAACACTTGAAGAAAGATATGATAGTGCTTGGACTGTTATTAAGACAACTGAAAGAAAAAACGTGGTGGTGATGAAGAAAGGGGAGAGAAGAGCGTGCTGTTTTTAAACATTAAAATAGAAATCCACAGCAGAATCAATGTTGTCTATTTACTGCTCAAGTACAGAAGTCTGTTCTGTACTTCATCAAATTAGAATATGGCTGCAGAATATAAGTTCAACGTTGTTGTGCAAAATTATAGAGAAAAAGCTTGTCCTCAATAGAGGACAAGTGCTAATAGACTTGTAATGGAGATATGGTTCGAAGAATGCTGAAGATGAGAAGAAAGGAAATTTATATTGAATGCTTGAATCTGATGAACAAGTTACCACCCTATTTGTTTTGAATCTTTAGAAAACACAACTGAAAAAGGGTATATAAAAAGGAAATTCACAGTTGACTGGCATTATTGACCAGATGGCAATCAAACAAATTAATCTAATTAGAACTACTTATTTAACCTTAGCTGTATTATTTTGATTTATGGTCCTTCTATAATGACCTTGTGACCATCCCCATATATAATCTTCAATTTGATCTTAAAGAAACTGAAGTTTCCTCTGCTCAAAATTTGAAGGTTCAATTTGGTTTCAACAATCGGTGAAATAAAAGTCAATGTTAGCAGATTCTCTGAATATTTTTAGTATGCGATCAAGTAGCCTTTTCTTTCAAAGAATAGCTTCCTTCTTAATTAATAAAAATGAAATAAGAGAAGGAAAAGCAAAGATAGAAAATGTATGATATGATAGGGATTTAAACAACTTGAACATTAGTAAAAAGCGGCACACAAAATTGCAGAAAGATTTTTTACATACTAAACACCGCTATCAGTTATGAGTGAGATATTCATCTTTTTTCTCTCTTACACTCCACTGAATTCTATTTTAATCACAACCCTCGCTGGATCTATGCACATTACAGCATGTAACTCTTTCTGAAAAAACAAACAAAACAAGGAGAAAACAAAATTGGAAAGAGAAAAGAAGAAACCATCTTTTCAGACAAACAAAGCAATCTTTCATCTCTGATCTTGGAATCCAATAATCTTCCTTCCAGCTTTCTTTAGTGAGAAACCTGCACCCCACATCCAATTTTGAAATCAAAACTCTATGTATATATGACGAAATCTTGAAAGACAAAACAGACAAGAATTGTTTATTTGATATCAAAATTGCATGCACATGCTTTGCCATAGTGACTTCAAATCAAGACCCATAATTGAAGGGCTCAAATGGATTCAGAACAAGTCATCAGTTGAAAAAACAGCTACAGAGAGAGAGAGAGAGAGAGAGAACCTTGAGATCTACAAACTGGGGGGACTTCAAAGAGAGAGAGAGAGAGCTGTTTATGGGCAAGGCCAATATCAATGAGGATGAGACCAGAAGATGGATCATTCACAATGATATCCTTCACAGGAAGCCACAGGAAAAGCTCCTCCTGAGACAGACCCTCCAACCCCTTGAGCTGTCCAAAACTGAGATTGGCCCTCACCACAGTCTCAAACAACACCCTTGTTTCATACTTGGCAAGGCATGGACCATTAAGCTGCACCTCCAAACGACCCCTTTGGTCCAAATTGTATGACTTTACACTCACCGGGAAGAGCCCCGCAGGTAAGCCATTGCTCCGGAGTAGCTCATGAATTGAAGAGTATGCAGCTGTCACAGTGAGAGGAACAACAGCAACAACAAGAAGAAGAAGAGCAAGAACAAAGGTAGCTTCATGAGATCCGAGTGCCATAGATGAAGCGGCTTTTGACCGAGTGAGGACACAACTAATTAAGGCCTTTGGATTTGGTGGCTTGAGGTTTTAACAGGGTTTTTAAGGTACAACACAGTTTTTTTGAACACTATGATTGGAAGTGGGAGCCAGTGAGGACATTTGACAGAATTTCTAGGTTCTTGGTTGGCATTAACATTGGATGGTATACCTGTGAAATGAACAAACTGCCCTTGCGTTACAACCTAGGACTGAGCAAATGTGACGAGGAAGCATGGCAAATGGCGAAAATTGGAGATCAAAAGTTGGAAAATGGAATAAAGTTAACGTTACATTATTTTTTTTAATCAATTATACTAATGAGAAATTAGTAGGTGGTGATGCTGATGATGGCTATAAAACTACTATGTGTGTACTATATAATAAAGAAAATAAATAATGATTCTGGTTGAAAACAACTTTGCCTTTACGATTTCTGATGCTTTGTTTATGTAGTGACATCTTTGTACGTAAGTCGCAAAACATAACATGGATTTTGAATATCTTGCAATCGTCTTTGGCGCTTTGGCCTTGATTTGCGCTTCCAAGGGGCCAAACACACCTTTACTTCCAACACCCCCCCCCCCCCCTCTTCTCCTTTCTCTCTCTCTCTCTTTTGCTCATAATTGTTCTGTTTTCTTCTTCATCATATATCTTTTCACTATAGTTTCATCAACATCAAGACCAAACCAAAGTCGTGCTATGAGGAATGTTCTAGACAACAATTATTTTGATTTCTTCTCTTTTCCTTTTGTTAATGTTGTTGTGAAGACTTTAAGCAAAGAATACTAATGGTCGATGTAATCCATTATAAAAACACACACACACACACACATTATTATACATAAATTCGGCATGCGTGGGGGAATTGGCATACGCGCATTAATTAAAAAGGTTTTAGTCGTCAATTAATGCGTTGATTAAATTGTGCTGGGAGGAAAATTAGCTCTGGGCATCTGTTGGGTACGAAAATTATGCCCAGAGACCTTCATTACTAATTACTCATCCTTCAACTTTGAAAACATTGAATAGTTTTTTGCCTTATATTATTATTTTTTTTCTGATTTTGCTTAGGTTTACTCATTCTTTTATTAGTTTCATTCTAACGCTATTAACCGAACATGGAATAATAACATTTAAATAATGAATAGAGTCAGATAAAAAAAATATTGAATTTTTCTTACGTAAAAATATTGAAGACTAGTATTCAAACGTTTTGATGAAAATCTTACCCAAAAAAAAAAGTATTGATGAAAACATTAAATACATTGAAATATCACCGGCTAGATAATCATATAACATTAACTCCACTTAAATATATGTTTTCTTGAGTAAACAAGTCAATTCAGCATTTAAAATATATAAATTGAAATATTTTGAATATTCAAAATCCGTGTTGATATATTAATACTAATTTCAAATTTATGATTATTATAGGGTGCATTTGTTTCAAATTTTTTTAAAAAATTATTATGAAACTCAAATTTATATAACGACCGATGACAAGGGTGGGAGTGATCACTGGTGCAAAAAAGACATGGACGAAGAGCGGCTCGTGGCATGTTTCTAAGCAGAGGTGTACATGAATGAATCGATTAAGCACCAAAATGAGAGGATCATGCATAAGACTGTATATGCATGACACTGTACAGTTGAGGATGACTTATATGAATTGATTTGTACTACCTATACTAACAAAATGTATCTTCTTTTTGGTAGCCCATTACTAAAGAACTTTATAGTTAAGTATGTTTGACTTGGAGCAATGCTAAAATGGATAACCTCCTGGGATGTTTTTCTAGGGAGCATATGAGTGAGAACAAAATATACTAAAAAGACCCTTATTGATTTGTGAGGATAATCGTTAATCTATAAGACAGCTTGGGCCATTACAATTTATATATAATTGATCAAGAAATCGAGTCTAATAATTTTTTAAAGATGTGTTTATCTAAGTAAGAGAAAATTTTTGAAAAAATGGTTAAGGAAGTAAAAGAGAAAATTTCTGTCTTGGAAATAGAAACTTTTATATTTTCAACACTTAAAATCTATTACTAAATTTAAATACTTGCCTTCTTTAATATTTTTAGCAAAACCCTTAAAAAGTTATCCAAATATATGAAATGTAATTTTTTAGAGTAAAAAGGGATTTTTGCCCCAAAAAATCCCATTCAAATGCCTCATGATGTCATGTTAGTGCCTACATGGGTTCAAAGGATAAATTACATCACCTAATGCGGTTGCAATATTGCATTTGTAGTTACCCACATCAGGTTGCAATTGCAATGTATCACCAAATCGTAGGAATTAGCCGCAATGTAATCACATAACATAAGGCCACAATGAGATCGCATATCAAGGCTGAATCAGATCGCAACAAGTCTCAATAAGTTCCATTCAAGCTGCAAACACAAAAGAATTGATAATCACCCTGCATTGATCGCAATGCGCTTTGCAACAACCGCAATCACAATTTAAAGCTTGGAATACCATGTTAATGACGGGAATAGTAAATTGTTATTGGGGATTTGACTTTTAGGGAATTAAATACTAAAATTAAACTTTGAAGAACTAAATTAACAATGGTATGATTTCTAAGACTTAAACAAAATTTACTTTTGAATACTATACTCTTCAGTTTTTTAAAATTTTTATATTGTGATGCAGGAGATGCAAAGCCCTTAGGAAGCAGTAGCAAGAAGAGAAAAAGAAGCAGCAGCCATGTTCATGTAAAAACCATTAAAAAAAAAAAGATCGGATTGCTAAATTTGAAAGTTTTGAAAGGGTTAATCGAGATGCCTTGTTTAGGATATATTTAGATAGGAGGTTGTGAAGGGAACAAAACCTTTCTATTATAATAAGATTGTGAAACCAGTCTCTTTTGTATCTTTGCTATCTTCCTACTGCGCTATTGTCCTTAAAAGACTCTTCCAACCAATTATTTTTGTAAAATTTGAATCTTGATTCCGGGTCTGGCTGCATCGCTTTGACATATAGAAGAAAAAGGAGAGAAATCTTCGGCAGAAATTTTAACCAGCACTGGTTTGTAGACTAGCACACCGCAACATGTAAATGAAAGCATGAGACTAGCTATTGCCTGAATGAGACTCTTCTGTCCACAAATGGTGTTCCCTTTCTTTTCTCTCCAATAATTTATTGACACATAAAAACCAAAATCAAAATAAATCTGAAAATTTATAAGTTATTAAATATATAATGCATATTTTATACTTATCAATAAATTATTGAGGGGATTGGAAAGGAGACGTCATTTCGGAGTGGAAGATTTTTATCCCTTCGGCCTAGGTGTAGGCAGAAAACCAATCATGAAATTTTATTCTTTTAAAATCTTTCAGTGCAAATTTTCACATTTATTACAGAAGAGACAACATTTACTTACACCTTCAACTTATTTGATTACATCTTTCAACAAATTGTTTTTGTGCCATCACCATGATTCATCAGCATATTCAATCTGCCTGTACTGTGATTGAGTTGGATAATGCCTTTCATAGCCGTAGACAATTTCTCCTCCATGACCATAGTTATTCCCATCTTCCCCTCTCCCACCATACGGATTTGGATTCCCAAACAGATAATCAGCAGTCCCTTGCCACATGTTCTCCCGGCAATAGTTTCCTCTGCCACTGACTTCTTCTTCACAACAATGTTGTTCCCTCTTCTTCATACGTGACAAACAAGGCCAATACCCAAACAAGCTTTCACAAAGGTCCATAGCCTCCAAACCATATCCACTAGGATACTGAGGAGGCACTTGCTTCCCATACTCTTGATACTGTTGTTCTCCACTGTATCCATTGCCAAAACCAGACCCAGAATAGTGATCATCTTCATGTTGACTTCCCTCACTGCCTTCACCTTCATTAGGTTCCAGATCAAGGGTATCATAGTTGCTGTCTTCTGCTTCCCTTGGTTGATCTTTGCTACTATCTTGTGAGGGGGGCTTTTCTTGTGCAATTTGACCTCCAATTTCATTCTGGGGTTTCATTGCTTTCTCATCAATTCCCTCTTCTTCTTCCACTGTAGGCAATGGTACTATGGCCCCAGAAGGAACAGCATCAAAGGGGGGGCTAATTGAACTTGATTTAACTGGAGGATAGCAGATTTCATCTGAAGGTGGTAGAGGCTTGCCATAGGTCTCAGCAATATCATACCCACCACCATAAGGTGTTGGGTCATACTCATCATATGCAGGCTCATTGAATTCTTCCACTTTAGAGTAAGATATCACCAGCTGAATCATCCCATAATTGGGATCATACTCAAATGATTTTGGGTCAGTATAAGCGGTGGCAGAGTATGATATGGTTTGGTAACTATGAACAGGGTAATTAGGGGAAAAATACAAACTTGGATTCGGATCATACCCACAATATGGTTTATTATAATCATAGCCATTGTAAGCCATAGGAGTTGGAATTCGAGCATAATCATAATTGACAGCATAAGAGTTGAAATTGTACTCACCATAATCAGATCCAGAATAGGGATAGCTGTAGTAGGCCATGCTTCATCAGAGATTGAAGATGGAACCTTGAAAAGATGTTTGTTCAACAGCAACTATGATATTAGTTCAGACTTAAGTTTCTTGGGGAAGAGAATGCTTTCCAGTTCAATCAGTCACAGAAAGAAAAAGTATTCAAGTCTTCCAGCAACCGTAGAGTTCTTATCTATGCTAGAGTGTCCACATGCAATGCAATTTTCTTATCTATGCTAAAGTGTCCACTTGCGATACAATAAAACTATGTTAGGAAAGAGTAAAGCGTACTTTATGAAGATATTGACAATTTGGACACGAGTAGGTGGTGCCACGCTGCAGAGGCAAAACCCATTTTGTACCATGTGTCAACTGTCAATACTCTCACCAACCCCTCCACAAGAAGTTTGGGGATCGAACCGTGCCACAGGCACTAGCGGTTGTGATGAGCATTCTTTTTTGGTGGATGAGAGAATCTACCTCTCCGAATAATCCTCTCGAAACGTAAAATTTGAGTTTGCGTACTGATACATTTATTTTTCAAAACCTTAGACTGTCTATGAACATTCAACACAAGCTAGATAAGGGGAAATCACTTAAAATCATTATGGGACCACAATATTTGTAATTGAAAAATAAATGTTCTTAAAGCATTGCCAATGAAGTGTGGAGTAGGATGAGAATGTATGATGAGCAGTGTGACGGATATCAAACAATTCAGTACAGCAAAGCCATGGCCCTTTGCTCTTTCATTTGTTTTCGGTTTGTGGTGAGGACAAGCGTTTCAAAAGCTGAATGATTGGGGCCGTTAACCTTTCAAGATCAAAGATGACTAGTCGGTAGCCAATAAGCCATAGTGATGTAAATCGTGAGCGTGACATGGAAAATAAATAATGATTTCAAGATAATGCTAGCTATGGAGAATTGTATTTTTCTCGATAATTTATGTATGGCACTTTTAATTCAATGTTACGTAAATTATGAAAAATAAAAATGCTTTAACTTGCTTCTGAATCATGAAAAAGTAAGAAAATTTTTCCGTGAAAAAATGGTAAATTTTAATTTTGATTTCTGAAAACAAAATTTATTAATCTTGATCCAAATATTTCTAAAATCACTTTATCAAAGTTTCAATCCCTATCATTAAATTGTTTATGGTAAAAAGGGTCAAGTCATTTAGTTGTACATAATTCCAACAATCATAAGCAAAAGGGATAAAACCAATCAGTTTGAGAAATATATTTTTAGCTACAATATTAGGGAATGAGAATGAGTCAAACTTGTAACTTCCTAACTTTCTGTGGTGCAAGAATCTACCACTAAAATATGGACTCATTTTGCCAATTTTAGAAATATTTGAATTAAAACCAAAAAAAAAATTAAAACACCAAAATCAAAATTTCTAATAACATTTTAAAACCAAATAACACCTTCTAATTCACAAAGTATTACCCATACCAAGGAAGAGAAAATCGGACTTTATCAAACCCACAAGATACTACTTCAGCTGCTAGAGGCCCAACCTGCTCAACCTGAGCTTCAACTGAATGTAATAAAAATATATATAAATATATATATATATATGATTAATTAGAATATAAATAAATATATTAAATCATTAATATTAACATAATCAATAAAAAAATATTCATAGATATATAAAAATAAACATAATCCATATAAAATTTCTCTAGTCTCAACATCACAGTACGATCACAAAGCATTTGAAAACAATATCTGTTAATAACTAATTAGGTTTATGATGAGCAGTTTACAAATAATGGAGAAAGGAGAATAACAACCCAATAATTTTTATTAATGTCCTTCTTTGATTCCATTTTTCTTTATTTTTGTTTTATAACTACCATAAGATATTAATATTTAAGTTTTAGAAAAAAAAATTGCAAAAGAAAAAAAACCGATCCAATTAGTTCGGTTTTCCCGGTTTTGTCTGGTTTTGACTTCTCCCAGTTTTTTTATGCTAACCGGATCGGTTCCCGGTTAACCCGATCGGATCGACCAGTCCGGTCCGGTTTTCTTAACTATGACCCATACAGCATCACATTTACTATTCTCATCTTTTTTCCCCAAGGTTGCCTGAAAAAGATTAGCAAGAGCAAAAGGCATTCAAAGCCCAACTTACTAAGACGGGTTTAGTGCAAGCAAGCTTATAAGCTTGAGAGAAAAGGACAGATTGTATGTTGAAAAAGTTACTTGCAATTTTTACAAACTCAATAAAAACAGCGTCAGCAGAGCCAACAGCCAGCCCCATGCCAAAGTGAAAAATAGTCTATCATAACTTAATCCTAAAAATGGAGCGCCGGTACTGTCAACAGGATCCAACTAACCAGTTGATTGACATCGCGGCCATTTATAATCCTTCATTTGTTTGGTAATTATAGTGCTCACTGGCTTTTACGAGGAGTATAAACAACAGCAGAGGAGAGGATATGCATTGTGATAGTGTAGTGTATTAACCTCTCCATGAAAATGCATCCGTTTCCAACAAATTACTAATGTGTTTGCACCCCCAACAAGAGTGTACTATGATGAGTAACGTATACTGCCACTGTAAAATAAAATGTGATAAACGCAGCAAAACTGTGATTAAGGTAGTGTGGCAGACAGCAGACTTAAACAATTAATCGGCCATTTAAAATATTGTCAACAAGCTAAATATGCACAATATCTAGACATAAATTATACAGTTTCCTATCGGTCACTTTTAAGTGTTCAAAATGCCATGAATCTTGCAGAAAAGACTAATCACAGCAACAAAAATTGGTCGAGGGATAATAAACTCCAAATCACACACAAATAAACCCAACACCAGTCTTTCATGTCATACTCATAGTCCAAAAGCACATATTGCTCAAGATGAATTGATAAAATACCCATTTGAGCTTGCAAGACACATTGTGCGCATCTCATGAAAATCCAATAAAAGCTTAATCTTCTAATTAGTTAAAAGAGTTTGCACGTGATAAGAAGCAGCTTTCTTTTGGCATTACACTCAACAAAAAATGAAAATCACCTGAAAAAATAGCAAAACAACAATTAATTGCAGAGCTTGATAGGATATAATGCACAACAATGCATAGTAAAAAAGTTAGTGGAACATTATGCAGCCGGCGGCCGTTGGCCCAAGTTAAAAGATGTCGTGAGCTGTGAAATTCTGTCATAAGTGATTTAGGTAACACTTGTAGACACATTAGGTAAGGGAGACCAATAACATGCAAATAGTGGAATAGAGAACCAAATCCAATACCTCATGTAGAGGCTGAATCTGAGGTAGCTGCCTCTTGCCTTGGCTTTCTGCGCTCAGGAGGAGGACCATCTCTCCGTCTCTCATACCTTCTACTCTCATTCTTTGGTCCACTACGTTTTGGTTGATAAGTAGGGTACTTGCAAGGAATGATTTCCCCATTTACATATTTGTCACCTATATTGGAGAACAATAATATAGTCAAGGGGTAGAATATCAAGCACACAACTAATCAGTGTAGAAATAAGAAAAACCTCCATAGTCTTTGTTTTTAACATCTATGTACGAGTCTGGTAGTACCCAAAGAACACCAGGCAAGCCTACAAGCAGGATAAGCATAAATTAGATGATGAAGAACCAAAATTCACCATTTAACAAAACAAGGCTATAAAAGACGATTGCCTGAATTGCCACATTACCCTTGAATTTCTCAGATGTTGCTTCATCAACAGTGCACTGGAATCCAGTGTAAGTAGTTGTGCTAAAGGCATACATGTTCTTCTTTGCCTCTTCCATGCTGGTACACAAGCAACAACACAGAATGAAAATTTGAAGCAGAAGTATGATGAGGAAGAACAAAGTCCCTCACAAAACGCAACACATCATTACCATTACCACCACATGTCGTCCACCCACCAATCATGCCCCTATATTCATCTTAAGAAATGATTTCTTTTAACAAGCAAGTCACAGAAGTCGTGTTAATGGTTAAAGTTATATTATGGGTACACTTCGTCCGCTCATTTGTAGTCATCAACCCCCCCAAAAAGATGTCGAGTATCAGAAGCTACAGTCACTATTTCTAAATACTCTGCCTTGGATTGTTAGAAACGAAATACTAAGGCCTATTCGGTTTCAGTTTCTTATTTTCATTTTCAGTTTTCCAGTTTTAAATATTTTTTGAATGAAATATTGAAACCTGAAAATGAAAATTGAAAACTAAATTTTGTAACTTTCACAGTTTTTAATACTTCCTTTACAAAATTTGAAAAACTAAGAATGAAAATTGAAAACTAAAATCTGAAACCAAAAGGTCTAAATACTCAAACCGAAATTTTCAATCACAAAATCACGTTTGTCAATTTTGCAGATTTGTTTCTCAAAAAGGCTTGTGGCTCTAAAATTGATTTTTCACCAGAAGCATCCTTGAGCTGGTATAGGGATTAGTTGACCAAATTTTGTCAAAACCAAATAAAGGTGCCAAAAATAAACAACTTTACTTCAAAATCACACTTAACTAAGATCAATTATAGCAAAATCAAGCTCATCAGAAATAAATTTTGCAAAACAGAGCCAAACACACACACACACAAAATAACAAACAAAGCACCATCAAGGACCAAGTATAATAGGTAATTGCGCAGATCCTTCCACATTCGACACACAACTTGCAAAACCGAATGTTAGACAATCCAACCATTTTTCCGAAGAAGCAAAGGAAGGAATAGCATAAGCAAGAGGAAGAACCTTCCCAAGACGGTGGCGAGAGTATTGAGGTAAGTGTCAATCATCTGCTCGCGGGTAGGAGCAGGGTCCTTCGGGAACTCCATCACTATCAGCCAGTGGTTGTAGTCGCAACCCGGCAACATAATCGTCTCCCTCTGCTCGCTGCTGCTGCTCCTCTTCGACGAGTAATCTCCATCCACCGCTCCACGAATCACGCTCCTGCGACTACCCACCCCACCACGGGGGAGCCTCGTGCAGAACCGAACGCTCCTCACAGGGTTGAAGATTGGGGTTTTGCGGTGGAAAGGTAGGGTTAGGGTTTTAGGACACACAGATAAAGAAGTAACCGTCGCCATTGCAGGATTCAGGTAGAGAGGGACGACACGATGAAGAAAAATATCGGACGAGATAGCGCAGTGTGTTTTCCGTTTCGCGTTGCTTGCAAGTTGCAGTTGACAATTGCTATGTGAATGTGGTGGAAAATAATTTGATAAGGTGCATAGCGGAATGATATTTTTTTTAATTGATACGCCGTCGTGCTTGTGCCCATTTTCGCATCAAATATGATCAGATGTTCACGATTTTATGGATCACAGCCCAATCATATTGGGCCAAAATGTTTCTATTGGCTGGGTAGCCCATTACTTCTCACAAGTTGTTTCTCTTTTTGTTTTGTGAAAAGCGATTGCGACAGCTGCATGTTGATCGTTGGCCCATGTTGATAGAGTGGGCATGTGTTTAGGCTATTTTGTTTCCATTTTTTGTTGGTTGCATCGCACTGATGTTTTTCACCCGAAGATGAACCTTATTATTTCATCACCCCTCATACGAAGGAAAATGCCAGAGAGAAAAATGATAGGTAAGTTTTGAGGATATAATAATTAAAGTTTGAACTTAAAACGAAAAATTGCTGAAACAATTGCTTAATCCAGATGATGACTAAGAGATGTACGTCAGTTTGGCCAAAATAAACTTTTAACCTCAAAAACAACGTTTCGATTTTTGTGTGAGGCACGTTGGGGGAATGAACACGGTTTATATCTCACTTGCAATCACTTTCAAGCCATCAAAGAACTACCTTTTTTTTGTCAAAAGGCCTACTTCATCTCTGCAAGGTTTAAGTAGCATGCCATGAGCTTTATGGAGTTGACCCAACAACAGGCAAATAAATGAGTCCAAACTTTATAACTTTAAAATAACTTGATTCAACCGAAGATAATATATTCACGACAAGAATCTTGAGATTAGGTGCAAGTCATATCAGGAGAGTAACTTGACCAAATCTTTAATTATATAAAGCAGTTCAACAGAACTTGATTATTTAGAGGTTAGAAGGCGGAAGGGTTATACATAGTCTATAAATAGCAATATATATAGAGTCAACATTTCTAGGTTACGTTTTCTAGTTACCTTTAATATTATGTTATGTACGCAAGTACATTTTATGTGGAGGTTGACTTGAGTGTTGTAACAACTTTGAAGGTAACGCCCTTATCGCACACGGCAGAAATAAGCTATACCTCCGGCGAAGAGTCAGTCACACGGCAAGCAGCTATTTAGGTCCAGGAAATACAGGAGGACATCCCCCTGAATACGGGAGAAGAAACAGAAACAAACAAAGAAAACACACCAAACCCTTTTTTTTCTGCTTATTTTTGTAGAAACCAAATCCATTTTTATTACCATCAAATTATAGCAGTTTATCAATCTCTGTTGTCGCAACTGGTTCATGCAATTGCAAATTCATTGCTGTCCTCTTATGTTAGTTGTTTTTGGTTCAAACAATTTAACTATAATCCTTTTCTCTTACTCTAAACTCACTTAAACTACATTTAATTTCTACCAAATCAATAAGTGACGGGAGATTATTAGTATCCACTATCGGATAAAATAATTAATATCTTTGTGCACTGTAGGCTTATTTAAGAGAGATAGGCATTGATCACAAATTTTAAATTTTTTTTATTCTTAACGTAAGTATCCAACCCTTAACACATTGGTTAGGAGAAGAGATGGCTTCTACCCCACCTTGATCTATGTGATAATTGATGTGTAATATATAAATATCTTTATATAAGGATCAAAATATGTCATGACTTTAAATGGTGAAAAGTCTTTATCTCAACCTGAATTTGTGCTTAAAAAAATTGTCTTAAACAATAAAGTATGTTTGATACAAATCTCAAAGGGAGCAAAGATTTGGAAGAAGGCAAATTGGAAGAAAAGTTCCAACATTGATCTATATATGAGGAGTCAACTTGATTTAATATTTGATGTTATAAAAATGAAGTTATCAATAGAAAAATGGAGTAGAGAAATATTCAAGTATAATTTAAAGAGTTTAATTTTGATCATTAATAGTGTAAAAAAATATTCATACTGTCATTCAATTAAATCATTTTATTTTAATAACTTTTCAAATAGTAGATTTGAGATTTAACTACTTTTATTGATATGTCAACACATGATTGGATGATAGTATAAAAAAAATTATTTTATCGGTACATAAAAATTAAACTCTAATTTAAATTGTTAAATCAAATGAAACATTTTCTTAATTTGGCATTTATTTTCCTTAAATAATATATTTGATTTAAATATGTGAGTAGAAAAAATTAGTGCAATCCACCAAAAAAAAAGAAAAAAGAAAAAATTAGTGGATATGTCATCATTAAAAACTTCATAGTTATAATGCATTAAACTTAAACTTGAACTTGAATTCATATGATGATTAGATTTTTTTTTAAATAATAGTCAGAATTGTTTTGAAAGTATGTATATACATTATATAAACTTCTATTTTTATGTGAAAACGTAAAATGATATTAATTTATTTTTATTATAGTTTAAATTACAAATCTCTTTTCTATAATAATTATTTATATAATTTATGTGCATAAATGATTTAAATTTTGCCTTTTGGTTATTGATTAATTAAAAAGAAGCAAAGAATAATTCTAAAATAAAAATTATTATCCTCACCCAACTTTTTTACAAACTATTGAAAAATTTTACACCTGTTATTTTTACTTGAAATTAATCTTGCTTAATTATGTGATAAAATCCGATCCCAAGGTTCTCTCTCTCTCTCTCTTTATATATATATATATATATTAACTTTCATTCTGTGACCAAAAAATTTATTATGATCATATATAAAAAATAATAATTGTCATATTATATTATAATTTAAATTTAAAATCTATTTATAATAGTCACTACTTAGATTTCTTTTAAATAATTCAAATTTGATTGTTTTATTAATATGACTGAAAAAATTAATACTTTTTAAATAAATAAAAAAAGCCTCAACAAACTTTCACAATTTTTGTTTAAAAGAACTTATGCTTCGGTATTGTCACTTGAAAGTCGAAACTGTGTAGCAGCAGTGCATGTGTGAACTTTGTCTTTATGTATTCATAGATTTGTTTTGTTTCCATTAATTATTAACACGCGGGACGCGAATGAGTGATGTCGAATGAGTTGCGAACCGATCGAAGGGAGTGGAGTTGTTATTTAGTAAGCATGAAGTAAATTCCTTAATTCTTTCTTGAGCAATGATGACCGGCAGGAAAGAAGCAGAATGCGTAGGAACAACAACACATTGCTAGCCCAACGCCATTTCACAGTTGCTTTTCAAAGTCCTTTGATCCATTACAGTATAATAGTTGACCCCTATACTGAAAAAGTGAAAAGTGAAAAATTGAAAACATAAAAATCACCCTCTGATGCCGTAATGATCTCATAAAATTGAGCCGGACAGAAGCCACCTGGAAAATACTTGGTTTTCGTTTTTCTATTAGCACTCAGTCAATGAAAAGGTCCAGTGGATGAACTGTGGTAGGAATTGTGGCTCAGAAAATGATGGGTTCAAAATGGTCCAGTGGAAGGCAATTACTCGTTACTAGTTTTGAAAGTTTGAACAAAGAAAAATGGAATGGGTTTGCCGCAGCTAGGTATTCCCTCTATTTCTTAATTATAATCACTCTAAGGAAAAAAATTCATTCCATATTTATTGTCATTTTAGCATTTCAATAGAAAATTAATTATTTTATACTAATTTTATTTCCTCACTCGTGATTGAAAAGTTGAAAAGAGAAAAAATTAGTAAAATATATATAGAATAATTTAATAATTGAAATATATTTTTTTTTCTGAAATCAACCGTATTTATGTGTTTTTTTAAAATCCATACTAAAATATTAAATGACTATAATTAAGAAAGTGAGAGAATAGCAAGCACGCCTCACGGAAAACGAAACGAATTACATTTCAACTTCAATAAGGTAAAACAAAAACGAAAAATCCCCGGAGACTTGAGATAAGAGGCTGAGACAATTATGAACTTACAAGAATTAAACTCAGAGAAATTTTAATGTGCATGTGGGACCTAATGTTGACAAAAGGAATGTTTGCGTTGATCAACAAGGGTCAATCATCCATGTCAACCCCACCAAGGTGAAGATTAATTTGGTGAGATTTCGTTTTGTCCACAAAACCAATGATTAACAAAAGACTTGTCACGCTTTAGAATTTAAGCTTGCCGTGTGGAACGTGAACGCATGACGGACTTTGATATCAAACAAGTCAATTCTGATAGTGATTGCTGCGAGTGGAAACCGACCCTAAATTAGTCTATATATTAAAATTGCACTTTTTTAAAACAAGGGAAATTACATGGTCTTACATTAGATTATATTAAACAGCAGATTATCTTTAAAATTAATTTGCTGGTTTGGAATTATCAAAATATGGAAATGATTTGATTCGTAAAGTAAATCTTGTATTTGAATCTTTAAAAAAATAAGAAATGAATTGATTTATAAATTCATGAGATTTTCTTCCTTTAATTTTGCAATCCTACTAAATTTGATGGGATTTATGTGGAACTGAATTGATTTTAAAACTTAAAAGTAAACCAAATCAATTTGTTTCTATTTTTAATCATTCCAAACATATTGAAATGCATTTTAAATATAATAATTGATTTCTAAATCAATTCAATTTCATTTCCTACTTAACCATACCGCCAAACATAAGATTTAACTTACAAATCAAATCAGTTTAAATAATTTCAAATCAAATCAATTCAATTCATTCCCATCTTGTTATGATTCCAAACACTACCGTAGATAATTAATTACGTGTTTGTTTATTACCGGGAAAAAGAAACGGGAGAATTCATATACATGTAATGAAAGTGGATCCGTATTACAGGCATGCAATTAATACAACAGAAAAAAAGCAAATAATCACAAATTTATCCAGAATTTTGTGTATAAAATAATATATCATAATTATTAATCATGTGATAAATCAATGGGCATACCATTTTATTTTATTAAACAACTGTTATGATTTTCATCAAAGATTCTGTAAATAATTTTTGGGATATATGTATAGCATTACTCAAGTACAATATATGGTTAATTCCTCGTGTTATCAACTTATTCTTTTTCAAAAAAATTCAATGTTTTTCATGAGAGACTGAGAGCGTTTCATATGAGAATGAAAATAAAATAATTTTTCTCCTGTAGATTTTATCTATGTTCAAAATTATACTTAAACTAATTCATAAAAAAAAATTTCATTTTCATTTTACCGAACACACCAAAAAACTTTTGCTCATTTTCATTCTACTCGGATTATAGGTTACAACCCATACGTTTCCCGAAATTTCGAAATCTATAAATACCACCCGAGATCCCAAGCCAAGGAGAACTACATCTTCCCGAGCCAAATATATAATGGTTTGTTTTTCAAAATCCATGATGGATGTGTCAAGTGATCGAAGTAAAGTTGAAATAACAGCAAATCAGTCACGAAATTCGTAACTCAACTGTATGAGTTCCACTCTCTAAATTCAATTGTGATAATAATACCGGAGATTCGGTCTTCTCCAACTTCAACATATACTTCAAACAATAAAAAGAAAACGAAAAAGTTAGACTGAGGAGTATACATATAACATAATGTCATAATTAAGTATCTACATTATCATCGAATTCAATCCTATCCACCTACCTTCACTTTTACGTGTATATATAAATACACAAAAAGATATATATTAGTAGGTGAGTGTACACATATTGTTGCTGATGGGCAATGGCTCTATATATTTAAACGTTGCCCTTTGGGTCACTAGCTACCAAGACAAAGTAAGATGGAAATAGAATAGCTCTAGCTAATAGCAATATGATTAGTGGGCGGCTTCTAATAAGAACCTTCCGGGTTGACTCCCCACGCATACCAACAACACAAAACATTCACTTTGATCAATCAATAAATTAAGCAAAGGTGCTAAACACACGTGCTAATGAAAGAACAACGAGGGGGATTGAAAAAGAAAAAACTCTTACTAATGATAATACTTTACACACACTTATATTCAGTCTCAAAACTCAGTGGCCACAAAAACTGTCTCTGTTTTTTTTCTTCTTTCTTTTGATCTTCATAATTGCCCTTCTTTCTCACTTATCTCCCCCTTCCTTTTTGTCACCTTTTAATAATTTGGTTTCCCTTTTTCTCCTTCCCCGCGTTATCATGATAATGGCAGTGGATCATTGATGCAGTGACATACGTGTCTTTTATGGCCGATCCACACATCCTCATAGCCCGTGATCCCTGTTGTATAAAATGAAATTTGCCTTCTAATAGCCTTCTTATTATATTCTTTTACTGAATTCCTTTTCATGTCCTTGCTCGACTTTGTCACATTACCCTACCTCAACATTACAAAAGCATGACATCATCTATACGTTATGTCTACGTTTATTTCAAATCTAACGCAAATCAAAATCAAACATTTTTCTTTGTTTTAAGGCCACGACTGCGATAGCTGATACTCGTATTAATGGTACGGTTGCAATTAACTTGATTGCAAAGCATATAACTGCCCAAATAATGTAAAGATTATAAAAAATTTATACTGTGAATAAACTATATGGTGTCATTCAAAAATGGTTGAAAAATGTTTTTTTTTTTTTCCTTTCACTAAGTACGTAATTAGGTTGAGCAGCGATCAGCCGTGACATGAGCAATAATAGTCCAGAATGGTCATTTTCTTTGTCTCTTCTGTAAACGGAAGGAACATTTTGGGAACAAAAGAAGACGAGGAAGTAGCTCCAAAAAGGGTTGGACGGTCATGAACAAAACAAATCAGAAAGAAAGCGAACGAATCATCCACATATACTAAATTTCTTCCTCTTAGGGACTTATTATATACATATCCGTGACGGGTCAACACGTCTTTGGGAAGAAAACTGTGGATGTGATTTCGTTTAGACTATCTGTGATGCCACCTCTCTACATCTTTCTCGCACAACCTCTCCTTTATATATAAAAAATTATCAATGAAGCCGTATTTTTCTATAAAATATAGTAGTATTAATAATGAGACGGTGTTAATTTGTTTTATAAAGAGATTCTGGACTTAAAAAAGAATTAGTATTTAGATTAGAAATATGGAAACTTGCGTGATTGAAAGAAAGAGAGCTATTTTTATAAGAAATTAATTTTGAAATATTATGTACCCAAAAAATGAAATATTGTTTGGATAAATAACTTTTTGTTATCATCTAACCAATCATATGCTATATATTTTATATTATAATTTTAAAACAGTAAATATAACAGTCAAATATTTTTAATTAATAACGTGATAATATTTAATTATATAACTATATAAATTAAATATTTTCTGGGATTGCACCCGTTCATTCTCTCTGTTCCTCTCTATCCTTTCATTTATCTTGTTTTCTTTCTCTTCTCTTTCTTCATTTCTCCTCTCTCACAAGCATCACATTCTTTTTATATACTGAAAAGTCGCCACAATTAATATATGGCAGATTCATATTGGTTGAGCATTTTCAAGAATTTATAAAATTAAAAATGGCAGATTCAGTTTTTCTTTTAATTTTTCTAACATTTTACCACTACTTGTGATTCAATTAATTATTTTTATACGCCACCTCTCTTAAAATTTCATATTTACATAAATTCTTTTACAATCTCATCTATGAATATCTACTATCAAATGTCACATAAAAAATTATCAAATGTCACATAAAAAAGTTGAACTGTAAAACACTTTTTATGAAATAATAATTGCAGTATTCATCTAAGTAATTGTTGTTGGCTACTAGATATCAATACTTCAATCACCTTTAATATTTTAAACAAGTAATTAACTTCTCTCTTGTATGTATTTGATATTTATATCATAAATGAATGTTATTCTATGAGAAGAATCAAACTTATACATGTACTACATCGTTCCGTTATAAGTATATATCTTTTAAGGTTTTTATTCAGAGATTAAGAAATCATTAAAAATACACAAACACTACAAGTAAAAATGTTTATATTGACAAAATTACCTTTTTAAAAAATTATGCAATAATTATTATGAGAAGTTTGTGTGTGTGAGAGAGAATACTTGTAAGAGTAAACGTGAGAAACATAGTTAATACTTCCTGAAAACTCTTAAATAACTGATGGTATTGGATAAGTTTTTGTTTTTTCGAAAAACACTTATAATTAGATGAATGAAGTAGTTAATATCAAATACTTTTTATTAATAATACGACAAAGTTATTTGTTGATCTGTATAAGCATAATAATACAAAAATTTTAATCATTTTAGAAGAGAAAAAGCTTGAAAAATTTGAATGAAAAAAGAGAGAGAAAACTTGATAAATAGTAAAATAGATGGAAATGCAAACAAAAATGAAAGGGTGCAGCGGAAAGACAAAAGAGTCAACCGTTGAGCTAGCCTTTGACTCGTGGTAGCAGTTTCAAGAGGGCCCACGTGCCAGCTGCACGCGCGCGTGCTTGGTGGGTCCTATGTTGACTCTTTCCGCCGAGAAGGTCATAAGCATGACGTCAATACTTGCGTTCCCCACCGCAAATTCAATATACAAGTGGCTTTGGAAATCACATACACAAATTAAACTTGATTGCAATATACAGCTATCAAGCGAGAGAAAATTGGGCCGGATCTTGAATTTTTAAGTCAAGTGGTTTAAAGGTTTAGAAGTCAAATTAAGATTTAATCAAAATATTATAAAATATAGGATAAATTATACTCATCTTTTTTAAGGTTTATTGAAATACAATAAATACTCATTTATTTGTTCACTTGATATTTATCTTTATTGAACTAAATAAAAACAAACAGAGTTTTAACAGTGCTATTAATGGTGCTATTTGCCTCCCGTGTCAAGGCTTGGCCGAGCGGCAGAGATGAAAAAAGATCTTGATTGAGTAAAGGTGGAGCTCGTTGGAGAGGAAATACAGCTCAATTAGGAGGAGCGGATCTCAAATGACAAGTGGCAGAGCTACATCATATACCCGTCAGTCTCGGCTACCTGTTAGCTGAATTCTTCCTCCTTTTCTCGGACAAGTTCCATTTTCTCTTAATCGAGCTCTTCCTCCTCTGGCCGAGCTCTATTTCCTCTCGGATGAGCTCCACTTTCTCTCAATCGAGATCCTTCCCCTCTGATCGAGCTCTATTTCTTCTCGGATGAACTCCACTTTCTCCCAACCGAGATCTTTTTTCCATTAATAGTGATTAGCTCCGTTTGTTTTCATTTAGATGATGGGAGATAAATGTCAGGTGGACAAATAGAGGGGATATCTGTTACATTTCAGTAAATCTCAGGAGAGGTGAGTGTAATTTATCCTGAAATATATTAAATCATTAGCATAATCAAGACAAAAAAAAATATCCATAGGTCTATAAAAATAAATATAATTCATATAAAAATTTTTCTAGTCTCAGTCTCACAATACAATCAAAAAGCATTTGAAAATAATATTTATTAGTGAACAATGAGGTTTATGGTAAGCAGCCTACAAATGACGGAGAAAGAAGGAGAAAACCCAACAATTTTTATCAATGCCCTTCTTTGGTTCCTTTTTTTTGTTTTTACGTTGTGGCTACCACAAAATATTGGTATTTAAGTGTTGAAAAAATAAAAAAGTTCCAAACCGGGAAAACTAGTCTGATTCTTTGATTTTCCCGATTTTGACCGGTTTTGACGGGTTTTGACTTCCCCTATTTTTGGATCTTAATTGGATCAGCTAAGTGACCGGTGTAACAGTCCAGGCTGCCTTATGAATTGATGATATCCTCACAAATCAACATGAGGTCTTTTCAGCTTGCTTTGTCCCTACTCACATGCTTTATGGGAAAATTTCCCAGAAGGTCACCTCATTCCAAAATTACTCCAAGTCAAGTACGCTTAACCATAAAACTCTTTAGTGATAGGCTACCGACAAGAATATGCATCTTGTTGATACAGGTAATATAAATCAATTCATATAAGTCATCATCAACTGTATAGCCTCATATATATACAATCTTAGGATTCCTCTCATTCTGGTGTGTAATCGGTTCAACCATGTACTCCTCCGCTTAGAAGCCTGCCAGGAACTGCTTATTGTCCATGTCTTCTTACACTGGTATCACTCCCCGCCTTCGTCACATCCATTTAATCTATTAAGTGACTATGTGGCACTCACATGACCCAATTCTAGATAAAATTACCTTTAATCTTCAATGCAATTCCCTACCACTAGCATCACTTCATGTTCCCTAACCCAACACTTTTGTTCCCTTCAACATCCACCTCTCTCTATGTCCCCTTCAACATCCACCATCACCTCTATTCCAAAATCGTACATTCCACCTTCACCATCCAAAACCATTCCCTTTCAATCAAAGAAGAAAATGCACTGTAATCGAAGCACCTTCCACCTTCAAGCTCTAATCGAAGCACCCTTCATCTCAACCTTCAAACCTAATCCTAACCACATCACTCTATATCTATCTCTGTCTTTCCTTAACCTTCAAACCAACAAACCTTCACTACTCCTTCATCGAACCAGTGAACGTCACTACTCATTCATTGAACTAGCGAACCTTCAAAATCAAACTAGCGAACTAACTTGTCTGGAAGAGGAAGAAAACCCATTGAACAAAAAGATGGAGAGTGATGGATCGACTGGAAGCACCAACTTAACAAATCTTAGAGGCCACATTCACAAAAGGGAAAACTTATTTAATAACGGGGATGCGTGATGCTTAAGTTTCGCACTTGATACATCTTGGTGATATCTTCTTTCCTTCGTCCTTCCTTTCCTCAGTCAACCCCAATTCTTCAACTCGTCCAAAGGTGAAGCTGATGTCTTCAATCGCTTCAAAATAAAGTTTAAAGGTGGGGCTGGGGGTTGACGATTAGGTTCGCGATTTGGTCGATTTATGCAGTTCACGATTGAGGTTGAGAGTAAGGCTTGAAGGTTGAGATGGAGGTGGAGAGGCGAGAAGCTGTTCAGTCTGGGGAGTATGGTTCAAGATTGAGAGGTGAGGTGTGGCTTAGGGTTTTGATACGATGAGCGAAATGAGAGATAAAAAGAGATGGGTTTTGGGATCTGAATGTGGATTAGGGTGAAGGGATATGGCAAGGGTAATTTTGTTGAGAAATTAGGTCACGTGAGTGGCACATGGTCACTTAACGGACTAAATGGATGTCTGCTTAACAGAATGACTATTTTGCACAATTTGATAAGTATGGGGGTCGCGTTACATGATTTAAAAAATCAAGATCTAAATTGCATAGAACATAAAATACATGCGGTATTTTGCATTTAACCCTATAATTAATTTTGTATACTTTCTGATGAGTGCATAACTTTTGTACAAGATTTACACGAACATATATACAGTGTATGTATTATATATTCAGCCTGATCAGCATAAGAATTAGAAAAAAACGTAACATAAAGTTTTATAGAAAATCAGTGTCCAAATATCAGGATGCTTTGCCAATTGTTTAAAACTTCATTATATTCCAGCTCCGTTATTAAGATCATGTACTTAATATTAGGCAGTGGTCCATAACATAGTATATAACACGAATAAGCACACGAAATTGTTCGCATGATTAGTACGTAAACCAATAAATTCCACACGCGAGCCGTTGACAAAGTTCTAAAATTGAATACTTACATTGCGGGGCGGGGGCTACGACCATCTACCTGAAACAAAGTATACTTAGTAAATTTCAAAGTAAACTTCACCGTATTTGAATAATCACAAAGTTTCATTGAAAGTCAACTTTCTTGCAATTTCAAAGAAAGCACAACCTTATGGATCTGACCTAACTTCTGCTATTGGATCTAAATCAACCCCAACTTTCTTGTTTTGTAATTTCATTTTCCTGTCATCGTCAAGTGTGTGTGTGTATATATATATTGTAATAATTAACAATTGCTGAGAATTAGTTACTAGGATCATCGATCTGCAGTAATTAGTATATTTATGAAATTAGCCAATACATATTTTACTTATGATGATCTACCAATACATATTTTACTTATGATGATCTAACCCTATTGACTATATACTTATTAACTGCGTGAGAAGTCTTACAATTCTTGATTTTCACATGAGAGATTAGGAAGATAAGACTGCAGTTGTCTTGTCCTCCTAGCTGCTTCTTTTTATAAGCCAAAATGCTAATTGTTAGAGTATATATCTCTACTCATCAACATAAGTTTTGGAGGCAAATAGTAGTCAAAAAGATATATTTGTGTGAATTGTATGTTAGAATATAATATCATTCATTCATGTATTTTTACTTATCAATCTAAATTTTTTAAAGATATGCTTTTATGATATGGGCGATAACTCTTTGCTCTTACCAAATTTTATCTAGAGTTTCTATTAGTCTAATAAAATTGATTATGCTTTGCAAATAAGTTATATTATTATTGCATGTTCTTTGTTTCATGCATATTAGTTTATTTGCTGGACAAACCAAATATTTAGGGCCCATAAATCTAATTGTACCTAATTAGTTGATTGAACTTTTGAAAACGACCAACAGAATGTTTGGGCATAATTATGTCAAAGTGATAGACCTTCGTCAAAATGATGACATTTGTATCACAATCTAATCTGAAAAACGTAGAACAAAAGCTCAATTCCAAAGATTAGGGTGGGGGTTGACATCGATTAAGTATCATATGGGTTCTAAATTTTCTTTATTCTTTCCCCCAAATAGCTACTACATTTGATAAGTATTTGACATCAAACACGAGTATTCGGCAGTGGTTGAAAATATTTAACAAACATATTCTTAATTAATTGACTATCTACAGCCAAATATTATAATTTAGTATTCATTGTGTAGTACTATATATCTTACTCGGGTATAAAGAAGAGGAGCAATTTCTAAGGAGACAAAGTCTTGGACATGACATTTGAATTTGGTCCCTGCTACAGTTATGTTAGGTCAGGTATTAGTTACATATTTGTGTATTAGTTTCACTAAATCACGTGATTCACACGCGCCTGCTCACTGCGATTTTGGCAATCCAATACCTGTTGAGAAAATGGAATTATTAGTACATATGTTATCTTACCTGCTGGATTTCTATTATTCATTCGCCCTGCTAGTGGAACCACATCGCATATAATACAATGATAAAAAAATTGGACCATCCCATTAAATGGTCCTCAAGTTTATCATAGTCACAGCTTTTTGAATTATAATAATAATGGTTGTGTACCATGTCAAAAGTTCATGAATAGAAATATGGATGAGTGTGCAAAAGAAAGTCGAATTGCTAAAATGTCAAACAAGGAGGATAATGCTAAATCATTATATATATATATATATGCACAATAATAAATAATATTATGATTTAATGAATAATTTTATTTTTTATGCACTGATAATTTAAAATAATTTTATACTATCAATTAATAAACTTAAGTAAATATCAAATTATAATATCATAATGGATAGTTGTTTAACACAATTTGATATTTCTTAATTTTTATTGATTGATAATGTAAAACTATTTTACAGTATTAATGTATAGAAATAAAAGTCTTCATTAATTATATGTTATTAGTGGATTTTTAAAAAATTATATTTTTATTTCACTCTCTCCCTCCCCCTCCAAAGTTCTAAACTTATTTATTTATTTTCTAATATTTATATTTAAATTTAACTCCTCTAAAATGAGATTATTTGTAAAGTTAAAATGTGAAGAATTAATTATAATTGAATCAGAAACTTCTATGTTATAGATCTCATTAAATAATTCAAGGATAATCAATTCGTCACTTTCATACTCTACCAAATGGCCTCCTCACTTTAGAGGAGCTTATTAATCATTTTTCACTTTGGCATTAATTTAATCCAAATATTTTAAATTTTGATATCAATTTGATCTTAACAAAAAATTTTACATTAATTAGCTCTAGCTTTTTTAATTTCAACATCAATTCAATGGTAATATTTTTTATTTTGACATTAATTTAGTCATTCCATTAAAGTAAAGATCCAATGAAATGACCACATAATGCCAAAACTAAACATATTAAAATTAAATTGATGTAAAAAGTTTTATTAAGATTTAAGATTAAATTATATCAAATTGAAAATATTTATCGTGGTAGTCTCCAGTCTATTGGTTGTGGTTATCTCTTACATCATTGAGTGGGAGATCCTGTATTTGAATCCCACCATATCCTTTTCCCAACCGCTAGGAAGAATTTTGAACTATAGTGCCTTTGTTAAAAAAAATTGAAAATATTTATTAAGAGAAAAAAGATTGTTCGTACTTCATTTTTCAAAAACTTGGGAATTTCAACCTTACAAGCTTACATACTATGGCATATATAGATCAAACAAACCTCATCACTATTATATCCTTATTGTCAATTCCACGATGTCCAAAAGAAATACACTAAGTGTGCGTTTGGATGGAACAATTATAAAGAAAAATATAATTTTTAGAAGGATTTAAAATTAATTATGATAAAATATCCAGTTTGGTTATTCATTTAAAAGAAATAATAGAATTCAATAGATTTTAAAAAGGGATTTTATCTATCTAAGATAGATGATTTTAATTTTCATCTATAGAGAGAATTTTGAAAATCTCTACCTACATAAGTATATACTTTTCTCATTTTGATAAGTCTCGCTTTTATTATATTTCATCACAAATTCTTTATATTTACGAGATTTTTAATTTGTTTAATGTTATTGTAATTCATTTTGTTACATTTTAAATTTTTTAATATTCAGTTTATATTACATGATATTATATTTATGTATCGCTCCATTTTATTGATATAATTAAATTTTATAATTCAAATTTAAAATATTTTATGAATGCAATTTAAGATAATTTATAAAATATGAATTCATTATAATTTATTTTAGATCGGTTAGAATTTTTATTATTAATAAAAAATTATTTTTAAAAATATATTATGTTTTTTTAAATGAAATATATTAAAATTAAGGTAATGTAACTACCTTACCTAAACAAATTATTTTACAAACAAAAAAATATAATTATCTATCCAAATAAAAAATTTAAAAGTTGAAGGAAATTTAATTTAAGCATTTTAATTTCCTTGTATTTTGAAAATACTCCATACAAACACACACTAAATCTATTTTTCTAAATAACAATATAAAATTAATTTTAAACTTCATGATCAAATTATGTTTTTAACCTAATAATTATAAAATTTCAACCCTTCCCATGTCGAAATCGTGTACATGTATGGTTCGCCGCCTTTACGATTAATTACTCTCACATCCTGAAAACGTTATACAGAAGGAACACAAATAGTCCGCGACTCATGCATGTATCAGTAACTGTTCAGATCTTATTATATTTTAACAAAAGTAAGACAAAGAGAAAACAAATCCAAGAAAAATAATCGTATAAACAAATACTAATGAATAATGACTGTACTAGACCAAAAAATAAAATAAAAAAGGAGAATTAGAATTAGATTCAAAACTCTCTCTCTCTCTCATTTGTCCAATCATCCCCTAGTAATGTCAACCGGATTCCGGTAATCTCCAATCTCCGTACCCTTCCAACCGTTCCATATATAAAAACCTTTCAATCCCCCAAACCTCTCTTATCCCAATAGCCTTATATACAGCTCTGTGACTATAACAGCAGGGGCTCATAGACACAAAATCAGCAATTTTCTGAAGAACATAGGACGCCAGCTAAATTAATAGCCTCAAATATTCCATATCTGGCCATGGCTGAGGAGTTTCAAGCTGCAATTTGTGGTGATAACTGGTGGAACATTAATAATTCAACAAGAAGTATGTTCCCTCTGATGATGATGGGATCAACATGTTCAGTGGCAGCTAATAATGATGCAGGGAACTATGGCACATGGCAAACTGATTTCATGGATTTGAAGGCAACAACAACAAGGTCTTGTGCTGAGGAGACTAATAATAATAATAATAACTTTGTTTCTAATGGCTCCCTGCCCTTTCCAGATGCTCAGAAACCACAGCAGTGTCAATCAGCAGCAGCAAGTGGAAGTACTGGGAGCATCTTGATCGATTCCACCTTGCAAATGATGGGTTTTGGCCTGTCATCTTCAACTTCATCGAATTGGAATCAGCCTCTATTGTAAGTTAATTTTCACAGTTGGAAATATATCATAAGTATACCTTATTGTTGTTATATATGGTCCAAAGCTAATTCCACTCGGGGAGAAAAAGTTTTTCTTTTTTTAGTTTTTCTCATTTTGAAAAAGGGAACTTAATCTTATCAAAACAATATCAAAGCATCTATGGGTATACCCCACTATTTGTTCACTAGTCCTTACCATATCCTTATCTTTTTCAATTTCTTTTCTATGCAGTCGTTGTGATGAAAGGCCAGAGAGCAATTTTCATTCTGTGCTACAAGAAGAAACAGGCATAGATTCTTCAAACAACTCACAGATCCAAAAGGATTGGAGCCCAAAGAATTACTCATCGTCTGGTGGACAAGTTTCCACCGTTGATGCTGCTTTCAAGCCAATGAACCAAGAATTATTTTCCTTAGATCAGCAGAGTCTGAGTTCTGTGACCAGCACAACTGGTGGATTCCAAATTGGATCAGCCTCCTATGGTTACGATTCAACGTCGATGCAAGGCTTGTATGATCCTGATCCTCAACCACAACCACAACCACAACCACATAACTCACTTTTCACCGACCCTTCTTCTATGTCCTATTCATGTGCAACAAACTATGGGGCATCCTCCACCGAACTGTCACCCACATGGTCTACGGTGTCTTCCCTTCTGAAGCAGCCATCATCATCATCGTCATCAATGGCTCCAAAGCAGCAGCTTAGTGGATTGCACTTCTCCAACAATACTCCTTTCTGGAGTGTTTCAGCCGAGGCACTTCCTGACATAAGAGCAGGTGTTTTTTCTTCTTCATCACAAGCACAATATCAAACGCCAACTTTTGATGACAAAACTGCTCCACTAAACAAGGTAATCAATTATTATTATTATTATTTCAAGTTGATTACCTAGCTAAGTGTGAATTTTAATTATGTAAGTAGAAAATCGACATATTATATATTTTTATTAACAGTATAAATTTAATTTTAGTTAACATCATGTTCAGCACTTGCATAAGTGAAATATATACTTATATTTTTATACATATACGATACGAAAATATATTTGTCTTGCAAGTTTAGACACAATCCATGGCTTGCTTTAGGTGTCTATTTATTTTCTTTATTTGTTGGACTACTAAGGGGAATAATTGTTTAATTATCTGCAGCTGAAGAGAGAAGGATCTCCAGACAAGGCATCATCAGCGGGGAACAAAAGTGCTTCTGAACCTGCGTTCAAGAGGCCAAGAATTGAAACTCCATCCCCGTTGCCTACTTTTAAGGTACTGTATTGTTATATGTTTTTCAACTCAAAGCCATATATAGTTGGCAATCCAAAACTACTCATGTTAGTTATATTGGACTTTCTATGTTCAATTTGCATAATAATTACACTTTAGATTTTGATCAGGTTGATATGTATGTATGGACAGGTTCGGAAAGAGAAGCTAGGGGACCGGATCACTGCTCTTCAGCAATTGGTATCACCTTTCGGAAAGGTGAGTTTTTTTGGATGTTTCCTTTTACTTTTTCCTCCACGGCTGATATGAGTACATGACAGAGTTTAATTTAAACCCTTACCTTTTTAATCGTTGAAGGGTAAAAACTGACCCAGATATTTTATTGTTTGATCTTGATATATAGACGGACACAGCATCCGTTCTCCACGAAGCCATCGAGTACATCAAGTTCCTTCATGATCAAGTCAATGTATGTTGCCACTGTTCTAACCTTGTTTCAAAGAAAACCCTAATTATTTGGTGTACATATTTTAATTCTTCAAAATGAAAAGTTGCTTTTCATAAGTGTTTTAAATATGACTTTCTTTCCTTAATTTCAGGTTTTGAGCACTCCATATAAGAAAAATGGAGCTCCCATTCAGCACCAGCAGGTACTCCTAATATATATAGTTGCATTAATTATTTGGACATAATATTGGACAAGAAAATATACAATATTGGAACTTAATATTGAGACATTAAAATATTTCATCTCACTGAGGTATATAATGCCATCTATAATGTCAAAAAAACTTCTCTCCTAAAAACTTGATTTGTGAATAGAGATATATTAATGATTTTATGCTTTAATATAACTCTTCACACAAATACTTTAGGCTTGAAATCTAAACAATTTCATTAGAATGAGGATTCAATTCGAACCCAAATTATTAATTTGATTGTGTAAATTTTAATACCATATCATGAAATTATCTTTAAAAAATAGAAACTCTTGAATAGAAACATGATTTTATATTTTAATATATAATATATTATGTTATTTTAATACCCGTACTTTAACATTTATCCGCTCATACATAAAATATTTTGTCTCATAGTAAGACTGTACATGTGACATTGAAAAACCATTTTCCAATGAAATTATGGTGTGGATTTTGAAGTCTTTGCATACTCGTGTTTGAAGGGCTGTGATAATCTGAAGGACTCAGAAGGACAAAAACAAGATTTGAGAAGCCGAGGATTGTGTTTGGTACCGATTTCAAGCACATTCCCGATGGCCACTGAGACCACTGCTGATTTCTGGACGCCTACATTCGGAGGCGCACTCATCAGCAGGTAGTGCAAGCCAATATGCCAAATAGAGACTACTCTGCCAGTGGAGAAACTACTCATCTATCTATGAACGCATTAACTATGGTTGCATGTCTAAGAGGAAGAGGAAGAAGGCAAATGTGAAGACACGATTGCTGAAGAAAAAGGCCGAAGAGAAAGAAAAAAAAAAAGGAAGGAAAAGGGTGCAATGGGGAGAAAAGAGAGGGAATGCTGGGCCAGGTAAAAGCAGAATGATGTTCGCTAGTAAATGATTAGTGACCGCTGGAAGAGAATATATTTATATACATAGAGCTTAGCTATAGACCTTTAATTAAAGATTAATAGCCCAAAGTTTTAGTACTCTAAGGTCGGTGAGGGGCAGGAACAAGTGCTAAATTCAGCGGCATTTGACATTAGATTATAGAGTTTTTGCTGCTGCTGTTGTTAGAGTTATCATATGCCGGAATTTAGCAGATGGGGCTTGCTAGCTTAGACGCCTTTTGTTCCTGCTGTGTGCTGATCAGTATATTTTTATTAGTTTATTATATTTTGTATTGTTAAAGTGCCGCACCACCTTTATTTTATTATTCAAAGGAAAAAAAACATAGTGGATTATATTGTAATATTCATTTGATTTTGGTTGATTTAGTCGTTTATTTGTTTATTTGCTTGAAATTGGGCTAACGGAATTAGTTGTTCACCTATTATGGCCTTCTGTTTTAAGGTTACTTCTTTTCCTTACTTCTGAAATCGATTCTTGTAAATTATGTACAAGGGCACGCAAGTATGGCTTTTCAAGCACGTCTCAAATCATTGCCTCTGGCAATGAATTATTATGCTCCATTTTAACAAATTGATTTACCCAATCATGACCATTTATGCATATTGAAGATATTCAGATGAGAAAGGTTGGACATTATATTGTGAAACTAGTAATTATCATATCAATTTTGCTATAATTTTATTTAAAATAACCTCTTTCCTATATATATTTTCCTACATATATCTAATTTTAATTTACCTCTATTTAGTTAATTGATACAACTAGCCTTCTCTCATTGAAATTCTGATTTAAGGACATTGCCACTCTACTTTATGGTGCCCTTAATGCTCAAAAGATGGGATTAATTGATCAAATGATGACAGTATGACACCGATCACTCTAGCATCTTTCATATAATTTTATTACTTGTTTTTAGATATAATATAATTGTATTATTGGATTACGTGGCATATAGAATAATGCATATCATCATTTTATATGTATACATTATAATAATAAGATTTAATATTTGGTTTGGTTCAGGAAATAAAATAGGAATTTTCAAGCTCATCCAAGAAATCCCTCCATTTTAGGATGTAGATACTTTGCATGTCAGGTTAATTTGGACTAAGCCTGAGTAGGTGTCCAGGCTAACAACTACTTAATAGGGATAGCTTAGATTGATCAAGCTTCCATTGAGCGTCTCACTTTTAGATGATGGTTCTTATACCCAAGTAACCAGGGAATCCAGATGGATATAAAAATATGGGTTTTTCTAATGACACTAGTTAAGATTTCAAAAGGTTTTTTCAAAAAAGTTTAAGTGGGTGTTTGTTTTTAGTTTTATTTTCAATTCTTGATTTTAAAATTTTGTAAAGGAAATATTAAAAATTGTAAAAATTATAAAATCATCTTCAGCATTTTTTTCAAAAAAAATCTTGAAAATTAAAAAACAAAAAACAAAAATTGTTTTATGAAGCTAAACAGGCCTTAAGTTTTTTTATTGAGAAGCATGATTCTTAAGTTTCTAAAATATGGGTCCATGATAAAATTTATAAAATTACCTATTTTAGAATTCTTAATCAATACCTTGGTTAGAAAACCCCAAGAAAATATTGCAACAATATTTTGTGAGCTTCTGGCTCATAAGATTAAAGACAACATTGCAACTATATTAAAGTTATTTTTGATTGATTCCGACTAATCAATACGAAATGAAATATGCGTGTTGCTTTTGTAATCAAACCATTTAAGAGTCTACATATGTAATACAATTAAAATAGACCGTATTTTGGCTTTCCTCTCAAATTTTTTGCGATTTATATGATTTTGAGTTACACATCAAACCAACGCATCATACATCCAAATCACCATAATAGCTTCAATTGAAAATTGCATATATGTGAGTTTAAGAAAAAAAGAAAGAAAGGAAACTGCATATATTCCTTTGTACATTGTTAATTTTTCTTCTCCGCCTAATTCTTTTTCATGTAAAAATTATATAATGACCAAGGGCCAACTAGAGGGCTAAATAAGCAATTAAGTAATTAAAGGAGAAATAAGCTTTAAGCTGAAGGATCCGTTTATGAAAGTGACTAATCATGAAAAAGTATTACTTTAGTTATTAAAGATCTAATTGTTAATTAGTATCTCTTGCCACTCGCTTATCATTTTTATTTGTAACTTTTTGAATTAATCGGATGATGGACACCATACCGTTCTTTCAAGCATCTCGTGATCATTACCAATCTCTCTCCGGAGTACTCCATGGATATCAAATCTTAGTTTTCTTTATAAAGGTGCCGTTACTTAATGTAAAAGAAGAGAAGATACATGAAACGAATTTCATAAAGTAGGACAGAAAAAGACAAAGACATGAAGCATCATTGTGATATTAATAAAGTATGTGTATTATGACTCCTTACACAACTTACTTTTGATACAAAACTTTTCTTTTTCTTGTTTTGGCAAATCAATAGCACAGCTTGTGTTTCTATCTTGTAACTCAAGCCTGAAAAGGGTTCCTTCTTTTCTGCTTTTGCAATCGATTTACACACAAAAATACGGCTTAATTATTAATTTCTTTGAAAGAGCGTTGATATGTACCAATGTCAGATTCTTGAATAGCTGGAATGACAGGCTCTCCCGTGAGAGCTTTTAAAACCTTTTAGTGATATGCCAAGCTGCATGTTTGACCTAAAATGCAATGTTTTCATTAATTTGAAAAGGACTCAAGGATTCTAGCGGTGCAATACGTACAGATACTGACTAACCCAAAATGTTAGTTGACAATGATTATTCCCAAAGATTTGATAATAGAAGAGTAATGATCGAGGAATATTATTGACGTCATTATATGCTAAACTTGGGGCTGAAAGCAAAGATAAACTCTATTGAGTGATATTATTTGAATATCAATTCAATATTACATACAAGTGCAACACTTGTTTTAAGTTCAGATTAACCTTTTAGAGGAGAATTTTATGACTGAAGTCTTCGGCACAATACCTCAAGTCTAAACCAAAATCTAATTTATTGGGTACGTATGGCTTAAGTACGTACCATATTGATCTTATTTATTTATTTGCTCGGTAAACTCTAGGGTATCTTTATACTCGCCCATATTCAATTGGTAAGTTCACATTAATATACCGTGTCTATATATATAACAAGGATTGAAAAAATATTCCCTCTACTGAGCATTCGGTTGTTATGCTTAACAACATGGAGTTGGAGGACTTAATTCGGTATGACTTTCATTCCTAGAAAATCATGCATATGTCATATGTGTTTAAACTTCAAGCTGGTGAACGCTGACGCGCACACAAAGCATTTTGCAAGGTTAAACAAGTAATTAATGAGGAATCCTTGCTTCAAATCTTCTTGGTGCATGCAAGTATAGTTGATTAGTTGTAAACTGCTACATATATAGATGTTTTGGTTGTCTAAGGGGGGAAAAAACTGAGCTAATATCTTGTAGTTTATTTAATATCCACCGTGATAAGGGCGTGCTGAGTCAAACTTTAAACGAGAATCTGCTACGTTCGTTCCATCGAAGAAAATCAGCAGGAAACACTGCTCTATCACTATTTTTTGTTGGGGTGATCGCTGTTTTTTCGTGCTCTAAAGGGCCGAAGCCCAAGATGGCCATTGTTTTGAAAATGGATAGATCAGAGCAAAGGTCAATACGAAGCCCAGTTTTAATGGGGCCCCAGTTGGCTCATTAAGTGTGCACGGCTTGCTGTTGGGCTTCCTCAAATACCTGTGTGTAACATGAACCCAACCAATGTATATTTATGAGAAAAAAAGGGGTTCTCAGGCTTAGTGACATTCGGTGGCAAAAACACAAATAAAAAATGCGTATGTTACTTTGTATATGTATGAGTTTAAGATTGATTCATCTGTAGTGTAAAATTTTTTTATCTCATTATCTAATCAAATATGTCTATTTGAGTGACTTTTAAGTAAAGAAGTGGAAGTTAATTATATTTACTAATGTGATATTATATAATTAAATTATTATGTAAAATCTTTTTATACTATCAGTGTGTTACAATGAAATCCTATAAATATTTTTTTTTCTGATAAACCTCGGGGCAAAACGCCCTCCTATAAATATTATGTTTATATATAACAGTTGTTATACTAATTATTCATATCTTGTTAATATTTTCACGACTGTTTGAAAGTAAAGTTACTAGCATTTTGCTAAAAGATTATTATTTTTTTGTCTGAATTTTTTTCTAAAAGATTAGTCGCACATAATAGTAAACTACTATTAAAATAAGTTATTAGCTGTGGATAGTGTAAAAGTTGTATAAAAGCACTGACAATTGAACTTGCCATTTTCAAAGATTTGTCTAATCTGATTTGTATCACCAGCAATTCTCCTTGTGTTTATCCCATTATTAAATATTTCAATTATTGACATCATTAGTAAGTCTGTTATAGATATTCTTATATTCGGTTTGAAATTAAGTTCCTCTTCTAACTTTTCTGGTTTGGACTATTTTCAGAACTTTGAAACTTGAGCGAGTATAGAGTTATGACACGGTAACTCAGAGGAAGCATTAGATGATGAATCGCCGTTTCTCTTGCTTTATCCTACTTAGGGCAAGAGAAACTAGCAGGACAAATTAGAGAATAATCTAATTCGACATTCCCCTAATATAAATTAAAATCTTAGAATTGAATAGGTGCTGTGTCTTCTTAAATACGATATTCTTTTTAAATAATGCTGCCTCCTTTCTTATTATTTATTGATTTGATTTTTTTTTTGTATTTTTCTATTCACATTTTTTTGACGTGCATACATTTATTGAGATAGATTTACAATTGAGATAGATGGGATGGAGTTGAAAAAATTCTAAAACATCAACAAGTTTTGAATGTATCAATAATAAGTTGCTTAACAAGTGCTAAGCTTTTTAGTGTCTTGTAGACGCAATAGTGGCGACATGATTTCAAATTCTAAAAGAATACAATAATTATTAGCATGGGAAGTAATCACAAATGCCCCATTTTTCAAAATTGTGAAAATAATATTTCCCAAAATTTTATTTCATCAAATAAAAAAAATGCCAAATATCATCTCTTATTTTTTTCTTACCCACCTCTCTCCCTTCTTATTAATTATACCTGGGTGACATTTGTAGAAGTCATTCTCAAGCTCTCCCTTCTTATTAATTATACCTAGGGGTCATTTGTTGAAGTCATTCTGTAGCAACAAAGTCTAGTTCAATGGCGCAAAAATCAAGCACTATAATTATCTTTGCTTTATTTTAATTTAATTTGCGTGGTAAACAATAATCCTCAACTTGAAAATTGATGACAGATTGTACCATGGACTCGTTCTAACGTGGGCGGCATCAAAAGATTCTTTTAAGTCAATAGTCAAGTTACCATTCACACTGCCATTTTCTCAAAGAAATATTATTTATATTTATTATCTATGAAATACACTTATTTATTATTGGAAGATATATCAATCTCACTCATTTTGAAATCTACATCTCATCTAATAATAAATAAAAGTATATCGACATAGTGTTTCACAAAATATAAATATAAATAATAATACCCTTCTCTTTTTTTTATGCTTTGTCATTTTTTGTCTTTTCTTGACCCCAACTTCTATTTTCGTGGCTATAAATATATAGTTTAATTTTGACGCACCGATAATGTAAAACAATTTTACACTATCATTCAATCAAACATTTCGTTTTGATGACTTTTCATGTGGTGAGTATAAAAGTCAATTATTACGGCTTATGTGACAGTATATAATTGGATGACTACATAAAATAATTATACACCGTCATTGTAAAGTAATTAAATATATATATATATATATATTGATATATATATATATCTATATATATATATATATATTGATATATTATCACGTGATTTCCGATTTCGTATTCGGATAGATAAGCATTTTTCACGATGAGATCATTTATTGGCTCTTTTCTATTAAACTCTATTATATATATATATATATATATATATATATATATATATATATATATATATATATTTGTAGAAATTCTTTCTTTCTTTCTTTCTCACCATTTGTCTTCCTTTTAGTTTGAAAATGCTTGCCATTCGTTAAATTTGCTTCATGTCAACATTGAAACAAATCATACTCTATAGATAATAAAGAAATTTTGTTTGAAGTTTTGAAATTAAACAAATGGTTAGCTAGCATTATTATTAGTGATCATTGGATATACCCGTGATTCCCATTTCTTTAACTTATTCATCAACAACCCCTGGATCTTGAAAAGTAAATAATTTTCTATGATACATACGTCATGATTTTTATTCCATCATAAATCACGGTTTATAGAACATTTAGTTTTCCATGTAAAATACCTAAGCCATAGTTTGGACAAATACTACAATTCAAAACCATAATTTGGGAGTTGTCAGTGGAGAAATAAAAATATTGAGTTAGGATAATACATTGTCATCATAAGAGAAAAAAAAAAAAGGATAGTACATTGTCGGTGCACTCAAAAATATTATTGAAATGCCATATGGATGAATATGAAAGAAGGCAATACATATTCGATGGAGAGCAATGTTTGACATTTGAATCGGTCCTCAGAATTTTCTTTCATATATATATATATATATATATTGTTTTTGGTTTTTGCAGTCATGACCTAATTCTTTGCATTAAAATTTTCTGTCCTCATAAATGACTAATTCATTTGGGTACGGCGTTTGTAATAATGTATCGGCAGTTTGAAGATTAATACCATATAGAAGTGACGAAACGATCAGTGACTTGCTTGAGATGAGCACCTTATCATGTGCTGCTGTAACTAACAGAAATAACAAAGCTAACTGACTGTATTAATTAACTATTCTACCTGTCTAATAATTAATACGATCTCTCATATCTCCTTGTGATGAGTCAAAATATTAGCTTGGATTTGTAATGATGTGACGCGGTAAGAGCAACATTTTGTCAAAAGAGCTTGTAAGAGTGCACTAATAAATTTTGATTAGCACCAAGCTCCCAGTATTGTGCTAAAAACTTTGAAATCATTGAGAATAGTACAAAATTCTTGTTATTGACAGTAAGCACAACACTGGAGGAAACAATTTTTCATTTTTTTTTTTTGTTTGGGGTCAATTAAAGTGGAGGATACATCATGAGAAGTAGCAATAATTGTATTCAACATAGAGATAGTAATTTATTTTCACTATTTTTTTCCCTTTTTGGTTTCCTTTTGCTACTAACATCTTATTCTGTTTGACAATAATATGGCAACTGGGTACAGAATGTGTTGTGGGGGATATATGTAAGGAGAATAAAAATCACTGAGATCCCTTGAGCTTCTTGGCAATGCCGGCAAAGTACTTCCCCTGATGGAAGGCCTGAGCCAATTCCAACTCAGTAGGCTGTCTTGAGCCATCCCCAGCAAAGGTTCCTGAACCATATGGGGAGCCACCCTTCAGCTTCTCCATCTCAAACATGCCAGCTCCAAATGTGTATCCAATGGGCACAAAAATCATTCCATGGTGAACAAGCTGAGTGATAGATGTCAACCTGTAGAGTGTAGAGTTGTCAAATTAGAAAACTTGGAGTGACTAGGATCTGTTTGATTTGAGTTTCCAGTTTTTCAATTTTTAGGATTTTATGAAGGAAAAATTGAAAATTGAAACTGAAAATTAAAAACTGAATTTTATAGTTTTTAAAATTTTCAATATTTTCTTTATAAAATCTGAAAAACTGAAAACTAGAAATTCAAATTAAACATGTCCTAAGGTAACTAGCTATGTTATGACTTCAGTTGATTAGTCTCATTTTCTCATGTTGAGTGGACACCAAAACAGAAACATAAGATTGTGAGAACATATATAAGAATTTGGTGACGCACGGGGTAGTCTCTTGGCCACCTCCTTGAGAACCAGTGCTGTAGAAGATGCCCGCAGGCTTTCCTGCAAGAGCCTGTGATTGCCATAGGCCCCCAGTTGCATCCAAAAATGCTTTGAACTGAGCAGCCATCATTCCAAATCTTGTTGGAAAACCAAACAAGAACCCGTCAGCCTCAGGAAGCTCATTTGGTGTAATAATTGGAACATCACTCTTTGGGGGTGCTCCCAACTTCCCAAGGACCTCTTCAGGAAGTGTTTCAGGTACCTTTATAGGATAGATGAACAACATTGTTAAGTTCAGAAAGAAAACTCCCTCTTCATCCTGAATTATAAATTCTAATGGAGGGTGTAACTTGGTTACATCATCTATGAGTATTTGAACACTTCACAATGGAGGAATAACTGAGGCCATATGAGCGTGTTTTTCCTTCTCCTCGGTATATCATTTATGCCTTGTGAATGAGAATGAAAAGGCTGATTTATAACTAGAGAGACTACTATTACAAACCTGCCAGAGTTTTGCTTCTACTCCTTCCACAGAAGCAGCCCCTTTTTGGATCTCTTCAGCTAGCTTCCCGACATGACCGTACATAGAATAGTAACTAAACATGCAAAGTAAATTTCAATAAGATTCTTTGTACAACATTATGACAGTCATTAATTATAACTTTAGAAGGAGGGTATTTTATACTCTTATAGGCCTTATAATACTAATTATCATCGACAAGGCTAGAAGCAGAAAAGAAATGTTTATTTGAAGCTGATGGAGCTGAGAAACTACCGGTTATAGACAAATGAACTCCGCATAAAACGATTAAATTTGGGCAAAACAGGGGAAGGGGGGTGATTAAAGCATTATAGCATTAATGCAAGATTAAAGCAAGATTAATACGCCTCCCTAGCATTAATGCATCAAAATAGGATTTGGGTGGTGGCACTGTGCTCTTCCCAATGACAATTATAAGCATTATAGCACGACACAAGTGACAAGACATGGTGACATTGATTAATTCCTCTACGGTAAATAATAATAAATAAATAAATTAAGTTTCCCTCTCCTGCACAATAAAAAAGGTTTGGATTGAAGAAGCCAATGAAATAAAGGCCAGTCCTATTAGATATCCTTATGGTAACATGCAGCTGTAACAACCAGCAGTAGTGAGGCCAGGACCACAACCCCTCAAAATTTCAATCCTTCCCCCCAACTTCAATGTCAGAAAACTAATCTTCTTTATCTTTCTTGTTAACTGATCATAATTATTGATAGAGTTCAAGAATCTAGCATAATAACATTTCGTCTGCAACCATTATGTTTACATAAACACGGGACAAAAGGTTTCATGCCAACAAGAAACTAATCATCTCAGAATACGACAACATATCTGTGCAAAGATTTCTTTTATTTGGCTGCAATTGTAAGAAATGAAAATTTATTAATTCCTCTTCGTGCCCAAAGAGATTTGCGTTCAGGATTATGTAATTTACATTATTAATTACTTTTACTCCATTGGATTCTACGCCTGCCCAACTGAGTAGTAATACATTCTAAAACTGAATTGGCGACAAACTGCAGAACCCCCAAATTTTCAACTTTCAAGGGGAAAAAAAGGCAAAATAGCACAAGATTCCGAGAGCTATTACAAGCAATACAAACCCAAATACCATAAGGAATTGATGAGGTTATAGAAACTTACATAGTTGACTATCCCTGATGAACAATTCATTAAAATGATGACAGCAAAGGTAATGCAACTAAAAGTCTAAAACGTCAACCATTAATACAAAGTACTGATCAACCACTTCCTAATCTATAATAATGTACTCAATCCAGTACCAAAATGAATAACTGGGAAGGAAAGCATATCACCATCGACACCCCAAATAAGTCAACAAGATCAAAACGAAAGAAGAGCTTTAACTCCACAACTAGCACGTAAGCTTAACCAATCAACAAAGGATACTAAAAGTAGAACAAACCCACCCATCAATCATCACATATGGAGAAAATGAACGCAGAACTCAGATGAGAAAAAGGACTGATAAATACATGAACTTCACCATATAGTAAAGTGAAAGGTAAGGACAAGACAAGATAACCAATGAAACTCGAGTACACCAAAACTTAACTATCAAAGCAGGTGATTCATGAGTTCAACAAGAAAAACATAGAAAAAAGCAAGAAAGAAGAGAAAGGAAACATGGCTTACACAATGTACACTTTAGTAGCCATTGATATTAACTTGCTCTGCTATATTCTACGTGCAGAAGCCAAAAGAATGTATTGGTGTATGAAACGTTGAAAGAGTACCTGTACTTATAATGCCACGCCTTGTGTGATAACTTATTTATTTGCTAATTATTGTTATTTTTATAATCAAATGTTAACACTACTGTTGTTGTCGTTATTAATCCTTCTTATTATTAATTATAAATTTGAGATTTAATTATCTTTTGATCAGTCCAAGTTGACGGTGGATGATGCATGGTTGGTGGGTCAGCTCTTAAAATTACATCATACAAGCGGGGGAGTAGTTGAAGTCACGTCCATGTTCAATGTTAAAAGTAATCGATTTATAATTACTTGTTTTATTTTAATTCTATCTTAATTACTTCTACATCTCTTGAATATTCCGAAATTGTGCCAAGGAAAATTCGCTTTGATTTTCCCTATATTCTGAATACCACGTATAACAGCTATCCAAATGGTATAGTCTCTTAAACTATGCTGTTTAGGTCTATATAGGGATATGGACGTAAATAACTTTTGTTTAGCACAAAGTTATTTTCTCGAGAACTATTTGATGTTTTATGCTAATTTTTCTTCGGTAGGCTTGCCTTTGCTGTTCTGTTTGTGAACTGAATTTTAAATATCTTTTGAAAAATAAGAAACTGATCCAAGAGAAGGTACTGCCTGCTCATGTGGTCTCCAGTGGTAACAGGTCATCACTAAAATTTAAAAACATCACTCTTGCATGTATAGTACCAATAAATTGTGAAATGTCATGTCAACTCATATTCTATTCACTATTGAATGAGTGTGAACCCTACTTAAATAGGATCTATTCCTTATTTAATGGTAGATGGGGTATGAGTCAATATGATATTCTACACTTCATAAATACAAATAATATGATTCTATGAGTTAAAATTGTAATGAAAGAGTGATTAGGTAACAACAGCACATATCTTTCTTTTCTTTTCTTTTTCCTTTACCCCTCAACCATTGTATTCTTAAGGATTAGAACCTTCAATCTCTTTTTAGGAGTGTGGCTCGGTTACCACTGCAAGTAACGCTTGTTAGTAACAACACACATATCTTTAATCCTTACCAAAAGGCTCTTATGGAATACATTTTTTAGTGACATTTTACCATGTCAATCGCAGAAATATCACCCATCTAGTCTTTGCAAGTTTTGTGTATTCAATTACAACCAGAAACTAGAAACTCAACTACAGGTTTTAGTTTTTAAATTTACGTTAAATTGATGCTATTAAAGTGTTTTTCAGGTAAAAGTTTAGGCTGAGGAGATGATTCGTCCCACTCCAAATAGGATTACTTGAGAATCAAAACCACAATTTATCAGCAGAAGACCAATTAAATGAGTAAACCTTGATTCTTGAAAACATATACTAGAAGTTTTATCATATGCTAAATTTACTAATAATGAAGGAAATAAACAAAAAAGAAAACTGACTATTTCACAACATAATATGCTATTACAATTCTTATATTTCATACACAACAACAACAACAATAATATAACCCAATCAACACGATTTGATAACAGTAATAATCACATTAGGCATACGTCATTTGGGGGCCAGGCATATAGTTTTTTTTTTCTTTTCTTTGTTACATCATCTATTTTTTTTAATTGAGTACTTCTTTTTTCAGTTTGGGGGAGGGGGACAGGGTGCATTCACCCCAATCCAGAGATTGAATCCTGGTCCTTGATCTGAAATTACGAGTCAACACTTTTGACCACTAAATTAATACCTCATCCGTTGATACAATATTGTCTAGATAACTAATGATGCATGAAATGGAATGAAATATAATGAAATAGAGTGAAATGGAGCATTTAGAATAGAATAAAAATTTCACTCAATTATTTGAATATTCAAGGATGAAGTACTCGAGTAAAGTTGTCAATGTAAGTGTTTAGCTTTGAACACTTAGCATATATATATATAATTTTTTTATTTTGTTGTATGATTCTTTTTTTTTTTTGATCATGTTTGTATAATTTTTTTATCTAAGTAATTCTTATTTTTTATAATCAACTAAAGAATTTTTAAAATGAAATGGTCTAACAGTACAGATCCAACTAAATAACTAGAGTTGGTTTTGGGCTCATGTTGGTATTAAAAATTTTATAAAAAAAATAAAGAAATTAACTCAGGAGTGTCCGTGGTATGTCCAAGCCATGTCCACAGTGAATTAGAGCTGTGTCTGACGCGTGTCCGGGCTCTCTGGCGCGTGTCCGGGCTCTTTGGCGCGTGTCCGAACTCGAAAAAATTATTTTTTTAATTGAACAGGTACAGACGGGTGTCGGATATGTATCATATAGGTGTATCATGTGGGTGTCGTGTCTGACACGTGTCCGACACGTGGACACACCATGAACTTGGTGCGTGCTTCTTAGGTTATCACTATGCTATATAGGAATTAAATTGAAAATGAATGAAACAGAGAGTATTATAATTATGTATTTCATCTCATTTCCCTCAAATTAGGGAGAAGAAAAAACAAGGAGAGGTGATGGAATGAGATGCTCATCTTATATTCCATTTTATTCCATCCACTTGGATTGTTTGTATCCAAACAATGGTTTTTCGAAGGAAAAAAAAATTGAAGAACTTCCATTTATTCTATCTCTTTCTTTTCCATTCGATCTCCTTCCTCCGATGCAAAATATAGAATTAACATTTCACATCAATCAGACAATTAATTGAAAAAATAAAATAATATATTTAATTGTCACTTAAATTGTTGATTTTAATGGGAAATTCTAGTATAATTAAGTCCCATGTAATATTATTGACAATTAGTGCACGCTCGATCAACCATAATGACTTTGAAATTTCTTTAAAACATGACATTCACAGAACAATACACAATCATTTCTTGACCTTTCTATTTGTTTTTTTCAATTAGTGCATTAAAATGATGTCCTAAATCTAGATTATGTCTGCCTCTTTTATTCTAAGGGTGTTTTTGGTTAGAGAGTAAAAATAGGAATAAAAATTATCCAAATGAGCATCATGTATAATTTTACACATGAAACTTATCTAAGAAAATTTTACCTTCACTTTTATTCCCCGACCCAACACACCCTAAAAATAACCCTAAGGTCTTTGTCTTCAAGCTTGAAAATTGCAATTCACTTCGAAAGAAAATTTCTTAGTTTTCCTAATAAAGGATAATTTTGTAAAACTTAGACCATTTCTGGGTCAAAGTAACAATTTTGAACGTGAAACCCCTATCCATGTTGCGTCATAGCATGACTTTTTTTTTGTTTTTTTTCAAGTTCCTCTGTATTCAGATCTGACTCATTTCCGAATGAAGATACTGAAAGTGAAAGGTTTTTGTTTTGAAAAAAAAAAAAGAGACCACCATTTTCGGATGAGAAAATCCGAAGGGCCAAACCAAAATCAAGTCCTAGTGGTTTAATACAATACGTCTAAAAAGAAGAAAAGCTTGATGCGAAGATTATAATGATGGAAACAAAGGCAGAGGTTGCAATAGTCTTCCGATCTCATGGTCTATGGACCCAAAAATACGTAAGCACAAGCAAAGAGAAATTAAATTAATAATGGCTTTTGCTCCACGAATGCCATGCCCGCCATCTCATCATAGCTAATAAATAGAGCATTGCTTGGGTTGGGAGGGGAAACCTAAATCTTGTCCATAAACCCATTCTTGCATGCTATTCTTTTGTTTCCATTTTATTTATTTTTTTTAAATTTTAATTGCCGAGAGTATTTGTTGACTCGGCAATTGAGATACTAATCTCTTGTCATACCATTACCATAGTGAGGATCACTTTTAGTTATGCTTATTTCGTATATGTGCATTTCAAAATCGAATTCTGAATCACATACTTAAGAGTTTCAAATCCCTTTCACATCGAAATATAGCTTGATAGTTCCTTTATTTGCATTCTTTCTCCTTCACCTCTATGTAGTGGAATGGCCACTGAACATTCTACTCCGCAATCATAGCCCTTAAACGGCTTTTGGTGGGTTCTTGTTGGCCTTTGGGGGGATAGCATTATAGAGGCTTTCTTCTTCATGCTCCCATAGATCACCACTCACGAATAATTCTGTCGCATCTTTTCAAATTTTATATTCCAAGTTTCTGGCATGATAAAAGCTAAGGCCTTTTCTAACTTCTAAGAAATTGACACACTAAACCGGCCTCCCCTAACTCCACTGGTCAAAGAATTCAATTGAATCAATGCTGGGGCCTACTATTATTATTATTATTCATAGTTTCAGCCTGTTCCTTTCGTCAACCAAATTTGGTCTTCGGAAATATGCTCTGCTAGACGACAAGGGCTTTTAACCTCTAAGCTTCAATTAGCTAGCTAGCCCATTTTGAAAACAGAGGGTAAGCTCCAAAAAGTCTCATGTTGGGCTACGGCTTAAATTCCAATTGTTCTGTTTCTGGGGGGTTCCCTTCAGCCTGCAAAAGATTAATTACTGTTGTCCCAAAAAATAACACTGAAAATTTTGTGCAGGTATGTATACAACTAGCACACCACAATTTAAATTTGTTCCTTTTTTTTCTGGGTCTGAATTAGTGCCTTTAAAAATGGAATAACTAACATTACCTTTTACATATTACTTTCTTCAACAAGATATGCATGGCTGCATAAAAGTCACCAAAATGAGATTTAACTTAGGTATTTTAACGAAGTTAATTATTATTGTTGTTATTTAGAACAAATAGCAGTATTATTTACATACATTTTGTTTTTACATGCCATATTTATTTTTGTAAACAGCTTCCCTTGAATTCACATTGGTCACATTTGTGATTTTGTTTCCCTCACAATTCATATCACTCAAAAAATTATTCCTTCCCTATTCCACATTTAGCTTATTTCATTTTGGGGACCTTACATCTAGTAATGATGATATTGATAAGAGTTCAGGAACAGCATAAAAGGTAAAGGCGTTAGGAATCAATTTTTTCATATCTGAGATCTATGGGAATAGAATAGGAAAAAAAAAAGATAGTTCCCATGTCCTTTATTTCCCTTTGTCTTTTTCTCCGTTTGGATAGAAACGATAAAAAAAAAGGTTGAGAGAATCTCATTCCCCGTATCAAGTACCGCCAAACTTTCTGGAAACAATGTAGTATATAGTATATTTGCCATGCACAAAAGAAAAAGAGTAAAGAGAGAACTAGCTTTTGGCAAAAAAAAAACGAAGACTAGACAACAGGTCTTCCGAAAAGAGGACAAGGCTTCCTGTTCATCTCTTTCATTTGAGAAACGTGCTTCAAACTATTTGATTTTAGTTTTTTTTTTTAATCAACGCTTATTTTACAAAGTTTTTCAATTCAATAGTCTGAGAAACGCTCATCATATGATAATTCCCATGCAAAAAGCATGTGAATACGGTCAGCATTGATTCCTACGAATTGGTATCAATAAATAAATAAACAGTACAAATTTTAAGATTTGAACTATGATTTTCCTAACCTCAGGGCCAACTGCGAACAACATTATTCAACTAGTATTAATCAAACTTCAACAAAAATACTTGTAACACCTTAAACAAATTCTCTAACCAGGGAAGGAAGCAGGCCAGAAGGAACAAGATAATGTTTAAAATGTCGTAGTATAAAAGAAAATTCGAGGGACACGGATGAGCACACTTTTCCCAAGTTTGGCACCACCCTTAGATTTGTCAGCGAAAACGTTGTAAAAGCAGACAAGACACATGCGAATTATGTAATGATAATATTATAAAATACTACCATAATCCACCAGTAGTAGCTGTTTGCGTAATCGAATAGAAGTGCAGTTATTGCTGAAAACTACAATTGTTTTTATTAATTCTTTTCTTTTAATTATTTGCAAAGCTCCCAATACAATACAAGTCCAAGTCAACTTTAGCCACATGAGGCGGCTCTTTGTGATAAAATATTTTCTAATCTCTATCAACCCCATTGCCACCATCAGTGGGTAAGGAATCAATCGGCAATTAAAAATAAATAAAATAAAGGAAATCTTCTAAAGAAGAAAAATGCAGGAAAAGAATCAAACATCTCAAGAAAGGTACCAAATAACTGAAAAAGTACGTGTTGACCAAACCAGTCTCGTGACAGATTAATCAAATCACGAACATTAGACAAAATCAACCGCACAGCAACCTTAACAAAGCAAGTACTACTGATTTGCATCTGCATTGTTGTTCTTCACATTGAGACATTAAACAACCAGTAAGGTTTGGCAAAACATTGTGGAGGGTGAACCTAATTACCTGCCGCCAAGTACTAACCACGAGGAAGAACACGAAAAACAATGCTATCTACTCCCTCAAGCAATGTTCCTCCTAGGGAAACAAATGTGAAATATTGGAATGTACATTGGCAAGTTGCCTCTTCATTACACATTTTCAACACGCAAGAGGATCATCATCACATAAACTCGACAACTCTCTCAAGGCTTCAACCTTCAACAAATCAAAAGCAGCATGCACGGTAGAAGCAAAAATATAAGGGGATCAAAGAAAACTCATGGTGCAATTTCCTACCAAATCTGACAACTAAATTTCAATAGCAAGTTGAGGAGCATGGTGGAAGTCAATATTTACTCTCTCATTTAATTTAAACCGGAAGACTGAACCTCTGCATAGAATTTCTATACTCTTAAGACCCGAGGACATGCTAGATATTAGCAGTTTATTGGAGAAACCTTAACATTACAATAGACAGAGGTACAAAGCAGCATCCACAGCTTATCCAAAACTAGAATTGGACCATATATTCTCATTATTAGCATCTAGCATTTACTACATGTCATGTGCACATACCATTTACAATAAAAGATAGAAGTCCAGGTGAGTTTACTTCAACGGCCAAAAAACAGGTGGTTGTACTACTATAGTAGTAAGTAATGTTCTCGTACAAACCAATTATTCATAACACTTCCCTTACTCCTAGACATCTCATTTATTAGAAGCACATAATGACAAAGGCAACTTAATTGCAAGGATAAAGCTCTCAATGCTACCTGCCAACCACCTATCCACATATACACAAGGAAATGAAGCAGTACAAATCACGTAATGTAGGGAGCTGTACCCCAAAATTCATGTTACAGATCTTGTGATGAATTCAGAAAAAGTAAGAAGTGTTTCACAGATCAAACCATCCATCCCCTCCCCTTCCCTCCCCTTTCAAGTGGCCAACACATACTGAAAGTAAAGAGTCAACAAGATGTTCCCTAAAAAGCCATACCCTTAACATAAAGGAAAAAGATTAAAAGAAGACACCAACGGCTAAGAATCCCTATAATTGACCCTATAATCGACAGATGCGAGTCTTTAAAACACTCTGCATGAAATTCCTAAATATGAAACAGCAGCAGAGCAGAAACCCATTTAAGGAAAATGAAGATTGTTACAAGATTGAAGTTAAATGACAAACAACCAATGTATTTCAGGAAAATTGGGGAGGGAATGAACTAAAGCACAGCATCAGCGTTACATTCTCAAATATTAAACACCAGTGAAGACAGAACCACTTACACTAGAACACAGTTATTACAAATTTGAATTAAAAATTGCAATCCCAGACGATTTGAGGGTGAACTAAAAGTGTGCCACAGCCTTTCATTTCATGTTCAGCTCCAAGTCATATGAATAGAGTCAGAGACAAGCGCAGAAGATGAATAATATAACATCTACAGAATGGTGCTTTTATTTTGCTAGGTGACTAGTTGATGTACATATATGCAGGCATTTACAATTACCGTATTCGTTTAAAACTGCTCAAAAGATTCATTCGTACAAACAGAAAAATCCAGACATCAGCATTAGATTTTGACATTTTCATTTTAGTATTACTACCCATACACATTTGACATAACTGGAATATAACGCAGCAGCAGCAGCAACCAAGAGCAAGACATTAAGGTGTAGTGTTCAACACATTATTGCAGAGAATTGGCTGAACCCCAAGAGAAATTTTCCCAAACAGTAAAGCATTACATTTCAATTCTCAAAGGAACCACTTATAAAACTTTCTCCCTATAACAGCTAACAAGAGGGGAGCTAGCCTCCCCAATCCCCACCATTTTTTTTTTCGTTTTTTTATTTCAATGTACACAACATACAAAAGAACCCTATGACAAAAAAAAAAAGAAAAAACAAAAATTTGATCTTCATTTTTGTACAGAAGGTAGGTACCCAACAATATAGAATCCAAAAAAAAAAAAGCAGAAAAAAAGAAAGAAACCCAACTCACCTCCACGGAGGACAACCCAACAAATCTCTTTTAATTTCTCATCAAAACTGATCCTTTTTTCCAATTCCAATCCCAAATTTCAAATTTTCAAATTCCACTGCCACGCAGAACCTGAAGCAAACTGGAAGCATTCCTCCTCACCTTCTCATTATCATCCTCCAGCAACCCAACACACGTTTCCAAAACCCCTTCTCCGATGGCTTCCAGAGCAGCACCTTCACTGCAACAACAGAGAGAGTTAAGAGCCATAAGCGCGTACTGAACACCCCTCGAGCTTCCATTCCTCAAAACACGACCCAGAATCTGAACACACCCATGGAACCTCTCCATGTGCTCCCTCCCTTCTTTGCACTTCGCCAGGACCCCAACAACCTCAACGGCTCTCTCGAGCCCAGAATCGGCGCTCCGAAGGAGAACCGACACCGCCCCGCACTCCACCGCCCTCCGCCGGTTGTCGGGGAAGGAGCAGAGAGCGTAGAGAGCCGTCGCAGCTTCTTTCTTCTCTCTTCCCTTCCCGTCGCGGACGAGGGACACGAGGGATTCGATCGCGTGAGGGTACGCGCCGATAGTGGCCTTGTTGACCTCCACGACGGCGAGGCTGGTGAGGGTAGTGGCGGCGACGGCGCGGCAGTCGGAGGAGGCGGAGGAGGAGGAGACGACGGCGACGAGGCGGGAGACGACGCCCTCGGCCACGAGGCCGACCTTGTTGTGGTCGTCGAGGCTGAGGTTCAGGAGGAGCGAGAGGGCCTTCTCGCGGAGGAGGGCGGCGGAGGAATCGACGCAGGAGAGGAGCGGTGGGACGATTCCTGAGTCGGCGAGGCGGCGGCGGAGGAGGGAGTCGCGTTTGGAGAGGCGGGTGAGTTGGTTGAGAGAGTCGATTTTGGAGGCGGCGGAAGAGGAGGAGGTGAGGGCGGAGATTAGGGTTTCGGGTTGGGAGGGAGAGGGAGGGTGGTGGTTGTGGTGGTGGTCGGAGGGGAGAGGGGCATAGTTGGAAATGAGGCTGCGGAGGGCGTGGTTGGGGATGAGGGAGGCGTGATCGGGGAGGGGCAGTTTGGTAATTGGGCAGGTGCGGTGTCCGGCGTCTAGCCACCGTTGGATTGAGGAGCGGTCGAAGGTGTGGCCTGATGAGAGGATAACAGGGTCCGACATTATTTCCAGCGAAATCGGACACTTGAAATGTTCCGGAAGCTGAGCCGCCATTGCTGCCTTTTTCTTTTTTTTTTAAGCTCCTCAGAGACAGAGACAGAGACAGAAACACAGGCACACACTTTTTTTTTGTTTCTCTCTCTAGTGTGTGTGTGTGTGTGTGTGTGTGTGTGTGTGACGGAGTGAGATGAGAGGGTTTATGAGGTTTTTGTTGTGGAGGCTGGCTCCTCTATGCCCTATGCTATGCTATGCTATGCCATTGGTATAGCTACGCTTTGGGGTGTTTTCTAACGAGGATTCTGATCCTGCTTATGGGGGACTCTCGGCACACCGAAAATACATCACTACCCTCCTTCTTCTTCTTTTTTTAAATACTTTTCTTCTCTTTAAAAATGGTTTTTTAAAAATTACAAAATATTTTTTGTAATAAATGAATTCGCTTTTAATACATTGATAATATAAATATGATTATTTTTAATTAATATTTTAACAGTAATGCAAATGAAAAAGTTTGTTTCTGAATGTACATAGTTTGTAAATCAAATCAAAATTAAACTCTTGGTAAACTCTTTATTTGAATAATTTTCAGGTCAAAAAACTGATTTAAATAGTTTACAATTAATTTCTTTAAATGAAAATTTGAACTTGTAACTTAAATGAAAAAAAATTAGCACAATTATTTGTTTCACTAGAGTCTGTGTATAAAAAAATTAAAAAAAACTCTAAATTACTTATATAACGTCAATACAAATTAACTAGTATTTATTACAAGAGTTTTTTTAGAAAAAAAATTACAAGAGTAGTTAATGCATACTTCAACTATTATAATTTATAAGATAGTATAAACAAAATTATCTATATGGTTTGTTTAATTATTTCAATACAGAATCGTGCTATGCTTGAGCATATTTGCTATTTAAATTATAAAATGGTAATATATTAAGATTTGACTTTGGTCATATTTTAAAAATAATTATAAATTTATTTTGAGCATTATTTATTTAAGCACACAGAGTCTCAAGCATTTCATAAGATTATTGGCTAAGTTATTTGAATTGGACTAGTGGTCTAGAATATAAGTAGTTTGTCTGAGATTCAAATTTCATATTGATGTATGTGAAAAAAAAAAAAGTGCTGTTACCTTAGGTAAAAGACAAATAATGCATTAGCTTTGCAATTACTTAAGCTTTGGCAACATGTTGTGTTAAAACATTCAGCAGCATTTTGAGAGATCAGAAAAAATGGTGAGAACTAACGTAACAATGCTTGTGTAGGAGCATATATATATATATATATATATGATCATAATGTAATGTATTTTTTACATTAATTTCAGAGTTTACTAATTATTATGCATTGACAATTTTTTTTTACAATATTATCTAATTATATAGTTTCACATTCATTATTTAAAAATTTATACAAATAGAATAATTCAATTAGATGATAATATAAAATATTTTATACTATTAATATATTAAAATTAAACGCTTAATTATATTTTTTATTTATAAAATTTAGTTATTTATTTTTTTCATTTATGAAATTTAATTATTTGTTAGTAGGGGCACAGTGGATTTTAGAAAAAAAAATTGCACTCTTCACAATTAGAAAATATTATATTATTATTTTAGTTTATTGCTGATTATAATGTATGTCGGAATGTAATTGTTGATTATTATTTGCAATTAATTCTTTACTTATTTTTCAAAAATTACTTTTATTGATTTTGAAATGCAAATTTAGTTAAAAATATTTTTTATTTATTTTAATCTCGCTAATAACAAGTTATTAATATAAACAAAAATCAAGTCACTATAATTTCCCACGAAATCCATATTTTGACAATATTAAAACCGTACACCCATGTCTAATGAAAAGACCAGAATATTGAATTCTACCATTATTATCTCATGGCAGTGGCATATGAAGTGTTAATGAAAGAAGGGTATTTAGGAGATTGCATAGGAGCTCCGGTCTTTGTTTCAATCCTCCCCTGTTCTTCTGTCGGTCACTTTAGCAGAAATGAGAGGGAAAGAGAGTGGCGTTTCTTTTCAAAGGGCCTAAAGTCATCATTCCATTACCTTTAACCCTGTTGACAAGAAAGCCAGACTTCATCTATAACCACTAAATGTTGTGACGTGAGTATAAATTTAGGAAAAAAAAAAGAAATAATAATTATCCTAAATTATGGGATATTATTATATTAATTCAATTTATTATTGAATGAGATATAAATTCTATTTAAATGAGTTTTATTTCTCATCTAATGATGAATAAAGTATAAGTTAATATGATATCTTCATATTTCATGATTATAAATAACACAACTCTTAGAAAAATGCTATTTGTACTTATATATGATAGGCTATTGTATTAACGCACACTCTATTAATTATTAGATGAGATGTGAATCATATTAAAATAGAGTCCATACACAATCTGATAGCGAATAAAATGAGTTGAGATCATATACCATATATAATCGGTGCAAATAATGCACTTTATAAATTTATTATGTCATTTTTTCTACACGCTCACAATAAGATTAATAGGCTCATAAATAAGAGAATATATGTTGTATAAAATTAGTGAAACTCATTTTCACTGTAATCATATGCAAAGAAAACATGATAAAATTGATAATGATTCATGATTTACTAAACATTATTTTTCAAATACATTATTTTTAAACAGTTTAGATAATAACAACGAAAATTATATTTTTTTCAAAATCAAAGTATTTTTTATCAAAACTTTTAAAATATTAATCTATCATTGAAAATAAAAATAATTCATAATCATACGGTTAAAAATTTTAAAATATTAATATACACTTGATTTTATGGTAAATTATATAAAGAGTACCTACCTAAAAAAATTCTACAAAGAGTAACAAAATATAATTTTTTGGATGAATCAATAGTATCCACTATTTGAGAGCGACTTATCTCTTTAAAACGTATAGCTTATAAAAGTGAGTATTATATCTGGTCATGAAATTATCTTTATAAATCATTTCCTTGAAATCAATATATATATATAACGATTAACGACATTAGTTAAAAAAAATTAACGACATTAGTTAAAAAAAAAAAACGCAACTACACGGGAGAAGAATAGAGAAACATAAACCCTTCGTTTCATTGAGAATTGAAATGACGAAAATACCCATATACAAGAGTCAACAACTTAAAAAGTCCAAATTTGTGAGCAAATCTCGCTTGTCGTCACACGTGTTTCACTCGTGGTATTTTATAGAAACTATTTTTTTATTTAATTTGAAGAAAATAAATAGATTGGTAGATCTTTCCCATCTTTGCCGGAGGGGAAAAAACTATACTCCAATTTTTTTTTTTCATAAACAATACACCAGAATTGTTAACTTATAAATGTATTTTATTCGAATTTCAATAATAGAAATCCATGCAAATCAATCGTAAAATAAATTTTAGAATTGTGTTAAATTATTCATATTTGAAGTCAGATTTTAAACCTTTGATCAACATCTACCCTCTTAAATGAGTTTACTATACATAAAAGGATTAGTTATTCCATCCAACAATAAATATCCTAAGAAATTAAAAAAAAAAGTCAGATTTTTCTTTTAATTTGATATAAACTATCAAAAGTTAAACGATAAATAACACTAATATGGGATAGAGAAAAAAGGGAATGGAGCCTACCTTCAATACAATCACTTAGCAATGATATATTATTCCAACATTAATACTATTTTAACACCAAAAAATAGATATCTAAATAAGACACACACTCTATTATTATTGGATAAGATGGTGATATCCATTATTTTTACACATTCATTACATTCAATAAAAATAAAATGAATGTCTTACTTAGACATTTATTTTTAAATAGTGAAATAGTAATAACCTTATTCAAAGAATTCTGGCAAATAAAGATAGATTATTCAAAAACTATATATATATATATATTGAATCCACTATGTGCACGATTGATATATATTATTTAACTAAAAACAACCCAATTAAATCAAAGTGAGAAAGTGACCAGATGATCCGCGCACATGTGGTAATCTCATAACCAACGCCCTCTATGGCCGGGGGGCAAGGGAATTTAACTTCACTCCTGGTCCTATCCCATACACTGGCCCTACCATACACATGAATATTAGCCCAGTAATTAAATATTTTCCAAAATCCTTTCATTCGTTCTGTCATCTCTTCCACCACCACCATTGAAGCAAAATCCTTGATAATTCTTCACCATATCATGTATGATCATTGAATATTTATTGATTCCATCCTGAACTGCAGGAAAGTAAGTAACATTGCAAAATATTGTGCAATCTCTGCCAGCAATAATCCAACCTATGTTGCATATCAACTATATCCATGATAGTGGCTAACTTGGGGTTAAGTGTCGTTTTAATAAATCTTCGTGAGATAATTGTTATTTATCTATAAAAGGATATTTGAGAGGATTTGTTAGGAGGATAAATCATTTATCTTTTAATGACCATAATTATTTGTTATGAGCTAGTTGAGATATCAGGCATCATCGATGCAAATGAAATAAAATAATTAAATTTGATAATAAAGGTATTACCATATAATAATTGAACATATTATGGTAGAGTATTAAGATATTAAAAGAAATTAAGATTGGTCTAGTAGTGAGAAATTTGAATAAAAAGTTTGAAGTTCTAAATTCAAAACCTCAATACAAACAATATAATTTTCAAAATATTAAAAAAAAAACAGATTTTGTTAGGATGCAAAAGAATATGAGGGTAGAGATGCCCTTATTCCAGGGCAGCATGTCTAAACAGGACAAAGGGGTTGATAATTGATTTGTGATCACTAGGCCGTCCCCAGGTGTTCAAAAGTTTGTTTCCACTTACATGATTGTATCAGGTATCAAGCAACAAAGAATGCCGTTAATTTTGCCAAGAATGTATTTAATATTGAAAATGACGTCTCCCATGTACAAAGAGGTACAAGCTTATTAGAGGGATCGATGATCGAGCATGACCCAGCATCAAGTTTCTCTTCTCCAGTTTGTGACCTCAATACAGAGTTCATTCCATGATTGAACATGATAAGATGAAATCTTCTCCTTTTCTGAAACAGTTCACTTTTGGGTCGCTTCTTTCCCGGCCTTTGATGTTAGTTTCAGAGGTTTGAATGTTTGATCTTTCTTTGTTTCTTCTTCTCCCCTGCATAGAGTTAGAGGTTGTTCGGGATTTTTTTTTTCCTTCCGCGACAGTTTTTCAAAAGTAAAAGCTATTTTGATATCAAGGGTATATTTGTTTGGAGAGTATCACTGGGAATAAATTTTTTGTGAATGAGATTCATGCATAATTTTATATATAGGATTTATCCATAAGAATTTATATCATATTTTTACTTTTCTAACTAAACATATCCTAAGTGAGAAACTAGATATTAAACTAACTTTCTTAACCATACAAACAAAATAGATTATTTCGAAATTGCGCTTGATTTGACGTATTTACATATAAATTTACTCTTTATATTATAATGAATTATAAAATTACTTAAATATTTTTTTACAACTATTTTACTATAAACACAATGCTTGTTGGTTACAAAAAATTTGACGGATTGCGTGGAACACACTCTTTGATAATTGAAACCCATCTAACCAACAAAAAAACTATATATTTATATATTATTATATTTCTTTAAAATTTAGAATTAAATATTAGTATATTGATAGTGTAAAAAAGGTTTTATAAACTCATTCAAGCATGTATTATCAAATGAGTAACATGGTTAGTTTCTATCTTATTGCTTGAAAAATAATCTAAATGTGTAAATTTAATTACATAGCAATATAAAACTTTTTTTATATTATGAATGTACTAAAATTAAATTCTAAATTCATGCTAAATGGGAGTATTTAAGTATGCTTGTTTCCTTAATTCCTGGGTTCTATCAAATAGTCTAAATGTAGCTTTGGCGTTGAATGGAGAAACGTGGCGTTAATATTTTGCATCTCGTGAACACCAGTGGAGGCATGCCCGCATTGTCTCAATTTTTAAGGGTAAAGAGACATCAACTTGATAGGTCTCTTTTTGACAATTCATGCGTAGGCAAGCTCTGAGCACTTTTGTTTGCAACCGGCCATGATTATAAATCATATTCACACACATCATAAACTTGTTCAAAATTTACTATTCTTGTGCACACCCAATTCCATCAACAGCGTGAAATCTTTTGCTCAAATTGAAATGAAACAAGATAGCGGTAGTGGAGTAAGTGAGTAGAAGCCAAACCCCAATTAATGCACGAAGTGCTAGTGAGTGTGAGTATCCATGCATAGAAAAAGTGTTGGATGGGCATTATCTTGAGCAATAATGATAGATATAAGGGAAATACACTCACATCTTATATATTATTGAATATGATATGAATTTCATTCGAATAGGACTTACACCTCATCTAATGATAAATAAATTATGAATCGATACAATATTTTATATATCATGAATACAAATAACATAATTGTAAATATAAATGTTACTGGTAAGAAGTGGGGAAAGGGACATGGCCCTTGCAAGCCAACAAAAAGTGAACGGCACGAAGCTCCGTACAATTATAGAGCGACAGCTGTGCAAGAAAATGATGACTTGAAACTGTTCCATGTAAGTCTCAACGGAAAGAGTGTGCATTGATTTGAACATTGAATGGATGAGAATGGCCCTGAAATCTCTGCCTCTAAGACCACAGTTAATCACATAGTTAATCGAAAGAAAAACAACGTACTACGTAGAAGAAAAAAAAAGAATTGGATGTGATTGTGGGGTTATGATTTGTTTGTATTTGTCATATAGGACGGGAACGTGATTCATGAGAAGGGCGAAGTGCCATGTGTCTCACCGTTGGGGCCCTTTATATACTCGTGAAAGGGAATTAATTTCGCCTCTCTTTTCTTCTTGTGTTATACCAATTTAAAACTAATATATTGTCTGCATTGTATCATTTCAGTATTTAATTAGAAAATTGTCAATTTCTTTAGCAGAAAATTCATTATATACTAGCTTGGTACAATGATTGATCCCCACATTGATAGATGAGCGATGACGGTCCACTCTTTATAATTGTAGTGACCGCTTTGGAAAAAAACATGTAGATCCCTTTCATCGAAAGTTTCATCTCTAGTACCTTGAGTCTATTTTTGTAGTTAAGATTTGAGTTTAATTTAGATGGAGTCACAATATAAAATTATTTTATATTATTATGTAATTAAAATATTTTATTTTAATAATATATAATTGGATTATTATATTAAAATCTTTTATGGTATATTGAAATTAAATACTTGAGATTTTTCACCATCCTCTCCTTTGTGTTCTTGAAGCCAATTAGCCTCCGATTGGGGTGCAACCATCTGCAGTTTTTGGACCACTTGGTTGGTTTCAGCATCTACCTATCTTATTAATTAATAGGGGTCGCGTCCACTCGTGGGTCTCTGGCCATGGGGCCTGGCTAGTGTATTGGCTAGCATGCAGAATTATAAATCCAAAATTCAATAATTTTGTTCCCAATTTATTCAGGTATGTGTTGGCTTTTGATTTAAGTCCTCAAGGTTCTTGCAGGTTATACTGTAGGATAAAACTTTTATGACATTATAGTTTTTTTTATTTTTTATTTTTTAAACTTAAACTCAATACCGTAATTAAAGGAAGTAAGTACCCAACTACTTTGATCCAACTAAAGATTAATGCCTTTGCATTCAGTTATGAGAAGAGAAAAAAAATTACTTACCATGTGCATGTGGAAAACTTTTGCCACGGTTAATTCATGGAAGCTTCATTAATTGATTTATAGGCATGCAGATTCCGTAATTTTCTTTCAGTTGATACGAACGCTATATTAATATTCATCAATGGTTAATTTGCCTTCACTCTTACCTGCTAGCTAAATCATAGCTACTGACTAGTTATGGTAGTATCTAACTTCAATTACTGAACACTATTTTTCTAGAACTTGATGACTCTACGATATCATTATATTGTTGATATTGAATATAGATGCAGGCTTTTGGCTGATTGAGAACACTTTCTTGTACACCTGAAATCCCAATTCGGATACACTTATAAACTACAGCAGCAGGAAAATATTGACCTAGTGTTGGTTCTATAATATAATAGTATCCAAGGCCCTTCCTTCTCTTCAATTTAATTCTATGATTTTTGTACGTCTAATGTTATTCTTTATGGACATATGGTCATTCTTCCATTTTAGCCCAATCTCCAAGCCCAGGACTTGAGTCATTCTATTTGTTTCTGGAGCAGACAATTCGGTATTTGAAAATAGTTTATAAACTTCGACCAAAAATAAGGGTTATAAACAAATTTTTCTTCAAAGTTTTTGAGAAAATGGTGAGGGTCTTCTATTTTCTTATGGGATATGCACCCATATCTATTTCAAAAAAAAAAAATTTACAAGATTAAGGGATCTTAAACCCGCCAATGACAGGTTTGACTAAACACCATATTTTCGTAAATTTTTCCCATAATCTCATATTTCAGTATAAAGCTCCTTGAAAACTCATATACAAAATAAAAATGACATTTTATTACAAATCAAGTAAATTCAAACATGCGCTGCTATGTATTTTTTAATTATTATATTATATATTAACATTTATGTTAAATTCAAATAGAAAACAAAGGTTAGCTATTTACTAAGCCTTCTTGTACATATTTTTAAAATTTATTATTTAGGTTAAATTTATTCTTTTAAAGTCAGGACAGTCGTTATAATAAATAAATTAGTTCAATTTATTTTTCACAAATTAGGTTTACCAATTCGGTCTCCCTAATTAAATTTCACATTAGCTTAGTCTCCATAATTAGATTGAACATAATACCCTTTAGATTTTTCTAGCCAACTTTGTAGTTAAGAATTCCAATAAGGGCACTAGTTAGAAAATTTCATTTCCTTTATGGAGGATTTTTTTCTTTTCTTTTTTTGGTCCTTTATGGGGATAAAAATCTTCTATTCCCAAATAGTGTCCTATTCCCTGTCCTCCTAACTATTTATTGACATGTGAAAGAAGTATATTGTATATTTAATAACTTATTAATTTTTAAATCTATATTAATTCTTATATTTACACGTAAAAATAAATAATTAAAGGGATAGGAAAGGGGATATCATACGAGGTCAAAAGATTTCTATCCCCTTTATAGAGGGTTTAAATTAATGTTTGATTAAAGAATGATTAAATTGTTGAATTAACATTGGATAGACCAAATTAGGAATAGAAATAATATGATAGACAAAAATAAGATTCTTGTAAGCTTTTAATTAATAGTGTTTTAACTTATTATTGAACTATTTCTATCCTCCGGACCCCGGTCCTTGTTACATTTCCAGAAGAATTACTAGTCCTCAAGTTTGTCCTTTTTGGAGGGAATAAAGAACTAATCACATGCTCTTGAGAACGGGCTTGCCCAAATGATTCATGCATGCAGAATTTATAGTGCAGAGGCAATTAAGTTTCTAACGACCCTCTATCAAAGTGACAGTTATGTCATTGGAACCGGAGTTGAGTCTACCACGTGATGATGAATCTGTCTCTGAGAAACATCTCTCCGAATATAATCCTGGTCTTCCAGGTTGAGGCAGTACCGCACTGTCACTGTCCAACATCACAAGCACTGATGAAATTGTTGGCCTGTCTTCTGGGTGCTGCTGAACGCATGAAAGCCCCACTTGTATGCACCTTAGAGCTTCCGAGGCAGCAAACTCATTCTCAAGCAAAGGATCCATCAGCTCCAAGGCCTTACCTTCATTCCAAAGCTTCCATGCCTGCCAATTTAGGCATAATAGCATTGCATAATCAAATCCATTATTGAACATACTGATTTAGACATTGAAATCGCCAGCTGGTGAACCGTGTACAAACAAGTGTGGATTTCGATTGTATGAGTATTGAATCCACATCGTGCCTTTAGTCACATTACATTTTTGTCCATTATTAGTTAATATCACATTCAACAATTACATGTCTAAAATCCATACTTTTTCATACATGGCTCATTAAGGGATAAAGATCAAAAGTAAGGTACATATTCACTAGTATACTCACATGGCCAAGGAGATTGAGTTTGTGATCTGGGTGAAGAAATCCTTTGTTTTTCTTGCCGCTCAAGAGTTCTAACAGTAAGACCCCAAAGCTAAAGACATCTGATTTGAAAGAGAAGTGTCCATCGATTGCATACTCTGGTGACATGTATCCACTGTAACAATTGCAAAAGATAAATTATTTTAGCAGTCAAGTTCAGAAACTTTGCTTAGGTTTAAGTCATGCGTCTTTGTGCATACTAGGTTCCAACTACTCTCTTTGTCTTTGCTTCAGTTTGATCACCACCAAACATTCTAGCCATTCCAAAGTCAGAAATCTTTGGATTCATTTCCGTGTCCAAAAGGACATTGCTTGCTTTCAGGTCTCTATGGACTATTCTTAGCCTTGAATCTCTGTGAAGGTAGAGAAGTCCCCTAGCAATGCCAATAATAATGTCCAGCCTCTTTTGCCAATTGAGGACAGAACGTTTGGTTTCATCTGATTCAGAATATTGCATGAATTAAACAGTATATTATGAGCTCACTCAATGTTTATGTGCAAATATGATTGTGGGATAGTTGAGAGGCCAACCAAATAATAATGAGTCCAAGCTTCTGTTCGGCATGTATTCATAGATTAACATTTTATTTTCTCCATGAATGCAGCAACCCAAAAGCTTGACAAGATTTCGATGCTGAAGTTGGGAGATCAAAATGACCTCATTCTTGAACTCCTGCAGGCCTTGTCCTGAACTCTCTGAGAGCTTTTTCACTGCTATTTCTTGTCCCGATGGAAGTTCACCCTAAAAGTTTCAACAGATCCAAGATATCATCTTCATTGTTACAGAACTGAGAGAATGAATTATTATTGTTGTTTTTGGCAGGAAAACGGAAAGAGAATAGTGAATCTATAAACTTAGTTAATAGACAAGTAGAAAATCTGACTGGCACTTAGAATATTTAGACTGATAAGCTACAAGAAAGTTACATTTCAATTAAAGATAATTATTTTTAAATGGGTTGAAAAGAAATGGGACTTGAAGCTAATTTTGTCTTTAATTAAATATATGGTTGTTGAGAATTTTCCTACTATGAAATCTGCATGACAGAGGACAGTTGTCAGAGACCAATATATAATGCATTGTTTGAAATTTCATTTTTGTATACAATTAGGGGCAAAAAGAAGTAGTGATGTACTTTGTATACACGACCAAATCCACCTTCTCCAATCTTATTGTAAACAGAGAAACTCCTAGTGGCGGCTTCAATGATGGCAATCTCAAATAATGGGAGTTCAAATTCATTCCTCTCACATGTAGCCCTGCCATCGCTAAATTGAGTATCTCTCTCTCCGGCCACTAGCAGAAGCAAAGAGCCATGGATCAATAAGCACTAACTTATAGAAAGAGACTATGGTACATAAAGTACCCAAGACCTTCAGATACGAGGTACACATACCTTCATTTCTTCGCCATTTCCTAATTATGAACCATAATGCTAAGACCAAAATTGTTGAACTTATCGATACACCCACAGGAAGAAGTACGAGTTTCTTCCTTTTGTTTCTGTCAGCGTTTGAATCTAGCATCACAAATAAAGAGATTAAAATATACACACACATATTTTGAGGAAAATAATGACTACATTGATTAATGAGAAAAAAAAACATAGAACCATTGATGTGATAAAGTTAACAACTAACATAGGCTAGACACGGATTGGTGGCATATACCTTTAATCTTCTTACCTAGTTCTGAAGCTGGAAGTCTCAAGTATAGGTCTTGACCATACACAGGAACCTCTCTAATATCAAATAAGTCCCCGAACCAAGCAATACAGCCTTTGCCACTTGCATTTATATCTAGTTTAGCATAAGCTATACAAGAGCAATTCTTCAAGCATTCTGCCTCACAGTCATTGATGCTAATGCCATAGTTTGTATGAAACTCTGCAGCATCTGGAAGTTTCAATCCTGTGAACTTCTCAAATGTGTCTCCATTTCCGCAAATCTGTGAATCCTTCCTAACACATCCACCTGACCATTGAGGCATTTTCCAATCTTGAGGCTGCCTAGGCTCAAACCCCTTCAAACACTTGCAAACAGGGGAGCTTTTGATGCTACAACTACAAGAGCCATAAGCACCACAAAGGCCATAATCATCACATTGGTCCCCTTGAACTGAGAACTCAGAAACCCAACTCGATTGATGATCATTCCATGAGAAATGCTGAACCAAACCAGATTGGCTAAGCACAAACCTTGAGATCATGTTGTCTTTAGCCTCATATGAGTAAGACACTTCATCAGAATCAAAAACAAATATGGGCTTGAAAACTGGATTTGCACTGAGAACTGGGTCAACTTTAAACTGTTGTCCATACCATGGTCCACTTCTGAAGATCTTCTTGTCCCCCTTGTGAAGAAAAAGCTGAGGAAGGCCACGAGGGTCCACACAGTAAGTGTATTCTCCTGAAGAAGGATCATCATGGCTCTTCCAAGAAGTCAAATGTCGGTTCAAGCCAGTTTTGAAGTTCCAACCAAGTCTCATTCGTGGCACCAATGTGTCAGATGGATAGTCAAAACTCTGCCACAAATACTCCTCAGCGATTCCATCTTCAAAGTCCTTCAAAACAAAGTTTCCAGTGTCTAGAAGCTGTGCCATTGGATTTCTTGTAGCTCTAGAAGAATTTGAAGACCACACAACACTTCCTGTGTGGCTGACAAGTAGGAGCTTCCCATCATTGCTGAATGTTAAGGAGCCATCAGAATTGGCTAGTGGCTTGTCTCTATTTGCAACCCAAATAACAGTTTTATTAGGAATGTGCTTGTACCATATTCCAAGATATGTGTGAGTGGAGTTGCCAGGACTGAAGAAGCCCAGTTCAAATTTTTGGGCAGGAGAGACTAGTGTGTGGTTGCCACTGATGGTTTGTGGTGGGGTTATGCTATCACCTGCTTCCAAAAGTGTTGGAAACATGGATATGAAGTAGCAACAAGTAGCAAGAAGAAATGAAAGGGTGAGCTGTGTTCTCTCCATGAGTGTTTTGATCCTTCATGTTACTACTTAAAAAGAAAGACAAGATCAGAGATTAGTTGTTTAACCTTTGTACTGTTCCCAAAATCTAAGGTTGATGACTCTCTGTATTTAATTGACCCACTAAACTTAGTAAAAGAAAGTCTTCAATTTGGAGCAGGTGTACCTCGAGGGCCCTGTTTCTTTTTGACAACTGGCAAGTCACACATGAAATGGAACCTAAAATAATTTTTGGTTGTCTTATTTCACTGTGACACTGTAATTGTTGAAACCTGGAAATTCAAGATCAGGAGTCATTAGGTAACATATACGTCTTTGGATTATAATGATATTTTTGGTGGGTTAATATTCTTGCATTGTTATTATTATTTATTTAAGTAATATGACATTGTTTTGACCGGATGATAAATACCTTATTAGATTATAGTATAAAAAAATTATTTGAATATAAGATTAAAATTACGTTTAAATACAAAAGTATTTTTTATAATCATTATAAATAAGGATGGAAGATTATTAGAATGAAAGTAAGTTATATTATTTATAATTAATTAGTATGAGATACTGTATCAACTCACTTTTCATCTACTATTTGATATTGTATAGATCATATTTAAATAGAAATTAGATCATATTCAATAATAAATAAAAGATAAATTAACATAATATCTCATATCATACCATATAAATATAAATAATATTTCTCTTCTATTCATTGTGATAAGAAATTATCGCGGTGCAGTATGAGAGAGTTAATTTTATGTTAACTTCTCATGTAACGTCAGCTTTAGGTAATCAAACTTAACAAAACAAACTTTTATTGGTGGGACAACCGTGAGGAGCCTATCATGATTAATTAACGACATCGAAGCTGAATCTAGAAGTAGGAAAGAAGGAACACAATTTGAAATTTCTAACCACACTGCCCTCTCATTCGACGCTTTACAGTTTTTTAATGACTCTTCATAACTAAATATTACAAAATTCCCAGGTCACATGTCGAGTGAGAGGAATAGCAGAAGACCCTTAGTCAGTGAGTTCTGGAAGATGTTGACAGAAGCAAATACTTTTTACCTAACTCTTAAAGTAAAGGCAGATATTAACAATTGGTTTCTAAATAATAGAATGTTTAAAGTCTCGATATCACATTGTACGCTTGTATGTTACTACATTTTTTTCAACCTAGGTTCTCTCGCGATCTGCATCTACGATCTAGATTTCCAGTAGCATTTATATATAGGTGCGGGGCCGGGCCGGGCCGGGCCCGGAACGTAAGAAACATTTGGGTGATTGTATGCGTGTTTCTTCTTGGTTCGCATAAAACATGAACTTTCTATATACGCAGTGTGTGGTGTTACGCTAAATAGCATGCATGTATCTCTGAGCCTAAGATGATGTTTGTGGATCTTTAAAAGTTTAAACAAAGCCCGTATGAAATTAGAGGCAGATAGAACCATGTTCCTAAGTGACGGAACCGCGATTTGGCTCTAAACAGCATGGTACGTACGATAACGCTATGAAACATAGATAACCAATCAGGATGAGGTCTTGAGGTTGGTTTAAGATTCGACTTGGGTCTTGGAACTTTAGGCCCCGACAGCAATTCGTCACTTTAATGAACCTGGGCTTCAACCCCTGAAACCAGTGAGCCCACCAGCTTTTAGGCTGGGCTCTCTCCTTAAGATGTCGACCAACGTTGTTGTGTTTTTTTTTCTTGTTTTTTTCATTTCCTTATTTATTTTTAAGAGTAACCCTAACTTAATTTAATAATGATATTTGTACAATAAAAAATTACAACATTCTTATATTTCTCACTTTAATACTATTGGATGTGATGGTGATACTCACTTGCTCCCCTCATTCATCACATCTAATAATAATAACGTGAAAAGTGTAAGAATATTGTAATATTTTATTGTACAAATACCATTATTCAATTTAATTACCGACTTGGGTATGATTGTCTCTAGTAAAAAGATATATGTGATTTAGGCAAAAAATAAATCCCAACTTATTCCTTGAAAAAAAATAACATTGGATAAATAAGATTGATCCATAAAAAATCAAAATATATTTTCTGGTCTCTCACAACTCAAAAATAGGACAAATTTGTATCTTCTGAATATTTTTCAAGAATTCTAGGACAAATTGATCTTAACAATTTGTAAAATAGTTTATATTAACTCCTAATAAGATAAATAAATAAAACAAATATGTTGAAATTCTTACTCTATTTCTAATTAAAAGTTATAAAGGTTGATATTCTAGTCTTTACTAATTAATTGTAACTAGCAGCGATTTCTAGTCTTTCTTCTTAATCTCATCTCATGATGATGATGCATGCAAATTATACGAGGGGAAAAAAAGAAATACTGGTTTTATATTTCCTTTCGGTCACTAGATTATTTCAATTCTAGAATTCGTTGCTTAGGCACCAGTAGTCCAATATATGGTTACTAGTTACCACTTTAATCTGTGATCAACAGAGAGTATTTTAATTTTTCAACATAATGAAAAAAGGAAGAAGTCTTGTTATCTTGCGCTTGAGCACGTAAATGCTTGACTCGAAAACAATGTTTAGATGGTTAAGCATTTTGAATATACAAATATAAATCAGATTAAAAGAAGTTATATTATCGAAAAAAAAAGATTAAAAAAAGTTATTATACAGGGTTTGCATATGAACGATGAAACCAATCGCGCGTGCCTTATTGCTCTAACTAACTTAATAGTATCAGAATATTTAAGAAGGGGATTAAATTTAAGTATTCTAATAAAAAAATTTCTATACATTTAACATATAAATTAGAAAGTTTAATTAAATATCTCTTGTTATTATAGGAGATTTTCGTCTCAGATATGCAGAAATGACAAATGTTAAAGGACAGAAACTATTTTATTAGAGATAATATTGATGAGACTTTGCTTAACTGTTTTCCAAATAATTTTATCGAAGCTTGAAATGAGGATATGAAACCAGTTCAAATATGGCGGTTATTTAAGCACAAAGAGATGATTTAAAACATCGAGCTTCAGTTAGATATTTTCCAGAAATATAATGATTAACCAATATGCATGCATGGATAAAATGAGGGATAGAAAAGCTAACACAGATATTTATACTGGCTCGGATCTATAACTCAAATCCTACATCCAGTCCTCACCCTTCAGGTGAGAATATCTGCTATAATCTCTTGTACAACCAGTACACAAGACACTGAGTATTCTTTTCCCAAGTTTCTCCAAGCTCACAACCAAGTAGTTTTTCAATAAGTTTCTCCAAGCTCAATCTCCTAGCTTTTATCTCTTCGAGATAAAGCTTTACAAAGATGGATTCTAACAGAAAGTGTTTGTTGTTTTTCACTCAAGAAAAATAAATCTCTCAATACAACAGCTATATGAACAATCTCAGAATAATATAAGAACAAAGAATGAACTCTGAGAGAAGAGGAATAGCTTTGACTTTAAATTTCGAATTTGAATGTTTTTGAAATGTAAGCTATTGTTTCTGATTCTTTCCTCTTAATTTGAATGTCTTTCAAAGTCACCTTATATAGGAGGGTGAGAATATGTTCGTTGGTGAAGCTTGAAGAGCTGTGGCATTTTACTCCTTGCTGTAGTCTTTCTTTTCGGATGAAATAAGCTGCTTCTCCTTTTGCCTTTGATCTTGTGCAATATCAGAGTGAACCAAGAAGGGAAATATCCATTGGTGCATGTGAGAGAGAAGTTCTTTGACTTGTTTTTCTTTTCAGTAAGTCTGATACATCAGCATACATTTTATATGCACTTCAATAAGGAAAGTGTCACTAGGTTCAATGTTTGCTGTTTTTGGCAAACACTTTTCTGCATCTCATTTTCTTTTTCTGTCTCTAGCATAAGAATGCTAAAACACTAGCTTTTTTTCTCGGTTTGCTCAAGGACATAGCTATCATAACAAGTTAATCAAATTCAAATAAAATACTTCTGAAACACTAAATGAAATCATCGGAAAGTTCAACAAGATTAATATAATTATTGCTCATTAAGATTAACAGAGCTAATTACAATATTTTATCATCATCATTAGGATATATAAACTAACATAAGTGAAGCAGTCTCACATGTCTTTTGGGAACCACCTGCAAGGAACTTGCCATTCAGTAATAACACACTTTTGCATTGTTTCAATCAATGTGTAATACTTACGAATTAGGAACGTCATTGTTCTTCCAAGCTTGAGTGTGCACGCGCCTATCCGGGGGACAGAGTGGAGCGTTCGAGCATTCAATTGCCTTTTCTTTCTTTTTTTTTCTTTTAACGAATTCGAAGTTTCTAACAAGGCAGCAGCCTTATTGGCTGGGCACCCTGCCCTGTGTTGTGTCGTATGGTAAAGGTTGGTCAACTTTGAACCCAATTCTTCCGCACGCCAGCTGGATTCTGGCGGCTTGCTATCCTACTGAAGCGCTGTGCTGCTGTTTACATTCCCTCTTTTTCTTGCATTAATTGCGCAATTTTTTTAAACATCAAGACATTTTGCTCATAAGTATATATGCGTTATCATTTACTTCTTTTTTAACTTATTTTCTTTATATCACTCTTCTCACTTATAATGGTATCTTTTGTTTTATTTTTTTAATGCATAACAGTTTTTAACTTTTATTGATAATACACATCTCAAAATTGTTTTGCCCTACCATTTCTTTTTCTTCAGATTTTATTCTGAGTGTTGACTATTCCTATCCAAAATCTCTTGAAAATAATAAAAAATATATATTTAATATTTAAAATAGAAAATACAGTTAGACAAGACTTAACATTTAAAATATAAACTTTAATTAATTATATTTAAATATTTATTTTATTGAGGTGAAGTTATCATATATAATATTTAGCATTAATTACAATAATTTTCAAAAAACAAAAAGGTGACTCGATCACCACGAAAGTCGAGTTGCTAGTTCAAATAATATTGCTCTAAATAATCTTGCATGTTTATTTATTATGTGGGACAATGGCTTAGAGAGAGGAGAAAATTCTTTTGGAAACTTCTGAAATTGAATTCACTCAAGAATTGGAATCAAACTTAATCCAAAAATAAAATTTTTAAGAGAATTCCATTTTATTAAAACCTCTAAAAATATATACCACCCAAATGGGTTTGATTTAGTGCTGAAATTGTGCTCCAACAATTAAAATTACTAAAATATTCTTGCTTAAATATATTATTTTGTTCTTGATTTATTAATAAAGGATAAAATAGTAAAGATAAAATAAAAATCAGTTCATTTTTAGTCACATTCTAAAGTAAAAAATTAAATATTAACTTATTTCAAATATAATAATTAAATTCAATTTCTAATAGTATTCAATTCTATTCAACCCCAATAAAATCTCCCAACGCTGGACTCTCTTCTATTTTAAATTTTAATTTTAATATGAAGACGTACGTTGAATATTTGCTCATCCAGGACAATGCGCTTAAGACTTGGATTAGTCAAAATATCGAAAAGTCAAAATAACACCCCACTTTCACGTTGTTGAAACTAAAGACGACAACAATTTATTATAGTGCTAATTGGAACTTTTGAGATGATAAAAGTATCTAAATATCAATCTGGGATAAGAAGAAGCCTAATAATGCTCATCCTTCTGATTTAAAAGAACATCTATTGCCCGTAGGACTGCAACATGATGAAAGGTTCTAATAACCTTCATGGCTACTTTTGGAGCTCCATTTTACTCGTTTTCTTTTCAAGAGCTGTAATCTCTGCGGATACCTTAACTGCCACCCAAACTCTTGGAACTAACCAAACCCTTGTATCTCCAGGAGAAGTGTTTGAGTTTGGCTTCTTCAATGCAAGAAATTCCACATGGTACTTGGGTATATGGTACAAGGGTATCCCTGATAGGACAGTGGTTTGGGTGGCCAACAGAGATACCCCGCTTGAAAACTCCAATGGAACTCTCAAGATTGGAGACAAGAACAACCTTGTTCTCCTTAACCCAACAGGCTACCCCATATGGTCCTCGAATGAAACCACTGCTACAGACCCAGTTCTTCAGATTTTGGATACTGGAAACTTGGTTCTCATAAATTCAGAAGACAGAAACACCACCAACTATCTATGGCAAAGCTTTGATCATCCAACAGATACTTTGTTACCAGGCATGAAGCTTGGTTGGAACCTGGACACTGGTGTGGAGCTCCGTATAACAGCATGGAAAAGCCAAGACGATGCATCAACTGGAGATGTTTATTTCAGTCTAGATCCCCGTGGGATCCCAGACGTGTTCTTATGGAACAAGCAGCAAAGGGTATTTAGAACTGGACCATGGAATGGTGAGAGATTTGGTGGAGTTCCAACACTGAACACAATTGCTATTCTCAATGATACAGTGGTTGCTGACGCACATGAGGTTTACTTCAAGCCTTCAGCGCTCAGCCAGTCCCGTTTGTCCAGGTTTATTGTGAACTGGACGGGTGAGACTCAACGCTATGCATGGATAGATAGCTCTAATAGTTGGAATAAAGTGTGGTTTGCCCCTGCTAGTGATTGTGATCATTATGGGGTGTGTGGTCCATTTGGTATCTGTGACTCAAATGCTTTTCCGGTATGCAAGTGTATTGAAGGGTTCATTGTCAAGAATCAGCAGCAGTGGGACTTGAGAAATTTCTCTGATGGGTGTGTCAGGAAGACAATATTGGATTGTGGAAATGACAAGTTTTTCAACTTGACCAACGTGCAGTTGCCAGATACCTCAAGGGTGTTTCTGAACTACAGCATGACCCTTTTGGAATGCAAAAATATGTGCCTCAAAAATTGTTCTTGCACTGCCTATGCTAATGCTGAGATTACTGGTGGTGGTACCGGTTGCGTGATGTGGACTGATGAGCTCTTAGATGTGAGGCTGTTCTCTCAAGGTGGCCAAGATCTCTTTCTCAGATTAGCAGCTTCTGATGTAGGCAAGTTTCTTTCATGTTTTATTCTCTTAATTACTGTTTTCTTGGTGTATAAATTTTATGCTTGGTAATGTCATTGGATATATTAGATTAATGGGTAAAAAATTTGGCTAGTGAATTGATTTCTCTTCTGTTAGGTCATAGGTGTATGGTTATTGTGCTTCGTATAATCTTAGTATCAGCAATTATATTCTACACTTAAGTAAAACATCTCTCTTTCCTTAAGAAGAAACATTCAATAAGCCAAATTTAATGTAAATGTATGTTCTAAATGCTAATAGATTTTGTCACGTTTTAGATGACAGTGACACAGGATCTGCTAGTGGCTCTAACAAGAAAAAGGATGCTGGAAAAATTGCTGGCATTGCAGTTGCTGTGGCTATCGTAATTTTGGGAGTGATTATGTTCATTTTGTGGAAGAAGAGAAAAGTGCAACGTATACTGAAAGGGAATACGCAGAATGGTAATACACAATTTTCCTTATATGCAATATTACTTGTTTTATTCTCTCTATAGATTAGGTGATTCTTGCAGCTTAGCTTCTTATGATGTTTTCCTTGTTCTCTATAAACCAGGTATTTTTGATAGAGGTCAAACCTCCCTCTTGCCTGAGGTAATGTTCTCAAATAACAGAAAATATCCAGATGAAAGGAACATGGATGACCTGGAGCTTCCATTGTTTGATTTCAATACCATAACAACTGCTACAGACTACTTCTCTTTAGCAAACAAACTCGGAGAAGGAGGCTATGGAAGTGTTTACAGGGTAAATTTATACATATATATGAATCTATGACAACTCACAAAGCACAATCACCATTGTGATTAACACTAACACTGAATGTGGTAATATGGCAGGGTAGGTTGGTGGATGGCCAAGAAATTGCTGTGAAAAGGCTATCGACAAGCTCTGGCCAAGGAAGAGAAGAATTCAAGAATGAGGTCAGAGCAATAGCAAAGCTTCAACACCGAAATCTTGTACGACTTTTTGGTTGCTGCATTGAGAATGATGAGAAGATGTTGATCTATGAGTACATGGAAAATAACAGTCTTGATTATATTTTATTTGGTGAGTTATTTTAACATAATGCAGCAAGAACATTCAAAATTCAAAATTATCAATGTTTCTTTGCAAAGTCTGGCATATTGTGGGCAAAATTTTGCATTCAAATCATTGACATAACCGATTAAAAGCTGTTTGCAGACAACGCAAAGAGATCCTCACTAGACTGGCTAATGCGCTTCAACATTGTATGTGGAATAGCTAGAGGGCTTCTTTATCTCCATCATGACTCTAGACTTAGAATTATTCATAGGGATCTCAAGGCAAGTAATATTCTACTTGATGGACAAATGAATCCAAAGATATCAGATTTTGGGATTGCTAGAATTTTTGGCAGTGATCAAACACAAGCAAATACGAAGAGAGTTGTTGGAACATAGTGAGTGATATGGTTAATCTTAATTTTCTTTAAAGTAGTATGTCAGGTAATTCCATCATTAATATTATATTTTGACATGCAGTGGCTATATGTCTCCTGAATATGCAATGGGTGGATTATTTTCGGTAAAATCTGATGTATATAGTTTTGGGGTTCTTGTATTGGAGATCATAAGTGGCAAGAAGAATACAGGATTTTATTCCTCAGATGACTTAAATCTACTTGGGCATGTAAGTTAAAAGCTATGCTTACTAGAGTAGTGGTAATCTTTTGTTAACATCATCTTCTGCTAATGAGAAGTTTATTGTGAGTTGTGATAGGCATGGAGGCTATGGAGAGAAGGGAATGCACTAGAACTAATGGATTCATCATTTGCTGATTCATATTCAGCATCTGAAGCTCAAAGATGCATACATTTAGGCCTAATATGTGTCCAAGAACGAGCAGAAGATAGACCAACAATGTCCTCTGTGGTCTTGATGTTGAGTAGTGAAAATGCATCAATGCCACAGCCTAAACATCCTGGTTTCGTCCTTGGAAGGAGTCCTAGTGAAACTGATTCTTCTTCAGTTAAGCAAGAATTGCACACGATAAACCAAGTCACAGTTACAGTAGTAGATGGCAGGTAATGAAGAATGGCATGATAAGGCTTGTATGTCAAGTATACAAATGTGGCAATGTCTTGTGAGATTTTGGCATTTTGCTGACAAATATCAAGAACTTAGAAAAGAAAAGTGTCACACGAAAAGTAGTTTTAGGACGTTTATTAACTTTTTTAAAATTAATTTTAAATTGCATTAACCGATAATATTGAAATGTATATGCATATACAAGTTTAGTTTCCTTTTTTTTTTTGGGTCGAATTGAGTATCTTTCTTGTGCATCTCAAAACAATGCTAATCCTAACGTTCAAAATTAGGATTTTGGTCAAATATAGCCAAAAGCCAATGAGAAGATTGACAAGATTCTATGCCAGAGAAATAAATTGACAAACAATACATATTTCAGCCCAAATATAATATTTAGCATTTTATTTTACTTGAAAATTTGCAAGAATGTCGCGTCATATTTGATAGAAGTGACTAAAATTTTATAACGAGTCACCACAAAAAAATTTATTTAAGAAAAACCGTTTGATTTTTTTTTTTTAAACAACTTAAGATTGATCCGTGAAAAAAGAGTTACATTATTTGAGAGATGATTATGCACAGTGAATAGTGAAAACTGAATTTCAATTTTTACATCATCCGTAACAATTTTAATTTTGCCCTTTTCTAAAAAATTAAAAAGATTAGAATTTCGCAATTATTCATGCAAATAAATAAATTAAAAATAATTGACTTGATGGAGTACTGGAAAAAAAAATTCAAAGTAACGTCAAGTGTAGATTAATTGGCTTTAAATTAAAAAAAGAATTTATTTTTCTTTTAATTAAAAGACAATTTAATTTACCACAATAAATCCTTATGATCCAAAGGACGTTGAAGATAGAATTCCTTATCCAATCAAATTAAAGTCATAAGTTATTAATCACAAGACTTAATATAGTTTATAAGTAATTAGGCTCTTTAAGTATCTAGTTACCACCACCAGTGAATACTTTAGGCAACCAAAAAAAAAAGTCACAAGTCATTGCATAGAACACAAAAAAAATAAAAAATATATACACAAGTAATAATGAAATTTATTTAACAGTTAGTTGATTTTAACTATGCAACTTGTGAATATAACATAATTAATTAAGAGATTAAACAAACATAAATCAAATTGGTGATCAAAGGAAAAAACAATAAAATTTGAAAAATCAATATCTTTATTGGTTAAAATTGCAGCAGATTTTAAGTAATGTATTATTCACTAGAAATGCTCTGAGGTCAATCACTTTTAACTGGCTAAACTAAAATTAGCTCCACATATATCATCTCCGTGGATTTTGTAGAGTTCACGAATTGAAGTTGGGAATGCTACTCTCTATTATCTTACGTTTCGCATATGCTTCTCTGAAAGGATAGGGAATTAAGAATTTTTTTTGGTCAATCAGTGTCATCTTAATTGTATGATTGCTCCACAAATCACAATGAACAGAACATACAACTTGAATATATTTCGTATCTCCGTTAGTGAAATCTCAATCGCAAGTTCCACCCATTGGAAAAAGGGAGGTATTCTTGATTCAGAGCCTGATAACACATTGGAAAAACGGAGGTGTTGCCTACAATATACCTTTTTCAAAGCATTATGTGGGACAGTTAAGCATTATAGTTGAACTTCTTTTAATTTAATTCTCTCGAGAGTTGACAAGCAAAAATAGCAGTACTTACTTGACTCTGTCGGATTTCATATTCATATGAGATTGTATAATGCTTTGTGACCAATGGACAGGCAACCCAAAGGGTTTGGTTGGTGAGTCTGAATGCTTAATATTTAATATTATCTACGAATGCATCTCATATTGTCATTTGCTAAAGCTCTGAACTGATAAATAAGTTAAATAAAGCGCACCTGCCTTTGCAGTTAGGAAGTAACACATTCCAATATTAATTAACGAAATTTCAAAGAAGGAAGCAAAGACTATAGAGCATGGAATTTTTCATAGGAACCATCTTAATATATCGATGGAATGAATATCTGAGGATCAAAACAACTCTGAACCATGTATGGTTCTACAAACCTTCACGTGTACTTCTTTTGGAGCTTCACTTCACTCACTTTCCTTTTCAATGTTGTAATCTCTGTGGATATCTTACCTGCAACACAATCTCTTGGAATCAACCAAACACTTGTGTCTCCTAAGGATGTGTTTGAGTTTGGCTTCTTCAGTCCAACCAACTCTACATGGTATTTGGGTATATGGTACAAGGACATCCCTGATAGAACAGTGGTTTGGGTAGCAAACCGAGACAATCCACTAGAAAGTAGTTCCAATGGAACTCTCAAGATTGGAGGTAGGGGAAACTTGGTTCTTCTTGATCATGCAGGCAAATCCATATGGTCCTCAAATGAAACCAATGCTACCAACCCGGTTCTTCAGCTTTTGGATACTGGGAATTTGATTCTCAGAGAAGTAAACAAGAATAATGACACAACGAACTATCTGTGGCAAAGCTTTGATTATCCAACAGATACTTTGTTGCAGGGCATGAAGCTTGGTTGGAACCTGGACACCGACGTGGAGCGGTATCACAAACAGGTTAAGATCTTTAGAAGTGGACCATGGAATGGTCTAAGATTCAGTGGATTTCCTGAAGAAACCCCAAATGTTATTCTTCAAGATACAGTGTCTGAAGATGCACATGAGGTATACTACATCCCTTCAATGATCAATGAGTCAAGGCATACTAGACTTACCATGAATTGGACGGGTGAACTTCAACGCCTCGCATGGGTGGAAAGCAGCCAAAGTTGGAACAAACTATGGTTTGCACCAAGTGATGAATGTGACAAATATGCTGACTGTGGCCCATTTGGTATCTGTAACTCAAATGTTTTCCCAGTCTGCAGTTGTATTAAGGGGTTCAGTGTCAATAATCGGGTGGCATGGAATTTGAGAGATTTTTCTGATGGGTGTGTGAGAAACACTGGATTGGAATGTGGGAGAGACAAGTTTCTGCACCTGCGAAATGCGGAACTACCAGATACAACAAGAGTATTTGTGAACAGAAGCATGTCACTCACAGAATGTGAAGCTATGTGCCTTAAAAATTGCTCTTGCACTGCCTATGCTAATGTTGGCATTACTAATGGAGGGACTGGTTGTGTGATGTGGACTGATGAGCTCTTAGACATGAGGCAGTTTTCTGTAGCTGGTCAAGATCTCTTTGTCAGATTGGCAGCTTCTGATGTAGGCAAGTTTCTTCAATGTTTTTCAAATTTCATTTTGGTGTTGTTATTGAAAATCTATGTAGTGCTGTGCTTATAAATACAACTAGATTACAGATATAATAGCTGCTTTGACTTGCAATCTTAATGTCAAGGTATTGTGTATTGGAAATAAGTTTAAAAAGAGAAAAAAAAAAAACACTACTAAAAGCTTTTAATTTCCTCAGATGTCATGGACACTGGATCTGCTGGTAGCTCAGGCAAGAAAAACAATTTAGGCAAGGTTGTAGGCATTACAGTTGGTGCAGCTGTTGTAATTTTGGGTGTGAGTGTGTATTTTTTATGGAAGAGGAGAAAGTTGCAAAGTATCTGGAAAAGGAAAACCAAACAGAAAGGTAATAGAAAAGTAATGTCTTATCATTAGATACTGAGGTGATATTTTCCTTCTTGTTTGACTGCATATGCATACAATGATTTCCTTGAATGTAACGTAACGAAAAAAAAAGAGAAAAACTTAATGAATGGGGGGTAGTTTGGTAATTGTTAGGTCTTTATATATAAGAAAAAAAATGGGGAAAGGTGGATGAAACCACCGAAACCCATTTCCCTTCTTTCCCCCAAATCTTACCTTCTCTCTCTTTTTCTCTCTGTGCGTTCCCTTCCCTCACCAGCGTCCCCTTCATCTTCTTCTTCCCTTTCTTTTATTTTTATTTTATTTTCTTTCAACCCACAAACTCTATTGTGATCTTAGTTTATCATCAAATCTTCATCCCATTTGCTTCCAAAGCTTGAGGTAAGTCTTCAATCTCAATCTCATCCATTTTTTTTTTGTTACTCTAGGATATACCTAAAGCAGTGAAATTCTCAAAATAGTGAATGGGTATAGGTTTGGTATTTTAAGTATAAATCTAGTGAGTTAGAAACTCTAATATTAATGGGTTGTAGTGGGTAGTATTAAGATTTGATTTTTCTCTAATTCTTATGAACCCTAGGTTTCATAAATTGGGGGGTTTTGTTGATAAATTCTCAAATCGATAAATTATTCCTAAATAAATTATTTAAACTTGTCAAAAATATTTATGTTTGCTGGGATTCATTGGCGATGAGCGGACCTACTCTCTCCTGAATGTCGGGAGAGCGATTGATCCTTTCAGATCGTGAGTGGTATTTACATAAATTAAGCAATGTTTTAAATTATTTTTATGAGAGAAACTAATTTATTAGATTTGATAAAAATTTCATGTTAAGCTACTTGGATTAATTGAATAGTTCGATTAGTTGATTTTCTCAAATACGGTAGTTATTAATATGACTTGATGATTGGTTGACTCGATGATTTGGTTGAAATTATTACTAGCTCTCTTTGTTATTTTTATAATGCTATGATTTTGCTATATATGTTGTTTAGATGCGTTGAAAAAGTTATGATATTTGTGCTTTAAAGTTAATATGAAGATTGAGTTTTAAATTTATAAATTGTGTTTGATAAAAATTTATTTAAGAAAACCATAATGGGTTCTAAGATGAAATTTCCGCTTGCCATAGCGAAGAGAAGTAATGGCAATACCGCTAGCCATAGCGAAGAGATATAATGACATTACCGTTAACCATAGCGAAGAGATATAATGGCATTACCGCTCGTCATAGCGAAGAGATATAATGACAATACCGCTCGCCATAGCGAAGAGATATAATGGCATTACCGCTGTCAGAATAAGAGATGTAACGGCCTATGTGCACATAGTTTCTCTCAGTGAGATAAGAATTTAAAAGAACATTATTTGAGAATTAATAAACCTTGTGATTTACGGGTTGAGATTACTCCCCAAGTAAGATTTATGCTTTTTATGTAACCCTCATGAGTATTTGAGTATTTGATGATGAAGCAAATTTTTTGTGAGAATAAGGAACTAGAGAAAAGTGAGAAAATGTGTTTAGTAATTTATTTTTTGAGACTTTGCTGAGAAATAAAATTTCTAAGAGTATTTATTTTCAAACTATGGAAGAAATATAAAAGTATGGCCTATTATATTGTTATTATTGGCTTTTGGAAATGTGTATAATTTATAGCCTATTTTGTTTCCTATTACATGCTCGTGCGTTGATCGGTCTCTCCTTCTCGTCCACTTTGTTTATAGTCCCCACTGGTCCGCTTTGACTCACCCTCCCTTTTTCCTCCAGTTCTGGTGGTGAAAGTAGCGGTGCCCTTGGGATTGTTGTTTACCCAGGATATTCTTTTTGGTAGGCCTCTGTTGTCAACTGAGGCTGTTTTTTTGTTATTGACTTCAATATTTTGCAGCTATAGGACATAGGTCATGTATTTTGATTATGTATGAGCAAGAGTTTAAGCCTAATTATTTTGCATATCTGGAATTACTGGAATATTCTGGTTGTTGATTCTGGATTATGGAATTGTATTATATAGCAGGCAAGTTTTATATATGGATTGTCCAGTTTTTAGGGAGAGTCTTCTTGAATTTCTAGTGGCAAAGTATTTGAGTTTGAAACGTATCTCAGTGAGATCACATTTTTTTTAGGCTTGCCGGGCTAGGTGAGTTCATCTGGCCTGTGCGCCGGTCACGGCCTAAGATGGGGTCGTAACATTGAACCAGGTGCTTTTGTGAGAAATCTGCTTCCTATGAGAGTATTTTCGACTAATAAGGAAGCCTCAGGCGAAAGCAACATGGATGACCTGGAGTTGCCATTTTTTGATTTCAATGCCATAACAATGGCTACAGGCAACTTCTCTGAAGCAAACAAGCTCGGACAAGGAGGTTTTGGCACTGTTTACAGGGTATTTTTTTTTAAATCATTTTTATACTAAATTGTCTGTTATATTGCTGTCAACTTATGCTCCCAAAATCTCATCTCATTGCACAGTTGACCCTGACACAAGTAAATGTGGCAATGCCAGGGTAGGTTGGTTGACGGACTAGATATTGCTGTGAAAAGGCTATCCAAAAGCTCTGGCCAAGGAAATGAAGAATTCAAGAATGAGGTCAAGTCAATTGCAATGCTTCAACATCGAAATCTTGTGCGACTGTTTGGTTGTTGCATTGAGAAGGACGAGCAGATGTTAGTATATGAATACATGGAAAATAACAGCCTTGATTCCATTTTATTTGGTGAGTTATTTTACCAATTTTTATTGTACCTTCAAGCTTGAAAATGTCTTCTTGAACATATCTGGCTGATTTCTGGATTACAATTTATATGTTGATGATTGATATTTGTCATAACTATCCAAAACTATTCCAGATAGAGCCAAATGTTCCTTACTTGACTGGCAAATGCGCTTCAACATTATACATGGAATTGCTAGAGGACTTCTTTATCTCCACCAAGACTCAAGACTAAGAATTATCCATAGGGATCTCAAGGCAAGCAATATTCTACTTGATAGACAAATGAACCCAAAGATATCTGATTTTGGAACGGCTAGAATTTTCTATAGCGATCAAACGCAAGCAAATACAAGGAGAGTTGTTGGAACATAGTAAGTACCATAGTAACACACTAGTTCTCTTTTTGATTACAAGCTTTTTGACCTCATTCTGAATATGTCTTCATACATATGCAGTGGTTATATGTCACCTGAATATGCAATGGATGAGCTCTTTTCAGAGAAGTCTGATATTTTCAGTTTTGGGGTTCTCATGCTGGAGATTATAAGTGGCAAAAAGAATAGAGGATTTTATCTCTCAGGAGAGTTAAATCTTCTTGGACATGTAAGAGAAAAGCTACATTCCCTGCAATTTCAATTTTTTTTTTTTAATATCATCTTACATAAAATTCGTCTTGCATTTGTAGGCATGGAAACTGTGGAGAGAAGGGAGGGCATTGGAACTGGTAGATTCTTCATTTGCTAATTCCTATTCAGCATCAGAAGTTTTGAGATGCATACAAGTTGGCCTCATATGTGTCCAAGAACGAGCAGAGGATAGGCCAGCAATATCTTTTGTGGTTTTGATGCTGAGTAGTGAAACTGCATTAATGCCGCAGCCAAGAAATCCTGGTTTTGTCTTTGGAAGGGGTCCAACTGAAACTGTTTCTTCAGCTAACCAAGAAGAGTCACACACAATCAACCAAGTCACAATAACAGAAGTAGATGCCAGGTAGGGAAGGGAATCTACTAGCAAAGTTCACCCTGATAATCTCTGCCTCTTGTGTTCCCTAACATCTTGAACCACTTTGGATCTTCTTTACTCGAGAATCTCAGGTCCACATGATGAGCAAGAGCTCACAGCAAATAGCAATTGTAACTTGCAAGTATCAACTATCAAGAAAGAACTCTGATTTTTATACAAAAGCTAGTGTACGAGTACGAGCATTTTAATCCTCCATTGCAAATTACTACAAGTTTATAACAAGTCCACTTAAACTATAGTATACAAGCAATATAACCATACACTTGGTTAAGTTTAAATCTTGTAACTTAATTAATGCGGTTTCAACTGAAAATTCTTATTGCACATCAATGAAGTAATATAGTCAGACCAATATCAAATGTAAACTTGACATATAGAAATACATTAATCTTTAAGCTGAAGTCTGGCATTAGTTCGCTTTTCAGGATGTCACTATTAGTTATTCATTATGACAATGGTAATGTGATAGACTTAATGAAATTATTTGCGCAGCAAAATGGCCCTGATAGTAAAGGAGGTATAAAAATTACACTCGATGGATAGAACATAAGTTATCTTTTCCTTTGTGCTGGTTTTCTTTTCCTAAGTTATTGTGATTTCTTCCATCAAAGGGTTTTTCCTTTCCATTTTATAACGAGTAGATCTTTGCAATCACTTTTGATTTAATAATCGCAGTAACTTTATCATCACTAGTCGCCACTTGAACCATCAACAATGAGTCGTCCTGAATGGTTTATTGGTTTATGAAAGCCCATTTTAATAATAAAGATTGATCATTGCCAGCATAGTTATAGGATCACTAGTCATGTGGAGGAACATATAAATAAATAGCATACCAACTCTTTGGTACATGTAATAAGAGCATTGCAAATCTCATAATAGGATAACCTTGTGCATCTTGAACATTGAGTGCCGAATACGAATCTATCTGATCTAAAGCACTTCACTTTTTCCATATCCTCCACGCCTGTCCCATATAATAGATCAAGTTTATGTTTTATCAAACTCAGCCAAAAAAAAAAAAAAGTCAGCAGAAAAGAAGGTACGATTAACGAATGACCACCACTCAGTAAAATCAACCTTCTAAGTTCTAACTTGACACGCCCAATAAGTAAAATCAACCTTCAACTAACACGCCAAGAAGACTCGGTGTTTGAAATAAAACACCTCTTTTCCTCTATTTTCCACATTCAACCACTCTAAAATTGAACAAATTCATAGTTTTATATTAAAGGCATCAACGTGTAAAAAGGGGAGACCAAGGACTTGAGTGGGACAGGTAAGAGTAGCACAACCATGCATCAATAGGACATATGCTATCCATTGATATATGGCATTACCGTTATTAATGCCAACAGATAGTGAAACATATTTAAATGTAACTCAACCATGAAGCTTGAATTTTAAGAAGAGATGGAACTTGCCATTTTACCAAATTGGTTATGATAACAAATCACACGGGATAGTAAGACATTGGAGTGGCATCCTATGAACAAATTATTTTTAATCCGTGTCGATTATATATATCAGCATTCAGCACTATATGTAGCAAAGAAATGATTTTGACTTTGACGAAGTGACATAAAACTCGTGTTTTTTTAAACTATTTAGTCCTTTAGAAATTATGAGAAGAATGCTTCGCTCTTCTAAAGTTTAAATTCTTTTTCACCTGTCACATACGGTTACAACTGGCAGATCACCGTCCGCGGGCTCAATATTAAAATCTGGTTCCAAGGGAAACCTTGCCAATTCACATGGTGTTTGAACTTTGAACCGTGTCACTTACCTACTCCAGTACTCTTACTTCCATGGACCTGCATAGTGGATTTTATTCCAAGAGTTACTTACTATTAAATGAAAGCTTATGTTTATTTTAAAGTTAAGACCCTTCTCTTTATATGTTTGAATGTAAAATGGTAAAATGTAAGTTCAGCTTTGGGACACTCAAATTGGCTGTCAAATTTGATTGAAGGGGAGATCAAGCGATGAGTATGGACGAAGTTCTCATTGTTGTTTTTGTTTTTGCTTCTCTATCACTCCTCCTTAAAATTTCATATGGAGTTGATACCTTGACTCCAACATATTCCATCACAGATGGTCCAGAACTCATTTCTGCTGGACAAATTTTTTCTCTTGGATTCTTTAGTCCAGGAAGCTCCAAGAGCCGCTACATGGGGATATGGTACAAGGACATCAAGCCCCAAATAGTTGTTTGGGTTGCAAATAGAGAGAAACCACTGAATGACTCAAGTGGAAAGTTAAAAATTGGTGCTGATGGGAATATAGTGCTTGTCGACGGAGCAAATAACACCATATGGTTTACAAATTCATCAAGGCCAATTCAAGATCCTATTGCAAAGTTATTAGATTCTGGAAACTTAGTTTTGATGGACAGAAATTCTAGTAGTCATATATGGCAAAGCTTTGACTATCCAATAGACACCATGTTACCAGGCATGAAGATAGGTTGGGATAAGGTGTCAGGCATTGACAGATATTTGACTTCCTGGAAGAATGATAATGACCCCTCTGCTGGAGACTATACCTTCAAATTTGATCACACAGAGTTTCCTGAGTTGGTAATCCGCAATGGATTGAACATCACATTCAGAACTGGGATTTGGGATGGAACTCGTTTTAATTCAGATGATTGGAAATCATTGAATACAATCATATTCTTCAAGCCACGACTTTCAGTGACCAACAATGAGGCAGTATTTTGGGATGAACCTGGAGATAGATTGACAAGGTATGTGTTGATGGATGATGGAATGCTTGAAAGGTATATATGGAACAACGAAAGTCATGCGTGGAATCAAATATATGAGGCAAGAAAAGACATTTGTGATCATTATGGATACTGTGGAAGGAATGGTATTTGCAGTACAGATGAAATACCGAGTTTCTGTGATTGCTTGAATGGCTTCAAGCCTAAATCACAACAAGAATGGGATGCCTTTAACAGGTCAAGTGGGTGCATTCGGAGAACACCATTGAACTGCACACAGGGTGATGGGTTTCGGAAACTAAGATGGGTGAAATTGCCCATGTTGTTGCAGTTCTGGACAAATAATAGCATGACTCTTGAAGAATGTGAGGTGGAGTGCTTGAAGAACTGTTCTTGCACTGCTTATGCCAATTCTGCATTGGATGGAGGGCCCCATGGCTGCTTGCTTTGGTTTGGAGACTTCATTGACACGAGGCGGCTCTTAAGTGAAGATACTCCACATCTGGATCTTTATGTAAGGTTAGCTGCTTCAGATATAGGTATGCATGGTTTCTGCTTTAATGTGGCACGTAGTGTATTGTAATCTCCAAAATATGTTTTTAGTTTAGAAATCAAAAGAGAGAGACAGAATTCAAAAGCCTGTTCTCCCTTTCAGGTCACTTTCTGATCATATTTTTCAACCACATGTTATGAACTCAAGTGTTGTGACACATTTCACTCTAGGCAAAACAACTATTTAACAAATATTACAAAGACGAATTTTAGATCATTTGTATTTTAAGACACTTTATTCTTGATTAGATATGTTCTTTTATATTTACACGTGAATTGTCTTGAAGAAGGATATACTGACCCCATGTTGTCTACTTAATTCTTGTGAAGAGTCCACTGGTAAAGCTAGTAAAAGGAGAAATATGGCACTGATTATTTCAGCATCTTTGGCACTGCTTCTTTTGTGTACTTCTGCCATTTTCTACCTTTTTAAGAAGTGCATGAAATCGAGGACCACTACTGATTCAGGTAAGGTTCGTATTTCTTCAGTAACACAATTTGTGGATAGAGAGTATGAATTGTTATCAACTATACTTCTTTTCTAAGGCACATCCATTTGACAAGAAGAAAAAAGAAAATAACTTGCAGTAATAGCAGTAGTTTACTGTGAGAGTTAGCATATCTGTTTCAAGGTTGCTACAGCTCAGATGATCATCAAACTGTGTAAAATCAACTTACAAGATAGCATTATAGTCAGGGTAACTCAATGCACTTCTTGTCAATAGTCTCAAATTATGTGAAAATGATTTCATTTAGTTTCAGGACATAGAAATCAGAATGAGGAACAAGCATCACCTCTTTTTGATATAGACACCATTCTAGCTGCTACAAACAATTTTTCTCTTGAGAACAAAATTGGGGAAGGGGGTTTTGGCCCCGTGTACAAGGTAATTCCTCTTCTACATGCATATGCACAAAGAAGTGAAACCTTTTTTTCCCTCATCAATGTAATTGTTCCCGTTAAAAATCAGGGCAAATTGGCTGAAGGACAAGAAATAGCTGTGAAAAGGCTATCAAAAACCTCAAAACAAGGCATCTCAGAGTTTATGAATGAAGTTGGATTGGTTGCCAAACTTCAACACCGAAATCTTGTGAGTGTTTTGGGAGGGTGCACACGAGGAGAAGAGAGAATATTGATCTACGAATACATGCCTAATAGAAGTTTGAACCATTTCATTTTTGGTAAGATTACCAATGCATATTTATATAGTTTGCTTCACTTGCATGTACTTACTTGGAAAAACTATGCTAGTATACCATTGATTGTGCTATCTTGGTCTTTTGCTTCACATATGGCGGACATGGCTGAGTGAGCTTACTCTGACCTTCCTCAGATTCTGTACAAGGAAAGCTTCTGATGTGGAGGAAACGATATGAAATTATCATAGGGATAGCTCGAGGACTACTTTATCTTCATCAAGATTCAAAACTAACCATCATTCACAGGGATCTAAAAACTAGTAACATTCTACTTGATAGTGAAATGAACCCCAAAATTTCTGATTTTGGTGTGGCCCATATCTTTGAAGGAGATCCTTCTGCAGTAACAACAAATAAAATTGTTGGGACAGTGTAAGTTATTTCATGGATTACTTAGATACTTTCATGTTACATAGGATAGCATATTTGTTTGATATTTAAGAAAAATTAAAAACATGTTGTTTGCTAATAATGTGCAGTGGTTATATGTCCCCTGAGTATGCAATAAATGGCCTTCTTTCGCTCAAGTCTGATGTATTCAGCTTCGGAGTTATAGTATTAGAGATATTGAGTGGCATAAAATATAGTAGCTTCAACCATCCAGATCATCATCATAATCTGACAGGGCAGGTAACCAGAACCAACCACATCTAATGCAATATTAGACTCATTGTTAAAGCTACTCCCTGATTTTATTTTATTTTTTTTGTAATTTATTTAATAATATTAACTTTTCCTGAACTTATATAGGCATGGATACTATGGAGAGAGGGACGAGCTGTGGAATTCATGGATGTTAATTTGGACCTTACAACTGTACCATCTGAGATACTAAGGTGCCTGCAAGTTGGTCTCTTGTGTGTGCAAAATCATCCAGAAGATAGACCAACTATGTCGTCTGTGGTTTTCATGTTAGGCAACGAAAGCATTGGACTTGCACAGCCAAAGAAACCTGGTTTCTTTGAAGAAGATTTAGAGTTTCGGGAGTTCAGCAGGGACTATATTACCAACAATGCTATGACCATTACCCTTTTGGAAGCTCGAACTTAGTAACTAACTTGAAGCATCCATAGCAATTTTTCTCTCCAAATAGTTGGTACTAAAATCTTGTATGCAATCAATGTAAATGCATTATGCAAATGCCTTGCGCAATAACTTCCAACTTTCTTGGCTATTGGGAAACATCTTCATACCTTGAGCCTTTTGACTGTAAAATTCCGTGTTGTTATGAAAAAACTTGGTATTTGTGCAATCCACAGTGAAACAGATATTATCTTCCATTTAGTTTATTAGCTCTGCAACTGCTAGACAAGAGATAATCATGCCATGCCACTGTATACTGAAACTAGAGTTCAATAACAGAAAGCAACTTCAACTAAGTGGTTGTTAGGATTCCAGGCCTATAGTCAACAGCCCTAATAGTTAGGAATAATAATTAGTCTGTTAGTCAGAAAAACGATATAAAAGAGTGTTAGAGATAAAAAGAGGAGTGGAGAATTTACTAGTTGAGAGTATAGGAGTGCGAGGGATCTCTCCAACACCCATAACTTCTGTAATATCATTAGGAAATAATACAATTCCTTTTGTTACATACTCTGATTACCAGTTCTAAAAGTACTTTCTATTTCTTCAATGAAGGCATCTCTTGCATATTTTACACCAAAACAAGATCAAAATAGATCTCAAAGAAGCCGCAGCTATAAGAGGAAAGAAGATTTAAAGAAAATTTTTCTTGTATTTGGGAATATACAAAAATATGTTGGATGATGTCATAATTCTTTCTCTACCTAGCATCCAGCATTGTGACTGTGACTCGGTTCACACTCCATGTTTCATCTTGCTTACTTGAAGAAGAATCAGTCTCCGGAGGGTTCTTTCCTAAGGAGAACCCAGGATTTCTAGGTTGCGGCATTAATGCAGCTTCACTACTCAGCATTAAGAGCACTGAAGACATTGTTGGTCTATCTTCCGCACGCTCTTGGACACATAAGAGCCCAACATGTATGCCTCTAAGAACTTCCGATGGTGAGTATGAATTGCCAATGGATGGATCAGTCATTTCCAATGCTTTTCCTTCATTCCACTGCCTCCATGCCTGCAAGAAAGCACAATCAATTATTTCTTGGAAGATGATATTTTGAACTAAGTAGTACTTTGATTAAGGAAGCTCTTTTGCATACATTCCCTAGAAGATTCAATTCATCGTTGGCATAATAGAACCCTCTATTCTTCTTTCCTGTTATGATCTCTAGCACTAGCACTCCAAAGCTAAAAACATCAGATTTCACTGAGAAGTTCCCGTCCATAGCATATTCAGGAGACATATAGCCACTGCACATTAGAAACATATACAAATAATAAGATCACCATATCTGATCATCTAGGGAGAGCACAATGTTGAGATATTGTGGTACTCACTATGTTCCAACAACTCTCAATGTATTTGCTTCTGTCTGATTGCTGCCGAAAATTCTAGCCATCCCAAAGTCTGATATCTTTGGGATCATTTCACTGTCAAGTAGAATGTTGCTTGCCTTAAGATCCCTATGAATAATCCTAAATCTAGAATCTTGGTGCAGATAAAGAAGCCCTCTAGCTATCCCACATATAATGTTGAAACGACTTTTCCAATCTAGCAAGTGCTTTTTGGCTTTGTCTGGAACATTAGTTATTATTAATATAAATGATTTGAATAAAACTTAAGGCCAAAATAAGCAATAACATGCCTGAAAAAGAAACTCACAAATGCTTCAAGATACAAAATGTTGAAACAACTCACCAAACAAAATGGAATCAAGGCTTCTATTTTCCATATACTCATACACCAGCATCTTCTCATCCTTCTCAATGCAGCAACCAAGCAACCGAACAAGATTTATGTGTTGGAGCTTGACAATTAGCTTGACCTCATTCTTAAATTCTTCAATTCCTTGCCCAGAGTCTTTTGATAACCTCTTCACAGCAATATCTTGGCCTTCAATCAAAGTGCCCTGATATAGCCACAAAAACTCCTGTTAGGATAAAAGTGTTTTTGGTTGCTTTGTGATCTTGATTTATGATGGCAGCTAGGAAAAAAAGCAACCTACCCTGTAAACACTACCAAAGCCTCCTTGTCCAAGTTTATTTGCTTCAGAGAAGTTGTTTGTGGCCATTGTTAAGGTGTTAAAATCAAACATTGGCAACTCTATGTCATCCAAGTTCGTTTCATCTGAGTGTCGTCTATTACTTGACAACACCACCTCATTCATTAGCAAATCCTGGTTTCTTTGGGCAGAACCTGGTTTAGTGACAAGGACCACAAGACATTGAATCATGTATCACAAACAGCATATATACCAATACTATAGGCAAATTTATATGGGGGACACTATGCATTACCTCTGTCTCTACGTTTCCTCCTCTTCCTTAAGTAACAGATAGCACCCAGTCCCAACACTATAACAACTGCACTAACTGTAATGCCTGCAACCTGTGCTTTATTTTTCTTGTTAGAACCACCTTCAGTTGCAGATCCTGTGTCACCTGAGTAGGACAGAATCTTTTAACATAGATATCCATTTGATTTTTGTTCTAGCTTTTGAAAGATAAAGTTCTCTAGCATTAAGAAGACATGCAATCATAAAGTAAATTATGACTCAACACAGGAAAGTAAAATTGTTAAGACAAAATCCTATGTCACATTCCCACTTAACTAATTAGGAAGGAACCTACAAGCTCACAAGTCATAACAAATACATGCAATCATTATCTACTGTGTGCAAGGGAGCATTCATGGTGCATGCATGGAATTAGTGCAGAAGAGATCATGTGTCAGATTGGCAATTGAGTTTCACTTCAAGGACTAAGAGAAGGAATGCAATCAAATTGGCTCTCTGTCTCTCTCTTTTTTTTATTTGAGAAGTTCTAAATATTTTCAAGGCAATACTCAAGAAAGTTTAGTAATCGATTATTTAGATAAAATTTAATCATATTTAATATTTCAAATCTAACCATATGTATAATTGTATGGTGGTACATGCTACATTTTTAAGTAACAAGAAAGGAGGAAAAATATTTTCATATTATGTTTAGACGTAAAAGAAAGAGAAAAGAAAAGAAAGAGAGGAAAAATTACTCTTATTTTCATTTGAATAATTTTTAATAAGAAAAAAATGCGAGGCAACTAATTACTGCCTTTTTTGTTTTTTTATGCATTAGGACTTTAGGAGATAAACAAAAGTAAAAGGAAAAATAAAATAAAGAAATAGAAACTAATTTCTTTTGCTTTTTCATTATCCTTCAATTTAAATATTCAAATAAGTAGTTTCACTTTCCATTCATATCATTTCATTTTCATCCTTTTGAATCATTCAAACATTGCATAGTATGTAATAATTTCTGGCATTTTAAGTCCTACCACAGATATAAAGCTGTGGTGGCTTGATATTCATTTACCAAACTCTTGCCCTTTTGAACTCAACACACCAAAATCCTACCTACTTTTGGCAACATGCATTACTCCCACCAAAATAGAGAGGATGATTGAATCCTTTTTCCACTTTCAGTAATGAATAGTCCTTTTCAACTTTAATCCAAACTCTATTTTGTTTTCTGAATCAAAACAAATATGAACACATATACGGATTGACCTAGTTGTGATGCAACCACAACAATTCTGCCGATAACTTTTTAATGAAGTCAATTAATCAATGCATGCAATTATAATAATAATGACCTTATACCCGCATAATCAACATGACTAGTTCGCTTATATTTATTAACTTTCATGCACAATTATATAGAATTAGGGAAGCAAAATTTCCTTTTTGTTTAGAGCGATATTTTTGGGTCAACAAAATCATGCCAATGTGAATATGACTACCAGGAGTGCTGCACAGTAATACCAAAAGTATTTTATGAAATTCATATGAAAAGAAAGTGACAGCGAGAAATTAATAAAAAGGAAATGGATGAAAGAAGAAGAAGAAGAGGAAGCAAATTTTGAAAAAAATGTATCTCCATTCAAACAATTATTAAAAACAGTACGATTGTTTTTTCGGGTGTCCGAATTGTGAATTTTGACTCATACCAAGTATTCTTGTTGAATAGTGAACGTGCAGAGAAAAACGCTCTGGCCCAAGGAAGGTTTGATCTTAGTCAAAAAATTCGGCCCACAACATTCCGATTAGGAGCCTATGGTTTAAATTTTGGGCGGGCTTATGTCGTAGTCAGTCTGGAAGGCAGAAAGCAAGTGGGCCCAGCTGAGACCTCCTTAAATTAAGCATTTATTTGATCCATAAACTCACAGAATCATGACAAAATAGAAAAACACGAACGACTGATTGAACCCCCAAAAGGCAATACACGCAACAAATTGAGAGGGAAAAAAAAAGGGAAAGAAAATATATGCTCACGATATTTTTATACGACATATTTATAACATAAGTAAAAATACACATGAGGTGGGGAGCTCACCACCTTGTTTATTTTTTTTGCCTATCTTATAAATATATTGTGCATGTATCATTTCTATTAAATAAAACAAAAAAAAAATGGTGTGTGGAATAATGCGACTTGAGCACATAGTAGTATTTTCCTCACTAATCACAAACGTTAACGCAGATGAATGACTTTAGTTGCCTCCACCCACAGCCCCCCTTTTTTTTTTTTCCTTTAAGATACAGAAGCTAGGTCATATGAGAGAAAGCAAGGCAGTAGGGCGGCACCAAAAAATTGAAAACAAACTATGACTATTATCTATCAAATCAACAATAAAAAATGATTCTTCCAGATGCCAATGTTAATCATGCAACTAGTTATGTTTTTCTGGTACAAAACTTACATTTAATTGCTTTACGTAGTTATACTTTAATATATAACAGAAACACAAAATAAAAATTAATTATGATTGTTTTAATCTTTGTGCGCATTTTAGTCTTTTAATGATAATAACTTGTTATACATTATTTTTTTTTGCGGTATTTTTATAAATTAATTCGAGTTAACGTGTTATCTTTTTTCTTTTGAATAAACCTACAATAATGGGACCCCGAAGCTTAAAGGGGACTTGGGTGCAACAGGGTTATGGTCGTGGGTTGAAGCACTTGCTTGCCATTTGTTGCCACTATTCACCTGCTGATTACCTGTTGTGTTAGATGGTTGGCAGACAACATCGCAATCCCAAATGGCTATCTATCCCCAGTTGGAAATGGAAAGCCACTATATACTATTGTAAAACATGGATACAATGGACCTCCTAGCCAAAAAAGAAAAAAGAAAAGAAAAAAAAAAGAAAAAGTTTTTGTTCGTCCGTTGACTGAAAGCAAACATTTCATTGTTTCAAATAATTATTTTATGGTTAAATCTCATCATTTGCTCATAATTTTTTATAAAATAATGTTTTTATAAAATGTCTGTTATAGCACTCTGAAAATTTGTTTGTTATTATAACTACAATTTAGTACTTTATATTTAAAATTTCACCTATTTCAGTTGCCTGACTTGAGCTTGGAGGGACTAGCACCAATGAGAAAAGAATTGTTTCACTCAGATATGAACATGAGACTGTTCGCATGTGAAACCAGTTCTATTATAGCAAATCTTTATCTCGGGTTCACTCCAACTTTTCCAACACACAGATGAAAATATTCTCCCTCGTTTATGATTTCAACATTCGTGACATGCTTCACCAATGTGAATTCCACAACATTCTGAAATCACAAGTTCTGTATTCTGTTTGCTTTTCAAATCTCTCGAGTTGAATTGTGTAATCTTTCATTTCTTAGTTTCATCAGATAATAAAACTATCAATTCTAATCACATATGCCTTGTTAGCCTAATTCCTAATACCCACATATGCACATGAAACAGACAATTGAACTCAAAATATAAACACAAACAGTATAATTGATCAAACAAAACAAATCATGGAAAAAAGAAACAGCTAGCGTACCTATATCAGAAGCTGCTAATCTGACATAGAGATCTTGGCCACCCTGAGCGTAGTGCCTAATGTCCATGAGGTCACCAAACCACATGACACACCCACTCCCTCCATTAGTAATGTCAATGTTGGCATAAGCAGTGCATGAACAATTCCTCTGGCACAAACCCCCACATTGCACAAGGGTCATGCTACTATTATCAAACACCGTGGTTGTCTCTGGCAACTTCACATTCTGCACATGCAAGAACTTGTCACTCCCACAATCCAATCCCGTTTTCCTCACACACCCATCAGACCCATCTCTCAAATTCCAAGCCTGTTGATTCTTAGGCTTGAACCCCGTCATACAAACACAAATCGGTGAAGCATTAGAGTCACACATAGCATAAGGACCACAATTCTTATAATCATCACATTGATCCTTAGGTGCATACCAAAACCTTGTCCAAGTGTTGCTGCTTTGTACCCACGTAAGGCGTTGAAGCTCACCATCCGAATCAGATGTCACGGTTAGCCTGGAAAACAATGAATGGTTCCCAATGGTGAAAGAGTAGAACACACCATGTTGGTCATAAGAGAAATTGAACACAATAGAATCAGTGTCTGGTTCCATCTCTGGCACCCCACTGAATCTGTCACCATTCCAAGGACCACTTCGGTATTTTATTGTGCTGTTCTGCCACAGGAAAACCTCTGGTAGACCATGGTAATCTACCTTGAAAGAGTAATCACCAGTTGAAGGGTCTTGTCCCGTGACCTTCCATGATGTCAAGTGCTTCTCAGTGCCTGTGTCGAGGTTCCACCCCATCTTCATGCCAGGTAACAAAGTATCTGTAGGGTAATCGAAGCTTTGCCATAGGTACTTTGTTGGGTCATTTTCGTTTTCTTCTATGAGAACAAGGTTCCCTGAATCGAGGAGCTGAAGAACTGGATTCTTAGCTGATGTTTGGTTCGAGGACCATGCAGGCTTGTCTCCGTCGGTAATAACTATGTTCCCGTTGTCTCCGATCTGGAGGAACCCTGTGGAGTTGTTTAGAGGGTCGTCTCTGTTTGCTACCCAAGCAATTGTTCTGGGGTCGATGTTGTTGTACCATATGCCGAGGTACCAGTTGGAATTATTGGAACCGGTGAAGAAGCCCAGCACGAAGGTTTGGTTTTGTGACAAGAGCGTTTGGTTGGTTCTGAGGATTTGTGTTGCAGTTAAGGTGTCTGCAGAGGTTGTTGAAGTTGTTGTCAGAAAAGTGGTGATGAAGATGAACCAAGTGAGGAGGTTGAGGTTAGTGAATGAGGTTCGCATGTTTGCAGAAGCGTGAGAGAGTTGTGTGTGAATGTTGTTGTGAGAGTAGATTAGATGAAATGGTTTTTGGTTTCTTCATGAACAAGACAATTTCAATTTCATTGCTTTGGTATATGATGATGGGTGAAGAGTTGAAGAGAGTAAAGAGAGCAAAGCAAGTTGACCCCGGCACCCATTCCCCCTTTATAATTTTTCCCTTGCTGTCTCTCTTCTTTGAATAAGGCTTTTCCCAGAATTTGAAAGCAACAATTCATTATTATTTGATACATTATATTAATCACATGGAAATAATTGAGAATTTCATATGTATATTATTGTTAAAAATAAAAAACTGAAAAATATAGTTTTTTACTCTTAAATTTGGTTACGGAATTTCACTTCCCATGCATATTAATTATCTTAAGACATTTATCTTATTCACTAAAAATATAATTAAAATAAATAGTTATTTGTCATATATGCATCAATTCTTATCTCGAACAGTGTCTAAAATATAGGTTAGAAAAGATTTCCCTTTTAAAAAGAGGATATGTCCCTGTTAGGATTATCTAACACCAATGTCTTTTTTTAGATAATTACTATTCTAACACCTAAAAGTGGATCTAATTGGAATACCCACTCTATTACTTTTAAATGTGATTGATAAGTGGATAAAATTAGGGCTATTATCACATTCAACGGTGATAGAGTTAATGCCCCAATTGAATACTCACTTTTAGGGCGTTAGAATATCATTTTTGTTTCTTTTATGTGACTTGATCTGGTTTTGCTAGGTCAAAGGTAGGAACTTCAAACATGACTCGATTTGGAATGAGAAAATCGTTTTACATATATATCTTTCTCTTTTAGTACATAAATATATAGATCTTTCTAAGGGAATGATAGAGGTAGTAAGAATAATATTAATTAGATTGTTTCTCCTTTGTTAGAGAAATTGTTTATATAATACTTCGTTGTTTATTTTTTAGTTATGCTATCTGCACTAATTTTTGGCAGGTAATATTACCAGCTAGGGTTTCATTATTTTTAAGAAATATTTTTAAAACTTTTTAATGAGATTTTGATCATAAAGTTACAGTTAACCGATACTTCTTTTTATTATTATTATTATTATTAATAATTCCAATGGATCTAATTAAATTCAAACACAATATTTGATGATTGGCTTTGATAAAAATAGACTATAACTTCAGAAATTATCACTAAGAAATTTAAGTCAGTATCATCCTGATCGAAAACTATGTTATTAATTACTTTAGGGGGGAAAAAAATGGATCAACAGTATTCCCTTTGAACGTGCTTTCGGTCTAAAACGATGACTAGAACATTTTCCTTTTTTTCCTTTGACGAGCGACTGGATCAATGTAATGAAATAAAAAATAGTGTAAATATTTTAGGATTTCCAGTCCATTATTCTTTAATTTTGATTCGGTATTGCTTACTCTCAGAGATAAGTGGCGGTCTAATTAGGTGACCGAATCTGGATGCAAGTAGGGCACCACTATATAGCACCTGAGAAAGAAAAAGAGGGGACGCAAATAACCCAACAATTTTTTTTTATTGGCATAAGTACTTAACAATAATATAGCCGATTTATTGGTAAATCAAATATGTGTCAACTTATCTCAGGCTTAAACATCAGGCTTGATCTTGAAGCCTGGAATGATGGATGGTCAAAAAATTGTTAAGCTATTATTTATCACAGGCCCATTTTATTTTATAATAGGATCTAATTTTGTTGTTTCAGAAGATTGACAATGATAATCATATAACTGGGAGTTCAATCAGGTAAATATTGGATCATACCGATTGGTTTCTAAGCTGAGTACGTTAAGGTTTCTTAGTATTAGTGTCTCTATTTACTGGCCATGTTTGGTGGAAACTAGTTGATGTCTCTAATTGTTAATGTAATTTCGTCGCTAGTGCTCACTACTTTTCTGATATAGTTAAATTCACTTTTTTCTGCCATTTCATATGTTATGGCCAGTATAAGTCTCTCTTGGAGCTCCAAACTGATACTTGTGTTAAGAAAAGATCGCCAGCATAAGCCAAATTCACAACCTTTGAATCGTTGCAATTCAATTTTAAGAGTTCAGACAGTCAAACCCCTTTTGCAGAACATATAGATGGCACAAAGACACGGAAATTAAATTAAGGACAAAGAACGGATATAAATAAATGACGAAAAAGATGAAAAATTTAAAACCTTTTGTAGGCTGACAAACCTAGAATATTAGTGCAGTTTCGTCTTAGTAAGTTCTATATATATATATATATATATATATATATATAGCTTTTTCAATGAAGTTCCTTGATTGTTATATATTTGGCTCTCTATGTAAGTGTCAATAACTTGTTTAGTTGGTTGTTACGATAGGATAGATTAGATACACTTAAATTTAATCTGGCTACAAGCCTGTCAACCACGTTATGATTAACTAATGACCAGTTGTTAAGTTTACGTGATTCAAATTCATTAAATATTATCGTGGTCTTGACAATATATTCTGTATTTTGAAACAAGACACGTTTTGAATCTTTGGGGCTAGTTTCTAGATCCTTATGACGAAGAAGTTGTTGAAACTTGACCATTTCACGTAGAAGCTTAATATGCAGAATCAAAACACGGAACACAGATAAATGATGAAACAAAGAAGCTTCCTGAATGAAGAAAAAAAAAAAGAACAAGAACAAACAGAACCTACCCGAAAGAAAATGACTGCAAGTTCTATAAGTTCCAATGGAGACTGGAGAGTCACAATCATATAATCCTACCTAAACTTGGTCGGTCTGTCCTAACAAGACACCATTAATCGAAAGCGAGGATTTCTGAATAGTGATTGAAAGGGAAAATATAATTCTCCAATATTTTTTCAAGCGTTGTAAGTTTGGTAGAAGTAGGAAAAGTTGTGTAGGGAGTACTATAACTGAAGAAACCATACTAATTTGACATGTTTGTGACATAAAATTGGAATAGTAGATAGGTCACTCCCGGTTTTTGGAATTTTAGGCCATAAATATTGTATTTTTAAGGAAGTAAAAAATTTACATTTTTTGACTTTTATCTTTTTATGTTAGATTTTTACTTTTATTTTTTTTAGATAGATTTATGCTTTTATCATACTAATACATTATCTATATAAAATATAAACTTCTAATTCAATAGTAAATTTTGTTAAAAATTACAAGCAATAAAATTGAGTAAATTACACCAATAAAATTATTCACGTGTAAGAGTTACTTTAAAATTACACATATAATTTGATCTTGACCTTATATATGTGGATTTACATAACGAAACACACCCTTAATTCAGAGACAAAAATACACGGAAAAAAAGGTTAAGTAATGAGAACGTATTCATCTCCTATGGGAATACGAAAAAGCTAGTTTGTTGACTTTGATGCACCGGATCCTCCAGATTCCATCCGTGACCATGCACACAGAACACACAATGAGATTCACGTAAAGTTAACGTATCACGATAATTATGATATCACTTGAGTTGAGTCCAACAAACCTCAAGTCCCTGTTTAAATTTTCCTTTCACCGATGATGTTAAGCTAGCTTTTCTTGTGGCGTACCCCATAGAGATTGAACCTAGTCGTGTTTCTTTTTATTGGCCAGTGAATAAAATAAAGCACTTGTCAAGGGTCTCAAGATACATTTATATACTGATATATACAATGGACTCAATTTTAAAGGTACAGTTTCAAATTTTCGATTCAATAGAGTAGAAACAAAACTGTGAGGGGAGGGCCATCATGCAATGGTTCTATCTTCCCACCACCATTGTGACTGTCAAATCATTTGAAACATCAAGGCCATCCATATGAAATTCTCTGTCCTCAGATCTCCTCATGGAAGTAATCAAAGGTTGTGCGGGCAAGGGAAGAGTTGTTGCTTCGCTTTCCAGCATCAACACCACTGCGGACATGGTTGGTCTATGAGCTGCTGAATCTTGCACACATAACATCCCTATGTGTATGCATCTCAATGCTTTATTTTTAGGACTAGAATCACGTATGCAAGGATCAACAAGCTCCATTGCTCTGTTTTCATTCCAAAGATGCCACGCCTACATCCATTCCATCATATACCATTAACTTTTAGCACTTAAACATGCTTGATAATAAGAATTATGCTACTCTATTAGACTTTTCTCAAACTAGTAAACATGTTAGAAATTTCTTCAAAACTAAGAATTGGCATCTTACGCATCTTACTAAGGTATACCGTAAAGTTTGAAAAAATTGTCTAATATGTTTCTAAATTGTTTCAGCAGAAAACATTGAAGTTACCATAAAAAACAATTATGTGCAATAGGGGTAACTCACATATCCTATGAGGCTTGAGTCATCTGATTGACGAAAGCTAGTGTTCTTGCGACCACTCACAATTTCTAGTAGTAATACACCAAAACTATATACATCGGATTTCACTGAAAATAGACCTTCCATTGCATATTCTGGAGCCATATAGCCGCTGCATTATAGATACAATGATGTTGAGATTAGCCTAGGCCAAGTAAGAATTAGCAAGTGGTTCCATTAGTATACAAGCAAAATCGAAGCACACTTACTATGTACCAACCACTCTAGTTGTATTGGCTTCATTTTGGTTTCCACCAAATATCCTGGCCAAGCCAAAGTCAGAGATTTTCGGGTTCATGTGTTCATCTAACAAAATGTTGCTTGCTTTTAGATCTCGATGAATTATTCTGAGTCTTGAATCTCGGTGCAGATAAAGCAGTCCTCTTGCAATGCCTTCAATGATCTCAAAGCGTCTTGCCCAATCTAGTTGTGTTTGCTTGACTGGATCTGTCATGTTTTTTTACCAGAAAGAGCAGAATTGTCAATAAACTGTGCTGATAATTGTTTTTTATACTGATTAAAATATAGAAGGAAACGGGCAAGAAACACACCAAATAAAAAGCGATCCAAACTTTTATTTGGCATATATTCATATACCAGTAACTTTTCTTCCCCTTGAATGGAGCAACCCATTAGCCGAACCAGATTTCTATGTTGTAGTTTGGCTATGAGCATCATTTCATTCTTGAACTCCTCTAAACCTTGTCCGGATCGTCTTGAAAGCCTCTTGACGGCTATTTGTTCTCCACTTGGATACTTTCCCTGGTGGTAAATGGAATAAATAATTTTGTTAGATCTTAGAAGTCAAATATTCCTAAAAGATAGGATTATCAGAAGAAATTTTACCTTGTAGACAGGACCAAAGCCCCCTTCCCCAAGCTTATTTTCTTCTGAGAAATTGTCTGTGGCTATTGACATGCAGCTAAAATTGAAAAGTGGAAGTTCTGGTCCACTTAGTTGATTCCCTTCCAAACTAAGTTCAGCCGATACTGAAAGTTCTGCAGACAAGTCTCTACTCTTGCTTGCATCAAAAATTGGTAGTACATCACTATTCTTGCAACATGAAGCCGAGGAAACTGTAGGCAAAACTAGAAAGAAAAAGAGAAACATACTCAAGTTAACATCAAAACAGCATTTTATACCTGTGTAATTTATCAAAAAGAGAAAAAAGAAAATTAGGGGGATGAATATTTTACCTTTGAGTTTTCCCTTGAACCTCCATACTAGCCATGTAACGATTCCTATGCAGATTAACCCCGCCACAACAGTTGATACTATCACAATCTTATTCTTTTTTCCTCCATCAGCTGTATTTGAAGACAGAAATCGTATATGGAATTAGAAGCTGATCATCACAGAAACTTGCGAGAACTTGGGAAAGATTTAAAAATTATGTCCTCATCATCTTTATAGGCAATAACATTTTAACAGAAAAAAATTAAATCAACATACTTTAGGGGCTGAAAAACATGAGATGGCTAAATAATTTTAAGAGTTTATCCTATCATGCCTTATACGATGTGTCACACAAGCGCTAAGATGAAGTCAATCATGACAAGAATAAAATACAGTTCCATTCCATGCATTTCCCAAGAATTGTCATTTTGATTTGTGCTCGGGGTTGGTTTGTATTGATCTTAACATGATCAACAATATCTCAATAGGATGATGAAACATGGCTTGTACCTGGTACTACTGATATAACACAAGACATTAGTCTGGTATTGAAGTAAGACCAGTTGAAGCGGTACCTCAAGAATCTTACATGGAAAATCAATGGTAAATTAAAATCAAAATCGAGAAATTGATCAGTGGAAAACATCATAAGGGAACTCTTTACCTTACCTAAATCAGAGGCAGCAAGGCGAATGTAAAGTGTTTGTCCTACATTTTCATAGTGCTGAACATCAACCAACTCCCCAAACCAAGCCATGCACCCAATTCCAGTAACATTTGCATATGCAGTACAAGAACTATTCCTCAAACACCTACCCTCACAATCATCCGCGCCAACAAGGTTCACATAATGTGCCAAATCCGGCAACTTCATACAACGACGCTCCAAGAATCCATCATCATCTCCAACACTAACCGCAGTTCCAGAACCACCAGCACTTTCTCTCTCAGCCTTGAGTGGGGTCACCCTCTCACACCCTTCAGACCAGTTCCCATTTTTCCACTGAACCCTATCCTTTGGTTGAAACCCTCTCATGCAACTACATAAAGGCAAGCCTGAACTAGACAAATCACATGATGCAAAACTTCCACACTCGTTATAAACCTCACACAAAGTATTAGGCCCTCTTTGTGTCACATTCCACTGTTTCTCATCCTCACCCCACTTATACTCCTTCTCATACCCATCCCACCCTATCTGAAACCTAACCTTGGAGCCATTGAAAGCGCTATATGTAAAGTACCTTCCAGTATCATCATTCCCTTCAAGGGAGAAGCCATAGAGCAAGCTTCCTGTCATGTACACACCAATGAATATTCTACCATCCCAGTAGCCACTCCTCCACTTCCTTTTCTCTCCCTCCCAAACCACAATCTGTGGCATACTCACAGGATCAACCCCCATTGTGTAGTTCCCAGGTGAAGGATCCGTGGCTGATTTCCATGACGTGAAGACATAGTTCTCCTTCTTCTTCTTCCCCGGGGAACCACTCAGGGGCACCTGCATGCCTGGCAGGTATGTATCTGTTGGGTTCTCAAAGCTTTGCCATGCCCGTTCCTTACCATCTCTGACAAAAAGTACAAGGTTCCCATCATCAAGAAGCTTGGCTTCAGAGCTCTTGTTCCCCGAAATTGAAACGCTACTGGACCAGATTTTGTTCTTGTCTCCATCGAAGATGACCAAGTTGCCATCACTTTCAATTGTTATAGCCCCTTCCTCGCCTCTTATGGGGCTCTCTCTGTTTGCAACCCATATCACTGATGGCTGAGGAATGTTGTAGTACCAAATCCCAACGTAACGCGAGTTTTCCGAACCGAAGAAACCCATTTCGAAGTCGAGCCCATCTGAGACAAGAGTGTCACCGTCCCTGATGGGTTCGCCCTTCGTGATCCTGGACCTGGCTGCAAGTGAAAACAGGGGATGAAAACAGAGGAAAGAACAGAGTAAGAACAGAGCAGCCACGTGTTTGTATCCCGTGATCATCACCATGGCCATGAAATCGGTTCTGTTGGAAATGGGAAGTGATGGAACAAAGTGAGGAATAAAAAAACAAGAAAAAAAGAAGAAGAAGAAGAAGAAGGAGAAGTGTCAGACGGTGTCGGCTGAGACTCCGAGGGCGGTTGGATGAGAAAACAGAGAGAGAAACAGAGGGAAGGTTTTTGACCAGTTTAGGTGGCAGTGTGATGGGTGCGAAACATTTGATTCTAAAGAAGACACGTTTTTGTGTTTTGTTTTGGTAAGGAAAAAGGAAAAAAGAAAGCACATTCTATGAAAATTGAATCGCGGTTGTGTTATGGAGTTGGGGTTGGTGAAGACACCGTTCCGAGATTGGAGAGCAAGTTGAAAATGGAAGCCAGCGTCATAGTCATATAATAATAGTCATGGGAAGGTGTACTACTTAATCTGTTTTTGTTCTTAGTATTTTGTTTTTTAGTATTATTATTTGAACATTACGTCTCCTATTATTTCCCCAAAAATTAAAAAGGAAAAAAAAAAAGAGGTGCTGCATATTGAATTAAATGGGGTTATTACTTATTATTGATGATCATTGACTTGATGTCTCCCAGTGCGACGAAAAGAAGAGCCCCACCTTAGGAATGTTACGCTTTCCAGCGGATGCACATTATAGCTGACACTTTTGACCAATTTCTCCGCTGTCTTTTTCTTTTCTAGGTTTAAATGTATTTTTTATCTTTTAAATATAGTTGATTTTAATTTTAGTCCATTTGGAAAAAAGTTTATTCTTGTCTTTCTTTTATCTAATATTATATTTTCTTGTCTATGTGCTTTAATTTAGGTTATTACAAATAGTTTCAAGCCCAAGTTTAATTCTTATAAATGTTGAAAAATATTAATTTTTGTCCTCATAGATATCTTAAAAATATTCTTTTGATCCTTATAGATATCTCAATTTAATAGTGCAAACTAACAATAAAGGATCTAAAACAAAATATCAGAAAAGACAAGGTACTAAAAATCGCCAAAAAAAATTAGAGGAGCTAAAATTAAAATAATTTATACTAATAAGGACTAAAAATATATTTAAATATATAATAAATTACTTTGAATAATTATTATAAATGACTATTTTTGGACATGATAATTAACTCTCTGTATTTGATAAAATGTTCAATTTTAATACATTTATAATATAATTTTTTTATACAATAGTCTAATTAAAAATTCTTAAATATATGACTTCTAAAATAATAGAATCACAATCAAACAAGTTTGGCTGATAAATTATATGTGATTAGATAATTATATGAAAAATTTTATATTATCAATATATTAAAATTAAATTCTTTGTAAATATAATAAATTTTGCTTTGATATATTGGTGGTGTAAATCTTTTTACAGATTTATCAAATCACATAATTCTATACCAATAAAGTATGTTTGACTTATGTCCTACTACTTAAAATAAATTCACATAAGATAAGAAGGTTTAATTAGACGAATATAATTGACTTTTTAATACTAATATATTTGACGGCCGTTCAACCACCTTTGGCACGAGCTAAAAAACACATGGATTCCTTGGTCTTATATTCGATCGTAGAATATTCATAGTCTTCATTTTTATTTTATATATCTCCCTCATTGCGTCTTAAAACATTGGCAGTAAAAAATATAAACATGGTCTTTGAATAACTGTCATTGTATTCCAATATTTCTCTTAAAATGAAAAAAAAAAAATCTCACAATATATATCATGAGAAAAGGTTGTGAACTTGTGATGGCCTAAAACTTTCAAAAAAAGTCTTCAAGAGTTGGTCAAAACTAGTTCGATATGCACTTTTGACCAAAAGTTTTTGTGAAGCATCTTAAGTAGATATTCTGCAGAAAACAAACATGGCATCTCACTACAAACAGAAAGTCGAAGATTCGCCGTTGTCATGAGAATGATGTTACAACCCACAATTTCCTTCAACATATCTTGCGTGCCGGCCTATTTATCCTTTCACTGCTTGCTTGCTTTCAGCCTAATGAAAATTTGTTTTGGCCTTTCACGCTGCAGATATGGAGCACGTACATCATCAATTCTACAACGTTTTCAGCTTATTGTTTTGCATCCAATTGCCGCATCCGATTCTTATTTACTTTTATTTGAGCCTTCCCAATTAAAGCTTTAACAAGTGGTGTTTGAATTTCTTGTTCAACCATCTTAGGCCATTGATTTTTTGGCCATTAATAATAATAACTATGGACTGTGCATGTTCCTTAAAGATGCTTGAAGGAAACTCTTATGCGGAGGAGCTAATTACTTGGATGTTCCCTCCTTTTTCATATGGAAGTGACAGTATGATGATTACACGGGGAAATGACACGTGCTTTCCACCTCTTACAATAGCAAGATTGTTCATCCAACCCGCAAGAATATTTTTCATGTTCATATTTTCACTACAAAACTCATCCATTCCACTCTACGCAGCGACACGTTTTATATTATTTTTATATTATTTTGGATTTCAGAATCTAGAACAAATAGCAGTTGTTATCTTTGCTAAATCATCTCCATTTTTTTGATGCTTTATGAAATTTGGGAGCTTCGATTTTTTGCAATTTAAAAAATAAAAATAGGACCAACGGGACCTTAGATATGTTGTCAACTTGATTGAGGCATGACCTACACAATGCATCCTCTGGCCTGCGCTTTAAGTGGTCAAATTACAGGGCCCAAAAACAGAACATTTATTCAACCAAAAAAAGGGCAGTTTGACAATGGACAAAAACGCTAGCCATCTCCCTACTGTACAAGTTTGACATTGATTCTTCTTCTTTTTTTCCTTTTATAAGAATGGCTGAAATAAAATTTAAATAGAAAAACAAAAGAGCAAGTTTGACATTTTCTTCTTATTATGAAATGGAGTGTTAACATTTTGACCGCGGCCAGAATAACACTTAAATGCATTATTGCTTGATATTAAAAACTTCCGAAATGATGGCCAACTGGTCGAATGATTTTCACAGAAGTGTGGTTCATATCATCACACGCCTCGTATTAGTGTATAAAAGTTTATCATATGCAATTTGTCCGTGTTGAAATAGTTAAACATATACCCTGAACACCATCATTCACGCATGATTTTATAAAACCAGCAAATAATAAGCACTTTATACTTCGTGAAGACATATTTGAATCTCGAGAGATTGCATGTTCTTTGAATTATAAGAGAATAATATGCACTTGTATATAGGGTTGGAAGTGAGCCGAGCTCAATATCAGCTTAGCTCATTGACAGTCAAATATAAAATTCAAGCTCAGGTCAATCATTAAGTTACATTTGATAAATATTCTAGGATAGAAAATATGGAGACACTAAAGACAAGAATATATGTGGTGGGGACGGAGACAAAAACCCCAAAATCATTTCTTATTTTTTGTCCAGGACAATTTTTGGGTCAATTTTTATACATTCAAAAAGGCGGAATGCTAAAAATATGTCTCTGGAACACAAAATTAAAATATATTTTTTCAAGAATATTCCTTTAAATATTTCATATTTCATATTTGCCCCTCCGTCGCAACTGGGATCACGACGGGATTGCGAAAAAAAAGAATTTATTTTGAAAATTATAGAGTCGCTACCAAGTTTATTAGAATTTGGGAAAATATAGAAAAACTCATTTATTTTGAAAAATGATATTTGAGACTAGTTTTGAGTTCGAGAGTCGATTATGTATAGGGAAAGGTAGAAATTTAATCATACACACTCCTAATACACCTGTCCTTATATGGTACCTTTAGTTATCTGTGCAAATTAAATAATAACCCTTTCAAAAATATTTATTTTACTTTATTATAAAAAAGAAAAGAGAACACCAAGTTGTCACAACTCAGATGTTCCAAGGTATCCAGTTAACAAGCTGTCGTGGTTAAATTAACCTCTTTATTTGAAATAAAATTTTTGATAAATAAATAAATAAATAAATTTAAATCAAAAATTAAAATATAAATTATAAATATTTACAAATAAGATAAAAAAAAGAAATTTATTTTTTATATTTTTATAAATAAAAAAACAAATATAAAAGAAAAATAAATATTTTTAAGGAAATTTCGAATCATTAAATTGTCACAACTCAAATGCTCGAAATATCGAGTTAATAAGCCGTCACGGCTAAATTAACATCTTTATCTAAAATTTCCCACATAAACGAATATTAAATAAAATATTTTTAAAAAATTAGAGAAATTATTTATAAATATAACAAAATATTAAAATTGCATTAAAAAATTTACAAGTAAAAAAAATATATTAGAAAAAAATTTACAAATAAAATGAATTATGAAAAGTTAATTTTGACTTGACAGGGATCGGAATCGCCTACTCCTACATATCCCCTAGTGCAATAAGGAATTCAAAGTCATGTAGTTCTGTAGAAACTAATTTTGTGCTGACTGATTAAAAGAGAATTAAAAAAACATTGATTAATTTTAATTTTTGAAAGAGATTTCAGAATATCAAGCCGTCACAGCTAAAATATCCTTAAAATATAGAGTTAATAAGTCGTCACAGCTCAATTAATTCTATTTAGAAAAAGAACAATTCATCAATTAATTAACCAAATAAATTTTAATAAAGTAAAATACTCAAGTATTTATTTCATATTCAAAATGAATAAAACTCCTCTCTTTTTTTTTAGACGTAAGCCCAACCTAAACCAAGCAAACTATCCTAAAAACTAAAAAAAAAAAACTTAACCAAACAAGTAAATTCAAATTCAAGCACTAACTTCAAAAGTTTATTCTAACAAAAATAACAATAACAATAACAATAACTTAAAATAAAAAATGAAATGAAATTAAAATTCTTTAATTACCTTATTCCTAATTTTGATAAATTAATTTACTTAACCTTTTCCCTTTTTTTTAACCTAAACTAACACTACATTAATTCAAAAAAAAACTCTTTTTATCTTTTTATCATTAAATTACTTTTGAAACTAATTTATTCAATTTTCATTCAAATGATAGTACTAAAACAAAATCATGAATTTTTTTCGTAGTAAATTAAATGTTTTCAAACCAAATTAAATAAAAAAAAATTTTATTTATTTTACCAAAATAAATCCAAACTCAACAAGGAAAGCTAAGAGGCCAAATAAAGAAATAAAATAAATATTGGTTAAATAATCTAATTCAAATTCAAAAAGATAAATTCAAATGAACAAAACCAAAATAAAATTCAATAAAAACTTAAAAAAAATATAAATAAATAAATAAAAACTACTTTTCCTAACTTATCTCCATACACATACTCATCTTCACACACACAAAACCAAACAAAACCCACACACTTACACTCACCCACCCCCTCACATGGCACCCTCACACACACACGCGCGCGCGCGCACATGCGCACTCCTCTCACCGACACTCTCACACACACACACTATACAAATTCACCCACACACACACACTAAAAAGAAAGAAAAAACAAAAGGGAAGAGGGTCTGAGAGGCACAGAAAGGGAGAGAGAAGCAAAAAGAGAGAGAAGGGAACTAAGAGAGGGAGCGGCCAAGAGGATGAGAGATTGAGAGGCAGAGCAAGGGAAAAGGGAAAAAGAGTAGCCGCACCGGCGGAGAGGGGGAAGGCCGCAGAGGCTGGCCGAGAGGGAAGGGTCACGCAAGGAAGACAACGACGCACGGCGGAGATTGCGAGCATAGGGTGCTGGTTCGGCCGGCGGCAGTGATCTTGGAGAAAGGGGAATGTGCGGCTGGGTTTGGTGGTGAAGGGGTTAGAGGTAAGGGCCGGCAGTTGTGGTTGGAGTTGAGTGAGATGAAGGGAGAGGTGATGGTGATTTGTAGTGAGGGTGGCTGTGATGGTGGTTCCTGCCCACGAAGGGAAGGCTCTGGTGGTAATGATGATGGTTTCGTTTGAAGGGAGTCGAGGCCATGGTGGTGGTGAGCTTTGTGGTTATGGTGGAGATCGGAAGGGTGGTACGGGAGGAAGGGGTTGAGATACTGTGAGGGGGGATAGAGAGGAAGGTGGAGGACGGTGCGGCCAAGGGAGGAGGCGGTTATGGTGATGGTAGTTGCTGTTGATGATGAAGATAAGGAGGAGTTGCAGTGGTGGGCGAAAAAGTGAGAGGATGGAGGAGGCATGGCGGCGGTGAGGGCTGGAGTGAAGGAAGTTGAGATTTAATGACAATGAAGGGTGGAGTGGTGGTGGAGCTTGGTGTTTGATGGGGAATGGAGAGTAAGAGGGAGAGGAAGAAGAAGATGATGGAGGCCGCGACGTTGGGGGGAGGCCACGGCCTCCTTGTCCCTTTTAGTCTTTTTTTTTAAAAAAAAATTCTTTTTGATGATAATAATATTATTGTTGTTGTTATCACCTTATTTCCTTGTTGTTGCTGGACTCAATTGCTGGTTCTCTTCCTCAATTTGTTGTTGGATTCTTGTATATTTGTAGGACTCATGTGTATTTCTCTCTAATGCTATGTATCTCTTGTGATTTTTCTCTATGTTTGAAAAATCCTACTCTTTCCGGCCGATCCTCAAACAATGATCATGATGATAAATTTATATATGCAGTTCTCTGTTGACCAAAACAATTTTTGCAGGTTGGCTCCAATTCATCACCGAAAGAAACTTCAGCGTTTTGCATGTAGTGGAGAGGAACATCATCATGATGTTTTTCACTTGTTTTTTGAAAATAAAATTCCCCTCATCCTCACGCTTCACGAGCCTGCCTCGGGGAAAGAAGAGAGTGTAGCAACAGGGAAAGGAGAAAGCCTGTGACTCCTCTATCTCCCTTTTTATTAATTTTTTATTTAATAAAAAAACAAAAAAAGAGCAGCTTCCTAAATTGGATCAATAAAAAAGAAATGGGCTGAAAAGATATATGAAACACAAATGGGCTAAAAATAATTTAGGCATCAAGTTAATAGAATTGGGCTAAAATAAATGATTGGAAATAAAAAAAACAACCAGCAAGCTTTTTTTTCATTTTTTTCAAAAGAAATAATTAACACAACTGTAATAAAATAAAATAAATAAATAAAATAAAAAAGTAAACTAGATACAAGTTTTTGGATTTTTGTTAAAAGAATGGACAAAATCGGGTGTTCACACCCTCACTTTTTATTTTTTTTTTTATCAAATTATAATTTAATCTTCTTCATCTTTTCATTAGGAGTAGCAAAACGGATTGAACCTATCGAATTGGTCTGCCAACCCGTCACTTTTTGACAGGGTAGGTTGGATTTTTCAACACGTCAAATTTTTTAACCTGTCCCATTTTATGGCCAGCCCATGACTAGTCAGGGTGGGTTGAGTTAGCAAAAATAGCTAAAATCTAACCAAAATCAAGTTACCCAGCCGGGTTGATTCGCCAACCCATCATTTTTGTGTGGGGCTAGTTGATACTTTCAACCCAAATAATTAAAGCGGGTCAACACGGCCCGCCCCGCCTATTTTATGGCCACCCCTACTTTTCATCAATCATCATGTCCTATATACCACCACTAAACACAGTTATGTCTTCATCTTCGATATCGTCTTTGTTTTTACTGTGTTATTATTTTTGCCCTTTTTGCCTCGAGACAAGTACAAAACACAACCTAAAAGCTTGCTGAGCTTGATCTAGCTCATAAGCTGACTCATTTATTGAATCTTTTAACTTAATAGGTTAGAATTTTTACTATAAATGCATATATAACCTACTTCCAACCTAATTTACATACTATACACATGAAACAGAAAATTTCCAAGCTACATTAATTGTTTATAACCAACACGTCATAATTCATATAATACATGATATATATACACACACACACATACATATATAAATACATACACATAAATCAAACCAACTCACAACCTAGTGAGTCGAACATAGTAAAGCTCCAACACAACTCATTTAATATAAATAAGCTTAAATAGTTAGGTCAAACTTGACTCATGAACTCATCAGCTCAACTTATTAAGCTATTAATGAACCGAATTGAAAATAGCTCACAGGTTGGCTTGACTCACTTATAATCCTACTTGTATATTACATGACATAGAATCCTTTTCACTATCTTTGGACCAAACCCATAGATATCTAATCAAATTCATATGGATTCCTTTCCAACCATATTCCTTTTTTTTCTTATCTATGTTTGCTCACTTTTTCAGTGTATGGCATAACACTATAGAATTTAACCATGGAGCTTATGACCTACTTAACCATTACACCACCCATGCTTAATGAACTTAATATTTACGAACATAACTATTATAAGTGTATCAATGCTTATATGCTCAGGTATATTCCACTTCCACATAGGATTCACAATGCTCTTTCTTATTGACTAGGGTGCCAGAGTGCTTTTTACATGTATAACCCCAATATGTTTGAGGAGCCCTCCAACATCCTCTCGTGTTAGAGAAGACTGCAATAGCCACCGTTTATCATCTAGGAACAATCTTCTTCAAGCCTCCATGAGAAAATATGAGAACTAAAAACTACCTTGTGTAATCAATAGACATATATATAGAGGGAGTAGTTAGTGGATTTGTTCTATTATGGAAAGTTGTCTTGTTTCGTTCAGTATAGATATAGAGTAAACATACTAGCGTATTTGATACTAAAGCTCCTCATCCATCCTTCACAATACATAATAATTAATCTAGGTAAATTATAATACCCAAGAAAGGAAAAAAAAAAAAAGAGAGAGACAAGCACCACTGGTGCAGCCATAAGGGGTGGTGCACCACAGGCACACCCTTTACATCTTATCCACCGTCCCTTTTTCTTTTTTTCGTGGACAGCAACCCTTCCTCCCTAAACTTTTCTTTCTTCTTTTTTCTTTTTTTTTTCTTCCTTTCTCTATTCCCTCATGCCTTCCTTCTGCCATCGCGTCCAGCCACCGTCGCTGCCACCATCGTAAGGATGCCACCACAATAACTGCTTGGTCCCTCTCTTTTGTTCTCATCTCTCTCTCCCCCCCTCTGTGTGGCTGCGATTTCTCTCTAGAAAGGGAGAACCGCTTCAAACTCAAGGATTGAGGTAATTCTTCCCTTTTTTCTTCATTTTGACAGTGTGAGTAAGTCTTAATAGCTTTTAATTGATCTCATTGAGTTTCCTATGGTTATCAATTGTAGAATTAGGGGTTTTAGGAACCCTAGTTCTTTAGATTTGAGATTTTTCTATCAATTGAAGCTAAATTATGCAAATTGATGGTATTGTTAGCTTTCTGAAATTTTGTTTGTCTTGTTCTTAGAGTTTTAGAGTAAACGAATGTCAATTGGAGATTTTCGATAGCTCGAGGAGTATTCTACGGTTCCTTGGGAACCATCTGTGAATAGATAGTGTATCTGTAATTTACTTTTTGCATTGTAAATTTTAATTATTAAATATGATTTGATGATTTGGTTGAAATTATTATTAGCTCTCTTTGGTGATTTTATATTGCCATGATTTTGATATATATATTGTTTCAATGTGCATTGGAAAAGTTTATGATATTTGATACTTGTAAGGTTAGATTAATATGAAGCTTGAATTTTAGATTTATGAATTGTGTTTGATAAAAATTTAAGAAAACCATGATGAATATAAGCATATTACTCTTTGTTAGCTCTCTTCCTTTCTTGTTTGAATATAAGCATATTACTAATTTGCTTGTTGATTTTGTTGGAAGCATCAAATTTATGGATTGTTGGTTAGACAAACAATATTGTGAGCATGGTTCTTTCAATAAAACTGATTTAAATTTAAAGGGGTAAAAACAAAAATGATAAGTTGAAGTCTTGAAACCTAGAGATCTAGGATAGGTGCTTATATGTGAATCTTACATGTTAAAAGGCATGAAGCTTTGCAGGAAATTATGTAAGATGTGTGCTGCCCTATTTTATTCACAGTATTCCAGCATGTTTTGCTTGGACTTCAATCACACATAAATGATTAATGAAGCTATATAGTCTATATTTTCATATGGCATGCTTATACGTTTGATTATGTGAATTAGATAGTTGAAAACAAGCATAAAGATTTGATCACATGGGCTCCCCTGTTTTGGACAGCAACTTATCCTTTTTATTCTCACTTGATTGATGATGTTGAAGAGTTAATTTTGAGCTTAATACATTGTAGCCATATGTTAAAGGACATTGGGTTTTAGTCCTTTATTCTTTTACCATTAAAGTTTGCTTTCTTGGAAATGTTTTAAAAGGGGATTCTAGCAAAGAATCTAAGTGGCTTCGGCCACTATGTATTAATATACCTTAATCTCTATTTAAAATTATGACTTGAATTTCCTGTGATATTGAAACATGTTTCTAATAGTTATGTGTCTCCCCTTGGCCTCCTTCCCTCCCCCCCCCCCCCCAAAAAAAAATAGGGTCTTCAATTGAAAGGTATAAAGCCTTCAAGTTTATGGAATAGGCTATGTAGGTATAAGGGTTTCCCTTATTTTGGTTTAGGAGACATACTTCAGTTTTATTAGCTCCAATTGAAGTTGTCTTTTCTAATCTATAGTTGCATCCTTTAAGAGCTCTCTTTATATATACATGTATTGGTGTGAAATAGAGATCTTGTGAATTACATGACTTATATGTAAATAAAAAATAGACAAGTGCATACTTTGCTAGCAGGCTATATGTTTATTTACTTTCACACCTGATCTTGCCACATAAATTTGTGATAATATGTGATTATGTACACTGTGAGTGAAATGAAATACTTGAACATGTAATCTTTACAATCATAACATCAAGGAGGCTATAAAACTGAGTTTTCTACACAATTTATGTGTTCAATTGATGATTAAATTAATCATAAATATTTAATTTAACTTGGTTTAATCTTTGTGAATGATTGAGTGCAAATCTTGATGAACAAGATGCTTAAACTCAAAATTCACATGAGTACTCCCAGGCATATGTGGGTACTATTGCATATGTATTTATTCTTGATTTCTCTCTTGTATTTTGATGATTGCAGCCTTTTAAACTTGACCTTTGATGATGTGATTTTTATGTGTTGGGTTTTACTTGTCTCATGCTTTATGTAAGCCTTGAGTTTGGAAGCTATGAAATGGATATTTTCTTGATGGAAATTTGTCTGCAGATTTCTTCTCTTTCATGTTAGTTCGAAAAGTATATTATGTTTGATCCTGATATAGACACATGAATAATGGGGTAAATGTTGTGGGTAATGAGACGTTCAAGAAAATATACTTTATTAATTCCAAGCTTGTAGCACTTTGGGTTTGTAGTTTATTGTAGGCTTATGGAGACAGAGTAAAAGCTTATATAAGTTTCATTGTTATTTGAAATTATCATTTTTTTCCAAGAAAGTTGAATGAGTTACTTCTCAACTACCTTAGAGAAATCAAGGAAAGAGACGAAAAGCTATAATGCACTCAGTATAGGCAAATATGAAATAAGTGAGGTTCTTTGCAACGTGTCTTGATTGCTTGCTTGATTCTCAATTGCAGGGTGTTTTGAATGCAATGTAGCTTTAATCTGTATCTTGAGTTTGACATTGTGAAATTGATGAAAAGAGTGAAACATAGATTCAATGAGTTGAAGGTCCATAAAGTAATCACCCCTATGAGTATGATATGACCCACACAGATGGTAGCGATGTTAAAGAAATAAGTGTATGCAATTCATGTCCATGAATATTTGAACAAAAGTGAAAGTTTGTTCTTTGGCTCCTCAAGTATGATCAACGGATTGCAGGAGAGACAGAGTGTGCTAAATACACCAACTTATTGATGTTAGAGAGTAGTCCTCATTTTGAATCCGAGGACCGAATTTTTTTAAGGAGCGGAGAATGTAATACCGAAGAAAGCAAAAAAAAAAAAGAGACAAGCACTACTGGTGCACCCATAAGGGGTGGTGCACCATAGGCACACCTTTTACATCTTATCTACCATCCCTTTTTCTTTTTTTTTTTGTGGACAGTAGCCCTTCCCCCCCAAACTTTTCTTTCTTCTTCTTTCTTTTTTTTTTCTTCTTTTCTCTATTCCCTCATGCCTTCCTTCTGCCATCGCGTCCAACCACCGTCGCTGCCACCATCGCAAGGATGCCACCGACAACAACTACTTGGTCCCTCTCTTTTGTTCTCATCTTTCTTTCTCTCTCTCCTCTATGTAGCTGCGATTTCTCTTTCTAAAGAGGGAGAACCGCTTCAAACTCAAGGATTGAGGTAATTCTTCCCTTTTTTCTTCATTTTGATAATGTGAGTAAGTCTCAATAGCTTTTAATTGATCTCATTGAGTTTCCTATGGTTATCAGTTGTAGAATTGGGGGTTTTAGGAACCCTAGTTCTTTAGATTTGAGATTTTTCTATCAATTGAAGCTAAATTATGCAAATTGATGGTATTGTTAGCTTTCTGAAATTTTGTTTGTCTTGTTCTTAGAGTTTTAGAGCAAACGAATGTCAATTGGAGATTTTCGATAGCTCGAGGAGTATTCTACGGTTCCTTGGGAACCATTTGTGAATAGATAGTGTATCTGTAATTTACTTTTTGCATCGTAAATTTTAATTATTACATATGATTTGATGATTTGGTTGAAATTATTATTAGCTCTCTTTGTTGATTTTATATTGCCATGATTTTGATATATATATTGTTTCAATGTGCATTGGAAAAGTTTATGATATTTGATACTTGTAAGGTTAGATTAATATGAAGGTTGAATTTTAGATTTATGAATTGTGTTTGATAAAAATTTAAGAAAACCATGATGAGTTCTAAGATGAAATTACCGCTTGTCATAGCGAAGAGAAGTAATGGCAATACCACTAGCCGTAACGAAGAGATATAATGACATTACCGCTCGCCATAGCAAAGAGAAGTAATGGCAATACCGCTATTTTAGCGAAAGATATAATGGCTGCATACTGCCATGGCGAAGAGATATAATGGCAATACCGCTAGCCGTAGTGAAGAGATATAATGGCATTACCGCTTTCCATAGCGAAGAGATGTAACGGCCTATGTGCATATAGTTTCTCTCAATGATATGAAATTTAAAAGAACCTTAAAATGAGATTAAATGAGTTGAGATTACTCCCCAAATGAAATTTGTTCTTCTTATGTAACTCTCATGGGTATTTGAGTATTTGATGATGAAGTTAATTTTTTTTTTCTTATGTGAGAATAAGGAATTGGAGGAAACAGTGAGAAAGTGTATTTTAGTAACTATTTTTGAGATTATACTCGAAATATCATGTTATGATTAAAACCATATTTTTAGAAGTACACATATTTTATTATGTTTATAATATTTTATACTTGCATCTAGTAAACTACGGATATCCTATCTCTCACTGAGTTGTAAAACTCACCCCTTTGTCCTTCATCTTTTCCAAATACAAGGGCTAGTACTGGTTTTGTTCCTCTGGCTTAGGTGTTAATCGATTCTTAAATGGTGAGCCTTTTTGAGAAGACATTCTTTTATTATTGAAAGCCTTTTTGATACATTGTCTACTAGTACGTTAGTCGCTCCATAAGTCACAGACAGGTTCCCGGATTGTACAATTAGTGTTATGTTTGGAGTTATGTATATGTAAGTAGTTGGTTATGTAAAATAAGTTTCGAAAGAGTTGTCATAATTAATTTTATGCTTGAACTTAAAAGCTGAATTTAATTAGTTTCATGAATTTGATAAACTTACTGAAATTATGTTAAGACATCTGTACTATTTAGAAGGCATATTCTGAGAATAATTGATGCCCAAACTCTATAGAATTATCCTTGGTGTTTTCAAGATATGTTTGTATTTGGGAAATGTTCCAAAAACAGGAGAGACTTTGCCCTTTTTTTTGTAATGGTTTGTGGGTAAAGGCTTGTTAGGGAACATGTTCTCTATGCGCTGGTCACACTCTAAATTGGATCGTGACATAAATATTCCAACTCATGGATTGATGCAACTTGAAAAGATTAAATTTACTTAGGACAAATGGATGATAGAAGATATGATCAAGACAGTGAATTTAGCCAACGACTATACTGGAAAGAAACAAAACAGCAAGTACTATTATCGTGTTTGAAATTAGAGAGATACTTGTTATTTAGGACAAATGGATGATAGAAGATATAACCAAGACAAGGAAATTAGCTAACGACTATTCACATACTAGAAACAAACAGCAACTATCATACTAGAAATCAGAGAGATTCGTGGATAGAAGCAAGTTTAAACCATATTCACATAGACATATAATAAAAGTTAGCCTTCTTAATTTTTTTTATAGTAAATAATTATTTTAGTCTTAATATTTTCAATTTAATATTAATTTAGTGCTAACAAAATTATTGACATTAATTAGTCATGTTGTTGGATTTTCACTTTGATGACATGACAAAATTGATATCGAAATATGACTAAATTAATTGATGTGAAGTATTTTATTAGGATCAAATTGCTGTTAAAATTTTTGTTAGGACAAAATTAATATTAAATTAAAAATTTTGGGACCAGGCAGATTATTTACTCTCAATTTTATTGAAGATACATGCATCACTTATTTGTGGGTTCCGTCAATAAAGCGAAAGCTGTCTATGAAGAGAGCTACGAGCATGAGGCTGAGACGATAACGCATACGTTTACAAAATTCCAGTATTTATGGATCATAATGGCCCATAATAAATATTATTCAACTTATGTCGCTGTTGGAAAAGAAATTAAAACTCATATGTAATCACAATTTAACGAGAATTGACACTCAAAGCATGTGGTTTTAATATCCTGCATATGACCATTCAAGTATTTGTGGGTTTAGTACGACTCATCAGGATATTATATATCTAGACCCTTCAAATTTTTCGCATTGACACTAAACTCCCCCTGTTCCTAACAGCATTCAGAATGCTCGTTTGTATTAAACATGGGTATATGCGGGCCAACCCGATCCATTTAGTCACATGTGCAACACGTCATATGTAACCTGATCGAATCAACTAGTCAGAATTATTAAATTTCTAAGAATAGACAGAAACTTCATTCTCGCTTTCTTATTGAAAATTCTTAATGATAAGAAGCTCATATTTGTGCTCGTTTTCTGTCAACTCAGTCGACTAGAACTCCACAGGGACGGTGTGTGTTCATTGTTCAAAACAGAGGATTTAGTCCGTTAAGGGGAAAAAGCAAAACCTGATCATATCGTCCACTGCTTCCTGATTCCTATGCTCTCTCCAATCCAGCCAACAAAGTGATTTGTGTCATTATGGGGTTAAGTCAGTTCAGAGACTTACGCGTTTTGTTAACACTTTGCTTCCTGTCCATATCCATACATGTAGCCACTTCCCTAGACACCATCACCTCCTCTTATGTCCTTAAGGACACTGAAACATTAACCTCCAGCGATGGTATGTTCCATCTAGGATTCTTCACCCCTACAAACTCAACCTTTTCCTACCTTGGAATTTGGTGTGTGTCTAAGCCCACTGTCGTGTGGGTTGCTAACAGAGACCAACCACTCAAGGATTCTTCTGGGCAGCTCAAAATATTTGAGGATGGAAATCTAGTTGTGATGGATGGACAGAAGGACATAGTTTGGTCAACAAACGTGTCCAATATTGCATCCAACACAACAATCGCTCGGCTTCTTGACACTGGAAATCTTGTGTTGCAGGAAAGCACCACAGGATCAGGAACATATGTATGGCAGAGTTTCCGACACCCCACTAATACTTTCTTGCAGACAATGAAACTTGGCACCTTTACCGGTGAGAGAATAAATCTCACCTCGTGGAAAAGTCCTCAGGATCCATCCACTGGAGACTTCTCTCTGAGCCTTGAACGCCTAAGTATCCCTGAAGCCATCATTTGGAGAGGAATTCAACCATACTGGCGCAGTGGTCCATGGAATAATCAATTTTTCCTTGGGATACCAGACATGAAGTCAAACTATCTTGATGGATTTGAGTATGTCGGGGCAAATGAAGATAATGGCACTTTCTATATGACTTATACCTATGCAAATCAGTCCTGGTTTCGGATCTTTGTGTTGAGTGCTGAGGGAAACTTCCAAGGAATCTTTTGGGATCGTGCACAGAGAAATTGGCCTGTCCACTGGTCAGCTCTAAATTCTGAGTGTGATGTTTATGGCAAGTGTGGAGCATTTGGGAGCTGTGATAATACAAGTTCACCTATCTGCAGCTGTTTGAGAGGGTATGAGCCAAGGGATGCTGAGGAGTGGAACAGACAAAACTGGAGCAGTGGATGTGTTAGGAAGCAGCATCTGCAGTGTGAGAGAGTGTCAAATGGGAGTGAAGCTGGCAAGGGAGATGGGTTTTTAAAGCTGCAAAATGCCAAGGTTCCAGCCTTTGTCCAGTTGTTGTCTTCTATAGATAATGATTGCAGAACTAAGTGCTTGGGAGTCTGCTCTTGCATAGCATATGCATACGACTCTGGCATTGGCTGTATGCTATGGAGTGGAAACTTAACTGACATACAGATATTCTCAACGGGAGGAACTGATCTTTACATTCGTGTTCCCTATTCAGAGCTTGGTAAGTTCTGTTTTTTAATCTTTATATTAGGAGGAACAAACAGGACTCGATAAGTTATTTATTTAGTTACAAAGAAGTAATGGGCCAATTTCTTGTACATGACATGCAGATTGTGCAAACTGACTTTAACTTGATTTGGTTGACAGATGAAAAGAAGAATAATGCCACGGTGATCATTGCAGTAACTGTCATAGTAGGAACAATTGTCGTTCTGATTTGCGCATTTATCTTATGGAAAAGGATTACAAGAGGAGGTGATCTGTCATTCCACTACCTTCTAGACTTAAAAATCAAAGATTAGTTGTTGATGAATCATTATTTCTTCTATATATTATTTGGGAATGGAGTTACCTGACATGATTTGAAAATGTGGCATACTTAGTTTTAAACTAGTTTGATTGATCAACAGTTATTATGGATGTTTGCCCTCCCTGGTGCATATTCACTCTTCCTCTAATGACTTCAATTCGGACTTTCTCACTTGACCAACACTACGCATGTATACTATATATGTGGAGTGTACTGCTTGTTATTGCATGTATACTATATATGTTTTCCTATATGTCAAGATTAATCTGCAAATTGTTGATATTTGAATACAGACAAATCAAAATTGAGAATTTGGAGAAGAAGTAAGAAAAATCAATCGGGCAAAGTTAAACTCCCGGAGATTTCACAATTTGAGTTTAAAAGGCTTGCTACTGCAACAAACAACTTTCGCTTAGCTAATAAGTTGGGGCAAGGTGGTTTTGGACTAGTATACAAGGTATTTATGGTATAATAAATTTCATCACCCAAAAAATCACATTTTCATATTGTTACCTCTAGAAATTGTCTTTTAGGGTAAATTGGAAGATGGACAAGAAATAGCTGTTAAAAGACTTTCAAGATCATCTGGACAAGGTTTAGAAGAGTTTATGAATGAGGTTGTGGTAATATCAAAGCTTCAGCATCGCAACCTTGTTAGACTTCTTGGATGTTGTATAGAAGGAGATGAGAAGATTTTGATCTACGAGTACATGCCAAACAGAAGTCTTGATGCATATATTTTTGGTTCGTTCTCGCACATCTTCTCATTTAAGTACACATGATAGTATACTAAGATGAGCCGAAAGCAAAACGGAAAAAGAAAAACTTATTTGGTGGAAATGAATCTCTTCTAAATGTACAAATTTATCAATTCTATTAATTTTGGTTTCTTTTATTCATATTCTATTGAGATGTTATGTGTTGACTTGTTTAATGTTATTGCAGATCCATTTAAACAGATACTAAATTGGGAAAAACGCTTTAACATAATTGAAGGAATAGCTCGGGGTCTTCTTTACCTTCATAGAGACTCTAGACTAAGAATTATACACCGAGATTTGAAATTAAGTAATATATTGCTCGATGAAGAGTTAAATCCAAAAATTTCAGACTTTGGTATGGCGAAGATTTTTGATCGCATTGAAAATGAGGCCAATACTAGACGGATTGTTGGAACATAGTAAGAATTCTATTATTCTCTTTACCTCAAATTTTATATATAAACTGATAGCTAAGAAAACTATCCTTGGATTTTATACAGTGGATATATGTCACCTGAATATGCCATGGAAGGACTATTTTCAGAGAAGTCTGATGTATTCAGCTTTGGAGTTTTATTACTAGAGATTGTCTGCAGAAGGAAAAATACCAGTTTTTATGTAGATGCTGAATCTTTGAGCCTTTTAGGATTTGTAAGTCTCATTTGTTAATTATCTCATTTCTGAAAAATACTATTTCATCTTAGTGATTTGGTTTTGACCTTGAAGTTCAACAATTGTTTTGTAGGCATGGAAATTATGGAATGCCGACAACATTACATGTCTAATAGATCCAGAAATATCAAATCCAAGCAATAATGCAGAAATTATGAGGTGCATACATATTGGTCTTCTATGTGTACAGGAACTTGCAAGGGATAGGCCTACAACGACTACAGTGATTTCAATGCTAACTAGTGAGACAACTAGTCTTCCTCATCCAAAGCAGCCAGCATTCATTCAAAGGCAAACTATGTTGGATGTTGAGTCTTCTCTTAGTAATGATGGACTGTGCTCTATCAATTATGTGAGTCTAACGAACCTTGGAGGAAGATAAGAGCAATTTCAAATGTCGATGCTGGCTGTGGCCCTAGCTTGTGATAGAGATCCTTGGTTACCGTGTTAGCGTGCTAAAGGAATTTGCTAGTAGCAATAACATACCATATGTCAGATATATGTCAATAATGTGAAATCTGTTTTTCCTGGGAAACAAACTATTCTTGTATTCTCATTGACAGTATATATATATATATACACACTCCTGATGACTCTAATTGATTAAATGGATTTAATTTTTTCTTCTGATTTACTATATCATTGTTTTGCAGTCAAATATTTTGTTTGATGATATATACCATTATGAGATTCGGGGTTTTTTACAAAAATAAAATAAAATAAAAATATTACATAGATCCCCTAACTTGCATTTGTTTACATATATGTCCTGTTTTTAATATAATAGAAGTCGATTAAAATCGACTTCATACAAAGTTCAAATTTTTGAGTCAAATTCCTCAGAAGTCGATTTTAATCGACTTCAGTACAGAGCTTGTTACAGTAAAAAATGATCAAATCAGTGAAAATCTATAGCCTCTGTCGCATGTGAGACTTTTTCAAAAGTCAATTATAAGCGACTTTCTTGCACAGGTGAAGTCGATTTTAATCGACTTGTCGATTGTGTTGAAGTCGATTAAAATCATTTTTTGACTGTGTTAGAAACATGTACAAGTCAATTTTAATCGACTTTAGTTCCTTCTTCTTGCTCTTCATTTTCTCTACCGAAGAAGCAAGCTTTCATAGCAGAAAAACAAAAGCTTTATATTATTATTCTATTATATTTTTTTTTCTAGCTGCACTTGTTAAAGTTTGAATCTTTTGTGTAACTTGGAAGAGAAGCAGTTTGGAAGGTATATGAGTTTTTGCCATACGAAGAGGGATTGTTTGGTTTGAGCTCCAAAAATGGTGTTGGCACTAGTATGAAAGATGATGCTGCTAACAAAACAAAAGATGCAGGTAGCGTTGGTTCCCGTGCATAGCATGGAGTTATATATTAGTTTAAAATATAAATAGAAATTCCCTTTTCATTGTCACTAAAGGCAGTCGGGAAAATGTTCTGCTTCATTGAGTATTGTGAGTTTACTTGTCTTCTTCTAGTCATGTCATGACCATGGAAACTATCGAGCAATTTTTGCTTCTTACAAAAGTTTAACACTTTATTTTTCTATGACAGCTTGCTTCTTCGGCAGAGAAAATGAAGAGCAAGAAGAATGAACTAAAGTAGATTAAAATCGACTAGTACTTGCTTCTGACACAGTCCAAAAAACAATTTTAATTAACTTCAAAACAACTGACAAGTCAATTAAAATCAACTTCAGCTATGCAAAAAAGTCCATTGTAATCGATTTTTGAAAGAGTCTGACACTATATATTCTCATTGATTTGATTGTTTCTTACCGTAGTAGGCTCTATACTAAGGAATTTGGCTAAAAAATTTGTACTTTATACGAAAGTCGATTTTAATCGACTTTTATTATATTAAAAAAATGACATATATGTAAACAATTGTAAGTTAGGGGATCTATGTAATATGTTATTTTTTTATTTTATTTTTGTGAAAAACCCATGAGATTCGTTATACGAGTTTTCCTCTTCCATCATTCATCATCGGCGTAGTTATTATAAGGATCCGGCATCTGTCAAAACATAAGGAAACCCATGCCTTGTTCTAAGTACATTACAACATTAACATAGTGAACGTGTGTGGATGTAAAAATTGGAATTTTCACCAACAACTTAACAACGATACACTGCGGATTCTCAAGTAAGACGGGGTAGACTAGTTGTGCAAAGCCCAAACCAAAGTAAAAATTATTGGAGTCATCAGATTATGACTGCGCTCTTCCTTCTTATTATTTATCCTCATGTTTGATGCACAAGAACCTATGTACGACAACTGAACCAATATTTTTCTTTAGACAATTTCGTCACAGATAAAACCATCTAAACTAAAACTATTCTTCTTCTAGTCTGACTGCCTCGCTAGCTGTCTTTATGATCAACCGAAACTAAAAAAACAAAAATGTCTCTATACCAAAAAAAGAAAAACGAAAATGTTATTTATGTGCATTCATATTCATGTACATAATCCATCCATAATGCTAGTTTGGATTCGGGGTGGGCATGCAAGCCAAGTTGGTCCATCTAATCAGATCCGCAACATATTACATATCATATATAAACGGATCGGATCGGGCTGGTCTGAAAATAAATAGACTGTCATTCTTTCTGCCCGTATGCACCACATAAGTATGTCGTAAAGAGATAATTCTTATTAAAATAGTCGTCTGCAAAATATTAAAACCATATGCTTTGACTTTCATCAGTTGTTGATCAATTCTCGTTGATATATATATGAGCTTTAATTTCTTTTCCAACAGCGACATAAGTTGCATAGTATTTATGAGCCCTTATATGATCTACAAATACTTGAATTTTGTTAATGCGTTATCGTTTGCATATATCTATGAAACATTAGATTTCTTTTGATTATGATTGATTTTTCAAATGAAAAGTTTGTAAACGTAGAAATGGCATACACCCACTTTTCATGGCTTTTGAAGTCTAGCTATATGTATATTAGTTTACGGTGCTTTAATTGCAAGTGTCGGTGGTTAGGTGGATGAAGTTCGGAAAATCTACTTCCCTCTCTCATTCAAATTCTGTAAATTTTGCATGATAGAGTAGTATATTGTACGTTTGTATATTTCAATTAGCTATTTATCTTTATTGTTATTTCTTTTAAATTATTCTTTTATAAAATATTCATTGATATATTGCTTAACTAAGCTTTAAATGTAATATTTCATTTTATAGATACAAATGATTATGTTAATTATATATTAATTTTAAATAGTCCTAATATGTAGTGACTATATAAAAGTTAAAAATGAGATAAATCTTATGTACTTTCACATAATTAAGTTATCTTTTTATTAAAAATTTAAAAGGATATTTCAATTAAACCAAATGAAAAATTAACCAAATGAGAGTGACGAGCAACACTAGCCACCTCTTCAAACATGTAAAAAATAACTAAAAATATGTTCAAGCATCCAATTTCAATTTCATGATGATTTATACATGTCATCGTCATAGGCTTAATTTAACAAGATAAAATTGAAAAAAAAATTAAACGCTTCACTTAACATATACCCTCCGATCAAAATCATTCACTAAACATAAAACTAGCTAAACTCACTCAATATGAACTAGGTCAAAATGTCTAATTTTTTTGTCAGCTCAATCTATCGTACTTTTGCAGTTGTACGTTAAATCGAGTTAAGCAACCAGGCAGAAATATTTAATATCTAAGAATAGACTGAAACCTCAGTCTCACTTTAAAACTTCTTAATAACAAGCTCATAGTTATCCTTGTTTTCTTTCAAGTCAGTTGACTACAACTCCACAGGGATGGTATGTGTCCATTGTTCAAAACCGAGGATTTAGTCCGTCAAGGGGCAAAAGCAAAACCTGATCATCATCATTCAGCTACGTACTGCTTCCTGATTCCTATGCTCTCCAATCCAGCCAGCAAATTAAGCTGATTCGTGTCATTATGTGGTTAAGTCAATTTAGAGACTTGGTCCTTTTTTTAACACTTTGTTTTCTGTCCAATTTATGAGTTTTATGGTTGTTATGATAGACTTTGGTGTCATCCTCGCTCCCTAGAATTCCAATGGTGTTGGTTCTCCATTTTCCATCTCTCTAGGTGAGTGAATTTGGTCTCATGACCTTATTTTAGTCATTCTATAATTAATTTCTAGTATTATAAAATGTTTAAAGAGTATAGACTTGAGTTTTAACATGAAACAAGATATTTATGTATATTTTTGCAAGGATTAGAGAATTTTGAAACTTAGTATGAAAATCTATGTTTATCAAAACGTATGGGATCATATTTGAAATATTACTGCTATTATATGATTTATTCATGATGTGAAACTTGGTTTAGTTTATGAGAATTTGTTATGGTTGATGAGATGAAAGGTAAAACCTTATGTTTATTTACGAGAACATGAGAGAGGTAGAACTTAGAATCATAGAATCCCCCTTTTATGATTTCAGTATAAATTAGAATAGAGAATTACTGAGAGAAACAAAACTGTGAGTTAACGACAATTATTCCGTTAATTCTGGTATATCAAGGTCCGTTAGGGGCAAGTTATCCATATTTAGATCAGTCCGCCAAGGAGGTGGCGGCTCGCTAGGGACACAATTTGTCAGGGACCATTAAGATCTCAGCTATGGGCTCATATTTGCTAGAGATTGAGCACCACCCTTACAGTTTATGGATAAACTGTTCTCTTTTGTAAATTCTTAAGAGTCAAAGATAGTTTTGTAATTTCCTAACTACCGTGTATTTTAACTTAAATGGTTATAAATGTGGCATTATTATTTATGTATATTTCTTTCTTGTCCCATGTAATGATATAGATGAGGATCCACTTATTGAGTTTTATGATAAAACTCACCGCTTTTCCCTTTTCTCTCTCATAGATACAAGTACAGTTTTGAATCCTCCACCTCCTCCCCTCAGCTATAGTCACTGTCATAACGGGTGAGTTTCACATTGACGTGAAGCTACAGTGTTTTGGTTTTTGGTTAGGAGTGCTCTAGTGACAGTGCAGACAGGGTCCTCAACCAAGCATTTATTATTATTATTATTTTCCAGATTTAGCATTCTTTTGATATTAAATGATTTGATTTTCATGGTTCTTTTTGTAAATAAGCATCTCAGTATATTTTGTATAGCAGCTAAGTTTTACAGATGATATATGAAATGAGCTATTTAGAAAGTACTATTGGATGATTTGAAATGGATTTATGAATAAATTATGTATATAGTATAGCAAAATGATCACGAGATTTATATGGGAATGAGATTCATCACGTACCGATCATGATCCAAGTAAGGGGTCGTGACAATACCATTATGAAGTTTGTTATACGAGTTTTCCTCGTCCATCTATCATCATCAACGTAGATATTATAAGGATCTTGCGTCTATCAAAACGTTAACGAAACCCATCATGCCCTGTTCTAAGTACATTACAGAAGTAACATAGTGAACGTGCGTGATTGTAAAAATTGGAATTTTCACCAACAATTTAACAATGATACTGCGGATTCTCCAATAATACGGGGTAGACTAGTTGTGCAAAGCCTAAACCAAAGTATAAGTTATTAGAGTCATCAGATTAGGACTGCCCTCTTGCCTCTTATTATTGATTCTCATGTTTGATGCATGAGAACCTATGTATGACAACTGAAGCAACATTTTTCTTTAGTCTGAGAATGCACCCTAAACTAAAACTATTCTTCTTCTAGTCTGACTGTCTCGCTAGCTGTCTTTAATCTTTATGATCAACCGAATCTGAAAAAACAAAAATGTCTTTATACCAAAAAAAGAAAAAGAAAAATGTTATTTACGTGCATTCATATTCATATCCATAATCCTAGTTTGGATCAGGGGCAGGTATGCAGGTCAAGTTGATATTATGTATCACATATAAACGGATCGGATCAAGCTAATCTATAAATAGATAGACTCTTTCTTTCGGCTGTATGCACCGCATAAGTATGTGGGCTCACAAGCTGTCCGCACTGCAGTGTCGCCTTTAACTTTTATTGCTTTTGCTTTTACTTTTATTTAAACTTTGAAAAATGGATTCAATTCTTTTGTCCCTATTTCTTGTCTCACTCCTTCTCCTTCCAATCAAATTTTATCATGCATTTAAATTTGGTTAGTTAAAAAATATTGGTTAAATAACAATTATGAATGATGTTATCATTATACACGTGTCAAAATTTTATTGAGGAGACACGGAGAGTGAGATAGAAAAAAGGGATGAAAGATTTACTTCCTTGAAAAATATACTTATTGATATTCAAACAACATGGAAGGCTCATGACTAAACTATAACCACCAACTATGGCCATATTAGTTTTGAGTCTATTGAACGGAAGTTATCGCCTATCTCCTCAAATTAGAAATTTATTTTAATGCTAGTTGCATAAAAAATATAGTAAAGGGCACAACCTAGGTCATCTTTCAAAGAGCCTTTAATACTTAGTTGTGAAAATTGGAAGTTTGGAAGAATGAGAATTATAACAATAGAAACTAAAAGATAATAACAATAGTAGAGAAAGACACTAGTGCAAGATATTCCTAGGATTGGAAATCAATTATCATTAACAAAAAACTAGTAGCAATTCTAGTAGCAATCATAAACACATTGATGGCTATTAGCAATAAATTACTGGCAATTCTAATAGTGATTAATTGACATCTAGAATTTGATCAATGAAAATAACTAATAAACGACGATCGCTAATTTATTTAGAAATCACATTGATTTAATGAACCAATTGCTATAGCCTAACTACCAATCAGAATATTAATTCTAATGTTCTCCCTCAAACATAAACCAATAGATTCACCAATTTATGCCCAGAGGGTTTCCCTAAATGACGATCGCTAGTTTAGTTATTCCAATAAAGATTATAGCAATCACCACAATAATTAAAGGAACAGAAACTGCACAACATTAAGAAAATCAATGCATTCAATATAAACAAAGGGTCTTAAATGTCATCCGAATCCATCCAGAAATCCCTACACTAGTAAAGAAATTTACTCCTCCATCTTTAGAGGATTACAACAATGAACATAAAGGAACCTGAAAATAATAGCAATGATCTTTACCACAATTTCTGAGACAAAGTATCTTCACTAATAGAACTCTTAGACAGAGAAGAGAGAAGGAGGGGAGAAAGATGTAGAGAAAGAGAGGCAGAGAGAGAATAATAGCAACTGAAAATGATGGTTAAAAACTGAGTAAAAAGCTAGGGTAAAAGTCTATAACAATCCTTTAAATACTACTCTCTAATAATAGGCCAAAGTAGGGCTAAAAATAGATAAGTGGGCTGCAATCTTGTCATTGCACGAGCTGTAGCACTGGACAGAATTGACGTCTTTACGTATTTGGTCATTTGGCCCCTTAAACATTTGAATCTGTCCTTGGCACTAGAAATAGCGATTGTAGCCCTTTGAATAAGCTTTCCAACACCACCAAAATCACCTCAATCGAACATCTATAGCTCTAGATATTGTAAAAATACTAACTGGAGGTCAATTTGGACAGCATCAAAATATCAGCAATCTTTAATCTTACAACTTGATTCCACAAAGAAGCTCTTAGAACTGGGCTTTGAGCTGAACATGAAAGTTATAGAGGACTTCTTGAGCTTTTCAAAACATCTTTATTCATCTTAATTCGATCCCTGTAGAGAGAGATACAAGTTTTCTTTTACAATACTTTTTGTAATTGTGCTCAAATAAGCTCAAGAACTCTTCTATTTTGCTCCCAAATTCTTCTCAATAGTTTTCAACCTTGTTCTTGACAATTTACACTTGATCCAAAGCTTCTGTATACAAAAATTATACTCAAAGAGATAGGTTAAATGTAACAAATTCTAATCCAATAATTATCCCAAAATCAATATAAAAGCCATCAATTCTATCAAAAATACATAACGAGGAATAAATCAAAATCTTAATTAATTCTTTCATTATCTCAATAAAATTTATGTAAAAAATTAAGATTTTGTAGTAAAATAAACGACATAAATACCCTTTATCATCTATATTTCTCTCCAGAAATTAAAGTCATAAACTACCCTATAAAAGATAAGTAAGTTAATGGTTTGATTCGTTCAGCTCGCTAGTTGAGCGGAATAGGACAAAAGATCCAGAAATTAATGGGATAGAAAAATATATGGTATACTAACCTATTAGGGGATTGCTCATTCAACGGACAAACCTACAAATGACGACTTATATATCCGGTTCCAGTTTGGATTAGACTCTAAAAAAAATCATTTTTAAGATGATCCTAAATCTTTTCTTCTGTTTAGATGTAATATTAAAACTATCTAAATGTTATTAAGGGAAAAATTTTAATCTTTTTATTTAAACTCTTTTTGATGGGATAATTAAGTAATTAATTTACTGTATTAAGTTAACATAACTTGTAATGACTTGAATAACAACTAAAAAAAAGTACAATAAAAATTAATGGCCTATAGTAATCAATTATAGTATGATTTGATTGGATAGTTTTTAATTATATGAGCGCTAAGTGCTACAAATAAGGTACACAGTTCCATATCATGATTCAATAGTACATCTTTATTGTTATTAATTATTAATTATTATTTTTTAAAAACTCCATATTATATTATTTTATAAGAAATACATAAATAAAAATAATTATTTTAAATGGATTAATTATATAATTGTATATAAAAATACTATAAGAAAAATATTAAAAATTAATAATTAAATTAATTTTTAATTAAATTAAATATAATAAATTTTGATAATTTCACTATAATTAATAAATAATTTATGTCAACCATTTTTTATTGAAATAGAAGAAGGATATTTTAATAAAATTACATGAAAAATTGAGAGATGATAATTGCAATAGACATGAAAGATTGACCATAACTACTCTCAATATTTGACAGCTGCTATTTTTTTTTTTAATCTTTAGCTCATGTTAATGTTTATTCTTGTCCTTTTTTAATTTTATAGTTACTTCACAATATATAGTAAGAGAAGATGATTTTTGCTTTGAGAATAAAGTAATTTTAAAATTCATTTTCAAAATTTACCCTTTAAATAGGTCTCTAGTCTATGAAGAGATTAATTGCTGTGTACAATGATAGATACCTTGAAAAATAAAAAAGATACAGTAAGAGAAAACAAAGGGAAAAAAAGGAAATGATGCAAAAGAAAACAAGTTTCCTAATTTAAAAGTTTAAATACAAGTAGGAAAGAAAAAGTGCTGGGAGGATTTATTTCCAGAGAAATAAATACAATAAATATAATTTATAAAAAAAAAATAACAATAATTTGAGTCCTGCGAAAGCTCCCCTGTTGAGAGATTTTTTTTTCCCTGATACTCTGCTCCTCTGTTAAGAGATAAGTCTTATTAAAATAGTCGTATGCAAAATATTAAAACCACATGCTTTTTCGTCAATTCTCGCTGATATATATATATGAGCTTTAATTTCTTATGTACTTTCTCATAATTAAGTTATCTTTTTAGTTTTTATTAAAAATTGAAGAAGGATATTTCAATTAAACAAAATGAAAAATTAATAAAATGAAAGTGATGAGCAGCAATAGCCACCTCTTCGTCATGTAAAAAATAACTAAAAATATGTTCAAGCATTCAATTTCAATTTCATGATGATTTTTACACGTCATAGTCATCGGCTTGATCAAACAAGATAAAAAAAAAAATTTAAAACCCTCAATTAACATATACCCTCCGATCAAAATCATTCACTTGACTTAAACCCAACTCACTCAATATGGACCAGGTCAAAATGTCTTTTTTTTTTTTTTTTTTTCAGCTCAATCTATCGTACTTATGATACAGGTGTACATTACATCGGGTTGATCAACCGGCCAGAATTATTTAATATGGACCAGGTCAAAATGTCTTTTTCTTCTTTTTTTTTCAGCTCAATCTATCGGACTTATGATACAGGTGTACATTACATCGAGTTGACCAACGGGACAGAATTATTTAATATCCATTTAATATCAAAGAATAGACAGAAACCTCATTCTCACTTTAAAATTTCTTAATAATAACTGAGGATTTAGTCCGTTAAGGGGCAAAAGCAAAACCTGATCATCATCATTATCCAAGTTCTGCTTCCCGATTCCTATACTCTCCAATCTAGCCAACAAATTAAGGTGATTCGTGTCATTATGGGGTTAAGTCAGTTTAGAGACTTACTCGTTTTGTTAACACTTTGCTTCCTGTCCACACATGTAGCCACTTCACTAGACACCATCACGTCCTCTTATATCCTTCAAGACACCGAAACTTTAAGCTCCAATGATGGTATGTTCCATCTAGGATTCTTCACCCCTACAAACTCAACCTTTTCCTTCCTTGGAATCTGGTACTTGTCTAAAACCACTGTCGTGTGGGTTGCTAACAGAGACCAACCCCTCAAGGATTCTTCTGGGCAACTCAAAATATTTGAGGATGGAAATCTAGTTGTGATGGATGGACAGAAGGACATAGTTTGGTCAACAAACGTGTCCAATATTGCATCCAACACAACAATGGCTCAGCTTCTTAACACTGGAAATCTTGTGTTGCAGGAAAACACCACAGGAAGGGTTGTATGGGAGAGTTTCCAACACCCCACAAATACTTACTTGCAGAAAATGAAGCTTAGCACCAATAAGTTTAGCGGTGAGAGAGTAAAACTCACCTCGTGGAAAAGTCCTCAGGATCCATCCATTGGAGACTTCTCCTTGAGCCTTGAACGCCTAAATATCCCGGAAGCAATCATCTGGAGAGGAAATCAACCATATTGGCGCAGTGGTCCATGGAACGGTCAAATTTTCCTTGGGATTCCAGCCATGAAGGCAAACTATTTTGGTGGATTTTCATTAGGCGGGGCAAATGACGATAATGGGACTCTCTATCTTAGTTATACCTATCCGTCCGTCTTATCTTTCTTTGTGTTGGGCGCTTATGGAAACTACTATGGAGCCTATTGGAATCATGCAACTGGAAATTGGTCTAAAACCGACTGGTTTGCTATAAATTCTGAGTGTGATGTTTATGGCAAGTGTGGAGCGTTCGGAAGCTGTGATCATACAAGTTCACCTATCTGTAGCTGTTTGAGAGGGTATCAGCCAAGGAATTTGGAGGAGTGGAATAGGAAAAACTGGAGCAGTGGATGTGTCAGGAAGCAGCCTCTGCAGTGTGAGAGAGTCACAAATGGGAGTGAAGCCGGCAAGGGAGATGGGTTTGTGAAGCTGCAGAATGCCAAGGTTCCAGACTTGGCCCTGCGGTCGTCATCTGTTGATTATAATTGCAGAACTCAGTGCTTGGGAAACTGCTCTTGCATAGCTTATGCATATGATCCCGGCATTGGCTGTATGTTATGGAGTGGAGACTTGATTGACATACAGAGATTCTCAATGGGCGGAACTGATCTATACATTCGGGTTCCCTATTCAGATCTAGAGCTTGGTAAGTTCTATATATATATATATATATACACACCTCTTTATCTTAGGAGGTACAAACAGGACTTGGTAAGTTATTATTTTTATTTTAAATAAAAAGTAGATAGATTTCTTGTATATGACATGCAGATTGAAAACTGACTTTATCTTAGTCTGGTTGACAGACGAAAAGAAAAAAAATGCGACAGGGATCATTGCAGTAATAACTGTCCCAGTAGGAACGATTGTCATTGTGACTTGCGCATTTATCTTTCGGAAAAGGATTACAAGTGGAGGTGATCTGTCATGCCACTACCTTCTAGATTTAACAGTCATAGATTTGTTGATGATTAATTACTTCTTCTCTATTATTTAGGAATGGAGTTATTTGACATGATTGGAAAATGTGGCTTAGTACTTCGTTTGAAACTAATTTGACCGATCAACAGTTATTATGGATGTTTGCCCTTCCTTGTGTATATTCGCTCTTCCTCTAATCACTTCAGTTCGGATTTTCTCGCTTGACCAACACTGCGCATGTGTACTATATATGTAGAGTGTACTGGTTGTTATTGCATGTATATTCTGTAGATTAAAACCTCATATTAGACTTTTAAATTTGAAAAATCTTATATTAGTCTTTCAAATCTATAGAAGGGGATAAATTGGTCCCTCTATAAAATTGCAGTCTAAGCTATGTCCTGTTAACTTACTTATACATACTGTTAACTTATTTATATATATTATTAACTTTTATGGTGGATCCTAATTTGTCTCACTCCTCAAAATGGAGTTATTTAGACCCTTTTTTTTTCATCTGCTATCTCACCATAATTTTCTGCTCAGAAAAAAGATTTTTACTTTGAGTTGACATTTGTTTTGCGTAGAATAGAGGAATGAGGCAAATTATGACTCACTGTGAAAATTAACTTTACGTATAAGTAAGTTAACAGAATACGTGGATATTTCTATTAACCGTTCAGAAAATAATTTGATAGAAGGACTAACTTGTCCCCTTTTATAAAATTTGAAGGACTAATATAGGATTTTCTAAATCTGAGGAACTAATTTGTCCTCACTATAAATCTAAAGAATTAAATTGGGGTTTTAGTCTACTATATATGTTTTCCTATATGTTAAGATCAATCTGCAAATTGTTGATATTTGAATACAGGCAAATCAAAATTGAGAATTTGGAGAAGAAGTAACAAAAATCAACTGGGCAAAGTTAAACTCCCAGAGATTTCACAATTTGAGTTTAAAAGGCTTGCTACTGCAACAAACAACTTTCACTTAGCTAATAAGTTAGGGCAAGGTGGTTTTGGACCAGTATACAAGGTATTTATGGTATATTTAATTTTATCACCCCAAAAATCACAAGTTCCATATTGTTACCTCTAGAAATTGTCTTTTAGGGTAAATTGGAAGACGAACAAGAAATAGCAGTTAAAAGACTTTCAAGAGTATCTGAACAAGGTTTAGAAGAGTTTATGAATGAGGTTGTGGTAATATCAAAGCTTCAGCATCGCAATCTTGTTAGACTTCTTGGATGTTGTATAGAAGGGGATGAGAAGATTTTGATCTACGAGTACATGCCAAACAGAAGTCTTGATGCATATATTTTTGGTTCGTTCTCACACATCTTCTTATTTAAGTACACATGATAGGATACTAAGATGAGTCGGAAGTAAAAAAGAAAAAGAGAAACTTATTTGATGGAAAGGAATCTCTTCCAAATGTACAAATTTGTCATCAATTCCATTAATTTTGGTTTCTTTTATTCATATTCTATTGAGATGTTAAGAGTTAAGCTATTTAATGTAATTGCAGATCCATTTAAACAGGTACTAAATTGGGAAAAATGCTTTAATATAATTGAAGGAGTAGCTCGGGGTCTTCTTTACCTTCATAGAGACTCTAGACTAAGAATTATACACCGAGATTTGAAATTAAGTAATATATTGCTCGATGAAGAGCTAAATCCAAAAATTTCAGACTTTGGTGTGGCAAAGATTTTTGATCGCATTGAAAATGAGGCCAATACTAGACGAATTGTTGGAACATAGTAAGAATTTTATCATTCTCTTTACCTCCAATTTTATATATAAATTGATAGCTAAGAAAACTAACCTCAGAGTTTATACAGTGGATATATGTCACCCGAATATGCTATGGAAGGACTATTTTCAGAGAAGTCTGATGTATTCAGCTTTGGAGTTTTACTACTAGAGATTGTCTGCAGGAGGAAAAATACCAGTTTTTATGAAGAGGATGAATCTTTGAGCCTTTTAGGATTTGTAAGTCTCATTTGTTAATTATCTCATTTCTAAAAATTTCTATTTCATCTTAATGATTTGGTTTTGACCTTGAAGTTCAACAATTGTTTTGTGCATGTTAATGTTTTGTAGGCATGGAAATTATGGAATGCTGACAACGCTATATGTCTAATAGATCCAGAAATATCAAATCCGAGCAATAATGCAGAAATTATAAGGTGCATACATATTGGTCTTCTATGTGTACAAGAACTTGCAAGGGATAGGCCTACAATGACTACAGTGGTTTTAATGCTAACTAGTGAAACAACTAGTCTTCCTCATCCAAAGCAGCCAGCATTCATTCAAAGGCAAACTATGTTGGATGTTGAGTCTTCTCTTAGTAATGATGGACTGTGCTCCATCAATTATGTGAGTTTAACGAACCTCCAAGGAAGATAAGAGCAATGTCAAATGTCAATGCTGGTTAGGGCCTTAGCTTGTGATAGGGATCATTGGTTACCGTGTTAGCATGCTAAGGGAATTTGCTAGTAGCAATAATATACCATATGTCAGATATATGTCAATAATATCAAATCTATTTTCTCCTGGGAAACAAACTATTCTTATATTCTCATTGACAGTATATATATGCTCATGATGACTCCAACCGATTAAACGAATTTAATTTTTCTTCTGATTTACTATATCATGATAAAATTTTAATCCAATTCCCGATATGACAAATGATAAACAAATGGGATTAGGTGTTGGAATTACCTAAAACGGTAGAGGTTGATGAATTCATGGTTGTCTACTTCGCTTTTCTGTGAGTGAATCCAAGCAGCAGAGAAAAACTCTTCCTATCACCCTATCAGTTGCCAAAAGTTTGTGTGTTATCTCAATGGGGCAATAGTTACTCTGATTAGGGTTAGGAGTAGGGGCCTCTGTAGATCAGTAATAAAATGGGCCAAACCTATCCATTATAGCTAAGCCCAATAACAATAACTAAACAACATCATATCCACTAACAATGAAACCAAAATCAAGCCCAATAACAAAATTAATCATAAAATTGGGCTAAACAATATGGTCAAATATTTTTGGCATCCAATTAATTCGGAATCAAATTAAAATTATAATAAAAATGATTTATTCCAGTCCACACACAGAATATCCAATATTCTCCTACTTGGACAGCATAAATCAAAATATCATGATATACCAAATTAATCAACAATATGTGGCAACAACAAGATGCCAAAATAAGCCACCATAAACCACGAAAAGATCCAAAATGGAAGTACAAGTATCTCAACAATACAGAAAATCATACTCGAAGGAATGATGATATTACACATTGCAAGACACTTATATCTTTTGACCCAACAAAAAGTGGAATATAGATAAATGGGAAAGCATAGCAAAACGGCATGCCAAAGTTTGAACAAAGTGCTATTCCTAACAAAATAGCCCAAGCATCCGCCCAAGATGCCATATAAGATTCAATAAATCTTATCACAACAACAAGATTGAGACTGGGTCCAGAATGTCTCTACAATATGTCATCATAATATATAAATATATAATAATAATTATAACAATTAAACTGTGCATAATATTCATATGGCAATAACAATAGCAACAATAATCATTGTTTGAACAATGTCTCAAATATTATTCAAGGTCTCAAACATCATAAATATGAGTTCATAACAAAACATAAACATAAACTCCCACTAATCCAAAACATCAAAAGACTTCACTACACCCATACGGGTTACATGATCAGCAAAAGTTTTAACAGTTATGCCTTTTGTTAAGGGAACAACAACATTAAGCTCTGTAGGGATATACTCGACATGAGTTTTAAATTCTTGGATCTTCTCTCTCACAAACATAAACTTTGTCTCAAAGTGCTTTATCCGCTTTGAGCTCTTATTATTAAGAGAAAAGCTCACCACAACAGAGTTATCATAATATATAGTCAGAGGCCTAGAGATACTCTCCACAAAACTAAACTTAGCAATAAAGTTCTTCAACCGTATCACTTGACGTGTAGCTTCATAACAAGCTATATACTCTGCTTCCATGGTTGATGTAGCTATAAGAGTCTGTTTGACATTTTTCCAAGAAATAGCTCCTCATGCTAACATAAATACATAACCTGATATGGACTTATGATCATCTGGACAACCACCATAATCAGAATCACAATGACCTTTACCTCAAGATGATCTAACCTCTTATATGTAAGTATATATTCTTTAGTACCTTTCAAATACCTCAAAACATGTTTTGTAGCCTGCCAATGTGCCACACCAGGTTTACTCAAGTATCTTCCAAGTATACCAACAACAAAAGCAATATCAGGACGTGTATAACCTTGAGTATACATAAGGCTGCCAACAGCAGAAGAATAAGGGATTTTCTTCATATCTGCCATTTCACTTTCAGTCTGAGGACACTGGGCATTAGAAAGCTTCTCACCCTTTTGAATGAGTGCAACATAGGGCTTATAAAATTGCATATTGAAATGGTTCAGGATTTTATCAGTATACCCTCGTTGAGACAAACCAAGGATAGCATGAGATCTATCACGGTGAATCTCAATGTCCAAAATAAAAGATGCATTAAAAAGATCCTTCATATCAAAATGAGTTGTAAGCATCTGTTTGGTCTCATTCAGAAAACCCACATCATCGCTAGCCAAAAGGATATCATTAACATAAAGGACAAGAATAACAAATTTTCTCTCATTATTCTTCAGATAAATACACTGATCAACTGCATTTCCTTAAAGCCAAGAGAGCTTACAATATGATCAAACTTCAAGTACCATTGTCTAGAAGCTTGCTTCAAACCATAAATGGATCTTTTCAATTTGCAAACCATGTGTTCTTTACCACTTTCAACAAAACCATCAGGCTGGTCCATATAGACATCCTCAAATAAATCACAATTCAAGAATGATGTCTTAACATCCATCTGATGAAGCTCTAAATCAAAATGAGCAACCAAGGCCATCACAATACGAAAAGAGTCTTTAGTAGAGACAGGAGAGAACTTCTCTTTATAGTCTATGCCTTCCCTCTAGTTGTATCCTTTAGAAACAAGTCTAGCTTTGTACCTTTCTATCTCTTCTCTAGCATCATGTTTGGTCTTAAAGACCTATTTACAACCAACAGATTTGCAACCTTTGGGCAATTCCACCAAATCCCAAACATCATTCTTTTGCATAGAAGCCAATTCATCTTCCATAGCAACAATCATTGTGAACTATGAGGATCAGAAATGGCTTCATGAAAGGTAACGGGATCAGAATCCTCAACAGAAGCATACTCATGTTACTATAAATAAACAACATAATTCCTGAATCTAGTAAACTCAGTAGATGTAGGAACATGCTCAAATCGCCTCAATTGAGGCACAACAATATCTGGATTCTGAACATCATGATCAATATGTGGATGAACATTAGCATTAATAATGGGATCAGTGGCTTCATCATGAGTGCCAATAGTGGGCATAGACTCGGGCAAAGGAGCAATGGGTATAGGAATAGTGACATGCTCTTCTCTGAGCTTACAACACGTGGCTCCTGAGTAACAACATGTTCTAAATCGTTTTCAAAATAGACTGCATGATCAAATTCAACAACTCTATTGGTATGAGTAGGACAATAAAATCTAGAACCCTTGGAGCCAACACAATATGCTACAAAGAAGCCACTAATCATCTTAGGATCAAGGTTTTTTATTTCTGGATTGTAGAGTCTGACTTCTACCTTACAACCCCAGACACGAAAATGCTTCAGAGTAGGCCTTCTCCCTGTCATAAGTTCATATGGAGTCTTTGGAACTAATTTACTTAGCTCATGATTTAGAATATAAGCTGCTGTCTTCAAAGCTTCTCCCCATAGAAAATCAGGAAGAGTTGAATGGCTAAGCATACACCTAACCATCTCCATGAGAGTACGATTTTGCCTTTCAACAACACCGTTTTGTTGTGGAGTGCCAGGCATCGTATATTGTGCCTCAATACCACAATTCTGCAAAAACCTTGCAAAAGGACCAAGATTCATGCCAGTTTCATCATACTTTCCATAAAATTCACCACCTCTATTAGATCTAACACACTTAACCTGTGTGCCAAATTTCAACTCAATAGCAACTTCAAAAGTTTTGAAAGCATCTAAAGAGACTGATTTCTCATGCAACAAATCAACTCAGCCAAATCTTGAGAAATCATCAATAAATGTGATAAAATATCTAAATCCTCCTAAAGCAATGAGAGTATTTGGCCCACAGATATCTGTATGAATCAACTGTAATATGCCTTCACTCTTACTAACTCTTTTCTTCCTGACTCCAGCAGTAAGCTTCCCTTTCACACAATCAATACAAGTATCAAAATCTGAGTAGTCCATACTATGAAGAATGCTCTCTTTGATCAACCTCTCCATCGTTTCTCGGGATATATGTCCTAACCTTTTATGCCACAACATAGAAGAATTCTCAACAACTTTTCCATGCTTTTGCCCAACAATATTATTAACATTGGAATGTCGTTGTTCAAGAGAGAGAGGATCAATATCTAACATATACATGTCATTCAACTTAACACTATAACCAACAACAGCATATTCATAGTATAAAACAACTTTATTAGATCCAAAATGTAATAAGTAACCATATTCATCCAAAACTGAAACTGAAATCAAATTCCTTCTCATAGAAGGTACACAAACAGTGTCTTGCAAAATCAATTCATGTCCACTATTTAATTTTAAAGCAACTACTCCTATATATTTTACTTTGACATTCATCACATTTCCAACTGCAACAGACACCTCCCCTTCATTTGGCCTTCTCCTGGTTTTGAGCTCCTGCATAGATTTTGCAATATGAATGGTCGTGCCAGAATCTATCCACCAAGTATGAGGAAGGGCATCAACAAGATTAGATTCAAAACACACTAGAGCTAGATGAATACTTTGTTTTTTCTTCTCTAACTATTTCTTAAACTTAAAACAATTAGATTGTTTGTGCCCGAATACATCACAAAACTTGTAAGTGCCATTAAATTTCTTTTTCACACTAGATGGTTCACCATCTTTATGAATTGAAGGAGGTACAGACTTATCACTCTACTTTTTCTTGAACTGAGGCTTACTACTCTTTCCCTTAAAATGCTTCTTCTTGTTGTCATGACTTTTATGGGAAACCAACTGAATAACTCGAGCCTTACTATTCTTCATAGTTTGCTCCTCTTGATTAAGAATGGCCGAGTTCATCAATAGACCACTCTTCCTTTTAGATATTATAAGAAGTCTTCAAAACATCAAATTTAGAAGGAAGAGAGTCCAACACCTGCCAAACCAGAAAACCACTTCCCAGTTCCACCTTCATGGATTTCAACTTGTTGTCCTAATTGGTGAGCTTCATAGCATGCTCACAGACACCAGACACACCATCATATCTGGTCTTTGTTAGCAATGAAAGATAGTAAGCCTTCTCCGTCTTATCAAATTTCGTGAATTTTTGTCCTACAGACTCAAGAAACTCCTTAGCACTGTTCGTTTCAAGAACATCATCTTTGATGGTCTTATCCATAGCGAACTTCATAGTCATCAGACAAACTCTATTAGAATGAGCTCACTTGTCATGTTTTGCTATAATAGCAGTTGAAGGATCAGGTGTGGGAACTTCTGGCTCATTCTTAGTAAGGGCAGCATCAATATTAGAAATGGCAAGGAACAACTTAACAGAATCAGCCCAATCCTCATAATTTGTTCCATTCAGCTTTGGTAAATAGTTCATATTCATAGGCAAAGCTGTAATTCGTACATTAATGAGAGATTTTATCAAGCATATCCAACAGAAGAAATAGAGCTGATAACCACAATAAAGTTATCTCGTACAGTTGTAATTCCACCTAAGGGTCCCGAATTACAATACATAAGTTAACTCGCACATTACAGAAAATAATTATATTCTCAAAGCTAATATCGAGAGGATACTAAAAACTTTAAAATATAATTACCAATCATTAGGCACTATATCAATAAAGATAAACCGATAGGGTAGGTGCATTATTAAAATAATTCCTAATGCCACATTAGTAATAACAGTTTTCCTATAACAATATTTTATCACAATCCATCTCGCGAAGGTGAGCTCACAATCATGAAAAAATACCCAATAACAGTACAAAATTGGTCTAAAACAGCATATCTCATAATCGTATATATCAAAAAATTTTATAATAGCAATATGACTTAATCACAATAATCAATAATATGCACATAATAGAGTATAAAATTATTTAATTAACCAAATGATGCCAAAACTGAGAATATGTTGAACATAATATGCCTAACAGTGTTAGAAATGTGCACAAAAAATTTTAGACTAAAATTTGGAGAGTACCCAATATTTTTAAGTAATTTATGTAATGGAAAATTAATAAAAATTATTTCTGATATCCAAAAAAAATTAAAAATTACCAATAATTCTAAAAAATTTAAAAACCCAAAATGAAGAAAAATTGGGCCAAAACAGGCCCCGAATAGGCCCGCATGCGCCTCACGCGCCTGACCCCAGGCGTGGGGTTGCTCTGGTTGCACTGTTCATCGTCCCTGACCTTGAGCTGGGTCTGAAACGGGTTGCGTGACCCGCTTTATAGCGAAATGGATTGAGCGCCATATCTCTCTCGATTCTCAACGAAATTGAGTGATTTTGTGTCTATGGATTCCTCTTTCGGTGCTCTACAAAACCATATAATATTGTTTCGAATCATAGCTTATGGAATATTAGAAAATTCAGCAAAAAACTAAGAGGGTAGCCTCGGGTTTTTTTGGATTTCTCTCTTAATACTCGATGAAAAAACATGATTTTGGTGTCAATAGGTTCGAAATTTCATCCTCTATAAAAGTCCTATGATAATCGAAACAATTACTCACAAATATGGGTTTAGGTTCGTCAAATCAAAATCGGGTTCTATTCTAGAGTTCTAATTTTCAAAGCTCAAATTCTCCCTATACACTAATCCGTTTGATATAATTTTTGTGTTGATTTTCTCAGGAAATTATCAGTAACAAAAGCCCTCAATCAATTTTGAATTTAATCAGTGAAAAAACTAAAGTCCGAAATTGATATATTAGGCTGGATCATAAACACAAAAATACATCATCAACACCTAATCTAGAACAGCAATATCATTGTCATATCAGAATTAGACAGGCTTTGATACCACTTGATAAAATTTTAATCCAATTCCCAATATGACAAATGATAAATAAATGGGATTAGATGTTGAAATTACCTGGAACGGTAGAGGCTGATGAATTCATGGCTGTCTGCTTCGCTTTTCTGTGAGTGAACCCAAGCAGCAGAGAGAAACTCCTCCTATCAGTTGCCAAAAGTTTGTGTGCTGTCTCAATGGGACAACAGTCACTCTGATTAGGGTTAGGAGTAGGGGCCTTCGTGAATAAGTAATAAAATGGGTCAAGCCTGCCCATTATAGCTAAACCCAATAACAATAACTAAACAACACCATATCCATTAATAACAAAACCAAAATTAAGCCCAATAACAAAATTAATCATAAAATTGGACTAAACAATATGGTCAAATATTTTTGACATCTAATTAATTTAGAATCAAATTAAAATTATAATAAAAATGATTTATGTCAGTTCACACACATAGAATATCCAACATATCATTGGTTTGCAGTCAAATATTTTGTTTGATGATATATGCCATTATGAAATTCGTTGTACGCGTTTTCCTCTTCCATCGATCATCATCAGCTTAGATACTATAATAAGGATCCGGCGTCTATCACAACGTAACGAAACCCATGCCTTGTTCTAACTGCTAAGTACATAATTGCTTCTTATTATTTGTTCTCATGTTTTATGCATGAAAACCTATGTATGACAACTGAAGCAACATTTTTCTCTAGTCCGAGAACGCACCCTAAACTAAAACTATTCTTCTTCTAGTCTGACTGCCTCGCTAGCTGTCTTTATGATCAACCGAATCCTAAAAAACAAAAATGTCTTTATACCGAAAAAAGAAAAACAAAAATGTTATTTATGTACATTCATATTCATATCCATAATGCTATCGTTTGGATTAGGGGTGAAGGCCAAGGTGGTCCATTTAATAAAATCCGCAACGTATAACATAATATATATAAACGGATTGGATGGGGCTGGTATGCTAATAAATGGACTATCATTCTTTCGGCCCATTTGCATCACACAAGTGTGTCGTAGGGAGATAAGTCTCATTAAAATAGTCGTATGCACAATATTAAAACCACATGCGACATAAGTTGCATAATATTTATGAGCCCTTGTACGATCTACAAATACTTGAATTTTGTTAATGCATTATCGTTTGCATATATCTATGAAGCATTAGATTTCTTTTGATTATGATTGATTTTTTAAATGAAAAGTTTGTAAACGTAGAAATGACATAAACCCACTTTTGATGGCTTTTGAAGTCTATATACATATTAGTTTACGGTGCTTTAATTGCAAGCGTGGGCAAAAGGTGGTTAGGTGGATGAAGTTGGGAAAATCTACTTCCCTCTCTCATTCAACTTCTGTAATGTTGCATGATAGGGTAGGATACCTGTACGTCTTGTATATTTCAATTAGCAATTTATCGTTATTGTTATTTCTTATAAATTATTCTTTTATAAAATATTCATTGATATATTGCTTAACTAAGCTTTAAATATAATATTTCATTTTATAAATACAAATGATTATGTTAATTATATATTAATTTTAAATAGTCCTAATATGTAGTGACTATATAAAAGTTAAAAATGAGATAAATCTTATGTACTTTCACATAATTAAGTTATCTTTTTATTAAAAATTGAAGAAGGATATTTCAATTAAACCAAAAAATTAATAAAATGAGAGTGACGAGCAACAATAGCCACCTCTTACAAACATATAAAAAATAACTAAAAATATGTTCAAGCATTCAATTTCAATTTCATGATGATTTATATACGTCATAGTCATCGGCTTAATTTAACGAGATAAAATTAAAAAAAAAATTAAATCCTTCACTTAACATATACCCTCCGATCAAAATCATTCACTTAACATAAAACTAAACTCACTCAATAAGGACTAGGTCAAAATGTCTAATTTTTTTTGAGTGCTCAATCTATCGTACTTATGCAGTTGTACGTTAAATCGAGTTGACCAACCAGGCAGAAATATTTAATATCTAAGAATAGACTGAAACCTCAGTTGACTAGAACTCCACAGGGATGGCGTGTGTCCATTGTTCAAAACTGAGGATTTCGTCCCTTAAGGGGCAAAAGCAAAACCCGATCATCATCATTCATCCACGTACTGCTTCCTGATTCTTATGCTCTCCAATCCAGCCAACAAATTAAGGTGATTCGTATCATTATGTGGTTAAGTCAATTTGGAGACTTACTCCTTTTGTTAACACTTTGCTTTCTGTCCATACATGTAGCCACTTCCCTAGACACCATCACCTCCTCTTATATCCTTATAGACACCAAAATTTTAAGCTCCAATGATGGTATGTTCTATCTAGGATTCTTCACCTCTACAAACTCAACCTTTTCCTACCTTGGAATTTGGTACTTGTCTAAACCCACTGTCGTGTGGTTGCAAACAGAGACCAACCACTCAAGGATTCTTCTGGGCAACTCAAAATATTTGAGGATGGCAATCTAGTTGTGATGGATGGACAGAAGGAGATAGTTTGGTCAACAAACGTGCCCAATATTGCGTCCAACACAACAATCGCTCAGCTTCTTAACAGTGGCAATCTTGTGTTGCAGGAAAACACCACTGAAAGGGTTGTATGGCAGAGTTTCCAACACCCCACAAATACTTACTTGCAGAAAATGGAGCTTAGCACCAATAACTTTAGCGGTGAGAGAGTAAAACTCACCTCGTGGAAAAGTCCTCAGGATCCATCCCTTGGAGACTTCTCCTTCAGCCTTGAACGGCTAAATATCCCTGAGGTGCTCATCTCGAAAGGAAGTCAACCATACTGGCGTAGTGGTCCATGGAATGGTCAAATTTTTCTTGGGGTACCTGAAATGATTACAAAGTACCTTGATGGATTTTACTTGGGTGGAGCAAATGAAGACAATGGCACTTACTATCTTACTTATACCTATGCAAATCAGTCCTTGCTAAGGATCTTTGTGTTGGGTGCTAATGGAAAATTATATGGAAGTTATTGGGATCATGCAAAGAGAAATTGGTCTATCGAGTGGTCAGCTACACATTCTGACTGTGATGTTTATGGTATGTGTGGCGTATTTGGAAGATGTGATCCTACAAGTTCACCAATTTGCTGCTGTTTGAGAGGGTATGAGCCAAGGAATGCTGAGGAGTGGAACAGACAAAACTGGAGCAGTGGATGTGTTAGGAAGCAGCCTCTGCAGTGTGAGAGACCCACAAACGGGAGTGAAGCAGGCAAAAAGGATGGGTTTGTGAAGCTGCAGAATGCCAGGGTTCCAGACTTTGCCCTGTGGTTGTCTTCTCTTGATGATGATTGCAGAACTCAGTGCTTGGGAAACTGCTCTTGCATAGCTTATGCATATGATCCTGGCATTCGCTGTATGTTATGGAGTGGAAACTGACTTTATCTTAATTTGGTTGACAGATGAAGAGAAAAATAATGCGACAGTGATCATTGCAGTAACTGTCATAGTAGGAACGATTATCATTTGTGATTTGCGCATTTATCTTTTGGAAAAAGATTACAAGAGGAGGTGATCTGCCATTCCACTACCTTCTAGACTGAAAAATCATAGAATACTGTTGATGATTAATTACTCCTTCTATATTATTTGGGAATGGAGTTACTTGACATGATCATGGATGTTGGCCCTTCCGAGTGCATATATAATTCACTCTTGCTCTAATCACTTCAATTTCAAACTTTCTCGCTTGACCAACACTACGCATGTTTTTCCAATAGTGATTCCTCATCTGCAAATAGCTCTCTAGAATACTATTGCCGCTTTTACTCTCTTAGCATGCACGAGAAATAGTACACGAAATTTACAAACGTCACAAGTAGAGTGGACCGGTTGTTATCGCAATTATATAATAATAATATATATGCTTTGCTATATATTAAGATTAATCTGCATATGGTTGATATTTGAATACTGGCAGATCAAAATTGAGAATTTGGAAGGAAAGTAAGAAAAATCAACTGAGCAAAGTCAAACTCCCTGAGATTTCACAATTTGAGTTTCAAAGGCTTATTACTGTAACAAACAACTTGCGCTTAACTAATAGGTTAGGGCAAGGTGGCTTTGGATCGATATATAAGGTATTTCTGACATAATAAATTTCATCACCCCAAAAATCACAAACTTCATATTGTTGCTTCTAAAAGTTGTTTTTCAGGGTATATTAGATGACGGACAAGAAAAAACAGCTAAAAGACTTTCAAATGCCTTTGGACAAGGTTTAGAAGAGTTTATCAATGAAGTTGTGGTAATATCAAAGCTTCAACATCGTAACCTTGTTAGACTTCTTGGATGTTATATAGAAGGAGATGAAAAGAATTTGATCTACGAGTACATGCCAAATAGAAGTCTTGATGCATATATGTTTGGTTAGTTCTTGCTCATCTTCTAATCTAAATACACATGATGGTACACTAAGATGGAGCCAAGGTGAAGAGGAACAAAACCTTATTTGGTGAAAATGAATCTATTCTAAGGATATGTTTTGTTGAAGGGTAAAAATAAGCTTAATTTTCCTTTCATTGAGTTCAAAACTCAATCATTGAAAAATTTTCCTATTTTGACTCCCCAACCAAGCATACCATAAGTGTAAAAATTTGTTAATTCCATTAATTTTGGTTTCTTCTATTCATATTCTATTTAGATATTCTATGTTGACCTATTAAATGTTATTGAAGTCCATTTAAATTGATAATAAATTGGGAAAAATGCTTCAATATAATTGAAGAAATAGCTCGGAATTTGTTTTTCCTTCTTAGAGACTCAAGACTCAAGATTATACATAAAGATTTGAAATTAATATAGTACTTGATGAAGAGCTAAACCCAAAGATTTCAGATTTTGGAATGACGAAGATTTTTTATTGCATAGAAAATGAGGCCAATACTAGATGAATTGTTGGAAGATAATAGGAATTCTATTATTCTCTTTACCTCCAATATTGTATATTAATTGATAGCTAACAAAAATAACCTTAGAGCTTATACGCGTGGATATATGTCACCAGAATATGCAATGAAAGGATTATTTTCAGAGAAGTCTGATGTATTCAGCTTTGGAGTTTTATTATTGGAGATTGTTTGCAGGAAGATAAATACCAGTTTTTATGAATATCCTAAATCTTTGAGCCTTTAAGGATTTGTAGGTCTCATTTGTTAATTATCTCATTTCTAAAAATTCTATTTCTTCTTAATGATTTGGTTTTGATCTTGAAGTTTAACATCTGTTTTGTGCATGTTAATGTTTTGTAGGCATGGAAATTGCGCAATGTGAAAAACATTACATCTCTAATAGATCCAGAAATATCAAATCTGAGCAATAATGCAGACATTATGAGGTGCATACATATTGGCCTTCTACGTGTACAAGAACTTGCAAGGGATAGGCCTACAATGACTACATTGATTTCAGTGCTAACTAGTGAGACAGCTAATCTTCCTCGTCCAAAGCAGCCAGCATTCATCAAAGGCAAACTATGTTGGATGTTGAGTCTTCTCTTAGTAAAGATGGACTGTGCTCCATCAATTATGTGAGTTCGACGAACATCCGAGGAAGATAAGAGCAATGTCAAATGTCAATGCTGGTTGTGGCCTTAGCTTGTGATAAGGATCCTTAGTCACCGTGCTAGCCTGCTATGGCAATTTGCTAGTAGCAATAACATACCAAATATCATATATATGTCAATAATGCCAAAGCTGTTTTCTCCTGGGAAACAAAATATTCTTGTATTCTCATTGACGGTATATATGCTCTGAGTCCTGATAACTCTAATTAATTAAACGAATTTAAACTTTTCTTCTGATTTACTATATCATTGTTTTGCAGTCAAATATTTTGTTTGATGATATATACCATTATGAAATTCGTCATACGAGTTTTCCCATCTATTATCATCAGCGTAGATATTATAAGGATCCGGCGTCTATCAAAACGTAAGGAAATCCATGCCTCGTTCTAAGTACATTACAGAATTAACATAGTGGACGTGCGTGGATGTAACAGTCGGAATTTTCACCAACTTAACAACGATACACTGCGGGTTCTCCAATAGCACGGGATGGACTAGTTATGCAAAGCCCAAACCAAAGTAGAAATTGTTGGAGTCATCAGATTAGGACTGCCCTCTTGCTTCTTATTTTTTATATATTCTCATGTTTGATGCATGAGAACCTATATATGTATGACAAACATTTTTCTTTAGTCTGAGAATGCGCCCTAAACTAAAACTATTCTTCTTCTAGTCTAACTGCCCCGCTCGCTGTCTTTATGATCAACCGAATCCGAAAAAACAAAAATGTCTTTATACCAAAAACTGAAAAACAAAAATGTTATTTATCCATATTCATATCCATAATCCACATATAAACGGCTCGGATCGGGCTGATATGAAAAAGAAAAAGGGACTGTCTTTCTTCGGCCCGTATGCACCATATAAGTTTGTGAGCTCACAAGCTAGAAACTTTTATTTCTTTTATTGCTTTTACTTTTATTTAAACTTTGAAAAATATACTTAATTGATATTCAAAGAACATAGAATTCTTACGACTAAATTATAACCATCAATTATGGCCATATTAGTTTGAGTCTATATTTCTCTGCAGAAAGTCATAAACTACCCAATAAAAAATAAGTAAGCTAATGGTTTAATTCGTTCAGCTCGCTTGTTGAACGGAGCGGGACAAAAGGTCAAGAAATTAATGGGATAGAAAAATATATGGTATACTAACCTGTTAGGGGATTACTGATTCAACGGACAAACCTACAGATCATGACTTATATATCCAGTTCTAGTTTGGATTAGACTATCAAAAATTAAAAAAATAAAAAATATTTAGTTAAAAATAATAAATGATTTTAAATTAGTCCAAATTTGTAGTTGTTCCCTTTATTTCTATAGATAATTTAATTGGTTTAAGTTTACACAAATGCTTATCAGTATCACTGCCAGTTGTTATCCAATTCACTTATTCATTTCAAAACATATTTAGTTAAGATCGATGTCGAAATTTAACTTTTAATGGTAGAAAATAGCAGGGTGGTGTAAATTAAAATAATGACTAAAATTCCATATATAATATATTTAAATGTTACATATTTCTTATCGTTAAAATAACATAATTATGTTCACATCAATTATGTTACTCATTACGAATTATGATTAAAAAAAATAGTCCAGGTATTAGATAAAAGATTCCTCACACCAAACACCACAGGCCACGACTATGGCCACATCTCCATATCTCCATTTATTTATTTTTTAACTGGACTAAGGGTGCGCTTATAATAGCACATTTTAAGAATTACTGTCATTTATAAAAAAAATATTTAATTTGCACATATAAATATAAATCTAATCATTCAGTTATATTTAAGTCAATATTATTTGATTTGATTTCAATCATTATAGTTAATTTCTTTTATTCTTGTTCATTTAAGTCATTTAATATATATACTTTAAATCAAAATAATAAATTAATCATGTAAAATTAAGTCAATTGATATTTAATAAATTTAAACAGTTTTTTTTTAGTCAAATCAATTCAATTAACAATTTAAAATATTTCAAATGCAACGAAAAAACAAGCTCAATTACTACTTTTATATACAGAGAGTTATTTTATATACAAGGCTCGGCACTAAGTGATAACAGAAAGGAAGGTGTTAGTAACTAACTAACTGACTTTGTTAGTTGCAAGACTCTTATCACTAATAGTCTGCTCCTAGTAACATCTTTTTTTTTTCGGTAAAATTCTCCTAGTAACATCTTTATTAGAAGAAGTTAGTCATTTAAAGATAAAGACACCATCCACACGTTGCAAAAAGATCGGGGTTTCTTTCCCTCAACAACATTTATTTTGTAAAGAGAAAGTTACCTAATATAAAAATTTGATTTTCCGAACCAGTATCCTAAAAGTATTAGTTAGAGATATTAAAATTTAAAAGTTATTGATGGATCCTATAGTTTGAAAACTAAAAAATGCATATTTTCTATATAAAACTTTCTATTTTTGTAAACTGGTTAGATAAATCCTAAAAATTTTTAGGTAGTCTAAAAGAAAAAAAATATTTTTCTATTTCATTTATTAATTGACATATTAGTTTTGTCATCATAATTGTCTATTCTATTATGTATATTTTTAATGCAATAGTTAATATACATCGATTAATTAATATGATAGAGTAAATATTTTATCTTAATTTCACAGCATCTAAGAATTTTCTCATTATCTAAAACTTCATAAAAGCTATTTCCTCTCCATTCATTTTCAGACTTTCCCCTCTAGATATATTTTTTTTTTATCAAAATTAAGGTCTTCATCGCCGGTAGCAGTGACTAATCCCCTTACCACAAGAACTCTCTTGAAGAGACAAACAGCTGGCCATGAAATGCGCTCCATTCCTATGGGTGAAGATCGAACTCTCGACCACATAATTAAGGGATAAGGTAAGTTGCCACCATGTCACACCTCATGATTTTTTCCCTCTTTATGTTAATTCATCGAAACCTACCTATCTTATGATTAATTAAATTAATAATGATTAACCAAAAACTTCATAATTATTCTACTAAAATTAACTATTTATTAATTGAATTCTTTTTCTACACAGATCAATGCTAATTGTAACGCCCGGGGATTGCGAAGTCGGGGAGTGATCGCCGGTGCAAGGAGGCACGGACAAGAAGCGGCTCCTGGCAGACTTCGAAAGCGGAGGGGTACATGAATGAACCGATTACACACCCGAATGAAAGGGATCCTGAGATCAGTATAGGTATAGGACTATACTGATTAATGGGGTTTATATGAATTGATTTGTCTTACCTATACCAACAAGATCATCTTCTTTTTCGTAGCCCAAATCGAAAGAACTCGCATTAAGCGTGTTTGACTTGGAAGCGATTTTGGGATGGGTGGCCTCTGAAAGTTTCCTGGAAGCGTGAATGACAAAGCCCGCTGAAAAGACCCGTATTGATTTGTGTGGACAGTCGTCAATCCATAAAGCGGCGGGGATGTTACACTAACCACTTGTGTTAATTGATTAGATAAAACTTGTTTGATTAATATCATTTAATTCAAGAGCATGACACGTTATGGATATCATTTAAAATACGAATTATACGTTACATATACCAAACTAGAACCAAGAGCCCGGCTTAACCATTTTAATATAAGTGGTTCATAGAGCTGCAGTGTGCATATCAATCAGCAATGATATCCTATAAATATGTTCTGCGCGTATACAATAAACGAGGTGTAGACTTACACTGTACCATATAAATCAAGATTGCATTGCTTGCATAATGTGACAAATTTGCCTTCCAAACAATTTATCTTTTACTGCTAAAGTAATGAATATGATTAGAGGAAATCGTCAAAATATGACATGAACTATAAAGATCGATATTGATTTGCGATCTCCATGCACCTTCAACCTCATTAAACGTCATATTCATTGAAAAGCTCACGAGCTTAACTCTACACATCCCTCCCCCCTTTTGTCGTAACGCAAATTGATAAAGCATTGAAATAATATCATGTTGTATTAGAGATAGATATAAAAGTTTAATTTTAATACACTAATGTTGTCATTCAATCAATTTTTTATCTATATAATAATTAATAATTGTAAAAGTCAACTATTATAATTAATATAACAATAAATATTTAGATGAATATTTAAAAAAAATTTACACTGTTAATATATAAAAGTTGAATTATAAATATAAATACTTTGAGGATTTAATTTTGATGTATATTGATACTCTCATCCAATCATATGTATTGTTATATAAATAAATATTTTATTTTCACACTCATTATTTAAGAAATCATGTAAATAAAAATATTTAATTTTTTTTGTTAAAAAATATTTGATTTGATGATAGGCCAAGTATTTTATATTGTTACATTAAAATCAAACTTATAGTTTAAATAAATAAAATCCTTTAAAAATTTATAGGGTCTAATTTAAAAGTTGAAAAATACTAAATATCCATAACTGTTGTTAGAAAATAAATATCAAAATAATATGACATAATAATATTTAGGTGAATAGATGAATCTTATCACTATATTTAATTCCTTCACTATTATATATTTTGTACAAAATTTTGATTATATTATTCTAGCTATCTGGCATTGCTTTAAAACTTTGTGTCAATTTCTTTCATTAACATGATGTGATGATATTGAAAGTAAACGTGATACAGCCCAACTTATTGCTCGTCGCCTAAACTCAAATGTTGCCATCCTAGTCAACCATCCATACATTTAGGGCTTATTTGACACGCTTAATAGAATAAGACTCGATAGGATAAGACATAATAATATAAAACCTAATAAACTTGTAATATTATGCAGTATTTAGTGTAACACTATATAAGATACTCAATTTTATGTTTAATAATATCATACTATTTATTTACAAATAATTATAATATCTTAATTGAATATTAAATCAAATCAAATAATAGTAAAATAATAATTTTTATTATAATAATTTTCAAATATATATAATATTTATGTAAATATTTACTAATTAAAATTTAATTTTTATTATTTATTTAAATATTTTGTAATTTTTTATCATTTCAATAATGTATAAATAAAAATACTATTTTACATATTTTAATATTTTATATTTTTAATCATAATTATTTAAATTTCAGTTATTGATTCTTACTTCGATATATTACATATTATTTATTATTTATTTATATATTTTACTAGTTAATAATTTATAATTTTATAATATATTTATTATTTATTTAAATATTTATGTTATTAAATATTTATTATTTTATTTTATTTATTATTTATCAATTATTTTTATTTTTTTATATAATTAAATTGATATTATATATTATTTATATTTATGTTATTATTATTATTATTTATTTAACAATTATTTTATTTTAATAAATTATCTTTAGAAAATGATCTTATACATTAAAAGTTAATCAAGCCAAATATGGCCTCTTTATATTGTACTGAGTTCTATAGTATTTTAACATATAAGAAGATTATAACATATAAGGTTATATATAATACATAGTCTGTATCAAATAATGAATAAAAATATAAAATATAATATTAGCTTATATGATCATGCCTGATATATTATATCAAACACCCCAATATGATTTAACAACGGTATGATGTTTATGCTTGACCAATTGCCACCATACGTCAAATATTGAAAATTGATAGAATAGCTAATACATGAGCCGCGCCGAAGGGTTTCACAAAACATCAAATATTAAAAAGAGCATGAACACGTCTAATTAAAACTCCATGTTGAAAGGATAATGTTACGTGTACAAGATTGCATAATAAATATACAATATATATCTTATTATCATTAAATGTGATGAATGAATAGAATGAATAGTTTCTACTTATCATATATAATGATTATAAAGTGTGTGTTATATTTTTATTATATAATTTTATTGTAGACATAATATTATTTATGTTGAAATGATGGCTTTGATTTTTCATTGTCTAGCATGCAAAGAAACAGTGCTTTTCATGATGACAAAAGAAATAATGCTGCACTTCGAGCATTATATGGCATCACATGCTGAAGAAGCTGTGTATACAGAACTCGTTATGCGTGTCTGTACGAAACATAGCAACTTCACATTCTGGTTTTCAACCATTTTTGTAAAGTGAGAGAGGGTCCATCTGTATTCGAGGTTTTGATTATGATTAAAGTGTGGTTATCTTTTATATTTTGTTATCCTATAAATGTTTAGTTGTCATCTTTGTTTGTGAACTTAGAATCCAAGTCAAATCTTATTAATTATTTAGATTTCATTTGAATTTAAACCTCACGGTTGTGCAAAGAATTGAATTAAACAGATATTCAATTTTAATTTATATTTATGTATGATTAAAAAAATAGTTTAGATAGCATAATAAATTATTCATAAATTGTATATGAATTATTGATCAACTTATGATAATATAGTATTTTTTTACGAATCAACTTATGATACTGTTCAACCTATATTTTTAAATACTTCCCTTTACACAATATTATTGATTTCATTAGTGTCCTTTAAATTATCATAACACATAAAAGTCTCTAATATTCTCTAATCAGTAACTCTATAAACTGCAACGTAAAATTTTTCATAACTAAAAAAGTTTTTTGAAATCAAGGCAATATTTTCTCTAGTGTGGAACCCCTCTGATGCACTAAAAATTTAGTTGTGTGTTGATAATATACATGTATGTATATAACATTTTTTTTAATAAAGATTAATAGAAAAGAATCATTTTTGAAAGTAATGCTTCCATAACAAATGAAGAAAATATATTATTAAATCATATTTTGAGTAAAAAATGTTTGTGATAAATTGATTAAAAATATATATATTATCTCATCCTTTACCATTCTCACCTCTTTTTGAGTAGAGAAATGGCTACAAATTCAAATTAAATAAAATATATCTTCAAGCATGATTTATTCGAGTAAATATTCTTAAATGATTTTGATGAATATTTTTTTTAAAAAAATCTTTCATCCTTATTATCCACGTTTTTCCCCTATTTTCTTAAATAAGAAACAATGGTTAAAAATTAAAATTAAATAAAATATAAAATCAAAATATACAAAAATATGAATGTGTAAGCATAATCAACTTTAATTTAATTAGAGATACTTCAACAATTTCAATACATATATATATATAAGATTTTATCACGTCGATCAACATACATTTACATGGTGTAGCTATAGTAAAGATCATACAATTAACTCCAGAAAAATATATAGTTACAAATTATTTCATAACTCAACTCCCTCCTTTTAGTAGAAGAAAAATGTTACTTCCTACCTCATACACATTATTTTCAGTTTAATTACATTTCATGCAGATGTTTAAATAAAAAAATTGAAAAATAAATTTGTATAATATTTAAGATAATTACTTAATTTGTAATAATAATATTTAAATTAATGATATTTATTTTTTTATTTTATGTCAATAATTAATATCTTAAAAGGTTTTAATAAAATTCCGTAAACAAAATAATCAATTTTAGAAGGATATTGGTTATTAAAATGTATTAATGCAAACTTATCAATTATGTCAAATGATAACAAATAAATAAAATCAAATGATAAAATAATGAATCAAGAAAATAAATTATAATAAAAGAGATTAGCTAGATTGGTTTAACTAAATATTTTTGTAGTAGCTAGCATCGTCGCTAAATCCCTTGACGTCAACTAGGGAGACGAAGAAGCCCTCGATCGCATCTATCGTGGATCTATGAACTGAAGAACGCAGGAAATCCTCAATCCCTCACACAACCGCGAAGTCCTCCAAATTCGCAAAGCCCTTCGCCATGGAGAAGAAGCTGTTGGAGTTAAGTGTGAGAGGTGAAATCCCACATTAGTTGAGAATGTACTAAGTGAATAGTATATAATATAGGAGGAGCCATGACCCATTGCCTTAAGGTTTTGGGTCAAGATGTGGTATCTGATTCGGTTGTATGGTGCACTCACTTAGCCTATTGGTTGTGCCTCTCCCTGTTAGGCTTCCCCGCCTTAACTCTAGTATCAGAGCCAAGGTTGGGCTCGGTTCCCGGAATGAGATCATGTCATTTTGATATCATTATTCAATGAGAAAATAGGAATTTTATAACAAAGGATTGTAATTATATACACACACACACACATTAGTAATTGATTCTTTTAAGCTTGTAAATTCTTCATCTTGCCTTGCTAATGTTCACTGGTTGCCTATTCTGAAATCTAAATCAATGTGAAATTGAAAGAGAAAATTGAGATGATATTACATCTTCCTGCTCACCCCATGTATGAAGCATGGACTGGTTCTCAACTGAGTGATGATAGTTATAATTTTTATAGGAAGAGGTACCAAGGATTAAGAAAGAAACACATAGGCTTGCTGTTGAACGTATGGAGGTATGTTAAGGTGCGTACTTCATCAAGTCTAGTAATGTGCAGTTTATGTGGTTAGTTTTTTTCTTAATTGATTTTTCTAAGCACAGTTAATAGTTTTTGGAATATTGAAAACTCCAAATGATATTACTTGTAACTTAATAGCAAATCACTTATCAACATTTGAACAGGATCATTCTTTCCTAACCAAAACATCCAATAACAGAAACAGACTCCATTGATAGGAAATATAGAAAGTTGATTACAAATATTGATTCAGTAACAAAGAGAAACTAAAACCATAGTATCTAAATAGCAGCATAGATATCAATATCATAGCTCAATCGAGGACATTTCTCTTTTATCACTTGAACCCTTATTATCTTAGCGCTGACATATGAACATCACGATTAGTATCAATAAGACTTGTTGAATCCCTTAACAACTCATCACAACTATGTTTTGCAAGCATTTTGTGATTGAAAATTATCTTTGAATCATGTCTTTAATCCTATAATTTTTAAGGACAAATGAAGGGTTAATTTATATTAAAAAAAATGCTCATTAGGAAACTGCCTTACCTTGATATAACTCAATGCATTATCAGCATCAATATGAGTATCATTAATAGGACTATTGTTAGGCACATTCATGTGCTTCTCCTATAAACCAATATTGCCACTTGCTACACTTAATTGCTTTCTTCCTACTCCATAAGACAAATACCATAGTTATCATAACATGAAAGAATTGAAGGAATTGTAATTGACTTTTTCATAAAAATTGTGCAAATGCTTTGCTTACTTGAGGGGAAGATGATGGTTTTCACCTCTAAATATGGCATTCTCCTTCCTAGAAATAAGTTTAAGCACTTTTCTTCCATTCTTTTCAAAATTAATCGCAGCAAAAGTAGACAAACACATCACATTATGCGTGGAAGATATAATATAGTTGGGTTATCAATGAAAGACAAAAATAATTATTTGAAATGTTAGATAATGGTGTCCTGCTAATAATGGACAGCTAAGTCAAGGAATCTTGTAGGAAATTAAATAGTGTGGGAAAAATTATTGAAGAAGAGGAGATGAAATATTTGAATTAAAAAGACAAAAATAAACCAAATTAAGTATAAACAGTAACACACTCACCGCTCATGGTCTAACTTGTTTCATGTTGAAGGGAAACTCTCTTTCTTTTTGTGTTTAAAATAATCCTTCTATTTAATCGTGCAAGCTTATAGTTGCACTAGAAGTCCAAGTTCTCCATGTCTAATTAGTAGCAATGTATTGATAGTTTATCTTTGTAAAGGATGTTTGCATTCAAACATGGGTTAAGAGTTTCAGTTTATGATGTGGTGTGTAGTAAGGAGGAAGAGGGAGTGGCGAAGAAAGGTGGTTCATGAAGGAAGCAAGAGAAGTAGAAAGTGAGGAGTGAGCGAACAGGTGTGTGCATGTGTGAATTAGAGATGAAATGAAGCTAGCTTCATAAACTATAAATAAACTACTATGACTATTAATTGTACCAGAAGAGTGTTTGTCATTATTTTTTCTCATTACATTATTTGAATTTGAAATTTGAGTGCCTTGCTATTATAATGTTAGATGTTGTTGATCTATTGGTATATATTGTGTGTCATTGGTTGTTTCAAACATAACACTCCTTTTGCAATTAATACACTCCTTTGAAAATTGACTTAAGCTACATTATAGGTCCATAGGATTGCTCATGTGCACTTGCTGGGAGCAATAAATACAATGGTATAAAGTGGCAAATAAAGTTTGTATATCTTGCAGTGAGATCTAGAAACTAATTCAAATCCGTTGCATTACACTTGATGGAATTGAGTCCAATAAATTGGAGAGCAACAACTCATCACACCTGTTTTTGAAAAGTTGCTGGAACCACCAAGTGGAATCACAAAACACAAGCCACAACCCGATGCTATAATCAATTCTGACATTTTGGGGGCAATATGAAATCATGATGGGATGACACCTCAGATTTTGGCACAATCAACACTTGCTAGATGTCCAGATTTTAACAATAGATAAAGGATATTAAAACTATTTAAATGTTATTAAGAGAAAAATTTTAATCTTTTTAAAGTCTTTTTGATGGGATGATTAAGTAATTAATTTACTGTATTAAGTCAGCATAACTTGTAATGACTTGAATAACAAATAAAAAAATACAATAAAAATTATTGGTCAATAGTGATCAATCATAGTATGATTTAATTGGATTTAACTATATGAGCGCAGACCGTTAAAAATAAGTACATAGTTGTATACTATGATTCGTTAGTACATCTTTATTGTTATTAACTATTAATTATTATTTTTTAAAAAACTCCATATTATATTATTTTGATATTTTATAAGAAATATTTAAATTAAAATAATTATTTGAATGAGTTAATTATATAATTGTATATAAAAATATAATAAGAAAATATCAAAAATTAATAATTAAATTAGTTTTTAATTAAATTAAATACAATAAATTTTGGTAATTTCATAATAATTAATAAATAATTTATGTTAACTATTTTTTTTATTGAAATAGAAGAAGGCTATTTTAATAAAGTTAAATGAAAAATTAAGAGAATGATAATTGCAATAGACATGAAAGAGTGACAATAACTACTCTCAATATCTGATAGCTACTTTTTTTTTATTTTTAGCTTATGTTAATGTTTATTCTTATATTTTTTTAAAAAAATTTATAGTAACTTAATATGTATAGTAAGAGAAGATGATTTTTGCATTGAGAATAGAGGAAGTTTTAAACTCATTGCCATAATTTACTCCTTAAATGGGCTTCCAGTGTGTAAAGAGATTAATAACCGTGTCCATGATGGATACTTTGGAAAATCAAAAAGATATAATAAGAGAAGACAAAGGGAAAAGAAAGGAAATGATGCGAAAGAAAACAAGTTTCCTAATTTAAAAGTTTAAATACAAGTAGGAAAAGAAAAGTGCTGAGAGGATTTATTTCCATAGAAATAAATATAATAAATATAATTTATAAAAAAATAACAATAATTTGAGTCCTGCGAAAGCTCCTTTGTTAAGAGATTTTTTCCCCCGATACTCTGCTCCTACGTTAAGTCTTATTAAAATAGTCGTATGCAAAATATTAAAACCACATTCATTTGGTCAATTCTCGTTGATATATATATAAAAGATTTTTTCTTATGTACTTTCACATAATTAAGTTATCTTTTTATTAAAAATTAAAGAAGGATATTTCAATTAAACCAAGTGAAAAATCAATAAAATGAGAGTGATGAGCAACAATAGCCACCTCTTCAAACATGTAAAAAATAACTAAAAATATGTTCAAGCATTCAATTTTAATTTCATGATGATTTATATACGTCATAGTCATCGGCTTGATTTAACAAGAAAAAAAAAAAACAAATTAAACCCTTCAATTAACATACACCCTCTCATCAAAATCATTCACTTAACATAACATACACCCTCTCATCAAAATCATTCACTTAACATAAAACCAAACTCACTCAATATGGACTAGGTCAAAATGTCTAATTTCTTTGTGAGCTCAATCTATCGTACTTATTATACAGTTGTACGTTAAATCGAGTTGACCAACCGGGCAGAATTATTTAATATCTATTTAATATCAAAGAATAGACAGAAACCTCACTCTCACTTTAAAATTTCTTAATAATAAAATCATATTTATGCTCGTTTTCGTTCAACTCAGTTGACTAGAACTCTACAAGGATGGTGTCTGTTCATTGTTCAAAACTGAGGATTTAGTCCGTTAAGGGGCAAAAGCAAAACCTGATCATCATCATTTATCCACGTTCTGCTTCCTGATTCCTACACTGTGTAATCTACCCAACAAATTAAGATGATTCGTGTCATTATGTGGTTAAGTCAATTCAGAGACTTACTCCTTTTGTTAACACTATGCTTTCTGTACACACATGTAGCCACTTCCCTAGACACCATCACGTCCTCTTATATCCTTAAAGACACCGAAACTTTAAGCTCCAATGATGGTATGTTCCATCTAGGATTCTTCACCCCGACAAACTCAACCTTTTCCTACCTTGGAATTTGGTATATGTCTAAACCCACTGTCGTGTGGGTTGCTAACAGAGACCAACCACTCAAGGATTCTTCTGGGCAACTAAAAATATTTGGGGATGGAAATCTAGTTGTGATGGATGGACAGAAGGAGATAGTTTGGTCAACAAACGTGCCCAATATTGCACCCAACACAACAATCGCTCAGCTTCTTAACGCTGGAAATCTTGTGTTGCAGGAAAACACCACAGGAGTGATTTTATGGCAGAGTTTCCAACACCCCACAAATACTTTCCTGCAGAAAATGGAACTGAGCACCAATAAGTTTACCGGTAAGAGAGTAAAAGTCACCTCGTGGAAAAGTCCTCAGGATCCATCCACTGGAGACTTCTCCCTCAGCCTTGAACGCCTAAATATCCCTGAAGCAATCACCTGGAGAGGAAGTCAACCATATTGGCGCAGCGGTCCATGGAACGGTCAAATTTTTCTTGGCATTCCAGACATGAAGGCAAATAACTATCATGATGGATTTTTATTAGGGGGGGCAAATGACGATAATGGCACTCTCTATTTTAGTTATACCTATCCGTCCATCTTAACTATCTTTGTGTTGGGTGCTGATGGAAACTGTTATGAAATGACGGGATCAGAGTAGCACAAAATAAAATATGTGGAAGCGTAAAATAAATGATACTAGGAATTTACGTGGTTAGAACTTTAAAGTCTACGCCCACTTGAAGAAAGACGACAATCAAATATTTCAAGATTGGAAATATGATGGAGATACAAAAGGTGAATACATTCCGCTTGCACCTAATCCCAAATACACTCGAATCACCTTACAAGATTTCTCTCAACAACAGATACTCAACCCTCTATATAGGGAGAAAACAAAGAAAACAAAATACTCTCTAAATTCTTAGAATAGAGGAAGAGAAGAATGGATTGTTGGTGGTGTATCAAGTTTGATGAATGAAACTCTATTTATAGAGCTTGGATTGCACACCATGGTTGAAAATTGAAGCCTTCATGTTTGAAGCCACCAATCTTGAAGCCACCATGTGTGAAGCCTCCATGTTTGAAGCCACTAATCTTGAAGCCTCCATGTTTGAAAATTTGTTTAAAAAATCTAGCCATTATAACAAATCTCCACCTTGGCTTGATTTTCATCAAGTTTCAAATTTCTGAAGTCGCCTTTTCCAATGTGCCCATAGGGGCAGACTCACATATTGTGAATACCAACTAAGTCCAAGCAATACTTGAACTTAGCAACAGTGATTGACTTTGTCAACATGTCTACTGGATTATCTGAGGTACCAACTTTCTTCATTGCAATGGCTCCTTGAGAAATAATTTCCCTAATAAAGTGATATCTGACGTCAATGTGTTTGGTTCTCTCATGATACATTTGATTTTTAGTCAAATGTATGACACTTTGGCTGTCACAATAAATAGTTGTAACATCTTATTCTAAACCCAAATTACCTACCAAACTTCTTAGCCAAATGGCTTCCTTCACTGCTTCATCACGCTATGTATTCGGCTTCTGTAGTGGATAGTGCAATAGTAGACTGTAAAGTCGCTTTCCAACTGATTGCACTACCTGAAAGCGTGAAGACGTATCCTGTCAGAGATCTCCTTTTGTCAACATCTCCAGCATAATCTGAGTCAACATATTGGAAGACGGACATGAGATAGCGGTTAAAAGACTTTCAAGAATATCTGGACAAGGTTTAGAAGAATTTATGAATGAAGTTATGGTATTATCAAACCTTCAACATCGTAATCTTGTTAGACTTCTTGGATGTTGTATAGAACAAGATGAGAAGATTTTGATCTACGAACACATGCCAAACAAAAGTCTTGATACATATATGTTTGGTTAGTTCCCGCTCATATTCTCATATAAGTACACATGATGGTATAATAAGATGGAGCTAAGGTGAAGAGGCAAAAAAAAAACCTTATTTGTAAATGAATCTCTTCTAAATGTATAAATTTGTTAATTACATTAATGTTGGTTTCTTATTCGATTCATATTTTATTGAGATGTTCTAATTCAATCTTTTTAATGACATTGCAGATCCATTTAAACAGGTACTAAATTGGGAAAAACGCTTTAATATAATTGAAGGAATAGCTCGGGGTCTTCTTTACCTTCATAGAGACTCTAGATTAAGAATTATACATCGAGATTTGAAATTAAGTAATATATTGCTCGATGAAGAGCTAAATCCAAAAATTTCAGACTTTGGTATGACAAGGATTTTTGATCGCATTGAAAATGAAGCCAATACTAGACGAATTGCTGGAACATAGTAAGAACTCTATTATTCCCTTTACCTCCAATATTTTATATATAAATTGATAGCTAAGAAAACTAACCTCAAAGTTTATATAGTGGATATATGTCACTCGAATATGCTTTGGAAGGACTATTTTCAGAGAAGTCTGATGTATTCAGCTTTGGAGTTTTACTACTAGATATTGTTTGCGGGAGGAAAAATACTAGTTTTTATGAAGATGCTGAATCTTTGACCCTTTTGGGATTTGTAAGTCTCATTTGTTAATTATTTTATTTCTAAAAAAATTCTATTTCTTCTTAATGATTTCGTTTGACCTTGAAGTTCAACAAGTGTTTTGTGCATGTTAATGTTTTGTAGGTATGGAAATTGTGGAATGGTGGCAACATTACATGTCTAATAGATCCAGAAATATCAAATCCGAGCAATAATGCAAAAATTATGAGGTGCATACATATTGGTCTTCTATGTGTACAAGCACTTGCAAGGGATAGGCCTACAATGGTTATAGTGATTTCAATGCTGACTAGTGAGGCGACTAATCTTCCTCGTCCAAAGCAGCCAGCATTTATTCAAAGGCAAACTATGTTGGATGTTGGGTCTTCTCTTAGTAAAGATGGACTGTGCTCCATCAATTATGTGAGTCTAACAAACATCTGAGGAAGATAGGAGCAATGTCACATGTCAATAATGCTGATTGGGGCCTTGGCTTGTGATAGGGATCCTTAGTTACCATGTTAGCGTGCTATGGCAATTTGCTAGTAGCCATAACATACCACATCAGATATATGTCAAATTTGTTTTCTCTTGAGAGACAAGCTATTCTTGTATTCTCATTGTGGCTTTGTCGCACTAAACTATTTCAATGCATGATGATATATATGCTCGTGACTTTAATCGATTAAACGAATTTAAATTTTTCTTCTGATTTATTATATCATTTTTTTGCAGTCATATATTTTGTTTGATATACTAATCGATTAAACGAATTTAAATTTTTCTTCTGATTTATTATATCATTTTTTTGCAGTCATATATTTTGTTTGATATACTACACGTTATTAGTGAACATGAATAGAAACCTATACGGGCCATGGCCCAGTTAACGAAAGGGCCATATGGGTCCTACTAGCATTTCACAACTTCTATTCAGAGTTTGATGAGCTATTTATGTTATAAAGAAAAGATGGTACTTATGATCAATCGAGAAAACATAAGTTGGCGGCAAAAAAGAAAAAAAGGCAAAAGTTTGCACTTATGGAGTTTTGGTCGAAACATTTTAAATCTGTCTGATTTTAATTAGATTATATGATACACCTTTATAAAAAATATTTTAAAAAGAAAAAATTATTCACGAAAAAAAAAAAGTATTTTGTATGTGATGGACGTAGTAAATTTTTTGGGTGACGAAGCGGGGCAAAAGCGGCCAAAGACCCAACAAACAAACTAAACAATTTCGGAAAAACAGACACCTAGTTAGACTTAGAGGCTATGACTAAAACCAACCATGAAATCAGCATCTCATTATCCTCACGATAAACATGGAAAAAGCTTGGCTTCCCACTTCCTTTGCAGCATATATATCTCGTACAAGGCGAAGGAGAGAAGCAAAATGATGCGCAATAGGAGGGCACTTTTGAAAGAAAGCAATGGCACTAGAGGTATGGAATCAAGTTCCAAAATAAACTTTCAATAACTTTTGTCCCAGGCTAGCACAAGAGCGTAATAATCTCTCCAAACCTCTGCGATAGTGATAAAGCATTGATCAGAACGAACCATCACATTTTTTCTAAATCCAATCATCAAGAGGGTGTGAAAGATCTCATGTTATTAAACAATTTTTTATGTTATAAAAAATATCTTTTTTTTTCTAAAATATTGAAATTCTAGCTTACGATTTCTTATTTTCGTATGTTTTCTCTAGTGATTAATTTTTTTTTAGGTTTTATCCAAACATATTAAAAGAACGAGGTGAAAATAATTTTTTAATAATTTTTGTAATAACTTTTAATAAGTATTTTTTAATAATTTTTTTCCCAAAACAATAGCGCCCGAACAAACTGAAAATACAAATGCAACCCTTCTTCTATCTGAAAAGTTTCACGTGGTCCATTACATCTATCTAATCCCTCACCTGATTCTGGTTGAATGTCTTCGTTGCAAATTAAAATGTTCCACTTATGTTTACCAAAATTTCCATAAGCAATAATCTCATTTGTTAATTGGTTTTTCTTTTTTTTAATAACAGAATATCATTACATATTGCTTGAGTCATTTCATGCCTTACATTTCCTATTTTTTATCATTGTAAATGCCAAATTGTCAAGTTGCGATTATACTGGGTAACGTACGTAAGGAGGGAAACCATTTTAAGTTCCACGGTACCTTTTAAAAAAATAATAAATAACATTATAACGGGTGCATATCGATCTATCTATAAATTATATCCACCATCCGCCATAGACCAAGCAACTATGTCAAATTGAGTAAGCCAAAATAATTAACATGGTTCATTCCAGTACAGGACGTGAATTGAACAAGTTATTGACTTTAAATTAAAAAAATCAGAAAAAATTAAAATTAAGTTAAAACTTACAATTTATAAAACAACTCTTTAATTTATTACAAAATTATAAAATAAAAAACATGTTCAAGCATTCAACTTCAGTTTTGTGATATTCTACAAATCATAGTCATCGGTTTGATTATGGTTTGTCTTATGAATTAATAATTCACTTGACATTGGACTAAACTCACTTAATTTGAACTAGGTATTTTTTCAAATTTTACTTTAGAATCTCAGTCCATTATATTATAGGTAAATTATAGAAATTTCTCTTGAGATATATTGATATTACACTTTCCTTCTTTTGACTTTTACACCCGTTCATTAAATTTTAAAAATTAAAAAACACATTAAATGACTTTTATACCCTTAGCTAGTTCTTCTATTTATATTTGAATGCCACTTTATGCATCTGCAATTCATAACATTGTAGCAAATATATATATATATATATAAAAGCATGCCAAACACTAATGAAACCATTTCTAAACCTAGACCCTGCTTGCTGCAATTTCGTTTAGTCCAATAATATTTGAATATTGAACACCCCTTTAGTCTTCACTGCCTTTTCTTCCTCGTTTGGATGTTCATGGTGAAGACACTTGGATCTGGGAAGAGGGCAGAGGCAGAGCGCACAAGGACAGACGACGCATCGATGACCCACGAACAACCCTCTCCCTTTCTTGCGCACTCGCATGCTCAGGACGCGACGCAGTGGTGACCCAAGTCAAGAACACAGCGCGCAAGAATGGTGGCAGTGTCGTGAAGGGGTGAACCAAACATTGCTGCACTCTCCTCGATTGTACTTCTCTAGCATCCTTGGACAAAGAAATCTCTATTTCTCATTGATCAGAGGCAGCCATGGATGACCGAAGTTGCCTAGGATTAGAGAATATTTTCAATTTCTGAATTTTGGATGTTGAAAACTGGGTCTTCTGACTTTTCTTTTGGCTCCTTAGAATTTTTTTTATTAAGGGTAAATTAGGGATTCCATAAAAAAACCTCAACAGAAGTCAACACTCTTCATTTGAAGGGAATTGAGTGTAATTTTAAAAACAAAGAGAGAAAAAAACTATAATACCAATGAACCTTAAGGGATGTGATTATAATTTGCTCCTATTTTATTTTATGTAGGCTAATTGACTACCAAGTCGTAAACGAATTTGATATTTGTAAGGATTTAATTCTTTATCTTGTTGACCGACAAAAGAAACTATTTTATACAGTTATCTAATCATGTATTGCTACATAAGTCATGATAGTTGACTTTTATATTCACTATCTGAAAAGTTATCCCAACAAAATATTTTGATTGGTTTTACACTTTCAGTGCATCAAAATTAAATAAATAAACAAGCTCTCATATGAAGTGCCATTTTAATTAAAAGCAACTTTCAAATGTCTAGGATAAAATCAAATTTAAATGTCTACTTATTCAATTGAATAACCTTTTATTGATATTAAATTTTATCATTTTAACTATTGAATTCAAAATTTCCACTAAATAAATTAAATGCATGAAATTTCATACAATTTAAAAATAATTTGACATTATCGTATTTTATTTTGACATATAATATGATTATACATAAAAAAACCAATCAGATTACGTATATATTAGTATTTATTTTTATTTAATTTAATATACTTCGTTATTAAGATAATATCATATTGATGGTTAAATTGATAAAAATTTAATACCTATATATAAAAAAAGGTATTCAAGTGCGAATAACTATACCGGACTTCTGATTAGAATAATTGCACTCATTGTCAAGATAGAACATAAAAAACAAAAAGCTAGCATTAGAAACTACACCGATAATTCAATCCACCCCATTGTTTAACTTATCGTAGCAGGGGTACGTGGAGAGAAACTCTGTGTTACATTCTCATCAAAACTTCTTAACAATTTCGTTATACTGTGATCTCTTTTATGGAAGCAAGGCATGTGATCAAAAGTCAAAACTAAGGATCATACTCCTCTAATTAAGGGCAAAAGCGAAACCAGATATCGTCCGGATCTTGCTGAACTCCCCAATCAAACCAACAAACAAGTCACAATTCATCTGATTATGGGGTTAAGTCAGTTTGGAGACTTACTCCTTTTGCTTTCAACACTTTCCTTTTTGTCCATACATGTTGCCACTTCTCTAGACACCATCACCTCCTCTTATATCCTTAAGGACACCGAAACATTAACCTCCAACGATGGTATGTTCCATCTAGGATTCTTCACCCTTACAAACTCAACCTTTTCCTACCTCGGAGCTTGGTACATGTCTAAACCCTCTGTCGTGTGGGTTGCCAACAGAGACCAACCACTCAAGGACTCTTCTGGGGTGCTCAAAATCTCTGAGGATGGAAACCTTGTTGTGATGAATGAACAAAAGGTGATCCTTTGGTCGACAAACGTTTCCAATATTACATCCAATGCTACAACAGCTCAGCTTCTTAATACCGGAAACCTTGTGTTGCAAGAAAACACCACAGGAAGGATTGTATGGCAGAGTTTCCAGCACCCCACAAATACGTTATTGCAGAAAATGGAACTTAGCACCAATAAGTTTAGCGGTGAAAGAGTAAAACTCACCTCGTGGAAAAGTCCTAAGGATCCATCCACTGGAGGCTTCTCTGTGAGTCTTGAACGCCTAAATGTCCCTGAAGTGTTCATCTGGAGCGGAAGTCAACCACACTGGCGCAGTGGTCCATGGAATGGTCAAATCTTTATTGGGATACCTACCATGAACTCGGACTATCTTGATGGATTTTACTTAAGTGGCGAAGGTGAAGCAAACGGCTCTTACTCTCTTGCTTTTAACTATGCAAATGTGTTGATGATGTATGTGTTGAGTGCTGATGGAAACTTTCATGAGTCCTATTGGGATTATGCAAAGGGGAATTGGTCTGTGGACTGGTCTGCTATAGATTCTGAGTGTGATGTTTATGGCAAGTGTGGAGCCTTTGGAAGCTGTGACCCTACAAGTTCACCTATCTGCAGCTGTTTGAGAGGGTATGAGCCAAGGAATGCTGAGGAGTGGAATAGGCAAAACTGGAGCAGTGGATGTGTTAGGAAGCAGCCTCTGCAGTGTGAGAGAGTTACAAATGGGAGTGAAGCTGGCAAAGGGGACGGGTTTCTGAAGTTGCAGAATGTCAAGGTTCCAGACTTTGCCCAGTGGTTGTCTTCTATTTATTTTGATTGTAGAACTCAGTGCTTGGGAAACTGCTCTTGCGTAGCTTATGCATTTGAGGATGGCATTGGCTGTATGTTATGGACTGGAAACTTAACTGACATACAGATATTCTCAGTGGGGGGAACTGATCTTTACATTCGAGTTCCCTATTCAGAACTTGGCATTGGTAAGTTCTGCATTTCTTTAAAATAATTGCTCAATTTCTTTTACACGACATGCAGAATCCAAACTTACTTTATCTTAACTTTTAACAATGAAGAGAAGAAGAATGACACGGTGATCATCACAGTTGTGGTCATAATAGCGACAGTTCTTGTTGTGGCCTGTGCATATATCTTGTGGAGGAGGACTAAGAAAGGAGGTAGCCTGTCATTTGCTGTCCTGATGGATTGAAAATCATTGTTTTGTTTTGTTTTGTTTGATTATTGACTTTGACCTCAATAAAAGAGCACATAGCGAAATTTAAAACTATTATTAGTTTCCACCTATCAGTTTAATTTGATCTTTTATGAGAGTTGGTTCTTAACAAGGTATTAAATTATCTATTGAGTTCAATTCTTGTTGCCTTCCTTCTTTGATTATTAAATTAAATTTCGGTACATAAAAAAGTAGGCATGGCTGTTATGTGTTATCCGTGAAGTGAAATTTGAGTTCAATTCCCTTGTTTCACAATGGTCTTTAACTTTCACTTCCCACATTGCCTAAAGAAACTGCTGTCTTCTACAAACAACTTTCACATGACAACCCTCGCATACTAATAGGTAGTGTTTGGTGAACGTTGAGGACAGAAAATATAGAGATATTGAAGATAGAAACACATTTAGAGTAGGGGATAGAGATAAAAATCTTAAAATTATCTCCATCCTGGAATAATTTTTGAGCTAATTCTATACTTCTAAAAAAAAAAGAAGAAGCTGGAGACATGTCTTTGAGATATAAATTTAAAATATCTTTTCAACAATATTCTTTTAAACATTTCATATTTCATCCATACTTTTCTCAATTTTCAATTTTGCATCTTTATTTTTGTCTGCAGTATCATATCCATTTCTACTATCTCATTGTCTTTGTTCTTTCAACTCTGGGACAGATACCAAACACACCCTTAGAGCATTTATTTTCTTAGTATACAACTGACATAGTGTGATTTTTACACAATATCAAAAGTAATGTGACATTAAATTCTAAATGGATTTTTCTAAACAATAATTTGATACCTTTTCATATTTCCATGTAGTGAAATCAATTTTAAAAATTCAGAGCAAAAGACAAATTGATGATGCGAGTGAAGTTAAACTTCCTGAGCAGTCACTATTTAAGTTTGAAAAGCTTGCTACTGCAACAGATAACTTTCACCCAACTAATAAGCTAGGACAAGGTGGTTTTGGATCGGTATACAAGGTATTTTTTTTGACACAATAATTTTATATCATCCCAGAAATTATGAATTTTATGTTGTTACATTATGAAATTACCTACAGGGTACATTAGAAGATGGGCAAAAAGTAGCAGTTAAAAGGCTTTCAAAGGCATCTGGACAAGGTTTAGAAGAATTTATGAATGAAGTTCTAGTAATATCAAAGCTTCAGCATCGTAACCTTGTGAAACTACTTGGATGTTGCATCGAAAGGGATGAAAATATTTTGATCTATGAGTACTTGCCAAACAAAAGTTTGGATGCATATATATTTGGTTAGTTCTCGTCACCTCATCTTTCTATCACTCATGAAATAGTATACTAAAAGGGAGCGGAAAAGAGAAGAAAAAACATACACTTAGTTGATAAAATGAATCTCTTTTTTCTTCTTTGAAATTTAGCTGAAATATTTTGTTCCTATATTTTTATTGGTATCGCAGATCCACCCAAGCATAAGGTATTAAACTGGGGACAACGTTTTAAAATACTTGAAGGAATTGCTCGCGGTCTACTTTATCTTCATAGAGACTCTAGACTCAGGATCATACACAGAGATTTAAAGTTAAGCAATGTATTGTTGGATGAAGAGTTAAATCCAAAAATATCAGATTTTGGTATGGCAAAAATTTTTTGTCACACCGATGATGAGGCCAATACTAAAAGGATTGTTGGAACATTGTAAGGATTATTTCGCCTTCTTTGTTTGCAATTTTATATATAAATTTACAGTGAAGAAAGTTAACATCAAAACTTTATATACAGTGGTTACATGTCACCAGAATATGCAATGGAAGGACTATTTTCAGAGAAATCTGATATATTTAGCTTTGGTGTTTTATTATTGGAGATTGTCAGCGGAAGAAAAAATACTAGTTTTTACGAGAATGTTGAATCTTTGAGCCTTTTAGGGTTTGTAAGTATGTCCTATCAGTTGCTTTATTTCAAAAATCACTGTTTTGTCTTAATGATATGATTCTGACTTTGAAGTTTAACTTCCAATTCATGTTTATTGATGTTTGTAGGCATGGAAGTTGTGGAATGCTAATAACATTGCATCTCTTATAGATCCAGAATTATCAAATTCGGGCAACCATGCAGATATTACCAGGTGCATACACATTGGTCTCTTGTGTGTACAAGAACTTGCAAAAGATAGACCTGCAATGACTACCGTACTTTCAATGCTTAATAGTGAGACTGTTAATCTTCCTCCCCCAAGACAGCCAGCATTCATGCAAAGGCAGGCCATGCTGAATGTAGAGTCTTCCCTTAGAAGTGATGGATTATATTCCATCAATTATGTGAGTCTAACAAACATCCAAGGAAGATAGCAGATTTGTCATAGTGTTGCTTTAAAATACATTCTTGATAGCATTGCATGACATGATGCACCGGAAGAGCTGCATCATTTATGTGATTTCTGCTGATGTATGATCTGATTATAACATATAGTAATAAATTATAGGCCATTCCAATAGTTTTATAAATAAATTAGTTGTATTTCAATAATTTCTAACAATTTTTTATTGAAATATTGAAGAATTTTGGTTACAATATTTTATCTGAATTGGTAAATAGTTTAATAAATATCGTAAGAAGGAACAGGTGCCTATGTAAAGAGTCTGGCTAGTTTACCAACCTCATTATCTTTCACATCTGCGGGAAACCCAAAAAACAAGAAGTTCCACTACTGAAGGCAAGGGCTGCTTGTGACTCCGATAGTTTCAAGTGGGCTCAAATATATTTTGTGCAACTTGTGTGTCAGTTGGAAAAGTAAGGCAAAGCGCAAGGCTGTTGCTCACATGTATTGGATGGTCAATGCCTATGATATCCGTATGGGTTTTATTCAACGGCAAGATGTGATGTGGCATGAAGTGGGCCACAATAAGTTTTAAAAACCATGTATGAAGCAATTTAATGAATCAATTAACAACTGAGTATTAATGTAACAGGTTTAGGATTAGGGACTGAAAAAAGTTTATTTGTACATTTTTGCCTTTTTAATTTGATTTTTCATAATTCGATTAATAATTGTTTTCGTTTCCCACGTCTTTGATTGTTTTTATTGATTTTATATTTTTTTATTCAAAATTTGATTTTTTTGAATTTAGAGCAAAAAACACTATTTTTCATTCTTCACATTTTTTTTATTTTTCTTAGTTAAATGCTTTTGGAAATTTGGTAATTTTGAATTTAGTTATGTTTCATTTTTTATCTTTTAATTTTTTTTTATTTTTTTTTACTTGTACGCTTTAAGAATTTGGCAAGTTCGAACTTAGTTCAATGAATAGTATCTTTTATTTTCTAATTTTTCTTATTTTTTCTTTTTTATTTTTTTTTACTTGTACGCTTTTCTGAATTTGGCGAGTCTGAATCTAGTTCAATGAATAGTAAGTTTTTCCTTTTATTCTTATGTGAACAGAGACGACTATGGTGACAAATTAATTCATTTTCCTTCGTTCAAAATATTTTCTTTTCACAAATAATTGGTTATTTTTTGTATTTTTCATAAATTTATTAAGCGTATTAATTAAATTTCTAATCCCTGTGGTGTTCTTGTTACACCATTAACATACTAATGATGCAAGAAATGCTACGCCTCAGACAAATTGATCAACTTAGGCACCGAAGGCTTTGACCACCTTCGGCACCTGAGCACGACCCAAAGCGCAAATACCAATTAGAATTAACCAAGCAACTGAACTAATAAAGGTGAAAGCATGAGCTGTTATATCTTCCAAATGACCAGCTTGATGCATGTCTTGCCACTTGCCAGAGAGAAGCTTTCACATGGATCGAATTACTCTATACTCAAATGGGTAGAAGCTAAGACTGGAAATAAAATACAAAGAACCGAGAACTGTTGGACAGACACCGTGACTTGTAAATAAATAAATTATCCTGTCCCTATGGCAATGTCTAGTTGGGTTTAAAGAAAAAGAGAAAAATGAAGTTTCAGATGTAGTAGCTTCGCTACGACAATGATCATATCTCAATTTTCTACGCGGAATGGAATCTATTTTCACCATTTTGCATTTAAATACTTTTGTTCCCTTTCAAATCTGATGGCCGGACCCCACACAAGGATGGTCACTGGTCAAGGATGGCACGGCATGTGTTCAAATCAGAGCTAAGCATCATTATCAAGGAGGGTCATTGATGCTCCGCTCACTGCTTCCTTAACTCCCCAATCCAGCCAACCAATTCATTCATCTGATCATGGGGCTGAGTCAGTTTAGAGACTTACCCCTTTTGCTCGTTACACTTTCCTGCATGTCCTCCATACATGTTGCCGCTTCCCTGGGAACCATCACACGATCTCATTTCCTCAAAAACCCCGAAACTGTAAGCTCCAATGATGGTGTGTTCCATCTAGGATTCTTCACCCCTGCAAACTCATCCTTCTCCAACCTCGGAATTTGGCATGTATCCAACCCCCCTGTGGTATGGGTTGCTAACAGAGACCAACCAATAAAAGATTCTTCCGGGGTAATCAGGCTATCGGAGGATGGAAATCTTGTTGTCATGAATGCACAGAAGGATACCATTTGGTCCACAAAGGTGTCCAATATCGCATCTAACACAACAGCTCTGCAGTGTGAGAGTCTCACAAATGGGAGTGAAGCTGGCAAAGGGGACGGGTTTCTGAAGCTGCAGAACACTAAGGTTCCAGACTCTGCTCAGTGGCTGTCTTCTATTGATTATGACTCTGCTCAGCGGTTGTCTTCTATTGATCATGATTGCAGAACTCAGTGCTTGGGAAACTGCTCTTGCATGGCTTATGCATTTGATGCTGGAATTGGCTGCATGTTATGGACTGGAAACTTGATTGACATACAGAGATTCTCAAGCGGAGGAACTGATCTTTACATTCGGGTTCCCTATTCAGAGCTTGGTAAGTTTTTCCTTTATCTCTTTTAGGGCTTACAAACAGGATTGGTATATGTTATGCATTTATTTTAAATAAAGAATTGGTCCATTTCTTGTATATGAGGTGCACATCACAAACTTACTTTATCTTAACTTTGGTAAACAGATGAGAAGAAGAAAAATGCCAGGGTGATCATCGCAGTTACAGTCTCACTAGGAACGATTGTCATTGTGATTTGCGCATTAATCTTGTGGAAAAGGACTAGAATAGGAGGTGATCTGTCATTCTACTGCCTTGATGGACTGAAAAGTCACAGAGTTTGAATAATTACTTCTTCTATATTTGGGGAATGGAGGAGAACTTGGCATGATTTGAAATCTTTACTTCCATTGAAAATAATTTGATTCAACATTTGTTAAGGATTTTTAAGCATTCTAGGGTATAAACCGCCCCTCATCCCCTGATCACTTCAATTTTGGATTTTCTCACTTGACCAAAACATAAGTTGCAAATAGGAATTCTTGACTTCTGCAAATAGCTTTACTTTCAACTCTAGAATACTATTGCTGCTTTTATTCTCTTAACATGCATGGGAAATAGCATATGCAATTTACAAACATCCGAGTAATGTTGACCAGGTGGTATTGGAATTTCATATTATGACTAATCCGTAGATTTTTTATATTTGAATATAGAGAGAGCAAATTTGAGAATTCGTACAAGAAGCCAGCGAAAGAGCCTGAGCAAAGTTAAACTCCCGGAACTTTCCCAATTTGAGTTTGAAAGACTTCTTGTTGCAACAAACAACTTTCACCTGACAACTAAGCTAGGGGAAGGAGGCTTTGGAATAGTGTACAAGGTATTTATCTCACACTGAGTTTCACTAGCCGACCAAACATAAAATTTTCATGCTGCACTTCTTGAAATTATCTTGTAGGGTACATTAGAGGATGGATAGGAAATAGCAGTTAAAAGACTTTCAGGAACATCTGCACAAGGGCTAAAAGAATTTATGAATGAGGTTGAGGTATTATCAAAGCTTCAACATCGTAACCTTGTTCGACTTCTTGGATGCTGTATAGAAGGAGATGAGAAGATTTTGATTTATGAGTACATGCCAAACAAAAGTCTCGATGCATATATGTTTGGTTAGTTCTTGCCATCATCTTCTTTCTTATCAATACATAAGTATACTATGATGGGCCTGCGGTGAAGGGGAAAAAGGGGGAAAACTATTTGGTGAACGAATCTTATGTAAATATAAAATTTGTTGATTCCATTAATTCTAGTTTTTTTCTATTTATAATGTTATATTCCAGTGAGACATTCTAAGTCACTTTTTTAAAATCATAGCAGATCCATCTAAATAGAAACTAAATTGGGAAAAACGTCTTAATATAATTGAAGGAATAGCTTGGGATTTGCTTTACCTTCATAGAGACTCCAGACTAACAATTATCTATAGAGATATGAAGTTAAGTAATGTATTGCTTGATGAAGAGTTAAATCCCAAAATTTTAGATTTTGGTATGGCAATTTTTGGTCACACCGAAGATGAGGCCAATACAAGAAGGGTTGTTGGAACATTGTAAGGATTATTTGGTTCTCTTTTTCTATAATTTTATATATAAATTGATGGATAAGATTATAATCTCAAAGTTTATACAATGGTTATATGTCACCTGAATACGTCATGGAAGGATTATTTCCAGAGAAGTCCGACATATTTAGCTTTGGTGTTTTACTGCTGGAAATTGTCAGCAGGAGAAAAAAATACTGATTCTTATAAGGATGCTGAACCTTTGAGCCTTTTAGGATTCATAAGCCTCTCAACTCAGTTACCTCATCTCCAAAAATTCTATTTCATCTTAATGATATGATTTTGGCTATCTAGTTTAACAACTAGTTCATACAAATTTTGTAGGCATGGAAATTGTGGAATGCTGATAACATTATATCTCTAATAAATCCAGAAATATCAAATCCGAGCTATAATGCAGATATTATGAGATGCATACATATTGGTCTGCTTTGTGTCCAAGAACTTGCAAGGGATAGGCCTACAATGACCACAGTAATTTCAATGCTTAGCAATGGGACTGTCAATCTTCCTCCTCCAAAGCAACCAGGATTCATTCAAAGACAAACTATGCTGGATATAGAGTCTTCTGATGGATTATGCTCCATCAATAATATGAGCCTAACAAATATCCAAGGAAGATAATCCAATTGACCGTAGTGTTGATCCAAAATATTCCTAGAGATATCTAGTCATCAAGCACTCAACCTTGGAATGACAATGTGTGGTTGACTTCCGGCATTAGAGCAACTTGCCACGTTGATCATCAAAACTAAACCCTTACACAAGTATGGGTTAGGAATAAAATTATGTTTAGTACAATCTTAGTATTATAATACACAATCTTGCATGGGATATTGCAAAATAAACAATAGATGTGAAAAAGAGCACTGTCAAATGCTTTTGCCTGCTATGGCAATTTGCTAACAGTGATACCTCATGGTTGTCTGATCCATTTTCTTCTGAGAAACTATTGTTGTCTTCTCTTTTTGTGGTATAGTTACTTTAAAGTTTTTCAAGTTTTCAACGTCGAAATGCAAAGGTGATTCTTAGCTATTAAACCTGCTAATTGTTTTTGTAATTAATATAATCATCTTGCAGTGAGTGAAAGCTTTTCTTGTTTTGATTTCAGTATCAAATTCAATAAGCGAGTTTTCTTTCCATCATCTATCAGCATAGATAGGCAAGGATGCAGTAATAATCAATCTAAAGAATGAATCAGAATTTTGTATGCAAAATGCAGAGGTAACAACATGGAGATTGCGTGGATGTAAAAGTTGGAAATTTTCAGTGCACCAAATCTATCTATTTAAGTTGATTGCTATATGAAGTCAAGTTCCTCCCAACCAAAGTTAAAGTAAAAAGTTACTGATCCCTTTGCTTCTTAGGGCCTATTAAGTATTTCGTAAGTTCAATGACTCTGGTGTACCACACACCAAGATATCCAATGATAAAGATGTGACGGACTATTTATACACCAATCCCACTGCCTCATCCGATTCTTATTTCCTTTTATTTGAGCCTTCCTAATTAAAGCTTTAACAGGTGGTGTTTGAATTTCTTGTTCAACCATCTTAGGCCATTGACTTTTTGGCCATTAATAATAATAACTATGGACTGTGCTTGTTCCTTGAAGATGCTTGAAGGAAACTCTCATGCAGAGGAGCTAATTCCTTGGATGTTCCCTCCTTTTTCATATGGAAGTGACAGTATGTTGATTACACGGGGAAATGACACGTGCTTTCCACCTCTTACAATAGCAAGATTTTCCATCCAGCCCGCAAGAATATTTTTCATGTTCATATTTTAACTTCAAAATTCATCCATTCCATTCTACGCAGCAACACGTTTTATATTATTTTGGATTTTAGAATCTAGAACAAACAGCAGTTGTTATCTTTGCTAAATCATCTCCATTTTTTTTATGCTTTATGAAATTTGGGAGCTTCAATTTTTTGCAATTTAAAAAATAAAAATAGGACCAATTGTGCCTTAATTATGTTGTTAACTTGATTGAGGCATGACCTACACAATGCATCCTATGGCCTGAGCTTTAAGTGGTCAAATAACAGAGCCCAAAAACAGAACATTTATTCAACCAAAAGACAAAAAAAGCCGAAACATTTACAATGAACAAAAACGCTAGCCATCTCCCTAATGTACAAGTTTGACATTGATTCTTATTCTTTTTTTCCTTTTACAAGAATGGCTGAATTCTTTTTTTTTCAAAAAAGAGCAAGTTTGACATTTTCTTCTTATTATGAAATGGAGTGTTAACAATTTGACGCCAATCAAAATAACAGACAAATACACTATTGCTTGATAGTAAAAACTTCTGAAATGATGGCCAACTGGTCTAATGATTTTCATGGGAGATTCTCACATACAGATCAAAAATTATCTGTGGGCTATAGATTTGAAATTCACCAATCCTAAAAAGACATATGGACATCATGGACCCACACAATAAGTTCCTTTAGAGTTAATTGCGTGTTGGAAATGTTGTTAAGAGTTAAATTGTGTCATAGTTGATTATCCTTCTATTTTAAATAAAAAATAAAAGAAATAGCCAAGAACTAAGCAAATATCATTTGGGTGCTATTCAACAAAATCCATGGCTATGATGATCCTAAGCAACCATCATCGGCCAATCCTTCACCGCCATGGGCAAATCCATTACCGATATGAAGCCCTGTCTGTTTAATGCTGCATGGGAACCCAGATTTGGAAAGCAAAAATGGCAAGTTCACCAACAAAGTGCCGTGGAAGAATGCCGATGACGGAGGCATTGGAAAAGCGCCATGGGGACCAAGGTTTTGTCCAGATCTATGATTCTTTCTTTCAATACCCCTTTCTCGCTAGTGGTGAGGCGAGAAGAAAACAACCCAACAACATCGTCAACTGATATAATGGAAGAACGGTAGCAATGGAGAGAATGGAATAGCACCACTAGCGGCCAAACTCGAACGACCTCATCAAGATCATCCTACCAAGTGTGTTACACTAAAACAAAACCAACAAATTTTTTTAATACTCCAAAATAACTCCACCACCGCGAGCAAAAAGCTGCACTAACTCCTTTGCTAAAAAAAGAATAAAATGCCAACACTAACAGTCGTGAATATCACTTCAAATGCTGCAACGCCGCCTTACACCCAACATTTTCACACACCAATTGAGGGTTTGCCAAAGTTTAGGTTTCAAATGCTGACACACCCTTGGGTAGGTGTCACTGTTGTGTCGACTCCACTCTGGAGATGACTTCCATGATTTCCTATGTCCCCATTACCAGTGAGATGTGACGATGGGATGGATTTTCTGCCTCCCGGTCATGATCTCCTATCACCACCATCTCAGCCGGTCTCAGTAACTGCAAGCCCAAAACCACCACTGGCCTCTGCCATCTTTGGCAGTCGCAAAGACCACCATAGTTCTGAGCATCCGCTTGTCATGTTTGCCACTATTCATCATCACAAACACCACCACACAAATCACCATCTCTATCGCCGTAAGCAAGCTCTCCCCATTCAACATATACAAATGAACCATAACTCAACAGTTTGGTAAAGAAAGACAAAGAAAGATGTTTTTTTTTTCTTTTCACCAGATAAACAAAGATGAAACTTTTTCTTTTGTGGTTAATAAAGATGGAATTTTGAATGTTTTTTCATCATTTTTTTAAGAGTTTTTGTTTTTTTATTTTTTGATTAAAGTTTTTGTTTTCCTAGTACTTGAGTTTTGGTGGTGTCGATGAAATTGGATGGTAGTAGAGTCACCACCACACAAACCACCACCTCTAGCCCCCCTCGAGTGCCGCAGAGAGACACATAGAGCAAACCTTCCTTCAAATCACTGGGTTCTCTCATGAAGCGCATCTTGAACGACCCTTAATTTGTTGGGGTTAATTTGGGTATTTTCTCCCCTATGTTTTGCTAAATGTTAATTACATGGAGGAGGTAAATTAGCTATGGGATCTAAATTTTGGTCATAATATGGGTTGACCCTCATTACAAATCCATGCCACACGCGTTTCCCTTATTGGCACACGTCACATCTGCAGCCTACAAACAAAACACCCCCTTGCATGTGAGCATGCACTATTGAAATAGTTAAACATATACCCTAAACACCATCATTCACGCATGATTTTATAACACCAACACATAATAAGCACTTTATACTTCGTGAAGACATATTTGAATTATAAGAGAATAATATACACTTGTATACAGGGTTGGAAGTGAGTCGAGCTCAATATCAGCTTAGCTCATTGACAATCAAATATAAAATTCAAGCTTAGGTCAATCCTTAAGGTAGTTTTGATAAATGTTCTGGAACAGAAAATATGGAGACACTACAGACAAAAATATATTTGGTGGGAATGGAGGCAGAAACCCCAAAATCATTTCTGACATTTTGTCTAGGAGAATTTTTTAGCCAATTTTTGTACATTCAAAAAAGAGAAACGTTAAAGATATATCTCTGGGACACAAAATTAAAATATATATTTTTAATAATATTCCTTTAAACATTTATTCCATATTTGTCTCTCACTTTTCAATTTTTCATCAAATTATAACTTAATCTTCTTCATCTTTTCATTAGGAGTGGCAAAGCGGATTGAGCTTGTCGAATTGGTCTGCCAACCTGCCACTTTTTGACAGGATAGGTTGGATTTTTCAACACGCCAAAATTTTTCAACCTACCCCGTTTTATGGCCAACCCATGACTGGTCGGGTTAGGTTGGGTTGGCAAACATAGCTAAAATCTAACCGAAATCTTGTTGACCCGCTAGGTTTATGGTCGACCCATCATTTTTTTTTACAGGGTTGGTTAATACTTTCAACCCAAATAACTAAAACGAGTTAACTGGCCCCGCTGTTTTATGGCCACCCCTACTTTTCATCAATCATCATTTCTTATACACCACCACTAAACACAATTATGTCTCTGTTTCCAATATCATCTTTGTTTCTACTGTCTTACTATTTCCATCCTTTTTGTCTTGGGACAAGTCCCAAGCACAACCTAAAATCTTGTCGAGCTCGAGCTAGCTCATAAGCTGACTCATTTACCGAATCTTTTAGCTTAATATGTTAGAATTTTTACTATAAATGCATATATAACCTACTTCCAACCTAATTTACATACTATACACATAAAACAGAAAACTTCCAAGTTATATTAATTGTTTATAACTAATACATCATAATACATATATTATATACACACACACACACACATACATATATACATACATACACATAAATCAAACAAGCTCATGACCCAGTGAGTCGAACATAGTAAAGCTTAAGCTCAACTCATTTAATATAAATGAGCTTGAATAGTTAGGTCAAACTTGACTCATGAACTTATGAGCTCAACTTACTGAGCTATTAACAAACTGAATTGAAAATAGCTCATGGGTTGGTTTGACTCACTTCTAGCCCTACTTGTATATTGCATGACATAGAATCCTTTTTTCACTATCTTTGGACTGAACCCATTGATATCTGATCAAATTCATCTGGATTCCTTCCCAACCATATTTGTTTTTTTATCTGCATTTGGTCACTTTTTTGGTGTATGGCATAACGTTATAGAATTTAACCATGGAGCTTATGACCTACTTGACCGTTACACCACTCATGCTTAATAAACTTAATAGTTACGAACATAACTATTATAAGTGCATCAACATTAATATGATCAAGTATATTCCACTTCCACATAGACTTCACAATGCTCTTTCTTATTGACTTGAGTGCTAGAGTGTTTTTTACGGATATCACCCCAATATGTTCGAGTAGCCCTTCAATATCCTCTCGAGTTAGAGAAGACCGCAATAGCCACGCACCGTTTATCATCTAGGAACAATCTTCTTAAAGATTTTATGAGAAAATATGAGAACCGAAAACTACCTTGTGTAATCAATAGCATATATATAGAGGGAGTAGTTAGTGGATTTGTTGTATTTTGGAAAGTTGTCTTGTTTCGTTCATTATAGAGTAAACATACTAGCGTATTTGATACTAAAGCTCCTCATCCATCCTAGCACAATATATAATAATTAATCTAGGTAAATATTAAACTATCACGTGGGGTGTGTGTATTTCGGATATCAAAAAAAATTATGAAACTTAGATTTTATATATAATTTTAAAAATATTAAAAATTTTAATTACATTTTAAAAGTTATTTAAATAAATAGAAAGTGATTCATCCAAATGCCCCTTAATCGTAGTAAATAGAAATCCCATACATTTCCGTTACGCCATTCGTATATAAGGCAAGCGAATATACTCCTTCTGTACGTGAATAGGTATCTTTTAAGATTTTGGCATATGAATTATGAAACTATTTAAAATATGAGTTTAATTTATATATACTGATAATGTAAAAATATTTTATACTTTTATTCAATCAAATCACCCTATTTGTTTGACATTTCAAATAGTGGGTAAAAAACTAAATCACTTTTACTAATATGATAATACATGATTGGATAATAGTGTAAAAATTTCTTATGCATACAAATTAAACTCTTAAAATATACAAACAATCATCAAAAAGGTTTATATTTGCACAATTGCCCAGACAGGAAATTGTGCAAAAATTATTATAAAAGAAGTTTGTGTGTAGACAGAATATGTGCGAGGCTAAGAATGGAAAAAAAATAATACTTAATTAAAATTATTAAATGATCAATAATATTGGATAATTTTTTTCATTAAAAATATATTTATTTATGAACGGAGAGTATAATAAGGACCTTCTAGTTCTTATTAAGGGTCATAATGATGGTCAAATCATATTAAATGACATTCGAGTTCTTATTAAGGGCCGTAATGATGGCCAAATCATATTAAATACTAGTCGTTTGACCCGTACGATACACGAGAAGATTATCAAAAATAGTTTGTTGAACATTATAAAAAATAAATGATAATTTTTTTACATATATCTTATAGAAAATTGAATATATAAATTTATAAAAATAAGTTAATAGTTAAATAATTAAATAAATGATTAAAATATAAATGTGTCATTTTATTTTATATATTATATTGAATATTAAGTTTATAAGATTAAAAATATCTTGATAGATGACCTATAACTAACAATAAGGAGCCTATTTATGAAAATTTTGCACATTTCAAAAGTTAAAATTATTGAATAAAAAAAGAGAATAAATAGATAATTTTACTATATCATAAACCATTTATAGAGATGATAATTAGTATCCATGAGAAAGAGGACATGTCTCATGTCTCCCATCACCAATTAGAATTTTGTCTCTCATCCTCATCCTCATCTCCTTTATGGTTCCTTATTTCTTATTTTCTATTTCTCTTAGGAATTTTGAATCCCTATGGTATTCAAGGATTTATTAACAAATTTCACAAAAAAAACTTTGAAAATATTTTACAATTTAAAACATAAATATCTATAATAACAAATACTACTAATACAATATAATCCAAATTAAAATTAAAAATATACAAAATACAAATATAATAAAAATAATTAAAAAATAAAGATGTATTATTTATGTCCCTATCCCGTTTAATAAATGAAGACTTAGCCCTAATAGATCATCCTTATGAAGGCAAAATATGTGCAAATTTCTTTTCCCATTAGGTAATTTCCATGTATACCTATTTTTAACCTTTTTTATCATCCCTAGCCATTTATATTTTTTAATAAATTAAAATATTTAATTTAAAATATAAAAATAGATTTTATAATTAATAAAAATAATATATAAATTTAATTTATATGATTTCAATTACACATCCTTTCCTTGTACGTCCTTTTAATAAATTAAATATTAATTTTAAAATATATGTTATAATTAATGTGTAATAATTAATCAAATATTATTTATAATTATAATTTATATAATCTAAATTATTAAAGTAGTATATCAATTATAAAAGCAATATAATTATTTACTTTTTAAAAATTAATAAATATTAATATCATTATTAAAGAAGTGTAAATTATATAATTGATTTTTTTAAATATTTTAGTGTTAAAAAATTGAATGTATTTTTTTTAAAAAAATTAGTATAAAAAAATTATCGACTTGATAGATTGGAATATTTAAGTTGTAAAATATTAAATAGAATATAGTAATACATATAAATTAGAAAATTTTCCTTAATCCCATCTTCATTTAGAATTTTGTCTCCATTCTCATGCACATCCGGATCATAGGTTCCCATTTTTCATTTCACATGGAGATTTGAATCTCTATTAATATTTATTGATTTATTAAAAATTTTAAAAAATAAAAAATTTTAAAAATACTTTGAACTTCAAAATATAAATATCTATAATAACAAATACTACTAATGCAACACAATTATAATAGGTTTATTATCGTTAATACTATCATTATATATATAAATTTTTATCGTATAATATATTGAATTATAATTTTGTTTATGCTATTATTTATTTTTTATATTGATTTTGTTAATGGTAGAGAGATATAAAGATATGATTAGAAAAAATAATTGATAATTAGGAGGTAAATTAAATTCAAAAATTTACTTTAAGTGTTAACATTATAAAAAATGTGGGGTATAATTTTTCTATAAATAATACATGAAAAACTTTTTGTATAGTGGGTCTTCAATATTAGTATTATATCAATTATTATCATATTTGATTAAAAATAAATTATTGCATTGCTATTATAATGTGTCTTAAATATTTGATTAAGAATAAATTTGGTGTAAATTGAGTTTTGAATTATTATCATATCAAAATCAATCAATTAGCAATTCATTAACAATTTGACCTACCCATTTTCTTTAAAAAAAATATGTTGATTTTAAAACTTATTTATTTTAAAAATATTTTCTTTACAATTTTTTATATTACTTTCATAATATGAGGCTATTAATGATTCTTAATTTAATTGTAGATCATAATTATATTAGCATGGGTTCTCTCTTAGTGCAAATTATAATATTTAATTATTATAATATTTGATTATTTAATTATTTTAATATCTAATTTTATTTCATATGAAAATAATTAATAAGTAAATTATAAATTAAGTTTAAAAAAATTATTAGACACAGATTGAGAAAAGTGGGGCCTAAATTGCTGTATGAATGACATGTGAAGATTAAATCATTATATAAATGACATGTATAATAGTTTTCATGAAATGAGTTTAAAATATTAGTATAGTAGATTTATATAATTAATAAATTTTATACAGAATCTTAATCATTAATAACTTTTAATTATAAATAAGATTCTGATAAATCTTTATTATTTTTTTAAAATCTTCTCCAATTTTTTTTTTATTTTTTCAACACTAACTTTTTTTTTCAAAATTCATTCAAATCTTTTATAATATAAAATTATCAAAATTGTCATGAATTGTATGATTAATTTTTTTTACAAAATTCATTCAAATCTTTAAAATATAAAATTACCAAAATTAACTGCAAGAGCTTAGAGGTTATTGAAGGTATAATTTCATAGCAATCTCAGGTGATCCCGGGATTTTCATTTTCACCTGAGTACATATATAAATTTTTTTATTGAATTGGCATATTCTTGGTCTTCAAATTATTAAATTAGTCTATATATATAATCAAATAATGTCATCATTAATGACATGAAAAAATATTCTATATTTAAATAATTAAATTTATCATAATCTTATTGTTAATAAAAAGTTAAATGATATAACCCAGTGCATATATTTTGCATCTTTCTTATAATTTATATTCTTAATTTCATAAATTTAATATAATAGTATTAAAAAAAAATCACCACCTACATCAAATATAAAAAATTTCAATGTGAAATTAATATTAAAATTATGAAATTAATTTATCAATATAATTTATGATTTCAGCATTGCAATAATTAAAGACATTTAATTAATGTAATGCAATCCTATTATTAAATACAAATGATTATCAACGATATGCTAATAATATGTAATAATCGCGGTTTTATTTTTTTCAAAAAAATTAATGAATAACTTCTCAAAAGATGTGGGCCCTAAAACATTCTCATTGTGACTTGTGTAAAACTTTTCCTCAAACGACTCTGAAATATTAGTATTATAGATAGATATAGATTATAGATTCCAACACATGGATTGATGCAACTTGAAAAGATTATTTACTTAGGACAAATGGACGATAGAAGATGTGATCAAGACAGCGAGTTTAGCTAACGACTATATTGGAAAGAAACGAAACAGCAACTACTATCGTGTTTGAAATTAGAGAGATTCTTGCTATTTAGGACAAACGGATGATGGAAGATATGATCAAGACAACGAAATTAGCTAACGACTATTGGAAAAAAACAAACAGCAACTATCATACTAGAAATCAGATAGATTCGTCGATAGAAGCAAGTTTAAGCCTCATATATATTCACATATATATAATAAGAGTTAGTCTTCTTAATTTTTTATATTAAATAATTATTTTGGTCTTAATATTTTCAATTTAATATCAATTTAGGGCTAACAAAATCATTCACATTAATTTAGTTATGTTGTTAGATTTTCGCTTTGATGACATGACAAAATTGATATTGAAATAAAAAATATTATGACTAAATTAATTGATGTGAAGTATTTTATTTTATTAGGATCAAATTGATGTTAAAAGTTTTGTTATGACCAAATTGATATTAAATTAAAAATGTTGGGACCAGACTCATTATTTACTCTCAATTTTATTAAAGATACATGCATCACTTATTTGTGGGTTTTGTCAATTTTATTGTGAATGCGTGTAAATTAAATATGAAGTATTAAATTTGTGCTCCTCTAATTATTCTAAAACAACAAACAACAATCGTGAAAAATCCAACCTAGATTTTGTTTGAAAATTGCAAGAGGAATTTTCTTTGCTTTTGTTTGGAAGTTCTGGTAGAAATCTACTATTATACTATGAGAGTTATTTCATAAAAACTATTACATATATCTTTCATAAAGAGTTTTAGGATACATTTGTCATTCATATAGTGATTTAGGCCCTCACTTTTCTCAACATTTATGTCTATAAATTTTTTTAACTTAATTTACAATTTAATTATTAATTATTAATAAAACTAAATATTACAATTATTAAAGATTATTTGAATCAATAAAATTACGATCTACAATTAAAATTAAGAATCATTAAGAATGGAAAAAAAATATAGAATTAAGAATCATTGAAGAATGGATTAGAGATAATGTATTGGGGTAATAAAAAATATTAATGGTGCCCATTACAATAAAAAATTATGTGATATGAAAAAATAAAAAAATAGAATTCCTTAATCAGATCAACAAAAAATGAGACTATTTGTTGAGCACAAAAAAAAAGAGAGAAAGAAAAACAAGCAAATAGAAGTTTCTAAACCTTACTCTTAACTTTTTCTGTTACGCATTGGACAGTGAATGTAAATAAAGGATGACTATCCGATCAGATCACTTAGGATGATCATAAAACTATACCTTCAATAACATCTGAGTTTTTACAAATAATTTTGATATTTTCATATTTTAAAAGATTTGAATTAATTTTGAAAAAGAAATCTATGATACAATTCATGACAATTTTGATAATTTTATATATTAAAAGATTTAAATGAATTTTTAAAAAAATGTTAATGTTGACAAAAAATTTAAAAAATTGGAGAAGAATTGAAAAAGAACAAAAAAATATGATAGAAATTTATCAAAATTTTATTTATAATTAGAAGTCATTAATGATTAAGATTTTGTATAAAATTTATTGATTGTATAATTCTATTATACTAATATTTCATACTCTTAAATGATTCAGACTCAGATATTACAATCATTAAAGAATCAAAGGTGCGTTCTCACATGAACTTTTATCTGTATGCTGCAGAAGTGTGCTGGACCAGTGAATAAAACACACGTGTACTTAAGTTAAGTTGGGGGAATTCATATTTAACAACTGTTAGGACGTAATTAGCTTTAAATTTATGTTTAATTATTATTTTTTCCTATTGAAAAAAAAAGAAAAAAAAAAGATGCAGATCGAATTCCCAGATCTGGGATGTGTTACAGTCTGAGTAATCTTGTCACCATCACTTCTTCCTCTTCTTCTCCAACGCTTTCACTCTCCACCCTCCCCTCACCTTCTCTCTCCTCTACTCCTCCGCCTCCAATATCGCATCCTATTCCCCAACATTTTCATATTGTCATAATCTTAGTCTCTGTCTCTCTCTTTGCCGGTCTCTCTCTCTCTCTCTCTCTCTCTCTCCAGCTCGTGCCATCTCTCACGCAAATCTTCTATTTCCTATTCCATGTGCACACCGCCATACACATAAACCCAAACACAAGCAAAAACAAAAGCACACTTTCTCTCACATAAACCCCACTTCAGTTTCCACTTCAATACTTCCTCCACCCACAAGCTCCAAACTTTCATGCATTATTGGACACCCATTTGCCCCAAACGTTGAAACCAATGTAAGTGTCATGTGGAGTGCATGTTTGTGCTGGGGTGCACACGGTGGCTGTGGAAGAGCTGCTTTCGATTTGTTCTTCTTCTTCAAGGTTTTTTTTTTTTTTTTATGGGCCACCACCGGACTCCACTGTCGACATTGTGCGTACTACCATGAGAACCCCGCATCGTCGCCTAGCGTACCCACTGCACTGTGTTGCTGCTGTCCTCCGTGCAGTGCCTGCGCCGAGCCTGTGGCCGCCGGCGTGTCATCTACGGGTGGAGAAGGTTGAAGAACACAAACTAAAAAAATCTCAGATCTGGGAATTTTTTATTTTTTTAATCAAGAACAAGGTTAATTTAAGAAGATAATAGTTTATTATTTTAATTTTAAACTTAACCCCAATAAAGGACTATATTATTACTTCAAACCACAGATTATCTTAGTGCCATATGGGCTCCACATTATACATATGTCATTACACCATTTGATACACGTAAGATATGCAAGCTGTAGATTTTTTTCAATAGAACTCCCAGAATTTAAATATTACAATCATTAAAGATTATAATTTGCATTAAGAGAGAGCCCATGTCAATATAATTATGATCTATAATTAAATTAAGCATCATTAATAGTCACATATTATAAGATAATATAAAAAATTATAAAGAAAATAGATAAATCAAATTGTTAATAAATTACTAATTGATTGATTTTGATATAATAATAAACAAAGCGTTGACCTAAGTCAAGAACATAGCGTGCAAGAATGGTGGCAGTGTGGTGAAGGGGTGAACCAAACACTACTGCATTGTCCTCCATTGTACCTTTCCAGCACCCTTTGGCAAAGAAACCTCCATTTCTCATTGATATGAGGCAGCCATGGAGGACAGAAGTTGCATAGGATTAGAGAGTATTTTGGATTTCTGAATTTTGGATGTTGAAAATAGGGTCTTCAGATTTTTTTTCTTTTCGTTGTGGTTCCTTAAATTTTTTTTATTAAGGGTAAATTAGGGATTCGATTATTTTGACATATAATATGACTATACATAAAAATTACCTATCAGATTACATATGTATTAGTATTTATTTTTATTTAATTTGGTAATCTTCAGTATTAAAATAATATCACATGAATTCATGATTAAATTGATAAAAATTTAATATCTATACATTAAAAAGGTATTCAAGTGCGAGTAGCTATGCCGGACTTCTCATTTGAATAATTACACTCGCTGTCAAAATAAAAGAACAAAAAATTAAAAGCTACCATTAGAAACTATATCTATAATTCAGGTAAGAAGCATAAACACATTGACTTGATGATGTGTTTATGTGTCAGATATGTGTCGATCTCAGATTTGTATTGGAGATGTATCTAATTAAAAAAAATAATTTTTTTGAGTTTGAACACGCATCAAACACGACTGAACACTACTCTAATTCACTGTGTATGTAGCTTACACACCTCGTGGATATGCCTGAGTTGAGTTAGTTTTTTTATTTCTTTTAAATTTTTAATATCAACATGAGTCCAAAATTAACCCTAGTTATTTAGTGATCTGTGCTACAGGATCATTTTGTTTTGAAAATTCTTCAATTAATCATAATAAAAAAGAATTAATTAGATAAAAAATTATATAAACATGACAACACAAAATTCAGGAAAAAATAAAAAAAATTATATAAAAAAAAATTATATATATATATATTATATTCGTAATCTATAATTTTTTAAATTTAGTGTGTCTTTTGTATCCATTTCATGTCCTATATTGTGTTAGCGTGTGTATTTCATGGAGTCCACCCCATTGTTTAACTTTCTAAGAAGGGGCACGTGGAGAGAAACTCTGCGTCGCATTCTCATCAAAACTTCTTGACAATTTCGTTGTACTGTGACCTCTTGCAGACTTGCGAAGAAAACATGGAAGCAAGGCATGTGATCAAAAGTCAAAACTAAGGATCATACTCCTCTAATTAAGGGCAAAAGCAAAACCAGATATCGTCCACATCTTCCTGAACTCTCCAATCCAACCAACAAACAAGTCACAATTCATCTGATTATGGGGTTAACTCAGTTTACAAACTTACGCGTTTTGCTATTAACACTTTCCTTTTGTCCGTACATGTTGCCACTTCTCTAGACACCATCACCTCCTCTTATATCCTTAATGACCCCGAAACATTAACCTCCAACGATGGTATGTTCCATCTAGGATTCTTCACCCCTACAAACTAAACCTTTTCCTACCTCGGAACTTGGTACATGTCTAAACCCTCTGTCGTGTGGGTTGCCAACAGAGACCAACCACCCAAGGACTCTTCTGGGGTGCTCAAAATCTCTGAGGATGGAAACCTTGTTGTGATGAATGAACAAAAGGTGATCCTTTTGGTCAACAAACGTTTCCAATATTACATCCAATGCTACAACAGCTCAGCTTCTTAGTACCGGAAACCTTGTGTTGCAAGAAAACACCACAGGAAGGATTCTATGGCAGGGTTTCCAGCACCCCACAAATACGTTATTGCAGAAAATGGAACTTAGCACCAGTAAGTTTAGCGGTGAAAGAGTAAAACTCACCTCGTGGAAAAGTCCTAAGGATCCATCCTGTCAAGCATTGATGGCTTGACTTTTTTGCAAGCCTTTTGTCAGAACAAAGTGGACAAAATGTCCAAGCTCACATGCCATCTTTTCTTTGTTTTAGGTGCTTCCACATTCAATTAGTGAAGAAATTGCCAAAGTTTCCTTACGGTACAAAAGGAGCATTAAGTGCAGAAACGAAAAATTTTCAAATCATGCATGTGAAAGCATGAAGCACGGAATAAGGATGATGAAAATTTTGTCTCCAAAGGCTCTGTAAATAGAGCAATGTTCTGCAGCATTAAGGAATCAGAAAACACAACAATCCAATCCACCACCTTCTCACTTTAGTGTAATGATAACATCTCAGTTTTCTACGCAGAATGGAATCTATTTTCACCATTTTGCATTTAGTACTTTTTTCCCTTTAAAATCTGATGGCCGGACCCCACACAAGGATGGTCATTTGTCAAGGATGGCATGGCATGTGTTCAAATCAGAGCTAAGCGTCATTATCATACTCCAATCCAGCAAAACCTGATGCTCCACTCACTGCTTCCTTAACTCTCCAATCCAGCCAACCAATTCATTCATCTGATCATGGGGCTGAGTCAGTTTAGAGACTTACCCCTTTTGCTCATTACACTTTCCTGCATGTCCTCCATACATGTTGCCACTTCCCTGGACACCATCACACAATCTCATTTCCTCAAAGACCCCGAAACTTTAAGCTCCAATGATGGCGTGTTCCATCTAGGATTCTTCACCCCTGCAAACTCATCCTTCTCCTACCTCGGAATTTGGTATGTATCCAACCCCCCCGTGGTATGGGTTGCTAACAGAGACCAACCAATAAAAGATTCTTCCGGGGTACTCAAAATATCCGAGGATGGAAATCTTGTTGTCATGAATGCACAGAAGGATACCATTTGGTCCACAAATGTGTCCAATATCGCATCCAACACAACAGCTCAGCTTTTTAACACCGGAAACCTTGTGTTGCTAGAAATCACCACAAGGAGGATAGTATGGCAGAGTTTCCAACACCCCACCGACACATTACTGCAGAAAATGAAGCTTAGCACGAACAAGATCAGCGGTGAGAGAGTAAAACTCACCTCGTGGAGAAGTCCTCAGGATCCATCCACTGGAGACTTCTCTGTGAGTCTTGAAAGCCCAACTATCCCTGAGGTTTTCATCTGGAAAGGAAGTCAACCTCACTGGCGCAGTGGTCCATGGAATGGTCAAATATTTCTTGGGATACCTGACATGACCACCAACTATCTTGATGGATTTTACTTAGGTGGCACAGATGAAGAGAATGGCAGTTACACTCTTTCTTACAGCTATGCACATTCTGATTTGAAGATGTTTTTGTCAAGTGCTGATGGGAATATAGATGAATACTCCTGGGATTATTCAAAGAGACATTGGTCTATCATGTGGTCAGCTATAAGTACTGAGTGTGGTGTTTATGGCATGTGTGGAGCGTTTGGAAGCTGCGACCCTACGAGTTCACCAATCTGCAGCTGTTTGAGAGGGTATGAGCCAAGGAATGCTGAGGAATGGAATAAACAAAACTGGAGTAGTGGGTGTGTTAGGAAGCAGCCTCTGCAGTGTGAGAGTCTCACAAATGGGAGTGAAGCTGGCAAAGGGGACGGGTTTCTGAAGCTGCAGAACACCAAGGTTCCAGACTCTGCTCAGTGGCTGTCTTCTATTGATTATGACTCTGCTCAGCGGTTGTCTTCTATTGATCATGATTGCAGAACTCAGTGCTTGGGAAACTGCTCTTGCATGGCTTATGCATTTGATGCTGGAATTGGCTGCATGTTATGGACTGGAAACTTGATTGACATACAGAGATTCTCAAGCGGAGGAACTGATCTTTACATTCGGGTTCCCTATTCAGAGCTTGGTAAGTTTTTCCTTTATCTCTTTTAGGGCTTACAAACAGGATTGGTATATGTTATTTATTTATTTTAAATAAAGAATTGGTCCATTTCTTGTATACGAGGTGCACATCACAAACTTACTTTATCTTAACTTTGGTAAACAGATGAGAAGAAGAAAAATGCCAGGGTGATCATCGCAGTTACAGTCTCACTAGGAACGATTGTCATTGTGATTTGCGCATTAATCTTGTGGAAAAGGACTAGAATAGGAGGTGATCTGTCATTCTACTGCCTTGATGGACTGAAAAGTCACAGAGTTTGAATAATTACTTCTTCTATATTTGGGGAATGGAGGAGAACTTGGCATGATTTGAAATGTTTACTTCCATTGAAAATAATTTGATTCAACATTTGTTAAGGATTTTTAAGCATTCTAGGGTATAAACCGCTCCTCATCCCCTAATCACTTCAATTTTGGATTTTCTCACTTGACCAAAACATAAGTTGCAAATAGGAATTCTTGACTTCTGCAAATAGCTTTACTTACAACTCTAGAATACTATTGCCGCTTTTATTCTCTTAACATGCATGAGAAATAGCATATGCAATTTACAAACATCCGAGTAATGTTGACCAGGTGGTATTGGAATTTCATATTATGACTAATCCGTAGATTTTTCATATTTGAATATAGAGAGAGCAAATTTGAGAATTCGTACAAGAAGCCAGCGAAAGAGCCTGAGCAAAGTTAAACTCCCGGAACTTTCCCAATTTGAGTTTGAAAGACTTCTTGTTGCAACAAACAACTTTCACCTGACAACTAAGCTAGGGGAAGGAGGCTTTGGAATAGTATACAAGGTATTTATCTCACACTGAGTTTCACTACCCAACCAAACATAAAATTTTCATGTTGCACTTCTTGAAATTACCTTGTAGGGTACATTAGAGGATGGACAGGAAATAGCAGTTAAAAGACTTTCAGGAACATCTGGACAAGGACTTACCGAATTTATGAATGAGGTTGAGGTAATATCAAAGCTTCAACATCGTAACCTTGTTCGACTTCTTGGATGCTGTATAGAAGGAGATGAGAAGATTTTGATTTATGAGTACATGCCAAACAAAAGTCTCGATGCATATATGTTTGGTTAGTTCTTGCCATCATCTTCTTTCTTATCAATACATAAGTATACTATGATGGGCCTGCAGTGAAGGGGAAAAAGGGGGAAAACTATTTGGTGAACGAATCTTATGTAAATATAAAATTTGTTGATTCCATTAATTCTAGTTATTTTTCTACTTATAATATCATATTCTAGTGAGACATTCTGAGTCACCATTTTAATATCATCGCAGATCCATCTAAACAGGAACTGAATTGGGAAAAACGTCTTAATATAATTGAAGGAATAGCTCGGGGTTTGCTTTACCTTCATAGAGACTCCAGACTAAGAATTATCCATAGAGATATGAAGTTAAGTAATGTATTGCTTGATGAAGGGTTAGATCCCAAAATTTCAGATTTTGGTATGGCAAAGATTTTTGGTCACACTGAAGATGAGGCCAATACAAGAAGGGTTGTTGGAACATTGTAAGGATTATTTGGTTCTCTTTTTCTATAATTATATATATAAATTGATGGATAAGATTATAACCTCAAAGTTTATACAGTGGTTATATGTCACCTGAATACGCCATGGAAGGACTATTTTCAGAAAAGTCCGATGTATTTAGCTTTGGTGTTTTACTGCTAGAAATTGTCAGCAGGAGAAAAAATACTGGTTCTTACAAGGATGCTGAATCTTTGAGCCTTTTAGGATTTGTAAGCCTCTCAACTCAGTTACCTCATCTTGAAAAATTCTATTTCATCTTAATGAAATGATTTTGGCTATCTAGTTTAACAACTAGTTCATACAAATTTTGTGATAGAGGAACCTAGACTTCATGCACCACCAACCCACTTGAGACCAACCACCACCACCAACCACCACCATGTGAAGAGCCCATTTTTTTGACTATTGTTGCAAGTTGTTTGAATTTCATTTCAAGATGTTTGTTGTTGATTCATTGTATCCTTATCATTAGCTGTTTCCTTGTCATCGTGTGGTTCCTAAAATCACTATAAATAGGGCCAAATACCTTATGTAATATCATCATTGAGTTTAAAAATAATTTGAGTTTGTGAGAGTTTTCTCTCTTGTTTCTGAACCATTTTGAGTATCGAGCGGGTTTATCCGGAGTTGAGTTTGAGTGAAGAAATCAGCGGAAAGCTTGAGTTTTGGGTGGTGTTTTAAGTGCACCAAGGCTGCCCCCTCGAACTCCCACTTCACGGCCATTTTTAGCAAAATAACGCCGCCATTGCGTCCGGAAGGTCGAAAAAACCTTTGGGTAGAAAGTTTCACGACCAGCGAACCTCAGCTTGTGGCATACGGTCTTCGTGGAAATTCGCCCGATAAAGTCGCGGAGTTCTTGAGCCAGCCAGTGATGTGTCGGACCAGTGGCGCCGTACGGGCCGTCAGATGGAGGTTGAAAACGGCGCGTCATGCGGCGCGTCATTATGTGTCCGGGTCATTGACTCAAAAACTTTGCGCGTGTCGCGAAGTGACCACGTCGGCCAGTTGATCGCTTAAGGAGGTTGAAAATTGCACTTTAGCCATAACTTTTGATAATTACGCAATTTAGTCTACGAACTTTTAAAAATTACAATTTTGCCTCTTTACTTCTCAAAAATTACCATTTTTACCCCAAATTTCTAGAATTTTACCTCGCCTTCCAAAATTACATTTTGCCCTTCAAAGTTCATAAATTGTAATTTTGGCCCTGTCTATTTAAAGTATAAATTCATAAAATTAAAGTATCTTTCTGTAGTTGCGTTTTGTCGATCTTGGCATCAGAAAGAATTTGTTATTGGAAAAGAAATTGTGGGATTGTAAAGACACGTTCGGGAAAGGTCGCTGAAGAGACTTGGTTTTTAAGAATGACATGCGCATTAACCTCTGCGGGAACTTGCAGTGTTCTAATTACAAAACTATAATCTCCGTCCGTGCTTGCAGTGCTTACAAATTTTCCTACACACAAAATCTGCTCCAAGAAGACAAAATGAAGCAACTCTCAGAGATTCAAATGGAAGAAATGAGGAGACAAATCCAACGATTACAAGCGTAAATGCACAATAAGGCTACTGTTAGAAAGCACATCACATGTCAGGATAATGATGAATCTAGTAGTGATGCATCATCGTTTTAGAAACCGTCGTCCACTTAAAGACAACCCTTTAGACATGATGACATCAAGGTAGATATTCCAGTTTTGAAGGAAACTTCCAGCGGATGAGTTTGTTGATTGAGCACAAGTGTTGGCCAGTATTTGAGTCTGAGGAGATCTGGTGGAAGAAAAGAAAGTGAAGATCATTCTTTGTGAAGTTAAAAAAACATGCTTCTATTTGGTGGGAGAATCTTAAAAGAAAGCGTGAGCGAGAAGGAAAAGCAAGATCAGACATGGGAGAAATTGCGTAGAAGCCCAGCTGAAAGTTAACTGCCTACTCATTATTATCAAGATAATTTCATTCAACTCTGAGAATCTTGAGCCGGAAGAACATGCGCGTAGAGGAATACACTAGAGAATTTGAGAAGTTGATGATGAAGTGTGACATCCAAGAAGAGAAGGAGCAAACAATAGCTCGTTATCTGGGAGGACTAAACAACGACATTGCCACGTCGATTCAACTCCAACAATATTGGTCCTTAGGCGATGTTATCCGAATCTAGCCATAAAGTAGAGAAACAAATACCCGAGAAGATCTTTTAACGAGAACTTTTTCCTCCACTTGAAAATCCTTCCTATACTACTTAAAACACCCACGGATCCACCCAGTGCTTCAAGCAAACCTCCATCAAACCCATCACCACCAAAAACAAAACCAAGGCCGTCAAATGTTTCAAATACCAAGGTTTTGGTCATATAACCTCAATTGCCCAACCGGAGAACCATTACCATCATCAAAGGAGAAGCTTGTAGAAGGCTGAACAAGAAGAAGATCCGGAAGAACGAAGGAGAAGCTAGAGCGATGTATATGATGAAGGAGGTCATTGTTGCTGATCATGGAGAATCCTTAGTGATTGACGAAGTTTACACCAATGTCGACAAAGAAGAACCATGGCTAAGGCATAATATCTTCCATACTCGTTGCACTTCACAAGAGGAAAAGTGCATGCGGCGTTATCGCCGATAGTGGAAATGTGAAAATGTAGTGTCCAACTACATGGTGGAGAAATTGAAGATGCCAACACAAAACCATCCAAATCCATACAATTTACAATGGCTCACAACAAGGTAATGAAGTGAGGGTTTCTCAGCAGCCTTGTGACCTTTTCCATCGGTCAAAAGTACCAAGATCAAGCATGGTGTGATGTTATTCCTATGGATGCATGTCACCTTCTCCTTGGAAGACCTTGGCAATATGATCGTCGTGCTTTGTATGGCGGTTATGTACACTTACTCCTTAGTCAGGATGGAGTAAAAAGTCAGGATTAACTCCTCATCACCAAGTGAAGTTAATGAAAACAAGAAGGAATCAAGACCCTTTGGTGACCTTGGTGACAAAGAACAATTAAAGATAACAACGATTGGAAGCTCGGAACATGAGATTTGTTCTCTTGTTTGAATCAAATGAAGAAACCATTCTTCGGTAGAAGTTAAACACATGGATGAATTCACTGATGTTGTGCCCGAGGAAATTCCTCATGGACTACCACCAATGCGAGACATCCGACCGCGCCATTGACTTTATTCTGGAAGCGGAGTCATTCCTATGACCGACTTACGAATGAGTCCTCAGGAGCATCTGCAAAAATCAGCGTCAAGTTGAAGAACTTTTGAAGAAAAGGGTTGATCTGAAGCGTTAGCCCTTGTCTTGTTCTGTAATTTTAGTACCCAAGAAGGATGGTAGTTGGAGAATGTGTATCGATAGTCATTTATTAATAAGATTACCATCAAGTATCGATTTCCAATACCAAGACTTGATGATGCTGCTAGATCGGTGTATGGTCTTTGATATCTTTTCAAGATTGATCTTAGTGGATACCATCGGATCGAGGATCAAAGCCAGGAGATGAATGGAAGGCCTTTCAAAACCAGAGATGGTCTATATGAATGGTGTGATGCCCCTTTGGTTTATCTAATGCCCCAGTACATTCATCGCTTTGATGAATCAAGTACTTGACGTTCATTGGAAAATTTGTAGTTGTCTACTTTGATGATATTTTGATCTCGGCAAAGGCAAAGAGGAGCATTTAGAACATCTTCGACAAGTGCTCTGAACACTCACGGGAACAAAAACTTTGTATGCCAATCTGCCGAAATGTTCTTTCTTGACCAATGAAGTGACTTTTAAGGTTACATCATCATTGCGAAGGCATTCGAGTTGACGAAGCAAAATTCGAAACCATCAGCGATTGGCCAATCCCAAAGTCAATCCATGATGTGAGGAGCTTCCATGGATTAGCTTCATTTATAGAAAGGTTCATAAAAAGTTTTAGCTCAGTTCTTTGCCCCATTAACAGTTGCATAAAGGGAGACAAGTTCCAATGAGAGCAAAGCGCGAGAAAAGTTCGAGCAGTTGAAGAAATGTTTGGTAGAAAGCGCTGTGTTAGCTCTTCAAACTTTGATCAAGTATTGAAGTCGGTTGTGATGCTTCCAACCTTTGGAATTGGTCTTTGTCTTGAGCAAGAAGGCCATCCTATAACCTTCTTGATGAAAAGCTCAGCGATGGTAAACTCAAGTACTCCACTTATGACAAGGAGTTACGTGGTACCTGCAACATTGGAGTCATTATACTGTTGTACAAGAATTTATTCTCTATTACGATCATGAAGCCCTCAAGCATTTGAATTCTCAACGGAAGATCAATCGTAGACATCTTTGTGGAGTGAGTTCCTCTGACCCTTATCCATTCTTACTTAAACATAAGGCGAGTTCAAAATGTTGTTCTTGGATGCTCTCGATGAAACGTCACACACTACTATCTACTCTCCAAATAAAGGTAGTAGGCTTTGAGACAATCAGGAGCTATACAAAAGCGATCTGATTTCCAAAAATTTTGGAATCTACTTGAGTCACAATCCTTCCAAGACTACTCTGGGGCATAAAGGATTTTGTTCAAAGGAAGGCTTTATGCATTCCTCGATGCTCTCTCACAGAATCCATTATCTGGAGACCCATAATGGAGGATTAGCGAGGACATTTTGGAAGAGATAAAGCGTGGCTTTAGTAAAGAAAGTTTCTATTGGCCAAGGCTTGAAAAGAGATGTCCAGCAGACATATTCAAAGATCTGACGAATCTGCCCACTTGGCAAAGGCCAAAGCCAAAACAGGGTTATATATTCACTTCCCATTCGAAGCACCTTGGGAAGATGTAAGTATGGACTTTGTCCTTGGACTACCTCGAACTTCGGCTGACGGAAGGATTCCATAATGGTAGTTGTGGAATGATTTTCAAAGATGGCCCACTTTATTCCATGCCGAAGACCAATGATCTTTGTTCAAAGTTCTTGACTTGTATTTCAAAGAAATTGTCGTCTTCATGGAATTCCTAAAACCATCATACGATCGAGCGTGAAATTCTTAAGCCACTTTTGGAGAACCTTATGGAAAAAGATGGGTACCAAGCTTGATTGATGTACCAGTCATCCACAAGCAGATGGGCAAGCGAAGCGATCAACGGAGCTTTGGAAATCTACTTGAGTTTTGTTGGTAAAATTTAAAGCGTGGGATATTATTCTAGCCCAAATTGAATTTGCTTACAACAATTCAACTAATCAAGCCAACTTTGGAAAATGTCCATTTGAAGTAGTCTATGGCACTCGTCCACAGTCATTTGGATTTGACCCCTTCATCTAACAACAAGCAACAATGTAGTTCAGATCACGAGATAAGCTGAGCAAAAGAAATAAAAAGGTTGCATGAAGCGGTCAGAAACGAGATCAACAAACAAAATTCAAGGTATAAAGCTCAGTAATGACAAGCATCGAAGCGACAAATTTTTAAAGTTGGAGATTTGGTATGGATACATCTGCGAAAGGAGCGTTTCCAAATCAACCAAATGCTAAGTTGTCCCCTAGGTGATGGACCATTCAAAGTCGTGCAGAAAATCAAGCGACAATACTTACAAAGTCGAACTACCGAGGAACATATGGTGTCTCTGCAACTTTTAACGTCGTCGATCTTTCGCCATATTTGGATGATGAGACAAAACTAAACTCAGGCGAGTTCTCTCGACAGGAGTATGATAGAGGAACCTAGACTTCATGCACCACCAACCCACTTGAGACCAACCACCACCACCATGTGAAGAGCCCATTTTTTTGACTATTGTTGCAAGTTGTTTGAATTTCATTTCAAGATGTTTGTTGTTGATTCATTGTATCGCCATATATCATTCAGTTGTTTCCTTGTCATCCTTGGTTCCTAAAATCACTATAAATAGGGCCAAATACCTTATGTAATATCATCATTGAGTTTAAAAATAATTTGAGTTTGTGAGAGTTTTCTCTCTTGTTTCTGAACCATTTTGTAGGCATGGAAATTGTGGAATGCTGATAACATTATATCTCTAATAGATCCAGAAATATCAAATCCAAGCTATAATGCAGATATTATGAGATGCATACATATTGGTCTGCTTTGTGTCCAAGAACTTGCAAGGGATAGGCCTACAATGACCACAGTAATTTCAATGCTTAGCAGTGAGACTGTCAATCTTCCTCCTCCAAAGCAACCAGGATTCATTCAAAGACAGACTATGCTGGATATAGAGTCTTCTGATGGATTATGCTCCATCAATAATGTGAGCCTAACAAATATCCAAGGAAGATAAACCGATTGACCGTAGTATTGATCCAAAATATTCCTACAGATATCTAGCCCTCAAGCATAGAATGACAATGTGTGGTTGACTTCCAGCATTAGAGCAGCTTACCACATTGATCAACAAAACTAAACCCTTACACAAGTATGGGTTAGGAATAAAATTATGTTTAGTACAATCTTAGTATTATAATACACAATCTTGTTTGGGATATTGCAAAATAAGCAATAGAAGTGAAAATGAGCACTGTCAAATGTTTTTGCCTGCTATGGCAATTTGCTAGCAGTGATACCTCGTGGTTGTCTAATCCGTTTTCTTCTGAGAAACTACTGTTGCCTTCTCATTTTGTGGTATAGTTACTTTGAACTTTTTCAGGTTTTCAACGTAGAAATGCAAAGGTGATTCTTAGCCATTAAACCTTCTAATTGTTTTTGTAATTAATATGATCATCTTGTAGTGAAAGCTTGTCTTGTTTTGATGTCTCTATCAAATTCAATAAGCGAGTTTTCTTTCCATCATCTATCAGCACAGATAGGTAAGGATGCAGTAATAATCAATCTAAAGAATGAATCAGAATTTTGTATGTAAAATGCAGAGGTAACAACATGGAGAGTGCGTGGATGTAGAAGTTGGAAATTTTCAGTGCACCAAATCTATCCATTAAAGTTGATTGCTATATGAAGTCAAGTCCCTCCCAGCAAAAGTTAAAGTTACTGATTCCTTTGCTTCGTAGAGCCTATTAAGTATTTCATAAGGTCAATAACTCAGGTGTACCACACACCAAGATATCCAATGATGAAGATGTGATGGACTATTTATACACCAATCTCGTTACTCACCGTAAAATTCTCACGCCCTCTCTGCCCCAACCTCTAATAACTCCATTTATCTCCCCATGGCCGCACACTCTCCTGATTTTTCTTTCTGTTTCAGCTCAACTACCACCATGTGCCACATTAATTCTCCCTATCTCATTTCTCAACATGCTAAAAGTGATCGTTCTTCCACCATCAATTGAAGAACTTACCATTACTCTGCGAATGGTCATGGGCAAGGTTCCAATTTTTCACCTTCTAAATAGAACCCAAGTTATGAGTTCTGAAACAAGTTCATCACCTTCTATGTTCAAAGGGATACCAAAGTATGAAAGGACGGTCCCACACTAAACAAAAACTTTACTTGAATCAAAGACTATACATATTTGAAAGAACCCAGTTGTATTTTTTTTTTCTCCTGTCACGAATTGTCTTATGCTAGAGGTGATGACTTATACTCCAAAAATTATGTGACTCTAACAAATGTCATAGGAAGACAAAGGATTGATTGTAATGTTGTAATAAAATAATCACATTCTGGACGCCTTTGTTCCCATAGACCAACCACTCAATGTGCTGCTTTGTTCCAGCCATGGAGTAGTTTTCCACGATAATCATCAAAATTAAGCCCTGAATCAAGTTTGGGTTGGCATTAAAATTATTACTACAATTTTAGAAGTATAATCCACAAGTCGTGGATATTGTAAAATGAACTTAGTTGGTTCTGATTGACCAACATCCCAAGAATGAACCATATCACAGTAATAGAAGTTGGTTCTTCCGTCCCTTCTTCCTGTCCCACTCAATTAACTTTTTTGTGCCATGGTGATATCGCGATATGCAGATTCTTTGTGACTGTTGCAAGACATTCAATTAAATTATTTTTTATCTAATATTTGAAGGAGAAGCCTTGCCATTGTCTTCTCTTCTCCTATTTTATCTAGCCTCTAACATTGTGACAGAAATTTCATTTGGCGAAAACATTTTGCAATTCGCCAACAAGGCATCTGCTTCAGGTGCAATATCTCTTTCGACGTAAAAACCAGGAGCCTTTGGCTTGGGCAATAATTTGTCACCATTCAGCATTAGAACCACTGATGACATATCAGGCCTATCATCTGGACTTTCTTGCACGCATAGGAGGCCCACTTGTATGCATCTTACGACTTCAGAACGGGCATATCTTTCCCTTAACACTTCATCTAATACTTCTAGCTGCATCCCTTCAGTCCATAGTCTCCAAGCCTGAAATTAGGCCAACCAAATCAGTGAGTTAGAAGTAATCCAAAGTGGAGTAATCTAGTGGTCGATCAGTCAATTAATTGTACTTACATGTCCAAGAAGATTATAACAGTATTCTGGGTCAGAAAATTCTGTATTCTTCTTCCCACTTATAATCTCTAAAACTACCACACCGTAACTGAAGACATCGGATTTCATTGAGAAACGTCCACGCACAACATATTCAGGAGGCATGTAACCGCTGAAAATGTTTTGGAAGTTAAACAAATGCAGTGCAATACCATAATTTCCAACAAGAAAGAAACGAACTTACTATGTTCCTGACACCCTGTTTGTCCTTGCCTCAATTTGATCTCCTAACAATATTCGAGCCAGCCCAAAGTCTGATATTTTTGGAGCCAAATTTGCATCAAGTAGAATGTTGCTGGTTTTTAAATCTCTATGAATTATCCTTAATCTAGAGTCTTGATGAAGATAAAGAAGGTCTCGAGCAATGCCCGTAATAATGTTAAAACGCTTCAACCAATCTAGTGATTGCCTTCCAATTTGATCTAGTCAGTTACATTTACATGTTTAGTCCAAGTGCAGTCTTAAGAATTTCATAAACTATAGATAATAAATAGATGAAGACGATAGCCACAAATCATTAAGTGCAAATATAGAGATTCAAACCAAAAATAAAGCAGTCCAAGCTTTTGTTTGGCATATATTCATAGATCAGCATTATTTCTTCCTGAACGCAACAACCGAGAAGCTTCACAAGGTTACGATGTTGTAGTTTGGCAATCAGCACCACTTCATTTTTGAACTCATCCAACCCTTGTCGAGAACTCTTTGAAAGCTTTTTCACTGCTATCTCTTGCCCATTTGTTAGTGTGCCCTGGAAATCATCATCTGCAGTTGTTAAATTTTTACTTAAAGAAAAATAGAAGTACATGATCTTTTGCTTATAGTACCTTGTATACTGGTCCAAAGCCACCTTCTCCCAATTTGTTACTATTTGAAAAGTTACCGGTGGCTTTCATGATGATTGGCAAATCAAATGTCGCCAAATAAATATCTTCACTCCTCAATATATTTTCATAATGCTCCCTGTAAATCATCCTTGCTAACCCTGATTGGAAGGAAGTTAACATCTGGTAAGGGTTCGACACATAGAAGCTGCACAATTTTTTCTATTTAATTTATCCGGTGCCTACCTACTATTGCATATTATGTGTTAAATTATATGAGAACCAAAATTTACCTCTCCTTGTAAGTATCATTATGCAGGTACATATAGTTAGTCCAAAAATGATTGCACCAACTGTGATTTCCACCCGCTTTTTGTTGCTTTTTCCATGGCCATGAACAGCAACAGGATCTGATTGCCGCAAAGCATGATAAATCACCAACTATTAGTGCAATAGCTCAATTCAAACCAACAAAATAATGACTCAATTCCCTTGACTGAGAGTATGTAGAGAATGGAAATGTATTTAGTTCCTATGTGAGGGAAAATGGAAATATGTTACAAAAAAATAAAAAGCAAAACAAAACAGTATCATAACAAATACGAAGCATCATCATTCATCACAAACAACTTCCTTGGTAGCCTTCAGTAAAGTCTTGCAACCCTGTGATCTTTGGCTACAGAAATAAAGTGGAAAATACATACCAAAATGTTCTGTTGATCTAACCTCCGAAGTTCTCAACCTTACAATGTTACCCTACACCACTCACTAAGCACCTTAGAATAATATAATAGGCCACAAGAAATCAGAATGGAAAAGGAAGTGAGTGGGAAAAAAAAACAGGTACCTAATTCTGAAACATGGACTTTGATATAAAGGTCTTGACCCCAATTAAAGAATTGCCTCATGTCGACAAGATAATCAAACCAAAGTAGACAGCCACTTCCTCGATTACGAATATCCAAATTTGCATATGCTGTACAAGAACAGTTTTCCAGGCATGATTTCTTGCACTCCTCGAGGTTCATAGTCTTGTTAAACCATGAAAAACTTGTGTCCGGCAACTTTATCTCTGGGTACTTCAAGAAGCCATCTGTGTCATTGCAATCTAATGCAGCCTTTCTGACACAACCGTTAGACCAGTATGATATATTCCATTGTTCAGGAAACTTGGGAACATATCCTTTCAGACACTCACATGTTGGAACGTTACCAACTATATTGCATATAGAATTTGAACCGCAAAAAGCATACTTTTCGCAAGCATCCTGCCATCCGTTGGTGGTAACTTCCACCTGACTTCTTGTTTGACTTTTCCAAACAAAACGCTCCCCGTAACCTGCAGGGCTAGCTCTGTATAAGGAGAAAATGGATCTATCTAGTATTTCGAACTCAAAATACACCTCTTCTTTGCTCAATACAAATTCATATCTATATATATTCAAGGATGGATATCCGGTAAAGCAAAGGCCATTCCATGACCCTCCTCTAGTATTTATAGCAGATCCTTTCATTTGAACTAGTTGTGGATATCCCCTAGGATCAATTTTCATAGAATATTCTCCCACCGCAGGATTGTCTGCACTTTTCCAGCATGACAAATGTCTTTCCAGACCAGTAGTTAAGTTCCATCCAAGCTTCATTCCGGGCAAAAACGTGTCACTGGGATAATCAAAACTCCCTCCTCCTGCTGGCCATTTTTCACTACAAGATTTCCGGAATCCAGGAGTTGCGCAACTGAGTTATTCTTCAAGGCTTGGCTGCCTGACGATATGTTGGATGACCAAACAGTGCTGTTTCTGTCATTGAGAAGAAGCTGAAGAATCCCTTTCTCGTTGAATTGTAAGACCCCGGACATGTTGTGAAGCGGTCTTTCTCTGTTGGCCACCCACACAACTGTGAGATTTCCCGATTGATCTCTGTAGGACACACCCAAATACCGGCTTGTTGAAGTTCCAGGGCTGAAGAAACCCAGTTCAAAACTTCCACCAGCTGAAACTAAAGTCTCACCGTCTCGGATAGATTGCCCGATTCCTAAGCTATCTGTGGAAATGGAGGTTCTCATGCAGCAGGACATTAGAAAGAACAAAATAAGTGACATTCTGAAGTTGCCCAAATTTGTGTCTTCTGAGCAGAGAATTCTTGTCGAGCATACAACTTTTTGTCCTACTTTGGACAACTAGATGAGCACTGACTTTGAAACCAAATCGCACAAGTAGTACACAAGCAAAGAGGCCATCTGGTTACTTTCAGCGAAAGCGCGTCCTTTAAATATATAATCTTTCAATATAAAAAACCTGAACAAACTTTATGCTGGATATGATAATTAGAATAAACAACTCTATCTAATTAATCCTAAATAATAAATAGTTTTATTATAAATGTTAATAGATCTGTTCTATTATATATATAATATTAGAATAAACAGATTTATCTTTTGTTTTCACTTTAAAAATAATTAATTATATCTAAAAAACTGAAAAAAGTATAAAGCAGCCATATTTGAAGAAAATATGCTTAGATACACGTACAAGATGCATACACGAATAAAATTGGGGTATTTATGCATCATAGATTGGACTTGGATTATTTCCTTGCTGAGGCAACTACTTCAGTGATGTTGATGGTCAATGGATATCATGACCCAACTTATGTAATGATCGGCACATAGGGAATAACTTTCCCAACAAACCTTAACACCCAGAATTTTCTAGGAAAACTGACAGAATTTTCTTTGTTTCTCGGATATTACTCAGCAAAAATTCTGTGATGACCGCAAAAAAAAAAAAATGAAGTGAGCACCACCGTGCACCTTAAATGGTATAGACTATCATAGAGTTCTCCCTTTCTTTTTATTTCTTCTCCTCTTCTCCTTGGCAGAAACGCTGCCTTCGTTCTTCTTCTTCCCTCCTCTCTTCTTCTTCACATTTTCCTTCTTTCCCTTCTCAATTCTTTTCATTTTTTTTTTCAATTCCTTTGCTTCCATCATCAACAATTATCACTACCACCTCTATTATCATCATCTCCTCCACATCCTCTCCATCATAACTGCACTCTCTCTCCTCACACCTCCACTTTCTCTCTCTAACTCCATTTGAGAGAGCTTGAAACTTAGGAAGAATTGGAGTGATTTTCTTCACCAATTCTACACTCCAAGTGGTAAATTAGCTCCTGAACTACTCCGTTTAAATTATTGAAATTTCTAATTATTTTAGGAATATTGTTAGGTTTATTGAATTCTAGGATTTGGGGCTTTTATTGATTTGGGGCTAATTTATGTAAATTTGTGATATTGTTAGCTCACAAAAATTAATATTATCTTGTTCGTAGAGCGATAGAGCAATCAGGCATCAACACTTGAATAGGTGGCATCAAAGGCATTGTTCTTTGGTTCTTTGAACCAATAGCTGTGAGTAGATAGTATATCCGTAGGTTACTTTATGCATGATGAACAATATAAAATGGTATAAAGAGTTGAAAGTATGTTGATATAGAAGAAAATAATTTATTTATTGAAAATGTCGCTTTATGTTTGAAATGATAAACTTTTATTTAGAGGCCATAATATGATTATTATGCTTATTTAAATATTTTGAGTTGAACTGTAATGAATATTGAATTTGAGAACATATTATGTTAATTTTATATTATGTAATGTGCATGATTTTGAGTTAAATTGGGGAAAATTCTATAGTTAGAACCTGTAGTTAACGGCAGGGATGTTAGGCTTGGTGCACCGTGAGAAACTCTAGTTAGCAAGTGAGATGTTAACCCGCACATAACTGCAGCTATGTCTGGACTTGTATATGGCTACGGGCCAACTCTAGTTAGCAGGTGTGGTGCTAACCCGCACATGGCCTTGGGTCATGTCTGGACTTATTATCGTTCTGCTTTGGATAATTCCCCAATGTATTTCAATTCATATGAGTACATATACATTATTATGTTTATATTGTTTTATGATTGCATTTAGTAAACTATGGATACCCTATCTCTCATTGAGTTGCAAAACTCACCTCGTTGTATTTCCACCCTTTTCAGATACAGGTGCTGGTGCTAGTTCTGGTGTTCCTCCGGCACAATCTTAATAAATTCTAACTTGGTGAGCCTTTTTGTAAAGGCCCTTTTAGTTTTCATCCATATGTTGGTTTAGCCTATAGATGTCAGTTGCTCCATATATCACAGGCAGGTTCCTTGGACTTGTGTTGTACTTGTATTTGAGAACTTATGACTTAGCTATATACGTTATGTTTTGGAAAGGGGTTTGTAAATTTAATTTGGTTTTATGTTGAACTATATTGGCACTATAACTGGTATATGCTGAAATATTATTATGTACTGGAAGGGTGCATTCTGAGAATGCTTGATGCCCAAGTGCTGTGAATTTATTGGAAACATTGCAGGTTATGTAATTATTTGGGGAATGTCCGAAAAACAGAGGAAACTCTGTCCATTTTTCTAGAAAATTTAGTGTTCTAAGGCTTGCTGGGAAAAGTGTTCCCATGCGCCGGTCATGGCCTAAGTTGGGTCGTGACAAATTCAACCTGCAATATCCCAAAAAGAAAAACCACAACACTTGGCATTAAGCATTTTCAAAATGTGCCCTTCTAGAATATAACAATATCTCAATATAGACCAACATATATTAACCATAATCTAGATTAACAATCCAACTATAATACCAAATTAAGTTGATAAATCTTTTCTAGAACATAACCTATATAGTTAAGTAATAGAATCTCAAACATGAGCACAACCTAAGTCCAAGGACCCTGCCTGTGACATATGGAGAAACCGACATACTAAAAGATACTATGTTAAAAAGGATTTCGACGATAGAAGAATACCTTCTCAAAAAGGCTCACCATTTTAGCATTGATCAACAGTTAAGCCGGGAGAACAAAACAAGTACTAGCACCTGTATCTGTAAAAAAAAAAAGAAGATAAAGGACAACGGGGTGAGTTTTGCAACTCAGGGAAAGATAGAATATTCGTAATTTATTAGATGCAAGAATAAAACAATATAAACATTATAACATGTGTACTCATAAGAATATGATTTTAATCATAACATGAGATTTCGAAGTATAATCTCAAAAATAGTTACTAAAATACACTTTCTCACTATATTCACCAATTCCTCGTTCTCACATAAAATCAACTTTAACATCAAATACTCAATTACTCATAAAGGTTACATAAGAAGCACATATTTTATTTGGAGAGTAATCTCAACCCTTCAATCACAAGGTTTATGATGTTTCAAATAAGGTTTTTTCAAATTTTATCTCACTGAGAGAAACTATGTGCACATACACTGTTACATCTCTTCACTATGGCAAGCGGTAATGCCATTATATCTCTTTGCTATAGCGAGTGGTAATGCCCTTATATCTCTTCGCTATGGCTTACGGTATTGCCACTGCTTCTCTTCGCTATGGCAAGCGGTAATTCCATCTTAGAACCTATCATGGTTTTCTTAAATAAATTTTTATCAAACACAATTTACAAATGTAAAATTCAATCTTTATATTAATCTAACATTTCAAATATCAAATATCATAAACTTTTCCAATGCACATTGAAATAGCATACAGCAAAATCATGGCATGATAAAATTAACAAAGAGAGCTAGCAATAATTTCACCCAAATCATCGAGTCACATTTAATAACCATTATATTTGAGAAAATCAATTAATCAAATTAAACAAATAATCCAAGTAACTTAGAATAAAATTTTCATAAAATCTAATGAGTTAGTTTCTCTCATAAAAATAATTTAGAATATCACCATTATGTAAATAGTCACCCACGTAAACTCTAACTCTTCTTCAAATCATGAAAGAATATGTTTCATCATTTCAAACTAAGAAGTCTTTTCTTTTCTTTTCTTCATTTACGTTGTTTTTCAAATCATAGTCTAACAACGATTCCACAATTTGACATAATTCAAATATATATATCATATCTTATAACCAAACACAAGAACATCAAAACCTTTACACTTCATTTCATAAACAATTTTCAATTCAAATTCATAATTTCTCAACTAACTTCATGACTATTTGTGAATATAATCCACTAAGTAAATATTAAACATTTTAATAGCATATTTATAATTAAAATTTATTACACAAAATGTCAACTACAGATATACTATCTACTCACAACAATGGTTCCCAAGGAACCATAGAATACTCCTTGAGCTATCGAAAATCTCTAGTTAATATCCGTTTGCTCTATAACTCTAGGAACAAGATAAACAGAATTTTAGAGAGCTAATAATACCATCGATTTGCATCAATTAACTTCAATGATAGAAAATCCTAAATCTAAAGAATTAGGGTTCCTAAAATCCCTAATTCTACAATTGATAACCATAGAGAACTCAAAATTGATAAATAGGACAAGATTGATACTTGCCTACTACTCTAGGAGGAAGATTAGGGGGATGGAGTAACCCAAAACTTGTGGCTCCAACCAATTCCTCTCTTGAAGAGGGAAACTGTGAATAGTGGAGCAAGGGAAGGAAGAGAGATCACATTGGCTATAGGAGGGGGAAGAGATTCCATCAACCACGGCTTTATCGCGGACCACCGTTGCCCGTAACTCACAGCAGACCAGCCATCGACCGTGTAGTGCTCTTCTCTGCCGTGATGAGCGACTCTCTCTCCATGGCTACATGCTTGAGTGCCTCTGATTCTTTCCCTTGTGTGCGCGGTTGTCTTGCAAAGCCTTCACCCTAAACCTCTTTCTCTCTCTCTGCCACCGCGTTTCCTTTTAAGGGCTGTGGGTGTTGCCGCTCATCGCACAGACTGGCCCATCGCCATGCATTGCCGGCTTCTGAACATGAACAGGAGAAGGGGGTCTAAGAGGGAGCGTGTGGGGAAAGGATAAAAGAAAGAAAAAGAAATAAGGGAGAAGGGGAAAGAAGCATTTCGGGGAGGAGGCTGTCCAGGGGTGATTTAAGATCTAAAGGGTGTGTCTATGGTGCATCCACTCTTTTTAGGTGCACCGATGCTGGCTTTTTTTTTCATGGGTGAGGAACAATCATGTTGGCATTTAACCACATTTTTAAACTGTGGGTAAATGCAATAAAAAATGTTGCTAAACTTCACACCTCCTTTGCTACTCTCTACAACATCCATATCTCTCAAAAGTCAAAACCTTATCTCCACTACTCTCATCCATCAAAAATCTCCTTTAGCAAAACCCATGCTCATCCTTTCCTCGTTGTCACGGCCACGAGGTAATCCATCTTATCCCTCAACTATCTCCTCTTTCTCTCCTTCTCCACCAAGACTTCTTGTCTGACTTTTCCAAACAAAAAGTTGCTCATGACCTGCGGAGAGATAGATTGAAGCTTGAAAAGGTATTGGAGTTTTTTTTTTGCTTCAACATTTCTATTTCTCAAGTGGTAAGCGAGTTCTAATATACTCCGTTTCAATTATTATGGCTTCTAGTTAATTTAGTGTTAATGTTAGTGCCTTTATAAACCCTAGGAATTGGGGGTTTAATAATTTGGGGTTAATTTATGTAAATTGGTGACATTGTTAGCTCAAATATTAATGTTGTCTTGTTTCTAGAGTTGTAGAGCAATTGGACACTAATCGGAAATTTTGCTAGCTTGAGGAGTGCTCTCCAGTTTGTTAGGAACCATTGTTGTGAGTAGATTTAGTATCTATAGTTAATTTCTTAATCTATATATTATTTATGAATGTTATTGAATCCCCGTTGTTCACTGTTTCCAAAATTTATGCGATTTAAGTATCTAAGAAAGTTTATTTATTGCTTTTAATCGAAAATAAATATGTTTTGAGAACCACATGAGACAAATAAAATATTTTACATAATATTTCAAGAAGATTGATCTAGATATAATGGATATATGGATTTTAGAGCTAGAAATTGATTTATGGGCTAAGCCACAATTAAATTGATGGATTGAAAAATGACTAGAACTTGAATAGTTCATGAAAATGATTGATTCTTTTAGGCTGCATTTGGTTTGTGTCCCGGGACATAAATACTGAGATAATTTGTCCTTGTATGATGTTTGGTGGTAGAAATGGGGTACGGGGACAGAAAAATTTTCTGTATTTCTATCCCTCCAAAAAGTTGGGACAGGATACGGAGACAGAAATTTAACCCCTAGGGTAGCAACCTTCGGTGGTGGTCCAACCACCGGTCAACGCCGGTCAATGTCGTCGCCACTGGTCAATAGCCACTGGCCACCAGTCAACGTCGCCGCCGCTGGTCAATGGCCACTGGCCACCGATCAATGCTGGTCAATGCCACCGGCCACCGATCAACTGTCTCTACTATCTCCGTCAACCAAACACAATACAGGGACAATATTTTTTATATTTCTGTCTCTACTGTCCCGGTATTTTTTGTCTCTGTTCTTGTATTTCTATTTCAAGATAGTAACCAAACACTACCTTATAAATTGTTTTAGGAATGCCTGAGAAAGGAACTGCAGCTAACGGCAGGTGATGCTAGCCAGTGCACCTTGACTAATGAAAGTGTTACATGACCATATGAAAATGGTACATGATGGATGACTATAGGTCCACGTTATAAATTGAAATAGTTTTACCCACTCTGTTAAGTTTAAGGATATTTTCATAATTTTATTAATTAGAAACAGTTAATATTATAAAAATATCATTCTCATGTTTTACTAACAAATGTTTGAATTATGAGCAGTGACTGTAATATAAATATTTAAAATTTAACAAATAGATGAAATGTGAGTGTAAGCTGAATAATTAGAGGAAGTGTGAGTTGTATTTCTATCAAACTCAAGAGAGGTGAGCGTAATATTTTTTTCTCCCTTTTCAAGTTCTCTTTCTAACAACTTTTTTCTCGGTTGAGTTGTTGTAAGTCATAGTCAATTTTTCTGACAATGAATGTCAGTTTGATTATTCTAACCACAGTATCAATTATACAGAACCTTGAAACAAATGGACGTCCCAGTACATTAATTAGGTTCCTTGTACAAAAGCCACTAGTATCATTATCTCAGGTGTTATTTTTTTTTTCTTGGTTAGATATCAATATCACTATCTCAGTTCAAAGGTCAACATGAATTGGACTTGCAGATATTCTATCAAGTGGCTCTCAGGAAGGACAACGATGGGCAACAACAGCATGGATATTAAGCACCATAGTTTTTCATGTTAAGACCAGATAATATTTTCATAAAACCTTTTATTTTGGGCCGAAATTTTAGAAAACTGTTTTAACAAAACCGTTTATGGCTGATGCATTGTTCTTGAACTTACATCTGGGCTCGCTTCTGTTGACAAGCCCAAACACGTTGTTGAGCCCAACGATGAGGAAGCTATATGTCAATGAAGCAGAACACTCATTTAGCAGAATACACTTCCTGACATAACTGGGGATGCAAGTAGGTCGTTTACTTGGCTATCTTGCTATAAGTTAAGTGAGTTTGTTAGAACTAACCCCTGAATATCAAGCCCCATGTCACATTGTATTGTGCACTGAGAAATCTCATTCTTCATTTTCTGGAGCCAATAATAAGTTATGAAAACATATTCAGGGACAGCTATTGCCACTTCCTTTTATCTATTTCCACTCCTAATTTAATGAATTTTATATTATTGTCCTAAAATACTCTTCCCCCTCTTTTATAATTTTCTTTCATAATTAAACTAATAATGTATTATCACTTTTGTATTATTCAAACTCATTTTGTACCTATTCAAGTCATTATTATTGACATTTTAAATAAATATTATTTTAATAAATCATTGTTTATGTTTTTAAATTTTTTTATTTTGAAAAAATGCGATCCTAATAATTTTATATGAATTTTATTAAATGGTTATTAATTTTATTTCAAAATGTTTAATACTGATTATAATTTTTATTAGTAGAGGACCACTAAATTAATTAACGCAGCACAACTGTCTGTCAAGCGGAGGTCAATTTTTAAGGTCCACTCTGAATGACTGAACCCATGTTTTTGATTGCACCAAAACAAAACCCCATCCCCGACCAACAACACCCCATATTGATCTTTGATTTGTCTATTTTTTACGGGTATTGATATGTGATATTTGTTTTTAAGTCTTTTTAACTAATTTATTTAACTAACTATTGATATATAAATATTAAATTACTTTTAAAATTTATAATACAATAATTATCTACAATACATAGTGGTAAGTATGTTGGATAAAAAAAATAAATTTAAAAAGGTGAACAAATAAATGGAATGGTCTTTGTAGATACAGTTATGATTTATATATTGCCTTTTGCATTTGTCTAGTTCCTTCGTATATGACAATGCATTCATATACACTAATCATATTTCAAATTAAGAGAATTAATCTATGGTTCTTATGCAAAAATATAAATTTGATAAATTTCATGCAAAATATGTGTCACGACCCAACCGGAGAACGTGATCGGCACATAAAGAGTCTCATCCCCATGTAAGCCTTCTGGGTGATGTGTCTCTCTAAATACATATAATATATAATATTACACTTAAAATATGATCTTTCTTCTAAATCATTACCGCTTTCCCTAATTAAAATATAATATTTAAATTCATAAAATTAGAAGCATTTAATATTCAAACTCTGAAAATATTTTAACCAAGTCCACTGATCATGAATTCATAACTGTTTCAACATATAATACAAATCTTAAATCTGAAAATATGCTTAACATTTGATAACTGAATCACAAATATCTCTCTGGCTTATTACCTAAACTCAAGTCAAACTTTACTACTTTAAATCCATACTTGTAAACTGAAAATACATACATAAATATTGCAAATACTGAAATTTAATACAAAATATGAAAATAATATATGGTTCGGATCCTGCCTGTACATCTAATGGAGCCCTCTAATACTAATATGAACCTATATGAAGCCTTACTCCAAAATAAGGCTCACCACTGGGAAAAGCTACGTGAACTAAACCGGGCTGAAATTGAACCTGTACTTGAACTATGAGAGAAAAGGAGATGGGCAAGTCAACGGATTCAGTGAACGGGTTTTCACCCATCACCCACATAGAACATGAAACAATTATAATCATTTGATATTTAAATACACAACTATACAAGAAAATATTTCTCATTTTATAAATTCATGAACAAATAATTGTAAACTCATAAGCAACATGAAATTATTTTAACTAAGGTATGACAGAGCCTAGAGAAATAGTATTTGCTGAGCTGAATAAATACATATGTAATAACCAAAACCTGTAAAATCAAACAGTCCATGTTGGAAAAGCTGTGGGTACCTAACCAGGTCCCATTTTTAGTGCATATTGGCAGGCGATATTGTCCTCTGGCTGACAATTTGGTACCAAGGTTAATGATCTCATAACAGGTATCAACTAACTGTCTGTTTTCTGATCCCTACCATCTAAACTAGTTTGACAAAAACCATAGCTGAAAGGTGAGCACTCTGTCCCTGGCGAAGCAGAACCCCTAAATTGTTAGTATACTGAGAGTTTTGGATTCATATAACTCTAACAATCTGACTTTAGCATAACTGTGGCTGTGAAAATCGTGTTCAAGGGATCACCTATTTGTAGAATTTCGATTTCAAGTTCACAGAATATATATCTAGCAGTTACTATGAATCATATTGAATTCTGTACCTCTTGATACCATAAAACTGAAATTCTAAATTTATATCTTAAGCTAACATATTTTTATAAACTTGATAATTCTAACATTATAGTTCAAAGCATTGAGGTTCTAAATCATGAAAGCTCTAAAACTATCATGACATATTTCTTCATAAAGATAAATCATACTTTACTCAACATAGCTCCACTTATATAAATATCTGATTTTTAACATTCTAGAAGCATAGCTTGAAATCTTAAAACTTGAATATATAGTTATATCAAAGAAATCCAAAAATACATATCTGATAAAATAGTCATCTTGCCATGATACACATTTTCTTAATAAATCATTTCTCAACATGTATTGCATTTTCCATAGCATACAACATAGCAATCATAGTCTCATGGTTTTGTAAAACTCATTCTTTCATGCTATCATTATAAATTATTATTTTTCTAGCTTGACATAATCATGTAAAATTATATTCTATACTTTTTCTTATCTCAAATTTCATGTATCACAAATATCATGCAACAAACATAGTCATAATGGTAAGATAAGATCATAAGTTTGAACCCACTCACCGTTTAGAGCTAGGAGTATATGAGCACCACCAACTTGACCTGAAGAGCTTGGAATGCCACTAACAACTGCCATAAAGCAACCATAAACTCTAGATTAATCTCTAATAATCTCTAGATACCTCTAATATAACCTTAACAACATTGGGGGAGCACCCCACTTGACAACAATGAGAGAAAATAATAACCTATACTAAGAACATGGAAGAATGAGAAGAACAGAGACAAAATCTATCAACATAAACATACCTAGATGATTTGGGAGAGCTAGATTTGAATGAGACTAAGAGAGAAGAGAGAAAATAGGGTTTAGGGGTTTCTGGTTCGAGCAAAAATGGAGAAGAAAGAGTGAGGGAAGGGTTTATATGGTTGGGGGCTTTCAGTAAGTGGAACGATGCCGTTTCACATTGTTCACACACTAGGGGAACCACTATATGACCGCTATTGTGGTTAGGGCGTCCTCGCGCCCTGACCATGTCACTTATGACTGTTATAACGGTCCTTAGACCAGAAAAATCTCCAAATTCACGCACTATGACTGACCGCTATAGCGGTGATAGTTCACCAACTTCTGCATTTTCTCAGTTAATGTCCTCATTTATTTTATTCTCCATTAATTTTAAAATATAAATGTAAATAAAGAAATATCTCCTATTTGGATTTAAATAAAATATCATAAAAATTTAAATTTCAACAAATCAAAATCAAAAATTTGGATTTTAGTTCAAATTTGGGAATCTTCAAGATTTTCTAAACTTGTGGGTTAAAAACGAAATGTTTAAATGTTTCATAAAATTTATTAAAAATTGCTCTTTAATTTGTTTTCCTTTTGGGAATCATTACTGGGACTTTTGATCCCAAGAAAGTGGCTCTAACATATAGCCCTCTAAGGAAGTATAGGATCCAGACTTGGTGAAATTTAGGACTTGACAACATGAATAGGTCTCAGGAGATCCTAAGATCGTACAAAACTTGACTATTGACACATGTACACTGGGTATTACAATGAGTAAACAAAAGGAAGATTCTCACAAAATAAAATATTATCAAAACACAAAAAATTGAAGAAAAATATTAATATTTTTAAAAATGAGTTAAAATAACAATTATTAATTTAATTACATGAAAGTCAAATAAAAATGCGTTAATTTTAGAAGTGGAGATAGACAAAAAAGAGTGGTAATAACCACCCCATAAAATCATTATATGTCTTTATCTATCAATTTTAACTTTAGGAGAAAGATGGTCAAAGGCAATCGATAAATGATATGACACCCTAGTCAAACTCACTTGAACTAATGAAGCGACCGAATTTTTTTTTATCTCATTATAACATTTGAAAACCTAATTTCACTATGAATGCAATTTAAAGCCAAAAAATGAGGTTGTTTACTATTGTGAATGGCTAAGATAATAAGGTGGAGAATAAGGATGTCATGTCAACTATCATCTTAGTTTTTAATAGAAAGACTTGGACGGAAAAATAAGTTGTTCGCTTTTAAAAGATTAGGTACAAAGTGGTTTTTTTTTTTAATTTTTGAATGAACTAATTTGTTCAACATGAAAAGCAAGGAACTGGTCAAGCTTTTCAGACAAAAGGGACCTGTTGTTAGGCAACGTAACGCCTATGCCTTTATGATGGTTTGATGTTTGTCAACATTTGAGCATTTTATTTTTTCTTGTAAAGAAAGGGGAAAAAAAAGGTTATTTAACATTTAAATTGGAGTTAAGTTGATTAGTTCATAAAATTGCACGCTTTGACAAAAACACTGGAAAATCAGAGTCTGAGGGCAGGGATCGGACAGCAGAACTGGAGATTCACAAAAAAAAAAAAAAAATTAAACACAAGGAGCTGCTCCTCATTGATTGTGGAGCAGACTGCGCTGGCACCGAATAACTTCCACTCAACTGACAAGCTTGGAAAAGGGGCTTTGGTTCCTACCTTTAAATGGAAGGGTTACTGTGAGTGGATTCAGCTTTTAGTTTTTGATTTTTTAATTTTCAGAATTTTATAAAAAAAATCTAAAATCTAAAAGTTAAAAATTAAAAATTAAAATTTATAATTTTTAGTATTTTTTTTTACAAAATCTGAAAAATTAAAAAACTAAAAATAAAAATTGAAAATCAAACCAAATAATTCCTTAAATTATTTGGTTTGACTTTCTAATTTTTAGTTTTTTTCAGTTTTTATGAAAAAAAATATTAAAAATTTTAAAAATTATAAATTTCAGTTTTCAATTTACAGTTTTCAATATTTTCTTTATAAAATTTTAAAATCTAAAAAATTAAATATAAAAACTAAAAGGTGATACGAACCAAGCCCTTAATTTCTTGAAAAATTGGTTGTATTCAACTTTGGCATCCTATAGTTAGTAATTGTGAACCGGAAGAAAACTTAATTTTCAAATAACAAAGAGCTATCTCTCAGGCTCTTAGGATATTCAACACCCCTTATTTTGACCGTACCTAATTACTTGTAACTTAGCGTCAGAAAACTCCAAGACAGATAAGCCGAAAACGGGGCTAGTATTTTATTATTGAAGGGGCATTGAAGGGGCAGCGTTGAATATACCATGAAGATTATTTCCAGATGCGCCTTGTTCATGCCCTCGTGGCCTCGTAGTCCTTATAATATTTTAGAATAAATTCTAGTGTTTTGTGCCCCTTGTGACGCCCGGGTGAAAACAAAGTTTTTGAAATTTAATAATTACTATTATTTATAAAAATTTGATTGGATCAAATTATTAGGTTATAAAAATCAATGTAATTAATGAGAAAATAACAAAATGAAAGATTAACATAAAATGATGGAGTACTAATTAATTACATTTTTTTCATTTCCCCTTCATCCACTACTATATACAGTGACTAATCTATTTATGTATTATAAGTCCACTAAAGAAGATATATGTTTGTTACAAATTTAAAAATTTTTTCACTTATGTCCAGGTGAGGATTTGTTCTTACCACCTTTGCTTGGTTCCCAAGGTTAATTAATTGTATGTTGGCTTAAAAAAAAATTCTGACTTTTGGTCTCTCAATTTTTGATATTATATTTTTTATTCCTATCATTCATAAGTATTGATGTTAAGCGACAATATTTATTAGGATGAAAAAGATGTTTTAAGATTATCTATAAGAATCAAAAATAAAATTTTCAAATGTAACATTCATAATAAGGAATGCGTGCACATTATTGTAAAATATAAAGGACCTAAATTTAGAATGAAAAGGATAAACATATAATACTAGGAAAAAGAGGGATTAAAAATAATTTTTTAAAAAATAAAACACAAAATAACCTATATTTATAATGATTAAAAACATATTAAAATTAAAAAAGAATATATCTTTGTCGTATTGGAAATTTGATTTTAATTAAATATTAACGATGATAAAAATAATAAATTTAGTAAAATACAAAAAATAGATAGATATAATACATCTTGAATTGGAAAGTTAAAGATTAAAATTAATTAAAAAATTCAACACTGGTGTTCACTTGTATCATAAATAAAAATATGATGCATGCATATCATTGCATCATATTTAATTTTAGTGACATTTATTAAAAATTATAATTAAAAATCTTTAGTAACATTTAAAAAATTGTTGAAAATATAAAAAATACTGTTATAACTTTTTGTAAATTTTTTACAAGTATTCTATATACAAATTATATTGCTAAAATGCCTTACTAACACTCTTATATAATAATTCAGTAATATTTTTCCAAAAATGTTACTCAATCTTTATTATTCTGCATGTAACATTTTCCTGGTGTGAAAAGGCTTAGGCATTCGGGAAGCTCCGTTTGAGTTTCTAGGCAATCAAGCAATATATATATATTGTTGACTTACTATAGCACTTTTTAACGTTCCCTCCGATAAATGTTTGCCGACCAGGAATATTGCCCAAAATAATAGAGAGAAATTCTTAGGTGTTAACTCTTGTTTCAGTGCACTTAGCTATTTCTTGATAACAGAACCCGACTGATAACAGAAATATATAAGTTGTTGACTTACTATAACATTTATGTTTAAAGTTGGCTTGCAGTTGAAATGGATCTATGCAGAGTTGAGATGAAAAGCTTTGCAATCTACCAACCTCCGCCGCGGATTTAACTTGATATGTATTAATTATTTTTGTATAATACTGCTTTCGAATTCAAAAGAGTTGAGAATTCAAAAACTGATTTCGAATGACGAATGCTTTCAATTACACTAAAATAGAATATAAAAATTGAAAACTAGCAGTATTATATAGCCAGTAACACTATTTTAACACCTATTATTAAATATGATGTGTTTCAAACTCACCCCATGTACGCATTTAGACCGAAAATAACATTACTTCTATATAAAAAGCTAAATTTAGATGTCAATCATCCCCATCAATTATTTAACATACCCAGCAATAGACGGAAACTTCAATCACTTTGTTATTAAAACTTGTTAATCATAAAATCAAATTTCTCTCCGTGTTTTCTTTCAATTCTTCTGGCAGGAACTCGATCACAAGGACGACATGTGTCAAGACTAAGGACTTAGTCCGTTAAGGGGAGAAGCAAAACCTGATCTTCCACTGGTTCCTATACTTTCCAATCCAGCCGACAAACTGATTCATGTCATTATGGGGCTAAGTCAGTTTGGAGACTTGCCCCTTTTGCTATTAACGCTGTGCTGTTTCTCCATACATGTTGCCATTTCTCTGGACACCATCACTTCCTCTTATATCCTTAAGCACCCCGAAACTTTAAGCTCCAACGATGGTATGTTCCATCTCGGATTTTTCACCCCTACAAACTCAACCTTCTCCTATCTCGGCATTTGGTATATGTCCAAACCATCTTTCGTGTGGGTTGCTAACAGAGACCAACCACTGAAGGATTCTTCTCGGGTGCTCAAAATATCTGAGGATGGGAATCTTCTTGTGATGAATGGACAAAAACAGATTCTTTGGTCAACAAACGTGTCCAATATTGCATCCAATGCTACAACAGCTCAGCTTCTCAACACTGGAAACATCGTGTTACAAGAAATCAGAAGACCGTCATATAACTGCTTATGACGATGATCGATTGTCACAAACCGCAGCGGGTTAGTCTTTGTTATTCTCACTGACGTAGGAAACTTCAGGAAGTCGCGTCTCAAATTATCCAAGTCAAGCACACTTAAGCTGTAGGTTCTTTCGATTTGGACTCTAGAAAGAAGATGCATCTTGTTAGTACAGTGCAATCAATTCATATAAGCTTCGCTCAACTATGATATCCCTACCTATACGATGCCAGGATCCTCCTCATTCGGTTAGTGTAATCGGTTCATTCATGCATGCCGCCTCGCGCTAGGAAGCGGCTCGCTTGTCGTGCCTCCTTGCAGCGATCACTCCGACTTCACAATCCAAGGCGTTCTGAGGAAAGTGTAATGACAGGTGCAGAGATCAGAGTCAAAGGCTATAGGTATGGGAATTGATTTGAACACTATGAATTGATTTTCTTCTATCTTTCAGATCATCTTGCTGATAGCCCAAGAACTCCACGAAGTGTGCTTTGAGCATTTGGAATGGCGACCTCTGAAGTTTTTCTTGTAAGGCGTGGTAGCGACAAACACACTGTGGGTGATGACAAATCGATCCATCGCGGCAGATGTTACAAATGGTATCAGAGCCTGGTTGATAGGTCTTGTCGTCCTAATGGCTGCAAATATTTAGGCAATTATGGAATCTTGCTTGTAATTTGTGTACCTGGGCACAACGTACAAGTAGGAGGCTATAGCTGTCCATTGTTAAATTGGAGTCCCTTGCTCAGGTTGTCATATCCTATTTGATGTTGTCTTTGTAATTCTCATACGGTGATTACATCTATGTTTTCTGATCTTTATTTATGTCCTAGGTGACGATGCCACCTAAGAAAAAATCTACTGGGAGGCCAACTACTGATGAGGCTTCCACTCGACCTGCAAGTCTGGTGCCACAAGAGGTGGTGGGGCATGTTGGCCGTCAGGTTAGCTGGGCGTACACGGGGTGGTGCAATGCCCCAATTCCAGATTCCTAGAGCTACACGTGGGGATCCTGCTCTAGCTAGACTAGCTGCGGGCATGGATAATGTTCAACAGTCAATTCAACAATTGGTGAATGCCCTTGGAGAAAATCGATGCTCCTCATGTAGATCATAATCATTCGGGTTCGGAGTCTAGTCAAGAGGTGGCAAATGTTGAGCAGCCACTAGTACACCGTCAAGGGCCACTGGTTTCTTTATCTTCATTTCACAGGGGCATAACCTCCGATTCATTCAAATGGTTCACTTTAATGAGGACCCCGAAAGGTTCTTAGATGATGTGGCTTGGATATGTAGAGCTTTGGGTTGTTCTCCTACTCGAATGGTTGAGTTGGCAGCCTTCCAACTACGAGATGTGGCAAGAGGTTGGTATGGGACTATGCTTCATGCGAGGCACAGGAGATCACCGCTTTAGTTTGGAAATGAGTTTACTCAATCATTCTTAACTCATTTCCTACCAAAGAGCATTAGTTAGCGGAAAAGCAGTTTGAGTCTCTTGTGCGAGATGATCGTAGATGACTGTGATGGAATATAGCACCCAATTTGAGAAGTTGGCTAGATATGCATCGCACATGGTTGTTACAGAGGAGTTGCGAGTTGATCGCTTTATTGATGGTTTAAGGCCCTATATATATAGGGTACTAGTAGGTTCTGAGATGACATATGAGCAAGCCTTGAATAGAGCTTTGGCCATTGAGCGGGGAGGCAAGGATAAAAGTGGAGCATCACGCGATTCACGCAAGAGGTCACGATCAGAAGGTGCTGTTGGGGGCTATCAGGGCCGCAATAGTGGGGGTTTTAGAGATGATATCAGTCAAGGCCGTCAAGGCCAACAGAGAACTTCTCAATCACAGACCTTTCGTGGTAGTCATACTGCTAGTAGTGCTCCTAATCGGGGCTTTCCATCGCATTAGAGACATTTTGATCGAGTTCTTCCTACTTGTGCTACATGTGGGAAGGCGCATTTCGGACCTTGCAGACAGGGCTTTACAGGTTGTTATCAGTGTGGACAGATGGGGCACTTTGCTAGGAGTTGTCCTATGATGCATTCTCAACCTTCTACTAGTGGAGCTACAACATCTACGGTTCCGGGCCGATAGGGAAATGGTTCGAATGGACGAGGATCTGGCAATACACAGTGGAGTGGTAGAGGATCAGGTGCTAGAGGTCAAGGGCAAGCAAGTAGAGGACAAGCTCGTGTTTTTGCTATGACCAGACAGGATGCTCAGGCATCTAATCTTGCTATGAATGTATACTCTTAGTATGTTCTCATGATGCACATGTTTTGATTGATTCAGGAGCTACCCATTCTTTTGTATCACTTTCCTTTGCATCTTGTTTTGGAAGGGATCCTACACCCCTTGAGGAACCTTTGATAGTAGTTACGCCAAAAGGCACCTTGTTAGTCACTTTGGTGTTCAGAGGATGTGAAGTTTTGGTGAGTGGCAAACTTTTGGTAGTTGACCTGAAAGGTCTTAACATGGTAGATTTTGATGTAATATTTGGCATGGATTGGTTAGCTTCTTGTCATGCTAACGTAGACTGCTATAATAAAGTGGTAAATTTTAGCATTCTAGGTGAACCACCATTCACTTTTCAAGGTGATCGGGATTGGTCACCAAGTAACTTAATTACTTTCCTGGTGGCTCAAAAATTGTTGAAAAAGGGTTGTTATGGGTACCTAGCGATGGTGAGAGATACTAGTTTATCACACGGGAGATTGGAACATATCCCTATAGTATGTGAGTATCCCGATGTTTTCCCAGAAGAGTTACCAGGGTTACCACCTGACAGGGAGATAGATTTTTGCATAGATTTGCTTCCAGACACCCAGCCAATATCTATACCTCCATATGCGTAATGGCTCCAAATGAGCTTAAGAATTGAAGAACAGTTGAAGGAGTTGCTTGATAAGGGTTTCATTCGCCCAAGTTGTTCTCCTTGGGGTGCACCGGTGTTGTTTGTTAAGAAGAAGGATGGTTCACTCCGTTTGTGCATTGATTATCGGCAGTTGAACAAAATAACAGTGAAGAATAAGTATCCCCTTCCTCGTATCGATGATTTATTTGATCAGCTTTAGGGATCCCAATGTTTCTCAAAGATTGATTTGCGATCTGGATATCACCAACTGAAGATAAGGGGTGAAGACATTCCAAAGACAGCTTTTCGTACTCGTTATGGTCATTATGAATTCTTGGTTATGTCTTTTGGGCTTACCAATGCTCCGGCAGCCTTTATGGATTTAATGAATCGAGTCTTCAAGCCATTCTTGGATTACTTTGTTATAGTCTTTATTGATGACATTTTAGTGTATTCCAAGAGTAAGGAAGAGCATGAACAACACTTGAAGTTAGCTTTGCAAACCTTAAGAGAACATAAGTTGTATGCCAAGTTCTCTAAATGTGAATTTTGGTTGGATAGCGTGACTTTCTTAGGGCATGTTGTGTCTAAAGAGGGGATAAGTGTTGATTCCAAGAAAGTGGAAGCGATTGAGACTGGCCAAGACCTACTTCCTTAGCGGATTCAGCTTCCTTGGACTTGCAGGATATTATCGCCCGTTTGTTAAAGATTTCTCTAAGTCAAGACTTTGACAAACTGACACAAAAGCAAGTTAAATTCCAGTGGAGTGATGCATGTGAGCAAAGTTTTCAACAGTTGAAGGGTTGTCTGATATCCGCTCCGGTGTTAGTGTTGCCTACTTCCGGTGGTGGTTATGCAGTTTACTGTGACGCTTCTAGAGTTGGTCTTGGTTGTGTATTGATGCAACGGGGAGAGTGATTGCCTATGCTTTTAGACAGCTTAAGAAGCATGAACAAAACTATCCCACACATGATTTAGAGATGGCGGCAGTGATATTTGCCCTCAAGATTTGGAGGCATTATTTATATGGCGAGACATGTGAGATTTACACTGATCATAAAAGTCTTAAGTATATTTTTCAGCAGAGGGACTTGAATTTAAGGCAAAGAAGGTGGATGGAGCTCTTAAAAGACTATGATTGCACGATTATGTACCATCCAGGAAAGGCAAATGTGGTGGTGATGCCTTGAGTAGAAAGTCTATGGGAAGTCTTGCACATAGCGAGGGTTAGAAGACCAATGGTGAGAGAGTTCCAGAACTTGTTAATAGAGAGTGGATTTGAAGTCGCTAGTGCGCAATCCTTATTAGCTCATGTTCAAGTTCATTCTACCTTGTTAGAAGACATTAAGGGTAATCAAGGAGAAGATCCCTTTTTGAAGAAGGTTATGGAAGAGGTCCAAGCGGGCAAAGCTTCAAAGTTTGTTGTTGATTCTGATGGCGTTTTGCGACTTGGAAAACGCTTATGTGTTCCTAATGTGTCTAATTTGAAAAAGAAGATATTAGAGGAAGCACATCATTCTTCTTATACTATTCATCCAGGTTCTACAAAGATGTATCAAGACTTGAAAGAGTTCTATTGGTCGGAAGTTTTCCTAGGAAGCGTGCGAGTGAGGTCAAAGCACGCTGAAAAGACCCATGTTGGTTTGTGGGGACAGTCGTCAATCCATAAAGCAGCAGGAGATGTTATAAATGACTGCGGAGTTCTGATGGGATCCGGTGCATCAGTGCGGAGTTCATGTAATGCCCGGGGATTGCGAAATCGGGGAGTGATCGCCGGTGCAGGAGAGGCGACAAGGAGCCGGCTCTGGCGCAGACTTCGAAAGCAGAGGGGTACATGAATGAACTGATTACACACCCGAATGAGAGGGATCCTGAGATTGTATAGGTATGGGACTATACAGTTAAGGAGGGCTTATATGAATTGATTTGTACTACCTATACCAACAAGATGCATCTTCTTTTCGGTAGCCCAAATTGAAAGAACTCCATGCGTGCTTGACTTGAGCAATTTTGGGATGGTGACCTCCTGGAAGTTTTCCTAGGAAGCGTGCAGTGAGGACAAAGCACAATAAAAGACCCGTGTTGGTTTGTGGGGACGATACAATTCATAAAGCAAGCGGCGAGATGTTAAACCCTCCGCTTTTGAAGTCCAAGAGAGCGCTCTGTCCGTGTTTCTTGCACCGGCGATTACTCAATCGTAATCCTCAAGCGAAAAACACCACAGGAAATATATTATGGCAGAGTTTCCAGCACCCCACAAATACTTTATTGCAGCAAATGAAACTTAGCACCAATAAGTTTACCAGCGAGAGAGTAAAACTCACCTCATGGAAAAGTTCGCAGGATCCATCCATTGGAAACTTCTCTATGAGCCTTGAACGCCTAAGTATCCCTGAATTGTTCATCTGGAGAAAAAGCAAACCATTATGGCGCAGTGGTCCATGGAACGGTCAAATTTTTCTTGGGATACCTCGCATGAACTCAAACTACCTTGACGGGTTTTACTTAGGTGGGGCAGATGAAGATAATGGCACTTACTATCTTACTTATACCTTTGCAAATCAGTCTGATTTGGTTATGTTTGTGTTGGGTGCTAATGGAAACTTTCAGGAACTCCATTGGGATTATGCAAAGAGAAATTGGTTCATCCAGGGGTCAGTTATGACTTCTGATTGTGATGTTTATGGAATGTGTGGCGCGTTTGGAAGCTGTGATCCTACAAGTTCGCCAATCTGCAGCTGTTTGAGAGGGTATGAGCCAAGGAATGCAGAGGAGTGGAACAAGCAAAACTGGAGCAGTGGATGTGTTAGGAAGCAGCCTCTGCAGTGTGAGAGAGTCACGAACGGGAGTGCAGCTGGCAAGGCTGATGGGTTTTTGAAGCTGCAGAAAGCCAAGGCTCCAGACTTTGCCCTGTGGTCGTTTTCGTCTGATCATGGTAATGATTGCATAACTAAGTGCTTGGGAAACTGCTCTTGCATAGCATATGCATATGACCCTGGCATTGGCTGTATGTTATGGAGTGGAGACTTATTTGACATACAGATGTTCTCAAGTGGAGGAACTGATCTTTATATTCGGGTTCCCTATTCAGAGCTTGGTAAGTTTTCTTCCCCCCCTTTTTTTTTGTTCTCCCCGGGGTGGGTGCTGCTGGGTGTGGGGTATTTTGGTTTACTAACATGACTTGGAAAGTTATATGTTTATTTTCAATGAATGATTCATCAATTTTTGTATATGACATGCAGATCACAAACTGAAATTGTTTTAACTTTGGCTTGCAGATAAAGAGAAGAAAAATGCCACAGTGATCATAGCAATTGCAGTTATAGTAGGAACTATTGCTATTGTGACTTGCACATTTATCTTGTGGAGAAGGATTGCAAGAGGAGGTGATCTCTCATTCTACTATTGCCTTGGTGGGCTAAAAATTCTTAGATTCAATTTTGTTGATTAATTACTATATTTTGGGCATGGAGGAGTACTTGGCATGATTTGAAATGTGGCTAGCTTTTATTGGAACTATATTGGCTCTCAAATGGATTTCGACGCATCCCAGTATATAAATTACTCTTTCCTGGTCTAATTACTTCTTTAATTTAGGACTTGCTCTCTTGACCGAAACTACTTGTGTTGCAAATAGAGGTTCCAGGCTTCTGCAAATAGCTTTACTATTCCAGAATGATATTGCTACTTTTTATTATTAGAGTGCATGAGATATATATAGTACATGCAATTTAAAACATCACAAGTAGTGTGAGCAGACGGGATATAATTGAAATTATATATATGTCTTCCTATTGAGATTAATTTGTAGATTGTTGATATTTGAATACAGAGGGAGCACATTTGATAATTCTAGGAAGCCAGAAAAATATCACGAGCAAAGTTAAACTCCCAGAGCTTTCTCAATTTGAGTTTCAAAGAGTGGTCACCGCAACAAACAACTTTCACATAGCTAATAAGCTAGGGGAAGGTGGTTTTGGACCGGTGTATAAGGTACTTTTGGCATGGTAAATTTCATCATCCTACAAATCATGAGTTTCATGCGTTACATCTTAAATTTATCTTTTAGGGTCAATTGGAAGATGGACGAGAAATAACCGTTAAAAGACTTTCAAAGGCATCCGGACAAGGCTTAGAAGAATTTATGAATGAGGTCTTGGTAATATCAAAGCTTCAACATTGGAATCTTGTTAGGCTTCTTGGATGTTGTATAGAAGGAGATGAGAAGATTTTGATCTATGAATATATGCCAAATAGAAGTCTTGATACGTATATGTTTGGTTAGCTCCCGCTCATCTCCTTTTTCTTTATCAATACATATAATATTGCACCAAGATGACTTGAGGTGAAGAGGGAATGGGGAAATTCTTACTTGATGAAAATCTCTTACAAATATACAATTTTTTTTATTCCTTTGATTTTTGTTTCTTCTACTTATATTCTATTGAGATGTTCTTAGTTCACCCGTTTAATGTCATGGCAGATCCATCTAAAAAAGTACTAAATTGGAAACAACGTTTTAATATAATAGAAGGAATAGCTCGAGGTTTGCTATACCTTCACAGAGACTCTAGATTGAGAGTTATACACAGAGATATGAAGTTAAGCAATATATTGCTTGATGATGAACTAAATCCAAAAATCTCAGACTTTGGGATGGCAAAGATTTTTGGTCGCACTGAAGATGTGGCCAATACTAGAAGGGTTGTTGGGACATTGTAAGGCTTCTTTTGTCTTCTTTGTTTGTTACTTTATATTCACTTTATATTTAAACTGATAGTTAAGAATATTAACCTCAAAGTTTATACAGTGGTTATATGCCGCCAGAATATGCTATGCAAGGGCTATTTTCAGAGAAGTCTGATGTATTCAGCTTTGGTGTTTTATTGTTGGAGATTATCAGTAAAAGAAAAAATACTAGCTTTTATGAGGATGCCGAATCTTTGACTCTATTAGGATTTGTAAGTCTCTTCAATCAGTTATCTTAACATAAAAAATCTTTATCTAATCATCTTAATGTTGTTATATATGATTTTGACTCTACAGTTTAACAAATAGTTTCTGCTTGTTAATGTTCGTAGGCATGGAAAATGTGGAATGCTAATAACACTACACCTTTGATTGATCCGGAAATATCAAATCCAAGTTATAATATAGATATTATGAGGTGCATACATATTGGTCTTCTATGTGTACAAGAACTTGCAAGGGATAGGCCTACAATGACTACAGTGATTTCAATGCTTAATAGTGAGACTATAGATCTTCCTCCTCCAAAGCAGCCAGCATTCATTCATAAACAGGCTATTTTTGATGTGGAGTCTTCTAGTAGAAATGATGACTTATGCTCCGCCAATTATGTGAGTATAACAAATATCCAAGGAAGATAAAGGATTTGATCATTTGATTTTAGTGATGTAACATAATTACATTATTGATACCTGTGTTCCCGTGATTTGTGGCTATCTAGCACTTATAATTACATTCTTGATACTTGTATTACCATTTTTTTTTTATGTTCATACCTCTTCTTCATGCTCTACAAAAAGATTTTTGAAAAGATCCTACAGAGGTAACAAAGGAGGAAACGAAATGAACCCATTATTTTATTCTCTTCGGGTGAATATAAATTCTTAATTATAAATATTCCAAATTATTCTTAGCTTTACGTTCACATCAAAGAATGTAAGATATGAAAATATTTATTCTAGAAATGTGTAAAATTAGTTTAGGGCATAACGACACTCTGGTGTTCAAAATCGATCCAAATCAAATTAAAACTGAAAATCGATTTAAAAAATAAAAAATCGATCAAAATTGAAATAAATCGATTTGAATTAATTCTTAATTTGTGAAAACTGAACCAAATTGAATGATTTTTTGTTCTTATTTCCAATACCGAACTAAACTAAACCGAATCAATGACATATTACGTTAATAATTGTGTGTGTCACGACCCGACCTGTGAATGTATGTGACCGGCACGTGAGAAATCTCATTCCCACATAAGCCTCATGACCTCTGAGTCTCTCTGTATGTATAAAATGATATATCTTTTGATTCTGAAATCATAACTTTGTCTAAAACTCTATTTAAACTTTATATATGAAATTATATAACTGAAATACTTGATATATAAAACTTTGAAAATCTCTTAATCATACTCTGAAAACCAACTTAACGGGTGAACTGAATCATAAATACATTTTTGATTTATTGCATAAATTCTATTCAAACCCTACAATTTCAAATTCATACTTATGAACTGAAAACGTATACATATCTGTTTCTAATACTTAAATTAAATAAATAATCTAAAAATAATGCATGCCTCGGATCCTGTCTGCACATCTACTGGAGCACTCTGCTCTAACAAGACTTTAGCTAGACCTTATTTCAAAGTAAGACTCACCACTGAAATGATGGCGTCTACCAAACTGAAAGCTGAGCAACATCTGCACCTGCAACTATGAGGAGGAAGAGAAAAGGATGAGTCAATGGATTCAGTGAGTGAGCTCTCACCCATCTCCCACATGGGACAATAACAACAATAAAAAATATAGATATACATGCATTGGAAAACATTTCCAATATTTACATAACATAGTTACTCTAGGAAAACATCTTCCATTCCACAGTTCATAGAAAAACATTTCTGAGTTCTTACTTTAGTAAGAAAATCATTTCTCATATACATAATGGCTCTTAAATCAAATATTCTCTTAAAAACATCAATAATCTCTAAAAGTATAATTAACAACACTCTACTAGAGAAATACGGATCTCTAGTTATGTTTCGCATAACGATACATCCTATAGCTATGCATGTTAACCATGACATAGCAATTTCTGTGCTTTATGATCCATCGAGGATCTAAATCGGACACCTAACTAGGTTTTATTTCTGCTCTATGAGATTGTCCTTCAGGGCAACTTGGTACCAAGGTTAACGATCATTTTTTCCCAGCCGTTAACTCACTATTTGTTTCTCTATAGCTGCCGTCTAGTCTTTAAATCATAAATTAATCATTTCTCTAAAACTCTATCATATATAAATACTCTACTCTTGGTATCAAACTCTTTCATGCATAAATACTCTATTCCTCGAAATCATCAAGATAATTTATAATATTTCTAATTGCAATCATATTCATACTCTAACTCTTTATAAAACCATTTAAATATAGAACTCTTGAGATTCTAAAAGTTCTGGATTCATATAACTTTAGCAACTTGACTTTAGCATAACTGTGACTCTAAAATCATGTCCAAGGAATTACCTGCTTGCAGGCATTCCGATTTCAAGCTCACAGAATATGTATCTGGCAGTCACTATGAATCATACTGAATTCCATATTATTGGAATATCATAAAAGCTGAATTTATAAAATCTTATTTCTCAAGATAACCTCTTTTCATAACTTGATAACTCTAATATCGACTTTGATATAGAAAGGTTCAAAATCGTAAAATCTCTAACATTATAACATAGCATCTCTATTTGACATATTTGCCAAAATATCTTAATTGATGCTCTAAAATCATATTTTGAAATCTCAAGGCTTGAAGCATAAGGTATCATAGACTCTTTGTCGTAAATAGGATCACGACGGGGTCGGCGAAAAAAGAATTTTGTTTGAAAATTTGGAGTCGCCACCAAGTTTATTGAAATTGGGAAAACATGGAAAAAACCTGTTATTTTTACAAATGGTCTTTGCAAAGCAGTTGAGTTAGGGAGTCGGTTATGCATAGAAGGGCAAACATTTAATCCTGCAGCACTTACACCAGTACATAGTCGTAGTGAGTCATATAATTGATTTGTGCAGATTATTAATAACTCTTTTGAAATATTTATTCTTCCATTTGTTATTTACAAAAAAGATAAAAAAGCTTCTTTAAAAAGAAATTTTGGAGCATCAAACTGTCACAATTCAAATGTCCAAAATATTAAGTTAACAAACCGTCCCGGCTAAATTAATATTTTTATTTGAAATAAAATATTTGATAAATAAGTAAAAATCTTATAAATATTTACAATCAAGAAAAGAAAGAAAACAAATAGTTTTGGTATTTTTTATAAAAGAAAGAAAAAATAAAATGATTAAATAAATAAATACAAAGCGAGAATAAATATATTTAGAAATTTGAATCATTAATTGTATCACAGCTCAAATGTCCAAATTATTAAGTTAACAAGCAGTCTCGGCTAAATTAACATTTTTAACAAAATATTTCTCTAAAAAAAAAAGAAATTCATTAAAAATTATTAACAAGTAAAATAAATATGTAAATTTAATTTTTGACTTGACTGAGGATGAATCACATAACTCTTTACGTATCCCCTAGTGCAATAGAGAATTCAAAGTCACGTAGTTCTGTATAAAATATTTGTGAATTTATAAACTTGATTTTTTTGAAAATGAATTTTTAGAATATCAAGCTGTCACAGCTAAAATATTCTAGAATACAGAATTAATAAGCCGTCACGACTCAATTAATCCTATAATAATTATTTTGTTATTATTCTTTTTTTTTTTTTGACATCACATGGACAAGAACAAAATTTTTTTTAAAAAAAAAAAAAGGAAGGAAAAAAGAATTTTTTATCAGAGCTCATTCCCAAATAAATATGTAAGAATATATATATATAATAATAATAATAATAAGCTATTTCTAAAAAAAAATAAAAATAAAAATGCATATCCTATAAGCCCATGAATGATAATTTAAACCAAAAAATCTACAGGAAAACGGCATAAGAAAAAAAACAAATCAGTAAAATAGAAATGGGAATCCTAGGCACAAAGTATTTATTTATTTTTTTTAGACACGCTACCAATTGGGATTAGGAATTCATTTCCCTTTTGAAACCAAAATAGTCTGATCTTGGTTTAGATGAGAAGCTGCCATACACTCACAGCAACATAAACACACCTACACAAATTCCCAATGAGAGAGAGAGGGAAAAAAAGAAATCAGAGAAGGAGATGGGAGAGGGAGTGCGATAGAGAGAGAAAGAGAAGGGAAGCCATGGAGGAAGAAGGAAAGATGGCGGACAGAGGTCCAGGCCAGCCCGGTCGACCACGAGGCAGCCTTACCTGAGAAGGGGGGAGCTTTGTTGAAGGCCGCGGTTGGATCTGTGGACCTTGCGGGTGATTCTGCGCCAACGCTGGGCTTGACCGGGGCAAAGGTCGGCCTTGATGATGTGCTCCCTATGCGGTGGATCGATCTCCGACGTTGAAAAGGGTCATGAATGCGTTTGTACGAGGATGAAAGCGGGTGCCTCCCACGGTGCTCCTGACCGGCGGCGGCTCAACACGGTGATGCGATCTTCTTGCGGCCTTCTCGTGGCTTGATTCATGGCCTGGTTCAATCTTCGCACGCAAGTGCGATGTTCTGAGCACCATGTGAGGCGGAGCGCCGCGACTCCGGCGGTGCCACGGTGGGGGCCGGTTCCTTCTCCTTTTAGTTTCTGGTTTCCCTTTTATGTTTGAATCGGGACTGTTATTTGTTAAATTTGACTGTTGATGAACTTTTGGACTGTGATTCTGGGTTTTGATCTTATTTGTGCTTGGCTAGGAATGACCGGGTTATATGGTTGGTCCATTTATTTGTTCACAGAGATATGGAGTTCACTGGGAAACATAATTTGGTTTTGAAAATGAAAGAAAAGAAAAGGAACGATGATTCTAAAATTGAGATGAATTAACGCTTCACCATTGCTTACCTGTGTCTATCTATCCCCGTATTTGTTCCTTCTCCTTTTAGTTTCTGTGATTTTTCCCAGGTCTCTCTTTCAAGAATCCGACCAAGTTTTCAACCCCCCCCTTATACATGCTTTGTCGATTCAATTTTAATTTTTCTTTGATTTTCCTGGATATCCGGGATTTTATGCTCTTGATTGAAAGATCTCGGTCTTCTGATTATTGCTGACTCTGCTGGTTATTGCTGACTTTACTGACTGCATGCTATTGATCATCTTCCCCAGCAACCATTGCTCAACTGGCTCCATCTTCTTTTGGCATCTTTTAGGCTGTTGTAGTTTCTTTTTTTTTTTTTATAAATAAAATAACATAACAAGGATAAAGATGAAACAGGCTAACGATCATATTTTTTGTTTTTTTTGTTTTTTTTTTGTTTTTGTTTTTTTTTTTTTGCAAAGAGGTGAAATGGGTCAGAAAAAGAGGTGGGCTTTAGTCTAACAACCAAATAAACAAAATGAGCTTTAATAAAAATGACAAGGACAACCAAGAATGAAATAGATGAGATAGACTAAAAGAAAATTTTTAACCCGGACAAAATCAAGTGTTCACACTCTTAAACGTGTTTGATAAAATAACAACTTATCACATCATATATTCTAGTAAGAAAGTTCTTCATAAATATGTATAAAACCTTTTTTATAACACTCTAATAATCAATCATGGTCTCATGGTTTTCTAAAATACATAATTCATGCTCTTTGAAAATCATACTCTTGTTTAACTTGTCATACTTGAAAATCACACACACACACACACACACACACACACATACACACACACACACACATATATATATATATATATATATATATATATATATATATTCATAATTTTATCTCTAGTGTCATATTTGACAGTCATCATGCATTAAACATAATCATAATGGATAAACTAAGGCTAATGAGATCAAACCCACTCAACATTTAGAGATGAGAGTATGTGGACACTAGCAACTTGACCTCCAAAGCATGGAATGACACCAACAACTGCCATAGAACAACATTGACTCAAGATCAGTCTCCGCTAATCTCTAAACAACTCTAATATAACTTTAACAATATTGGGGGAGCACCCTTACTTGACAACAATGGGAGAAACAACAAAGCCCAAACCATGGAACATGTAAAGGAAATGAAGGAGATGACAAAACCAACACAAACCCTTACCTTTAATCTTGGAAGGAGAAGGATTGATGATGGATTGAGTGAGAAAGGGTTGGAAAGCTCCTTAGAGGGTTAAGGTTCAGGTTTCTGCCCCAAAATCCTGAGCTTGGGGTGTTTTATAGGGGTGGAGATCCCACTTATCAAAATTGCATCGTTTTGCATTGTGCTGTCATCTGACCCACTCACTGCAGCGAGCCAAATGAAACAGCCACTCACTGCAGCGAACATATCTCGCTGCAACGAGCCTTCTGGCCCACCTTCTCGCTGCAGTGAGCATGTTCTGCAGAATTTTGCAGCAGTAGCAGCACCCCAACTCCATCCCTTGGCCTTTCACACCACCGGGGATTTCTCGGCAACATGACTGGGTTTCGGGAGACCTTAGGGCCATACAGGACTTGTTCAAGGACACGTGTACTTGGGGTATCACAGTATGTGTATGTGTGTGTGTATTAAATATATATTAGTTAGATGTAACACTTATAAAAAATTTCATATACATATCTAAATTCGTTCATATTTTAACTCAATATTTTATATATATTTTTTACTATACATTAATTATTTTAATTTGATTGATGTGGTTTTGTTCAAGTCTCGTATCATTTTTTTAACTTATTAATTAGTAAATATTATTGCATATTAGCATAATTTTTAATATTAGCTTAGATTTTATAATCATATAGTCTTATTTATTATTGTTTATAGTCACTTTTTTATATTTTATAAGTTTTTTTTAGTAAAAACCAAAAATCAAACCAATTCAAACTGATTTAAATTGATTTTATTTGGTTCAGTTCTTCAAAAGTAATCAAACTGAACTGAATCGGAATAAAATTTATTGATTGAATCAATTAGTTTTTACCTCGAAACCAAAAGAAACCAAGTTGCTGACACCTCAATGACGGCATACACTTCTGGGAATCATAAGATTCTTTCACTCGAACAAATGATATTTTAAAATGTTCACTTCTAAAATATTCTCATCTCATCTCTCATTGGAGGATGTTCCCTGTGGAACTTACAGTATGCAACTCAAGTCCAAGCCACATAGCAGGTGAAGCTAAAAAAGATCAGACACTATGTCATAAGTTCAACCTGAGAGAGAGATGGTATAGGTTAGGATACTAAAAGCTGTGTGAGAGAAAGAAGATGGTCTCCCTCTCACCTTTATTGGTCGTATATCTTCGGCTAATGTTGTTCGCTATCTCAGCTTCGGCCTTTCCAAATGTTGGTTGATCCACCACACCAGTTCTGCCTTGCAGGTCCCTCATTGTGTTGAGCTTTGCGCTCAACCTCGCTCTCCTCAATTTTGGGTCGCTCTATATCTGAAGGCTTATGAAGCAAATGTCACGACCCAATCTTAGGTCATTATCGACGCATAGGCCAGATGAACTCACCTAACCAGGCAAGCCTAAAGATATGATCTCACTAAAATAAATTTCAAACTTAAATACTTTGGCTACCGAAAATTTGGTAGCACCTCCCTTAAATACTAGACAATACATATATTAAATTTACCTGCTACATAATCCAATTTCATAATCTAGAATCAACAGCCAGAATATTCCAGTAATTCCAGATATACAAAATAATTAGGCTTAAACTCTTGCTCATACATATAATCGAAATACCTAACCTATGTCCTATAGCTGCAAAATATTATAGTCAACAACTAAAAAACCTCAACTGATAATAGAGGCCTACCAAAAAGAATATCCTGGCCAACCGCAATCCCAGGAACCTGCTACTTAGCTACTTGAAAATCTGGAGGAAAAAAAATGGAAGGGGTAAGTCAAACAGATCCAGTGAGGACTATAAACAATGTGGACAAGAAGGAGAAACCGATCAATGCATGAGCATGTGATATAAAATGGAATAGACTATAGATCATACACATTTCTAAAAGCCAAAAATAAAAATATAATAGTCCATACTTCCTATACTTCTTCCACAGTTTGAAAATAAATACTCTTCGAAATTTTATTCCTAAGCAGAATATAAAAAATAAATTACTAAATACTCTTTCCCACTATTTTCTCAAATTCTTTATTCTCACATAAAAATTTACTTCGTCATCAAATACTCAATACTCATGAGGGTTACAAAAGAAGCGTAAATCTTATTTGGGTAGTAATCTCAACCCGTAAATCATAAGGTTTAGTAGTTCTCAAATAAAGTTCTTTCAAATTTTTATCTCACTAAAAGAAACTATGTGCACATAGGCCGTTACATCTCTTTACTACGGCAAGCGGTAATGCCATTATATCTCTTCATTGTGGCGAGCGATAATGCTGTTATATCTCTTCACTACGGCTAGCGGTATTGCCATTACTTCTCTTCGCTATGGCAAGCGGTAATTCCATCTTAGAACCCATCATGGTTTTCTTAAATAAATTTTTATCAAACACAATTTATAAATCTAAAACTCAATCTTCATATTAATCTAACTTTGCAAGTTTCAAATATCATAACTTTTCCAATGCACATTGAAACAACATATAGCAAAATCATGGCATTATAAAATCAACAAAGAGAGCTAGTAATAATTTCAACCAAATCATCGAGTCAACCAAATCATCAAGTCAACCAAATCATCAAGTCATATTAATAACTATCATATTTGAGAAAATCAGCTAATCAAACTAACCAATTAATCCAAGTAGCACAACATAAATTTTTTTATCAAATCTAATAAATTAGTTTCTCCTATCAAAACAATTTAAAACATCGCCACTATGTAAATAGCCACTCACAGTGCAAAGGGATCAACTAGGCCTCTCCCTGACAGCTCCGGAGGGAGTAGCTCGCTCCGCGTCAACAGAATCTAGCAAACATAGCATTTTGACAAGTTTAAATAATTTATTTCAAAACAATTTATCAATTGGAGAGCCTATTGAACAAAATCCCCAATTTATGGAACCTAGGATTCCTAAGAATTAGAGAAAAATCAAGTCTTAATACTACCCACTACAACCTATAATATTAGAGCTTCTAACTCACTAGATTTACACTTAAAATACCAAACATATACCCATCCACTATTTTGAGAGCTCACTAGTTTTTAAGATATATCCTACAGTAACCAAAAAAATAATGAGATTGAGATTGGAGACTTACCTCAAGCTTTGGAAGCAAATGGGTATGAAGATTTACTGACAAACTAAGCTCACAATGGAGTTTGTGGGTTGAAAAGAAAAGATAAGAAAATAAAAGAAAGGGAAGAAGAAGATGAAGGGGACGCTGGATGAGGGAAGGGAATGTAGAGAGAGAGAAGGTGAGATTTGGGGGAAAGAAGGGAAATGGGTTCCGGTGGTTTCATCTACCTTTCCCCATTTTTTTTTCTTGTATTTAAAGACCTTTCAATTACCAAACTACCCCTCCATTAAGTTTTTCCTTTTTTTTGTTACGTTACAGTAGAATAGTCACATACCTGTCCCCAGCTGATGGTTGGTTGGTGGTGATGGTGACTCAGGGGAGGGAAGATAAGGGCATAAAACTCCCTTTAAATTTATAAGGGGTGTCACTGTAATGTCATCAAAATAATTAAGGGAATATTAAAAACTAGAGGGAAATGAATATAACATTAAAGAATCTCATTAAAAGTCTCTGTAATTTCCCAAATTTTCATTAATTGATGATATAAAACTATTTTACATTGTCAATATATATAACTTAAACACTTAAAAACAACCAAAAGCATACGTTCAACAGCTCAATTTCATGATAATTTAAAGGTAATAATAGTCAACTTAATTTAACAAGATAAAATAATTGGAATAAGCTCTTGATTTTAAACAACTCATAGATAAGAGTAGACTCATTCAATCGAACTAGGTCAGAATGTCTAATTTTTATATGCGCTCAATCTCAATCATATTAGTAGGTTAAATTGATTTGACCATCTAGACAGAAATTATTTTTGATATTTCCAAATTATTAACTAACTAATACAGAGTGAGAAGTTTAAAGCTGATTTCGAATATATAAAGAAACTTCAATTATAATAAAAATAAAATATGAAAAGTGAAAGCTAGTATTATATAAAATCCAAATTTATAAGTCAACCATACCCACTAGTTATTTAACACATCTACGAATTGACAGAAACTTTAATCACTTTCTTATTAAAACTTGTTAATAATAAACTCGTATATTTTTCTTCTTGTTTGCTTTCAATTCTTCTGGCTGGAACTCCACAAGGTGTTCAGACTCGGGATCTATACTCTGTTAAGGACAAAAGCAGAACCAAGTCTTCCACTGCTTCCCAAACACTCCAATCCAGCCGACAAAGCGATTCATGTCATTATGGGGTTAAGTCAGTTTAGAGACCTACCTGTTTTGCTAACACTTTCCTTTTTGTCCATACATGTAACCACTTCTCTAGACACTATCACCTCCTCTTATATCCTTAAGGACCCCGAAACATTAACCTCCAACGATGGTATGTTCCATCTAGGATTCTTTACCCCTACAAACTCAACCTTTTCCTACCTCGGAATTTGGTATATGTCCAAACCACCCGTCATATGGGTTGCCAACAGAGACCAACAACTCAAGGATTCTTCTGGGGTGCTCAAAATCTCTGAGGATGGGAACCTTGTTGTGATGAATGGACAAAAACATATTCTTTGGTCAACAAACGTGTCCAATATTGCATCCAACACAACAGCTCAGCTTCTCAACACTGGAAACCTTGTGTTGCAAGAAAAAACCACAGGAAATATATTATGGCAAAGTTTCCAGCACCCTACAAATACTTTATTGCAGAAAATGAAACTTAGCACCAATAAGTTTACCGGTAAGAGAGTGAAACTCACATCATGGAAAAGTTCGCAGGATCCATCCATTGGAAACTTCTCTGCGAGTCTTGAACGTCTTAGTATCCCTGAAGTGTTCATTTGGATGGAAAATCAACCATTCTGGCGCAGTGGTCCATGGAACGGTCAAATTTTTCTTGGGATACCTGACATGAACACAAACTACCTTGATGGGTTTTACTTGGGTGCGGCAGATGAAAATAATGGCACTTATTATCTTGCTTTTACCTATGCAAATCAGTCCGAGTTGACCATGTATGTGTTGAGTGCTAATGGAAACTTATATGGACTCAATTGGGATCATGCCAAGAGAAATTGGTTCATCCAGTGGTCAGCTATAAATTCTGAGTGTGATGTTTATGGTATATGTGGAGCGTTTGGAAGCTGTGATCCTACAAGTTCACCTATCTGCAGCTGTTTGAGGGGGTATGAGCCAAGGAATGCTGAGGAGTGGAATAGGCAAAACTGGAGCACTGGATGTGTTAGGAAGCAGCCTCTGCAGTGTGAGAGAGTGGCAAATGGGAGTGAAGCTGGCAAGGGAGATGGGTTTGTGAAGCTGCAGAATGCCAAGGTTCCAGACTTTGCCCTGTGGTCGTCTTCCTTTTTTGATGATTGCAAAACTCAATGCTTGGAAAACTGCTCTTGCATAGCATATGCATTGGACCCTGGCATTGGCTGTATGTTATGGAGTGGAAACTTGATTGACACACACATGTTCTCAAGTTGAGGAACTGATCTTTATATTCGGGTTCCCTATTCAGAGCTTGGTAAGTTTTTTTTTTTTCCTTTTTTTTTGGGGGTTACAAACATGGCTTGGTAAGTTATTTATTTGTTTTAAATAAATGATTATTAATTCTTGTCTGTGACATGCAGATTACAAATTGAATTTGTCTTAACTTTGGCTTACAGATAAAGAGAAGAAAAATGCCACAGTGATCATAGCAATTGCAGTTATAGCAGGAACTATTATTATTGTGACTTGCACATTTATCTTGTGGAAAAGGACTGCAAGAGGAGGTGATCTGTCATTCTACTACTGCCTTGGTGGACTAAAAGTTCATGGATTCAATTTTGTCGATTAATCACTTCTTATATATTTTGGGCATGGACGAGTACTTGATTTGAAATGTGGCTTATTTTTATTGGAACTAATTTTGATCAACACATATTATGGATTTTGACGCATCCTAGCATATAAACCACTCTGTCTAATTACTTCTTCGATTTAAAACATCATTAGTAGTGTGGACTGGCTGGTTTTAACTGTATGTTTTCCTGTAAAGATTAATTTATAGATTTTTGATATTTGAAAACAGAGGGAGCACATTTGATAATTCTAGGAAGCCAAAAAGATACCGCGAGCGAAGTTAAACTCCCAAGCTTTCCCAATTTGAGTTTCAAAGGCTTGCCACCGCAACAAACAACTTTCACATAGCTAATAAGCTAGGGCAAGGTGGTTTTGGACCAGTATATAAGGTATTTTTGGCATGGTAGATTTCATCATCCCACAAAGCATATATGGGTTTCATGTTGTTACATTTTAAATTTATCTTTTAGGGTAAATTGGAAGATGAACAAGAAATAGCCGTTAAAAGACTTTCAAGAGCATCTGGACAAGGGTTAGAGGAATTTATGAATGAGGTTTTAGTAATATCAAAGCTTCAACATAGAAATCTTGTCAAGCTTCTTGGATGTTGTATAGAAGGAGATGAGAAGATTTTGATATATGAATACATGCCAAACAGAAGTCTTGATGCATATATATTTGGTTTGTTCCTGCTCATCTCCTTTTTCTTATCAATACATATAATAGTGTACCAAGATGGACTTGAGGTGAAGAGGAAAAGAGAAAATTTCTTATTTGATGAAAATCTCTTACAAATATACAATTTTTTATTCTATTAATTTTTGTTTCTTCTACTCGTTCTATTGAGATATTCTTAGTTTAGCCATTTAATGTCATGGCAGATCCGGATAAAAAGGTACTAAATTGGGAACAACGTTTTAATATAATAGAAGGAATAGCTCGTGGTTTGCTATACCTCCATAGAGACTCTAGATTGAGAATTATACACATAGATATGAAGTTAAGCAACATATTACTTGATGAAGAGCTAAATCCAAAAATCTCGGATTTTGGAATGGCAAAGATTTTTTATCGCACTGAAGATGAGGCCAATACTAAAAGGGTTGTTGGGACATTGTAAGGCTTCTTTTGTCTTCTTTGTTAGTCACTTTATATTCACTTTATATTTAAACTGATAGCTAAGAATATTAACCTCAAAGTTTATACAGTGGTTATATGCCGCCAGAATATGCTATGCAAGGGCTATTTTCAGAGAAGTCTGATATATTCAGCTTTGGTGTTTTACTGTTGGAGATTGTCAGTAGAAGAAAAAATACTAGTTTTTATGAGGATGCCGAATCTTTGAGTCTATTAGGATTTGTAAGTCTCTTCAATCAGTTATCTTAACATAAAAAATCTTTATCTAATCATCTTAATGTTGTTATATATGATTTTGACCCTACAGTTTAACAAATAGTTTCTGCTTGTTAATGTTCGTAGGCATGGAAAATGTGGAATGCTAATAACACTACATCTTTGATTGATCCGGAAATATCAAATCCAAGTTATAATGTAGATATTATGAGGTGCATACATATTGGTCTTCTATGTGTACAAGAACTTGCAAGGGATAGGCCTACAATGACTACAGTGATCTCAATGCTTAATAGTGAGACTATAGATCTTCGTCCTCCAAAGCAGCCAGCATTCATTCATAGACAGACTATTTTTGATGTGGAGTCTTCTCTTAGAAATGGTGACTTATGCTCTGCCAATTATGTGAGTATAACAAATATCCAAGGAAGATAAAGGATTGATCATTTGATTTTGGTGATGTAAAATAATTACATTATTGATACCTGTGTTCCCGTGATTTGTGGCTATCAAGCACTCAAGCTTTAAATGACAATGTACTATATGGTCAAGCATCAGAGTAGTTCTCCATGATAATCGCCAAAATTAAACCCTGATCCTGGTATGGGTTGGAAATAAAATTTTTACTAGAATTTTTACCCAGTGGTCGTATTCTCTTGATTATGATTGCAGAACTCAGTGCTTGGTAAACTGCTCTTGCGTAGCGTATGCATATGATGCTGGCATTTGCTGTATGTTGTGGACTGGAACTTAATTGACACACACAGCCAACAAAACAGCTCTTGGGTAGTTTATGCATATGATGCTGGCATGTTGGGAAACAACTCAAAATGCTAACAAATAATATTCACATTCCATGTGGCAAGGAATAATTGATGGGGAAAAGATATGATTTAGAGACATGTGATTTCCATCCGGTCAAAATATATATTGGTTAATGATTGAAGATAAAATCTGCATAGATAGATAATTTGTACCAATTAAATTGACCGTGACAATTCTATTAGCCTTAAACGCTGGGATTTAACCGGTGCATGGCGACTGAATTTCCTCTTCAAAGATTTTAAGCCATTTATTTTGTTCGTTGATAGATAGGAACCAAGGAATATGCATCATAAGAAAACACTCTTTTGAGAAACAGTGAGCCACATAAATTCTTTGACTATAGTAACAAGTGGGTTTGCTAACCAAATAAGAAACTAAGAATGAAAATTTCAATTAACTTTAGTAAGATTATTTTAAGTTTTTAATGCATTAAAAGCATTGAAAACCTCTCTACTCTTAATTTGTTACTTAACTAGTATCTTTTGGACCTTAGCAAAACTCTCGAGTCTCTGAAGCACTATATGGTAGGGTATGACTAAGGCTTAGGTGTTAATAATATCCATGGTATATTCAATGGTAAAATTACCACTTTCAAGAATGAAATTCTGGCCCCATTTTCATCTGCCTTCTAGTTCAGTGATAGTAACGTTATTCTCTAAGGAATCTGCAATCACTATGGCTTGCCTTCTAGTGTAAGCAGGTTCTTTTGGAGGAGGAATATCCACAATCTCACTATTAAGCATTGAAGTGACGGTGGCCATGGTTGGCCTGTCTCTCGCAAATTCTTGCACGCACAAAAGTCCAATATGTACACATCTTAGAATATCCTTGTGAAATTCCCAGTTGCGCATCTCTGAGTCTACTAGGGATATTATGTTCTCTTCATTCCATAATTTCCATACCTATATCCATTGAATAAAACATCAAAATTATTTGCAAGAAATAGTTAATCAAGAAAGATGGTGTAAAAAAATAAAAGCCTTACATATCCTAAGAGGCTTAGAGGCAACTCCTCATTGTAAAAGTCAAAGTTTTTCTTCCTGCCTACAATTTCCAATAACAAAACACCAAAGCTATATACATCTGATTTTTCTGAAACTAAGCCTTCTATTGCATACTCAAGAGACATATAACCCCTGCATTTAGGACAAATAGCGATAAATCTCAAATATTTCCTATGAAACAACAATAAAATGAAACCGAAAAAAAAGGCAAGGAATACAAACAATGTTCCAGCAACCCTTCTGGTATTGGCCATACTATCACTACTTGCAATGATTTTTGCCAAACCAAAGTCTCATATCTTTGGGTTCAACTCTTCATCCAATAGAATGTTACTTGCTTTTAGATCTCTATGTATAATTTTTAATCTAGAATCCCTGTGAAGGTAAAGTAAACCTCGAGCAATTCCTTCGATTATGTTAAAGCGTCTTCTCCAATCTAGGATGGCCACATTTGTTGGATCTCAATAAAATAAAAGAATTTATCTTCATGTTAGATGAATTGAACATGTTAAGAATGAATATAGTTTCCTAAACAAAGATAGGAATCAACACTTTTTCCCTTTTATTAATGGAATGGATATAAAATAAACACCATTAAAAAATAGAGATTAAGCTAATAAACTTACCAAATATAATCGCATCTAAACTTTTGTTTGGCATGTAATCATAAATCAGCATCTTTTCATCTCTTTGGACACAATACCCATAAAGTTTCACAAGATTACAGTGTTGAAGCTGGGAAATCACCAACACCTCATTCATGAATTCTTTCAACCCTTGTCCTGAGGTTCTTGAGAGTCTTTAACGGCTATTTGTTGTCCGTTTTGCAACTCTCCCTAAAGACAAAGTGGTGAATTGCTTGAAGAAATTAAAAAACCACTAAAGATAGTACTTAATTAAGAAGAGAGGGTAAAGTAACACCTTGTAAACTGAACCAAAGCCTCCTTGTCCAAGTTTGTTAGCTGAGTGAAAGTTATTGGTAGCAGTTGCAATCTCCTCATATTCTATGAGGGCCAGCTCCTTGAGTTTAATTTCTGGTGAATCTCCAGTTGTGCTCTCCTTACCCTCAGAATGTGCTTTTCCTATTTTTGGATCAAGGCTTTCAATTTTGGGAACTGACAAGCTTAAATTCCAAATTGAATTTTAAATAACTTGAACTGTTTCTTTCTTCCCTTTTTCACAAGTAAAATACTTAATTGGTGATAAACATTAGTCCATCATAAAGGCAGAGGCGGTGAGTGTAGATTTATTACATGTTATGAATTTAGCACTTGAGAAAGCAAATTCTATATATAGTATTCTGTGAAAAAAAATAATGAATAATATTTTTTTGGTACATACCAGTAACATTTTTTTTGGTACAAAATAATATTTGATTAAACTACTTTAAAATATAACATAAAAAAATGTAAAGAAGGTATGTAAATATTTTAATATTGTAAATAAGGATAAATGAATAAATTTTTATTTTATAATGTGGGTTATATGACAATACTGCAAGTTGAACCCAAAAGTGACTTGCATGTATACCAACCAGGTCAGTAGGACAAGGCAAGGTGGCACTTATATAGTTATAATCCTATCTGTTTTTTTTTCCCATTCATTTGCTATTTTATATCAGACATTGCATTTGTATTCTCACAGTTAAAACTTTGGAAATTCAATAAAGAACATTCAATTCCAGTGCTAAAAGTTTCTAGTTTTGCCAAGCTCTAAGGTGTTGAAGAAGGGACAAGTCCATGGTAAATAAGAAGCTCAAATGCTTTTGATCCAAATAGTATTTGAGCCTTCTAGTTATAGACTTGTAGGCTACATTGATATAAGTTATATACTTGCAAACTGTGAAATTCATAGAAGCGAGTTTCTATTCCATTTGTAAGTTAACGCCTCAAATATCACACTGAAATTGTAGTGAAAGTAGGATACATTAATGATCCACAGAATAGAAGTGTTGAACTATTAATGGAACAAAGAACAGGTTCTATCAAATTTCTCTTGTTAACTATGACAATATACCTGCATGTGTAGCTACGCACGTCCAAACCATATATGCACAGACAGCAACTGTGACCGTTACTATTGTCACTACAATGATTAAAATTGTCGGTGCTTTCTTCTTGCTGTTCTTCTCACTGTTATCCGCATTAATCTTGTCTGCATGATCAATGTGAACAACACAATACGCTCAACTTTTATCTTAAAACTTAGTTTAGACAATAATATTTAAATCAGCAGGAAAATAAGATACCAATTTCGGAATTGGATAGCCGTACGTGGAGATCAACTCCACCACTTGGAAATTTCTCCATGTCAATCAAGTCAACACTCCAAGACATGCAGCCTATGGTAGCATCATAGGCATGTGCTAAACAAGAACAATTCTCCAAGCACCGTGTTCTGCACTGGTCTTCTACAAGGTTGAAGCGATCCGCAAGGTCAGGAACCTTCATATTCCCCAGTTTCATGAATCCATCCTGTTGTTTAGCCTCACCCCCTCCATTTCTCAACGCCTCGCACTGCAATGGTTCCTTCCTTACACATCCACTAGTCCAGTTTTTCCTGTTCCATTCATCTAAATTTCTTGGCTCAAACCCACTCAAACAGCTGCAAATTGGTGAACCATTACGATCACAGCTTCCAAATGCTCCACACAGTCCATAAATGTTACACTTGTCGTCATTAAATGGAATAGTCCAAGCCCCTTTCTTTTGGTGCTGCCACCCTGTTATATACCATTTTCCCATTGAAGTCAACTTAAAAGCTGCAAAATCAGACTTGTTTCGCAGATTAAACGTCACAGAAACAGTTCCATCCGATTCGTTTGTAAAGATAAATCCTTCACCAAGATACGTATTGGAAGTTCTTAAGCCATATATGTACACTCCTAGAAAGACCAGACCGTTCCATGGACCAGTGCGCCAATATGGGCGAGAACCATTCCATATGACCACTTCTGGAGCATCTAGTCGTTCAAGGGTAGCAGAGAAGCTACCTTTGGAAGGATCAGAAGGGCTTTTCCAGGAGGTGAGCTTTTGTTCCTTACCTGTTCTGGGATTGGAGCCAAGTTTCATCTCTTTCACAAGTGTATCACAAGGGTGTTGGAAGCTCTCCCATAGTGTCATCCCAGTGTTGCTGTCTTTCAAGACAAGGTTCCCATTGTCCAACAGTTGTGCAGTTGTGTTAGGAGTGGTGATGTTTGGAACATTGGAAGACCATAGTGTCTGATTCTGTCCGTTTAACACCGCCAGGTTTCCATCATCTAATATGGTGACAACCCCGGAAGAGTCCTTGAGAGGTTGGTTTCTGTTGGCTAACCATATGGCCTCGGATTCAAAGAACCAGATTCCCACGTAGCGGTTGGTTGAGCTTCCGGGGCTGAAGAATCCTAGTTTGAAGCCACCTGAGCTTAGTGTACTGGGGTCTTCGATGAATTGAGAAGAGGTAATAAAGTCGATAGAAGAAGCAGAGAAGAAACATATGCTGGAGTAATAGATCAAGAAACCAAGAAAGGTTGTGCAGAAGTTGAACGATCCCCTTGCTGATGAGATGAGGCCTTCACTATATTGAAATGGCTTGTTCACACGAACCGCCATATCTTAACTGATTCCTCACATTGGAAGGTGCCAAATTAGAAAAGATCAAAATTGGCGTTAGTTATGAATTATGATATAGTGTTTTTTCCAGTTGAAGTGCGACAAAAAGAAGAGGACTAATTAATGCTTAATAAGGAAAAGGAAAATGAATACATGCTATGGCAAATAAAAAGAAAATGAGACTAGTGAGAAAGATAGCAGATTGGCAATGATATAATGTTGTTATAAAATTATTACATTTTCTATGCATATGTTTCCAGAGGCCGGAGCATTCGAGCCATAATGCACCTAAGCCAGTGTTGAGCCCTTCACAAATTTTGCATGTGTTGCTGTGTGGGTCAAGGTAGGGGATAAGCTGGTGTGTAGGGTAGTGAATGGGCTATTTCCTCCCCTTTGCCATAAAGGGTATATATGCTGATAGAGCATTAATGAGGGGGCTTATGATTAGCAGCGGATCATGGTAATAATAAATGAGGAATAATAGCCCACGTGGATATTGGGTCGGCCTTCTTGAGCCCAAGATAGTCAGGGTCAAGGGTGCCAAGCTATACGGAGAGCCTTTGAGGCATAACTCAGAGTTGAGGGCCAAGTTGGTCAAGGATCGATGCTGACCGCCCTAGCCGGTACACAAGCGCTATAGCCTCAAGCTTGAATGTGAGTGAAGAGGCTAAGAAGTTAGCAAGTCGATGCCAACTATCCCAACCAGTACACAATGACCATCCCGACTATTGATGTCTAGCTCAAGGTAAGGTAAAGGGTAGGCTGGTGTTTAGGCTAGTAAATGGCTGCCTCCTCTTCTCTACCATAAAGGGTTGTATATATATTGATAGGGCATTAATGACAGAGATTATGATTGAAAGTGAATCATGGTTGTAATAAAGGAGGAATAATAGCCCACACGTGGATATTGGGTTGGCCTTCCCGAGCCTGAGATAGTTGGGGTTAAAGGGTGCCAAGCAATATGAAGGGCCTTTAGTGCATAACTCAGAGTTGGAGAGCCAGGTGATCAAGGACCGATGCCAACCATTGTTGAGCAAAGAGGTCGAGAGAGACCCAAAATTTGGGAAACTTAAACAAATGAATTGAGCAATAAACCACAAAAGCGAGCCAGACACCACATCTTAATCAAAAATCTTAAGGTAACGGGTATACGGGTTCCCTTATCATATGTATTATTCACTCAGTCCAAACTTAACCAATGTGAAACTTCAAACTTACACTTGAAACGAACAACTATCTTAGCCAATACAACATGGTAGTTGTTGTAACTTGTTCGAGGGTGTTGCGAGAGAGGATCAATCTTTTATTGGAAAATTTTGTTGGAGTCGCCAATGATTTTTATTATAAGATAGTTAAAAAATCTGAGCAAAAATAAAATTAAAAAAAAAACACTGGACTAACTCAACATTTTGTACTTTTAGTTTTATTTTTTCATTTTATGATAAGAGAAGAGCAAACACTAATCCCCTTTCTAAATAAACTTCAATCTTTTACTAAAACTAGTCGTAAACTCTACAAAACTAAATCCCAAAGGAATCAACAAAATAACACAAAAAAGAACATGAAAAAAAGGAAGCCCTGGCCCAAAAAATATTTTAACAAAACGATAGTAGCCCAACATCTTTTAGAACCACAAAAAAAAAACTTCTAAGAACAAATGCTGAGAGTTTCTGAAAAGTTGAACCCAAAAAAAAAAAATTCTCAAAAGTAGGGAACAAAAAATTGCGAGAAAGCAAAGGCAGCGACCGCCCAAGACAACATTCGTGGTGTGGTGGTGGTGACTAGGCGCGCGGCTGCTACGTGCTGTGGCAAGGTCTGCTGGAATGGTGGCAGCCGGCATGAGGCATCGCTGTGGCTGAATGGTGGTGTACGGTGGTGACTGGTGGCGGCTTTTGCTCCTTTCGTTTCTTTTTCCCTTGTTCTTGATTTGTTTGAGATGTGGATATTACATATTCTTGTCATCAATTGACACCCCAATTAATGAATTTTATTACTTACATGTATAAAATGAAGAGTTTAGTAAAAGTGATTAAATATCATACTTATTATTTTATTTAAAAAGTCATATAAATAAAATAATTTAATTAGGTATTAGTATAAAATTTTAAAATGAAAGGTTCAAACATGAAACACAACAAAAATTAAACCATGGCAAAGGAAATACCAAATCCATTGATGTTATTAATTGTTGCTTGCTGCTATAGGAACAGTGGCCTGTATCGATAGCTTAGCTAGTACGTTCAGGTTGGAGGATTGAAAATATATAAAAAGATGGAAGTGAAGTGATAATCATACCATACCATAACATACCAGAGTTGACCAGCTGGGGGCTCAAGCTAGCTAGCTTTCTTTCTCGATCCCTTTTATTCTTCTTTCTTCTCTACTTGATATAGCACTGCAAGAACTCTCTCTCTCTCTCTCTCTCTCTCTCTCTCTCTCTCTATATATATATATATATATATATATCAACTCTTGTTCCTCTCTTTGCTCGCTCGCTCCAGCCCTCTCTTGCCACAACTATTTACGACAAGTTTAGGTTATGGTCTCCTTCCATTAACTTTTAAACTTAGCTTTAATATATCTGAATGTTTCTACAGTTTTACCATAATTTTTAATTAAATCAATATAGTTTTAAAATTTTTAATCATGTCTTTCCATTATAAAAATCAATGTAATCAAATTTTTATCAATCTATAATGATAAAAATTAAATTTTTAAATACTTTTAGCAAGATGACATATGTTAACAATAATCAATCAAAACTTTAAATGTCTAACATTTTTAAATTTTATAATAATGAGATTGCTCAAGATATTTGATTATAAATTTTTTTAAAAAATACACTTTATTCTCTCAATTTTAACCCATGTACACTTTAATCTATAAACTTTAAAAATATACAAACAAATTCCCTAAACTTTCGTAAATGCCCGTTTTAGACAAAGTATATATACCCAAAGCCTTCAGGATTTCAAAACTCTTACCTTCTCTACCACTTGCAGCATTTTCTTTTTTCTTTTTCTCTTTTGTTTCTCACTCTTGTACCTATGCACTTTGCCATGCTGATGCTCATGCCGTCATCAATCTAATAATATCTCTCTAATAAAAAATTCCAACACACCAGTCACACAAAATGAAATTTTCACGCAAATAAAAAGCTCGTTTTTCTTTCAAATTCTATGGGCGCACCGCGCACGCGCACACCCACCAAGGCACGAACACAAAGGTACGACCAACTTTTATATAAAATAATAGAGCACAACCTAATTACTGTCACATGCAACTAAACCAGAACAAAGAGCCTAATTTTTTATTAATTTTTTTATTCTCTAATATATATTCATCTATAAAAATATATTTTATCTATTATTATTCATCTTTTAAAGAATTTTAAACATCATTAATTATTTTTTTGGATACCCTTATTAAATTAGAGAGAAATAGAGAGAGTTAATAAATAAATTAACAATGAAACAGTGTCAAATTTGGTGATATAATATTATTAAAATATACTTAAATATAACTAACTTTAAATTTAAGAAAAGATGGATGCTTATTAAAAAATAAAAGAAATGTATTTTCTTCCAATTTGGGGTTAAAACTAATCCAACACAGTAAAAACCCAACAAATACCACACATAACACCTAACCTAGCCACTGGACATGCACCATCTATCCCATTTTGACACCGCACCAGCAGCATGCATTCAGCTCCATCTAACTGTACTGACTTGAGAAATACGATATGTTATACGAACTGAGTTGGATACGAATACAACCAACGAAGAGAAAATCAGATCAGATATCGAATCAGTCAAGGTACTTGTTTAAAGGTTTAGAGGTCCCACAGATTCAATCGGAGTTTAACCGGAATATAATAAAAATATATATAAATATATACATATGATTGATTAGAATATAAATATATATTAAATCATTAATATTAACATAATCAACAAAACAATATTCATAAATCTATAAAAATAAATATAATCCATATAAAATTTCTCTAGTCTCAATCTCACAGCACGATCACAAAGCATTTGAAAATAATATTTGTTAGTAACTAGTGAGGTTTATAGTGAGCAGTGTACAAATAATAGAGAGAGGGGAATAACAACCCAATAGTTTTTGTTAATGTCCTTCTTTAGTTTCATTTTTTTTATTTTTGCTCTATGACTACCATAAGATATCAATATTTAAGTTTTAGAACAAAAAAAAATAAAGTTTTGCAAAAAAAAAAAACGGTCAGACCGGTCTGATTTTCCCAGGTTTTGACCAATTATTGACTCGTTTTGACTTCCCTCGGTTTTTTTATACTAACCGGACGGATCATCGAGCCGGTTCTCAGTTAACCCGGTCGGACCGGCCGGTCCGGTCCAGTATTCTCTTCATTAAATACAACACTTTGTTACCATAAGATGAGTGGATGAGTGACAACCATTTTATTCAATAGTGATAGGATGTTTTTTAATAGTAAAATAATATTATTGTATTTTAAGTAATATTATTTTAATATTTAAAAATAGGTATCCAATTGAGACACTCATTTCATCACTAGTAGATATAATAGTGACCTCCACTTTTACCATCAATCTATCACATCTAATGGTAATAAAGTAGGTGTCCCAATTAGACGCCTATTCTAGGTGTTAAAATAACAATGCACTTATATTTTTAAAAGAGTCTGATTACAAATTCATTTATACTCTTCTCCCCTTTTTTCAAGGAGGACTTCTATCGTCTAATTTGATTAAAATTTTGGGAGAGTAATATATCTTCAAAAGTAGAAGCAGAATCAAAAGTAAAAATATAAAAAAAAAATTTATACATTGAGATGTAACCATAGAAATACATGTTATTTAAATAAAAAATTGTTAAATACCTTAGATAGTTCGATGCCCAAAATATGGAACAAACAATAAATCAACAAAAACAAATCTATCATTTTTCATTCCACCAAGGCAGCATAATGACAGATCACCTCCTCGTGTCGTCCTCTTCCACGAGAAAAATGATCAAGTCACCATGAAAATAGTTCCCACTATGCCTGTGACAAAGATGATCACACTGACACTATTTTTCTTTTCATCTGTCAACCGAAGATAAGTTAAAGTCAGTTTGTATTCTGCATATCATATACAAAAATTTGATCAATTGTATATTTAGAACAAGGCTAGTTTATCCATGAAAATTTCCACGTGATTTTTACTTTTTAGGTCTCACATAGCAATGGCTTCCTCCTCACCCATCCACTTGTTCAATTTTGCCTACTCCATTCTTCTGTGTCCCCAGGCTCGTAACCTCTCAAACAGCTGCAGATTGGCTTTCTCCTGGGATCACAGCTTCCAAAATGCTCCACAAATCCCATAAACATCACACTCAGACGCCTGAGATATCCAGCTAACCCTCCAATCTTTCTCCTTGTAATCCCAAATAGAAAGTTCTATCTTGCCTTGAGAATTCAACATATAGATTGTGAGACGGGCATCAACTGCATTCTCAAAACTTAGATAAACAGTTCCATCTTCATCTCTTACCAAGATGAATCCCTTAACAACCACGTTCCTCATGTCGGGTATGCCCACAAAGACTTGACCATTCCAAGGACCGCTCCTCCAAAATGGGGTGTTATTCTTGCAGATAAACACTCCAGGAAACACTGCGGGGCTCAACAACAGTTCAAAAGGTTCCAATGGATGGATCAGAGGGGCTTTTCCGTGATGTCAACTTCATTTTCTCACCCGTTTGTGTATTTGAAACAGCCTTCATGTTTGGCAACAAAATATCACAAGGATGTTGGAAGCTCTCCCATAACACCATGTTTGTAGCATTGCCCCTCAAGACAAGGTTTCCAGAATCATGAAGCTGCGGAATGGAATAGAATTTGCTGTTTGTATTTGGAACATTCAGCAACACAAGATTGCCATCTTCAGATACTGTGATAAATCCAGAAGAGTCCTTGAGTGGTTTGTTCCTGTTAGACGCCCATACTACTGCAGTTTTGGACATGTACCAAATCCCCACATAGAAGTTGTTTGAATTTTTGGGTTTGAAGAATCCAAGTTGGAATTACTGTTATTAGAGCTCAAAGGATCTGGCTCTTTGATGTACTGAGATGTTCTTATTGAGTCTAAGGCAGAGCCCAATGATGACAAGAACGTGAAGGCAAATATGAGCTTGGCATAAAAGCACATCAAGCCGGTATGATGTCCATGCAATCCCATCAATGTGTAGGAAAGGATGAAGATGAATGCTTGTTAACAGATCTTGAACTATTGGGATGAATCCTCACAAGTCACAACCCATTTGCAATCTCCTTTGGATATTCATAAAATATGTATACAGTGAGTCGACAAATTAAATGAACAAGCGAAGTATAGTTAAAAGAGTAGTATTATTTGTATTTATGAGATGTGAGACACCGTAGTGACTCGTATCCTATCCATCAATGGATAGGATGTGGGCGCCATTCAAGTAGAGTGCACATCTCAGTCAATAATAGATGATATGTGAGTCAGTACGGGTGTCCCATATTTTATGAGTATAATTCTCATTTCTCATAGTTAAATGGAATTATCAAGAACGAGAAGCAGCCAAATAGACATTTCAAATATTTATTTTGATTTGCTGCACTTGTAAGATTTTTGTCCAATTGACCTTTTAAAATACTCCCAATTCTGATTCAATGTTAATTTACTGACCATGATGAGAGGCATTATCGGTTTTAAAATATTGTTTATTGAGTACTATGTCCATTTTATAATAACTGTCCATCTTTACTTATGCATACATATCAAGAAAGTGATTGGATAAACATAATATTAAATAAATTTAAGTATATTTTATAACACTACCTTTATCACCTACTCCAATATACTCTCTTATATTTAATCTATCCACTGACTTGTATTCTCTCGTAAGGGTATTAAGGGAAAAAAATAATTAATATTATATAAAATTCTTAAAAAAATAGATAATAGTAGAAAAATAAATTTTTATAGATAAACGCTTATTAAAGAATAGAGCTGGTATATATATTAATAGTACCCGATTACAAGTGAGTGAAAAAACTTGAAGTATAATTTTAAAGATTTTATCATACCATACAAGTCCATTATTACCAAGGAAGAGAAAATCAGATCAGGAATCAAACCAGTCAAGGTACTAGTTCAAAGATTTAGAGGTCCAACCGATTCAACCGGAATATAATAAAATATACATAAATATACGCATACGATTTATTAGAATTTAAAAAAAAATATTAAATCATTAATATTAACATAATCAACAATATATATATGTATATATATTCATAGGTTTATAAAAATAAACATAATCCATATAAATTTCTTTAGTCTCAACGTCACAACACGGTCACAAAGTATTTGAAAATAGTATTTGTTAGTGACCAGCGAGATTTATGTTAAACAGCCTGCGAATGATGGAGAGAGAAGAAAAACAACCCAACAATCCTTATTAGTGTCCTTCTTGATTCTATTTTTTTTTTTCATTTTTGCTCAGTAATTGCCCAAGATATCAATAGTTAAGCTTTGAAGAGAAAAAAATCAAAAGTTTCAAATCGGCCAAATTGGTCCAGTTCGCTGATTTTCCTCGGTTTTGATCGATTTTGACTTCCCTGATTTTTTGAGCTTAATCGAACCGACCAGGTGATTGATACCCGATCAGACTGGCCGGTCCAATCCAATTTTCTCTTCCATGATTATTACAATACAATATCATATATTAATTCATACGGAGGATCAATTCCAAGCCCACCATTAAAACGAAATAAATCTAGAGGTTCGGTCTTCTCTTCCATGATTATTACAATTCACAAGGAGAATCGATTCCAAACCCACCATTAAAACGAAATAAGTCTTCTATCGAAATTGATATGATGCTGAACAGTGATCCCAAACTGGAATGACCTCTAATATACAACTCTTCATTTCTAGTTATTTTGCTAATAGTAGATTTTGATTTCAATTTCTATACACCCTCAGTATAAAAAATGATTTTATATCGACATTCAATTAAGTGTTGTCACATAAGTAAAATGGTTTCTTATTGAGGTAATGGGTTTAAAAGCAAATTTCTTTTACTTATATGATGACAGCATCTAATTGAACAATATATAAAAGTTAAATTCAGCGATTTTACCCAACAAATACATTTTAGTTGCATAAAGTACTAAACCAATTATAAAAACGAAAAGTTGAATTAAGTATAATATATGTCAAACAAAATAGCAGAAGATAAACTCTACAATGTTTAAAGATACATAACTACCATTACCGAAAAAAAAAAATTACATAACTAGATGAAAACCTACATATGTACTTCGCTTTGTAGTTATTTTAGCTATGGAAAAGGCAACACCTACTATCGTCCTTGCAAATTTGTGATAGTAACGTTGTTGATGGAATTTGATCTGTGGCTCTGATTAGATGATTCTCCGCTTATCACAATTTGCCTTTGGATGAATGCAGGTTGATATGGAGGAGGAAAATTAGCAGTCTCACTGATTAGCATTGACACCACGGTAGCCACAGTAGGCCTATCCTTTGCAAATTCTTGCACACAAAGAAGTCCAATGTGTATGCATCTCATAATTTCGTTGTTGTGATCTGGATCAGATATATCTGAATCTATCAGAAATACAATTTTCTCTTCGTTCCATAGTTTCCATGCCTTAAAAAAACAGAAGAATCAAACCAATCAATAAAAGCACACGAATTCGAAATTTCGTTGTTAATAGCAAGTAGGAACAAGCATTAGAGCTTTTAAAACTAAGCCAAGAACTTATTTGGAGAGGCTTACATATCCCAAGAGATTCAGCGAATGCTCCTCATTATAAAAACTTGAGTTTCTTGTACCACTGATAATCTCCAATAGCAAAACTCCAAAACTAAACATATCTGATTTCTCTGAAAATAGCCCTGCCATAACATACTCAGGGGACATGTATCCACTGCATTCAAATTGCGCAAAATTTAAATCTTATGGCTATTGTTGTGATAATATAACCTTGGATAAAGAGAAGAAATGCTTACTATGTTCCAACAACTCTTCTAGTGTTGGCCTCGTTTTCACTTCTTGTAAAGATCTTGGCCATACCAAAGTCAGATATTTTTGGATTTAATTTTTCATCCAACAAGATATTACTAGCTTTTAGGTCTTTATGTATTATTTTCAATCTAGAATCTCTATGTAGATAAAGCAAACCTCGAGAAATTCCTTCAATTATGTTAAATCGTGTTTGCCAATCTAAAATCTTCTTTTTGATTGGATCTGCAGATGCAATAAGAAGTCAGATAATCTAGATGAAAAAAATAGTTTGAAAGAAAATTTTAAGTTTGGTCATCAAGTTAGCCTTTTGCTCTACTTAGAATTAAAAAGAATACTATAAAACTCTAATATGAAAAGACATGAGGAGTTGCATGGTAAACAATGTTTACATCATTTAAATTACATTATCATTGGCATAGGCGAGAAACAAGAGATCAACATAACTAACCAAATAGGTAAAAATTCAAACTCTTATTGGGCATGTACTCATAGATCAACATCTTTTCTTCTCCCTCAACACAGCATCCTAGAAGTCTCACAAGGTTACGGTGTTGGAGTTTTGAAATCACAATCACTTCATTCATAAATTCTTCTAACCCCTGTTTGGATGTTGTTGAAAGTCTTTTTACTGCTACTTCATGTCCATCTTGCAATTCTCCTTATAAGAAGATATTGAGAGAAAAATTTTATAATCTATAAGTTATTGACAAACTGAAACTTCACCTAACTAAGGTACCTTATATACCGAGCCAAAACCGCCTTCTCCAAGCTTATTAGCTAAATTGAAGTTATTTGTTGCAGTTACAATGTTTCTATAATCAAATAGAGGCAGGTCCTGGATTTTAACATGTTTCAGCTCTCCAAAGTGACCCGCACTTTGGTTTTCTGGATGGGTTTCTCTTATGTTCAACAACAATAATGGTTGGCTTTCCTTTCTTCTTGCTGCTTCCATAATCCAATACCCCACCCACCAAAAAAAAAGAGAATAAATTAAGAAAAAAAAGAGGCATTTTTGTTTTTGGTAATGACAAAGAAAGAGTAAATAATTATTTTGGTCTTAATATGTTCAATTTGACATCAATATAGTCCTAACAAAATTCTTTATATCAATTTAGTTCAAACATTTGATTTTGATATTAATTTTTTCCTAATATTTTTTAATTTTAATATCAATTCAGTCATAATATTTTTATTTTGACATCAATTTAGTCCTTTTATATATTAATGTTAAAATTCAATAAAATGACTATATTGATATTGAAATTAAATATAAAATATCAGAACTAAATTGATGTGAAAAAATTTATAACAACTAAGATGTCAAATTAAAAATAATATGTTAAAAAAAGTTGTTTACTCTTAAAGAATAAAGGGGAGAGATAAGTAATGCGGTATCAAAACAAAGATACTTTAAGATGTATCAAGCGAGCGAGAAATAATCTGGCAAACATACCAGAACATTTTGAAATCCAAGCCCATAAGAAATATGCACCGGTTGCAGCAATCAATGTCCCTGCTATCACTGTAACTATGATGATTGCTTTCGTGTCTCTCTCTCCATCTGTATTCATAGCAGTTTAACATAGTATAGTTCAGAATCTGGATATTGGACTAGAAGCTGAAGAATGTATCATTTGTAAAGATCACCAATTTTAAATACACCATAGAAACAAAGTTATGTATTTGTTACTTACCAAGTTCTGAATGTGCTTGGCGGATGTAAAGGTCGGTTCCTCCACTTGAGAGCCGCACTATGTCAATTAATTTTCCACTCCAAGACATACAGCCTATGCCAACATCATATGCATATGCTGTACAAGAACAACTATTCAGGCATTCAGTTCTGCATGTTTCATCAGAAACAGATGACTGTCGTGCAAAGTCTGGCACTTTAGACGTCTCTAGTTTCAAAACCCCATCTTCTTTTCCTGATTTGTATTTCCCGTTTTTACCCTTCTCACATTTCAGTGCTTTCCTTCTCACACATCCACTTGTCCAGTTTTGTTTATTCCATTCATCAAGGTTTATTGGCTCAAAGCCTTTCAAACAGCTGCAGATTGGTAAACTACTAGAATCACAGCTTCCATAAGTGCCACAAAAGCCATAAATATCACAGTTACTTTGCTGGATTGTCCTCTTCCCAATTTGATGTCTGTTAATCCAAGCAGTGTACACCAACTTCCCTTCTGAACTCAGGGCCATGGCTCCAAAGAAAGACTCATTTGGCAGAGTATAAGTAATAAGAACAGTTCCATTCTCTTCCCTTTCCATGCTGAATCCATTCAGATATGCAACAGTATAATTATACATCTTGGCCAAACCAATGAACACCTGACCATTCCATGGACCCGAGCGCCAGTATGGTTGTGTTCGATTCCAGATGAACACTTCAGGAACACTGAGGCGCTCAAGGCTGCAAGAGAAGCTTGCAAGTGATGGATCAGAAGGGCTTTTCCATGAGGTAAACTTCACTTTCTGCCCTGTTATTTGGTTGCCGCTAATTATCATACTGGGAACGAATGTGTCAGATGGATGGTTGAAACTCTCCCATATTATCTTGCCTGCAGTCTCATCCACCAGCACTAGGTTTCCAGTGCTTAGAAGTTGGGCAGTAGAATTGGATGCTATACTTGGGATTGAGACATTCGATGACCAAACAACTTGCTTTTTGCCATTCAGTACCACAAGGTTTCTGTTGAAGGAAATGGCGACTATCCCAAAAGAATCATGCAGTGGTTGGTCTCTGTTGGCCACCCATATGACATTGGATTCAGACAGATACCAGATTCCTATGTAGTGATTCGTAGAATTTTGGGGGCTGAAGAATCCCAGCTTGAATGCACCGTTTGTGGAGCTTATAGTCTCATGATCCTTGATGAATTGAGATGCTGTAATGGTGTTCAATGCAGTGCCAAAGTTAAAGTAGAAACTTGTAAGAGTTAGAAAAACAGGTAACAAGTTTCCATGAGCACTGAATCCCATGGCATGAAGCAAAGCTCTTGCTTGATGGACTATGGAGTATGCATGGACTCTGATTCCCCAATGTCCAGTGCAATGGACTCCTATAATATGCTTAGAGTTAGAGCACTGTCTGTAAAAGACTAGAGGGAACAGATGGCCAAAAACAAATTTATCAAGCACACAAGAGGCCTAAAATCTATATTTTAGTATGCTGGATTTTTTTTTTCTTCATTACCATTTAAGCAAATTCAAACTTTGTTTAAAAGGCATCGTTATTGCCATTATGTGAAGCTGGAATTGAACAGTCCTAAGCTCTTAGTTGCTGGACTCCATATTAATTTCAATATAGCAACCCGCCTGTCCTGATAGCGATTGATGGCCCATTTATGGTTCCCAGAGTACAGTGTGTTCATTTTTTAACACGAATTTCGGATCGAATCTAAGAGCGTAAGGTTGTGCTTGTACCCTTTTTATCATCAAATAAATTGGCACATGCAGACCTGTGCATGACTATTCAGATGACAGTTCTAAGTGGCAGGAGTATATGAATATGACAATTCAAAGTGGAAATTCCTAGAGAAGAGGAAGAATTAAATACGCAAACCGTTGGTTTTAATAGTCATAACTGTAAAGCATAGCTTAGCTCTGGAGAAGTAAGTTATACAGCTCAATTGAAAGTTTAGGTAGGCATTGACTCCTTGATTTACATTCTTATATTTTTTTCCATAACCCAACACATGCAGCTTAACTTCTATATGTTGGGTTGGTACAGAACCGTAGGGAGGATTTTTGTTTTCCCTCAATTGCATTATTAATTCGATAGAAAAGCTAAAAGCTTGGGAAGTTTTTGTATGCGCATTTTAGTAGCCAAGGGGATTTTTGTTTTAAGGTTTAGAAATTACATTTCCCAAAATCACATTTCTGTGAATGATATTCCCAAATATCTTAAACAAATTGTTTGTTTAACATTTAATATTCTCGGGATTATTTGTAGAGATTTCCATAAATAAATTTAAAAATTATTTGTTTTATAATATATATTCCTAGAAACATATACCATAATTTCCAAAGTACTGCTTACACATTTTTTATTATTATTATTATTATAATCCAAAATAAAAATTATAGTCGTAGAAAAAAAATATAAATTAACAATTAATATTTTAAAATTTGTTCATCTCAATCAATATAACAATCAACAAAAAATTTTAAATTGATAGCATGGTGGATATATGATGTGCATCTAAATGTGTGTAAATGAAAATTGTGAAGGAAATTCAAATAATTGAGGGGTATTTTCATATTGTGCTAAATAATTTTCATTCCTAAGTCATGAAATTTTTTAACTCATACCTTTCTTCATAGGAATGATATCTTATTAAATCATAGAAAAATATTTTTCTTGGAAATAATTGATACCTGAAAATAATTTTATAAAATTTTTAATAAATATGAAAATATATCATTCCAAAATATTATTTCCGAGAATAATTATATATACTTTGAAATAAATGCCTCCTAAGGAAAATTAACTGAAAGTCTAAATTCTGAAAATGAACGGTTTGATGGATTTCTACTTCTTTTTATTTATTTATTTTATTTACTGTTGGAACTAGGACTTTTTAATGTTTCTAGCTGCTCGAATTTTGTCTATATTAGATGGTGCACTCCGAAAGTGACAAATTATCCAATTATCTATTCACTGTGTTAACAACAAATGATTTCCGAAAGATTACTGCACCATGATTTAGATGCGGGTTCCAGCCATTGAGTTAAAAGTCAAAGGAAAAAGATATTTACTGACAATGGATTGATTGCAAAGTTGCTGGATGTATGAAGTGAAATTCTCATGGCCAATAGAGAATAAGCCAACGGAAGGCTGTGAATGGTTTGCATTGTGTTGACGTTACTTTTCACCTCTATAAATAGAGGATATTTTCACTTGGTAGGACTATCAAGAACTAGAGCAAGTTGCATGTGAAGAGCCAAAAAAGAGTAGTCTAGGGTAATGTTTGGTAGCCGGCATAAAAGACCGGAGATGGAGATATAAAATAAATTGCCCCTATATCCTGTTTGGGTGTGAAGTACAAGACATTATAACTATCTCTGTATCTTATTTGGAAATACGGGAATAGGATAATAAATACATGATAAAAGATATTGTGTACCCCATCAAACCATCGCCTGTCGCCAGCCGATCGCTGGACCACCACTATACCACCCATGATTGTGAGGATACATAAAAAAATATTAAATATATATAGGGGTATTATTAGGAAAAAATATTAAATTTCTGTCTTTATGTTCTGTCACCATTGTCCTTACTTTTGGAGGTATCAAAATTTTTTGTATTTCTATCCCCTATTCCTATACCATCAAATAAGTTTGTGTTTCCAATATCTCTATATTTTTATCTTTGCATCCGCTACTAAATGCTACCTAAGAGAAAGAGTGAGAGAGAGTGTGAGAGATAAAAAAGAAAATATGAGCAAATCGTAAAGAAAATAAGATATGAGTTGATATATTAAAAAAAATTTGGATATCATTTCCATTTCTGTAATACCCTAGTTTTAAATAAAAATGTTAAAAAATTATTTTGAACTAGGAAGGGTGCCAGTTATCTGTCGTTCTGAGTCCTAAATTTTACTAAGTCTAGACCCTACACATTATTAGAGGACTATATGATATAATCACCTTCTGGAATTCAAAAGTCTCGGTAAGTCACGACATCCCTCTATTCGAGCTTTCTCTCTCAAATTTGGCCTAGTACCAGCCACCCCCTCTCCTTCATTGCCAGCCACCCCGCGCTGCTGCCGGCACAGCCACTGCCTATTGTGATGCAAACAGTAGCGTCTTCTCCATCCCTTTTGGTGGTTCAAGGGTTGTTGCTTCAATCTCTTGAGGGATAGCAGCACCCACTCCTCCCTCTTCCTTCCTTTGGCTATCAAAAGTATAATGGCGCTCAATCTTCTTTCCAATTTCATGGGTTAGCTAAGTTATATTGTGGGTATAGGATTAGAGCTCTAATATGTAACCCTAGGGTCTCTATTTAGGGGTTTTGGTGCTTTTGGGCTAATTTATGTAAATTGATGGCATTGTTAGCTCACAAATATTAACGATGTCTTATTCCTACAGCAATCAAACATGAACATACACTTGAATTGGTGGCAGCTGTAGCGTTGTTCTTTGGTTCTTTGGAACTAGTTTGTGAGTAGATATTGTATTTGTAGTTTACTTTTTGCATAGTAAATTTTAATTATAAATATGCTATTAAAGTGTTTTATATTTACTTAGTGAATTTTATTCATAAATAGTCATGGAGTTAGTTGAGAAATTATGAATTTGAATTGAAAATTATTTATGAAATAAAGTGTGAAGGTTTCAAAGTTCTTGTGTTTGGTTATAAGATATTATATATGAATTTGAACTATGTCAAGTTGTGAGGTCATTGTTAGACTATGATTTGAAAAAAAAAATAAAAGAAAGAGTTCTTAGTTTGAAATGACGAAGCATATTCTTTCTTGATTTGAAGAAGATTTAGAATGTACGTGGATATTTCATGTTTTATTATGAAACAATCACGACCCAAACTTAGGTTGTGACCGGCACACAGGTTACATGACTCACCTACCTCGGCAAGCCTAAAGATATGATCTCGTTGAAAAAAAATTTAAACTTAAATACTTTGGCTATCGAAAATCCGGCAGCACCTCCCCTCAAAACTGAACAATCCATATATCAAATTTCACCTGTTACACAAAGCAATGACATGATCTAATCTCAACAACCAGTACATTCCAGGATTTCCAGTTATTGACACAATAAGAATTAGTTATACAAAAGAATCATGCTTAAACTCTTGCTCATACACATTCAAAATACCTAACCTATGTCCTGTTGCTGCAAAATAGTGGAGTCAACATATCGAAAAGAATATTCTGGGCAAACAGCAATCCCAGGAGCCTGCTACACAGCTACCTGAAACTCTGGAGGAAAAAGGAAGGGTAAGTCAAACAGATCAAGTGAGGACTATAAATAAAGTGGACAAGAATGAGAAACCAATAAATGCACGAGCATTTAAAATGAAACAGAGTAGCCTGTAAATCATGCAAATTTCTAAAACCCATTAATAAAAATAATAGTTCACAATTTTTGTAACATCTCCATTTTTTATCCTAAATGAAGGTTCATTCGATGATGACCTGAGTAAAAGATTTCGCTTGAAACTGTTGAGCTTTCACCCGATTAGGGGCAAGTCAACATAAAATGTTAAATGTTGATCAAGGGTCAACAAAAGTCAAGGTCAAAGTCAAAAAGTCAAACTCTCAAATCAAAAGTAAACCACAAAGTCAAAGTCAACTATAAAAATCAAAGGTTTGTAAAAGTCAACAAAATCATAAGAAAGTCAACTAACACATGTAATAATTAACACAATGATCAAAGACCAATTAAATCATCATTAAGTGATTTAATTGAAGCTAATCTAGGATTAATATACTAATCATGGATTAGATGAAAATAATTAACATAGGATTTTCAAAATAATAATAAAATAAGCTTAACTAGTAATTTACTATAAATAACAACAATCTTAAAAATGAGTTATACCATAAATAGCCAAGATAGAGATGATTAATCACTAATTAGGATGATTACCAACCCGATGGGAGATTAATATAATTAATGTACGATAGATTCTTCATTAAAAATAAAATATACTTAAAAGTTAGATTAAACCATTTTTGGTAAAGAGAATATTACTAAAAGAAGTAAAAATACCTGTTTACCCACCAGATAATGTGCTACTCTACAGAATAACTCCTACAACCCCATGAACCTTTTCTAAACCCCTTTTTTCAGCCAACATGTAAAAGAAAATACTCACATAAGTTTCTTCAAAACAACTTACACTAAAACTAATTTAACTACAAGACAACACCAAGTTACACATCAAAACAAAAACACAAGCTTTCCCTCATTATTTTCCTATCATGGCCGACCACATCAGCCTCCATTTTGGGGGAAAAGAAATCTGATTAGGAGGTTGCTTATGAGGCTAGATGAAAGGGTTGAAAGGTGTCAAGGATTGACATGTTGTCATAGACATAAGAAGCTAGTCTTAGGGTTGTGCTTAAGAAGTAAAAAGATCAACTATCTAGCCTAATCAAGTTTTAATTTTCCATTACCCCAACTAGATAGCTAACTAAATGAACTAAGTGGAGGCATAAAATCCTCCCAAACAGCCCATACACATTTTGGCCAAGAGGCCTATAAAAGGAAGAATGGTTGTTGCAATTGTGTTTTTTACAAACTCCTCATCATTCCTAAGTCTCAAGTTTCCTCACTTCTCCCATTTTTTTCTCTCAAACCTCTTCCTCATACACTTCTATCCTCAAAATCTAAGTCCTCTTTCTGATTAGTCAAGGAACACCTCTTCCAAACCTTGCAAACACATCCCAAGACAACACACTAGCTTCCTTCTTGCACATAAGATATTAAAGCTTGGAGCTAGGAACCAAGATTTTCTCTTATACTCTTCTTTTTTTTCTATTTGTTCGTGACTCCCTCAAGGAGTGAAGAACTCATAAAACCTCTACATTTGCTTGGAAGGTGGTTTTTATCTTCAGGATGTGAGAGTTTTGAGTCTTAGCTTATTTTAGGCTTAAAGGCTTAAAGCTTACACATCTACTCCTCTAAAAGTTATGTTATTTTCTCTCCATGATAAATATGCTCCAAGATGTGTGTTAGTATGTTCAAAAGCTCTATATTGATGTATATATGTGTTGGCCATGACTGTAAATGATGGGAATCCATGATTTAATTTGAAAAGAAGCAAGTACACTTACACACTAGTGCTGAAAAACATTTCTGCCTAAGATAGGTACACTAAAACATGTTACATTTGAAAACCATGCTTTTGGAATCTCTGGAAAAATTATATGTGAAAGCTGACTTCAAAATAACATTCTCCAAAGGAAATCACTGAAAAATACATTTCCTAGACAAAGATATGATTTTCTAAAGTTTACCTTCCTTATTGGAATTACTGTCTAACCTCTGAGCACTAAACTGAACTTATCTCTTTCTATATAAAATAAAAACATGTAAAATAGGTGTTTTTGGAAAGCTAAGATCCTAAGGAACACAGAGATGTAAAATACATTCACTAAGAATATGCATGTGACTCTAAAAAAATAAAACAAGCCGCAAATTGAGTTTTGGGACACTGCTGGAATAAGGTAAATTTGTACAAGTATAAAAGTCATTTCACTTAGCATAATTTTGCAAACAGCACCTCTAGAGAAAGAGGAGTGAGTCAGGATTCTGAACCTATCTTTATTTTCTGAAAAGATCAAGTATAATGAGAGATATTAATTTTTCATTCAGACATGCCAGAAATGGAAATAAGCTGTCAAAGTCTAATAAGACATAAATGGTGCTTTTAAGGGTAAATTCGAAAATTCCCTTTTCAAGATGGCTAAATATTAATTAAATCAAACTTATCAGGTTAATATAAATATCATAAAGTTATATAATCCATAATTATACATAATTAAGAAATACCACTCATAAATGACTAAGAGGACTTAACTCACGATTTAAAAACTTATGTTTCAATTAAATAAGACTAATGACCATGGGATACACATAATGCATGACTTTGGCTTATAATCTTGATCATGTATGAAATGTTATGAATGGTTTATTATTTGCTATGATGTAAATGTGATGCCATGAGTATTGATCATTTATACTTCAAAGTGCTATATTTGCTATGACCTGAACCCTTGGGCATTAATCATATGGTATGCATTATATTAAATGATAATACATCACCATGACGAAGCATATGTTAAATGTCAAAAAGAATTGCATATGAAACATGATACATGGCACTGATGAAATTAAGCAATGATAGTCTGGAAAAGTAGACTTGAGCCAAACCATGAAAAGTATTGGGAGAAGCTCACTGCTTAACCCCTCACTCCATCCATTGAGATTCTCTCACAGAACAAGTTGTGATGACAGCTAGGGTATGAGCTCATTACCCACGGAGGTGGTATAAGACATTGGTGTTGGTGCACTCAGTGAGTGAAGGATCAAATCAAGTTAAAGATGTATAAAATGTTAAGTGCATGCATACAATTATGGTGAACCTATCTTACTCTGATACTTGCTCTGCTTGACTAATTGAAAGAAATGTTAATCAAAGAAAAGATAATGGTTGCAACTCAAGTAAATGTTGAGGATAAGTAATCATGAAATGCATGCATCTTCTAAGTTACTTATTGCTCATTAGCAATTCACATGATATGTATGATCGATGAATGACTGAATGGATATTCCCATTAATGTTATAAGAGTAGTTTAAAAGCAACTGCACTTTGGATAATTACGTTTGTGAAAAACCTGGTAATTGAATCATTTGTATGTCTACCTTTTTAAAATAAACCTAAAGTGACTGGGATGACAACAATGCACGATTAGTGCAACTAGGAACCCCTACTGAGAAATCTTGTATTTCTCACTCCTATGTTTCTCTTTCTATTGTCATTACCAGGGATAAACGAGTCCACTTGAAGCAACGAAGCTATCGTTAAACATGTGAAGACTTTAGAACTTCCAAGAATTAGCACTCTGATTTTAGTTATGTTATAGATTGCGAAGAATAGACCAATAGTAGTATAACTTATATTGTTATTTGTAAGAACTTATCACTATGATATATGTCCTAGTATGACTCATGTATCAAGTAGTTATATTTTAGTTCATGTGATAGTAATTTTATATCTATTTCCTTATTCCGCTTTATTAAATTAAGTAACCGCATAAAGTAATCTGGATTATCATATACGTGAACGCTATGTATTTCAATTCTTGCTACAGGCTTAAGCTTTTAAAAAGTAATTTGTACAAAAAAAAAGCTATCCACTATTTTCCTTAGTTAATTTCAAAAGAAAATGAACATAAGGCATAAGTAACAACTAATAGAATCCAAATGTGAACTTAAGCATAGTTGGGTTTATTAGGGTGTTACAATTTCCATATTTCTTCCATAGTTTTAAAGGAAGTACCCTACGAAATTTTATTTCTAAGTATAATCTCAAAAATAGTTGCTAAATACATTTTCTTACTAATTTCACCAATTCTTCATTCTCAAATAAAATTGACTTTAGCATCAAATACTCAATTGCTCATGAAGGTTACATAAGAAGCATAAATCTTAGTTGGGGAGTAATCTCAACCAGCCAATCACAGGGTTTATTATTTCTCAAATAAGATTCTTTCAAATTTTATCTCACTAAGAGAAACTATGTGTACATAAGCTGTTACATTTTTTCACTATGGCAAGCGGTAATCCCATTATATCTCTTCACTATGGCGAGTGGTAATACCATTATATCTTTTCACTATGGCAAGTGGTAATTCCATTATATCTCTTCGCTATAGTGAGTGGTAATGCTGTTATATCTCTTCGCTACGGCAAGCGGTATTGCCATTATATCTCTTCGCTATGGCAAGTGGCTATGCCATTATATCTCTTCATTACGACAAGCGGTATTGCCATTATATCTCTTCGCTATAGCAAGCGGTTATGCCAGTATATCTTTTCGTTATGGCAAGCGGTAATTCCATCTTAGAACCCATCATGTTTTTCTTAAGTAAATTTTTATCAAACACTATTTACAAATATAAAATTCAATCCTCATATTCCTTGCGAGTATCAAATATCATAAATTTTTCCTATTGTATATTGAAACAACATATAGCAAAATCATGGCATTATAAAATCAACAAAGGGAGCTAGCAGTAATTTTAATTAAATTATCCAATCATATTAATAACTATCATATTTGAAAAAATCAACTAATCAAACTAACCAAATAATCCAAGTAGCTCAAAATAAAATTTTTATCAAATCTAACAAGTTAGTTTCTCCCATAAAAATAATTTAAAACACTACCACTATGTATATAGCTACTCACAGTACAAAGGAATCAACTAGGCCTCTCCCTGATAGCTCCGGAGGGAGTAGCTCGCTCCGCAACAATAGAATCTAGCAAACATAAATATTTTAACAAGTTTAAATAATTTATTTCAAAACAATTTATCAATTAGAGATCCCATTGAACAAAACCCCCAATTGTTAGAACCTAAGGTTCCTAAGGGTTAGAGAAAAATCAAGCCTTGACACTACCCACTACAATCTATTAATATTAGAGCTTCTAACTCACTAGATTTATACTTAAAATATCAAACATACATCCATCCATCCACCATTTTTGAGAGCTCACTAGTTTTAGGATATATCCTCGAGTAACCAAAAAGAGGAATGAGATTGAGATTAGAAAGTTACCTTAAATTTTGGAAGCTAGAGGGTATCAAGTTTTGATGACAAAAATTAACAACTATGTGATTTATTGGTTGAAGGTAGTGGAAGAAATGAAAAAAATGGAGAAGAAGAAGAATGAACGAGAAGCAGAGAGGGAGAGAGATGCGTGAGAGTTGTTAGAAGAAGATGGGTTCAATGGTTTTAAAACCATGCCCCTTTCTATCTCTCTTTTTTTTTTCAACCCAACCCCAATTACCAAATTCCCCTCACTTAAATTTGTTTTTCCTTCTCTCCCTCAAAAGAAAAGCACAGTTTGACAGAAACTTTGCATATGACTAATTTTGGCCTTCGATGAGGAATTGGAATCATGTTGGGAACACAAATAATTATGTTTATGAGAACTATTTAGTCTATAATTATGATATTGAAACAGAAATTATGAAACTATAATATTGAAATTGGATTTTGTGATTAGAAATGTTTTCAGAGTGAACCTAAGAAGAAACTGCAGCTAACAGCTAGGGCATTAGTCTTGGTACACCATGGAACTCCAGTTAGCAGGTAAGGTATTAACCTGCATATGACTTTTGTCATGTTTGGTCTTATATATAGCTATAAGTCAACTCCAACTAGCAGGTGTGGTGCTAACCCTCACATGACCTTGGGTCATGTTTAAACTTGTTATTGTTCTACTTCAGATAGCTCCCCATTATGTTTGGATTTATGTGATTATGTAAAAATATATTTTCAAGAAATCTCATGTGATGATTAGAACCATATTTCTATGAGTACGTCTACGTTATTATATCTATTTTATTTATGATTGCATTTAGTAAACTATGGATACCTTATCTCTTGCTGAGTTGCAAAACTCATTGCATTGTCCTTCTATCTTTTTTAGATACAGGTGCTGGTGATAATTTTGGTTCTGTTCCTTCGGCAAAACCTTAGTAGATTCCAAATTGATGAGCCTTCTCGTGGAGGCATTTTTTTTGTTGGAAACCCTATTTTGTTTTAGCCTATTAGTTGTCAATCGTTTCATATCTCACAGGTAGGGTCATTGGACTTAGGTTATACTTATGTTTGAGATCTTATTACTTAGCTATATAGATTACTAGTCGTTTGACCCGTGTATTGCACATGATGATAATAAAAAATAGTTTGTTAACCATTAAAGAAAATAAATAATAATTTATTTAAATATATCTTATAGAAAATTGAATATATAAAGTTATTTTGAAAATAAGTTAATAATTAAATAATTAAATGAATAGAAAAAAAATATAAATGTGTCATTCTATTTTATATCTTATTTCAAATATTGTGTTTATAAGGGTGAAAAAATCTTAATAGATGACCTATAACTAATAATAAGGAGCCTGTTTTATGAATATTTTGTATATTTCAAAATTTGAAATTGTTAAAAAAAATAAAAGAGAATCAGTTGATAATTTAACTATATCATAAGTCGTTTATATGAATGACAATGAGTACCCATGAGAAAGGGGACATGTCTCATGCCCCATTCCAATTCAGAATTTTACTCCAATGCCTATCCCTCTTACTGTCATGGGTCCCCATTCCTCATTCCCGTGGGGATTTGAATCCCTATAGGTATTCATGGGTTTAGTAAAAATTTTCAAAAAGAGAAAAATTAAAAATATTTTGAAATTCAAAACATAAATTTCCATAGTAATAAATATTACTAATACAACATAATCCAAATTAAAAATGCATACATGGTGTAAATCTAACAAAAGTAATTGAAAAAATGAGGTTGTGTTATCTCATCCCTGCTCTATTTAACAAATAAGAACTTTTTCCCTGTTGGTTGTCCCCAATAAGACAAAATCTATCATTATTCTCATCCTATTACTACGGGTAATCCCTGTGTGTATCCATTTTTATTTATTTATTTCTTTTTTTGTCATCCCTAGTCATTTACATCTTTTTAGTAAATTAAAGTATTTAATTTATAAAAAGATAAAAATTTATTTTTTTATAAAAAATATATGAATAAATTTAATTTATGTGATTTCAATTACACATCATCTCCTTGTATATCCTTTTAGTAAATTAAAATATTAATTTTAAAATATATGTTATAATTAGTAAAAAAATCATATATAATCCTAATTTATGTCATCTCAATTATTGAAGTAGTATATCAATTACGTAATTCTTTTCAATTAAAAAAGTATTATAATTATTTAATTTTTAAAAATTAATAAATAATTATTAGTATCATTATTAGAGAAGTGTAAATTGTGGAGTAGATTTTTAAAAATATTTTTATTTTGAAAATTTTAAGTTTTTTTTCAATAAAAATAATATGAAATGGTTATGGAATTGATAAATTAAAATGTTTAAGTTTCAAAAAATTAAATATGATATAGTGACACACACACACACACATGATTTTTAAAAACTCTAAATTTGAAGTTAGAATCTTTTCTCCCAACCCTGTCCTCATTTAGAATTTTCCTCTCATCCTCGTCATGGGTTTTTATTCCTCATTTCTTGCAGAGATTTAAATCCCTACTTGTATTCATGAATTTGTTAAAAACATTTCAAAAAAAGACAAATTTTAAAAATAGTAATAGAAAGGATAATAATACTATTAGTATGTATATGTTATTGATTGATATGGATTTATCAGTATCAATTAAAGGTTGTGATATTAGGCTTATAAAAAAGGGTAATAATATAATTTATTATTAATTTTTGATGTGTTTCTATTTTTTTGGTGTGTGTATATTATTAGATTTTTTGTCACTTAAATAGTTAAGTGGGGATTTGAAAAATAAAATCAATAATCTATCAATAATTATATTTTTCTAAATAAAATAATATATTAATAATTACTATACCTTAAAAAAGAAAACACAAATAAATATGAATTGTATATCAATATGAAAATAATATTCTAAATTATATCAATTAATTACAAGTTTTAGCATGAGAAAAGAAAAGGGAATAATAAATGCATATATTGGAAGAAAAATCAATCAATATCTGTACATATATAAGTATATTCAATTCACATCAAAATAAAAAAGAATGATACTTAACAATTAATTTGTACAACGTTAATGCACAATGAAAATTTTATATAAAAAGTATAATTTTGTTTCAAAATATTATTCATCCTCCATAATTAGTGTTTGTAAATGGAATTGAAATTATAATTCAATGGCTATGTATATATTGAATTTAATAATCTTTAAGCCTTACAAAATAATGAAAAAGAAATAAATTGAAGAAGGTTGAACAACACAAACAAATTCCAATGGAGATTAGCTTATGTATTTTGTCTAATATTGCTATTGGAATCATTAGGTAGCTTGGTTGTGCACTAAACTAACTCAGGAAAGTGTTGTTCTCGACAAAATAACAATTTCCTCTCATATAAATGTTCTACCAGACAAATGAGCAAAACAAAGTCAAAGGTAAAATGCCATGACCCGACCTGGAAACGTAACCGACATGTGAGGAAATCTCATCCCCACATAAGCCTATTGGGTGACATGTCTCTCTGAATGTATATAATAGTATAATATTATACTTTAAACAAGATTTTCTTCTAAAGCAATATCAATTTTTCTATTCAAAACATAATACTCAAATTCATGAAAACTAAAGTATCTAATACTCAAGCTTTAAAAACTCTTTTTAACCAAATCTGCTAATCACGAAATCATAATTCGCTCATCACATAATATAAATCTTAATCTGAAAACCCGTTTAACCCTTGAAAACTGAATCATAACTACATAGCTAATCTATTACATAATCTAATCAAATTTCACAATTTGAAATTCATATTTAAGCTTTGAAAACATATACATAAATTATTCAAATACTGGAATTTTATACAAAATCTGAAAGTAAATGTATGGCGGGATCCTGCCTACACACCTACTGGACCACTTGTACTACTAACATAATTCTAAGCTAAGTTTTACTTCAAATAAGGCCCACCACTGGAATTAGCTGTGTCTCCTAAGCTAGACGAAAACTGAATCTGTACTTGCAACTATGAGAGGAAGGGAGAGAGGTGAGCCAACAGACTGAGTGAGTGAGTTCTCACCCATTACCCACATAAGACAACCAACAACAGGATGTATAAAATCACAATAACAATAGTAACAATAAAATAATACTAATGATAATAATAAAACAAGCTCCAAAACCTTCTTTATATTTATATACAATAACATAAACTATAAAACCATGAACTAAAAGATGGTACTCGGTTCTTGATGAACAAGGGCACCTACTATAATCATAATAGTCCCTGTCAGACAAGTTGTGAACACTTAACTAGGTCCTATTTTCTGTGTATGCCACCATGGTTGTTTACTGAGTTTGCCTCCATAGCTATTTACTGGGTTTGCCTCCATGGTTGTTTAAAGGGATTGCCTCTATGACTACCTGGTACACTGCCTCCTTGGCTATTAGATGTACCAAGGTTAACTACTTTCTCAACTTAAATTGTAACTCTAGTCAATGAATCTCATCACACATAACTTCACTGAAAGTAAATAAAATTAACAATGCTGAAATTCCATAATTAAAGGGTGGGTGCTCAGTCCCTAGCGAACAAGAGCCCCTAAGTTCTTAGTACACTGAGAGTTCTGGATTCATATAACTCTAACAATTTGACTTTAGCATAACTGTGGCTATGGAAAATTGTGCCCAAGGGATCACCCATTTGTAGACAACCTGATCTCAAGCCCACATAATATATATCTGGCAGTTTCTAAGAATCATATAAAATTTCACATCTCTTGGTACTATAAAACCGAAGTTCCAAGTTCATATCTTAAGCTAACATTACTTTCTATATACTTGATAAATCTAAAATCATAAATTTAAACGCTAGGGTTCTAAATCATGAAAACTCTAAAATCATAATAACATATTTCTTCATAAAGCTAAATCATACTTTATTCAACGTGGCTCAACTTAGCATTTTCAATAAAATGCTTTATGAAATTCCAAGTCTTAAAGCATGGCAATATTATAAATTCATAGTATATATTCGTTAAAATAGTCATCTTATTACGATACACATTTTCTTAATAAATCATTTCGCAAACATGTAAAACATTTTCTATAGCATGTAACATAGCAATAATGGTCCCATGGTTTTCTAAAATACACTTTTCATGCAAAGAATCAAAATCATAAACTTATTAGTTTTATCATCACTTGTAAATACATATTTTCATCTCAAATGTCATATTTAACAAACCTAATGCAAGAACATACTTATAATGATGAAACTAAGGCTATGAGATCAAACTCATTCACTGTTTGGGGTCGAGATTATGTGGGCATCCCCAACTTGATCTTCGAAGCACAGAATGACACCAATAACTGCCATAGAGCAACATTGATTTATGATCAAACTCTAATAACATTTGGATAACTCTAAAACAACTCTAACAACATTAGGAGAGTACTCTTCCTTGATAATAATGAGAGAAAATAATAACCCATACTAAGAATATGGAAGAATAGGAAGCACAGAGACAAAATCTATCAATATCAACATACCTTGATGATTTGGAAAGCTAGACTTGAATGGAATTAAGACAGAGGAGAGAAAATGTGGTTAGGATAAGGGGTTTTAGGTTTTGGTCAAAAAAATGGGGGAGGAAAGAGTAGAGAAAGGTTTTATAAAATGCGGGAGGTATTAGCAAGTGGAACGACGCCGTTTTATACTATTCACGCTCCAGGGGGACGCTATAGCAGTATACAACCACTATAGTGGTTAGGGCATCCTCGCATCCCAGACCATGTCATTTATGACCGCTATAACGGTCCTCAGACCACAAAAATCACAAAACACTCTTCCTGTGACCGCTATAGCGGTGACAGTTCACCCAATCTCTGCATCTTTTTGTCATTCTAGCATATGGGTTGCCTCAACACTCACTTATTTACATTTCTTAATTTTAAGTTAATGTCCTCATTTATTTTACTCTCCATTAACTTTAAAATATAAATGTAAAAAGGAAATACCCCCCATTTGGATTCAAATAAAAATATCACAAAAATCCAAATCCTAACCAATCAAAATCCAAATTTTGGGTTTTAGTTCAAATTCGGGAATCTTTAAGATTTTCTAAACTTATGGGCTAAAAATGAAACATATAAAGGTTTCATAAAATTCATTAAAAATCGTTCTTTAAATTATTTTCCTTCTAGGAATAATTACCGGGACTTTTAATCCCAAGAATGTGGCTCTAGTATATAGCCCTCTAAGGAGATGTAGGATCCAGATTGATGGCCGCCTATAAGAGTGGGTAAAACACCACAAGTGCACGAGTCATTCAAGTAATATAATGTGAGTGAAAGAGTATCGTTTCCACAGGGATTAGATAGAGTATGCTAGCAATCAACTAAACTACCGTGTTCAGGCTTAAGCAATATCAAATTTAATGAAAATCAAGAGAAAATACTAAAGAACAAGTAAATAGAAAATAATAACACAAACTAAAAATGAGAGATAACCAAGATTAAAAGACCTAGGGGACCTTTTTCACCCTCTACTTCACTTGGATATGCAAATTACTCAACTAAACATCAACAAGTTGGTTTTGTTAGCATGCCAATTATAGTTAAAAGCCTATGTCTAGGTCAATTAACCGTGTCTCCTTCACTAAAACACTAAGTGTCCTTCTGAATTAGTGTGAAATCAACCCATTGAGAACTAACATCAACCATATACTATGCAAGGCCAATGGGTATGTTTCCATTCCATTGACTAATCCTCACACCTAAGCCAATTAAGTATAAAAGAATAAGCATTACCCATAACTAAGGTCTAATATCCCTATTCCTATGTCTAGTTCAAGAAAATCTCCCAAATCAACTTAAATGGTGGCCAAACATATAAGAGCATTAAGATTAGATATGGGTAACCAAAACCAACATCATTAATATTCAAATAAGTAAAACTACAAGCATCTAAGATTCATAGAGGGGTCCAAAGAATCCCCTAGCTATAGAATTAGCTATCCATAACAATAAACAAAGCAACCACTAGTTCAAAAAACATAATGAACATTAAAGATAAAAAGAGAAAGGAAGAGATGAACAAAATGAAGCTTCAATCCTCCTCTAAGCCTTTGGTCTTTAATCTCCAAGAGAGGTTTCTCTCTAGTGTGAGCTTTCCTCAAAACCCAGGTTTTCTCTTTGAGAAATATGCTAAAATCGAGCCAAAAAATGATCTCCTAGCTACTGCCCTAAAACTGGTTTAAAACATTACTAAAAATGGGTCTGGATGTTAGTCTCAATCCTTTCTCTGATTTCGACTAAATTGACAAACTCTTTGACATGGGTCCCCAACATATTCTTGAAAAAAGGACCTTCCAGTGTACGAATAAAATAAGAGCACATTTCTTGCTCTAACATTGGTGGGACAACCCTTCCAGCCATAGCCCTCCATCTTTGGGCATATTCTTTGAAAGACTCATTTTTCTTCTTCCTCATCCTTTTCAGCTGATCTCTAGTACGTGCAACATTCAAGTTAAACTTGTATTGGTTTATGAAAGCCTGAGCCAGGTCTTCCCAACACCTGATTTGTACTTGGTCTATCTACATATACCATTCCCATGCAGTGCCTTCTAAACTCTCAGGGAAAAAGCTTATCAGGAAGTTTTCATCTTTTGACCATATTCCCATCTTTGTGCAATACATTCGCAGATGCATAATAGGATTGGTACTACCGTCAAACTTGACCAGTTCAGGCATCTTGAAGTCTTTGGGAATAACCACACTAGGAGTCAAACACAGATCACTAATACTCATTGAGCCATAGGGGTTAGGCCCACGTAGCATTCGGATATGCTCCTGCATACTCTCCTGTAACTCTTGTTTCAGCTTTAGGCGCTCCGACTCCCTTGCAATGTCATTGGCAGAGCCATGCTCTTCATTGTTCTCATATCCCGGCCCTTCTTCATGCTCGTCATTTCCAGCATTTTCCTTGACCATGTTCACTGTATCAACAATGAACTTCTTAAATTCCGGGCCAAACATGGACTTCATCATTTCCTTGAGGTCATCAATTTCTTGACTTAAATTCCTTCCTCCAATAACACTATTTGCTGTCATAGCTTTTTTCTTGCCTTTATCCTTGGTAGCTTTCTCAGCTTTCTCTTTCTCAACTCTGGATTGTAATTCGTACAGCTCTCTAGCCGATGCACTGGTATTTGACAAAGCTTTCTTTGAAGGAGTAATGTTGGATAACTTTCACAAAAAGTAAAAAAAAAGATAAACAAATGGTAAAAACTTAAAGATCCTTTAATGACAAAGAATCAAATTTATTTTGACAGTATTGAATTTGATTCATATCCTATTCAAGGAACATGATGTCCATAAGACAGGCTATATAATGGATTTAAGTATAGGGGATTATCATTCCACAATATACTTTGTTAGGAGCATACTAGCAATGTAGAACTTGATCTTCCTTCTTACATTATACACAGAAGAAAGAAATTCTATAAGGTATAAATGTAATTGACAATATATCCAAGGGAGATTTCGCTCAACGATGAATATAGTCTTCCAAGTTTATTTGAAGAGGAATCAGGAAAGTCAAATTTATTTCATTCATTCAAAAGAGTACAGTTACATCATAGTTGAGTCAAGAATGGCCATTCTCTTTCTCTTAAGACCTCTAGCAAGGCCTTTGCTTAGGTTCATGAAATCACTCATTTCATTTGGCAAATGAAGCTTGAAATTCCTTTGAACTTCTTTCTCTGCTTTTTTGAAATGGTAAATAAACTTCAGAATATGATGATCAAATTCCTTGGTTAACTTTGTGTATTTTCCTTTCCATTCTTCAGCCTTCATTGCCCAATCACCAGCTTGTTTCTTCCAGAATCTTCCCGCATCTTCTGTATTCAGAAGTTGGTTTCGACATTTCATGAAATGGGCCCATTCTTGATCACATTCTTCTTTGGCCTGTGCTAAGGATGCATTTAACTTTTCTATCTTTAACTCCAATTCTTCTTTTTGTCCTTGCATTTCAACTTCCAGTTCTTCTTTCATTTGTTCTTGCTCACCAATCTTCATTTTCAATTCTTTGTTTTCCTTGTTTAGCTGGCTAATATGTTTCATAAACTTATTCTTCTCATTATCCATCATTTGGACTTGCTTTTCAAGGTTCTGGATCTCCTGTCTTTGCTTCTCTTGATTAGAGACATTAGCAAGCTCATCTTTCAGGTGTTCAATCAGTTTATCTCTTTTCTCACATTGGCTTCGAGTAATGACAACTTCTAGTTCTGTTGCCTACTTTTGTTGTTCCAAGAGCTTCATTTGTGCTTTCATGACCTCCATCTATTCAGCCAATTAAGGATCATTCCTTTTTTCATGAAGAGAGCTAGGGACAACTTGAGGTACTTCTCTTGTTTCTCTCCATGTGACATACTCGCGGGTACTGATCACAAGTGGTTTACCTAACTCATTTCTTCCGACCATATGAATATCTCTCCATGCTTATTTAACTTCTCGTGATAACTTCTTAGTGTGTTCACATTTCTCGTATTGGAAGAAAAGTCCGCTCAATTGCTCATCTCGCGGCTTCTTTTGTGTCCAACAAAGTTGTCTAAGTACTATTGCTGGCGTGTATGATTTGCAACCTCTTGGACCCATCAATGGTATGCTATGTTAATTTCCACAACTGAGAATGATATCACCTCTTTCATGTTCATACCATGGACAGACCCACTTGAATGACTGTTCTTTTACGTTATCAAATTCAGCCTTCCACTCATGGTCTTCTTTTGACTTTGTTGGGATACGATGAAAGCTTTTTAGTGGGTCTGAGACACTTCTGATGTGATTCCCTACATACATATGTGTGATGATCCACACGTACAAGAGGTGTAGGCAACATCGAAGCTTTCCTTTTTGTTTCTGATGTCAGAAATTCAAAGTCAGAAACGTTTTCCAACACAAGAGAATCGATTTCTTTGCTTATTTTCAACAGCAAAGAAAACATCCGTGGCAGCTTGATCAACTATGTCCGATGCAGAAGGAAACAATATCAGCCCATAGATAGCAAAAGCTAACACTCTTGCAAAAGTAACCTACTCTTTTCGATGCCCCAAGTCTCTCAAATGTTCTTCTATGAAAACTTTTATCACCCCTTTTGATTCTGAATGTCCTGTCAACTTCACTTGAACCACTGGTACACCCAATAATTCACTGAATTGCTCTACTATCTTTCTATCTGAAATAGGTTGTTCCAGACGAAAATAAATAGATGTGTTTTTTCTCACTGGTAATTTTAACATGCAGGCGTATTCTTCAATGGTAGGAGTGATATCCATGTCTGGCAGCTCAAAACATCTGAAAGTGGGGTTCCAATACTGTGCAAGAACATTGAGGGTGGAAGTTTCCACTGATATGAATAACAGATCTAGAATTGACCCATATTTATTTGAAAAAGCTTTTCTATTTTCATTGGGCAGCAACTGGCTTAACCGACATAAATTTCCCAGAGAACTGGTATTGCCCATCACATTGAAATACTTCTTCAAGTTGGATACATTGCTAGTATGTTGTGCTCTTTCTATCATTCACTGTCTAATATGATGTTGTTCTTTTGCCACCAATAGATCCTTCAAAAGAAGAGAAAATGAATGAGATGCGTGTTATGAATAAAATAAATATGCATGGGTACGAAGTGAATGCATGAATAAAAAAAATGGATCTTTTTCTCTTCTTTTTTTTTATGCTTAAATGAATATGCTAAATGAGAAAAATGTGAATGTCATGCATGATTGAAATATGAATTATTTATACACAAACTAATAATGCATGCTATAATGTCCATGATGAATGTTGTATGATACCACAAATGCATGATGTGTAAAAGACGAAAAAAGAAAAGAAGTACGCTCCCTTGTGTCCTAACAGGATGGAGTCTAATGCTTGGTTCTATGGTCAACCCTATTTGAGGTAGGCATCTAGTGTCATTCTATCAGTGCACAGCTTTTGGGTGGATCTAGACCCCTAACAGATTGTGGTCCTAGGCTGCCTTTACCAATAGGATAAAGACCTAGTTCCATGAGTTAAACCATAGGGACATGAAAGTCACAATATGGCAACTCATAGTTCCAGTAACAACCTGAGTGGATGAGTCAACGACTGTCAGGGAAGTATAAGCCTCACAATAACAACGTCGAAACCCCTTCTTGCCCTATGGCTTTCCAAGGCTCGGGTATAGAGCCTAAATTGTGTGTGAGGATAGTGATGGTGAAAGTGTGTGCAGGGAGCATACAAACCTTGTAATTCTAAACACTATATATGTTCCTGCAAAACAAATCAAAGCATATATATACAAAAGTCCTCTATCCTAAGGTTCCAAATGTATACAAAAATAAACTATCTATCCTAAGATAACAAATATTTACAGATAAAATGAACAAATATTTACAAAAGAAAGACAATTATTTACACAAAGAAAAAAATAAATAAAAAGAGTTATTATGAGGAAAAATAAATATAATAAAATTATAAATATTTGCATAATTTACTCTAATAGGCTTGACTCTCAAAGTCCCCAGTGGAGTCGCCAAACTGTCACAACGTACCCGGAGGTCGCCGCGACGGGAAATGACGACCATTTTGAAATAAACTTGAATAAAATGGGAGTCGCCTCCAATTTTAATTATGGCTAAAATTGGAAAACTTTTTCATTTGTAAACTGGTCTTTTAAAAAGATATCAAAGGTTCGAGAGTCTGATTATGATTAGAGAAGGGTGGAAACTTAATCCCACTGCACCCCTAATACATCCGTATAAATACGGTTACCCTAAAGCTCATTATGCAAATTAAGTATAATTTTAATAATATTTATTTTTCCCCAAAATTTATAATTTAAAATAAAATAAAATAAAATAAAAGAGAGAAAAAAAATTAAAAGAGAATATAACTTAATGAAAAATTAATTTTGACTTGATAGTTATTGGCTATGCCGACGTATCCTCTGGTGCAATGAGGAATTCAAAGTCACGTCATTCTGTAGAAAATAATTGTGTGTTGGATGGAGTTTAATTAAATGAGAATAAAAACATGTGTTGATTGATTTTAAATTTGAAGAAAGATTTTTTTTATGAAGAAATTAAAATCCACTTCGCACAGGATTTAGGATAGCGTGCGCTATACGATAAACCCTTACACTCTTGTGAAACTTGAGGATGATAAATCATACATCAAAATCACAATTTGTTGCGTGGATTAAAAAACTTAGTTTTGCAAGACATTTTTATCATTTTTGAAATCTAATACAAGAACCTGGACAAAACAAAATCGAAAAAGATTGAATCAAACACTTAGTCCCAAAACAATCTAACCCAAAAAAAAAATTGCATTTTTATATTTTATGATAAACACACTTTTTGCCCATTTAAATCTTAATACTGCTAAAAAAAGAAATAAAAAAAATAAAAAATAAAAAAAGAAACCAAGACCTACTTGGCCCAAGACCCCAGATAATGACCCTCAACACAAATAAAGAAAACGGACCTGACCCAATAATAAAACAAATAATGAAGCTAGAACTACCCAAATAATGATAACCCAAAATAAAAGAACCCAACCTAGCCCAATAAAAAAAATAAGTAAATCTGAACCAAAACATAAATCCAAAAAAAAAAAAAAACCCAAACGGAAAAGGCCAAAAATAAAAAAAAACTAAATAACCCAACCTAATACCCAAAAAAAAAAAGAAAAAATATAAGCCCAACAACCGTTCCTAGCCCAAAGAAATTTCAGCCCCAAAAGAAACATGACCAACAGCCTCAATAAAATAATAAAAAAAATTTAGACACACACACATAACCTATACTAAGTGATACAGATCTTGGACCAATTACCAAAAGGAAAGCATGATGCCCGAATATCCTGATAAAACATGCCCAAAAAGAAAAGGAAAAAATAAAAAATAAAAATAAAAATGAAAATAAAGTAAAATAAAAAGGAACTGATCAGAGACAAAAGGAAAAAAGAAATGAGAACTAAAATCAAAGAAAAGGGGAACAAATGGGGGTGGGTTCTGGAGGTTATGCCTTCCACACACACACACACACACAAACGCGACATTCACATACACAGAGGAGAGAGAAAATGGAAATGAGAGTGAGAGAGAAAGCATGCAGAGGAGAGGAAGAAGGAGAGAGTGAAAGATCGGGCAAAGGGGAAAGGGGACCACCGCGGCGAAGGGGCTGCACCTCGGCGGTGCAGCAGATCCACGGGAGGAAGATGGCCTTGGCGGTTGCCCATCACGGCGGAGAGGGAAGCCGCCCGACTTAGGCTCCGTGGCGACGCTCAGGTGGCTCGACAGAGGTGAAGCTGTGCGCGGAGGGAGGCCGCGCGATGCCGGGCTGTGCTGGGGGAGGAACCGTGCACGGCTGGGCGAGGTAGAAGGCGTGGCGGTGTTCACGCGGTGGGGAACCGGGGATCTGGAGCTTGCAAAGCTTGGGATTCATGGCGATGGGAGTAGATCGGAGCGATGAGGTACACGGTAGTTCATGGAAGTTTGGGTAGTGGTGGGGTGATGGAGCTTGGTGGTTGGTGATGATGATGAGGGGAAGCCGCGGCCATGCTTGGTGTGTTTGGGGGAGGCCGCAGCCTCTTCAATTTTTTTATATTTTTATTTTGATGATTCTGATGTTGCTGTAGCTGTAGTTGTTACCTTGTTTTTCTTCTTGTTGCTAGACTGGACTGGAAATTGTTGCTGACTGATGATTACTTTCTGGTGTTGCTCTCTTTGTTTACAATTTTTCTGATCAATGATGTTGATGGATATGTGAGCATGTTTGAAGTCTCCTATGTTTGGAAATTTTCTTTGGTCGATGGTCTCTGTTTGAAACAATTGGTATCTGGTGGTCAACGTGTGATTGTGCTTGAGTTTTTGTGAAGTGTCTGAGAATTCTCCCCAAAATCCTTGATGATCTCTCAATGTGTATCCTCTCTTTTCAATTGCTCTCTTGATCCATATATACAGCTTTTTGATTCAGACCCCTTGCTCCCGCAATCATTTCTTAGGGAATGGTTAGGAACAAAATGAATTGGAGTTGTGAGCTGTTCATGATGATGAGGGGCATTGTCCTTCAACCTTTGTGATAGTTTTTATTATCTTTGGTTTTGTGCGATCTGCGTCCCTGCTTTTCCTTTTCTTTTTATTTTTCATTTTTTCATTTTTTGATTTTTTGATTTTTTTTTTTGGTTAATAGAACAAAGAAATGTGGACTACCTAAATGGGCTAACAAAGATTGGCTGGAACAAAATAGAATGGGTTGGGCTGCTATTATTTTTTTATTATTTTTTGTTCTACAAGGAATGGGCTAAAAAGAAAGAAAAAAAAAAGATGATTGGGTTGAATGATAGGCCTGGACCAAAATGATAACTGAAGTCTTTTTTTTATTTTTATGCACATGGACAAAGAAAAAAAAAATCCGAACAAAATATGGTGTTCATAGCACTAATTTGAATTCTGGTTTGTTGCAGAATAAAAATTAAGTAATCTATTGGATCCAAAATTCAAAACATCAAGGTGAATTCAAAAATTAAAATTTTGTAATTAATATGGAAAACATGTGTTTAATTGAAAAATAAAAAAATATTATAAAGAAAATAGAAAAAAAAATGTATCACGTAGATATCCATTTTTAATATTGAATAATTTAGATTGATATGTTTTGATATTTAATGTGAAATATTTATGTTGTATTAATGAAATAGATATGAAGGTGATTTTTATAACAAAATAATTAATAATCAAGGTGATAAAAATCATGAGCCATTATGAGCGATACCTGTAAAACTTTTTCTAGAATGAGTCTAGAATATTAGTATTATAGATGTTGTAGAAAGGATTTATAAACTTAATTTGGGTATGCTTGAACTATATGTTGTATCGTATTTAATAGAGTTTGAAAACTAATTTGGAATTACGGTTGGACTGTTAATCTGGATTATGGTTAATACATGTTGGACTATGCTAAGTTATTGTTATATTTTAGAATGACATATTCTAACAATATTTGATGCTCAAGTGCTGTGATTTTTTATTCGAAGATATTGCAGGTTGAATTTTTTTTTTTTTTGGAATGTTCGAAAAACAGAGGAAACTTTGTCCATTTTCCTAGGAAATTGTGAATGTTAAGGCTTGTAATAGAAGGCGTTCCCTATGTGCCGGTTATGGTCTAAGTTGAGTCGTGACAATTTTATGGTATTACAACAATTAAAACTATAATATTTGAATAAGAGAATTCTCGTTGAAAAAATTATCTTTATTATTTGTGTAAGAGGATGTAGAAACAAAAGACCTCTTTTTTTTTTCCCTTTGGTCAGAAAGACCTATGATATACGAGCCTATTTTTACAATAAGAATCGATCTATTAGCCCAATATTGAAAAGGTATAAAATTTTCTATGGAAATCGATATGTTGTCAAACGGTGATCCTGAAAAGGAATGACCTGTTATATACAAGCCTTCACGTTCCTCTTATTGTGCTAATAATATATTCTACCTAACAAGTACAGTTTAGTTGCACCAAGTGTTAACCAACAAATACAATCAAACAGAGCAGCAGAAGATCAACTCTAGAATGTTTAAACATCACTTGAAAATCGTCAGGAGTACTTAGCAAAGTAGTTATTTCAACTATGGCAAAGCCAACATCTATCTGCTATCTTCCTTGCAAATTTGTGATAGTGACATCATTGTTGGAATTTGATCTGTGGCTTTGTTGAGATGATTCTCCGCTTAACACAATTTGCTTATGGATGAATGCAGGTTGACATGGAGGAGGAAAATTAGCAGTCTCACTATTTAGCATTGACACTACAGTGGCTACAGTAGGCCTGTCCTTTGCAAATTCTTGCACACAAAGAAGTCCAATGTGTATGCATCTCAAAATGTCATTGTTATGATCTGGATTAGATATATCCAAATCTATAAAAGATGCAATTTTCTCTTCATTCCATAGTCTCCATGCCTTTGAAAAAAAAAAAACCAATCAAACCCATCAATAGAAGTTCATAAATTCAAAAGTTTGTTGTTAATTGCAGGTAGAATCAAGCATTAAAGCTTTTGAAACTAAGCCAAGAACCTATCTGAACAGACTTACATATCCCAAAAGGCTTAGAGAATGCTCATGATTATAGAAACTGGAGTTTTTTCTGCCACTAATAATCTCCAACAGTAAAACTCCAAAACTAAAGACATCCGATTTCTCTGAAAACATCCCTTCCAAAGCATACTCAGGGGACATGTATCCACTGCACTCAAATTGCACGAAGTTTAACTCTTATTGCTATTGGTGAGATAATATAACCTTGGATAAAGAGAAGACATACTTACTATGTTCCAACAACCCTTCTGGTGTTGGCCTCGTTTTCACTTTCTCCAAAGATTTTCGCCATACCAAAGTCAGATATTTTTGGATTCAATTCTCCATCCAACAAGATGTTACTAGGCTTCAGGTCTCTATGTATTATTCTTAATCTAGAATCTCTATGCAGATAAAGCAAACCTTGAGAGATTCCTTCAATTATGTTAAATCGTCTTTGCCAATTTAAAATCTTCTTTCTGACTGGATCTGAAAAAACAACAAGAAATCATGTAATCTAGATGAAAAATATTTAAAAAAGAAAATTTTAAATTTAATCATCAAGCTGGCCTCCTGCTCAACATAGAAGCAAAAAGAATACTAAGAAACTCTAGCATGAAAAGACATGAGGAATTGCATGATAAACAATGTTTACATCAATCAAATTATATTGTCATTGGCATAGATGAGAAACAAAAAATTAACATGGACTAACCAAATAGATAAAAATCCAAACTCTTATTTGGCATATACTCGTAGATCAACATCTTTTCTTCTCCCTCAATACAGCAACCCAGAAGTTTCACAAGATTACGGTGTTGAAGTTTTGAAATCACAATAACTTCATTCATAAATTCTTCTAACCCTTGTTTGGATGCTCTTGAAAGTCTTTTCACTGCTACTTCATATCCATTTTGCAATTCTCCCTATAAGAAAATATTGGGGAAAAATTTTCATGGGATAAAGACTATTGACAAATTTAAACTTCATGTGACTGAGGTACCTTGTATACTAAGCCAAAGCCACCGTGGCCAAGCATATTAGCTGAGTTGAAGTTATTTGTTGCAGTTACAATGTTTCCAAAATCAAATACAGGCAGGTCCTGGATTTTAACTTGTTTAAGCTCTCCAATGTGATCTGCACTTTGGTTTGCTAGACGGGTATCCCTTGTGTTTGGCAACAATGATGGTTGGCTTTCCTTTCTTCTTGCTGATTGCAAGGACAATCCAAACCCCCCAAACCCACAAAAAATGAAATTAAGAAAAGAAGGTATTTATCTAGATTAAGTTTCTCTTTGTAATAAAAAAAATAAAGGGCAAAGATTAGATAAGTAATCGGGTATCAAAACAAAGATATTAAGAAGTATCAAGAGAGCAAGAAATAAACCGACAAACAAACCAGAATGTTTAGAAATCCAAGCCCATAAGAAATATGCACCAGCAGTGACAATAAGTGTCCCTACTATCACTGTGATTATGATGATTGTTGTCATGCTTCTCTCCCCATCTATATTTACATCAATCAACATAGTTCAGAATCTGGGCATTGAACTAGAAGTTGAAGAATAAATCATTTATAAAAATCACAAATTTTAAATACATCAGAGAATCAAAACTATGTGCTTACCAAGTTCCGAATAAGCTTGGCGGATGTAAAGATCAGCTCCTCCAGTTGAGAACCTCACTATGTCAATTAATTTTCCGCTCCAAGACATACAGCCTATGCCAGCATCATATGCATATGCTGTACAAGAACAACTATTCAGGCATTGAATTCTGCATGTTTCATCAGAAACAGTTGACTGTTGTGCAAAGTCTGGCACTTTAGACATTTGCAGTTTCAAAAACCCATCTTCTTTTCCTGCTTTACTCCCATTTCCCCCCCTCTCACACTGCAGTGCATTTCTTCTCACACATCCACTTGTCCAGTTTTGTTTGTTCCATTCATCAAGGTTTCTCGGCTCAAAGCCTTTCAAACAACTGCAGATTGGTGAATTACTGGAATCACAGCTTCCATAAGGGCCACATAAGCCATAAATATCACAGATACTTTCTTGAATTGTACGCTTCCCAACTAGATGTCTGTTGATCCAAGCAGTATACACCAGCTTGCCATCTGAACTCACGGCCATGCTTCCAAAGAAAGATTCATTCGGCAAAGAATAAGTTATTTGAACTGTTCCATCCTCTTCCCTTCCAATTGTGAATCCATTTAGATATGCAGCAGTATACATCTTTTCCAAACCAATAAACACCTGACCATTCCATGGACCTGAGCGCCAGTATGGTTGTGTTTGGTTCCAGATAAACACTTCAGGAACACTTAGGCGCTCAAGGCTGCCAGAGAAGTTTCCAAGTGATGGCTCGGAAGGGCTTTTCCATGATGTAACCTTCACTTTCTGCCCCGTTTTCTGGTTGGTGCTAATAATCATATCTGGAAGGAACGTATCAGAGGGATGGTTGAAACTCTCCCATATTGTCTTGCCTGTAGTGTCCTCCACCAGCACAAGGTTTCCAGTACTTCGGAGCTGGGCTGTAGAATTGGATGTTGTATTTGAGATTGAGACATTTGATGACCAAACAACTTGCTGCTTTCCATTCAGCACTACAAGGTTTCTGTTGTCAGATATGGTGACAATCCCAGAAGAATCACGTAGTGGTTGGTCTCTGTTGGCCACCCATATGACATTGGATTCAGACAGATACCAGACTCCCACGTAGCGAAATGTAGAATTTTGTGGGCTGAAGAATCCTAGCTTGAATGCTCCGTCTGGGGAGCTTATAGTTTGGTGATCCTTGATCAATTGATGTGCTGTAATGGAATTCAAGGCAGTGCCAAATTGGAGGTAGAAACTTGTCAGAGTAAGAAAAGCACATAAGTTTCCATGAGTACTGAATTCCATGGTTGCTCTCTGCAGGGCTCTTGCTGCATTCTGATTCACTAATGTCCAATGTCATGGACTCTTATAATATGCAGAGTTAGAGAGCTTTGACTGTTGACTGTTGGTAAGGGAATGGCCAAAAATAAAGTAATTAAATTACACAAGAGGCTTAAAATCTATAATTTAGTCATACTTCGTGAAATTTTACATTTTGAATTTAAAGGACTAATCAATCAATTTTTAGTACAACCAAATTCTTTTCACAGTCATAAATGATATAACTGCACTGGTTTTTCAGGTGACACAAATTATGTTAACATCGTATAAAATCAGTTATATCAGTATCAAATACGAGTCATTATAGCAATTTTGTGGAAATATTCCCATTCCACTGCAATAAAGTCCGAAGCCAGACGTGTGATTTAGGTTACATAAAAGGAATTGCCATCATGTGGAATCTTGCATGATCATTCAGCTAATTTGGATGAAAACTGTGTTTGCCACTATCAGTAGTGCGATTGATTCTACAAAGGGGCATAATTTGTGGAAGTTTGAAAGAAATGAACAAGTCCTCGCTCTTAGTTTCAACTTTCAAGAATTCACACGATATTACTTCAATGACCCGCCAGTCCTGATAAAGATTGATGCTCTATTTGTGTGCCCGGAAAGACTAATGCCTGTAATATACTCACTGACGTAGAGTTTACTTAGTACATTATATTTTGTGCCACACTGTATGATTAAGAATTTTACATTTTCACCTATTTGTGAGACTTTATCATTGCCACGTATTTTAAAAAAACAAACCATTTTGTATCATCAAATAAAGTCGCACACGCAGATATGTGCATGACTATTCAAACGGAAGTGCTAAATGGCATAATGACATGGGCATATAGCCATTTCCTCAAATGCTTTATTCGTTAGAAAAGCCAAAAGCTTGGCAAGTTTTTGTATGCGGCTTTCAGTAGCCAAGGCCACTTAACTGAAAATAATGGTTTGATAGATTTCTGTTTCATCTAATTTATTTATTTTATTTTTTTAACTTTTGGTTTTTGGAATTAGGCCTTTTTCTGTTGCCTACTGTTTGAGTTTTGTCTATAAACATTTTTTCAGATTATGCAATCAGAAACTAACAAATTCATGTAACAGCTCATCTGTTGTTCTGAACTGATGCAGTTCTGATGTACAAAACGAACTTCAAGCACTCTGGAACATCTGAAATCCATTATGGTCTCATGACCAGAACAGAATTGTGCCTATTGTATTGCACAAGTAGTGCAGCTAAAGTGCAGCAGGTCAAAAATATGGTAACATAAAAAACAGTATCAAGAACTTTGAAGGATATTACATACGAAGCGTCGAAGTTAAATCAATCAGATGGACTACAGACAATTTTTCTTTCTATCAGATGTCCACACAACTATTTTCAACACAGAAAGAAAAACATACACAACCCAAAACCACAAAGAAGAATTACAATAACAGTGACAAAAGAATACACAACATCAATCTAACAATAGCAAATGAAAAATCAGGAAACCAATAAGCAAATTAAATAATAAAACATTAATTGAAAAAAAAAAGATTCAGAAGGGTAAAGGGAGCATCTCAGCCTTAACATGTTGCCCTCGCCCCCCAGTTGGCGCGCTTGTTTTAAAGGTCCACACCACAGGGTGTTCTCTCAAAACCCTTGCCCCCATTAAAGTGCACCAACACAGGAGAACAAAAGATCCTCATGATGCGATGCGTGGACTTCCAGCGCCCCACCTTGAACCTTATCCTTGCCCTGATCAACACATCCAACTCAATATCCCCTGAGGACTTCTCAAGCTTGAGGTCCTTAGGCACAGTCCCATACAAGGCCACAGTTTGAGCAGTGAGCCTCACTTGCAGCCTAGTCACATTCTTATGTGACTGGAAGAATGGTTGAACTGCATTGGTGGCTAGTGTTTGATCCTCATAACGCACAGCCACCTCCACAGAATCATAGTATAGAGAGACCCTACGGTTGGGGTTGTATGATCTTATGGTGAAGTCAAAGTTGGAATAGAGGTGGTTTGCATCAGTTAAGTTGAAGTTGTGGATTGCAGCGTCCTCCACAGTGTACACCAAGTGTTTTGGCCTCAAAACAAGCCAGATTATGAGCACAGCTATGCCAACAATGATGATCAATGCCAAGATTATCATGGCGATGCAACGAAGCAGGTTCGGGCGTTTTGCCCAGGTTGTTTGGGAGGTACGAATAGCCATTTCAATGGCAAGTTCCTTTGGCTTTTCAGGTTGTACTACAATCCAAGACTAGAATTCAGGGGCGTGTAGTGTTTTGAATGAGAGAAAGCAAATCAAATGATGCTTATATATTGCTATGAATGAACACCGGTTTAGGATAACATTTGGAGCTAAATTTGAAACCTTTTATTTTTTTTAAGCTAGCACTTTTCACTTTCAGAATTTCGTGTATGAAACTCAAGACATCCTGAGGGATTCTCCTGGTCATAATATTGTTCTTTTCTTGAGATTCAAGTATCACGATACATACAGTAACATACTATCACAAGTTGTATAGCTGTCGGTATAAAGTGCCGCTTACAAATAAATAAGTAAATTCAAGTGTAGAAGCATAACAAAAGTGTGACATGGTGACCCAGTTTTCTGAATCACACTCATGCTCCATTTCCTATTCGATTTGTTCAAATGAAGGTGTGAACTAGACCGTCTTAGTAGTATAAATGTACCAGCATTACACAAAATAATGCTATCAAGATAAAAATGGTCTAATAATATATGTACATATAGTTTTTCAAATTGTCATATATTTTAACTGGGGAAGACTTCCACCCCACAATTAAAAAGCGAAAAGTTCCTATGGGTGGCAAAAAAGAGTTCAAATGATGATCTACGAAGAATCTGAACATGATGGTATGGGTAAATAATATAACTTCTTTTGACGAGGTAAATAATTTAACTTAGAATATATAAATATATATATATATATATATATATATATATATATATATATATTTTGGTACATTAACTTAGAATACTTTGACTATTTACCTTAAATCAATCCAAACTTCCCTTTTTTTGCAATTTCCTTTTTTTTTTCAATGCTTTTAATGTCGGCAATGGCAAGTTGTTCTTGGTCCTTCACTCTTGGAACATATAAATCAGCTCAATAACCTTTTTTTTTTCTAACAAAATAAGCTCAATAACTTTGTTGTGACTATTACATTAATTGCTATGAAATTTAGACCTAGAACTTTATATCTACTACCCAAATTCCTCATTATTAAACCAATCTTAATGGTTTGTTGCCGCCAATTTTTTGTATAATGAGATGGGCCTAATTAATCATATTTTTAGATGTTAGTCTTGCGGAAGAATTGATAATTAGCATAAAAAATTAAAATAGAGTTAAAAAAAATCAAGTGATGTTATTACTTTTTGACGTGGGACGTGGGACGGTGGAAGTAAACGTGTCACATGATAGTAAATAATAGTACTAGGCCAGTTTTTGCCATAGTGAGTTTACCCTTTGGACAAGCATAAACAAATGAACTCAATCTTTTTTTTTTTTTTTTCAAATGAGATTCAAACATTTTTGTTAGACATATAATGAATAAAATATGATCATGACGGCAGAGGATTCCTTGGACCCAATTGCAGTCTTAACTATTTATAGTTATCATCTCAAGTGTAAAGATTTAGTATGAGTTCCGGCTTCGCCTCCAAGGCATTCCAAAGCTGATGCCTTCCTTGCCTGCCCAGGTTGAGCACCGAAACGTATAAACAATTATTAGTATTGCATGTGACACCTATGCTTAGCTCCCAATTCCGTTTTTCCTTAATGCGTCCCCATTAATGGCCCAAATAAAAGGCATGTACAAGAGGTGCCTATCATTTCCAATGCCAATTCTGCAGTGACACTTATCGTGGTCCTTTAATTCTTGGTATTAAAATTTTAAGAATGATTGAGATTGAATTTTCTGTAATATATATATAAAAAAAAAGTGACCATATAACATGTCATATTTGCATTTTGATAGTTATACATTCACCCAACAAATGACCAAGATTGCAATTGTTTAAAATTTTAACCCCACCTCTTATGGAGTACAGATGAGCATTTTGTAATACTAAACCCAAATTCAAAGTAAAAGTCCTTTTGTATAAGAAATTTGCAACAACAATATTGACAGCAGAGTAGTGGCAAAAGAAGTCTTATCAAGGGCAGCCGAAAAGATGGAAATGAGGCAATAGGCACCCAAGAATGAGAAAATATGGCTTGCAAGGCAACTTGCCGCATTGACTAAGAATGAGTGATTGACACACTTGGGCATCAACATTTTCTGTCTATTCAGTACCATGATTTCCATCCACAGTTTGTTCCATTTCCATATGACATTAGACTGAGACAGCAGATTCAAGCAAAGTAGTGGGTTGAATTTTCAAGGCTTAAGAATCATAATGTGATTATTAGTTACACTGTCTCTTGAGAGTTGTAACTGTTTGTTAAGTCCTACATTGTGTAGATATATATGGTTAACACGTTTAGTGGTTTTGACTTTCGAGTTTTCATCCTATAATAATCTTACATGGAATTGCCAATTTTGACCACTTTATTTCCATCTTTTTACATTTGATTGATTGTTCCTTTTCCAAAAGCTTCAATTTCAGAGGTTATTCTGTTAAGGGTTTGCTTGGTTGATTGGGCAAAAAGTGAATATTAAAGAACCAAAAAAAAAAAAAGGGGCGAAGTGAAAAGTATTTTTAACCAAAATTCTATTAATCCATAAAAGAGTGTAATAGTACATAACTTTAATTGCATAATCAAGTATTATAGTGATAACAGCAATTATTACAGTGACAACAATTCCATATTGTTGTTATCTGGCTTGGATATCAGTGATAGTTACATTGTTGTTGGAGTTACATTGATTTTCCTGAGAGGAGGACTCTAAACTTGATGAATACTGCTTCTGCACAAATGCAACTTGCTTAGGGGGAGGAAGATGGGAAATCTCACTGTTAAGCATCAACACAGCAGTAGTCATAGAAGGTCTTTCTTTTGCAACTTCTTGCACACATAGAAATGCTATGTGGATGCACCTCAAAATATGAGTCTCAGATCCTGAATCAGATATCTCTGCATCTATCAAGGACTTAATGTTGTCTTCATTCCATAGCCTCCACGCCTAAGTACAAGCGGCAGAGAACTTGTAAGCTAAATGTAATTGGAATTATTTTAGCATGCAAAGAAAGCCTAGTTAAATAAGAAAACCATGAACAAGCCAGGGACTTACAAATCCTATGAGGCTGAGGGACCGATCATCATTACGAAAGCTTGTATTTCTTCTTCCACTAACAATCTCTAGCAACAAGACTCCAAAGCTGTACACATCTGATTTCTCAGAAAACAAACCTTCCATTGCATATTCAGGAGACATGTAACCACTGCATTTATTTGTCAAATAACACATTAAAAAGCTAACTCTCAAAGAATGGAATATGCTAGTACAATCATGTACAATAAGGCATGCTTACTATGTGCCAACAACCCTTCTGGTATTAACCTCATCTTCTCCTTTATATATTCTAGCCAAACCAAAGTCTGATATTTTTGGATTCATATCTGCATCGAGCAAGATATTGCTTGCCTTTAAATCTCTATGTATAATTCTCAATCTAGAATCTCTATGAAGGTAAAGTAGGCCTCGAGCAACTCCATCAATTATATTAAAACGTTTTGTCCAGTCTAATAGTTTTCGTTGGAGCGGATCTGCAAAAATAAAAAAAATTGGAAGTCAGAGTAACAGTCACATAGACCCTCACAGATGGTATAGAGTAACAGTCACATAGAGCCTCACAGAGGGTACAAATATAGTCATGTCAGCCCCAAAAATACTATTCTTATGGGGATCAAAAATAAATTGTTCATATATCAGTTTACTAATTTTGAGTGACCTGAGTTGAGAGTGAAATATAATTGATTTATGAACTAACCAAAGATAAATGCATCCAAACTTTTATTTGGCATGAACTCATAGATCAACATCTTTTCATCTCCTTCGATACAGCAGCCAAGAAGTCTCACAAGATTGCGATGTTGAAGCTTAGAAATCACTGCAACCTCATTCATGAATTCTTCTGCCCCTTGTCCAGATGCTTTGGATAACCTTTTCACTGCAATTTCTTGACCATCTGGCAATAATCCCTAAAACAAATTGAGCATAAAATTAAATTAGCAGTCATATAAACATGTGATGTGAAAGGCCATGATTGTCACTAACAAAATAGTACCTTGTACACTGGACCAAAGCCACCCTTCCCTAGCGTATTGGACAAGTGAAAGTTGTTTGTAGCAGTTTCAAGCACTTCAAAATCAAATACTGGTAGTTCATCCAGTTTAACTTGTTTCTGGGCCTCAATCACTCTTTGATTTTCTGGATATGTTCTCACAAGTTGAGCGAAATCACTTTCTTTGTTCCAAATGAATCATTATTCCAAAAGAATAAAGCAACTCCTCTTTTCTTAACATCCCTCACCTAAACATCTCTAATATATGTAAAATCGTAATAAACCCTACAAATGAAGAAGCTAGTTTGGCTGTTCTCTAATATAAGTTTAGCAAATGCTATCATGGCTTGGTTACCTGAATGTTTCGCATTCCGTTTCCTCGAGTGATAGGCACAAATGGCTAGATATGCACCAACGGCCACAATAATCGTTCCAGTTGCCACTGTTACTGCAATAATTAATGTCTTGCCTTTTCTTTTTTTCGTTTGCTGATTTGCTGCATTTCCTGAAAACAATAAATTTGAATAGCATGTTGATAGAACATTTGATACAGTCTTAGGGTGATAACAATAAGTTTGAATAAAATGTTCTAAAGGTTAAACTGAGATGAGAAGTGAGAACAAAGAAACAACATACTGAGTTCTGAATAAGCCAGACGGATGAAGAGATCAACTCCTCCGCTTGAGAATTGTTGCAAGTCAATCAAGTCACTGATCCAATACATGCAGCCAATGCCAGCATCAAATGCATATGCCAAACAAGAGCAATTCTTCAAGCACTGGCTTCCACATTGGCCTTGCGCAACATCCAGCCTCTCTGCAAAGTCTGGAACCTTCATCAACCCAAGTTTCAAGAAATCATCTTCTTGGCCTACTACTTCAATTCCATTCTTCATCCTCTCACACTTGAGAAGCTCCTTCCTCATGCAACCACTAGTCCAATTTTGCCTATTCCACTCCTCCAAATTCCTGGGCTCATATCCACTCAAACAGCTGCAGATTGGTGTACTCTGCACATTACAGCTTCCAAATGGCCCACATTTGCCATAAACGTCACAATCAGAAATTTCGACCCCCCAATCCAAAACTTGCTTTTTGTTATAGTATCTCACCAACCGAATCTTGGCATTTGGAGTCAAGGAAAGGATTCCAAATGCGGACTGATCAGCAAAAGTGTAAGTTAGATAAACAGTTTCATTCCCTTCATATCCAACATTCCATCCATATAGATACCCAGTTGACATAATTGGTGCACCAATAAAGACCCTACCGTTCCATGGACCAGTCCTCCAATATGGACGAGTTCCATTGATCCAAAAAAACACTTCTGGAGCATCCAAGCGTTCAAGAGTAGCAGAGAAGTTCCCAGTGGAAGGATCAGAAGCACTCTTCCTTGATATATACCTCATCTTCTCACCTGTTATCCTGTTAGCACTCATCCTCATACTTGGCACTGCTGCATCACAAGGATGCTTGAAACTCTCCCATATGTTTTGTCCACTTGTGTTATCTGTCAGCACTAGATTTCCAGATTGTAAGAGTTGAGCAGTGGAACTGTTTGCAATGTTTGACACATTAGATGACCAAACTACCTGATTTTTTCCATTGAGTACCACAAGATTGCCATCTTCAGAGATTTTCACAGTCCCAGAAGAATCATTTAGTGGCTGGTTCCTGTTAGCTATCCATATGACATCTGTGTCAGAGAGATACCAGATTCCCACATAGCGGTTTGTTGAATTTTGAAGGCTGAAAAATCCAAGTTTGAAGACACTGTCATCTGAGCTTATTGTCTCCGGGTCCCTGATGAATTGGGATGATGTAATGGTATTGCTGGCAGAGCTCAAACCATGGAAAATCATGGAAAATATTATCAAAGCATTTAACAAGTCAGTATAACTTCCCAATCCCATGATCTTGCAGAGCTTTGATCTTAGTATATGACTAGGATGATGTCTTATTGATGCATATATGCTTCTGTATAGTTGACGAGAATTATTGTTGTTGGGGTATGTATTGTTCAGTTGAGGCAATGCTACCACCCTCTTGCACTTGATTGAGACTCACTGTTCAGAAAATTGTGCTGACCAAACTGTAGATGGCATTTCCTAGTTCATTATTAGTATTATTTTATGCCAGCCAGCTTGTGAATAGGTTGGAACCGTGGACAGTAAAGTCAATGTCACCTTTGTCCTTAAACAAATCGACAAGTCAAGTCAACTCACTGGTTGTCCCACCAATCTGAGTTTTTATATACTTTTGATCGGGGACTTAATGCTCACTTAAGAGCGTCACTAACGACTCTTTTTATTACTTTATTTGTTTCATTATCTTTGACTTCCTTAATCTTTATCCCAAGGCGAAGTTGCCCATAGACACATTACGTACAGGAGTAACAAGGGCTAGTTCTAGAATATCATTTTTTTCAAAGAAAAATAAAGAATTATAAAAACGTGTCCAGAAATTCCTGTCAAAGAAGCCGCACTTGCTGACCAGGTTGGGCTGCATTGCGCACCATATATTATTGACTTCACTGGAAAGGTGAGAGCCATAAAAGAGCGAGCAAAATAGCAGGGTTCTCACCTCAAAAAAATAGAAGTAACAAAGCTATCGATTCATGATCAATTAGACAAATTTGGAATGGTGCGACGCTGGTATTAATAATTTGCAAGAGGCAAAAGATGTTGTGCATGCCATTGCCAAAAGTCAACTGCTCCAAAATTTGAAAGTTTTGTAATTTTTTGGTCAGGATCCAGATTGTGAAAGTAAATAGATTTCTATACTTTGTAGCATTCATTATTTTCGGCCTTGCGCCATTGCATGGAACCTCATCACACTTCCAGGCCATGAAAATGTATCATAAGAATCACCGTGGCCCGTGGGCGGGATCTGAAATATAACTGCACAAATTTGGCCATGCCTCTAAATGGACAATGGTAGGTTCATTTCAGAATCTCTCCCTAAATTTTTCGAATATTACATTTATCTCCTTATAATTTTAAAAATTATATTCACCTCTCTTATTTTTAATTAATTTACCAAGTTACCCTTTATTAAAAAAAAAAAAAAAACTCTATCTTCTTCCTCTAATTCTCAACGAAAAACTCAACGCTTTCTTTCTCATTCCGCCTCTCTCTTCCTCTCTTTTCTTTGGATTCTCTAACAAACAAACGCAACGCGCAGTGAACAGGACACGCCCACCAAACCAGAAAAAATTCGAGAGAGAGAGAGAGACAAAGAAAAAGCACTTGCTTGCTTCCACCAGAGTGGCAGCATACGGGGACGCGGGGATTCAGATCTGTGAACGCGAGGCAGAGGATGAGCACCTAAAGTCTTCCCTTCACCTTGAAGCGAACAGAAGTAAGTGGCGGCCTTCCTCTTGCAGTGCCACTACGGCACAGCCACAGACCAGAAGCGGCAACCCATCCCTCTTCACGTGAACGGGACAACAACCTTCACCGCAGCAGCGGTGGTCATGGATGAGGGTTGGGGAAGGTGGGTGGCTGCCTTTGAGAAGGAAGAAAATCGGGATGTTAGGGTGTTTTTAATAAAGGTTAATTTGGTAAATTACTTAGGAATAATAGACATGAATGTAATTTTCAAAACCAGAAGGGAGTAGGTGTAATATTGGATGAAGTAAGGTATCGTAATTTGCTCTTAAAAAGATAGAGGTACCATACATTAGATCCACGAGGAAAGAAGCGTCATATGCAAACTTCAGATTCTAGGTTCTAAATTATCCCTAAAATTCATGGTGCAGAGTTTGCAGGAAAGAGGATTCAGGGAATAAGCAAACACTAGTTGATTATGCACACAAGTATATATTACTATAGTGCAAAGCTCAACTCTGCGTTAACTTCTACTGCTTCTATATCCTCAAATAATATTTCACTCAAATTTTATGCCTGCATTGACTAATACAATCAATCAACTATGTGTATGTCACAGGAATAGGAGCCCAAACTTACAATGCTTGACAATCAAGTCCACAATTCCTGAAGACACATCAATCCAAGTTCAAGATCTTCAAGGATGTCTCCGAACCAAGAGTAATTATTCCAGCCATACCTTCTGCTTTTACACCATCTGCTATCTACCTTGCATTTCTGTGATAGTGATTTGATTGATGGAGTTCGGCTCTGCACAACAAACAATTTGCCTTGCAAGGAATGCAGGATGTGATGGTAGAGGAAGATTGACAATCTCGCTATTAAGCATTGGAACTACTCTAGCCATGCTAGGCCTCTTCTTTGCAATTTCTTGCACACAAAGAAGTCCAATGTGTATGCATCTCGAAATCTCAATCACATAATCTGGATTAGATGTTTCCGGGTCTATGAAGGATTGAATGTCCTTCTCATTCCATAATTTCCATGCCTAAATAAAAAAATCATAAGATGATTATTGTTTTTTCACAAAATAAGCCAAGAATTGATTTATAAAGACTTACAAAACTTAAGAGGCTGGACGATTGGTCATAGTCATGACAGCTACTGCTTTTTTTGCCACTAACAATCTCTAGCAACAAAACTCCAAAACTAAATACATCTGATTTCTCAGAAAACAACCCTCGAAGTACATATTCCGGAGGCATATAGCCGCTGCATTGAAGCCATATATAAGAAAGTTAACTCATGTTCATCTTGATAGATTAACATAATATTGACAGAGAAGAGATAGTGCCTACAATGTTCCAACAACCCTCTTAGTATTGGCTTGTGTATCACTGCCTCCAACTCCAAAGATTCTAGCCATTCCAAAGTCCGATATCTTTGGATTCAGCTCTTTATCCAACAAGATGTTGCTAACCTTTAAATCCCTATGTATAATTTTTACTCTAGAATCTTTGTGAAGATAAAGCAAACCTCGAGCGATTCCTTCAATTATATTGAAGCGTTTTGGCCAATCTAGATCTTTCTTTTTTACTCTATCCGTAGAAAAAACCAAATGTAAAGTCAAATTGTACTAAAGTGAATACATTATCAAAGAAATTATCCAAATTCAGTTGAATAAAGGAACTACTAGAATTAAAGGACTAGAATCATTTCATAATCCTTTGCAATTCCTACAGAAGACATAAAAACAAAATTGAGACTAGGATACTCTTATAGGCACATGTAAGAGAGAAGGTTGAACTAACCAAATAATAATAAATCCAAACTCTTGTTAGGCATATACTCATACACCAACATCTTTTCCTCTTGTTCCATACAGCAGCCCAAAATTCTCACAAAATTGCAGTGTTGAACCTTTGAAATCACTAATACCTCATTCGTGCATTCTTCTAACCCCTGACTAGATGTTTTTGAAAGTCTTTTTACTGCTATTTCCTGTCCACCTTTCAATTGTCCCTAGAAGACCATTAAAAAGAAAACACATTTTGTACCCTTTTAAATATTTGAAAGATGATGACCACATAAAACCAGGCTTACCTTGTATACCGAACCAAAACCACCTTTTCCTAACATGTTTGTTGAGTGAAAATTATTCGTAGCAGTTGCGAGCTCTTCAAAATTAAAATGCGGCAACTGATCATCCAGTTTGACTTGTTTCTGGTCCTCCTTCATTCTTGGTCTCTCACTTTGCCAATATGTTTTTCCTGTGTTGAGTATTAACACTTTCTATCATCATGTCATGTTAACTCCGTTTGAGTATCACCTTGTTTTAAGATGAAATGGCTTAATCGTGCCATGAATCACATTTGGTGGATTTTGAGAAGGATTAAGTTTGAACAGTCATAACAATTTTAAAGTTAAAATTAATAAGATGTAATCGATTTTATGTCAATCCTTTTTATTCTCTATGTACACCAGAAGTAGAGTTTGAAGTTTCACGCAAGATTCTTATTCTAAACAATTTTAGTTGGCAAATATTCACAAATAATAAGTTAATTGTGATCGGAATGGTAGCTAGCTGTGTCTAATTGTCCAACCTGAAGCTACGAATATTCTTGAATTAAAATAATTAATTGTAATTTAACACATATTATATATACCTGTATATTTAGCTGTCCATTTCCATAGGACATAAGCGCAGCCAACTAAGGTAGTAATTCCTACGGTCACTCCAACTGCAACGATTAATCTCTCGTCTCTTCTTTTGTCTGAATATTTTTCTGCGCTTCAAAATATAAGTCAAACAACTTAGATCCTCACTCAGTACCCAAAATACTAAATTAACCTTGCAAAGAAAACACAAGTGGTTAACGTACCAAGTTCTGAAGAGCCCACACGAATGTAAAGGTCAACTCCTCCAATTGAGAATCTTTGTATGTCTACCAAGTCTCCGCTCCAAACCATGCATCCAATGCCACTCTCATACGCATATGCCACACAAGAGCAATTCTCCAAGCACCTCGTTCTGCATTCATCTTCCGAAAAATCTATCCTCTCTAAAAAGTTAGGCACTTTCATATTCTCAAGTTTCAAAAACCCATCTTTGGTTCCATTTTGCAGACCCCCGCATTGCAGAGGGACCCGCCTTACACACCCACTTGTCCAATTTTCTCCATTCCACTCCTCTAGATTTTTTGGTTCGTAGCCAGTCAAACAGCTGCATGCTGGTGAGCTCTTCCAATTACAGCTTCCAAATGCCCCACACATGGCATAATGATCACAATAAGTTCCGTGTGTTACATACCTTAACATTTCCTTTTTGTTGCTCCACCATACGATTGAAAGATGGCCCTGTGTGGTCAAGGCCATCAATCCAAAGTCAGATTGATTTGCAAAGGAATAAGAAAGATAAACAGTTCCATCATCTTCATTTCTCACACTCCATCCACAAAGATACCCATTTGTCATCCCAGGGAACCCAATAAATATCCTTCCATTCCATGGACCAGACCTGAAATATGGGACAATTCCATTGACCCAGAGAAACACCTCAGGAGCACTACTGGGGCGTTCAAGAGTAGCAGAATAGTACCCAACAGATGGATCCGAAGGGCTTTTCCATGATATTAGGCTTGTTTTCTCACCTGTTATTCTGTTGGTACTGAGTTTCATTTGTGGCACAAGAACATCACTAGGGTGTTGGAAACTCTCCCACAAAACTTCCCCTGTGGTGCCATCTAACAGGACTAGATTTCCAGTATCTAAAAGTTTTGCAACTGAATTGGCTGTAACATCATGTGTCACATTTGATGACCAAACAACCTTGTTCTTTCTGTTTAACACCACAAGGTTGCCATCCTCAGAGATTGTAACTGTCCTAGAAGAATTTGCTTTCAGTGGCTGGTTTCTGTTAGCTATCCATATGACATTGGATGGGGACAGATACCAGATTCCCACATAGCGGTTTGTTGAATTTTGAGGGCTGAAGAATCCTAACTTGAAGTCAGTGTTATTTGAGCTTAGTGTGTCAGGGTCTGTGATGAAGTTGGCTGAGGTAATGGTCTCATTGGCATGGCTCAAGCACACACCAATGCAGGAAACTATGAGCAGAACAACAGGTATAAAATTGGCTAGAGTTCTAAAATCCATAATTCTTGCTGAATTATTTGTTTGGCATGCATGTCTAAATAGACAAATAGTAAAGCCACTTTGACCCTTTTGGCTTCTTTGGCAAGTCAGCGAGAATTGAATGACAGTAGTAGGAGTGGTTGTCAAGTGCGAAGATAGGTGAGGAAGAATTTGTCAATTAAGATGTTGAAGGATATGTTTCCTTCTTGCTTTTTGACAGAATAAATCACAATATGCCAGCCATCATGCATGACATGCACTATTGCAAAAACTTCTTGTGTCGCCTTAATGATGAAAGATCTATATACTACGGAAGTTTACTTGGTCAAACATAAGATCCGGACTTTCCATTCTAGCGTGGGGCAAAATAGTCTGGGACTAATTTCTGACTTTTCATTTATTAAGAGCAAATTTTCTAAACTATTGTTACATGGAAAATTCTTAAATACTCATAAAATAAGATAAAATATTTATTATATTTTATAAATAAAACAGTTATAATATTAAAAATATAAAAAAAAAATAATAATTATTTATAAAATTTATATATTCATTAATAAATAAATCAGAAAGCAAGTATTTACTCTCGATTCGCGGAAGTACTTCTCACTATTAAAGGCGTGCGGCCATTTCCTTCTTGTGCGTTATTTTGTTGTCATTATCTGAAGATATTTTGAAAACCTCAACCACTTCAAAACAAAATATTTATGGCTTGTCATGAAAGTTAGTGGCAATTATTGTTTGTACCGTGCTGTTTTTACCCTTCTTTTTTTTTATGCGATACTCGTTAAGAAAATAAAATTAAGAAGTTTTGCATTAAAGGACAAGCCTTTAGAACTTGCTATTTTCCCTTCTTTTTTTTTTAAATATCGTCAACTGTTACAAAAACCTAAAATAAAAACTCAAATTCCTTCTTCCCAAAATGGTTGATGCTTTCAGGACAACGGTCATCATCATCCTTTGCTACATGAACTTGAAGAATGAATATACAAGTGGCTCCGCAAGGCTGTAATTCAACAAGAAGACTTGAACTCAGTGGTGCAACCGTATGGATAGTAGTCCTGCCAGTATATCATGTGGAGTAAGTCTGATCCAGCTGCTAGCTAAAGCCAAGTCAACATGTAGAGCACATACATTTATCGATGGACATCAAAACAAGAAAGAAATTTGAAGGCTTACAGAGTAATATAATGATTTTGTGGCACTAACTATATCGAGCAACAAATCTTCAGAGCTAATTAAAGACAGTTGTCTTCTCTGCAAATAGCCCGTCAATGACAAATAATACTTGGGATTAAAAATTTTAGACCTCCTGTTGAGTAACACCAAAGTGTGGGATCCAGAAACCCCACGCTTGAACAAATTAAAGGAATTAAAAGGATTTATAAAACCTGGATTAATATTAAAAAGATCAAAAGCTTCGACTGAAGAAAAAAAATCATAAGCTATGTTGATTTTTTTTTTTTTTAATAATCTCAAAGTGATCCAATTAATTCAGAGGATAACAATGCAATGAATCTAATACTTCACATGGCATCCTTTAACGTTGAACCTAAATCATTTGAGATCAATCTTAAAAATACCAAGTACAAATTATTCAAGTCCAACACTGAAATGTTAACATGATATCACGGCTTAAAGCATTTTAGACTGCAGCAAAGTACACTCAACAAAGAGACCAGGTTGATTGCCATATAAGTATAACCATACATACCCAATTACCTATAACCGGACTTACTGGCATCGTCAATTGGAGAACCATAGAAGTGAACACGACTAAAGATCAATGCAGTCTAGTGGCCCCACACTCTGAAATGAAAACAAGATTAGGTGACACACACACACGTGACTGTGAGGGGCAATAGTATTGGATAACACATGATGGTGAAATAATAAAAGCTCCACTTTGATCAAGTTAAAGGAATGAAACAAGTTTATAAAGCTTGGAGTGGAGAAACCACAAAGTTAATCTTCTGGTTAAAGTGATCTAATTCAAGTCCAATGCTGAAAAAGGCACCACCTCCAATTAACTTCTCAAACCTAACTCTCACCTTTCTGCTATAATCTTGGAGATAGAAATGAACACACTTAAAATCTTCCATCAGCATCACTTGTAGTGTTGACCTTATCTTCACTGCATCAATTGAACTTTTCCAAGTCTCACTATCTTTATCCGCATGGAACGTATCTTTAATGCTAACACTATTGTTTGAAAACAATCCCTGACCCTTCAACGATGGCTGTGGCATATTCTGCCTTTTTGGTGGAGGAGATTCACATATATATATATATATATATATATAGAGAGAGAGAGAGAGAGAGACTCAAAGTTTATAGAACTCCAATATGATACATTTTCATTTATTATTAGATAAGATATGAGATTAAATTAAGTAGGTCTCACATCTCATTCAATTATAGATGAAGATATGTTGATATGATACTCATAAATTATAAGTATAAAGAACATTTCTCTAGAAATTATAGCAGCCATAGTAATTGTTTTGACGGAGAAATACATTGTATTAAAATACTGTTTTTCTTCTCATGTTTGGCACTGTTACACTAACACATCTTAATCACCAGCAGAAAATTGAATCACATTATCATTAACTGTATGTTGTTCAAAAGATTTCATTATGAGGGTTTAAAAGATTTTACATAAGAATCGTTCATCCACCGGTTTCATGATTAGAATTTTTTTTTTTTCCGGCTTTTCTCTATGATGTAAGAAACGTGCTTTAACAGATGGAGGATCGATGAGCTTCATGGATACAGGGCCAGGACCACCGAGCCTCGTGTCCTATCAGCCAAAGCGAGACTTACTTTGTTGCAGTTGTATAGGCTTTTCATAAACAAAGATAAAGCTAAGCTCCCAAAGTTTGAAACTTTGAATTCATTCGGATCTCCAGTTTAGCTTTTGCTGCGAATTTTGGGACATCTTTTTCCTGTGCTGGATGGAATTCTGACAAACATAAGCATCTCATTCCTAAGGGGAAAGCCAATTGCAAATATAATCAGTAAAGTTTTGCATGGACTAATCAGTAAAGAGTATTGTAACAAATAATGGCCGACAATTGACCTTAAAGACATTATGTGACAGAAATTTATTTGCTTCATGAAAGGTTGGCAAGTTGATCAAGAGCAATGTCCGAAAAAATAATGTTATTCAAATACTTAAAAATGAATATGTATTAAATATTCATTTGATAACTATTAAATGTGCTGTGAGATAGTGTCAAAGATTCATCATCAGTCTAATTATTGTTAACTGGGTCTTTCACTTTTTAAAGGTTTGAATAGCATTTTTGAAACTTAAATAATTACATAATATGTTAGATAGTTCAAAGGACTAGCACTTTCAAAGTTTTCTACCATAATTTTTTTATTGGTGGCTATTATCCTCCAATTGTTAATCAATATATTTCATACAGATGTTGTGTGGGTGCTTAATATGGTCTAACAAATAGTTTGAACCATGTGATAATCTCTCTAATTTAACCATTGGATCAACACCACAACTGATTTGATAGTTTGAGATTTAATGATAAAAAATAATATAAATAATTTATATTTATATTTATATTTTAATATTTAATGAAATTTTTTCCTTGGTATCTGCTCCATAATCACCACACCATCTCCTCCCCCCTCTGCCACCACCATCACCACCCCCTCCTCCCCCATTCTTCTAAGGTCGCAGCGATTGCTGAAAGAAGACCGACAACGGCGCAAGCAGCAGTTGATGATGTATTGAGTCTATTGATTCGAAATATAAATATAAATAACAAACAGAAAGGGACGGTGATTAACTAGAGGAAAGGATCTATCAATTCCGTCCGATGCTGTGCAATTCAATTACGCACAGAAAGAGAGAGAGAGAGAGAGATTGACGAAGACGGGCACAGCGCAGTGTAGCTGGCTCCTGAAATTTGAGAATTGGATTGGGAATCAAATCTTGGAGAAGCGAAGGCATAGTCAGGTAACTAACCAAGCAAAGAAATGCAAAGGGAGCTAGGGTTTGCGATGAACGAGAGCAGCGGCAAAGGGGTAGGGAACAACAACATCAACAACGCCAGCAACAACAAGAATGGAGAAAAAGGAAGAGATCTGGGGTTGTACTCCCAGAGCTGTGCTGGCGCGGTGGAGGAGGAGGGGCAAAGGAGGCGGAGGTGGCGGAGGAAGAGGCAGAGGAGGCACCCAACGAGCTGAACACCATAAACAGCTCTGGTGGGTTCGTTGCTGTGTCGACGAACAAGCTATCAGTGAAGTACACGAACATGAACCTTCACGGCCACGACGTCAGCGCCATTCGGGCCAACAGGGCTGCTCCAACCAAGTGCCTCATCTACTACTTCGAGATTTATGTCAAGGACGCCGGCGCCAAGGGCCAAATTGCCATCGGCTTCACCTCCGAGTCCTTCAAGATGGGGGAGAGAGAGGTAGAAATGAGGAGAGGATACAAGTGTCATTTCATTATGTTAGTTTATTGAAAAAAGTTGTAAGGGCCATCACGGGCCAGCAACTGCATGGAATCTATTGACCAATGAGAATCCACCCTTGTTGGCTCTCGCAGATTCAGATTGGGGTGATATGTAGATTTTTTTTTGGGTAAATCTTGTAACAATTTGGTTAATTCACTATATACAGATGGAATTCCCATTTTGGTAAACATGTAGTTGACGCATGTCGCAAATAGTATAGTCACTACTCACTACGGAAAGTATCGGCTGAAATGATGATGCAACTCAAGTCCATAATCAAATGTTCATTTCAAAAATATAAATTATGAATGTCCTGTGTCATTCATTCCAATTCTCTCTAATAAATCGATTTTGCTCAATGGTATTTGCTTGGGGGGTCGCATTTACAGTGTACGTTTGAAAACATGAACATTGAATGCTCACGCCGGTTATAGATCATTGATAAAAAAAAAAAGATAAGATAAAACTATAATCTAAACTATAATCTAAAGGTGGAGAATGTATTAGAAAAATTAACATACCTACACATCAATTAACATACCTACACATCAAAATAGACCACAGATAATCAGTATAAAGTTTTTAACAATAAAAGATTTATCATTAGCAAAATTACATGAATACCCTTTCTTTCTTCTCTCTTCCTCTTCCCTAGGTAAGTTTCCAATCTCTCAAATACCACTTATATCTTGCCTCTAGGTCGAGAAACTCAAGCTGTGCCAGGTTTCCTATGGTCGTTGCAGCTCTCCAATGACTGCATTGCGGAAGAGATCAAGGGTGCGAAGCTTTTTCCTAAAATTCAACAAGCAAGTCATGAAGGACAACAAAATCCCCAAAATTATTAGGGTAAAATTAAAATCCACCAGAACCAAACCAACAATACAAGGTACGAAATTCTTTAACATTTACAAATCGATTTTCAGAAGAAAAAAAATCATATTCAATAATAGTTGAATGAAAAGAAAAAATATATATAAAAGGGATTAATTTATGAATTGATAAAAAGTAAAGAGAAACCCAGGATTGTCTTTGACAATTACCCCCAGAGGAATTACCTTTCCCTCAATCTCGACCGCGAATTGCGCCACTGTCCCATGGATCACGATATGGCAATCCCGATGCCCCATCGATTAGGTATGATCCCGAGGGTGGGAGCTCAAGGCTAAGAATGGAATACAAGGGAAACCCAAGGGAAGAGGAGTTCGAGTAAGGTTGGGCAGTGGCAATGCAAACTACCACCACCATCGCCACACTGGTGATTTGGCACCGAGTCTCTACTCGCCCAATGGACGCTTTGGCTTGGCGGATCTTGTAATACCTCGAGTACACATAGCTCTAGGCAAGCCCAATACTGCCTTAAGGTCCCTCGAGACCTTCCCGTGTTGCCGGGAAAGCCCTAGATGCGTGAAAGGCCAAGTTATGCAGAGTCTGGTATTGCTGTCATCGCTATAGTTGTCAAAAGGGTTGGGCTGGCAGAGTTGGGCACTCTGCCAACCACTATAGCGATGGCCCCAACGCGTGAACAATGTCAAAACGGCATTGTTTTGGTTTAATGAAACTCCACCCCTATAAAACCCCCAAACCCCAAGCACTAGCAGTCTCCCTCCTTTTTCTATTCTTCTCACTCCCATACTCCATCAATCTTGGCTCATCCAAGCTCCAACGTAAGGGTTTATCTAAGTTTTATGTTAGATTTCTTGCTCTCTTCCATGTTCTAAGAGTTTAGGTGTTATAGTCTCTTATTGTTGTCAAGTGGGGATGCTTTCCCAATATTATTAAAGTTGCTCTAGAGTTGTTAAAGATCATTCATAGGTTTTGTTGCTCTATGATAGTTGTTAGTATCATTCCAAACTCTAAAAATCAAGTTGGTGGTGCCCACATACTCCTGACCCCAAATGGTAAGCGGATTCAAACTCATGACCTTATTTTCTTGTCATTATGAGTATATTTGTGCATTTTGAGTTCTAGATATGAAATTAGAAATAAAAGTATGTACAGATTTGAACCTACAAGTAGAGATATGATATGGGTGTGATTTTGTAAATATGCCCAGTTTGAAAAAGTTATTAATCCCTTGATTTGAGCATGAAAATGTGTTTTAGAAAACCATTGAACCATAATCGATATATTGTATGCTATGGAAATGTTTTACATGTTGGAGAAAGATTTATTAAGCAAATATGTATTGTAGCAAGATTTCCATTGTATTAAACATGCTTTTATAATTCTTGATATCACTGCAATTTCAAGATATCGGATTTCAGAATATGTTCTTAGAGTGCTAGTTAAGATATTTTGGGAAATGTTGAACAAAGTATGCTTTAGCTTTTGAAGTATGATTTCAGAGTTTTGTGATTATGAACTGGTTTGAAGTGTAGTGTTAGAATTACCAAGATTATGAAACAAAATGTTAGTTTGAGAAACGACTTAGAAATTCAACTTTCATAACACTCAAAGGTATGGAATTCAGTATGATTCATAGCAACTATCAAATACATATTTTGTAGGTTCTTTAAATCATGATGCCTACAAGCGGTGATCCCTTGGAAATAATTTCATAGCCACAATTATGCTAAAGTCAAATTGTTAGAGTTATATGAAACCAGAGCTTTTATACTTAGAGTAGAGCCCAGTTACAAAGGTTTAGAGAAAAGAATTAGCTTTAAGATTTTGAATTAGATGGTAGCTATAGAGAAATAGATAATGAGTTAACGGTTGAAGCGATTATTATCCTTGGTACTAAATTGTCCCAAAGAGACAATCTCACAGAACAGAGATAGAACAAGAACATAGCTAGGTGTGCAATTTGGGTCCTTAAGGAACCATAGAGATTAGATAATTGTTATGTCACTTATTGTGCATAATCAGAGATCAATGTTTCTCTATTAGAGTACTAGTATTTATGTTTTAAAGAAATATTGGTTTTGGAATTAATATGTATGTAAATATCAAACAAATTATGTTTGTTGCATGTATATGTTATGTATAGATCATGTTGTTTGTCCCATGTGGATGGTAAGTGAGAATCTACTCACTAAGTCCATTGACTCACCCCTCTCTCTTCATCCTCATAGTTGCAAGTACAAACATAGTTTAGTCATCGTCCCCATAGAAGCAGCTATCCAATGGTGAGCTTTACTTTGCAGTAAGACTTAGATTAGAAGTATGTTAGAGTATAGTGCTCTAGTAGATGTGCAAGCAGAATCCGAGTCATGATGTATTTTCAGATTATGTATTTAATTTCAGAGTCAAAAATATCTATGTATATATTTACATATTTCAAGTATAGATTTGAAATCGTAGATTGTGACTAGAATTTATGTAATGAGCTAGAGATGAATTTACAATTCAGTTTTTAAGTGTTAAATAGATTTTCAGAGCATGCTTCAGTTTTTATGAATTTAAATATTATTGTGTTTTAAATAGAGAAATGGTTGTTGATTTAGGAGAGAATCATGTCTTAAGTATAATATTATGGTAAATTATGCATTTAGAGAGTTATGTCATCCAGAAGGATTACATGGGGATGAGATTAAGCTACATGTGAGTCGTATTAGGATCGCGCCATGACAAATCTGGTTTTCATCCTCCATTGACAGTGTGTTCTCCGTCGATTCCCGCCGTAGCTGCCACCTTTGCTCAACTTCTCTGCTTTAGCGGATCTGGTCTTCGTCCTCCATCGACAGTGTATTCTCTGGCATCATGAGCATTCTTCACGATGACTCTAGTTTTTTGGTGTCATTCTTCACAAGTTCGTCAAATCTGGTGAGTTCAAGTTCGCCTTTGCTTTGATCATCATCTTGTCACAGATTCCAACAAGGTTCACGCACTTTTGACCATTGTATAGTCACTGTTTCTTAGGCTCCTCCTCTAGTTCGCGATCAACGATTATTTTAGCTCTTTGGATGTAGTTTTTCATCATTTTTTTCCTTTTAATATTGTGGCTTGAATAGAAAATTTGAATTCGGATGAAGAGTAAAATAGTAATTTCACATTTATGAAATAAAAAAGCACAAGGCTAAAATGATATTTTTGCACCGAAACATTAAACGTGCTGATGTTGGGGTATCTTCATGAATTTGATTTTAGAAAGGAATTTTATTCTACAAAGTACAAACTCCTTCCATTCCTTCTACTCAGTTATCACAAAGTCAAAGTTAAACTTACTGCTTAATAAAATTCTTGTTTTCTGACAAGAAACTTCTTCCAATATTTTGGATTAGTTTTAGTTTTGTTAGTTACTAGTTAACTAAGTTCTTTAAGTATTTAATCAAATATTTGGATTTTGATGGTGTATATGAATATAGTCTCGTGATCGAAGATAAAATTCATATTTACAAATTCTACACCTTGAAGGAATTAGTCACTGCTTTCGATAATAGATGTCCCGAGTTCACCCCAAAAAGTTTTATCAGTTATTTGAATTATATTTGAGACATAACATTAAATTGATATGTAGATTATAAGTTCATTTTAGTCAGTAAAATCAATTATGTGTTTTACTTTAGTATTTAAAATTTTTAAAAAGAAAATAACAATTTAGTCATTGAAATTGATTTTAGTCAATGAAATCAATTCTGTGTTTTACTTTAGTACCTAAAAGAGCTAACTGGAATCACTTTTTATAATTTTAGAAATTAAGTTGTTGATTTGTTAATTTCATGGACTAAAACAGCATTGATATATAATTTTAAAAATCAAAATAAATTTTTAGTCATTGGTCATGATAACTTTTAGTATTATCTCATATATATATATATATATATATATATATATATATATATATATATATATATATATATATATATATATATATATATATATATATATATATATATATAGGACCCATTATAGGCCCAAGCCCTCAAGCATACCAATCAGTAGAGTGCTAACTTTTGAGCAAACCATCTTTCATAGAAACCACATAGCTGCAGGAGTCCAAACCATGAAAGACAGAATCTCTGCGCACACGCACAGTTAACTCCAAACTTTCGAAAACTACATGAAATTTCTATGACTTTAACCCCTTTGTTCTTTTTTCTTTACATGCTCCAAAAAGCCAGAAAAGATTTCGGCAGCTTCCCATGGTACATTTTGCCTCATATAGCCATGAAAAGATGGGGACCTAACACACACAAGGAAACCAACGAAGTAAAAGGCCTCATCAGTCCTGTCCCAACCTGTGGAGAATAATTCCATGAAGGCATCTATGATACATAAGAGTTCGGTATAATTATAATTAAAATATTAACTTTTTGCAATCGATTGACAAGGCTATTGTAGACCCAATAGTCTTTTTTTAAGACAAAACAACGAAATAATTGTGTGTGTCGTATAATTGTGTAATAGACAAACAAAGATGCAATACTTGTGAACATGTCCATTTTATCACAAATGACCAATTGGTAAAATAAAACCCATCGCTAATCAATGTATCCAAAATTGACAATCTTGAAGGAAGGAACAGAGCTTTCATTCTTTTTTTTATTAATTATGCGGTGGGTCAACTCTTATTTGGATTATATAGCTACATCATGGCATCTTCGTTTTCCTTTTTCTTGCGTTGGTTGTTTTGTTCCTTTTCGTGTTTGGATTGGTTAGGAATAGCGTAAAACCGTCGATCCAAAACTCAATAAAGTAACCAAATTTTGATGTCTCTTGGAAAAGGAAAATGCTAATTTCATGAGTCATATGGTGACTATTTCGTACCTTTCTCTTAGGCACACTATAGAGCCTCCCACGCACCTTCCAGGAAAGAGTAACATCTCTCTAGACAAAAACTGCTCCCCAAGTAATGCAAGCCAAAAATAGTGCCTATCAACAACTTCATCTTCTCTTGGTCCTTTTCATTACAAATCCCTCTCATCTGTACATGAATTGTCAACTTCTCATCACCATCTCCCACTTCTCCTTCCTTCATATTTCTTTCTTTTTTCTCTCCATCTAACTAGCTATATAAATGCACTTACCCACATAGACAACTTTCCCACAAGAAAAGTCCATTGCATTGTGCTCATAACATATATAACACAAACCCATTTCATATTTTTCTTGTTACAAGTGTGGTTTTGCTTGTATTGAGAGTGAGTGATCAGTACTCACACCAATGGCATCCAAGAAGAACACGGTTGTTTTCGAAGACTACTTCCCTGCTATGGTGGAGAAGCTGGGCACGGACGGGTTCATGAAGGAGCTGACAAATGGTTTTAAGTTGTTGATGGACAAAGAGAAGAAGGTGATCACGTTTGAGAGCCTGAAGAAGAACTCTGCATTGCTTGGGTTGCAGGGGATGAGCGATGATGAGTTAATGTGCATGCTAAGAGAAGGCGACATTGATGGGGATGGTGCTCTTGATGAGATGGAGTTCTGCACCCTCATGTTCAGGTTGAGTCCTGCTTTGATGAACAATTCTAAGGAACTTTTGGAGGAAGCCATTTTCAGTGGTCACTAGGCTAGGCTCTTCTCTTTTATCCATTTTGATTGTACTTTCTTCCCCTCTCTTAACTAGCACCTTTCAGCTCCCTGTGTTGTTCTAAGGTACTTCCTTACTTATTTTTATGGGGCTGTTCTGTGGTGTGTAATTGAAGAGTTCTAGTGAGTTTGTTGAAATCTTCTTCAACAATGATACTTGTTATTGCTATTATTTTTGTCCTTCTTGTTGTTTCCTTTGTGTGTTGATGAGAAAGCAAACAACAGACTAAGTAGCCAGGGAATGCCATTAGGTATCATCATTATCATAATTTACAATTTCAAACACGGTAGCAACAACGTGGATGGTGCATATCGTGTTGACCTTCAATCTAAATGCAGTTCGGTAAGCGATTGGGTTGTTGACAATTAAGGGTAACTAAGATATATGCTGTCAATGATGTGTAGACACAGACAAAGAATGACCTTAGATTTTAGAGCTTTGCCAAGTCTCCTAAGAAATTTCCCATCAATTATAATATGTAAAAATAATGAAGCTTCAGCTGAATGAAAATAAAGAAGGAAAGTTGTCCATGCACATACGAGAAGAAAGTAGCTTAAAAGACAAAGCACATTTACACTAGTTAACTTGGACCAGTAAAGAGGATTATTGAGGGAAGCAAGACAGACCCATTAAAAGATGATGGTAGAGTAAAGAAGGAGTAAAGAGGATTTACACGAAGAGAAGCCCCAAATCTGACAATGTATTTCACTTAATGACAGAAGGCTCACCATATGTTTTCGAAGTCAAATCCGCCTTATCTAAAAGTGCTGTCAAAAACCGATTTTGGCTGATTAAATACTAGTCAAGACTCCAGGCAAACTTTGAACTGGGCCAGACCACCCGGTTGAGGACTTGCTTGTAGTAAGAAACTCAACCGCTCAAACCAAGGCCCGTTATCATATCCCTGCCACAACCCAACCCTAAATATGTAGTCCCAAGACCAGATTAAAAAAAAATTAAAAAGCCATGGGTAAACGAAAATGATATGTGGCCCTATTCGACCGAAAAAAAGAGAAGAAAAAATTGCAGTCCTCAGACAGCCATAAACATTGCCTACTAAAAATATAAAATCCCATGGAAATTAAAATCCGACAAAACTAAGGAATTGAAATTAGATGACCTAAACAAATACGATTTGTTATGAAAATTAAATTCTAATAAATAAAAATATTAAAATAATATTACTTAAATATAATATTTTATTCATAAACTATTAATGAAGGGCTTTTTTACAGAAATAAAATAAATATAATTACATATTACTTCGATCTTCCGTCTTAAACTCGTTTACATATACGTCCTGTTTTTATATAATAGAAATCGATTATAATCGACTTCCACTCAAAACAGAAGTCGATTATAATCGACTTTTACACTGATGGATCCACACATTGTGACTCGTCAAATAACACAGAAGTCGATTATAATCGATTTCATCACAAAGAAGTCGATTATAATAGACTTCGACTTCTGAAGTCTATTATAATCGACTTTATTGCAATACAGAATTTGATTATAATAGACTTCATCACAACACAGAAGTCGATCATAATAGATTACTGTGTTAAAATTTCATCATCGTAATCGATTACACATGAAATATAATCGATTACCAGATATGTGACTATCATACCATTGTTCAAAATTTGAATTGTCTAATCGATTATCAATTCATATAATCAATTACAAGGTCCAGAATAATACCACAGTATTATTAGATTTTAAATCTTTTAATTTGATCATTAAATTACAATAATTTTAAAAATTAATTGTATTATTTAATTTAGAGTTTAGCTTATTCACATGGCAAAATATATGTTACATGCCATAATATTTGTAATTTTTTAATGATTTTTTCTTATTATATTATTCATTCTTAATTTTACATATTAATAAAGGAACTAAGAAATTATAAATAGCAAAAAAAAAGACTGAATTTTTTTAATTCCAAACTAAATAAATTTTGCCCTTTGCTTTGTGTGTTTAGTCCTTGATTTTTGAATGTTTAAATCAAAATGACGACCTGTATGTGATATTGAACATTTAATGTCTTTAAATTTTAAGTTAATTGCGACTTATTTTTTTTGTATCTTTTGTCCTAAAAGTGTAAAGACAGTTTTTTTTAAGGAAAAAACACGAGAGAATTGTTAATTGCTTTTATTAGGATTTAATTTAGTTTTTTTATAAATATATATTTACAAATATTACATAACATGATAAAAAATTGCAATAAATTATGATAAATTAGTATATAGTAGTTATATACTCTTAACTTTTATATCATGTACTTTGGACTTCTATATTATGTACTTGGCATCAGTGCTGTTTATTTTATGATTATATACTTTGGACTTTTATAATAGGCAATTTGAAGTTTTATTTAATATTTGTGAATACATATAGACAAAATATGTGTAGACCGTTGGGATTGATTCCAAAAGATATATCTATTCAAAACACACCAAAGTGTATTTTTGGGCCTATGAACTGGTAATCGATTATACAGTTCAAATTTTAAATAATGGCATGATAGTCACGTTTCTGGTAATCGATTACATTCCATGTGTAATCAATTACGATGATGAAATTTTAACACGAAATCTATTATAATCGACTTCTGTGTTGTGATGAAGTCTATTATAATCGACTTCTGTGTTATTTGATGAGTCACAATGTGTGAATCTACCAGTATAAAAGTTGACTATAATCGACTTCTATTTTGAGTAAAAGTCGATTTCTATTATATAAAAACAGGATATATATGTAAACGAATTTAAGACAGGGGATTAAGGTAATATACCATTATATTTATTCTATTTTTGTAAAAAAAAACCTTAATGAAGAATAAAATAGTAAAAAAAATTAAATTAATTTATTCTTATACCTATTTTAAATCAAAGAATTAAACTAAATTCTTTAATTTACTAACCCATTCCAAACATAATAATTCAATTTAATTACTGATGAAATTTAATTTCTAATAAAATTTAATTCAATTTCAACTGATTAAATCTTTTCAAACACCCTAATTATTAGAACAAAAAAAGTGCTAAGACTTTCAATGTACCACGAAAACTGCTATAATTAGAAGAAAAATATTATTTTTACTTATTGTATATGAAACACCGTGCCGACTCACTTTATTAATCATTGAATGAAGTATGGATTATAATTGAATGAAATCCACGCCCTATCCAATGGTGAATGAAGTGTGTATTGACACAATATTCCACACACAATGAGTACAAAAAATACAACTCTAATGAGAATATAACAACACAACTCTAATGAGAATATATTACATAGGTTTCAATACGGCGGAGCTACAAGGAACCAAGCTATCACGCTTGCCATTAACTACCAATGCACGAAGATATTAAGAAGCATGAAGCATGATTGCAGGCCAATAGCAACATTATAATGGATTAACACGCATCAAAATGAGTTTTGATTATTAGCGCGTTAACGCCGACGTACCATGTTGTGATCAATCTCTTCTAAACAGGTAAAAGTAGAACATTTTAGACAATTGACCATTCAACATTAACAAAGATACAGACCACAACTGCTCTTAGTAGCCTAGCTTAGTGCAGAGCTGTTGCGGCTCCACACAACCAAAAAAGTAGGAGTCAAAAGGTCTTTCCCAAGAGGGTATCACTTTGGATAGAGGATGTCATAGTGACCAGGGCGATATAGCAACGTTATGAAAGGATTATTCTTTTCAGTGCTACCACTGGCAGTCGGCAGATCACCAGCAACTGGCGTGAAATCATGATGATTTACACTGACACCACCAGTATCGCATGAGCTGCGGTCAAGGTATACAACTCGGATTGGAACACCCAAAGCATCAGAAAGGGCAGTAATGTGCACATGGTCGCTCTCTTCACCCATTGGTTCGACAGATGATTTGCAAAACTAAAAAGAAATAATGTCACAGGTGGAGAATTATGCACTAAAATAATAAAAACTGAAACCACGTACAGCTTCTCAACAATAGAACTGTTTCATTTTTGTCAGATACTAACTTTAAAAGCAACTTTCAGGGGGGGTAGAAAAAATTCTTAACATTGAACAAACCTGCTCGACTGTTGTATTAGTTAAGCCCATTATGAAAGGTTCAAAAAATTCTGAGCGCTTTTGTATTTCAGCAGAGGTAACAAATCTGAAGAACATTACAACTAAGCAAACAAAGTTGTCAAGACATCAGAAAGAAATGAGATCAAGGCATTTGCGGTGGGTTATAACTCACTCACCATAATCAGATACTGACTGATCTTGACATCTAGAAACAAGCTCCTCATGACTGTGATCATGTTATATAACGTTCATTCAAACAGAACCCATGGGAAAAGAAAAGAAAAGAAAGAAAAATGAAATCAGAACCGGATAAACATCAAATCATGATGATTAAATATTTGTGGAACATATCATATGCTTCCTAATTATGATTGTCAATGTTAATTCATGGTGAAGGAAAACAGTAACACCTTATGGAAGTCTCTTTCCCTTGAATAACACATTCCAGCTGCTCAAGGAATAACTGAAAATTTATAACAACTATGAGAATATCAAAAGTAAATTTATACCCTTAAATAAGTAAAATAACCACATGTGAAAGCTATCTAATCTCTGAAATGCCTCCACACATTTATAATTAGTACAATACCATTGGTCCAGTTGAAAGCACTCTCTTAAAATATAGCCATTGTTGTTTGTCTTTACCTATTATGTTCAGCAAGAAAAATCTAACAATATCCCAGAAATTTTTCCAAAGTCTTCCCTTCAATATAAATTTTTCTTAAGATTGAACATATTCTGTATTTTCTTAGAATGTATGATTTTCATTTCCCGAACTTTTTAAACAACCAAAGCTTCAGATAGATTATTATTATAGACCCAGCACAAAACATAAATATCCATAAATAGCAACCAAAAGTTTGGGGTAATTTCAAAGTTGAGAGGATGCATTATGCATACACATTCTTGCCTAGGAAATCTTAATATATCAATATAAAATAAATAAGACACATATACCCTAAAAAAGAAGGAATGAAGATGCAGTTGGTAAGTTACCGCAAAAAAATCTTCAAAAGTCAAGTCTGCATAACCCAGGGTCTGCAGTGCTTTTCTACTCTTTTCAATATTGGCTTGTATACGATCAATTTCTGCTTGGTCTTGACATTCCAAGATATGCTCCTGACATAAGTTAACAACAATTCGACAATTAATTCATTTATCAAAATTATTGGAATATTTGATACTTGATTCCATACTCCATTGACCCAAGAAAATCCATAATACATTAGAAGTCAAAACATACAAGGTATGAAAACATAAAGCCACGAAAGAAGCAGTTGCCATCTCCCCGTGTTCGCCGAATGCCAGAATATTGCTCATCAAGCACCTGTATTAAGGGTAACAAAAGAAAGGGTTCAAGAAACAAGATATAATGCAAGAAGAGGAAAAACAAAAAAATGAGAGAAAGAAAAGGTTGATCTTACCTTTATTTTCGCCAGCAAGATTGGACTGCCTGATTGATATTCGGCAGCTAAGCTACTTAGGGGTTCCTGCCAATTAGTCACATTAAAACCTTTGTTCTCTTACTCTGTTACTCATTACTAAAATCATATTCCACCCCCTCTATCCAGAACACAAGTCACAAAAAGAATGAGCAACAATAAATAAAAGCTAGCATCACTTTCCTATATTAGATCAAGTTAACTATTGTCAGTTGCTGGTTGTTAGCTCGTTATTCATCCATTTGCAATTATGCCATCGTGTAGTTACACAACTGAGTTAGTTAGTGTAGTGTTGTATCAGAACAGCACGTATATGTTTCTGTTATAGTTGTTCTGAATGCAAATCAATCATCATTCTCGCTCATTCGGTTTTCTAATATCCTACACTAGATCAAACACAGAGATTCAATGAAAAGATCAGATATTATGACTATGTAACTGTGAAGCAATGGAAAGAAATTTTCAGAGAGATTACGGTGTTACGCTTGCCTTATCACCCACAAATGGAACTTTCTTGGCCTCCTCAGCATGAATTGCGGATTGCTGCTGCATAATGTCATCATCCTCAAAATTGCCCCAACCATCAAATTCAGACTCTGTAACTGTCACACACGTCGTCTCCCCATCTTCCAAGACTGCTTCTTTGTTCTGCATTTTTTAGTTTTTCCTTTCTTTCTTCTACTTTCCGCTAAGAAAAACCCTTGTTTTTGGGGCTGCAATTGGAAATGAAAGAAACGATGGGGAAGTCTAGTCCAATTCGAATTTAGAGGGAGAAAAAGAAGAAAGGAAAGAACGCGAAACAGAAAGCTTTACCTTTCCACAGGAGACGACAACTGCGTCCTTTCGATGAGAAGAGAAGAAGCCCCACAACACGGAGAACGAAAGAAAGACAGTGAGGGTTTGCAGACAGACTGAGAAAGGCTAACTCAAATCCCTAAATTCCCGAAGTTTGTGACCTCTTTGCCAACTGAGGCGAAACGCACCCGTCTTGGCATTTTATAGTGCACGGCGTAAACGGAACCTCTGAAATTACGGATAATGTAATTTTTATGGTAAATTAGTATTTTTATTTAGGAATTACTGTAATTCCGACACAGTAGTAATACAACGAAAAGATATCTAAATTGGCCCTTATAAATGTATTAGAGAGATAAATTAATCTTTCAAATTTTAATAAAATAAATTAATTCTTTGTATAATTTTATACAGTGTATAGAGGATCAATTTATCTCCATTTTCAATACTAACAACTATGACTAATTTCTCCTATTTTTTGAAATGTGAGGATAAATTTGGGACTTTTAAAATCTAAAACCATGATATATTTATGAGGGATCAATTTTGGTAATTTAATCTAGTATAAAATTGTTATTCCATCATATTTTTTTATGGGTCATGCTAACCAATGCCCTCTTACACCGGTTAAGAATATTAAAAGAGGCTAGTTTAAAAACTTTATTATAGGTCTATTGTTTTGAAAATATAAGTCCCCATCTCTCCAATGCTAACATTTCTATTTTTAACTCCTTAAGATAAACCGTTTTTGTTATTTATAAAATTTTCAGTATTAAAAAAATAGAAGTTAAACATTTTTACTAATATGAAAATATATGATTGAATGTTCATATAAAACTTTTTACACCGATTGTGTATGCAAATTAAATTTTGTTTTTGTTATCAAAATTTTAAAGAAATAGTTTAATTTCTATACACTGACAGTATAAAACTATCATCATCCAATTATATATTGTTATATCACAAAATATGGTTAAGTCTTAAACACTACTTAAAATGTCATGCAAATGGGATGACTTGATTAGATGACATTGTTAAAAAGTGTTACACTGTTAGTACATTGAAATTAAACTCTTTGGATATGTTTGGTGGGAGAGTGAAAATGAGGGTAAGTAAATTTTATATGATTGAGTTTCATATGTAAAATTATACATAAAACTCAATTATAAAAATTTTATCCCTATTTTTACTCTTGAACCAAACATAGCCTTGAAGATAATGGTTTGAACTTATGTATGTTATCCAAATCATTCATCACTGGTTCAATCTTAGTGGTTTCAAACTAGAGTTTAATTTGATACACTGGTCATATAAAAAACACTTACTTTGATCAAATACTTTTATTGGTACATTTTAAGTAGTAAGTGTACAAATTAATTATGTTTTTTGGAACAATAACACGTGATTGGATTGCTCAATATATCAAAATTAAATTCATTAATTAGATAAAGGCTTAAAATACAAATTTTATTAACATAACATTTTATCACGAAAAAGATATGTAGTCTTCGTTTAAGCTTTAACCTTATTTTTAACAAATTTAAAACTTCTAAATTTATCCCTAAATTATGATTAATACTTCAATAGAACTTTGTATTTAAAATTTGTTGATACAATAATTGAAATATTAATTAAAATTAATTTTAATATACTATTAAAAATGCATGAGAGTTTTATACTATTATCCAATCATATTCTTTCATTTGCAAAACTTTCAAGCTAATGAGCAGTTGAGTCAAATATTTTGTTAATGTAATAATCTATAATTGAACGTTTGTGAGAAAAAATTTTATACTAACAATTCACATAAATTAAATTCATATTATTTTAGACCTTAGATTAATTTATTTGTTATTCAAATCTTAATTTTTTTCAAAGAGATAATTTTGATTCATTATTAATGAAAAGAAAAGATTTTATATCGTTAAACAATTATATATTTTTATTTGTAAGATTTGACAGTAAATAGTTCTGTCAAATACTTTTACTTATGGAGTAATATGCGATTGACCGTCTGTGCAGAACATTTCCAGGAATTTAGGTGAAAAACTATAAGAGTAAATCTAAAGAATATTAGGTTGAAAACAATGAAGAGAAAATCGGACCGGGTTAACGGAGAACTGCTCACCTTGCCGATCCAATTAAGAACCTAAAACTGGGGGAGTCCAAAACCTGTTAAGAATCGGTCAAGATTGAGTAAAACTGGGAAAATCAGTGGACTAGCCCAATTTTCTGATGTTGCCGATTTGAGCTTTGACCTAAAAAAGGTAAAATAGCAACGTTGCGCCGTTGCTTCGCACTTCCCTCTGGTCCACATTGCGTTGCTGTCCTCCCGCCTCAAGTGAGTGGTTCTCAGTTTGATTATGTTAGACCAGATCTTGCTGCTCTTTGCACAAAGAACATCCTCTTTCTACGCATCTCTTATTGCTAGTTTGGATGCAGACCTCAAGATCGGTTAACTCCCACTGTCATGGCTATTCCACTACTTTGACTTGTGATGAGAATGAAAGAAATGTGACGGTGGCATGTTATTGTCTTGGGCAAAAGAAAAGTTATATATATGCTAGGGTTTTCTATTTAGGTGTTATTGGGTTTTACTTTTATCATGTTTTAGGCTCAATAAACTAACATAGAACATTTATGTTTATGGGCTTAACAAGTTCTAATTGGCACAACACCAAAAATATTTGTCTTTTTAAAAGAAAAAGACTTCCTGGACTAAAAGAAAAAGCGAAAAAAAAAATAAGAAAAGAGGTTCCATGAAAAACAAAGAAAAGGGATCTTATAATTAATACAATATATTTTATCATTGCAAAACAAAAAAGATTTTAACGAATAATTATATATACATATAAATATTTATTTTATTTTATTTCGGTTCAACCGATTAAATCTTAATTAAACCTCTAAATTTTTAAATCAGTACTTTAATCGGTTTAATGTCCGGTCTGATTTTCTCTTCTTTAATTAAAAGTATATGGAAAAAAAAAATTGTGTTGGGGCACTATATGATGATGTGGCTTGAGGTAGCATTATCTAACACATGTTGACTTTTTATTGATACCAACTCAGAAAGGCATTGGTACCTCGAATTTGGCTAGGCACAGGAGAAATCACCAAGAATTAAACGTACACATCAACCTACAAAACCAAAACCACCAACTCCATGAGAAAACAGGGGTCAAACCTCACAAGGAAGCCCATAGAATTCATTGGTCCCTCGGTTCTGGACGTTTTGCTGAGTTTATTCCCAAGATCAATCATAGCTAGATTTGGCCAACTAATTGCCTTGCAAATGCAATTGATCCATTGAGATGTCGAGGGAGGGACAAGATAAGTGCATCTGTGAATGAATGAACGAGCATCAACATAGTTAGTCACATTAGGGAAAGGATGATGGCGTAATCCCCAAAGATCCGAAGGTCTAATCCAAGTCAGCAATCAAGGAAATTGAAAAAATTAATGCCATCTGAGGTGGCAAGCTTTGTGTGATGCTTAATGGATAAGCCACTCCAATAATTTACATAATCTCACTAAAAAAAAATAAAAATTTAGATTACGAAGTTAATAAAATTTCAATCTACTTTATTTCGTTAATAAATGCTACATTTTAGAACTAAAATTACTCAGAAGTCTACTTTAACTTAGATTGTTTGAAATATGCATGTCTACTTTTTTATGTACTCCCTCCTTTTCATTTCAGTTGTTCAAAAATAAAAAAGAATGTAGATTAAAAAATAATAAATATATCTTGATAAAGGTAAAAAGATTTATAAATGAATCATATGATTTTTATTAGAATATAAATTTACCTTGTTGTAATGTTATTGGAAAATAAATACAATTAATTGTATTAGAGATAATATTAAAAATAAAAAATATAATACTTTTTGATATCAAAAATGGATAAATATTTTATTAAAAATAAAAAAATGAATAAATAGAATGAAAAAGAGAAAGTGTATTATAAAAAGCATAGCTATAATTAGCTATAAAATTAAAATTAACATTTTTAAACATTATTCCTGGATCAAGGTATAATGTTTAAAAATTTTAATTTTACTTTTATAATTTAACAAACATAAAAAAAAAATCGCTGTCCATAAATAGAGGTGCTATTATTATAGTAACTTACAAAATTTTGGCTTAACGACTTAAGTAGTTTCCTTGACCCACTACGCATTGAAACATTCAATTGAGGTCACAAAATTCAAAGGTTGCTAAAATGACTAAAACTGGAAATGGAAATCATCAATGCGTTGAAACTAACTGGGAGACCAACTTGTTTGACTCCAAGTCATTGACAACAATAGTTCTCTCTCTCTCTACCATCAAAATGAAAAACAATTATCTTATTAAAAAAAATCAAAAGCAATTCTTCTCTAATATTTTGCTGTCTCCTTTTCTCGTCATTCAAATTAAAATTTGTAATGTATAATATCAAAGACAGTTTTTCAGAAGGTAATTTTAGTGGGAATTATGATTCTGATTGCTGCGATATAACATTACATTTTTTATTTTGTCAAAATTTAAGTAGATGAGGTAAAAAAAAAAAAAGGTAGAACAGAGAAATAAGACAAATGACATATAATGTATTCATATACCTTATCATGACTGGTGAATTTTCCACCTAGGAGAGAGATAGAAAAATTCTATGAAAGAGAAAAAAAAAAGAAAAGAAAATACATGTGAAGGTTTTCATAGTTGCAACTTGCTCTATACACCATGTATTCGTGTTTCGATTTTTATTTTTTATTTGTATTCACTATTTAGCATATCAAGCATCTTACCAAAATAACGAGAGAAAAGAAGAAAAAGGAGTGATTATTGAGATGAAGAAGAAGTGTGAGCTGTGCAAGTGTGCGGCAAAGTTGTTCTGTGAATCAGATCAAGCAAGCCTGTGTTGGGAATGCGATGCAAAGGTTCACAGTGCGAACTTTCTGGTGACAAAGCATCCGAGGGTTCTTCTCTGCCATGTTTGCCAATCACTCACAGCTTGGCATGGCTCTGGACCCAAGTTTGTTCCCACCATCTCCGTTTGCGCCGATTGTGTTACCCGAAGCAACGACACTTCTAACCAACAGAATGATGGAGATGAAGATGATGATGATGATGATCACGATGATGATGGCACTACTAGAGAGTATTATGATGATGATGACGAGGAGGTAGAAAACGATGGTGTAGTTCATGGTCATCATCACGAGGAGGATGATCATCAACAGGATGAAGATGATGAAGAAAATCAAGTGGTTCCATGGACATCATCTTCACTTCCCCCTCCAGCTTCTACTTCTTCAAATAGTGCAACCACTTCTACCAGGTTCTCTAATGGTGCTGAAGAAGAAGATCAAGAAGAAGAAGAAGAAGGATTGTCGGACTAATTTATAGTCTTCGTCTTCATGTTCATGCCGATGAGGAAGCACAGGCTCTCTGCTCAGAAGTATATATATAATTACATATATGCTTCATGTTTTATTTTCTTATTAGCTTCCTCTCTTGTTATTATTATTATTTATTCGAATTTAAGGATGTTAGGTTTGTCATGTCATGTCTGGTAATAATAGGCTCTTCTTTGAAATAAACAAAGATCACAAGAGGAAAGGCCTTCACAGATTGAGATATTATATTGATATCCCACCTTAAGGGTTTTAGAGAGTACTACTGCTTGTGGATGTGGCTGGCTTCTTCCAACTGCAGAAAAAGAGAGAGAATGCTCATGAGATTACAGGTAACAAATCTTTTTTACTTAAAAACTATTACCGACAATAAAAGGAAAGGGAGGAAAAGTCTGCACGAATCAGTGGCTAGCTAGTTAGTTCATGTGATGTAATAATAATCATGAATCCGGCTCTGTCTTGTAGTAAATGCTGCCAACGATATGTTAGTAAATTCTGTGATGTTTTCATATTCAGAAGTTCACAAATCAGTCAATTTTGGCTTCTACTTCATCTGCAGCATACAGATAATTATGCAGTTTTGTTTAAAAGCCGGTACAGTATTATTTTTTTTTCTTTTTTTGTCATACAGATTTTAATAATGCTATTAAGCTAAAATACTGCATCAAGAACAAGCAAAAGAAAATCAAGCTCAGGCTTGAATCCTCTTGTTTGGAATTGATTGAATGCTAATTGCATCATCTGAAGTAGAGTACCAGAAAAACCACCGACCCTACTTTTCCGGCAAGTGGTAATAATAACTCCAGTTATTAGGCACCTTATATGTTGTCCCACGGGCCAACTTATGACTCTATCCAAATCTATCCATTCATCAGTTGCCACTAGTTTTTCTTTTTTTAATCTGCCTTCTTGTTTTATCTAACTCTTTAATTGAGGAATTTGAATTCCCTCATCACAATATTGGTTTTTTTTTTTTTTTTGGGAGAGGGGTACATAATATTTGTGTTTTCGACATGCCCAGCAGAGACTAGTGTTGATTTGTGTTTCCTTGTCTTGCATTGTAATTTTGAAGGGTCACAATCATAGAGCATTAAACTTGAGGTTCTGATAAAAAGTTGCCCACGCGCATTAAATATGCGAATCCATTTTTCAGTCAAATAGTTAATCACATGTCAAGCGTTCAACTCCTGTTTGATGTGGTTTAGGAGACATGGCTTTCCTTCCAACCTGAAATTAAATGTGAGAGCAATAGAATTCTGAATTTCTAATATAGACTTATTCAGGGGATTGACGTGTGTTTCATTTGTGGTTAGTAAACCTTGGTTGTTACAATTAAAAAATACTAACCTTTTTTTTCACTTTTACTCAAAATCATAATTTAAGATTAAAATATAACTTAATGCTGTTTTGACAAACATATTAAACTCAATTTATACCCTCAAAATCGTGACAAACGGACAAATTGTTCGATCTTTTAACTAGGCTAGGATATTGCCTGGAATCTCTGTTCAACGTTTATAAACTAGTATATATACTCGATGATCACCTGGTATTAATTAAAACCGACCATCAGAAAGAGTTGTGGATTATAACAGAAGCAGGCTGTGTCTTTGATTGAAAAAAGGACAAAAGAAGAAGGAAAGAACAACTAGCTATCATGTGATTATATATATATATATATATATACAAGCATTTCACATGAGAGAAATGATGAGAGTACGAAGAGTAAATATGGATCGCATAATAATATATAAATGGTTCAGATTAAAAATTAACTATATAATTAATATTCATATATAAAAGTCACTTAACTTTATATTTTAATTTTGAACAATCAATATTCATTCATCTTCCTCTCACATAAACCGTCCCTGTTATCATATGCTATGTATATATATATTGGGTATGTGTGTAAAAGAAGAAGCGGGACCAAAGAAAATCCGACAACCCCACGTGCCTTCCACAACCATAACCTAGTATTTAAAGTTGCAACTTGAGCAATGAGCATGGATCCCACAAATCACAAAGAATGTTAAACTAAAACTAATTTGAAGTTTGCCAACGAGATTTGAAGGAATCAAGAAAAGTTGGGCTGGTGGGAATTAGATTTGAAATGACTGACTGTGTGAAACAAACTGGTTCTTGTGGCTGTCAGTGTTTGCTTTTGCCAAAATTTACCACCACGGACATATGAGAGATACTTTTTATTTTTTTTATTTTTGAGTTATCTCTGTGATTATTCCTTGGATTCTATCTGCTCCAAAGCCGTTGGTGTTTCTGATTTGTCTCTGATTGTACTATGTGTGAACCACAAAATGGAAATATTCCATATCATGAGGGTAGCCTTTTATCTTGAAATTGTAGCCACTACTCTCCCCTTTGCTACTCATAGATGTCAAAAAGCCTTGCATGATGTGGCAAGGTCCAAGTGCTTTCAGCCTTTCACAATGCAACGATGGAAACTCTACGGAATCTCTATCAAATCCTAGGCTATTTATTTCAGATTAATGGAATGAAGAAGAATATAATGCAGATATTATCTCAATATCAGAAATAATTTGTCTTCATTAGCACAAAACAAACAAATCTGACGTTAATGCCTGTCTGGTTAATTAGCACTTTTGGCGCTTCTTTAAGAGGTTGTCGACCGTAGCTTGAATGAAGGCGTGTGAAGTTTCAAAGAATAATCAGAGACAAGAATGATGTTGCAGCTTGAATTTGATGTGATAAAGTTGAGTAATATATATTAACTATTCTCGCATACTTTATTTTCATGCGCATTTTACTCTGTTAACAAATACATCTCATACTTAAAGTTATTAGTGAATAATTGCATTAACCTAATTATAAAGACTTAATATTTATTTTATTCCCTCACTTTTTACTCATGAGTCATTTTAGTCATTGATTTTTAAAATGAATCAAATTAGTCCCTAATATTACAAAATGTGTGTCAAGTTAGTCTTTTATTCCACTTTTGTTTAACACTTTATCAATTAAATGATGATTTGTAATATTAAGTAATATCTTATTATACCATGTGTTATATGAATTAGAATGAAGTTTAAAATAACTTACTTGGATATCTAAAATTGCACACAATCAGCCATTTTATGATTTAAAATGAATATTTAAATGATTCATTTTTTATAATTTTAAACACAAAAATGAGTCATTTTAAACTTGATTCTACTTCATATGACATATGGTATATTAATGTATCACTTAAGGTTGTCTATCATCATTTAATTGATATAATATTAAATAAAAGTAAGTTGATGGACTAATATAACTTACATTTTGCAATATTAGGAATTAATTTGATTCATTTTAAAAGTTAGGGACCAAAATGACTTATAAATAAAAAGTGAGGAATTACAATGAACATTAACTCATTATAAAAGAATAAAATTTTCAATAACATTTTTTTTATAATTATGGAGGAAAGCTTAACCCACAGGGAAAAGCAATATACAAGTGCAAGTATGATGGAATACTTCCAAAATAAAAGAGCAAAACATAAATGACCTTACACTTCGAACCCCTGCAACAAAACTACTCTTAACAGTACACCCATAACCAAATAATAACACCCCTGAAAACCAAAAAATAAAACCAGCCAACACTCCAGATTTTAGGCTAAAGCAAAAACATTACAGCCTATTGCAGGAACCAACAGAAAACAAGGATTATTGGATAAAGAATGCTATATATGACATGAAGCAACCACTACACCAAAGCAATGAATATAGCAGTATGAATTTGATCAAAGTTGCACTAAGTCTGTTCCAACATGTCCATAAAATCGAAACCAGTCAACCTTCCTTATATTATATCATCCCTCAAGCAATCACTAAACGATCTTGGTGACAGCATAACCCAGGCTAATTGGAGATGTAAAATCCATTTGTGCTTATACACCATGTAGAACTAAGTAAACAAAAAAGCCCATTGAAACAATGGCTAGCAGAATGTCCATTTAAAATGCTTCCCAGTTTCAGTATCACTACTCGCAAAACCAAACTGGGACTCCCTTAACACACACACATACACGCTCAACTCACACACTCAAACTATTTTCAGGTCGTTCTATATTAAACCTCACCAATGTCTCACTCAAAACATACTCAACATATCACATTGCTATCAAATTTCATATGACATTCACGCTCAACTCCCATGTTTCCCCTTCACCTCACAAGCAAACCTCGTTGTGTATCACTCTAATCACCTTTACTGAGCCACCATTCAACCTTTTCTTAGGATCAAAGAGCAGAAAACCTACCAAACAAATAAAGGATTAGACAAAAAAAACAAAGATAAAAAAATCCTTGCTCCTTACAATTATCTCACTCTTGAAAAATATGTTTCTCTCTCTATCCTCACAGCTCTCCCACAAAATAAGGTATCTCTTATGTGTTTCTCTCCGGATCACCCTTTATTCACCAAACAAAACTCCCTAGGATCTTATAGTTATCTTTTTCAAAATGATCTAACCATTCAACAACAAAAAATATTCACCTGTAACTAACACAAAACTCCAACAAAGCAAATGTCAACAGTCATAGTATATTCAAGATCTACATTTGTGCATGAGATTAAGCAAGAAGTTGTGCCAATTAACCTGTTCATTTTGAAAAACAACTTTATTAACCTTCTCATTTAAATGGGAATAGAGGAGAGTAACTTCACATAACATTGAGTTTAGGATTTTAGAAGTGTATATACATATTTTTTGTGTATATCAAAGATATATAGTCAATAATCATAATTCAGTCAAATATGGCATACAAGTACAATAAATAGTCACAATTCATCAACAGATAACTAAGGTTTTTAGGTTTTTACAATAAATAACATTTCTCTCTCTCTCTCTGTATATATATATATATCAAAGATAAATAGTCACATTTTCAATAAAGCGGGGTTTCATGTTAAAAATTAATATTCAATGCTGTATCAACACATGAAGCTGTTCCTAATAGAGTTTGTTGTATTAAACCCTAAAGTTTGAGTTGCTTGATTACGACAAAAAAAGGTGGATCATAACTTTATTGAGTCAGGGAGAGTTGAGAAGTGTGATACATCATTCATATTTTAAGATACAGCGTGTGCTTTTGATTTCAACGAAGAACAACAAATCCTGATATGTCAACCGTCAAGCTCAAAATAATACTCATAGTCTTGCTAAACAATATCTTAAGAATACTTGACAAGAAATAAAAGTGAAAATTTAACTGAACAAGTAAAATATTTAAATTTTTCATGCATTAATTACATTAAAAATTTCAAAAAATTTATTTTTAATTATTTTGAAAAGTACCCTACAACATTCATTAATGAAATCCAAATAATTAAAAAGCAAATGATAAAGCACAAGACAAATTAAGAACTTAATTTTTTTAACAGTTAATTCTTTTTAAATAAAGTAAAAACAGGTTGAGAGGAAGCTCAACCTAATCTAGTGTCCCTAATTAATTTTGTATTTCTTTTTTTTTTATCCTTTTTAAGTGTGTGAATAAGCTCAACCTAATCTAGGGTCCCTAATTTTGTTTTTTTTTTCGCTTTTTAAGCACATGCCTCACGTGTGTGTGTTGGTTGGGTTGGGGGGTTACCTCAATAATGCACAAGTGAAAATTATTTTAAAATATGTCAATTTTATTGGATATTTAAAACATCTTATTAAATATTTAAGAAGCCTAACTGGTTAAATTTTTTTAAAAACATGGTTATAAAATTTAAATTTTATGTTTATAGAAAAATTGAAAACTAATTTATTTCAAAAGCTATATTTTTTAGCTTCTTAAAAGAAAACTGAAAAACTATTTTTTAATATTCTAATTATTTTTGAAAAATCAATCAAATATAGGATGAAAAATTTATTTTTTTTTCCTGAAAAAGTGATATTGAGCTTGAAAAAAACTCAAACAAACACGTTCTTAATAATTTTGATATACTTATTATCATTCAATCATATATTGTTATATAAAAACTATTAATTTTCACATCATCTATTTAAAAGGTAATGTAAATTAAATGATTTAATTGAATAATAATTTAAATTTTTTTATGCAATTAGTATATGAACATTAAACTCTATTTCTATTGTGTTTTGTTAGAGGATAAAAGTGGAGGTAAATATTTTATATATGAAATTTATTCATGAAAATTTTCACACATTTTTACTCTCAACCAAACACACCCTAAATAGTACCATTGATTCCATTACATTCCCATAAAATACTTTCAATTTCAAATATAATTTAAAAGATCAAGTTCACTAAAATGAGAAAATAATTAAAACGTTATTGAACAAAAAAAATAAATAAAGAAAAGGTTTTCTTTTAGGCCTGAAAATAAAATCCGACTATGCCGTGACCCATAAGCCCAATTAAGGAGGCCCAAAGGGCCTTTTGGGCCATTCTAACACCTCCTCCTCCTCCTTCATATCCCTCTGTTACGTCCACGACGATCTCGAACTTCCGAACTTGGAAGGTTTGAAAATTCCCAAATCCGAAGCCCTATCTGAACTTCCGAAACCCTAGAGGGCGAATCGACGCTCCACAAATCTGAAATCTGCGATTGTAATTTGGGGGATAGCATAGCAGAAGAGAGAAACAGAGATGCCGCAGAGGCACTCGAAGAACAACAACGACCTCGCGTTCTTCACGTATGACGAGAAGCGCAAGCTTGGGTATGGGACCCAGAAGGAGAGGCTCGGCAAGGACTCCATCAAGCCCTTCGACGCTTGCTGCCTCTGCTTGAAGCCCTTCATTGACCCCTTGTGCTGCCAGAAAGGCCATGTCTTTTGCAAAGAGTGCATTCTCGAGTGCATGCTTGCTCAGAAGAAAGACATTCAAAGGTCTCTCATATCAACCAAAATTTTAATTTTTTTTTTAGCCTTTTTAATCGCAGCTGGAAATTGAATTTCAGCATTTTTTCGGGATTATTATTTAGAGGGTCTTCGTTATTGCTTTGATCTGTGGGGATGGACTTGTATTGATCACATAATTCTGATGATGTTTTCTACTATGTTTGAGGGTATTTCAGTTTGAAATATGTAGCTGAAATTGCAATATTGCTATGATGTTTTGCGGATAAGTGCATGAATGCTTGAATTTGAAAGTCTTGCTGATGACTGATGAGGCAATTCAGGATTCTGCAGTTTTTGTTATTTGCTGTGCTCATTGGTTCAACTCTGCCGCCCTTTATGTAGTCTTTCAGGATGTGAATGAAACTGGGAGTAAAGGGTTATTAAGTGATTTGCATTGGTCGTTCATAGTTGACTTTGTTGTAGTAAGAGGTTGGGATGGGATTAGTGAAATTTGTTTTGTGAAGTTGGGTTGACTTTTATCTGTTGCAACTGGGTAATTGTATGGTAGGCTTGGTGGGGGGTGGTCTGCTATTCATGAATATAGGTCCAGATCGTGTCTCTCTTTCTTACACCATGCTGGCATTTATGCAAGCTGTTGATTGAAGATTTTGTTCACTTGTGGCTTTCTATTTGAGATTTGAGACATGAATTGGTTGAAAGCTTGGGTAGAACTTGGCAAATAAAAGTATACTTTGTGTTAGTTTGGAATTTGGATTAGGGTATGAGAAGGTTGCCTGATGGTGACAGTAGCCGCCAATCATGAAGTGCAGTGTCATATTATACCTTTGCATGTGCTTATGGGGCTTTAAACATGGTTGTATCCTATGTGGTGACTAAAGTTCAAAATTTGGGGGACATGGTTCATATTTACCAACATTACCAGTTTTCAATGTGCTTTTTGTTGGGTTGGTTCAATCGAGCTTTCCTTTTGTCATTGATGTTGACATAAATTATAATCCTTCAGAGAATTTTAATATTTTTTTGTCTCCCCCTCTAGCCCTATAGGGGCCTTAACTTGTCTTGGATGTTGCATGAGTTATCATGTAAGACCATGTGTCTGGTCTCGGATATACTGTTCCCTGTGACTGCTGGTCAAGTTCTTATGAAGGATAACTTCCGTAGATTGCTTAGAACTTTTAAGTATTTTGTGTTAGTTTATGTTATGCTTTTCCACCTGGTATGGATACAACCACTGTTATTTTCTGGACCTTAACGATGTGCTTATGATATTAACATTAACAATAAAACAGGAAGCTTGCGGCCCATGCTGCTCAGCAGAAGCAAGAAAAAGAAGAGGAAGAAGAGAGATTGATGTTGGAGAAGACTAAAGAGCTTGATGCATTTGATCAGCAAAATCATGGTGCTGTACCACAATACAGTGATAGAAACTATAGCCGTGATAAGAATGGTTTCCATGGAGCAAACAGTGTGAAGGTCACATCCTATGAGGAGGAAGCCCTTCGGACAATGAAAGCATTTTGGCTGCCTTCAGCTACTCCAGAAGCTTCCTCGAAAGTAGAAGCACCTTCTACCTCTACTGTCTGTCCAGAAGGCAAGGAGAAACTGAAGTTAAAGACACTTTTTCCTGTTCAGTTCACTGAAGATACTAGTGAGCAGAAAAAATCCAAGGCTTTTGATAGGACCTACGTTTGTCCTAGCTGCAAAGTTACTCTTACTAACACAATGTCACTTGTGGCCCTTAGTTCATGTGGGCATGTATTTTGCAAGAAATGTGCTGACAGGTTTATGGCTGTCGATAAGGTTTGTCTTGTTTGCAACAAGCCATGTAAAGAGAGAAATTTGGTGAATTTGGAGAAAGGAGGGACAGGTTTTTCCGCTCATGGTGATCATCTTGAAGCCACGGACTTCAAGCATTTGGGAAGTGGTACTGGTCTGGGCCTGGTTAGACCTGCAACCAAGACTTGAAACCGTCTTGATTTTGCTTGAAGGGTGTATAGCACTCCCATTCCGAAGAAAAGTTGTGAATTAACTTCTCTTGCCGAAGTTACCATGTCACTGTCACACACTCATCACCAGATGTCGTTATCTGTGATTTGATCCATCTTGTGTACTTTGTTTTTAATATTAAATTTTTGTTTACCCAGTAGTAAACCTTGATAATTTGAAAAGTCGACTGTAGACCTTGATAATTTGGAAAAAATCAACTCTTCCCATTAATTTTCGGTGCACGGAAATGTCAAATGTAGTTGACACAGTCTTACATTGTATTATTAGTAGGCAGCGTAGCATAACATCATCTGTCTTGGTTGATGAAGTTTGTTAATCATAAATTATTAATAGACAGCTATAAAATGTTGAGTGATAATTGTGTTGTTTACCTACTTTGTTCAGTTATTATAACTATAAAAAGTAATGTCAGTATTAATTTTGATGATTGCATGTAGTTGACATTTATTGGTGAATATAAATTGACGTTAACCAGGACCCGCAATAGTCACATGATGAGTAAATTTTCCCGATAAAATCATATAATATGCATATCTCTATTTCTCTTATGTACGCGTATCATTTCATGTGCATATATACCCTGGCCCTTGTGCTTTAATTCTGGGCGAGGATGAGGTGATTGGATAAGGAGTTTCTCAGGTCAAACCCTCTGGAAAGCTGGATGCACGTGGGCTGCTTGAGAGATAAAGCACGTATGTTGGAAACAGGTAAACGGCATTACTCCTTGGCCTCTCTGATCCATGAACCAAACGGAAAAAGACAAAGACAACCACAAGAAAAACAAAGCCCCAACATGGCGCCACTTGCGGATTATGGTTGATTGGTTGGTTGGCCGTCCCTTGCTATGGGATTGAGCTATCAGTATACCTAACTAGTAATTCCCCTTTTTGGAAGCAATGGAAAAATCAAGATTATACACATTATTTTTAATGTCATAAATTGTCAAACAAATTTAGCTATATAATTAGTTTTAAAAAGTGGTTTTGTATGTATACTATTGTAGGGGGAGAGTAAAGTAGAAAACAATATATAAGGGGGGAAATAAAATTCAACAAGGTGGCCTGGGTTGGGTGGGAAGTGGCAACTGACGGCAAGGTGTTCCTTACCCATATCTACAATTAAACACTAATCACCTATGATTATATTTTGCACCTATCCCTTTCTTTCATATAAGGGTAACATGGATATGGAGATTAAGTTTCCTACTTTTTAAGTCATAATCCAACCTAACAACCTTGCCCCTTGGTTTATGTACATTTCATTTTTTCTGAAAAATTGATATTAACTTCTAATATGGAAGCTTCAGTTATAAGTAAACAAGCGAAAATGCCTTTTTTGAAGTTTCTCCCCCTTGTCCAACATCCATTTGTTCTTTCAAGTAGCTTCTTTGCCAATGTTCACAAATTAGGATAATTCAATTTTTTAAGCGATATAGCTTACCAATTTGTGATTACAATTTCTACGCACTGTGTATTAATTTATTCCAATTTAATTAATTATCTAAATTTGGTCACTACAAACAATACTTTTTAACTTTACAATTTCGGATGAGCAATATTTTGTGATTTTAGTGTAAACATCTAAGTTGCTCAAAATTCGTAATATGTGAAAATAATTAATATCATCCAAAATTAGATAAATTTTAAAAACACCAATCAACATACAATGATCAATAATTAATGGTTTGACTTGGAAATGCTCTCTCTAAACTAATATTGACCAAACATTTATTTCTCGGGTCCAACCTCTTTTGTTTATTTTTAATTAATATATAAGGCATTTTTATCATCCAAACTAGCTACTAAATTGAAACCCCGTGATACTTTTGTGAAGAGATTATTACAGGCACTTTAAATTTCTTAAATCAATTGATAGGTTCACATTAAGCTATATTTGGTAGGACATAATCTTTTGATTTTATACAGATTATGTAATTGTAAACCCTAGATTAGATACAACTCTTGTTTTCTTCTACAGCTATTCTCGTACTTATTTACATGGTCACGGACACGTGGTTTTTGGAGATAATGTTTAAACTAACATTATTTGCTAGGTCAAAAGACACAAACTGTAGAATATAGTTGCCAGAATAGAATATTAGCGAGAAGCATCGCTTTCTGATTAACCTTTTCATTTTAGGAGTAATCAATCAAATTGCTTTATGACAATTTTGGATAATTTAGTTCCTGATAAAAAATATTAATATTGAGATCTCTTGTAATTATAAAAATAGAATACTATGATAACAACATCATAAATTTATAAAAATATTGAACTATACATATTACAAAATAATATAATACAACCATATTTAATATGTAATGCTCTATTAAATTTTTGAATATTTAGAGAGAAATTTATAAAAATAAAATAGTATATTTTAATAAATTAATGATGATTAGGATTAGTGGATGTCAAATAGATTAATAATTGAAGTTTATATCTATATTTAATAGGATATAGTGGAATAAAGAACCTATAACGTTATATTTTTAAAATTATAAAAAGCTTTAATATTAATATTTTTTTTATCAGTGACTAATTTATTAATTAATAAAATTATCAAAACTTATAGTATTTTATTTTTATAATTAAGAAAAATTTCAATATCAATATATATTTTTTAACTGAAATCAATTTATTCAACAATAAAATAATCGTCGTCAATTTGATAATACAAATCTTCAACTTTTGAAAGAAAGTTCCCTGCTATGTCTGCATGGAGTGTACTCGCATCCTGGAAAACGCAACTTGACAATTCGACAGTGAATTTGGCCTCACATTCAAACTGTGCCGCACCAACATCCGTATTACCATTATATATCGTATATAAAAATAATAATAACTCGGTCCTCACATAAAAATAAATAATAATAACTCAGTCATGTTAAAAAAACTCTTGCTCTTTTTCATCTGATTCCATTTTTCAGCCTTCATCTTCTTGGCAAATCAAGTTGAATGAAAAGCAGTGTTAAAAAAAAAAAATGAGCTCTTACATATAGCAGGTCTGGTTTTCTTCAGATATATTTTTCGTTTCTGTTGTCTTTTTATCAACAAGGAGAAAGACATTGACCATGTTCATTATTAGTAAAACCTTCTCCAACTACTGCAAAGAACAAGAATAAAAAATTACTACATAATTAACTTTTAATACTTACTACTAATTCTGAGTAATAATTGGTATGGCAAAATCTTAGCTATATTGTAGCAACCACGTGGGAACAGCGGTACCATCCAAAGTGGGAGCATTTTGTGGAACCCACACTCCATTATTACCCGCCAACAAAGGGATCACTATTTCTAAATCTCCGAAACAAACATCGTCCCATTCGGTATTCATTGCATCGCCTACATATCCCCCAACCCCAACAACAATAATAACACAGAACAAATCCTCACTGTCCCATTTTTTTTAATTATTTTTTATTTTATTTTTCTTCTTTTCCTGAAAACCCCACAAAGCAAAACCTCAAAGGGGTGCCTTAAAGGACCGAGATTTCGGTTGGTTTTGGATAAAAGGAGGGATCTTTGGGAAGAGAAGAAGAGAAAGGTGCAGGCTTTGCTTCTGGGGTTTTGAGGTCAATGGTGGATTTGGAGAAGCAAGAGAGGGTGGTGGTGGTGGAGGGTTCAATGGAAGGGGACAGGGTCAAGGGTGGTGGTGATGGGGAGGGAGAAGAGAAGGAAAGGCTTTTGGAGGGCATGTCTGTTTTGGATTTCGACATGCTTTGTTCCTCCGTGGCGTTGCAAACTGCTAATGGTGGTAGCTGGGGGAAGCTTGGGAGAGGAACACTTGGTACTGGGGACGAGGATGATGATGATGAGGAGGAGGAGCAGCATGGTGGTGGGGTTCTGAGGATGTGGGAGGGTGAAGTCCTTGATTGCTTCGATGACCGCCGCATAGCCCTTGAATCAGCATGGTGAGTTTCTTGTTTTTGGGGATGGTTCATTGTGTTTATTTGATATAAAGATGTGTGTTTCCGAGAGGCACTGTTCATTTTGACGGCTTTGATTATGAAAAAAAAAAAAAAATTGATAGAAATGGGCTTTGATTATTCTTCTTTTATCTTTTCATCCTTCATTTCCGGATACAAAAACCCTTGTGAGCTGTGAGGTTATAATTTCAGGTTGAAGAGAAGGAGAAATTCTTAGCTATAAGATATCTCTTTTTTCATTTGTGTTATTAGGTCCCAAATGTTAGGAATGTGATTTATGGCGACCGGTAAAGTGAATACTCCCTCCATTTCTTATTAATGGAAAACCGATGCAAATTGTGGCCAGATACATTAACTTTCTAATGTATCAATTTGTATCGGTTTCCCAAGATGATTATTAATAAGGAATTGAGGGGTACACAATAAGGTTGCAATTTTGTGCTACAAGTTTCCATTCACAACTTGCTAGTTTCAATACTTATATTACGGAACCCCAGATGGGAGCTCAGCCCTCTACTGTTATTTTTTCTATTTTCTCAAGGTGGGGTGAGGAGGAATTGAGATTTATTCTTTCTGGTTGAGCTTCTAAGACACTTGTCGGGTTAAGGCAGATGAAGTTGAATCAGTTTGACCTGTTTGCATTTTTAAATTTTTGGATGGAGTTTGACTTCTTTGCTTGCTTACACATTCTGGACACTTTTCTTACTTCTTTATACATGTATTCATGCAAATCCCTTTCTGGTCAATGAATGACTAAATTGTGAAAAAGCAAACAAGGGTAATGTGTCTGCCGGGAGTTAACTGTCATTTACAAGGATTTATATGATATACCAGGTCTATAAATGATAGCTCGTTTTTCGTTGCAGTTGTCCTTGTTACCGTTTTGGGAAGAACATGAAGCGAGCTGGTTTTGGTGCATGTTATGTTCAGGTATATTTGGATTGCTTGGAAATTCAAAGAGTATGTGTGTTGCTTTAAATGATCAAATCAGAAGTTAAAATCTTCACGAAAGGGATTCACTTTTAGGATTGGCAATTCCTTTATTCATCTTTTCTAATTTTTGGCAATATAGCTCTCTAACATTTGAATTTCCTTGTTTTCTATTGCAGGCAGTAGTTTACTTTCTTCTTGCAATCGGTGTCTTTCTTAACTTTATTGCTTTCATTGTCACGCGGCATCATTACTTTCTTTACCTGGCTGTTGCCTTCATCATTATAGTTGGAGCATATTTAGGATTCTACCGAACACGTATTAGAAAGAAATTCAACATCAAGGTGGGTATTTATATATGATTTTTTATTAATACTTGTTAATTGTAAATAGGTTTTGACAGAGGTTTGTCTCTGAATCATAAGTTTTATTATCTTTATTTTGGTTCATAGAAACTACTAGTTGCTGGAGTCTTGCATTATACTTATCCTCCAAATATCTGTAGTGAGATTATTACTAGTGGAGCAATAAAGCTGACTCTGGCATAAATGTAGTGATTCATTTGGATGGATTAGGGAGTGGCATATATGGTTTTACTATGTATTTTTACAGATAACAAACTGGTAGTATAACTTTGTTATTTCACAAGCACTTGAGAAAAAGGGTTCTTGGTTCCTACAGGTCTACTGAAGTTATGTATATTTGATCACATTGCATATTAGCTTCTGACATGGCAGATAGTTTATGATGTTTTTTTAAATGTATTTTTACTATTTTTTTTTTGGATTCTATCATTAGCTGGCTCATGGCATTTAGTTTAATTCTATGGAGAATTTTCTAGCATGCAACCAACTGGCTAACTATTGTGTTGTGTGGTTTATCCTTTTATAGTATAACCCATTTGAACTACTGATGGAGCACACAAAATTTTTATAGGAGTAGGATAGTTTAATATTGACTTAGTCATGTGACTTCCAGATATATGGATTGTAATGCACGTTGACTTTGTTTTTCCCATTTATGTGCTTTTATCTTTTTACCAGTTTTTAATATATGTTGACTAACTTTGACTGATATTGGCTGCGATCGAATATCTGATGTATTGTTTGTCGGTACCTTTTTCAGGGTAGCGATAGTTCCTTGGATGATTGTGTTTACCATTTTGTCTGCCCTTGTTGTACCTTATGCCAGGTTTTCCTCAAAATTCTCTCTTCTTAACTTGGTTATCTTGATTGACTTTGCTGTAGTATGAGACAAAGCTACTAAGAATATTTTTCAAACTAGTGGTTGATCATAACCAAAATGGAGGCATATATATGATTGTAGTGTATTGAATATTGGTATCTTTGTCATATGATCCAGGAGTCTAGAACACTGGAGATGAACAATGTTCAAGATGGCATTTGGCATGGTCGGGGTGACACAATATGCATAGGTGGCTTTAGTGATGGAAGTAAAGCTCTCTTTGAATTACATCCTCCTGCTATTGTATCCATCAATTCAAGTTCAACCGATGAAAGTTGCAAGGAAGAGAGCATAGACGTCAGCAATCAATCTTAGATCTTTGCCAAGAGATGGATGAATTCAAGGATGCAACACTGATGGTTCATGCTAGGACTAAGTGGTAGCAGTCACCTAGAAACAATTGCTGTATACTGTTTCCCTCTGGAATTGCTTACATTTTGATGGAGAGAACATGTTCTGTTTAAACTTACACCTAGAGAGATGTTAGTCTTCAAATGTGCATATTAGGCCTGCCATTCTCAACTACTGGGGTTTTGTTTTTACTAACCCCTGTATAGTTTGATTAATGTTTCTAGAAGTGTTAAAAGAATTATATCTTCATTTTCTTTTGTCTTAGTCCAACAGATTGAGTATTCACAAAGTAAACTTATTGGTGCTCATATGTTCTGGTTACCCGCGGTTTGGATCAGTAGAGAGCAAGAAAGAGAACAGGGAGATCATAATGAGTGGATTATGATATACTTTATTTGGATAACGAGACAATGGAGAGTCAAAAAAATTTGTGTGGATTTCATATAAAAGGTTTTCTGGCACGCAAAAGGAAGAAAATGGAGCGATAATAAGTTTGGGTTGCAAATTATAATTTTAGTATATAGTCTATTATTTTCCACTATAAAATAGCGTTCAACATAAAAGGTATTTACATGTTCTTCTTGCTTTTCTCTTCAATCAAATTATAAGAAAAAATATATATTTGGTTTTATCATATTTATTTTCATACATGATGGAAGTTGTTTATTTAAGGATGAATAATCTCTCACTTTTATATTTTACCAATATTTGCACTTTAGATTTTAAAGGGGGCTAAATCCCTTTTTTTCGAAGGTCAAGGGAGTTTATGTATTGTTGGGATAAGCTTTACTTGTTTTTCAAGTGGACCCCATTTTTCTGAATGACTTTAAGTTGTCGAGAATTTTCGGTTGGGACAATAACCGTTTAACAGTTTATGCTCCTGTGTCAGGACTCAGATCTTTGGAGAATCCTTTGTTAAGCTATTGTTGACGGTTGAAACTCGTTATTTCCTCTACAGATGTGTTGTGATAAAACTTGCATAAAAAGGAAAAGAAGAAAACAGCTAAATAAAAGAAAATAAAAAGAAACAAAGGAGAAGTTATATATATATATATTATTTGTACATACAGTGAATTAGACACACTAATCAAAGTTCCTTAGCAATAATTATATAAATGTCGAATCGATAAATTTGCTTTATGAGCTGTATATTCTATTATCAGCCAATATTACAATCAACAATTATACAACTGAAAATCACACTTATTTGAAGTGCGATCAACGTATGTTGATTGGATGTCTAACTCACTATTCCCATTAAGGAGAGCCACTGCAAGCTATTGGAGTCAGATGATTAGGATGCACTTAGGTTCTGGTGCTGCTGGGAGGAAATTCTTTCACCCCATCTTCCGAGTCAGGTTACTTACATTTTTTTTCCTCCCAATATAATTTTTCTCTCAATCAGAAATGTGAATCATGTGATTAAGTTAAAACTTTGATGGAGATTACTTGGTCATGGTGCAATTCCTTCCCCTTCTCCAGTTCTTCAAGTCTTTGGTCTTAAGTTATTGGTGCCAAGTATTTTCCAAATTAAAGCTTGGTAGGTTTAGGATTGCATCCTAAGTATTCTTCTTTCTCCTCGCGGAGGCAATGTATTTAACATGCTTGTTGTTGCAGGTTTATCACACAAGTGGCTGAATCTTTACCCTTTGGAATAGTAAATAAGCATGTGATACTCATCTGGCTGTCATTACTGTTTGTTTTGCTTGGTGAATCTTTCAATTTAAACTATATAACACAAAGAAATGCAAGAAAGAAAAAAGGTGTATTTCATGGTGCATTTGGCCAGAAAAAGCAGGATTAGTAGTAGAAAAGGCAAGCATGATAATGATCTCGTTTCTCAAGCATTGAAGACCAGCATCCATAGCACAATTTGTATATTTATCAAGTATAATTTTCTAAGCGGAACAATGTTCTGGCTTCACTGCCTTCCAAGTATTAATGCAACAGAGGGGAATGTTCAGTGGCATGTATTCATTTACAGGTACATCCAGCCACTGCGTAAAACTCATACCGGACCACAATTTGCAGGACTTACGGATGATTGAAGGCGCGATTTACAGCTCGGGGGCGGGGTCTAAAATTTTGAACCATTTCTTTATGTTCCCATTTAGAAGATATCAGTTTTGGGGAGAGTAAGAAAAAGAAACTTAACATATAATTGTGTGACAACCTTACTAAACTTAAATGATCACATTCAAATTAACCCACGTATCAGTGTTCATATTATGTTCTCATTCATTGCATTGGTGCTGCATTACAACTTCCACTCACAACCTTCTCCATATGGTATTCATTTTAATGATTTCTGAATTTCCTTTTATGCAATAGACATCAGTAATGTATGGATCTTTCAAATCCATAGCCCAAATCAAAGCCTTGTGGGCCTCTCTGCTGGCTGAAGTTTTGGTCTGGCACAGAAAACATATGGACCACGTAGGACTATTTTCTCTCAGCTTCCTTGGCCCTTCAGAATTTGAGAAGAATGGAATTTGTTACTGCAGCGGAGACCATCAAATTCTCCGCCGTTTGATGGTTCTCTCTAGCACACTCACCGGAGTTTCAGTGCTTAAAAAGCTTGTATCTATGATTGACTCGTTTGGTTCAATCCTCACCATCTCTTGCATCAAGCTAAAGCAGTTTGTCATTGTCTCCTAAAATAACTACCGTCAACATCTTGGTGCTAATACCAACAAAGAATCAAACATTTTTTTCAAAGGACATTGATGTAAACTCACCTCATCAAGATACTCGCAAGCTGTAATTGAAGCTCTCAGCATAGAATATTGCTGCGGGCAAAGTTCATGAGATGCAGAGATGAGGGCAGATGCGGCAATAGTTGAAGGTTTATACTCCAAAAGCCTAATGTCTGCAGACACATATGAGAAATGCAAATCAGAGTTTGAGGTAATTGAAAGTGAACACAAATATGAAGTTAACATGTTTGTTGTTTGAATATAACAAGTACCATTGTGAGCATTAAAGATAATCTTTGTAGCTCGCTCTTTAAGTGCTTGCTTCAGTGAATGGTCTTTCAGTTCAGCTGAAGAGAGGAAGAAATGCAAGAAAGGAAAAGGTGTAATTGACCTCATACGCCATTTCAGAACTCCAAGAATAAGAAGCTCCATTTTCTGGATGCTTTGAACCTCAAAGATGCAACCTTCTTTCTGTTTCATTACTTGGTCAAGTTACTATCCCATTCATTGTACATGTTTTCTTCCCACTAATGATTGCAATTACGTGAATTTGAAGATTTACCTGCATATCGGAAATTGAGAAGGGCGTGTTCTTCATCTTTGAAGCAAGAGAAAGACAGGATATGACAACGAGCTTGAGTAGCCATGGCTTCTCTTGCTGGAAACACAGGAATAATGGCAGTAGTGAGAAAATGTAAATATTGTAGTCCAATTGAGTGTTGATGTACAGTTGTTCCAATGTTTCTTTGCTTTCCTATGTTGCAGACATAAGCTTAAAGGGAAATCATTAAATATTTGCTTACTGGAATTTCTTGCATTGACATGAAGCGGTGCAAGTAATTTATAGCAAGGTAAGCTACACATGACTCCAAATTGCAGGAAAACTTTACCTGGAATAGCATAACAAACTCTTTAAGTCTGTAACAAATGTGACATGGAAGAGGGGGTACTCAACATGCTATATATAGACATAAATTTCACCTGAAGTATGAGAGAAATGGCTTGACAACGGAAGGAAACTTGAAAGTGTGTTGAGCTTAGGCATTTTGGTGATGGCATGTGATCAGATTCGGAGGCAAATAGTTCTGATATGGTACAGGCTTGCTGTTCTTTGAAGCTGGCTAGAGGGTCTTCAAGATCAAATTCCATCTTAGCTTTCTTTACCTGCACAGTGTTTTACTGTCTGTGCTATATTCTCATTCACGAATTCAAGGATAGCATGGGAAAGATGTTGGCGACAAAAAGTCCTCAATATGGTAACTGTAATGATGGAAAAAGAAAGAGAAGGTTCGCTTTCTGTGCTGATAAAGTGATTATGCTGCTCTTCTTAGTTGACATAAAACTATTCACACATACATACATATATTGCGGATTCTTTGTTCCTTACCTCTTCCTCAGCTGTTGACATAAAAATCAGTAAAAGCTCGAGAAGCGTGAGAGAAAGGAGGGCCTAAAGAATTCAACAAGTTTTGGACTAAGTATTAGCATTACATTTTGCGTACCCTCGCAAAGATAAGAAAAATACTATCGGTTCAAAAATTTAAGAAAGTGATCATAATAAAATGTAGCATGTGCGCTGGATCTGAGATGAAAGTGACAATGTTTTGGTTAATATTAGGAGTATTACCGTTACTCCCACAAATCTAGACACAGAAGGGTTGGATCCCTGGTCCCACCGGCATCATGATGTTGATAAGTTTTCTACCATTCGTTCTTACATATTCTTGTACAAGTTATACTATGTAGTTGCATAATCATGCAAACCACTTTTGTTTATGTAGGACTCTGGTCTGTGGTTTATCACATTTTGTGTATTAACATTTTGCTGCAAAGGATTTATCGATTCTGCTTAGTGAGACTAGTTGAAAACCTTCAATAAACCACACTTTATAATTAATGTTTTTGATTTCTCTAAAGTGCAGATACATTTTTAAAAGTAAAATGCACATTCTTAACTTGCAACAAAAAAACTCACTATTTATAGTCGATTTAATTTAAATTTCGAAATGCAAACGAGAAAATCATATTTTCTTATGAAATAAACATTTTTTGAGATGATGTTCTAAAAAAAAAGATTTCCACCACAATCTTGACCAAAAAAACAAAAAACAAGCTACTTCCTTCATCCTTAATTAATGTCAATTTGGATAAATGGGTATATTAAAATAGTCAATAATGTATTAGTTTTTAATATACCAGTTTATTAAAATAGACAGTTAATTGGGAGAGAAGAAAGTATAACACTTTCATAGAATATTATCAACATGATAAATTGTACTATGTAATTACGTAAATTATTAATTCACATAAGGGTTAAAATCATGTAGTTTATGGTCTAAAGTGAACCCAAACTTTATAAAAAAGCCAAATCTATCCCTCTCTCTCTTATATATGTATGCAAAACGCAGGTATTTGCAAAACACGTCTAATTTATCACCATGAAAAAGTAAGTGGTCCTCTTGTTGATCTTGTAATCAGAGCATGGTAGAGAAAGTTGTGGTATGTATTCTCCCTCTTGGCCGAGAAAAGCGCTGCTAAGCATTGAGGCGCGCTGCTGAATCCATCACTAAGTACAAGCTACCCCTTCTAGCAGCAGCTGGCAAACTCACTTTCAACCATCCTAGCTAATGTCAACATGACTAGCTCTTCAATTTCTGTGGGAGCAACTGATGAGTCTATTATAGCTAAAAATGTCTCATGACATTCTAAACATGTGCTAATGCACACCCAGTTTCGGTATTAGGCACACCCCTTTTGCTTGGAAAGGAAAAGGAAAAAGCAAGGGACCTCTATTCTCCTCAATGATAGCTATGAAATCCTTTTCGTTATTCCCTTTGACCCGTCTGCTATATATCTGAATCCCAACAAGAACAAAAAGGAATCCTCTTTTACCATGGCATCCTCAGCAACAGTAATAATAACTTTGACTAGTTTTGATACCTTTATACCATTATTGTTGGACTCACTATAATAATAATAATTCTTAGCTGAGCTACCCAATTGTGATAATGAAGTTGATAATAATGTTGCTATCTTTCTCATATGGAAGAATATTGAACAGTTGCTATAACTAATCATGTAACACTGATTCGGCATTTGTGTTCAAGACATTTAAGTGCAGAGTTGTTCACATGATGATCAAGACGGCAAATGTGTGTCAGAAACGTCCCACTTTAATTGAGGCTCGTCTTCTTTTGAGAATTATGCTGCAACGTTTAGGCTATTGGGGTCTTGAGGGACATTCAATTGTCTTTACCAACACGAGGGTACCATTACATGTGACCTGTGTGAGACAATCATCCAATTTAGTACTGTCTAACCATCAAATCTTATGAAGATTTCACCAATCAAAACAAAAACAAAGGTGGCAAGAGTGACTAGAGCAAAACTTGTTTAGTTGGTTCTGCTAGTTCTACATTTGTTCTTTTTATACACAAGACTTTATATTTGAGTATTGTAAATGGAGAGAACTAGCACTCATAGTTTTATGGCGAGTTCTTTGGTGGTGTTGCGAGTCAATAAATGTGGTGCTGTTATCTATGTGGTGTAGTATCTGAATGACACGTGTCCAAATTGTTAGGAGTTGTGCATTGATTTTAACCACATTTCATAAATGTGGTTAACTACAACAAAAAGGGTTGCTAAACACCACCCCTTTTCCATTCCCACCATCATTGCCCCCTCTCCTCCACCGCACCCCTCTTCTTACTCCTGCTCGTCAACGATGAGCTGATCTACCAAGTGGGGCCCTGCAAACCCTTGGCATCTGCTTACAATGGAATCAAACAGCTTACAATCAAAATTTTCTAATGAAATTAGAACGTGTTGCCTAACCATCAATTATCGGTGGAATCAAAATTGAAAAATATTACAACCAAAATATTGCAATGAAATCGAAACATGTAGTAAAAACCCTTGCTTAATTAAATGATGAATGAAACCAAATTATCTAACGAAATCCAAATATATATATATATATATAGCAAAACCCTAACTTATCAATGGAATCAAAATGGAAGGGAGGAGGCGGTGCACCATTATCGAGCTTGGAGCGCTTGGCAGGGCTGAGGGAGGGAAGGGCACCGTTGAGGAGGCAGATGACGACCTCCTAAGCAAGCTGCTTGGCGAGCTCTATGTCGAAAGGGGCAGCAAGAAGGATGCTGTTCTAGGACGGTGGAGGGGTGTCAGCAACGGGAGAGGAGGAGGGTGGTGTCTTGCAACCTGTTTAGTTGCAGTTACCCACATTTGTAAAATGTTGTTAAACGAGATGCACAACCCCAAAAATATGGACACGTCATTCATGTACTGCACCACGTAGACAACAACACCACTGACTGGCGACACCATCAGAGAATTTGCCTGGTTTTGTTCATAGTGGGTCAATTTAGCTCAAATTGATTTGCATTAGATGTAGAAAATTTTGAGTAATAATAAGCCGTTAGATATAAAATTATTTATATGTATTAAATGTATAAAAAATTTTAACTTTAATTTTTTTAGCTGATGACTTAAACAAAAATATTATTGAAAGGGAATCTTCCTTTAAACATTTTACCATATATCTTGAAAAGCTGGTCTCCTACTTATGGATAAGGAATACTCTGAGCAATAAAAAAAAAGTTTCAATTCCTATTTTGAAACATGTTTTTTACTTGGTCACCACACTTGACTTAAAATTATATACGAAATTGCTTAAAATATGATATGAATGCTAATGATGACTATATTAGTATTAAGCAACAGGCTGAAACAAGGTATAAATAAAATAAATATGATGTTACATGAGGCTCGAATAATTCCTGGATAAGGCAGAATTCATGCTCAAATGAGTGATGAGATAGCGTTACCCCACTCTTTTAACTTCAACCATTTGCATATATTACCGCCATACGCTTGTACATTTAGTGAACCTGCATTTATTTACACTCGATACAGCGAGTGTGAGATATCAAGTAGTGTCGAGTCTATTATAATTAAAGGTTTCTGTTAATCAGTGTGATTTCTAGTTTTGAAATTACGTATTAGAAACATAAAAAATTACCTTTCAAACCAAAGCTTTCCACATCGACAAGCTTGTAGAGCAGCTTAAATGAGTTGTTCTATCATATTTAGAGGTCTCAGATTCAAATCTTGAGTATGTAGTTACGTTGAAACTTGAGATAAAAAGCTTTACCCCTTAATGACATTAAAAAAAAAGCCTTTATAGTTGTAGTTCTTTATTAGTAAAAATATAATTGAAATAGTAATAATCATGAAAATTGTTTAAAGTGAATTACATAATAAATTTAATATAATATATTATCAATATAAATTCTAAATTTGTATTTAATTCAATTTGCACGTTAAGAAGGGAGTCCATAAAGGGCATGTCTCCTTCGAACAAGCCAAACGATGCCAGGCATGATGCATGCTCAACGTTTTTAATTACGTACCTTCCACATCACTGAAACAAAAATATGGAGGTAACATCTTTACACGGTTCTAGTTCAATTACATCGGTGGGATTTATATATAGCATCTTAATTTGACAAGAATAAGTTTTTGTATGACCTAGCTAGCTACTTAACGATATATTGGGCAACTTGTGAAGCGAAGTTATATAAATTGATATAAGAAAGAAAAGGTTTTGTTAAGAAATTGAAAAGAAGTGATGCAATAAAATTGAGTTGGGGTAATGTAACTTTCATAGCTTTTTTGTACTCCTTTGTTTGTTTTTTCGTTTCTGTTGTAGTGGGTGTCTTCATCTTGGGATGGATTCTATTCTATGCGTGGCATAGCATTGGTGCAAGAGAAAGCCTGAAAGCTCATATATATAGCAATGACTCAACATTCTGAATTTTCAGGTTTCACCAATACACTTTCTTGTTTACGCTGCACTTTCCATAAACTTTTTTTTTTAAAAAAATAATTGGTAGCAATGAAGTTTGAATTTGTAATCTCTTGTAAATCACCTAATTTTTTCGCCACTAGCTCATTTCTAATGATTTTTGCTCTCTCCATAAACTTGTTACAGTATTTCGTGATTAATATATAAATGGTCACATAATACTCATTTATATTATGATGAATTAAAATTAACGCTATAGAAGTGTAAGGGTCTGAATTATAAAAAAAATTAATAAACATAATAAATTCCCTTCGCTGTAAATTGAATGTAAAAATCTAAAATTTATATGGAAAATACTCTTTCTGAGCGTATATACAAATATATAAACTTTAATCATTATGCATATATTTTTGCCATAGACGACAATGCTTCTCTTACTCGTATATCATTATGAAGCCGACGGATATTTCTTTTTCCTTTTTTTTTCGGGTACAGTTTTACTTAAAAGAGAGATCATATATATATATCACTTGAGTCAAATCTTCTTTCCTCAAATGATATCTCATTTCCTCCTCTCCAATCATTTACTAACACATAGAAAATACATACAATATATATAATAACTTAAAAAAATTTTAATTTGTTTTGATTATTCTCTTTTCGTGTGACAACAAATAATTGGGATAGGAAAAATGGTGTACTATCTGGGGATAGAAGATTTTCATATATCATCATATTGCCCATCATGCATGCTAGGGGTGTTCATAACTCATCCCGTCCCATCAACTTGGCCCGGCCCAAAATTCATTTAGACGAGTTTGGGTCTTGAAATTTGATCCAGTATACTTTTCGGGTCAGATTCGGGTCATACGTTGGGTTGACTTGACCCAATCCGAAGTCAAATAATCCCTTAATAGATATATATTTTTATAATAATTTGTGAAAAATTATGAGATTTTAAAGTTCAATTAATATATTTTACACAAATGATGTTATTTCTACATTGATATGTTTTATTTTGAAACATATATTGTAAAATATATCTCTAAAATTTTATTTCTTACTTGTAAAATTTTATAACTTTACTATGTATAATATCCAAATTCTCATATATTGTTCGAATGTCGGGTTAGGTTCGGGTTTCAAAAACTGACCTAGTCTAAAAATTGGGTCGGGTTCGGGTTTTGTCCAACCCGTCCCTTGTACACCCCTAATGCATGCTAGTATAATTAATTTTTGGGCTAGTTACATTTGCATCCCTTTCAGGTATTCCAATATTACACTTTGTCATCTCTAGTTTGTAACTTAACACTCAAGTCCCCTAATTAATTTAATCACATTACAGTTTGCCACTTGACACTAATCATTCTTGGCTTTATCAACCAATTAATATTACACTTTGCTGAGGCTGCCGCTGACGAAGGCGGCAACTTTGGTGGCTAAGGGATGTCGCACGATTCTGCTCTTCCTCTTCTTCTTTCTCTCTCTCTTTTTATGGGTTTTTGGATGAAGGATGTAGAAATGAGTTTTAATTTGTCCCGCCTTCAAGATTTCCCATTTTTTATTTATTAATTTTTTTTTTGTGAATGTTTTCCTTGTGACATTTGAGTCTGGTTGGGGATTCATGTATGTTATTTATGTTGTTTTATATATTTTTTCACTTGTAGAAGTTAGCTTGTTGATTTAATTAATGTGCTTTGCTTTTCCTTTTCATTCAATTAGAACCCATCCTCTGTTGGGTACCAGAGTTATGGAAATAGATCAACACAACTAAAATAGAGTTGAGAGAATAGGAATTGACACAAAATATTTACGTGGGAAACCCTCTAATGATGAGGGAAAAATCACAGGCAAGATCGAGAAAGATTTTCACTATATGGAAGATAAAATTACACCTTTCTCTAAATATAAGAAAAGAATAACAACACCATCTCTTATACCAGGAGAATACATCACTCTCTATAAAAATAGGAGAAACTTTTAGAACACACTATATTTATGGATAATCTCCGTTGTTTGTGATGATAGAAACTGAATGTGAACCTCTCCTTTTATAGACGCTTGGAAGTTATTATGCAATCAATGCACAGTAACTTCTCGTGATTTTGGTAGGTGTACCAACATGTGCACAATAAATTTTACTGTGCATATTTGAAAAATTTTCCTCTAATTACGTCTTTATTCATGTGTGCACAGTAGAAACTGTGCACGCTTTGAAAATTTAAATGTGGCTTTACACCACTCACAATCTCCCACTTAAAGTCACCTTTGGTGAGTTTTCAAAGCCTTTTCTCGTCTTGCCAGTTCTATGCTGTCTACGTTTCTGATAGGCCATAGGAAGATTTACACCATTCAAACTTGTCAGTTTTGATCGGCTTTGTCATAACATCTGCTAGATTGTCTTTCATGTGAATCTTTTACATGTCCACATTTCCTTCTTTTACTACTTCTGGAATAAAATGATATTGGACTCCTATGTGCTTCGTCCTGGAATGAAAGGCTGGATTCCTTACAATGTGTAATGCATTCTAACTATCACAATACACAATAATCTTTGACTGTTTATGCTCAAGTTCCTCCATTAACTTTTGAATCCAAATAGCTTGCTTGCAAACTTGTGTAGTTGCCATATTTTCAGCTTCTGTAGTAGACAGAGCTATTACAATCTGTAACTTGGATAACCAGCTCACAGCTCCACCTGCAAGTGTGAACACATAGCCTATAGTAGACTTTCTTTTATCAAGATCACCTACAAAATTTGAATCAACATATCCTCTGACAATGAACTCTGATCCTCCAAAACATAGTGCAACACATGAGGTTCCTTTAATGTATCTCAGGATCTTCTTCATAGCATTTCAATGCTTATTTCCTGGATCTGCCATAAACCAACTGACCACTCTAACTGGTCGAGCAATATCTGGCCTAGTACAAATTATGGCATACATAAGGATTCCCATAGCTGATGCATACGGTACTCGAGACATTTTTGTCCTTTCCGCTTCACTGCTAGAACACATACCTGAGGATAATTTGTAATTCACAGGAAGTGGGGTTGAAACTGGCTTACAATCTTGCATGTTGAAACGCGGCAAGAATTTCATCAAATAATTTTTTTGTGAAAGCCATATCTTCCTGTCCTTTCTATCTCGGTGAATTTGCATCCCTAAAATCTTGTTTGCGGGTCCTAAGTCCTTCATATCAAACTCCCTAGCCAACTGTGCCTTCAATTCTTGGATTCGATCTTTGTTGGGGCCTACCACCAACATGTCATCCACGTACAATAGAATGATGAAAACATTGTTACCAAACCTCTTATAGTATGTACAGTGGTTTGAACTCAATCTGTTGTATCCGAGGCGAATTATGAAGGAATCAAATCTCCTGTATCAACACCTTGGTGCCTGCTTTAGACTGTACAGAGATTTAGTCAACCTACAAACTAAGTTTTCTTTTCCTTTTTCCTCAAAACCTTCTGATTGGAGCATATAAATCTCCTCTTCAAGTTCTCCGTGAAGAAAAGTAATTTTCACATCTAACTGCTCAAGGCGTAAATCAAATGTAGCACACATAGCCAGCACTACTCTGGTAGTGGTAAGTCTGACAACTGGAAAAAATATCTCATTAAAATCAATACCTTCCTTCTGAGCAAATCCTTTTACAACCAGTCTTGCACGATATCGTTCCACTCGATTATTGCTATCTCTTTAATCTTATAGACCCATTTGTTGCCAATGGTTTTCTGACCTTTTCGAAGTGCAACAAGTTTCCATGTTTTGTTCCTATGCAAGACCTCCATTTCTTCCTGCATTGCTACCATCCACAAAGATGCATCCGGACTATCAAAGCCTCCTGAAAGGTTGACGGCTCTCCTTCTTCTATTAGAAGACAAAATGCATCATGATTTGCCATAACATAATCTGAATGCCATGCCGGTGGCTGTGTCTGGCGTGATGATCGCCTAACTGCTGTATCATTGGCCTCATCTGGTTCTTGTTCATCATGCTCTAGTTCTGCTTTAGAATCTTTTTTTCCAGATTTCTCATCTATGTGAACTGTAGTTGTCTCCTTGTGCTGTCATTTTTTCTTCACTTTGCAATTCATTTTCTGCAAATATAACATCCCTGCTGACAATAACCTTGCGGGCAGTGGGATCCCACACGCGATACCCCTTTACTCTGTTAGCATAACCCAAGAATATATATTTCTTAGACTTTGGGTCCAACTTTGTTCTTTCTTGGGTGTTGCGCATCACATATGGAGGACATCTAAACACTTGGAGAGAAGAATAATCTTCCGGCTTGCCATTCCACATCTCCATTGGTGTCTTTAAACCAATTGCGGTTGATGGCGACCGATTAATCACGTAACAGGCAGTTTTGACTACTTCTGCCCAGAAAGACTTGGCTAAACCTGCTGTGCTCAACATTGTTCTTGTTTTTTCTAGGAGAGTCCTGTTCATCCACTCTGCTACACCATTTTGTTAAGGTGTATGTCCAACAGTGAATTGCCTTTGAATACCCTGATGCTTGCAAAATGCTAGAAAATCTCCTTTGCCTTCTTCTTTTTTGCAACACTTGACAATACTGAATCTGCCATTGCAAGATGCAGATTGGCAACAACATTATCATCCATCTCCTTCCACTTTTCATTAGTAATATCGATAGGTTTGCCTTCAATTGCTGGTAAGCGATTGTCATTCCTCAAGATTGCCTTTATCTTCAATTTCTACAGGGAAAAATTACTTTTATTGAACTTCTCAATCTCAAATTTCGCAGCCATGATGTTTATCGGGATCTGTTTCTCTACTAAACCAGTCACCTTTTTTTTTTACTGTGAATAGTATCATATATGCGAATAGTGATGTATACCTAAATAGTATCTTATACGTGAACAGTACCATATATTTATACCGTATATAGAACAAATCTAGTATACGTTAACATTACTGTAAAAGTATACAACTACACGCACAAATAGTGACCGATAGTAGTAACCCGCAGCAGACTATAACCAATGGCCATGATAAGCACCAGGGAGAAATCCTTTTCTGACGTGGAAGATCAGACTAAGCTGCAATCACATAGCATAATAAGAATAAATCCCACCAAACCAAAGCTCTGATACCATTGTTAGGTACCAGAGTTATGGAAACAGATCAACGCAACTAAATAGAGTTGAGAGGATAGGAATTGACACAAAATATTTACGTGGAAAATCCCCTAATGATGAGGGAAAAACCACAGGCAAGACCGAGAAAAATTTTCACAATGTAGAAGATAAAATTACACCTCTTTCTAAATATAAAGAGAGAACAATAACACCCTCTCTTATACTAGGAGAATACACTTCTCTCTATAAAAATAGGAAAAACTTTCAGAATACACTATATTTATGGATGATCTCTATTGTTTGTGATGATAGAAACTGAATGCGAACCTCTTCTTTTATAGACGCTTGGAAGTTACTGTACAATCAATATACAGTAACTTATCGTGATTTCGATAGATGCACCAAACATATGCATAGTAAATTTTACTGTGCATATTTGAAAAATTTTCCGCTGATTACGTCTTTATTCATGTGTGTGCACCCTTTGAAAATTCAAAGGTGGCTTTACGCCACTGACATCCTCCTTCCTCCTCTTTCATTTATTTTTAGTTACTGTCATCTAAACTCTGATGGCCACGAGATTTGATTCCTTCTTCCAAATGAAGGTCTAAAAGGGGTGAACTTTTCCCATATTGATTACAACAAAATGATGTAATGTGGTAATGAAGAAAGGGCAAATCTGATATTCCAATCCTATAACTTAAATGTCAATAGAGATTCTATTGTTGAAATGTGGTGATGAAGAAAGGATTCTTTTGCTGCTAACTTGTTTATCTTTTTTATTTCTTTAATTGAATAGAGAGAGTTTTTAAGAAAGGGTAAAATGAATATTTCATATTTGGTGTTAACGGTATTAAAATTAACATTTTTTAAGTGTCAAGGGAGATGAGTGTAAGATTACAAATTAGAGAAAACATAATGTACTTTTGAAAGACTTTAGATAGATGTAATTAGTCTTTTCTTTTTCTATTGGACATGCATGATGCATGTGTTATCCATTTTATATCATACAGAAGTCCATAATTAAGTTGAGGCCAACAGCTGCCATGAGTTGGCATTCGTGTGGATAAGTGAACAAATTCATTAGCATCGATCTGGTGTGGGGGCCTCACATTCCACTTTTAAATTTGCAGAGCCTCACGAATGAAATTTGAGGTTAATAGCGTGAAAATTGAGGTGATTATTTGGAGTTTAATTTTGATGTATTAGTAAGAGCATTTATAATATTAGTGTATAAAAATTAAATTAAATTTTCTATGAATATACTTTATATATGAGATTACACTTAAAATTTATTTATAAAAAATTTCTCATCATATATACTCCTCAACCAATGATATGATGATAACATGTACTGCCTCTTAAGTCTTAAGGTGGCATTCTACATTTGCATTTGCATTCCCGCCCTCCCCAACACAGAAAACAACAAACAAGAGCTATATATGTATCCCAGGAGCCTTTGGATGATATATATATATATATATATATATATATATATATATATATATATATATAAAATATGAACAAATATTTATTCCTGTTAGGATTTTGTTTTTATTAAAATGAATTTATAAAATTTGGCTTTCGGTATATTGTGCAAAGGCGTTCCTATTAATTTTTTTTAGGGGTCAAAATTTATAAGTAATATATTTAGTCACATATTCCACTTAATCAACAGAAATATAAACACAAAATATTTTAATTAAGACTGACACAACTCGATTAACCTAATGTGGAAGTGGTGAAAGGTGAATTCTTACATGAATATTGCTTGACACGTCATTTTTTTTCTCAAGCATTTTAATCATACAATAATTGGTACATATGAAAGTATTTATTAGAAACTGCTATATACACTTTTATTACAAACCAAATAATTCTAATTATATAAAGTTGAATGTTTATGATAAACTGTCTCTGCTATTGAGTCATCTGTAGCTGAAACATTTTAGTGCAATACCAACTAACTAAGTAAAGCACCTGAAGCAGATCATAAAGCAAAAAAAAGTAAATTATATTCACCTCACTTGTGATTTGTGTAAATACAACTTATATTCCTTCTAGTTGTCCAGCTTATATTCACATCCCTCTTCTTATCAAATTTTAAATATTCATATTATAGTTACACTCCTCATTCACAGAATACCGTTAATAAATTTAATAGAACTATATTTTAGTGATATTAACCGTTCCTGATCAATAAAATTATAAAATATTTTATAACTTTTTTGATTAAAAACAATTAATATCACAAAAATTATAAAATATGTACTCTACTGCCATTATCTCATTCCACCTTGCATCCAACTCCCTCTCCATTGGCTTCCTTATCCCTAGCGGTCAATTCCCTTGCCTTTGCTACCATCTTCCTTCGACAGCCCTTTCACCCTCTCTTTCTCTCTTCCAATACTGCATCCTTTGCCTAAAATTTTTAGCAGTGCGGGCATGGGCGGTGGCAACCCAAAGGGCGGATCAACAAGAAGAGCATCTTCACCTAGACATGCGCACAGTGGTGGTCTGAAGCTTTCAAACCCATTCCTCCATGGTAGCACCCCTCAGCCTATCCTTGATATGCTTCCTTGCCTTTGACGCATGTGATGAAGTCAAAGTTGGGCAACGTCGTGTGTGCCACCAACGTCAAGACGGTCGCTGTTGGGGTTGTTTGCTTGGGCCCTCACCCAAAATACATGAGGCACATGAGGAAGAAGTATCAATGGCATCCCAATCCAGGAAGATGAATCCTCAATAAGGGAATATAAAGCTAGACAACTTAGCCTCATGTAACCCTTAACTAGTTTCTAAATCAAAAGAAATATTACAGGAATTTTTTTCCCATCCCAAATTTGTTATTTGAAAACATCCATTTAGATCTTTAAAATAAAAAAGATTTAAGGAAATCAATAAGCAGTTTTAGCTCAAGCATATTGGAAAAGGGGAAAGGGGAAGTGTAGCTAGAACAAAGAAAGATGACAACGATCAGAAAGAGATTGGGGCAGCAGGAGCTAAGAAAATGAGGCAAAGGGAGGCGAATAGTGCAACAATGATTGTGGTAGAAGCCTAGAAAGGGGTTTTTAAATCTTAGTATAAGAGCCTTTTTCCAAAGTAAACAAATAAAAAAGGCATATGCTCACATGCAGAACACTATGTTTTCTTCATGCTGTAGAATTGATGTGATTCTATTCAGAATTTGACATGTGTAAGTGATAAAGTTATTGATACAGTGTGTTGAAATTAATGCGCATGGAACTTGAAACAAAAAGTTGTTGTCTTGACATTTGCAGTACCTATAGCAAAATAATTTATTTGTTTCTCTTTCTCTTATTTTTCTCTCTCACCCAGGTTTACAATATTTTACATATAGGTTTACAACTTTTTGTGTACAGGTTTACAATTTTTTGTATACTGATTTACAACTTTTTTGCATAAAGTTATTATCCTGACATTTGCAGTACCTATAGTAAAATAGTTTATTTGTTTCTCTTTCTCTTGTTTCTCTCTTTCACCCAGGTTTACAATGTTTTGCACATAAGTTTATAACTTTTTGTATACAAATTTATAACTTTTTGTGTATTAATTTATAACTTTTCTGCATATAGTTTCATATTTAATCCTAAACTTATTTAGTATACGTCATCAATTGGTTTACAACTTTTGCGTATTGATTTACATATTAGTTTACAACTTTTTGAGTATTGGTTTATAACATTTCATAACTTACATTTACAATTTTTTGTAAATTAAAAACTTATTGAGTATTGATTTATAGCATTTCGTAACTTGCATTTATAACTTTTTACATATTAGTTTATAACTTTTTGAGTATTGGTTTACAACATTTCGTAACTTGTATTTAATAAACATAAATATTAATTCATCATCAAAATAATTTTATATCCTTTTAAAATACACAAAAGGAAAAAAATGAAGCCATGTTTCTACTTGTAGAACTAAGATTAAATTTGACAATATTTCTAAATTTAGAGTTTCCAAATTTGACACTCAGGTTTACAACATTTTACACATAGGTTTATAACTTTTGTGTACAGGTTTATAATTTTTTGTATACTGGTTTATAACTTTTCTGCATATAGTTTCATATTTAATCTTAAACTTATTTAGTATACGTCATCAATTGGTTTACAACTTTTACGTATTGATTTACATATTAATCTGCAACTTTTTAAGTATTCGTTTACAACATTTCGTAACTTATATTTATAATTTTTTATATATTGATTTACAACAGGTGAATAACTTTATCACTTACACATGTCAAATTCTGAATAAAACCACGTCAGTTCTATAGTATGAAGAAAACAAAATATTCTGCACCTCCTGAGAACGCACCATAAAAAAAAATTTAGTTGCTATCAGGGTCAAAAAATGTGTTGACTTTTCTATCTACACATGTCAAATTTTAAGATGGCCACAACACAACACCATTCCTTCTGAAAAACACCCTGCATGCTAGAACGCACCTTAATTTATTATCCAAGTGGCACACACCCCATTTAAAGCAGAGATCACAGGAGGTAGATTGAGTTTGCAAAAACAGATAGATAGATATGCATATATATACCTGACCTTTGAACGCCTCCTCCATTTGGGGGCAGGGAGGAACAAAATAACTACCTCTCTGCCTTGATCTTGTCCATCTGATCTTCTTCCCAGAACAACATACACAAGCAATGCTAGGTAGGGTTGGCTTGGCTACTGCTTCCTCCTAGCTAGCCACATGCACCTAATTATATATGATTAATCTTTTTCAACCCAGCATATATATGTGTATATGTATATATATTTGGAAAGAGGAGAACAATATATAGTTGTTGATCGATCTTGTTCTTCAATTTGGAGTTGGAAGAAAATATGGAAAACACCACGCCACCACCATTTGATATGTCGGATAAATCAACAATTTGCTACACACCAACTATGACAACAACAAATGGTATATGGCAGGGAGACAACCCTTTGAAATACTCCCTCCCTCTCTTCATCGTCCAATTAACGTTAGTTGTTCTTGCCACACGTTTCTTTGTCTTCCTTCTCAAGCCCTTTCACCAACCCCGTGTCATTGCCGAGGTCTTGGTAAGTTAGTTACTTCATTTCCCTTCCCATCCATGCTTGCATCTTTATTCATTCATTCATTCATTCATTTCCATATGTATATATATATTCCCATGCATAGAAAAAGGGACACCCCTTTATTATTAATTTCCTCTCCATTAATTCTTCTTTTCAGTTTATCCCAATTAGGCAATTATTTTCATTGGTTTTGCTGTATTGATCAAATTAATATTAATTCTTAATTGGTTTGAAAGTATATACTTGGTGCTAGCAGGGTGGATTGTTATTGGGGCCATCAGTGCTTGGCCGGAATCAACAATTTGCCAACGAGGTATTCCCTCTGAGAAGTGTGATAGTGATTGAGACAATGGCAAACATAGGTCTAATATACTTCTTATTCCTAGTTGGGCTTGAGATGGATGTTTCTGCCATCAAACGCACAGGAAAAAAGGCCATATCCATAGCCATTGCTGGTATGATATTGCCCTTTGGTGTTGGTGTTGGCTTGTCCTTCGTCATAGACAACAAGGACGCAAATGTGAGCCATGGCAGCTACACCCTCTTCCTTGGTGTTGCTCTATCTGTCACTGCATTCCCTGTGCTTGCTCGCTTACTTGCTGAGCTCAAGCTTGTGAACACCGAGCTGGGCAAGCTTGCGCTCTCAACCTCTCTCATCAATGACATGTGTGCATGGGCTTTGCTGGCTCTAGCCATTGCAATGTCAACGCAAAGGCCTGATTCCTGGGCTTCTGTGTGGGTTGTGCTGTCGAGTATTGCCTTCGTTGTTTTCTGCTTTGTTGTTGTTAGGCCAGCAGCGTCATGGATTATCAACAGAACCCCAGACGGACAATCCTTCAGTGACATGCAGATATGCATTGTGCTCACTGGTGTCATGATCTCAGCATTCATCACAGATGCAATTGGTACACATTCTGTTTTTGGAGCCTTTGTGTATGGCCTGGTCATTCCAAGTGGCCCACTTGGAGCTGCTATAATTGAGAGGCTAGAAGACTTTGTTTCTGGTCTTTTGCTCCCTCTATTTTTTGCAATTAGTGGGCTTAAGACTGATATCCGCTTAATCAAGGAAGCTCAAGCATGGGCAACAGTATTCGTGGTGATTCCTCTCGCATGCATTGGCAAGATAGCCGGCACACTTGTTGTTTCACTCCTGTTCCAAATACCAACCCGGGAAGGTGTTATTCTTGGTTTGCTTATGAACACCAAAGGCCTTATTGAAATCATTGTGATCAATGTTGGAAGGGAACAAAAGGTGCATGCACAATTCACTCCTGCTACTACTATGTGATGAGCTAATTAATTATACTCTCCCTTTAATGGGTCAGTGTCTGAATTTGACACATCATAATTGGAATGTGATGCAGGTCTTCGGGGACAAAATATTTGCAATCATGGTTCTTGTAACACTTGTAATGACAGCGATCATTTCACCTGTTGTGACATTGATTTATAAGCCTCGGAGAAGGCTCATACCTTACAAGAAGAGGACAATGCAGAATTCAAGGCATGATGCAGAGTTGAGAGTGCTGGTGTGCATCCATGTCCCCAGAAATGTGCCTACAATAATCAATCTCCTTGAAGCAACACACCCCACCAAGAAATCCCCCATATGTGCCTATGTGCTCCACCTAGTTGAACTCACTGGGAGAGCTTCTGCCATGCTGGTTGTCCATGCTGACATAAAATCAGGAAGACCAGCACTCAACAAAACACAAGCACAAACTGACCACATCATCACTGCATTCCAGAACTTTGAGGAACATGTTGACTGTGTCTCAGTCCAACCCTTGACAGCAATTTCCCCATACTCCACCATGCATGAAGACATATGCAGCTTGGCAGAGGAGAAAAGGGTGTCCCTCATCATCATCCCTTTCCACAGGCAACAAACGGTTGATGGAGAAATGCAAGATACAAACCCTGCATACAGAATGGTGAACCACAATCTTCTACAAACTTCTCCATGCTCGGTTGGGATACTTGTAGATAGAGGTCTCAATGGATCCAACCGGTTGTTAACCACGAAACAAGCATGTCATCAGGTGGCAGTGCTGTTCTTTGGAGGGCCAGATGATAGGGAGGCATTAGCCTATGGATGGAGAATGTCAACAGATCCAAGGGTCCGTCTTACTGTGATGCATTTTGTTCCAAGCAAGGATTCTGCAGGGGAAGATGGTCTAAGAACAATGAAAACAATCAATGCTGAGAAAGATAGCAGGCTAGATGAGGACTACATAAACGAGTTCAAGATGATATCTGCACATGATGATTCAATTGTTTACGTAGAGAAGGTGGTGAGTAATGGGGAGGAAACAGTTGGAGCGATAAGGTCAATGAACAATGTGCATGATCTTTTCATAGTTGGGAGAGGTCAAGGGACAACATCACCACTGACAGAAGGGCTAACGGATTGGAGTGAGTGCCCTGAGTTGGGTGCCATAGGGGATTTGTTAGCTTCCTCAGACTTTGAAACAACAGCTTCAGTGCTGGTGATGCACCAATATGTTGGGGAAGGACCCGAAGGAGAAGATGTTTTTGTGACTGACAGACCTTGGCAAACAAGTGAAGACTACCAGAGCATGAGACATGTGGCAAGATATGCACCTATGCCGCCAATGGGGCCAGGTCCATATTAGCCCGTAATATAATGTTCATTATTGATTGATTAGTTGATGTATGTTCTTGTTACCAAGGAAAAAGTGCTACAATCAAATAGAAGGGGTGGATGCAAATCTTCCCATGTGAGAAAAATACTCTTTTTTTCGTATTATTATTTGTCTTTTAACTGTTGTGGCTTAGTTAAAAGCTGACACATTACTGCTTCTGCTAGGTGAAGTGTCAAATTCAAATAGCAAACAAAAATTGTTTCTACCTAGGAAATTAGCTGGTATGGTGGTGTTACCTGTACGTCCACAAAAAAGTGAGTGGCCAGATAATACTTTCTTTATAATAATTAAATACGATGAATGTACAAAAAGTGATAATTATTATTATATTTAATAATTATTAAGTAAAATTTTTAATAAATATTCTTTTTTTAGTGTATAAAATATCTAAATAAATATAAATATTATTTTTTTATCATCTTTAAATGTGATAGTAATCTCCACTCATTTCACATTTTCACAGCCTCTAAAATGGAAATCTCAATAGAAATCCACTCTTATTGGTTCATGATGTACATCCAAAAGAGAACATTGTCTCGTATATTTTTATTTTATTTAGGGTAAAATACACAAACTACAATCACCGTTAACCCCAATCCAAAACTAGCAATAACGTCTAATGTAACAGAATATTTCCAATTTAACTTTCTTACGTCTCTAACATAAATAAAGTCATTTGAGTCTCATAGCCAGGTGTCACATCCACAAATTGAAAAAGAAATAGAACAAACAAAAAGCTGAACCTGACCCACAGGCTCACAGCTTTAGCCAATATTGGCGATGTTGGATATAGATAGAGTGGAGCTGAATTATTGAGGAAGAATAATAGCACGTCTGGAAGAGCAGCAGCAGCATCACGCTCTTACAAAACCGCGTCCGTCCTTCATTGCGGGCAGAAATCACGTGGAGGCTCCCGAAGATTCCGCAGTTTTTGCTGCATGCAAAGCCATTGCTAGCATAAAACGGTGCAGTGGCAATATGACACCGACAGACATCATTGATCAAAAAAGCAGTTTCAAATAGGTGAACATTTCTGATTCCTGAGTAAGGTCCCATCCATAATTGCCTCCATCATCATCTTCTGTTGCTATGGCAGAGTTAGTTCTACTCTTCATTTCCCATTTTTTTGTACTTGTACAAGTTATTCCCTGTTCATGTTAGATCATGAATAATACATGTGTTTTGGCAAATAAGTGAAGAATATACTACATCTATTGACTAGTATAACAATATGCGAGATATATTGTTTGCTGAATATTGATTATACTTAACTGTTTCCTTTGTAAGTGGAATTGTCACGGTTACTGGTGTTGACAATGGAGCACCAAGAAAGCCTGAAGTAAGTGCCCTGTCTTATTTGTTGTAGAAGAATTGGTTACTAACATGATGACATTTCTCAAGAACAAAGTTTGTTGTCCTGCCAAAACGCTTTTCATTCGATTGATGCAACCAGGGAAAACAAAAAGCAATGGCAGTTTGCTTCTTTCTCGGACTTGGGTCCCTTGTTTCTTGGAACAGCATGCTGACTATAGGAGATTACTATTACACTGTGTTCCCTGTAAGTAAAACTATGTTGCCTTCAGTTTCTTATAAAGTGACATGACTCATGACTGTATAATGAAAGGGCGAAGGTAAAAAAATGCTTATAGAGATTGAGCGAGACTTTGTGGAGCATGGGTTGAATGAGGCCGTAATTGGCACTAAATTTTAAGGAATTAAATGTTGCAATAGCTGTAGGACAGGAGCCAAAAGTTTTGATGGACTGACTAGCCTTACCAATAAATCCTGTCTGCAACATGTGAACCGGGAAATAAAGCAGTACAAACTGATGTGCCATATCTCTCATCTGCTGCTTCGTTTTCTTTACACTTGTATACTTGAATTTCTCTTAACTATTTGTCCATTGAAAGGTTCGGCAGAATAACTTATTCTAACTGAAGCAATTTTTTTTTTAAAATTCTGAAGAAATATCATCCAGCAAGGGTACTTACCCTGGTTTACCAACCATTTGCAATTGGAACACTGGTAATACTGACATACTATGAGTCAAGGATCAATACTAGATTGCGGAATTTGGCTGGATTCATGCTTTTCTTTGCTAGTACTTTCCTTGTTCTTGTTGTAAGTATACCATTTCCAGTTCCTTTATTTACAGCATCTGATTTTGGTGATTCATATGTGCCCTATTTTCCTTGGCTCATTAAGCTTCAATAATCTTTTGTGAAAGTTGGATCTAGCAACATCAGGGAAAGGTGGAATTGGACCCTACATTGGTATATGTTTGCTAGCTGCTTGTTTTGGAATAGCGGATGCTAAAGTTGAAGGTGGCATGGTTGGAGACCTGTGTTTGATGTGCCCTGAGTTTATCCAGGTCAGCCTTTCATTCAATTTCTTCAATACTTTTCGGTGTCACCGATATACTTACTTTAGAATATTTGTGTGCATTTGTATATGTACATTGGAGGCCGGCTGTTGCTGCATGGGGCCTTCTGTTATGACTTTTTCCTAAATGGTATATACTTAAAACATTATGCAGTCCTTCTATGCTGGTTTGGCTGCATCAGGGGCTCTAACTTCTATTCTGAGAATACTGACCAAGATAGCTTTTGAGAAATCTCATAATGGACTCCGCCAGGGAGCTAGTACGTTATTCTTGTATTTTGTTGCCCCTTGGTTTTGTAAGATTATTATGCTTTGTACTATTTGTTTCATTTCTAGCATGTATACAGATCATGAAAATTCTCAATTAGTACACCTATCCCTATTGCTCTAGAATTGTTTTTCTTTAAAATAAAAAAGGGTTGCTTTCTTATCTTTGCAGTATTATTCCTTGCAATCTCCACATTCATTGAGTTTCTGTGCATATTCCTGTATGCCATCTACTTCCCCAAATTGCCCATAGTGAAATATTACCGTTCAAAGGCAGCCTCAGAAGGATCAAAAACTGTTTCAGCTGACCTTGCTGCTGCTGGCATTCAAACACCGATAAATGATCAAGTAACATAATTATGCTAAAATAATAAACCATCATTCTCTAGGAAAAGATGTTTTAATGTCTGTGAAGGTTTTATGACTTCTGTAGGGTGCATATGATATCAAACAACAAAACCGATTGGGCAACAAACAATTATTGTTTGAGAACCTTGATTATGCAGTGGATTTATTTCTTATATACGGACTAACACTGTCAATCTTCCCTGGATTCCTGTATGAAGATACCGGTTCACATCAGTTAGGAACATGGTAAGTGCTCATTTAAGCCTAGTGTTCAGCACTCCTGCTAATCCAATTGCTTTTTGACATGCTATTATATAGAATCATTTTTTGTTTATTATTGTTGTTATTCTTGCATAGATTTGAACAGTTTTGGAGCAAACAATATTCCGCATTTAACATAATTAGAATGTAAATGTGATTCATCATGCAGCTTTTATGTATCATATTTGTTCACACTGCTGCTAGTTTCGTGAATGCCAATAGTTTTTGTCCTTTATGTTTCTTCTTTTATCTTCAGTTGAATCATGCTTTACTACCATTGCAAATTTGACCAAATAATGACTGGAAACTTTCTCTGAAATCTCCCACCTGTAGAACCCTTCCATCCTCCACCCACAAGGAAAAGAAGTTGCAAAAGCGTCCTTAATATGTAACCTGACCACGGCATAGAAAATAAAAATTAATATAGCTGTAGAACCTTTTATTTGGTGTGTTTGTCTGTGTTTGTCCCTTCCACGTCACTGATGAAATTGAAAGGTAAAACTACTCATTTATATTTTGGCGTTGGTGATCTTTGCAGGTACCCAATTGTTTTGGTTGCAATGTATAATGTCATGGATCTCTTAGCAAGATATATTCCCCTTGTGAAGTGGCTGAAGTTGGAATCCAGAAGGGGCATAATGATGGCAGTTCTTTCTAGATTCTTGCTGATCCCAGCATTCTACTTTACAGCAAAATATGGTGACCAAGGATGGATGATCCTTCTCATCTCCTTTTTGGGACTCACCAATGGCTATCTCACTGTATGTGTTCTTACAGTGGCGCCAAGAGGTTACAGGGCAAGTCTACGTAACCCATTATTCATAATATAGATATTAAACTAATAATTTATAAAATAGCTTGAGTTTCTGAGATTTTGACTTTGTGCTGTTGCAGGGTCCTGAACAGAATGCCTTGGGTAATTTGCTTGTGCTGTGTCTTTTAATCGGCATATTTGCTGGGGTTAGTCTTGATTGGTTGTGGCTCATTGGTAAAGAATCATTCTAATGATATATCAGGTGTATGTTAGAAATAATCCTAATGACTTAAAAGTTTTGTAAAATATTATTAGTGAATGCATGTAAGATGTACTACTTGAATTCACTTAAACGGTGAGAGACTAAACTATTAGGTGGCTAAGCGGGGATCTCTCGTAACAATATTTTTTCTATAAATATAAATATGGGATCGAATATAGAGGATTTCATGCTTAAGGAATCTGAACCTCTTTCACTCTGATTAACATTTTATTGTCGATATTTATAAAAAAAATTTGTAATGTTATAATTATTTACAAAACATAATAGTAAGCACATTAAATAAAAAATAAAAGAATAAATTTTAATATACAACATACACACTCAAAATTTTTGAAGCTTTTTTTTTTGTTACAAAATTTTTGAAGCTTGTGTTTGTGTAATTTAATTTAGCATTAATTAAACACATCATACCAATATTTTAGTGTCGTTCTCTCAAATTTTATTATTGTTATTTTTTATTTTTATTCTTAAAATTAAGGTAAGATAATTCATTAAATTAGTTATCTACTTGATAATTATATACACTATCATGATAAAAAATTTATATTAATATTTAATAATATATTTTCATATCATTTAATGTGTTTTAATAATATATGTGATATTTAATTTATAAAAAAATTTAATGTTTTGAAATTAAATTAATAATCATTTGATAAAAAAATCATATAGAAAGTTTAGAAAATATATTAAAAGGAGATTTATTTAGCAATATTAATAACAATGAGTTTGAATAATATTAAAGTAATAATAAGTTAGATAAATTAGACTAATCTCCTCTAAGATTTGGTGAAATTAAATTCAGGTCACCTCCCTTTTATTTATAAAATTTGCTCATGAGGTTTATGAGTTTGTAAATCATTACACTGACCTCCCTTGAGTTTGTAAAACCATTACATTCAACTCTCCTATATCGCACAATAAATAATGTAACCAAAGGAGGTCAGTATAATTTACCCTAAATTATTATTAGCTCAAATCTTCTAAAATGGGCCTTTTTTATCAATTAATTAAAATTTTATTAAATAGAATGTCCTAATAGATAATAAGATGTGATAATAGTCACTCTTAAACTTTAAATATCAAATAAAAATGAACTGACAGGGTATGTAATTATTGCCCATAGCTTAATTTATATTTTCATTGAATCCAGAATACCCACAATAAGAATCTTTTATTGATTTACATGTCGTGTAGAGTTTAGGATTTATGATTTAGGACTTACATATGTTAATTTTGTTTCTCTTCATACACATTGTTACGAATTGAATGAAGGACTAATGTTTAAAAGTCTAATTAGCTATCAAATATGCTAATTCTCGTAATTTGTGTATAACTTAATTAACCAATAGAAACTGCATTTTTTTAAAAAAACAACGAATAGAAAGGCCGTCCTCAAACTTCAAAAAAAATTATGGCCACTAAAATGTAAGTTCACTCTAAGCAGATTTGGCAGTCTCTTGGTTTCGGACTTGACAGTGATTTTCAGACAACCTGCAAAATTCGATCCATCGTCACTTGCCCCCAGTCTTTCAATCTTGTGTTTTCTATCACCCTCTGCTGGGTATAGAGATGACAGAACCAACAAATTTTCTAAGCTGCTTCTTGGACGATCTCCAATGTTTTGGCCATGATTGTTGCCTCTCTTAAGAGCACTTGCAGGTGGCAGACCCTTATTTTTGGGTTTTGAATTTCACATTATTAGTCATTGAATAATTATCATTTTTATTTGACAGTTTGATCTAACTGCCAATAATAGATGTTTATGATGCACCCAAATATAAGAGATCCACCACAAAACTAACCACATTTGCAATGCGGTTGTATGACAGTGAGCCGCATGTTCAAAAAAACCCACATGAAATTACTTGGGGAAATTGCAAGTGCTAACTCGAGATGTTGCTGTTTGGTTTTGGCAGGACACCCCCTCCAAGCATGGAGCATGTGCTGCATAATGATGCATTCACTAGGAAGGGTTTATCTGCATGGCTAGTGGAGGGTCTATTCTTATTTTCATATGTAACCAAAAAAATGTAAAAATTCCAGATAACTATTTCTTTTATTGAAAAAATAAAACAAATAAAGTCCATTGCAGCAAATCTAGTATTCTATCAGAGGACAAAACTGTTGGGAAAATTACGCCACTTCCCCTCCTTAAGAATTACCTTAAACAGAGAAATAAAATAGGAACAAAACCACAACACAAGAATTTAACGTGGAAAACTCCAAAATCGAAGAAAAACCACGGCCGCTGTCAAAAGACAACCAGAGAATCTCATTATGTGAAAATTATTACAACATACAGACTTTTCTCTTAAATACCCATACCCCAGTATACCCACACTCTCCAAAGCAAATATTTGAACTATACCTCACAACACTCTAAAACAAGAGTACAGAGGAAGAAAAATTAGATATAAGCTTAAAGTGTTTTTGACTGGTGCTGTGATACCCCAGGTACACGTGTCAGTGGATAAGTTCCGTATAGCCTTAGGGTCTCCCGAGACCCATCCATGCTGTCGAGTCCTGGATTTCACTAAGTCTGGATCCTACACCTCCTTGGAGGGCTATATGTTAGAGCCACTTTCTTGGAATCAAAAGTCCCGGTAATTGTTCCCAACAGCAAAACAAGTAAAAGAGTGATTTTTAATGAATTTTATGAAGTCTCCAAACGTTTCGTTTTTAGCCCATAAGTTTAGAAAATCACAAAGTTTCTCATATTTGAACTAAAACCCAAAATTTGGATTTTGATTGGTTGGGATTTTGATTTTTATGATATTTTATTTGAATCCAAATGGGGGATATTTCTTTATTTACATTTATGTTTTAAAGTTTATATTTTATTTGAACCCTAAATAAATGAGGACATTAACTTAAAATTAAGAAATGTAAATAAGTGAGTGCTGAGATAACCCAGATGCCAGAGCACTTTGAGTGGTATTGTTGCTGCATAATTCTACAGAACAACCTCGCTGTAGTGAGTTATGTTAGCTATAGTGAGCAGACAAGCCAAGAACCTCGCTGCAGCGATATATGTTTGTTGCAGCGAGTTGTTGTTTCCCTATGTTGGCTGCAGCGAATAAAGTTCGCTGCAGCGAGAAGTCGATCAAAGCACAGTATTAGAAAAATGACGCCATTTCACTTTTGACCCATTTTAAAACCCCAATCGGGCTCCCCCCATCAGAAAACAGAAGCAGAACCGAGCAAACCCTTTCCCTCACCATTTCTTTTCCTTTCTTTCAATCCCACTCCAATCTAGCTTCCCCAAATCACCAAGGTATGTTTATGTTGTTAGATTTTCTCTCCATTCTTTCACATTCTTGGTATGGGCATTGTTGTTTTTCCCGTTTTTGTCAAATAGGGGTGCTCCCTCAAAGTTGTTAGAATATGTTTAGAGTAATCTAGAGCTTCCCATAGGTTGTTGATGAGTTTTATGGTTTCAATAGTAGACGTTGGTGCCATTCCTTTTTCCCGGAGTCCCCGTGGTGTCGGTACTTCACAGTCTACCCCTCCAGGTGAGTGGGTTTGATCTTATGGCCTTAGTTTGGTCATTATATGATTAATTGTTAACATTGCGGAGTGTTTTGAGGATTTAGAAATGAGTTCTTGCATGATATAACTTTATGTAAAAATATGTTTACTAGAAATACTCCGTTTGAACTTATGCATGAAAATATGATTTTAGAAAGGCATGGGACCATAACTATTTTACGAAAAGTTTCGTATGATTTTATTCGTAAATTGATTCGATTATGAATAAATGAGAATTTCTATGATTCGCAAAGTTTAGATTTAAGAACTTATTTGAAAGAGAGTTGAGAAATGTTGGACTAGAGACATAGAACCCCTTTATGATTTCAGTTGGTTTTAGAATAGAGAGAGTTAGTGAGAGGAACAGAGCTACGAGTTAACGGCAGTTATTCCATTAATCTTGGTATACCAAGGCCCGCCAGGGGCAAGTCATCCTTGAGTTATATCTGTCCGCCAGGGACATGGTTCGCCAGGGACTGAAGAGATCACATTAGCTAAGGACTATGTCCACCAGGGACTTAGCACCCTCCCTACAGTTAATGAGTACTTTGTTCCCTTGGGTAATTCTTGAAATTTTAATGACTATAATTAATATGTAAGGTAAATAAAACTGTTTACAAATGTTGCATTTTACCATTATTTATATATTATGTTTTCCTGTCCCAGGTACGGTTACGAGTGAGGATCCACTCACTGAGTTTTGATTTTCGAGACTCACCCTGTCTTCTCTTTTTCCCACAGATCCAGGTGTAGCACAGGATCTTCCGCTTTTCCACCTCCTCAGCAGTAGTTTTCTTCAATTTGGGTGAGCTTCACTTTGACGTGAAGCCTTAATACTTTTGTTCATGGTAGATGTGTTTCAGTGATGTGACGGGTAGAATCTAGGATTGCATATAGTTTATTTTGCATTTTGATTTTATACCATGATTCTTTGTACTTCACAGCATATCACCTATAGATATTTTGTATATGAGCAACTCAGTTGAGATGTATTTTGTAGCAACAGTTATGCTATTTATTTATGAGAAATATGTTATTTTACTGGTAGTATGGATTCAAAATAAATCTGAAATATTATCAAATCATGTTTTATGAATTAAAGCAAGCATATAGTACGGTACAGAAATCACGAGGCTTACGTGGGGACCGGTTTCCCTCACGTGTCGGTCACGATTCAAATCGGGTCGTGACAGATGCGAATTGAAATTGAGAACTTAAGCTTCTATATATAGCCTTGGCAACCCCCTTCCATCTCAATTATTAGCAATGTGGAACTTCTATTCCAACACTATTTTAATCAAAATCCTAACAATCTCCACCTTGATTGAAATAAATATAGCTTCATCTTCCGTTGTTAACATCGACAATCCCTTGTTGTCATTGCCTATATCGACAATCATAGTTCAAAGAACTATCATACTCCACCATAAAAAAATATGCTCACTTAGAATTGAACAATTCCAAGAATTTTACCTTGACACATGTCGAAACCTTGCTGAAAAGTTATGGTGCAACTTTTACATTGGCTTTTCCTGGAAGCTCCTTAGCCATCGACATAACTCCCACTACACACCCTGCATCTCAAAGCCAATCAATGCCCGTATGCTATTGTGGATCCGCTAGCAACAACTTATCCTTTTCCATGGCAGCGCGGTAATGTTATGAGGATACACTTCTTACCTTCTAGTAAAGTTCATCCTCTCCCCCTAGGAGAGAAACGTTGCAAAGCATCAGATTGAGAATCTTTTTCCAACACCGTGCCACTTGGACAATTTTTCTTTACATGCCCAAGCTTTTCGCATTTCTAGCATGTCACACTCCTTCCACGATTTTTTTCCCATAACTTTCACTTCTAGCTACAAACAATGAATTTGATGAAGTGCTACCCTCATTTTTTATTCTTCTTTCTTTAGCAATGACTTTACTGGCAACTTCTTCGAAATTCAGAGTTTCCTTCCCATACATCAATTCAGAGACAGTATAAGCCTTAGTACCTTATCTTCATCATCAATCTTCATCCAATTGCCTTTAATTCAGAGATAATACCATTGATGGCACTAAGCTGATCGGCAATCTTCATGCTATCATCCATGCGCAGATTATGAAACTGCTCTTTCAATAACAACCGATTTGAGATGCCCTTTACTTGATATAACCCTTCAATTTTTTCCCAAAGTTCCTTGGCTGTCGATATTCCTTGCATATTTGCAAGAACATTCTTAGCCAAACACAGACGAATTGCACTTGCTGCTCTCAAATCTAGTTCCTCCCAGTTTTCATTATCCATATTGGCGATCTTCCCTTTCAACGCCTTATGCAAATCTGATTGTATCAACACATCCTAGACTTGTATCTACCACAAGCCAACACTGATTCTTCCATCAAATTTCTCTATATTATATTTCATAGCACTTAAAAAACTTGACATTATTGCAGCTGTATACTAGAATAGTGTAAATCAACTATTAATCGTGCATAGGAGGGTTCCCAGGAAAGAGAGGTGGGTCACAATGGACATGCTTAAATACCAAGTCTTTCCTTAGCCAGAACCTTTCCAAACCGCACTCTCACAGTATCACACTGCCTTCCAGCAATAGCAACTAAGGATGATCTTCAAGCACCAGGGAGAAATTCTTTTCTGATGTGGAAGATCAGACTACGCTACAATCATAGAGCATACTAAGAATAAATCCCACCGAACCAAAGCTCCTGATACCAATTGTTGGGAAAATTATGCCACTTCCCCCCTTGAGAAACACCTTAAACAGAGAAATAAAATAGGAACACAACCACAACACAATAATTTAACGTGGAAAACTCCAAAACCAAAGAAAAATCATGGTCACTGTCAAAAGACAACCAGAGAATCTCACTATGTGAAAATTATTACAACATACAAACTTATCTCTTAAATATCTACACCCCCAGTATACCCACACTTTCCAAAGTATATATTTGAACTACACCTCACAACACTCTAAAACAAGAGTATAGAGGAAGAAAAATTAGATACAAGCTTAAAGTGTTTCTAACTGGTCACCAAATTGTAGATATTCGGCTCACCAGATTGATTAGTTGGTTCACTCCGTAGTTATGATGGATTAAGTTTGTTATGATTGAGTTAGCTTATTCTGTTTAGCTACGTACTAGTGTTGCATATAAGTTGAGCTAAGATGTACCAGTAAAGCACCTTTTATATACTTTCAGATTCTCATTCAATGTCACGAGAATTCACTTCTCCTTCAACTTTCCCTTCTCTTTAGCTTTCTTGTTCAAGAAGTTTAGCAGGTTATACCATTTTTACACATATGGATCATAAAAGATACGTCATATGAATGACTAAGAAGGAAAAAAGACATGACTTTTGGAGCAGTAGCTAGAATGAGAGTTAAGTGATTTGATAAAATATGATTAAATAATTATATAAAAAATATTTTTAATGCATCAAAATTAAATGACAAATACAAGGTGCTCTGATAGTAAAATATATATATTTATTTTATTTCATATTGACATATTAGTTTTATGGACTATAATTATATCACACTTATTCTATATTTTTAAATGTAATAGTTGATCTATTGACCAATAAAAGGAATAAAATGAATATGTTATTTTTGCTCTTAAACCACCTAAATCCTCAGATTAAACATATCTTTGAGCTTATCGTTTCAAAAACTTTATCAAAGTTTACGTATGGTATGGATCGTAGAAGAATTGCCATCATATTATATTGTGAACTGCTGACGTCAAACATTGGGGCTGGCATATACACTTGGGCTAATAATAATGAGTCAAGCGACTTTTGAAGCTCCTACATCATTCAAACGTAATGTTACCAAAAAGGAGAAACAAGAAATTCAATCTCACGTACTCGCAGAATTTTATTATGATTAAGAAACAAAAAAAAATCATTGTGGATTATACTCCATAAATGTATTATTTTCATATTTTTTATAATTAATCAGGAAACATTATTATTTATTTGTGGTAAATGGAAATATTATTATATTTTGTTGACCACAAAATTGCATTAAACGCTTTCAGGAAGAAATAGAATAGCATATAGCAGCATCACGCTCTTACCCTCCTCCAAACTCGCGTCCTTCATTGGGGCTGTGAGGCTAGCGCCCAGGTTGAACGGGAATGACATTTTAACTAGTTGGAAACCCGTGCTTAGCACGGATCATATAAAATAAAATTACTTAACATTTCATCACTATATTTTGTAAAAATACTAACTATAATGTTAAAAATGTTGGCACAAATATTCCACAAAATCCATGATTTTAATCCAAATTACACAAACATTGATATAGTTATAACAATTCGTGTTTGTGAAAGGGCAGCGATTTCAATGGCGTGTTTTTTTCTTTTGTTTTTTTTTAAGAAAGTTGATGAGTTAATTGTTATTGGGTGGACTAATATTTTTTTGGATGAATAGGTGACTTACTTGAAAAAGAAGAGAAATAAAAAGGTTTCATTTTCGCAGTAAATCTTTTTATGTCAAACAGGAAAACAAATAAAAGAGTAAACGATAAAACTCATGAATTGGATTATTTTTTAAATAAAATTATTAATTTCTTTTTAATGAAAAGAAAAATTGTTTTAAAAAAACCTTTTCGACATGACCCAAGAGGAAGTTCAATTTCAAATTCCAAAGAATAGAAACCTTCCCTATTAGTAGACTATAAGTTCTCAAACAAAAGAATTAAGAAATTATTAAGATTAATGTAAATAATGAAAAAGTGAATGTAAAAATACAACATTAAAAATTTATTACCTTAACAACAATAGAATTGACATCTTGCAATTCCATATTCAATGAATTGCCACCAAGTGGCAAACCACCAATCATGTTAGGTTACTAAAATGCACAGGAAAAAATAAATTTAAATATTAAAATACTATTGTTATATAAAATGATTCAAATAACATAACCATTGAATATTGAAAGATACAAAACTCAACTGATAAAAAAGGGAGGCTAAAATTTTTGAATTGTAGTAAAATTTTAGGACTAAAATAAATGTCAACAACACTAGGGTTCAAGCTAATTAAGAAGTGTCAAATATTTATCTAGTGACCTAGTGCATAACTCATGTAATATGAAGTGTTTAATTTTGTGCTTATATTTAAGATATATGAAATAAGCTTCAAATAAATATTATTAAAATATATTTTATGAGATGCTGAAAATATATTATTGAAATAGACTTTATAAGTAACAAATAATGATAAAAATAAACCATCACTCCCTCCCATATTTCTTCTTAAATAAGAAAAAATGGCTAAAAATTTATATTAAATAAAAAAAAGTATGATATACACAAATAATTATATAGCATGTAAATCATTACTTATATAATGAAATTTATATGTTGAAATGTTTTGGGGCTTTGGCCCCATAGTAAAATTATGTTCTTGTAATCTATATATTTAATTAATATCACTTGTTAGGCATCCATATGAATAAAAAACCATTTCATGACTAATTTCTTTTGTCATGTGAGTATCATTATCAAAAATAAGATTAACAATATGGACTTGTCTATATAAGATATAATGCCTTATAGAATTCATGATCCCTTTCTTCTTGAAACTATTAAATGTGGATTTTTATTATTTTTTCAATAAAAAAGAAATTAATATTGCTCATCTTGATAAAAGATTGAATCCTTATCTAAAATTTTAATGTTACAAAAATCGCTGTAAAAAAATTTGAAAGAAAAACTCTTTATTCAGTATTTATAAATTGAGAGGGTATTACAAATATTTGAAAGTAAAAAAGATATTTAAAAGTGTTAAAATATAACGAGACACAAATTATTTCTATTTATCAAATTATTTTAAGATAAATTATTGGACTATTTTAGTATTTATAAATTAATAAGATATATCAAGTCAATTAACTTTTTATTTTTTAAAAAAAGAAAGAAAGTGAAGATAAAGGATAGAATGGATGATAATATTTTTCTTTGAAACTACAATAATAATTTATTATTCAAACAAAATGCAATCAAAATTTATTTAAAATAAACCCGCAATTTAATCTTTTATGAAAATAATATTAGATAAATTAACCCTTGAAGAAAAGAAATGCCTACCTTAATACCTCGTGATTAAAATCAAATAAATTAATCACTACTGATTTTAAAAACCAATTAAATTAACCTCACGTAAAAATACAATTAGGGTAGTAAATAAAAAAATAGAACAAATGACTTCATCATGATATTGAGGAGGTACTAAGTTATCCTATTTTTTTAATTATGAGGAGTTAAGAATGGTTTTTTTTTTTTACTCTTTAAGGGACTAATTTATCCTTTTATAGAGGATCAGTTTGAGGCTTTACCCATTTATTTAGTATTTCATAACCTTTTGAATTCATATTTATCATATTGAAGAATTAGTGAGTGCCTAAACCATGTTGGGTTAAAGAACAAAGAAATATATAATAAAAAAAATCAGAACCAAAGTTGTATAGCTAAGTCAAGGATGAAAAATGTATAAAAAAAGTCGAGGACAAAAAGACTACACCATATCTTTTATAATAACCTTACAAAATACAAATTGAGAGTGAAATGTCATTATCCATTCCCATACTCCTTCCAATGGAAGAAAGGGGTTGCCTTTTGCCTCATTAATCCCTCGAAAATCAAAATCAGCTTCAATCTCAACAAAAGGACCAGAGAGCAGTGAAGGAGTGTGGCATCCACCACTTGTCCCGGGAGGCTGTTCAAGATCTTCTTAATAAGGGCTAGTCATTTCCTTAGCAAGGCCATTGTCTTTGGTCCCCCGAAATGTCACCAGCATTAAAGAGGTATAATTTCTTGAAACCCATGACCCGGAAAATGTAAAACATTTCTCGGCATGAACTTTTGTATAACTAAAGGAGGTAACCTATCATATTCAAATATTCAGTAACTTACCCAACCTTCAAGGCTTAACTAACTTGGAGGCCACTTCCCTGCTACGTTTCAGTAGTAGCAAAGATTCTATATCCAAAAGGAAGAGAGAACTGAATATAATAGAAGTTCTTTACTTTCATTACAACAATAATAATAGCAACCACATTGGTTAAGCAAAACACATAGCAACATGAAGTATACCTATCATCTGCAAAATTAATGGTAACCATTAGTCACCTTTATCATACATAACATGTCAAGGAAGGGGTGAAAATTTTCTGCTGGACAATGAGTAAACCATAGAGTAAGAAATCTTTGAATGGAAACTCCTACTATATACTTGGCATTCCTAGTTGCTTGGGGAACTTGGGCCTGAAAAATGGAGGTAGCGAACATAGAAATGAGTCACAACTGGTTCAATTTCCCACATTGAAACTCTACTTGGGCCATCACCATCTGTTGATTCATCACATCCAACCTATCAATAGTTCAAAAGATCACAACCTCAATAAGCTGACAAAGCAATTTGAATATTACTATAGTAAGGTGCAAACTATAACTACAAGGAACAGAAATAGGACCAAGAAAATGTAGATTGTAGACATCACGATCAAAATGGATGTTATAAGTTACGTCAAACCAAGCGAATAAAAAACTTTGCAATCGATGGAAACTAACAGGGCCAACAACATATTCATACAAATTCCTTAAAATAGGAAATAAACCAAAACAAAATTTTCTATAATCATATGTTTGTTATCCAAATAAGGCACTTCTTGCTTCAAACAAATGGTTTAGTAGTACTCGGAGATTATGCCGTTGGGAAATTTTCCACTGGACTGGGTCCAAGTTACTGATCCCAATTATTGTACCCATATATCTATGAATTCCAAACTCCTTTGTCTCAAACATCATTCTAAATCTCATTGCAAGTAAAACTTGAGTTTACATGACTTTATGATGCTTGGCCAATGGAATAACAAATTCAGAGGGGCTTGCCTTGTTAAATTGAACAATTTGTGTAAGAGGTTGTCACAAATATTCAATGGATGCTATTCGTTGTAATGAAATCAAAATACATACGGGCCAAATAGTACCTTGGATTGTAAAAGAACAATTATTCATCCTCAGCCTTTTTGTAAACATGTACACTTAAACATAACATGCCCATTGATGTTGGATGAATCTAGCATTCAATAGCATTAACAAAATCACAAACGAAAGGTTCACTGGAGAAAACTGAAATAGTTGTTCTCCATACTGGGAATTATAGAGGAGATGCTTAGAAAATAAAATGAAACAGAGCAAACAAATCTTGTATACACTTTTGCTCACATTCCTATATATCACAAATCAAGGGATTCATTAATTCAAAGACAGATAGTATTCCATGGATGACCACTCCTTCCTTTCTTGCCTTATACGTGAAAAAAAAACAAAAACCAATTCCCAGCAACAATGTACCATCAAATCCAATAATATGCAATTTAAATAAATCTCCATCCAAAAAACAGAAACACATCTTGTTGTAACCCAAATCCCAGCAATTCAATAGAAAAATAAGAAATAAAAACCCAAATAAATTTGTACCAAGAAAACCATAAATAAGCTTGCACCAAGAAAGCACTAAATAAACTTGTGTCGAGAACTGTACGATAGTTAACAGTAAAAAAAAGAAAAGAAAAGAAAATGTACTAAGAGAACCCTAAATAACTTTGTACCAATAAAGTCCTAATCAAATTCGTAGCAAGAAAACCCCCGAATAATTTTACAACAAGAAGGCTGTATACAAAGTTGTAGTATGGAAACCTTAAACTGGAAAAAAGATCAAGAAAAGAGGATTGAAATTGAAAAGGAAAGGAAAAAGTACCTAATCAAATCTTCGATTATTGGCGAGGCCGTCAAACTTTTCGATGATTATGGTGAGGTGGAAGGAGAAGCGGGAGAGGACATGGTAGATTCCAGCGGCAGCGTAGTTGCAGACTCACCAGGGATGAGGTCATGGACCATCGAGCGAATGATCATTCTGGTGGTAGTGATCGAGGCGGCAGCTGAGAGAAAGGCCTTAGTGGCGGCCAGGTGGGACTCGGCAGAGGAGAAAGAAGAAGAAAAAGTGGACTTTTTTTGGGCTTTTCTTTTGGGGATTTGAAGTGAGGGGATGGATTTTTTTTTTCTGAAGGGGGAGTGCTATGGTGGCTCTGGTTTTCTAAAGCATACTGAGTGGTGGCACCATTGCGGATTGGTCATCAGCAGAGGAGTGACCCTCGGCGAACAATGGCAGGCAAAGAGGAGGGACAACGGCTCTTGCTAGTGGTTTTTGCAATTGTGAAAGGATGGATGGAAAGAATAAGGAGAGAAAACGCACGCGAAAGAGATGGAGAGAAGCTGATTAATAGAAATGGTCCACGTGCAACTTCTTCCCTCAACAGATTTGTAAATGAAGAGTTTCATTTTAGCATGAATGTTGTCCAGACAGGAAGGCCCACAAATGACACTTGAAATAAAAAAATGTAAAAAACCCACAAATTAGCATAGGCTCATTGAAACACAGTGAGGCAACCCACGTGGAATGGAGTCCGATTTTGGTCATTTCCCAAATATAGCGTTCAGTGATTCGGAAAAAAAAGCTAAACATGAGGCTAGGACTGGCAAAGGTAGCAGCACTGACACTGTAACATGAGAGAAAAAAGAAAGAGGGGCAGGGTTGGAGTTGTGGGAAGTGAGGCTTGAAGATTGTCTGATGGGTTTCATCTCATCTCATCACTGACGTGTTTATTGTTAAGGCCATCGACGTGATTCTCCCTTTGCGTTGTGGATTGCTCAACAACTCAAATCCATTTAGCATGGATGTTGGGCGCTCAATGGGCCCATCAATCTAATGTTAAAAAGAAAAAATAAAAAAAAAGGAGAAATGAGAATGGAATGCTAAATGGTTCCAGAAGTGCTAAACATAGAAGAGAGAGAAAATTTGGTTCTTCCCCAAGTGTAGCCTTGAGTGATTTGGATCCAGTATCAATCAATCAAACTTCTCCACCTTTTAACAAGTCACCTGGTAATCCTTATTTTGGTGATCTCTTTTTTTCAAAAAAAAAAAATTGCCTTGATTTGTATTTCGACTATGGTTAAAAACTATATTTATAATAATAGTATTTTTAAACAGTATTTTAAAATAAACTTGCTTTGTAACTAAAATATACATCTACTTCTAAATTAATGAAATATATATCAACTAAATTCACAGGATGATTTCAAAGTGAATATATTTTTATATTTTCACTTCTAAAAGTAAGTTTGATTTTATTTTTTAGGTTTAGTATCCATGAACATGGCTTTTATTATAAGGGCTTAAATTATGCATCCAACTTGATAATTAGAATCAACAGAAGATACTTGTACATTTTTTAAAGTATTTTTTTGGTTACCCAGGAGGTTTTTTTTTTTTCAATTAGTTTATCAACTGTTGACATGTAATGTAACGTAATATTATCATTATTATTATCAATATTTTTTACGGGATGTAACGTAATATTATTTTAATAATACAATAAAATTTGATTATATACGTTACTACGTTTCATGGAATGATAAGGACAAAGTTGGTTATAACAAAGATAATGACAATGTTAGTTGTGTCTTTTAACCTTGGACGTAGTTGAGTGGTAAGGACTCATCCTCCCTTAACCAAATATCAAGGGTTCGATCATCGACTTTGGATAGATATGGAAAGCTAATTTAAAAATCCTAAGCCAGCTCTTCTACCCTTTGAGGTGCCTATTATGGACCGAAGGATTAGTTCTATAGCTTCCAACTATGGAAAACCCTGATTTCTATCAAAAAAAAAAAAATAGAAAAGATAATGACAATGATTGGCGCAGAAGCAGATCCCTGCTAACTTGTAAGCATATGGCAACAAATACTGGGTACGTGCGTTATTACTACTACTCTTCATTTCCCATGTTTTTATACTGGTACAAGTTATTCCCTGTTCATGTTAGATCATGACTAATATACGTGTTTTGGCAAATAAGTGAAGAATATACTACATCTGTTGACTAGTATAAAAAAATGTGAGATATATTGTTGCTGAAGATTGATTATACTTAACTGTTTCTTGTGTAAGTGGAATTGTCACGGTTACTGGTGTTGACAATGGAGCACCAAGAAAGCCTGAAGTGAGTGGCCTGTCTTATTTGTTGTTGAAGAGAATTGATTACTAACATGATGACATTTCTCAAGAACAAAGTTTGTTGTCCTGCCAAAACGTTTTTCATTCGATTGATGCAACCAGGGAAAACTATCACGGCCCAATCTTAGGCCATGACCAGCATACAGACCAAATAAATTCACCTAACCCGGTAAGCTTAAAGATGTGATCTCATTAAAATAAATTTCAAACTCAAATACTTTAGCTATCAAAAATTCGGCAGCACCTCCCCTAAAAATTGGACAATCCATATATAAAATTTACCTACTACATAATGCAATTTCATAATCCAAAATCAACAGTCAGAATATTCTAGTAATTTCGGATATACAAAATAACTAGGCTTAAACTCTTACTCACACATAATCAAAATACACGACCTATGTCCTATAGCTGCAAAATATTGGAGTCAATAACAAAAAAAAAAGCCTCAATTGGCAACAAAGGCCTACCAAAAAGAATATCCTGGGCAAATAGCAATTCCAGGGGCTTACTACTCAGCTACCAGAAAATCTGAAGGAAAAAAGGGAGGGTGAGTCAAACAGGCCCAGTGAGGACTATAAACAAAGTGGACGAGAAGGAGAAACCGATCAACTCATGATCATGTAATAGGAAATAAGATAGGTTATAAATTATACACATTTCCAAAAGCCAGTAATAATAATATAATATGCCATACTTTTATATTTCTTCCATAGTTTGAAAATAAATACTCTTTAAAATTTTATTTCTCAGCAAAGTCTCAAAAAAATAAATTACTAAACACATTTTCTCACTTTTCTCAAATTCCTTATTCTCATATAAAATTTACTTCATCATCAAATACTTATAAGGGTTACATAAGAAGCATAAATCTTACGTGGGGAGTAATATCAACCATAAATCACAAGGTTTATTAATTCTCAATAATATTGTTTCAAATTTTTATCTCACTAAGAGAAATTATGTGCACATAGGCCGTTACATCTCTTCGCTACGACAAGCGGTAATATCATTATATCTCTTCACTATGGTGAGCGGTAATACCATTATATCTTTTCGCTATTGTGAGCGGTATTGTCATTATATCTTTTTGCTATAACTAGAGGTATTGCCATTACCTCTCTTCGCTATGGCAAACGGAAATTTCATCTTAGAACCCATCATGGTTTTCTTAAATAAATTTTTATTAAACACAATTTATAAATCTAAAACTCAATCTTCATATTAATCTAACTTTACAAGTGCCAAATATCATAACTTTTCCAACGCACATCAAAACAACATATAGCAAAATCATAGTATTATAAAATCAACAAAGAGAGTTAGTAATAATTTCAACCAAATCATTGAGTCAACCAATCATCAAGTCATATTAATAACTATTGTATTTGAGAAAATCAACTAATCGAACTATCCAATTTATCCAAGTAGCTTAACATGAAATTTTTACCAAATCTAATAAATTAGTTTCTCCTATAAAATAATTTAAAACATCGTTATTATGTAAATAGTCACTCACAATATAAAGGGATCAACTGGACCTCTCCCTGACAGCTCCGGAGAGAGTAGCTCGCTTCGCGTCAACTGAATCTAGCAAACATAGCATTTCGACAAGTTTAAATAATTTATTTCAAAACAATTTATCAATTAGAGAGCCTATTGAACAAAACTCTCAATTTATGGAACCTAGGGTCCATAAGAATTAGAGAAAAATCAAGTTTTAATACTATCCACTACAACCTATTAATATTAGAGCTTTTAACTCACTATATTTATACTTAAAATATCAAACCTATACCCACCTATCATTTTGAGAGCTAATTAGTTCTTAAGATATATTCTAAAATGACCAAAAAAAATAATAGGATTGAGATTGGAGACTTATATCAAGCTTAAAAGCAAATGGGTATGAAGATTTAGTGATAAACTAATATCACAATGGAGTTTGTGGGTTGACAAAATAAGAAGAAAAGAGAAGAAGAAGTCGTGAATGTGGGTGTGGGTGTGAGTGAGGGAACCGAGAGGGACGGGTGGGAGAGAGATGTGTAAAGTGAGTATGTGTGTGGAGAAGGAGGGGGGGGGGGGGGGGGTGGTTACTTACCCTGGTTTATCAACCATTTGCAATTGGAACACTGGTAATACTGGCATACTGTGAGTCGAGGATCAATACTAGATTGCGGAATTTGGCTGGATTCACGCTTTTCTTTGCTAGTACTTTCCTTGCTCTTCTTGTAAGTATACCATTTCCAGTTCCTTTATTTGCAGCATCTGATTTTGGTGATTCATATGTGCCCTATTTCCCTTGGCTCGTTAAGCTTCAACAATCTTTTGTGACAATTGGATCTAGCAACATCAGGGAAAGGTGGAATTGGACCCTATATTGGTATATGTTTGCTAGCTGCTTGTTTTGGAATAGCGGATGCTCATGTTGAAGGTGGCATGGTTGGAGACCTGTGTTTGATGTGCCCTGAGTTTATCCAGGTCAGTCTTTCATTTAATTTCTCCAATACTTTTCAGTGTTACCCTTATACTTCCTTTAAAAAATGTGTGTTTTTGCATATATACACATTGGAGGCCGGCAGTTTCTGATTGGTCCTTCTGTTATCAATTTTGCCTAAATGGTATATACTTGAAACATTATGTAGTCCTACTTTGCTGGTTTGGCTGCATCCGGGGCTCTAACATTTATTCTGAGAATACTGACCAAGTTAGCTTTTGAGAAATCAGTGGACTTCGCAAGGGAGCTAGTATGTTATTCTTATTTTACAATGCTCATATCTATTGGTTTCTTATATATTTTTTTTCCCTTGATTTTACAAGAATGTTATGTTTTGTTCCGGTTATTTCAATTCCCTTGATCATATTTGTTTTCCCTATTGCTCTGGAGTTGTTTTTTCTTCAAAATAAAAGGGTTACTTTCTTATTTTTGCAGTACTATTCCTTGCAATCTCCACATTCGTTGAGTTTCTGTGTATATTCCTGTATGCAATCTACTTCACCAAATTGCCCGTAGTGAAGTATTACCGTTCAAAGGCAGCCTCAGAGAAGGATCAAAAACTGTTTCAGCTGACCTTGCTGCTGCCGGCATTCAAAAAACGGAGAATGATCAAGTAACATAATTATGCTAAAAATAATAAATCATCATTCTCCCGGAGAAAATTATTTAATTTTTGTTTATAAAGGTTTTATGACTTCTGTAGGGTGCATATGGTATAAAACAACAAAACCGATTGGGCAACAAACAATTATTGCTTGAGAACCTTGATTATGCAGCTGATTTATTTCTTATATATACGGACTAACACTGTCAATCTTCCCTGGATTCCTGTATGAAGATACTGGATCACATCAGTTAGGAACATGGTAAGTGCTCATCTAAGCCTAGTGTACGTTCGGCACTTCTACCAGTGCTAATCCAATTGCTTTTTAATATGATATTATATAGAGTCATTTTTTTTCCTTATTATTAGTGTTACTATTCTTGCATAGATTTGAACAGTTTTGGAGCAAACATTCCGCATTTAACATAATTAGAATGTAAATACGATTCATTATGCAACTTTTATGTACCATTTTCGGTCACCCTGCTGCTAGTTTGGTGAATGCCATACACTTTTTGTCCATGATGTTTCTTTTATGTTCAGTTTGATCATGCTTTCCTACTGTCGCAAATCTGACCAAATAATGACACTTCAAACTTACTGAAATCTCCCTCCCGTAGAACCCTTCCATCAATATAAGAAAAATGCAAAAGCATGCCTTAGCAATTAATATGTGACCCGACCACAGCATAGGAAAAAAAAATTAATTTAGCTATAGAATAGAACCTTTTATTTGATGTGTTTGTCTTTGTCTGTCCCTTCCACGTCACTAATGAAATTGAAATGTAAAACTACTGCATTGGTGATCCTTGTAGGTACTCGATTGTTTTGGTTGCAATGTGTAATGTCATCGATCTCATAGCAAGATATTTTCCCCTTGTGAAGTGGCTGAAGTTGGAATCCAGAAAGGGCATAATGATGGCAGTTCTTTCTAGATTCTTGCTGATCCCATCGTTCTACTTTACAGCAAAATATGGTGACCAAGGATGGATGATCCTGCTCACCTCCTTCTTGGGGCTCACCCATGGCTATCTCACCGTGTGTGTTCTTACAGTGGCGCCAAGAGGTTACAAGGCAGGTCTACATAACCCATTATTCATAACATAGATGTTAAACTCATATATAAAGCAGTTTCAGGTTCTGAGATTTTGTGCTGTTGCAGGGTCCTGAACAGAATGCATTGGGTAACTTGCTTGTGCTGTGTTCTTTTAATCGGCATATTTTCTGGGGTTAGTCTTGATTGGTTGCGGATCATAGGTAAAGAAGCATTCTAAGGATTCACCGTGTGTATATATTTGTTATTTTTGAATCCTCTGTCAGTTTCTCTGATATTTTTAAAGCTTGCAATCTACATAATTTAACATAATTTAGGTCAATATATAGTAAACATTAATCATATGCAGAAACGCTTATTCATTACGTGATCACTGATTTTTTTTTTTTTGTTCCTTATAGTTACAAAGTAAAGAGGGGAAAAAGAAAAAAAAAAACTACTGCAAAAAGAAATAATTCTATCAGCCACATCACATGCAATCAAGTGTTACCCAAAAAATTTTATTTTTAAATCAGTATATGTACTAATATCAACCAACATTGGGGTGGCTCCAGATGTAAAAGAAACAAGCACTCAAATTTCTAAGGGTCGAACCACAAACCCTGCCCAGCTCTTCAATTATGATTAATATTTAATACAACTGAAAAAGCATATGCCTGTTAAAAATGAATATATTTTCCTTAAACAATTGCAATTGGCTTTAAAAAAAAAAAAAAAGGACAAGCGAAATCCTAAATGCATCATCATCTTACTTATTAATTCCCGAGAAGCAACCTTATCCCCAGTCCATAATATAATCTACAACAATTTCAACTGGAAGCAAAGCTTGAAAGCCACGATGCATGTTTTATCCGTTTCTGATTCATAAGACCGCTTTTCAATGAATAGCTGCAAGATAAACAGTTAAAAATACAGAAACGAGTAATGTCATATAATCAGAAAAATATGTTCTCAAAATTTTAACAGAAATCATGATGATGATTATTAAATAAAATAAAATTGTCACCTATTTCTTTAAAGACTAATAATCATATTTGTTATTCTAATAACAAAATTTTTAAACTAACTAGCATTTTTCGCACTGAATTTAGCAGCTACTCCGTTAATTCAGTTGGCAAATTTGAATAATTATGCTTAAAAGAATAAATTTAATAGCTAATTTCTATCATCAATTATTAACAATAATATTATACTAGTCTATACAAAAAAAGGACAATATATTATATTAGTAATTGACTTTTTCTCGTGACTTCTTATATATAAAGCAGGCCAAATTAATGATCCAACTCAATCATTATCATCTACGTTATGAAATTATGATTATGATTATCCGTTACTATATTTGATGTCAACGATTAAGGACAAGTTTGATGACAACGAAGATATATACAGATTGGTGCAGAAACCAGGTAAGTCCATAAGCATAGTACGAGATTGCCGCAAAAACGTTGCCCTAGTAGTCACTAGTCACTAGCTATATGAGTATCACCTACTTCAGACTTAAACGTGTGCGCAACCATCATCAACCTAGAAGTAGAACACCATCAAACGAATCCTTAACGCACTATATATTCTTTGTAGTGTGAGTCCAAAGCACCAAACCATACAATAGTTCCATCATCTCCCATGGCAACAAATAGCAAGTAAGCCAAGTTCTGGAATCAAACCTTTTGTCCTCGTTTCCTGCCCCTCTATGTTCCCTTAATAAAATTTTGACATGTGTGTAATAATGACATCATCCATAATTTTTAAAAGTTTTTGAATTATCCATGATTTAAATACATGGTAAAGTTCAATTAGAAGGACATAGAGTAGGACAAAGAGAGGGACAGGAGATTTGAATCTGTCAAGTTCTATTCTACTCTTCATTTTCTTTTTCTTTTTTTTTTTTTTTCATGCATTAGCATACCAACATTAATCCTATTTTATTCTGCCAATCTTACCCTTTTCACATCCTGTATTCATTTTTGTTCATCTTCACCTCACTTACAAGGGTCAAGAAAAGTGTTTTTTCAAGTGAAGAAATAAAACTAAATGAAACACGTAAGATACTCTATTGAATTTGACATTATATGTCCCTTTGATGTCCCATAAGACTCTTTCTAACAGGAAATTAATAGCAAATGGAAGAAATAAGCGTTTGGTGAACAGTGCGAGACTTTTTCAAAACCTTGTATTCAATTGGCTGTTAAGTTTTGCATATAGAATCCTTGATTGACATTATGTTCATTAACCCATTTTCCCAACATAGAGCGCACAAGAGAGTATTCGTCTGACAATACTTCGAGGTATTTTGGTGCAATGAGATTCAGTTTGATGATAGTGATCTTAGCTTGTCCATCAGATTTTCTTTTGACTTTGTTTCCTTGAACCTTTGCTATAAGGCCAACCACTTATGCCAACGATTCTTATGTTATGCTGGAATTTTTTCCCCCTCCCATCTAATTTAGGCATTGATAATGGAAATCCACTTTCATAAATATCAAAGTTACAGTTAAACAGAAATTAATAAAGGGCAACACACGGTTTCCATTCTTTAACCGTGCAGATTTAACTTGAAGACTACAGTAATAGTTTTTTTTTTCCCCTCCTTTTCCAATTATACTTGTTATCTCTAACTTATTCACAGAATACATGTCAAAGTATTTTTATCAAGACATTCCCGTGCAAGGACTCAAAATTTGGTGTCCTAATAGATGTTGTTGCTAAATATTGACATCCTGTTTCTTTTGCAAGTGAAATGGCCATGATTACTAGTGATGACAGTGGAGCACTAAGAAAGCCTAAGGTAAGTAACCCGTCTAATTTTCCATTTGAGCAACTGATTGCTGAGACATTCTGGCATGGCATGCTTTCAAAGCTAGGAACTTCTTTTGTTCTATTCTATTTAGAGCATGACAAATCAGTATAGTGGTAGTTAAAAAAGATGTTAGTGGATGGTTAAAGAAATAAAGATGACCCTCCATAATGATTTGTCATGCTTTGAATAGAATAGAGCATAAGAAATTTCTTACTCTAAGGCAATGCAATATTTTTTCCTTATTACTAACATGCATGCTATGTCTCAAAACAAATTTTGTTGGTCCTACCTGAATGTTTTCGATCAATTAATGCAACCAGGGAAAACACAAAGCAATGGCAGTCTGTTTATTTCTCGGACTCGGGTCCCTTGTTTCCTGGAATAGCATGCTGACGATAGGAGATTACTATTACAAATTGTTTCCCGTAAGTAACTCAAGGTGCTTCCAGTTTCTAATCAGACTTGAATGTATAAAGCTTATTGTGATTTTGTAAGACTTCCTGAATTATAGGTTGATTGAGGCTATAATTGCCACTAAATTTTAAGAAAATAAAATAGGAGTGTTCTATTGAATGGCAATGTCTACTTGAAGTTAGTCATTCTAATGAATCTTTCTCTCCACTCTGAAGAAATATCATCCTGCAAGGGTACTTACCCTGGTTTATCAACCACTTGCACTTGGAACAATAGCAATACTGACATGCCATGAGTCAAAGATCAATACTAGACTGCGGAATTTGGCTGGATACACTCTTTTCTTTGCTAGCACTTTCTTCGTCCTTCTTGTAAGTGCACCATTTTCAATTCCTATGTTTGTAGCATCTACTATATTGTAATTCACATGTGGCCTCTATTCCTTGGCAAAAACTTCAACAATTTGTTGTGACAGTTGGATCTAGCAACATCAGGGAAAGGTGGAATTGCACATTATACTGGTTTATGTGTGCTATCTGCTTGTTTTGGATTAGCAGATGCTCTTGTCCAAGGTGGAATGATGGGAGACCTGAGTTTCATGTGCCCTGAGTTTATCCAGGTTGATTATTAACTATTTCTCATTGTTACCCTTATATATATATATATATATATATATATTGCTTTCTAAATGGTACTTGCTGTTAACATTATGCAGTCCTACCTTGCTGGTTTAGCTGCATCAGGGGCTCTAATTTCTTTTCTGAGAGTGCTCACCAAGATAGCTTTTGAGAAATCTCAAAATGGACTTCGCAAGGGAGCTAGTATGTTATTTATTTCCAATGCTCATATATATTGGTTTCTTATAATTTTTCTTTATTTTATTTGAATGTTTTGCTCCTGTTGGTCCTTTTCTAGATAGTATAAAGATTCTGTCAATTTTCAATCAGTATGCTGGTTCTCAGTGCTCAAGAAGTTGTGCTTAAAGAGGTTACTTTCTTATTTTTGGCAGTACTATTCCTGGCTGTTTCTACATTCATTGAGTTTCTGTGTATTATCCTGTACGCAATCTACTTCCCCAAATTGCCAATTGTGAAATATTACCGTTCAAAGGCAGCCTCAGAGGGATCAAAAACTGTTTCAGCTGACCTTGCCGCTGCCGGCCTTCATACAAAAGCAAATGATCAAGTAAAATAATTTTATTAAAACAACAACACATAATTGTCATTATCTTTTTGACCCCATGTCTAAAAGATTTTGGGACTAATGTTTTTTGTAGGCTGCACATGATACCAAACAACAATTAGAGCGGTTGAGCAACAAACAGTTGTTACTTGAGAATCTTGACTATGCAGCTGACTTATTTCTTATATATGCAATAACATTGTCAATCTTCCCCGGATTCTTGTATGAAAACACTGGATCACATCAGTTAGGCTCATGGTAAGTGGTGATTTATGCGTGTTGTTCAGATAATGTAGTTGCCTTTTGGCATGACATAATACAGGATCATTTTAATATGTTTTGTATATATTTGTATAGTTTTGAAGCAAACATTAATTAACATAGTTATAATGTAAATGGCTCATTTTATTTCATGTGTTCGTCTGTTTTGTCCCTTCCATGTGACTGATGAAATTGATAGGTAAAACAATAGCTAAGTTTTATTTTGGTACTGGTGATCATTTGTAGGTACCCGATTGTTTTGATTGCAATGTATAATGTGGTGGATCTCATGTCAAGATATATTCCCCTTGTGAAGTGGTTGAAGTTGGAATCCAGAAAGGGCATACTGATAGCAGTTCTTTCTAGATTCTTGTTGATCCCAGCTTTCTACTATACAGCAAAATATGGTGACCAAGGATGGATGATCCTGCTCACCTCCTTCTTGGGACTCACCAATGGCTACCTCACTGTGTGTGTTCTCACAATGGCACCAAGAGGTTACAAGGCAAGTTTATATTTCAACCTGCTAACATGAGAGCTTGGCATGGGTAATAGTGACAGATGCTAACATAATTCTAGCCTCATTTTATATAAAATTGGTCCATTTCTGATTACTACTCTCTTGTTTGTGTTGTTGCAGGGTCCTGAGCAGAATGCATTGGGTAACTTGCTTGTGCTGTTTCTGTTAGGCGGCATATTTGCTGGGGTTGTTCTTGATTGGCTGTGGCTCATTGGTAATGGTGGATTCTGAAAATACACCTTATTGGCGAATGGTGAATGCTCATTGTTTTGGGGGAGAGGGTTCTAACCCTACGAGGCAAGATAGCTCAAGGAGGAAGAAGGAAGGACCAAGACGAGGAAGGGGGAAAGGGGGCGTTCATCCCCTGTCCATGCCTGTCCCCTTTTCTACTTCATTTGCCCCATTTTATAGAAAAAGGACACTGTGGGGTGAGGGAAGCCATGCTTCCTAACGGAGGAAGCTTCTCTTTTTCTCCAACGTCCCATCACATCACATCAAGTGTCAATCTTTTACTTGCCAGATATGGTGAAGTGGGTTTTTATTTTATACTGGAAATTATTTGAATGTGTTTTGCGTTTGATATATGTGTGCATTTACATTTTATATTTCTCTCTAAAACATTAGCCCCCTGCTCAACTACGAGGTATGGCTCTTTGTTGAGCATGCTTCAACCTTTCATCTTTTTCGGATTGCGCTTGTCTTTTATTGTTCAAATCAAGTCATTGTAATGGTAAAAAATGTTTTGTAAGCTTTCCTGCTTATACATGTTCTTTATCAGGTTTGGCTTCACTTAACCCCCAACTTTATTCCCGTCTGGTTTGGTCATGACCCGCTAGGGGATTTTTCACCTATCATCATGCAATTTGGAGTAGGCCCTGCCTAACCTTGCTCATTTTCTCAAGAGTACGCCCATGTCGAAATTTATTATTATTTTTGTTTTTACGTAGGGATTTTCAATTTATTTTTGTGTAGTGGTTTCCGCCAAGGTGCTCAAACCACCTCTGCTTAGGGTCCCTTGCTTATGGCTTCTCTGCCTAAGGGTAATGGTTGTGCCATCACTGGGGTCTCCGCACAGGAGTCCCGCATGGGAGTCTCCATTCAGGGGTCCCGTCAAAGGGTCTCCGCCTGTGGTGAACTATCACAGCCGGGGTTTTCGCTCAGGAGTCCTGCTTAGGGGTCTTCTCCTAGCAATCCCGCCTAGGGGTCTCCACCAAGGGGTTACTCCCAAGATATTAGCCCCCTTGGGTGTGATCCATTTTGGGTTGAGTCTTAGCCCCCGATCTTGCTTTATCTCCATTAGTAGTGATATAATTTTTGCTTTCATCAGTTTGTTTGAGTGAATACTTGAAAGTGGTAATGTTTTACTCATCATCAAATCTCTATGCTAGCAATTGTAATGAAAATAAGACTTCATATTTCCTCAACATACATTCTTCGCGGGGTTTTCGCTCATGAATTCCACTTAGGAGTCTCTGCTTAGGGGTGAGCCATTACCACTAGGGGCAAGCCATCGTTGCTTGGATCTCCATCTAGGGGTCTCCCGCCAAGGGTCACCGCTAGGATCTCCACCTAGGGGTCACCCGACAAGGGTCATCGCTTGGGGGTCATCGCCTGAGGGTCCTGTCTAGAAGGTTGTTTTGAGGATATTTCACAGCTAGGGTCTCCACCTAAGGGTCACCTGCCAAGGGTCACCGCTTGGGGGCCACTGCCTGGGGGTCCTGTCTAGAAGGTTATCCTGAGGATATTTCACTGTTAGGGTCTCCACCTAGGGGTCACCTGCCAAGGGTCACCGCTTGGGGGCCACTGCCTAGGGGTCCTGTCTAGAAGGTTGTTCTGAGGATATCAGCCCCCTGCTCATTGGGGAGGTATGGCTCCGCATTGAGCACTTGCAGCCATTTTCTACACAGTCCGACTCTTGGCCTTCGAATAAGGAAGCTAATCCATGTCATAAGGTGGTAAAGTTTCACCTGGCTGCATGGCATAGGAGCTCATGCAGGCGGAATTTTTCATCCCCAAATGGCATAACCTCGCATTGGAAATGTTTCGCTACTGCTGTTGATATTCCTCTATTGGATTTTTAGTGGGTTGAGATTTTGTTTTGCATTTTATGCATACCCTTACTATTTTGTCACGGGAACGAGTTTATGTATGTGAGCGGGTGTGAGCATATAACCGTGGTGCTATTACATATATATTGTGTAAAGGAGATATATCTCTTGTGCTAAGTTCTTATACATTTGCTATGTAAGCTTTGCACTCAATTTATATTGTAAATATGTTATCAATTTGTTGTCGAGATTGTCTGGGACGTAGATCATTAGTAATAGCATGGTGCGAAGGTAAAGAAATACCCTTGAGATGGTGAAATACTTATTACTAGTGAGTTGAGTTCATATACCACACAATGGCAGAGGTGCACAGTAGTCAAACGTCGCATACCGCGTGACAGGGGGGTAGGAGTCCGCTTACCTTTGAGGACGCCCGGGCGAGGATGCTCGGGCTCTTATGGCACCGAGGGTGTGTACAGGTGAAAGAGCGCTTTGTTACCAAACATTGGTTTTAGGCTTGTACACCGCGTGGCGTCAGGGCCATATGCGGGAGGAAGAGAACATTCTTATCACCAAATGGTGGTTTAGCCTTACACACCGCATGGTGTCAGGGGCACATGCGGGTGAAAGAAAACATTTTGTCACCGAATGGTGGTTCGGACTCGTGCACCTCATGGCGTTATGGGCACATCGGGCAAAATATGTTTGTCGCAATCGAGATCGCGACGGGGATGGCGAAAAAGAGAAAATTTGTTGAAAATATTGGAGTCGCCACCAAGTTTATTTAAAATTGGGAAAACGTTGGAAAAAACCATTCTTTTTTAGAAAATAATCTTTGAAATCAGTTTGAGTTCGGGAGTCGGTTATGTATAGGGAATGGCAGGAATTTAATCTCACGCATCCTAGTACACCCGTCATTGGACGGTACCTTTAATTAATTGTGCAAATTATTAATAACCTTTGGAATATTTATTTATTTTTTTTATTTTTACTTCTAAGAAAATTACGAAGTAAATAAACTTTCTTTAAAAGGAAATTTTGGAGCATCAAACCGTCACGATTTAGATGTCCAAAATATTAAGTTAACAAGCCGTCACGGCTAAATTAACATTTTTATTTAAATATTTACAATTTAATAATTAACTCAAATTAACATAATAAAAATAATAACGAAGTAACAATAAAATATTTACAAACAAAATGAAATAACATTATGAAAATTTAATTTTAACTTGACAGGGATCAAAATCGCCTGCTCCTACGTATCCCCTGGTGCAATAGGGAATTCAAAGTCATGTAGCTCTTTTTGAAAATATTGATGTATTATTTAATCCTATTATGAAAATGGAGTTTTAGAATATTAAGCTGTCACAGCTAAAATATTCTAAAACGTAAAGTTAACAAACCGTCACGATTAAATTAACTTTATTTTTGAAAAGAGATTTTGAATATCAAGCTGTCACAGCTAAAATATTCTATGACATGAGATTAACAAACCGTCTCGGCTCAATTAATCTCCCTTTTTTTTTAATACGATTCATCACTTAATTAAGTACATAAATTTTAATAAAATACTAAAGTACTTATTTTGAATCCAAAATGGATAAAACTTCTCTTTTTAGACAAAATTCTAATTTTAACAGGAACCTACAAAGTTAATGCATAAAAACAAATACCCAATTAATTTGAACCGAAAAAAAAATATTAAAATAATTAATGCTAACAAAAGCAAAATTTATAAACACAAACACAATTAACTCAAATAAAACATATAAACATATAAAATAATTAAACCAAAAGAAAAATTAATTCATAACATAATTAGACACAAAATGCATAATCATATAAAATAACAAAAACTAAAAAAGTAATTCACAAACGCAATGTCACAACGTGCCCGGAGGGCACCGCGACGGGAATGACAACCGATTTTAAAAATAAAAATAGGAGTCGCCACCAATTTTAATTCCGGTTAAAATTGGAAAACCTTTTGATTTGTAAACTGGTCTTTTAAAAGAGATTTGAGGTTCGGGAGTCTGATTATGATTAGAGAAGGGTGGAAACTTAATCCCACTGCACCCCTAATACATCCGTATAAATACGGTTACCCTTGAGCTTATTATGCAAAATGATTGTAATTTTATAATATTTATTTTTCCCAAAACTTATAACAATTGCATATTTACAAAGGAATAAAATTAAAATTAAAACAAGAAATAAAAAACAAACTTTATGAAAAAGGATTTTGGCTTGATAGTTGTTTGCTACGCCTACGTATCCTCTGGTGCAATGAGGAACTCAAAGCCACATAGTTCTGTAGAAAATAATTATGTGTTGATTGATTCCAATTATAAAAAGAAGAAAAGAAATGTTTGTTGATTGATCTTAATTTTTGGAAATGGATTTTTGATTAATAAGTGATAAGAAAATACCTCTTTTTTTTTACAAGCTCTAATTTTAATGGAAATTGGAAAAATTAAATTATAAACACAATTACATAATTAATATAAGCAAAACACGTAAACACAAAACAATTAAACCAAATAGCAAAATTAGTTCATAAATATAAACACATAATTAACTTGAGAAAAAAAAGGAAAATGACTAAACTAAAAAAGGACTTAATTATTTTTATTTTTTTATTTTATTTTATTATTATTATTTTAAAAAAAAACCAACGCTTAATATAAAATTCAATCAAAACAAAGAAATAAAATCACTCTTTTTGTTTTTTTTTATACCAAAATAACTGAATCCAAATAAGCAAGTCTAAAACTATAAATAAAATAAATACTAATCATGTAAACAAGCACAAACAAACAAATCCAAATTCTAATCCAACAAAACAACACTAATAAAATGAAAACAATAATAATAATAATGATATTAAGAACTCCCTAACACATCCGCGGCACTCTCTCTCTCTTCACTCAAACACACACTGCTCACTAACACACCCATGCGTCCACTCATCCTCACCACACACACACAAAACACAGCAAACCCAGAGAGAGAAGAGGAGAGTGAGAGACTGAGAAAGAGAGGGACCGAGAGATGGAGAGGGAACGTAAGGGGGCTGGTGGCCAAGGGCGGAGGCTGATTCGTCGTGACAGGGGCCGAGCTGCCGGCGCGAAGTGGAGAGGACACCGGGCAAGCTCGCGCGAGGAAGGAAGCTACGGTGCAGCCAAGAACAGTTGCTACACAGCCATGATCTAGAAGGAAACCGCGCAGCCGCTACCGCGAGGAAAGTGACTGGCGGAGCTCGTGGATGGTCGGCAGATCTGAGACGGTATTGGTCGGGTTTGCTGTTGTGGTGATGGCGACAGAGATGGAGGGATGGGCTTCACGATTTCTGGAGTAGAAGGGAACTCCTTGGCCGTGGGGTTATGATGCGACTCAAGAGAGGATGGTCGCCACGAGAGAGAAGGGATTTCATGGCGATGGTCATGGATCAAAGGCGGTTTGGTGCGAGGAAGGGGTGTTCCGCCTCGGTGGCTGTGTACCTTGGCTGCGGGTGGGGTGTGGAGGTTGAGTGGTTTGCGATGGTGGTAGTTGTGAGGAAGAAGGAAAGAGCACCGCCGCGGCCTTAACGCGACGGGGAAGGAGGAAGGTGAGGGGATGATGAATGTGCTGATGATGATGTGAGTTATGGAGGCCGATTCGGCGGTGGTGGTGGTAGTCTTTGTGGAGGCTGGCAGTGATTGGTGTATATTCAAGGATGAAGGAGGTGTGATGATGATGATGTTTCATGGAGGCCGCGGCTGGTGGCGGCGGAGGAGCACCGCCGCGGCCTCCTCCTTATTTTCCTTCCTTTAGTTTTTGTTTTAATTTGAAGTGATGATGAAACTGTTGTTGTTGTTGCTGCTGAATTTACCTTGTTCTTCTCTCTTGTTGTTGCTATTGATTTCTTTGCAGGTCTCCTTTGGATTTGATCTCTGTTTGCTGGTTGATGTATCAATGTAATTTTGATTTTTTCTTGGCTTTTTTTTTTTATTTCCTTACCGATGAGTGATTGTCAGATTTCTCGGTTCATCCCCCTCTGATCACATTCCTCCTCTTTTTTTTTATGTCTATTGTTGTTCTCGGATCCCCCAATTCTACCGAAAGAGAATCTAACTTCTTGCCAGGACATCATCATTTGGTTTTGATTTTTTTTATGCTTTCCCCCCTCCCCATGTTACTATTAATTCACATGCATATCTCGGGGGTGAGGGAAAAGAAAGGAGAGGAGCCCGTGACACTCCCTGGGCTCCCTTTCAATTTTATTATTATTATTTTATTTATTTTAAAGAAGTGAAATGGGTTGTAACGGTTGGGCTCTCTCCTTTTTTTATTTTTCTTTGAATGGGCTGAAACATAAATGCAAAATGAGATAATGGGCTGAAAACACAAATGGACTAAAACTAAATTGGGTACCAAGCCAACACAATTGGGCTGAAGATGATTTTTTCAACAAATAAACAAGAACAAAAAGATTTTTTATTATTGGGCCGAATAAAATCGGGTATTCACAACGTTCTTATCACTGAATGGTGGTCTAGGCTTGCATATCACGCGGCGTCAGGGGCTTGCGCGGGTGACTCGCTTCACCACACGATGTCAGAAGCTCGCGTGGGCAACAATGCTTATCACCATGGGGTGATTTAGGCTCGCTTCACCACGTGGCATCAGAGGCTCGTGTGGGCGACAATGTTTATCACCATGAGGTGGTATAGCTTCACCTAACTACGCGACGTCGAAAAGCTCGCACGAGCGGAAGCAAATCACTGCCTCAGAAGTTGGTATCAGCATGCGGTGGTATGGCCTCGCTTGTTTACGCAGCATAAGAAGCTCGCGCGGGCGGATAATAAATCATCACCTCGAAAGGTGGTATCACCATGCGGTGGTATGGCCTCGCCTGTCTACGTGGCGTAAGAAGCTCGTGCGGGCGGATAGATAGATCACCACCTTCCGAGGTGGTATCACCATGCGGTGGTATGGCCTCGCCTGTCTACGCGGCGTAAGAAGCTCGCGCGGGCGGATAGATAGATCATCACCTCGGAAGGTGGTATCACCATGCGGTGGTATGGCCTCGCCTGTCTACGCGGCGTAAGAAGCTCGCACGGGCGGATAGATAGATCATCACCTCGGAAGGTGGTATCACCATGCGGTGGTATGGCTTCGCCTGTCTACGCGGCGTAAGAAGCTCGCGCGGGCGGATAGATAGATCATCACCTCAGAAGGTGGTATCACCATGGGGTGGTATGGCCTCGCTTGTCTACGCGACGTAAGAAGCTCGCACTGGCGGATAGATAGATCATCACCTCGGAAGGTGGTATCACCATGTGGTGGTATGGCCTCGCTCACACTAAGAAGCTCGCGCGGGCGGATAATAAATCATCACCTCGGAAGGTGGTATCACCATGCGGTGGTATGGCCTCGCCTGTCTACGCGGTGTAAGAAGCTCGAGCGGGCGGATAATAAATCATCACCTCGGAAGATGGTATCACCATGTGGTGGTATGGCCTCGCCTGTCTACGCAGCGTAAGAAGCTCGCGCGGGTGGATAATAAATCATCACCTCGGAAGGTGGTATCACCATGCGGTGGTATGACCTCGCCATTCTAGGCGGTATCACATTTCACGTGGCTTTGCCAGTTTAGGAGGCATGTCTTCTTCGCATATCCTCCAAGGTGCTAAATAGTTCAATCTGCATGTCCTGACAAAGTTCTATCTAAAAGAGCTGACGGGTGTCAATGTTTCTTTCATTGTAATTAACTTCATTTAAAAAGAATAATTGCCATATAACTAAAAACGGAAGTACCACGAAAATCCACTCTATTGAGAAACAATTCTGTTAAATTTCAAGAGCAAAACACACTGTGCAATATGAAGAAACTTAATATTCCATAATTGATGTGCCAACCTCTCACTAACTATTTAATGATCAGGAGGGAAAGAAAAAAAAAAGGATACCTGCTCTGTTAAGTTATTCGTTTATCATCTAAAGCATAATGGTGTGCACTTCATATCAATCAATGGTAAAACACTACTACTTTCGGCCCATAGATAGTAGAAGGCTTGAGAACATTAATTCACTAAAAGCTTTGTTATGTTTATATTTAAGGCGGTATGACAAAACGCAAAGATACACTAGTCCTGTATTGATCCAATGCACAATAATTGAATTAAAGGGGGGAAGGAAGACGTGTATTCCCATCCAACAAAAAATTATGGATTTATCAACATAAAAAGTTAGTTTATAAAAAATAAAAATAAAAATAAATCATGCTTGATGCCAATATGAAAATTGGGTGGTGTTTTGATGGCTAGGGTGCATCAACAACAAGCATCTTTATAGGTAAGAGAAACTAAAAAGGTTGATCTTTAGTACAAAAATTTACAGGAGCTCAACTCATTCTAATGCATTTAAAGTAATGATATCCTAATCCGGACTAAAATTTCAAAAGGATATTAGAGTAACCTTCAAAATTTGCATATAGTGTTTCTTGATTTTAATGCTTTTAAGGCTCAATATATGCATCTTAATAACATGTATTTTTAAGTCAGTATCCAAAAACCCAAACATGTTTATCCATTCATTATATAAATACTGAGATATAATACTGTCTAAATTTTATCATGCAAGCAATGATCGTGAATTGAGAGGTCACAATATCACTTAACAATGAGCAACAAACTAAGTGGAGGACCAAACACATTTGGGTTTTATACAAAGTAGAATGTGCCTAGACCAAATGCTATACATCCTATAGGTGCCCTGAAGTCATCCACCAAGTTAACGTCCTTTTATCATGTCCAAGTGAATAAGGACCAATGGGAGTAATAGATGAGATGCACTCAAATTGCTTACTAGGGCCCACACGCATTAACACAAACGCAAATGCTTTCCACACAAACAAGGTTACAAGAAGTACTAAACAATTATATTTCAGAAAAGAAAAAAAAACTCAAATGGTAGAAAAGCCACAAAAACTAGATTTAGCATTGGAATCCAAAGAGAGAGCCAAAAGGGGCAAACCGATAGTGTTCATTTCAGGGTTGCGCAACAAGGGAAGTGCACGACAAAAAGGTATGAGCGGCACAACCCATAGATGCAGATCTGCCAAATCCTCTTCATGCAGCCTACCACTTGCATTTGCCATCGCACTGCTCATCTGCCGCCTCTTGATTCTTTCGACAGCTATTACATGGCTGAGAGGGATACAAACACGATTCAGCCCGTCAACGTTGGGATTCGCTGATCTCTATGGTAGCTTCTCGTCGCCGAGGAAGCGTTTGCTTGGTGGTGGTTTGTGGCGCTCCCGTTATTTTGTCGATGGGGTGGTGTGCCGGCAGGCACTTGGGGCATGCGATAGGAATCGCATATGACCACATTCGCGGTCTTGCTGGTGCCTTTGGTTGCTTCCAATATTGTCGATCTATGATCGCCGATGTCTTCCTGGCTTGGGTAGCCGATAACAAAGCTTCGAAGAAGTGGGGGTTATGTTTCCTTCAGTTTCATTCCTCTGCCTCCTCAGTTATGTGATGCTCTCATGCCTCCCCAGTGGAGTCGCCAAATGTTTTGGGGGAGAGGGTTCTAACCCTACGAGGCAAGATAGCTCAAGGAGGAAGAAGGAAGGACCAAGACGAGGAAGGGGGAAAGGGGGCGTTCATCCCCTGTCCATGTATGTCCCCTTTTCTACTTCATTTGCCCCATTTTATAGAAAAAGGACACCGTGGGGTGAGGGAAGCCATGCTTCCTAACGGAGGAAGCTTCTCTTTTTCTCCAACGTCCCATCACATCACATCAAGTGTCAATCTTTTACTTGCTGGATATGGTGAAGTGGGTTTTTATTGTATACTAGAAATTATTTGAGTATGTTTTGCGTTTGATATATGTGTGCATTTACATTTTATATTTCTCTCTAAAACACTCACTTAGTTTCTCTGATATTTTAAGTAATTGGACTCTTCAGTCATAGTCAGCGTACAAATATCGAGATCATATAGGCTCCAATGCCACCTATATAGTAAATGAACCACGTCTCTGCAATGAATGAATACTAACAAACCCATTGATCCACGTATATGAAAAATCCAATATCAATATGGTAAATAAACATTCATCAGATACATGGAGCCTGAAGGTACTGTTTATAAGAAAAGCATATCTGAATTTGGAGAGGTACCAAAAAGGTATTGGCCACAAATCAAGGATATGGTTTTGATTTTAAGCTAAGTTCCGTGTGTGGGACGCGTGTCGGATATAAACACACATACGATGCCTACACGACATGTGTTCGACACGTGTCCGTACTTGTCAAATTAAAAAAATAATATTTCTGAGCTTAGACACGTACCGGACATGGCCGGACACGTGTCAGGCACGGCTCTAATTCCCTGTGGATATGGCTTGGACACACTATAGGCACATTTGAGTTAGTTTCTTTATATTTTTTTCTAAATTTTTAATACCAACATGAGCCTAAAACCAATTCTAATTGTTTAATTGAATCTGTACTATTGGGTCATTGCATTTTGAAAATTCTTTAGTTGATTACAAAAAATAAGAATTAGTTAGTAAAAATATTATATAAACATGACCAAAAAATCAGGAAAAAAAAAGAATCATACAATAAAATAAAAAAATTTATATAATATATATATATGCCATGTCTGTGTCTTGTAATTTTTTGAGTTTGATGTGTCTCCGTATCCGTGTCTATGTCCGTGTCCGTGTCGCGTCCTGGGTCCGTGTCAGTGTCAGTGCTTCATAGATTTTAAGTAATTAATGCAATGATGTTACTTTATAACCCGTCATCCTATGTTCTTAGTCACTCTAATAATTTTGACCAAAAAAAAAGTCACTTTAATTAACATAATAACATTTTTTTTAGTCCAATTGTAATGTTTAAAAGCTCCATTTTATTCATAAATTTAAATATAAATGCATCATAAACTCAAAAATGACGTTTTTCTAATAAGATAGAGTAAATGCAACAATAGGGCATATAGGATGCCAACTTTATAATAGTATAACATGATAGTGTTTAATGAAAAAACTTTATAAAGAAATCAAATTGTCTTGCTCTTTAAAAGGTTATGGACCAAATTCTAATTCGTTTCTTTTTCTTACAAATAAAAGAAATGATATGTGACCATCTTTATACATACACCAAATACTTACACTTTGCAAGATGACAAAATAAATGTATGGGGTAGACGGGCACAGTGGGAAAAAGAAAGAAGAAAGAAAAAACAACGTTCTTCATTGTGAACACAGCCTGTTCTTTCATTCTTTCTTGTTTTTTTCTCTCACTTAAAAGCTTTTATTTTTTCTTTCTTTCTTATGTTTCTCTGAGGAAAAAGAAGGAGAATTAAGATCTATTGGTAGCATACAAAACTAATACTCACGGATGAAGCTAAATTTATTTATTCCATTTGATTTCTCATGTATTTGTGGTTTATGTCTCAAGATATGGATGCTTTTTTTTCAATTTTTTTAGCAACAAAACGAATTGAGAATGACTCTGCTAAAAGCTGAGATTTGCTGTTATTGTTGAAATCTGGAGTTGAAAAATTGTAAATGTGTGTCATGAAAAGTTGTAAACTAATATGCAAAATATTGTAAATCTTTACATAAAAAGTTGTAAACCAGTAGCAAAATGTAGTAAATCAATCGAGGACACATACTAACTAGGTTGTTGAAAACTAGAGTTAAAAAATTGTAAATGAATGTTACGAAATGTTGTAAACTAACATGTAAAATATTATAAGTCATTGCACAAAAAATTGTAAACCAGTAACCAAATGTTGTAAACAAATTAATTTATTTCTATTTTATATTTGTAAACATCATATTTTGTTCGGGCACTTCATTTTTTTTATTTATTATTATTATTATTATTTTGATTTTTTTTATTATTTTCAAAAACAAAAAAAAATAAAATGTCTTTGAAAAATGCATTAGCCCAGTTTATTTTTGTTTACTATATTTTAGCCCAACCTTTTTTTTTGTTTAGCCCATTTCATCTTTTTTTTTTTACAAAAAAACCTCATTCAGCCCAACCCTTTTGTTTAGCCCATTTTATCATTTTAGCCCAAGTTTAATGAATCTCATTCATTTTCAGCCCACTTCCGCCCATGTTCTTTGGTCTATAAGCTTAAAACCAAACAAAAAAAATAAAAATAAAATTAAAATTTAAAAAAATAAAAAAGAAAGCTGAAACAGAGTGATAGAGCATCAACATGAAGATTATGTGAGTATGTGTGTTAGTAAGTGTGTTCGTGTGTGTGTGTGTGTGTTAGATTAGGGATTTTTCCTTTTTTATCAGTTTTGGGTTCTTCTTTTTTTTTTTTTGGGCTTCATTTTTTTTGGTTTGCAGTTTTTTTTGTTTTGGGCTTTATTTTTGGTTTGCCAATTTATTTCTTTCATTTTTTGGGCTTTCTTCTGTTTTTTTTTTGTTTACAGTTTTTTCTCTCTCTCCGTTTTGGGCTGTTTTTTTGTTTTGCAGATTTTTTTCATTTTTTGGGCTTTCTTCTGTTTTTTTTTGCTGTTTTTTTTCATTTCGGTTTTTTTATTATCAGTTCTTTTTTTTTTGTAGCTAACTTTTTTTATTTATAAAATAAATACTTGATAAGATTTTTTTTATGTTTTTAATTTTTATTCATTATTTTTGTGCAAATTTTTTTTATGATAAAAAAGGTAAAAAAAAATAGTAATTCAAATTTTCTTTTCTTTTATTTTTTTATTTTATATGTTTGTTTAAATTAACTGTGTTTGTTACATGTGTACAAATTAATTTTATCAAATCTTATTAAAATTAATGCTTGTCTAAATGTTTACCTTCCGTAATAAAAATCGATTTTCAAAAAATTCAAATTAAAGTCGAACAACACACTTTTCCTTTTTATAATAAAATCCATCAACACACACTTATTTTCTACAGAACGACGTGACTTTGAGTTCCTCATTGCACCAGGGGATACGTCGGCATAGCCAACAACTATCGAGTCAAAATTAATTTTTTCATTTCTCTTTTAATTTAATTTTCTTTCCTTTTATTTTATTTCTTTTTCAATTATAACTATCGGGGAAAAATGAATATTATTAAAATTATAATTAATTTGCATAATGAGCTCTAGGGTAACTGTATTTATACGGATGTATTAGGGGTGCAGTGGGATTAAGTTTCCACCCTTCGCTAATCATAATTAGACTCCCGAACCACAAATCTCTTTAAAAGACCAGTTTTGCAAAATCAAAAAGGTTTTCCAATTTTAGCCAAAATTAAAATTAGTGGCGACTCCCATATTATGTTTTATCAAGTTTATTTTAAAATCGGTTCATCATTCCCCTAGTCGCAGCGCCCTCCGGGCACGTTGTGACAATATTCATACAATTATGAATTTTATTAATATAATATTATTAGTGCAGTTTTAAAATTTTGAAATTTTCTATTTGATCTAATTTTAAATCTTTAAACTTAGATTGTCTATCTACGAATATATATAAATAATTTTATTTTTTCATAACAAATCAAATTAAGCACCAAATAAGACTAATAAATATATTGTTAATGACTAAAATTTAATTTTATTATTATATTTAGGTCTATCTTACATTTATAAAATTATGAAAATTGAAAGTCCTCAATTAGTTTATAACATTTTGCTACTGGTTTACAACGTTTTGTGCAATGATTTACAACTTTTTATAACACACATTTATAATTTTTCAACTTCAGATTTCAACAACAATAGCAAATCTTAGTTTTTAACAGAGTCATTCTCAATTCGTTTTGTTACTAAAAAAACTGAAAAAAAAAATCATTCATGTCTTGAGGTATAAACTACAAACACATAAGAAATCAAATGAAATGAGTTAAGCTTCATCTGTGAGGATTAGTTTTGTGTGCTACCAATAGATGCTGATTCTTCTTCTTTTTCTTCCTCCTGTGAACAATGAAGAACAAAGAAAGAAACATGAGAAAGAGAGAGAAAATGAAAGATTTTTTATGAGAAAGAAAAACAAGAAAGAGAGAAAGAACAGGTTGTGTTCACAATGAAAGACATTGCTTTTTCTTTCTTCTTTCCTCTTTCCACTTTGTCCCTCCACCCCATATATTTATTTTGTCATCTTTTTTTTTTTTTGGTGTGCAGAGAAAAGAAAGCAAAAGAACAAAACTAGGAACGAAGATAGACAACGCCTTGAACATTCGAAGCAAGGCAGGAGTGCATGTGAGATGGAGGGGATGTCCAAGTCCTGAGAGGATGAATTTGATCTGCTCCCAGTTTAGCCAAAGTATCAGCACAAGCATTAGCTTCCCGTAAAGTATGGTAAATACTTATAGTCCAATCGTGCTGGACGAGATGAAGAATGTCAGAGATGAATGCCCCATAGATATGATATTCACTATGCTCTTGAGTAACCAAGTGCCAAGCCTCTGAGGAATGAGTTTCCAATAGAATGCTACTATAGTTAAGGGACCAAGCAGTAGCCAAACCCTTTTTGATAGCCATCAGTTCAGCCAACACAATATCTCGCTGGCCCAAGGAGCCCGAGAAGCCCAAGATCCAGCCTCCTGAGTGATAACGCAGCAAGCCCCCAAAACCCGCACGCCAAGGGTTAGTCTTAGCACTCCTATCAACATTGATCTTGATACTTCCAATTAGAGGTTTGGACCAAATAATCTCCCTAGGATGCTCAAAACTGTTGAAAACTCCAGTGTTGAAACAGTGCTGCACATCAGAAAACATGTTTATCACATTAGCCAACATCTAGAAAACATTCCAAGAATTATCCCCAATAACCCAGTTGTTGCGCCAGCACCAACACCACCAAACACAGGTCAAGAACAATAAAGAATTCGGGCTATTAATGTAGAAGCGAAGCCAAGACTTAAGATCTAATGTGAAGAAGTTAATATCAAGAGCAAAGCCAACACGCTCCCAAAAGTCACCAAGAGCAGGACAGTCCCTAAGGCAGTGGATAGCATTTTCAGGTGTATTCATACATCTGGTACATAAAAGGGACGGGGCAAGACCTCTTTTGTGACGGAACTCATTAGATGGAAGAGCATTATGAAAGCAGAGCCAGACAAGGAAGGAAAACTTAGCTGAGACTTTGAGTTTCCAAAGCCAGGTCCACTCTCCATTCTCTGGGTAATCCTCCATCGAGATTAGCCACTTATAAGCACTCGAAGCTGAATAAGTACCTGAAGCATGACCAGTCCAAATCCAGTAGTCTCTACAACCATCAAATTCTGGAATATCAAAGGCTGAAATACGGTCAACAATGTGGGAAGGGAGCATAATAGCGAGATGCTGGAAGTGCCATTTCCCATTGTGCCAGAGATCTTTAATCTGAAGTTGTGTGTCGCTGATGTGGACATAATCGACCTTATTACAGAGTTTATTATGGCCAATCCAAAGAGTATACTAGAAAGAGCCATTCCCACTACCCAGACGGAAATGGAATCCCTCACAAAGGATAGCAGCTGTCTTTAAGATACCCTGCCAAAGATAAGGGTTCCCCGTTTTGTTGTTAGAAAGGAAAATATGGTCATGAGCCCCATATTTAGCATACAAGACCTGAGTGCTGTGTTTTGAGGCATGATTTAGAATATTCCAGATCATTTTCCCCAGCAGAGCAACATTAGTAATACGGCTATCATGAACACCTAAACCACCAAATTTCTTAGGCCTGGAAATAGTTGACCAACTAACTAAGTGCAAACCTCACGAGCTATCCTTCTTGCCCCAAAGAAAGCCCCTAGTTATACAATCCATGAGAATGCAAACAGATTCAGGGATCCATAAGGATTGCATGATATGAAAAGGCATGGCAGAGATAACTGATTGAGCTAGACACAATTTACCTCCTCTGTTGAGAAGTTTACCTTTCCAGGAGGCTAATCGGGTGGAGATTTTCTCAATGATTGGATTGAAGGTAGCTCTTTTAACTCTCCCTTTCATAATCAAGATGCCAAGAGACTTTCCTAAGTCACAGACAAATCTGATAGAAGATAAGCCCACAATAGTTCTTTGCTTGCCTGGACTAAGGTTGGGGGAACAAAGAGCTCGAGATTTCTCGAGACTAACCTTGAGACCGAACATGCTACAGAATTGATCAAGAGTATTAAGCACAAGTTGGACCTGGGACTTCTTTGCTATGCAGAAGAGCAAGACGTCATCCGTAAAAAGAAAGTGTGAAATCGCAGAACCCTATCTAGAGAGCATAATAGGTTTCCAGGCCCTTTCCTCAACCCTCATTTGAATAAACCTAGCAAGCTTCTCCATGCAAAGGACGAATAAATAAGGGGAAAGAGGGTCACCCTGGCGAAGACCATGAGATGCTTTGAAGTTCTCTAATCTCACCTCATTCCATAAAAAGGCCAGCTCAAAGGAAGTGACACAGTTCATGATAAGATTGATGATAATCTGAGGGAACCCAAAATCTTGTAAAGTTGCTTTTAGAAAACTTCAATCGACCCGATCATGAGCCTTCTCTAGATCAATTTTAAAAGCAACTGCACCTTTCCTGCCTTTCATTTTACTAATACTATGGAGAGCTTCCCGGGCAATGATAATGTTTTCAGAAGTGCCATGACCAGGAATGAAACTCCCTTGGAGGGGGCCAACCAGGTCATCAAGGAAAGGGGGAGTCCGATTCACAAGCACCTTTGTGATAATTTTGTGAAGGACGTTACAAAGGTTGATTAGTCTGAATTCTCTCATGTGGGTAGGATGCTCAGCCTATGGAATGAGGACAATGAGAGTTTCAGTCAAACCAGGGTCAAAGGTACCATACAAAAAAGCTTACTGAACAACCCGGTGCACATCAGTACCCGTTATGTCCTAGTATTGCTTGAACAAAAGAGCCTGGAATCCATCTGGACCTGGGGCCTTGAAAGAGCCCATAGAGAACACAGCTTGTTTGACTTCCTCAAAGGTCACCAATTGAGTTAGATGAGAGGCAGCCTCTATAGATAGAACAAGCATGGGAATGTTAGTGCATAAGGTCAAATCGACATTAACGGTATTGTAAAATAGGGATTTGAAAGAGCCCTAGGCAAAGGCGAAGGCGTAGGCTGAGGCTCAGGCTATACACCAGTATGACCCTCCTCGTCAAGTCCATCTCCATCATCACCATGTCCCTCATCTAGGTACTGGTGTCTGCTAGCACACGTACCAGCCCGCATACGACTCCTAAAAGAGCGTTGATCTGGGACGTCAGCAGGACGTGCAATATCTGGAGCTGGTGGGGCCTAGGTTGGCACACCATCTGGCAAATCCCTAAACTCTGGATCCTTGGGGGCTCTATCCAACGACAAAAATCTGTTAGCCACTGACAAGTACCACTGGAAGTACTTGACAGATGGTCGATGATCATCAGATAGTAGATAATGAACCCGCCGATCACTACGTGCCTTCCATGCTGCATGCCTTGCCACATGATACTCAGGCCACCATATGTCTAGATCCCCTCGACCATCCTTGGCATGCAAATGATGGATGTTTATTGGGACAGCTGGGATGTGCTGTCCACCCTTAAATTATCGAATCATGAGGTCGGCAGTGTGCTACTCAATAACAGCAAACTGTATCAATGTAGTCACACATGCCTATACATCAGCCTCCTTATAAATGAAGGAGGTGTAACAGCCCTGACCTCATCAGACCACCTAAACTACAACAATCAATAAGAAATATTAGACTCACACCTAAAACCCCTCAATAGATGAGTTAATATCATATTCATTATACGCAACTTACCCCAGTTATGCCAATTGTATCAATGGTCTGCCTATATCGTTGTAGCTTATCCGAGTATGCTCTCATAGAATACCTAAAGCATCTCCACCTAAAATGTACACAAATCAATTTCCTGATTACATATTGCATATATACAAATAAATAAGAAATCTAAAATATTCAAGTAAATATGTACCTTAATGCTAGTGGAAATGTTAATGGATGGCACCGTGTAGGGGCCAACTGAGGTATCCTATACGATGCCCAAGACTATAGAAGAGGTAAACAGCCTGCAATCTTGGTGACATTATATTTCACTGCACGGCAAAGCTCATGGTACAGGGATACTAGAACTGCAGATCCCCAACTATAATTTACAGTCCCATTAAAATCAGTGAGAAGAAGGAGCCACTTCATATGCACCCTAAATCCTGATTTATCCGGGAATAAGACCCCACCAAATAGCACCACTATGTACGCTCTGGTGTACTAGATAATCATCGTCAACATTATGTGGTAATGTTCCAAAAGTCGCTGTGAACCAGTGTAGATTTACAGAGAATCCTTTTTTGTCTTTTTCCTCAGGAGCCACTCCAAGTAGCATAATGCCTATATATCTCGATTATAAAATTTCTCCCACGCTCCTATACAGCCACTAACAGAAAGCCCATCAACGCGCAAACCCAATTGAAGTACAACATCCTCCAGTGTCATTGTACATTCTTCCTACGGAAAATGGAATGTGTGTGTCTCAGGCCTCCAACGCTCTACAAGTGCACTAATGAGTGCCCTATCATAATCAAATACTGAGATCATCTATGCAATATACCAAAACCCAGCCTACTTAAGAAAAAGTTCCATCCTCGGATCTAGTGCAACCATCATATTATACTGCCTAGCTATTAAAATTCGATTATCCTACAAAATGTAAAAAGATATATTACAACATTAAATCCTGCAACTAAATATAAAAATTAAAAATATTACTTAACATGTGTCTTCATATACAAAATTGCATTTAAATAAATAAATTATAACAAAGCTATACTTAAATTAAATACACACAATACATTTCCTAAAAAATAAAACTAAATACCTAATAATTTAACTTGTTATTTCTTTCTTAAAATACTTTCTTAAATTAAATACCTCAAAAATAAATTTAACACAGACTTAATTTAAATTTATTAAAGTTTGTCAATTATAGCAACAAAATGCTTCCAAACCTACAAAACTAACATCCCATCACGCACCAAACATGATATGTTAACAACGGATGATCTTAATATACAAAAGAAAATGATTTTCAAGGAAAATATGAGTTAATTTTGTAAATTTAACTTATGAAATCATTTTTATCTTTATGTGAATTTATAAAATCATTTTTCAGTTTACTATTTTATGAAAGAATCACTTTTTAAGCAGTCAAACTTCTTTTTTATCTTACGAAATTTAAATTTATTATCACCTTATCTTATATCCATTTGTAGCTACAAGACAGTAATCATTTAACTCAACTGCCATAGATTATTTTTCTTTTTTTATTGATTGATATTTCCACGGATATTATATACAATTTTAATGAGCAAACCGACAAAGGCACCTATTGATTTGTCCACTACAGTAATAGCAGGTGGAGGATGCTCATGATTATCCTACATTTTTATTATTTAGTTATAATTCAATTTATTTGTTTGTTTTAGAAAATTATACTGATTTCTCTTCCATATAATTACATTCAGCATCCATCTATTTTAAAAAACTATCACATATCTTTCCTGAGGTTCACTAAAATTATATTGATCTCTTTTGCATATAATATAATTCATTTATTTAAATGATAAAAAAGATAAACAACATATTGCCAGAAATAACAAATGTACAACAAATAATTACCATGCATAAACTAAATTTAAATCATATTATATAATAAAATGATAAAATAAAATATAGTGAAAAACTTTAAAATTAAATAAAAGAACCTGCACTTCTAGTTTGTTTGCAATATGATCAACAACATTGAGACGATATAGATTATTCTCCATGAAAAGCACTGTGAAATGTACTCCTCCTCCTTCCTTGAAAGATCTGCTGCCCTCTCTTCTTCTTCCTTTGCCTTTACGCTCTTTCTTTCCTCCTTTCACACTGCTTTGCGCTTCTCTGCTGAAGAAACATGCATGCTCGCGACTTCCTTAAGGGAAGTCGAATACAGTCGATTCCTTGCTGGATTTGACACCTCTGGAGCACTCTCAGTACATGATTGTAATCGACTCTAACACAACACAAATATACACTATAGTCGACTTCTCTCACTGGTACTGCCACATGCAAGGAGCGCAGGGAGTAGCTTTTTGTGGTCAACGAAAGTCGACTATAATCGACTTTAATGCTACAAAAAAGTCATTTTTAGTCGAGTTCTGTTATACACCAAACAGGACATATATGTAAATGACTTTCAACCCGGTGATTCATGTAATAACCAAGATGTTTTAATTTATTTGTGTAAAAAAACTGTTATGGGTGACGATATATGATAGTTATTGTATGGGCAGTTAACAGTAGCCGATTTTGTTTTTTTCTTTTTCATTTCTTATTTCATAGTTAAATATTTTTTCAATTCTGAGACACTAAAAGTCTGAAACCAAGTGTGTGTGTGTATATATATATATATATATATATTAAGGAGTTGAAGTTTATTTTTAAGTCATTTAATATACACACGTTAGTGTATGGTTGTTGGGGGTGCAGACAAATATAGCCCGTCTTTTAGTCCCATATTTGGATAAGTTCGTTTTTAAGTTGTTACTAATTATACAATTCAATGGTTAATTCATTTAAATGAATATGTGTGCAGTGCCTTATTTCTTCTTCTCGTGCAGCCTTTATATATATATATATGTGGAAGTGTTCATGCACGTAAGTTCCATTACTATACATTCAAAGAATATGCTTTAAGTTGAGAGTTCCTGAAGAAACCTTAATAAAATTTTGACATATATGTAACAATAACATCACCCATAATTTTTAAAATTTTTTAACTACCCATGATTTAACTATGTGGCAAGGACATGGAGTACGACAGAGAGAGGGACAGGAGATTTTAATCAGCCAAGTTCTATTCTACTCTTCACTTTCTTTTTATTTATTTTTTTTTTTTCACGCATTAGCATACCAACATTAATCCTATTTTATTCTGCCAATCTTACCCTTTTCACATCCTGTATTCATTTTTGTTCATCTTCACCTCACTTAAAGAGTCGAGAAAAGTGTTTTTTCAAGTGAAGAAATAAAACTAATTGAAACACGTAAGATACTCCATTGAATTTGACATTATATGTCCCTTTGATGTCCCATACGACTCTTTCTAACAGGAAATTAATAGCAAAAGGAAGAAAATAAGCGTTTGGTGAGCAATGCGAGACATTTTCAAAACCTTGTATTCAAATGGCTGTTAAGTTTTGCATATAGAATCCTTGATTGACATTATGTTCATTAACCCATTTTCCCATCATAGAGCGCACAAGAGAGTATTCGTCTGACAATACTTCGAGGTATTTTGATGCAATGAGATTCAGTTTGATGATAGTGATCTTAGCTTGTTCATCAGATTTTCTTTTGACTTTGTTTCCTTAAGGCCAACCACTTATGCCGACGATTCTTATGTTATGCTGGAATTTTTTCGTCTTCCCATTTAATTAGGCATTGATAATGGAAATCCACTTTCATAAATATCAAAGTTACAGTCAAACAGAAATTAATAAAGGCAACACATGGTTTCCGTTCTTTAACCGTGAAGATTTAGTAGTTTTTTTTTTTTTTCTCCTCCTTTTCCAATTATACTTGTTATCTCTAACTTATTCACAGAATACATGTCAGAGTATTTTTATCAAGACATTCCCGTGCAAGGACTCAAAATTTGGTGTACTAATAGATGTTGTTGCTAACTATTGACTATCCTGTTTCTTTTGCAAGTGAAATGGCCATGATTACTAGTGATGACAGTGGGGCACTAAGAAAGCCTGAGGTAAGTAACCCGTCTAGTTTTCCATTTGAACAACTGATTGCTGAGGCATTCTGGCATGGCATGCTCTCAAAGCTAGGAACTTCTCTTGTTCTATTCTATTTAGAGCATGACAAATCAGTATAGTGGTAGTTAAAAAAGATGTTGGTGGATGGTTAAAGAAATAAAGATGACCCCCCATAATGATTTGTCATGCTTTGAATAGAATAGAGCATAAGAAATTTCTTACTTTTAGGCAATGCAATATTTTTTTCCTTATTACTAACGTGCATGCTATTTCTCAAAACAAATTTTGTTGGTCCTACCTGAATGTTTTCGATCAATTAATGCAACCAGGGAAAACACAAAGCAATGGCAGTTTGTTTATTTCTCGGACTCGGGTCCCTTGTTTCCTGGAATAGCATGCTGACGCTAGGAGATTACTATTACAAATTGTTTCCCGTAAGTAACTCAAGGTGCCTCCAGTTTCTAATCAGACTTGAATGTATAAAGCTTATTGTGATTTTATAAGACTTCCTGAAATATAGGTTGATTGAGGCTAAATTGCCACTAAATTTTAAGAAAATAAAATAGGAGTGTTCTATTGAATGGCAATGTCTACTTGAAGGTTGTAAAAAAGTTAGTCATTCTAAAGAATATTTCTCTCCACTCTGAAGAAATATCATCCTGCAAGGGTACTTACCCTGGTTTATCAACCACTTGCACTTGGAACAATAGCAATACTGACATACCATGAGTCAAAGATCAATACTAGACTACGGAATTTGGCTGGATACACTCTTTTCTTTGCTAGCACTTTCTTCGTCCTTCTTGTAAGTGCACCATTTTCAATTCCTATATTTGTAGCATCTAATTTATTGTAATTCACATATGGCCTCTATTCCTTGGCAAAAACTTCAACAATTAGTTGTGACAGTTGGATCTAGCAACATCAGGGAAAGGTGGAATTGCACATTATACTGGTTTATGTGTGCTATCTGCTTGTTTTGGATTAGCAGATGCTCTTGTCCAAGGTGGAATGATGGGAGACCTGAGTTTCATGTGCCCTGAGTTTATCCAGGTTGATTCTTAACTATTTCTCATTGTTACCCTTATATATATATATATATATTGCGTTCTAAATAGTGCTTGCTGTTAACATTATGCAGTCCTACCTTGCTGGTTTAGCTGCATCAGGGGCTCTAATTTCTTTTCTGAGAGTGTTCACCAAGATAGCTTTTGAGAAATCTCAAAATGGACTTCGCAAGGGAGCTAGTATGTTATTTATTTCCAATGCTCATATATATTGGTTTCTTATAATTTGTCTTTATTTTATTTGAATGTTTTGCTCCTGTTGGTCCTTTTCTAGATAGTATAAAGATTCTGTCAATTTTCAATCAGTGTGCTGGTTCTCAGTGCTCAAGAAGTTGTGCTCATAGAGGTTACTTTCTTATTTTTGGCAGTACTATTCCTGGCTGTTTCTACATTCATTGAGTTTCTGTGTATTATCCTGTACGCAATCTACTTCCCCAAATTGCCAATTGTGAAATATTACCGTTCAAAGGCAGCCTCAGAGGGATCAAAAACTGTTTCAGCTGACCTTGCCGCTGCCGGCCTTCATACAAAAGCAAATGATCAAGTAAAATAATTTTATTAAAATAACAACACATAATTGTCAATATCTTTTGGACCCCATGTCTAAAAGATTTTGGGACTAACGTTTTTTGTAGGCTGCACATGATATCAAACAACAATTAGAGCGGTTGAGCAACAAACAGTTGTTACTTGAGAACCTTGACTATGCAGCTGACTTATCTCTTATATATGTAATAACATTGTCAATCTTCCCCGGCTTCTTGTATGAAAACACTGGATCACATCAGTTAGGCTCATGGTAAGTGGTGATTTTTGCCTGTTGTTCAGATAATGTAGTTGCCTTTTCACATGACGTAATACAGAATCATTTTAATATGTTTTGTATATATTTGTATAGTTTTGAAGCAAACATTAATTAACATAGGTATAATGTAAATGGCTTATGTTATGTCATGTGTTTTTGTCCCTTCCATGTGACTGATGAAATTGATAGGTAAAACAATAGCTAAATTTTATTTTCATACTGGTGATCATTTGTAGGTACCCGATTGTTTTGATTGCAATGTATAATGTGGTGAATCTCACGTCAAGATATATTCCCCTTGTGAAGTGGCTGAAGTTGGAATCCAGAAAGGGCATAATGATAGCAGTTCTTTCTAGATTCTTGTTGATCCCAGCTTTCTACTATACAGCAAAATATGGTGACCAAGGATGGATGATCCTGCTCACCTCCCTCTTGGGACTCACCAATGGCTACCTCACTGTCTGTGTTCTCACAATGGCACCAAGAGGTTACAAGGCAAGTTTGTATTTCAACCTGTTAACATGAGAGCTTGACATGTGTAATAGTGATAGATGCTGACATAATTCTAGCCTTATTTTATATAAAATTGGTCCATTTCTGATTACTACTCTCTTGTTTGTGTTGTTGCAGGGTCCTGAGCAGAATGCATTGGGTAACTTGCTTATGCTGTTTCTGTTAGGCGGCATATTTGCTGGGGTTGTTCTTGATTGGCTGTGGCTCATTGGTAATGGTGGATTCTGAAAATGCACCTTATTGGTGAATGGTGAATGGTGAATGCTCAGTTAGTTTCTCTGATATTGTAAGTAATTGGAATTTTCAGTCATAGTCAGCGTACAAATATCGAGATCATATAGGCTCCAATGCAAGAGCCACCTATATAGTAAATGAACCATGTCTCTGCAATGAATGAATACTAACAAACCCATTGATCCACGTATATGAAAAATCCAATACCAATATGGTAAATAAACATTCATCAGATACATGGAGCCTGAAGGTACTGTTTATAAGAAAAGCATATCTGAAGGTGGAGAGGTACTGCTCTAATAATTTTGACAAAAAAAAAAGTCACTTTAATTAACAAAATAACCTTTTTTTTAGTCCAATTGTAATGTTTAAAAGCACCATTTTATTCATAAATTTAACTATAAATGCATCATAAACTCAAAAATGACGTTTTTCTAATAAGATAGAGTAAATGCAATGATAGGGTGTATAGGACGCCAACTTTATAATAGTATAACATGATAGTGTTTACTGAAAAAACTTTATAAAGAAATCAAATTGTTTTGCTTTTTAAAAAGTTATGAACCAAATTCTAATTCATTTTTTTTTCCTTATGGATAAATTTATGCGACATGAGCAACAATGGAGAAATTTTGAGGGGTTTACTCTAAAATTGTTTTGGAAAAAGTAGAGGTACCATTACCAATAATGCTTTGAGCTAATGAGCTCTGTTTGGTGGAAATGACAATTTGAGAGGGCAAGAAGCCCCAGTTAGCATCCAGAAACATGAGGCCACACGACTAATCCTACACATAGATCTTTTTGTCAATATCACTGGTTCAATGGTCAAACGGATCATTCTTTTGGTCAGGAATAAACGGATCTAACAAAGCAAAGGATAGTTCATATACGAGCCCAATACGCATTTCTTTCAAGATAGCCCAATAAGTCAGTCGTCGCGGGCAAAATGTGAAAAGGAATTAGCCATGACTTTTCACCAAAAAAGTAAAAGAGTTTAATTTTGATACCAAATAATTTTATATTATCATCTAATTAAAATATTTTATTTGAATGACTTTTCAGATAGTGGATATAAAAGTCAACTATCATAACTCATGTATCAATATATGATTAAATAACTATATAAAAAAATTTTACGCTATAGCAATTAAATCCAAAATAAAATAACGATTACTTGCTAAGTTGGTATTATTGCCAAGTTAGTCAAGAAATTTTACTGTAAGAATCTTATATTATTTTATTTTGTGAAAAATAATCACATCCTTAATGATAGAAATAGTAACGTGGTGATTATCAGAGCATATTATCTATTTCCATTGTTTATTTGACCACGTCTAGCGCCAACCGTGTCAAATTCTTATTTTCGAAGTATTTATATAATACATGAAATAAAATACCAGCAATTGGATCAATTATATCTGCATCATGATTTCTTTCACGTTCCAGCTTCACCATAAGCCCTTTTTTCTCAAAAATAAAAATAAAAATAAAAAAAGAAGAAAAAGAAAAGATGCTTTTTGTTTGTACAATTGAATTTGGATTGTCAACAGTTACATGGGTGACAATATATGACAGTTATTGTATGGGCAGTTAACAGTAGTGGATTTTGTTTTTTTATTTTTCATTTCTTATTTCATAGTTAAATATTTTTTCATTTCTGATTAAGAGAGATATTTTTTAACAGTGGGAGACACTAAAAGTCTAAAACCAATTTTTTTTCATATATATATATAAAAGGAATTGAAGTTTATTTTTAAGTCATTTAATATACACACGTTAGTGTATGGTCGTTGGGGGTGCAGACAAATATAGCCCGTCTTTTAGTCCCATATTTGGATAAGTTCGTTTTTAAGTTGTTACTAATTATACAGTTCAATGGTTAACGTTTCATTTAAATGAATATGTGCAGTGCCTTATTTCTTCTTCTCGTGCAGCCTTTATATATACATGGAAGTGTTCATGCACGTAAGTTCCATTACTATACATTTACAGAATATGCTTTAAGTTGAGAGTTCCTGAAGAAACCTCTCTGGCCATTTCCCATTATGCCGGCATCAAAATGTTGCCTTGAGTATGTGAAAATTCTGAATCTTCTTTCCTTTTTTCTCACTCCAACTTCCTTATGACAATGTCAACTTCCGTGAAGCCAGTTTCATTTAATTTGCTTTCATTATAAGTAGGAAGCCCTCTTGATCAACCTTTCTTCCATAACTTTCACGCCTTTCAAGTTTGAAGGTTTCGGTTTCTGCTAATCATACCTAGCTTTTACATTACATCTTCATTGTTTTTGCAAAATTCATTATCATCACAATTGGTACGTCTTTAACCTTCACCTTTATTTTTTTTTCTTTATTGGAAATTTATTTAGAGATAAAAAAAAAAGGAAGGCAAACAAGGAGAATAAGAAGGAAATTTTCAAACTAATAGTGGTGCGATATTGATTTTTCATTTTTTGCCAATGTTTTGTTCCATTTGCGATGAGTTTCTTCTGCTATTGGACAAGTTGCACTAATATTTTCTTATGATTAGGAGAAACTAAGGTTATCTTTATATTCTCTTGCAAAAAGAAAAAAAAAAAGATTATCTTTATATTTTGAGTTTTTACATATTGGTGGGTTGATGTTCCAATAGTCCTAGTCACACTTTGAGTGATTATTAGAAAAAGAATACAAAAGATAAAATGTTAGACCTAGTAAATATTTTAAGGTGCCAAAAACTAGCGCAAACCCCAGTTTCCCGGTTAATTAGGTATTTCCACAAGGAACCAATTCCAGTAGCATGGAAAAAACCGGGAATTGGGTGGACCAAGTTGAATTTTGATGGGTCATTCAAAGGTAAAAGTGGAAAAGCCAGCATTGGAGGGGTGGTCCGAAATCACAATGCAGAATTTTTGCTTGGCTATGCTGAGTCCATAGGATCAGCCAATAGCACTATTGCTGAACTTACTGCACTTAGAAGAGGCCTTGAACTAGTCATTGAAAATGGGTGGAATGATGTATGGCTTGAAGGAGATGCCAAAACACTGGTTGAAATTATAGTGAAAAGGAAACAAGTTCGATGCACGGAAGTACAAAGACACATTACTTATATAAATTCTATGTTGCCAGGGTTTAATAACTGCATTGTGAGTCACATTTATAGGGAAGGGAATAGAGCAGCTGATAAATTTGCTCAAATGGGGCATCACTTGGACAAGCCTAAAATCTGGAGAGACGTTCCACCTGATGAAGTGTTGGAAATTGTGCATGATGATGCGGAAGGAAAAATTATTCTTCGGTATTGATTTCTCGAAGGAAAGGATAACCATTGTGTATATTATTTATTTTTTATGCATAGGGTAATATTATTCATTATTTTCAGGCAAGATGGATGTATATCTGTGTAAATAAATTTATTCATACACAGATATATATAGTGAATGTAGAAATAGAATGATTTGTTGAACATAAATAAATGTAAATGATCGACCACCTAAGTTGGGAGCAACAGTTCTTCAAAGTTGGATGCTTAATATATTTTCTCGATTATGATTATTGGGATGACGGAAGTGACAGATATTCTGACCGAGATAATCTTATGATAAATATCTAGTTGAAAAGAGGGTTTTAATTCTCAAAATTTTACACAGATGTCAATAACTGAAAAAGCTGGGCTTATAATTGGGATAGATAGACTACATAAAATTGTAATTTTATAAAGCAAGTTGTATATTGTCTATTCATTCTTACTGATGGTACAATGAAAGTGACTTGTTCTGGAAGTAATGAGATCGATCATTTCTAACTTTAATTTACACTTTATATCTTATTATTTTGATGCTTCTATTTTGCACAATATTTGTAAGACCGACAGCAACCATCTTATCTCTTATAACACATAACAAACGACAAAGGGCTCTCAAAATTTTAAGATATAACTCCCCGCGGGGTTCTGGCTTCCTATCTAAAATCGACATTGAATAAGAACATAAAGCAAGGCAATGCCATGAAGTATATTTAAATTTTTTATTATTAAAAACATATTTCATTATAAAATGCTATGTGCACTTAACTTTTTTGGGCTAGGCCAAACGAAACAGTGTCAAACCAAGAATACTTGGTGCACTTTATGAGCTGCTGGTGCTGTGCCTAGGTTTCCCTTTTAGTATGCTACTGGATCACCTTATCCTCAGGTTAAGGAGGCTATTATATTATTCAAGCCCACACAGCCCATTGACGTTCTCAGCACAATATATGCCACAAATAGTTGCATATTATACGCCAAGTATATTTTTCTATTCATGTCTGTTAAGAATATGCTAATCAAGTGTCTTTTCCTTTCAAACCTCGAATTATTATATGCAGATTTCAAGAGGAATAATATAATTTTGGGCCAAGATAAATTAAATAGTAGTACAGGGTTCCGTTCAAGTACAATTGATCAGTACAACTTTGATAGATGCTGAAAAGTCTATACAAAGAGCAGTAACGGAAGAACTTATCAAGTAATGATAAGGTAGTACAAATCAATGGAAGTAATTGGTGTACTACATTTTGTAGGCTTGTTTTACAAGTGATATCATACTTTTATATATAGCAGCTGCCATTAAACTCATGTTTGCAACACAAATTTGGAACTCACAAATCTCCCGACATTGGAGAAACATAATTGAGTGCAGCGTTGATGAAATTCTAAATTAGTAAATACATTGTGTCTCTCCGATAGATGTCTAATGATTTCATTGACGCTGCACTCAATCATGTTTCTTTGGCAATGTGGTATATTCATGAATTCAAGATGCCAAGGGAAGAGCATCTATGCCTTTAAACAAGGTAGGTTGTGTTTCTCTATTTCTTCCACTATTATTTCATTTACAGATCGACATGTGATGTTTTTAGAGGAAAATTACAGGATATATTGCAGATATGTCTCTTTTCTTTCCTTGCTTTTTTTGGCAGAAAATCTGAGAAATCACGTCAATTTTTTCATGTTATATCATAAATTCAAGAATGTAGCATCATGATTCATGGCAATGACACTTTCGTTTGGCAGTCGCTAAATATATTTGGATTGAAGACTTGTTTTGATCAGAATACAAGCCAGGCAATTCATTCCCGAATTTCTCTTCCGGCATGTGTCGGATGGAATACGACAAATATTTAGTCCAAAGTTGCACCTCCTCATTTTTAATATATGTAATGTAACCCAGCATTGAATCCAAAAAAAATAAATTGATATTGGTCCACGGTTGCCGCAAAAGTTCCATGGCTGTAAATTTCAATTTAAATGTCAATTTCTCTTCTGTCTATTCTCTTCTTTTCCACTTCTTTTTTATTTTTTTTATGCGTGCATGATTCCAAGTTGTTATGAGCATTGTTCTTCCAACTTCTTCAATAGTTAAAATTAATTAATTTCTTACATTTTTTCACTTGGTAACTTCATTTTGAGCATCATAACAAAAGATAGGTATATTGGCGAGTAGCTTATTCAAAACATCAAATTGAAAGTGCAACTGTGCCATCTGAACTCAAACTTAACTACTAGGCTTGGGCGGACAAAACCAAAAAGAAAAAGAACCAATATACTAGTGAGAGTCTTCTAGAGTTCTAGTAGCTGTACTAAAAGGAAAAGAAGAACAAAATAAGTGCTCATCTTAAATTTATTGCAGCAGCAAAAGAAATAAAAACAAAATGCAGAAAACGCTTGAAAGATATTTAAGGCAACATACACATTACTTTCAAAAAAGCCTTTATTAGAAGCTAAGCTTCAAGGTATACATAAATTATTAAACTTCAAATAAACAATTAAAGCAATTGCAGACTTTGTAAGACTATATATGATCCAAATATCACAATCATATATTGAACCAAAAATAAAATTCAGAGTCATACTTTTTATTTTTTCTGAATGTACAAATTTGCTTGCAATACATATTTGGATTGCATAAACAGATTGAAAAGTCCCAAAAAACACAAGAACAGCTCAATTTGATTGCTTCCGTATGTCACGATGAGATAGATTCCCTTCTCATCAAATGTATGGTGACAGTGCTCTCCCACTCTGCATTCAATTACAAGCCCAACACTTCAACACAATGTAGTCAAAAGACAAAATGGGCTTCATCAAACGACACTTGATTATTTTCCAGCCCATGGATAAGTACATTTAGTGCTCTAATTACACTTGAACAGCAAAAATTCAGCTAATCTCCAGCATAAGGAAATATTTCATACACACCATGTACTATGGTTTTACTGTCAGACTATGCATGCAGGGTCAACCTTTCTATTTCTAATTACCTCGTATCCAAAACTTAAAAATAGAAGGAAAATCAAAGCAATTAGGAAGCTTTTCATTTCACCTCTTTTAAACAAGTGATATTCACAAATTAAAATATATATATAATGAAAATTTGTGTAAAAACTATAAACCATTACTTCTATATTGGCATACTGCAAAGTCAGACTTCAATTTCGTACAAGAGATTGCACAAAATCAGGTTATCAAAAAGCATGGACTGTGATTTGAGACAAAAAGAACAAAAGCATATGCACTGACATTTACATCAAAGGGCTAACAAAACAGATCATATTGGTCCCTGCATTGGCAATTTCATGGATTTTTGTTGACATATATTTCCAATTTGCTAAAATCAAAAGCTGAATGCTAAATTCCAACCCTACATCTGCATCATTAATAATATGATCAATTCATGCATACACACATACATACACTTGATTGATTTCAGCCCAAAAACTTCAAGAGTAACAAATCTTGGCCAAAGCCCCAGAGAACCTGAAATTTTTCTGTTAATTTGCAACCAAAGCTGAGTCCAATACAGAAAGCAAAACAAAACAAAGAAAAATACTAAAAAATAAAGGTGAAAGTAAAATCCAAAGCATTCATTTTTTTTTTTTCTTTCTTCAGAGAATTGCTTGCACAACTCTTCAAAGATTTTGAAGAGTCCTGATCAAATTGATCAAATCAATGATCAGAACCGCTCCAATGTTGAAGATTACGAGACTAAACTGGACTCCCTATTCTCCATTAATTACGGGAATATGCCACCCTTTGAATAAATCCACACTGTTTCTTTCTTCCCCCAATAAATAACACTCTTTCTTTGGGCCTCAACTCAAAAGGAAAAACACCAAACCGAAAAAAAAAAAAAAAAACCCTTTCTATTTCTCTGTGTTCTCTCCGAGACTCCCACTTTCTTCAGCAAAAAAATTTTCCCGAGAAAATCCCAAATTTTCTCAGGAAAAAAAATTCGATTTTTTTTTCTTCCATGGTAAGAAAATCGAGTGAGGTGGAGGAGGAGCCTCTGCCGGACCACCTGCGGTGCAGCCGCACCGACGGGCGGCAATGGCGGTGCCGGCGGCGCGTGATGGACAACCTCAAACTCTGCGAGATTCACTACCTTCAGGGTCGCCACCGCCAGTTCAAGGAGAAGGTCCCTGACTCACTGAAGCTTAAGAGAACAACAAGCAACAAGAAGAAAGGGCACAGCTCCAAAAACGACGTCGTTTTGAAGAGCATGGAAATTACGGCGAGGATTTCTAAGATTATGAGGAAGAAGAAGAAGAAGCGGAAATCAACAGAGGGTTCTGACTCAGCAACAGCATTGGTTGGTGTTGGTGTTGATGTTGGCTCTAAGAAGAAGAAGAAGAAGAAGAAGAAGCGTGATATGCAGTTGGAGCTGATAAGGATGGTTCTGCAGAGAGAGGTTGAGAAGAACAAGAGGAAGAAGAGCGAGAAGGAGAAGGAGAAGGAGGAGAGAGAGGAGCTGCACCGTTATTACAGTGAGGGTGAGCTCAGGAGGGAATTGCCCAATGGTGTCATGGAGATTGCCCCTGCTCCTTCAACCCCACATGATTACACCAATGTGGGTTCCCATTTTGATGTCAAAGTTGGAATCTTTGATCATACTAGAGCTGTTACTCCGCGTTACTTCAGGTCCAAGAATGTTGACAGGCTCCCTGTTGGCAAGTTGCAGGTGTGTTGTGTTTTCTGAGCTGGTTGTGGTTGTGGTTGTGGTTGTGGTTGTGGTTGTTGTTTTGTGTGTGTGTGTGAGTGTGTGTGTGTGTGTGCGTGTGCATGTTTTTATAAATATGATATATGATATAGAGTTCTATGGCATCGCTTGTTTCATGTAGCTAACCTCACTTAGTGGGACAAGGCTTAGTTATTATTGTTGTTGTTGTTTTTTTTTTATGATGATGATGATGATGGTTCTGATGTTTTGTGTTTTTAAGGTTGTGCCTTATGGAGTGAGCTTGAAGAAGGGTAAGAGGAAGAAGTGTCATTGGTGCCAGGGGAGTGATTCCCAGAATCTTATCAAGTGTAATAGCTGCCAGAAAGAGTTCTTCTGCATGGATTGCATTAAAGAATGGTTCGGACATTTTGAATTTTATATACTTCAATTTTGATCATGATGTTGAACCACAATCTGTGCATGTACTTGTTTTTCAAAAAACTTTGTCATGTTGAATATCTTGCTTCATTTGTTAAAGAGTTAAGCTGGATTTGTGGAATGATTATCTATGTGATCAGAGGTTAATAAGTAAATGAGCAAAGATTTTTCGTACAGTGTGGATCTCTTTACCTCTTTCGCTTGTCCCTGCTCTGTTTTACCACTTTTGGAAATAGTAATACTAAACTGATCAATAATGATTAGTACCAGGATATTTACCAATATGACCTCTGTTGTCTCCAACTTTTATACTGAAGAGCAAAATATGAGACGTTTGCCAATTTATTTGTTGAAACAACTTTTAGGTATTTTGACTCTCAAAATGAAGTTAAGATGGCATGTCCAGTTTGTAGACGAACTTGCAACTGTAAAGATTGCTTGGCAATTCAATGCAAAGACAGTGAAAGTAAGGTCTGACATCAAAGATTGATGCTTTTTTTCCCCCTGTTAGAACACTTCTTCTGAAGTAGCACTTCCTGACACTTCAATGTGCCCTATTTTTCCACTTGCCAGGAATATTTTGGTGGTAGAAGCAGAGTTGATAGAATATTGCATTTTCATTATTTGATCTGTATGCTTCTTCCTGTACTAAAACGAATAAGTGAAGACCAGCATGCTGAGCTAGAAACAGAAGCAAAAATTAAAGGTAGTAACTGTTATTCTTCTGAAATCAATCATTTCTGTATTAGTTTTTGGTTATTACAACACAGGTCTGTGTATGACAGGGAAAAAAATTTCTGATATTCTCATCAAGCAGGTCGAATTTGGGTGCAATGAGAAGAATTACTGGTAAGCTCTCTTCTGCTGATGCTATTAAGAAAATTCAAATGATTATCAAGTGTTGCTTGTTAATGATTGAGAGTATGTATGTGTAAAACTTGTCTCAGCAATTACTGCAAAACACCCATCTTGGATCTTCATAGAAGCTGCCTTAGTTGTTCCTACAGCCTTTGCTTAAGTTGTTGTCAAGAATTAAGTCAAGGAGGCACCGCTGAAGAAATTAACTCTTCTTTGTCCAAGCTACCTGACAAAATGAACGGTTGCATTGCCAGTGAAAGCCACCTTTTGGATGATGAGGCCATATCTCGCAGAAATTTAACTGCCTCTTCAATGTTGCCTGAATGGCCAAGTCGTGATGGTACTGACAGTGTATCATGTCCTCCTACAGAGCTAGGCGGTTGTGGTGATGGCCACCTTGATTTGAGATGTGTTTTTCCCTTAAGTTGGATCAAAGAGATGGAAGTAAAGGCAGAAGAAATAGTTTGCAGCTATGACTTTCCCGAAATTTTGGATAAAAGTTCAAGCTGCTCACTGTGTTTTGACAAAGATCAAAAGCCTAACAGGTACAAGCAAATGCAAGAAGCAGCTCGAAGAGAAGATTCTAATGATAATTGCTTGTTTTATCCTACAGTATTGGACATCACTAGTGATCATTTTGAACACTTTCAGAAACACTGGGGAAAAGGCCATCCTGTAGTAGTGCGAGATGCACTCCAAAGTACATCAAACCTCAGTTGGGATCCACTGGTCATGTTCTGTGCTTATCTTGAGAGGAGCATTACAAGATATGAGAATAATAAGGACTTACTTGAAGCTTGTTTGGATTGGTGTGAGGTCAGTGTATCAATTACTTGAAGCTTGTATGCTGGGCCAAAAAAGTCAGTACAATTTTGGACAACTATTTATTCAAATTAAATGTATTTGCTAATATAGACTAAATTTAGAAATTTTCCCAGTTATTGCTATTGGTAGTTGGCATCCATAGTGCACATGCCCATTGTGTGTTTAAGCCTATGATCCATGGTCTTTGTAATGATGGAGCTCTCTTGAGCCAGAAGACACTGCTAAAAGTACAATTGTATTAATTTTAAAATTCTTACTCTGTCACAGGTGGAAATCAACATTAGGCAGTATTTTACTGGTTCTCTCAAATGTCAGCCCAAGAGAAACACTTGGCATGAGATGTTGAAAATAAAAGGATGGTTGTCTTCGCAGCTATTCAAAGAACAGTTTCCAGCTCATTTTGCTGCAGTCATTGATGCTCTGCCGATCCAAGAATACATGAATCCCATGTCTGGTTTTCTGAATTTAGCTGCAAATCTGCCACTGGGGAGTACAAAACATGACACGGGACCATATGTCTATATTTCATATGGCTGTGCTGACAAAGAAGCTGATTCTGTGACAAAACTCTGTTATGACTCATATGATGTGGTGTGTTTCCTTGTTATGTTGCACTTTATTTCTTAATATGTTTAGAGTAATACATCCCTAAGCTTTTAGTTTATTTGTATTGAATCTCTGCTCTATCATGGAAAAGTGATTTCTAATATTGTAGAATATGCTTCTTTTGATATTTCCAATGGTGACCAAATTGCCATGTTGATCTTTTATGCATGTATCATGTTCTTTTTACTCCAAGGGGGTTGCATCCTTTGAAGTAGTAAGCATCCTCTTGGAATGCTTCCTACCCAGTAAGAATGTCTGTTCCTTTTAATGCACAAAGACCCAGTTCCTTGTGTATGTGCTTCTTTCTTGCATATCTGTGACTGTGAGTGGAAATATTGAAAGTTTCCAAATACAAGTCATGCTGCATTGTATGTTGTCCAAATGTCACAGTTGTTTTATGGTTTTAATAGCCCTGCTATTAAGCTATAGTGCACAGACTACTTATCTATGTTAAATAGTACATATTACAACCAAAACATAGTCAAATCCTTAGTCAACAGGTAATCTGTCTATTGGGAATGGGTTCCTTAGTCCAGCAAAATAAACTGTTTATTAAGAACTTGTCTAGCTTTATTATAAGTGTGCAAAACTCTGTGTGAAGAAGTCTGAAGTACATACCTTATGAGAATTTATGTTTATATTATAAATTGCCAACTCTAATATTTTCCTCAGATTTTCTCCTTCTAGGCATCCTTTTGCTTGTTTTCCAAATCAATGGATGATGCATACAGTAGGTGTTATCCATGCCATTAACTCTGTCTGTTCTGTAATTGTGAATACAGGTTAACATTATGGCACATACCACTGATGTCCCTCTGTCTACAGAACAGCTTACCAAAATATGCAAACTATTGAAAAAGCACAAAGCTTTATGTCGAAGGGAGTCTTCCAAAGTTACTACTGCTCATGCTGAAGACATCGAACAAAAAGGAATTCAAAATGTGGGAAGAGAAGGAATGGACTTTTTCAGGAGGGTCAATAGAACATCTTGTATCCCTACTGAAACCAAAACAGCAACTGGAGAATGTGCTTTAGATTCTGATGCCGAAAAAGCACAAAGCTCTTCACCTCTCTGCAGGACAGTTCCAAGCTCTGAAATGTCCCCAGATCATAATCCTAGAAAAACCTTTGAAAACTCAAACGTTGATAAAAGCAAGTTTACTGAGAATTCCGGTGCGCAGTGGGATGTCTTTCGGAGAGAAGATGTACCAAAGCTCTTGGCATACCTCAAAAGGCACCATGATGAGTTTTCTTGTACCCATGACTGTGGCAAGGAGGTAAGTTCAGAAGCACACGATTCCTAAGCATGATATTGTTTCGGTTAGTAATGACCAATTCAGTCTCTCTCTCTCTCTCTCTCTTATGCAGATGGTTCATCCAATTCTTGATCAGAGCTCCTTTCTTGACAATACTCACATTAAGAGACTTAAGGAGGAATTTAGTAAGCACAACTTTTATGTGTTTTATTTTTCATCTGTTACAACCCTAGATAACTAAATTAACTCACTTGTGACTATTGCCAGACATTGAACCATGGTCTTTTGAGCAATATGCTGGAGAAGCTGTCATAATTCCTGCTGGATGTCCATACCAGATTAGGAATCCTAAGGTATATGCAATTTTCTTATGAATCTTCTCCCCTTGCTCTCTATCTAGTTAATTTAAACAGTATGAATGAACGCATGATGAGTATTTGATTCTTGAAATGCAGTGTTGTGTTCATGTGGTACTGGAATTTGTGTCCCCTGAGAATGTTACTGAGTGCATCCAATTGATTGATGAAGTTCGTCTGCTTCCAAAAGACCACAAGGCAAAAGTGGACAAGCTGGAGGTACATTTCATAATAAAATTATTTGTTCTTATGTTAGATGTGTGCACGAATTGACAAAGCTTTTGTTTCATTTTGGTTTTCATTGAGAACAGGTAAAGAAAATGGCCCTCTATAGCATGAGTACAGCAATGAAAGAAATACGTGAGCTTACATGCAAAACTTGAATGCCCGGGCTGACAATATTGTTGGATGTTTCTGAACCTTGATACTATGTCTCTTTTGTACAGATTAATTCTCAAACTCATTAAAATCTAGCTAGGACTTAGGTTGATTACTATTGGTTTCTTTGCGACATTTGTGCATTGCCTGAATCTGAGATAAATTTTTTTGTGGTCTGTTTATATTTGTCCTATCGTTTGCTTCTAAAACAATATTTGATAATATTAAAAGTCGTATAAGAGAATAAGTTATTCAACACCATTACCTATTTATATCGATTGAATTCCATGAAATTTCTCACTTGCTGTGTCTTCTGAACTTTGAATATTTTCACTAGTTTTGAGGGGTACAAGTATATAATTCATGGAAATTCAAATTATATAACTTGATAATGGCAGCGCTTAAAAGAATTTTACCATTATAATAGGCTGATTTGCCCTGATACATATTAGTTAAAATTAGTAAAGTACAGATACTAGTGGTTTATACCAAACAAAAAAGAAACTCAAATTTCAAAATGTTAACAGTCATGATATCTACCCCTGTATTAGCTCTTTGATCTACAGCTGGTGTGGCATGTAGTAATACAACCTAAACCTTGTGTACTACCGTTGGACGTAATATAACTTGAACAATATACAACCTTGTGTACTATAGTATTCACATGTTTCAGAAATCAAAATCGTCAATAACTTTCATTTGGTAGTATAATAGTTTACATCATCCATTCAAGTTTGATAAGCATATTTGATGTTAGGATAGCACTTTTGGTAGGAATAACGCAACTGAATTCTCGTTAAGTTGCATTAACAAACACGTAGAGTAAATGAAACGAAATGAATACAGATGGGGGCAAAAGATGAGGTTAATTATAAGCCAAATTACAATTACCGATATTTTTAAGTTGCAGAGATCTAATAATTATCTTGTTTGCATCGAATTTATCCTTTAACCAAGCTATCACAGGCGGAATAGAAATTAACAAAAAGGAGACAATGTTAGAAATGAAAACATTTTAAAACGGTAAGACTGTTACATTTCATTTGTTGTTCGAAGCAAGTATAGCCCAAACCAGTTCTTGCCTCTTGCCGGGGTACAAAAGTGTGCAAAGGGGGGAGACCATAAGAATTCACCTCTTTATTCTTTCATGTTCATCTTTCTTGTAAACTGTGATGCCCACAGTAAAAGCTACGAAATTAACCAGGATCAATACAGGGGATAGATTTTCCCCCCCAAAAAAAAGAAACAAAACAAAAAAAGAACCAAAAAATGGGTGATGTGAGAGAAACCTTAGGACGGGTGATGTTTTATACGTTGTCAAAATTGTTTCTGAAGAACCACAAAAAACAAAGAAACCTATTCAAGGGGCCATGAGTCCATCAATTGTGTAAGAGAGAGACTTCGCCCAATCAGCTCTAAGTAGCAACGTCTGCAGCGTCTGCATCACATTGTATCCAGGATCAAGCTTTCGCTGCCAACCCTACAAATTCAATGATTACCAATATCAGGTAAATGACATCAGCAAATAGAAATGGTAAAGGGGAAAGGGAATAGGAAAAAGGTTGATGTTCTAAATCTAATTATTCATCGTACTATGATGTATCCCATGCATGTCAATCAGACAATAAACTCCTTTACGTATGTCACATATCAATGAACATTGTAAAAAGAAGTAATTACCTCAAGAACCAAGGTCGTTACCATGACAGTACAAACATTGCCATCAATATTAACTCTGTGACGCCGAACTTTCTCAAGTAATTGCTCCATGCACTCTGCAGGATGAACCAGGTCACCATCTGGGGTGCCCCAAAAAGTAAATGCCTCTTCCACTTCCTGTTAAAAACAAAGAGGAGACAAGATGGTTAAAATAGGAGTTCAAAACAATATGAGAAAAACAAAAATACAAAGGTCAATGGCTATATGGCAAAACTGTCACAAAATAAAACCTTACTCCATATTTGGTGTCAATGCACATTTGTCTATATATATATATATATATATGGGGAATATAAGTTTTTAACAAAAGATAAAACCAAACAAAACCATAGTAAGTCTTCCGTGGGAAACTAAAAATTAATAGTAATAACACAAATAAATGCAAGTGAAAAGGAGGAGAAAAGGGTTACCTCAATAAAAGCCTTTGGATTTGGGCAGTTCTGTTGTTTTGATAAATTAAGTGTGCATTCTGCAGCAGTACGGCCATCTCGGCAGGCAACAGCTTTGAAAAATTCCACCAAATTTACCCGATCACTGCCAGAGAGTTCAGCAGTCATGCCTACATCAAGGAAAATTACATGAGGCTTTGATTTGAAGAGCCGTTTGCGAGAACTGCTCGGAGACACTCGGACAAGGATATTTCCAGGATGCATGTCTGCATGAATGAAGTTGTCCACCTGAAAGAAGACATCCCAATGTCTTGGAAGCTAAAACTTCGTAATGTTCAATATTAAAACTACCATAGGAGCCCCGCTTCTTTTAGTTCACATTAAAAATCACGCCATAAAATGGTTATTAATAAAAGTCGACAAACAAAATACTGACTTGGATAAGAAAATTGATTATATACTAGAGATGAGATAAATAAGCACACCTGCAGCAATATTCTCCTAAAAGAAATTTTTTTAAAAAATATCTAAACAACCAAGACCAGCTAATTAACTAAGAAAGGCTGTCAAATCACCACACATCACCACATCCAACAAAGAAACCCATCCAAATGGCAACCGCAACTTGCAAGATTACTAATTTATCATACTGACATACACCTCGATGAATATAAAACAGAAATACAACACTTCGAGGGAATCCACTTTTACCAAGTTTACACTTCATAGTTGCTTATTAGATAAACGAGTCATCTTAATTACAGTAATCCCAGCCCACATCTTGAAGGTATGTATGTATTATCTTTGTTTCCTACTGATTGCTACAGTCCTCCATGCAAGTTGAAATATGTAGGATTATGCGTGTCCTTTTTACATGTGGCTAACAACTTTTTAAATGTTCTGACTCCCTAGTTATATTATTTCAAGTAATGAGTAATAATGATGCGCCCTTTATGGAGCATAATAAATCAAGAGCACTCAAAATAAAAGCATTGAAATTGACGTTATCACCAACCACCAGATAGCAATGGCACAAAAATTTTCAAATAAGAGATACTTTACCAGAAGCATCTTCAAAAGTGCATGAGTCCCAATGTGTGCAAGAGCAGACTTAATCCTTTCATGTCCTTGAAGATCATCAACGTAATGCGAGACACTTTCTCCTTTTTCATATGTTTCTACCAATACAGCAGGGTGCACAAGTGGATAGACGGGCTTGGGGAAAGAAACATCCTTCCATCGACGGAAATTGTAGATAAAGCGGCTCAAATGGGCAGCTTCCCTTGCAAGGTCAACTTGAGACATCATGAAAACTGCAAACTGTTGTACACTCTCATCTAATCTTAACCAATTAAGAGCAGGAATGAACATTGAAATTTTTGCCGCCAAATTTATAATAGCAAAATCCCTTCTGATTGATTCTCCCACACCTGGATGTCTAACTTTCACTGCAACCACCAGGGGCTTTGCCTGTTGACCAGGATATTGACATTTTAATGAAGCACGATGCACTTGGGCTATGCTTCCAGATGCAACAGGCAGTTCTTCAAAATTATCAAAGATTTCAGAAATTTTTCGGCCAAATGCTCTTTCTATAGTTTTCTTTGTGTAGCTAAAACTATGCTCAGGAGCTTTGGAATGAAGTTCTGCAAGCTTAGTGCACAGATCTCGTGGAAACAGATCAGGCCGTGTAGCTGCCCACTGACCCCATTTTATAAATGCTGGACCTGACATTTCTAGCGTACGATGAACAACCTGGAGCCACAATTGTCGGAAATTGGGTCCAAGACAATCTGCAAATGGTGCCATCATGATACTTGGAGAGAATAATATGGCAAGATAGAGAGCTCTCACTAATAAGATAAGGCCCTCTACCAAATTGTATATAAATGCAAACATGTGATTGTACCCATCTTGCGCACGCATATACAAAGCATTTTGTGATTGGTAACGCTCAACATCTGCCCAATTTCGCTGAGCCAATGCAAACTCTCCACATGTAAATGCAAAAATGCCAGGAACTATCAAATAATAACGAGATAAAGCCAGGCTCACAGCCTGAGCAATCACATTTATGGTGGAAAATGCATCACGGCCACTGGAACAATACTTTCTGTACAGCACTTTCCAAGCAATTTGAGAATTACGTGCAACCGCATTACTTGCTGAGATGACAGAAGCATTCCTAAAAGAACAGAGTTTATGGAAGCCTCCCCGTGTCCCATACCACAAGAACGAAGTGCGTGCTTCACCAGTAAACTTATACTGCATGTACGACCTGCATTGGTGGACGTTCTGTCCAGCCGAGACAATCACCCCATTTTTACCTACTTCCTGGTGTCTGCTTCTATGAGTTCGAAGAACCGATTGAGCAGCTCCTCTTAAATGTCTAAGCATTTAAAATCTGCAAATCAATAATCAAGTCAACTACAACAAAATCACATAATCCACCCACATTTCCAGCTATGTCGCCCGGTATAATTTAAACAATTACTTTGGAAATACTAGCTACAGTACCTTCTCCTCACTTGTTCTAACCAGAAAAGGTACACTGAGCATTAAACTTCTGATGAGTAAAATAAATGTCTATTCCTATTTCCTACAAAAGGGCATCAACCAGTTTCAAAATCCCCCCAAAATTTTGTTCCCAATTTTTTGGAGTCTCCTCCACCTTTCAGTTGGAAGGTAAGAGTGCTAGCTCCAGAGGAACAGATGTGCACGACTCTACCTAACCGAAGTAATGAAGGTACTCAATTAGAACAAGGAACCCAAAAAGGGGGGGTTGATATTAATGGGCAACACAGATTTGAAAAGCTTTGGGGGATTCATAAAACAAAATCACATCACATCACGTGCATTCATTCTGACCCTCAGAGATTCATCCCTAGGGAGAGACAGACGACTAGTTATTCCGTTGATCAGATAAACACAGCTTGCCTCAGTAATCAACAATAAACATAATATATCTAACACCAGAAAGAAAAGCCAAAAAAAAAATGAATCTAAATAAAAAGTAGATAGAAACAACAAAAAAAAGAGAAGAGAAGAGAAGAGAGGATGTTAGAAGGGAAAGGAACCTGGGAAGGAAGAGGACATGCTAGTCTAGGGGTCGTTGACAGACAGACAACGATTGATTCAAGGAGGAGAAGAGAAGAGAGGCAACAGCTTCTACGTGAAATGAATTATGTGAATGTTGCAACTTTCAATGGTTGCCTCCCATGCCCAATACAAGCACAAACCCTAAGCCAAATGACGGCCTACCAAATAGGAAATCATAGTTTTGCCCATAATAATAATAGTAATTAGCCACATGAATATACGAATTCTGATTCTATATATAAAAAAAAAAGTTCTGGGTAAAAGACATAATGATCATGCTTTTTATGATTAAATTAAAAATTAATTTTATAAATGATTTAAATAAATTGCGTATATAATTTTATTTATTTTTTTGTGATTTCTTAAATAAAAAACTTTTATAATAAAACACAAAATAATAAAAATAATTTTGGTCAAATTAAGAATACTACCGGAAAAGTGGCCGGTTGTTTGACTGTGGAGCTGTTTCTCTTAAACGTAGAATCAAAAGAATTCATACAGCAATAGAAAAACAAAGGTGAATTTCGTGATATGTCATATGATGATTGTGTTTTAATTTATTGAAAATACAAAAAAAAAATGTTGATTGTCTTTTGATTCATTAAAAGAATTAGGAATAACTTAACGAATTTATAGGTTAATATTTTATTATTAGAACTTGTAATAAAAAGTCAAATTCAAAATGATTTTGTAAATTGTTTTTTATGACTGAAATAAGAATAGAATGAATATAATCTCTGTACTTTAATCATATCAGTTTCCTCAATATATTCTCTAAAATACAATAAAATACTAGATACTAGATAGAACTGATAAATGCAAATATACATAAAATTATAAGATTAAATCCAACTAAATCAGACCAAATTTGGGAAAATTTCAAAAATTACAATTACTTTGATAGAAAGGTTTTGAAATTAAATTATTTTTTATGGGTAAATTAAATTATTTCTTATATTATGATTTCTTTTGTAAAAAAATATTTGTTAATTAAACCAGTTCCTAAAACTTGTTGTTCTAAACTAATTTAGACAATTCAACCGAATAATCTTTTTTTTTTTGTGATACAGAGGCATGCAAGATTATAGTTTTTAAATCGAAAGATCATCCTATTTTTGTGGATTTCTTGGTGTCCAAGATACAAATATATGACTTTGCCGCATCCTCTTTGATCGCTTCGATGCTTTTCTCTAATTAAGTTTAGATGATGTAATTTCTCTGAATCATTTAACAAGTACCGTTGTGCTAACGAGATCAATTCATAGCCTCCATCACAAAATAATAATAATAATAATAATAAAGCGACCAATTCGTATTTCGTAGCCTTATTCTAGCGTCTCGGACGACAGCAACGTTTGTATTGTGACATCATAGAACGTGTCACGTTTACGTGTATAAATAAATTACACCAACGCCAATCCATTGCATAAGGTATGTCCTTATTTGTGCCGTTACACATTTAATCTGAATCCTGATAACAAAACTATCCATTCAAACGATGTTACTCAGACGAAAGCTTCATGTTAAAATTGTTACTGGGACAAAAATATTTGGTTTAACACGGAAGTTAATAAACTACTATACACCAAGTATGAACACTTGAAAATCAAACATTAATAAAAAGTCCAGCTAAATTACACGCATAACAACTGAAGCAAAATCACACAAAATGACGAAAAATGAAATCTCGAAACAAGAACATGGAAAATGGACCAAGGAAATCGCAATGTTCAATGTCATTGACGCTTCCTACTATTCTTGGGTTCCTTCTGCGAATTGAAGTAGATAGCGGCAACTGGAAGACCAAGGTGGTGTTGGGAGGCAAATTCGCGAGTATTAAAATTGGCACGCCCATTTGGGGGCCCAATTCCAAGTAGAGGCCCACCCGTTTGCTTAAATGCCGCAAAGACGTAGCGATGAATTCCCACTGGTGGGCTTGGCCCCATGTACATCACCAATTCCCTCCCTGCAGTGAGATCACCCCCACATCACATAAATAACATTCTACGTATAATTATATTATTTTGAGATTTAATTTCAAAGTGTTATTAATATTAAAATATTTTATACCAGAATTAAATTAGATATTCTCTTATTATTGTTAAAAAATTAACATGTGTAATGTTATATGATTAATTGATAATAGAAAATAGTGCCGTATTGTTAATTTATTGTGATATCTTAAAATTAATTTCACTATTATTTTACTAGAACTAGAATATTCGTCACATTTATCGACAAGGTCAAAATTATGTTGTTCCCCCTTCTGGAATAATAAGAGCTGGCTGACCTTGAGTGGCATCGGAGCCCTCTGGAATATCGACAACCATCCTGTCAATCATCAATTTCAATCACCATCAAAACAAATTATATATATCTTCATAATGCAAAACAGTTTTTTAGGGGAAAAAAAACATTGTAAAAGTTTAAGCTGATATTCAGCTTGTGAATAATTTTGGATTGAATAATAATAATATGAACCGTTTAATTAAACCTAGTGTGATATTTTGAATCACTAGAATGTCTATGATTACCACTGCATGACTACCTCCACCCACTTTACCTGGCATCATTTCATGCCCTTTTTGTTTTTTTTTAATGAAAAATGCTTGGATATATTCACATTTTTTCATTAAAAAAAATTGATACGTACAACCTCTTTTAAATTTGAGAAATACAGTCAACTATTGTTTATATATATATATACTCATTTGTCAACCTGTGAAATTTACTACCATTATAGGACAACTCAAAAAAATTTTATATTAATAATTACAGGATAATAAATAAATGAACAAGCAAGAAGATACACATACCGTTATCGCAGTTGGCGACTTTGCATATGAACTAGTTATTTCATTATCCTAAGCAGGAAAAGAAAAAGGAGAGAGAAAGGAAAAAAAAATGTGCGAGCATTATATATTTTTGACGATCAACAACGAAGTAAAAGTCTAAATACCAATGGAGCCACTCTCTGTATGTTGGTTCACTAGGACTTGGAGCATCAGGATCCACCATTACCTACCAAAAAAGTAATAATAATAAATAATGCTAACTAACTACTTTTTCAATTTCACATAAAAATCAATTTCTCTCACTTTCCATGATATAATATGATAGACCATTTGACGAAAATAACATAACAAAAAACTAACATATATTTAGTGAGTTGCATATATACCAGTGTGTAGAGATTGGGACCATTAGAGGCACCGAGAATTCGAACATGAGGTATGTCAGCAGCTAGAAAAGGTTTGATATCACAACCGTTAGCAACCTGTTTGGAGCCGCAAAGCACCGTGATTTCGGCCGCCGGAGCAAAAGGGTCGATCACGTCTCCGATGACCTTCCCAACGGCCAGTGCCCCAATTGAACGACCCATAATAAGCACACTGCAATGCCCACGGGAATAATGAAAGGTAACTAACTAGCAAGCTAGGGAAGCTAATAATTTATTTATAGTGTGGTTTTTTGTTGGTACAATTGGGATCTTTACGTCAACGTTGTTGCGTTTGGTGGGAATGTGACACGTGTGGGCAAGGCTATGTTGAGTGGCATTTGTCCTTTCCACTAAGATGGTGGCTGTAGAACACGTGTTGCTTCTTTGTTCGCCAGACGGCTGATAATGCCTCTACACTGTGCGGAGCATTCACAAACATGTGCCGCCACAACACCCATTTACCTAGATGCCCTTTTCGCCCTATTTCCTAATCCATTTGTATTACTTTTATTTATTTATTTATTTTATAGGAAAAATTCTTTGAAATATTTAAGTGCTGTGTATTTTTTAGTGATGAATCTTCATGATTTTGTATTTTCAAATTACGTGAAATGAGCCATATAAAATATACTAACAAGAGTACTTAAGTGCATTAATAAACAAATTTATACTCTTATAAAGAGGACTAAAGATCAAATCATGTAAAAAATAATAATTGTTGAGTGGACTTTTAATTGTAACAATAGTCAAGAGTGTAATTCCAAAACAATATTAGTGAAGATGTTCCAAAGACAATAGAGAGCGATTCAAATGAAAGGAATTTTTTTTTTAGGGTAGACGAAGGAATGGTTTAATGTGAGTAAATAAATAGCAAGAGTAGTAAATGTCAATATCATTGTTGAATTTTATATAAATAATCAGTATTAAAATATCATATGAATTTTTTAAGTGATCAGACTATTTAATTGATTTTTAATCCTGATCATTCATATTTGATTATATGACCAAAATTTATTTCTCTCATTCTCATAATAAATTACTTATTAACTGGAGTCACCCTTTATATGTCAGATGATTATTTAAAAAAGTCACATAACTTTATATTTTAATCTTGATCATTAATATAAAATTTAATGGTTCAAATTTATTCCTCCTCTCACATAAAACCACTCATCTCAGTTGATTTTTTTTCGTGTGTATGTATATAATTGAAACAAAACCAAGACCTAATTTATAAATATAGAAAATGTCATAGAATGATTATTTTTCTTATTAGATAACCTACAAATATTAAAAAAATATAACATGACAGAAAATTCGTCCTTGGATAAGTACTTGATTAGCATCTCATACATTCATTCTTTAGTTGGGGGTAATGCAGTCCTTTCAACCCACTGAAAACCCACAAAAAAAGGACAAGAATTTGTTTTTCTTTCCTAAATTGTAAAGTTTATAAACAACGCAAGTGTTTGTTTTCATTTCTTAGCATGTTCCCACTTGACCATTTTTTTTTTTGTTGGTATAGTAACCAAATTGCTATTAATTGTGTATTAAGCCAAAAAAAACAAAATCGAAATCAACTAATTAGAACACATAAAACCACAAATGAACAATATACTTGACCTATTCTTACTTTGTTTTCAAATAAAGGAAAATTTACAAGAATTTTGTTATGTGCATTCCTGTATGTCTGCTTAAGCGGACATATAATATTTCTAAAAGTTTCACTCGAGAGCTTGTTATATCTTAAATTGCGTGGCTCATGTATACATTAGTAGGGGATGGCAAATATTAAACTATTTAGAGCTTAATTAATACTTCCTTCATTTATCCCATCCGTCCAAAACAAAAAATAAATATAAAATAAATATATTAAGAAAATAATAAATAAATCTTGATAATAATATAAAACTATGTGAGTGGATAAGATTGTCCTCTTGAAAAATAAAAGTAAATAAATACAATTAATTAAAGTAAATAAACACAATTAATCATGCTAAGAGTATTAATGATTTCTTGATACGACAAATGGATATATATTTTAAAATAAAAAAATCTAAAAGATTTGAGATATATAGTGAAATAAAAGGGAGTCGTATATTTGTAGAAATTGTTTTTGCAGTGAAAGAAAAATGACTTGGCTTAATATTGAATTGAATCGGTATAGAGTTTTGGATTTAGGTTTTACTTGTGATAATTCTTCATTCATCTCTCGCTTTTTAATTTATCTGTTTTTTGGTCAAAATTTGTTTTGTTTTTGTTTTTGTGTTTGTTTGTGAGGTATAACTTCTGTTTTTGGGTCAATGACCATGAGGGTATATCCATTTCTGATTTGTACACCAGATTATGAGAGCAACAGAAGGTCCAATTCTCCAAATTGGGCTAAACCCAGAGCAACCTATTCTATGAATGGGCTTAGCACTACTGTTTTAGAGTGACACTTAATGTTCTCGTCGGGAAAAAAGAAGCAACACCGCATACCAAAAAACAAAACACTTAGCATTATTATTATTATTTTTTTGGGTATGCCACTTAGCATTCTTTACATGATATGTATATTGACCCAAAAAGTGTTTATATGATATTCAAATCATCATGTTCAAGTAAAGGTGCATTTTGGTCTATGACATTGTATTTATACTTCATTTTAGTTTCTAGAATCAAGAAGTTATCGATTTAATTCCTAAAAGTATAACATAGAAACTACAAGGACCATGCTCCAACCATGGTAATTCCTCCACCTCATTTACTATTTAACTCATCAACCCTGAGTATAAAATTGACACATGCTTATCAATCCAACCCCGGCCCAGAAAATACCTGAGGTTGTCTCCATCTATATACCACCATTATTTTAGCTGCCTCATATTACTTTGACATAAGAAAACCTCACCCCCAGTAATAATCCATTCAAAGGAACTTTCCACGGTGATGTTAATTTAATTACTCAGCCCATGGATTGTAGCTCCGACACCAACCATCTCAACCACACCAACACCTAACAGCATAGATAGATAAGTACTATGCCTACATATCATAAGTCAAATGCTGAACTATTTGTCCAAACTTTCCACTTCTGTGGACTCACTCCTACATCCGGATTTGAAGTTCCATGCTTGTCTGTATCACATTTCCACTTCTTGAGACCGCCAGCAACACTTGCAACGCATAGTATTAATTGCAGAACTCCATCCATGACTTTAAGATGTCTCTCCCAGCATTAAGGTGACGGTTTTTCTCCTCTCTTGGTGATGTAATCCCCTTCATACACCGTAAATTTTTATTTTTTATTTTTTATTTATGTTTAAATTTTGTAACAGACTTTGTTCAGCTATCTCTAATTAGTTCATAGCTGTAATCACATATACTGACCCCGAGTGGGCGTATGCCCTTAAAGGTGACCAAAGTCATTTTCCAAATAATTTAAGACTTTTTATAAGGATTGCTGCTGCATAAATCAGCTGACGGTACTTTTAAGGGGATTATAGGTCTAATTTCAAGCATCATTAACCTAGTCATAAAACATATCTTTTCAATCAATCACATCATTAAGCTATTTGTTAACGGAGTAGACTCTGCAATTATTCTGGCATTTCGATTATGTGGATTGCCACGGAGCTGTTCCAACAAGTCAATTTCATTTCTCGGGATGATTTTAACTCTCTGCATTATTTCAGATATATAGTCACTCAGATTCCATGCACACATGGTGGATTCAAATCTGGAGTTGAATTTCTAACTTTATTTCAAATTAAATGACCTCTTACTTAGGGATTTATATTTGTTTAAAAATATTTTACTTTAAAATGTCAATAAAATATTAATCATTTTATACTAATTTTATCTTTATCCACATTACCTTAATTAAAAGATAAGGATTCTCTCACTTTAAAAAGTGAAATAAGAAAAGATTTTATCTTTAAATTAATAAATTTAAAAGTTGGTTACTTTTTACTTTATCGATTTAAAAGTGAAATTCCTTACTCTATTCTCTAGAGTGATCAAGTAAGATCACTTTAGATAATCCAAATCTAGTCTTTTGGATTAACTTCTTTCAAGAATTGAGATTATTTAATGGTTTTATTAATTATTCTGGAAATAACCTTAAATTGATATTTATTTTAAAGTAATAAGAGTATAATTTGAGCTTTTTAATCTGTTCGTATCTTAACATGGGAAAATGACCTATACATGCGGTTCATCTCAAGTTTGTCTTTGTTGTTGAGCAATAATAAAAAAAATATCTCCCATTAACAAATATATATATATATATATAGTCCATCTATTTTTTTTTTAAAGAAAAAACTTGAGTTGTAGTAATTCCATCATATATATTAACCTTAACAAAAATGATAAAAATTTGAGTTTAACAAAATCATAAATAAAAATATTTAAAATTCTCCCTAGATAAGAAATCTTCAGTTGAATTTCTTGCTGATAGCGAATATCAGCACATCACACATCTGAAAATCATGATATGTACCAAACAGATCTAAACTAAAGGGTTAGGTTCAGCACAAAAGTCCTCTTATATGTCTAGCACGTTTTGCACTATTTATCTATGGAAGCAAGTGATAATTCAAATCGGACGTTTTAAATATTTTAAACAGTTCTGAAGGAGGTTTTGGGTCAATATAAAAATGATCTATAAGTCGTGATAAGGGCTATCTTTTTAAAGCAGGTTGAATGTTTAGGCATAATGCATAATGGGAGGGGAAAGTGGCATTTTGTCTATTGAAGACAACAAGACATCAACTCGCAAGGTGTATAAGGGACGGTGGAGACTCCATTTCATGTTTCAGATAATGAACTATAATTTCTAGTTACTCTTATTTATACCTTTGTCTATCTAATTCTCTTATTTGGGCCAGCCTATACATGTTAAGGTTTGCTATAAGGTAAAAATGGAGTGAACCACCATGTTAAGCACATTTCATAATAAAATATACACATTGTTCGGCCATTATCTTTATGGAAAAAAAGTAATACTATTTTGATATTTAAAAAGTAGATGTTCATCTTTAACTCTTTAATTATTAGATATGATAATAATGGTCTTTACTCACCTTTTTTATCCATCATATTCATTGATGAAAAGATAGGTATTCAATTTTTTTAATATCAAAATAACATTTTCAATTGGAAAATATTACTTGCTATGGAACTGCTGATTGTGTCCCATTTTGAATTACATATTGACATTGAATTATTAAAATCCTGAAAATCGAGAAATCAAGCCAGCTTTCCCATGGACGGATTGTCAAATTCCCCCACTTATGACTTTCCAACTAAATAAAGGACAAAAATGAAGTGGGGATAGAGAAACTAAGAGCCTGTTTGCTTTGTCAGTTTTTAGTTTTGTGAAGGAAAAATTGAAAAAACTGAAAACTAAAAATTTCAGTTTTCCCTTTACAAATCTGGAAAACTGAAAAATAGAAAGCAAGCAGGCCCTTAATCTCTCTCATTTTACTACACAATGCGAATTTCAGAATGAGGGTTGGAGATCTGACAGTCTGAACTTCTCTAAATTTCAAAAAGCCGAGACAAAACCTATTGTTTGATAATTTTTGTTAGAATATAAGATCATTTTTCCGATCCCTACCCAAAACTTAACAGTTTGTGGCGTTCAGATTCAATTTTTAATTTTTAATTTTATTTTTTTAATATTTTATGAAAAGAATATTAAAAATTAAATTTTAAATTTTTTATATTTTTAGTGTTTTTTCATAAAATATGAAAACTTATAAATAAAATCTGAAATCAAATAGGCCATAAATTATTTATAAGAGAGAATTCTCGCATCAACTACCATGTGATTCTCTTTTTTCTAGCCCATGATTAAAGTTAAACTACTACGGAGTAGTTTACTAATTAGCCTAAGATTCCTGCCATAAAAACAAATATATTATAAGTCAATATAGCCGTAATGCCGCAAGAGAAAAATTGCCCACTATGCCTATTTTTTCTCCTCATTCTGCTTCTCATTGCAAGTAGACAGAGCAAAGAAAGAGAACATTGATAGCCTAGAGAAAAAGATTTAAAAAGAAAAGAAACTCAAGCGAAGACATAAACCCACTTTAAGAGTTTACTTATTCAAAAGCTTTTGAGGTTTGAAGGCAGCATATTTTCTTTGGGCGGTCGAGACAGAAAGCGAGGGTCGGAACTCGGACACATGAGAGTCAGAGACCAGCCAGCCATACCCTCCTTAATAATACAGATTACAGAGACATGCATGTCGTTGTTTTGTGGACACGTACGTTGATATCTGCGATCCAAATCTTATCATCATCGTCTTTTCTTTGAAACGATAAATACGACTTCGTATATATGCACCCCTTGATGTGTGCAAATTTGTCAGTCAATTTTTTAGTCTGTTGACGTAAATGTGACGAACAGCTTACATGCGTGCAGGAGAAATAGTAGGCAGGCAGGCACCACTCTGCAATAATCAGTATTCAGTAATGTAATGTAATGTAATTACACAAAGACTAGCTTAGGGTCTGGGGACCTAATTCGAATCGTGCGAGTTTGGACAAAACCAAGCGAATTGAAGCTAATAAAGTATAGAAGGTGATTTGGCAAGCCTACCTGCTAGTCCATTTAATGCAGAAACTGTGATTGAAATATGAGTATGTGGCTGAAAATTTGGAGTTGACCGAGAACTAAGCATAGACACTCATAATAATTGTTGCTGCATATGGATATGATAATTGGAGAGGAGGAATCTAATTGGATGAACTGAACTGTGATGTGATGAACCGTGGTGCATCTGTGTAGAATTCCATTAATTAGCTGTTTGCTCATTGGTGGCTCCAGCCACCTACATGATTGATTATTTTTTTTTTCCTTCACAACAAAATTTGAAAGATAATTTAAATTTTTTTCATGAATTAGGATTATTTTTTCTTCTCATAACTAAATGCTAATATATTATTACATCATGACTGAGTAATGATTTCTCTTTTTCTTGCTGAGACATAATTTGATCCTAAAAAGTTAAAACTGATAATTAGTGTTCTGTTGCATTACGATAATTAACTTAATACACTTCTTGTAATAGGTTTTGGATTAATAGATGAAAACTAGGAAGGCGAAAAATGACAAAACAAAAATTGAATCCATTATCAGCGTACGTAACATTTTTACATCAATTCGAGGACAAATTGGTCAAGGATAGTTATAAATGTGGGGTCCAGCCGGCAAGATTGGAGTAGTCGGGGAGAAGTTTTTTCACGCGTGAACAAAGAAAATCATTGTTACGCGTGAAGAGCTTCAGATCAAGGAGAATTTTCAACGCTTGAACAGTGAAATCACTGTTCACGCATGAAGAATTCGGTCCTAAAGGAGAATTTTCAATGCGTGAACAGTAAATTAATTACTGTACACGCGTTAAACTTCCTCTGTAAATAGAGGCGATGAAGCAACCTTCAGAGGCATCAAAGCAACAGCGAAAATACAAGCTGCATAGAGAGAAAAATACACAGAGCTTGTGTTATTTTTCTGGGAGTAAAAGAAAAATAGGGAGTGTAAGTAAATCCCAGAGAGTGTGAGTAAATCTCAGAGAGTGTAGGGTGTGGGTATATACACCGGGAATAATTTTTGGGTATCATCTTCATTACTCCTTGGTACTGCAAAAGTGTAGTATTTGAATAGGAGGGTTCTCACCGGGAAACACTATATTTACCTCTTGGATTGGAGAGTGTGGAAAGGATATTGTGTAATTATCCTGAATATAGTGGAATATTTTTCGGAGTTTGTCCAGTGATTTTTCCTCCGATATTTGGGGGTTTCCACGTTAAAAATTCGGTATGCATATTTCTTGATCTATTTTGGAGGCGTGAATAGTGATGTGGGTCCCACCACAGTGAATAGTACTCCAAATTTACTATTTATGAGAATAGTGATATGGTTCCATGCTGTCCGCGTGAACTATAAGTGGGCCCACCGTAAATAGTGATCAATGGATCCCTCTGTGAATTACTATTCATCCAGATATTTACTTTTCCGCTGCGCTGCGCCGATTGGTAGATTTAATTCTATCAAATTTATTTTAGTACTCATTGACACACATTAGGCATCATTTAATTATACTGTGAATCAGTCTCTGAGTCCAACAATAAACTTGTAGTATAATTGTTACAAGAAAAATAACAAACCGACCAGGTCATCCTCCTCTAATCACCAAAAGGTCTAGAAATAGGAGGTGGTTGAGCAAGAATTTACGCAGCGCAATGGATTTGGTTGTGCTGACTGCTGAGTAAGGATGGAATGGAATCTTCTTAAAAGTGATATGAAGGAATATATCTATAACCTATGATAGAGAGAACTGAACTGAATTATAGAAGGAGGACATAGAGTGAAACGGTTACACACGCAAATGCAACAAAACAATGTAATCACTCCACTACTTGTAGCGTTTTTCGAAGTAAGCCCGGCAAAAAAGGTAGAGTACGTAGCAACTATAAATTGCAGATTGGCTTTTGCGTTTTAAAGCAAAATGAAGTCGGAAAGAAGCGAGCAAGGACATGATAGTCGGCATGACCCACGAATTTATCGGTGCATGTGGCAAATAAAACCATGTACAGCTGATTCGGAGTTATATAGAGACGTGTGCATATTGGAGAACAACTACAAACACAAAAGGACATGCATACATAGTAAAAGTATATATGAAGACACAAATTAAAGGGAGGTGGACTTGGCTTCCTAGTTCCTTTGTTTGCTTCTAGGCGTGGTCCTATTCGTTGTGACAATTAGTCCATTACGTGCACATGCTACATCTTCCAAATTCGTACTATTTGGACTGCTCCCCTTTGATTTCACTGAAACGATATGACATGCAGTCGAATACGCGTTATCGAAGAATTTGAACGGCACCAAAGAATTGAAAGAAAAATATTATTTTACCACTTAAAAATGAGTGTTTAAATGAAATACTCATTCTATTATTATTATTGAATGTGATAAATATATAAAAATAATGAAAACTGTTGGGTGTTTCGTATAGACATTCACTTTTAATTAGGTGTTAGAATAATATTTTTATAACAAAAATGTCATAAGTGTCGCCTGTTTGGAGAACAGCACTCGTGCTCATCTGTTTCCAGCATTTCAGCTCTGGATCAACATTCAACAATCTTTAGTACTACTCGTTGTTACAAATTAAATATGAAAATCAATTAAAAAAATTATCATTGTTTCATTATAATTAATCAGTTACATGAATCAAGATGAACAGGTAGAACTCAACAAAAAGTTGCATTATTATGTAATTATCCTTTAAATAATATAAGCTATTGCTAAGCATAAATTTGATATTTATGTAAAATTTAATATGCCTAACTATTTTTCTGTAGGTCAGATGTAAGTTTAATATTATTAAAATACAACGAATTCACAATTCCGGCCCTGCAACAGCATACAGCTTTAATTTGTCAACTCAATCATCACGAACATATTATTGCACGCAAATCGATGATCCACAGAAGATGGGCCAAATACGACCCGGATAAAATATAATATAATACGAGTATTGGCATTATTTTATTTCATTAAAAGTTAAAAAATAATATTTGACATTATATATGTTGAATATAAAATAAATAATTTATCTATTGATAAACTTAAGATACTAATTAATTAAAATAATTTAAATCAAAATTTTAAATTTCATAAGTAATATTTTTAAAATATAAAATTTTTTAACATTATTAAAATATTTTTTTTTATAATTTTAAAAATAAATAAAATGAAGATTTTTTTGGTATTCATGATAGTTTTAAAGATATCAATATCAATTATCAATGAGTGATTATTATTTAATTATAAATCTCCCTACTTTGAATTTCTTTTATATTTTTTATTACAAAATTACACACGTGATTTAATATATATCCTTAATTTTTAAAAGGTACTAAAATCCTTTAAAAAAATTGACAATAGCAAATAAATTTCATAACAAATATTAAATTTTAATGTTACTCCTTTTGATTGGCAATAAATTTTCAATTTTAAAATTTTAGTTTACACAAATAATTGTCCATTTAGGAATTGTAGATAATATTTATTATTTTTTTTTGCGGTTATATCCTATAACAAAGAAGAGAGAAAGTAAATGGAAAGAAATAATTAAAGAAAAGAGATAATCAATATTAAGGATAGTATTAAAAAATATACATCTAGAAGAAGTTACTCCCTTCGTCTAATTAGAAGTGTTTTTCCAAGTAAAAAATAATTTATCCAATATTATATATATATATATATATCATTTGAGAGTTTTAAGAAAATATTAATTATTTTTTCACTTTTATCCTTGCACATATTCTCTTACACATGAAACTTTTCATGATAATTATTGTATGATTTTCTAAAATAGCAGTTTTGTCAACATAATATTTTTCTTATGTACTTCTTTCGGTCTATAATATAAGTCACTTAAGGTTATACATGAGAATTAAGTCAATGATTGGATTCCACTGATCTATAAAAATAATAAAATAAAAGATAAAAATATCTTTTATCATTTATTATAATTTATCTCCTCAACAAATCATCACACTTACATCTATTCATTCTCACTCATCATAAATATACGGATAAAATAATTAAAAAATAATTAATATTTCCTCAAAATATAAAAATGACTTGTATTTTGAATCAGACATAAAATCAAAAACGAATTATATTGTAAACTGGATGTAGTACTTTTTATACTTTCTCAATCTATGAGCCAAAATCTTAACAAATAATTTTTTTCAATTTATATGCATGTTTAATATTTAACAATTATTTCTAACTGCAATTAGGAGTATACAGAATTTCTTTTTTTATTATTATTTTAGAAAGTTTACGTGAATAGGGTCCATTTCGACATTATTGAGTCCACGTATCTAAAATGCTGATGCAATTAATATTAGTTGCCCATTTATTAATGGTGACGCTCTAACAAAGAAAAAAATTGAAAACACAGCACAGGAAGCACGGCTTGATCGTCAATATAAAGCAAATGTATGGGCCCCACATATTGCGGTGTCACCGACACATAGGGGACACGTGCCCCCAACTGTTTGAGTCAAAGCCCCAATTACCCATAATCCCCATGCAAATCATTACTTTATCATTTCATTATTATAAGCATACGTGATAAGACAGTAACCCATCACAAGTGTCCCGGACACGTGTCAAACCCACGTGCCCCGGCTTCCCTTCGCCGGCACTCGCCGGCATCTTGCACTCGCTGTCGGGATCTCTCAAACCTAACCTTGGCTTCCTCATCATTGTTTCAAAAAGATTTTCTCTTTTCTATCATCACTCCCTACACATATCATGTGTATATTCCCTTCACTTTAATTATTTTTTCACTTTTTCCTTTCTATTTTTGATGATAATTGCTAATTCAAGAAAGGCTCAACTGAAAATATTATAAATTATAACTAACTATGCATATAGTAAGCAAGAAAAAAAAGTAAAGTAGGTGCTGCGCCAAGAGAATATTGAATAAAAATAGTATACATCCACGCAGCTGACAATACTACAATTGAAAAAAAAATTAATATTAATGTGATCAATCATATTGCTCTCTTCATTTTTCTATGTTTTTGTCTGCGAATAAAACAAAAAAGCGTATACATCACTAATGCGGCTTTTCTTTTTTTTTTTTGTGTATAAGGCTTTTCTATTTTGATAAAACACAAGTCAAACATGGCTTGGGAGTGATGTGATTGGTTTTAATATAGTTTAGTGCTTTCTTTAAATAATCCCCACTAAATCTGGTTGCTAATTTTTTGTTTTTATGCATATTTGGTTGCTAATTAAAGCAGGGCAAAAACAGACATGCACAGTGTCATAGCAATAATAGAAACTTTGATCTATTAAACAATGCTGAATTGAGAAATTTATAATATCAATCATAGTAATAAAGTTTAGAAAATGTTACAAGTATCAACACCACTGATCCTGATCCCTGGTTATGTACCTAGCTAGATACCCCAGAAAACAATGGGGTAATATAATCAACCTTTTTGGTTGATTGATGATTAACCTGATCAAATTATTATTCTTACATGAACTCACTCACATCTAAAACATCAGGGATTTCAAATTTCAACATGTTACTGCTCCCATAGCTTTCTCTCTCATCCTCTGTGCTGTTGATATAGGGTGTTGAGCTCGAATTCAACGTTGTGGGGCTTGACGAAGGTGTTGACATAACCGAAGCAAAGCTGAAGTTGGGGTTGCCGTTATTGGAATGGAAGGTTGAAGCTTCGGACAATGAAGAATCCATTATGAGATTTTGACTATTATCAGAACTATAATAATTATTATTATAGCTTGATAACTGAGGGATATTACTGTAGTCCTCTGTTAAGGTGCTTAAAGCAATTTCATTAATGAGCCAATCACTGAGCTGCGAATGTTGTTGGTAACTATGGTCGGTGATGTTTGATGGGTATGTGTTCACATTGGGTTCAACCAATTGTGCTTGAGTCAAAGGCAATGAAACACAAAGGTTATTGTTCAATTGTTGAACTGGATCTTGATATTGGACAAAGTGTGGGTTTTGGTTCTGAATTTGAGGATTATTGCAGGGATGGTTGTTCTGGTGACCAATTTGGTCACTAGTACTGTACTGGAGCTGTTCTTCTTCACGTTGTTGAGAAGAGATGAGTGAGGAAGCCAGCTTTAGAAGCTCAGGGTTCACCATAGGGTGCATGCCAAGGAGCCTTTGGATGTTGATTTGTGATGATGAACCATAGAGAGATGAGTTTAGGATGGAAGAGAGGTCCAATAGGTCAAGTCTTGGGCTGTGTGTCACTGGATCAATTCCCATCCTCAGAAGCCTCTTTCTGATATGTGTGTTCCAGTAGTTCTTGATTTCATTGTCTGTTCTTCCTGGTAATCGAGATGCAATAGCAGACCATCTACAAAGAAAAACCCAGTAATTAATAATAGCACTATTAGCACTTCAATTATAATATATTGAACTCAAACTCTGTATATAATAATAAGAAGAAAGAAAAAGAAAAACTCACTTGTTGCCAAGAATGCTATGTAGCTGAATTATTGTCTCTTCTTCTTCAAATGAAAACCGACCTCGCTTTATATCTGGCCGGAGATAGTTTGTCCACCGTAGACGGCAACTCTTTCCACATCTTTGCAACCCTATTATATTCCATGAAAAATAAATGGCCACAACCCATTAAATTAGTTCAAACTACAAGCACACATATATATGATATACCTAAAGAAGAAGCAATTTCCTTTTGTTTTGGAACAAATATAAGATGCATGCATGTTGAAACAAGAGACATACCAGCATTCTTTGGGAGAGTCCTCCAGTTTCCGTAACCATGTTTCTGAATGTAATCAATGAGTTTCTGGTCCTCCTCGGGTGTCCATGGCCCTTTCTTGAGGCCATTCTTGTCACAACAAGGTGCTCTTCCCATGGTATAGTGCTATGGTTGATTAGCTAGACGTAGCTCTCTTTGAGAAGTTAAGTAAAGATTTAAACTCGTTGAGCTAATTAAGCTACTTGATTGCTCAATGAGTTTGCTTGAAGCTGAGGAGGGAGTAATGGAGGGAGAAATTTTGGAGACGTGAGAGAATAGATAAGGAAAAATGGGGGGGCTAGCTAGTACTAGCGGAGAGACAGAGAGAAAATGGAGTTATGATTTGTAGGGTCCGTAAATGGAACGTACGTAGTTGATGTATAAATAGCAACAAAGGTGCAGAGGGTAAGAAACAAAGCGCAAGTCAAATGGATTCGGTGCCGTCCTTAGTTATCTCAGTGGCTACGTGTCTCCTCTGATCACAGAAATTTTAATTTCTCTATCTTTGCATGCTTCTCTGATCTCTCTTATTTGCCTTACCAATTATTATACATCTAAAATGAATTAAACAATTGTTGTAGAAAAAAAAAATCTTTCAATTACATCAGTGGGATGTGGATAATTATATGTATATATGTTTGATATTAATTAATTTTTCATAAACTATTACTAAAGTATTGTATACCATCGGGTGAAGGCAACATTTTCCGGGGAGTGTGACCCCTACCTTTCTGGATTCATATTAGCTGTAATCAACATCACAACGCCACGTACCCCCCTTCTATGACAGACGCTTTTCTTTACAAAGACTATGTTACAGAGTCTCCACGGCGTCCATTTTCTTCTTTTATGCATGGCTTTTCCTACCTTTCTTTTGGCTAGCTAAAGCTTTAAGTTGCATGGCTACCTGATCTGTACACACTATATATTTAAATTAGTGTTTCATTGACTATTCTCCTCTCTAGCAGCATATCAAGCTGGCTCGTGTCATTGTGAAGTCTGCATAAAAATTAGGTTAATATACTTTATTGGCCTTTATTTATGTTATTGGAAAAGACACGTTTGCCCCCTTAATTTCAAGCAATCATTGTATTCCACAAGCCCACAAGGACAGACATTTGAGCAAATATAAGTATGTTAGAGGGGAGTGGCAATTTGTCTATTACCACTTCTCATTAATTACAATCACTTACACTTTTTTCTAAAATGCCTTTAAATTTATTTTAATAATTAGTCATTTATTTATTTTTAAAATTAAATTAAGAATTGTATATATTAGAATTTCAATTATTATCTCTCCTTATTTATTTTTGTTATTTATGATATCTCTAAATATTTTGATTTTAAATTTATTTTGAAAGTTGTTATACAAATTTTAAATTCATTTTGGTTCATAATTTTTTCCTCATGTTACTTCTTTATTATTATTGTAGTTCTAAGACAAATTCATCTTGTTCTTCCTATTCTTAACATTAATTTGGTGTGAAAGTTATGAATGCATATAAAATGATTTAAATACAAAATTAAGATAGAGGCTTTTGAGCATCACATAATTGAAACCACAAATGTACCATGAAGTCGGTTTCCTATCTTTATCAATTCTATTATTTGTTTTGATGATTATTAGTAAATAGTAATGATCTTCGTTAGTTCATGTCAAAAAACAAAAAATCTTCTTCTTCTTGGTTTTGCCATCTTTTAGATTTTATTTCATTATTCTATCTATTTTGGAAAATATATAACGATGACATTTATGGAAAATAATGTTGTTATCTATAAAAATTGCCCTTAAAGAGCTCATTATGACCTTTGTGATTTGTGTGTTTTATTTATATTGTGAAGTGTTACATTTTATTTGTAATTAAATTTACAAATTATTTAAATTTTATTTCACTATACTTTTTAATTCAAGTTAAATATTATATTTAAGTTAGGAATTTTTGTATTATGCCAGAGATTTATTTGTTATAGTTACATTTTGTGTTTGATATACATTAACTAATATAATTATTAAATATAAATTAAAAATACCATAGTAGCAATATATTACAAAAATAATAAATTTTAAATTAAAGGCATTTAGGAATATTACAAATATAAATAATAAGTAAGGAGTGATAATAGATGATTAAAATTCTCATACACAATTTTTAATTTAGTAAAATATACAACTTAAGGGCATTTTAAGAAAAATATAAATAAACATAATTAATAAGAAGTGCTAATAGACAAATAGAAATGACAATAGTCTCTTCCTTTTAGAGGCTATCTGAAATGTTTGTATATAATAAATGCAAAGAATATTGGGGATGAGCATTTAATACGCCGTAGCAATAATAGAGTTCCCGGTGTTTGCCGAAATATGAGATGTATACGAACATTTATTATGCATGATGGGGATATATATGATAAGGCTTATTTATTTGAATTAATTGTCATGATGAAAAGTGATTTTTCAAAATCATAAAATGTCCGTTACATGCAGTGGATTATTAATTTTGATATGGACTTTGAGATACTTAACATCAAAATATGGCAGAATAACAGGGGATGTGGGAAAAGAAAAATAATCTCCTAGAAGTGAATTATACTCCAAAAACCATAAAAAAAAATGATACATTATTTGCTTTCAACGGATTCCTCTCCATTGCAAAAAAAGGGTATATCATCCACAGAAAGCATATTCTTCTCTCACGCGTGCCACTTTCAGTCAGGCTAGACCTACTTCACTCAGGCGAAAAAGGGTGATAGACGAGAGGAGTGCATCTATGTAAGTGAAGTGAGTTTATATAGACAAATTAGATTAGTTTTAAAATTTTCAAGAGGCCCTCAGCTCATGGAGGAGCAACTCGTCATATGCTGAATTATTAGACTAAATGACATTGAGCGCAGAATAGACATATTGATTGACATTTTTTTTAAAGGTTGGCACATAATTTGCTGCTAGCAAATTTTGTTTCTTTAATTTTTTTTTCTAACATTATCCATTGAAAGCAGATTCCCTTTCTAGTGTCCAAAAAAAAAAATTGGAACATAATTTGTTACTAACGGATTCTATTCCTTTAACCTTTTCTTTTGGGTGTTTTAGTAATATTATTCACTAAAAGTAGATTCCCTTCTAAGTGTCACCCCAGGATAATTTCACTGAAAATGTAGTATCTCAGTTTTTTCATCACTCGAATTCCATCGGAAAAAATTGACCCACATGCCGTCCCACATCAATTTATTTGCAACTTAAGGAGGGTTTATCGATCAATTTCAGATAAATAATTGATCTAAGGTCTAATTAATAGTTAAGAGAAGCTTCTTACGTCTAAAGGCGAACTGAAACCTTTATTTCATTAGCATTTAAAAATAAAATCTCCTTACTTTACTCTCTAAAGGGACGTTCTCATTTTAGAGAATTTTTACCATAGGGTAAAAGGTTTGTCTAATTAACTCATGTGCTAATTGACTTTTCTGAAAAGGCAAGTAATCTTTGATCGAATATGGCACATTTTCAATGCCGAGTTTAACTGAAATTATGACCGAAGTGATTGTGTCTAAGTTTTAAAAATAAAGAGTGGCAGGAATATGTGTACTTATATATTCATCACAAGTTAAAAGTACCTTACAGCGTCTTATCACTTGATAATAACAACTTTGTCATCGAGCAATATATGTAAATACAGAGTAAGCTATACAAACAATTTACCAGTCAAAAATGTAATACTCACACGTCCTAGATATTATTGATCATAAAAATATCAGTGTATATAGAAAAGGAAAGCGATAGAGAGATAAGTGAATCCATAATGTCCAACATGGAAAAGTCAGGAGACGAGCTCAATGAAAAGGAGCAGAAGTTCTTGATCCTAAGACCCCCATTCTAGATGATATGTGTCCACCCTGAGACCGACATCTTAATCTTATTGGATGGATGGCTTTATAACTCATATACCTTTCATCTTCTTAATTTGTTTTTCGTTTCAATAGCCAATCCTAGTTTCTTTTAGGTGATCTCAACTTGCTGGTCTTTTGGCAAGTTTAAGATTACATGGGATGTGAGTTGTTATATTTATGTGGGCAGGGTAAAAAAATTAATAAATAAGTTTAATGTATAATTTTACATGTAAAATTTTCACTACATTTTTAGTATTCAACCAAACGCACAAACCCTTAAGGTAGAACTTTCATACCCTATACTCATTAGTGTTTTTTAACACTCCTCATGTGTGTTTCACTTGATCTTCTTTTTTTTTCAAAAAAAAAAATTATATACTTAAAATTTGGAATCATTTTATACTCACTAAAGGAAGATACAAAGATGGTGGGTCCATGTATCACCTTTGTATCCATCTTTCAATAAGTGATGTAAAAAAGTCTTTTGAGTATAGCTATATCATTTTTGTTTTCACATTTGAAACCCCAAGCTGGTTTGATCTTAATTAATTAGTATGTACCATTGCATTGGACTTACGTGACTTTAATTTTTCATTTTGAGCATGTGAAATATTGAATTGATTGTTGTTAATAGGTTTTGAATTGAATTGGATCACTTTGATAAAAATATTACAGTACTTCTCTATTTTGAAAGAGATATTTATTTTAAAACAGAGAGAGTAACTTCTTTTTATTATTATTTTTACTTGAGTATCTTACCAATATTAATTGTTATATTTTCAAGGCCAAAAAAAAATTAAAAATGGCATGAGTGATGAAATTAATAGACCTTTTTAACAATTCCCTTTTCTAAAATGTTAAATTATTTATAGTCATTTTATTTTTTTCAGTTCCTGTTTTGTAGACTCATTTTATTGTTGACCAATTAGTATGACTGATGTTTCTTTTTCGATAATTTGTGTATGCTTAACTCTAAATGAAACAAGCAGGAAGTACAACCTTCCGAGATAAACAAACAACCCAACAAAGAAAAAAGGAGCAGAGGGAGAAGTTATGGAGTGTGACAGGGAGGGTAGAAAAGTGAAAATATAGAAAAGTTAGGGTGACATTTGAATTTAGAAAAGAATGATGTTTAATTTAATAAATGAGTTGACTAATATGAGATTAAAATATTATTAGCATTTTTTAATAATTACCAGCGTGTTCAAAGACAATTTACCAGCAAATCATGTCGAATTATCAACATCTAACAATCCAGTTCAAGGGGAATTCTAATAATTTTAACACTAGTGTTATTTTTTTTTTTGTTGGTATTGGTCTTAGAAAAGGAGATTACTGGCTATGGAATACTTTAATTAAATTGAGTATGACTTATGGGATTAGAAAAACATATTTTTAAAAAGACCTGGATGATTACTAATTTTTTCATAGAATTACTAGCACCTTCTTAATAAATTACTAGTGTATTATGCAAATTTACTGGCAATGAATAGTCCAATTCAATGGGAATTCTAATCATTTTTATACGAGTTTGATTTTTATTTGTCAATATTGGTCCCAAAAACATGTTACAAGATATGAAACACTTTAATTAAGTTGAATAAGATTTATGGGATTAGAAAATTTTTTTTGGAAGAGATCTGTATGATTACTAGCTCTTTTACAAAATTATCATTGTTTTTAGGATGAATTACCAGCGTACCATGCCAAATTACAAGCAATGGGCAGTTCAATTCAAGAGGAATTCTAGTTATTTTAGCACTAGTGTCATTTTTATTTGTTGGTATTGGTCTCTAGAAAAAAGGCTATAAAGTATAATGGCAGGAATTGGTATAAAAAAAAATTCAAGAGACTATGAGATTCTTTTAATAGGTTGAGTAAGACATATATGAGATTGGAAGCTTCAACTTCAACTCCTCCAAAGATTTGTTAACCATGAGTAAAGTAAATTTTCGTCACTAATTTATATACTATATCTACATAAAAAAATTAATGGGATATTTGATTGCACAATTGACAAGTTTACAAGAGTAACTCAAGATTTTCTTGTTGTACCATTCACTACGACCTATCTTGGATAACAACAACCAATATGGAAGAGTAAGGCACATTTGAAATTATAACATTATTGTCTCATTATTACAAAAAATTTTAATTTTAAATAAATATTTAACAAAAAAAACTGCAGTAAGAAATTTTATGTAAAGTTTGGTATTATTATTTAAATGTTTATTCTTTCTAATTATGTAAATTATATAAAAATGAAAAATATAATAAAATAATAAATTTAATTCCTTCTTCAAATTTAACATTAAATAAGAATGCTTTATAAAGCACTGTATAGTATTATAGTATTATAATATTAGAATATTTATAAATAAATGATAATATTATAGAATATAAAATATAATATTTTATACTGTGTTACACCAAACAATTTCCTAACTGGCCATACTTTTATTATAATTTACGGATTACTTATATTCCAATTTTTATTGCTTTGTTCATGATAAAAAATTTGCATCCACAACTCATTTCAATTTTATATGTCATTACAATCATAAAAGTATTATTAAGAAAAGTAATTTTGATATAAAACAATCATTAAAAATACCTATAAACTTTTATTGACAATGAGTACATATCAAAAATACCTAAGAGGATCCCTTTTGGGTATTTTTTGACATGTACTAATTGTTTGTAAAAGTTTATAAACATTTTTAACAATCACTTTAAGTCAAAATTATTTTTCTTGATAATTTTTTATTGATAATTTAATTATTAAAAACCATTGAAAATACTCTTATCAGACACTTGATAGAATTTAAAATTGATCATATATTATATTATCAAGTTTTAACTTTTTAGGCCTGTCAAGCATACCCTGATAGTATAAGGTATATTAACATTTTCACTAGATTTAAAAATTAATCTTCAAAAGTCCATTATTTTTATTGTTAGTGCTGGTGGGAACAATCATCCCTTGGTTATAATTTTTATAATTTTTTGGGTAGTACTGGGTAGAATTAAAGATTAGTTTTTAAATTTAGTAAAATATATTTCTTATTCAATGTAAAATATGATTTTTATTTTAAATATTATAATTTTTTTAAATTAGACGGATGCAGTAAAGTATTTTTTTAATGTTTAAGAAATATATCTTTTGAAATTTTTCATTGGTTTGAAAATATTTTTATATTTGGTTATTGCTCTAATTTTTTTTAGGGGATCAGATGCACGTATTACTCATGTTGTTACGGTATTTGCTTTTTGTTGGAAATAAAAAAGTGGATTGAAGCTAATTTATACTTTGAGACTATCTATTATAAAATTTGCACTAGCTAACCTACCCTCCCCATCATGGTCCCTCCCCATGTCAGAAGGAGCCAAAAAACAAAAGCAACAAAACAGGTCCAAGAAAAGAAAAGACATACAACAGCACCTCAACAATACAGCCAAAAACACAATACAGCACCAAACATCATAAAAAACATGACCATCAATGAGTAGAAAGTCAAGCATAAGCCAAGGCTTTAATCACACCGTCCGTCCTCATAAATAGACGAAAGGCCAAGACTTTTACCCAGTTCCCATGAGCATCGATCGAGCCTCATACATGTCATCAAGGGAGGCATGTCCGTCTATCATCCTCAGCAGTATATATGGCCATGTTGATTATTGTGCTTTCTCAACGAAGACCGTGATGCTTTCTATTTGAACGATGTTGTACGTTGCCATTTGAGTTCAACTCACCATATTCGCTTTTTAGACCAGGTTTATAATAGCTAGCAGGTTTGTAATTTTGCTTCTTTTGATACTTGGTTCTTTACCTTTCTCAAGCTGGTCCTCGTTTGACTGGAGCTTGATTCAATTACAAAAAAGAAAAAAAAAGTACTAATACAAAGTTTGTCGCTTAAATTATACTACATTCTAATGAGCTTCAGGTAAGAGTTTCCCATGCCAAAAGGCTGTTTCAGAATTTCAGGTTGATCAGGAAAGGCATGACTTTGTCAAAAGTGATGAGATGTGTAAACTTCTAATTGGCTAAATACTTTTTTGCAATAAAAAATGGATATATTTTATTAATGATTAAATAATTCATCACGAAAGACAACAACGACCTTTGGCGAACAAAATAGTAGGATGTGAAAACTAGCAACGAGAAAAACAAAATAAAACTCCTCAGTCCTGCAAATGAAATCCCAATCAACGTACAGGCGCAGCAATGAACTGGCAAACTAACAATTTGAAAAAAAAAATCCAAACAGATTTGACAAAATGAAAATATTTGTACGTAAATCTACTGATTATTTTCATTACATTCGGATACTTATGCATGCAGTTTTGGCTTTTGTAGCTTTCATATATATGAATAAATTATTTCATAAAATATTATGAATGTTTATTTTCCACGCGTAGCAATCACCGTGCTACCATTTAGATTATGAGAACTCTAACTCGCTTGTTGATTAAGATAATTAATCAGATTGCATAGAAAATGCCGGAAACATGTCCTCATGAGAGTATATAAAAATTTTACTCATTCGTCCACTTCATCTAGAAGTATAGAGAATTTCATTGGAATAACAAAATTATATCCCATCGTACGTTTCACAAAGTGCCACGATACCATATCTGACGCCAAGTCTGCTGAATATATGATGGACCTTTTTTTTGTTCCTTTGAAAACAACTCGTCATTTTTTTTTGGCCTGAGTTGTTTGTCTAATTGCGCTACTAAGCAATAGCTTCAATCTATTTGAATGAACATGACTCGCTGTCTATTGCGGTAAAGCTGTCTTCAGTTCCCTGAATTTACCTGAAGAATCACTTTATAAGAAGATTTTTTTATTAAAAATAGGGAGATATTGTTTTGTTCATCTACATGTTTTGGCCATTAATTAATTCATTATTATAATGGTCAAGTGCATTCCCTTTGGATATGGATGCTTTTGTTTCGATAACTTTTGACTTCAAACATTGAAATGACGGTAAGATGTGAAATTACTATTGGTTAATGTGGAAACAATGTCTTAAAAGGGTCTCACCCAACTTTGCCTAATGTACAAAAAGGTATAAAGTCAAACACTAATTTAATCATGCACTGGGATTTCCCCCCCGGATTTGTTTCCGTTTATGTTTTGTTTAGCATTTCTCCTGGCAGATGGCCAGCAGTTATTTGAACCTAACTCCACATTTTTTTGGATAGCTCGCTAGTTTTCCACCCTCTAGGTATACATACAATCATTGATGTTAAAGTTCTGATTTAAAAACTCTTTAAGCTTTGTTTTCTTATCCATATTTTGATAATGTGGGAGCCATGCTCAAATATATGCAAGTTGATTAAATTGAAACCCAACTTTGTCCTTTACAATATGATAGAAACTAAATAAATCATCACACTGGATTATGTTCCCGCGCTTGAGATCTGGAGGCATTATTATGACATGTAAAGGATTATTATATTTGATTAATATTGATACGCCATGGGTTACATTGTCAACCAATTTCATTGTATGATAGGACCTGATTGATTTCAAATCTCCTATCACATTTTTTTCTATTTCACTCTCTCTCCCTCAAATAAAAATTTGACACATATTTAATAATAATATCATCTATAATCTCTTATTCAATCATATTTTTTTAACTACCTATAACTTTCATACGCAGCAAAATTTAATTAAGGGGACAGAGAATGAGACAGAAAAAAGGGACAAATAATTTTTATTCAACTCATTATATTAATAATATAAAAACACTATAAGAAAATAACTATTTTCAGCGATTCAAACATTGAAAGTGTGAATAAAAATATTGGTAAAAAAAATAATTTTGATAAAAATAGTCATAAAAAATACTTATAAGTTTTTATTGATAATTATTAAATGACAAGAAAAATTCACAAGTATTTTCAATGACTACTTTGTATCAAAATTATTTTTATTGATAATACTATTGTTAATGCTTAATTGTTGAAAGTACTTAATTTTTTAATTTATAGTAAAAGATTTTTATACAATTATCCAATTATATATTATTATATCAGTAGATATATAGTTGATATTTTTACTCAATACTAAAAAGATTATGCAAATAAAATGAATTGATTAAATGACTATGTAAAAAGTTTTTATATTATTAATGTATTAAAATTAAATTTATTATATATGTGTACGTGATTTTTGAAATAATTATTATAAAACTCAAACATTTTTAATAATGCATCAACACATTATTAAATAATTTTGTAAAATAAAAATACACTTACAATTTATAAAATTCAGTTGCTATTATATAACTTGTTACGCGGATTATTAGCTAGATTTTGTCCCCAAATCAATATAAGTTTTTTTTTTTGTTTTGTTTTGTTGGCTCGCCTTATGCCTAAAGAGTAATTATCTCTCTCCCAAGCATAGGGTTTTTTTAGCTCGTAATCATCCATAAGAAGTTGTCCACGTGTAGTCAACAGCATTCGTGTACACAAATTTGGTAGACTGTCTTTGCATTTGTTAATGTTTGTTGTGAGCTGTTCAATAGTTCCAACAAACTTTGAATAATAAGTTAGAAGGATCTTATTTTTTCAAGTGACTTTTCCTTAACATTGTTTAACATTATTTATGGATACGAGATCCGAAGCTTGCGCGAATAGAGGGGCAGTACTACTATTTTAAGGTAATCATGCACATTTTTTAATTTACATCATAATCTTCTGCTACTTCAATTGGTAAGAGCCACATTCCAACCTAAGAAAATTGACGACGATAACATATTAATTGACATAAAGATGAGCAAAGATGAGACGATGCTTGAGAATTTATAAAGAACACCTGGCCCTTGATGGAGCTCGAGAACTTTCAAGCATAAATTAAGGCTAATAAAAGCTTTAATTTCTTGCCCTATGATTATATATAATGAATTAGGGAAGATGTACGTAGTGGACATGCGAATAAAGAATTAAATCATGCATAGGGGACAAGTAGTACATATGATCGATATGAGAAGAAATAAGGCAATTTCTTAAGTGGTAATCATACTAATCCGGAGACGAGATCAAATCGTGTCCATCATTTATTGGTGCAATTTTAAGAGAGATCAATAATACTTTGTTGAACCAAAACAAAAATGATGAATATTTATTATTTTATGTATCGGATGTGCATATAAAGAGCCAACTAACCGTCTAGAGATTCGAGCCAAATTTTTCAGGGGCGTGGAATATAAATCATCAATATATTTTTTTTCAACACGATATCTGAAATTTTAACCTGCAACTTAAGATTACAGAATGCACTCTTGCTGGTGGTGTAAGTTGCGATTCAGGACTCATCTCATCCCGTCAAGTGTGAAATTAGTCGTGTCGGTTTGTCATCAGTGTTTTGGTTTAACATTATTATTTACTACTGACATCACAGGAGCTAATCTCAAATAATGAATTTTGAAAATCTCTTAAAAAATATTATTTTAATGATCCTCATATCATAATCATTAAACTAGGAAATGCTGAATAAATTTTTTTCATGTTTTCATATATATATATATATATAATATAATATAATATAATATTTAATATTAAAAAATAATTAATCCTCCTAACTGATATGCCTGAAAATCCTCCTCAACGATAAATTCATGGTAAAATTTCAAATTAGAAGAATAATTAAGTTAATTGTCAAGAGAATATATCATTATCTTTTAGGGAGTAGCTATTGCTACTTCATTTTGTCCAATATCATTCCCTATTTAATGACAATTTATTGGATTGTTTAAAAATATTCTTCATTCTCATTTCTAATTAAACTACCAATCTATTATTACTTCAATACTAGTAAAAATATGTTTAATTATTAATAGCCTCTTAAAACACAGTTTGGTAAATTAAAAGTTTGCACAAGATTTTGTTATAATAATATATAGTATAAAGAAATTCGTATAAGAAATCAACTGGTCTAGAGACGCTGAGGCAACAACTGGAATTTACAATATTGACTGTATTTTATATTTTTGTATGACCACTTAATATTATAAGCATTTATAAATAATTTAATAGAGTTATTAATTAGATATAAATCTTAAACTACTTATAAAATTTATCCAATATTTACTCTTAAATCGAACATGCCTTAAGTATTTATTTTTTATGAGCATAATTTGTTTTTCCACAAGAGCTAGTGTTTGTTGGGTTTGAAGATCAACTTATAATATAATAAGCCGAATGATATTACGATGTGATAATATATGCTGAAATACCAGTACTAATGGTTGAAAAAAACTTAAACATTAGGAAAAAATAATCAAGGGGTGAAATTTTCAAGAAATAATTTATTATATTCAGAATAATTTTCGTATTCATTTTATATAATTAAATCTCATATTCAATAAACATATTATATTAACATTTTAACGGGTTAATCTTTGAAATATTATTATAATTTTTTTTTATTTTTCATAAAAATTAAGGTAATATAATATGTTGAGTTAACTATTTACTTCATAATTATATACATTGTTAGGATAAAAATTGTATACAAATATTTAATGATATATTTTCATAAATTTAGGATGTTTAAACAGTATATGAGATATTAAATAAATTAAATAAAATGAGAAAATAACATTAGATGATAGTACAGCTGCTCTTCATGTAGACAGTGAATATTAATAATAATTTAAAATTATTAGTGAGATTTTTTTTATTTCATTAAAATTTTATTATGTTTAATTTTCTTAAATTTTTTAATTTTTCATCACATTTATGGAATATTAAAATTAAAAAGTACAAAAAATTATTGTTATGGCAAAAAAAGTTATCTGATGTAAAAGAAAAAAATTAATTAAATTTAAAAACTATTTTTAAATTTAATAGAATCATTTCGTTACATATAATTATTTTTGTATTCATGTAAAATATATAAATTTAATATGTTTTGTAAGAAAATTGAATAAAAAAAATCTTCATAAAATAATATTACATAAGGAGAATATTTGATGAAAATATTAATAATTAAAAATATTTATAAAATTATAAAAAATATAATTGATTGTGTAGTTTAAAAAGAGAAACAAGCGTATTTTAAAACCATTAAATAAAAGCTCTTTCAATAAGCGGTGACAATAGTCAATTAGTTTAATTAGAAATGATATTAAAGAGTATTTTTGAATAATAAAATAAATTACCATTAAATAGGGAATGATATTAGACGAAAGGGAGTGGCAATACTCACTCTCTACCTTTTAATATTTCACTTATTTAGTAATTCTTAATATTTTGGAGTCTTAGATCTCAGAATCTTCACTTATGATCTTTCTGCTGACTTTTTTTTTTAATAATTTTGTAGTGACTTTGATGTAGTTTTTGTTCTTTGGTCTCTGCTTTGAAGTATAGATACTAATACGAATACGAGAGTTGATATGAAAATGCACTAAACTTATAAAATTATGATAAATGGACATGCCCCGAATATATGTAATTAAATGTTTAAGATGAAAAATTCACATTTTTTCATAATATCATATATATATATATAATGAGAATGATTCAAGTGAGAGGGATGATTAATCGTGAAAGTGAGAAAAGTAAATCTTGACTATTGAATTTTATATGATTGATCAAGATTATAATACTTTCAAATATATGAAGTCAAGATTTATAATACTTTCAAATATTCAAAGACGTCAACCTATCGATATCATTACTCTCTAAACCTTTTCCAAAAAATAGGAACATCCTTGTTATATATCATTTGTATTTCCTATTTCTAAGGCTCTGTATTCTTTTTATTTTTCTCCTGGAATTTTGTTGTTTTATTTCTAAATTGTTCTTTTTTGTCCAAACGAAACTTGAGTTTGATTGGACTTGATACTTCTTAAATTGGACTGTCAGATAAATGGAAATATGATAAAAAGTGTAAAAAAAAAATTGTGTCTCATCATACCAGAGCCTTACGCGCATCCAAATTGGAACAAAGAATTTTTTTTTTGAATTGGATACTTACATACTTGTATTAAATACGTGTTATGCGAGTATCCATTTAAGAAATGTTTGTGAGTTAGAATCTTCGAGGAGGAGAAGGAAGAGAAGGGAAAAACTTCTAGTATAAGATATTAAAATTTTATACTATAAATCATTCCCTTCTTCTTTAAAATTCAAATTCACAAATATATCCATAATGTCTACGACCTATATGTATCGGACATGTAGACACACGCTTCCTGGGGTTCACTTTTTTTTTTATTTTGGTCTCGAGAAAAAAAAAAGAAAAAAGAAAAGAAAAGAAATTGACTCCTAGAAAATTTTCAGAATGAAGCCAGGTCGGTTAACCTCAACTCCAAGCCCAAGAAGTTATTGCCAAAAATAAATGTCAAAGCCCAAGTCGCGGCTCCTGGATCATGGATCTTCCGAGTGATCACAGGGTCCAAATATGCACTACTGTCACCAAAAAAATGTAGTCACTAGATTATATGTTAAATCAGAAGTTCAAGACCAAAATCAAATCAAAATGGAAATCAGAACATGGACGGGGTTGCAAGCTGAATCCCAAAGTTCACATTATGCCGAGTGTAAATGAAATGTGGTTTGGACGGAAAAGAAAAATGTGGTGTCTGAGACTAGTGAATACTAATTGATGGAAGTTGTAGGAGTAGGCTGTTGCAAGTGAATACTAATTAAAGATATGTGCCAATGCAAAGACACTACCGACCAATCACATTGTTTAGGATGAATCAATGTGGTATATAATAAACTGTTCTGTAATCTGTCACGTGGAATGATAAAATAAGTGCTTAATTGAATTATGAGATTACAGTCATGAATATGTTGGGCAATTAATTCAGATAGTGCTTGTAAATATGTATAAACAATAGAGACAAAATGTGTGGAAAAAAAATTGAAATGCTCAATCCACAACATCATAGTGTTGAAGTCTGAGATTGACAGAGAATCTCCACGATCTGATCATGTAAACTGCGGTTTGTAACAAGGACACCACCCGAGGGGAATATAATCTGCCGACCAACTTGATCCGCTGCAAGATCTATTTCACTGCCATTCCAGTCAGTTACCTGATCAAATTGGAAATTATCAAATGAAACAACTTGAAGAAAAATGAAATAGTGAAAGCTGATTGTAATAAAAGACAGAAGTACACTAATTCATACAGTAATGTCTGGAACCATATACAAGTATCCACGGATTTATAAATCTAAAGCTTATAACAAACTTAAGCAAAAGGTTCCATCCTTTGTGCAGGATCCACTAGACCACATTATCCATCTTGTTAACCAACGAACCCAGGTACATCAGGTCAAGGTTAACTCGAACATCACAGTTTGATGTTAAAATCAGAATATTCAAACAACAGAGAAGAGCACATACCTTTCCACCTGCTTCATGAACGCATATCATGCCAACAGCATGGTCCCAAGCCTACATAAGACCAAGAAGATGAAGCAATGTAATACTGCAAAAATTATACATATAATAATAAACCAAAAATCGGTAGAGTACCTTTATAATGGTCTTCTCTTTTGCTCGGAGAATGAAGACAGATGCTCTACCTGAGGCCACCATCAAGTACTTGCATAAACTGCATTAGTTCACAAGAATTTCAAGAAATGAGTAAATGAAAGGAAAATGGAGCCAAAAAGAAATAGAAACATTTCTAACACGCTACGAGATGACCCAATCTATTAATTGCAAAATAGTAATAACGCTTAAATGTGTAGCACGTTAGTAATAAGAGCAACAACTTTGCTGTTCAAACTTAAAAAATACTACCTTTGTTCCTTATTAATAGTCGCGCTCAGGAAACCATGCAATCTTGGTACATTGAAGAGTTAATATATCTGGCATGGTTTTTCAAGAACGACTATTAATAAGGAATTGAGGGAATATTAACTAAGACTTCCTTTCGAAGAGTTCACTGTAATATGACATAAAAAAAAAACCTTAAGCAATGTATATAATATGCAAACACGAAAAATGCTTGCTTTAGATGTTGACAGCTAGTTCACACACCACCTCATAACAATGGTCTAAGTTTTGACTGTATGTAATAAAGTTGGAAACACCTATAGATAATATCTCAGACCTTCCACAACATGCCTCCAAAAGAAGAACTTGGTTGTCCCCCACATTATCAGCAATGCTTGTTGCATTAAATAAAGAAAACAGTGGCAGTGATTCCCATGTTTGACTATCTGGAATACAAAAGCGTGCCTTGTGTACTAAGTTAGATCCATCAACAAAACATCTGGTCCAAACACCAGGTAATTTGGACGAGCTATTCAATCTTTTTGTCCATGTTCCACAGCCTATGTGAGCAATCATTATAGCTCCTGATCCAGAAAGAGGATCAGCGCCCTCCCCTATATCAGCTGGGGATTTCTTGGATAAATCCTCCTGCCAGTTAGGGCAGCCCATAACACCAATTACAATCTCACCTTCAACCACGAGAGCCAAACCAACCTGTATATTTTTTGCACCATGAATTCCCTCAGACAAAGATGAAGATAATAATGGCAAAGTCAGATAAACATATGATGCACTACGAAGAAAATAAAATTCACAGCAAATATACCTTATCTTCAGACATAGACACACCACTTGCATTGTACACTATTCCTAAGATAGAAAGTACAACATAAGCACTATCACAAGCAATGGTTTACTATGTATAGTGCATAGATATTCCAGATGGAAGCTTTAGAATTTGTCTATGATATATGCTATCATATAAAGAGAATTTCAACAGCATCTTTACAAACTCAAATCAACCTTCATTAGACTTACCACATACAAGGCTTTGTTAACTTTTAGAAATCCGCGTGTGCCATCAATTGGATCAAGCACCTGTATTTATTCAAAGGACTCAACATAAGTTCTGCGAGAAATAAAACCACAAGTAGATTCATGAATTCCCAACATTAAATTGTAAATAGATACAGATCCTAAGGATCCACAGAAATCAAACTGTAAAAGGATGCGGTAATAGTTTCTACAAAAACATGGATTTATTGCTCATCTCCGCGTATTTAATGTGAATAAGCATCTCATACAAATTGAGGCTAGATCAATTTTTAAAAAGGCTAAACTTCATGACTTGTTCGTATTAATTTCAATTGCTTAGATGCCCACCCAATATGTGGCCGGCTCAGATCCAAATACAAAAGCATCCTTGCCCCCTCTATCAATTGCTTTGAGTACATCATCTTCTGTCAACGGTTTACAAGTGGGGCTAGCTGTAGCAGTTACAGCATCAAGCACAGTATCTGCTAAGTTTCTTGTTTGCAAGTATGCAGAGTCCTCCTCGGCCACCAATGGTATAGAAGGGAACAGCTTGTTTAACTCTGCAAATAATGACACAAGATACATGACAAAATTTTCAGTCCCATTGAAATAATAATTATTTGATTAATTCCTGATAAATAATTTCAAATATAATGTTTAGAAACAGCAGGTTGGTTAAATTAATATAACTCTTTTCTGATTTAAAAAAAAAAGAATTATCATAACTATTGTTAAAGGCCATTCACTTGTCTCTATCCAAACAGCGTAAACTTCTAGGAGAAATAATTCATGATAAGATATCAAAGCATTTATAACCAAGTTATCTAGAGTTCAATCCTAACCACCTCCATTCTTCTAAATAAACAAAGTTGAAATTCAGTGCAACTTATGTGGGTCTGTCCATTGTCGATGGTTCAAGCTTCAAGCAGCTCTTGCATAAGGAGGTGCATTATGATATAAAGTCAGTCATTTACCTCCACCTAAAAATAATACAAGGGCCACTTACACAGAACTGTATTTAACCACCTAAATTCAAGTTCATGAAATGAAAGCACATTTTTTTTTTCTCGTCATTCATACACATGCAGATTTGGCACTATTACGTGAATACCCAAACTAATGAGAGCTTGAACTCCAAAATCTGCAACGGTGACGGGAGTCTGGTCATTTTTCTCGAGAACCTTCCCATCAGTTGAGAACAAAGATGATTTCACCTGCACAATGCAGGCCAGCAGACAATCAATCAATCAATCAATATCAATATATAAAACAATCTTCAATGCTTCAAATGGATAATGTAAACAAAATCAAATTTTGATAGAATCCCTCCCTCGCCATGATTAATTTGCCAAGCACAAACAAACAAAAAAATGATTTTTTTTAAAGAAAAAGAAGAAAAAAGAAAAGAAGGTGACATTGAGACATAGACGGCAAGCTCTGTGGACAGCATCGACAGCAGCCTCAAGGTGTCTGTAATACTTTGCTTCTTGCTGGGGAAATGGGAGGTTGGCCCTAACCTAACATAACAATAATGGAAAGGAATAATGAAATATTGAGGTTGTCAGAAAGAAGGGAATGAAAGAGTGTAGTTATAATTGAGAGTTGAGGAATGGAAGAGACATTACTTACGCGGAAGCGTGGAGAGGCAGAGATGGGAGTGGGAGTGGCGGCAAAAGAGTGGCGGAGGGCTGAGACATGAGAAGCAGGACGAAGCAGTAGCATATCCATTGAGGAGAAGAGAAGGAGACAGCCAGCCACAGTGGTCACTCCCACTGGGCACTGGACACTGTCTTCGGACTTTGGGCCGTTCCTATGAGCTACACCAACAAGGATCCTCGTTTCGTACAGATCAATCATACATACCATACCTTTTTTTTTTCGGTTTTTTGTGGTTCGAATATCACACTTATCCAGTTTTTTGTTTTGAAAATCTATAATGTATCACTTTTTGGGCTCGACCTTTTTGTCAATATGTTTTTATTCCTGGTCGAAATAAATTAAGATATTTTTTTATATTCACTATTGAGATTTTACGCAAATAAACTGGGAATCCATCCGGTTAAGGTGGTGGATACTTATTGGGTTCAGCCCATGACAATTATATCATCCCATCAACTTAGGTCACCTGGATGATTTATTGACATTGCCCCTAAGTATAATAGTTGGAAGAAATTGAACCAGTGATCATAAGGAGTCACTAAGTCAACCCTTGGATCTCGACCATTTGTGTCAACCTTAGTTGACATTAACATAATAATTTAATTGATAATAGTATGAATTTGTTTTAAATTGTCTTAAATGAACTCTTTTAAAAAATTACAAAAAAATATATTTATAATCTATAATATTAATGATGTATTGATAGTATTAAAAAGTTTTCTTTTAATTATATATCAACAATAATGATTAATTTTTATATTATTATTTTATCAAAATTAAAGACAAATGAACTTCAAATAAAAACAAATCATAATATGTTCAACGAAAAATCCTTTTTTTAAAATTTATATATGAAACAAACCGCATGCTATCGAATTCAGTGACGATGAAATACGGGGGTTGATCGGATCTTGATAATCATATTATTTAAGCATCTAAAAAATAAATATTTTAATAAATATCTATTTAATAATTATTAAATGTGATATGATTGATGAAGTGTGTGAAATTTATTATCACATTTAATAATTATTAAATAGATATCTAACTATTTTTAGATGTTTAAATAATATTTTTATAAATATAATGTTTGAGTTTGGCACCTATGCAATCAAAGATTTTAAAAAAAAATCAATCACGCAAAACAAAACGAAAACGAAAACGTAGGTGGTATTATTAGTGTCCAGAATCTTCCTTCTGAGACATTGGACAAAATCAATGAGCTGTATACGTATAGGAATACTGTCCAAGTGATAAGCACGAAGAAAAACAGTGGGAAACAGATTCCTTACTATCATCGAATTTCTTTTTTCAAAATAATACCCTAAAAACAATTAGAAAGAAATAATCAAAATCCAATCCAGAACAACACGATCAAATGCCTTTCCGGCTTGACCGTTTTGTTGTTAGCAAATGATAAGCTAAGTAGTAACTGTCAAGAAGTTAAAAAAAAATCTATGGGTCCACATTCCACGGGCGCTCCAAAATAATGAAATATCTTCCACAGATCAGCATACTGTCAAAAGTAAACAAAAAATAAAAAAATATGTCCCAAAATAGTCATTTACTTTAGTTAATGTATTTTCTTTTTCATAAAATTTTGCTGAATCCTTCTTATTTTGTAAGTATAATTTTGGTTATGAATGAAAATTATGATTCACTCACGTTAATTTTTAAAGTCGTTACAGAATTAATACGTTAGCAATCAACATTTATCATCAAGTCTTATATTATCACAATGGAAAAAAAAGAAAACATTTTATTATATCAAATAAATATAGGTTAGATTAAATAAGTAAAATATCCGTAAATTAAAAGTGTGACAAGATAAGAACATATATTTTAAGAGTAAACACGTAAAAAGTTCCAAAGTCCTACGTGGTTTAGATGTTGCCATGTGATGCAACCGGCGCACGTGTCCTCCGCCCACAGGATAGGGCCCATGGTTGTTTCCAATTTCCACCTTCTGATCCGGTTGCGCCATGACCCACTCGCTTTTATAAAAGCCCCCTAAGCGCTAGCCACTTGGTGCCAAATTTCTAATCTAATCCAATCTTGAATAGCCATTTTGCACTTCTCGATCGAATCCAAAGCACAACAACAATCATTCTCAAATCACATCTCATCTCAATAATTCAGTTTTCAGCATAAAAAATATATACCAGTTGAAGAAGCCTGTGAAGTAGTGTGATATTAAGAATTATACTGGGCATGAGCTTGAGGTACATGAGTAGGGTGTTGTACCAAGGAGGGATGAGAGTGCTCCAGGGGATGAAAGAGTGTGACTCCACCATCAAATCTCTGAGGGATTCTTCTTCCTCAAAGCAGGCAAGGTGTTTCTCATCATCATCATCATCATCATCATCATGTCTTGATTCACCCGCTTTCAAAGCCTCCAACTCTGACAAGCTCAAGCAGGCTGAACAATCTTTGCGCACTGTCATGTACTTGAGCTGCTGGGGTCCTAACTGATGCCTGATCGAGCAACATATGTATATATCCTAGCTTGCTTCAACCCGCTTAATTAAGGCATGCTTGGCTACATTTTGTATAATTACTTAGTTGTTTCTATTTCTCTATACAAGCTTGTAAATATTTCTGAGTTCCTATTAGAGATGCATGTTGTCATATATTGAAAAAAAAAATGATAATTAGATCAACTATTAGTGTAATATGAATTGAGCCACTGCTATCAATTTCTGTTACCAATTCAGCTTGTAAGAGCAATGGTTTATGACGATACACGCCTATACATATCATTTTTCGCTACGGCTATTGTGACTAAATTAAGGCACCGGAAACCATTTTTTCATAAATTAAAGCACTTATCCACCATTTTTCTTTTTAGCACGAAGACGTTTTGATAAAGATTTTATGTGCATAATATTAGTACAATAATCAGTGTGAAGTTTAGCTGTATTCATATGTGCTAGCTAATTGTATATTGACATTTTTATTTTTATTTTTGGTCCCTCATCATTTGTCTCCTATCTTTTTTATGTCAGAAAACCTCTCTTTCTTTTTCGTTTTTTTCTGATTAGACGAGAAGGGTGGGCAGACTTTACCCGCTTACAGAAAACGCATATCATTTGAATACCCAAAACAGGGAAAAGATAAAAAGAAAAGAAAAGAAAAGATGTGCATGAAGATGTTTCGGCGTCCTCTTTCATTTATCTTATTCTCTTAAGATGTATTCATACTTTAAAATCGGTATCTTATTCGTATTACATGGGCATCATATGGTACAAGTTTTCTCCGATTCTTACAAAATTCAATTCATATTGATAACCGTGTCATACTAGTTTACTCTGATTCTTACCAACGGAAAGAAATCCTTTATCCAATTTGGTGTTTCAATTCTTGTCCACCAATAAAAAAATGAATTATTGTTCTCCCCCAAGGTAAGGGAGAGCAAGGGCGTATTGGTTGAATTGCGCTAATCACGAGTTGTTGAATTTAATTTTATATGTTTTACATAAATATATAAATCATATCTGTTAAGAGATAAACCAAGCTTCTGCATATCAAGATTGAAGAATTCAAGTTGAACTTTACTTCTAACTTCTAGAAAGATTATAGGATAAAGTAGAATTCAAGTTGAATTTGTATTCATCCAGTTAGCAGAAGAGTTTCATTTGAACTTTATTACCATTTTGCTTAGAGATTAAGCTAGATTTTATTATTATTATATTGTATAGCTTTGCCTATATAAAGGCCTCCAAACACCATTTGTAAAACATGAAGTTGTAATACAAAATAGTGATATGAGATTGTGAGATTTTCACTCCTCTTTCTTACTCCTTGATGTACCATTATGCTTAGAAAATGAGTGAAGAATATTAGTGTTATGTGAGAGAGATCCTGAGTGATTAAGTCTTTGATATCAAATTGGTATCAGAGCTGGTTAAATCCAGTACCAATTTGTTTTAGAGAATTTGTGAGGAACAAGAGTGTTCCCATATAAGTTGTTTTTAAAGAGTCATTATGGCAAACAATTATAATATTGTTTGGTCTAGTCCCAAATTAGATGGGAAGCTAGATTATAGCTATTGGAAGATATTGATGGCCACTCATTCGAAGGCTCACAATATTTGGAGTCTTGTTGAACCAGGTTTGCAAGAAGGTGTTGACACAGCTGCTGAAAGAAGAGATCAATTGGCGTTGTCACAAATCCATCAAGGAGTAGATTATTCAATATTTGGCAAAATTGCTAATGCCAAAACTGTCAAGGAAGCATAGGAGATATTGAAGCTATCATACAAAGGTGTTGAAAAGGCGCAGAAATCAAAACTGCAATCTTTACGTTGAGAATATGAAAGGCATAAGATGTCTAGCTCAGAAACTATTGAGCAATATTTTTCTCGTGTTACTGATCTTGTTAATAAGATGAGAGTCTATGGAGAAAAGATTCCAGATAGTATGGTGGTAGAAAAAATTCTATGCACCATGCCGATGAAATTTGATTATGTGGTGACTACAATATTAGAGTCCCACGATACAGACAAAATGACAATTGCAGAGTTGCAAGGCAATATAGAAAGCTATGTTAGCAGAATTTTGGAGAAGACAGAAAAAACAACAGAAGAAGCCCTGAAGAGTAGGGTAAATCTAAATAATGATGCTGAATCAAGCTATGGCAGAGAAGTAAGAGGTCGTGGCTACAATAATCAAGGCAGAGGAGGCTTCAGAGAAAGAGGTCGTGACAGTAACTATAATCGAGGAAGAGGCTATAGTTTCAAACCACCTAACCAAGGAAGAGGAGGAAATTTTGGACCTGCTAGCCCAGGTAGAGGAAGAGGAAACAACTATTAGGAGAGAACAAATTTTAACTGCTTTCATTGCGGTAAATTTGGTCACAAAGCTGCAGATTGTAGATTGAGATCGATGAACCAGAATAATTTCAACAATCAAGCCAATGTTGCTGAAAACCAGTACCAAAATATTGGTAAGAATTCTAATCAACAATGTTTATTTCTTATAAGCAATTCTTTTTCAGAAGATGAAAATATGTGGTATTTGGATACTGGTTGTAGCAATCATATGTGTGGTAAAAAAGAGTTATGTTCTTCTCTTGATGAGCCAGTTAAATCATCCATTGCATTTGGCAACAATACAAACATTCCTATTTTGGGGAAAGGTCAGATAGAAATCAAATTGAAAGACGGCTCTCACAACTTTATTTCTGATGTATTTTATGCTCCTGGACTTTGCCATAATCTATTAAGTATAGGACAATTGTCAGAGAATGGTTATAATATACAGATTTATCAAGGTTTCTGCATGATATTTGATAAGAATGGGAGGTTTATTGCAAAGGTGAGAATGACTTCCAACAGGCTTTTTCCACTAAAAATACAACATGAAAAATTTTTTTGCTTGAGTTCATTGATACCTGATGACAATTGGCTATGGCATATGCGTTTTGGGCACTTTCACTTTTCTGGACTGAACTATCTGTCAAGGAAAGGACTTGTTTCTGGTTTGCCAGCTATTGAAATTCCTAATTGTGTTTGTGAGATTTGTTAATTGGGAAAAAAAACATAGAGAATCTTTTCCTATTGGAAAATCATGGAGAGCAAAGAAGCTATTGGAGATTATGCACCCAGATTTATGCACGGTTGACGTACCAACTCATGGTGGTAGTAAGTATTTTATCACCTTTATTGATGATTTTAGCAGGAAAACATGGGTGTATTTTCTGAGACAGAAATCAGAAGCTTGTGATACTTTTAAGACATTTAAGGCATTTGTGGAGAAACAAAGTGGTTGCAAAATTAAAATTCTCAAAACAGACAGAGGACAAGAGTATCTTGCTTGTACAGATTTCTTTGAGTAACATGGAATACAACATCAATTGACAACCAGATATACTCCCCAGCAGAATGGAGTAGCGGAAAGAAAGAATAGAACAATCATGGACATGGTTAGATGCATGCTGAGATTCAAACAAATGCCTAAAGAATTTTGGGTAGAGGCAGTTGCTACTGCAGTCTATCTTTTGAATAGGTGCCCTACTAGGAGTGTTCGTGATAAGACACCAGAAGAAGCTTGGAGTGGAAGAAGACCATCAATATGCCATCTCAAAGTTTTTGGGTGTATTGCCTATGCCCACGTACCAGATCAGTTGAGAAAGAAGTTAGATAACAAAGGTGAGAAATGCATTTTCATTGGCTATAGTATAAACTCAAAAGCGTACAAATTGTATAATCCAGAGACAAAGAAGGCGATAATTAGCAGAGATGTGACATTTGATGAGAAAGTAACATGGGACTGGTCAGCAAAATCTCAGGAGGAGCCTGTAGCAATTTCTGATAGTTATATAGATGAAAGTGAACAACCAGAGACATCAAGTCAACCAGAACCATCCAACCGACCTCAAAGGAATTGTCAGCCACCAGCCAGATTGAAAGATTATGTTGTAGGTAATGACAATGACCCATCTGATGAAGAAATTATCAATTTTACTTTATTTGTAGATTGTGTTCTAGTAAGTTTTGAAGAAGCCTCTAATGATAAGAATTGGAAGAAAGCCATGGATGAAGAAATTTATGCAATTGAGAAGAACAACACATGGGAGTTAACTGATTTGCCAATTGATAAGAAACCTATAGGAGTGAAGTGGGTGTACAAGACAAAGTCCAGACCCGATAGTCAAATTGATCGCTATAAAGCCAGATTAGTTACAAAAGGATACAAGCAGAAGCCAGGTATTGATTATTTTGAGGTATTTGCTCCTGTTGCCAAATTAGATACGATTTGTTTGATTATTTCACTTTCTGTTCAAAATAAGTGGAAAATATATCAAATGGATGTTAAGTCGGCATTTCTAAATGGAACTTTGGAAGAAGAAGTCTATGTTGAACAGCCTGTAGGTTATATGGTCCCTGGAGAAGAAGATAGAGTTTACAAATTGAAGAAAGCTCTATATGGTTTGAAACAGGCATCGAGAGCTTGGTATAAGAAGATTGACTCCTATTTTATTGAGAATGGTTTTCAGAAATGTCCTTTTGAACATGTTTTATACATTAAATCAGTTGAGCCTGGAGAAATTCTTATTGTATGTCTTTATGTTGATGATTTGATTTTCACTGGCAATAATTTAAAGATGATAGCAGAATTCAGGGAGGCTATGAAGAAGTACTTTGAAATGACTGATTTAGGCTTGATGTCTTATTTTCTTGGCATTGAAGTCTTTCAAAAAGACACTGGAATTTTTATTTCTCAAAAGAAATATGCTAATGATATTTTGAAGAAATTTCATATGGAAAATTCAAAACCAGTTGCTACTCCAGTTGAAGAAAAATTGAAGCTGGTGAAAGAAGATAAAGGAAGAACTATGGATCCTACTTATTATAAGAGCTTGATTGGAAGTCTAAGATATTTGACTACAACCAAGCCAGATGTTGTTTTTGGAGTTGGATTACTTAGTAGATTTATAGAGGAACCATGTGCTTGTCATTTGCAAGCAGCAAAACGAATTCTTCGATATATCAAAGGTTCCTTGAATGATGGAATATTTTATGAAAATGCCGATGATGTGAAACTTGTTGGATATACAGACAGTGATTGAGCAGTTGACATAAAAACAAGAAAAAGCACTTCAGGGTATGTATTTCATCTCGGTTCAGGAGCGGTATCATGGTCATCAAAGAAACAATCAATTATTACACTGTCTACAGCAGAAGCTGAATATATAGCAGCAACATGTTGTGCTATGCAAACGGTTTGGTTAAGAAGAATTCTTGAAGTATTAAATCATAAACAAAATATTTCTACAACGATATTTTGTGATAACAAGTCAGCTATTGCACTTTGCAAAAATCCAGTATTTCATGAAAGGTCGAAGCACATAGATATTCGATTCCACAAAATTTGAGAGTTAGTGAATGAGAAAGAAGTGGTGATTGATTATTGTTCCACCGAAGAACAGATTGCAGATATTTTTACTAAGCCATTGAAGATGGAGTCATTTTATGAATTAAAGAAAATGCTAGGAATGTTAAGTTCTACAAGTTTGTTTTAAGGGAGGCAATGTTAAGAGATAAACCAAGCTTATGCATATCATTATCAAGATTAAAGAATTCAAATTGAACTTTACTTCTAGCTTCTAGAAAGATTATAGGATAAAGTAGAATTCAAGTTGAATTTGTATTCATCCAGTCAGCAGAAGAGTTTCATTTGAACTTTACTACCATTTTGCTTAGAGATTAAGCTAGATTTTATTATTATTATATTGTATAGTTTTGCCTATATAAAGGCCTCCAAACACCATTTGTAAAACATGAAGTTGTAATGCAAAATAGTGATATGAGATTGTGAGATTTTCATTCCTCTTCCTTACTCCTTGATGCACCATTATGCTTAGAAAGTGAGTGAATAATATTAGTGTTGTGTGAGAGAGATCCTGAATGATTAAGTATTTGATATCAATATCTCATTAAAAAGTCATCAAACTTGCACATCCCATTGTGCAAGCATCATATTTTTATGGGTAAATCTGCATGCAGCATCATATATATTTTTAATTTTTTGGTTGGAATAGTTGGTCTATACTAAACTGCTTTTTTTAAAGTGTGTAGATTGGGTGTTTTTGGGTTAGTTGTGTAGACTAGGGGAGTTAGTCTTTGTTTGTGTTTGGTCATGGATTGAAGCTAGTCTATAGTAATGTTTAATGTATAATAAAATTATACAATAAATATATACTACACACTTTATTATAATTAGATGTGATGAGTGAATGAGATGAGCACATTATATTCAATAATAATAAGGTATGTGATATGCATTTATTATATAATTTTATTGCAAACTAAACATTATTCTATACTATTTGACACAGGCTTTTTTACAAAAATAAAATAAATATAATGGCATATTACTTCAATTCCCTGTCTTAAACTCGTTTACATATATGTCCTGTTTTTATATAATAGAAGTCGACTATAATCAACTTCTACTCAAAACAGAAGTCGATTATAATCGACTTTTACACTGGTGGACTCACACATTGTGACTCATCAAATAACACAGAAGTCAATTGTAATCGACTTCATCACAAAGAAGAAGTCGATTATAATAGACTTCTGAAATCTATTATAATCGACTTTAATGCAATACAGAAGTCAATTATAATAGACTTCATCACAACACAGAAGTCGATCATAATAGATTTCTGTGTTAAAATTTCATCATTATAATCGATTACACATGGAATATAATCGATTACCAGAAAGATGACTATCATGCCATTATTCAAAATTTGAACTGTATAATCGATTATCAGTTCATATAATCAATTACAAGGCCCAGAATAATACACAGTATTATTAGATTTTAAATCTTTTAATTTGATCATTAAATTACAATAATTTTAAAAATTAATTGTATTATTTAATTTAGAGTTTAGCTTGTTCACATGGCAAAATATATGTTACATGCCATAATATTTGTAATTTTTTAATTATTTTTTCTTATTATATTATTCATTTTTAATTTTACATATTAATAAAGGAACTAAGAAATTATAAATAGCAAAAAAAATGAATGAATTTTTTTAATTCCAAACTAAATAAATTTTGCCCTTTGCTTTGTATGTTTAGTCCTTGATTTTTGAATACTTGAATTAAAATGATGACCTGTATGTGATATTGAACATTTAGTATCTTCAAATTTTAAGTTAATTGCGACTTGTTTTTTCGGTATCTTTTGTCCTAAAAGTGCAAAGAAATTTTTTTTTTAAGGAAAAAACACGAGAGTATTGTTAATTGCTTTTATTAGGATTTAATCTAGTTTTTTTATAAATATATATTTACAAATATTATATAACATGATAAAAAATTAATAAAAATTGCAATAAATTATGATAAATTATTATATAGTAGTTATATACTCTTAACTTTTATATCATGTACTTTGGACTTTTATATTATGTACTTGGCATCAGTGCTGCTTATTTTGTGATTATGTACTTTGGACTTTTATAATAGACAATTTGGAGTTTTATTTAATATTTGTGAATACATATAGACAAAATATGTGTAGACCGTTGGGATTGATCCCAAAAGATATATCTATTCAAAACACACCCAAAGTGACATTTCTGGGCATATGAACTAATAATCGATTATATAGTTCAAATTTAGAATAATGGCATGATAGTCATGTTTCTGGTAATCGATTGCATTCCATGTGTAATCGATTATGATGATGAAATTTTAACACATAAATCTATTATGATCGACTTCTGTGTTATAATGAAGTCTATTATAATCGACTTCTGCTTTGTGATGAAGTCGATTATAATCGACTTCTGTGTTATTTGATGAGTCACAATGTGTGAGTCCACCAGTGTAAAAGTTGATTATAATCGACTTCTGTTTTGAGTGGAAGTCGATTATAGTCGACTTCTATTATATAAAAATAGGACATATATGTAAACAAGTTTAAGACAGAGAATTAAAGTAATATACCATTATATTTATTTTATTTATGTAAAAAAACCGTTTGACACATTGTTGGCCCATTTAATTAGTAATGGACTCGTATGGTGCGGTTTATCCAATTATAGGAGGCCCAATCTTCAAAATTCTCTCCTCCACAAAATAAGAAAAATGGATAAGCCTCCTTCATTCTAATCTAGCAAAATCAAAAGGATAAGCCTCAAATGTCCGCCCCATCTACAATCATATACTTGACTACTGACTCTCTTCTCTCTCTCAGCAAGGAAATTCAAGTTCTAAAGACAAAAAGGTAAGTGACACCAAAACCAATGATTTCAGTACAGCCCTATAAAACTTGTGTTCAATCAACAACATTTCTCTTTAACCCTTCAAGGCTTAGGAATTATTATAGAGAAACACAAACTAGCTTGATAGTATCACCACCAAGGAAGAAGGAAGCACATAGAAGACAAGTGAAATGCAGCGTTGAACAAGGAGAGGGAGGAAAGAAGCCTGAGAATAGAACATTTTTGACACTTGAGGAAGCTGGTTTGGTAGAGATATCTGGTTTGAGCACCCATGAGCGCTTTCTATGCCGTTTAACGGTATACATACGTACCTCTCTATTATCTTGTGATTGAATATTAGTTGTTTCTGAATCGTTTTCTCTCGATTGTTTTTTTACATGTTATTTGGTGTAGATATCGTCATTGAATTTGCTGAGAGTGATATCAGAGCAAGAAGGGTGTCCAATCGAGGAGCTAAATGCTGGGAAAGTATGTGATTGGTTCCTCAAGGACAAGCTGAAAAGGGAGCAGAACCTAGACTCTGCAGTTCTTCAATGGGATGATTCCGAGTTTCAATTTTAATTTTATTTTATCTTATCCTTTTTTTTTTTTCGCCCTTTTGCCTGTTAAACAATCAATTTTGTAGGATTATTAGAGACACTCTTTTTGGCGTTGGATTGTAATGGTAAATGTATCAGATCAGTTTTGTTTCTTTGTTAGTCAGAGTCACCCCTTTCTAGGATTTCCATTACATTACATAGACATTAGATTGCACCGATTAAGTAAGCATCGCAGGGTCCTCCTAGCTTTGACGTTATTGGGTTCCAAGGCTTGTCAAAATGTGGCTGGTAGTGGTTGCATTACTTAGCTGGGCATGATACGTATAATTTTGTATTTTAGTAGTCGAAAACCCGTGCTATGCTCGGATAGTATAAAATGAAATTACTGATTAACGATTCATAATCATACTTTTAAAAAGTAAAAACTGTTGTGATGCATGGTTAGATGTAAAATAGATTATATGATTTAAATAACAGTTATTATGATAATATGCATGAACCATAACAATGTAATTCAATCAAATTATATTTTAGTTTACCTAAAGTATGAAGCATTTTCCATGAAATATTAACAGATTAACATCCATGATTTTTCATTTGTCATATGTAAAATGTTAGCCTGTTTTACAAACGGATCATATAAATTAAAATTACTTAACGATTCATGACTATATTCCTTAAAAGTACTAACTATAATGTTAAAAAAAATATTGGCATGAATATTTCATGAAGTCCATGATTTTAATTCAAACTACACAAATATTGGCATAGTTATAGTATAATGTGTTAGGACAGCGATTGCAATATCGGTGTTCTTTTCTCTTTTTTTTTCCCAAGAAAGCCTATGAGGTCATTGTTATTAGGTAAACTAATATTTTCTTGGATGAATATGTGCCTTACTTGAAAAAGAAGAGAAATAAAAAAGTTTCGATTTTGCACTAAATCTTTTTATGTCAAACAGGAAAACAAATAAAAGAGTAAATGACAAAACTCATGAATTGGATCATTTTTCAAATAAAATTATTAATTTCTTTTTAATAAAATGAAAAATTGATTTTTGGAAAAAAACTTGATCCAGTCAAAATAGCCTGTTTATAGAGAAAGTTCAATTTTAGACTCTAAAAAATAGAAACTTTCCCTATTAGTAAAATCAGACTATTAAGTTCTCAAACAAAAGAATCAAGAAATTATTAAGATTACTGTAAACAATGAAAAAGTTAATACAAAAATATAGTATTAAAAAATCATTACCTTAAGAACAATAGAAATCATATCTTGGAATTCCATATTCAATGAATTGCCACCAAGTGACAAACCACTAATCAGGTTAGTAAAATGCACAGAAATAAGTAAATTTAACTATTGAAATATTATTGTTATATAAAATGATTCAAATAACACAATCATTTTAAATATTGGAAGATACAAAGCTCAATCGATAAGAAGGGAAGACTAAAATCCTTGAATTATAGTAAACTTTTAGGACTAATATAAATGTCAATAACATTATATGAGGGTTCGAGCTGATCAAGAAATTTCAAGTATTTATCTATTGTCCTAGTGTGGAACCCGTGCGATATAGGGTGTTTAATTTTATACTGATATTTAAGATATATGGAATAAGCTTCATATAAATATTATTAAAATATATTGGTATGAAATGCTGTAAATACATTATTGAAATAGACTTTATAAATAATAAATAATGATTAAAAAAAACGCATCATCCCCTCCCATATGTCTTCTTAAATAAGAAAAATGGCTGAAAATCCATATTAAATAAAACAAAAAAGTATGATATAAACAAATAATTATATAAAATGTAAATCATTACTTGTATAATGACATTTATATATTGAATTGTCTTAGGACTTTGGCCCCATAAGAAAAATATGTTCATACAATCTGTATGTTTAATTAATATCACTTGTTAGGTATCCATATGAATAAAAAAAACATTTCATGATTAATTTCTTTTTTCATGCCATTATCATTATCAAAAATAAGATTAATAATATGGACTTGTCAATGTTGGATATAATGCCTCATAGAATTCATGATCCCTTTCTTCTTGATACTATAAATGTGTATTTTTATTTTTTTAAATACAAAAAAGAAAGTAGTATTGCTTATCTTGATAAAAGATTGAATCCTTATCTAGAATTTTAATGTTACAAAGATCCCTGTAAAAAGATTTGAAAGAAAAACTTTTTATTCAATATTTATAAATTGAGAGGATATTATAAAAAATTAAAAGTAAAAAAATATTTGAAATGGCAATGAAACACTTATTTCTATTTATAAAATTATTTTAATATGGGGGCTTTGGGTCATAACTCATTGGCCTCAATCTGCAAAGCTGCATTGCTTACCTAGTTTCAAATGGACCCACCAACCAATCGAAAATATAAAAAATTTAAAATTCCAATATTTCATCATAAACTCTCCTTATCTTTGTAAAATGTCCGAGTGGAAGAGAAATACAAAATAGACCTTGCCCAACTGTAGCCTAGGGGGATTAATTAGCACAGGGATATAGTTTTAAGCTGACGTAATGGTTCCAAATTGAGGTCTATAACCGCATTGCAGCAGCAATTACGGTCATTATGCCGATGTTTTCTCGTAATTTTCGGCAATGCAGAGCAACTGCAATTGCAACTTCAAAAAGATATTCTTTAAGTTCAAATAGAATTCCAATGCACCAGATATGAAGTGTTTATATTTTTGTGCTGAACTGTTCTCCTGACTCCTTCACACAAATGTAAAAAATTTCTGCTAAGTCTATGTAATTAATGATATAGTAAGTAGTTTTTTTGGTCCAGGGTTTCTTCACTGGTTCCTTAGTTCCTTGTTTGTAATTGTTGTCGCATTTGCAACTTGAAAGCAAAGCACAACCTCCTCTTCGTCCCATTTCCCATCCTCAACAACCAAACCCCAAAAGTCAACTTGGGAACGTCAAACAGCAACTTCTTGTGGGGCCCCCGCTAGGATGAGAGTGACAAAAACACGTTTTCCCACATAACTACGATTGTTGTCCCTCGCACCAACCCCGTTTCTAAAGCTTGCACTCTGACAACTAACATGTTATTTGCCATCTATTAGAAATGTTATTTATATGATAATATATTTTTATTTAAGGGGTGTAAATCTCATTTATTTTGGCTCAGTCATCTCATTTAAAAAGAAATAAAAATATATTGATATATTATCTCATATATTGTGAATTCAACTCATATTAAATTATTTGTAATCATTTATCTCACCATTACCTATCAGCTAAATCTTCATAATGTAACCACTAATGTCATATGTATAGTTTTTGTATTTCATATAGGAATGAATTGAATTACAATTTAATCGCATGGAAGGTTATAATTGTTAAGAGTATTTTACTACCTTTAATGATACTCAATAAATTAGACTACCTTCTTTTTCATTTTGAAAATTTGCATTCCCTTTATTAAGAAATAAATACATTTGACTGCAATTTAGTTTTTTTCAATGGAAATAAACCTTTTAACCACGATACCTCGTTAAGCAATATAACTCTTGGCTATCAATAAATATGAATAACTCTGTAATAAATTATCGACTTAGATTTTTTTTCATCACGAAAAAAGGCATATTTTGGTTTTCATTTCTTTATCCAAACATTTTTTAAATTATTTGATTTTAGTTTTTATTGTTTGTCCATCTCTATTAAATACTAAACAGAGTAACAAAAAACCATATCACTTAATCTTACATGATGTTCAGAAATGTTATATGACATGTCATAGTCGTGTGCTTAAAATTTTACTCTAAAATGAGATACTAATAGAGTAAGATAGACTATTAGGATAGTTAGTGAACTCACCATTTACCATAAAAAGACTAACAATATGGATTATAACTAAATCATTTTAAAAAATTTAAACCGGAAAAAAATTGAAGACCCAAATAAAAATTTATTTATTTTTTAAGGATTCAAAACATATTAATCTTAAATTATTACGCTTAATGACTCTTTAACGTTGCTGATAACTAATTCCAGAGAGTAAACTGAGACTATGAAAATGATTAACTTTGAGACTTTGTCCAACATCTTTGTTTCTTTTTTCAAAACTATAATGGTGAGAGTCACAAGAATAGTAAAGCTGGTCTTTAGTTACGAGGCTCTAGATTCTAACTAGCTATCTTCTAATTTTTTGTAGATCTGCAATTTCAGAGATTTTTCATTTTATACTTTTCTAAGTCATTCAAATATCTGACAGTATGATACACGCAAACCAGGTCAAATGAAATGCTCATACTATGAATGTCACAGCTTTCACGCTCCACTGCAACCAGCAGCGTGCGTTGCAAGGACAACACATGAAAAGGAAGAAGGAGAAAGAAGAAAGGCCAAGAAGGAAGCAACGTAAAACGCGGACGGGAAACCAGCCTCCTCCGTAAGCGCCGAAAAACAAAGTCTAAAAATGCGTGTGCTTGTTAGCGTTGATTCGGTTCGGTTCGGTTTACCTTATCCCCCCACCACCATGATGCCGATTCCTATGCCTATGCCTATGCCCCCCACACCCCAATGTCACCGAGTAGGAATTTGAGTGGGACCCACTACTCCTCAACTGTTACAACTTAACTAGTTAAGTTTGCACTTTACACGCGCATGGTACAACACAACGCACTCTTTCCCCAACGATAACCCAAAACCTTAAGACTTTGCAACGGATAGATAGAGGGGTCAACGACGACGTTTACCACCACTATATATTATTGTGTGTATTGTGTTGTGTTGCATACCATTCCATTCCATGGTCTTATTATCATAGCGAATGCTTTGTTGAGTTGAGTGTGTTGTGAACACAGCACAAGCAGTAGAGAATAACAAGAAGAATCTAAGGCACATATATATGATGGCATCAGCAACAGGTGACGAATCAGAAGGAGGCTTCAATCTCTTCAAGCTTCTGTTCCGCGGCCAATCAAGTGGCACCGCCGTTCATCATCACAACCCTCCTCAGCCTCAACAAGAAGTTGTTCAGGGTTCTTCTTGCAGCTCCACCAATTCCATTTACTTCTTTGCAAGATCGCTCCTTCCCACCCCTCGTCGCCTCAAGCTTGACCCTTCCAACAAGCTCTTCTTCCCTTGTGTGATATGATCATCCTCTCTAATTTTTTAATTTTGTTATCTTTCTTATTCAAATTCATGTCTTTCTTTTTTCCTTGTTTGCAGGCGGTGGAATAATTGCCTTGATCATGTTCTAATTTGGGTTGATTTTGTTTTAATTGCGATTCAACTAGGTGACGGTGGTTTAAGGGATTTAAATTGACAGTCCCATTTACCAAAAATGGATTTTTTTCTCTTTTTTCTTTTGGGTCATGATATTTTATTTACTTGCCTTTTTCTTTCATCCTGGCTTGAATTAATTGGCTGTTAATGTTGCGTGTGGTTGGATGGATTCTTCGTCTGGGAACTACTGTAGTCATGTTGTTGATATGCTAATCAGTAATCACTCTCTAAGTCTTTCCGAATATGAAAATTTGAGAGCGACGCAGGACATGAAGATTTGGGTATAATGTGTTTTTTTAGAATGTTGTTAGCTGCTATTGTTGCTATTTATGTTTTCGAATTGGGGTTTTTACATTTGTTTCTTCAAGTGGGTTGCTACATCATTGCATTGGAAACATTGAATTTGATTTTTACTATTTGGGTAGAATGTAGATGCATGCAATGAAAACACCAGCTGAAATATTCTCACGATTTGTTGTTTATTCTGATGCTAGTTTTGCTCATCCAATTGGTGTAGATTTTAGGTGCTTATCATAGAAGAGATCCTGCCATTTCTTATGATTAACTTGTTTCCCTTGTCCCCATAGTCGTCTGAAAGAAAATGGGGTTATCTAGAGTATAATATCCTACAGAAGCACCTCTCTTCAATTCCGCACACACACACACGCACTAATATGCATGTGCATGAGTGTTTGTGCCCACATTTGATGTATTCATGCATGGTGTTAACTTTCTTTTGTTTATAGATTTCTTTTGTTCTTCTAATGCTCTGTATGATTGTGTGACATATCCTTGTGCTCTGCCATTTGTCCCTTCTAATTTTCGAATCATGTGTAGATGAGCCGGGCAAGCAGGTTAAGAGTGCCATCAGAATTAAAAACACCAGCAAATCCAATGTAGCTTTCAAGGTATAATGAAATGTATATGCCTATTTATCTGTGACCTTTTCAAATCTTCTATTCCTGATTTGCAATTTTATGTTAGTGATGCACTTTCACCAAGTCTCGTGTCTATCTTGCTGCTACTTTGCCATGGCTCTGGAAAAGAGTACTCGGTCCATTTATTGTTATATGAATTAATGTTTTCTGGTCTATGATTTCAAACCTGTACCAGATTTTAATTATCTATTCTTACAATATTTTCTTTGTTCTTCTTCTTATTGTGTATATTTAGTTTCAAACAACTGCGCCCAAAAGCTGTTTCATGCGCCCTCCTGGGGCCATTCTTGCACCAGGAGAGAGTATTATTGCAACTGGTAATGGTCAATGCTTTATTTCCTCTTTTCTCTTTTCTCTGTACTTTTTGTGCAGAACATAATATTGCTATAAGGTGAAGTTATCTTGCTAATTTGTAATTGGGTTGATAGTGTTCAAGTTTGTGGAGCATCCAGAAAACAATGAGAAACCAGAAAAACCTGCACTCAAATTTAAAATCATGAGCTTGAAGGTCAAAGGATCAATGGACTACATCCCTGAGCTGGTTAGTTAATTTCATCAATAATATAATATAAGCTTACGGTCGTCTTAATTTCTTTTGGGTGATGCACACTATGGAGACAATCAAATAAATTCTGTACTTTAGTTGTATGTGCTTGGTTTTTCACCTTATACATTGACCATTATTGCGCCATCCCCGGTTTCCTGCTTTCTTTGAAAATGCTGTCCACTTTATGGGATCTTAGCACTGTTTTGAATTGTGAGTGCTTGTTCTCCCTGCAAAACAGTTCGATGAGCAGATTGAACAAGTTACAGTGGAGCAGATTTTGCAGGTTGTTTTTTTGGATCCAGAGCGTCCTAGTCCTGTAAGTCCTGAAATTTTAAGTTTCCATTTGTACATTGTGGCAGCAATGTTTTTGTGGCACTTTTATCTTTCCCTTTACACTGCATTTATTCATTTAAGCATCTGCATGTTGAGACATTCGGTAATCAGTATCATCTTTGAATGTGCATGTTAATATTCTCTCTGCACATAGTACACAATTTGCCTACTAATGAGGTTGTGATTGTCACATTAAGGCTTTGGAGAAACTGAAGCGTCGACTGGCTGAGGCTGATGCCGCACTCGAGGCACATAAGAAGCCTAAAGAAGATGCAGGTCCTAGGATTATTGGGGAAGGACTTGTCATAGATGAATGGGTAAGTATGCTTGCTTAGTTTCTTAGGCAAAGGTGTCTTTGCAATATGTTACTTTTTAACACATGCTTCATTCATGGCTTTATCTATATATTATTTTGATTTGATTATGTTTCCAGAAGGAGAGGAGGGAAAGGTACCTGGCAAAGCAGCAAGGGGAAGTGGCAACAGACTCTGCATAAGGTGCTGATTGGAATCTTGGAATCCAGCTTTTGACATTGGTTGAATAGGAAACTAAATTACAGCACAGCAAGTTAAATCATAGTTTCTTTTGTTTAGAAGTAAACTAAAGGTGAAGGGCAAGTGTACTTTTGAGAAACCTATGATTGGATGGTATCATTTTCTGCATATGTAAATAAATAAGAGTCCTTTAGTTTTCGGGAATAATGTTTTGAATGATTTATGTGAAACTGTTTATTATAAGTCTTTGTGTGATCAATGGTTGGCTGTCGTGCGAAGATTTCATGCTAGACGTAGATGGTTGAGATTTTCGACAAGAGAAAGTTGGATAGAGTTTTTCTTTTTCGGTGACCACTTTTTACGTAAATTGATGGTTTTAAAAAGTTAGATTTTTTCAAATAGACAAAAAGTTGGTTATTTGAGACTTCCCTGTTACTCAAATTTTTCCGGGGTATGTCAATCTACCAAATGAGTGAAGTACTGTCTAACTTTCCATAAAAATATCTAGTACTTCAAAAGACGTAGACCTATTTTACTTATTAAGCTAGGATGTCTCATAAAATCTTCCATAGAGTATAGGCACTGGTCTGGTCTCTGTAGCCACCTATTGCCTAATTAATTCAATGGTTTTTTGGCGCATCTTTTTCCAATCTTCTGTTTTTATGTCTGCTGGTCTTGCATCTCCCTTCTCTACAAGATCATACAAATCTTTATAGAAAAGCATGTCCTCCATTTTTGACTTCCAAATAGAGTAATTTGTAGCTTTCAACTTGATCATGGTACCTATATTCTCCTCCATTTAATTTATACAGAACAATCTTGAGCTCAACATGCGCTCTGTTACCATTTATTGGGTTCAGAGATTGATTTACAGTGTAATTAAATGATATCAATGAATGACAATAAGTACCAAAATAAATATAATAAAATTAAATCTACCATTCAGGGCAGCGCAACGAAAAATAAATATCAGGATAAATAGTAATTCACGATGGGGCCCGCTAATTATTATTCATGATGGGTCTGCTTGTCACTATTTACGCGGATAACACTCAGCAATGGAACCATATCACTATTCTCGTGAATAATTTTATCTGCATCACTATTCATTGGAGTGGGACCCGCTTCACTATTCACTATAGTGGGACCCACGTCACTCTTCACGTTACCAAAATAGATCAAGAAATCAGCACACCAAATTTTTAACGTGGAAAATCCCAAATATCGGAGGAAAAAATCACGGAACAAACTCTGAAAAATATTTCACCATATTCAGGATAATTACACAATATCCTTTCCACACTCTCTAACCCAAGAGGTAAATATAGTATTTCCCGGTGAGAACCCTCTTATTCAAACACTACACTTTTGCAGTATCAAGAAGTAATAAAGATGATACCAAAAAATATTCCCGGTGTATATACTCACACCCTACACTCTTTTGGATTTACTCACACTCTCTATTTTCCTTTCACTCTCAGAAAAATAACACACTCTGTATTTTTCTATCTACTATGCAGCTTGTATCTCTGCTGCTTTGATTCATCTGAATCTACTTTTGTTGCCTCTATTTACGGAGGAAGCTTAACGAGTGCACAATAATTAATTTTTTGTTCACGCATTGAAAATTCTCCTCTCACCTAACGTTCACCTTAACGCATGTACAGTAATTAATTTACCGTTCACACTTTGAAATTTTTTTCTCTCGGCTGCTTCAACTTCTTCGGCTACCAAACTTGAGGCTGGACCCTACAATTCTCCCTCTCCAGCCGATGGGAAAATAATCTAGGAGCAATCATCTGGGATCCATGCCGATCAACTCGGCACAAAGTGAAAGCTTGTCTCGTGCTACAACTTTTGTCATTATATCAGCGTGATTTTCATTTATGTGAATCTTTTCCAGTTTGAATTGCTTTTCTTCTATTGGTAGACGCAACCAATGATACTTGACATCAATGTGCTTTGTCCGCGAGTGATACATTGCATTCTTGCTCAAATCCAAAGTACTTTAACTGTAACAATGGATAACAGACTTGCACTGCTTCATTCCCAATTGTTCAAGGAATCTTTTCAACTAAAGCATTTTTTTCCCAGCTTCAGTCATAGCAACATATTCTACCTCAGTAGTGGACAAGGCAACACACTTCTGCAATTTTGACTGCCAAGACACAGCTCCACCTGCAAAAGTAAACACAAATCTGGAAGTAGATTTCCTATTGTCTAGACACCTGCCATATCAGTATCTGCATAGCCTTCCAAAACTGATTCTGGTCCTCCAAAACTCAAGCACATTCTCGAACTACCTTTTAGATATCTGAAGATCCACTTCACAGCTTCCTAATGGTCTTTACCAAGATTGGAAAGAAACCTGCTAACAACTCTAACCGCATGAGTGATATCTGGCCGAGTACAAACCATGACATACATCAAACTCCCAACTGCAGAGGAGTAAGGAATATCAGTCATAGCTTTCTTTTCTTTGTCAGTAGTGGGAAAATTCTTTTTGCTGAGTTTGAAGTGATTGGCCAATGGTGTGCTAATTGCTTTAGTATTCTTTATATTGAATCTGCGTAGAACCCGCTCCACATATCTTTCCTGTGACAACCAAAGCTTCATGGCTATCCGGTCTCCCAAAATCTGCATACCCAGAATTTGCTTTGCAGGGCTTAGGTCTTTCATATCAAAGGACTTTGATAGCTTCTTTTTCAAATCACCAATCATCTTTGCATCCTGTCTTATTATCAGCATATCATCTACATACAATAGAAGGATGATAAACTTATCACCTGGAAATGTTCTGACGTATACACAGTAATCTGCATCTGTCCTGGTATATCCATGACCCACCATGAATAAGTCGAACTTCTTGTACCATTGTCTAGGAGCCTGCTTCAATCCATACAGACTCTTCTTTAATCTGCAAATCATGTTATCCTTTCCAGCTTCCTCAAATCCTTCTAGCTGATTCATATAGATCTCTTCCTCCAAATCACCATGGAGAAACACAGTTTTCACATCTAACTGCTCAAGCTCCAAATCCAAGCTAGCCGTCATTCCAAGAATAACTTGAATAGAACTTATTTTGACAATTGGAGAGAAAATCTCATCAAAATCTATTCCTCGCTTTTGACTAAAGCCTTTTACAACCAAGCGAGCCTTATGCTTCACTAGCTTGTTGTCATCTTTCTTTAGCTTGAACACTCATTTATTCTTCAAGGCTTTCTTGCCTCCAGGGAGTTTTATCAACTTACAAGTATCGTTGTTCTGCAAGGAATCCATATCTTCTTACATGGCTTTGATCCATTGAACTTTATCTTTATGAGTTTGAACTTCTTCAGAACTCTCTGGCTCCCCCTCATCAGTAAGAAGGACATACTCTGACCTGGGATACTTGCTGGATGGATATCGCACTCTGTTAGAACTTCTAAGCTGTGTTGTATAAGCTTGCTCCCCCTACTCAACACTTCCTCCATCTCCAACATCATTAATAACTGGCTCATCATCAATCCCATGGTCTTGAACCTCTCCCCCTTCTGTGGCATTTTCTTTAGGAAGAGAGACTGGTGTAAAATCAACCTTATCACCAGATTCAGCAGTTTTCTCTAGAATAGTAGAACCCTACATAGTTTCTTGCTCATGAAACACTATGTCTCTGCTTCTTATAATCTTCTTCTTTTCCGGATCCCATAACCTGTAGCCAAATTTCTCATATCCATGCCTATAAATATGCAAAGAATGACTCTATCATCAAGCTTCTGTCTTGGCTCCTTACTTACGTGAGCAAAGGCTTTACATCTAAATACCTTCAAATGAGAGTAGCTAATATCATGTCTGGACCATACTCTCTCATGAATATCAAAGCCCAAAGAAACAAACGGAGATCTGTTAATTAGATAGCACGCCGTTTGAACAGCTTCACCCCATAATGGCTTAGGCAGCTTATCCATTCTTAACATACATTTGACTTTCTCCATAATGGTTCTATTAATTCTTTCAACCACACTATTATGTTATGGGGTGCCAGGAACCGTCTTCTCGTGCCTAATGTCATGTTCAGAGCAATAGTTTTTGAATTCATGAGAAGTGTACTCTCCCTCATTGTCATTGTGAAGACACTTCAAAGATTTTTCAGTTTCTCTCTCCACTATAGCATGAAACCTTTTGAAGTATTGAAACACTTGGTCCTTCCTCTTTAGGAAATAAACTCACACTTTCCGTGAAGCATCATCAATAAACATCATAAAATATCTACTACCACCCAGAGTATCCACCTCCATGAGACCGCATACATCAGAATAAACTATATCTAAAATATTCTTTTTCAACTTCAATCTTTTGCTGAAAGACACCCTATGATGATTGCCAAATAAACAATAATCATAAGGATTTAACTTTGTACCTTTGGCATAAGGAATGAGCGATTTCCTAGCCAAAATTTGTAATCTTTTTTCACTCATGTGAGCCAGTCTTTTGTGCCACAAATTTGACGAAGCATCATCTTTAACTACATTCAACCCTCCAATCTGCTTAACTTGGGTTTTGTACAATGTGTTGTACAACATCCCTCTGGCAACCACCATCGAACCTTTGGAAAGCTTCCATTTGCCATCACCAAAGTTACTATGGTGTCCGGCTAGATCTAGAGCATGCACGGAAATTAGATTTGGGTGTAAACCCGGCATATGTCGCACATTCTTCAATGTCAGTGTACATCCTATATTTGTTTGAATGCACACATCACCATCTCCCACCATATCAGAATTACTAGTATTTCTCATCCTTACTTTACCAAAGTCTCCTTCTTTGTATACAGTAAAGAATTCCTTATTGGGAGTGGCGTGATAAGAAGCCATTGAGTCAAAGACCTATTCAGCACATGAATCTGCAACATGACACACTTCATCTACAAAAGAGAGCAACACCACTTCCCCATTTGTCACAAGGTTGTAGTATTTTCATCATCAGCCGCGTCCTAACTTCTCCTACATTTCTTGCATCTGTCCTTCCAAGCCTTACAATTTCTTTTGATGTGCCCTTCTTTGCTGCAATGGTAACATTTAAACCTCCTTCGTGACTGGGACTGCAGTCGATCCTTTGGTTTCTAGACCGCCCTTTGCTCTTGCTTCTCCCCCTGTTCTCTGTGACAAGGGCCTGAGAATTATCTATTCTTACCAAGTCTTTTCTTCTAGTTTCTTCATTGAACATGCTGTCTTTGACTTGGACTTAAGACAGCTTCCCACCTGAAGCAAAACTACATAGTGACACCACGAAGGTCTCCCAGCTGTCCGGCAAAGAACTCAACAGTAACAGTGCTTGTAACTCATCATCCAATGCTAACTACATGGTACTTAACTGATTCACCATATCTTGGAAGTCACTCAAGTGCTTAGCAACAGACCTTCCATCTCTGTACTTGAGATTTACTAGCTTTCTGATTGTGAAAGATTTATTTTGTGTAGTTTTTCTCTCATAAAGATCTTGTAAAGTCTTCCACAGAGTATGAACATTCGTCTCTGTGGCCACATGGTGGAATACGCTAATGTTCACCCACTGCCTAATTAATCCAATGGCCTTCCGGTGCATCTTTTTCCAATCTTCTGCTTTTATGTCTGCTGGCCTTGCATCTCCCTTCTTTACAGGATCATACAAATCCTTATAGAAAAGTATATGCTCCATTTTTGGCTTCCAAATAGAGCAATTTGCAACTGTCAGCTTGATCATGGTACCCATATTCTTCTCTATTTAATTTACACAGCACAATTCTGAGCTCAACTTGCGCTTTGATACCACTTGTTGGGCTCAAAGACTGATTTACAATGTAATTAAATGATGTCAATGTATGGCAATGAGGATCAAAATAAATATGATGGAATTAAATTTACCAATCAACGCAGTGCAACGAAAAATTAATATCAGGATGAATAGTATTTCACAATGGGACCCGTTGATCACTATTCATGATGGAGCCCGCTTGTCACTATTTATGTGGACAGCACTCAGCAATGGAACCGTATCACTATTCTCGTGAATAGTTTTATCCGCGTTAGTATTCACTGCAGTGAGACCCACATCACTATTCACCCTACCAAAATAGATCAAGAAATCAACACATCAAATTTTCAACGTGGAAACTCCCAAATACCAAAGGAAAAAATCACGAGATAAACTCCAAAAAATATTCCACTACATTCAGGATAATTACACAATATCCTTTCCATACTCTCCAATCCAAGAGGTAAATATAGTGTTTCCCGGTGAGAACCTTCCTATTCAAACACTATACTTTTGCAGTATCAAGAAGTAATAAAACACTCTTTTGAATTTACTCACACTCTCTATTTTCCTTTCACTCTCAGAAAAATAGCACACTATGTATTTTTCTATCTACTATGCAGCTTGTATCTCTGCTGCTTTGATTCATCTGAATCTACTTTCGTTGCCTCTATTTACGGAGGAAGCTTAACGAGTGCACAGTAATTAATTTTTTGTTCATGCATTGAAAATTCTCCTCTCACCTAACGCTCACCTTAACGTATGCACCATAATTAATTTACTGTTCACGCTTTGAAATTTTTTTATCTCGATTGCTTCAACTTCTTCGGCTAGCAAACTTGAGGTTGGACCCTACAATATAGCCACGCATAGCCAAAACAAAAACGTTACAGCTCCATAACAAAAATTAATTAAGATCAGTTATGATAAGAGAAGGGTATGTTAAATGATATATAAACACTAGTAAAGTGTCGCAACCGGGATCGCGACGGGGATGGCGAATTTAAGAAAAGAGAATTTTTTTTTGAAAATTAATGGAGTCGCCACCAAGTTTATTAATATTGGGAAAAACGTTGGAAAAACCCATTTATTTCGAAAAGATGATCTTTGAAACCAGATTATGAGTTCGGGAGTCGGTTATGCATAGGGAAGGGTATGAATTTAATCTTACGCACCCCTAATACACCTGCCCCAGACTATTGCACCTTAGTGAATTGTGCAAATTAATTAATAGCCTTCAAAATCCCTATTTAAATAAAAAAAACTATGCAAAATATTTACAATCAAATAAACAATTTATGAAAATTTAATTTTGGCTTGACAGGGATCACCTGCTCCTACATATCCCCTGGTGCAATAGGGAACTCAAAGTCACGTAGTTCTGTAGAAAATGTTTGTGAGTTGACAGTTTTTATTTATCAAAAAAAGAAAAGAATTTGTAACAAGAAAATCCGTTATTGCACGGGATCCAAGTTAAGTATTGCGCCGCTCAATGAATTCCCATGATTTAAATAACCATGAAGGTAGCATTTGCTACTCAATCATCGTTATTGATCATTGCACGGATTTAAAAGACTTTCGTGAAGAAGTAATTCCTTTAGAAAACAAAATCCGTTCTCGCACAGGATTTAAGTTAGCATTTGGCTACTCAATAAATCCTTTATGATTCAATAACAATAAAGATAACATTTGTTACTCAATTATCATCATTGATCATTGCGCGCATTAAAACAGAACTGAAAAGATTTTTTTATTTGTTTATTGGAAGCAAAACACATTTATAAAAAAAAAACTAACTTCAATTATGAATTGGGTTAATCTAAATAAAGAGCAAAAATGTAATAAAAAACTAAAATAAAATCAAGGATCCTAAGTGCTAATTTTCTTTTGATCAATTTTTCACTTTTTTTTTTGAAAAGAAAACTTTTAACAAAACAAAAAAAAATGCTAATTGCTAAATTCACTAGACGATTGGAACAAATTGCTAGAGAATATATTACAGACTCTTTTTTCTAAAAAAGAAAATTTTTTTTAGAGAAAACAAACCCAAGACTAATAAAAAACAACTCAAAACTCAAGATTCCAGTTATTTTCAAATGGATTTTTAATTTTTTTTTTTTAAAAAAAGTACAAACCTAGCCCAAAGAAAGAAATACTTTCTGAAACCTAAACATTTGAAAGCATATAACACTAACAGCCCGAGATGAACGAAACCCAAAATGATCAAATCACAAAAGAAAATCCTACACCTAAAAGGTCATTCTCAACTACTTAAGCCCAACAAGACTAAAGTGAACCCGACCTAAAAGAAATTTTCATCTCAGAACAAAATAAACCTATCTCTAAAACTATCCTAACATCCAAAACAAAGGAAACAAAGAAAGCAGAGGGAGTGATGCGGACAGGAGAGAGAGAGATATGGGGAAATCATTGAAGAGTGGGGGAAAGATGAAATATGGCGAACTCCTGGCTATGGAGCGACCCACCCAAGGCCACCATGGGGAGCACCACAATGGCCAAGGGCATGGAGAAAGAGCCATGGGGAGCAAGGTTGTCCCGCTTGCAATCAGTCCGCCATCGCCATCACACACCTGGTTCCGCAGTGAAAAGCAAGGGGGAAGAGTTCGTGGTCATTTGGCGGTGGCTTGTGGTTGTGCTCGCGAGTATTTACCGCGTAGCGCCGAAAGAGAAGTGAAGCGCGAGAGAGCGCCGAAGAGGAGTCACCGCCATCACCGCTTGCATCGAGCTCGCGGCCTTCGCAAATGGGTTCTGGCCAGGATGGAGATAGCTGATCACGATCATGAGACCGACGACGGAGTTTGCGGGTGCGAAAGAGACCGATCGCGCTGCATGGTGCGGTATTTTATGCTGGCCAAGGGAGCGGCCAGGCGAAGCTCGCGTCAGGCCGGCGCTAAGGCAAGGGCGACGGAGGCCGTGGGTTTCGCGGTGTTTTTAAAGGAAGAGCCGTGGTTCGAGGTGGATGATGACCGAGCCCAAAGAAGAGTGCAGCCTCGGGCCGCGACGGAAGGGGGGTTCTCGGTGAGGGTGCGGCTTGGTGTTCGCGGCCGTGAATCAAGTTCGGTGATGGTCTTGGTGAAGTAGGGTCAAGGCCGAGAGAGGTGGAGGAGGAGGAAGGTGATGGATGAATAAACAGAGGCCGCAGCTATGGTGGTGGCAGCCGCGGCCTCCCTCCCTCTTTCCCTTCTTTTTTTTTTTTGATTTTTTTTATTCTAATGCTGGTGATGGTATATGTATGTACCTGTCTCTGTTGTAATTGCTGGATTGTTGTTGACTACTTCCTTGTATTTGTTGGGGCTTGCTTGTTTTCTTCTCTGCATTTCTGCAGGATGTATGCTTTGATTTTTCTCGTGGTGTTAGAGAAAATTTCTCATTAATTGATTTCACCTCCCTGTCGATCGACCTGGGTTGTAATTTATGGTCTTTGGCTCCACTTGGTTGGACAATAGAGAATGGGTTTTAAGGAATCTGCAGTGAGCCCCAACTTGACCTGTCCCCCATGCTTCTGTGACTACTGATCCTGCTGGACAAAGAAGACCCATCTCATGCTGCAAGGAGTGGGTGGAGCGTGAAGTTTAAAGCAGGAGGACCCATTCCCTGACGCGTCCATCCCTCCCTTTTCCTTTTCATTTTTTATTTTTATATTTTGTATACGTATAATGTAAAAGAAACAAAAGGACTTGGGCTCATAACTGAAAAGCATACCTGGATTGGGCTGAGATACAAATGGACAGAAACATGAAAATGCAATAAATGAATTGAACTTTTTTTTTTGTTTTAATTTTTGGGAATAAACGAAAAAAAACTTTTTTTCACATTTTTCTCAAAAGAAAACGATGAAATAACTATAAATGAAACATGCAAATTTTGGACTTTTATTTAATGGGTCAGACAAAATCGAGTATTCACATAAAGTTATTTGTATACATATATTGATATTGATATTAATACCTGAAATTCCAATATCATAGCCGAAGGTGAGACCACCAGTGCCAGCAACTAAGCAAGTTGCAGTGACAATGGGAGTGAGGTTTCCAGGGTATGCCTTATTATCATCCCCTCTTCCTCCTCCTCCAACTATTCCTCCTACCGCAGGCATTTTGGGAATGTGTTGATGTTATAGAGTAGAGAGAGCGTTATACGAAATAAAGGTGTTGTGCAAAAAGGTGGGGTGGGGCTAGTGTTTATATAGGCAAAAAATATGGGTTGCTTTTCTTATTAAAGGTTACCTATTGACCTGTTGATAATGATAATAATTTCAAATTCAGATAAACGAAATGATAATAACTTTCAAAATAAAGAATTATCAAGGTAATGGTTATAATATATAATATGGCAAATTTTTAGGGAAGAGGCTATGAGATCAGAGGATCTGCTTCTGTTGTTGCAACTGATTCTATCCTATTTGTGATCAAGTATATCTTTGGTTCATCAACCGTTGAGTGAAGTCTTTTCCTGGTAACAGGTGGAAGCGTCACTCGTTTTTCTTTAACAATAAAATAAAATGGAAGCCAAATAGTTAGTGATGCTGTGGGGAATGAAAGAGGTAGTGGGTGGAATATCACAAGTCGGATACACTACTCATATCAACAGTTTAGATAGCTCTACCAGATAAAAATCTTCACAATCCTGAGATCAAAGGATAAAACTTATCCAATAGAAAAAAGATAAAATTTATTCATCCATTATTTTGCACAAGATCAAAATTTCGGCCACGAATTTAGATTTGGTCGTGTGTTTTAATTTTCTGCCCAGTTTTTCTGATCAACTTATCTTTTCTGTCCTCAAAGTCCGGAAGAGTTGTGTTTTACTGCTTTAAAGTGGACTCTTGGATTGTTCGAAAACTTGAAGGGGAAAAAAAGATTAACAAAGTAGTATAAGATAAAATGAGTTATGTTAATTTATATAAAAATAAATTAGTTAAAAATCAAACCATGTTTAGTTGGAACGTAAATTTAAAATTGAATTAATAAATATGTTGATACGATAAATGATAAAATAATAACATAGAGAAAGAGAGATGAAACATAAGATTAAATGAAACTAAATTAACATTAGTTTAAACTTTTAACCTATAATGGGTTTAGGGTGCGTTTGTTTGCAATTATTTTAGTTAATAATTACTTTTTTCATCCAAAAAAAGTACTTTTCATATATTTGAATAGTTTTTTAAAAATAATCAAGATTTTAAAAAAATTAATTTTTAACTTTTTCCGTAAAAGATAAAATTAGTAGCTTTAGAAAAAATTTAATTTTTAAATTTTTAATTATATATAAAATTTAGCTTTAATAATCACTTTTTTAAAAAAATTTAAAACAAACACACCCTTAGGTAAAAATCAATTTCATGTTTCTTCTATTTTTTGTTGGCTACCAGATATTATCTATCTAAAACATGTTTTCATTCTACTTATATTTTTATGACTAAAAAAATTTGCCAATCGGGGTCTCAAGCGTGAGGGATATAACAAAAGAAATTATAATATGGGCATGGCTTAATAAAATTAGAAGAGAAATTATGGCAGCCGAAAGAAATTATGGTCACTGGGTGTGGTCTAAATCATTGGGTTTGGTTGAATGGACATAATGGACTCGATTGGGTTTTAGATTTTCAGAACCAACAACAAATGATGAACCCATTCCAAAAACGCCTAGTTCGAAGGCTTCACCATACACGACCCAAAGAAAAAGCCTTCACTGTGTGACACACACACACACACATGCGGGGAAAAAATGTAAATAAATAAAAAAAGCCAGCTCTTGCTACGTTGAGCCTTACGTGTTGCGAACTTGAGTCAATTGTTACGCAAACTCACTAAGCTAATATCCGCTGGTTTTTCTTTCTGCATTTAGCAATTGCATAGCAGCTTTATCAAAAAAGGGAAAATTTGAAGTTACTAGCCCTACAACACACAAAAATTAGACATTAAACACACGAAAGTTAGACATTCTCGGGTAGGATAGGAATGATGCACACTCAAAATATAACACTTTGTCCAATCCCAAAAACAATATGCTACCTACCTTTTAAAATAATTTTTTTTTTTACTTTTTAGGTTTATTCATAAAAGGATATCTTTGAACCAATGGCTAGATATATCACTTTATGAATGAACCTAAAAAATGAAGAAAAAAAAATATTATGAAAAAGAATGAGTAAATAACACTTGTTTGGTATTAATTTTTGCAATCCCACAACCCTATAACTAGTTGGGCATTTTCTTTGACCTAACTAGGCTTTGTACTTGGCATGCATCGCCGATCATATGGAATTTGTCTAAATTTCTGCAACGTCTTTAGAGAGACATGAGCAACAAATAGGATAAATACAAGGAATAGATTACAGAAAAGCCGTGTGAAACCATTGGGAGAATGTCGTACGAGAACCTAAAAGGAAAGGAACTAAAAGAACCCGCAAGAAGGGCGACTTTGACCAGGAGTAAGATGTTATAATTATTCAACTTAACATTGCCCCCAAGTGGCACTAGAAATCAATCATTTGCAAATCTAAAAATTGTCACAATCCAACCGCTCTCTTGAAAATGACTTTTGCCCGTAAATTAATCTTACACTTTGGTAGTATTGACGTGGAACAGGCCAAGATTATAAAACACGAAATTCAACTTGAACATGCACACTGAATTTTGGTGGATCTTAATATGCAACTGATTGAGTTAGACCTACCACAATGCACAACTCTCCATCCATTGGTTGCTGCGTCTACCATCAAAATTCTTGGAGCTAGTAGTTTAATACTTTATCACAACTCTTTGAACAAGAAAGTGCTTCAGGCCTTCAACAAACACACAATGAATGGAATCATTCATTTGAGATGAAGAAGTTGGAAATTGGAAGACACATGGGTTTCCTGTGGCTTCCTCGCTCCATTAACAGTTCCCACTATCAGCCTACTTTACTCACATGTTTCCCACTATTCATTGGTTGCATACACGCGGCATAAGAATGAGAGCCACACCTTGGACATCATCACACAAGCAATGGGATAAGTAGGACAGTTCCAATGGTCATAGAATCCAAGTGATTAAATCTAGGCCCACATTTAGTAACTTGCACTTTCACAATGCTAGTTATTTCAAAGCTTTAGGAAGCAAGCAGTGATTAAAAAGATGCATAATCGGGAAGGGAATAATGTTGGTTCATTTTGTTGTCTCATATGAAAGTTCCCAGGCAACTAGCATGAGAACACTTGGCGTGTTGTACATTCTTTATTGACAATGAGGCAGTGATGTAGTACAAAATGACAAAGCTAGCTAATCGACAAATCAATACAGAGGGGAAACCTCATCTATCGCTATCTTCTTTGCATATAATGCTAGATAGAGAAAACCAAGATTGCCACTACTCACATGCCCTGAAGGATTCATGTCTTCTCCATGTGATCACACACAAAAGATTCACGTATGCATACACAATATAATATATTTAGAACACTTCCAAACACCAACTAATCTGTATAATTGTCATTGGTAATTACATTCTTTTATGTCATACAATAATATAACTCTTCCCTTCTTCGGTACGGAAGTTCCATAGCTATTAGGCCTAAAAGCAATGCCAGAGTATCCTCAATATAATCTACAACAAAGCTTTCATGGTATCATCACTAATTCTGGTTACAATCTCAACAGAGAGCTGTACTACTCTTGTCATGAGCAAGGAAAATGAAATAAAGCTTAAAATAGACGAAAAAATTAGCAAAACTTGGAAGGATTTGTGGAAAATATACAGTTAAGAAAAGGGGGGGAAAAGGGAATTACATTCAAGAGTGGTGCCAAATTCCACTCAACATACTGCGGAACCGGTTTGTGGAGAGCTTCCTCACAAGCCTTTTGGCATCAGAAGATATTTCAGCTTCTGCTAGCCTCTCTATGTTTTTGGCATACCCAGAACTCACAATCTTTTTCCTCCCACTGTTGCAACTCGTTAATGACATCAAGATAGAGATCAAGAACTTCTTGTTACCTGAATTCCCTTCTTCTGGGTCCAGCAATTGCAGAAGAAGGGCAATGTTTTGGTCATCCTGCACAAACCTCTTTCTATTTTTAGGCACCATAACCATGCCAGAGAGTGCCTCGGCAGCCATTTCGCGAACTTCAAATGATTTTGCATTCAGAAACTTAACAAGCTCTGGCATCAATCCTGCATCACCTAATGCTTTCTTAGCCTCCTCTGATGTTCCACACAATCTAAATGCAACTTTGAGAGCCAATTCTTGAACAGAAACCTCCCCATTTCGAACATAGTACAGCAATTGATCCACAAAACCACAACTCATCAAAATACTTACACAACTAGACGAAATAAAAAACAAATTCTCAATAGACCTCATCACTACCTCCCTGGTTTTGGAAGAACAAGACCACATAGGATCCAAGACACGCAACAAGACTCGAACCCCACCTTCTCTAACCACAGTCTGCCTAACACACTCATCCCCAGATGCAATACTCTGAATGAAATGGATGGAACTAACCTGAATCGCTTCATCCCTTGATCTCACAAGCCTGATGAAAGTTGAAACCGCACCCTCATCAACCATAAACCTCTTAATCTCCTCAACACCAACGAGATTCCCCAACACCCCACAAGCAGGACAAACCAAATCCCCTTTGGAATCCGAACTCGCACAAATCCTCAACAAGGCAGTGACTCCCCCATGAGCAGAAACCGACCAAGCATTATCGGAATTCTCAGTCAACCTCTGCAGACACAAAGCAGCACCAACCTTCCCAGCCTCAGTCCCACACTCCAAGACCCTAACCAAAGGAGCAACAACACCAGCACCAACCAAAACACCCTTATAGGAATCAAACCCCGCAATCAAAGAAACAACCTTTGCAGACCCTTCTTGAATCTCCACCTCAGAGGACCCCAAAAAATCCACCAGAACATGAACAACATCACCAGCTTCAACAATCACCTTCACGTACTTCTCATCCTCAACAACAACCTCATGAAGGTTGATCAAAGCCTGTTTCTTCATACCCACATCACCAACTTTCATCCTCGTTAGCAAGTCCCTAACGAAGAACCTCATGTCCTCTTTGGATGCTCCAATTGAAGGCTTCGAAACCACTAGTGCGTAGTTATGTGTGAGAACACCCTTCGTATACATCTCAGAGAGCTTCTTCACGTAGCAATGGAGCTTAGCGAAAACGACTTCTAAGTCGCTCTGCATTAGGAGCTTCCCGCTGTATGTGAGATCGGCGCAGCGGCGTGCGAGGTCGGAACACTCCTCTACTGTGGAAAGGATCGCCGGAATCTCTCCGGAGAGTGAAGAGTCGCCGGAGTTGTGGTCAGCGGCGACTAGCCCCGAGTGGAGGTCCTCGAGCTTGTTGCGAATGAGTTGCCATTTTCCGGCGAAGACCCTGATGGAGTGGGAGAAAGAGATCACGGAGGAGATGAAGTCCACGACTCGCCGGAGGTTGGAGCCTCCGGAGGTGGAGGGCTCTGGTGAGGTGTGCCGGCCATGTCTGACTTCTTCTTCGTCGCCCATTTCTCGGTTCTCAATGGTTCTGCTACAGCAGACCCATTTCCCGGCGAGAGATTCCGGCGAGACGACGGTGGTGGAGGTGGAGGAAGGTTTGGAATGTTATGTGCGTGTGAGGAACTGAGGAATTTCTAGAGAGAAATAGAGAATGTGGTTCTGACTGCAGATCTATACTTATCCTAAGATTGCAGTTTGGTACACTCATAACACCGTGGATTCTAGTGTGTGAGTTTACTTCAATACCCTTCTACGTGTGTTTTGTGAAATGTCGTTGCCAATTTGCTATTTGGCTTGCGTGTTCATTGTCAGGGGCAGTTTTGTCATTGTGATGTGGATAGGACAACTCATTCTGTTATGTTGGAGGTCATAGAAAAAGATGGGGATGGCATGTGAGGTGGCTCCAAGCGAGACAACAGAGGACCCTCAGAGACAGAGAGAGAGGGTCATGTCCATGAGTGGCTCTCTGGAGGGAACTCATGTTGGTGCTACGACAAAGATTAATTTGTCTATATTAGTGTATAGAAAATTAAATGGAATGGTTAAACATAGGACAGGAAAAGGGCCAGAGAATTGTGAATCAGCAAAAAGACAAGTATGGTAGAGGCAACTGATAAGCAATGCATGCACTGCAAAATGCAATTTTTCAAGCTATTTTTTCATGTGATACTTATGGTAGTTAACAGTTGTTTCAGAGGAAAAGCGATTAGTTAACTGTTACTTTTGTGTTTTGTGTGAATATTAAATACCATGGCCATAGTTTGGGGTTATCCCCATTTGCACCGAGCTGGCAGCTGATTAATCTTACTCTATTTAGCTTAAACGTTTATGCGTGGGTTTAGATGAAATCAATTCAACTGTCCCAACATAATTAAAGGGGTCCCAATTTTGATTCATTACAAGGAATACACAGGAACCTTTGGATAAGGGAAAGTAAGAGTAATGCTATTAGGTGAACTTCAGGATGAAGATGTTTTACAATAGATTAAAAATCGTATTTGTGGTGCTTAATTATTAACACACAGTAATGAACAGGGAATTTTTTATGGTATCTTTGGGCTCAGAACCCCTTTTCATAAAATTTGCAGCATGAGCATTAAGTTATCCATTGTCATAAATAATCCTGATCTTATCTTTTTTGTGGGCCGTGAATGAAAAGCATGCTGCCATTTATTAGGTTCCATACAAGTAATGTCAAATCTGAAATTAAACCGACTGACTCTTCGCTGTTGGATCCAACCCCTGGTATATTAATTACTCTGAGGATTTTTTCAGTAAAATGACAAAAGAAAATAATACGTGTATTATTTATTGCGCTTTTTTGAGTTTCTGATTGTTCATTAATTTTCCTATGATAATGGCAATGTGGCTTCTCTAAGAAACATACTGAGACAAAAATATGGCCAAATTATATTTACCTCATTTATTTATACTCTCTTAAATTCACTTAGTTGAACTGAGTTTACCCCAATTCATTGTGTAATATGCTTTGAAAAAGGGATTAATATAATGATTTTATCAACACAAATCAATTCTTAAATAAATTTTATAAATAAAAAAAAATTGGGATACATTTTATCATATCTCATGAAAAATAAGTGTGATTTGTCCAAAAAAAAAAAACTATTCTTATTAGTTGCATGAAAGTAAGGAATCCATCTGCATATCTTTCTATCAACTTCGGAATTAATTCATATTTTGCAAATTAAAATTAAAAAATCAAATGGGAAATATTTAGTATTTCTTAGAAGAACCGATGTGTTTTTATTCAATTTAAAAGTTTGATCATTAAAAGAATAAACTTAATTGACAAAAACAATATATGTAAATCATCTCCATCTTAAAGCTCTTCTAGTGCAATGTTTCCACCAATTTGTTTCCTGTGGTTTTAATGCAAGGAACTAGCCAAATTGCAAATCAATTCGAGGCCGCTGCAAGAAAAGATGATCTGAGAGTGTGCTGTCAGAGGCACTGTGTGAGTTTATGTTGAGAGCGAAATAAGAGCAAAAGAGAGGCAGATCTCTGAATTAGTATTTAGTACCCACAGAATATATATATATATATATATGTATGGACCACACCGTAAAGATTAGGAAAACTAAAAGAAAGGGGCAGCTTTCAATAGCCTTGGAATGGGAATGACACAGCCACACTACACACACACCCCACCACGTGAATCACTCACTTTGTATTCGCCTTGAGCCAGCACTGACCTTTTGAATTGAAGGTGGAAGTGACTCTCATATCATAACTAATTGAGAGAAAGTTGCTCTCTTTTCCTACCCTTTTTGTTGGTTGTAATTGTAAACGTAGGTTTATTGCAAAGGTGAGTGAGACCAACAAAAGCCAAAGGAGGGGAATTACCATCATTTACAAGCACCACCCCCACTACAGAAGATTTTGGTATGAAATATCAGCCGCATGATTATATATATATATATATATATATATAGCTTCAAATTCTCAACCAAATCAAATGATGGATACATCTTAAAAAGTGTGCATGTTTTTCAAGAGACAAACAAATGGGGCAGTTCACGAGAGAGAGAGGGTGAAAGGAAGGTCCAAACGGTACTAGCCAGAGGGCAGGCTCAAAGCAAAAGGGTAAGTAAAGCTGCCCATGTCATGACAATCCCCAAAAAAACATCAATGTAATTGACCAATACCCATCCCCACCTACAACATCAACTTTTGCAGAATTTATGGCGGTCGGCTATGGAAAAAAAAAGTGGAGAGGTGAATAGAATGAAGGGTGTATCTTTTCAAACCTTGGTACGTGACACCTTACTAGTACTTAGGTAAAAACAAAAAGTCCAATAAACCATAATGTTATTCGATGCCTAATTTAATAATTTTCCATAGACAGTGTCAATGGGCAAAAAACAAACCCATTATTCTGTTTGGTCACGGATTCTTATATGATGTAATGTGACCAAAAATAGTATGCTTTAGACCAGACATTTAGGATTACTGACTCTACGACGGAGCAATGTAGATTGGTTATCATGAAGCTGGGAGCCGAGTACTTTGGGGTTATGGGGTCCTGCTAGTTGAGTGCAAAGAAACTTATTGCTACCCATACAGCTTATTGGAAGTTGCAGTTCTGCACATGTCCCAATTGGAGGGCCAAGAACTCCGTATCCTGCATGTATGTATGTCACACTGTACATTGGAAGCAAAGTGGGGCCTTTTGGTCCAATTTCATAGTTTCATCCATCCCTGCACTCATAGGCCTAAGTGACTTTACATCATGCCAAATGAATCTAGTCTATGATTCAGTTTTAGATGCTTAAGGCTTCTTCCACTTATCATGACCACTGATCATTAGTTGGGTTTCAAATTCACTGTTGAACTATAAAAGGAGATTTACTGTCTAACCCCTTCTCTATTTTTCAAAAAGAATTGTGTGCTAGTTTGTCCCCCTCCCCAGATGTTAGGTGTAGAATGCCATTAATATGGACAAGCAATATATGCAGTGCAATGCAGAGCTACCTTTGAGTAGGGAAGAAGTGAAATTCAAGACAGCAGAAAAGTATGAAATACCTTAGCTTCGAAGAGAAATTTAGAATATCATGTGTGTTCATCAACTCAACGTAGAGACAAAATGCTCCTAACCAAAATAGGGGGGAAAAAAAAACTCTATTGGAGATTGCTTAATATCGCTATATGGATAATAGATTTGGTATTCATGCTGTATAACAAGAACGATATGTCACATCATCATTCCATCTATCACAGAAGATGGTTGTATAGACATAGGCCAATTATTGTCCGGGAGATGAGTTTGTCTCAGGTTTAAGCAATCAAATGTGACTTGAATTATGAAAAACACCAAACATTGTATAATTGATAATATAAACTTTAGATCACATTGAATAAGGATTGCTAATTTGTGTATTTGTAACATTAATGAGACAGAAATTTTAAGTTAAATTTACTGCTTACTCACCATTAGAATTCTTAGCAGCTAGAAACAAAATATCAATTGTGTACTTTAAACTCCCAAAATGACCGCAATCCATTTTCAAAGTTAAATTAGGAAGGTCTGTCGTGTCCTATTATAGGTACGAGACATCTATCGATTTATTTTATTTTATTTGGTTATTGATGCTTTCCTGTTCATTATTTAATTACTTGCCTTTTTTTTTTTTTTGCACATGCATGAAGCAAGCATGGTGTACAGCTGCTATAAGCTGAAAAAAATTGTGACTATGAGTTGAATACTAAGTGTAGCTATATGCACCAAAGCTCCATTCCTTTTCGCTATCTTGATCAATAATTACGGTAATGGTTATGGACAAGCAGCCATACTTGATTTTACAACTTATACTGAAAAAAATGATGTGCCTATGGCAGATCATGCATGGGTCCTGCATATGTTTATTATTAGCTGGAAATTTGAATAGGACGGCTTAGCAATAGCAAAGCTTTGATTACCTGTATTTATGCGCTGCATAGTGTTATACATATGGGTAATCTCTAAAGCTTTGATTTTCGAAATTAACAATTTATTATCTAAAGTTGCCAAATATGATTCAAATGTTAATCCCTCTATATGTCACCTCGAAGATCAATATAAACTGTGTTTTATAACTTTAAAGATTAAATAACTGATTTCTTAATTTCAAGTCTAAAACGAAACACACATATGAAACCCGGAGGACCAAAATGAACATTTAACCAACGTCATAATTTGGTTATGAATAATTAACTGCTGCAAGATCAAATACTGACCATATATATGTATCAGATAATTACCAAAAGGGAAGTGCACTGACCATGTATATCAGATAACATCATAACAAAGCTCTTTCTAAACCTCGCCTTCAAGTTAATATTATTACTTTAAACGGGGCTTAGAAAATGACTTTCGTAAAATGCTGATGGGGCCAGCTTGTAGAATTCAGACCCTGTATTTATTAAGTATGGCACGCAATCATTGTATGAAAAGTGCTTCATTAAAATAGTCGTTAGGGATACAATACATGTACAATATTTAAATTGGTTTCATTAGTATAAAAACCCTATAAACATCGTAACTGCATAAGAAGACTCGTGTCGCTGATCAACTTGCAGAGGGGTTTCTCCCAAAGGATTAAAGTAAGATCCGCACTGACTAAGGTTAGCAATAGCATGTTGATCTGCTATTAACTTGATAAAAAGGGGCTTTTCCTTTGTATTGATTAGAGAAAGTGATCCCATCCCACGTGTTGGCTATACCAATGGGCAGTATGACTGTCACAAACTGATCAAATCTTTTATTCATTGAACAGTTCGTTTGTTCAGTTTTCAAATCAACATTCAGTGATTGTTTTTTCCTTTAAAAATACGAATTGTAAATATGTTGTAAAGTTTGTGAAAGTAGCATTGTCAATATGAATTAATATTCCTTTTGCACTGTACATACATACGAAATTATAAGATGAAAATAATGCCAAACAAATTGCCTCTTCAAGTAACTTAAAACATTTTCTAATACGTATGCAAGAACGTCTTGCACTTAATTTCTTGGGTATAAAAACTTACTTGTGAAGGAATAGATTGTGGCTATGGTATTCTAGGCAACTTATAGAGTACCATACACCAAGCATTTAGTCACATTTTAAAAATGTGCTAAATTCTAAAAAGTATAACTAAATTCATTTGCCACATTTTGATATCCATTTAACAACACTTATTAAATGTGGCTAAATAATGTGTAATACAATGTGCTTTTGTCCTCACTCACACGTTTCCTGAGAAAACTTTTCAGGAGGTCACTCATCCTAAAATTGCTTCAAGTCAAACACGCTTAACTATAAAGTTCTTTCATGATAGGCTACCGAAAAGAATATGCATCTTGGTGGTATAGGTAGTACAAATTAATTCATATAAGCCCTCATTAACTGTATAGTCTCATACCTATACAGTTTCAGGATCCCTCTCATTTGGGTGTATAATCACGACGGCGTTACATCGTTATGAGGAAAGGGATGTACTGAGAATAGTAAGGCTATTCTAGATAAGATGTAGTAGACGTACTCCATCTAGTGAACTATATCAGGTTGTAACGTGACGGCGTTGCATCATTGAGAGTACGATCCAAAAAGAATCATATTAGAAGAGTCCTATGAGTTCTACCATTAAGTTTAAAATTATCTAATAAAATTAAGTCACAAGGAATAATGGCATTAACTAACCAGACCATTATATAAACAACTGAAGTTACTTTGCTTATCTTGCATTAAGTTGAATCTCATTGAGTAATAGACTGGTGCATTTCCTATTGGAAATCATTGATTCTCATCCCTGCTATATGATGTATTTTATATAGATGGCCTCGATCGTGCTCTTTCTTGAGATGCCTGAATTGCAGTGGTATTATGACCCGGAGATAGGGTCACTGTACCTAGTCGCTGAGTCTCGTATTCGTGTTTATGTACTATTTGCTCGTCAGTTTGCTACTATTGTTATGAGTCCTACGTTTGCATAGAGTCGCTCATATCGTTTGACTATAACCAGCTCTTACATCTGACCTGTTGATGAGCCACTGACCAAAGGAGTTAGGTTATCTGTATATAGTCGGTTGTATTTTGATAGGCCTTAACCCGGACTAGGTGGTCACTGCGAGGGCCAGGGTAGGGTTATGTACAATCCATATGTAATTAGGTGTGAATGTATATAGCATAACTCTGTGACTTAACTTACTATGGATGTGATATAAGATGTAAAGTATCGTGTGACCGGCTTCTTAGGATGCGCATTACATTTCCGCTATTTCTATACGTTGACTATTACGTTGGAAGGATTGTGTTTTTGCGACAAGTTAGTATAGTTTTTAGTACGAGGCTCATATTTATTACAACTCATACGTATATATTTCATATAGTTAAGAAATTGCAAATCTATAAGATAAGTTATGAGTAACGACTACTTACTATAATGTTATGACTCGAGCATAGCACTGTAGTAGGAGGGGTGTTCCATTGTTTGTAATATCCCCTGCTACTTTATGGATTGACGACTATCCCCACAAATCAACACGGGTCTTTTCAACATGCTTTGTCCTCACTCGCACGCTTCCTAGGAAAACTTCCTAGGAGGTCACCCATCCCAAAATTGCTCCAAGTCAAGCACGCTTAACTGTAGAGTTCTTTCAGTTTGGGTTACCGAAAAGAAGATGCATCTTGTTGGTATAGGTAGTACAAATCAATTCATATAAACCTTCCTCAACTGTATAGTTCCATACCTATACAGTCTTAGGATCCCTCTTATTCGGGTGTGTAATCGGTTCATTCATGTACCCCTCCGCTTTCGAAGTCTGCCAGGAGTCGCTCCTTGTCCGTGCCTCCGTGCACCGGCGATCACTCCCTAACTTCGCAATCCTCGAGCATTACATGCCCACTAGCTTCTGCTTGGTTCGTCCCCGAACCACACCGTACTGGGAGAGGTGCAGACTCTGATACCACTTGTAACATTCTCTGCTACTTTATGGATTGACAACTGTCCCACAAACTAACACGAGTCTTTTCAGCATGCTTTGTCTTCACTCGCACGATTCCTAGGAAAACTTCCTAGGAGGTCACCCATTTCAAAATTGCTCCAAGTCAAGTACGCTTAACTGTGGACTTCTTTCAATTTGGGCTACCGAAAAGAAGATGCATCTTGTTGGTATAGGTAGTACAAATCAATTCATATAAGCCTTCCTTAACTGTATAGTCCCATACCTATACAGTCTTAGAATCCCTCTCATTCGGGTGTGTAATCGGTTCATTCATGTACCCCTCCGCTTTCGAAGTCTGCCAGGAGCCACTCCTTGTCTGTGCTTCCTTGCACCGGCGAAATGTAACAACTCATTTTTTTAGTATTGTTTTTGATGAAATAATTAATTGTGAATAATCTATAAGGATTTTGAAAATTTCGATAGACACAGTTATGATCATAACAATATGAGGAGTTTGTAAAAAAAAATTAATATTATTAAAAAAATTCAATATAATAATACCCTTAACCAGAGATATAGGATAATATGGATGAAACCCTATAAATGGTATAAGGACTTAAATAAAAATAAGCATAAGGGCATTTATATATTTTAGCCCGGTAAAGTTTATTTTACGTCAATCAGGTACCGAAATGGTAATAATCGGTACACCAAAATGGTAATAACCAGTACACCAAGACACTAGGTTTGGTAAAAATAATGGATATTATCATATCTCATATAATTTTTACTTAGAATAATCAAATAAATATAGATATTCCTAATATTGATAGAAAGCAAATTGATCTGGAAATAGAAATTCCTTTACTTTTTCTCCAAATTAGTAAGTTTATAAAAAAGAAAAAGGCAAGGAAATTTCATTTTCCTTTTGGGTTAGAGACAGAACCACGTTTCTTTCTTCTTGCTCTCACTTTCTTCCATTTTGCTTCATGAAACTCAATGAAACCTTTTAGTCTTTCAATGATACACTTAGACATACACTTAAACCAAGTTCAAGAACACATCCTCTTCACCAAACTCAATTCAAAACCTTGTTTTTCATCATCAAATATGTCCAAACAACGGCAGATGGGGTAGCTGGAAAATGGGTTTAAAGCCTTGGATTAAAGAAGAAAAACTTCAGAAAAGTGTAGCAAAAGCTTGGAAGAAAGGTAGGAAAAATTCTAGTCTATTGCTTGGTGATTGTTTGGCTAGTTTGTTAATATAAATCCTTGAGATATGTTTGAAATTATTTTATAAAATCTGAAATTTATCTTCAAGATTCATATATATGTGAGTTAGATGAATATAAAGGATGCAATAGATATGAGTTTTGAATTGGTTTGCTGGATTTTCGAATTTTAACAGGGCAGCATTTGTTCATGAATTTTCTGTCCTAGTTAGAGGCTTTAGATTGAGCTGAAAATTTTATATGATGTAGCTAACATGTTAAGGCATCTTTAGTAAAAATTTTGAGGTATTCTGGTCACTTTTGCTATGTTTAAAAAATCAAGAACCGAAATTGTACATGTGTTCCCTGAACTATTGGAACTGAAGCTGCAAATTTGTCTATTTTTGTTACTATAGCAAATGATCGATTTTTTCTTTAAACTTTTTACAGGGTATTAGAGACATCTTAAGGTTTTACTAAGATTTTTATTCCCAATTTTCTGGTTTCATTTGCTAGGGTTAAAAATTATGGAATTCGGGAATTTAATTGAGAATCGGTGATCTCTGACCACCAAATTTATCTAATTTTGTTAACATAGCTAGAGAACTCTTTTTACTCTGAAATTTTTATGGAACCTTGTGGACACATTGAGGTGTCACTAAGAATTTTTATAGTCTCCAATTTGATGGTTTGAATTGCATATTAAATTATGCTACAAATATATGAAATCTACTATTGTGCTAAAAATAAATTGATGCTTTGAATTGATGAAATAATGACATCTTGTACTAGTATGACATGAGCACATAAATATGAATATGAATAATTGAACATCACAAGATTTTCAAAATATTTTAAGAGATTTTGACTAGAATATTTCATAAAAAGTTTATCAGATTTTCTGATAAATCTCATAAAAAAACTAAGGATAGATTTTAAACAGAATATGAATATCTCATAAGACATCAAGAGGTTTTAATAGAATATCTCATACACATTTAGTAGATTTTAACAAAATATCTCATAGGAATTCAAGAAACTTCAAGAAAATATCTCATAAGAATTTAATGAAATTCCAAGGAAATCTCAGACAAGTATAAGAAACCGAGCTTCATAAAGAGAGGGAACATAAGAAAATAAGTCTCACACAAAGAGAAAGAAATCAAGAAAACAAGCTTTACATAATGATCAATTGCTTAATGGTAAGCTCATGGATTCACGGGTAGTAGTAGACGTGCTACGCCCTTAGAACTATATCAGGTTGTAATCGCGATGGCGCTACATAATTATGAGAAAGGGATGTACTGAGAATAGCGAAGCTCTTCTAGATAAGATGTAGTAGACGTACTCCATCTAGTGAACTATATCAGGTTGTAACGTGACGATATTGCATCATTGACAGTACGATCCACAGAGAAATATATCAGAAGAATTCTATGAGTTTTACTATCAAGCCTAAACTTTAATAATAAGACCATGTCAAAGAGGAAATGAAATTGATAAAATAAAATGAAATATATCATGTTAAAAGGATGAACTATATCAGATTATAACACAGGGTGTTACAAAGAAAAGATTGAGATTGATGTATTAAGAAGAAAATGTTTTGAGATCTATATCAGGATATAGTACGAGATACTATATCAAGTGAAGTATATCAGGTTGTAACACGAGGTGATACAACAGAGGTAATACATTAAAAAAAATATATATCAAAAAATCATAAGTAATTCTTTTATAAGCCTATCATGAGCTTATGATAAAGAAATAATAAAGTAAACAAGCTATATATATATATATATATAGCTCTTTATCAGGGATATAATAGCATAATGTAAAGCATTGTGACCCAATAGACCCAAAAAAGGGGGCGAATTGAGCCAAAGAAAATTTTCATTGAGCAGGGGCAATAGGCCATACGGGGGCTTACGGCCTGTCGGATATAGCTTTTGGGGTGATCAATAAAAGAGTCTCTGACCCAAAAAAAAAAGTGTAGTGTTAGTTGTACAATTTTTATTTACAATAATGTTATACTATAAATATAAATGTACAAAAAGATAAAATAAGAAAGTAGGCCAATAAAATTAAAATATTGAAATAGTGAAAAAAATAATAGTGGAATAAATTTGTTGTCATATGTTGCTGTACATTAAATATTTTTTCAAAAAAAAAATTAGAAATACAAAAAACACCGTCGATTTTGGGTTAACTAAAGTACTCTTTTTCCTCTTACATAACTTGCATTCAAGAAAGAAGGCTAATATAGTTTATTGCTTGGTGTCCGCTGAATGGTCTTTCTAAGAAGGAAGAAAAACCTGTACCAAGTGTAGTAACACAAAGACAATTAACGTGAAAAAAAATCAAAGAGAGTAATTATATTTAAAAATTGGAGTTGAATAGAAAATTTACTCAAAGTGCTTTCAGAAAAATGTCAATTCACCGTGTTTATGGTTCCTAGGATAGGATGCATTCGTTTTGAATCAACCATGCAATTTCAAGTTATTTTTCTTTATTTCGTGGCATCATTCAGTGATTACAACAACATAAAGAATTTGATCTGCATGTGAATAAAGATTGCTACCACATTCTATCCAATCATGCAGCCATCAATCCCTTCTTTGAAAGAAAAAAAGTATTTATTTCTGCCATTAGTACATAACAACTTCCTGCTCTGCAGCCAATGAGAAGGGAAAGCAGTCTGTTCTGGTATATATTTAAATGGACAACATAATGTCTTTAGGATGCAGCAAATGCTATAGATATTCATGACTACCAACTTGGCCTGCTAAAGCAAACCCTCCATCAAATTCCGTCTGCCATGACTCTCTGGATCAAAGACTCAGCTGTCTGTAATCAATAACTGATCCTTTACATGCATTGATGGATATACATATGGTTGAAAATGATAGCTCGCTAGCCCATCCATTTCACATCTGCAATGGACAGTTCTTTCTCTTTTGGGTCCAGCTGGCCATTGTAAGGAAAATTTATTGCAGATAACCGCATACCAGAAAATGGACTATGTTGTGTGTCTCTCTGGCTGTACCAAGAGATCAATCAATGGTTGAATTTTAAGCATAGGAAACATCATTTAAGCTTGAAAAATGGAAAACAAAATTTCTGCAGTATAGATGGGGTTAGTTCAAAACACAAACCCAAATAGGAGTTACTCATGAAAGAGCAGGAGATTTATGAGGATGGTTCCGAGTTCCAATCTTGGAAGCACATAAATTTAAGATAACCATACAAATTCGAAATAACAGGTGGTCTGTATCCAATTCTTCACCGGATTTTTAATAATAAATAAATGGCATGAACCCTCCGTTGAGACTCCTCCCATGGCTACAGCGGGTGACTTGTTGATTGCCAATGGGAGGCTTTGTTGATTCCTTATACCCTTCAAAGAAACCAATGCCACTTGCAAAGACACTTGGATCGGAAATTTCAGGGGTTATCTCCAGTTGTCTGAAAAAATGGAACTTTGTTTATTCAACTCTGTGCATCCTGGAATCGAGGGGGACCGGTGTGGGAGAAATACTTGCATGGTGGGAGATTGTGGATGATATTCTAGATATTAATCACTAAAGCTTAAATGTCACCCCATCATTGGATACTTTGATGCTCTCTTCCTTTTGCTAAATTTACTCATAAATAAACAGTCTTCATTTCAAGTTTCAACTTTCAACCAATAGATAGTGCACATGTCAGTTTCCTAAGCAAAGCTACCGTAACCTTAATTGAACTGCAAAAGCATTGTCATTTACTCATGGATGAGCTTCCCCTCTTTAATAGCAGACTTTACTTTCATTTTCTTCTTCAAACTTCATTACTCAAAAATAGGTATCATCATTTATGGCGACATAATGGCAGATAAAATTTTATCCAAAAACTGCGGCTCACTGCTTACTATAACAAAGGCAATCTAAATTGTTCATTTCTTGATAATTATGAAGAAGTATTCATCTCAGTTTCAATGATTTCCCTGAGCAAAATTGGAAAAATGGGAATTGGGAAAATAACAAAAGATTAACAATAACATAAATAGCTAGGTATAAGAAGCGAACATCACCTAGCATCTCCGAAATGAACTTTAACATCCAAAACTCGGAGACCAACAAATGGTGCAACTCTAATACCAGCAGAGGCGAAGAAAAACTATGAAAAGCAAATCATCTTTAAATTGAAATTGATAAGCATGAAAGTAAAAACTCAGCTGTGGCAGCCTGGTTGTGGAGTCTGCTTGTGTACTTATGTAAAGAATTGACGGAATTAAAAATCAAAATTTTTGCTGGATCAAAAGAAATTTAAGATTGAGGAGCTCCCACTCTGGAAAGGAAAAATGTTGAATTCCCTCAGATGCTACTCGAGTCCCTCCCGAAAATAAAACGTCTAGTCCAGTCTGAAACTACTAACGCCCTTGTGCGCCAGCTTACTTGCTTGCTGTTCAAAGGAATGAATGAATCATTATAACATAACATGGTAATAAGAATGTCTCAAAATTCAGGCATTTGGTGAATATAATAACTGCAAAGGAATACAATACCTTGCATAGACAGAGTACCACAGCCATTGACTGCTGTGGCCAATTGAAACCCAATCCCCGGGAAGCTGGGCTGCAGTCTGCTCTCCTCCCAAAGGAGCGAATTGACCTAAATGCTTGTACCTTGAGGAACAATCAAACATGTGCTAATCAGTAATAATGAGTAAAACATAAGCCAACTAATGAAGAATATCGAGTTATTCTTAATATAGCAACGCAAACGGATATAGGTAAAAGGAGAGAGCTTGGAAGTTAGTTTGATGTTGTACCTAAAGGGTTTGAACCGATGGCGACCTTCTCCTCTGAACCTGAGAGGACCCTCTGGAGTTTTTTCACACTCTTCCATACGATTAAAACACTTGGCTAGGTAAGTGCCTTGCTGAGATGCAACCTGATATGAATTATCATAAACTCGAAAGGTCATATCACTAAGAAACATGCGTCATATTGGAAAGAAATCAACAAGCAAATAACATGCATGACATGCACCTGCGCTGTAGCAGGAAGAAATTTCATCTGAGAATCCACTTTGGAAAGTGCTGTCTTGAGTTCCTCGATATTGAGTTCAACTGATTCTTTCTTAGCATCTCCCTTGGCTTCCTTCAATAGATCAGCAACATTGCGCATCTGCTTGCTTTTCAGATATAACTCTACCTGAGGGTATCTTTCACAGATGTCATCCACGACCTCTTGAAATTCTTTGACCGTTAGTATTCCAGAATTGTCTTTGTCAGCCTTCTTAAAGATCGCCGCAATATCTTCCTAAAATGCCAGATACCAATTCACAATTAACAAACAAGAAATGTAGCATTTGAATTGAAAGAAATAAGTCTCAACTAGTACAAGCCTAGATTGTCTGTATGAAGTCAAATAAGGAACATGTCAAACTGCATTAGTGACATTAATAGACTATCGGCAAGAATGTCACATGCTTATGTGTGTTACTAGGAAAAAAGCTGATTAAATAAATGATGCGAAAATGTATTTACTACCATGACTTTTCGCTGATTGATCGTGGCACAATCACCAAGCGCATACACATTGTTGCAGCCCTCAACTCTCAACCATTCATCAGTAGCTAAAGCGCGCCTTCTAGCCTATTCAGAGGAGACGACCTTGGATAAGTAATAAACGAATGTGTTTTTTTCCTTGCTGAATAACAAATATCAACTACAACAAACATAATTTCAAATTTCTCAATGACATACCTGACCGATTTGTGCCATGAAATCTTTAATAAATGGACGAGTGCCAATACCAGTTGACCAGACAGCCATTCCGAACGGAATTGTCTTAATTTCTCCTCCATTTTTCAGTTCCTTAGTGGAAATTTCTTTGTCAGACACCTTCACAACCATGGATCCTGTTTTCACATCAATCCCATCTCTTCGAAACTTGTCTTCGGCAAACGCAGTGATTCTTTTGTCAAACCTGTGAAAAGAGCAAGTGAACTCATTAAGTGTTGCAAGCAAAATAACAAATATAAGATTCGAACATTAATAACTCCTTTGAAATAAGTATAAATATTTTAATCCAGCTTTTAATCCACCACCAACTTGCTTGAAATGTTGGTAGTACATGCACAGGGCATCAAACATGACCCATGACCCACTGAATAACACCATTCAGAATGCCTACTCGTAAACAAAGCAAACTATATGACCAGGTATCATTGGAACTAGTTCTTAATAATATAAGGGAATGGTGTGGTTAAGGTTTCACATCTTACATGCTCAATATATGATCCCCTGCCTCCAGAAGCGTAATTTTAACTAAATCTTTAATCCCCGGATATAATCTGACCATATCCTCATTGACAAAGTCATGAAGTGAGGCTGCAAACTCCACTCCAGTTGGACCACCTCCAACAATAGCAAAATGAAGAATTCTCTTCTTCTCTTCTTCACTTACATTGGGCAAATTTGCCCTCTCAAAGCAGTCAATAACTGTTCTTCTAATCTTCTGAGCGTCTTCAACTTCCTGTAAAATACGCATGTCCATGGGATAATTAAAAACCGAAAGCATGCATACAAGCATAAGCAGAATCCAGTGAATACGTAAGACCATATAATAATGCTGGGTTTGACCCCTTCGTAGCTTCCCCTGCCTATTTATCTACTAAACGAAGCTTTTCTTAAACTCCATACGCATGGTACAAGGATGGACAAGGTACGAAGTTACCTTCAAAAAGTGGCAATTCTCCACTACTCCGGGAGTATTAAATGTGTTGACATTAGCTCCCACAGCTATGATTAGGTAGTCATAGTCCACAGCAAATTCTTCCTTCCCATCCAAATTGTTGTTCATATTAGATCGACAGTATATTTTTCTGTTTTCAGAATCAATCTTGACACATTCTGCCTCATTGAATTGAATGTCCACCGCCTTCTGCTCAGAGGAAAACAATAAAGAAAAGCTTTTAATTATAGCCAATGTCTAATAATCATGACATGATATATACTGCTAGCGCTAGGTTAAATTGCAGTTGTTGCTTTGCGATACATTGCGAAAAAATGCTATGACACGGTCTATAGGAACTTCCACTGCAATGTGGTAACAAATGGCATCACAAGAGTAATATATTGGGGCCACAATCATGGTTGCGAACTGCAATTTAAAACCATTACTTCATTGACATTGGAATCAATCAAATCTGCATCTCCTATTAATAATTGATGATCGTACCAACATTGAGTCGCGTTTATGGTGAGTTACACTTAACAATCTTGCAAGTGAATATGAACTTAACGAATCATTCCATGAAGAGAATTATGGTTTGCTTTGTACAATGGTGAAGGCAAACTTCACAATCAAATCGTGCATTATTAAATCTCTGTTTGTATTCCAGAAAATTTAACAAAATGGTGTGCTGGATTTCCACGGAAATATTGTAGTTAACTCAAACCATTTTCTTTGTATTTTTTAACAAAAGAAATATATACTGTTTTAGTTGTGCCGCTGCTGCTAACTGTAAACAGTAAAAAACTTTAAAAAATATTGGTCAATGAACAGCTTTTAATCAACCATTTCGTAAAGAGAAATATTATTTATCCTTAATATTTGTTGGTTTAAGTATATCACATCTAATGATAAAAGAGATGATTGTCACAGAAATTATATATATACACAAAATAACGTTATTACATTAGTGTTGTGAATGGCGGGCTTCAAATTGGTTACTATCAATTGGTATGAAAAATTGTTTCCGCATTTAAACCGAAAACATTACAAATATTTTTAAAAAGATCTGGCTCTCGATCAAAAACATACGAGGACCAAATCTTATTGATTTATAATTTTCATTTTAAATAAAAAAATATAACAGCAAGAAATCGCATCGCAATTTATTTGAATCGTCACCTTGTTAAAAATATTGCGAACGGGTTCGACAATGCTGCGAGCTTCGACGGTGCCGCACGTAACGCTAGGCAGCAGAGGAGTGAAAGCGAAATAGTTGCGAGGCGACACCACCTGAACCTCATATCTCGGACTGTTGAGATTCTTCAAGAAGCTAGTCGCCGCCCAGCCAGTTCCCAGCACCACCACCTTTTTCTTCTCATCATCAATAACCACCGGCACTTCAGATGCACCAGCGTCACCGTAAGCCAAAAGGCCACCACCACTGCATCCACCAATTCATCATCTCATCATATACATATAACATACATACAATAATACATGCTAGAAAAGAACAAATGAAATGTTAAGTTTGTACGTACGTTACAGTGGTGCAGAGCAGTACAAGCTTAAGATGCGAGGGACGGTCACGGAAGGGTCTAGAAAGACGCTGGAAGAAAGCAAAGCTCGTCATTTTCGGTTCTGTGATTTGTGCAGCGAGGTTCTCGCAGTGGAGAATGTGTGTCCAAGAATCCGGGGAAACGGAGAGGAAGTGTAGACAGAGGAAGTGGTTATAGAGAGAGAAAGAGAGAGAGGTGAAAACGCAAGAAAATGGGAAGCGGCGAGTGCGTCGCGTGTGTCATAGGGTTTTCATGTTTGTAGGCGGTTGCTAGAAGTTTCCATGCGTTTAAGGTAGAAAAATATTATTTGTTATTATAAGACGTCGGATATCATATAGATTTATATTTTATTTAATAATAAATAAAATATATATTAATATAATATTTAATATATTTTAAGTATAAATAATATCTGCCAGCTGATTCGCTTTTTATTCTCTTCACTTGGCTGGCACGTTAGGGACGCCACGTGTCAACAACCCAAAACCGAGTAGGAGTTTTTATATTTTTTTTACGCTTTTATATTTTACTATTTTTTTGGGGTTTTTTTTTCAATGGTTAAGAATTTGACCGGTCCGTACAGGTGGGGCTGCTGATTTGGTGAAGAACGTGCCCCTGAGATCTAGGCGCCGCCTGATTGAATATTGAATAGTCTCACATCTCACGATCCTACTAATCAACGTAACCTTGTTGCAACTTGTAAACATTCAAATAAACAAATGGGTTTAATTTTGATATATTTATAATTTAATAAAGTTTTATATTATTATTTAATTAATTTTTTTAATATGATTTTTTAAATAATAAAGATGACAAATAATTATATTTATTTATGTGTTATTGTATGATTGGATGATTATATAAAATTTTTTTATATTGATAGTGTATTCCAATTAAATCCTTAATAAATAAACAAAAAATAAAAATAACATAATTAAAAAGATTTATTTCTGACATAATAATTTTCATTTGATTATAACAACCATTATTTGTTTTCATATTCATCATTTAAAATGTTGTATAAATGATAAAATTTGATTGAATGATAATATAATACAAAAAAATTATTGTAAAGACACTTTAATCAAAAAGAAAATATCTTTGATATTATATGTAAATCTAAAATATATTTTTTAACCTTTTTAAAATAACATTTTCATAAATTAAATGCATTTGATTAAAATTCTATAACTATATATTCTCTTCATTTTGATTAAGAAAAAAAAATACTACCTCCCATATATTTCATTTAACTTTAAAAAAAATATTAAGAATATGGTCGAGAATAAACCAAGTTAAATATAATACCAAAAACTGAAACAATAAAAGGCATAAAGAAAAAAGTAGAAGGAGCGGCGCATTGATTCATTGAACGTAGATGATGTTGTTGTTGTTGTTATTGAAAAAAAAGGGGAAGGGGAGAAACTTGAGATGGCAGGGAGAATTTGACATCACACGGTTTGGGTGTTTGACCTAATATCTGATGAATAAAAGCTTCTATGATAGGGAGGCGGAGATCTCCCTTCTTTGATCGGAATCAGAGTATTCTCACAGTTGGAAGCTGTAGGATTAATCTCTCATTCGTGGTAGATACCTCTTAAGATGAAAGAGCTAGCTCGAGATTTTTTTATTAGCTTTCCATTTCCAAAACTAGAGGTCGAACCCCTAATATTTGGTTAAGGGAGGATAAGTCTTTATCACTCAACCACACTCCCGGGTTAGATCTCCCTTCTTTTATAATTGTTTTTTTTAAAGAAAATTATTCAATAATATATGTCAAGAGTTTTAAGGAAATATATATATTTTTTAATGAATATCCTATTTAATCTCTTGATATTTTTGTATTAGATTATTTAGTCCATCCATCAAAATGGAAAATGGTCAACACTTTAGTTCCTCCCTAGTTATTCTAGGACAATGATTTGCTATTAAAATATTGAATGCATGGAAAATAATATCATTTTATAACATATTACATTCATTTTAGTATATAAAATTACACAAAATAAATCATTTTATGACTTATAATAAAGAGTTAAATAACTCATTTTGTATGATTTGAGCCATCAAAATGAATTATTTTAAACTTCATGTCTATTTTAGATGACACAAATATAACTTAACATCATGTTAACAGGTCGCATGTGTAGTTCTATTAGTATTTAAATGATCAAATATATACAGACGACTAATGTGTTCTTTTATTAAATCTTGAGGAATTACGAATATAGTTTCAAATTTTGAAAGAATAAATTATCTTGCAAAATTTTCTTCGAGGACTACTTAGAGTATTTACTCTATTTTTTTTAAAACTTTTGTCCTTACATATATTCTCTCTCACCCACAAATAGGGATGTAATTGGGTTGGGTTCCTTCGGGCTTGAGGAGAAAAAATTCCAAATGTATCAATTTTGAATGGTTCAAGTTCACAGATTTTTTTTTTTTTTGCCAAACGCAAACTGAACCTATTGAAATCGGGTTGATTTGGTTCGGGTGATCTGGTTACCCAATTATTATTATTTTATATTTGATTCAATTAAAATGGAAGAAAACCACAAAAATATTTTAAAAACTCACAAACTTTAAATCTCTAAAGTTTTATTAATTTCATATATACATATAGCTTAATAATATCAGTAGACATAACTAAAGTATGATTTATTAACTAAATACATTTTATATAGGAAAAAATAAAAAAGGTTATATATAATATATGATTGGGTTGGGTCAATAATTTGAAATTTATGAAATTCAATATCCGAATTGTCAATTATTATTGGGTTTAATTAATATTTACCTGATATGACCTGATGATCTGAGCCGATTTAATTGTTTTGGTCCGAATTTATTGGGTTAGGTTAATCTCATTACGCCCCTTTCCACAATCTTCTCATATAGTAGTAATAATAATTGCACGCTTTCCTAAAGGGGAATTTTAAGCCTTTTTTAATGTGTGTTTATGTATTTTTAATAATTTCTTAATATATGTACCAAAATTATAAGATATATGTTTGGTAAATGTCTCGGGATAAAAATATAGAGATATTGAGAACATAAATGTGTTTGGAGAATGAGATAGAGACAAAAAAAACACTCAAAATTGTCTCCATTCTAGAAAAAAAAATTATCCAATTTCTTTCCCTCAGAAAAAGAGAATATGACGGGCTTATTTGGAAAGTGTTTTTAGAAACAGTTTTCTATTTTTAAAAATAAAAGATTAAAAAACTTGTTTAACATATTGTTTTCTTACAATGATTTTAAAAATGAAAAAACTGAACATGGGTTTTAAAAATTGAAACCCGAAAACATGTCAGAGTTGTTTTTGATTGAATTTTGATGTTTTATTAGGTTAACGTCTGTTCGAATCCCACGTGATGCCATTGCTCGATCACTTTTATTCATTCCACCCTTCAAACTATCATGTTTCTTCTTTCCAGCACGTATCATTTTTTTGGGCCAATTCTTGCATCGCGTCGCTACCCACTCCCATGTCCTCCTCTCATCATTGTCTAGCTCTCACCTTCTCTGCAAGCCACATCTCCACTCCGAACCCAACTCCTCATCCACGCCAAAATCGATCTCCCCCTGACAACATCCCAACAAAGGTAATGCAACGCAACAATACAATACTCAATATACATTTTGAAAGCCTTGTGCGCAACAAGGAGTAGGGAAAACTGAGTTCATTTCCTTCCCTTCTGCAAAATTTCCATTTTCCAGGTTTGTGAAGTGTGAAACTCCAACTGGTTTTGAAATCAAAAGGGTCAATTAAAGTTTCAATGTAATAAGCAAAATAAAAATAGTTGAACCGTGAAATTTGTCATCTCGTTGTCAAGATAATAGTGTGAACCCACCACTTGAGACTATTTTTCACGCTATCAACGGGTTCTCTCTATCTTTCCCATAAAATTTCCATGCATGTTTGTTATTTGTAAAAATGAAATACCTTTTTTTGTGGTTATAAAAAAGAAATACTTACCAAACAAGTTTTTTATTTTTCTATTTTTAAAACTTGTTTTTAAAAGGATCTATCCAAACAAATTTTATGTTTTTTAGCATTAAAAAAACTGTTCTTAAAGTAAAGTTACCGAAAAAATTATTCTGTTCTTTTATTTTTAAAAAACACTTTAGACTTGCTTTTTAAAATAGTTTTAAAAAACTAAAATACAAAAACAATTTCAAGTAGGCTCAACATTTCTCTGGGACACAAATTTAAATTTTTTTCAAGAATACCTTTTTAAATATTTCATATTTCATTTTTGTTTTTCCCACTTTTCAATTTTTTATTAATGTACATCACTATCAAATATAGTTTTATCTTCATTTCTAATATTGTTTCTGTCTTTAGTATCATCTCAATATCTATTGTTTCACTGTTTTCGTCCTTTGTATTGGGATAGTTACCAAACACCATCGGTTATAAAAATTTAAAAATGGACACGTTATAAACAGTTGGAGAATAGTGATCTATAAAATCTAATTTAAAAAAATTGTGGCCTATAAAAAGTTGGAGAATTTCTAGAAGGAAACTGCTACCGGAGAAAGATAGGTTGTTCCACCAACATCCGTCTCCCATCTTCACCACTCACCCTGTCTTTCTTTTTCATTTCCTTCTCTAGCTCCCACTAACTCTTTGAGAGTGTTAGTCTCTGCCTTAATGAACAAGAAGTGGTCCCACCAACACCATCATTATTTCCCCACGATAACTATTAATAAGGAACGGATTGAGTAATCCTTAATTAACATTTTTAGGCCGCATTCATAATTTTAAGCCCATTTAAAAGTGACTTATATGGCCCATTTAGCCACTTTTATGGTTAAGATTTTGTCACTATGGTTGTGACAAAATCACATATTCTTTAGGTTCACCTATGTCTCATAGCTAGAGGCAATAAAATCAATTTACTCACATATACGTTTCGAAATGATTAATAACTACATCTAACAATAAATATAATGGCTCTAGAAAAAATTATAGTCCTCAACTAAGAATTTGCCCTACTTAATTAAGAACTTGTCTTCTTTGCCAAGTCAACTCTTACTCTAGCCTAGAATATGCACTATTTTTCAATGACATTACATAAAATGGCAAATGGTTGGTTTATAATAACTAACATGTCATTATGTTGGTGAGAATAATATTCCATTATTTAATTTATAATAATTTAAAACAATATATTATTAGATATTGAATTTTTTTTTTGGTAAAACTTCAATTAGGTCCCTCAAATTTTATCAAGGTTTCAATTTAATCTCCAAATTTTTTTTAGTTCTATTAATGTCCCCAATGTTTCTAAAACGTTTCAATTTTATTCTTTTAATAGAATATGCCCAAATTTTAACTGAAAACTTGGCTTTTTATGTCTTGTTCTGATCACCTAACATTGTAACATTTTATGTCTAGCATAATAATTTTACCTTTATTTCATCTTTCTTGGCTTATAAATTGGGTATATTTGATCAAAAGGATAAAATTGAAATGTTTTGAAAATATTAGAAATGTAAGTTGAACAAAAAAAAAAAAACTTTTTTGACGAAATTGAAACCTTGATAAATGTAAGGGACTTAATTGAATCTTTACATTTTTTTAATGATAAGTGTGTATTAAATTTAAAAAAGGCAAATGTGTGATACTCGGTATATACGTGGTAGCGGATGAGTTCCGTACTGTCCTAGGGTCCCCTAAGACCCACCCGTGCCGTCGGGAAAGCCTCGGATGGCCTGGGAGCCTTGGAACACAGGTTGGGTACTGTTGCTGCAAGATTCTACAAAACATACTCGCTGTAATGAGTATTCTTCGCTGCAATGAGCAAATAGGCAAGAAGGCTCACTGTAGCGAGGTTTCTTCGCTGCAGCGAACAGGCTCTGTCACAACACAGTGCAAAACGATGCAGTTTAATTTTAGTGAACCCCCAACCCTTTAAAACACCCCATAGTCGGGGTTTCCCTTCAAAAACCTGAAACCCTTCCCCCTAAACTCTCTCCAAACTCTCTTTCACTCAATCCAACTCCATTCCATTTCATTCCAAGATCAAAGGTAAGAGATTTATGGGCTTTTGTTGTTCTTTTCCCTTCCATATGATAACCTAGAGTTTGTGAATCGTTATCCTCTCCTTTTTTCACGTTTTTTGGGTATGGGTATCATAGTTTGTCTCCATTGTTGTTGAGTGGGCGAGTTTTGCAGAGGTAGACTCGTTGCAGCGAGGTAGTAGGCCAAGAGGCTCGTTGCACGAGTGGTCTCGCTGCAGCGAGTTTAGTTCGCTGCAACGAAAGGGCCAAGTACAGCTTTACTTCCCTTATGCTATTAGAGTTATGTTGAGTAATCTAGAGGATTATCGAAGACTAATCCAGAGTTTTGTGACTTCAATGGTAGACGTTAGAGCCATTCCTCCTATCCCGAAATCTGTTGGTGTTGATGCCACCACTTCCTTCCCTCCAAGTGAGTGGGTTTGGAACCTATGGCCCTTGTGTTGGTCATTTGATCTAATTTCATAAATTTAGCATTGATTACATGATTTTAGAAAGAATTTCAAGAGATTAGATACTCCGATTGATTTGTTATGATTATGGAAATAATGATTTTCAACTTGAGCATGAAATTATGTTTGAATGCACACTCGTGGGACCATTATTGTTAAAAGTGATTTTATTCAAGAACTAGAGCATGATTTTAACTCAATTAGATTTTTTTAAAAAATAAATTGCCTTGATAATTTCAAGAGTTTTAGATTTAAATGATTATATATGGATGCATTAGAGCAATTGTATGATAGAGTTTTTGAAACCCAGAGAAAAGTTTAGAACAGAGTTTTAGAGAAATAATTTAATTGTGATTTAGAGATTATACAGTAGCTATAGAAAAACAGACAATGAGTTAACGGCTGAACCCCGATCGTTAATCTTGGTACCAAGTTGTCCCAAGAGGACAATCTCATAGAGTAGAGTATGGAACCTATTTAGGTGTCCACATCAGATCCCTAGTGGATCATAGAGCATGATATGTACGGTTCGTGAGGAACCATAGAGTAAAGATTCATGTTTCTCTCGTAGAGTACTATTATTTTATTTTCAGAGAGATTTCTATTTAGAGATATTATACATACACATGTATACAAGTATGATTTTAGAGATTATTGCATCAATTGATTTTAATGATTTGTAAATAATTATTTATTCTCTTTGGTTGTCCCATGAGAGGGTTATAGGTGAGGACCTACTCAATGAGTTTTAGATGAAACTCATCCCTCTCCCTTTCCCATTACAGGTGCTGTAGACGCTGTGGGTTCTTCTTTTCTACTTCCTCCCCTACAGTAGTGTTTTATTAGTTGGTGAGCTTCACTTCCCAGTAAAGTGTCTTTTGATGTTTTGTTTAGAGATAGAGTGCTCCAGTGTACATGGCGAGTAGGGTCTTGGACCATAGAGATGGATTGCATTGTTTATCATGATTGTTTTGTATTTACATGATTATAGTTTTCATTTATATTTTTGTATAAAGAGCAACTCGTGTATTTTGAACCTCAGAGGTATGTTTAGAGTTTAGAAATGAAATTGAAATGATTCGTTTCTAACTTCAGATGTTTATCCCAAAGTTTATTTATGATTATGTTTTCATGGAACCAATGGTTTATTAGAGATTAAATGGTGTTTTGTAAACGGTTTTATATTAATATGTGCATATAGAGAACTTCAAAGGTCACGAGGTTTACATGGAAATGAGAATTCTCCACGTGCTGGTCACTTGCCCAAGTCGGGTCGTTACAAAGTGGTATCAAAGCACTAGGTTTCCCTGCATGTCACTGGAGCAAGTGTCCACAAGTAGCACTGTGTTTTTGTAAATGGAAGCGCGCCCGTTTACATTCACGAAGCATTACTTGAGGCCTTTAGAGTGGTCAGTTATGTCTAAGTCTAGAGCTAGAGTCTTGTCTTCCTTTCAAGATCTGTGTCTTATCCCTGTGCTCATGTTCTTTCAGATTCAGTATGCCTCCTCTGCATCGTTCTTCTTCTTCTCACCGTCGCCATTGTAACAGTAGATCTTTGATTTCAGAGGCCCGTTTCAAGGCATTAGAGCAGGCCTTGGCAACCCTCACAGAGGCGTTGACCAGGTAAACTGAGGCTAGCACTCAGCCACTCCTAGTCCAGGCACCTCCAGTTCAGCCACCACTAGTCCAAACATCCCCAGTTCAGTTATCGGTCAGAGATCTTGATTACTCAGCTTTAGAGAGCTTCAAAAGGATGGATCTGCCCACCTTCTAGGGGCGTCTCAAGATAAAAGATCCCCAGGCTTTCCTCTATAGGGTAGATAATCAAAGTCACCTACTACTTTTCTGAGAGGGCAGCAGAGTTGGCTAGCTTTCAGCTGGAAGGCTAGGCTAGCATTTGGTATGATGAGTGTCTTCAGGGGCATGGTGACTCTAAGCTACCCTCCTGGGAGGAATTCCGAGCAGCTTTCTTGAAGAGATATCTTTTTTGGAGAGCCGTCAAGCTCAGATGGTTGAGGAGTTCTTGAGGTCCGACTGACACATGGCAGGTCAGTTACAGAGTATGAGGAGATATTCACATACCTAGCCCAGGCAGCTGCTAGTATGTTGACATCGGAGACAGAGAAGGTTAGGCGGTTCATTCAGGGACTGCCCCAGAATATGTTCCTCAGTCTTCAGCCAAATGTTGGCACCATGGGTTATGCACAGATAGTGGATACGGGTATTGCGATAGAGGCTGGCTTAGTAGATAGGAGAGCTCTAGCAGATTCTGGCAAGAAGGCTAGGACACATGGTTCTTTCTCGGGGGGAGCTGGGTCGAGCAGAGGACCTGGTCAGCAGGGCCAGCGGTCCTAGTCTGGCAGGGCTGCTTTCTCAGAGTCTGCCTTGACTAGGCTTCCTGTTTCCCATAGTCAGAGCAGAGGTGGTAGCTAGTTCAGTGGCCAGGGTTCAGTTCAGAGCTTATGCTAGTGTCAGACTTGTGGGAAGAAACATGATAGTCAGTGTATGATTGGCACCTTGACTTGTTATGGTTGTGGCCAGCAGAGCCACAAGGGTGCAGAGTGTCCGCTCAAACAGGGAGTATCTAGCCTGGGGTCGGCGAACCCCACTGCTTCAGCCCAGTAGTATCAGTCAGGGACTTAGGGCAGCCCGGCTACTCCAGCTGGTAGAAGTGCTAGGGGCAAGGGCTCGGGAGATAGAGGTTTGTGCAGAAAAGGTAGAGGTCAGAGTGGTGGAGGATAGCCCCATCTGTTTGCTCTCACACGCCAGGATACACCAGCTTCAGTTGATATTGTGATAGGTATCATTAGAGTTTTCTCCTCTGAGACTTTTGTGTTAATTGATTTTGGGTCTATATATTCATATGTGTTCCCATTCTTTGCCACGCGGTTCGAGAGACCCGTTTCTACCGTAGAGAAGTCATTTTTGGTGGGGATACTCTTAGGGGGATGCCTTTTGAACAGTTTATCTATAAGGAGTGTAGGTTAAGGTTGGAGGTATGGAGGCGCTCGCGAACCTCTATTTGTTGGATATATCAGATTTTGACGTCATCTTGGGCATGGATTGGCTAGCTTCATGTCATGTCATAGTAGATTGCTACAGTAAGACCGTAAAGTTTGATGTTCCTGGAGGCAAACTTCTAGAGTTTAAGGGTACCAATTGTTTGGTCCCAACCAGTTTGATATCGGCCATGAGTGCCTTGAGGCTTATAGATAGAGGAAGTTATGGATATCTAGATTCAGTTAGAGACATCAATGCAACAGTTTTAGATGAAAGTTACCCCTTTCCCTTTCCCATTACAAATGTTGTAGACGTTGCAGATTCTTCTCTTCCACCTCCTCTCTCGCAGTAGTGTTTTATCAGTTGGTGAGCTTCACTTCACAGTGAAGTATCTTTTGATGTTTTGTTTAGAGATAGAGTGCTCTAGTGTACATGACGGGCAGGGGCCCGGACCATCGAGATGGATTGCATTGTTTATCATGATTATTTTGTATTTACATGATCATAGTTTTCATGTATATTTTTAGATAGAGAGCAACTTGTGTATTTTGAACCTTAGAGGAACGTTTAGAGTTTAGAAATGAAATTGAAATGATTCGTTTGCTAACTTCAGATGTTTATGCCAAAGTTATTTATGATTATGTTTTCATGGAACCAATGGTTTATTAGAGATTAAATGATGTTTTGTAAATAGTTTTATATTAATATGTGCATATAGAGAACCTCAAAGGTTACAAGGCTTACGTGAGAGTGAGGATTCCTCATGTGCCAGTCACGTGCCCAAGTCAGGTCGTGACAAAATGATACTAAATATGCTTGAGATTTGGAGTTATAACACGGCACTTCATTCTTTTACAAATATTACACTTCACACCATTTCTATTATTAAACTCATTTTTTTAATATATATTCATTAATCTCATATTTTCCTTAATATATATAATAAAAATTATAATATAAATCTAAAAATTTATTATTTGATGAAATAATACAACTTCAAATTTTAAAAACATAATACTTTCAGAGTTTTAAAGAAAACCTTGTTTTTAACTATTTCTTTCAAAGCATATAAGACTACCTTAGTAATAATATTAAGTAAGATTTACAATTAAGGAAAATATGGGTTTGATGAATTAAAAAAATAAATGAGTTTAATAATAGAAATGTGGTGGAATGTTATATTTGTGGAAGAATGTGATAGAATGCAATTACTCCAAATCTCAAATGTGTTTAGTATTATTTACCCTTAAAAATATTATATTCATTATCAATGTAAGGTTTTTTCATAATATGTTTTTTCACAAAATTATTTTATATTTTTATAATAAAATACTTTATAATGATAATTACCACCAGAAATTAAAGATTGAATTCTTTTTGTTATAGTAATGCATTATTTATATAGGATGATTTAAAAACTAAATATTAGTAAATAATAATGACATAGCAGCCACACTTGTTTGGCAGATTTGGAAGGCACGGAACAACAAAAGACTAATATTGGAGCAAATGATATTGTGACTACAACCAAAAGACTCATTGAAGAATTTCACCTCAGCAATTTTCGCTAGTTTCCTTTCCTTATTGATTGTTCATTTTTTCCTACGTGATGTTGGGTGTTCCCCATTATCTGTGATGCTCTGTGTGACTGTGTCAAATGACCAGGTGTATGCTTTTCCTTTGTTTGAAATGCAATCTCTCTCTTTGATTTGAAAAAGAAAAACCAAGTCTTATCTCATTGAAGCTTAGAAGTTGATCAAAGCAAATCAACGATTCCTCCTTGGGATCTCCTACGCTCTTCAGGAAGGCGGGCCAGTCGGGTTCCTATTAATATAGTCTGGATATCAGTAGTTACATCAAGACAAAACAAAATGCATATCGACGATGACTAATCTTAAGCGATCACACATATAGGTTTAAGCAGTTTATAAAATAGTTAATTTAGAGTAATTAACTGGTATAATGGCATGTGACTAAAATTAAACTTGTAACTTAAGTTTTTGTCAACGCAATATAATTATGTGATTTACACAATTTAAAAAACTACTTCTTCTCCTGCGTTTTTTTTTTTTTGAGGTGTTAATCTCTAGTTATATTGTTATGGTCTAACTAAATCGACCAATATGTAGATTAATTGATAATGGTTGTTCTATCTTAATAAAAAATGTCAAGTTCGAGCCCTAAATATATAGTTCTAGGAAAACTCGAGGGAGAGAACTTTGTCATCTTACCTAACTTGAGTACAATACTTCCAATATATGGAGGATACCCACAGTGTTGACCAAAAAATATTATTGTGATCGTCAAATTACTTATACAATTGCACTTAGTTAGATATTGGTGTAACGGACCGACTCAACTGAAAGTAATGGTTTATTATGAGAGTGAGATATATAAACTTAGGTCGTTGGATCTTATATGAATGGTCAGGATTTAAATATAAAATCACGTTGCATATTTAAATGATCATATGATCATTAATCACCATTAATAATTTTTAATTTTGACCATCAATGCGTAGTTATACCGCTCAGACTTACTTCTTTCACTCTCGTAATAAGTCACTCTTCTCACTAGAATTATTCTCTTGATACGATGTACCGAGAATAAATTTTTTGGAAATAAGACAATGTATAATTAAATAATTGCATACACCTTAGCGTTGAATCAAAAGCAAACTCATAATTTTTTTAATGAGATAGATGTCTTCAATTTGAATATAATTGTTATTACTATGGCGAGAATAGTAATCTGAGAACTCTGCTTTGAAATTTTCCATGTGGCCACTCTCATTATCCTGAAAAATCACAGATAGCTAGACCTCAGAGTCCCGGAGTCACCATCATGATGGCCATAATTGAGGTGCAGATAGGTTAATATAATTGCTGCAAGAAACAGTTCAAGCAGGCTACTTACGGCTGCCAATTAAAAGCCTAATTTCAGGAGGAGGAAGAACTAACATAATCCATTGTCCATAACTATATTGTCCTTTCCAGACACACTACTTCGTTTTCATCGAAGTGAATTGTGTTCTTACAATGTTGGCTGGTGTCTGGTGACCAACTTTCCCTTGAACATGCGACAATAAACTTTGAACGTAGAAATATGGTCTGTTGAAATATGGAAGGGAAGACACGCCATTGGTTGTCTCTGTCCCTTTGTGGCAATTACAAGCTTGATATATCATTTCACATAGCATTATTCTTATCAAGTGGAACCCTGAATTAGGCATATCACATTTTCATATTTTCACGCTTAGAACAGTGAAAACCATCTTAAGGGTGAGAGTTGGAAAGACTTCATTTCATTGTCTGGATCCGGAACATCAGAAACCTGGGCCTGTGAGGTATGTATAGCACTCCAACGTAAATGTTTTGATATATACCGGCATCGGTAGCTACTCCTAAGTATCTATTGCTACTTTCACTTTTATTCAATTTTAATTAACTTGTCTAGGATGTCCTTCTTCTCATACGTTAATGAGGATAATAGTTTAATATTATTGTCCATTATTAATTATAATTTCATCTTAATTTGTTATTGTTATCTCAAAAAATGTTATTAAAGGTATACAAGACTATGTAATTGTATTACCAACGGATTTTCAAATTACCGATGGATTTTCTATCAGTAACTTTCAAACCCAAAAAATCTTTAAAATAATATTACCGACAGATTTTCTGTCAGTAATTTTTAATTCCAGGAAAAAAATTAAAAATAAAATTATTGACGAAAAATCTGTCAGTAATTTTTAAATTTTTATTAAATTAAAATTTCAATTAATTATCGATGGATTTTCCATCGGTAATTTTCAAACTTGAAAAATCTTAAAAATAATATTATTGATAGATTTTTTGTTGGTAATTTTTAATTCTGGAAAAGAAATTAAAAATGAAATTGCCGACGGAAAATCCGTCGGTAACTTTCAAACCCGAAAAATCTTAAAAATAATATTACCAACGAATTTTCTGTCGATAATTTTTTAATTTTTATTAAATTAAAATTTCAATTAATTACCGATGGTAACTTTCAAACACGAAAAATCTTAAAAATAATATTACTGACGGATTTTTCGTCCATAATTTTTAATTTGGAAAAAAATTAAAAATAAAATTACCAATGAAAAATCCGTTGATAATTTTTTAATTTTTATTAAATTAAAATTTCAATTAATTACCAACAGATTTTCTGTCGGTAACTTTCAAATTCGAAAAACCTTTAAAATAATATTACTGACAGATTTTCCGTCTATAATTTTTAATTCTGAAAATTAATTAAAAGTAAAATTATTGATGGAAAATCCATTGATAATTTTTTAATTTTTATTAAATTAAAATTTCAATTAATTATCGACTGATTTTCATCGGTAAAGTTAAACTCAAATAAATTTTTCACATAATTATCGACGAATTTTTCGTCGGTAAAAAAATTATGAAAAAAAATTTAAAATAAAGTTATTGACAGATTTTTTGTCGGTAACACTCGCACCATACTTCGTGAAAAGTACTGACAGATTACCGATGAAAAATTTGTCGGTAACGTCCTTAGACCAAAAAAATTTTTTTTCTTCGATTTCTCGTTTTTCATCAGTATCACCGACAGAAAATTCTATCAGTAAAATTCATTGGTAACCTGTTTTTTTCTTGTAGTGTTGTGTCATGTCTTATGTTCATGCCAGTATCCATATTTTATAGGTCAAAATTGACATATATTTTAAAAAGAATGGATTGCTACCTGCCATTTTGACAGACATAGGGTCTAGATTTCTAGTAGATAGAAAACTTGGAATTCACCACAAATTTAAAACATTACTCTTAAAAAAGTATTGTTGGAAAAATATAAGTGTATTCTCAAATTACAAATAACAAATCATATTGTACACACAGAATACAATCTACCAACCGAGAGCAAGTTCGTGTATCCTCTAACTTGCAAAAATGCATCAGATGAACCATGGGAAGAGGAACCATGGGCAAACTTGAACAAGTGTTCAGCACACTCAGCTTGTTGCTTTATCTGGGGAGTGACTACGCACGTTCCAATGTCTTAAAGAAAATAATCGATTCTGACTAGAGAGATACAATGGTGCCGTGGACATGAGTTGCGAGTAAAAGGTTTGCTATTCTTTTGGTATTTGATGTCTCAACTTTTGATGAGCACTATACATCCAAATCCAATAGAATTCTTAAGGAGCACATGGATATAGTATGAAGAGTAAAAATGAGGGTAAAAATTTTATAAATAAGTATTATATATAATTTTATATATAAAATTTATTTAGAAAAATTTTATCCTTTCTTTTGCTTCGCAACCAAATCTCCCCTCAAGTGAAATGTATAAAAGGAATCTTGCCTAGACAAGTATTTTATTTATTTATTTTTACTATATTATAATTAAATTATTTGGCTTTGATTAATTGAGTTTGATAACCGATATCCATAACCTTAAAAATAAAACTCTGTGGAAACTATTTCTTTCTATTTATAAAACGCGAATTTAAATCTTATTTTATAGAAAATAAGTTTCGGATCAAACGTTGGTAGACCAAAATACTTAAGACTAAACTAGCTTTTAATCTTTTGATCGAGTAAAAGTACTTTACATGCATTAAAATTAAATTATTTGCATATTTATGCTGTGAAATTTTAATATATCTTTTTAACATATGTGTATATCCAACATCACTGTTAGTACGTCATGTCACCTTCACCGCAACAGCAATTTAACTTTTATTCTGGCTGCATGAACATGCAAGCAAAAGCCACTTCGTCGACTGGGGCTTGACGTTTCAATAAAATGGATAGAAATATTTAGATATATTAAGAAAGAGAAAAAATACTTATTCTAATTTATTTATCAACTGATATATATAAATTTGATAAGTTATTATTATGTTCTATTTTTTATATTTTTAATATAATAATTAATATATTAATTAATAAATAAAATAAACTCTTCCTCTAAAAACCACCTAGCATTTTCTCCTAAGATGCAAGTCTGTAGCCCTTTCACGCAATCGCAAAGGCTACGTGTTGCCTTACTGCACATGCTAAGTTCCCTCTCGGTACAAAAGTATATTTAAGAATAATGCTAATTTGATACTTAAAAAGTAAATATTTATTTAGACATATATTTTATAATTATTAGATATAAAAAATATTAAAAATAAATAAGGATTACTATCCCATTCAATAATTATAAAATAAATATTTAAATAAAAATTTATTTTTTAATATCAAAATATTATTATCCTGTCCAACACCTTATTGTTGACCACATAACGCCATATGATACAACGGACAAATGGAGCCGAAAAAAGAGAGGGGCACTTGGTCAACAGATTAACACATTTTAATCTTTGGGATTGGTGATTACTGATTAATTAATGGCGGTTATAGGTAAAGCATAGACATAAGAATTTAATTTTAATATATTTACGGTATAAAAAAACTTTACATTATCTAACTAAATTTCTCTATTTGAATAATTTTTTAAGTAATAAAATAAAAATTAATCATAATTAGTGATATGATATTATATAATTATATGACTGACCATAAATACATTAAAATTAAATCTAAGATATAATAGTAGTACCAAGGTAGGAGTAATCTCATCCAAAACAGACAAATCCTTCCAAAACCCAAAATAATTCCAAAATCTCTATATATTTTCCCTTCACTTAATCCCAGAACACAAGATAAATCCACTAAGCTAATCTTCAATAAGTCACACACTAATTGTAACTAATCTCACCGGGAAAGAGCTCTTCCTCGCCGGGAAATTCTCGGTGCCTCGTCGGAGAAATATCAATCTCGATCAAATTCTCCTCCTCGAAGTGAAACTCCAAGGTCCTCTTCTTAAAACCATCTAGAGCTATCTCAATTAGCCCTTCTCTGTCTTCTTCATCCCAACTGAAGCACATCTTCTCCAGCGAGTCCCAATTACCAGTTGCCGGAAAACCATTCTCCGACGAGGTATCCGAGTCAGTCTCAGGGAAGTAGCGTGACAACGAAGGGTACCTGAAAATACTCGTGTCTTGTTTCACTTTTGTCTCCTGGTCTGCTTCTTCACCTTCGTAATCTTCGAATATGACCTCCAATGGCGCTTTGACGTTCCACTCCACGAAAGACCCCTCAAAACATGAGCTTGATTCAAAACCCACTTTGGATTTGAACTCAATTTCAGAATGGTTCGTGACCCAACAGTGAACTTGGTCGTTAGAATTGGTTTCCACAGGCTCAATTGGCTTCCCCTGTTTCTCTTCTCTGTTTCCCCTGTTTTCTTCGTTGGTGATGGGCTCAGATTCATACTTGTTTTCCTTTTGAACTTCTTCAGATCTCTGAATTGCTCCAAGACGGAGTATGATGAGCAAGAGAATTCCAGTGAGAACCAGCACAGGTGAGAAAACTATTCTCCAAAACAGACGAGGCAAGTATAATAGAATCAATGCGCAGAAGGTGACAATGCATGAAAACAGGGGATCGGAAGAGAAAACAGAGATAAGGGAAACCGTTTCCGTGCATAGCAAGTGGATGAGTTTATCTAGGTTCGTGGCCGAAATGAACTTCGATTGCAAAAGTAATCTACTTTCCTCCATTGGCAACAATTTCTTTCTTTTTCTCTTTCTCTTTTCTTGCACGAGATAACTATGATTCATAGATTATTGCCGACAAGAAAATCCAAGCCATAAGCAGAGGAAAGCAGAGTTTCGATGGTGAGAAAAGTGAGGATTTTGATTGGGGTTGAAAAGGACACTGTGGAAGAGGGCTTTAGAAAGAGTGGAATGTGGGGTTTATAAGCCTTTTGGCGTGAAAAGAAGGCATGGAATAATAGGGGAAGGTGAAGGGTGAATGGTGATGTGGTCCTATGCTGCTACACAATAACCAAGGACCATCTTTTATTCATACACGGAAAACCCACAAATCCAACCTAAAAAGTTGCTAAGCTTTTACACTTCTCAAACCCATGATTTTAATCACTGTATCAACCCCCTTGTTCCGTACTGATTTTAGGTTTTAATTCATGGAATCTAATAACTTTTTCTTTCTTTCACTTAATGGAGCAATCCAAGACATTGAATTTAGGAGCAAATGAAGTGGAACAATTCATTATTTTTGGTTATTTGTTTACAGAATGTGAAACTTCACCTATAACCACATGAGATGCAGCCTGGAATGTACATTTAAGGTAAGTTCTTCAATAAGTGACCTCAGATGTATGTGATGACTACTTACCATTTTTGGTCCATTTCTGACAAATTTTTAATGACTATAGTGTTAGTTGATGGCAAATTGATTCTCATGATTGATTTAGTAGCGCTCTTGTTTTGATATTTATGCATGCATATGTAAACATGCAACGTTAATTTTGTTCATATTCTTTTACCGCTTGTTTGGTTGCGACTATATCTACCACACTTCAGTGCGGTAATATGATTGACGAATGGGATCCATACTCTTTCCCTTTCTCAATGTTAGAATATGAATGTTAAAGATACTATTAAGAGGACTATATTAAAATGATTATTCTCCCCTTTTGTACCTCATAATATTTGTTACCGAAACATTTAAATCATGGAGTAGTCAAGGTCTTTTGAGCTAGCTCAAATAATAAAATTGGATGAAATGTAGATAGACATAATTTGACTAAATTATGGTCCGTAGAGTATTGATACGCGCAGTTCATCACAAAACTCCTAGACATAATTTTATTGATCTTTATTTCCCTTCTCTTCCCTCCATTTCCATCCAAAGAACAATTCACAAAGACACCCTTAAATAATATAGACAGTTTGATTTTCAATTCAATATGAAGCTATTATAGCTGCAGCTTCGTACGGTGGAAAAACACTAATTAATCGGGTAGAGAAAATAGTGGTTTAGTGGTCATATCAATTCGAGATATCTTTCAACTTTAAAATCTCAAACATGATTTGAGTTGAAATTGAAGGAAATTGTTCATTGAATCAAATTATAATTTGCTAATTATAATCCAAACACAATTTCTATCATTCGCTTTTTGCAGAAATGTCTTTAACCCCTTTAAGTCTTTTTGGGCTGAGCCTCAGTCCTTTTCTTTTGAAGTGGGGATGGAATGTTTTCGTAGCTGGACACCAAAGAGAGGCTAAGGACATTATTGTTGAGTTGATATGTTTCATTGGACGATGTTAGCCTTGGCTAAATTCAAGATCAAACCATCTGTAATTTCATTAATTCATTTCTTTGTGTAAACGAATCATGTTGAATTTATAAGTTGGCTTTACATAGGGGAAATAATAATTTTAGGTGTGCATATATTTTTGAACGTGTAGAGAAAAATGCAAACATTATCCAAGTTTATTTATAGAGGGTTTCTCTAGAAACCTATAAAATTTATAGATATCAGTGTCTTCTAGATAATTTATGGCTGAAAATTTACCATATGTTTCACTAACTAAATTTATTAATATTTTAAATATTCATGATTAAATTATAATCCTTGGATTTAAAAGGGTATCGGTACCATAAAAAAACTTTATTTATAAAATAAATTGATTTTTTTATAAAGTGAGGAATGCAAAAATTCAAAATTAAAAAAAAATATAAAATTTCCGATTTTATAAACCCTTATTTCGTGGCTTCTCGTTTGCTTTTTGAGTGGTTACTGAAAGGGAAAATATGACAAGAAACTTTGGACATAAAACTTGGCCCCTTATTCACCCAATAGAAAAAGCTTCAAGTGAAATTGTTAGGTCACGTTTACTACATAACACATCACGATATACGACGTACTACACTTATAACAAGATCGCTAGTAGAGTTGTAGTTTACTAGACAGCATCTATTCAAACGATAGTAATTGGTATTTATCACATTCATTGAATCATTGATGAACGGTCATATCCATGGTGAAGTGAAGTCATGCTAACTTATTTATCGAAAATGTGAGTTACAATTATTAAGTAATAAAATGATAACTTAAACTAGTGACTTATAAGTGCAGTGATTAATATCTCCTATATCTCTCATAGGAGTTACCTCCTGGAATCTAATTAGAGTCAATCCACCTCTACGTAATTGTAATACACACTAGTTGAAAATTCGTGCTGCGCACAGAATATACAAAATCAACACTTTTGTAGCATAATATTCTACAAAATGCATATATCAAAAGGATAACCCAAACTTTTACCAAATTTTACCAAAACCCACCTAGTTTTTATCCACAACTGTCTTTCAAGTTTCAATGAAGACAATTTCCAATTAATGATTTATAAAATGACAATTAATAAGACTCAAGGACAATTTTCAATCATGATCAATTGTTATACTAATCAATTTAGAAAAAGAGAAAACGTGGGTTTTAATTTAAGAAACTCACAATATGGTAAATTAATTTGACATCCTCTTGATTTGACATGGAAAACTGCATCCCAATTCCTTTTTTTTTTTAATCCTCATGTTAATTATAACTTCCCCTCTTGATTCAATTGAAATGTTGCTACTCCAATCACGACCAAAACCCATATTGATCATCCATGCCACAAAACATGTGTTGCATAGGCTCTCTTCATTGTCCATTTGATCCTTCTTTTGGCATTGGAGGTCTGGCCTTTAAGCTTGGAAAAGCTAATGAGTCACTCATGTAGTAGGCCTAGCAACAATGGATGGAAAAAGAGTTCTGTTGGTCTGGTGTGTAGATAAAGGACTGTCAATAGTTGGTATCTTTGAGATGATCTTCAACTTGATGTTTGAGCTATTCTCGCTTCTATTGCTGTAGGACCTTCTATTTAAGTAATCTTCTTACATAATAACAAGAATATTAGGAAAAAAATTATTTTTACAGAGAAATGATCATATTTTTTGGTTCAAAGTAATGAATTTAAACTAATTGTAAATATGCATAAATTCCTAACAGTTTCATAGTATTGATTTAGGACCCTTCTAGTTCTTTGTTGAGGTTGATGAAGTCAGTTGGCTTTCTACATTTCATTTCAGTGCCAATATCCGTAGCAATAAGAGGCAATAGAATTCAACTAATTTGAGAAAGGGAACAACAAGAACTATATATACATTTGCAGAAAAAAAATAGATCACAACACACCACACCATGGTCCCCTTAATTAAAACAAAAGATCAGCTAATGCAATTAGAATTTGATAAAATATAAATAGAATATAGTAAGATAAAAATGATTATGCCCAAGGCCAATGCAAAGAGGAACATGCAAATGATCATTGGAAAAGGCTCTTAAAGAAGTTGTTGACTTGTAGATAATGACAAGAAAAAGCAAAAAAGCATATATACTTAGAAAAATAAAGAATAGAAAGAGAGATCATCATTACCAAGCTTTATTCGATAGAATCAAAACAATCTATCAACACTTAAACATCTCTAGTCCTTTATCATTTCTATTTTTTGTATAGGAAAAACCAAAAAAATGATAAATTAAAAAAAGATCATGTCAAAGTAAACATGTGCCCAAAGCAACATACCAAAATACCATAATATTTATTTGATTATAGTAGAAGAAAACTAACAAACCAGAGTCTGAAGTTTTTGGTTCTAAGCTTGAAGTGAATTATTATCTAACTTGATAGCTTAATACTATTTTCTAAGGAGATCAAATTGGAATATCTCTCTTAGAAGAGACATTTTCAAGGGAATCACATTTGAAATTGTGTTGATTATCAATGTGGTTCAAGTAGTGAGGCAATGAAATGGAAGCACAACTACTACATTAATATTAGTCACCTGATGTACAACTTAAACGCCTCACAGCAGGCCAAAAAAAGACAATCCAATAAAATTACTCACCTTATTCTTGGCATCGTGTGATACATCCAATAGACATTTCCAAAGCAGACTACAAATTGACAAATCAAAACAATGAGAAACACAATATAAAAAACCATATATAAAAGGAGCTAAAAGATATAAATGAAAAATGTTCCAAAGTAAAAGAAACAGAAAAGTAGACTAAAAATTTGCATGCAAAACACATTCAATTTAGTGTTTGCCCTTGCTTCATATTTAAATGAATTAGAAAAATATATAGACACTAGTATTTTGATGTTATGGATTGTGGAACATGATCTTATAAAGAATAAAAAGAAACAAAAATCATGTGGAACGCACATAATGAAAGGCTTTCTAAAAGCTGCATCTACAAAAATAGAGTTGTAAATGATTTTTTTTTTAAATAGTTATCCAAAGCATTCAACCCACCAAATTATGAAGGAGGGTAGGGGTAAATTCGAGAAATCCTCATACATCCGTTATAGAATCAACATTCAAAAGTATCATCCAAATAATCATAACCAAGTGGCAACCTAACGATGGAAAGTAAAATTAACAGAATGAATCTTGCCAATAACAAATGTAATTTTAGTAACAAAATGAAAATGGGTGGTTGAGCATTATGATTTGCGATGAAGTTCTAAGCATCATGATTTTTCAAGCCAATAAACTTTAAACAATATCAGAAATTAAGAGATCATAGTCAGTATCATAATTGCTCTACCAATGATTTCATCTGATTCTTCTTACTACATTTTAAGCACCTAATGTGAGAATCCGCTTTTCAGTAAATCAACTGCTTTTCTTAGTTTAAGGAGTTTCTGCAGTTCTGAATGCAAACACGTGTTGTTTCAACAATATTGTACTATGCGTGTGTTTTTATCTCTAAGTGGGTGGCAATGCTGCTATATATGGGCATACTTGATATTGCTACGAGTTTGGTATTCTGGTTATGCATGGTTATGTATTCATTGATGACTGTGTTAACTTTCGGTGCTTTAGCCGAACTATTTTGCCCTTTAATTTGCATAGTCATGATCGTGTTTATGCTTCTACTTCATGCAATTATAAAAGCCATTACTTCATACATTAACTATACAAGTTGAACAAGATATTAAATATGGGACCCCTATATTTTTAAATTTTTTTGTCTATAATAAAGTTGTACAACAATCCTACATTTATATTGATAATATCTTATTATCTTTTAATGTGTTAATATCTACTCTCACGAAAAGATAAAAAAATATTGTAAGTTTTAGTGTAAGATTGTTGTACAACTTTATTGTATACCTAACATTATTCAATCAGTAATAAACTAAGTACATTAATTGCATATTTTCAAGTATGCCCTTACATATCAAAAGGGTGCCATATATATATATATATGTGTGTGTGTGTGTAAGGAGCTTATCATATGAGATGAATGATTTATTATGAAAGTGAAATGAGCAAATTTATGCCATATAATCATACATGGATGGTTAGAATAGAAGATTAATTAATGGTAATTAATGTTCATATAAAAAAGTTACATGATTTTATATATTTTAATCTTGATCATTCATACAAGATCTAACGGTCTAGAATCACTCATCTCACTCTCACAATAAATTATTTTTTTCATATGATACAGTTCCTATATATATATATATATATATTCATTCATTCCAAGATTGCAAAGAAAACAAATTAAACGAAGAACATCAATTAACTCTAATTCATCCACTATTATATCCTAAATCCTAATAGTTATTAATTAAAAGCCAGCATATTCAGATCTACCTACAACTCCAAAATACATGGCCAAGTTATAAACAACTCTACTATTCCCCAACATCAACAGGTCTTGTGCCTTTTCAATCTAGCAACTTGTTCCCCAACATTCCCTGCATTTACTGCCCCACTATTATAGCACCCTGCATTTGGGTCACAGCCACAACCCCACACCTGCATTCCCTTAGTCTTGGCTAAGGTAAGATACATTTCCACCCAAGAGCTAAATTTCTCACATTGCTCGGTTCCCCAACATGACTTGGTCTGCCTCCATACATCATTAAGTTCCAGTCCTATTCTAGTCATTCTCCTTTCTGGCAACTGACACACACAAACAATACACGAAGTAAGCATCAAAGTGGCCCACTTAATTAACAAGCCTTCTTCATCATATGGATTGCCATGTGCAGTAGATGCCAGGCTAGGTACAGACAGGGGCAAACTTTCAATATTGGCTTGGGTCTGACGGTTGCACTTTACATATTAGTACACACACAATGAATGTAGTTAGGTATTTAATTGATACAGGTCTTTTGATTTCCATTATGTGTCCAATTCCTACACTTGTTGCATTTGAAGGTGTTTAATATAATAATATCTCCTTCCTTTCAAATTTCCATCTTCTTCATTAGTCACCCTCCTATTCATCTTGTGCGTTGGTTAGGCACATGTTGATATGTGAATTATTCTTATCACAGTATCCTCGAGATGAGCCTTAAGTAGAGAATATAAGCCAATTAATTGCACGGTTGGATGTAGCTCATTAATCTCCTAGATCAGGCAGTGACATTCTCTTAATTGTTTCAACTGTAGAACATAACAAATATTTCCGCTGTTATTAACGTTGAATTCCATGTGCCCCACCAGGTACTACTTAGTAATTTGACTGGTAAGTTTTAATCTGAGTGACGTTATTTGTACACCAAAATGGTGCACACCTACCGTTCCACAGTAGATAAAAAGAAGAAAAGAACAAAATTTGAGTATAAATAGTGGGTATATAATATACAATTAAATTTTTTTTTCTCTTTCTCTTGCACAACAATCACATCATTGTTCTCTCTCATCTTTCTCTCTCTTTTGAAGCATGAGGATTACTACACGTGACAGCTTCCTTTAGTTATTATAAATACAAATCCTCTAGGAAAAGAAAACAATACTTCCAATAATCTTGCGAGTTAAATTTCTTACTTTAGATCAACCATACAATTTAAGCATCACCATTGTTGTGGTTTACAAATTTTCAATACGGGTTTACAAGTTTTTTATACCTGGTTTACAAATATTTAACACAAGTGTTCAACTTTTTTGCATTTACTTTAATTACAAGTCTTAAGCATATGTTGAAGTTTTTTGTCCTTGATTTATAAGTTTTTTACACTTGATTGGCAAGTCTTAATTATGCGTTTATAAGTTTTTAGCATGGGTTTACATATTTTTTACACTTGGTTTACAAGTTTAAGCATAGATTTACATGTATTAAGCATGAGTTTATAATTTTTTTGTACTTGATTTATAAATTTTAAGCATGGGTTTATATGTTTTAAGTACATATTTATAAGTTTTTTTTTTTACTTAGTTTACAAGTTTCCGACACAAGTTTATAAGTTTTTAGCACTTGATTGGTTTATAAGTTTTTTACATTGATTTACAAGTTTTTTTTTCTCAAAGGCAACTTTTTTTTGTTAACTTGCATTAATTTTTCTATATATCAATAAAATTTACGACCATATATACCAGTGTAAGTGCTATGTACATTTTATATACAAAATATGGATTTCAAAATCCACTTTTACACTACATAGAACAATATAAAAAGAATTTATATGACGCTTTTATTAAATATGAAGACTACATACTAATTATCTTTTTTTTCCCACAATAAAAAGTGTGTATACAGATAATCATTTCTTTATATTTATGAAGCCCATATAATCGATTTTCTCAAAAGCCACCAAACTTGAAAAAGAGAAACAAACAAAATAAAACTATGGTCAATAAATTTTTTTTCTCTTTAAGCACTTAAATGAGTGAAGAACTCTTATATGAGATATTAGGCAATCCATATATCTAAATCCAGCATTAAAAGTTAAGAAATTGGATGTGCTTAATATATACAAATCTATACTTAAAACTTATAAACCAAATATAAAAAACTTGTAAACGCATGTTGAAAACTTGTAAACTAAGTGAAAAAACTTGTAAACCTATTTCACAATATTTAGAATTTGATTTCAAATATTTACAGTAAGTTCAGAAGTTTGTATAATCACTTTGTGCAAAAAATTTGGTTTACAGAGCTTATTCCACTTGGTTTGTAAGTATTAAATATGGGTTTATAAGTTTTCATCATCTGTTTATAAGTTTTTTACACTTATTTTATAAGTTTTTAAGTAATGCTTAGTTTTATAAGTTTTTGCACTTGATTTACAAAACTTATAAACTCATGCTTAAAACTTGTAAATCAATGATAAAAAACTTGTAAACTGATTTTTAGTATTATTTAATAAGTTTTAAAGTCTTTACAAGTTTATTAAATCATTCATTCTCAATTTAATAATTAGATTTAGCTTAAAGTATACACCTACTAAAAGAGAAGTATAAAAAAGAACTCATCAAAAGAAATATCACATACCTATCAACAGAAAAATGCAAATGAAAAATTCACATACTTTACAAAGAAGATTATTGCAGAAAAGTGAAAGAAATATATATTTATTGTTACTGTTTTTCAATAGGTAAGGGAGCTACACTCTTCAAGAGTTGTTGTTCTTGTTGTGAGGTGATTAAATGCCTGTAGCTGTTGATTGTGGATAGAAGAGAGTTGCATGGGAGTTAAGAGAGAAAGTGAGTGGGTGTTGAGAGTGAGAAAAAGAAAAAAAAATGAGTTTTTTTCCTTGTTTCAGAAAATTCTTGTGAATTGTGTACAAGTATCTATACTTTTATTTTGTCCTTTTCCTTCATAAGTGGAGGTGTTTATTGTTTTGGTGGTCAATTAACATTTTTCTTTTAATCTCATGTAGCTTTTTTATTATCATGGGGAAGTAGGAAAAGTAGTTTTGAATTCATCATGCAATCGTATTCACGAATCCTACCTATCAATAACAATCAATTTCCATAAACATAAAAGGATTAAAAAAGGACTGTAAGAGTGGGTTGCATCTCAGGGCACCAATCCACTGCCTTTAGTATTATTCTTCATCTAACTCACGGAAGTTTCAAACTACTAAGGGTTGCACAATTGGCTGAGCTCCAGAATAGCGATCTTTGAATCATTCCTGGATGTTTTGCCTTGAAGTTATTGCAAAAATACCTGCTACAGAACCGATGGTCTTCGAACTCAGCAAGCCCTTGCTAAATAATTAAAAATTACAGTTCAGCTACAAAAAGTGATAAACAATTTAATGATTAACATTAAAAAAAAATTGATTATAAAATGGAAGTTTGTTCATATATGTGTCTTTAATTTCATTCAGTATTATGAATGGACTTTCAGATCTCCCTGGTCCTATTAATGCTATTAATGTTGTTAATTAAAACGGATCCAACTGGAAACAAACTGTCTGAGAGAGATAATAGTACACAACTATACGAAGTGACAGCAATCGATTCTAAAAAGGGTTTATAGCCAGCAAGAAATCCATTACATATGAAACTATCCATGTGTTTTTACCTATCAATTTAAGCTTTTAAAAGAGATGGTGCATGACATGATCAAGACAGAACAAATGCTTATTGAATATAGGCTTATCATTTATCTATTTTATATGCACAATTTGAGCATACCCCTAGAATTACTTTGCATTATCAACTTAGCCATTTTTCTGAACTTATTAGGTTTTTTGCATGCGTACCCTCTATATAGTTTCCAAACCTTTATGTATCCACGCATGTCATTTTGTGTTCGAATGTTTCCAACAGTCCAAAGCTAGCTGCTTGATTTCCCATTCAAGCTGCTAACAAATGTTTAGCAACCAGTAATTCATATTGTTCAGACACAGAATGCAATTCAATTAGGTAAATATGAAATGTGTAACTAATAAAGCAAATCACATATCATTGTTAGTTGTTTAATAATACTAATTACTAATTACTAATTAGAATGCAAGTCATTATCTACGGAAGCAGAATCGCCTAATGATTGAATAAGTAATGACTAATTAATATATAACAGAATGCTAATTAGAGAGAATTACTATTAAACTAGTAACCAATGGAACACATATACTAAGTATGTATCAATGAAATAGATGTATAAGTGTAGATCATATGCTATCACACTAACATGATACTCTTATTTATTTATTTATTTTTCTTGTCTGAATATCTTTAAATTCGTTGAATGTGAGCATACCTCGTTCGAGACGCAAAAAAGTGTCCTCTTCATTCTTTTAACAGTGATAAGTTCGGTTTGAGACCAACCTAATTCACTTATTCCCGAACTAGGACATTGGGTCTAACATTCTATCACAGCTTGACTTCCCTAAATAAAAAACACAGCGCATCATGCACGTTACAATGTCAGCTACGCCTACCCTTGGGCTCTAATCTGAGGCAGTGTGTCGTGCGCAATGTGCAGGGTAAAGTGAAGAGCACTAAGAGGTACTTGGGTGGTGTGGTCATTGTGGGCTCAACCGCGGAGCTCTCGTTGGGAGTTTCACTTTTGTGAGGCCGTCACATGGATTGGGGCCCGTTACTTTTCAGGACCAAAGGTTGGTTCCCCCGATATTTCTTCAACAGGTTTTGTTCTCAGACCAAAACAAAAAAAGAGAGGGTTTTGCAGAATTCTTCTTGTTTGTAACGGTGCCCGCGTCAAAAGTCAAAATCAAGTGATTAGTAATGAAGGAAGATACTTTGAGCAGTCCCCGTTAGTAATTTCTTGTAATCTTTTTTGTGTGCAACGGGCACACAACCCAAACACAACAAAACACAAAAGAAATTAAACCAATCTTGGGCTAGCGACCCCATCGGTCCGTAAAACATCCTAGGAGACAATTCATGATCGTTACGGGTCATTACTTTTCCCAACTAGAAGGTCTTGCGACTTTCTTTTTCTACTATCTCCTCATGTAGTTGGCCATGGGCTTCGCCCTTTTTTTAATGAATACCTCTAACATCCCCAAAAAAGAAAAAGATAGAACAGTGCTGTCCCAAGGATGTTCCTATGCAAGAGCGTTCGCTGCCCTGTTAGCCTCACGAAAAGAATGAAAAAGCTGGACAATCCAATCCCTAGCAGTAAGTTCCTTTGTTCAGGTTTATACACAAGTGCTGACCAAAATAAAAGAATAAAAAAAAAAAGCCCTCTCACAACAATCCTGACAAATTACCGCCACAATTTATTACCATCACTTAGTTGGATTCACTTCCATAGAATCTTTCAGTTCAATGATTAGAAGTAGAGTTATATTATTTGTACTCATAATGTATACGATACTGTGTCGACTCACATCTCATCTACCATTGGATGTAGTATAGACCTCCTGGATGAGAGATCTGCACCATATCTAATGATAGATGATATATGAGTCAGAACAGTGTATCACACATTATGAGTATAAATAACATTTTTCTTAGAAGTATATACTATCTAACAATAACCACGCTTTTATTATTTTTTTTTCCCCTCAATAATTTCCGCTGTGTATCGGTACTCAACATTTTTCGAATACTATCTACCCTATACAATGAACCTTGATTTCTTACACTTCATTCATATCTACACATACTAAGAAAATGGCGGAAACAAGTAAGGATATCCAACGGCATCTGAGAGTAATATATCTCTGTGAGCATCGAAACCATATTTTTAAACTATAGCAGTGAGTGAAGCCTTGGCCCCCATTCCATCATTGATATCTTGGACGTTGAGGCGCATGTCCTGGGGAATATTGCATGTCATCAGGTAAACTTCCATATAGGGGTCTTGGAATTGGTGTCCCATATGGGGAAAATGAATCTGAGACGTAATAGCGACAGATGTTAACCATATTAACAAAACAAACATGCTAAAAAGAAAAAATGGAAAGAAATCATAAGAATAAGAGACCAACCTCCATACGTAGTTGAGGAGGGATTACGCGGGTCAGGTCGGAAACCTCTGTTGTCATTATAAGGTCTCCTATAATTGAAAGACAGTGTCCCTGCATTAGCAATTGGGGAGGTTTCATTTGTGCCACTTCTGTAGGGACCAGGGAAGGCACCTGGAGAGACCATATTGGGCCTGCTGTAGTGGCCACCCATTGCGAAGTTGCTGTGAGGCCTGATATCACCCGTGGGAATGACATCATAAGTTCGATTGTAACCAGCATTATCTCCAGGAAAACTTGTTTCATTATTAGTATAAGGTCCCCAAGGAGACGGTGCTCTAGCTACAGGAGGAGTTTGACTGCTTGGATAACCTCCAGAAAATGAATTCAAACTTCCATGATGTAGTTCAGTCACATGATCGTTTGTGTTAACCTATCAGCATGAATACCAGCTATGCATTACATTTATTGCCATAAAACAGAATAAACAAGATGGATAAGAGTGTAATGTAGTATAAGTGTATAAAATAGGTAGATCCAACTAACATGACTAGGCATCTCGTAGTTGCACAAGGAGATATGAGAATAAGATCCTTGCAAGTGATTACCCCTGCCTAAACCAAAGTGCATCACGATTAAGATCAAGAAAAAGTATTAAATAGCAAAGGATACTACAAGGCAGAAAAAAAACTGCACGTAGGTAAAAACCTGTAGAACTTCCTTGATTTTGCAAAGGAGATACAGCAAAAGACTGCAAAGACCCACCGCGGGGTAATGTTGATGAGTCATTGCTAGATATAGATGCGAGATCCCGCTTCATCTGATCTAAATATCTCTGAGACTCTTCTCGGTTCAGTTCTACAAACATAACCTGCAAAATAACAAAGCTCTAGTAGGGTCATTATTACAGCAACAAAAATATAGACTGTTAAGTTACCAACATACCTGATCAAAATACTCATCCGACTGATGCATATCCTTGCTTTTAGGCAGAACATAGTTAGCTGCCATGGGCATAAAAAGGACACAATACAAGAAGACCAAGTTAAGAGAAATAATGAACACAAAACCAACTGATAAAGAGTATAGAAAAATAATAAGAAGCCAAAAATACCTATCATGTTATTCAGAGCATCAGGTGGCACTTCTTTTCCCATTTCTTTAAATCTTTTATCAGCCCGTACCTTAAGCTCCTCCGGCTTTGGAAATACAACCACCCCAATCTGGAATGCACAAAAAATGATATTGCCATGCATTGAAATTTTAATTTCCAAGCTGCAACAAACAAGTAGATAAATAGCTACCTTCTGATAGGCAGCAAATGGCTTAAGCTTACGCTTACGTGCACTTCTGTACACATTTGTTTGGTCGATTATATAATTGCGAGGAATGCTAGCTGCCCTGGATAGCACCACATTGAATATTCCAGTTGCCCGATCCATCAAGCGATCAAATCTTTCACCATAGTTTTTCTTCCGCAATAGTCCAGGTATCTGCACAATATATTTGCATTAAGCAAAAACTACAGATATTAAAAGCATAATCACAACCAGGCCAACATATCAATAACCTTCATCTGATCAAGAATTAAGTTTGTCCCAAGCAAAACATAACGCTTCTCTGGGTGCTCTTTCACCCATTTTTCTGCCCATGTAGTCTTCCCTGAAGCAGGCAATCCCACCATCATTATCACTTCACAATCCCTTGGATCAGAAAACGTAGGTCCCATAATGATGTTTCTGTCCTCAATAGCAGAGCCCCAAGGTTTAAACCCTTCTTGAGGAACAAGTCCATCTTCAAGGCAGAACTGCATCTGGACCACCACATTTTTCAACAGCACATGTGGAAAAAGTGCCAGTTTCCATTGTAAATCTTCTAGACAAGGATCCAATGCCCCAAGACCTAAAGGACCAGCATCAAAGCGGTATGCAGTACCCAACCATTTACCATTCTTGGAAAAACCAATTGAAGCCATTGGTTTGTTTCCGAGATCAATGCAACAAACTATTGTATCACCAACACCAAACCTCTCCCCATAATTTGAAAACTTTCCCGCATTCGAGAACTTGCCAGTGCCACCGTATCCAAAGCTGTGTTCAGACTCACCGAGGTTCCCAACCAAATCATCCCCTCTAGAGATACCAAGACGACAAACATGCCGCTGCTCCATGTCAGTGTCCTGCATATGAACCGGCTGCACAGACACAACCTTGCAACCAAAACAATATCTCCCTCTGGTTATCCCAACGTTAGCCCGGGCACCAGACCAGCAATAAGCAAACCCTTCCTCATGAAGTCCGTATCCGACAAGTCCATCGCGTTGAATATTGAAATCTAGCAACAAACCAATTATTGATGAAGGTAATCAAAGGCGCAACGCACTAGTTTGATGAAAGAAAACACATTAGAAAAACGAAAACAATAAATGCGTGACGATTTTGCAATAATTTTGCACAGAAAGGAACTGCTCCAGCATTAAAATTCACAGTAAAAACAGAACAGGACATTATCATCTATCTTATAAAAACCCTAACCTAGTTCCTTGTCCTTTAGGTCAAGAAAGCGTGTTTTAAGGGACCTGAATCGGTTCCGCTAGAACTAACACATGCCGAAATAAGCTAATTTCTCCGAGTATTGTAACAAGGATCAGGAACCAAGATATTTCTTTAAGCAAGTTCGATGACAGACAGGCCAGTGATTAGACAATTAAAAACAAGATTCGACAGAGAGCCTTAAGAAGCATTAAAGTTTAAGGATGTGTGTGTGTGTGTGTGTGAGAGAGAGAGAGAGAGAGAGAGAGAGAGATGGTACGCAAGGAAGAAGAAATGAATAGTACATACCCAAGTCAGAGTCGGCAGGATTGAGAAGGACGCGCGTTGCAGAAGGAAGGGATGCTGCTGCCTTGGGCTTCTTGGCGTCGGCTACGCCTTCGCCTTCGCCTTCGCCGGCGAGTTGCCGTTTTGTGGAAGCCATTGTCGCAAGTTAGTTGATAGTTGATACTAAGTTGCAAGACAAGACAAGACAACTAATTGTCACACTACATTAACAATCAACTCCCAGGTTCTGTTGTTTTCTCGCGTCTTTTTTTTTTTCCCCTTTCCAAACCCAACTTTTTATCAATGGCAGAAAATAAGCCCAGCGACGGCTACCCCCCTAGCTGGAAAAAAAAAACGCAGCCCAAATAAACTGAGGCTGATTACTGGAGATAATGGGAACAACATCTGACCATAAACTGAAAAGAAAGGATTTAGTTCGACAAACCAGTCCTTCTCGCATTTTATAATTTATACTCACCCAAGCAAGCAAGCGATCTTTGGGCTTCTGTCTTTATCATAAACTAGAATTTGAACCGTGCAATTGTGTGGATAATAAATAATAGGAATTCTCGATCACTTATAAAATTAAGATTTTATCTTTTAGATAATTTGTGGTTGAAAGTTTGTCATGTGTCCCACTAACTAAATCAATTACTATTTTAAATACTCGTGATCAAATCACAACCTTTAGATTTAAAAGGATACCAGTACCCATAGGGTACAAAGTAAAATATAATTTTAAATTATATGATTATGATAAAGAAATAATTTTAACAGTAGACTAAGTTGTATGTACATTAAACATTCTTTAAATCATGATATAATGGTCATACCTGGTGGGATAGGGTTTTGAGAATGGTCACAGTTATGGTAAGCATATCTAATATCGCAAAAGTCTTGAAAATAAAATAACTAATAATAATAGATGATATCATTAGTGAAAATATACCTAAACAAAATTTCTAAAGACAAATTTATCACATGACAAAAAAGGATGTACTTTTAAAGGTAATTTCTTTAACATCATCTTCATTATATATTTAAAGCATAACAAAATTTCACATAGTTATTTTTACGGCATGTTTGATTGAAGAGTAAAAATGAAAGTAAGTTTCTTTTTATTAATTTTTATGCATAAAATTATACATTAATCTCAATTATGAAAAAAATTATCCTCATTTTTATCCATCTATCTAAAACAACCTTAATGAATGATAGGGCAAGAGTTTTTTTTTATTTTTCAAAACAACTAATTTGAAAACCAAATAATCTTTATATATATATATATATATATATGTATATATATATGAAATAGAATTTCTAATTTAAGATGTATGGTCATTCTTTGAATGTCCATTGATATTTACATCATGCAAATCACACGGTGCAATATATAATAAAAATAAGGGTAAAATATATTTTATTTTCCTGAACTTTAGATTATGTGCAATTTATACCATAACTTTTCAAAACATGCATTGTGGCACCCTGGATATTTCAAACAATGCAAAACACCCCATTTTGTTAAGTTAACATCTATTTTTATTGTTAAGTAGTCATGTGCATGTTACATGCATAACTAAATGGATAAAATTACTCTTCCTTTTAATCAAATTTCCCAACACTGAACACTCCTCCATTATAAAGGGAGAAAAATACCCTGTTGTTACCATTGAACTCTACCATCTAAAGGGTATTTTTATCCATTTTTAAGTGAGAATTTAGGATTAAGAAATTTGATTAAAAGAAAGATTTTTTTATCTATTTAATTGTGCACGTGATATGCATATGATATTTTATTGTGAAAATGAATATCAACTTAACTGAAGGAAGTGTTTTGCATTATTTAAAAATTTCAGCATGTCATAATGCATATTTTCAAAAATCAGGGTATAAACTGTATAAGATTTAAGACTATAATTGAGAGAATGAAAATGGACGGGAGTGAGAGGGTTAAACTTAAATGACCCTTATTTGAAAGCAATTTTAAAGGAATAAGTGATATGACTAGTAAGGACAATATATCCTTCTCTTGCCACACTCAAAACTATGTTTTTTTAACCCTCCAATTTTTTTTTTTTGGGTGTGGCTCAAGAAGTGAATGAGTACAACTTTCAAATAATAATGTGGCATGGTTTCTTCCACTCTATTCTTCATATTTCTCTTCCATTATATTATTAGTCATTCCCTTTTATCATCCATAAAACTCCTAATCATAACCTAAAATTCAGGGGAATAAAATACATTTTATCCTAAAAATAATTTGTTGATACTGGTATCACAGTTTGTTAAAAGAAGGGAAAAAATCGTAGCAATAGAACTTGTAACATGAGGTGCCCCAGCAATTGAAATTTCGATGATATTTACACTAGATAAATCACACAATATTATATTATTAAGTAAATTTTTATTACATTGTTATGACAAAAAAAATTATCTATAATATTGTTTAAAAATTAAAAAAAGTAATAACTACATAAAATTTGTAACACTCAATTTTATATGATATTTATATTGTTTGTCGTAAAAACTCAGCAGAATACTAAATTTTAACATTATATCATATCTATATTTCGTATTTTTTTTATTACATCAACTGATTTATCTAACATATTCGTAAACAATTAATTAAAGAATTTAATTCTACAAAGGAAAATAATCCATGGCTCGAAAATATCAGTAGAAAATCGACAAATACCGTTGGAGGATGCATCTGTAAAATTGTGTTAGTTTTGCCTCATCCATGATTGACCTATCAAGAAAATTTAACGACTGATAAACATTGTTCTTCTATTATTTTTGCGTAAAGAAATTTTCGATCCATTTAGCATCTTTCTTCTATAAAATACTTAAAAAATAAATAAAACTCGAGTGTACTTTAAAAAGCTCTAGTGATATACATTAGTGATATATTCCATACATAATGATATATCAGCATCAATAAGCCTTAATAACTATTAGACTATAGTGGAATGAATGTTCTGTATTTCATTGATGGAAGTAAGCAAATATATATATAGCTGTAGGAAGGGAAAAAGACAGTTTCTGACTAACTTCTTTAATAAGAAAAGTAACAAACTATTAACCAAGGCTACAATAATTGACTAACAGTAACTGTGGTTCTAACTAATTTTTGTTGAAGTCTAATATCCCCCCTCAAGATGGAGGGAAGATTGTCTGGACTCCCATCTTGGATAATAAGTTGTTGAACTTCGGATTAGGGAGAGGTTTGGTCGATATATCTGGGAGTTGATATTGAGTGAGAACATAGATAAGCTTGATCATTCCTTGTTGAACTTTTTCTCGGATAAAATGAAGGTCAATTTCTCAGTGTTTCGTTCTTTCGTGAAAGGATGGATTGGAAGCTATGTGAATGGCTGATTGGCTATCATAAAAAACCATGGAGTTATCTATGTTGATGTGGAAGTCTTTTAGCAAGCTGGTTAGCCAAGTGATTTCACTGGTGATGGAAGCAAGAGACCTGTATTTTGCTTCTGCTGAACTTCTAGCCATTGTTGGCTATTTCTTTGATTTGCAACTGACTAGAGATTCGCCCAGGAATACACATTGGCCAGTGACAGATTTTCTTGTACCAGGACAGGTGCCCCAATCTGCATATGCATATCCTTTGATGTTCATTTGAGATTGAGATGAGAAGAAGGCACCCTTTGCTAGAAATGACTTGAGATATCGAAGGAGATGATGGCAGCTTGCAAGTGAGTGGAACGGGGCTTGGAAATATATTGGCTGAGCTTATTTACAGTAAAATTGATGTCATGCCTGCTAATGGTTAAGTAAAGCAAATGCCCAATAATCTTTCTGTATTGAGAATTGTCTGGCAATGGTTCTCCTTTATCAGCACTCAATTTTAAGTTGGGTTCCATTGGCAAGGAAGCTGGCTTAACAATCAGAAAACTAGTATCTTCAAGAAGTGAATTGGTATATTTTCTCTGAGAAAGAAAAATACCTTTGGAGGATCTAGCAATCTCTATCCCCAAAAAGTACTTTAGATCACCCAAATCTTTGAGTTTGAATGCTTGTCGAAGTTGAGATTTAACTTGTTCTATAGCTATTTGAGAGGGAGTAGCTATAATGATGTTGTCAATATAGAGACTAATAAGTAAATAGGGCCAGAATTAGTGTTTGTGGAAACGAGTGAGTAGTCATTTTTGCATTGTAAGAAACCAAGTGAAAGGAGGGTTGATGAAAATTTCATAAACCATTGTCTAGATGCTTGTTTGAATCCATATATTGGTTTGTTGAGTTTGCAACAAAGATTTTCTGTAATATCCCAAAATTGGATGCATGTAGGAACAATATGCCTAAGCTTAGGAGCGATTAGATAGAGTTTAAAAGATATTTAAATACCTTAAAAAAAATAGAAAAAGATGTTATATATCAAAAATAAATAAATCAAAGGAATGAATAGATATAAATCTTTATTTTAAATTTATGTGAAATAGTAAATCATGTAAAATTTAAATTATAAAAGAAAATATCAATCTCAAAAGGAGAAAATAAAATATAAAATTTATAATAATTTTATACATCAATCTTTTTCTATGTCAATGTTCAGTTTTTATTTGAATTTAATATTTGATCTTTTTTTTATATTCAATTTGTATTATGATGTTTGATTTTTAAACTATAAAAATATTATCTTATCAGATCTATTAGATTCAATATTATTTACAATTATCATTAATATTAATATTTGTATTAGTGTTATAGATATTATTAGAATTAGAAAAGATATAGCATTTGCATATACTCTTTATAAATTGATTTTTATATTATTTCTAAGATTATGATTTATTTATATATCTATTATTTATATTTATGGTGTAAATATCAATTAGGATTTGAAAATATATAGATATATATATATATATATACACACACACACATATATATGATAATGTATAAAGTGTCAATTTGAGATTAGTTTATTCCTTTCATTAGAGATTATAATTATTTTATAAAGATTTGATTATTAATATATTATTATTATTATTATTATTAAAACCCACCTTGTTAATAACGTGAATAGACCCTGGCTGGTGTTGGTTTGTTGAAAAGAATATATATATATATATATATATATATATATATATATATATATATATATATATATATATATATATATATATATATATATATATATATATATATATATATATATATATATATATATATATATATATATATATATATATATAAAAGTCACGTACATGTCAAACCATAAGTTTAGGAACTCTTAATTGTTGAAACATGATGCTTCCACGCTATACGCGCGCACCGGACGCAGATAAGTTCAGTTTGCGGTTATAGTTTTATACTCATATATTTGACAGATCATAACAACTATAAATATTTCTTCTAAGAACCTTAGCTGTCCAGGATTTTTCTCTAGAGAGAAAAATGATTTCTTGCAATCTTTTTCTATTAATCTCTTCTGATAGGTGCTCTCACCCCTATCCTTATATGGTTATAAGTTTAGCAAATATTTAAATTATTGCGGTATAGTTTTCTCTTCTCATTCAATTCCAAGTCATTCTTGATTCTTGTCATCTATAATTCCATGACAGTTGAGAGTGTCATTCCTATTCCCCAGTATCATGTAGGCAGTGGTCAGACGCTCCTGATAACAAATGATAAGTAGGTTTAAGCTCATGATCATACTTTTGGTCATTATTAGTATTTTTTCAGCATTATATAAATTGTTTATGAGATTCTAGAATGACTTATGCCAAATACACGCTTTCATGGATTATGCCAATTTCTAGAAAAATTATTGTTTTTCACGGTTATGAAAACCTTATGTTAGAAAGCTCATGGGACCATATTTGATATCTTGGATATTATGAAATATCTTTTTCCAGTTTATGAAATTATAAGACCTCAGTTTAATGTTTATAGCGGCAATATCGATTACCATATTTTCAGACTATGGATTTTCTATTAAGATTTTAGAAACTCAGCTGTGATTTATTAAAAGTGTTGAATAAAATATGATTCATAACAATTGTCAGATACATACTCTGTTAGCTTCTGAAATCACTATGCCTACAAGGTGGTGATTCGTTGGGCATGATTTTAGAACCTTAGTTATGCTACAGTCAGATTGTTAGAATTATATGAATTCAGAGATTTCAGATTTATTCAATTTAATTGCAAGTTGTTAGTTTTAAGTAATTAGTGAGAAACAGAACAGCGAGTTAATGGCTGCACAATAAATCGCTAACCTTGGTACCAAGTGGTCTGCTAGAGAACTAGCTCACCCACAGTAAGGAACCTTGTGAGGTGTCCATTTATGGGATCTAGTTAGGTGCCCATCAGATTAGCCATTAGCTCAGATTCAACTATTCAGCTCAATATATTTATGTACAAAATAATTCCTGTTTCTCTATTAGTTATTACCATGGGTTCAGTTAAATTATTAATTTAGTACAATTATATGTATTTAAATATTAAAAATATTTTATATCAGCTACATGTATATTTATGTATTATTTTTGTTGTTTCACATGAGTTGTGAGTGGAGGCTCGCTCATTGAGTTTTAATAAACTCACCCTTCTTTTTTTCCTCCCCCTTATAGTTACACTTGCAGATCTAATTATTGTTTTGTCTTAGCCTCAGAAGCCGTGTAACTGTTCTAATGGTAAACTTCACATTGTAGTGAAGTTTAAATTAGGATCATGTTAGAATAGAGTGCTCCAATAGTGTGCAGACAGGGTCCTCGGATATCATTTAACATGCATGATTATTTTAAGGTTATGTTATTTTGTCATAATGATATGATATGTAATTTCTTCCCGAAACATGATTTAAGATTGTTTATTTCAGTTATGGGTTTTGAAACAATTTAAAAGAATTAAATATTTATATATTTTATTAATAAAGTTTTCAAGAAGCTTTCAGGAATTTATTTATTTATTTTTATGATTTATTATGAGCATTAATTTAGTAATTTATTACGTATGATTGCATGAAATTAATTTCAAAAGGCTTCCATAAGGATCAGTATCCCTTATATGCCGATCATAATTTTTGGGTTATGACATTCTCTCCCTTGATTTGATAGCCAAGAGGCAGGTCCATATATACCTCTTCAAAGAGGTCTCCATTGAGAAAAGCATTGTTGATATCAATTTGAGCAAGATGCCAATGCTTTGAGGCTGCTAGAGACAATAGGACTTGAACTGTTGATATTTTAGCAACAGGAGAGAAAGTGTCCATGAAGTCTATCCCTGCTTGTTGTGTGTACCCTTTTACAACTAATCTACCCTTGTGTCTATTGATGGTATCATCTGAATTGTATTTGATCTTTTATACCCATCTACATCCAATTGTGTGCTTGTCTTTAGGTAGTTTAACTACTATCCAGGTGTTGTTGTTCTCCATTGCATCCAATTTTTCCTTCATAGCTCATCTCTAAACTTCATGAGGGACAACTTGATGGTAGAATTGTGGTTCATAGGATGAATCAACTTCCAAAATGTAATTATGATGAGCTGGTGCAATGGAGTTATAGTCGATAAAATTGGAAATTGGATACAAAGTATTTCCAACAGAACCACATTGATACTCTGCTATATAAGAGGGTGGTTTTGTAATTCTCCTGGTTCTTCTTGGAGCTGTTGCATCAGCATTTTGTAGTGGAACATCAAATGTTCTTGGCTGGTGAACTATATCATCATTGGAATTAGAATTTTCAGAAGTCTCTAATGTTGCTTCGGGTTCCAGCAGAGGTCATTGGCATGGGTTATTTCAGGGCGTGTGAGAGGTTGTATGAGAGGATTCTGCAGATGCTCATCAACCTGAAGTCTTTGATTTTGAAATGGAAAATCAGCTGCACGATTAGGCACTAAAGTGTCTGGAAATACATCAGTAACCTTGGTGGTTGATGGGATGGAATGGAAAGGATAAGTATCTTCATGAAGAACCACATCTCTTGAGATGAGAATTTGTCTTGTCATAAGATTGTATAGCTTGTATCCTTTGTATCCTGGAGGATAACCAACAAAAACACAAGGAGATGCTCTAGGAGAAAATTAGTTTCTCTTAGAGGGTACGGTGGATGCAAAAACAAGGGAACCAAAATTTTTCATAGCAAAATAATCAGGTAACTTATTAGATAACAGCTGAAATGGAGACTAATCATGTGGTAGATTAGGAGATGGAGTTCTGTTAATTCAAAAGGTGGCAGTAGATAAACAATCACCCCAAAAGCATAGATGGACCTTTGATTGAAAGAACAAAGATCTACCCACATTCAAAAGGTGCTGATGTTTTCTTTCTATAATAGAGTTTTGTTCAGGCCTTTCTACACAAGAATATTGGTGTATGGTTCCTTTAAAGGCAAGGAAATTTGTTAATGCTAGCTCTTGTGCATTATCAATTCTTATTATTTTAATGGTAGTGTTAAATTGGGTTTGAACCATAGCAAAGAAATCAATAATGATTTTAGGTGCTTGAGATTTATTTTTAATTAGAAAAGTCCAAGTGAACCTAGTGCAGTCATCACCAATGGAAAGAAAAAATCTATGTCCTTTATATGTAGGAGTATGATAAGGTCCCTATATATCAATATGTACAACATCAAAAGATTTAGCTGAAAAACTTTTATTAGAAATAAAAGAAAGTATCCTCTGTTTTGCAAAAAGGCATACAATACAAGTGTTTGAATTACTACTGGAGTCTCTATGATCTCTAATCTAGCTTTAGACAAGTGTCCTAGTTTGGTGTGCCACAAGTCAATAGGTTCAGCATTTGTGAAATGGCAGTTCTTCACATCAATAACAACAGAGTGAGAGTGATCCTGGATTTAGTAATGATCGGATTTGAATAAGAAAGTTGAATTAGTATTGTGCAAGGCTGTAGAAACAGAGAGTGAATTAACTTTAAAGGAAGGAATGTATAAAACATCTTTAAGAGTAAAATTATGTGAAAGAGAGTAATGTCACCAATGCCATGAACAGGAACTTTAGATTGATCAGGCAACAGCACAGATATGTTATTAGCATGAATAAGATTCTTGAAAAGTTTGTTAGTGCATGTAATATGTTTAGTTTCTCCAAAATCCACAATCCAGAAATTATGCAAAGTTTAATTTGTACATAATTATTAGAAGAATTGCATATTATACCTCCCATGGAATCTCCAGCATTATCAGTAGGCTTATAAGCTTGATGCAGTTGAGTGGTCAGCATTGAAAGAAGGTTCTTGTACTGTTGTGCAAACATACCAATGTCATGGATAACTGTAGAGGGAGTAGAAACTCGATTCATAAAAAAGGTATTGTTGTCAACCTTCTTGCTTTTGAAGCCAGGAAGGTATCCAACAAGTTTATAGCACTTGTCTTCGATATGACCTAAGTATCCACAATGAGAACACTTTGGCCTATCTTTCTTGCCTTGGATAGATTAGTGGCTATTTTCATAGCAAAGGCCATTTGAGATTCGTGAGAACTGTGAGAAGATTGGCCAATTTGCTGCTATTTTTCTTCTTGGATTAGAAGAGAAAATGCCTTGGTAACATTTGGTAGGGGATTTTGTAAGAGAATTTGGCCTCGAATCACAAAGTAAGAGTCATTGAGCCCCGACCCATTAGAAATGATATGAGGTATTCTTGTTTGTAACAATCAAGTAACAAATGAGATCCACCGCAAGTGCAATCACAAGAAGGTTTAAAAGAGTTCAATTCTTCCCAGATACTTTTCACTTTGGCATAATATTGACCAATAGAAAGAGAGTCTTAGGAAAAAAGCATTAACCTCTTGCGAAGCTCAAAAATTCTAGGACCATTTTGTTGATGGAACCTTGTTAGCAGATCTTTCCAAACTTCTGTACCAGAGTTAGCAAGTATGATGCTTTCAACAATATCCTTTGAGACAGCATTGAGTAACCAGGACATCAAAATTTGGTTGTTGACCTGCTCCAAGATGAATAATTGTCTAAAATAAGAACTTGAGACGCTAGAATCAATCTTGGGTGATCAGAATGTGAAGGTAATATGGGTTGGATGGATCATCAGGGCGGGGGGGAACTTGTGCCATGCCTTTGTAAAGAGAACAACAAAGCAAAAGCAGAGAGAAGAAGAGATGAAACTTTCAGAGGGAGCAATGAGAGAAAAGCGTGAGTAATATCTTCGATACCATATTAGAATATAATGGAATAAATGTTCTGTATTTCATTAATGGAAGTAAACAAATATATATGCAGCCGTAAGAAGGCAAAAAGACAGTTTTTGACTAACTTCCTTGATAAGAAAAGTAACAAACTATTAACTAAGCTAAGGTTACAATAATTGACTAACAGTAACTACAGTTCTAACTAATTTATGTTAAAGTCTAATAATAACATCCGGTAGCCCCATCTTACCCAAAATAAAAAAATAAAATTCAGTAGTCCCCTGTCGATTATTGATGATTATCTTCACTGAGTGATAAAGGGTCTTTTTAGTTTCATGGTATGATATAAGTTATGAATGTCTTATAAGATACACACCACAGAAAAAAAAATGAATATTTTCAATTATTTTTAATATTTAAAGTGTCAATAAAAGTATTATCAAGGAAAGTAGTTTTGATAGAAAGTGATCGTCGACAATACTTATAAATTTTTATCGACAATTATTACATATAAAAAATATCCAATAATTATTGATAACAGTTTATAAATATTTTTTCTAGTCACTTTCTGTCAAAATTATATTTTTCTTCACAATATTTTTATAGACATTGTTAAACTACTCATTTTGTCATTAAATAATTATCCATTTCAAAAATTTACTTTATTTAAAAATAATTGTCTATTTGAAAAATGTAGGTAATATTAATTTTTTTTATCAATGATACATTTATTAAATACTATTGACTCATTAGCAAAGAATGAGAGAGAAAGTTGGAATATTGAAAAGAAACAATAGTAATTTAGTAAACTATTTCTAATCTTTATTAATATTGATATTTTACCAATCATTTTTTTAATTTTAATGAGAATTTATAATTGAACAATTATTCAATAATTGATAGAGTAAATTGTAACTTCAATTTAGTCTCCCCACTGTCAAAGCGCAGTTTAATAACCACACTAACTAAATATTAGTGATTTATCCAAAATTAATATGAGAGAAACAACAGAGAGCCAACACGTTTTTCCATCTTAATAATGAAAGTAGTTTTTCCTTTTTTCCAATTTTGAAACATGAGCTAATAACCCATGGTCAAGATAGATTTGTCAATTAGAATATATAAATCCACTTTCAAAAGACAACACAAACTACATCACCACAAAAATGAAATAATGAGTAAAATGATATTTGAGATCTAAGGGGTTTCAGTATCAAATCCACTGTGAACTTTCCATATTGTCTTAGTGATAATTCAATATTATAAACAAAATTAACATTATTCTTACAAAATATGATGGAAAGAAAATAATATGATTGTTTCCAAATGCTACAATGTGTAAAACCACTTCCATTGTTTGGCATCAACTATAAGTAGTAAGTACTATGTCTTTGTATATTTGAGTGTCATTTGAGAGGATTTTACCAACTTCAAGCACAATTGCAGGATCACAATTAGTATGAAACGCCTTATATATAAAGTAGTAAGTCAATTAACATAGAGTCAACATATAATTAACTGAATCAAGTCTAATAACTCCAACGAAGATACATATACTCAATATTTGTTGCTGAAACCCACAATCTACGGTTTAATTGCCAACATGCAGAAAGAGATAGCACTCTAAAGCAGAATATGAAATTATCATTACGTGAGCTCCCAAACATAGTCTTACACATCAACTAAACATTGATCGGTCTAGTGAAGATAACAGCCAAAGTAAAATGATTTCCATATGGACTACAAAAGACTAAACTAATCCATAGTGTTGTTAACTACACTCGTGGAGACTTTTCCTTCTTGACTTGAACTTGAGCAACCTTATTTATTGACATCTGAAATTCCACTTCAATATTAGCAGCACTTGGTGTTTCAATACAAAGCTGGTCCACTGCATGTTTTGTAGTAGTCTTATGACTTGAGTTCGTGTCATACTCGCCCACAGAATCCTACATTTTGTTTCAAAGATCATTGATATCTTTAAGCCAATAATCATACAACATCTAAAGAAGATTTAAAATTCTATTACCTCATGAGTATCTTAAAAGTTTTTAAATAAAGAAGACAAACCTACATCAAATTGAAATTTAAAAAATTGATCACATCAAACTCTCACGTATTCATCTTGAAATACTATTTCAATGCTATAGACATCATCAATATTATCCCTTGATGGAATGTCCAACAAGCACAAAGTAGAAACTTTTAAATTCCAGCCAAGTTTTGACGTGTTTACATCAGAAATGAGTTCATATTGACAATCAACAAAGGAAGCAGTTATAAAAGAGATAGTTACCAAATAAAAGTGTATGTGTCTAGAGAAGGTGATTTTCATATGCTTGCTCAATCAGAGCAAACGAACTGTATATAGAGGCTAACATTTTTTAATATGAGCGAGAGGAGTTAGAAACTCTGACATTCAAAAATGACTCCAACCACCCTGCAACACGCTGCTGCATATCTCAGCCAATTACATTGGCAAATTCCTCCGCGCGAAACAACTCATAACAATTAATATGGATCAGTCTTGTTGGAATAATTATAGCTCTTGGGTTTGTGTGTCTTACCTGTGTTACTAAAAAAGGAAGTTAATATTACTTTATCTTTTTCAGAATATCTGTCCACTTTTAAATAATTTCATGTTTTAAAATATCTATTCACTTTTAGACAACTTTATATTCCAATGCAATATTTATTTCCTTATTTAATAGTACCTCTGAGTAATTTCACTCATTAACCATTAGTTTTTCAAAAATATTTTATTTAATAAAAGCATATTAGTTTATATTCACTATATTTTATGCAATTCCCAACACATTTATTATTTTTCTTAATATTTCTGCTTGTTTAGAAAAAGTGACAGATGTTTTGAAACGGGGAGAAAGTATAAGAGCTAATCATTCAAACTAATTATAGTGGACCTATGCTAATGCAATTTGCCATGCTCAATAGTAGACACTTGGCAACCTATTTGGTGCAATTCTTGGCGGGTTTTTTTTTTCTCTTTGCTATTGGGTGATTCTAGAAGTGATCTTGGAGCTAGACTATCAAACTTGTACTCCCATTGGATTAGGGGACAAAGGAGGATAGGGTTTGACGGTAGATAAGCAGGAATAAAGAAAAGCCAAAAATAGCTTTATTCGGCATGGTCAGACTGAAAAGAATTAAGATAATGAATTTACTCATTAACACAAGATCAAGGTTACTAAAAAATAAAAAAAAGAAGCTAAATACATTCCGTTAGACAAATAGGAAAAACATGCTAAGAGTCTGTGTGGTTGCGGGAGCAAAATAGGAGGTAAAATTTTTATAGATGAGTTTCATGTGTAAAATTATATATAATACTTATTTGGAGAATTTTTACCTTGATTTTTACTCTCTAACCAAACACGAAAAGGTTAGGTATAGCCATTACACACTAGCATCTTTCTATCAAAGACTGGGACTGAACCAAATGTCTCGAACTGCAGATAGAGAAGAGCAGACTGTAAAATGCCTGATGCTCTTGTCTGTCAAGAAGAAGACTCCAAGATCATGATTTGGAAATGGATTCACATGAAGAGTGTTTGCACGGCAAAAAAAGATACAATTGCCTCCGTTAAACTCTTGTGCATCATCGAGGCCTCTAGCCGATATAACTCGAATCCTTGTAAAATCAAAAAACAAGAAACGATTTCCTAGGTGTTTGATCTCAGACCATCTAGGGCCACTGAGATCCAACCCAAAAACACGAAATTCTTTGGTCCGGTATGAACACTTCCCACGGTCCATCTTAACTCTTTCGCTAACATGAAAGAGTAACAACAATTCACCACTGGTAGTGTCCACTGCAAGCCTACGCATATAATGGTCAGTATCATGACGAATACCATCATTTACCTCGACATGACCCGTTGTTCGAATGGGGTTGGGATCTAGCATAACCAATCGTTTGGCTGTAATGGCATTAGGATCCTTGAGGCTGAAAACAATCACAAAATCTATTACATCTCTAGTAATAGCATATAAATTGACATCATGCACTTCAATATCGATAAATCTGTTTGTTTGAGTTTCAATTGTTTCAATGAAGGTCCACGAATCTTGCATGACTTTGCAAAAAGCTAGGCGCTGCTCGACTTCATTTTCATTTTCATCTTCATCTTCTCGATCAACTGAAATCAAGACCACTACAAGAAACTCCGAAGAATGTGGTGCAGATGCAAATTTAATTTTATTGGAACGATAAACAGTACGCTTGCCTGAAAACAATAATAGTTCCGGAAGCTTGAAACGGGCACAAGAAACTGGGTTGAAAAATGAAATTTCACAGCAAGTTTGGCCCTTCCCACTGTTGTAATAAAATCTCTGGAACATTATCCACCCATATACTGACTGAACCATATTCATTCTACCCTCCCAACTTTGAGTTGACAAGTCAGAAAAGCTGTGTTGTTGTGTTAAGCTCATAAGGTTGGCTCGATTGTTGGTTGATAGCATCAACAGCAATGGAAGCTGAGGTCTAGGAGGGCACCTCCCCTTAAGGGCATGGTGAACGACCTCTCGCCACGTAGAGCAGATTTGTCTGCACTTGAGGTAATCCACAATGGGTAGCCTTTGGAGAATGAGTTCCAACAGTTCGGGTGACAAGTCTTCCCAAGTGCTTCTTCGTCGGTACATTGACAATGACGACATGGTTGTGATTTGTGAAGGATGCCACCTGCGTTAGATGGTTTAGGTTTTAAACAGAACTGGTCATTCGTGGGCCTGCGTTAATGCTTTATTTTGGGTTTGACTTCGTCGTAACTTCCTCCCAGGTTTCAGATCGAAATTCAAGCCTTGTAATTCTAAATTATAGATTGATAGAGGAATAGTTATAACTGTCCACATTATAGCGAATATTTCGTTAACTATGATTGAGATTGTTTGGATGAGATATTCTTGTGTGTTCTCTGAGCAAAACCTTCCTCTTGCTCTGCTCCACTAATTTTCTCCCACATCAATATTGTGGACCAATTGTAATTTCTTAATTTGAATTTTTAAAAAATTGATAGAATAAATAAACCCCAATTACCTTAACCTTCTGGAATTTATTGGCAGCAGCCTAATCACCAATTTCCTTAACAAAGAGTTTGTGATTTGAATCACTAGGAAGTCCTTTAGAAACCTCTAAAATTAAATTCTATTAAGGAATTGAATTAAATTTTATACTTTAGAAGCAATTTAAGTGAATAAATTAAAATCATATGAGAATTAAAATCTAAAAAAATTAAGAAATTAAAATATGATACAAATAAGTCTTATTTAATATGAGAATTGAATTTCAATAAATGAAAATACTAAGATAACCTTACTTAAATATACTATTTTGTTCCTAATCTATTAATGAAGGATAAAATGGTAAAAATAACTAAATTATTTCATTTTTAGACCGCTTTTAAATCAAGAAATTTAATTTAATTTAATTTTTTAATGTACTAACTTATTCTAAATATAAAAATTCAATCAATTAAATTCTATCTCATTAAAAGTAATTTCTCAACACCATGTAAAACTAAAGAATTCGTTCCTCTTGTATATGTTAATCATAAATGAGCCCCATCCACTCTAGAACTCTGGTGGGAATAGTCCACATATTTCACAGTCGTGAAATCATAATCATAAATTTTCTAGGGGAGTGATTCATGATGGTTTTGTTCTCTGCTTCCATCAAAGATCTAATCATAATAGTGGCTTCTCTATCTTTGATTTTTTTCTTAATAGAAAAAGTAGAATTGTAGAGTTTTTCACATTGCCCTCACTGAATCTAAAGAGCATGTCCATTCGCAATTGTGAGCCAATCAATAAAATTGGGTTTTCAATTAAAAAAAAATCCATTTTGCTGTTCGGAAAGTCTGCATATAGTGTTTTAACCATGTTTGGTTTGTTTTTATTAATCTTTTTAAGATTTTATTAAAATAATTACAGTTGGCCCACTGCAATGAAGTGGTAGAAAATTAATGGATCAGAGCAAGAGGGAGCTTTTGCTGTCTCCAGGAATAAATGCAGTTCTTTTGAAAAAATTTCAAAATAAAAGTACTTATTGGATCTTTCAAGCCTTTCACTTGTTATGCTTTTTTTAGAAGCATATAAAAACCTGCTTTTGATCGTATAAGTAGTAAGAAAAAGTGTTGTGGTTTGATTTTTGAAATAATTTAAATTTTAAATTTATTCTCACAAATCATATTATATATATATATATAAAAGAAATAGTACAAAAAATTATTATATGAAGTCTAAAATCACTCAACTTCTTCTTTTTTCTCTACCTACTATCAAATTTAAATTTTTAAAATTTATAACTATCTATTTATGTGTGAAAAGTCTGAAATTTTTTTCCTAAAATCTCTCCACTTCCTCATTCTTCTCTACTAGGTGGTACCCGCGCATTGTATAAAAACTTGGTTTTCAAACTCTTCCTTAATTTTGACCCAATTTTTTTTTAATTTACTTATTTAAATTGCTAATTTTTTATTTATAATATATATATATATATATAGAGAGAGAGAGAGAGAGAGGGACTCACACACACACTCTTTTAACTTTTAAGTAAAAGCTGATTAAGATAGTTTCTATAAAAAGTGATTATTTTTGGTTAAAAAAATCACTTAATTGCATGTTTTGTTTGCGATTTGCACTAACCAAACCATGCTAAGATTTTTTTTTTCAGTATTTAGTTTATATAATGTCAATATTAAAAATTTAAATAAATATTCAATAATGTATTACCATGTCAACAAAATAGTTAGCTTTAATCACTTACATAAATATTCAATATAATCTTGAAATTATTGTAAATATAAAACATATAAACATTTTATTCAACATCATAAAAATGCAGTAAGAATTGTTTTATTCATTCACCTAAATTTGAGTTTGTAAATCAAAGATAAAATTTATTTTATATGCATCACTAATAAAAAAAACAAAAAGTCTCGATTCTCACATTTGGCCTATAGGCACTATGCTCAATCAACGATCGTAATCGATCAATATTAACACATGAATGATCATGAAATGCTATCGAGTGCTAGCTCAAGATGATTCTCTATGTTTGAAGATGTGTCACATACTGAAATCGAAATCCTTATCTCTACCATTTATAGAGAGATACACATTCCCAATTAATTAGGAAAAGGATATTTAGTTTTCTAAAAAATATCTTTTAAAATCTGAAAACAAATCTGATGATTCCTCAATATCCGATGTATTTATTATCAGATTTTAAATTTATATTATCTTATAATATAAAATAGAATCACAAATTTTAATATACAGATAATATATCATATATATCCATATATTTAAAATCTAAATTCCTAATCAACCCCATTCCGTTCGCTATATTTTTAGCGTGCGACCTAATAGGTTTACGTTATATTGGCAATAGGCCCATACCATTATTACGCCTACAACTCATAAGTGGTCTCTAGTAACACATTATGACTACCCCAAGTAATAGTAAATTAAAAGTCCATTACAACTTAACCAATAGAATATGTCATAATTATTTTGTCACATGATATCTAATTTGAACATAAGGCGTGGATAATATCATTCTTATGTTGTTCAAATATAATTTCTCAATCTCTAAATAGAGTGATAAATCAAATGAAACTAATGACTTCTTCTGTTCATTTGTGCACAGTTATGCATTTCTCAATCTCACTTATCGAGGGGGCTAATAGATATCTCTCTCAAAAAGAAGGATAAATCCCATCTTATTTAGTTATTATTATCTCTATAAATTGTATTATATTCAACCACAATCTTTATAATTATCCAGTTAAAGATAACATTTGATTATGTAAAAAAAACAATGTTCTTTATATAAAAAATTGTGTAAAGTCATGTATGAGAATTTATTGACATAACTATTATAAGAATCACTTATGACATTAATCTATACAGTGATATCATAATGAGTTTATCCAGTATTTTATTCTCTAACAAATACCCATAAACTTAATTTTATACCATATACATAATTATCTCATAATTATCAATTAAGCTTATACTAGTATCATTTCATATTATATGTAAAATCTATGATGCTAATATTCCAGACTTTTATGAGGGAAAGTTTTTTAGGTGTCATAACGAAAATGATTTAGGGCCCACGACTTTTAAGAAGTTAATTATTAATTTTTTTTAAAAAAATATAACTGCAATTGTTATATATTAGTATAATATCATTGACAATAATCAGTATTTAATAGTAGGATTTCACTATAAAAATTAAATATCTTTAAAACTTGTCGGTATTTAATTAAATCTATAATCTATCTATAATACTAATATTCAAAACTCCTTTGGAGTAAAGTTTTTCAAGTATCACTTCTAGAGTAATTTAGGGCTCACAATTTTCATACCTTTAATAATTAATATCTTTTGAAAAATGTAACCATAAGTATTATATCTCATTAGAATATCATTGAAGATTATCAGTATTTAATAGTAAAATTACATTACAAATATTAAAGAATGATTTTGAAGATATTTTCTTGTAATTCAAATTTTGTTTATAAAATGATATGTTTAACATATCATTTAAAATAACTCATTATTTTTGTTTATAAATTCATATCGTTTAAAATGATATTTTTCTCATTTTGAATTTTGTTATTTAATAAATATAATTATAATATATAGTTCTGCAGTTGGGAAATCTTAAGACACAAATCATTTATAAATAAAAACTTAAATTATTTCTATTTTATTATCAATGTTTAAAAAGTCATTCAAACTGATAACAATTATTGAATTCAACAATAATACAAATAACAATTATATAATTGAAATTTTTAATTTAAATTTAACAGCTAGCAATCATATTTAATAAAATTTTAATATGAACTTATAGCATAAGTTCAAATTAAATGCCTTATAAACTTTTTTATCTCCTATTTATTTTGAGCCGTTAAATCTATAGTAAGTAACATTGTTTATAAAAGTTTTAAGGATATAATCTGATAAAGAATTGTATGATACTGATTTATGATTAGAGTATTGCATTTACGATCGGTTGAAATAATATGATTGAAAAATTAGTTGACAATAATTTAAATTATTAGTATAGTATTATCAAAGATTAAAAAAATATTTAACATTATATTAAAAAATATATAAATATAATTCAACGATTAAATATAATCATCAGGGTAATATAAAAAGTTAGAGAATTTGAATTTATCAGTTACAAATATATATTTTTATCAAAATTATAAAGTTATTTATTGTTATATAAACCTGTGTGTCATACTTGTCATCTCATAAATATCTGGTAGTTTGATAATAATCATTTGTTAAACAACCATATCAACTATTAAATAGCATGTAAATAACAATTTAAATTATTTACATTTTTATCATTATTAAAAAAATAATTTAAATTGATAATAATTACTGAATTCAACAGTACATATGAATACTAATTATTTAATTGAAATTTTAAATTTAAATGTAGCAACGATTGATTGAATTTGTGTAACGATTTCATTCGCCATGTCTAATATGTATAAGTTGTATTACTCTCTTATTTCTCGTGTGATGCACGTATAAATTAAATGACTAAAATACAAAGTATATTCATATGATAAATATATAATCATTTATAAATTACTACATTATTTAAGTTTATTGAATTGAGAATAATCATGACTTAAATTAAAATAGGTAAATCAATATCTTGTAATATACATATGTAGTGTGACAATCTCGCATAAATGTTTAGTATCATCTGTTTAATTTATTATACTAACAATAAAACTATTCTAATCCTAATTTTATTTTCCATGTAAGCATTATTATATTTGATAAAATTTTAATATGAATTTGTAGCATAAGTTCAAATTAAGAACCTTATTAAAAAAATTTATCTCCTATTTATTTTGAGCCATTAAATCCATAATAAGTAGCATTGTTCATTAAAGGTTAAAGGATCTAATCTAATAAAGAATGTATATATAGATTTATGATTAAAGTATTGCATCTATAATTGAAATAACGTAAGATTGAATAATCAGTTAATAATAATGGTTTAAACTATGAATATTTTATTATCAAAGTTTTCAAAAATATTTAACATTTATTAACAATATATAAATATAATTCATTTATTTGATGTAATCATCATATAAAAATTTTGAGAATTTAAATTTATATGTATAATATCAAAGTTAGAAATTCACTTATTTTGATATAAACCTTTGCGTTATGCTTGTCATATGATAAATATATGATTATATGATAGTAGTATTTTAATCAAAAGTTGTATCAGTTATTAATAATCGTTAATATTTTATTGTCAAACTTAAAATATTATTTATCATTGTATATTAAAAATATGTAAATATACTTTTCCAGTAAATGTGAATCTAAGTATAAATGAGCTTATCTAAATTTATTTAATTGATAATAATTATAAAATAATTTTAAAACTCAAAATACTAATTAAATATAAATGGGTAGTCTAACTAATGATTGTTCCATTTGAATGAAAAAAATGAAATAGTAATAATCTAATTGATTGACTTGGAGTCAAATACAATTGACTAAGTTGGATAAAAAATAAAGAATACGATTGAATGAATGGAAGTGTAAAAAGGAGGAAAACCAAATGAACGAGGAATTGAATGTACGATCGCATCCAAACTACTCACTTATTTTATTGTTCACAAATATTAAGCTTTTAATTTAAAGATTTCCATAAATTCAATCCCTTCTAACCTTGTATTCTAGCTATCGTCTTTAATTCTCTTGCATAAATTTTCCAACCAAAAATATTATTTTAACACTTAAAATAGATATCTATTTTTATTATTATTAAATATAATAGCAGTTTCTATTTTCTTTATCCATTTATCACATCTAATAATAATAAAATGGATGTCCCAGTTGACACACACTTTTGAAGTGTTAAAATAACCATTCTCTTTTTGAACATGCACCAAAACATTCAAACAATATTATTTTAACATCTAAAAATGAATAACTAATTAGAACACATATTTTTAGGTGTTAGAATAATATTTTTGAAGTTTTATGCTTCACATTTGAAAATAGGCTTGCATGAAGTAACCCCATTGTAGATAAATCCGATTTGTCCGCCCATCAAAATAACAAGTGGAAAAATAAAAGGTCAAAGGAAATATAACGAGCAAATCCCTGTCTGAAACAATAAGCCCGGGACCAAAGCTTCCAAATAATTAGGATCGACTCAAATTAAAATGCAACGAATTTCAAGGTGAATTTACAAATAGCCATAAGCAAGAATGAATGTGTTCACCAGCCAGTTTGACAGTAGAAAGTCCAATACTTGTGGCTTGTGGGCAAAATTTCAACTCACAGAACATAACTCATAAATCACAATTACACTAATTGAGCAAATTTGACAAATGGAATGGGCAGGGTTGAACATACTATTTTACATGATGGGGAACACAGTTCCGTTTCTTACAAACAATGCAGAACAATAATATTAGGAAATACATTCAAGAAAGGCTCAAAATTATTAATTTGATACAGGGTTGAAGCTTGTCTGAATGGTATCCAGTGTACTATGGAGCAATGGGATTTGGTTCATCTTACTGTTCTAGACCGTAAGCTTAAAGGGGAATATGATGCGATTCATGTCCAAGAAGAGCTCTTTTGGTATCAGAAATCTCATGAACAATGGGTGGTGATAAAAATACAAAATTCTTTCATACCTAGACTTTGATTCGCCAAAGAAGGAATCGCATTCATGGTTTATTTATTGATAAAGGTGTGCGGTGTACAGAACCGACAACCTTGGACAGGGAGATGGTGAAATTCTATACAAAACTTTTCTCTGCTGAGAGCACTCCTAATCTTGATGCTTGTCATGCGGTAGAGATGCCCAAACTTTTTTGAAGGTGAGAGACACATTTTAGCTTCCCGTGTCACTAGTGCGAAAATAAGATATGTTGTCATGTCAATGCAGTCTTTTAAGGCTCGTAGGTGTGATGGTTTCATGTTTTCTTTTTTAAGCATTTGTGGGAGGTGGTTGAGGGAGATGTGGTTAGGTTGGTTCAATCAGTTGTTGCCACAGGAAGTTTTGATCCCTCCCTAGCTGAAACTATTTTGGTTCTTATTCCTAAGATTGATAATCCCCAGCAGTTTAGCCAGTTTAGACCAATCAACTTATGTAATGTTATTTACAAGATCATCACCAAAATTTGGGTCAATCACATTCGGGGCTTTCTTTCCAGGATTGTAAGTCCTCTCCAAGGGAGCTTTATCCCAGGAAGAGGGACATCAGATAACATTATTGTGGCCCAGGAAGTAATTCATTGGATGCAAAAGTCGAACTCTAAGAAAGGAGTTGTTGCTTTCAAGCTCGATCTCAAAAAATCCTATGATAGAATAGATTGGTGTTTCCTGGAAGCCGCTTTACAGGATTTTGGGTTTCCGCATATAACAATCTGGTTAATTATGCATTGTGTTACCTCTTCTAGTCTTTCTATCTTGTGGAATGGAGCAAAGCTTGATGGCTTTATGCCGACCAGATGGTTACATCAGGGGGATCCTATGTCTCCTTATCTTTTCGTTTTGAGCACGGAAAAAGTTGTCAGCCATTATTCATCAAAAGGTAGAAAGAGGAGACTGGAGAGAGATTAAGGTTAATAAAGATGGTCCTGTAATTTCCCATCTTTTATTTGCGGATGATGTTCTCTTATTCTGTAATAGTAGGAAATCATAGGTGCCTGTTGTTATGGACACAGTGAACATTTTTTGTCAGATGTCGAGACTTAAGATCAATTTTGAAAAGTCTACAGCAATGGCGTCCCATTGCCTGCCTACCCAGAAAAGGATGACTTCTTTGATGAGTTTTATATCTATTCAATTTATTAGTGATATTAGGAAATACTTGGGGGTTTAACTCTTGAAAGGGAGAGTGACTAAGGCTGCGTTTATGCCAATTCTTGCCCACATCCACTCTGAATTGGCCTCTTGGAAGAAGGCATTGTTAAACAAGGCATGTAGACTTTGCCTAGCCCAATCTGTTGTTGCTTCTCTCCCTATGTATACAATGCAAACATTGTGGGTTCCTCAAGGGATCTGTGATTGCATTGACCATATGATGAGGAACTTTATTTGGGGAAATAATTAAGACAGAAGGTCAAAGTTGGAATTTGGTCAGTTGGAATAATATTACGAAACCTCGTAAGGAAGGGGGCTCAGTGTACGACAAGCACGACTGATGAATGTCTCGTTGCTTGGTAAACTAGTATGTGATTTAGAACATTGTCAGGAGAATATGTAGGTGAAGATTCTGACTGCAAAATATCTTCATTCGCCTCAAGCAGTAGGTGCTATTGATTACGCTAACTCATCTCATGTATGGAAGAGCATTACTAGAGCACTTGAGAAGCTAAGGGATGACTTTGATATTAATCATATCATTGTGGTTCTCTCCTTTTCACAAGGATGGGTGTATTGCCACTTTGGTTGACTATGTTCATATTTCAGATTCTCAGCTTCGTCTTTGTGATTTATGGTGGGACAATAGTTGGCATTTTGATTTTCTAGCAACTCAGCTTCTTGATTATGTGCGTAATTGTATTTTCAATCATCACTTAACTATATCTGCTCAATGTAATACCTGTTGGGTATGGCATGCCTTTTCTTCAGGTATTTATATGGCCAATAGCGCATACAAGTGGCTTCGGGATTCTACAAATGATGCTGAGAATACTCCCTCCTGAGATTGGATTTAGAGACTAGTTGGGCCTAAGAAATTTCGGTTGTTTGAATGGCTTATTATGTATAATGTTTTGCTGACAAATTCTTATAGAGTGCACTGCCATATCTCTTTGACTGAGGCTTGTCCATGGTGTGGTGCTACACGTGAAGATATACTTCACTGTTTGCATGACTGTAGGGAGGTGAGACCAATCTGACTAGCCTTTGCTTTTGATTCTGACTCTTCCTTTTTTATTGATGACCTTTACATTCGGGTGACTTAATTAGTGCCTAAAATTTAACTTTAATCTCCTATTTTTTATTGTATTGTGGTGGTGTTGGCGATGGAGGAATAATAGTATTTTTAATGAGATTACGTGGAACACTTATTATGTTATTGCACTTATTATGTTATTCAGCAAGTGGCTAATGATCACTACTTGCTTAGCAAACTTCTAACAGGAAACAGTGCAACAAATATGGAGCCCGAGGAGGTGGTTTGGTTTAAGCCAAATGTGGGACAAGTGAAACTTTACGTGGATAGGAGCCGATTTAGTACAAGCCATTCTGATGGTTTTGGCGGTCTTTTGCACGATGAGTATGAGGAATGGATCCAGGGGTATTCTGGATGGTTGGGGTTGTAGTGTTCTCTTTGCTGAGCTTACAGGTATGAAGAATGGTCTCCTTCTTGCGTGGAATAAAGGATATCGTAATGTGTGGTGTGAGACTGATTCCAAGCTTACTGTCCAACTTGTTATGTCATCCACTGAGTATCATTTCCATGGGTATGCCAGTGTCATTGTGGATATTAAGGAGTTGATTGCGAGGGATTGGACAGTTCAAGTTTCTCATGTGTGGCGAGAAGGAAACTTTTGTGCGGACACGCTGCCTAAGTTGGGCATCAAGAATGGCATCGCCTACCAAGCCTGGGACGAGCCTCCTCAGAGTCTCTTGAGCCGTCTAATGGCTAATAGAGATAGTCATGTCTATCTAATATACTAGGCTTCTTGTTCTTTTTTTGTTGTTTCTTTTCATTCTATACCAAAACAAAGATCTGTGTTATCATAGTACCACCTTTTAGAGGCGCACCATTAAAGTGGACCCAAAAGTGCTCATCATCAGAAATATCAATTTCTGACTTCAGTTGATTGGTTCTCATCCTGAAAAAGATGAGGAGATAATAATTTAGAATAAATTTGACCTTTTTTTGTTAGCTTTTATCCATTAAATGCATGGCAAATGAGTACGCTATAAAGCTTAAGTTTAATTCAATGAAATCACTCAATCTGTGCATCGTTTAAGGATATTAAAACATATAAAATGCAATACACTAGAGATAGTAACCGTGCGATGCACGGGTTTAATTATAAATTTTTGTAATTATATATTTTTAATTATAATAAATTTGCAAGAAAATTGTGATAGTAATTAAAATTTAGATATAAAATAATAATAGAGTCTTTTTAAATTATTCTATACAATAACATTGAGGGCGTTCTTGAAAAAAATTCATTTAATTATATGTTTCTAATATATTGATGTAGATTAAAAGAGTTATATATTTAATAGTTAATATATAGCAGTATAATATTCCCTATTCTCAAGTCTAATTCAATAGTCAATGTATCATATAGTGTTAGTTAAACAACACATATAATTGATAACCAAAAGAGCACATATAATTGATTTCCCTTTGGTTAACGATTGTTTACTCATTTTATATTTTGACAATTATTCTCTTAATGTTTAGAATAAACCCACTTAAAATTATATATACAATATATAACTCATATGCAAGTCATTTCATCTCAATAATACATTCAAATTTTGGTTATTATAACTAAATAATATCTTTTAATATAAAAATTCATGCATTTTATTTATTAAGAAATCACAATTTAACTGTTAAAATAAAAATAAATATTTAAATATATTTTTGGTCCCAGTAAATATAATATAAGTCATTTGATGTTAGTCTACTATTTTCAATTTTTGGTTTGGATTTTGGTTCCTTTTTTTTAATATTTTATTGTTGGTCCTTAATTATACTCTATATTTGGTTCCTATTTAAGGGAATGTTAAACATGAAGCTTCTAAAACATTTGTTCTTTTAGCATTTGAAATATAAATTGTAGAGATGGAAACTTTGCATTAGATTTTTGTATTTTTTTTTAGAATGAACTACATACAATAGCCGAAATAATTTATCTATTGTAAGTGTGTATGAAAAGTTAGCTTAATAGAAGACTAAAAGATAAAATTGAAGGGATATTTTAGTAAAATGCACATCGCAGTATAAATTAATATAATTTATGAAACTTATTTCAGAAACTAAAAGTACAAAATAAAACAAAATAAATTTTCTATAATAATTATTATCTTCTCAATAAAAAAAGTAGTTTTAAACTATATAAATAGACATTTCATATATGTATTAATATACAATGATTTTAAAAGATTGTTATAAGTTATATTGAATACAAATATGATATAGCAAAAATTATATTTAAAGTAATTCTTATATATATATATGTATTATTTTTATGATTTGTTAATGTATATAAAGAAATATATCATTAAATTTATTATATCATTTTAAGACAGTTTTTGCAAGATACAAAAATCAATTGTAATTATGTTGTTCTTCAACTTTTTTTTGAATCTATAAAGTAGGGTTTATTGCAACCCTATTATTTTATTCATAACCTTTTTACGATGCATCGTGTACTTAATATTAATTAATAACAATATAAACTTAAAATTTTTCACTAATTTTGTTATAATGAAGCAAGTTAAGTTTGAAGAAAAGGATGTTAGATAGCATTATCATCATTAGTTTAATTTAAAAATGATTTATAAAAAATCTAACAATAATAACAAAAGTAATTCTAATTTAAGTTAAAAATTGAAACATCGGAAATAATTTTTGAATTCTATGATCTTATTAAAAGGTAAATAGCAAAATGAAATACCAATAGATAAAAAATAATGCATGTGTAATATGCAAAATATTCAGTAATTAAAATGAATTAAAAATAGTTTTAATTTAACAAATTACAAATTTAAATTCTATGTCTATATCCACATAACATATAAAATTAATTATTTTATTTTTCAATTATTGAAATGGCACAATAATAGGCAATTTATACTAAATTGGGAGCCCATACACTTCTAAACTTTAAAAGTTGGTAACCCAAACAACTTTTGGATTGTGAAGATATTATTTGTTAACATAAAGCCACTTAAAAATATTTTTCTGGTTACAGTTATCATTGAAAGAAAATTAAACTCTTCTTTAAATTTGATTATTGTAAGATTAATTTATTACTTTCAGTTTCAAAATAAATTATTTTAAATTATAAATTATAGAGCTCCAAATATGTTATAGTAATTAAAATTACTTATAGTGTTTGTGGTTTAATTGGAAAAGAAATTCCAAAGCATAGTAGAGTGTTATTAAGGCAAACAGCTTTTTTCTTATTTTAAATTTCAAAAATAACTATAAAATATCATTTAAATGCAAGATAAAAAGAAACATCATGCATAAACATATTTTGAAGGAAAAGTTACTACCAAATAGTTGTTGGTGTACATGAATGTCATTTCATAAATTGCAATGGCTAATAATTTTTAGCTTCAAGAAAAATGCTAAAAATTAATAAATTCTATTACAACACATTTAATTATACAATAATTTAATGATTTCATAAAATAAAAGGTTTAGTGCAAACATTAATCTAATTTCTTCTTTTTCCTTTTAGCCTACTATGTAATGGTGGTGTTTGGTGCATTGTGAGCATGATTCGATTATTCAATTTGCCTTTTCTGAGAGTAAATATGAGCATATTATTTGACGAGTTTTTGAGGATTAATCTTGTGTATCTTTATTGTAGAGAAAAAAGAAAAATTCTAGAAGTATGCTAATTAATCACCAAATCGTAATGCTTATGACCCAAAAACTAACAATTGCCCTAATTCTACTTCGGAGTCGAGTAACATAAAATTGTAGGTGAAATAATGTTCAATTTCAAGGACATTTGGGCCTCCAAGCATAATCTTCTAGTTGTCGTAGCATGGGCACACAACCTTGTTCTAGTAGGAGCCTAGAGGAACACATGCAAAGGCACTTGGCACAACTCTTCTGATAGAAGAACATGCATGGCTTTTGGTACTGTGTCTTGAGACATCTTCTCAAGCACTCAGATGGGCACTCTAATAATGAAAACCAATTAGATTACTTGATCATTAACTCCAACAACTTCAATTTCAAAATCCATGAAGAATAATTTACAATACAACTTTGTGTGCGCAATGGTGTAAGATTAGTTACCAACTTATCCATAGGAGAAGGAACTCATCACTGCCTACATGATACTAAGCAGCAACATCTACCATAACCTACAAAATAGAAAGTTGAAGGCTTAAAAGCATTGCTTTTCTTCATAGCACCAATACTTCAACAATAATTCATGCAAATGCTAAGGAGTGCGAGAAACATGACACGGATAATCTTAGCTATCTTTGCATTTGGTTTTCTTCAGATGCAAAAGTTTGGGATTCATATAATTATATTGGCTATAAATAGATGCAGTTGGGATACCAACAACAAAAAATAAATAAACAAATAAATAGATGTAATAATTGAAGTTTTGGATTCTCAATGTAGCATATACATAAAAGAACTGATGCGTCCTCCAATACATATTTTGTTGTCTAATCATGGTTCCACCTCATCAATACATAAAAGGAAAATTACAAAATTTGAGAAGACAATTTAATAGAATTGATCACTATTAAGTAGAAGAATTAATAGGCTAGAAATATTATGTCATTCACAATGATGCAACCCAAAAGTTTTAATTGTATAAGGCATTTAATTTTTTCTATATAGAATAGATGATATTCATATTATGTAATCTAACTATTAATGCAATAAATACTTTGTGTAGTGAAGAAGAAGAAGAAGAAGAAGAAGTAAAAAAAAAGAGGAGAAATAAAGGAATAAGTATAAAATAATAATAATAACATCCCTTATGGACAACCTACAACTAAGGCTCACAATAAGAGAAATAAAAGAAGGAGTATATAGAAGCAACGAGCAAACAAGGAATATCCTCTAAACCCTCTGGACTGCTAATGGAAGCTCGCATTAGTTAGTTATTAGCAATCTGTTATGCTTATGCTTAACAGAAGTTTGTTTGATTAGTTGTGCTTAACGGAAGTTCGTGTGATTAGCTAGACACTCCTCCATGAATATAAGCCCCTGTAACTGTGAATCATTCGTTAATCACCATAATTTTATTCATTCACTCACAAACCCAATATTTCTCTTTCAACTCCATGTAATCTTGTTCTCTTTTCTAAAACCTACAATGGAGCCTGCCAATGGCAACCCAAATGGGCAAAACAACTATATGGATCATCACCTTAATCATGAAGAGCAGCAGCAGATTATTCAAGAAGAAGGTGGTGGAGACTAACAACACCAAGCACTAGCCATTGGACAAGAAGGAGGAGGTGGCGAAGCACAAGAAGACCACCCAGCAGTTGATGAAGAAGGGTAAGAAGATCAAGCTCAAGATAAGCCAGCCAATGGCAACCCAAATGGGCAAAACAATGACGTTGATCAACACCTTAACTATGAAGAGCAGATTATTCAACAAGAAAGTGGTGGAGACAAACATTAGCAAGCACTAGCCATTGCACAAGAAGGAGGAGGTGACGAAGCACAAGAAGACCACCCAGTGGTTGATAAAGAAGGGCAAGAAGATCAAGCTCAAGATGAGCCAGCCAACGGCAACCCAAATGGGCAAAACAATGACGTGGATCACCTTAATCATGAGGAGCAGCAACACATTATTCAAGTATTGGAAGATGTTTTCGGACACTTGGGAAGTGGGTTCCCCGAAGGAGGAGATGATGCTGTCGAAGACCACCCAACAATTGATGAAGAAGGGCAAGGAGACCAAGCCTAAGATAAGCCAGCCAATGGCAACCCAAATGGGCAAAACAATGACGGTGATCAATACCTTAACCATGAAGAGCAGATTATTCAACAAGAAGGCGATGGAGACCAACAACAGCAAGAACTAGCCATTGTACAAGAAGGATGTGGTGACGAAGCACAAGAAGACCACCCAGCGGTTGATGAAGAAGGGCAAGAAGATCAAGCTCAAGATGAGCCAACCAACGGCAACCCAAATGGGCAAAACAATGACATGGATCACCTTAATCATGAGGAGCAGCAACACATTATTCAAGTACTGGATAATGTTTTCGGACACTTGGACAATGGGTTCCCCAAAGGAAGAGATAATGCTGTCGAAGACCACCCAGCAATTGATGAAGAAGGGCAAGGAGACCAAGCGCAAGATGAGCCTGCCAATGGCAACCCAAATGGGCAAAACAATGACGTTGATCGATACCTTAATCGTGAAGAGCAGATTATTCAACAAAAAGGCGATGAAGACCAACAACAGCAAGCACTAGCCATTGCACAAGAAGGAGGAGGTGACGAAGCACAAGAAGACCACCCAGCGATTGATGAAGAAGGGCAAGAAGGTCAAGCTCAAGATGAGCTAACCAACGGCAACCCAAACGGGCAAAACAATGACGTGGATCACCTTAATCATGAGGAGCAGCAACACATTATTCAAGTACTGGAAGATATTTTTGGACACTTGGGCAGTAGGTTCCCCGATGGAAGAGATAATGCTGTCGAAGACCACCCAGCAGTTGATGAAGAAGGGCAAGGAGACCAAGCGCAAGATGAGCCTGCCAATGGCAACCCAAATGGGCAAAACAATGACGTTGATCAATGCCTTAACCATGAAGAGCAAATTATTCAACAAGAAGGCGATGGAGACCAACAACAGCAAGAACTAGCCATTGCATAAGAAGGATGTGGTGATGAAGCACAAGAAGACCACCCAGCGGTTGATGAAGAAGGGCAAGAAGATCAAGCTCAAGATGAGCCAACCAACGGCAACCCAAATGGGCAAAACAATGACATGGATCACCTTAATCATGAGGAGCAGCAACACATTATTCAAATACTGGAAGATGTTTTCGGACACTTGGACAATGGGTTCCCCAAAGGAAGAGATAATGCTATCGAAGACCACCCAGCAATTGATGAAGAAGGGCAAGGAGACCAAGCGCAAGATGAGCTTGCCAATGGCAACCCAAATGGGCAAAACAATGACGTTGATCGATACCTTAACGATGAAGAGCAGATTATTCAATAAAAAGGCGATGGAGACTAACAACAGCAAGCACTATCCATTGCACAAGAGGGAGGAGGTGACGAAGCATAAGAAGACCACCCAGCGGTTGATGAAGAAGGGCAAGAAGATCAAGCTCAAGATGAGCCAACCAACGGCAACCCAAATGGGAAAAACAATGGCATGGATCACCTTAATCATGAGGAGCAGCAACACATTATTCAAGTACTGGAAGATATTTTCGGACACTTGGACAATGGGTTCCCCAAAGGAAGAGATAATGCTGTCGAAGACCACCCAGCAATTGATGAAGAAGGGCAAGGAGACCAAGTGCAAGATGAGCCTGCCAATGGCAACCCAAATGGGCAAAACAATGACGTTGATCAATACCTTAATCATGAAAAGCAGATTATTCAACAAGAAGGCGATGGAGACCATCAACGGCAAGCACTAGCCATTGTACAAGAAGGAGGAGGTGACGAAGCATAAGAAGACCACCCAGCGGTTGATGAAGAAGGGCAAGAAGATCAAGCTCAAGATAAGCCAGCCAATGGCAACTCAAACGGGCAAAACGGTGATGTGGATCACCTTAATTATGAGGAGCAGCAACACATTATTCAAGTACTGGAGGATGTTTTCGGACACTTAGACAATGGGTTCCCCGAAGGAGGAGATAATGCTGTCGAAGACCACCTAGCAGTTGATGAAGAAGGGCAAGGAGACCAAGCGCAAGATGAGCCTGCCAATGGCAACCCAAATGGGCAAAACAATGACGTTGATCAATGCCTTAACCATGAAAAGTAGATTATTCAACAAGAAGGCGATGGAGACCAACAACAGCAAGAACTAGCCATTGCACAAGAAAGAGGTGGTGACGAAGCACAAGAAGACCACCCAGCGGTTGATGAAGAAGGGCAAGAAGATCAAGCTCAAGATGAGCCAACCAACGGCAACCCAAATGGGTAAAACAATGACATGGATCACCTTAATCATGAGGAGCAGCAACACATTATTCAAGTACTGGAAGATGTTTTCGGACACTTGGACAATGGGTTCCCCAAAGGAGGAGATAATGCTGTCGAAGACCACCCAGCAATTGATGAAGAAGGGCAGGGAGACCAAGCGCAAGATGAGCCTGCCAATGGCAACCCAAATGGGAAAAACAATGACGTTGATCAATACCTTTACCGTGAAGAGCAGATTATTCAACAAAAAGGTGATGGAGACCAACAACAGCAAGCACTAGCCATTGTACAAGAAGGAAGAGGTGACGAAGCACAAGAAGACCACCCAGCGATTGATGAAGAAGGGCAAGAAGATCAAGCTCAAGATGAGCCAGCCAGCGGCAACCCAAATGGACAAAACAATGACGTGGGTCACCTTAATCATGAGGAGCAACAACACATTATTCAAGTACTGGAAGATGTTTTCGGACACTTGGACAATGGGTTCCCCAAAGAAGGAGATAATGCTGTTGAAGACCACCCAGTGGCTGAAGACGAGGCCCAAGAAAATCAACATCAAGCTCCAGCTGAGCCGGGTAATGACAACCATAATGCCCAAAACAATGATATGGCTATCAGCCTAATGATGAGGCCCAAGAGGACGAGGCCCTGCCCGAAGAAGATGATGTAGCAGCTGACCACGAAGTTTACGAAGCTGCAGCCAAAAAACTAGCTGCAGCCCAAGCCCCTGCCCAAGAGGATTCCCCAGCGGCCCACGTAGAAGACAACATGGCCGAAGCTGCTGGGCAAGCCCCCGTCAAAAAATATGCTCCAGCAGCGGCCCATGAATACCACCTCGAGGAACCTGTGGCCCAAGAAGTTGAAGCCCAAGTACCGGCCCAACAGGAGGGCGACTTGAACATCGAACACGACGGCGACGACGACTTTTTGCCTAAAAAAAAACAAAGAAGGGAAGGGTGTGCTAAAAATAGTTAGTTCGCCAATTCTAAGATGAGGTAACGGTGGTGTCTTGTTAGACAAATAGGTAGTGGACGGCAATCCCCCATAGTTGTGTATGTAGAATATCCTCTCTAGTTTGAAATTCAATATTTAATATAGAATATTCATGTTGTGATAATGAAGGAAAGATATGGAGATAATTTTGTCTTGTTCCTAGAGTTATAGAGTTAATGGATGTCAACGGGAAATTTTGGCAGCCAAAGGAGTAGTCTTTGGTTCCTTTGGGAACTATTGTTGTGAGTAGATTTAGTATCTATAGTTATATTTCTCTAATATAAATTATTTATTAATTTTATATAATACCTATTGTGCCTTGTTTACTAATTCGCATGGTTAAAGTATTTACAGGGTGTTTGAAAAGTTTTTAAGTAATGGAATTGAATTAAATTTTATCAGGAATTGAATTCAATTCTTATGTTTTGAATAAATTAGTAAATAACAGAATTGAATTGAATTCCTTGATTTGGAATCTATCTTAAAATGAATTGATTTATTTATTTTTACCATTTTATCCTTTATCAATAAAACTTATATAAGAAAGTAAGGGTGAGTTGGTAATTTCAATTTTTCAAATCAATTCCTTCCACAAATCAGACCTCTTTAGGTCGATTTATTTTTGGCCCAAATGGTGGAATTGAATTCTTGTAAGATTTTGATTCTTGACCCAAATTGTGTTCCAAAGCAAGAAATTGAATTCCAATTCTTGAAGGAATTCATTTATTAGGCATTTCAAACAGCCTGTTAAGATATTTATTCATTGTTATTGATTGAAAAATAAATGTGTTTCAATTACCACATGGGACAAATAAATGATTTTATGCTATATTTTTTTTTAAAAAGGATTGGTTTGAATAGGATGGGTATGGATTTTAGAACCTCAAAACTGATTCATGGGCTAAGTCCAATCATATTGATGGCTAAAAAAATTATTGGAGTTGGGATAAACTCATGGAATGGGCTACGCATGATTTTTGATGAAAATATTTGGAAAAACTATTGAGTAAATGATAATGATTGGTTCTTTTATAAATTGTTAGGAGCTGTAACTAATAACATGTGGCGTTAGCCAAGGTGCACCTTGATTGATGAGAGTATTACATAACCATATGAAAATGGTACATGATGAATGAGCGTAGGTCCACTTGTGTTTGGCTCCTAATGGAAGACACGATCACACGAGGGAATAGTTGTCCGACAAATCAATCATACAATTGATGTAAAAAAAGTTACTGTTGAAATTTTTTAAAAAAATTGGAAAAGATTTGAAAAGAAAAAAAATATGATAGAGATTTATCAGAATCTTATTTATAATTAGAAGTTATTAATAATTAAGATTTCATATAAAATTTATTGATTGTATAAATCTACTATACTAATATTTTAGACTCATTTCATGGAAACTATATACATGTAATTCATATAGTGATTTAGGCTTTCACGTGTCCTGTATTATACTAATATTTATACTCATTTCATGGAAACTATTACACGTGTCATTCATATAGTGATTTAAGCTTCACGTGTCATTTATACAGTGATTTAGGCCTCACTTTTCTCAATCTTTATATCTAAGGATTTTTTTCAACTTAATTTATAGTTTACATATTAATTATTTTTCATATGAAATAAAATCTAATATTACAATCATTAAAGATTATGATTTGTACTAAGAGAGAACCACGTCAATATAATTATGTTCTACAATTAAATTAAAAAATGTTCATAGCCTCACATTATGAAGGTAATATAAAAATTATAAAAAAATATTTTCAAAATAAATAAGCTTTAAAATCAGCATTTTTTATAAAAAAAAAATGGGTAGGTCAAATTGTTAACGAATTACTAATTGATTAATTTTGATATAATAATAATTTAAAATTCAATTTCTACCAAATTTATTCTTAATCAAATATTTAAGACTCACTATAATATTAATATAATAATTTATTCTTAATAAAATATGATAATAATTTATATAATATTAATATTTAAGATTCATTACATAAAAAAATTTTCATGTATTATTCATAGAAAAATTATACCCCATTATTTTTATAATTATCTTAACACTTAAAGTAAGTTTTTAAATTAATTTACCTTTTAATTATCAATTATTTTTTTAATCATACTTTCATATCTCTCTACCACTAACAAAAGCAATATAAAAAATAAAAAATAGCATAAACAAAATTATAATTCAATATATTATACCACAAAAATTTTATATATATAATTATAGTATTAATGATAACAAAGCTATTATAATTGTATTGCATTAGTAGTATTTGTTATTATAGATATTTATATTTTAAAATTCAAAGTATTTTTAAAATTTTTCCTAATAAATCCATAAATATCAATAGGGATTCAAATCTCTACGTAAAATGAGGAATGGAGACCCGTGACGGGAATGTAGATGAGAATAGAGATAAAATTCTAAATAAGATGGGATTAGGAAAAAAATTTCTAACTTCAAATCTAGAATTTATGAAAATCATAATAAAAAAAATTTATCCATCTACCTGTATCACTATATCTTATTTAATTATTTACAACTTGCACATTCCAATCTATCAATTCCATAATTTTTTTTTAAAAATACCTTCAATTTTTCAACTTTAAAATATTTAAAAACAATTAATTTCATAATTTACGCTTATTTGATAATGATATTAAATATTTATTAATTTTTAAAAGTAAATAATTATATTATTTTTATTAAAAATAATATTATAATTGATATACTACTCTAACAATTGAGATTATATAAATTAGAATTATATATGATTTTTTACTAATTATTACACATTAATTACAATATATATTTTAAAATTAATATTTTAATTTATTAAAAGGATGTACAAGGAAACAACGTGTAATTAAAATCATATAAATTAAATTTATGTATTATTTTATTAATTAAAAAATATATTTTTATAAATTAAATATTTTAACTTACTAAAAAGATATAAACGGCTAGGGATGATAAAAAAAATTGAAAATGAGTACATGCGAGAATTACTCACAATGGGGAAAGGACATATTTTACCTTCATAGGGATGATCGATAGGGGTTAAGTCCCTATTTATTAAACGGGATAAGGACAGAGATATCACACCTTTATTTTTTTAATTATTTTTATTGTATTTAAATTATGTATATATTTTTAATTTTAATTTATATTATATTACATTAATAGTATTTGTTATTATAGATATTTATGTTTCAAATTTATAATCTATAATCTATAATACTAATAATCTATAATACTAATATTTCAGACTCGTATGAGGGAAACTTTTACAGGTGTCGCTTTTAGAGCGATTTATGGCCCACAATTTTCATTTCAAATTTGAATATTCAATCTATATTTATTACACTTAATTGATAAATATCAATCACAACAATCATAATTAATTATTAATTATGAGATATCAATTATAAACCATAATCTCATTTTCACTTCACAACCTAATTTCAAAATCCATTATCAGATACTAAAATCTCATTTATGGTTGACTTTGCAAATTTTTATTCTCTATTTTAAATTGATGAAATAGTTTTTTTTCCTCTCTAATATATTTCAAATTATTTTTTTATGATTATATTATTTGGCTTATTTATCAAAAAATTATTTGGCTTAATGTATAGTCATGGTATCTTTCAAATATATTATAGTTCTATACAGACATGTGAATTATATATTATCAATGAATGTATAATTTGAAATTAACTTATATGATGGTTTTCAATCAATATATAATTATCAAATTGTAATTAAAGTAATCTATCACAATGATGTCAATCATAAATAATAATAGATGTATATTTTAAAATTATATATTTTATTTGAAAACATACCTACCAAGAAAAATAAATTAAAATCTTTTGGAATTAATTCAATACTTATTTAAATAAGTTAATTTACCTTTTGAAATATATTTTAATTTTAAAAATATAAAATATTTACTATGATTTATTTATTTTGACTTAAATTCAAAGAATTTTCTTTATTTAATTCTTGAATATTTTTTTATAAACTCACATATAATCCATTACCATTTAATTTTAATATGAAATTTTCAAGTATGGAAGTTATTCACTTATTTTAAATAGGATTTGTGGGGCTTTTTTGGGTTTTTCATATGATTTAAATATGATATTATTTTTATTTTGTTTATTCAAATTATATTTAAATATGGCAATTAATAGTTGAATACTTTACTTTTATATAATTGAATATCTATGTAAATATCTTTTTACATTAACAATACATTTAAATTAATTCCTTGGAACAATATATTGTAAAATTTAATGAGATATATATCTTTTAATCACAATCTAAATTAGTTTTGGATAAGTTCATGAATTTAGAGAAGATATGTCAAATCGATATTATTGAATCAACCTTAAATTTATGCTATCATTGACATAGTAATAATATTAATTTAAAATTATTTTATTAGTTAAAATCACCTCAAATATTATCATGGTAAACAAATTATAACTAAAAATTTAATACCACAAATTAACACATAAATATGATCAAACAATCACTTTCTAATTAATCAATCACTCTCAAATTTAAATTAAAATTTTAAGAAATAAATTTAATTACATATCATTTTATTTTTCCATGTTAGATTTAATTACTATAATATATAATTTATTGAAAATTATTATAATATATAATATTTTCCATAATATACTGTAATGTTATTGATAATAAAAGACAATAATACACGCTATACTATATTAGTTTTGATGTTTTAATAAAACTTAATATAATAGTTAACATATTTTTCAAGGATTTAATATAATCTATAATTTATCCATAATACTAATAATACAGATTTATTCCATGGATAATTTTCCTTGTATCATTCATAAAAAAAAAATTATACTTCACTATTTTTATAATCTTAATATTTAAAGTAAGTTTTTAGATTTAATTTATCTTCTAATTATTAATTATTTTTTTAATCATACCTTCATATCTCTCTTCATTAAAATTATTTAACAAATAACAAATAATTTAAACAAAATGATAATTGAATGTATTATACTATTAAAATTATATATATAATTATAGTATTAAAGATAATAAAACTGTTATAATTATGTTACAAAAAATTATAATTAATGATTATAATTATAGTATTAATGATAGCAAGAAAAATTTAGCACATATTTATTTTTTAATTATCTTTATTGGATTTAATTTGGATCATGTATGTATTTTTTAAATTTAAATTATATTGTATTAGTAGTATTTATTATTATAAATATGTGCGTTTCAAATTTCAAAGTATTTTGAAATTTTTTCACTTTTTGAAAGTTTTTAATAAACCTGTGAATACCAATAGGGATTCAAATTTCTGCGAGGAATAAGAAATAAAGACTCATGATGAAGATGAGAATAGGGATAATAAGCGAAATTCTAAATGAAGACGAGGTCGAGGGAGGAGGAGTTTGTAACTTCAAATGTAGAACTTTTAAAAATTATTAAAAATATATATCTATCGGTCTCACTGTACCATATTTAATTTTTTACAACCTAAATATTTCAACTTATCAATCCCACAATAGTTTCACATTAATATTTTTTGAAAAATAAGACTCCAATTTTTTAATATTAAAATATTTAAAAATAATAATCCCATAATTTACACTTCTTTACTAATCATGCTAATTATTTATTAATTATTTTAAAAAATTAAATAATTACATAATTTTTATGAAAATAAATGTATAATTGACATACTACTCCAATAATTAGGATGACAAAAATTAGGATTACATGTTTTTTTTACTAATTATAACACATTAATTATTAATTATAATGTATATTTTAAAATTGATATTTTAATTAACTAAATGTATGTACAAGGAAAAGGGGCGTAGTTGAAATCTCATAAATTAAATTTATTAATTATTTTTATTAATTAGAAAATATATTTCTATGTTTTTATAAATAAAATATTTTAACTTATTAAAAAGATATAAATGACTAGGGATGATTATAAAAAACAATTGCTGAAGTGGGTATACATGGAATATGATTACATATAATAGGGACGAAATATGAATAAATTTTATCTTCATAGGAGTAGAGTCCCTATTTGTTAAACGGGACTGGAAAGGGGATAGTACGTTTTTATTTTTTCAATCATCTATATTTGATTTATATTATGTATGTATTTTTTACTTTTTAATTTAGATTATGTTACATTATTAATATTTATTATTATGGATATTTATGTTTTAAATTTCAAAATATTTAAAAAATATTTGAAATTTTTTTAATAAATCCATGAATATGTGCTGGGATTTAAATCTCCATGGGAAATGAGGAATGAGGACATGTGATGGTAATGAGAATGCAGAATGAAAGACAAAATTTTAAAAGAGAATGGAGGCATAGGACATATCCTCTCTATTATGGATACCCATTGTTATCCTTATAAACGGCTTATGATATAATAAAATTATCAATTTATTCTTTTTCATTATTCAACAATTTCAACTTTCCAAATGTGTAAAATTTTTATAAAATAGGCTCTTTATTGTTATAGTCATCCATCGAGATTTTTTTTTACCCTTCATGATATTCAAAATAAGATATAAAATAGAATAACATATTTATATTTTATTAATTTATTTAATTATTTAACTATTAACTTATTTTTAAAATAAATTTATATACTCAATTTTTTATAAGATATATTTAAATAAATTATTTATTTTCTAAAATTGTCAACAAATTTTTTTTATTGTCACCCCGTGCATCGCAGGGGTTAAATAACTAGTGTATATATATATATATGGAATTGAAAATGAATTTCAAACCTTTTCTTATATAGTATAGATGTCAACATAAATATGTGTATGGATCTAAAAATAAATTTCAATATAATTTGTAGAGACATACCAAAAATAGTTATTTAATTTGTATAGATAGATATAACAACACATACGAATATCATTGTCATGAAAGTCGCCAATTCTTTACCATTACACAGAGTAATTCTTAAATGTTGTTGGAGTAAAATGAAAATTTATTAAGTATTATTTAATACTTAATATATTAGTTTCATTGATCATCATAATATTGTGTTTCATTTTTACTATATTTTTAAACCATTAGCTAATATGCCCCAAAGTAAGTGTTAGGCCATAGTGAGTGTTCCTGGTTAAGGGAATATGACTAAAGAGATTGTCGCTCTCTTATCGAGCACAGTTACGAATAGATCATCAATTGCAAAATTGACTAGCACGTTACTGTTATATCTTTAATCACAAGTTCACAACATGACATAATAAGGGTACAAGGATCTGAAACTACCATTTATATCTTACATAAAGTACAACAAGACTCCGAAAAGGGTTAACAAACCCCGTGTTCCTAACGTACATCATGTGTAGACCTTGTACAAGCATAACACAACCTGAATAACTTGATCGCAAGTTTAATATATGTTGACTTAAAATTGGGCCGAAAATTTGTTAGTTCATAACCTTCAAACCCAGTTTTTAAGGTGATATTAAAATTACCAAAAAGCTTCTACCCACATTTATATTCCCTTGTCAATCTTACCAAATTTTTATTAAATCTAAATCCTTATTCTTGTAACTTTCTAAACAAGACATCATATCCATCCAAGCAATAATATTATTCTAACATTTAAATATGATTGTCGTATTTGAATACTCACTCTATTATCATTTGATAAGATAGTTGTCTTCATTTACCTCCACTTACCATCTCATTCAATAATAATAAAACGAGTATTCAAATAAGACAATCACTTTCAGATATTAGAATAATATTATTGAAAGATCATACTTCATCATCGGTACCAATATTTGTTATGGGTTGGATATAGGCAGCTGCCGTCATAACGATGCTCATATAAAACTACTCTTGCAGCTGGTGCAACCTTCCATGATTGGAATAGCTGGGTATATTTAGTTGGATCTCGGAGGCAATGCTTCCGGCCACTCTTTGGTGAGATGAGATACAGGGCCTGCAACATGGTTGATTTCTGCAGAAGGACCTTTACAAAGTCAAGATCAGGCCCCAAGAACTTAAAACCCATTAGCTTGACAAATTTGAGCTGGCTGAAGTAGTGGCTGAAGTTGTCAAGGCAAGGTTTTTGATGGATCTGCCAGTAGGCCCCATTATCAAAGTAGTAACCATTCATCTGCAAACAAGGTTTAAAATCAATCTCAGGACAACAAATTGAATATATATTATATAAACAATATTCAGCATTTCTCTTATGATTTATTTCAATCGAGCTTTATTTATTTGATCGAACTTTTTCTTTTGAAATATTCTTCAATAAGTTAATTCATCCTCTCAATTAGTTTCGGAATATTCACACAAAAAAAAAAATCAGAATAAAGAGAATGATTTTTCAGTTGTGTGTTGGTGTTTTCTCCCCTCAAATTTAACTTGTGTTATTAGTTTATCTCTTGAGAAAGTGAATCCACTGTGTTCTATGGAAAAGAAAAGTAGTAAGGGATAATTGTCGATTACACAAATAAGAGAAAGGTCCAAAGTAATTGAGGGTTTCATTAGGGTTGCGCAGGATTTTTAAAAAAAACATTAAAAGATATTTAAAACAACTTTGACTAAGAATAAATGACTACGATCAAATCAAATAAAAATCAATTAAAGAAAACTCATAGTAATAATAGCATAATGTCGAGTAGCACTAATATTAAAAATAAGTTTATGAAACAATTAAGTTATATATGAATAATATATACAATAATTAACCAAAACTATCAAAAAAATACACAACAACAACTTTGCACTTGCATGTAAGTGCTAACAACAACCTTAATTCCGTTGCATATCAATGGGGATTGAATATATTCTTTGCATAAAAAAATTCCTTTTAAATAAACATTTTTAAAAAAATTATTATTTCTATTTATCTAGATAGCATTTTCCGAAAATAAAATTATTATATGGTATTACATATATACTAAGAATTAATAACATTAATTTCGCATAAAAAATAATTTATTTTGAACACAAGGATTTTTTTTCTGGTACAGTGAACACAAGGATCTGAATTCAAATTAAAAATGGTTAGTCTTTTAAAATGTAATGCATTACTTGTAACCATGCACCGAATATGCTTCTTAGCATTGAATTTTTATCCATCTATAACTTTGGATAATAATTTATTTTCTGCAACCATTGAATAAGAATAATAATTAAGAATAAGTACTTTTTGGCTTATAAATTTTATATTGATTAACAATTAAACGCATAATTAATACTTGGGAAAGTAATTAACCCTAGTCATCTTTTGAGAGTGAGAATTGTGTCCGTGCAAAACCTGTAGGAAACGAATTTCATACGAACAGAAAACTACAATCTGTTATCCATGAAGATAAACGAGTGAGTTATTATGTCTTTTGATTGCAGAAACCATAAATCAATGGGCCGATTAAAATGCCCACTATTAATTAGTTGAGGATTAAAATTACTCACATTAATGAACAGCGTCTCCAGGTTAGGACAATGCGAGAGAAACATCGCAATATCAAATGGATTGCAAAAAACTCCCCCTTCCATGTACAACTGAAGTTCCTTGAGATTGCTTAAGACGAATATTGCATCTTGAAAAATCTGACCGCGAAACCTGGCCGACAAAGCCTGATTCCCAATATTATGAAAAAAATAAAATAAAATCTCAATCTGTGTATCAAAACACAAGAGGTTCAATAAGTGTACGTAGCAGCCACCGTTTGAAATTGAACAAAATCAACATATTAATAAATAATGTCAAAAGTACATAAAACAAAATCATACATATTGTATATATGCAAAATGTTATTCAGATCTTCATAACACGAATATCAGATCTTGACTCATATCTCATTCATCATTAGATGAGATGTGAGTCGATACAGTATTTCACATATTATGAGTACAAATAACATAAGTCTACGTATATCTACCTCAATAAATGGAGCTGAGATGGTAAGAAGCCTGACATGAAAGAGATCAAGCGCCAGAATTTCCATGTCATAAGGTTGTATGAAGTAGTTCCTGGGAGGCATAAAGTGAAAATAGGCCTCATCCAATCGAGTAACGTTAAGAATTCGAATTTGGGGAACATGTCCATTGTAGAAAAAGGACTTAAGTGTTGGTGCATCAATTGCAATCCTCTCCACCTCGGGGCAGCTACCAATCTTCAAGGTCTTGAAACGCTTATGCTCCCTAGCATAGAAGTACACGTTCCGAAACCCAGTGCACATAACAATGTCAAGGTAACTAAGCATCTTAGAGTAGAAAACCAAGAGCTGAATCACCCCTGCATCGAGCTGAATCCTCTTAAGGACAATGTTGTGCAAGAAATGCAAAGGTTTGAAACTGGGTATCGGCAACTGGATTATACAGTTGGAGAGCTTCAAAGTTCTCAGCGTTGGGATGTTGAGAAACTCAGCACCAAAGCTGAAACCCCCATGGAAGAAACTCCAGTCGAGGTTATGGAGACCCTTTTGGATGCAGATTCGAAGCCATCTTTCGATGGTCGAAGGTTCTACGCCATGGGGGTCCATGGACAAGGTGAAGGTTAGGATCTCGGGGCCCTTGTGGGAATCAAAGACCCCATCAATAAGTTGAGCTAGTTCCTGTGGCCTTAACAGGAGATCATTGACATCAAACATCAAATGGCGGCTCAGAGACCAGGATCTGACGTACCTCTTTGCAACAGTGCCGGCTTTCACTGCTTCTTTGATGGGTAAGAAAGCGAGCACATGCTCAATGACATCATCAGGAAGAACAGGTACATCAGGGATCCGACGTTGATTACAGCGGCGTTGGGAACGTTGTGGTCGAGGGATATGGGGTTGTGGGTTCGTAACCCTTCTGGTTCTCCTTTCTGGGCGTGATTGTTGCGGGGATCTCTTGGGGATGGCCATTGGGAAGGGAAAACAATGAAGGCAAAGCAATGAAGAGAAGGAAAAACTTCTTTCAGATAAAAGGGACACAAAAGATAGCTGATAGGAATTAACTGGGTTTCTACCGGGATGAGAAAGTGATTGAGGTGCATTGGATTTTATAGGAATCAACAAAGGATTATAATAATGTAAAATATTTAATTGTGAGCAAGCAAGATATTTTTCCTTTAAAGGTGAATGGGAAAAAAAGGAAGAGTAGGGAGGAATTTTTTGATAAATGTATTGTGTTTATGAAAGAATTTAGTATAAAGAACTGATTTCATTCTTTCTCTCACTGGGTTGGTGGAGATAGAGCATAGGCATGGCTTTAGATTTTGTTAGAATTGTCGAGTCAAAGCATGTGATACGACATGTGATTGAGAAGAAGGTTGTGTCGTTTTGGTTTCGGTTACTTGCTTATATGTTTTATTATGACATGTATGTTTATGCCACATCTGTCACTATGGCCAACATTGGAAAGGAAGAAGGCATTTATGGAGTTTTGCCGAGGATGGAAGGCGACCCTAGGTAGTTAATGTTTTTTTCACTTTTTTTCATTCTCCTTTTGAGGTTAATCACTCATTGGAGTTTTGCAAGGATTTTGAAAATGTTTGGTAAGAACTAATTTAATGCCAATTAAGTTTTGAGATGACTTTTTCTATTTCTTTTTTTTTTTGTTACGATACGTTTGACGTTGGGAATTGAAATTAGACCACTTAATTTCAATTTTCATGTTCGAAGTAACATATAGAATTAAAATCATAATCCCATAATACAATTCTCTAGAAAATCTTTGGTAAGAACTAATTTAATGCCAATTAAATTTTGAGATAACTTTTTTCTAATAATTGTTTTTTGTTACTATATGTCTGGTGTCTAGAATTAAGTATGTATAATTAGGTTTTTAAATTGGAATTGGATCACTTAATAATTCCAATTTCTCTGTGTGAGTAACATATAGATTGAGGATTATAATTCCATAATCCAATTTCTTAGAATATGCACTTTTCTTAATTTCTAACCTTTACTATAAGAATTGTTAGTTACAAAATTTATTAAATATCTTTTTTATCGTTAAAATCTATCATTATTTCTCTTTCTCATTTATATTGCTAGCATTTTTTTTATAAACGTAAACATAAATAAAATTTAAGATTTTAAGTCAATTGAAATTAAAATTTTATGTTTCAATCCCAATTCCAACATCCAAACGGACCGTATAGTTTTTGCCCCATATTTTTCACTTTCGCTAGGTGTTAGCTGCTCATTTAGAGATTTTTTTTTTTAGGATTTTGAAAATCTTAAATAAGAACTAATCTAATGCTAATTAAATTTCGAAATTACTTTTCTATTTTTTTTTGTTACATCATGTTTGAAGTCTAGAATCGAGTGTGGAATTAACGTTTAGAATTGGAGTTAGACAACTTAATTTGAATTTCCATGTTTTAAGTAACATATATAATTATAATTAAATTTCATATAATCTGGTTCTATGGAATTAAAAAAAAAGACTAAAATGCACTCTTTTTAATTTCTAATATATACCTTTTGATCAAATCAACTAAAAAAATTATTAAATAACTTTCTCCTTATTAAAGTATATATCATTCTTTCTCTTTCTCATTTACTCCTTCCATTTTAAAATAAATGTCTCTTTCATTTATATGGTATGTACATTAAAAAAAATGTATCTAGACAAACAGATGTGGTATTTCCTAGCAAGTTTTTAGAGTAAACTTAAATATAAAATTTAAAATTCTAAGTCAATTGAAATTAAAATTCTACGGTTCAATTTCAACTCTGACTTCCAACCATACCATTGATGTTTTTACCCTATATATTTTTTAAGTCTTAGCTACTCGTTGGGGTTTTTTAAAATTTTAAAAATCTTAGGTAAGAACTAATTAATTTAATGCCAATTAATTTCAAAATGACTTTTTCTAATTCTTTTTTTTTTTGTTACATTATGTTTGATTTTTAGAATTAAGTAAGGAATTGAAGTTGGACCACTTAATTCCAATTTTCATGTTCAAAGTTGCATATAGGATTAAAATTACAATTTCATAATTTAATTCTATTGAATTCAAAAACAATTAAAATGTACTCTTTTTAACTCCTAATGTATACTATATAAATTGTCAATTATGAGATTTATTAAATATTTATCTCATCATTAAAATCTATATAATTTTTTCTCTTTCTCATTTATTTGCTAGCAATTTTTATAGTAAATCCAAATATAAAATGTAAGATTCTAAGTCAATTGAAATTAAAATTCTGCATTTTAATTCTTCCAATTCTAACATCCAAATTGATTGTGAATGTTTTTCACCATTTTTCCAGGTGTTAGCTACTCGTTGGAATTCGTTAGGATTTTGAAAATCTTAGGTAAGAACTAATTTAAAAATGAATTTTCCTATTTTTTTGGTTATGTTTTGTTTGATGGTTAGAATTGAGTATGAAAATAAAGTTTGGAATTGGAATTGGAATTGGACTACTTAATTCCAATTTCTATGTTTGAAGCAATATACAGAATTAGAATTATAATTTTATAATCCAATTCAACTGAATTTAAAAACAACTAAAATAAATACTTTTTAATTCCTAATTTATATCTTATGAGTTATCAATTATAAAACTTGTTGAATATATATCTCATTGTTAAAGTCAATATCATTTTTTTTTCTCTTTCTCATTTATTTGCTTGCAATTTTTTTAAGAAAACCTAAATATATATAAACTTTAAGATTCTAAGTTAATTAAATTAAAATTCTACATTTCAATTTCAATTCCAACATCCAAACAAATCTTTGATGCCTTTTCAGTAAAGTTTTAGGTGTTAGCTATTCAATGGAGTGGTTTTAGGATTTTGAAAATCTTAAATAAAAACTAATTTAATGTCAATTAAGTTTTGAGAAATGATGTGATAAAATTATTAACCCTTAAATAAATAAGTGCGTTAAATTTTTTTTATTTTATCCAAAAATAACCATAATTTTAGTAAAAAAATTTGTACATATTTATTGTGAGTGTGTAGTATTGCTCCTATAAATAAATATAATGAAGAATAATAAATATATATTATAATTATATTTTACCTTTTAACTTCCAAATTAAATGCTTCTAATTGAATAACATAACTTTAATTACGAAATTAATGTTGTTAAACAACCTTTTTATTTTTTTTTCAGGCTATTAAGTAGTATTAAAGAGAAGAGGTTGAAGTCAACCAAAAACGAAATGTTTTCATTCGGAGTAAAACCCTTAAACAAATTTCGGTCTATTAATTTTAATTTAATGTTATAAAATAATATAATTTGATGAAATAAAGGAATAGTGAAACATAGTTTCAACGAGGAGAGTGACAATACAAAGGAGTTATATTGTTCCCAATGAAAATGGACTGAGTCTCTAGCAGGTAGTCTTAAGTTTAATTATGAGATTTATGTGTATAAAAAAATATCATTAAAAAGGTCTTCACATATGCACTTGAAAACCCCAAAAATTGATCTCTCATATATCAAGTGAGAAATATACTATGGAAAGAGAGAGATAATCGGTACACAACAAATAATGAAGAAAAACATAAGTTTATGTTAAAAACTGAAAATAGTAAAAATAATCATTTATGTAATGCAATAAAAGTTTAAAATTTTATTGTTTTTAGTGTAAGGTTCAAAATTTTAATAAATAATATTTAAGCTTCTTATAGGTAGCTCGAATCCAATAGATTTTAGATGCGGATGGTTTAATTAACTTAAAAAAAAATGTAAAACTCTTAAATTGACTTTTAACCATTAATTACATTTTTGAATTATTGATGTAAAATAGCACAAACTATTTATCAATATATCTATACACTAGTCATTTGATCCATGCGTTGCATGGAATGATAATAAAAAATAGTTTGTTAGCCATTAAAGAAAATAAATAATAATTTATTTAAATATATCTTATAAAAAAATTAAATATATAAATTTATTTTTAAAATAAGTTAATAATTAAATAATTAAATGAATAGAGAAAAATATAATTCGTCATTCTATTTTATATCTTATTTCAAATATTATGTTTATAAGGTTGAAAAATCTCAGTAGATGACCTATAACTAATAATGAAGAGTCTGTTTTATGAATATTTTACACATTTTGAAAGTTAAAATTGTTAAAAAAATAAAAGAAAATAAATGGATAATTTAATTATATCATAAGTCATTTATAGGACTGACAATGAGTATCCATGAGAAAGGAGACATGTCTCACACCCCATTTCAATTTGAAATTTTGCTCCGATCCCGATCTCCATTCCTGTCATGGGTCTCCATTCTCTATCCTAGTGGGATTTGAAACCCTACATGTATTCATGGGTTTATTAAAAATTTTGAAAAAGAGAAAAATTAAAAATATTTTAAAATTCAAAACATAAATATTCATAGTAACAAATACTACTAATGTAACATAATCCAAATTAAAAATACATTCATAATACAAATCTAACAAAGGTAATTGAAAAATGAGAGTGTGTCATCCTTAGCACTGCTCTATTTAACAAATGAGAATTTTCCCCCGTCAACTATCTTCAAGAAGATAAAATTTGTTCTCATTCTTATCCCATTATTGTGGGTAATCCTTATGTATATCAACTTTCATTAGGTTTTTTTTCATCATCCCTGGTCATTTACATCTTTTAAGTAAATTAAAGTTTTTAATTTATAAAAAATATAAAAATATATTTTCTAATTAACAAAAAATAAATGAATAAATTTAATTATGATTTCAATTACACATCCTCTCCTTATACATCTTTTTAGTAATTAAAATATAAAAAAATCATATATAATCCTAATTTATGTCATCTCAATTATTGAAGTAGTATATCAATTACATAATTATTTTTAATTAAAAAAGTATTATAATTATTTAATTTTTAAAAAATTAATAAATAATTAGTATCATTATCAAAGAAGTATAAATTGTCAAATTTATTTTTTAAAATATTTTAATTTTGAAAAATTGAATTTTTTTCAAAAAAATAATATGAAACAATTGTGGAATTGAAAAATCAAAATTTTTAAATAATATGAAACAATTGTGGAATTGAAAAATCAAAATTTTTAAGTTTTAAATAATTAAATATGGCATAGTGAAATATATGTACACACACATATATATGATTTTCAAAAACTCTAGATTTGAAGTTAGAAACTTTTCTCTCAACTCCGTCCTCATTTAGAATTTTCCTCTCATCCTCATCCTCATCCTCATCCCCATCATGGGTCCCCAATTCTCATTTCTTGTAGAGATCTAAATCCCTACGTGTATTCATAGATTTATTTTAAAAAAATTTCAAGAAAAGAAAAAATTTTAAAAAGGTAATGGAAAGGATAATAATACTGTTAGTATGTATACATTATTGATTGATATGGATATCAGTATCATATAAAGGTTATAGTATTAGGCATATAAAAAAAGGGAATAATATGATTTATTATAAATTTTTGTTGTGTTTCTTTTTTTTTATGTGTGTGATATTAGCTTTTTTGTCACTTAAATAGTTAGGTGGAGATTAGGAAAATAAAATCAACAATCACTCAATAATTATATTTTTATAAATAAAATAATATATTAATAATGATTATACCTTAAAAAAGTAAACACAAATAAATACGATTGTATATAGATACAAAAATAATATTTTAAATTTTATCAATGAATTTAACGTTTTGGCATGAGAAAAGAAAAAGGAACAATAAATATATATATTGGAAGAAAAATCAATCAATAGATATACATATATCAATATATTCGATTCACATCAAAATAAAAAGAAATAATAGTTAAGAATTAATTTGTACAATATTAATGCACAATAGAAATTTTAAATAAAAAATATAATTTTGTTCCAAAATATTATTCATTCTCCATAATTAGTATTTATAAATGGAATTGAAATTATAATTCAATAGCTATGTATATATTGAATTCAGTAATCTTTAAACCTCACAAAATAATGAGGAAAAAATAAATTGAAGAAGGTGGAACTACATAAACAAATTCCAATGGTGATTAGCTGATACATTTTGTTTGATATTGCCATTGGAATCATCAGCTAGCTTGATTGTGTGTTGTTCTTGACACAATAACAATTATCTCTCATATAAATGTTCTGCCAAACAAATGAGAAAAATAAAATCAAAGATAAAAATAAAAGTAAAACCAAACACAATCTTCAATCATTTTTTGTCCTTAATCTTTACTACCTTAACTTTAGTGAAACAACCAGTGAGATAATCCATCAATAATATCTCCTTTACTTAATTATGGCTTCAAATTCTGAAAAGAAAAAAATTATAAAATCATTGATACTTATTTATATAACAATAAAATTAATCTCAAATTCAATAAAATGTTTATTAAATTATTTATGAAAAATATAATTACCTTTGCTACAAAAGATTGAACAATATGCGGTTAAGCCTAAAGCCTAATGGTTGTTTGCTGCACAAAAAGAGAAAAAGACCATTAAAATATATACACAAAGTAAAAGACTAAATAAACATAGAAAAATCTCTCTACGAAACAAAAAAAAAATCATAAAAAAGAAGGGTAGAAATAAATTAGATATAGATAATGCAATTGAAAAGGATAAATAAGTTGATTTATTTTAAGAGAACTTAAAAAAATCAAATCTTTATTTCATTGATGAAACATTTAAATGTATGAAATAATAAAATATGTATACAAATTAAAAATACTAAACAAATATAAAAAATATTGAACAAAAAAAAGTCTCAAAGAAGAAAATAACTTCAAAGAAGAATGATAGAACATTTGAATTTTCTAACCTACAAATTCTTATTCCTTAATATAAACCGTGAAGAAGAAAATTAAAATATGAAGTAAATTAACATATTTTGAGAGAACTAATAAATAATAAATGAAGAGAAATGAAAAATATGAAAATATGAAAGGAAGAATAGAAGAGCAAAGAAAATTGTAGAATAGAAAGGAAAAATGAAATGAGATGTTAGCATTTCAAATTAAAGCTTTAGGTAGTAGAAATTTAGTAACAAACTGATATTGTAGATTCTAAAAGAAGTTAATGGTTTTTATTTTGATTAGTATAAGTGGTTATTTTTTGTAGCAATGAATATGTTACAGATTCTATGAGTAATTTAAGGGGTTTATACTTTGATTGTAGTGGACCTTTCTTGGTAGCAATAGTTTTTGTTTTCAATTTTGCTTTTGCACTACTCTGATTGGATTCTAGTTTGTTGTGTAATAGAAATTAAGTAGTTTATTGAATCCAAAATTCAAAACTTCAAGGTGAATTCAAAATTTAAAATTTTGTAATTAATATGAAAAAATACATGTTTAATTGAAAAATAAAAAAATAAAAAAAGATATGTATCACATGAATATATATTTTTAATGTTAAATAATTTAGATTGGCATATTTTGATCAGTTATATTATTTAAATTCAGAATTACAATGGTTTGAAATCCAATATTTAATGTGAAATATTTATGTTGTATTAATGAAATAGATATTAAGATAATTTTTATAACAAAATAATTAATAATCAAGGTGATAAAAATCGTGGGTCATAAATTGCTTTATGAGCGACACCTGTAAAATTTTCCCTAGAATGAGTCTGGAATATTAGTATTATAGATATTATTAAAGTTGTTCTATTATACACGTGAAAAATATTGCTTAATTATAAATTCACATATTTTTTTCTTATTTTTTTAGTTTTTTATTATTTTGAATTTTACTGTTTAATTATGTTGGTTTTATTATTTGACTTTTCATTTCTACTCCTTTATATGGTTCTAGAGACCTTTTGTTTTTATGGTGAACTCCTAAGTTATAATCATATATCATATCGTAACATTTCCTGCTGCTTTATAGATTGGCAACTATCCTCACAAACCAACACTGGGTCTTTTCAGCGTTCTTTTTCTCACTCACATTTCCTTGAAAAACTTTCCAGGACGTCACTCATTCCAAAATTGCTCCAAGTCGAGCACGCTTAACTATGGAGTTCTTAGTGATGGGCAACCAAAAAGATGCATTTTGTTGGTATAGGTAGTATCAATTAATTCATATAAGCTATCCTTAACTGTATAGTCCCATACCTACACAGTCTCAGGATCCTTATCATTTGAGTGTGTAATTGGTTTATTCATATACCCCTCTGCTTAGAGGCCTTGCCAGGAGCCGCTCCTTGTCCGCACCTTCTCACACCAGTGATCACTCCTGCCCTTTTTACCGGGCGTTACATATATCATATACATAATTCAGTCATCCTTTTTGTTGGCCTTGGTGACAGTATTAATTTATGATTAAATTTTATTTTTATTATTTATATTTTTCCTTACTCTTTCGATACAATTTATTTTTACTCATTATTCTGTCTTACCATTCAACTTCTTCCTTCCAATTTTAGGCAATCATGGCTTAGAATCGATGAAATTCTTCAAACTGAACTTATTGAAAAAAGAGAGTACTTACACTTTTACTGTGATTGCTGATAATATGAAAACTTTTCAAGCTGCAACGGATAAGAACTAATTTGTTATTGTTGATGCTTTGATCTTGAAGCTTTTTTTAATTTTTATTCCAATTTATGGATTACCTTTTGGTACAGTAGAAATTTTTTTTAGTTTATTTTGTTGTTCAGGAAGTTATTTTTCTTTTTCTTTTTTTAAGTTATGAGTTCAACCTATTGTTGGTTGTTGAATGACAAGAATTTATTTTTATGTAATATTTTGATACACATTCTTTTTTTTTCTACTGATGCTATAGATGGTTTAATTTCAAATTTATGGGATTGACTACTATCATATATAATCAATCCTCCTATTTCTTGGAATTAATTACCCATATGAAACAGTAAGTTTTTTATACAAAAAAATATTCAATAAAGAATTAGGAAAAAATTGATTAGAATATTTTGTTTAGATTATTTTATTTAGAGAACGTATCAATTATAATAATAGTAACAAATAAAGCTAATTATCCTTTATTACAAATCATGTAAAATAATTTTCGATTAAATCATTTTTCTAGATAATGTAATGTGTGAAATTTTTTTAGATTTGAACATTTTTAAACTTTCAATTTTGAAATTGATAGTAAATAATTGGTAATCATATATATAATTAATTTATTAGACTTGATTCAAATGGAAGAGTTATTTGTTTAGAGAATGTATCATAATAATTGCAATCAATATAATTAATTATATTTTATAACCAATCATTATTCATAATTCCTTTTACTAAATATTTTGTTTAAGAGAATAAAATGTTATTTCTTTTAGATTTGTTCAATTTTTAAATTTTTGTATTTAAAATGTGATTAAATTAGTAGTGATAATAAATATAGTTGATTGATTATACTTGTAGCACTCTAATTATTAACCTCTTATATGCGTACGTCATAATTAGCTAATTATTAGAATTCTAACATTTTGATTTCGTATGTTTAGTTATTCAAAAATACTTTTAGCGAAAAATAGAGGATAAATTTTTTAAAAAACTTCAAACAACAAGAGCCTCGTTCGTTAATGCATAATTAAACTAAAGCAAACCTATGAGCAAAACAATATTTCCATAATAGTAAGCACATAACAGAACCAATTCTGAATATCATAAATATGTAACAACATGTGTCATCACGTCATAACGTAAATAAGGTACTAATATATCATAGGAAAGTATGAATCCATGAAGGACAATCACACCTAATACAAACCACATAAACATAACTTACTATCCCGATAAAGGACAACTTAATGGCCCTCATAACAACTTAGCCGAAAGTTATAAAGATATAGGCACATAATAATTTAAATCATCTTTTACTTTGGCCCTTGCTTTATGTTCTATTGTGACTTCTTGTACAATAATCTATAAACATAATTCTAAGACATTAGAACAGTTTTAAACATAAAAAAATTAACTCTGTTAATTTCTAGTTATATAGGCACTACATATGTCACCCATGATAGTAGCATTAATTCATCATAGTCTTGCATATATTATAAGTGCTAAAAAAATTTGGCAATTATACAAGATAAAAAAAACTAACAATTTCATACTCACTTTCGGTCATTAATGGCTTATAAGGACAACAAAATAATATCGGTTAAAACTATGATTATCTCGCATAGTCATCAACGAGTTTCAAGCATGAATATGTGAACTAAAGTGTCAAAAACTCATTTTTATAATAGTCAAATAAGATTGCAGCAGCTAGAAATTAATGAAGATGCATTCTTGAGCAAACAAAATCAAGACAAGGCAAGTCCCCTACCAAAAATGTGGAGGAACAAGAAGATAGAGCTTCCTTGAACCTTGTAGAGGTAGAAGGAAGCAAAAACGTCCTCCCTTCTTCCTCTTAGGGTCATGGCTGCTATAGTGTCAAAGGGAGACCTTTGGGCTTTTGGAGGTGGAGATGGTGGTGGCTTTGGCTGCATTTGGATTTTAGGGAAAGAATGGAGATGGGATTGAGGTTAGGGTGCCATAAGCTTTGAGGAGGAGGAAGATAATGGAGGATGGAGGTGAACGTAGAAGAAGAAGGTGTGTGTAGTTTTTGAAAAACTAAAAAAAAAAAAAAGAGTAGTGAAGCGGAAAGGGCACTGGTTTCACTTAACTAGGGTTTCCTTTTTTTCTTTGGTGGAGAAGGCATGTTGGTGTAAGATGATAGGGGTAGGTGAGGGTGATTAGGTAATTTTATACATAAAGATACTAAATAATAATTAAATCAACTCAATACCATAATTAAATACTATTTTCATACATCATTCATCGAAGTAAATTTTATTTTAATGATGTATCTTGAAATTTAAATCGGAGAGAGTTCTAAATTTTTAAAATACTCTGATCCTTAATTTTTAAATAATCCAACACAACCACTAATATAAACACACACTCAAACTGCTAAGAGAATGAATTAAATCAGAAATATTTAATTATTTATGATCTAATTAATTAAGAAAATCCATCCCCAATAAAACTTAATTAATTCTAATTAACACATAATTATGACTAATTGAAAATCGGTATATTATAATACTTAATACTTGATTCCAATTTTATTAGCAATTATGATTCTTAATTTTTTGTAAAATTAGATATACTAATTTCCTTTTAGAATATATATATATATATATATATATATATATTAAAGAATAATATTTGAAAAAGGACTTGCAAAAATTAAACTAGATTTTTTTATTTTAGGGTCATTTGTTTAGAGAATGTATCAATTATAATTATTATAATAAGTATAGTTAATTATATTCAATAACCAATTATGTAGGATAATTTTTTATTAAATCATTTTTTAAAGAATATAATATGTTATTTTTCTGTATTTGAACATTTTCAAAGCTTGGAATTTTAAAATGAGATTAAATAATTAGTAATAAACTTATAATGGATTGATTATACTTAATTCCAATATTATTATGAATCATGATTCCTAATTTGTGGTTAAATCAGAAGTAGTGATTTTCTTTTAAATTATATATTTATTTTAAAGAATAATATCTATTATAGAACTTGGAAAATTAAGCCAAATTTTCAATTTTGGGTTATTTACAGAATACGTCATTTATAACAATTTTAACAAATATTATTAATTTAATTTATTAGCAATCATGATTCATATATAATTATTTTATACAATATAATGTGATTTGTTTATATTTATTTTGAAATTTAAAATTGGGATTAAATCATAAGTAATAATAAATACATTTGATTGGTCATAATTGATTTTAATTTTATTATCAATCATGAATCCTAATTTTTTTTATTAAATTAGATATACTAATTACATTTTAAATGGCATATTTATTTTAAAGAATGTTATTTGATATATGATATGGAAAAATTAAACTAGGTTATTTTTTTAAATAATAGATTATTTATAACAATAGTAATAAATATAATGAATGATTATAATTATGTGCATAGTCAATTATAATTTATTACCAAACATGATTCATAATTTTTTATTTAATAATTTTTTCAGAAAATATAATATGATAATATTTTAGATTTAAAATTTTTAAATTTGAAATTAAGATTAAATCATTAGTAATAATAAATATAGTTGATTGATTACACTTGTTCCCAAATTTATTATCAATTATAATTCATAGTTTTTTTTATTAAATCAGATATAATAATTTTATTTCAAATTATATAACTATTTTAAATAATAATAATATTTGATATAAGACTTCAAAATAATTAAACTTGACCTTTTGGGTTAGTCTTTTTAGAGAATTTTTTTATAATTATTGTAATAAATATAATAATATAACTATTAATTATATTTTATTACCAATTATTATTCATAATTTTTTATTAAATCATTGTTAGAGCGTATAATATGCTATTTCTTTTAGATTTTGTCATGTTAAAAAATTTTAATTTGAAATTGATATTAAATCATTAGTAATAATAAATATAAATTAAGACTAATTCCATGATAAAAAGAACAAACTCTAATTAATATAAATCAACACCTAGAAATTCCAATCCTGCTCCATTATTTTCCTATTGGTTAAAAAATCGAATCAGCATGCATTTTAAATTGCCTATTAAGAAACAAAGAATTATGTGTACGATCATTGAAGTCATGCAATTCCTCTTTGGGTTGACCTAGTGTATAATTAAAAATGGAATATAATTAGCTATTAATGATTTAGATTAATTTTTTCTCCATGGAGTTAATTCCAAGCAAGTCCGTTAGTTAAACATTAACTATAATTTTCTTGGTTATTATGATGACATAGGTGAAAATTGCACCATGAATAAGAAATATTTGAGAATGTCAATTCAAGTCATATCTTTAACTAATTTAATTAATATATTATTATCTATATCTTATATGTATTAAAACAATATCAAACGTATGATTCACCATAAAGATGATCATTAATAATGATTCTCTTTTCATCATAATATGTATGCTAAATGAGTGATACTGGAAAATTTATTTATTTACTTATGTACTCAATTTTTTTAATTGTTATTTTGTATTATATTTTATAGAAATTAATATATTTATGTAAAGAAATGCAATATTTTTTTTCAACTACACAGAGATGTATGGAGTATAGTTTTATAAATATATAAAAATAAATTTAATATTCAAAATATATTTTTTATTCTTAATTGTCCGTGCATTGCATTGCATTGCAAGGATAATAACTAGTTATTATAATATACTCAACACTAGCTACTTGAACTTAGAATAAAAATCATAAATTTTTTCTGTCAACATATTGATGATATTTTCTTTTCATCAAATTATTTATGTAAAGTTAAAAAGAGCATAAAAACAATAAATGAATAAAAATTATACAAATATTTAATAAATTTTAAATATATATCTTATTATGTAAAATTATAAATATATTTATATTATAATTTATTTCATACTAAAAATAAATTATTTGAATTATAAATATACATGAAATATATTTAACTACTAAATGGATACATTCATTTCTTAACCTTAAATTTTTAAAAATGAAATATTCCATTTCACCTCGTTATTCACCCTCTCGCATAAATGAAATAGTCCATGAAAATTTTATTTTTTTCCAATGGCAAGAACCCAATTAAAAAAATCTTATACACTATAAGAATCTACTTATAAATTTTTAAATTGTATAGACCTAATTAAAAATTGAGTGAAACTATGAGAACTTATAAAATAATTAAACCAACAAAAAATACTATAGTACGTTAAACTAATATTTTATATACCTTACCTCCCTAAATGATTATGCCTTTTGGTGTGCTCCACTATTGTTTCTTGAAAAAAAAAACAAAACGTAAATTTTTACAGTAGATTATATATCTTTACAATCTATTCCATTTATCTCCACTCATTTCATGTAAATTTTTAATACAATTTTCTGTATAAAAAATTAAAAACTATAATGGTCATTTCCTTATAAATTAATAATATTGTTTTATATAAAAATATAAAATATCAACGTTAATTATATTTCAATATAATATGTAAACATTTTTTTAATCAAAGTTTTTAATTTTTATTAAGAATACGTAACTGTAGAAAATATTTAAAGAAAATATATTTTCATTTTTGAAGAAAAATTGTTCACTCATTAATTCATTATCATAAAAAGCTCTTCTAAATTTTTTTTAGAGTTTGAATGTTAATTCTCTCAAAAAGATTGCACCTAGCTTACCACTGCCTATTAAACCCATATTAGTTTCAAGACATATTTCTAATTCTTTGTAAGCACAACAAATTCTAATGGAATATGGGTCTCTTTCCTCGTTGACAAACCAGTAAAAGTTATTGTAAGCAAAAACGGTGCATCTATTGGCACTTTTAATTGTTTATTCACACTCTTTATTTATTACTTTTATTTTGAGATTTGACTCCTCTAAATTGTGCTAATTAATCTAAAGTGAGAAGCACAGACACGTCAATTTGATGGTGTATCTATGTGTTCTGAAAACGGAGGGCGCCAAAATCAGGTGGACACCCACACGACACATGTTCGGCATTGTTTGGAAGGGTCCAATTTAAGAATATTTTCTTCAACTTGAACACATGGTGGATACGACTGGACACAATTCAAATATAACTAGAACATAGCTAAGATACACCGCGGATACTGCCAAGCACATTTTTTGTTTTTGTTTTCATCTTCCTTTGGACTTTCTTTTTTTTCCTTTCATTTCTTTGATGGATCCATAAAAATATGAGTGCTTAAAAATAGGAAGTGCAAAAGTGAAGATTGGTTGTTTATCATCTATAAAAATCTATGAGTATTGTATATTTGACTTCATATATAAACATATGTGATATTATGAATCGCAAATTGCCATTCCCACTAGTTGAGACGAGACTTGAATAATGCTTCGAGAAGAAACTAAAATTCGACGTTTGTTTTCACTTCTCTTTATCGAAAATAACCTTGAAACCCATCACACAACCAATTAGGCTCTATAACGACCGGTCCATGTACCACCCATGACATTCTAAAAAGCCAAGACGTTGGAACAGTAGGTGTGTAATTCAATTCTCCTATAGAAATTAGAACTGAGCATGATTTCTTTATTTGTTCACTCGGGAATATAATAGATCTTAATCTTTGTCACTTTTGGTACGTGTCACTAGAGTACAAGCCATGCAGGCTTATAAGTCCGTTGAAACATGAACAACCAAAATAGCAATTCATATAACAGTAACTTCCGTACGGATTATAATTATTGTTTCACAAAGCAATTAGCCAATTACACAAAACACATAAATAAGGTTGAATCCAATCTAAACTACAGCGTAAAATTCACTACATCCTGCTAAAAGTAAAGAAATAACCCTAGTTTTCCGAGATTCCACACCAAGACCCTGGAAATTCCAGGCCGCTGCAGACTCATGTCTAAACCAGGAAGACAGTTAAGTCTTCACAGTGTGCACACAGGAATGTGTAGTGGAAAAGCATCACAAGTAAAACAGATCCAAGAGTTACTATTGCACTGCAGTGACATTCCTGTACAGGCAGAGGTTGCCATGCAGCTGTTTATGAAGGCACAGTGGAAGCTCTTGAGGCCGCACCAAATAATTCAATTGACATTTCATGTCCTTGCTTATGTGTAGAACCTCAGCATGATAGCAATTCTGAATGTCAGGAAGGAGCCTTTGGTGCTATAATCAGTGAAGTTATCATCCATATCATAACAGATGAGTTATGGCACCAGTTCCATATTCTATGCGTCATCCAACTCAACGAGCTGTGCCCGCCTCTCGGCGGCCTTCTTCCGAATAAAAATGCCCCATCTCAAAGCTGCCTTAAGCTTGAGCCAACCCACAACAGCCTTTCCCGAGGAACGGTTTTGCTCATCGCCAAAGTTGTAGTTCATAGGGTTTGCAGCCATGCAAGCAGAAGAATAAGGGTACCCATCTTCAGCAGCATTAAAGGGTGTATTAGCTTGGCCACCCATATTAAAAATGCGGAGCAGATTTTGCATATCTTCATTTTCTAGCATCTCGTGACTTCTAAGACGAATTTCCTCCTCTGGGGAGAAATATTCAAATCCTCTATAAGTAGGATTAGAAATGCTGACATTCTGGAATCCAGGGGTGGCTGATTGTGTTGAACCAAGAGTCAGCCCATTTTCACTTCTTGGGAATTGAGCCTGCTGTGAAGTCATCAACTGGTTTTGTAGTGGGAATGCAGTATTATCATACTGAACAGAAGAATTAAGATTAGCATTCTGTAGTTGTAATGAGAATCTGGTGGTGGCTGTACCATCATGATAACCTGCACACATATTATTCATATCGTATGAGTCAGCAACCAATAAATGCTAGCCATCTGAGCATCTAAGGCAGAGTTTGTTTACTATCTCCGGGACAGAAATACAGAGACATTGAAGACACAAATCTGTTTGGTGGTGGAGACAGAAACAAGGAACAAAAAAATACAAAATTTCTGTATCTCCAAAATGTGGGGACAGGATACGGAGACAGAGATTCAATATTTTTTTCTCAATAATACCTTTATACATATTTATTATGTCTCTGTCTCCACTGTCTCCATTATCCCTATATTTTTGTCTCTATCCCCCTACCAAAACGCTATGGACAAATATCTAGATGACAAAAATATTCTACACGTTGATGTGGTATGGAATCAGCTCATTTAATTGGCCATGTAATGTTTTCAAAATGTGACACATGACATAACAAGCCTAACACACCAATATCATGTTAAGCACTAAAAAATCCAAGTACTATTTTCTAAATTAATTAGAATGAAGATAATGAAATTGTTTTTGGAGAAAGGGGGTAGGTGGCCAGGGCAGTGAAGAATCTTATAAGTTGAGAAAAGAAACATTGTGGATAGTAATGGGTGTAAGACTAAGTTGAAAGAGGAAAAGAAATACAGTAGGAAATAAAAGGAAATAATAACGTAAACTAAAAACAGCTGCAAAGGCATTTTGCATCTCTTGCTAATACAATACTGCATTAGAACTATATACCTGCAACAGTTACTCCTGGTTCTATTGAAGGCTGCCCTGTAGGCACAGGGCCAGGTAAACTTGAGATGGAGATGTGCTGATCAAGTGGGTTTGAATTTGAATAATCATGGGAACCCATTGGAGCCTGAGGCTGAGAGGTGTTCAAAGTCTTATTCTGATCGTAATTTAGGAGAGACTTGCCATCATATTCAATAACATGCATCCAATTTTCATATGCCTTCTTCACCAACGTGTCCACATAAACCTACAATACCAGAGACCATCCACATTTTTAGAACTTTCATCTTTTTCTTGGCTAAGAGTTTTAAACAAGAACATTCTTTTCTAAAGTTTCACATTTTCCTTTTTAGGAAGAGAAAAATTTCCCACCTTGTCTCATAACACCTATAATGATAGCAATACGTTATATTAAGCCAACAGCCTAATTATATATAGCCGATCGAGTGAGAAATCATATTTAAGCATATGATGGAAAGAAATCCAACAGTATAGCCAAACATAAATGCAAAATTTATTGTGCAGATTTACTTACCTTTTGACTGTCAGAGAGAGAATCAGCTGAGTAGTATTGATCATTGGCTATTAAGCCACTCAACTCACAGATGTTATTGAAAACGACACCAACATTCCTTGCATCCTCAGGATAGTATACATAAAGTTTTCCACCGAGAACACAAGTCTTCGCATGCTCAACCAGAACATCCCACATTTTATTTGACATGCCACTCCCTAGAATCTGCACAAGGATAGTTAACCTATGAAAAACTTGGATAAATAAAAAAACTTAAATCAACAAGTAAACATAGAGAAAAACAATTTGATTAACTTCACAACCCTCTCCCTGAGAAATAGTGTCCATATTCTTACATTTCGCAATCTCTGTGGGTCTCTGACCACCAGCCGTAGGACATCTTCAACAGTAAATATTCCTGCTTTATGCAGCCTTTTGTGGAAAGATCCATCCTTGCCGATCTTCTCAAGTCTCCAGACCTCATCAGTCAAGGCAGGTGGATAGTGTTTCTTGTATACTGCAATCAAGCAGATGTTTCCTTACAATAAGACCTGGACAGAAAGATAGCACTGAAACAATAAGGTTATGTACTTACATTCTCCACGGTGATCCTTAACAATGAAAGCTTCTGTTTTGGCTTCACGAATACGCATGCCCTCACAACAACCTGACGCAACTTTGAGCCCCAACCTGAACTTCCTACTCCTTATCCAGCTAGAGTTGTCTGTGAATGAAAGCTCACCCAGCGTACCTACACCATCCTTCAGTGTCACTTGAAGATCACCGGTCAAAACAGGCCTTTTTCCGTCTCGCTCTTTAACAACATGATTCTCAAACTCTTCTTCATTCCAATTATCATCATCCTCATTATTGAAATCCCCTTCAAGCACAATAATATCTAATTTGGCACATGACTCTGGACCAGATGTGACTACACGGCCTGTGTTTGAATCAATCAGAACAAAATGAATGGCTGCCCCCTGCTCTCCCTCCACCTTCCCTCCGGTAAAGAGAGGAAGGGATAGCCTGGTCTTGAACTGTAAACGTAAATTGCTACCATCACGGCCTTCTATGCGCTTAGGAGAAGTCCTGTATTTTACTTTTAAGTATTAGAAAAACAAATTATTGAAACAAATACATCAGAATAAGAATAGTTTTAACAACCACATGATATGCAAAAGCACCTGATATAAAACACAGTTTTAACAAAGCTGAACGGATAGAAAGATACCTCCCACTAAGCTTGGCAGGGCCTAGCTTTGCTAAAGCACGCTCGACTTCTTCACTAACCTGTTCAGCACCAAGCAAGATTACACATCATTCATACTGTTTAAGGGGATGATTGAGTGATAGATGCAAGTGATAACTTCACGTAGTGTGGTCTAGAAAATCAAACATTAAATCACAATTATTAGATTCCATATATTAAGAATTAATTGTGGAATGAACTCAAATTTCTTACAACTCTACGTAGAATAGGCTCCAATGATGAACAAAGTTTCTGCAGACTGTCCAGCTTCAGGGCTTCAACAATTACACTGCAAAGTGATGTAAATAAATGAAGAACAAGAACAAATGCATTCATCAACAAACTAAGGCATCAAGTCAACATACGAATATTATGGTAACCAAGTACACCTGTACCCACCACACGTGATACGTCCAACACAGGAATATAATATTGTAAACTATGGCGGGTATCAAATTACCCACACTTGGGAAAGATTTTTGTGTAAGCAAAGATCTTATTCACTCATTGTTATTGTTTGTACACAAAATCTTCATCATAACTTGTCAATTACCTGCCTCATCAGGGCCACTCCAGCTCTGCCGCAATAAGAAATCTTAAGAACATTTAATATTTAAAATTATCTCATATCATGGACGCAGCCAACTCTCTTGGCAGACAAAAGCCTACCATTAAATTCATATTCTTTTTTTAATGAAGTATTCGCAAAAAACAGTGCTTTTATTTGGAATAAATAAATAACTGGACATTGTTCCAGTTTTCTTATATTGTCTAATTCTGTATTAACAGCAAAACTTGCTTTCAATGAACTTGGCAAGGCTTTCGCATTTGGACCAGTTACATAGAAAGAATCTGCATATTTCTGAATATGGATATTGCATAACAGTGAGTGAAAACTCCTTTTTTTTTTTAAACTTTTTTTACACGTTGTAGACTCCCATAACAACAGTGCTTTCAGTGTTCTTAAATAAGGTGACAACAGATAACCATTTTTTTTTCTTAAAAAAAAAAAAACCTTCCGTTTATCATTTTCACTATCTTTTTCAGCTAAACAGATTCGAGCATAAAATCTGAGCAAATTCAAAACAAACAAAAACAGTAAGCAACAAAGAAAGTGGAATGAAAAAGTAGAAAACAGAGAAGAAAGTGAAAAACAATTACTAGTTTCCTACCTTGCAAGAGCAGGTCGCTTCCTTTGAGGCCGGTCTTCATCACCGGACGTTGACTCCAAACCTCGCTTCTCCCTCGATCTCTCTAAACACCTCGTTTGCATCGTTACTCTTTCTCTCTCTCTCTCTCTCTCACTGATGAAACCTCCCCGTGTTTGCTTGCTCAGAAAGTGAAACAAAAAAGAATCAAAATACCACCCACCACCCCACACAGCTAAGCTACTCTTCTCTTCTCTTCTCTTCTCCCTCACAGAAATATAATGAATCGTACTACTCACTTCAGGAATGAAAATTTTGCAGTTCGTTTTCTTTTTCGTTTGTTTAAAAAGCATCCAAACAGGCAGTGGTTGCTGGCAGATTTCGTCGTGCGAAACTGCGAATCGCTTTTTAAAGAGGGAGGGGGGTAATGAAGTAGTGGTGCGGAGAATTCCGAGTGGATAGAAAAGCAGAAAGTGTGAAAATCCAAAGAAAAAAAGTTCAGAATCTCAGAAATTTCGGGGAAGTGTCTGCGAATTTTCTCCTCCTCTTCGTTTCAACGCTGTTTTGCAATCTGACAGACACTTCCCTTTCTGTCCCACGAACCAAACAAACAAAAAAGACCTCTCTCCCTCTTTTTCTTTTAGTAGATACCTATTTTTAGTAGATACCTATTTGATCTCTCAAAACTATTTTTATTGAACTATTTTATCTTTTAAAAAAATAAATTAATCTTACAATATTAAAAATAATAGATAAATTAATCTTTTTATTAATTTTTTTATTAGTGAATTTACACACATAATATAATATAATAATAAAGTGTCATTAAAACATTAGAGGTAAGTTAAATGAAGCTATTTTGAAACATATTATACTCATTTTAGTATATAAAAATTACGCAAAATGAATCATTTTATGACTTATAATAGAAATTTAAATGACTCATTTTATGAATTTCAATCATTAAAATGAATTATTTTAAACTTTAGTCCACTTTAAATGACATATACATCACTTAAAATCATGTTAGTAGGTCAATGTATAATTATATTAGTATTTCAAGAATCAAATATATATAGAAAGACTATTATATCCTATTATTAAAATTTTAAGGAATCACAAGTTTAATTTCAAATTTTTAAAAGATTAAATAATCTTATAAAAAATTTTTAAGGAACTACCAGAATTATTTATTCTTTTTCTTTTTATAGTAAATATTCCTATCTCTCTAAAATTTCAAAACTATTTAATCCATTCAATTCTGGAATAAGCTTGTGCTACTTTCAAATTTTAACAATAGAACATAATAATTTTTATGTGCATATTTAATTCTTTAAATATTAATAAAATTATATATTAACTTATTAATAGGACGGTAAGTGATATGTATATTACTTGAAATAAAATAAATTTTAAAATGACCTATTTTGATGATTAAAATTCATAAAATGAATAATTTAAATATCAATAATAAGTCATAAAATAATTTTTTATATAATTTTATATATTAAAATAAATATAAAATATTTTAAAATAATATTATTGTTCTTACATATAATATTTTAATGATATGTCATCATTTTATTGTATAACGTGTAAATTTTCACTATCAAAGAACTAATAAAAGAAATTTTTGAGAGATTACAAGATTTCTTTTTAGAATAAAATAGTCTAATGAAAAACGGTAATAGATCAAATAAAGTGTTCAGTGTTCACTCTATTTTTTTCAATTTTTTTAACTTTTTAGTTTCTTTTTATTGGCTAACGCTGTGAGTGATGGTTTTAACGGTCTGCGAATCTCTGAGGGCAGTCGAAATGGACCGTGGGACTTGGATCATGCGGCTGCAGAAGATCTCGAAGTTTGGGCCGTTTGATTAATATACGAATCTTTTTGTCAATATTTAAAGGGACTTGCCACGTGAGGTGATGCAGCAGGCGCGGTTTACTCATCGGATGACCTGACATCACATTACTTTGGTGTCTTTGGTCTAGCCGTCCGATTTCAGGGTCTTGCTGATATTTACGTTTATCATTTGGAAAAGGAAAACTTGTCGCTGAAAGATGTACAAGAAGAGTTGTCATTACATAGGAACGAAAGAAAAACAAAAAAGTTATTCTATGGGCGCTTGTGAAGAAATTATAAGAAGCAAGGTTTAAAGTTTTTTTAACGTATTTATTGTCTTGAAAATTTTTAAAAATCCATTCTTTAATATAAAATTTTCTATTTTTAATTTCTTAACCTGTGAAACAGAAGGATATATGTCACTGTAGCTCATTGAAAGGTCACACATGAGAAGAAATGCTTAGATGTACTAAGATTAAAAAAATATTTACTTTAATTTACATATTAATTAATATATAAGTTTTATGGGTTATAATTATCTTCCATTTATCCTATATTCTTAATGCAATAACTAATTTGTCAAACAATAAATAGAGCCGAATAAATATTTTGTTTACGCTAAAAGTACTTAAGAATTTCTCCACAAGTCAAACAACAAATATCAAAATACTCCTTTCTTTGTGATAATTTTACTTTTCCCTTTTCAAGGAATTTTTTGTTTATTTTTGTTAATGGTTGTGTAAGGCTCATTTTGAAGGATAATAATTCGTTTTTGTTTAATCTATTTGTGATACCTGAAGAACACGTATTCGTAGGCAAGTTTTGTACTGCCCTAAGATCCTTATGACTCCACCCGAGTAGTGAATCACCTCAAAACCGTAACTAAGTTCTTTGAACTAGATTCTCTATTATGCGAACAAATTGGCCAGAACGAGCTTTACTCATCAGACTGAGCAGTGAGCCCTTTCTGTGTCAGTTAGGTGGCACATGCTCACTGCAGCGAACAATCCTCGCTGTAGCGAGTGAGGGTATTTTTGGGCTCACTGCAGCGAACTTTACTCACTGCAACAAGCATCCCGAGTTAGCATAGTATAAGTGAAACGACGCCATTTTGTTTTGACCCCAAAATAAAACCCATTAGGTCTCCCCTCCCTACAGAAAAGGCAGAACGCAGAAACCCTTTTCCCCCTCCATTTTCATCTCGTCTTCTCTCATTTTTCTCCAATCTAGCTCCCCCAAATCATCAAGGTAAGTTTATGTTGTTAGATTATGTCTTCATTCTCTCTATTCTTCCATGATCTTGAGTTGGGTCTTATTCTTTCTCCCATTTTTTGTCAAGTAGGGCTGCTTCCCCAATGTTATTAGAGCTAGATTAGATTTGTTTAGAGATTAGCGTAGACTAATCTTGAGTCAATATTGCTCTAGGGCAGTTGTTGGTGTCATTCCATGCTTCAGAGGTCAAGTTGGTGGTGCCCACAGACTCCCGGCTCCATACGGTGAGTGGGTTCAAACTCATGACCTTAGTTTTATCATTATAACTATGTTTTATGCATTATGGTATTATAAATATGAAATTTGAGATGAGCAGAGGTAGAGAATATGATTTTATATGATTACGTTAAATTAGAAAAATTATGGTTTACAATAATAACATAAAAGAAAAAGTTTTACAAAACCATAGAACCATGATTGTTGTGTTGTATGCATGGAAAATGTTTGAGATGCTAAAGAAACGATTGTTGGAAGAATATATGATTTTATATAGTTGCTTTTTATTCAAATATGTTTTATGAGTTTATGAGACTATTATGTTTTCAAGATTTGGATTTCAAGCTATGTTTTGAATATTCAGTCAAGATAATTATACATGTTAGAAAAATATGAACAAGAGTATGACCCAGCTTTACAGATAAATATGTTAAATGTTTTTCGAGTTTTATGATTACGAATCTCAGTACTTTGAGCTGTGATTTTTAGATTATCAAGCATATGGAAAGTTATGTTAGTTTAAGATTTGAATTTAGAACTTTAGTTTAGAAGTATCAAGAGGTACAGAATTCAGTATGATTCTTAGCAACTACCAGATACATATTCGATGGGCTTGAGATCGATTTGCCTATGAATGGGTGATCCCTTGGGCACGATTTTCATAGTCACAGTTATGCTAAAGTTAGATTGTTAGAGTTATATGAATCCAGAACTCTTAGTGTACTAAGAACTTAGGGGCTCTTGTTCGCCAGGGACTGAGCACCTATCTTCTAGTTATGAATTTTCAGCATTGTTGATTTTATCTATTCTTAGACAAGTTATGTATGATGAGATTCATTAACCAGAATTACAATTTAAGTTGAGAAAGTAGTTAACCTTGGTACATCTAACTGCCAAGGAGGCAGTGTACCAAGTGGCCATGGAGGCAATCCCTTTAAACAGCCATGAAGGCAAACCCAGTAAATAGCCATGGTGGCAATCCCTTTAAATAGCCATGGAGGCAAACCCAGTAAATAGCCATGGTGGCATACACAGAAAATGGGACCTAGATAGGTACCCACAGCTCGTCCACCAGGGATTATGTGACTTCACAGTTTCAGTTATTATATATGTATTTATTCTGTTCAACAGATACTGTTTCTCTAGGCTTTGTCACACTTTAGTTAAAGTGAATTTGTGTTGCTTGCGAGTTTACAATTATTTGTTCATGAAATTATAAAATGATAAATGATTTCGTTGTTAGAGTAAGAGCTTAGAGATGCTTTTCTCTGAAATTATAAATACAAAGATATCTTTTTTATATATAGTTATACGAATGAATATTAAATGATTATGATTGTTGCTTGCATGGTATTATATATATATATTCTTTTGTTGTCCCATGTAGGTGATGGATGAGAGCTCACTCACTGAGTCCATTGACTTACCCCCCTCCCTTCCTCTCATAGTTGCAGGTACAGGTTCAATCTCTGTCCAGCCTTGTTGACCCAGCAAATTCTAGTGGTAGGCCTTACTTGAAGTGAGGCTTAGTTTAGAATTATGTCAGTAGTAGAGGTGCTCCAGTAGGTGTGCAAGCAGGATCCCGGCCATGCATTTAGTTTCAGAGTTTGTATAAAATTTCAGTATTTGAGATAGTTATGTATATGTTTTCAGTTTACAAGCATAGATTTGAAATGGTAAAATTGATTTGAGTTTACGTAACACCCCATAAATGTATTTATAGTTCAGTTTCCAAATATTAAGTTGATTTTTAGATTTAAAATTTAGATTAAGTGATAAAACAGTTTATGTTTTCATGGTTTACATGTTTATTGGAAATGTCATAAAATTTTCTATATTAAGGTATTTCAGTCTTGCGAAATTAGATATTAGATTTTGAATAAATATTTGGCTAACGATTTAGAGGAAATTATGTTTTTAAAAAGTAATTTAAGTATAATATTATCATAAAGTATGCATTCATAGAGACACGTCACCCATAAGGCTTACGTGGGGATGAGATTCCTCACATGTTGATCACGTTCCCAAGTTGGGTCATGACACTTTTTTTAGTTTTCAATGTCAATTTTTTGTTTAGTCATTATAACTTATAAGGCTTGCATATAAAGATGGGTATACGGGCTGGCCTGATCTGTTTAGTCCGGTCCATGACATACTACAATTAAACGAGCCGGATCAGGTCGGTCTATTTCATAAATGAACTTGACTTTAGCCTAGTTTGCGTCCACCTAGCATAAGCCTACAACTCTGTGGACCAATCTGCATAACTTTTTTTGCTATTCATATTTTTTGCCTCGCATAAGCTTGCAACCACTCAGACCAGTTCGTGGACCAACCATGGACCAGCTCGCGTAACCTTTTTTTTTCTTTCATTTTTTTTTGACTTTATTTTATACCCTGTATTATACATTTATATTTATATAGCATATTTTACCTCGCAAAATACATATACACATTTTTCTTTGCTGTATCCAATTTTCAATTTAAAATTAAAACAAATAATAGTACTAATTATTAAATACTGTAAATATTAAAATTAAACATTTATTTTCAAAAATCCAAATGTTAAGTTTTATAGAATTAAACGTGGCCCTTCCCCTTGGGCTTGAATGCGAAATAGTGGACTGGTGTAACATTGAAGCATTCTCTTGCTTATGCAGGTTATCAAGTTGGTCCACAAATCTGCGAAGTTTCATTTAAATTGCGATTTAAGAGTGCGGTAAAAAAGTGCACTGATTAATGATTAAAAATTTTTAATTTATTTTTATACTAATTATGAGTTAAATGAGTCGGTCCCTCGATCGTGACCTGGCTTTACTTGCACATGACAAAACCGAGAATTCTTGTTGTTTTGGTCATGTCTTGTTTTATTCGACAGCAGAGGAAAGTTGATTGAGTAGCAGAGTGAATAAATAAGCCCAAACCCTGCCTTATAAAGACCAAAAATAAACACAAAATAAAGCCCGATAGGTCGGGGAACAGACGGAGCCCATTAAATTGAAGCCCACAGTATTTCTTCTATAGAAGCAGAGGCGGTTGTGAGATGTCAGGTCGCGTCGTAAGTGGTTAGCATGGTTGGCGTCAAACTGAAGAAAATCCAGCAAAGCAGCATCAACACTTACGTACTGTTCCAAGTTTAGCGCGTTTCGCATAATACAACGTTGACTGTTAGGATCAGTTATATCCTCCCTCAAACTTGCCCAACGTCAAGGCCGGGGTTATTCTGCTTATCTGGCAACTCCTATCAGAATCAAACCGGTCCCACCAGTTTAGTTCTCTCTCTCTCTCTCTCTCTTCCCCAACATTCATTCATTCTTTTCTGAGCCTTCAGAATTGAATCGAATTCTCAACTCAATCGATCTTGTTGAGATGGACCCATCCGACCACCACCAACACCACCAATGCCCGTTAATCTCGGACCGAGTAACTGTCAACGGCGCCGTCACGCCCCTCGCTCTCCTCCCTGACGGCAGGCTCTGGTGGTCGGAGGGATTCCAACGCTGTATCTCCATCGAGAAGGAACTTCTCGGCTTCGTCGCCGATGGCCCTAAGATCACACTCAAGATCATTGTCGAGGTCGGAGATGGTTGCTGCATCACCGGTGGACTCGTCACAAACGACGTCGTCTTTCAGCCATCCTCCCACGAATCCCATACCCTCTGGTGTCAAAAGCTTCGTGAATTCATTGATTCTCTCGGTAAAAAAAAAAAAGAAACTTTACCTAAATATTATAATTCATAATGTGATGATATAAAATATGATTGTGTTGTTTTCTGAATTCTGAAATGTGGAGCTTGCGTTTTTTTCTTTTTTGGTTTTCTGTTTTTAGGTCGACCGAAGAGGTTGTTTGTTTTGGTGAACCCGTTTGGTGGGAAGAAATCTGCTAAAACGATTTATTGGGAGCAAGTGAATCCTCTTCTTGAGGATGCTCAAATTCAACTTACTGTCCAAGGTGCTCTCATTCTTCAACCTTGTTTCATTTATTGCTATTACTATTGTCCCTTTTTTTTTTTTTTGAAAAATGGTTTCGTTTGTTTTGTTGATTTAGTTTGTTTTATGTTGTATTGTATTCCTCAGAGACACGGCATCAGCTCCATGCCAAGGAACTTGCTCTTTCCCTGGATATTACCAAGTATGATGGGATTGTTTGTGTTAGCGGAGATGGAATTCTGGTTGAGGTTAGTTTCATTGCCATCTTCACTTGTTGGAGTAATTGCCCTGTACCATGAGTATTATATACCAGTTCTGCACGGGTTCATTTATGACATTGTCGTCTTTGTTCTTTATTTTTTTCCCTAATCTTACAAACATAGCACATTTTAGTAGGTTGTTAATGGACTGCTACAAAGAGAGGATTGGCAAACTGCAATAAAGATGCCCATTGGGGTAGTTCCAGCAGGTGAGTACTTTATCTAATTGACTTTATTACTTTGAATATCAGGAATGGTGTGATGGGGCTAGTAGTACTTGCTGGATTTTGTTCACAAGGTTTATTTCTTTTTTGTAGATTTGAGTGTATGTGTAATTTTACAAATTTAGTTATGCCAAGCTAAAAAGTTATTCCATGCTTTGAAGGTACTGGAAATGGCATGGCGAAATCTCTTCTTGATTCAGTTGGTGATCCTTGTAAAGTAGCTAATGCCGTTCTTGCCATTATACGAGGTTTTAATCCATTTAATTAAGTCATTCAAACATGTCAAATAATGGCCAATATATTTTCCCATGCTGTTATGAAATTTATATTTAACAATGACAGGCCATAAGCGATCACTTGATGTGGCTACAATCACACAAGGAGAAACCAGATTTTTCAGTGTACTGATGCTTGCATGGGGTAGTTACTCTCAACCATCTATTGGATTCTGCGAATAGAGTAGTAACAGATATGCTAAAACATCTAGACAAATAGTTTCTTGTTATTCTTTTCTTTGTCAATTTATCCCAGACTAATGTCTGAATATGGCTCTGACCGTGATATTCACTCTGACATATTGATATGAGCTTAGGATGGGGCCGCATCACATATTAATGACAATATGATATCCGTTAAAGATATTGTTCTATTTCAGGTCTCGTGGCAGATATTGACATAGAGTCTGAAAAGTATAGGTGGATGGGAAGTGCTCGTCTAGATTTTTATGTTAGTAAGCCATTTGATAATTATGACTAGTTTATTTATGATTTTCTTTTTTCATTGATTTGTGTGTATCTTTTGAATTGCAAGTCATGCATTTTAGTTTTGGGTATTTTACAACCTGAATTTGTTTATGACTTTGTGTCGAATGCCTTCAACTACTTAGTCAGAAGATATACTCTTGATTTCTAGCACTAGGGTCAGATATAACTAGCTGCAACACAGACTTTATGAAACTGCCAATCTAGTCTTTTGATATATTCTTTTACTGCCCCTTCCTTCTTTAACTTTGGTGCTGTTTCTTTTCAGTCTCTTGCAGTTTCCATCTATTTAGATCTTTTTTACCGTAACCATAGCCGTCCAAATTTTAAATTGAACGAGAATTACACCATGCATGAGGAGACTTTGCCAGCTTTATAGAGACGTTTTTCTTTCTTTTAGTTTAATCCCTCGTTTAGTTCAGTTCTGGTTTGAAGGGTGATCCTGACCTCTATTTGTTATGGCCTTAAAGTATAAGATTTGACACAACCATGCTTTTCTCACTTTGCTTGTTGTTGAGGTTTTGAATTGCATTGTCATACTTGTTCGCAATTAGTTTGACAGATAAGTGATTGAAGTTAGTCATTATTGTTTTCTTTATTGACTGCTTGCCTGTTTTAGGCTCTCTGTCGATTATTCAAATTGAGGCACTACACTGGACGTCTTTCTTTTGTGCCTGCACCTGGGTTTGAAGCTTACGGGGAGCCCACAAGTTACCCTGGTGAAACCACTAGCAAAGGCAACATAAGTGAAGATGTTAAGTTACAGAAGCTTTGCTATCAAGGGCCTGAATTACACGTGGAAAGCCTGGAATGGAGAGTTATAAATGGACCCTTTATCTCTGTCTGGCTTCACAATGTTCCATGGGGTGCCGAAGATACCATGCCAGCACCTGATGCAAAGGTTGGTTTTGTGTGTTAAATAATTTAACTATATTGTTTTACTCTATACACACTCTGTTTTCTTAGGGAATGTTTGTGAATTTGGATTTTAAAGAGGAGATAATGGGAAGGAAGGGCTTGTAGCAAGATTTTAAAATTTTACATTATAAGCTCTCCCCTCTTTTTCCCTCTAAAATTCAAAGTCATAGACATACTCTTAATGTTATAATGGGAAATATTTCCTGTAGCTTCCATGGCAGCAATGGCACCATTAGTTGGATCAATTCTTTATTAATTTGATTCCAAATGTGTCCCATGGATGCTATTACACAAACAATGAGGTTATGAGGAATGATTATTTGCATCTTAATTTGCTTGATTTTAATGAATGTTACTGTTGATAATTATACTTCTAACAATTGAAATGGGCATGATGATATAACAACAACGGCCATGGTAATTGAAGGATAAAAGTTAGCCGCCAAATTGAGAATAAATTTCTATACTTTCTTTTGTTGCTTCCAGTACTTAGCACGCCTATGACAATTTTGCTTCTCTCATTTTTGTTTCGTAAGCATTTTTACTTATAATTGATAGGTATCGTTTTGCAAGGTTGAGCCTTACAAGTCCTTTGTTACTATACTGTGGTAAATGCAGTTCTCGGATGGTTATCTAGACTTGATCATTATCCAGAATTGCCCAAGGTTACCATTGCTGTTAATGATGACAGAATTGAATAAGGGAGGTCATGTAAAATCCCCATATGTCACGTACCTAAAGGTGTGATCATCATCAATTTGTCTCAGTATAATATATATATATATATATAGTAACAGTTACTTTGAGCTCTGCATTGGGTTTATTTGCATGACCAAATTAGTTAATTTATGTATCTTGCAACGATTTGCAGGTGAAAGCTTTCGTCTTGGAACCTGGCCCACGCACTAACAACCAACGGAAGGAAGGGATCATAGATTCAGATGGTGAGATTCTGGCAAGGGGGAAAGGAACTTACAAGTGTGAGGAGAAGGCTTTGATGGCTTATGATAAACTTCAGATGACAGTGGATCAAGGTTTAGCTACACTTTTCACCCCTGTATAATATAGTACTCGTGGCTTAATTATTGTCGTTAGCCCATTCCACACATATTGCTTCTGGTTGCGCACATGTTGATATTGACAACCTTTCTTGGGATATGTATACTGTACAGCACCAGATATATATATTGGAATGAGTATAGATTTTATCAAGTCTCCTTTACACCGCGAAATTGAAAGAGTTGAGAAGAATTTTTTATTCTTAAAATTTTGTTTTGTTAAAATGCAATTGTTTTTTTCTGTCTTTAACTCTCTATGGACTAAGCCTTTGTAGTTAAATAAGTGTTACGACCACAACATCACGACTTTGGAAAAGGTGTTATACTGTTACTTAGCTACCGTCCTGAATTTAAAGTTTCGAGAGAATTTGAAAAAGAAAAGAAAGAAAAAACCAACCAAAACCCAATCTGTTTCATTATGGGCCCTTTTATTGGGACAATGCTCATTAGTCATTATGGACCTTGAACTGCATTAGGTGTGCTAGTAATGCTGCGGGACACATCCAAATTTTTCGGTGAATGCTTTAAATAGATCCCTAAAAAACTAAGAGTGTAATTGTTGGGCAGATCTACATGTTGAGGTGCTGGGGCGGGTGCCTCCACAAAAATTTTAAATTTTATAATAATTATATAGTTTTACTATTTTTTTTCTCCATTGTCTTATTGAATTTGTCCAATATTAGTTTTAAATGAGATAAAATAATAAGATACAATACATTCTACTCATTTCTATATTGATGTATTATCTTTGTCCAAGGTTTCAAAATTTTCTGGATTCATCGCTGGTAATTGTCATGCACCGACAGTGTAATCATTTTTACATCGTCAAGCAATAAAAATTGTCATATGGTCCATCATCAAGTCATGTCTAATTCAAATTTTTAAAAATCACATAAAACATATTTTATGGTTCTTCACAATTAAAAATATAGGACAAACTAATCTCTTTTTGGTATTTTGATAGTTTATTTATCTTATTTGTTTTTGTAGGGATTAATTAAAAAAATTTTACAAATTGTCGAGATCAATTTATCCTAAAGTTCTTCGAAAATATTGAGGATTGACTGACCTGTTTTATATTCTTAATTGTAAGGGATGATAAAATATATTTTTTATTTTTGAGGAATTAATTTATAAGACTTTACTTTTTCAAGACTAAGGGGTTTGCTCAATTTTTTGTTTACTAACCGGACTTTCATTCCAAGCCGAGATCCGTCCAAAAGAAGTACAACAGAGAGTGATAACTCATTAGGCTTGGGCTGATGCATGATTCCAACAGATAGTCGTGAACACTGAAAGCAAAAATTTGGTTTTGTTAATTACAAAACCCGAAACTGAAAAATTTGATTTCTCTTTCTAAATCATTAGCCTACTCTAATGTGGGCCACGGGTTGGCTAAGTCACTTTTATTAACAAATAAACCGCAAGTTAGTTGCTGGCAACACCAGTATTGAACAAGTTGATTCTTGACAACACTTAAAAGTTATTAGATGAAAAATATTAATGGTATTAATAATAATTTTATTATAGGACGAATTAGTTCCTAACATCATTTATACATGAAAAAAATCTCCATCCCTTATCCCGTATCCCCTTCTTTCCTTTACCCTCTTCATCACTGCCACCACCACCACCACCATCACAGCCACTATCTCATGCGTACCCTTCATCACCCCTTTCCCATACAAACTGAGGCCACCATCACCATCTTTAGGCTTCACCCCACAACTTGCTTTTGCCTTAGCCTAGCCATGCACAGTAACCAACAAAGTCATCACAACACCATCACATCACCACCCACATCCACACCCACACTTCCTCACCCTTCATCAACCCCAGGCATGAGCCTTCAAACCACAAAAATCGAATCCATCATTAACACCTATCACAATCATCTTCAACACACATCCCCCTTTTATCAGTCCAATTACCCCAACTTCAACCACATGTCAAAACCTTCACTACAGCCACCCACATGGACCATTGCCTGTCATCACAAAGCCACCACTGCGATATTGATCATTGCCTGCAGCAAAACCTCCACTTTTGCCTTCACCCTGTGCCTTCATTCCCCAGGCCGACGCAAACCGCTATCGCAACGGATAGCACTGTGTCGGGCCTTCCCTGATTGCCCTTTGTCCACCGCCATCTCACCATGACTGATGCTTTATTTTTCTTTTACTCTTATGTGTTGAAACCAATTAGGCTTAGGAATTTGGTTGTTTAGTTGATCTTTTTACTTTTTTTTTTCTTTGTTGTTAGTCTAAGTGCTTGTTTCATTTTTCTCTTTTTTGGGTCAGCACATGTGGGGGTGGTGGTGTGGATGGAGGGGTGAAGGAAGGAAGGGATGGGAGATGGGGATTGTTATTATTACCATTATTTTGTATAAATCATGTTTGAGACGAATTTGTTTGCTAATGAAATTGTTATTAATATTGTTAATGTTTTCTGTCAAAGGGCCGCTAAATGTTCGATTTTTAACATTGTTAGGAATCAACTTGGCACTTTCTAATTGTTAGGAATTAATTTGTCCAACACTAAAATTGTTAGGGAGTAACTAAGAGGTTTACTCTTTTATTAACTCACTTTTTTTCTGGATTTTTCAACCATTAAAAGTTCCAGGAAAAAAAAAACATAGAAGTTCAAAACTCATATTCTTAATTACACTTCATCAATTTCTTTTTCTTGTACATGAATAAGCATCAGCAAATATCAAATTAAAGTTGCACAACAATATTTATCCCGTGACACTAAATAAAATTTGTACAAAATATTTATTACTGGCGCAAACTTTCTGCCTTGATAGTCATAAGCAAACTATAGAAAGCCGTTTAAAGTCAATGTTTATAAATTCACATTTGTACGCAACCATGAATATAGAATAGTACTCGATAGTTCTGTACCCAAAAAATGCAAAGATACCGTGGGGAGGCATAAGCCCAATAATAGCAGTAGTTTCTGTCCTAGTTGGTCCTTAAATATATCCTTTACTAGCTGCAGTAGCGTACGCGGTAATAGCAAAGATATTTTCTTTTGTCCCATGCTGTTATAGAGTAATTGATAATTCATAATGCCACTTTGGATAATAGGTTTGTTCCTTTATGTGAATCAAAGGGGTTTCTGCGTCCTGGCAGATGTGATGGGGCGGGAAGACAAAGGCCAACCTCTCCGGCTTTATTTTGCTTCTTTTCACTTTTGTTATTCCCACGACTTGAAGTCAAAGGTTTCATATTATAGGTTGCATGTGCTGAACAAAATGTCATAATAAAAGTAGTGAATTAAACTTGAAGGCAAATGCTTGGTTAGTTAGTAGAAAAAGGTAAGAAGAAGAAAGTGAAAGTCCAATAAATTAAAGTTCAAAAGAAGAAGGAACAAATTTTGGTAGAGTGCAATTGATTTTTAAAATTGAAGTTAGTTTATATACACACCATATTAAAGAACAATCTCTGTACCTTTTCCTAAACCGTATCTTGGGAGGCATTTGGGAAGGTTTGGGCTGCTATTAAGGTTTAAAAGATGCGCTTTTGGGAAGGAGCAATGCCGACTTGGATGCTCGACATTCTAATGCCCGGCTGAGTTGCCTAGTATCTATTGGAAAAGAGAAAAAAGCAACCAAGCATAAGTGAATAGGAAGAAACTGAATACAAATGACAAACTGCCACTTCATTCGATCCGTGATAAAAGTCGGGCCGAAAAGTGTTTTCCTTTGGGAAGTGGGGGAAATGGTGATGATACAGAATGATATTGTCAGCACTGGCAAATTAAGACTAAACAAAAGGGTAAACAACCACCTAAAGAACTGGTAGAAAATGTCCAAGTAGAAACTAGTTTTATCTTTTGAATAGAAACTTGCATGAATAATTTATTCTACCATATATATAAGAGGGGGGGGGGGGGGGAGATGTTTTTAACGATTTGTTCCTTCAATATGGAAATTTCGCATTTATGCCGAGCATCCTAGTTTAATTTAGATTCCTGACAAAAAGAACAATATAATCAGTGTCATAAAAGACGTATTTGTCACTGAAGGAAAACTTATTTATATTTTCATTTTCATATATATACGTTGAACGATTAAATTATATTCAAGAAATTAAAAACACGAACAACGACCAAATTATAATAAATAAATGAATACGCAGTTATACACAGAAGAAAAAAAATATATAAACAAACACGGTTCAATTACTTAGAATAAGACATGTGATGCTTGAGTCACATGGGAACTTTCATAATCCTAATTAAGAATTTCTCCTCTTGAAATTAAATATGTGTGGCTGGTAATACCTTTATAATTAAGTAAGGCATAATAGTAAAACGTGAAATGGAATAATTGTGTGATTGCTTTTTCATGTTTGCATGCATGTAAAGTGACACTTTCTATGATGACAAATTTGGTTAACAAATAATAAAAGCCAGAGGCGCAGAGGCCTCTACCTCAGACACAACTAATTAACATGGGTATATAATATATGCCCACCCAAACTGCTTTGAAATTTAAATCATACTAATGGAAGGCGATCAGGGATTGGTTGTACTGTTCATGGATCGGTGGGGATTCTTCTAATTAATCGTGTCAGCAAATGAGAATTTTCTTCAGGACATGCAAACTTACATAAGTGTAATTTAAGATGACATAAGTGGTCATCTAACAAAATTACATAAACTATACTGAAAAATATAATAAGACAAAAGAATGTAATGTTGCATATAATCGCATAAATGCTAATTGAAAAGGAAAACATACTCCTTATTATTAAGATAAGTGATGGGATAGAAAGAAAATGAAAATAAAAATGATAATTAATAGTAAATATCATGTGAAAACAATGAAAGCAGCATGTGTAAGCCGCTTTTTCATATGAATATTTAAAATTTCCCCTGTTGGGTACTCGTCAATCATGGTGTACCATCATTACCATCCTCAATGTCACATCGCTACCAATACCATGATTGTGTTGCTTACATCTATTGTAGCGGAGTTAAGCATATACAACTTCTAAAGTATTTACCGAAAAACGTTTAAAAAAGAAAAGAAAAGAAGTAGTTACAAACATGCGCACTGCTTCTGCCATCCTGGATTTTTCCGTGATTATGGCCATCATCGAATTAATTTAAAGCTTAATTAAGAGTTAAGTAGCATATCAATACAAAATCAAAGCATCCAGGTGATTATCTTATCATTTATTGTGTTCAACTGATCACGTATTAGGCTATTGGCTACTATATATCTCGGATCCCTCGTGGCAGCAACCAAACGCAATAAAAAGTACTACATGAAACAACTACTGATTATATTTGGTGTTTTCTCACCACTGAAAGCGGAAAAATAAAGATCAAGTGGTCCATAAACATTTATCATTGTCTCATGTGCATGGTTATATTCTTTGTACATAAGTGTGCAGATTAGCTATAGATTTTCATTTTAACAACTCGATGAGTGACCTAAAGTTTTTTTCAAATTCAAAGAGGGACAGAGATAGAGAAGGAAAAAAAAAACCAAAAAAAAGGCTTTGTTACTAACTTTTTCTACTTGTTCATCGTGAAAGCATAGAGTCAAGCCAACCGGCAGAAGCTAGTAGTAATAAAGTGTATATATAGCACAACACTAGTGGACAACAACAAAAGTTGGAGTATGGCCTCCATTACTTCTTTTTTTTTTTTCGTTGGCTATCTCTCTGACTGAGAAAGTGCATGCAGCAGCAATAGCTAGCTTTCAATTCGAAACTCTAAAGAGACGCCTTTGTGACGTTATGTGTAAACTGTGTCAACACTATTCCTGAGCGCTGAACGATACTGTTATAAGCGCTGAAAAAGGTGACTTGCATTATAATTGCATCCATTGTCTTGCTTTTTTTCCATTAACACACCGTCAATGAAGAATTAATATGCACAAATAAAAATTGGTTAATTTGATAACTTCTATAGGGAAAGCTATCTTCAGTTGTACTTCAGCAACCTCCAGTTGATACCCCATAAGTCATTATTCTCCCACGATTTAATGCATTCAAAGTTCTCTTCACTTTATCTTTTTTTATTATTTTGTTTCTAAATGCAAAAGATATTGTTATATATTTCCAACCCAGTATTCGAACTTCAACGCAACTATGCCAACCTGAGACGGCTAACTACACGCATTATATTATCAAGGTTTGGCGCTACACTCAAGAGCTATATATAAGTGTTGTCACACAGTACCAGTACTTGTTAACTAATTATATTTGATGTCTAAACTCCAAATACCTTTCCTAGTTGCTTGCTTAAATTAACACAAAAATATGTACCAAATTCGAAAATGTGATGAATTAGGTAGTTACTAGTCGTGATTATTATGATACAGTAATTGATCAATGCCTGTGATGGAATTGCCTAGGTGGCTTCACATGTCCATGACATATCTCTGTTGGCTCAACGACGTCATTTAGATCAGCGGCTACACACAATTTTCAGCTCCACCCTGATTTAGAGAGTAACTTTCTATTTGAATGCCAGTGGAACTCGTCATTGTGGTCTTCGTTTGATTTGTCGCCTCAGACGTTGACGATGAAGAGTGGCGGGTAGTATTCTAGCGAATCATTGCAAAAGAAGATTAAAGGAAAAAAGCAATTTGGTCTGGAAAGTCAATTGGTCTTTTTAAATTTTGTGAGAGAGGAAACACAATATAAAAGGAAATTATGAATTAACTGTCCACCTTGGATGAAATTAGTGAAGGTGGTGTTCATTACTGGTCCCGTTCCTAATTCTTTGGTGAGTCTCAAGTCACTAAGAATTGTGACCCTGACTAATAACTTGCTTCAAGGTGCATGTGTTTGGTGTTGGAGTTGTCATGGATATCCTGAGTTTGCTGTGAATTGGAAGGGGAATGATCCTTGTGCTGTGTGTGGTGGGTCATGGCATTTGAGACAAGTGGAGATACATCGGGGGGCCGGAGCTTGAACCACTTCGCCCACCGCAAATGCAGCCTTCAGGTTCGAGCCCTTGAACAGTTGCAGCATGATGATACTAGAGCGAGACGCGGTGGAGAAGTAGAGTCGGTTGACGGCGTATATGGTGCCTGGATGCCAGTTCGCACGGCAAAGCTCGTGGGACTATAGCAGTTGAGCAAGGGGCAGCTACAGATGAAAGCGGAGCTCGAAGCAAAAAAGAGAGAGTGCTATGACGGTGAGTGCATGACTGTGGCAACGCATAGAAGTACCCCCCGTGAATTATTGTTAGAAGAGGGAGTCTAAGAGAAGTAGAGGAGATAGAGGTAGTACTTAGCATTGTTGCATTTAACCACATTTATAAAATGTGGTACATTTATAAAATATGGTTAAATTCAACTGTATCAACTATATTATTGACCAACAACTCAATGTGAAAATCCACCTTATGCCAAATTATAATGTGTAATAAGAAGAAAAAAAGAAGCAAGAAGACCCAAACATTTACTCGATATATATATTTTTTAATAAGGGCATTTCCCTACAGATAAATGGTATAGCAAATTAGTCATTGGATATGAGTTTCACATATGATGGGAAGGTACTAGTAGCTGTCTTGCACTATCTATGTCACTGATATAGCTTGTTTATTTTTAACCCATAGAGCTCTCTTTTTTGGTAATTAACAAAGGCCAAAGCCCAAAAGAAGACTAACTGATTAGATAGATAGAATAAAAGTAAAACACCCTAATTACATTATTGTGCAAACATTCTCTAATACCACTAGGAGTATTGCTCCAGATAGTAGTTCCCTTCCAAATGAAAGTTGGCCAATAGTCAGCGCATTGGTTTCCATCCCTATAAATGAAACTAATTGAATGTCCCAATATCTTTCTAGCAGCTCACAAATTCTTCTGATAAGGGTAGCTTCATATTGATTACGACTTTTGTTACTCGACATTGGATTATAGCACTAGAGTCGCACTTAATAATTATCCTCCTAAAACCATGGGTCCAAGCAATTTGGAGCCTAGTGAACACTCCCCAAAGTTTCACAAGAAATGCAAAATAAAAACTGATTCTTCTACCAAAGCCTACCATCCATCTGTCTTTGTGGTTCCTCAAAAGAGCCTTACCCGCCTTACCTAGGTTGCTTCTCACAGCATCGTTAGTGTTCATCTTGCACCAATTATTAATGGGAGAGTTCTAGCAAATATGGATATTGGAAATGGTGGCAGTGTTGTTGGTTTTGTTCTTGTTATTAAAAGCATCATAACTATCAATTTCTTGATCCACAATAATTCTATGGCCACAAGAGGGTCTAACATAATTCTGCTCAAGAATCTCTTTATTACGTTAATTCTATATTCTCTAACAACCAACAGCAAAGAGGATAGGCCAGTGAAACTCATCATTATGGCTCAGATTAGAGGAAAAGTTCAACTGAGGCAGGGCACGAGTAAAGAAGTTCACAATTTCATTACTTTTGCTAAGATAAACCCACACTCTAGTAGCTTTAGGACAATCTTTGAGAACATGTAAAGTGTCTTCACTCAAGTTTGGGCATCAAGGACATCTAGGGGAGGTTCCAATCCAGCGACTTCTCCTTGTAGTAGTAGTGATTCTATCATGGCCAATTTTCTAGAGAAAAATTTTCATACACTGAGGCCCCTTCTAATTCCATATCAAATTCCACCTAATCTGGTGATTTGTATCCCAAGCAAAGGAGGAGATAAGTTGCTTATAAGCTGATTTGATAAAGAACATCCTATCTTTTGTTAGTCCCTATTTGGAACCATCTTTAATGTCCATGGAATCAAAGGACAATGCCTCAAATTTTGTCAATGATGGTTTGGGGAAGAAGTCTCTTTAGTTTATCCATATCCCAATTTCCATCATTATCAACATAATCAGCGACCCTCCTTTCCTTTTCCTCATTATCAATGTGCCCATTAGTGAGGTTAACACGAGACCCACACTCAACCCAATTACTAGTCCAGAAAGTAGTGGACTGGCCATTACTAATATTAGTCTGCAGACCTTGAACTAGGCTGGGCCAATACTTGACAATTGACTTCCATAATGGAGAATCAGCATTTCTTGCAAATGGGCTCATAATGAAGTTCTCCCCTTTGTAATATATACTTGTCCAGAAGGGTTTTAGTCTATAAACAATTGGGTCTAGTAATAAGCTCCCATCCCAACTTCACGATAAAAGCATCATTTATACCTTATATTCTTCTAAATCCTAACCCTCCCTGCTCCTTAGGATGGCAGATGGTGTCTCGGCTTATGAGATAAGCTTTCCTCATAGAGTTAAAACCCCCCCAAATAAAATGTCTTTGCAGCTTCTCCGACTCGTCACACATACCTTAAGGATGCGATCGTGTTGCATCTGAAAGATAGCAGACGATCCAATGACTAATTAAGCTAAGATAACATTAACAGCCAAGAAGAGGCATTGGGTCTTCTAACCTTTGAGCTTGTTCTTAACCTTATCAATGATATCACTAAAAGACCTCCTAGAATTTCGACCATTTAGAACTTGAGCCCTCAAATACCTTCCAATCTCCTTCACCTCATTCAACCTACTAGCATATAGGATTTGGGTTTTAGTATCATAATCCACATTCTTGGAGAAGTAGGTGATACTCTTGGCAAGGTTGATCTTCTAGCTTGCTACATTGCAAAAAGTCTAAAGGGGCATTCATGATAAATAACTCTAATCTGGTACACATTAGCTTTAGCAAAATGTAAGCGATCATTCTCAAAGGCCAAATAGGAGATTCTAGGCCCATTTTTCCCCACTATCATCGGGTTCCAATTTCTCTTTCCCAACTGGTCTTCAATAATCTATGTCAATTTATCAAGATAGATAACAAAGAGATAAAAGGAGATGAGGTTCCCTTATCTAATACCTTGGGAAGGGCTAAAGCTATCCATTTTGTCACCAGTCTAAATAACTTTATGAAAGAGGGTGGTAACACATTGCGTAATGATAGACAGGATTATAGGGGATGCCAAATTCATCAAGATAGCTTTTTATGAAGTCCCAAGCTAAATAGTTGTGAGCTTTCTTAAGATCAATCTTGATAGACATAAAGTTTTTCCTGGCTTTCATCTTTTTTGTAGATTGCGTTATCTCCTTAACTATAATGATGTTGTCATGAATTTTTCAACCGGGAATGAAGCTAGCTTGAAATAGGAAAATTCTATCATTCAAAGTACGCTTAAGCCACTAAATGATAACCTTTGATGGATCTTGCATATCAGATTGTAGAGAGAAATGGGCCTAAACTGGCCAACAAACTCAGGCTTCTCAACTTTTAGAACTAGAACAATGAGGGTGTTATTAATTTGGTGGATCATATGTAGGTTATTCCACTGCTCCTTAGCATATCCCAATTCTCTTTATAAAAGATATCCTGGAAACCATCTTCCCTAGGGGTCTTAAATAAACCCAAATTGAAAAGTGCAGAGGTGATTTCATCAGGTGAAATATTTTATTCAAGCTTCCGGGCAAGGGTTGCGTTTATCCTAAGATAAGAATGATAACAAATCAAAGGTTCTTATTTCCATGTTTGGTGTTAAACAAGTCGTTGAAATACAAAATAAACCTATTCTTCAGCTTATCCGCATCATGAACCCAATCCCTATCATTTGATCTCAGAGCAGCAATATGATTTTTCCTTCTTTTGATCATGGTCTTAGTATAATAATATCTCGTGTTCCTATTTCCCTTAACAATCCAAACTGCTCTAGAATTTTGAAGCCAGAGCATCTCTTCATGTTATAAAGTTTCCTCCAACTCTTTCAATAGGATAACCTCTAACTGGCAGAAAAAGTTATTGTGCCCATATCTAAGAGATACTTGGATACCTTGGATTCAATTAAGGAGCTCATTTTTCTTCCTGAAATATTGCCAAAAACCTTCTAATTCCACATTTCAATTTAGGAATAAAAGCTGATAATGCTTGAATAAAAGGTTGGTTGCTCTCCCAATTATCTTCCATAAATAGTTTAAAGTTGCCATGGTTGAGTCACATGCCTTTAAGTTCCGGCATTATTCTAATGAAAGGCTTGTTAGCACAGCACCGTGACAATTCCAAGACATAATGATCATAAAAACTAATAGAGAAAGCGAGGGGGAACATTCAGATTACATAATTTGTGTATGATCATTCCCCATTTCAGGGTTAATATTTTGCACTTTCTCATTATGAGGTTCAATTTCAACCAGGACATCTTCCAAAAATTCCTTATCCACCCTCATTTGATTTTGTATGTCAGGGGGCTTGGGATTAAGGCACAGTCCCTCCTTCACCTCCACATGCGTGACTTCTTTCTTCTCGTCATCTATGCAAAGAGTGGTACTTAAAGGCATGTTTTTAGGGATGGTTTTGGGCACTATAGTTTCCTTGACCAGGATTAAGCTATTGTAATCTTGCAAATAAGCTAGCCCACAGTTAGTTCTGTCATTATACTCTACTCCTTTTTGCTCTGCAATATTGTTCTTATTGGGCTCTAATTTTTTGTTGTCCATTAGCACTTGGGCCTCCTACTTATCCCATGAAATAGCATTTTGGGCTCATTGTTTCCTCATCTTGCTGCCATTAAGGAATTCTTTCTTGATGTTGTCATTGTTGTCCTTTCCTGGGATTTGTGTAGGACCTTGTAGGGCATTTGGAATTTCTTCCACTTCCTGCAAAGCAACAAACTGAAAAGATCCTGCCATATTCTTTATAACAACTCTCCCCCATGATTAGCACCATTATGATTTGCATTATCAGTACTCTTAGTGGATTTTCTTGCCTTCTTATTGTGCTGGACAAGCATCCAAGGGCCAAAATACCCTTCATCAAATTTGTGGTCCTTATTATCCTAGTCCTTCTTAGCCACCCCTTATTCTTTTGGTTTGAATCTTTGGCAACCTTTCCCTAACCCATCAATATGTTTACGATATCAGAAAGAGGATACCTATCTTTGGCATGTCCGAATTTGCCACAATGAGAACAGACCATATGAGTACCTTCATACTCCACATAATGAGTCTTTCCATCCACACCAAACTAAGATGTGAGGAGCTTGTTCAAATCGAGTTCAACACAAATTCTCGTGAACTTTCCTCTAGTTGAGCAGGCCGTATTCATGTCAACTTTTAGAGTTTTTCCAATCTAGTTTCCTAATTCTCCTAAAAATGCCTTGTCATAGTATTTGATAGCAAGTCCTGAGATTTTGATCTTTGTAGTGACTTTATCAATGGAGGAGTTGAAGGGCCAAAATAGGGTTGTCATTTCCTCACTGCAAGGTAGTGGTCAAAGATCAACCACAGACCTCTAATAAGGCATGCCCATAATCTTCATCCGAGTAAAACGTCACCAAAAATATTTATTCCTAATATCAATGAGATCAAAATGCCTTCTTAGCCTAGAAGGAACCAATTTTCCTTTTCAATACAGCATACCCAATCTATTTCCTAAGGAGTTTCACAATGAGAATTGAGGACCATGGACAATCTATTCTTTTCTTTTCTGTAGGTGAGACCATAATATTAAATGTACCACTAAGGAGATTTTCAATAGTGAAATCCTTCACCTTCTTGTTCATTTTACCTTTTCCCTTCTTTCCTATTTCCTCCTCAGTTTTCTAGTCATTTTAGCAGGCCTCATCACTATCAATTCCTCCTCATATTTGTCCTCTAATTCTTCTTTCGAGATCTATCGTCATCCATTATAGTCTTCAACAGTTCCGTATATGACTTTTCCCATCCACCCCATCCTCCTCTACCATCCAATCCTCCACCCAAGGGCACATAGAAGAAGGGGCTTCAAAGTCTCCCTCATCTTTTCTTTTCTTTGTACTTCGATGAAGGAGGTCTATTTCTTTCGTAGAAGGAAGGACGTAAGAGGTCGTGGTCATGAGAGGGAACAGAGAAAGTCTAGGTTGTACAAAATAAAGAATTTTTAGAAAAATAAAGTCAAACAATATTTACTCTCCGATCTTACCATAGAAAATTAAGCTTTCCTTTAAGTTTCTTTCATAGGAAAACATTATATGCTTATGTCAAAATCGGTTTGATTTAAATGAAATCTAATTCTCATGTACGCAACATGCAGTGGTGAACACCATAGCAAAGTGCATACGGCCCCTACAAGCATAACATGTGCTTGGAAAGAATATATGCAAGTTTTGATTGAATGGTTCTTTACGTACAGAATAATAATGATAATGATAAAGCGAACGAATGGGCCGAGATCGATGGAGTGGAATATCTAGTCCTTGTGTGGTTTGTTTTCATTTGATTAATTAGCCATATGAAAAGTTATGGCAGAAAAATTCACAAAAACGGAGAAGGGGTACGGTTAACTTATCTAGTCCATCCTCTATTATATACGGACATGACTTTGGTTCGATTATAGGTCTTCTCTGATACTAGATTCTATGTAATTACCTCTAATTGCTCAATAAACCTAAAAATATGTCTTGACCTTAGATTAGAAGAGTTTCCCCCTATTTTAACATTTTAGTAATGAAATATATTTTATAAAAAAGGTAATAAAATATGTTAATAATTATTTATTAGTTACACTAATGATGAATAATTTAGTAAAAAATCACATTTATTGTTAACTTGTTTATTTGATTGAAAAAATTTAGATCAAGGGAAAAACTCACTCAAATCTAAGGTCAAAGCATATATTCGAGCTTATCCAATTCTTACAGATAGTTACATGAAACATAATCGAAATTCATCACTTTAGTATTTAATTATTTCACTACATTCATCACTTTACTTAAAAACGTAATTAAAATTTGTAATTATTTTATACATTGATGATCTCCATATATATATATATAGCATGAAATCATAAGTACTACTATGGCTTCTTTCTTTATTAGTAATAACATTTTATTCATATAAACTAATATTTTTTTGGTTAAATGAATTTGGTAATCACTAACTCGACACTAATATGAGCACGCCTTTTGATTTATACAAGATGTAAGGATAAGTTTAATATTGTGACTAATTGTCTTATAAGTTTTTAGAGTAGTGATATATGCCGAGTTTGCGATGGTTCACATGGTGAGGATGGGCTAGCGTGATTGGGATCCGCCAAAGGGGAGGGAGCCGCGGCCACCAGAGGCTGAGAAGCCGCACGAGCTCGGCCAAGCGGGATCCGCCACCGCCGCATGCAATCCGTGGCGGAGCCGTTCCTTGCCCGCCGGGATTCCTCTTTGCCGGTCTTTTTCGGCCACCGGCGACGCCAAGATCCCAGCCATGTTCCTCCCCACGAGCTCGCGACGCCGCCGCCGTCCTGAAGCCCACCACTGCCGCGGTCTTCCATTCCGCGGCGGTCTCTTCTTCCCCCTTGACCGATCTCACTCCCTCACCTTATTCTTCTTCCTCTCTCTTCTGCATGTTTCTCTCCCTCTCTCTTCATCTGTGTGTGTCTGTATGAGTGTGTTCGCGCCTGTGTGTGTGTTAGATTAGGGATTTTTCCTTTTTTATCAATTTTGGGTTTTTTTTTGCTATTTTGGGCCTTTTTTTTGTTTTTGTTTGCTGTTTTTCTTTTTATCCGTTTTGGGCTTTGTTTTTTTTTCGTTTTGGGTTCTTAGAATTACTTTTTTTTTGTAACTGTTTTTTACAAAATAAATATCTAATAAAATTTTTTTTTTGGGCTTTTCTTTTTTTTTCTTGTGATAAAGTTTTTTTAAAAAAGTAAAAAAAATATAAAAATAAAAAAGAAAAATAGTAATTCAACTTTTTTTTAAGTTTAATTTTATATGTTTGTTCAAATTAACTGTGTTTGTTACATGTGTGCGAATTAATTTTGTCAAATCTTATTAAAATTAATGCTTGTCTAAATGTTTACCTTCCGTAATAAAAATCGATTTTCAAAAATTCAAATTAAAATTGATCAACACACTTTTTTCTTTTTTTTTTATAATAAAATCCATCAACACACACTTATTTTCTACAGAACGACGTGACTTTGAGTTCTTCATTGCACCAGAAGATATGTCGGCGTAGCCAACAACTATCAAGTCAAAATTAATTTTTCATTAAATTGCGTTCTCTTTTAATTTAATTTTCTTTTCTTTCATTTTATTTATTTTTTAATTATAAATATTGGGGAAAAATAAATATTACTAAAATTATAATTAATTTGCATAATGAGCTCTAAGGTAACCGTATTTATATGGATATATTAGGGGTGCAGTGGGATTAAATTTCCACCATTCCTTAATCATAATCAGACTTCCGAACCTTTGATCTTTTTCAAAAAAACCAATTTGCAAATTTAAAGGTTTTCCAATTTTAGCCAGAATTAAAGTTGGTAGCGACTCCCATTTTATTCAAGTTTATTTTAAAATCGAGTCGTCATTCCCTTGTCGCGGCTCTCTCCGAACACGTTGTGACAATCATCTTAGAAATCTTTCTACCAAGTAGAATGAAAAAACAAATACCATGTACTAGAATCTTAAAAAAGTAATATAACCTTTCTTTAATTAGTATATATAGGAGAATTTATAGGACGATGTAATCACTACTCAAATCTTGAACATATATACTTACGAGCACGGCTTAGATTTTCTTTCTAAGAATTACATGGTGCGTGCATGATTTTGTTCAAACTCCCCCGAAAATAAGTTTTGGATATATAAGCATCTTAACTTTTATGATCTCTGCTCTTGCTTTTCTCATCAACCCTATATAGAACACTGGAAAAAATAAATACTAATTTGTTTTTACTGTGATACCCAGTGTATACGTGGCAGTGGATAAGTTCCGTTTTACCCCAGGGTCCCCTGGGACCCACCCGTGTTGTTGGGAAAGCCTCGGAATGCCCGGAGGACCCTTAGTGCAGCTAGTGTGGTGAACTGTCACCGCTATAGCAGCCCTGGACCGCTATAGCGGTCACAATGTGATGACCGTGGCTTTTGGGATGTCATGGGACCACTATAGCGGTCATGGGGGTGTGGCATTACCATTTTGGCGTCCAAGGGACCGCTATAGCGGTTTAAGGTTTAGGGTCCAGGACCGCTATAGCAATCATATGAGTGTACAGCGAGTATTTTGGTCTTCTAGGGACCGCTATAGCGGTCCAGGACCACTATAGCAGTCGTAAGTCGGGGGTAAACCGTTATAGCGGTCATATGTCAGCAGTACCCAAACAACCCAAAATGCGTCGTTTCGCGTTAGTGAGGCCCCCAACCCTTTTTAAACCCTTCAAACTCGGGATTTCTTCCCCAAAACCGAAACCCCTCTCTTCCCAACTCCCTCCCACTCCTTCCTCACACAAATCCTCTTCAATCCTTCTTCCTCCAAGAGATTAAAGGTGAGATTTATGGGTTTTGTTGTCTCCATCCTTCTTACTTTGTATTCTAGAGTTTGGGTTTATTGTTTGTCTCCATTGTTGTTAAGTGGGGGTGCTCCCCCAATGTTGTTAGAGTTAGGTTTGAGTAATCTAGAGGTTAACGGAGACTAATCTTGTGTTTTGTGGCTCCAATGGCAGATGTTGGTATCGTTCCTTCTCCCCGGAGCTCCGTTGGAGTTGACGTCACCATTCCCTCCCCTCCAGGTGAGTGGGTTTGGAACCTATGGCTCTTATGTTGGTCACTAGAGTTAATTTCATAAATTTACATTCGATGGCGCGTTTTTTTAGAAAGGATTTCAAGAGACTAGAGTCTCCGTTGATTTGTTATAATTATTAAAATTGCGAATTCTAATTAGAGCATGAAATATTTGTTTTATTGCAACTCATGGGACCATTATTGTTAAATGATTTTATCACAAGAGCTAGAATGTTACTATTATATTCTTGAATTGAGATTTCCACAAAATTTCCATGATAATATTTTGAACGAACGATTTACGCATCATAGATTTGTGCCTAGAGAAACATTAGAATAGAGATTTAGAGAAAAATATTATGTTCATTGGTTTAGAGACTATACGTTAGCTATAGAGAAATAGATAGTGAGTTAACGGCTGACCCCGATCGTTAACCTTGGTACCAAGTTGTCCGAAAGGACAATCTCATAGAGCAAAGAATGGAACCTATTTAGGTGTCCACATTAGATCCCCGATGGATCATAGAGAATAATACTTCAGTTCTTACGGAACTATAGAGTAAAGATCCCTGTTTCTCTCATAGAGTATTATTATTATAATTTCAGAGAAATTTCTATCAAAGCTTTTATTTTCACATGTGTATTAGTATGGTTCCAGAGATTATTGCATCAACCGATTTTAAATTATTTGTATATGATTATCTACCTCCTTGGTTGTCCCATGGGAGGGTTATGGGTGAGGATCTGCTCACTGAGTTTTAGATGAAACTCACCCCTCTCCCTTTCCCATTACAGGTGTTGTAGACGCTGCGGGTTCTCTTGTTCCACCTCCACCCCCGCAGTAGAGATTTATTGTTCGATGAGCTTCACTTGGTGTGAAGTATTCTATTTTGCTTTTGTTAGAGACTAGAGTGCTCCAGTTACATGACGGACAGGGTCCCGGACCATAGAAATGGATTGGCATTATTTTATCATGATTATTTTGTGCCTACATGATTATAGATTTCATACATATTATGTAAAGAGAGCAACTCTTGTATTTTGAAACCAAGTAATATGTTTAGCGGTTGAAATGGAAATGATTGATTATAGTACTCCAGATATTTGTGCTAAAGTTTGTTTATGTTTATGTTTCATGGAACCAATGGTTTATTAGAGATGAGACGATATTTTGCAAATGGTTTTATATTAAAGTATGCATATAGAGAAACTCAGAGTCACGAGACTTACGTGGGAATGAGGATTCCCCACGTGCCGGTCACGTGCCCAAGTCGGGGCGTGACAAAGTGGTATCAGAGCGCTAGGTTTCCCTACATGTCACTGGAGCAAGTGTCCACAAGTAGCACGGCATTTTTGTAAATGGAAGCGCACCCATTTGCATTAACGAAGCGTTACTTGAGGCTTTTAGAGTGGTCAGTCATGTCTAAGTTCAGAGTTAGAGTCTTGCCTTCTTTTCAAGATCCATGTCTTATCTCCGTGTTCATGTTTTTTAGATTCAGTATGCCTCCTCTACGTCGTTTTTCAGATTCAGTATGCCTTCCAAGCTGCCATGAATAAAATTTTCAAGCCATTCCTCTGCAACTTTGTTGTTGTTTTCTTTGATGACATTCTTGTTTATAGCAGAACTTTGAATGAACACCTTCATCATTTAAGCATTGTCCTTAACATGCTGCAACAACACCAATTGTTTGTGAAACTAGACAAATGTGAATTTGGAAGCAACTCACTCACTTATCTCGGTCATGTGGTATCCAACAAGGGCGTTTAAGTAGATAGCTCCAAAATTACTACCATAAAACCAACTGGCCCTTACCACAATCGTTAAAGTAGCTCCGTGGCTTCCTGGGTCTTTCGGGATACTACAACTGCTTTGTGAAGGGATATGCGGCCATTGCTTGGCCACTGACTGAGATGCTCAAATGAGACTCTTTTCATTGAACGCCATAGTCAAAAGTAGCTTTTCAAAACCTCAAACAAGTACTTGTCACTACTCCCATACTGGCCTTACCAAACTTCAATCAACCCTTCACTATTGAAATAGATGCCAACACACAAGGCATTGGTGCGGTGTTGTCTCAGCAAGGGCATCGTCTGGCTCATTTTAGCAACAAATTATAGCCCAAAATGTCCACAGCCTCCACATATGTTCGTGAACTATATGCCATCACCCAGGCAGTAGCTCGTTGGAGACATTACTTGTTGGGATCTAAGTTCATTATCAAGACGAACCACCAAAGTTTAAGGGACTTAATGACTCAAGTAATTCAAACGTCGAAGTAGTAATATTATCTAACCAAGCTGTTAGGATATGACTTCGACATTGAATATCACACTGGCAGAAGCAATTCGGTGACAGACGCTCTTTCCTACAACACACTTCCATATGTACTCTCGCATAGAAAATGCATTGACTGCAATTATCAGAAAAGCAAATAAAACAAACCCTGAATTTCTTCAGCTCCATCAAAGCCATAGTAGGGACCTACTGCCTTCTGCATTTTCTGTGCAACATGGGTACATCTTGTATAAATCTCATTTCTACCTTCCTCGTGACTCCCTAGTGATTGACAAAGTGCTATATGAGTTTCATGCTACACCACAAGGTGGTCACACGGGCGCCTGGAAGACGTACAAGCAAGTAGCGGAACAATTCTATTGGAAGGGCATGAAACAAACAGTAGAGAAATTTGTCACAACTTGTTTAGTTTGCCAGCAAACCAAGTACTTGACTACCAAAACCCACGATCTCTTGCAACCATTCCCAATTCCAGCCCAACCATGGACAGAGCTTTCTATGGATTTCATTGTTCGACTCCCATCATCTCATGGGTACATTGCCATTTTTGTGGTGGTTAATCGTCTCACAAAGATGGCCTATTTTGGTGCTCTCAAACCAGGATTTACAGCAAAACTTGTTGCAGAAGTTTTTGTCAATATGGTTGTCAAGCTTCATGGTTTTCCACACTGAATCGTCTCTAACCGTGACACGATTTCCTTGAGCAACTTTTGGCGTCAACTTATGCAATTTGGAGAGATGAAACTTCACTTCTCCATAGCATACCACCCGCAAAGTGATGGCCAAACTGAAGTAGTCAACCGTTGTCTAGAACAATATCTGTGGGCTTTCACCTCAAAACACCCCTCTCAGTGGCATACATATCTTCCTTGGGCAAAATTATGCTATAACACCACTTTTCATAGCTTCATCGGCAGGACTCCTCATGAAGCCGTTTATGGCTGAAACCCGAAACTCATGCCATCTTATAGCTCTGGGTCAGCAACAGTCGAAGAAGTTGACATGACATTGGCAAACCGCCAAAAGGTCCAGCAATAATTACAGGAACACTTTGCTAAAGCCCAAGCTCGAATGCGCAAGTGTGCAGATGCTCGACACATGGACAAACAATCTGAGGCTGGCAAATTTATATAGGCAAAGTTCCACCACTATAAGCAGCACTCGGCCGCGAAGAGACTCAATTTCAAGTTAGCAAAATGCTATTTTGGCCCATTCAAAATCCTCTCCAAAGTGGGACCAGTGGCATATCAATTGGACCTCCTTGCCAATAGTAAAGTACATCCAGTTTTGCATGTTTCATTGTTAAAGGCTTATAAGGGACCTATTCCACCCACCAACGTCATCTGTGATGAAAATGCCACTCCATTCATTCAAACTCCCTACGCCATTGTGGCAGATCGGACAATGGAGACACCATCAGGTCCAAATTATCAAGTCTTAGTGGAATGGCAAGGCTTACCAAGAGAAGGTGCTACTTGGGAGAGTTGGAACAACTTAGTCAATGTTTTTTCCGTCCAAGACCTTGAGGACAAGGCCCTTTTCTAACCACGGGGGGTAAGGATACAAACCAATCTGCTAAGGCACATGGGTCTTGCACGAGAGGTGACCCAACTTGGGCTGCGGATTACGTGGGATAATCAGTCTTTAAATTAGCTTGTTATTTATTTAATTGTTTTCAAGTAAGACATAGGATTAGTTACATTATCGTGTTTTATCTATTAGAAGTAAATCTGTTAAGTAGCTTTAGTTTTAATAGAAACGGAAGTGGAATTATGAGAACAGGTTGAATAAAATATTTTTCTTGAGTATTCAAGAGACTGGAGTTTGAAGCTTTCCTCGAAAAAGCTTAACAGAGGCCTTGAATTAATCTAGTATGGATGAGGTAGTAGCAATAATATAAGGGAATCATCGACATGTGGTACTCCGTCACCGGTCATAAAGGCAGTAAATAAGGTGGTAGCTTTCTCGGATAAACAACCAACCAGGAAAACAACGTTAACGTTGTTGCTAGGCATGTTTAGATGTGGTCGAGATTGATTCGCTTAATTCTTTTGTTGCAAACAACGTGTGTCTGCCTCTCACTCTCTAGTGTTTATCATTTCATCCGACGAAAAATCTTAGACATTTCCTTGTCCTGGTTCATCTATCTTCACGGGTTAAGCTATGGACTAAGGATGATTATGGGTGCCTCTAGAATTTTCCCACACCAAGCTAATTGGTCTAGTCATTTTCAAATTGAATGCATGCATGTATTTGATTGGAAGAGCGTTGTTCCAAAACTCCACGAGTCATTGTTCTATTAGTATGAAACACGATTTCTCTCTATCTTAACGTGCAAATATATATTATGAAATGAATTAAGATACTTAAAGAGTGACTATGGTTGGTTAATTATATAAATGAACTCTCAATCGAAAACATTTACAGAGTCACTATCTTTACAAGGATAGAGTTAATCTCTAAATCTTTAATTGAAATAGGTTTCATTATTTAAAATCCCACTCAGTTGAAGTTGTCTTCGAATAATTAAGAAAAATAAGGAAATCAAAGCAGATTAACCTTTTTTTCCAATTATTTTACAGCAAGAGTATCATTTGTGTTAAAATTATACTTCTAGGCTGTATTTGGTTATTGGTTAAAAAAGAGATGGAAATTTTTATAGACAAATTGTTCATCCATAAAATTTATTCATGAAAATTTTCATACCATTTTTACCTCTTAACTAAATATATCCTTAATTTGAAAAGGGTCATGCTCATTGACTACTAACAAATACCTTATCATATATTTGCTTTGTACTCAAATTTTGTTTATCTCGAGTTCAAGTTATGAGAGAATGATGTTAAATACAAAATTATTAAAAAAAATTCACTAAACAATTTAGCTTTAAATTAATGATATGATATTAAAATACTTAACGCTGAGTAATTACGAATTTGATTATTGTCATTAATTTTTTTTAACACACATAGATAGATAAATTTATACATTGTCTATGTTTTAAGAGCTTAAAAAAACTTGATATAAAGAAGGCCAGGCTTGTAAAATATTTTATTCATGACAAATAATAATATACTAATATGCTGTTTTAATGAGTACATAGTATAAATATAGAAGAAAATACTGTTTGATATCATACGCAATTATGTAATTTTTTGGCTCTTGCGTAGAAGTGAGCGGTTATATTTATTTTTCTAAATATTTTTATATTATAAGTAGGTTTGAAGACTTTTATATTATCTGATAGATTTAATACTTCACTTAACTATTAATATAATTAAACTCCGTCAAATCCTTCGATAGGTTTCAGCAAGAATTATACCCCCGAGATACTACTTAATTTTTTTAATTTGTTTTTATTGCATTTTCAATCTGAGTGCTCGCTTTGACTGGATGGCAATATTCAAGATTGTAGATTTGTATAATAAAACAGTTTGTGTTATCCTCCCTCCCTCCATTGAGGCATTGACCCAATGCCGCAACAACAGCCGGTTGTTTCGGTCTACTATCTTATTTATTTATTTATTTTTTTAAGATAAGTTTTCGCTCTACTATATATCAATGGGTCCAATCTTTCTGAAAAACTGCCGTTGTTGCCTTGCTGGTAGCATATCAATTTTATAGATATTATAGAATTAGGTGTTAAAATTCTGGAAGCCAAGCGCAGAAGTATCTATGAAAGAACTACTTCTTCAAAAGTAAAAGTAGAAGCAGAAATTTGCATACATTTGGATATACTTATTGGTATTTCAATTCTTAAACTATTTGTTCGTAAAATTATAATTATGGATATAATTTGTAATTTAAATAGGATAAGCGATGATAATTATTTAATGGAAGGTCATTTTTTATCTTTTCATAAAATCTGTGAAAGTAGATTTATAATTCAATTAATTTCAATAAATAACTAACAACTTTTTGTCTCTTGTATTGCTCCTGCTTTTACTAGAAACATGTCCCTGCTTGCTTCTAAAAAATAGAAAAACTGATTATACAAACAAATATGTAACTAAATTTTAGAAGTACATTTTTTGACAAAATTTAAAATAATATTTTTTTCCTCTCAAAATTTTGTCCAATCGTGCTCAATCAATTAGTAATTTCAATTGCATCGCCACCAATACATCTACAGTTAAGTGAGTTTTTCAGTTATCTGAAGTTGAAATGTGTTTTCTACCAATCATTTATTTAAGCTGATAGGAGGGATGATTTATGACTTGATATTGTTTTTATAACTTAGTTATAAATTTGATCTTTATTATTCCTCATTATGATAAACTATATATTTCAAACTCAAACAAAAGGACTCTCGTAGTGTGAGGTTGGCTCACTGCAATTTTTTTTTAATATTTCTTTTCTTTTATTATGTTCAAATAACTTAAACTTAAGATCTTATTTAAAGAGAGCTAGAACCAACCAAATATTGTTGACTCTTAAATCATTGAATAGCACAAAATTAATATGATTTGACCTCTCGTCTTAAAACGTTCACACTTGGCTGTTAGCAAATTTATTATTTTCAACGTTTAACTCCATGCCTTAGAAAAATGCTTAAGAAATTATTCATCATACTAATGGTAAATCAAAATTAAATCCTAAAAAAGAGAGTATATTATTCGATGTTATATATATATGTGTGTGTGTGTGTTTTACAACTTAAGAAATAAATATAAATATCTAAATTAACTTCTATAAATTACATAAAAATTAATTTCAATAATAAAATTTAACAATAAGTCTATCTCGATCTCTTCAAGTTTATGTTAAATAAGAAATATAAAAATATTAAAAATGACTCCTCTAAGATAAGGCGCGTTGAAAAAATATAAAAATAATGGATTGACAATCATCACATATGAAATCCATTAAATAATTAAAAGATGATTAATATTTTTTTTTTAATACTTTATCAATAGCCTCATTTTAGAATAATTCGGTCCAAAAAGATTAGTTCCCTCCAATTGGAAAGTTGTTAGGACTTACGTGAATGCGACGCGTGACCACGAGCGGGCCATGCAATAATAGCCTAGCCTCACTATCACTAACAAATCACAACCTTTCCCCACTCTGAGACGCGTCCTTAACGAGACTTCTTAGACCCATTACAATTTCACGTGCCCTATTACATTACATGATCGTCAAATTGATTCCAAACATGTGTGGTTCCAGTCAAACCCACCCTATTTACATACCTGCACAACATTGTCGTGTTTCCTCCACCCGGCCTAGCCTCCAATGCTACAGGGTTGAGGTAGTTGTATGTTGTTGTTTTCTTTCTCAATTGATCTTCAAAATAAACAAAGCCGATATCGCTCGCTAATGAATCATTTTTCAACGCAAAGTTGGAGTTTTACTGGTTGTAGTTTATATGGCTCAGTTTCAGGTATATTGCCGTATGAAATAAAGCCTTGTGTGAACCCAAGGAATTCGCAGATGTGCTTCTACTTCTAGATTATTCCATTTCAGACTTTGAGATTGAGATACATATCAACACCATGTGACGGGAGAATGTTCGATAATACTGTTATCCTGGCTAAAAGAAAAAGTGTTTTGGAACCTTGCACAAAATTAAATTGTAAGCAGATATTACATTTAGAAGGATGGTTTTTTTTAATATATTTTTTGTTTGATGATTATACGGTTTGCATAAAGATAACGGTATTTATAGGATAAATAAATATAACAAAAAATTATATGAAGAAAATAATTTAATTTTAATAGGTTGAAGACAATATATGAGAGAGTTTTATATTATTATTTAATCATATTTTATAGATAAATATAGTTAATTCTTATACTCAGTGTTAAAAAAAGTGAAATAGGAGGATTTGATTAGGTAAAGTTACAAAAGTTTTGTAACACTGACATCATTAAATTTGAAATTAATTAGTCATTACCATTTCTAAATATTAAGAAGAAAAAAAAAATGATAAGTAGTTTATAGAAAGAAAAAATGTTTGGTATATATATAATAAAATTGTACAATAAATATATACTACACACTTTATTATTATTAAATATGATAAGTGATCCTCACTCATCCTACTCACTTATCACATCTAATAGTGATAAGGTGATGATCATTCATTATATCTCTAGTAATAAGATATATAGTGTATATTTATTATGTAATTTTATTGTTTACCTAACATTGCTTTTATAGAAATCAGAAATGTCATGGATATGCCTGAGTTATAGGTTGATTGAAAAAGTCACCTGTTCATAATAATGTCCATTTTAAAGTTTGAAAATTATGGATGATGTCCTTAGTATTTTTGGATGATGTCCTTAATATGAAAATGAACAACAACAGCAAACGCTAGGTCAAAGGAGTTAATGTGTTTTAAAAGTTAAAGTATTGTTGGCAGGTGTTTTTTTTTTATTTTTTCAATAACAAAATATATCTTCTAAATTTGATCTATCTGATTTATTATTACAATCAATATTTATTGGAAAGTACAAGATCCATAGATTGTTTTTACGTGAACGTTTCGCTCAGACCGTTACTATTCAGTTTAATGAATTTCGACTATCTAAAAATGGTTTATTGTAGTAAAATCAAGCAAATTATATCTGTATAACATATTGAATCGTATATAGTTGTTACTTTGAAGAGAATCCTAATTAATTATCACTTCTGACTTGAAAATTATTTGAGCAAATATGAAAAAATATAAAATAATTTTAACTATATTTTTGTGTCGTATCATCCTATCCTAGTATTTATCAATAAAATGTTAGGGGTGGAAGGAACGCAGATCTATTAAACATATAATGTTCAATATCAATACTTATATCGATAGGAAAATCACTTAGACATATGATCGTATGCTCGGAGATTAATCTCTTGTGTGGCGAGTGATAGAATACTATGCAACAAAACAAAAATCCTAGTGTTATTTGATGAAGGTTACCATTATGTGTGAGTGTTTGTTTGTTTTTAATGGTCTAATATTAGGTAGCATTTATTTATTGTCTAGTGAATAGAAATATAAGGATATTAGGGATAAAAATTTGTTTATTGACAAGGATAAAAATAAAGGACAAAAAAATTTATTCTCAAAATAAAAAAATATAAAATTTTTATACTTTTAAAATATAAAAATAGAATACAAAAATAAAAATTTAATATTTTTATTTTTTAATAACATATTTATTATTTATATCTGGCGCTAATCCAACAAACAAACACTAAATGAGAAGTTATCCAATTTTCCATGGGAAGCCAACAAGGAGAGGGAAGAGAGAGAGTGAAAGACGAAAAAGCGTTGAGAGAGAGGGAGAGCGACGACGCCGAATGAATGCATACATTCATAAACATTACTACAGCCACTTTTAAAACGCATTTCACTCGCTCTCCTTTCCTTATTATTATTATGTTTCTTTCTCTGCTTTCAAGTTTCTACTGCTATGCTTATGACCCCATATCATAGCTAGCTCCTGCATTCTCTCTCTCTCTCTCTCTCTCTCTCACACACACACACACACAAAGACTAAAACCCTTCTGAGTTGTGTGAGTTTGTGATTGCAACAGATCAGGTGTCACTGAGGTTTGATTCAATGGCTTCTGCTTCGTGTTCTTCTGGTACGACGTCGTCGAAGCTGTGCTTCAATTCTGACTGCAACGAGTTCAAGTCCCAACCAACTAAGAAAGGTTGGAGACTCCGTACCGGTGACCTTGCCGAGCTTTGCGATCGATGCGGGTTTCTATTCTCAACCCACCCCCTTTCTCTCCTTTTATTGACTTGTGTCCACTCTTCCTTTTTTTTTTCCTTTTTCAAATTTTCTTATTCTTTTCTTTTATTATTATTGGGAAGGAAAAAAAAACATTTTTTAATGTTGGAATATTTCTGGAGCTTAGTATATTTTTAAGGTTTACAAGAATTGGGATTCTGCGGTTTCTGGGTTTGTGTATTGGCTCTGCAATTTTGGATAAAGTTTGCTGCTTTATTTATTTATTTATTTATTTGTAGAGTTTTTCAAATTTTGCTGTTGGCCAACATGGTTGAACATTTTCCATTACGTTTTGTGCTGTGATTTAGTTTTGAACGAAAGAGACAAAACTATAATAGCTTTTGGATTAAACGCTAAAAGGGTCTCTCTCTCTCTCTCCCTCTTTTTAAAAATTTTTATTTGGGGTCTATTGGTATGGAATATGGACCCCTTTTATTTCTTCCAAACATAACATTCTGAAATGTAATTTACTAATTGGAAGTTTCGAATTCCATGGTGTTTTTAGTGTAGACCATGTGGGTGCTCGCATATTATGTGGCTGTGTATTTTATAGCTGGTTCTTGTGAATATCTCAACTAGGACTAAAATTTTATGAGCTTCCGTGCTTAGTTTATTAGTTTGATTGCGTTGTTATTAATACTGAGATAGAGCTCTGTGTTACATGCAACCGGCCTCGGTGTAAGTATAGTGTAGACTGTTGTGAGTGAGTTGCTTAGTGCAGTTATATGGAGTCCTATGTGAGCCATATGTGTTTGATATACTATTTATGCTATTTTAAGACTCCCTCATCCCTTTAAATTTGTGATCATGGATTATCCTCCTAAACCCCATCCTCTTTTCCCTGCAAAACTTCTCATCCAAAAATATTGTCCTCCGGTGAGTTCACCAGCAGCTTGAGTTCTTGGCAACTTCTGAACCTCTTATCTAGTGCATATCAATTTCAAAGGAAAATGCTATTGGATAGCTGTAAGACCAGCAATGATCTGTGGTGGTGAGTGTGGGAGAGAGAAAACAATGCTGAAGTAGATATCAAGAAAAACTAAGATTAGGTATGGATGTATCCAAGAGAAAGTTGGACTGTTGAAGTAGCACTTACTGAGGAGGTGATGACAGAAACTCGGTGAAGGTGATTTGATCATGTGATAAGTAGTTCCATAGACATTGCTTTAGCCGTTAACTTTGCTTTTCTGCTTTCTTATGATACAAAGAGCAAAAAATTAAATACTCTTTGACTGGTCGTATCTGATAACAAATTTCTTGATCAAGGATTTAACTGGCCATATGTAAATAATTGTGCCTATACCTTATGATACGTTTTTGTTGGATATTGTTTTTCGTATATGGTGAATAAGTGCATTTCTGTCTGTAAAATTTGGCTCTTTATGTGATACTTAGCTCCGCTTTTGAAGAAGGGAGATTCTGTGAAATTTTTCACTCAAATGCATCTGGTTGGAGGAATTGTGAGACTTGTAGGAAGGTCAGCCTAATGTTTATTGTGGTTAGATAAAGTGCTTTATTAGTGTTACTTTGTTTGAACTTGGATGCACTTAGATGCAGATAGTTCTACATAGATCCCAAAGGCTAAATTTTTATTGTTTAGTTTAATTGATGATGAATCTTTTTTGCAGCGGATTCATTGTGGATGTATTGTTTCAAGCCATACCTTTGTGTTGTTGGATCCTGGAGGAATTGAATGCTTTGCATGTGCCCGCAAACATATTGTTTTGGTATGTTTCTCTATCAAGTCATTTGTTCCTCCCCTCCATGTTTGGGCTTAACATGTTGAAGCAGAACTTCTTCTTTCTTTCTGGAAATAATAAATGAATAAAATTTTTCAACCATAATAAATTATGATGAGTGTTGCATTTCTCACTGTTTTAGATTGTTACTTTGGTTTTCCTTCTCTGCTCTTTTGATTTAGTTATAGCTTGACAGGGCTTGCCTTGTTTATCTACCCAAGGTCTGAAATTATCTATTCCCTCTTAGTTACAAATAATATCCTTTTGCGATTTTTGGCTCACATCACTGATCATAAACCCCATGATAAGCTAATGTACTGGCCGTTGATAGTTATGGCATGATGCTTTGATAATATCTCTGATTATACTTGTTTGGATGCAACATCTTTGGCATAGTGACTCTATATGCTGTTATCTGTATCTCAGCCATCTAATCCGCCATGGCAACAAACTTTTTCCATCCAAAGTCGTTTATCAGAAAGAATTAGAGACTTGTCTGGAAAAACTTGGAGTCAATTAGCTGGATCAGGTCCTGTACCGTGGAAACAAGCACCAAGTCTGTTCAATTCAGTTTCTTCATCTGACCTGCATCCAGATGTGTCGTCTCTACTTGAATTATCGAATAGCATTGAAAAAATTTATGTCAATGAAAGGTTACCTGCCTCATCCATGGAAAAGAAAAATGAGGATTTGACTGGAATATCAGCTAATTGGAGTGTTAAGCTTGGTTCACGGGAAGTGATGCTCATGAATGGTAATGCAGCCTTTGATCATCTCTGAACACTTCACTTTTTTTATTTGGTGTAGGAGATGGAGGAGCATCTTAATAACTGGAGAGAGTTATGTAGCCTAATTCTTTTTCATATTGCAGGAATGAGGAATGAGGACAAATCAAGTTCATGTTTAAATATGTGCCAACAGCCTCCTTCTCTGAAGGAAGATTCATCTGCTCAACCCTTTGGTCTGTCTGTACCTTATGCATCTCCAAATGAAAGAAATGGTCACATTGCGATAACTGGAAGTCATCCACAACAAACTCCACCTCCTCCAGGAACGCAATTTAGTGGCACTATGCATTTAGCACTTGACTCATCAGGTGAAGCTCCAGTTCGCAATGGACGTCCTCGGGCAGATGCCCGAGGAAGAAGCCAATTACTGCCACGGTACTGGCCCAGGTGTACTGATCTCGAGCTTCAGCAAATATCTATAGAGTATCCTTCAAATCACATATGTTCATGGTGTTGGTTTACAACTTTTTTAATGCACTTTATTTTCCAATTATGTGAAAAGCCATACAGAAAATTGTAGTATCTTAACTTTATGTAAGTTCTAATTCCGTTGTCACTCCCTTGTTTCAAAAAACCTTGAGTGCTAGTGATGCTGGGCGAATTGGGCGTTTAGTGCTACCAAAAAAGTGTGCTGAGGTTAGTTTTGAGATTCTCTCTTCAAGCTATTAGTTTGAAAGTCTTTCTAGATTTTGTATAAGCTCTGTGGGTGCCTTCTGCAATGTGTCTACTGCTGTGTGATGTGTTTGGTTAATGGTTAGATATTAATGTTGCTAGTGTAATACGGAAAAGGTTTTCACTCAGACATGACTTTTGATCGGGTAATCTTCCTAATTTCCTGATTATTCCTGCTAATTGTCTGTTTTTTGGGGGCGTATTTGAAGGTTTTGATCAGCTAATTTGTCTTCTTGTTTTGTCTGTATTCCGTACTATAAGGATGTGTGATGCCTTTCGTTTGTGTTCTCTCTCTCTCTCTCTGTGTAGATATTATTATTCTATAAAAAAAGGAATAATATGGAAAGAAGGTTCTAGTCAACCCACCAAAGTTCATACTTAAGAAAATAGAAATATTGGCCTATTTGGTTTCATTTTTCATTTCTTTTTTCATTTTCTGTGTTTTCTGTTTTCTACTCTCATTTCTTATTTTCACTATTTTCTTTACAAAATTCTAAAAATAGAAGACATAGAGAATGAAACCCAAACCAAACAGACAATTTAAACAAATATTCTCTTGTTACATACACTGATAATCCAGATGTTTCCATGATATATAGTTCAACACAATCTGTACATACTCACAGTTGTTCCCAGTTTAATTTCAATAACTGGAGAGTAGACACCCCTCATCTGTGTCATTTTGGGTTGCTGTGTGCAATTGTGGGGTTGCTTCTGGACATAAACAATGTAACTTGTTTTTTATTTAGCATTATTATTTTTTTCATGATATTTCAAAGATTATATTATAATACTATATTCTGTTCAATGTGACAGGCTTACTTCCCACCAATTTCTCAGCCTGAAGGATTGCCACTTAAAATCCTTGATGCAAAAGGCAAGGAATGGATATTTCAGTTTCGCTTCTGGCCCAACAATAACAGCAGAATGTATGTTTTAGAGGGTGTCACTCCCTGCATACAGTCAATGCAGTTGCAAGCAGGTGACACAGGTAAGACATTGTCAGTTTGTCACGAAAGCAATTCATGTGTCACGAAATTTATTCTTCTTGTTTTCTTTCAGTTTGGTGATAATTATTCCTGTCTACTTTGGAGCTCTTCCATGTATGAACATGATGCTATTTTATTCAATTCTAAGGATTTTTGTTTTCTACAATTTCTTCAATGCTAAATTTGCCTGGTCACACTTGCCATATTATTTTTGCATGAATTAGGAGCTGTAGACTATTCTGCTCTAAGTTATTGCCTTGGATCATCCCTGTTGAATCTTTCAGTCTCATGTGCTAATGTCTTCTCCAGCCACCTTTTTATACTGTGTGTTGCACATTGTATTATGTTTGATTGATTATTGGTCGGAATTCTTGTTTTGTGGCTGACCTGAATTGACTTTCTCAGTAACATTTAGCCGGTTGGAGCCAGAAGGAAGGTTGGTTATGGGGTTTAGAAAGGCTTCAAGTGCTGCGCCATCCGATCAGGTAATTTCCTTCAACAGCTGCAAATATTATAATTTTGCTGAAGTCTGATTATAAGTTCAAATGTAAGATTGAAACAGTGCTTGCTTAGGTTTAACCTTAGCTGGATGATTGTATTAAAAGTAAACACATGGAATTAGTTAGGTGACTACAGAATCAGCTTTTGGCTTCATGGCCAATCATTTGGATTAGTGAAGGTTCTATTATTCTCTATTTTAATATATGAGAATTTTGTATTTTGTCTGAATTCAGCTTAGGTTACTCTGGCTACTCTTCTAGTTGTGGATATTTTCTAATAAAGGATAGTTCATTAATTTAATAAATAAATTTTTATTTTGTTGCATATCTTGTATGTTATACTTCCTGTGATCATTTATATAGTTCGCTGAAACGTTGGATTTGTTAAGTGGGAATTTACATCTGTTGTTTGCATAAATTTCTGTTTGCAGGACAACGAAACAAATAAAACTGGAAATGGATTTTCTGTGCATGGTGAAGTTAGTATTGCATAACTATCCCCATTTTAACTGCTGATAATGTTTGTCATTTTAGATATTCTCATACTTGGTTGCTTTTTTCATCTGTCATGTAGGTTGAGTTGGCTGATCCTAGTTCATGGTTGAAAGTTGATAAATCTGGATACATAGCAAAAGAAGCACTGGGGAGCAAATCTTCAATTTCTAGAAAGAGAAAGAGCAACATCCTGGGTTCAAAGAGCAAACGTCTAAGACTTGAAAATGAGGATCTAATAGAGCTGAAGATTACTTGGCAAGAAGCTCAAGGCCTGCTCCGACCCCCTGCTAGCCATGTTCCGAGCATTGTGGTGATTGAAGGTTTTGAATTTGAGGAATATGAGGTACCTTTCCTTTTGCTTCATTTCAGAAATGGTTTTGAACTGCTAATGTCATTATACATTTTAGTAATTTGATAATCTATGCCTATCATTCAAACTTACTTTCTCCTTTTTTGAAGACATGCATTGTGTTGGATGTTCCCAAGAGCTTAAATTTGCACAGAATGATGCTCTTTGTTTTTCCCAAAAAAAGGTGGTAACATATTTGTGACTAAAACACTGGATGATCCGCTGATCCTGTGCAGAACTATGGACTGTCATCAATCCATTATGTTGTTGTAAAACTCATGATTTGAGTTGCAGAAGTCACACGCTGAGCAGACAGGGCAACGAAGGGAGGGAAAGGGAGTTAATTTGTGCACTTGATTACCATTAATAATCTTCAACTGGTCTCATTTGAACTAACACACTGTATGACATTTTAATTTTCTTCTTTGTATTTTCTTTAAAGCCATTTGGTCTGCTGGCAAATTGTAGGATCAAATGTGTGTGCAAGATCTTCAAATTCCAAAACCTTTCTTCTTTGTTGTTCTCCTGTAGCCCATGAACTGACATACATCTCTAGCTTAAAATATTGAAGTCACTAGACTTGTACTCCTGGTGGTTTATTGGAATTATAGTGTCTATGTCTGTTGCCATTTTGGTGGTTTATTGACTTTATTCCTTTGAAAGAGAGTTGGAATCTGTTATGCAATGTGGATTGTGGAACCAATCTTGCTGACATTGTTTTTACAGGATGCTCCGGTGCTTGGGAAGCCTACAATTTTCACCACTGATGATATGGGGTAAATCAGTTATCCTTAATTAGATTTTGATCCATTTCTTTATGTCTTTTTTTCTGGATAGGTCTTATTTTTAAATTTTTTTATATATTTGTTGATATATCTACTACATTTTTTCAGAGAATGTGGTATGATGTTCTGTTTTTTGCATCGCATGCCTGAGCCAAGGATTGTTTTTTCATTTTTTAATGTTTATGATGATATTTTGGATTTGATTTGTGGTTGCTCTCACCGGGTGACAAGCATTTGCTTTTAAATGTTCCTGCAGCGTGTGAAGGGATGTTGTATGTGTATTTTATTGTTGTGCCTTTGTTATTGTTAGAATCTGTAAATATCTATAATTAGGGAAAATATATCTTTGTAATTATTGTGTATTTATTACACATTGTCTATATATATTTTCTCCATTGTGTAGTTTAAACACACAGATTCATTCTATGATTTTCTCTCTTTCTCTGTTTCTCAACATGGTATCCAAAGCCTAGAAAGAAAGAAAACCCTGCTCCGTGCCGTCAGGAGGGCCTACTGCCCTCTGGAGAAATTTTTTTTTTCGGCCAAACTGTGTTTCCCTTCCGATTTGCCTGCTCTTCCCCTCCGTTGTGCCCCTTTTCCGAGCATAAAAGCTTCTCGCCGCCGCTATTTCTTGCCGCCAGCCGCTTTTTCGGCGTCGTTTTCGGCCGGCGACCTCACCGCCAGCCTCGCCTCTGGTGCACGCCCACCCCAAACAACGCGTTTCGTTCGGCCACACGCGCTCCCACGCGACCACGTCATTTGCGGCATTTTCCTCCGCCGCCGCACGTTCCGGCAGCGCGTGGCGGCGCGTCCGGCCTCCGCTCTGGTCATCGTCTCCTGCGTTTGACTCGCACCGCTCTCCTCTTTCAGGATCTATCCTTGGCTTCGCGATCCGCGCTCTTCGACGACATGACTTTTTTTGTAATTCCCATTCTGCCCCTGCCTCCTTGTACCCATGGCTGGCAACTCTTCCTCTGATGATAAGGGTGTTCCGAAAGCTGATCCTCCCGCTTTCACTAGTTATGTCAGTGTGGCTCTTTCCACCGATAAACTTGATGGTAACAACTATGATACTTGGGCAGTCGACATCAAACTTTGGTTGGTAGGGCAGGACTATGTTGACCACCTCACCACAAAGGCTATAGACATCCCGGTGGCTAGGCGCCCCCGCTGGGTTAAGATTGATGCCCAGCTGTGTAGCATTCTCATGTCCACCATTGCTCCTTCCATTAAACAAATCTTTCGGGCCCATGTCATTTGTGAATCTGTTTGGGCGCAGGCAAAGACCCTCTTCACCAATGGCACTCAACGTCTATATCGTGTTTGTCAGGATCTCATGGGTATTATTGCTCCTCGCCAGCTTGATGGTTCTATGTCTTCTTATTTGGGTAAGATTCACGGTGCACTCCATGACTTCAATGAACTCTTGCCCCCTGCTAACACCCTGGAGAAGGAGTTGGAGCAACGTAGCTCTTTCTTTATGCTCCTGGCCCTTTATGGCTTACCTTCGGAGTATTCTACTACTCGTGATCAGCTTCTGGGATCACCAACTGTGCCTACTCTCTCCATGGTGTCTGCCTCTCTCCTTTTGGTCCCCGCCAAACCACTGGCTGAGTTGCTCCTTCCTCCGGCCTCAATTGATACTTCTGCACTCGTCACCCAGTGTACCAGTCGTGGCCGTTCTCGGAAGCCTTGACTTAAGTGTGACCATTGTCATAAGCCAGGCCACACCATTGATCATTGTTACTCTTTGCATCCTCATCTGCGCCCTACTATTAATGTTGCCCAGGCCGGTGTTCCTGCTCCCTCGGACTCAACTGCTCCACATCCACCGTCTCCAGTTGACTATGCTGATTTCCTGAAGTGGTTTGAGCAACGTCAGAACTTTGGTTTCACTGCTTCTGTTGCACAATCTGGTAATTCTTTTGCTTGTCTCTCTCAGTCGGCCTCTTTGGGTCCTTGGGTTCTTGATTCTGCCGCCACTGATCATATCTTCGGTAATAAAGCTTTATTTTCTACGCTTTCTACTTCTGGCTATTTACCTACTGTCACTTTGGCCAACGGTTCTCACACAGTCTCACGAGATGGGCACTGCCCATCTCCTTCCTTCTACGTCAGTTGATTCTGTCCTTTATGTTCCTGGTTCTCCATTCAACCTACTCTCTATTTATCGGTTAACTAAAGCCCTTAACTGTATTATTTCATTCACTGAAGATTCTGTTTACTTGCAGAACCGGAGCACGAGACGGATGATTGGCACCGGATGTGAATCTCGTGGCCTCTATTGGCTCCGCCCCCTTCAAGTGTTTGCTCCCTCACCACTGATCCTCTCATCCTTCATGCCCAGTTAGGTCATCCCAACCTTGCCAACTTGCAACGCATGGTGCCTAGCCTGACCAAACTTTCCAATTTGCCTTGTGAGTCGTGTCAACTTGGGAAACACATGCGGAGTCATTTTCCAGATAGTGTTAGTGGTCGAGCTGCGTCTCCGTTTGCTTTAGTTCATTCAGATATTTGGCGTCCTAGTCGCACAGTGTCTAGTTTAGGATTTCGTTATTTTGTTACGTTTATTGATGACTATTCTCGTTGTACGTGGTTATTTTTATTGAAACACAAGTCTGAATTGTTTTCTGTTTTTACTACATTTTATCATGAAATAAAAACTCATTTTGGTGTTTCTATTCGCACTTTACGTAGTGATAATGCCAAAGAATATTTCTCTCATGATTTTCAAAAATTTTTAGCTTCTCATGGGATTCTTCAGCAGATGTTTTATGCTCATACACCTCAACAGAATGGGATTGCTGAGCGCAAGAATCGTCATCTCATTGAAACCACACGTACTCTTCTCCTGCATCATCATGTACCTTTTCGTTTTTGGGGCGATGCCGTTTTAACTGCATGTTATTTAATTAATCGCATGCCTTCTTCTGTTTTGGGCCATCAAGTTCCCCATTCCATCTTATTTCCTCATGACCCCTTGCATTCCCTTCCCCCACACGTTTTTGGGTCCACTTATTTTGTTCACAACTTAACTCCTGGTCTTGACAAACTTTCTGCACGTTCACTTAAATGTGTTTTTCTTTGTTACACTCGGTCTCAAAAGGGTTTTCGGTGTTTTTCTCCTACTCTACGTTGTTATCTTGTCTCCACGGATGTTACCTTTTTTGACACTATTCCCTTCTTTGAGCCATCTAACCATTGCACCTCTCCTGCTTCTGTGGAACTTCCCCTTCCTATGATCCCTATGCCTTTGCCACCCCTTTTGCCTACACCTCCAACTACAGCCCGCCCGCTTCAGGCCTACCATCGTCGCGCCCGTCCATTAGCCGAGCCTGTCCCACCTATGATATCCGTTGCACATAACCAACAGCCGCTGCCTGCTCCTGCTCCTTCCTCCGAGCCTGTCTTGGCTGATGTGGACTCTCTTCCGGTGCCTGATCCTCCGCCGCCTTCGGTCCTGCCGGTTGCACTTGATCTTCTCATTGCCCCTCGTAAAGGTATTCGTTCCACTCGTAACCCATCTCCTCACTATACTGTCTTAAGTTATCACCGTCTATCTTCTCTACATTATGCTTGTCTGTCTTTTTTGTCCTCTGTGTCTATTCCTAAGACTACAGGTGAGGCCCTCTCCTATCCTGGGTGGAGACAGGCTATGATTACTGAGATGTGTGCACTTCAGAACAGTGGTACTTGGGAACTGGTGACTCTCCCTCCAGGTAAATCTGTGGTTGGTTGTTGGTGGATTTTTACAGTTAAGGTGGGGCCTGATGGCCAAATTGATCGTCTTAAGGCCCGTCTTGTAGCCAAAGGATACACTCAGATTTTTGGTTTGGATTATGGTGATACATTCTCCCCTGTTGCCAAGATGGCTTCTGTTCGTCTGTTTCTCTTTATGGCTGCTATGCATCGTTGGCCTCTTCATCAATTGGATATTAAGAATGCCTTTCTTCATGGTGATCTTTGCGGAAGAGGTTTATATGGAGCAACCTCCTAGGTTTGCTGCTCAGGGGGAGTCTTCTGGCCTTGTTTGTCGTCTTCGCAAATCATTGTATGGTCTTAAGCAGTCTCCTCGGGCTTGGTTTGGAAGGTTCTCCACTGTGGTTCAGCAATTTGGTATGACTCGGAGTGAAGCTGACCACTCTGTGTTTTATCATCATACTCAGAGAGGTTGCATCTACCTAATTGTGTATGTTGATGATATTATCATTGCAGGGAGCAACACTCATGGTATAACATAAATCAAACAAGATCTATGCAAGCATTTTCAGGCCAAAGACCTTGGCAAACTCAAATACTTCCTAGGTATTGAAGTAGCGCAGTCCAAAGATGGCATAGTTCTCTCTCAAAGAAAATATGCTGTTGACATTCTAGACGAAACAGGTTTACTTGCTGCAAAACCCGTTGATACTCCTATGGATCCTAATGTCAAGCTCCTACCAAATCATGGGGAGCCACTATCTGACCCTGGGAGATATAGACGATTGGTTGGGAAATTGAACTATCTCAGTTATTCGTCCAGACATTTTGTTCGCAGTAAGTGTGGTTAGTCAATTCCTAAACTCACCATGTGAAGTTTACTGAGATGCTGTCATACGTATTTTGAAGTATGTCAAAGGAGCACCCAGCAAGGGCCTTATTTATGAAGACAAGGGGCATACTGATATAGTTGGGTATTCTGATGCAGATTGGGCGGGATCCCCTTCTGATAGGCATTCCACTTCCGGGTATTGTATACTTATTGGAGGCAATCTCATATCCTGGAAGAGTAAGAAGCAAACTGTAGTAGCGATCTAGTGCTGAGGCAGAGTACCGTGCAATGGCCTCAACTACATGTGAGCTTATCTGGCTTAAGCAACTCCTCAAAGAACTTCAATTTGGGGAAACCAAGCACATGACACTTGTTTGTGACAATCAAGCCGCTTTACACATTGCCTCAAATCCAATTTTTCATGAAAGGACCAAACACATTGAAGTTGATTGTCACTTTATTAGAGAGAAGATTCTATCTGGAGACATCACCACAAGTTTCGTCAATTCAAATGACCAACTAGCCGATGTTCTCACCAAATCATTGAGAGGCCCTAGAATAAGTTACCTATGTAATAAGCTAGGTGCATATGATCTATATGCTCCAACTTGAGGGGGAGTGTTAGAATCTGTAATTATTTATAATTAGGGAAAATATATCTTTGTAATTTTCGTGTATTTATTACACATTGTCTATATATATTTTCTCCGTTGTGTAGTTTAAACACACGGATTCATTCTATGATTTTCTCCCTTTTTCTGTTTCTCAACAGTTATTAGTTAGTTCCTAAAATACATATATGCAATTTTTTTTTTTTGGAAAAAGATATTTAATTGATTTGTTATTGTGATTGGGTGATTTGTTCTATAATTTAACCATGTAAATTAATTGCCATCAGTGAACTTCATGTTTGCCAGTGAAAAGATCCAGTGGGCTCAATGTGAAGATTGTCTCAAGTGGCGCAAATTGCCAGCAAGTGCACTTCTTCCTTCAAAATGGACGTGTTCAGATAATTCATGGGACCTGGAAAGGTACATGAGTGATCCATTATCTTAATCCTCATTCACATTTATGTTACCTTGTGTTATCTTTACTATTTCTGCACTGCCAATACACAGATGAAATTTGTTAGCATCGCAAGTGAATTAGAATGCATTTCATTTTAGACCATTCATACTGTATTGGTATGAACCAAACTCGTGTGATATTCAAGAGGCTGTTTCCTTACCTGCATTTAAGACATCTCATGTGTAAACTATTAATCTTTCATAATATGATGGCAATATATTCATGTATATCTTGCTTTATTTTGGATTTCTTTGAGTTCAAATGCTAGGGATAAGCATCACATACTTGTGTACAAAACACTGATAAAGTTAGAAATCTATCAGCGAGTTTTCTTTTTGCCAGTGAGATTCTTGTGATATGAACTACATATACTTTTTATCGGTTGTAGAACTACGTCTACTTACCATATCTTCCACATCTTGGATATGGATGTCTGGAAAGAAGATATAAGTGGAATAGGGTTTTGAAAAATTGACAATGTACTAAACCATGCATCATGTTTGAGGTATATTGTCAATTTTCACCCAGTTCCCCTTGACGCATTGTATGTTACTTGTGCTAAGTATGCGATTAATCTAATAAGGCAGCATCACAGGATCATTTGCTTAAATTTTACTGTAAATCTAATTATATAACCACTATATTAGTGCGTGATATTTATTTGTTGAATCCTATATGTTGCCAGATCTTCTTGTTCAGCTGCTCAAGAGCTGACAGCAGAAGAACTTGAGAATTTGCTACCACCTTGTAATTCAGGTTTGAATTGTTTGATTGCTTCTCTTAAATCAATTAGATTTAGTGTATCTATGATGTAACCTTCGATAGAAGAATTGCTTAACTAAGTGTGAAAACTATTATGCTGTTAAATGCATTTGTTTGGCAGCTGTTTCCAAGAAAACGAAGGCTACCAAGCAAGATCCTGATAATGCTGAAGCTTTGGAGGGACTTGACACACTTGCAAATTTAGCCATCCTGGGAGAGGGTGAGGCACTCCCAACATCTGCTCAAGCCACAACTAAACACCCAAGGCATAGACCTGGCTGCTCTTGCATTGTTTGCATTCAACCTCCCAGTGGAAAGGGCCCCAAGCATAAGCAGACATGCACATGTAATGTCTGCTTAACGGTGAAACGTCGTTTCCGTACTTTAATGTTACGGCGTGAAAAGAAACAATCAGAAAGAGAAGCAGAGACTACACGTAAAAAGCAGCAACAGCATCCTCAACCCTTACCTTCGTCTGAAATTTTGCTTGATGATGATTCGCTGCCTTGTAGTAACACAGGTGATAGTAGTAGCCCAAACCAGAACAAGGAGAGCAATGAGATTTCTGATGATGATCCACACCAGGTAAAATCATCCGCCTCGCCATTCAAAGGCCAAATTGACCTCAATATCCAGCCAGAACGAGAAGAAGAGTTATCACCTGGTTCAGATTCTGGTGGCATGATGAAGTTACTCCATGATGCTTCTGAGAGGTATCTCAAACCACAGACTACACTGAATTCTGGAGATACATCAGGCAGCCAGTCACATCAGGTTGTGGATGGAGTGAGAGAAGAGAAACCCAGCAATGGTGTAGCTTATTGCAGTAGTAGTAAGGAACATGCCCAAACTTTGTCTATGAATGTATGAAGATCATATTGGCTCTAGCTTTGACTGTCATGGTCATGCTGAGCTATAATGAAGTGGGGAAAGTTTTTTCCTGTACAATTATTCACTTCGGCTTTTGCTTTTTCAGGTGTGTACATAATGAGGGGTAGGAAAAAGGGCAATTGATGAAAACCTATTTTGGTAATATAAGTGAACATCACAGTGGTTGGTGTAGGAAAATTATGAAATACAGCTGATTGGGGGTTGGTTTGAAGCTGTTTAGTTTGTTGAGAGCTCACCATGCCACCTGATTCAACGCGAAAAATGTAACTAGGCCTACTTTGTTCTATCAATTTCTTATTAGCCAGAAAGAGGTTTCTAGTAAAACTAAGTTCGGTTGGCCGTTTCTCTTGATTGGAAGAACAATTTTGCCTGTTGCAGCAAACAGCCTTTACTTATACCGCCAATGATGTTGGAGACATATTGGTTGCTTTATGGGGGAAATGCACTAATCCAATCTTCATCACAATTGCATTTTTCCCTTTTTCCCATTTAGGCATAGTCCAACCGAATCTATTGCTTAATTGTTAATCGTATCTAGTTCAAATTGGCCTTGTATTGTAATTACTAAAAGCTCACATGATCGATTTGGTGTGATGGGCTACAAATTGATCCCATCTGCCCTTCATTTTAGGCTTTACATTACATGTAAATTTTACAGCAGCCTTGGGTTTGAATCTGTTGATACAATTTTTCGAAGAAAATAAAATTATGGGGATAGATATTGAAGTTAGCTAAAAAAATAATTTCTCTTGAAACAAACTGTGGGGATAAATTAAGCAGACTTTAATTTCAGCTCAAAAATACCCTTAAAGTTGAAAGATCGAAATGACCGAGGGAGAGTATAGAGAAAAAGTATACCAAGTCATTCAAGAGTAGAAATAAAAACTGCAATGCCACCTGTTAATATACGAGTAACCTTTGATACATCTAACTTCTAAAGGCCCTTCTTTGTTTAGTATCAGGTTAATTACTTAATTTGGCTTGTCCTTGTTTTGCATTAACCATGCACCTCTAATACGTCCACCAAAGAAGAAAAAGATTAAAAAAGAAAAAAAAAAAAGCTATTTACGCCAAAGCCTTTTGTTGGTGACAATTTTTGTCACCTTCTAGTTCCCTCCCCGTCAGCAAAATTGATCACATCTAGAAAATGACGACACAAGGAACCCAAGAGTTTGGTGAGAGGAAAAAGGAACACACACCATTGTTCATTAAAATCCTGCAAAAATGAACGACCTATTCTCAAGCTCCTTCAAGAAATACAGTGGCTTGAAGGAGCAGCCCAACCTTGATGACGTCGAGGCCGGTAGGGAAAGTGTCAATCTTGATAAATTCTTTGAAGACGTGGAGGATGTGAAAGAAGACATGAGAATGGTTGAGAAGCTTTATAGAAAACTGCAAGAGGCCAATGAAGAGAGCAAAGTTGTACACAATGCTAAGACCGTGAAAGATCTCAGAGCCCGAATGGACAAAGATGTTGAGCAGGCCCTCAAACACGTCAAGTTCATCAAAGGCAAGCTTGAAGCCCTGGAGCGTTCCAATGCAGCAAACAGAAAGCTTCCAGGGTGTGGTCCTGGTTCTTCCGCAGACAGAACAAGGTCTTCAGTGGTGAGTGGCTTGGGGAAGAAACTCAAGGACATGATGGATGATTTTCAAGGGTTGAGAGCAAGGATGCAACATGAGTACAAGGAAACGGTTGAAAGAAGGTATTTCACAATAACAGGAGAGAAGGTAGATGAAGAAACCATAGAGAATTTGATATCAAGTGGAGAGAGTGAGAGTTTTCTGCAGAGAGCAATTCAAGAACAAGGTAGGGGTCAGATAATGGACACTATATCAGAGATTCAAGAGAGGCATGATGCTGTTAAGGAGATAGAGAATAACTTGATTGAGCTGCATCAGGCGTTTTTGGACATGGCTTCTCTTGTGGAGTCTCAGGGCCAGCATCTGAATAACATAGAGAGTCATGTGGCACATGCTAGTTCTTTTGTTAGAAGAGGCACAGATCAACTTCAGGATGCTAGAGAGCATCAGAAGAGTTCCAGGAAGTGGACTTGTTATGCCATGATTCTTGGTATTGTCCTCATCATTGTGATCTTGTTTCCTCTCTTGACATCACTTCTACCTCACTCGTTAAGGTGAAGAACCGGGACATCACTTCTTGTTAGATTTTGCATTATGAAATCTGCTCATGGATATGCTGTGCCTGGAGCAAGTGGCCATTCAGCATGAGCAGTGGAAAATGGTGGAATCTGATGACTTCCTTCATGCTCAGACATCTCATATGCAGAAGCATTCGGAATGCTTTGTCCTGAAATTCTTCAAGGAGGTGACCTTCTTGAGGCCAAGATGCCACACGACCAAGTTGTTCTGAAATTTTTGTATTCCCATAGAGCATTAACAGCAAGAGAATCAATTCCAAACATGACAATGACAATGTTGTAATAGCAGGTTGATTCCATTTCTGATTCAGTTTTCCTTCTTAAAAAAATTATAGAAATTTTGCTAGAATTTAGTAACCAGAAGATGATGTGGTATAAATAAAAGGGTCATACCATTTCAATTCATCCAACCACCACCATAATTTATGACACATATTCTGGATATATTTCTAGAGGAATGTTATTTGAGCATCTTTTTCACAGACGTATTATAACACCTTCATTTTCATACATAGAGAATACTTTAAAATTTTTCTTTTCGAATTATTTTCCATTTTTTGTTCACATGGTGTCTAAAGATAAATTTCTCTTAATTGTTCCAACTACCACCTAAATTGTTCTAACTACCTCCTTAATTGTTCCCAACTGTTTACTGATCATGGTAGAAGAACTTGTTATCCAGTATTATCAGATGCTGTTTACTTCTCCAAGATAAATCAAAATTTCCCTTTTTGGTGAATAAATCACATTTTCTCTAATCATGTGCATCAGCCATAATGCGTGAATATGGAGTGGGTGGTAGCCAAATCAATAGAAGTGCAAAGGATATGATATATATTTTTAAAACTGAACAGCAATTAATTTGTTATAAAAAACCAAATTCAAATATAGTGTTCTACTTCTTTGACCCATTTTAAACAAGTGTTTTGATGTTTCACAAAATATTACTATATGTGTATATTTAATTTGGAAGTGGCAATAATTTGTGGACGGCCATGACTATTGATTCAGTTGGATGGGATGGGGCTAGTATGTCACCTTGACCTAAAGCGACCTCTCCTTAACTTGTTCAACAAAAAAGAACCAAAAAAAAAAAAGGTAGAGGGGGTATGATGTTGTAATTATGTGTTTGTTCTTATATAATAGTAGTAAATAAAAACTTTGGTAAAGTTTTACCAATGCATGATTAGTGATTAGAGGACTAAAATGGGAGAAATGTGTGAGCTCTTTTCACTGTGTGTTTGGATTGAAGTTTAACAGGGATTGAGGTAAATTTGATTTTGCAAAATTGATTTTGATCAAAAGTAGATTAATGTCAATGTGATTTTTGTTTAGAAACTTTTATATCAAACTTGATTATAATAAAATGAATATTGTTTGGAAGAAGAAAATTAAAATAACTTGTATGTATAATCACTGAAAAGGACATCAATTTTATATTATATTTTTATATTACCATTATATTTCATCTTTATTATTATGATATTTGAATAAATTATTTTAATATATATTAATTTAAAGAAAATCATAAAAAAGTCATTTTGAAAATTATAAATAAAATTATACAAATATTTTAAAGATTTTATATAACTTATTCAAATTTACATTTAATAAAACTCATTAACATTCCACAAAGATACTGTTACACTTTTTTCATAATAAAGATATTGTAGCATAGAAAAGAGAGAAAAAAAAATAGAAAATAGAAAAATTCGGTACTCATGAGCCCAACAATATCAAAAGTAACTCCCAGCGTGTTTGCATACCCCGAATTTTGGCGTTGCAGTGAGAAGAAGTGGTTTGAGAGAAAGTACAACTTGGTTTTTAACTTCTAAAAGAAATATCTCATTTTGGGTAAAAATAATTTTAGTGAAAGTGAAAAAGATTAATTTTTATTTTTTTATCTCATATCAATTCTTTTAAAATTATTTTTATATTATTTTTAAATACAAATTAATTCTTTTTACATAAATTCTCTCAAAATTATTTTTTTAATATTAATTATTTTAAAAGTAATTCAATCTAAATTTAAGCATGATGTCACTGTCAAGGGCCTCAAATCAAGGGCATAAGGCAAGAGCAGTGATGACTTTTTGTGGTGTTACTATTTTTTAATGGGAAAAATTTCAACGTGGAAGCAATATAAAGTTGCTTAAGCTCAAAGCATGGTTGATGATTAAAAACATGGTGGCAAACGCTGAACACAAAACACTCATATTTTTACTGCGTTCACTTATTGCCTCTCTAGCACACTCCAGTTATTTACCACTAGTAAAGTGACAACAACAGTGTCACGACAGAAGTCTATCAAACGTTAAGAAGCCTATCAAGACATCTATTTTAATAGTTGTCTGATCGGCCATTGTCGCTTATGCATTTTCTTGTAATAGTAAGTTTTCTCATGTTATTGCAAATACAATATCAACCTTCAGGAAAAGGAAGACGTGAGAAAAAAAGTTAAATGTAAATCATTTAGAACTTGTAACGCCATGGCATTAAAATTGCCTTGTATTATTGGCCTGGCTTGTAGGACAGTACTATCATAGAAAAATGTCCGCTTCACACGACCAACATTATAGAGCAAGATGCTGACGGTTTTTCTCATCTCTGTAGCCTAGTATTTTCCTCGAATTCGAAAGATAATAAAGCAAATCATTGCATAACCAATGCTATAGAAGCACTTGTGATTTGCACAAGTCATGCACGCTTCAAGCTAATTCATGATGTCAATTGTTAAAAGGATCTTTCAATCTTCCTATCTATTTGACACGTTGGAAATTAGCTTTCGAATAAAAAAAAACCCACCTAACACTAGTAATATACGAAGGAAAGGAAAGACAAATCACTATAAACTCGAGTATATAAAGTAATATTTCACACTTGCCAAAAAGTACAGGCAAACTCAAACCAAACAAATACAGGAAAGAAAACAACAAGAGCACAAACCTCTCCCATTCTGTAAAGTAAAAGCATCAAAGATCAGCACAAAGCCATGATAATAATTTGTAAAAATACAGCCTTAAAAATATACATGCTGTCAACCAATCGACAACAAGAATAGTAAAGTCTAAAAAGAAAAAAAGAAACAAAAAAGCCAAGAAAGGAAAAACAACTGAAAACAAATCTAATACACAAGCATTAAGCATAACTCCACTCAATCATGTACCAGCATTGGGTAGAGCTGCCATAAAGGAATTGTAAGAAGACTCAAGATCAAAGTGAAGCTGCCTAGCCTGTTGTTCTGTCAACTCATCAGCAGCACCCATCTTAGACAACCTTGCAATCCACTCCTTCATCTTTGTCTTCCCCTCAAAATCAGGTTGCAAAATGGTCAACTTATTGAGTGAACCATAAAGATCTGAGAGCAAAGGGTGCACCTGATCCACAGCCACCATGTTAAGCTTCAAGGAATCCATAGCAGTGATGAAGTTCTGCACACACTCAGCGACAATGGCAGCAGATGTTGATGCAGATGCAGCAGCAGCTGCACGGTGCTCCACCGTCGCAGGCACACAAGACACCACAAGGCGGTTAATGGCTGCAGTGCAGTCCATATTGTAAGTGTGTGCAAAATGCTCAATGCTTGGGACAGTGTCCTTGAGAGTGGAAGCTAAGGTCTTGAAATGTGCTATTAGCTTCTGGCAATCAAACTCATACTCCTGTGGTGAGATTATGTCTCTTACATAGGCCTTCTCAAGCCTCTCAGTTGCCTTCACAATGGCATATAGCTCAGCAAAGTTGTCATACATTTCTCTCTCGCGCTTGTCATTCCAGAGCTTAACCTCCATACTGAAGGGTATATCTACATTTATATATCTATAAATGTGTATATATAATATATGTGAATACAAAGGTCTTTTCTTTGTTTTGTTTGGTACTCTTGTGAGGGTGGAGGATTGGAGAAGAGGACGGGACACGCGCAAAGAGAAGGGTCCTTCTTTAACTGAAGAAGTAAAATCAGAAAAACAGAGTTAGGAAAGCGGTTGTAAGTAGTTAAGATCACAAGCACAAGAGAAAGGGGACAGTGATCATTTAATGCAACCAGGCATCAAAATGCACATAAACTAGATTGGTCACAAAAAAAATAAAAATAAAAAGGAGCGGTGACATAAAAGAAAGAAAGACCCAAGATAAGAAAATGTCTAAAAATGCAAACTTTCTCTAAAATAAAGCACAAGCAACATGATACGGTCAACAAAACAAGGATTAGCCATTCTGGGCTTCTCCAATTTTGTTCTAAACATGAAAATAAAAAGAGCAAAGGGCAATAAAAATAGATTTTGAATTCTGGGTTCGTGTGATTTTGGTGAAATTTTGTGAGGAACCAAATATGGTAATGAGGGCATGATGATCATTGATGAGAAGAGGCAAATCAAGAAGGGAAGAAGAAAACCCCACATAAAAAAAAAAACACAGAAGAAAAGAATTTTAAAAAATGAAAAAAAAATATTTACATTACATGAAACTCAATCAATTTCAGAAGAGGAAAAGAAAGAATGGAGAGAGAAATGAGACGAAGGAGAGGCTTACAAGGTAGAATGAGAGAGAGGAGTAAGGGAAACGCGTTTTTGAATAGGGAAGGGAGTGACAGAGGCGATGGTAGCTCCGTCCTAAGAAGGAAGACAGGGAAGGGAAGGGAAGGGGTTGGGTTGAGATGGGATGGGATGGGATGGGATGGACAATTAATCTGCTACGGTACGGTCTACAGGAAGAGAGAGAGAGAGAGAGAGAGGGAAAATGAGGTTGCGTGTGGGCACGCACATATTATTATTGCTGCTTACGGCATCGACGTGTAGCAGTTGAAAAGCGTTCCTCTCTTTTTCTCTCCTTTCTCTTCTATTATTACCTACTGTTACGTTACCTGTGACGACCCGCTCCATCACCCCTCACCCTCCTCACGTTTTCACTTCTCTTTTATATTTCTCTCATTTTTATGGGCCACTGTGATCAGTTAAGTTGAAAAACAAAATATCTACCAAAAAGTTACTACATTTTTTTGTCATATTGAGAGCAGGACTTGTCCAAAAAAATGGGCTTTTACTTTTCCCGACATATTGGTAATTTGGTTGGAATGCAGTCTAAGATGGATATTGGGTTTCGGCCCAATGAGAACAAAAAAGGTAACTGGGCTTGTCATTAGACCTTTAAATAAGCGAATAACGCTTAAATGGCTACATGTTTTGCCCAAGTTGGACATCCTAAATCCCAACTTGCCCTGACCAAAAAAAAAAAAACAACTGCTGGGCTGACCATTTCTAGCCTGAAAAATTTTGATCCAAACATATTGATATGGATTTGTAAAGGCCCTTCTGTAGCCTTTCGGGCAAACTGCAGGATTTCCATATTTTGATTGTTTGACGAAAACAAAATGATATGAAAATAAAAAATGATTGTGACTCGACTGCTATTTATTCTCCAATGCTCTCCACTTTCAACAAGGTGAATGCCACGCCCTTGTGGCATGTCCAAGCTTTGCTTTTAATTTTTGGACATTTAATTGCATCAGAAGAGTGGTTCTGGGAAAATATCAAAATACTTTGCACTGAGCACTTCATCATGAGAGCTTAAGGAAATATTAGCATATGCTGGCAGCCATGTTTGGAAACAGGAACAAGTTTTACTTTTTATTTTTTATTTTTTTGGGTCATGACGTTGAATCTTCCAAGTACAGGGTTTTTCAGAATCACCGTGTTTGGACCATTTTTCACACCACGTACGTTGTCTTCTTTCCTTCACCTTTGAAACCCGTCACAAATTATTTTCATAAACTTGATCCGCGGATGGGGACGAGGCGCGGCAACAGTCTACTATGTTTGCCTTCCAAGCCAAGGGAACTGGTTTGATACCTGGGTCCCGCACCAAATATCCCCAAATTCCGGAACATTCCTCCTGCCCCAATGACCCAAAAAAGAGAAACTCAATTTGTGAACATACAGAAAGCAAACCTAATATATGTAAAAATTGATTGATTGAACCACATATTTAATAATTTCACTAAAACGAAAATATAAAAATAATCACTTCAGTAATCAAAAAACCAGTCAGCGGATAGTGCGTTCATACGCATACTCAGTAGTTAAGATGCAAATTGACACAGAAGGGCGTATTTAAGCTTGCATGAATCACACACAATTAAACTAAGCGAAATAATGAAAATGAAAAAATAAATGTTAAATTAACGAAAACCGTTCTCAATTCATGTTATCAATCAGACTACAAATAACAGCAATAACAACGCTAAATATATAAAGTACAGAGAAAAGGAAAACTCATATGCTTTATTGATTGTGTGGAGTAAATATATATAGATGAGACTGTTTTTCACCGATCCTAGACTTAAGGAACTGATATGATACTTCCCCTAACAAACCACTATAACAGTGATTGAGTTACAAAGCTTGACAATTGAAATACAATTTTCAAAATCAAAACTGATTAACTAATTCTATGTTGCTTCTATATAAAGCCCCCGTAAAAGTTTCTGTTTCTTTACCTTGTACGACCTGAATAATACAAGCTGAACCTGAAGCCTATTTGACTTAACCATAAGAAACCATGAACTTATATGGCAAAAAACAAACAATAAAATTAAATTGAATACCTATGCTGCAAAGACGACAATACTCAACTGCACCTCCGCTAAAAAATATGTACACTTTTTTTGTTTTTTTTTTTTATTGTGTTTCTCTATATATTCTTCACCTAATAATATTCCTAGGAAATATGTTTAGAGACTAATTAACATGTATGACATGAGATAAATTAATCGGCACCGCGATTAATCATCTGCATGTGCTGATTCAAGGATTCTTGTCTTTGCAACCTCATCTGCTCGTTGAACTTGCGTATGAACGCTTCGACGCGCCGATTCAACTCGTCTTGACTCAGTGAGGGCTCTTTCCTCAGGCGCCCACTAGACACAGACGCCGACACCGGATTTAGCGCCTCATCATTCTGATTGGTCCTCCTCTCCTTGAATGTCTCCCACTTCCTCACTTCCTGTGGTCCCGCGCCCCCGCGGTTCTGCCACGTGTCACACTTCCTCACGTGCCTGCTTAACGGCATGGCTCTACCCTCCGTTATCTGCTTCCACGTGTTCTCCAGCGTCTCGTGCCGTTTCGGCTTCGCCACCACTCTCAGCGCCCTCCCACCTGCAACAAGTTTGAATTAGCATCTTGTTGCTCCCAAGCTACATGCGATTCGCAAAACGACAACAACCCCCCCCCCCCCCTCTCTTCTCTTTTTCTCTCCCTCTCTCTCCTCTTTCACACTTAACTTGTACTACTAAACTCCTTTTGTCCCTTCCTTTCCATTTTTGTTAAAAAGAATAAGACAATACAAGTAGATTTTAGATATAGTGAACAATCTCTATCCGAATTTAGCGAAAAAATGCCTAGTGATTCTTACCTGAATTTTGCACAGACTATTTCGAGATATATATGGCATTGGCATAGCTCCTATTTTATTTTATCCAACAATTTTTCTTGCTAATTAAAATTCCTGCAGTTTATTCTAATTATCTAGTAATGCTCAAATTTAAATTGAGACTACGAATTTATCATTTTTTTTAAGTAATAAAAAACAGAGAATGAAATTCGATACCTTCAGGAGTGGATTTGGGCGGCTTCCGGTGACCAAACCTAGCGGAAACGACAGGCTTATCCGCCGGCGATAGATTTTCCGGCGGAATCTCCGTTGACTCCATGTTCTGCAACGGAATCAAGGTGGACTCCTCCACTGAGTCCACCACCACTCCTACGTCGATAGCTTTCTCTTCTTCTTCTTCTTCTTCTTCTTGTTCTGGCTCTAGCTGGTCTTGGAGAGTGGCTGAAACTGAAGTGTTAAGTAGCACGGGGTTCACGTGGAGAACGTGAGCTGGAGGAGATGTTGTTGTGGTGTCGGATGAGTGGTGGAAGCACCTCCTTGAGGAGACGACGATGGAGATGATGATGGCGTTGACGACGAGGAAGAGGAAAGGAGGCTTGAAGCAGAGGAGGCACATGTTCCACAGTGGAGAGAGGTGCGTGGTGGCCAATGGAACAGACGCCTTCACTCCCAGCGCCGTGAAAACCACGGCGGCGGAGAGCGCCCCCACCTTCAGGGAAAGCATCCACGCCATGTTCTGAATATATCTGAGGTGAGTGTACGTAGTAGGAGTGGTCAAGTGCAATTGTGAGTGTGCGCTTGATTGACATTGAGGAGGTTGGAGTGGAAACGGGAATTTATAGCGGAGAGAGTGGGACACGGGATGAATGGATGATGATGACGATGATAGTGATGATGAAATCTGAGCCGTTGCAATTGGATATACGGAAATCAATCAATTTTGGTCTGTGGAGGGTTGGCCTAGTGGCTACTACTTGTGCTGGACTTGGACCCCCCTCTTCCATTTCTATTCATGGTTTGCAGCCGAAAACTACTGTGTGAAAAAATTCGCGGAATCAATAATAACCGTTTATTTTATTTTAGTTTTGTATTTTAATCATTTATAAGCAAATAATAAACGGTTCGTATGTATTGCTGTCCATTTCTTACTATTTGTATTCATACTATGTATCGCCGTCCATTTCTTCCTACTTGTATTCGTACCATGTAGTGCCACTCATGTCATAATGAAACAATTCTGATATGGTTAAAGGGAATTTGAATGATCTAAATTGAGAAGATTGAGAAAATATATAAGTAAGGGATTAATTATTTTTAAATTATTTAATAAATTTATATACGATGTATAAATGATAAAAGTTATTTATCTAATGATGAGTAATTCTTTATTTATATACTTTGTCAATTTTTTTAATTTAGATGAGTCAAATTCTAATTGGGGTCTTCAAAATTGATCAAACTAAATTAAAATTGAAAACACCAATACCTAAAAATCAAAAACCAATCAAAATAAAAATAAATCGATTTGAATTGATTCTTAATTTTTCAAAATCAAACCAAATCGATCAGATTTTGGTTCTTATTTTCAAGACCGAACTAAACTAAACCGGACCGATAATATATTATATTAATTAGATATATTAATTATTAAAATTTCTTATCGAAATCTATATTTGTATTATATTTTAACTCAATATTTTAAATTTTTAGTTATACATTAATTTTTTAAATTTAATCAACATGATTTTTGTTTGAACTGGGAGCACTCTTAATATGGATCCCTTTTTTTAAAATTGACCTTATATAAGAACATTGGTTAAAGAATTAAATGAGAAAATTTTTGTCTTAAAAAATAAATTTCGTATTTTTAACACTTCAAACCCACCACTAAATTTAAATATTTGTCTTTTCTAATATTCTTAATGGTTAGCAAAAGCCTTTAAAATTATGCTATTTGAATTCATGTCTCTTTAAATATTGTGCTGATTAATATATTATTTATCATATTTAGTAATAATTTTTAATAATAAATAATAGACGAGACAGTGCATATCCTAGGTGGAATAGGTACACCAAATATTTCTTTGCTCCTTATTGGGACTATTTTGCTTTGCCTTCCCCTCACCCATCGTTTTTTCCTTTTATTTTTTATTTATTGTCTTTATGATTTTATCTTGCAAGTGCTCAAAGTACTTCTTTTAAGTTGAATGTTTTTCTTTTTTCTTTTTAATTATTGAGAGTGTGTTTGGTTGGAGAATAAAAATAAGGTAAATTTTCTTATGGATAAGTTTCAAATATAAATTTACACATGAAATTCATCAATAACTTTTTTATATCATATTTTAACTTCTCAACCAAATAAACCAAAGTTCATTCATGAAAGATAGTGTAAAAGAGTCCAACACTATCATTCAATTATGTATTATAACTTTAATTATTACATACTAAATTATCAGGAATTTTTTTATTTCTCCTATAAAATTCAAGTGTACCAACACCCTTTAATTATTTGAGGCTAAAAAGGAAAAAATAATATTTATTTAACTAACTCAAATTATAAAATTATTAACATTATTTTTAACAACTTATAGTTAAATCATATTGTTAGATACAAATTAAGGTTACCAATATCCCTAAAGGTTGAGAAGGATGTCCAGAATCGTAATAGCAGACTAGTAGCTGTAAGGAAGAATTATACTGTTTCAGTGTTGGTAGTCTGTAACCTGAAAACAGATGGAATTTCGCAGCTAGTCAGGCAAAAAAAATTTTTGAAAAAATGATAGGGACTTCCACTCTGTTCGATATTAAATTAAATTTAATTCTGCACCCAAAAAAAAAAACCTTAAAAATCAAGTTAATGATGCTGGAGCCTCTCGCACTGGGCCACTCCAAGATATCAAGCTTTCTTAATTATGCTTTTGATTATGAAAAAAGCGAAACTGGTAAAAGGGCAATTGCATTTCTTCCGAATCAAGCCTATAAGCTTCTGAATTAAGTTATCTAAAGTTTCGATACGCAAATATTTACAACCAACAATGAATTTAATCTTTTATAATAATAAAGTTATTAATTGTTATGAAATAATATAATAATTTATTACTAAATATGAATGTAAGATTCTTTTGAATGGAGCATATATATGCCAAGTAATTTCACAGATACCTATTTTATGTTTTAATTAACTCTTTATAATATAAAATATTAATGGAGATCGTTTGAACTTAACAAAAGCAGAATATACTAATAACCTTTTTTTTAATGGAAAAATATATTAACATTTTTTTAATGGCAGAATATACTATTAACCTTTTCGGTAAATAAAATTTTCTTTATACTGTACGAAAGGAACTTTGTATGTTGGTTGGCAAACAAATGGCTAGTTGGTGATCAATTTTCCGAAAAAATATAATAACAATTCAAACTATTTTTTATTTTAATCAATTTTTATTTTTTAAAAATTTAACTTTTATTCGATTTGTATTGAATTTCAGCACTTGTAAAGGAGTGGTTGCGTGAATGACATAGATACCATGATGATGATGATGCAAATAGTTTCATATATAAATTTCAAAAATACATGTAACTTTATTTTATTCTTATAAAATTATATTAATTATAATAAAATTTGAATCTAATAGGTTATTCATAGAGTTTATATTTATTTTAATTTTTAATTTTTAAAATAAGTCAAATTAATCATTGACATTGTAAAACGTAAATCATATTAGTCCCTTAACCTATTTTTATTAAACATTTTATCAATTAAATGATGATGTATAACGTTAAGTGATACATTGACATATTACATCATCTGAAGTAGAATTAAGTTTAAAATGACTTATTTTAGTGTTTAAAATTACATAAAATATGTCATTTAAATTTTTTTAAATCATAAAATAACTCATTTTGTGTAATTTTAGATATTAAAATAAGTCATTTTAAAGTTCATTATACTTTATATAACATATGATACGTTAAAGTATTACTTAACATTATATATTATTATCATTTAATTGATAAAATGTGAAATAAAAGTGGGATAAGGAACTAACTTGACTTATATTTTACAATATTAGAGACTAATTTAACTTATTTTAAAAGTTAAGAACTAAAATGACTCGCAATCATAAAGTCAAAAGCCAAATTGAGTATTAACTCTCATGCATACTATATTCAAACTTTTTACCACTATACCAATCCTAATAGCTTAAAAATACATGTAACTAATGCTATATATTGATATTGTTACCAAAAGTATATATAAAAATTTTATACTAAATATTTTACAAAGTATAAAAAGTTAAGTTTTAACTTTATTTTTGGCTGCAAAAAGGTTATTAGTTACAAAGACACTTACAAATCTCCCGGTACAGTTATAGAAAATTCAGAAGAATCAAACTCTAGTTGATGATGCATTAGTGAAAGGAAGTCGTCGAAAACGTGAGCTAATTTCTATTGGCAAAGTAACTTTTAACTCTATTAAATTCGATTGATTATTAGTAATTATTTTATAAAATCTACAATTACAAAAATTAAACTACTTATTAAAAGTTATATTGTGACTAATTAATATTAACAAGTTATTCAAATAATAAAAAGTTTGAATAAAATGTTTTTATTAAATTAAAAATTAATAATAATTGTAAATAAAAAATATCAAATTAAGATATGATTGATGAGAATATTTAATTATAAAATATTATGATATATGTATATATATTTATGAGTTTAATTTTTATGCACTAATAATATAAAATTTTTAATACTATTATCTAATTATGTACTATCATATTAACTATAATAGTTGACTATCCTATATCCACTTATTGAAATGTCATGTAAATAAATTATTTTAATTTGATGATAGCATAAAATTATTTTATATTATCTATGCCATCAAAATTAAACTCTATGTTTATATGTATATTTATACATATATCATATATAAAACTATCTATTCCAATATACTAGTTTGATGTGGTTTGGTTTGATTTTAAAAGCATGAATTGAAAATTGAATCGAAAGTATTGATTATTTTCATAAAATAAGAACCAATATAAATTGGTTTATTTCAATTTTAATTTGTTTTCAATTTTTAATTATCTTTTTATTTTAATTCAACCTAAATTAAATCTTGAACACCGTAGTCCGTACCAGAGTGTAGCTTTGTATAATTATATAATGAATTAACATTCCACCAGTTCACACGCCAATATCGTCATCATCATCAGATAATAAAAGCGCGTTTAGTTCCTTAATGGATAAACTTAAATAGCGTCTATGTTATGCAACTGACCCTCCATATGAATTTTTGTTTATACTTCCCTCTCCTTCTCTTATATACACTTTTTCTTTCTTCTTTCATCTGCCTTTAAACCTTAAGATTTCCTATCAAGCTTATACGTGGATGGCCCTTGATCATTGTAATCTTCATGCAAACTTGCAAAGTGAGGTCAGCGGGGAAGAATATTGACTTCTCGTTAGGGAACATGTGGGTATCTGTACAGGCATGGCACCTATATGGCATTTGATATTATATTCTTTGAATGGCCATCTCAAGTCATGGGTGGATCTGAGTCAAATATATGTGGGCCGTCTTAATACTCTAAAGAAAAAGCTTTTTTTTTTTGTCAAAAAAGGTTAAAAGTAAAGCAAGAAGAGCAAGAAAGGTCTGGTGAGCTCATGAATTCCGAGAAAAGAGGGAAAAAAAATTATTAAAAGTTTTAAGGTTTAATTATTATATGCATACTATAAGAAAGGGTTATTATAACTGACTGATGTGACGCCCAAATTAAATCCAAATTCCTTGTTTGGATTTTTCAAACCGTAATTTAAGGAGTTTCTGGATGAAATTTAGACAGCACAAGCAGATTTGGATCCTTAATGTAACGTTAGTCCTTTTGCTCTAAAACGGACAGATAATTCCCGGCTTGACAGGGGATGTATCTCAACTGCACCACTTGGCCTCTCTGGCTAAGAGATAAAATGGTCGGTTCAATGTAAAAACAAAAAGCTATAAGCTTCAGAGCTTTCTTAAATTTATTGTTAAAATTGACTCGTCTTGTTGGTCCGAATTGGACGAAAGCGCCTTGCAATTGCATAAAAAGGTACAGACAAAAACTAACGATGTGATGATGCACTGTACTGGCAAGGTAAAGGAAGCTTTCAAGAAGATTTTTAATGCGCCAAACACAAGAATTGTAATTTCATTCTCAGATTTGATATGATAATTGTGTATTAAGTAAAATTAAAATATTTGATTTTCATATTTTGGTAGCATAATTTCATCAATTTTCAAAATGAATTGGATAGATATACAGAATTGATATTTATTTTACTACATCAGGATGAGCAGTTACATCAAAATAATAAATTATTTTAGTAGCTTAATTCACAAGTTTAGAAAGGATTATACATCTTCATTCTCACTTTGTAAATAAAGTATTCATCCTGAGTGAAATTGTTACTGTATTAGGCAGAGATATTAAATCGAACAAATTTTGTTACTGTATTTTGAGTCATGCAACTATGTTTTAGTTAAGAGATATTTAAGCTTCTGAAAATTTCTAATGTGTAAGGAGCATGAAGCTAGTCTTTAAATTAAGCAGTCTAATTAAGGGATGCTAGCTTGTTCTAAAAGTAATCTAAGGGATTTGAATATCCCACTTTACTGAATAAAATGAATAATTTCACTGTTAAATTAATAAAATAAAAAATACCTCACTTTTAATTTTATTAATTCAAATTAATAAAACTTTCTTACTTTACGTTTTAAATTAAAGATTTGCTCCTGATTTACCAAAAATAGAAAATAAAGAATAAGTATTTGGTAGGAATTTGGTGAAGTCCAATATTGTATGTGTCGGCACAACAACCCTCGCACGTATGCAGTTTCAACTGTAATGCCAGGTGCCCCCCATTCACTAGTCAGTATTCACCAAACAGTTGTAAGCAGCTGTAGGCATTCAACTCCACAACTGAGTGGTAGTAACATTGTTATTCTGTCACACCCCAAAGGGATAAAGATAAGAGAAGTACCAGTCAAGGTTTCAATTTGTCGATACTTTAGCTAGCTTGGGTGGAAACGCATGGAATGGAAGTATGGATAATGCATAAGTAGGGCCGGTATTATAATTAACTCTAGCAGGCTGGCAGTTAAATGGCGGTTGGTAACGTTATCTGGAGGTGGATTAGAAGAGCTACGTACTTTAAATTAAATAATACTTACCAATTAATCTGCCTCTGGCTAAAAAAAATAAATGGATAGGATTTTACCAAAGACCGTTTAATTCGACAGAGACTGTTTGAAATTCAGAATTTGACGATAGCGATTTGTTGATGGGTGATGAGAAATTAAAGTCGACAGAAAGAAGATTATGGTAGTATTTATGTACGTAATTACGGTAAGAAACGAGTAAAGGGATAAGGGTCCCTCAAGAGAGCATAACGGTAACGGTAGAAGATTATGGTACGTAATTACGTGAAGAAACAAGTAAAGGGATAAGGGTCCCTCAAGAGAGCATAACGGAAACGGTAGAAGATTATGGTAGTATTTATGTACGTAATTACGTGAAGAAACGAGTAAAGGGATGAGGGTCCCTCAAGGGAGCATAACGGTAACGGTTAGTCTTCGTTTCAACTTTCAATTCAAGAGTGCATACAACTGCAGCATATAATATAAGAATATTCTCTGGTATCAACTACTACCGACCCTAAGCTGTTCAGTGTTCGCTGCAGTGCCACTCATAGTCCATGATAATATATGAAATAAATCTTATTTTAATTGTGTAAAATTATAAATAATATAATTCTTATTTAATAATCTGATATTTTAAAGATTTTGATTTTGAATATACTGATATTATAAATTTTTTATATAATTATTCATTCATATATTATCACAGAAATAAAACAAGTTTAATTCTCATTACACTATTTTAAAAGTCATGTACATAAAAGAAATCTACATGATGTGTACATTTCTTTTTATATCAGTGTTGTTAATTTCAAAAATCAAATAATAATGTGTACATTTTCTTTTAAAAAATAAGAATTTAATTTATATATGTATTGACAATATAAAACAAGTTTAATTTACGTTAATTATCAATCAATAGAATTATTAAAGTGACAAATCATAAAATACAATTACTTATTATCAGAATCACCCACTATGATTTGTTATTTGCTGAAGTTCTACTTTATTGATAGTATAAAATAATTTTATATTATTAATATACAAAAATTAAACTACAAAAAAATTAGTTTCAATATTAAACAAAAGAATTATGAAGAAGCAAGCCAAAGAATATGCCAAAATATATTCTAGCCATAGAGAAAACATGGGCTTGAGGTCTCCTTATTTTTCCTCTTGACGACGGCCTTGTACATTCTGGTCGGCTGTCTCTAATAAGTGTACGCTTTCTTTTCTTCTATCTTTTTTCCTTGATTTTTTTTTCTATATGTCATCATTTAATTTAAACATTAGATGCAATGAATTTATATATGGATAATTAACAAGAAACACCTTTTGAGGTTTGAAGAAAAAAATACTCCACCCCATTCTTATTTTAATATGACACTCTACCCTAAATATGCAATGGATATCACACTAACAACTCTATTGATGAATTTTCTATTATTACAAAAAGGTAAAATATAACTAATGTTTATTAATTTTTTTAAAAAATCCTTTATTAATATTTATATATTATTTTTACAAAATAAAACATATGTGATTTATAATAATATAAAATATTATATTTTATATATTAAACTTTATTTTTAAAATTTTACTAGATCAAGAGAATAAATTATTAATAATAGTAATAAATTATAATAATTATTTTATGAAAATTAAAATTAAATATTTTCTTATTTTTTTATTTTAGATTATTGGTGTGCATAAAAAAAGTTATGTGTTAATATCATACATAAAGATAAATCACATATAACATAACCATAAGAATTTTGTAGTTTTACTATAATTAATATATATATATATATATGTATATATATCAATATTTTAAAATTAATAGCTGAAAAATACGCTTTTATTTTTACAATAATGGTTTTTAATTGAATACACTTATAGTTCAATTTTTTTATACATATTTATCCAATCAAATTCTCTTATATACTTGATTTTTGAAATAGTAGGATATGAGTGAATTTGTTATGCAGATATGACAATATATAATGGGATAACTTGTAAAAATAATTATACTGTTAATGTAATAAAATTAAACTCATTAATAATAATAATAATAATAATAATAATAATCTATAGTAATTATCTTTGTAAAAATAAAGATATATATTTTCTAAAATACTAGTTTTAGAATATTAATATATATTTTTGTAGTAATTCTTTTTGCTATGTTATTTATAATTTATGTTTGTATATGATATTAACAAATAATTTTTATTTTTATAAACATTAATATTCTAAAACTAAAAGCACAGAAAATATATAATTTTTATTTTTAAAAAATAATTATGACAATTTATTACTACTGTTAATAATTTGTTCTCTTGATATGGTAAAATTTTAAAAATTAAATTGAATATATAAATATATTAATATTTTATATTATTATAACTAACATGTTTTTCTATGTAAAAATAATATATGTATATAAGCATAAATAAAATGGCATTTTATTGAAAAATAATAAATATTATAAATATTAGTTATATTTTACTCTTCTTTTAATAATAAAAATTAGTTAATAGAGTCATTATTGGTATCAATCACATATTTGGGGTAAAGTGTCATATTGAAACAAGAATGAGGTGGAGTGATTTTTCTTCAAACCTCAAGGGTACTTCTTGAAATTTACCCTTTATATATCTAACATGATGTAAACCTTTTCCCATATTATAATCCAGATTGAATAGAAAAACCAAGGACCAATTATACAAGCAAACATCTGATTAGAACTCTACCAATTTCAAGTTGACAACGACAATGAAAAAATTGATGACTGTGCTGAAGCCATTCACAATTCGAGAAAGTTATTAACAACTATTGTTTTTCTATCGAAGCTGGTAACAACTATTATATTTGTCAATTGAAATACCATGTCTCTCAAGGTAAAAGTAAATTTATATCCTCCTAGAAAAATATTATACTATTTTATATATATACTCATTAAAAACAGATTTAGTATCAAAGCGTTAATATCTTTGATTTAACAAGTATAATTAGCAACTTTTTACAGACAAAAAAGATATGCCTAACAATAATCGATTTTTTAAGTAATAAAATATCTGGGCATGCAATAAAATCAATATTTTTTATTTAATTTTTGAGTGATTAGAAGAATTTACTGGTAGAGTAGCGAATTGTGTTTTATTAATTAGCATATGAAAATCTCAAAACATTTTCTATAGAGTTTAATTTATATACACTATCAATATAAAAAAATTTTATATTGTCAAGTGTCAACTAATAGAAATTTAATAAAATATCAAATTATTTTAAGTAATTGTTTATAAGGATAATTATCCAGCATAATTTCAAATATTCTTAATTATGCTTTCAGCACAAATTTCAGCCTAAATAATTTTAATCTTATTTTTTTAAACACACGTATAATTTTGTGATTCGTGCCTCGTTCTACGACTAAGGATAAGAATAAGGATTTGTACCATATATTAATTTCCATGGCGTACCATTACGGCATTGATTGCATTACCACACTAAAAAGAAAAACTATATATGCAAATTTAATTTCACTCTAATGTTAATATTGCTATATATATATATTTGTCCCTATCACCTAAATGTGAGTTTGAATGGAGTAATTATAGAGAGAACTGTAATTTTTAGAAGGATTTAAAATTATTATGATAAAATATCTTATTTAGATATTTATTTAGAAGAAATTGTAGAACTTAAGGAATTTTAAAGAAAAATTTTATCTACCTAAAATAAAGAATTTTAATTTCTACCTATAGAGATAGAATTTTAATTGCATAAGTATACGTTTTTCTCAATTTAGTAATATAACAACCCTTGCTGTTTTATAAATTGACGACTATCCCTACAAATCAACACAGATCTTTTCAACATGCTTTGTCCCCACTTATATGCTTTCTGGGAGATCTTCCCAATAAGTCACCCATTCCAAAATTGCTTCAAGTCAAGTATGCTTAACTATGAAGTTCTTTAGTGATGGGCTACCTAAAAGAAGATGCATTTTGTTGGCATAGGTAGTACCAATCAATTCATATAAGTCATCGTTAACTGTATAGTCCTATACCTACACAATCTCAAGATCCCTCTCATTCTGGTGTGTAATCGGTTCATTCATATACCCCTCTACTTAGAAACCTTGCCAGGAGCCGCTTCTTGTCTGTGCCTTTTGTAACACCCTAAAAATTATTTAAAAATTAATTCGAGCTTTATTAATCGTAATTTTAAAAATCTGACAGTTTCAATAATGATGAGGATGGTCCAACATATTTGTAAAAAAAAAAACATAAATAGTATTTTACGGGCCCCTCAAGCCCGCGGGATAGCCGAAACCCTAGATTCGGGACCTGAAGATCTTCGAATTGGGAAAACATAGAAATAAGGTTAGAAATAGTTAAAAATGAAAATTTTATACTTAGAATTAAATATTGAGTAATGTTTGATTTCCCAGGTATACTATTTTACCTTTTCGGTGAAATTTTGGTGTGCGATTTTTAACACCGAAAGCTAATTAATCTCTACAAAATAATGAAGTTTATCCCTTTGAATGCCAATGAATGGCTAAGATTTCATCTTGGATGAAAGATCAAATCTTAGCCATTGATATTAATTTCTTTTAATGAAAAGGAAAATGCTTTATGTTTAACCAATGGGATTACACCTTATTAGATAAATATAACTCATCTACCCTCATTATTTCCTCATTCAAGTTCGTTCAGCAAAGAGAGAGATCAGAGGACTCCATTTTCTCTTCACAAAAAGCTTGAAACCTTGAATTTCAACCTCCAAAATCCTAGACCAAATATTGCTAGAATAAAAAATTTCCTTAAGTAAACTTGTTCTACACTTCAACCTCCACAAATATAACCGATTAGATTCTCCAAAACCTCACTTTAATACCTCACTCATTACTGATTAGAGGAGGGTTTGAATGTGTTTCAAGAGCTTTGGGGTGGAGAACATCTATCTTGAAGAATACAAGAGACAAAGAGACATTAGCTTCCAAGAGTAGGGTTTTCTTTGCCCTTGTACTTTCAAACTTTTTCTGAAACTTTCTGACTAGTTTTAATTCAAAATTTCTAGATGTATTGGTTGATGATAGATAGATATTGATGTGTTAATTTTAGTGAAGTGTTTGGATGAGGTTAGAAAGTCATTTTTGTCAAAAGAAATTTTGACTAGGCTGCTGGATTTTCAATTTTCTTACAGGTAGTGTGAGATCATGGATTTTCTGGGCATGTTGTAGGCATTTTCATGAGTTGAGAAAAATATATGTTGGAGCTGACATCTTGAGCTAGTCCCACGAATTTTCTTGATTTCTTATTTTGAGTCAAATTGCCTTAAAAAAATCAGAGACCAAAATGGTTCTTATGCTGTCAAAATCATTGAAATTAAAGCTATAAAATTGTATAATTTTTTTTCCATAGCAAATGATTGATTTATCACTTGAAATTTTTACAAGATATTAAGGACATATTGAAGCCCAACTCTGAATTTTTATATGATTTGATATGATCATTTAGTAGGGTAATAAAATTGGAAACTGTGGCTATTGGCTGTGAATAGGGGGTTTCTAACCTCCAAATTTGTCTAATTTTCTTAATATAGTTAGAGAACTTTTCTTCCTCTGAAATTTTTATAGAACCTTGTGGACACATTGAGGTGTCATTGAGAATTTGTATAACCTTTGATTTGATGGTTTGAATTGCATATTAAATTGTGTTACTTGAGTGAAAAATCTGCCAATGTGCTGAAATTGTGATAATGCCTTGAATTAGTGACCTAATGACATTTGGTTCAAGTTTGATGTGTATGAATACATGCCATGGACTTCCAAGATTATTTTATGAGGAATGAATGAATGATATATATAGGTTTGAAGTATTATGAGATCCGCGAATTATGTTCATACATATAGGAATGTTATGCATGTATATGTGAACTTGATGATGATGTATGTGCTAGGTGAAAAAATAAAGTCCCTTTTAGTATAAAAAGGGGATGGAAAGGTCCTCATTAGGGCATGAAAAAGTTCCCTTTATTATGTAAAGGGCACGAAGAAGTCCCCTTAAGGGACAGAAAAGTCCCTTTTATAATGTAAAGAGCACAGAAAGGTCCCTATTAGGACACGAAAAAGCCCTCTTTATTATGTCAAGGGCATGAAAAGATCATTGCAATTATCATATATATACATATAATTTGTTAAATTATTGGTATTGAAGGAATTCCTATGATCTTGAATGTTATGAAATACATGTTTTAAGTGATTGAATAATAAAAGAAACCCACTTTGAAAAGGTGATTTTATAACTTTAAAATGAAAATTTGATATATATATATATTGCATGCTCACACTTTCTTAATAAACCGAAGTGGTGAGGGTGATGACGATGACATTATGATTGTGTAATTGGGGAGTTATCCTACTGAGAATTTTAGAATTCTCACCTATGTGTTTGTGTTCCCATGTTGTCTCTAAGTTGATCTCGAGAACAAGGAGGCTACTTTATGAAAGGAAATCGGATTTGTAGTAGTTTACAGCTGAAGTTTGTACAGACTGTACTTAGTCATATGTTTAAGTTTGTATTTATAATAGAGACCGGATGTGTATTAAAACTCATAGAAGAGCTTCCTTTTGTACTCAACCTTGTAATTAATAAATCTTTGTTTCTTAGTCATATATGGTAATAGAACTACGATTTAGTTACTTCACGCTTCAATTGAACTTGCTATAGATATTTAAGAAAGATCCGTTAATTTATAAGTAACAACTTCTCGAGTAAGATGTTATAACTTAAAAATCATATTGTATTTGGGAGGATGTTACACCTTTCTCGCACCAACGATTACTCCTGCCCTCATCACCGGGCGTTACATGCTCACTAGCTTTTACTTGGTTCGTTCTCGAACCACACCGTAATGGGAAAGGCAGGCTCTGATACCATTTCTAACATCCCCTGCTGCTTTATAGATTGACGACTGTCCCCACAAACCAACACGGATCTTTTCAGCATCCTTTGTCCTCATTTACACACTTCCTGGGAAAACTTTCCAGGAGTTCACTCATCCCAAAATTGCTTCAAGTCAAGCACACTTAACTGTGGAGTTCTTTAGCGATGGGCTACCGAAAAGAAGATACATCTTGTTGGCATAGGTAGTACCAATCAATTCATATAAGTCATCCTTAATTGTATAGTCTCATACCTAATTAGTCTCAGGATCCCTCTTATTTTAGTGTGTAAACAGTTCATTCATGTACCCCTCGGCTTAAGAGGCCTTGCTAGAAGCCGCTTCTTATCTGTGCCTTTCTCGCATCAGCGATCACTCCTGCCCTCGTCACTGAGCGTTACAGATAAGTCTCACTTTTATTATATTCCATTAAAATTTCTTTATATTTATGATATTTTTTTTAATGTTATTTTTAATTCATTTTACTGCATTTTAAATTTTTTAATATTCAGTTTAATGTTATATTTATATATCATTCCATTTTATTTATATAACAATTAAATTTTATAATTCAAATTTAAAATATTTTGTGAATGAAAATTAAGATAATTTATAAAATATGAACTCATTGTAATTGATTTTAAATTGGTTGAATTTTGATTATTAATAAAAAATTATTTTTGAAAAAATATATTGTGTTTTTCAAATAAAATATGTTAAAATCAAGGTAATGTAATTGCCTTTACCAAACAAAGTATTTTATAAATGAAGGAAATGTAATTATTTATTCAAACAAAAAATTTAAAAATTGAAGGGAATTTAATTAAAGTGTAACATCCCCTACTATTTTATGGATTGAAACTGTTGTCACAAGTCAATAAAAATATTTTCAGCATACTTTGTTCTCAGTCCTCACTCACACACTTCCTGGAAAACTTCTCAGGAGCTCACTCATCCCAAAATTACTCCAAGTCAAGCACGCTTAAGTATGGAGTTGTTTAGTGATTCGCTACCGAAAAGAAAATGCATCTTGTTGGTATAGTAGTACAAATCAATTCATATAAACCATTCTCAATTGTATAGTCTCATACCTATACAGTCTTATGATCCCTCTCATTCTGGTGTATAATCAGTTCATTCATGTACCCCTCCGCTTAGAGGCCTTGCTAGGAGCCGTTTCTTGTTTATGCCTTCTCGCACTGGCAATCACTCCTGCCCTCGTCACCGAGCGTTACATGAGACATTTTAATTTCCTAATATTTTAAATCCCCTTATTTTGTGAAAATACTCCGTCCAAACATACACTAAATTTCATAGACCGTCATTGGATAGTTTAATATTTTAATGTAACCTGTTAAAAATATCAACATTATTTAATAATTTCCTTAATTCAACCGCAATCATCTTAAACAATATTTAATCTATCTATTTCACAATAATTATTGATTTTTTATTTTTTAAAATATCTGTCCATTTAATTAGGCTATCTAGGTGGTAATAATTTTTTTTTCAGTTACACTTTTAGTATTAATGTATTAGTTAATTATTCAACACATTTAGCAAGATGAGTAATGATGACTATACAAGGATAGTACTGTTAACTCATATAGTTTTTTACATTTACCAAGATATTTTTTCTCTCCTTATTATGTGTATTATTTGATTTTTGACATTTATTATGAATGTATGAAGTAATTTAAAAGGAAAAAACTAGCATCATTTGAATTTTCTTTAAATTTTATTGTTTTATAGCATAAATTTGTTTCATAAAAAATATAAAATTATTTCACACTTTCTTTTAGTTTTTTGGTTTGGTTGAAACCATATTATATCCTCTAGTTTGAGACAATTTTGATAAAATCTAGTAGGATAAAAATTATTTTACATAGAAAATACAAAAGGACTAAACACAAAAAATATAAGAAAATTAAAAAGTCAAATATTTCATAACTTCTCAGAGTATTAAATAATAGTACTTCAAATTTATGTATCACTTCATCTGGATAGAATACAAATGTGTACTGATGGATCCTCTTGAAATTTACGAATAGCAGGAATTTACTTGAATATACAATTCAACTTGACGTTAAGAAATCGTCATCGATTGTAATGCTTAATCAATCCCTCCCATACCACAATATGTGAAAATTTAGAAGGCAGAACAATTAGCTGGCCCAAATGAAATTTCCATTTTTTCAAGGTCTTAACCAACCCACAAGTTCCTCATTACATAGTTTCCAATGGCAGTCATATCCAATGGTAATACTCTAAGAAGTACAAGTACAGATACATCGACTTGATAGCATATCTATATGTCAGACATTTGTCAGTGTTCGACAGCCACACGACACGTGTTGGACATGCATCCCTACGCGTCCGATTAGAAAAATAATTTTTTTGAGCTCAGACACACATCAAACACGGTTATACATTGCTCTAACTTACTGTGGACGTGGCTTGGACATGTCACAGACAGGCTTAAGTTAGTTTCTTTTTTTTTCTTTCAAATTTTAATACCAATATGAGCCCAAAATCAACCCTAGTAATTTAGTTAGACATGTGTTGTTGGATGATTTTATTTTGAAAATTTTTCGATTGATCACAAAAAAACAAAAAGAAGAATTAATTAGATAAAAATAATCATACAAACACAACAAAAAGAAATTCAGACAAAAAAAAGACAAAAAACAATTATACAACAAAATAAAAAAATTATATACATATATATGCCGCATCCATATCTTATAATTTTTTGAGTTTGATGTGTCTCTGTGTCCGTGTCCGTGTCCGTGTTAGTGTCTGTGTTTTATAGGTTGACTAGTAGATCAACCAATTTGTCACCTATACTAATCCCATCGAGAGTAACATAATAACCAGTATTCATGCTTGGTTCTGTTAGTGTTGTGAGATTAGCCATCACAGCCCTCGACCCAAAATACATTCTGCTTTCAGAACCTACATCGAAACCAAAACAATGAGAGAACTTTTTTATCTCCAATTGCGAGATAAAAGCTCAAGGTTCCCGATTTAAGGCCAGGATCCCATTTCGCGGGTCATAAAAGGGTGGTGATTGTAAGGGATCCAGGCTAAAGGCTAACTAATTGAGTCAGCTGTGATAGTTAGTTAGTTAAACTGATTCTGTTTTGTATTAGTTAGTCGGTAGGTGATTGATCTTATCTCTAGTGTATAGCTCAAGTCCCTGTCATGTATATAAACCACCAGTATTGTGTAATCATAATCACTGTGAATGAATCATTCAATTCCTCACACAACTCTTGCATACTTTCTCTCTATCAAGCTTTGCTCCTTTTTCTTTTCTTCATCATAGGTCTGATCCCATTATGTGGTATCAGAGCTTGATGATCCATGGCACACAATACAGAAAACGCTTCCGCACTCATAGCTCAAAGGAGCAACTTCACATTGAAAACATTCACAGCTCCAATCTCCTTCGAGCTAACCCATGGAAACACCAAGGATTGGCATGCATCAAGGCCAACAAATTGAAGAGCCACCTGGACAAGAAGAAAATCCCAATTCAAGATGCAATGGAAGAAGATCGTGCAGCTGATAATGAAAGCCAAGAATACTTGGAATGGGAACAGCAAGATCAACATCTGGTATTGTGGCTTCTTGCTTCTATGGATCTTAGCTTCACCAATCGGATGATTAGGTGTGAGTTTGCTCATGAAGTCTCTGGAGTGAATTAGAAGAATATTTCCTTGCTCGTACCAAGTCTGAGATCAAACAGCTGAAGACTCGGCTTTAAGTCAATGAAGAAGACAAGCACAACAAATGATTACCTGCTCAAGATTTAGGAAGACTGCTGATAGCTTAACAGCTCTTGGTGCTTCTTTGTCGAATAAGGAGTACATTGAAGTGGTTCTTGATGGCCTTGGTGAAGATTACAGTGCATTCATCACAATGGTAATGTCTCGGTCCGATTCTCTTTCAATCACCAAGTTAGAAACACTTCTCATTGCCTAAGAAGATACGATAGAGAAGGTTAGAAAAGTTGAGCAAGTTTATGTCACATTACTGCTTGAAACGTCACGTAAGAGGAAGAATTTGATTTGATTTCTATGGAAAAATATTCCACACTATTACTATATGCAAATTAAATCCTAAAAGTAAAAAAATTTAAAACTGAATCTAATTTCTGTACATTAATGATATAAAAATATTTTATAATATTATCTAATTATGTATTGTACATCAATAAAAATAACAAAATCTTACATATATTACTTAAAATGTTATATAAATAAGATAAAATTTTACACAAACTCTTAAAAATATATAAAGATATTGCAATTATGCAGCCACGTACACACACACCCCATAAAACAAAGCATAAGAAAAGAAATGGAAAATGCCTTCCCACAATTCCGAACTTCACTCCACCTCTGCGCACAGAGTCGAACACCGCACTTCACTGGCTAATACACGCTTATGGGTCACAATAAATCTCAACCCCTTTCAAATACAAGACGAAAGAAATCTCAATCCCATCCATCATCGCGGAAAAGTCAATTCGGCCGGACAAAAAAACTCCAAATGTGACAGCAAAGATGAGGTGAGTCTCCGTGAATAAGAAGAATTGAGGAACCATGATCATTATTGGTAATATGGTTGATAGAGGAATAATATTGTGGCTCTGATGATGGCAACGAAATCAAAATTGAGCTCAGAGCTGAAACGGGGAAGGCAAAGACAAAAACAGAGATATATTGCTACGAGTTTGGCCGTGGAGATTAGGGGTATTTGCAACCTGGCCTGACCGCCAATCCGACCCTGTCCGAAACTTATCAGGATGAGTTTATGTCTTAAAATTTAATCCAGTATATTTTTTAGGTTAGATTTAGGTCATGCATTGGTTTGATCCGGCCTAACTGTCAAATAATTCTTTAAGAGATATTTTTTTTAATAATTTATATAAAATTATAAGATTTCAATATTTAATTAATATAATTTACATAATTCGTGTTATTTTTATATTGATATGGTTTATTTTAAAATCTATATTATAAAATCTTTTAAATTGTATTTCTTATTTGTAAAATTTTATAATTTTACTATATATAATATCCAAATTTTCATATATTGTTCAAAAATCAAGTTTTCTTTGTATGACCCGATATATAATTAAGTCATTAACGGGATGGGTTTAGATTTAAAAAATTGATCTAATATAAAAATTGAACTAAATTTAAGTTTTGTCCGGTCCGACCTAGGCGTTCTTTATACACCCCTTGTGGAGATGCTTAGATACATAGGCCGTATGGATACAAGATTGAAGTTGCCAAAAGTTGCTGGTGCTTATATATATGGTTAAATTTATGTGAAGCAATGCCAAAGGAAAAAGGGTTTAAATTCCACTTATGGAATCCAGGCAATCAAGAACACCAGGATGCAATTCATTGCAAAAGAGTTGACAAAATAAATTCAAATTCAATTTTTGTGGAAGTATACTCATTTAAAATAGATTTTAGTATTAAAAGTATTAATAGCATTAATTTAACAAATATAATTACCAAATTTTTACAGTTAAAAAAAAAATAAGTCTAAGAGTGTCATGATCCGACTTAGAAAACATGACTGGCACGTAAAGAATCTTATCCCCTGTAAGTCTATTGGGTGATGTGTCCTTAGATGCATAAAAATAATATTATATTATACATAATTCACATTCTAAAAATATAATTTCCTCTAAATCTTTATTCAAATATTTATTCAAAAATATTTATATTCAATTTCACAAGATTAAAACACCTTAATATAGAAAACTATATGACATCTCCATTAAACATGTTAATCATGAAAATATAAACTGTTTCGTCACTTGATCTAAATTTTAAATCTAAAAACCAACTTAATACTTGGAAACTGAACTATAAGTACATTTATAGCTTGTTACATAAACTCAAATCAACTTTACCATTTTAAATCTATGCTTGTAAACTCAAAACATATATATAATTATTTCAAATACTGAGACAATATGCAACATCTAAAAAAGATGAATGGCTTAGATCCTACTTGCACATCTACTGGAGCTCTCTAATACTAACATAAACCTATGCTAAGCCTTACTTCAAAATAAGGCTCACCACTAGGAAAAACTAAGTCAACCAAACTGAGTTGAGACTGAACCTGTACCTGCATCTATAAAAGGGAGGGAGAGGGATGAGTTAATGAACTCAGTGAATGAGTTCTCACCCATTACCTACATGAGACAACCAAGGAATATACAAATAATACCGTGCAAGCAACAATCATAATTATTTGATATTTAAATATATAGCTATATAAGAAAACATTTCTCATTTTATAAATTCATGAAAAATAATTGTAAACTCATAAGCAACATGAAATCATTTTAACTAAAGTGCGGCAAAGCCTAGGGAAACAATATCTATTGAGCTGAATAAATACATATATAATAACCAAAGCTGTAAAATCAAATAGTCCCTGACGGACAAGCTGTGGGTACCTAACTAGGTCCCGTTTTCTATATCTGCTGTGGGGTTATATTGTCCTCTGACGGACAACTTGATACTTTGTTCCTGGCAAACAGAGCCCCTAAATTCTTAGCACACTGGGAGTTCTGCATTCATATAACTCTAACAATCTGACTTTAGTATAACTATGACTATGAAATCATGCCCAAAGGATCATCCATTTGTAAGCAACCTGATCTAAAGCTCACAGAATATATATCTGGCAGTTGCTACAAATCATACTAAATTTCATACCTCTGGATACCATAAATATGAAGTTCTAAATTCAAATCTTAAACTATCATATTTTTTTCATATACTAGATAAATCTAAAATCATAACTTAAAACACTGGAGTTCTAAATCATGGAAACTCCAAAATCATAATAGTATATTTCTTCATAAAGCTAATCATGCTTTATTCAACATAACTCAACTTAATATTCTAAAAGCTTTATGAAATCCTAAATTTGGAGTATATACATAATAATATCATAACTCTTAAAATATATTTGTCAAAATAGCAACTAGATAAAATCATATAATCTTTCAACAATCATTTCATTAGTATATAAAATATTTTCCATACATACAACATAACAATCATAGTCCCATGGTTTTGTAAAACTCATTCGTTCATGCTATCATCATAAATCATAATTTTTCAAATTTAACATAATCATATAAAATCATATTCTATACTTTTCTTGCTTCAAATTTCATGTTTAAGAATTATCATGCATTAAACATAGGCATAATGGCTAAAATACGGTCATGAGTTTAAACCCACTCACTATTTGAAGTCGAGAGTATGTGAACACCACCAATTTGACCTGGAGAGTTTAAAATGGTATCAACAACTGTCATGGAGCAACCATAACTCTAGATTAATTTCTAATAACCTGTAGATAGCTCTAATATAACCCTAACAACATTGGGGAAGCACCTTTATTTGATAACAATGAGAGAAATAACATGACCCAACTCAAAATCGTGAAAGAATAGAGAGAATGAAGATATAAACTAATAACATATACATACTTTGATGATTTAGGGGAGCTAAATTGGAGAGAATGAGAAAAAAGGATGAAAAATAGGGAGAGGAAGGTTTCTGGTTCGAGCAAAAATGAGGAAGAAAGAGTGGGGGGAAGGTTTAGATGGTTGGGGGCTCTCAATAAGTGGAATGACACCGTTTCACACTGTACATGCACCAGGGGGACTGCTATAGCGGTATAATATACCGCTATAACGGTCAGGGTGTTCTCATGCCCTTGACTATGTCACTTACGACTGCTATACCTGTCCTCAGACTCCCCCAAAATCCCTAAAATCCACCTCGATCAAGCTATAAGAATGGATGTGCTCCTCAACTTCTACATTTTCTCTTATTTTGATACGTGTGCTTTGAGTATTATAAAGAGTAATTGATTTTTTAAGTAATAAAATATCTGGAATTAACAATTTTCAAGTAGCGTTACCAACTTTTTACGGTTAATAAAATCAGTCTAAATAGTAACATTTTCTAGCTGAATATAGACAGATAGTAGCTTTTTTAGTAATTAACAATTGTGTACGTGCATAAAAAGTTAAATCGATATATTATAACATTACGGTATGAAAATAAATCCTTAAATTGAATATATATGCAAAAAAGTTACGTGAAATGTCTTCTTCCGGATATGTAATATCCTTGTCCCCAACACCTAAATTTTAAGGATTCGGCATTAGATAATTTAGTATTTTAATTCATCCTTTTAATAATATCAATATTATTTAATAATTTTCTTAATTCAATTGCAATAGTATTAAATAACATTTGATTTAAAATGAAAATAATAGCATAATTTAATACTTTCTTGAAATTTTATTGTTTAATAGTATAGAATTATTTTATATAAAAAAGTGTAGAATTATTTTACACTTTTCTTTTTTATTGAAACCACATTATATCCTTCAACCGAAGCAATTTTGCCAGAATCAAGTAGAAGTATGACAACAAAAATAATTTTATATTAATAATGCATAAGACCCAAACATATAAAATATTACAAAAATTAAAATGTCACATATAAATGTGGACTGATGGATCTTCTTAAACTGATAAAGAACAGAAACTTATTTGAGTATACAATCCAACTTGACATTAAGCAATCGATCAATGGTTATGCTTAAACAATCCATCCCACACCACAATACGCGTGAAAATTTATAAAGCAGAACAATTAGCTGGTCCAAATGAGATTTCCATTTTTTCAAGGTCATAACCAACCAGCAAGTTCCTCATTAGATAGTTTCCAATGGTAGTCATATCCAAGCTGGAAGGGAAAAAACTGAGGCACAAAACTCCATCGGCAGCCTGCAAGTAAATAGCCTTTTTCATCAACTGAATACCAACTCTAGCAAAGCGAAACATCACGTCTGGTAGATCGCCCAAGTCATTTATTCTTCCATTAAAGCACAAGTCATAATACTTAAAAGGCGGGTCAACCAATGTTCTATTTATGCGTTGCATCATCTCGCTTTTAAATGGTTCATATGCCTGAGATCTAAGCTTAGTGATAGTGGTGCCAGTGTCAAGCGTTACCCCTCCTGTGCCGTCCTCATTCAACTTGAAAACATCTTGGGGGACATCAACCAATTTGTCACCTATACTAATCCCATCAAGAGTGACATAATAACCAGTATTCATGCTTGGTTCTATTGGTGTTGTGAGATTAGCCATCATGGCCCTCGACCCAAAATACAGTCTGCTTTCAGAGCCTGCATCGAAACCGAAACAATGGGAGAACTTCTTTATGTTCAGTTGGGAGATAAAAGATTGCGGTTCCCGATTTAAGGCCAGGATCCCATTTCGCGGGTCAAAAAAGGGTGGTGATGATGCCTGAGTAGCATAGCCAAACTGCAGGTTAGACACAGTCACGTTTTCCCCGTTTGGGCCATCGAAACTAAAATCCTCGAATGAAATGATTCCTGATGCTGTTGAGTCATCAGAATAGGTTATGAGAAATTCACAGAGGTCGGAATCTCTGTTGCAAGAACTGTGAGAGGGACATGAGTCTATATCACAGTTTAGTAGTTTATATGAGATTGATTTTGAGGCATCGAAAACGGGTGGACCCTTCACCCAATTGACCCCACTGCCTGTATCAACAAGTACAGTAACTCGTTTTGTCGGGGTGCCTAGGTTGATGGTCGCTAGATACCCTGCACCCTCCGAAAAAACTTCAGTTGATATATCTGGAGGATTATACGGAGGAATATATCTTGTTGTAGCTGCACCTGACTTTAACGACATAAGATGGTGCTGGCGGTTGATGGAGCGGGGAGCTGCTTCAGCATTACGGTCATAGGTGGTCTTTGAATGGTTGTGGAATGAGTCACAGTGGATCAAAGAAATTGTGAAGCCATCATTAATGTCGACGTTGATAGAATCTAAATGTGACGACACTAATAATATCGAGTAAACCAGGAAAACAACGTGGAGAAAGAGAATGACAGAAGCCATAGTTTTTGTCCAGTGAGATAAGAATAGAGGGTGGAGAAAAGGTTTTTATGGTGATTCACCTTTATTAAAAAAATTTACGGACACATATAGAAAAACATAAAAGTATATATATATATATTATCAAAATTATAACATAAAAAGGAAAGAGAATACTATTCGATTGAAATTTTGTCTAAAATTAATATTAATAATTAATAATAATACTACGTATGGTCAGAATAATATTGCAAGAATTCAATAGAAATGACCGAGTGATGAAGGGTATGGATAGTTAGCATGAGATTATAGATCCAAATTTCATTATGTCAATGCATAAAAAAAATTACAAGAATGTTTGACAAATTATTATAGCCATTACAATATATGATGACCGAATTCATTTAAAAATTAATAAGCCTGATACATTGTTCTAGCAATTAAATTTAGAATTTCCCTTTTTTTGCTATTAGGATTTTTCTGAAATTGATATATGCCTGTTTTTGTTAGTGACATTTAGAAGGATTAATTATTAATCAGTTGACCATTGCGTCTTGCCCAAAATGTTAAATCATATATGTTATATCATCGCCGTATTAATTGGTTAAAAAATGGCAATATTTTTCTCATTTTGTTAGAAGTCATTTTGACTTCGTTTGGTAATTGTTCTTTTTTTTAATTATATTTTTTGAACTATCCAAAAACAACTCTTAAAAAATTATAGTAATATTTTTTGGTAAAATAATATAAAATTATTTTTAATAAAGAGAAATCACTATAATAATATTTAATGAATATATTAAAAAACTGTTCATAGAATCAGAGAAATTGAGAGACCTTCATTAGTGTTGCTGTTGATAGTAGAATGTGAATTAACGTGTTGGCATTGATAGGAATAATATTCGGTATATAATAAAATTACACAATAAATGCATATCACACATCTTTATTATCGGATGTTAGATATGATCTTCATTCATCTCACTCACTCATTACATCCAATAGTAATAAAGTGTGTGGTGTATATTTATTGTGCAATTTTATTATATATCAAATATTATTCCATTGATAATATTGATCATACAAGAGAAACAAGGTAGGGAAAGAGAAAGACATAAGCCCATGTTTTGTGCCACCGCAAATGGATTTAAATCACAGTTGCACAAAGGGTGTTGATATTTGCTTTATTTACAGGTAGGCTAGAAGTCTTAAGCCGCCCTTGTAACAATTGGCATTATCTGCCATATATATTTCATTTATGGCATTGGTTGCTTTACAGCAATAAAACACATTGAATGATTCCAAGTTTTTTGGGTCAATGAGATTAACATAATTCATTGAATGATACTCGCCTTAATAGACACGTCAATTCATGATATTGAAGCAACCGCTACTCTATCCACCGTCAATAGCATTTTCTCCATTCAAACATATTTTTGAAATTAGTGTGGAGAACATGGTGTTGGCTATTGATAAAGTGGCGAGTTGTTTCAATATTTTAAGCTCATAGATAGTCATGGAAAATGGTGATTGAGGTGAGCCACGGTGGATCAATAAGATTGAGAAACCACCATTAGTGTTAAGGTTGATAACATGTGGCTTTGATATTGGCACTAATAATATTGAGCTTACGAGGGAAAAAATGTAGGGAAAGAGAAAGATAAAAACCAATAGTTTTCTTCCACCGGAGATGTGGATTGATTTTGCATAAGGTGCTGATGATGAATGGCTTGATTTATAGGAAGGACTGTAGTGATCTGCCCTACCCTATTAATAATATTTGTAGATATTATTAAATATTTAAGTATCGTTGATATTATTGTGATACTTGCAAGATACTTAGACTTATTAAGATACAAGCCAAGAATCCAAGATGATATCGAATTTGTAATATTCTGATTCGTAAGTTGATAGATATCACATATAGTAAGATATCAATGGGTGAAAACACAACAACGAAGTAGACAAATTCAACTTATCATTAAGAAATTGATATGGCTATATATTTTAAATCCATACTTCAATTCGAGATTAGGTAGCAGAACAATTAGCTTGCCCGAATGAAATTTCCATCCTTTCAAGGTCATAACCAACCAGCAAGTTTCCCATTTGATAGCTTCCAATGATACTAAATTGAACGACGGAAGGAAAAATGGCAAGGCACAAAACTCCATCAGCAGCATTCACATAAATAACCTCCTTTATGAACTGAATACCAACTCTAGCAAAGTGAAACGTCACGTCTGGCAGATCGCCCAGTTCATCTAAAGATCCATTAAAGCAGAACTTAAAATATCCAACCGGGTCTACCAATGGTCTATTCACACGTTGCATCATCTCATTCTTAAATGGCTCAAATGCCTCAGATATAAGCATAGTGTAAGTGGTGCCAGTATCAAGGATAACCCCTCCTGTGCCATCGTCATTCAACTTGAAAGCACCTGGAGGCATATCAACCAGTTTGTCACCTACATTAATCCCATCAAGATTGACATAATAGTTACCAGTCTTCATTCTTGGATCTATTGGTGTTGAGAGATTAGGCATCACAGCACTCGACCCAAAATGCATTCTACTTGGAGTTGGAGAATGTCCATCCCAGTGAACTAAACAGTGAGAGAACCGGCTAATGCCCAACTGGGAGATAAAAGATTCATATTCCATGTTTAAGCCAAAGAGACCGTTTTGCAAGTCTCGAAACCGTGTTTCTTCAGTAACATAGCCAAACTTCAAGTTGGGCACAATCACCGTACTTGCCCCAGTTGGGTCATCAAAACCAAAATCCTCATGTGAAATGATTCCTGACGCTCTACTACCATCACCGTACGTTATGCTAAATTCACAGAGGTTGCTAGTATCATTGCAAACACTTCCAAAGGGACATGAGTCAGAGCAAGATACTTGTCCATATGAGGATGATTTTGAGGAATCATAAGCGGGTGGACCCTTCACCCAATTGAGGCCACTGCCTGTATCAACAAATACAGTAATTTGGCTTTCCGGGGTGCCTATGCCAATGGTCGTTAGATACTCCAAACCATCTGGAGCAACTTTGGTTGATATATCTGGAGGATTAGATGTTGTTGCAATTGCACCTGCACCCGATAATGACATAAGATGGTGTTGGCGCTTGATGGAGCGGCGAGCTGCTTCAACATTACGCTCGTTGGTGGTCATGGAAGGGTTGTAGAATGGAGATTGGGGTGAGTCACGATGGATCAATGAGATTGAGAAACCATCCTTCGTATTGAGGTTGGTAGGATGTGAATATGAGGGCACTAACAATATTGAGTATACAAGTGAAACAACGCAGGGAAAGAGAGACACACAAGCCATATTTTGTGCGCAAGGCAAAATGTAAACTGGATTTGCACAAAGGTGCTGATGATTTGCTTGATTTATAGGAAGGTTTCGAGGCCTTGAGCCTTGTAATTTTTGGCATTAAGATTGATTTGGTCTTTCAAATGATTAGAATAAAGAGTTGATTTGATTTGAACCGATTTTGAAACGAAAACAACCAAATCTTGCAAAGTTAAACAGATAAATATACATTTTTAAATTTTTGAAACATATAAACATAACATTTAATTTATAATTTAAATCAATTCATACCCGTTTTTTCATTCCAAACAATAGCTAACAACCTTAATTCACATTTTCATGGGAATATTTGGAATGAGAAACAAAAAAAAGAAAATGATTTGATAAGTGAAATTCATTAGATTTGTTTCCCTTGTCTTAAAAATTCTACCAAATTTGATAAGATTTGATGAAAATTAATATAATTTTAAAATTTAATATAAATCAAATCAAAGCCAATGAATTGTGGCTCATATGACATCATTCCTGACCTAAGTGACTAGAAATTTATTAGTATTAGGTTAAAGATTCTATCCTCATCTGCTCACCCCTTTCTCTATTTTTCGTTAACTTCACTATGAGCTCTTTAAGATAAAAAAACAAAAGAATAGTTTCTCCTTTAATCCCTCTAAACATTGATCGTCTAAAGTTATTGGTTGCATGCAATGCTACACTATATATACATAAGGGGCATTATAAGTATATCACATGAGAGGTGCTGATTTATTTTGAGAGTAAAAGCAGTAAATTTTGGTCATATAACTATATATAGATTATCAGACTTGAAAGTTAATTAATAATAATTAATGATTATATAATTTTTTAAAAATATCACATGATTTTATATTTTGACTAGTTTATTACATGTATCATGCACATGATGATTAATAGTAAAAAATATATATTAAATATTAAATTAATTTACATGTTTTCAAACAATTATACTCCATTGATATTCATGTAATTAAAAAAAATTATTGCTTTCTTTAAATAAATATATTAATTCCTATAAAATATAATACAAAACAAATCATTGAAAAAAAAAGTACAACAATAAATAAATAATTTCTCTAGTATCATTCATATAGCATAATTTTGAAGGAAAGAGAACCATAACTAATAATTAGCTTTATGATGATAATAAATTGTAATATTATGATGACATCATCCCTTCATGTTCTACTAAAAAGCAACATATTTGGATATTAATCAATCAATCTCTGACATTATGTTTTTTTGATTGGAATCTCTGACATTATGTTACTACATATAAAATGTAGATAATAACATACTAATCAAACAAGAGTTTAACATCTTTGACAAATAAGTACGCTCCAATATAATTGTATCATTTATTATCATTTCAAGGACAAAAAACATATGCGTTCATTGGATGACACAACACTCTTTCTCATTTCTCCAAAACTCAATTTTAATATTTTATCTAAATTTTATTCTTTAAAATAAATATCTAATTTAAAAGAAAATTGGTATATATAATACTATTACCAAAAAAAAAATTCAACCTGATACATAATCATTTCTATCCTTTTGGTCCAAATCAATTGTTTAATTATGTTTCAATTGACTTTAAATCAACCTGATTTGCTGAGTCAATTTTTATTCTTTTGAATTGACTTTGTTTCAATAATATATGATTCTTTAATTAATTAAAGATCAATATTTGATCAATTTGAATAGATCATAAATAATTTTAATCAATTAAATTTTTTTAATTACTTTCCTTATTTAATACTATTTTAATCAAATCAAATAAATTATATCTAGAATCAAAATAATATTAGTGACTAATTTCAGTTTAAAATCAACATAGTGTAAAATATCCTAATGTTGTAAAAAGTAGAAATAATATTTTTATTTTAAAACAAATATAATATTAAAGATTAAGAATAGTGTAAAATAATTAGTAATGTAATATTAAGAAACAGATTTAATATTAAAGAATCATTTTAAAATGAACATATGATGTAATTTTAGATAATATTAATTTGCAATGATAATATTTAGAAATTGATATCAAATAATATCCATCAATAATAATGATAACAAAATTTATGATCAATCGTCGTCCAATCAATTAAACTCAACATAGTATAAAAGATTAAGAAATATTAAAAATTAAGGATCATTAAATTATTAATATAATATAAAATGGATATAATATTCAAGAATAATTTAAAAATTGACATGTGATATAATTTTAAATAATATAAATTTACAATAAAGTGATTTTTAAAAGTCAGTTAAAAGAATACACTACTAAAGGTTAATTTCAATTTTAAATAAATATATTATTAAATTTTAAGAAAATATATATTATTTCAATATATATATATACATAGAAAATAAAAATAAATAAATTTAAAAGGAAATCTATACATATATACAATATAATGTTAATATTAATATTAGATATAGATATGATTATTTCACTATGGAATTCATTTAATATTTATGATAGAAAATCATTTGATATTTTATCTATATAATTATGAATAATAATTAATTAATATGAAAATTATTGGAAAAAATTTATTATTAATATTTCATAAAAATAGATGTATTTGTTAGGTAAGAAAATGAATAAAGATGGAAATGATAAGTGGAATTATCCTTATTTAGAAAAGAATTTTTTTTGCAAAATATCAAATATTATTCTTTAAAACAAATATAAAATATTAATTGTATTCATTAATACATTTTCAAAATAAATAATTGAAAAATATGATCGAATATTTCACGCCCTAATCAAATATTATTATTATGTAGAAAAAAGCTACCATTTCACGTGTGTAATTATAATCCCATGAAATAAGTGTCTTTGACATAGATATCAGTAATGAATCCAATGAAATAAAAACTAAAAAATCTATATATACCATTAATAGAAAGAAAAGAAGGAAAAATATTGACAAAATCAAAACTTGTCTAGTAACAGCCAACCATAGGCAACATTCATCAAGTAAAAAGAAGGAACAATAACTTGCTAAACAACAAAAGAAACTAAAATAAAATTATTTTCTAATACATCAAAAAAGGTAAAATAAAATAAAAAAGAGCTTCAAAATCAATACAACAACAACAAACGTCCACAATAGCTTGAGGAATTCTTATATTATCAGTAACCTTAACATATGATATGAGATCACCAACCAATATTTACCATCGTTAACTTTAAGGTTGATAAGATGCGAGTTTGATCGCACTAATTAATATTATTGAGCACACAAGGAAAACAAATGTAGGGAAATAGACAAACAAAAGCCAATATTTTTCTTCCGGTGAAAATGTAGATTGATTTTGCATAAAGGTGCTGATGATGAATTGCTTGATTTATAGGAATGCTTCTAGCGGTCTGCCCTATTTATAATATTCATAGATATTGATACTAATATTTGTCGATATCAATGGGATCTAGCAAGATATTTATCTTATTAAGATACAAGCTAAGACAGCATCGAATTTGTAAATTTGGGGTTCCTGTCTTAAGATAGATATAGCACTTAGTGAGATGTCAATGGATGAAAATCACAACAAAGAAGTAGAAAAATTCAACTTTAATCCATAGTACCATACACAAGTACGAGGAAATTAGGCAGCAGAACAAATGCCCTTCCCAAATGAAATCTCCATCCTTTCAAGGTCATATCCAACCAGCAAGTTCGTCATTTGATAGCTTCCGATGATGGTAAATTGAAGGCTAGAAGGAAGAAATGCAAGGCACAAAACTCCATCAGCAGCATCCACATAAATAACCTCCTTTGTGAACTGAATACCAACTCTAGCAAAGCGAAACGTCACGTCTGGTAGATCGCCCAAGTCATCCAGAGATCCATTAAAGCACATGTTAAAATCTCCAACTGGGTCTACCAGTGGCCTATTCACACGTTGCATCATCTCGTTTTTGAATGGCTCATATGCTTCGGATCTAAGCGTAGTGTAAGTGGTGCCGGTATCAAGGATAACCCCTCCTGTGCCGTCGTCATTCAACTGGAAAACCCCTGGAGGCATATCAACCAACTTGTCACCTATACTAATCCCATCAAGATGAACATAGTAACCGGTCTTCATTCTTGGATCTATTGGTGTTGAGAGATTAGGCATCAAAGCGCTCGGCCCAAAATACATTCTACTTGGAGTTGGAGAATATACATCCCACCCAATAAAACAATGAGAGAACTTGTTGATGCCCAGTTGGGAGAGAAAAGATTCAGACTCCAGGTTTAAGCCCAATATACCATTTTCCGGGTCTTTAAAGGGTGTTTCTTGGGTAACATAGCCAAACTGCAAGTTAGGCACAGTCGTCGTACTTGCCCCATTTGTGTCATCAAAACCAAAATCCTCGTGTGAAATGATTCCTGAAGCTGTTTTACCGTCAACGTAGCTTACGTTAAATTCACAGAGGTTGCTAGCATCGTTGCAAAAACTTTTAGAGGGACATGAGTCGGAGCAAGATACTTGTCCATATGAGGATGATTTTGAGGAATCATAAACGGGTGGACCCTTCACCCAATTGAGGCCACTACCTGTATCTACATACACCGTGATTTGGGTTTTTGGGGTGCCTATGCCAATGGTCGTTAGATACTCCGCACCATCTGGAGTCACTTTGGTTGATATATCCGGAGGATTGGATGTTGTTGCAATTGCACCTGCACCTGATAATGACATGAGATGGTGCTGGCGCTTGATAGAGCGACGAGCTGCTTCAACATTACGCTCATAGGTGGTCATGGAAGGGTTGTAGAATGGGGACTGAGGTGAGTCACGGTGGATCAATGAGATTGAGAAACCATCATTGGTATTGGGGTTGATAGGATGTGAACATGATGGCACCGATAGTATTGAGTATACAAGTGAAACAACGTAGGGAAAGAGAGAGACACAAGCCATATTTTGTGCCCAACGCACAATATAAGTTGAGTTTGTATAAAGATGTTGATGGTTTGCTTGATTTATAGGAAGGTTTTGAGGCCTTGAACCTTGTAATATTTGGCATTAAGATCGGTGTGGTCTTTCAAATTATTAGAATAAAGAGTCGATTTGATTTGTAATTAAGTTTTGAAATTAGATTTTTTTTTATTAAATCTGATTTGATTTGATAGGATTTTAAAACGAAAACAACCAAATCTCGCAAAGCCAAGCAAATAAATCATATTTTTAAAATTTTTGAAACATATAAACAAAACATTTAACGGATAGATTGAATCAATTCCTAACCCTTTTTTCATTCCAAACAATAGCTAACATCCATACTTCACATTTTCACGGGAATGTTTGGAATTAGAGAAAAATGAAAATGATTAGATCAGTGAAGTTCATTAGATTTGTTTTTCTTGTCTTATAAGTGCGAAGCCGTCTAAAGCCATTGGTTGCAATGCTAATATATATATATATATATATATATATATATATATATATATATATATATATATATGATTATCAATCAATATGAACACCATATAGGGGGCATTAGGCATATCACATGACAGAGGGTAATTTATTATAAGGGTGAGACAAATAAATCGATCCAAGTCGTATAACTATTCATGAATAGTTATGATTGAAAGTTAATTAATAATAATTATTAATTACGTAATTATTTAAAAATATCACATGATTTCATGTTTTAGTTTTGATCATTTATGTAAAATTCAATGACCAAGATTGACCTCTCTTATTCTCATAATAAATCACCTTGGTGTGGATCCTCTCATTTGGGAATTGCAAATGGGGGAGTCATGTTTTAATAATCCTCACCAGTTATCTTTGTATTTTAAAATGAATAAAATGGTATGCTTAAACAAATAAAGGGTGTAGATTAAAAACATGGAGATCCATTCCCCGAACTACCCTATCAATGCTATCTATTGAAAAAAAATTACATTAGTAGTTAAACTTTGGTATTTGTCGAGTTGTCTGTCAATTTCATAGATATGGTACTTATGGATAAGACCATAAGTAAAATATTTGATCAATAAATTGATACTAAAGATATACTATTTTATCATTTGGTGTTTAATCCACAAGTACAATACAAGAAAACTAGAGATTATAATTAACAAACAGCATATGAAAGTGAAATTTCCATATTTGGATCATCTTAAGTAAGGATCTCAAGAGAGTAAAATAAGTAAATTTTATCTTTAGATTAATAAAATTAAAAGTGAAACTCTTTTCACTCTGTTGTAAAAATCCTCACTTTACTAGTGAGATCTTTATTTTACACGGTCCAAATCCAAAATTTCCATAGTCTCGGGATCATAACCGGCACACATGTTCCTCATTTGAAGGTTCCCAGTGTCTGATAATTGAAGGTTAATAGGAACAATAGTGATACGAGCTTAGGAGGTGACTTAATTTGCATCAAGCATATATTTAGGTTATATTGGATAAAATTTGATTTATTTAGTTTATTAATTTATATTTTAAAATGTTTCAAGAATTATTTTATTTTTATGGTTGTTAACCCCAATTATCAGTGTTGTAATTTAAGCCTATTCTAGTAGGGTTAAAAAATTAGTTTAACCTATATAAGAGGTATAAATACCTCCAAACTTGCTAGCCACCATTTGACTTAGTTTTGATTTTGAATGAAATTTCTCTAGTTTCTTTTCAGAAACTTTGTGCGTAAAAGTGAGGTTGAGTGATTTCCTTATCTTGTTATATCAGGAAGCTGAATAGGAGATTATAAGGTAGAGTGATTCCCTTGTAGTATTTTATTTGGTTTTTAATCCTATCTTCTATATCAATTGTGTGTTGGGGTTTATGGGTTTTTGATAGCAAGGCACAAAACTCCTTCATCTGCCTCCACGTAAATGCTTTCCCTCATCAAGTCAAGATCAAATCCCGCAAAATGATATTTCACCCCTAGAAGATCCCCCAGGTCTGCATAAGTCCCATTAAAGCAAAAGTCACCTAAACCTCCTCCTACTAGCTGCTGCAGCATAATGCTCATAGGCGGTCATGGGATGGTTGTAGAATGGTGATTCAGCGGAGTCACGGTGGATCAGAGAAATTGCGAAACCATCATTGTTGTTGAGGTTGATTGAATGTGAAGGTGATGGCATTGACAACATTGAGCATACAAGAGAAACAAAGTAAGGAAAGAGAAAGAGACGAGCCATATAATTTTGGCCCAACAAAATGGAGATTGAAGTTGCACAAAAGTGCTGATTATTTGCTTGATTTATTGGAAGGCTTGGAGGCCTCAAATCTACACCCATCTAACAATTGCCATTGACTTCAAAACCTTTCACTAATGGCATGTATTGGTTGCAATACCACACATATACACAGAGAAAGAATAAAAACAAATAAGGAGAATAAATTCAGACATTAATTTCTGTCTAAATTTGATATGCCTCTTATAGTCCGTGGCATTTAGTCGGATTAATTAACAATTATGTATGTACATAAAAGTTTAAGGCCATTTATTTTTTCAAAACGTTAGCTCGTAAGTTAGATCGTGGCGCAATTTTCTTTCTACTTTTCATCCATTAGACCATTACCGAAAGATCATTGCGCAATTGATGACGTAAAGAAGACGAATCATATTTTTCTTTTTTGGATGGAACTCATTTCATTTACTGTAATCATAATAAGTTAAGATTCTCCTAATTAAAATAATTATCTAAAATCTTAATATTTATCTACTTAAAGTAAAATATTAAAAATTCATAAAGGAATACTATTTTCAGCTTTCAGCTGTTAAAGGGATTCGTTCACGGAGAGTCTTACATATTTTTCACTGCATCAAAATCTTACAGAACTTTTTATTACCCAGAATTTGGGTAGATTATTTATTGATTACCACTGTTGGAAGGGGCAAAAAGAACACGAGTTTGGGTAAATTATTGATCACAACTTATTCCCTTGATTAAAACCATAATCATATTTCTGATACTGAGTAATCTGTATCAGAGATAACTCTCACCATCCTAAGCAAATCGATAAATAGAAACAAAGTTCGTTAATACTTAATAGGGATGGAAAATTACAGCAAACAAGAAGGGTGGAGGGGCCTTATACAATACATGTAATACTCTTAAAAATAACACATCCACTCGGCATCAATGTTTTCATGTTTCTTCTATGCAACAAGGAAGAACTCTAAAACACACCTCTGTATCATGAACTATCTTTCTCTGGGCACATCACATCATTCAGTCTTCTTGTTTTGTTTCAGCATTTGTTCAACTTGTCCACTATATGGTTGAACATGATAGGCATACTGCTGAAGAACAGAAAAGATAACCATCTCTATACAAACCAAAATATTCTGCATCGCCTCCTCAATGTGCTCCACATCTAGCTTCAAATGACGAGGCTTTATCACGCCCATCGCCGCTAAAATATCCAGCACCATTCCCTGCATATGGCAGAAGAAAATTCGCTATATAAGAAGCACAGGCGAGAAGGAAAATGATTGAAAACCGATGTAAGAAACAAAATGATGAAGCATGTGAATTGAAAGCAGCGTGAAGTTATAAAGTCAGCAACATATGTAACCGGCATCTCTGGAAATGGGAAAGATCTTGCCATCGGAAAATTTTAAATAAGAATTTATATCGCAGCATACCAAACACCTTCAAAACTATGTTGGGTTTTCAAAACTTAAGATTTGAAGCAAAGGTTAAGGACACTTCAGTTACAAAGAAAATCCCAAATATTTCAGAAAGCAGTTACAGTTTTTGTGTTTTGCTAGGCATAAGTTATATGATTCACTGAATTAGATCCTGTGTCAGTAGTCATTGACGATCCCAAGACCATGCAGAATGACTTTATCTGTGAATGATTTTATTTCTTTGCTACCCAAGTATTTATTGTAAAGAAATCCCAAATTACAATACAATATAAGGTAAGGAGCAGGAGAAATAATTTTTATTATGATCAAGTTGTTCAACACAATAAATAAACAGAAAGAAGTCATGGAAATAACAAACTAAAATAAACAAATCAAATGAGGTTGAGAACCACTGGCACCGGATGATCTACATATTTCTATTGATTCTCCATTTAGATCCACAAATTCTCTAAATGTAAAGAAGGCATCATAGGGGCAAAGTATGTCAGTTCAGCTAGCTCGGTTGTTCTAAGTTTAGTTCCTGTTGTGTTCCCTAATGATGATAAAGGACGGTAATTTACCTGCCAAAAGCAGAAGAAAACAATTCCTTTAATGCACATGAACTTCGCTAGCGGTTTGTGCGGTGCCAATTCTTTTGCAAAGACATGGTAAAAGATCACCAGAGAATACAAGGCCAATGAAACAGAGACGTTGAGAATGATGGTGAATGTCCAGCTCAACCAAGCTGGATAGAGACCAAGTAGATCTAATGCAATCATCAACACAGAACATACTGGGCGGATGACAACAAACTGCCATGTCCAGTACTTTAGAAGCTTTAGCGTATGGTGGTTAAGCCGAACAGTTCGAGGCTGCAGAAGGCCAATTTACACTATTGTGAATACCATGACATCACAAACAACATATATATTACATACTTTAATCTAATCTAACAGAAACTTGAGAATATTCAAGTGAGTGCCTCTGAAAACACAAGCTACTCATGCTGTGAATAGAGAGAATCAATCATCACATTTATCATTGATACCATCACACAAAAGTTGAATGAATGAATATTCATTCTCCCCCAATTCCTTGAAGTATGGACAAGCAGGTAATACCTGAAAGAGTGTCATTGGGAAAGAGTGGTGAATTTCCCTCCCTTTGATCTCATCGGGCACAATGTTTCTGCTAATTGATATGTTCAAGTAACTATACATCAAAGCCAAGAACTTAGCAATGACAAGGGCCTCATAACACTCTTTGACGGACTCCAAGAACATGAAGAACTCCTTGCTTCCTCTGATATCCAAGAGGCCCACAAAGGAGGTAACTGCATAAATGGGAGCCATGAGGATGATGATAATAATAGCCCTTTGCTCCTTTGGGTTCTTCCAATAGAAGAGGTGCTGTGACAGCAACTGCACCGTGAAATGCATGGAAAGCAAGACACAGAATGCGGATCCCATCACAGTCACCTGTGCAGGATTTAGAGCACTTAGATCCATTACTACTCACTGGACCCTGAAATGAGAAATTTTGATCAGAAAGGGAACACTAAAAATATCAACTCCACAGTTCAATTCATCTACATGGAACAAAGGATAAGAGGTCACGGGGTCACACTAATTTCGCCAGCAAAAACGGTTTCTCTGAGCATCTATCTACAAATACAGACACAGACACAGACACAGACACTAGCATGTTTCTGTGAAAAACAACCTATTTTCTCTCGAAATTCATACATAGAAATTGATGATTTTTCTGCCAGGAGAAGAACTGAAAAGCAAACTTGGAACTTGGAACGTGAAAGGAGAAAGCTGACCTGAATTGGGGCGACACAGCTGATCCAACTCGCTTTGTTTAACTGACCTCAACTCCTTCTCTCTTCTTCTGGTGACAATAGCAGTGATAGAAGCAGCACGGCAAATGCTGTTGTTGTCCGTGTTAATAATTGACTCACACGTGGCACCAATCGGGTCTCACGTGACACAGCACTCGATTGGTTATGGTCTCACGTGACAGGATTTATTTGATTATTTATGCTGGAACAGCATCATACTGGAAAAAAAGATCAGGACAAAGAAAAATGAGGAAAAAGAAGCCACTTTATTCACTGAAAAGTGAAAACAAAGCGATCCAATAACTTACATAAATTATTATTATTCTCCCTTTACAAAATTATACTTCATCTTGCCATATGTACGAAATAAGGTTTTAGACATTATTTCTACATATATATAATCTCATTTTTTTCTCTCTCAAGTTTTTTATATTTTCATACAATTTTATACAAATTATTTTTTTAAAATATGTATACTTTTTTTTTTTGAATCCTGCATACTTAATTTGGGATTGTTTTTTGGCAACATTTGACCAAAACATTTGTAAATATTTCATTTTAGTCCAATATTTCATGTTAGTTTTTCAATATTTATAAATGCATTACTTATTAGAGAACATATAAACAATAATTAATATTTTATTTTTGTGGTTGTGCTAAGGACATATGTATGAACTAGCTATAGAACGTCTGTTACTTGCTCTAAAAAACTCCAACTTAAACTCGTCAATGAGAAAATAAACGATCGAGAACAAAAATAAGGTTAATCATTTAAATAAAATTGACGCGTGTCGAGAAAAATAAAAGGATACTCTTTCAAAGTCGATAGTATGAAAATCAAGGTCACACATCACAACCCCTTTTTCGTGCTAAAATTTATGATAATATATTTAACAAACAATATGTTGTCTTCATATCCCACTTCCCACGTAACATGAAAACGAATTTGCATGCAGGCTACTGTCTCTGAATTGAAATACAGAGAAATGATTTTTTTGCACATCTAATATCACTACATGTCGATATTCAATCTATCACCTTTGAATTCTTTTTGGATTCCACTTGATATAAAAAGATTTTATTCTCCACTATTGGATTTGAGTATGTGTCCATGGACATCTCAATTTTGATGATACAAATAGCAACACTCTGAAATATAATTAAGAGAGAATTAAAACTGCTATGTCTCAGTTGGTCCTGCTTGGCTGCTGCTGCTACCAACTTGATCTGACACTTGCAGCTCTATGAAATATGCTTGCATTATTTGCTTGGCAGCATGATCATCCCACTCAAGTGACTCCCACCAATATTTTGTTCCTTTGACTTCCAACACTTGCTGGTGGTGAAGGCCTATTGCATCATCTAGATCAAAGGGGAGCCTCTTCAGTGCATCACAGGAAATTACATGAAGTGAGCATAGAGAGCCAAAACTGATGAATCCACCATATATTCCCTTTAGCTTAGGCATAACCTCCAACCTCAACTTCCTTAATTTTGGAAAGTGGATTTTAGCAGCATGAATATTGTCTCCTCCTTCCCATCTCATCAAATCCTCCATGCTGTTGCAGTGGCTGACTCTAATTTCTTCAAGATTTAACAGTTGCAGCAAGAGGTTCCCTGAGAATAGACTCTTCAAATTTGGGCAGCATTCTACATTTATGATCTTTAGGCTCATAAGTGTAGATGGATTCACCACTTCGCTGCATATAATCTGCAAATTTATCAAATATCTCAGCACCAAAGTCTCCAACATAGATAGATCATTCTGCCCAGGGTCAACAATTTTTTGCACACTGTAACAGCATACTAGTGTACATTTTTTAAGCTTCTCTACATGCAAAAGGCAAGTAGTTAGCTCTTTAATATCATGACAATCAATAAACTTCAACTCAGTAGTATTTGCTGGGATTAAAATCTCCCGGTTGGCAACGGATATGGCAAGAAATGCCACACTTCTTTTCTCTGAAACTTCTTGGAGCTCCCCTGGTCCAACATTAAACATGAACTTATCTAGCTGAGCCCAGTGACCAGATCTAGTATATTGATCATAGAGGTCAAGATGCCCGAAGTCCACCTCAAGCGAAGATAAACTTGAGGATGATATGACGTCATCAATGCTGATTTCAGAACTGGTTGGTGGCGACGGTGTTTGAAAATCTAGAGCATTAGATGCCAATAACTCTTCAAGAAGAGTTAATGCTGACAGTAATCCAGATGGCAAGATTTTGATCATGGTACTGGAAATGTTTAGCCTTCTCAGGTTGCCTAACTGCTCTGTCCCATGTGGAAGTTCTTTTATGTTTCGGGAACAAGAAAGGTCCAAAGCCATCAACTTGATGAGCTTGGCTAGAGAAGGGAGTGATCTTAAATTCCAGCAATTGCTCAATAACAATGCACATAGATTCTCTAAGTTAGCAACTGATCCCGGCAGGGAATCAATCCCGGTGTAAGAGAGATCAAGAACCTTTAGGCTTTGTATGAAATCAAAGAAGTCATATGGTATATTTTGAGGGAAAGAATTGTATTGCAATAACAAGGAAGTGACTCCGGGACATGGTGGAGGATTGCCAAGAAAGATATTTTTCAAGTCATTCTTCATTAGTGACACCCTTTGAACACCTTCTGTCCATTCATCGATGTGAGGAGGTTTCGTCAGTCCATTGCCAGCTTTGACAATGCAGTGCCAACGAGGATCTGTTCTCATGATTGTCATGGCCATATCTCTTATTAAATCATGCATCTTGACACATTCCCTCACATTTTCTATATCACTTTCCAACATGCATGCATACTTCAGTTCATTCAATATGATCTTCCCCTTCTGTTTGCTTGTTGACATGCTATCAACAGGACCTAATAAACCTTCCCACATCCAATACTCAATCAACTCATTTGCATCAATGTGATTAGCTTCTGGGTAGAGAGCACAGAAAAGAAAACAAGACCTACTTGTGTCATCCCTCAATTTTGTGAAGCTGAACTTCAAACGAGAGAAAACTGATTCTTCCATTTGTTCTATATTGACTGCAGAAGCTCTTAACGCCACCAATGAAATCTCCCATTCAGAAATATCAGTTGCATTTCTCAAGGCACGCCCCACAGTGACAATACCAAGAGGCAAACCCATACATTCTTTTGCCACACTTTTTGCAATCAGTTGTATATCTGGAGAGGCTAATGCTTCATCTCCCACTTTGTCCCTGAAGAGATCCCATGCCTCATTGTCTGTAAGAACCTTCACTTTTACATCCCTATCTGTTTCCATGCCCCGGCAAACACTTAACCTTCGAGTAGTTATTAGTAATTTGCAACCATTCTCTATGGTTGGTATAGGTATTCCAACTCTTTCAAGAGAAATTGGCTCCCACAGATCATCCAGAATCAAGGCAAACTTTTTCCTTCTTTGGAAAGCTTCAAACAGTGCAGCAGCTCTTGAAGTCTCATCCTGAAATCCTGAAAGGTCTATATCAAACTTCTCTGCAATAACCTTTTGTAACTTTTCAGGGTTCATGTCCTTTGGAGAACTAACCCAAATAACACTATCAAATAGTCTATTTTCTCTCAGTAGACTATTGTTAATTTCGGTCATGACAGTTGTTTTCCCCACTCCACCCATCCCATAAATACCAATTTTCCTCACCCTATCATCCAATATGTAGCTCCAAATCTTGTTCAAACTTTTCATGGTTGTTCCATGTTCCATCAGCTTTGTTGTAGGAAGGGTTTGCCCTTTTCTGGGTGAAGTTTCTGCCAATGAATCATCTGCAAATTGACCCTTCTCTAGAAGCTCTCTTACCTCCACCATCTTTTTCTCAATTAGTTCTCCCATCTTTACTCTTGAAGTAACATAAAATGGAGAGAAAACACCTGGGCTTCCACTTTCTTCTTCAACTTTCCTTATGAGTTTATTTACTTCACTTGCAATCTTATCAACATTTTTCAGCCACAGTTCCACTGCTGTCTTTGGATTCATCCCTTTTTGAAGCCACATTTGATTTAGCTTAGTGCACACATCCACTTTCCGGGCATCTAGCTCCTCTGTCAATGCCTTGAGCTTGTTCAAGTTCCTTTTGGGTCTTCTGAGGTGCCTAATCTTATGGCCAAGTGATTCATGGAGACAGTTATGGGCACAGAGGCAGCTCACAACACCCGTGATTGCCCCAAGAATGTTAATGGCCATTTCAAACCCAAAATATATCTAGTAAAGACATAAGGACAATGTGTTCAGTTTGGTTTAAATATATTGTATATACGATCAATATGAGTAAGAACAAATACAAATTATTTTACACGTTTACATAGTTTGAACATGTTGTGAATGACTAGTAGTAACTGTCTGGGAAAGATCTTCTATACCTTGCACTTGAAGAAAACCCTCAGTACTGAACCGCAACTGCTGCTGCTGCTGCTGCTGGACCTTGAATGAAGTATAAAGATACTAATCAAAGAATAATCAATTTTCAGTACGAAAGGCCTGAAAGTTTTAGAAATTTTAATTAGCAATAGAAGGCTTCTTTATGTTAAGATCACCTGATAAGAATCGATGATGATCGGCTGTAATCAACACCGACTAGAACTTCCAAAGAGAAATCTATTGCTGTGCTTGATGATGTTTTACAACAATAGACCTTGACTTCTTACTCTTAATGTGTGACGCAATCATGGGAACACTGCAAGGACTTAACCACCCAAGATAGCATTTCATAGGTGAAAATATGTTTTAAAGAAATATTGAAGTCGTATTTTATTGTCTTTAATATATATTTCAATGTTATCTGTATTAAAAAACGCGTGACTAATGGGAGATTAACGATGACTGAGGATAAAATTTCAATCAATGGATGGACTAACAACTACTTGAATATAATTCTCATTTCTCATATGATAGACTTGAATTGACTTTTGTGCTTTAGCTCTTTTGGAATTTTCATTTCTGGTTCACGGGCACCGACACTTGCGTCCATGTGCTAAAAAGAATACGGCAATCACCTTATGTAACCACGTTAGAAATAGTGCCTTCGCCCTTTTTGTCTTGAGTTCATCCTTCCTCTATTGTGATTCATGCTGGAATTAGGCCACGTATCTCTAACCAGCTAGACGTGAAACTGTTATCACAAATTTTGGTTTAGAATAGATAAAGTCGAATATCATAAATACTGCTTTTCTTTTCTATTTTTCAAAGCCTTTCGACTTTACATTTTCTGTGATTTTTCAGCTTGCATAACCTTCTTCCCCTCCAACGGGACAGTCAATGAATAAGGAAGTAGCAACTGCTGGCAATAATAAGGTGGAAGTAGAAGAAAATTACTTGCTATCGTATGATTTTTTGGGTAAATTTAGGATGACTTTCATGAAAGTTATTAAAATTTATCAAATTTCCTTTTATTCATAAAATTGGCTCAAGAAATTCCTAAAATTCTAAAATCATTACATCACCCCCCCTCCATTGTTTATTAGAGGAAAGGTCCCTAAACAAAGAAAAAGAAATCGGAGTAAATTTCACTAAAGCTCTAGAAAAGAGAAGTTACTGTACACTTCATTTATTCAATTTAACATGTTTTCGCTGAAATCCATTTAGATCTTGATGCTCGTATTTCTTTCCCAAACAATATTATGAAATGACATTTTTCCTGTTTATATGCTTCTCAATTTAATCATATCTCTAAACAATATATGAAGAATTATAGTCTATCTTTCCACTTTTCAATCTTTCATTTCCATTCCTTCGATCTGCTCCCAAACAAATACGAGTTTGGAGGAAGTGGTGAAAGACAGACAAACAAGTCGGTCAAAAACAAAACAAAAGAACGAAGTTCAAGTACACATACCTCGGACCCCTACTCGTACACAATTTAATAACATGCGTCTATTATTGTAAAACGCAAATCACAGCTTTATAGGATCCTGAGATCATATCATAGAAAGATGAACAATGTCAAACGATCCGCAATATGCCATGTGCATTCAGCAGTACAAAGGTGTTCATGGAACAAGCAATATCTTCCCAATATGCTGGCTGCTTTCCATAAGCCGGTGTCCCTCCGCTGCCTCAGAGAGAGGGAAATATTTGTAGATCACAGGCTTAACCTTTCCTTCTGCAATTGCAGGCCAAACATTCTTCTCCACTTCACTAATGATCACAGCTTTATTTTCAGGGCTTCTGTTACGCAAACCGGCCCCTGCATAGAATCCAACATAGAATATTCATTGATGCCATGTTCAACAACAGTTAGATCCCACCATACAAAACTAGTTACACAAAAACTCTTTGAAAAGAAAATCAAAAGAAGAAGCTAAGAGGGAATGTCTGGAAGAAAGCACAATTCAAGAAGAGGAAGGATGATGATCAAAACAACAAAAAAATGTAAAACTCCTGACCAGAAATGGATAAAGATATATAATCTGATAATCTGGAATGTGTGGAAGATAAATTAGCATGAATAAATGGACTCCTTTTTTTTTCACTCTATTTTCTATCGTCTGCATTATCCAACATGGGAGATATCATACCATATTTTAACTTGCACAAGCAAATCATCTATTAGAACAAGGTAAAATACAAAATCTGTAATACCTTGTACAGTAAGCCGCTTGCCAACTAATGCACGGAGATCTGTTTCTGTAGAAGTCCCACCTTGAAACCCAATAATAAAAAGCCTTCCATCAAAATTTAAGCTATCAAGGTTTCTTTGATAGTAGGATGCTCCCATGCAATCAAGAATAACATCAACACCTGCCAACAAGCATCAATTACATCACACTTGTCTATATAACTGGTAAAAATGCAAACATCAAGGGGTATAACACAAAGGAATGCTGGGGGATTAAATTACATCATGCTTCCCAGAGATAATACCTTGACCACCGGTTTCCTCCTTTACCCTTGCGACAAAGTCCTCTGTTTTGTAATTGATGCACACGTCAGCCCCAATACCCTTGCAAAAAGCTAGTTTCTCCTCACTTCCTGCTAAGCAATATCTAGAATAAAATTTTGGCAAACATTGCTTGCAATTTCAATCAATGAGATGAGGTAATAACAACTTGAAAGTTCAGTTTCACTATAGTTCAATAACATGAAAACATTGGTGAATGAACCTGCAGTGACAAATACTCTCGCTCCTATGTATTTAGCTATCTGAATAGCAAATGTACCGATTCCACTGGAACCTCCATGAATCTGAGAATTAATATATTAAAGTTAATTAACATGTCAATTGTTAAGCTACAATTACCAAATAAAAGATCTTAGGAAGACATTTATACAGTTATGGAAAAAGACATATTCAGTGGCAAAATTGCTCCTTGTGGTGGATATATATACATATACAAGGCTCTATATACATATGCAACTAGTAGGTATCAGACATTGAACATGCTCATGGAGTCATAGTGATACAAAATAAATTAGAAGCTTAAAATACAACACTTGAAACAGATATACTCAAAAGTCAGTAACATAACAGAAAAAAAGGCACAGACGATGATCAGAAGGGCAAAACTATATTCTTTTGAGATGAGAAAAGGGAAAAGGATACCAAATCAACATTTCACTAACTGACTTGGATCTATACATGTTTTCAGAGAATGGATCATCCTACTGCAAAATTATCATTTTACCACTTACCAAGAAAGTTTCTCCTTCAGATAATCGACTCATCATAAAAACAGTTGACCACACAGTGCATGCCACCTCGGGAAAACTAGCTGCATCCTTCAGAGAAATCCCAGAAGGAACGGGAAGAACTTGTCCGGCAGGAACAGCAACTTTCTCAGCATATCCTCCTCCAGATAAAAGAGCACATACCTGTAAACCCCATCTCAGATATTGAAGTAATTTTCATTCATAATACAACACACTGGCAGATTCCAAAACAGAACAACATCACATGGCCAAATATAAGTACTCTTCAACCAAATTCACCTGATAGTTTTATTCATAGTACAATATATATTGATTATAATTTCCACAAAATCAGCCATCACATATGGCCAAATATAATTTCTGTTCAACCAAATTCACTAGATAGTTTCTTTCCAACAATCAATATGTAGGAATCCAACGATGAAGAAGCAAAGTCCAATCAATCATTAATCTCAGTCTAGGCACATACACATAATACTAATTCCAAGCAAAAGAACTCAGAAAGTTAAAAATTCTGAAGACACCCCAGAATTGGATATTGCCTTTAACACAAACCCATTTCCTAAAACACCAAAAAGAACGAATTTTTTATCACCTGATCGCCAACTTTCCACTTGGTGACGTTTTTGCCGACGGATTCGATGGTTCCAGAGCACTCAAGTCCAGGGTAAGGGCTTGCACCTTTAGGGGGAGGGTATGAGCCTTTCCTCTGAAGGGTATCAGCTCTGTTGAGCGCTGTGGCTTCAACTCTGATGAGAACCTCATCGTCTTTGATTTGTGGGTCGTCCACGTCTTGGAGCTGCAGCACTTCAGGGCCACCCGGAGTTGTTATCACTATAGCCTTCATTCTTTTATTTTGTTTGTTATCTGCGTTACTTTCTACTGTGTTTCTTCTGTGAGTTCACAACAAGTGACACAACACAACCCCCCAAGACAATGGAAGACCGAAAGTAGTGAGTGACTTCTACACTATAGGGCATTTGAAAATGGAAATTAAATTGAATTTTTATGTTTATAGTGAGCTAATAAATTAAAAAAATAAATTAAATTTATTAATTTAAAATGAATTTAAAAATAAATAAATTTAATTATTTTTATTATTTTATTTTTTATTAATAAATTAGGGATAAAATATTATATTTAGATAAGATTATTTTGATATTTTTATTTATTGGAATTTAATTTTTATACTAAATTATACCCATTTAGTTTGATTGATTTCAATTCATTAATTTTATTAGATTTCAATTCCCACGAAAATTTAATTTCTTCACTTTAATTGTTTACAAATCATGAAATACAATTCAATTTTTTCATAAAATTGAATTGCGGGTTTCCAAACACATGTAAGAGAAATGTTATTTTGACTCACACTTTATTGGACACCATATCAATACACTCACATCCATAATTGAATTTGATGTATACCTCACTTAGTTTTAATCATACACCTCATCTAATGGTGAATGTGAGTGTGTCAACATCATATTACATGAGTGTGAATCAAAATAATATTAACCCACATATAATGCTTCTGCCTCATGGAGTTCGTCGAGGACACGGCTCTTCTTGCCAAATCCAAACAAAATGAAACTTCGTCTTTTTGTGTAAAGATAATATCTAAGCCATGTGATTTTAATTTCTGAAAAATATCTCAATAACGTGTGGTACTTCAATTATCAATCTCATTATTACTAGTAAGTTTCCCAAGTGTTGACAAACTATTTTTTAGAAATTAACTTATATTTTTTTAAATGAAAAAAAGCCTGGGTTAAAGAGAATATGAAAACCAAGAATTGAATTTAAATTATGATAATACATTAGTGAAAATTCAATCAAGTACATCTACTCTAATTGTTGGCTAAGATTAACTTATACATACACTGATCTATTAGAAGATCAATTAGGGTATTAACTTTTCAGAGATTAAGTTATAATTCTTTTGGAAAATATTTTTTCTGATAATGTCAATAAATCTTCTTAATTTTTTATTGACAGAAAATTATATTAATTTTTTTCTTTTTGAAAAAATAACTACTTAACTTTTTTCAGTTTTAACTTGATACATACTAATTCAAATAACTGAGCAGATTTATGAGCATTTTATAAAAGGTCATAACGTTATTGACTCCTGATTGTCGTGACATGAAAAAATGTTCTTAGCTAATGTGGGTTACATTATAGCATAATAATTAGCTCATTCAGTTGTCATGTAACATCATTGAGTCCAAACGTAATAAGAAATGGCAATATATTTGCAGAACCAGTGCTGATTCATTCATTCATAACCACCATGGAGGGAGGCAAAATTAAAGTTTTCCACAACGACCTCAATTCATTTCGACGGACCCTTAAATGTGAAAGGCAACGCCATCATGCAGCAGGCACAATACTGCTATAAAACATGGTCAGGTTACAATGAATGAAATGTATACCCCAACAAACACTTGAATAAAAGGATTGCTCAATATCATTCATGGGCGAAGCAATATCTTTCCAATATGCTTGCTACTTTCCATGAGTCTGTGAGCTGCAGCGGCTTCTGATAATGGAAAATATTTATAGACAACAGGCTTCACCTTCCCAGCAGCAATTGCAGGCCACACATTTTTCTCTACCTCTCTAATTATCTCTGCCTTGTTTTCTGGACTTCTAAATCGCAACCGAGCAGCTATATCCAAAATCGTCATATAAAATTGTCGATGATCATAATTTTGAGAGAAAAAAAGTAACATTCTATATTCCATGTAACAAAAGAAGGTATCCGAGTCGAACTCCTTGGTACATAGAATAATGGGGTCACTCGGAGTTCCAAGTTAATTATATCTTCCTAATATAAAAGAGGCACAGAGCTAATAATCAAAATTAAAGAAAAAGGAAGCATACTAGAGGAAATATTGCCGAAAATTGCAAAACCATATAAGTAGATATCGCTGAATAGGGGATTCCTTTTAGCATTATCAGACTTCCTTTGAAACAATAATAAAGGCCGATGGATGCTTGCATGCAACAAAAAGCAATACTCGCAATCTAAAGACACTATTTGCTTCATTTCAGCTTTTTATGTTTCAAGTGAATCAATAGCATGTTGTTCAGTAATGTACTGATGCATTTGACATGGCTACGTATGCGAACAAAACTAGGTTGAAGGGCAAGGCCCTGCATGAAATAAGATTTGTGCAATACCTTGAACTGTGAGGCGCCTTGTGAGCATACTATTCAGATTTACTTCTCCAATAGCTCCACCCATTATGCTGATAAGGAAAAGCCTTCCATCAAGGTTTAAGCTGTCAAGGTTTTGCTGAATGTAGGACCCTCCAATGTGATCCAGAATGACATCAACACCTGCAGAGGATAACTTATCATTTTGGTCTTCCACATATCAAACACTAGGAAAGAAACCAGTAACACCTCACACAGGACAATACAGGCAACTGGTTTCAAAGCTTCCATTATTTGACTGGTTAATTCAGAAAAATGGAAAATGATATACCTTTTCCTCCTGTTTCTTCCTTCACTCGTGCAACAAAGTCCTCTGTCTTATAATTGATGACAACATCTGCTCCAAGATCGTTGCATGCAGCTAGCTTTTCCTCACTGCCTGAAATTCAATACCCAAAATGAATGAATATGTGGTGACTCTATGTACCATGAATTTAGCCAAGAAACCAAAGCAGAGTAGGAAACTAGGACCTGCTGTAGTAAAGACTCTAGCTCCTTGGCATTTTGCCATTTGAATTGCAAATGTACCAATTCCACTGGAACCCCCATGAACCTGATCATTTCAGTCAATGGATCAAATCTTGGCTAATATATTTGCTCTCAAATGACTTATAACATTCAACTTATCATTGTGTAATAAAGTATCAACTAAGGATAATAACATTATACAATTACTTTAAATTTTTTAGCATAATATGATCCAAGATTCGATACGTATGTGACCAAGAGGTGTCAAAAGTAATGCATAACTAATGAAGGCAGACTCAGTTACCAAGAAAGTCTCTCCCGCAAGCAATTTGCTGGTCATAAAAACAGTAGACCACACAGTGCATGCCACCTCAGGTAGACTAGCAGCATCCTCCAGAGAGACACCAGGTGGGACGGGAAGAACTTGTGCAGCTGTAACAGCCACCTTCTCAGCATATCCTCCCCAGTGGAGAAGAGCACACACCTCCACACAATCAAGTATTATAAGTGGGCATAATCATGTAAAGAGAATCCTGTACTGTTATTTAATCATCTCTATCATAGATTGAGTGAGCCTAACTCAACCCACAAAAGCTAACTAATGGAGGGAGGGCTGCCCAAGCTCTAGGCCATATCCTTAAGCAGTATGGACTCTCTACAGATTACCTAATAAAAATGACTCAAATTAGATTTACATCAACCAAATAGGCTTAACTAGTTTACTTGACAAACAGGGACACGGAAAATTCCTTCTCCACAGCCCATCAATTAATTTTGCGGGCAAAGCAAAGCAGTGTCTTTTGAAGTCTAATCCTAACATATGGCCTACATTAATTTAATCATGAGTCAACCACAGGGACAAGCATAACCGAATTCAATACAAACCCATAAAGAAACATCCCCGCAAGTGTAGAACAAGTACCTGGTCACCAATTTTCCAGCGAGTAACGTGCTTGCCAAGGGCTAGAATGGTGCCAGAGCATTCCATACCAAGATAAGGGGTGTCACCACTTGGGAGCTCATAAAAGCCCGTCCTGTGAAAAGTATCAGCTCGGTTCAAGGCAGCTGCGGCCACCCTGATGAGGACCTCGTCGTCCTTGATCACGGGATCTTCAACATCCTTCAACTCAAGCACTTCCGGCTCCCCAGGTGTGGTTATCACCACCGCCTTCATCGCTTTCACCGCAACGTCACAACACCCACACACACTACTACGTTTATGAAGAAAATTGGGTGTGGTCAAAGTGAAGTCTACGTTACTCTGGGAAATACTAGGTTGGTGCCATATTGAGTGCACACGGGTTACCGGGAAGCACTGGCGCAGGATCGTCATCGCTTACACATAGAAAGATGTTACTAGGTAGAAAGTGGAATACCATATCGACTTATAATTCATTTACTATTGAATTGGATATGAATCTCATTTAAATAGAGTCCACATTCCATTTAATAATAAATAAAAAGTAAATCGACATTATATTTCATATCAGATGAGCACGTCAGTAAATATTGAGGAATATTGTATCAAGGGGAATTATGTGGTACACCTCCTCAAGAATGGTGTATCACGGACCAATTAATCCAGTAATTGAGATTGTTAGGACTATCTATAAAACTACTTGTGGTGCATGCCATAGCTTTCCTACCCTTTAGCTCCTCCCATTTTCAAGTTCAATGGCCCAAGCTGCCAGTGCCGCTGCCACCGCCACAGCCTTGAACCTTCAATTGGGCTCCTTACATGTAAGGCAAATTCTGCATTACACCTTTGCTGGTATACAATAATCTTGATCTTTAGATTAATTGGTGTTAGATACACCATTCTTAAGGAAGTATTCCACACAACCCACTTTGTATCAAATACCGATATCGATAATGATTGACATTTATAATATATGGCTACGAGTATCGTGAGATATTTTAACATATATTTATATCATAACTACAATTTAAAAAACAAAAAACAGTAAACAATATGAATATGTAAATTTTCATTTTAAAGTATAGATCAATGAATATTTTTTTTCCTATTTCTATTTGATACTAGTATTCTATTTTTTATTTGAACTTGATATTCTCGTTATTTAACTTAATGTGATAATATGTTTGGATATTTTATTTTCTAGTTTTTAAAAATATTATCTCATTAAAATCTATTAGAATCATAGATACTATTCTTTGCATTGACACTTTAAATACTAAAAATACTATTGAGAAATCTACTAATATCAAGACGTAAGTTAAGATGGTATTCGAAAGGGTAAATTTTAAATACCCATCTTAACATATTAGCTATGGTCACAAAGAAGTTCAAAGTACGTAACCTGCATATTACACTCTTCGTAAGTTGCTGGTAACGCTGGTCACAAATAAATTTTCAACGTTGATCAGAAAAATGAGCCTTACTCTAGTGAAAATTAAGTCATATGAAATTTGATTGCATATTCAATTTCCTGGCAGATTTTGAACAAGTTTACCTAGTATTTTGGACTAAAAGAACAAGTTTTTCAATTATCATTTCTTGTTAATGCTAATTGCTGCAGCTTAAATTTTACGAAATTACAATACATAATACAACAAAACTCTTCGATGTAAAAACACGTTGCATGAGCGTGTAAGTTGTAACCCTGCACAAACTCACTCAGTTTTCGAAACTTTAAAATCTCGGCCCGATAGATGATCTCTCATATTAAGTTCTTACTTCACAGTCAATCAAGGCAAAATCATTAAATTCACCTGCAATTTCCGAACATGTATCATGCTAACTGAATTGTAAGACACTCATCAAACGAACTCAATGACCAAATGCGCAAAGTGATTAATGCCCAAATAATCTGCAAATTCATCAATTATTCTCACAGCGCATTGGTTAAAAAGGGCAAAAATTTCAATGTTATGGGCACTTACGCATGGCCACCAACAAATTCATACAATCCAAGTATAGAGCACAGAAGAGCAACTATCCATAAACAAGAGCTAGGCACCCATTAGCCTCACTCAATTCCCAACAAGAGATCATGTGGAACCAACACATGAGCATCGCATAAGCTGATATGAGTATGACAGAACCTCAGTTCAACAAATGGCACCCAAAAGCAACTCATACAAAACCCAAACAGTGCATGTCAGATCACAACTTTTCAGCACCTGCTATATCATCATCAGCCAGGGATAACTGTGAAATTGGTCATCTCATCATCCACGGCACTGTGCAGGCAGATGAAGACAAAATTAAAATATACAGTATTAGCTACATCATACAGATATTCATCATTGGCATTCGCCACCTCTAATGTTGGAACAAAAGATTATGCCAATAGAAAACCAGAGCTTATCACATAAGCCATGGAAAAACTACGTCTCAATGCCCACAAGCATATAGTAATCACAATGAAATAATGCATTGGGCCTTTCCAACCTTATCAAAGTAAGGAAAAGAAATAACAAAAAGCACATTAATAGGGAAAAAGGAAAGGAGGGAGAGGGGGGGGGGGCGCAAGCACACCATTTCCTAATCTTAACCATCACAAACAAAATTAAATAAATCAACAACAGAACATGGCAATAACAATACCAACAGCAGGCAGAGCAATATAAGAAAGTTTGATTTAACATTAAAGGCATAACAAAAATAACCATAATGAATAGTTCAGATCCAAAATCACAAAACCCTCATCTCTCTCAAATTTGAAGTCCCAATTTTTTTGTCTCTCTTCTATCAGTAAATTAAAGGCAGCAAAAATAAAAAAGCCAAAAAGCAAACCAACTAATCAACGGTCTGCATGATATCCTCGGGAGCGAACTTGGTGCCCTTCTCCTTATCAGCGGCGGCGCGGCCCTTGGCCTTGCGGTCGAGGAGCGACTTGCGGTCCTTGTCGAGGCGGAGCTTAGTGATGACAACCTTGGAAGGGTGGATCCCTACGTTGACGGTGGAGCCGTTCACCTTCTCCCTTGTGATGCGCTCGATATGGATCACCCACTTGCGCCTGTAAACCTGCGTCACCTTCCCTTCGCGGCCCTTGAAGGTGCCGCGAACGACCTGCACCTCGTCCTCCTTCCTCACTGGCATGGACCGCACGTTGTACTTGGAGCGGAGGTCGGTGGAGAGAGGGGCGCTCATGAGCACGCGGCGGACGCTCGACGGCGCCGTGAAGTGAGCCTTGCGGCTCTTGCGGCGGCTGCTCGACACTCTTGGGTTGAACTTCATCTTCTTCTCCTTCTTCTTCTTCGATCTCTCTCTCTCTCTCTCTCTGCTGCTCGAGCAGTCTTGGGTTTCAGCGTCTTTCTCCTATTTATTCATGTGTCCCTAGGGTTTTCCTTCTCTGCTTTAGTGGGCTTTCGGGCTTTTTGTTGGACCGGCCTTCTCTGAATTTGGGCTTCAGAAGATATCAAGCTGTGCTCATTGGGAACAAGTGGAGTGAGCCAACATCATGGATGAAGGGCTGCTTTTGTGCGGCCCGGCTAATTGTCAACTCGTGAGACACTATTTTACTAACTGGTTGTTCAAAAACAAAAAAAAAGAAGTGGTTTTTAGCTCAGACCAAAAGAATAAAAATTGCTTTGACCCAAAAAGTACCGGAGTAAAAAACTTGTTGTCCTGATCTTTTCGATTTGCCCTCTTCCCACCCGACAGAAAGAAAAAAAAAATCGATTTAAGATAATTTGATCCCAACAAAAACTTTCCGTCAATTTTGTTTAAACTTTTTAATTTGGTCATTTGGCCATTGTTGGGTGTTGCCATTTGGCCAACACTTCCCCCTTCATGGCTTGGTGGCTTCTATCACAATTTTTGTTTATGCACCCGGCCAATTACTCCATCTAAATTAATGGACACAAAGTTCCACATTAGTAGTTTGTTGTCCTCATCCTGATTTATTAATACATAATCTTCTCCTTTTGATCTTGAGGAAATGCTAGCACAGGGTTATGGACTTACAGATACCTACGCCCAACCTTAATTTTGCTTCTAAAACCACAATTGCTGAAACCTATGAAGATGAATAGATAATGATGCATTGATGCATCTGCATCATCGGGGCGTTTGTTAAGATGTGGGGACCTAACGCACTGCTTGTAGTTAATAGTGTACTGTAAGCAAAAAACTTCAATCCAATTATATTCACTTTTACTCAACAATAATCGTAATAAAAACAGTTCAATTTTATGAATAGAGTTGTACGTGACTTTCTTATGTTAAGTCGCCGCTGCCATGCATATGCCAGAATGTGCTCTGCCCCACCTTGCTACCTTGCTTGTAGTTAAGGTCAACCTTGACAGTACTTAAATAATTACATATTTTAATCTTGCACTCAATGAAAACCTCTTAACATGCTATTTCTAACTAATCTTATAAATACGTATTCATATATCTCTAATGTGTCCTTATTCTAGAGAAAAACAAGAAAAAAAAAATCAGAGGAGTAAGATAATTTAGCTGAGACATGGGTAAACTTGAAGGTTTGTGGGTGGGGCTTCCAACTGAACTTCTTTTGTTCTTAAGTTCTACTTTCATCACAGTACCTGGTGCCCTTGCATGGAGCAAAGAGGGTCATATCATGGCAAGCCAAATTGCGCATGTATAGTTCAAATCCTAGTTTATTTATTTAGCCAATCAAATAACATGACCAGTTATAAACTACACTTGGTTGGAGACAATAATATTAGCAGTGGCAATTAAGTATTATTGAGATGTTAATTATAGAAAATATAATTGACAATTGTTGGTATTGATTAATAGTCACTATTAGAGGCTGGGACATCACAAGCGATGTACAATTTGTTACCTGAGCATGTAGAAGGGAACTTATCAGCACTCTGGGTATGGCCTGACCAAATAACGCACTGGCACAAATATAGGTGGACAAGTCCACTTCATTTCATTGACCCGCCAGATGATGCTTGTTTTTAAAATATTCAAGTAATTAATTAATTAACTAGGCATTATTTATATTTTTGGGTCGATCATGTGCTCTCTCATCAATCAATCTTTCTTCCTGCCCCAAAATATACCAATGAAAAAATTAAATTTGTTGGTATATTACCATAGGGGATTGTAAAGATACCCGTGGCGTGAAGGATATGTGTGTTGCAGGAGCTACTAAAAAATTCACTTCTCAGCTTTTGCATTACGCAGAGGGGACAGCTGATCGTAGATGTAAGGAGAACAAATAAACTTATTACTGTTTACGTACATTTTTATCGCAAAATAACTATATTTTTAGGAAGAATAATGAGGAGGTTTTTTTTCAATTAAAAAGGAACTTGAGTGGAACTCTCTCTCTCTCTCTCTCTCTTTTATTTTCATGCATGTGTCAATGTTCTTGTTAATGGCTTGCTTTAATCTCTCTGTGTTTTTTTATGCATCAGGTAATATGACTGACGCTTTATTGTTCATTTGTTCTTGTCACACTTCGTGGGAGATATACATCAGGTGTGTGAAAACTGAAAACTTCGCTTAAGTCCACTATTCAATGACCCGTAGCTTCTTAACAAGCATTTTAACTGAAATTTTTGAGGATTCCTTTATCAGCCAATGCATGTTGGATTCACCTCAGACGAAGGAGGAAGCGCAATAGAACTACGCTGGTTTAGGCACAAATCTAATCTGCACCGTGTAAGCTTCAACTTTCTAGCTAGCTACATATTAAAAGAAATTCTGTAAAGAAGATAACATATTTATAAGAGACTGCACTTGTTGCATGTGACAAATTATTTTTCTTTTCTGACGCTAGGTGTGGGACAGAGATATTATTCTACAAGTACTAAAAGATTACCATGACAAGCATACGAGTCTTCTTCTCCAAGACATTCAGAGGAACTACACCGATGTAAGACTAATAAATTCCTGTGTCACCATTCAATCCTAGCTTCTGTTCAACACATCATATATAGATTTTTTTTTCTCCCTCATTGTTTCCACATATATAAATTCAACCACTTGCTAATTAGGGGATCTGGTCAGAAGATGTTTCGTCTTGGGATCATTGTAACGATATTTCTCGATCTGTAAATAAGTGAGTCCTTCCTTCCCTCTCTTTGCCACACTATGCTGTGTTAACGTTGTTGGGAATAAAACACACAATTCCCTACTTGCAAGAATAAGAGGAGCAACTATATTAGTAAAATTATCGCAGTAATCATCATACACAATACACCAGAGCAATAATAGAAACAATGTACTAAGATTTTTAATGTGGAAAAATTCCCTTAATATGAGAGACAAAAACCAAAGGTCATCCAAACCAAAGAAATAGCTCCATTATGATCAAAACAGGTACAAGAGAGTCTCAAATATGTGCACAAATTGTGCTAACAACAAGATAAACCAACCAAATACCAATACTCAAAATTGAGAACAAGGAATATATGAAATACCCCAAAACTGGAGCTTCTGTCCGAGACCATTTTCTCACTCTCCGGACCTCCTCTCAATGATCTAATCGTTCAGAATGAAGAACCAGATATCTAGAACCTTCTGTCCAAGTTTCAGCCCGATCCAATGGTTAACGGCTTTAGAAACACCGATTTACGGTGACAGCTTGAACCAAGGAAGTGATTCTCCAAACAAGAACAGAACTACGGTGCGAGATTGATATCTCACACTCCAGAACTCGTGTTGGCGATCTAATCGTTCAGAATGAAGAACTAGACACTATGAACCTGTTGTAAAAGTTTTATCCTGATCCAACGGTGAACAACTTCACAATTGCTAATTTACAGAGACGGCTTAAACCAGAAAATTGATTCTCCAAACCAAAATAGAACCTTTGTGCGAGCTCAATATCTCACACTCCAGAGCTTTTCTCGACGATCTAACCATTCAGAATAAATATTCGTCTGTCAAGAACCTGTTGTCCAACGACAATCTACGGTGGCTGCTCGGAGTAGGAATATGAAACCGTGGATGAGTTTCTCTCTTCTCTCTCTCTCTCTCTTTGTGGCTGCTCTCTTGTTACAAATGATCACACACATCACAACCCTAGCAAACCCCTCTGTTGTGTAAATAATGGATAAGTGGGCTAGCCCGGTTTTGGGCTTTTCTCTACATAGGAAATGAGCCCAACCCAACAAACGTTTGTTCACATTCCTTATTATTATTAGAATATAAAATCATGGTTTCCAAACCACTATGACCCAGTGGTGAAGGGCTCGAACCCCATTATGATAAAATGATCACACTAAGCCCAAAAAGAGGTATTCGCACTAGGGGCGTATTAGAATATAAAATCATTTGTATACCTTTGTCTTGTTAAACTCGGGAACTAATTCACAGTATAATTAAATGATACTAATGTGTAACAATAAGCACCAAAATAAATTTTATAAGATTAAATCCACCAATCGATGCAAAGTAGCAACAATAAATATTTGCAAAGCTAAAAGGTAATGGACATGAAATTTTAACGTGGACACCACCAAATACTGAAGAAAAAATTATAAGACAGACTCTGAAAAATATTCCACTATATTCAGGATAATTATACAATATCATTTTCACACTCTCCAACCTAAGAGATAAATATAGTGTTTTTCGATGAGACCCCTCCTATTCAAATACTTTAATTCTGCAGTGCCAATGAGTGATCAAAATGATAACAAAAAATATTCTCGGCATATTTACCCACACCCTACATTCTCTATGATTTATTTACACTTTCTATTTTCTCCTCTCCTTCACAAAAAATAACATACTCTCTATTCACTCTCTTCACTTTACAGCTCTCTAACTCTCACTACTTGTTGTTGTGTCCTCATCTGAATAATGCTCACCTCTATTTATAAAGGGTTTTAGCAGTGTGAATACACTGCAAAACTTCATCTCAAAGGCAAAATTTTCTTCTGCCTGTGCCCCGTCCTACTACCATTAGGCCATGAAAAACACTCACACATGCATCAAAAAATAAATTCAACTTTCAACCATTCTACCATGGACATTTAATACCATGTTTCATGGCTATTCTTCTTTCAACTTTTTTTACTAGACATCACATACTTATCAGCTTAAACTTTTAGAACAAGTGATTTAGAGTTCAATCATTATTACTCTCACTTCTAAATAAATTAAAATTAATTAAATTTTAACACAAAGTAAAGTGAATCTGTGGTTTTGAAATAGATGGTTTCATGACAATTATATTATTACATTATTGGATTTATTTTTTGTTTCGGAATGATGCAGTTGAGCAAAAAATAGCATGGAAATAGCTTGCAAATGGGGTTTCGAAGGAGCTGAGCTGGAACAACTCTCGTGTGTAACACAAGAAGTTACCGACCATAAATAAGTCACTAACGAAATTTGTGGTTTTCATGTTAAGTAACTCATTTATGAATTCTGAAAATGGATCTTAATTCATGATCAATTTGAGCCTTTGAGGCTCATATATAATAATGGGTATATATATCAGCATGAGCTAAGCATACTCATTAGAATTGAAGTCTGAGAAAATAAAAGTAAAATAGTGACGACTATGTGTGTGTATGATGCTTTTACAGATGAATATTTTGATTCAAGGATGCCATTTGTCATGAAATGAATTGCTCTAGCCGGAGTTCGGTTGGCCATGATTCTGAACCAGGTGTTTGCTGACTCTGAACAAGGATTTGAATCGAACGAATAACTAAGCAGCCCATCGACACATTGACCTGAAGAAATTAGTTGTTTAAATTAGTTAACCTTAGGGTCTAACCCCATTTAATTTCTTCGTAATTCTTACTTTGTCATTACATTAATTTATGACTATGGCCAGTTTGTGTTTGTCATTTGTAGGTTTCAACAAAATAATGTATGTATACTTGTACTAGGCATTATAGATTTATGCAATTCACTAGATATGATGAATCAAGTGTAAAAAAGGACAAAATATATAGGAGCATAGCATAGCATAGCATGCGAATTTGTAAAATTGTTTTGACTCTGCAGTAATGTATCGAGGAATAAAGTGAAAGATCTTTTGTTTGTTTTTTGTTCTCAGTTGTTTCTACTTTCTTCTCTGCAATGATGCCGTGATGCCTTTCGCAGTTTAGCCATGAGATACGGAGCAGAAGCCCCTCGCAAATATTATGTGGGCAAAATATAAATCTCTCTAGTTCTATGCTAATATATTAATTTCCTCAAAATTTAAAATGAAAACTTTTCAATAATCCATAAAAGTAATATTTTATTTAAGAAATCATATTCTGCAGTTAATTTAAAACTACCAGCTTATGAGAAAAGCGAAAATTGAATATATAAGAAATTAAAAATAAAATGGAATGAAATTTTCTTTTCATCAATGCAGTCGGTTATGGACCAAGACCTGAGAGATCACCTATTGTAGGGCCGGGACCACAGCAAAACATGAATAGCCCAATGTATTCGGTAATTAATATGCTGATATGCCACAATGATAGTCACTTAGGCCCAATCTCGACCCTGTAATCACATTTTCAATATGATTTCATAAATTGGAAACCAGAAAAAAAGGTTTTATAACAAGCAAATTATACTAATTTCCCCTGATATTTTGTGAAATTCAATCCACTTTCTCTCTAGTTTCCAAATCTACAATAACCTTCCCTAGAATTTGTTAATCTATGCATTGACCATGGCTCCTCATACATCTTCGTTACTGAACTTCACAGAGTTTGGATTAGTGACGCTTATGCAATATTGAGTGGGTTTTTGATATATATATATATAATGACCAAAAAACACTATTCTTTTTATACATCATACCCCTCACAGCTAGGAAAACAAAGAGTTACACAATCACGCATAGGTAATCTTCGATGAATCCATATTTGTTTTAAACTTTAAATCCTATATATCGATAATACTTCATGTGCACATGTCTCTAGACAAGTTCTGTATGGTCTTAGGGTCCCCCGAGATCCACTAGCATTGTCGGGAAGGCCTAGATGTAGAAACTATGATTGCAGCTGAGTTCTGCAGAATTACGTAAAATAGGTTTGCTGGAAAGAGCAGGTGAGTTAACCTGCACCCTTTGAATCAGTCAAGCTCACTGTAGCATGGGGGTCTTCGGCAGGCTTGCTGCAGTGAGGACAGTCGATGACAACACAGTACCAAAAATGACATAGTTTTGAATAAGTGAATCCTTACCCTTTAAAAACCCCCTAAGGTTCTTCCATCAAAAACCCGAGAACCTTTGCCCTCCACCACCATTTCCTTTTCTTCTACCCTCCTCACTCTCAATGTTATTCTAATATTCATACTTCAAGTTTTAAGGTGAGTTTGATGTTGTTTTTGCTTCTTTCCTCTCCATTCTATCATATTCTTAGGCTGAGCATTGTTATGTCACTCATTGTCGTCAAGTAAGGGTACTATCCCAATGTTATTATGGTGGGTTTAGAGTTATCTAGAAATTGATACGGATACCCATAGATTAATCTTGAGTTTATGGTTTATATGACAGACATTGGTGTCATCCCCACTCTCCAGAGCTCCCTTAGTATTGGTCCTTCATATTCTACCCTTTCAAATGAGTGGGTTCAATCATATGGCCTTATCTTGGTCATTATATTGCTACTTTCTAGCACTATGAAGCATTTAGAGATTTGAAAGTTGAGTTTTCACATGATATGGGTTCTACAGAAAAATGTGCAATAGTTAGAAATGCTTCCTTTGAAATTGTTCATGAAAATTTATGATTTTAAAAATGCATGGGACCATATTTGCTTATAAATGCTTTTATATGATTTAATTCATGATTTTGACATGATTATGGTCATGGAGATTAGCTATGGTTGATGAAAAATAGATGTGAAGCTTTATGCTTATTCACAGGATTTATGAGATGTTGAACTCCTTTTTATGATTTCAATATGATTTTGATTAGGGAATTATTGAGAGGAACAGAGTTTTGAGCTAACGACAGTTAAATCGTTAACCTTGATATACCAAATGCTTGCCAAGGGCAAATTATCCTTATTCAGATTAGTTCACTAGAGATGCAGTCCACTAGGGGCTGCTAAGATCTCAGCTATGTGCTTTTGTTCGCTAGGGACTGAGCACCACCTAACAATATATGGATTAGTATGTTCTCTTTTGTAATTCTTTGAGAAACAACATGTTTTCTATGTTTTCAGCAAACTATGATTTTGTAGCTATCATGTAATATAAATGAAACGATTTGTGGATGTTTAATTACTATTATGTATCTTCTTTTTGTTTCATATATAGTTATGAGTAAAGCTCTACTTATTGAGTTTTATGATAAAACTCATCCCTCTTCTCCTTCCTTTTCCTTATAGATACAACAATAACATCGCATCCTTCACCTCCTTCCCTTCAATAGTAGTATATTCCAGTTTGGGTGAGTTTCACATTGCCGTGAAGGGTTATGTTTTGGATAGTGCTCCAGTGATATTGTGGGCAGGGTCCACACACATACACACATATGTTTTGCATTTTGAATTACCATGATTCTTTTTATATTTAAATGACATAGTTTCATGGTTCTTTGTATATAAGCAACTCAATATAATTGTATTACAGCTACAATTTCATATTTAAATGGAAAAAAGGCTATTCAGATTTATTATGAATTAAATATGCAAATTGATTTATGATTTGAAATGGATTTTATGAATAAAATATGCATATAGTATGAATCAGCAATCACGAGGCTTGCGTGGAGATAAAATTCCTCATGTGCTGGTCATGTTTCCAAGTCAGGCCGTGACAATATCGATGAAAGTTTCACCAAAAACTTCCAATACATGTCCTATAACAATTTGAAAAAATATATAGCTACAAACATTTGCAATGATCTAAAATTTGGCGTTTGTTGAGGAACAACAATGATTTGAAATTTGGGATTTACAGAAAATAGATGCACCCAACAGTTATTCAATAATAAGAAAAAAGGAAGGGCACAATTCACAATTCACACCTATCTTCTCTCTTCAACTTCCCTTTAAAAAACCAAAATCATATACTATGTTCCCAACTGCCACTAGATCACGATGGCACTTGATGTGCTATCTATGTGTGCAATTATACATATGAAAAGTTGTAAAAAATCATCATATTTTGAACTATTGATGATGCTTTTTATTAGGATTTTTTGTTATTTTGAGTTTTGCATGTTTAATAATTTATTTTAGGTTCATTTTCATTTTAATTTGAGTTTATGTTATATTTACATGTTTTTAGGTAGCTTAGATTAATTAAAATGTTTATTTGTTGCCCTGAAAGGAGAGCCTAGGTGCTCAAAATCCATTGCCTGGCGCTCAAATGTGAAAATAGAGTCACTATTGGAGATCCACTGCCTAGGCGCTCAACAATCACCACCGTGGGGTGGTGAAAAAACCTATACGTGAAAGTTCTTTTTAAATAAAGGAAAAGACGCGACTTCTGGTAGACCTAGGCAAAGAAACTCAAAAAGAAACACAGGGAAGTAAGCTCTAAGACTGCTGGAACACTTTAGGAATAAGGGGAAGAGTGGAGATTCATCTTCCATTTCTTGGATTCTTCATGAGTTTTTCTGCACTTTTGCTTTCTTTGTTTTTCAATAGGATGAGTTATTAAACTCCATAGTTAGGGGTTAGAGGTTTGGTCCAAATGGTTGCAATTGTTTGAATTCTTGAATGTATGTTATTTGAATTATGAGACTGATGGTTTATCTCTTGTTTTATTGTGCCAATTCTGTGAATTATGTTCATGGAGTGATTTAAGGTTCTTGCATAATTTGAAAAGGCTGTGTGTGAACTAGCTATAAGATACACCTCATGATTTTCAAGGTGAGACTTTTATCTTGAATTTTGTGTGAATTGTGGATTAAATTTCATACCTAATCCATTTTTCTTGGTAGATCATAGTTAAGGAATTAACATGTTCTATAGGAAGCGGAGAGTTGATTAACTAAGGAATTAGCATCAATTACATAAAATTCTTTCATTAGTCTAGTAATTCCAACTCATATGATTTATGAATTCAGAGAATTGTAAAGAAAAATCAGACCACCCCAATCCTCTAGTGTCTTAGAATCATGAATTATATCTTTCTAAGTTGTTAAGTATTTTGTTAGTTAATGATCAATACTCACTTATAGTTTATTTTGCTATTTCCTTTTTTTTGTTGAGAGTTATCTTCAATCCAAATTAATTTAATATAATCTGAATATAAATTTTATTAGTAAAGTGTTGTTTGATAGCGTCAATCCTTATAGGATAATACTCACTTACCGTGTTTTACTACTTGAACGATTCGGTATACTTGCCGAAGAGTTATCAGCACTACAGCCAACCGGTGAAATGCCTCCTAGATCTTGGTTCCCTTCTCTCCTTCTTCAATCTTCAAGATTTGCAAAAATGGCGTCAACTCAATTTGCCACAAATCCAAATCACCTCTTCTTCACCAATATTTTTCCTTTCAGATTTGTCTCTCCCATTGGCACTGTGGCTTGCATCCCTTGGCGTGGCGGCGCCCTATCTGGCACGTCTATCTTTCTCTCATCTTCTCAATGACCTTTATCTCTAGCGAGGCTTGCAAATCTTCGTTGTTGTGCTTTGCTGAGGTTTGAGGCCAATCGTCAAATTTTTAGGAAATTTGTTGGAGATTCCTATTGGTGGTGTTTGCCAGTGAGGGTTGTGTTTTTATGGGTGAATGAGAATGGAAAAATGTGGAGTTAGAATGATGATGGATGAAATTAGGTTTAGGTGGATCTAATTAAGGATAAACTAGAGAAAATGTCTTTTTTTTTTAAACTGTGTTTGTCTTTCTATTAGTATAGAGGAGGTCATTGTAGGTATGAAAACTAGAGGAGAGATAGATTAAATTTTATAAAATTTCAGAAAATGTGAGTATAATTTATCTTTTTATAAATTAAGTATAAGACAATTTTAAAAAAGGACGAAGACTAGAAAAAAAAGGACATTTGTACTGTATATTATAGTATGGATTTCGCTGCAGAAAGTTCGAGCCACTACAATGTTTGATTTTTCTTTTTCTCTGTTTTTCAAAAGCAAATTCAATTTATAATATTACAACTTGTTTAGGTTTTTGTTTGCAATTTTTCATCAAATAGCTACCTTGGCTAGCGTTGCAGCGTACAGTAGCATATCCCTTACTATGTTAGCAGCCTAAAGAACCAATATGTCAGCTGGCAGAATAAAAAGAGAACCATGCCCAAAACTCGAAATACACATAATCAATGCCTTTGTCTCTCAGTCTGTAAAGTGTTAACAAAAACCTACCACCTTTGGATGAAAAATAAACATTATTATATATTTTGATATATGTCATTAAGACATTAACTAAGAAATTAGGAGAAATAGGTAGAGCATGCAACTTTGTATTCAATATTATATTTTACATAAAATGCTTAACGGTTAGAATGAGAATGATAAAAGATGTTGGAAAGAAAAAAAAAAAGAACAGAATGATGATGCGGGTTTCATGCTTAAAAGGAACAATTTTGAAATGAATTAACACAATAATCTTTGTGGTGTATCATGGAAACAAAATTATGCTTGTTAAGGTCAAGATGTATCACACGCGAGATGCAGCAGAGCAGGCGCGTGGTGGGTATGTGTCGGTAATTTCTGATAAAAGTTCTTAATCTTCCCATCTTTTTCATAGTCTTCCTGTCACTTTCGCTAGGTTAAATTTATTATTCCCTCCATTTCATATGGCTAATCCATCTTCAAAAATTGTATAATTTTATTATATTAAAAAAGTAATATATTTAATGATAAAATTATGTAATGTTTTAAGAGTAACAGTTAATATGAAATTGAAGGAATATATTAATTATATACGTAACTGTTGCTAGTTTCTTTTACTTTGGTACGACTGTTCTTATTTTATTTTGTGCATTGTTCGCGTGAGGGTAAGGGTCTGAGTCTGAGACTGGAATTGAGGTACACTGCTCATTGCTACGCTCCACTTCACCTGAAATTATTGTTCATGAAGACTCATCATTACACCCCCCCTCACCACAGCAACTTTGGATTCCTCCACAGTCCACACCAATTTACACTAAAAAAATAAATAAATAAACAAACATCTCATTTTTCAGTATTTGTAAACAATGCAACTATAACAGTGAAATAGTAACGCGTTAATACTAGTACCGAAAGAGAATAACAAAATTTCTCATTGAAAATATGAATTACAGTAATTTTTTTTTGAATTATCAAAATTTATACAAATAATGAATAAAATAACGCATGATTGTGAGACAGGAGCATGCTGTAAATCTACTAGTTCATGAGCAGCGTCCGACATCACTTAATATTGATTGATTAAGCATATGATATTTGTTTGACGTATTAAGTCGCATCAATCATCGAGTCCCATTCCTGCCTTCACTCACGATCACAATCACATTCACATTCAAAATCACAGTAACGCCACGCCAAGCACCAATAGTCAAGTGTCAACTCAGCAGAACCCCACATCACGGCCGTTGATAGACCATGTGGTGGCCCACTTCAGCAGTGATCAACGGTCACAATGCTTCATGCATTGCCTTCCCTTCTTTCGGCTACTTTGTGTGTGTGTGTGTCCCCGCAGGTGACCCACCAAACAACACCCACTGTGCCTGTCTCTGCGACACTCAAAGCAATGAAGTGAGAGATTGAAACGCCAGTATTGTTTTTTTCTATTTATTTTTTTATTTTTCTTCAAAGAAAGAAAAGAAAGTCGCAAAGCATCATGGTTTCTCGTACCAGCGTCATTTTATATAACCACACTTCGAGACAGACAATGGGATACAGCATCAACAACCAAGTTCCAAAGAAAATAGAAAAACCAAAAAGAGAGAGAGAGTAAATTAAACGGAGGTTTAAACTAGCTAAGCGGTGGGAAGTATAACTCAAATCACTTTGGACTCTGCATTCTTGAGATTACTTCTTATCATGCCTGGCTCTCTCTGAAGTTTGAGATAACTTCAACTCACAGCTTCTTTGTTTCTTTCACGATCTGAGCTCACTTGCTCTTCATTCCAAGCCTATTATTGTGGTGGGTATTTATCAAGGTACTACCTTTCATGTTGTTAGTTTGTTGCATGCATCATTTGCTTTTACTTCTTATTCCAAGCATTTTGCTTCTGGGAGTACTTACTGGTTAGTCTGCGTGTGTGTATTATCATGTTGCATTATTCCATTACCAGCTGGTTCCTCACTCAGTCTCACTAAAATATAGGAGTTCGATCTTTGTTTTTGGAGTCATAGACTCATAGCCCAGCAGAAAAAAAATTGCATGAAGAAAAAGGATTATTATATTTAACACATGTAACTACTGTTACTGTTTAAGTGTTTGCACTTGTGCATTTATGCCATCATGCGAGGTTTTGGTAGATGAATCACTGCAAAATCTAACCGTGTCCTTAGTTTTCTCGTCCTCCATGCGAAGCAAGATTTGGAAGCCTAGTCTACATAATAGCCTTTATAAAACTATGTTAGTTTTTATAATATAGAATTTAAAAAACCCCAATTAAGCATTTCCCGAATGGCCTTTATGCTTCTCAAAGGGTGTGCTTTAGATTTCGGATATCTAATTAGCGAACTTGACAGTTTTGATCAGTCAACTTTTTGCGCCGTCCCTAATATGCTCAAATCCTAAATGAATTCACAAATTATATTCCATGTTTGTTGTTTTTGTTATCCTAGCTCTAGAAGGTCCAATTTCAGACTCGATTGTGATATGGCTTGAAACCCAAGACCGTGAACCTGGGATAAGCTCAGTAGATTCTGTCTCGGTTTTTGTGTGGTAATTGATATGTTTACTTGTTATGTTTCAGTACATTTGAAAATTTCCTTTGACTAATTTACGGGAAGATTTAGTTGAAGCATTATGTAGGCAGGCTGTGCAATGTCTGTGTTTTGAAGGATTAATCTCAATCTTTGCTTGCTGAATCTTAGTATTGAAGCCCCTCTTTTTTTTTTTTTTTTTGTTCCTTCCCTGTTTATTAAACCGGTGTTATAGCTAACTCTCTCCTTTAATCACTGTGTCATTTCTCTTTTTGTGTCTGGCTTAAACTGTCCGTTTGTCATTTAGTCCTTTTCACTCCCAAAGGCATATCTGAAGAACTTAGTGAGTGTAAGAAATAGAATAATAGATATTTGCTGTTGGAACCACTTATTGAATATATGCTTAACTTGACTGAAGTTTGAAGGTTGGTTGTATTACTATTATGGATTCCTTTACCATCTATTAGAAGATGATAGATATGATTGTTCTGCTTTTGGAGAAGACAAAGTTTTGTAGTTGAAATTTTCTAACCAGGAAAAAGTAGCACGCCTCATCATTTCTTTTTGACTCGTTAAAAGAAACGATTAAGCTGACTGGAATGCTGTCTCCAACTTTTTTTTTAAATTTAGATAAAACAGTTCTCCAATATTCGTTACTTTGATATAATACTGTTAATATTACTAGACTGAATAAATTTTGATTACTATCAATGATCAACCTGTTCTAGTCATTTTCTACATACAAACCTTGTGCTTGATCAAGTTAGAAATTTGAGTGCATCACAATATATATATATGTTTCATTTATATTTGTCTTAACTCTGATCATAAGCTATGGTTGTCAAGTACCGTCCATAACTTTCATGGTAACCAAGTATGTGCTTATTTTTCCAAAGAGGTTCAATAAGAAAGTTATTAGTACAGTTCTAGACATCTGTTGAAGATTTCAATGCATGCATGAAAGAAACAAAATGCTCAGTGGAATTCCTACAGTCTCAGACTATCGCTAGTATTGTACAACTAAGATGCGGTTCCCATATTTTGATTTCAAATTTCAGGTGATAAATTTTGTTTGATCCATGGACGAGAGACCAGAGACAGAACTGATATCTATACCGGCATCGCCGAGAGTGTCAACACCAGAGATTCTGACTCCATCGGGACAGAGGTCACCAAGACCAGCTTCAAAGGAAGCAAAATCATCAAATGCATGGACTCCAACCTCGTTCATATCACCAAGGTTTCTGAGTCCAATAGGGACCCCAATGAAGAGGGTGCTCATAAACATGAAGGGCTACTTGGAGGAAGTGGGACACCTCACTAAGCTCAACCCTCAAGATGCTTGGCTTCCCATCACTGAGTCTCGCAATGGAAATGCTCACTATGCTGCATTCCACAACCTCAATGCTGGGGTTGGATTCCAGGCCCTCGTTTTGCCAGTGGCTTTTGCTTATCTTGGCTGGTATGTGTTAAACTCCTCATTTCATCGATGATAATTTTCCTTACACTTGTTTTGACATTCAACTTTTGGGGCAAAAGTTTACATTTATTTTCTTTTCTTAACCTTCAATATATTACCTCATCTAGTTAAGTGCGTTTGGAATCAGCTTGTAATGGTATCAGACCTATGATGAAGAAAGAAAAGAAAAGGTGCAGAGCACTATAGAAAGAAAGTATGCCAGTGTTTGTGTATAGCTGAAGATATGATTCATTAACAATAATGATGATTACAAAGCTGCTCACATATATACATGCCACAGACTTGAGCCATATACTAGAGATAAGATCAATCTCCTAACAGACTAACTAATATAAAACAGAATCAGTTTAACTAACTAACTATTATAACAGACTCAATTAGTTAGTAGTTGTTAGTTAGCCAGTATCCCTTACACAGCGAAATGCAAGATGACAGTACTCGTTTGTAACTACAGTGCATTCAATTATTTTCAATATGAATTGATATCTCATGCATTTCTATGCAATGGCATAATCACTTTTATTTTCTAGAAAACGAAAAGTATTTGTCTCCTTGTCGTGTCCCTTGCTAGACCCGAAAAAATTGTTCCAATTGTCAAGGTCCACCAGAGATTTGACTGCTTGAATGGAGGGGGAGAACAGCATTTGAGAATAGTTAATTTGGTCCCTTTTGCTTTATTTTTTACTAAAGTTCAATTAACTACTACTCTTTTCCTTAGGGACCACTTGCAACTTCGACCATATTCTCTTTTGGTAATTGATGGAGGGGCCCCTCATGTTAGTCATTCAACTGGTTGCATCCTTTTCTCATAATTTCTAATACTGTTTTTGAAAGAACTTTCTTTGCAAGCCCTTTGACCATGTTTCTATTTCTAAACGTCTAGCTAACATAATAGAATACAGATTTTGTCCAATTGAGCTAATTAGAGAATCAAATGGAGAAAAAAAAATTCCAGCCCACTTAGAAATGCGTATGCTTCATCCAAACATTTTGCAGGAGTTGGGGAATCCTTTCCTTGGCAATAGCATATTGTTGGCAACTGTACACTTTATGGATTTTGGTTCAGCTACACGAAGCAGTTCCGGGAAAAAGGTACAACAGATACGTTGAGCTTGCACAGGCAGCATTTGGTACGTTTATTTACCATCAATTATTTTTTCTAGGTAGTTGATGTCACATTGTCATGAAAAGCTACTTAATTAGCAATGTAGAAATGCTTTGAGGCATATTAAATATGATTTAACATTTCCATTTTTGGATGTAAAGCCGTCCTGAAAAATTGTTGGTTACTCAAACTAAGTTAATTGAAAATCTAAACAGATATAGCAGTCCTAAAACTAGCATTGCATGATTTGAAAAGGGCATGGCCTCCTATCTCTTTTCTGTAATGTTTGATAGTTTCTACTTTCTTTTGTAGGGGAAAGATTAGGAGTCTGGCTTGCTCTCTTCCCAACTGTTTATTTGTCAGCAGGAACAGCAACTGCTTTGATTCTTATTGGAGGAGAGACCATGAAATTGTTCTTCCAAATAGTTTGTGGTCCCACGTGCACCTCAAATCCTTTAACCACAGTGGAGTGGTACCTGGTTTTCACTTCTTTAGCCATTGTCCTGTCTCAGCTTCCAAACCTTAACTCAATTGCAGGGATCTCACTCATGGGGGCTGTCACAGCAATCACTTACTCCACCATGGTTTGGGTGCTCTCTATAAGCCAACAAAGGCCACCCTCCATCTCTTATGAACCCTTGTCATTGCCATCATCTTCTGCTTCTGTGTTTCTTGTCATGAATGCTCTTGGAATTATAGCCTTTTCTTTCAGAGGTCACAATTTAGCACTGGAAATTCAGGTACTAATGCGTTGCCATAAAGCTGTTCTAGGTAACATTTAAAATTTGTTTCTCTTTATTAGTTACTGAATATATGCCTTTTTCTTGTTTCAGGCTACAATGCCGTCAACTTTTAAGCACCCAGCTCGTGTGCCAATGTGGAAAGGAGCCAAGGTTGCTTATTTCTTTATTGCAATGTGCCTCTTTCCTGTTGCTATTGGAGGATTTTGGGCGTATGGGAACCTTGTAAGTGAACTGAAAACTATATTCTTAATGATTAAAAATAAAGTACAACTACTGGAAAGTGTATGCACTTTCATTTTTGCTTGCTCATCAGTCCACACATACATATAGTTAGTATTTGCATTTTGCAACACGGGAACTCTGATTTTACTTAACTCTTGCTAATATTCCAGGTACTATGTTTCGAATCTGTAAAAATCTCAGTAATGTTTGGACAGGTGTTAGAATTTCAAATATGATCGATGAAGTCTTATATTGGTTAAAAATAGACTAGGTGAAAAGTACATAAAATGGAATAACCCATAAACTCATTGACTTAAGAACATTGGGCCAAGATATAGCTTCTAACCGCTATTGTAGTTTCTTACTTGTTCAGCTGTTCCGCTACTTTGTATTTATCATGCAGCATCCTTAATTTTACGTTGTTTTCTTTTTACAGATGCCTTCTGGAGGGATTCTCACTGCTTTATACGCATTTCACAGCCATGACATTTCGAGGGGACTTCTTGCCTTGACTTTCCTCCTTGTTGTTTTCAACTGCTTGAGCAGTTTCCAGATTTACTCAATGCCTGCTTTTGACAGTTTTGAAGCCGGTTACACCAGTAGAACCAACCGTCCCTGCTCGATATGGGTTAGATCAGGTTTTCGGGTTTTCTATGGATTTGTATCCTTCTTCATAGGAGTTGCACTTCCCTTCCTCTCAAGCCTTGCTGGCTTGTTGGGAGGACTCACTCTTCCGGTCACTTTTGCATATCCTTGCTTCATGTGGGTTCTCATTAAACAGCCCACAAAGTATAGCTTCAATTGGTATTTCAACTGGATTCTTGGTTGGCTAGGAGTTGGTTTTAGCTTGGCCTTTTCCATTGGAGGTATTTGGAGCATGGTCAACGATGGACTCAAGTTGAAGTTCTTCAAGCCCAGTTGAGTTATTTTAGAAAGCTCATGCAATGCAGGAGCACTAAGATTATCCTCACCAAGTCACAAACCAGTTTCCATATGGTCTCAACTCTGGTATTTAGTGCATGTCTTCTGCCATAAGGTATCTATCTTGGAAGATTTGGTTCAATTGTTGAGACAAAGCTCGACTTTGCCGATTGCTGAAGTTCCAAGACAATATCTCTACTTGAGTTCACCATTCCTCTTGATGCGCTTCGATTTGGTTATCTTTGCTTTCAGCTATGTAGCGTGTTGTATTTAAAATATGATGTGCTTGTGTTCATATTTGTAGAGAACTCTAGGCCTCCCAAAAAAGAAAAAAAAACATTGGTCAAGTCTTTCAAGGTTAAGTTTTAAACTGGGTTTTTTTCCTACCTTCGCACTGATGGCTATTAATTTGGTTAATGAAAAGCATTTTTGTTGGTTAAACATTAGTTAGTGTGCATTAAATGGCATGTAAAAATTTAAGTACATTTTATACGAAATATATTACGTTGAAATGCAATTAAGATTGTTTGGTCAATAAAGTAAGACAAAACGTATTGTTTGATCTATAAAATAGGACAGGAGATTTGATACGGAAAAATTAAGAACAAGTAAGATGTAGCAAACGACTAAGACTATGGCTAGAGCTAAAAACTAAACACTAATAATTTTCTTTCTTATTTCTTTCATAAGCAAGGATTTTATATATAAAAGAATCTTCACCCAACAACAGAAAATTTTTACTAAATACTCCTCCTTATTCTTAACAAAATCTCATCCTAATTTTAGAATGTGGATATTCTTCCCTAACATGATTGTTTGATCCATTACGTGAACTTTGGGTAACTCCCTCAATGATGTCTCCTGTTATAGTCATCGTCCTCATCTATTCTTTGAATCTTGACCTTTCATGAAGCTCCAAAAAAGCACACAAATACTAGATTGTCTCTTCCTACGATTGACGTTGTTTAGGAACTCAAGACAAGAGGCGAAAGTTTTACATTGCCTTTTACTTTGATGGAGCTTCTATTTTTATATTTTTCTTGCAATCTAGCAAGAATCGAGTTATTTTATTTAGTCTCAATGATGATGACACAAGAGATTACGTGTTAGTTAATTGGCAGTTGATGTAATGGGGAGTCTTTGTCGCAAAAGACTTTTATACGGGTTGTCATTTGTCACAAAAGTTTATTTATTGCTCATAACATGCTTATCGTCAATGACTCGGGAGCTTAGGGTTATTATTAAATTACAATGGCGATGATTACATAAGAGATTACGTGCAGATTACTTTGCGTCTAGTATGAAAGGTAAATGAGAAGAAAGTGTTTATTTATAATAAAAAAATTACTAATGAGTGTCATAAAAATAATGATTCAAAAATTAAAATTAAAACGTCTTAAATTTTTCATTCATTCAATGGATTAAAAACTTAAAAAATTTATTTTTTAATCAAATTTTTTTTAAAGTATATATTAAAAAATCCATCATAAAAGGGGCTTTATGTACATTGTGAAAGTATATAAAATTATACTGCATATAACCCAAATAAGTTTTAGAAAAGCAGAGTTAAATTGTACGTAAAAAAATAACATAGCGATGTGAACTACATAGCTCAATAATAATTGAAAAAAAAATTTAATAACACATATACATATTCATGATAAATGAATACATAAACAAAAAAACACGTAAATGCAATTGCATTTTTTTCTTCGATCATTGTTGGGAGTGCTATACGTTTTATGAGATTTCAAATGCTCTAATAGAATTGTTTTTGATGGGAGAATCTCTGTGATTTTTTTAAATAAAAAAACATTGCATGAATTGAGGTCTACCAAATAAGATTAAAAGAAATAAAATTAAAATAAATAAATAAAGCATGCCACGGAAAGTCAAAAGTTGGGAAACGGGTGGTCAACCGGTCAATAGACATATTTGGGAAAAGATAATTAAAAAGAAAGGGCCTCAATAATAGAGGGAGACATACCAAATTGGGACTTTTCTTTGTTCGGATGTGGAAGAGATCACCATTGTAATAAGAAATTCTTATATATCTGTGGAGGGTGTAATATATTTTATGTCTAATAATTGAATAACATTTTAATTAAAAATAATATTAAAAGTGAGCTCTAATTGAGATGTTATATAATTATTGGATATGAAATATATCCGTACAATGCTTTAGAAATATGATAGAATTTCTACCAATATAATAATTACAACATTTGTTAAGGAATTAACATTAATAAATTTTGTATTGAAAAATGAGTTTTTTAAATTTCTAATGGAATGAGTGTAATGAAAATCTTGAAGGTGAAAGATCTATAACTTAAATTCTAAAGGAGGTTTAGCAATGAGGGGTCGGTCAAAAAATGATGGATGGTGTAATTCTTTAATTAAGTGTCTAAAGTTTAAGCTTGAAAGTTATATGAAAAATATGTTAACTTTACTGTAGATATTCTAAAACTATTTGATTTTAGACTATCTCAAATATAATTATTGATTGTTATATAAGATTGAATGACATAATCTTTTGTTATCTAGTTTAGCATTTAACATAAATAATTTAATAATAAGAATTAAAACCAAATATTTTTAAAAGTGCCAAAAATAAAAGATACTCGATCTGTTTCAATGTATATGTCCAAGACGAAACAACACACATATTAAAACAAAAAGAGAAACATTCTTATACAAAAAAGAAAAAAAATAGACAATTTAATAAATATATAAAATTATGAATTGATAAAATTATTCATGCATAAAAAACACATTTCTATGAATACTATATTTATTCTCTTTCTTAAAATTAAATACCATCATTATTGTTCTTATTATTATTAAGAATGTAAATAAAAGCAAAAAAAGTTAATGTTACATATGGTATATTGTAAATAGATATTTTAAATCTTAAAAAGTAAAAAAAAAAAATGAGAAATATCTATTATTGAAAGCGAGGGAGTATTAAATTGGGCTCGTTGTCAAAGCAGCCATGGACTTTTCTCCCTAGCCTGCTCTTTAAGATAAGCGTTGAAATGATTTCATAGTTGATGCATCAAAATCACGTGGGATTATTTTGGAGAATCCCGCCTGCGTCACTGTGTGGGCATTGTTTTCAAGTAGATTTGATGCCTTGCTTTTCCAACCTCAGCCAAATTTATATTTATTTTATTATTATTAGATATTATAATTTAATAAAAATAGTAAAAATTATTATCTTATTTAATAATAATAAAATAAATATTTTATTTAGATATTAAAATAATATTAATATATCAAAAAAAAATGTGTGGGTCCTACACCTACTTGCACCGCCCCGTCCCCACGGTGCAGGACATCACCCCTCATCTCAATTCTTGACATCAACACCATACTCAACCCACGATTCCATTCCGAATCATATAATTTTAGTAGATTAAAAAGTAAATATATACGATTACAAATCAAACCCTCACCTTTCAGAATTTTGTAATTTGTTGCACCCCTCAATGACCATTAGGATCTTTCAAAGACTATTGGGTTGTGGAAGGGAAAATAAATAATGAGGATGATATAATATAGTTTGTGTACAAATACTATTGTGTTGTGTATGAAATCTCAAATCATGCCAAAATTTTTTCAAGACACTGTTGAAGTTACCCTGAAATTGTAAAACAATAGGCACTTGCAAGGATGCGTTCTGTTATGTTTGAAACATAAAACAGCGAAAACAGGGGACTCTGCATATGCATACACCAACCGAATCAATATAGCACTCTTTTTATTATCTTGCGATTCTTTTCATGTATTCTTTGGTATTTCGCCGTTTTTTGAGGGTACTGTTAACCAAATTAAGAAAAACGGATGAAGTAATTGCCTCGGTGTTTAATTAAAAGACAATCATGATTAATTTCTTAACTACAATCAGTAAAGGGTACACAGCGTATTTGAAGCGTTGGTCAACTAATATAAAGGATTCCGTTTTTCCAACTGTGGACAGCGCTCGAAGTTAAATAAGATCTCAATCATGAAATGTTCCATTGGATGAGTATATGTATATCCAGAATACAGCAAAGACATGAATTCATCCAATTTTGCATATTCAATTTAAAAGGAAAAAAGAAGAAGAAGAAGAAGAAAATGGAGTTTTGGATTCACTAGAAACAAAAACCAATAAACATAATTGGTACAAGTATATGATCAGAAAGGAAAGAAAGTGGGAAAGTTTTGTACAAAGTTAAAAGGCCAAAATTGTTGTTGGGGGGGTATTCGTGTTGAATTCAATGAGCGAGAGGAGGTCCAGCACATGAGGTGGTTCGTGAGAAGATGCAAGCAACAGAATTGGCCAACCCCAACACAATAGCAACCTTGACCTGCCCTCTCTTTGGGATCAGACGGTCAGAACCAGAGTGCCTCCGAGGGAAGCTTCTTCCACCGTTGATCATGCCACCCTCCATCTCTCTCTGTTCTCTGCTCTGCTTTGGTAAAGAAGGAGAAGGTGTGCAGTACTTTGAGTTGTGACTAATGTGTGAGAGCTTCTACTTCTTGAGCCTCCACCGAAGGGATATTATTATATAGGCCTCGTGTTACCAAAATGCCCCCTGATGGGCCATTATTAAAAGGCTTGCCACCACTTAGTGCTAACTGGTCTTGCTTCTTTTGGACTCATTGACCTCGTCTTTATGCGGTTATGCCACGCGTGAAATAACATCAACAAGATTTAGGGACATTACCTTAGGACAAGCTAAATAAGTAACCTAAGAATGCATCAAATGTTCAGACAATAGTTTTAAAATTGGGATAGGTGATTGGCTGGCACTAGATCATTGGGTCACTAGTTCAATCGATGGGTCACTGATTGAACCAGTTGAACCGGATTTATAAAAAAATATACATACAAATATAAAAAAAATATAATATAATATAATAAAATGACAACTAATTAACAATTTAACACTCTTTAAGGGATCCAAATATAAAAACATAACTAAATAACATAAATTCCTAAATATTGTTAATATTTTACAATCACAAATCACAATTGACAAGTTCAAAACATAATTATACAAGTAAACTTATAGAGTTTTACATCATAAACTCACAAGTATAGCAATATAAATAAAGTTATTATATTTTTTTATAAATCAAATTAAAATATTTTCTTTTCAGATTTTCAAAAAAAACATCATTTAATAAAAAAAACAAAACGAGTAAAAAAAAAAAACCGGTTCGACCTGATCGGTTCCACCGGCCTGGTCGAACCAGGTCACATTAGTTTCGATAGGAGACCAATCTAATCAGTAACTCAGACCGATTTCATGACCGATTCACTGGTTTTCTTATCGAATCGGTCGGTTCGAGCTGATTTTTATAACATATGGTTAAGACAGACAAGGTGTGCGTGGAGGCCTCCTAGTTGAGTTGTTCGGATTCATGTGTGCGTGATGATAAAATCTATGAAAGATTCCCTGATAAATCGGACAACCAAATGGGAACACTCAAACTAGCTATGTGTGGATAACCTTTATCAAACAAATACAATTATCATCTTTATCTTTCCGCTATAAACTTGGGTACTAGTAATAGTGATCGCATATTCGAATTGGGGGAATCGCAATGTCTGAACATTGAAGAGTGAAGGCCTGGTCTAAAAGCACTTGCGGATTTTCATTCCTTTAATATTGAATGAATTCTAGTACGTGCGTAGTGATGGAATTTCTTTTTGAGAAAAAACTGCTTTTTGAAGATGTACAATACTGACAAAATTATTTTGCCGGTTGAATAGAGTTATTTGGTAATGGTTTTAGAGTCTTTTGGAAAGTATAAACTTTTACTTTTTTTTATCCTCTAAAAATTAAAAGTTATAATTTTATTTTTTATCTTATTTGATTAAATCGTCTATTATCTTGTTAAAAGTTATTTTTAGTTCTTTTTAAGAAATTTAAATATTTCTCTTCTTAATTTTTCATTTGTCAGAGGTTCAAATGAATTTAAATATAGTTATGTAAGAACAGATTGAAGATTGAGTTTTTACATATATAAAATAAAAAAATGGTATATTATATATCTCTCCCAAATTAAAAAGAATTACATAAATGTCCTATTTTTTATTATATAAAAATCAATTTAAATCGATTTTCGTGTTATAACATTGAGCTAGACATGCATTTGTATAAAAATCGACTTGAATCGCTTTAACCAAATCGATTTAAATCGATGCTGTAGTATGTCAAACATGTGTAAGAAATGGATTTAAATCGATTTAAAAATTGACTTTTGATGCACTGCAACATATGTCTGACATGCTATTATAATCGATTTACATCGATTTACTGAATATGTTAGATGTGACAGCACGATACAAAAATCGATTTACATTTATTTTCAAAAAACTGTTTTGTTGCTTCATTTTGTTTAACTAGAACTCGTTGCTCTAAACGAGGATTATTGGAGCACGGAAAAATCCTACCAATAAAAAAAAATTGAGGAAGATGAAAATATACTTGAGCCACCTTTTTTATGTAAAATGAGTCCTGGCATCGCTTTAGCACCATCATGTACAGAGCGACATTTCAAATGGATTCTGAAATTTACAGTGATGGCAAAGTTGCCAAACCCGTCAAAACTCAAAAAGTCAGATAAAAAACAACCCCTCCATCTCTGGTTTTGTTGAGTAGCTCAGCTTCACGTGACGCGGGCAACCAAGAAACGTGGCCAAGACTCACCACAGACACAGAGAAAAGAGAAAGAAAAAAGGGGGAAAAAATAAAAAGGAAGAAAAAGATGAAGAAGCACTCTAACAAGCCAACTGGACCCTTTCCGCAAACATAAGTGGGCAGAATGGTAGCCCAAAAATTGGACGGCCACAATGGCGTGTGGCCAGTCTCGGACTGAAGCTGATCAATGGCCAGTGGCATGTTCTCCTGGTCCACGCTACACTTGGCTTCATGTGGGTGCCCACTGTACATGATGGCACGCAGCACTGCCAAAACGGTGGCTATGTACCCTATTTTGTTCTTTGCCAGAAGCCAAGAACAGAAAGCAATTTGAATAGATTATGCAATGCTGGTGAGATATCCCTTCAGAATCGATTAAGTCGATTTTTAAATCGATTTGACTCCATTTCTGATTTAAATCGATTAAGTCTGACATACTATAATATTGATTTGATTAAAGCGATTTAAGTCAATTTTGATATAAATACATGTCCAGGTTTATGTTATAATATAGAAATCGATTTCTATATAATAAAAAAGGATATTAGTGTAATTCTTTTTAGTTTAGAGGAGATATATAATATACTATTTTTATTTTATATAGTTAAAAAAGCTCTCGAAGACCTATGAGTTAAAAAATGTGGCCATAGTACATGGGGAATTAAAAAAATAATAATTGAACTTTTCAAAATTTTGTTTCCTCGCCTAAATATTACAGCGTATCAATAACGCAAGCTAGATGACATAGACATATAGCAGAGAGTAATGATGATAAAGCAGTATGGATCTAAATGATTAAGGGAAAGAAAAAGTTAGAGGCCGACGCAAAAAGATTATGATTAACATGACCCGGGCGGCGTGGGAAGCAAAAAGATTACCAAAAAAATAAAAAACACAAACAAAAATTCTTGCATAGACGTATTGCCGTATTGGTATCGTGGATATATTTATTGTATCTTTCATAACCACATATTGAGGCAAAGTTCATTTTATAAAAGTATAGTTTGAAAATAGACATCAATTTTAAAGATGTGATCAATTGATCATAGACACGGTCATGGCGTCGTAAAGATATGACCAACTCCATCTAGAGCATAATTGATAAAACTTAAATATTTTTTGTCGTTCAAAACAATCCAAGACCCTCAGCTAAACAAACAAGGGAAAGCTACCCCCCATAACATCTTCACGTAATTGCCTTATACGCTTTTTAGTTTAGACTCACACAAGTTAAATTATCCGCACTATCCCTTTTTTCTTATTTCCAAATTATTGCTTTATGCGCTTTTGAGTTAGGTCACATAAATTATATAGATGAAAAGTGATAGAATATAATAAAATTGTTGCGATTTAGTGTTGAGTGTACCTGGGATGAGAGTACGAATGCATCGCTGATCTTCCACCTCTATGCTCCAAGCTCCATGACTTGCTGAGGATAGGGTACCTGCAAGAACTCTAACACTCAAGTAAACGAGTATTTAAGAGATATAAGGTAAAATGGGATAATGTGCATACCTTGAGGCGATTTTCCCCTTCTATTTATACTCATAGCACCTTCCCTAAGAGGAGGCTTCAGGGCTGAGTTAGCAGTCGTTTGATATGATATACTTGTTTTGAACTGTAATAAGTTGTTTGAACCTATCCTAAATGTTTGTACTTGGTCCCGCATTAGTTAGGCAATTGTAGGGGTTTTTCATCTTCCTGTGGGGAGGATCTCTTCACTAAGTTCAAACTCGATACTATTTGCCTCTACTGGACCTCGGGTGAACCATGAATAGACTTGAAATAGGATTTCCTAGCCTTTCTGGTACCTTAGGAGGAAGGTGTTCCTGTCCACTACTTGAGGTCTGCGATGTTGGATCTTGGATCGTAACAAAAATAATATTGAATTTCATTATTTAGATACTGTAGCATAGAATAAAATAAAATAGTATTGAATAGAACCAATTATGTCATATACTATGTGATACTCTTATTTTTCTTCATGTAGAATAAAATAGAATGGATTATTTCATTCCTTCTATTCATCATTAACTATCCAACCATAACCATATTGTACTATAGACCTGATCTATTCATGATCTAAGACCATCTCCAACGCAATCCTTTACTTCATAGGTTGCTGTGATGGGACCATCCCTTACGTGTGACGTGCACTGGAAGAGATGGGCAACAAGGGCCCTGGTCCTTGAGCAAGGAATGTTTCTTGTTGGGACTGTTCATCAAAGAAGTCATTGTTCAACGGTTAAAATATTTAAAAATGATTATTTTATTTATATTTTATTGTATAAATACCAATGTGTTCTTAACTTTTTTCACATTTCATTTCTATTATTTCCAATACTATTCTACTTTTTTAATTACACAAATTCTACTCTATCATTACACAAATTTTACTCAATATTTTTTGGATAAAATGGATTCAAATCAATTCAATTTAAATTCTTTTCTTAGTTACTTACAAATATACGAGACCAAATGTGAAACCAAAGTTGAGACCTTCAATTAGAGTAAAAGATCATAAGCCCAGTCCGTTCTTTACTTTTATGACGCATTGCAAATGTGATAATTGATAGGGTCAAAATGGGAATCTAACTTGGGACCCAACATTGGAGATGCTCTGACAGTCCCAAAGGCCAGCACAAAGACACAAGGCAGGACCATCACTTACACAAAAGTCTACTCAATCAATTGGTATAGACTAAAACGCCACAATGCCCAAATCATTTTCCTCAGTGGAAGGATGAAAATTAGGAAATTCACTATAGTTATGACACTAATCATTTCACCAAAATTGTTTAGAGTAGCTGCAGAATACCAGAAAGTCTTCCTCTTGGTCAATTGAATTGAATTGAATTAGACACTCCGCACTTCCCTCGATTTCTCAAGAAAAAGGTCACGGTGAAGTTTGAATCCGGAGGCATACATCACGCAATATAACTAATCAGATTCACACGTGACAAGCAATAAAGAAACACTTACAAACAAACTGCACATATCCACAAAATTTCTTACAAAATTGACCAAAATTGGCTATATTACAAGCATGATTAATATTATTTGGACATAAAAAAAAATTACACCAAAGTGCATATCTTAAAGATAGTAAAGATACAAAACAGTTTGATGATAATAGGTGAAATCAAGATTTAGTGTGTATATATATATATATATATATGATATCCAATTTTTTTTTATGTACAAATGATATTATTAACATATATTTGGTCTAATTAATGAGAGTGGGGAGCAACTGCAGCAAGGGATGGCCTATTATTGGCAGTGCGAGAGAACAAGGAAGCAAAAAAATGGGCCAAAGCAGTCAGTATTCCAATCTTCACCTGACCCCTCTTTGGGATCAAACGGCCAGAAATCTTGTGAGGGAAGCTACTACTGCCTTTGATCGTGCCACTACCACACCTTGTACTTGAAATGTTACCTCCACCTGCCATTATCTCTTTACTTCCTTTCTAGTGTAGTGCTCAATTCTGTCTCTGATTGCAACAAAATGTTGCTGGGGCGGTGGCTAGCTCCCTATGTGAATCTGACTTTCTGTGAATATGTTTTTGTTGAAGCTTTGGTGCTTCCACATTTGAATTTGACTGACTCATAACATATATATATATAGCATTTCGAAACTGCTTTATTTATTAAAGCTCCTATACTCAATCCTGAGCTGCAATTATTGAACTTTGGACATCAATAGCGTGGACTAGTCACTTGACGCTTTTGACCTGACCCTACAATCATGTAAACCAAATGTAATTGTGACACTTGTAGGATTGCCCGGGCAGATAGAAACCACCAAAAAAGAGCCAGATTCGCATCTTAATTATGCATCTTCTTTAGCATTTGTGGATTTGTATTGTTGTTTAATTTCATAGCAAAGAAGATGATGAGGTCTAAAAAGTATTCGGTATATATTCTGAGTGTATATATAGGTATCAGTTTGAGATCCTTAGGTATGAGATGTATAAAAGTATGTCAAAATTGTATGTTTTATTAGTACCACCTTGGATACTTATTCTTCTGCGTTTAGTAGCCTTACACACTACCCAATTTATATTTTAAAATTACTTAATCCTATACTGATAAACCGAAGAACTCATTTAATTCAATAACTACTCAAGAATTCGACTTATCAAGAGAAAGGGCTAACAAGGTCAATATACCGAGATTGATAACGTAAACAAGGTGATGTATTAGCAATGACGTCAATGCGTTGTTGGGTTCTAGCATATACAAGTACAGTAGCAAGTTAAAGATAAGAAAGATGAGCTAAGCCTATCATAGAATCCAATGGAGCTTTATATATAACTTTAATTTTATTTTAATAAAGAATCCAGTACTAATGTTGTTTTGTGACTCGCTGCATATTGTTCACATGGGGAATCTAATCATGGCTGAAGGAATTAAAATCCACCAACCCTGCACTTGAAAGCCAAACTGTTTCACCCCCACTATCTTCATTTCCAATCCAATTAAGTAGTAATGCCTAATGCTTTCAAGTTCTTCTTGAAGTCTTTGATCTGACAACCACAACAAGACTCACAGCTTATGGATCAAACTTTGTGGTCCATAAGCCACTTTATAAAGTGGAAAAGTTGCATTAATCAATTCAGCGTCTATGTTACATTGCACATGGACAAGTTGTATATCATGGGAGGACCATAATGACAGAGATCACTTTGATTGTGATAGTAATTGTTAATTAATACTAAGAATTTAACTACATTTGTATATAGAGTGCGGTGGGAGTGTCACATGCTAGGCAAGAATTTGAAGAGAAAAAATTGTCGTTTTTTGAAATGCTGATCCACGAAATCTATTTTGTAAAAGGATTAATAGCGTATGTGGTATTAATAGATTTATCTTCTCTCACAAGAAACTAAAACAATCAATATTCTAATAAAATATGATGATAAACTAATAAAAAAATAAAATATGATGATAATGTAGATTTTATGAGATTTAATATACAATCTAGCTCCTGTTTAAGGGATTATTGAATTTGAAATTGATAAAGTACACGAGAATCTCATCTTTGTGAATGGTGCGGACTCGAGTATTATTTTGTTGAATTGGATTGCAAAACAACTGCTATGATTTTACCTTCGATTGGGTGTTGTGAAAGTATCATTATTTGTTTATTAACAAATAAAAAAAAATTTGTTTTTGTAAGCTCTGGTCCTATTCAAGTTGATACGTCGCACACATTGCTAGAAAATTTGCTTCAAAAACGTTATACTCCAGCAATATACTTATAAGCGACTCTTTATATGAAGGAACAAAATTTGCGGATGTTTTAATCACAAAATTTGCAGAATATCAAAATCCTAACATTTAATTGATACAGTGGCATTTGAAAAGCAAGGATCACAGAGTTTTACACTAGCTTATTTCTATTAGTGTTTTTGATGAACTAATATACTAATTACTTTCGGGAGTAGCTATTACCTTATCCTATTCCTATTATCTATTATCACATCCTGTTTAGTGTACTTTTGATTAATTATCCTAAAATATCCTTTATACAATATTTGAATTGAAACTTATTTATTTCTATTTTAATATTAGTCATACTCATTATTATAAATATTTATAAATAAATCATATTTTAATATAGCTTTTGTAGTTTCATTTTGTGAAAAAGTTTTCATAACAATGTTGTTTGATTTTTATTAAATTATTGTTAATATAATTGCAAAATGTTTATTGTTGATTATATTTCGTATTTTAAAATGATCATTAAAAATTATAAGTATTTTTTATTAATTTATTTGATATAATTATTAAACTAAATTAAATCATAGATTTTATTTATAATATAATAATGATCTACATAATATAACAGCAAGTATTTAAATACAAATATTTTAGAAAATTGAATAAATTAATTGTAATATACAATATATACACTCAAGATTTTTTAAGCTTGTGTTTGTATAATTTAATTTAATATTAAATAAACATATCATATCAACATTTTAAGTGTCGATCTCATAAATTTTATATAGTTTTTTTTTATGTTCTTAAAAGTTTAGGTAACATAGTACACTGAATTAGATATCTATTTTATAATCATGTACTATGAGATGATAAAAATTTTATACTAAAATTTGGTTATATATTTTCATATCAATTAATGTGTTTTAGTAGTATATAAGATATTAAACTCATTAATGAAATGAAAAATATTATTTGTCTATATTGCAATTTTTATTACATTCACAGTGAAAATAATTGAATTTTATAAATGTTATTAAGATTCATATTAATTAATTTAAACTTTAATGCTACTATTATAATTCAATTTTTTTATACTTTTTATTATAATTCAAAATTTCAAACTCTTTTATTATTACATTGGTCATGATATTTTATTTTATATTATATTTATAAAATATTAAAATAAAATTATTAAAATATTATTATACTTAAATAATGTTATTTGTAGTAAAAAAATTAATTTAATTTGAACACTATTTATGATTAATTATGGGTTGTTATATATTAAAATGTTAATAATCATTTAATAAACAGTCATATAAAATTGTTACAAAAATTGTTTCGCAAAAAATAAAAATATAGAAGCTATATTACAAGAAGATTTATTTAGTAATATTAATAATAATAGGTTTGAATAATATTAAAGTAATACGAAATCATTTTTAGTTCAAATATTTTAGAGATGACATTCTAGGACAACTAATTAAAAGTATATTAAATAGAGTGTGTCAATGAGGATATGGCAATAATCACCCCCATTACTTACCATGGCATTTTTTAATAATGGCATATAGCCTTCAGTAAGAATTTCAAATGTTTGCTTTGTTTATTTGTTGTTTGCAGGAAAGGCTATATTTTACTTTTACACAATAAGAGATCTAAAGCAAGACGAGTTTTCAAATGGGGACTTCTAAGTTTGTCACCACCACGGTGACAAAATCTAAGTTATTTAAATACTGATCCAATGGTTGAAATTAATCCATTTCAAATAGCGTGAAAATTATATATCTGATACTAACAAGTATAAGAACTAAAAATAATGAATTACTTTTTGACCCTATAATAAGTTGAAACGTGGATTTGATGTGGTGCATATAATTAAGCTTGTATGTAGAGTGAAGGCAACTATTATGTTGTCAGAATGAAGAGGAGGCCAAACTCCACCACCAACTCCATAGTCCCATCTTGTACACCCACCACTCGCAACTAATAAGTGTTTTCGACTTTTCATTGCCTATATACAGGTCATTAACTGTTGATTGTTGTGGTCAAAGTTTGTTTCCTTGTTTTTTCTTTGTTGTAGGGAGAGGACGAAGGGGGTGGGGGAAAAGGGGAATAGATTGTTGTTTAGTATTGAGGCAGACTACTTGTCTTAAGGAGAAACCTTGGATATTAGCAGCTGAACATGTTTTCAACTTTATTTTGAACAAGAAAAGAAGGAATTTTTTAATGAGGAAAATTTCTTGTAAAATAAGAGTGGAGAGAAGTATAGAAGTAGAAATTGCGGTTATAAGCATGGAATAAGGAAAACGATCAAATGCAAAATAAGTGAGGTGCAAAATTAAAAAGACAACGATTTGAAAAACTGGTCGGACCATAAATGAAAGATTTCACCTTAAGCCACTTATTTCCTCCTCTTGGCAAAGAAGGGCAACTTGCAGGAGGAGGAATTTATCGTCTAGGACTCTCCCACACCTAACGTCTCTTTCTTGCTTTGTGGATTGTTTAGCTTTTGAATCACTTTCATATTAGTGTCCAATGACATGGTCCTTTTTACCGGCTAAACATGTAGCCAGAAAGGAGTTGAACAGTGGTGCTTTGAAGTTTTTTTTTTTTTTTTGAAACATCCGCATTGTTTTGGGTTTTTCATGCTAATCACTATATTTTTAAATATTTCTGAATTTATAATTTTACCCCATTTTTATACTCTATTCTCAGTCACCATGTGGTCCCAAACTATTTGAGGACCACATAAGAATTCACCACTAAGTAGATCTTTCCAACAAGAGTAACACTATTTTGACACTAAAAATTCAGGATGTGATGAATATTAAGGATAAATGGGAACCACCATCACATTCAATAGTTATAAAGTGGATGTCTGAATAGACACCCATTCTTTAGATATCAAAATAACATTACCCATCCAACAAACAAACAAGAGATCTCAGAACCAACGTTTTTTTTTTTTCTTTTTTGTCATATGTCGTGAACTACTAAAGCAAAACTGAAACGCGTGTTTTTTGTGTCCTTGCTCTTTTTTGGTTAACTTCTGACCCTCTTTTGGATCAAATTCCCTTTTTCTGATAATGTTCAACTTGGACAGAAAGCCAGAAAATAATATTAGGCCTAAAGCCTAAGTCTCAAGTAGGAAGCCCAGCCATCTTCAAGAAGGAAAAAAGTTATGGATCGTCAGGTCCAACAAGCACATTAGCCACACCTCTATGAGACCAACTATTTTCTTCTAGACCCCCTAAAAAAAAAGACCTACTTTCTTATACTAAGGAAAAATTGTTTTAATGATAACTTCATACAACATAAGCACCCATGACATGACCCAAAAAAATAAAATACAACATCAATATCCAGTGAAACGCAAGGGAATGAATGAGATCATACTTCCATATGCTTCACGTCATGGAAGAAGCGCTTATCGGAGAAGCAAGAAGCGCTTCACATCAGTATCATTGGAGCGGCCAACACTCCATGACCATAATCTTTGAGTTATTGAAGTCCTATTTTTTCAGCATTTGCAGCACCTAACCATCGTTATTAGCTTTCGGCTATAGCTGCGCTTTAGTGTTTTCTTCGTTTCAGAATGTATCAATCAAATTAGTGTTGATTAGCCAACCGTCCAAGAGAAACAGATCCGGTCTCAAATCATAATCCTCAATCTCATATCCGAATTTCAACTTGGTACCATTAGTCTTTGCACAAAATCAATATACAAGAGCACTTTGCTATGTCATCAGATTATCACATACATCAATAATCTTGAACTTGGATTCTTTTTGTGCCTTCGTAGAGTAGCTCTTTGGCTCCCTGCTTCAGTGATGGTTGTCGTCATTAGCCATAATTGTTGACCCAACTGGCTAAATCGATCAATTACATTTCCAAATGCGGCTGGTAGAGAGTAATCAATAAGACCGAGTTATCATGAAGGGCAATTAAAAAAAAATGAAATAGATTGAAGGATACAATGTGTTTATGAGCTCATTATGATTCAATTGTTACGCAATATCATGGCATATATGTTGAGAGAAACCTACCTTTATTTTTTTCTTCGAAGTTCGAAAGGAGAACAAAGTGGTTAAGGCTTATGAGTATGACCAAACGTTAATTAATTAATATACCTGTGCAGATAAAGTTGACACACACACACACACACACACATATGTGTCACCGTATGCGCAGATAACACTAACGGTAGGAATTTAAATGGATAGAACTTTGGGTTAAAAGTAATAATATAGATATTAATAATGTGTAACATTGTTTACGTGTGTGGGCACACGACTCAATCTGAAAGTGCTTTTAACTATTTATTTCACAGCTTGGCTTTATCATCTATGGAAAATGAAAACGAAAAGAAGGAAATACAGTTTAGTTTGAATGCTTTCTTTGAGTATATAATTTCCGACGGCCTTCGACATTTTCGATTTTGACATTAGTCTTTTTTTCTTTTGCCTGCCTTGCTATCACTATATAATTATTCAAATACCCTAGAGAATAATTGGATTGGACCATGATGTCACCGTAGTCCTCCATCGATTTATAGTATTATGTTATCTTAGAGGAGTCCATTAACGCTAAGTTGAATGATGAAGTGTAATTGGCACAATATCTAACAACCAAGCAAGAAAATATTTCTACTTTCTTTAAGAGGGCTGCCCTCGTTATCTTTGTTGGAAATTTTTTCCGGAGTTCAGGTTAAATTCGCCTTTATACAATAATAAACAAAAGAGTCACTGTTGATATATATATATATATATTTTATTTCTCAATGTTGATGGATATTTTAAAAGAAAGGCACACGCATACATACGAATATACGATCTCCTCCTAAAGATAAAAAGAAAACAATAATATTTTGAATTAGCGTTCCATATTAATCGCAACAAATCCACTTTAATTGGATACGGATAAAAGAATGAAGCAGCCCTAATGGACCTGCAGTTGTTCTTATTATAAGTGTGTACTTTTGTTCAATGAATCATGGTACTCTGAACTCTCTCAGAAGCACTTTTGCTAGCATTATTATTGGTCCCGACCATACATAATCCAATTCAATTTTTTCTTCTTGCCCTTTCAATGTCAAGAGAAGCACCCCCCCCCCCAAAAAAAAAACACTATTAAACATTGATAACCACTAGCCACACATCAAGAGTGTGAGAGAGAGGGAGATAGAGATAGATTGTTGTGTAGCTGACATGTCTTTATATTGTTCAAGCTTGGGTGCCATAATCCCACGTATCTTGGGGCAACAAGGGAAGAGATATGAGGATTGTGCTTTCACACTCTCCCATGTTGTAGTGCCGAGTTGTTCCTGCTTCAACTCACTTCACTATAAAGCACTCCACAATAAGTACGACCTCTCATCAAGCCACATTGGTTTTGTGTCAAAATTCAACCAAACTTGTTCTTTTCCTGTCATGGAGGAGGATCACAACAACGTGGGACTTTTACCTGAACCACAAGAAGAATATTCCAAGGAGCTTGATGTTGCTGTCAGAGCTGTGCAGATGGCATGCTCCCTCTGCCAGAGAGTGCAAGACACCTTGAGTTCTAAGACTAGTAGTAGGAGCAGCAACAATCAGGTCCATTCCAAGGATGACAATTCTCCGGTTACAGTTGCAGGTGAATGAAATCATTGTTTCCTCAAACTGGGTAGTTTGGCAAAGCTTTTGTTTCTTTGATGATAACTTTTTGTGTTTGCTCTGAATTTACTGTTGGTGGGGTTAGTTTATGATTGCCTTAAAAAAAGTTCGTTTTCCAGGTTAATGGGGTTTCACCAATTTGTCACATGGATTTATTTGGATTTGTGCATTTTGTTTTATGGTATATTGCAGCAACTTTTGGGTAGAGAAGGCATCTGTAGCATGTCAATCCAGCCAAATATGTGTTTAAAAGATAGGTTAGGTTGACTAACTAATTCTGCGATTAACTACACAAATTTGTGTGTAGAAAGGGGGAAAAATGACTTGTGACCTTTGCCCATGTTGTATTCTTACCCCGTGAGATTATGACAAGTGACTTGTTCCTTGCTTATTAAAAGTAGAATGAGAGCAATGCAAACCTTGTCGAGTACACAAGGACATAATCTAATCTAATCTAATCAATACTTATTTTCTAAATTGCTTTTTTGGATTAAGTCAATGACAAAATCATTTGCATGGAAAGTGACAGTTAAATTTGGAGGCTTCACAGGTTTTCAAAAGTTCACGTTTCTAATGAGGGGAGGTTGACAAGCTGTTTTCAAACTCTCTTCTTGGGGACACTATGGTAATAAAAGTACTACACCTTACTGCTACCAAAAGGGTTTAAGATTGGATAAAACCTTAGTGTTACTATTGTGTATCATGGTTTCCAATAGGGAGACAAGGGATCTGGAATAAGTGTAAAGAGAACATTCTGGTGTCCATATATTGCTTTCATCAGCATCAGCTGGTTGTTCTGCTATGGAATTTTAATCTTTCCCAGTAGGCCAGGAGATATACTTCTAGCTCTATTTCCCATTACAATCACAATTTTCCCCATATAGGATGTAGCTTCCGGGTAGTGAGGCATATCATTCACTTTAGATTTATATTCTGAAATGTTTAAATGGTGAGTGCAAGGGCCTTATCTTTTTCCATAACAAGCTACTTTTGACTGAACCGAATTCTTTACTTGATAATACCATGTTACCTCAATTTGGGTTGCATCAATTCATATTCACAGATATGACTTTTTGTATGTTATTCTCTGCTCCTTTTCCCTTCAAAAGAAAAAGAAAAGAGATGTCTAACCCCTTTGGATGCCAATCAAGAAGATTCTTGGAAAAGCTATACACAGCACCACCAAAGAGAGGCCTAGGTCCTTGTTGTAGTAAATACCTTGCTATGCTGGTTTTCATGTATGCTGTCTCCAGGCCTTTGGAAACAGCATTTCTGCTTTAGAAATAATAAAAATTTTCCAAAAGGTTGATGATATTGTTCTCAGTTGAAAACATTGAGGCAAATTTTCAATTTATTAGTAGTGACAGCTTTACCAGTGTTCATTTTATAATTACAATATTAGATACTGCTATGAGGATTGAATTGAATTAGGTGAAAACATGTAATCAAAATCAACAATATATTAGTCAATCAGACCTTCATGGTAAATTTTGATTATATACCATATCTTCCTCTCTCTCTGAAAGTTCCAATGTTTGTATATCAAGGATTATCCTGACTTAAGAGCTGTGATCAAATCTATGTTGTTCCCTTCATTATACTTCTTTACAACTTTGGCCATATGATAGTTGAAGCATATTTGTCTGAGATTTGTGAATGAAACTTTGTGGGAATGGTTGATCAGCCTATTCCTGGCAGTTAGTGAGTTTGCATTCATTCTCACTATAAAGTTTAAATTGGAATCTCATTATGCTGTTCAAATAGATTGGAGTGTCCAAGCAATTGTCAGCTTGATATTGTCCGAGTGTTTGGGGAGTGAAAATATCTCAATTGTGGCTGAAGAGGATGTTCAAACTCTCTCCAAGGCTAATGCATCGGAGCTGCTAGAAGCTGTGGTTGAAACTGTGAATGAATGTCTAGCCAAAGCACCTCGATTTGGAGTTCAGAAGCCAAAGTCAGCTCTTGGAACTTCAGAGGTTCTTGAAATCATTAGTCGCTGCAACTCAATTGGGGGTTCCACCGGCAGATTTTGGGTACTTGATCCTGTTGATGGCACACTGGGGTTTGTACGTGGAGATCAATATGCTGTCGCTTTAGCACTCATAGAGGATGGAGAGGTGGTTCTTGGTGTTCTTGGGTGTCCTAACTACCCAATGAGAAAGGAGTGGTTAAGTTATAATCACCGCTATCATAGGATTATATCCATGTTGACTCCTCCAACTTCTGAATCTTGGAACAAAGGTTGTGTGCTATACGCGAAAAGGGGAAGTGGAAGGGCCTGGATGCAACCTCTGCTCCATGCCAATAACAAGTATGTGTGGCCAAACCATGCGAAACAAGTATCTGTCTCCACGATTGAAAATCCAGCACTGGCCACTTTTTGTGAACCGGTTGAGAAGGCCAATTCAAGCCACTCTTTTACTGCAGGACTAGCTCACAGTATTGGTCTCAGGTGCATTTCTTTTAACTTCTCATTTTCAAATTCATTTTCCTTCTTCGTCTCCCTTTTCTCCCTATTGGCTTTTTACTTGTGTTATATTATCAATGTGAAGACATGGTATGGTAGCTTGGGAATTTTTCTTATCCTTTATTCTTTTGAATGCCTGTATTAAATTAGTATTAGTATTAATTTAAAATTCTTGAGTAAGGTTCAACCATCCTGTTGATTTGATAGTCTAGCGATGAAGGGGTTTTTATGATATGATGATGGCAAGCAGAAAAGTGTGATCTGTATTTGCGTGTTTCCTTACTTGGACATGTGACATTCCCATTTATCTATATGCAAAGTTGTAAAACTGAAAATATCTTTCCGAAAAGGGCACTGAAGAAGACAATGTGAATTCACTAGCATACTTCTAGCTTTATAAGATAGGTCTTATATGACGTATGCAGGCAACAACCATTAAGAGTATACAGCATGGTGAAATATGCAGCAATAGCACGAGGGGATGCTGAGGTTTTCATGAAGTTTGCAAAGGCTGGTTACAAGGAGAAAATATGGGATCATGCTGCAGGTGCTATCATCATACAGGAGGCTGGCGGCGTGGTAACTGATGCCGGAGGACGTCCCCTAGATTTCTCAAAAGGTTTATATTTAGAAGGCCTTGATCGTGGCATAGTTGCTTGCGCCGGAGCCACGCTCCATAAAAAGATCATTGATGCGGTTGATGCTAGCTGGGGCTCTTCCAGCCTTTGAGGGCTGCTTCTATCAACTCAAATCTATACAGAGCAAATAATGTGAATAATACTAAAGCTCTTATTTTCTGTTTTACACAATTTTCTTAGAAGCCCCCCTGCTTCGCCTTCAGTTAATGTTGTTGTATTGGTGCCAGCCTACTAGCTTGTTAGCCTGCAATTGCTATTGTTTGTCATTACAATAAATAATGCTAAGTTTTCATAATTTCTTTGAATACTGATGCCATTGATTAAGACATTACTTTTCTTGGAGAAGGATTCATGGACTTGAATACTATTGGAAGCCTATCTAACTTCTATACTTGTATGCAGTATCCAGCTAATAAAGCAAAAACAACTAATCATATCCACCCCCACACACTATGTATGATATCTTTTTTTTTTTTCAGTTTTTCATTATGTATGGATTTAAAGATAGTTCTGTTGCTTAAGAAAAGTTGCAGACCAAGATCCGGTTCATATTTTTTTTTTTGGGTCATCAGATCCGATTCTTCTTATGCTACTAAAATCACATGATTGGGGGGCCCATCTTGTTTTTCTCACTCCTAGCCCACTTTTCAAGTGTTTTGAGAGTTCCTCTGCTCTAAATGCAAACCTTAATAATTATAATAATTAATGTGTCTTTGCAGATGTTTTAACCCTTGTGCCGCACTTGTAGTCGTCAATATCTACCATTTGCCATGTTCACATTTAGGTAAACACGATCCTTGTACTATATATACCCTTCTTAAAAAAAAATTTTGCAAACTCTTCCATATTTGTCTTTTTACCTCGTCCCAAAATTTGACATATATACCAAAAAGAAGAAAACAGATTAAGGAGATGATTTACCTGTTTTGGTGGGGGCATATACACATTATTTGTTCATGATGCATGTGCACATGAACATACAAAAAATGGACCAACCTGGGGATGCAATCCATTATGAATGGATACATATATTTGGAAGTGCCAGTTTGGCAACTCTACAATGAAGTTAACTGATACCAATGCAAAATTAATTTGCAGACAGTGGAGACAGTTGGGGTGCAGAGAAAACAGGTAATATTGACATTGAGATGTTTATAAGATGAGAGTAATGTAATTAATGAGGGTGCAAGTGCAACTCAGTTTTTGATGGGTAGTTTTCATCTCCACAACCTGGTTTCACCAAGTCAGAAAATTCATTTATTGTATTGAATAGCCTGTTGATTTTAGTACCCCTATTTTGACTTGTTTATAGATTAGTAATTGAGAAGAGAAAAAAAAAAAAGGTCATTTCACATGATAGTTTCTTAATTAATCAGTGAAAAATACTTTGACAGGCCAAAATATGATGACTCAATTGGAAAAAGAAAGTCCCAGTTAGAAGGAGATACTTTCATTTTTTCTAAACTCTTTTTGAAAGAAAAAAAGACTTTCACAGTGGATATATATTTATAAAAGGGAGCTTTGGTTGGTAATGTACAGTTAAAACCTTGAAAGTCATAAAGAGAATTAGTGGTTGGCCCCGACCGTCTTCTCGATTATCTTCTTCAATTTGTTGTGATTGTGGGGATGGTATTTTGAGTCAGCTTCAACAATCATGTAGCTAAGTACACTAGGGGATGAGACAAGCACTAAAGAAATCCCTGCCTTTTTTGCTTCATTTAATTTCTTTGTGGCTTTTGCAAGGTACTTGTTAGGATTTTGATTGAAATAGTATTGGGATAGAGTCCCACATTGCTTAGAATTGGGATGGAAGGGGGTTACCAAGACTATATATAGAAGCCTAAGTTCTCTATTTCAATTCGCACGAGTCAGAAACACTTTAAACTTGTATCTGATTTTTCTTCCTCTGTACTCTTGTTTTAGAGTGTTGTGAGGTGTAGTTCAAATATTTGCTTTGGAGAGTAGGTGTTTAAGAGAGAAGTCTGTGTGTTGTAATAATTTTCACATAGTGAGATTCTCTGGTTGTCTTTTGACAGCGGTCGTAGTTTTTCTCCGATTTTGGAGTTTTTCACGTTAAATTCTTGTGTTATGATTGTGTTCCTATTTTATTTCTCTGATTGCAGTTTAGTCTGATCTTCCATATCAGAAAAGAATTTCTCCCTGGTGCTTGAAGATCATCATTGGTTGCTGTTACTGGAAGACAGTATGATACTATGAGAGTGCAGTTTGGAAAGGTTCTGGCTAAAGAAAAACTTGGTATTTAAGCGTGTCTATTATGACCCACCTCTCTTTCTTGGAAACTCTCCTGGTGCACGGTTTACAGTTGATTTACACTATTCCAGCATACGGTTGCAACAATGTCAAGTTTTTCAAGTGCTGTGAAATGTGATATAGAGAAATTTGATGGAAGAATCAATTTTGACTTGTGGTAGATACAAGTCAAGGATGTGTTGATACAATCAGGTTTGCACAAGGCGTTGAAAAGAAATATCACTGATATGGATTGTGAAAACTGGGAGGAACTAGATTTGAGAGTAGCAAGTGCAATTCGTCTGTGTTTGGCTAAGAATGTTCTTGCAAATGTGCAAGAAATATCGACAGCCAAGGAACTTTGGGAGAAACTTGAAGGGTTATATTAGGCAAAGGGTATCTCAAATTTGTTGTTGTTGAAGGAGCAGTTTTATAATCTGCGCATGGATGATAGCATAAAAATCTCCGACAATCTTAGTGCCATCAATGGTATTGTCTCTGAAGGAGAGGCAATTAGAGTGAAGATTGATGATGAAGATAAGGCACAAGGGCTTATATTGTCTCTTCTGTCTTCCTATGGGCATATCAAGCCTGTATTGATGTATGGGAAGGAAACTCTGAATTTCGAAGAAGTTGCCGGTAAAGTCATTGTTGAAGAAAGAAGAATGAAGAATGAGGGTAGCACTTCATCAAATTCACTGTTTGTAGCTAGAAATGACAGTTATGGGAAAAAGAATCGTGGAAAAAGTGTAACATGCTGGACATGCGGAAAGCCTAGGCATGTAAAGAAAAATTGTCCAAGTGGCGCGGTGTTGGAGAAGGACTCTTAATCCGATGCTTGCAACGTTGCTCTCCTAGAGGGAGAGGATGATCTTTACTAGAAAGTAAGAAGTGTATCCTCATGGCATTACCGCGCTATCATGGAAAAGGATAAGTTGTGGCTAGCGGATCCACATTTGCACACGGGCATTGATTGCCGTTGAGATGCAGAGTTTGTGGTGGGAGTTATATCGATGGCTGAAGAACTTCCAGGAAAAGCCAATGTGGAAGTTGCACCATAACTTTTCAGCAAGGTTTTGACATGTGCCAAGGTGAAATTCTTGGAATTGTTCTATTCAAAATGAGCATACTTTTTATGGTGGAGTATGATAGTTCTTTGAACTATAATTGTCGGTATAGACAATGACAGTAAGGGATTGTCGGTGTTGATAACAGAAGATGAAACTGTGTTTATTTCAATTAAGGTGGATATTGTTATGATTTTGATTGAAATAGTGTTGGGATAGAAGTCTCACATTGCTTAGAGTTGGAATGAAAGGGGGTTGTCAAGACTATATATAGAAGCCTAGGTTCTCCATTTTAATTCACACTAGTTAGAAACACTTTAAGCTTGTATCTGATTTTTTTTCCCCTGTACTCTTGTTTTAGAGTGTTGTGAGGTGTAGTTCAAATAATTACTTTGGGGAGTGTGGGTGTACTGGGTGTGAGTGTTTAAGGGAGAAGTCTGTGTGTTATAATAATTTTCACATAGTGAGATTCTCTGGTTGTCTTTTGACAGCGGCCGTAGTTTTTCTCCGATTTTGGAGTTTTTACGTTAAATTTTTGTGTTGTGGTTATATTCCTATTTTATTTCTCTGTTTAAGGTGGTTCTCAAGGAGAGGAGGGGAAGTGGTTTAATTTTCCTAACAGCACTGACTCTCGGCAAACTAAATATTTTAAATTTATAATTACATTAGTCAGTTGATTGATGTTGCTCGATAATATATATTAGTTGAGCCAACTTCATAGACACACAACACATCACCCTAATTCCATGCACAGAAAAAATCAGAAGGCGATAGAAAATGCAGATTTTCATAAAATTAGGTGAAGGATTAGGAGATAATAGATATTTTTATCTGGTAAACGATACTAGATGTATTTGAGTTTATTATATTATTAGTGACTTAAAATGAAGTTTTTCATTGAAGTGAAAATATAAATTTGATGAGCGGTTCTGAAGAAGTTTGTCGCGACTTTGATCTTAATAAGATAGACTTTTTTTTTTTTTGGGGGGGGGGGGGGGGTGACAATTTGGTTAGATTATGTTTGAAATATCTTTCTTTGCCAAAGTCCCAACTTGATATTAATTATTGAAAGTTGAAACTCAGTAAAACCAGCCTGCTACTTCAGTTGCCAATATTAATTAGTGGTAGATCAAGTCGTATGACTTTTCAAGTTGCAAGTAGAAAAGACATTTGATCCAATACGTTAATATCATCAGAGTATGTCTAGAAGGAAAGGATTTTTCAAAAATATTAAATCATTATGAAACTTTTCAATTTTCATCTTTTTCATATATTTCATAACTTTGTTTTTAATTAATGTCTCGATTTTGAGTCTTGTAAATAATTAAAAGAAAAATTTGGAGAGCTTTTCTCCCATAATAACCCGCAGCAGCTCAAACCAAATCAGAGTTTTAGTTGTAAATTCATACAAAAACAATTAAATTAGATGAAGATACAAAAACATCTTTCACTATTATATATCAAAATTCAACTATTCCTTTTCAAACTTTCCATCTACATCTACATATGCCATAAAAGTCAAGGAATCCCATTCTCATCCCATAATTGAGTGTCTTCTGAAGGAAAGGCCAAGAATGAACGTAATCCGTACCTTTTGCGACGATAATGAAAGTGCGGGAAGGCTCACACCACAAATTGTTGACCTTTTTGAACTCCGCATAGGAATGCATATGAACATGCATTGATCTGATTTTTCTTGCAGTGGGTACACGCCAAGGCAAATATGCATTTCAGAAATATTATTCTAACATTTTAAAAAGTGGGTGTCTCTTCAATATCTTAAGGGAAATCCAGTTTATCATCATTAGATGTGATGACAGTTTCCATTTTCCATTAACCCATCACATGTCTAAAGGGACATCTACTTTCTAGGTGTTGAAATAACACTTTCTTTTAAGAACAAATACATAAATGCACCATTAGAAAATAAAAGGAAATTAAAAGTGTGAAGTTTTAGAAATGGAAAATTATCTGTCCCAGCCTGGGAAGCAAATTGCTGCTTCCTCAAGATTCATTTTCTGCCATTAATTCCCTTACTTTTTCAAGACGTTGTCATAGGAACTTACGATAAAAGGATACGGTGCAACGATGATCCATCATCCCACTGTGTATAATATTTAGAACGTATTGTATATGATACAGATATTGATACTTTGATACTTTAAAATATGTCAAAATTATATTTTTGATTTTACACATTGATTTGTCCACCAAGTTGTGATACGGCAGCTCTGCATGATGAAACCAACTAGCAAGCGCAAATTGAATGGGGGTGGTTTTACAAACAAAATTTCATGGCTTTCGGTCAATGGAAAAAACTATTTTAGATTTATACTAATAAAATAAGAGTATTTTGGACTCTTAAATCAAATTAAAATATATTATTGATATATAGTTTTTATATGTCTTTTTAAGATAATTATGATAAAAGTCATAAATTTAATAACATGTTGAATTAGTATATACACACACGTATGCCAATATATAATACTAATATTTCACACTCCTATTAGGAAAAGTTTTCTTAGTGCCACAACAAGAATGATTTAGGTCACAGCTTTTAATAAGTTAATTATTAATTATTATTTAAAAAATAAAACTACAATTATGACATATTATTAGAATATCATTGATAATCATCAGTATTTAAATAATATGTTGATATCTATGTGGCAAAAAATATTATACATTATTTTGATAACTTTATATATTAGAGTTATTTAAAATAATTAGTGAAAAATAAAATAAATAAATAATCTAAAGTAATTTTAAATTTTATAGTTTATTTTTAAAATATAAGTGTTTGAAAATAGTTTAAATGAGATCAGTTATGTTACTTTACTTAAATACTCCTAATTATCAATTAATTAATTAATATATAATATTGATTAATTACGATATAATTTTTGTACCTATTGATAAAATGATAACATATATATATGCGATAATATGATCCATTATATTTAAATCAATATATTTGTTAATTTATAATATTTGGTATAAATTAGAAATTCAGTCTTGATATACTAAAATGAAGTAATTAACTCATAATATAATAACATTATTCTCTATGATTATTTATTAGTTTTATTTTATAACTCTTTTACTATTTTTATTGGTTGCTAGCGTCTTGCTGAGTATTGTTGTACCCGTCAAGCCGCATTTTGAAATTAAAAAAAAAGTTATTCTCTTAAACTATAAGTCATGTGAAGTTTAATGCCAAAATTTTGAAAACATAAAATTGACTCTAATATTTTCTAATTATGCAAATCAAACTTTTGTTTAAAACGAATCACGAGGAGAATGGAAAATGAAGGCATGCAGAGTGATTTAAAATATCCCTAAAAGCAATTCTTAATTTCCTACGCTAACTCCTCTATTTTTTCAAAAAGAAAGGCAACCTTTTAATTTCTGAAATGATATATACGTAGAAGAAAAAAAAAGTAAAATCTAACATTTAAAATGTAGACAAAAATTAAAATTGAAATTTTAAGCTTTACCTTATGTGACTGTGAAGCAAACTATGAAACAGAAATAAATTAGAGCTTTGGCAGTGGTGGAAGAGTTCCTGAAGCAAAGAATGAATGCTAAAATTGCCTTCAAATATTTTATCAGCTTTTACTTTTTAGCAGTTGTTTTTTTATGAATAATTATTACCATTTTATCCGTATTTTTTAAAATTTATATTTCAGTAATCGTTGGATAAAAGTGGAAAAAAAATTGGATACCAAAACATCATAATTCCCTTTATAATATGTATAGATTTTTATTTTAATTTTTTTTTAGTATTATATTTATGGTCTCACAGTTAGTTATTACTTTTACATAATAACATTTATAAAAATCAAAAGAAAATTTTAAAAATATTTATAAAGATGAAAAATAAATTTTTAATATTCATAAAAGCCAAATACATATTTTAATATAGGGCTTAAATTCAAAATGACAGAGAGCAAGCAGTTTATAAAATTGTAATTTCCTTATTTAATATAAAATTGAGCCTTATTTATCAAGCTAATGCAATTTTAAGGTTTTTCAAATTATCCTTAAAAAATGATAAATTTATGTGTTATTGAAAATATTTTAAGTGAATCAATACTGAGATTTTAGATAATAAATTTAATTAGGAGAATATTGACTGATAATAATTACAATTGAATAAGTATGAGTTCTACCCAAAAAAGTAAAATATGATTTGTCTTTTATATGTCATTAATTGCGCAGTGATGATCATTTGGTAATGTAAGAAAGGCAAAAAGAAAATTGCGCAATAATCTAATATACGGTTTTAATTTATTTTCATTAAAAGAAGATTATTTAACTTCTACGCACGTACACAATTGCTAATTAACTATAGCAGGCATAGTAAATTTAGACAGAAATTGAATTTGAATTCATTCCCCCTACTCTTTTTATTTTTTTGTGGTATATGAAGTTAAAAGCCAATTGTTATATGGCTCGAGGCCTCTAAGCCTTCTTATAAATCAAGCAAATAATCATCTTTGTGCAACTTCAATCTCCAATGTCATTGAGCCAAAATTATGGTTTGTGTCTTTCTCTTTCCCTACTTTATTTCTCTCTTATGCTCAATATTATATGTGTCCTCATCGCTCAACAGCATCGGGAATCATTTCACATGAGACCTTCGGTTTTGATGACCCAAATGGGGGAAGAACTATGGTGGGTGTGGCTAGCTTTTTGTTTGGCTATGCCACTAAAACACAAGGCTTTGATGGCCGCCAAGATGGTATTAAAGGATTAAACCGGGAACCTCAGTCTCTCATCTCTCAGTTTGAACATCAATTTAAGGAAGATATGCAAAAGCATATGGATAAACCGTTAAGCTCTGACTTCTGCTTCAACGGGACTTATTCAGATCGACCTGGGAAATCTACCAGGTGTGAGATATCATTTTGCGGGCATTGATCTTAAGTTGGGGAAGAAATTGGTTTATGAGGAGAGAACTGAAGGACTTCTCTGCGTCACTGTTTTAACCGATGTTAACCTTATATTCCCTATCATTGGAAACATTCACATGAGGACCATATGGGTCGGTTATGACATTGAGAGTATGAAAATTTCATAACAATATGGCTTTAGCATAATTGTGGCTGTGAAAATCATACCCAAGGAATCACGGCTTGTAGGCATCTTGATTTCAAACTCATAGAGTATGTAGCTGGTAGCTGTTATGAATCATATTGAATTTCATTCCTCTTTGTACCATAAAAATAAAGTTCTAGGTTCATATCTTAAGCTAACATATTTTTATATATTTGATAACTCTAAAATCATAATTCAAACACATGGGTTTATAATCCTAATAACTCTAAAATCATATAACATATTTATTTGTAATGCTGAGTCATACTCTTATTTCACATTTCTCCAATATATATATATACATTATCTGCATGTTCTAAAGAATATTTTGAAATCTAAAAACATAATAGTTAAACTTAATATTCTAAAAACATAGTAAAAAATCTAACATCTTATAAAAATATAGTGATATCATAAGCTCATAAAACATATTTGATAAAATAACATACTTGCTACAAAACATACTTTCTTAATAAATCATTTCCCAAACATGTAAAACATTTTCCATAACACAAAATAGCAACTATGGTCCTATGGTTTTGTAAAACTCATTCTTTTATACTATCATCATAAATCATAATTTTTCTAGCTTGACATAATCATGTAAAATCATATTCTATATATTTTCTCATCTCAAACTTCCTATTTCACAATTATTGTGTATCAAACATAATCATAATGGTTAAAATAAGGTCATGAGTTTGAAGCCACTCATTATTTGGAGCCAGGAGTATATAGGCACCACTAATGTGACCTGGAGAGCTTAGAATGGCACCAACAACTACCATAGAATAATCATAAACTCTAAATTAAACTCTAATAATCTCTAGAGAGCTTGAATCTAACTCCAACAATATTGAGGGAACATCCCCACTTGACAACATTAGGAAAAAACAATAACTCAAATCATAGAACATGAAAGGAAGGAGACAAAGGAAGCATAAACTAATAACCAACTCACCTTGAAGTTTGGAGGAAGTGAACTTGATGGAGGATGAGAGTGGGAGGAGGAAGAGCTCCTAGAAAATGTTAGGGTTTGGATTTTTGGGGTGAAATCCAAGTAGGAGGGGTATATATAGGGGGTGAGACTTTATTTAATCAAAACTGTATCGTTTAGCACTATTTCTGTCCAACTAACACTGCTATAGCGGTCTAGCTGTTCCTTGTGTCCCCTACTGATACACTTATGACTGCTATAGCAGTCCTCAAAACACAAAAATCCTTAAACTCATGGACTGTGATCGCTATAGCAGTAACAATTCACCCAGCTTTTGCATTTTTCTATCATTTTGGCATCTGGGTTGTCTCAATACTCATTTATTTATATTTATTTTACTCTCCATTAACTTTAAAATATAAATATAAATAAGGAAATACCCCCATTTGGATTCAAATAAAATATTATAAAAATCAAAATCTCAACAAATCAAAATTCAAATTTTGAGTTTTAGTTCAAATTTGAGAATCTTCAAGATTTTTTAAACTTATAGGCTAAAAACGAAACCTTTAAAAGTTTCATAAAATTCATTAAAAAATACTCTTTAACTTATTTTCCTCCTGTGAATAATTACAGGGACTTTTGATTCCAAGAATGTGACTCTATCATGTAACCCTCCAAAAACGTGTAGGATCTAGAATTAGTGAAGTTCAGGACCCGAAATGATAGATAAGCATAACTAGCACCCTTCCTATAAAAAAAAATTTCTAAAATTTTTATTTAAAACTAAGGTATTACGTATTCAGAAAGTGATGTAGCTTAGTCTTTGATGCTCATATGTATAAAACAATAGCAAATTCTTTATAAATAGACCTTATTAAATTAATAATTAGTCAATAGTAAATTATATTATTGTTGAGTCACATTTCAAAGTTTATGAATGAATTAATTTAGTGTTCAATTATGTTTCAAAGTCTTAATTTTAAACTTTTAGTTTATTGATTTAAATATGTTTGACATTGTAAAGTCATTTTTAAGGCATAGTAAACGAATATGCAAAATTACAAATAATTGAAATAATTAAGCATATACTAAAATAATTTAAAGAGCATACTAGTTTTTATCGATTACATTTTTTTTTATTCTGTGGAAACAAGGTGTAACTACAATCTACTAAAGATAGTTCCTATTATATCAACATCCAAGCATGCAAGCACCTCCTAGGGAGGGTCCAACCAAACATATGAAGGGAGCTTTGCAGATGATTTCCCAAATTGGCCATAGCATTAGTAGCGGCACTAGTTTCATGAAGCACATGAGTGATTCTCACATTCTAATCCCATTTTAAATTGATTACCTTGTCGTCAGAACTTGATGATGGACAATTGAGCAATGTGTATTGATCATCATTGTTTGATGCCTTCCTTCTAAAAAATTACGAAAATTGTTACTTTATAGAGGAAAAATTAAAATAATATATTATGATGATTGGAAAGAAATTTGTTACATACCTGTTTAAGCAGCTCTTCAAAGTTATCATAATTGATCAAACTTGATTGAACCTGTGATAAACTATGAGTAATTAAAATTAGAACCTAAATAGATTCTTATATTAGTAGAAAATTATAAATTATATAGAAAGAGAAAACAATACATTAAGTTGAACAAATCATATGGATCACGGGTGAAAGTTTGATCACCATTTAATTGTTTTTAAGGCTTGGGATCGAAGAGATGAAAAAATAAGGAAAAGAAGAGGAGAAGAAAGAACATAGAGTAATAATGGGATTTTCTCTCGATGAATTATGCCCAAAAAAAATTAAAAAGGGTGAAGAAAAAAAGGTGAGTGGTGAATCTTATGTATAAAAATAAAATATTTTTAAAATATGAATTATTATTATTATTATTATTTGGAAATTTATAAAAATTATATTAAAAAATTATTAATATAATCACTTGTTCCCTTTCAAAATATCTATCATTTTTAGACAAACACAGATATTAAGGAAGATAATAAATAATGTATTAGAAATTGAGTAAAATATAATGAATAAACTAATATACCCTATTAAATAAAATGCTTTTGAAAAATTAATAGTTAGTGAGTGAAATTACTTAGGGATTTATTGAAAAAATAAAAAAATATTGTATTGAAATGTGAAATTGTTTAAAACTTGATAGATATTTTGAAAGGAATGGAATATTTCATAATAAATAAATACAAATAATATATGATATCAATTTAGTTACATATAATAAAAATAAAAGTAATATAACTTTTAAATAATAAATTAAATAAATAATAAATATTTGAAATATATAATATGAAAACTTATAAATTATTAACTAATACAATATATAAATAAATAATATATAATATATAAAATTAAGGATTAATAATAAAAATATTTTGGTTTAGTATTTATTTTTAAATTAAAACTTAAATAAGCATGATTAAAAATATAAAATATTAAAATATATATAAAAGAGTATATTTTATATTTATATAATTTATTGAAATAAATAATAAGATGTAATATAAATTAAATTAAATTTTAGTTACTAAATAAACACACAAATATAATATTTTAAAATTATATTTAAATAATTAATAAAAAATATTTTATTTTATTCAGTGTTTACTTATAAATGATAATATTATAGAATGTAAAATGTAATATCTTATACAGTGCTACACAAAGCACTATACTGTACAGTATTAAAAGTTTATTGGATCTTATCCTATTAGGATTTATACTATCAACCTTATTTTGTCAAATGTGCCAAACAAGGCCTTATGCTTTATTTGAAAGGAATTAGCCTTTGTATGATGGATTGAAAGGAAAATTGAGAAGAAGGAATAAGGAGTAAAAAAGATATGTGATACCCATTATAATCCCCACTCCCCCCCAAAAAAAAGTGGGTGGAAACAGAGGGAAAAAGAGATTAAAAAACTTACTTCCCATTTGATATATTATTTTTTTCTTGTATTAATATATAATTTTTATACAGTTATTGACGCATCAAAATAAAATTAAATATAAGTTTGTGAAAGATTTGACATTAATATATATTCATTCATATGGACATCCAAATCACAATTTGTCTATATCTATTTGTATTTATACACACAACAATAATGATAGGGCGGATTCTGTGGTGCTCCTTATAAAGTATGGTGTGTTACATACCAGGTTATCCAATAGTGTGGATTTGAGGATGTACAATTACACCAATTACTTATAACACACTATATTAAATATCATTTTCTCTCTCTTCTCCCCTCTGTCCTCCACCTAATTCGTCCACCTCTTCTCCCTCTGTTGTCCTAGTGTCCTCTACCTTTCATATTAAAGCCATAAAAGAAGGAGATTTAACCCTGTCAAAATAAGGATATAAATAGTACTAAATAATAAATTTCTTCATTTTTTCCAAATAAAAAAATAAAAATTCCTCCAAAAAGGAAAAGTACAATGATAATGAAGAAATCAGGTTTGACGAACAAGGAAAAAAAAGAGTTACAAATATTTTTTTATTTTTCTTATTTCTTTCTTGCCTATGATTGAAATTAATATAATAGAATTAGTTGAAATTGAAATTTATAATGATCAATCTTCCTAATAATTAATTATAAATGAAATGATAATAGTCACAATGATAATCAAACAAATTGCACAAGTATCATAGTGCAGAGGTATTATGTGTCATAGGTTTACAATTTATTTTATCATGGTTTACAAGTTTTTACAACATGGCTTATAAGTTTTTAAAGTCTAGTTTACAAGTTTTTTTTGTCTAGGTTTACAAGTTTTCTCTTTAAATTCAGCACCACTGTCATTTTTAATCATTACAGCACTCCTCTATCATAATGAGAATCCAAATTTAATAGCACTAAATAATAAATTTCTCCCTTTTTTTCAAATGAAAAAAATGAAAATCTCTCAAAAAAAGAAAGCACAATGACAATAGAGAAACTATCTTCGACGAGTGAAGAAAAAACAAGAGCTACAAATATTTTTCCTTTTTATTTTTCTTATTTCTTTCTTACCTATGATCGAAATCAATATAATAGAATTGGTTGAATTTAAAATTTATATAACGATCAATCTTCCTAATAATTGATTACAAATGAAATGATGATAGTCACGATGATAATCAAATAAATTGTACAAGTATCCTGGTGCAAAGGTATTGTGTGTCATATGTTTATAAGTTTTTCTATTACGGTTTATAAGTTTTTACAGCATGGTTTACGGGTTTTTACAGTATGGTTTACAATTTGTTTTGTCTAAGTTTACAAGTTTTCTCTTCAAGTTCAGCACCAGTGTCACTTTCAATCATCACAAGCACTACTCTATCACAATGAAGATATAAATTAAATAGCACTAAATAAAAAATTTCTCCACTTTTCCTAAATAAGAGAAATGAAAATCCGTCCAAAAAAGAAAGCACAATGACAATGGAGAAACCAAGCTCGATGAACGAGGAAAAAAAAAGGATTACAAATATTTTTCCTTTTTATTTTTCTTATTTCTTTCTTAGTTATGATTGAAATCAACATAATAGAATTGGTTGAATTTGAAATTTATACAATGCTCAATTTTCCTAATAATTAATTACAAATGAAATGATGATGATAATCAAACAAATTGTACAAGTATCCTGGTGCAGAGGTACTGTGTGTCACAGGTTTGCAAGTTTTTCTATCACGGTTTACAAGTTTTTATAGCATGGTTTACAAATTTTTATAGTATGGTTTACAAGTTTTCTCTTTAAGTTCAGCACCAATGTCACTTTCAATTATCACAAGCACTACTCTATCATGGTGAGAATACAAATTAAATAGTACTAAATAACAAATTTCTCCCTTTTTTCCTAAATAAGAAAAACAAAAATCCCTCGAAAAAGGAAATCACATTGACAATGGATAGACTAGGTTCGATGAGAGAGCAACAAAAAGAGTTACAAATATTTTTCCTTTTATTTTTCTTATTTCTTTCTTGCCTACAATTGAAATTAACATAATTAAATTGGTTAGATTTGAAATTTATATAATGATCAATCTTCTTAATAATTAATTACAAATGAAATGATGATAGCTACAATGATAATCAAACAAATTGCATAAGTATCTTGGTGCAAAGGTATTATGTGTCACAGGTTTATAACTTTTTATAGCATGGTTTACAAATTTTTACAATATAATTTACAAATTTTTTGCTCTAGGTTTACAAGTTTTCAAGGACTATTTTACAAGTTATTTGAAACTTCTTTAGTGGTTTTTTGAATTTTGTGTAGAGGTATTATGTATCACAGGTTCACAAGTTTTTCCATTATAGTTTTTCTATCAAGGATAGAGTATTCTTGTTCCATTGTTCGTTTGTTGAATAAAATGCTCCTTCACATAAATTTCTTTATTAAGAAAAATTATAAGTGTTAGGGAAATGCAAGTTTGGGATGTAGAGTCATTAGTACCATGGGAGTGAGTGACAGCTCCAAAGAAGAAGTATCCCCTCCAATTCTATTTTGCCTTCTAAGTAAAATATTGTCCAGATTCAAACGATGAGGCTTCTGTCTCTTTTTACTTTTAAATTGTTATACAAATGCAATTTAATTTTGCAATTGCCAAACCACATGACTATCCATCATCAGAACATGATTATATTCCAAGTTGCAACAAGGTTATTATGATCCAATATTCATCAACTATCACTTTTATGTGAAAAAATTAAATTGTTTTTTTTTCCTCCCTTGGTAATGCATGGATTAAACTAACAAACATTATAAAAGATTACACTAACAAACATTATAAAAGAAGAAAAAGAACTTTAAGAATGTAAGCTTGAAGCAGTGTGAGGTGAGATCAAGCTGAAGAGCATGGAGGATACAAAGTGTTTAGGGGGGAGCTTGACGAACTCTTTCATGCGAAAACCATGGTGAAATAGTTGCAGACGGGAGGTGCTGAACTTGTGGGTGGTGCTGAATGTGAAAAGGAGTTAGTGGTGATGGTGGCAAGGAAGAGAGAGAAGAAAATGATACTTCTTATAATGCATTGACACTAATAGGTATATGGTTACACACTATCAAATCTTAATCTTCAAATTATATGGTGTGTGGTACACCATACTTAATCAAACACACCACAGCGTTCGTCGTATGATATTATTATTTTCTAACGATCAAATTAAGGACAAATAGACATTTCACTACACTTCTCTTTCACTCAATCCCAATTGATTATGGCTCCCGCACCTCGAAACGACTTAAACCAATTAAAGAGGTCATAGTGTCTTCTCGAAAGGTATCGTTGTGACTTTGAAATCACGACTGTGAAAACCATCAAAGCAAAGTAGTTTACGTGTAACGTAAATGCAAGACCAATTAAGAGTCGGTGAAAGAGGGTAACGATGGATGCAAATATCCCTATCCAATTAAGACTGAGTGGAGGTTGGATAGTATTAGACTTCTGATGTCTAAAGAAAATTACACACCACCTTATTCAATCATTATACACTATTCTATATACATCTTACATTTTCCCCTCTCCGTTATCTTCACCATCCATGGTATGCGATAAGTCACGCGCATATACATTTTCCTATTTTTCAAACGAAGGACAGAAGGCACCGTACGTGTGTATGTATCTTCTAGTAGCTCCAATTAAGTTCTAAGTGGGTGAAACTAAGAAGGGCACACTTGGATGGCTCGACTCCAATTGACCTAAAGCATGCAACAGTCAAAAGATCTTTATTACATTTGCAGATTGGAAGTTAGGCTTATTTATTATTCCAGTTAGTTAGCTAATATATACTCGGTATTACTCCCTTTCTTTTGAGTAATATTATTTTAACATTTAAAAATGAGTATCTCTCATTCTATTATCATTAAATGTGATAAGTTTGATGAGTAAAAATTATTATCACATCTAATAATAATAGAATAAGTATCTCATTAGTAATACATCAACTTTTATACTTTTAAATGTCAAAATGCCATTTTACTTTCTTTATTTTCTCAATAATTACTCTCATCAACTAGTATTTGCGTCAACACCACAATTCTATTCTACGTGCCAAAGTGGGAATCCAATATCCCTAGGCACTACATAATATAATGGACACAATATTTTTTTTGTGTTATTATCTTGAAATCGTAAAATCTATTATTTATGTTAAATTTTTTGTTTTTAAAAATCTAGCAGGTATCATGTGAAATTTACTTCAATTTATGCCTGAAATCTTTCTTGTTTAAATTTAGAGATAGTATATTACTTTAAGTTTTGTATTTAGTCTAAATTAAAAAGGATCAAAAAGTCTGTACAAGAAATAACATTTATGTGAAAGAGTACAACTTCTTTATTGCTGTATTTTCCTGTATTGGGTAGTGGCTAGTGGGTGAGAAGGCCCTCCAAGGTTGACAATTTTGATGTACAGATGGGAGCCTCATAAAACCCGCAATATGATTATCTTGTAATTTTAACAAATTTTATTATCTTTTAGAGATTGTATTACTTTTTGAAAAGTAGCATAAATTAATAAGAAATATTTAGATGTCCTGAGAGTAAGATATAATATTTACTTTGATTCATTTATTAATTAATACATAAACTTTGTGGATCATTATTATCTCTCATCTTTCCTATATTAATAAATATTTTGTCTTGCTCTAAGAGTATCTAAGAATTTTTCAAAATTAAATGTGGAGTTTTGTGGTTTGTCTAGGATTTTATCCTGTTGTCAATACATATACATGAATGGGCAAACTGGGTTGGAAGAATAATGACATTCGAAATCGTGACCTCCACCCAAGGCGGGAGGTGGTGGGAATGACCAGGACTCTCTAATGGGTTGTGAGTATTTACATCGATCTACCTATGTATTAATTACGTTCTCCAATATAATAGAGTACATATATTAATCAATTTGTACCTTCCATTCTCGAATGCCTGGTCCATGCAAAATATGCCTCCTAAGATGCCTAACATAGTCTTCAATCAACTCTCATGCCAAGCCTTGAAGTTAATTGGACCACTTTGATAATAATAATAAATATCAGAATTATAAATTATAAATTGACCTATTCGCCTTCTTAATATCAGAATTAACCCCAAATTGATCATACATATTACCGCAGAAGGCTTAACGAGCGAGATTAGAATTCTTGAATATTTTTTACTACCATGAGAGTGACACATTGTAAAAATAAAAATAAAAATAAAGTATAATAGATATTAATATAAATAATGTAACTCATCACGTGACAGAGAAACGTAAGATAGCATTGATCCTTTTTTCAAACATATCATTGATAAAAATTTATACTTAATATAAGGGAGTAAAATTTGAACTTTTTATGTATAATCCAAATAACTTGGGAAAATCAATCCATCTCGCTCCTTTCTAACTCATGTATAGTAATTTAATTGAATTTAATTTTAGCATAAGATACTGCATGCTAGCTGATGACCATATGGCACACACCGACTCCCTAAAATCCATAACATAGTTTCACATGTTTGTGATTCATTGGGATTGGGATTAGTAGAATGTTATTTTAACACCTAAAAGTGAATGTCCTAATACACCCACTTCATTATTATAGAATATGATGACTACGCCTAATTTTTCTATCAATTCATCACATTTAACGGTGATAGAGCGGGTCTTGAACATCCACTTTTAAATGTTAAAATAACAATCCTTTTAGAATTACATTAAAGAGCTATGATATTCCATATTAAATAAGACATTCGCTCTATTATCATTGAACGTAATGAATGGATAAAAATAATATATAGGACAAATTACTATTACATTCAATAAAAATAGAATGAATATTTTGATTAAATATTTAATTTTAAATATTAAAATAATATTTTTATTACATTAAATTCTCATTAAATATCTACCCAAAAAAAAATCTCATTAAATTCAAATAGGCAGAAAAGAGAGATAAAAAGAAAAGAGAGAAGCAAGCAAGCATAATAATTGCAGCCAACCCACTGCAGAATCATAAATCTCCCCACCTGTCTTCCACACCATCCCAATAAATGCTTTTTCATTCCACTAACACATTTAAATATTCGACCCCCCACTATCTCAACCCTTCTCCCATACCACATACATGCCACAAACTCCACTTCCTTTCACACAACACTTTGATTTGAACCCCCCCAAAAAACAAAATGAAACCTACGACCACTTTTTTTCTCTTGCTCACTCTACTCCTCATAGTTTCAGCCTCTTTGGCTACCCGACCCGGATCCACTGGATCTTTTGATCAACTCAAGCACTCCAAGGACAACACCAACAATAACAATGGAGGAGGCAGCAACTATGGTGGTGGCGTTGGTCCCTTCTTTGGACCCGGTGGAGGAGGGTTCAGCATACCTGGATTTGGAAATGGGTTTGGGAATGGCATAGGAGGAGGATATGGATCCGGGTATGGGGGTCCGAATGGAGGGTATTCCAAAGGTGGTGTAATAAGGCCAACCGTTGTTTGCAAAGACAAAGGCCCTTGTTACCAGAAGAAGCTCACCTGTCCTGCCAAGTGCTTCACCTCCTTCAGCCGTTCTGGCAAGGGCTACGGCGGCGGTGGCGGCGGCGGTGGCTGCACCATTGACTGCAAAAAGAAGTGCATCGCTTATTGTTGAGGGATCGATGGAAGATAGTGCATGCACGGTATAATGGTAACAGTTGTTAGCACTAGTACTTTGTATTATTATGTATGTTCAACTTTATATGGTCATGATCTTGATCACCCTTTTAGATAAATAAGCATAAAGTAGATATATCTCTATATGGGTGGGTTTGTTTTGGGAGTTGCTTAGCTTCTGGATTCTCTAGTTATTATAATATCTATATCCATAGGTGAAAAAAATATATATATTATGGGATACTGCTTGATGGATGAGGCGGTTATGGTTATAGCCTGTATTTTTGCTTACCATTTATATGAAAATATGTAGTTTACTATTACCTGATGTTGCATTTTGAGTAAAGAGGTAGATTCACTTATCCTTTGAATGCAACTTTGGTCATGTTTCTTTTATAACGTGTTAAGGCGTGTATCCATGGTGGAAATGAAGTTTTCGACAAGAAATTGGTATCACTAATTGCGTGTGATGAGGGGGGGACAAAATGTTTAGTTCGGAGATGTGAAATGAACCGGCTTCACCATACTTAACATTTGCGTTTGATTCTGTTTTCCATCAATGGAATAAATAATTAATCAAAAAATATTATTTCAAGGCTCAAAAATAAGTGTCTAATTGAAATATTTATTTTATCATAATTAGATCTAATAGTGATCTTTATTATTCACTTATTTATCACATTTAATAGTGATAAAATGAGTATCTCAATCCCTAACCCCTGTTAGAATATAATACATATTTTATGAACTTCGGGCCTAAAACAGCCCTGTGTTAGAATCATATTATCTATGTTAAAAAGACTCTTGACATGTCTCTTAGCGACCGATCAAATATTAAAAAGGTTATTAAATACTAAAGTAGAAATATTTATTATTAGTTATTGATAAAGTAGACTTAACAAAAATAATAAAACCCAAATTTAATAGATATCTTTTTTCCATAATGCATGAAACATATGGATCTGGATATATCTACTCGAACCAGAGATGCGTAAATGGTTTTAAATGAGTGACGACAGTTCCTTTTTCTTTTTCCAAGTTACGAAAATAACAAGTTCATTTTTTATATATCCACCATATCAGTAGAGTCTATATTTTCTTTTCAATTTTAATTTTAGCTAACCTGTAAGTGTACATAGCATTTTTCTTTGCACGAGTCTATGAATAACTGCAGTAAGATTTTGAGCCCAAACGAACTTAACAACCTTTTCCCTTCTGCGCCAGGTACGACTGTTAAGTTCAATAGGGTTGTTAATATTACAACTTGTTTCTAACAATAGTTCTTTATATTTGGTTGTTTGTGCCCCCATCCTCCTGTATATTTTATCTTGGAAGCAGCACGCATTAAGCTAGTGCTAACAAATGTTTTGCCATTAAGTTCATTTCTAAATCTGATCACTACAAAATTCACTAAACATTTTTGTACGGGACAAAGGTACTTTTGAGTATCCTTACAAGCAATATAATCAAACTAATTTTAACAAGTTTCCAAAATTTCACTGCAATTATATTTCAAAAGCATATATAATTTATTTTATAGTACTCATCAAAAATTAGAAAAAAGTCAATATTTTCAGGATCAATTCATGTTTTGTTACCAATTAATGAATTAAGAAAATATCAATCCACCAATTAAGACAATCAAGCCACAGTAGTAATAACAATAATAATAAGAAAACATAATCAAGCCACCTCGTCTATATGTCAACCTCCAATTCGTGCATTAGGTTTCAACCATTTTCTTGTTGGGACGATAGGTTTCAATTTTTCAAACCAGTGTGCTAACTGGCAGGCAATTGTCACAGCTTCTCTCTAGACTATTTTTCTTGGTCATTACTTCGCTATTGACTTCGGACAATCCTCGAATGCCCCTCTTGGCCCACCTCAACTCATGTTTTTTTTTTTGGGTTTGGGCCCTCTTATGTACCAAAAACGAAAAACACACACTTTTATGACACTGCTCCACTCAGTTTGAGTCGCCATGAACACATGTATCATTGTATTGGAGCTTCCTTCCTTGACTAGCACAAGCTATGTTATGTTATGTTATGAAGAAAAACTATTATTGACAGGGAAAAAAAAAAGAAATTGTTAAAGCGTTGGAATGGTATGTGATACATCTAAGTCTTTTAGCTTTTAAATGTTTCAAGAATACTTCTACAAACAATAAGCGCACTCTTGTCCCAAAAATGAAAAAAAAAAAAAGTGTAAGCGCACTTATATATCTTCAATGAAAACTACACTAATGTGACAAATAGAAAGCAAATCAAGGAAGACAAACGCCATTACATATCATCAATGAAAACTACACACAATCAATTGAATGAAAAATAAAAAGGTTTATTTGACTTGTGCTCTAAAATTGAATAACAAATAAAAAGGTTTATTTAACTAGTACTCTAAGGTAGTGTTTGGTTAGTATCCTGGGATAAAAATATAGAGACAGAGACAGAAATACAGGAATAGTGGAGATAGAGACATAAAAATTATTGTCCCCACTTTTCCCACAAAGGAATTAAATTTCTGTCATTTCTGTCTATGTCCTGTCTCCACTATTCTCACTTTTTGGAGGGACAGAAATACTGAAAATTTCTGTCTCTGGGACAGAAAATTTTTCTATCCCCATACTTTATCTCTGTAATCAAACATGATATAAGGACAGTCTATCTCTATGTATGTATACTGGAACATAAACTAAACACCGCCTAAAAGCACCCGGTAAAAAGACAAAAATAAAATATTTTGTATTGAAAGATAAATGTTGATGTTTTCACAACATGAGCCCATTATAAAATTTTGAATCTTCTCTTTTTAAGTATCCTGCCCATTATGGAGTAGAGATATATGATCTACTTTATGCTTATTTATCTCAAAGGGCCCATTTCAAAGTTAGCAAAACCCAAATTAAATTACCCACATAATGGGCTTTCTAGCATGCCTCGTGTCCTTTTACAAGGAATAGTATGCAACAATGATGTGGTCAATAAAGATAAATACGCCTGTAGACTGGTGGCAGTGAATTAGTTTCTTTTAACCACTTTTTTGTTTTGGTTACAAGAGGGGGCCAAAGCCCAAAAACCAAACAGGGAGATTAGCGCAAGGGATTTCTTTTAACCACATTCATTTTGTTTTATTTTATTTTTACCTTTTTGGTTACAAGAGGGGGCCGAAGGCCAAAGAAGCAAGAAAAAACTAAGATGGAGTACCCCAATTATTCGGGGCAAATAGACCCCCCAAGCATCATCACCCAATCTCTTTCAACCAACTGCTTTATGCATTCTCTTGGCTATGGCATTGGCGCTATTCCATGGTTTTGATTGGTTATTATTGTCTTCAGAGTTTTTTATTTTTTGGTCATGGTTATTGTCTTCAGAGTTAGAACATCAGTGAGGTCACATTTGACTGTATCAGGTATCTTAGCCCAAGCTCCCGTGCCACTTGGAGGCCCATAAATATTAATAACGTTATTCCAACACGGTGTCCAGCCCACTAATTAATGAGTGGGGATAAGTGTAGATCACAATCTTATTCAACGGTGATAAAATAAGTATTTGGATGCGACATACAAAAGTGGATGTTGAAATAATATTATTGCATAAAGATTCCCCACAATTCAGCCTAATAACATAGCTTGATGACAATATGGTTTTAGGAAAACAAAAATATGATAAAATATTCAAGTTGGTCCTAGTAAATGTATCAAATCTCAGATTTTAAAAGTTTTAAACCAGTTGCTCATTTTCAAAAAGAGGGACAAAATGGTTAATCCATAGGGAAATTATTTATCTTATGGTGTGTGGATTAAACATTACATCATATATTACTTACGGGAAAATATTACGCCATTGTGATCTATTAAAGGCGGGATTTGGACTGTTGGTGATTATTAGGGAAACCCTGCCAATGGCGAGGTTCCAACTCTGGCACGGACAAGATTGCAACCCAAATCTTGCCACCACCATTGGTGGGTTTTTGTAATACTCGGTGTATACGTGTTAGTGGATGAGTTCCGTATGGCCTTAAGGTCCCCCAGGACTCACCCATGTTGTCAGGTCCTGAATTTCGCTAAATCTAGATCCTACATTTCTTTGAAAGGCTATATGCCAGAGTCACATTCTTGGGATCAAAAGTCCTGGTAATTGTTCCTTGAAGGAAAATAAGTTAAAGAGTGATTTTTATAGATTTTATGAAATCTTTAAATGTTTAGTTTTTGGTTCACAAATTTGTAAATTGTAAGAATTCTCGGATTTAAACTAAAACCCAAAATTTGGATTTTGATTTGTTGGGATTTTTATTTTTATGATATTTTATTTGAATTCAAATGGGGTATTTTCTTACTTACGTTTATGTTTTAAAGTTAAAGGGGCTATTAACTTAAAATTAAAAAATGTAAATAAGTGAGTAATGAGATAACTCAGGTCCCAGGAGCACCCAGAGTTGTTGACAGTAAGCTGAATCAGTTTTAATATCATCGTTATAACGGTCCAAGACCGCTATAGCGATCGCAGTGGATGAGCTCCAACATTTTACTTGTCTGTCAACCGCTATAATGGTCATAAGTGTGTCAGCTAGGTAAACGGGGAATGGCTAGACTGCTATAGCAGTCATGGACTGTTATAGCAATGTCAGTATAGCAGAAACAGTGCAAAAACTATGTCGTTTCATTTTTGGCCCCTTTTTAAAAACCCCATTGGGCTTCCCTCATTTTCCAAAAGCAGAAACCGAAGCCAAGCTCCCCTAACCCTCATTTTCTCTCTTTTCTTCCAATCTAGCTCCCCCAAATTATCAAGGTATGTTTGTGTTGCTAGTTTATGTTTCTATTCTCTCCATTCTTTCATGATCTTGAGTTAGGTCTTGTTATTTATTTCATTGTTGTCAAGTGGGGGTGCTCTCCTAATGTTGCTAGAGTTGTTTCAGAGTTATCTAGAGGTTATTAGAGTTTAATCTAGAGTTATGGTTACTCGATAGCAGTTGTTGGTGCCATTCTAAGCTCTCCACATCAAGTTGGTGGGGCCCACATACTCCCGGCTCCAAACGGTGAGTGGGTTTGACCTCATTGCCTTAGTTTTATCATTATAAATATGTCTCTTGCATGAAAATTGCGAAATATGAAATTTGACATGAGTAAAAGTATATGATATGATTTTACATGATTATGTTAATCTAGAAAAATTATGTTTTATGATGAATGCATGAAAAAATAAGTTTTACAAAACCATGGGACCATGATTGTTGTGCTGTGTGAATGAAAAATGTTTTATATGTTAATGAAATGATTGTTGGAAAGATATATGATTTTATCTAGTTGCTATTTTAACAAATATGTTTTAAGAGTTATGATATCATTATGTATATACTCCAGACTTTGGTTTCAAAAGGCTTTTAGAATATTAAGTAGAGTTATGTTGAATAAATCATGATTAGTTTTATGAAAAAATATGCTATTATGGATTTAGAGTTTCCATGATTTAGAACCCCAGTGTTTTAAGCTATGATTTTAGATTTTTCCAGTATATGAAAAAGATATGGTAGTTTAAGATTTGAACTTAAAACTTTAGTTTTATGGTACCAAGAGGTATGAAATTCAGTATGATTCTTAGCAACTATCAGATATATATTCTGTGGGCTTGAGATCAGGTTGCTTACAAACGGATGTCCATTGGGCATGATTCTCACAGTCATAGTTATACTAAAGTCAGATTGTTAGAGTTATATGAATTTAGAATCCCAATGTACTAAGAATTTAAGGGCTTTGTTCGCCAGGGATAGAGTACCCATTTTTCAGTTATGGATTTTGTCAAACTAGTTTAGACGGTAGAGATCAGGAAACAGATAATTAATTAATGGTTGTATAAGATCGTTAACTTTTGTACCAAGTTATCTATCAAAGGACAATATCACCTCACAGCAAATACAAAAAATAGGACCTAGATAAGTACCCACAGCTCATCCGCTAGGGACTATATGACTTTATAGCTTCAGTTATTACATATGTATTTATTCAGCTTAGTAGATACTATTTCCCTAGGCTCTGCCGTACTTAGTTAAAATTATTTCGTGTTGCTCATGAGTTTAAGACTGTGTGTTCATGAATTTATGAAATGAAAAATGATTTTCTTTTAGAGCAAGAACTCAAAGATGCTTTTATATGAAAATATAAATACAAAGATATCTTTTCTATATATAGGTATGCAAATGGATATTAAATGATTATGATTGTTGCATGCGTGATACTATATGTATATTCCTTGGTTGTCCCATGTGGGTGATGGGTGAGAGCTCACTCATTGAGTCCGTTGACTCACCCCTCTCCCTTCCTCTCATAGTTGCAGGTACAGATTCAGTTTCCGTCCAGCCTAGTAGACTCAGTAAATTCCAGTGGTAGGCCTTATTTGAAGTGAGACTTAGTTTAGAGTTATGTCAGTAGTAGAGATACTCCAATAGATGTGCAGACAGGATCCCGACCATGCATTTAGTTTCAGATTTTGTATAAAATTTCAGTATTTGAAATAATGATGTATATGTTTTCAATTTACAAGTATAGATTTGAAATGGTAAAGTTGATTTTAGTTTATGTGACAAGCCATAAATGTACTTATAGTTCAGCTTCCAAGTATTAAGTTGTTTTTCAGATTTAAAATTTAGATCAAGTGATAAAACAGTTTATGTTTTCATGGTTTACATGTTTACTGAAAATGTCATAAAGCTTTCTATATTAAGGTATTTCAGTCATGCTAAATTGGATATTAGATTTTGAATAAATATTTGGATAATGACTTAGAAGAAAATTATATTTGAAGTATTATTTTACGATAAAGTATGCATTCATAGAGACAAGTCACCCAAAAGGCTTATGTGGGGATGGGATTCCTCATGTGCTAGTCACGTTCCCAAGTCGGGTTGTAATAGTTTCCATCCTGCAAAACACCTACTTCAGATTGGACAGCACCTGCTTTGGACTGGACAGCACCTGAAAACTCGCCATTAACAAGGTTTCACCATTTAAAGGTTGCACCGCACAATCTACTCTGCCTCTGCTGCAAGGATTCCTTCGCTCGTGAATTTTGCCTGCACAGTTAGTGTAATGGCGAGCACTCACAAATGCTTGATATCAATGGCTATATATATATCTCTATGTGTGTGTACACTCTCTCCGAGGGGTTTAATAAAGGCAGCAACCAAAAGTAAAGCTAAGAGAGTAGAGATAGAGTTAAGATGTTTTTTTATTTTCATATTAGAGTGCCAAAAAAAAGAGTTAATTTTTTTTGAAATTGAAAAAATGGTGAAACTCGATGAAACTATGGATTCTACAAATCATATTTCAGAGGATATCTTCATCATAATATAAGTAATATATTATTTTATTTTAATTTTTTATTTACATTTTTTATGAAATTTAGTTACCATAAATTATTTAGAAAAACTGTTATTTTTTAATTTATCATAATAAAAAATTTATACTATCTTTTGTTATAAAATAAATGAAAAAAACTTTAATTTAACAATCTTTATGATTTTATAAATATATAATCTTCTACTTGGTAATTTATAAGTTATATAGGTTATTGTTCTATATTAGCATTTGGCATTATTATAACTAAAACACATGGGCATGTCTGTTAGTTATTCTTATTATATTAGTTTGTATTATAAAATATAAAAAATTGGCTTTCTGGAATGTAATAATTTATGAATTTTTATTTTAAAATTTACAAGAAATTGTTTTATATTAGTTATGAAACTATTTTTATTATAAAATTATTATTTTTTATTTATGACTTTCTAGAATTTAATAATTTTTATCATTAATGAATATCTTGTTTTAAATTTTAATAATTACAATTTTTATATTAATTATTTGTATTATCATAATTATTATTAGAAAATGCAAGAAACTATTATTTAATAATATTTATGATTGATAATTTCAAAATTTTGTGTTTTTACTACTAATTAATTTACCATTTTTTGAATTTTAAAATTTATTATTTTGTAAATTTTTTTTATTATACCAAATTTCATTATTAATAATAAAAATTTGGAAATTAATAACTTTTAAAATTTTTAATTTTAAAATACATAATTTTTAATTTATTGATTTTTATTATAATACTTTTAATATAGATAAATCAGAAAACAGTAAAAAATTTGTAGGTTTATATTTAAAAAATAATGGTTTTAACACTTGAAATTAGATTTATTGTTTATTTGTCATTGGCACTGTTATAAAATAAAACAAATGAGCATTTGTATTAGTTATTATTATAAAATACAAGAAACTAGCTTTTTAGCATTTGACAATTCAGGAATTTTTATTTTGAAATTTATAATTCTTATTAGTAACAAATATACTATTTTTAATTTTAAAATTTTCAGTTTTTATATTAACTATGTTTATTATATTAGCACTTCTTAGAAAATGCATGAAACTGTCATTTAATAATCCTTACATTTTATAAGTTTATAATTTTTTATTTTTATTACTAATTAATTTGTTTTTATTTTAAAATTTATAGTTTTACTTTATTCATTTTTAGTATAACATATTTTACTATTAATAATAAAAATTTGGAAATTAACAACTTTTATCATTTTTAATTTTAAAATATATAATTTTTATTATAATAGTTTTATTATAAATTATAAAAATTAAAATTAATAATTTTTAGGTTTTTATTATTAAAATTTAAAGCTTTTAACACTTGAAATTGGATTTGGATTTAATCTTTATTTGTTATCATGTGAAATACGAAATGAGACTGCTGCAGCCTCATTTTATGGTCTTAGGTCCACCAAGAAATGAGATACACGAGTACTTAAGGGTTTTAGGCTTGCTCTACCTTTATGAATTGATCCACACAGACATTAACTCAGTTTTGATTTCTGCACTGGTTAAGTGGTCGGCTAGAAACACATACATTCCATTTTCCTTGCGGTAACTGCATAATGACATTGGAAGATGTTGCCATGTTGTTTGGGATCCCCATTAACGATAATGTTGTCACAGGAAAGACTAGCACAAAGTCTACGGAGTTGATGGACTTGTGCAAGTCCTTACTTGGTGGTCAGCCCCCAGAACAGGCTGTTATCAAAGGTGTTCATAGCATGAGATAGCTAGACGCACATATGATGCAACTTGGCATTCATACCAATTGGAATATCCGATGTCAAGCTCGTGCCTGTATATTGGCCTTGATAAGGCATCGATTAATTACAGTTTTCACTTTAAAAGATAGGTCAGATTGTATCGTGGACTCAATAAATTGTGCAATCATGTCTGAATCCAACTTTGAGTAATCCTATGAATTCCCCCTTGAAGTGCAAGTATGAGGTCCATTGTACTTCCTAATTTCTTAGAAACCTTTATACTTCCTTAGACTAACTCTAAGAAGTCATCTACAACCTCTCTCATGGTGTATGCATCTGCAATAAAATGTCTTCGGTTTTGACTTGCATACCTTGTAGTCCACTGCTTTGTCTATGCTATACCTCTTAATTGCTCTTACAGCATCTTCCCTATTATTAAACATCATTCCAACTTGAAATTCCCCATCAGTAGCAGATACACCTACAAAGTATTTATTATGAAAATTTTGATAAAAACAAAATAAAGATATATGTAATAGTTGAAAAAAAAACTACATAATTATTACATGGAGAGGGGAATCTTTGAGGCAGTCTTTGTGCGAAGCGAGAGGCCATCTACGTGGGGAACAGTGATGGTGTGGAAGGTGATGAGGTGTGGATGGCGATTCAGGTAATGAAGCTGAAACTGAGCTTTGTGGGGAAGCAACAAAGTGATTTTGTGGCCTCTTTTGGCTAACTCATTAGAGAGGTGCAGGAAAGGAGTCGTGTGACCCGTGGCAAACCATGGGAACATAGCTATGTGAAGCTTGTTAACAGAGGAGTCTGGTTTGGCCATTTCTGTGGGTACTAGATGTTGTTTGTTAATTGTAGGTGGTTTCATCTTCATCCATCACCTATATAATGTGGGTGGCGAGTTACTATCGATGATAGGTGGGGGTGGTAACTTGACGTAGAAAAAGTGAGTCAAGTTAATTTGGAATTGACCGATAAAAATAATATTATAAGATGTTATTAAGTCTTTTAAAAATTAATTACTTAATTCTATAGTTATAAGATAAAAATAATTTCGCAGCATAATGTTATATTATTATATGTGATATTAAATATGTGATAAAAATTGATTTTATAATATTAGTTAATACTATCAGTCCTTATACTATGTATCAAATAAGGACTTAGTGTTTTAAAACTTATATTTTTTTTGGTTTCTTGACCATTTAGAAAAATCTTCTTTTTCTAGATTCTAGACCATCATAAGTTTTACATTGAAAAATGGGCTTTTAAGTTCTGATTGTATGGCACCTATTCAGAACCTTTAAAATAAAATGGGTAATTGTTTTTTTTTATAGTGGATGAAGTAAACAATGCTTTATATATTACATTAAGGAAAAATTATGTTATTGTGGTGTGAAATCTTGCCAATGACGAAATTTTATTTGAAAAAAATTATATTTTATTCGTAAAATATTGTCATTGGCGACATTTGAATTAAAAAATAATATTTTAGCTACTTTATTAAAAAATAATATTTTATTAATGAAATCTTGCTATTGGTAAGATTTCGTTTGAAAAAAATTATATTTTATTCAATATGGTTGATAATTTTGAAAGGTTTATTTTTTAAAAAAATAATATTTTTTTTAATGAAATCCTGCTATTAGCCAAATTTTACAAACCATATTCATGTAAATTACGGAAAAAAATCATTTCATGACAAATTTTACCATCACAAACCATATTAAAAAAAATGACCCATTTTCCATCATAATTATTGATAAGGAAAGAAGGGTTGTCATTTCCTCTTTTCCCAACTTTAATCTTGCTTTTCAATGTATTAAACATCATAATTATTAATAAGAAACAAACTAGTATCATTTTCTGTTTTTCCAACTCCGATTCCTCATTTTAGTATCGTTTTCTGTTTTCCCAACTCAGATTCCTCATTTTAGTGTGTTGTCCTTTTGGGATGTTTTGGTTACAGCATAGCATGTGAAGAAGAAAGTGGTGGATTTTTTTTTTTCAGGACCCTTGAGCCAAGAAATTCTAAATTTTTAATGCATGAAATTCATTTAAAACTTTTGATACTTATTTTTTTTTCTCAACCAATATCTTAGAGCCATGATTAAAAAAATCCATAATTAAATATGAACCATGAAGGAATTTCATATATATGAAATGATATAAATAACAGATAAAATCCATATATCCTAAAGATCAATTTAATCCTAAATATGACATGTTTAATAACAGTAAGAAGATTGGATTAAAGTTACCTGGAAAGGTAGAGGAAGAAGATAACAGATTCATAAACATCTCTTAACTTGACATACAAAACACAAACATAGGGGATCAGAGAGAAATCCAATAGAGAATGTTAGGAGATTTACTCCTCCTCTTCCATAATAGGTTTTCTGTGTCATTGTACTAATGGGGCAACCAAGCACCCTATATATTAGCTAGGAGTAGGGCCTCTCCTTGTGTCAGAAAAGTACTGGGCTAAGCCACCCATCATGGCTAAGCCCACACACAAAGACTTATAAACATACCCACAAAAAACAGTGCTTAACAATAATTAGCCCAATAACAACAATAATCACAAATTATTGGGCTTAAATAATAAACTCTAATTGTTTGTCATCAAATTAATTTGGGTCCAAAATTAAACTCAACATTGATTTATGTTTGTCCACAAAATTATTCCAACAATCTCCCACTTGGACAACATAAATCAAAACATTATAAAACAATACCTTAATTAATGTACAATATGTGAGAGTAATAAGATGTCAAAATCAAACAAGCACTTCCAACCAAATAGTCCAAAATGGAATAATAAACATCTCAACAATGCAGAAAATCATACTCGAAGGAGTACTGACATCATACATGCAAGATGTTCATTTCCTGGTGACCCAATATAATGTCGTACATGGGTAAATGGGAATGCACAATAAAATTATACATAAATATGTGATTCAAAGCAATTCCCAACAAAATGGCCCAGCATTCGCCCAATATGCTAAATGAGATCTAACAGATCTCAGCACAATAACAAAATGAGACTAGGTCCAAAATGTCTCATGTTGTGCTATATCAACATAAGAGTGCACATAACACTAACAACTACAAATAATAACAACACAATGGCAACAGTAACAGCAAAATATGACAATATAAGCATCTAGCCAAGATGCTCTCTAAGATCTAATAAAATATCTTAGGATGATAACAAATTGAAAATGCATCTAAAATATTTCAATAGTTTACCATTATACCAATTATATCAATAATTCTATTGTGTAATCTTAAATGACAATAACATATGAGGTCACAATAAATATACAGAACTAGCTCTCACTAACCCAAAATATCAAAAAGACCTCAATATACACATACGGGTTTTCCTGTAACCAACAATAAACTTTAATGGCTAGCCTTTGGTTAGGAGATCAACAATAATAGGTTTTGCAATAACTCAAGAACAATTTACGACAACTTGCCAAATTAATCTCGCGATAACGACATAATGATAATGAAAGTACACACTTCTCCTACTAATCCAATACATTAAAATATCATAGATATTGCTATTAGAGATCTCAAAATTTCAAAATACTCTAATAGTACAATAAATAGTAGTGGGATCAGTGATAACTCTACAGTAGAGCACTCAATGTGAGTTTGAATTTATCATTATTCTTTCTAGCAATACAAGTACAAAATAGAGAGACACAAGAGCGCAGAGTCATTTCTGTTTATAACAGAATCTCACAAAATTGATTAACATACTCTACCAAAATAATCTGAGGAGATCATTAATGTCCAATTGACATTGTACAACAATATTTCCTCTCTGTCATTGCAAACTAATAATCAAATGCTCATTTGAACACAAAGCAAGTTGCTAGCGGAAACATTTTAGACCTATAAACCAACAGTAAGGACATGACAAAACATAAAGTCTTTGATTCCCACTATAACAGAATTTCAACATTAATGGGACAAATATCATGAGATAATTCAAGAGACTCAACAGTGTCCTTTATATAGATCTTACACAATACAACGATGACAGAATAAGAAGAGAAAGATAAAACCATATAATAGAATATTATAACGAGCATAAAATTAATTTGGTTTTCTCATGTTCAATTAATTGGACGATTAATTGAACTAGAGTTCTTGTATCATTGCAATCCTACCAAAAGGTCCCGAATCACAATATACAAAACTCTTCAACGTGACAAAGAAAAACAATAACAATAATAATTAAAAAAAATCTTAAACAATTTAATTGAAAATTATTTTCTCTATCATCGAATGATTGTGTCAAATAATGTCACACCAAAGGGTATGTCCATTATCTACATAATCCAATAACATTTGCAAGCCAACACAAAAAATTATATCAGACAATGTCACATCGAAGGGTATGTCCACTATCTATATAATTCAACAATATTTGCAAAAGATTTATAAAATATTGGATTGCTATAAAACTGCCCAACAAAAAAGTAACTATTCATAATATTATTCAGGAGCTAATGCTCATATACAACAAAATCATGCTGTTAGAGCTAGTACCGAGAGGATACTGAAAACTCCAAAATCATGATTATCAACTTATTAAAAATTATATCAATAAAGACAAGCCGAAGGGAATGTTCATTATCAATATAACTCTTAATGTCATAACAGTTATAATATTATTTAAAGACAATAATTTTAAATTAGCCACCATAGGCAACACAATATAGTCAAAATGGGAGTAAAATCAAAATTTGAATATATCCAAGAAAATACTCACAATATCCCGAAAAATACATAATAAATAACAAGTATAAAATTGTGAACTAAACTCCCCTCAAAATAAAACAACATTGGTTGTAAAAGGAACATAAAGATATTTTCAAACTAATAAATATTTTCATTTTCTTATTTTATAATTGTGCATAACGTCACCTCAAAATAATTTTCTCTTTATGTCAAGTGAAATTTTAGCCAAAATCAAATAACTTTATGACTACAATAAAATTTTAAGTAGCGAACACAACCAAAACTCAATATTTTCAAAATCACAATATGCTATAATATTTTCACACATAATAATTTGGATTAAATCCAATATTAATTTATGCAAGTTCATACAATCCACACAAAATCAAATATTTTCCCACTTGGACTGCATAAATTAGATGATAAAATATTACAAAGGAATTATTTAATATAATATCAAAGAAAATAGTATAATCATGTTCCTAAACTTTAAACAAGGGAAAACTCACAAAAAATATTAAACTAAATCAAACAATTATAGTTTCCCATAAAACTACAATACACAATTATATTTTCCCATAGAACATGATATAAAACATCAGATAAGATAATTTATAATTTTCAAAATTACATAATACACAACTTTCATAAATAGCACTTCGGTCCCATGAAGGCGACCTCATAATAATAAAAAATGCCCAACAATAGTTTCAAAAGATTATAGGCAGGGATTCTCAGGATAATATTGTGCAAAATACACAACTGCAATGTTCCAAAATTATATAAAAGAGACATAAACAATACTTTAATAGCCAAAATACATTAAATATAAGAGTGTCTCACTTTTATTCACAAAATTTTTCACATTGGAATTCAAGAATATCTCAAATTTTGATATCATAAAATCTTGAAATTCAAATTAGATGATTCCAAGATACTAAAAGAAATAATTAAAATTTTTAAAATTTATTTTTGGCACATAACACAACACAATACTTAAATGGTATATTTTATAATCCTCAAAAAGAATCTCTCAGAATAAATGATATGATATTATCAACATAATAGTATCTATCACAATTGCTCTTAGAATGTGAGATCACAATTATGAAAAATAACTAACACAATATATAGCTAAACTATATCAAGTTTGAGAGTATAACTTTAATAATGTGCCAAATAATACCATAATTATACACAAAATATATTTGATCTGGTATAGTAAACCCATGTACTTGTCATGCTCAATCATCAAGTGGGCCTCTCTCAGTAATAGTATAAAACAAATAGGTTCATGAGTTTCTTCACTTAATCAAAATTTATATCAATATATATGTTGAAAAGAGGCACAAAATCTTTCCAATATATAGAAAAAAAAATTAACTTTGAGAGTACAAAAAAAATATGATATGCTATATTTTTTCAATAGTTACAAAATATTGAACTTTAGACTTAAGAGTACCCTACACTTTTTAAAATTATAAAATCTGAAATGACAAAATAAATAATTCCAGAATATTAAAATAATTAAAAGGTATGAAATTTATTTTTTGGCACATAAAACATGATTCAACAGCAAAATAAAATATCTCAAAATTTCTTGAGCGATTACTCTCAGAACATTACTTACTGTATATAATTGAAAAAAATTATATACAATATTATATACATATAGAGGAATAAAAAGAAATATCAAAATATAATATTTCTGAGAGTGTGAAAATTTAACAACAACAAGTCTTTATTATTATTATTATTGGTGGTTGAAACAAGTCACACTGTGACTTTGTAGGTAGACTCGCACTTGAGTTACACACGCCCGTGCTATGGCTTGAACAACAGTAAAAAAAGAAAATTGTTCCAGTGCAACAACATGATGAACACTCCATTAGAACATTATATTATTACTTTTCTTTGTTTTCCCAAACAGAAAAACAGATGGAGCAAATATTGGCTATGACACAAATTCATTATCAAATCACTCTAATACTGAAGGATATTGGCAATATGGAAATCAGTAACTTTAGGACCAAAAACGTGAACACCGATCCCAATTTGTTTTGGATATTAATCAATTACAAATTGAAATCCAAGAAGAGAACCCCAGTTCTTTTACGATTCATGTTATGTATGATTTTGAATTCTCACCCAATCTCAAGATAAAATTTCACAGTCACATTCTGAAATTAAATTGGCTTTGATACCACTTGAAGGAATTTCATATATATCAAATAATATAAATAAAAAATAAAATCCCTATATCCCAAAGATTAATTTAATCCTGAATATGACATGTTTAACAACAGTCAGAAGATTGGATTAGAGTTACTTAGAAAGATTGAGGAAGAAGACAACAAATTCATAAACATCTCCTAACTTGACATACAAAACACAAACACAAGGGATCAGAGAGAAATCTAATAGAGAATGTTAGGAGATTTACTCCTCCTATTCCATAATAGGTTTTCTGTGTCATTGTACCAATAAGGCAACCAAACACCCTATATATTGGTTAGGAGGAGAGCCTCTCCTTATGTCAGAAAAGTGTTGGATTAAGCCACCCATCATGACGAAGCCCACACACAAGGACCCATAAATATACCCACAAAAAACAGTACTTAACAATAATTAGCCCAATAACAACAATAATCACAATTTATTGAGCTTAAATAATAAACTCTAATTATTTATCATCAAATTAATTTGGGTCCAAAATTAAATTCAACATTGATTTATGTTCGTCCATAAAATTATTCCAACAAACCATGTGTAATTAAATAGAAAGGCCATTGTGGGGAAAGCTCGATAAAGTATGCAAACTTTGATTTTTGATTCAATTGATTGTAATTTGAACATATATAATGGTGCTTGTCTTCTTTATTTGCTATCTATGTCACATTAGTGTGTTGCATGGACTATTAAGTACGAACCCCGTCAGTGACATTTGAACCCTTTATATTGCGTGAGTTATTTGAGTTGTATTAAATTATGCACTGCACCTCATATAATTTAAGCAAGTATCCTCTTTTTTCCTGAGATGACACCTCTAATTTGAAGTGTAGAATGTACCTTGAAAGACAAAATGCACAATACTAAGTTATTAAGGATATATTTTACACTATAAATCCTCCCCTCTCATCATTTTTCATCCAAAATCCAAACTCACACACATATGCTAACCGTTAATGAAAACAAAAAGAAAAAATGAAAGTGAAACAAAACTATGGTCTATAGAGGATTCACTCAACGAGTTGTAGTACCTATGATGTATCTACGAAGGGGCTGTATGTCTATGCCCTCTTTCTATAATACATTAACAAATCACAAGAAAAGGTAAGCATGTAACAAAATGTTACAATGTCAGACAAGACAGAAAAATAACAAAAGGCACGCTCGGTAGAATACTTTTATCCGCAGTTTCTGTGGCTAGTGATTTACAACATGAATCCAAATACAAGGCATATCCATCCATTTCCACAGTGGCAGTCAGTGCACTTAGATGGCAGCCCTCATTGCTCCTCTAGCAGCCTCCCGCTTCGTCTCAGCAGCCTTACCACTGCCTCGGAAGTACATATACACTTGCGGTATTCAACCAAAGATAAGAAGAAAAAAAGTGGATATGTGCTTTGGTTAGGTGCATTCAAAAATAAGTGCTGGCAGCACAACTTAGAACTAGTGTTGAAACTTCGACAAGAAGTATAGCCAAACCTGAAGAACCTAGCTAGATACTGGCCAATGTTTCAAGGCAGAAGAGTCCAAATCCAATAAAGTAGAAAATCTTCAAGCAAAATGAACCAAAGTGAAATAAATTATATATCTTTCAGACATAATTTTCATTGATTGGGTTTTGCAGCATGTGCTTTAAAAACTTTAACATGGCCGGTGCACAAATCTTGGATTGGATTAGCAAGTCTAAGATCGCTTAAATTGAATGGCAATGTTTCACAAATGACAGTTAAGCAGAGCGCAAGGAATGAGAAAAGCTTCAGGACAGGCATACTTACTCCAATCAAAGTATGATCACCAACCACATCTATGGCGGACAGAATGCCCCTGCATCAATGAGTAGGCAGTGCCAAGAGTTTAGGCAAAACAATGAGAATAACTCCAGCATCTTGAAAATATGGAACATAAATCTCTGCCTTCTTAGCTATTATAGGATCGCTTAGAATACAGTTCAGATAATTTAGGTGAAGAGAGATTTTATGTACATATCCTAGGTTCAAGTCAAATTCTGTATTCTGTTCACAGATAGGTCTTTTCACTTTTACTATAGAAAATGGCAACAGAAAGCTTTCCCCACTAAGTGAAGCCAGCTACATACATCAAACAAGGTCAATGTGTTCTATCAAAAACCAAGATTTTGAAAAGGTCATTCTGAATTCTCAATCTCATTACACTGTTAAAGACTTAAAGCCATGTAACCATTAGCCAATAAGAAATATTGTGATATTAAACAAAGTGAGTAAACATACGTCAGGGATTTTCCTTTGAAGACTATAGGAGGAGCAACTGCAGCTAAGATGCAGAATCCAATGTGAAGCTGTAAGAAGAAAAGAATAAGGGAATAATTCAGTTCCGGCCCATGTTTGAAACATAGCATACATGCATAAAGCAAAACAGTCACCTTACCAGGTAAAACATGAAAAAGAATCCGAATTTGAAAGCACTATCAGTCCTGCAAAAACTACAATGCAGCAAATTCAAAATCAAGAGCATAAGCAAATCAGAAGGATCAAAATATGGGAAACAAGAAGGATGATCCACTAGCCCATGGACCTAGTGGCATAGTATGCATGCAATAGTATCATATTTTGAAGAATAATCCATATATTTATTTGAGTGAAGCAAAGAAATAAATGGAAGACAAAAGACACTACTAGCAGACAACAAAGTCTCTTTTTTAAAGTAAGTCCAAAAACCTAAGGAAAGAAAACAATACGAGTACGGAGAGGAATACTATAAATCATCTTGAAATAAAAAGGGCATCATGTGATAGAACAACATTATTCAAATGATAAAGCTAAAGCTCTCCAGTTTCATTGGAAGTGGAAACCCCTTCCAAATATGACGTACAGAAAAGCTGATAGTTAATGATAGCATTCTGATTAAGTGACCATCTCTGAATCACATAAATAGAGCATATCTTCGGAAGATCTTTTCCTCTTCCCTCTTCCTTCTTTGAGGTACAATGACAGCATGTAAATACAAGACTACAATCCTCTGCAAACTACCTAAGTCTCACACCATTAGCCAAATCCTAACGGCTTTCTACTCCTCATTCACATGAACAAATCACTCTTCATTCACAAGAATGACTATGTTTTGGTGCAGATAAGAATTCAAATGCATCACTTCGTTTACTTTGCAAATGGATGAACGATGATGAATGTAGATTACAATATTATCCAATAGTGATAAAATGAGTATTTGAATGAGACACAAAAAAATAGATGAAGAAATAATATTATTGCATAAATATTCCCCAAAATTCAGCGTGATAATATAGATTGATGACAACATAATTTCAGGAAAATAAAAATATGACAAAATATCTAAATAAGTCCTCATAAATGTATCAAGTCTCATATTTTGAAAGTTTTAAATTAGTTGCTCATATTTTAAAAAAGAGGAACAATATAGTCCCAACAAACCAAGTTCTCTCTCATTCTAAAATGTCAAGCCCCTATTTGAGATTTCCAAAATGTGAAGTGCCAATTATCTCCCGATACATTTGTTAGTGATCAATCTAGGTACCTACCCGAAATAATATAAAAGAAAATACGGGGACTTCAGTGGAACAACTCAATCAGTTTCGAAGCTCTTGGATCTCTCGTACAAACAAATCCATATAGCCATTCATTAGCCCCGGCCTACCCCATGTCTCCCTCGATTTGATGTGGTTTTTCTTGACAGCAGCACCTACCTCACTGCCTTCATCCATCACTGACTTAATGGCTTTACTCAAGCTCTCTTTTGACACCCACCCATTGTCCCCTCTTTCAACCTCAACCGCCACTCCCAGCTCCTCAACGAGCAGCTTTGTGTTCAAGATCTGGTCACCAAGGTGTGGAACCAGCACTATCTGCTTCTCACTCATCAAAGACTCCCACATGGAACCAAATCCACAGTGATTCACAAAGCACCCTACTGATTTGTGGTTCAATATCAATGGCTGTTGAACCCAACCCCTTGTAACCACTCCTCTTCCCTTCACCCTCTCTTCGAAGCCCTCAGGCAGCGCCTCCTCCACATTCTCACACCCCACTGGAGCCTTCAAAGATACCAAAAAGGGGTACCCCGAAAGTTCAAACCCCAGCAACAGCTCTTGGAATTGTGATTTCTCCAAGTTGAGTTGAGACCCAAATGCACAGAAAACAACAGAAGCGGGTTCAAACTTACCAAGCCACTCAGCATAACGCTCTTCCAACTTCCCCTCAGCAACCTCCTCAGGCAACACTGGCCCAGTTAAGAGCACTTGCTTTTTGTACTGCGAAGCAATGTAATCACAGAAGCTACCTTCAATCTCTCTGCTTGTTCTGATGGCAATGGCATCGCTTACTCCCAAGGCCCTAGTGATGCGCTCATAGAAAGTAATGTTACCTTCTCCAGCAGGTAGTGATATGAACATCAACTGCTTAGTTTCCTCGTCACCACGAAGCACCACTTTGGATGAAGGGTACCCTTTTGGTGGGTGGCTCAGCTCCTCCACAGTAAGGTCCCTACCCTCGGGAACATTCCTAGCAGGGACAAGTGCAATAGCCAAGCTAGCTGCACAAACAACATTGTAACAAATGGACTTTATGCCAAAGTTCTTGGCAGTTTCTGGGATCCAATATGCAGCATCGTAGAACACAAAGTGAGGTTTTGTTGTGGAGAGTGCTAGCTCCACTTGGTCACGGGTGCGGTCAAAGGCTGTGAATAGGAGGCTGTTCATGGAGAGGGGAATCTCTGAGGCAGTCTCTGTGCCAAGAGGGAGGCCATCTACGTGGGGGACAGTGACGGTGTGGAAGGTGATGAGGTGTGGGTGGCGATTCAGGTGATGAAGCTGAAGCTGAGCTTTGTGGGGAAGCAACAAAGTGATTTTGTGGCCTCTTTTGGCTAACTCGTTAGAGAGGTGCAGGAAAGGAGTCATGTGACCCGTGGCAAACCATGGGAACATAGCTATGTGAAGCTTGTTGACGGAGGTGTCTGGTTTGGCCATTTCTTTGGGGTACTAGATGCTGTTGGTTAATCGTAGGTGGTTTCATCTTCATCCATCATCTATATAAGGATGAGTGCTTCTCTCTATGGCCACAGAATGGAGAGGGAACTGTGACAAAAACATTGTTGGGGAAATTAATGAACGGAAAACGACACCCAACCTAGCATTGATGTTTAACTGGGTTTTTCTTTTTTCCCCCTTTTTTAAGGATTTATCCAAGGTTAAGAAAGAGAAAAAAAAACACAAAAAAAAAAGTTGAGTTGGGAAGATGAGTTTTAGGCTCTATTTGCTTCATCGTATAGGATATAATTTAGACATGATAATATTAAATATAATAATGTAAGGTATAATAATATAGTATAAAAAATTTATTATATAAGTTTTTATACTATCTATTGTTTATGAGCATGCGAGCACGACCAGTTAGGGGTAGAAAGGGACCAAGGGGTGACGATTGGTTAGGGGTAGGCGACAAGTAGGGAATGACAAGTGGCAATTGGTGGCGACCAACAGTGGACTGGCAGTGTAAGATGGGTGGCGGGTTACTATCGGTGATGGGTGGGGGTGGCATATTAATATAAAAGAGTAATTCATTATTAATTTAGGATTGACCAATAAAAATAATATTATAAGATGTTATCAGGTCTCTTGGAAATTATTAACTTAATCCTATAATCATAAGATAAAAATAACTTCATAGTATAATATTGTATTATCATATGTAATACTAAATATGTGATAAAAATTGACTTTATAATATTAACTAGTACTATCAATCCTTATACTATATATCAAATATGACCTTAGTGCTTAAAAACTTATATTTTTAAGGTTTCTTGACCATTTAGAAAATCTTCTTTTTCTATATTCTAGACCACCATAAGTTTTACATTGAAAAATGAGCTTTTTGCATCTGATCAAAACTTCTAAAACAATTTTCTTTTTTCTTAGGCTATGATTGAGAGTTTTGTGGATGATCAAAAGGAATAACTAATAATATAATAGAAAAAAATAGGTGAGAAGTAGAGTAAAAGAGATTATGTTACTTATTTATTTGAAAGTTATTTTCATTTCCTCCTTGAACCTCTAATTTGGAGGATTAAAAAAGCTTGATTTTGAGTAAGAAAGAAGGGACACATTATTATTTACTAGCCATATCACTCCCTCCCCTAAAATTAATTCCAAACAATGATCATTTAACTTTAACCTTGTCACTCTTTACTATTCCCTATATTTGTATTCTCCGAATCATAACTTTAGCATTGCATTTAGGTTATTGGTTTGCAAAATTCTTTTATATTTTACCATAATTTTAAATCTAGAATGACATAGCATAATTATTAATTTTTAAATAAATAAGTGGGTTGTGCCAATTTATATTAACGATATAAATCAAATTAAATTCTTTAATCTCCCTAGCAGTACAGTTCAGTTCTTTTTATTTTTATTTTACAAAATAACACATAGTAGGTTGTTTACTTTTCTTTCTTTTTTTTTTTTTTTGCCTAACATATCGGTGAATCTTACTTTTGTAAACCATATTGGTGAATCTTCTTTTCATTTTTGTTTTTACAAATCCGCTTGACACATTGATATATTTTATTTTTATTATTTCTTAAAAAAATAAAATCCGCTCGATAATATGGTGGTTTCTTTTAGAAAGTTTTATGTTATAGTGAACATTTTAGGATGTTTAAAAATAGAGGAAATGATAAGAAAAGAAGTGGATAAATTCAAAATATGTGTTTGGAAGTGTTAATTGGAGAGAGAGAGTGGATTTGATGTGGAGGGGACTTCAAGGCCGCTCAAAGTCTTCTTTTACATATTTTATTGACCCTTTAAATTAGATGTAATGACACATAAATTTTAGACAATAATTTTATTATTTTATAATCTCTCATATATAAAAAATATATTTATAAAAAAAATTAGATAAAAGGATTTATACACCTTTCTATTTCATTCAATAGGTCCCAAACAACAAAATAACCCCTCACGGTCAGTCCACTCCTCACTTTTCTTCTTTGTTCCGTTAATAACCCCTCCGTTTCATCATTTTAAAATTCTCGATCAATGCCTTAAATTCTCTTACTGTTCACCTTTTGAGTCGGGTCGAGTAGTTGTATCCTGTGGTGCAAAACTTCTTGAAGTTCACGACAGCTATGGATATTGAAGTACACGTGACATAAATAAATCATTGGATTTGGATTTTTCTGGCTTGAAACATTGGTCAGATTTTTCATCATATTTACTAATAAGGAACGAAGGGTATCATTTTCCCTTTTCCCAACTCACATGCCTCATTTCAGTATGTTGTACTTTTGGGATGTTTTCGTTACAGCATAGCATGTGAAGAAGAAAGTGATGGATATTTTTTCTTTCGTGGCTTGAGCCTTGAGCCAACAAACTCTTAAAGTTTTTAATGTATGAAATTCATTTAAAACTTTTAATACCCATTTTTTTCTCTCAACCAATACCCTTAGGGCCATAACTAAAAGAATCCATAACTAAATATGAACACTGTGTCATTAAATGGAAAGAACATTGTGGGAAAAGCTCAATAAAGCATGCAAACTTTTATTTTTGATTCAATTGATTGTATTTTTCATTGAAGACATATAATGGTGTTCGTCTGCCTTTATTTGCTATAGATGTCACATTAATGTGTTGCATGGATTATTAAGTACAAACCCCGTCAGCGACATTTGAACCCTTCATATTGCATGGGTTATTCGAGTTGTTTAAATTATGCACTGCACCTCATAATTTAAGCATCCTCTTTTTTCCTGAGATGACACCTCTAATCTAAAGAATGTACCTTGAAAGACAAATGCAAGACAAAATGCACAATACTAAGTTACTAAGGGTATATTTTACACTACAAGTCCTCACCTCTCATTATTTCTCCTTCAAAACCCATATTCACAAACATATCCCAACCGTTAATGACAAAAACAAAAAGTAAAAAGAAAAGTGAAACAAAACTATGGTCTATAGAGGATCCACTCAAAACAAGTTGTAGTATGTATGATGTATCTACGAAGGGGCTGTATGTCTACGCTCTCTTTCTATAATACACAAACAAATCACAAGAAAAGGTAAGCATGTAACAATATGTAAGACAGAAAAATAACATGAGGCACGCTCGGAAAAATACTTTTATCCGCAGTTTCTGTGGCTAGTAATTTACAACATGAATCCAAACATAAGGCATATCCATCCATTTCCATAGTGCCAGTCAGTGCATTTAGATGGCAGCCCTCATTGCTCCTCTAGCAGCCTCCCGCTTCATCTCAGCAGCCTTACCACTGCCTCGGAAGTACATATACACTTGCTGTATTCAACCAAAGATAAGAAGAAAAAAAGTGAATATGTGCTTTGGTTAGGTGCATTCAAAAATAAGTGCTGGCAGCACAACTTAGAACTAGTGTTGAAACTTCGACAAGAAGTAAAGCCAAACCTGAAGAACCCAGATGCTGACCAATGTTTCAAGGCAGAAGAGTCCAAATCCAATAAAGTAGAAAATCTTCAAGCAAATGAGCCAAAGTGAAATAAATTATATATCTTTCAGACACAATTTTCATTGATTGGGTTTTGCAGCATGTGCTTTAAAAACTGTAAGATGGCCGGTGCACAAATCTTGGATTGGATTAGCAAGTCTAAGATCGCTTAAATTGAAAGGCAATGTTTCACAAATGACAATTAAGCAGAGCGCAAGGAATGAGAAAAGCTTCAGGACAGGCATACTTACTCCAATCAAAGTATGATCACCAACCACATCTATGGCGGACAGAATGCCCCTGCGTCAATGAGTAGGCAGTGCCAAGAGTTTAGGCAAAACAATTGAGAATAACTCCAGCATCTTGAAAATATGGAACATAAATCTCTGCCTTCTTAGCTATTATAGGATAGCTTAGAATACAGTTCAGATAATTTAGGTGAAGAGAGATTTTATGTACATATCCTAGGTTCAAGTCAAATTCTGTATTCTGTTCACAGATAGGTCTTTTCAATTTTATTTTAGTTAGAAAATGGCAACAGAAAGCTTTCCCCACTAAGTGAAGCCAGCTACATGGATAAAACAAGGTCAATGTGTTCTATCAAAAACCAAGTTTTCAAAAAGGTCATTCTAAATTCTCAATCTCATTACACTGTTAAAGCCATGTAAGCATTAGCGAATAAGCAATATTGTGATATTAAACAAAGTGAGTAAACATACGTCAGGGATTTTCCTTTGAAGACTATAGGAGGAGCAACTGCAGCTAAGATGCAGAATCCAATGTGAAGCTGTAAGAAGAAAAGAAAAGGGAATAATTCAGTTCCGGCCCATGTTTGAAACATAGCATACATACATTAAAACAGTCAACTTACCAGGTAAAACATGAAAAAGAATCCAAATTTGAAAGCACTATCAGTCCTGCAAAAATTACAATGGAGCAAATTCAAAATCAAGAGCGTAAGCAAATCAGAAGGATCAAAATATGGGAAACAAGAAGGATGATCCACTAGCCCATGGGCCTAGTGGCATAATATGCGTACAATAGTATCATATTTTGAAGAATAATCCAAATATTTATTTGAGTGAAGCAAGGAAATAAATGGAAGACAAAAGACACTACTAGCAGACAACAAAGTCTCTTCTTTAAAGTACGTCATTAAAAAACCTAAGGAAAGAAAACAATACAAGTATGGAGAGGAATACTATATATATCATCTTGAAACAAAGTGGGAATCATGTGATAGAACAACAATATCCAAATGATAAAGCTAAAGCTCTCCAGTTTCACTGGAAGGGGAAACCCCTTCCAAATATGACATACAGAAAAGCTGATAGTTAATGATAGCATTCTGATTAAGTGACCATCTCTGAATCACAGAAATAGAGCATATCTTCAGAAGATCTTTTCCTCCTCCTCCTCCTTTGAGGTGCAATGACAGCATGTAAATTCAAGCCTACAATCTTATGCAAACTACCCAAGTCCCACACCATTAGCCAAATCCTAACGGCTTTCTACTCCTCATTCACATGAACAAATCACTCTTCATTCACAAGAATGACTATGTTTTGGTGCAGATAAGAATTCAAATGCATCACTTCGTTTACTTTACAAATTCAAGACTTCCATGGATACTGCCAGAATTTTATAGCACTCATAAGCTTCAAGTTTGCTCTTTTAAAATCCCATAATGCCCAGTTCCTCAAGAACAAAATTTGATCTTACACAAGTGAAGTTACACTAACGGGAAAAAAAAAAGAAAAAAAAAAAGAAAAATCTTGCGATTATTTACCAGCAAAAATCAGACAGCCAAATGCGTGGAAGTATAGGAAATAATTACCTAAAAGCACGATATAATGGGCGATACCAAAGGACATATGCTCCAGGAACTCCAGATATGAAGTAGATGAGAGCAAGAAACCATATTTTTACACCTACAATAAGAAATGGCAAGTTCCACATGCATGGAATTTGCTGATGTCAGATTTGTGATTTGAGCCATTCATTAACCCAGAAAGATTATCGCTCCATATCTAAACTGACCTTCTCCCTTAATCCAAGCTGAAGTGACAGCGATAATATTCCAGAAAAGGCACACCACTAATCCTGCACCATATCATTTTTCATCATTGACTGTAGATCAGATCCCACGCTTAAATAATTTTTTGTTGTAACAAAACATGACTTGCATACTGTACATTATGGATACATTCTATATAAGACCATAATAAAAATAAAAAAAGCAGCTTCACTAAGCTGAGAATGATTAAATTAAGAATGCATTCATCATGCCAATGTCTTACTTAACACCAACAAGGTTAATGGCTTGAATAATTCAGACAAAACCAAATTAGCAAATATTACACTAGCTATTGTTACACATTTCACCTCTCCAAGGCTTCACCTTTTCTGATAGCCTTTCATTTATTTATATATTTTAGGGGTCCAGTAAAAAAGATTGCCTTTAACAGTATAGGATGTAATTGTTAATTAAAAAAATGCTGCAATATGCAACCTCTCTTCTATTTCTACTTTACACACACCCCCAAGAACACCACTAATCATCACCATCAAAAGACCCCTCACATAGAATTGGCTCAAGAAAGAGACGAAAGAACAAAAAAAAAAAAAAAGAGATAATCAATGTACATGATGAGACAGCTACAAGAATTTATGGCTTGAAAACAGCAACATAACCCAAACGCAGGACCACCAACAACAAAAGATAGGCTACCATACCTAACAATGAACTAAATGCAACATATTGCAGTCTCTGAAGATGTATTGGGATTTCGTTAGCAATATCATGATGGATAATTGGGAAAAATGGTGGCCAATTCTTCTCCTCAAGAACAATTCCAGCTGCAAAACAAAATGTAATTATGAACTCAAACAATAAGAGCAGAAATCAAGGTTATTTCCCAAGCAAAAAGTACTAGTTCAAACTTTTCTAAGAGATGATTTCACAGACGTAGGATAGGTGGAATGGTGCATGCAAGCGAACACCTATGGTCTGAAGTGGTAGTGTTCTTACACCATTCAAATACAAGGAAACAAGTAAACTTAACCCACAAAAATCAAATAATGAATATCCAGAAAATGTGAAATACCTCGTGCAGCAGCTTCTTCTTTCCGTCTGACTACCTGCATTTCACAAATTTAAATACCTTATAAAGCAGGTGAACTTGAGGCACATATGATAAGGAATCAACAATTCAGTAGACAAGGCTTCATACATACAAACTTAACTGAAAATAAGTATGAAGGCACTCATTTGAAACATGGAATATAAGACATCATGATTTGTAAAAGGTAGCATATTTAAGAAGATGCATAATTCCAGAGATCAACCTATCTTCAACTCATAACAATTTCAAATGTCCGAATCTCCAAAGTTTTTATTTTTATTTTTTTCAAGAAAAAGTAACATGGTAATAATACAGATCTCATTCAAGTATTCACCAAAAAAGGAAAAAAACTAGGGATAGAATTACAATTAAGAAGTTCTAAAAAAAGAAAGCTCAATTCAGGAACAATCAACCACATAAGTGTTTAATTACGTCAATATTTTGTTTTCCAAATAGCCACTTCTCTGGCTAATTGTTTTGTTCCTAAACCGGAAACATTTTAAAGAGGAATTGAAAAATTCTAACTTGGCAAACTAGTTTCTCTGGACAAAATGATTTAATATGCAAGGGAATGAAGATTATATTATGTACATGATAAGGGGAAGAGAAGATAAAGGAAACCAAAAGACAACACAAGGGAGGAGACCATTCCAACCTCAATAGGTATCAACTAAGGCAATTCTTGGCAATAATGTGTACAGCATGCGAGGACTCATATTATACCTGTTCCCGTCTTCTCAATTCAGCTTCCTTGGCTTGGAGTTCCTTTTCCTTCTTTTTCAAATCCTAATGTTGAAAAAGTTCATAATTAGAAAACCCAAAAATCAATTCTTTGAACAATATATGATATATTTATAAATGAGAAAAAGAGAGTTGGATATTTCAAGTGTCTTAATTTTATTACACATACCGTTGATGCATCAAGGGGTATATCAACTGTCGCACCAAAGTAATTATAATCAACAGGTTCAGGATTGAGCGGTGCAAGCCTTGAATTTGTGGCAGGGGCAACACTTCCAGGATTCTGCAAGTTTAAAACATTAAGATGCAGGTATAGGCAAGCAGTTGACAATGATATATGAGCTTTTTTTTTTCCACCCTAGGGGCAGAAGATAGTTAAAAGTGTTATTTTTGGAAACACTTAAGAACGATTTGAAAAAAAAAAATAATGGTTGATGATTTTCTTTATTACTAATATGACGTTCATTCTTTTACTGCCCAATTTCAGCTCTAACCAATTTCAACCCATTAAAGATAAGAGGAAACCAAAAACAAAGTACCCTAGACAACATTCAGGATCAAGTTTTTCTTTTAGGTGTGACAGAAGCATTTGGCATTTATTATACTTAATAAAAACTATAAAGAGAGTTGGTAATGGGCCCAGATCTAATGTCCTATAGCATAAAGAATAGAGCAGAAAAGAGACTATGATCCTCCAACTTTGCAGACAATACTTCCGTTACAAGGTAGCTCACTAAAGTAGAACAAACAAGATTGTTCCCTGAAGAATTATCACATATGGTCATGACTTTTAAAATCATCAAAATACAACATCATGCATTTTAACATATTATGATTTACTGACAGCTAAATTAGAACACTCACTGTAGTGTAAAATGCGCCTCCACTATAATTTGATTGGCTTGAAGATTTACCCCTTACAGCTGGATCCTGTCAGTGTATACCAAATTTGAAGGATCAAGCAAGAGCATATGGCCCAAATACATATAGCATACTTTTACCAGGAAACACAAAAGCAAACTTGAGAAGCAAGTAAACATAAGACTATTCCAGCTGGGAATAAGATATACCAAGGCCGAAACAACTGAAGATTCTAAAATCCTCAATACTCTAATTCCCAAATTACAAAACACAAACACATCATAAATTAATACAATCATCATAGATATCATCAGTGTAAGATTGATCTTATCTTTTCGATTAAGGATAGCTTAGAATTTGTCCCAAATGTATTTCCATAGATATTTGTATAAAGTTGTAAAATTTCTTTTCCTGCTAGCAAGACCTTTAAGCCTAGTGAAAGATGAGTCAAGAAACTTTGGTCTTCAAGGCTAAAACATAAGCAGATAACTTGAGATCCTACACACAAATAAAATCAAACAAAAAAAGTATGGAACCGAAAAACAGTTTCCTTGACTACAACAACCACAGTATCAAACAAGTCAACGGACAATCAAACCATCAAACCACAAGAATTCCCGAAACCTCAAAATCCAAAAACAATAATACATCAAATGTTGCAGGCTCAAACATCGCTGACACAGATTAAATTCACAAAAAAAGTGCATACCCAGTTGACAAAAACTCAACCTTTTTTTTCGTATTAAAAACTCAACTTTATGAAAGCAACAATTGTGGCGTGAACAGAGGAAAAAAAGAACTTACAGAGAAGGGATTGACTTCTTCTTCATCAAAGGGGTTCTTGTCGTACCGACCAGCCATGGAAGGAGGTTGAGGGAGCTAAGAAGAAAACCAGACTCTGAATTTGGAAACCAGAGAATGCAATAGAAGATCTAACACAGAAATCAGAGTCAAAAGGGCTCTAAGGGAGAGAGAGAAGGAAAAAAAAAAAAGATTTTGGGATTTTAGGAGTAGAAATTTTGAAACTTCTTATGCAAGGGAATGGCAGCAAGAGAGAGAGGACGACGGGTATGATAAAATGTAATGATGCCTTGGACAAAGAAAAGGTCTTTGGTCTGCTTTAGTACGCTGCCCCCGAGAGAAACAGAGGGAGGGACTGTTTTTTTATTCAACCTTGTTGTCATAAAAGAGAATATTTGGAAAAATATTTTCAAAAGTGATTTAATTACATGGATTAGTTGTTGATTTTATCGTTCATATATACTTGGCATCTAGTGTAGTAATCTTTTTTTGGTGAATAAATAGTTTTTGTCTTTTTATTAATATTTTTTCTTGTAATGATGCCTGGCCAGATAGGCTTGAAATTATAATTTCTTGTAAGCTATTAAAAGGAAAGTTATCATTGGTTTCCTAATCATTTTTAAGAATGAATTGTTTTGCTTATTGAAATGCAAATTTAATGTACTTATTGAGATAATTAGCCTTCCAGTTCATGCTGCAACACTTTTTTTGAACAAATTTCCAAATATTGTTAGAATAACACCAGACAAGACAAATAAACCAGTTTATATTGTTATATAGTGCATTGCTTTAATAATGTCAGCCGGTTTAAAAAACTCAAATAAAAAACATAAAATCTGGGGTTATAATTGTTCATTCTTTTAATGATCCACCCGAATATAATGGTGCATTCCATGACAAAATGATATATTTTTTTTCCTTTTCGCACGAATGATGATGAGGTAATCAAAATTTCCTTTTAATGGTTATTTCAAATCGAATGAAAGCCTGAAGAAGTGTGTATCTTAACTGGGTAAAAGAAAAACATAATCATCCACGCAGAAAAAGGTAATCAATATTTTTTTGTCTAAATGTATGTTGTGTAATATCTGTCTTGAACAAGCCAATATCTCAAACTTTCTTACAGATAATGAAGTGATTATTTCTTTCCTTTATTTTTTTTCAAAAAAATGTTCTACCATTTTGGTCTCAGTGTCTTACCATAGGGAAATGGATTGAAAATTTATGCAGAAGCAGGTACCAAAACCACTTAGCATGCTTTATATATATATATATATGCTATGCTACAGGTCAACTACTGCTTTTTCATTCTTAATAATAAGTAATACAAAAACTTGTACGGTTTCAATTAATTATTATTTAACAAATTCGTTTGTTGAAATTCTTAAACCTTCGATTGGTCAAATGTTCCAAAAGTAACAAAAACTAGTTGTTCAAAATCGTTCTAGTATTTTAATGACTTTCTGCAAATGAAGCTAGATTAAAAATTGTTGAATGATAGGAGGCCAAATTGCAATGTCTAACAACATTCAAATCAGAACATCCTCAGGTATAATATGAACAGAATATTTTGGTCACAACGCAGTTATATTAGTTTTGATATAATAAGGATAATTAACACTTAATTCATTTTTGTTAATCGGAAAAGCAGAAAGTCATGTCATGTGACTGTAAGCCAACACCATAATCTTACATTTGATGCAATAATTTTGTTTTATGGAACATTTGATGCAATCATTAATTAACATTGCCGAATCCCTCTCACGAACTAATAAAAATATGTTAAACATGACCCAATAAAATATAAAACCCTCCTTAAAATAGTTTAATTGACAGCAAATTTGTCGTCTGTGTGTTCACTTCGTTTAAGTTATGGCGTTGTTAAGTTGTTTGTAGGTTCAAAATCAAAATAATTGGAATGAATGAACCACCAAAATTGACTAGCGGCCACCCAAACGTGCCCTTTACGCCTTTCCCTACATGTCCTTCTAGACGCTTGCAAGGGCGTCCCCTTTCTCAAAAAAGGATAAACAAATTCACATTTTTCTCCAATCAACATTCAACAAGGCCTTATCCTATATATATATAGCTGAAATTCAATGCTTGAATTTAATTCCTGCCGGCGGATTTTCATTAGGTCATGACAAAATTTCGACTGCATTAATACTCATTACAAATTCTTGGATCCCTTACTTAAACAAGGATGGCATACCAGCATACCCGCTAATTAATAAATCAAATATTTTCACTATTATTAAAATATTACAATACCATGCCAAATTAAATCAGTTAAGCACCATTGCATAAGTATCTAAAATCGTTCATATTTTTACTGCATTTAGGTAATGCAGTCTTAGTGCTATACTTAGCATTACCTCGCCCTGATGTTGAAAGTGAGATGAATTACTTTAAATCTGGTCTGGTGAAAGCAATTTTACTAGAACCAACCTGTAGAACCTAATAGATCAAGATCTAAATTAAAGTAACAAGTGCTTTTTAAGATTGAGAATAACAGCTACACAACAAACCAAATTTTGATCCAAACTTTATCCCACTGCATGAGCAGGACCAACTCCATTTCCTAAACTCCCACCATATTCACATCGTCCTACATAAAAAATTTTGGAACATGGACAGCCAAAACCACCACAAGAAGATGGTAAACTTTTTTCATTTGATCTATAATGATAACACAACAAGCTGAATATATGTTAATTACATTAAAATGAAAAAACAAAAAAAGAAGGTGGGGTGTGGGAATTGTGTTGAGAGAAAGAACAAAGAAAGAGGCTATGAAGAAAATCCGGATAACAACAAAAGAATATAAAGAAAACATATAATTCTTTTCAAAAATTGAATGAATTAAGCATCCACTCAGCTACAACAACTAAATTATGACTATAAATAAGGCTAATATGCCTGTGAATTGAAGGTTAACATATCCAACCAGCTTTAGCTACACGAACCACTAAGACCGTTGGCCACCACGCCGTCGTCTTATGCGTCTTTGGTCACTCTTAAATGGATCAACCCAGTTTTTGTCCTCAGCAACAGCTTTGTTCCAGCGCTCTTTGAAGGTTTCAAGTTCCCATGTTGACTGCCTTCGTATCTGCCCAGTCCATGTTAAAATGTAAACAATGTCGTTTGCAAGACATATTGTGATCAACACAACACTTGATTATAAATGTGGTTTCAAAAGCCTCACCTCAGTTCGCATATCGATTCCGGCTCCACCTTGTCTCTGCTTAGCAAAGGAAAGAAAACCAATAAGAAAATGAATCTTAGGAACATTTAGGATGGTTAATAAAATAGGATTATAGACAAGAACCATGTAAATGTCATCAAAGAGACGGAGACTGTACCTGGCTTGCACTTCTGAGTTTTGAAACCTGCGAAAAGCGAAATAGAAAACTTAATAGTTACAAGTAGAAAGAGGCCACAACAAACTAGTGAAAAGTTTGTACTTCTGGAGAATCTCTCTTTCACAGATCCTCAGTTAATTGCAAGAAAAATATCAAATCTATCTACTAAATTAATTCAACCGAGGATGATTTCTCCTGAACTGATCAATGTTAGTTCCTAAAAAGCACTAGCAATGACAGCAGACCAAGGAAATTGTAGGATACAAAACCAATTCCATAATTTGGAGAGGAAGGAGGCAAATACCTTTGCTGTACCATAACCACTCCCACCCAAGGTTTGTATTGCCTTGTGAACAACATATTCTCTATCAACAACTCCCACATTTTTAGTTCGATCTCCCTGAAAAATGACATTGACCTCACTTGAATGATACTTGTCATGCAGAAAATAAAGCATACAGACGAGGACAAGAAAAGTAAGTGCAGGTCAGCCTACTGAATATGTGATATATAAATTGAATGGATGAACATAAGACATGATGACACATTCCAAATTGACGTGCTACCACTGTCATATGAATATGTGTAAAGGAACATCTCACAACTCTATCCCTCGTCAACTGTGGTAGCAAACTAGTATTGCCCAATATCATGTAAGAAGATATGAGACATTAAAACAAAAGGTTTTCAACTTATCCCAAGAGATTACTGGCACTCCAACATTCGTGCATCATTTAAAGACCACAGCATGCACTTGATTGGCTATATATTTTTTTTTATCACTGCTAAGAACAAAAACCATTGTAGGAGGAGCTCCCATTGGAGAGGAAAATAGAAAGGAGGGAAAGAATTCTAATACAACTTATAAACCTTGTCCAGAAAATGTGTAATTCTCACCTGCGCACAATATCCGAGTTTCATATCCATTCCCCATCCATGGACAAGATCATTCTGCAGAAAATGCAAAAGATATATAATGGTGAGTTACCGATATTGAAGGCCAAGAACGTGAAATATTTTGACCTATTAGTAATCAAGAAACTTTGATTTCTAAAAATTTCAAATGAGACAAGGTTAAACTTCATCAGGAAGTCAATCAAAACAAAATCCAAGTGCATCAGAATAAGTGTTCATTTCTGCTGCTAGATGAAGGAAGAAAGTCCATACATAGCCTCATCCCTATAAACATACGGCTATCACTCTGATAACTTGAAAAACTGACATGAGGAAACAACAGTAACGATGGTACACTTAGAGGAAACCAAATTCATGGATAATTTTGAAAAAAATTCATGATTTGTCTTATGATAGAACTTAGATTTAATATTTGGATTGACCACAGAAAGATTTAGTGTTCACATGGACCTTGGAAATATTACCTGTATAAGATGCCAAGTACAATACCAGGCAGATCGAGAGAAAACTGGAGCCATACCCTCCACAAACCTACACAAGTTGTATTGAAGGTTGTGTCATTCATATTTGCATGCCATGATTTACCATAAATCACCACAAAGTGATCAGCCTTTCGTTTTGTTATTATATGAAAAATTGTCATGTCGTGAGTGGACAATCGAATTGCTTTTTCCTCATTACAATCTACAAATATAGACTTGATGGAACATCAGAACAAATTCAAAGATCTCTTGCCATGTTGATGGCAGATGGAAGGACAGGCATGAACAAGATCCAGCTTGAAAAATAACAATTACCCAGTGCATGGTGGCCCTTCGCTAGCATCTGAACACCTTGTACTGCCTCTGCGTTCATAGACTCTTCTGCATAAAGAAACATACAGCGTAAGTACAATTAACAAAGATTAGAAAGAACATATGAGTAGTCTCTGACAAAAAGTCACCTATGCACTTTCTTGGTTCTGGCTCTAACTGTAATTCTATGATGTATCTCTGTTGAATTTGGGTCAAGAGCAGGTTGAGATATCTCTAAACCTTCTTCCTTAACAATTTGAACATATCTGCAAGAACAGAAGACTGTATTAAATTCTATCCCTAATATGACGAGTATAAAAGCCTTTCAAGAGGTTATTATGACTAGCCTTAAAATCAAAACAAGATCAAGAATATAAACCCGACAAATAACCTCTTATACCACGATACCAAACAAGCAAAGATTTCTTAACCAATCTAACTCAAGCTTAATAATCTAATAAGGATAAGAGTGTTTGCACATAAAACAGGGAGAAAATTCAAAGTCAATTTTCATCCAACTTTCAAGTTTAAAAAAGTGGGAAAAAAATCATATCATCATGTAATAAAATAAAACTGATTTTTTTTTCCCCATCACATTTATACCAGAATTGCACGTTCCTGCTAGCATATAAAATGGCAATCCTTCACATTAGAGGCTGAGGTAGACAGCACCCAAATATCAAATACAACCAGCAGAGGAAGAGCAACAAAAGCATCATTCATACCTTGACGGAGAAAAATGCTCCACCCCTAAATCCTCATCCCAGAGAAAGATATAATCATAAATAGACACTATATCGGGATGTAGAAATCTTTTAGCAAACCACCTGACAAAGAACAAGTAATATTTTAGAAAAATAACTAAAGCAATGGTACATTGCCCAATCATCATCTATAACTAGAAGATTCCATACTTTTGCCGAAGCATCGCATTGTTACCTAGCACTTTTTCAAATTTGGCGGTTCCAAGGCACTAAGGAAAAATAAATTAAGACTGATTTCAATATGTTGACAGAAGCCAAAAGCGTTTCCCAACTTCAATAGTTTTTAAATAACTTAATTGGCTCACTGTGTCAGACAATTTTATTTTTAAAAGAATTCCTTTCCATGATGACGAACATGCCCCATTTATTCTCTATTTCTTTAAAATAACTAAAGCAATGAGCATATGACTCACTATACAAGGTTTTCGGACAGCAAAGAGGCAGCCATCAGTGAGCAATCTCATACTTACCACTTTGTTTGATTTTCAGCGGCAATGTGTATGGCCTTCCTACTCCAGTTAAGATCTCTCCATCCGTTCACATTGCCATCATAATGGAATAAAGTAATAGTAAAATTTTCTGGAAGAAACTGAAATCAATGAAATTGGATAAGCAGCGCTGACTCGAGCAATTTTGAAATTTTAATGAATCATCATCATAAATACCTTTTGCACCATGGCATCAACATTATCCTTTTGTTTAATACCAACCGGAACTGCCAGCAAGTTACGATTGGAGTAAGCACTAACCTGAAATTTCATGTTCATCACCAAGAAATCACTAGATTTGTTAGCTCAGGCAATACAACTTTTGGAAAATAATTTCTAACATGCCCATTACACGTTTACCAAATTCTGTAATCATCTTTCAGCTTGAATACAACTAAAACTGTAGAAATACAGTGCAAAGATGCTGACCTTTGACCTTGAACTACTTCTCGACCATAATGGCCTTAACTCCAGATCTGAATTAGCATGTATGATACCTCGCGGCAAGCCTCTCAATCCCCCAGAAGTTGCAGAATATGGCTGCAATGGCAACAAAGAACCAGCATAGATGAAAAACAAGCATATATCCAAGTTAAAGAATTGTAGCAGTTCACCGCAAGAATTGTAAAATAGCCAAGTGTATCACAAATCTTTAAAGCAATGATGGCCATCATTAACTAAAACCAGCAAAACCTTTGTATTGTAATTCATCAAAGATCAAATATCAAAAAAGAAGAATCAGATGACTAGCTGGGCAGGTAAACTAACATCAAAGTATGTACCTTTCCTTCTCCCCAAAAAGTCCACCTTTCATCTAACTGATAAACAGAGAAGAAAAAAAAAATTTAAATTAGCACACTTAGTACAAGATGAGAAGCACAAAAAGCCAAGCAGTTCAATATTTTTCTGAACCACCGGACCAGTTTTCTGACCAAACAAATTCTGACACTATTATGGGACATTAGGACACTCTGGGGAAAGCAGAACCAAGCTGTTCTATATTGAATGCTAAATAGCAATCAGCCAGGACATTAAATCAACATTTTGGTACTTGATAATGACATGTGATGATATCTAAAAGAATTCTATTGTTTTCGTACCTCTTCTTGGTGATACTGGTATTTTGTAGTTCTATATACAATGAACAGCATTACTGTACACAAAACTGCCATAAAAGGCAACGGTTTCATCTTGAAACTTGATTTTCCCTGCTCCAAACAGTGAACTTACATGTGAATCCAGAATGAAAGACTGTTTACCGGAAATTCACCTTAAAAATTCCTAACTAATGAGATTAGAAGACAAGAGGACAGACCCCATCAGACAAGCCACTCTTTTTTCTCATCAGCCATCTCCATGATTTCATCGGCTTCATGAAAAATATTGAGTCTTCTATTCAGTCTTCATCACAAACTGCTCATAGCAACAGAAAGTGTCAGATGCTATTTGAAGCCAGTGTTTAAAACACTTGTACCTTAATAATTTTCAGAACCAGTCATTAAGAATGTATGAAGCAAGTGTTCTAATCAATCTAAACACATAAACAACCCTGATCAATAAATACTGCAAAGTGAAATCACATAATTTAGCATGACCTACAAAACAATTCCGACAGGTCTAAACAACAATATTGCAAGCTACCATGTTCTAAGTTCTAAAGCACAAACCAGAACATGTTAGCGAAAAAGGACTGCCCCAAAACAGAAAAGCATTACAGCATAACTCAATGAATGAACTTCATTCACACAATTCCACCTCTTAGGTAAAACCAGACCACGAATTATATTTTGTGCAGAAGGAGATATTCAAGCACGTGCAACATGAAAACTAACAAAGAGCAGAATATATGTGAATTGGAGAGACATGGATCAAAGGGAGCTACATGCTAAGAATATTGGCAAGTTGCAACAATGACAAGAACACACCCTAGATACCAGAATCTACACTCCTTTTATTCACACCAACCACACTTGCAAATATGAAAAAAGTATAGAAAACGACACTAGAATATAATAGCAACCCGAGCAATTTCCGAAAGTGGCATCAAAATGGCTTACAACACAAGCACATGAGGAACACGGAAACTGAGATGCATACATTGGATTTTTCCCCCCTACCCACAACAATGATCCCATAAAAAAAAAACGGAAAGTCGAAGATGGAAAAAGAAAAAAACGCACACACAGAGCAGGCAAGAACATTGAACTACACCTTGAGCTAAATATTTTTCCTTCCAAGTTTTGTTTTTTTCTCCAGAAAGGGAAAAAAAATGTAGAGGAGAAAAACGGAATAGAAATAAATTGCACAGAAAATAACAGATGAAGCAACAACTCATTGATAGTTTCAATTCAGATCTAACTCTCTCCACACGTTTTTTTTTCTCTTCGTTTAAAGAACAGTGAAGTTTCACTTTCACTTTCACTTCAAAATGCCATCAACCCATAAATAAATAAATAAATAAATAAAAATCATTGACAGCTATAACTTCTTTTTCGTTTTTCTTCTCTGAGCATAAATTTGAAGGTTTTTCTACAATCTTTTTCAACCCGGATCTTCCCCTGAACCATTGTTCTTGACCCACGACGGTGAAATGTGAAAAAATAAAAAATAATATGAAGAAACACTAAAGAGAAAGAGAGAAAGCGATGGCGATGTAGGACTAGGCAGCAGAACAGGGTCCGAAGCTTAAAAGGGCAAGCAGGAAAGAGTGAAAAGCAACAAACTTTGAACATCACATCACAACATAACATACCAACGAGCGGTGGCAGCTGAAAGTGGAGAAACCCCAGATGAAAACAGAGCAAAAAACAGAGTTCTTTGAGCTCACCGATTGGAAAGGGACCAAAGGGTGTCAGGGACTGAAACTATTCACATGAGAGCAATAACGATCACACACACACACACACACACACAACAATAAATAACAAGAGAGAGCAATCGGAATGATGGTAAATGAAAGGGAAAGGTTTAAAAGGGTTAAAACAAAAAAGAAGGAAGGATAGAAGAACCTGAAAGAAGTTGAATTGCATGTAGGGGTAGCCTTTTGTGCAGAACAAGAATGAAGAGCGTGGTGACACCTGCACACTGTTTTTCCCACTCGTGTCAATTCGTTTTCATCCAAAACTAAGACCATGCCATTCATTCATTCATGTCTTCTACTAAAAACACCATAACCATTATGCTATTCTTATAATAATACTATTGGTGTCGTTGTTGTTAACAGTTTCATTCACCTGCTCCAAAGACCATAGTATGTGACTAAGCAACACACACCACAAAACAGTAGTCGCCGTCTGCGTATGCGTCACTCAACCATTTTGGTTTGATCGCACTTTTTTCCACTGTTTGTTTTGTTCTGTTTGTGCCCTCACCACTTTCCCAATTCCCGTTTTTCCAATCTCTCTCTCTTTTTTTTTTTCGCACACATACCCTCTACACACTACGTATTTGCCCCAGAATCATCTATTGTTGTTTTTTCTTAGTTTGTCGTCCTAGATTTAGAATCTCTCACTTTTCATGTTGCTTACATAATCTACATTTTCGTTTTTCTTGCTTCACGTGAGGGGTTTTGTTATCTGCTATGAATTTTTCTATGATAAAGACATAATTCCTTTTTAAAAAAAAAATATAATTTCATGTGATTAAGCTTGAATTAAAAGATAAAAAAACAATCGTCTACAAAACGCTAGGTCAAGGTGTTTATACAAGAGTATACACAACTAAACCCATCACGTGAAGTTGAGATTTACAAGGTCTTTCAAGTAGGGGAATCCAAACAAAAGATTTGAACATGAAGTGAATCGAGGGTAACGTGATTTTGATAATTTGATTTTCCTGGCAAATAATTGAAGTAGCTTAAATAACTTCACTGAAGAATAACTTAAAATAAAGTGTTATACTAATCATGATTTTTTTTTTGATACATTATGCTAATCATGATTGCCCCATGGGCGAAGCCTTCCAATATAATAATAAATAGTACTCATGTTCATGGTGTGGTGGTTGCTCCATTGTAATCTATTATTTTACTTGAAATCAAATGTGCCTTTAACGAGATTTATTTTATGTTAATATATATAAGAAATAAAATGACTTTAATTTTAACATATTAATAATATAAATTTTTACATACAACTTTTAAATTAAATTGTTTTATTTATATAATTTTTTAAATAATAGATATAAGATTTAATTATCTTTGCATTATTGAAGTATTAAAATACATTAATTTCATTCCATGGGAAACTGTCCTTTTAGCAAGGCCAATAATATAAGGGTGCCAACATCTGCAATTTTTCAAACCATAGGGTCCATGAATGCAAAAGCAAAGAAAAGAAAAGAAAATTCTTTTCTTAATATTATCGGGTTTGACGCGAAAAGCTTCAGTCAGTAAGTTGATGCCACCTGGATTATTGTGCATACCTAAGCTAAGCAACTAAGCAGGATTCCCTTGCCTGAGGTAATGTCTGGCCAGAACATTACTGTATCAGTATTCAGTAGTTTCCAACCAGGACACAAGAGTTTATAGAATCAACAGAGTCTCCGCCACGTTGTGACCTTCATGCGGTGTCTCATTAAACAAGATTCTCCCCCTTCTCAAGAGAAGCAGGTGTCAACAACAACCATCGGATGCTGAATCCAAGGGACAGGATTGAGAAAGAGAAGATTATTGATCAAAGAGTAAAGACAATGTTGCTTAATTGAGTTCAAGGGAAACGTGTGTTTCGAAAGTATTGGCTTTCATTCTTTATTAATACCCATTGAGACGACGTTATAATTTAGTACGTAAAAAAAATATAGCTAAATATATTAATTTTCTAATATATTGTCTTTCTTTTAGAATATTTGTTCATTTTTAGATAATTTTTATATTTTAAAATATTTATTAATTTTATATTTTAATAAAGTATTACTTTTATTTTATTAATAATATTCTTAATTAATTTTACATTTTCAAAGTATTCTATCTAATATTAGTCTTGAACATTGTGTTGTATTAAGTAATACATAGAAATATATTAGTTTATTCACTATATTTTACTCCATTATCAATATTATTTATTATCTTTCTAAATATCCATGTTTGATCAAAATTAATAGATATTTTGAAAAGAGAATTATCAAATTGTCTCGATTTTTTGATACGACTATTAATGAAAAATGGAGAAAGTAGTAAAAGTTTGTTTTTAAAAACATACAAATAAAAAGTATTTATGTTCAATTATTTGATGAGTTGAAAATAATTTATATTTTATTAAATTAATCATACATTTACTTTAAAGATAAATTTAATTTCAATAGTTTATTAAAAAAGCTACAATATTTAAAAGGACGATGAAAAATATGCAAAAAGATTCCTGTTTATCAAATTATTTTGAATTTAGTACAATAGGCCCTGTATAAATATAAGTGGTTAAGCTAAAATAAATCTCTTTCGTGAAGATTTGTTATAATAGCATGAAAAAATAGTAGTATATTAGAAGAGATTAATTTTTATTCATTGATACTATAAAATAATTTTTATACTGTTAATTAATAAAATTTGAAAAAAAGGAAAAATCATAGTAGACAGTTATCATCGTAAATAATTACATGTCACGATTTAAATATTTTTAAAAATTTTTATTAATTTACAATACAAAATTTAAATCCAAAATAAAATTATTATGTGTTTTAATTTCTTTTATTCAGTTTTTAGAAGTTTTCTTTGTACAGCATGTAATTAAGTTTCATACAAATAAATACACTTAATTTGAATGATGTATAAAGTCAACCTCTATTTTAGTTAGCTTTTTTTAAAAAGTGTAATTTGCCTTTTTTAAAAGGGAAGTGTAATTTGCCTTACTTAGAGTTTTAAAGGAAGAAATAAGTAATTAACTAAATTAATTACATTTTATTAACGGATTTTTTAAAAATTCAAATTAAAGAATTGCAAATAAAATTAATTCATAAATAAGTAAAAAGTATTTAACAATTTTCAAAATAATTAATTGTGAATGATATATAACTTTTTACTTTCTTAATATGAGCTTATGGGACCAAAATTTAACTTAATTAAAAAAAAACTGAATATTCAGTAGTTATTTTATCTTCTTTATATCGGAAAAGTAGGTAGAATCAATCAAGTTTTGCTTATCCTTCTGTGCTGACAAATCAAGAATTCTACTAAAAAGAGGTTGTGGTAGGAAACCAACCTCACCTAATGCACCCCATTTCTTTTTTCCTCTCTGTATCTCGCTTACTATTCTTCTTCCATACTTTCAATTAGAGGATTCATTACCTCTATCTTCTTGCCCAAATCTTAACCATGCTGTTCATTTGTTCAGGTGATTTTTTCAGAGAGATCCATGTGATCGGTTTTTCCATTTTTGTTATATATAGTAAAATAGCTTGGGCAAGTATTAATTGACCCCTCAAGCCATATAATCTAAATCTTTGTCACAAGTCACAACTCTCACGCAGTTAATGAAAGTGATTTTCAAAAGCTCACACTCATCATGTGATGGAGTTTTATGATCCCACATGCATGCAGCAAAGATTTTAAAATGAAAAAAAAGTAAGTAATTAAGTACCATCATGAATGAAGCCCCCTTTCAATTTTTCCTCAATCATAATTTGGAGACACCGGGGGTTGATCATGTAGACATCTTATTATTGCAAACTACTGCGCAAATTATGAGCATTTGACCATACATTTTGGCTCCTTTTGCTGTGATATACAGGCTGAGTTCAATTTTTTATATTACTAATAGTTTTGACATGAAACTAATACACACTCAAAAACAAGCAAGAGGCAGAAAAATTATCTGCTTTCCACAAACAAACATAATAAAATAGTAACGTGTAAATGGTGGAATGATTCCATGACAAAGAGGAACATAACGAAGTTGTTCGTAAAATCGAGATTTTGTTGGTGTGTATCTTTGAGATACTCTCCCATTCTTTATTAATAGTTATAGTGAAAATCGTGTTATTTTAATATATTAAGAAGTTAATATATCGGGCCACAAATTATAATCAAATACATTAGTTTTTAATGTATCAAAATGGCATCACCATGACTGTTATGACTATTATTAAGGATGTGGAAGTATACAAAGTTTAGAATGGGAACATATACCGAAGAATTAAAAAAATAAATATTATATAAAATACAAATTTTTGGTATTTTAAACTTCAAAATATTTAAGTAACTATTAATTGATATAAATAATAAATACTAATTTTAATTGTTAATAAATATTTTTATTTGAATTCTTAATATATATTTTATTTTTTTGTTAATAAAACCCATAACATCATATAACTCTAGTTTGGATTTCAACTTAATTAGTGTTTGGCAAACAACCTATATGAAATGCATTCTTTAGCAAGAGAAGTCTCCACCAATCACCGGACGGCAGCTATGACCATTAATTAATTAATTAATGGCGAAAATGATCTTTTGAGCAAATGGTAGAAGTTAGTGCAAATTAAAGCACAGCGGAATAAGGTTTTTCTATCCAATCAGCTAATGCCATTCTTATTAGACAGAACAGCATGTGCACCAAAAACGAACAGAATATTTTATTCTTCACAATAAAATTCATATGCACGGCCAATAACATCGGGATAAGGGGAAAATAAAAATTTTTCGTCCGCATTGGCAATTAATAAAATTTTAAACACAGATGCCACTCCCTATAGAGCCTAACATACACTCTTCATCAATAAATAAATAAAGCCTAACAAATAACATACTGTTGACATGCAAAAGAAAACTAAACATGACATGGGAGATGGATTTCATTATAATTAGCAAGAACTTACTTTATGAAGGCAGTACTTAAATAAGATAGTGTTGCTTGGACAATTAAAGAAAAAATAATATTGTATAAACAATAAAATTATATAATAAATACACGCTACATACTTTATTACATTAAATGTGATGAATAGATGTGATAAATGAGGACCACACATCATATTTAATTATGATAAAGTGTGTAGTGTGTATTTATTATATAATTTTATTATACATAAAACTTTATTTTTAAAGAAATGCCACATTCAAAGAAAACAATGGCATCTATAGGAAAAGATTCTTGAGGCTTTTGGTCGATCAGCTCAAAATAACATATATGGTTCATTAAATAATTTTTTATATGAATTCAACCATAACACAAATAGGATTAGTCTCCAATTTGAAGAATTATAAAAAAAGGGGAAGAAAAAATAATACACACTCACAATGAACTCTCCTGCGCGTACTTGATGTTCCTAGTTAAACCTCGTGATCTCAAGCCTATTCGCCAAGGAAAAAGTTAGCTAACTAGCTACATTTTGTTGATTGCAATTTCATTTTTGTTCGTTGCAATTTCAAATGTAAATAGCATGAGTTTACTACTAGAGAGTTATTATATGGGTGTATATTAGCCTTAATATATATAGAACTTGGAAAGGTCTTTGAAAATTGAAAATTGCCATAGGGATAATATTAGTACTAATAATTTTTTTTTTATAAATATTATTACTCATAATGTACTAATATCTTATGCTTGGGGAAGTAGTGAAAGGAAAAAGGGTCTGAAAATTAAATACACAAATTAAACTACCACTGCGGTCAACTTTGTCACGCAGTAATGATGATGAAGGTTATTTTGTTCTTGCGGGGACACTCTGCCACGAGCGGAGAGATGTCTAGACGGGAATTGTTATTAATATTATATATGTATCTAATATTTAATATTTAATTTAATATGTATAAAGATATTGTTAATACATTTTTTTATAGAAAAAATTTAAGGTGTAAGGATAACACTCCAGTTCAAGATAAGAAAAGCCTCTGGACTTAAAAAGTATTTATAAAAGGATTTACATATACTTTACCCTAAAAAAATGAGTAGAGGTTTGAACCTGCGGCTTATCGGATACAAACCCTCTCATTCTCCACTTGATCAAGGTTTGATATTGTTAGTATATAATAACTCTTCCTATGCTTATGTACATTCTCGTTTCATGTCATAACTTGTTGTATATATTTTTTATGTATTATCTCCTTAAAGGCAAAAAAAATCACCACTCAACAAAATTATTTTGATGGATTCTTCATCATATCATTTATTTATTTATTTATTTTTAAGAGTATGATTCTTGACTTTCTTTATAAGTGATTTTTGAAATAGTAGAACTCGTAGTTTTTATTTCAACTTTTGACAACCTATAAGAATGCATGTTATGTATTGTAAATTTACTTGAATTATTCGAGTGGTTGTTAGTTGTTACTCAAAGTGCTTGATGATAGAACAACCAAGGATGATTAGAGCAAGTAATAGAATTAAATTAACCAACTAGCCTGATATAGACGGAAGCATTACGGGATAAAAACAATTAAGAAAATTGACCTTTCTATTAACTCAGGAAGCAAATGGCTCAGCAAATCCCAAAAAAAAAAAACAGTTTTTGACCTCCAAATACCAAATCATAATCACTCACCAAAATTATCAAAATGTAATTTTATTTGGGCCTTTTGTTTTTGTCTGAGTGTCACACTGTATTTTTGAAACTTATATGCTACAATAGTATGTCAGCTCCAAAGGCCCCCTCGAACAATGTCAGCCTATTTTTTGGTTTCTTTTGTTTTCAGCAAACGGACCAGCCCATGTAGATTATTTTATTTTATTTTTTTCAAAAGTTGGAATTCGAAACCTCCTAATAACTTGACCCCCAATCCACAAATCTCCCTGGCAAGCCGAAGATGGTGCCATGAACTCTTATTCTTCTTCATTGCCAGCAGGAGTTGTGCTCCACAAAGAACTCTCCTCCAAGAAACTTTTGACTTCTCCACCAAATACAAATTTGACACAAGAAGAATGCTTTCATTGTCTCTATTTTCTTTCTCTCAATTACAAGGGAGGTGCAAACAAGCACTTGGTTAAAAGAGGCAATAAAGTTGGTGAAACATCGAATCCTCAATATTAACAACACACACACATAACTATATTTTAAAGACCTTAACACGTGCCAATTGGCATAATACTTTTCTGGTTCTGTATTCTTTAAATTGTTATTAGCATTTTCCTTTTGGAAACCTTTCTATTAGCATTTTGATTATATATTGACTATTAAGAATAATATATTTTTCTTTCTTTCTTTTTTTCACTTAAAACATATTCTAAAGATAGTTCATTAGAAATCAACATAGAGGATATTTGAATAACTACTTGATTATCATCAACCAAGTCTACTTCAGCCAGGTTTTGTGCTGGCGCTTTAATAATAGTTTTTTTTCTCTTTTATTATTGTCTTTCACCTTCGATTCTTTCTATTTCGATAGCAAACCTCGCCCAGACATAATTTAGTATACGACTGTGAAATACATTCCATGAAAAGAAACCAAAAAAAAGTATCTATTATTTGATCATATATTTAGCTAGCCACCCTATGGAACGAATTAAGAGGAACAGCTTAGCTGATCTTATAATTTGCAAATCATTAGTTTCCATCGAATGAATGCTAACAACAAAACAGATTTGAATTGAGTAATCGTTAACCTATTGCTGCAGGTCATGACTAAACCAAGTTAATCACCCGAGTTAATACGCACAAACTAATCACTTCCCATCCGCTTGAATTAGTACACTTCACATCTTTCTATAAACAAAATTCGTAATTACAATTTACAAATGAGTGAGACGCTGGCAAAGAGATAAGTGACCAACTTTGATTGGAAACTTGTCTAGATTAGTAACTACAGCCTATAGCACCATTTCACATGTTTCAAGTAGTTAGTTTCCCTCCTGCAGCTTATCCGAGTTCCTTTTGGCTGTAGCATGAACCTTAATCCTACGTTAAGGCAAACAACAAGAAAAAAAGAATCTAACCGAAAAGTAAAAAAAATCTTTGCACAACGTGGCAGGCCTATTTGGCTAAAACTGAGCTAACGGCGAAATCCTCAGCACCATCATTTTGTTCTAACTCTTTTCTTTCCCTTCATAGGAGTTTCAGGCTTTTGACCTGCATTCCCACGTCCAACCTTTCTTGGTCTACCAAAAGCTTTCTTCTTAATACGTAAGGATTCCACCGAAGGTGGTGACTCAGCTTTACTTGGTTTCTTAGCTCCCTGTGACACCCCAGAAGCTGAGTTGCTGCCGCCAACTACTGCCTTCGCAACAAGCTTTCTGTTATCTGGGCGTACACTTCTTGGTTTCACATGAGTATTATGCACAGGTAATTTAATCGGCACGTTCTCGTGGGTGGTGACTTTGCTGCTATTGATAGTATTAGTACCCTTGGAATTGAAACTCCCCCTCAATTTTTCGGTGACAAGGTCTCTCAGCAGTAGAGCAGTCTTGTATTCACGAGTGCTCTTGGAGTAGAAGACTAGGGCATTGTTAGTGAGAAGCAGCAAGTCTCGGAAAAGTTCTATAGCTGACTTAATTGTTTGGCTGCTAATTCTTGACCTTATGGTGTCAAAGTCCATGTGCCGCCTGATCATTTTCTTGTATCTGCCTCTCTTCTGTTATAAAGAAAGTAGTGCAAGAGTAATTCAATGACTGCATAATTTTTATATTATCCTTATTAATATATATATATATATATATATATATATATCCAAAATATTAAAAAGTAGTAAAACCATCAAATAGTTTGTTTGAACTCTTGATTCTTGAACATTGAATTTCCTTTTGTTCCTAGGCGTGAGGTGTATTTCATTATGCTAACCACCTCATTTTCATTCTTATAGAACTATTTTAAATTCCTTTTTTACCAACCCCTTCCCCCACGTTTTCTCTCTTCCATGGACCCTCTCACTTTGACCATGACAAAAACATCCTAGAGAACAAACAACTATCACTTAGTAAGGATCGAAGTCCATTTATCTATTAAGTAGCTTGCTAGATTTGGAGCATCTGCCCCTAAGAAACTAGTGGACTATCTCAAGAAAGCATTATGGTGAGAAAATCGTAACTACAGATACATAAGATGGGCCCATTTTCTTTTACACATACCTGACTATCAAGTCTGCGGCGGAAGGCAGATGCTCCTTTAGTTTCAAAAATAGAATCTAAAATCTCCATCATGTTTTCCACCCCATCCTTTTTCAAGTTCCTATTATGCTCAACTACACCAGAAGATTTGGCGACTTCACCACAGTTGCTGGTAGAACTGTCTTTACACCAGGACACAACATCAGCTGAATCTAACAAGTCACTTTCTCCTACACTCGCTTCCTTCATGCTTTTGCCGCAATCCTTCCTCTTCCTCTTCCCCCTCCGTTTTTTAAAACTTCTCCCTTGTCCTCCATATAGTGTATGTGCCAAATTATCTACATGCAAAACTTTATCTGGCTCGGTAGAGCGCGAAACTTCAGGTTTAGGCTCCATATCTTCGGCAGACACAGCCGGAACCTGGCATTCAGGAGACCAGTTTGTCCTGGTTTCGTGTGTGAAACTCCCAGCAGATAGACCATCTTTTGACGTCTCTTTAGTGGAAGATTCAACTCTCTCCAATTTCTGTGAAGGTGCACGTAATTCTGGGCTACCCGAGCCATTGTCAACATCACAATCATCTTTTTCCCCATTCTTCCCGGCCCTGAGAGATTCAAGCTTTGATTCAAGAGACCTGAAACAAACATATTGAGTCAACTATATCCGAAAAGCTGGGAAGCCAGCCACAGAGCATAGTAGTTTTCCAACACTTATTCCCCACTTGTGGTCTCAAAACTCAAAAGTTCATTCACCCTTCCCCCAAGTACCAATATTTGTGGACATTTCATTTAGGAAAAAGCTAGAAGAAACTATGGCTTGTTGTATTTTAGAATAAATATTTTGTTCCCTTGACACAAAAATCTCAGGTTGAAGATAAAGATAGCCATGCAATGCAACTAACCCAATTGAATCTTCTGATAGCTCCAGAGCTCTCTTCAGCTCCGCTACTCTCTTCTTCCTAAGCTCCTCATACCAAGCCCTGACAATGCCATTTTACAAATAGTACAATGAGACATACAACATCTATGCAACCTTCAAAGCGTACTTCATTGAATCAAGAGCTTAGAAAGACGCGTACTACCAACTTGGATAAACTTAGACACAAAAAATAAAGAAACAAGTTCTACTTACTTGTTTCCAGAATACCGCTCTTGCAAGTCTTCGTACTTAGCTTTACAAACCTAAAAAAGTAATATCTCTATTAAGGAGCAAGTTTCACACCTAATATCATAAGGGTATGTTTGGTTGGGGAATAAAAATGAAGGTAAATTTTTCATAGATGAGATTCATATGTAATTTTACACATGGAGCTCATCCATAAAAATTTACACTATATTTTTACCCTCAAATCAAACATACCCCAATATGATACACGTCCTAAGATCACTATAAATTAAAATATATATATATAAAATCTTCAAGACATTTATTTATCATAAACTGGGCATGATCATGACGAATTTATGTGCTGACGCCGATCAGCAAAGTTACAAAAGAGAGGTTAGGCCATTACAATATACTATCACAATCACATAACATAAAGCGGGAAAAAAGTTGTATGCCACCTCAGTGACCATGTGCAAGTGAAGTGATGATGTAGGAACATACTCCGATTAAGTGGTGCACCTGTTGAGAACAATTGGCACGTGGACGGCACCCATTGTGTACAAGACAAGTGTTGTCCACCGAATCGTCACTCGAAAATCTCTTTTCTGTGTCTTTAGTTGATTATTAATATTCTTTACTTAGCAATGTCCTAGGCCACCTTTTACTATTTGGCATGGCGTCACAATCTTTGCTTTTCATATAACGACCCACAGAAGGGTTTCAACATTCGTTGACTGAGAAACCATTTTACTTAATTTTTTTTAATATATATAAACTATTATAATGTGGGTGCAAGGCTAATTGGAATAATTAATAAACAACGAAATTAGATTAATGAGTCAACAGAGGTGACTCACACCAAAAATTGTTAAACGCTCGTTGACGACAGCGTAATGTTTATGCCTCAGAATCAGCATAGTACGCAACAAAAACAAAAAAAATTGCATGGATATGAATATTTCGTTCACTAAATTCCCAATTTAGTCACTCAAGTTTATACTAGCAAACACAAATTAATCTCTTAGATTTGAAAATATCACATACTAATCTCTTAAATTTCACAAATGAGACTAGTTAATACCTCCATCAAATTATCATTTGTCTGAACTGTTAGTAAAAATATTCACATATTTTATTAACTTGCTTACGTATATTATTAATTTTTAGTGTTTTGCACAAAATAAATAACAACATAAAGTCAAAATTTTTCTTTTGAAAAGAGAGTTATAATAAGAGAAAAGATAAAAAAAATGTCTAAAAGATTCGTTTAGAAAAGTAAGACAAGTTAAAACTCATTATAAAAATTAACAGTATATATAAATAAATTAATAATATATATAAATTTTATATAAAGACTAAATTATTTTTATTTATAAAATTTAAAAAATTAGTACAAAATTCTTTAAATTTAAAGGATCAATTTATCGGTTTTATTCTATTTCGTTTTCCTACGCCACTCACTTTTGGTTATACTCCTTGCATTTATTTTCTAGGCTATGCGGGTTTCCATTTATACCCCCGAGCTAAAGCATTTTCGTGAAACTGTGTCTTTGACTAGATGGTTATATGTTATTTTATTTTGCTTCAATTCAAAATAGGAAGGGAAAAAAAAAAAACAAAGAAAAGACCCAGAACATTCCGGGACAGTGCGGGCAGCTTAATAAATACGACGAAAATAAATAAATTATTATTATATTTTTACAAAAATAATCTTTCATGAGTCTTTTCTTCGTCTTGACTCCTGACCAAGAAAAATAAAGTATTTTCTCCGTCATAATACATAAATAAATTTTCGCCAAAAAAGTAAATAACGAAAATCAAGGTAAAAAATAATTCTATATCTTTTATGGTAATTCTTTGATCAATTGTCTTGTTAAATAAAAATATTTAAACATTTGTTATACTACTGAAATATTAAATATTTTTTAAATTAAATCTTTAAAAGATGTAACATTACTGATTAAGAAAGCACATTGGTAAAACGTGCAACAACAACAGACAAAAAAATTACAAATAAAGAACCAACGAATTTCGGATTCAAAGTACAATACATATATATATAGCTTTTGTTCAAGTATCACATGCAATATCTTTTTAAATTTGAGGATTATAATTTAATTATAAATATTTTAAATATTAATAAATATGTATAAAATAAATTTTTAATTATAAATTATAAAAAAATATTAGTACCATAAATTTTATTGCGGTACAGACAAATATAGTTGTAATTCTGAAATTCAATCGTTATTCGTTTCTTTTTTAATTTTTATTAATATTTTGTCCGAAAAAATATACAAGAGAGAAAACAAGACAGAGAAAATTTAAATCAATAAAATTATTTTATTATTTGTTAATTTACCTCCGGGGTGAAAGAGTAGGGACAAACGGTTCGGGCTCGGAGCTCGGCGGCAACGACGTTCCAGTCTCGTGTACCGTGGCGGAGAACGGCCCCACCCAGGAGGAGCTCCTCCCGTGTGCCCCACCTCCCCATCAACTCCGTCCCCATCAACGCCCTCCACGTGTACGCTCCTGATCAAACCAACCACCACTATCCCTTCCCTTTCTAATAATATTATATCCTGCGCACCCGGCTCACGTTAGTAAACACCGCCCTCGTAAACGAAAGAATATAACAAAAAAAAGCCACCGCCCTCTCCGGCAACCAAAAAGACCGGCGGAGACGAGACGAAAACGACTTTTGCGGCGAGAAAAACGGTCGTAAAACCGGATTTGGTGATATGGGAATGGAGGAACGGCGATTTTCCGGCGAAAATTGAAGGAAAATGGTGGTTTTGACCGTTTAAGGTTTGTTTTCTCCGAGGTTGCGGTTTTTTTTTGGGGGGGGGGGGGGTTTGGGTTGGAGGGTTGTTGTGTAAAAGAATATAGATTTAGTTAAGAAAGTATGCGTGAGATGAGGGAATTGAGGGATTCTATTTGTTGCAAACAGAAAAGGTTTGAACTTTGAAGTTTATGAGAAATTCCTAACAAAAGCAAGCAAACGGGAAAGAAAAACAATGGACGATGATGAGCCAATTTGACAATCGTATTTTCCTAATTACGGGCTCTATCTCTCTCTCTCTCTCTATCTATGTGGGGTATCTTATATATGGTGGATTTCGTGAGAAATGACGATCATGGCCTCTGGCACTTTCTCCATATTCTTCAATTTCAATTCAGATTTGGTGATTGTCTTTATAGATTGCGAACTTTTTCTTGGGGATGCGGATGGGATTGGGGAGGGTAGTTATTTTTCTTCAATTAAGATATTACATGATAGGAACCGAAGGGTAAGAGTTGAACTTATGGGCTCCTTTAATTTATTGAAATAAGTAGAAATCTATCGCTTATTGGGAGGGTGGTTGCCAAATGGTCCGAAGGGAAATGTATCTTGAATATATGAAGTAAAATATTGATATTGTATAAAGGTTTATTGTTGATTGAAGGATAATTTATAAGAGTTTTGATGTATTATCAATGTAAAAGTATTTTATATTATTATTTAATTATATATTTTATTTGAAAGATTTTCAAGATATGGGATAATTGAGTCAAATATTTTTACTGATATGACAATACGTAGTTAGATATATGTGTTAAATTTTTTTTATACAAACAATACATACAAATTAAATTATGTATTAAATTTTTTTACACAAACAATACACACAAATTAAATTCTACTATTATTTAATTATATATTATTACATTATCAATTAAAATTAGAGTTTAATTTTAATGCAATAATAGTGTAAAATAGTTTTACATCATCATCCAATCAAATTTCCCCTTTTATATGACTTTTCAAGTAGTAGAGGTGAAAAGTAACCATATTTGTTTATATGACATTACATAATTGAATAACTGTGTAAAAATTTTTTATGTTAACTGTGTATTCCTATTGAATCCATAAAATTTAGTTCATATTTATTATTTGAAAATTAAATTTAACTTTAATGCACTTCCGTGTTTACATGTCATTCAATCATATTTCCCTATATCAGCAAAATGTGATTAACTTTCACCTACCTTCTTCAAAAGTCATTTACATGGGAGAATTTGATTGAATGATATTATAAAAAAATTGTATATTAACTTTACATTATCAATGTATTTGAATTAAAAATTAAGAAACCTTTTTCTCATTGGGGATGGGGATATGATTGGCCAAAGGAACTGTATTTTGAATTCATAAAGTATAGATATCGTATAAAAATTTAATTTTGATAGAATGATAATATGTAATAATTTTATATTTGAGTCTGCTTATCATGCACTAATATCGTAATCATTTTTTACATTATCAAACACTAACAAACTAATACATCGTCCATTCTCAAAATAATTCCAATTCAAATTTTAAAAAATTGCACAAGGTGAATGAGTTATTAATATCTTATTGGTAGATGATGTAAACATAATCAGGGCATGACAATTAGTTCCTTTATATTTTATGCTATGATGTTAATTTTGACGTATTTTTAATATAAGAGTTTTATATTATTGTCTAGTCATATGTTTTTAGAGAATAATTACTATGCACTGACAATATAACTAGTTTTATATTGTCATGTAATCAAAAACTACTATGTGTGTCCATTATAAGATCATGGATAATTTAAATTTGAAAAAAACTATTCAAAATGATGAGTTGTTAATGTTTATTTGTTGACAGTGTACTATCAATATATTTTAATTAATTTCATATTTTTATCTGTAATACTCTCAAGGTACTAGATAATTAAGTCAAATATTTTTGTTTATATGAAAACAGTTGGATATGCATGTCAAACTTTTTCAGACGAACAATATCTATAAATTACATTCTATTATTATTAATTATATATTATTACATTATCAAATAAAATTAGTGTTTATATTTATTATTAAAAAAATTATGCAAATAAATTAATTTAATTAAATAGTAAAATAAAATCATTTCATACTATTAACGTATCAAAATAAATTTTATTTATAAATATTATATGTTAATGTAAATGAATTTAACACATACTATGTATAAACGTAAACAAGTTTACTCAAAGATCCAATCTTACACTATCACATCAGTAAAAATATTGAACTCAAAATATCCATCACCTAAAAAGTCTTGCAAATAAAAGTACATAATTGAATGATGATATAAAAATGTTAATGTACCAAAATTAATCTCAATAAAAAATATCATTGTCACGATCTAATCTGGAAACGTGACCGACACGTGAAAAAATCTCATTCTTACGTAAGCCTCATGACCTGTTAACTGCTTCTACATGCATGCTTTAGTCATAAAATCCATGAAAATCAGAAAATTTATCTTTTTTCTACATACAACCACATGCCCTTGTAACATCCATAAATAATTATAGCTAATGTCTCCTAATTTAAGTTCAAAGTCCATAGATCATATTACAAGATATATAATACAAGTGTGCTTTGTTTCAAAAACAACCATGAAACAAATACAAATGAGTCTTATAGGACAATATGTAAAACATGCTCCATGATCGAGATCCTGCCTACATTGTACTGAAGTACTCTAAACAAAATAAGAATGCTTCACTAAAGTGAAGCTTACCAGTTGAACTCTATTGCTGCTGGGAAAAAGGAGATGTGAGAAATCTATAGCAGCTATTGTATCTGTAATGGAGGAAAAAGGAGAGGGGTGAGTTTTTATTCAAAAACTCAGTGAGTAAGTCTTCACCTAAAACCCCTTTCCATGGAATACCAAAGAAACAGTGCATAGAATCATAATATTATCATTAATACTCAAAGATTATGTATAAGTTTATATATATGCTTGTATCCAAATCATGAGTCCATAAACTCATAAATTTTTTTTTCTTAACTACCATCAAGTCTGAAATCATATAAACTTATAGTGCAATAACTCCTAGAAAAATAGTTTCTCTGCTCTGTGGTTCCTAAAAATCGATTTCTTTGCTCTATGGTTCCTGAGAACTGAATTTCAGATACCTAAATAAGTTTCATTCTCTGCTTTGCTTTGTGAGATTTTCTTTTAAGGACAACTTGATACCAAAATTAATGATCAATTCCAGCCGTTAACTCGTTAATTGTTTCTCTATAGCTACCGTCTACATCAATTAAATAAATCCATCTAAAACTGAAAATCCTTAAAACCTTTTAATTGAAATTCTAATTCACATCCCAACTATGATGTTCTTCATAAATCAGAAAACTCAATATCATACTTTAAAATAATGGGGTTTAAGACCATAATTCTAATCTCTCCTCTAAACTTCATATCTTGTTATAAACTATATCATATAGATAAACCTTTGCCAGAATTCAGTCAAACAACCATAAAAGTCTCTAACAGTTACATATATCATCAGTTCTATATAAGATCAATATAGCAAACATGGCCCATGAGTTTTATCAAAAACAAGTTCATGCTCTAAAACCAGAAGATCTAAAACATACAAACCAACAGCAACCTCAAACTTCTTTGCAGAAATCTCTAAAATCAAGCAATAAATGATATCTTTATGAAAATAATTTTGATATATAACATAGACATCACATATGTTAACCCACTCACCTAGAGAGGTAAACAGTGAATGATTAACACTAATAGAATCTTGGGGAAGCAGAAATGGCACTGTATCTGCCATAGAACCAATAGAGCTCTGAATTAACCCCTAACACTTCCTATTTACATAGATACAACTCTAATCACCATGAAAAACCCTACTTCCTTAAGAACCATGGAGTTTTCTATGCCAACCCCTCAAAAACAAGGGAATCTTAAAAGAAAATGAGCATAATCCATAAAGATCATACCATAGAGCTTGGAAAGTGGAAAAAGCTAGATTGAACTTGAAAGAAATGAGAGAAAATGGAGATTTGGGGTGAGGGCTAGGTTGGGGTCGAAGTTTCTAGAGTTTTGGGGGGTGGAAATCATGTTTTGAATGGTTTGGACCCCGAAATGAGGGTTTTTATAAAACCATTGACTGCTGCAATGCTCATTCGCTCACCTGAGAGTATAAAATCTACACCCGCATCGCCTTACTGTTTGCTGACTGCTGCAGCGCTCTCCAAAATACACTTCTTTACATAAGTTAATGGAGAGTAATATCCTCATTTATTTTACTTTTCATTAACTTTAAAATATAAATCTGAATAAGAAAATACTCGTATTTGGATTTAAATAAATTATCAGAAAAATAAAAATTCAAATTTTAAGTTCTAGTTCAAATTCAGGAATTTTTACGATTTTATAAACTTGTGACTTAAAAACGAAATGTTTAAAGGTTTTACAAAATTCATTAAAAATTATTCTTTAACTTATTTTCCTTTTAGGAACAATTACCGGAACTTTTAATCCTATGAATGTAATTTTATCATATAGTCCTCTAAGAATGTGTAGGGTCCAGAGTTAGTGAAATTCAAAATCCAGAAAGACAAGTAAGGGTGATTGGCACCCCTTCCTAGTAAAAAAAATAATTTTCTAATTTTTTTATTTAAACTAGGGTATTACAATGATAAAATATTGACATATTTGTGTATTAATAAAATAGGATTAATTGGTATATATATATATTTGAGAGTGAGTATATAGTTTCTTCTAATTTTATATAAATGTGTTTAGTTTTGACAATGAAATGAATTTTACGTTGTTATTCAAATATATTTTTTTTTGGATAACTTTTAACGCAGTAGAGTATATAAATTAACTATATTTATTAATGTGACACTACATGATTATATAACTTTGTAATATTTTTGTTCATACTGTGAGTATATTCAAATTAAATCCTATGTAAATAGATACATCTTCTCTATTTTAAATTTCTCCTTCTCTTCTTTCCCTTCAGTTTGCTTGGCGCCGGTGCCTCTGGATTTGTTCCATTTCGCTATGCTTTGGTTCATTTGTTTACTATGTTTTGCGTTACACGGAGATTTTTCGTTTTTACAATGGCAATTGGCATGTGCTATGATAGTGCGATGTTTGGATTGGAAATGGAGAATTTTCGTTCAAAGTCAATGTAGTTATTTTTTCATATATCAACAGTGCAGTGAAATAAATTAAGCTTTTTACGTTTTGTCAAAGAATGCACTAAAAGTAATTTTTTGGCAATCAACGTTCAATGCATTTGTAAGTTATGACTTATAACGACCCCTACGACAAATAAATGTATTGTTCCTTTTTTATAATAACCGAGAAGGATTTCAGCATAGAAATTTAATAGCTAATATAGTAAGAGTGATATTAATATATATTTCCACAATTTATGTAATAAAGTTTTTGAATTTTAATTATTAGGATATTCCTACAAATGTTACCTTGACTAATCCTTTTCTTTTTGTTGTAACTACAAAATATTTTTAATTATCATATTTTTCAAAACTTATATTTTAGTCATTTGTCTAGGCTTAATAAAAAGAAGTCATTTTCTAACAATTAATTACTTGCTTACTCCATGCCAAACCTTTTACAGACGTAATAATATCATTTATTACCTTTTATGCATACTCTTCTAATTTTGTAAAAGGAAAAAAATTAGTAAGCAAATAAATAAAATTTCCTTTTATAAGATATCTAGAGAAAGAACTTATAATACGCAATAAAATCGAACAAAAGTTATGTCAACTTAATGTTTAAAAGCTGAAATAATTAACTCAGTCTATCAGATGTCAAAATAATAATTTCAAAGAAAAATAGAACTCCTCATAAGTCATAAGTTAATGATAGCTATTATATTTTTTTTTAAAAAAAATCAAGTGTACATATCTTTCTTGACAGTTAAGATTTCCCGTGAAAGATAACATTTTTTTTTCGTAGACTTGCTTTGAAGTAAGAATACACCTATAGCCAAGATAGATCTCCTCCTGGCCTCTTCAAAATGTGCTGTGAGATCGTGAATAGTGAATAGTAGTAGTATTATTTTTGTAAGTTGCGACTCCTTTTCTGCCAAGTCTTCGTCTTCTTTTTATTTTTTTTTCCTTTTTTCTTTCTTTTGCTTTTCGACTTTGCATTTAATAATTCTATTCCCAATTTGAAAAGGAACTGTAAACTTTTCGATCATCTATGAACATTGTCTTCAATCTGCTGGTTGATATAATATCTCCGTACAGTTTTAACTATTTTTTTGAAAAATAGTTAAGATTTTAGTTCATTGAAAAATTAATGTACTTAGATATAATGTTCAAGTACATTAATATTTCAATGTACTAAATCTTAGCTATTTTCCTAAAAAGATAGTTAAAAATAGAAGAAGGAAGTTCCACTAAACTTTCCTCAAAAATAAGAGAGTGCACATGAAGTAACTAATTTTCATTTTCTAAACACTGCACGAGAATGAAAGTCGATCGACACGATACGAGGTAGTAGGTAGGTTGTTAAGGTTCAACAGGCTAAAAAATGAAGAAATTTGAAGACTTCATCGGATAAATGATATTTAGGGTATCGATGAAGGAGATAAAAAAAGAAATTTTCACATTGCGAGATGGGTTTTTATATTTTTAAAGTACGCGACTTACTATGTAGTTTTAAAACTTGTTCTTTTTTTATATCCTTAACCTTATAACTTTTTTTATATTTTTATGCTTAAAGAGACGGTTTTCATGCACTCAAATTTTCATGCATATATTGCGACCACATAATTAAAAGTGTTTTTTTTTTTTTTGTTGTTGGTGGATTGAAATTAATTAAAAGTTTTTGATTCAACTATTTATTATCTTAAAAATTTTACAAATAGAAGTATATAATCAAATAACAAGATCAATATATCAAAACTAATCTCTTTAGTTATTTAAGATATTCTAAAATATGCATACTATGAAGCATAAACACCTACATGCATACGATACGCATACTTAATACTGACATTACAGATATGCAGACACACCAAACTTAAAAAATTACAGGATACGGCATATATACATATATATATATATAATTTTTTTTTTATTTTTTTATATAATAAAATAAAATAACCAAACAGTACAGGTCCAATTAAATAATTATGATTGATTTTGGACTCATGTTGATATTAAAATTTAAAAAAAAATAAAGAAACCAACTCAGATATTGCTTTACAAAGGTCCCAAACTCAGATTCCACAATGAATTAAAACAGTGTCCAATCATATTCAGTATGTGTTCAAGTTCAAAAAATTATTTTTTTAATTGAACAGAAATAGATACGTGTCTAATATATAGTGTATAGATATCAAATACTGATACGTGTTCTGGCCACGCCACCAATTCCTATGGTCCGTGCTTCTTAGTATGCATACGTTGTTTGCCAGACCCAAGGTCAACTAACTCTGCCCCGATCTAGAAGCCATGAGTAACCATTTTATAAGTCAAAATCCGTCGGCGAAGTCTTTCCTTGAAGAATAATATTAGACAAACAAAATTGTATATTCTGACAACAACAAAAAACTATGTCTAGATCATTTTCGTTTGTTATAAATGGATTATTTCATAGTTATACTTTTTGTGTCATTCAATCATGATTAGTTCGATTTACTATTTAATACAAAATTTTGTCATTTATACAACATTACGTAATGTGAGATAGTATGCACATATATCATATATACATCACAAAATACAAAACATGTATGTAACAAATATTATCCTAATTTAAATGCGTCTCAAGCAAGCCACCTGCATTAAATGCACAAGTGTTAATTGTTATGAGTGAGTATGCTTTTTCTTTAAAATAAAAAAAAACCAATTGATCCTGTTTCTTTTCTTTTCTTTTCCTTTTTATTTATTTTGTACCTGATAAAAATGAAGGGTACAATATTGCTTAAACATGAATATTATTTTTTCTATTAATTAGTTTGATATCCATGATGTTTTTAGGATATATATATATATATATATATATATATATATATATTTGACATGATTTTTTTTCACTCCTTTTTTTTTACTAACAATGTTAATAAAGCTAATTTTTCTCTGATATGCAGGGGTGAAAATAGAGTAAGTTGATCTAGATTTTGATTTAAATAGATTTAATTCTATATTTTTAAAATGTAACCCGGCTCTGGGCTTATTACTTGACACATGTTTATATATATATGGGCCTTAATCTGAAATTTTTTCAAAGTCTACTAATTCGAAAGTCTACTCGTTAATTCAATATAATGTCATAATTAAATATAAACAAGATTTGTGACATGTTGCTAAGGAATTTTATTTTTCACACGAATAAAGAAGGTATTCCAACTTCCGTCGCATCACTTGCTATATAAACTACTACGATTCTCACGTGTATTACGTAAATTATTACGTACGGTCCTGTCTGAAGTGGAGATCTACATCGAATAATCGACGATCAGCTAATAGAATCAACCTTTAAAAAAAACAAAAAATCCAATAATTGATGCTTATTACATTATTGACTGGTGTTGGAATAAACACAGAAAGGGTATGTCTGTTCTTCGCTTCATTCATAACTTCATGACTTCAACATAACTGACTCGTCATACTTGAAAATTGAAATACGACTGGCCAATAAAATGGCCAAATAAGGGACACATTAAACTGTGGCGAGGAAAAAAAATGAACTTATCAATAAAGGCGTAACATTATTATTATGCTAGTGGAAAATTTTAAGAGAGAGGACATTGTTACACGTGGCGCCTTGCATGCTACATGTCCTCAGTTGCATGTAGCCCCATAGATTATGCATCATCATTCATTAGGCCTAATAAGCACACGTTGTGTTCCTTTCTCTTTTTGTTTTTATTTTATTGTTTCTGAATGTAATGACAACAACGTATTATGAAGCCATGACCAAGGTATAAAATAAATTGGCAATCACCGTCAAGTGCAGCTTCCACAAATACTGGCTCAGAAGCTACGTAGTCGAACTTGTCCAACGAAGACCGAACATATATATTGATTGACCGCTTCTACGAAGAAATGCTCTAATAATTATCTAACAGGTTTACTTGTGTGTGTGTTGTGTGTATAATTACCAACATAATCTTCCCAGAAACTTGGACTTAGTCTTTCACAGCTTTTCAAAAGTGGCGGTATTCAAGTGGTCGGGGTAAACGATACAATGGTTGACTTGAGACTCATTTATTTGGCTAAATCAATGACAGTTTGCTTTTTTGTGATGTTTAAGTCATATATATTTTCATTAAATTTATCAACGAATTAGTAATAAGTATTTGAGTCGCATTTCCTGGTATGCCTGCGGCTAACCGGATGAAATTAGCCATCTCCATTTCTGCATAGAAGGCGGATTTGCGCTTTAATCCACCAACCATAATCTCTTTAGATGCTAGCCGCCATTTTAACCAATAGCCGCACCCCACCTTAATGCGTCTAATCTCAAAGCACCAATCCGGTTTATATGATTCAAATACTTTATTCTGTTCCTCAGATTCCAAATGGTCCAGATGGTAACAAAGAATACAGTGGTCCACATTTTTCTGTTCCTATCCATACAGGCATATACCACACCAAGATTCAAAGAACAAAACAGGATCATTTGGGCAGCATCATCTAAAACCCCACCAATCAATACAGTCCCCGCCCATGTCTCTCAAAAAACAAATGGGGGTATAGATTCCACTGCACTAGCGCAAAATGGACAACGCTGCAGCCGCAGGATCAGAGGAAGGATATTTCAGTTGAGTAATGATATTTTGACACCAAAAAATGGGTGTTTGACCATTGGATGTAAAGAATAAGTGGGGACTACTATCACATCCAATTATTATAAAATAGGTACCTGAATAAACACCCCACTTTTTGATGTCAAAAATATCACTACTCTTTAGTTTTACTAACCTTTCTCTTATGCTGAGGCGGCCATGTAAAACAAACCATACTGAAGTTTCCGCTCGGGGTGGGGCTCGGCCTTTCCATGCCATGCAAGCGGGATGTGCTCCCACAAGATTCGTGCCATGGATGTAACTGTTACATGGTATTTAAAGAATGATTGAGCCACATCCAATTCAAAAATCTAGGAAGTATTATTAGCCGTTGTCTTGGATTTGCTAAGAGTAGCTTTACTGGGTTGAACAACCAACACATAGTTGCCACTACAAACCAGAGGCTAGAGCAGTTTGAACAAAAAAATTGAAGATCCATTTCATTGAACATTGAATATGAGATACACATTGAAATATGCGCGACTACTTCTTACAACTGACTTAAGTATTGTTGACAGGCACCAGACCCCGCTTGGGTTTATACAGGGGTCAGTATCACTACCACTAGTACGTAACAAATTGAAGAAAAAAAAAAAAAATACATACAGAAGCAATAGCCAAGACCAGTGACTGAAGTTGGGAACACAGGCCTTGAGAACTGTTGTAGACCAATATCCCCACATGGCTAACACAGGCCTTGAGAACTGTTGTAGACCAATATCCCCACATGGCTACTCCCTCGAGTCTAAATTCTCTGGAACGCTCTTACATGAACAGAGCCGATTATGACAGCTAATAGTGCTAGTCACCAAGACAAAAATGTAGGATATGATCACAATAATTCGTCACGAAGGCTCCACGTTTTGTGCGCCACCCTGTTTAAGAGTTCTATTGAGCCATCTTACTCCTCCATAAATTGGCTGGAGTTCATTCAACATCCTAGTTAGGATTGTTGAAGAACTAGATTTAGCTCTAGGGAAGACTTGGCCAATAAACCACCCCTCCTGCAGCAAAAACAAGGGGAAAAGAACCTGTGACTATGGTTTTCTGTAACTTACACGCAAATGAAATGCCAGTGATAGTTGCAGGGTATTTAAAGAATGATTGAGCATCATTTTACAAATTCCATTCAGTCAGAGGCCATGAAGACCCAAAACTAATATCACCCTTGATAGGATACAAAATTCTGAAATAGAAATTGGCAAGGGGACTTTTCCTTATTTTCTATACTAAAAAGCATCACTCTCCAACACGGTTTACAATGTACATATATGTCAGGGACATAAAGACTGCATCGTTACCGTATTAATATTGGAAGAATCATTTGGATCTTTTGCAGTTCCGTGAAGCACTGGTTGCAGCATTCCCGCCTGTCCTCAAGATTTAACGAGTTAAATTCGTTCCCATATAAACTAAACTAGACAATAAAAGAAATACCAAGTGAAAATTGAGGGCACCTTTGCTCTCGATGTAGATCAACCCCAACAGAGGGAGGTGCAGAAATAGTTGCACGTATTGTTGAACCAAAAACTGCTACAAGCTTTAATAGCATATCCAGCGACACCTTTACATGTCTACACAGTAACAACAAAGTAGATGTCTGTAATCTATGCAAAGCTTGTTATTTTTCATTTATAACCATGGTTATCAAACTTTCAAGTTAACAAACTTGAAAACTCGAACCTGAGTAGACTCAAGTGAACTCGGGTAAACTTGCATAAAATCTGGTAGACTCAAGGTAAACTTGCGAGTTTACTCTGTTTGTTAAGATTTGGTCTCTCAAGCAACAAAACAAGGAATTTCAAAATAAGAACTCATAATTAGACCTTGCAATATTGAAACCGTGATGTATTGACTTAAATTATTTGGATTTTTCACATCCCAAAGTCCAGATATGTTCCATTCCTTATAATTTTAATTTGTATTTCATATTTTATAACTTGTATTTGTTTATGTTGCAACTGAAATTTTTATATTTCTGTTTAATCGTGAATTTAATTTATTATAATTAGATGTTATAAATTTAAAAAAAATATTGTTTTTAAAATAAGTAAACTTTTCCGAGTCTATGAGCTGAGTTTAGGATTCGAGTGTATTTCGGCTCCACGAGTTTAGATAAACTAGCAAGTTTGACAACTTTGTTTACAATGACCTCTATCAATCAAAACACATTAGATTTCAAAGATCCTATCATGAGATCATGGCCCACATATTAAAGCATATGGTAATTTAAGATAAAATTCAACTCCCAGCAAGTCAGTCAAGAAACTTTATTGTTGAACAGTTACCTTTCTGTTTTGCTATCCAGCAAGCCTATGAGCACAGGAAGCAAGCAGGAAAATAAATCTAAAGTGAGAATATCCATCTTCTCCACAAGGACACTGATAACATCTGCTTGAACCTACATCAGAATGAAATTATTTTCAGAACTATTGGTTGACCATGAATTTCCAGTTAGAAGCATTAAACACAGAACAAACAAGCAGCCAACAATAAGTGACACACAGACACTTGGAAAATACGCACAGATTTATCTGGCAGCTTTCTCAAAGCATTGATGGCACCTTTGATATCACTGCGTTCCCAAAAATGCCGCACCACCTACAAATACAAATTACACAACAACGATTCAGTAACATGAATTAAAAAATTTTCCAGTTTTTCTCATTTTTCTTTCTTTCCCGCTGCTAAGTATACAAAAATAACAATGTTAGACATCAGCATATAGCCACCCTGTTATAAGTTCCATGGCAATGAATACTACAAAATGGAAGAATGAATAAAGTAATTAGAAGAGATGTAGTATGCAAACAAATAATATTAATATTGATGCATAGCTGAAGTTACCTGTAACTTTGTCAAGCGTGAACGAAGATTACTTAGAGTTATATCATGAGTTTGCATCAGATCCTCAATGATTTCCCCTTCATTTGTAGAGTTTGAATCCACTCCAGAGATTTGAGGCTCAACTTTCTGACAAATAGTATATATAAGAAGATAAGAAGATAAGCATTACTTGCTTGAACTAACTGTAGGCAACAGTTCATAAGAATGCAAGTGCATGACTAACTTTGAACTTACACATTCTTTAATGACATATTGTATGTCCTTTACTATTTATACATTGTAAAAGAAAAAGAGATAGAAATTCAGATCACAAAGAAAATAGAATAGAATCAAGGGCAATTACACTTGATAATGATCCAAATTCCCATGAACTAGGAGGTGCTCATGCACATATTCAAGAGAAAATAGCTGAGAAGATAACCCCTAAAACCATGATGTCATCAACAATTTTAGAGTCTCTTTTAGTAGACTTCAAAATTTAAGAGATGGAAAAAATAGACAAGAATATGTATAATACACTATCAATAGCCTAGCACACTTCAACAATCTCAAGTGGACAGGTGCAGCCTGCTGGCTTATTAGTGCTGAAATGGGAACTACAAACAAATTTTAGCTTCGGATGTAGAAGCAACAATGGAGATGACAGTATCTGACTGAAGAGCTGAGCTAGAATTTTACCGTTGTGTTGGGAGATTTATCAGTTTCAGATATTGTGCTAGGAATGGAGGGCATATTGTTTCGATCTTCATTAAGGGGAATTCTTTCCCTCCTCTCAAATACCATGGTGGGGGTTGCATTAACTTTATCTTCATCATGAATTTTTTCACTCCTTTCATTTATTGTGGGGAGGGTCGTGATTACTTGATCTTCATTGATTTGAATTCTATCCCTTCTTTCAAACCTCTCAACCAGAGAACGGGTCCTTCCACGTACAACAGCAACTGCCAGAATAGAATATAAAAATATTCAATATCCAGTGGCTTTTATACTAAACAGAACTATATTATTCGGGATGACAAACCTCCATTGACATATTTAACTGGACTAATCTCTTCTTTACAAGGGGTGGATTCACCACCTGAAATATGATGAGAAAATCAGTTGTAAATTCCAAAGACTCAAAACTTAAATCATGAACAATAAGCCAAAGTACACATAGCATCTATGTTTTAAGTATGTCAGCACTTTTACTGAAGTAGAACCAAAATCTCAACATGCTACTTGTCAGGATATCTGCTTGTTCACATCCCTAAAAAGAAGAGTGTTACCAATACTTTAATCAAAATTTTCAAAAGGAAATTGAGGTTGGAAATTAGATTCATGAGGTAGTTTACTTTATGGTGGGAAATTTCAATAAACATCTTCACAGATTTAACAAGCAAGGTCCAAATGTAGATACCTTAGATTAAATTGAAAACTTAGAACTCAGCTTAGTCAAGACTTGAGGATTAAGGAAGCATTCACATCAACATAAAATATAGGCAGACATTGAAGGGAAAAAGTTATTCAACCAATGAGAAGTCAAATAGTTGATGGTAATGATTTCACCAAACAATTTACCCCTGCTATAAGTAAGGAGAGAGAAACAAATGGTTGGCAGTCAACTCATTGAAGTGGAAAGACAGCTAGAGAAAGGAGATTAAGAGAATAAAATAAGCAAAAATAATCAGAAATGACTTGCATTAGAGCTGCTGGAGTAACATAAAAAACTTACATTTTGCTTGGTAAGAAAATGTGTGTGGAGATACAGTCTTGTCATACTTGTCTGTAACACTCTTTATAGGATGTTTATCTTCACAAGATTCTTTGATTTCATTCTGAGATCCTAGATTCCTTTGGAACTTTGGATCTTTGGGACCTTCTAATTTATTTGCACTATCACAAAAAGTCCCAGAATTAACATCTTCTGAAAACCTATCAACATCAAATCTGCCAGTGGATGCTCTCCGTGTATGAGCTGGTTTAAGTAACATCCCGGGCTTTGTTTTTGGAAAGGTGATGGTCTCTTTCCCAGATTTTGCCGAATCCTTACCATCAGGAACATCGCGAGGTACAATGTTTGGCACAATGAAAGATTTTCTAAGCACTTGTTCATTTGGTTTTCCATGTACTCCTGCTGCTGGATTCTGCTTCTGCATTCCCAAATTATAAATTTCCTTGGATTCCTCTGGGAGATCTACTTTTGGGGAATTATAAGATCCAGATCTCTGTAAAGTAACAGGTTTCCCTCCAGAAGCTTTATATGGAAGAAAATAGAATTCATTAGATACATTATTGGAAAAATAATCTAGATTATAAATGCATAGATGCCAGAGCATATATAGATCCTCTTAATCAGCATTCTTTATGTCCAGAACATCAGTATATGGTTGCATGTAGAAGTTAAATTTCCAGCTTGTGGTTAAACCAGTCAAATGTGAATGAATAGGCAGACAATACCTTGCAATTAGATGCAGCAATAACGGTGCAACTAATAAACACAATTTCAATTTCCAAACAGTAACTAAGGGAAGACAAAAAGTCAGTGGCTTACAGTCGATATATATATTCTTTATCTCTTTTGACTCATCAGGAGACATGCTGCAGAACCCGGCAGTTGGTCCCACATCAACATCTACTTTCTCCAGTTTACTTCCCTTAAGATTAAGTTTGTGCTCTGTGCTTTCATTTGTCTCGACACCCAAGTCAGCACCATATGGCTCAATAAGCTGACACATTGAAATTAACACTCAGAATGGTATAGCTAAATGTACTTTGAGATAGATATAAAATTATAGCAGAGAGATCACCTTTTAAAGTAAAAATAAAATACAACAATTAATCTAAATGATGGTGGATCCTACCGATATATCTGCTACCCAGACTCCAACAGAGTTTCGGTAGTATGAACACCCCAAAAGTTTTCCATCATGTATACAGAGATCACCAAGTGTTGTCCATCCCATATCAACAGCATCGTGACAGATAACAGGTTCCCATGAATACACCTGCAACATATCACATCGGCATTGCATATCCTCTTCCAAGTGTTGAATTATATAATCCAGCTATAGTAATAACCTTTACCTTCAAACCATCCTCATGTCCAGCAAAAAGCGTCCTTCCATCAGGATGAAAAGCTATTGAATGCACGCCTGTAGCCTAATAAAAGTAATATGATATGATTCAGAGAAGTAATATAAATTTAAAGCAATGCAATTTATATTTATCACTACAGTGATTATTACTTATCGTATATAAATTTGTGTGCACGTACATGTGCACGCATTTGGGAGAAATAATATAACACGTTTTCAACTACATTAACAAATTTTCACCAAAAAACCTCATCTGCAACTAAAGACAATGTGATGAGAAACTGGTAAGAACTAAGAAGTGTCAAGAATGGTGATTCATCATAAAAGGTGCAATAGAGTTATCAGGAAAGTTAGTAGTTTGAACTTTGAAGTGGTATGAAACTTGCCTAGAAGCATTGAGAGAGAGAGAGAGAGAGAGAGCAGTAACACAAGCACAAATCATGGCATAAATGGACACAATTGTTTTCTTTCAAACAGGAAAAAAAGATTCAGCAAGTTTAGATACCTCACGTCTGGCAGATCCAATCAGTTCAAAGGTTTCTAAATCCCAGAATTTCACTGTTCTATCTGCTGAACCTGCAAAACAATGGGTGAATTTCAATAACTACTTTTTCCGTAACTTATATTCCTATATAAAAGAAGTTTATAGAATTTTTACATAAAGAAGGCACAACTTCAAAACACACTAACATTGACACTTGAAACAATACTACATATTTTACAGTCCCACAACACAAGTGTGGGAATTTCCTAGTTTGAATTTACTCTCTCCCTTAACTCACATTATTTAGGAAGAGTTAAAAAGGGAAGAAATCTACTTTTGTTGCTGCCCAAAGATTGCACAGTAAAACAGAACCTATACAAATAGGAAACCCCAGAAGAAAGCTCGTTATTAATTTTGGGGCTCAATTAAATTAGAATAAATAAGAGTAGCAAGATTAGCATGAACCGAGGATTAAACTTGACTAAGCCCTAGGGATAACACCCAAACATGAAGTAAGCAAAAATAATATTGGTAAGTCTTTATTCCACAAGTTGCTGAATAGAACTGAGCAAAATTTATTTATACCATGATGATGGCTATTGGCTAAACCTAGTTAAGAAGCTAAAATAAGTAGGAAAGTTATTGAAACGACATTAAAAATAGTAAGAAAACACTAAAACTGGCCCAAAACATCATAAATAAATGGAAGACTACGGCCAAGCCAAGATTTGATCTCAGTAATATATTTGAAATTACTTGTTCTTTTGATATGCACTAGATTTTAATTGCCACAAGTTGGGGCGCTGTATCTTTTTATAGATATTGCACATAGATAAGCATCTACAACTCTCAACTGTTCAAAAGTTACTTAGAGTCACCAAATCACCTGTAGCCAGAAGGAACTCAAGCGGATGGAAGTCTATGGACCTAATGTGACCTTCATGGAACTTGAAGTCATTCAAGAGCTTTCCAGCTGTTAGATCCCACACCTGTACATTTTGGTGAGATAGATCAATGGTTTGTTGATACAAAAATGTTAAAAGTTAAAATCCATTGCAAGCTATAACACGATGAAAGTCCATATTATTACCTTCACAACACCATCAAGTCCACCAGAAACTACCCAACGGCCATCTGGAGTGAATTTGATAGTATTGACGCCCTGGCTATGACCCTTGTATGTATGAATACATCCTTTCTTCCGGATATCCCAAATCTTTAGACTAGTGTCCACGGAGCCAGATGCGAAGAACTCACCAAAAGGATGAAACTCAACAGCTGTACAATTGGATCTGTGTCCAGCAACAGTGCGAACCACTATACTTAAAGAACAATAACACATATATTAGAAGCATCTTGATAAATTTTAAAATGTTGAGTCCATATATTGTGCCCAGCAATTGTAGTTGCTTATAACCTTTATATAGATTCCCTTTAAAGTTCATGCATGCAAAGTAGAAGGTGTAACTTTCTTGAACCAAATAATTATATATAAGCTTATAAGCTGCGATGAGCAAGTTTTCATTTTCTATCTTACAGACTAATGCTCTATAAATAACACTATCCTAGGTTGAGGTTATATAACCTGAAGTCATCAAGGACTACTGAACTTACTCTTTGATTCTTCCAAATCCCAAAGCTTCATCACACCAGAAGATGCTCCAGCAAGAACCAACACTTCTGCCGAGTCAAAAGCCACAGATTCAATCGGACTAGAGTGACCAGACAGGCTCTGCATATATTTATAGTATGACAGCATTGTTAGGTCACATTTACACATGCCACATGGCACCATTGCCATCAAGAGAAGGTCACACACAAATCACAATGAGGAATCCAAACAGGGAAAAAAAATGTACAATAGATATGGCATCATGATCTAAGTATGCTCTAAGTTTCAAGTTTCAAAGTTTCTGCACATAGTGCCTTTGCCAAAAAGGGGTGAAATGAAAGTGTAAAAAGAAAACAAAACTGAATCAATTGTTTAATATGAAATGGCTAAGCAAGTAGTGCACATCAGAAATAGAGCCTTCATTAAAATGGCCAGGCCAATGATCTTGCAGTAGCCAATATCAGAACCAAAATGCTAAGAAAAACAAGGGCAGCAATCCCACTGACCATTAAAGAAGTTGGTTTGCCAATAGTCCACAAATTGACGTTGTGATCATCCCCTCCAGTAATGAAAAGACGGCACCCCTTCTTTCCAATATTTAAACAATTGACATTGCTTGAATGAGCCACAAATTCCTCTACAAATGATTGGCTCAGGAAAGCACAATGTATAAAAATACACTCACCAGAGTCAACAACAGACTAACCAGATTGAAAACAAACCAACACCCCCAACAAATTAAAAATCGCCCTTTCAAGCTACACCAGCAAAATTTATATCTTTTAATATCTCTTTCTTTTCTTCGATTTTCAACAGATAGAGAAGAAAATAATAGAAAACAACTCTGCAAAAACTTCCGAGCAACCAAACAGAACAAAAGTATAAAAAAATTGAACATTTCACCACAACTTCCAAAACTTGCATAATCCTTATCACAGAAAACAAACAAAGCATGGATTGTACAGCACCCAACTTTGTCCCCTCCCAAATCAAAAAACCCAAAGAGAAAAAAAATATAACTTTTCAAGGTGTAAAGAAAAACCTCACCCAGATTTTCCATAGAAACTCAGCTACAACTAACTAACTCAATTTTTTTTCAACCAAAAAGGAAAAAGAAGAAGCGGAAGCAGTTCCAGATAAGCATTTTCTCTCACAGAACACACTTGATTAAAATTTAAAAGAAAAAGAAATAATAATAAAAAATAAAAGGATACGTATTTTGTATCCACGCTTTGCCATTTTGTTGGTGGGCACCTCAAAAACCAGCTTGTTGAGCTGAAATGAAACTCCTTTCTCAATTGAAGAAGCAATCCAGGACTTGGGCCTGCTTTAAAGATGATTCTTACAGCTTCTACTACTACTCCTTCCACCACCACGATTCAGAAGAACAATAAGAAGAAAAAGCAGAAGAAGCAGAAAATGAATTTCTTTCTTTGGTGGGTGGAAAACGGAAAATCCGAAGTGAAAAGGTAGGAATTTATATTAGATATGTCAGATGGGCAAATGGGTCTGAATGACGAAGGAAGAACCCAACAACAATAAAAAGACCAGACACAGGGAAAAAGCAAAGAAATTTTGATTCAACAGTTAGATACAAAAATGTTTTTCTTTTTTTTATTTGTTCGTAGGAAAATATTTTCCTTTCCTCTCTATTTTCCTTTTTTTATATATATTTTTAAAAAATTTACAGCTTGTATTACGTGTGGAACATGTACGCGTTAGCGTTTCAGTGAAACAAAAACTAGGGAAGACACTTCACAAGAGAGTCATTCCATGGCTACTGCTTCTCCTACGGACCAAAATGCCCTCTTCTATCTTACCTTAAACAGTGTCTATTCAATCACTAACGTGTCATTTCAATTGGAGTTGCTTTTTTTTTAAGAGTAGTATTATTTGTACTAATAAGACGTGAAATACCATATTAACTCACATTCCATCTATCATTGAATAAGACATAGATCCTGTTTAAATAAAGTTTACACCTCATTTAATGATAGATGATGTGTGAGTCGACACAATATCTCATATTTTATAGGTATAATTATTTTTTTTATTATTATTTCAAATTACTTTTGGTAAGGTTTGGTGATTTTTTTTTAAGTTGATCTTTATTTTAGTCCTTAATTATACAATTGTGAGTCATTTTAATCCTTATTTTGTAAAATGAGTCATGTTAATCTTTCATCCCACTTTTATGTAACACTCCATCAATTAAATGATTATAAATAATCTTAAGTGATACCTTTAGACACTATAAGTTATATGAAGTATAATGAATTTTAAAATTACTTATTTTTGTGTATAAAATTATATAAAATTAGTTATTTAAATCTAGACTTTAAGTTATAAGATGATTCATTTTATGTAATTTTATATATAAAATGGGTTATTTTAAATTTCAATTTACTTCACATGATATGTGATATGCTAAGATATCATTTAACTTTATGTGCCATCATTTAATTAATAGGATATTAAATAAAAATGGGATAAAAGACTATCTTAACTTTTATTTTGTAAATGTTAAAGAATAAATTAACTCATTTTAAAAATTAAAAATTAAAATGACTTCTATATATAAATTTAGGAATTAAAATAAATATTCACTTATTTTTTTAAAAAAATTATGTTTACATTATATTTTATGTGAAGTAAGAATTGCCTCGTTGATTATGGTTCCGGTTGCTCTATTTTATTCTATCTTGCACGTTAGTGGTTGTGAATCATTATTCAAAAGAAGAAAAGGAATATGAACTGAAATTTTTTTGGAAGTACGTGTACTCATCTATTTTCTTTAATCAAAATAATATGATCCGTTTGTTAGTTTTAAATTAATCAATTAAGTTTATATCCTTCCATTTTATACAACAATAAGAATAATAACTATTGTTTTTATTTTCTCAAATATTTTAATAATTTGTCTGCCTTTAGGTAGAGTGGTCAAAGAAGTACGAGGTGAGTTGAGATAGCTAATAAAATAAGAGAATAAAATATCTTTTCTTAATTAAGTATTAAGAGTTTGATTCTTATTTTGGGAATAAAGCATCTTTAAAATTAATAGCTATTATCTATCCCTTTAATTGACCTACCATACACGAAGGAATTAGCCAGTGTATCCAATGGCGGATACGTTGAAAAACAGGGAAAGTTTTCCTCTATTTCAAAGTAAAAACAAATTATGTAAAAAAAAAAATCAAATTATTGATATCAACATGCATTTATAATAGAATCACATATCACTTATAGCCTACGGATTAAATTCGACCTCAAATTATGCACTATTCATGATTTTGTAATTTGCTTTTGGGAGTTTTTTACATATTTAAAATAAAAAAATGAAATATTATATATCTACCCAAATCTAAAAAGTATTATGGATATATCCTATTTTGTATTATGTAGAAATCAATATAAATCAATTTTTGAAACATCTTGACACATTCTAACATGTTCCTAAAATTAATTTAAGTTGATTTCTTAGTTCTAAAGTAATCGATAGATGTGGCTCCACTATCTGATTGTAACACTTGGTTTTTAAGATTCGCGTAGGTTACAAAAAAAAAATAATAAAAGACATTGTCATATAATAAATAATTAATTTTATTTAATTTATAATTAACATAACATTTATTCTGTAAAAATTAAATTACACGAATCCTATACTCCCAAGCAACCAAAGAATATATTAAGTACATTCTATCCTATAAGAGAACAAGTTAATCACAAACTAAATATTTATATAAAACTAATTAAATTTAAATTATAATTTTCATAATATTTATTTAAAAAAATAAATTTCATAAAATCCTATAATCCAAACCAATTAAATAATAACATATTAACTATATTCTATTAAAAAGAGACAGTGTAATCTATGCATAAAAAATCTATAAAGTTAATTATATTTAATTTTTATTTGACATTTCATTCATTCTATAAAAATTAAATTTCACTAAATCTTATAATCTTAACCAACTAAACAATAATATATTAAATTATCCTATCCTATAAGACAAAGTGCAACACACACTAAATACTTATATACACAAAAAAATTATACTGAATAGCCAATCACATATCAAATAGGATATATTCGTAATATTTTTCAGATCCAGTACATATATAATATCTCAGTTTTTATTTTAAATGTGTAAAAAGTTCTGATTTTGGATACGAAAAATAGCTTATATTAATGTATAGTACATATGTTCAAATCATATTTGCTGCATAAAATTTACCTATCAACCACAAATAAATGTATTTACGGATGCTTCTCAACTACCTAATCCAATGAGTAATTTAACTAACAATTAGGCACGAAGCAATTTGAAGGGAATATAAAAGCCCCGAAAATGACTTCTATCGAACCATAGGGGATTCCTTGTGATATAATCGTCCTTTCTTCATCATCAATTTTTCATTACTTAGGCGAAAACTTAGAGAGAATATCACACCTCGTTGTCATTTAGTAATATGGATGGACATGTATCAACTGCATTTAAAATAGTTAGTTATAAGAACAAACAAACTCTCGTAGATATAGAATTAATCAATTTCGTTTCTTTTATTTGTCTTGTTATTGTTCTTGGCTAATTGGCGGAATTGAGACACAAAATTTGTCTCTAATTACGTACTAAAAACTCTCAAAAATCTATAAATATATCGTTTCAATTATCGACTTCAGATGTTATGTATTTATTACTATACGAATTATTAATGCTGTGCGTGTGATTTGGTGCATGGACTTTTTTTGGGGGTAAATTGTGTTGAACCACATTTTACAGCACATAAATGTGGCCCAGTTTCATCAACGTCCATATATAGTACACTTGTTTTCTTCCAAAAAGAAAAAAGAAAAAACTGCCTCAAGTGTGAAAAAGCAAAGTAATTATGTATGGACGCCCATCAACTAACCGTTCAAATATTTAGGTTAGATACTCCTTTCAATACTCAATAATCAATATTGTGTTTCCGCCACCAATCTTGGTCCTCAGATACTCACAACTAGCTAAGCATCAAATAGTTTTTCTTTCTTTTTTCCTATATATGGTATTATAAATATTAATATAAAATATAATATATATATTTCAGAATAAATCGAATGGTGTGTGACGTGCTGCTTAGTTCTTTCTTCTATTTTTTGGTTCTCATTTATCACTACTTTACATTAACCTGCTGATTGCTGAAAGAGTGCGAGCCTTTAATCATAATATTTTGTGAAGTTCGAACTATGCAAAAAGCTATGGAAAAAAATAAAGCAAAAAGCAAAAAAAAAAAGCAACACCCCAAAGATAGAAGATATGGAAAAAGAATCTCTCTATTAAAACGTGTAAAAACTTGTTTGTTTTAATTTTTAGAGTAAAGTTTAAAAATACTTCTAAAAGAAGTAATAATTTGTTATTTAAAAAAAAAAGAGTGTATTAGGAAGCACTTTTTTTAATTATTACGGTGTGAGGAAAATATAAACCAAACGAGAACTGAAATGTAAGTGTTTTATCGACGTCAAAAAGATGAACAAATAAAATTAAAGAGCATTTTATTTTAACGCAAAAGTGAAAAAAAAAGAAAAAGAAAAAAAGAAAGTTGCCAATGACTTGACTTCTCGCATCAGTGACGGTGGGGTTTCAATCGAGTGACATGTTTTCATGTGCAAGACAGCAAGAGAATGTTTCGGCAACACCGCATCAATTCAAACATGAATATAATGTCCCTTACACATCATGAGAATTATAGCTGAAACCTATGAAAAAAAAAAATAGTAAAGAAAAGAAAGAAAACCAATGACTAAGCACAAGCATGATAGTCCATTGTCCAGTGCAATCATAGACGAAACATTGCTCAGCTAATCATTCATCAAGCTTGTTAATAACTTCTTATACACCTTCTGGAGTGTTAAAACAATCTTTGAAAAATATGGGTTTTGTAGGCTTTTGGGAGGAATTATTATGTTAAACAAAGTCATAATTAGCAGAAAAGTACAGATCTATGCCCTTTGATGGGTAGGCACATGGGTAAATAGCAAAATGCATGACTCTTGTAGTCTTGTTACATTTCTGATAATATAATGTTAGATTTGCTAGTATTTTGAATATTGTTCCATCATCATTGACATGTGCACTCGGTCATCCACATTGCATAAATAAATGAACCAAAAAGTGCAGTTCGGAACTTGTTTAATACTTCGAACATTTCTATTTTTGTTTTCTTCAAATTAAATTAGATCTAGTACTAATAATAATAATAATTAAACAAAAATCCATAGCAACACATTAATTACACAAGGATACCTTCCTAGGCTGAACAAACGAACTCACTCAAAGAACGAGTTCTATTTTCATTCTAATTCTTTGTTAATATTTTATTATTAAATAACAATTATTTGACTGACATAAAGAAGGTAATATATATATATATATATCATCGTACAATTACATGGTGTGGCAGTGGCACAGTCATGGCAAGACATCGTTTGTCGTTTACTCTATCTTTTTTTGTGTTTTATTTTATTTTTGTAGCGTCGTTTTGGATGTATTCAGCTTTCACCTCAATTGTACTCTGCTTTTTAATTTTACTATACTACCTTCTAAACAAGAGCACGAAACGACAAGCAAAATAATGCATCTAGATTAAGATGTATGCAATGACAATATGGCGACATTTAACCGGGGCCTAAAAAAGAAGGGCTCATTGCATGCCCCCATCCATAACCGTTAGCTGGGCTGCAGGATCCAGAATGTGGCAGACGTGGTGACTGGTATTGTTCTAATGCCTGTTTTGCTGAAATTATAAATTGACACCTATATGTGTAGCATCCCTATTTGTTGAAAAATGGTATGGGCAGGTCCGTGAATTTTAAAGAGTTAAGAAGAAATCACTTTTTGTTTATTTTGTCTGTCACAGTTTCAATTTCTTCTTATTTATTGTCTTATTATTTTTTAAAAGTTCTTATTTATGTATTTTTAAGAGATTAATTCTAATGTAAATAGTTTTTTACATAGTTGTTCAGTTACATATTATCATATTAGTAAAATAAGTTTAATTTTGAATTTATAATTTCAAAAATCATGCACATAAGAGGATTTAATGAGATAATAATATAAAAACTCATATTATCAGTGTATTTAAATTAAGAGTTTAATTTCTATGCTCTAACTATATAAATTTTCTTTATATTATCATTCAATTATATATTATCACATAATAAAAGTAATCAAGTCTCATAATTATTACTTAAAATATTATTCAAATGAGATGATTTGATTAGATAGTTATGAAAAATATTTTTATACGATCAGTATATTAAAACTAAAGTCATTTTTCAATTAATACTCCTACTTTTCTTATTTTTCTTTGTTCGATCAATAGAATATTCATGCTTAGTTATCTACTTAAAATCTATTTGACGCACCCAACTAATTGTATAGCATCTAATAATATAAAGCTTAATGGTATGAAATCAAATAATATTTTTGTATAGTATAATATTTGTTATGCTGCTATATCCTATACTATTTATAGGAGATAATATACTCATTTTAGTATCACAAATAATCATAACGAAACGAAAAAAAATAATGGAGAGATTATAATAAAAATGGGAAATTTCATTAATTACAAATTAAGAAATAAAAAATTTTCAATAATTTTTATTTGTTTAGATTGCTTATTTTAAATACTTTTTTATTTTTCTATTTACCATTAAAATTGTTAAAATAAAGAAGTTATTTACTTAAAAGACAAAAACGAATTTACTTCCAACTCCCAAATGGCTGGTCTTCCGTTCTCATTTGTTAGGTTCAAACCTTAGTCCCAATCTTAACAAAACCCCAAAAAAAAAATAAAGAACAAAATCTTAGCCCGAAGAGCTGACATAAAAACAAAAGCAAGGCACAACTAGAAATTTTAGAGGCTTGTGCGGCAAAAATAGAAACCAAGAAAACTGTCCATACCACAGGTCAAAAGCAGGGGTCCAGAACAGACCAAAACATATGAGCCCCAGGCTAAAGGAACCATGACTATATAGTATATAACACTGTTTACGATATGACTCTGTGTACCTGCGGAACAGAAAGAGATTACTCTTTTTCTTTCTTCTCTGGGTCGTTTTTGTTTTTGGTCAAAATCTTTGGGTCTTTAACAAGTGATAGATTTTTACGATAATCTGGCTCGGGCATATCAGGGCCCTGTTGATTGTTTCTCCGCCCAAAATATATTTTAATAAGTGTTTCCTTTAACTTCCATGAGTTTTTTTTTTTCCCCATATTTGCATTTTTTAAAATTGTTAGTTACATCATTGTATAATTTAGATATAACTCTATACATAGATGAATACTTCTTCATACCAGTCGCTCTTCTCTTATACCAGTGGTAAAGCGTCGAATTGAAAAATTGAATCTAAGGCCGATTTGATTAAACTTATTTTCAGAATATACTTTCAGAAAAAACCCCACGTGAACTTTTTGAAAAGATCTTTTGCAAACATCTTATATTTGAATGCAATGTTTAAGTACCTTTTTTTGCTTCTCCGTGTTATAAGGCCCTTTTTGGTGCTTCAGCTTTTCTTGAAAGCTCATCCAAGCACACTAAAATATAACACACCTTTGAGTCATCAGAAAAACCACCAAAACAATAAAAACGAAAAAAGAAATCCAAACTAACAAAATCTCTTTGCGACTAAGAGTTCGTATGTTTCAGATTGTAAAATAAGTTATTATTAAACTTAAATATTAAATATAACTGAAAAAACTAAAATCTTTTTTTTCAGAAGCTATTATTTTTAGCTTTTATAAAAATACTAAAAACTGATTTTTAAAGTTTCTAATTATTTTTAAAAAATTATTTAAATATACAAAAGTGATTTTTTTTTTATAATGATGTGATTTTAAGTCAAAATAATTTCAAACAACCGAACTAAGTCTAAGGATCAGCTACAAGGACAGATTTTATACATCAGTTTGTTTTTTTTTTTTTTTAGGTCTGATTATATATCACAGTTTAAACCTTCAAAAAGCGTTAGCCAAAACAAAACCTCCTACAGATTCAACAACAAAAAATATAAAAAAATAATAATAATAGTTTAAAAACCAATACCGTTAGCAGCAATACACACACACATACACACACACATATATAATGTTATTTTGATTCACATTTTATAAGATACTCGTAACCCAAAAAAAAAAATTGTGGAACACCTGTCAACACTCTCTTATCAACCTTTGAATTAGATGTAAACTTCACTTAATATGAGTCTCACACCTCATCCAATAATAAATATGAGCGTATCGATACGGTGTCCCATAAACTATGAATCAAAATAACATTTTTCATATATATATATACACACACACACACACCAATGCCTCATGCCTTAAAGTATGATACATTTTTGTGGGTCCCTCTACTCCATCCAACTGTGACCAATAACATCCTTATACATGATATAGCCCAAAATCGTGCCTTATATTTTTTGGTCGAAAGCCCAAAATCATGTCCAAAACAGGACTGAGGACTGGGATGGGACTGAGGACTGGGATGGATGACACACTCGTTGTGACTCTCAGGCCCTCAGCCCATTGACCAAAAAGAAGTTGGGGAAAAACAACCAGACAATGAAGTTCAAACTACAGCACAATTTTTCACCGTAAAAAGAAAGAAACTACAGCACAATATTCAATGCTAACTAATTAATAATTACATTTCTAAGCAGAATTTTCACATAATGAAACAATCAACATCACAAACCTAATGAAGTTGATCATGTCACATACATAGCTACATGTCCCTTTGCATCATTCGCAGGAGATCTTGAACAATTTCTGACATCGCTGGCCGGAATTCAGGTTCACGCTGGAACAAAAATAATAAAAAGAGAAAAAGAAGAAAAAGAATTTAAACGATAGACAATAAGAGAGCTCTTTTAGCCACTATGTTACTCAAGTAGAAGGATAGGCTATATATGTTTTGCAGTCACATCAATATGATTTCGTAGAAAGCTCTGCATACTAGTGGCACTTCTATGTCTTAGCTGCATATATTCCAATCACACTAGGCAAAAGAAACTGAAGGGCATATATATCTGCCAGCAATGCAATGCATGCCTTGATGTTTGATCATGAGGGATTACATTTGTACAATGGAACCATGAGACAAAAATACAACCCAGACATCACTTTTCCTATAGGTATCACTACTTTCTCATATTTTAGTGTTTGGCATAGTCTACTAGTGTTGGGCCGAAAATTACCTGTACACATGAAGAAACAATATCTGCAAATCGCGACAAGGACTTGATAGGATAGGCTCCGTTTAAGCAGGGGTCAACCATTTTCGACAATGCATCAATGTCATGGAGTCGAGGGACTGCCCACCTGACCAAGATTTGCTCCCCACGAGGCAGTGACCTATAACGTGCGGTGACTTAGCCAAATATAACATTTGTATATATGCTTCTGTTCGTCTCGTATTGTTACTGCAACTTATAATTAGTGAGGGTTTCTAACTAACTAAGGGGGTTGCTAACCTGTCGTAGGATTTCCGTCCGGTGAGGAGTTCCAGCATTACAACTCCGAAACTGAAGACATCACTTTGGTGTGTATAACTTCCAGACTCGAATTCTGGAGCACTGTAACCATAAGCTGTGAGAAGTCGTCCTGATAGCTGAGATAGATACACTATTGTTAGTCAGACAGAAATGTAGCAAGGGTAGAAGAAAAGATAAGTTTATAGCTTAGGTTAAGCATTTTCCACCATTTTACATGCAGTTAAAATGCCAATGTATGGAACAAAATTTCCGGAAATTTTGAGAACTGGAAAAGCTGGAACCTAAGTCTAATGTTTTTTTATTGTTTTATATCCTTCAGTGAGCTTAAAGAAACAGACCAATCATCCATTTGAGTACTTGGTATCACCTACTCAATTAATAGTCTTTTAAAATCAAAATTGCCTTGCAGGCATCGTGGTTGTGCTGCACAGTGGAATGAAGTTAAATGAACCCCTTTGACGCACCACACATATTCCATACCTTCAAATTTATTGGTTGAAATGTAAAACTAGCTTCCTCTTCGCTCTGACCCTAAATATGTGATCATATATTATTATACTTGTTTATGAATATCATGTTTTTTAGGCCATTTATTCTATAATGTTCTATGGCACTCTAAGATCATTCAAGACATAGTTAAAAAGCCTAAAGGCACCAGAACTTTTCTTACGAGATAAAACTACATATCAACAGAAAATGTATAGCTGAAGAAATAAAAATGAAGATATACCTGACCAGCAGAGCCAGAAGATAGCAAAGGACCTAATCCACAATCAGAAACACGCACTTCCAGCTTGTCATTCAGAAGAACATTCCCAGACTTAAGATTTCGATGCACAATAGATGGCTGAAAGTTCTCATGCAGATACCTTATTCATGAAAAAATAAAAACAAAAGAAAAGATGACTAGTTAAGGCAGTTGAAAAAACAACCAATGCCTTAGCCTAGAGCTGATGGTTCGAGATAGAACCACTTTATGTGGATGGAGACTCAAATTTACATTATTTTCTGAAAAACATCCTTCCACATTGTAATACTAATTGCTAATAATAACTGAAATACAAAAGCTATGTTTCCATCCTCCAAATCAAGACAAGCTTTACTCACTGACCAATATTATCTAGCCAATAGAAGGGAATTAGATTTTGAAAATTGTTTGCTAAACTCACTCTATAGCTCTTGCAGCTCCAAGTGCCACCTGAATGCGTGCATTCCATGTTAGTTTAATACGGTGTTCATCATCCCCGTGCAGTGCATCATGCAGGGTCCCATTACTGCAATACTCATATACAAGTAGTCGTTGGCTATACTCAGCACAGTAGCCTATAAACTTTACAATATTGGAATGCTGAATTCTTGAGATGCTGGACACTAATTGAAGAAATTGTTCATGATTGTGCTCCATGGAAGCAGTGGCATCCAGTTTCCTCACAGCCAATAACTACAAGGATCAGCCAAAAGATATAATCAAGTGAAGCACCAGCATGGCAAGTGAATCCATGAGAATGAGATATTAACAGTTCATGTCAAAATAAAAGTTGCGCAGAGAGCCTTGAAAATTATACAGCAGAGCACTGCTACGAAACCAAGGAAAAATCTAGGGGGCACCACCCAAGTGCAACACTCAGCATTCAATATGGTCACAGTATAACGAGTGTTTCAGTATTCCAACATTTGTTGTTGTTGTTGGGGGGAGGGGGGGAGGAGAGAGCAGCAGTACGCACTTCAAACTCAATTTTCTTTCTTTATAAAGGATCAATGGGAAAAAAACATGGAAGAGAAAACCGGACCAGACCGGCCGGTTTGACTGGAAACCGATCACCTTAGCGATCCGGTTAAGCTCCAAAAACCGGTAAGTCAAAACTGGTTCGACTAGGAACTGGTCACCTGGCCGGTCCGGTTAAGCTCCAAAAGCTGGAAAAGTCAAAACCGGTCAAGAACCGGGAAAACAGAACTTTTGATTTTTTTTTTCTTTTTTCAAAGCTTAAATACTAACATCTTGTGATAGCCACAAAGTAAAAATGAAAAAAAGGGAATCAAAGAAAGGCACTAACAAAAATTATTGGATTGTTCTTCTTTTCTCTTCGTCATTCGTGGACTGCTCACACTATAAATCTCACTAATCACAAGCAAATATTGTTTTCAAATACTTTATGATCGTGTTGCGAGACCGAGACTAAAGAAATTTTATATGGATTATGTTTATCTTTATAGACCTATTAATATATTTTTTTTATATTCTAATTATATATATATATACACACATATATTATCTTGGCCGGTTCGATGTCTCCTTGGAAAAAAAGTTAATCAAGTGCATAAAGAGAGGAAGCAACAAATACCAAACGAACACAATCAAGTTATCAAGCTCTCTCCCAAGGGATACCCAGCAACACAAAAAGGGCAAAGGCTAACTACGATTAAACACAAACAAGAAATGCAATGACAGAGAACGGCATAGCTACAAGAATGTCAAAATGTGAGCAGGTAAGCTGAAACACTAAGCAAAATGAATCCGTTATTAACAAATTAAAAATAGAAGAATATTACCTTCCCATCAGGGAGCTCAGCCCTATAAACAGGCCCAAGTGTGCCTTCCCCAATACAATTTTCTTGGGAAAAGCTATTTGTATACTGCTGAAGTGATGCAACAGTATAAACTTGGATGGAATTTGTCATAACACTTGTTTCAGTTACTTTGGCAGGTATATCCGGATTTAAGATGACCTTCTCAGCAGGAATGGTTGGGAGAGGACTAGGCGGAGGCTGCAGGGGTGAAAGTTTGGAAGTGCCACCAGTGTTAATTAACTTGGAACCATGACTGTATTCTGAAGTTGCAGATGCTGTTTTCACATATTTTTCTTGTTCATCCTGAACCTTTAGAATCAAATTCTTTCTTCTATTTGGCACTTCATATACAAGTGATGGTTTCTCAGCTGCTGCATTTGTAATTGCAAATAAAGATTGAGAGACTACTTCAGAACAGATTTTTTTTTCTAGGAGAAAAACAAAAAAAGAAAGGAAAGAGCTCAGACTAAGATGCAGCAGATTTTACCTTTCTCCTCCTGATTGTTTGCTTCAAAGGAAGTGTCAGTGCATGTAAGTTTATGCAAAGGACTTTCAAAAACACCGACATCGTGTTTCTTAGCATTTTTCTTCTCTTGTCTTCTCTTAAAGCAACACAACACAAAAAGACAAGCTCCTAATGCAATAAATATTAACAAACCAGCACAAGCGATCCAAATGATGTTCTTAGCTATGTAGGGCTTCCTAACACTTGCATGCATCGGTGCTGTCAGGGAAGAAGGACTATTTGCCACTTTCCAAGGTGATTTTCCAGGGGATGGAGGCATAGCCACAGGTGAAGGGGCTACAGCAAGTGAAGGGGCTACAGCAGGTGATGGAATAACACTAGTATTAAATGGATTCCCATCTTTTCTGCAAGGCACATGCCACCATGTTAACTAGAATAAAGGTTCTGGAAATAAGGCTTTGAATTCACTCATTTATCCTAAAGCAAAAAAACAAATATTGAACCAAGAAAAGTATAATTATAATTTACACCATCTGGAATAAGAGAATTCTAGTGCAGTATTGTGGATTTTTCTTGCTATTTCCCATATTGGAATTAAGATACAATAGGAGATTCTCCCATGTGACTTCTCCTTGAAAATAAAAACGATCACACTTGAACCAAGACTTTAAAAAACAGGAAATTTGGCTAAAAATAAGACATCAAAACAGAAAAAGAAATAATCGGAGTTCAAACCATGCCTCACCTGAAAATAGGGACACTGAGCAATTTTTGAGGAATAGGCCCAGAGAACAAGTTATTCTCAATATTCCTACATTATAATAAATTTATGAGTTTAACTAAGAACATACTTTTGTACTGCCTAAGCACTATTGCAGGATTTATTCATGTCTGTGAAAAAGATAACGATAATAAGAATTGTACAGATCCAGAAGTGGCAGGTCCTGCAAAACATAAAGGGTCCCGGAAAACTGATTGTTCTGCAAGTATCTGTAAGTGAACAAATAAGTAATATAAAGAACACATCCTCGTTGAAGAAAAAGAAAACTAGGTGCAAGAAACTTTACTCACAGTGTGGTAAGGGATGATAAACTCCCTGTTGATGAAGGCAGCTGACCAATTAAGTTGTTACTTGACAGATCCCTGCAGCGTAGGAAATGATTTCCGTAAATAATGTATAGAATGATAACGTGGAAATGCTAATATCAAATATCGATGTGATTTAATTTATCCGTTTAAAAGGTTAACACTTAATGATCTAAAGGCAGAAAATTCTGTGTCAAAATGGAGAAACATATTATGAAAAAAAGTTTAACAGGTCAATATGGCAACGTGAGACACAGCTATCATAGGAACTCACAAGTACGTCAATTGAGTTAGTAAGGAAAAGGCATCTGGAATGCTTCCATTTAACTGATTTCCTGAGAGACTCCTACATATTAGAAAGAAAGAAAAACTGGTTTGAGTATAATTGTAGATATGGATATGCCAACAGATGATTACTAAACACCAAGAAAGCAAAAAAAAAATAATAATGAATGCAGATAAAAAAAAGACAGCATACAAGCTGCTCAGAGTAGGAGGCAAAGTAAATGGAATGACCCCTCCAATGTGGTTGTTGCTAAGATCACTGCACAATTGAGAAAGCTTCATTTATAGTGCAAATAATTACACAATTGGTGGTCAAGAGCTAAAATCTCCCAATTAATATAACAAAACTGACAACTCTAATCACCAGTGAATTTGGGCAAATAGGAGCCTCTTCACATATTTTCACTATCTCGATCAGATTAATTGACTCAATTTAAATCACATAGGACATGGTTACTGTAGAATTTAGGAATTCTAAAATACAAGAAACGTTTGAAAGTGTCATCAGTAAATACAAGGCAACATGAGCAACAATCTTGAGAAACAACACTTACATTTCTAAGATGGATGGAAAATTCAAATTACTGCCCAGCTGTCCACCCAAGTTCATACTTCCAAGTCTTCTGTCAACCCAGATATAAATTCTACTGAGCATTATCCAAGATGTTTTTTTATATTCAGCTCTATCAAAAAACAACTCTTGAAACAATAAATCATAAACATAACATCATCCTTTCAAACCAATCATCTAGAACATGCAAACAACAACACAATAATATCCAACAACAGTATAAGAAAGGGAGAAAAGACATACATGGAAGTGATGTGGGAGAAGACACAACCGACACCTTGCCACAGTTCAAAACATGGATCTCCTCCCATAGGCTTCCACCCTAGAAGAGGTGGTGAGCCCAGAGCAACATATAGACTATTGATTGCTGCAACTGTGACCATAACATAGTAAGAGAGATTAGTTCAGACAACTTCTGCACTCACAAACAGAACATGCATGATACTTAATTAGGTGAGATTCCCCGGTGAATTTATCACCATCAACTTTTAAAGTAAAACAGTCATATAGGAGTAATAATAAAAACGCTTGACGGCTTAAGAAGATTTTTTTTTTTTAATTTTTCTTTTGGTTTTCTTAAGTATCATAAATTGAAAAAAAAAAATAGAAATAGAAGTAGGAAATGGGAAAGGCTCTACAATACCATCAACCACGTCAGTGTCCCCTACAACACAGAAAGCTCCCGTAAGAATCCCCATCAATATGACAAAGATTCGAACATGCAACTCCGAATTCGTACAACCCATTATTCCTCGAAGAGGTCAGTTTCTAACGCTGAAGTAAGAGCAGCTCCAAAAACTTGAAATTTAACCAGCACCGCAGAGCAAGACAAAGGTGGAAACTTTGTCAAGAACTTGCGGTAATTCTGAGAAGGGAAACAAACCCTTTTCAGAGGAGAGCCAAACAAACGGGAAATGAGCTGCAGACAAAAAATGGGCAGAAAAAAAAAAGCTCTTTTTTTTTTATGGTATGGTGAATGGAAAGTGGAAGTGGGAGAAAAGGGTACTTAGAAACAAAAATGAGAGTTGGAAAGCCCTAAGGATGGCTGTACGAAGAGAGCAACATCATCCAAAGCACACATACAATACACAGTGAGAGAGAGAGAGACTGTGTGTCTGTGTCTGTGTCTGTGTATGAGTGTGTCATGTCCTGTTCTGCTATGCTTTGCTTTCTCTTTCTTTCTCTTCAAAAGAAGAGCAACTCGAGCGTTTTGTTTTTGAGGGATCATTGCATTCAAAAGAGAAAATTTATTTTATTGAAATTGGGGATTTTGGGGTCCACTATCCGCCACATAAGAAGAACTGAAGACGACAGTGTCAGTGACAGATTGACAGAATGATGGTATTTAAGCAACACATGCAATAACTTCTTAGACGTTTTTTTTTATAACAAAATATTTTAGGCCGAAAGGATGGCAACCAGTCCAAGTCACGGAAAGGCTTTAGGTTCTAATGTTCTATTATCTAAAATAAATAAATAAACACTCGGATGCTCCAATCAGCATGTGATTAAGCATAGAGGTTCAGGATGTGTATGAGAGTGAGTGTGCGATCATATCTAGGGCATAGAGCCCCCATTTTTAGCTAGGTTACTTCTTCCCAAGTCGATGATGGATGTTTCCTAGGATAAGTAGATTTTGCTATGAGTTAATGTGAGATAATTGTGCTCTGTTCTCTAGGGATGTATTTCCTAGATTTAGGCCGATGTAATATAGCAAAGGATCCTATCATACTTGTGCCCAGTCTATGCGAGATGTATGGTAGATCCTGAGAGAAATAGAGCATTGCATGGGCAATAAGCGAGAGCCATGTAGTTAAGCTCATGGGAAGAGAGTCGAGGACCCTAGCCCATAATCCTAGTTCGATACAGGTTTAGAGCACTAACAAAAGGACTTATATTTACCTCACCTCAAGAAAATGAGCAGGATTTAAACTTGTAACTTATTATATGTGAGATCCTATCATATGCTATTCGGCCAATCCATTGGGATTTAAGTGTAAACATAGGTTAGGTTAGGTTAGGATAGACTATGTTACTTGCATTCCTAAATAATAGTTTGAGTCTAGATTTATTACCTATCAAAGATTTTTTCTATAGTCTTAGTCTGACTTTTTTTAAAAATATGATCACCTAACTTGATAACCTATTTAAAAACTTACTCAATAATAAAAATTTTAAATAAACAATAACTCAAACTCTTAAATAGGATAAAAAAACACTTCAAAATATGTATAAAGAATTTTCATCCCTATATGCACATAGAATTTCTAACCAGAGAGCTTTTTTAAAAAGTTATGACCTAACTTATTTACTAAATATATTAGACTAAACTATGTAAAATGTAGATTTAAAGATCCTTGACGAGTGGCATAACCTATTTTCAACTCTATTGGGATTCATTAACTTATTGAATGTTTTGTGGTTGAATAGTATTTTTTAAAAAAATGGTGATTTTTTTGGGATAATTTTAATACTATCACCCTCTAAGCAAGAATTTTGACACATTTCTACGTAAAAAAAATTATTTTGTTATTAAATTGTATATTTTAATCATAAGATTTTTAAGAAGCAGATAATTGAGTCAAATTTTTTTCATTAACATAATAATATATGATATATTATAAGTTTTTTTAAAAATGAAAATATATTAAAATTAAATTTTTATATATAGTTTTACACTTTTATGTCACTAAGCACATGATTTTTAACATAATTATGATAGTAAGGGTTAAATACTTTTATTGATATAATCACGTTTGAGTAAATAATTATGTGAAAATTAAACAAATAATTCATAATATCAATTTATTTTTTGTTTTGTTTTTTAATATTATTTTTATAATTTTATGTTATAATACTTATGATATAAAATGAGGGAAACTTTTTTTTATGTGAATATAGAGTATCCACTATTAAAAGCAGTGATTAATCCTTTTAAGGCATATAACTCAAAAATATAAATTTTATCTCTAGTTACAAGATATTCTTCTCTATGCACACTGTCATTGTCAATAATTGAATTCCTAATTAATTATTTAAAGAGCCAGCAACCTGCCAACAAAAACATTTTAGTCCATCAGAGCTTGACATTTCTTAACGAACTAGTTGCAGAGGTCAATCATCATAATTTTAGTGGGCCGTGAATTTCTTATTTATGTAATATGATCAGGATAAAATCAAATATCATTATTACCACACTTAAATTTGTTTTTTGAAAGTCAACATAAAATTAAATAATTTTATTTAAAAATATATTAATAATCAATTAGATTTAAACTTTATTTTTAATAAAACCCTTAGATTCGCTTCTTAAAAACAAACAAGTTATTAGTCTCTTAAAATAAGGAAAACTTAAGGGACACAAATTCAATATCTATTATTTTTTCAAAAAAATAAAGATGCATTCATTATTATGATGAATAAATCTACTACCTTTACTAAATCATCCCTATTGTTATCATATAATAAACAATATATATATATATATATTAATTAAACAATACATATCTACCAAAAACAATATGATAAACAATATATTTTACTTGTAAAATACTTGAGCACAGGTCAAAACAAAAGCATGACCAAAAAAATCAACCATTGGGGTATCATCAGTCAGCAAAGTAATCAATTAATAATTAAAAAGGAGTAATAAAATTTATAATCTTATTTATTTATATTTATATATTCTTTTGGTTTAATTCAATAAAGGTTTAATTCAATCATATATTTTTATTTCCACAAATTGAACCCAATAGCCCACTTGCTTAAAAGTTGTATGATTAGAAGTATTTGATATGATGATGATGATAATAATAATAATAATAGAACTTTAAAATTAATCTCATACAATAATACTTCAAGTGTTTGAATCACAACATAAGATTCTACTCCATTCCTTTTGAAGAGTAGCACTTTGTAACACTGAAATTTATAAGATCCTGATAGGGATGGATCCAGATACTGTTTGAATGAGGGGCCGAAAATAAGGATAATCATATTATATAAAATAATTTTTAATATATGTTTATATAAAAAATTCTATATATATAATCATATCATACTTTGCACAATAAATAAAACTTGTTAGTAATAAAATATATTTTGAAAGTAATATTGTAAATTACAAATTGTAAATATTTTACTTGGATGTTCAAGAGTCTTAATTAGGTATTATTAATTAGTATGCTATGTACATCTATATCATAAAATGACTATAACTTTAGTTATATAAACAACATAAATGAAATATTGTTCTCAATAATTTTATAGTACAATTTTTTTTATATCTTATTTCATAAACTAACTAATATATTAAAAAAAATTATAAAACTAGATATAAATATATCTAAGACAATACAAATAAAAGTGTAATAGATACATTTTTTAAATATATACATATTAGTTTAAGAACATTATTTTTGATGAGGGGGGCCAAGGCCCTCCTTGCCCCTCTCTCTTTGTCCCTTGAGTCAGGCCGGTGGCTCGTCTCTTTAGTATAGTCTGTATTCGATCTAGTTTAATCTAATTTATTTAGTAAAGAAGTTAAATTAAGCATTTTCAAAAGGTTTTTTTAGTTAAATAGGTCAGACTTCAAGTAATTAAAAAAAACCTACTATTAGGTGTAACACGATGACTAATTATATTATTATTAATAATATTATAATTAAAAATTCAATAATAATATAAACATTTTAATCTTTTTTTCAATCATTTTAATTTACTTTAAAATATTTTTTGATATATTTAGAAGTTTAGTGACTAATTTGATAGTAGACTTTTTTGAAAAAAAAATATCATAGTAAAGGAGGTCTCCAAAATAGATATTTTGGGCGTACGAGGTTTTTAAAAAAATTAGGTTAAGTCCATGAAAAGTTCTATGTTAGGCAATAGTTTTATCCACAAACTATTTTTTGGGAATACCTATCATACCTTTTTAAATTAAAATCTAGCCTAGTCTAGTTTATTTCCAACCCTTCTGATGATATCAATTTTATTTGTGCATTTTTTTTACCATGTGAAATTTGAATTATAACAAATACAGTTGGTGACCCTAGTGCCAGGACCATGCACAGGTCAAAACTCGGCAGAAGAGTACCTGGTGTGATAAAAGAGTGGTAAACTAGTATTATATTTCTTCAGTAGTTTACAATATGTACATGTTTTAATGATAAATTAATCGTAGAAAACTTTGTTAAAACTTAACCATCCCTCCATACAAACATATTAAACCATACTTATTAATTCATACAAGGGACGTCTTTTCGCAAATGTATAAGGCGGTTAGTTCACATTTTCATGTGTGACTTGTTTGGTTCAAATAAATAATCAAGTTGGTGAGTTACGTTTTGAAGTATATAATGTTTTCAGTCACTCGTAAATGAAGGAATTTGTATCTTTTTTTTTTGTGTGTGTGTGTGTGTTTTTTTTTTTGGGGGGGGGGGGGGGGATGCACTAGGAATATACCGTACTTTTCTATTTTCTTGTTATATTTGCTTCGATAAAAAGGTTGGTTGGAACACAAATAAGCAAATTTAGTACACGAAATTACAAGAACCTACATGTTTGGCACATGGATGATTCGCCAATAGGGACAGAAATTATTACTCATCACAGATTTAATCCATCTGTTAAATGACTCAAATCCATTGTGCGCAATGTTGATTTGCACGATGATCACACCTTGCCTGATACGTAGTCTTTCACTGCCGTAAACGAAACCATGTAGTTGGTTAATTATGGGAAACACCAAACTATTCTCATTCTTAACAGCTTGATTTTGAGTTTCCTATTAATTTTGAATCCATGGGATGTAATTGTAGCATCTTTATTCTCTAATATATTTAATTCCTTGCAAGTCCTTTATGAATTGGAAGGAACAATAAACCTGAATTTTTCCTGTTTATTGTGATAAGTAATCTTCGAGTTTTATCTGCAACATCTTATAATACTCTGACTTCTAGACATTAGAAAGAACATTTTTTTGCGTGACATTCAATTTGGATGGAACCAACACTCTCATTAAAAGGATAAAATACTTTTTCCGTGAGCTCCAATCAATTGCTACATTATAAAACTGTGATTATATGTAGTTTGACATTGTATCTTACACTCAATGGCTGGACTAAACGAAAATGACTTAACAATAATGGGAAAGTCAGTGAAAGATTGAGCTTATTGTCCACAAAAACTTAATTATATGGAAACAGTTAAACTCTCTTGTCAATCAATGTTTATTACTAAACATAAAATTCTTCACGGCATAAAACTTTGAAACCAATTTTTTTTTTTTTTGAAAACAAATTGCATAATAATATATTTATCCCTTATATTTTGTTTGGGTCAATATCACTTTCTTTGGTCGAAGGTCCACATCACTCTATCTCTTTTTGTTTGTTTTGGTCGTTATATCACTCTATCTTGGAGGTAAGAAACAAACCCGAAACCAGACTTACTGAAGCCCAAGGTTTAGTGGGCCGAATCTTGGGGCAAGTAATTAAGGGCCAGGGCTGGTTGTGCTTTGATCTGTTTGGGCAACGTTACCCTCTGTAAGCCCAGTGGCCGTTCGATGACCCAAAAACAAATAGTTTCACGATCCTTTCTCGAATCTATAAAAAAAAAAAAAAGTTGAATAAAAAAGAAGAAAAAAAGCGTATTGCCTTTTTTACATTTAATCCTTTCTTGCTAGTCATACCTCATGATTTGAATTCAATGTCCTTTATTAGCCTTTTGATAGTTATCTAGATAATTTTAGAAAATTCAGTTAACTGCGACATCCACCAAAGCATTCAAAACGTGTTGAATGTGCCATTTTTTTTTTCAAGAATTTTTTTTTATTCCATTTGCAATTTCTCTCTTAAAGATTTACTTATGTTAACTTTGATATTGGTGGCTCAGTTCATAAGAATTAAAGACATTAAAAAGATAATAGTGAGGAGTTGGACTAGCTAAATACATTCTAAACCTTTTTTATTTCAAGTTGCCGCATTAATATAAAATTATGAGGAGTCATCATCTTTAATGAAACAGTATAAAAGGATAAAACGATTCTCTCGCCTAAGCTAATGATAGCAGCTCTCTCTAGTTTTTTTTTTTTTTAAATTTCGTTTTGTCATAATACTCTTTGAACTTTCACAATATGAAGAAGGCTTTTTATACAAACCCCGATTCTTCATTTTGTTCTGGACTGTCCATTTGGTCTAGCAATATCATACGGACCTTTCATTGATCCGGATTTGTTTATGTTATCTCTTTTGGCGGGGACATTATAATCATTGTATTTTTAAAAAAAACAAAAAAAATCTTGAGGAGCTCTTAAATTCTTTTATTAGTGTAGAACTGAACTTCAGTTAGACTATAGTCACGTACAATGACACTTTTTTTTTGTCAGTTTCGAAACTTTACACCACAATAAAGTTTATATACTTATGCAGCTAATTAATTTGCCAACTAAACATACAACTCAGTCACTAGTAGATGCTTTTGTTTAGCATTCATTTTTGTGAAGTATGTTCCGCGCCCTGCGTTATTCCACACTCATCACTATTTAGGGGGAGCCTACCACATGGGCGGCAGCAGCGATATACTAAAAATTAATAGTGGTTACATCGAAGAGGAATCATTAATTCAATACAACAACTCACGTTACGTCTAAGCAAAAAAGTACATTCAAATAATATATTTCTAGAAAATAGCATGAATATTGGGACCAAAATTTTCCCCCATGTACAAATTTATGTTTCAATGGCTTCTATTCTATGGCTAAACCACCATAATTTATTCTTGTCTGTACAATGGGATTCATATTTTCATAAGGTGACAGAGATTTATATATCCATGTAGCCATCACGTTTTCTACTGTCATGCTGCTCATGCATAAATGTTGGTGACCAAGTAAGGCATATTTTTACACACGCGACCCAGAACCCATGTATTATCACCGTTCATTTCCATTGTTTACCAATCCAATTAAGCTTTACAAAGTCGTGCTTATTTTTTATTGATTAAATCTACACTTTGATCTTTAAAAATATTTTTATTTTAACTTTTTAACTACTATTTAAAAGATCAAATATATACACTTTATTTTTTAAGAAAAAATCCATGTTAAATATGTTAATCTCTAAACAAAAATATATTTATATACACATTAGTCTGTAGAACATTAATCTATTAAAGCAAAAATCTTTCAAAAACTAAAATGTATATTTACTCTGCTTTATTTGACTCCCCCTTCGATTTAACTTTGTTTACAGCATATGGCATTTAATTCAGAAAAAAACATATAGCATTTTATTTTATATTTTTACGGTGGAAAGGATAAGAAGAGTTTATTTTTATACATTGACGATGTAAAATCAAATTCTATTCTGTAAACTAACCTAATTTTAAGAAATTGTCAAATCATGTAATTATTTTCCCGTGATAATAATTTTTTAAGATGTAGAAGCACTTTTTCTCAGAGTAATTTTTGTGTTCTTTCCATCAAACATAATTTTAACTCCTTCTGTCAGTTAAACAAACTGGCCTTAAATAATAAGTATTTTCCAACATGAATTTGTTTCTTCATTTGGCTTTTCATTCCCAAGTCAAGTTCCTAGTCATTATGGTGAAGAGGCATCCCCGAAACTGCACATAAAAAGGGCCCATGTAACCATGGGATCCACACACCGTTTTTATTTGCTGGGACGTGTACCATCAGAAAGGGCTACACTTCCTACTTACTACATCGATCTTCCATTTGAAGAATCCCATCGTCTTTATTACCCTAATTACACATTTGTCCACTCTAGCCGCATACATTGGACCATTGTGTAGATCTATTGACACTTCAAAATGTTTCATTGAAAGGTTAAATATCTCTACAAGCTTGTGCATCCAGAAAGGAAGTGTGTTACATATTTATTTTTCCGCTGAATACAGTGTGCATTGAATCACCAATCAGTATTTTAACTTGGATGTCTTTCTCATGTGAATTTTTGGTTGCCAATAATTTGACTTGATTATGTAAGGTCATGAAGTTGTGGGGCCCATCATTCTGCCCCTTAGATCCTACTAGACAGCCCCACTGAACCAATGATCAATGTGGCTCTCCCCCATTCTCATTGGACATAACTAATACGTTAATTGTAAATTCACGTGGGGCGGTTGACTGATTATTTCTCATCAGCTTAATTAGCATCTATCGCAGTTATAATAACAACTTGCACAGAAAAGCGATGAGGCAAAGATAGGATCTCCACTTATAAAACCGAAATTATCCATTGCAGATTCTTTTTTCTTTTTTTTGTTATTTTCTAATATTTGTGTACACATTCGGGCAAGTTTTTATAAGTGACCTTTATCCCTATGAACTTGTGGATATGTTATTGAAGACTCTACTTGAGATGACCAATTGGATAGTAATGTTATGTTGTGATAAGAATTTTATCTTTGGCACGAAGTAGTTTTTTATCGGAGTGAATTTAAAGGCCTGGTCATAATATTTTCAATTTTGCCTTGTGGCAATAGCTAAATGCATAGGATTTAATGATTTTAGCTTTTGATGTCTTATGAGTTGGATACAATGGAAGGTATTTTAGTACTGTGAAGGCCACATACAGGTACAATGATGATTGCTGTAGCTTGGGCCTTATGCATATGTTGCTATTATTTGACTGTGTATATCTCCTCATATGAAATTGTTTTTTGCTTCACAAGAAGGATTATTAGAAGGAGTTGCTTAGGTATTGATTAAACATATGTGGGTCATATGTTTTAATGATATTTTATATTTTTATTAGATAGTTTTTGTATATATTTTGACTAATATTTTATAGTTGAGACTATTATTCTATCATTCTATGTCTTCATTTTCATTTTAGTAATGAATAATAATTATTGGAAAAAAAAAAACGTTCGAGCAAAGTAGAATACCGAGTACAAATTGACAGCTTCATGTTAGTTAGTACATAAAATGGTTTTGCCTTCTTTACTTTAGGCTGAATCTCCAAAGTTAACGTTCATTTCATTCACAACAATGGCATACCCGTTCATATCATTTTTTTTTTTTTTTATCTTTCTACATTGTTCATCATTTCACGCTGGACCGGTCAAGGAAAATTGGATCCATCTAACTAAAACTCAGAATCATTGCACCAACTGAAATTTAGTCACTTAAACTTCGTACCCGACCAGTTGGGGCCGCCTTCTTTGATCGGTAAAACAATAAGGATTTTGCTATTTCAACACCTTATTTTCTCAAACATTCAAAATATTTCACTCACAATACACATAGATCACACTATTTATTTTTTTTTCCATTTATTGTCTCTCTATCATTTTTCTCACATTACATGGAATTTACATGAGTGTCTACACCCATGTGAGTGTCAAAATACCATTTCTTAGAGCACAATGATCGTAAAAACAACTACTTCCAATATGTGTCCGGAAAGTTTTTTTTTTTTGTATCTTGGATATTCATTGCCAGTGACTAATTTCGTCATACTTATTAGTTTTTTCATACTATAAATTTATTTAAAGGGATATATGCTGATTATAAATCTTAAAATTACTTAGTTTTTTTTTTCTTATTTAAGACATGTTTGGCTAGTTAGCTGTCAAAATTGAGGGAAAATATTCCATAAATGAGTTTTATGTATGAAATTAATAAATTACACATGAATCTTATTTATAAAATTTTATCCCTCAACTAAACATTTTTTATGTGTAAAATAAAATATGTAGCTCATCTTAATCCCGATTTTTTATCCTCTAAGGCTCTAGTAAATAATGACTTAAGGCATTAAAGTGCAGTTATAACTTATGGGTACTATCCTTGAAAAACTTGAAAAGACATCCCTCATTCTCTGTTGTTTACCAGTAATTAAGAAAAACAAACGGCTATTGCTTACCATTAGAAGTTAAAACCTAAAAGTGAGAACATATATCAACTTATATTTCTAGAATTTACGAATAATTAAGCGATTACTTTTGATTTTGATTCCTATAATTGCATCAAATTTTAGTTTCGATCTCTATGGTATTTTTCTTTTGATATAAGTCTCCATAGTTTATTATTATTATTAGAAACATAAACTAAACAATATAGACCATTCTTAATCCTTTATGGAAAAGAAAAATGAGTCCTTCATAAAAAAAAAAAAATCGGAGACTAAAATCTAGAAGGTTAAAACTATAAGGATGGGTCACTACAATATTTTTGGCCTAAGCTAACACTAAAAAAGTGTGGCCTAAACTTTAAAAAGTGTAGCATTTACTTAAAAGTAACACTTTTAAGTTTAAAACCACACTTTTGAAGAGTAGTCTAAAGAGGTGTTACCTTTTCTCTAGGATAACACATTTTAGACTTAAGGCAACTTTTATTACCATGTTAATAACAACAACTAATAAGCGTTGCCTATTGTCAGAATATGTAACACTTTATAAGTGTTGTATTTCATTGCAAGTGTCGTCTTTTATCTCTATAGGCAACACCTTATAAGTGTTGCCTTTGTTGGATAGGCAACTCATTGAAAGTGTTGCCTTTGTTGAATAAGCAACACATTGAAAGTTTTGCCTTTTGTTTGAATAAAGGCAACTCATTGTATATATGCAACACTTTTAGCTCCTTGAAACTGTGGTATGTTGCTTACGAATATGTGTAACCTAGATACTCACTAAAATGAATGTAGAACTTAGATAATATGTTCATTGGTATACACATACCAATGCAAGAGTAAATCTGCATAATTAATCTATCAAGTTATAATGAAATGCAATTCGATTAAAAAAAAACTTGTGATTATGTCTTACACATAAACTCAATAGAAATAATAAAAGCATTCACCATTGGAAACTTTAGAAAGTGCTCACCCAAGAATGTCAACATCTCCTAGGTTTTAAGTACAAAGCCAGTCATCAATCTCAAGATCTTTACTTGGAAGTCTTCCAGCAACGTTCCAAGTGCCAACTGTTAGCCTGCAAAAAATCGATACTTAAGATACACTTCATTTAGATCCTTAAATTAATTAATCAAATGTCATGATGCATTGCAAAATTCCCTTCTTCTGTGTCTTGTTTTGTGGCACTTACAAGATGCATTAGAATCATAAATATTGGATCACATATGATGGTGATTTCAACACTCGGAGCCAATCAGGTGGGAAAACCAATAAATGATTAATAGCTTCTTTGGCATCATATATTTTTGGTCAATGTAACATATTGAGATATACTTTAGAGTACCCTTCTTTCAGCTTATAGTTGCATCAGAAACATAAAGAGGTTTGAACCCAACTAAGAACACAATTTTACAAAGTCCACAAATGTTTTTCTATGAAAGCCATGACAAAATGTGAAGAGGCTAAATAAATTTGAAACTACAATTTACGGAAAGCGCTTTTTTTTATTTTTTTGTGGTAATTACTCTCCTGGATTACTGAAGAGAAATGGATTGTTACCTGATGTTTGACTTTGGAATATGGATTGGTTACCTTGTGTTCTAGGTGGATTATCTTCATGCACGCACATTCTTGAGTCTTTAAAAGTGCAAGCTAGATGAAAATTGGAAGAACCAAAAAAGGAAGAGGGAAAAAAAACAAGAAAAGAGGAAGAAAACAATCAATCCAAATGGGAAAAAGAATATACTGAAACCCCAAAGCAATCATGCTAAATCAAAGGAACATATAAGAGGTGAGAGCTATACTAATCATGTCTTTTTGATATGGTGTTCTTTAGGTATATAATTGTGATCTATACCAATCATTTGTCCTTTTGATATCAAACTTGACGTTTCCATCAATCCTTTGGGGACAAAAAGATCAGGGTTTACTCTAATACTCTACAATGTCAAATCATAATGCAAAACTTTATATATATGCATCAAGAATCAAATAACTTACTTACAAGTTACATCTTCCTCCATGGTTGGCTGACAAGAGAAAGCATGGGAAAGAAAACGAAAAGATTAGTAATTACCCAAAAAAAAAATCATTAACGTTTGCCGAGTGAACACTAAAAAAACCAACACCTCATTTGTATATATGCATCAAGAATCAAATAACTTACTTACAAGTTACATCTTCCTCCATGGCTAGCTGACAAGAGAAAGCAAGGGAAAGAAAACAAAAAGATTAGTAATTACCAAAAAAAAAATCATTAAAGTTTGCCGAGTGAACACTAAAAAAACCAACACCTCATTTGTGGAAGGAACAGTAATTTCAATTGTCAAATTCTTCAAATATTGCTCGACCTGGCCTAACACAAAACATATCAAGCAAATGATAAATAGAAGAAATAAAGCAAAGACTTGGACACAAATTTCAAAATAAAATTTGCAAAGAAAAGACCATTGAACATCAGAACAGAAAATGATGATCAATCAATTTGAAATTAATTAACACAAGCATGCTCAAGATTAAGGAGTAACAATTCAAATTTGAAACCAATCAAGTATCATCAATGTTATCTGAGGCAATAAAGACATGATGCTAACTACAATGGTCTCAAAAACGTATCAAGGCTTTAGATATTGTTTTTCTTCCTTAATTTTTCCCAATAATTAACATTAAGAACACACAATCTAAATCCACCTTAAATGAGCCAGCCCTACCAGCTCCATAGCATTGATCCCCAAAATTAAAATCAAATAAGCAAAATAAGAAAAGTGAAACATCTAGTATTAGTATAACTTTTACTTTATCGAATGGAATTGCAAATTCCTTTGGTTACAGAATTTAGATGCGATTGCAATAGAACATTTCAAAAGAAAAAATAAACTAACAACTGCCAGAAATCTTACAAAGAAGACAATGGCGAGAGCAACATGAACAGATCCATAAAAGAGGAAAACTCACTAGGACATCCAAGCATCGAATCCCTAAAACTTCAATAGCAACATCGATCCAACATGAATAAATCCAGAAAAAAGGACTGAAAATCGAAGTCAAAAATAAAGACGACGGAAATGGAAGAAGAAAGAGCAACCTTAGGATCACTGTTAGTATGATGACGATCGAAGGGCGATGAGATAGCGATTAGGGAGCGACGGCAAAAGGTAGCCGGAGGAAGGTGGCGAAATATGGCGGCGATGGAAATCGATGGTGGAAATCGATGAGGGAGTGAGGAGGGAGGAATGAATTTGCCAGCGAGCAAGTAATATGGATGAAGTGAGATTTTCCTTATCTTCCTTGTGGAGCTACGAAGAAGGGCTTTTAATTAGTGTGAAGAATGGTCTTTTGCCATTTTATTTTCTTTACTAATGTGGAGGAAGTGAAAAAAATAATAATACTGGGAACTTTTTATTAGTGTGGTGCTTTGCAGATAGTATAGGCTACATTTTTTTTCCGTAGATCAATACATTTTGAAAAGCCACACTTTTAAAACATGAGCTTTATATAAATAAACGTTGTCTATTTGGATATGATATCGTTACGGTTTATAATTGTCTTCTATTTCATTTAAGAGTACATTTTTTAAATGTAACATAAAAAATGTTGTCAAAAAGGTATCAAATGTAACTCTTATAGAAGTGTTGTCTATATGTAGTTAAGACAACACTTTTTTAGGTGTCACTAAAAATAAGTGTTGCCTTATCCTAAAAATGTTGTAGTGGGTAATTAATTTTAAAAAATTTAATTCTAAATATTGACAGGGTAAATATTTTTTATATAACTATCTAATATACTTGACTCTGCCACTCATTATTTAAAAAATTATATAAATAAAATATTTTCATTATCAGTACATCAAAATAAATTCAATTTTCGCAAAAAGAATCAACGACTCATAGCAACTAAAATCAAAATTAATAGAAACGATAGGAATCAAAATCTTACTTTAAATCATAGATACATGTATAAAAATTTGATACTATATGTGCATAGAAATTATCTCATTTTATAATGAATTTGATTTTGACTCACTTATAGTTTAATATTTTTCTACACAGTCATCTAATCATATATTAGCATATAAACAAAACAAGATTGACTCTCACCCAACAACTTTAGTAGTCATGCATGTGAAAAAATTTTATTGAATGACTATATAAAAAATATTTTACACTATCACCGCATATAAATTAATTAAATCATTTTTATAATTATCTCCACATTTTTATAACATAACTTATTCAAATTTTACCACATAGCCATACACGAGAAAAGATATGTATCTTATGCTCCATTTCTTGTGAAATATCTGTTAAATTTGAATAAATACAGATATTAAGAAAGGTAATAAATAATATGATAACAGAGTATTTTTATATAAAATTATGATATATGGACTAACATATTATAATAATTATTAATTGTTGAACCTAGCAAACGGTTAGAGATAAAAAGTTACACTAATAGTAATTATTTACTTAGGGTACTATAGAAAAAATTTATTTTATTAAAATATTAAATTAATAGATATTTTAAAATATGATTCCGTCTAAAAATAAAGGAATATTCTAAAATGAGATGTTCTAAAAAAGAAAGAGTACTATTTTTTTTTGTTTAATACTTGAATGTTAAGTAATATTATTATTAAAGAAAAATATTATTTATACTTATTAAAAATGAGATATCATACTGATTTACATATTATTTATTATTAAATAAGATATAAATTCTATTTAAATAAAATTTATACTCTATTTAATAATAATTAAAATATAAAAAATAATATTTTATATATTATAAATATAAATAATATTTCTCATTATTATATTAAATGGTTGCTTGTCTACCCAGCTAAGTGCAAGCGTGACTGTTGATGATATAATAATAATCTTACAATAATAAATGCCCTTCCCCTTCGTGACCCCCATCCCCCGAGTCCGAGTCCCTCTCTTTCTTAAACCTTCTTTTTCCCTCTTCTCTTGTTGTGTCTTCTGCTCCTTCAACTTGTTACGACCCTGAGACCTGCAACCTCCGCTAATGGAACCCCTACCATTTTCGTGACATCCCAGCCACACATTAGCAACCTTTGATGTTTATGTTTTTTCCCTGAACCAAACGTAGGACTTGGTTGTTGGTTGAACAAGAGAATTGCAACATGGGTTGCTGCGTGAGTAGTGACAGTAGTAACGGATCTCCACTCTCAGACTCAACACCAACAACAAGAAGCAAAGGTTCGACGCTGCCACCAAGATCCAACATTTCGAAAGTGAAAGCTGCCGGAAGCAGAGCACCCCCTCCTCCTCTTGAGGAAGAGACCGTGAAGGACGTGCTCTCGGCAGAGACACCAAAATGGAAGCCAAAATTGTCCAAATTCGAAGCGCAACAAGATCCACCCCAGAAGCTAAAGAGCTTCGACAAGTTCCAAAGAGAGACAACCAAGGTCGAGAATTATGAGGAAGAGGAAGCGTTGGCAACTACCATTAACAAAGGCGAAGAGATCTCAGAAGTCTCTGAGGTTTGCAGCTTGAGCGAGAGCGTGTCCACTACCACCTTCACCGAAGAAGAAGCGCGCCAAAGGGTCAACAGATCTCCGGCGAAAATGCATAAAAATCGCTCCTTTTCCGGCGAATTTTCAGGCAGGAGAGAGAGGGTCGTCGGAAAATCTCCGGCGCGGAGGTCGGAGCAGTCTCCGGCTAGGAAGAATGGTGGGTCCGTGAGGGTTGTTCAGAGCAGAGACCAAATGGGAAATGGGGTGACGAGGAACCAGCCTCGCCGGCGTGATGCCGGAGAGAATTCCAGTCGGCGATCTAGGTCTCCGGCCACCCGCACCGACGGCGGGGCAGTTAGATCCGTCGTGGGTCGGAGCCCGTCAGCGAGGAGAGGGACAAATCAGTCCCCAGCTAGGGTCAGGACCGCCGCGCCGATGCCGGGGAGTGGTGGACGGAAAATGGAGAACCCGGCCACGGAAGGTAAGTGGTCACCATCGGCTAATGAGTCGCTTGAAAACCCACTTGTGTCGTTGGAATGCTTCATCTTTCTCTAGGATTTTGGGGTGGTGCCACCACTTTAGCCACCATAGAGTAACTAGGTGAGCTTGATTAGTGTCTAGTTATCATTATTAACTTATTATTTCTGTACTGTCTTTTGATTAGTGCTTAGACTTCGGAGTTAATGAAGTTTGGATGTAAATATACTTGAAGTCAAAGGTCAATTGTAAGACTCAATTATAGGAGGGTTTGTAATTGTGACAAGTTCCAACTTGTCCTTTTGCTTATTAGAATACGTAAAAGCTAGTGGTAGTGGTAAAAAAATTGACCTCTCTTTAGTGTTCACTTACTTGAATTTGCGTCCCTGCTCTGCTCTGTTACCTCCTCTGCAAGTGGATTTCTTCTATTTTACCCATTGGCAGGTTGCGAAAGATTGCGTTTCTGCCGCACATGATTCAGTCTGTACTAAATTATTCACCTACCGTTTTGTTTGTGACAGTGAAATAACGATCTGTGAACAAGGGGGTGGAGACAAATTATGCAATTTCTTCGACTTTACTGGTAATAAAGAAAAATAATAATAAAAAGACTAATTCATTACGAAGGGTTAAAAAGTTAGCAAGAGTTATGTCGGTCCCCATCATACATGTAACTATTTCGTTGTTCTTAGCGGGGTAGTCCCCAAAATAGAACTCTTTTAACCTTGTGTATATGCAGGTAATGGTTTTTATTTGGCGGGTTTCCTCACAAAGCCAACAACGAAGTGTGTCATGCACATGGTTTTCTGGTTCTCGAGGCTGTATATTTGGGATGAGTTTAGCACTCCCTTCTTTAGACAACTTAACCAGCTTTGTTATTTCAACATCTTAAAATTAAGTGTTTATTGAGACTCATTTTATCATCATTTGATATAATAAGTAAATGACATAAGTAAAGATCATCATCATATGCGTAAAGATGATAAAATAGGAGTTTCAATATACACCCACTTTTAGAACATAAAATAGCAAAACTCACAACTTTATAAGTGGTAAACACACTGCAAGTGCCAGAAAAAGAATACGAGGGAAGGCTTGCGACAATTTCGAGGTTTACAAAGCCTCCCTTGAATCCACAACCTTCAGTCCACTCACTCATTTCTTATGCCTACAAAAATCTTAGGAATACAGGTACAGCATTATACCTATATGATTAGTTTAAAGTTTATATATATTATTCTTTTGACAATCTGTGGCACAAATCACGGTCATTAATCACAAGAACCATAGTGCTCATTAACATAAGTTGGAGTTTTTTCTTTTCTTTTCTTTTTTACATGTATTCCTTCATCACAGAATTTTTTTTCGAGCATTAGAAATCCCATATGAGATAGTAGCGAAGGAAATCTCATATGGGAGCATATCTCTCGACACAATTTTTTCCATTTCCAAAATTTAAATTTGAAACTATTAATTAAGAAAAAGGAATACTATCAACTCTAACTAGCCATACATTGGTAGATAAGTTGGAGACTAATGGCAATGCAAGTAATTCCAAATTGATGGCAACATTATTTGTAAACTTCATGAGGGTCTAACAAATAAAATGCCATGCAGGCATACGTCATAAAACAGACCATTTCGGCAACAATCAACTGTTGGGAGACTCAAGAGTAGTTATTATTATTATTATTTTGAGCCAATGCGATAAGTATCAGTATTTAATTTTTTTTAGAGGATTAAAGGGAAACCTTGGTGGGTTTCTAATCTGAATAATAGTAGTTTGGTCCCACATCAACCATTTTGGACTGTTCCTTTAAGTTGTCCCTTTGAGGCATTGAGACAAACAGAACATCTACCATGAATCAGGTGGGAATGATATGCGGAAAGGAGGAATGTCCAAGGCTCAAAGCTCAATTTCCAAAATTGAACCCCAAAAGAGAATCAATGCGGATCCTAATGTGGACAACTGTGGATTATATTGCTTTGGCATTATTCAGATTAGAGCCTAGCTTGGAATTCGTCAATATCTTACCGCCACTCAAAATTAAAAGGGTCACGGTTTCGGTTACGCTTGAATATTGAAATTGATAATTACCGCATATTAGGGCACGAAAGTATGAAAACCTAGATGCAGATCAGAGTCAGAGTGGCCCCATATACTTAATTAACTGTGAATCAAGTGGAACCTTCACGATATACATATGCTCTTCATGAAAAGAATATTAACATTACATTTTTTTTTTCATAAACTTATTTTTATGGAATCACGTGTTGACCTTGCAATGTCCCTCCCCGTATGTTGCGCAACACGAGTTGGACTATTCAACTGCATCCCAGATATGGTGTCCTCGTTCTTCACGAGTATATGTTTAGGAGAATAGTGCTGGACTGTGAGTATAACCTCGTGCTTAAAGCAATATAATGCAAGAGCCGCGTTATTTTGACATACACAATAATATATTAGAGACTGATTATGGATGTCCTGTGAAAATATGTCAAGAATATCTAAAGTTTTTTTTTAAAAATATTTATGGATCTGATTTGAATATATTTTACATTATGATGTAATCAGCTCAGCTCATTAATAATCAGGCATGAAATTTAAGCTCAAGCTCGGCTCGATAAAAGTTCACCGAGCTCAAACTAACTCGTGAGTTTGTTCATTTGATATGGACTAAATCTTTTAGCTAAATAGGTTAAAACTTTTATTATAAATACACAAACTATTTTTAATATAATTTACATATTATACAAAAAATTATCAAGTTATATTCGTTGTTCATAACAAATACACCATAATATATAATACATTATATATATTGAGCCGATTCATGAGCTTGTGAGTCAAACATAATAAAGCTCAAGCTCGACTCATTTAATCAATTAGCTTAAATTGTTAGTTCAAGCTAAGTTTGGCTCCTGAGCTATTAACGAATCAAGCTAAAAATAACTTACGAGTTGGTTTGACTCACTTCTAGTCTTACATGTGGTTATCAAGAGAGAGGCTGGGGAAAGGGTCAAGGTAGGTTTATGCAAGCATGTTATTGTTTTTAATTGATATTTAATCACAGCCACTAACTTTAATCCAATAGTTAGAAATGCTTGCTCTCATCTCAAACATAAGAAAGTCTTTCTCACTATATGTATAACAATTCTCAATTTTAAAGAGTTTAATTTTAATACACTTACAGTGCAAAAGAGTTTTACAATGTAAAACAGTTTCATGCGGCCATAAAATTAAATCTCTCTATTTAAATGACTTTTTCACATAATGGGAGTCATAATTGATTATATTGGTAATGTGACATTACATAATTCAATAACTGTTTAAAAAAATTTTATATTCTCACTGCCTCAAAATTAAATCCATTTATAAAAATTTAGTAAACATTTGGAAGTTGAAGCCTCGAAGGGACATTGGCTAACAATTACAAACCTCATGTCTCTTCTGGTTCCGGGCATTTTCTTTTGGGTCGATTGGTTCCGGACTTTTCAACACTGACCACTGCTGGTGAACAGTGGAGGTTTTGGGCCCACTCCACAATGCAACAATTTTTTGGCACGTTAATCCTAACTAAACTCGAATTTATACTCCATGGGAATCTAGACTCAATTCGAACTCATCACATCAAAGACCCATGGAAAAAAAACTCGTTCATCTTACTTTAAAATTTTCAAAACGTATGGCCCATACTCATAGAAACCAAAAACATCAAAGTGATCGTTTCTAAGACCTTTCTTATTCAGACGAAAAACAAAAATAAAAATCTTATTAGAGTAATTGGTGTGTAGTTAATATTAGGAGTTGGTTAATTTGTTATGACTTATTTCATTGTTAGTTACAACCCTATATAAAGGCATACCTCACTTGTATTGTTAACCTTTTCACCATCTTATCAAATTCCAAGTTTCTAAACATTCTCACACTTATCTAAATTCTCTACATACTACGGATCTTGACACTTCTATGGCTGAATACCTCGTCCCTAGATTTATTCTTGCCAAATCTAACTTGTCACAATCAAAGAATATTCGGCCCATGACCAAACAAAATAATTATAGTAAAAGTCATTCGTATTCATGTGTTATTGTCATTGCATGGCGAGACAATTTTACTACGGTTAGTGTCTTTTCATTGTCATGGTATATATGTCTAACTCAATGGTCCTAGTTTGAGTTCAACATAGCGAGGTTTGATTCTTTTGATGGTTTATCGTTTATATTAGAGCTTCAAAGGGGGAAAAAAATGCTTACTTAATTGGTGATAAGAACCACCAATTTACACTATGGAAAACCCCAAAGCTTCATTTATCTTTCATGGACAAGTAGGGACTAACATTTGGACACAAATTGATACCATAATCCAAAGATGGACCACATTGCCAAACCCAAACCCAGTTTGCCATTAACTAAATCCTATTTACATGGTATAAACTATGAAAGAGCTCCCTCGGGGTAAAAATGGATGGAATTCAAACCTCATTAACAGTCTATTCTTCAACACATCATATCCACCAAATACTTGATGCAGTGTGCAGAACTTTGTCATATTGATTTCTCTCTCATCATACTTGGCCGATACTGATATTAGGCAAGGTGTTGGAAGTGGAACAATGCAATGTGTTATGCTGATGGGAAGGCCATGAAATCCTTTCAGGGCAACAAGGTGCTGGTGCAGGGTGGGCAATGAATGTAGGAATCTCATCTCCTGGCATCATAACTGAAACCCAACTAGCATATAAACTCATCTGCATAAATTAGAGAAAATCAGGTCAATTCATGAAACATTGACTTGCTAGTAAGGTTAGAGCATTATTGGTTCAAAAAGTATAGAGCAGAGGAAATTCAAGGCACAAATTATACTACCGAAAAATGAAAAATTAATGAATGAAATAATCTCTTACGGATGAATCAAATCCTGGGATCCAGCACTGTTAGCTAAGATGAAAGGGTTATTTTACACCAAGAGTGAGAGCAATAAATGTTTTGTATTTTCTTTTTTCATAAAGTCATTACTTTCAACACATCACAATACAAAATCAAGGTAATCGCATCAAAAGTCTTGATGATCACCACCTGACTTCTTTTTTTAGGGCCAAGCAAATTCATTAATAAGATGGAAAACAGTAAAATGTCGACAAGGAAACAGACAAAGCAATTGGTTTCCAATCATGGATCTTCAGACACAAACCACACAGGTATGGATCTAAGGTTAAAGCAAGCACATACGACAAGCAAATTAGTAAGTGTCATCCACAACAACTAAAACTGGATTTTTTTTTTTTTTCTTTCAATGCATATAGATGTCTAGGTAAAGCAGCACTAACGACCCCCCATAAAATAATTATCACTGAAAGAAACAATGGTTAAGCAGATTTGTGCTGTTGAGTTGTTTGCATCCAATTCCAACAAACGAAGACCTTGGCTAGTGAAATGTATCCCATCAACTTTTATCCAAAAGAAAATATGCATCCCATCAATCATCAAAGTAAGTAAAGCTAAAAAATATAAGATTCACAGGGTACGTAGAATCTTATCCGAGTGGACCTCACTTGTGTGTGAAATAAAATAAAATAAACAAAAAAAGACACATTCATCGAACCAACAAAGTGACAATTTTCCTACTGCATTTTTCTATTTCTCTTCTCTTTCATTTTGGACATGTTAGATACGGCACAAACATCATATAATACACTACTTGACTTTAACATAAATATATTTTATACAGGATATTAAATATGCCCACCTAGATGTAAACATACAGGTGAGACATGGATCCACAAAATAAAGCAATAAAAGCATAATAGCTGCCTTTATATTAAAAAAAGGGTCTTATGTTTGTAAACATAGAACATGTTGAGACCTTTAATAATTTAGGGTTATCACTCAAAACTCAGTCTTACCTCCTAAATACTTCAGCATTGAAGCAGGTGAGCTTGAAACCACTACCACATATTGACAAAGGAAAACCACCTCATCAAAGGTGGGAGATGACATAACAGTTAGTTACTCAAGAATCACATTATAAATTTCTAGCCTTCGATGTGATTCATATCTAATCCAATTTCCCAATGGACATTGGTTTGTTACTTTAATGATAACGACAAAGTAAAACGATTTGTTACTTTAATGTCAAACTCACTTTTTAATTGTTTTGTGGTTACGGAACTGGCTTTTATATCACATAATAAAAACTTGGTTAATATGAAAAGCAAAATCCTTCCTCACATGGTCTCAGTGCCCGAGCCCTTAGTGGTACCATTACCATAAACAATAGAAAAGAATCCCTGTCAGAAGGCTAAGTGCGGAAGCATGTTCTCTAATACCATATTCTCTATTCCATCAACACCATAGTGATATCCATATCCCTAACATGATCTAAATGCCAAACAAAACAAATTATTAAATTCTGCATTATTTTGTTAGTGAGCTTTTGCTTTCAAAACCTCAATGGCAAATGCTAAAGAATCAATAATAATTTTTGTTTTAAAAGTTGAGAGAAACAACTCCACAGACAATGTCCCCATCAAGTTGTTGTGCCCTCCAAGTGAACACAGGCTGGGATGAAATATATACAAAGGTGGGCCTAATGTGTTCCTCCAAAGTTCAAAGGAGTGGCACAAGGTGGACATCACAATTGTTGCATGGCAATGACTCACCATACGATGCTACATTAAAAAGGTATCATCCAAGAAGAAATATGTGGAACAGAAACTAAGTATACCTATCATCGGGGTTACCTTAGGAACTAGCAGCTAGAAGAGTAAACAAACAATGCTAAAAGGATAAGAAGAACATAAAATAAGACTAAATAGAAAAGGTTGACCATGTGTCTCAGATCACAAACACCGGTCATGTGTTGGTGTCATTAAAGATTGGAAGTGATGGAGCCGGTGAACGTCAAGGACGATGTGGGTCTCAACATCCCACACAAAGAGGGATAAACAAGTCTGAAGAGTGTAGACTCATGGCTAGGGACCAATGATTCTGTAGAAAACTTAAAGGGAGGACCATCTCCATATAAAACTCTCAGGAGACAAAACAGTTCACTCATAATTAAGGCATTTGACAGAACGTGTTGAAGCAGAGGGAATGAAATGGAAAATCTGGTGGGGTTAGGATAGAGCTCGTGTTCAGAACTTCAGATTTCATATTACACCCCATAAAACAAAAAATAAAACCAAAAGAAAAAATCTGGGACTGTCAGAAGCTCAATTGAAACTCGACAGTTTTTAACCTTTTCTTCAAAGGAAAAATTGGGGTTAACTACAATGATGAACTAGCACATGGTAACTACTTGTGCATCTCTTTAACAAAAAGAATAAAAGCACAAACATTTGAAAATTTGGTCAATTTAAGAATGTAGGAGAAACACCCTTTAGTGTTAAGCTAATAAGGAGGATGTAACCAAAAAAAAAAAGCTAATAAATGGAACAGGAAAATGCACATAGGTCTCAAAAAGTGATCAAAAAGACATAATTCAGATGCAGAACAGTGATGGAGATGATGAGGCACAGCACACAAACTTTTTGAATAGAGAAGTTCACTAGAAGAAAGGAAAACAGAACAACACATGTAATTTTCAGCAAGTGGCAAGTGCCCAAGATCCAAGGTTCCAAATTCCAATAGTAAGGGAAAAAATTAGAAGCAATTCAAGGAATTGATATTTAACAGCAAAGTAGAAAGAACAAAACTTAGGCAACAAAACTTTTTGTTAGATAAATAATCATCTCATCACTTAACCAGAAACCAAAATAACTACCCAAATTAAAAGCCGAACCACAATGCATCAAAGTGGTGCGGGGAGAGAGAGAGAGAATCCTGCATTGAAACTTGAAAGTTGAAAGGGAAAAAGGGGGGGAAAAAAAAGAAAAGGAAGAAAGCCTAAGAACACTGAACGAGGAGGGAAGCAAAACGCAAAGAAAAGTTAAAGGCTTTCACATCGGCACGAAATAAGAACACAAACCCCAACATAGAAACAACAGAAAAAAAGATGATTTTTCTGTTTTTCAATACTCACTTTTGGTGATGAATGAGGGAGCTTCCCAGTGAAACCCATCTGAGACTCAACGTCACGGCGGCGGCCCCGGCGAGAGGACGACGGCGAGAGTGCCGGCGAAGAGGGTCTGAGGAACCTCTCAAAGATGGCCATGACCAAGAACATGGAGATGAGAATGGCAGTGGCAACGAAACCAAAGGAAACGGCATTAACTGAGCTGTCAAAGTTGCTCCAATGTTGCTGCTGCTGATGAAGAAGATCATCGTCTATGTGCACGTTCAGTGGGGACCCTATCGGTGCCCACGATCCATTGTTATGCTCTTGTACCATTATTATTGTTGCTTGCTGCTTAAGTGCTTATTGCTCTCTCTCTCTCTCTCTCTCTGCTTCTTCTTTCTTACCCTTTGGACTCTGCTTCCTTCTTTTTACCACATTCTTTGAGGTCCCTTCCTCTGTTCTGTTCTGTTTCACCTTTGAAACCTATTAGAATTGTGTCGCAGCTTCTTTTTCCAGTTGTAATTAACAAGAGAAGAGAAGAGAGGAGGAAACTGCAGTGGTTGTTGTTGTTGGAGTACAACTACTGTTACTACTATGCTGCTGTGAGTTGAGGCTTTGCAGTTTCACAGTTCGCACAGCTACTACTACTACTTCTACTACTACTGCTGCCGAAGCTTGTTGGAGTACTTAAATTTGAGGCCTTCAAGAGAGAGAGAGAGAGAGAGAGCATGTGGATGTGGGGCTGTCGTGGCCGGAAGGTGAAAATAAAGAGAAACTTTGGAATTTGGATAGGAGGACCTTGTCCTTTGCTTCCAGAGAAACGAGAAACAAAAACCCCTTTTAACCGCTGTTCAAAATACATCTTTTCTTCTACCTTTCCCTTTTTAATCCAAACAACAAATCATTTGTATCAGGCTTATTAAAGAAAGTTTGAAAAAATCAACTTAAATTAAAATTGGGTGTAAATATTTTATGTAGTCCCTTAAAATAATTATAAAATTATTTAGTTTCTTAAAAATTTAAATTAAACTTGTAATTTCTTAAGATTTTAATAATAGAATATATTAGTCCTTTTATATATATTTAATTTTTTAAACTCAAATAAAATTATATATTGATTTGTTAACATAATATTAAGTGATGTATATATCATTTCAAGTAGAATAGAATTAAAAATGACTCATTTTGGTTGTTAAAATTTATAAAATAATTCATTTAAATCTCTATTATAAGTCATAAAATGAATCATTTTGTATAATTTAGACATCAAAATAAGTATAATATATTCTAAAACATCTTCATTTAGCTTGTCTCTAATATTTTAATGATATGTCATTATTATACTGTGTCATATGTGTAAGTAAACTAGTGAAAAACTAACAGAGAAACTAATATGTCAATCATTTTCAATCTTAAAAGATCATGAGATTAATTTTTTTTCTTAAAGCACGAATCGTCCAAATAAAAATTTTAAGAAAATAAATAGAGCACTCATTCTTAAATTGAATTTAAAATATTCCAAGGAGTGACCTTCGAAAATTAGATTTTTTTACTTTATAATGAAAAAGTAAAAATTTGGACCTACAGTCTTAATAACAAACTCCTACGTATCTTAATAAAACCATGAGGTTGACTCTCATCCATGTCTCTCCTAATACGTTCGTTATATATAAATATAAAAATATATGTATAACGAACGCTTCTCTTTTCTGTTTCTCTTGTATGTATTTTTCAGCTTTATTTTGTTGATTTATTTATACCATAGGAGCATGCAACTGTAAAATGAGAGCTGAGTACAATAATGATTTACGGTTACAGAAAAAACAAAAACAGTGATTATTGAGCTTCGCGTCGTTTGACGATATGCATGTGTTGACATTTGAAAATCTCTTCCTGGAAACATGTGATGAGAGGACTACACATGAGTTAAAATTGGATTTTCTTTCTCCGCTCACATGGAAAAAGGCGGTTTTATTGGCAGGGTTTTTATCTTAAAGAAATTAGTTATTGAATAATTATGTCAACAAACCAATAAATTCTTCGTAGTTGCAGCATTTTTCAATTAAAATTTAATTTTAATATAAATATTTTTATACTATTTTTTGATTATACATTAAAATAAATTTGACTTCTATCTCACTAATTTAAAAGTCACATATATATATAAACATAAAAAAGTTTTGTTTGAATTACGGTATAAAAAACCTTAAATGTATTTGAATAAATCTTTTAATTATTATTGTTTTGATAATTTTATTGCTATTATTATAAGTAATAATAACCACCAAAAAGTTGCTATGATTAATGATGTAACATATAATGGTTTTATGCAACTTATTATTGTCAATCATATATATATTTTTTATCTGGCATATTATTATTGATTAAATTTGATTATCAATGAATTGTTACACATATTTTGGTCCAAAATTGAAGGAAATATAATGGAAATGAAATAATCGATCCAATTTCAAGTATTCATATTGCATAAATATATATATATATATAGATTTTACAATATTTTTTATATTTATTATTAATAATTCACACAAATTGTTATAACTATGATAACATAATATTTTTAACCTACTTCTGTTAAATTATAATTCTCTTCAGCCACAACAACATTGTGAAATCAGTACTTAAAACGAAATCAATACCTTGAATATTTTACCCAAACATTAAAATATCAAATATTTCCAAAAGTGAATTATTATACTAATCATAAAAGCTGATTTTGGTCAAACCAACATCTAAATTGTAAATGAATAGTACTATTTATATTCATAATATATTAAATATCATACTAAAATGTTTTTATATATTTTTGTTTGGGATTTGGAATTCAAACTAAATGAGATATACATTCTACTTAGAGATAGATGAGAGAGTGTTGATATGCTATTATTCCGTGCAGTTTGGGTACAAATTATATTTTTATCTACCAACAAAGCAATCTTGAAATATAATTTTTAGAAAAACAACCAAAACAAATGTGTAGTGGAGGAACCTCCTTAAGTACGTCCTCCATCTCACAATGTTGCCTCATCTCTCAAAAGTGTTTGAATTGAGTTAACCACGAAAAAAAAATTGGTATTTGAATTGTTATACAGTATCAACTTTGTCGTGTTCTTAGGGATCAGGGGTTAATGTTTGTTCCTAGACTTTTGGGTTAATTTATTAGTAATACGTTGCCAACTTGCCATTCTTTCCCAAATGAATACGTATAAAATAATATAATAATACTCCTAATTTCAATATTGGATTGCCATGCCCTGCTGTCCGAAATTCTCTGAACTTTCGCCTTATTTAACAAAGTGTGATACTTCATTACAATTTCCCTGTTAATGATACGCCATCTCACGAACAGTTTTTCCCAAGGGATTAATTCATGAAGGATTTTAGAAAATTATGAAATATCATAAAAAGATATACAATACTATAAAATAGTATAGATAGTTCTAGAAAATTCTGGATACTTCTGGAATTATATAGAACTATTGAGACACATGTAAAGACATATAGAAGTATCTAAAAGCATGTAGAGGCATATAGGACCTATCTAGAATGCCCTTGATAGATATGTATAGGTGGTTCTAGAAATATGCAGAGATGTGTGGAGTATAGGAAGATTTTAGATGTAAAATCTGGACCATCTATTAAAATCAATCTCTACCGTCCATTGAGGAGGTAGAATACTGTATACAGGAGTGGCCATTCTTGACCAAAACCATCCAAGACATTCAAGTCATTTGTAAGTTTTTCATTATATAATACAAAGAGAGTTATCTCTACTAAAATTCTTTTGTTCTCTTATGCTCTTAGCTTCTGTTAGTAGTTATTTTAAATAAGGTTGACTTGATACTTTGTTCAAGAGGTTGATTAAGTCCAAATATTAATATAGTTGTGTTGAAGTGTGTCCAAATTCATGACAAAACTTTTTACTTTTGATCTTGATTTTGACCTCTTCCCCTCTTTATTAGCATAGAATAACATTTCCCATGTCTATTTGCTTTATGTTTGATTGAAATTTGCATGGAAAGAGATGCCGAAAATTCTTACAAGAAAAATGCTTCCGTTAAAAGTTTCAATTATTCAAACTTTGTGTCTAATCAGAGTTAGACAAACTTTCATAAAACTATGTCGCAGATTTAATTTCTCAACCATATCCAACACAAAATATCACTCGCGCCTTTCATTATCCCCCAAAACACGAAGGAGGACAGACAGCATCTTATCTTCGAGTTCCTACCCATATTTAAATCAATGCCGATAAAATAGAAAGTTTTACTTAAATTATTTTTTTATACATGAAAAAAAAGTTTATTTTTTAAAAACTAAATTTTTATCTAGGTATCTTTAAGAACCTTTTTTTTCACGTTGATTCTTCGAATTTGTTGTTTTCATACGGTGCAAAATTAAAGCATGAAAATTTTTCAATTAAATAAGGCAATTGAGTTTGAATTTTCCAAAAAGCAGTAACGTATGGGAAAAGTAAGTGTTGCCTTGCTAACTGGCGAACATTACTTTAATCTACAATTATGCGAGACTACTAATGAAATCGAGGTGGAACCAGATAAAGTAGTTGAGGTTCAAATTATTTCGATATTATTATAATAATAGAGTAAATTTCAATGTGATCCCCGACAAAAATATTATCGGAAAAACTCGTCATAAAAAATAAAAACTCCCGGCATATTCTCTAAAAGTTTTAGGAATGTTCAATTTGGCCCTTTTGAATGGACTAACATGTTCAATGAAAGAATTTTTTCAAGAGCAAAATTGTCAATAAAATGACTAATTTGATATACATTTTGATTTTTCAAAGACTATATTAGGGGTCTTTTTTTTTAGGGTCGAATTTGTCTGGTAACTTTTTTTTGTGAATGATCAATTTAATAGTTACCATAATATTATTGTAGGTTTAGATTTTAAAATATCTAATAAATTAAGTTGGTTCAAATTATTCAATATTTATTCATTCTAAACTATGTATTGACCTTGAATTTTATATAAAAAAATTATCGTCGAAAGAATTTTTATCCATGTATAGGACATCCTAACTTGAGATAGATAAGGGCAGAGAAAACATGAAGAACCAAAAATTGTTGTGAAACCGAAATTCCCTCCGTTTGGATGAGAAGAAAACAAGTAGAAGAGAAAAATAAACATGTAAAGCCATCTCCTAAGTTTTTCTCTCCATATATGAGCGAAAAATGAGATATAATAAGTGAGATTGTATGAAAAAGTTTGTATTCAATAAAAATAATGTTTTAAATATTGCATCATATCTATTTTAACTTAAACAAATAACTGTAAAATAATTTTTATAATTTAGGTATTAATTAATAGTTTGTCTTAAAATTATCGTAAAATTATCTATTATTTTCATCAAAGTTGCTTAAAATTTTAATAAAAAATACAGTTATTCTTTATCATAATCAGGATTTTTTAAATACAACTCTTATTTTCTTCTTTTCATTTTATGTTCATAATTTTTTCTTTTATTTTCTTATCCAAATAAATCATAAATAACCAAATCAATATTTAAAATTTTGACAAAACTAAATTTAAGATTGAGTATAAATTGTGGGTTATTTTTACGTAGGATATTGGATCTTTCTTATACTAAAGTAAAATATGGTGTCTTAAAATAAATTATAGGAATATGATAATTAATGAACCAAGTAAAATAGTATATATAAGGTATTAGAAATAGAAATTGCGAGTTTTTAACATAAATAAAATAAAAATATCTTATTATATACATGTGTTAGATTTATTGTGTTACATATATGTCTTAAATATTTTTAATAATAGTCAACTTAAATTGATTTTTCTATAAAATTTAAATTTCACACAAAAATATAAAGAAGTCAATTTAAATCAACTTTACAAAGGATAAATTACAATTACTTTTTCATATGATAATACTAGTTTTTTCAAACTTTTAACACATACTTGTATCACTCAAAATGCAATTTAAATAGGCTTTTGAATAATGCAGCTGCATGTTAAAAATCTACTTAAATCGACTTCTAACACTGCTTTGACATAATGTGATCATTGTAAAAGGATGTGTATGTAAAGTCGATTTAAATTGATTTCTTAGCATTTTCGATGTGAAATTTTGAACTTTACACAATCAATGGACTCCTATTAAATATAAAACAAGATAAATATATAATGAATTGAAAAGTAAAATATGCATATAGTTAGAAATTATTTTATTTTATTTATGTGAAAAACCTGAAATTGCCAATGGTGAATTAACTAAATTTAAAAAATGCAGCAATTTATAAATCGCCATGACGATTTTGAAGTTGATTAATTTTCTAATATATGAAGTAGCATAAACACTACTCCATGGCCCAAGTATTTTCCTGGAGACAGTGAGTTGTTGTCGGAGTAAAAGTTTACCAAATTGACCAATTAGAAAAAAAAAAAAAATTGGCAGCAGAAGGAAGGAAGCAACAGCCTTTTCTGAAGAAAAGGACAATGGATGGCATTCTTGTGGAAATTACTACGATGGCGATAATACGGGTAAGGAACAGTGCAGGCCATCGTGGGAGCAGTAACAGGGTACCCCACTCTATCAAATAAGGTTGAGTTCTTTTCTGTTTAAAATAAGATTAGGAGCTGTTATTATACATTTACATAATCTCGATCTATTTAATTTGGCGTTCATTATTCAAGGATATAAACATTAAGTTATGTGTATTTTTTTATGTCAATTTATGTTCTTAACTTAATACATTCAGCTAGACTAACAAAAACAATTTCAGGTCTGCTTCTTTTCAAATATGTGTCTTTTCTTTATTTTATTTGTTTTTTTAAGATGAAGCTGGTATAATAATTCATTTGATACCTTCCAAGTTGAAGTCGAAGAAAGAGGAAGCATGAAGTGGCATCAGGGCGAAGCAGAAGATGTGGGGCTAAGGGAGTGTAATTATGAGTTGGGAGGACCACATTGACATAGTAATAAAGCCATAGCTTCCATCGTACTTCCTTTGCAATGCACATCATTAGTTCAGCAGTAGTGTCTGCTTTCTTACACTTAATAAAAGCTCTTTTAGCCAAATAAGGTCAAGGTATCAAGTTAATTTTTATGGGGAGAAACTTCTTTGGCGACCCCAGATTTTACTTATCACGTTGTGTCTTTTTGGTCGACAATTTGTATATTATTCTTTGACTAAATTACTCATCTTTAAAAACAAATTTTACAAAACTATTTAGTCTCTTAAAGATTAAAATTAATCTATAGTCCCTAAAAATTTTAATAATAAAACACATTAATTTCTCTGTATATATTTAATTCTTTAAACATTAATAGAATTACACATTAACCTATCAATATGATGTTAAATTATGTAAATATTATTTAAAATGGAATAGAGTTTAAAATGACTCATATTGATGGTTGAAATTCACAAAATAAATCATTTAAATCTCTATTATAAGTCATAAAGTGACTTATTTTACATAATTTCAAATGCTAAGATGAATATAATATATTCTAAAATAACTTAATTGAGTTTTCCTCTGACATTTTAATGGAACGTCATTATTATATTGTGCTACATGTGTAAGTCCATTAATAAAAAACTAATAAAGGAATTAATGTATTTATCATTTTCAATCTTGAGAGATAACGAAATTAATTTTTTTTCTTAAAAGATGAAATAATCCGATACAAAAATCTTGAAAAATCAAGTAGAGTATTCACTGTTATTCTTTAATAGAAGTTATGTTTTATTTCTTTTTATTACTTTAATTTTAGTACCGTAGCTAGATGTATAATATTTTTCAATATTATAAGCAAATCATAATCATATTTATTAATATGATAATAATAATTGAATGACAATATTTCAATGATCAAAATAAATATTTATATATTATTTGAAAACTTAAACATACGTTTACATTATTTTTAAATTTTCAAGCCCTAATTGATAAGCCCCATACCCTAAATACATTGAAAGCGTCAACATTTTCTAATTAGATTTGCGAAATCCGTGCGTGCCCAATGATTTTAATATAACTTGGCAAGATACATATGTGACGTGATACTTGAGGCAAATATGTACGAAAAAACATTTAAGGGAAACAACTATGCTTCTTTTTATCAGAAAAGCCAAACTAACAATCAAATCGAGGAATTTAGGGGATTTATTTATTTTTTATTGTTAATTTCATAGCATTCATCAAACCATCTCCATAATCTAAAACTTAGCACAGGTCAAATGGGTAAGGGAGTCAATAGTCTAGAAATAAATTTATGTGTTTTTTATTGAATTATGAGAGATCATAAGTTTGACTCTTATCCTTATTTTATATCTACATATTTTAGTTAAAAAAAATGCAAGTACATCAAAATCAAAACATATGATTAGATAACGGTATAAATTTTTTTATATTATTAGTATATTAAAATTAAACTCACTTTTCTATATCAATCATATATGAAAATTAAGTTATATATAAGAAGAGTGAATTTCATTTTAGTCATCTAAAAAACTAATATAGGACAAATTAGCCATTTAAAAATAATGAAAAAAAATTAAGCGGTCCCTCAATTGAAATATTGATAACAAACTAACTTGTTCTTTATAAAATTGTGAAGGATCGTAAAATGTGTCTTCCTTTTTTCAAGAGAATCATTTACCTTGCACTATTTTTTTTTCTTTCAAGGACTAAATTGCGTATCCACCCTATAAGAGGAAAAGTCACAAAAAAAAAAAAACCATATGATCCATCATTTTGACGAGAACATCTAAAGTGCAAAGGGACCTATGAGATGAATGTGAATCCAATCATAGTAGATCATGTGTTAGCGCCGCACACATCCAAAGCTTGGTAAAGAGAGAATGCAAACGAGTTTGGCCAAAGAAGGGGAAAGAGATGAAAAAAAAAGAGGGGGGTAAGATAGCACTTGCATCTTTTCCTTCTTCATCATGCTTGGTACCTCTAACCTCATTCCACGTGTCAAAATCCACCACGGCCACGTGTCACCGCTTTAACAGGTCGTTACTTTTGGGAAGAAAAGTATGCTATAATAAAACGCAAAAAAACCCTCTCTCATACCCATGTCGGCCTTTTTTAAGGCCCAAACCCAACATGTGGCCCTCGAGATTGTCTCCAAGATCAACGGCTCAGATTGACTTGAGGTACAAATGCAGTTCCTGACAGGGTCAAAGTCACAGAGAGGGATCAAAGGTACTACGTCACGTAATCAATATCATTGGACAGTGATGTGAAGTCTTCACGCGTGCATGGTGCAGCAAGCACGTGCGAAGATCTTTGCGTAAGGAACAGGGTGTGGTCAGAATCAGGTGTGTGGGGCCCAAACCCAGAACGGTGTGGGTGGCTCGTGCCCGTGCAAGGGTCTGAGCCATGGGCTCACGTGAACGATGGACCCATTTGCTTCCCAACTTTCTCTTCTTTTCATGGTGGTTATGGTTTTCCAGTGCCTGATCGCTCGCAGAGTGGGGGAAAAAAGGAAAGGTAAGAAAGGCTTTGAATTGTGTGTTGGGCCTTTTTTAACCATTTTGTTGTGGTTTGAGGCTTTAGCTTAGGTCCATGTAAACGGCCTCATGGTGGGCTTGGGGAGATCGTATTTTAGCTTACAAGGGAAGGTGGGTGGGGCCCAGTAAAGTTAAAGTTTGGGCCCACATGACATCATTGACATGAGCTTTGGTCCGTGGGCCAAGTGGGCCAAGTTATGGGCTTGTCCTCAAAAGGGTTGTGGTATTGGTTGAATGCCTTTAAATAGTCGGAACCTTTTCCGTTTATGGCAATGTGTTAATTAATGTGATGGGACAGTGACACTTAAGCTCAGTAAAGCAACAGTTTATTCACGTCAACCACGTGTTAAACAACTGTAAACAGTGTTTAAATAGTCATTTATAGATACCATTAATAAAGCAAACAAAAGTTTAATTTAGTCTAAATTGCAAAAGGGCGATTCTCTAGAGAGATTTGATTTGATTGTATTAGTGCAAAGATCATTAACGCAATTGAAAGATTTATTAGAGCGCGTTCGGTTTCAAGCTTTTTTGTTTTCATTTTCAATGAAAATAAAAAATGATAAAAAAATATGTTTGGTTAGATACTATAGAAAACGTTTTGCTGGAAATATTTTCTAAAACGGCCACAAAATTGGAAATGCCATCTTGCTATTTTCAGTATTTTCTTTGTAATCTCTAAAAAGCGGTTTCACTTCGAAATGTGGTGGCATAATGGTGAATATGAAAAATCTCATCCTTTTACAGTAAGGCACCGGGATCGAATCTGCCCAAGGGAGAACCAATCAATTTTTTTCCTTTTCCTTCACTGATTCATCTCCATGGCTGTCTTATGTAAGGAAGAGGAGATGCCACTGTAGTTGCTGTTTCCTCACGCCATTGTTTCGTGCAGGTAGTGGCAACCTTAATCCAGTTGTAGGAGAGGAGAAGAAGGCCTCCATGAATTGCAGAAAGAAGCAGACCAGCCACCATGGTGGCTAAGGACTCGACCTTCATCTTCACCATAGTAAGACCCAAAGCATCCAATCCATCTTCTTTTGCTGATGGTGACAGCAAAAATGGGGGCAATGTGAGATTGGCAGATCCATGGCGATGTGGAAAAGGAAAAACTCTCGAGACAAAAAAAAGAAAAAACCTTTTAGCAACTCTCACGCCAAATCACATATAGCATCTCCTTTGATTAAGTTGATTTTAGGGGAAAAGATTTAAAAATCCAGAAACTTTTTTAAGGAAAAAATAAAGAAACTAATTAATATTAAATAATGCATACGGGGACGGATGTTTTTGGGCTAAAATGTTGAAGTTCAAAGCATTTTGACATCTGTATACAGATTGACAATGGTATAGCTTTACTATTTTAAATATGATTTTTTAGGGATTTTGAATTTGAGGTTGAAAATTCTATTTAAAAAGAATAATGTTAAGAAAACAATAAAATTATACAATAAATATATATCATATACTTTATATTACTATTAAATGTGATGAGTGAGGATCATTAATCACATTCAATGATGATAAGGTGTTTGACGTGCATTTATTATATAATTTTATTATTCCGTAATATTACTATTTTAAAAATATGCAAATTAACCATGCTCTGTTATTCTTGGTCTTTATGTTTTATAGAATTATTTTAGACTTTTGTAAATTCTTTTAGTAAATGAACTAATACAAATAATATATATATATATATATGTGTGTGTGTGTAATTTAAATTATTTAATACCAAATATAATTTTATCTTCTTAAATTTGATTTTGAGAAGTATATTTTGAAAACAAACTAACCAAACATATTTTCATTATTTTCACTTTTTAAAAACAGAATTTATCTTTACAAACCAAACACATTTCCTGATTTTAAAAATCTGAAAATGAAAATCATTTTCAAGAAATGAAACTAGGAAATATTTTCACAAACCAAACACACCTTATTTACATTTCAACAAACACAGAGAGAAATGGTATTAAATAGAAAATTTAATATTTTTTAATATATTAAACATTTTATTTTTATTTAATATTTTTAACAAAACTCAAAAATTTAAATTAGATTTTTCGGTGACAAGGCTGGCGTAGTCACGTGGATTTGTTCCCTAATGATGAATCCAGCCACAGAACTGCCTTTCAAATGCATAGTAAATTAGCCAAAAAATTCATGCTTTGATTATGACATCAGGGTCTACAAGCTAAATATACAACAACAATATTGTGTGTCTTTTTTGTTTTTTTTTTTCCGCTTCTTTTCCTGTCTTTTGCAACTCCAGTTAAGCTCATGAGAGTTGCACAACGCAGCCATGGCTGGAAAGCTCTTTCTCACGCTCCAATTCAATTGGCTCAAAGCTCCTCCAAGCATCTCTAGTAGCTAATGTGTCAAATATGTGGACAATGGACATTGTTCTTGGTAGTTCCCCATCCATCTTGTAACCTGCCAAGAAAATCAATCGGGTCCCAATTGGTGCCATAGTCAGGTAGAGTCTTTGGTTAGGAGGCCAATTCTCATAGTTTTCTTCCACTGTGGAAAGGCTTCTCTTGTGTGAACCATCAATTTCATTCAAAAGTATGCCATCATAGGCCTCAATATGCCCCTTCCATGCATTCAAGCAATCCCCTGAGCTAAAGAGAGTGCCATTCACTTCCACAATTTGATTAGGTAGCACATCCAATTGCCACATCCCAGCCTTGAGGTCCCACTTTCCAGCTTGCATGTCATACACCTCAGCCGAGCTAAGTTCCACTAAGCCACACATTGTTTTATCTGAGTCCTCACATTCTGCGAATCCTCCGATCACATGGACTTTTCCATGCCACGTCACACCTATGCATTTGTACCTCAAAATGTGCAAATTAGGCAAAGGTATCCAAGTGTCAAGCTCGGGATCATACACCTCAGCGGCCAAGATCCCTCTGGCAGTTTCCAACGTGGACCTCCCTCCTGCCACATAGATCTTATTGTTGTCATAAACCGTGCATGCAAAATCATACCTAGCCACACCTAGTGGTGCACAATTGAACCATTGGTTGGTTTTAAGATTGTGTCGGAGAACAGTTGGAACAACTTGGATACCCACATCAACCAATTCAGCTGATCCATCAGAGACATGAACCCACTCCTTATGACAAATTTGGCCACCAATTATATATATATATATATATATATATTGAGTCATCTAGGGAAACCGTAGCAAACCCTTTCAAGACTTGGGCCAACATGGTTCCATGTGTTGATGTGTGGGTAATAGACCTCAATTGAATTAGGCATTGTTGTGACATCTGGGGTTGGTTCTCTTGGACAAAACACGGCAACCACAACATATTTGGAAAGGAAATTTTCTTGGGATGGTGATGGTGGGGCCCTTGGTCTTGGTGGGGAAGGAAGAGAACCCATTGGAGTCTTCGGGAGATTAGAGCAAGTACTAGTGATTTTCTTTTTTTTTCACTAATAACTAGCTCCTAGCTATTGTGTCAATGGCAAGAGGGGAATGTAATAATATAAAAGGGTGTTAAAAAGAGATGGTTAGTTGGCTTGTGAGCATCGACTAGGAGGAACATGTGGCGCTGAAATCAAAGGATTTTCTTGTGATTACTAATGCTATATATTAAAAAAACAAATTGGTGGTTTTTGTCCATTGATATGTCCTCTTTTTGTTAGGAAATTGGACAGAGATTATCCTATATTTCGGTTTTTCCAAAGTCTAAGTAGGAAGTGAACGAAGGATTGGAACAAAATTTGATTAGTTTAATTTCTCTTTCTGGCGTGGATTTTGATGTTAGGACTTGGGGACTACGAATTAGGATATAGATTGTGTTTCCCACTCTGGCAGCAGCACGGCCATGAGAGGGTGAGAGAGTCAGTGGAAGAGGTTTGGGCAAATCTAGCTAGCTAGCTACACAATGTTGTGTAATTTATATTATATTATATGCTAGTACTTCATTTACTATATTTTATCGAACTAACATTTCTATTTGAATTTTATAACTGTGATGTGGTATGAGAACCTTGAATTGACATAATGATGATCATGAGTGTATCAAATATTTTGTCCATGAGATCTTTCTAAAGTTTCGTTTCATAATTTAGGAATAACTTATAGCATTAGGCGGCTCTGCTTTTATAGTCTAAAGTTGCCACTTATTAGAAAGTCATGCATAAAAAAGGTAGATGTTGAACACTTGATGAATTGATAAAGGAACCAGAACAAGATACTGCAATAATTAAACGTATCTTGCTTCAACCCAAAAAAATAAAAAAGGAAAAGAAATAAGAAATGATGGTACCTTGTAGGCAAGGTAACAAACACAAAGAAACAAAAGAGAGAGAGAGAGAGATTCAAGGGAAACACGCAGAGAAGGCATCTAAAAAGACAATAGATCGGAAGCAAATCCAAATGAGATACTAGTGCAGTACTGTATGAATGATACATGAAATGTGTGATCTCTGATGCTTTTTTTTTTTTTTCCTCATTAAGCAAACGCTAGTTCGGCTATAGGCATAGGTTTGCTTATCAAGAAACGGCCCTTTGTTTTTACTTTGGTTTAATAATGCTGCATGCCTTAGCAATCTCTCACCTTTGTCTGCTTTTCCCCTTTGTAGATTTGGCGTAGAAAAAGAGATCTTTAAATATCAGTGCCAACAAACAAGCATGAGCCATGGCATGTGATTAGTAAACTATAAAAAAAAAGGAAAATAAATAGAGCGTGCAACTTTAAAAATGAGCCCATTAGACCATTATTAGTACTACTCCAACATGCGTTGCCCATTAGAGCTCTAGCATATCTTGCCCGCATGACTTGTGTTTGACATTTGTAATTGTGCACAGCAATATTCTTTTTTACTCTTTGGTTGCTGATAAAGCATAGCAATGACCACTGAGATGCCTCTTATTAGCCTGTTAGTGTTACTTCGTCATTTAGCATATACTGATTTTATTTGACGATTAAACCTATAATATTTTCTCATGTGAGTAGTTGACTTGGTAAGTAATTATCCAATTTCTTTGGAAGAAAAAAAATGCATATCAATATCCTGCGTTCCACATTTACCGCCAGTCCTGTAATTTTTGGGTTTTGTTTTATGGCCTGAATTTTTGGGCATTTGATGAATGGTCTTTTTTTGCTTGTACTATCATCTATTAAGCCCAGGGCCCATATTGAAAGCATAGATTGGATTATGATGACATGCTGATATTGTAACTATATGTAGCTGCAGTCTGAAATTAACTATTTGACCAAAAGGGGCAACACGGAAAGCAACTTTACCTACTTTGTGTTGCAAGTATCATATGGAGGTAACCCTTCTTTTGTTCAAATTTTTGGGGACTTGCTCCCAAAAATACATGATGATGACTAATTGCTTGTTCTGAATACTGTAAAGAATCATTTCAAAACAATAAGGGTGACAAAGACATGGTGACAGCAAGGATTTTGGTGCTTAGCTAAATATTGGCAAAGAAAATGGGCCTAACAACAGGAATAATATTTTTATAGGACATGCGTAGGAAGAAGGGAATTATGTTGTTTGAACAACATAATATGACACAAAAGTATTATCATGTGAATATAAAGTGAACATTGAGATAAGACATGAAAGCATGTTATATTTTTAAGTCTTAATGTAAATTTATAACGATTTAATAACAGATTCTAAGAAGAAACGGGGAACGGGTTGCTAGTTGGGATTGGTATAACTGATAGGGATGGGAAGGATCATGGGAAGTATTAGTGGACAGTTGGGAGTGTTTGGCTATTTTATGAATGCAACTAATTGGCCCAGCATGTGGATTCAATGTGATCAATATAGATGGGTACAAATTTCAAAATGTGGTAACCCTTTTCCTTCCTAACTGAGGACACATTTGAGGGGCCATACCAAGAGGAAAAGTCCGAGTTAGAGGGATATAAATCACAAATATAGGAAGGACCAATTTTTTTTTTTTTCACAGGAATGGGGCTCTATAAGAGATAAGGACCTTGCATAGGGTGCCAAGAGTTGCTCTGTTGGCTTAGAATGACAAGTCACCAAAAGGGTAGGCCCACATTACACAGCAGTGGGGGCAGTAGGCAGTGAGCATAAGCAGGGACAAAGGGATAGGCTATGGAATGAGACAAGAGGGAATTTAATCAATCAGGGGTATTGTGAATAAAGCAAAAAGTCAAAAAAGACTCTAGAGAAGAGGACAAAAGGGGGGGAGAGAATCAGATGTGGTGCAGAAGGTATTCAGAGAAACCCACATGGTTTCTGGTTTGGCCTTGTGTGGGAGACAAATCAGTTAGGAGTAAAAAGGCAGGCTTGATTTGATTGATCACCATGGACTTTTTTTTTTATCAACTGATCACCATGGACTTTCATTGCTCAGTTGTTGGTTCTTTACTCTTTGGATGTCTTTTTCCTTTTAATCTTGCTCCATATTGTTTCTGTGGTGTAGTACACATATCCATCCACTCCTGTAAGATGCATTAACTTGTGTTATGGGTAAACCGTTTGTTTCGGATGTGACTAACTTCAGAGGCAAATTTCTAATCACAATTGAGGTTACATTTAATGTAGATAACATGCCACTCTGCGGGATATTTAAGTTATAGTATGTCAGTATCCTGTTCTAAACTATCAATTTGTCCAAAGCGACTAATATATTATGAAAAAGATGGAGTTATAAAACTTGATCATCTTGCTAACTATTTAAAGAAAAAACTATTAAAGATATTTTATTTGGTGCTTTAACTTTGAGAGTGAAGGAACAATGTTAATCGGATAATATATTTTAAGTTGGTAAAAATTAATAAGTATTCATTTACGTATTTCCCAAAGTACGTGTACCAAAGAAAAAGGATTCCAAAAGTATGCATTTACTTTGAAATGAGTTGATTCTTCTCTCTTGCTTCAGTTTGTAAGGTGAAAAAAATAAATAAATTTCAATGGCACGAGAGCTATTCTATCTCCACTAGTTATTCAATTTGATATGGCATTCAAATCCCAAATATTTGAGAGATGCTTATTATCAATTTCACAATAAAATCCAAATCCCAAATATTTGTTTTTTCGCTTTTTCATGTCTATAAAGCCGCATTGATAGCTATTTATACTCTTTGGCAGGACTGGACCATCTTTTAGACAACGAAAGATTTTTGTGAAAAATTTAACATATCGGAGGAGAAAATTTTGGATTGTCCTACAACATCAAGGTGAATTATACTCCCTCAAATAATGGAATGGCATTTCAATCATCGATAGGACCTATATTTTCATCTATTGACCATGTAGAGAAATAGCTGATATGCTTGAGTTTAGAGGCAACACAAGAAGCAAATTATTTTTGGGCTTTATAGTTAGAAGTTAAAACTGCAGTCCTGATCCACCCTTGATGACAGTTCAGCAAGAAAGATCATAATAATCAAAGTAGATAATAATGCGGTCCCCTAGAATCAAGCAATTTCACTGATATGGAAGGTGAGAGAACGGTTTTAGTTAAGAGAAAATCGCAGGAGAAATGGATGGATTCCACCCATTACTCAAATTTCGTTATACTGCTACATCTATTTGACAACAACATTCTGAATTCTGATAGAGAAACGACCTTAGACTTTGAGGCTCTCTTCCCACTGCAACCCCACCATCCTCTCTCTCTCTCTCTCTCTCTCTCTCTCTCTCTCTCACTATTGAGTATAGATATTAGAGGATGGAATTTTAGCATCCCAACGTGGCTTAATATATAGACAGTACATAACTGTAGAACATTGCACCCATCCAAGTGAGTCTGCGCAGCTTCTTTGGAAGACCAAAAAGATTACCTTCTGCCTTTTGCTTTCCATTTCAGTGTTCCTTCTTCTCCAACCCCATCACAAAAAGCTTTTACCTTTTCAAGCATTTCCCACCCCCCAACTCCCTACTACACCCATATCACACATCACACATAACATACAATCAATCACAGGCAAAGCAATACCCTACTCATGTGTCCATTCCCTGATCCCATCATCAGAAAGCTGTGAAAAAGGCCCTCTGCCATCGTCACTATAAATACCTTATCACCCACCACCTTGTTCTTGCGTTAGAGGGAATTGGGTCAAAGCGTTTCTATATATTTCTTTTGGTCACTTTTTTGTGAACATGGGTTTGCTGCAGAACTTGGAAAGGGTGAATGCATATGGCAGGAAGACGTGCAGGAGCCTGTTTTGGAGGATGCGTGCGGCGGTGAAGAAGGCTTTGAAGAAGAATGTGGGAAAGAAGCAGCTCAAGTTCCAATATGATCCTTCAAGCTATGCACTCAACTTTGATGATGGATGTTGCCACCTGAGAGATGCAGCAAAGAAGTTCATGGGAGGTGCAAGTGTCCACGAGCTCATAGATATGAACAGCACAACCTGGGTTTATGTCGTTTGGGTCAAAACCAAGTGACATGCTTCTTGATAATTTTAGGCTCTAATAAAAATCCAGCCTCTTTTTTTTTTCATGTTTGGGATTTGATGTTATTTTTTCTATGTTTCTAGTTTCGTGGGATGAGAGAAGCACTGCATGATTTTTCAACTGATCTTGATCTTTGTTCTCCACTCTTGTTTTAGTGTACACCCTCAGCTTCTATCGTGAGCTACAGAACTCCTTAGTTTACATTCTTCACTTGCTTCTTTGACCTTGAGCTAGAACGAAAAGGTCCAAACAGTAAAACTATGAAAGGTAAATTGTAGTGACACGCTGTCTGTTGAAAAGCAACGTCTTGTTAAATTTCTCACTGCAGAAAGCTGGTACGCGTTTTATTGACTTCTAGCTAGAATATTACGTGCATTAATGGGGTACAGCAGGAAGTGAAGATAGCTGTAACGGTCCCCAGTGATCAGAAATTATGATAGGGTCAGATTTCGGGCAGCTTTCAGGTAAACCTTAATACGCAACAGAATACCTTAACAACCGGTAACTTTAAGAAAAGAATTGATTACTGTTTGATTAATAATCTCTTTGTACAACGGTGTAAAACCCACAAGAACAGGCTATCTAGGAGAAAATGGACACCAATTTTAACAAATATCTCTCCATTAAAGTACATTTATAATTCTTCATGCCAATGACCACAACATCTTCATCTGAAACCTACAAGGCTCCAACTTAGAATTGAAATGTCACGACTAATCAAACAGCAGGGTCTTCTAATGTTGCTTTGGATAGATCGTTTATCCGAGGATAGGCTGCTTTCTCATTCAGCTGGTTTTGGGCCCATATCAGCATCTTCAACAAGCTTGGAAGTTTTGGGTCTGATGCAATACAAAATTCCGGAAGTATGTTAGCAAATTGTTCAGATAGTGAAGTCCGTATTTGACCAAAATAAAAAAAAAAAAGATAATGAAGTCTAACTGACTTTTTTAAACAGTTAAGAGGCAATAAAACATCTTAATGGAACGTCGTACGGTACCAAAAAAAAAACGAATACAATATTTTGCAGTTTCAACCCATTACTTAGAACCCAAAAGAAACCTTAATACTCCACTTTAGCGTTTGTGGCCTTCCTTAAACACCATACAACGAATTTGATTTGTATAATTCTTAAACAATCTGATATTAGAAATTTACAGAAAAAATTAATGACTATGCTAATTTATAAAAAATAAAAGAAAATTCTCTTAGCGGTCTCCGTCTCAAGTGGATTTTAATCACACTTCAATTGCGAAGTTGAACCCATATACAAATCGTTCTTGGAAATTCAAGCCAAACTTCTGACCATGTGCATAGAGGGAAGATCTAAAGCACATACATCGTTACAACCACGATGCTCACATCCCAATGGCATACAATGGAAGCCAAAAAGCCACAAAATGATTGATCATAGTTGATGATGAAAACTAAGTCCCTTGGAATATATGTTTGTGAAGGTAGGCAACTAGGCATACATTTAAGATACTTAATCACCTACTGAAAGTTTGAATCCATCTGTCAGGCATAAATCATCACAACTCAGTTGATGCACACTATTGGAGCAACTATTCGAGCAGTGATGTTATGGGGATGAATCTAGCAAAGCTTCTATAATATCCCCAGATTTGATAACACATCAGTCGCTATTCAATAAAACTCATCATGAACAAACAACTTAAACGATTACATGTAAGATAGATAAATATGCCAAATTAGAATTTAAAACCAGAGTCACATACCCAAGCTATATACAGTAAGAAACAGATTTTTGCAGCAAGCACGAACCTTTTTCATGACTCTGGCTTGTAAGTATGGCCGCATTCACCTCACTTGCGGTCTTTAGCCGCTGTGATATGTCAAGAAGCTCTCCAACAGGACAGTTAGAGACATCTTCAAAGGCAAGCAGTGCAACGGTCCTCTCCAACTCTTCCAAAAAGCTTTGCTGAAGGAAATCCAAATTTCAGAAAAAAAGTGTTAGCACCAAGTCTGTCCAACCAATTACACAAAATTTTTCCACTGTAACAGTTTATTTTCCCATTTTGGATTTTTCCCAACTACTGGCAATCAGAGTAAATAACAGACCAAACAACTGGACCCATTAACACAAACTCCAGAAACACTTCACTAATGAAGACATTACATGAAAGATAGAGATGCAAAAAGTCATCACATGAGATTTACATTTTCCTCCCCTCTTGGCGCAAGCTCCTCCTGGGCAAACTCTAGAGCTTCTTCTACTTTTCCATTACGGATTAGCTCTATCAGCCGTTGCTGTTGAAGATGGAAAAATAATTGGGGGTTCGTGTCCAGTATCTGCAGACAGTAGTACAAAATGAATATCATGTATATAGAACACATGAATGGATGCTATGATGAGTACAGAAACCATTCATGCAGTTTTAAGAATGAGGCCCAAAAAAAAGCAGAGACGCCAAATCAGCAAGAAATAAATGCATAAATGAAAAGATGGGTTTTGTATGTGGAATTCATTGCTGATAACAGCAACGTAAGAGCTACAAGAAAAAAAAAAGACTAGTACCATAACTAAATTATAAATCTCAGGAGTAAAAAATGTAGTTTGAAATGATAACAATATTTATACACGTCATATACTGCCTTTGTGATTGATATTCTTATGCAGTTATCCTAATAAGTATGGACCAATTCTTATGCAGTGTTTGGCAAGTGAGGTACTTAAGCAGGAGATAGCAAGGAAGCCAAATACAAGAGGCTGCATCAAGTTCCATTTAATCTATGCATCCCCAGCCTCTGCCCCCTTTTCCCCAACAATGAAGAAACCACACACACATTCAGTGTACACTGCAAGACAACCACTCTGTATCTGTGTCAATATGGGGACTACATTGCAACATCACTAAATGTATCATTCCCTGAAGAAAGTGCATACGTAAATTATCCAACCCAGTGGTGTTAAGAGATAAATAGACTGAACACTTGAAAATGCATGGAATATGTGCATTGCAGTTTAATAAATAAAGGAGGTTAGGAGACAGCTAAAGAGGAAGTTATTAACAAAGGAAACAAACATTAATAATGGGAAGCCTACCTCTGGATTTAAATCATTCACTTTTTCAATTGCATCCTCAACATTACCACTTTGTACTGCCTTCTTAACAGCCATGCGATCAGTGATTGTTGCAAGATCTATATCTGCTATATAGATAAATAAGGACAAGCAAAGCGTGATAAAGAAGCCGATGTCAGGCAAAAAAATAAAAGAAAAAATAAATAAATAAGGAAAGACAAAAACCAAAGACTAAAAGAGGATACGTTCAGTTCCGGACTCCTTTTGGAATTTCTCAGCAGCTTCAACATAACCCTCTGTGACAAGGAAATTCATTACCAATTTATTCATGTCCTCTTTCCTAATCTTGACCTCATTGAGCTTCTTCTCCCACTCTTCCCTTGTTATCACCTTCTTTGATGCAGCCTTTACAGAAACAATTTCAAAGGCAAAATCACATTAGCATTGCATTCCCGTGACATATGATGTTGTTACTGAACTTCCATGCAGTGTGCATAAAATTGTCCACATTCACTACATACATAGTAATACTTATCAAGCAAAAATCACTAAAATTGATATAACGAATCCCATATCGGTAAGGCCACCTTCAAAGAGAGGCCTTATAAGGACTTGAACACTCCAACTCCAAGGACTTATGCTCGTTACAATTGACTCTACATACAACATCATACTTCCCTTTATCATTATTTGGTAGGATAAATCAACACAATAAATAGATCAGATCTAAACTATATTTATGAATCTTACACGGAAATGGAACGTAGACCAAGACCACAACATCATAAGCTCCTAAATTAGCACATACAAGATCCTTAACGCCAATCACACTAAGAAAATAATAATAATAATAATAATCAAACACGCATCAAATTATAAAGCAGGTAAGAAAGAGAGAGAGAGAGAGAGATTACCATTTCCTCGATTTCAGCAGGTTGACGAATCACAATCCAGAACAATGACATCAGTGCACACACTTAAACCCCATTTTTTTTCTCTTTCAATCCCAAAAGTCCTCCCTCTCCTGAAAATCCGAAACAAAAGGCACCAGAAACATAAAATTGAAGGTAAAAAAAAATCAGCAACCAATAAGCTAACAAATCTCTCCCTCCTCCTTCAGATCAACTAATTAAAAAGAAGAAAACAGTCGTCAAAACCCTATCTACAGAACGCGAATAAATAAATGATACCACAGAAATGAGGGATTAATTTTTTTTTTAAAAAAAAAAAGCAGTAAGAAGCAGAGTAGTAGGAAGTGAATTCACCGCAAAAATTAAAATTTTCCGGGAAAGTGGAGGGTGGAAAATGTGATTGAGGAGTTGGGAGTGTGAGAATGTGAGTGTCGTGTGTATCTACGGTTATGGTGCCGGCGAATCCCTCCGCTTCAGATTGTACGGAACGTGATGGGTTTGGTGGGTTGGTTTCTGGACTTGTCTTTCAACGTGATATTTTGCTTCCTCTTTGGGTATTCATCCGATTCGTTTTTTTTACCCGTTCTTGTCTCTGGGCCGGGTCTCAGGTTAGACCCAGTCCAACCCAATGCAAAACAGTCAGATGGAGTGTATGGTGCTTGACCAAAAACGTGAAAAGGATGGAGTATGTATAGTGCTTGTTTGGAGCCCAAATAAACTTGTTCTAAGGGGATAAAGAAAAAAAAAAAGGGCTTCTCAACTACCTTAATTTTTTAAAGGTTACCTTATAAGAATTAGAGAAAAGAGAGCGGTTTCACAAAGAACCAGTTTAGTTTTATGCCTTGAAAGTTTATCACAGAAGTGATCTACTTGTGACGAAGATTAATAGAGAGATATCAGGGAGACAAAAAGAATTTAAATATGGCCTTCATCGATTTGGAAAAGGCATGTGATGGGGTGCCAAGGAAAGTTCTATGGAAAGTCTCGAAGATAAAGGAAATCCGAATAACCTATATCTAAGCAATCTAATATATGTATGATGGGGTTACAATTAGCGTAAGGACTCAAAATGGAGTAACAGAGGATTTTACTATATAAAGCGAATTGTACCAAGGGACAACCTTGAGTCCATATCTTTTCACACTAGTCTTGGATGCGCCTATGGAATATATTCAAGACCCATTACCTTGGTGTATGTTGCTCACAAATGATAGAAGAATTAAGAGAATAAATAAATAGAAAGTTAGAGTTGTGGAGGAAAGCTTTAGAGATATGTGGGTTTCATATAAGCAAAAGTAAGACGGAGTATATGGAGTACTAGTTTGCCAAGAGATACACACATTCTAACTTTGAAGTGAAACTTTGGGATGATATCATACTACAAGTCATAAAATTTAAATATTTGGGTTCTATCATTCAAAGTGATTGAGAGATAAAGGGAGACGTTAACCATAGGATCTAAGCATGATGGTTAAAGTGGAGAGGCGCTTCGGGTCTTACTTGTGCCAAAAAAAAATTGCCACTAAAGCTTAAGGGTAAATTCTACCATACAACCATAAGACTGAATTTGTTATATGGGACTAAATGTTAAGCAGTGAAAGGTCAATATGAAAATAAGCTATATGTAGTAAAGATGAGGAAGTTGCGAAGGATAAATGATCACACAAGACATGAAAGAATAAGGAATGAATGCATTAGAGAGAAAATTAAGGTGGTGCCTATCACAAAGAAGATGGTAGAATCTCACCTCAAATGGTGTGAGCATGCTTGGAGGAGACTTGTAGAGGCTTTAGTAAGGAGAGTAGATCAAATGAAGAATATATAACACCATAAAAAGAGGCTGAGAAAAACCAAGCAAAATCATAGGTGAAATAATTAAAAAAGCTTTAAATATCAATAGTTTTAACATAAATATAATATATGATAAAGCTTTGTGGCATCATTTGATTCATATAATTGACCCTACTTAGTATGACAATAGTTAGTTGTTATTGTTATTGTACCTTATAAGAATTAGAGGCTAAGATTAGGTCACGTGTTCAATTTTCAAAAAAAAAAAAGTGTATGTGTGTGTGTATATTTGAAAGTAATGGGTTCATGGTTGAATCATATAATAACCCTAAACTATTAAGGGTATTAAAGGAATTTCAGTAAAAAAATTGAAATGAGTTTCTTTGGTACCAATTAGTTTTAAAGGTATCAGTACACATTATCAATGAGTGCTTCTTATTTAAACCATGAACTCTATCACTTTCAAATAATAATTTTTTTTTTCACAAAATTGCACACAAGAAGCTTGGGCACAAATGGCAAGTCTTCTTGCCTTGAGTAGCCACATAGCAGAGGGCACAAGTCCGACAAGATATGGTGTGAGATGATTTGCCCCGATCCCATCTAAGGCCGTCAAAACATACCAAACCTGTCTAGCCAATTCGTTTACACACAAAAAATAGGTGGGTCGAGCCTAAAAATTTCAATCCGTTTAACAAAAATCTATTTTTAGTCTGGCTCATTTACTCGTCTTTTATTTGTTTTAAACAAATTACAAGTTTACAATTATGCGAGTAACTATGCCAGTGGCCCAATACTGTGATGCCTTAAGTATACGTATCAGTAGACAAGTTTTGTACTGCTCTAGGATCTCCCGAGACCCACCTATATTATTGGGAAAGCCTCGGATGTATACAGGGCTAAGGGATGCAGCTTGGGCGTTGTTGCTACAGAATTCTGCAGAACAATCTCGCTGCAGCAAGACCAGTTCATTGTAGTGAGTATGAGCCTCAATAAGCTCGCTACAGTGAGCTTTATTCACTGTAGTGAACAGGACCTGATGTTAGCACAATGCAAAATGATGCAATTTTGAAAAGTGAACCCCTAACCCCTTTAAAACCCTCATTCTCAGGTTCTCTCTCTTAAAAACCAAAACACTTCTTTCCAAAGACCCTTCCAACCTTTTTTTTCTCAATCTAACCTTATTCTGTCTCCTTTTAAGATCAAAGGTAAAGGTTTGTTAGGTTTTGTTATCTTCTTCCTCCCCATTTCACGTTCTAGTGTATGGGTTGTTGTTGTTCTCAATTGTTGTCAAGTGGGGGTGCTCTCCCATGTTGTTAGAGTTGTTTTAGAGTTATCTAGATGTTATTAGAGTTTCATCATGAGTTAATGTTGCTCTATGACAGTTGTTGTGCCATTCCAAGCTCTCGAGGTCAAGTTGGCGGTGTCTACATACTTCTGGCTTTAAACGGTGAGTGGGTTTAAACTCACGGCCTTACTTTTAGGCATTATGAGTATGTTTATGCATGATGATTGTTAAATGTGAAAATAGATACGAAATTATGATATGATTTTACAAGTATGGCAAGCTAGCCAAAGATTATGATTTTGAGTGTAGTATGAAAATATGTTTAGAAAAATAAAAAACCATGGGGCCATGATTGATATATTGTATATTATGAAAATGTTTATGTGCAAGCTTAAGACATTTATTACAAGAATATACGATTTAATAAGTTGTTATTTTATCAAACATGATTTAAGAGTTTACAATATCTTTATACTTCAAGACTTGAGACTTCGGATATGATTTTAGAGTATCAGTTAAGGTATTTTGGCAAGAATGTCAAATAGAGTATGAATTAGTTTCATGAATAGAGATGTTATTATAATGTTGAAGTTTTTATGACTATGAACCTTTCCATTTCAAAGTATGATATCATAATTATTAAGTTATGAAAAGATATTGGCTTGAGAAATGAGATTTCAAAAATCCAGTTTTATGATACCCAAAAGTATGAAATTCAGCATGATTCGTAACAACTGCCAGATACATATTTTGTCGACTTGAAATCGAAATGCTTGCAAGTGGGTGATCCCTTGGGCATGATCTCATAATCATAGTTATGCTAAAGTCAACTGTTAGAGTTATATGAGTCCAGAGCTTTCAGAGTTTCAAGGGTTTTCGTATTTAAATAATTTTATATATATTAGAGATTTTGTGATTTCAGGAGTAGAGTATATATGTGATAGAGTTTTAACTCTAGAGCAGAGCCTAACACAAAATTTTAGAGAAATAATTAGTTTTTATGATTTGGAGACTAGATGGGAGCTATAGAGAAACAAATAGTGAGTTAATGGCTGGAAAAAATGATTGTCATAGAGCAGATACAGAACATAGTTAGGTGTCCGATTTAGATTCTTGAAGGATCATGGAGCAGAGAAATTATTATATCATGGTTGACATGCATAATGGGAATATATATCATCATGTAATGCATGACCGAAGATTCCTGTTTATTTAGTAAAGTACTATTATTTCTGTTTTCAAATATTATTGATTTTTTGAGCTATTATATATGCATGGAAATTGCTTTCATGATGGATTATGGATTTAGAGATGTTCGTTTCATGGAATGAAGAGTTTTTTTATATAGCTATGTATGTAAATATCAAATGGTTTATGATTGTTGCATATATATTGCATTATGTATATTTTCCTTGATTATCCTATGTGGTTGATAAGTGATAGCTTACTCACTGAGTCTGTTAACTCACATCTCTCCTTTCCTCCTTGTAGTTATAGATATAGATGTTGCTCAGTTTTATGTTTGCAAACACAGTTGTTCTTAGTGATGAGTTTTACTTTGGAGTAAGGCTTAATTTAGAGTCTTGTTAGAGTAGAGTGCTCTAATAGATGTGCAGGTAGGATATGAACCATGCATTATTTTCAGATTATGTATTTAATTCCAGTATTGGACACAGTTATGTATATGTTTTCAGTTTACAAATATGGATTTGAAATTATAGAGTTTGATTAAAATTACGTACAAGTTATAAATGAATTTGTGATTCAGTTCACATGTTAAATTGATTTTTAGAGTATGATTAAGATGTTTTCAGAGTTTTATATGTATCAAGTATTTTAGTTTTATGATTCCATATGTAAAGTTTAAATAAAGATTTAGATGAAGTTATGATTTCATAATGAAAAATATGTTATTTTGTGCATATAGAAAGACTTAGAGGCCACGAGACTTACGCGAGAATGAGATTTCTCACGTGTCGATCACGTTTCCTAGTCGAGTCATGACAAATACCCACCTAGTACCCTTTTCTTTTTTCAAGACCAATAAGGCCCAAGTCTAGGGAAACAAATACACACACACACACACACAAATAACCCACACTTTTGACCAAAAAAAAAATAATAACCCACACTAAAATGATAGCCAAAACCCTAAATTTCATTTTATTAACAAAAAGAGAGAGAAAAAGAAGATACAAGTCTAAAAGAGTAAAAGAGAGAAGAAACAACTGTACCTCGCTGCCATTGCTTCTCGCGCCTTACCGCCATCGCTCCTTACCACCTTCAAGCCTCGCGCCTCACCACCATTGCTCTTTACCACTGTCAAGCCTTATGGCTCACCCTTTTTCACAAAAGTATCACTTGTCCTTGCTTCTAGTAGCCTCGGGACTGCTTATTTTCTGTGTCTTCATCTTCGGCAAAATGACTTTTCTACTTTCTGGATTTGGTTTGCTGCTGTGGTCAGGCCATATAACTTGGCATTTGGAACTGATCAGTTCAATCCCAACACTGAGTTAGGGGAGAAGGGAATCTACATTTTATTCAATTGGCACTTCTTCATCTTTACTTTTGCTTAAATGGTGCCCTTGATTTTAGTTGTGTGGTAGAACAATCTCTTCATTGTTTGGAATCCATTTGCATTTGCACCTACTTCTTATTTTTTGTTTTGGTCGAACATGTTCTAGTTTGGATTTGTTTCTAGGTTGGATATGTATCTACATATGGGTTCTTTTTTTTTTTTTGTTAAACATCAGCTTCTGCATTCACTTGCTTTTGGTTTGGATGAAAATAAAAGGTTAGGCTAATTTTGTAAAATCTATGGACTTGTATATATATAATTGTATATTGTGCTATTATAAAGTTTGGCCCAAATTAAAGTGATCTAATAAGAATAAGTTAATGAGCCCAAATCATCTCATTAAGTATGAGCTTATTATGTGTAGATACCATGATTATCCAATTATTAATTTTATGATGGGCTAAATTAGAAACTAGACGTACGCATCTTTTCTTGATATCCTATCATCAGAGAAGAGAGCCACCATCTGTAGCATATTATCAACTTGGAAGGTCAAGAACCACAGACCCAAACTTCAGTCGCTTCCTATGGATTCAGGTATACTTTCGCTATTAGTCTATTTATTTTCTTGATGATTTAATATGGATGATTTTGGGATTATAAAGGCCTAATCTTCTATCAAATTTGGCTCGCAATCCACTGTTAAAAAGGCCGAGCTAGAATATTTAGGTCCGCGGGTAAAGGAGCTCGACCTAAATGGGCGGGCCCTGCCCAATTAACAGCCTAATCTCATCCTCCCCTCGAATGTGTGCGTGATGAAAAAAAAAAACTATTATGTTTGACAAAATGATTTAAATGGATTATTATTAAAACTAATAACTTGTTTGAAAATAACTTATAATCATAAGAAATTGTTAGAGTTTTTAATTACAAGTATAAGCTCATTATTTTAAAAGTTTGACATTTTTTAATATAAAAGATAATTTTGATACATGTAAAAGTTTTTACAATGTTATTCAATTATATATTACCATATTAACAAAATAAGTTTGACACTCATTTCAGTACTTCAAAAGTTATGCTTATAAAAAAATTTGATTAAATGATACTATACACAAATTTTACATTGTCAATATATTCAAATTAAATCCATAATATAAATAAATTATTTTATATATTTTTAGTAACTTATTATAAAAAACAATTTTTGTTCATACAATTCGAATAAAGGATATTACTTTATAATTAATTTTAGGTCAATACATTCAAACATAAATTGATTTTCAACTACTTGCTTACGAACAAAAAAATTACAGAAAAAAAGGTGGTTATACTCAAAAGCATTATGGCAAAAGGAATAAACACGAACAGATTAACCTCCAAATCATCCAAGCGAAAGATGGTGGAATTGTAGAAAGGAAAGACATTTCAGCAAAGGACGAAAAAGGAATGAACAATTACTTTTTTATGAAACCATAAAGCAATATTTCATGTTCAGACTATAACTTCCAGGGTAGGAGTATAACGATTATTTTTATTTATTTATGAATATAGCGATTATGTAGTTTGTTTTTCAGTAAAATTTTCTTTCAAAGATTTAAATTTCTAAGGTAAACTCCAAAATTGGTCCCAGATAATTTCTTAAATAGATAAATTGGTCTCTAAAAAGAAAAAAGGTGGTTATATTTAAAATTAATGTTAAGATCCATTACAATTACAAAAATAGAATACTATAAATCCCTCGTGGGAATCTGATGTGTAAGTTACCCACCCGCAGACGTGGCCTGTAATATGTTAACCTAGGTGACACCCACTAATCCTAATCATCACCAATTTGTTAAAATACCTTTTAATTTTTACAAACCAAAACATTCCCAAATTTCAGAAATAACCCATTAAACCCAAACAAAGCCTGCTCCTTGCTTTTTCATTTCTCTATATGTTCTCTTATCAAGCCACATTCCCTTTTGAGTGGAAAAGGGCTTAGGGTTATAAAATTTGATAAAATAAGAGTATTTTTGTTCATTTAACTGTGCACGTGACATGCACATTTCTACTAATGATGAAGTTATATATTAACTTAATAGAAAGAGGTGTTTTACATTATTTGAAAAGTTTATGGTCGTGATATACGTTTTAAAATGACAAAATATAAATTGTATATAATCTAAAATTCAAGGGGGTAAAATATATTTTACCTTTTTCTATTAAGACCGGGTTTGGTATAAGATAAAATTAATAAGAGAAACCAATACGGATTGGATCTAGCAGAAGGAACCTTAATATAGCAAATTACGGTTTAAATCTCAACTAGCTGGAAGGAGTATCTGTATTTAGTGTTCGACCTTGTTTTTGAACGATATTGCCTTTAATTGAGGACATTTGTGCGCAATACAAAAGAAAATGAGGGATAAACTTTTATGACACACCAATCTAATCTATGAGAACTCATCTTTCATTTATATCTCACATTAAACTCATCCCAATAATTAGTTTAATTTGGATGAAGACGAGGGAGAAAATTTTATGGATAAACTTTATATGTCATCTGTAAATTTGTCTCTCTCATTTCTTTTTGATAAATTTCTCTCTTTTTATTCCATATAGAAAACACACTGTAAATTTAAAAATATGCAACAACCAAAACTACACTTTTTTTTAGACTAAAATTCCAAGTTAGTCCATCATATTTATAATGGGGGATAACTTAGTCCCTCAAATTTAGAAAATCTCATATTAGTCCTTTAAATTTTATAAAAAAGGGTAAGTTAGTTCCTCTGAAAAATTATCATATAAAATGTGTCTTGTTAATTTACTTCTGCGTGCTAGTAACTTATTTACATGTACTGTTAACTTTCATGGTGAATTCTAACTTGTCTTACTTCTCTAAAGGAAGTTATTTAAGCCTTTTTTTCATCTGTTATCTTTGCTGCGAAGAAAGATTTTGACTTTAAGTTGGCATTTGTTCTGTGTAAAATAGAGAAATGAGATAAGTTATGAGTCACTGTAAAAATTAATAATATACATAAGTAAATTAACATTATACATTGACATTTCTATTAACAATTTAGACAATAATTTTATGGAGAGATCAACTTATTTCTTTTTATAAAATTTGAAGGATTAATATGAAATTTTTTAAATTTGATAAACTAATTTGTCCCATTGTAAATATGAGACACTAATTTGGAGATTTAGTTTTTGTTTTATTTGTATGATTAAATTTAATTTTTAGGAAGGGTGTTTCTATTCTTCTCAAGTCAACTTGACTAACATTAAATCAAGTGCAGTTTTTTTTTTTTTTTTGTGGTCAACAGTCAAGTGGAGTTTGCCTTCACCTTCATCTTTTTGCTTAATTTCTCTAACATGATTGAAAGCAAACCAAAGCAAATATGCTGTTCTTACAGAGAAACGTTAAAAAAAATGCTAAGAAAGTTCACAGCGTTGCTCAGGTAAAGTTGTGTAGCACCGTCCCAACAATTTCTCCCAAATAAACAAAAGAACTTTTAGACTTGACTTACTTTTTGATTGGTATCCACCACACGTAAACATTGATGCGTGCCAACCATCCATTAAACTATTATATCACCGTTTAAAATTAGGCGCAAATAGACAGACCCTGTATGACTTCATTATTCAATGAGTATTGCTATTTATATTTGAAAGTGAATATTCAATTAGGATGCTTATTTAATTATAATTAGATATAATAATAGTTTTTATTTTTTTTATTAATCTATTATATTTAATAGTGATTAATTGACCACTTATTTTTAGGTGTTGACATTTCAATACCTTATTCAATGTATTTGAAACTTATTTAACTAAGAAAATTATATTTAGCTTTCTCTGCTATTTATAAAGAAAAATGACATAAACACTATGCCTATATGAAATAGAAAATGTAAATGTAAATTACTTTTACCATAACATTATTTATAAAATTTAGACAAAGTACTCAAATTAACCCCTTAGAGATGTATTGGGACATAAAATAGTTCAGTAAATTTTAAAAATTTCAAATTGGTCATTTACATTTTATAAAAAAGGAGAAATTAATCCTTCTTATAGTTTTATATAGTGTATAGATATACCAATTTGTTCTTTTTTTCATTGTATGAAATTGTACGGAGGTTCAATTTATCTTTTTTTTTTAAATGTAAATGATTAATTTAAGACTTTCAAAATCTGAGAGACTAATTTATCTCCTAATATATCTTTGAAGGATCAATTTGGGTGATTAGTCTAAAATTTATTCAGTTCATTCTCATTTTATATAATTATAACAATTCTCTAATATAATTATAAAAAATTGCTCAACATGCAACCAATCGATAATTTTTTATGAAAAGATTATTATTTGACACGTGCTGATGCTACTAAAATACAATTTCAACAACTCTTTGTCCCAGTTTTAAGGGCAATTCTATACTCCATCAGTTTAAGTATAGTTTATGGTGGAATCAAGGTCAAGGTTTAGTGGTAATATGATGCCTTGTAAAACCCCATGACTAAGGTTCGATGAAGAGGACATGAACCTTCCCCTTGTCCCCTTGAGTGTGCGAGTGTGTATGACCAAAAAAAAAAAAGTATAGTGTCTGGTATACCACTTACCACAGAGAGGTGTATTGTGTTTCAACATTGAATATTAGGATATGAATAGATTGAGTTTTCAATTTTAGTTTTTCAATTTTTCAGATTTTATTAAGGGAATACTGAAAATTTTGAAAACTGGAAACTCAAACCAAACAAACTCCTAGTAGTTGGAGTTCTAGCAACCAGTAATCTCATTAAAATATTATATAGTAAGGAATTTCTATATATCGAGTCATTCAATCATATATTATTATATCAACTATGATAATTGACCCTTTCACCCCACTACTTGAAAAATAATGCAAATGGAGAATCATATATTATATATATTACTTTTCTAATTTGAAAAGTACAAATTTCTGTGAAGGACGAATGTCAAATCGTGATTGAAATGAGAATATGGACAAGGGACAAAATTTTAAACAGTGTAAGTATCTATGAATTTTCATTGTCATGTCATGCTCCCAATGGCTTTGCACAATCATATATGATAATATAGGCAACACTGCTTATTCCCCACACCATATTTAAATAGAAGCATATAGCAGAGTTGGCCCAATGTTAAATGTCCTCTTTAATAAACAATCACAAAGTGTAAACATGGGAAAAATTTACTAGGAATGTTGCATGAACACATATGCAACTCATTTTTTTATATAAACTCAATAGAAGTAGATTTTACATTATTTACTCAAGATACAGTCACTTACTAATAGGTCATACCAAATTTTGCGTGAACATGTCTAAATCTAACATGCTATTAGTTTTGTGTCCATATCAGGATTATCCAAATTTTATAACCTAGCATAATTTCACCGCAGAAAAAAGGGAAATATTTTAATTTTGAAGAGCAAGAACTGGGACTAGAACTAGAAAGGGGACGCATGCAGTGGGAGTGGTAGGTGGCGTGAGGAATCCAACTCCTCCTGGTAGGCCACAGTCACAGCTGGTCAACAATAGCTAACTTAATTGGTGCGGAAATCCCCAAAAAGAAAGGCGAAGCAGTGTAGAAAAGAAAAAGAGAAACCAATACGGCGTCGTACAGAGCGTGACGTGCCGAATCAGGATCCCGAGCGCGCGCACAATAAACTCAAATAACAGACCCTTCAACGATGCCATAATGCACGCTTTCTTAACGTGCGCACCCCCTTTCCCTATCCTTCCCATCCAGGGTTAACGAACCCAAACCCTATTTAAACCTACGCCACTCCCCTTTTCACGTTCTTCACGATCCTTTTCATCTCTCTCTCTCTCTAACTCACTTTCTCTATCTAACTTTCTCCCTCTCAATTTGGGAACAAAAGAAAAGTCCGCATCGCGAAGCTTCTCAGAAACTAACCTCCGCTCGTAATCTTCACGACATCGTTGTGCACACCACGCGCTTCTCTCCCATCCTTTAATCTTCGATTTCTCCGAAGAATGTGATTGAACGGTTCGAGCGCTTTGATATTGGAAGAGAAGGTTGTTCTTTCTTGTTTTTTTTTTATAACGGATTTGGATTTTTGGAGCTTTTGAAGCCACCTAGGGTTTTGGTTTTGATGCGATTTGGGGGTTTGTTGCGGCGATGATGGCGGCGGATGACGGATTCGACTTTGGAATGTTCGCCGGTGACGGCGGCCACGCTGCCGGTGACGATGATAAGCTCGTTATGGATATGGATTCCTTTCTGAGCGTTCTTGACGAGGATCTCGACGCTCCCGAGGTAAAGGCTTCTTCTTCGTTGAAGCGTAGTTTGGACTATGGTGGTTCTGGTTTTTTTTTTGTTGATTTCGTTTCGTTTCTCACTGAGTGTGCCAAGAACCATCAAGTTTCCAATGATCTGAGTGAGGTTGTTGTTTGATCGGGATCGGTGGTTTTGTCCCTTTTTATTTTGTGAGTTTTGTTCATTGGGAAATGGCAATGGCGTGCAATTCTAGTTACGTAGTTCATTTTTACAGTGATTGGAAGGTCTTGGAGTTCTAAATCCCTTGTCTATAAAACGATCTTTGATAAACAGATGAAAATTTCGTGGCTGCTAGTGACTTGATGTGTCTGAAAGTATTGGACTTAAGATCATATATGATTTACATATTTTAGGGTGTGTTTGGTTGGAGGGTAAAAGTGGGGCAAAAACTACACATGAAGCTCATCTATGGGAAACTTACCCCAACTTTTGCCTTTCAATACCCTTAGATTTAATAAGTTTGGATATCAGTTCGATTTGCTTTCACATTTGCACTGATTGGTAGAAGATGTCCTCGTTGCATCTTTGATTCCTTGTTGTAATTTGAGGGAAGTTTTCTATTTTGAACTAATTTTCTTGACATTATACTGCAGAGTAGTCCTGAGGATTCTTCATTAAAAAATGTTTCACCCGGGGAATCTGGCATCATTGATGATTTTCAGGTTCAAAATGGTATGTAAGCATTTGTGGACTTCTCTTTCTCTTTGCTTCTTGTCCTTGTCGGTTGTGACTGGTCTATCAATGGTGAGAAGTAGATATATTCTTTAGTTAATTCTGAATCTAGGATGTAATATGTAGTTGCTAAGACTTTATAGTAGACTGATTCCCTTTCCTATTAATTAGGATCTCAGGCATTTGTGGAACCACTTTTTCATATAATTGACTATAGTGGTTCGTTCAGTGGTTGTTCTGATAGCTCAGATTTTGGTATCAGGGCCTCAGTTGGTGTATCTGATTCTGCAGGGATTTTTTCGCTTGACTCTGAACATGAAAATTGGGGACTGCCATTACAGACTTGCTCTTCCCAAGTTGCTTGTGCTGGTGGTTACAGGGACGCTTTCTCTGTGGTTGAAAGCAATGAGGTTTGTGACTCAGAAAAGACAGGAGTTGCTAAACTCGAGATGCCTGCTTACAGTGTAGACGCAGGTTTCCCTGAGTCAAATTCAAATGACATAGCAGATTTTGGAGACAATTTGGATTTGAATCTGTGGAAGAATGAAGATGAGAGCCAGATCAAGCATGTGGGAGATGATGTTGAACCTGAATGTATGTAAAATTTTCACTGGGTTATCATTGTACTGAGATATTGTCATTTCCGCCATTCAAAATTTACTTTAGATCAATGTGATATCTGAAACTTGGGTAGCAGTCTGATTCTATTTTCTGCTTGCAGATGCATCGCACAGCTCTATCATTGAAAACACTAATGTAAATTTCGAAGATTATGGAACTTTTTTTGAAGAAATTATAGGAGTTTCTGGGCAACAGGAAAATGACTCGTGTACATCTTTTGAAATGTCATTAGTGGATGCCGACAGATCTATGCATCCTGCAACTTCTGCTGATCCTACTATTTGTCAAGGTTCCTATGTTCCCAGTGATTTTGGTGACTGCTATCTGTCTATGAACTTTTACCAGGGTATGGACGGTAAACCTGTTAACAACACTTTTGGTTGTTTGCCTAATGGTGTTTGTCCTCAGTTGTGGACAAATGGAGAAATGACGAGGAGTATGAAGGTTGCAAAAATGGAGTTCTTTGGTGATACAACTTGTGCGAGCAGTGGCATCAATTCCAGCACTACTGGCAGGATATCTCTTCAAAATAGTCAATATCCATTATTGTTTCCTGGTAATGAGCTCTTTGGAGGCAAGAGATCAATGCAACCTTCAACTTGTGTTTCATATATCTCAAGTGAAGGCCAACCACTTTGGGTCAAAGCTGAAAGAGATGAACTGACTATGCCTTGCCAAAATTCTTCTCACAGTGATGACACTGAGTTTAGTCTAGGCCAAGAGGTGAAACAAATAATTGGTACTTACCCTTCTGTAGGATGTCAGAGTTATGAATTTTTCAAGCCCGAGCATAATGATACAGTTGTAAAAACTGAGAGAGCCAATTATAATCAAGATTTTATTGATGGAACTTCTAATCAGTTTCCAGGATACATAGAAAATTTGAATTTAAAATCCTTCGACAGCTCTTTTTCCAATGGTCAGGCCTCAACTGGTCATGAGAAGCAGTTTACTTGTGTTGCAAGTGAAGAAGCAGGCAAAATGATTCAACACCAAAGTATTGATACTCAACTATCAAAAGGAAGTGCTGAGAGATCCAATGTTGAGGATGATTCTGATGTTTGTATTATTGAAGACATCAGTCACCCTGCACCTATAAGCCAACCTGCAGAACTTGGGACATCCCTTAATATGTCAAAATCTTTGAGATATAGTTATACCCAACCTCAGATGGTTGAAGGCATAAGGCCAAAGGCACGTGACGAGCAATACATATTACGAGTTGCATTGCAGGTTGAAACTTATTACTCTGACAGTTATATTCTTAATAGCCCATGGCAGTTTGCAAGAGACCAAGTATTCTTTGCGGTTTCATAAGCATGTAACTTGCATTTTCTCCTCTGTGTGTCAATCACGATATCTAATTGATGAGTTATAATAGTGTTATAACTATTGGAGGAATATGAATTGATTAAGTTTGTTGGAGAGCGGCATTTATTATAGTTCGAAACTTTTTCTCATTTGCTTGGGAATGGAATTTTTTACATGGCCTTTTTATAATATGTGACTTTTGGCGTGGGTTGTTTGACATGTAATATACTTGTTCATTTCGTTCCTGTGTACCTGGAACTCTCTTGAAGCTAACTTTTGTGGTTCACTGTAGGATCTATCCCAACCAAAGTCTGAAGTTAGTCCACCAGATGGACTGCTAGCAGTTCCTCTTTTACGACATCAGGTTACCTTGCAAGTCCACTTTTCTCTTCTTTACAAGTATTATAGGTGTATGTAGGTTTCTTGTACAGCAGCTTTCAAACTAAAATGAACTTGGATGAGGGTTCAAGTCTGGGTCTGGAATTTGCTAATCAAATGGAGAAAATAATGTTTTTACTTTGATGTTCTGTTTTCTGATGACTTGCTTACCTTGTATCTTTTGGTCATCCAACTAATAATAGTTATTGTATCAGAGAATTGCTTTATCATGGATGGTTCAGAAGGAAACATCTAGTTTATACTGCTCGGGTGGAATACTTGCAGATGATCAGGTCTGTGCCCTGCCCTTTGGATGGGGGTTCATAGCCAATTGTTGACAATGATGTGTTTACCTCGTGACTTAATTGATTTGTATATTATTATCTTTGTAGGGTCTTGGAAAAACAGTGTCAACAATTGCTTTAATATTAAAGGAGAGACCTCCAATGCTTAATAAGTGCAATAATGCTCAAAAAAGTGAATTAGAAACTTTGAATTTGGATGCGGATGATGATCTGCTTCCTGAGGATGGTAGAGTGAAGAAAGATTCTGATTGTGGAGTGAAGAAAGATTATGATGGTGGAGTAAAGAAAGAATCTAATGTGTGTCAAGATATGTTGAGTAGAAATCCAATTAAGACTATGAATTTGTCGATGCATATGAAAGGAAGGCCATCTGCTGGAACCCTTATTGTTTGTCCAACTAGTGTCCTGCGGCAGTGGGCTGAGGAGTTGCATAATAAGGTAACATGCAAAGCTAATCTTTCTGTGCTAGTGTACCATGGAAGCAATCGGACAAAAGATCCTTATGAGCTTGCCAATTATGAAGTTGTTCTGACAACTTATTCAATTGTCAGCATGGAGGTCCCTAAGCAGCCTCTGGTTGACAAGGATGATGGTGAAAAAGGAATGTATGAAGATAATACCGTACCAAGTAGGAAAAGGAAATGTCCCCCTAGTTCTAGTAAAAGTGGCAAGAAGGGACTGGACAGCACCATGCTGGAGGCTGTTGCTCGCCCTCTTGCAAAGGTGGCTTGGTTTAGAGTTGTCCTGGATGAGGCCCAGAGTATAAAGAATCACAGAACTCAAGTGGCAAGGGCCTGTTGGGGTCTTCGAGCTAAGCGTAGATGGTGCTTATCAGGAACACCAATACAGAATGCTATCGATGATCTCTATAGTTACTTTAGATTTCTAAGATATGACCCTTATGCTGTGTACACATCATTCTGTTCTACAATTAAGATTCCAATCAGCAGAAATCCATCAAAAGGATATAGAAAGCTACAAGCTGTATTAAAAACGATAATGTTACGTCGAACAAAAGGTAATGCATGCATGCGTGATGCATGAATATCACATCATCACCTTACTACGTTACAATTATTAGTTATCATCTTGGTTTGTTCTCTCAGTCATAGAGTATAATCCATTTGGTTGTCCAATATGTCTCACACTAATGTTATCCTTGTTTAATATCTTTGGTGGAAGTGAAATTAGGAACGTGGTTTTATCATGTACTAAATCAGGAACAGGTTTATTATGCATGCATTCTTTCAGTTAAATTATTGTTAATCAGCATTTATAGGTGAACTTTTCTTTTTAACCATGTGATGGTGATCATATGTTGTAGGCACACTTCTTGATGGGGAGCCTATTATTTCCTTGCCACCTAAATTTGTAGAGTTGAAAAAAGTGGACTTTTCACAGGAGGAACGTGATTTCTATTCCAGACTAGAGGCTGATTCACGTGCACAGTTTCAAGTATGGTCTTCTGATAATCAAAATCTTTTATTTATTTTTAATGTGTTTGGGCTCTTTATTGCATTCCAAACCAATTGGATTGCTCTCGGTAGTATATTGTCATGGTAATCCTTACTAAAGCTTTCTTTTGGCTTGCATGTGTCAGGAATATGCTGATGCTGGAACTGTGAAGCAAAACTATGTCAACATTTTGTTAATGCTTCTGCGCCTTAGACAAGCTTGCGATCATCCTCTGCTAGTCAAGCGTTACAACTCTAACTCTCTTTGGAAATCTTCGGTTGAAATGGCAAAGAAGCTGCCTCAGGAAAAACAGTTAGCTCTTTTGAAATGTTTAGAGGCTTCACTAGCCCTCTGTGGTATTTGTAATGTATGTGTGACCATATCTTTAATATTTGTAAATGAATATGGATATGGATTTATAAATTTTCATGCATGTTTGCATGTGAGATTCAATATGTGCATGGAAGTTTTAGAGAGAAAGAGAAAGGGTAATCAAAGGTCAAAGGATATGTCAGATAGATGGATAGAACTAAGGATTCTACTTCTGTTTATTCTAATACTCTGGCTTGACAATGACTAAGTTTTTTCTTTGGACAAACTACTTAATCCTAGATCTCTCTTATGTTCTTTATAATTTGCTTGCAATTTTCTTTTTTTTGGGAGTGGGGAGTAATTAAAAGGTGGACTGACAATGGAGGATAGGTGAAAAGGATGATTGGGAATTGTTTTTCCAACTCTTCTCCTTTGTAGGTGCTGAAGCTGAGTTGATAGTTATGGAATTATATTTCATATTAACCATAATCACCATTGACCATATTTCTTAGTAAAGTATATTTTTTTCAACCATGAATTTTCTGCTTTTAACACTCCTCTCACTTGGTTTTGATCCAGGATCCTCCTGAAGATGCTGTTGTTTCAGTTTGTGGTCATGTTTTCTGTAACCAGTGCATTTGTGAACATCTTACTGGTGATGACAATCAGTGCCCTGCTACAAATTGCAAAATTCGACTTAGCATGACTTCCGTGTTTTCCAAAGCAACACTGAACTGTTCTCTTTCTGGCCAGTCTTGTGATAATTTGCCTGGTTGCTCTGTTTCTGAAAGAGGGGAGTTTGAGCCTTGTTCTGAGACTCAGTCATTTGATTCTTCAAAAATTAAGGCTGCACTTGAGGTGTTGCAGTCATTGTCTAAACCAAAATCCCATAATTCCAACACAAATAATGTGCAGAGCACTTCCGGGGAAAGTACTGATTGCCTTGATAACTCGTCTGGTGCTGACAATCGGAAATCCTTCAATGATCTTCCTGAGCGCCAAAATATGTCTGCTGAGAGAAGCTCTAATGATTCAGTCAACGCAGTAGGGGAGAAGGCCATAGTGTTTTCGCAATGGACGAGGATGTTAGATTTGCTTGAAGTGTGTCTTAAGAATTCTTCGATTCAGTATAGAAGGCTTGACGGAACAATGTCAGTCATGGCAAGGGATAAAGCTGTTAAAGATTTCAACACTCTCCCTGAGGTTTGTAAAGTATAGACATTGACATCAATAACTGAAATAGAATATCCGTCATGAATATTGGGAGTGAGATACATTGAGTGATAACATTAACATCTGGATTAATTTCTGTCTTCCTTGAATATAATTGTCTAGTTTAACACGTCTTGCAGGTATCAGTTATGATTATGTCTTTGAAGGCTGCCAGTCTTGGTCTAAACATGGTAGCTGCGTGCCATGTTCTTATGCTAGATCTGTGGTGGAATCCTACAACTGAAGATCAAGCAATAGACAGAGCGCATCGAATTGGGCAGACTCGTCCAGTTACAGTTTTGCGGTTAACTGTGAGAGATACAGTTGAAGACCGTATCCTAGCTCTGCAGGTATCGGTTTTGTGCAATTAAATTTTGCTTTTAATATTGTTATCAAGGAAGTGTGTATTGTATAGTTGCAATTAGCATATCACTATTTGAATTTATAGTACACGATATTTGAAAATGTTGATATGGTTGACTTGTTGACTTATAACATTTCTTTTGTGGGACAAGTTAGTGATACAATAATCTTAGAAAGAGATTGGAGTACAAGACTTCCAAAATATGCTTAGATCTCAACGAGTTTATGCAAACTAACTCCAGTTAAACTTCTTTTATTATTATTTCTTATTTTCTGTTTCTGGGTCCCTTTTTTTATTGACTTGTGTTTGCTGAATAATCTGTTCATGGTGAGGTGATATAGTTTATATGCATAAAGTTGATTCTTAGCCGGGGGCCACTCCATTTCGTTGCATCTTTTCCACACACTAGATTTCATGAGGCGCACACATGCTATCTATATTTGTTCTGGTGCAAAAGGAGGGGAAAAAAAAAGCAAAGCTAAAATTTTAGAGGAATCAAAATCAAAGATGACTAATATTTATAGGGACTAGAAGAACATTTAAGCCTTTTTTAATATATATATATATATATATATATACACACACACGATTTTGGGTAAAAAGTAGATCCTGAACAATACTTACCGAGACTATCGAATTTGACCAATTATGTTCTTGCTTTTGGGGTGCTGTGTTATTGATTTTTTCAGAAAAATCATCCATGTATCAGACGATACCCTGATTTCTAACCCTTTTTTTTTCGCAATATGGTGGTTGCTGACACTAGAAAAATATGTTCTGTTCTTTTTATACTTGCAGCAAAAGAAGCGAAAGATGGTTGCATCTGCGTTTGGGGAGGATGGAACTGGTGGTCGTCAAAGTCGCCTTACTGTGGATGATTTAAAATACTTGTTCATGATGTGACACTAGATATACATATTACAGACATAATTTTAATTTTTGGACCGGTAATTTTTTTCCCTGGGAGCAGGCATCGTTGATGCAGGTTTGATTTTTGGGGGCAGCAGAAGAAACAGCAAGACAGAAAATTTTCTAACTTGGCCCCTGTTGACACTAGAATGAAAATTATGTGATAGTTAGGGTGAGATAATTCATTTGATTGCTTAGAAATTTTGGTTTCTTCTCTGATATTTGTACAGGTTGTAGGGAGGAGTAGTATAGACAGCAACACATAGAAATTGTTCTTTTCACTGTAAATAATATAGATAGATATTTTCCCTTTGGAATTTGTCGTGCTCTACTTGTTATTTATTATTTTTTTTCAATGCACTTTAGAAAGATATAAGTCTTAACTCTACGCGGTAAGTGATATTTCTTATGCGGGCTTGTGGGGTCTTTTGCATGGGGTGGGACTACCATCAAGAGAGGTATCCGACGAATTTGCAGAGTCTGACTCTCCCACAGATATAACCATGATCATGGAGGGGTGCCCAATGTCCCACCTTGTACTCCGTGAGTCAGAGGGACTAAAGGCTAAAGATTCCTTGGTCCGCACTATGTAGGGACCAAGGTTAATCCACCCCCTTAAATTATCAATTTAGCTTTTTTATAGCTTTTAATTCTCATCTGTAGCCTTCTCTTATTTTCTTCCTTATATAGTTACACCTATCATTCACTCACGCACACTCAGTCACAATGAAGGCTTTTTTGGCCGTTTTAAACCAGAAAAGAATCAGCATATGAATGAAATTTCAAAGCTTTGAGTAATATATCATTCGAAGTCAACACTTTCTCAATTAAAAATAGAGAATATAAAAATTGGTTCATATTTATGTGTTGGTTATTTTCAAAATTTTTTATCCTTAGTACATTGCATTTTTGTAGGATAAGACGTTAAAGCTCTTATCAGAACACTACGCGTAAGGGGAAAAAAGCCCCTTTTTGTTAATTCCAGTTGAATTGAACTTCCATTGAGCTACAAGTGAACCTTCTCAACTCAACTCTGACAACGACAATGTGGAAAATGAGGCCACCCCACATAGGCGAGGTAGACGGAGGAGGAGAAGGTGGGGCAGCAGAACTAGTAATGCTCCCCATGTGGCATGCCCAGAAGTCACAATTTTTGCACTGACGAAGGATTGTAGAAGTGTTCTGCTTTTTTATTTACTTTTTTTTGGTTGAGAAGTAAGTTTCAGTGAACTAGCTACTCAAAACATTATTGACATTAGTGGTGGTGAGATAATAGTGATAGGTGGGGGCTAACTAGTTGGGATGAGAGAGGCGAAGAAGAAGGGTAGAAGAAGAAGAAGGGTAGATTTGAGAATTAATAAATTTATTCGACTTTTAAGGCTAAATTAATTTATTTCAATGATCAAATCTGAACTATTAATTTTATTATAATTATTCAATTTAACGGTTTACACAATTTACAAAGAGGGACTAGCTTTAAGCCCACACCAGAGGCGGACCAAGCAATCTGTGGCCGAGACTGAAAGCTAAGCTCAGCAATTCACTCAGGTGCGATGGGCTCAATGTTTATAGAGAAGCTAACTCTGTGGCGGATAACCTCATATAATGCCCTTCTGTGTTCAAGAGTTAGTATTTTACTTCCTAGTTCCAAGCATTTCTAAACTTTTTAACTTCCGAGTTATCTGCATACCTTTGTATTTGGCTTTTTCTTCTTTCTAAAGTTGACTTTGAATAATAAGGAGTTCGTTATGAGTACAGCAAAAAGTATTGTAATCGTGTTGGTGAGTCAGTATTTCCCTACAAAATTGCTTGTGTATATTAATCTCAAATTTTGTAAGAGATTTACTTTTTTGCAATATGCTGAGCCTATTTTGTTTAGAGAAATATTATTTACATTATTTAGGCTGCATAAAATTGTTCGCATTTATATTCACACACACACACACACACAAATATATTGATATGTTCTTTTACGATAACAAGTCGATTACAAATTGTTTGGCAAACACCTAAACATTTTAACCTCCGGATTTTCCATCAATATCTCACTACTAATTCAATTACAACATAACACTACACATATATTCGTAGAGTAAATAACATTTTTCATGATGATATTTTTGATTTGACATCAATTCAGTTTTAGTAGATTTTCAAATCATTTTAATCCCTAGCTTTGATATCAATTTTCCTTTAACAAGATTTTTATATCAATTTAATCCTAATATTTTTTAATTTGAATAGCAATTTAGTCGCTATTAAATCTCTACTAACTTGGAATATATTTAAAAATGAGTCAAAATTCAATGAAATGATTAAATTGATGCCAAACCTAAAAATACTAGGAAAAATTGATGTCAAATTTTTTAAGGTTAAATTGATATCAAATAAAAAATGTTAGGACAAAAATGACTATATTCATGCTATTTTTGTATTAATCATTTTTAGCCATATAGGTTGGTGAGTTATGCCTTCATATGGCATTTTTAAAAGAAAAATGTATTTTGTACTTATCAGATCAACACACTCCTCCTCGATACACACTTGAGATATGTTGAAAAGCAAATAAAATAAAAAATTTAAAATGAAAAAAACACTTCAACAGTGGATGGCCAAGGCCTCTGAGGTTGGATTTGTAACCTGTGGTTACAGATATCATCACCCTTCTAAAACGGCCTATACAAGTAGTTGTTTTGCAATTTAATGTTAGTTCGCGTGTTTGGAAGGTCATCGAATTCAATAATGTTTAGAATGGTACAATTTTTATCGTTCTGTCACGAGTGGTCCCATGGTCTAGTGGTCAGGACATTGGACTCTGAATCCAGCAACCCGAGTTCAAATCTCGGTGGGACCTTTTTAATAAATCATTTTTTTTTTGGGTGTTCTCTACTTCGTTCGGAAGAGGGTCCATACAGGCTGGAACGTATTTGTTTTCTTCTTCTTCTTCTATAGCTGCAACAAAGAAAACTTCTGGCCAAGTAGAATTTGTCTATGTGAGAATGCATGATTGGAATTTTAGCGTCAAAATTAAATCTCGTACACTATTCTTCGATCCCTTGTAGTAGTGTGGAGGAAGATAGTTAACACATAAAAGTTAAGGGGATAATGCTAGTAAGGAGCAAAGAAGACGACGGAAATTAAGAAAGTGGTTACAGTATAAAACTACTCGCATGTTTCTACTTATCAATTTGAGTTTTTTTTAGAGCTGGTTTCATGGCATGTGATTAGAGCTTTTATTTGTGTGAGAGGGCAAACTACATTAAAAATCTATTTATGTGTTTCTATCTACCAATTTAAATTCTTGAGAGAAATGATGCTATAACAAATTTTAATAATAATAAATAAATAAAAGGTTAGTATAACAGATTAGAATTAAGGTGTAGGTATAGAGTTACACATCATCCCTTCCTCAAGCAACAATAGGGGGGCAAGCGCGGTATGAAATGAAAGCTTCTTCGACTTGCTTAACTAGATGCTTATCCACCTATTACATCTTGTATGAGGTTTATCCATTAGATTAGATACGATCAGTATTCATCAATGACTCCTACCCAGTGCCAGTGGTCAAAAAAAGATTGCAATGACTCCATTAGCTCTCGACTGTGGTAGATAGAAGACAAAGTTTCTGTAATAAAGTAATGGATAGGTTATGTATTTTAGGACCCTAGCTACTTCAATAGACTTATGGATTAAATGTGTTGGGTTCTGAACTGACCTTTTGTTTCTGCAATGCACTCATTCCAGAGAAAATTAAATAATCTGTTTTTTTTTTCCCTTCCACTTTTGTAAAACTTCTTAAGTCAGCATATACAGACAATAGTGTTCACTTTGCAGATGATATATATCTCCCTCTCCAATTTTGTTATTTATACACATTTTATATAAAATATTATACTGATTCACATTATATCTATCATTAGATGGGGTATTGATCCTATTTAAATAGGATCTACATCCCATCTAATAGTATATAGAGTGTGAGTTAATACGATATCTCACATATAATAAGTACAAATAATATTTTTCAAACCTCTCCCAATTTACGGCATTTAAATTTCTTGTTTCCATTTCTTTGTTGAATAATGTTTTTATATAATGTGCATACTACAATTGTGCCTTCTGATGCGAGTTTAATAGGAAAAAAAAATTGAAACTTAATAGGCTGGTTGGAAAGCTTTTAAGTTATTAAATTGAATTAAATTTTTTAATTTGAAACGTATGTAAAAATGAATTGATTTATTTATTTTTATTATTTTATCCTTATCAATAAAACTTATTTGCCCCTCCGGCTCTCCCTTCACGTTCCAACCTTCACCGGCTCCTTCCTTCTCCATTCCCAAGTCCTTCACTGCACCTTCCCTTCCCTTCTTCCACTTGCAAAACAACCCACTTTGATGCGACACCCCGACCAACCCTTTGTTGCTCCCTTTCTTCTTCATCATCATCTGCAGAACAATCTGTTTCATTTACCCAGTTTTTCTCCATTTCACTGCTTACCCTTCTTGCAACACGGGATCGTCGCCACCCCCGCCTCCGCCATCTGCAAGAAGCTTGCCGTCTCCATCCTCGCCGCCATCCCCTCCTACTGCCAAGATCGTCTGCAAGAAGCTCGCTGTTTGCAAGAAGGTAAGATGAGATAGTTTGGATACATGAGCTTTTCATCCCAATTTCATTGACAAATCAAAGCTATTGGCTCTGATTTACTTTCAACCCTTTTGAAAGAATTGAATTCCATTTGAATTCTACTTCTATACAATTTTTTGATTTCATAATAAAGAATTGAATTGAATTCCTTAAAAGAATTCAATTTTTGGGATTTCCATACACCCTGTAATTAGGCACATATATTCAAATGGTGCTATGTCAAACACTTATAATACATGCATCGTACAGTTCGAGCATTACCCTTCTTTGTTGAACTTAGCTTCAAGTTGATTTGAAGGGGGTCTTAGATGTTGTGCTGTGGTGACTGATGGAAGCTTTTATTCGCATGTGCAATCATGTACTACATGTATAATAAGATAACGATGGTGTGAAAGGGAGGCTTATCTGATTTTTCCACTAACCAGTCAATGCAGACACTCGTGAATAGTTTGTCCCACAAAATGTGCTAGTGTGTCTTTTCGGGTTTCAGATTGGTCAGAGGTCAGACAACCAATCAAAAACAGACATCAACTAAAACAAACTTTATAATGTTTGATCTTAATTAATGGTGCTCAAGTACCCACTCATGATGCCAAAACCGAAGTTGAACTTTTGTTATTTTAAAGCAGACGTTGAATTTATATTTGCCATTAAAACAACATGCTACATGTTGTATGACCTAGCTTTGCTTTATCCGTAGGGTGTGTCATAGCTTGGAAAATCTGTACCTGTTAACTAAGCTGTGTCATCAAATTGTTAGTGACCCTTGCTTTTGAATAAACATTAGCGCTAGAAAAACTGTCTCGGTTCTTTGAAGGTTGAAGTTACCTGATTTCTTAGTTGTTCAAAATGATCATGAGCTCCTCTTGCATACTTTTAAATTTTTCACTTAATTTTTAATTAAATTTCTATAATTTAAAATTTGTTAAATAGATCCCTATAATCTAATTAGATTCCTGTTAATATAAAAAAAGAATATTTTAAGAAATATGAAATATTTTATTTCCATCTTCCTCTTCACATAATAGCAAGAACCTAATTGAAAATTCTCATACACTATAAAACTCACTTAAAAATAGGAATTTAATTAAAAATTGAGTAAAATTATAGAGATATGAAAAATAATTAGCATTCAAAATATGCATTTATCTTTCAACTAATGCCTCAGTTTCAAGAGAGGTATAATTTTTTTTTTGATGGAGCATAAATTTTTTATTGTATATTTTACATTACTTTTGGTATTATGTTTTCTGGTTTTTTATATTTATTTAATTTTAGTAAATGTTTGATTTCATTTTAATTATTATCTTTACAATTTTGAGGTTATATTATGCTAATTTCCTGTCATATCACCCCATCTTTTCCTTATGTGTCTAGTGTCTTTGCCTTAGTATTAAGTTAAAATTGACTAAGGTTTATATTATTAAACTTTAGCCATCTTCATTACTTCCTTACAACTCAATCCTTCTTTGTAGTGATAAGTTGTGCCATTTATTTATTATATATATTGTATAGGGTTTCCTCAACAACTTGATGCATGATGAAGATTATGTTGTTTGAAGCTACTATCTTTTCTATTATTAACCACTTTTGAAATTTAGATTTTGAAGTAACCATTTTTTTCTTAGGTAACCCTTATGGAATTTACCAGTTCCGTGGTTAATGAAGGAAAAGACAATGTCATGATATTACAAACTTAGAGAATGATAGAATAATGATTTTTAAAACTCAATGCATAGAGGGACAAATAGATCCAATACTAAAAGTAATGCAAAATATACAATAAAAAATTTCTATTTCACCAAGAAATTAAAATTTCACCTCTTCTAAAACTGAGGTATCAGTTGAAAGACAAATGCATATTTTGAAGTTTTAATTATTTTTCACGTCTCTATAGTTTCACTTAATTTTTAATTAGGTCCATATTTTTAAATAAGTCTCTATAATATATGAGAATTTTCAATTAGGTCCCTGCCGTTATGTGAAGAGAGAGATGGAAATGGAATATTTTATATTCCATAAAATATTCTTTTTTTTATAACTGTAGGTATCTGATTGAAAAATCTCATACACTAATTGAGTGAAACGACAGAGTAATTAAACCTAATTATTACTATGAAAAGTTTGTAGGTGAAAGAGAGAATATATAAGGACAAAAGTGAAAGAAATAATTAATACTTTCTTAAAATTCTAGAGTGACAAGCATTATTAGGAAAAAAATATTAAAAAGATTCTTATAAGAAAATGAGTAAACCCCAGATTAGTCTTTGACAATGTTATCTATGACAGTTAGTCCCTCATAAAAATAAATTTGTTTCGAGGTCCCTCACAATTGTAACATGTAAGCACATTATTAGTCTCTAGTCACTTGTAATTTGTAAATAATGGGTAAATTATCACCCTCACCTCACCTCACTCAACTACTTGACCTTCACGTTCAATTTCGTCATCTCTCGATCTTCATTTTCATCCTCATCGTCACCCCCAGCTCCCGCACTCCAATTGGCTATAATACTTGATTGCTTGAAATACTTTCTTATTTTTGGGGATTTGTTAATTCAAAAGATGTGTTTTTTAATTTTTACTTATACATTATTATTGCATGCCAATTGCTTTATTTTTTTCTTGGTTTTTGATATAAAGATGTTTTTTTATTAATAAATTTACAATTGAAATTGAAACTTAATGATGTTTCTTGGGATAGGAATGGGAATAATGGAGATGACTTAGGTGAGCTTGAGACTAGGGGAGATTGTGATCATAATTACCAATTAATTTAGAGATTGTAGATAACTAGAGATTAATATATCCATATACCGCAATTGTGAGGAAGATCAAGACCGATTTATTTTTTATTAGGGACTAAATTGTCCATAGATATTATTATCAAAGAATAATTTGAGGGTATACCTTGAAAAAAAATAGAGGGAGTATGAATAAAATGAGTTGAATATTCAAGATAAATTGCTGAAGGCTAATACATTAGTAGAGCTGCAACCTGAATGTGGGGTATTGTATTGGAATGCTCCTTTAGGCTTTGAAGGAGGTGGAGGTAATACCCACCTAAGAATTTCTCTTAGATACATCAATAAGCCATTAGCTTCCTTAATTGGCCAATCATCAATAGGTTGTTTTCTCATCATAAACGACAGACACAGGGCCACTAAAAGTTGGGTCCACGCTGGTCTGAGTCAGAATATGAAGCTAGAGAAAGAGAAAGGGGGTGAACACATTGAAAAAAAATTATAAGTAGAGGTTTATAATAATCCCAGAACTAACCATCCTATCAGTTGGGTGTTCACTGTTTAACCCTGTTTACACATATGTTCAATTTTAGAATGGGAAATGTTTTTTAACCTCACTTGTATAACTGATAGTATATTAATGTGTGTGTGAAATTCTGAGATACATATGTACCTTAATAGAATAATATACTGTATATACATGCAAAAGGGAGTTGTATTTTAATCGCCTACTATTATGCATAATTAATGGAACTCTTATGGTTGGTTTAGTTTGAATTTTAGTTTTTAATTTTAATTTTTAATTTTTTAAATTTTATGAAAGAAATATTAAAAATTTTAAAAATTAAAAAGTTAAAAATAAAAATTGAAATCAAACATGATTGCACATGCGATGGCACCCCCCTTAATTTCCTGCCACAGTAGTACTTGCATGGTCCTTAATTAGTAAGAAGCTCTAATCGATTTGACAATGAGGGTTGACTACAGATTCCTGTGTGATCTTAACTGTATCCCTCATTACGGAAAGTGCGCTTTATCTTCACACTAATTTGGTTATTCAATTATAAGTTTTTAATTCTGTGAAACATTTTGAAAATTACAAAGGGACAAATTAAAGAAGCTTATGCCTATCACTAATTATTCTGAATGTATATGTCAGTGTAATTGCCATATGAGACGTGTCTCCTTCTGAATCAAGTTAAATGGCCGCATGTATATATATACAGCAATTCTCACACAAATTAAAAGAGGTGGAAACCTGCTCCTCTTGCGGCATTTTGCTTGAAATATTAAATAAGGTGTGGAGCTATAAGCACATTGAGCGAGCTTAACCCCCATTGCATTAATTATCTACATTGAGCAGGGTACTGCTTGGTGGTCATGAGCCAATCATGAATACAAAGTATTACAAGAGGAATGAATTCACTATTAGAAGAGGTGGAACAAAATTCTTTATTATCATTTTTCTATCCCACTCTCTGCCATTCCAATGAAATTGTATCATATATTTAAATTTAGGATTGTTAAATAAAACTTGATTGGATACGAAATTACGGATAAAATTATCATTATATATATGTCAAAATTTTATTGAAATGACAATAAGTGAGTTAGGAAAAAAGACAAAGAAAAAAGATTTAAATCTATAGAGGCAACATCCAATATTAAATGCTGATTTTATTTGTGGCAAATGCTTTGTTGTTAAGGTACCATGAGTAATGTCATACTACCAGAAGAAAATAAGAGAAATTAGTGAATAGAATAAAATGATATCATTCACTTATCTATGGAAATTATCGGATTATATTCTGACAAATAAATTTGATAAAAAATCTTGACTCTTTTAACATTTTGTTTAATATTTATAATTTTATATAGCTCAAATCATGATCCAAGTCACAGGCTGGCCACTTACTTAAGTATGGATGTATGAATCAAGATTGCATGGCATAATAAAATTAATAATTGGACTAAAGGTCTCAGATCTGAATAAGCTAATTACTTGTACTAGCATATATTAACATCTGTTTGTTTACTTACTAATTTTCGCCTATCAAACTGAATAACTACTTTCAAAAAGTGACTGACAACTGGGGAAAGGAAGAAATTAATTACAAAACGAATAATTTAAAGATGGGGTTCATCCATTATTCAACTTAATGAAGTTGGAATCCAAGTCATTGTTCAACACCAACTTGATTACTTCTCCCATTCCTCTCAGCACTTAGGGTTCCCCTAGTTCAAGTCACAACGCACAAGGTTCGCCACAAAAACTCAGCCTTTCTTCTTTCTGATGATGAGATTCTTGAAAACAGTTAACTTTTCATTACATTTAGAGGGAAACGACCATTTTGGAAGATGTACCAAAATGCATTAATTTCCCCTCTATGATGTGTTCATCAATCGGCAAGAATATGGTCATTGGTCAACATTTTCTAGAAGAGATACATACTGCATGCGCTGTGACTTTGTATTGTCTTTTCGATATGACTATATATACACAATAAAGATTTGCAACAATGTGCTGTATTCCTCATTAAAACTAACAGAATATTTTGGGCTGTTATGGATATAAATGTGATTATCCACTTTCTAATAATATATAGTACCTTAATTAAACCAATACCGGGCATTATTTATGAATTTATAAAGACAATCCTGCTTAATAATATCTCTTCATGCATGCCAAGAAATATAGATGACAAATTGACAATCACTCATAGAATGGTGGTATAAAATTCGGTATATCAACATTAAATTTTTGAAAAAAACATATAAAATAAAATTATGGTACCTTTGGCTCTACAAAACCTAACGCACATGGTTGGTCTCCTATGGCTATGCAGTCACTAATTTGATAGAGATTGAAACGGTGTGAATGCAAGTCAAAGCTGTCGTGTGCAAATATCAAGGTCGTATAATTTTGTATTTTAACCTTCCGACGAGAAAGTGAAAGTTTGATATTTACACGATCCTTTTCAGTTTAATTTTGATATACATTCAGTCCAATATCTCATTTTATATCTCTCAAATCTCTCATTGTTGTGGATGATGAATATTATGGGAACGAAAAATAAAATAAAATCAATCACTAAATTTTTTTTAAAAAAATAATTAGGACCACATTTTTGTTAGATGTTTTTTTTTCCTCTTTTTTAGTTTTTTAGGATATTCACTATTGAAGGCATTGATTGCTTTTTAACTCCTCATCTCACCTTGTGATTAGATGTTTTTCCCCTTCCATCAAAGATATGAATTCCTTTCCATTGAAAAAAGTTGACACACGGTCTTAAGGCCTTACTAATCAGACACATCTAACAATCAAATCAAAATCAACCTTGTAAGATAATCAATATTAAATGTGGGAGTCCTTAAATTAATGAAAGATAAACATCTTTTCATCAAAGTTTACAATCAAGAATATATGAAAGACACATGAGATATCTTGATAGCTTTAATGTACTTTTTGATTAAATGTACAATTAGAACATAGTCTATTTCGAAGCAAGGACTAGTGTGATCATATTCCAACTGATAAATTCTCCTTCTCGCTCATGTTGACTAGCTTTGTCCTTTAGAATAGGCTATTCTTACATATAGAATCAATTGCCAAATAATATAGTGAAGGATTTTTTAAAGTGTAATTTATTTGTATATTAAAAAGAAATGGGGTAAAGATGAGTATACAAATTATATGGATGTTCATTTTTTTCCTATATAGCATTTTAGTGGTGTAATCACCGTACTATGGTATTTTGAAAGAATGTAAAAAAAAATGATGTTTTATAAATAAAAACTGTCACAAGCAACTTTTAATCATTGTAAAACAACAAAATTCATCACTGACAGATTCTATTGGATCCCAGTGATTCGCATCCCTACAATAGAATTCGTCACTGATAGATTTTGTGAACATCATATTTTGTAAATTCTCTCTAATCCCACCTATGAGTAAATCATCTATCAAAATATTATATAAAAATTATTTTTCTTACGCATGGTGATAGATCCAAAAAATTTAGATAATGAGGCTACAAATTATATGGAAGCATAACCAAAAAGTGTTACATAATTTTTATTTTAATATGAGATCAAATATAATAAAATATTGAGGGCAATATATGTATACTCCTGAAAAAATCTCAAATTTTAGTGGAGCATATGCCCCAACATGATACATGTGTAGATTCATATCCCTATATATAGCTCATCTATTAAATTTTTACTTATATTTTTATCCTCTAACAAAACACATTAAAAGTGAATTATATAGAGAAATCTGCAAAAATATTTGGCGGTAACGAACTGGGCCAATGTTTTCTCTCTATTCATGGAATTTAATATAAAAATAATAAAATGAGATGGGACGTTGAAGAATAAATATAAGAATAAAACTAAGCAGCAAACATGGGCGCACTCTCAGTTGAGAGATTCTGGATGAAAATGGTGATATATCATATACAAATACAATAAGTCTAATTAATGAGGTATGCTTTTGAAGTGTTCACAACATTCCTTCTCTGCCTTTATTCTCTCACGAGTTCTATTTCGTCCCTTTTCTTCATATATTCTGATATGTCTCCCATTAAAATGAAAGAACAGTATTCATTTTATGCGTAGTGCCCATTGGTTCGTTTGTTTTCCTCCTAATTATGTTAATTAATTGCTTAAACTGTGGGTGTAGCACTGTTAGTTCTGAATTCTAGTAGACATTTGCCAAAGAAAAAGTGAAGCCTATTAATTCTAAAATATGACATACCTATACATCGAATCTATTTGGTATAGATTAGGACAATCAATCATATCATATCATATCATATCATATACATAATTTTATTTCTCTTCTATAAACTCTTTTTTTTTTTTTTAACGTGAATAGGAACGAAAATTTATCAAAATCGAAAGAACTATGACGTCCCTCAAATTCATTCTATATTTGTTCATGTGACTACATCATGTATTCAAGTGCAACCACCAGTATTTTCACAATTGGAGGCTCCACTCAATCTTGTTCCATGCATGAATGCTCTAGAAGCTACCTGACATCCATATCATCTTCATCTAGCCAGATGCAAAAAGGAGAGAGGGGTAAGGGATAAAGATATATTGCCAGGTAGGACTCTCTCATCCTATATGCTTTTCTAAATTAAATTTATGGTGGAACCAAGTAGTGTAGTTCTCAGTCTCTCTATAAATAGCTGTGTAGTTCCCTTTGCCCATCAACCAAATTCCAATCAAAAGGATCCAATCTACAATATATTTTATTGTTGTTGTTGTTGTTGTTGTTGTGAGCTTTAATTTTCCATAGTATGGATAATAATATTGTGTTAAAGCTAACAAACTTCTACATTTGGGCTTTCATACTTCTTCTATTATTGAAACCCGCCATCTCTTCTAGGCAAAATTATAGGGCTGGTGGGAGGGCATTGAGTTCTGATAATAACGGTGATCTTGTGACTAACTTGCCTGGCCAACCTCCTGTGGATTTCAAGCACTACGCTGGGTATGTCACGGTCAATGAAACCAATGGCAGAGCACTCTTTTATTGGTTTTATGAGGCTATGACCATGCCTGAAGAGAAACCATTGGTGTTGTGGCTTAATGGAGGTAAGCTCTCCTCATCATGCTGTATGTACGTGTTAAGGGTAAATGCTAGAGTTCTATTATTTTAAACATCATTTTTATGGACACCATTTAGAATACAGATTGGTCATATATATATATATATATATTGGTGAATTTGACTATCACAAAATATAGGAAGTTACGTGTTAATAATTACAAATTTTTAATTACGTTACCGATGATTTCAAATTCATTATTAGTGACTGTACTATATATCAATCATATTTACTAGAAATGTAATTGATATTCTCAGTTATTTATATATTGATTTCTAAATGTTTAAATGATGATGTCTAAAATTATGGATACAAATATCATTCCTCTAAATATCAATAGCTTTCTTTAATGTGAGGCATCGTCCATATATATATATACAGACTTTGGAGCTCATTATATTGTCAAAACAAAACATGAGTGAAAAATTTATGAGAAAAAGTATGGGTTAATTTCCTCATAATTTCTGTCTCAAGCGGTGTGGGAGAGTGTGAGGTGGCTTTTTAACTTATTTTCAACTCACTCGGAAAAAGTTCAAAATCCTGCTGATTTCATTTGATGTTGCATTATTTTTAATAGTTAATATGCTGTCTGCAAAGGTGACAAGGTGCTTGTTTGTTCCAGGTCCTGGGTGCTCTTCTGTGGGATATGGAGCAACACAGGAGATTGGCCCATTTTTAGTGGACTCAGATGGCAAGGGCCTTAAATTTAATAACTTCTCTTGGAGCAAAGGTACGATGAGGACCACAACCTACCTTATATACTGCTATTGTGTAATGTCTAGTACTTTTGCCACAGTCCACCTCACTGCTTTTTATAACATTATTATTATAATTCTGATGATGAACCACAAACCTAGTGCTCAATTATTTGTCCCTACATAGCATTTATTAGTTGATTGGTGCTTAAAATTCTTGATATATGTGAGATTTTATGATGCAGAAGCCAATATGTTATTCCTGGAATCTCCTGTTGGAGTTGGCTTTTCGTACTCAAATACAACTGGTGACTATGCACACCTGGGAGATGACTTAACAGGTCATCACTACTTGTTGATCTGAATACCTCTGTTGCATAATGTTTAGCAACTGTTACTATTTTATTTTGTCCCTAATGTCGGTTTCATTTTCTAATGTTCTGAGAGCTTATACAACAATCTCTGACAAATTTAATTAATTGTGCTCCATCCATTGTTTGAAGCAGCGAATGATGCTTACATTTTTCTGCACAATTGGTTCCTCAAGTTTCCATCATATAGAACAAGGACATTTTACATAGCAGGGGAGAGCTATGCAGGTGCTGAAATTAAATTAAACCAGACTTAGTAGCAGTCATTTCTAGTCAATTCCTCTAAATTGATCGTGAAACATATGCTTCTCAGGAAAGTATGTACCAGAGCTGGCTGAACTCATCTATGATGGGAACAAGGACCCTTCCCTTCATATTGATCTCAAGGGATTTTTGGTATGTCCCTACATAATTTTAAAAAGTCTAAGTGCTAACAAATATCAAAGCATGAAGAATCTTGCTTTACTATGGTCTAAGATTATTTCCCTTGGTTCCCCGGTAGGGTTTGAAAATTAGATCTGTTACTCACAAGTCCCATCATGTTCTGCTTCCAATAACTAAGCATGTTGGCAAAGAAAATTATGCACCAGTCTTCATTAATTATGATTTGTAAGTTTCAGTTGAGGCAGTTCTTATTTAATAAATTTATTTATTTTTTGATAGCTGGGGAACCCTGAAACTTCTGATGCTGAGGACTGGTTAGGCCTAGTTGACTATGCTTGGAGCCATGCTGTGATATCTGATGAAACTTATAACACAATCAGAAGAAGTTGTGACTTTAACAGCAGTGATCCATGGGGTAACAAAGATTGCAGTGATGGGGTGGATGAATTACTTAAACAGTACAATGAAATTGATATCTACAGCCTCTACACCTCTGTCTGCTTTGCCAGTACAGCGCGTTCGAACGATCAACCAAATCAAACTGTGATGAAGCGCTCATCCAAAATGGTGAGTGTGACAAAACATTATCAGACAGTGTGTGTAATGTTATACACCAATTTGAACATAGATTTTACGAACACTCATCTCAATATCTCGAAAACCATGTACAACTAAGTTTTCCATCACATTCACCCCTAACATGACTGAAACTGTTACTTATTTATACACAATTCATCAAATGTGAAAATAGGTGTTTAAAACAAATGTTACAAAACATTTCTGGATGTTTGAACTGTTTTAAGAGAGCTTAATATAATGTTTGGTTTTGAAATGATGAAAGCAAATATTAATTGATGACTAGTTGATTATGTTAGTTTTTGATTTGTGTATATTAGTTGTTCTGACACTTCCTTGTAAATCTGATTGACTAGTTGCCTAGGATGATGGGTGGTTATGATCCATGCCTGGATGATTATGCCAGAGCCTTTTATAATAGACCAGATGTTCAGAAGGCCCTCCATGCCAGTGATGGTCACAATCTGAAGAATTGGAGTATCTGCAAGTAACATTTTGTCCCATTTTCACTTTCTTTTGGCCTTGTCAGATATAGTTGTCCAAACAGAATTTGAATAACATGTAATTTGATTGTGATGTGAGAAGAACTAATTAAAATATGCGCTTGTCTTTTTTAATTACTAAACTTGCTTTTTTATGAATAATTAAATGCAGCAACGATATATACAATGGATGGAACTGGAACCATTCAAAGCCTTCTGTTATCCCAATATACAGGAAGCTTATTTCAGCAGGACTTAGGATTTGGGTTTATAGGTAACTACTCAACCTTATTCATGGTCCTATATATGTTGCCACATTTTCTCATGTGTTTTCATTGCTGATCATTCAGTGGAGATACTGATGGTAGGGTGCCAGTACTGTCGACAAGGTACAGCTTGGGCATCCTAGGTTTGCCCATCACTAAGCACTGGAGGCCTTGGTACCATGAAAAGGAAGTAAGACCAAGGGTCATGAATTGTTCCTCATGTTTACTTAAATCACAGTGTAAAAAACTATCTTGGTTTTATTCAACTTTTTAATGGCATATTTATTAATTATTATTCATCTTGGAACAGGTTAGTGGGTGGTACCAAGAATATGAGGGGCTTACATTTGCGACATTTAGAGGAGCTGGCCATGCAGTGCCTTGTTTTAAACCAAGCAACTCGCTGGCATTCTTCACTTCCTTTCTTCTTGGAGGATCTCCACCATCTACCAGATGATGAGAATCAAAATCAACAGTGTGATGTAATGTTGGGCGGTCTTTGTGAACCCCTCAAAGGAAAAATTTTGCTTTTACGTTATGGCAATAATAATAATAATTAATAACTAGTGCTAGTTAATCTTATTAAAATGTCAGCAACCAAGTACAAATACATGTACAATATATGATGATCGAATAAAAGAGTATTGCCGTTTCTGATTGACCAAAGCAAATTACATCTTATTTTGTTTCTACTAATGCAACATACTTTTCATGAACCGTTTCACATATACTATATTGATTAAGAAACTAGAGGAATAAAAAAACACTTTTTTATTTCTTTCAGAACATCTAAGAACGTAAACTACTAGTACACAAACTTCCCACTCTACCACAGGCTGGCCAATAACAGCATACACCCTGCACTCTCTCTGCGCGCTTTGCCATTGAAGGATATGAACATCAAGGCCCAATTTGTAACGGTTTTATCTAAATTTTAATCACTTTGTGCAAGGTAATACAAAATTAGTTAATGATCTGCGGACAAAATAATATTTAATGGTGTAACAAGTTTTGTACTGACATTATATTCAAACTTAAACTTTTAAATAATAGGACTATTTATTTTCATTGATCTACCAAGTAGAAATACTACTAATCAACAATAAAGTCTTAAAAAGGTTGCTAATAATGTTTTATTTCAATGGATATTATTTCGACATTGCAAGGACAGTAAAAACAGATTACTACAATAGAAGAAGCATTTGTTGGTAGCTAGAGCACGTTGCAGAACCAGTGCCTTGGTTGGTCTAACACTTGTATTCTCAATGGATTTGATGGAAAACTTTAGGAGTGCTTTATTTAGTGGGCCTATCCAACATAAGCTAGATTAATTATAATCCAGTAAATTTCATATATTTTCTGTGTTTTACTACGACTTCTTTTACTTGATTTAAATGAAGCCCAGCCCAATTTTCGAAGCCATAAAGACCATTGTGCATCCATTTTTTGCGAAGCTACTAGGAGGGGGAGAAACTTGAAGTGCAGTGAAATTCATGTTGGTGTTGTGCTTGAACGATGACAAATTGTACTGGAGTTTTGCTGTTGCATATTTCTTCTTTGGCACTGAATGAAGAGAAAGACTCTCTTTTGTGGTTCTAACAGGAAGATAGATTGCTTTGTTTATATCCTCCAACATTTCTGTATTGGAATCATATCTGTTTTTGGAGTCATAGAACATCTGAAAAACTTTCAGGCATAACAAATGGAGATCCTTGCTAGGCTTTGGCAAATCACAAACCCCATCAATCAGAACATGTTCAAGGAACTCACTCTTCTTTTTCTCAATAATCCCTTTCACAAAAGCAATTGAATCTTCTATGTCAAGCTCTGGGTTCTCTATCAACTGCACCAAAACAGAATTCAGTTTTCCTTCTTCTTTTTCCCTCTGCAGAATTCACATGGAAAACATCAGGTTCCAAGAGAATAACCAAGTCAAATTAACTTGCACCGAATCAAACTTAGACAAATAGAATACATGAAAAATAACAAAACGGCAAATTACGTTTCTATTTGTAAAATTTGTTCTGGAGGTTCCCGAGTTTGTGAAAGCATTATACTGATATCTTTTGAATTTATAAAATTATTACGTCACACACTGAATAGTATATTTCAAGAGAGGTCAATATCACATGGACAAATAGGAGAGTTATGTGAATTTCATCAAGTCTCAGGAGACCTTAGTGTAATTTGACCGTAACAAAAATAATGTAAATTATGACTTCAGAGTTTCTTGGTAGTTTACCTGAAAGCTCTGCACATCATTTAACAGGCGACAAATGACCATTAGTAGTTTTGTTATGGGTTCATATTCTATTGGCCTTAGTTTCTCATTTGGTAGGCTTGGTTTCACAAAACATGAGGCTGGAAGCACCAAAGTTTGTGCTGCAATGGAGGTCATTCCTGTCTTTATGTAGCAATCCATTGATGGTGCTTGTCCATTTCTGCTCCATTTTGCCTCCATGAGCCATGAGAGGAAATTTTCATACCACTTCACAGAGGCAATAGTACACTTTCCAATGTTATTAAATGCTCAAGAAGTTGAATAACACTATTTTTGGAAACTAGATATATTTGTAATTAAATCTTACTAGATCTTGCAAGCTGCTTGATATATCATTAGTTGTTCCTTCTTGCTGGAGATATTTGGCATTAGCTTCACTCACAAGACTATCAAGGGCATCAAATATGGCTTTGCCGTGGCTGGTTAAGCCCTTGGAATCCCATCTGTCATTTCCATACAGTGCTCAGAACTTAGACGAACGAGATTTTGTAATTAGTTTCAGAAAACAATTTTCATTTTTTATTTTCAGTTTTAAATTCGTTTTCTGTTTTCAAAATTTTGTGAAAAAAATAGTGAAAACTGGAAATGAAGACCAAAAAACTGGATTTGTAATTTTCATTGTTTCCTCCACAAAAATTTTAAGGACAGAAGCTAGCAAAAAACATCAAATGGAAACTGAAGATTGTTTTTTGAAACTAAACGCACCCTTAACATTTTGTAGACTTGCGAGGGGATTAAATGCTAAATCCATTTATGAACATGGGAGAGTTGAGAGACTAGAGACAGAAATATTGTGTGTACCTTCCAACTGCATCTGTGAGAACTTCAAGTTCACTAAGAGACCCCACCGTGTCAAAGAAATCATCTGCAACTGTGACTATGATTGCACTCTTGGCTACAAGCATTCTCACGTATGAGTCATGAGGGAGGGATGGGCAAACAGCAGAGATAGCAAAGTAGCAATAAGTGGTTTTCTCTCTGCCAAATCCCATCTTACTAATCCCCAATTCGTCACACCACCTTTATCAGAAGCCAAAAGCAGGGCATCAACAGCCAATTAAGTATTATGTTCAAATATTGAAATTAGAAATTTTTTTATAACAGATTTTATCAGAAAATTGTACTAGACCTCTTCAGTTCCTCCAGCTCATTTTTGAATATCGTTTGCTTAAACTCGAAGTTTTGAGTAGCAAGTTGAAGCAGTTCATCATTATAGAGATATGATATCCTACAAATATGTATAGACAATTTGTCTCGTTTCTATGTCAAAATGGGAGACAAATAAGTAGAAATGGAACTGTTTTATATGCATATGCGTACCTATTATATGATGTCTTTCCATTCCACAGAGCATTGGCTTCTTTTTCTTCCATCCACATTCTGTGCTCTAAATGATCCAGCCGAGCAAACCATGGAGCATTCAACTCATGCTTAATCTACAGATATAAGCATGAAAGTCTTAAAAGTTGAACTTCTATTACTGACTACATATAACATATATGTTTTTCACTATGAATTAACTTTTAGGTTGTAAAAGAGTGAATCTTCTATTAGTCACATATCACATGTCATGTCACATATCAGGGACTCGATGCACATGAAGGAGTCTATATCCTCACAATACATGCAAAACATTTTTATTGATAAGAGACGTCTATAAATGAAATTGTCATGTCTCATCTAACACATCCATCATTACTTATTTTGCATTCAATTTCACTATTGCAACTCTCCCTTGTTAATGGCTCATCTCATCCATTCATTCAACGCACTTTCTCTGATCCTCATAAACGCTTCATACATTTGAATTTTGAAACGGACCAACTGCACATATGAGTGTTAATAACCCGTTTCGACCCATTAATCTGGTCCAGCCTGAAATTCATTGGGACGAGTCTAAGTCTTAAAATCTGACCCAATACACTTTTTAAGTTGGGTTCGGGTTATACGACGGGTTTGTCCGACCAAGCCCCAAAATCAAGTAACTCGTTAAGAGATATATATTTTTTAATAATTTATGAAAAATTATAAGATTTTAAAATTCAGTTAATATATTTTACATAACTTAATATTATTTCTATATTGATATGGTTTATTTTGAAACCTATATAGTAATATATCTCTAAACTTCCATTTCTTTATTGTAATATTTTATAACTTTACTATGTATAATATTCAAATTTTCGTATATTGTTCAAATGTCGAGTTGACCCGGTACAACTCGGGACATAGTCAGGGTCATTGTCAGGTAGGGTTCAGATTTCAAAAAATTGACTTGATCCAAAAATCGAGCCTGATTTGAGTTTTATCCAACCCGTCCTTTATACACTCCTAACTACACATCCTTTGGTACAACTTGGTGAATGTTTCATGACCCTCTCACCAATCTCTCCTCTCATTCTGTGCATTTTTCTTCTTCCAACTCTTTAGATATGAAAATCATAATTCAATTATTTTTTACAGACTAAAAATATATTTAAATATTATAATTAAATTTCTTTATCACTTATCACCAAGGTTTTGAAAACCGGACCGGATATCAAACCAGTCGGAGTAAGGGTTCAGAGGTTCAGAAGTTCAACCGGGGGTCCGACTGGAATATAACCTGTATATAATAAAACATATATTTATATAAATATATAAAAATATAAAATAAAATATATGTCATAAAATAACTAAAAATTAAATTAGGTATCAACAAAATCATAGAACATAATATAATTCAACTCTTAATCAAAATAAACATTATCCATATGGATCAAATCTCTCAAGTTACTACTTTCCATATTAGAAAAGGAAAAAAATAGGAAATATGATATTTTAGGCTTTTTTTTAAAAACCCAAAATATGTAATTTGCTTTTTTTTTACAAAAAAACGGTTCGAACCGGTTTTTTGGCCGGGCCGGTTTGCCAGTTCTGGGTTCTGGGTTCTCAACTGATTCTTGGCGGTTTTTACTGAGTGGTTTCGAGTTCAACCCAGTAGCATAAAGAGGGTCTGGTTCAACCGATCCTACCAGCCGGTCCAGTCCGGTTTTCAGAACCTGGCTTATCACAATAAAATTTATTTAAATGTTTGGATGAATTAATTGAAAAGTTATTTAAAGTTTTATGTTTCATTCAGATTTTATGAAAGCAGTTATTTTTATGTATTAAATTAATAAAAGAGATATTATATATGTAGTGATCAAAAAATCGATTTGATTGAAGATTAAGAAGTCTTTTTCTTTTGATACTTTTCAAAATAATATAGAATCATATAATTAAAATTTTTCTAATTTTAGCTTTTTGGGAAAAGCTGTTTTATATTATGAATGAAATAATCACAAAATTCAATGGATCCGATTGGATGTCAGGATTGTGATTATAATATGAAATTTTAAATTTCAATTTTAATTATAAAAGAATTCCAATTAGCTTATAAGCTTAAATTTTATATTTTTGTTTATTAAAAAACTGCAGCATGCATGGTTATTGGAAAATGAATGATAAAGAGAAAAAATTATATAGATTTTAACAACGAGAGACATTTGATAAGTTCTAGAATTGACAATTTATAGGATACAAGTTTAAAATTAAAAATGATCCATTTTAGTTATTTTTTAATTTCATAGAATTGAACTATAAAATTATAATTACAATTTTATGTATTATTCCAAACATAAAAAATGAAATTGATGTACCCAATTTCAATTCTATGCTCAATTTCGAGACGTGAACCAAGACATAATATTAAAATATAGCAAACATGATTAGTAAAAACAGTTTTAGTAGGGAAAAAAAAATCTGTTTTAGGAAATGATTGTGTTTTCTTCCCTAACATGCTTTTGTCCCATAAAGTGATCGATGAATTGATGTCATGAATGGGGAAACCACCACGAACGCCCCACATCAAACAGAATTTTGGGACCATTTTGTTGATGTTTGGACTATTGACCTGTCGTTGTTGGTCTCCATTTCTTGCAACGGTTTTCTCAAGGAATTTTCTTGAAAAGTTGCCGGCTTCCTCGAGTTCACATTCTCCATAGAACATAAGATTTGAGGCTCTAAAGGCATGAAGCATTGCACTTGAGAAGTGTTCATAGTTTTCCTCAATCTGAGCTCGAATATCATCGTGATGTAGAAACCAACAAAAGCTTACTGCACGTATAAAACACATAATTTTCAGACAAGGTCATCAGTTTCATATAGATACCCCGGGTAAAAAATTTAAACATTTTTTTATAATAAATTTGTAATGAAAACTAAAAACTGAATTCCTTTTTTTTTTCTTCTCAATCTTCCCCCATTTTAACTCAACAAATCAATTCTGATAAGTAAAGCTTATCAGTTTGCAATTAAGTCAATAAAAGGCCATACATACATGGTGATACTTGGTATCCATGCATCCGTAGGAGCTGAAATGCGAGAGAGTCCTTGTGAAGCTGCGTAGCGATCATATTGGAAGCTTTTACCCATGAATTTGGCTCGTTGTAATTCCTAAAATTAAATACTGATCATGGTTACACATACGCATAGCTACTTTCTTATTGCGTGCTTTAATTTAACATTGCATTTAGGGAGTGTTTGCAATGATAAGAAAAGGGAAATGATTTGATTTGTAAATCAAATTTCATGTTTGAATCTTAAAGGATGTATGATATATGATAATCTATCTAAATTATTAATAATGTGACTTTAAATTATTTGAGCTCACAACAATGTCTTATTTCATTGGATTTTATTACCGGCAGTGGCAGTATAGACTACCGAAACAATCTAAATTGCCCTTGGGGATGTCTATACGCATTTTCATCTAAGTAATAATCCCGAATCTCACTATTATTATTATTATTATTATTGTACTTTTACTACTATTACTATTGCGGTTACAGTTAGTATTACTATTACTGCTATTTCTGTTACTACTATTACTATGTACCTGTACTATTATTATCATTATGCCAGTTACACTAGTAAAAACCACATTTTCTAGTAAACTTTTTTGATTTAGTTATAGGATATGTGAATTGTCAAAATGAGATTATTAGTGCATATCAAACCGTGTTGCATTATTACTAGAAATTTAAAATGTTGGATATCATAAATTACTTGTGATCAAGTAGTATTTTGAGACGGGATTTTTATATACCTGTAAACTTGTGCCAAAAGAACTTCAGTCTCTCTAACAAAGTACTCACCCAACCCCAACTTCTGTAACTGGTTGACGATGCAGAGCTTTATAAGGTCTTCGTCCATGGGATATGCCTGCGGAACTGCACGCATCGCAGGGCCAAAAATATAATGGTTATGATGAACAAGGAGAGAATAGTTATTTTTTGAGCACCTAGATCAATAATTATACATACTACCTCCGTCCACTACTATCTGTTTCTTTGGGAAACTGGTAAAATTTAATATATTAAAAAATCAATATATCTTGATACAATTTTTTCTTTGTTTTAATATATCTCTAATTAATAATTATAAATACAGAGTTATAGGAATGAAAACCTCCGTTTGGGCATCTTTGAGCTAAGGATTGTAAATACGTAAGGCATTCCTGCTTTCCAGTAGCCATGAATGCTTTTGCTGTGGCAGAGGGTGATTGGAACAGTGACCCATCTCCACTCAAATTACTGCATATATCTTCTTCTCGTACGTATGACGCAGGGAAAGCTTCAAGGTATGACAGCAATGGAGGGTGACAACGCCAATTCCCTACCACAAGCCCCTCCCTAAACAACATATATTGATGACAATTGTATTTTTGTTAAGAGCATTTGTTAACGAAAAGATCGATTCAAAATAAACAAGCATAATTCTTATAAATACGAGTATAATTATAGATAAGTATGGATACTTGTTAAGATAAGTGTTCCGGCAGCTAGACATGTACGAGATCGTGTCCCTCGCTGCTTCTGACAAGACGACTTGTAAACCTGCGGTGTCTGCAAGTTCACACATGGCCGGCAGAACAATAGCAAAGCGGCGAGGGCAATCATCTTTGACTTGGTCAAGCAGCTTCTCAGCATTCGCATCAATAAATGACAATCCTACAAGAAGCCAATTATGTCCTAATCAAGTTATTAAAACGCAAACCCCTCAGATAAAAAGAGTGGTCCCGGACGTAAAAGAGTGCAGCCGCAATTGAGGAAGTGTATTTGTAATACTCACTTTCTTGGATGGTGCATTCTAGTGTGCATTAAGCGTTTTTGCAAGGAATAGTGCAGTGAGATGTGGCAACGTGAGATGTTGACGAGTGTCGTTGAGGAGAGTTGAATAAAACTCGAATTCAGCCGGATTTTTAGATTGGGTTAATTTTTAAAACCTGAACCCGACTCGATAATGATCTGATTATATCTCGAGTTGTACCGGGCCAACCCTATGTTTGAACAATATACAGGAATTTGAATATTATACATAGTAAAATTATCAAATTTTACAAGAAAAAAATAAAAGTTTAGAGATGTTTTACGATATAGGTTTCAAAATAAACATATTAATATATAAATAACATTAAATTATGTAAAATATATTAATTGAACTTTAATTTTTTATAATTTTTTATAAATTATTATAAAAATATATATCTCTTAAGGAGTTATTTGAATTTGGACCGAGTCAGGTCAACTTGATATATGATCCCAACCTGGTCCGAAAAGTCTACACGATCAAATTTTAAGACCTGAACGTATCCCAATAAATTTCGAGTCAGGTCGAATTGGCGGATTTGGATAGGTCATGACCACCCCAATCTTAATCCCTGCTTTTGTTTTGGTTCAACTTTTTGGTTTTCAAAAAATAATAGGGTAAAAATGCGATTGTATCCTAGTAAGTAAGAGGTGTTGAACTTTCGTTTTGTTTTTTATTCCTAGGACACAATTCAATTACGAATGGGGGCCTTAACGCCTCTTAGTTTCATGAGTTTCGTGAGATACATTTCTAACCTTTTCATTTTTGGAAAACCAAAATGTTCAACTAAAACAAAAGCATCAATAACGTGAGACAGTGACAACCAATACACAAAGACATCAACCCAATGACGTCAACATCTCACGCGGTGACATCTTTACTGCAGCATTCCTTGCAAAAAAAACTTAGTGCACACTAGATGACTAGAATGCACTTTCTTGGATAACCTTAACAGAGGCACAAGAAGAGAAGGGGGGGGGGGGGGGGGAAAGGCACTTGAAATTAGTTGTCTTTCATGATTCCAACAAAACTGTTACTGGTGTCTAAAAAATACGTCAAAACACGTACATGGATCAAATACCAACCCTCAAATTGTATTTGTAAATAAAAAGGTTAAGGTTAGTTTCGTTTAAATAGTAAAATTTATGAATTTTTTCAATATTTTGAATGTCAAAAATTATATTTTTATTTTTTTTATTATGTTTGGTTAAACAATTTATTATTTCTTAAAAAGTTATTCTTAACATTTTTTGAGAATTTAAAAAAGTGATACAATGTGAACTATACTTATTGACATATGCTATCTATTTATTTATGATGAATTATATTAAAAAAAAAAGAGTAATATTACACATTGTCCCAGGAAAATTTCTATTTTAATATTTCAATTCTCAAAAGATTAATTACATATACTTTGGTTCTACAAAGATTTGGCATTATAGCACTCTAATCCAAAGGAAAATATATAATAACAATGGATTAAAGTGTTTGGGGAATTCAAGTGTCAAAACACAAATCTTTCACAAGTACATGCTGTAGTTTTTGTCACAAATAATAATACAATAATATTATTTCAACATCCACTTTTAGATATCTCATTCAGACAGTCACTTCATTATTATTAGATGAGATAGATGGGTGGAGATGAGTATAGATCATAATCTCATCTAACAGTGATGTAGTATATGTCTGGATAGGACATCTAAAATTAATCTAAGTGTTGAAATAATATTATTGATAATTATATATTTGATATTTAATTTATCCACACAAATAACAATGAACTACAGCATTTTGATACCTTTCTGTATCAATGATGCGCCGATGTTCCACTTTTTGAGCGCAACCATGGAAACAAGGGTTGCAGGAAGGGATTCAACCGTGGGTTTGCCAAAAGTGTCACTCTCTCCCCAAAACCCTTCCGGATGTTGGTTTTTGAGCAACCAGTCCAAGGAATTCTTGAACATAGGTTGGGTAGGATATTGGGAATCAGGTATCATTGCTAACCATGCAGTATTATAAGCAGAGGGACATACAAAAGAGTAGAAATCAACGTTGGAGGAGAATATCTTTTCCTCCAACTTTTGAACTCTAGTTTGAATGGAGGGTAAAGCAGACTCCATCTGAAAGCAAAGATATTGGACTACAATTAAGGAACAAGAGCGCCACAAAGTTTTGTTTGCTATGGTTAATCTATAGCTTGAGTAATATTCTTAAGGGAAGCATCTTATTTATAATGATGATGTTTGCGCTATGCATGGCCGTGTGTTGTACGTTGGCTGTGTGTACCAGAAAGTCGTGACAGGTCAGTTTTCACGTACGAAGCACGGGGCCCAAGAAAACCCCTTTGGATAATGTGTATGTTCACAAACCTTTTTTGTGAACAACAATTGTAGTAGCCAAGTTGGATCACTATGCCCATCCACGTATATAGACCCAGCATACACATTTTTGTTATGTGGTTGTTAAATACGGCGTCCTGTAGATATGGCGCTGGAAAATTATGCAGTGCACTTAAGATATGCTCCTAATTGACTGGTCTGAAAATGTTCAGAAATGTAGGAATTGTAAAAGCTTTTTTTATTTTTTTCAAAGAAAACAAAACACATTTATGTTTCTAATTGAGACAATCCATACTCGAATCAAGTTAAAATGTAAAACCACTTAAAAAATAAAGTGCTCTCTCTTGAATTTTAATGCACCTAGATACTCAAGACTGGAACCAAAACCTTTGGTTAAGTAAGAGAGACCCTCTTTTGTTAATTTATGGATTTACCGTGTATTAAAATAATTTGTATTACGATCATTAAATTTTAAGACGATGGTGAAAAAAGAAACGGATATTGCTTATTTTATTAGTGTTAAAAATTTACTTATATAAGAATTAGAGAAATAATGATTGAGTTTCTCACCACCAAGAATTTATTTATTTAAGCATTAAGATCGCTGTATATATTTAGACCTTTTTAAATAAGAAGTAGAAATATTGTTTTTGAGGATAAAAGCAATGAAGCATGTATCCATTGTTATTAAAATTTGTGGGTACATAAATGTTAGGGTATTTTTCTATATATGACATTTGAATTATAATAATATAGCATTTGTGTGAAAATTACATGAATATGGAACTTTTAAAATCTTGTCACAGGCAAATTTTTTATAAAATTTTAAAAAAATTAGTTTTCGACTGAAAATCTAACCAAAATCTCGCTACAGGCGAGTTTTTAAGAAAAAAACATGGAAATAATTTTAAAACAAAATCTTGCCACATGCATGCGAGCTTTTAGAAGAGCAACAAATATTTTTAAAACAAAAAAGCGCTCAACATGCCAGATTTTAAGAAAAAATATTAAAATATTTGAAAAGAAATATTAAAATATTCAAAAATTTAAAAAATTGAAAAGTCAAAGACAATGTAAAAAGTCAAGGGTATTCATAATTTGACTTGATCTGAAGTTTATTTGTCTGGGTTTAAGTCTTTAAATTTATCTCAGTCTACTTTTTGGGTTGGGTTTATGTTATACTTCGGGTTGGTTTAACCCAACCCAAAGTCAAATAATTATTTTAGAAATGTATTTTTTTTATAAGAATTAGTGAAATTTTATAAGATTTTATGATTTAATTAATGTATTTTACATAAGTTGATTTTATTTTTATATTAATCTAGTTTTTTTTGAAACATATTTTGCAAAATATTTCTTAAGTTTTATTTCTTACTTGTAAAATTCTGTAAGTTCACTATGTATAATATTCAAATCCGTATATGGTAGGTTAGGTTAACCCGATTCAACCTGACAACTAATCAGATCATTATTGGGCCGAGTTCATAGATTACATTTGGTCCCACTCGACTGAATTCGTCTTTTGTATACCTCTAGAGAAAATAATATATAAGAATCTAATCTTGATTTCTTAAATATAAATTCATTTGCTTAAGGATAAATGACAATATTATATCAAAACCTAAATTTCTAAACACCCTAAACACTTCTCTCACAATAAGTATGTGACCCATATTACTTTTTATTCTCTCTCATCATTTTCCTTTCTTTTTTCTCCTTTTGGTGAGTAAGAGGGGCCGAGGAAAATCTAAAAATAGAAACCCTAGCTAGGTCATCTAACAAAATACACCCACTGCCCCTAGGAGGAGAATTGAGAATATGCAAATCAATTAGGAGACCATGAGCACATCCTGCCAAGAAATTAGCTACCTTTCTTCTTTCTCTATAAGCATGAGAGATCTTCACTTGCCAACTCATGTGAAGGAAAGCCTTAACCTGAAGAACAATAGAACTGAAAGGATAAGTATCCGCTACCCTCTCCTTGCTAAACTGCATTGCCAACCTCGAATCTGCCTTAATCTAAAGCTTCACAAGACCTTTCTCAAACACCAAATGAAGTGCTGATAAAATACCCGACAACTCAGCCATAATAACTTATGAGGATCCCAAGTCGAGAGCAAACCCAATGAACCAAGCTCCTGATGCATCTTTGAAGACTCTAGCACATCCTAACAAAGAATCAACACCTCGCACTGAACCATCCATATTGCATTTGATCCATCCTAGTTGAGGAAAAGACTAACCATTAGCTACCTGAGCATAGAAGTTACAGTTGGCTAAAGTAGCTAGCTCATCTCACTGCACACTCTCCATTTCTTGGGCTCTGAAGATAGCTTGATAGTGTAGTTGCTAAGTCTGGCCCCTTTCCCCCTAAAACAACACTTTATTCCTACTCAATCATATAAGCCAGACAACAAAATCAAACACTAACCTTTAATTCCAAATCATATCAGCACCACAATGCTTAGAGAAATTAAATGAAAACCACTCCACCGGTCTTAATTAGAAAAAAAAAATGCTTCCATTTACTTGGACAAACCAATTTTTCTGAAAGACTACAAGCATGCACATAATCTCACAGCAAATGAGAAATAGATTCCTTCTCTAAACCACATCTTGGTCAAAGTGAATCCATGGTAAGATGTCTCTTGAAACGAGCTTCATTTGACATTGTACCATCGTGAAGAGCTAGCCAAAAGAAACACCATATCTTTTGGGGACCAGGCCATCACCAAACCTTTTTCCACACAAATGACCAGCCTAAGGGTAGATTTAGTCAAAAAGGAATCATCACTAGAGAATCTCCATGTTGGAATATCATTGTCGTGGTGAGTTCAAGGAACTAACATGGATGCAATTTTTGCACAAATAAACAAGGAGACAAATGGTTGAATCATATCCCAATTCTAGTCCCCATTACAATTAACAAAGGTTGCAATAGGAAGTATCCTCCACCTAAAAGGGGTGTCATGAATTGTCACCATTTGCAAGATTGTGCCCGAGAAAAGCTACCGATCTTCCCAAAACAAGACCCTCTACCTGTTTCAAACTATCCACCTTATACCCTCCATCATATCCTCCCAGACCGTGCAAATTCCTTTCCATACCAAAGAATTTTGAGATCTGCGACTAACCTCAAGAAACCTTCCATTCCCACAGCGAAACTTATTCCAAAGAACACAGGCCTACAAAGAATTTGGTTTGGCAATCAAACCCTAAGCCAACTTCATAATTAGAGCTCTATTAAACAAATACAAATTCTTCATACCAAGCCCTCCTTGATACTTAGGCCTTCAAAGCGTCTGCCAAGCCAATGGGCGAACTCTCCTTCTTTCATGAGAAACCCAAACAAAATCTCTAGAATACGCTCAAGGGAATTGCAAATACCTCCAGATAACAAGCAAGTTTGCACGGTGTAAGTAGGTAGAGCAGGAAGAGCAATTTGAGAGAGAGTTGTTTTCCAAGGTACGAAGAGGAATTTTGACTTCCAAGAGCTAATACAATCTCTAGCTTTGTCAACAAGAAATTAGAACGTACCATTCCAAGTAGTGTGATGAATCAATAGGATACCTAAGTATTTCCCTAAGTCCATAGTTATCGAAAAATCAACCGCATCACATACTCAGCACATCTAGTATGATTCACATTATTAGAGAATGAGACTTTTGACTTCTCAAAATTCATTTTCTAGCCTAATGAAGCCACACAGATGTCCAGATAATGCTTAATAATATTCATTTGATCAATCATGGCTTTGCTTCACAAAAAGGGATCATGTCATCTGCAAATAGTAGGTGGAAAATTTCAAGCCCAAAGCAACCTGTTTTAATAGGCTTCCACATACACTCCAAGATAGCAAGGTTAATCATATTGGAAAGTCGCTGAATACATAATCTGAATAGATAAGGGGAAAGAAGGTCTCATTGCCTGATGCTTCTTTATGGTGTAAATAGGTCAATTTTGGCGTCGTTCCAAAGGATCTGCATAAAGCACATAGAAACGCATCACATAATAATTGTAGTAAAATTACTATTAAAACCATCTTCTCTAAGAGTTTCCTCAAGAAAACGGCAATCAATCCTGTCATAGACATTCTCAAAATTAATCTTTATAGCAGCACAACCCTTGCTCCTATGCTACCACAATATTATCTGAACTTTGTTTACCCCTGATGAAGCTACATTTGTTCGTATGAGCTGTCAGCCTATTTGCAATTATTTTTACAATAATCTTATAAAACATTGCAAAGCCTAATTGGCCTAAAGTCCTTAATTATTTTTGTTGCATATTCCTTAGGGATTAGCACTGTAAAGTCTCATTGATAGATTGAAACCGGTCTGAAAGTTGTAAACTACATGAACCATTTCACAAACTGAAGGGCCCATAATATCCCATTGAGAATGGAAGAAGATAGGGTAGGCCATTCAGCCCACGAGCCTTTAAAGAGCCTATACTAAAGACATTTTGGCAATATCTTTATTAGAAAAAGGACTTTGAATACTATAAAGAATAGTTATAAGGAGGGCTCGGGTAACCGAAAAAGCATGAGCCCTACCAAGAGAAGCATAAATATCACAAAAAATGATGTTGTTAATCTTTTCTGTTCCCCTTCATCACACGCCCATTATCCATTAGACTTTCTAAGTGCTTCTATCTTGTGTCTCTTTCTTCTAATAATGGTCAAAAAGTGGAAGAACTTTGTGTTGCGATCCCCAAATTTCAACCAATCTTTTCTAGCTTTATGACTCCAAAACACTTCTTGAAAAAGAATAGAATCCAACTCCTTACATAACGTCTTCTTCAAGCTCAAAAGAAAAGGATTCTGTGAACACCATATTTTGTCCGGATATTTTATCTTTTTATTTTACTTTTCCAAAAATAAACAAAAAACAGTCCAGCCTATTTTCTTTTATTGATTCAAAAAAAAAGAGAGGACCAACTCGTTTCAGTCCACTCTTTAATTTAAAAAATAAAAAATAATAATAATAAGTCTTCTGCACTGTTTTCATTTTGTCTTCATTAAAAAATAAAAAGGGAGGGGAGTGCTTGTCAGCACTGTCTTCCCTAGCTTCTTCTTCATTGTCACCAAATTCAGAAAGAGCGGGCGGCCAAATCAATAGAGTCAATGACAAAGATCCTTTGATCAGAGCATGAAATCCGGGAAAATCAATTGGGTAAAATTGAATAAAATGAACAAAGCGCATACAAATATAGGATTCACCATCAAAGCTGGAAGAGGAGAATCATAGTCATAGAGGGGGATCTTTGATACACAATGCCTACACTCACTACCCCACCATCATCACCATTACTATGTAACCCCTCTACCATTAACAAGAATTCTCCAATCATTCTCCAACCACAGCCAATAACAGCAAACCCACGTTACAACCACATTGACTCCATCATCACTGCCATTAATACCATCAAAAGCCATTTCATCATCAATCACAAACCATAATTCTTCAATCCTATCATCACCATTTGACCACTATCCTCATTCCTCTCAATCCATCACCTATCTAGAAATCATCACCATAAACCACAGACTCACCCATAACCTACACCAAGATCAAACCAACAATAAACCAAAACCAAAAGAAACCCAAGATCAAAAAAAAAAAGTGAAACAGTGGCGGAGACCGCCGCCCTCAACGACGAGCCATTCCATCCGCGAAGCATCTTTCGCGGTTCACAGGCCTTCATTGCCATCATCCCCACCTACGGCTGATGCTACACTATTGTCATCCCTCTCACCGGCGCCGCTGCATTGATCTTGTCGCCGCACTAGCAAAAACCACTCAGATCATGAGCCCAACCATCACCAACCTCAACTCCTTGCTCCGTCATCGCGGCTAGTGAAATATCAGAAGCAGAATCATTGCAAGGAAGCCAGCAGCAGTACTGAAATACCCAGCCACATTGCTTCCTCCGTTGCACAGCTCAACCACCATGAACAGCCGCGTCTCTCTTCCCTCACCGTGGCGCACTACTACTCAGCCTTAAAGCCCCGCCAGTAGATTCGCCTCCAGATCGCGGGCCATCGCTGGTCTTTTTCCTTTCCCATTTTCTCCATTTCTTTCTCGGCCCCTCTCCATGTGTGAAGTGAATATGTGTGTGTGCGAGTGCGTTAGTGTTTATGTGAGAGAAAGTTCTTTGTATGTGTGTGTGTGTCTGTGTGTGCATGAGTTTGTGTGCGCACATGTGTGTTTGTGTTTATGCTGTTGTGAATAAGGAAATAGGTTCAGGGACTTAGTTTTTATTTTGTTTACGGTTAGTTTCTTTTATTTGTGGTCTAAGGCTTAATGTTTGGACTGAATTAGAATTAAGGAAATGGGTTTGGGTTTGGGTGTTAGTCTTTTTTATTTTAATTTTTTTGTTTTCTTGTGTCAGCTAAAGAAATAGGTTTAGGTCTTGGGCTAAATTTTTGGAAATAGGTTTGGGTTTCGGGCTAGGTTTATTTCCTTTTAGTTTGGGGCTATGTTTGTTTGATTTTAAGAGACTTTGGTATTTTTAATTTTTTTGTCTTTTAAAAATAAAACAAAACAAAATTTTATGTTTTAAAAATAAAAATAAAAAACATTTTCTTTATCTATGCATCAATCAATATCACGATTGAGAAGCGGGTGCCTCCTTCATATATTATTGAATTGTAAGGATTTATTGAGTAGCCTAGTGCTAACTTGAATCTTGTGCAAAAGCAGATTTCTCTTTTAATAATTTGTCAGTCAAAAATCTATTTTCAAAAATTAAAATTGATCAACACAATTTTTCCTTTTTTATTTTTTATTAAAATGTATCAACCCACAATCATTTTCTACAGAACTATGTGACTTTGAGTTTCTCATTGCACCAGAGGATACGTAGGCGTAGTCAACAACTATCAAGCCAAAATTAATTTTTCATTAAATTGTGTTATCTTTTAATTTAATTTTCTTTTCTTTATTTTATTTCATTTTTATATAATTATAACTGTTGGGAAAAAATTAATATTTTAAAATTATAAATAGATTTGCATAATAAGCTCTAGGGTAACCGTATTTATACAGATATATTAGGGGTACAGTGAAATTAAGTTTTCACCCTTCCCTAATCATAATTGGATTCCCGAACCTCAAATCTCTTTTAAAAAAACCAGTTTTGCAAATCAAAAGGAGATAAAACTAAAGTTAGTGGCGACTCCTATTTTTATTTTAAAATCAATCTTCATCTTTGCCGTGGTGCCTTCCGGGTATGATGTGACAGATTCCAACCTTTAGCAAGCTTAGAATTAATACTCTCCAACCGAACAAGCAACCTTCTTTTTTTTTATGAAATAGGTTTCCATAGCACTTTTTATTCCAACTAGCAGCCTTAACGCCAAACTCCCGAATTCCATCCAATAACTTTCTACAATTGGTCCACGAATCCTTTACAACTTGAGAGAAAAAAGAATAGCCAGCTAATTCGCAAAGACCTTGAACAACTCAGGACCACCATGGTGATTTTGCAGCACCTTAGTTCTAGGAAGGATGGGAATGTGATCAAATTTAAAGGCTACTAGAGGATGCATAACAGAAGCTTTACTAAAACAAATCCTCCAACTAGCAATGCACACAGCCCTATCAAGATGTTCTCGAATACCATGCCACTAGATAAAAACCAGACCCTTAAACTCTAGGTCCATGATATTACAATCATTAAGGCAGTTTGCAAATTTTCTGATAGCAGCACAATTTGGTGGACCACCCTTACTCTTTTTATTAGTAGATAAGTAAGCAGTGAAGTCCCCCAGAACAACCTAAGGCCCACTATGAGAAGAAGCAAAAGAAACAAGTTCATCCTAAAGTTCCTCTCTCAGGGCTTGTTTGGGACTGCCATCGTCAAATGAAGCAAACCACTTCTCTGAACCATCTTTAGGAAGAACCTCCACATGAAAGAATTGATGATGAGTATAAAGAACCTTTAGATCCACTACACTATCATCACAACACACCCAAATACTTCCTAAGAACCTAATAGCCTTTGAACAATAACATTGAGATAGACTATGATGCCTCAGGTTCACTTGGTCCTTGGCTAAGTCTAGCACATTCTTTGGGTACCATGGAAACCTCCAAATTGTAGAAAATCACCTTTTTACTAAAATCTGCATTTTCTATATAGACATGTTCACTTCAGTGAGCTTTTTTTATTACAGCAAGCAGGATGCTCAAATAGCTACAGTGAGCAGGAGGTGAGGCAAGTTTACTGCAGTGAGTTTTTCTCGCTGCGGCAAGCTTGTGGAGTAATAGGTTTACTACAGTAACGTGGTTCGCTGAATGACGTAGTTTCACTAAACACCCCATTTTCTCTATAATACACCCCACACTCGGCCAAGAACACCCAAAATCGAAACCCAACATTATCAAAGAGCTCTCCCCCCTCCCAAATAACTCTCAATTGTCTTCCTCCTCCTAAATCATTGGGTAAGTGATTTTTGTGTTGTTTTTATCAATTCCTTCCACTTTCTTCTATGTTTAAAGTTAAGGCTCCCTCATGTATGAATTTTGCATGATTTCTCTTCCCTAAGTCTGCCCTAACATGATCGAAAAAGTCTTACGAATTGTTTATAATTTTATGATCGTTGATTGTGTCATTCCTAGCTTCCAAGGTCAAGTGGATAGTAAACAAGCATTCCTAGCTTCAAACGGTGAGTGAGTTTGAACTCATAGTCTTAATTTCATAATTATGATTATGTTTGAAGCATTATGATTATTAAATATGAATTTAGAAGTAAAAATATGTTATGGATATGATTTTACAAGTTATGCCAAACCTAGTAAAATTATGATTTTGAGTATAGCATGAAAAATGTATTTTAAGAAAACCATGGGACTGTGATTGAATTTTTGTATGCCATGAAAGTGGTTTATATGCTCATGAAATGTTTCGTTAAAGAATACATGATTCAGTGAGTTTGTCAAAGTCGTCAAACACGTTTTCATTTATGGAATTATGATATTATCATGTTTCCAAGATTTGGGATTTCATATTATACTTTCAAAATATTATGTTAAGTTGTATTGAAAAAAAAAAACAATGAACAAAGTATGATTTATCTTCATGACAAATAAGATATTATGATTTCATGTTTATGAAATACGATTCTAGAAGTATAAAGTTATGAAAGTATGTCAACAAGATATATGATTTTAGAATTTCAATTTTATGATATTGAAAGAATGGAACTTAGTATGATTCATAACAATTATCATATATATATTCGGTGGGCTCTTGAAATCATGATACCTACAAGCAAGTGGTATTTGGGTATGATTTCATAGCCATACTTAAAGTTATATGAATCAAGAACTTTTAAAGTTTTCAGAGTTTTGAGAGATTTCAGAGTTTTTCAGAGTTATTCAGTTTATGTACGAACTATTTTTGGACAATAACTATAGAAACACAGACAATTAGTTAACAGTTATAAGAAATTGTTAGCCTTGCTACCAAATTGTCTGCTAGAAGACAATCTTGCCCCAAGGGTATTCAGAGAATGGAACATAGTTTGGTGTCCAATATGAGACCTTATGAGGTACCCATAGATACCAGAGTATTATTAGAGATTATGATTTTGATGATGATTATGATTATTATTATTATTATTATTATTATTATTATTATTATTATTATTATATACCTAAAGATTACTATTTCTCTAGTAATTATCGCGCCACAAGTTTAAAATGATTTCATGATAGATAATGAATTTAGAAAAGCTTTCCCATGAATCCATAAATTTAGAGGTGTTTTTCCTATGTAGCTAAGTATGTAAATATTAAATGCTTCTATTATGCATCTATATTACATATACATCCTGTTGGTTGTCTCATATGGGTGATGTGTGAGAATTCACTTACCGAGTCTGTTGACTCACCCCTCCCCCTTTCTCCTCAGAGTTGCAGATTCAATATTTGCTCAACCATTATTCCAGTAGACACAGTAGTTCTAATGGTGAGTTTTACTTTGTAGTAAAGCTTTCTCTAGGACATGTTAAATTAGAGTGCTCTAGTAATTATGCAGGCAAGATCTTAGCTATGCATTTATTTTAAGATTATATATTTATTTTCAAAATGTATGTACATTCTTATGTGTTTTCAGAATTTGAGTATGGATTTGGAAATGTAGATTGTGATTAAAATTTATATGACAAGACTGAGACATACTCAAGATTTAGTTTTCAAGTACTAAATTGATCATCAGATTTTGACCATGATTATAACATGAAGCAATTTATATGTTCACGAATTTTAATAGCAGAAGTTGAGTTCAATTAAGATGAGTTATTGGTTATGTATATTAAAATATTTCAATTTTACGAGTTTTAATATTATGAAATAAATGGAGAAATTGATAATGATTTAGACGAACTCATGTTTTTAAGAATGACAATGATGTTAATATATGCATTCAGTAAGTCACACTATCCAGAATGCTTACGTGGGGACTCAAACCCCTATGTGCCGGTCACGATTCCAAATTGGATCCTGACACAAACCCAGTTTGTTACAAACCTAGGCTGCTCCATTACCCTATAACCGAGTTTCAAACGAAGCTAGGATGGTATAACTGTACCTTCTAATCAACTGGAAAATTCTAGGAAAAAAGCATGCTCCAGCACCTCTATAATTCCAAGTTAAATAATTCACAATAAACATGTAGAAGAGAATTAGTAAACTCTAAAGCTCCCATTATCACGTGGCTCCATGTCCACCTCCCTAATTTAGGACTCCTTAATCGCCATAGGTTACACTGTTGAGCTTCCTTTAGGAGTATCACTTGATTCTTGGGGCGCTAATTGAGAATCACAATATCTCTTCCTGAGTTTGCCATATCTTGATTATTAGGACTCACCACAACTCCCTTAATCGCTACTAAAGTAGGGACTTGGTTTTGCATCATGCGTGGTTTTGCATGGCTTACTTGAAAGGGCCCTCTATGAATGAGGTCTTTACAGACCTTGGTGGTCCATTCTTAGCAGTGGAAATCCCAAGGCCCACATTATTTTTCTTTAGGGCATACTTATTCTTCTTAACCTAGGGCTCATTGAGCTCTCGACCCACAACCCCATTTGCAATTAGAATTAGACCCCTAAACAGAAGCACCCTTCTACTAGCCTTGACTAGCCTTCCTTTTCAATTTTGAATCCACAGGTATTTGCTATCAGGTTTTCTCCTAATTATCCATAGATGTGGGCTTCGAAACATTAGTAACAACAGCTGCCAAAAATCTAATCCTCCTCCGCAATTACTGCTAAGTGCGAACAAAAATTTTGAAAATTAGGGTACCCATTGTGCATCTAATTGTTGCCTAGTGGAGGCATTGCTGCCAGAGCTTGTTTTCGGCCATTCCCTGGAAACTTTCTCTTATTCCTCTGTACTATCATCCATCGACCAAAGTATGCCCCCTCAACCGAATTACTCACTGGTTTTTGGCATTGTCCATCGGACCACATTCACAAAATTTTCCCGATTTCACCGGTACTCATGGTCATAGGCATTACTAGAGAATATAATGACATTTTGTGACCATATTTCCCACAATGGAAGCAAATCATATGCAGACCTTTATACTCTACTAAATAAGTTTTCTTGTGTAAACTGAACTTCGAAACCAAAATCTTATTTAGATTCACTTGGATACAAATTCTAGCAAAATGCCCACATTTAGTAACATAGGTCTTCTCTTGGAGCAATTCATTTATGTGAAAAGTATTCTCATCGATCTTAAGAGTTCACCCCACCTTGTTACCAAATCCGCTAAAGAATGTGATTTTTATAGTATTCTATGAGAAGTCTCGGTACCTTGATCCAAACTACAATTCTCTTAGGACTTTCCTCCTCTGTAGGGTCAAACTCCAATCTCCACCTATAGACTACAAGATAATGATTACTAATCATCCAGGGCCCCTCCTCAAATGCAAAGTGATAATCTATAAGGTTCGAAAACCCGACAAAAAAGAAAGTGCTTTCCCGATCAATGATCTCATACTCCCCCTTAAGATTCCATATCCTATTAAGCCTTGACATTAGGAATTTAAATCCAGGCCCCCTCCCCATTAGATTCACAACCAGAGATTGTCTCCATGGGTGATATAAAGCATGGCGCTCTTTGATAGTGATAAGAATAATAGGACATAATAAGTCATCAATACCATCGGTCTCAATATCCTCATTATTCTGGTTCAATGCCTTAAGAGGCTCCTTTTCTTCCTCAAAATCCCATTTATCATCATTAGACATGTCACCTTTTAGATGTTGAAATATCCTTATCCAAAGATAAATTTACCTTAAAATTTTTCCTACTTAGGATATGTTTGGTTGGACCTAAAAAATAGTGAAAATTTTTATGTATAATCTTGATATGTAAAATTACTCAAAACTTATTTATAAAAACATCCACCTTATTTTTACTCTAACCAAACACACTTTTAACAACTAAATAAAATGATGTAAAGTAAAACATATAATTACTGAATGGGTAAGCCAACCTTCCTATGCTGGCCTCTACCTCTACTAACAGTACTGAAATAATTATATTGTTCACCAAAAACATATAACTACAATAGGAAATTTAGAGTAATTTCCGAACATTGTTGTATATAATATTTAACACCTTAGTTAATCTGAAAGTTCAAGGTTGTTTCCATCATCACCTTGTTCCTCATCATTATATAAATCATCACCACTACTACTATGTATTTCATCTCCATGATTTCTTGTTGAGTGGTTACTTATGCATTCAATTATGTCAACTTCCCCATTAGTCAACAAAAGAGGATTTTCACGATTGTCTGCATCGATTACTGCCTTTGAAGAGGGTCCATCATCCACTTGATAAGCATCTTCAACAATATTTTCCTCTGCTTCAATCTTACTTTAGATTTTATCATGTTTAGAGCCCTCCAATGTGACCTACTTTTCCCAGAATAAGACATATTATAAACTTGTCTAGCACTTTCAACTATAATAAATGGATCATAACTTCCATATCTTCTAGTGTGATTGATTTCAATTATTTTGTAATTGTTGTGTTGTGATGTCCTAGTGAATCGCATAGGATCAAACCATTCACATTTGAATAACATAAATTTTTTGTGCATTCATCAATCATTCAAACTCAAAGATTTCTTTAATGACACCATACTAATCATATTCTCCAGCATCACCTTTAACACAAACATCCACATTGTCAATTTTTTTCCTTCACCCTAATCGGTTATGTGAAACTTGTACCCATTAACATAGTATATGGGTTAATTTATAGCTTTATTTTTGGGCCCTCAAGCCAAGTTAAACCAAGAAGGACATGTTACAAGATTATTTTTGTTATGAACCTACATAAATGAAGTTTGAAATGTCAAATTGACTTATTTCAAACAAAATTAAATGACAATAATGCATTCGCCTAAAAAATTAAGCAAAAAAACTTACCTATAATCTGAACCAATCCAGAAATTGTTGAAGAGAATTTTGACCATGCAGTTGTTCAAAGTATTTGTTATTAAAAATATATTTTAGATCATTTTAACGAGTGTATAGCATCATATTTTTCACATAGAAAAAAGGGTTATTGACTTACAATCTAAATGTTGCACCTCGTCACAATTTATCAAAATATGTATGTGTGCAGAATTTCACTCCTCGAAAGTCAACCATCGAGGTTCGCTCTTTCCAGTAGCTCGACTGGGTTGATTGAAGATTGACAATGCTAGTAAAATAGAGCATTCCCCTCCATCGTCATTACGACCAACTCTAGTTTTTCTAGAATGAACATGTGGCTGAAAGTAAAATGAGCAAAAATTTGAAGTTTCTTTTGATAGATATGATTGACATATTAATCCTTCCACTTGAGACCTATTCTTCATGATTCTTTAAAACTCTCCTATTTCTCTTTCAAATGGATACATCCACCTGTACTAAACCTATCCACATACTCGTGCTTCATATCCCAAATATATAGGCAAGTACTCCATTGAATAAAAGAAACCGAGAGAAAATATTATCTCCAATTAGCACAAAACTAAGGGAATGCTTTTTTCCATAACAAGCAAATCATCAACCCTAAGAGTAGAAGAGCCTAAATCCATGAAATACTGACTCAACTCAGTTAAGGGCTTCCAGACAACATTAAGTAGCTCTTTGAATGCAATCGTAGCTTTTCATGCCAACAAGCTTACCTTGTGTAGCACTTATGTACCTACTTAAGTTAGAAGTATAAACACCTTGCATTCTCAACTCCTTAAGCCACTGACAAACAAATCGTTTCCTAATGAGATTCATAACATATTTGGCCTTTGGTTTATAGAAACGACCATCTTTTAATTCTTATAAATGCAAATCAAGCCGTGTGCAATACTCAACCAGATCATGCCTTGCCTTATCATTGTCTTTGGTTTGGTCAGTACCATTATAATATTCATAATGCTGTCAAACGCATTTTTGTCAATATGCATGATATCTAAACAATGACACATCAAATTATCCTTCCAATAGGTAACTCTTAGAAAATAGTTTACTCAGTCTAATTATGGTATACCCTATAGCCTGACAATTGTACTACCTTTCTAACTTCTGTTATTTTTGGGAAATCCTTAACTTGATCTCCCATTTGGTGACCACTTAATCTAACTGGAGACTTTGTCAACTTTATTCAATTTTGTCAATTCTTCCTTTGCCAAACCCTTGATTACCCTTTGAGTTGTCAAAGTTGAATGCCAATTCGACAATTCTGACACTTGGTAAATTTTGGTGCCAACATGATGTCCCCCACAACACATACTTTGAAGAGCACTCTTGTTAATAAGAAGTTGAGAAGTTGTAATTTTGAATTTTAAATATTTCCACCAAAAGTGGATGGATAACCTCTCTTGATATCATTTAATGTGTCACGTTAATTGGAACCATCCCACTAATCCAATCACACCTTATCATGGCTCTGGTTTCATAGGCTTACCCACTAATACATCATAGCCCATAGCATTTTGGCCCATTAAGAGTAAGAGAGCTACAAATATCTCCAAAGCTTTACATTTCTGAGCTTATTTCCCGAAGCTCCAACCGTTCATCTTTCTTTTTCTTCCCTAGAGCTCCCAAAACACTCCTTTCTTTCAGTTCTTTCTTTGGTTCTTTTTCTTTTGCATTCATGGCTTCACGATCTAAGTCAAGCTCCTCTAAGGGTGATGCTCCTACTTCATCACTTCCTAATAATCCAAATAATCCTCACCTGGTGGCTTTAATCCCAAGCTTACTTCCTAGGTACTCCTCCCTTTCTCCATAGGTCCTACTACTCATGCTTATATAAGTCCTATACTGACCCATAGACAAGCTAGCAAGATACGCACTTACTATATTTCTTCTAAACCACAAGAAATCTTAGTTAGTCGCCCTTAACTTCATTGTAAATATTTTAGTTCAAATTCTAGGCTATTTAGGAATCAGCCCAAAAATTCTAAACTATTTTTGGAGTGGCTTGAAAGGATGGAGGCGGTAAAAACCTCTTTCTGGAGGAGTTTGGCCGTTCTTGACATTCTTCAACTATCTAAATACTCCATCAAATTCAATAACAGCATGCTAGGGTCTGTCATCTATTTCCGGAATTCAACCACCAATTCCTTTCACCTTCCTTACGGTATGATCGGTCCAACTCTTTTTGAAATAGCTGCTATCACAGGTCTTCAACCTGCGGGGATCGACATCCTCCACCATATGGAACCTCAAGACCCATCCAAATATACCATAGATCTGTCTGATATGTCGTACACAGCCTTTATTGAAAAAATAAAAGAACCAGCTCTGTGAGTGATAGTGAGCATGTTGCTTTCCTTTACTATTGGCTAAATTCGATTGTCTTCTGTTGTAGAAGCATGAAGATGCAAGCAATGTATCTTTCGCTAGCGATGTTATTACATCGAGGTAGCAAGCTTTGCCTTGCTAAACTACTGCTGGCACATCTTTAAGATGAACTTCACTATTTCATCACAGGGATTAAGAACAACGAGTTTCTTAACTCTGGGGGCCCCATGTGGTTGCTTCAACTTTGGCTAAATGCCATCTTCGAACCCCAATTGATCTATTCTCCACCAGTCATAATTCATCAAGGTTTTGAAAGGCCTCAACTCTATTTCCTATCTCGAATCAAGCCCAAACACTCAAAACCTTTTGATGAGTTCTGGTATTTTTTCCAACATTTCCATGAAGCTTCTTTCTCTAGTACTAACCGAATGAATTTGACCCCTTTTTATCCAATGTCATCTTGGTCCACCATGGTTCATTCATCCCTTGATTCGGGATACCAAGATGAAGCAGAATCAGAGTGATGCTATTTGGTCCAACTTCCTTTGTGCACAAGTTATTCCTTTAGGATTACCCGAGTCGAACGTCTTAGGAGTCATCTTACATGCTCCCAACTTCATGGTGTGACAGTTTGGTTTCTCCCAAGCAATCCCTGCACCATTGACACTTGATCCCAAAGAGCAGCTTTCCCATTCTGAAGTGTCATCTCTTGAAGATTTAAATTACTAGCTAACAGAAGAGAAACAACATTTGAGCAAGTTCGATAAGAAGCTTGGGAAGTTGTCAAAGGAAGAAAGTACTGCAAACCAAATGCTAACAAAGGCAAACTTGGAAAAAGCTAAGTCAAACGAAGATCTGTAGATCTAACAATGACCCACTTGGTTGAGTCTACTTGCTTTTACCACTCGTTACATTGAGTTTGTTCTTTTGATTTGTAGATCTAACAATGACCCACTTGGTTGAGTCTACTTGCTTTTATTTTGTTTTGCCATTTGACAAGTGTTTTACCCTACTGTTTAACTCCTCTGACGAATACTTATTTGGTCAAGTGTAACTACTGTTTCATTGTTTGTGACCAACGTCTGTATATTGTCATTTGTTTATTTTGACTTGGTACATGACTGGTTTCTATGCTTTTAAGTATTTGCCATTAATCGACGCTACTCTCTGTCCATTCTCAACATTGACTAGGTTATAAGCATTACCAGAAAATGTCTTGTCAATTCTTTTCAAATGGCAACACAGCTTTCCAAACCAAATCTCCAACATCAAAACGTTTAATTTTCACATGACAATTATAAAATTTGGCCATTGCCTCTTTTTATCGCATCATATTTTCTAATGCAACAACTCGCTCTTGTTCTAAGTCATTCAACTCATCAAACATAGAACTCCAATAATCGTCACTGGGCAATTCCTTTTGTCTTGACACCATTATGGACTGTAAATTAATTTCAACAGGTAAAATTGCATCGTGCCCATAGACAAGTTTATAAGGACTTGTCCCTGTTGAGCCTTTGGGTGAATTACAATATGCTCATAAAATCTGATTAAGTGTGTTATGCCAATTGCGAGGCTGTCGACCTATATGCTTTTAATTAGAGGAATGATGCTTTTGTTGGTAGCTTCGATTGGGCCATTCCTGTGCATAATAAGGCCTCGAAGTGATCATTTTAATTGCCCTCGAACTGGCATACTCAAGCACTTTGCGACCTGTGAACATAGTTCCTTGGTCTGTGGTCATAGTTTCAGGAATCCCAAAACGATAAATGATTTTTTCTTCAATAAAATCGATTATTTCATTTTGGGTTACATTTCTTAACGCAACTACTTCGACCTATTTAGTAAATATTCGATAGCTACAAAAATGAATTTATGGCTTTTCAACGAAGGAGGGTAAATCTGACCAATGAGATCTAATGCCCATCCTCTAAATGGCCATGGTTTGACAATGGTACGTAATTATGATACTGGCACATGTTGTACATTTCCATGTCTTTGACAATCTTGGCAAGACTTAGCATATTGCATAGTCTTTAACTATTGTTGGCCAAAATAATCTGTGTCGACGAAGTGACCATCTCATCTTTTGTCCTGCTTGGTGGGTACCACAAATTCCTTCATGAATTTTCACCAAAGCAATATATGCTTCAGATTCCCCTAAACAGGACAATAGGTCATCTTCAACACCTTTTTAAAACAAAATGTCACCAAGAATAACATAACTCAATGATTGATATTTTAATTTTCGATCAACACTTTGATCTGGGTTTTTAAAGTAATCGATAATTGGCTTTCTCTAGTCACCATCATCCAACTGGTCAATGACAAAAACCTCTCGTTCGTCAAAGGCGACTAGAATTTGCTCAATCGTGACAAACGATTCCATGGTCGGTGACCTTATTCTATATCTCAAGGCAATTTGACCAAGTTCATTTGGTTCGAAATTTAACTTTCAGGACACATGTCGAAGTACCACAGTGTCGAATTATATAGCAACCTTGCAGCCATCACGAAGTACTTAAATCGGTTATTACTAATGCACCTAAATTCTCTCAATAATTGTTTTATGACTAGCTGAAAATCACCAATAACTTTGACATTTTCTACTCCCTTACCTAATAACATGTTGAGCCCAATAATAAGGGCTTCATATTCAACCTCATTATTTGAACATGGAAGCTTAAGTTCGAACATGAATCTAGTGGGAATGTGATATAGAGAGACTAACATTATTCCTGCCCCAGCACTTCGACAATGTTTTGATCCATCGAAATATAACTTCCAAGGAGTTATACCTACATAATTCACCTCTGATTCATCTAACTCATCACAAGGATGGTCGACAGGGAAATCAGCTAATATTTGTCCTTTGACAGCCTTGGCTGGTACATATTTAATTATAAACTCAATCAAGGCAAGCATCCATTTACCAATTCAACCATACAAAATGGGACAAAACAACATATATTTTTTTATATCAGCTTTGGAAATTACATGAACCTCTTTTGAAATCAAGTAGCACTTGAATTTGGTACAGGCAAAGTACAATGACAAACATAGTTTCTCTAGAGGACAATCTCTACTTTCATCTTCTATCAAAACTCTACTAGGATAGGATATAACTTCTTCATTGCCATTGCCATCTTCTAATGCCAACATACTTCCAATAGTCACTTCAGAGGCAGCAATATAAAGTCTGACAGGTCTGTAATGTTTAGGCGACATCATCACAGGGGTGTTTGTCAAACACAGCTTGATGATGTCGAATACCTTTTGGTGATCATTTGTCCATACAAAGTCGTCTTTCTTGTTGAGCTTGACCAAAGGTATAAATATCCTTGTCTTGCCAGACAAATTAGCAATAAAGCGTCACATGAAATTTACTTTTCCCAGAAAAGATTGCAACTATTTCTTGTTTCTTGGGGTTCCTTGGAGGTGAAGCTTCCATTATTGCCTTGGTTTTATTTTGGTCGATGGCAATTCCTTTCTTTTGGACCAGAAAACCCAAGAAGTTTCCTGCGGTTACACCAAAAGCACATTTTAAAAGGTTCATTTTCGAACCATTCTTTCTTATTCTCTCAAAGGCTTTTCTTAAGTGCTTGAGATGCTTTGTCAGATTTGACAACCACATCATCCATATAAACTTCCATAAAGTTGCCAATGAATTCATGAAAAATGGTCTTCATGGCTCTTTGATATGTCGCTCCAACATTCTTATGCCCAAAAAGCATGACTATCCATTCATAAGTGCCCAAAGCACTAGGGCATTTAAATGCTATTTTTGACACATCTTTTTCAGCAATAAAAATTTGGTTATAGCCAGAATAACTGTCCATGAAGCTAAGTATTTCATTACCTTCTGCAGCATCGATTAGCATATCTACTACGGGCATGTGATACTCATCTTTTGGAGTTGCATTATTAAGATCTCTAAAATCTATGCACACCCTCAGCTTGCCTTTTTTTTCATAACAAGGACAATATTAGAAACTCAATCAACATACTTGGCCATTCGAACGAATTTTGCCTTAAGTAAGCTCTTGATTTCTTCCTTGATCTTGGTCATTACTTTAGGTGCAAATCATCGAGGTGCTTGTTTGACAGGTCGACTGTTAGGTTTCAGGGGTAATCTATGCTCAACTAGTCGACAACTCAATCCAGGCATTTCATCATATTCCCATGCAAAGCAATCCCTGAATTCCTTGAGTAGTTTGACCAAATCTTCTTTGAAATCCTTTGGCAGTAGTTGACTCATGTATGTTGGTCTTGTTTCACCATCCTTGCCCAAGTAGATTTCTTTGAGAGTGCCCTGCACTTTATAGCTTTTATTTCTACTCCTAATAGTCAGATAAAACAGAAGTGTTTTCAAATCCTAAGGGTTCGAAATCATAAATACAGTCCACCGCACCATTAGTAGTGCATGTAAATTATTCGACCATATAGGCTGAAAAATGAGCCAACTGGCTCGAAAAATCCATAATTAATCTAAGTCTAGGACTGTTTCAATCCCGGTCCTGGGTATTAATGATTGTCGATGACATATTTGTCAATCTTCTCTGGGTCAAATTCGCCTTCGACTTCCAGAGGCTTAATCTTCCTGTTGTAAATTTTGAAGTCAACGTGGAATTGCTCAACATAGCAAAAACTATCATCAGCTCCCACCTCTTCAATTCTTCCTTCTTGATTCCAGAGTATGAGCTTTTAATGTAATGTCCAAAGGACTACTCCAACTCCATGGATCCAGTCACGTCCAAGCAGAACATTATAGCTTTCTCTAGATGGGATTGACGCTGCCAACCTTGACATTCAGGACCAACATACCTTTGGCAGTAGAGGACTTGCCATTATAATCAGTCACAACAACATTAGTTTTGACCAAGTCTTTGGCATTCTTGCCAAACTTTGTCAGCATGCCCTTTGGCATCAAGCTGATGGCTGCTCCACCATCAATTAACATTCTATTAACCATCTTGCCTTCAATTATTGCTTTTATATGTAATAGTCTCAAGTATGCCTTGACCACTTCGTCTAGCTTCTCAAAGGTCCCATCGTTGCTGAAATCCTCGCAGGCAAAAATACATTTGTCTTTGATGATAATGTCTTCACAATCATCTTCCATTTGGACATAAGCACCTTTGACGGAATATTTTGCAGGCAAAACATAAACCACTCCAACCAAATTTGTGTTAAAAATGGTATGTAAATCATCATCAAAACCAGTTTCTAAGTTATTTGTCAACAAATCCTGTTCATTCAATGGGTGATATTCTGGCACCCCACTATCATCACACTGGATGGTATTCTAGGACTGTCTTATCATTTTGACCAGTCTCTGAGTGTACAATTGGCACTTCCTGTGTCAGGTATTTCTTAGTTGCTTTGGACATTTGGTCATCAGGACTTGATGGTTTAAACTTTTGAACTTGCATAACATTTTTCAGGGGAACAAAACTTTTGTCATTAGGAGACTTGGGCTTGCTCATTTGAGAGTTAGCTCAACTTTCATTTCTCTTTTTGTCGATTCTTTCCCAAACATAAGGATTCAAGTTCACCCTTTGCCCTTGGTTATATCTTCTCCTGGGCCTTCTTTGCTTCCTGGAAGATGAAGCTTCGTCAACATGGTGGACGTTCTTAACCCATTGGTTTTGAACAACTCTGGCGGGAGGAACTTGAGTTCGATTCGACACATTATTGGGTTTGCCATCCATCATTAAGACCGTTTTCATCTTCTAATTGACATGTCCTGTTCCAAGTTTTAGAAACTTAGGATCAAAAGGACTAAAATCAAACTTTGACTTACCTGCTACCTTCCTTTTCGGTTCTAGGTTTTCTTTTTCCTTTTCAGCAATCATTTTTCCAATCTTCTGCTTGTCATATTTCGCAACTGCAGTTGGGTTAAAGACAGCGTTGCACCTCGGACAAAGAAAGACATCTCGACTACTATTCTTTTGCTTAATCAGAAACATCAAAAGATCTTCCCCTGCTTTTGGATAGATTATTTGTTCGACAACTTCAAAGAAATCAAGTTCATATTCACATCGAAACTTCTTTTCAGCTTCATAGTTTGACATTCTTAGTCAAACGATGTTAATGTCGACAAAAGCTAGTTCGACAAAACTTGAATTCACTTAAAAAGGATCAGTCTCCACTTTCATAATTTTCTCTTTTCCTTCGAACGTCAGGCGCTCTTCGTCGATTGCTCTTTGGATCAAATCCCTGAAACAAACACAACTGTTAGTAGCATGTCCAGTTGATTAATGAAACTTACAAAATTTTTGTCCCCTCAATTCTGATATTGAAGGAATTTTCTTCCCCTCAGGAAGGATTATTTGTTTATCTTTTAAAAGTATGTCGAATATTTGATCTGCCTTGGTAATGCCAAAGGAACAAAATTTTTGACGAAGGCATTTTTTTCTTTATTTTTAGCAGGCCTTAAGGACCGGCAAATATACGTTGGTCCATATTTCAATTCGGCCATATTAACTTTGTCACCACTGCCTTCAACCTCATCATCAGATTAGTCAACTTCGACCTAGGCAACTTTTTTAGGACGAAGTGTTCTATTTTTCATTCTTTCCTTTTCTCTTTTTAATTGCTCTATTTGACGTACTTTTTCTACTAATTGACCAAGATTTATGAATTGTAAATTAATGAATTTCTTTCTTATGTCATAATCTAGACCATTTATAGCCATTTTGACAACCTTAGACTCTAGTACAGGAGTAAAGCAGTGGTTTCGTGTATTCCTGAATTTGGCCAAGTAGTCATCGACAGTTTCCCCTAGGAAACGTCGAATGGTGAATAAACAATTAGGCTAACCTTCGTTTCACCTCGAAAAAACTGATTGTGAAAACTGCTCTCGACAACGCGTGTAATGTTTTGATTTTGATGGATATTTTGAATTTGGCCGCATGATGATAATGCCCCCTACATTTTATTGTCTAACCCTTTGAACTTTATTGTCAGCATCTTGTCCTCGATGGACTAGATTGACAGTTGGTTGACATTGTCATTTTCATTTTGAGGTGGGTTATTAATTTCGTCATAGGGATCATTTGGATTTCATCCAAAGTGATAGCTTGAGCCACATGTCCCATTTGTTGAGCAAGTTGCTCTAATGTTGTATTATTTGTTTCAATCAAAAACGTCAATATTGTCGCCATTTGTTAAGTCAGCATATTGAGGAGATCATGGTGACTCTCATCAATTTGTTGTCGAAACACAACCATTTAATCAACAATATTTGTAGGAATTCCTGTCATGCCTGTTCTAGGCATGTCAGGGAAAATTGGATCAATGTTTGGTTATTGAGTGGTGGTTGGATTCATCGATGACAAATTCCCAGTTCCCACTACAGAAGAACCCATCAATGGAAGGCTACGAAATGAAACTGTGGCAAATATGTGCCAAATTGAGGCATATTTGATGTAAAAGGCATATTTTGACTCTGAAACAGAGGATTATGTTAATAAACATTATTATATACACCATTGTTACTAACATTTGATGGGTTCCCAAAGTTTGGAGGATTCCCTATGTTTGATAGTGGGGTTATGTACCTGTACCCTGGAGGTACATAACCTGGAAGAAGACCATATGGAGGCCATGTCGTTACGACAGAAGTGCTCACATTTGTTTGTGGCATAATTTCATTTGTCTGACTAACTGGAGTCAAGACAAGCTCCAATGTATGAGGGGGTTATTTTCTCCCTCATTTCATCCATCCTCTAATGAAGATGATACTCTTGACATGTTTGACACAATGGTGCCACTACGCAAGCGCATAGACTTTATTGTTTCTTATTTGACATGTTTTTGTTCTTTTCAACCAGTGTGTCCCATTAGGCGTGCCAATTTGTTTATGGCATATTTTAGCACTTATTTATCAATAACAAATAATTGATAAACTCCTTATGCAGGAGGCCAAACTGCTCTAAACCAGGCATAAATCGACAAACTTCAAGAGTTTGAATGATAGCCTTTGCTTTTCAAGATCTCGATTCGGGGAGCGAAAAGATACTCCTCTTGGATTCTCCACTAAAGAAATTAAGTGTCAAACTATTTTTATGGAATGAGGACGGAATGAGATGTAATTGCAACGTGATGTGTGTATGTTGTGGATGGAATGTGTTAAATTGACAGATTAAGAGAAGAAGAAGAAATGCAGAATGTAAATTGATTGACAACTATAAATGAAGTGCAAAAATTGTAAAGAAAATAAGAACAAAAAGTAAAGACAGATTAATCCTAAGAAAATAAAAGAGAGGGTTGAGAACAATACTCAGTTAACTCTAGACTCTGTGTAGTCATTAGAGACGTTTTAGAGTGAGTGTATAAATAAAAATTCCAACCTTTTGCAATATGTACAAATCTGATATTTATAGGCAATCTAAGACTCTAGGATCTTGGCACTTGTCTTTGGCTTATTAAAATTTTTCAAATTTATCATTGATTATAATGCTTAATCTTTTATGATTGATTTAAATGGTCAAACTTGAACATGATGTATAATACTGAAAAAAAAGAATAACAAACCACCTCACATTTCATAATGACGTGTAAAATTTTAATATGAAAAGATTCATTTCCGCGTGCGTGCATCTGGAGTCTGCAGTATTGGTTGGGCAGCGCGTGAAAGGATGCAATTATGGGAGGACTTGAATAGGACTGTTGTAAGTCTTGCCTAATAAACCAAAGCATGCAATCTCGCTTGATAGATAGATTTTGCACCGTGGGAAGACATTCACACAGTTGGCATCGACCTGTATGGCAATTGGCAAGCAGAGGAAAATAATTCAATATTCATCAGTCAAACTAGCCGGCACCGCCAGCCGTAGCCCTCCGATCCAAATAGTACGTTACCGAAAACTATGCAACTTGGGTACATCAAAAAATTAATGTATTTTATTATAATTTATGATTAAATATATTTATTTTTTAAAATATTAAAATTATATAATTTTTTGAGAATAATTATTATTAAAAAAATAAAGAGAATATAAAGTAAGAATTCAAAAGGCTATCTTTGACGGTAGTTATTGACCTAACTAATCATATTTAAAATAAAAATAAAATACATCAATTTTATTAAATATATATTCACTTATTCATAAATTCTATTTTTTTTCAAATTTAATTAAAAATTAATTCTGAAATATATAAGAATTTTTCGATTAACCTGCGTTGAAGGCATTAGCTGATTATTTTCTCGTCTGTATTGCCTTTGCATTTTTTTTTTTACAAGATACTCTACTTAGAGAAAGTATAATTTATTTTTTATTCAGAAAAAAAGAGTTGAGGTGTTTTATTTTAAACTTTCAAAAGCCAAGGATACTAATGAGAGCTCTCATGATATAATTTTTTTAAATTGACTTATATTCTCTAAAACATAAAAAGACTAGTAAAATTTTTGATAAATTGAGAGTTCTAATTTTTATAAATTATCTCTTTAGTCTTTATATATTGTCATTTTAAAAGCAATGTTTATTATTTTATTACTATGATTTTTCAAGAGTGGCCTTTAAATAGTCTGAAAAACTTAACAACTCCAAAAAAATCACAACTTTATGGTTATTAAATTAATCACTACTGAAGGTATCAGTGCTTGGCTTAGAAAATGAAGAACTCAAGAACAAGAAAAGGAGAGAGAAGGGAGCATGTAGAAGGAGCTTGTCACTGAATCAAATGTGCAAATGATTATTGATTGAATTCTCTTGTGTTTACAGGACTTTTATATACGATGAATTAACTCACGTGCTATATTTCCTTGCTCTTAACAAACTAACTAACTGTAACCAACTCCAACTCATCCTAACTCCCTTACATCCCCCCTCAAACGCAGGGTCAGTAAATCTGAGACCCTGAGTTTGTCACGAAACTTGGCAAATAGTGTAGAGGAGATAGGTTTGGTGAAAATATCGGCAATTTGAAACTCTGCTGGAATGTGACTGACAATCACTCGGCCTTTGGCTACATGGTCCCGGACAAAGTGTAAGTCAAGTTCAAAATGTTTTGATTTTGAGTGTAGGATAGGATTAGCTGCCATGAGTACAGCACTCAAGTTGTCGCAGTAGACCTTAGGAGTGGTGGTAATTAGTGTGTGCAATTCTTGCATGAGATTTCGGATCCAGAACAAGTCAACAATAGTGGCTGCTAGCCCTCTGTATTCTGCCTCTGTACTACTTCTGGAAACAACATGTTGTTTTCTTGAGGACGAGGAAACTAGATTTGGTCCATGAAACACACAGAAACCACTAGTAGATTTTCGATCATCTGGATCAGAGCCCCAATCTGAGTCAGTGTAAGCAGTAAGCGAAGGATTTTCAACTTTCTTAATGTGCAAGCCATGATTTGTGGTGCCACTCAAGTATCTGAGAATTCTTTTGACTGTTTTCCAATGTGTTTCCAAGGGATTTTGCATATATTGACATACTTTGTTGATGCAAAAGGCTAACTCAGGTCTAGTGATGGTAAGATATTGTAAACTACCTACCACTGACCTGTATAAGCTCGGATCTAAAAAGGAAGAGCTGCCCGAGGTGGAGAGTTTTAAAGAAGAAGGAATGAGGGTAGCATAAGAGGTGCAGCCTTCCATATGAGCTTTGGCTAACAAGTCTTTGATATACTTGGACTGAGACAATAACAACCCACCATCAGAGGTATGACTAACTTCAATGCCTAAGAAATAATGTAGGTCCCCTAAATCCTTCAAGGCAAATGAAGTGTTTAGATGGTGGATAAGGTCAAATATGTAGCTTGATGAGCTACCAGTTATGATGATATCATCAACATAAATGAGTATATAGGTTGAGCATGTTGGGGTGACTTTAATAAAGAGTGATGGATTAGACTTGGTGGCTAGAAAGCCAAGCTGCTGAAGGGCAGTGGTAAGCTTATGAAACCAAGCCCTTGGAGCTTGTTTTAAACCATACAATGCCTTGGTAAGCTTGCACACCATTGAGGCATCACCTATTTCATAACCATGTGGTTGTTTCATGTAAACATCTTCTGCTAGATCACCATTCAAAAAGGCATTATTAACATCTAGTTGCCTTATGCACCAAGAATTTGTGATTGCTAGAGACAAAATGAGTCGGACTGAAGTTGGGTAATCACTGGACTGAAGGTTTCAGTATAATCAAAACCAGGCCTTTGACTGAACCCTTGTGCAGCATGTCTAGCCTTATATTTCTGAAGAGATCCATCAGAGTTGTATTTCACTCTAAATACCCATTTGCTTCCAATTGCTTGCCTTCCATCAGGTAGGGGAACAATCTGCCAAGTGTTGTTTCTTATAAGGGCAGTGTATTCTTCATCCATGGCCTGTTTCCAATGAGGTATAGTCAAGGCTTGCATGGTTGAGCTTGGTTCTAGACTAGCAGCAAAGGTTTGGGGTTTGAAGATGCCTGATTTGGCTCTTGTAACCATTTTGTGCTGGTTTACAAGGTTCTGGTTTGGCAGAATGTGTGGTTCTAGTTGTGGTTGTGGAGAGGTGGTGTTAGCTGAGTCAGGAAGGGTGTTTATGATGTTAGGTTAAGGTGGGTTGGTTTGTGTTTGTTCAGAAGGGTTAGTGTCTAACTGAGTTTGGTTGGCTGAAGAGTGAGGTCAAGTAGCATTTGGGTTTGGGACTAAAGGAATGGTTGGCATGGTTACAGGAAGGTCAATTCGAGGGTGAGTAGCTTGCTCAGTCCCAAAACCAATTTTGAAGGGAAACTTATGTTCATCAAATTGAACATGGCTACTGATAATTACTTTCCTTGTGGTGGTTAGACACCTGTACCCTTTGTGTTGTAATCCATAGCCAAGTAGTACACAAGGAGTAGACCTGAATTCTAATTTGTGTTGATTGTATGGTCTAGTGAAGGGAAAGCATAGGCAGCCAAACCTTTTAAAGGTAAGATAAGGCGGAGGAGCTCCAAGCAATTTTTCAGTGAGGGAAACATGGCCTAGTATTGGTGTAGGAAGAGCATTGATAAGCTGAGCAGCTGTGAGAAAGGCATCACCCCAGTACTTTAAGGGCATGGAAGCTTCAACAAGCATAGATAACCCTATTTCAACTATATGCTTGTGTTTTCTCTCTGCCACACCATTTTGTTGATGGATGCGAGGGCAGAAGAACTTGCAGATAACTCCTTGAGCCTGCAGCTGTTTGGATAAGCTTACAAATTCTAAAGCATTGTCACTTTGTACAGATTTAATTTTGGTTGCAAATTGCAGCTCTACCATTTGTTGGAATTGATTAAACACATATCTAATTTCATATTTAGATTGAATTAAGTATAACCAAGTAAATCTAGAGTAGGCATCAATAAAATGAACATAAATATCGAGCTCCATTTATTGAAGGCATAAGGGCTGGGCCCCAAATGTCAGTGTACACAAGGTCCAAAGGGTTATTGTAAACTGTAGAAGAAGGAGAAAAAGGGAGCTGATGAGATTTGCCTAAACAACAAGCACTACAAACAAAATTTTCAACAGGTAAAGAAATGTTACATGATTTTAACACTTTAGCAACAATTGCAGAGGATGGATGGCCAAGCCTTGAGTGCCAGAGAGCCAAGTCTAACTCAAGTGCTATAGCAGAATAGAAAACAGCAGGAAGAGGTTTCGGCTTAAAATTGTGGAACTTGTATAGGCCATTGCTACATGATCCTTGGAGAATTATCTCCTTGGTCTCTTGAGATTTCACATAGCATTGATAAGGATGGAACTCAAGAAATACATTATTATCTTTGGTGAATTGATGCACACTGAGAAAATTCTTAGCTAACATTGGTACATGTAACATGTTATTCAATCTAAAGGTGAATTTCGTTAGATCTGAGTTAAAAATAGAATTTCCAACATGTTTAATAGTAAGAGCAGAACCATTACCTACAACCATTCTCTGTGAGCCTAAGTAATCATTTCTTTCACTGAGATTTAGGGGATCTGGTGTCATATGGTGTGTTGCACCTGAATTTGGATATCAATTTGGATCTTGAAGTGTGCTTGGAGTGGCAATGGTGAGATTTGCTCTTGCCTTATTGAAATTTTGATTCTGATTTGCATAGTTGTGACCATTGAAATTCTGATTCTGATTGTTGTAATGCTGGTTCTAGTTTTGACCTTGGCTTGCATAGCTAGAATCAAACCTAAACCATATGTCCAATTTTGCCACAGACTTGGCATGAAGGCCGATTAGAGGACCTTCCACCTCTGTTTCCAAAACGGCTTCCTCTTCCTCTGAAGGAACGTAGAGAATTTCCAAATCTGCCTCCACCTCTTGCAGAAAATTGAGCAATGTTTGCATGCACTAATGATTCAGTTCTTTTGTATTTCTCTAACAGTTCTTCTTGTGCTATAAGTAAGGCTTCCAATTCACCTACTGAGATAGGAATCAGCCTTGAAATTATTGTTGTAATGAATGGAGAAAACTCTTCAGGCAAACCGTTTGGGATTGTAGCCACATGATCAACATCATTCACAACCATGCCAACAGAAATCAAAGCATCAATGATTTTCTTAACATCTAGTAAGTATTCATTCACTGCTCCTTCTTTCTTCATATTACCTAATTTGCTTTTCAATTGATGAACCTTTGCAGTAATTTGTGAAGTGAAGTAAACATCTAACCTTTTCTAGATGTGGTGTGATAGTTCACAACCTACCATTCTGGTGGTGAAAGGCTTTGTCATCGAAGAAAGCAGCCAAGACTTCAACAATGCATCTTGTTTCTTCCATCTCTGATAATCGGAGCTCATAACTTCAACTACTTGATCCTCCATAGTCGCATATTTCTTCGGAATTGAGTTGCCAAGCACATGATCCAGTAGGCCGTAACCTTCAATGGTGGCTTCGACTAAATCTTTCCATGGCAAATAATTTTTATCATCCAATTTCTGAGAAATCGGATTGGAGAATGTTTGTGGCGGAATTTACGAAGATCCTTGAGAAGAGGTTGAATCTATCGACATAGTGGTCAGAACCAAAGCTCTGATACCATGAAGGTATCAGTGCTTGGCTTAGAAAATGAAGAACTCAAGAACAAGAAAAGGAGAGAGAATGGAGCATGCAGAAGGAGTTTGTCACTGAATCAAATGTGCAAATGATTATTGATTGAATTCTCTTGTGTTTACAGGACTTTAATATACAATGAATAAACTCATGTGGTATATTTCCTTGCTCTTAGCAAACTAACTAACTGTAACTAACTCCAGCTCATCCTAACTCCCTTACAACTACTTCAGTGAAGTTAAAGCAGAGGCCACTTGCCATAACATGGAAAATTATTGTCTCCATTCAATCTTGAAATTAGTGTCCTCTACCTCAATAATCAAAAGTAACAATTATGTTTGTATTGAAAAAAAATATATATGAGATTTTATGTTTTTAAAATATTATAATCATAATAAAATTTTAAAAATACCTTCCTCCCTTTTAGAATATCTATTCACTTTTAGATAATTTTATATTTAAAAATATCTATCAATTAAAATATATATTAATTTTATTCTTTCAATATTATTTTTAATTAATTTCATATTTTTAAAATATTTCATCTAATATTAGTCTTGAATATCATACTGTATTAATTAATATCCAAGGATATATTAATCTATTTGCTATATTTTATTTCATTACTAATATCATTTATTATCTTTTTTAATATCTATGTTTAATTAAAATTGATAAATATTTAAAAAAAAAGAAGAAGTAACTTCGTTAGTAATCTTAATGTTTCCTAAAGATACTCATTACGAAGACCATTATTTTTTTGTTTTAACTTACTTGCAGCCGATTTGATTCTTGAAATCGATTTTAATATACCATTTTTACGTGCATGACCATGACATAATCATATATATATATACAGAGAGAGAGAGAGAGAGAGAGAGAGAGAGAGAGAGAGAGAGAGAGAGAGATGCTAAAATATCTACATCCGTGTTCACATAGCTAGTTTGATATTGCAAAAAGAAAACATAAGATGATTCGTTCCTTTATTTCTTGCATGCAGTTTGATCCAATGTATTTTTTCTCAAATTCATATACAATTCAACCACCCTACAGAAAAAAATTATTAGTCAATTTATTCCGCAAAATAATAAAATATGAATATTTCGTCGTGGCATTTTAATGTTGAATGAATTTGCATTGCCATCCTTTTTTCCACGAAGAAAATCCAATTATCTTAATTGATTGTACAAATTATTTCACTCTTTATACTTGTACAAAAATTGTATAGACAAACGTTTGTTGACAAAGGCTTTTAAAGAGTTTCCTTGATTAATAAATTTGAATAGAATATTAAACAAGGTAAAATAATTATTATTTTAATATTTTTTAATATCTAATTTATTTTATCTATTAAAAATAAATTTTTTAAACTGAATATTATTAATTATTAAAGCAAGAAATTATTAAATACTGCCTTAAAACCATTCCATGCAGCTTCCTTTCTAGAAAATAAATGAAAAATTAAAAAGCATGTTCTTTAAAAAAATTATACTTATACATGAATTTGCTACACTCAAAGTCTTTAAAAAATAAAATTAAGAATAAATCTACACTTTAAGTAGGTATGTGAAATGATGAGTGAGAGTCACACCTTAGGGTCAACATTTGGAATTCATTTTTAAGTCCTATTTGGAATTCACCTACATATGTTTGGGCCCACATAAATGCTGCAAAGTTATAATATATTTAAAAGAAAAATATTATTTATACTTATAATGTGTGGGACACTATATCGACTCATATTTCATTTATTACTGAATGTGGTGTAGATTTCATTCAAGTAGGATTTACACTATATCCAATAATAAATAAGATGTGAATCGCTATAATGTTTCATATATTATGAATATAAATAATTAACTCTATTTAAATTTCATTTTTAAAATCCAAAAGCAATTTGGAATGCAATTCTGATCCGGAGGCTTTCTCACAAAAAGCGCGGACTATCCTGCGTCCTCATTAGTAGTAAGGTTAAACTCCAAGGAAAAATTGTTAAATTAAAATAAAAGTATTCATTGACTGAAATAAAATCACGACATGGACTCCAAAACTGGGCACGAATTTTATGGGGCGGGAGTGGTGATTCGAGACAAGAAGAGAGAAGTGACCGCGGCTACGTGCAAGAGGGAGCAGGGTTTGTTTGACGGCCATCAAGCAGAGCTTCATTAAGGGTCGGTTGGAAATTGGGGTGTAGTTTTAGGGAGGATAACAGTGATAGATGATGTTTGAAGTTTTCCTTTGTTTTTTGCTCTTTTTGGTAGTATGTTCAAGAAATTTGAGTCTAACTGAATATAATATTTTTTTCAAAGATTTATTCATAGAAACGGGCCAAAGCCCAAACCAGCTACACCAAGAACATTGCAGTTTTTTTTTTCTCTGCTTCTAGTAGAATAAAAAAGAATTCAGTTTTAAAAACATTTTAAGAGAAAACTTAAATATTAATACAATAAATTACATGACGTAACACAAATTAAGGTAAGATAGATAAATTAAGAATGCAAGAGAGCACATGGCCTTACAAATATAATAAATAAGTTAGTGGTAAACTCCTACATATCTTAACCAATTACAAAAAATCACAAATAACTCTCATCTCCATATTTATCCTCTAATATCTTAATTAAAATAAATAAATAAATTAATAATAGAATTTAATTTTGATGCATTAACAGTATAAAATGATTTTACACTGTCATCTAATCAAGCAATATATAATTGGATGACTATGTAAAAAAATTTTATACTATCATTACATAATAATTAAATCTTTAATAATAATATCTACCGTTAGAAACAAATGGATGAAACTCGGTTTATTAAAGATATAGATATTAAGTTTCTGTTTACTTGAAAAACAGTTAAAATTTGGTAAGATGTTTCCCAAAAAGACATAAAAATGGAAAGTGGTAGTACTAAAAATTAGAAATTGTTAGGAATGTACATTCAGTCAGGATATGAGATTCACTTTACAATATAATAATCATAACATTACTCAATCCCATATCCTATCGCGTGGTGCTACGTCATAACAATATACTAGTTTTTATGTATTATTATTGGGAATGGCAAACAAAAATGAAAAATTACAATCGGAAAAGTGACAAATCGAGGTTCAAATCTTAGAAATCAACGTTTTCTGGGTCAAACCCAGAACACCACAGGCTTCAGCGTACAAGCTCTTCCTTATCTCCGCGTACACTTCACCCGCCCACTTCCTACGCGCGAGCTTCTCCCCAAGGCGCACGCTAGCCTCCACCACGCTCTCCGCGCTATCGTGCGCCGAGTCCAAGATCCCCATCCTCACACCCTCCGCTGCCTTCGCCTTCACACCGCCCAGAAACACGTCGCGCAGCACCGCCGGAGACCGGATCTTGGCCCGGAACACGGCGGCGAAGTAGTCCGGCAGCGGCAGCGATAGATCCACCTCCGGCATGTACAGAACGCCTTGGTCGCTCCTCATGAGGACGTAGTCGTGGCAGATAGCGAAGAGGAACCCGGCGGCGGCGGCGTGGCCGTTGACGGCGGCGATGGTCGGCATCGGGAGGGACATGAGCGCCGCCGCGACAGGCTTAAAGGAGCCGACCATGAAGTGGAGGCGATCGACGGCGTCGGAGGCGGAATCGGCCTGGCGGGCCCATCCGAGGTCGAAGCCGTTGGAGAAGAACCTGCCGTGAGCGGTGGTGATGAGGACGGATCCACGTGTGGCTTCGGAGGAGAGGCGGGAGAGGGTGGAGAGGATGGCGGAGATGAGGGTTGGGTTGAGGCAGTGCTGGTCGTCGCCGGTAAGGGTCAGAACGAAGAGGTTGCCACCACGCTTCTCGAGGCTGCACATCTCTCTCTCTCTCTTATCAACACTTCTATTGGCTCGCCCCGCACATCTGTGGGGTTCGTTTTTGTACTACGTTTGTAAAATTGGGTTATGACAAAATTAATTCGGTTAAAACTTAAAACTACTTCCTCCGAGGTCGGTTTTTACTTTTTAATATTTGAGAATATTTATTTATATATAATACTTGGATGATATTAATTTTTTATTTATATTTTTAATATAAATATATTAATTAAATATTTAATATATTTATCAAGATGAATAATAATAATTAACTAAAATAGTATTGTTAATTAATATACTTTTATATATTTATTTAGATATTTTTTATTTTTTTTATATGTGTATTGTTTTGTTTCTTTACGGTTATTATTAAAGGAAAGGAGTAATTTTTAGTTAAAGTCATTCTTGAAGTAAATTGTATGATAACAAGGTTTACCTTTTAAAATAATATGATAAAATAAAGGTTTAACTATATTTTTAGTTCTTGAAATTAAATAAAATTCGGTTTTGGTCCTTGAAAAATTTTTTGCTCGGTTTTAATTTAAATATTTTTAAAATCATTTGATTTTAGTCTTTGTCATGATATTGTTTATGTGAGATTAAAAGCAATTAATTTTAGAAATATTTGAACTAAAACTAAACAAAACAATTTCATAAACTAAAATCAATATTCAATAATTTTTCAGGGACCCCAAATATATATTTAAGACTAAAATAAATATATTTTTTATTTATTAATAGTATAAAATAACCTAAAAATTAAGTCATGTGGCCAGATATAATACTCAGTGAGCTTTATATCTTAAGTCAGTTAGTTACTATTTTTAGTAGGAGATATTATTTTTAGGCTACCACTAGACTATACGTCAGCAATTGATACCCTTGGTTGGTAAAAAATAACACAAAAAATAAGTTAGCATTGTCAATAAAATTTCAGGGAAAATAACAAACCATAGTCAATAATTGCCATGATAACTGCTTACTATCAGCTGTCATTTTTTCTCAAATATCATCGAAGAGATCCTGGCTTTTAATTCCAAATCTATTTCATGGAAATTTCGTCCTCGCTCTTACCCAATAATCTATACTTCATCTAAAGTCTAAACTAATTAAATTCCTTACCACTAAAGATTCAAAGCTTTATTTAAATGGGACAATTTCTGTGAGAATCGTCAAACATGACTTTAGCTCCCCTCAAAATACGCACAGGTTGCATCTTGGAATGGAAAATTAATGAGGAATCTTTTGTTTCATCAAACTTTAAAAGGAAAAAACAATTGAGAATTGATAGTCTTTATAACTAATCTAATTTCACTGTATTCAGTTGAACATGTATTCATCAGTTTATTTGGTTTTGTAGTTTTAGGTACTTGAAATAAATTTTATACATTTCTAAGTTTAGATAAAAATAAGGATTTAATTGCTATATGCATCAATGGCATAAAATTTTTTTACAGTATGATCTAATCATACATTACCACATAAGTCATAATAGTTGACTTTCGTATCTATTATTTAAAAAGTCATTTAAATAAAATATTTTGATTAAATGATGCTATACAATAATTTTATAATATTAATATATCAAAATCCAACTATAAAAATAACTAATTGATCATTTCAAACTAAACACCATGGGCTGATGATTGAGGATTGTCACTTTCCTGTTTTTTCAGTCAATTCATGTTCTCTTACTTCTTGTTTTGGTCTCCAGCTGGTTCATTCATGAAAGCAGAAATGGAAACACGGTTTTTCATGCGCATGAGCTGGGCAGGCTGCATTAATTTCTACAAATGTAATCCAAATGTGTGGATTGAAGAAACCGAACCATCTTTACAATCAATTCCATGCTGGATGGTTTGTACCCTAATGATCGATGTTAACCCATTGAGTTATGATATTTGTACTTATAAGATGTGGGATATCGTGTCGACTCACACTTCATCCATCATTGGATAGAGATGTGGACTCTATTCAAATAAGGTTAACATCAAATAAGTATAAAAAATATTTTTCTAATCTGTTTCCTAGTGAATTTATGGGGCAATGGCCATCCCGGCATATTTCAATTTGCTTGTAAATTTTTTTCAATATGTATACGCTTAATTAATTGACCCTTATCATTTTTATATTTGTCTTATGATAAAATAGAAGAAATAGATAAATTTAATATTTTTAATAGTATAATCTTATTACTCAATCTTTTATTTTCACACCCCACACTTATTTTATTTATTGATATTGTTTGTTTCTATTTGATTAAAGGAAATACAATTCAAATATTTTAGGTTAGTCATTATAAATCTTTACTTAATCATATATTCAAATATTATAAGAGACATATGTTGTGCATTAAATATGAATGTGTTTATGTGTATATTTTTATCAAGTTTTCATGGTAGGTGAAATGCATATTTTCTTTTGGAATAAACCCTCCAATTTTGTTTGTGACAAAAAAAGGGCTCTCAAAAATATGTAGTCCCTTACAAATAAAAATATAGGATAAATTAGTCTCTTCTTAATATTTTTAAAGTCTTTAAAGAACAAACTGATTCTTAATATGACAAATAAAAAAATACATAAAGAATAAAATAGTTTATCAAAATATAAAGAAGGACTAACTCATCTTGCATCAAAATGGCAACCTCTTATGATAAGCGTCTAGCAATTCCCTTACTTGTTCATAACATGATATCAGAGCTTCTATGATCAAACAGTCTAGAGTTTGAACCCCTATTCTAGGCATTTGTATGGGTGGCATGTCAGCGTATAAATTTGTTGTCTTGAATTTTTGGTTCGGCTATGTTATTTAGAATAAACAAAGTCAAGAACACAAACTCACGCTTTGATCCCAAAGTGCAAGTGATTGCACTGAGAAGAGGAATATACCCTTTGGTTGTGAGTTCTCTAACTACTTTAAAGAACAAGTTTTGGACAAAGGCAAGTGTGGAATAATAATAGATTTCATTGATAAACAAGAATAATTACAACACTTTACACCAAAGCATCACAATAAAATTTAGATGAGAAAACTACACCTAAATTAAACTAAAAAAAGAAGGAAAAAGTGATGTAAAATGAAAGATAAATGTAAAGTTATGTTGTGTTGATCCGGGAATCTTTCTTCTTCACCCTCTTGAAACCTTTTATAGTTATGAAGACAGTTTTCTATTGATCTGGGGATCTTTCTTCTTCACCCTCTTGAAATAAAATTGCCTACAAGGGCTTGGCAACCACTCAACAACTAATTAGTAATGTTTCACAACTAATTAGCATGAAACATGACCATTTCCCATTGTAACTATGATACCCCAGGTATACATGTTGTTGGGAAAGTTCCGTACTGCCCCAGGTCCCCTGGGACCCACGCATGTTGCCGGGAAGTCCCAGGATGCATGAAGGACCCATTATGTAGCAAATCTAGTGAAATGTCACCGCTATAGCGGTTACAATTGGCAACAATAGTGTATTTGGTACCCTGAGGACCGCTATAGTGGTCATAAGTGACCAGGGGAGCTCAAGTGGGCAGGACCCCTATAGCAATCATATAGTAGTGTCAGTGATGCACGAACAGTGCAAATCGTGGCGTTTCGCATAGGTAAGCTCCCCAACCCTTTTTAAACACTTCAAACTCGGGATTTTCATCCCAAAACCGAACCCTATTCTCTCCCAACTCATTTCCTCTCCTCCCTAGTCAATAATACTCCAATCTTTCTTCCTTCCAAGAGATCAAAGATAAGATTTATGGGTTTTGTTGTCTTTTTCCTTCCTACTTTGTAACCTAGAGTTTGGGTTTATTGTTTATCTCCATTGTTGTTAAGTGGGGGTGCTCCCCCAATGTTGTGTTTGAGTAATCTAGAGATTGTTAGAGACTAATCTTGTGTTTTGTGACTCCAATGGTAGACATTGGTGCCATTCCTCATTCCCATAGCTCCGTTGGAGTTGACTTCACCACTTTCTCTCCTGTAGGTGAATGGGTTTGGAACCTATGGCCCTTATGTTAGTCATTGAGTTAATTTCCTCAAATTATAATATGGATGCATAATTTTAGAGAATGTTTCAAGATATTAGAGTTCCCGATTGGTTGTTATATTTACCGAAATGATGATTTTCAATTAGAGCATGAAATAATTGTTTTAATTCAAACTCATGGGACCATTGTCATTAAATGATATTTACCAGAGAGCTAGTGCATAACTATGATTTAATTAGAGATTTTATAAAACTATTACGATGATTTCAAGAGAGAAACAATTATGAATTATAGAGATTGTGCCCAGAGAAATGCTATATCAGAGTTTTAGAGAGGATAATATGTTTATTGCATTAGACACTTAACGGTAGCTATAAAGAAACAGACTGTGAGTTAACGGTAGTTATTTTGTTAATCTTGGTATATCAAGTCGCCCCCAAGGCCAGAGAAATTAAAAATAGGACCTCGTTAGGTACCTCAGAGATTGGAGACTTTATTATGCTATGGTTGACATGCATAACCAGAGATTTTACTATGTCATATGAATTAGGCATAATCGGAGATTCCTGTTTCTTTATTAGAATACTGTGGTTTTATAATATTTTTAGAGAATATTGGTTTTAGAGTTGTTTTGTTTATTCCTATGAATATGATTTCAGAATTATTGCATTAAACAGTTTGATGACTATATACATAATTATTTATTCTCTTTGGTTGTCCCATGAGAGGGTCATGGATGAGGACCTGCTTACTGAGTTTTAGATGAAACCCATCCCTCTCCCTTCCTTCATTACAGGTGCTGTAGACGCTGTGGGTTCTTCTTTTCCACCCCTGCAGTAGAGGTTTATTAGTTGGTGAGTTTCACTTGGTGTGAAGTACTCTGCTTTGCTTTTTGCTAGAGATAGAGTGCTCCAGTTACATGACGGGTAGGGTCCCGGACCATAGAGATAGATTGTCATTGTTTTATCATGATTACTTTGTATTTACATGATTATAGATTTTGTAACATCCTAATTTTTAACCCAATACTCTAGAACATATTTGGATTAATCATTAGTCTATTACCTCATAGTTCTCATTTTTACTTTGAAATACTTAGCGGAAATACGGGTAAATTTTTTTTTGAAATACAAAGTGAGAGCCGTGTGATGCGTTAAATGGTAAACTATGTAAAGTAACACAAATGTCTCACAACATCATAACATAGAGCACAACATGAACAACACTGAATATCATCTCTTATATATATAACTTGCCCACTTATAAGTGTGGGACTTAATTTAGTACAAGGGAAATACATAAAAGAAAATACAACATAAGCATAAACATAATCTACTCCCCTACCCGAGTGCATCTAATGGGAAACCTCTAAACAAAAGAAGGTTTATCCCTCATTTAGGTGGTGTGTGCTCTAACCGGGTACTCCATCAGACGATCGTCACTCTCATCAAGGCCCATCTCACGAACGAGGCAAATATCTGGGAAACTGGGCGAGCTCCTCGGACGTGAAGAGGCGGAACGGGGATCGAGTGTGACCCCTGCGGTATGGTCGCATCTCCGGTCGTCGCGCAAGCCGTGGCTGAGTCACGGTATCCTCACTGCCCTCCCTCAACGGTGGGGGAGAGGGGGCAGAGCTCTCGCTATACGGATGGGTAGGCGGGTCCTCGGACGGGTCGGTCTCCGAGAAGTAAGTCCGGGGCACGTAATCAGGATAGTCTCGCATGGCTAGGGCGGCGGTGTGCATGCGAAGCACTCTCTCGTCATGCGTACGCACGCGCTCAAAAACCCGCTCATCGTCGCCATAGGGTGCAGTCGGGGAGAAGCGATGGGTGTGCACGGGATGAGCGAAGGGACGTCCTACGAACATGAAAACCCGCACCGTGCACTGTCCCTCAAAATTGTATGACCCGTGAGTCGGGTCATAGTGCACCTCCCACGTCGGTGTGTCCACGAACACTACGAACGTCGCTATCTGAAGACGTGACGGCAAGAAAGAGATTGAGGGAGTGAGAATCTTGCTAAAGAATCTTAGTAGGGCCTCCTACTACCTAGGCGTCATCATCTACGTCCTCAGGAACCTTGGGTTTAATTATACAAAATGACTGGACATGCATTAAGTTCATTTTAAACCTTAAAATATACTTTAGCCAAGGTCCATTCATTTTAGGATGATCTTAATGTCATGAATGCAACGTAATAGAAAATGTATGCATGACACTACCTAATGCACATACATAAAACATAACATCAAGCATCATCATACTTGGTGGCATAAAGTGGCAATAGTAACATTCATATGGGACAAAACTTAGTGACATAATCATAATCATGAAACTTCTCTTCCTCATGGGCCACCCTAAAAGACAATCGAACTGGGGGTGCTCGGCCAAACCGGTGTCACCCAGAACGTGTCATACATCTAGGTTATGAGCTCATACCTTAACTAGTCGTCACTAGTTCTTACTTACCACTTAACGATAAGCGTATCATAAATCATAAATCCCGACTATCTGAGTACGGGTTAGGGGGCAATTCTCTTAGGGTGCTCGGCCAATCCGGTGTCACCTAAGAGTATAAAATGGTACCGATGTCACATGAGTTCTATGGAGGTGCTCGGCCGAACCGGTGTCATCCTAGAACCCATCTTAGTACCTTAATTTTCAAAATATCTTTAAGTCCCCAAATTTGTTGGGAATTCAAGACGATGGCATTACACCGAATTCCTTCCAAATTTGCTTTATGCCACATAAACATATATCCTCATGAATTCATCATATGAATAATATCATCATCATTTACATAACATACATCATCATGGAACATTCAACCGTTTATCCTTACGGTAGCTTATGCTTTGACCCTTACGGGTCTTAATCATGAGATTTGGTTCTCTAACATCCGTCGCTCATATTTTATGCACCTAAGGGCTCATAATTAAACATCACTCATAATCCTCATATCTACATTTAAATCTGAAAAGCATAGGGTAGAATTCTTAACTTGTGATCACGGGGTTCTAGAATTTACGTTTTAGACCATTTCTTGGTTCCGTCTTCGCCTAAGGCGCTATGAATTAAATCTAAATCAATTATGAGGCATTCCTATGCTTAAGGACTAATTATTAATCATGTTTATCATATTGTAAGGGTGCTGGACAGAATCCAGAAAAATAAACGTTCTAAGAGTTCTACACTTGCACTTTTACGATTTTCTAGTTACTAGTTTCCCTATAGGTGCTAGAATTCAATTCTAATTCAAATAATACCAAGTTTTTCATGTCTAAACAATCTAAATCTGATTATGTTCCCATTAAAACAGTTTGGATTAGTTCCATAAACAAATGGGTCAAAACTATGTTAAATTCTAGCTTTACGGTATTTCTAGTTAGCTAGTTTCTTACCTATCATGCATAGGATCGCTTCTACATCATCATATGATATTTTCACACATTCCAACACATCAAAACATCATCATACAACATCACACTCATCATATCAGAACCGAAAATATTTAACTTAAATGAGAGAGTTAAATTGACATCTCTAGGTACATAAGTTAACTAGTTTCTCTTGGAATCAATTTAGAATTTCTAAAACTCTTTGCAAAACATTTTAATTCATCAAAAGGCTAAGAGAAGCCTTAGGTCACTGACCAAAACATATTCCATCCCCTAAAGATAATAAAATCACATCTTGTGATGACATAACCTCATAAAGATTTGTAAAGCTTTAAGGAAAACTTAAAACATAGACTATTGGTCCTAGTAGCTAGATGAAAACTCATTGCAAGTCCATCATCACTACTTGGCCGTAATTATACATTCAAGGAATACATTCACATTTAACTTTATCTTGGAATGAAATGGGCAAGTCTTTGAGCTCTAGGTTCTTAAGTTACGACATAAACTAAACGTGCTCATGCTTTTCATTTTTAATCTTGCTTGCAAAGTAAAGTGATGACTTAAATTTAAATATGCAAGGCATAAACTTAAACGTGCAAGCTTGAAAGTAAATATGCGAGGCATAAACTTAAACGTGCAAGCTTGAAGGTAAATACGCATGGTTCAATTCTATATTTTAGTGCTCTTGGCCCAACAACAATCGACTTTAAGGCCGAAATAGATAGACATTCGAGAAATTAATTAGGTGGTAATGCAAGTTCAATTCTTTATTTTAGTGCTCTAGGCCCAACAACAATCGACTTTAAGGCCGAAATAGAAAGGCTTCGAGAATTAAATTAAGTGATGATACAAGTTCCATTTTAATCTTTATGTTCTTTGGTGATAGCTAGAAAGCAAAGATGCATAGCAAGAATGTAAATATGAATGCAAGCATAAAATAAATTATGCAAGTTCATTTTATCTTTCTAGAGCTCTTAACAAGACTTTAAAGGAATTTAAACCATAACCCAAACTCATCCAAACAGGGTAAAGTCAAGCTTAGGGTTCTTTAAAACTTAACATAATATTTTTAGGAAATCAAACCATGAAGCTTAGAAAAATTTAAGGAAATGGCCGAAATCTTCAAGAAGAAAAAGGAACATTTTAAAACTCTAGAGTTCATGATCTTGATGATATATTAACACCAACATCATGAGTCCTCATCATTGGGTTCATAGAGCCATTTTAAAACATCATTAAAGCTAAAGTTCTCAAGAGTTCAAGAAAGGAAAAACGAAAAACATTTTTGCTCAAGAACAAAGATCAAGCTCTAGAGTTTGTTTCAAGTGATGAACATCATCATGAAACTCTCATCATCAAGCTCTCATTCCTTTGTTCTCCAAGGCCTATGGCCGAAAATGAAAAGGAAAAAGGGGTGGAAATGAAGTTCTAAAAATAGACAAGAGAAACTATGAACATCAAGCTTGAAACAAGAACTTTAAAGAAAGGAATACTTGAAAGAAAATCCCTACTTGATGTGATGAACTTGAAGATGGAAGAAGAAGATGAAGAAGATGAAGAACTCCAAGAACTTGAAGAACACAAGAACTTTGAGAGAAAAAGAAAAGCTTTGAGTGCTCCTAAACTTAGCAAATGATCTAAAAGTGGTGCAAGCTCATCAAGGCATTCTATTTATAGAGAAATGAAACAAATGGAGGGAGCTCATGGGGGAGAGTGGCTTCGGCCATGAGGTGCAGAATGGAGGCTTCCATGAGTTCCATGAGGTGAGATAATGTGTTCTTTGAGGTATGGTGAGGTATGGCTTAAGGTATGGTGAGGTATGGTTCAAGGTATGGCCTCAAGCATGATTCTTTGAGTGAGAAAACAATTTAATATGTGGTCAAAGGGGGAGGATGTGGCCGAAATGCATCAGCCTATGGGGGAGGTTTCTTTGCATTTTAATTGTGGTTTAGAGTTGTGTTTAGGTGTATCTTTGATTATGCTTAAGATTAGAAATTTGTAAGAAAGTGTTTAGGTAAGGTAAATGGGTAATTAAGGTGGTCTAGACATAATTAAGGAGTGGTCTTGCACCATTAGTGAGTTAAATCCTCAATTTAGAGTCTAAACAACTCTAGACACATTTCCTTGATTTAAGGAATTGGAGAGAGAAAACACTATTCAAGATTCCAAGACTAGGAGTCTTGAGTTCTAAAAAGGGATTTAATGTTTAATCTAAGCAATTTTAGGTTCTAAATAACTTTAATAAATTATTTTGACTCTAGATTAATTAGGAAAATAAATTAATCTTCGTTTAGAGCCTAATATTGCTTAGGTTTGCTTAATTACGTTATTAAGCTCAAAAACACTATTCTAGGGGCAAAATCGTAATTTTGCACTAAAACTGCCCGGGGCCACCGGGACTTGAACAGAGACCTCTAGACACATGAAAACATGTTTTTAAACCTCTGGGGAAAGTTCCGGGCTCAAACGGCACCTTTACCCGCGTAAAACGCTATAGGGGTATTTTGGTCATTTTGACCGGAAATCATGAAACGAGATTTTCGCTTCGGAAGCATTCAAAGGCCATTCAATCCCCTTCAAACATTGAGTTGACCCTTCGAGGACGACCGAGTTGGTTACCCTCGAACTCGGGTCAGGAAATGACCTCAGGGGCATTTTGGTCATTTCCCTCGGACAGAAAAATCGGGGTGTTATAGATTTCATGTATATTTGGTATAGAGAGCAACTCATATATTTGAATCCCAGGGATATGTTTGGAGTTTGGAAAGAAACTAAAATGATTTGATTTCAAACTTCAGAGAATTATGCTAGAGTTGATTATTATATTGATGATGATTATGTTTTCATAGAACCAATGGTTTATTGGAGATGAAATGATGTTTTATAAACAGATTTATATTAAAATATGTATATAGAGAAACTCAGAGATCACGAGACTTACGTGGAAATGAAAATTTCTCATGTGCCAGTCACGTGCCCAAATTGGGTCGTGACAATAATCATTCTAACACGTGGCCAATATGCAATAACTGCCTCTTTTCCATTTGACATATAAGCCCACTATATTGGTTGGTAGTCGTTCCAATGCTCATGGGTACAACATGTAAGCATAGTTATCAGAATCGAACCAGTGATCAACTCGGTCAAGGCACTAGGTCACTAAGTTACTGGTTCAACTAGTGAGTCACTAGTTCAAACGATTGAGCCGGATTTAATTAAATAAATATATTAAAATAAAAAATAATTTAAATAAGTGTAGAATATGTATTATTATTTACACAACTTATAATAAAAACACATGTGCCTTGGTGGTAGTGGTAGTGGATTTAATCAAACGATTCTTGCATGCCACCATTTTTTATATTGGTGAATTTAAACTCAAAATTGGTTTAACCCACACCGGTTCACAACCAAACTTAGCCAGTTCTGATCAGGTTTGACTGAGTCATATGCAGAATCGATCCAAGTAATGAATTGGTTCACTGATTTCTGGTTCGAATTGGCAGGTTCGATTCAATTCTAATAACATTGATTTCTAGAAAGAACCTAACGTGATCATAAATACTTTGAATATTATGACTTGCTCCAAAACAACTCGGAAGTTAGCATACTTCTATGACCACTTTTATTCAAAATTTAAAACTTCAAACCATGCGGCTCTGGGATTTTAAGTTTTTAACCGTTCCCTTGGTTGCACATCCTCCTTGCTCATATTCATTTAGAATTACACCCCTCACTCATTTTTTCGATGATAACAAAATTCACGTGACTATATACATCTTAAGCTTTTGAAAGAAATTATTATTTCATGATATGTTATAAAAGACTTCATGACCAAGTAGCCAGTGATTCAATTCTTATTATCTCCCAATTGCCAGTCACCTTTCTAGAGCCAAGGCATGTTCCTCCGGGACCTCTCGTAACAAATCTGGTGGGAGTCGAATCTTAGACATTTGTGGTTGCCTATACAGGGATTCATAGAAGGGGAGGATTTCCTTCTTAATGATCATCCTCGGATTTTTAGTCAATGGACTCTTCACCCTCAACTGGTCAATTTGTTTTTACTTTCTTCTCCCCACTGCTACAACGTGAAAATACTTTGTATTTTTCTTTCTATTTTATTCGGACAGCTTATGGGATTGACAATGACAAGTCATATGCTCTAGCGATATTGATGCTGGTCCTCGATTGGTTTATGCACTTTACACAGCATGGATATCTGCTAACATTGGTGACTTAGTATTTGCCTTGGACATTCCGTGACAACTGCACTGATGTTTGGTTTTGACTTGTACATTATACACAATAAAATTAATAAATTTTAAAAATAAGATTCAAGATTTAAGAGATATTTTATTATATATATTTTAAAATAAATTATATCAATATAAAATTAATATCAACTTATATAAAATATATTTATTTAAATATAAAATGTTATAATTTATTATTAATTATTTTTTAAAAATTAAACTTTTAAAAAATTAATTAGCTTCAGGTCGGATCACACCAACTTAATATATGACCCGAACTAACCCAAAAAGTACACTCAATCAAACTTTAAAATATTGATTAAGTTTTAGTTCGAGCTGGGTTGTAAGGCTTGGACAGGCTGTAAACACTGCGGAGGATAGTGGCCTTCTGGTTGCCAATGTTTTGTTATGTTTTGGTCATATGCGTGCTTTTTGTGATTGTTCCTTTGTCTTTGTATTTATGTGGTGTGTGCGTTCAAGTGTAGACAATTGGCTCCTCTCTATTTGGAGAGTTCGGAGCAATTCCCCATTGTCAGCAAAATATATATATATATATATATATATATATATATATATATATATATATATATATATATATATATATATATATATATATAATCTTTATTATCATTAATGTTCATGTTTGAAATCTAAAAAAATCCATTTACACAAAAAAAATTATATTAAATATAAAATTATTCATATATATCTATCTAGGACAGCTCCTCCTATAGTCTAGGGAGTGATGGCCACCCCTAAATTTTCTAATTTCTTTAGTAATATATATATATATATATATATATATATATCCCTCTAAATTTTTTATACTCATATTATAATGAAAAATGAAGAAATTAGATAAATTCAATATTTAATACTCCACTTTTTCATTCACTGTTTCATTTTTCTATCTTTTATTTTAATTTTGATTGTTTATTTTTATCTAAAATTTTAGGTTAAATAAATTAAAAGGCGTACATACATGTTTATGTATTATTTTTTACTAGTACTTTGGCCCCCATATAAATAAAAGGCTAGCTTTACCTCTATTTTTATCCATCCGCTTAAGTTTTTGAAAGATAGAGTTTCATGACAACATTTTATAAAAGTTATAATTATAATAATTATTCTCTCTACCCTTTATCTGTCAAATTTTTAAGATTTTTTGTTTTCAAATATTTGTTAATTTATCATATCAAAAAGTATTAACTTTTTTTTATCAATACTTTCACTTAGTGTGATTAATTATATTTACTTACTATTTTATTTTTAAGAGGACGATTAACAAGATTAATTTATTATTTTCTCGGTATATATACATTTTTGACGAAAGAAAAAAATATTGAATAAAATAATATAATTCATTTATTCATGTAATGATCAAGTAATCCTGCTCCATTCAATAAAAGTGTGACAATATTTTTAGCATTGTAGCACTTTTCTTCTATTGCACCGACAATTCTACACCTTCGGAGCTTCGAAGTGATTCTATTGCCGCAAAGTTAAGAGCCAACTTGTCTGCATTCATACTTAACAAGATGGGGGCACGAATGGTTTCTGCTCAACCCAGCCGCTCGGCTTGTTGCTGTTCTTGTCGTGGTCAGTTCTTGCGTAAGCGCGTGACCAGATGATTGTAGTTTACTTGGATACACTCATATTTTGTTTATCATTTATAAGGCTATATCTTATTCAATAATAAATAAAATATTAGTCGATATAATATTATATATATTATAAATAAAAATAACATAATTTTATAGGATAATAATATTTTAATATTTAAAATTTTATATCCCATTTCTATTGCTTTTCTATTATTTTGGATAGAATGAAGTGAAAAGATATCTTGGATGAGACGAAGAAGCTGGAGGGCGCCAAAAACGCGCTTGGCCATGCTTGTGTTGTGTGTTGATCGGCTTTGTATTCGTAAGCTCTTTCTTTTTTACACAACTTTGATTTTGCCAAAACTAACAGGGAGTGGCTCCTTTTATCTATTACCACCCCATATTAAATATGATAATTTATATTATTTTTAAAATATTCTTAAACTTATTTAATAGTTAGTTTTTTTTACTTTTAAAAATAAAGCTGAAATTATATATTAGAATCTCAATTATTCACTCCTTATTTATTATCTTTATTTATGATAGTATTTCAAAATTAAAAACTTATTTTATATTTGTAATATATTATTCCTATGATATTTAAAATTTACATTTAAGAATTATACTAATTAATATTACACATAAAAATTAATTATAATTAAAATTTTAAGATAATATGAAAAATTTCTAACTTTAATATAATATTTAACTTGAATTAAAAAATGCAGTAAAAGCTTCCTTCTCTTGCACTCTTCGAATCACGTTTCGATTTTTGAAAAAACTATAATAAAGAGTAAAAAAAAAATCCAATTTGTTTTCTTTAGAGCACTTGTGAAGACTGAATTTCATATGGCCAGGTTTGTTTTCGCTCGCATTTTTTTTATAGAGAAAACCAAGGAAAAGAAACAGGAAAAAAAAAAACAGAAGCTTTGTCGAGCATTCAGCAACCAGATAAAAATATAACAGTGAATGATTTGAGTATGAGGAATAATAGAATTTGAGCATTTTCAAGTTCAAATGAAAAATTTAAAGAGTTCTGCTTTTTCATCATTAATTGATTTTTTTTTTGGGGGGAGATTTGAGTATTGAAAAATTATTTAGTTAAATTAGTATTAATGGGAGACAAGAGAAAATCATACATTTTCAGTGACTAAGACCGTCTTACTTGAAAGAATCATTGATTCAATGTTCCTATATCATGTCTCCTATTAATGATAAGATATATATACTTGCATGACTGAGAGTGCATGATTTTCACCCTTAACCTACAAATTCAAGTTACCGGTTTTAATTAAAGCTGAACATTATATTATTTAAGTTATAAGTTTTTTGTGTTATGATTAAAAAAATAATTATAGTTAATTTTTATGTTTAATATTAATTAATATAATTATTAAATATAAAATATGTTTTTCAATTAAAGGCATTTCAAAATATTATCATAAATAAAAATAATCAGCAAAGAGTGAATAATAGAAATTATAATACTAAGTTCTTAATCTAATTTTGAAAAATAAAAGAGGTTAAATGTTAAAATAAGTTTAAGGATATTTTAAAAATAGTACAAATGAATGCATTTAAGATGGAGTGCCAATAGACAAATGGGAGTGGCTAAACCAATATATGGTTAAAGTGGTTTAAAAGTAAATAATTGTATATTTGGTGTATTCACTTCATAAACGATCAAGGTAAAATTTTAATACGCTAATAACAAAAATAACTCAAAACTACTTATGGATATAAACCCAAATGAGTTCTCCAATAGATAAGTAAACTTGATTTATTAATTACAAATCCTCATCTAAATTACTCAAATGAAACACACAATGGTTTGGTAATCAGCTAGGAGTTTTGTTGGTGTATGTTGTTGTCACTCGTCAGTGCTTGCATGCGAGAGTAATAAATTCTAACCTATTTAAATAAACACGTGCGTGTGGTGGGAGCATATAATACAAGATGAGAAGAAAAACCTGTTGCCAATTAAGAGGAAGAAACAGGGGCCCCAAAAACGCGTTTCTTCATTGTTGTGTAGTCATATTCTTTTCGGTTGTTGTACATATTGTAAACAACTTATTCTTTCTGCATCGCATAAAAAAATTGATTTTTTTTCCCATGATTTTTATGCAAAACAGTGTTTTTCTTTGTTAAATAAAAGTGGGCTTGACTAAAAATATTCAAGAAATGCTACTGTGCGTCGGATTGTTTATGATCAATTAGTGCTAGCCAATTTGAAAAAAAAATGATTAATTTTCCTATACAATTAGTTTAAAATAGTTTTATATTGACATTTAATTATATTCTGTCACATAAGTAAAATGATTTTATATTTTAGATAATAACTATGAAAGTTAATCATTTTTACTTATGTGATAGAACATGATTAAATATCAGCATAAAACTATTTTACACTAATAGCGTATAAAAATTAGATTCTAGAAAAAAGCTGATAGAATCTCTTACAAAATAACAAAAATAGTTGGTCAATAGAATAAACTCGTATAACCCATTTATTCGTTTAGTGATTTTATATTGACAAGTGAATTCAGGTTTTTTGTTGGCTCTCTAGGAGAATTATTTTTTAAAGTTTAATTTCTATATACTGATATTATTATCTAATCATGTATTAATATATTAGCAAAGTTAATTAAATCTCACATCATTATTTGAAAAAAATTTCAAATGAGATGATTTAATTAAATGATAGTCTAAAATATTCATTGCATATAAATTAAACTCTATTTTTTATTTAATGTGAACTAATATAATCGACATTTTTTGAATCCTACGTTAATTAAGTATTAAATAATTGAGCATCTATTGATTTACTCTATTTTTTAACGACCCAACTAATTCTCTGGCCAACAAAAACAAAGACAAATGCACACAGCCCAGACCAAAAAAACGCATACAGCCCGTTAATTGGGGAGAACAGTTCGATTCGTGGGCCTTAAGCTGTATTATCCTTGTCAGGACCAAAAAAAATAAAATAAAATAAAATAAAATAAAAGTGTGTTCTTGGTGCACAATCAAGGTATCTATCGTCAAGGATAGTTATTAATCCCTTCATACCAATTAAGACTTTAAAGGATGCATAAATTTACCAAAGATTTAAGACTGTTTCATATCCAAAACTAAGGATCAAATCCTTGTCCTTTAGTTAAGGGTGAATGAGTTCTTACTACTCAATCACACCCCTGAATTAAATAAAAGTGTGTTTAATGATAAAAATATATATTTAAAGTATGTTTAATTAAAAATAAAAATATGGATAAATTTTCTATTACTAAGTTTCATATGTAAGGGAAAATTTAGCGATATTACAAAGAGAGGTTCTTATTGCTGAGGAGGAAAAAAAAAGAGATATTATGAACGGTGGATCAGAAACGAAAAAAAAAAGGGAAAAACGGTGCAGAAACTCCAATGCTCTTTCATATATGCTCATCCATTCCATAAAAAAGAATCTTATTGTTGTTATTCATGAAATCTAATAGAGAGTTGAAGTTTATTGTAGTTTATAAAATAAATGGAGAGAGTTTAATAGAATTTCAGCAATATAGTGCAGCTGACTTCCAGAAAAAAGTTACACCGCTTTGAGACTTTCTTGAAGTGCTAATTTTCTTCTTTGTTAACCATAGATTGAAAACAGTAGAGCAGCATATGTCAAATGAAGAGGATAACTCCTATGGGATTAAAACAGTGCTAATTGTCTTCTCGCTTTCCTCATATTGCTTTCCTCTTATTGATCCATTTTTTTTTAATTCAATATAGCTATTTTTCTTTTTCCGAATATTTTTTCATTCGATAGATAAGAGATTAATATCCTAAATCATGATTAGCCCCTAAACAGAAATTGATCCTTTATTTATTATTTGAACAATCTAATTGATCGATATTGTGTTTGCAATTGCATATATTTCTTGGGCCTTGTCAACTATGAAAATCCGTATTCATAATCCAATCTTTCATAAAATCCCCACTTTTAAAAAACTAGTTTGTGGGTGAAACGCTTTTAAGTTTTTGTTCTGGTTAAAGCTTTAAACTTTTTGGTCACTGAATTCTCCTCTTATACTCTCACATGGGCTGTTGACCAAAAAGTCAACATCATTAGGGCCCGGCCCTTAAACTGTAATATATATGTATCTCATAAGGCGTAATATTCACATATGTGGGTTCAACCTTGGCTTTGAAACCTGCTCAATATAAAATATTCTCTATCCAGATTCGACAACATTTGGAGTTGGAGCCAATAATAAAATAACAATAATAAGATTATTTAATTTTATGAATAATTTTAGAAAAAGGAAGGGTGGGTGAGGGTAGGGTAGGGTAAAAAGAGAGACCGATTTTAGAACAATTGATCTAGGGTTTTTAAGCTTTATATTTAACAAGTGAAGAAAAATGTAACAATGACAGTACGACTAGGCTCAAGTCTTCAACTAGTAAGATTAAACAGTGTTAGCTCACGTTTTTGAATTTGATTAATTGGTTGGTATTTATACGTATTGGTATCTGTAAAATTTCCCGAGGTTTATTGGACATTTGATCATGAAATGAGAAGACATTCTCTTCAGTAAGAAAAATGCACAGAAAAAATTAAAGGCTCATTGGACTGAAAAGTTCACTGCATTAATTAATATATATGGCTCCTGAGACTAAGATCACAAAGTCACAATTTTCGAAGACAAGGACTCTTAGGCCTTGTTGGTTTCAATTCCGATTTTCAATTTTTATTTTCACTTTTTTAGTTTTCAAAATTTTATAAAGAAAAAATTAAAAACTAAAGTTAAAAACTAAAGTTTATAGTGTTTAGAATTTTTAATATTTCCTTCACAAAATCTAAAAAATTAAAAACTCAAACCAATTAGGCCCTTAAAAAGTCTTTTTTTCAATTGTCCAAAGAAAAAGTTATACTCCAAAGAAAAATTATTAAGGAATGGGGAAGGTGATAATTTGAATTCATTGTTTTTTGAAAAAGTATAAATACCCAAATTGATCCCTAATAATTTTATTAGTGGACAAATTAGTTTCTGATAAAAAATATTAATATTAAAGTCCCTCATAATTGTGAAAATATGATACTATAGGCCCCTGATAATAAAAAATTAGAGTTGATATCCCTCACAATTATAAAAATAGAACATATAGATCTCTGACTCACCTAAAAAATATTAAATGCAGATATTAACTTTAATTATTGATCTATATGAAACTCATTAATCCTAATCAACACTAACTAAAATACACCCTTTTATTTTTTTATTTTTTGCAAATTCCTTCCCCAAATGATCCAATATTGTATCATATCCATTATCAAGAACGAAACTCTTAGCTCATAGCTTACCGCTCTAAGAAAGAAATATGATTTAAAATTGAATTTCTTATGATATTAATATATTAAATTCATAATCATTTCCCCAAGAGAGTACAATGAATGGCTATTACAAAATAACACAATAAGGTCCTATTTTTGTAATTGTGAGATGCCTCATTAACACTAATATTTTTTTATCAGAGACCAATTTGTCTCTCAAAATGAAAATATCAAGGGCCTATAGTGCCCTATTTTTACAGTTATGAAGGACCTCAATACTAATTTTTTTTTGGGACCAATTTGCCCATCAATGAAATTATTAAGGACCAATTTGGGCATTTACTCTTTGAAGAATAAAAATAAACGATAAAAATATCCTTTATCACTTATTATAAATTATTCTCTATTAAATAATCACAGGCATATCCATTCATTTTTGCTCATCATAAATATCAGGATAAAATGAATAAAAAATAATTAATACTTTCTTGAAGTGTAAAAACAACTTATATTTTGAACTAGATAAAAAAAATTTAAGAGTGAATACTCTATTTCGTCCTTTAAGATTTTTACGTTGGACTATTTCATTCTTCAAAAAAAGAAATTAATCTTGTAGTCCCTCAAGATTAAAAATGATGGGTACGTTAGTCCTTTGGTTAGTTTTTCAGTAGTGGATTTACACATATGATATAGTATAATGATGACATGTCAATAAAATGTTAAAGGCAAGTTAAATAAAGATATTTTGGAACATATTACACTTATTTTAGTGTTTAAAATTTACAACACGAATCATTTTATGACTTATAATAAATATTTAAATGACTCATTTTATGAATTTTAATCATCAAAATGAATCATTTTAAATTTTATTTCATTTCAAATGATATATATATTATTTAACATTATATTAGCAGATCAATATACAATTTTATTAGTGTTTAAAAAATCATATATATATATAGATTAATGTATCTTATTATTAAATTCTTGAAGGACCACAGATTTAATTTTAAATTTTAAGAGATTAAATAGTCTTATAAAATTTTATTAAGGGATTATATAAGTTATTTACCTAAATTGTAAAATGATTTATATTTTGAACACAAGGGAGTAATAAAATGAGACGCATGTAATAAAAATAAATAAATAAAATGAGTCCCGTGAATTCAACGTGATTACAGGTCGAGTTTCAAAATTACTTAGTTGCCGATGATAAGGACTCTTGGAAAGTTATTTTGTTTCGACCGTCAAAAGGGGAAAGTACTGATAAATTAAGAGAGTGAATATGAGCTCCAATGTGAATATGTAAAAAGTTATAAATTAAAATATAAAAAATTATAAATTAATATAAATTTTTTTCATATATTAATTTATAATTTTTTATATATTAATTTATAACTTTTAACTTAATATAAATGTGTGGTATAAGTGTGGTGGTGACACTACTACTCGTTTTAAAATGCTATATACAGCACCATTAAACAAGACATTTTGGCGCCTTCTTAGTAGCCAATAACATGTCGATACATCAGAGATTTACTTACATTTCAACGAAAGGGATAAGACGACAACTAAACTTGGTGTTTTCTGAGGAGCCAATGCCAAGGCGATACATCATAGACCTATCCAGGAAAAATGATATAGCATATCATAGTGAGAACTTGGGCTTTTACTCAGAACCTCTAATCTTTGCACACAATCAATTAAATCAAATACATGAGAATGACTCGGAATAGTTAGACGTCATTAGATAGAAAGACGAGGCTCTAATACAATGCCCCTCTTATATTGTTAGTTTTGATTCCAATTGCTTTAGGAAGAAGTCCCATGTCTCTCAGGAATGAAGGGAGAGAGGAAATCTTCTTGTAACTAGTCTCACTGCAAGTTGAGAGCGGGTCAAAATTATATATATGGACCCAAATTCTTTGTTTCAAACATCCAAGTTCTTTGTTTCAGCCAAAATTAAATTATGAATGCACAAACGAAAAAACTCACATTTTTTCGGTTACACAAAAACTCGCATTTTAATAACTAATCACACCACGTACTGACGCAAACATGAGACAATATAATATGAACACAACAAAAACAAAATTTAAAGAGTTTCATCAAGAGTTGAATTGTTATGTGATGTCATATCTGACATGATATATTGTCCAACACTAATGCTGTTAAGTAAATGGGTGTCTTTGGATCAGAGCAATTTAGATTTAGGCGAAAGATAAATTTACACTAACTAACTTTGATTTGTTCAGTTTAATTTAGATTTATGAAAAAAAATAATTAAATTTGAGTTGATTCAGTTTGATGGCCGAGTCACATGCATTTTCCAAAGAAAGATTTCAAGTAAAAAACTACAATGAAAGACCAAAAAATATCATAGAATTCATCCAAAGTAATTATGTATAAAACAATCAATTAATACAAAAATCAAACTATATAAATTAAGAAACTAACAATAGTGTATATATATATAATAAAAAAAACTAACAATAGTTATTAGGACATATTTAAGATTGAAAAAAATGTGATATCAAATCATTGAATTAGGGTTTGTTTTGGTTTTACTGAGATTTTTTTTTAGGTTGTTGAGGTATTTGGATTATGCAAAATTACTCTTAAAAAACTATAGTAGTATTATTTGATAAAATAATATAAAAGTGCTCTCAATAAGGAAAAGTCATCATAATGGTTTTTGGTAATTAAAAATATGTTAAAGTTGTTCTTAGAATTTAAAATGACTAATAGATATAAATATTAAAGAGGATAATTTATATTTTCATTGTCATTAATTATAGTAAGGTTATATTAGTCTTTTCAAATTTTAAAAACATAAGTCAACTTTAAAAAACATTTCATAAAATGTTTTCAAAAAAATCTACCTCTAAAAGTCAAGAATATATAAAATCACCTTAATTTTTCTATTTGTTAGACGGAAAAAATTGTCATTTGTTTTTTTATAAGCAAGAACATCCCCTTGAAGAAGATTACCAAACCAAACCTAGATATCAACATATTGATTTGAAATTACAATATATGATGTTTGGACCAATTAAAATTGTACCTTAACAATTCAAACCGAGTTAATTAATTCAATTCCTTTTTTTTGAGTTCAACCTGTAGACCTAAAATAAGTTACATCGGCACCATAAATTAAAAGTTCATATCAATGCGATCTTATGGCCACAATAATATAGGATATAGTTTTAGACTTTCAGTAACTTATAAAGACAAATTTTAACGATTTCATCAAAGCAAGTTTATAAACTTTTTAACAGATCTTATACCTTAAAAATTTAAAAACATACTTTTTCATTATATTTTTTTATTGAAATCCTTAACCTTAAAAACCCTAATAACTTATTCTATTAAGAGCTTTTGAAAAACCCAGCGTATCATGGATTTAAGGATTCCCAGATCAAGGTCGTTTTTTCATACATGATATTTGAGTGTTAGATATACAATAATATGACATTTGTAAGAAATTATAACAATGTGGTAAAAATCTTGCATCAAGCAAGATTTAGAAAAAAAAATTAAAAACAATTTTTTTATACCAAAACTTGCACAACCCGAGATTCTGTTAAAAAAAAGTGAGAACATATGTTAATAACAATCTTGGACCATGCGAGATTTGGGAAAAAATTAATAAAATATTATGAAAATAAAATGTTGCATTAGGCGTGATTAAGAACAAAAAATTAATAAAATATTTGAAAAAGACAAATATTGTTGGTTGCAAGGTTTGAAATTGAAATTTTATATTTCTGTCTGCATAAACCCTTGGCCCTTCTCCTCCTCCTTTTATTTCTTCGGTTTGACTTTGCATTGTTAGTCCAAATTCCAAGAGAGTGATGTGTGTTAAAAAAAGATTACCGAGTAAAAAATAAAAGAGTAGCGCCTCATTCGGTTCCTCGAAATATTTTTGGTTGGTTTTGTGTTACTAGTCTTAAAAAATGTCAAAGTGGGTCTGCGTGTCAAAAATAATGGTATTGAGTAGGCTAGAAAAAAGAAAAAAGAGTAGCTGCTCCTTCCCTTGCTTCTCATTTTAACAGTTGGTTTTGTATTGTTAATTTGAAAAATAAATTGTGTGTTAGAAGAGTTTTATTAAAATCAAATTGATGTCAAACTCACCCATGCCCGCTTAAATTTAGGATAAAACTTAGGACAAATTTTTTATATCCATTTCATCAATCAAATCATGACAAGTTTTTTTTTATAATTTTAAAATGAGTTATTTTAAATTTAAAAATATGCACTCATCTCAAGAAAAAATTTCATATATTATAGAAAATATTAGTTATGTTCATAGGGTGTGAGACATAGATGGATCCAACAATTTTATGCAGTCAGGGCAAAAATAACATATATACACAATATTAATTATTACATAATTTTTATATTAATATGGGGTCAAATTTAATAAACAATGAGAGTAAAATATTAAATACCCACATATTCCTAAACAAATCATAAAATTTTTATGGGGGTATAAGTTTCAACCAACTCACATCCTGATAGAATACAGTGTCAACTTACACCCTATATTCATCATCATCATTAGATGAGATGTGGATTTCATTCAAGTAGATCACTCTGATTTTGATCCCTCTGATATAGGTTATTTTGGTTTTGATTCTTCTAAAAAATTTGTTTTGGTTTTAGTCCTTTATCTTCTTCGTTTTTGGTCTCTATTGTTGATTCTTTTAGTCTCAATAAATACTTTTGAATATATATTTAGCTACACAAATATTGAATATTTAATTTTTGCTCTTTAAATATTTTAAAAATTCTCTTTCAATCTATACAAATATCATCTTTTAACATTAATTTTACACAAAAGGAACTAAAAACATAGCAGTGGAAGAAACTAAAACTATTCAATACCCATATTAAAATCAATTTACTCCCAAATCACAACTTTAATAACTTTATAACAGGTCTTAAATTTGAAACTTTCCTGTCAAAAAAGTTTTTCTCTATTACTGTTAAAAAGGATTTTAATCTCATCTCCCCGTTATTGGAATTCAAAAATATTGTCACAATCCCAACAACTTTAAGCAGTTACTTTTTACTTTCCTACGCGCTATCATGTATCAGCTATATAGAGTATATTTTAAGGATCTTTCTGCTTTCCCTATACATTGCTGTAGCCGTGCTTCTTGTAAATAATGGATACAAATTACTTGTCCTTAAGTTCTATTTTTTGTTCCATTCACAATTTGTCATATAAAAGTAGTCATTTGATTTTTTTTTTTTTACAAATATATTGGGAATCAAAGATTAACATCCTCAAACATATATAACCCCATATGCAAGTAACATTGAAATGAGTCAGTGACACATAATCACGATCCACGACTTTTTTTTGTTTCTCTCACTGTTAACTCTCTTATTCGATCTATGCTGTTTCTATTTTTGCATATATTAACTTTCCTATTCATTTTATTCAAATTTATTCGCAAGAATGACATAATATATTAACTTTTGTATGAACGCACCATATTGCTTTATTATTTTATTTCAGCCAACAATCTTTTCTTTCAAAAATTTTAGTAAATTTTTTGGGGTAGTATAGGATTTCTCATAACTTTCTCGGTTAGTCAGTTCATCTAATAACTAATATTCCTCCTCTACAAATAACAAGCTTATCTTTTGCATAGGCTTGGTACTTACAACACTGAAATTGTATATGTACACAACGTAGCTTAAGCTTCAAAGGCCAAAGTAACAAAATACAGGCGTGAAATCATATTATTTCACTCTTCTTTTTTTCTTAATTAATGGTTATATTGTAAAGAGAAAAAAAATACTAAGACCTGAATTAACAGACCTACATTATCACAACCAGTATATATCTACGCTAATGCCAAATTAAAGTGTATATATTAAACACACTACAAGTTCCAATTTATGCTTGGAAGCTGAAACTGTTGCCTCAATACACCATCACCAACAGGGCCAAGAACCATATTTGGGTGAAACGTTGTGGCCTGATGAGGAAGCTGGCTAAGCAGTGAAACAAAGGAATTGTTTTCCTCAGCAGTGCTGCTTCCATTATTAAGATCACAATGGATCCTCTTGCTTGAAGAAGATGACCCTGGAGACCCTGCTGTATCGTTCCAAAACTGAGAAGGCACTAGTGTCCGTTTCATTGGGATGTTGTTATTACCCTTTGAGTTTGAAGAATTGGAGAGTAGGTGGGAGTCACAACCATTATTTTGCATGCCCTGATGATGATCATCATCAGTTGTTGCCAAGATTCCATCGAAGAAGGTGTTGTCACCATTCTCTAGCCCCAGTACTGGTCCATAACTTGAGGTTCTCGAAGATGTGGGTTTAGTATTAATGTGATAAGTATTATTGCTAGCTATTGACAAAGTTGACATCGTTGGTAGCATAATCTCCTCCTTATCCTGCTGAACCATCAAGGGTGTCCTTGGCCCCGCGTTGTTTTTTTTATATATTCGGCACAACACCCAATCATCAAGCTACAAAAAGTAACAATACCAAAAAGTAAAAAAGAAAGCAAGCAAGCATTGATCCAATTAATCCAAAATCTTTTCACAACAAATAAAAAAAAATACCATTAGACTGTTATTTTTTTTTTTGAATTTTTGATAGAAAATAAGAATAATTATTAGATGAAATAGCATGATACGAGTAATGACATGGCCTATTCATCTGTTTTCACAAATAATTTTAGGTGAAAACTGATCTGATTGTCTATCATATTGAATATATATATATATATATATAAGAAAAAAGATTGTGGAAATGAATCATATAGATGGCATGCATATATACCCTCAAGGAGTTCTTCTTGGTGGCAGCATCATCAGCAGCAAGAGAAGGAGGCTTTGAGGGCGCAGAAGTGAGTGAATTGTCAGCGAGCCTATACTCATGCATGATCCAATTGGTTTTGACCCCTTTTGGAGGCTTCCCACCATAGAAGACAAGTGCTTTCTTCACTCCAACTTTGTGCCTCCCATCAGATGCCATTATGGGCTTATCAGTCCCAGTGGCTTTCCAATACCCAGATGTAGCAGCCCTGTTTGGCCTCGCCCCATTTGGGTACTTCCTATCCCTTGGGCTGAAGAAATACCACTCTTGCTCCCCAAACGTTGCCTTACCTAAAAAAACCATACGAAAAAAAGAATATATATATATAAAAGGGGGAAAATATTATTGGATATATATATTCTCGATGAATACTTGGTAATTAAGCAATCATAATTAATGGAATTGGGAGGTGGGGTGTGATAAAGTTGCGTACCTGGGAGCTCCCATGGGTCGAACTTGTAGAGATCAACCTCTGCGATGATGGCAACAGGGAGTGGAGCAGAGGATGCTTTTCTCTTGAGGTAGTGAACGATCAGTTCCTCATCTGTTGGGTGGAACCTAAACCCCGGTGGCAGCTGCGGTTGCAGATGATGACACTGATGAGACCCTGAACATGAATCCATGCTATACATGAATCAATTCAATAATCACGATTCCCTCCTTCTCACACACACACAATTAACTTTTCTACCCTTTTCTTCTTTCTTTTTTTAATCTGATGAAATAAACGTTGAAATTGTAGTAGCACTATAAGTAAGACTGATGAAGCAAATAGGTGAAGGGAAACTAATTAATGAGGGGAAAAGGTTGAGAGAGGGAGTGTTAAGGGTGGGGTACGATGAGGATGTGGGTTTTGAGGAGGAAGAAGAATAGTAGGGCTGAAAACACAGATAAATATATCAAAGGGGCGCCCATGGTTTTGCGACACGTGGAAGTCGAGGATGGTGCGACACGTGTGGGGACGACAGCAAATGCGAATGAGGATGGGGGACTGGTCTTGTGAGGGGGGAGTTTGGAACTGCCAATACACTTTGGATGTCATGCAATTCTTATGCGGACAATAAGGCACCCCTATGACCTACACACTGCTCAAACTAACAAACACAGCCCTAATACCCCTAAGAAAAAGTGGGAGATAGGCCAATCCAGATTGAGGGGGATGGATGGGGGATAGATCCATGGCACGTGTGCACGTGCTCTTCAGGTTTGATCTCATTGCATTAATACCTTGGTTGTCTTCATTTGTGAAAAAATATTTAGAAGCACCGAAGACAAGAAATGATATTTATTCTAATTTATTTATCGATTGAAATATAAATTTTATGGGTTATTATTATCTCCTATCTCTTCTCTATTTTTAATATAATAGTTAATTTGTTAATCACTAAATAGAATAGAGTAAATATTGTCTTGTTCTAAAAACACCTAAAAATTTTTTTTGGGAGAAATTGTTGAGTGAGCACAAATTTACTATCTCATTTTTATACACACTTACAATAAAAATGGTTACTGCTAATTTTATATCCTGCTATTTATAAGTCCTATAAATCTTATTGCGAGTGTATTCATCCAAGAATTTTCGTCATTTGTGATCTTGTGATTTTTGTCTGGATTGGGGAGTAGATTACGGCCTTTGATAATTAAAATGGAACGAAAATAGTTGGAGGGTGAGAATATGGTAAATGATGTGAGGTGTCTAATGGCGATCATATCATGATATTTTAAGATCATCTTTGACAACTATAGCAACATTACTCTTAGTACAACGCACATTTTCAAGAAACTTAAGAGTCAGCCTTTGATTTTACAGATTATATTAATATTGTTCTTGTTTTTGTTGTGTAGATAATTGTTAATAATTGTTATTTTTTCTATTGAATTAATTAGAATATAAACATCATAGGAAATTATCATATTAATATTTTAAGCAAATAAAATATTCAAATAAATTTTAATTACTGTTTATAAAAAGATAGCTACATCTTCGCAAAAACCACATATGCTTTGTTAAATGATAATCTTCATTTAGGTGCCTTTCATTGTCGATCGTTATTTGGTTATGATAATTTTCTTGTGAATTACTAAGATTATCTTTTACAGCGTGTGTTTATAAAGGATAATGCGCCGTGATAGCGACTTATTACGGAATTTACTTCTTGTTTTATATCCTTTCTTGATTCATTGGCGTGGCTGTGGGAAGCAAAAGGACTACAATTCCTTGTGCATGTTTGGAATTCCCAGAATCAATGGCAGAAAACATCAGCCATAAAGGATTTTCACAAAAAACATAATCCCAAAAATTACCAGTAGGTGCCCGGTTTCTGCTTTGATGATGAATCTTGTCGATATTATTCGGTCGATGGTCTTCGGTGGGTCCCTTTTGAGATGCCATTGGATCTGGTTCTATGGTGAAGAAGTTTTTCAAGGCTTTGGATCCATTTTTTGCTGTTTAGATCTGTGTTTTTAATTGTTAGATCTGGTTGTTTGAGTTTTTACGATTTCAATATCTGTTAGTTCCTGAATTTCTGATCTGTGATAGTCGATATTGATTAAATTTTGTGTTGGTTCTGTTTGTGTTTACCGTTTCATTTGATTGAATTGATTGGTTGAAGCTAGCTTTGTTCTTCCTAGCTTTCACAACTCACATTGTGTTGGGTGGAAAATTAGTTCTAGGCTCTGATGTTGAGTCTCGTTTTTAATTTATACTGAATTGTTGAACACTAGTTATTCTTTTCAGCTTCTCTCTTTCAGAATTAGGTGCTTATTAATTATAAAAAAAATAAATTAGCATTTTCAAGTAAAACAACTAAGAAGGAAAAGAAGAATATTTTAAAGTGAGAATGATTATAAAATAAGAAAGTAACAATTTACTACCTTTGAATTATTTGATAGAACACATATATATGACGGTAGTTATTAATTCAAGTATAATAAATTTTTCACTTTCTCATTATACAATCACTCTCATTTAAGAGAATCAAATCTAAGGAGGGATCAGCACCAAAATAATAATGCATTGCAATGAAAATAATTTTTTTATCAAAGAAAATAGTGGCTGATTTTTCATGCCCCTTATTTTGGGAGGTTTTATTGTAAGATATCCAAGGGAAGTGTCAGTTCCAAAATACAACTGAGATGAATCTGATTTCGGCTAAAACCCGGAGAAATTCGATCGCTAATTTTGTTTTTATTATTTTACTCCATATAAGTGTATAAAATGATGATTTTTTCTTAAAGTGACATTTTAATTACCATGATTCCCATATATAGAAAAGTTATATTAAATCTGCGAATCTAATCAATTGCCTTATTGAATGCAAATCGCTTTATTACAATTCGTTTACGATTCTATGATGAGCCAAAGGAGCAATTGTTTGTGATTTTTGAGATAGGACCCATTAAAGAGAAATGTGCAAAATGACTTGGCCAAAACAAGGAAAGAAGATCAGGACACATAAATTACTGCCAACCATTGAACAACACCAAAACACAAATTTTACCCAAAAATCTGTCAAGTGACAACCATGCTATTCAACCCTAACCTACAAGGGCAGGAGAAGCATGATCGATGCTATTGAACTGCATCCAGTTATCAAGATTTGAAAAGCTTAAATTAAGGCGTAACGCGTAATCCATGTGCCATGATGAAAATAAGCCAGAAAACTGGAAGTTTGTTAAAGACATAACTCTGGTTTCATAATCTGGCTCAGTGGATACTTCGGCATACCTAACTACCATTAATAGTTTTGGTAAGAAAGGGAGGGGAAACAAAAGCAAGTACAATTTTTTTGCTCTATTCATTTGTCCGGTAGTCTTAAGGGTTACAGGTGCAACTGGCATTGCCAATCCCATCAATTCAATACCCCAACGTCCATATCAATATATCGATATTTAATCATGGTATCCAGGCAACTTCAGAATTTATTGGTTTAATGGATGCAACCTTTTGAGCTTAATGTGTGCAATTTTGAGAAACTTTAAGATAATAAAATTGCTAAAGCGCAATATATACCAAGCCGTATCGGAGTAAGTTCATCCGAGTTCAAATCTTCTAACTAAAGTTATAAGGAAATAAAATTGCACTTTTATTATTAATAGTCATTGCTTTTAGCCTCGACCCCAACAGATAGTAGGTGCTTGATTTAACAAAATTAATGGATCTCAAGAAATTTTTATTTGGTTTATCAAGTTGACACAATATTATTGCAGGTGTTTGCTTTGAATGAATAACTTATGAAAGTGATCTGTTCAACTAGATAAATATTTGTTTTAAATTTGTGCAATAAACGACCGTTAAGTAGGAAGTTACTGTGAGTATCATGATTACGCAAGAACATGTCGAATCTCAACCACATGAAAATTCAAAAGTTGGGCAGCAAATAAACAGACACGAAACATGTGGGGTTATATTGTTTCGGCTTGTCAACAAAACACATTTTGCGAAATGGTAAATGTGCTAACTAATTCGGTAATTCTGGCACTTTGAGATAAAGCACAATTTCTCTTGGAATTTTAGTATGTTTATGGATAAAAATACAATTCCTTTCCTGCCGATGAATCGACCACCAATTTTGCATCATTGATTCATTATCTATTTCCTTATCTACTGAATGAACACATTTATCAGATTCTCCAATTTTTCTTTTCACTTTGCATTTTTTTTTTGTGGTTTGTTCTTTGTGCTCTCAGAGGTTTTGGAAAATGAAAAATTAGACGGCATGTGCATATGGGTGCTCTTTATTTAATTTGACATTATTTTCTATAAGCCGGCCATAACTCATATCAGTAGTTATCTTTGATTTCATATATATATATATATATATGCACCACGGATACTATATTATGAACACATGCCAAACGTGTACTGCACATGCTCAGAGCCTATTTATTTGTGCACAAGTTTGACTTCTATTTTCCATTTTCCCTTTAGCCATTTTCTTCCCCTTGATGTTATATATATGGAATATAGCTAGAATCATATAACCGGCAAATAAAAATAAAATGAGGCAATTAAGCATGCAGCATCAAGAGTTCAAGACAATTTGCATGCACATGGACAGTGTGCATCTGCATTGCCTCCATGGAATGTCTTTTAAGTTAAGCATCTATCAAACTCCAAGAGGAGGCTGACGTTACCCATCATTGGCCATGTGTCATTCCTCTGCACCATTTGTCCTGTGCTTCATGATGTAATTGGTTTGGCATAAATTAAAGCACAATAACACAAGCATTTATTATGCATTTCTTTTATATGATTATATATATTTTTTTGATATGGATATATCTGATTATATTCGAATCTTGCTAGAAAGTTGAAAGACATGGTAGTGTAAATTTATTTGTTATTATGTTAATCTTGAATTCTTGTAAGCTTACGGAGCGGCGGTCCACTAGATAACATCGTGCATATATTAAATATTTCAAATACTATGTAACACCGGGACATTTATATTATAAAAATATTAATCTGTTTGTCAATTTGTGTAGGCAATTGTTAATATAAATTTCAGTAAATCAAAAAGGAAACATAAGGGCCAATTTCAAATTATATAAGTCTCTGCATCATTATGAACAAAATCATTGTTCTAGTAGATAGAAAGAATTATTTGTCGGCGGTTATCCATTCACGGGTAGTGATAACTGATAAGAAGTAACCTTGATTTATTAGTTTACATCATAGAGATCATATATAATTTATATTTTGAGTTGAGTGGATAAGCATTAGTTTTGTTTGGTATATATCAGATTTTATAAGACATTCTTAAATTTAAATATGTAATTTCAACATAAATCTTTATCCATCGATCCCAACAACCTCAATCACATATATGCTACCATTAGTAGGGATTGAATCTCGATGTGGAAAATGGGTCGTGGGGTAGTATATTTTGAAATTTTTTTATTCTGTGTGGGCATGAAAGCCTTATGGAAAGTCTGACATAAGATAGACAGTAACATTATTATATTCCCTAATTAGTTGGCTCCCTTGTATCAACGTCAAGAGTTTCATCACCATCATCAATTATTGTAAAACGACGTGATCAACCCTTCTTCAGATCCATAATTAATATATATTAGAAAAATAAGTCCTTTTTAACCTAATAATATAATTAGTAATTAACAAAAAATGCAAGCATAAATAACGAAATGTTATATAGATTAACAATAATAGATTAAGTGGAAACTGTATAAGCAAAATCTTATAAAATTATTGTCTTAAAAGTTGAGTTAAAATGTCTCCATAAAAAAAAAGTTGAGTTAAAATGCAGGGTTAAATCTATTATCATAATTTTTCATTTACACATTTTTTTTTCGGAAGATGAAAAAACTTGACCAAGTCCTTTATTTATTTCTTCTAATTTTAAAATTGAATATGTAAACACTTTTTTTTAGAGAAGTTTAGATTTTGAATTTTTAAATTACTCATTAAAAGAAAATATCTATAAACCCTTAATTTTTTTGTGGTAGATTCTTCCCTTTTTTTTTATGAAAAAAAAGAATACTCAAATTTGACAATTCAGACTCATCCAATCTGTGGTTTGCATTATGTTGCACGGTGAACCTTGTAATCAATAATAGAATGGGAAAGATCTTACGTCATCACTTTTAGCCATCAATGAGCTGCATAAATAATATTGGGTAAACATAGCAACCAACACAATGGTTCAGAATTCAGAGGATCAAACGACTTAACTACTTGTTTATATCACCACATAGCTAGGGAACACTTGGATAGGAATGCATTAGAAGTGCTGAAAATTGCATGTTACGCTGTATTGTAGTCAGAGGATATCCAGCTTCTTCCATCCATATGACCAGGATAGGATGATCCTTAATTATGGCAATGAGTTTGTGCATATGACTATATTTTCGGTTTGGATGGAATTATCCAACTCTATCAGAAGAATTACTTTCGGAATCCTCCGCTTGACTTGTTATAGGTGTGTGCGATAACCATTAGTATAAGGCACCAACATTTCATAGCTTGCTACACAAAGTTTTCCTTTCTATTTTTTTAGTATTAAAAGTGCCACTAAGAGGAGACACCCCTAATATCAACAGACAGGGTGTCAGTGCTCAAATTATGGATCCAGGCAGTTGAGGTGAGGAGGATTCAAACCCATGACTATGGCTAGCCACACACTCAAACACTGGAGTCCAACTATTTGTGCCAACTTCACTTGCTAACGAGAGTTTTATATCACTATTATCCTTGAACTTTGACACCAGCAAGAGCTAAACCAAGGTGTGCAGTGGCTTATGAATTGGTGCCACCCATCTGCTCTACCCTCTACTATGCTGGAAGGCCGTTTGAATTGGGTTGGGCCAAGGTGTGAAAGGGCTTATCAATTATGACCAGCTTTTAAAATTGCTTGGTCCATCATTTTTACAATCCAACATATTTTGGACTCTAGCCACTATTAAGTAAAAACACTAAAGCCCAACATGCACAATCTTCAAAAACACAATGTAAACTTAAAACAAAACACTTAAAACAAAACAGGAGCAACGTGCCCTGGTTATGTTGGGCTGGGCTTTTTGTTGTTGAACTTCATTGAACACAAAAAATGGGCGTAAAACGAAAATTAAAACTCGGAGAGGAATATGAGAGAAAATTGATCTAGTCGACCAGTCATTCGGTATGCACAATGAATTGCGGGATGAGAGATAGTATTTAACCAAATTTTTTTTGCGACAATGTATCCTCAACAAAAATTATCTGACTTTTGGATAAAATGAAGTGGAAGGATTCATCCATTAATCTAGAAGTTAATAACACGACATATCATTCTAACGAGTAACAACTCAATTTTGATTTGATAAAAAAGAAGAAAGAAAAAAAAAAGTTTTGCGATCTAACATTTCCTTGTGTGATCTGGATGTCATGCAATTGTAGAGATAAAAATGCTATTTTAACACCCCTATATCCATGGATGCAATGATGATGGTTCTTATCCATCCCTATCTATCTATTACATTTAATGGTATTAAAGTTGCTACTAGATGTTAAAATAACACTAATATCGTAGAGCACTCCCTCAGTATTCATGCATTTGGGACACGTGGTGGAGTCTAAAGGAGTTAAAGCACCAGCTTAATCTTGGACTGCACTGATGAGATAGCAATTCCTTTGATCTTTTCTTTTCCCTTTCACTCTAATTAATTATGAGGCAGTGAGGACTTGAATCAGTCAGTACGCAAATGTCGAGTGTTGAAGTTTTCAAAGCCCCAATTCTCATTTTTTTTTCCCCCTCGACCCACACCAGGCAATGTCGGGCTTTCCTCCAGTCAAGACAAAATTCTTTGAAAAAGGAACCTAATGGGGAGGTTCCTCGGTGGGTAGTCTCTGCTCAAGTAAAAGACGGTTAAGAGGTCATTTAATTTGTTACATAATCAACGTTAGAGCAGATTTGCTGAATTAGACTCAGTTTGTATAACCTTGCAACAAGAAAAATTCGTGTGTAAGAGCACCATCTCAAACCTACGGAATACGCACACTAACATAGACACAGAACACGATACGAACTCGAATACAAGGGACACGCCAAAATTAAAAAAGTGTAAGACACTACATGACATATATATAACTAAAACTTTAAATTAAAAATAATACATTATTCAAAATATTATTTATATAATAAATTTTATTTATAGTTTACTTTCTTAGAAATTCTAAACATTATGTATTATTTTCCTTTTATAACATTATTTATATTATTTTTTATTAGAGTAAGAAAAAATCTTGTTTCATAGCCTCGAACATTCAATTCAAGGTCAATCTGCGAATGCGGACTGACCACAAAATGAGGGAAAAGTTTTGTTTCATTATATTCAAAGGTTCCTTTATTAGTATCCTCCGCTATGGGAATTAGCTGAGCTTGCCTGCATATATATTAGCGCGTCTTTTGCAACCTTTTAAATTTAAATTTAAATTTAAATCTATATATAAATCCACCATTGTTATAGAATTAAAAAACCCACTTTGATTTTTAATTATATTTAAGAAGTAGCCCAGAATTTACAGGGTAAACTTCTTGGCATTGATGCCCTTGTTGTCCGTGGGCGGCATTTGATCTTCCTAAAAGCTATATACACACTCGCAAATTGTTAGGAAAACTGGTTGAAGTTTCGTTTCGGTGTAGCTTGCATGTTTATGGATTTCCCCGATCACACACCCACTTGAATCTACTGATAATTAACTTATTTGTGTGGCTGAGTGAGAGTGTCCGTGCATGCATGTGTGAATGTTTTAATTACTAGCTACCTCAATTCTGCACCAAGTGTCCCTTTTCATATTGTATTTTTCTACAATTATTTGTCATTTTACGAAATCTAAACAATATTAATTGCCTCTCACATTTTATACCCTTATTATATTGTATGTATTGAAAAGATAATAAGTAGAGAGATTAATTATGATAGGAAATATTTAGGATAGTTTTGTAAAATATAATTAAAATTTTCAAATATCTAAGCTCGTTCAATCATTTTCTTAATTTATGTGCTTAAGTGAAAATAAACATTTATTAAAGGAGAGGTAGTATTTGTACAATAATATTGGAAAATATAACTAGCAAGCAATGCTAAAATTTGCAAGAGAGGTAGATAGCATAGCTGAACTCTAGGTTCAATCAATGATCATGTGTATAAATCGAAAAGACTTTGTTGAGAGAGACAATACTTATTTCATGAACACCTCTTGAGAAATATATATATATATATGTGTGTGTGTATGGGGGCAGTTGTTAAAATATATCCCTCACTAATCTAACAATTAATCAGTATAATATATCACTTCTTTTGTCTATTTTTATATTAGTGAGTTTGGCTTTTGGAGAGTAAAAGAGATAATTCCTTGCATGCTTTTCCTTTGAAATATAAACTCACATGTATGCCCTTAAGATTTTTTCCTCCAGATTGACGGATTTTTCAATTAGCACAAGTTTTAAAAAAGTTTAAGATAGTTTTAACTAAATTAACATTTCAAAAAATTGTAAACAAATTAAATTACTATTATTATTGGATGAAATTGAAAATGTGAGAGAAGGATAGAATTACAAAATAATTAATGCTTCCTTAATCTTATCGAATATTGGTAGCCAACTCTGGTATTTTTTTTTATTGTCTCTAAAACGACAGATAAAAATACACAAATGGAGCACTAGTTGTTTTGAAATATGCTTTTCATTTATAAGGCGTGTGACACACCGCGTCGACTACAACTTATCCATTATTGGATAGAGTGTGAATTTTATTTGAATGAGATTCATACCTCATTTTGTAACAGTCTAGATTGGCTTATGGATTACCGATTGTCTAAGTCCCACAAACCAATAAGGGGTATTTATAACATGCTTTGTCCTCACATATACGCTCCTTGGAAAAACTTTCTAGGAGGTCACCTATCCTAAAATTACTTCAAGTCAAGTACACTTAACCATGGAGTTATTTAGTGATGGACTATCGAAAAGAAAATGCATCTTGTTGGTATAGGTAGTATAAATCAATTCATATAAGTCATCATTAACTGTATAGTCTCATACTTATACAGTGTTAGGATGCCTCTCATTATGGTGTGTATTTGGTTCATTCATGTACCTTTTTACTTAGAAGCATGTAAGGAGCCCGCTCATTGTCTGTGCATTTCTTGCACCGGCAATCACTCCCCCCTCGTCACTAGGCATTACACATATAATAATGAATAAAATATCAGTCAACAGAATATTACACATACCTTATGTACAAATAACATAATTCAAATGTTTTATCTAATACTATACACGAGTTATATAGGTGAGCAAAAGTATTATATTAAAGTGAGAACGTGATGCAATCTATTAGAAGGGGGAAGAACCTAATATTCGGAGATCTCAATCACTTAGTTCATTATCAATATATATATGAAACTTTACTTGTCACACTTGAAACCATCTAGAACATTCTTTTCTCTCAAGCGTAAAATGCAACATAATATGCTCCTCATGCTCTTTCCCTCTTTATGTTCACTCGTATTGCCATCACCATCATACCACTTGCAGGGGATGAGCTCAATTTGGGGGAGATTTCAATCAATGGATCATATCAACTGAGAAAATCATAATAGGATAAACACTATATACATCTTAGCTTAAAATCTTAAAGCAATGAATTGATAGGTTTTCCTATCATATATTTTTTTTCTTAGTTCATTTTCAACTGATATAAAACCTTACCTCTCATACTTCAACAATTATCTATCTATTACTGGAATCTCACACACAAGCGATGTCTAACATCCGGTTTCTTGTGATATGAGTGATACGAAAAATCTATTTTATTAATGAAGTGAAATCCTTATGCGAAAGTAGACTGTATATTGGGCGAATCACAACGATAACAACATTTGAGAATTATTTCTTTTCATTGCTTTTTTTGTTGCATTTCATGTTTTATTTTAATGGAAACTAAACGGTTTTCGAACAACTTGATAATATTTAGTTACCAAAGAAAATTTGTACATTAATGGTTTGTTTTGGATGAAAAGAAAAAATGAGAGGAAAAAAACAAGAAAAGAGAAGATAAAAAAAATGTATTTTTTTTCTTCTACGGTTTGGTTGAGTAGAAAAGTAAGAGAGAAGAAAATAATAAAATGATGTCAAAATGAATTTTATGTTAATGTTATTTATAATTATTATAAGAGACTACAAGGATGAAAAGGTAATTTGGTAATAAAAAGCTCTCTTTTCCACTTTTCTTCTAGCTTCACTACAGGAACCTACAATTGTGGGACCCAGGGACAGTTCTCTCTTCTAGGCTCTTTTCTTGCCTCTTCCAAATGAGAGAAAATGGCCTTTTTTTTTTTTTTTTAAGTTTTCTCTTCCCTCAATTTCCATTTGTCTATATTCTTTGGTTCCATACAAGTGTAAATTAATGGTTCAAATGCGTCTTGAATAACATGTTCAAACTATATTTTTTAATGGCGCAAATGTTTTGCCCTCACTTTTAGTATGAATATTGTGCACATTTTTTAAATGATATTCTCTCTATTAAGTCCATTTCTTTTGTTTGGCTTCCTGTTTTATATTTACCTTCAATATTTTGTACCTTTAGTGTGTTGAGCTTTTTTTTTTTTCGCTCAATAAAATCATCGGTATCCAAATTTCATTAAAGAAAACCTGACTAATATAACTTTACCTGATTCGATTAAGGTCCTTGAAGGTTTAAAGATCTACAAGTGATGATTTTTTCTATTCTTAGTGTTCGAATTCAAAGCCTTTGGATAAGCAGTACTGTATATCTTCACTCACCTTACATTGGTTTCTAAGCCATTTACCAAGTCTCATGCTTTTATAGCAGTACTTTATATATAGCATTTTACCAAATATTCTTTAATAAAGAATATAAGTGTACAATGTCGGTATAGAAGCTAAAGCTATAATCAATAAAGAAAAATGTATGTGTACATAAGGTTGTTTTGAATGTCAAGGCTAATGCACAATAAAAAAAAATATACCGCTCTTCGTAACTCAGCACGCCAACATATAAGTTGGAGGTAAATGAACTACAATTGATAGAATCAGTAACCTTGAAAATTTATTACAGATATTACACAAATCTCGAATTATGGGAGATACAGAAGATATAGATGGATTCAACTGTTCAAGCGAACTGCTATTGATCGAAAGGGAAAATAAATTACAAGTAGAAAAGAAATGTGCATCAAATTAAGAATTTGGTAATACAAATGAATTGGAGCCCAAACCAATTAATTAAGCTAATTCAGGCCAAAGAATTGAGTGTTGTTATAAGGAGCATATGAACTTCCATTTAGAACCCATACATCACGAAAAAATAAATAAAATTGAACGAATTTTGATGTTATAGTTATCCAATGACGAGCACTGAAGTGTTCACAGTTACATCTTCATGCCCTTCCTTAATTCCACTAGACCTCCCTCAAGTTTTCAATCACTGCATCCGAAGCATCCCTTATCAGCTCCGACCAGTCCCTGAAAACCCATCAAAATCAAAAAACATTAGTAACCAGAGGGGAAAGAAGAAGAAGAAGAAGAAGAAAATGAGGATATTTTTAAACTAACCACCTTATTTAGATGACTTTTCAAGTAATGAATATGAAATTTAATTATTTTTACTAATATGATAATATATGAATAAATAACAAGGTAAAAAAATTTGACACTGCAGTGAACATAAATTAAATCATTGAAATATATATATGTGGATCACGGGATGGACATATATATTCTATGTCTATGTGATAAATTGTATTTGATGCACCATGCATTGTAACGTGCAATAACATAAAGAGATAGAGTATATGTATAGAGTAACATACCCATTCAAAGAATCGAACGTTAAGCCCACGGTGTTTTTGGCTTCCTCGAGTGCGAAACCGAACCTTTGAAGCTCTTTAGGAGGGCAAGTCCCGTTGTCGTTGACCAGAAGCTGCGACGGTTTCACGTCAAAGAAGATCGGAAGAACCCTCTTGTTGGACTCCATGAGAAGAGCAAGCTCATGGAGGCAGAAATAGGAGTCGCAGTAACGAGGAGAGAACACAGCGACACCAACCTTGCATTCGAGGATGGCTCTATCGATATGATCGAAGAGCCTGTCCCCTGGTTTCATGTTCTTGCTGTCTAAGAAGCTCCTCACACCCATCCTTGTGAGGTTGTCGTATAACAGCCCTGCGATGTTCCTCTTGGTGTCTATCCCACGGTGGTTTATGAACACATCGCACTTGCGGTACAACGTTGGTGCCAAACGCTGCATGGCTCCTCCTACAAGCTACCTTAGTTATTTGCAACGAAAAAAGTTTGGTTCCTACCTATTTGTGTGTGCTGTGTACGTACAAACTGGGTTTTCTTTAATGGTGAGATATATATACTAATGCTTGTGTTAGCTTGTAGTTGTTTAATTTGATTTGATGCGTGAGGGAGGGTTTTTAAATGCTCACGATGGCTATGGCAAGATTAATTTGGAGGGTATGTATGTTGTATATATAATGTAAATTTTGGAGGAAAAAGGCATTTTATTAAGACCCATTTTTTTTTGCTGAGTTTGACTTTAAATGCGTGAAGAAAATACTGAGTATTTGAGTGGGCAAGACACAGAACGTGAAAGGAGTATAAGAACAGTTTGAATTTTCTGACTTGTCCAGAGATCACATATATTCCGTACTTTATTGTCCTTCAAACACGTAAGTACCTTTCGATTGCTTTTGTATTTAAATTTTCAGTGCATACATACCCTTTTTTTTTTTTTTTGGACTTGTGTACATATTCGTGTTGATTTACAGTTTTTCTTTTTCTTTTTTTTTTTATACGGAGGATTTACGATTTCGGCTCAAACCACTGACATGGTCATCCTTTGCCGCAATTTTGTCGAAATTTAAGGGTAGCTTCGCCACTGGGTCCCCTCCAATCACAGTCATAGGCATCCGCACCCCCAAGCATAATATTGCATTTAAGAGTCCTATTCTTTAATGGAAGCTGATGTCTCATAATAATTTTATAAATTTAAGGGTTTTTGAAACAAATTTTACAAATAGAATGAAGTTAAAATGTATTCTAGTAAAAATTAGGGAAGGTCAATGTAATTTTTTAGGTTTCCTAGGGTATTACCCATCGAATATAGTCATTAATCCCTTTGCATATTGTAAACTTTGGTCACAGGATTGAAAACTACTTCATTCGTAAGATGATGATTGAACATTCGACACTAATTAAGGAAGGGGTTGACCATTATCGCCTTACCCCGCCCCATAGTTAAGGTTAGCATGATTATTTGCCCTTAATTTTATGGTTTCAAATTAATAACATCTTTTATTGTCATTTGTTTTTCTATATATATTTTATGTATAAAAATAATTTCCTTCATTTAAACTTTAAAATATCCTACCAGATTGTAGCAGTGATTTTGGGCTGAGCACCCTTTTGTTGCTTTGATTGTTTGGCTTGCTGTGTAGTCTTCAGATTCTTCCTTTTACAATGAATAATATTTATCTTTGGTAAAAAATAAAAAAATAAAATATCATATATTTTTTTTGTATCGAAATCAGGGTATCCATTGCCCATAGTAGTGACTAATCCCCTCACCGTGAGAGTTATCTCGAAGAGGCAAACGACTAATCATGAAATGCACTTTATTCCTATGGGTGAGGATCAAACCATCAACCACATGATTAAGAGACAAAGTGGGCTGTCACCACATCATATCTCATGGTTATATCCTATTATTATATATAACCAATTTAATCTAAAGATTTGTTAGCATTAATTTTGTATTATAGACTGTGTATCAATTAGTTAGATTATATCATTCACATGCTACATAAAAAGGCAAATCTGAAAAACATGTTTAAGTTTTGTTTTATTAATTCTATCAAATACTATACGTCTTTTTACACAAATAAAATAAAAAAGAAGAATATTCACACACACACACTCACACATCTCATTTAAAAACTTTCAACAATTTTGTTCTAAAACGCAATATAAAGGAAGTGGATTAAAGTCTATGCAAGTTGAATAAACTTCTTTGCATTCTGAAGTTGATCCAGCCTAAATTGAATTATAAATATTTTAAAATAAAAAAGTAAAAGTATATTTAGTTTTAAATTATTTAGTGAGTTATAATTACTAATTTGCCATATACTTTATTAATCTAATAATATTTTTTTTCTTATTTTTTACATTAAAGGTAAAATTATTTTAGAAGAGCATTATTCAATTATCTATTTTTCTTCAATTTGTTTTTCTATTATTTTCTTTTTTCAATTTTGTACATGCTACCACTTTGGATTGGTGGTAATTCCACAAACCATGGAAAAAGTTAAATACTTTGTTAAAAAAAAAAGATAGTGTTCATACCAGGAAAAAATAATTGAAGAGATAGCATTGCATGTTATAAATATGAATAATGATACACATTTAGAAAAAATATTATTGGAGTTTTTTTATAAAACTCATAATAATTGTTGTATGAAATAAATTATTATGATCTATTTATTTATCTAAATGTTAACAATCATGTCATACTATTTTGGTGATATGACAAATTTTTGACAAAATTTTTTATTATCTAGCATTTGCTCATAAGTATTTTATTGCGTGTATTATATGCATTTCTCATCTAAATATGTTATATATAGTGTGACGCGGCCCAATAGAATCAGTCACCCCAAAGAAATTTTTTTTTTTTCAGTTGTAACTAGCTGACTTCCAACTATTTATTTAAATCTATTTTATTGTATATAAAAACTTATACATGCACAATGGTTAATTGCAGCAGTAGCAATTATATTAAGAGAATAATGTATAAAAAATTAAGTTTAAAACACATATAATAGTGTATAATTGATTAATAATATGTAATTTTATTTATAACATAATAAAATTTATTTAAAAATAACATATAGTTTTTAAAATTTTAAATTAACTGTATTCATATAATTATTTGAAAGAAAAACAGAGTATTCTTGTGAGTTATATGTTTAGTATGAAAATCTTTTACCTTTTTCACTACTAAAAACTTACCTGTTACTTGAGGATTTTGCTATGGATTTTTGTTAAAAATTCACAGGTAAGCAAGTTTCATGCGGATTTTGTTGGAAAACAAATTCGCAGGTAATATGCTCGTTGATAATTGGTTGCTGCGGATTTTGAATTCCGCAAGATTTTGATACTATTCATGAAAATTTTGATAATTTTACACTTTAAAAGATTTGAATGAATTTTTAAAAAATAAGTTAGTGTTGAAAAAAATAAAAAAAGTGGAGAAGATTTTAAAAAGAAAAAAATGATGGAGATTTATCAAAATCTTATTTATAATTAAAATTTATTAATGATTAAGATTTCATATAAAATTTATTGATTGTATAATTCTACTATACTAATATTTCAGAGTCATTTCATAAAAACTATTACACATGTCATTTATATAGTGATTTAGGCTCTATTTTTCTCAATCTTTATATCTAAAGATTGTTTTAACTTAATTTATAATTTATTTATTAATTATTTTTTATATGAAATAAAATTAGATATTACAATCATTAAATATTATAATTTGTACTAAGAGAGAATTCATGTTAATATAATTACGATCTACAATTAAATTAAAAACCAATAATAGCCTCACATTATGAAGGTAATAGAAAAAATTATAAAGAAAATATTTTCAAAATAAATAAGTTTAAAAATCAATATTTTTAAAAGAAAACGGGTAGGTCAAATTGTTAACGAATTGCTAATTGATTGATTTTGATATGATAATCATTCAAAATTCAATTTATACCAAATTTATTCTTAATAAATTATTTAAGACACAATATAATACTAATATAATACTAATATTTAAGACTCATTACATAAAAAATCTTCCATGTGTTATTTATAAAAAAAAATTATACCCTACTCTTTTCATAATCTTAACACTTAAAGTAAGTTTTAAATTTAATTTATCTTCTAATTATCAATTATTTTTTTCAATCATATCTTTATATCTTTTTACCATTAATAAAATCAATATAAAAAATAAAAAATAGCATAAATAAAATTATAATTCAATATATTATACCATAAAAATTTTATATATATAATTATAGTATTAATGATAACAAACCTACTGTAAATGTATTGTATTAGTAGTATTTGTTATTATAGATATTTATATTTTGAAGTTAAAAGTATTTTTAAAATTTTTTATTTTTAATTTTTTTTAATAAATCCATAAATATCAATAGAGAATCAAATCTTGATGTGAAAAAAAAGGGGACCTGTGACTGGGATGTGCATAAGAATGGAGGTAAAATTCTAAATAAAGATGAGATTAGGAAAAATTTTCTAATTTCAAATGTAGAACTTTTAAAAGTCAGAATAAAAAAATTATCTATCTATATATATCACTATATTCTATTTAATTTTTTACAACTCAAACATTCCAATCTATCAATTTTATAATTTTTTCATACTAATTGTTTTGAAAAAAAATATCTTTAATTTTTTTAACACTAAAATATTAAAAAAAATCAATTCTATAATTTACACTTCTTTGATAATGACATTAAATATTTATTAATTTTTAAAAATTAAATAATTATATTATTTTTATTAAAAAATTATAATTGATATACTACTCTAATAATTGAGATTATATAAATTAGAATTATAAATAATTTTTTACTAATTATTATTAATTAATTATAATATATATTTTAAAATTAATATTTTAATTTATTAAAAGGATATACAAGGAAAGGACGTGTAATTGAAATCATATAAATTAAATTTATGTATTATTTTTATTAATTAAAAAATATATTTTTATATTTTATATCAAATATTTTAATTTAATAAAAAGATATAAATGGCTAGAAATGATAAAAAAAATTAAAAATGGATACACATAGTAATTACCTAATAAGAAAAGGAACTGGCATATATTTTGCTTTCATAAGGATGATCTATTGGGATTAGGTCCCCATTTGTTAAACCAGATAGAGACAAAGATCATACATCTTTATTTTTTAATTACTTTTATTATATTTACATTATGTATCTATTTTTAATTTTAATTTAGATTATGTTGCATTAATAGTATTTGTTATTATAGATATTTATGTTTCAAATTGTAAAATATTTTTAAAATCTTTCTCCTTTTGAAATTTGTTAATAAACCATTGAATATCATAGGGATTCAAAATCCCTATGGAAAATGAAAAATAGGAAATGGGGAACCATAAAGGAGATAGGGATGGGGATAAAAGACAAAATTCTAAATGGTGATCAGAGGCTTAGGACATGTCCATTTTCTCATGGATATTCATTGTCATCCCTATAAATGACTCATGATATAGTAAAATTATCTATTTATTTTCTTTATTTATTCAACAATTTCAACTTTTGAAATGTACAAAATTTTCATAAAATAGGTTCTTTATTGTTAGTTATAGGTTATCTATCGAGATATTTTCAACTTTATAAACATGATATTTAATATAAGATATAAAATAGAATGACACATTTATATTTCATCCACCTATTTAATTATTTAAATCTTAACTTACTTTTAAGATAAATTTATATACTTAATTTTCAATAAGATATATGTAAATAAATTATCATTTATTTTTTATAATAATCAACAAACTACTTTTTATTATCTCCCTGTGCGTCGCACAGATCAAACAACTAGTTTAATATATAAGTTGGTTAGAATCTCAAAAACAAAAAAGTTCTGGGTCATATATACACTGGAAATAAACAGTAACTCTAAATAAATTTTATTTTCAATATGAGAGATTTAAATTTTGGAATTTGCCATTTTACAAATAACTTTACATATAAATTATCTCCGACCTCAAAATTATGTGAGCAAATCTTGAACACCTAAGTTTTCAGACTATTATGACAATCAAAATTACATCAAGGGTGCGGGTTCAAATTTTGGAAATAAATTATACTTGTTGGGCGAGACTCCGTGTTTATTCTTCTCACACCTATCCTCATTCTTCATTAGGTAAGAGCCTCTTGCATGATTACATTGCTGATTTTTCACGAAATAAACCCCGGTGCATGGAGCCACAAGTTAAAAATTGAAAGTGAACATGGAAAGTATGATTATTCATTGGGTTACCCAACCATTTTGATTGGATTTGGATCAAATCTTGGTAAACAGCATAAGGAAGTCTCTTTTTCGTTTTTTGGTCAATAGAAGGAAGTCTCTTTAGGCCATCGATTTTACTGTAACTTTGTAGAACCTTCATAGACTCGTTCATGCGCCCCCCCCCCCCCCCCCCCCCAATTTTAGGTTTTTCTGTCTTAATTTGCCCCAGTGCTGCTGGAATTAACTTAAAATGATGCTACTATTCAGACCATTCTTCGGTGCAAGTGGATGAACTCGATCCTAACATTTGAAAGGTCCAAACATTACATAGAACAAACATTGCGTGTACGCAAGTCATAACAACGATGCGCACAGCTTTGTTTGCCATTAACAGAAACCAGATTATAATCCTACTAATTCCTAGGGACCACTTTTCTATGTCGCCCATTAGTCCAACATCAAGGACCTTGAACCACGTGATTTAATTTTATAGTTTTAGCCTTTGTCAATCCAACATCTGCTGGATTAATTTGTAAAGTTCTCTTTTAATGACCAAGTCATAATTATTGTAGAACATTCTGCAAAAACATCAAATGCATACAGAAGCTTCGATTCAATTTGCCCCAAATAAGAGTGCATGAGCTATCTTCTTCAACCGTCCAAAATAAGTGATGGAACAAGAACCCTTTTGTCAAAGGATATTAGAGTTCATTTAAATTTTAATAATTTACCGAGAAATTATTAATAAGGAATAATTTTCTAATAAAATTTATCTATGCTTGATTAGCTTGAAATGACATTTGCTTGGACTAAATTAAAGCAGCTTTTAAAATCAATTATGAAACCGGAAAACCATTCTTCGTAAATATGACAAGTCTAGTAAGCATGCAATATGTATGCGGCTGAAGAAAGTTAATTACGTTCACATTCCTATATATCTGCCTTTATTTCCTTGAACCCTAAGTTTAAATTCATTTCCTTGAACCCTAAGTTTAAATTCTTGCAAACAAAGCAAAAGCAAAAAACTTTATTTTGCCCATGGATAAATAATATTTTGGTGGGACGTAGGTTTTCTTTGAAATTATTACGGCCGATATTATTGAATCCCTGGTTTTTATCGCTTCGAGCCTTGGACTAAGACACTTTGGCAGCTTCTCCATATGCTGTTTAGACAAAAAGTATAAGGCTAAACTCTTTTGGAAAAATTGCAATTTTCTTAAACTATTTTCCATTTGTATGTTAAAATATTTCAAGATAAAATATATATAATATTTATTTTACTCCTCTTTGTTTATTATTACTCCTATTTTATAAAGGCTTTTGCTTGAATTTTCTTGAATGCACTTCTCTTCTTCTACTTTAATTAAAGTAATAGTTTTCAAAAATAATTATTTATCATCAATTAAAATTTAACCTAAATTAAGTTAATATTGTTAATTTAAATAAAATTAATTATTTAAAATATTTAATATTTATCTGATTTTCAGTTTTTATTCTCACTACATATTATAAATATATTGATAATTAATTTATTTAATATAATTATTTTTAGATCTAAATTTTTTTTCGAAAAAAATGCTGATGTCAATGTCTTTTCATTATACGATGAATTGAAAGAGCCAACCATTGGTTTGGAAAAAAAAAAAAAAACGTATACAAGTAAACTACAACAAACCATCTACAAATTAAAATCAAATTAATTCTATGGAGTACAATGGGCTCTGGGAAACAAAATTTGAAAGTTAGAGCACTGTCTCACCAAAATTCAGGGCGAATTAAAAGCAATTAATCCGATCATCGATCAAAATGTTCAGTGTCAGCGAGACTATGATCGATATATATATAGCATATATCATCAATTCATGTTAGCGTGCTTCACATCTACCAAATGCGGCTCTCCTCGTCCTCTACCTCAAGCAAGTTCATTATCACAGCATCCGAAGTCTTTCTCAGCAGCTCCGACCAGTCCCTGAAACCCATCGATCAAAATCCAAAGTATAATTCAAGTTATTACACTAATCACACTATATATCCAACGACATTATTAGAAGGAAATGTATCATCCCTAGCCCTCCGAAAAATCAAAAGAAAGAACATATATAACACTATATTAATGATCTAAACATGCATTATTTTAGTATTGCAGATTTGTAGTATTGTATTTGTATTGTACCCTTTTGACGAGTCAAAGGTCAGTCCCACAGTGTATTTACTTTCCTCAAGAGCATAACGAAACCTTTGCAGCATTTGAGGTGGACAGCATGCGTTAATGCCATTACTAACCCGAAGCTGTGAGGGCTTGATGTCATAAAATATGGGGACCACCCTTTTGTTGCACTGTCTGAGAAGTGCAAGCTCGTGGAGACAGAAGTAGGAGTCGCAATAATTGGGTGAGAGGACAGCAACGCCAACCTTGCAGCCTTGTATGGCATTGTCAATATGAGAGAACAGTTTATGGCCGGGTTTCATGTGTTTGGTGTCCAAGAAGGATCTAATTCCGAGGTTCGTCAAATGGTCGTATAGCAGAGGAGCGATGGTTCTCTTGCTATCAACCCTACAATGGTTTATGAAAACGTTGTAAGCGGGGGTGGCCATTTTACAGCACTGCTTCGCTGGAAACCGCTGCATTGTGGCTCCTACTAGGATTTCCAGTTGCACTGTAATTGGTTCCTTCTTCCTTCTGTTGTTTTTATAATTGGCTGTAGGGCATGGACGAGGACCAGCATGTGTATAAATATAGGACAAATTCCTTATTCAAAAGAAAGAAATACAGTGATATTAATAAAGTAAGATATATTAATGATTTATGAAGTTGATGGGTTGGGACGTAAATAATATAAAATCCAACCTTTTTCTCTTTTGACGTGAGCACCTTACTATCTGATTCGTTAACAAGTGTTAATTTTCACTTACATATATAGGCTAAGGAAATTATTGAATGAGTCTAGATGTTTGAAAATTTTAGATGCATTTTATATATAATTGTAGCTAACGTTCCTTAAAATGACAGATAGTTGTAGAAAAATAAAATTTTAAAAATAGATACTTATTACAAAAGAAGACAGTAGAATCTTTCATAAATATATGGAGGCCTTTTACTAGATTGTTGTTTTGAAGCTTATTAGTATGTTGAAATCCACGTTATGACTGACCAAATTAAATTTAAGGGCCAAGTACAGGTCTTTCTTCCAGAATCACTTTTTCATACACGCCTTGCATTTTGCATTTACGTTGATGAGAAGAACACACTGATCCGTTGAAACTGTCGCTCTTGACTGTTTTGAACAACCTCGCAAAGTGAAGTTGTATATGTACGCCCTTTATTTGTCTCACGCACGCGGATTAGAATTTACAAATTGTGTCACTTTAAGGAGACAGACACAAACAATAAGTTTGTACCTAACATTTTGAGTACTACTTTAACGAGTTTAATTATATATTAAGTGAATCTAATCTAACATTTTAAGATTAATGCCTCGTAATTTATCGTAAGAGCAAAAAGTGTGGAATGCTACAGCATTTAACAGTCTTTCTTTTTTAATTTTTTAATATTATACATTCTTTATTAGAAAAACTACTTTGTCTTTTTCTTTTTCTAGTAGTCTTAATGTATATTTATTATTTTTATGATCTCCTAAATGTCATCTAGTATATATTTCACCAATAAAAAAAATCTAGTATATATTTCCGCACCAAAAAAAAAAAACCTAGTATCTATAACTTTTATAACTCATAAAATAATATTTTTTTCTCTCTGACAACAGTAACTAAATGCAGAATTTTTCATGAATATTACCCACAAATCCTTAAGTGAAACAAAAGTATAATTTAAACAAAATATGTTCTTCTATGATGCATCAGTAGATAAAAATATTATAGCATTTTCTATTTACATATTTAATAAGAGAAAATTACAATAATCTCCCTCGAGATTTAGTGAAATTATACATAATATTCCTCTATTTTGTAAAACTATCACTGATGACCTCCCCTGAGATTTAGGGTTTACTAAAATTATATTAATCTTCCTTTTATATACTAGTTTATTAATTTAAGTGATAAAGAAAAATAATATGTGATATATATATATATATATATAAAATTATTAATGATAAAATTATAATATTTTAATAATATTTGACATATATATTAACTAGAATACCTTTTTTCTATCATAAGTTATAATTATAAGTTTTTTACATATAATAAAAAAGTATTTTATTCAACTGATATGTTAAATATTATCAAAATATTATAATTTTTTATTAATAGTTATGTATATATTTTAAGTTATCTTTCTTCCTCACTTAAATTAATAAATTAGTATTTACATGGGAGGTCAGTATAATTTTAATAAATTTCAAAGGAGATCAGTGATAATTTTATAAAATAAATGGGTACTGAATGGAATTATATTAAACTTTAGAGGAAGTGGGTATAAATTATTCTTTTAATAATAAAAGGATAATTGAAAATATATATATGAATCACTAAAGAAGAAGATGGTTTTATTTGAAACCATTTACTAAAATTTCTATTTCATTTTAGTGTCAATAAAGTAATATTCATAAGAAAAATTATGGTGTCATAAAGAGAATAATGTATTGTGATTTTTTGTTCTATTTTTTTAAACTTCCACGTGGATGCAACATGGTTGATAGAATAGTGCAAGCACTAATCACCTAAACAAGATACATTAATTTCTATTGTTAACGAAAAATAAAATAAAGGACATCCAATAAAAAAAGGAAAGAAAAAATAAAAATCAAGATCGAGAGAACGAGAGAGGAAAAAGAGACGGAGAAAATAACATATTCCCTTCTCTTTTCTTCTTCATCAAGTTTAATTCTTATTCACTGCGTATTCAAATGGTGAATTTCTTTTTTCCCTATTCCCTGAGAATATTCAAATATTGAGTCACATTCAAAGAGACGATGTAGTTTGACTATGTTGGACTGTGAATACTGTTTTCTATAGTATCGAAAGTGCGGCGCCAAGGGCTGAAATTTGCCCTTACTGCATTAATTGTTAACTAGCTCGAAATTTTAATTAATGAAAAAGTAAGTTAAATTAGTAGTTTATATCTTACGTGTTAAAAATAACATAAGTGTAGGAGTTCGTTTTTCTTTATGAAATGTTTTACATGAGTATTTTTATTTTTCAAATTAGATCGTCATAAATTCTATTAATCATATAAGTAATTTTTAAAAATTTTCCTGATTGGGATACTCTGGCCAAAGATAGAAAATATGTGTCAAGAAAATATAAATTATGTATTTTTAACAAAGATCCAGCTCATGATAACTACAAAATAGATGAATTCGAATTGGATTTGTGTTCATTGTATCTATTCTAAAATCACCAGATTTGCATTAAAGTTATCTGGAAGATTGTTAATGATATGGGCTTTGGCAGCATTAAAAGTGGGGAAAAGTTTTCAATATATTCAATACATTAAAAAATTAAAAATTAAAAATTAAAAAAGAATTCACGATTTGTTCAATTTATTTTTATCTCTATATTTTTTATTTTTTTAATTTTATAAATTTAGTTCTTTCTTTTATTTTAATTTTCCAATTTTTTTTCTCAAAACTTTAAAAACAAAAACACGTCAAATAAAAAGATAAAATTTTAAAAAATCAAACAGACTTTACTTTTCAGTAAAAGAAAAAAAATCAGTTTTAATTCATTAATAACTCTTTAAGTTTATTTAGAACCTGGTTAATAGTAATTCGGTATAACTAACTACTTTGGTTTATTTTAATTGTCACTTAACAAGATAAACAAGAAAAAAAAAATCTAAAGTCATGCTCTCGTATAACAACTTAAAGGAAAATTCTGTTCGGCCCGAGTAAGGTGCCTGGCCCGACTGAGGTATGATTCTATGGTTGGATGCTGTTTTTACTTCACCAGCCACGTTTTTCTTTTAGAGAATTTTCATCTAATAGATAATTAACACATTTGTCCGGTGTGTTTTAACTCTGGTGGCTTTTCAGGCACTGTAGCATTGCTCCAACTTAAAATCATTTCCATCGGAATAAGATACGTCCCACATATATGTATAAAATTTTTCTATAATTGTATATCCTTTTAAAAAATCTAGAATATTAATTATTTTTTCTCGATCTACCGTTATTAAGTGGATGGGTGATGAAATTAATTCAATAAGAGAGGGAATAAGTGAGATTGAGATATGTGGTCAAATTTATGACTATAACATTAATTATTTTTTCCCAACTCTCTCCTCATCTATTATTTTCAATTACACCTAATAACTGCTTATAATATTAAACATGTTTACAATATAAAATATTAATTGATTTTTTATGTGATGAAAATTAATTCATCAGTCTAATTTTTCAAAAGATTTGTGCCAATTTAACTCATTGATTTGTGGAAAAAAAATTAAACGACAAATAAAAATAAACGGAAAGAGTCGAAAACACAATGCTGGGGGAAATGCTCACTTACTAATGCTAGAGTTTCTTTTTCTTTTTTTTTTTGGGTAACCACTAAATTTATATATCTGTATTATAAACTATTTTTTGATAAATATCTATATTATACACTAACTAAACATACAAGCTAAAATTGAATTTTTTTATTTTATGAAAAGACAAAACAGGGTATGTATGCCCTAATAAAAGTCATATTTTTGCCTTTTCTATGTGACCTAATTTTAAGTTGATTTGGTCACTTATTTCGTGTTGTTGATAGTTGTCTGGGTCTTAGGTTACTTCATAGATTCTTCACTGTAAATACAAAATGAAAGATGAGTTTGTGTCTTGACTCTTGACAGTAGAGTTAATACACGCAACACACCATATTGAAAAAAAAAATTAGAATTGAAAACTCTCTGGCCTAGTCCTGATCAATAAAAAGGTGCTTACTAATACAATCAACACATGAACAGATGCAAAAATCATAATAATCACCGGATGAGAAATGTTACTTTTCTGAATTTTTTTGGAGAGAATAAGTGGAGAGATAAAATAAGATAGAGAATGTTAAGAATAGTTTTGTAAAATACGCGAACAATTAATTATTGGCCAAAATAATTATTTATTTATTTTGTATTCTTAATGGTTTTAGGCATGACCCATGGCTTGAAAAGTCGCACAATCAACTAATTATTGACCAAAGCAATTAACTTTTCTGTTGGTCTTTTTTTATTTTGGGTCAATTTGTTGGTCGTTTTCTGGTTTGGTCGAATTTGTTGGTCGTTGACTGAAAGCAATCCTCTCTTCTGTTTGGTCAATAGCTGGTCCCCATAAACAAATACAGAAGTCCAGCAAGCCCAAAACATCATAGGGAGAAAACAAAAGGAACCAGATGCCCATCAGCTTGCAATGGTTTCACGAGACAACCCCTCATCTTAGGTGAAAGAAGTTGTTTTTTTTTCTGGGGCCTAGCAGAAGATGTTATTGTAAGGAAAGTTATGTAAATTGTAGCTTTTGAATGGACTCGATCACACTCCCATTTAGGAAGGCCCATTACACGAGATACAGAATACCCAAGTGGACAATTTTCTTTCGACCAAAAAAGGAGGACAATTTTCTTGAGGAATACAAACCCATTCTGGCTCTGATGAGAAAAGAAAGCCCATTTTGGCTTTGAAATTGGTTGACGTATAGTTGGAAAATATATCCGTATGTATCTAGAGTATTAGGTTGTCAATACTCTATACATATCCATCAAAGGAAAAGAATTGGCTTGTCCAATCGATCCAAACAAAAAAATGTTTTGGATTTAATTTCTCTTTATGATTTTCTTATTGATATTATTTCAGAAAGTATAATGGTAAGCTCACACAGATGCTAACAATATTTCCTGACAATAAAGTGAAGCTTCTTGTAAACCTTTTGAAAAAGGAAGAAAACATCGTTTAACCTGTTTCAGAAGATAAACTGTATGAATTATTCTGATATTAATCTAATTCGGTTTGGCTAACTCCTCTAAACTTTAAAATTGTATTAATCATCCAACACTAAACTGTGCGTCGGCTTAAATTTTTATTTTCTTACGCCTAATTTTATTTATCTTCAAAAATGTGTATTCTTTTCAAATAGATCTTTTTCTTTAGTCAGTATCTGCTGACACTCGTTAATAAGTTCCTTCATAATTTTAACTGAAAATTTCCAGCTACTCTATATTCAGATATTCATCTTTATTCTTTAGTAATCAGATGGGACCTTTTGATTGCCATTATAATGGTTTCCTGACATTCGTACTATAATACAGACCGTATTTTTTTTTTCCCTCTTTTTTCTTTTGGGTGGGGGTTATAAGCCGTTCCCGATTTTATTCCTTGAACTCAGAGAGCATTAATTATTGGAAATGAAGCAATTTTGCACATGATATATATATATATGGTGCATGTAACTTTCTATAGTTCTTTCCCTATATATGAATATGTATATGAGGTCTTCAGAAAAAATATTTTGGCCACAAGAATTGAATCATGGCATCGTCAAGAGGCATATGAAATTTTGTCGTCTTGTTTTAGAATGTGTTCATTGTCAATCGACAATCGCACAACTCATAGAACCCCACACATGCATAACACTGCTTTTTCCAGCTGAAGTGAAGCTGTACAGCTGTTTGATGGTTGGCTTTCAGATCCACCCTCTGTATTTTATTCAACAAAATATCAAGTGCATGTTATATAATAGTGGCTTTACCCTCTTTCTACCCTCAATTAATCAAATAATTCATATGTTATAGTTTCTGCTGTGAAAATAATGGTAAATTTACAAAAATATAAAATTCTTCCCATTCTTAAAATTACTTGTGAGTTTCGCATAACTTCGCTAGGTTTAATACCCACTTAGCTCAATGACTCAGTCAAGTCAAAAGTTAATAAATACAGAATTTGACTTTAAAAACTAGATCCAGTGTATTTTGTGATATTATAATTATAATATTTTCAAATTCACTTATTATTTAAGGTGAGATTAAAATTATAAAATCATTTACCTTTATATCAATAATAGTTTAACCCAATTTCTGCTCAATCATCAATTAGATCATTGCTTTGGTACATATCATTAATTAGATCATGATTGAATTGAATTCAAGCTAAACAATTAACCTAATAATAAGTATAGGTAATAATTAAATCTCATGCAACTTGCTTTATAAGCACTACTCTGACTTCACCTGTATAAAGTTAATTTGTAAACATAGAATCTGGGAGCCTCAATATCCTAATTGATTTTTTTTTTCATTTCCCTTAAAACGGTGTATAAAGTAATTTACCATAGATATGATGATATTTCAACAAATTGCGCCCCGTCCATTATATAAGAGACTTGACATGAAAGATCAAGCAAAAATAGTCAACACTTAACACCACCAGCAAATCGCAAAAAATAAAACAAGTATAACACAAAAAAAACAACTTTGATTTCGTCCTAGATAAAACTTTTAAATATCTACAGACTAATTAAATATATGACTAGTTGAATAATTATTCGAAATGATAGACAATTAGCTGTGTTCACTGTGATAATGATCTATGCATTCAGATTCATGTCTTCCCCTTCCTGAAGTAAAGTGAAAAAAGAGATACAAAGAAGGGAGGCGAGTAATAAGGGGAAAAAAAATCATGATTTTGATTGCTTTCTCATTCTTCCATTTGTAAGTGTCTCATTCTCTCAAGCAAGTCAAAATCTCACCTGTATCAGTCGTCCTCTTTATTAGGCACTAATAATACAAGTGAGAAAAGCATTTTAAATTTCATATAAGATAACCCAATAAGTACTCATATATCTAATAATGAACATATTAGTTTCCAACCTAACACATCTTTTTATTAATTATACAACCCATTGCAAACCAAACACTTACCACCAAAGTCCCCACAGTGACTTTTATTATCAAAGGATAATCTTTTGGAGAGAACATGAGTCGTGGTGGTTGCACATAAATTAAAGGCAAATAACCAAAACTAAAGTCATGAGCAAAAGCACCCTATAATCACAGCCACTTTTTGATTTTTTTTTTCCTATGCCGTCATTAAGACAAAAGCTTAATTAGATTAGGCTCAACATTTTTACTATAGTCTCAAATTGCACATAGGCGAAGTGTTAGATACGGAGACAAAGTACAAGGTGTTACCATTGCATGTGACATGGGCGTATAATGTAATGCCCCAGTTCACACTCCATGTGCGATGCTGCATGTCCCTGCTGGCTCTTTTCTCTCACATATCCCACGTTATTACACATCACACTGTCACTGTGTTAAATGTTTAATTAATTAAGCATGTTCAGGAATATCACCTTGTACCATTTTGACCCACACAAGAAGCAAACGTTGTTATGAGAGAGCATAATTCCCTCAAAACATTTGTGAAAGACTGAAAGATTATGCTCTGACACTGGTCTGCTTGATTGGCATGGATTCCAAGGCTATTCTGGATTATGCTTTGTTTCAACTCACCCCAACCAGGACCAGGTGAGTCGAGTTGAAACAAGATTTTTATGGTGGCACCCCAGAATTGCTATGTTCTCAAGAATCATGCTTTTCTCTTTGTGGATGGTTTTTGACCTTCTTTTGTTTGATGGTTTTTGCAGATGTGAGCTGATAGTGTTTTCAGGAGGTGTTCGTGAGAAAATTGCCTCTGGATTGTTTGAGCCTTTTGTTTCTCACCTCAAGTTTGTGAAAGATGAGATCTCTAAAGGTGGATACTCGATTAAGATGCTCCCTCCCAGCAGTGGTGCACTGTGGTTCTCCAAGGCCACCTTTGAGAGGTGATTGCCATTTGGGTTTGGCTTTTTGAATTTTTCTTTTCTTCTCTTAATCTTTCGGATTCTGGATAATGATTGTGTTTGGTAAATGATTCTTCATTTGTGCTTTGATTTCAGGCAAGTACTTACATATTTCCAATCAAATTTAAAGAACCCCGTTAATCAATTATCTTTGCAATGAATTCCTTTAGTGCGCTTACATATATTGTAATGGGATCACAAATTCTCTATCATGTGATTCATGCCCTGTAATAACACTTCAGAAAAAATAGGATCCAGTGAAAACTTAGGTCTTCTGTATTTTTAGTCTGTCCATGCCCTGTCTTCTCCTCCGATTTGATCCGACCTGTAGATTTATGAAGCTGATTTTGTTTCTCTTTCAACATTTTTATTTTGTCTTCTCTTTCATTTCTCTCTCTCTCTCTCTTTTTTTGCGGTGGTAATTTTCAGATTTGTACGCTTTGTTAGCACACCTGCTGTTCTGGAGAGGTTTGTCACCATTGAAAAAGAAATCCTGCAGATTGAAAGTTCATATCAAGCCAATGCATTATCAATGTCCAGTGCGACTTCAGATGAAGGTAGAGTTAGGAGCCGTTACATAAACATGTTGTGGATATTCCTTTATGAATCGCTTAGTATTATGTTCTAGAAATAGTGTTGTATAGTACTCCTTCACATTCATGAGCTGCTTAGTTTTCTACTAAAATTCCATTGTATATCAGGAACCATGCCACAAGCCAATAGCAATGCAAGGAGGTTAAGTGATTCTACGAAGGTATTTTATTCCCTATAAAATAAGTGAAAGTTAATTACTTAATAATTTCTCAAATTTTGTATTAATTCATGTTTGGTATTTGTTTCAGTTAAATGGTGTACTTGAAGACGTTGACAATAAAGAAGGGGAAAACTCAAAGTAACTTTCTACCTCTTCAATTGGTTGCTGTTGATGACATGTCATCTTCTTTTTGATAGTTTAGAATTATTCCTAATGCATCTGATTTCCATAATGATCAGGATCTCCCTGCAACGTCTGTTGGAGTCTCGAATAGCGCTACTCCGGAAAGAGCAAGCAATGGCTTATACACGCGGTCTTGTTGCTGGATTTGACATAGACAATATTGATGATCTCATATATTTTGCCAATGCATTTGGAGCAGTGCGTTTAAGGTATGAACTAGAAAGATACAACTTCAAAAAATTTTCATTGTAAACTGTAAAATGGAAGCTACCATGACATATAATGTCAACTCACTTTATCAGAAGATCATGTGAACTAGCCCCCAAAAAGAAAGCTGATTACTATATGCTTATATTCCTCCTGCCAGTTTTCAGAAAGTAAATTTACTTTCCTCAGAAAACAGCAGCTTTCTCCTGCATCACTCAAAACTTGTGCCCAATATATATGGATATGGATGATGTTGGACCTTCAGCTCGGTTTTCAAACAATCTAAGTCTTGACATTCAATGTATGTAGGGAAGCCTGCATTAACTTTAAGGAATTATGGAAGAAAAAGCATGCAGACGATCTTTGGATACAAGAAGTAGCTGCAATGCAATCATGCTTACCTCCGGCAATCTCATTTTCTGGGACATCCGGAATTGTTCTAGCAAATGATATGATTGCCCATGACCAGATTAATGAGAATAATAGCTCAAAGGACAGTACTGCTGGCAACCAAAATGATACTTTGAAAAAAAATGAAGGTTTTCCTTTATTTGTTTTTCATTTTCCTTTACCTTATTATATTATGCATATTGGAAAATATAGATTCTTTTGGAATCCAAGTCAAATCTCTTCATTTTCTTGTTTACAATTACTGTAATCAAACCAAATAATCAATCACATGCCTTTCTGAGCCTGTGTCTTGTCTCAGTTGTCTGTCATCTTTTCTTTGGTTCAACCACAAACTTTTTTTGTTTTTCATTGCTATTGCTCTATTGTCACTGTGCGCACTGTAGTTTGACTGAATATCTATACTTAAGCTCAGGTCAAATCAAACCGAATAATCAGTCACATGCCTTTCTATACCTCTCTTACTAATGTAAGAGTTTGTAAACCGTGCTATTAAGTGTTCAGTTAATTCAAGGGATTAATTTCACCTAATAGTATTAACTGTTTAAACATTAGTAAAACTTTGTTGGGTGAAAGAGCTTTGGTCTTGCTTAACTTTCAAAACAAGCCTAAATCAGCACCCTTCAAGAAGTCAGAAATACAGCGAGCCTTAATTATGTTTATTGGATGTAATACTACTTAGTCAAATTAAAGAGTGTGTGAAGATATCAGGTTTTGATTCCACAAGCCATATAATGGTTATTTGATCTCAAAGAATGTCTTGTGCAGATCTGAACTTGCCTACACCTGATCAGAAACTATCACATACAACAAATGTTCATATGCCAATGCCCTGGCCTTATAATGTACCTCCTCCATATATGTACAATCTTCAAAATCCTGTTCAGCAAATGCCTCCATACCAAGGATATCCTATGACTAATATGCAGCCTGTTCCTCCACACCTTTTAAGAAATATGCAATGGTCTCCTGACCTGGGAGTGAATCAGAAACCATCAGCAACCAAAAAGAAGAAATCTCCGCATAAGAAAGGACAAGAAGAATATGAAGACCAGCAGACTGAGTCCAGTGATCCTGATTCTGGAAGTGAATCTGATTCAGATGAACAGCAGGACTCAAATCATTCATTGAAGGATGATCAGAAAAGGAAAAAGCACAGAAGAAAGTCCTCTGGAACAGTTGTGATTCGTAATATCAACTACATCACTCCAAAAAGGAGAAATGGAAAGGAGGGGGAAGTCTCTGATGAATCTTCTGCTGATGATGATGATGATGCCGTTGATGAAGAAACCATCAAACAGAAAGTTGGTGCTGCTCTTGATTCCTTACAAAAGGTCCATAAAGGTGAAAAACGTGCTAATGGAAAGAAAGCAGCTTCCCGGCACAATGTAACAAAATCAAGTGATGCAACTGAGCAGGATCTCACTGAAAACTCAGGCGATGCATCTGAGGAAGGGAACAAAAATGAGACCTGGGACGTATTCCAGAACCTTCTGAAGATAGATGAGGATACTGGAGATGATGGTTCAGCAAGGGTGCAGCCAACTGATGTTCAGGATGAACATTTCGTGGTGAGAAACTCTGAAGAAGGAATGCCATATGCTAGTTCAGCTCCACACTTGGACTTCAAAGAGGCTCGGAAGAATCCTAAAGTCCCAAGTGACTCCTTTATTGTGACAAATAGAAATGGAGGAAATGAAGAAGGATCCAAGCTGGATGAATATGTGGACAGCCGTGGTCCAGTTACAAAGAGGAGGGATAGTATAGGTGAAGAAATACTATTGTCACATAGACCAAAAGAAGCAGGAAATGAACCTGGTGATCCGCTATCTACTTTTGTAGCTGATTCATCAGTAACCAAGAGCAAAACAACAGCAGATGATTGGTTTATTGTTGATAACTTGGAAAAGAAGAGGAGTCCTGATCCCCAAATCGTGCCTACAGTGTTCGATGATAACTACACTTTGTCATCAGTGAATGATAGTTCATATGCTGAAAAAAGAAGTCAACGAACTTTGGTTGATGACTCCTTCATGATACAAGGTCAATTGGTTGATGACAATCTTTCTGAATCACAATGGAAGACAGACATAAGTATGATTGCTGATCTAAGTTCTGCAAGCAAGCTGGAAAGTGACACAGCTGTTCCAAATCAGAAGCATGCACTATCAAATTACCAGGAGCCCAGTGACCTCTTTGTTGTGTTACGACGGGATTCTGGACTGGATTCCATTGAGGCCTCAAGGACAATGGACTATGAAATTGACTTCTCTTTCTCAGAAACTGGTAGAAGATCCTCTATTGATGATTCAAATGATAACATGAATAAGGAGATTCCAATTAGTCCTGAGAATGAGAAAACAAACATGAATAAAAGCAAAGCCTCAGGAACTAGGAGTTCTGAAAAAGAAAAGTCGAAAGGACTGCGTGGATCCTCCCAAAAGGGCAGGCCTGAGATTGTGCCTAGGAACAGAAGGCCATCTCTCCCAAGTAAACCAATAGTACAGAAGAGCAAAAGGGAACAGGTGTGGTGAACTTTTAGTTTTTCAGTTGCTTTGTTATATGTTGATGCTTTAAACACCTACAGCTTTTATTATAGCGGTTAGTAGTCCTAACTCCTGAGTCCTAATGATCAATGCTGTTAAATAGGAAGATGAAATCAGGAAGAAGATGGAAGAATTGTTGCTTGAACGCCAGAGGAGAATTGCTGAAAGAACTGCATCCTCTGGTCTAGCTAGAGCCGCGCCAAGGAAAGACCAAGTTGAAGGTAAGACAACAAGAGTTTCTGCTAAAACTGACAAGAATAATAAGACTCAATCCGTGAAGGAAACAAACAGGATCAGTTCTGCCAAGGTCGGGGGAATTTAGCAATGTCAGCACCAGGTTCATTCAATTCAATGTGGATGCAGGCCTTGTATGGTACCCATGGCGAAGTATATTCTTTTTTTTTTATTGGTTACTAATGTATTTAAATAAGCATTGGTTAAATGAGATGAACATTTTTGTTCAATATTATAAATTATAAGTTTTTGGATGATGCTCAAGACTATGGTGACAACTGATTCCATTTGACTGGCTGTTGTATGTCCATAGGTTTTGTTGGATAAATAAAGGTTGAATAGTTTTGTGGAATATTATATCTCATTATTGGTGCCCCCTTGGTTCTGTGATGCATGAATCCTTGGTTCAAATCATTTGCACAAGCTAATGGCCATCAAATACAAATATGAAGAATCCCCGTTCGTAAAATTGTAAGGAAATTATTGCTTACAATGCTCGTGGAACAGAATCACAAAATGCTAATTTTAGCCAGGCATGAATAGAAGTCTCTCATGACCATTTGGGAAATCCAATAAATTTGGAGTAATATACAAAACGTTTAAAAATCACTGCAATTCAATTAAATTGAACTGAGTTTCATACTTTCAAAGCAACTTAAGTGAAGGGATTAAAATTTCATGAAAATTGAAATTCAACAAAACTAATGAATTGAAATCAAACCTAAATGGGTGTGATTTGGTGTGAGAATTGAATTCTAATAAATAAAATTACCAAAATAACATTACTCAAATATAATATAGACTTTAGTTTCTTAAATATTATGATTAAAAATGGAGTAACAAAATTGCTTTCTTAATATATTTTCAACTGACAACACCATGAAATTTTCACTTTTCAGTCTTTTCAATTTTTCTTTACAAAACTGAAAATTAGAAACTGATAAAGCAAACAGACCCTTTGATCTTCTATTTCTTTGATTACAAGCTACAAAACTCCAAAAACACAAAAAAAGAACATATTACCTGATTCAAAAATCCAATATAGTAAATAACAAAACAATTTAACGGGAATATAGTGAAGCTGCGAGTTTAGCTTCATACTTCCTTTTTTTTTTTATGGTCTAAGTTTAGTTTTATAATTACAATATGTTCTTATAGACTCAAATTTATGTTAAATCCTATACGTGATATGATCTTGACGAGTGTTTTTATATGTGTATATTTTTAACTTTAAATTGCATTTTAAATGACTAATCTATTGCCATATGCCTATAGTATCATTACTCTCCTACTTAATCAGTCGAGGTAGTACCTAAAACTAACTCCTAGAAAAAGAAGAATATAAAAAATGTTTAATTACTCTGTAGATCTTTATAATTTTACTCAATTTCTAATTAGGTCCCTACAGTTTAAAAGTTTTTAATTAGGTCCCTATATTATAAAAAAAATTTCAATTAAGTCCCTACATGTAATAACCGTTATAAAAAATAGAATATTCTTACGAATAGAGATAAAATATATTAGAAATATCAAATTTTTTGTAATGGTTATTACTCGTAAGGATTCAATTAAAAAATTTTATATAATATAAGGACATAATTAAAAAAATTTAAACTGTAGGGACCTAATTAGAAATTAAGTGAAATTATAGGAACTTTCAGAATAATTAAACCTAAAAAAAATGAACTCCTCCATAGATCAATAAACAATGGATTTAGCGGATCATTTGGCTTATTTTTCAGTTTCATTAGATATCTAATAGGTATAAATTTATCATTACAAAAATTAACAACTTGAAATTTGCCTTTACAATTTATCACCAAAATTAATTGAAAGACAAATTTAAAGATACGCTATTTTTAACTTATAATGGATCAAAAACAAAATCCCTAAAAACAAAAAAATTCTTTAGTGTTTATGCCCATTTCTGTTCCAAATAAAAACTCTTGAGCATGTTCGACCCCAATTAATTATGTTCCCAAGAACTCTGCTCCTTATCTCTTTTTTCCTTAATTCGGCAAAGAATTACATTATTTGTACTCATGAAATGTAAAACATTATACCGAATCATACCTTATCCACCACTGGATGAGATGAATTCAAATATGGTGCATATTTCATTTAATAATAGTTGAAATATGAGTCGACACAGTGTCTCACACTTTATGAATACAAATAATATTTTTCTTTGGCAAAAAAGACGGTAATCTTCTGCCTCCCTTCCAAGCGCTAGTCCAGCCTGCAAGAGAAATTTTGACAAAATATGTTGCAATTGTTGTTGTCCATGTCCTCATTGAAGATGCCAATGATTGAGTATATTGTTTTCTGGAAGAATGATAATCATGTTGATTAGTATTTTTTTTTTCTTTTCCATTTTTGATCTGAATGTCAACGAGATATCAAGAGATAAAAATACTCACAAGCATTTGGTTATGATGTATGAAATTAGGAAGACTTTCCATCACAGTAATCTACAAATAACAATATTCTTCCAAGACGGCTGGACCAAGATTGCCAATAAATATATAAAATAGATGAAGTGAGCTGCTATTATGAGCTTCCAAATTTTCGTGTTGATATATAATAGAATGAAAAATTTGGAAGTTATTGGTAGCAGCACACTTCCTGTATATATCCACGAAGCTTCCGCAAGATCATGGGCGGTGGGGGTCACTTCATTATTATCCTCAGCAAGTTCCCTTGTCAGCTTGTAAACACCATCATCATGTCCAGCGGAAAAAATATAGACCTGGAATACCAATTGTAAAGCCCTTCAAAGCAACCTACTTTGAACATTCTTTTCTTTTTCTCCCATCGCTGTTTGATCTTGAATTTCTCAATGTTTTGTATTTGAAAATTCTAAATCATAGATTGGATTTGTCCAAAGCGAGAAACCACACATAGCATAAACTTTGTGCAAATGCGCGCAAGTGAAGTCAATTGTTCTAAACTCACCTTTGATTTATCGGCTAATTTTCTAGAACGGATTCAACATCTTTATGGAACTTGATCAATTACGCCATCTCTTTAGTTTTTAAGAGGTAACAACAGATCTCAGTTCTATGATTATTTTTCAGTAGTGGATCCCATTTCCATGATTTGTTTTGTGTACTTTTGAACATTTTCTTTTTGTTTGGGAGTGATGAGATGTTATAATAATAATAATAGTTATATCAATTGGCGACATCGAGGATTGATTATATTTTCAAATTCATGTTTCTTAATTTAATTATGATTTCAACAGTCAAATCAAAAAAATATAATTGAGAGGTCTTATTAATTCAATTTCTAATTTAACATTTAAAACATTGACGCAAAAACAGACAAGGGGTAAAAAATAAATAAAGAAAGAAAGAGGTGAGGAATTTGGCTTTATAAGCTACTTGGCAGATTCCTATTGTTCTGGAACGTTTTAAATGGAGAGGATAACCTTTTGTCATCTCTGCCTACTTGTTTTGACTTTGGCAACTGATATAGTACGTAGGGCGCAAGGATCTCTCCGCCCAAAGTCGAGAAGATGGTGGAACAGATCAAGCTTCATGATTGATAAAAGGAAAAATGCTTTCGAGGAAAAAGTCACAACGAAATTTTGGAACATTCATATCAATTAGCTATTACTCAATTATTAATTAATAATTTATATAAAATAATTATTAGATCAATAATATGTTAATTTATCTTTTTATTAATTCATACTTAAGTTATTGTTGATATACAATTAATGTAAAATAATGATTTATAAGAATTAGAGTGAGTTTTGAATTGGCTTTCAAAAAAAATTATTATTTTAACTTAACTTTTTTAATAGAACTTTTCTTTTCTAGAAAAAGTTTATTAAATTTAAATAGGCAATCTGACAAGTATTTTTAATTATTAAAAATATTTATAAATATATTTAGATAAATAAAAATAAAAATAATTTTTTTAAATCAAATTACATAAAAGGATAAAAATAAAAGGTCAATAATATAAAAACACCAATAACGTATTTTGTTAGTAATTGATTCCTTATACTATTTCTCAATTCTTCCATCACATACTGCTAATATATTAGTGCTTGTACATCTTTTTCTATAGGTGAAAGGTTTCTGCTTATCAACAAGTACATACATAGTTATATGAGTGTCATCTATGATCCCAATGCAAATTAAGATAAAGCCAATATCATTCTTCCTTCCTAATATAATTAGGTACATCTCTAAATAAAGTAAATAAAAGTGAGCGTATCTTAAAAAAGCATTGAAGCCAAAAACAAAGTTGGAGTGTAGGCTTATTAAAGGTGTGTGAGTGACATTTAGGAGATAACAGGTATGTATGACCGTGAGGAACGGGAAGCAAGAAATCTTTTTAAAGATTTACCAATAATAAGTTTGTAATTAAGTTTGTAATTGTAAATAATATTGAAGGGTAATTTTAAAAAGTAATATTATTAAAAATCATTTATACTTCTACTTTTTTAGAAGTTAGATATCACTAATGATTTTACCATTTTTTTTAATTTATTATATATTTTTTAAAAAGTTAATCTAAATACCCTAAAAAATACACTGAAACACTTATTTTAAAAAAAGTAAATACTTTATTGGAAAAAAATTCAATCCAAACGCTCTTATTTTATTTTAAAATATTTAATAGATGCCTGAGCAGTGATTCAGTGAGCATAATCTCGTTATTCATTTTTGGAGTAGAAACTCAAACTACGCGAAAGTTCAACTCAGCAGTACACAGGTACTCCACTAACTAGAAGGAGGAGTACAATAATAAGCAGGTGGTATTTCAGCCAAACGAAAAGACACAATATAGGCTATCCACTGCACGGAAAAATTAAAGCTTCCTAATTCCAACCCCCCACCCCCTTCATTAATTATATGTGAACATTGCAGTATATTAATTAATTAATGTCATTATCTGTTTTGAACTTTCACCCAATCACCTAAGAATCCTAGATTCCTGGCTATCCTTATCTGAAACAGTTGGCATGGAAATAAATTGCTCATCTTCTGTAATCAATACACAGATATTTTTATTATTTTAGCTCATGTCAAATACCAAGTGTCAGGCTTCACTCAATTTCGAGGTCTGATCATATATCTTTGGCTCAGGTTCTTGCAAAGACTTTGCTTTTCAAACCTCTAAAATCATTCTATAATCATTAATGAAGAGAAAATCAGACCAGATCGGATCGATCGATTCGACGGATTCGACCTAGAATCAGTCACTAGGTCGGTCCAGTTAAACTAAAAAAATAAGAGGAAGTTAAAATCAGTTAAGTACCGGTTAAAATCGGGAAAAATCAACAAAACTAGCCAACGAGATAGGTCTAATCATTTTTTTTTTCAAAACTTAATTTTTTTTCTTTTAAAACTTAAATACTATATCTTATGACGGTCATAGAAAAAAAAATAAAACCAAAGAATGACACTAATAAAATTTATTGGATTGTTATTCTCCTATCTCCGTCATTCACAAACTGTTTATCATAAACTTCACTGTTACTAACAAATATTATTTTCAAATGCTTAGTGATCGTGTTGTGAGGCTGAGACTAGAAAAATTTTATATGAATTATATTTATTTTTATAGATCCATGAATATTTTTTTATTGATTATGTTAATGTTAATAATTTAATATATTTATTTATATTCTAATTAATCATATGTTTATATTTATATATATTTTTATCCGATTGAACCAGTTAGATCTCTAAACCTCTCAATCAGTATCTTGACCAGTTTAATGTTTGGTCAGGTTTTCTCTTCCTTGATAATCATTGAATGTAATAAATTAATATAAATAGTGAAAACTACTTTTACGGTTAATAATAATAGAATGGTATTTCACTTAAATATTTATTTTTTATATTAAAATAATATTAATATTTTTTTGGGTTTCTAATTGGAAAGAAAAAGTATCTATCACTCCGACCCACAATGAAAGTTAAGAATAAAATAATATGTACGTCATATCATATCAAACACAAGAAAATAAATGTTTAAAATTCTTTCCCACATACTTAATAAAATCTCTATTTCTCTGGAAATAAGGCTTACCGTGCTGGAGTAGAGACCAGAGAGTGATCCTGGCGGCGAGTTGATACTATTGAGGCCATTCCTTCGTTTGGATTGCTGGTGATCGATATTACACCCAGCCCAACGATGAGAACATGGGGACCCTCTATTCTGCTATCGTGGCTGGCAGACACTCCTGGGCCTGGGCCAAAAAGGACCCACAAAAGAAATGACACTGCAGACCCAAAAACACCACTGATTTGTGTGGTAACGATGAGCTAGCACATATGCATGTGGTGGTGGATTATTGAGTATTGACACCCCACAAAAAATAAGATAAAATAAAAATATCAGACGCATGTGGTTGTGATGAGTGACCAACTTTGGTTCCCAGGATAAGGGAAAGTGCATGTTACGAATGGAGGTATCAGGGTAGAGCTTCAGAAAGTGTGCACACACACAGGGACACCAGCGCAGAATAGAGGTTCACCATGCCCTCAAAGTTAGGAGTGAGAGAGAAACAAAGGTAGCTGCTGATCCTTGGTGATGAATGAACGCTAACTTCGTGGGGTTTTATATATAGTAGGCTCAGTCTCGAGTGATTAGATTATTAGACGCAACTTTACTATTTTAGCATCCAATATTTTTAAATATTTAAATATTCTATTTATAAAATATATAAATTTCACTATTTATCTTTTTCTTAATATATTATCTTTTTATCACTCCACTCACATCTGCATAAATCTATATGAATGTCTATATTTTTTTAAGTGTTTAAATAACAACATCTAATATCGAGAAAATTCGGTCTTGTACTACACAGATGGTACTGCACTAGCTAAAAAAGAAGAGTACAATGGTACTAACTGTACCAGAATACCTGCCCTTTTACCTTCCTCTCTGTTGCATCAGAGACCATTTTTTTTCCTCTCTTTTGAGCAATCATCACAAGCTACCATTAAGTGTTGAGATCACTGGCTCCTAATTAATTCCTAAGTTTTACCATATAATAAATATCTTGTTTGGTGGATTTTTCATACAAATAAACCAAAAAGGAAAAAAATCATTAAGAACCCAAATAAAATTTTCAAACATTATTTATATAGATGAATCATTCTGATATTATTAGGTGCTTTTATAGGATGTTGCATCAAAATCAATTTAATCATGGTTTCATAGAAGTCTTTCATGAAATTAGGACAGTTTTCATTGAACACTATATATAAAAAAATCACAATAAATATTTGATACAAGCTAGTTATTGCTCTAGTTGGTTTGTACATTATATTTTAATGTAGAGGTCATTGGTTTAAATTCCACCTCCAGCTTTTTCAATTTTTAATGATTATTTTTAACTTTTAATAAATAATAACAAAAAAGGCCCTAGTACTATTAATTTATTTATATAAGAATCATATATATTTGGAAGGAATTCTCTTACCATTTTTTGAAAAAAAAAACTTCTACTTATTGTGAAAAAATCGTACGAAAATATTTTTAAATTTTTTATCCTTAATTTTTGAAAAAAAATTTCCGCGCAACACTTTTTTCCTATTGTTTATGTTGTACAAAATTTCAATTTCATTATATAACACAAATACACTATAATTGCTTCACTGATTTAGGATTCAAGTGATCTTTTAAGTTATATATATCTTCAATCCTAATTCATTTTTTTATTTTCTTTAGTTGCGTTAAAGGTGATTGGATTAACTTTATTTTAAATTTTTTAAATTTTGTTAATTTAATATTTGAGTGGATATATTTTACTTTTTGAGAAAAAATCCGGTCCAACATTCTGTATTATTATATTATATAAAATTGAAAATTTATGTTATGACTTAAATGGATATAAAATGATATACTATTAAATTGGAGATTCAACTGATATTTTTAATAATTATATATTTGACCTCAACATAAAAATGTAGTGCACAAACCAACTAAAATAGTAATTGCCTTGTGTGAAATAATTACTTTGATTTCGTCAAAGCCTTCGACACATTAAAACCAGACATATTAATTAATATGTCTAATTTTGCAGAAGACTTCTAAGAAATCATGATCAAATTGACTTAGTTGCAGCCTCTTATGTTATCGTCTAATAATATCAAAATAGTTCATCCATGTAAATAATAGTTGAAAGTTTTATTTTGGTTGTTAATGAATTTTTTTTTGGTGTGAAAAGCCCCTTGTTTGGTCGGTGGATCTTGTTATTTGTCTGCATGTCGTGAGGCTACATGTCTTGACTTATATCTCATCTATCATTTGATGGAGTGTAAATTTCATTCAAGTAATGTCCACATCTCATCTAATAGTGAATGAGATGTGAGTCAGCATAGTATCCCATACCTTGTAATATTATTTGTGTTGCGGCGCAAAATGCATGTGAGTAGCTACATAAAGATGAATATAATATATATTAACAGAAATGTTTAGTTACAATATTTCTTTATAACAATTTTATACCACATAAAGATAAAATAAGCATGTACCTATATACTTATATACACTAGAGGTGTAAAGTTATTCTATGGAAATATTGTCCACCAAAACATTTCCCATATATTAAATACTAGATTAATTCTGAACTACCTACGAAATTATTTTTACATTATTTTAATTTTTTACGTGAAGTAATTATTTTTTAATGGATATTATGATCTTATATTTTTTGAAGAAAATTAATAATTTAATAATTTATTAGCTATAAATAATATTAATTTATAAGAAAATATTCAAAATTGTAAAAAAAAAAAATTCACCGTCATCATATGTATATGATAACATTACAATTTTATGGTGTAACATTTTTTGTCCAATCCAAGTCATAAGATAACGACGCAACTTTGCATAACAGATATGATCGAAAAGAATGTTGGATTATTTTTTTTTCTTTTCAGAAAGTCAAATAAACCCAATCAAATATTATCTTACAAAAAAAAAGAAAAAAACTTAAAATATAGTTCAATGCACCCAAAAAAAAATCAATTAAAAATATACTAAATTTTAAGTTTGAGTTACATCGGTTAAGTGCACTAAATTTCATGTACCGGAGATTTATATATAGAAAAAGGGGATTCCGTTCGTTAATTGAAAACTCGAATATATAGTAGACATTGGACAACAAAACAATTAAGGGTAGTAGACTAGTAGTGAAGCTGCAAGTGCTTATGCCCCAAGTAGTAGAAGAGATCCGGAAATTAATTTTCAACAATCAAAGCAAGACTATGTCCTACAAAAATAAAATAAAAACTCTACAAATTCTCCTAATACCAAAATAAATAAAAGAGTAAATGTAATCAATAATTTAAAAATTTTAAAAGTGATTAAGACTTATTTTATTTAGTATATAAAAAAGTTTATAAATATATTTAGCGGAAGAATATAAAATTATTAGAAAAAGAATACAAGTCCAATCCTCCAGCAATTATGAGCAGTGCTCTAACGGTCTCGACGACTCGACTTCACCTAACACTTTAGAGTAAATATGTATCAAACAATGCAAACAAATTCTTCTACCGAATTATTTCTGCACATCTACCAAATGCTTATTTAATTGCTTTATGAAGTCGGTACCAATGAAGTTCGGTGCTTAATATAAAACCCTAAACCCTAAAATATATCGTTTGTTAGTCACGTAATGGTATAGGGATAAAAATAAAGGTGAAAAAATTTATGGATAAGTTGTATGTAAAATTTTTCTCTCATTTTTAGTCATGTATCAAAATATACAAAAATTATTCCCGATGGTAGCGTTTAATAGGGGGACAGAGACAGGAATACAGGGACAATAGAGATAGTGAAGACGAAGATATAAATAATAAATACGTATATGGGTATCATTGGAAGAAAAAAAAAATTAAATTTTTATCTCTGTATCCTGTCCTCACTGTCTCCACTTTTTGGAGGTACAAAATTTGTATTTTTCTGTGTCGGGGATAGAAAAATTTTTTGCTCTCTATTCCTGTCTCCACCACCAAATAGGTTTATGTCTCTAGTATCTCTATATTTATATCCCAAAAATAGTAAACAAATGCTACCTATGAAACATGGCATCAAGTGGGTATCCCCATGAAGAGGTGAATATAAGCATGACAAATTAAGAGGTGTTATGTGCACTTTCCCCAAACTTTTGCTCTTGACGGGTTTCACCAAACTTTAGGAAAATGGAATGCAATTTGTTTTATAATTTTTATGCTGAGATTTAACATTATGTTAAGTAGTTATATTAATGTGTAATTACCTCTGATGATTTAACATTTTTTAAAATTATATTGGTTGATAATATAAAATTATTTTATAATTTTAATAAATGAAAATTAAATTTATACCTCAGTTACCATTCATTAACAGCTCCTCAAGAACAAATAATCATTAAATGGGTGTGAGCATGTGTCACGACCTGATTTAGGAAATGTAATCGGCACGTGAGCAATCTTATCCCCATGTAAATCTACTGGGTGACGTATCCTTAAATGCATAAACTATAATAATATTATATTTAATTTACATTCTAAAAACATAATTTTCTCTAAATCTTTATCCAAATATTTATTCAAAATCTGATATCCAATTTCACAAGATTGAAATACCTTAATATAGAAAATTATAGGTTTTTTTACACAAATAAAATGAAAAAGGAGAAATGTTACACACATCCCCTGTTTTCCAGTTGGTTACATATATGTCCTTTTTTTTATGGAAGTTGATTTGAACTGATTTCCATATGTTGCAAAAAAATTTTGCAAAAATAATACTGAAGTCGACTCAAATCGACTTCTGTTCTGCATACACCCTAGGATCAGGTTATGTCACGTCAAATCATGTCGGGTGGACCCAACAAATACCAAAGTCAATTTGAATTGACTTCATGGGCATGTTAGCTTTTGTCAGATTGTGTCAGGTATAATACGAAATCGGGTGCAATAAACTGCTGTATTACATAGAAGTCGATTTAAATCGACTTCTGTATTAAAAAAATACTTATATAGAAGTCGATTTACTTCTGTGTAATACAGCAGTTGATTGCACCCAATTTTGTACTGTACTTGACACTATCTGATTAGTTATGTTCGGCTTCTTCCATTTTTTCACAAGGAATGATCCAATATATGTGGAATCAAGGCATTCCTCATTTTTTTTTAATACAAATGATTAGAAGGAGATCTATGTAGCAGAATTGATTAAGGTAGACTCAGCAAATGATAATACTTTGGACTATATATATTGATTTCACTTGAATAAATGTGGCCAAAAAGGTCATGAGATTCCTGAACGCAATTTGAATCTCATTGGTAAGATGAATTTGTCCACAAATATTGTGAGAGATTCAAATCGCTGTCAGGAATCTCATGACCTTTTTTGCCACATTTATTTAAGTGAAATCGGTACACATAGTCCAAAGTGTTATCATTTGCTGAGTCCACCTTAATCAATTCTGCTACATAGATCTCCTTCTAATCATTTGCATTAAAAACAAAATGAGGAATGCCTTGATTCCACATATATTGGATCATTCCTTGTGAAAGAATCAAAGAAGCCAAAGGCAGCCAATCAAATTGTGTCAAGTACAATACAAAATCAGGTGCAATCGACTTCTGTAGCGATTTAAATCGACTTTTGTATATGTATTGTTTAATAGAGAAGTCGATTGCACCCGATTTTGTATTGTACTTGACACAATCTGACAAAAGCTGACATGTCTATGAAGTCAATTCAAATCGACTTTGGTATTTTTTGGGTCCACCTGACATGATTTGACGTGACATGATCTGAGCCTGGGGTGTATACAGAATAGAAGTCGATTTGAGTCGACTTCAGTGTTATTTTTGCAAAAAAATTTTGCAACATACGAAAATCGGTTCAAATCAACTTCCATTAAAAAAAAAAGAGGACATATATGTAACCAACTAAAAAATAGGAGATGTGTGTAACATCTCTCCTTTTTCATTTTATTTGTGTAAAAAACCAAAATTATATGACATCTCCATTAAACATGCTAATCATGAAAACATAAATCATTTCATCACTTGATCTAAATTTTAAATATGAAAATCAACTTAATACTTGGAAATTGAACTATAAGTACATATATGGCTTGTTGCATAAACTCAAATCAACTTTACTATTTTAAATCTATGCTTGTAAACTGAAAACATATACATAATTATTTCAAATACTGAAATCTAATACAACATCTAAAAATAATGTATAGCTTGGACCCTATTTGCACATCTATCGGAGCCCTCTAATACTAATATAAACCTATACTAAGCCTTACTCTAAAATAAGGCTCACCACTGGAAAAAGTTGAGTCAACCAAACTGGACTAAAATTGAACTGTACCTGCAACTATAAGAGGAAGGGAAAGGGGTGAGTCAACGGACTTAGTGAATGAGCTCTCACCCATCACCCACATGGGATAACCAAGGAATACATATAAAATACCATACATGCAACAATCATAATCATTTGATATTTAGATACATAGCTATATAAGAAAATATTTATCATTTCACAAATTCATAAACAAACAATTGTAAACTCACAAGCAACATGAAATTATCTTAACTAAAATGGGGTAGAGCCTAGGGACATACTATTTGCTGAGCTGAATAGATACATATATAATATCAAAAGCTGTAAAGTCAAATAGTCCCTGTCAGACAAGCTGTGGGTATCTAACTAGGTCCCATTTTCTGTATATGCTGTGGGGCAATATTGTTATCTGGCGGACAACTTGGTATCAAGGTTAATGATTTCATATAGTCATTAACTAGCTGTCTATTTCCTAATCTTTACTATCTAAACTAGTTTAACAAAACCCATAGTTGAAAAATAGGAACTTTGTCCCTTGCGAAGTGGAGCCCTTAAATTCTTAGTACACTGGGAGTTTTGGATTCATATAACTCCAACAATTTGACTTTAGCATAACTGTGGCTGTGATCATGCCTAACGGATCGCCCGTTTATAGACAACCTAATCTCAAGCCCACATAATATGTTTCTGGTAGTTGCAAAGAATCATACTGAATTTCATATCTCTTGGTACCATAAAACTGAAGTTCTAAGTTTATATCTTAAGCTAACATATTCTTATATACTTGATAATTCTAATATTATAGTTTAACGCACTGGGGTTCCAAATCATGAAAACTCTAAAATCATAATATCACTTTTGTTCATGAAACTAAATCATACTTTGTTCAACATTTTCCAATATATCTCAACAAGATAAATAAAAAGATTAATATGAAATCATAGCGATATCATAAACTTATAAAACACACTTGCTAAGAAGTCAATTTACTATAATATATATTTTCTTAATAGATCATTTCTCAAACATGTAAAACATTTTCATAACACACAACATGGTAATCATGGTCCTATGATTTTCTAAAATGCACTTTTTATGCCAAGAATCAAAATCATGAACTTACTAGTTTTATCATCACTCGTAAATACACTTGGTTGGTGGTAAACATGTGGGATGCTCTACTGTCTTTATTGGGGTGGAACATACTTTTGCTGCTGCTGTGATGAGTTGTTCCATATCATATTAGGGTGATATCTCCAATCAGGGTTATATGTGCTACTATAAGGGTCATACCCCTGTTGGGGGTTCTGATTCTAAGGTCTACTAGGGAACACATTGCTAGCAGCAACTAAAATGGGGTCCTCTTGCAGCTGTGGACATACGTCAGTAGTATGGGTATTATAAGAACAAATACCACAAGCTATTTGAGGTGAAGGAGCCTGCCTCATTCATCTTATCTAGTTTTTGCTCCACCTTGCTATTATCCACTGGAGACATTTCACTCACATTGCGGGCATTACTACCACCTTTGGATGCAAATTGCTGAGAGTTCTCTGCTATGTTCTTAATCAAAGTTCTAGCTGTAGTAGGAGTTTTGTCAACTAAGGCACCCGCCACTTGCAACATCAATCATGCTCATCTCCATGGCTAGCAATCCCTTATAAAAATACTGAATAAGTAACTGCTCTGGGATCTGATGTTGGCGACATTTGGAACACAATCTCTTGAACCTGTCCCAGTACTCATAGAGAGATTCACCTTGCAACTGCCTAATGCCACAAATATCTTTTTTGATGGCAGCTGATCTGGAAGCTAGGATCCAAAAATATGCGCTTCATGCCAGCCCAGCTGTTAATTGCTCCATGGGAGATATAGAAAAATCAGTCCTTAGTAGCTCCTTCAAGGGAAAATAAGAAGACCTTTAGCTTGATTTGGTCCTCCGTTATCCCCTGAGGCTTCATCGTCACACAAATCACATGAAACTGTTGTAAGTGTTTGTGTGGGTCTTCCCCAGATAACCCATGGAACATGGGCAAGTGGTGTAGGAGCCCAGACTTAAGCTCAAAGTCAACTTCATAATTGAGGCAAGTGATCCCTAACTGTTGGTAATTAAGATCTTGGGCAACTAGCTCCTTTAAAGTCCTATTATTCTCGACCATATTCCTTAAAACACTAGCAGCAGAATCAGAAAATTCAGGAGAATAATAAAAAAATTATTGAATTCCCTGTTTGTATCAGAAGAAGAGGGGTTGCCTAATAAGTTAATTCTCTCCCTCGTGACCTTCCTAAGCCTTTTGGCAATTTTCTCAATCTCCAGGTTAATAGGTAGTATGGGAAAATTAGGAAGGGAGCGGGTCATAAAATTAAATTACAGCAACAACCAATACACCAGGGAGCAAAGAAAAGATAAATAAAATTTAAATTAAACAAAACTGAATTTTTTTTAAAAAAAGACAATGCAGAAATTAAAAAACAAATGAATAAAATAAAATAAAATAAATAAAAATGAAAATAAATAAAAAAGAATTAACTCGAAACAAGAAAAAAAAATCAATTAGCACCACTCCCCCGACAACGACGCCAAAATTTGATGTGAGCTGTCGCCACCAGCAACAAATTAAAAATAATTTAAGTAACTAAATTACACCAAAAATGCAGTTAGGGTGCAATCCAGGTTATCTTACAAAAAAGTGTTCTAATTAATTCAAGAGATTTGAAGGATTTTTGGAATTATTGAGAGCAAAATTAGATTGAGAAAATATTATGAGAAGAATTACTTGCACAAGGAGTTCTTCGAATTAAGAATTGTTTAATCATTGGTTCAATAGATAAATTTATGGCAGTGGTTACGTTCATTAGTTATGCTATCATACAACAATGATACAATCTACTTAAACGTCATACAATCGCTCTCCCGCTAAAGGTTTGGTTAACATATGAACTAGTAATTCACAATCATGATTCTATGAACCTATGCCAGTTTGATTACCAATTACAGCAACCTAATTTCTAACAGAGTTAATTTCAATCCCTTTTCCCAATGATATCTAGAGTATGCACAAAAACGAATGCACAAACAAACAACTCTTAAAAACACAATTACGATAATTATCGCAATTGATATCAAAAGAGAAAGCAAACGGCGAAGAAAAATCAACCATATATTGCAATTAAAATAATAAGAACCTCAAGAACAATCTCAATCTTCAGTTATCTTTGCACACGGTAAAGAGATTACTCCTCCATAAGGGGAGTGTCACAATCGTTGTTGAAAGAAAGCTGTAAATTACAACCCAGAAAAATATCAAAATCCAATAATAACTGAGAACCCTAAGCCTAGAGAGAGAGTGGGAGATTTTTAGAGAGAGAGAGAAAAATCAAAAGTTGCGTGAGTGTCTGAGAATGAGTAAAGGAGAGAGCCAGAGCCCCTGTAGCTGTCGTTTCCTTTTTTCCGTCCTTGGGCTAGCCAAATTGGGCCCAGAACAACATGGATAGTAAACATATGACCACTTGGGCGGTCCTGCGAAGCGTTCCAGAAAAACGTGTCCTTCTTTTGTCATGACCCGATTTAGGAATGTGACCGGCACGTGAGAAATCTTATTATCATGTAAGCCTCATGACCTGGATTTCTCTATATGCACAGTTGAGTATAAAACTATTCAAAACACATTTTCATTTTTTACATATAAATCACCTGTTTATTAAGTCATACTAGTCTATGCTGAAATTTCATAATTCAAACTCTATAGTGTGTAATTCATAATACAAAACATGTATGAATAAAGCTGCTCTGAATTGAAATATTCGTAAGTGCTAACTTTTCGATACAAACTAAAATGTATTATGATATACAAAAATATAAACATGCTCTATAGTCCGGGATCCTGCTTGCATCTATACTGGAGCACTGTAGACAAACTATAAACACTTCACCCAAGTGAAGCTCACAACTAAAACTCTAGTACTGTTGAGAGGATAATGACTAAGAGAAATCTGCAGTAGCTGTTCTATCTGTAAAATAGGAGAAAGGAGAGGGGTGAGTTTTTGTGAAAAACTCAGTGAGTGAATTTCCACATGTAACCCCCATTCATAGGACATTAGAAAAGCAATGCAATAAAATAATAATAATAATAATAATAATAATAATAGTAATAATAGTAGTAGTAGTAGTAGTAAGGTTCTAAAACAGTCATGCTTATATTCATAAGTTCAAAATCACAATTTCCTTTACATCAATCTAACAATATCCTAATAGAAGAATAGAAATCTCTGTATGAAATTCTACCAATACATCTAGGCGTTACGCTCTGCCGTCCCCAGTGTATCATCAAGTTTTCTTATTATAAGTTTCAGATCACAACTGGGTGTTACGTATTGCCATCCCCAGTGTGGTGATGATTTCTCTATTTACTCCAACCCGGGATTACTTGGTACCAAGGTTAACGGATTAACTGCCATTAACACACAGCCTATTTCTCTATAGGTACTATCTGAACTAGTCTATTCATAACTCAAGTAAATCTGAAATCGTTTTAAATTTCTAGGTACTCTAAAAGCTTTAAATCCCTGTAATTCTAACAGTCTGACCTTAGCATAACTGTGACTATAAATTCATGTCCAAAGGATCACCCCTTGTAAACATTATGATTTCAAGTCTACAGAATATGTATCCACCAATTGTTCTGAATCATACAAAGATTCATGCTCAAAAATCTTTTATATCTAAATTTCTAAATCAATTCTCAACAATCAATTTCTAAATTTCTTTCATAAGCTTGAAAATACTAAAATCATGATAACAATCCTTAAATCTCAAGGTTCTCCAGTATCACTTGTATAATTCATATTCAATATAAAACAACCATTTTAACAATCATAATTATTTGATAATCACAATTAAAACCAACTCTAGATAGAATCATTTTATCAATAATGGTTCTATGAGTTTTCTAAAACATAGTTCATGCTAGTTTAAAATCGCAATTTCATAAATCAACATAAACCTCAAATCTTGTACAACAGTATCTAAAATCATGCTTTAAATCATAATTTTATGAAAATAACTCTAATAAACAACATAGAGATCACAAGTGTGAACCCACTCACCTGGATGGGTAGATAGTGAAAAACTAACACCAATAGCACAATAGCAAACAGAATTGACAGCAGTATCTGATATAGAAGTAATAGAATTGTAAATCAACTCCTAAAGCCTCCAAATACCCAAAACCTATCTCTAACAAGGTAGAAGACTTCTCTCCCTTGAGAAGCATAGAGAATTACCCTAAAAACAAGAAGGAAATGGAGAAAAAAGAGCAGAATCAAGAGAACACCATACTTTAAAGCCTTAGGATTGAAAGATTAGAGTTAGAATTGAGAAAAATTGAAGAAAATGGAGTTTAGAGGGTGACGAGAGGTTAGGGACGAGGCTTCTGGTGTTTTGGGGGTGGAGGGTTGTGTTTCTGCTTCGTTCCGCCCAATTTGGGGGTTTTTATAGGGAGCAGGGTCTCACTGACATTGCTATAGCGGTCTAACCACATCTCATGGTCCCCACAGACACACTTATGACCGCTATAGTGGTCCTAGACCGCTATAACAGTACCTCAGACCACTGCACCACATGAAACACTCTCTGGTGACCGCTGTAGCGGTGACAACAACCCCCAACTTCTACATTTTTTTTGTCTATGGCATGTGGGTTATCTCACTACTTACTGATTTACATTTCTTAATTCTTAATTTTAAGTTAATGTTCTTATTTATTTTACTCTCCATCAACTTTAAAACATAAATGTAAATAAGGAAATACCCCCCATTTGGATTCAAATAAAATATAAAAAAATCAAAACCCCAACAATTCAAAATCCAAATTTTGGATTTTAGTTTAAATCCAGAAATTTTCAAGATTTTCTAAACTTATAGGCTAAAAACGAAACGTTTATAGGTTTCGTAAAATTCATTAAAAATCGCTCTTTAACTTGTTTTTCCTCAAGGAACAATTACCGGGACTTTTGATTCCAAGATTGTGACTTTAGCATATAGCCCTCTAAGGAGGTGTAGGGTCAAGACTTAGTGAAATCTAAGACCCAGAATAACAGCTAAGAGTAACTAGCACCCTTCTTGGTTCATAAAAAAATTTTCTACACCTTCTATTTAAAACCCAGGGTATTACATGTTCATTGCCTAGATAGTCATTGACTGCCTGAGTGGTGAACAATATGCTTCAAAGCCTATTTTGAGCTCTAAAACATTCAAATTAGCTCTTCGGTTTAGAAATAAAAGTTGTACCTTTTTGAATAAGCTTTCCAATGCCGTAAGAATCACCCCAATCGGACATTTATAACTCTAGATATTGGAAAAACACTAACTACAGGCCAGACAACATCATAACCTCAATAGTGTTCTTGAGTCCTTCTTCTGCTCTAATGCACCAACCTAGAAGTCCATATTATCAAACAACACTCCCACAAAGAGGTTAAAAGCACAAAATACTTTCAAGAAATAATTATGTACCAAAAGCAATGTTTATAGCTATGAAATTAACCAATGATGCATATTGAAGACGAAATATAAATTCAGTAATTTAACCATCAATTAAGTACAATTCAAATGCAAAATGTCCAAAGTTAGGATGGAGAATGGGTGCATAAATGTATCTTATCATTTACCGTTTGAAGTTGCGAGTATGTGGTCACCACCAACTAGACTTAGAGAGCTTGAAATGGCACCAACTGCCTTAGAACAACCATAAACTCTAGATTAATTTCTAATAACCTCTAGATAGCTCTAATATAACCCCTAACAACATTGGAGGAGCACCCCCACTTCACAATAATGAGAGAAATAACAAGACCTAACTCAAGATCATAAAGGTATAGAGAGAATGGAGACATAAACTATATATATATATATATATTGATGATTTAGGGGAGCCAGATTGGAGAGAATGAGAGAAAAAGGATGAAAATAGGGAAGGGGGTTTCTAGTTGCGAAAAAATGGGGGAGGAAGAGAGTGGGGAAGAGTTTATAATGTTAAGGGCTCTCAGTAAGTGGAACACTGCCGTTTGGCACTATTCATGCCCTATTGACACCGCTGTAGCGGTCCTCAAACCCCAAAACTTCATACACTGTGACCACTATAGTGGTCTTGGACCGTTATAGCGGTGACAATAAAATTGGTTTAGCACCTTTGGATGCTCCTGACATCTGGATTGTCTCAATACTCACTTATTTACATTTTCTTAATTTTGAGTTATTAATTTTTAAACATAAGTGTAAATAAGGAAATACCCCCATTTGGATTCAAATAAAATATCATAAAAATCAAAATTTCAACAAAATAAAATCCAAATTTTGGGCTTTAGTTCAAATCCAGGGATTTTCAAGATTTTTTAAACTTGTGGACTAAAAATAAAATATTTAAAAGTTTCATAAAATCTATTAAAAATCACTCTTTAATTTGTTTTCCTCTTGGGAACTATTATTGGAACTTTTAATCCCAAGAAAATGGCTCTAACACATAGCCTTCCAAGAAAGTGTAGGATCCAAACTTAGCAAAATCCAAGACTCAGCAACATGGGTGGGTCCTGGAAGACCTTGAGGCTGTACGAAAAAAGGAAAAAAAAAACAATTGGTACGTGTACTTCGGGTATCACAATATGTGCACAACACTTCTCTATAAAATTTTTAATAGAGTCTCTACGAGTAATAACCATTACAAAAAATAAAAAATTCCTAGTATATTTCATTTCTATATAGTATATTCCTAGTATATTATTATGTTTTTTTTTTGTAATGGTTATTACTTGTATGGACTCAATTGAAAATTTTATAAAATATAGGGACCTAATTAAAAAATTTTAAAATATAGAGATCTGGTTGAAAATTAAATGAAATTATAAAGACATGTAGAGTAATTAAACCTAAAATTAACTATTAAATGTTGGTCCTTCTTAATAAATTTATCTAGCTCCACCGTTGATTTTAACCCTTGATTTTAGTTGGAGAAAGTGATTGAGAAAATGTGTGAAAAACAAGATCAATGGTGGGAGGAGTAATATCATGAGAACAATAAAATTAGATAAGAAATATATACCACATACTTTATTAATATTGGATGTGATGAGTAAGTGAAATGAGTGGAGACCACTTACTACATTCAATAATGATAAGGTGTATGATGTGTATTTGTTATGCAATTTTATTATTTCTATAACATTATTGGGTTGTGTCATGGAGTAAAAGATTATTTGCTCCCGGTGGAGAGAAGAATTTTTTCATCATGGGGTTAGGACGACTCGTAGGTGAAAGCTACACAGGAGAGGTTGAGCGTTGTATAAGTTTTGATTAAAAATTAAATAAATAATAGTTAAAAAATGATTAAGTGAAATAGTTTTTAATTTGTATTGTTGCACTGTCATTTGTCGGGCTGATTATATGATGTATATGTTCTCGAGGCAATTGTAACACTGCTCAACAAGAGCATCATTAACTAATTAACCAAATTGATTTGGACTAGTAAAACAATATATATATATATATATATCGGCCATTCTAATTAATGGGAATACAGAGAGAACCTCAAGAAGACGATTTTCACTCAACATACATCTTGTATGATATCAAACGTGTGATCACACAGTTTATACAGTGGCTTCTCTTGCTTCTGATGCAGTGGCATGAAATAAAAGCTTGTGCAAGATTCATGGGTTGTCGGGGTCACTCTCTATTTCCTTAGCCAGTTCTTTTGTGAGCTTGTCAGCACGATCATCAATTCCCCCGGCAAATGAATAGACACGGAATGCAAATTGGAAAGCCCTCCAAAGCAACTTACCACATTCTTTTCTTTTTCCACCACTTGTGTTTGATGCTGAATCTCTCTTAGCAGCATCACTGCGCCTTTCCTGCATTAAGTTAATAAGTTCAAGCAAATGCAAATAAAATGACAAACTATATTACTTCTAAATTGTCCTCAGTTTGTTTGGTCAAAGAATTGTTTGTGTTGGTAATTTTGTGACCGTTTCCTAACCTTTAGTGCTAGCTCCATGCAATTGGAGGAAACGTCCACCATTGCTTCTTTAATTTTTATAAGGATGTAGAAGTCAAATTCAATGTTGTGGCCCTTGAATTTCTTGGATTCTTCATCTTTGGTTCGCTCCAAAGCATCTAATTCCTTTTTGATCTGCATGTTGCTCGTGATTAGAATTAGAAATGCATGCACAAAGATAAATGAAATATCATCATTAAGAGGTTCAAGAATCAAAAGATTATGGATTACCTTATTGAAATATCGTTCAGCTTTGTCAAGGAGCTGACCCACAGGAGTCACTATCTTCCAATTTTGAAGCTCAGTGAGAATTGAATCCAACTTGTTATAGAGTGCTGCTGCCATTCTTATAGCTTCTAATCTCTTTGAGGGGAAACCTTCAAACCTTGATAGCACCTACACCACAATAAAACTTTATTTATATCATGGTAATGAGAGAGCCAACAAAAATAGGTGCATGGTACTTTGTGCAATTCAAATGGACATGAAAGTTTCCGGATAAAGGATCACCTGTGATTCATCAGTTAGATTCTCAAGAATGGATTCAACATCCTTGTGGAACTTGATCAACTCCTTCATGTCATTGGTCTTGAAATTGGTAATAGCAGATCTCAGTTCTATGATCTGCTTTGTGTACTTCTGAACATCATCTTCTATTTGTTGGAAGTAAGATGATCTAATAATAGGTGGAGGAAAAAAACAAAAAGGCAAGAAAATAAGAAACAAAAATAGAAAGAAACAAAGCATTGGCAGATTCTGGTGTTTTGAGACCTATTAAAAAGCATACCTTTTTGTCATCTCTGCGAGAGCATCAGCCATACCTTGTTTTCCTCCAGCGCTTGCTGCTCGAATTGCACCACCTCTCCCACCGCAAGATTTGCCTCTGAGGCTTGATCCTTCCACTTTTCCCTTGAGAGTTTGATACAGGTTGCTTAATTGTGTTGACCTCTTCAACTTGGTAGTTGCCTTGGGCCGCAAGGATCTCCCTACCCCAGGTGGAGGTGGTGGCAGGGCAATGCCTCCATTTCCATGTGGCATTGGCGGCAGAGGTGCTGGAACTGCTGCTGAATTTGAGGCCAGAGGTGGAGCAGGAGGTGATGGCATCCTAACTGCTACTGAACTTTGCTGCAATTCGGGTGCTGATGATGGAGCTGGCAGTGGAGGTGGTGGTGGCATTGCCATATTTGACACATTTTCTGTTGGAATTGGTTGTGGTGGTGGGACAGTGTTTGTCAGTATCATAGATGGTGTGTTAAGGGATACGGGTGGAGGTGAAGGTGGGCGTGGAGTTGGTAGTGTCAATGTTGGCGGAGGTGAATGTGATGATGATGCAGGCCCTGGTCCTTTCTGTGGTAGGGTAGGTGCTTCCAATGGTTTGGGAGATCGTTGTCGAATTGGCGGGGGAGATACTGATAGCCCCTCTTCTTCTTCTTCTTCTTCTTCCATTGCTTGAGTTTCATCTGTTTCCCTATGATCACCACTTGTTGTGTCCAAATCAAAAATCATACCCTCTGATGTGTTCTTTCCATGATTTGTATCTTCGCGATCAATTTCGACATCTCTGGTTGGTTCCCTTTCTATTCTATTATTCTTGGCTTCCTTGTGGTGTGGTGACATATGGAAAGACAAACGCTTCAAATCAATTGGGTTAAGCTTTCCCACTGCCTGAATTCTTAGAGACCAAAGTGGTGAGGTACAAGAAGATCTTGGGCTGTCTCCAATTCTGGCAGTGTATTTCATCGGTTCAGGAAGGACAGATTTTGGTGTAGCAGGAGATGAGCTGCAGAAAAATGGGCTGGATTGTGGGCTGAATTCTTTCTTTTGCTCATCTTCTTCCATGATATCAAACTTATCACTTGCAATGTTGATTAAACAATCAAGTGTGGCCAACATTGTTTCACCTGCAGAACAGTTTAACTCAACTCAAAAATCTATCAAATTCAATTGTTTTAGTCCCTTGGCAGAATTTCTTATGTTGTTTCTTTCACAAGGACATTAAGATTGTTAATTAGATACCAAGTTGCCGCATATTGCTGCTATCCTTGCATGATGCAAACTCAAAATACTTCTTGTTGTGCATGCAATCATTATTCATCATCCATGACTCTCCAATAGACTTCAAAGCCTCACAGAAGTAGGCTAGGCCCTAGTGGAAAATTGTTTACATTTGAGTATTGTATGAGACTAAGATTTCAGTACAATGATCATAATTAATTAGGATAATTTTCAAGGTTCAAATAATAAATGTTGAAACCTGATCTGTGGACTTGTCCTTAATCTTTGTCACTTTGTTTCTTGGTATGATCCGGGGGTAAAGCCTTTGCAGATCATCCAGGGTTGTAATAACCATCTGCAACATGAATGATGAATGATAGATATGGTGGAGGCAAGAACAATGGTAGGAGCAATGCTATTTTAATGTCCAAAAAGTACCTGACGTAAGGAAGCAGAGTTGTTCAAAGGGGCAAGGTCCATGATGTCCCTGAAGACCAAGATCTTGTTATGGACCTCCATCATTAAAATCAATTGGTCTGCACTTACAAATGACCACTCCATTGACTCTCCCTTTGGAGGCTTCTTGGGCGTGCTAGAGTTTTTCATCCACTGCACATGTGATTATATGCCATTCAATTTTTGGGCGTGGTAGAGTTTTTCATACAGAGAATCTGAAATAATAAATTTAAGACTATAGTTCCTATGTCGTCTATGCAGGCTACTATGTACCTCTTGCAGTGGTAATATGCCATTACATTTTTTTTCCCGAGAAAGATTCTCTACTTTTTTTTTTCCTTTTGATCAAAAATTTCTAGATAAAATTTTATGAACCAAGGTATCATGACCATGCAATTCCAATTTTCTGCAAAATTGAAGCATAGAACGTACGGTGTCGGGAACAATAATAACGATGATAAATAAAACACATTGGAGCTGCTTTGTCAAATCAAAATTTGAGTATCATAAAAAATCTCAAACATACAGGTTTTGAGTTTGAACTTAAAAATATCGATTGTATTTATTTTTAAGTTTTGCAGCTTCTTGTCTATAGGGAGTGTTTGGAACGATACAAGAATGAAAATGGTTTGATTTATGTTTAGTTAGGTGTTGTGTTTGGACCTTTAACAAAATAAGAAATGATTTCATTTATCAAATCTATGTGACTTATTTCCTTTATTTTTGAAATTTTCTACCAAATTTGTAATTGATTTGATTCGGTTCCAATTTAAATAATTCAGAACACAATTTATTATATTTTAAATATAAGATTAAATTTATAAATCAATTCAATTCCTATTTTGTTTAATTATTTCAAATATAAGATTTATCTTATAAATTAAATCATTTCAAATTAGATTAAATTATTTCCTAATTTTCACAATTCCAAATACTACATAGCAGATGTTTTGAAAAGGAAGAAGGAAAGGAGTACAAAGGTGAGAATCTTACCTCGCAAGCATATGACTTTCGTCGATGGAGCAATGGCTTCAAACCACATAATCTCACGGTAGCCATGTGGTCTTAAATTGCTCCTATATATATATATATATATATATATATTGACTGAAAAACGTACTGCAACAAAATAAAATTTAAGATGTGCCAAGCACAACTTCACAAAACGCGTATAAGCATGCTGACATGTTCAGCTTCAAGAGACAAAACCCACAACAAAATAATTATTTTAAAATGGTTCTACATTTATGTATATACAAGAGAATTAAACCTCCAAGCCATTATTCTGAATAAATAAAAAGAAAAACAAGGTTGAGAAGCGAATACTCAAATTGGGTTGATATTAGAGCATTCAAGACATGCACGCAATACTAGATGTTGTGAATTGTAATGGAACTTTCTCAAGAAGAGAGAGGCTTATATATGTAAAAGACACCTTGCCCCTCCTTTGTTGTGGATTTGTTGAAGAAGTTGTCTAAGGCTTTTGTTTAGTGTTTTTTATGCTGTGTCTTCCATCACAAGTATCGCAATAGTTAACTGATATAAAAGCAGGCAGCACATTGGTAGTTTCATGAATTGCTATGTGAATTCGAAGACACCAAAAGGCTATTAACTAGGGAAAATAGTTGGTGGGGAATGGTGCTACTTGTAATGACCAAAACAATATGCAGTTAAAGAGGAAAACGAGAGAAAGGAGAACTCCTTTATTTTTCACATTAAGATGAGTATTTCTGTGATTCACTCACTACCCCACATAAGAAGGTGTCGTTAATTACAACAAGAAAAATAGTAAATAAAAGCAAAATAGTAAAAATAGCTAATTCTGTTCAACGCTAAAACAGAATAACAGTGTAACGTGATTGAAAAAATAAAAATAATAGACACGAATAACAGTGTAACGTATGGGTGTTGTAACTAATTTCCTGCGACATTATGCAGAAAGGCTGATTAAACAAGCTCTCACCCTATACTTTGCCTATGCCGCTTTAAATAAAATCATTCTCGTGCTTGCGCACTTGCTATATTCAAAATTCTGTGTGAGGGATGCATATTAGGAGTTGACCTGCTGGCGTTGACCGGGGGCCGAGTGTCCCAACTTCATGATGGCAGCTATGTAATGTTGGGCAATTACAAAAGGGTGATGCTATTTAAACACCCAAAAAATGGGTGTCTACTAGGACACCCACTTAATAACCATTAGATGTGATGTGATAGATGAAGAGTGTGGGATCCACCATCACATCTAATGGTTGTTAAGTGGGTGTCTCAATAAACACTCACTTTTTGGATGTTTAAATAGTATTTTTGTTCTAAAAAATAATTGTTTCAATATTAATTATTTTGAAAGTAATTCTCCTAAATTATGAACCAAACGTAGCCAAGCTACGATAACGTTTATAGACGTTACTAACACCAATAACAAGATTCCGGTGAAATGCAGTTCTCCCCTAGTCATCATATTATAAGATTCACCTCTCTTGTATTCAGCAAAATAGCACAGGAATGGTGTTCAATAAGGTAAACATACAGGTTATTTAATAAAATCCCTGCTTGGATAAGACCTCCCCAGTCGACATCTGTATATTTTTTTACGGGTTCATCATGGACATCTTAATAACGATAGAAAGTAAGAATTGATACGCCAGTGCATACCATAAGTTTCTTTCTTTTATTATTGCAAGGCCGGTGCTACAACTATTAATATATAGATTGGATGTTAAACATATATATAGCTAGCAAGGGGAGATACTTAGGTGGACTGAGAGCAAGAGATAACACTTGTTCTGATCCATTTATTAATTGATACATAAATTTTGTAGGTTATTATTGTTTCCCATCTCCCTATATTTTTAATGCAATAGCTGATTTGTCAATCACTAAATAGAATAGAGCAAATATTTTCTTTTAGGTATCTAAGTATTTCTGAGTTGGCAAGTTGGGGGATTCATGCCCTCCCACCTTACCTACTGAAACCCCAGCCCACACGCTGGTGCATGCGCTCATTGACCGATCTACACTTGAAAAATTATTAAAGAGTACAAATGTAACATTTTATTCTTATAAATACTCACAATAATGTTTACAGATCCCACAATCAAGTGTATATCATACATAATGTTACTGGAACCCATTTTACAGTGAATACATATGTAAACGTGAAGTCCCTCCCTAAACTTTTAGAGTTTTACTATTTTAATTCCCAAAGAATGGGTGTGTATTGAGACACTTATTTTATTATCGTTAAATATGATTGATAAATGAGATAAGTAAGGACTATCATTATATTAAATGATGATAAAATTAGTGTTCCAATAAACACCTACTTTTTGATGCTGAAATAGCAAAACTCAAACTTCTATTACAATTACGATTACTGAAACAAGTGAGAAGCACGTAACGAACAAGCCATGCTCGTTTTTATTTTATTCAAACATTTTCGATCCAACCTAATAGCATCACTTGTGGAACTCTATCTTGATTCCTCCAATGGTGACATGCCCTTTTCCAAACGTTGGAACCAAAGTCACAACCACCTGTTCATCATCTTCAGCACCCAAATCTTCCAACAACTCGGTTATCCCAAGCCTCAACCGAGTCTTCATCTTGCCCTGCTTGTGTTTGTGTTTATGTGGCACACTCACAAAGCTCCCGGCAAACTCAGTCTTTGTTGGTCCACCCGGCACATCATCTTCATCATTGATATACACATCAAACTTCACCGCCAAATCTCTCTCAAACTCAATCCCTTCCACCACCAACACCTCCTCCTCCTCCTCCTTCTCCTCCTTACTCCTACCCTTCTTCGGCCTCTTCACAACAACTCTCACAATTGAATCCAAAAGCAAGGGAAACTTGGGTTCTTCTTCAGCAGCATGTGCTGCACCAACACCAAGACCCTTTGCAACTGCCTTCTGAACCTTACCTTTAACACGCGATTGCGGCTTAGTTTTCCATGGAATAGGAACATCTTGGTAAACATACCCAAGCTTCTTAGTGTCAATGGCGTCCTTAACCTTCACACGAACAAGGTTCTTATTCTCATCATAGAAAACAAACGCTGCTTCCAACCAATCCGTGTCAGTGAGATCTTTCCTTTTCCCACCAAGTGTTCTCCATATGGACCACATCCTATCAATGTTGGAATGGTGAGAATAGAAAATAGGGTCCCTCGCCGCAGAATAGAAGGTCCCCATGTCCTCAAGGTTAGGTTGTGTGTTATCACCAGTCCATATATGGACAGTACCATGAGGAATACCCTCCACAGAGCCACCACCAGGATCACTCTCATCTCCGGCGCGGTAAGCGCTTCCAAAGAAGAGGCCAGGCCCGTTGGAGCTTGACACCAAGTGCACATACATGGCGTTGAGATTGGCTTCTATTTGCTGCTGATTCGTGAGGTTCTCGTCGGTGCCATTGTAGCTAAGATCAACAAGCGTCGGTGGTTGATGATTGGCATTTCGGAGAGAATCATAAAGCGGTGACTTAGGATCAGTGTACATTGAAGGGATTGGCAAGCTTACGTCCCAGTTCCAATACGGGAGAGCGAAATTGGGGTCCAAATCTTGGATCAAGCTCCCCAAGATTCTCTCATAGAAGTAAAGGTACCAACGGTGGAACGGGAAAAAGAGCCATGAATTGTGGACTTGGAGATCAAGGTTAGGGAACCCTACTTGGTGATATGCACCATCACAATAGGCGCAATGGATGTTGGCTTGTTGGGTGAAGTTTCGTGGATCATCGGCAGGGAGGGCTTTCATGCGACGAACGGCTTCTTTGTAGTTTTTGAGATAGGTGGCATCGACCAAGTGTGCAGCTGGTCTAACCTTAATTTTTGGATTCACTGGAAAAGAGAAGTCTATGATGTTTGAGGAGGTTGGAGGGCAACAATTGATTTGTTTGGCACCTGAGGGTAGGTCTGGGGGGCCGCACTTGGTCAGGTCTGGAGGCAAGATTGGAGAAGCAAGGGATAATGAGTCATTGGTGAGTGTAGTTGCTGCACCATAGAGCCCTCCTAAGCCAAGTAGGATGTTTCTTCTGTCAAACATTCCTAGATTATTATTAATGGATGTTTCTTGATGGGTGTCTTTTTGGTTTTCTGGGTCACTATTACTATTACTACCCTTTGTGGCTTTGCATGACACTACTCTGGAAGCATAGTATTGGCTTGGCTTTCCTACTTTTGGGGCCTTGGACCTGGGGTTTCTGAGCAAGGGACAGAAAGATGTTGAGGAGGTGGAAAGGGAGGTTCCGGAAGCAGCATTGTTGGCTGTGATAGAAATGGTTGGAGGGCTTAGAGAAGCCATGATTGTTTGTTGGTTTTGCTGCAGCTGGGTGTGCTTATAGCTTGTGGGTTTCCTCGCAATTTATAGCCATGTTTGAGTACGCTTCTCTAACATTTTGTTTATTGTATTCAAACATAACACCTTATTAATTATATTTAGAGTTGGGACAGTCTTATTGCAACAATGATAAGTGGATGTTCGATTGAGACACTCACTCTATTATTATTGGATGTAATATGTGGGTGAAAAAAATGGAGGCCACCATCATATCCAATGGTAAAGAAATTGGTATCCCAATTGGACACCTACTTGTAAGAGTTGAAACAACATTTTTGTTAGAGTTGTATTATTTTGACACACAAAAAATAGGTGTCTATGGATATCCATCTAAATCTAAGTGTGGAGGATTAGGATGAAGGGTGTTAAAATGAGAGCCTAAAAAAATTTAAGGATAATAGATTGGGTGTCTGCACAGAGCATAGATTACAAGATATTGGAAAAAAAAAAAACCCTTTTAAATATATAACTATCTTTCATCTTACTTCCGTGTTCATATCTCTGGTATCTTCTACATATATTAATCAATGACCATGCGGTTGTATATTAATGTATCACATATGGTTATATTGAATTCTTGGCTGTATCATCATCATTGTTTATTATTTGCTAGATATATAAGGCGGTTGGTGGGAATTTCTTGGATTGGCACAATTTCAACAGTTTATTTTTATGCATTTATAATAAAAATGGGATCTATCAATTTTATTTGTGATATACTTATTTATTTATAGATCTCACTATCTTTATTATCGAGGTATTTAAAGATGAGGTGTTAAAATTGTACTCACCTAAAATTTTTTCATAGCAGTGAAACTTAACTTCCACAATACTGGGTATACTATCGTGACTTAAGATCTTATAAATTTGTGTATTTCTATATAAAGAATCAGTTTTGTAGTTTTTTTTTCTTCATTTGTGTAGTTATCATTTATAATCTATAATATAGAACTATGTCACTTTAATTAAAATTTTCAACTGTCTAAACCATGTATGTGTTCATTGTCATACGAGTTAATGTGTCTTCAAACGAAGTACGAATGCAGATGATGGCAGGACGATCTAACGACAAACATACTCAATTGGGGATAGCAATACTTACTACACACATGCCTGAATATGATCACTAAGTTACTTCTACGAATAGGTGATTTTTTTTTTTTCTCTGAGAACTTCCTACGATTATACTAGTTTTGTTTACAACTTTTCATTGCTTTCACACAGCTCTAATTTTCATCCAGCAATTATGTAAATCGAGAATGATGTCCAGGTTACACACACACACACACACACATATACATATTGTACCTTTTTGTTATCTTATTACCTCATTGTCATCACGTCTCTCTCTAAAAAAGTTATTGTTTGAATATGTTTTTATTTTACTTCTGTAATCTAATGGAAACCAAGGTTTCTTCGCTTAATCTTATAATTCAATCACATTGACTTGATTTTAGATTAGTTATACCAAACCCCTCTTATCTGTTATGTATGTTAACATTAATATATTCGCTTAAGGTAATTGATGCGGTCAGTTGTCTTTGTCGATAATGTTTTTGCCTTCGTTTGTTGTCTATTTATATAATTAACTGGCTAGTTACGTTGTTAATGATATTCAAAGTTAATTCTACCAAACCAAATTGTCTGATCAGAAGTAAGAACTTAAGCATATAAAGCATGTGCAAGTATATTTGAGACGGCAAGAATTTTGACTATTATTTTCGATCTGGAGAAGATAACACTGGGTAGGGATTACCGATTAGTTGTGTTTTTGAGATGACATATAAATGTTATATTCGTCTCCCAATAAGCCCGTGTGGTTTGCGAAATAATTTTTCACCCCTGAAAAACTGTTATATCTGTCTCCCAATGACGGTGTATGGTCAACCACCCTCGAGTGGCGATCCCAGCCTCTCCCAGCGATGGTCCGGCATGGAGTGGTGGTGGCCCAGCCATGATCAATGATTTTTGTGACTCGTGATTTTGTATAGTTGCATTTTTTTCATGTTTTTTAGTGATAGATTTTTTTTGTATTTCAAGAATTACATGGATTGCGCGATGAGTTTTAAACCTAGAACCTCAGACGTATCATCCAAATTCCTTACGACTAGATCGATCCCGTTGGCTTTTTGAGTGATGGATTTTGTTATGCCTTACGCAGCTTTTTCTTTTTTAGGTTACTTTGAGAGCTGATGCCTAATCACTCATCTCATTGGAAAGTCAAGTCTTAATTAATTATAGGAAAAAAAAAAAAACTGATACAATCACAATATAAATAATCTTACAGAGACGTCATGTACACGCAAGACTGTACGTAGTTTTCTTTTTGTTTACCTTCTTTTTACAATAGGATTTGACACGGTTAAGAAAAATACATGAAAGACACATTAGTCCCAATTAATTCTATATATTATGTCCTGTAATTTTTCAAAATTTTGAGTAACTAGCTTGCTTGCCAATGTGATTCATGACTTTTTCTTTTATCGTTAATAGGAGTATTTCTAAATATATTATTATATATAAGATTAATTTCATTTCGTAACGCAACTAAGAGGTTATAAATGAACTCCTTCTAATCTTTAAGTAACAAGGGACTTTCTCACGTGGTGTTGGAGGCCAATACAGCTGGTGCAGTTGGAACTACACCAGTAGGAACTACAAGTTCGTTACGGATGAACTTTCAATAATAATAAACAAAAAATAATAATAATAAAATCATGTGGATTAGGATGCACAATCCATTTGCCTTTCTCTAGACCTACAAGTGCGCCAACGAGTGCGGACACATATGGTTGAACTTTGGTTTAATATCCTATAAGAGCGTGAAGAATTTGAATCAATTGGCTAATACGATGACCTTATTAATGGAGCAATATATAATTCATTCTACAAATCCTCAAAGGGATTAGGAGTGAGGTCTTCTTTGGCCTTAATGGAATATGGCACTTATATCTCCGCCTAAACTTTCTTTTCAAAGAAAGGGAGAAAAAAAAAAACACTAAGTTATCGAATTTGTCTAAACCTACAAGCTAACACGATTTTTCTTTTAACATGACGTGCAAATATCCGGCCTGCAAGAACGATACATACATATACTAACAAATCTATTTATATACTATAAAGGAATAGCATTTGAATTATTAACGTATAGATGGCAAGACATGTTCATCGAATCTTTTTCTTTTTTTTTTCTTATATAGTTTAAGTTAAAAGAATATAATTGAATAATCATAGAGAGATTGACCATTGCTACAAATATTTAATAAAAAATTAAGTAATAATTTAAAAATAGGTTGACATTGGATCCATTACGTTTTTTATATTCAACTTCAAATAAAAATAATAATAAGAAATTTGAATTAAATCTCAAATTAATCCTTGACAAAGATATAAAATATGAATTTTTGGTCCTAAAAAATTTTTGATATCAATTTGGTCATAAAAAAAATAATTTTATTTTTATTTAGCTTAAATGTTAGCCTCTGTGAAGAAAATAATAGGAGTTTGATTTGTTATGTTGTATAATAATATATCATATTTTGTGACAACTGACACATTTGGAGCCGAAATCGTCTATATAAAGCTGCTCTAGAATTTCAAATGGTCACTAATAAAAGTAAATGTTGAACGTTAAATTGCTCATCAGATTCAATGTAAAGCTGCACAGTAATTTATTACTAATTTTTTACGCCAATACGACCATATTATGTTTCAATCTTTTTTTTTTCTTCCTATTATTAACTACATTCATGCATCTTTAAAATCTAAAATTTGTATATCATTCTTCAATTTCTATTTTATTCTCACATATCTCAAGACAAAATGAGATAATTTACTATTCTATGAAATTTAATTGGGAGTCATATCATCATTTTGAATGTGAATTATTAAACTAAGGAGACTTAGACAATTAGAAGTATTGAAATAAAAAAAAAGTGAATACTGCAAACCAAATGGAACCATTATGGCATTATTTATATACATGTCATAAAAATGATTTTTAATCGCAAAAAAAAATATAGCGGTAAATTAAAAATAACTAGTATAGTTACGTACGGGATTCAACCCTTCACCTAAAACACCACAACAAAACAAGGCCAGTACCGACTGAAAATTTTAGTTATTAGAGAAACCAGCTTAAACCACATGCACATGCTCGTCTTAATTTTGATTTAATTTATTCAAACTTTTGAAACTCATCATCATGGATCATCACTTGTGAAACTCTATCTTGATACCTCCAATGGTGACATGCCCTTTCCCCAACTTTGGAACCAAAGTGACCACCACGTGCTCATCATCTTCGGCACCCAAATCCTCCAACAACTCCGTTATCCCAAGCCTCAACTGAGTCTTCATCTTGCCCTGCTTGTGTTTGTGTTTATGTGGCACACTCACAAAGCTCCCCGCAAACTCAGTCTTTGTTGGCCCACCCGGCACATCATCTTCATCATTGATATACACATCAAACTTCACCGCCAAATCCCTCTCGAACTCAATCCCTTCCACCACCAACACCTCCTCCTCCTCTTCCTTCTCCTCCTTACTCCTACCCTTCTTCGGCCTCCTCACAACAACTCTCACAATCGAATCCAATAGCAAGGGAAACTTGGGTTCTTCTGCAGCATGTGCAGCACCACCAACACCAAAAGTCTTCTCGATTGCCCTCTTAATCCTAGTTCTATGCGGTGTAGGCTTAGCATTTAACCATGGAATATCAACATCTTGGTAAACATATCCTAGCTTACTAGTATCAAGACAATCCTTAACCTTCACACGTACTAGTTTCTGATTCTCGTCGTAGAAAAGGAACCCTGCTTCTAAACAATCCTGGTCTTTGATATCGTTTCTTTTCCCACCAAGTGTTTTCCATATGGACCACATTCTATCCACGTTAGCGTGGTGAGAATAGAAGATAGGGTCTCTAGCAGCAGCATGGAGTGTTTCCATGTCCTCAAGGTTAGGCTGTGTGCTATCACCACTCCACACATGGACAGGACCGTGAGGAGTGCTCTCAACAGCGCCACCGCCAGGATCACTCTCCTCTCCGGCACCGTAAGCACTGCCGAAGAAGAGACTCGGAGACTTCGAAGCCGAAACTAGTTGCCGGTACATTGTGTTGAGATTGGCTGATACCTGCTGTGCAGGCGTGATTTGGCTTTCACTGCCATTGTAGTCAAGGTCAACTAGCTTTGGAGGTTGGTGATTTGCATCCCGGAGTTGATCATAAAGCGGTGAATTAGGATCTGCGTACATTGAAGGAATCGGCATTCCATCGGAGGAGTCCCAATTCCAAAAGGGTAGAGCGAAATTGGGGTCCAAATCTGGGATCAAGCTCCCCAAGATTCTCTCGTAGAAGTAAAGGTACCAACGGTGGAAGGGGAAGAAGAGCCATGAATTCTGGACTTGGAGATCAAGGTCAGGGAACCCTACTTGGTGATATGCGCCATCACAATAGGCGCAGTGGATCTTAGCCTGTTGGGTGAAGTTTCGTGGGTCATTGTCAGGGAGGGCTTTCATGCGGCGAATGGCTTCTTTGTAGTTTTGGAGAGAGGTAGCATCGACTAAGTGTGCAGCTCGTCTAACCTTAATTTTTGGATTCACTGGAAAAGTGAAGTGTATGATGTTTGAAGAAATTGGAGGGCAACAATTGGTTGGTGTGGCACCTGGTGGTAGGTCTGGTGGACCGCATGTGGTTAGATCTGGAGGCAAGATTGGAGAAGCAAGGGACAATGGGTCATTGGTGAGTGTAGTTGCTGCACCACAAAGGCCTCCTAGGCCAATGAGGAGGTTTCTTCTGTCGAATGTACCTGGCTCTAATTGGGTGTCTTTGTTTTTTATTGGATGGTTTTGTGGGTAACTATGGTCACCCTGTGTGTTTGTGGCCTTATTGCATGGCACTACTGATCTGGAAAGATAGTATTGGCTTGGCTTTGGTACTTTTTGGGCCTTGAACTTGTGGTGGTTTCTGATCAAGGGACAGAAAGAGGAGGTTTGAAGGGGGGTTGCGGAGGGTGCACTGTTGGCCGTGATGGAAAGGGGCGGAGGGTGTAGAGAAGCCATGATCAAATTGTGTGATGCAGGAGATGTCTCTATCGCGCTAGCATTTCGTAACGAAGTTGTGAAGACTGTTCTATTCAATAAAGAATATACTATTGAAGGTTGACATCGGCATTAATAAAAAATGACCATGTGGGTGTAGATAATCCTGATGCAATTAGGGCCGGAGCTAGAGACATGAAAACAATGGCAATTGTTGGAGTAGTTGGAGACTTAATCACATTTATTATTCGTGATGAGTTTGTACTTAATTTGTTCAAGTAACATTTTTTTGGAAGCTAGCAGTTTGACCGGAAGGGGCCATCCTTAAGCAAATAAAACAAAAATATAAAGCATTGTGCACGGTGCAAAGTGCAAACTAAAATTGCAGGAGTGATGTTAGAACACCTGATAGAAATCACGAGGTGATTGAAAGAAATGGAGAGATCCACCAGGTCATCCAAGAACTAATGAAATACCTAGACATTTTGAGTGCACCGAAAAAAAAGAAAAGGACCTAGACATTTTGATAACTGTCTAAAAATGTCTGGTGAACGAAGGAACCTAAACGGCCAAAACACTAGTTACAAAAAAATTTTATTTGCTCTTTTTATCGGATAAGTAATACAATACTATCAGATTCTCAAGTAGAGAAGAGCAAACTGAAGAACAAGACATAAAAAACAAAACAAAACCAAGTATAATTTTTTTCCCCTCTTATTTCCTCTAAAAAGCTAAATTCACAGACACGCTTTTGATTACGTGTGAGCCGCCCCACAATGCCGCGCTGAATCAAATATTATTCGTCACCTGCTTTACCTAATCTAAGTTTCGTTGCCGTGCGAGTCACTGAGTCATCCCTGACGAAGTCCAAACACAGATGAGATCAGGAATCAGGACGATTAAACAATAAACAAATACTCAACTGGGGATATGTAGTTCACGGTTCTTTAGGAACTTATTATTACTATTAAAGTGTGTTTGCCTCCATTGTTTTGGCGCGATCTTCGTATATTGTTTTTTTAATAAGGTGATGTTCATTAACAGTTATATTATATAGATCTATGGATTGGAGCCACTGTGATCTAATGTGTGGAGAAGAATGATGTCTTCATATTCTCTTAGTTTCGTTGCACGTTTCTTCTATTCTATATGTTATTGATGAGGAATTACTGGTAGGCGTGTATTTTTCAAGGTACTGCATCTGTTATTTTCTGTTATCCACTTGACACAAGGAAAGAATATTAAAAATGCATTCACATTGACTAGGAATAACCAGGAACGACAAAATAAAATAATCGCTGGATAATGTAGGCCCAGTCCCTGACCGTCTCCAACGGGCAACCAGCGTGTCTCTCGAAGGCTGCAATAGTGGAAAACCCAATTCCACTCTCTCTTCCACATCGGTAGTCTTTCTGGCCTCCATCCACTAAATCCAACTCTCTGGATTTTTTAATTTTTTAAATGCACCTCGATCACTCGACCGCACAACATACGCGCAAAATGAAAATCCTTCGTTTCAAAATCTATGGAGTGTGAATGTGGCCACGTGGGGCAATCACCACACACACTTCCATTCTCAATTGTGCTATGTAGCTATCGCAACATACTAGGGTTCACCTTTCTCAATTGTTTCCTTCCTCATGAATCAATAGAGCCAAAAAATTGAAGTCAAGTTTGACCAATTCCACCAACATGTTTGGGGAACAAATTTCAGTGTTTAGCATCATAGCCACGATTTTCTAGCCACACCACACCAAAGTAAAGAGGATTACAGAGATAGGGTTTTTGGTTCTCGTTTGCATAGAGAGAAAGATATAGATGGCTATCCGCCACCTCCTCCATCTTTGGGCAATCGTCGCCGGAACGACCATCCGGCTCCTTTGCCCCCTCCTCTTCTCCTCCTTTATCGCCTTCGTCCCGTCCTGTGGTGCCTCCACCTGCCCCATCCTCTTCCCCGTCCATTCCTTCCTCACCTACACCCCAACACTTCTTACTATTGTCTTTACCTTCCACGCCTTCTTCACCGAACACATTGCGCTCTCTAGCCTCTCCTTTCCCTCCAATTACACTGTTCTCTTCCAATTTGTGAGGCCCAAGGTATGTTTACCTCTTCCACAATAGAAAGAATGCTTCATGGCGGTGAGAGAAGAGCAAGGACGAGAAGCAGAGGTTCAGTGTACCAGCAAATATGGGATACGAGGCAATTGACGAGGTCTGGTGACGAGAAGGGTATGGCGGCGTTGTTGTGCTCCTACGCTCTCTCGGTGAGCTCCGCTACACCTTCCCCACTAGGCCACCACCACCCTAGCTCACCCATTAGATTCATTGTTCGGTTCACTTTATCTTTGTTCATTAGATTTTAACATTGTCTTCTACTATATTTGTGTTAGATTAATCTTCCCTAGACTATTTCAGTTTTCTTTATGATTGTTGAGATTATTTTCTTTTGGTGGATTGTTGATTTAGGGTTTTGATTTTGGTTATGGTTGTGGTTTTTTTTTCTAAGTATTATTGAAGCAATTGTTTCTGTGCTCTCAAACCAATAATGGTTCATAGTGATTCTAATTCAAGGTAACAATATTTTTGTTCTGTCTTTTTTTTTACAAGTGTTTTGAACGTATTATGCTAATGTTTGTTATTTCACTGCAGTGTGAAACTGGAACTTGGCTTGTTTAGTCAATTTATTGAGAAAGTGAATAATTTTCTCATTTTGAAGGGTATGAATATGAAGTAAGCAAAAAAATCAATGGGGGTTTTGTGAGCTTCTACCCCTAATTTGTTCCATCTAGTATGTGTTAGGTATAATGTTAACTTTCATATATTCATAATCATTGATTAATGAAAATTTATGATTTTGATTTTCTTTTTCTTTGGTCAAACCAATTCTTTTGGTCTGAAAAATCATTATATTAAAATTCTATCAAGTATTAGTTTTGATTAGCCTTTTCCATCTTCTTTTGTCAAATAACTCTGTTTTCTGTTGCTTATTGATTTGTCGGCTTGATCTGAATTGTTTTTGTGTGATATCCTATTTGCAGTGTGATTTTTCAATGAATGATGTTTTTGTTATTTTAATGTGATTTATATGTTGTCACTACCAGAAAAATAGCGGTTACCGACGGATTTTTTGAGTTACTGACAGAAAAATTTATTACCGACGGAATTACCAATGGATTTTGTCAACCGGTAATAATGTCGTCGGAAATCATTACCGACGGAAATAATTTGTGAAATTTTTACCAACGGATTTTTCGACGAATTATTTAAAAAAAATCCGTCGGTAAATTGATTCATATAGTCGTAAGAAAAAATGTCGGTTGAAATTTTTACCGACAGATATTCCGTCGATAATTTTTTATATTTTTTAATTTACCGATGGATTTTTCGTCGGTAATATTACCGATGGAAAATCCGTCGGTAATGGTTCAAAATAGAATTGTATATTTCATTTGTTTATTATTTTACCGACGGAAAATCCATCGGTAATCATAAAATCCGAAATTTTTATTTTTTTATTCTTAATATTCACCGATGGAAAATCCGTCGATAATCATCAAAATCTGAAATTTCTATTTTTTAATTTTTTCTTTACCAATGGATTTTTCGTCGGTAATATTTTTTATGAAATTTTTTTTAATTTTATCGACGGAAAATTCGTCGGTAATTTTTTTATTTAAAAAAATAAAAATTTGTAGTACAACATACATCCCTTCAAACAACAATCTATTTTTTCTGATTTTAGCCCAAGTTTTGAAACTAATTTCTTAGCCTGATAGAAATCCTTTGGAATAGAACTAGGTTGTAGACTAATTTCACTCATCAATGTTGCCCATTGGTCAAACACATTTTGACTTTGGTTTGCTTCTGATTTTATAGTTAATATCCTAACCGCTAGAGACAACTCCGAGTGTACACACCCTTCCCACAGAGGGACTTTCTCAGCCTCCAATATAGAGAAAAAATTCTTAGCCTCGGCATTAGGAGCCTCGACAGAAGGTTCATAATCTGCATGAATTTGAGGACCAACTGCATCATAAATCATTTCCTCATATCGCCTAGAGTTATCCTCCTAATTAACATTTCCGGTGACATGCTCACCAATATTAACTCTACTTGAACTACTTATAACATAGGCATTTTCAACACTAGTATGTTCAAAATTTTGTGTGGCAACTTCCCCATGCATAGTCCAAACCCAATAATCCATCATAAAACCATCCTTATACAGGTGATACCTAATGGTGTCCATATCAAAATATTTCCTACATTTGCACCTAGCACAGGGACACCTAACTTTCTGCTCATTCATAAATTGAATTGTCTGACAAGCCACCCTTATAAATTTTTCAACTCTCGCGTAAAATTTAGGTTTGATTCCCCCTCAACTGGGGTGCATCATGTCATACATCCATAGTCTGTTTATGGGAATCATGGTTCTTGTTTATGTAATTTTACCTAACAAATTCATTTAAAGATTCAAAAGTTAAAATTTTAATTAAAATTTTGAAAATAAAAGTCTTTTAAGTAAATGGATTGTGGTCTTTAACTTCACAAAATATCTTCCAGTCTTTAACTTTTAAAAAAATTCGACAGAACCTCCCCTTAAATTAAGACATCTCAGGAAACTGATTTCAATATACATATATATCAATCCAGTCAAATAAAGTTCACAAACAATCAAACAAACATTTAAAGATCCTAAAACCGTTCTAGAGCACACCCCCTTATAACATCACAACATGCATTTCCTACAATCTCCACATACACAATCAATCTCCACAGCAAACAACGCAAACAAGTTGGGGAAGGACCTCTATGCCTTTCCCCCCAGTCATGCAATCCCAATTTCCTACAACTCTAACTTATAAATTATAAGTCTCTATCCTAACAAAAATATAATTAAATGAGGAGAAGAAACAATTACTTACCTCAGAATTCTCGGATGGTCCTTATATATGGCTTAGCTCTTTGAACGAATTCTTCTCTTTGTGCTTGACAGAAGTAATAACCTTCAAGGAGCTCCAGAAATTAGTCATGCATCATTAAAATTGTCATATCAACAGTGATACAATAAAGGAATTAACATTTCTTTACTATCTTGCATGGAATTAACATTTCATAGTGAGGAAACGCTATGAACTAGTAAATAATTCTATCTAATAACTAAATTATCTTCAATTCTAAAGTGAAAGTGTTCTAAACAAAAAATCTAAGTGTCTTTCATTACTATTATGAACAAAATATCAATCATTAGCCCACTCATAGTGTCTTTCTCATTTGTCATGTTTTTTCACAAAGGTTTAACTGTGACTAAAATTTAGTGGTGAAATATTTAGCGAGCATGAATAAATCTATCTCTATCTATGTCTGAAGAGGCAATGTTTGAAATTACTTAAGATAAGTTGTTCATGCAAATATAAGGAAAGAATGATGGATAAAAGGCTAGAAATAAAGTTAAGGAAGTGAGAAAGAGAGGCTTACAGCAGGCGCAGTGTGGCCGGCGGCAAGCAGCAGGCGCGGTGTGGCCGGCGGTGAGGAGCAGGAGCGGCGGGGTGGAAAGGCTCGGAGAGGCTGGCTGGGTGGAAAGGCGACGCGACTTGGAGGGGCTGGCCGGGTGGAAAGGTGACGCGACTCGGAGCAGTTGGCCGGGCGGAAGGGGCGACGCGACTCGGAGGGGCTGGCCGGGCAGAAGGGGCGACACGACTCAGAGGGGCGGCCAGGAGGATGGCGCGATACGACGGAAAGCCAGGCGGCGATGCGATATGAGAGGCAAGGCGCGATAGGCGGCCGGGGAGCCGGTGGCAGGGCGCAGTCGCAGTCGGCGGTCGGGAGGCGTTGCAAGAGAGAGTTGAGAATGGAGAAGAAACTTGTTTGAGAGTTGAGTGTTGAGAGTATATGATATAACGTTACCGATGGATTTTCAAATTATCGACGGAAAATCCGTCGGCAACTAAAAAATTCCTTCAAATATTTATTAATTTATAATTCCAATTTATTACCGACAGATTTTCCATCGGTAACAATTAATTTCAGAAAAACAAAAAATAATTACTGACGAATTTTCCATCGGTAATATCCTTTTCGTTTACCGACGGATTTTTCCATCAGTAATAATTAATTCCAAAAATAAAAAATTATAGTTACCGACGGAAAATCCGTCGGTAATAATTAAAGCCGATAAAAATTAAAAATAAAAGTACCGACGGAAAATTCGTCAGTCATTTTCAATTTTTATTTAATTATACTCCCTATTAATTATCGACGGATTTTCCATCGATAATAATTAAAACGGAAAAAAATTAAAATTAAAATTTCCAACGGATTTTCCGTTGGTAATAAATAAAATGATAAAAATTGAAAATAAAATTACCGACGGATTTTTCGTCGGTAATATTTAATTACAAAAAATTAAAAATAATAATTACTGACGGATTTTTCGTCGATAATAATTAACACCAAAAAAAATTCAAAAATAAAATTACCGACGGATTTTTTGTCGGTAATATTAATCTTCAATAAATTATTCACATAATTACCGACGAAAAATTCGTCGGTAATTAATAATTTTTGAAAAAAATTTTAAAATAAATTACCGACGGAAAATCCGTCGATAACTCGCGCACCTTCCTTCCCACAATGTGGTGTGAAAATTACCGGCGGCTTATCGACGGAAAACCATCGGTAACGTCCTAGTAGCAAAAAAAAATTTTTTTCTCTGATTTCTCACTTTCCGTCAGTAATTCCATCGGTATTACCGACGAAAAAATTCCATCGGTAAAATCCATCTGTAACTCAGGTATTTCTTATTGTGTGTGTATGATGTGTTAGTTTATTTGACATTTTGTCACATATGTATGTTGTTTGTAGTTTGAACAGAGTGCACCCTATCAACCTATTTCATGATTTTAGCCTATAGGTATTTAATTTTTTTTTTCTTTTAAAGATTTTGGACTCAACTTAAAACCTTCCTTTATGTGAATTGATCAGTGTTAAATGTTCATTAATGGTGATTTTAGCTTAATTTGGATTTATGCACCAGATTTTTGATGTCATCATTGATGGGTTTGAGAAGGGCATTGTCCATGCCCATGAAAATCTCTGCTCAGGATTAATATTTGTCCATAAGGGTAAGGAAAAAATTTGTATTCCTTCTTTGTTTTTCCTTTGTTAGGCACTCATACACTCATATTCATATTCTATGTTATTTGAAATTTGGTTGTTTTGCCTACTATTGAAGCATGCTAGGAAAAGATGAAAACTAGAGGAAGCTAATTGCTTAGTTTTAGAGTTCCATTTTGTTTTCAATGGCTGTGACTAGAGTAGTGGCAAAAGCTAGGTGGGGCAAGGAAAGTGGTGATGGCGGAAGCACAGAGAAGAGCAGTGGTCATATGGTTTCTCCTCCGCAAGCACCTTCCCCTTATTCTCCTTCATCACCTCTTCCTTGACTATCTTCTTTTGGTTCTTCTTCATTGTTAAGATTGTGTTAATCAATTTTCAATTGAAATACATTTTTTTAAGTTAATTTTTTAATAATTTGTTCATGAATTGGTTGCCCTATTTTGGAATTTTTTGTTCCTTGAATAAAAAGTAAAATATTCATTGTTAGGCTGTTGGCAACCATGGTAGCATTGTCTTGAATGTGCGAGATGGAGGACCTGCAGGGGAAGGAACTGGAGGTTAGGCTCAAGTTGTTGTAACAAGGAAGAGGTTAGTGTGGGCATGTCTTGAATGCAGACTGATAGTGAGAAGGTGAATCAAACAAGGTTTCCTTTGTAAAGTGTTAGCAACACTACCTTTCCTATGCATACAAATGTACCAAGAATGTTTGCTTTCCCACTCTTGCATTTGATGTTCATAGACTCTAATCTGTAACATAATCAAGAGAAAGAAAAGAGTAGATGATTATCTATTATCTTGCAATTGAATGGTGATACTTACTACAAATAACATTTAGTAGTAATATAGGTGGTGTGGACTATATATTCATTTCATAGTTACATATCCAAATGACAATGCCATAATAAATGTGATCACAGGTACCTTATTGACAAAGGCACAAGCAAAGTTAGCAGAGGTGTATTGGATCCCTAGAAGGAAGAAGTACTGTATGACCGGTGCCCCACAAGAAGGTATCTATTAAGTCTTTTCCTGTAATCATGAATCAACCATAACACACAATGTGAAATAAAAAAATAAAAAAAAGCAATGAGAAATGGAATCACTTAGAAAGATTGTATTTTCTGACTAACCCAACAATGGCATTGAAGGAAAGGTAACATAAAATTCGAAATGTGTGCCTTGGTTTTCCATTTTTGTAAGACAAATTTGAATGGTTATAAGTTTTCTAATTTCCCTTTTTGGTTCATTGTTAGCTTAACATTCTTGAGGCTAAGATGAAAAAGAAAAGTGTAAATTCAAGTGGGTGACTTCTTTCATCATTGTAACTTAGGCTATAAGCATGACTACAGTATCGTCAACTTATAAATAGAACGTTAACTAAATCTATCAGTTTAAGGTGCCTACCTTTCCCAAAAGTAGCTTATTAAGACTAACAACAAGGTAACAATTGATAGATGGTATGTGATAAAAAAAAATGGTCCATTCCTTCTCCAAGGACATTCTTGAGAAGAGTGTTCACTATGGTCGAAGAAAAATCAACTGCTTATCATTACTAGAAAAGGTTTCCATTCATCACAACTCTTCATTTCAGCAGTGTAATTGTATTTCAGCCCCCTTAACAGAAATAGTTCCCATGGTTACAATGCAACAAAAAACCTACCCTTAGGTTTGTATATATGACAGGATAAGTGGTAACGAGGCAAGATTACATTCTACACATCAAATCAAACACTTCATGCAGCTACCCGTGTGTGAGTGAGTGGAATGTGCTCTTTTACATGCTTTTGACTGACATTTGATCCTGTTCCAAACATGGAGATCATTCTAGAATCATTTTTAGGGACGGTAAAATTTTGTTAGGTTGATTCATATTATTGGCCTAATTTAGGACATTGATTTTATGTATACATTTCATCTAGGCTAGGCAAGAAACAGGTTATATTATTCATCTTTGTCCATGTTCTTTTACCCTTTTTAGCATTTGATTTTTTGTGTGTCTATAGGCATCTATTGACTGGGTGGAAGTTGAATTGTAGAAGAAAATGTGCTTATCTCCTCTGTCAGGTACATTATGGCATCTAATGCTTTTACCTTCTATAATAGTATCAAAAATATGGAAAGCCAGAATAAATGTCAAGTCTTAAAGCAAAATTTAGTCACTTCAAACTTTTGGGGAAGGTCAAGCAGAAGATAGGGGAATTCAGTGATACTAAGCTCGGGAAGTTTATGTAAAACATGATAAGCAATAGGCACTGCAAGCTAAGGCTAGAACTTTGGAGTTCATGTGGCATCAATGTCTAAAATTTATTAAATACTATATTAATTAATTAATTAAAACCATTTATCATGCATGCATGCAAAGCTACATGATTTGTGACATTGTTGAGGTACCTACTATTTTTCATTTTATAGCAATATTATATCTTGATTGCCATAATTCTGAATAGCTAAATGATTGCCACTGCTCAACTAACTTAATTAAGCCAGAAAAAAAAAATTCTAGGGATTTGATCCCTTGGCCTTTCATTAACTTCATTTTAATTTCTAAAATAAAAATGACTTCTTTAGCGTACAAACTGTGGCTTTATCAAACTATGATATAGCAAAATCATTTTCATCATGTCCCATAAGCTGAACTGTGTGATTTCGACAAAAAAGAAAAAGAAACATTTTATTAATATTGATACCCAGCAAGGGGTATTGGACATATACATTTGCAAACATTTTTTAAAATGGGGCTAGGGCTCCAAAACAAATTAACAAGTATGTCATTATACAAATAATGATTTATATACTTTATAATTATTATCAATTTGTATTATTCCTCTCAACCAATATGAACTTTTAGTTTTTTTTTATTTTGTTCAAGAAGAAAAGATGGGAGGGGATGATTAGATTGTAGAAGGGATTTGTTTTGCTCAAATAAGTTTTCTTTAGAAAGTTATTACTATCTTTTTTAAAGAAATTTTCCTATTTAAACCCTTTGATAATAATCCGAAGCCACATCCAAACCTGCACAAGATCCCTTTGTACAAAATAGCCTTTTCATAGATTTTTACTGTCACAACAATATTCTTTAATTGAGCACTTGGAGCTTTGTTCTCCATGTTATTATCTCTATCAATCTTTCAATGATAAGAAGTTGCTTGATTAATTTTCATATATAAAGATTGAGGACATGCATATATGATATTCATTAACACCATCTATGAATGATTTGATTCATATTTAATTGCTTAATTTGTGGTTTGCTGTTCAAATCCCAAAGAAAGGCAAGAGCTATTTATTGAATAGGGTTTTCATTTTCAGTTTTTTAGATTTTGTGAAAGAAATATTGAAAATTCTGAAAATTACAAATTTCAGTTTTCAGTATTTTTTTTATTAAAATCCTGAAAACCAAAAATAAAAACTGAAAACTCAAACCAAGTCCTAAAATGTTCCTACTACAATTAAGCAAGTATATGCGTGGCCCTAAACCGTGTCAAATCTAATAGTATTATCATATCATTTTGGGCACTGTATATAATGCAATAGTATTAAGGAAAGTAGTTTTGTGTGGCCATAACATAACGGCACCCAAGTTGTATTGAAAATATCAGAAAGTGGAATAAATTATAGGGGCTTGTACGGTTCTGCTGATTCTTTTTTGTCTTTTTCATGTGCATATAAACTGGCAAAGGAATAAAAAAAATGTGGTAGAAACTGGCAAAGGAATAAAAAAACAAGGAAGGATTACACACACACACACACACACACACACACACACACACACACACACACACACACATATATATATATATATATATATTATTAGAATAGGAGTGTTTACACCTATCTTAAAGTTCGGTTTTGCTGCTACTTGTATTAATCCAATATGTATAAAATTAAAACCCTTTTCTTTATGTTCTCTAAGCTTTTCATCTTCTAAGATATTTATGATATTATTATTACTAGTTCCTGGGTAACTATATTCTAACATATGTATCTTTTCATCTCTTTGTTGCCAAAAGTGTTGACTTTTATATATTTTATTTTTCCTAATTATTGGTATAGACAAATTATGTAATCTTTCTTCTATTCTAGCTATTTGTAATTCAGATGAGGGGTTACTATTATTATTGCTACTAGATGAAGCTTCTTCATTATTTGTTCTAACTACTATCTCATTATTTCTTCCTAAGTTTAAGTTACTTAACGTTCTAAGAAGTCTAGCCATGAATCTTACCAGAGTTTTATGTTACGGGACCACCCTAGCTGACCAACGGACTCACTGCCTCACCTCTGGGCCTTACTGCTGGGACCACTATCTGGGCTGACCAACGTATACACAGCTCTCACTGCTACACTTGACTCTGATCCAGACTTACAGCTATAACTTGCTCAGAAAGGTAAACAACAGAACTTTAAGACAGAAATAAATTGACAGTAATAGCAACAAACAGAAGAAACTCTTATCATCAAAAGTAACACCAGATACCTATACCTCTCCCGCGATTTAGGCTCTGATACCACTTGTAGGCTTGGATCGTTACGGAGAGAATGAAAGACAGGGGAAACTTATGCAGCTAAAACCCTAAACCCTAAACAACAAATATATAAAAGTCAACACTTTTGGCAACAAAGAGATGGAGAGATACATATGTTAGAATATAGTTACCCAGGAACTAGTAATAACAATATCATAAATATCTTAGAAGATGAAAAGCTTAGAGAACATAAAGAAAAGGGTTTTAATTTTATACATATTGCATTAATACAAGTAGCAGCAAAACCGAACTTTAAGATAGGTGTAAACACTCCTATTCTAATAATATTAAGAGATATAGGATTTAAGAAGTTTGAAGATTCTTTAATAGCCACTTTAGAAAGTAATTGTCATGATGGACCAGTTTTCTTTAACTGTTATCCAAACTTTGCAATGAATATAAATAATGATTATACTCCGGAAGCTATAAAATTATATGTAAAAACCCCTGATGATATAATAGGTAAAAAATATGATCCACTTCAAATAATATATAGAATATATTATAAAGTTACAAAAATAGATTATAATTTCAGAGCCTTAAAACAATCTCCTAAAGATGAAACTATATTAGTTCAAGCTAATCTAAGAAAAATGACTGTACAAGTCCCTAAAAAACTTAAACATTCAGAAGTTATAAAGAATATTCCAGAAGAATGGTTATTAGAAGATATTGTTGAACCAGGTAAAATAGAGAATACTCAAGTCAGAGAAATAATTCAGGAAGGAAATAATATCAGGCTTAGAATGAATAGGTCACAGTCAGTAAGAATAAGAGAACCTCAGATAATTAGACCATAAACCTCTAGAAACTCGATAGATAATTCCACTATTAATATTAATTTAGTAGGAATAAATAATAACAGAGCTAGAGTTGCCACCCCAGTTTATGAAGATACTCAGTATTCTCCAACAGCTTCACAAATATTAAATACTTTAGCTATAAAAGAACCCTTTGAGATAGATAAAGCATGGATAAGAGAAGATTTTGAAACAGAATATAATAAGGATATTAGAGAATGGTTTTTCGAAACTTTCAGCAAATCAGAAATAGAAGATATTAGAAAAATATTTTATGAATATTTAGAAGAACATGAAATTAACTTATATTTCTTTGATTGGTTAATAAATATCTATAAGAATGAAAAAATAAAAGAATTTTGTCCTTTAATAAAAATAACAACAGCTTGGGAAACAATTAATGGAAAAATAATAGAATCAGAATACCCTCCAAAAGAAAATGTAAAAGTAAAATTATCAGAAAACACTAAAGTAGAAATGGCAAAATACAAAGATATTACCACTGAAACAGGAAACATAGAAAAAAGGATATAAGAAAAATTCATCAACAACTAAATTATACTAATACAGTATTAAATATAATGGGTAATCAGTTAAAAAGAATTGAAGAAAAAGCTGAACAGAGTAGTTCTAGTACTAGTATAATGAAAAATAATATACTACCAAAACCAACAGAAAATCCTATATATAAGATAGAAAGTAAATCAGGAATATAATTAAAACCTAAAAGATTAGAATCTGATATAGAAAAGATAAAAGAGAAATTAAAGAATCTAAGTCTTAAAAGAGAAATAAATGCTTTAGAAGTAATGCGACTAACAGCCCATAGTGGACGAGCTCAGCCAAAGACTAGGAATTATTACCCTAGACCTACACCAGCTGATATAGGATATGAAGAGAGAGGTATGCAATATCAAAATACATATTCAAGCGAAAATATAGAAGAATGGAATATAGATGGAATGAGTGAACAAGCAGTTTTAGATACAACGTGTCAGATGGCTATGTTTGCCACGGCATTAAAATCAAATGGCTTATCAGATAGGGAAGCAGCTATAGTAATACTACATGGTTTTACAGGACAATTAAAAGGTTAGTGGGATAATTTCCTAACTCAAACAGATAAAGACATAATATTAAATAGCGTAAAGCAAGAAGGTGTAGAAACGGTTTCAGATGCGACAACAACTTTACTAGCCTCTATAATTAAAAATTTTATAGGAGATCCTAGTGTTTTTAAAGAACGAGTAGGAACCCAATTATTAAATTTAAAATGTCCCACAATGTCTGATTATAGATGGTATAAAGATATATTTATGTCCAAAGTAATGATGAGAGGATACGCTAATAATGCATTTTGGAAAGAAAGATTTGTAGCAGCTTTACCTAGTTTATTTGCAGAAAAAGTTATACAAAAATTATAGTATCATTTTGGAAATCAGGTCCCATATGAAGTTTTAACCTTTGGTCAAATACATAATATTGTGATAGAAACAGGAATAGAAATATGTACTGATATGAAACTACAAAATAAGATTAAAAAAGAAAAAATGACCAATAAAAGAGAGCTAGGAACATTCTGTTATCAGTATGGGTTAGACCCCACAAGGGCCCCTAGTAAACAGCATAAAAAACAGGTTAAGAAATTTAACAAATATGCATCTAAATATTCAAAACCTAATAACCCTAGGAAAAATTATCAAAAGAAAAATACACAACAAACTCCACCAGTTTATTATAATAAGCCCTATAATAAAAATACGAAAAAATACCAGAAGAATATTAAGAAAGAAAATGTGTGCTGGAAGTGTGAAAAACTAGGATACTATGCTAAAAATTGTAGAGTACAGCAAAAAATAAATGAATTAACTAATGAAGAATTAAAACAAACATTGCTAAGAATATTTATCAATTCTGAATCTGAACCAGAATCTGAAGAAAAATATATAAGTGAAGAAGATGCTGAAGATAATGAAATACTCCAACTAGATAATAAATCTTCAGAAGAATCAGAAATAGATGATGAAGAAGAAAATTACTGTTTAGGACCAGGTTTATGTAATTGTGAAAACTGTACAAAGAGACGTTAAATGTTTTAACCAGTGATCAAACAGCTACCTTAATATCTATAATAGATAAACTAGAAGACTCACATTTAAAAGAAGAATTTCTACAACAACTAAATTCATTAATTTCTAAAGAAGAAAATCAAAGAAAAGAAATACGACCCACAGAGATGAGAGATGTTTATAATAGATTTAAAATACCTAAAGAAAGTATAACTGTAAAAGATTTGCAAAATGAAATTAAAAATCTTAAGCAAGAAATTTCAGAAATAAAAGAACAAAATATTACTTTGGAATATAGGTTACTAAAATTAGAAGGAGAAAAAATGATTCATACTCAGAAATCAACAGCTGTAATTATAAAAGAACCAGAAGTAGAAGAAAGTTCTACCCCCTTTATTAATATATTAAGCTTAATAACAATGCATAAGTGGTGGACGAAAATAACTTTAGTAGTTAAAAATGAAAGATTTGAATTAGTAGCCTTAGTAGATTCAGGAGCTGATATAAACGCAATACAAGAAGGAGTAATACCAACCAAGTATTATGAAAAATCAACTGAGAAAGTAGCAGAAGCAAGTGGAACAGGATTAAAAATTCAATATAAGCTTTCCAATGACAAGATCTATAAAAACAGAGTTTGTTTCAGAACATCCTTCGTATTAGTAAAAAATATTATTAATACTATAATATTAGGAACCCCTTTTATATGTTTATTATATCCATTTTGGACAATGGAAAAAGGAGTACAAACACATGTTGTACCAGAAACTCCAGTTCTCTTTGAATTGTTAGAACCCCCTAGAACTAAAGAATTAAACATGCTACAAAAAGCCTCTATATCAACAGAAGAGTTAATAGAACAAAAGCATAAACAGATTAATCTATTAAATAGAGAAATTTATTATAAAAAGGTAGAAGAACAGATTGAAAACCCTAAGATACAAAATATGATAAAAGAATTTGAAAGTAGAATAGAAAAAGAAATTTGTGACACCAATCCGATGGCTTTTCACCATGGGAAAATACATGAAATATCTTTACCCTATGAAGAAGGATTCAAAGAATCAGATATACCAACAAAAGCTAGACCTATACAAATGAATGAAGAATATTTAAAATATTATAAAAAAGAAATACAAGAATATTTAGAAAAAGGATTAATAAGACCGTCCAAATCACCCTGGAGTTGTTCAGGATTTTATGTTATGAAAGCATCAGAAATAGAAAGAGGAGCCCCTAGATTAGTAATAAATTATAAGCCTTTGAATAAAGTTTTAAGATGGATAAGGTATCCTTTACCCAATAAGCAAGATCTAATTAAAAGACTATATAAGGCTAATATCTTTTCAAAGTTTGATATGAAATCTGGATATTATCAAATCTCTGTAAAAGAAGAAGATAGATATAAAACAGCTTTTGTAGTGCCTTTTGGTCATTATGAATGGAACGTAATGCCCCAAGGTCTTAAGAATGCCCCAAGTGAATTTCAAGAAATAATGAATAACATTTTAAATCCCTATATGAATAACATCATGTACTAATCTTTTCTAAAGGTATTAATCAGCATAAAGAACATCTGAATAAGTTTATTCAAATAATAAAAGAAAATGGACTAGTCATATCAGCCAAGAAAATGAAGATATTCCAAATTAAAGTAAAATTCCTAGGATATGAAATATATCAAGGAACTTTTACACCAATTAAAAGATCAATAGAATTTACAGACAAATTCTCGAATGAAATAAAAGATAAAAAACAATTACAAAGGTTCTTAGGATGTCTAAACTACGTAGCAGATTTTATTCCTAATATTAGAACTATTTGTGCCCCATTGTACAAGCGTCTTAGGAAAAGTCCTCCTCCATGGGATGACGAAATGAGTCAAGTTGTCATAAAGGTTAAGAGCATTGTCAAAAGCCTTCCTTGTTTAGGAATACCAAACCCTTCAGCAATTTTGATAGTTGAAACAGATGCTTCTGATCTAGGTTACGGTGGAATTCTTAAGCAAATTCTTCCAGAGTCAACAAAAGAACAAGTCGTCAAATATCATTCAGGTATTTGGCATCCAGCTCAGCAGAAATATTCAACAATTAAAAAAAAGATTTTATCTATAGTACTATGTATTACAAAATTTCAAGATGATTTATTCAATAAAAAGTTTTTAGTACGAACTGATTGCAAAGCAGCCCCTCATGTTTTACAAAATGATGTTAAAAACCTTGTTTCAAAACATATCTTTGCTAGATGGCAAGCTATTTTGTCTTGTTTTGATTTTGAAATCATACACATAAAAGGAGATAAGAATGCTCTTCCAGATTTTCTTACGAGAGAATTCTTGCAGGGCTCTGCCCAGAATGAGCCAGAGTCCAAACACGAGAGATAATTATGGTCCCCTACGAAACCATAAAAAAGAATCTGTACCAGCTTCATCATCAAAATCTTTAACCATGTCACAGGTTGTTAAAAGCTCAATGATATCAAGCAGTAAAAGCAATATTGATAAAAGCTCTACTGATATATGCTCTCAAAAATATTCAACCCCTCAACCAGTTACCCCTTCTCAATTATTTCTTACTAAGCCCACATATCAAGATTACCCTTATATTGAAAAACCAAATTCACTATCTGTAATAACTATTGAGAGAGTGGTTTACCTTAGATAGGAAAACCATGTATAAACATATATTTCCTAAACCCTTCCACTATCCACCAGTTCACCTTCAAAAAACCCAAAAGTTTTATGAATATATTCTAGTGGATACCGATTCAGTTGAAATAACCCATGTAGTTGATAAGAAAGACCCCAGCAAAATATCCCATTCCAAGCTAAAGATTATTAAGATCCTAACCTTAAAAGATTGGAACCAATCTCTTTACCAGCCTAAAGAGTTTACCAGAGAATTCGAACCCCAATATTATAATTATTTTGATTATATGGAAGCCTGGAATCATGTATTGGATTTTCCTCCTAATCCCCATTCATGGTTTTTTTGGTTTAAAAAGGGAATCTCTTTACAATTCCCTAAATGGTTTCTCATATGGTTTTTGGATTTCGGTTCAATACCCGCCATATTTCCAAAAGAAGCAGCAATGAGTTATGAATATTGGAAAGCCCAGACCTCATTTATACCAGAAATAAAGATGATCTCATTCATCGCATGTCTAGGAATAACCTGGATTATGCAATGGGATTATAATTCAGCAAAAATGGAAGAAGACAGCAGCATTCAGTATCTTGTAAAAATTATTAAAGTCCGATGGTGGGGAACATTTGACCTTAATTTAATTAGTAAAAAGGCTATTGACACCTGGATAGCCATATCCCATGGGAAAAGAGCCTCTTCCTCCACTATCTCTCCAAGCACCTCAAAGATAAGTGAAAGCAAAAAAGAAGCACGGTTTCTAGCACAAAAAAGACAACTAATGGCAGCTTTAGCAGCAGCCACGTCAGAAGAAGAAATTCAAGAACAAATTAAAGCTATGTCAGCCAAACCAGAAGAAGACGAAGAAGTCAGTTCAAGCCCGAGTCATTATTTTGAAGACACTGAAGACCAGTACAACCTTTAAAAAAGCTTCCAGATAAGAATCTCTAAAAGCAAGTGTCGGCAGCATCTCCTAACAGTAAAAGCAGAAGACTCCAAGTCTATAATCATTTCAAGCTTTGGAGTAAAGCAAAAGCAAGCCGCAGAAGTCAAAAAGCCTATAAGATAGCTTTATCTTAAAGCTAAAAGAATCATAATTGTAAAAGTACTATTATTGGTGTAATAGTAACCGTGTTAGGTGAAATAGGATGGAGAATCCTTCTATAAAAGCTGAGCCTCATATCAGTTGAAGATCATGAAAAAAAAACTGAAAAATAACTAAGAAAGCTCTCTGAAAAACCTTAGTCTAAGTTTTGAGTGATAGTTTACACTACCCTCATTTCAAACAACCTTTGTATTCTCTTTGTACAAGTTTTGAAGCATTCAATAAAGATTTGAAGTTTATCAGCATATTTTCTTGTAAGTTTTATCCGTACTTTATGACTCTTCCTTATGCTTGTAAGATTAAGAAAATTATCAACGTTTTGAAAGCTGATTTAAAAGTAGTTTCCGATCGTATAACTCAAGAAGAAGAAAAGGAAAACAAGGATTTAGATTTAATACACGCATTATATCTTGAATTATCTGGCATTTTATAGCTTTTAAATACTCTTGATGCTTTTTTAGAAGTTTTAAGCAGAGGATAAAAATGGTTTCAGCTCATGTTTGTATATATGCTTTATTTCTTGTTAGAAGAAATCAGAAAAAAGTTTTAGATACTATAAAACTATTTGAAGAAGATCCTTTTCCAGGAAATCAAGCTTTATTAGATCGGTTATATGATATGTATATATTTCTAGATAAAAAAGAAACAGAAATCAAGAAAAAGATCATTGCTTTAAGCCGTTGCTAAATGTTTTCAGCTTACTGTTTAAGATTAAAATTAAGAAAATTAAATCAATACTGGTTTAGAGTTTTACAAGAGAATTTTGAACTAGAAAAATTACAATATACTTTTGAAACTAGCATAAGAGTTAATAACTTGTATTTTGAGCTCTCAGCTATCGAGTATAAGATCAACAAAACTAAAAAAAATTTAAAGTTTTAGCTGCATAAGTTTCCTTTGTCTTTCATTCTCTCCGTAACGATCCAATATATATATATATATATATATATATATATATATATATATATTGGTTTTTAATTTATTATGGGAAAACTCGTTCTTCATCTTCTCAATTCATCATTATTTTGAGTTTTCTGATGGTGCCAAAGATAAATTTATCTTAATTCACTCTCAAAATAAAACCATCGCTCGGACTTGAGTGCTTCCTAAATGTAGCTTGTCCAAATATATTTATATTTCAGTCTTGATTATTTATATAAAGTTTAATGATCAAAATTTACAACTTCCACTTCAGAATTAATCATTCATCTTATTTGACTCATTAATATAATTAAAACAAACTAGACTCAAGCTAGTATAAAGAAGTCTATCTATTAAATAGAGAGACTTTTAGATATTCTAAGAGTAAATATTTTATCTTATTCTTAGAACATCATTTAAGAATTTTTAATACTAAACTAGCTAGTTTGGCACAAACAAGTTATATTTGTCGGCACCTTGCCTAATTTCGTCTTGGTCACTTATTAAAATAAAAATATACAGCTTAATAATTATAAATAAATAAGACAAAATGGAATTTTGAGATGAATTGAACGGAAAATAAAAGGGTAAATTACATTCACCTTCTCTGAGATTTATGGAAATACAACTTACACCCCTCTAGCTGTTCAGCCTACACTCACCCCCTATATACTTGTCAAATTTTAAGTATTTTTATTATCGTCACACTCTTCATTCATAAAATACCGTTAATAAACTTAACATAATAATATTTTTATAATATTAACTGTTTCTAAGTAATAAAATTATCAAAAATATCCTTAAACTTAATAGAGATAATAAAGGTATTTTTATAATTTTATTAATTAAAAATAATTAATAGCACAAAAGTATCATTTTGTTAAATTTATTAATATTGTTCTATGAATAAGGAATATGACTATAATATAAATACTTTAAATTTGACAAGTAGAAGGGATAATAGTATAAGATAGACAATAAAAAAAGTATGAATTATATTTTTACAAATTTTAAAAGAGAATAGGGTGTCCTGTTTTTTTTTTCGGTCAAGGAAAATATATATTCCATCTTCATCTCATAACTTTGCGTACATAGTGACCATAATGAGGCCGCAGAATTGTAACATTGTCGCCCTTAAATTCAGAGTCAAAATGCACGTGGAGAGAGGGACAAGGGACCTGACCATTTCGTTGAATTTACTGTCGTAGATTTTAATTTAAAGTTTAAACAATGTTAGGAGTATTTTACATGTTATGCACAACCTGATATACATTTTTCATTTAAAAAATATTATTTAAATATCTAAAAAATATTATTTATTAAGATACTTATAAAAGTGAATATATCAAAAGATAATAACTTTTTAACTGTTAAATAACACTACTCTTTCATTTACCAACCAATCCAATTGAGTCGGCAAGCGTGGAAGAGCTGAAAATCAAGTGTTCGTAATCAAGTACACAAACAACATTATTTATTTATTCATTTTTATCAGAGCTAAAGGTCCTCCCTCCGTCTTCTTAGTCTGTCTACTGAATTATTGCTCGCGCTGCTTCATGAACTAAAGGATCTATGTTTCTCCGCAACTCTCTCTCTCTACATTCTACACGTCTGAAATTAAAGAATAATATTATTTTAATATTTAACTTTCTCACATATTTAAATACTTTATTTATAAAATATATGAGTTTTATTACTTATTTTTTTTCCAGATTTATTTTCTCTTTATCACTTATCTCACATTATCATAGATATCTATAACCATGTGAGTGGTGAAATAACATTTTCCAAAATCAAATCACAATGAAAACTACTCACCGCCTACCCATGCGTACTCAACTGTCTCAACTGTTAAATTTCTTGAGACCAAGCTCCCACAGGTCGACTCTGTACTGTTGCGCATACACTGCAGTGCTCGACCTACCACTGACGTCATATGGCCACCTAAACTCTTCTTGTTCTTAAAGTCATTTACATGTGTTCTCTGAGAGGAGTGTTTCGGTTGTTGTGGTCCATTCTATTAAGTATGAGGTTCAAAAAGGTCTTGTCTTCGTGTTAATTAGAACTTCATCAATTTGTCTGTGGTTTAATTTTACCCTCCCTCTCATAGAGGGTCACCGTTCCGTGAGATTATGTTCTATGCTCTGTTGATGGTGAAGGATCTCGTTTTGAGAGGGATCATGAAATAATTTATTATTGCATACATTTTCTCCGTGAACAGTCAAATTGTTTAGGGAATATTAGCGCAGATAAACTAGCCACGCATGTGCCATGTTGTTGGTAAGACGTGGACTATTTTGTAACCTCCTTCATTCATTTTATCCGTCAACAACCAAAAAAGAGCATACAAGAAAACAATAAATGAAAGAATGTTAGTAATAATATAAAGTTGTGTATGTGGTTAAGATTGTTCCTTTCAAAAAATAAAAGTAAGCAAATATAATTAATTGCATCAAAGGTCGTATTGATTAAAAAAAAATAACATTTCATTTTAAATCACTACAATAAACATGCGAGTTATCGACAGAAATTATTAAATCCAAGCAATTTTTTTTTTAGTTTCAGTCATTACCAATGAAATTTTTTATCAGTAACTAATTTTTTTTCCGTCAGCTTTGCGCCAAATGCGCTGAATATGGCATGCACATTACCGAGAGATTTTTCTGTCAGTAACTAAATAAAATTACTTTTGTAAAGGAAATTAAATTTCTCATTGGTAAAATCCATCAATAAAAGCATTTTTTCTTGCAATGAATGGACAAATATTTTTAAAAAGTCTAAAAAGTTTGATAGATGGAATGAAATGAAAGAAGGATATTTTATAGAGAATAATGATCGCATGCTAACAGTATAAAAATAAAAAGATATTATTAATGCAATAGTTTGCTCTGTATTGACACATTAAGTTTGTGAATTATTATTGCAAATTTTTCATTTTTTAAAATTTGTAATGCAATAATTTATGTGTTGAACATTGCTTGATAGCACAATATACTGAATCCGAGAAAAATAATTCTAACACCCCATCTATTGATAGACACTCAATACCTAAAAAGCATAGAGAGAAAAGAGTAATGTTATTCTAATATCCAAAAGTAGGTATTTAATTGGGACATACTTCATTACCATTGTATATGATAGATAAGTGGAGAAAGTTGAGGCCGCTATTACATCCAATAGTGATGGAGTGGGTGTCTTAATTAGATCCCAATTTTTTGGTATTGGAATAATACTTTTTGAGAGGAAAATGTGGAGAAAGAATTAGAGGAGAATGAGAAAGGATCTCATGATTTTGTGAGAGTTATTTGGGTGTTTGGGATTTTGGGCTCGAAGAATCCAGTTTAGCACGGATAAAACAGCACAAATGAGAGCAAATATGGTCAAAATTTACATATAAGATGAGCTGTGACCAATCACATCAGCTATGAACTTTTTTTTCTTAACAATAAACATTTATGTCATGCGTTAAAAAAATTTCATTTGTCAACTAGTACGAACAAGCATTTTTTATTTCTGTTTATAAGCATTTTAATTTTGTTTTTTATTTCAAAATTTAATTTATATGGATTGTATTACACTATCAATCAAATAGAAATTCAAAAAAAAAAATCAAATCGTATCCATATAAACTATTCATTATAGCAATTATCCAGTAGATTTGATTTTTTTTTTTGGTTAAGTTTTACTAGATTAGTGCCCATTCTATGAACGGGATTTATCTTTTAGGTGGGTTTATTTTATAGACATTAAATTTATAATTCATAAATAAACTGATAAATAACATTATTTTTATTTATGTATTTCAGTGTTTGATTAATTTATCAATTCTCACTATCATGGAGATTTATTTAGTATACTCATGATTGTTTTATTGGTTACAGTATCTATTAATAATGAGTGGTTATCATTTGACCATATGATCACCACTTTCGAATATATTATTTTTATATATTTATTTTTAAGAAAATAGTACATCTAGTTTAATAATCTTAACCATTAATTCTCACAATCTATCAATACTCTTGAAAAAACTGAAGGTAACAAAAAATTCCTCAATTATTAAATATTATTATTAGTGATATTAATAAATTAAATAATGATCAAAGACTCATTTCAATTAAATTATAGGTGAAAATTTAGTTAAGTTTAATGATAAATTTTTAAAAAATTGGTTATCATTTGGTTTAGCTTGATCATCAAATTATTTAGTTTTGAGTTAATTTATTATTAACACGGGTCTTTTCAGTGTGCTTAATCATTCCCACAAACTAACATGGGTCTTTTCAGCATGCTTTGTCCTCACCCATTCCAAAATTGCTCCAAATTAAACACGTTTAACTATGGAATTCTTTAGTGATGAGCTACTGAAAAGAAGATGCATCTTGTTGGTATAGGTAGTACAAATCAATTCATATAAGCCCTTCTTAACTGTATAGTCCTATACCTACATAGTCTTAGAATCCCTCTCATTCGGGTGTGTAATCGATTCATTCATGTATCCCTCCACTTAGAAGTCTGCCAGAAGTTGCTTCCTGTCCGGGCGTTACATAGAGTAGTTAATAATATAAAATTATTCTATATGTTTAATAAAGAGAATTAAACTCTATTTTAATTGTTTTAATAGATAATTGTGTTGCCATGCAATCAACAATGTTCAACACGTTTCCTAATTTTGGTACGAACAATTTTTACAACAGATTAATTTTGATATACTAGCAATATAAATTATTATTTTTTACTTGTAAATAAAACTTTTAAGGTAGTAAACTTTTGAGTCAAATATTTTTATTAATATGATATTATATAGGGTAAATTATACTCACCTTTCCTAAGGTTTATAGAAATGTAACTCATACCCTGTCTAATTGTTTAGCTTACACTCACACCCCTCAACTTGTCAAATTTTAAGTATTTATATTATAGTCACACTGCTCATTCACAAAATATCGTTAGTAAACTTAACTGAATCATATTTTTGTTATATTAACTATTTTTAATAAATAAAATTATAAAAATATCTTTACTCACTCTGTTAAGTTTAAGAGTATTTTATAATTTTATTAATTAGGAATAGTTAATATAAAAAATATCATTTTGTTAAATTTACTAACAGTGTTCTGTGCATTAGAAGTGTGACTATAATATAAATACTTAAAAGTTAATAAGCAAAGAGAGTATGAGTGTAAGCTGGATAATTAGAGGAGATGTGAGTTGCATTTTTACAAACCACCGGAGACGTGAATGTAATTTATCCTATCATATACATGTATGTCTGTATAAGACTTTTACACAATATTATATCTAAATTAAATTATTTTCTTATTGTATAGCGCTTCTCTATGTAAAATAATGCCCTGCACATCCTTTATTGTTTTGAAGAAAAATATCATTTTTTTTAATAATGTTTCTCATAATTTTATAAAATCTATAACATTTTAAGACTCATAATTTTGTAACTTTTTTTTAAAATTTTTTTTAATAGTTTGAACCATTGGATAGAGTTATGTGAATGATTTTTATATCTTAACATAGCTATTTCAACTTTACAAATGCATACAAGTGTTCTGATATCTAAATTTGTTTCTTTTAGTTTAGTAGGGAATAAATGATTAAGTAAAATTAATCACTATGATTCTTGAAATAATAATTTACCCCACTGGAAAACAGAGTTTAATTATAAATTTACTCAGTGAAATTTTTTTTAAAATATATATACGTGAGTGGAAAACCATAATCTCTACCCAAGGAAAAAATTACAACGAAAAATTATGGTATTTATTAATCAAGATTCTTCATGGGGCATGGCAATAAGCTAGGATAGGCTATACAATGAAAACCGTGAAGTGGGTGCTTCAGTGAGTGAATCGTTAGTGGGGTCAGGATTAGTTGATCCCCCGATGTTGGGCACCAACATTCGTCCTTGTTTGTAAATAGATTTTAATTATTGGATGCGAAAAATTTCTTATCTAACGACTAAATTTTAAGCTCATAGGCATTTAAAGTGAATTTATTAATGAGTCCTTGTTGTATATATTATTTGCACCCAAACCCTTTGCTTTGTATAGGGCCATGAGCAGCGTCTCCGATGTGGCCTTCTCCATCGACTCCTACTCGTTGCGATAGTATGCTGTAAAAGGTGCCTTGGACCAAACGGTTTTCACAAATCCACCTCTTGCGGTAGCATGCTGTAAACAGTTTTTGTTTGTAATTGAAACGAGTCACTTACTTAAAAAATAAATTCAATATTAAAAAGTTTTAAAATTTAATTGATTATCATTTAATGAAAAATTGTATAAAATTATTATAAACTTTATCACAAAATAAAAGAAATAGAAACACAAAGCAGTATATATTAAAAAAAGATTTACTTAACAAGATCAAGTAACAAAAAACATAATGGTCCATACATTGCATGATTTATTATCATAATATAAAAATAAAAATTAATTTAACTAGTAATATTGTGGAATTAATTAAAATTAATACATTATAATATCATAATTTTTAATATAAGAAATCAAAATAAAATTTTTTTATTTAAAGTATAATACTACCAATGTGGGCAGTATTTTACGCGGTAGTATTTTACCAATGATAATCAATTAAATTTAAAATTTTCGATAATATTGATTTCATTTTTCTTGAAAGTATTATTATTTTTTAGTTTTATTTGGAAATGATATATTCTACGTATTTCTAATTATTTTATTTAGTATAATGACATAGAAATAAATATTAAATTAATTAAAAAATTTCAATAAATAATAATTATCTGCAAAATATAACAGTAACTAAAAATGTAAACGGATGATGAAAAATCCTTAAGTATAAATATGCTACATATTGCAATTTATTTGTTGATTTTTTAAATTATTTTTATCTAATATAATTTGTTCTGTTTCATAGAAAGTTATTTTAGAACAATTAAACAAAACATTATATAATAAAGCGTGTGATTAGATGATAGTCACTCCCTACAATATAATCAATTTTTAACTATGCAATTCAAAAACTTTGAAATGCATAATATATCAACAAACGATTTGGGTGAAATAAAAATCGGGTTAAAACGATTTGTGTGGAACCGCAAATGGCATGGACACAAATCTGCTTGAACAGATTTTGTGCCTGCTGGAACACTGTTGCAGGTAAATCGGTTTCAACTGATTTTTGAAGGCCAACCCATAATCGGTCTAAGCCGATTCTGCTGGACCTGACGCTATTATGCAATGGCACAGTGAAGAATCGGTGCAAACCGATTTGTGTGCACCCCTTGCCTATATCTTCAGATCAGCCGAAGCTTCATATTGCTTCATATTGAGGGTGTTGTTCAAAGTGTTTGACTGGTATTGTGATATAAAGTAAGAGTGAAATTAGTAGAGTGAAAGATGGAGGATGAAAATATTTATCGCTTAAATACAATTGATCACATGGCAGGAAGATTAGCACATCAGGTGAGCAGATTATTTTATATAGTTTATTATGTCAAGAATGTAATTTATTTAGCTTAAATTCTATAATATATTAATTGTTCAGTAGGCTTTGCAAGTTTAAAATATTATAATATGTTTGAGTAAAATTTGAATATAATTTAACATTTGATCAGATATTTAGTATAATTTATCTGTCTAAATAAGTAGTTAGTGCATAAATTGCAGTTTGCCTTGTAGTATACAAGAATTTTACATGTTAGTATTTAACTGGTTAAGATTAGAAGACGTAGTGAAATTTAGAGCTTGTTTGGGATTGTTTTAATGTTTTAGTTTTTCAAAACAGTTTTTAAAAATAAGCTTTATATTCATTTTTTAAAAATAAAGAAACAAGAAATCTATTTGTTTGATTAAAAATTTATTAAATGATAAAAAAGAAATATATTGTTTGGATAATACTTTTTAAATAAAAAAGTTTGAAAGTAGTCAAACATAGAACTTGATAGAGAATTGGTTTATAAAAAAATAGAAATAGAGATAAAATAAATGCATTGAAGTAAGTGACATAAATAACGTAACATAATAGGATTGATTCATAGTATTAGACTGAGTATTACTTAATTTGTTAAATTTGAACCAAAAAACAAAATAGTTAAAGAATTAGTTATTCATTCTACCAAAGTATTTATGACGAGTGCTTTAAAGAATAAATTGAAAATGTTATTGTTTGGTAGGTTTAGATTATAGGAATTTATAGAATTTATTTGTATAGGATAAATACTTTGAGATTTATAATTTAAATTTAATTAGTTTTATATAATATGAATATTATTAATTATTGACATTGGCAATATCTTTTATTTTTTGCAGCCTACGTGGATTATAAAAAGTAAGCGTTATAATAAGATAGTGGAGCCACATCCTTTGATGGAGCCATATCTGAGGCAAGCAAGGTTTTGGTATGTTGCGCAGATGGCTCCCATTTTTTATTATGACAGAGCACTCATTAGTGCACTCGTTGAGTGATGGAGGCCCGAGCCACACACTTTTTACCTATCCCATGGAGAGTGTACCATCACGCTTCAGGATGTTACATTCCAGCTAGGGTTGCGTGTTGATGAATAGGTTGTGAGTGGCTGTATTGGTGCATGGGAGAAATTTTATGGGGGCTGCAATATTTGGACACTATGCCAGGAATTGCTTGGTGTTGTCCCACCACAGGAGTACATCTTGGGATCTACTGTGAACCTACCCTGGTTCATAAGGACATTCCGCAATTTGAGAGATGATGCTGATGAGGCTATAGTTATCCAGTATACTCGGGCATATATTATGGTTTTACTTAGTGGGTTCCTATTCCCGGATAAGTCAGGGTCTAGGGATCAATTGAAGTGGTTCCCACTGTTAGAGAACTTTGCGGAGACAAGGCAATATAGCTGGGGGTCAGTAGTGCTTGCAGCACTTTACCACTCTCTATATCGTGGTGTTAAATACAACGTTACTGAGATTGGAAGGTGTTTGGCACTACTGCAGTCCTGGGAATGGTACAGGATGCCTGAGTTATATATTGGACATGAGCGTCCGATCTATTTTCAACTAGCTTTGAGGTACATTTATTTGATTGTATATTCTTTCATTTTTTTTCCATGTACACTGTTGATAAATTTGTTTCTCTACAGATAGAGGGGTTTTACTTGCACAAATTACATAGATTCACAGCAACTATTGATATATAGGGATCAGATTGATGCGATTGGTATTAATGGGGTAAGTCGCATTCAACCATGTTGCTGAGGTGTTCATTCAGTGGTTTCTATATTTCAAATTGTAATGTTTTGTTCTCCATTATTGCAGTTTCAGTGGACCCCATATAGCCGTGATGATGTTAGGGCTGTGACCCCTGCATTTATTTATGAGGAGGTTGCTGTTTGGGCATCAGTTACAACTCTTATACATTTTTCCGTGATTGAGTGGCACCAGGCTGATCGGGTTGTTTGTTAGTTTGGCGGAGGACAACACATACCCAGTGCCCCGCTAAACATTGATCAGTTGCAAGCGAAGGATGGGTGAGGGGATCTAGATGCATGGTGGCCTCAGTATCACGCACCATGGCATGCTGCATGGGATGGACGTCAAGATCAATAGGTTCATTACCCACTAGCACATGATCATCGACCATCAGTTGAGTACTTCGAGTGGTACTTGTCTGTGGTGATTAGGTTTTTGTCAGCTCGCGGACCCCCTGATGACTCTACACTCATGGAGCTGCCAGAGGGCGTAGCAGTGCAAGCCCCACCAGCACCAGATATCCTACAGCCACCAGATGTCCTAGATCGATGCGGTAGATCGCGATGAGTGCAATCGGGTACGCGTACTACACAGTGATAGTGCGCTTCAGACCCAGATGATCTTGATGAGGGAGATATGGATGATTCCGATCATCATCATGCAGACGATGCACAGCTTTCGGCCGAGCCTAGACACTAGGGACAAGCTAACTCTAGCCGGTATACTCAGCCAGGCCATAGCCGCTAGGTTCCACAAGGACACAGCACCCAGACCCAGCCAACATCAACTCGCCAGACTCAGCCACGACGCAACTGCCAGTCTCAGACAGGCCATAGCCACCAGAGTCAGCCAGAGGTTAGCTGCCAGAGTCAGCCAGATCGCAGCCACCATCCTTAGGGTTTTTGGGTATACCAGTCGTCACCGATGTACCCAATGAGCAGCCAGCTGTTCATGGGAGGTTTGGCCCAGCAGTTTGTTGGAGGTAAGGCCCAGCAGTTTTTGGGAGGTTTGGGTCAATAGTTCATGGGAGGGGCCGGTTACCAGTTCATCAGAGGCCCTGCACAGCAGTGCATGGGAGGTATGGGTCATCAGTTCATGGGAGGTTTGGGACAGCAGTGCATGTGAGGTATGGGTCAGTAGTTCATGGGAGGTTTGGGCTAGCAGTTCATGGGTGGCCCTACTCCTGACCCCACTCAGCAGTTTGTCGGGGGCCCTAGTCAGCATTTCATGAGGGGCCCCCATTTTGACCCCTAGCAGCAGTTCATGGCTGGGCCCAACCATCAATACATGACAGGCTCCTTATTGGACCCCACATAACAATTCATGGCCAGTCCTTCGTACCAGTTCATCTCCGACCCATTGACTTAGGGCAGCCCTGCACAGCAGTTTCTTACTGGTTTGTCCCAGAGTGACATAGTTCAGCAGCTATCATTTAGCCCTGTCAGCCCATTGATGGACCAGGATCATGACCCGATTCAGGATCAGGAGCACGATCAGGACTAGCAGCAGGATCAGGACCTAGATTAGGAGGAGGACCAACAGTAGGATCAGGACCCGGATCAGGATCATGAGCCGGATCAGGACCAGGACCCAGATCAGGAGCATGAGCAGGATCAGGACCCGATCCCGGGGCATGCTGGTGGACAGGGATAGCGTAGACCTACGCAACAGATTATACGTAGGCGTTGTCACACAGGGAGTCACTTTGTAGCCCCTAGACGTACTGGACAGGGGGATTAATGATTAGGATTAGCTTGTGATTATGTACTTATGACACTTATGGTCTTTATTTTATGTACTTCAGTTTGATAGTGATTATGATTATGCAGTCCATGTCTTTTTTTGGTTGATTGGTAATTATGATTATGCGGATTACTTACTGATTTTAATTCAGTTATATAAAGTAAAAGGTTGCATTTATATAAAGGTCGATGACAACAAAGTTAAAACTGAAGTTGGATAGTAAACAAAATGAGAAATAAAAACAACCACTTCACACAATATAGAGTCATGCATTCTAATCATAAATACAAGCTAACGAGACAGTGTTCAAAACACCAATGAGACAACAAGATAAAAAACTAAATACCACACTTAATACATGATGAAGTCAGCTATGCTGGGTAGAAGATGGAGCGTGTGGGTATGATCGTTTGGTGTGGCCGGTTCCACGACATAGGCCATAACGATTTGAACGGCCTGGCTCAACCTTGTCCATTTCCTTGTGAATCCTTGTGGAAACTGGACGACCCTCGAGAACCCGCTTCAATACAGGATTTTGCCTTAAGATACGCCCTATGTTCGGAGGCCACATGTCCTCGTTAGCAATAGCAGGGAGCTCAGTTTTGTAAACCTTGAATACTGATTCCATGGTGTAGACTTCATGAACAAAAGACGTCCAGTTTTTGAGGGCATCAGCACATGCAGCAAGCCTATGACGACAGGGATAGTGCAACTTTTGAAAGTCTCAACAGTCACACCATTACCCCGCTAAATCCACCCTGAATTCCCATTGACCACGACTGCCAATGTCATCTCGCTCAAAGATCAAGTACATCGACCTCTCTCGGTTCATTAGAGTGGCACTCATATTGCCGAACTATCGCCTGCTTTGCTCAATTGCACTCAATAAAGTGGATGAAAATTTTTGGCCACTTTCATGTTGGGCCTTTGCCTCTGTCCCCTTTTTAACAAAAACTTGAATAAGACGAAAGTAAGTGGACTTTACTATTGCTATAATAGGAAGATTGCGGATGCCTTTCGTGACAACATTCATACACTCCGACAAATTAGTTGTCATGTGCCCAAATCGATGACCCTCGTTAGCATACTGTGCCCACTTCTCAAGCAGAATATTGCTAGCCCAAGTGCACATTGCAGGATCTACCTGCCCCAATGCGCCAAACCAATACAAAAAATTTTGCTTCATCTTTGCATATGCAGTATTCATTAGCAACTTCTTGGCATTTTTGTTCTTGAATTTCACAACAAAGTTTGACACAATGTGGTGGGTATAGTATACGTGATATGCTGATGGAAGATGCCAACCACTCCCCTTTGCATCTAAAGCTGCTTTGATAGCTTGATGCCTATCAGATATTACAAGAATGCCCGCTTATGGCATTACATGCTGCCTGAGATTTCTCAAGAAAAAAGACCAGGTTCCTTTGCCTCCCCTTCCACCATGGCAAATGCAACTAGCAAAATATTTGAGTTACCATCTTGGGCAATTGCCATCAGCAGTGTTCCTATGTACTTGCCATAGAGGTGAGTGCAATCAATTAAAATAAGCCGCTTGCAATATTTGAATGCCTCTATACATAGTGGATATGTCCAGAAAAGACGGTGGAACATAATGGAATCCTATTGTTCAACATCACCCACATAGTATGGCCCAGTCTGTAGCTGCATAATAGTTCCCGACATATAAGACTGTAACCTACCAAACGATCTAGGAAGCTCATTATATGACTGCTCCTAATCACCATAAATCATGGCAATCACCTTCTATTTGGCCAGCCACACCTTCCTGTATGTTGTTTTGAACCCCAACTCTGACTCTACTGATGCTTGCAGTAACTTAATAGTGATCATCAGATCCGCTTGCACCAATGGATAAATATGGGCACAAATAATATGATAATCCATCTGGGCATGCTAATTTGAAGACTCGGGAAAAGAGCACGTGTGTGGTCCGTTCAGTTTCCTAACTTCCCACAATCGCGATTTTGTGCTAAGTGTCACACGTATACTCCAATTACAGCCATCTACAAATTTTATGCATTTGTAATGAAAATTTATATGATCAGACTCATAAACTTTGTATTGGACACCTCTTAGAATACTGTAATGTTTAACAGCAAATAATACTTCTTCTTTATTTCGAAAAACCTGTCCAACCGCCAGCTCACTTTCTCCTCCAAAACCCGATCCTGATGTAGAGCCAACTAAGTCGACCGCATTGCATCAAAATCAACCATAGAATAATGATTGGGCGCTCTCGAGACTGAGACTGAGATCGGGATAGAGACATAAACTGTTCATAGTTTTGAACATGAAATAACTCCTCACCTCGCTCTTCTTCATCATTATTTCTGGCACGATCAAGCTCCTCTTCTTCCTCATCATGGATACCCCAGTGATCAATATCAAAATCAAAATCTTGGATCGAGCCCGAAAGTGCTAATGATGAGAGATTTAATGGTAATGGCTCTTCGACTTGCTTGGCAAGATGTGCAAAGCTTATAGAATTCAAATCTTCATCTGCTGGATGTGAACTCTGATCATGATCACGGGACACTTCACAAGATGGGGATACATGATGTGTTGCCACAAATGATGATGTACCTACATTTGACCCACCAGAGCTGAAAGGACCATCTTAGAGTTCCACAAATAAATCAATTCTACGAACATCAGAAAATGACTGAAAATAAAAAAACATGTGACTTACATGCTCATCTTTCCAAATTTGAAATCTCCTATATCGGATCCCATTTGGCCCAATATCTACTGGCATTCTATAAAATATTTTTGCAATTTACTTGTTGCTTCCATGAAACTCCCCCAGTATTCTATTCTGTAACTCTAACAAGCTAATAGGTGGAGTAACAACCAACCATGTTTGATTATCACTTATGAAAGTTTCACCCTCTATTGTGTTTACAATCTCTCCATTATAATAAATAAGAATATTTACACAACTCTCTGCCATACTGCAACTCAATTTCTCTTGTAACCACTCTTTTCTTTTCTTTTTTTCCTTTTTGCTTCCTTCTACCGAATGCTTGGAATGAATGCCCCGGTGTGGTCATTATATGATAGCGTGAGGTTTCAAATCAGCTTGAACCGATAACATTGTCTCAAATTGGTTTAAAATGATTATCTCAGGTTAAGCAGATTTTTCAACTGAAATTGGTTTAAGCAGATTACTGTTCATTGTCAGTTTGTGTCGCATATGAAAAAATCGGTTTGAACCGATTTTCTGACAAGGTCTGACACATCTAACAATCTGCTTAAACCGATTTCTAAAATCTGCTCAAGCAAATTTTGTAGATTTGCTCGAACCGATTTCTACACACATGCGATGTCACGTTACACTAAAATCTGCTCAAGCAGATTTTGTAAATCTACTCGAACCGATTTCTGTATGCTTCCCGCTGAGCTTCACTAAAATCGGTTTAAACCAATTTTTATTAGATTAAAAAAAGGACAATTGTGTAATACTGTGAATATCTGAGGATTTATGTAATATATGGTTTTAATAATTTTATATTTGTAAAAAATCCTACAACATGGAGTAATATTCTTCATACTACATAGTGTAATATATATTGGCTAATTTAGTCACTCGTTTTTATCTTAATTTTTTAAATTACTTTTAATAACATACTCAGCAAAATGAGACACGTGTATATATATAAAGAATAAAGTTTTATAGTATTAGAAGATTACATTAAATTAAACATGAAACAATTTCTTTTAATGTACAATGTAGAATGCTGGCGTTTTAGCATTTGTAATCCAACCTCTTAGAATTGAGTGAACATAGGTTGGCTAACATTTATTATCAAGACTATCTAAGTTTTATTTCCAGGCGGCGATGTGGGGCTATTTTTCCTAAAGTCTATGATCGCACCATTCTGTGTTTTAACCGAAAAAATCAATTGGCAGCGATTCGTAAAATCTTGCTGTTTCCAAAGTTAGTTAGGTTGTTGTCGATTCTATTAATAATGATTAGTTTGGTTGTTGCGGATTCTATTACTAATGAGGTTCAAAAAGGCCTTGTTTTCGTGTTAATTAGAACTTCATGAAGATTTGTTTGCGATTTAATTTTACCCTCCCTCTCATAGAGGGTCACACCGTTCCGTGAGATTATGTTCTATGCTCTATTGACGGGGAAAGCCCTCGTGTTTGGAGAGGGGATCATGAAATTGATTACGTTGCAAAAAATTTCTCCATGAGTACATAAACTAGCCACGCATGTGCCCTTAGTTGTCGGTAAGACATGGACTATTTGTACTCCTCCATTTCACTTGATCATCCGTCAAAAACCGAAAAAAAAAAAGCCCACAAACTGAGAAAACAATAAATAGATCTTAATAATAATAATATAAATTAAAGTTGGGTAAGTGAAGAAGATAATACATATATATATATATATAGAATTTAATTGGAATACACTAATAGTGTAAAGAAGTTTTACACATTCATCCAATTATGTAATGACACATCAACAAATATAATTACTTTCAACCCCTACTACTTGAAAAGTCATATAAAAGAAGAGATGTGATTTGATGACAGTATAAAAAAATTTAACACTGTCAGTACATCAAAATTATATATATATATATATACACACACACACACACTAGTCATCTGAACCGTACGTTGCACAGGATAACAATAAAAAATAGTTTGTTGGCTATTAAGGAAAATAGATAATAATTTATTTAAATATATCTTATAAAAAATTAAATATATAAATTTATTTTGAAAATAATTTAATAATTAAATAATTAAACGAATAGAGAAAAATATAAATGTGTCATTCTATATTTTATATCTTATTTCAAATATCATGTTTATAAAGCTGAAAAAATCTTGGTAAATGACCTATAACTAATAATAAAAAGTCTATTTTATGAATGTTTTGCATATTTTGAAAGTTAAAATTATTAAAAGATAAAAGAGAATAAGTGGGTAATTTAATTATATCATGAGCCATATATAGGAATAACAATGAGTATCCATGAGAAAAGAAATGCCCCGTCCCAATTTGAAATTTTGCTTCGATCGTTATCCCTATTCCCATCATGGATCTCCATTCCTTATCGCTATAAGGATTTGAATCTCTATAGGTATTCATATGTTTATTAAAAATTTTCAAAAAGAGAAAAGTTAAAAATATTTTGAAAATTAAAACATAAATATCTATAGTAACAAATCTACTAATGCAATATATTCCAAATTAAAAATGCATACAGAATGCAAATCTAACAAAGATTATTGAAAAAATGAGGGTGTGTTATCTCTATTCTTGTACTATTTAATGAATGAGAACTTTTTCCCTATTAGTCATCCCTAAAAAATAAAACATATCCTCATTCTCATCCTATTATTGCGAGTAATTCCTATGCATGTCTACTTTCATTGGGTTTTATTTTTTGTAGGCAAACAATTAAATATGGCATAGTGAGACATATCTACTTAATCCCTCATTAGGTAATCTGCTTTCAAAGAATTAAATATGGCACAGTGAGACATATATATGATTTTCAAAAACTCTAGATTTGAAGTTGGAAACTTTTCTGCCAACCCCGTTCTCATTTAGAATTTTCCTTTCATCCTCATCCTCATTCCCATCATGGGTCTTCATTCTTCATTTCTTGCGGAAATTTGAATCCCTACATGTATTCATTGATTTATTAAAAAAAATAAAAAAAATTTAAAAATGGTAACAGAAAAGATAATAATACTATTAGTATGTATATGTTATTGATATATATATATATATATATATATATATATATATATATATATATATATATGGTTATCAGTATCAATCAATGGTTTTAGTGCTAGGCTTATAAAAAAAAGGTAAAAATATAATTTATTATTAATTTTTGTTGTGTTTCTATTTTTTTGGTGTAAGTGTAATATTAATTTTTTTGTCACTTAAATAGTTAGGTTGAGATTTGAAAAATAAAATCAGCTATCTATCGATAATTATATTTTTCTAAATAAAATAATATATTAATAATGATTATATCTTAAAAAAGCAAACACAAATAAATATGGATTGTATATAGATACAAAAATAATATTTAAATTTTATCAATTAATTTAAAGTTTTAGGATGAGAAAAGAAAAGGGAACAATAATTGCATATTTTGGAAGAAAAATCAATCAATAGATATACAAATATCAGTATATTCGATTCACATCAAAATAAAAAGGATTATAGTTAACAATTAATTTGTACGGTATTAAAGCACAATGAAAATTTTAAATTAAAAGTATAATTTTGTTCCAAAATATTATTCATTCTCCAGAATTAGTGTTTATAATTGGAATTGAAATTATAATTCAATAGTTATGTATATATTGAATTCAGCAATCTTTATTAAGCCTTACAAAATAATGAAGAAAAAATAAATTGAAGAAGGTGGAATAGCATAAATAAATTCCAATGGAAATTAGCTGATGCATTTTATCTAATATTACTATTGGAATCATCAGCTAGCTTGGTTGTATATTGAATTGACTCAGGAAAGTGTTGATCTCGACACAACAATGATTCTCTCTCATAAATATTCTGCCAAACAAATTAGCAAAATAAAATCAAACGTAAAAATAGAAGTAAAACCAAACACAATCTTGAATTATTCTTTGTCCTCAATCTTTACTACTTTAAGTTTATTGAAATATTCAGTTGAGATAATCCATCAATAGCATATCTGATCCTTTAATTAATTGTGTCTTCAAATTCTGAAAAGAAAAAAATTATAAAATCATTAATACTTGTTTATATGACAAAAAAATTAATCTCAAATTCAATAAAATGTTTATTAAATTGTTTATAAAAAATACAAATTACCTTTGTCACAAAGGATTGAACAATACGAGGTTAAACTTACAGCCTAGTGGTTGTCTCCTATACAAAACATAGAAAAAAACCATTAAGATATATACACAAAGTAAAAGACTAAATAAATATAGAAAAATCTCTATACGAAACAAAAAAAAATCACAAAGAAGAAAGGTAGAAATAAATTGGATATAAATAATGAAAATAAAAATTATAAATAAATTGGTTTATTTTAAGAGAACTCCAAAAAATCAAGTCTTTATTTCATTGATGAAACATTTAAGTGTATAAAATAATAAAATATATATACAAATTAAAAATACTAAACAACATTAACAAAATAATGTACAAAAAAAGTCTCAAAAATAAGAAAAGAGCTTTAAAAAATAATAGTTGAACATTTGAATTTTCTAATCTATAAATCCTTATTTTTTAATGTAAACCATAAAGAAGAAAATTAAAAGATGAAATAAATTAATGTATTTTGAGAGAAGTAATAGATAATGATGAAGAGAAATGAAAAATATGAAAATGTGAAAGGAAGAATGGAAGAGAAAAAAAAGTTATGGATTAGAGAGGAGAAATGAAATGAGATGTTAGCATTTCAAACTAAAATTTTAGGCAGTAGAGATCTCAGTAACAAACTTATATTGCAAATTCTAAGAGGAGTTAAGGATTTTTATTTCAATTAGTATAAATGATCATTTTTTATAGCAATAAATATATTACAAATTCTAGAAGTAATTTAAGGGATTTATACTTTGATTATAATGGACCTTTCTTAGTAGCAATAGTTTTTATTTTTAATTTTATTTTGTACTAATCTGATTGGATTTTGATTTATTGTGGAATAGAAATTAAGTAGTCTATTGAATTCAAAATTCAAAATACCAGGGTTAATTCAAAATTTAAAAATTTGTAATTAATATGGAAAAATATATGTTTAACTTGAAAAAATAAAAGAAGATTGTAAAGAAAATGGAAAAAGATAAGTATCATGTGAATATCTATTTTTAATGTTAAATAATTTAAATTGACATATTTTGATCAGTTATTTCATTTAAATTAAGAATTGTAATGATTTGAAATCCAATATTTAATGTGAAATATGTATATTGTATTAATAAAATAGATATGAAGGTAATTTTTATAACAAAATAACTAATAATCAAGGTAATAAAAATCGTGGGCCATAAGTTGTTATACGAGTGAGACTTGCAAAACTTTTCCTAGAATGAGTCTAAAATATTAATATTATATATATATATATATATGAATTATAATTGAATCAAATATTTTTATTGATATAATAATACATACATGTATATCTGTATATATTTTTTCCACCAATAGTATATATGAATTAAATTATTTTCTTATTGTATAGTGTTTTCTAGTTAAAATAATTAATGCCTCGTGTATCCTTTATTGTTTTGACGAGAATTATCATTCTTTTTCAATAATGTTTCTTGTAACTTATTAATAGTGTGTGTTTGGTTATTGATATAATTGATTTTAAAATAAAATGATTTATATTTGATAGTTTAATCTTACAAGTGATTTTGATAAAGATTATAAGAGTAAAAACTAGAAGCAAACGTTTTCCACTTCAAAATCAAATTTGAAATTGCACTTCACTTGGAATTCAAACAAGTTGAAAAGTGGACAAAATCAATTTTGCATCTCCAAAATCGATTATGATGGTTTTCCAAACATGCTAGCTGATGATAACCATAACTTTTTGAAACTTAGAATTTCGTGACTTTTTTCTTAAAATTATTTTAGTGGTTTAAACTCATGGATAAAGTTATTACCCGAATGATTTTATATCTTAATGTTATCCGAATGATTTTATATCTTAATGTACGTAGGTCAATTTTACAAATGCACACAAGTGTCCTATTATCTAAATTATTTTCTTCTATTTTAGGTAAATAATGATAAAGTAAAATTAAGCACTATGATTCTTGAAATAATAATTTACACTACTGAAAAACACAGAGTTTAATTACAAATTTACTCAGCGAAATTTTATTTTTTTCAAATATATATGTGAGTGGAAAGCCAAAATCTCCACCCGAGGCGAAAATTACAATGAAAACATTATGGTATTTATTAATCAAGATTCTTCATGGGGCATGGCAGTAAGCTAGGATAGGCTAATATTATAACACAAAGTTATGGATTTTATTGTGTGAGAAATAAAACATGGCTGTTGACGTGAGCCACACATCGTTGGAACTTGGAATAATCCTTCAAAGGAAACCATCATCACTAATAGTGTGTGGTCAGAAATTTTCAATCTTCAAGCTCTATCTTGATGCCTCCAATCTTAACAAGCCCTTTCCCAGACCTTGGAACCATTGTCACCACAACACTGTCATCATCTTCAGCTCCCAAGTCTTCCAACAAATCAGTTAACCCTAGCCTCAAACAAGTATTGATCTTCTTGTTCTTGTGTTTGTGCGAGTGAGGCACACTCACAAAGCTCCCCGCAAACTCGGTGTTTCTTGGACCAATCACCTTGTCATCTTCATCATTGATGAACACATCAAACTTCACAGGTATGTTCCTTTCAAACTCAATCCCTTCAACCACAAGCACCTCCTCCTCTTCCTCCTTCTCCTTCTTGCTCCTCGACTTCTTGGGCCTCTTCACCATTGTGCTCACAACCGAATCCAAAACCAAGGGGAACTTCACATTCCTTGAAGTCTCAGCAGCTTGAGCCACACCAATGCCGAAACGTTGCGCCACCTTTTGAGCACTTGACCTGCGCGGTGTGGGCTTAGAATTCAGCCATGGAATGTCAACATCTTGGTAAACATACCCAAGCTTTCTCGTGTCAAGGCTATCCCCGACCTTCACACGGACAAGGTTCTTGTTCTCATCATAGAAGAGGAACCCTGATTCCAACCAATCGGAGTCAGTGAAATCCCTTCTCTTCCCACCAAGTGATTTCCACACGGACCACATCCTATCAATGTTTGAATGGTGAGAGAAGAAAATGGGGTCCCTTGCGGCAGAATAGAAAGTCCCCATGTCCTCAATGTTCGGCTGCGTGATATCACCGGTCCATATATGGACAGGACCATGCGGAACATTCTCTACTGATCCAGCACCAGGGTCAGGTTCATCACCAGCACGGTAAGCGTTTCCAAGGAAGAGCCTTGGGGTCTTTCCATTGGACACAACTTGCCTATACATTATGGTGAGGTTAGAGGAAACATCACCCTTGGCATTAGGGTCACTAACGTTGAAATCAAGGTCAACAAGTGTTGGTGGTTGATGATTTGCATTCCGGAGCTTATCATAAAGAGGAGACTTAGTGTCTGTGTAAATGGAAGGTAACTGCATGCCAGCGGGAGCATCCCAATTCCAAAATGGCAATGCAAAAGTTGGGTCATTGATCAGGCTCCCCAAGATTCTCTCATGGAAGTAAAGGTACCAACGGTGCCAGGGGAAGAAGAGCCATGAGTTGTGGACTTGGAGATCAAGGTCAGGGAACCCTACTTGGTGATAAGCACCATCACAGTAAGCACAATGGATGTTGGCTTGTTGGGTGAAGTTGCGTGGGTCATCAGATGGTAGTGCCTTCATGAGATCAACGGCTTTCTTGTACTTTGCAAGATAGTCATCAGTGACTAAATGTGCAGCTGGTCTTACCCTTATGGCTGGGTTAGAAGGGAGCTTGTAATCTATGATGTTTTTGGAATTTGGAGGGCAACAATTGGTGGGTTTTGCACCTGCCGGTAGGTCAGGTGGACCGCACGTCGCTAGGTCCGGAGGAGATATGGGAGCAGCAAAGGCAAAAGGGTTATTGCTTAGGGTGGCAGCACCACACAGTCCTCCCAGGCCAATGAGAACATTCCTCCTATGTCCTACAATATTGGGTAGTTCTCCTTGGGAGTTTGAGGAAGAGGAGTTATTGTTTTGGTTACCACTAGTGCTAGTGCATGCCACTCTAGGAACGTGGTGGGGTTTTGGTTTTCTGTAGTTAGAGGCTTGGCTTTGTTTTCGAGACAATGGATACAAGGAAGTGGTGGTGTTGGAAGAGACATTGAAGGTGGACACGAAGGAGATGGGTGAGATAGACGCCATGTTCTTTTAGCTATCTATCTTAGTTATTTTGTATCACAAAGATTTAGGCTCTTCTTTATTCCTTTTATAATGACCTTTGTGAAGAACTTTCCAAGAGTTTGCATGTGGTTTGGTGATCCACTTGGAGGAAATTTCAAGGGTGAACCGAAACAATGTGCTGATTGTTCACGTATAAAAAACAAAAATGTTATTTTAACGCCAAAAAATAAATGTTCCACTAACTTCATTATTGCTGGATGAGATAATAGTGTCAACTTTCTCTATTTATCTATCACATCTAATAGTAATAGAGGATATCTCAATTGGACATCCATTTTTTAGTGTTAGAATAACAATACTCTATGAAAAAAAATATGAAAGATTTTAAGAGCGACTCATTGTTGAATTTAACATATGCAAATTGATGAATTATACTATTATAGTGCTTTCTCACATGAAGATTAAAAAAAAAAATTATCTTCATCTACGTATCTAAGATGGTTCAAATAACTAGATGACATGTGTATAATAAAGGATTTTAAAATAGTCCTCACAATTTAACGATCATGGTGCTCCTCACAATCCCAATGATTTTTTTTAAAAAAAAATTATTTTGTTCCATCTTCTCTCTTCTCCATTCTCTCTCCACAATGAAGCTTCTGCCCCTCATCCTCCATTTTCACTGCGAGATGGCCCGCCACATAACTACAAGCCATGGCCGCCGCCGCCCAGTCTATTCTTCACCATCGTTCTTGTGCCGCCGTACGTCCACCCGGATTCGCGAACTACAAGCCATCTCATCCCTCCTCCGACCCCTCCTCGCCTTCTGGCAAGGGATGTGGTCACGCCATGACGCTGCCTATACCCATCACCGGTGACATTTGTTTTGGTGATATCGCAAAACTATGGAGGTAAGTGGTGGTGTTATTGGCGGTGATAACGGAGGAAAAATATCACTCGAGCCAAGTCAAGGCTCTTGGTGGCGTTGGTAAATGCCTCTGCCGCCGTCGTCAGGAGGTGGACCAGCCGCAGCCCTTGAGATCATCACTTTTGCTGCCTTCATCTCCGTTGCTGCTGTTAAAGCAGAGGTGCAGGCATTGGTGCTTGAGGCTTCCTCAACACCACCGTGATCTGGGCACAAAATATCATCGCCGCCGCCAACAGCAGCGATCGCAATGGAGTCGATGAGGCCATGAAAGTCGTCCTTGCCATGAGAGTCGAGGAGGTGCAGCCATGGTCCTTGAATTATAAGGACTATTTTAAAATCCTCTATGCTATTAATATTAGACATATATCATTTAATTATTGGAACCATACCAAATCTGGTTGTAAAGAAAATTCTTTTATCTTCGTGTGAGAAAGCACTTACTATTATTTGTCTATACTGCATTAACTAAGACTTGTCTGGCACAAAAAGTCAGAATAGATATCTAAATAACGAGGATTGGAGCGTTCTAGTGTGGGAAGTCTTGTCAGACACCCAAAGTCGCGAGAAAACCCTCTTACGTGACTATAGAGAGGGTACAAATGCAAAGTGTCGTGAGAAGGACCTTTATTTCATTTGCACGGCGTTGTATGTAATTTTCTCTCGACACTCAACATATTCACTGAATCTAGGTGGGTAATATTCATCCAACACCTATGTTTAAGTAAAACATTCAATTTATTATTATTAAATATAATAGATAAGAATAAATAATAGAATCTATCATTATATTTAATAATAATGAAATAGGTTTTACACTTACACACATTCTTAGGTATTAGAATAATATTTTTTAATCTATATATAATATTGACAAAACTTCCATTTTAGTCCTTCTAAAATTTTAAGCTGGATAAATTGATTCCTGTAACAAATAAATTCTCAAATTGGTCATTGTAAAATTAAAAACTCGGATAAATTAGTCCCTGTAAAAAAATCTCCTAAATTAGTCCCTATAAAAATGAATTGTTGGATAAGTAGTCCCCTAGCCCGACTTAATAGAGGGACAACTTGTTTAATTATTCAATTTTGTGAGGACTATTTTCTCAGACTATTCAATTTTGTAGGATCAATTTCAGAGATTTCTTTTACATGGACAAATTTGCCTGATTTTTAAATTTTATAGAGATTAATTTGAGAGTTTATTTTTTTATAGCGATCAACTTATTCGACTTAAAATTTTACAGAGATTAAAATAAATGTTTTGTCTATATTATTTTACAAATTAAATATTTATGAAAAATTTATTAATAATATCTCGATATTTAACTCTCTCCAAGTTGAAAATACCTGTTGTTCGGTTTTAAATTTACGTAAGTAAGAAAATGATTGAAAATGTCTTCAAGTTAGCTTCTTTTAAATATATTTTGTAATATTGCCGTTCATACTGATTATCTCTCTTCTTTAATTATTTATGTCCTTTTAGTCTATCTCTTCATTAATAAGGGACATAATTGAAAAATAATAACCAATGTTGTCTAAAATCTTTAAATGAATAATTATTTGTAAAAAAATATAATTTTAAAATTGAACAGTTATTTCCAATCACAGAGTATCAACTTAATTCTAAAGAATTAGTTTTAACGAAGGTAAAATAATAACTTTGTTAGTTACTTAAAGTTGGACAATAAAAAATATTAAAATGATCTTTCTATTCTCAGCGTGACATAATTTTTGACGGAATCGATCAAGTTAAAGAACTGATTATCTCTCTTCTTTAATTATTTATGTCCTTTTAGTCTATCTCTTATTAATTGAAAAATAATAACCAATGTTGTCTAAAATCTTTAAATGAATAATTATTTGTAAAAAAATATAATTTTAAAATTGAACAGTTATTTCCAATCACAGAGTATCAACTTAATTCTAAAGAATTAGTTTTAACGAAGGTGAAATAATAACTTTGTTAGTTACTTAAAGTTGGACAATAAAAAATATTAAAATGATCTTTCTATTCTCAGCGTGACGTAATTTTTGACGGAATCGATCAAGTTAAAGAACTGATTATCTCTCTTCTTTAATTATTTATGTCCTTTTAGTCTATCTCTTCATTAATAGGGGACATATTAATAAGGGACATAATTGAAAAATAATAACCAATGTGGTCTAAAATCTTTAAATGAATAATTATTTGTAAAAAAATATAATTTTAAAATTGAACAGTTATTTCCAATCACAGAGTATCAACTTAATTCTAAAGAATTAGTTTTAACGAAGGTGAAATAATAACTTTGTTAGTTACTTAAAGTTGCACAATAAAAAATATTAAAATGATCTTTCTATTCTCAGCGTGACATAATTTTTGACGGAATCGATCAAGTTAAAGAACTGATTATCTCTCTTCTTTAATTATTTATGTCCTTTTAGTCTATCTCTTATTAATTGAAAAATAATAACCAATGTTGTCTAAAATCTTTAAATGAATAATTATTTGTAAAAAAATATAATTTTAAAATTGAACAGTTATTTCCAATCACAGAGTATCAACTTAATTCTAAAGAATTAGTTTTAACGAAGGTGAAATAATAACTTTGTTAGTTACTTAAAGTTGGACAATAAAAAATATTAAAATGATCTTTCTATTCTCAGCGTGACGTAATTTTTGACGGAATCGATCAAGTTAAAGAACTGATTATCTCTCTTCTTTAATTATTTATGTCCTTTTAGTCTATCTCTTCATTAATAGGGGACATAATTGAAAAATAATAACCAATGTTGTCTAAAATCTTTAAATGAATAATTATTTGTAAAAAAATATAATTTTAAAATTGAACAGTTATTTCCAATCTCAGAGTATCAACTTAATTCTAAAGAATTAGTTTTAACGAAGGTGAAATAATAACTTTGTTAGTTACTTAAAGTTGGACAATAAAAAATATTAAAATGATCTTTCTATTCTCAGCGTGACGAAATTTTTGACGGAATCGATCAAGTTAAAGAATCAAAGCACGCATAATCAAGATGACTTAGGCACCATATCAAACGAAAATACTGAATCAAACAAAGAAGAAAACTCTACGGACTTCCAATACCCAGATCAATTACACTTAGAGTATATTTGGTTAAGGAGTAAAAATAAAGAGTAAATTTGTATAAATAATCTCATATATAAAATTATATATAAATATTATTCATAATAAATTTATTTCTATTTTTATCCTTGAAATAAAAATATCGTTAATTTTATACAAGGATGTCTATCTTAGTTTTGTGATGATACCATTTCAACTTGCACTATTCCGCAGCGAGACCGTGCTTCCTTTCTTTTCTTCTCTCGCACGTCTGGGCCTGCCGTTATCTTTGAAAATTCAAAGTGCTCTTTCTCTCCTTATCTGCATCTGCTTGCATATTAATATCCTTAGGAGACGTACAAACATATAATTCATTATACACTTCATGTTTAAAAAAAAAAAAAAAACAATTGGGGAGTGGCACAACAGAATACGACGGAAATTCAATACAAAGGAAAGTTGCGTATCACGTGGGAATTGAAGTGGACGATTGAGCTCAAAATGTCAAAACAAAAGCATCGATATAATAATCCTAGTCACGAAAACGGTGACACAAAAAGGTTGACAAGCAACCTAGCGACTATTGCACCGCCGGCAGTGTTTACTTTTCCATTGTTCATATCATCCTCGGTTACTAGTGATACGTGAGTTTGTCACTACGTGCATAAATACACAACTAACAAAAATAGTTAGATACTTCCAAAGCCAAAAAAAAAGAAAAAGAAAGAAATTTGTTGTCTGTAACCCCAACTATATAAACATCATCTGACCCTTCAGCTATATTTTTAATGTCATAATTGAGATGTTGGAGCCCGAACGGTATATAAACAACTGGGTCCGATTGTTTTTCCTGTATATTGCACGTATATTTTATCATTTTTATTAATATTTACAAATTTTAGAATTTCGACACAAAATACATTTAGGCTACAAATTAAGGAATAAAAAATTATTTATTGCCCATCTTTATTACTTATCTATTTTAAAATATTTGTCCACTTTTAAACAATCTTATATTTCAAAATATCTGTCCACTTTTAAACAACTTCACATTCTAATGTAATCTATAATCTATAATACTAATATTTCAGAGTCGTTTGAGAGAAAGTTTTACACGTGTCACAATGAGAATATTTTAGGCCCACATCTTTTAAGAAGTTATTTATTAATTTTTTTAAAAAAATAAAATCGCAATTATTACATATTATTAGCATATAATTGATAATCATTCATATTTAATAATAAAATTATATTACATTAATTAAATATCTTTAATTATTGCGATGTTGAAATCATGAATTATATTGATAAATTAATTTCACATCTAAAATTTTTATATTTGATGCTAGTGGTGATTTTCTTTTGAATACTATTATATTAAATTTATGAAATTAAGTATATAAATTATAAGAAAGATGCAAAATATATACGCTAGGTTATATCATTTACTTGTTTTATTAACAATAAGATTATGATGAATTTAATTATTTAAAGATAGAATATTTTTTTCGTGCCATCACATTATTTGATTATATATATACACTAATTTCATGATTTGAAGATTAAGAATATGCCAATTCAATAAAAAAAAATTATATATGTACGCATGTGAAAATGAAAATCCTAATAATTTTATATTTTAAAAGATTTGAATGAATTTTGAAAAAAATAAATTATACTATTCATGAAAATTTTGATAATTTTATACTTTAAAAGATTTGAATGAATTTTGAAAAAATAAGTTAGTGTTGAAAAAAATTAAAAAAAATTGGGGAAGATTTTAAAAAGAAAAAAAATGATAGACTTATCAGAATCTTATTTACAATTAGAAGTTATTAATGATTAAAATTTCGTATAAAATTTGTTGATTATATAATTATACTATACTAATATTTCAGAGTCATTTCATGAAAACTATTATACATGTCATTTATATAGTAATTTAGGCTTCGCATGTCACTCATATAGTGATTTAGGTCCTATTTTTCTCAATCTTTATGTCTAAAGATTTTTTAAACTTAATTTATAACTTACTTATTAATTATTTTTCATATGAAATAAAATTAGATATTACAATCATTAAATAATCAAATATTATAATCATTAAATATTATAATTTACACTAAGAGAGAATCCATGTTAATATAATTATGATCTACAATTAAATTAAGAACTAATAATAGCCTCACATTATGAAGGTAATAGAAAAAATTACAAAGAAAATATTTTTAAAATAAATAAGTTTTAAAATCAACATTTTTTTAAAAAGAAAACGGGTAGGTCAAATTGTTAACGAATTGCTAATTGATTGATTTTGATATTATAATCATTCAAAATTCAATTTATACCAAATTTATTCTTAATCAATTATTTAAGACATAATATAATACTAATATAATAATTTATTCTTAATTAAATATGATAATAATTAATATGATACTAATATTTAAAACTCATTACATAAAAAGTCTTCCATGTGTTATTTATGAAAAAATTATACCCCACCCTTTTCATAATCTTAACACTTAAAATATATATAATTATAGTATTAATGGTAATAAACCTATTATAAAGGTACTATATTAGTGGTATTTGTTATTATATATATTTATATTTTGAAGTTCAAAGTATTTTTAAAATTTTTTATTTTAATTTTTTTTTAATAAATCGGTAAAAATCAATCAAATCTTGATGTGAAATAAAAAATGGGACCTGTGACTAGGATGTGCATGAGAATGGAGGCAAAATTCTAAATAAAGATGAGATTAGGGAAAATTTTCTAATTTCAAATATAAAATTTTAAAAAGTTATAATAAATAAAATTATCTATCTGTATATATCACTATATTCTATTTAATTTTTTACAACTCAAGCATTCCAATCTATCAATTTCATAATTTTTTCATATTAATTTTTTTGAAAAAAAATATCTTCAATTTTTTAACACTAAAATTTTTAAAAAAATCAATTCTATAATTTACACTTCTTTGATAATGATATTAAATATTTATTAATTTTTAAAAAGTAAATAATTATATTATTTTTTATTAAAAATTTTAATTGATATACTATTCTAATAATTAAGATTATATAAATTATAATTATAAATAATTTTTTACTAATTATTACAAATTAATTATAATATATATTTTAAAATTAATATTTTAATTTATTAAAAGGATGTACAAGGAAAGGACGTGTAATTGAAATCATATAAATTAAATTTATATATTATTTTATTAATTAAAAAATAGATTTTAATATTTTATATTAAATATTTTAATTTACTAAAAAGACAAACGGCTAGGGATGATAAAAAAATTAAAAATGGATACACATGGGAATTACCCAATGGAAAAAGGAATTGACATATATTTTACTTTCATAGGGATGATCTATGGGGGTTAAGTTCCCATTTGTTAAACCAGATAGAGACAGGGATAATACATCTTTATTTTTTAATTACTTTTGTTATATTTACATTATGTATCTATTTTTAATTTTAATTTGGATTATGTTGCATTAATAGTATTTGTTATTATGGATATTTATGTTTCAAATTGTAAAATATTTTTAAAGTTTTTCTCCTTTTAAAGTTTGTTAATAAATCCTTGAATACCATAGGGATTCAAAATCACCATAGGAAATAGGAAATGGGAAATGGGAACCCATAAAGGAGATAGGGTGGGGATAAGAGATAAAATTCTAAACGGTGATAAGAGGCTTGGGACATGTCCCTTTTCTCATGGATACTCATTGTCATCCCGATAAATGACTCATGATATAGTAAAATTATCTATTTATTTTCTTTATTTATTCAACAATTTCAACTTTCTAAATGTGAAAAATTTTCATAAAATAGGCTATTTATTGTTAGTTATAGGTTATCTATCGAGATATTTTCAACTTTATAAACATGATATTTAATATAAGATATAAAATAGAATGACACATTTATATTTTGTCCACTTATTTAATTATTTAACGATTAACTTACTTTTAAGATAAATTTATATATTCAATTTTCTATAAGATATATGTAAATAAATTATCATTTATTTTTTATAATAACCAACAAACTATTTTTTATTATCTCCCTATGCGTCGCACGGGTCAAACGACTAGTATTTGTAAATTTTTCACACAGTACCCCTAAGTAATTTCATTAACAAACAATTAATTTTCCAAAAGTATTCCATTTAATAGGGGTATATTACTTCATTCATTATATTTTGCTTTATTCTCAATACATCTAAATCTATCTATAATACTAATAAACCAGACTGCATTAGAGGAAAGTTTTCCAGGTGTCGAATCCACAGCAATTTAGGACCTGCATTTATAATAATCTTAAATGTTAATGATAAGCATTAGATTTTTTTATTCAAAAATCATAACTCTACTTATATATATCATTAACAATAAATATGATCACAAACTTTTATGTCACCAAATCATTCAACATATTAAAAGAAAAAAAATACATTTCTAAATTATTTCAAAAGGCAAAATGCTCTTAATCATAATTAAATTAAAAAGAAGCTAAGGCAAAAAAACAAGCATAGATAGTATTTATAATTAAATTAAAAATAAATTTGTATATGCATTACTCTTTTTTATGAAACCATTTTATTCTTTTGGTATTTGTATTCATACTTTTTGTCATTGGAGACGTGTGGTTATGCCATCTGTTCATTCTTTTAACATGTGGTTGAGTTTTCAAGCTTCACTGCTGCCAAACTTTTCCTTCACTGCAACCCTCTCTCTTTTTTTTTTTTCTTTTTTCGTTTTCTCACAAACCAAACTCGTGCTACTGTAACCAGAAAAAAGAAAAAAGAAGCAGTGAACAGCAACACTCAATGGGGAAAGATACCCAACCCTCCGCTATGGAAATCCACAATCCTAAAGCCGCCACTTCCGATTAGATCGTTCCCAAATTCTCCATCAACATTTCATTTCTTTTGCTTTCTCATCCCTTTTCCGTTACTTGGTCACCGTTATCGCACCGCCACCGCCACCACCACCGCCTTCAAGCTTTGCCTTTGCTAATGATTTCCTTTGCTGAAGCGCCTTCAACCTTCAGCTTCGAACCATCTCCAAGAGTCACCTTCATAGCTGAACGGTGTTCACACTCCGTCACCGTGGCTCCGCTTGACGTGCCTTCCATGGGGCTTTGCCACTCTCGCCACTGCATCCACAAATCCGCCTCTCCCTCACAGAGACCCAAAGGTAGAAACTTTCCAAAACCCAATCTCTAACTCTGTTCTTCATTGTTTGATTTCCTTTTTGATTGAAACAAAATCTAAATATTGATTAAAATTGATACGCTATACCTAATCATATTTTGATTTGATTTATTTTTTATTTTTTAATGTAACTAAATAAATATTCCGTGTTATTTGATTTAATATTTTGATATTTCGATTTTGATTTGGTTTTTGATGCTTTACATGCTAAAAGAGATTGTATTTATAATTAAATTAAATACAAATTTCCATATGAATTGATTTTATGCGAAATCAATGTAGGGTGAAAAAGATGCTAACTAATATAAAATTTACATTCTGTTTCTAAATTGATGCTAATTTTGGTTGATTGGTACAAGATCTGCATTTATTATATTTTTATTTAGATTTATCTGAAGTTATATGATTTATTCTCCGCAATCACCTGACATATCTCCTATGTCTAGGGATTTATCTGCTTCCCATCTTTTATATGCTAAACTATAAATGTAATTGTTTGTTCTCATGTCTAAAGACAGAATTATTTGTATTCCCTTGTCTTTACTATTCCATAACTATTTCCTGTTTAATACTCTACCTCTTTTCCCATGGCAAATCATTGCGACCAGCTACAGACCATCACTCCTGTTCGGGAATGCTGGAGGATTAAGGTCCGAATTATTCGCCTTTGGTGTCTTCTTGCTTTCAACAATGCCAAGGTGGTAAACAGCTTGGAGATGGTTCTGATGGATGAGTTTGTAAGTATTTTTATATTTTATATTTTCTTTTACTTTCTTTTTTTTTTAATATACTTTTATTTTTAGTGTTATAAATGTGGACAGCCCCCCAATTTTCCTATTTCTTCTTTCTAAATAATTTTTATATTTTCTTTTAGGGAACGACCATTCATGCCACTGTGAAGAAGGAATTAATATATAAATTCAAGCCGCTAATGACAGAAGGATCAGTTTGTGTTATGTCTTACTTCACAATAAGCAAAAATGGTGGTTACTTTCGACCACTAGGCATGAATTCTGATTGAATCTCCAGTTAAGGACCAATGTACTGCCTTCTAATAGTGATTTGATCCCTCTCTATGGTTTCAATCTTATGCCTTTCAATGAAATACTTCAATCTGACTCTCAGTTTTCGTATCTAATAGGAAATGGATCGTTTAATATGCTCTTTAAATTATTTTCTCAATTTTTTCTTGTAATACTCAATTTTAATTTCTGATTTCTCATCTTTGTTTTGGTTGTACATTAGATACTATTGGACTTCTAACTGCTGTTGGTGGGGAAAAGGAATATGATAGGGATGGAAGGAAGACCAGAATCATCGTCCTGCAATTAGAAGCAGATGGCTAATCTTCTACTATTCAATTTGTTCGCTTTTGTTTGGATACTTTTCAAATAAAAATCAATTAACATAATAAATAATGTGTATTTACAGTGTTAAACTTGAAGTCGCTCTATTTGGTCAATTTGTTTACTAAGTTCATAACTTTCTTACAAAAAATGAGGGAGTCATGCTAGTTGTTATTGTGCAATTTGCCAAAATCAAGACATTCAAGGGTTAGTGTCTAAATGCTTATCATATAATTTTCATTGTGTTGATTCTTTCATTTAATAATTTTTTTAGAATGATGCACTACATACTGATTTGTTTCTGTACTTATATGCAAGAGAAAAATATTTCTATTTTTTATTCCAATGATTTCATTCTCCTTTGATTCAGCTTCTACTAATCTGGGTATCTTTAATTTTCCATTTTTTTTATACTTGCTGTTGAAAATATTCATCTGGGTGGGCAATCCAGCTTTGATTTCTTTTTTTTATGACAGTGATGCATTGTTGATGATTTTTTTTTCCTTCTGAGCCCTATGGTTGTTGTTTTGTTTTGTATTTTTTTTCACATGGGTCGAGGTAGTAATGGTTATTGTTTACATCACTGTGTTTTCTCTTGAAAAGCATTGGTTGAGTTTGAAACTAGTATTTGTTTAAGTGAAAGTAATGAATGATTTTTCATTCAGTTTCATAGACCAAATTAAAAAAACTTCTCAGATGTAATAAGGAAGTTGGTGGAATGAATAATCAACAGACAAACATTATATTCTTTTAATGTGCTTTATTTATGATAAACTTCCTCCTCGTACTGGTGAAAGCTCTTAATCACTATCTTTGCTAAGTGATGGTCCAACATATTCATTAGAGCATGACTTTCTCAATGCAATGCCTAGGATATTAATCCATGATCTTAGAGATTGTAATTAGGTAACAATTCTACCTAAATAGATCTATAAACTTAACCTTAGGGAAAGTTAATTTCATCATACAGGTTCCGTGATATTGATTTCCTTTAATTTAGTAGTACCAATATTTTTCCTTCCGTATTTTTCATATAGGATGGGTTGCTTGTTGTTCATGGTGCCATTTCTGGTATCAATACCAGTTCTAATTGGTGGTACATTGTGTGTAAATGCAACAAAGTAGTAAGACCAAATTCGAGAATGTACTATTATGAGTGATGCTCTTGCCATGTTGTCAATGTGACCCCAAGGTAATTGAAGGCTTTTTTTTTTAAAAAAAAATTGCAAATGTAGGCCAGTTTTTTTAACCTCTTTATTTGTAATTGTGTAAATATAGGATTAAGATCCATGTGACTGATGAATCCGGGATAGCTGATTTTTTCCTTTTTGATCGTGAAGGTCAAATTGTTATTGGAAAACCATGTTCTGAATTATGTGAACTCACTCACAAAGTATGTCTTATTCTATGTACATTCTGAAATTTTTCTATAGACATCTGATTTTTTTCTCTCAATTCATTTTTGTTTTAATTCATGGCAGAGTAATGTCAAGATGGCTTATCCCCAAGAATTTGAGGAAAAATTACTTCAGCAATCTTTTCTGCTCAAAATTGAGATTCAAAGCAAGTGTAAACAGCCGCTATGAACCTTCATTCAAGGTCTTGAAAGTGTGTTTTGATAAAGCTATGATCAAAAAATTTACGGAGTCTACTATTTGTTTGGAAAAGGCAAATGTCAATGCAAATGTTCAGTATTACTCCTTTGAAGATGACCTCTTAAAAGACAATGTTAGAAAGTCACTTGAGCAGTTAAAGAATTTAAAGAAAGTAAGTACTTCCATTGTACATTATTCTGGTGTCAACTACAAAGTTTTTGTCTTCTCTTATGTGTGATTTTGATTTATTGCATTCAGGTAATATCGAACACACTTTAAATTTTTTTTTATGATGTTAGTCAGGAGTGTTTATTGTGCTTGCAACTGTTAAATGCCTGTACGGTGTCTAAAGTTGGTGGTACCCAACCTGTAAGTGCGGTGAGGAAGTTGTAATTGACAAAGGCCTGTATTTTTGTGGCATTTGTGATCGTCGTGTAGTGGTTGTCATACCAAGGTGCAGTGATTATTTTTAAAGAAAATTTCAGATTTGAATCCTTTGCTGAAATGTTTTTTATACTACAAATATTTCACTATATTATTTAGATATAGAGTACAACCCAAGATGATTGATGAAACCGATAGTGCTACTTTTATTCTGTGGGATCCCCAATGTTGTCAACTATTAAAGAATTCGTGTTCTGCAATGTTGGAGTGTATTGAGCTGGTATGTTATTTGTTTTCTAGGAAACACTACTTCATATTATGTTTCACCTTCATGAAAACAAATATAAAGTGTAAATATGGAATGCTTTAAACTATGTTTCACTCATGTCATGTAATTTTTTTTTTAATTGAAGCAAGGTAGTGGACAACTTAATTATCCAAAGGAGTTCAACAAATTACTTTTTGGAAAGGAGTTCATATTTAAAGTAGTTTTGAGAAGACAATTCCCAATTACTTTTTGCTTTGCTATGACTATTAATAAGAGCCAAGGTCAATCTTTGTCATTTGTTGGGTTGTTTTTACCCAAACCTGTTTTCAGCCATGGGCAGCTTTACGTGACTATCTCTAGGGTAAAATCGAGGAATGATTTGAAAATATTAATATTGGATGATAATAGGGAACCTTGCAACATAACCAAGAATATTGTTTATCCAAAGGTGTTTCAAAAAATTTGAATTTCAGGTTTGGATTTGCATTTTATATTCTTTATTTATTTTATTAAACCAAAAATTCAATGTATTTGTGATCAAGTCTTTTTATTTTTTTACTAATATATTTTTTTATTATATTATACAGAATGGCATATGAAGATGAAAACACGAAACAAAATCCCTATATAATTAATCCTTTGTAATCCTTTTTTCTGCAATGATCATGTGGAGTATTTACTTTTGATTGTAACATTATTCTTAATTATCTACTTTTATTGTCTATTAATTTACAAAAAAAAAAATCTATCCAATAATTTGTTATGTACTCTATTTTAAACTTTTTTTTTCCTTAACGCATCATGTATCGTACGGGTCAAAACACTAGTAATATTAATATTTAAGACTCATTACATAGAAAGTTTTTCATGTGTCATTCATAGAGAATATTATGTCCACCATTTTCATAATCTTAAAATTTAAAGTTTTTAAATTTAATTTACCTTCAATAATTAATTAATTATTTTTTAATCATACCTTCATAACTCTTTTCCATTAACACAATAAAATTACTCTAAAACATATTTCAATCAAAATTATTTATCATAAAAATAATAAAAAATAATTTAAACAAAATGATAATTGAACGTATTATTATATCATTAACATTTTATATCTCGAATTATTATATTAATGATAACAAAACTATTATAATTATGTTACCACAAAAAAAACTAGTATAATTAATGATAATTTTATTAACCATCTGTAACTATTATACGATTTTTATATAGAAAGCTATTATAACATCCTTTTTAAGTTGATAATAAACTAAAATTACAACCCATCTATGATGTTGAAATCATTGCCCCAGAACCTTCTTTGGGTAAATTTTTTAACCCAGTCTTCCTCCATTACAAAAGGAGAAGCATAATGGTTTGAAGGTGATATATGGATCGGCTTTTAATGGGCGTGATGATTTGATTTTGTTTTCAACCTTTTTCATCCAAATAGGTGCGTGATGTTTTAACTTTGTTTTGAAATTTTTCTATAAATTCTTTATTGCTGATGAGAATAATGTATGGATTAGATTTTGATGGATTAGCGATATTCCACATTGATGCTTGTTGCATTACAGACAATCAAAGGAGAAGATTCCACAACGATGGTGATGGCATTGGTGGAGCATGAATAAGCATGAAGTGCAACACAATGTGCAAGTTGAGCTAGATAATTGTAGCTCTATATTACTAATAATTTAGACTCATTTCAAAGAAAATTTTGCCATGTCATCTATAATCTCTTTGTGGCTGATAATTTGGTCCTATGATAGTTTTGGATCATTGGATGGTCCTTTTTTAAAAATCATTAGATATTATTTTGATGGTTCAGATTTATAGATTTAATAATTATATAAAATTAAAAATAAAATAATGATTTTTAAAATAAAAAATAATAATTTTGGAAAGACAAAATTATCCTATCATCATCACTCAACTCTTCACCTCACTCCTCACGATCACCGTCCATCATTAACTCAACCACCACCATCACCACTACCTTCGATCTCTTTATAATAATTATCCAAAATCCACAATATATAATTGTGAACACCCAATTTTGTCCAACCCATAAAACAAAAACAAAAATATTTTGGCATATTTTCCGAATTTAACCCATAATGATTGTCTTGTTTCATTGAATGAAGTTGCAAATCATTTCAAATTTTGTCGATAGTTCTTCGTTGTGTTTTTAGACCTTTTTAATTTGGGTTCATTTATTGTTTGTTTTGAGGTGCATAACAAAAAAAAAGAGGCCCAATCATTTTAGCCCATTTTCGTTATTAAAAAAAATTCAATTCAGCCCATTTCAAAAATAAAAAGCTGTATTCAGCCCATTCTAAAAAAAAATGTATCAGCCCATGGTTTTTATTGATTTGTTTTAAATAAAAAAGAAAAAAAAAGAAAAAAATGAAGGCCAGGACAGGTCGAAAGCACACTAATCTGAAGATAACAAAAAGAAATCAAAAGGTGGAAGAACATGTTGTATTATCATTTACAAGATCAATGATTTGGAACAAAGGACCCCTCAACCATTCCGGGAGAAATCATTACAAAGGGGTATGATGGGTTTGCAATGTCTATAAATACGACCAAAATTCATGAGCAGAAAGGGGGGATTCAACAAGAGAGCAATCAGAAATACTGAGAGAATACACATTGAGAGGAATATTGGCAATACCATCGGCCAAAAAGATCAAATTCTTTCTCAAACAAAGAGCAAGACAATCCAAGAACCTCAAATAAAAAATTGGGCAACATATCAACTGAAATTGGAGCATAGCCAACTCATATACAAAGGAGGAACCAGCAATTCAATCCAAATCCAGCAACAAGAAGGAAAATAGAAGCAGCAACAGCAACAGGGTAATAGGTAATTTCTTCAGATGTTAAAAAAATAAAAAAAATGATAAACAGGTTAAGCCGCGGCCTCCTCATCTCTTCTTCCTTCTTCCTCCATGAACCATCATCACTCCGCCATCTTCCTCCTCCTATTGCTCTTCTCCATCATCATTTCTATCTTCATCATCCTTAGCCACCAAACCACCATAGCCACCGTAACTCCCTCTCCCTTTTTGCATGCATCCACGGCCACCATCAGCCCACACCTAACCACTGTGACTTCCCTAGGATAAAGCGACCTCCATCCTCCCTTCAACACTAAACCACCATCAACCACCATCGGTGCCTCATCCCGCCACCCAAATCGCCATCGCATCCCTTCCATTTCTCAAACTCCACAGAACGCAAGTCACCCACTCAAAACCCCATCACCGCCACGCCTTTTCCTTTTCACCCCGCGGAGAAGCAATGGCTTCCTCCACCACACCGCCTCCATCATCACCCGTGGCCTCCCCCTCTCAATCACAAGTTTCTCGAGCCTCCGCTACCCACTCGCCCCGAGCCTGAACCGCCGCATATAAGGCCGAGCGCACGAGGCCGAGATCAGCTTCCCTGGCTGTGGCTCTCTCCCCCTCCGCTCTCTCCCTCTCTTGGCATCTCCAACCATCTCTCTCTCTCATCTCTTTCATTTTCTCAATTTCTCTCTCTTTCCCCCTTTCTCTCTCTTGGTTTCTTTTTTCCCCTTTCTCAAAAGTGAAATGTGTTTGTGTATAATGAGAAACCCGTGTCTCATTAAGTGTGTGTGTATGAGTTGCTTTGGGTCAGTGTATCTGTGCATATGCTGAGCGTGCGTTAGTGTGTGCCGCGTGTGCTACTGTTGGCGTGTGTGTGTTGAAAATAGAATTAGGTGAATTAAATTAAATCTATAAAATTAGTTTAAGTAAATTAGGATAAGAAAATAAGATTTTTATTTCTTTTAGATAGTGCATTTTATCTTTTTGATGGATTAGATTTTTGTTTAGATTTGGGTTCATTTGTTTGATTAATGTTTATTTTATTTTTAACTTTTGGGTTCGTCTGTTTAAGTTAGGTTTGGATCTAAAATAAAAAGGGTTAATTTGAATCAAAAAATAAAAAAGGTTAGTTAGGACCTTGATTTGTTTTTTTATTTTCAAGTATGTTATTTGTTTGTGTTTTTTTCAAATTAATTGTACAATAGTCATCTGTCTATAAATTAATTTTGTTAGTTTATAATTGAAATAAGTGATTTTCATAAATAAAAAGTGGTTTTCTTCCTAAAAAATAAATAAAAAATATTTTCAGTTTTATTCTAATCTGCGCAATGATCAATAATGATGATTGAGTAGCAGATGTTATCTTCATTGTTGTTGAATCATAAAGATTTATTGAGTAGTCAAGTACTAACTTAAATCCCATGCGAGAGTGGATTTTATTTTCTAAAGGAATTGCTTCTTCACAAAAATCTTTTTAATTCGTGCAATAATCAATAATGATGATTGAGTAGCAAGTGTTACCTTCATTGTTATTTGAATCATAAGGGTTCATTGAGTGGCCTAGTGCTAACTTGGATTCTATGCAACAACAGATTTTATGTGTCTTGTTACAAAATATGTTCTTCATAAATAAAATCTGTCAACCCACAAATATTTTCTATAGAATTACGTGACTTTGAGTTCCCCACTACACCAAGAGATACGTAAGAGCAGGCGATTCCGATCCCTGCCAAGCCAAAATTAATTTTTCCTTAAATTGTTTGTTTAAATTGTAAATATGTTTTATTCTTTTTATTTATTTGACTTCTTCTAAATGTTATTATTTAATTTGCACAACTTGCTAAGGTACCGTCTAAAGACGGGTGTATTAGAGGTGTGTGGGATTAAACTCCTACCCTTCCCTATGCATAACCGACTCCCGAACTCAAATCTAGTTTCAAAGATCACCTTTTAAAATAAATGGGTTTTTCCATATTTTCCCAAATTTTAATAAACTTGGTGGCAACTCCATAATTAACAAAATTCTTTTTCACCGTCCCCTTCGCGATCCCGGTTGCGACAATAACGATATTAGTTTCCGTAACTTTTGCTTTCCCCATGTGTGCATAGCAAAAAGGAACTCCACAATTCATTCACAAAGGTAAGGAACAACAATTAGGGACAAATATTAAAATGTATGGAATCAAAACTAGAAGCAAATTAAATTGAAAAACCCAATGCATTACTCCATGGAGACCAAAAAAAAAAGACAAGATCATTTTTTTTTTTGCTAATTACATGTTGTGAACACGTATGAATCAAAAGAAACAAAAAAAAATGTATTATGTTGTCAAATTGAACTCAAAACTGATCAATCTTGCCCATATGTTCTGCTACATCAACTTGACTTCCTAATGAACTCCAAACTCAATGAAATTGCATAAAACTAGACCCAAAAAATAAATGATGCCGGCCATTGTCTTTGTCACAAGTGGTTGATCCAAGCAAATCTAACTAGTCTTGCTGGTCACTGGATTGAGATGGGGAAAGGGATATTATTAGATATGGCAAAGAATGAATTTGGGTTGAGGGCTTACTGGCAAACAGGATTGACGACGAGCGGATTAGTGATGGCAGTGGAGAAAGATGAGGGAAGGTGACAACGGCAATCACAGCGGAGAGAGGTAGTTGAGGCAGAGTTGAGATTAAAGGAGGAGGATGGAGATGGCATAATGGTGATTATGGTCTTGCAATGATGATGGCGGCAGCATAATGGGGTAAAACCAGAAATGGTTTGATAAAATAAAAAGGTGTTTTGGTAATTTTGTAAGAAAAACAACAGGACAATTGTATGCTTCAAAACCAGTGTGGGACCAAATTGAATTATCCTTCATCTATAACCTATATATAATAATAATAATTATAATAATACTAAGGGTAAATTAAACTCACCTCCCTCAAGATTTGCTGAATTTTCAAACTTTGCAGCACAGGTTTCTGAAATTTGTAAAAGCCTATACTAGCTTCCTCTAGCAAAAATGACCAATAGTGTTGTTAAATCACTACTAGAAAAAATAGTTACCAACGGATTTTTTGAAAGATTTTGTCCACTAGTAATAAAGTAGTCGAAAATTATTACTGGCGGAAAAAATTATTACTGGCAAAGATGGATATATATAGTACATGAGGTTTAAGAACTTCTAACTAATTGCACAGTTAATGATTACATAACTAACTATATAACTAATAGCATGACTAACAGCTTGTGTTTAAAACTGTCTAATTATTATTCTAATACAATGGAGTTTATACATCAATACTCCCCCTCAAGATGGCATGAAGATGTCTTTTATGCTCATCTTGGACAGTAAATTTCTGAATTGAGGATCAGGTAGTGGTTTTGTTAATAAATCTACTAACTAGTGTTAAGTGCGGACATGAACCAAGCGGATAGTTCCATTTTGAACCTCTTCACGAATGAAATGATAGTCCACTTCTATGTGTTTAGTTCGTTCATGATATGTTGGATTAGAGGCAATATGGATTGCTGCTTAACTGTCACAATATATAGCAACTGAAGTGCTGGGAATTTGGAAATCTTAGAGTAGTGATTGCATCCAAGAGAGCTCACTGGCAACTACTGCAAGAGCACGATATTCTGATTTTGTAGATGATCTTGACATAATTACTTGTTTCTTCGATTTCCATGAGACTAATGAGTCTCCAGTGAACACGTAAAATCCCGAGACCGAGCGTCTTGTATCTTGGCATGAGGCCCAATCAGCATCAACATAGGCACAGAGATGAAGGGATGAATTTACAGCAATGAAAATGCCTTGACCTGGACACTGTTTTAGATATGGCAGCAAGTGGTGGATGGCCTGGAGATGGGTTGTGGTTGGCTTTGATAAAAACTGACTTAGTTTATTTACAGCATAGGCTATGTCTAGGCAAGAGATAGTCAAGTATAACAATCTGCCTATTAGCCTCCGGTATTGGCTAATGTCAGTGAGTGGTTCTCCTGTATCGTTGCTGCGTTTGAGAGTTGGATCCATGGGTAGCTTTACTGGTTTGGACCCTAAAAAAATGGCTTCTTCCAATAATGACAAAGTGTATTTTCTTTGGGATAAGGAAATGCCACCTTTAGTCCTTGCAATCTCTAGACCAATGAAGTACTTGAGTAATGTGATACCCCAGGTACACGTGTCGTTGGACAAGTTCTGTACTACCCCGGGGTCCCTCGGGATCCACCCATGTTGTCGAGAAGTCCCAGGATGCATGAAAGACCCCTTATGCAGTAAATATGGTGAACTGTCATCGCTATAGTGGTCCAGGACCAATATAGCGGTCATAGTTGGTGGCAGCATTGGTTTTGGCATTCTGGGGACCGCTATAGCAGTGTCAGCAGTGCATTTTTAGTGCAAAACACGTCGTTTCGCGTAAGACCCCGAACCCTTTTTAAACACTTCAAACTCGGGATTTTCATCCGAAAATTGAACCATATCCTCTCCTAACTCAATTCCTCTCTTCCCCACTCAATCTAGCTCTAATCTTTCTTCCTTCCAAGATATTAAAAGTAAGATTTATGGGTTTTGTTGTCTCTTTCCTTTCCACTTTGTAACCTAGAGTTTGTTATTTGTCTCCATTGTTGTTAAGTGGGGGTGCTCCCCCAATGTTGTTAGAGTTATGTTTGAGTATTCTAGAGATTGTTAGAGACTAGTTTTGTGTTTTGTGGCTCCAATGACGAATGTTAATGCCATTCCTCCTTCCCAAAACTTTGTTGAAGTTGACGTCACCACTTCCTCCCCTCTAGGTGAGTGGGTTTGGAACCTATGGCCCATATGTTAGTCATTAGAGTTAATTTTCTCAAAATTATAATATGGATGCATGATTTTAGAAAATATTTCAAAAGATTAGATTTCCCAGTTGGTTGTTATATTTACCAAAATGATGATTTATAATTAGAGCATGAATTAATTGTTTTAATTCAAACTCACAGGACCATTGTTGTTAAATGGTATTTACCAGAGAGCTAGTGTACAACTATGATTTAATTAGAGATTTTATTAAAACTACTATGATGATTTCAAGAGAGAAACAATTATGAATTATAGAGATTTTGCCTAGAGAAATGCCATTTCAGAGATTTAGAGAGAACGATATATTCATTGCATTAGAAACTTAATAGTAGCTATAAAGAAACAGACTATGAGTTAACGGCAGTTATTCCATTAACCTTGGTATACTAAGTTGCCCCCAGGGCCAGAGAAATTAGAAATTGGACCTAGTTTAGGTGCCCTAGAGATTAGAGACCTTGTCATGCTATGGTTAACAAGCATAACTAGAGATTTTGTTATGTCACATGAATTGGGCATAACCAGAGATTCATGTTTCTTTACTAGAGTACTGTGGTTTTATAATGTTTCCAGAGAATATTTGTTTTGGAACTATTTTGTTTATTCCTATGAATATGATTTCAAAGTTATTGCATTCACTAGTTTCCTGATTATTTATATATGATTATCTACATTCTTTGGTTGTCCCATGAGAAGGTTATGGGTGAGAACCTGCTCACTGAGTTTTAGATGAAACTCATCCCTCTCCCTTCCTCCATTATAGGTGTTGTAGATGCTGTGGATTCTTCTCTTCTACCTCCATCCCCGTAGTAGAGATTTATCAGTTGGTGAGCTTCACTTGGTGTGAAGTACTCTATTTTGCATTTTGTTAGAGATAGAGTGCTCCAGTTACATGACGGGCACGGTCCCAGACCATAGAGATTGATTAGCATTGTTTTATCATGATTATTTTGTATCTACATGATTATAGATTTCATGTATATTCTGTATAGAGAACAACTCATATTTTGAACCTCAGTGATATGTTTAGAGTTTGAGATTGAAATGATTGATTTTATCACTTTAGATATCTATGTCAAAGTTTGATTATGATTATGTTTGTGTGGAACCAATGGTTTATTAGAAAGGAAATGATGTTTTAAAAATGAATTTATATTAAAATATGCATATAGAGAAACTCAGAGGTCATGAGGCTTACGTGGGAATGAGGATTCCTCACGTGCCGGTCACATGCCCAAGTCGAGTCGTGACAAAGTGACCCCAAGTCTTTTAACTTGAACTTCTTTTCTATGGCCAATTTGACTTCTTGGATTAAAGAAGAATCAGGACCTGTCAAGATAATATCATCTACATATACTAATAAAGCAACAAAAGAAGAGTTAGAGCCTTTGGTGAATAGAGAATAGTCATTTTTGAATTGTGTGAAGCCAGCTTCAAGTAATGCATTGGCAAAGGTAGAGAACCATTGTCTTGAAGCATGTCTCAAGCCATAGATAAACTTGTTTAACTTACAAACAAGGTTTTCCCCCTTACTATAGTACCCGAGGGGCATGTTCATATAAATTTCCTCAAATAACTCACCATTAAGGAAGGCATTGTTGATGTCTAATTGTAACAGGTGCCATCCCTTCACTGCTGCCAAGGCAAGCAGAACCCAAACACTAGATAGTTTGGCTACATGAGAGAAGGTTTCTATAAAATCAAGCCCAACTTGTTAAGTATATCCCTTAGCCACTAACCTAGCTTTATACATCTAACGGTGTGTTTATTAGGTGGGAGGGGAACCAAGGTCCAAGTATTATTGGATTCCTTGGCTTCTAATTCAGCTATTATGGCCTTTTGCCATTCAGGAATTTGTGTGCTTGGGGATAAAATTGTGGTTCGAAAATGGATGAAATTTGCATTAGAAAATTCCGATATGATGGGTTGAGTTTGCCATAAAAGAGGTAATCTGAGATGGGATAAAGACAATTAGTAATGGAAGGGTGTTACAATGATATTGGCTCAAGTATGGTGGAGATCTATGTTCTCTAGTGGATTTTCTAATTCTTAGAGTATTTACAGTTGCGTTTCTAGTTATGTCTTCTGTAATGCCCCAATTTTTACCGCTGTGTAAAAATTACTAAAATACCCCTACGTAATTTTTATACGTAATTCGAGGTTGAATAATCCTCAATAAAGGAATATAACATTAGAAAAACATTATGAAAAACTTGAATAGCGATTCGTGTGAAAGTCACAAATCCCATTTTTTCTGTACGTATAAAATGACCAAAATACCCCTGAAGTCACTTTTACCTAGAAATCAAAGATAACCATTCTAGATTATCTTTGAGGGGTTAGTTTAATGCTTGATGGGGATTATATGTGCCTTAGAGATAAAAATCTCAATTCTCAATTTTTACCGTACGTAAAATTATCGTTTTACCCCTACAGTAATTTCACATGAAATTATGTAATCTTTGAATTCGGTTTTCACCCAAAAGTTCAAAATGTCTATTTCAAGTATAATTTGAGAATGTCCAATAATTACAGGAAGTTTTTATGTGAAATTACCTTTTTACCCCTAGTTAATGCTAAATGAGTTTACTTATGTAATTAAAGCAATATTAAGCTCAAACTGAACTCAAATTGATTTCATTCATTAATCTTGGATTAAAAATAATTACTTGAGGCTAAAAATAATTACCTAAAGTTAAAAAACAATTACTAGAGATAATTAGAGCCTAAGAATTGTTTAGGAAAATTTAATTTCCTTTCTTAATTACAAAGAGCTCATAAAACCGATAATGTTAAGATTAAAGTAATTCTAATGTATTTGCTTTCTTTACCTTGAGATTAAAACTTAAGTTACTAATTGATTTTCAACTCAATTGAGATTAACTCCATTACTAGTATAAGATTATCTTTTTACCTAGTCTTGAGTTATCTTACACACTTAGTTTTACCATTTTCATGAAATTACCAATTCCTAAAACTACCACCTAATTAATTATACTATCCTTGTGTCCTACCACTTAGAAATTAAATGAATTGTTCCCCATTGTTCCCTAAATAGCCGTGGCCTTCCTACCTCCGTCATGTGCTCATATTTTATTTTTTTTTCTTATTTTATTTCAAAGAATAATGCACTACATCATTAGGCATATCTCAAACACATGTCCTACCATACATAATAAATGAAATCTTGTTCCCCATTATTCCTATACTAACGATGACATTCCATGCTTCCCATAATGCTCATATTATAAAATTTCATTCAAGGAATAATGCATTCAAATAATATCATGACTTTACCATGTGTTCTTTGCGTTGTCTTGCAATATTTTTGAGCAAAAATTCTGCTCCACTCAGCCTATACGCAGCGTACTACCCACCCCAAATGTCCTATAAATATGTGTTTCTTTCAAGCTAAATGCACACACAAACACCTATACTTGTTACTTGAATTTTTGGTGTAGTGTTGTTCACTATTTTGGCCAAAAATCCTCTATATTCTCTCTAAACTCAAAGCTCTCTTCTTCTTCCTTCTCCACCTCCAAGAGACTCCATTCATAACTTTCATCCAAGTTTCTAAGCTCAAACAAACATATACATACCATAAACCAACCCCTTAGCACCTAAACTTTCCATATCTAAACACAAGAACACAACAAAAATCCTTCCACCATTCCATCATCACTTGGCCCAAACCATCATCATCATCTAGAGGAGATTTTTCTTCTCTTTACTTCTTAAGATATCAAGCTTTAACGTTTGAGAACAAGAAACAACTTGGTAGAAATTTTATTTCATGTTATTTCCTTATTCTTTGCTTATAATTCGACTTTTAATGAGCTTGATGATGAGATCATGAATTAAGGTTCTTAGAACCATGATAATAAAGGACTCTAATGGTCACTTCCTTTGTTAAGATTAATTGAGGTTAAAGAGTTTAATTCTCTAAAAGTTTTGAGCTTAACAAGATAATAAATGAACTTACATCCATGTTTATGTTTCAAGCTCTTGCATATCATGTTTAAATTTCAAGCCTTGCATAATCATATTTAATTTCAAGTCATCACCTTAACTCTTGAAGATAATAATATGAATTTGCATTCTCATGTTTAAATTCCAAGTAATGTATTTCATGTTTATATTTCAAGGTATCACCTAAACTTTGAAGATCTAAAAATAAACTTGCATAATCATATTTATATTTCAAGCATTGCATATCATGTTTATATTTTCAAGTTATCATCTTATAATGATAAAGATTAAAAATAGGATTGCATAGCATATTTATGATTCTTGCTATCACCTAAATCTCTAAAGCTCAAAACTTACCTTTTTAATCTTAAATATGAATTTTTATTATGGATATACCTAAATTATGTTATTTTCAGCCTCTAGATGTTCTTGGTATTGATGTTTGTTTATTTTATTTATAAGGCTTTGATCTTGTCTTTAAATTACTCAAATAACTTTTATTAGAATTAGAAATTCAAAGATTGTGCTTTTCTCAAGCTTTTGGTTAAAAGATTTAGGTTACTGATCTGATTTAAATAAAATAGTTAGAATTTTGATTTAAAAAGTTTGGATGTGTATGAATTACTTATAATTGATGTAAGGATTATTTTTTATCATTTTTGAAATAAACTAGTAACTAAAAAGGATCAAAACCGTAATTTTATAAAACTTTAGAGAATGAATTTTCTGGATTAATTCCTCACTGATTTGATATTGATCATATTGTTTGTATACATAAGAATTATTAGTATTTGATGTGAAATTTTTTTTTGGTATATTAGAGGTTGAAAAGAATAATTACAAGTGTTAGTTTTGATTGTTTTGCAAAATGTAGGAAGTTATGTTTTTAAACTATCAATTATGTAATTTTGATCAAAGGATTTTAATTAGAATTAGTAATGATATCTGATGTGTCTATATATTTAAAACACTATTTATAATGTTTAGAAAAACTTTTAGAAGTATTGGCTTTTGATAAGTGTTAAAAATGAGCAACTTTGCACTTTAACTCCTAAAGTGTGTTAAAATTTAGTCTATGGCCCTAAAAGGTTTTTATGATGAGTTTAAATAGATTCTAATAGTTATATGTCTCTTGAAAGTATTGGTTAATATTAAAAATCTTTAGTTTGTGAAATGTGTTAAAAATTGGTATTTACATTTCGACCTGTTACCTTTGAGAAATTACGATTTGACCTCTTTGGGGCTTAAGCATAAATATTGATAATTTGATGAAATGAATGTGGTTGATATCTTGTGAAGGCAATGTTCATGTATTCAAATTTATATGGCTTAGATGTATATTATGTAATTTGAATTATGGCGTGTTGTAGTTATGTTTGATTCATTGAGATACATAATTTCATGAAGTTTTACGAACATAAAGTATTGAATGATGAGTTATGGTTATATGTTCATGCTTGCACCTCTAAACAACATGTTAAGATTAAAGATGACACGAGACATATGGAAATGATTCTCTAGACTCCCCGAATTAAAGGTGATGAGAAATGATCCAAAAAGGTTAATACAACATAAACCATATGGAAGTGATCCTCTAGACTCCCCGAATTAAAGGTTATGAGAGGTGATCTAAGGAAGTTGCATATTTATGATGAGAAAGTTGAACAAAAGCAAGAAAGTGATGTATTTTCCTCCTCTATTATCCCATATTAAATCTAGCGATGACTAGTTAAGTTGAGCTCAATCCTAGGCGATCAGCAAGGTGGAGTTTTGGTGCTGAATATAAAATCACCGAGGAAGGTGAGATAGTTGATTTGAGATGTTGACGTAAGAGGATGGTTATTAAGAAAGGAACTTGAGAGTTCCAATATGAGAAAGTAAATTGTCATGGGTTCTCTTGCTTTTGCATGCAAGCTAAATGATATACGACTCATCAGGTTTGTTATATCATGCATTCATACTAAGTCACCTAAAAAAGTAAAGTAAGGATGTATATTTGGTGTGTTTACTCATGTGATGTTGTGTTTTGGTTTTGGGTGTTGCAAACTCATGTTAAAAGTATACTTAAGTTATTTGCATATGTTATTTATGTATTGGAGGCATTACCATGCATACATGAGATATCTGTAGCATTCATGATATTAAGACTCATGCTAAAAGATACAAGCTTCAGCTAATGGTATTTGGAACTCAATAAATAAACTCTATATATGCTCACCATTTTCATAATAAAACCCAAGGTTCCAAGAAACGATTACGATGACACTTGCATTAGGATAGGGAAGCCCTACTGAGAATCTTGTATAAGTTTTTCATCCCTTTTTTTTCCGTGTCGTCTCTAGATAAGGATGATGGTGTAGGTCGTGCATTTCTCTAAGACACAGATGAGGAAGTTGCACTACAAAAGGGATCAAGAAGGTCGCAATGGGAGTATGGAGGTAGTTTCCCTTGAATATTGGCTTTAGGGTGATCATACACTTTTTATTTGCTTGTGCTTTAGTTTCTTGATGGATGTGTACTGATGCCCTCTATGTTTAGAGGACATCACTACTATGATATAACTCTGATGTGTTAATATTGTTTATGTCATGATACTCTACGGTTATATATATATATATATTGTGATGTTATATGTATTTGTGACTTGTCTTTATCCTTTCTTATTTATAGGTAAGGCAAACAACGTTAGTTACTTAGCATGCACGGCTCACATTTTGTATTTAAGTCTTACAAAAAAAAAATTACCCGTATTTTCACTAAGGTATTTTCAAAAATTCAAATTAAAGACCGGAACAAAAGAGTAATAACTAATAATTAACTTAAATGCGTTCTTAGGTGTATTGAGTTAAATATTAGAGTGTTACATCTTCAGTGTCAGCAAAGGTTTGCATGTCATTAGTCTCAGATTCTGTTGTTTCAAATAAAGTTTCTCCATACACTTGGCACTCTAGGTTGGGAGCGTGTTTTCTTTCTTAGGCTTTGAAACCATATTGACTAAGTGAAATGAATGACTTGAGTTGTATTGATTGACAAAGATGGATATATATAGTACATGAGGTTTAAGAACTTCTAATTGATTACATAGCTAATAATTACATAACTAACTATATAACTAACAACATGACTAACAACTTGTGTTTACAACTGTCTAGTTGTTATTCTAATACAATGGTGGTTACACACCAATAATAAATAATAAACACAATGAATTTATGTCCAAAATGTAAAATAGATAAAAATGCCAGAAAGTTAACAAACATAAATATAAAAAATTCAACATATAACAAATAAAGAAAAAACAATAACTCAAATCAAGAGAAGTCAGCAGTATTATCATTGTTGTCAGCATCACTATCACCATCACCACCACTACTACCACCACCATCATTATCAGTGTCTGGCAGTATAGAGGAGCCTGCCTGGACATCATCGTCATAATATGTCTAAGAAATTTTATCTAACAAATATATGTGAATTCCATTTAGTTTGTTTCATTTTTGTAGTACTGCATAATAGATAATATATACTTGAAATTATCAAAAGATGAAAAAATTGCAAGGCCTTAGCACACGAGTGTATAACACTCTAAATTTGCAATTGACATGAGTCCATATAATTACTTTCAACAATTTTGAAGTGGCATTTATTGAATAAAACTACATAATGACTAGAAACTTAAATGTTTATAACTTAGCAACTGGGAGGTTATAGAAAGTAGCACGAGCAATATACATCAAATTCCTAGTTTTCTTCGGTTTAAACTCTAATGCAACTATAGTCACATTTCTTCCACTCTCTGCTTCCAGTGCACAAACAAAATAGTACATATCCATTTTAAAGAAGAATTTAAGCATGAAAAGGAACATGAACATGAACATGGTTCAAAAGGTATGCATTTAGTAATTCAAAGTGATCACAACCAAGCCCTATTATCTTCTACCTCCCCTCCTGTTAATGAGATTGAAAAAGTTAAATGAGGGCAAGCATTTTATAAGGTGGTTCAGCCAAACCCCACAAGAACTGATCCAAACATCTTACAACCCAAATTAACAAGAAAAAACCAAACCAAACCAAATACCAACAAGTAAACAATCCAAATTGCTTGCAATCAAAATTAACAAGAAAAAACCAAACTAAACCAAATATCAATAAGTAAGAGAACCCAATTACATTTTCAAAAAAAAAAAGAAAGAAATACAAACAGTGTAAGTGGCGAAGAATTGGTGGAGGGGAGAGAAGCTTACCTTCTCCAGCGCTGCTAGACCGTGAGAGGCGCGACGGCGAGTGCGGGCTCCATGTGCAAGGCGAGTGCAGCATGACGGCGGAGAACTAGCGGAGCGACAGAGGACGACCCGCAGGTTGCGTAAGCGGCTCGCTGACATGCGATCTAGTTGTTCACGCGCGGAGGTGGAGGTGCGGGCTTCCCGTGTGGGCGGCGTGGCGGCCTTCTCCGACTGGGGGCGACGTGGTGGTCTTCTTCGATCTCGTTGTTTGGCGCTGTGAGCTCCCTGTACGAGGTGGTCTTTTCCGATCTCAGTGTTCACACGCGGCAGGCTCCCTGTGCAAAGCGGTCTTCTCCGATCTCGGTGTTCGGGTTTAGGCTGTTCGCGACGAGGGCCCCCTGTGCCAGCGGCTTGCTGGCTGGGCTTGTGGCTTGCAGGGCGAGGAGGCTTCACGGCGAAGGAAAGAGAAAGAGATTTAGAGAGACAGAGACAGGGGGAAAGAATAGGGGGACAATTTTTTTTTTTGTTCAAGAGTTCCCAAAAGAAATTTAAACTGCCGGCTGAAAAAATCAACCAAAAACACAGGGATAGGGCACGTGAATTTTTAATGATTACTAGCGGAATATTTTGCCATTGCCGATGGAAAATTCTATCGGTAGCAGTAATAAATTTATTTATTTTATTTTTTGGTAGAAAATTTTGCAGGTAAATTATTTTTTAAAAGCTCTATCTTAAAAATATATTATTGATGGATTTTTTAGTAGGTAAAATTAATTTTTTTAAGAAAAAAATTCATATTATTTATCAACGAAAAATTCATCAGCAATTATCGTGCACTTTATGGCACCATTTGGCGTGAGTTTTTCTGTTGGATTTTCTTGGGAAAATTTATAGCCAACGGTGTGAAAAGAAAATCTATGTTTCTCATTTTTCGTTGGTAATACTAACAGAAAAAATTATTGATAAAATTCATCGGTAATTCGCGTGTTTCTTATAGTAAATAAGTCATATCTTTTAATGGTATAGATGTAAATATTAAGAATCATTATAATTATAAAATAACCATAATGGCTTTCTTTTGCTAAATAATAAAAATATCATCCCCCCAATCTTTGACTAAAACATCATCCTCCCATATTCACAACACTGTTCCCATATCCATTGTTTTAGTTAAAAAAAAAAAAGGACATTATGGTCTTTTTACACCATAATATTTACATTGATGGCATAGAAAGACATGATCTATATAACAGCACTAACGGTCCTTGTTACTAGGGGCCAGTGTAGGTTTTTACAAACCATAGAGAACTATGCTGTAAAATTTAAAAATAGAGGAAATGTCTATTACATTTCAACAAATTTTGGGGGTAAGTGTAAGTTATCCTAATACTAATATTTAACACTTATTATATGAAAAGTTTTTCATGTGTCATTTATAGAGAATATTATGCTCTACTATTTTCATAATCTCAATATTTAAAGTGAGTTTTTAAATTTAATTTACCTTCTAAGTATTAATTATTTTTCTCTATTCATACCTTCATATCTCTCTTTTGTTAACACAATAAAACTACTCTACAAAATATTTCAATCAAAATTATTCGTCATGAAAATAATAATGAATAATAAAAATAGAATGATAATAGAACATATTATTATATCATTAAAATTTTATATGTCTAATTATTATATTAATAACTATAACAAAACAATTATAATTATGTTACCACAAAAAAAATTATTACAATGAACGATAAAAAAAACTATTCTAATATGTTTTTTAAGTTAATAATGATCTAAAACTATAACCTATCTGCAATGTTAAAATCATTGCCTAGAATCTTCTTTGGGTAAAGTTTTTAACCTATTCTTAATTTCATTATGAAAGGAGGAGTGCAATGGTTTGAGATGATATCTCTGGTTTGGATTTCCACAGGCAAGATGATTTTATTTTATTTTCAACATTTTTCCCTTACAACCTTTTTGTTCTCAACAAGTGCAATGGTTGACTCTATTTTTAATTTTTTTTCTATAAATTTTTTGTTGTTGAGAATAATGTCCAAAGCAAATATTGATGGATTGGTGATATTCTACATTGATACTTTCTGCATTATAGGCAGTCAGAGAAGAAGGGTGCCACAATTACAGTGGTAGTGTCAGTGGAGCATGGATGAGCATGAGGTGTAACATAATGTGCAACTTGAGGTGAACAGTAGTGGCTCTACATCATAAATAATTTATGCTCATTTCAACGAATGTTTTGTCTTATATTATTCATATCCCACCATTTTCTTAACATTTCTATTTAAAGCAAATTCTTAAATTTTTATTTACAATGTAGTTATCAATTTTTTTTTCTAATTATACCTTCACATTTACTTTTTATCAACACATAATCTATATTAAATACTATGTCACTTACCCGTTCCACAATTTTTAAACATTCAAAATATTACAAACTTTAAAATCTTCAAGACATTTAAAATATTAAAATTGAAAATTTTTATAACTTATATTTGACATTACAATGAAAGGTATTATAATATTATTAATAAAAAATAAAAATAAATTGGAAAACATAAAAAGTAAACATATTAATATATTTTAAAAAAAGTCACATATGCATAAATATAATTTCTTGAAACCACCACAAAAAATAATAAATTAAACCAAAATTTTAGAATTCATTCCTCAACTTAAATGTTGAAAAAGAATCCTTCTATTATATGTTGGTATTTCTTTTGCATGATTGATTTTTACCTGCATATTATTTTTCAAATCATTGCATATTTTCTCCTAAATTTTTCTCTTTCCATAAAAGTTATATCAACAATTTATTTTTCAATTTTTTCTCTTTCTTAAAAAGTCTCTAGAGCTTTTGAAAATCATTAAAAACATATCTATCTACACGTCTCGTTACTTCATATTTAATTTTTTATAACTTATAAACATTCCAACTGATCAATTCTATAATTTTTTTCATATTACTTTTTTAATAAAATGACTTCGACTTTTCAACATTAAAATATTTTAGAAAATTTAGTTCCACAATTTACACTTTTTTGATAAGAACACTAATTGTTTAGTAAATTTTTTTCACAAAATTAAATGATTACATTATTTTTTGTTGAAAATAATTGTGTAATTTATGCAATTCTCCAATAATTGGAATGACATAAATTAGGATTATTTATGATTTTTTTACTAATCATAAAACATTATTCATTTACTAAAATGATATATAAGGAAATAAGGTGTAATTAAAATCACATAAATTAAATTTATTCATTATTTTTTATTAACCATAAAATATATTTCTATGTTTTTGTAAATTGAATATTTTAATTTACTAAAAAGATATAAATGACTATAGATGACAAAAAAAAAAAAAGAAAAACTGCTAAAGAGGTGCCCATGAAATCAGAAATAGGGATAGGTTTAATCTTCATGGTGATGGGGCAATATCCCTGTTTATTAAACATGGCAGGGATAGGGAATGAGGTCCCCGTCCCATGGAAACCTGCCAATTTATTATTTATAGAAATTATTTAAATATTCACTTCATTTTTATCAATTATCTTTTTTGGATTTGCATATTATGTATGTATTTTCATTTTTAAGTTGGATTATATTGCGTTAATATTATTTGTTATTTTGAATTTTTATGTTTCAAATTTTAAAGTATTTTAAAAAAATTTAATTTTTTTTAATAAACCTGTAAATATTCATAAGGATTCAAATCCCCATAGAGAATAGGCAATAGAGACCCATGATAAGGGTGAGAATGGAAGGTATGTCTCATCTCTCACAGATACCCATTTTCACCAATATATATGGCTCATAAACCATGATATAGCAAAATTGTCCACTTATTCTTTTTCATTATTTAACAATTTTAACTTTTAAAATGTGTAAAATTTTCATAAAATAAATTCTTTATTGTTAGTTAAAGATCATTAATCAAGATTTTTTCAACCGTTTAAATATGATATTTAAAATAAGATATAAAATAAAATGACATATTTATTTTTTATTTAATTATTTATCTATTAACTTATTTTTAAAATAAATTTATATGCTCAATTTTTTATAAGATCTATTCAATTAAATTATTAATTATTTTCTACAATGATTAATAAACTATTTGTTATTGTCATCTCATGTATTATATGGGTCAAAAGACTAATTTATTATCTTTTTTTATATTTGTGATTGTTCAAAAGTGATAGATATTTTAAAAGAGAGAAACTATTAAATATTTTCTAAATTAATTATCAATATATTGAACGTTTGAATACTACTATTATATTTACTAGTTGCTGCCCCCTCCCTTGCATCTCACCTGTCCAAAAAGCAAAAAAAACACATATTAAGAAAGTAATAAATAAATATTGATAATAATACGTATTAATTGATAAGATTATTCCTATTTAATATCATCGTGCGTTTGAAAAAAAAGTAAAGAAGTTACAATTAATTATAATTGATAAATAAAGATTAATACTTTTTAATTTAATAAATAAACAGATAAACAAAATAAAAATTTAAAAAAGAATGGACGGTTGAGATATAAAAGAGAGAAAGAGAGAGAGAGAGAGACAGAGAGAGTAATTTTCGTTCTTGTTGAGACAAACCTCAACAATGATGATGTGGGTTCAAACATCTGGAAAGTAATCTTTTCTGGAGCCAGCGATGACATAATTCGTCTGCTCCCACAATTAAATGGAGATTAATTCTATTGAGATTTGAATGTATATAACGTACGACCAATAGGATAAGTACCAAGGGATTTAGACAGTTCAGATCTCATTATTTTTATTTAAAAGTACGAATTGATATTAACAAACATTAAAAAAAAGAATCATTATTTTAAAGTTCCAATATCCTAAAAAAAAAATCAATGCAAACCTATAAGAATATCTAATAATAATTTCAAAAAATGTAATGAGGCTAATTTTTACTTTAAGACGAGAACAACTAGACTAAAATTAGAGATTATGAATAGAAAAACAAAAAAATTAAAATAATCTTACAAATGGTCTGTAATAGATTTTGCATTCTTTATGCTTGAACAAAAAAAGAAAAAGGAAAAAAGAGGAAATTAGAATAGACGAGATACATCTGATGTATATCATATTCAGACTTTTAGTTATATTTACTTTATAATTTTATTATACTTCCTTATTTTTAATTAGGATTTATTTTTTACTATTTCATTTTATCAGTTGATGTCTATTTATTTTAAATTTATTTTTCATCTGGATATGGTTGTTTTCATATTTGATGTGCTATAATTATTTTGTAAGAGAATTATGGACCCCACCCCCGGGGGGGCCGGGCGAGGGATTTAAAAATAAAAGCTGAGCCCAATAAAAATAAAGTCTAACATTTCTTATTAATCCAGACCAAAAATATAGAAACATTTCTTATTAATATTTACTTGGTTTAAAAATTTTGATACTTATTCTTTTTATTTTATATTTACAAAAATAAATAAAAGATTAACATTAAAAATTTTATTACTATTATGTGTATAAATCAAATCAATATCAAATTAAAACTATTAGAAAAACACTATGAGAATTAGCTCAATAAAAATGGATTGAGTCATAAATAAGCTTTAACCACATGATGGGGATTCAAAAACTAAGGAGGCTTAATTTTTATTAATAAAAAATATTCAAATTAAAATAGTTATTTACTCGATAAAATAGAATAAAAGTAGTCTTCAATGTTTCGGAATGAATGATAGAAATTTTCTTGAGCTTGGGCTGTACAAAACTAATTGAGAACTGTACAAAACTAACTAACTCAACATCCTCTTTATTTAGTGTTAACCTGAATACACCAAGCCCCTTGCAAATTTAGCAAGGTTTTGAAAATTGGATCGGACATTAAATTGATCGGGACAAGGGTTTAGAGATTCAATCGAAATATAACCGGTATATAATAAAATATGTATTTATATAAATATATAAAAATACAAAATAAAATATGTCATAAATTAACTAAAAATTAAATTAAGCATCAACAAAACTCATAGAATATAACATAATTCATCTCTTAATCAAAACAAATATTATCCATATAGATCAAATCTCTCAAGTTACTATTTTTCATATTAGAAAAAGAAAAAAATTAGGAAATATGAGATTTTAGGCATTTCTTATAAAAAAATCCAAATGATACAATTTTATATTTTTTTTACAAAAAAAAAAGGTTGGACCAATTTTTTGGCCGGGTAGCTTTGCCAGATTTACTGGTTTTCGAACGATTCTCAATAGTTCTTGGACGTTTCTTTATAAGACAGTTTTCAAGTCCAACAAGACAAGGCAATGGCTTCCGATCCGACCGTAGGTTCGGTCCAATTTTCAGAACATTGGTATTAAGTATTAACATGAATACGCAAGGGCCCTGCATATTTGATATAAGTATGAATACGTGAGACCCCTAGCATATTCATGTCCATACTGAATACGCAAGGGACCTTGGCATATTCGCGCGCATATACTCTTGCCTATTTCTATACCAAATGTTTTTTCTATTTATTTTCATAAATATTTTTTTGTTTTATTTTAGTCAAAAAGCCGTACAAAACTAACTGATAACTGTACAAAACTGACTAACTCAACATCCTCCTTAACTAACTAACCAACCGCCGTAACAGGAGCCAACCCTGTTGTTTTCCATACATAAAATAGCATCTAATCTAAGTGTGTATATATATTTCTTTATTAATAATATACAGATAGCTCAAGTTTCTCTCAGGGACGGCATTTGTTCTGTCATGTTTGTTATTATGTGCTTTGTAATCAATGAAAGAATGATGAAAGGATTGAAATAACATAAAGGAGCATATATATCAAATCAAGCTTAGCTCACTGCAAGAACAAACTGACAAAGATACATACATACTCCATTAATAGCTACTGCTTCTGCACCTGAACTTCAACAAAAAAAGAACGAATCTTATTTGGATCATAGCAACAAATTGTTTCTGAAAATAACATGGTACATCATAATACAGTATAATCATTTATAAAATGAGACTCAAGCTAAAATTTTAAGGGACATCATCAAGGCAATGTGACCCGTCTTGATTCAGAAGCGCTGCTCTTGCATATCACTGGACTACTGTAGCATTATATCCACTGTCTAGTATCCACTATTACGGCATCACCAGTTTGTTTAAAAATTAATTTGATGCACATATATATAACACCATTACATAATCTAAAAGGGAACGGAGCAGGAAGTGAGAGAGGAACAAGAAAAAGTCATCATCACTAGTTTATTTTAGCAAAGAAGTACTAAGGTAAAGTCTTTGTTTTTTCTAAATCTATGAGGCAGCTATATTGGATGGAATGCCACTAAACAAGCTGTTAGAGAATTAAGTATCAAATCCAAGAACATGCTTGCTGTACTACAATATAATAAACAAGAATGATCTTGCTAGCATTATCTTAAAAATAAAAAATTCCAGCTGAACTTTGAAATAACATGAAATAAATCCGAAGCTCAATATTATTTTCTATCAATACAGTGCATTCCCATGTAAAAAGTGCTGTCATATCAGGCCAGAAATCATTTCATTTTTCTCAAGCAAATCTCTAGATGGCATACTGTATTTCACAAGCCGGCAACAACCTATCCTGCATTATGTATTATGACATGCACCACCAAGTACTATAATGATAATAGTCTTTCTACAAAAGAGTATTCTTTTGCAAGATGGACAATCGTAGTATTTGGTTAAACCAACAGCTTCCATGCTTATGTATAGCAATTAGCAAGTCAAACTTAAGATCTGAGAGACAAACGAAAGGAATTGATGGTACATATTCAAACCTATAATCTCTTGCTAAAAGCAAAGTCCACCAAAGATAACTTGAGATACAAGCGTGCCAATTCTGAACTATTTTGAAATTTCCTTGGTATTGATGCTGAGTGCTTTACATTTTATAGTAGAAGCTGGGTGTAACCATAAAATTGGGAGAGAAAAATTCAAGGATGTGTTTTTCATTTAAATTTCATCCTTGAAATCTTCACCCCATTGTAAGCATACACCAAAAAAAAATCCTTTTCAGAGTATTCATATGTCCTTTTGAAAGTGTATCAAAGTAAGATAAATACAAAGAGACAAGTTTAAGCCATTGTAGGAATGTATAAACTGCGAAATTTTAACTGGTGAAAAAAGAATGAACAGCAGAAAATGCAACTTCACTAACACTAGGAGTACCTGTAAAATTGACAACAACTGCTGCATCATTATTAATCTCTTCTGGACCCTGATAAACAAGCGTTGACATATATAAGCAGAAAGAAAATCCAGAGCAATGTAGAAAGGAATCTGTTTGAGCATTAACAGATAGAGCTCCTAAATGACTAATGCCTTGGCATTCACGTGTCCCTCCAATGTCAGGCCAATGGAGAACATAACCAAAACAAGGGTGGCACTTCCTTCTCATCTAGAAGCAGGTCTACAAGACATTGATCGTCTTTAAAACTAGTAACCAAACAGGAAATATTACAAAGAAGAACCAAGTAACGTGTAATGAACGTGCTAGTTAAATTGGTAGTTGTAATTACAGTAGTTGAGTATTCTAATAATATTGCAATTAAGGGGAAAAAAAAAAGTTAGGTAGGATTACGAAACACATTATTGCTATCTATAATCTTGTGGTTTAGACCAAAATATACAAAATCCAGATCCTTCTAAAAAATGTCGTGATAGGAATGGCTTATATATACATAGGATACAGTACCATCACCATGCATTCAGAAGTTAGGGAAATAAAAATCTACCCTTTCTTCATTATTGATTAGGTTCATCTCTAAATTTGTTTAAGGTCAAATCAACATTTTCTTAATATCAATGGACGTATAATTCCATGGCTCTGCATATTATCTCTCTGGGTGTTCAGCCCTCTACTATGATCTATTTAAGTGACACTTTTAGGCCCCCAATTGGCAAGATGACTCTAAAAAATTTCACACTAATGGGCATCTCTCTCAAGGAAGTTATTAAATTAATGCCCAAACTGATCATGTGCACTCTAGTAAATGGCCAAACAACCTAGTTTACATGTGATAAACACATGCGTGTATCTATGCAGGACAATTGTAGCAACTGCTTAAACCTTAAATCCACAAAGAAAGTAGGCTCGAGTGAAGTCTTCACATGCATAAAGTAGAAAGTTATCAATCTTAGCAATCACTGAGATTATTGAAATGCAAGTCACACCAACTGTTGTTAATTCATTGCTTGTTGTATTCACAAAGTTAGATCTGAATTTGATCCAGTTAAATTATCAATAACCTTGATAATAATATAATCTATGAAAATTCACATATTGAAGGGGTCTACCATTGGTCCATATCTCTTGAATAATAGAAGAAACGACAAGCAGAAACAATCCTTGAAAATATGGGGGGGCCAAGACGTCATACACTGTTCTATTAAATTGGAACAAAGATGAGAGTACCATGTGAACTAAAAGCCCACAGATGAAAATCTTTGAGGTATATAATAGTAACAAGATATCAGGATATCAGTAAACTAGTTTACAGCCAGAGCTCTCCCTGGCCCAGTAGCAAAGAATGATGCTCAACAAGTGGTTGTGATGAATTGTTTGGCAATCAAATCCATGTTATGTCATTCCAACATATACACATATATACATATCCATAAGAATCTTCCATCACATTCTGTCAGTTCAGCTGTGCTGGAGCAGACCCCATATCAACAGTCATTCTCATCCCCATCACAAAGCACTCAGAAAACCTTAAAAAAATCCCTACAGTGATGAATTATGCTAGAGTACTACTTGCATACAATAACATAGCATTTTATTAGAGATTAGAGGAAATGATAAACAGGCAAACACAGTGGGTTACAGTTAATGGGACCCCCTTTGCTTGAAGCTGAAGCTGAAACTAAAACAAGACAGCTCCAAGTACTTCTCTTTGTGAGAATTACAGGTGCAGAAAGATCAGATAATATGCTCCATCTGAAAACATGAACACTTACTAATCTGTATGAAACACAAAAAACACCCCCAATTAAATAACTAATCTATGGACACTACTGTGTTACTTTTTTTTTTTTGGTCTAATTTCTTTCTCAAGGCTTAATATCAGAATCATCCCAAGGAACATTCAGATCAGTTGAGACCAACGAATCAAGGTCCTCCCAACCCCAATAGTTTGACATTTCCATGCGAGTGCTTGTTGCAGGTATCTCCCATAGCTGTGTGTTAGTACCACTAGTGCTTGGCATTATGCTGGTACTGATGGTTGGCTCTTCCATTGTTTTAAACTCTTCCCCATAGCTATAAACATTGGAGGTTGACACTGAACATGGGTTTGCATCAAAAGAGCTTGATGTCGAGAAAGGGAAGATTAGGCCTTGGCTTTGAGGAAGTTGCATAGGCGAACTCAGAAACATGCCACCACCAACACCACCAAAGTCTTTAACTTCTGAGTCTCTGATGCTCATCAGATTCTGTTGTGGCAGAAAAGGTGGTGGACGAATCATAGATTGGTAGAGAGAGGAAGGCGTGCTTTTGTGATCATTCAAAGCAAGGGGAGGAACTGTCATGTTGCCATTTGAGGTGGTTACAGTGGTGGTGCTAATAGAAGTTGTGGTGGCAGTGTTTGGGGTGGTTGATTTCTTGGCTCTCTTGTTCTTCCTGCCACCACCGACAGGAACATTGCGAAGAGTCCCACCTTTAGTCCAGTGCCTCTTACAAGCCCTGCAGAAATGGCGAGGCTGAGACTTGTTGTAGTTGTTGTAGTAACAAAACTTGGTGTTTGTGGAATCACATCTTGGGCACTTCAAAGGCTCAGGTTGCTGAATTTGTTGCTGTTGTTTCCTCATGAGAGGAACAGGCTTTGGGAGCTCCAAGTTTTGTGATTGCAACAAGGTCTGGTTCCAATCAAGTCCTGTACTAGAAACCTTCTTAGAACTCAAACCCATATCTCAAATTCACCCCTAAGATCAAGCATTAACAAACCAGCAAACAAGTAGTATATATCAGAAGCAGGATTTTCTTCTGTGCAATCAGATGAGAAAGGTGGTAAAAATTTTTAGCCCTTTGATCTAGGTGCTAGGAAGTACATCAATCTGAAGGATAACAAGAGGATCAAGTTGCTGCTTATAGCCCAAACCTTGTGAAGGTCTAAGGAAATTGATGTGTGAGAGTGGTTTGATGGAAGGAAAGGCCTAGGAAGCTGAGGAGAAGAAGTGATGAGCATGTCTTTTCTCTAATCTGTCTATATCTAATGGCTACTTATGGTCTTATCTATCTGTAAAAAGGAGCAATAATTACAACAAGAAGATCAGCTAAAAAAATTACTTGAGTTGAAGTTTGTGTGTGGTGTGGTGAAGTGGGGGAGTTTGATCACAAGTAGTGGAGGCAATGCTATAAATTTTATGCAGACTTTGGTAACAACCTAGGAGTTCAATTTGCTCTCTCTCCACACAAGTATTATAGAAGTGGAAAATTGAGAGATACTTAACCCATAAGGTGAAGGTGGGTGGTTGGCACGTGGAAGGTTTCAGGCCATTGATAGTGCTCTATATGTTTGGCTGTAAAAGGAACGTAGACGTGCATGATGCTATGCTATAATAATTTAAATAGCAGACTTGGCCACCAATACAAATACAAAGTTGGCTATAAAGAAAGGCAAGTACACTTCGGTCCATGGGCTAAAAATTGTTTCTCTAAATGGATTGACATTAAGGGAAAGGAGAGAGGGTGGTAATAGTGGGTCCTAAGATTCTTAGTAAGGTTAAAAACAGTTGGCAACACATGGTTTCTTGTGGGACACAATGGCAAAGAATGGATGTATAATGTAGTGGTGATTTATGGACCATAGTCATGTGATTACATGTTGCAAGTTGGGTATATCTATGTGTGTTGCATGCACGTGTAGCTCTCATGCCTAGCTATATGGATTATGGACTATAATGGGTGTTGATTCATTGAAGCATCCATGTTATGTTATGTTAGCTTATAGGCACAGACATTTAAAATGTAAGTTTTTGCTTATGGCCCTCGACCGTATAATTTGTTCTTAATCACAAAACATAGGATGGTATTGTCCGTAATTTTGTTTTGCCAAGAGGAGAGTTTGATGCAGCAACTGAGGTGATATAATATTGACACTTATTGGGCTGTTAGAGAGGATAACTCAAGTTCTAGGAATTATTTGGATGAGTGACAATTAAGTACTACGTACAGAGTTTAATTGTCAGGGGAATCACAACCCCCCCGAGTCAAATAAAATAAGTTCAATCTTCGAAACCTGAAAGCATAGGAATTCTTGTGAAAACAATCTAATTATATTAAGTTATATATATCAACAAGTTGTTATTAAAATTTAAACCTCTCTCCATTCAGGCAATTACTCAAATTATGTCCATGAAATATCCTAATAATTTTTTATAGGCGCTTTGTTTAATGGGTATGCTTAAGTTAGAATATGTATATATATCTGGTGTAAAACATGTAAAAACAGTATATTCATTATAGATATTTTAAATGACTAGGTGGTGTCATATTTGAATGTCTTTAGACAAGTTCATGTGGTACGGATCAATAGCAGCCGACACTTCTGGACGAATAAGCAAAGTGTCACGCAGAAGCATTGAATTTTCAAAATATCACATATCAAATGTGAGTTTCAAGGTAACTTCTCCATGGCAAAGCTGAAATATATATATATATATCTCTGTGTGTGTGTGTGTGTGTGTGTAACACCAATGAAATCTTTTGGATAAAACACAAGAAAACGGGATGCCTTTTCTTTCCTTCGAAACCTCCTCGGTGCAGATTGATGTAACGATAATCTTCTCATAGATGGAATTTATACTATATGAAATAATTAGATGTTAGAAATTATTTAGCACTTAGTATTTTGTTGCATTTGTGCTCGAATATTTTCACACATGAGACGATGTAAATTTCACACGAGTTGAGGAATTGCAGAGAAATAAACACATCGTAATAATTTCTCCATCTTGGTAGCAGACACAAGATTATTATTAGGACTGATTAAGGACCACAAAAGCCACATGCGCACACATAATTATTGAGCCACGATCAGGGTGAGATATCATCACAATCGAAAGTAATTAATTGAACTTGACAATTTTATAAAGGTTAATGTATGTGCATGGAAATCAATTTGGTCGGCTGGTTAGGTAAAGGGACTTGTGTGATGGAATGCTACAATACAATCTGAAGAGGACAAAACAGAGAATGTTTGTCGGACAAATATGAAAACGACACTGCGAATTAATTGAATCATAGTTGAACCCCTTAAGCAAGGGGGAGAGTCTACTATGTACAACTAATTAAGATTCCATGCCATTGCCACCTAAGTTCATTCAACTATGTATGGCCATTCAAAAAAATTAATCAAGGATCAAAATAACATTTCTCTAGCCCATGCTGTGGTGGCTCTTGTTGTTCTAAGAGGTGGAGCCAGCAACCACGTGGTTTCAATTAGTTTTCATAATCAAACATTGGTCACTCGCTCGAAACAATTGTTTGTTAATTATTTGCGCATAGCTAAAATTAAGGACACGTGCTGCGCGGCAACACTTGCGGCTGGGCCACCATTTGGGCCATTGATGCTTTCAGGTTGGAACATAGATTGCGATGTTATCTTTTAGATTTTACTTATCTCATTGGCTAAGTGACATTTTCTGTTACCATACATATATTCTTTTTTCTATTTGGTGAAAATGTAGCTTAATGCTTTGGTAGTACCAGTTAAGTGGTAGCTTAGACGGTAAGTAACAGGCTCATATCCTATAAAAATGCAAGTTCAATTTTTATTATGGCTGTGTGGACTCTTTTGATGGGTATTTCATAAGTTCTCTGTAAGTGCTCATAAAGCTTTTGAGTCATGCCTTGACTTTGGTGGAATGATCGGTGCCAAATCTGACGTAGAGGGTGTGATGTGATGAAACTACGTGCAAAAGAAGTGTTACTGCCATCATAAAACTATTCTTAGCTTCGGCAGGGGGTTAGAGACGTGGAATTCCTCTGTTCCAAAAGTTATGAAATATGTTTCAATTTTTTTTTTCAAAAAGAAAAGAATATTGAAGATTTGAAAGATCGTAGGTTTTGTTGCAGCCGTTTCTTGAAAAAAGAAAAAAAAAATGGAATGTGGACACAACTATTTATTCTCTGTAGATTTGTTGACAAGCATATATGCGATTCCTTCTTTGAGGTTTTTAATTAGTGCATGAAAGTGATGTAGTGATAAGAGAGACACCCAAGTACAAGACCATGAAAGTAACGTTAACGATGGCATATGAGGATCTGTACTTTGATCGATCATTGAATCAAATAAAGATGAAGGGAATATATATCCATCCAATAACATGTAAAGAAAAAAAAAATTAAAGGACATACGAAATTAAACCACACTCCTATGGTGACTATAACTAGCATTTTCCTAAAATAATTTTGATGCAATTTTTCATCCTCTACTTGATTGGATTTATTATTACTCAAAGTTTTCAGGTGTATCAAAAGAGCTAAATATAAAGTAAGGGTCGTCGTTAGAGAAATCTGTAATAAAAATATATAGTATACATGGACTGCGCTATATATTTTGAGCTGAATTTCCCTCTGATTAACCCTCTTAAATTCTTAGTCGAAGCAGATTAAATTGAATGGATCGTCCACCTAATTTTGAAGCATGTTGCTCATGCCACACAAAGGATCAGGTCGATCATTCTGGAAGATTACAGCAGTACCGAATCTTCCATTTGATGTACGTACACCACACATGGTGGGTAAATGGTATATCAAATATATGTGGGTGGACCTAATTATATATCTGGAAAATTATGACACGAAGCCATGACAAATGAGTGTCTGACCTTGAGATTGAACATTTTGTTTCCAAGTGAAATGGAGTAGTCATCCCCCAAATTAGATGAGCACAAATTCTCAAAAGCCAAGAACCAATGAGAGCCCTCCATTTGAGACCAAGTTATAATTATACAAGAATATGATAGTCCAGGGAGGGGACTGAGTAAGGAAGAAGTAAACGGGAATCAACTGAAATTGGAGCCAAGTTGTCGCTAAAACAATGCTATTATATGCATAAACATCCGACTGGATTGGACGGCTTCTAATAATTTCTAAGATGTCCTAACCCCTACGAAAGCAGCTCTACCAGGTTCTTAAGTTTAAAGGGGAACAATGCTGTACTAAATATTTAATTTAGGAAGTCGATAAATGGTGTTTGTACCTTTGAAGCATTATGTTTTCATTTTAGTTTCATCTTGAGGATACTTACGCTTCAAACATTACTTCAAGAAACCTCTAGTTAGAACCTAATGCTCTTACCTAGAAATAGCGATAAGGGTGCAAGTAGCTCCGATATCCGTGAAAATAGACAGTGGGGTACCTGCAAAGACACTTTGTTGTTTAAGTCAATAAAAGCGTGAGGAGTGGAGAGGTATTTTTATAATAAAGATTGTGTCATACCTGAGGGGGCAATAACCCCTTTATATAATGTGAGATTACCTCATGATAAATATGTTATGATCCTGCTTAAGTGTAGAAGATATTTCTATGATTTGGTTAGTATTAAAGATAATGATAAGATATAATGAGATATATAGAGATATTATATGAGATTTATGAGATATCCTCAACTAAATCCAAACTAAATCCGCAGGGGATACCATGCCATGTGGGCAAGGTGTAGGAACCCTTGGGAGAGTCCTTTAAGATTGGGTCGAGGTTTGGGGCCCATATTTATAGTTCAGTACATAGCCCCCGAGCTTGGTCATAGGCCAAGTAGCTGGTGCCAAGACGTCATGACTAAGGTGCGTCTATTGAGGACTGTGTGCCGAGCTCGAATGAGTTGACTTGTTGTACATAGCTTAGTGTTCCTAGATTATGTAAGCATGGTTATAGTGTTTTTCTTCGGCTGCTATAAGCTATTAGGTCAAAGCGCGTGAGCCCCTAGTCCTTGATTAAGTGGGTGTCTATTCTGCAATCGTGTTCATGCTCTCTTTTTGCCAAAAGTGATTTCTTAGTCCATTTCGAATAGTCTTGTAGTTGCTTGAGGGCAACCTGAATGAGTCAAGGTCCAAACTTTTACTAATTTGGCTGAGCTGTGTAACTTTGGCTGCGGATGATACCGGTCATGGATGTTCACGTGGTGTACATTGCACTTTTTTTGCCTATGTCAATGGGCGATTAAAGTCCCTAGCTTATTGATTATTCCAAGGTCCTACTTTGGTGATGTGTAGGTTGGAAGCAGAGTCATTTGCTGAGATGAAGTCCCCATTATTGAGTTCGGTTGGGGACGATGATTTGTCTTATCGGCTTTGCTTCATCAAAGCTCATCCAGGGATGACGGAGTGCCTGATCGGGTTGCCAATATAGGGCTATCGAAAAAGCTGAGCACCTAGACGGGATGTCGACTTAGGACTTTCTATTCCGAGTTTAGCATCTAAGCCCTTTGCTGCTAGAGCTTGTTAATTTTCTCATGCTTGGTTTGCTAGATCATCTCGAGGTATATGGGATTACGCCATAAAAGGAGAGAGGTTACTTTCATGTCTTCCAATCTTTTGATGACGCCAGGAAAAGAGTGGTTAATCTTTTTAGAAAGGAGATCCTCTTGTTGAGTTCGACAATGAAGTAGTTTTAGCATTTATGTAAAGTCGGTTGTCTATCCAATCTTCGGGTGAATCGTCTGATTGGTGTGAATTTTGGCTTGGCTGCAATGGGGGCGAATTGAGGTCCTTATGAGAGATCATCTGTCTATTTTGCTTTTGTAGTGCCGAGGATAGCTCGGTCTTGATTGTGCCCAAGGGGTAGCTTTTTAACTCTTTGTTTCTTGCATTTTAATTGTCTTTGTCCCTATGTCTGTGGTCTAGGATGTGTTCGGAGTGAGTCCAATGATGTCTTGAACTGAGGTGCTAAGGTATGGATACCTTGTCATCGCACAACTATGTAGAGTTATCGGTTCTGGGATGTTCCAAGAATTAGGCTTGTTCAAACAATTGTCTGAAACATTTTGATCTTGTAATTCTCTTGTTGGGTAGTGCTCGGATATGCTTGGCTGGTGCAGAGTCTGTCTTGCTTTCTCTAGAAGTCGAACTTGTTGAGTGGTTTAGAGCATGGTCAGCTGGTGCCGAGGCTGTCCTACTTTCACTAGAGGTTAACTGCCGAGTGGTTCAAAGTTGGAGCGGGCTTGATACTTGGCCCATAAAAAAACTGAGGAGCCAAAGTGTTGGCTGGGACTAGGGCTTGCTTGAGAGCACAGCCTGAGGAGGCAAAGGTCAACCAGCATGTGATGGAGGTTAATCAGATGGTAGAGGAGCTCGGTTGGGGTGGCCTTGGAGCTCGGCCGAAACAATGGAGCTCGGCCTGGATTGTGGTGTAGTGGTTGTAAATAAACTAAGGATGGCAATGGAGCTCGATTAGGAAGTTATTGAGCTCGGCTGGCTTGAGGGGGGCTCGGCTGCGATGTAGTGGAGGTGGACCGGGAGGTGATGAGGTCAAGGTTATGGAACCTGTCGAGATTGTCTTCCTAACTGAGGCTCCTATTGTTGTTGATCCTTGAACCTTGTAATTTTTGCTTTTGTATTTTCCAAGACATGGTCGGATGATTGTGTAGTGCTTTGCTATTAGTTACTTCAGCTCCTTCCTTTTAAGCATTTGTGTTCAATGTTTTGTTGCTATCCCATTGTACTTGTAACTTGAATGTTCTTGAATTTCTTTTTTGTATGTCTGGAGACTGTTCTGCCTAAGGTAGGTCTTGCATTTTTCGAATATTTGTGACTTGATTTATATATGCAAGATTAATGTGAGTCATTGTTAGGGTGCCTTCACGACTTGGCTAGTGCCTTCACGACTTGACTAGTGCTGAGGTTCATGTGAGTATGGCTGGTGCCTTCACAACTTAGCTAATGCCGGGGTCTACTATGAGTATGGTGACTTTGATGCGCCTTCACAACTTCGCTAGTGCCGGGGTTTACTATGAGTATGGTAACTTTGATTCGCCTTCATACTCTGCTGGTGCCAAGCGTTACGTGAATATGGCGGCTTTGATGCGCCTTCACAACTCGGCTAGGGCCGTGGCATAGCATGGTGATCTTTCATGCGCCTTTCATTACTCGGTTTGTATTCCGAGGTTTATATGAAGTGTGGCAGCTTTTTAGTGCACCTTCACAACTCGAATGTACCGAGGTTTACTGTGAGTGTGGTAGATTTTTAGTGTGCCTTCACGACTTGGCTTCTTGTAGTAGTGAGTGCTGGAGCAGGCCTGATGCCTGGCACATAAAAAACAATACAAATTTGTCTAGCACATGAAGAATAGTTAGGTCATGATCATAAATGAATTGAATCCGAGAGTAGTGGAACATATCTGAGTGGACGATGGCATAGCTTGCCTTAAGAAGGCAGAGTGCCTAGTAGGACCAGGGCTTTGGGCCTAAGAAGGGGAAGTGCCTGGTAGGACCAGAATTTTGCTAAGAACTCAGCCAGAGAAGGCAGAGAACCTGAAAAGTAAGTCAATATAGGAATATACTCATGACAAGAGATTAGAGGATTATGTATTGAAGAAATGCTTAAGGTTTATAGAAAACTCTCCTATGATCTGTGGCTTTCTTCTTAGGAATCTGCAAACGACTTAATTTTGAGATAGGAATATGTTTAGTGTGTAAGTTAAAATAATGAAGATGTACAATAGATAGTTTATAAGAATAATAAAGATATATCTCATTGGATTTTGTTGGGGAGACGATGATACGACTCAGCCAGAGGTTGGCAGTGTAGCTCGATCGGCGGTGATGGTGGAGCTCAGTCAAAAGAGGTGTTGGAGCTTGTCTTGTTCAAAGACAATACTCAGCATCCAAGAATCAAGGTTAGTTTATCAAAATAATAATAATTCATATCAAAGTTGTTTGAGTACGAGGATAACATGTGTCTAACATTTAAAATTCCTCACTCATCCGTGATAAGCTCGGTTATATATTGAATTAAGATGTCCAAGTCTAGCGATTGGCCAAGCTAGCATTTGAATATTTGATTCAAAGAAAATAAGATACATTTTATAGAGCATGTTAAGTAAACCAGAATTGTGGTGTAGTAGCTGTGGGTTCGAGTTCCATGTTGCGCATTTTTGCATTTTTTCACCTACCGCCACTCTTTTTTTTTGGGTGCTGGGTTTACAATAATGGAGGCCCAAAAGCTTGTGGAACCCTAGTTCCTTCTCTCCCTACTTGGGCGTGCACCATTTCAGTCTGTGCATCATCCATGAAGTCAGCGGCGTGGGCAGGAACGCATCTGGTCTTTACATAGTGGGCTGAACAGCGGCGCGGTGGCGGTCTAAGCAACGACGCGATGGCCTGAGTGGCGGTGTTGAGGTCCATGTGTGCGAGGCGATTTGGCGTGTCGGCATCGGAGGTACGGTGGGCTGAGTAGCAGTGACGTGAGGGTCCTTTGCTCAGCTGTGCATGTGGACTGAGGTTGACGGCGAAGCTAGGCGCACGATTGTTGTGAGACCGGTGGTGCGAAGTGTGTGCGGCATGGCGGCGACGTTGTCGACAGGAATCTGTCAGGCCTTTGCGCGGCGGAACTCTGCTCTCCGAGCGGCGGCATATAACCCGTGACGAAACTCTTCTCCTCGATCGACGGTGGCCATAAGATGTGGTTACGCACTTCGCGTCACAGTAGCTGCAACAAGGTCGCGAGAACCGCTGAGAAAGACGCTGGCTTGCGCGAGGTGGTGCTGTGGCGGCTGCGGGTGCAGCTTCGCAATGATAGGCGTGGTGTTTCCCTGTAACACAAACTTTAGAAGATGGAAACTGTTTGTTTTGTTCATGATGAGAATCACATATATGTAAGGTGTATCAATACGATTTACAATTTGTTTGTCAAATCATGGTGGCTGTGTTATTTTCTTATTCTCCTTTTATTTTTATTAACCACGATTTAAGTAATTGTTGGATTCAGAACCTATGGTTGTGTTGAAAAGGTAACCATGGTGGTTTTGTTATGTGAAGACACGATCACAATTTGATATTTTCATGTGAAAGCAGTGCATAACACGATGTCCAAGATCTTGGTATACTATGCCATTTGTGTAAAGAAATAGGAACAAAGTCACCTGATGACTGGGTTTACGAGATGTGCAATGCCAATTTGTTGGAGAAGGAGGTAGGGCGATGGTGGTCTCGTCCGCCAGTGCTCCTTTCTATTAAGATTGGTCATGTATTCTATAACACAAAATTTTGATATATTTCCCTGCAACAGAACTAATGTGCAGGATTAACATAGAATGGACAATTGTTAATTGTTGCGAGAATGAATATCATGAAAATGCTTAGTCCCTTTTTTTTTGTTTTTATTTTTTGAAAACTTTGAGCCATGCGAAATTCAATATTTAGAACCCCACAGTCTCGAAAGATGATGAAAGGTACTGTTTTTTGCGCATGAAACCATTGTTCACGTGGTGCTTTATTTTATGTAATTTAGCATATGAATATATGAGAATAGAGGGATGTATCCTGGAAGAGTTCACTTTGCCAATGAGAGAATAATGGTGGGATACCACCTTGATGGGGAAGGCTTGTTTACTTGTCCCACGGTATACGTCAATGTTCTTATGTAGAAATAGCAATAAGGGTGCAAATAGCTCTGACGTCCATAGAAATGGGGGGTAGGATATCTGCAAAGACACTTCGATGCTTAAGTAAGTAAAAGCGCGAGGAGTGGAGAGATATTTTTGTAATAGAGATTGTGTCGTACCTGGAGACGATAGCCCCTTTATATAATGTGAAGTTATCCTATGATAAATCTGTTATGATCTTGCTTAAGTATGGGAAATATTCCTGTGATTTGGTTAGTATTAAAGATAATGATAAGATATAATGAAATATATAGAGATATTGTACAGAATTTATGAAATATCCTCAACTAAATCCAAAATAAATCCACAGAGGATACTATGCCATGTGGGCAAGGTGTAGGAACTCTTGGGAGAGTCTTTTAAAATTTGGTCAAGGTCTACAACCCATATTTCTAGTCTAGTACGGTATATATTATTACTTCCATATTAGTTTTTTTGGAGGGTGTCAAGACTTACGGTTCATTGTTAAATATTTATGATCTATTTATCATACTTAATAAAAATCTTAACCATGTATGATTGAATAATAAACATTTGTCTTGAAATGAAAACTAGAAGATGACTATTTTTGCAGTGAAAATACTCATGAAATTGGGTCAAAAATTAGAGTTCATGCTCCTTTAAATCCTAATTTTACGACCATTTTAATCCCTAACTTTTAAAATGAATCAAATTAATTATTAATATTATAAAATGTGAGTTAATCTCTTATCCCACTTTTATTTAACATTTTATCAATAAAATAATAATACATAACATTAAATAATACCTTGACATATCATATATTATCTAACATACAATAAAGTTTAAAATTATTTATTTTAATACTTAAAATTATACAAAATAAATCATTTTATGACCTGAAAAAAAATTTAAATAATTTATTTTGTATAATTTTAAACACCAAAATAAATTATTCTAAGCTTGATTATACTTCAAATAATATAAAATGTATCAAAATATCACTTAATTTTATATATCATCATTTAATTAATAAAATATTAAATAAAAAAATCAGAGACTAACATAATTAATATTTTATAATATTGAAAATTAATTTAACTTATTTTAAAAATAAAAAACTAAATAAACATTAACCCTAAAAATTACTATAGACGAGAACTTGACGATCTACTAGGAGCTCAGAATTCAGACAAAAAAGCCAGTAATAGTAGTTTTATTTTATCTTTAAGACAGAATGTCTACATTCCAAAACTAGTGAGAACAATCCCGAAAAATTAGGTTTTAAGAGACACTGATTGCTCCAATAAACATCCACGTCATACCAAGAATATTGACCACGCTACCCATGTCGGCCACCCATGCGCATCCACGTCATAATTTCTTGCAAAGCCTTAGTACGATTCCTTGTAGTCGATTTCCAACTAAAAAGCACCTACTGCAACGTTCTGTATTTGGGTTTTCATTGTGCATATTGCCATTGCATATTACATTCCTATCCAAGACAGTGATGGCTAACTAGTATGTGATACAGATGCCTTAAACACAGCTAAAACAAGAAATTCTCTATTCCTCAAAGAAAGATATAATTGCACGAGTAAGAGCAGCTCCCCCATCTTCCAGCAAAACAAACAGAAATGGACCACCCTAAAACTTGAAGTCCTTCTTCTTCGACTTGCCCTCCTTTTCTTGCATTTTCCTTTTCCTCTTCTTCTCATTCTGCACCAAACGACGACAAAGTAAAACAACATACCACGACATAGGTTAATAAAAAAACCTCAAAATATGCAACGCAGTATGATTTTGAAGGGTGAATGCAACACACCTCCGCAACCATGTCACTGAAATCCTCACGCTGACTTCGCAACTTCTCTTCCTCCCTTGCTTCTTCATACCTGTGTAGTTCCAGAGAAAGTAAGAAATCATGGATAATAGGCCTCACAAATTTAAACATGACTAACAAAGTCAATTAAAACTTGAAAAAAAGAAAATCATACTTGGCAGGCAAAACATTCTCCATGGCTTCCAACTCTTCAGGTTGTAAAGTGACATCCACTTTATCTGACTTCTGACCTCTGAGCAAATCAACCTGATAGTGCAAAAGGCAAAAGGAATGAAACATACTACCATACCCTTCAAATACAATGAGCATAAGTAACCCCACCCACACCCCCCTCCGGGAAAAAAGGGAGAAAACTCTTACCCTTTTGACAGCGGCTGACTTGTCCTGAGTGCCAGTGCCAACCACATAACTATGGAGAGAGAGGAACATCAGAACTTTGTCAATAAACAAGCATTTATGGGGAAAAATATGCTACTCAAATACCATAAAGATGATGAAAGTATTACATACGTGTGTGTGGTTCCGAGCAAAGTTCCCGGAGCAATTTGCTCTTCCTTCTGTTCAAGTACCTACATAGAAAAGAACATAATAATAATGATATATAACTAGTCAAAGCAGAAGTTAAAGGTGATAGAAAAACAGCAATAGAAAAAGACTCACTTGATAAAGAGGCCTCTCAGGCTCCTTTTTAGATTGTGGTTTCCGAAGGTCAATAGCAGCAGGTGTCTCAACTCCAGTGGGAGTGCTGAGGTGAAAATTGCAAAGGAAAACCAGCCAACAAAAAAAAATCAGTTTGACAATCAGAGTAGACCATCGAAACCAACCTCAGCCACAACACCCCCCCCCCCCCACCCCCCAAAAAAGAAAAAAAGAAGGTTCCCGTGCAAAAAAGAAAAAAGAAACACTTGTAGACCCAAATAAAACATAAAAAAAGGGAAGACTAGCAGGGAACGGTTTGGCAAGAAATGTACACTCAAGGACTTGTTAACCTTTCATGATGTTAGTTCAATTTGAGTGGTTAATCACTTGACCCCTCTCAACCACAAGAGTAGTGAATGGGTCCTTAAAACGTTATTGTCCTATCAACCAATCATATAATATAATAACAATAGCTAAAAAGAGAAGTTAACTAGTTAAATAAAGATGAGCAGAGCAGTCATCAAAGACCTGTAATTTAAGCCACCATGATATAAGAAACACGAAACTAAAATAGTAAAATAACAATACCTTGACAGACTATCAACAGACTGAATACCAGCTTCAAGTTCCTCTTCCTCCATTTCTTCCTCCTCCTCTTCTTCCTCTTCCTCCTCCTCCTCCTCCTCCTCCTCCAAGTCACCCCAGTGTTTGGTCTTATCAACTGGCTCTTCCTGCATCATGAGAACATTTTAAATACAGATAAGAATACCACAGTGAAATGAATAACCATTTTTAGTTAATATGCCCAAACAAACTAAAATTTATCACTTCTATTTCTTGCCAGAATCTTTCAGTCAACAATGAATGTTTCACACTTATCATTCCATTTCTCTCACTTCCATCTCTAAAATCTTTTGAGATATTTTTAAAAAGAATAAACAAAGGATAAGAGAACAAAAACATAACTATAAACACACAGTAGAATTCCTGATTGAACCAACCTCGTAGTTAGGCTGTTCTTGTTGTTGCACGCCAAACACATCTCCATATAGTGGACGTCCATACTGTTAAGATCAAAACAAGTAAAGTGGTGAATGTGGTAAAAAGGGGGCAGGATAACAGTCCCTTTACGGAAAAAGAAAACTCAATAGCCCATTAATATTCAATATATATAAACAGTGAACAAAAATATATACTTCATCAACAGGAGGTTTGCCCCAGCCGCCAGGATGATAACCAAAGCTAGCACCAGGGGGGATAGGAGCATTGAGTCCAGGAATCTTCAGATGTGGGTAAGATGGTGGAGGACCATATCTCTGAAAGAACAAAATTAATGTAGACCAAAGGGCCATCAGACGTGAACAGAATAATGAGACAAACACTACCAAGGCCCTGTCATATTACCTGCATATTTATAAGCCATGGAGGAGGAGCCCCCTCTGGCATACCAAGAGCTTCCTTCAATTCATGTGACAAAATGCCAGGCTTCATCTCCCTCAACTTTACCTGTACACCAAACATCATTATGTAACATAAGATCCTTTCAATCAAAAAATATACATAAATAAATAAAATATAAACTCAAAACTTGTGTGTCAGGAAACCTGACACAACCCGATCGATGAATACATCATTAAAGGAGGACGGATAATACACTTCTTAGATGAACTAAGGCAAAATACTTAAAACTGCCCATCCCGATATTTAAGAAGGCTGATTTCCCCAAGGCCCAAGCCGAAAAGCAATTTGTACTTGGAATTTATTTTCTGGGAATACTTTAGCACGGATTATACCTCAAATTCCTTTCCTTCATGATACAGGTCCCCGAGAGATGTCAACTTTGGCTTTGTTTGATATTTAAAGAATGCATCATGAAGAACCTAGCAATGCAGAAACAGCCTTATAAGCGAGGATGAAAATATTCTAACATCTAAAATAAAAAGAAAACTATTCAAGCAATGCACATGCCACAAAGGCAAAGACAAATCAAACCTGATAGTCTATATCCATTTTTCCCATTTTTGGTTGCATGCGCTCCCTTTGCTTTTGCTTCAACTTTTTACTGTCCTCTTTCTCAATATATGCCTGCATGAGACAACATTAGGCAGCCTGATAAATAAGTAGGTCCTACAGCCATGTAGGAAATTAATTAAAAGACATGTACATGTACAGCGCAGAGAAGACATTACATGTTACATAATGTTTAGTTGAAAGAAATAGAAACATCAATCGGGGACGTGTAAAAATGCCAGCCACAAGTCTATTCCATCAAAATATTCAATACTACCAATGAGTGGGCTTCAGCCCCATTTATGTACCCAAAAGAAATACTACAAGTGAGTCATACCCACCAAACCCTTCAGTGAATTGCAAGCATCTTGCTTAAACCAACTACCCAATTCCCATCCATCAAATATAAATGATGGGAAAAAAAAAATTCTTAGACACAGAAGGGCTTCTGCGCAATTAAAAAAATTTACAAACAAATCAGAAGTTCATAGTCTGAACTACATATTAAAAGAAATCCAAACATCAGTAGCATCCAATGGTACACAAATAGCATAAAATCACATTTGTAAGAAAATCACATTGAGAACAATTTAATTTATTTTTGTGGGAGATCACTTGGACAAAGTCATAACACATAACATACACAAACAGATTAATTATTTTATTTTACAAAAGATCACATTACCTGTCTGATTTTCTCAATTCCAGTGGCAGCAATAAAATCAGGAAGCTGGAAGGGTTGTTTCTCAATACCTCGCTTCCCCTGCCAAAAATACAACCACACAAATTGTGATGAGACATGAGTAAATTATGCAGTCATGGATAATGTAGTTCCGTGACTAAATAATATATCAATAATAAAAAAATTGAAGAAAAGAGGAATTCAGCCCGGCATTAAGCACAATGGAAAGGCATCTGAAAATTCAAAGCAGAACTATTAGCAACTTTGTCATTAACAAATGCCCAACAGTATTATGCAAAAACACCACATGATTATAGATCCCCATTATATAAATGATGATGATATGAGTTCCATATTCCCATTCAATCTAAAGGGGATAACAAAAGAGAAATGACTCAAGGATGCCCATTGCCAAACACCTACAAGTCCAGGATTGGTGATTGCCACAGCCGCTCCCCTGCAAGCATCACATATATACATATAAGAGAAACCTTATCGACTTTATCTTCCTCACCCTATCCCAACATCCCTCATGCAGACCACAACCATCAGATATGCTCGCATCTTTATCTCAAGTTTCAATTCAGAGTGCTGACTAACCTGCAAAAATTTTCTCTTCTGACACCAATGCCTCGGTACAGGAACAGTATTGCGATATGATTTCAGGAACACCAGCAACTTTGGATCTGCTGCAGTGGCATCCCAAACCTTAAAAATGAGGGGAAAAAAGCTATTCAATAAAATTTGCATAATGGCCATGAGACCAAACCAAAGGCGAGGAGGGGGAGCTCAACAATTCAAAACTAAGAATGCTAAAACATTCCTACCTCGACAACATCAGGCCTTGAGCAAATCTGTTTCAGTTCAGCAATTTTCATCCTCCGTTGAAGCTGAACACAATATTAAGCATCTTTTAGAAATGTTACAGAAAGGAAGGTAATAATAAAATTTGATGAACAGCAAATATGAAAACTAAACATGTTACAAACAACGAATCACTTCACCTTTTTCTTCTTGTTTGACACCCCTTTCTCCTTTTGCTCATCATCATTTTCCTCCTCTTCAGAATCAGAATCAGCCTTCTTGTTAGCAGCTGCATTTTCTGCTGACTCAACCTTCTTATCAGTATCCTATGATAGCAAAGCTTTAGTCAAACACCAAGCAAAGAAGACACAATGATAAAAAATAATAAATAAAAAAAAATTGAGTCTTATTCATTACATCTGAAGCAGTGACGTCACTGAAACCGAATTTCTCAAAGATTTTTCTAAACTCTTCATCCATGCCTTCATCTAGCTCTGCCTTCTCCGGTACATACTCAATTTCAACTTGCTCAACCACCTACAGTTTGAGGGAAATAACATCATCAATTTGTGCACATTATTTGAAATCTCAGTTGGGATATTTTCAACCTTCCATCAAAGAAAACAATGGTCTGCTAAGAGATACGATTCTAATCACTAAGCAACTACATAATTTCCAGAAACACTCAACAGTGAAGCTCACGGACTATTAACTAGTTACAATTATAGTTCAAGTTAAGAACTTCAATTGAAACAAATCATAGTTAGCAAATGAAATATAACTAGTGCAACGTTCAGTAAGAGGGGAATAGAGAGAAGAGAAGGGAAATGATCCATTCCATGCACATGGACAAGGTGTATTCCTACAAAAGATCATTTCCTTTCGCTTCCCTCCAACAAGTCAAAAAACCCTAAAATACAAAACAATAAACTCTGCTCAAGTTCGAAAACCCTAATTTCACTTGCAATATTATTAGATTCGAATGTAACGCAAAATACACACGCTCAGAATTAATTTTCTCCGCTCCTATCCCTTTCTGATTGTAAAACCATTATCGATTACAAACCTAGGATAGTCATAAACCGACTTTTTTTCTCAAAAAAAGAAAAACTGTAGAAAAGTAAGAAGCATGCGAACCTGCTTTGGATCAGTGTTCTCCTTGGCGTCGTCGCTTTCTTCGGCAGCTTTATCGTTGTGCTCCGTTTCCTGAGACGCCTTGTTGTTCTTCTTCTGCTTACGACGGCGGCGACGGCGCTCGCTCTCCCTAGACTTCTTCGCGGCGGTGGAGGAGGCGGTGGTGGTGGTGGTCGGGTCGGCGGCCAGATCTCCGTTGGCAACGACGCCGTTTTGATACGGAAGAGTCTCCGCGGCCATCGTCACAGTGTTTGTTGCGGAACAGAGAGATTAAGAGCGAGACTTTAGTGTGATGGAGAATGAAGAATCAGAAGAAGAGGATGGGATGAAAGGAAAAGAAGAGAAGAAAACACGCGCACAACTTGGTAAGGGACGGTGGATTTATTATGTAACTGAACTATCTTCACACCTATTTGGGCCAGGCAAGTCCGACAGCGGTGTTGTTGAGCTGTTTGGGCTTTGCTTAACATAATAAGGCTAGCCCAATAAATAGCCTCAAAGACGGTACAGGCCTACATGGGCCCCAATCTAGCCCAAATTATATTTATTTCTGCATTTTTTTTCCATCAATGATTATTATCCATTAAAAAAATTTACACCGAAATATATTAAAATTAAACTCTACTTTTAAAAATGTAATAATATACAAGGTATGCAGCACAGAAACTTGTTAGAACGTAAAGAATCCAAGCTTAATTTTACAGTCCGTCTCATTTTAATTATTATGTAACATAGAAACATGTATTTAATTAAATTTGGTTAAATTTGATTTATAAATCAAATTAAACCCATTCACTGTTGATGATTCTACATATACAGTATTTTCTATTAAAAAATCCAATTACATTGTGTTATAATACTATAAAATTGACATTTTAACAAACAAGGCCCAAATATATCTCAAAACATTGGAGAGTACCAACTGAGGCTTATTTGATTTGAGTAATTGAATGCTTATATTTTTAAATAACATCTTCAATTTAAGTTTTACGAATAAAAAAAAACGAATGTAGCAAAATTTTTATTTCTATAATAAATTAATCTAGCTCAAGTCAAATTAAATATTATATAATAAATTCCTAAATACTAATCTTTTAAATGAAAAGATTTTAAGGACAATTAACTGCCATTTTTATTAACAAAAGAAATGTGAAAATCTTATTATTGGACTAAGGGAGTAATTCTTAAAGGGTTCGTTTAACATGACTTTGGACCATGATGGTTTGTGAAATATAGGCACTAATGCTTGTATTATAAAGCTATTGACAAGTTTGTAGAAATTATACTGATGGGTTGTATTTATGCACTCATTCTCCACCCTAACTCTTGACATTTTACTTTTGAATTGTACTTAATTGATAGTTAAATTATTGAATTTATACTTTGTCCTCAATATACATCATTGGTTAATCTCATAGCTATAAACATTATTTTTTGTGCATAGTCATTTCTTGGAAGTGCTTTGTGCTTTTAACCTCTTTGTGGGAGTGTTGTTTGATAATAGGGACTTCCAGGTTGGTGCATTAGAGCAGAAGAATGACTCAGGTAAGGTTATAATGCTGTCTAGTTTGACCTATAGTTAGTATTTTTCCAATATCTTGAGCTACAACTGTCCGATTGAGGTGATTATTATGGCATTAGAAAGCTTATTCAAAGAGCTACAACTTCTATTTCAAAGCCGAAGAGCTAATTCGAATATTTTGGACCTTAAAATAGGCTTGGAAGTATACTGTTCACTGCCTCGACGAATAATGACGCCTAGGCGATAAACAGAGAGACACGTTTTCTGGAACGCTTCCCAGGATCGCCCAGGCAGTCTGTTTACTGTTCACGTTGTTCTGGGCTCGATTTGGCTAGCTTAAGGAAGGAAAAAAGGAAATGGCAGCTACAGAAGCGCACGTTCTCTCTCACTCAATCAATCACTTTTATTTTCTCTCTCTAGAACATACTCTCTTCCCCTTTCTATGCTCTCTCTCTTTAGGTTTGGGAGTTCCCAATCTTTGTTTTGGTTCCCGTTCGAGATTGTAATTTACAACTTTCTTTCAACAACGATTGTGACACTCCCCTTATGGAGGAGTAATTTCTTTACCGTGTGCAAGGATAACTGAAGATTGAGATTGTTCTTGAGGTTCTTATTACTGTGATTGTGTTTTTAAGAGTTATTTGGTTGTGCATTCGTTTGCATGCATAATCTAGATACCATTGGGGTATTGAGTCGATTGATTTAATTACATCCAATTGGTAAGAGATTAAAATTAACTCCGTTAGGAATTAGGTTGCTGTAATTGGTAATCAAACTGGTATAGGTTCATAGAATCACGATTGTGAATTAATAGTTCATATGTTAGCCAAACCCTTAGTGGGAGTGTGATTGTATGACCGCTAAGTAGAATTGCATCATTGTTATGTGATACCATAACCAATAAAAGTAACCACTACCATGAATTTATCTTTTGAACTGATAATTGAACAATTCTTAATCCGAAAAGCTCCTTGTGTAGGTAATTCTTCCTATAATATTTTCTCAATCCAATTATGCTCTCAATAATTCCAAAAAACCCCCCAAATCTCTTGAATTAATTAGAATACTTCCTTGTGAGATGACCTGGATTGCACCCTAACTGCATTTTGGTGTAATTTAGTCACTAAAATAATTTTTAATTTGTTGCGGGTAGCGACAGCTCGCATCAAATTTTAGCGTCGTTGCCAGGGAAGTAGTGTTAGTTGATTCTTTTTACTTTTTATTTTTTTATTTATTTTATTTTTATTTTCATATTTATTTTTAATTTTTTTATTTTCTATTTTTATTTTTTTCTACCTTTTTGTTTTTTATTTATAAAAAGAATTAGTTTAATTTCATTTTAATTTTGTTCATAGCTTATTCTTTTTTTCTATTCTCTCAAACTTTTTGATTCTTTTGCTAGTGTTTCAAGTGACGTGGGTGAAAACAACAGGAACTTGAAGGAGCTCGCTGCCCAAGACTTGAACTACCAACCTTTGGGGATCATCTACCCCAACTAGGGAGGTGACTTTGAGCTCAAATCGGGACTCCTACACCACTTGTCTAAGTTCCATGGTTTATTTGGGGAGGACTCACACAAATACCTAAAGCAATTTCATGTGATTTGTGTGACGATGAAGCCTTAGGGGGTAACGGAGGACCAAATCAAGCTAAGGGCCTTCCCGTTTTCCCTTGAAAGAACTGCCAAGGATTGGTTCTTTTACATTCCCCCATGGAACGGTTGACAGTTGGGCTAGCATGAAGCGTATCTTTCTGTAAAAATTCTTCCCAGTTTCTAGAGCAACTGCTATCAGAAAGGATATTTGTGGCATTTGGTAGTTGCAGGGTGAGTCTCTCTATGAGTATTGGGACAGGTTCAAGAGATTGTGTTCCACCTGTCCCCAGCACCAGATTCTTGAGCAGCTCCTTATTCAATATTTTTATGAGGGACTTCTAGTTATGGAGAGGAGCCTGATTGACGCTACATGTGGGGGTGCACTAGTTGACAAAACCCCTGTTACAGCTAGAGCCTTGATAGAGAACATGGCAGAGAATTCTTAGCAGTTTGGGTTTAGAACTAGTGTAAATACCCACAACGTGAGTGAAGTGTCTCCAGTGGATAATAGCAGGGTGGAGAGGAAACTAGATGAGATGACTGAATTCCTGAAACAGATAGCATTGAATCAGTTGAAGCAGGCTCCTTCACCTCAGACAGCTTGTGGTATTTGTTCTTGTAATACCTATACTACTGATGTATGTCCACAGCTACAGAAGGACCCCACTTTAGTTGCTGCTAGCAATCTGTTCCCTAGTAAACCTCAGAATCAGAATAACCAGCAGGGGTATAACCCTTACAGCAGCACATATAACTCGGGTTGGAGAGATCACTGCAATCTGAGGTGGAACAACTTATCACGACAGTAACAAAAGTATGTTCCACCTAGCAAAGACAGCAGGGCATCCCACATATCTACCAACAACCACTTGCTCCACAGCTACCTACTCTTCAACAGCCTCTAGCACTACCTGCCCTTTTAGATGCACCATGGCAGGAGATGATGAATATGATGATAGAAACACAGAGAAAATAGGAACAAGCCATGCAAGAAATAAAAAATGCAATCATGAGGCTAGAGAGTTCCCAATCTCAGCAGGGGAGTGCATCCACTATTCCTTCTTACGCAGTTCCAAACCTCAAGGGGAATGTTTTTGCTATTATTCTAAGGTATGGTACAGTTTTGCCTGAGGTTGCTGGCCCTTCAGAGTAAATTGTGGTTAAGAGTTAGGAGGATGAGACAGTTTAGCTAGAGGTGCAGCAAGATAAGCCTGCACCCCAGCAGAAGCAAGCAGAAGAGTAGGTAGAAAAACTCATTCCATTGCCTTTCTCACAGTGAGTTGCAAGGCCCAAGAGGTCCAATGAGTTGGAATTGGAAAAAGACCTCTTGGAAAATTTTCAGAAGGTAGAGGTCAACATTCCTCTATTGGATGTGATTAGGCAAATCCCCAAATATGCCAAATTTCTTAAGGATTTGTGCACCAACAGGAGGAGATCACAGGGCAGTGAGAAGGAGAAGGTGACTATGGGAGTGAATGCTTCCTCCCTCATCAAGCCAGGCAACCTACCACCTAAGTGTAAGGATCCAGGCATGTTCAATGTTCCCTGCACCATTGGGAACCTGCAAATCAAGCAAGCCATGGCTAATCTTGGGGTTGGCATCAATGCTATGCTAAAATCACTCTACAGATCCTTACACTTTGAGGAACTCAAGTCCACTGGGTTGACAATCCAGCTTGCTAACTGCAGCATCACAAAGCCAAAGGGGGTATTAGAAGATGTCCTAGTAAAGGTAAATAATTTAATATTCCCTGCTGATTTTTATGTGCTTAAGATGAAGAATGACACTGATGCCGACCAGCATACATTAATCTTAGGTAGACCTTTTTTGAAAATTGCTAGAACCAAGATTAATGTTGATGCTGGTATATTATCCATGGAGTGTGGGGATTTGAAAGCCTAATTTTGTTTGTCTAATGCCATGAAATTCCCCCTTGAGGAACACTTTGTGTTTGGCATTGATATCATTAACTCCTTAGTAGAAGATGCTTGTGATTCTTTACTTGGCAAGGATGAACAACCCCCCTCTTTTCTATTTTTTCTTCCCCTATGGGATGTAATAAATCTGTTGTGGTAGAGTTTTCCGAGTGTACAGATATAGGTATCCCATCTGAGCATCAGTCATCAATTTCAAATGTGCTCCATGACCAACCAACTCTAGGAAAAAAGCCTCATGTAGAGCAAAAGATTTTGCTGCATGAGCCCTAAGTGAAATTTATGACTGGAAAGTCAAAGTCCAGGTGGAAAGGACCACTCTTGGTCACTTGTGCACACCCTTGTCGTGCAGTTGAGTTAGAAGACCCAAGGTCGAAGATTCACTATAAAGTCGATGGGCACTGACTAAAACACTTCTATGAAACCCATAGGGATCTTGGGGCTGAGGTGGGAGTTTTATGGGATGAAGCTACACGCCCTTTGTAAGGGCCCTGACCATCTAACTTAAGAACGTTAAAACAAAGTGCTAGGTGAGAGACAACCCACTGTGAGGTTTTTCTTTACTTTTCTCTTTTATTTTTCTATATTTTATTTATTTTCATTTTAATTTTGAGTATTGCATCATATTTATTTTATTGCATTTTACACTATCCCTCTGGCACCTTAGAGATTACATGCATAGGCTCACACCACATGCACTTTATTAACTTGCTTGGCATTAACTACTTTGTATTGCATGCTTGGTGGATTCATTATGTTGTTTGGATTGAGTATATGCACTTTTACTTGTGAGATTTTGAGCCTCTTGATTAGACTATCATGTGCCATAGTTGTTTATTCATGTGTGTTTCCCTCTTTGGATTTGTATTCTAGAACTTGCTTAGGGTCTCACTTGAAATATGTTTCCATGTACATGCTTGAATATGATCTAGGCCATTTTCTTGTTTATAGCCAGTTACCCATATAGCCATCCCTTGCATGTTACCATTGTTTAGCCCTTTTGAGCCTTATTATCCATTCTTTTATTTTAGAACATCCTTAACCAAAAGTGACAAACCATGAAAATTCCCATCCTTTTAAGCTTAGAAGAGCAAGTGTGATATCTTATGCTTGAGCATAAGTGTAGGGGAAAGCATGAGGACATGCTCCAATTTAAATGTGGAGGAGGAACAATGTGTACCCAAAATTTAGCAAGTGGCACAACAACAAATAAAAAAAGGAAAAATGCAAGGTTGATTGGAAAAAAAATTGACAAAAGTTTGGTTGAAAGTATGCCACATTGAAATTAAAGGCCTGTAATTGTGATTGAGATGGATAAAGTGTACCCTTAAGCATTTTTGCTCTTAGTGTATGCATTTGCTCTCTTGACTTGAGGTTTAGCCTATTGGCCTATATATTTATCCACTTTCGCCTAAGCCCCATTATAACCACAGGTAAGTCCTCTTGATTCAATATGCATGTGTGTGAGACAAAGTGGAGAATGAGACCCCAAGTAAGCTTATGGTAATGCATTTTCTTTTGAGGCAATTTGAGTGTACATCGTATCCTAACACACTTGAGTGAATGAGTGACAAAAACTAACCTTGGAAGGATTTTTGTACTTGATTAATTTACATGTATATTGATTCTACCTTGTGTGCTATGATCCTGCTCATGCCTTGCTTGTTAAGACCCTATTTGATTATTAATGTGAAAGCCCATTGCTTATATCTCTAGGTCCATTAAATTGTGTATTGTTATTTTCCATGCATCATGCAGTTTTAGAGTTAGTAGAGTTAGGAGGTCAGTCACTTTGCTGCATCCATCTATGTCTCTTGCATGAGGACATGCATTTGTTTAAATATGAGGGAGTTTGATGGGTTGCATTTATGCACCCATTCTCCGTCTTAACTCTGGACATTTTGCATTTGAATTGTACTTAATTGATGGTTAAATTATTGAATTTATACTTTATCCTCAATATACATCATTGGTTAATCTCATAGCTATAAACATTATTTTTGGTTCATAATCATTTCTTGGAAGTGCTTTGTGCTTTTAACCTCTTTGTGGGAATGTTGTTTGATAATAGGAACTTCAAGGTTAGCGCATTAGAGCAGAAGAAGGACTCAGGAACACTACTAAGGTTATGATGCTGTCTAGTTTGACCTATAATTAGTATTTTTCCAATATTTGGAGCTACAAGTGTAGGATTGAGGTGATTCTTACCGATTGGAAAACTTATTCAAAGAGCTACAACTTCTATTTCTACGCCAAAGAGCTAATTCGAATGTTTTGGACCTCAAAATAGGCTTAGAAGCATACTGTTCACCACTTGGGCGTTCATTCAAGCGATGAACAGAGAGAGACACGTTTTCTGAAATGCTTCGCAGGACCGCCCAGGCAGTCTCTAACCACTCAGGTGGTCATATGTTTATTGTCTACATTGTTCCGGGCCCGATTTGGCTAGCCTAAGGAAGGAAAAAAGGAAACGGCAGCTACAGAAGCCTACGTTTTCTCTCACTCAGTCGATCACTTTTATTTTCTCTCTCTAGAAAACACACTCTCCCCCTTCTGTTTACTCTCCCTATACGTTTTGGGAGTTCCCAATCTTTGTTTTGACTCCTGTTTAGGATTGTAATTTATAGCTTTCTCTTAACAACGATTATGACACTCCCCTTATGGAGGAGTAATCTCTTTACTATGTGCAAGGATAACTGAAGATTGAGATTGTTCTTGAGGTTCTTATTATTTTAATTGCAATTTATGGTTGGTTTTTCTTTCCCATTTGCTTTCTTTTTTGATATCAATTGCGATGATTATTGTAATTGTGTTTTTAAGAGTTGTTTGGTTGTGCATTCATTTGCATGCATAATCTAGATACCATTGGGGCATTAGGTTGATTGATTTAATTACATCCAATTGGTAAGGGATTGAAATTAACTCCGTTAGAAATTAGGTTGCTGTAATTGGTAATCAAACCGACATAGATTCATATAATCACGATTGTGAATTACTAGTTCATATATTAGCCAAATCCTTAGTGGGAGTGTGATTGTATGACCGCTAAGTTGAATTGCATCATTGTTGTGTGATGCCATAACTAATGAAAGTAACAACTGCCATGAATTTATTTTTTAAACCGATGATTGAATAATTCTTAATCCGAAGAACTCCTTGTGCAGGTAATTCTTCCTATAATATTTTTTCAATCTATTTTTGCTCTCAATAACTCCAAAAGCCCCCAAATCTCTTGAATTAATTAAAATACTTTATTGTGAGACGACCTGGATTGCACCCTAACTACATTTTGGTGTAATTTAATCACTAAAATAATTTTTAATTTGTTACGGATTGCGACAGCTCGCATCATATACAAGTGCCCCAAATGAAAAGACTAAAAATGGTAAAAGTATATTTTGATTCCATTTTGATGTCACGACCCGACTTGGGCACATAACTGGCACGTGAGGAATCCTCATTCCCACGTAAGCCTCGTGATCTCTAAGTCCCTCTATATGCATAATTTAATATAAAATCCTTTTCCAAAACATAAATACGTCTCTGATATAAATCACTTGAGTTGCTCTTAATACAAAATAAACCATAGAACTCATAATCATGAAAATACAAAATATTCATGATAAAAATATGTCAGTCTATCTCTATGGTCCGGGACCCTGCCCGTCATGCACACTGGAGCACTCTATCTCTAAACAGAATACCAAAAGTACTTCACTCACAAAGTGAAGCTCACCAACTGGGAAATCTCTACTGCGAGGGAGGAGATGAAAGAGAAGAATCCGCAGTGTCTACTGCACTTGTAATGGAGGAAGGGAGAGGGGTGAATTTCATCTAAAACTCAGTGAGTAAGTCCTCACTCATAACCCTCTCATGGGACAATCAAGGGAAATAAATAGTAATATATATATTCATCAAACCAGTTAATGCAACAACTCTCAAGTTCATTATTCATAGGAATAACAAATAGTTCTAAAATCATTACTCTGTAGAAATCATAAACCATAGTATGCTAATAAAGAAACAGGAATCTCTGGTTATGCCCAATTCATGTGACATAACAAATCTCTGGGGCACCTAAATAGGTTCCGTTTGTTATTTCTCTGGCCTTAAAGCGACTTGGTATACCAAGGTTAACGGAATAACTGTCATTAACTCACAGTCTGTTTCTCTATAGCTACTGTCCAGTTCAATCAGAAATCTAAATCTTTTCTCTATATCTCATAAATCTTCTACCCTAGAGTTCACAAGCTCTAGCATATACATATTCTCTACTCTGGAAATCATCACAATGTTTAACAAATTTCTAAATATATACTCTAGCTCTTTGATAAAAATCGCTTTAACAATAATGGTCCCATGAGTTTTCAGAAAAATATATATATCTCATGCTATAATTTACTGAAATTAATTCTAATGATCAACATAAGGATCATAGGATCTGAACCCACTCACCGTTTAAAGCCGGGAGTATGTGGGCCCTACCAACTTGACCTGAAGAGTTTGGAATGGCACCAACAACTGCCATAGAGCAACCATAACTCTAGATTAACATCTAAAAATCTCTAGATGGCTCTATTCTAACTCTACTAAAATTAGGGAAACACCCCCACTTGACAAAAATGAGAAAAATAATCGGACCAAATCCAAGATCATGGAGAAATAAGGACATAATCTAATAACATGAACTTACCTTGAAGCTTGGAATGATGGATTGGAGTGAATTTGAGAGAAAGAGAGAAAAATGAGGGAGAATGGGAGAAAGTCGCGTTTTTGCGTCCTTCTGCACGATTTGGGGTTTTTAAACTCTCACTGACACCGCTATAGCGGTATATGACCGCTATAGCGGTCTAACAGTGTAACACCCTAATATTTAACTCAACACGCCTAGGACGCATTTAAGTTAATTATTAGTTGATACTCTTTTGTTCCAGATCTTAATTCAAACTTCTTGAAAATACTTTAGTGAAAATATGGGTAAATTTTTTTTTGAACTTAAATACCAAAACATGAGCCGCGCTTTCTAAGTATCTAGTGTCATTCATCTTGCCTGTGTAAGAGATGCTATAGACAAATAACAGTTAAATACATAATACAATCATAACATAAACTCGAATAACACATTAATAACAATATCATAATAGTGATGTCCTCTAAACGTAAGGACATTAATGTATATCCATTAATAGAATACAAACTGATAAATAAGATACGATCACTTTAAATATCCAAAGGAAACTATCTCTGTAGCTCCTCGTCCAGTCTTAGGATAAATCACGAACTACCCCATCATTCCTGTCTGGAGACGACACGGAAAAAGAAAAAGGATGAGAAACTTATACAAAAATCTCAGTAGGGCTTCCCGACTCTAACACAAGTGTCATCGTCATCGTCCCTAGGAACCTCGGGTTTAATTATGAAAATGGTGAACATATATACAAGGTTCATTTATTAAGTTCTAAATATCATTAGCCGAGACCCGTATCTTTTAGCATGAATCTTAATGTCATGAATGCAACATATTAATCATGGATGCATGTCAATATCATATACATAATATCATAAAATTCATAAAACAATGCATATGATATAAAGAACATCATGATCATCATTCTTACAGGTGACTTAAACTTCTTTATTCTCTTTTCCTTGGGGGCCACCCTATAATTCTCTCTTTTCTCGAGAGTTCTAGGTTATGAGCTCATACCTCACTAGTCGTTAATAGCGCAATCTTATCCCTTTTGATAAGTTAAATTCCCGACTCTTAAGGTACGGAATAGGGGGCATTAGGATCACCTTTCATAACCTTTAATTCGGGGAGTCTAAAGGATCATTTCCTATTTAGATCACCTCTCATAACCTTTAATTCAGGGAGTCTAGAGGATCATTTCCATGTGTCTTATGTCACCTTTAACCTTGGCATGTTATATAGAGATACAAATATGAATAACTCATCATTTCAACATTTCATGCTCATAAACTTCATGGAATCATGCATCTCAATTTATCAAGCATAATTATAACATATCATAACTTAAACTACATAAACATGCATCATACTTCATTGCATATATCCATAAGCCATATAAGTTTTAACACATGAATATAGCCTTCACAAGATATCAACCGCATTCATGCCATCAAATTTATCAACATTTACGCTTAAGTTCCAAAGGGTCAAATCATAATTTCTCAAAGGTTACGGGTCAAAATGCAAATACCCCTTTGTAACACCTTCTCACAAACTAGAGATCTTTAACATTAACCAATACTTTTAATAAACATATAACTATTAGAAACCATTATAAACTCATCATAAAAAAAAAAACCTTTTAAGGCCAGAAACCAAATTTCAATACATTTTAGGGGTCAAAGTGCAAAATCACTTGTTTTTAATATTTAACGACAATAAAATTTCTAAAACTTTATATAAACTTCATAAATGGTATTTTGGACTCATGGACACATTCAACATCATTAGTAGCTTTAAATAAAATCATTTGGCTGAAATAACATAGTTGATAGTTCAAAACATAACTTTCTGCATTTTACAAAATGGCCCAAACTAACACTTGTAACTACCCTTTTATGCATCTATGGTACCAAAAATAATTTTTACAATAACTATTAGCGATTTAAACTCATCTAAACATCCTAAATCAGTAACCTTTCCAGTTCTAAAGGATTAGATCAGAATACTACAATTTTAGCATTTAAAATCATGAGAAAAACTGTATTCTTAATCCTTTATAATTTCTCGGTCTTTCAAGATTTCTTTGTACAAATTTAAAGACAAGATCATACCTAAAAATAAAGTATATCAAGCTTTAAATCAGAATTATATAAGTGTCAAAAATAAATAGATGAGAAGTGTCCATGATCAAAGTTGTCATTGAAAATAAAACAAGTAAATCTTGAACGTTAGGATTTAAATGATAACTAGAATTATAAACTTGTCTTGTAACCTTATTATTATCATTATAAGGTGATAACTTGGAAATATAAATATGAAATACAAGGCTTAAAATATAAATATAAAGATGCAAATTCATTCTTAGGTATTTATGATTTAGGTGACAACTTGAAAGTAAATATGAATATGCAAGTTCATATTATTATCTTCAAGAATTAAAGTGATAACTTGGAAAATAAATATGATTATGAAAAGCTTGAAATATAAATATGATATGCAAGAACTTATAACATAAATATGGATGCAAGTTCATTTTTATGTCTTATTAAGTTTAAAACTCAAGACTTAGTAACTCCTTTAGAAATCTTTTGTCATCAAGAATTAAATCTTGGGCTTTAGAGGATATTTAAATGATGGATTCACAACCACCACCATGATTCCTCACCATCAAGCCATGGTCATTATCAAATCATAAAAATCAAAAATATAAAGGAAGAACATGAAATAAAATCCCTACCAAGTTGTTTCTTTGTTAATTAAATCAAGAGCTTGATCTTGTATGAGATATCAACGACAAAAATCTGATCTTAGTGATGGTATATATTTGGCCAAGTGAAGATGAAATGGTGGGAGGATTTTTGTTGTGTTCTTGTGTTTGGATATGGAAAGTTTAGGTGCTTAGGGGTTGGTTTATGGTATGTATGTGTTTGTTTGAGCTTGGGAACTTGGATGGATATCAAGAATGGAGTCTCTTGGAGGTGGAGAAGGAAGAAGAAGAGAGCTTTGTATTTAGAGAGAGAAGAAAGGATTTTTGGCTAATTTTTGTGAGCAAGACTACAACCAAAAATGCAAATGGTAAGAATGAATGTTTGTGTGTGAATTAGGCTTGGAAAAACACATATTTATAGAGATTTTGGGGGGTGAGGCAGCTACATTAATGGCTATAATGGGGTATTTTTTTCAATTTTTGTGAGTGGTAGGACATATATTTGATGGGTATTTAATTTGTAATGGTTTAGAAATGATAAATTAGTGTAAGTGGCTTAACCATCAAGAGTTTAAAATTCCTCAAGATAAGATTAAATGGCCAACACTTATAGTGGAAATTTTAGTGCTAATAATCTGAAGTAATAAAACAAAAATAAATCTAAAATATATTTTATTTTTGAGAAAAAGAAATTGTTAGTGGAAAAGAAATTGATAAACTAAAGTAAGTGCTTAATAATCAAATATTTAAGGTGCTCCATTACAAAATTAAATGGCCAACATATGTAGTGAAATTTTTAGTGCAAATAATCTGAAGTAATAAAAAAATAAATAAATCTAAAATATATTTTATTTTTAAGAAAAAAAAATTTAATACATTAATTTCCTATTATGTGTCTTAAGAACCCCTTTTTAATTAAGAAAGAAAAACAATCTTTTCTAAAATAATCTTATGCTTTAAAATTACCTCAAATAATTATTTTGACTCAAGATAAATAAATAAAATTAATTTATCTTTAATTAGAGCCTAATATTGCCTATATTTATTTGATTACGTAAATAAGCTCATTTATTGTTAATTAGGGGCAAAATGGTAATTTCACACAAAAACTCCCCGAAACCACCTGAACATTTTCAAATATCAAATTACACATGTAATAAACATTTTGAACTCCCGAGCGATGACTAGGTTTAGAAATTACTTAATCTCGTGTTAAATTACTACAGGGGTATTTTGGTAATTTCACTTATGTAAAAATTGAAGTTGATATTTACACATCTACAACACACATAATCCCCTTCAAGCATAAAACTAACCCCTTGAGGATAGCACTGGTGGCCGTCCTTGATTCGGGGCAAAAATGGCCTTAGAGGCATTTGGTCGTTATACGTTGAAAAATTGAAAATCGCGATTTTTGCACATATTGCTATTTAATCACCATATAATGTTATTCTAATATCAAAATATCCTATTGAAGATGGCCTGAACTATTTTGGCCTCAAATCTTGTGTAGAAATGACCTAGGGGTATTTTGGTCATTTTGCATTGCAGTAAAAATCGAGGCGTTACAAACAGCGTCTGACGATCCCCACAGAGACACTTATGACCGCTATAGCGGTCTTGGACCGTTATAGCGGTACCTTAGTCCGCTGCACCTATAGCGGTCCTAGACCGCTATAACGGTGATAGCAACTCCCAACTTTTGTGTTTTTCAGTCATTTCAGCATCTGGGTTGTTCCAACACTCACTTATTTACATTTACTAATTTTAAGTTAATGTCCTCATTTGGATTTTAAAACATAAATGTAAATAAGGAAATACCCCTCATTTGGATTCAAATAAAATATCACAAAAATCAAAACTCCATCAAATAAGAATCCAAATTTTGGGTTTTAGTTCAAATCTGGGAATTTTTGAGATTTTCTAAACTTGTGGGTTAACAACGAAACATTTGCAGGTTTCATAAACTTCATTAAAAATCACCCTTCAACTTGTTTTCTCTCAAGGAACAATTACCAAGACTTTTGATCCCAAGAATATGGTTCTATCATATAGCTCTCCAAGGAGGTGTAGGATCCAGACTTAGTAAAATTTAGGACCCGACGGTGGTTCCCAGGGAATCCTTGAGGCTATACAGAACCTTACTGTTGACCCGTATACCTCAGGTATCACATTTTAGTTTCCCACTTGGTGTCATCATAACCGTTTAATGGTTTAAATTATATGAAAACGAGTATTAACAATAGTAAAACCAATTCCGTTTGGTTTTGTTTATAAATTTTTGCTAAATATTTATGTAAGATGAAAATCATTTATAATAATGATAGGAAAAAATACTACATCATACAATGTAAAGCGCTGTATAATATTAGAATACTAACAAATTTATGTATTGCTGACAAGCTTGCTATCAAGCATAACTAGAATTCTAAAATCACACCAAAGGGATTACTAGCTTACAAACATGGTGACTTGAGAAACCCACGGAGTATATGGCAAATCAAGGTTATGAATCATATTTAATTTAATACTTTCAATAACACATAACTGAAATTCTAAAAATAATATTTCAAGAAAAAATGATTTCATAAACATAACAATTTTAAAATCGTAATAAATGGAAAAAATGAAGTAATTGACTCTAATAGAATAATTCTAATCTTAAGTATCGATAATACATATTATATGTAATCATTATAAATACAAATAAATAAATATTATATTTAATAAGTGAGTTTAATTTCTATAAATTGACATTATAAAAATTTTTATATTATCATATAATTAAATTATTTTATTTATATGACTTTTCAAGTAAGGGTGTGAAACTTAATCATTTTTACTAATATTTATATATAATTAAATGATCGTGTATAACTTTTTGATATTGTCAATATATAGAGATTAAACTCTTAATAAATAATGTAAGAAACAATAAATAAAAATAAAAACTAAAAACTTGGCATGTAAAAATATTGGGATTGCGTCCCAGATTTGAATACTTTTTATCGCATGATGATTGTGTATTTTGCATTTTTTTGGATCTTATTGGATTTTTACTCTTAATTTGAAGACGATTGTTATTCAATTGTGGATATATAAATCATGATCATTTTACTTTATTTAAATATGTATAGATATATGAAACATTTTGATAAAAGATAGTAGATTACTCGGTATGTATTGACAAAGTAAATCCATTTTACATTGTCATTTAATTGAAACTTGACATAAAATTATAATTTTAATAATTGCACCACTTCGTCATAGTTTTTTCAATCAATTCACTTATTTGTCAAGTTTTAATTGGTTGACGGTATAAAATAGATTTACACTTTCTATGCATACCAATTAATCTCAAAATATAAATGATTTATTTTTATACACTGTCAGTGTATATCTAATTATATCTCTTTTTTTTATGACTTTTAAAGTAGTAAGGGTTGAAAGTAACTATATTCATTGATATTTAATTATATAATTAGATAAATATGTAAAAAAATTTAATACGATAAGTGCATTTCAATTAAATAAAAAATAAGACAATTAATATGAGATAATATAGAGTTAAGTTCAAAAATTCGAAAACAAATCAAAGTGTAAATTATTTTAATTTTATGAGACAAATTGTGTATTCTGAAATAAAGAGGAGTAGACTATAATAAAATTATCTCTTTAAAACATGAGTTGTATTAAAAAAAAAAAAATTGTTCGAGCAAAGGGCCACTAGGCTAGGACTGTGCGGATCTTCCCTTTTCAACTATGGTGGTATTTAAACATTTAAAAAGTGAGTGTTTATTAAAATATCTATTTAATAACTAATAAATATGATAGATGGAGTGTGTAAAATTTATCATCATATTCAATAATTATTAAGTAGCTGTATTAATAAATATCTACTTTTTAAATATTTAAATAATATTTTTATTCAACTATTGTACTCAATGCACCTACTCTTGTACTTTTTCACTGTGCTGCCCTCCCCGTTATACTGGACAACTCCACCCTCCCCATCCTTGAATTCTCCATTCTTAAAATGGCCAAGCCAGAGAGGGGCATAAGAGGGAAAACAACACGCAAGACTCAAAACCCGGAAATACCCTCACCGACGGCGGAAGTTCCAGTTGACGAGCGCCGCACCGCATGGTCTAATTTGGAATTCGACATCCGCGAACCGACCACATCATCCCACACGGTACGGTGTTTACCTGTCCCTCCGTACAATGACGTGGCAGACAGCACCAAAGCAGATTCTTCATCACGAACCGCATGACACAACACAACCCATTCATGTGAATTCAGAACTGTGAGCTTTGCAAAGAAAGAGTGCAAAAAAAAAAAAAAAAATGACACGCACGCGAGTGCAAGAAAGCACGGCATGTGCTGGCCCCACAACTACATATTACACGCTTGACAATGTTGTAATTACATCCTCATTGCTTGTCCAAAACCGAAACTTTGGTTTTTCTAGTTTCGGAACCAAAATCAACCGGGGAATTTTTGAGTTTTCCTTTTTCTTCCTCATTAGTCCTTTCCACGTTTCAGATCTAAGACCATAACCCCCATTTGGGTTTCTCCTTCTCACTCTTTGCGGAGGGTTGGAGGAGGAACAAAACAAGGAGCTCCAACACAGTCAAAGGTGAAGTCTCTCCATTTTCTCATCACTTACAGGGGGGAGGGAGAGAGAGAGACACCCAGTTACCCATTTATCATATTGTTTTGTAATTTTTTTTTTCTGGGTTTGGGTTGTTGGTGCATTGGATAAGTGTATAAATATTTGAGGGTGGGAGGGAAGAGAGAAGGAGAACGATGGGGTTGGTTGGTGTCCAAGAAAATGGGAATGGGAATGGGGATTCTCTGTCGGAGATCCCATTGGGGACCAAAACCAAGTACACAAGGATGGACTCTGATCTCACTGAGGCAGAAGAAGGCTTGTCACCTAACAAGCATGACACCAAGAAATATGTATTTGCATGCGCCATCTTTGCTTCTCTGAACTCTGTGCTTCTCGGCTATGGTAGGTAATCCTCTTTTTATTTTCATAATGCTTTTAGTTCTGATCTGCTTTTATACCAAATGCGTGTTAATCTAAAAAATTTAAAAAGTAAAAACCAATCTGGTGGAATCTGTTCTCTTTTATTATGGGGCTTGGTGCTTTCTGTAGACAATGGTGAATGCAAAATGCAGGGCTGTTTGTGTAATTTGTAGCACCAGTTTTTGTGTTAAAGGCTGGAGCTTTTCGTGGCCGCTCAAAATTGAGATTGGCCTCGGAAGAATGGTTTGGAGGAAAAGCATATATGGACAAAATGTGGCTAGATCCCCAAGTGTAAAGCTGTTAGTGCGTCAAAATGTGGATATAATCCTCTCTTGTAAATTCAATGTCATATATGTGCTTTGCTTAAATTGTTTTAGTGTAGGCAATGCTAATGTTAGTTACTAACGATTGAACGTAGAAAATTAAATCCTCTTACTGTTAGCGCCCATTGGTTTATGGCCAATAGCTCTATGCGACCATGCTGTATTAACTTATTTAATAATAGTTGACACTTATGCACCACCATTTTTTTTTTAATGATATTAATAATGTGGACCAAAACTAAGTCCCTTACCAATTATATTTGCTTAACGTTTTACAGACGTGGGTGTTATGAGTGGAGCAATTTTATTCATTCAAGAGGATCTGAAGATCACAGAGGTTCAACAAGAAGTACTTGTTGGAATTTTGAGCATAATATCCCTGTTGGGTAGTTTAGCAGGTGGAAAGACTTCTGACGTTATTGGTAGAAAATGGACAATTGGTTTGGCAGCAGTTATCTTCCAAACAGGTGGAGCTGTTATGGCTCTTGCTCCGTCCTTTAAAGTATTGATGATAGGCAGGCTCTTGGCTGGGGTTGGCATAGGTTTCGGTGTCATGATTGCCCCCGTGTATATTGCCGAAATATCTCCTGCCATTGATAGGGGATCTCTTACATCCTTCCCTGAGATATTTATTAACTTGGGAATCCTTCTTGGCTACATATCAAACTATGCATTTTCGGGGCTTCCGGCACATATAAATTGGAGGCTGATGCTGGGTGTGGGACTCCTTCCTTCAGTTGTTATTGCTCTTGCGCTGTTTGTCATACCCGAATCCCCAAGATGGCTTGTGGTGCAGAATAGGATTGAAGAAGCTAGACTGGTGCTGACAAAGATAAATGAGAGTGAAAAGGAGGCCAAAGAGAAGTTGCAAGAAATCCAGGTAGCTGCCGGTTTAGCTAACGCTGAGAAGTATGAATCAAAAGCTGTTTGGAAAGAAATATTGTGTCCATCTCCTCCGGTTCGAAGAATGCTTATAACTGGCTGTGGAATTCAATGTTTCCAACAGATTACAGGAATAGACACGACTGTATACTACAGCCCCACAATTTTCAAGAATGCTGGCATCGCTGGCAACTCTCAGCTTCTTGCAGCAACAGTTGCTGTTGGCTTCACCAAAACTTTGTTCATCTTGATAGCTATATTTCTCATTGACAAAGTGGGGAGAAAGCCTTTGCTTTACGTGAGCACGATCGGGATGACAGTGAGTTTATTTAGCCTGAGCCTCTCTTTAGCTTTTCTAGACCATGCAAAGGTTGGGATCATATTGGCAATTCTCTCAGTTTGTGGGAATGTAGCTTCCTTCTCAGTAGGACTTGGCCCCATATGCTGGGTCCTGTCATCTGAGATATTCCCTTTGAGACTTAGAGCTCAAGCATCCGCTCTTGGAGCAGTGGGAAGTAGGGTCAGCAGTGGTGTGATCTCCATGTCCTTCCTTTCAGTCAGCCATGCAATCACGGTTGCAGGAACCTTCTTTGTCTTCGGCGTCATCTCGTGTTGCGCCGTTGCCTTTGTTCATTATTGTGTTCCAGAAACAAAAGGGAAGACTTTAGAGGAAATTGAAGTGCTCTTCCATGATGAGGGAGAATCAAAAGGGAGTCGGGTTGAAATGGGAGATGTAGAGCGTTTGATGCAGAAGTCATGAGTTGGTGGCATGCCAAACCTTCAAATTCCTGAGATGTTTCAAATACAGTATCATATTAGTTTGGTGGCTGGAAAATTCTTTTATTATAGCGGACATTTTTGCTTTTTATATTTACTAACAAAACAAGGAGAAACTTCATTCCAGTGTTCTCAGGCCACCAGCACCATATATATGCTAAAGCATTTCTTGATGTTCATATGTACCCTGATTATTATTATTATTATTATTTTTTGACGGTTTATTGAAAATCAGTTCGGATTGCATCATTCCATCTAGAATTGTATTGTCTCTTTCCGACATGTGCTTGTATTCGTTGCTACTATAATATAGGGGCGGCAAGTGGTTGGTTTGTCTTCTTCTTTGTCCAATTTCCAATTATTAAAGGACCCCTATTCCATTTATTTATTTAATGCATTTATTGCCTCCTTTGTTAGATGATTTGCATATGCATCCAACACAATGAGGACATCAAAATCCTTAATTTCGAAGCGTGGACTATTATAGATCTTTTTTTTTATAATACTAGTAATACTAATATAAATCATTTGTTCATAAGATTGTGACAAGAATTCTTAAAGGTTTGTTGTTATAGAATAATACGTTATTTACATCTCACAGAGGAGATGTGTACATTCCACAAGACACAAAGAAAAATGACGTAATTAAAGAAGAAAACATGAAAGAGTATATATATTAATACAGAATGCCACTACCTGTACTAGGCTTAAAATAAATTTCTAAAGTTTGTGCGAAAAAATATCACAAATAAAACTAAATACTAACATAATGCAGTATGAATACTATGGCTTTGCTTTTGTTTTTTTTCAACTTGGAATACAGTTTAGCATTATGTGGTGATATTTTTTCTTTTTCTTTTTCAGTAAAATGAAATTTTTTTTGGTAAGGAAAAATGAAGCTTAAGAGGAGATAAAAAAATTACCCTTTCCAATATGAGAATATGTCAAAGGGGTCCTATCCTATCTTCGGCAAGAAATATGTGTTTGAACTAACAATCACTGAATCCTTGAAAGTAGGTGCGTCACCTTCAACTTGTCTTCATATGCCGCGCTCATCTTTGTCCATGAAACCTCATCCTACTCCTCCTTCGTGGGTGAGGACCTATGATGATTGAAACTGGCTCTATACACAATTAGTATCAAATACATAGAATAAAGTTGTATATGATTACTACCTCCAAAAACTGCGCCTCCATTTGATGACTTATTTCCCCTTGACTTTCAATTCAACCATATGTGGTTTGATTGCATATTTCTATAGTGATTCGCACCTCAAAAGCCTACCGAGAGTAGTTTTTGCGACAAACTAGCAGTTAGGCCAATAACTATATATAATTATATATATGACTGATCAATGAACTTCCAAAATTCCCCTTTTTTTTTTCCATCATGTATGAATCTAATAATGAGCCAAACTTTTTGTCTGTGAAAGATATACTGTGTTCAGAGGAGCTACGTTGTAATTTCCAAAAAAAAAAAAATATGTGCTGGAAGGTAAGACAATGCAAGTAGGGAGGGTGGGACAGAAAGTTGATATCACATGGAAGGAAATTAAGATAAGGTAGGTGCCCTATTAAGAGCGGAAGCTGAGAAATCACTGTCAATGTAATTGTCCCAACACAACCAAGATAATTTGGACATTCGTTTCTAGAATATCAATCATTCTGTACTTTCCTCACGGGAATTGCAGTGAAAAAATCACAGGATCAAACATGGCACACCACCAGTTAATGTGGCTGACAAAGAATGACCGAAACTTTCATATCTTATTCCTTTCAGATCCTTCAAAGAGATGCAACCAAAGAAAAAAAAGTTATGGGGGGTCCAAATTAAACTGTCTAAGTTCTAACCCTCCATAACTTTCAAAACATCTACAATACCCTTTTCTATAGTGGAATGAACTGAGACACAATTGGTCCATAACCACTTGTAACTACACAAGCTTTGCATATAACTGTTTAAATTTAAAACTTACAATAATTATAACTCACTAATTGCAAACTTCAAAAATCTAAGAGTTGCAGAAGATGCAACAACTTGATATGATACTATCAACTATACTTCCCTTTACTACCTCCAGATTCCTACTATGCCTATTCCAAAGGTGCACTGCAAAGCTTTCTTTGCGAATTTGCTCCATTTTCTTGGCCAACCATCTTGAATGGACCTCGTCTCTAGGCCCCAGAAACAAACTCCTAATCCCTCTCCAATCCACAGGATAGAATGCAGAAGGTGGCAGCACAGTGAAATTGAACCCTGGTCTCTCACTCACCCTAGAGACCACCCTAGAGATCAAGTAAGGACCATTGTGACCCCACCTGTTCCCATCAAAAGTGAGTGCAAATTCTTCGATGAACTTGAAGAGCAAAGGGTGCTTCTTGTCAAACACCAACACAGCATTGTTCAAGCGGCTCCACTTCCCAGTCCTGACATCAAAGTTCTGTGCTCCAATGGTGTTCCTCAATTTGGAGAAGCTCTTCAAGACCATAACATCAGCATCCATGTATGCTCCTCCAAACTTGTACAATAGAGCAAGCCTAACCAAATTGGAGAGGTTTTGGCCCAAAGAGACTTCCCCTGGATTCACATTCCCTTCCTTCAACCTGTGAAACCATGATTCAGCATGCGTGCCCTTGAAGATGTAGCTGTAGTCAGGGGCAATGGCCATGACCCTGAACCCATTTGAAACAAAAGGCCTCAGAATCTGAGTTCCAGAGTCAGAGTCCATGGACTCGGAGACTATAACCAAACAAGCTTCAGGGTGAGACTTGAACAAGCTCTCCACTGAAAGCAACTCCCTCGCACCAAGTGCTTTCAAGGGAGAAATCCAAGTCATGAAGAACCTGAACTTGCAAGAAGAAGAATTGGCAGAAAAGAAAGCTTTGATCCTGGCATGAAACAGTGGGAAGCGATGAGATTCTGGAAGAACACTTGTGAGGCCGCGCTTGTGCCTCTTGCCGGTTCTTCTAGAAGGTCTACGAATGGAAGGTTTGTCCGAGGGTAGAACAGGGAAGGGGTAGTTCTTCTTGTGCTGCATAAAGGGGAAATGGGTCTTGTTGATGAGTGGTAACGTTTCTTTTTTGACAGCGAGGAACACAGAAGAAGAGAGCTTTGGGTTGTAAGAAGAAGAAGAAGGCCATTTGGGGTGGGGTGGTGGAGGGGAGTAGGGGAAGAAAGGGATGTGAATGGAGAAGAGAGTGAAGGCATTGTAAGATAAGAGGAAGAGGAGGAGGAGAGCAAAGAAGGAAGTGGGGAGGGAGAAGAGCAGAGAAAGGAAAGATCTTTTGGCAAGGGATGGCAAGTGGAACACACGGGAAGAAGAGAGAGAAGGTTTGGCGCCGTGGCCCATTATTGATTGTGTGGTGTGGTTCAAGGATGAAGAGTAACATACATACATGAACAGAGGGAGGGAGGAGGGAGAGAGTTCAAAAAGGTTTGAAGTGAAGAGGTTGGGTTCGTTATTCGAGGCAGTTGCTGCAGACAGGGAAAGTGGGAGGGATAGCAAGTGCATAGCAGCAGAAGCATTGTAATGGCGGAGGCGGTAAAAATATGCACGATTGGAGAGAGAGGAACTGCTTGCATTAAATTGAAGTGAAGAGAAGCCTCATATCGGTTTTGTTTTTGTTTTGTTTCGATTTGGCTTCTCACGTTCCTTCGCTGTCTTAACTGTCATGCTTTTCGTTCATTTTAGTCTTGAATTATCAGTTGCGAGTCATTAAGCTTTAATTTTTAAAATAAATCAAATTAATTCTTATTATTATAAAAAATGAGTTAAATTAATTTTTTATTCTATTTTTATTTAACATTTTATTAATTAAATAATAATTTATAATATTAAGTGATATATTATCATACCATGTATCATCTGAAGTAAAATAGAGTTTAAAATAACTTATTCTGGTATTTAAAATTACACGTAATGAATCATTTTATAATTTAGAATGAATATTTAAATGATTCATTTTGTATAATTTTAAATATAAAAATAAATCATTTTAAACTTAATTCTACTTTAAATTATATATGATATATTAAGGTATCACTTAAGGTTACTTATCATTATTTAATTGATAGAATATTAAATAAGAGTGAATTGAGAGATTAATATGACTTACATTTTATAATGTCAGGAACTAATTTAACTTATTTTAAAATTTAGAGACCAAAATGATATATACATAAAATGTGAGGCATTAAAGTGAATATTAAGTCATTTCATAATGAAAATTTTATTTTGAAAAAAAAAATACCAACACAAGCAAATAATGGCTTTAACTTTATTGTTTTGATGCACAAATTATATTTTAGTCATGTACTAAATTTTTATATGATCTTATCATATATAACTCCTTATCATTAATTCTTTTATATCACGTATCTTATTTGAACTTCATTTTTTAAGTTATCAATGAGAAATTATAGATGATATAGTCACGTGAAAGTTCAACATAACAGGATTTATGCTTATTGATATTGTTCACTCTTATTAGTTTTTTTTTTTTTGGATTAATTGTTGACTCTTATTAGTAAAGCTTAAAATGGTGACGCTAATAAAAAAAATTAATTTGATCAAAATTAGACTCTCAATAATATTATCCTAGTCGGTTTTGAGGCGAAATAATTGGTTCTTCTCTTATATGAATATTTTAACCTAATTTAGTAACTTAAGCATACTAAATTTTTTTTTCCTCCAAAAAAATATTTTAAATTTTATACCATATCCACTTTCAATCTTTTGTTAGAAATGAATAACTTTCAGTTTACAGGGCATCCTCACCTAAATGGGGGGAATCAGAAGACAGCCATAGGCGGTTTAGACACCCTCGTCAGGATTTCTTTATAGTCTTCGACTGTCATTTTGCAAGGGCGCGTGCTTGCTTTGCTACCACTTTCCGGGACGGCCAAAAGCACTTTACCAAAGCAAGGTTTCCAATAAACTCTTAGTACTAACTTGGACAAAATAATAATAATAATAATAATAATAATAAAGACTAATTAAGCTCCAGCTTATATCAAAGTTCCTGAGAAGATGAGGAAACAAAGGATGATGTGAGCACCTGTAACCAAAGATATATAAGCTTCTGAGACAAGAAAATGAACGACTAAAGGAGAAAAATATTGAAAAAATTACCACTATTGATTACACAAACTACACCAAGAATACAACCCAAGCCTCTGTTGACTTTCTATATACAAGCATCTCAGCCTGAGCACCACCAATATGGTGAAGTAAAAATAGGGTGTAATTATGCAACCCAAAAAGCAAACTGGAGACAAAGCAAAGAGGTATAATAGTTTGGTCAATATATGATGAAGTGAGTTGCGGCAGTCCTATTTCCCCAGGCTGTACAGAGTTTGTTTTCCATTTTGCTGAGCTAGCTTTCATGGAATTCTACATGATTCAATGACCTCACTAACAGCTTTATGAGTCTCTGGAGAAATCAAGTTCAAGGCCAAATGAAATTCCTGGAAACAAAGATAAACAAGGATACAACTATAGGTTAAACATGAACTCAAAATGACCCTTCCCAAGATGTATTTACAACTATTAAAAGCTACTTACCACAAATCTGTCCAACACAGGCACAAGAATGCACAAGTTGTGATCTGGAAGATTGTCTGCAATTGCTTCACGGACGCCCTTGCTGCATTTTTTTTTTTTTCAAAAAAGCAAGTCCTTGAGACATGCAAAAAAAGAAAATAGAACAACAATCACCCAAAAAAAAAAAAGAGGAGGAGAAGAAAATAGAGCAGAAAGAGCAGAAAAAAGAAAATGAAATTAACCTTTCAGTGGAAAGAAAGGCTAGAAGCATGGCTGAATAAGCTTCCACAATCATTTTATCAGCTTCTTTTTCAGCTTGCAGAACAGCTGCCACGTCATTCTGCATGATGGGAAACATGACTCAACTCAAGATACATCAATCACAATCAAATGTCATATCCTTCCCTGCAACCATTACATACCAGTAGCAAATATCTATCTTCCTCAGCTTCCTCAGCTTCCTCAGCTCCACCCAGGTTAGCCAAGAAAATAGAGCATAACAATGGAATGACACCCCTCCGAACCTCCTGGTTCAGGGCTTCTGATGTAGGTAGCAGAACACTGGCTGCTGCAAGCCGTGATCTGCAAAGAAACCAATGGCAAAGATAATAAGACAACTAATCTATATTACAATACAAAAACTTGGTTTCTTGTTTGGTTTCTCCTTAGCATGTTGTAAATTTCATTTCACAAAAAAAGGGGATAAAATAGAAAGTACAAACCTCTACATAAGATAAATGGATTTCACACAAAATGAGTTCTCAGACCTTATGCTAGACTATATCTATGACAATATTAATGGCAGTATAATTAATTAATCTCTTGCTTGTATACCACTACCAACTGCCAGTCAGAAACTACTTAAGTTACCTGTTATGACCATCCTTCTCTACCAGGTTTCCGAGCAGGCCCAGAATAGCAACGAGAAAATCTATCTCATGATCAGTGAGATGCCGATTGTTTTGATGGCCTTCTACTCTATTTGGCTTATTTCCCTTTATCTGAAAAGATGGTGATGCAGATGAGCTGAAAGAAGGGAAATGCCCAGCAATTAGCGAAGGCATAATCTCCAGTCCTCCATAGGCAGCAATTTGCTGACAGCCAACAGGGTTGTCATTAGTCAAATTCACCAGCACCTACAATGAGACAACATTAATTTGATCATAGATCTTAAATGATTTACCATGTGCGACACGAGGCAAACACTAATTTGATGACTTTATATGAAAAAATTGAAAGAGGGCAGGGGGGGGGGGGGGATATGCACATATCCTGGTGCTATAGATAGGCCACTCAAAGCACCCAAAAGCAAAACAATAATTATTATTATATCCAACTCATTTTTCTACAGCATAAGTCTGGTATGACAGTGACTTAGTAAACTCAGAACCCTCCACTTTTATCCAAACTACCGAAAACCATGAGAAGAGTGAAATATAGAAGATATCCAGAAAGAGAAAACAGTAAGTCAGAGAAAATACCTTGACAGAAGAAAGAAGGCAATCGGCGAGAAGACTGGAACCTTCTTCATCACCACTGTAAGAAACAGAATAATTGACATCCCCATCATTCAATTTTTGTCGGCTTACATTTGTCTGAGATAGACATCCATCTTCAAATTCTATGCTTGTTGCCTCATACTTTTTAGCATGATACTTTCTTTGCTTCCCCACTAGTAAGTCCCACTTTGAGGGTGCAATGTCATCTTCATCACATGCAAATGGATCTAGGCTATCATCTGAAAATTCAGCCTGGATAATGGATGTTTTACAATCTGAACCTCTTGATTCACCACTACAAGACCCAAATGTGGATGAACTGACACTCATATGTGGTGAATAATTGTACATGATTGAAGTGCTGGGAGTTTCAGAAACGGACAGGGAACTTTCCAACCGGGTGCATGTCCACAGTTGGTTCTTCTGTGAAAGGTTAAAATTCCTTACAGAAGATTCTCTCTCCATATCACAGTACATTCCAATGGAATTATTGATTACAGTTTCATTCTCTGCAAATTCAAGTAAAAGAGCTTCAAGAAAACCTTTAAGATGAACCTATTTCAACACTAGTATAATAAGCATACACAAATTCAAAGAAATTACCACCAATTTATCTTTATAACATGACTACAGCATAGGCATAAACCAAATGCTAGTGGGGAAGAGAAAGAAACATTTGAAAAAAAATAAAGGTTCTGTTAGAAATAAGAAAATCTCTATTAATATCTTAGAATATTTCATATCATATGTTAGATTGATTTATATTTGTTTAGATTGATTATGTCATTATGATTAGATTTTATCTTTACCTTATAAATAAGATTACCTTATTGTATTACAACAATAACACAATATATTAAATATACTTTCATATTATTGAGTCTCTATTCTCTCTCTTCTTCCTCCACTATCTAAAACTCTCAATTTCAACAGGTTCTACAATGATTTGGAAGATTTCAGCATAAAACTCCAATACATGTAACCATAATCAGAAAAATTTTAAAAAGGGAACATAACAATATAGTACCTTTAAGGTCTGTGAGCAGATCCAGTTCAGAATCATGACTTCCCGTAGAAAAAGGATTGGAATTCTTGTTATCACTGGATGAGGTAGAAGCATTCTGACTTTTACACAGATCTAGAAGTTTGAAGATTTTTGGGTGGGACAGGGGAGGGAAGAATAACAATCAGTCGTCAGAAACACAAACTAATCAAAGAAAAAAAGCATGACAACTAAAAGAAACAAAAAAGGCAAAGCAGCAGAAGGGGCAGTTACCCCCTTGTGTGATCATTACCGGAGAGAATTTTTATGACATTTATAACCAGCTCCACAAAACAAAATGTGGTTGCCTGAGGACTCAATTTCCATTTCAGTCCAAGCAAATAAGTCTGTTATGATAAAGTAAATATGATGAGTGATTAATTAACAAGTTCACCATGCTAAGAAATGCAACAGAACTTGCAGTACATTATACAGAGGGAAAGTCAAAGAAGCAAAACTCGAGAATAAACATATTTGTGTCGGGGGTAAGCAGAACTTGCAACTGGAGCGAGTTTATAAGTAAACCTGGTTGTCTTTGCTGAGGAAAGTAGCATTTTCCATGATCTTCAGGCATTTGAGAAGCAGGGTAAGGCTTTTCAGCCGTTTGTCATTTCTCAGATCTTTGGTAGACAGATAACTATCCTCCAACCAGCACTGAAAGACAAAATCATGGTTTAAGATAATCATTACCTCTAATCAGATAGGATTTGTTAAAATGAAATCAGCAAGAACAAACTCATTAACATTGATATTGAACATACAAGCTCACACCTCCAAATCTGCCTGACAATGCAAGGTGATTTCAAGGACAGCATCAAGTCCTCCGAGCTCCCTAAGTCTTTCCTTAAAATTTCCACCAGTCCTCTGTATAGCATCAGAGTTCTCTGAAAAGATATAGTCAAAATGATATAAGACTAACTACATGAGTACTTCTTCAAAGCATCATTACAACTAAACAGATCTGGCTATTTATTGTTAACTTCATTCAAGAAAATCAAACAGGATATAAGAGGAGAAGAGCATCTTCAGCCAATAGAAATTATAGTATAAAATGTGGAAATTGATATTTGGTACAATACCATCAAGAGAAATAGCAGATGAACAAGCCTTCTCGACAGTCAACAATGCTAACCATTTTGGGCATAACTCTGGCCTCTCTACCCCACTGTCATTTTGACAAGTTAACTTTAGTTCTTTACTACTTAATAGAATTTGTTGAACTCTAGAAAAAATTGCAACAGAACTGGAGTCCAATCCTTCCTTTGCACATGTTGATAAGCCAACATTCTTTCGCAATGCTAGAAGTTTAGAACCAAATTTTGGCGCCTTGACTTCACTAGCTGAAGAGACAATTGGTCGCAACAATTTGATTAGAAATCGAACGCAACCCATTGATTCAAGAAGGTGACCATCTTGACCCTGAAACAAAAATCATATCCAGTAAAGCCCTAGCATATTGAAACGTACAAGATGAATTTCATCATAAATAATAGTTCATCCTATATATTTCCATATTATAATGAGTTCCCATAAGACTTTCTTTCGTTAAGGACAAGCAGATGGAAAATAAGCACTGTAAGATTTGTTGGAAGATTCTAAGGCTATTTTAATATTGTTTATTGAAGTATTAATGAAAGCTTCCTTCATGTTCACAACAACTACAACTCCACAAAGAATACAAGACTTACATCACTGGTCAGAATGTAGAACAGAGTTGCCGCTGCAAGATTGCTCGGAAGATCGTTAAGAGCGAGGCCTAAAATAGCATCAATTATTGACTTTGCCACCCTACAAAGTTGACAAATCAGGGATTATCGGCTAACCATCCACAATAGCATGTTTTTCAAAAGAGTGGCAACACAATCCATATCTCAGTTTAAAATTCCAAGTCAAAAGATATTACTCTGCCTTGAATCCTAACAAACAAGATTAAAAGACACATTTCCATTAAAGACGGTGACCAATAAAATCTTGGACTTGAATAAACGGAAAAAAAATAAAATTAAAACATTTCCAGTGAAACTTAGAATGCAAAACATCAAGAAAACACCACAAGATTTTGAATTTAAGACCCCCATTGCTGCACCCAGCCAAAATTTAAAATTTTGAATCCACTTCAAGAAACCCCAAACCAGAATTCTAAAAAAGATTCAATCTTTTATTCTTTTTTCACATTACTACATAGATATCAAGAGTACCCTTGAGTGCGGAGAAGTTGGCGGTGGTGCGGGGTGGCGCAAATGGACAACAAAGAGAGCAAGCTGGCCCTTCTCATCCGAACTGTTTGTGCCCTGCGGAGGCCATCCAGGGCGAAATTGAACTCGTCGACTTGCTCCATCACCTCTCCGTATTCCTGCGCCTCCATCAGCGTCGCCGTCGCTGGAACAGAAGGAATGAGGTTCTTGGACACCTTCTTCTTCTTGTTCTTATTCTGGTTCTGTGTCCTCACTCTCTTGGGCTTCCTGATGCAGAAATCATCGTCTACGGTGGAATTGGAGTCTTGGGAAGAGAATGTGAACGATCGAAGGGACACGGCGTCGTCTGAGAAGGTCGCCGGAATGGACCTACTGGTGCATCGGCGGCGACCGTAGGTGCAGAGCATCCTGGTTTGGTTCTTGAGAGAGAGAGATTTATGGGAAGAGGGGTTTGATAATTTGTTTGAATGGATTGGAAAATGTAGGAGAAAATGATGATTATGGAGAACATAGGACGAAGAAGATGAACAAGAAAAACAGAGTGAGGAGACCGAGGAGTGAGAGAACTCTCAGACTCTGGATTCCACCGTTTTTCTGTTAAATTTTGATTTTGATTTTGTGGTCGTTATTTAAACTTTATTTTTTTTAACGAATTAAGGGGCTGTTTTTTCAATATGGAATTTGAGGGGAGAATTTACGCAAATATGGGGCTTTGAGGGGTAGAACATGAATAGGGGGTAAAATTTGAAAGAATCCGCAAGGCTAATTAAGCAAATAAAAAATTAAAAAAATGCATCCCTTTTAGCGGATTAAGCTTTAAAACAAAAAATCACAGTTTGAAATTGGGCACGGGAAGTTGTCATTCTAACAAAAGGAGAGCATAAATCCGCTAAGCAAAATTTTAATTAAAAAATTATTTGTTAAAATTCGCCAAAGGCGCTTTTCTTATTAAATTATTTTCCAAGCTCTATATAAACTTGCAAGTTCGTTTAGGCCATGCAGATCAATGTTAGTATTCAGTTTTAGTAGAGAGGGTTCAGAGAATGTGAGCTTCTTTAGGAAAAAAAGAGTGTCCAAGAGTGAAACAACAAAGTGATAATGAATAGTGCAGTACATATAATAGTTTATTTTGATGGTGAAGTTGTTACAAATATTAATGAAGGTATCACATCTATATGTGAGAGGCCATTTAGTTTTTTTATTCCTTACATTTTGTCATATTCGGAGTTAGAAAATTGATTATGTCAATCGATAAATAGTGACACTCTAAAAACAGTCATAGCAATAAGATACAGGTGTCTCATCTCGATTTTTGGCAGTTTCAGACAATATGAAGTAGTTGTAATATGGGATGACAACGATATTCAACAAATGTTTAGAATACATCAGTAGTATCAACTAGACATTCCTGCTATTGAGTTGTATGTTGATTTTGAAGTTGTTGCTGGGAATATAGAATATGGGTCAATCACATTTGTAGATGAAGACGTAGAATTGGAAGCAATGAAGGAAGAGAATGATGAATATGAAAATGATGATGAATATGTTGATAATGATGTTGATGATGATGCAGATGATGATGGATGTCAAACAGAGTAGGTGGACAACATCTGAATAATGAGTCATCTTTCATGCGTGTTTTGGATTTAGAAGTTATGCAAGCATAAGAGTTTTCGGAGTATGCAAACATGGGTATGTACCCTTTAATTTTTTTTTAGTTGATTGTTTTTAATCGATCATATTTAGTTGATTATTTTTAATTGGTCATTATATAATTTTAGTTAATTATTATTCAGTTGATTTAATATTTTTTAGTTGATTAGAAACATAATTTTATGTAATTTTAGTTTATGATTATTTAGATGATTTATTTTTTTTGGTATTTAGTTAATTTTTTAATTGATTATTTTTTAGTTTATTAGAAGCACAATTTTATGTAGTTTTAGTTCATTATTGTTTAGATGATTAGTTATTTTTTGTAGTTGATTATGTTTAGTTGAATTTTTCAGTTGATTAATTTTTTTGGTTAATTATTGTAATTGATTGATTTATTTTTTAGTTGATTAGAAGCACAATTTTATATAGTTTTAGTTCATTATTATTTTTTTGTGATTGGTTATGTTTAGTTGATTAGTTTTTTTGGTTGATCTTTTTTAGTTGATTCTTTTAGTTGATTTTTCATTTTTTAGTTAATTATTTTTAGTTGAGTATTTTTATTTTCTTAGTTGATTATTTTTAGTTGATTAGAAATATAATTTTATGTAATTTTAGTTCATTATTATTTAGGTGGTTTGTTATTTTTTGTGATTGGTTATGCTTAGTTGATTAATTTTTTTAGTTGATTCTTTTAATTGATGTTTTATTTTTTTAGTTGAGTATTTTTATTTTCTTAGTTTATTATTTTTAGCTGATTAGAAATATAATTTTATGTAATTTTAGTTCATTATTATTTAGGTGGTTTGTTATTTTTTTGATTGGTTATGTTTAGTTTATTAATTTTTTTACTTGATCATTTTTAGTTGATTCTTTTAGTGCATTATTTTTTTAGTTAATTCTTATAGCTAATTATTTTATTTTTTAGTTGCTTATTCTTAGTTGATTAGAAGCACAATTTTATGTATATTTTAGTTCATTATTATTTAGATTATTTATTTTTTAGTTAATTATTTTTTATATTTTTAGTTGATTGTTTTTTTGTTATTATTCTAGCTAACATTTTTTTAGTTGACCCTTTTTTGTTGATTGATTAGAAGCACAATTTAATGTGATTTTAGATTATTATTTAGTTTTTTTATTTTTTACTTAATTAGAAGCACAATTTTATATAATTTTAGTTGACTATGTAATTATTTTTTTCATAGGTGATTCCATTTTGAATGACAAACTATTTGTTGGAATGATATTCAGTAATAGAGAGATAACTAGAAAAGCAATTAAGGCATACAACATTCTCAGAGGAGTGGATTATAAAGTGTTGGAGTCAGAACCGAAGACATTTTATTGTAAATGCACACAGTATGACAGAGGTTGTGGATGGCTTGTTAGAGCTAGTTTGAGGGAAAATAAGGGCTTTTAGGAAATCTGGAAATATAATGGGCCGCATACTTGTAATACGGCAAGGATTTCACAGGACCACTCGAAGTTAGATTCTGACACAATTGCATAATTTATAGAGCTTATGGTACAGTCCGACCTGTTTCTTAAAGTTAAAACTATTATTGCGAAAGTTTTCTCTCAATATGGGTACATAACAACTTACCGAAAAGTATGGGCGGTAAAGCAAAAGGCTATCGAAAAAGTTTTTGGCAATTGGGAACGCTCATATGAGGAGTTTCCACATTGGTGTGGAGCCATGTGTACTGCTATTCCAAGTTCAGTTGTTCAGTTTGATACTTTGATACTGTAGAGGCATATCGTGGTGATGAACTGGTGCCAAATTATCGATTGTTTTGTCGGGTGTTTTGGACCTTTGGTCAATGCATTAGGGAATTTAGACACTGCAAGCCACTAATCCAAATAGAAAGGACACATTTGTATGGAAAATATACGGGGACTTTACTGATTGCAGTTGCACAAAATGACAATAAGAACATTTTGCCAATTGGTTTTGCTATTGTGGAAGGAGAAACCGCAGATGCATGGCAGTTTTTTCTTGACCATCTCCATAGATTTGTAGTAACCCAAGACGGGGTTGGTGTTATTTCTGATCGCCATGAGTCAATTAAAGCAGCAATAGTCCGGAGCAATGGTCAGTGGGAACCTTCGAAAGCATTTCATAGATACTGCATTAGACATATCGCTGCTAATTTCTTAAGGAGATTCAAAACACCCCACTTGCACAAAATTGTTGTAAGCATGGGTAATTTACACTTTAGTAGCATTTATGTTTGTTAGTTTCATTTCCTGTAGGTGTGATTTTAATAAATTAAAATTTTAAAAACATTGTTCTCTGTAGGGTATTCAAGGAGTGAGAGTGAATTCAATAATCATTATCAGCGGATAAGAGAATGTAGCTCCCAATATACAGATTGGTTCGACGAAATTCCACGAGAAAAATAGGTGTAGGCATTTGACGGTGGATATCGATGGGGGCACATGACCACAAATTTTGTGGAGTGTGTGAATTTTGTGTTAAAAGGGCTTGTAATCTACCAATCACAACACTGATAAGAGTAACTTATTTTCAGTAACTTATTTTCGACTGGTTGAATTATTTGCTAAGAAAAGTGAAGAGGCATATGCATGGAAAAATGCCGGTCATGAATTCTCAGAAACTATTACGACACGACTGCAAAGAATAAAACTAGCAACCAGAAACATGATTGTGACCAACTTTGATAGGCAAAATGAGTCTTTCCATGTTAAAGAACAAATCAATAGGGAAGAATACAGGGTTGATTTGAAGCACAGATATTGTGATTGTGGAAATTTTCAGATTGATCGAATTCTGTGTCGTCATGTGATTGCCGCTTGTGATAGTAGGAACTTTGAATGGCGATGGTATATTGATGATGTTTACAGAATAGCAAAGGTTTGCAAGGTCTACAAGAGACCGTTTGGGATTGTGGAGCACCAAAGCACATGGCCTTAATATAGAGGTCTAGTGTTTTGTCCTAACCCCGCTTCAAAGCGCAAAGCTAAAGGCCGGCCGAAGAGCACTCGCTTTCTTAATAAGATGGATATGCGTGATATGCGGGGACCTCAACGTTGTGGTCTTTGTCGAGGTGAAGGTCATAGTCGCAGCTGCTGTCCACATACTCTTGGCCCAAGTTCATAGTCATGTGACTTAATCCTATTTCATGGAGGCTATTATGTCATTTGATTGTATTTCATGGATATTAGTGTGTGATTTTATTTTGTTTCTTGGATGTCATTTTGTCATTTTATTTTATTTCACGGATGTTATTGTGTTAATTTAATGTTTGGATCGAGATTATTGTGTTTTTTTTTATTGTGTCATTTAATTTAATGTTTCATGGTCCATCAACAAAAAATACATCAAGCTCCATAAAATAATAGAAACTAGAAAGTCCATATATAAACACATAACAAGCTACATGAAATAAGGTACTCCACACTCAATTTTCCTTATGACCTTTCACTTTCCCATCTGGCTGTGCTGGTTGAAATGGTGAATAGCTTAGTCTTTTAGCTGGTTTTACATGTTCCAATGGCCGTAATGCATCACATATAGTTCCTTTCCAATGGCCGTAATGCATCACATATAGTTCCTTAGTTTGCTTAGTAGCCTTCCCTAACATATTCATAATGCCATGTGATTGCCTTCTAACTTGACAACCCTGATCACCCATGCCCTCATTTGCACCGCCCTAATCACCCATCTCCTCATCTATGGCTGCATGTTCCCCACCTCCTACTGCTACATGTTGGGCAGATACAACAGTATCTTGTAAATTTTGCAGCATCTTAGTATTTGCCAATTGTGCACCTAGAGATAACATATGTGGAATAGACATCCCAAATGTAACCATTTGGGGCCGATATACATCATTCAATTGACTAGTTGGATTTGTATTGAAGTCAAGGCTAACTTGTGTAGATTGTAACGCCCAGGGATTGCAAAGTTGGAGAGTGATCGCCGGTGCAAGGAGGTACAGACAAGGAGTGGCTCCTGGCAAACTTTGAAAGCGGAGGGGTACATGAATGAACCGATTACACACTTGAATGAGAGGGATCCTGAGACTGTATAGGTATGGGACTATCCAGTTAAGGAGGGCTTATATGAATTGATTTGTACTACCTATACTAACAACATGCATATTCTTTTCGGTAGCCCATCACTAAAGAACTCCATAGTTAAGCGTGCTTGACTTGGAGCAATTTTAGGATGGGTAACCTCCTGGAAAGTTTTCCCAGGAAGCGTGTGAGTGAGGACAAAGTATGCTGAAATGACCTGTGTTGGTTTGTGGGGACAGTCGTCAATTCATAAAGTAGCAGGGGATGTTACAAATGGTATCAAAGCCTGCACCTTTCCCAGTACGGTGTGGTTTAGGGACGAACCAAGTAGAAGCTGGTGGGCATGTAATGCCCGGGGATTGCGAAGTCGAGGAGTGATCACTGGTGCAAGGAGGCACGGACAAGGAGTGGCTCCTGGCAGACTTTGAAAGTGAAAGGGTGCATGAATGAATCGATTACACATCCGAATGAGAGAGATCCTGAGACTGTATAGGTATGGGACTATACAGTTAATGAGGGCTTATATGAATTGATTTGTACTACCTATACAAACAAGATGCATCTTTTTTTTAGTAACCCATCACTAAAGAACTCCACAGTTAAGCGTGCTTGACTTGGAACAATTTTGGGATGGGTGACCTCCTGAGAAGTTTTCCCAGGAAGCATGTGAGTGAGGACAAAGCATGCTGAAAAAGACCCGTGTTGGTTTGTGAGAACAGTCGTCAATTCATAAAGTAGTAGGGGATGTTACATAGATGACTGACCCCCAAGATGGGCAAAATCGTAATTTCTTCCAGGGAGATGAACAGACATTCTCCCGCTGGATGAGGACTTACTAGACCTTATAGGACCACCACCGTGGTGGCTCAAAACACCAACAGAATGCCGTGGTGGATCTTGGATATGTGTAGTCTCCTACATCTGTGGACACCAAGGGAATTGGTCATGAGGAAATTGTAATACACGCACATCCCAATAAGGCAAGTTATTCTGTTGCAGAAACAGAGGTTGATGGCCATAAGGAGCTTCTATTTGGATGGGCGGTACTAAATCTTCTCCTTGGGTGGGCATTTCACCTTCTTCATCGAGTGGTGGTTCATTTTCTTCGTGGACAGGTGGATGATCTGGTTCCTCATGGGACAACTATATAGCTCGAGCATGTGATAAATACCAAGACCAATACAAATCAGAGGGTTGATAATCAGCGGTGGGAGCATAGTATTGAAAACTGGTTCGGACCGGCCGATTCGACCGAAAAATCAATGAATCGGTCATGAAATCGGTCCGAGTTAGTATTTGGATCGGTCTCGCATCAAAACCGGTACGACCCGGTTTGACTCGGTCGGTTGAACCGGGTCGAATTGGTCAGATTTTTTTTTTGCTTTTTTATTTTTTTGCTTTTTCTTGCTTTTTTGTTCTAAATGATGACTTTTTCAAAAATCTTAACAAAAAATCTAATTTAGCTTATAGAAAAATGCAATAACTTTATTTGTATGGTCATAACTTATGAGTTTGTGATGTAAAACTTGGTGAATTTGCTTGTATAATTATGTTTTGAACTTGTTAATTATGATTCGTGAATGTGAAATGTGAAAAATGTTTTGGAATTTATGTTATTTATTTATGCTTTTATATTTGGACCCTTTAAAGAGTATTAAATTGTTAATTAGTTGTCATTTTATTGTATTTTATTTAAATTTTTATTTTTTTTTGTATAAATCTGGTTCAACCGGTTCGACCAGTGACCCACCGGTTGAACCAGTGACCCAGGGTCTCGACCGAGTCGATCACCGGTCTGAGTCTGAAAACTATGGGTGGAAGTTCCAATTAATACATGATTTGAACGTTGTTGCCACATTGCCACCCAATGTTGATGTTTTCTTTCCTAATTGGTTAGTGGTAATCCCCTTAAGTCTCTATTATGAAATCCTTGCAGATTAGATTGGTCGAGAGGAATTTCTTGATTCAACCCAAATTGTCGCATCACTCGATCGGTTGGGTGCAACTCCATCACCTCAAAACATAAAAGTGAAGTAACAGATGAGAACAAATGCTGCTTGACCCGCACATCGTCTGGAATAAGGGCATAAATCAGAGTATCTAGACATGGTTGCCATATAAACTGCATTAAAAAAAAAAATCAGGTATGCAAATCATGATGATTATGGTGACCACAAAAAGATTGTACAATATTTCAAATGTTTACCTGATGTCTCAAATTATCTATCAACAACCTTATATTGTGATGGTCCTTTAAATTAACGTCACGTGGATAACGTGGTCACTTCCATCTATGAGACATTATCTTGATTAGATGTTAATTATTACTTTAACGAGAATAATATAGAAATTCAAGTAAACAATTGTTACCTCCGACAGAAAGGGAAAACAACAGGCATGGATGGTATGGGAGCCAAAAAGGGCATCCGCTGCCATGCCCATACTTGTAGTTGTAACACCCTAAAAATTATTTAAAAATTAATTTGAGTTTTATTAGTCATAATTTCAAAAATTTGATACTTTGAACAATGATGAGGACGATCAAACGAATTTGTAAAAAAAAAATGTGAATAGTATTTTGTGGGCCCCGTAGGCCCGCCGGGACAGCTGAAACCCTAGAATTGGGACCCGGAGATACCCGAAATTGAGAAATTATATGATTATGGTTTAGGTAAAAATAAAGATTTTATACCCGAAATTATTTTTCGGGCAATGTTTGATTTCCCGGGTGCACTGTTTTACTCATTTGGTAAAATTTTAGTGTACGATTTCTAACACCGAAAGTTAGTTTGACCTTTACAAATGGATAATGTATATCCATTCAAGCTAAGTGTAAAGCTAGGATTTAATCTTGAATTTCTAGATCAAATCCTAGCCATTCATCTTGTTTTCTTGCTAGAAAGAATTAGATTTTATATTAAACAATGTTTATAACCTATCTACATTAAAAATCATTTAAAACTACCAACCTTATCTCTTCAAATTGATCTTCTCGGCCAAGTCTCCTTGCCATACAGCCACCATTGTTCATTCTTCAAGAGCTTCACACTTGATTTCAATCTCTCAGAATCATGTCCTAGACTTGTCAAAACATCAAACATCCTTCACAAACTTACTTCACTCATCAATACCTACAAATCTAACCGATTGAAATCTCAAATCCACACCTTAATATCTCACTTCCCAACTTCCTAAGGAAGGTTTAGGACTGAAATTGGTGTCTTGAAGTGAAGGGAGATCACTTAGAACATCCTTTGAAGTATCAAGCTCAAAAGCTTTCAAAGTAGGGTTTTCTTTGGCCCTTTTCTTTCAAAATTCTTCTGAGGAATTCTTACTGGTTTCAACTCAAAATTTCTAGTTAATTTGGTTGATATTATGTTGATATTGATGTATGAATTTTGGTGAAGTGTTTGGATGAGGTTAGAAAGATCATTTTGTCAAAAGATGTTGAGTGATACTTGCTGGATTTTCGATTTTCTTACAGGCAGTGTGTGATCATGAATTTTTTGGGCTTGTTGTGTGCATTTTCGTGATCTGAAAAAAATATATATTGGAGTTAACATCTTTAGCTAGTCCCACGAATTTTCTTGGGTTTTTATTTTGAGTCAAACTGCCTTAGAAAAATCAAGAACTAAAATTAAGCATATGCTGCCTGAAGTGTTAGAACAAAAGCTGTAAATTTTGCTAATTTTGTTACCATATCAAATGATGAAATTGTCACTTGAAATTTTTACATGGTGTTGATAACATCTCAAACTATAACCATGATTTTTATTCTGACTTTATTCAATCATTTTCTAGGATTAAAAATTATGAGATTTTGGTTCTGAGCTGAGGCTGAGTGGTTTTTGACCACCAAGATTGTCTAATTTTGCTAAAAAAGTTAGAGAAGGATTTTCCTTCTAAAATTTTTACAGCGCCTTGTGGACACATTGAGGTGTCTAGGAGAATTGTTATAGCCCTTGCAATTTATGTTTGATAGACATAATAAATTTTACTCCTTTGGCATGAATTTTGTCAACCTGCTATATTTGTGCTGAAATGAATTTAAGTATTGAGTCGATGATATAATGACTCTTGATTTAAGTATGATGAGTATGAATGCATGCTAGACAATTTAAAGATTGATTTAGGAGGCAAAAATGAGAATTACTTGTGATTAAAAGCCTACACGTGGCTTATACATGCATTTGAGAAAAGAAAATACATGATGCAGTTATATGAGAAAAGAGAATGTATAAATTTCACTTGTGCATGTTCTCATATATGGAGAAAATAGAAACAAGACTTATGTGGAATGAGGGGAAGGCAAAAAGAGGAACTTCCCTATAGATAAAAGGGAAGACAAAAAGATGAACTTCCCTAGAGATAATGAGTCGGTAGATATATCAGTTAGGAATAGATCTATGTGAGAATTGGAGAAAGTAAATGCAATGATCATGTATAGGAATGCACTCAGTCTTGATAAACAGTCTATTTCCTTTATGTGGTGTGATCCACTATAAATACCATTTGGTATAAACTCTCTATTGTGGAGTTGTCCACTGCAGATACCTGTTGGGTATACACTAAGTCTGTCCTATGTCGATGAAAAGAGAAAAATGCACCGAGTTGAGTTTTATGACCACAAGTAAAACCGGGTCATTCTGAGATAAGTTCACTATATTCAGCATATGCATACTCATATCATATTTAATTTCTTGATTAGGATTATTAACTATATGTTTGAGCTTTATGATATGTGTGCATTAAGTGATTGGTCATTAAAAGCTACCCACTTTGAAAGTACGATTTGGAACTCTAAAAATGAACCATTGTTATAAAGTGCATGATCACTCTTTTCTAATAAACCGAAGTGGCTGGGACGATGACGATGACAGATATTTTAGTATATGTTTTGGGGATGTCCTACTGAGAATTTTAGAATTCTCACCCCTATGTGTTTGTGTTCCTGTGTCGTCTCCAGGTTGATCTAGTGGACCATGGAGCTGTTACATGGAAGGACTCAGGATTTTAGTAGTTTAGGAGTTGATGCTTTTCTTATGTGGTATATAGTTATAAGTATATGTGTAGGTGAATGTAATAGAAATTGTATAAGTATTCAAGCTCACAGTAGAGCTTCCTTATGTAATTGAATTGTATCTTTGTTATACATGTTAATCAAATTACGCTAGTTATTACACAATCTTATCGCATTTGCTGTAGTTATTTAAGAAAGGTCCGATAATTAAGAAGTAACAATTCTCAAGTTTGATGTCATGACTTAAGGATGATGTTGTATTTGGGAGGATGTTACAGTAGTAGAACAACGCAACCATTGATTTCTTTGATTTCTATGCGAGTAGCACGGCAAAGCCCTCAAAAAAGTACAGCAAGGCAAGTTGAACCCCAGCTATATGATCCGACTTGCTCCAAATCTTCCAGCAATTGCCAGTACTTTGCATGTACTTCCGCAGTGCTCTTATCAGGCAGAATACATTGGCCCAATAAGGCCAGTATAAAAGAAAGTGCAAGTTGTTGAATTACCAAATCAGAATTGGCTTCCATGATTCTAGTACTGTTATTCGACCAATTTAAATTTATCGCACCTCCACTAAAATCTAGTGGACCAGGACGAACACCCAGTAGATATTGACATAAAGCAGGGAGGGTTTCGTAATTAAAAATAGTAGAGCCAATCACAGGTCGACCATTTATCGGGAGCCCTAATATAATAGCAACATCTTCTAGTGTAATGGTGCACTCCCTGCATGGAAAGTGGAAAGTATGAGTTTCAGGTCTCCACCTCTCAACCAGTGCTGAGATAAGCCTTTGATTCACCGCTATGTCATCGATTTCAACAAAGCGAAGCAGGCCAGCATGCTGCACATAGGCTCGTATCTCATTTCTCATATAAGGCAATTTTAAATGTCGAGGCCGAATATGTCTTGCTGTCTGTTAAATTAAAAAATAAATTAATAAACTCCGAATAAATGGATTTAAACTAATTAACTAAAAATTTCACTATAAATAATCAACTTAAAAATCAATTTAATAACATTACATGAAAGGATAACTAAATGCAAGAAATTACCTAAATCGACTTAAACTAATTAACTAAAAGTTTCAACTAAAACTAATTAACTAAAAATTTCACTATAAACAACCAACTTAAAAATCAATTTAATAACATTACATGAAATATAATTGTGACTCTAATTACCACCACTAAAAATAATAAATGAAAGAAATCAAATAATCAACTAGATAATCAATTTAAAATTTGTTAAATAAAATAAAATAGTGCATTTTATCAGTCACTACAACTAAAAGCATAATTAAATGCAAGAAATTACCTAAATCGACTTAAACTAATTAACTAAAAATTTCACTCTAAATAACCAACTTAAAAACCAATTTAATAACATTACATGAAATAAATTTGTGATTCTAATTACCACCACTAAAAATACTAAATGAAATAAATCAAATAGTCAACTAGATAATCAATTTGAAAAATTCTTAAATAAAATAAAATAGTGCATTTTATCAATCACTACACCTAAAATGATAACTAAATACAAGAAATTATCTAAATCAACTTAAACTAATTAACTAAAAATTTCACTATAAATAACCAACTTAAAAATCAATTTAATAACATTACATGAAATATAATTGTCATTCTAATTATCACCACTAAAAATTTTGCATTTTACTGTTTGTTAAATTAAAAAATAAATCAATCACCCCAATATATGGAATTCAATAGCAAAATAAATTAATAAATCCTCTAACAAAATATATCAATGCATAAAAAATAAATTAACATATCCACTGACAAAACATAAATCTATTTAACTAAGCTTTTAAATAATTCAATTTTTACGTGTTGTTGTTTGTTAAATTAAAAAATAAATTAATTAACTGTGAATAAATGGACTTCAATAGCAAATTAAATTAATATATCCTCTAACAAAATATATCAACTAAGAAAAAATAAATTAACATATCCGCTAACAACATAAAAATATTTAACTAAAATTTTAACTAATTTGATTTTGTTAAAAATAACAACTAAATAGATATATTAACATATAGAAAATATATAAAATATAAATTTCAATAAAAAATGAAAATACATACATTTTGCTCTAAAACTTCAATAGCAATGTGGCCGCTTGGATCCACTGTATTATCAGTTTTCATCATTTTTCTCAATCAACTATCTCTTAATTTTTTTTCAACAATCTCTGTGTTTTTTTTTTTGGCTTTCGCTTCTCTGGTATATTTTTAGCCCTCCCCTCATCCCACTTTTGTAGCAACTCTTCCTCCATCCGAGCTCTCCTAACTCATTCTCAATAATAGACATCATTCTCTCAATAATACACAGCCCGTTGCATCATTTCACTTTGAATCCCATCAACAAAGTTAGAAGGCATGCAAATGAACAGGAGGCGTGCATGTGAACTTGGCCTCGGTAAGGAGTAGACGTAGTTCCCTCTCCTTCTACGCGTCGTCCCTTGTTCCCTTCTCCGTGCAGCCAGCTCGCGCATCTGAGGGGGGGCTAGAAATGAATCCGCTAAAGGCGGACTGCAGGTGGCAGGCGGCTGCAGTGTAGTCGCGTCCATGGCAGACTGGCACAAAGAGAATCCGCCAAAGGCGGACTGCGAGGAACAGGAGCAGTTTGTCTTAATTCGCCTATGGCGGATTAAAATTACACCATATTAGAGTAAATCACCAAATAATCACATATCTACATATATCACCATTCTATTAACCATATGTAAATTATTTTTCCACGAATTAATTTGCTTGCCATTTTTATGTGCTTGGCCCAATCGTTCCTAGCGAATTTTAGAACATTTATTATCTTTGACCACAAAAAAGATGCTACCCAAAACAAAACCATAAAAAAAGATTGTTTTATTATCTAGACAAAAAAGAATAGTTCATCATTTAAGTATCCATCATCATTAGAAAGACATTTTATTTGGAATAGTCTTTTTGTTTAATTTTGATTCTTAGTTTAATATAAATTTTGTGTTGTTGTCAATAATATATATTTTCAAAAAAAATATAAAGATTTTTATTGATAATAAAAGGGTTAATTAATTCCTATGTGTTATCATCAGAGTTTAATATATATGCAGTGACAGTCTAAAAAAATTTTAAATTATCATTCAATCAAATCACCCGTTTTGCATGAGTTTTCAAGTAGTAGATGTAACACTTAATCATTTTTACTAATACGACAATATATGATTTGATGATAATATAAAGAAATTTTACGCTATCAATTGTAAGTGTATAATTAAACTTTTACTGTTAAGAGTGTTAATATATTTATGTAAAATATTTTTCATGAGATAGGTGCTCTAATCTTGATTGAGTTTAATTTTAATACATTTTTATATTATTATTCAATTAAAATCTTCTATTTGCATGACTTTTAGTGGGTGGGATAGTCAATTAACATGATTAATGTAACAAAACATAAACAAAATCTTTACTAACATTTCTACCAAGATCAATGCGAGATTGCTAGGCTGGAAATCTTAATGTCTTTCCCTTGCTGGCCATATTACTTTCGGCTATTCTATTTTGGGTGCACTAGCCACTTACCCCACGTAATATATGATTATTCCTAAAAGCTTGTGTAAGGAGATTGAAAAAGCTCAAAGAACATTTCTTTAGGGATCCTCTAGCTCTTCTCATAAGCGCCACCCGATCAATTGGGACACAATTGTGCTCCCTAAGCACATGGGGGTCTGGGATTTAGAAAGCTGACAACTCTAAATGACTGTTATCTAGCCAAAATTGGCTAGAACATCATCAATAACCCCACTTCGCTGTAGGTAAGGGTTCTTAAAGGTAAATATGCTACTTCTGACTCTCCCTTTTGGAAAAATTTGGCCCGTATTTGGCCTACCATCACGAGCAATGTTCACCCCCTTATTAAGGATGACTGCTCTGTTTCTTTTTGGAAAGATAATTGGCTGATATCGGATCTCTCTCTTTAGAATCATGCCATCTACCCCATATCTCAACGGGACCTCCACATGATCAGGCAGTGGATGCTTTAGGAGACTGAAATAAAGTCTATCCAGGGCAAAATCTGCCCCCTGATATAGTTCATATGATCACTTATTTTTTACCCCCCAATATGGAAGATGGCCCTGACAAAATTGGTTGGAAGTTATGCCCCACAGGTGTTTTCAGTATCAAAAGCTTGTATAGTCATCTGACTAATCATGAAGGGCTTAACAATCAAGTGTGGTAGAGCATTTGGAGGGGGAAAGGTCCCCAAAGGATCAAATTGATTTTCTGGCTTCTCAGCCATAACAGAATATTGACTTTCTCCAAAATTGCTAAATGGAGTGGACAACATATTGATATGTGTCCAAGATGTAATGCTAACATTGAAACACCAATTCACACTGTGAGAGATTGCCCTGTAGCCTCTCAAGTTTGGGTCAAAATCATCCCAATGCAGATCTTGGTCGAATTTTTCTCCATCAACCTACACTCATGGGTTTATTTTAACCTTCATCAAGTTTCTTGGAATTCTGGGGAATTACAATGGAAAGACATTTTTATGGTTGCGGTGTGGTCATTATGGAAACAAAGGAATATGTTCGTGCACCAAGGAATTCTCCAGACACCATTACAAATCAAAGCATCAATTCTCCAATTTGCTTAGCATATAAAACAATCCATTCAGAGCAATGAAAATGTGATAAGCCAATCTTCTACCACTATTCATGTTAGGTGGATTTTTCCACCCAGTGTCTGGCTAAAGCTCAATATAGATGGAGCTTCCCGTGGTAACCTTGGTCTAGCTAGCTGTACTGGGTCTTTCGAACCCGTGATGGCAATTAGGTGCTTGGTTATTCTCAAAGAATTGGTTATGAGACTGCGCTCATGGTTGAGCTTATGGCCATCCTTAAAGGCCTAGAGATTGCTGCAAAAAGATGCTCTTCCAACTTAGTGGTAAGAAGTGACTCATCCTTAGCCATTGACTTAATTATGAAGCCCTCGAATCCTCATTCAAGATAGTCGAGGGTAGTTTATATCTCTCATTATCTCTTGTCATTATTATATCATACCTCATATATTAAATCATATCTCCTACAAATATGAAATATATCTAGCATCTACTAAATTTCAGATATATCATGGGATCACCTCACACTATATAAATGGGTCAATACCTCAAGATATCACAAGTTTATTACATGCTATTCTTTTGCCACTCTATACCTCATTCATTCATTGATTTGAGTGTCATTGCAGGTACCCTATATTCTGCTTACACGAATGTTTGAGCAACTTGCACTATTATTGTATTTCCAGGTAAGAACATGAACCAAAGATATCAATGCCCTTACTCAACATCTTACACAATCATTATGGGATGACAGTTATATTTTTTTTGAAATATTTTTTTAAATACATTTTCATCCAATCTCATGGCTTCCAAGGTGTGTGTTCTCTTTCTATTATCTTCTTTGTTACTATTTCCCTTTTTTGTTCTCAATGGAGTTTTAGTGGTCTCTTTTATTCGTGATTTTTTTTTGAGTATTTCTATTTTGATAATTTTATAAATATGTAGATATTCCCACGACGAGACCAAAGTTTGAAGGGAAACCAACTGCAGTTTCCAAGCTACAACACATAAAATTGTGTTGATCTCCTGTGTGAGAACTGCATACACATCAATAATCTTCTGACTAGAAGCATACCCAAGTTGTTGGTTAGCTTGTTGCTAATCTATCATTTTTAATTTGTAAAGTGTTGTTTAATGCAATAATATTAGAGTTTAATTTTTTTTTTTGTAGAAACAATAAAATTTTATATTATTATTTTATCATATATTATTATATTAAAAAAAAGATAATTGAGTCTCATATTTATTACTTAAAAACCATTCAAATAAAATTTTAATTGAATAGTAATATAAAAAAAAATAAATTGTCGCTATCTCAAATTTTCACTCATAATATTAATTTTTTTTATTGCATCAAAACTAATTTCTACAAATTAAACTACACAAGATATCTGTAATACTTATAGGTATTCTTTCTCTTTTATTCTTTTCAAAGAGGGTGCTCAACTCCAATTCAATTCCATTCAACCAAAGGAAAAAGCGAAGAAGGCACTGTTGTGCGCACTTCAGAGAGAGAGAGAGAGAGAGAGAGAGACTCATTTTCTAGAGAGAGAAACCCGCAAACATGTCTTCCGTCGACGTCTTCGCCGATGACTCCAACGTCAACTCCCCTTCCGCCGACCACTTCGCGGGCGCCCACCATGCCGCCACAGAGGAGGAAGACACCTACTCCGGCTACGGCGGCTACTCCAGCTTCGCAGGAGGATTCTCCCCCGACGGCGACGTCGCCGTCGATCACGACGCCGCCGCGGCTTCCCCGGAGATCTACGGCTTCAACGATCCAAATCCTGGTTACTCTCAGTCTCCCTTCGAATCGGTCACCGTTGAGAACGGTAACGGGAACGGGAACGGAAACGGCTATGGCGGCGGCGATGGCGACAGCGTCTTCGTCTCCGACGGTCCGGTGCTTCCGCCGCCAGGAGAGATGGAACCGGAGGAAGGTTACGCACTTCGGGAGTGGCGCCGGTGAGCGGTTTCAGCTTCTCTATTGATTTGTGAATTTGTCAGATCTTGTTTGAATTTGCTCAGATCTGTGATGATTTTGCTTTAATCTAGAATTTCTTAACATGTTTGATCGCGGAATTTGTTGCGGTTAATTGTAACCAGTTAGGATCGTGAATCAGGAACCTTGATCTTATCTTGTAGGAAGAAACGAATTGATGGGCTTAGTTTGTTTGATTTCACTTGAAGCAGTTAGTTGAGCTGTAGTAATATACAAAGATGTAGTTTTTAGTTGCGATTTAGTGTAATTGTATGCTTCGAAGGAGTTGATTGTATCCACTAGTTTCTAGGGCATGTTTGGATGAGAAGGGAGTGGAGGAATTGATTTTTCACTTAGGGTGTGTTTGTGAAATTCACAAGCACGCTCTTACGGATGTTGGATCTGTAGACTTCGATATGTTGTTTTTGTGTGGCTAGGTATTTTTTCGGGTAGATTCTATGGTGCAAAAGACTTCAAGGTGGCAGCTTGGATTGGGATTCCAATCTCAGTGCTGATTCTGCAACTGTTAGGGTCTGTCTTGTGTGCTTGCTCTATCCGAGTAAATGTTAGTGCAAGAGTGATCTTGTTGTACCCTTAGCCCTTTGGGAGTTTGGAGTAATATGATCATAGTCAAGCTGATGATAATTGAGCTTTACGTCCCTTCCCTATTAGATCAGGTAAGAAATTAGGTGATGGTTGATCATTATGAGGACTACATTAGATCAAATCCTCCTAGATACATCTCTTCGATTTTGAGAGTGCTGTAGAAAGTAATACATGAATGCAGTATAAAATTTAATCTTGTGTGCTTCTTAAATGGGCCACGATGGCAAAATTTTCTCCTCTCTTTTTTCTTTTCATGTACTTCAAGGACGAATAGATAGACAATCTGGTTGTGCAAAAATGCAATTTACCCTGTGTAAAAATGCTAAAAAGAAAAAAGGAAATTAACTCTTAATCTATGTGTTCTGGTGCTCAAATGTGGTGCCCATGCCCCTTAGAAACTTGTTCCTCTCTCGTTTATGTTTTTGTTTTCCATGAATAACCTGCTTGTTATACTTTCTTGAGCTTTTCATCCTTGATTTATATGATTTTACAATGTTTTCTCTCTCTATCAATCATGGTGAATCTCCCTACTATTTTTAGTCAACTTTGCCTATAATTCCCAGCCATTTGATATGGGGTTGAATAATATCTGCTATGTCTTACGCTTAGCCACTGGTCTACGATTGGCAAAAGAAAAATACAAATTTGTGTTGTTTCGATTTGTGTACTGGATTATTTGGTCTTTCCTGTAGTACCAACTAGCAGTATAGTGGTAGGATTCTCCTTTTTTTGGGGGGACATGAGGTAGATTCTAACTTTGATGTGAAATATTTATGTTTATTAGTGGATTGGCTCATGACTTAATTAGGTGACAAGTATCTTTATTTGAGTGCAGATAACGTGTTTTACAGTTTTAGATATACAAAAATGCCTGCAGGGTGCTATTTGTAATAATGACTTTAAACAATACGGGTATTTGACTTTTTAATTATCAGAGGAAAAAGTTATTCTCAAATTTACTGGCAGAACAATCTTTCTTTCTTAATTTCTGATCTTAGGTAACTGAAAATTTAAAGATCCATGCCAAGTTTGCTTATCTCAGTTGTCAACAAAAAAAATGAATGTCTTTGGCTTTCCTTATACAGTCAAAATGCCATTCAGCTTGAGGAGAAAGAGAAAAGGGAAAAAGAAATGAGATTGAAGATTATTGAGGAAGCTGAGGAGTATAAGGTGGCTTTTTATGAGAAAAGGAAGCTTAATGTTGAGACTAACAAGGTTCAGAATAGAGAAAGGGAGAAGGTATGTTTTATTTGCATCATGATATCAGATTTTACATTTTTTTTCCCCCTGCCTTTTTAATGGTAGATTTTTATTTTTTTGGAGCAGTTATTCTTGGTTAATCAAGAGAAGTTTCACAAAGAGGCAGACAAAGCTTATTGGAAAGCAATTGCAGAGCTCATTCCTCGGGAGGTTCCCAACATTGAAAAGAAAAGAGGCAAAAAGGATCAGGAGAAGAAGCCATCAATTACAGTCGTCCAGGGCCCAAAGCCTGGCAAACCCACGGATCTTTCTAGGATGCGGCAGATACTGTTGAAGCTGAAGCATACACCACCACCTCACATGGTTCCACCACCTGCTCCTGCTAAAGATGCTAAAGATGCCAAAGATGGTAAGGATGGAAAGGAAGGAGCATCTAAAACACCTGAATCTGCTGCTGATGGATCACAACCAAAGGATGAAACCCCTAACGGCTCTGTAGATGTACCCCAGAAGGATGCTCCTGCCCCTGAGGATCAGCCTGCTGCATAATTCTGCATATTATTCTTCATTTCCCTCTCAATCTTTCTTCTGTGATCACTTCTCACCCTTGCAGTCTTTAATGAATCTTTTTGCCCTGCTATTAGTCTCTAATGCTTATTGCTTGCATTTTGTTACCAGCATCAAGGTTTTGCATGAATTAAATCAATTATTGACAATTATGACATGGAGATTTAATGTTCATGAGTTTTACATACATCCTTTTAAACTGAGTATCTGTCTTTAGCTTCATGATCTTGACTGGCGGGTTCAAATAACTGATTTAAATTTGATGTTTATCCATCGGCACAATCATGGCCGCATGTGGGCATATTCTGCATTGTTAAAGAGGAAGAGAAGGAGGGGATTCCCGAGTTGCCAAACATCCATTTCGGCCGTTTTAAATGATTTGTCACACTTTGCTTGAGCTAATTTCGTTAGATGATTGGAGAATGAAAGCTCTACGAAAGAGACGTTTTAGTTGCGCTGTCGAAATAATTGAGCTAGATTGTTAAATATATTGAAGCAAAGGGTTAATTATCTTTCTTTCAGTACTATACTTCACCCCTTCTAGATTTTAAAATGATATTTGCCTCCCCTAATTGTTTCAAGGTTAATACAAAGACACCCCTCATTGTAACAGACCACCGGCGAGTGAGATAAAAATGTGCGCTATTATATGTTATTGATTTAAAAATCAAAATATAGGTAAAATGTCATAAATACCATTTTTCAAACATCAAATCCCATGCGTTTGGAAATCCCTGAAATTTAATTCTACTAAGGAATTAAATTGAATTTCATGATTTTGAAGCAATTTTAAGTAAAAGAATTGAATTTCCATGAGAATTAAAATTCAATAAAACTAAGGAAATAAAATCAGATCTAAATAGGTATGTATGATTTGATATGAGAATTAAATTTCAACAAATGAAAATACCAAAATAACCTTACATAGATATAATGTTTTATTCCTAACTAATTAATGAAGGATAAAATAATAAAAGTAATTAAATTCATTTATTTTTAGATTCATTTCAAATCAAGGAATTCAATTCAATTTCTTAATTTATTGCCTCATTCCAAATATAAGAATTCAATTCAATTCAATCTTATTAAAATTTCAGAAACTATTTTAACACATTTAAAATTTCAGAGACTAATATAAATTATTTTGATCTGATATGATATCATATTAGCATACTGACATAGTATGTCACATCATCATGCCATGTGAGATTGTCACATCATTGACATGTGGCATGCTAGCAAAATGTTAAAGTTGGCTAATGATTGTTTGACCAGGAACTAATATGGGTTATGGAATATAATTTCAAAGATTAAAAAGTTAATTTCAAATCTTACAATTTTAGACCAAGGTAACACTTTACTAAAAAAAAAAAAAAAAAAAAGCAAAGTAAACCCAAACACTACAGCGCAGAAGTACGCCCGAATTATCACAAAAAAATAAAAAAGACCCAAACTTCAATGGAAAAAATTGTTGTCGGCGTCGATGGACGAGCTTTCGAAAGACCATCTCAAGTGTGGGCAAACAAACAGGCAGGCAGCTGCGGTGGTGCGATGGAGACTTGGCAGAGCATGCAGCACCTCTTCAACTTTCATCATATGCAACCTTGACAACCCCCTCTAGGCCCCTGTATACAACAACCTATCACCGTAGCCCGCACCCTCAACTACAAGGGGATTGCCATTGCCGACGTCTCCAGCATCTGCGGCAGCCATAAAAACTCTCAAGCACGAGTTCTGGGGGGTGCTTCTTCTTGGGCTTTTTGGGGCAAGGAAGGGGTTGATGACTTGGAAGGAGGTAAAGGTTTCTGTGACCACGAAGGAGGCGGAGGCTGTTGACCAAGAAAGGAGGAGATGGCGGAGGCGCTGCCGTGAAATTGGTTGTCTTGATAAAGAAAGGGTATTTTGGAAATTTTCGTATTGGAGTTAACGGAGTCAAGACAACGTTTCTCACAAGGCAGGTCAACGTAAATTCAAGAAATAGAAGGGCTGAATTATCATCTTATCTTATCTTAGGGGGAGGTTTATCTAATTATTCCTAAAGCAAAACGAAGTCATACGTTTACCTTATGATGTTTCCATTTTTTTAAAATATATTTTCATATGGATTGATCTATGAATGTCTATCACCTCACATCACAAGAGTGAGAAATTTGTATGAGTGATGATCATATAGTCTTGGTTTTATTGTGAATTTTACACGCAACAATATCACACGTAAAATTTACCATATCTCTGAGCCTATACTAATAGTTCTCTTTGTACACAGATGGTTGTAAACTAATATCACCCTAATTTATAGGATGGGCATTGCTAAATATTACAAAGAGTTTTCGCATAAATACTTAATGAATTGTTAATGATTACTTAATTTTCTAATGATCAGTTGCTAAATACTGTCGAATAAATGCAGTTTCACTAATAACTACTTTTATTTCACATCATATCCGTCTGCTTTACATTTTGTACTATATTGTACTACTGAGAGCATTAGTGAAACTGTTTTATCCCACGATATTGATAATTTGTCCTTCGAAAAAGGAATCGGAATTAGCTTAGCGAGGAGAAAAATGGGTAATCAACAACAATTTACTAAACATTTCGTACTATTTGGTAATGTTCTTCTTCATGTGAAGATGATAAGTGATAACTAACATAAGTGTTTTTCTAAAAATTAATTTCTCTAAGAGTTTTTTTTTTCATTTCTCTTGTATCACTGATTAAAGGAAAGGTGCATCTACACACTCCAATCATATTAGTAATTTCTCTGAGAGTTAGTCTTAGCTATTTTTGCCGAGTTAATATTCATTTCAGTCCCTGACTTTTCACTTATGAGTCATTTTAGTCCTTCACTTTTAAAATGAGTCAAATTAGTCCCTGACATTATAAAATGTGAGTCAGATTAGTCCCTTATTCCACTTTTATTTAACATTTTATCAATTAAATGATAATGTGTAATGTTAAGTGGTATATTTTCATACCATGTGTCATTTGAAGTAGAATGAAATTTAAAATAACTTATTTTGATATCTAAATTTTCATAAAATAAGTCATTTTATGACTTAGAATGAGTATTTAAATATCCATTTTAGATAATTTTAAATACCAAAATAAGTTATTTTAAATTTTATTTTATTTTAAATAACATATGATATGTCAAGATATCACTTAAGGTTACCTATCATCATTTAATTAATAAAATATTAAGTAAGAGTAAATTGAGGGACTAATATAACTTACATTTTATAATGTCAGGGATTAATTTGACTCATTTTAAAAGTGATGGATTAAAATGACTCACAAGTGAAATGTAAGGGACTAAAATGAATATTAACTCTATTTTCTCCCCTCTAATTCTCTTCTCAATTTTTTTGTTCCCTTTGATCTCATGAAAGTTAGAAATTTTTGCTGTCTTGCATCTCTTGTTTTAGCTTAGCAATTATTACTTTTCCTTCTTCTTTTTTTTCGCTATCTATGAACTGTTGAATTGAAGTTATCTACTACTTCTGTTTGCGTCTAGTGATAGATCATTAAATGTTAACGAAAATTGAAATGGCAATGAACAAGTCAAAATTTCATAATGCATACAAATAGCAGGTTTTAATGCTTTTACTAAGGTTTCACCCCGTCACATTGTTTGATTTACTGAAAGAGTTGAAGTTTCATTGTTGTCCGTGTCACCAGAGCATGTAAGAAATAGATTGAGGAACAGCAATTCGACTACCCTTTCTTTACATCGGTCTCCACGAGTATTTCAGACAAAATACTTATTAGAAGGAGCATTGTCAGTAATTTTATCACAGAGGACAAAAAATATACATGGTACGTTATCCTTGAATAAATTGTGACTTGTATTTCAGGCAGAATCAGCTCTCAGAAAAACTAGTTTAAGATATTTCATACAGAGACATGCACTACTGATTCCTATCAATAACAAAACTACGTTTTTGGCTCCTTGCAAGTCAAAAGGAATTGATGATGGGGGTTGGAATGGTTGACAAGTCTGAAGGAAATATCTGTTTCTTGTTTTTCGGTTGAGCAAATTGCAGTATGCGATGAATGCATGCCATGCGTTGTCGCAAAATTCTGCATCCATGCTAGCAGAAGACTATGAATACCGGGAGTTCATTCACTCGAATCACAACAGCAAGCACATTCCATTCTAAATATAGAGATATTTCATATGATGTTTTGTGTGAATTTCTTCTAATTTATACAGGAGAGAACTGTATTCTCCTATTACAAGAGCAAGTGTGATTGTTCTCTCCTTAAATTTAAATATTGTAACATCATCTTTCACGCTATATACTATAAAAAATGAAAAAATAAATGAAACAAAATAAAATAAGCTAATCTATAAACTACTTAATTTAGCCCTTTTTCAACTCAGGAATTTACCTCTAGGCATCATCACCGTGGGACCACCTGAGTAATGCTCTCATTTGAAGAGCTAACATGATGGATTGTATGGTCAGAGGTTGACTTCTGGAGTGAGGATTCTCCTGCTGCATCCATGAAGAACCCTGGTGCTGTGAGTTGGCTCTCATTGAGCTGGATTTCCTTGGAGAGCATATCAACCACTTGGGTCATTGATGGCCTTCTTCTTGCTACCGCCTGTGTGCAGAAGAAGGCAACCTTCATGTACTTTATTACCTCTTTCTCAGGAAATTTTCCCATCTCTGGATCTACAAGATCTAACAGTTTACCCTCTTCATGAAGTTGCCAGGCCTGTTACATCAAATAAAAGATTATGAATATGATTGTTTCGAGTCCTAAGTTCCACATTGAGAATAACAGGCACATCATGCAAATGTTTGGTCCAAGAAAAACTTCGGAAATTTTCATATTGCTTGGAATTAGGTAGTCCATGAAGAAGTCGCAGTGAATTTGTCTGTTTGGATTTGCCTTTATAAGGGATTGAATCTGAATTTGCCTGTCTTCCCACCTTCATTTCTCCCATTTTTATTCCTCTCTCAATGTATTCCCAAACAAACCATAAGAGTATCAAGGCATCGTAATAATTAAGGATATGTGAACACTCCACAAGCTTAATAACATTATTTTCTATAAAACTTGAGACTTACAAAACGTAAAATGTATAATTTTGCAAAGTAACTCACAAGAAACTGAGATTTACGTACCCATTCCAAGAGTAATTTGTTGGTCCCTCCCCAATTTGTCTTCGAGCTGCGCTTGCCACTAATTATTTCAAGTGTAAGGACCCCAAAGCTGTATACATCAGCCTTCTTGGTTAACTGGCCACCTAATGCATATTCCGGTGCTAAGTAACCACTGTATAAATAGAAACCAATAAAAGGTAGTAATAATCAGTTCCATGTATAGCCCAAGTATAACTTGACCAAATTAAAAATGTTAACAATAACATACGTTGTTCCAGCAATTTTTGTGCTAATGTGAGTTATGTCATCTGGAAATAATTTAGCCAACCCAAAATCACCAATTTTTGGATTGCAGTCTTTGTCAAGTAGTACATTACTAGCTTTGATGTCTCTGTGCACAGTATGTGGCACAAGTTCTTCATGAAGATATGCAAGACCCTTAGCAGTACCAATGCAAATAGCAGATCTTTTTCTCCAGTTTAGTTTAATGCTTGAACTCCTTTTGCCTGCCAAAAGATAAAAAAGGGAAAGAAAGGTTAGATGTTTCATCCTCTCATCTGAATATGGACTTAATTTGTGACTCCATAACTCACACAAAGACAGATTTGTCAAATTTACCAAGTATTGCACTATCAAGGTTGCCATTGTCCACATACTCATAGACTAGTGTACGACTAGGTCCTTGAATGCAGAATCCAACCAATTCAACAAGGTTTGGATGTTTAACATTTGACAAAGTCTTGATTTCTGCCAAAAATTCACGAACTCCCTGCCTTGATCCAGCAGAAAGGGTCTTCACTGCTACCTGTCTTCCATCTTTTAAGGTTCCCTAGCAAAATTGCAACATGAATACTTAGAACGGCTTAACAATCAATAAGAGAACAAAATTATAAAATGTGATGTTATTTCTTGGCACCTTGAACTCATCCTTATTAAGTAAGCTGGATGTTGAACAATGCACTCGAATTAAACTATCAGAAATTAAAACTAACCTAACTTTATCCTTTCTATTTTGGGAAAGTAAATAGCGTAAGCCTATTGATATATATAAGCATTATAATGAAGTACGTAAAATAAATATATTGGCCATTCCCCAATGATCCTAACGTTGAATGCCAAGAGAAAGGACTTCAAAAAGTGAGGTGCTTTTATTGTCTCAAAAACAATGCACTGATATTATCAGTGCAAAGTATGGATGCCTAGCGGCTTCATATTGGCTTTTGCACTACATAAGGAATCTCAAAAGTGATTTTCAGCATGAAAGAGAGACTTTGAAAAATGAAAACAATAATAGCAGTAACTCATGGCATAAGCACCTCAGAAGAATTATTTTGTATAGTTCAACTGACCAAATTTCATATTAATTCCATAGTTACGAATCATAAGCACCAATAACTTGAATACCTGATAAACAGTTCCGAAACCTCCTCGTCCTATCTTACTGTTTGAATGATAATTATCAGTTGCCATTCTCAGTTCTCTATCTGAGAATTGCCTTACATTAGCTAGCAGATAGCCTTCACAGCAAAAGAATACGGGCATAAGGAAAAATATGCATATCAATGGGAAGAAACATGGGAAAAAATGGCAAGAGAGGAATAAGATCTTTCCATTTTAAGAACAATTAAGAGGCTGTTTGGAAAATGTTTTACGGAATAATTTTCAGTCTTTAAAAATAAAAAATGAAAGAAGCTTGTTTGGTTGGTTATTTTTTTTAAATTGATTTTAAAAACAAAAGAACATATTTTGTGTTTTAAAAGCAAAAATTAGAAAATAGTCGAAAGATATTTTTGAAATTCTGTTTTTTAAAATAAGAAAGGATGCGATAACACATTTGTAATTAATTAGTTTCATCAATTGTTATCGAAAATAGTTTTTAAAATATTATTTTTAAAATATTTTTTAAAAACACAAAAGCAAAAACAATTCCAAACAACCACTCATCTAGTTTATGGTGCTCAAATATCAAGACTTTATGCACAGTTTTTACAACAAATATATCAAAATGAAACCAAACAAACTTTCTAGCACTGTTGAAGGACATATGAACATTGACATCAAACCCTCACCATCAATCTCATTTGGAATATGAGAATGACTTCTTCCCTTCTTTTTAGCTGAGGCTCCAAAGCAGCCAAACCACATAATGGTCATGGTATGTGACTGTGACACCCTGCAATCTGCATAATATAATATTCCAACATAAGCTAAATGCAAGTTTTCCATTTTTATCACAAAGACTAACACAAGAGAGACAGCCATGCACAAGCATGGGCACCCAAGTGAAATAGAAATGTTATTTTGTTGCTCTATTGGAGACTAAACCTTATTTTAAAACTTTAGGATGGAAAACAACCTGCATAGTGTCTTCAAATCAAAGAATCAAACGAAAAACAACTGAAGAAAAAGCTTGTAACCCAGTCTGATTTTGGTATCATACAATTCAAGCCAAAAAATTACAAGTAAAGACAAAAACCACTTCATGAAACAAAGCCTAACATCATAATACATGAGAAAACAAACAAATAAAAACAACTGTGAAATGGGTACCTCGCTGATAAGATAATTCAGCTGGAAACAGAGGTGTAATAGCTGTTAAAGTTGAATGCGCGAGCAGACAAGTTCAAGCCTCAAACCCAGACGTGAGAAAATGAGAAAACATGGTTTCTTAATTAGTTGTTATATAATTGAATTGGTGGCATGTGTAGCTTTCAGTATGAAAATACCACACTACGGTAAACAATTAAAGGGAAGATCTTTCTAAACTAAGGTTTGGAATTTCCAAAAGGAATTCATACATTCAATTCAGAGTTGAATTTGGAAAAGGACGCAAGTGTTCAGCAGGCGGCTTGTTGACTTTTTTATGGAGCATTCGCTTATGGGTGGGAGTTGGCTGTGTTGTTGTTCTCTGCTTTGGCCAGCCATTAACAATTAACAAATGTGGTCGCCTATATCATGCACCCGCCGGCAATATAAATAATTTTTTTTGTACTAAAGTTTTGAATACTAAACACTTCAACTTTAGTATTAATAATAATAACAATAATACAGAGGAAATATGACAAAATAACGGCACATAAAATTAATATGTTAGGTAATAGTGAAACAAAGGGAAAAGTCTAAAACACACTCTTCAACTTTAGCTCATATGTACTTTGGTTCTATTACTTTAAAAGCGTGCCAAATGGTATTTAAATTTTTTATATGTGAATATTACTACAATTTGATAACGAATGTTTATTTTTTAGTGAAAAATTAGATGTGTGAGCTTTACAATTTTATTAATAAACCCTGTATATTAAAAATTAATAAGATAAAAGTGTAAATAGATAACAAATTATAGGATTATTTTAGATTTTTCGAGTCAAAAAAATTAAGCTTATTAGCATATTATAATAATGTGCATGTATCAAAAAGTTTAATGATCATTTTAGATATTTTTAAAATGATAGGACCAAGATGCACATCAGTCAAAGTTAAAAGAGTTAACCTGGCTTTTTCTCTTAAACAAATTACTATTACTCTTACGGAAATGGATGAGTTGATCCGCCCCTAATTGGTGAACAATGGTAATCTGCCCTTCTAATTCCATTGGATTTAACATTGAAATAAATGAATGTTGAAGATTTAAATAATAAAATAAATAATTTTAATTTTAAAAAATAAAGAAATATGTGAAATCTCTAATTCATTCATCCGTCTTCTCTGTTTAATCTAAGCGATACACCACTCCCAGCCTCCACCTCCTCCCTCTCTTCGCCAGTAACCACCAACACTTCACTACCATTTTTTTGGGGTCAAAACTACCCACCTCCTACTTACTTATACATGTGTCTTTGTTCTATTTTCTTTACTGTTCTATGCTCTCTCCAATCGCAAAATCTATAGTGGAAAACAATCAAAACATCAGCTTACCACCATCACCACCACAATTGTTTGCTACTGGTGCATCTTTAAAAAGAAAATAAAACAACAAAAGAGTTATAAAAACAAAAGAAATTCTATCCAAACACAAAATGTATTATTCCACTTCATAGCCATTTTTTTAAAATGTGATTTTGAGGTTAAGTGTATAGCAAAGTTTCAAGCTTTTACGATTCAAAAGAAGAAAGAAAAAGTTTCAAGATTTGTAACAAAATAATGGTACTCCTTTCAACCCAATCTTTGTTCTGTCGGTGAATGTTGAACTAAGATTTTCCATTTCGAGAAGGGACGGTTTCTTCCAACAACACCGCCATAGGAATTTTATCATTGGCTAGGAGACATAGAGTCAAAGTTGAGAAATAAAATATAAGAATTAAGATCAAAGGCAATGTTGTGGATTCTAGTGGGTTCTTCAAACACTGTTATTATCATGTTTTATAGATGTAGTCATAACCTTCTCTTTGCACACTTGTGTGGGGCTGAAGGCGAGAGGTGGAGGTGGAAAAGGGTGGCGTCGGAGAGAGGTGAGGTGCATAAGAGACTGAGTGCAAAAGGTGGAAAGAAGAAAATAAAAGGTATATAATAAGAATTTTAAAAAAATGAAGTTGATTTATTCATTTTATGATCATTTTTAGGTGAACTATAAATTATTAGGGACTGTTTCTTTTACTATTTTCAATTTTTTAGATTTATGGTGAAAAACTTAAATTTCATTTTTTCTTTACAAATCTAAAAAATTAAAAACTAAAAACATTAAAGTAAACGGTCTCTAATTGGTCCCCAACTAGAGGCGTACCAAGGAATCTGTTCCCTACGCTTGCTCAGTCTAGAATGCATCTTGATTTGTCAATTCCCACTTGGCCCACCACTGTTGCAGAAACCAAACTCTTTCTGCTTTGTTTTTAGTCAGTTATTCTCCCGTTTCTTTTTTTTTTGGAGACTTGGACCAACGCCCAATGCTGGTCTAAAAAAGGACAGGCGATTTCTTGTCCCATTGAAGCAAGCAGGGGGGAAAAAATGAAGATGGTGGATTTCCAACTTCCATTAGAAATTGTTGGATTTCCAATTCTAAGATAAAAATCGGAGACTTTTAGTTTGATTTATTTTGCATTGAAAATATGGTTTTTCAGTTAAGATATGCTAATCTAAATACATTCTCAATAATTGTAAGTTTAACCAAATTTATGCAAAAATATAATATAGAAGAAAGGTTATCTTTTATTGATTGAAAGGAATATAGGCTTTTTTACATAAATTAACTTAAAAAATTCATTAACAATCAAAATAAAACTTTTAAATCTTATTTTCCTAAATGAATTGTTTTGATATCATTAAGCGATTTCGTTGGAGGTTGCAACAAAATCAATTTGGTCGTGATTTCGTAGAAGCCTCCTATGAAATCAAATATATTAATTAATGTGTATGATTTTGTTGAAGACTATGAAGAAATCAAAGACATCATTTAACAAGTATTGTTTGTTAGTTTAGTGGGTTTGAGCACTTAGTTTTCATGTGGAAGTCAAGGATTCAAATCTCACCTCCACCCTTTTCAATTTTTTACAATTATTTTAAATTTTTAATAAATAATAACAAAAAAGGACCTAGCATTATTAATTTATTTGCGTAATAATCATATAAATGAATGCTCATCAACATGATTGAAGTTTTGAAACAAAAAATAATGTAACCATCTAAATGCAACCAAATACATAGTTATTAAGAAATATTAAAAATAAACCACCCAAATATTAAATTAACAAGATAAAAAAAATTAAAATGCAGTTAATCCAACAACCTTAATGCAATTAAAGAAAATAAAAAATTAATTAGGATCAAAGATCTGTATAACTTAAAAGATCAATTGAATCCTAAATTAATTAATCTAATAATCTAGCAGCTATAGTTTATTTGTGTTATATAATAAAATTGAAACTTTGTACAACATAAACAATAGAAAAAAAAAAGGTGTTGTGTGGAAAAGTTTTTTAAGGATAAAAAATTTAAAAATATTTCTATCCAATTATTTTACAATAAATAGAAGATTTTTTTTTCCAAAAAAGTGGTCAAAGAATTTCGCTTCCAAATATATATACGATACTTACATAAATAAGTTAATAATGCTAGATGATCTTTTGTTATTATTTATTAAAAATTTAAAATAGTTATTAAAAATTGAAAAAGTTGGAGGTGGGATTTAAACCGTTGACCTCTACATAAAATTATAATGCAAAGACCAACCAAACTAGAAGCTAACGTGTGTCAAATAAATACTTTGATTTTGTCATAACTTTCAATAAAATCAGACACATTAATTAATGTATCTCATTTTATAGGAGGATCCTACAAAATCATGACTAAATTGATTTCATTATAGCCTCCTACAAAATCGCATGATAATATTAGAATAATTCATGCATGTAAGTAATGTCTGAAAGTTTTATTTTGGTTGTTAATGATTTTTTTTTTTGGGTTTATTTGTGTGAGAAACCTGAGGAACATATATTATTAATAGCTATTGGCATGCTTAGTTTACCAAACTTTGCCAATTATGTAGGATTCGTTTTGTTTAGATCTTGGTTGAATTATTTTTGAAATAATTGAAGTTAAAGGAATTGATTTACGTTTGGAAAATATATTAAAAAATTGAGTTTAAAAGAATTGGTGTAAGATATAAGAGTAAAAGCTAATATTTTTCACTTTTATTAAAATTAATTCTTATGAAGATGAGTCACTTTTATCAAAATTAAAAATGCAAAACAAACATATTCACTTCCTCTTAACGCCATATTTTGTTTTAACACAATGCTAAAAATATTTGTAACCAAACATGCTGCTAGAGTGCCGTGGACTAATGGCCATCATTCTTGGTAAGTCCTTTCACATGAACAATGTCAAAATTAAAGTTTCAATTTTCAACTTCCCACTTTAATGTATTGCATGACCCATCTGGATCGCATAACATAATGTAAATTCCCCGCACACAGTGGACCCATTGACATTCTTTTGGATACACGTTTTCCACCGCGTAAGCGAAGTAGGTGGTTTATACATATTAAAATAGCCTACCGTGGACTATAAAATTAAGTGGAATTCTTACATATAAATAAGCTCGAAGTCGTAGCCGAAAGAAAATTTCATTCAAATTGCTATCAAGTATCAACTCTGATTTTCTATTTACAATTTGGTAGAAAACTTTTATCTCCAAGTGACCTCTAGAATCAAAAGGATCGGCTTCCTCGTCATTTGCCCATTGATGATTCCGTTAATGGCAGGTTTGTTCAAACACTAATGATATTTTATTGCCGTCAGATAAAATGGTAATCTCAGCTTAACCCATCAATATCTGCCACCGATAATAGTATAGGGACATTCACTCTTCAATATTTAAATATTATTATTATTATTTAAATATCAATATATAAGTAGTTAATTATGGTCCTTCACACGGTAACACCAATTATGATGAGTTTGGTAATATTTTTTGATCGAGTGCTCTAGCAAGTATAAGTCATTTTCTTTTTGTTTAGTAAACTAAAAAGCTATAGAGCTTTTACTTTCAACTTTTAAAAGCAAATAATATTTTTGAGAGCATCTCATGTGGTGTTTTTCAGGTCTAACTTTTATTTTCTTAAATTTAAAAGACTAATATAATTCTTGAATTTTAATAAAAACTCAACTTCATCCTTTCATTAATCAAAGCTTTTAATTATTTATTCTTCTCACAAATATTTATGCCTATTATAGTCATTTTATATTTTGAGATCAATTTTATAATATATTTACCAAATGTTATTTTAATAGTTCCTACTTTTCGAGAGTAATTTTTATATTATTTTATCAAATAGAACTATTATAACTTTTAAGAACAGACAATACCAAACCAAACCCTAATCTTGTATAAAAAAAACCATCATTAATCTTATGGTTAATATTTAATAGCCTATCAATATACTCATTGTCTAGGGTGCACCATAAAACCTATTAGCCCATTAATTTAAGAGAAATGATAATCATAATCATAAAGTGTAGGATATCGTATCGACTTACACACCATCAATTATTGAATGAGGTTCACCTCTCTCTAATAGTGGATAGAGTGTGAGTTGACACGGTGTCCTACACCCTATGAGTACAAATAATACTACTCTTAATCTAAATGAAACTTTTCATAACTAATGCTATTTAGCCACAAATCCAGCAATTAAAGCCTAACTTTCAAGCCATTATCATTATAAGCCTAGGCCTAGGGGTGTTCACAACCGAACTAATCCCGAAGGTTATTGGGATGGGCTTGAGTGTTAAAATTTCATCCAGTACATTTTTTGGGGGGGTTCAAATCATACTTGAGATTGGCCCGATCTGGTCCAAAGTCAAATAAATTTTATCCAAATATATATTTTTATAATAATTAATACTAAATTATAATATTTTATAATTCAATTAATATATTTTATATAACTTGATATTATTTTATATTAACATAGTTTGTTTTGAAATATATATATAATAAAATATTTCTCAAATTTTGTTTCTTATTTAAAAAATTTTATAACTTCAATATATACAATGTTTAAATCTTCATATATTATTTGAATGTCAAGTTAATGTGATTACTTACTAGATCACTATCGAGTCTCATTTGAATTGCAAAAAATAATCAATCTAAAAGTGATGCCAAATTTTAATTTGATCTATTCCGAGTCAATCCATCCCCTACCTAAGCCTAACAAAACTGATGAGGGAAGAAGAAAGTAGTAATAATAATCAATCAGAATATAATAACACTAACTAACCTAACAGCTAGCAAGCTTGTTGAACACGATGATCAGTGGGTGGGCCACTGAACGTTTGATTGGAAGCACCAGAAGATTCCGCCAGAAGGGCTTCTCACCGACCAAGGTTCCGATCAGATCCTCCGCCGTCTCCGGCAAGAACGCCCCCCCGCCCTGGCGTCGATCCCATTCAAATGGCATTGTGCGGAAACTGGGGGAGAGTTCAGAAGGGTTTTATCCGAAGGTGCAAATGGAGATGGGCTTTGAAAATCAAGCGAGATCGTGAAGGGAACAGAGAGAGTGATCGTGTGAGGGACGAGACAAGACAAAGAAGAAGAAGAAGAAGAAGGAGCAGGAGGAGGAGGTGAAATAAGTTCTATGGTGCACACTAGACAATCGATGTATGGATAGGCCATCAAATATTGACCATCAGATTAATTGGTAATGTAGGATACGCGATTTGAACAGTGTAACTCGGATAGGACAATGGACAATTCACAATTGTGCTTGGTTTATCCGGCAAACAGAAAATAATAATCTGAATAATGATAATGATCACAACAGCATCAACAATAATAATAATAATGATAAATTATATTTATTTGGCAAAAGGCAACTCGTATTTTCTCTATTTTCAAACTTTGTATATCAAGTTCTTAAGTTTTGAAAAATTCTACACCAATATCCCCTTTTAACATTAGTCCGTTAGTAACTTTGACGTAACAGTACAACTGCACAATTCATGATTTTTAATAGCATTGATATAAATATTAAAGACTTGTATAATTATTGAATGATCATATTATCCTTTTATCAAGTGATAAAAATATTCAAGAACTTGATATGCAAAGTTTAAAAAATAGAGAATGTGTGAGTTGCATTTTAGCAAACATAAGGAAAAATGAGCACAATTTTTCCTAATAGTAATAATTAAAAAAAAGTATCCAATGTGTTTAATTTTTACCCACATATTTTTTAATAGTTTAATTTTGATGCACTAACAGTATAAAATTATTTTACACCGTCATTCAATCAAAACATTTATTTTGATGATTTTTCAAGCAGTAAGTATAAAAGTCAACTATTATGACTTATATGGCAATATATGATTGGATGATTATATACATAAATTTTGTACTGTCAGTGTAGGATAATTAAATCCATTTTTCAAATAAGATTTCAAAACTAATAAATTTTAAGCTTATAATATTATGCATTAAGACTTCTCAACCAAATTTTAATGGCTTTAAAATAGCACATGTTCAAGAAAAATAACATAAAATGCTACTCTTATAATTCGACCATTGACATATATATACATGTTATTTTATAAAGGTTTAATTAATCTGCTAGTCCCTATAGTTTTATTGAATTTTCAATTGATCTCTATATTTTAAAAGTTTTCAATTGGGTTCCTATATTGAAAATAGATGTTTAATTGGGTCAATGATCCCATTATCCATTGCAAAAATGTTAGAATCAACAAAATATTCCCAAAATATTCTTTTTCTACACCCCTTTCCCTTTTCTCTCCCATTCTCGTTCCCCTTCCCCTTCCCCACCACCACCATCAACCCCAACATCATCATCATCCAAATGGTTGTCCCTTAACTCCCACATAGCATGTGTTCCTCCAACTCCATACCTATCATCCATATCCATAAGAAGTGATGATGTTGGTCTCCATCTAGATCTAGAGCGTTGGTTCCAGGCCCTCAAAACCAACCCTCCAGCTACTACCACTCAACAGCAGCAGCATAATAATAATGATTAGGAGCTGAGCTTTGTTCTGGGAAACAATCCCTCTGCCAGATTCGTTGCCCTCAAAGACAAATCATCTTTGTCATCTTTAATGTCGACCGTTGGTTATGTCTCATAGGAACAGGTGGTGCTGCACGCCTTATATGATGAAGATAGTGAAAATGAAGAGGAACAAGTTCAAAAACTGATCGACTAGGCTAAGGATGCTACATGCCTTGATCATTCTCCACCCTCCGATGATGAAGAAGAGCAAGAACAAGTCGATCACCATGATGAGGATAACAGCGCTAGCGACTAAGATATTAACCGCACTCCAGGTAAAAGAAAATAAATGTATTTTTTTATTTTTGGTTTCTCTATATTCCCCACAAGATCAGATTCTGATCATACTACAATGTCCTTTTAATTTTTCTATTTTCTTTATTTGAAACTTGACGATGTTTGTAGATACTTTAGTTTTGATGCTCATATGAATCAAAGCAATCTGAGAAAGCACCCATGTTAATTAAAAATGAATTTGTCAAAAATTAGAAACCAAAGTTATATATAAGCAAGAATCCTTCCCTTGCTCGCACTAATGCTTTGACTCTGCTCAATGGAAAATGGTGGCACTAGGGTTGGTTTTGGATGATGATGATGTTGGGGCTGATAGTGGTGGCGGTGAAAGGGAATGGGATGGAAATGGGAGGGGGTGGTTTTCTTTTAATGTAAAATTATAGAAAAAAATATTCTATGAATATTCTATTAATTCTAATATTTTTGTAACGGATAATAAAGTTGGGGATGTCACAACTTACCTAGAGAACGTGACCAGCACGTGAGGACTTGGATCCCTACGGAAGCCTTTGATAACGTGACTAGCTAATATGCATAAATAAATTGAATATGTTCAAAATATCTCAAACTCAAATAAATTTCATAATTCTGAAAATGTTTCTAATCATAAATATTAAACATAAAACTGCATAAAATCCATAACCTGACCAAAGCCAAACATAATGAACTAAATGATTGAAATTCTGAAAATAGTCATAACAATATAATGCATGTCCGGGATCCTGCCTACACAATTATTGGAGCACTACTAAACTGACATAACTAACCGTAACCTCCATTCCAAAGTGAAACTCACCAAAAGAAGCTACAACACTACTAGGGAGGATCTTGTGGTGCAACTAAACCTGCAGTTATATCTGTAAGGTAAGGAAAAGAGAGAAGGTGAGTTCATCAAAACTCAGTGAGTGAGCCTTCACTCACAACCTACATGGGACAACAACAAAGATACATAACATATACATGCAACTTGATGTAAAATATTTTACATATAACTACATATAATTATTCTGAAAATAATAAGTTAACTAAATTCATGGCAATAACTAATAGAGAAATAAGAATTATTCTGTACATAAGTATCTGAGCTGAATAGCTGAATCTGAGCCAATGGCTAATTTGATGGACACCTAACTAGGTCCCATAAATGGATACCACACTGGGTTCCTTCTGTGGGTGAGCTAATCCTCTAACAGACCATTTGGTACTAAGGTTAACGATCAATTCTGCAGCTGTTAACTCGCTGATCTGTTTCTCAATAATTATTTGCTAAAACTAATAGTAACAAAATTTATTGTTCTTATTAATCATACAAAACTAGACTTCATGAAATATTATGGCTGATAAAATAAATCTAAATCATACATATAACAAGTATGGTTCCATAGAAAATAATAATTTGTCATGATAACTACAAAGAGTAATTTTCTAAAATCTCCATAATCCATAAAAACATATTTCTTGGCATAAATAATTCTAAAATTTCATAGATAAATTATATAATATGAAAAAAATAATAATGACCAAAAGTATGGCCATAGCTTAAACCCACTTACAATTGGTAGCTGGGAGTGTGCTTTCACTATCAACTTGACTCTGGGGAACAGGAATGACACCAACAACTGCCAAATAATATAATGAAAATATAAACATCTTGATTTTATTATCAAAATTGAGTTTGGGATGGTAGGGAGGAAAAATGTTAAGAGAAAATTGGGCCTAACAGTGCCCAAACTTTCAAATTAGATAAAATGGGAGAAATTGGCTAAATTCCACGGAGATCACTTACCAGAAGAGACTAATCGGAGAAAGTTGAGAGAACCATGTTTTTCTTTCTAGGAAAATCTCCTTGGGTGGCTAGGATATTTAGAAAAATATTTGGAAGTAATTATAATATGCCTAAAATATACTAGGAGTATAAAATAAAATAAATAAAAAAAATGAACTACAAAGCATAAAGGAAAGAAAATGAAACTAAGCGTCGTTCCTTGTCCTTGCTATCACATATATATAAGTTTATAAATATATTATAATATTACAATCATGTAGCATGAATTGCATTTTAATAATAATAATATAATCATATATTACTAACCTGTGCTACACAGGTTTCCTACATAATAATAATACTAATATATAATAATAACATATAAGTAATCCCGTATGCCTCATGCAACTCGGATTGCACTTGTACATGTATATAATATAATAATATTAATAACATCAACAATAATACTAATGGTAATAATAAGTACTAATTAATAATGCTAACAGTAATAATAATAATTCAGATACCATTAAATTCATATGGGATATCACAGGGGACCCAATTAAACATTTATTTTCAGTATAGGGACCTAATTGAAAACTTTTAAAATGTAAGAACCCAATTAAAAATTCAGTGAAACTATAAGGATTAGCAAATTAATTAAACCTTTTATAAATTCATAGATAATTTTTTTCAATCTTGAACATAGAAAATTAAAAAGAATTTAGTTTATATGGATAATTTGGAAGGGGCAAGTTGCTTTCAAGATACCAATAAAATTAGAAAGAGAAAAAAAAAACCCTTATCTTTTAAATTTTAAGTTGCGCGTATTTCATTTTTAATACTTTGAAAGCATACAAGGCCTCTTTGTTTTAAGAGATTAATTGTCATATATTAATAGTGTATATATCATCATTAAATTAAGAATATTTCAGTAAAATTGAAAAAAAAAGAACTTTGCTATTTTGAAAAACCCACATCTTTTCCTCATTTCTGACAATTTTCTCAATAGGCTCTGTCATGATATTTGGAGGGTTTCAACAAGAAGGATACAAATATCATGATAGAGACAGTTGAGAAAATTTTCAAGGATGAGAAGGAGACGTGAATTTCTTTTCAAAATAGTAAGGTTCCCTTTTTTTTGCCAATTTTATTGAAATATTTTGAATTTAGTGGTGATATGATCTAATTATAATATTTATTAGCCTAATTAAATTATACTAATGAAATATGCTTAAGGTGCATTAATCTCCCTAGAACAACTAACTAATCTAATTAAAAATAAAGAATTTCTAATCTAAAAAATGTAATTTCAATAAATAGGTTTTAGTTTTGATTATACTTAACTAAAATATTTCACTGAACTAATTAAAATATATTATTTCCTAAACATGTTCATCAATCTAATTAAATTACATTATATACTAGACATATTTATTGTGTAATCTAACTACAATATTTATTAATCTTATTTAATTTTACAACTAAATATGTTTAAGGTGTAGTAATCTCCCTAAAATAATTAAATAATCTAATTAAAATAGAAAATTTCTAATCTAAAAAAATTTACTTTCAATAAGTAGGTTTTACTTTTCAGCATATTTACTTAGCTAAAACATTTCCACTAAACTAATTAAAATATATTATTTACTAAACATATTCACAGATCTAATTAAAATATATTATTTACTAAACATGTTTATAGTATAATCTAACTATAATATTTACTAATCTAATTAAATTATACAGCTAACAAATTTTAATATGCACTAATCTCCCTAAAACAACTAACTAATCTAATTAAAAATAAACATGTTTTCTAACTTCCAATAAATAGGTTTTACTTTCCAGTATCACTAAACTGATTAAAAATACTTTATCCTAAACTTATTCATAAATCTAATCAAAATATATTATTTACTAAACATATTTATAGTGTAATCTAACTATAATAATTGCTAATTCAATGAAATTATACAGCCAAAATAAGTTTAAAGTGCACTGAACTAGATTTAGGAGGCACTAAACTAAATTAAACAACTATTATATGTAGTTAAAAAATATTGACAAAATAAAATATACTAATCTAATAAATTAATAAAACTTTACCCAATATGAAGATTTACTGTGATATGTCCAAAATTATCATAATGTTTTAAATCATTTAGTGTCATCTCTTTTGCTATTCATTTTTTGTTTCATGCATACAGTGGACCAGGTGAAATCAAGCTTCCTAGTCGCACGATGCACCAACCACCAAGCCCCAACTGTCTGATTGCGCTCCAGTGGAATCACCCAACTGCCAACCGATTTCTTTGGGAAAATAATGAACCAAAATCAGTCAAGTATTGACTGCTTCCTCTAGGTTTCTGTTTTTAAAATCATTTGAGAGTTAACCGATTTCTCTAATATAAAAAATGTGTGTAGAAGCATACATAAACTTAACAATGTTGCATTTCTATATATAATTCTTTTTTTTTTCATTTTATTTTGGTAAGAAAGCCAAAGAAGTGTCCAATTTTTTTTTCCATGTAGCAACAATATAAATAAGTTTTAAAACTATAACCTAACTTAAATCGAATTGATGAATTATGAGATAAATATAATTTTTTTATTCACAAAATTTACATAAAAACTTTATATTATTAAAAGTAAGTTCCCAGAATAACAGCAACAAAGTAACTAGAATTTAATCTAGTGGTAAGCCATTTGAAATGGAGTATGGTGTACTAGCAATTGACCACATTCCCAAAATGTAGGTAAGAACGTCTAAAGGCACCACTACTCCCACACAGTGCCCATCCCTGTCGTTCACTCATGATACCCTCCGCCCCCACTGCTCTTCACCATCTCCTATCACAGCGGCTTCCAATGCTTGTTCACAATGGTCGTCGACGAGCAACGACAATGGTGATGGAGTAGGCATAGTGGCAGCAGAATAGGTTTGGCGGTGACGGAGTGGCTTGGTGGCGACTGATAAAGCATGGCGACAGTGTGATCCATGAGGAGCCACTGTGCCACCCAATCGTCGATCACCACCTAGAAGTCACCGCCCGACGCTGCCACCCTATCGTCCACCACCATCAGGGGGCCATCGTTCCCGTTGTCATTGTCGACATCCTCTGCTGTCACCGTTGTCTTCGGTTTCACTTCCTCGGGTATGACCTTCCTCTGGTGATGCTTTATCTCCATTCCCATGAGGCTGTGACCGCTTGGCCTTGATAGTCTCACCGGGAAGAAGTCATCCAAGATCTTGTGCAATGCTAAGAAGTCTAAGGCTTCCAAAACCATGGCCTCACGGGGAAGAACCCTTCTGTGGCTAACAACACTGCTAATGGAGGAGGGGGAAGGGCGACGTTGGTGAGGGAGCAGGTGTGGCTTCTAGATCGAGGCTGACGGAGTAGGCATGGAGGTTGAATTGAGCAGTGATGGTAAGGTGGAGCCTTGGTGAACAACCATGGTGGAAAAGAGAAGGAGAGAGTGGTTTAAGATGAAGGACCATGGTGGACCAACAATTGTCAAATGGGGTGTGTGTGTGTGCGTGTGTATAGGTGCGTTCTTAGGTATAGATCATATTATTTTCTCCATCTTACAGATGTTATATGGTCCAATAATAAATTGACATGTATAAGTGATAAAGTTGTTGATACAATGTGTTAAAGTTAATGCGTGTGAAACTTGAAATAAAAAGTTACCGTCTTGACATTTGTAGTACCTGTAGCAAAATAGTTTATTTGTTTTTCTTTCTCTTGTTTTTCTCTCCCCCCAGGTTTATAACTTTTTACATAAATGTTTACAATTTTTTGTGTACAGGTTTACAATTTTTTACATACTGATTTATAACTTTTAATGCGCGTGAAACTCGAAACAAAAGGTTGTTGTCCTAACATTTGCAGGAGTACATGTAGTAAAATAGTTTATTTGCTTCTTTTTCTTTTGTTTCTCTCTCTCACCCAGGTTTACAACTTTTTATATCTAGATTTATAACATTTTGTGTACAGGTTTATAATTTTTTTCATATTGGTTTACACTTTTTTGCATATTGTTTTACGTTTAATCTTAAACTTGTTTAGTGTATGTCATCAATTGGTTTATAACTTTTACGTACTGATTTACAACTTTTCACATATTAGTTTATGACTTTTTGAGTATTGGTTTACAACATTTTGTAACTTATATTTACAATTTTTTAACTTCAGTTTCCAAAAAAAAAAAAGGTTTCAAATTCGTGTAAGTTGCTATGTAGATTTTCGCAAAAAGAAAAAAGCATAAGAACACCTTTTACGTTACAAACTAGTTCTAATTTTATGTTGTGGTTGCTTTCGTCTATTGAACTCTATTACTGTGCGAGATTCAATCAGTGATGAACCCTTTTTTTATGAAAAAGATAATAAAATACATTATTATTTTAATTTTGGGACGAAGTGAACTTAATTACATAGAAGAATACGATGAAGAAAACAAAGATGTAGGATGAGAACTCAAAAGTTATGGAATTTCAAAGTGAGAATTTTTTGCTGTTATTGTTGGAAATTGAAGTTAAAAAATTGTAAATGCAACTTACGAAATGTTGTAAACCAATACTCAAAAAGTTATAAATCAATATGTAAAAAGTTATAAATTAGTACGCAAAAGTTGTAAACTAATTAATGACATATACTAAACAAGTTTAGGATTAAATAGGAAATCATATGCAAAAAAGTTGTAAACAAATATGAAAAAAATTGTAAATCTGTACATAAAAAATTATAAATCTATATATAAAAGTTATAAACCTGGGTGAGAGAGAGAAACAAAAGAAAGAGAAATAAATAAATTATTTTGCTATAGATACTCTTATAAATGTCAGGACAACAACTTTTTGTTTCTAGTTTCACGCACATTAAAAGTTGTAAACCAGTATGTAAAAACTTATAAATCTGTACATAAAAAGTTGTAAACCTATATGTAAAAAGTTATAAACCTGGTTGAGAGAGAGAAATAAAAAGAAGAGAAACAAATCAATTATTTTACTACAGGTGCTGTAAATATCAATACAGTAATTTTTTATTTCAAGTTCCACATGTATTAACTTCAACATACCGTATCAACAATTTTATCACTTACACATATCAATTTATTATTTAACCATATAAAATCTATAAGATAAAGAAAATAATATTATCTATACTTAAAAATATCCTATATATATAAACTAAATTTTTGATTCAATCCCTCAAATTAATAATAGGAAACAAATTAATTTTTTAAATTTAAAAAATTTTATATTAATCCTTTAAATTTGAAAGGGTGTGAGTGCTCATACACCTTCAACGGTCAATGAAGTCGATGCAATCGTTCACTAAGAGCAATGGTGGGATGACACGTTTAGGAGTGGGGTCCAAAGCATACGGTGCAATTACAGCCTTATGGTTGTGGGTTGATATTCCGAGGCATATTTGGTGAGCTAACATTAAGCTTGTTAGCAGGTATTATATTACGGTAATTAGTAGGTTTAGCATTTTAGTTTGGTCCATTTTTTTAAATATTAAAAATAAAATATGTTTGTTAGTGAGAAAATGAGAAATAGTTAAATAAATGACTCTAAATTTAATCAAAAGAAAAAGAAGGACTTTGAACGGTACCCAACACGACCCCTTAACAGGCTATAGAGCCACACCATAGTCGACCTCTCCCTGGGTTGTTTGCTTTGCAGCACGGTTTGCAGTCAAATTAGACACCTCAATGTCCTCAGGAACACAAATTACTTAAATAAAAAAAAAAAATTCAAAGACCACATACTTAGCTGCATCATCCAATCTAGACAACATACCAACAAGGGCACCCTTTCCCACAACACACAAATGGTGAACGAACCCCTTTGACAAGAAATTTCACCTTCCATTTCTTCTCCATCCACGTTTCCACTTTTCACTATCGGAAAAGACAATTCGATGTTGGCAACCCCACGAGTTGCGATGCGGTTTGCCACGACAGTGGATGAATAATACCCACACGAACTCCACTATGATCTTGATTTTTTGCCATAAACTCCTTCCCCAACGGACCAAAGATCCAAAAAGGGCTATTGCTACCATAGCAGAGGTCAAAGCTATCAACACAACGTACTCGCCGATGCCATCAAGGGATGAAGAATTTGGGGTTCACCCTTTCCCATCACTTAGGTCATTTCAAATTCATTTTGGGCTCTTTTGCCCTTTTCTAAAACTAATAAATTACTTAAATAATAATACATGATATTAAAATATGAATTTAATTACTGTACATTAAAGTATAAAATTTTTTAAAACAGTAATCTAATTATGCATCATCATATAAATTATAATAATTAATTTTTATACTCATTATTTAAAAAATTATTCAAATAAAATATTTTGATTGAATAACAATATAAAATTATTTTAATATATTAAAATTAAACTCTTAAAATATCCATGCCAAACTTATTTCGCACATTTTATTTTTTAAATATTCAAAATTACTTAACAAATCTGTAAGCAGTTTTAATTACCCGAACAGGTGCTGGTTATGAGTGGACCCCACTTCTAAACGTGTCATCACACCATTACACGCACTGAACAACTGCATCGGCTTCATTGATCTTCAATGGCATGTGGGGACTCCTCATTTGACAAATGGGAACCATTTAATCGCTCCCTCAAATTATCATCTAGATTGTTAATAAAAATGTTCACATATTCTATTAGCTTATTTATATATATTATTAACTTTTATAATAAATCCTAGTTTACTTTGCTTCTTTATTTTATTTAGAATAAATATCAACTTAAAGTCAAAATCTCTCTTCTGATCAGAGAGTTATTGTGAGTGAGAAGATGAAGAAGAAGAAAGTCTAAATGACTTCATTTAAAAGAGAGAAATAAATTAAGACTCATTATAAAAATTAATAATATATATAAATAAATTAATAATATACGTAAATAAGTTAATAGGACTCAACTCGAATAATAATTTTATAAAGGGATTAATTTATTTTTATTTATAAAATTTGAGTGATTAATAATTAGATTTTTCAAAAGACTATATTGAGTTTTAATTATATATTAACCCAGGAAAGAATTTTGGTAGGGATTGAGATAAAACACACTGCAGAGTTCTGAAGAGCATGACACGTACGACTGATTTTCAATTCCCACTCAGATACACAGATAGGGGGGAACAAGATGTGGGAAAACAGTAAGTGACAGACAGACACAAGCCACACAAAACTCCGTATTCCATGCAGTGCAATGCATGTCACTCCCTCCATCACTCTCACACACCCCATCCGATTTGTTCCTTCATTCAACGTTCAAACATTTCAACCTCAATCAACTAATTAAAGTTAAAGCAGAAGTTTGGAAACATTGAATTGGACCATGCTTCGATCCACGTTCACATTTACACCCTTTGCTTTCTCCACCACAAGCCCTACCCTCAAAATCCCATCTTTTTAATAAAAAAGAAAATTACCTAAAATTTACACTAACCCCACAAACTCTCCCTCTCTCACTTTCTCTGCAACAGTGATATCTGTCGCCTTCGGCTGTGACTTACCACCACTTACTCAATTGCATCTTTTTCCCCCCTTCTTAATTGATTTATAATAATCAGAGCTTTTTCTTTTGGGTACGAATCAAATTGGTGGGGCAAAGGACCCAGAAGAGGAAGAGGCTCAGGAGGGTTCAGAGAAGGATGAAGCAGTGAGTGTTGAACAGTTGGGGGAGGAGAAGCAGCCACAGCTGGAGGATCATCCAATACCAATGGAGGAAAATTTGGTGAACCCTGCCACTGTTTTTTGCATTAGGCTTAAGCAACCAAGGTCCCATCTGCTCCACAAGATGTGTGTCCCTGAACTTTGCCGCAATTTCAGGTATTTACACTCGCAGAATTTAGCTCAATTTCCTGCATTTTTTTATGGCTATTTGTTAAATTTTACTGCTTTAGTGTTGAACTGTGCGTAATTTGTTTTTTTTGTTATTTATTTATTTGTTTTTTTTTGGGTTTTTTTTTTGTTTTTTTTGGGGGGGTTGGTCATGAATTGACTGCTTGTTCATCTGAATGACTTTGAGTAGTTAGTTCTTACTATATCAAAATACCAAGGTGACTTCTTGTGCCATTGAACTGGGGATCACCATGCCTACAATAAGATTTTACTTTGTTTTTCTTCTTCCTTCCTAAACATTCTAAATTGTTTTTTTCATAATCCAGCAAAAGTTAAAAAGGAAAAAGAAAACTCCTTTTATTAATCTTTTGCCTTCAACAGTTGGTTGTATATCCACCGCCAAAACAGGGGAAGTGGGTTAGCCATGATAGTGATAGCGGATATCATTGCCCGTGAAAATATTCGTACGATGAATAATTTTAATGATTTTAAAAGTTTAAGGCTAGCTTGCACTTATTAAAGGATTCAAAGGTGTTTGGATGAAAGGGCCAAGGTGTAAACAAGAGAGAAAATATGGGGTCTTTAGAGTTTAAATTCTAACAATTAAGTTCGTGATTTGGCGCTTATTTAGTGTCAACTAATTTTGCAGTGTATGATTCTGTTGGTGTAAAATTAAGATTTTGTGTTTGATCTTCTGTGTACCTTGTGTGCAGTGAATTTTGTTTGTCATTCAATGCCTTTTATGGTATACTAATTTCAGTACTATCAGTTTGTAAAACTTATTTATGTTGTGTTTTTTTATCCAGCTCTATTTCCTGGTGTGGAAAACTGAATGCTATAGCTTGTGCTTCTGAAACATGTGCCAGAATTCCCAGGTTTGAGTACTTTTATAGTTTCATCCAATGGTCGCCTGAAATTCTGACTTGTGCTAAATGTTTTGTGAAAAGTATGAATTTTTGTTTGGAATTTGAATAACTGATAATTGATGGAAAATTTGAGGGAAAAAGTCTAAAAGATCAATGAGATTAAGTTTAGGGTTAATCACATGTACCTCTCTTGAGGTCATTTAATATTATGCTCACCCCTTCTTGTTTTTAAATTAACATTTTACTCCCTTAATTTCTACAACAACATTACAATAACCTCCCTCCATTTTAAATTCCATATTTTTAAAAAAGGCTTAAAACACCATAAAATGACTTTATTACCCTTGATAATTTGTTCTATTTCTATGAAATGCCATCTTGCTTCTCTGTTCACCCACACTAAGGGTAAAGGTTCACTTCGGTCTTTGAAATTGTATGCGTGATTCATTTTAATCCCTAAAATTAAGAAAGTATTACTTTAATCCTTGAAATTTCAAAAAGTGATTCAAATTAGTTCTTATACTGCTGTTCCTGAGTACTAACTTAAATCACCAAAAGGATTAAGTTGAATTAATTTTTGAAATTTTAGGGACTAAAGTGAATCACGCATACAATTTTAGGAGCCAAAGTAGACCTTTACTTCTCACACTAAAAAGGAAAAAACTCCCTTCTTCACCCAAACCCATCCTCTCTGGCAACTAGATGCTAATCAACGCACAAACACAACAAAATCAAATCTCGTTGCTAATTCCCAAGCAACAAAAATAATTCCTCATTTTAAAACCAATCCTTTCAACCGTGAGCTCCATCCCGCACCAGAGTTGCCACATGAAATTGAGGTGCAGATGGTCGCAGAGGTGTAGGACAGAGGACTTCGACAGACGGGGTTGGTGATGGCTTGCGGTGGCTAACATTGATGCTGGGTGCGGCTGGGACAACGGTGTGGATATGAGGTGATGCAAAGAGACAGTGACTTTCCCCCCTACGTCATCATCGCCCCCATTCCATAGCGAACCACTGCTCCCCTAGCAAAAGTCACCTTGTGCCACCACACCACCATAAAACCTACCCCATTTCTCCCTCAATCAAAGGAAACTTTTGAATCTGAAAACTTAGCATGGTTGTCAGGCATTTGCTCAAAAGTTATTTGAGAGATAATATTTCGCAATAGAAAGAATCAAAGGGATGGCAAAAATGGTGCCCTCTTTTGGTAAAGAGGATGGTGTTTCATTTTATTGCTTGTATACTTGGAGGGGATATCTTTATGATGATTTTAGCAATGCTGTTTTTTGCGTTGATTCAAATTCTTTCTACTCAACTGGATGAAACAAAGAGATGGTAAAACATTGCTTTTTGGTTAACTTGTTACTTGGAGCTAGGCATACCAAGGGCTGTTGGGTGTGAGTGAGAGGAAGATGGGATTATGGCCATGGGAGTGGAGGAAGGTATGGGGAAGATAGAAAATTGAAGTTTTTAATCTTGAAGGGTAATTTTCGAATTTTTAAAATTATTTAAAAAGAAGGGAGGTATATGTAATTTCAAAAAATCAAGGGGGTCAAATATAATATTGATTGACCTCAGGGGAAGTCAATGTAATTATCCCTTAAGTTTATTTTGTGGATCCAGTGGATTATAGAATTTATGGATTAATTCAAGTACCTAATTTGATTGATTACGATTTCAAATTTCCTCAGTTGCTTCTTTCCTATCATGTGACACAGAAGTAGCACTAGATAGAGATATTGTCAATTATATTATTTTTTATATTTATCTGGGTAAATCTATCTTGGAACCTCTTTCTTTAATTGACTTAATACGATATTTTTCCTGCTCTTATGGTTTCCTCATTTGTTGGCAATTGAATATGTCAATCAAGTTTTGAAGTTGTGTTCTGTCCTGTTTCTAGTTTCTATGGTCTAGAAATATTGTGAAAGAGGCCCACTAGCAAGTTGGAATGAACTGAGCTTATGACAAACAGGCTTGTTAATTTGCTCAATACTCAGCTTAATGATGTCCGAAGCTCATATCAGTAACTTCATATTTACAAACAGTCACATATGATGGTTTATCTTGCTCATTCATGTGTACAGATTACTTTGGATTCGTGACACCCATGCATGTTTGTTTTTGTTGGCAAGTTTGTAATGGTTATTGGTGTTTTCTGTTTTTCCATAGCTCAACTGCAAATCCACCATTTTGGATCCCCATACATATTGTGATCCCAGAGAGGCCAACTGAATGTGCAGTATTCAATGTCATAGCAGGTATTTTAATTTCGTTACTTCCTTCTGCCACAGGTGTTTCATTTTTCCTGTGTCTGGTGGCTTTATTTGGTATTTTTCTTCACGCAGCTGTAATGCCAAAATTGGCTGCACAATGTCAAAGTTTGGGCTTTGTCCTTTTCAGTTGCATTACCTGTATAAAGTTTCCGCTAAGTCACGAAGCTGTTGGAAGTGTAATCCTGCATAACCTAACTTTATTAATATATGGATTCAAGAAAATAAAGTTCGAGTGTAAGGGCTCAAGTTAAAAAGCAAAGAAGGAATCTTTTAATTTTCAGAACCTCTGGAACTTGTATTATGTTGAATTAAAACCTTGGAGGGTTTTGATCTGGATGGGCTTTTAGCATCAGATGTTATTGACTCATCTGATTTTCATTTTTTTTAAGTTACTTGAATCTAGCATTGGTAAGTAATTGTGATCATATGTTTATGAAGTTGTTGTTTCACAATTGGAGGAGCAATATAACTGATATCAGCAGAAAAGTCAGAAAGATCTTCATGACAATGTACTGGAAGTTATCACCATCATCATCATCACTACTATGATTATAACCAACTAAATCCTATTTGCAACATCAGTTAAAAAAAAAGAAGAAGTCAAATTGAATCTATTATCTATATGATGCACTATATTAAAACCTAAGATGGAAATTGAGGTCTTCATTAACAGTAGCCAAGATTGAATAAGCAATCAGATCATCTGTAAATTTCTTATGAGTGTGTTTTCTTTGTTTTGCTTGATGGACTGTCCATCATTCGCATGGGGGTACATTTTGATGTTCTTTCTTGTTTCTGTTCTTTTTTGAGCTTTTAGTTTCCCAACTGAACTGCCCTTTTCTGTTTAGCTATTTACCTAGCTATGTAAACTTGATTAGTTACACTCTATGCCTTACACAGATTCTCCTCGTGACTCTGTCCAGTTTATTGAATGGTCCCCTACCTGTTGTCCCCGTGCATTATTAATCTCTAATTTTCATGGGAGGGTAACTATTTGGACTCAACCATCTCAAGTAAGTGAGAGTTACTTAAGTGGATACAGTATTACAAATTCCAGCATAACTTGTTAGTGTAGTATAATAATATAATTTCTTGTACTCCGTCATCAGTTTTCCCGTGACCATAGATTTAATTACTAAGTTTTCTATTTGCCTATAACAGAAAACATGTTGCTAAAACTTAATCCAAATTTTACGGGTTCCTGTATTATCAAGCTGATTATCTAAATCCCCCGGTAGAAGGGAGATTTAGCTATGCATCATAGGATAATCCTTTCCAAGGAGGGTAATGTAATCGACTTGCTACTTGTTTCTGCTGGCACGCAGATCTTTTGCCCACCATAAACCTTCCCTTGCTTCTCCATTGTTCATCTATTCTTTGCCTGTGTTTGTTACTGATTGCTTGTCTATTCAGGGGCCAGCTAATCTTGTACGTGATACTAGCCACTGGCTGTGTGAGCATGAGTGGCGACAAGATATTGCAGTTGTTACAAAGTGGCTATCGGGGGTGTCTCTGGTATGCAATTAACTTATCTTCTACATGATGTTAGCATTTTCCGTACATTTTCTGTGAACAATTCTTATAAACATTTTAATAACTCTAACTATACCCTTAAATCTTGTTACTTGTCAAGCAAGGAATGAGGAAAAAACTCTCTAAAAAAGTTTCTCTCTCTAACAAAACTTTAGATAGAAAAGAAGTTTAGACATATTTTTGGTTTGAGGCAAATGGGCAAATACGTCAAAGCCCTCCAATTGGGAAGAATTTTGAGTGTCAAGAAAAATATGAAGAGAGAGGTTTTGTAGGATTAGTGAAAAATTCCTGATCCCTTTACATTCAGCCATAAAGTCATTGCACTGGTGCACTGACTGAAAATTTGCACGGTAGCAAGTGTGTGTGTACGCACACAATTTAATTTGATCCTTTTTTAATCTGAATTAATTACTGTTTTGGAAAAAATCAGTATAGGTGGCTTTCCTCTAAGTCTAGTGCTGCTGCCAATTCAAAGTCAACATTCGAAGAAAAGTTTATTTCACAATTATCACAGACTTCAGGTCAATTCTTTTACATCTGCTTTTTCAATTGCAAATACGAGTATTGATACTGTTTTTATGTCAATTTCTGGAAATCATTTTTTTTAATTAAAAAAATACTATTGACTTGTTCTCTTTTTAGTAATAAAAATATCATTTTTCTTCTCTTCATTTGATTGCATATTTCAGTTATTTTCTTAATCATTCATTTTATATGTTCATTTTTTTTATGCTTGTGTATCTGACACATGGAACTGTTTTGATTTCAGCTAGATGGCCCAATTTTCTTTGTGTCTGTTCTGTGTTCTCATCTGGCTCGGTTCAACTTCATTGGTCCCAGTGGCCTCCTTGTCAGAATGCAACACCAGCCAAATGGTTTTGCACTAGTAAAGGGCAACTGGGTTGTGGACCCAGTGGCATTATGGCTGGTGATGCTATCATCACGGACGGTGGTGCCTTGCATGTGGCAGGCGTGCCAATTGTTAATCCTTCCACCATTGTTGTTTGGGAGGTTATGCCTGGTCCTGGAAATGGTTTCCAGGTAACTCCAAAGATAAGTGTCAATAATAGCATCCCACCTCTTAGCCCACCTAACTGGACTGGTTTTGCCCCTTTAGCTGCATATTTGTTTAGCTGGCAAGATTATCTGTTATCTGAAGAAAAGCAAGGGAAAAAACAGACCGACCAAAATCTTGGTGATTCTATACCACTTCACTGCTCGCCAGTTTCAAATTTTTCAGCATATGTGAGTCCTGAAGCTGCAGCTCAATCTGCTGCAACCACTACATGGGGTTCTGGTGTAACAGCAGTAGCCTTTGATCCAACTCATGGTGGTTCTGTGATAGCCGTTGTGATCATTGAGGGTATGGACCTGATTCTGACTTGATACATTTTTTTTCCGGCACACACCTGCAATTTGTTATGTGCTAAGCATGCTTTCATTATGATGTCATTTTTCCATCAGCTTCAATATATTCATCTTAAATTAAAATTTACAGCTATCTTGAATGGTATTTACTCATGTTAAGCTTTGAAAAATGGATAATCCTGCAGTTCTCCATCTAGCATTTTTTCCAATTTGCACTGGGGGAAGGGGTGTCGGGCTAAGGTCACAGCATATTTTAGCAAATGCTCCCTGAATTTGGGGTTTGTAAATGGGATGAATGAATTGATCAAATAACCCTACCGTGGTTGAAATTCAATAGTAACTAATCAATTATGAAACAAAAGGATTTTGAATATCCGAAATTTAGAAGAAAAACTGAATATCAAATGATACTAATGCCACTGATTTGAGCTATATCATATTCCCTTCTAATTTTGGTGCTTCCAGTCTCGCACTATTCATCCTCAGGTAAGTTGACGTTATAGCTGCGACCAACTGAAGTAACTTATTGAACAGACCATTATACATATGAAAAAAACTTAGATCATGTTCCTTGTATCCATTGCATCCAATTCTTGAATCAAAGAATGACAAGTGGACATTTTTCTTGATAAGAGTCTAAATTTTTAACTTTTAGATTACTCATTCCCGGAAAAATGCTCATATGTCATTGTTTGATTTGGGAATTGTTTGAAATGGATATAAGGAACTTGATACAAGTCTTGTCCTCTACATATCTAGCCTGCTTTACATATATTGTTTTTGTGAAAATACTGGCCATCATTCATGTTTGTCTGAACTTTGTGCCAGAGGTTCCTTGTGCACTGATCATTGAGCTAGGAAATTGTTATGTAAAGTGTGTAACTTATGTTAACTTTTATAGGACAGTACATGTCCCCTTATGATCCAGATGAAGGCCCATCAATTACAGGGTGGAGAGTACAATGCTGGGAATCATCATTACAACATGTTGTTCTCCATCCAATATTTGGGAGCCCTACTTCCAGTATGGGTGGACAGCCTCCTATGCAAACTGTTTGGCAGTCCAAAGTGGACCTGAGTATTCCACCAACAAGTGATTTCAAGAGTCATCAAACACCTGCAGTTGGAATGAACACTGATGTGCTAAAGGTTTCTGAATCTAGTTTTGATAAGTCAAAAGGGGTCAATTTTGATCCTTTTGATCTTCCAAGTGATGTTAGGACACTTGCACGAATTGTTTACTCTGCTCATGGCGGTGAAATTGCCATTGCTTTTCTGCGGGGTGGAGTCCACATCTTTTCTGGTCCAAATTTTGCACCAGTAGACAACTATCAGATTAATGTAGGATCTGCAATTGCTGCTCCTGCATTTTCTGCAACCAGCTGCTGTTCAGCTTCTGTTTGGCATGACACAAGCAAGGATCAGACAGTATTGAAAATAATCCGGGTTCTTCCTCCTGCTGTTCCACCTAGTCAAGTAAAGGCCAACTCATCAACCTGGGAGCGTGCAATTGCTGAAAGGTTATTTCTTAAACTCTTTTTAGTATGTTACATGTTGACAGTTTCTTAATTTTCCCATATATTTACTGGCAATTGTGATTTATTTCCTTTATCAATGCTTTGGCTTGCTGTGCTGACATTTGTTAGGATAAGCAGGTTTTGGTGGAGCCTTTTGGTTGGAGTTGATTGGTGGGATGCTGTGGGCTGTACACAGAGTGCTGCTGAAGATGGTATTGGTAAGGAGGTGCAAATTATTAAGTGCTGCTACCATTTTTTGTTTTCTTGAAGTCTGTGCTAGGGAAATTTAGAAAAAGGGATCAAGCAATTTACTTTGTTTCGTATATGCACTCTGCTATAAAGCAGCCACATAGCATGCTATTGATGCTCTATATTGATGAGCTTTTCTTTTCCCCCTTTCTGGTTTCAGTTTCGCTTAACAGTGTTATTGCAGTCTTGGATGCGGATTTCCATTCTCTTCCTTCTGCTCAGCACAGACAGCAGTATTGTCCTGTATGTTTCTGTGAACTATATTACCATCAGCTTCGGTAGTTACTTCCTCTTATATATTACATTGTCAGCTCCAGGGGTGTCTTATTATTTTTATTATTTCAAATAAAGCTTTTAATCGAGTGTTATATGGATATAATGTTACTTGGATTATGGACCCGCAGCAAATGTTAATAGTAGCAATTTGAATCTCGCAAGTTGTAGGCACAATATTTAGTAATTGTCCTTACGAAGTAACTCGTGGATGACAGAGAGCTTAATTTCATGTTGCACTTTTCATAGTTGACATTTCATTTGAGGTCCACGACATGATGCCATAAAGCTTCTTATTGTGTTTGGAATCATAAAATGATTTGATTTGTAAATGCAATCATTTGTTTGGAACTGAAAAAATTTAAGAAAAGAATTCAATTGCAATTCCATGGAATTCCATTGTTTTGATTTTAAAATCCTTTCACTTTTGGTAGAATTTGTCACAAAATGAATTAATTTTAAAATTTAAACACAAATCAAATCAATTCATTTTCTTTTTTAATCATACCAAACACAATTTAGTGTATTTTAAACATAAAAATTTATTTCCAAATCAATTTAATTCCATTAACTATTTTATCATTACAAACATAAAGTTTAACTTACAAATAAAATCAATTCCTAATTTTATTCATTCCAAACGCTACCAATGGGAAGCTATGCTGACAGTTTCACCAGATGATCATGCTTAGCTGGCCTCTTTTGTTTTACTATGTTTGCATCTGGCACAGCAACCCCCTCCCAGCACCACACAGAAAAAGCTTGACATTATTTAATTGTTTGTTAGCTATTTCATTAAGTCATTTGAATTATTGGTGTTTTAGTCTGTCTCTGCTTTTTAAACCTTCTGACAATCTGTCAAGGTCTCACTTTTCAACCAAACTTGCACTATCCTTTTTCCTTTTAGTTAAGCAACATTGGCTTTATTCTTTCTGTTTCTTATGTTTATTGAAGTGTTTTCACGCAGGCATGTGGTTTGATTTTGTATAATTGCAGAGTCTAGACAGGATAAAGTGTAGGCTACTTGAAGGATCAAATGCTCAAGAGGTCAGGGCAATGGTTCTGGACATGCAAGCTAGGTTGTTGTTGGATATGCTTGGGAAGGGAATTGAGTCTGCTGTAATAAATCCTTCAGTTTTAGTGCCTGATCCTTGGCAAGTATCTAGTGAGACATTATCCACCGTTGACCCTGAAGCAGTGTCTGTTGAACCTGCACTAGTTCCAAGTATTCAGGTCTGCTTTGTTTGCAGTTTTAATCACTTGTTTCTTATTTTGTTTAATGAGAAGTTCCATAGTCCAAATGCAGCTTTTCGTGCATACTTTGCATTATTTAATCTTGCCATCCATGCTTTTATTTATATCCACAAATGCAGAAGAACTGAAATTCTTGCATATAAGTACACTGTATCGATAAGAATACCTATCATCTTCTTGAATGTGTCCGTGTATTATTAAAACTTTCAATTCCTTCCCTTTTATGACTGGGGTGACATTTTTTGAATTTGCTGAACATTTTGACTGTATGCTTGTAATCATTTCAATATTATGCAGGCCTATGTTGATTCGGTTCTTGATCTGGCTTCTCATTTTATAACACGATTGCGGCGTTACGCAAGTTTCTGTCGTACATTGGCAAGTCATGCTGTGACTGCAGGGACTGCAAGCACCCGAAATATTGCTGCTAGTCCTGCTGCCCAAAGTTCTGCAATTCCTGCTTCAAGTCAGGGTCGGTTTGCATTTATATGTTACATTTGTTTGGAACAAACATTATGTTACGGTTTGTCTGATTTTACAAAATTGTATATATATCTATACTTCTGAACTCTTGTCATTATGGATCTTTTTTATTTGTCACAGAAAATTATCAGTTGTCCTACCCCCTTGAATGTCTTCAATTATTTCAACCATCAGCATGATCTTTACTGTTTCTTTTATGTTTCAAAATAAAGCAAAGGCATCGTTTTCCAGGAGGTCAAAATGGTACAACCAGTTCTAGTGGAAGCACACAGATGCACGCTTGGGTACAAGGGGCTATTGCCAAGATTAGTGGCACAACTGATGCGGTGTCCAACCCAACTCCTAACCCCCCAATCAGTGGCCCTCCATCATTTATGCCCATTAGCGTTAATACAGGAACGTTTCCTGGAACACCTGCAGTCCGACTTATTGGGGACTGTCATTTCCTTCATAGGTTATGTCAACTTCTGCTCTTCTGTTTTTTCTTTCGACGATCACAACTCCCCCGCTATATGAGTAGTGCACATAGAACAGCTGATACAAATACACAAAAGCCTCAATCTAATGCCTCTGCTCCTGGCAAGGTGGAGGAGGTTGCAAAACCAGTCTCAGCTGTAGTTAAGTCCGATGATGGTCAGACAAGTCGAATTGGTCAGCTTGTGCCTGGGGCAAAAGGAGGTGAAGAACCAGCTCCTGGGCGTTCAAGACTTGGTACTGGAAATGCTGGTCAAGGATATTTATTTGAAGAGGTATAACTTTATTATGAGTTATCTGAAAGCTTCAATTTCAGTGATTTTTGTGTCTTGCATAAATATGCTTTGGAAGTCGTGGTAATTCCTTCTTCTACTTACAGATACTGACTGTTAATCTTACTAAAGATCTTACTGCACTGGTAATGCAGGTCAGGGTTCTTTTTCTAATACTTTTGGATCTCTGTCGCCGAACTGCTGGGCTGCAACACCCGCTACCAGTTTCTCAGGTGGGGAGCAGCAACATTCAGGTTCGGCTCCATTATATTGATGGGAACTACACCGTACTGCCAGAAGTTGTGGAAGCATCCCTTGGCCCACATATGCAGGTAACTGCCTGTTTTCTCATTCTAAGATTTGTGCTTTCATGGAGACAAATTAAACTAGTTATAATTAGTATTCCATGAACATGATATATTATTTCATAAAACATGATTTTCCTCATTCCGTTCCAAAATAAATATTTTTCACTTTTTAGGTACATTTACAAATCAATGTATCTAGACACAAATCAATTGTGTTCAGGTACATTAATAGTGAAGGAGGCATTTATTTTGGAATTGAGGGAGTATTTAATTGATGATATGAAAATGCAACGTAATAGTGATAAAAAAAGATGAACGTTAATCAAGTAGGATTGCAAAGGGGCTCAATTATCTTTGTTTACGTAGTGATGCCTTCTAAATTTCTGATTTAGTGATAGAGCAGAGTGTTAAATTGATGCAGATGATTGAAAGGTAAGCTTTTGACAATATACAGGCTTGTTCTGTTTTGTTTTTTGTTTCTTTTGGGTGCATTAAAATCCCGTGAATGTCCCTGGCCCAGAAACTAAATACAAAATGGACTGTGCAGAACATGCCCCGTCCTAGAGGTCCAGATGCTGCTGGTCTTCTACTACGTGAGCTAGAACTTCACCCCCCAGCAGAAGAGTGGCATAGACGGAGTATGTTTGGTGGACCTTGGTCTGATCCAGATGATGTGGATTCTGCAAATGATGCACCAAAAGTAGTTAGTTCGAATCCACTTGATTTCAGCTCATTGGAAAATGGCGACGTCTACTATGGAGCCGATGGCTTATGGCCTAGGAAGCGCAGGATGTCTGAACGAGATGCAGCTTTTGGATTGAATACTTCTGTGGGCCTGGGAACTTATCTTGGTATAATGGGATCTCGAAGGGATGTTGTTACTGCACTATGGAAGACTGGCCTTGATGGGGTCTGGTACAAGGTTTGGAAATATATCTTGGTCCTTTGTTTCTATTATTTTCTATCTCCTGCACTGAGTATAAAATTTTATCAATGCCAGACTGGTTATTGTGGTCAATAAGAACCAAATTTGTAAGCAAAGCCATTCCCTTGGTGGTAGTACAAAATTAATGAGCGATACTTGTCTTTATTCTTCCGCCTGCGCCTGCACCAGCGCCAGCACCAGCACCAGGCAGATAATAGTCTATTTTCTGATTCTTGTGTTTACTTGTGTGTGGTGCAGTGCATAAGATGCATGCGGCAGACTTGTGCTTTCGCGTCACCAGGTTCCACCAACCTTCCTAGTCAAAATGACCGGGAGATTTGGTGGATCAGCCGCTGGGCTCACTGCTGTCCAATGTGCGGTGGAACATGGGTTAGAGTTGTATAGCTGGCTGGCCCGGCCGGCTTCATTTCATACTTATTATCTCGCAAGCTGCTCTTTGGTGAGGAAGCATTGCATATATATACATATTTGTGGACATCAGAAATTGAATGTAGATGGAATGCTCACTGAAATTGTATAGTAGAGGAGAGGTGTATATTTACCATGGTTCTGAAAACTGGACCGGTTGAAGCGGGAACCGGTATGCCATTTGGTCCAGGTTATGCCTAAAAACCGCCTCTTCAAGAACCAGCTGAGAACCGCTACAAACCGCTCGGGAACTGCCAAATCAATCCAATGTTTTTTTTTAATAAGAAAGATGCAAAATGGCATCATTTTAGGTTTTTTTTTTTAAAAAAAAAGGTCTAAAATCTCATTTTTTCCTAATTCTTTTCCATTTCTGGTGTGAGAAGTAGTAACTTGAGAGATTTGATTTATATGGATAATATTTGTTTTGATTAAGAGATGAATTGTATTATGTTCTATGGATTTTGTTGATATCTAATTTAATTTTTAGTTATTTTATGATATATAAATAAAGATTTTATTATATACTGGTTATATTTCGGTTGAATTTTCGATTAAACCAGTTGAACCTCTTAACCATTGTTCTACTGATTTGATGTCTGGTCTAGTTTTATAACCTTGATATTTACATGACAGATTCATTATCATTTATCAACATGTTATCATTGTGGTTACCAAACAATTCTGTAGTAATTTATCGGGATGTAATTTTTTTGGGAATTATGGTTAAGTCTAACCAACAAAAGTAGGTGTTATGTATGGAGTGTTAATAGTTGCTCCATCAAGCTGTATAGTAGTAGCTCATTTAGGATACATAACCTTTAAAATTGACTCGAGACACCATATCAAGCATGGCATATGGAAAATTGTTGGAATTCACAGAACTTATTATTATAGTTTTATATGCAAATTTCCTTTCACCTAAATAAGTCTCACATTGTCATCAAATTTCCATTACATTTCTTTGCAGTTCAATTTTGATCCATCTTTAAAGCTCATCTGTTGATGAATTGCTACATTATGAAAAATAGTTTGCTATGATAATAATTCCCCTTTCCATATATTGTCATTTGTGGCTATTGAGGAGGCAGGATAAGGATAAAACTGAATAAAGATAGCATTGATTAATGTTTGTGAAGATACTATTTGTATTTATTCATTTTTTTTATTTTATACGTTTTTTTAATTAAGTATGCTCTTATGAAGATATATCAAAAAGTCATAAGCCTTGATGTGCGGAAGCTTCACAGGCTGTGGCAACCCTTTGATTGGAAGAAAATAAAAAAGAAAAGAATAATAAATAACGAATGATAAAAACAAAAGTTTTATATAAATAACGAATGGTAAAAACAAATGTTTTATAGTTTTTTTAATATAAATATCATCACCATAAAGTTGTTATGCTAGTAGTATTACGGTAAAGGATCTACTCGCCACGAAAAATTAGAGTAATGTTGGCCACACATTATTCATATATAACAGACGAGGTGTCGGCGTGTGAACGAATAGGTGTTTTTTAATTATTGTGATACTAATACTAATAGTAATTAATGTGAATATAGAAATGCGAGAAGCTGAGCAGTAGTGGTATGTTTATTTAAATTCTCAAAAATTATGTCGAGGGACCACTACATGAATCTAATAATCTGTGGGTCTCACTTGTGCTTGTGGGGCGTTAATGTATATCCAATCCTCAGAATGCAAAACAAGAACTTCCGGTTATTCATAGTAAAAAATTACCATAGTAGTGTTCCACCCTCAAGCAAAAATATGTACACAACAACGGAACCAAACCAGAAAATACAGATAATAAAAGGGCTAAAATCAAAGAGTCACCCCACGTTACAATAACTTCCTCTTAGCCCAAAAACATTAAACAATTAAAAAAGCTTCGGTTGTATGGTCAAATTAGTCAAGGTTTTTAGCCCCAAGTAGCCCAATTGGCTTCACTTCCAACACGTGGCATCATTTGGTTCCTAGATTGGGAGTCGACATTGAAGTTGGCCCCACACATAACTCCCTCGCTGTCAATACGAGGCATTGCTTTCATCTTCCTCGTAGGATGCTCAAAGCTCAAGAGACCATGCTCACTATGAAACATGCACCCTGCAATTTCAAGACCATTTATGCATTAAACTCTGAACAAAAATATCACCCTTTTATGGTTACTATGCTCCTGCGAGTCCCAAGTTAATTTTTCCATCATCTTACAGTTGTATTAATTTGATCCAAGGGTGTGTATAAGTACAAAATTTTATACAAACGATTTAATTTAATTTACATACCAGTTGGGAATGGTGCAAATGATTTAGCACAGCTTGCTTTGATAAGCTCAAGGTTTTCAGAAATGACTACTGACCCATCAGGTGCAATGCCCCAGAAGAGCCCAATTTGACCATTAGAACCCTGCTCAAACATAAACAAATTGTATGTGGGGAATAATTAGTACAATAGTGGTCAAGGGGGCACCTTGGTCCATTCAATTAACACATTATCAATTCACGCATTTCCCTTCCTTTTCCTTATTAATTACATGGTCCAGTCCAATATTATTTAGAATTTAGAGGCTCAGAGAGAGAGAAATTAAAGGGACTTACAGCTGCAACAAAAACTGTTCCATCCTTGTTGTCATAGATGACAAATCCAAAACTGCCTTCAAGTTCTTTGAGGACCTGATCAGCTGGGTATGGACCCCTGTCACGGAGGGTCCTATAGGCTTCAGTGATGAATAAGGCCTCATTTGTTCCCTTTGATAGCCCATACTGCTTGTTCAGCTGGCTAAGGTTGTGCAGGCTCCCCATGAAAACACAGTATATGTTGTCCACACCACTAAACAACCTGTGACATGATTAATTTCTACATTAATTCATCATGTCCAAGCATGAATATTGGCGAGCTAATGTACTGATTATTTTCAAAATATATATCAGGCAATTAACTGACCAAATGGTTTTCATTCTTTTTATGAAGTTTATATAAGCCATAATTTCAAACATATATATGTATATACCTTTGATGAATGGAGGGCTGGTTTGATGGTGGGGAATAAGCTAGTAAAGCATCATTTCCAAAGTTCATGCAGAAAGCATTGGAGGAATTGCAGGACATGAAGGCCTGAAGGATCTCATGAGGAAGCTTAGGCTTGATGGATGAATTCAAAGAAGCTGGACTGTTGAGCTCCTTGGGTGCATTCACCATCTTCTCCTTGAAAATTCCCAACATATTTGATTTGCTTCTACAGTGGAGAAGAAGAAGAAGAGAGAGGAAGGGATGGACAGTACCGAATTAAAATCAGCAATGCAAATAGCAGCAGATGGAGAATGAGATTGTGTGATATGTCCTTTGAGAACGGATAGTGATAGGAGAAATGAGTTATCCATGGTTAGGTATATATAGATACAAAATTTGACTGGAAGGTGGGAAGCGAAAAGAGAGAGCGCATCAACGTGGCAATTCCATCCAAACAATCAAGGAAAGTTGATTATGAACAAGAAAAGTGAAATATCATATTGTTCAATATATGCTTATATTATTATTAATTATTAAATAAATGATAAGATTTGTTGGGAAGATAATATAGACAATTAAAATGGACGTCAGAAAAGATTTAATTTGTTTGAGGGGACTTACATGTGGGCGTTGACAACGTAACGTGGCAGAGTCATGAGAAACGAGAAAAATATTGTATTTAATTAGCCTTATCCTAAACATTAACATTAGCAATTTAGCACATCAGGTTTATGTTTAAATATATTTTTCCCACTGTTTGTGCTGTATAAGCAAGATGGAGTCCAACAATTCGACACTGCTATATATTATACAATAATGCGTAACTGCTTTTTGCTACCAACATTTTTATATTTTAATTTTTTTTAACTAATATTCCTACAATACTTATCAACAAAATTCTAATTACCCATGCAGAGTTAAATATTCTTTAATGGGCCAACGAGAACTGTAAGGAAAGAAAGACGTATAATTAAATAAATAAATGGAAATTAATAAGATTAGATAGCATCCCAGAATCTAGTCATGGACACGTGATGTGATGAGATATGAGGTGGAGGTGATCGATTGCATGTAAAAACTGGGGACACGGAAAACGAGGAGAAATAAAAAGAATGTGGGACCAGGCAAGGGTCTTATCCATATGTTATGTAAGTTATGACACTGATCCGACTCAGCCTCTTCCAACAAAAACCGTGTCCTGCTATCTCCACATCGTGCCGGATTCCCGTCATTTTCCTTTTTCTGTTTGAATAGGAATAATAGTAATTATTCACGTTGCAGTTTCAAAGGAAAGGTTTGTTTTTAATTGACGGTGCAATATTAGACATTTTTTATTTTTCGGTGTCATAGTCTCAGAAGCATCCGTTGGTACGTATCTTTAAGGTCCTTTTCTTTAGAATTATTTTTGAAATAATTGGAATGAACAGAATTGATTGTAGAAGAATTAATTTTTTTTTAAAAGAATTATTTGAAAGTAATATTAAAAAGATAAATTTTAAAGAATTAATGAGATATAAAAGTAAAAGTTAAATTTTGATGGTGTTATTTTAGCTTGGTGTTTAATTTTGATGGTGTGAAAGTCGTCTATTTGAGGTCGACAAAGCACGAACTAAAATCACAATTCCATAAATCCATGCTTTAGATTGATATAATATTTTCCTTTAAAATATCAGTTTAACGTTTTATTTTCATTTAATACCTTAAAGACCCTACTAACATTCATATGTGAAATGTAGTAAATCACAGCGTTTCCAAGACGGTGTCTAACGCGTCAAACATCGACGTAACATAATTGCTTTCTTCAAAGCTCCTCTTCCTAATTCCTAAATCCTAGGTGGTCCACTACCGAATCGTTTGCAAGTTTAAGCTAAGACTAAATCCAATTCAATTAATTGTTGACCCATTAAGAGCACAATTCATTTACTGTATACGCTTAAATATCAAGAAAGAGAAAATTGGATTGGGTATTAAATTAGTTAGGGTACTAATTCAAATGTTTAAATGTCCAACCGATTCAATCCGGGTTTAACCGGAACATAATAAAATATACATAAATATATACATATAATAAATTCAAAAGCAAAAAACCCATATTAAATCATCAACATTAACATAACCAATACAAAATAATATTGTTCATAAGCCTATAATAAATATTAGTGCATGACAGAAAAAAAAAAAAAAAGCCCACTAATAGCTGCACTCACACTGAGCAAGGGTTTGTGATTTATGTACTACTGCAATGCGCCCCTCCATAAAGGAAAAGTGGCAAGAAGATTTGATAATAAGGGATCTCGATGCCAAGAAGGTGGTCTCAAGCTGTGAACTTCATGTTGCATCATCTACCATTGCCATCTCGTACCACTACCATTGTCCCTGATCTTTGTTGTGAAAAGTCTAATTCGATTATTGCAAAAGGAGAAGATTCCAATGCAAATCACAATGTCCACCATTCATTCTTTCTTCTCCTTCTTGATCCTCTCTTTTCTTGGTATACGTTTGTTGTTGTGTCTACTCAATAGAGGCAGAGATACGAAAGCACGTAGGTAGGCCATCTCGTACCACTACCATTGTCCCTGATCTTTGTTGTGAAAAGTCTAATTCGATTATTGCAAAAGGAGAAGATTCCAATGCAAATCACAATGTCCACCATTCATTTTTTCTTCTCCTTCTTGATCCTCTCTTTCCTTGGTATACGTTTGTTGTTGTGTCTACTCAATAGAGGCAGAGATACGAAAGCACGTAGGTAGGCCACATCACGTTGCGAAGGTGAGCAGCAGTGGCTAGTGGTATCGTGGACAGCAAGGCGGGGCAATGCGGAGCAGCGCAAGGACCAGAGGGTGGAGCAATCATCGGAGAAGAAGATAGAGATCTAAATCTGAATCTTGCTGGTTTTCCTTTTTTTAAAGAAATATCTGAACCAAGAACTTGAGAAAACCAGACCGGTCCACTGATTTTCACGATCTTGACCAATTTTAACTGATTATTGACCGATTTTGAGTCCATCCAATTTTAGATGCTCAATCAAACCGGCTAGTCTGTTGACCAATTCCCAGCAGACTGGCTAGTCCGGTCCAATTTTCTCTTCTATGTTAAATATACCAGTAAAATATTTACTATTCAAAACTAAACTCATTTGTGAATCATTTTATTACGCGTGAATGTAACCTTTATACCATATTATATTACATTGATATCATATACATTTCCCCAATTATCCATAAGTTTAGATAGTTATCAATAAACATTGTAAATAACCTTACTCATAATCTCATATAAGTACACTAAAAAAATGTAAAACAAAACTATTCATAAAGATGAAAATTAATGAATTCCGACCGAAAAAAAAGGAAATCAATGATACAAAACACCCAATAAAAAGACTTTGATGAATCTAATCTTTACCACCAACAATTGTTAAAAGTGATTTTTCACATTAATGACAATATCATCAATGTATGATATACAAGAAATACTACAGATTATATCTGACAAAGTCAGTTCAAGATTATATTCATATACTATGCTTGAGTTAGGAAAAGACACTTTACATACTAATCCCTATGGCTATATCCACTTATACATCATACTCCATAGTATGATATTTTTCTTCAGGATAATAAACGGCAGTCACAAGATTGCCCCCAAATTTCCTACCATTTAGTGCATTTTTTGCAGCCAAAGAACCAGTATTATCAGAGTATTCCAAGAACACCTGCAGGGGAAACCGTTAGCACCTCCAAACAATTGTTGAGTTTTCATTATTCCTAGTTCCTACCACATGAAGAGTCTCTATACTTAATTTGTCAGCACATTATAGATAAAAATTAAACCCTTTAAAGGACATTTGAATTCCACGTGAAAGCTTATAATCATTGTCACTCGAGGTACATGATAAAAGTAATGCATCACATAGCAACTGAGGGAAGCAAGAACTGAAATGCATCATCACAAGTGAACTAACCACACACCTTTCCAATACCCGGAGGCAGCTCTCCACTGTGATTTGGACGAGGAATAACAACATTCACCAAGGTCCCTATACAGTCCAACAAAGTAGAAGAAAGCATATAAGTCAGAAGCTCATGAAGTAGCGGACATTCCATAACAACCCTTATAATCTCACGGCAAAATATAACATACTAACAATAGCAGTGAAGGGAGCACCGCAGTTCCAAAACTACAATGACAAGAATATATAAAAGGAGCATTCATAGTAGAGCAGGCATAAGCAATATATTTTGATCTGATTTCAATAATCCAATAAACTCCGGCATTGCATTGTTATCATACGCAACTCCAGAAAGACAAACTTTTACAACAAATTTAAATGTGCACCAACCATCGTACCACATTACTATCGGGCATTTTTAAAGGCCTCAGGTCCCCAGAGAGAGAGAGAGAGCTAACTTGTTTCATTGAAAAAATTGAATTCAAGACTTATTTGAAACTCCTCTACTGCAAGCTAGAAGATGCAGACCCAGACATAAGTTTGACAGCCTTAAAGAAGATGGCCAATGCAGATAGTTTTCTCAAAAGTAACGAGTTTTAAAGAATTTTCAGAGTACAGACAGATAAACAACGTTTGTTCCCCTGAAGATCTAATTACATCCCGTTAACAGATCCAACTCATCCAACAAACAGATAAAATGTAATTTAATGACTTAATATCCACACCTAAGCAGAAAAATAAGTGATGGGACAGATTACACAAAATGCATACCAAATTTGCAGCACTCATCCCGCATGTCTTCTAATATTTCTTCATACTCATCATCATCCCTCAACTGATCCGTTGAAATGGCCTTTGACCAGGGAAGAAGGTGTAGGTAAAGACAATCAAAGGTCAATTAAATCAAATTGTTAACAACCAAAATATATGCTTGATAGGCAGGAAATGTAGAGGGGGAAAAATAAAATTGAAAGCGTATCAAACAAATGGATGAGCTCCAGATCCAGTATTCTTAGAAATAATGAAATTCTGCATGTAGAAAACAGAATCACCTCCGTCAAACATAAAACTTTAGTGGGACTTTCATTGCTTGTAGTTGACACACTTTCCACGCCTGGAATATTTAACCCACCAACTTCCAAAGCTATTTTCTGTTAATGTAAGAATATGAACAATTAGAAGCAATAATAGATGGTAAAAAAGCAGAAAAAGAAAGAAGGCAAAAGTCAATGTGGCTCACCTGCATAGCTATATGCTGTTGTGCCCGTGCAAACATGTGTTCCTGTTCTGTTTTAGAATGTCCACTGCCCAAGAAGTGCATTATAATGAATTTCATTGATCAAAACAAAAGCAGAAAATAAACAATTGAATACTTAATCTTTTAGAAAATAGAAAATGTATTGAAGAGTAAAGCAACAGTGGTTTAGAAATATACAAAATTCATCTACATAACTTTTAACTTCCTTATTCCATGTTCACATAATGATCAGAAGCAATACAAGCAGGAGAAAAAAAATAAGGGTATACCACAATACCACAAGAACAGAAGATTAACTGTTATCAAAGCCAAAAATTGCAGAGGCATGATAGCATAATGGAATGGTATATTCCACATATCAGTAGTAAAGAAACTAGGATTAATCAGTGCCAGGGGATTCAGGGGTATAGTAATTAGAGATTTAGTAGATTCCTTGTTCTCGATTAAGTTCAATTTCCTATCCAGAAGCAACTACTTAAGGTTTCTTAAGATAGTAGAATTGAAACTTAGGTTTGCCAACTACAAAGGACTAACTGACTGTTTAGCAGTTCAGTATAGTTTCAGTTAGTTAGTTCCTCCTCTGTTGTCCTTTCTTCTTCTCAATCCAAATTTTGCCCATCTATTTGTGTATTAGCAAGTCCCTTATCCATGTGCATATTTTATGGTGTAGGAAGATATTAAAGGAAGAGATGTTGGAAAGTGTGTGCCACCATAGTCATACAGAAATGCTGAAAACATAAGGGTTTATCTAACCAGTGCCCTAAAGACATGGTTAAGGAATTGATAAAGGAAATTTTCACATGGAAAAGTGGAGTTTTTATGTTCTCAAAGCAGGGGACCCACCACAAAGTGTTGATACTTACTCTCTGTAGCATCCTTAAGCAATGCCCTAAGGGCACTAGTTAGCAAAACACAGAACATAACTAGGTAATATTCAAGAAAATAACTGCGTTATTTCAGTAAAAAGGCCAACCTGACAGTAGCTCGCCTTACAGTCAATGTTTTATCACCCATTTTAAGACCATTAAGAGAGGCACAAGCAATGTCTGTTACTGCTGGATCCTGGTAAGATTGTACCCAAAAAGCAAGTTTTAAGAAAACTATATAGCAAGCTGTATACAACATAAACTGTAAAGTAATTGCTAGAAAAAGAAACGCTTGAAGATACTGTGCTACAACTTTCTTCACCTGATAGGTGCAGAAACCATATCCTTTAGAATTTCCAGTGTCTTTATCCCTAACTAGATCAAAAGCCCGGAGAGGACTGCAACAGGTAAATGTCATCACAACATAAATATAGGTAAGTTTATGTTTGTAAAGAAAATTCATCCACATGGATGGAAAACCAAATAAAACCCTACAGCCAAGCTTTAAATAAATACATGATAACCTTACCCAAAACTTTGTAGCAATTCTCTTATTTGTGCTTCAGTGAAGTAGTATGGGACCCCACCCACAAAGATTCGGTCTTGCCCCTCAGTTCCACCAATGGCGCTGGAAATAAATCTAGATTGGTCAGAACCGAAAAACTGGAGATTCCATTTTTTGGAAACAAGATATTTCAAAAATTATGCAAAACCCATTTAAAATATAAATATACACATCACAAACAAATAGAGGGGCTAACTTACCCAACAGCAAGTCCAACAGCAGATAAATTAAGGTGTGGACTAGGCTGGCTAGGACCTAGAGCAGCAGCTAATGAAGGGTTATAGTCTGTTGGCCTACGAACCCTCACAGCAACACCCTAAGTTATCACAAGAAACAAGTTAGTCTCTGGTGTTATGACACATATTAACAACAATAACCAAGTCTTTTTCCATGAGGTGGAGTCAACCACATGAATCAAACAATACCATTGTACTCTATCATAAGCCATGTCGTATACATGTCATTTAAATGTAAGTCCTTCTAAATTGTTTTGTTTATTGTATTCTTGGCCTCCTTCTACCTCTAATGATTGGGCTACTGTACATCTGATCAACTTTTTTACTGGGGCTTCTATAGATCTTGTTTTCACACATATTCGGTTGAAATTACCAGGCATTCAGGTGTCTATGTGACAAATTCCAAACGAAAGGTCCGACTATTCAGTCTGTACGAAGCAATAGGATGAGAATACACTAGATTATAGCCTCTTATGAATACGCAGTAAAGAACTTAACATTTGTGCAAGAAGATTACTTTACCACCAACAAATCTGAATCATTCAGACATGACTTATGATGAAAGGTCAATGGATGGATCATCCAATTGACAAACTCATTCAATTCCTGCTATTGTTTATCTCACTTTGATATAGTAACACCTAATGACAGCATTGCAAAATATTAACATGGCAGTGCTTGCCTCAAATATTATTCCATCCAATGCCATTGCATTACTAGCTTCTTCAACAGTTCTCATCTCCACAAATGCAAATTTCTTCTCATGATTGATGTAGACATTGACAACAGAATCACCTATACATAAGAAAATCTTGAATAAACAACACAACTAAGCAAGTACACAGAGTGATCAATTGACACTATAGCAACACTCACGAGACATACGTTACATGCCATTAAATATAAAAAACAATAATAATGTGATCAAAAGCTCTATGTTTTGTTTGACAAGTTCAAATGTAAGAAAATTATCAATATTCGATGGCAGACCTAAATTGTCCAATTTTTCTTATGTTCAAAAGGAAATATCAACACATAATTACTTGTAATTTAAGGATTGGATCAATGAAAACAACATTCTACTTTAAGTTATAGTGTAAAGTGTGCCAAGTTTTATAAGGTGTCTGACTAAAACATAAAACAATATTGCATATTTGACCTGCTCCAGCAGAATTCCCCCCAATAGCAATCATGACATGGCTGAAGAATGCAGCAATTGCCTGTTTCATAAATAAAAGAAGGTCAAAAATAATCCCAAAAGCACAGGGAAACAATTTTTAGGTTGAGTAAGTTGCAATATAATCCTAGGTTACCAGAACAATAAAGGAAAAGGGGGAAAGCTACCAGATCAATTTGTGGAAGGCAGAATACTTAGTTGAGAGCCAAAACACACAGAGAAAGAGCGAACCTGTTCATTAGTCAAAGGAGGAAGCCCACCAACATAAACTCGCCGTGCATGCCTTGTAGCCTTTAGAACAAGAAAATATAAATTGTCATAAATACATATTCTCCTACAAAGACAAGTATTGACACAGACATATGAAGATTCACACAACCTGCTGTGTCATAGGTTGGACTTGCATTATGGAAAGTGCTCCAATCTGTGAAAAATTGAAATCATCCAGTGTGTTGACAGAATTAAAATAACTGAAAAACTGGTGCCATAACACTCATGACAAACTAGCACCTGTGATATTCCAAACGGTGACAAATTTTGTGAAGTTCCTTGAATCATATGAGTAATACCTGGCAGTGGCCCTGCATTATTAACTTTTATAAAAACAAGATATAGAAATTAATTTGTTTTGTAACTTGCTACTAGATCAAACAAATAAGAGGCCTACAAGCATCCATTCCACAAAAAATAAAGCTGAAACAAGAGAAAATATATCATACCTAATATATAGCATGAAAAATTTAAAAATTTAGATATGAGTTCCATCACTGCAGATGCTGGGGAAATATGTGTCTACCAATAGGAAACTTTTGCTGGTGGAGTGTGAAAGGTCCAGCAACAGAAAGCATAGGCTGTCCATTGAATATGCTACAGGGTGTACGCTGATAGGTAGGACATGCAGCCCAACATTGCCTTCTTACCCAACCACAACAATAAGCCAGAAACACAAAACCACACACAACAGCCAAACAACACAAGAGTGGTTCTCAGTTTCAAAAGTAAATTTATCACTTCAATAAAATACAGAAAATATCAACAGAAAAACTTTAACAAAGGCAACAACTATTGCAGACTGAACATCAGGAAAAAAAAATGAAGCTTATAAACATAATCTAAAGAGGAATCCATACATGCAATGTATTAAATTAAGAGGTTAACATGCAATATAATAAATTAAGAGGTTATGGACAAACCTGAAACAGCAGGTGTAACATCTGCACCAGGTGGTGCCATGTCAAAACCAGAGGTCCTTTTGCTGCAAACACAATCAGACACACTCGAAGATTAGTAAATAAACACAGCTAATCAAAATTAAGAAGCAAACATCAGTTCAAGTGTCTATCAAATTACAATAATATCATACCTATGTAAGAATAGAACATAAGTTAAGGAAAACGTGACATTCAAAATAAATGATTGCCCTATTTTAGCATCTTTTTTTTTTACAGAAATATCTGCATAAGAATTAACATAGAAAAAACTTTTTCGCAAGAAGTCGTTTTCAATATAAGTACCTGTTGCACCATTTGACAGATAAAAGTACAAGAGAACCAATAAACGACAACTAATTAACAGCTTGAAATGCCCTCTATCTTTTCATTATGCTAAAACTGAGTAGGAAAGTGAGGTTAAATCAACAGGTCTAGAAATCATACAATTATTGGTAGTTATTCAAGAGCATGAGGATAGTCTATATCCGACAAGATCAATGGACACACTGAAAATGAAAGTGCCTATACCAATCTGAACGAGAAGGGGATTTGGATCGTGATCTTGATCTTGATCTTGATTCCATACTGGATCTCTTTGTATGTGCTCCATATTTGTACTTAGTTTCTCCATTGCGTACACGGTCATTATGCCTACAAAATGAACATATCTCTTTAATATATGAAACGATGAATAGATGATAGCTACACATAGAAAAGTGCTAATCTATGAATTGCTAAAGAAAATTTAAATTAGAAAAGAGGAGAAAAGGATGATGAATAGTCTAACTCTAACCTATCATAGTCACGGCCCTGGCGACGATTATAACTGTCATATCTGCCCCTTCCCATAAAACCTCCATCCTTATAGTCTCTGCGATGGCGGTCATGAAAAGTCTTCCTCTCCCCATCTCGCTTTCTTGTCCTCAAACTCTCATGATCAGAACCTCGGGAAATTGACTGAAATAATTTAAAAACATTCAATCTTCTTATGATCTCATCAGATCCACATGTCAGAAGTGAAGAAAATAAGCAAGTATACAAACAGCCAAACAATATACACTGCATTTTTTTTTTTTTGATAAAAGAAGAGATCCTCAAAACAAAAAAGATATCAAGAGATCAAAGCTTTCCATTTTCTTAGCATATCACAAATGGAAATCCCTCCAAAGAGGTCATACGCTTTACACCAAACAAACATTATACTTCTAATCCTATCCCACAAAATCCACTTGTTTAAATATACAATTATACATTGCACATTTGAATCATATTACAACAACTGCTCATTGCAGAAAACTTTATAGATAGAGAGGAACGAAGAAAATACGAACCACAAAAACAAATCACATAAAAAGAATCCATTGCTATCTGATGCTATCACTATTCCACTTGGCAAGCCACATAAAATGCTGATGCCTTTAACTCCACTACTGCAGGTCATGAAAATAACTTCATGCCTCTTCCTCAATCATGCGTCAATTATGAATATAGCATAAAATCCAAGTTTAAACAAAAAACTGTAATTTGCCTCATTTCAGCTGGTAAATAACAGTAACCAACCTTCAGCTCTGCCACAAGCCCAAATCTTTTCATTTCATGATTTTCACATGGTTGAAATCAAAAACGAAAAAAGAAGGCACCCCAGCGTCTGATCCATGAACTTAATTGGACTACAAACAAACCACATTATCATTGCAAACAAAGTTACTAACCTAAAGATGCAATCAAGCACACCAAACAAAAACAAACACCCACACACACCAAAAAAAAAAAGTATTGATTCATAAATTCCAGAAGCAACAAAGAACCATATACGCAGGGAAATGAAGCTTCCAACCAGAGTTTTTTTGGGGAAAAATATAAGATCACCTTATCGGGGGATGAACGACCACGAAGGGAAGCGTGACTTTCGATATCAGACATTGTATACAATGCAAGGCAGCTCTGGAATATTGAAACCCTAAATTACTTTGCAGCGTGATGAAATGAAATGCCAGTGCATCAAGACTTACTATTAAAAATCTTTTTTTTTTTGGTATTATATTAAAAATCTTTTTATTTGCATTTGCAACCGACCGTGAACGGTTTTTGGGCTATGATATTTTAAGAAAATGATTTTTTTTTCATTTGATATTTTTTAATAAGATCATTTGAAAAAGTAGAAATTGTTTTACGTTTCGACGCTATATCAATTTATATTTGTATATAATGTTTAAAAATATTTATTTATTATTAAATATCTTTATTATATTATATAAAATATCGTTTTTTAGAAATAAAAATTCAAGATTCTCAAAAATATTTTTTTCTTAATTTTTCCCTTGATTTTACTTTAATTAAAAATATTTAACCAATCATACTAAAAAATATGAAAAGATCTTCCTTTCATAAAAAAAAATTACCCAATAATAACAACCAAACGAGCTCTTTTTGAAAAACAATAAATTATTGATCCATAAAATAACATTAAATAATTGGAAAAAAATGTTATTTGGTGTTTTTATTTTTTAGCTATGTTATTTGGTGTACTTCAATTTTGGTGCATTGAAATTTTTTCAGTATTTTTATTTATTGAAAAAAATATGTTATGATATAGTATTAATTTAAAAAATAAATATGGATAAAGAGTAGATAGTAACAATAATAATAAATTTATACATTATGATGGGATTAATTTTGATGTATTATTAATATAATTATCATCCAATCATATATACTTCTATTTGTAAGGATTTTAGTATATAATTGACTCAAACACTTTTGTTAATGTGATAGGACGTGATTGAATATCTATATAAGAGTTTTTTAACATTAATAATATATCAAAATTAAATCTAATACTATCGGTGTCATATTGTTATTATTATTATTATTATAGCTTTTTATTACATATAAATCAATTGAAATCATTTTTATTTTTAAAAAAGTGAAATCAATCGTTATATTTTGGCCGAATCTTATGACTTTGTCCCCAATAAAAAAATCTTTTGTTGGTTCCTTCTTATGTGGTTCTAAGTATGTTTAGAACCGTATGGTAACGAAATCCTAACCATTTATATTGGGATTTAATGATTGAGATTATATGGTCTTATATAATCTTTGAAGTTAGAAATTTGACCACTAAAAAACTATAAATCAAAAAAATAAAATATGCAGGGTGACCATCAATGATTTGAGAAGGTTAAATATTTTTAAAAATAGTTTTATTTGTTTTACCATTTACCCACAGTTTTTATTATTTTTCCATTTCTCACCCATCCTCACTTGTCGCCTTGTTGGTCCTTCTCTCTTCCTTCCAACCTCCATAGGTGGTCAGTGGTTACCGCAATATGGCACCCTTCTTCCGGCAACGTTAATGCTTCACCATGAGGATTCATTGACAACAACAAAGTGGAGGAAAAAACACCCATTTAAAATTAAAAAAACATTAGTTACTTGAATAAACAGAAAAAATATTAATTACGAATATGAACCATTTTTAATATACATGAATATGTATGGGTTTTACCACAGATTTTAAATTAATATGAATCTGTGGGGTCATGCGTATTCACGTCTGAGGCGCCAAATCTTTCACATTCGTTGGAATCTGTAGAGCGTCGTGTTCGTATTTATTTGGAATCTGGGCGTGCGTGTCGTATTAACAAATGGATATTTTCACGTGATGATAGTTATTTTTTTGTTTTGCTTTTCATTTTATTTAAGAGTTTTAATTTTGATCCACTGATAATGTGAAATAGTTTTACACTGTCATCCAATCAAAACATGTAGTATGAATGACTTTTCAGGTAGTGGATATAAAAGTCAACTATCATGGCTTATATATATGACAATACATGATTGGATGATTATGTAAAAAAATTTATACTGTCAGTGCATAACAATTAAATTCTTTATTTAATTTATAAGTTTAATATCAAACCACCAGTGAACTTTTAATTAAAAATTATTTAGTTTAGGATTTACAGTGGTAAAATTTAGACCCTTAAAATCTATATATTTAATTAATTTAAGATAGTTTTGTGTTTAAAATTAACATTGATGACTAATTTTCTTAATGTTTTATTTTTTTTATTATTATGGATTGATATTTAGTAATATATTTATTTCATTTATGTAACCGCATCGAGTATTGCAACCGAGACGCTACAACGCATCGGCACCCTATGCTCGCATGGAGTATTGTCTACGGCATGCAAGGTTTTTGGAGGTTGGCAACTTTGGCAACTTCCACTACGAGTCAGCACTCATCAGTGCACTTTGGTAGAGAGATGGCATCTAGAGACACAAATATTTCATCTTCCATATGAAGAGTGTACTATCACTCTATAGGATATGGCATTGCTGTCATGGGCATATTATCATATCCCCTCACTATATTTTGGACACAATTAGGGCCTTATATTTCCACTAGCCTTGAGATATACATCTTATGATGTCAATCAGTTATTTGTATATTCACTTTGACATTTGTGTGTTTGAATGTCATTAATTACTAAATGGTTTTTTTATTCTAGATGGGGTGGATTGAGGATTCTATCAGATGGAAATACCCATCGTTTGGTGGACTTTAAGACACGTCTTGATACTATACCCATTGATGGGGTGAGTGACACTAAATAATTTAATTATTTACATTCCATATTCTATGGTTATGCATAAAGTTTAACTTAAATTGTCAATCATTGCAGTTTTAGTGGTTACCATATGAGGACGCGAGTGTCGTTGCTCTTGCACCTACCCATGTGTATAGAGGTGCTGACATGTGGGCTTCGGTTACCGCACTCATTTGCTTCGAGATTGTAGAGAGACACCAGCTAGATCGTGTCATGCTATAATCTGAGTCTATTAGTCCATTACGTCCCATAAAAACAAAGAATAGTATAAGCATAAATACGTAAGGAGTCATTGCGTAACCCGTTTACATATGATTACGTAAGGGACCCCTGCGTATTCAAAATGAATATGAATACACAGGGACCCCATATGTATTCATGTTCAAACAGGTTACGCCAGGGTCCTTTACGTATTGACGCGTATAATTTTAGCTCATTTCTATACCCAATTTCTTTTTTGTTTATTTTCATAAATAATATTTTTTTTGTTTTATTTTAATAAAAGAGCCAAGTCCTCGTGACACACAATGCTATTGTATGTTCGTTGGATCTCAGGCCTCATGACTTGGCATACAAACCATCAACCACGATTTAAAAGGAAATTGCAGAAATTGGAAGGCCTACGACTTAGACGGTGTGGAGATCCCATGGGAATGCAAATTAAAGCCAACCTTGTGTGGATCATAGAAGCACAACCATTGCAATTCATTAACGATCAAAACAACCTAATAGATGAGAGGGAAAAAAAAGCAGAGGAAGCATTTCATAGAATGAATACTAACCCCAAAATTTCCACGAGTGGCAGTTGCAATTACAACAAGTTTTCTTTCTACAAGTCATTTATTTCATCTAATTAATTGCATGTAGTGTTTGTTTTGGGAGGCTTCTATGGTGGCTAGCTATCAATAATGGCAAAAGATAGAGGTAGTGAAAGCGTCATCGTTTATGGTGAGACTTGAGAGGTGGTTGCTGGAATGATGAAGCAATGGTCACTATAAGCGATGTGACTAGGAGGATCGACAGGGAAGGTGGTATGTGAGGAGTGAGGAGAAAAAATATAATTTTACCATTTGTTTTTATCCTTAATTTTATTTTTATTTTTTTGAGAAAATTTTATAATTATAGTTTCATCCTTTAGCTCTCTATCATCTACCGGAACCATGTCGTTCCAAATTGATGGAGGACCACTTAAGAGCGCACCTTGAAATGCACAGCGAAACAATGATTGTCAAACTCATATCACCATGTTTTGCATTACCGCTATCAATTCTTCTCCCTGAACGTTTATTCAAAGCGTATTGCTCGTTCCAACACTTACAATCTCGGATTGTGGAACGAACTTAGGCTCTCGTTGCCGGGTTGCACAAAGCAACACCCCTTCCAGGAGTAATCAGAACACCAACACATGATATGCCATTGCAAGGATGAATGACCATGACAGGATGCGACAAGCTCTTCAAGTTTGTATGGAACATGGTTGAGGTAAAAGCCAACATCCTCATCTCTGGTCAAAGAATAGAGTATGTGGCAAAATGGGCACGACCAAAGACGAAGAATCGTGTTGCTGGAGCCGTGGCGTTTCATGGAACGTGTGAGGTGGTGTGAAATGAAGTTTGGTTTCTAGCTATGACTTGGAGACGCACTTGAACCCCACCAATGATTCCATTGGCAGCCTCGTAGGATATGATATTTTCAAGAAATGTCACGCCGACTCACTCTTGACTCACTATTACATGAAGAATGAAACTCATTCAAATTGATTCTACACTTCTGAATGTGACATTACAATGTCTCACACTTTATTTCACGCCCTCTCATAGTTTATTTTTTTCTTGGTAAGGATCCTCCCTTTAGAAGATAAAATGAGGGAATTTCACTTTTGAATTGATAAAATTAGAAATAAGGACCTATTTACTCTATTAATCTAAAGCTGAAATTACTCACTTTATTCTCTAAAGTGAGAATCTCATTTTAGAGATCCAAGTCCTTTTTTCTTATAGTATCCCATGTTGCTTGATAAACATTATTAATTATATTAACTATCTATCGTAAAAGTATTGTTAATTTTAAATAGGAGAGCATGCTTTATTTCATCACAGCATCCGAACAGCCGAACTACTCCAAAGGGTTAGTGCGATAAAAATAACGAGAATATGTTTATCAAGGAATACTTTCGATAAATATGTTTAATATGAATCAATTAGTTTAATATCGATAGATCTGAAAGTTAAATTTAGATTTAATTAGATTGAAAATTCTTACTTTTGGTACACAACTAGAACAAATATTTTAAAAATAATTTTGTTGTTATCTGTTATTAGATTTGAAAGAAGTTTATTTTAAAATTAAATAAATCTTTTAACCACTTTTGAATAAAAGTTTTCATTGATTTCCCAGATGTACTCTCCTATTAAAGGCAATCATTTGAAATCTCATAGCTATCCTCACACAGATTATTCTTACTCAGGATCCGAAGCAAGACCGCTGCTACCACAAATAAAATGGACATGAAATCCAGCCACTCAGCCATGGAATCGAGCCACATCACGGAGGCAGAGAGCAAAACATATTCTTTCAACAACAAAATAACCAACCAAATAACATAACCAAGGAGACGTATTATCAACGAAATAAATATTAGCAACACTGACAAACACAACAGTTAATGATTCATGATATTAATAAAAGAAAAGCAAATTAAGTAGACGCAAGCAATCAGTCTTATTCGCTAACATCACTACAAAATTTAGAAGCTATAAGTTTACTTTTATACAAAACCACCATCAAGATGAATTTGGCTCAGGAAATCAGTATCTTGTTCTGCCATCACCCTCGGTTATCACGTCCTGGAAGGTTCCATTACTAGGAATCATCGGCAACACATGTTCTTGATGGGGTACAATGACATCAAGAAGGTAGGGGCCAGGTGTATCCAACATTTTCTGAATGGCTGCTCTAAGATCCTCTTTTTTGGTCACCCGGGCTGCTGGTATCCCACAAGCATCTGCAAACTTCAACATATTTGGGAATATCTCATCCTCATTAGAAGGGTCTCCCAGATAGGTGTGAGCTCTATTAGACTTGTAGAATCGATCCTCCCATTGAACAACCATACCCAAATGCTGATTATTCAACAACAATGTCTTAACAGGTAAGTTCTCCACCCTTATAGTGGCAAGCTCCTGAACATTCATTATGAAACTACCATCGCCATCGATGTCAACCACAACAGCACCCGGGTTAGCCACTGCAGCTCCAATGGCAGCCGGCAGTCCAAAACCCATAGCACCAAGACCACCGGACGTTAACCACTGCCTAGGTCTCTTGTACTTGTAAAACTGAGCAGCCCACATCTGGTGCTGTCCAACACCAGTGCTTATAATAGCATCTCCATTCGTCAGCTCATCCAGAACCTGAATGGCATACTGAGGAGGAATAACATCTTCCTCAAACGTCTTATAACTCAATGGAAACTTAACCTTCTGCTCATTCAGCTCATCCCTCCAAGCTCGAAAATCAAGCATACCCCTGACTCCCCTGCTTTCCAATATCCTATTAATCCCGCTCAAGGCCAGCTTCAAATCCGCACAAACCGACACATGCGGCTGCTTATTCTTCCCAATCTCAGCCGAATCAATGTCAATGTGAACAATCTTCGCGCGGCTAGCAAACGCCTCAAGCTTCCCCGTCACACGATCATCAAACCTCACACCAAAAGCAAGCAAAAGATCACTCTTATCCACTGCATAATTGGCATACACAGTCCCATGCATCCCAAGCATCTGAAGTGAATTCTCCCCGCCAATAGGGTAAGCCCCCAAACCCATCAAAGTACTAGCAACAGGAACCCCAGTAAGCTCAACAAACCTCCTCAACTCCTCGCTAGAGTTCAAACAACCACCACCAACATACAAAACCGGTTTCTTTGATTCCAACACCAACCTCACAATCTGCTCCAAATGAGCCTCATTGGGGGATTTGGGCAACCTAGACATGTAACCAGCTAACCTAATTGGCTGATCCCAACTGGGAACAGCAAGCTGCTGCTGAATATCTTTAGGAACATCAATCAAAACAGGGCCAGGCCTACCACTAGTAGCTAGGAAAAAAGCTTCATTAACGATCCTAGGAATGTCATCAACATCAAGAACAAGGTAATTGTGCTTCGTGATTGATCTCGTTACCTCAACAATGGGCGTTTCTTGGAAGGCGTCGGTGCCGATCATGCGGCGGGGAACCTGGCCGGTGATGGCGACGAGAGGGACGCTGTCGAGGAGCGCGTCGGCGAGGCCGCTGACGAGGTTGGTGGCGCCGGGGCCGGAGGTGGCGATGCAGACGCCGGGGAGGCCGGACGAGCGAGCGTAGCCCTCGGCGGCGAAGACGCCGCCCTGCTCGTGGCGGGGGAGGACGTTGCGGATCGTGTTGGAGCGCGTGAGCGCCTGGTGGATCTCCATCGACGCGCCGCCGGGGTAGGCGAAGACGTCCGTCACGCCCTGCCGCTCCAGCGCCTCCACGAGGATGTCGGCGCCCTTGCGTGGCTGGTCGAGGGCAAATCGGGAAACGAAACTCTGCTGCTCGGCGGAGGTGGAGGCGGTTGTGGCGGCGCCGGCGGAGGCGGCATTTGGCGGGGTGGGTTTGTAGGAGCTGATGATTCGGAGAGTGCCGGGTCGAGAGGGGTATTTTGGTGACTTTGTGAATCTGAGAGTTTGTTTTGAGGAAGGTGGAGATGGAAAAGGAGAAGGGAGAGTGTGGAATGCGGGTTTTGCAGCAGTGGCCGCCATTTTCGAATTTCTGTTGCAGTTGCAAGAGGTTGATGAAGAGCGAAGTGAAAGTCCAGGCCCTAAATTTTGAAGGCTGTGTTTGTTTATTGACCGTATTGTCCCTGCGCTATTGGCATGTCATGCAGTTGCTTGTTATTGGGTGAAATGGTAAAATCGTATGAAATTTTGTGTGGCTGCTAGCTTCTCTAATTTTTCAATTTTTTCGTCGCCTTTGGTCAGTTCCGTTTTAGGGCTTGGCCACTACTACAATAATTGTGCGGTTGTGCCTGTCGCAGTTTGCTACTCAAATCTAGTAGAGTAAAACTAGAGTTGGGCATACGGGTCGTAATCCGTGATCCAACTCGTTTAATTCATTAATTCATGTGAAAATAAATTAAAATTTTTTTAATTTGTCAATCTGTGAACTTTTTTTATCAGTCCCACTTAATCCTTGGGATAAACAAGCCTAGCTGGTGGGATCTGCAGACCAACCCGCTAACACGCATAAGTGAGTTGATTCATTCAACCTTTTTTTATATTTGTAGTTAGTATTTAATTTGCTTATATTTGGTGTTTGATAGTTGATAGTTAGTAATTTATATTCTTTAGTAGTTTTGCTATTTTTTATCATTGAAAAGATTATGTATATTTGATTGGTTTGTATATTTGTATGTTATTATTTTTAAAAAATTAACATTTTGGATTTTGGAAATTGTATGTTTAATTTTAATATTTGTAGTATTTAGTAATTAGTATAGTTATTTGTTTAACATTTAACTTGAAAATTGGATACTATAAAGAAAAATGTGTATATATATTTTACGAGATAAAATATACTATATAAATATAAATATATAATATAGAGTAAAAAAAATATGAAAGAAAAAAAAGGGTTATGTGGGCTGGTCCGCGTCTAATTCGCATTTGATCCACCTGGTTTGGGCCTGGTCCGCATCTGATCTGCGTCTGGTCCACAGTCTGGTCTGCGTTTGGTAACGCGGGCTAGTCCGCAAGGGGCAAAAATGTGAACAGAAAAAGGGTTATGCGAACCGATCCATTGGTCTGCAGGCATATACGGGGTGGACGCGAACGCGAACCACCCTAAATGCTAGTCCATTTATGAAACAGGCTGGTCCAATCCGGCCCATTTGATTGTGATCCGTCGCGAATTTTGCTAAACAAGCTGGACTGGTTTATATACCCACCTCTAAGGAAAATTGCCAAATCATTCTATTCTATGTATTCAATAATTTCGGCATCGTTTATGATAAATTGAATGGCTAAATCACTATATTGGTTTAGAGTTTGATTTTGATGTACATTTTACACTCACCATCAGTTAAATTTATTATTTCTTTTTTTATATATAATGGAACTAAATAAAGAAAAATATAGAAGAAAATTATCTCATATAAAGAATCCTAGAAGCGTCTGCTAAAAGAATAAGCTCCAGACTATTTGGAGGCCTATCCTAGTTATGAGACACAAGAAGAGAAGAGGCACTTTAATTCACTAAATAATTGTATGATCTTTCAAATAATAAATATTATTCAATTAGATTTATTAATATCAGGAAACATGAATGTACCAAAAATAAATCCATACAATTATTTAGGATGTGCTTGTTTCATCTTTTATGACACTAAAAAATTACTTTTCATATGAATTATTTATATTAACTTTAGTAAAATGTTAATATAAATTACTTCTACAAAAAATTAATTTTTATTTAAAAAATTAACAATGAAACACACACACCCTCGTGCGTATGTTAGTAATTGTAAAAATGAGTAGAAATTAATTAGTAGCTTCTATGATAACTATTTACTTTTATTCGAAAAGTATTATTTGTCTGAAAATAAAACTAACATGGCTTAAATTTGTAACGTATGTTAGTTAAAATTATTCTATTTTCTGGTTTCTTATAGTATTTCTCAATCGACAAGTAAGAGACTAATTTTTTAAAATACGGTCGGACATTAAAAAGGGACTTTTCAAACAGTATATATATATTTTTTATACATATGAATATTGGTATTGAATCTTTAATTTTATGTTTAAAGGATTGGATCGGAATCTCTTTCACTTGAGTCGATGCCTATTTAGTATTTTAAAGTCATTTTAAAGTGATTCGTAAAATTTGAATCATTTAAGTATTTAGAGGTCAAAATGCAAGAATGGTGTGAATAAATGTCTCTCTCTTTTTCTTTTTTTTTTTTGGTCATGATCCTTTTTAAAGCTAGGCCTTGCTTGCGATTGAGTAAAAGCTTACGCTCGGTAATCTACTTGGAGAGAATGCCTTAATTAACCCATAACGATGTACCCATTAAAAATGAACCCATAATGAAGTAACAATGAATGGTTTGCAAAATGATATCCATGATGGTCAAGTTAAGGGTGATAATGAGTTTGCAAATGATATGGGGTTATCATAAAGAAAAACATGTTCAGGAGTAACCTACATATATCCCATTATGGGTTCTACGGTGTATATATATGAACTGCATCCAGCAAGGCTTCTGAAACCAGGACTGAATTATTTGATGAATTGATGGCATACGAAACAAATCACAGATTGAAGAAGCTATGCACATACAGACATAGCCAAATAAGCATAGGATCCATTTTTTCATGTTACCATCATGCAAGTGTCGTTCGGGTTCCCCAGATGAGAGCTTCTTTTAATCACACCAACTTTGCAGGGAAGATCAAAACTATTTACGCCAATTCTCCACCATGAAAAAAAAGTGGGGCAAAAAGTCTATTTTTGCCTTCTTTTACATGCTATTTGCAAACTTTAATGACGTGGAATTGAATTGAATTTTTAAATTTGGTATAAGTCAAAAAATTAAAGAATTCAATTTAATTTCTTGATTTGAAATGAATCTAAAAATGAATTAATTTAATTATTTTTACTATTTTATCCTTCATTAATAGGTTAGAAATAAAATATTATATTTAACTAAGGTTATTTTGGTATTTTCATTTATTGAAATTCAATTCTCATATAAAATCGCACCTATTTGGGTCTGATTTCAATTCTTTAGTTTTGTTGGATTTCAATTTCTATGGTAATTCAATTCCACCACTTAAGTTACTTTCGAAACATGGAATTCAATTCATTTCCTTGAGAGAATTGAATTGTAAGGGTTTCCAAATACCCCATTAGTGATATTTTGATTTCATCTCAATTTTTTTTTATTTTGTCCCCAACGTTTTAATAATGCCTCAGTGTTGCTATGTTTGAACAAAATAGCAATTTTTGTAACGAAGATTATTGATCTAACTTAAACATGACAATTTATATCCAAGCAAATATTATATTGTATATGCAAAAACTTTATTTTCACCTTCAGTTCCTTAAACTTTAGTTTTTGTAATTGAAAATTATTTATAAATAAGATAAAGTTTATTAAAATAAGGTAGATTAGATAAAAATAAAGCTTCATCTTGAATACACAGAGACCCCTAACATATTTATGTTCACACAGAATATGCAAATGGCCCTGGCATATTTACTAGAGGTGTACAAGGGTTGGATTGAACAAAACTCGAACTTGGCCCGATTTTTAGACCAGATCAATTTTTGAAACCTGAACCTGACTCAATAATGACTCGACTATGTTCTAGATCGTACTGGGTCAACCGAACATTTGAACAATATAAAAGAATTTGAATATTACACATAGTAAAATTATAAAATTTTACAAGAAAGAAATAAAAATTTCGAGATATTTTATGATATAGGTTTCAAAATAAACATATCAATGTAGAAATAACACCAAATTATGTAAAATATATTAATTAAACTTTAAAATTTTATAATTTTTCATAAATTATTATACAAATATATATCTCTTAAAGAGTAATTTGACTTCGGCCGGGTTGACTAACCCAATATATGACCCGAAAAATATACCGAGTCAAATTTCAAGACCTGGATCCGTCCCAATGTGCTTCGAGCTGACCCAAGTTGACGGGTCATGAACGCTCCTAATATTTACACGCATAAAATACTATCCTTATTGATACCAAGTCTTCTTTGCATCTATATTGGTAGTTTTTTTTTTATCAGATACGAGGCCTAAGGCCTAAGAAAGAAGAAATTAAGTAGCAACAACTCGAGGGAGAGTAGTCCCCATTACATCAGCATGAAGAGAAACTGAGGAAAAGCTAGGAATGGCCCTAAAAATAGAGCTAGAAAAATTGGAACTATGCCCAACTCTACCAAACAATCAGCAACAATATTGGCCTCACGCAATATGTGACAGAGTCTAGTTTGAGTCATTTGACCAAGGAGGACTTTTATAGCCTGAACAATAAGACTACTGCGATGGTAGGCCTTAACACCTTCCTGGACAAGGAGAACGGCGCTCTTGGAGTCAACTTCAACAACAATATGAGAGTAACCTTGGTAGAGAGCTAGGATAAGCCAAGATAGATCCCCCAAAGCTCCGCTTGCATGATGGAGCAAGAACCCAGATTAAACTAAATCCCAATAGGAAGCGCCCAAGGCAATCACGAAGAACTCCACCACATGCAGCTAAATAATTATTGATAATAGAGCCATCAGTATTCAACTTAATCTAACCATTAGGTGGGGGAAACCAACGGATATTTTTGATAGAAAAGTCCATGATTCTTGACTTGATGACTGCAACAGCATGCAAACCCTAACTATAATCAGAAGCCAACCCACAGCACTGCATAAAGAGGCTACGACTATTCAGCGAGGCGCCATCAAAAATTTTTCTATTACGGTTATGCCACAACTGACAACAAATAGTTGCAAAAAGGAGAGGCCAAGCCATCCCATTATAAGAAGGAGACTGGTCCGTAATATTAACTTCCAGCCAAGCCATAAAGGACTTGGAGAAAAATCCAAACAGACCCGACTATCATCAATGCTCTTCCAGACCTGAGAAGCCATAGGGCAATCTCTCTAGATATGGACCATTGACTCATCCATAGTGTCGCACACTGCACAGCAAGCATTAGTAGTCATATGATGCCTTACCCGTTCTACATTCGTAAGTAATGACTTATTGGCAGCAAGCCACAAAAATGACTTGATCCGTTAAGGGGCAGCAAACTTCCAAATCACTTCAAATAAGTTAGGAGAAGAAGGAACAAAGTTAGAAGTAAGAACACTATATGCTGTCTTGCACGAGAATTCTCCCGTGCTAGTATGAAACCAAGCTAAACAGTCCTTTCCCAAGTTTGACGTGGGCGGAACCATGGCCACGAAAAGATCCAAAAACTCTTGGTCAAGGACTTGTTCCAACAGCTCCCAATTCCACCTCCCCCCAGGAGACGTAAAGTTAACAACTTTCATATCAAGCATGTCATCAAAGAGATCCATCAAAGCAAAGTCTTGGAGTTTTTGAACACTTGGAAGCCAATGATCTGTCCAAAAATGAACTGAAGTGCCATCACCCAATCTCCAAACAGTGTTTTGGAAAAATTTTGGCCAAACCTGACGAATACCTTGCCAGGCATTAGAGGCACCACCCTGTTTCTTGATAATTGGGATAATTTCCTCACCGCACCTGTACTTGGACCTAATAACACGAGCCCAAAGATCATCCTTGCAATGCACCAAACGCTACACAAGTTTCATTGACAAAGCCTTATTTACCTCACTAGCCTTCCTAAAACCCAAACCACTATACTGCTTTGGACGACAAATAGTTTCCCAGCTTACTAAATGAACTTTCTTCTTCTCATCACTTCCAGACCAAATGAAGTCATGGCAAATTTTGTCAATTCGGTTACAAATGCTAATAGGTAAGCGCACTGTTTGCATTACATAATAAGGTATCGAAGCTAACGCTGATTTGGCTAAAGTGACTCTTCTCGCCAGGGACAGAGTGCGTGCCTTCCAGGAGTTCAGTTTGCTGGACATGCGATCTAGAATATACTGAAAATCTAATTTTGAACACCTGGTATGAAAGAGAGGAATACCCAAAAATTTCCCCAAGTTAGAGGTTAGCCACGTGTTTAAAATGTTACTAATCTCCTACCTTCGATTGGGATGGACATTTGCTGAAAAACAGATACTGGACTTCTCATAACTTACTTTTTGTCCAGAACAGTTACAAAAAAGATCCAGCACACCTTTAAGGATCCAAGCCTACTGTACTGAAGCTTTGGCAAAGAGGACCAAGTCATCTGCAAAGGAAAGGTAAGAGAGTTTGGGTCCATCCCTGCAAAGAGATATAGGCTCCCAAAGGCCTTTTGAAACAGTTCTTGTGATAATGTGCGATAAATGCACAATACACATAACAAAAAAATAAAGGGACTTAGAGTCACCCTGACGAATACCTCTAGAAGGAGAAAAAGACTCAGAAATGCTACCATTCCAGAGGAAACTCATATCAACAGAGGTAATGCAGCACCATATAACATCTAGCAAGAGAGATGGGATACCAACATCCACCAAGGTAGATTTTATAAAATCCCAACTCAGCCTACCATAGGCTTTTTCTAGATCTATTTTAATGGCCATGAAGTCCACCTGCCCCTTCTTCGTCTTCAAGCTATGAATCACTTCCTAAGCAATTAAAATATTATCCAAGCTTTGTCTGCCTGAAACGAAACTACATTGCGTTTGGCTAATAATTTTTGGCATGATAACCTTCAGTCTAGAACCAATAAGCTTGGTGACCACCTTATAAATAACATTACACAGCCCAATGGGTCTGAAATGGGAGAAAGACTCTAGTCTACCAATTTTCGGGATAAGAGAAATAAAGGTACTGTTAGCAACCTTTATATTTTGGGGGTGATAAAAGATTTGCTGAACCCAATTAGTCACTGAACATCCCACATGATTCCAATTATTTTGAAAAAACATAGCCGGTAGTCTGTCAAGGCCAGGGTTTTCCAACCCCCCATAGAAGTCTATATCGGTAGATAATGATTATTTATGGTTTATATGGGTAAAAATGCCTACCCTATAGTCTTGCAAAACCCAATGTTGTGAGCTGTGACGACTCGCACCCTTGGCTCTACTTCAAAAATCGCGTGGTTTGGGTGAATACCATGCATTTTTCTCGCTCTCTTCCCCTGTTTTCCTGAGATTTTATCTCCACACGAGGAATGCATGGATCAGAATTAATGGAGTTATATTATTTGTATTTATAGTATATAAGACACCATGTCGACTCATATCTCGTTTACTGTTGAATTAAGTATGGACTTTATTTAAGTAGAGTTTACATCCCATCTAATAGTGGATAATATGTGAATCAACATGATATCCCACACCGTATGAGTACAAATAATTTTTTTCGAATTAAAGAGCCATAGTGACTCACTGCTAACGCAGCACTTGACATTTCTTTAAGATTTGTACAAGGCTACGTGGTTCAAGTCCTAGCATAGGCTACAACTTTTTTTTTTAATATGGATTTTGATAACCCGTATTTTTCAATATATAAAATAGTTTAATTGTGATACATTAATAGGATCAAAGTTTTATATTCTCATTCAATCAACTCTTCTCATTCATATGATTTGAATTAGTAAGTAATGAGTATAAAACTCAATCACTTTTACTAATTTAACAACACATGATTGGATGACATTGTGAGTGAATAGAAATTAAAATCAATATGCATATATAAGAGATTAATTTTAATACTCTCTGAGTGTAAAATATTTTTAAACTATCATCCAATCAAAATATATCACCTGTATGAGTGTTTTAGTAGTAAGTAAAATATTCAACTAACTATCACAATTGTTGTGGAAATATATGATTGAATGACTATATAACTAAATTTTATATCATTAATTTATAGAAATTAAATCCTTTATAAAAATATAATATTTTAATGGAATTTATAGTGAGTTGCCAGGAAAATAAGTGCATTAAAATAAATGTTGTAGAGTGTTAAAAAAATAACTATATCGATAAATATGATTAACTTCTATAGCAATTACTTGAAAGTCATGCAAATAAAAGAATTTTGATTGAATAGTAATATAAAAAAATTTTACACTGCTTATATATAAAAATAAATTATTATTTTATTTGCTTTTGAATTTAAATTTAAATTTGTGTTCCTAAGTTTAATATCTAGATAGTGTTTGGACATGGAATTGATACTAAGTCACGTCGATTGTCGTAAAAACGATATTATTGCTCTATTGTTACTAATTGTATTACTTGATATGCTTGCTAGTGTCGCGATATAAGGGGAACAAAAAATTGTGACAAGGAATTACACACGTGTTTTTGAATAATTTGATCCACAATCAAAATGAAGAGGACGTAACGTTTAAAATGGTAAATGTGGCAAATGGAGCAACTATTAAATCAGACTGATTTGTGACCATTCGTTTTTGTTTTTCTTAGTATGCAGTACTCTAATCAACTGAGTCAAATTTGATTTGAAATAAGTTTAATAGAAATAAGCGATCATACAATATTATTTATGGAAAAATTATTACACATAAGATTTTCTTTATATCAAAATAATATTTTTACATCTAGCTAATATAAAACATTACATATCAATGCTTAATTAAGATTAATTTCTAATTAAATAATAAAGAGTATTATATATAAAAGAGAGTTATATCAACAATGTTAATGAAGTTGGCTCACTAAGCCGGCATTCCAATCAAGTATTCTTGTAAAATGACGGGCTCAAAAGGTAGAAATAGAGTGACACAAAAATAAATGATATCAAGAATTTACGTTGTTTAGCTTACGTCCACGGACAAAAGCGAGAACCAAATATTTCATTACGAAAATATAATGGAAATACAAAAAGTGAACACACTCCACTCAACCAAAATCCCAAAATACACCCATAATATCTCACAATATTTTTCTTACTTGTGTATACTCTCAACTCACAAAAGAGAAGAACTCATAAGAAATAGATAATTTTACTCTATTACTAAAATGGAGGAGATGACTGGTTGTTGTTGTGTGTTGTAAGCGTTGTATTTAAGCTCTATTTATAGAGCTTCATTTGGCAAAATTTTCAACCTCATTCGGTGCTAACTTTTTATCTTTAAAAATTTTACCCACTTTAGTTGATTTTGTGTACTGCACAGAAAATGAATTTGACTTTTGTCCATTTGCTTTTGAAAAGTCAAGTCATGATAACAAATCTCCACCTTAGCTTCATTTTTCATCCATTCGCAGGTTTCTGAAGTCGTTTTCTCCAATGTGCCCATAAAGGTAAACTTACATATTGTAAATGCCAATTAAGTCTAAGCAATACTTGAACTTAGTAATAGTGATTAACTTTGTCAACATATTTGCTGGATTATTTGAGATACCAATCTTCTTCATTACAATGGCACCTTGAAAAATAATTTCTCGAATAAAGTGATATCTGACATCAATATGTTCGGTTCTCTCATGATACATTTGATTTTTAGTCAAATATATGACACTTTGGCTGTCACAATAAATAGTTGTAACAATTTATTTCAAGCCCAAATTGCCTACCAAACTTCTGAGCCAAATGGGTTCCTTCACCGCTTCTGCTGCTACCGTGTATTCAGCTTCCGTAGTTGATAATGCAATAGTAGACTGTAAAGTCGCTTTTCAACTAATTGCACTACCCAAAAGCGTGAAGATATATCCTGTCAAAGATCTTCTTTTGTCAACATCTCCAGCATAATTCAAGTCAACATAACCAATAACACTACCACCAGTGTTAGAACTTCTGACATATACTAAGCCAGTCGTACCTCGAAAATATCAAAGTATCCATCTTACTTACTGCCAATGCATCTTGTCAGGATGTCCCATATATTTGCTAACAACACTAACAACATATGAAATATCTGGTCGAGTGCATACCATAGCATACATTATACTTCCAACTACACTAGCATAAGAAATGTGTGACATTTGTTCCTCTTCTTCAGTGGACTGTGGTGAATGTGCAGCTGATAATCTGAAATAGGCTGGTAATGAAGTACTCACAGGCTTTGCATCTTGCATTCCAAAGCGCTCAAGTACTTTCTCAATATACTTCTTCTGATACAAATATAATTTGTCAACACGCCGATCCCTGTGAATTTCCATGCCCAAAATCTTCTAAGCTACACCTAAGTCTTTCATTTCAAATTCACCACTGAGTTGCTCTTTCAGCTTCTTGATCTCAGACACACTTTTAGCAGCAATGGGCATGTCATCAATATAGAGTAACAAGTAGATAAACGAACTATTTGAGAGCTTCTTATAAGAGACACTTTTAGCAGCAATGGGCATGTCATCAAATAATGACTTCTTTAAGAGACATACATGATCCTTCTTGCCTCGAACAGGGAAACCATCTGTCTGCTGTATGTAGATCTATTCTTCAAACTCACCATGAAGAAAAGTTATTTTAACATTAAGTTATTCAAGCTCTAAGTCAAACAATGCAATCATAGCGAGCAACACACGAACGGAACTGTGGCACACAACGGGAGAGAATACTTCATTGAAGTCTATTCCTTCCCTTTGGCTAAAACCTTTTGCAACTAAGCGTGTTTTGTACCGAGCCGGTTTAACTCTAGAGGATCCTTCTTTTTGCTTGATGATCCATTTGCAGTCAACAACTTTATATCCTTTTGGTGGTTCACTAATTCCCAAGTCTAGTTCTTATGAAAGGACTTTATCTCGTTACTCATCGCAACAATCAATTATGCAGACTTTTCACTTGAAATAGCCTTATGGTATGTGGTAGGATCTTCTGATTCCACATCCCCTGCCACTGATAATGCAAAAAAGACTATATATGCATGACCATATCTCTGTGGTGACTTTATTTGCGTCTTTTCTCTGTCTCTAGTGAGACTATAATGCTACAATTGTTGTCTTGCATCTACAGCATCAACAATATCTTGTTCTTTTTCTTGAATGGATTGGTTAGAAGCATATTCTTGCACTGCTTTAGTGGTTTAGCTTTAAACTCCACCTACTTGCTAGCATCTTGGTCATTTTATGCATCGCCAACTTCCTTGTTCGAATGAAGCATGGATGATTCATTGAATCTGAAATCTTTGCTAATTATGAATTTGGATGATTTAGGTTCTGTACACCACAATTTATAACATTTCATCCTGTTTCATATCTGAGAAATATACATTTTAATGTCCTTCACTCAAGCTTTCCATCATCAATATGAGCATATGCAGAACAGACAAAAATTCTCAGATTCAAATAATCAACAAAAGCACTAGACCATACCTCAATAAGAGTCTTCAAATCAATCATAGTTGACACAGACCAATTTATCAAATAGCAAGTCATATTAATAGCTTCAACCCAAAATTCTTTAGGAAAACCAGCATTAGAGAGCATATAACGATCCATTTTCAAAAGAGTTCTGTTCATACGTTCTGTTACTCCATTTTGTTATAGAGTCTTTTGCACAGTACAATGTCTTACTATGCCTTCATTTTCACAGAACCCATTGAACTAACCTCCACAAAACTCCAAACTATTATCTATTTGGAGGCGCTTGATTTTCTTGTCAATTTGATTTTCAATAAGCATTTTCCATTTTTGAAAATATGGAATGCATCATTCTTGTGTTTTAGAAAATAAACCCATACATTTCTCAAGAAATCATCAAGAAATGGCAATAGGTATCTAGCACCACATTTTGATGGAACAGGTGTAGGACCCCACAAGTCAGAGTGAATGTAATCCACTATGCCCTTAGTCTTGTGTATAGTAGTGCTGAACTTGACTATAGTCTACTTCCCGTAGACACGATGTTCACAAAAGTCAAGCTTCCCAATTTTGTGATCACCTAGCAAGCCACGCTTGCTCAAAATTAACATTCATGTTTCACTCATATGCCCTAGACGCATATGCTATAAATGAGTAATATCTGAATCTGAATCAGATGAAGATGACACTGAGGTAGCACCAAGAACTGTACTTCTTTGAAGTAAATAAAGACCATTGACCACCTTGCCTTTTATCACAATTAGAGCACCCCTGGAGACTCTTAAAACTCCACCTTCAGTAGAATACTTATAACCTTAAAAATCAAAGACCCCTAATGATATAAGATTTTTCTTTAAAGTCTGATTTATACTGAATATCAGTAAACATTCTCACAACTCCATTATGCATCTTGATTTGGACTGTTCCAATGCCAATGACCTTACATGAATATCATTTCCTATAAGGACAATGCCACCATCAATTGATAAGTAAGTTGTAAACCAATCCCGGTTTCGACACATGTAGTAGGAACAACCTGAATCAAGTGTCCAAGTATCACCAATTGAATTGGTTGATACTATGAGAACAATATCAGTACTTTCAGCTACACTAGTTGCATTAGTTGAATCTTTGTTTATTTTGTCTTTGAGCCTTAGACATTCTGCTCTCCAGTGCCCTTCCTTCTTGCAATATCTACACCTGCCTTTATGATGTCTAGACTTAGATCTAGACCTTCCTTTGCTACTACTCGATTCAATCTCCTTTGATCTCCTTCTAGCAACCAAGTTAGATGTAATATCATCACGACTGCCAGTATCGTGCTCCATTTTGTCGTGACTTAAATGTACGGATTTCACCTTATCAATTTTGAAGCTTTTACGACTATATATGAGTGTCTCATGAAAGTGTTTGTATGAAAGAGATAAGGAACAAAGTAACATCATTTCCTATTGCTCACTTGAAAATATCTCGTCCATATTTTTCAAATCTGTGATGAGTGACGTGAACTCAGCTATGTAAGACCGGATTGATGGCCTTTCTGCCATACGAAGTATGTACAGACGTTGCAACACATCAAGACGGTTGGCTACCATCTTAGTCATATATAATGACTCCAACTTGGTCCACAGCAATTTTATTGTTTTCTCCAAAAAAACCTCCTGCAGCACATCGTTTGTAATACATAACTGAATAATAGATAGAGCCTTTTGATCAGCATCTTCCTATTCAGGTTCCTTCATTGTCTTGGGCCTCTTTTCCTTGTCAGAAAGTGCTACTTTTACACCTTGCTATACAAGAATAGCTATCATACGGACCTTCAACATTTCGAAATTAATGCGTCCATCAGAACTGCTAAATATCAAATTTTATAGTAGATATTTTTAAACAAATTAGCCCAAAACTCTATAAGAGATCCGATACCAGTTTGTTGTGAAATGGCAAGCCCAAAAGACAGAAGCAGAGTGGCGCAAAAATAAATATGTGGAGGCATAAAATAAATGACACCAGAAATTTACGTGTTTCGGTTTTAAAGCCTATGTCTACGGACAAAGGCGACAATCAAATATTTCACTATGAAAATATAATGAAAATATAAAATGTGAACACACTCTACTCAACTCAAACCCTAAAATACACCCAAAATATCTCATAATATTTTTCTTATTGTGTATACTTTCAACTCACAAAAGAGAAGAACTCACAAGAAACTGATAATTCTACTCTATCACTAAAAGGGAGGAGATGATTTGTTGTTGTTGTGCATTGTAAGCGCTGCATTTAAGCTCTATTCATAGAGCTTCATTTGGCAAAATTTTCAACCTCATTTGGTGCCAACTTCTTATCTTTAGAAATTTTAGCTGCTTTAGTTGATTTTGTGTACTGCATCGAAAATAAGTCATGATAACAGATATCATCATGATATATATTCAATCCTCTTTTGGTGAATAATCTATAAATAGCATGCACTTTATGAGTTTTAGGGCATGTCATTTTTTTATAGTCCTGAAGGGCATGTCATAATTCTAGACCAAAACGAACCTTTCTCTCAATTTAAATTTTCAAATATTTTGTATGAACAAAAACTTAAGTGGGCAAAAAACCATGAATTCGAAAAGAAAAATAGTACATAAGAACACTAATATTTGATACGATAAAATTGACCGGTCAATATACCAAAAAATAAATATATATTGATAATCAGTGGCGCTGCTCAAACCCTCATCAGATCCTTCATTTCATCACCACCGAACAAAGTAGTGAAAATACACAAGCCCTTGGCCACGGCTTTTTCATTATTTTTGAAATGGGATTATGTATGGGACATCTATTTAATTTGCTTGTAAACCCTTAGATATTCTTTCTTTCTCTCTCTCTCCTTTTTTTTTTTTTGTCGAACCTAGATATTCTTTCTAACAAAATTGCATAAATCTTTATAAAGGACAGTAGAATTTGGGCCCAGACAATCACTTACAACTTTTGAATTAAACCAGTTACAGCTAACCTGTGCTCACCCATCATTATTTGGGAAATGATAGCTCAGTTAACGTCAAGTTGTTAAGCATGGAGACATTTGAGCCATATAAACAAATAGTACGTACCCAGACTCCCAAATGGTCCTGGCCGTGGCTGTTGGCACTAATTCATATGGACGCAGCTTGCCATATTGGCTGTTCATCCTCATTCAAAATTATGAAAAAGCGGAAAATAATAATTACATACATAAATAGATACCACAGAAATGCTACATAGACCCACGATGAGTGCTACTTCTTGATATTTTAGATTCATGAAGTTTGTCGAGTCTTAAGTAGTGAAATGCAATGTGTACGATTAGAGACCCACTTCACCAAATTAGACGACAACATAGCCATCAATTTGGCTGGCACTGGCAAAAACGTGTTTGAATTTTATGCAACTCCCTGAATTACATTTATTGCGTTGAAAAAAATCGATACATTGATTTTAATTTGTTTGGCTATATTTATCGTTTGGAAAAACGAGTGGCGGTGTGGAAGGAATAGTGGAATGTATGTGAATTCCTTCCCTCACCTGGCAGAAATTGCAAGCCTTCTTTGATGCTTACGCAGTGAAAACGCTTTTAACGATGAACTACAATTCCTATTGAGAATGTCAACATTAATTGATTTTGAGAAACTAAAATTGATTTTGCTTATTCTCCATCTTATTTGATTTTATGTTGGAAACCAATTCTAAATATTAGTTTTGGACTCAAATTGATTATAGAGTTTTGCTAAGTAGGATACAAAAATAAGTAAGTTATAAAATTTTTTAGTGGACTTCATACTTTAAAAACACAAAGTCTCATTTCTCCAATGTCAAAGTTTATTTTTTTACCTTAGCCAAAGTACTGGTTAGATAAATCCTTGATTATAATAGAAGTTAAAATTAAAATTGTTGGTTGTAAGATTTTATTCTTTTAATTTAAGTCAAAATCACTTCTTATGATCAAACAACGTATCAAGTATAAATCACTTTTACCTCGAAATCAATTATAGCAAAATCAGTTATATAAAAATTAGTCTATATAAAATCAATTTTATAAATGCAGAACTACACACACATGCTACGTCAGTAGATTGGTAATATATATCCCTTTAAGCCATTTGACATTAAAAAATGATTTTAAGTTATTTATTTAATTTTTTTATATTTTTTAAAAGAATTTAATTTTAATTCACTTATCAGAATATGACATTTTAAGTAGTGGATATAAATTCTCAATTATTTTTATTAATATGATAATATATAATTGAATGATAATATAATAAAATTTACATAATAAGGACATTAAAAAATTGAACTCTTAAAACACTTTACACGAGTGATCATAAAAAATGCGTCACGGGGTTATCAATCTCAACTATCGATTGACTAAATTCATATTTAATGCAAAATCAAGTAATTCATCAAGTATTGCCTTCATTTTAGAATAATTAACTGTTTAAAACTAAATAATACACATATATTAAGAAAAATAAAAAAAAATCTTGGTAAACATAAAAAATTATGAATTGACAAAACTATAAATATATAATCATTATTACTCATTTTAATAAATATATTGATTACTTAATTAATATATTTATATTAAAGATATAAATAAAAAAAATTAATAATATCTAAATATTATAATTGGGCACTGAAACATTAAAAAGTCAATAAACAGCAATTGTTTGGAAACATATAGAGTATTTAGAACTTGCTTGTTAGATGAAAGGGTGAAGGATTGGTTTTCTTATATTTTTGAGTGGACAATCCCTGCATAATTATTTACTCCGATTATAAATAATTATTTATTTTTACAATTTGATGTTTTACAAATAATTATCCTATTAAGAATTTGGATCACATTTATTATTATTATTGTTATTATTACTAGTTATACTTTCTATTAAAAAAAGTGTGAGCAACTGAGAAAAAATAATTAATATTAAGAATAATATTATAAAAGTGAAAACAATTATAATATTAAAATACTTTCAATCATTTTCTTGATTTCTGTGTCCAGTTAAAATTGGAGAGTTGCGCAACTAGCCTGGTCCCGCGCTATCGTTAATTAGCAGGAGCTATAAATTTAGAAGGAACACCTCAGAATGAAAATTAGTCGATGTACGGATTTAATAACTCAAACAGTTAAACCTAACGTGCATGAGAAAGCACAAAAAGGACAGAAAAAGAAGCAAATAGCATCAAAACTCTGGCCAAAAACCGCCAAAATAAACAAAGACCAGCAACAGCATGGCCCTTTTGTGCTTTTGACAAATAATATTGCATGCTATCTATCTATACACCTTGATGGTTAGCCTGGCGGAATGCTTGCGGATTCTCCTGAAACTAGTCGGTTTGCGGTTTACAAAACTGATTTCGAACAGTATTAATTTTGTAAAATTGATATTGATTAAAAGTGAATTTGAAGTAAGGCGATTTATGTCGATGGATATTTTTACTTGAAAGTCATTTTGGTTAAACGAATGTCATTTGGATAGTGTCGATTAAAATCACTTTTGGATGTATAATTACTAAAAAGGATATAGATATTATTTTAGCCATAGTAGATTGTTATATCTTCAGATATTTTCATCAAATAAATTTTCATGGAAATATTTAATTATAAATAATTTGGTATTAATGCAATGAAAATTATTTTTATACAAATAATAAATTAAATTTATTTTTGTAAAAATATTTTCAATTATGAAATAAATATTGCTATAATTATTATTTTTCTAATGATAATATTATCATTCATCATTATTTTAAATTTAAATATAACATTTAATATGTCGAGTAATAAATCATACAATACTGTTAATTTTAATTAAATAATTACGAAGAATCATATTTATATAAAATAAAAGTTGTATTTAAAATATAAAAATAAATGAAGAATCTACTACAAACATCATTTCTTGGGTCTTGTTTTTCATATTGGTTTTGAGATTATAATATACATTGATATGAGTTTAAGAATCAATTTACGTGGGTCTAGTGTCAGTAAAATCTCGCTACACCCTACATATAATAGTGGTAGTGGCAAGATTTCAGTGGGCATGATTTTCGATTGCATGTCAGTAAGAATCTTGCCAATGACAAGATTTCAGTAAGAATCTTGATAGTTGTAAGATTTCCAAAAGATATTCAAATATTATACTCTCTCTATATGAACTCGCTTCCTTCTCTTCTCATCTCATTCGATATGTTTGGTTTTCAATTAATATTATTATCACATGTTTATTTTTTTGTTTCTAGTCCCAAAAAAAAAAAATTTATTCAGGTCTCTCACACATTTTGTTTCCCTATTCTTTTGTTCACTTCGTGTTGGTGAGTTCCCCGTGTTGGTAGTCCAATGACCAAAAAAAAATTACAATATCTGTGTGTCGAAAAATTGTTCTATGAGACGAAAAAAATATTAAGAGAGTAGAGCAAGAAGAAAGAGGTAAAAATAGATGGTACAACAAATATAATAGTATATTTTAATGGCAATATTATTACAAATACTAGTGAAAGTGTCACATTTGTATGCGAGAATCCAGCATATTTTTTTATTCATTGCACTATGTCACTTTCGGAGTTAGAAAGTGGTCTTAAATAATGCATAGATCCTGAAACTCCAAAAACAGTGGAAAAATAACATACAAGTGTCCAGTATCAATTTTTGGTGGTTCACTCAGTATCAAGTAACCGCAATCAGTAATGATGACCATATGCATCAAATGTTTCAAATATACCACCAGCATCGAGCAAAATATCTGCCATCAAGTTGTATATTGATTTCAAAGAAGTGGGCCCTATCTTTTACCATCAAGTTGACAATTAGGAGAAAGAGGCTCACCCGAACACATTTTCAGAATGAGAGGCGTGATAGGAAGAAAATAACAGTGAAAGTACTGAGGAGGAATTTTGTCACGACTGACTTCAAAGACATGCCAGATGCGTGAGGAATCCTCATTCCCACGTAAGCCTCGTGATTTCTGAGTCCCTCTATATGCATAATTTAATTTAAAATCATTTTCCAAATCATAAAATCACCTCTGACATATATATCTAACTTTTTGAAAAACAAATCATCATAAATACTTTCATAATCAAGTTCTAGTAAATATCTCTGATACAAAACACACGAGTTGCTCTTAATACAAAATAAACCATAGAACTTGTAATCATGAAAATGCAAAATATTTATGATAAAAACATGTCAGTCTATCTCTATGGTCCGGGACCCTGCCCATCATGCACATTGGATCACTCTATCTCTAAACCAAATACCAAAAGTACTTCACTCACAAAGTGAAGCTCACCAACTGGGAGATCTTTATTGCGAGTCTACTGCACCTGTAATGAAGGAAGGGAGAGGGGTGAGTTTCATCTAAAACTCAGTGAGTAAGTCCTCACCCATAACCCTCTCATGGGACAGTCAAGGAAAAAAAAATAATGTATATATATTCATCCAACCAGTTAATGCAATAACTCTGAAGTTCATATTCGTAGGAATAACAAATAGTTCTGAAATTAATATTCTGTAGAAATCATAAACCATAGTATGCTAATAAAGAAACAGGAATCTCTGGTTATTTCCAATTCATGTGACATAACAAATCTCTGGTTATGCATAGCATAATAAAGTCTCTAATCTCTGGGGCACCTAAATAGGTCCCGTTTGTTATTTCTCTGGCCCGAAAATGACTTGGTATACCAAGGTTAACAGAATAACTGCCGTTAACTCACAGTCTGTTTCTCTATAGTTACTGTCCAGTTCAATCAGAAATCTAATCTTTTCTCTATATCTCATAAGTCTTCTACCCTAGAGTTCACAAGCTCTAGCATATAAATCAACAGTTCTGAAATTCATAAAATTATTTAAATATGAAAACTCTTGAAACTCGAAAAGTTCTGGTCTTATATAACTCTAACAATCTGACTTTAGCATAACTGTGACCATGAAATCATGCCCAAGGGATCACCCATTTGTAGGCATTCTGATTTCAAGCCTACAGAATATGTATCTGGCAGTTTTTACAAATCATATTGAATTCCATACTTCTGAGAATTATAAAAACACTTATTTTCTCTAAAACTCTATCATATACATATCCTCTACTATGGAAATCATCATAATGTTCCATAAATCTTTAAATATATACTCTAGCTCTTTGATAAAAATCACTTTAACAATAATGGTCCCATGAGTTTTCAGAAAAACATAATATCTCATGTTATAATTTACTGAAATTAACTCTAATGATCAATATAAGAATCATAGGATCTGAACCCACTCACCGTTTAAAGCCGGGAGTATGTGGGCCCCATCAACTTGACCTGAAGAGTTTGGAATGACACCAACAACTGCCATGGAGTAACCATAACTCTAGATTAATATTTAAAAATCTCTAGAGAGCTCTATTCTAACTCTACTAAAATTGGGGAAATACCCCCACTTGACAAAAATGAGAAAAATAATCGGTCCAAATCCAAGATCATGGAGAAATAAAGACATAATCTAATAACATGAACTTACCTTGAAGTTTGGAATGATGGATTGGAGAGAATTTAAGAGAAAAAGAGAAAAAATGGAGGAGAAGGGTGAATTTCGCGTTTCTACTTCTCTTTTGTCCGATTTGGGGGTTTTTAAACTTACTGACACTGCTATAGCGATATATGACCGCTATAGCGGTCTAATAGTGTCTGACGGTCACTTATGACCGCTATAGCAGTACCTTAGTCCGCTGCACCGCCTGAACAAGTGCTGGTGACCGCTATAGCGGTACCTCACTTATGTCCTCATTTATTTTACTCTCCATTAACTTTAAAACATAAATGTAAATAAGAAAATACCCCCCATTTGGATTCAAATAAAATATCACAAAAATCAAAACTCCATCAAATCAGAATCCAAATTTTGGGTTTTAGTTCAAATCCGAGAATTTTCGAGATTTTCTAAACTTGTGGGTTAACAATGAAACATTTGTAGGTTTCATAAAATTCATTAAAAATCACCCTTCAACTTGTTTTCCCTCAAGGAACAATTACCGGGACTTTTGATCCCCAGAATATGGTTCTATCATATAGCCCTCCAAGGAGGTGTAGGATCCAGACTTAGTAAAATTCAGGACTCGACGGGGGTTCCCAAGGAATCCTTGAGACTATACAGAACCTTACTGCTGACCCGTGTACCTCGGGTATCACAAATTTTCAGGCGAATATGAAATTAGTGATGGCAATGCTGATGATATGGAGCTAGATGATGAAGTAAATGATGAGCATATATCAAATACAATTGTTATTTAACATCCATTCGGGGAGCCATCCTCCATATGTTCTTTAAATCTTGAAGCTATGAATGCACATGAATTTTCGATACAATTGCACGAAGTATAATGGCCCATATACTTGCATTGGTGAAAGATTTACCAAGGATCACACAAAATTAGATTCAGATACAATTGCATAACCTATAAAGCCCATAGTAGACTCTAACCCATCTTTTAAGATTAAATATGTGATTGCAGAGATTAAATCTTGATACGGTTATACAGTGACATACCGAAAAGCATAGATGACAAAATAAAAGGCAATTGAAAATTTTTTTGGTCAATGGGAAGCATTGTCACAATGGTGTGTAGCAATGTGTGATATTGTTCGCAGATCAATGGTTTAGATGGATGCTGTGGAGGCCTTTCACGACAATGAGATAGTTCCAGACATTTAAATTTTTCACTGTGTGTTTTGGACTTTCGGCCCTTGCATTAAAACATTCTAACACTGCAAACCAATCGTTTAGGTTGATGGCACATTTGTATGGAAAGTACAAACGGACTTTATTAGTGGCAGTTGTGCAAGATGACAATCAGAACATATTGGCAGTTGCTTTTGTTATTGTCAAGGGCGAGACTGCAGATGCTTGGTATTTGTTCTTGGATAATCTACGCAGAAATGTTGTGACTTGAGATGAAGTTGGCATTATTTCAGATCACCACGAGTCAATTAATGCAACAATAAGGAGAAGCAATGGTCAATGGGAACCTCTAAGAGCATTTCACATGTATTGTACAAGGCACATCGGTGCCAATTTCTTGCAAAGATTTAAGGCATCTTATCTGCACAAATTGGTTATGAGCATAACTAATTTATATTTCCATCTTAATATTGAATTAATGGATTTGTTACTATAATTTTTAAAAAATAATATATTGAACATATATATTGTATCTTGCAGGGTACTCAAGAACGGAGCATCAATTCAATATTAATTATGAGCAGGTATGGAAACATGGAGATAGATATACAAGTTGGCTTGATCAAATTCCATGAGAAAAATAGGCCTTAGCATATGATGGTAGACACTGATAGGGTCACATGACCACGAACTTAGTTGAGTGCGTGAACTAAGTATTAAAAAGGGCTCGCATTCTTCCTGTTACGGCTTTGGTTAGAGCAACGTATTTTCGATTGACTGAGTTATTTACAAGAGAAAGTGAGAAGGCATGTGCTTGTAAAAATGCAGGACAAGTTTTCTCTGACACAGTGATGCCTTGACATCAAGCAAATGAGCAGGCTTCTAGATCCCTCCACATCACTCAAGCAAATAGACATCATCAGACTTTCCAAGTCTAAGATCCATCTAGCAGACAAGCAAATAGAGTTTATCTTAGGAACATGAATTGTGATTGTGGTGACTTTCAGATAGATTGATATCCGTGTTGTCATATAATCACCTGTTGCTCATACTTGAAAGTTACTTGGCACCCTTATGTTGACAGTGTTTATACGATTAATAGAATTGGCAAGGTGTATGGGAAAGAGATTAGGGTGATAGGGAATGAAAGTACATGGTACCGATACAGAGGGCCAAGAATTTGTCCTAACCCTTCATTGAAATGCATAAGAAAAGGTTGCCCTAAATCAAGTCATTTCTTGAATGAAATATGGACTTGCGTGAGATGCAGGGAACTCGACGATGCGGTCTTCGTAGAGGTGAGGGCCACAGTTGCAGCCGATATTCACATGCTCCTGAGCCTGGTTCATAGTGTTAGTCTACCTCCATGGTTGTCCTTTTTATGATTTCTTATGAGTCTTGCTTGTGATGACTTGTTAGCCTACCTCCATGTTTTTTCTTTTTATGATTTCTTATGATTCCTATTTGTAATAGATTGTCATTCTCTTTATTTATATTAAAACTGAAAAGGATTTATCAAACATAATTCTCAAGCGTTATATTTTTATTAATATTTGATTTTTTATTCGAAAGATTAATTTTTAACAATATTAGCAACTTGATTTTTAAAAGATTCTTTAAAAATTGAAATTAATTGACAAGTATCAAATTTTGTTACCTAGGAAAAAGTAAAATTAGTACTAAGACAAATTATACTACAGGAGTATCAACACCTAATTACATCCCAACCAGAATATTATTTAAAAGCCATAATCATCTAAAATATTAATTTTATTATTTAAATTTAATCTAATGAAATTTAAAAATATAAAATTAAGATTATTATGTTTTACTATATAAGTCATGCAAAATTAACTTTTTCGGGAATGTTAGGATCATATTCCTTTAAACTTGGCAATTGAATAATTCGGTTTAATTACTCTGCAGGTCCCTATAATTTCACTCAATTTTCAATCAGGTCTCTATAGTTTAAAAGTTTTTAATTAGGTCCCTATATTTCACTCAATTCGGTTTTTAATTAATATTCTATTTTTTTGTAACGGTTATTACTCGTAGGAACTCAATTGAAAATTTTATAAAATATAGAGACCTAATTAAAAGCTTTTAAACTATAAGGACCTGATTGGAAATTGAGTGAAATTACATGGAGTTACAGAGTAATTAAACTGAATAATTATAAGTGAAATGTTTGTATATTTATATAATTATATAATATTAAATATTATGCATTGCATATAATAACTGAATGGTCATACAATATTAAATCTTACGCTACCCTCTCCCTAATCACCACGTGCCAAGCCGGTACGCTGCAGGAATCTATGAAATCTTGCCACTTCCAAAATTTCCTATTAGTTGAGGGAGGTGACATCTCGCTGCCTCCCTTGTATGCTTTTCACTTCATTTTGACCAATAAATCTTCTTTTATACGAGATTTAGAGGTTCATGTATTTATAATATTTACCCCAAACTCATATTAATGATAATCATTCACTCATTATCCATATAAAAAATAATTTCCCTCATTTCATAGCTAATAAATTTGAAATACACACTGCAAATGGTATCATAAATTTTCAAAATAATAACTATTATAAAAATAAGTAGATGAAACATTTACTAAATATAAATAAAATATATACAGTATAAAAAAATAAGGATACAAAAACTCAAATAAAACATACATAGTCTTTTATGGCCATCGCGCATGGATAAGAAAGGAATTCTGAATTATAAATTTTGATACAGAGTTGAAAGCATCCAAACTCAATCGTAAAGCGACAGCCCAGGTTGGGGAGGTGAAAGCAAAAACCATCAAAACAATTTATCTCGTCATTCAAGAAATTTCAACGTGGGTTCGGTTTTCCAAATGCCAAAACAAACGTGCCACGTCTAAAGTTTGGGTTGCCATTTCTCGCGATTTCATAGAACGTTATGCGATTTTGGCATAGATATTGCGATCCGCAGGTTAAGAATGTATCGAATGTGCATATATTTTGAGTTTGATTTTAATTATAATGTATTCTTAGTATATTTTTTTTATTTTATTAATTAGTTATACACTAATGTATATGTAGCTTTTTAAGTTATTTATTGTGAAAATTAAATTTTTATTCCTTTAATATAATGAAAAATATTATTTGTACGTACAAGACAAGAGATATTGTGCCAACTCATATTTCATTCACCATTAGATAAGAATTCTACTTGAATGAAGTTCATACCCTATCCAACGGTGAATGAAATGTGAGTCGACACAGTATCCCATATATTGTGAGTACAAATACCATAACTCTAATATAATTCCTTTAACAGTGTCGTAATGCATGACTAATCATCAAAACGGCTAAATCATGAAATTTATGAGGAAAATGTTGCAGGAGATGAATTTGTCTATCAAAATTTAAAAGTCCTTTTACCATTCTTCATATTCATAAAAGATACCCCAGAGTCTATTCAATTTAGTGTTATCAAAGACCATGTAATATTATTATCTTACAGATCATTACAATGAAATTTGTGTAAAAAGCTTCAAAATAAAATAAATTAACTAGATCTCATATTGTGTCTGAAATTTAAGTAATTCCTCATATACTTCCGGTAGATATTTTTTCTTTAATGAAAGCGGTATTATACTTTTCTTTTTTTGGTGGTTGGTATTAACTATAATACTTTTCTGCTAGCATGTATACTGGAAATAATGAACACGATTATTTTGTCTTTTACAATTGAAGATTACTACCATGACAGGCTGCAAAAAGCGACGTGAAAATTATTTTACTCCATATGTGTTGGTAAAATCTAAATCGAAATCCCAAGCATATTCGATCTCAAATCTAGAAGTGCCCCACCATAGACCTCAGTCGGTAAAAAACAAGAGTTATGTTATTTGAGGCCAGAAAAATATTATGTATATTTATTTTATATGGAATAGTAATAACTCATATTTTATTTATTATTAGATAAAGATATAGATATTATTTGAATGAGATCACATCACATTCAATAGTGAATAGAGCATAAATCAATATGGTGTCCGTACATAATAAATATAAATAACATATTTTTTAAGATAAAATATCTAATTCATCTATCAACTATTACTAAATGAGATATAAATCCTCTTTTGATTTATATTATATCCAATAATAAATAAAATGCTCGTCTCGTATCCCACAATTAATAACTATAAAAAAAACATTTTTCAGATAATAAAAATAGAAATACAAATATGCCCCCACTCTCTGTCTCCGTCACACGCATATGGCCGTAACCTGTACGTGTACGGGATTACCGGCTGCACAGGTAAGCACCAACTGACCAGCTTATAAATATCCCACCCCGCACCCACCCCTCCGCCTCACCCAATTAAACTCCCCCCCCTTCTCTCTCTAGAGCCTTCTCTCTCTCTCTCTGTCCGTGCGTTTCAATTTATTGTCGTCGTTGCCTGTAGTCTGTGTTCTGTGTATGGCAGTGAGATTATTGTCAGGGCATGACGTATCCGATCTGTGTCTTGGGAAGCCCGCCATCAGGTCCATTTCTCTCTCCGACACCTTAGCCGACGCTCTCTCCCTCCTCAAGAGGCTCGGCGACACCCACCTCAGCGTCTGGAACTGCCACCACTCCCTCGCGAGGTCATCCGAGTTGACTCGGAACGCGGCGGCCACTCGCCACCACCGGAAAACTCAGAAAGAGAAAGAAGGATGTAATAAAAGCGATGAGGTGAAGGACTGCAGATGCGTAGGTAGGGTTTGCATGGTAGACATCATCTGCTTCCTCTGCAACCCGGAAAACCTCTCTTCACCATCCGCCGCGCTTGCCTCCCCGATCTCCGTTCTCATCCACGAGGATTCCGGCCTCGTCCGGCACCTCGACCCCAATGCCAGGTCATTTCTCTTCTTCCCTATCCCTTTCGGATTCAATTCTATTGCCGTTTTATTTATTTGTTTATGATTTTTGGAGAAAATTGATATTTCGTTTTTTTTTTCTTTTCATTTTTTTGTGCACGAATAGTAGTAGTAGTAATGAATGGGCTGTTGGCTGATTTATTGGGACCGCGTCGCGTTCGTGGCTGTCTAAATTCCGCGTTTTTTTTTCTTTGGTTGACTTATCAAAATTATAAATATCGGTGGTGATTTCTGGAATGTGAAAGTGATTTTATTTTTTCTTTTTCTATATATACGCCTTTGGCCTTTTCCTTGCTAGAATATTTCTTTCATTTTCGAATCAGCTTTACAAAATGAAAAGTCGGAAAAAAATAATAATAACAAAGGAAAAAACGAATTTGCATCCGTAAAGCATGTAAGAATTGTAACCAAAAAAAAAAAAGCATGTAAGAATTATTTTGAGAGATTTAATTTCTGAACATAAGATTCGAAGACGTTATATTCCACACCTGAAATTCTGAACTTGATGGCCTTGGTCCATTATTGCTTTGAGTGGGAAAGAAAGACATGTTGATGTTATTAGTGTGTCAATCAATTGATAGAGTTATTAATCAATAATTGATTTTTCATTAGAAATCTTGTCGAGAGCAAAGTAACATTAAAGAAATGTTTTCTTTCTTTATTTGTAATGTATACAGTGTACCTAAAAGCACTTTTAGCTGAGCTAGATGAATTATTTGGGCATGCACCAAAAAATATGTATTATTGGGCAATCTTTTATTGAATGAATCTGTAGGACCCGTTGCCTTCCATCCATAGGTGTTTTAGTAGGAAAAAATCTTTAGGCTCTCCTAGATCTTGAGAATAATCTTACAATTTTGTTTTCGTAGGGCATTGTTGTAGCAAGCTAAGTTTGATGTTTTTTTCTTTTTGTTTCTTTCTTGTTGTGATTTCATTTGTTAACAGCTTATTGGAGGCTATAGATGCCATGCATGAAGGGGCTCAGAACCTGGTGATACCAATCCAAAACCGTAGCAGCTCAAGGAAAAGGCCCCTTGAAAAAGCACCCTCCTTGGACTCAAACTTGCACAACGACAACCGTGCCTATTGCTGGCTGACCCAAGAGGACGTGTTCCGCTACCTCCTCAACTCAATTGCAGTGTTCTCCCCAACCCCAGCAAGCCCCATCAACACCCTCAACGTCATTGACACCCAAAACCTCTTTGCCCTCTACTACGACGATCCTGCCTCCTCTGCTGTGGAGCTCCTCTCTTTGTCCCTCACCTACCAAAGCTCAGTTGCCATTGTCGACCCACAAGGCAAATTCGTTGGCGAAATCTCGCCATTCATGCTTAATTCCTGCGATGAGGCCGTTGCACCGGCGATAGCCACACTATCTGCCGGCGACTTGATGGCCTACATCGACTGCGGTGGCCCCCCAGAGGACCTTGTGCAGCTTGTGAAGGAGAGGCTGGAGGAGCAGAACCTTGGTGCTGCTTTGGAGCTGCTTGGAGATGACACGGGGCTTTCTTCATGGTCCTCGTTTTCTTCGAGTTCATCTGATGAAGAGTTGTTGTGCTCGGGGAAGAATTGGAAGCTTGGAGGGTACTCAGCAAGGGTGGTGAGGAGGTCAGAGGCAATTGTCTGCTACCCTTGGAGCTCTTTGGTGGCTGTGATGATTCAGGCACTTGCACACAGGGTCAGTTACGTGTGGGTTGTGGAAGAGGATGGAACCTTGAGTGGGATTGTTACCTTTGAAAGCATGTTGAAACTTTTCAGAGAACACCTCAAATCAATGTGCCAACAGTGATAATGAGAATGAAATGAAAAGGAAAACACTGTAAAATAGTCAATAAAAGGCCAACCCACTTTTTTTTCTGTTTTGTTTTGTCATCGAATCGTTCTTTGTGTCTGCGTGATCAGAATCGTTCTTTGCTCGTGAAATGGTACTACACACAAAACGGTTCCTTCCCTGTACTATTACGTGCTTGTGCTTTATGAATGTGACTTTCTTTTCATCCTTTTTTGGGGAGAGTCAAGGGGATGTACTTGGGGGAGTCTCCTTTTTTTTTGGGTTTTGGTATTGTGTTTGGGGGAGATTGAATTTGCGGCCGTTAGATATTCAATATTTAAATTTGATATTCATATGTAAATTTGTTTGTTTGCATATTTCAAAATCGTCTTTACGTTCTAAAGCCTTGTTTTTCTCGACGCTTAGATCAGATACAGAAAGGAGAAGCGGAATATTATGCTGTGTTACTGCTTTTCTCGACGACGCCTTGTTTTTCCATTATGATTAAAATTATAATCGGGTTGTTTAAATAAATGTCATAGTCTAAATATTTTATTGAGAATATTTAGTGGATGAAATAATATTCGTAAACGAAAACTATATCACCTATTACTCGAAAAGGAAAATGAAAAAAAAAAAGACGCATAGCAACAATTTAATTTTTTTCCCTCAAGAAATCAAATTGTATTGCGAAAACACAACCTTGAAGGAAATACTTGTGAGAGATTGGATCGTTTTGAAAGTCCAGATTCAATCACCAGGGAAACCTTGAAACCGGGCATCAAAGTTACGGGCACGTGCAACCTCATTTGCGGAAGCAGCTTTATTTCATTTTCATATAGGACTCTGATAAAAGCTCTTGCAAATTCCTCTCGCGTTGAGCGAAACTATAGCAAATTATGAAAAATAATCACAATTTTAATAATTAAATAGTTGTATTTTATTAGTGAAAATGACGTGTATGACTTTAATGTTCTAATTGTGGACAAACTGATTAAGGTTGGAATTGTTGTGCAGAAACTAGATAAGATGGATTGACAGCTGGAGACACTTATGCTAACGAAGGAATCCAAATTGTTCTAATAAATGTTCTGATTAAAGTGAATATAGTTAATACAATCTTCATGTTAATTAGTTGGCTGGGGTACACTCAAATTTACTTTCTTGAGAAATATAAGTTTAGCTTTTTGTGAAATATTGATCGAGGATTGTTCACTCTGGCCTTGTTGCTATCTGCAGATATTTTTGTGTCGAAAGATTTTTCGTCGAAAACTAACATAAGATAATAATTGGGGACTAAATTATCTCTATTTCGTTTATAATCGGACTACTCAGTTTAACCAACAAAAAAAGTTACTTAATCCAACTAAATAGACCACTTCAGATTAGTGTTATGCGATATTCCTCATCTTACCTTTGAATTCCAATTGGCACCTAGTTGGTCAAATCCTACGAGATGTATTTAAGTTCTCACCTTTGAATTCCATTGTCACCTAGTTGGTCAAACCCTACGAGATATATCTAAGTGCTTTATCGAACCAACTGGGCCTAGGCTACATGCTTTCAGCAGCAGAAAACAAGTTTTCAGCCTGTTTTCAGATGACAACAATGTCTGGAAGAAGCCCAGCTCATTCAGTTACGTGGCCCTTCCTTGTTCCTTTAGGTTTGGGGGAATAGATCCACCAAAAATGTTTTGGGGTAATAGCCTTTTACATCAAGTCTAGTTTTTTTAGTTTCCAAAATGAGTATTTTTCAAAAACCTATTAAGAAAATCAAACCCAGTAAAAACAAGCAAAGTTGAGGAGCTTGGATAGGAACTAGGAAAATTAGCTAGGAGTGCATGTGTCACAAACCCACGTCATATATTTGAGCATGTTTGGGAATCAACATAAAACAACTTTTTTTCGTCTCCAAACTACTGTTTCTGAAAAATAATCAAGTTTGGTAAGTTCGGGTAAATAATTTAAGTTGTTTTCTTGGATAGATAAAAAAAAAACTGAAAAACAACTTTTAATCATAAACAACTTCTTGAAACTTTTAATTATAAGTATAAGCTGATTATTTTATAATCATGATTTTTTTCTAAATTAATCCTAAATATTAAATACTATAAAATATAAACAAATCATTTCATTCCCATTTTAGTAATTTACTATATAAAAGAAACTTTTTCTATATAATCCAAACAAAATATATTATCTTATTTCTGTTTTCAATTAATAAAAAATCATCTTAAAACTACATTTTATTTAAAATATCTAAACATAAATTTATTCTCATATCATTGATTGTATAAACGATTATTGAAATAACTTTTAACTTTAATTTCGTTGCTTTTCCTCAAATGTACTACTTCACTTCCCTTCATGGCGAGACCAGAAACGTAATAATAAAATCCTAAAAGCGTTCATCAAGGAAAATAAAGAATAAAACGACTATAAAATGAGACAAAAGGAAATATGAAAAGGAGAAAAAGACAAACTCCATTGTATTCTGATCTGAATCTGAATTTCCTTCCATAGTTCATTGTTCATACATGTATTAAAAATGTATTTTTTTTTCCGGCAAATTAAATGATAAGACGTACATATCGATTTATAGGATGATGGAAGTTGGTGATGATGTTGTGAGTTGGACATCACCTACTCTATTTTCAATGATACTAATCTTACACTTCTCCATGAAACCCGCCACTAAAGATTTTTTTTTTTAACTTTCCCTCTACTTCCTCAATGTCAATCACTCCTAACATAAAAGCTAATCCCTTTTGCTTTGACTTAATTATCCCTAATGTTTTCCCTATCATATTAGTCTATTAGATTTTCTTAAATATTGCATTGTAATTTTGAAAATGTTTGGATAGATTTAGAATTTTGTAGACTTCCAATCTTTTTAATATTCAATGTATTGTAATTTTATTGCAAGGAGCTTTTTGCAAACTCGAGAAAAATTAATTTTATGATAAAATTGTAGCATTGTAGCTATTGATAATTTATCCTTTAAACAAATTGAAGTGAACTCAATTAAACAAATTAATTAAAAATAACTAATATTTCTCAATTACATATTATGTGGCGTTATCTATCTGAAAATATTTTACTTGCTTCTAATAATACCATTGAAGTGAACTCAAAAAGAGAAAGAAAAAAAAAAGAATTTCATAGGACTTTACTCAATGGCCACCATCACTAATCATTGCTGCGTCCTAAATCTTGATAATTTGGTATGAACTATTAGTTTTCCACTGCCTTTAAAGAGCAAAAAAATTGAACATATATATATAGACGAATTTTATTAACAAGTACCCGTAATCGTTAATTGTAAGACATTAGTTAAAGGAATTAATAAAAAATATATGAAAAAGTATTTTTTAAAATACTTAGAAATTGAACATTTTGACTCTACAATTTTCATATAAAATGCATGCAAAAGAATTTAATTTTGATATACGTTAAATGTAAAGGAGTTTTATAACGCCATCAAATTACATATTTTTATTTATAATACTTTTAAGATATTAAATAATTAAATCAAGTATCTTTATATGATTGGACGTATATATAAATTTTTTTTCTACATTAAAAGTGTATCAAAAATAAATTTTATGTAAACTCTATAACTTCTTCATAATTAACTCTAATTATAATTTAGAGAAGCTTAGGATGACTGAATCATGGTTCAATTCTCTTTCACATATGCATCTCTTTCACATACGCATCTCTTTTTTTCCTTTTTGGTCAAAGTATATACGCATCTCTGAAATTTATGTTAGCATATATCGAAATTGAAAGAGGGAAAATCAGCAAACATTTTTAACAATTTAGTGCCATCTATTTGGTAACGTTATTGGTATTTGAATAATTTATCAAATACCTTTACACATATGGAAAAAAAAAGATTTATCTAAACATTTAAATACAAATTAGCTTGCTTAAAAAACTCTGCTATGGCCCTATATAAAAATAGAAAATATCCATTTTTTTTTTTTGAAATAAGAGCATTCATCATCATTAGAAGTAATAATTAATTTCTTTATAGTGTATAACTCACAAATGTATGGGTGTTGTTTCTGGCCAAGAAACCCTCTTCATACACACAATTAAAATCGAACTTATAATTAAATATTTAAGAAACCTAACTATTTACTAATTATTATATATGGTGGTTCTAGGGAAGATCTATTAAAATATGGTAAAGTAACCAAAAAAAATAAATAAAAACAAGCATAAAATACTGGGCTTGTTGGCTTGTTACTTGTCAGTCATGCATGAAACCTGGCTCAGTTGTACTTCCTCTTATCTTTTTGATTTGGAATATTAGTGTAGCAATATGACGAATAGTCGCAAATGATGTTATCAATCTGCACATATCATGGTTAACTAGTATTGGGTCATCTCACTGACAATTCGAAAACAATAGTGCATAAAATACATATAATTAATAATGCAGTAAAGCTTGGCAAGTGGTTGATTGTTGGTGTGGCAGCAAAATCATGGGATCCTAGCTAGCTAGCTATTTCCTTAAATTCCGCTGTACAATCATTCACATATACTAGGAAGGATTATGGATCTAAATGTCGTTGTAGATACAGATTAGGATTTGATTCACTAGGTATAATAACAATGCCGTATTTTTTTTTTGTGGTCCATTGCAAAAGTGGAAGATTAATATGTTGAAATTTCCATGTAAATAGTAATTTTTATTATAAATCTAGCAAGATCATACATTTATTGACAATCAATTATATTTTTATAACTTCATTAGGAAGAATTATGTTTGGTTATTAGACGATAAAATAAATGTGTAGTTAAGCTAGTGGAGATTGGGTTCATTATGAAGCTACATATAATTATATTTTTAAAGAAGGATTCATTGTTCTGATAGTTTCATATGAAATGTTTAATTATCTTTTGAAAACGGTTAATGAAATGTGTTTGGCAGTTATGAATAACTGGAGAATAATTAAAGAGATTGGAGACTGATTAAGGAGTTTGAATATTCTAAAATGTAGACGGATCTGTTATAAAAAAAGTATAATTTAATTTGATGTGTTGATAGTATAAAATACTTTTATCTTGCACTATTATCTAATTAAAATATTTTATTTGCATGACTTCTAAATTAATTGGTAATAAAATTAGCGATTATGTAAAATTTTTTTATATTATTAGTATATAAAAATTGAATTCTTTTAATTACTAATAAATAAAGTTTTTCAAAATTTAAACATAAACTCACAACAATTAAGTTAAGATTAATTGAGGTATAATGAAATCCTAGGCATAAATTCTCGGAGCTAAAACGTTATTTGACTCGTTTCAAATATAACTAATTGTCTAAATCTAAATGTCTGGAGACTGGCATTAAAGTTCTTCTGTCAAACAGAAAATGTAATATCATAATGAAAAAAGCAAGGAAGAAAAAGCTATGTAGAAATTGGACTCAACCTCATGAGATCATTTAGGATAATAATTAGCATAAATCTTAATATATTCGGTAGCATATCATTACCAATTTAAAGTAAACATTCATGATATCTACCCAAAAAAAAGTGAACATTCAATGTATCTAACACGTGAAAGATTTGAGAGCTAAATACTCTGAAACATTTTCTTTCTCAAATATTACTAATGCAATAACAGTGCCACCCCTCTTCAAATTTGAGACTCAGCTCCGTTTAAGGTGTATCTCTGTGCTAACAGCATGGTTTCATTTTTTTCTTTTTTCTTTCTCTCGATTGATTAACATTTAACAGCTTGCTCCATTAAGAGAGAAAGTTCGTTTTTTAACCATGTGATTGCGAAAATTCCGACCATAATTAATGAGCAAACGATCCATTAAAATTTTATTGCTGAGAATATCATAATTCCTCTCCTCGCATATAATTTAGATATTTGAATGGATAAGATAAGATAATTTATACGGGTAATATTAAATATTCACTTATAGCTTGTCATGTAATCAGCAATATTTTATTAAGGCGGAATATATTGAATTTATCATAGAGGGGTATCTCATGCCATCACTGATTTCCATAATTAAGACGAAGAATCTAGTGGAATGAACGCAGGGATCTTAGGTGGGAAGAAAGAGAAAAAAAACTGTCAAGTAAAATGTTTACTTTTTGGGTTTTGGTACTTTTCTATAATTTTTTACTCAAAATATGATATGATTTTGGAATTCTAAAGGAAAATCTAAAAGTGATGATGAGAGAGGATGGCAAGATCGTGAATAGATGGGAAGAGGTGGGAATGCTCAGCCATCAGCGGTGCGTGGAGCCAAAGCAAAGACCCCAAAACAAAAAATGGCAAAAGTGGCAAATCAATAGAAACCCCAACAAACAACGGATAAGGGCGTCATCACATTCACGGACTCGCATGAATGAATAATTATGAGTATTCATTACATTCGTCCTTGCATCTTAAAAATATATTTTGTTCTATTATAAAAGAAAAAAAAATTTGCTCTAATACTGATACCAGTACCACCACTATAGTCAAAGATTATCGAGTGACAAAATAGTTTAAAAAAAATTATATTTATCTAGACATTAACTCACCTCAATTTCCATTAACAAAAGCGACCTTTTGGGGATTATTTCATCAAACATATAATATTTTGGGATTAAACTGTTAAAATTAAAATAATAATTCTAAAGTATCAATTTAGTATAAAATATAACACATAATTATTTCTATTAATGAAAATAAAAGATTACAAGTAAATATATATAGTTTATTTTGAGAGCTCAAAATAATAATAGTTTTTACCTTTCTAGTTATGATATTTGAATTCAAAATATTTAGTATAGAGTCAAACATAATAAATATAAACACATATTTTTATATGTTTTTAGAGATTTAATTTTTATACATTGATATCGAATAATTTTATACTGTCCAATAATAGAATTTATTATAGTGACACATTATTAAAAATAACTACCTACTATCACTATCATAATCATTCATCATTATTTATTAATTTTAATAAAATTCTATTAGCTCATAATATAAAAATATTTTATAATATTATTTAAAAAAATTTTAAATACTTTTATAGCAAGATGAATCATTTATTATATTTTATTTATCGATTGACCAATTAATTATTGTATTAAAAATATAAAAAAAGTGAGAAATATATATTTTTTCTTACTCTCAGTACACTTAAATATTTTTCTATCATCTAATAGAAATAATGCTCTAATTTTATTATATTTTTATATTATCATATAATTAGATTACTATGAATCAAAATTATATTTGTACTAGTATTCCTATTCGTAATTTGCAATTATTTGCGATCTTATCCTTGTCGTGAACAATAATAAACAATTAATAATAAAATAATAATATTTGTGAGTTGAGAGGATGTGTGGTGATGCCACGTGTCGTGGGAAACAGAGAGTGTTTGGCTTTGAAGTAGAGAATGGAAATAAGAATAGAAGCCATAGGAAAGAAGCCGAAGAAGCTCACTTTTCTGACTCTCTGACACAGTCCCAAACACAAACACCAACCCCATTCCTCTTCTTCCTTCCTTCTTCACCCTCCCCTTTCTACTCTGTTTACACACACACTGTGTGATAAAGGATGAAACTTTGTTCTGGGTTTTTTGTGGGTCTCACTCATTTCTTTTTTCCTCTCTGATCCTCCTCCTACTTCTTCTCCTTCTTCGTTTGTGATTTAAAAAGGTTATTAGGCCTTTTGTTTTTTTTGTTTTTGTTGGAGGGGGAGATGTACATAGCTTCCATGCGAAGGTCTTTCAAGGACTCCTTGAAAGTCCTTGAAGCTGATATTCAGCACGCTAATACCCTGTTAGTCTCTCTCTCTCTCTCTCTCTCTCTCTCTGTTTGCCCTTTTCTTTCTAACATCACATATTCATCACTGCTTTCATACCTTTTTCTTTTAAAAGAAAATAAAGGGTAAAATTTAATTCTTTTGATAAATTTAAAATTTCTGTTTTTGAATGTTGCAGCAAGGTTGGACACCCTTTATTTCCTTTTTGTCTTCTTCTAGATTTTCTTTTTATTTATTTGTTAGGGGTTGGATCATGGTGGGTGATTGGGATTATTTTTAGGTATGTATGCTTTTTTCTGGGGTGTTGATAGTCCCTGGTTTTTGTTTAAATGTATTTGCTTTCCAGTCTAGTTTACCATGGTGCATTCAAAGTGATTTTCAATTTTGATCATTGACTCAGTGTATGCATCTCATCTTTCTCTGTGTCTCTTTCTGGCTAGACTGGGGAAACCTGAAATCGTCAGACCCCCCCACTGCACTGATCAAACCTTGAAAAGCTATGGTGGAGTTTTTCCACCTGTTTTTTTTTTTTTAAGCTTAAAACTAGTGTGTATATATACTGTTTTAACTTTTTGTTTTTTAATCTTGTAAATGATGCTGCACTGTTTCATTATATGTCTTGTCCATAAAACTTGAAAGAGAACTTCGACATTTGATTATGATGAGAATATCTTGTCATTGTTTTAATAATAATATCAGTTATCTGAATTTTGTTTTGTGTGTATAGTCTGGTGGAATAAAAAAAGTCACCACTTCATTATGCAATTGGATTTGCAGGGCCTCAGATTTTCCGAGGGAGTATGACGGTGCATGCCTTCAGATGAGAATGTCATACAGTCCAGCTGCACACCTGTTCCTTTTTTTGGTGCAATGGACAGACTGCAATCTTGCTGGAGCACTTGGCCTGTTAAGAATCCTAATTTACAAGGTAAGGTGTATTGTTTCTTGGATTTTCATATTGAACTGCAAGATTTGGTCAAATTGACAAATGTGTCTCCTGCTGCAGGTGTATGTGGATGGGTCAACTACGATGTCCACACATGAAAGAAAAGCAAGTATTAGAGAATTCTATGGTATATCTTCCTCCTCCTTTTTTTTTAATATCATAAGTTGGTTTGCAGAGGGTGAGCCTCGGCACAAGTGTAAGGTTGTTACTTGTGACCTGGAGGTCACATGCTCAAATTCTGGAAACAGCTGCTCTGCAAAGCGGGGCTAAGGCTGCGTCCATGTTGCTTCCCCTAGATCCCACCAAGTGGAAGCCTCGTGCACAGGCCGCCCTTTTATAAGTTGGTTTGCATTTTAGTCTCTGTTGGTTGTGCTGATTTGTTGAATTTCTGCTTTGATCAGCTGTCATATATCCCTCTTTATTGCAACTACAAAAAGGGGTCACTGATACAGAGGATAAAAAACAGAGGGCTGTATGCATGGAGAGGTATCGAAAAAGAGATGATGAGGATCTCAAACAATGTTCAGACATAGACATTGAAAGAGAAGAAGAATGTGGAATATGCATGGAGATGAATAGTAAGATTGTGTTACCCAACTGTAACCATGCCATGTGCCTGAAATGTTACCGAGAATGGTACTTGCTTTTTCTCTTTTTCTATACAAAGTTGTGGGACTGTTACTACTTACTACTACTGTTTGATTCTTTGTATATCTCTAGCAATATGCTTTGTGGTTGCTTTTTATTTGACTGTATTAGTGTCATGTTCTATTTTACATATGATTTGGTTCTATAGATAAAGGGGGGAAAGAAAATGGTTGCAAAGAAATTGCATGGTTCTATAGTTAGTGCTGAATGGCATAGGGTTTTAGTGTTGTACAATGTATCCCATTGAACTTGCTTGCGTTTTCATAGGTTTTGTATTTTCTCAGTTTGTTTGGTTGGATCATAATTGTCAATTGCCGTAGAAAGTATTTGTTAAAGAGGGTTGGTTATCTTGCATGTCTCCTATGTTGTTTGTTTATGTTGCGTTTTTGCTAAATAAATAGCACTTGAGTCTTGTATACACTGAATTTCCTGAACTGAAGGAGTTATGATTGTAGCTCGTATGCAAAGAATTTCATTTTTTAGGACCATTCTTCACTACTTGAAAGTTTCATGAGGAAAGATTTGTTACGTGAACTGACACTTTTTAAGTCTCAACTCTTAAGTACTTTGTCAAAAATTCGTGTGAATATATACACTTCTGACTGGATGGAAATATGAATATTTGTCTATTTAGGCTCCTGATGTATTGATACTCTGTGCTAGTGTGTTTATGATCAATCTGCCCTCCAGCTTTTGTACTGTTAAGTGGATAGGCTGTACTAATAAACTTATCCTCAGTTATTCTTGCTCAAGAAGACCATAACTATTTAAATCTTGTAATGCCCCAGAATTGTTCGCAATGCTTGTTGTTAGAGATATAATTGTGTTAGTTTGTAATTAGTCATAATAGGAGTAATTATTTACAATACATGTGATTAGGTACTAGTTAGTTGGTTACATACTCTGTAGATAAGCCACCCTATATTGGCTTGATGTATTCACGTTTAACATCATTAGTAAAATTATGCGCTTCATTCCTTCAAAACTCTCTGCTTCTGATACCATGTATGTTGCATGGTTCATCAAAAACACTGTTTCTCCATTTTGTGTAGCCAATTCTCCATGATTGCCATCTGATAAAATTTGATTTGGTGCATAATAAATCTGCTCAGTGTTTTGGGTGTTACTTATTTATTCATGTTCAACTGAGTGCGTGTTTGGATAAGCTTATTTTGGGCTCAAAACAATTTATAATCAAAAGCTTCCTGAGACAATGTTTGAAAAACATAATGATTATATCCCCAAAAAAAGTTGTTCCCAAACATGCCAAGCTGCATCTCAGTAAATAAAAATCCAGCTGCTGCATCATACCTCCCAGTGCATTTTCAAGTGCTATCTAGTATTGCCGAGAGCCATATGTCATTTGATATGGTATGTTTTGCAGGAGAACAAGATCACAGTCATGCCCCTTTTGCCGCGACAGCCTCAAGAGAGTGAACTCGGGTGATCTCTGGGTATTCACCGATAGCCGGGATGTAGTAGACATGGAGACAGTGACGAGGGAGAATCTCAAAAGGCTTTTCCTGTACATAGATAAGTTGCCTCTGATCATTCCGGACTCTCTTTTCGACACTTACGACTCTCACCTCAGATAAGTGATTGGAACAACGGGCAGATTTTAACTGCCTGATGTTGGGGTAGTTCCTTTTCTTGTTACTCACTTCACATAAAGTCCGAACGTAATGATTCGGCAAATTTAGTATTATGTAGAGTTTCAGCGCTTGGTTCCCGCGTCATGAAGAAGTATCATCCATTCAGCCCTGAGTTTACTGTGGGGGTTGGTGGTGAAGTTGAGAGAGATGGTGAATTGTATGTAGCCAGCTAGCTCCATTTGTATATTCCCTGTACAGATCGATCGAATTACTACTTATTGAGAAAGAGATTTGCATTCTGTGCCTCTTGATATTTAATTGTTGTGTTGATCCCCTCTTGAGGAACGTCCCCCCTTTCCTTTTCTCTACCTAAACAAATAATATTTCATCGATAATGAGACAGACAGTGACACAATATCAGATGAGTTTTAACAACAGCAAAGATACTATTCTGCTATTGCTGCTCGTGGCAGTGGTACTTGGCATGCAGCACTGGACTAACTTCAGTCTCAAAACTATGATTTGAACCGTGTAAATTGTGTTTTTAACTTCGTTTTAACATGTTTGACAAGATAAAATATCAAGTTTTATTTCAACAATGTTTTTTGGTAAAAGTTTTTTTTTTTTTCCTTTGGGAAATGCTAAAGTGCGAAGTTTTCGCAAACAACACGTGAAAATTATCTTGTATTTTAGGTAGAGTTTTCTCTCTCTTACAGTGTGTTTGGTCGAGGGGTAGGAATGTGGTAGAAATTTTTGTGAATAAGATTTATGTATAATTTATCATAAATGGAGAGCATTTAACAATTTTTATTCCATTTTTATCTCATTACTAAACATGTGCTTGAAAATATGCAATGCCACCATGGTTGGTTATAATTTCCAATTTTCCACCTTTTCATTAATTTAAGTTATAGTTGGTAAATTATAAATTGCAAAGTATATGCATCCTAAGATAGCATTTATTTACTGTTTTCGAGACAGAAATATAAAGACACTAAAAACATAAATATGTTCGGTGGTGGAGATAAGAATAAGGGACAGAAAATTTTTCTGTTTTTGGGACAAAAAAATAGAATTTCTGTACCTTAAAAATGTGGAGATAGTGAGAACAGGATATAAAGATAAAAATTTAATATTTTTATCTTTTAATAATATTTTCATGCATATTATTTATATTTTCATCTTCACTGTCTATATTATCCCTGTCCTTGTATTTTCTATCTAGTCAGTAAATAATCACTACTTGAGTGAACCAATTCCTTCTAACTCCCAATTTCACTGTGCAAACCACAAAGTGTGAGCGAATGTGCCCCCCTTCCCCCTCTCAACCTCTAAAATAGAAAAATATAATGCAATGCTGTACTTAAAAAAGGAAAAGAAAGTAAGGACATGTTTGTTTTAGTTTTTAATTTTTATTTTTTATTTTTCAGTTTTTGGAATTTTGTTAAAGAAAAATTTAAAACTGAAAATGAAAACTGAAGTGTAATTTTTAAAATTTTTAGTATTTTCATTATAAAACTTAAAAAATTGAAAATTGAAAAGTCAAATCACGTGGCTTTTCTCCTGTGGCTTTTTTCCTCGGGTCACAAATTTGTAGTATTTTCAAAATACTGGTAGCTGTGTTGTGGGCTCCGCCTTTAAAACTTAACCCATGATCCACTGAAGCTTGTGTAACTTTTGGGCCTACGGCCAGTGCTTGTGCTATATATGCGGTTTTGGGTGAGGAAAGAGCACATTTCGGCCTGGTGATGATGTTGAGAAAGATTGTATTTCCATGTACCCGAAAAAAAAAATTGATTCTAATCTTTTACATCTATTATATATTTTGCTATATTCTCCTAAAAATTATTTTAATAATTTTTTAATACTTGATAAAGAAAATATTAAATGAAAAGTAAATGCATTTAATATCTTGGACACATATAAATCATTCAACACGTCCTTTTTTTTTTTCATTTGCCAACACTTCCCTTATTCAATAATGGAAAATGCAAAATACGCTTTATTCGTAAAACGACTTACAAAAATGTATCATTAGTGTTATTAATTTGTGCGTTACAAGATTGTTGTTTTCTCTGTCTTCTCTCTTGATTTTAAACTTGCACATGATTGGTTACACATGGCTTTATACCACATTTACGAATTGTGTTTCGTACGTAATAGTACTTCTGTTTAATAATTATGAAGATTGTTAAGAGGATATGGTAGGAGAACTTAACATTTTCGATTTATTATTACTACTTCTTGAATTAGTTGGTTGAAAAGTATTGTAATCCTACTGTTATGAAAATGACAAAGAAACAAAGGCAACTAAACTTTGTCCGGCAAAGTGGGATTAACTACATAAATCAGATGATGACATGGTATTCTATCATAAGTTATGCTCAACTTAAATAATTAACATTTGGATTGTAATAGTTCCACCCAATGTTTTTCTAGGTTTTTTTTCACCACTAGTTAATTAGGAGACTCTCTTTTGTTTAATATACTCTCCTTATTAGGGCTCTTATATATCTTCTTCACACCTACTTAAATAATCTGAGATGAAATTCTACGATCTTTTTCACAATAAACATTATTATTTTTTCTTTAATATATTCGTTCCTAATTATATCATATTGAGTATGCTAATCATTCGATGCCAGACCCTGATTGTGATAAACTAAGAAATTGTTGACGAAAAATAACTTACATATCATGCCATTTTTTTTCGATCCGTAGATATCATAAAGTTATTTTGCACAAAAATTTATCCAAATGAATATCTAAAGTATATATCGCCGACAAAATAATTATGTGTATTCTTCTTTAACCATATTATCATTTTGAAGTGAGAGCTGCTATTTAGTATAAAAGATATGTGTCAAAAAAGTTACAACAAAAGAATAAGCAATCAAAATTCATAGAATTCAGGGAGAAAGAATAACAAAAAAATTTTCCACCAGCAAACACATGCCACATCATTCGTTTAAAATTTCCTAGACCAACATTTTCTTAAACACCATTTAATAGTTGATATGTAGGGAAGTATTAGTATTATTTCGAAATTGGTGGTATTCTGATAAACACACAAGTTCAACAAATTAACACATGTTAATATTGAACAATACCTATGACATGATATACATACAACATTTGGAAACCAAAAATTTCCCAATATATGTGAGAGACAACAAATAGGGAAGCAGCAAAGGCAAATTGTGGTTGATTTATTAGCAAGGTTTTGAAAATTGGACTAGATATTGAACCGGTCAAAATAAAAGTTCAGAGGTTCAGTGGTTCATCCGGTTCAACTGGGATCTAATCAGTATATAATAAAACATGTATTTATATAAATATATAAAAAATATAAAATGAAATATATGTTATAAAATAATTAAAAATTAAATTAGATATCAACACTCCCCATAGAACATAACATAATTCATCCCTTAGTCCAACAAAACAAATCAAGTTAAAATAAATAATCCAATACAAAGCCACAACTCAAATTAGTACTAAGCTTCAAATAATCAAGTCCAAAGCAAAGATCAAGTTCAAATAATCAAGTCCAAAGCTTCAAATAATCCAATACAAAGCCACAAACCAAACCAGTACAAAGGCGGTCTTCAACGCAAAGCAATCATGGTGATTGCCTTCAAGCTTCAAGCTTTCAAAGCAAAGCAAAGATGGAGGTAGGAGGAGATTTTGAAACTTCAAGCTTACCTTCAAGCAAACGAAGGAGGTAGAATGGGAGGCAAAGGTAAAGTTACTGGCGACAAAGAAGGCAAAGCGGCATGGCAAATCTGCGAATCAGGACGTGGCGTAAGCATATTGAGGCAGAAGAAGATGCAGAGCGAGGCAGAAGCACATGCAAAGCGGTCTAGAGATGGTGGCCCCGACGAGGCAAGTAGCGGGGTGACACGGCACAGTGGGGTGACGCGGCAAGGGAGGATGCGATCGGGATGCAAGCAGAAGCAGATCAAGGCAGAATGTAATATCGCAGGCTGTTTTATGGATTGACGACTATCCCCACAAACCAACATAGGGTCTTTTCAGCGTGCTTTGTCTTTATTCACACACTTCTTCAGAAAACTTTCTAGGAGGTCACCTATCCTAAAATTGCTCCAAGTCAAGCACGTTTAACCATAGAGTTCTTTAGTGATGGACTACCGAAAAAAAGATGCATCTTGTTGGTATAGGTAGTGCAAATCAATTCATATAAGTCATCCTCAACTGTATAGTCTTATACCTATACAATTTTAGGATCCCTCTTATTCTGGTGTGTAATTGATTCAGTCATATATCTCTTCGCTTAGAAGCTTGTTAGAAGCCATTTCTTGTCTGTGCCTTTTTTGCACTGGCCATCACTCCCCGCCTTTATCACCAGGTGTTACACAGAAGCAGATGCAGAGCGAGCCAGAGTTGACGACGATGATGACGGCGTTGGCGAGGCAAGCGGCACCACGGGAGCGCGACTCGTGGCAGATGTGAAGGGTGGTGGCGGCTACTCCTTTCCCATAGAACTAGAAAGGAAACTAGGCCACAATTTTGCCATTTTAGAAAGGAAAAGGGGCAAAAAAACGGCAACTGTTCACTTTTTTTTTTGTAAATCCAAAACGATGCCATTTTGAGTCATTTTTTTTTTAAAAAAAAATCGTTGGACTGCACGAATCAAACCGATTTACTCAGTTTATCGGTTCTTGAACGGTTCAAAACGATTATTGGAGGATTCTTTATAGAGCAGTTTTCAAGTTTAACTCGGACCGGATAGCAGGCCGGTTCCCAGTTCAACTAATTCGACCGGCCAGTCCGGTCCGATTTTCATAACATTGTTTATTAGGGAAAGGGGGAGCTCTCTATAAAATATCCAGGCTGTAACCTCTGGGGTCCCAAAAAGCATGGGAGCGAACAGATCGTGACCAGTGAGGCATTCACCTATTGTTAGTGACTCCTTTTTAAATATCTTCCTCCTCCTCCTCCTCCTCCTCCTCCTTCTTTGTGCGGTTGCCGAAAATAATAATAATAATAAGCAAATACATAAATAAACAAATATTGTCGCATTGTGATGTGTCCTGTGATGTGTGTGTGAAACAAGGAAGAGAGACACAACACAACACACACACATCAATAGAGAGAGAGAAAGAGATGGGGAAAGGAGGAGGAGGAGATGGGGAAGATGGGGTGGTGATGGCAGGAGACTTCTTCTGGTCGTACACAGACGAGCCACATGCCTCACGACGTCGCTTGATCCTCTCCAAGTACCCCCAGATCAAGGATCTCTTTGGCCCTGACTACACCGCTTTCTTCAAGGTTCCTCCTTTTTCCTTTCTCTATTTTAAAATCTCACCCCAATGTGGGTCACTTCCTCAATCCCATTTCAATTTTTATGCTTTCTCATAAGGGAAAAAAATTATTATTATTATTTTTTTATATCATGCACAACATGACTTGAGTTTGCTGGCAATTCTATTCGTTTACTGGCAATGTAGTTTCAGAACTCAGATTTGAATTTTCTGTGGAGTGTGTGTACATGCTCATTCTCATAGTTTTTTCCTTTTCCTTTTTTGTTCTGGCGATTTAGATATTTATGGGTTTTGGGTTGTCATTATTTTCTTCATTGTTGATCATACATACCGAGTGTTGTTTTTGTTGTTTGCCATATTGCATGCTGGCTATGTTTGCTGCTGCACTTGTTTCTTTTCAGTTTCATATCTTGTAGCCCTCCTATGTTGATTGTGACATTGTCTATGTGTGGGAAGTTGGGCATTGCTTTTGTTATTAAACTTGTTTGTTGTTTTTATTTCTTGTGGATTCCAACTTTCTGCAACTGTTTGTTCGTATGTATGGAACCTGAAAATGATCCAGATTTTGAAAGTGAGGTACTGTTTTAAGGCAAACCCACTGTTTAGAATCCCTATACCACCCAGGTCTCTTTTAGAAAATTGAGTCTCTCTACAAATGACAACTCCTCTACAAATTGTAATTGGCATCTACGGGTATTGGATACCTTTCATTCTCAAATCTTTTATTTATTTGTTTATTGTTAAAGTAGCCCTCCTTCCTTTGGCCCTACTTGGTTGGATTAACTCAACAGATTTGCTTATCTTATTGTTTTGCTTCAAGGACATGGACTTATGCTAGGATAGGTCTTTGAAATGTATTTTATATGGATGGAAGTTTATATACATCTGTCAATTTATTTTTTGCTTTGGTCATTGCTATTCCTAGGGTTGGGTGTGTGTTAATGTGATTGAAAATTTGTTCTTGCAGATTTCTGCTGTGGTTTTGCTTCAGCTTAGTACTGCTATTGTACTTCGCGGTGCAAGCTGGCTAAAGCTGTTGCTAGTAGCCTACTTTTTTGGCTCATTTCTCAACCACAATCTCTTCTTGGCTATCCATGAGCTCAGTCATAATCTTGCCTTCTCAACTCCCGTCTTCAACCGTTGGCTAGGGATTTTCGCTAACCTCCCAATAGGTGTACCAATGTCCGTAACTTTCCAAAAGTATCACTTGGAGCATCACCGCTTCCAGGGTGTAGATGGCATTGATATGGATATCCCGAGCCTTGCCGAAGCACATGTTGTGACAAATGCTCTTGCAAAAACCATATGGGTCTTTTTACAGCTCTTCTTTTATGCCCTTCGACCTCTGTTTCTTAAGCCAAAACCTCCTGGTAGTTGGGAATTCATCAACTTCTCTATTCAGATTGCCCTTGATGTGGCAATGGTTCATTTTTGGGGCTGGAAGTCCCTTGGCTTTTTGATTCTTTCCACATTTGTTGGTGGCGGGATGCATCCGATGGCCGGTCACTTCATTTCAGAGCACTATGTCTTCAATCCCAAGCAAGAGACATACTCTTACTATGGACCTCTGAATCTTTTCACATGGCATGTGGGCTACCATAATGAACACCATGATTTTCCAAGAATTCCTGGAAACAAGCTTCACAAGGTGAAGGAGATCGCTCCTGAGTACTATGACAGGTTATCATCCTACAAGTCTTGGAGCCAGGTCATCTACATGTATATTATGGATCGAACTGTTGGACCTTTTAGCCGGATGAAGAGAAAGCCCAATAACAAAACTGAATAGATGCTCCCATACTCATTTATTTTCTTTCTTAATTCTTTCTTTTCCTCCTTGTGATGTCTCCCTTTCCTGAATTTTCTTTATAAACACTCACTTTTGACAATTTTATATATTACAGGAGAATGTATTGTAGTTTTTGACCCAAATAGCAGGTCATTTGTTCATTAGGTAACAATTCTGAGAATGCATTGATTTTCCTGTGTTCACTTATACAGCACTAATGCACTATGCTTCAGGATTGACATCACGAAGTCCTTCAAGTCATTAAATTTTCCTATTGGATCCTTTGGTAAGTCATGAAAGGTGTGTTGTATTGTGGAACATGGTAAGGTCCAAAAAAAAGAAGTGAATCCATCATTCCATCTACTTTCTTCAAAAGTACTTTTAATCACCATATAATAAACTTTTATCAACAAGTTAAACCAAACACATTCAATATTGTACAATCTCATTCTCATTCCATAGGAAGTATTTTTGACTTATTCAAAATGTAAACCAAACAAGCACTTATTAGCTTGCAATATGAACAAGAGGAATATACTGAGCTTTAGTTCATAAGATGTTGAGGCGTGGTGGTCTTTTTTTTCTGTGCCAGCAACCGAAGACAATGAAGGATCGATCTCTACCTGTCCCATGATAGAATTAATTATAGAATATAGACTCTCAGCAACAAGCTCGGGCAATCTGTAACAGTTGCCACCATCATCAAATGAACACCCACATACATGTGATTCTTGCACTGTAGTGTTGACTGGCAAAAAGTATTATTATTGAAATACGACAACATTTTGAAAATATAAATAAAATAAGTCACTAACAACAAGTTGCTGTGGTGTAGTGGTTATCACGTTAGTCTTACACACTAAAGGTCCCCAGTTCGATCCTGGGCAGCAACATTGCTTTTACAGATATATAATCTTGCCCCTGTTGTATCTTTTTTTTTTCTCCTGCGCGCTGTGTTTTTTTTTTAATCTTTCTATTTCCAGCTTACAATAATTTTCCTAGGGTGGATTCTCTTCGATTATTAGCATGTTCCCAAATTGTGCAATAAAAAGACAAATTGGGCACGTGAACGGAATTTAAGCTAAGTCAACTAGGGTATGAAAAAAATAAGGAGAGAATTTGAAGCGAAATTATCAGATGTTAAATAGATAAATAAAGACAATACATCCTATTTATAGGTGCGGGGTAACAAGAAAAATCCTTAATTCCTTATGATTTACTCCTAATTACTCTGTTAAGAATAAAAGGTACTAATTGAATGCTTGCAAAAATACACACTTTCTAAATGAATAAGCCCTTCCTTGAAAGCTATCAAATATCAATACAAATTCACGTGATGCATATTCGCTTACCTAGCACGAACCCATGTGATTGGTATCCCTTATCATAACAGATATCCTAGCTACTTTTTGCACTGGCTTACTTATATAATAAGAATGAGCATGGATGTATCTAATGTACTTCAAATTGCATTAGTCAATGTTGTATTCATTAACTTAGCAACAATGAAGAACGATGTTACGATGGTGTCTTCAAAGGTGGCCAAGGATCTAACTTATGCCATGAAATTAACCATTTTAGAATGTTGAAATGTCAGTATGGTCGCCAAAGCAAATCCATCATGAAGAAGAATTCTGCAGTTGCAAAGCACAAAATTCATTGAGTCAGATTGAAAAAGATTCAAAATTTTCTCAACTAAACCGCCTGCCATTTCCAGATTCCCTGCTTTCGGCTTCTAGAATCTCAAGACAAAATGGGCATACAAGCATTTCATGCTGATACAATGTATAAGATAGAAAACATAAATTCCTACAAAAATGTGGCCTTTTAAAGTATATAAAGAATGGTTGAGTATTATATATTTTTTCTCTTTCTACAAAATTAGGTTGTTCATCGATTTTCATTATGCAGAAGTGCCAGGCATCTCCTCAGGCGGGTCGATGCGTTCTACAGGTGGTGGCTTCGGCTTCGGAATGGGGGCAGGCTTGGGTGTCCTGTTTGGACTAACTTTATCCACAGTATCTGGTTTAACTTCAAACTGCAACATGCAAAATGTACACTTGCGTTATTACAAAAGGTTTGAATATAGCTGTCAGAACTTGAACTATGTAGACTGTTGCAAATTCATGACATTCAATGAAAAGCAAAGTTGTTTAATTGCAATATGATTAACTAAAATTAATTAGCCGTTCAGCAGTAACAGCTAATGTATGGTGAAACAACTTATAAGCAACAGGAGAAAAAAATATATGATACAGCAAACAGGCCAAACATATTTACAAGGTACTCCGTAAATCTATATGGTATACACTATAATCTGATCTTCATAAAAAATATTGATTAATTTTGAAGAGACGATATATTTCTGTTGATGAATCACATTCAGTTTTTCATGGCTTTATATGTGGAATATATAATATTATGAATAAAGAAAATCAACTTTTTTTTACTAATTATTACCACAACACCACTCAAGTTAACCAGAAAAAATAAAAGAACTAATTTTGATGCTTCACAGAAGAGTTCTATGCGATCTAATTGAAAGCAGATAGCCTTCAGATGTGATGGGAAAAATATTGTAGGGTGCATTCTATGTCGTCAAATTAGGAACATACAATCCATTGAAGGGCATTGGCCTGATTTTGAGTCAGAAACTCATGTCAACCATGCACAGGACGATATGCAATTTAGCTATGGACAAGATACAGGATATGGATGCAAAGTCACTATAGCAAAAACAAAAAATCACATTTATTACGTGCCTTTTTTCATTTTCTTTTACAGACAAATCAATTGCAAAAAGTTGCTCATGTGAAGCAGGCATAGGGATCCACAGAGCATTCATGCAAAGCATCATAACATCTGGCGCTCAATGAAAAAAATCTCAGCCCAAAGAGACCCCCTTTTCTTTTTTATGAAAGAAGGGGGAACCTAGGTTGACATGTAACAATTTAACCGAAATTTAGGTTATTCAAATTAAAACTGACCTTATAACCGCAGCCAGATACACAAGCATGGAAACATTCCTGTAGAAGGGATTAACCATGATTAATTAATTTGAAATACAGCTACTCCACAATTAATCATAAGCCATTAAAAAGCTACTAGTGTATTGCCAATGAGCACAATTATTTACTAAAAGTTTTCTGGCTTTCCCTCATGCCATGTGAATCCCTGCATATGGATATTAGAATTTTGAATGAAGAGTTTAGAATAACAAGGTCGAATATATTTCAAATTTAGTACAAATAAATTAAATTATGACAAATCAGAAAGCCTGACAATATAGCTCAAACAGTAATTTCTGAATGAAATTATCACTTGATTACCAATTTAAGAATGACAATAAATAATCATTACTGAATTGTATCTCATTTCCCCTCAATCGTATGGCCAAACATTTTTTATTTTGAACAACCCAGTTAAAAGGGAAAAAGCTCCTCTATGTGAGTTTGTCTCTTGAATGAGTAATTAAGGATGTATCCTCCAAACCAAACAATCCATAGGGCTTGAGTTGAATGAGTACGAATGCAAACTAGATTTAGCATAAGACTTGTGATGAAGAAAACATTGCAATTTGCCATACCTATGATAATTTTCTTTGCCAAAATTTCACCAACAAAAAACGTAGCAATCGGCCTCTGTTTTCCACTAAATATGACTACAATTGATAGTGTCTTGAACCATTGTTTTGCCAACAGTTTATGCATAAAATAACAGTCTGTCATACCAGCACTTTATAGAATACAAATCTCAATGCATATTGGTGAGATCCAGGCAATTTAGTTGAAAAAATTACTGCTTACAGTGTTTCTCAATAAAGGCGCTGTAATGCATGCTTTTAAAACTTGATGGGTGTAAATTGTTCAATTTAAAAGTTAATGCATGCATTAACTCGGATAAAAACAAAACCTCAACAGAGTAAATTTTAATTCATCTTTAAAAATTCGAGAGAGAACTCATCAAAGGAAAACCTTGTTACGATAAACCAAACTAGCACCAAACCAAGTTACCAGTTGTAGTCACTAAAATGGCAAGTTAAGAAGCATGAAGAACAGAAAATACCTCCGAATAACTGGTAGCTCCAGGAGAGCGATCAATATAAGCACTCCACTGCTGGTCCTTTAGTACAGGGTCCTTGTAACATATTTGATTGCAGTCCTCCAAACCTGGTTAACCCGTATCCTTATCATTTGTACATCAGAATCAAGTTCTGTCAACTTGCACATTCTACTTTTACAATCACAGTTCCTTTTGAGTTTGAAAAGCCAAACTATCATATCAAGGTTGAGTGCATAGTCAGGCAATCCATATTATGGTAAGGACCCCAGCCATAAAAAGAATCTATACTGCGTTTTTATTTCTATATTGCATTTGTATGTGTCTTAGTCAGATGTGTAGAGCCACTAGCATGTTTAGAGACCCAACACTTTGGGAATCAGCTTAACATTCCAGATAAAATGTATAATAGTCATCATGTGTGTGTGTGTGTGTGTTTATATTTAGCATTTCCGAAATTCTGGTTATGACTTGGCGATTTTGTGAGGCAAACCAATAGTTTGACCAGGTATATGCATTCTGTGTTTCTTAAATAGCAAAAACCTAACATGGTATTATGGAGAGATGTATCAACAAATACCAATCATTCAATTTCTTAATTCAATCCAAGCTTCAATATTTACCCAAATTCCCAAAGGCAAAGCCTTTCACTTAGGCAATTATTATGCTGACCTTGACTTGCTAAAACCTTGTTTAATTGCTTTTAAACAGTTTATTAACAATAGGAAATAACAATAACCAAGTCCCTATTGTGTGCTAGTAGCGACGCAGAACACAATAAACTGAACTTTATAACGCCTACATTTTAAGCGGATAATAAATTTTGTCCATTTCCATTCATAACGAAAAAATTAATGAAGCAGCAAAATGGCCTCACATTCCTCCCACGTGTCTCCATCTGAATTGCACCCCTTTTTGCAGAATACGCGCCCTACAATATCACAAGAAGCGTTTTTTATGTTAACATGAGTGGCAAAACTAACACAAACAATAAGTAAATGAGCATAGACCCAAAAAATTCCAAAACCAGATTAAGGTTACAAGAGGATCCCCTCAACCCACCATTCCGAGTTTACTGAATGCATGACATGAATGTGTCTTGTTCCTACATATTCAGCCCCAAAAACCTTAAATGAGGTGGGTTTAGTGTTGTATGGGTTACCTTGTTAGTGCAAGGCACCCTTCCCAAAGAAACCAAAATACTCGTATCACTCTGCTGATACTACCTAGCAACTAACAATAACACATAAAAAACCCCTCAGAACTTAGTGATCACATGTGTATCCATTTAGTCTTACTAAGGAATCACAGGTTTTATTCAACAACTTGTGGTAATTTCCCACTCATAAACAATAACAAGGGGTTTGAGTAACATATCAATAATAAGGGCAAGGCCATTTTTTTTTATCAAAGGTCACTGATTCACAATTGAGCTTAAGCACCAAATTCATAATCAGCATATACCCACAATATATAACCATTATTTGTAAACAAAAAAGAAAAAGATTTGAAGCAATCCATTCTACAAGTAATGCGGTCATATAATATAATATCTAAGATATTAAAATGAGGGTGGATAAAAATAAATGAAAAAAAAATGGTGAATAATGAATGGAATGGGAAGAAAAGAGAATAGTACATGGGATTTGGGTGAGGGCAGCGTATTTAGTGGTGCATTGGTTTCCACAGGGAGAAGCCCACTGCTGTGGTATCATCCTTCTTCTTCTTCTTCTTCAATGGCTCCGAACACACACACACACACGACCAACTCAACAGGCACAAAACAAAACTAGACAAGGGCATTTTCGTAATTCAAGTTCTTTCGTTAATCGGCCCGATCGGACTTCATGTCTTAATTTCGTGGGTAATCCGTTCGGGCTTCGGGCCCGGTAATTCGTGGATCGGAAAAGGGGCTTTTACGGGAATACAATCCCAAAACCAAAACAGGGACCAATTTGCTTCACTTATTTAGCAGGGTAACTAAATAACACAAATTGATCATGAAATTTATAGAGTAACAATTTTTTTTTAATATAAACAAAAAGACCAAGTTGAGGAGAAAGTTCATCCCTGTTCAAGATTAGGGTTTGTTTCTGGGCTCATTAAGTATTGATAGAGGTATTTAAAGATCATCCATCAACATAAGAAATTAAATAATCGAATCCAAATCATACTGTGCATGAGCAGAAGGCTATATTATATAATTTAATATTTTATACTATCTTAATGAGATATCTTATATAATGTTATAATAAACAAAATTGCTTGGTGGCTTGAAAATGTTGTGACGAAACTCTAGTACGAATAATGCCCATAATTGATTTATTTGTATGCATTATTTTTAAAATTTTTATTTATTTCCCTAAAATGATAATCACCACATGATTCTAGTTCGTGTATATTTGACAGAAAAAACTTCACAACATCTAGCATCATTGTATCACAAATACTATATAGTATCAAATTGTAATATTTTTTTTGGGTAATTGTCACGACCAGGCACAGGTAAGTGGCATGGGAATCACCGTTCGCGTAAAGTATGTGACCTCAGTCATACTATGTCGTAAAATAATATACTTTTCATTCTGAATCATAACTTTCTTTAAAACTCTGTATAAATTGCATATATGAAATTATAAAACTGAATTACTTAATATATGAAGCTTTGAAAACCTCTTAATCATACTCTGAAAATCCATTCAATGTGTGAGCTGAATCATAAGTAAATCTTTAATTTATTACATAAACTCTAATTAAATTCTACAAATTTCAAATCCTCACTTGTGAATTGAAAACAGATACATAACTTTTCAAATATTGAAACCAAATACATAATCTAAAAATAATGCATGGGTCGGATCCTGCCTACACATCTACTGGAGCACCCTACTCTAACAAGACTCTAACTAGGCCTTATTTCAAAGTAAGACTCACCAGGAAGCAGTAACGCTGCACTTAGAAAGCGCTAATTTGGCCCAAGCGTCTGCACTGCTGTTATGAGGAGGAAGGAAGAGGGGTGAGTTAACAGACTCAGTGAGTGAGCTCTCACCCATCACCCACACGGGACAACAACAACCATATATATATATATACATGCACTGGAAAAATATTTCCAATATTTACATAACATAGCTACTCTCAGGAAAAACACTTTCCATGCCATGAATTCATAAACAAGCATCTCTAAACCATAATCTGTTACAAACCATTTGATATTCTTGTATATAATCTAATAGAAAATATATCTCTGTATTCATAAACTTAGAAAAATATATCTAAATTCGTACTACAACAAGAAAATCATTTCTCATATGTATAGTATCTCTTAAGTCAAATATTTTCGTAAAACATCAATAATCTTTGAAAATCATTAATACTCTCTGAAAACATAAACAACAGTACTCTACTAGAGAAACAAGAATCTCTACTCTATGGTTCTTCAAGAACCGAAAATGTTATGCTCTATGATCCATCAGGGATCTAATACGGACACCTAAATAGGTTCCATTCTCTGCTCTATGAGATTGTCCTCTTGAGACAACTTGGTACCAAGGTTAACGATCGGGATTCAGCCATTAACTCATTGTCTGTTTCTCTATAGCTACCGTCTAGTCTCTAATTCAATAAACATATTATTTTCTCTAAATCTCTGTTATATACTCTAATATGTGTATCAAGCTCTTTCATACGTAAATACTCTATTTCTTGAAATCATCGAGATAATTCATAAAGTTTTTGGATACAATCATACTCATTCTCTAGCTCTTTATGAAACCGTTTGAATATGAAAACTCTTGAAACTCGAAAAGCTCTGGACTCATAAATCTAGCAACCTGACTTTAGCATAACTATGACTGTGAAATCATACCCAAGGGATCACACAACACAAACATTCGATTTCAAGCTCCCACAGGAATATGTATCTGCGATCCTACGAATTATCTTTGAATTCCATACTTTTGGAATATCACAAAATTGGATTTTCTAAAAGTCTCTTTTCTCAAGGTAACTTCTTTTATAAATTAATAACTCTAATAACATCGATTAAAACGGAAAGGTTCAAATCGTAAATTCTCTAACGTTATAACATAACATCTCTATTTGACATATTTGCCAAAATATCTTAACTATTACTCTGAAATCATAATTCAAAGTCTCTAGTCTTGAATCATAAGGGTATCATAAACTCTTAAAACATATTTGATAAAATGTCAACTTATTACATCATATGCTTTTGCAAGAAATCTCTTCATAAATATGTATAAAACCTTTTTCATAGCATTTTATAACCAATCAGGGTCCCATGGTTTTCTAAATTACATAATTCATGCTCTTGAAAATCACGCTCTTTCTCTGATTTGCCATACTTGCAAAATCGTCTATATAGTCATACATTCATCCTTAAATTCTCATATATAACAAATATCATGCATAAACATACTCATAATGCTTAAAGTAAGGCCATGAGTTTGAACCCACTCACCGTTTAGAGCCGGGAATATGTGGGCACCACCAACTTGACCTCCGAAACATGGAATGATATCAACAACTATCATAGAGCAATATAGACTCAAGATTAGTCTCCACTAATCTTTAAACAACTCTAATCTAGCTCTAACAACATTGGGAGAGCACCCCCACTTGACAACAATGGAGAAAACAATGACCCATAACAAGAGGAAGGAAGAACACAAAGGAAACTAACATAAACCAACAACAAAACTCACCTTTGATCATGGAAGGAGAATAATTGATGATGGATTGAGAGAGAAAGTGTTGGAGAGCATTTGGGGATAAAGGGTTTCGGTCTCTATCCCCAAAATCCCGAGCTTAGGTTGTTTTATAGGGGTGGGGATCCCACTTATCAAAACAGCGTTGTTTTCTATTGTTTCTATCAAACTGACACCGCTATAGCGGTCTCGCCATACGCGTGATCGTAGCTGACTCACTTATTACCGCTATAGCGGTCTATAGGCCATCAAAAACATGAACTTGTCTCACTATGACCGCTATAGCAGTCCACTCACTATGACCGCTATAGGCAAACATAATGTTGCTGTCATACATGACTGCTATAGCGGTCTCGGACCGTTATAGCGGTCCCCAAAATGCTAAAACCGTTCTTGACACCACTGTGCCTATAAGCGATTCTGGACATTATAGTGGTGACAGTTCACCAACCTTGCTGCAATAAGGGTCTTTCTAGCCTCCCGGGGCATTCTCAGCAACACGGGTGGGTCCCAGGGGACCCTGGGGCAGTATGAAACTTGCTCAACGACACGTGTACCTGGGACATCACAGTAATTGTCGAATTATATCACTTAATGGTAATGAGGTCTAAACCTAGAGCTCTATATATATCACCCAAATCCCTTATTATTAGAGCAATTTTAGTGGCTTAGTATCAAATTTTAGTCCATTATTATCATATTTTATATTATCAGCTCTTATCTTATCAGACATTGTCTTATTATAAACACTAAATGAGCCTTTAGAATTAGCGCAAGTGAAGCATCGAATGTGATTTAGCCAAATCTCAATGATAATTTGTGTTATTTACCCTCTTTAATACTAGTGGGTCAAATACACAGTTTTAGCTATAAGAGGTTCGAGTGAGAGGAGTTAAATGCATGTCATCTTTCATTTGATGTTATAGTTTATTTGTACTACATTCATTCTCTAACAAGTATCCATCTTTATTTATGCACATATATTAAGAAAATAATTGAATGAACTTAAAGTTAAATAAATTTAAGTGTATTTTATAATACTACTGTTATCATCTACTCCAATATACTCTCTCTCATATTTAATTTATCTACTGACTATCTCTCTCGTAAGGTTATTAATAGAAGAAAATAATTAATGTTGTCTAGAATTCTTAAATGGACAAATAATGGTAGAAAAATAAAATTTTATGGATAAATACTTATTAGAGAATAAAACGAATATGATGGGAGATATTCCCATCTATGAGGTCCTAGATTTAATAAATATTATTTCAGAGGTAATAATAAAAATGATGATGATGATGACCATGACGATGATGGTGGTGGTGCTAAAAAAATACATTGATAATGAAAGTCAATAAAAGATATTAAAATCAATAATAATGACCGTGGACAAGAAATCATTTGAAATTTTAATGACTCATTAATCGATAAATTAATTTAACATTGAAGTTGTGTATTATATCTAAACCACCTTCTCAAAATTGAAAGAAAAACCCAACTTTTTTTTTTGGTTGACGTGGAAAAGAGAAATGCAAGCAACCTTATAGTAGCAATTACATACTTATACCAGAATTTACTACCTTTAATTTATGTATAAAAGATTTACTAGACATATGGAGAAAAAAAATTCTGAAAGGAAAGGCAAGACTGTCCAAAAATCTATAAATTAGATGAGTATATAAAATGAGTCCTTACTGTAATATTGATTAGACTTTTAGTATACAAATCTATAACATTATTTTGTTAGGATTTTGATTGAAATAGGAATGAAAAAGAAGTCCTACATTGCTAAGAATTGGGATAGAAAGGGGTTGCCAATGCTATATATATGAGCCTAAGTTCTCCATTTCAATTTGCACCAATCGAAAACACTTTAAGCTTATATTTGACTTTTCTTCCTCTATACTCTTGTTTTAGAGTGTTGTGAGGTGTAATTCAAATATTTGCCTTGGAGAGCGTAGGTGTTTAAGAAAAAAGTATATGTGTTGTAATAATTTTCACATAGTGATGTTTTTTGATTGTCTTTTGATAGCAGCTGTGGTTTTTCTCCGATTTTAGAGTTTTTCACGTTAAATTCTTATGTTCATATTTTATTTCTCTATTTAGGGTGGTTCTTAAGGAAGGGAATTGGCTTATTTTCCCAACAATTGGTATCAAAGCTTTGGTTCAATGAGATTTATTCTTAGTATGCTTTATGGTTACAACTTAGTCTGATCTTTCACGTCAGAAAAGAAATTCTCCCTGGTGTTTGAAGATCATCTTTGGTTGCTATTGCTGGAAGACAATGTGATACTGTAAGAGTGCGGTTTAAAGAGGTTCTGGCTAAAGAGAGACTTGGTATTTAAGCGTGTCCATTGTGACCCACCTCTTTTTCTTGGGAATCCTTCTAGTGCACAGTTTACAGTCGATTTACACTATTCTAGTATACAGTTGCAACAATATTAAGTTTTTCAAGTGCTGTGAAGTATGACATAGAGAAATTTCATAGAAGAATCAATTTTGGCTTGTGACAGATACAAGTCAAAGATGTATTAATATAATCAGGTTTGCACAAGGCGTTAAAAAGGAAGATCGCCAATATGGATAATGAAAACTGAGAAGAACTGGATTTGAGAGCAGCAAGTGCAATTTGTCTGTGTTTGGCTAAAAATGTTCTTGCAAATGTGTAAGGAATATCAACAGCTAAGGAATTTTGGGAGAAACTCAAAGGGTTATATTAGGCAAACAGTATCTCAAATCGTGGTTGTTGTTGAAGGAGCAATTTCATAATTTGCATATGGATGATAGCATGAAAGTCTTCGATCATCTTAGTGCCATCAATGATATTTTCTCTGAATTAGAGGCAATTGGAGTAAAGATTGATGATAAAAATAAGGCACTAAGGCTTATATTGTCTCTTTCGTCTTTCGATGGGCATATCAAGCCTGTTTTGATGTATTGGAAGAAAACTTTGAATTTTGAAGAAGTTGCTAGTAAAATCATTGGTGAAGAAAAAAAAATGAAAAATGAGGATAGCACTTCATCTAATTCATTGTTTGTAGCTAGAAGTGACACTTATGGGAAAAAGAATCGTGAAAGGAGTATGACATGCTGGAAATGTGAAAAGCTTGGGCATATAAAGCAAAATTGTCCAAGTGGCACAGTATTGGAAAAAGGTTCTCAATCTGATGCTTGCAACGTTGCTCTCCTAGGGGGAGAGGATGATCTTTACTAGAAGGTAAAAAGCGTATCCTCATGGCATTACCGCACTGCCATGGAAAAGAATAAGTTGTTGCTAGCGAATCCACAATAGCACAGGGCATTAGTTGGCATTGAGATGCAGGGTGTGTGGTGGGAGTTATGTCGATGACTGAAGAACTTCTAGGAAAAGCCAATATGAAAGTTGCATTATAGCTTTTTAGCATGCTTTCAACATGCGCTGAGGTGAAATGCTTAGACTAGTCTAATTCCAAGTGAGTTTGCTTTTTATGGTGAAGTATGATAGTTCTTTAAACTATGGTTGTCGGTATAGATAATGACAATGACAGCAAGGGATTGTTGGTATTGACAACGAAAACTAAAGTTATGTTTATTTCAATAAAGATGAAGATTGTTATGATTTTGATTGAAATAGGTATGGAAAATAAGTCTCATATTGCTAAGAATTGGGATAGAGGGGTGTTGCCAAGGCTATATATATGAGCATAAGTTCTTTATTTTAATTTGCTCCGGTCGGAAATACTTTAAGCTTATATCTGACCTTTCTTCCTCTGTACTCTTATTTTAGAGTGTTGTGAAGTGTAGTTCAAATATTTGCTTTGGAAAGTGTAGGTGTACTAGGGTGTGGATGTTTAAGAAAGAAGTCTGTGTGTTGTAATAATTTTCACATAATGATATTCTCTGGTTGTTTTTTGACAGCGACCATGGTTTTTCTTCGATTTTTGAGTTTTTCATGTTAAATTATTGTGTTGTGGTTGTGTTCTTATTTTATTTTTCTGTTTATGGTGATTCTCAAGGAGGAAAAGTGACTCATTTTCCTAACATATTTTACTATATAAAATGTAATAAATTAAATTCAAAAGGAAAGCACAATTAGGACTCCGAATGAATAAACTACCATTAAAGACCGAAGACCTTAACAATTAATGATGCCTTAATTGCATCCAAGGGTGAGCATAATATCATTGTTACAAAAAGAATATGTATATCATAGACTCCACCTCAACTTTAAAAGAGTATGGAGAATGAGAAAATGACGACTCTCTTTACGTGTCTGCAATGGCTTTTGGGTTGCTAATAACTGTGTTACCTGCAAGCCAATTTGATGATATAGCATGCAACGAAGCTATAGCTTATTTGTTGCCATGTGAGCCATTCTTGCTGGATTTGGGTCCTTTAGTACCCCCATTTGGTTGTTGTGGAGGATTGACAATAATATTTCAAAAGGCGGACGCTTCTCATGTTGTGAGATGTACGTGTGAATGCATCAAGAATGCTACAACCAAAGCAGGTATCAAGCATGATGAGAGAGGACAACTACTTCCTCAATTCTGTCGAATCAAGTTCTTGTTTGCCATTGATCCACAAGCCGATTGTAGCAGGCAGGTGTCCCTTTATCTTTCTCATCTGTGATGTGATAGACATATATACGCCTGAAGTTAATTATATGCTCACATGCAGGATTGATGCAGTTCGAATAAGCACGGATTGCAAATAAATCAATAAATGGTCCAAGAATTTGTATTGTGACCAGAAGATACTACATGCATAAGCAAGTGATTGAGATATCAAGTAAAGGATTATATGGCTCCTTAAGTTTTGAATTATATACAGTAGTATCGTGTACTAGCTAGACATTATCATGACATTTAGAAGATTATGTACAAATAACTAAAAATTTTAATCTCAAATAAAAAAGGAGAATTATAATAATTTGAACCACCAAGCTTAGTCTGGTAGTATATGAAAATGGTCTCGTGATTAGAAGGTTGGACTCTTAAGAAATTTCACGTCTTAAAGGATCAATCATCGAAGTTGGGAGAAATACTTTAAGAATAAAAAAAAAATCATTTTATTAGTAAATTTATTATAATGGATGTCACATTTATTGTTGTTAGTTACTATTGTAACTTTATAACATTTATTTATCATATACTAATTTAAGATCTCATTTATTTACACTTAATGATCCAAAATAATGTTTGAATCATGCTTTGAAAGGACATCTCTGTTTAAGTTGATTTATATTACCATTAGCCTACGTTTTCAAGATCCGAGTGGGATTTGATGTTGATTAGCTTGAATTCTTTATTGGACCACTTCGTGTAAGTTTGATTTATATTTTAATAGAATTATTTTTAAAATAATTAAAATTAAAAGAACTAATTTTAAAACAATTGCTTTCTAAAAAATAACTTTTCGGTTCAGGAATAATGTTAAAAAGTAAATTAATAAAGGAATTATATATCGCTCCATAAATGATATACTTATATTGATCCATGGATTTAAACCCACACTCTCATGGGGAAGAAAATAATGTGGGTAGTGCAATATTATATTATTGTATTTCTATGATGCAAAATAAAAAGCTAGAATTGAAAGCTTTGGATAAAATTATTTCTATCATCCACATCGCACTTCTTCTCAAAGGAAAAAAGGAAAAAGTAACTACAAATGAACTTCTTTCCAACACAGATTTTTTAACCGGAACCGAGGTTTCAGTGCAATCCAAACAGACATTATTTCACCTTTCTTCAGGTGCTAAGTACACACATAGTCAGTGTAGTAATAACACATGATGTGTTGTTTCTCTTTTTTATTTTTATTTTTTAGTTTTTTCCAGTGTCGTTCCTATTGCTTATTACTGATTGAGGAAAAAATTGGGAAAAACAAAATATATATTAACATCATAATATAATGAGTAATGGCAATGATGGATCCAGAAAATTTAAGTTGTAGGATAAATATAATATGTAAGCATAACAAGAAGTGTGTTGAACCTTAATTATTTTTTTATGAGGGCAGGGTTAATTTTAGAATAATATTGGGGGCAAATATACAGAAAATCTATATGATTATTAAAAAATTTCAAAACAATGTAGTGGCACAAGCTCCCACTCTTCACTACATGCACCCGCCCCAGAGTAATATGATTGGCACTTCCTGACAAATTTCAAGGTAGACTGGTTGGTAATATGCGAAAAAAAGTTGTCCTTGCTTTTCTGCTACCTTTGATCATTGGACTTGTTGAATCAGTAGCTTAACTTTCAATAATGGAAAATTAGTACATGCATATAAAGTTATGAAGCACAACTCGGACCCATGACACAAATACAGGAAACACATGACAGCTTAAAAATTATACAGACAGGGCTTATTTCTGTGTCATTATTTTCATTAAAAAATATTTTTAAAATATTTTTTCTTATATTTTTGGATATATTTGTATAAAATATTTTAGTAAAAGAATAAAAGAGTATGAAAAAATGTTTTAGAGAATTTTTTTTATAACATAAAAAATATGTTTAAAGAATATCTTTTAATATTACCTCTAAACGTAAATTAAGTTTATATTAAAATATAAAATAATTTTTATTTCTTTAAAAGATCTTATTTAAAAAAGTATTTATAAAAAGATTTTTTTTTAAAGATCATTCAAACTGACCCATAGTATGTATAAATAAAAAATTTAAAGAAAAGAATATTATTCATAAATTTTTTTTAAAATAAATTTCATTTATATTTCATTATTTTATTTAATATTTTCAAACATCCAAACATTAAAAATGACCAATATTAAATTTTTAAAAAATTAAAAAAATAATCTCTATTATATTTCTCAATGTTAAAGTTCAATTTTTTTAAAATTAAATATTTAAATATATATTAAATATGCATCATCCTTGAATTCTACTGGATCTACAAGATACACGAGGCAGACTCATCACTAAAGCGTTAATTTTTCGTGCTAGCAAGTACTCTCTCAATTGTCATTTTTAAGTTTTAATAAATAATTAATTTATATCAATTTTATCTCTCGTCATATTAAATAGATAATTTTTTTATTTTCTTAACTTTTTAAGGCATCGGAATATTTTTAAAAGGGATAGTTTTGTTACAAAATAAACATTATTCAATGAATTTTTTTATCTTAAAATTGGGGGAGTAAGAAAACTGGTACAGTATTTCATGGTTGTAATGATTAGGATTTATTTGCTTTTTCTGATTTCAGTTTTCTATTTTATAAAAGAAAAATTGAAAACTAAAATTTTCAGTTTCCAGATTTTTTAATTTTTTTTTATAAATTTAAAAAATTGAAAACCGAAAACAAAAATTGAAAAATGCACAGAAATCAGGGCCTTTGATTACAGCTTCACGGTTGTAGAATTCGAAACCTACACTACACATGCAGCAAGTGGTCCACGTGCACTCAGCGATCACTGACACTCAACAGTAAAATGATGGGATGCTTTTAACTTTTAGTAGTAAATTTTATATTCTCTATGGGGTAATAATTGAATTGGTTGAACTGTTTAATATTCCATTGTATACTAACTATCGATTTTTCATTGTTTTTTATGTCGTAGAATATTTGTCATGTATGATATTTCGATAATACTATTTTTTATTTATTATTTTTAATATAAATATATTATTAGTTAAATAATTAATATATTTATTAAGATGAATAATAATGGTTATAAAAAAATAATTTTGTTAATATTTATTAAGATGTTTTTTATTTTTCTTAATAGGTGTGTGTTTGTTTGATTTTTTTTTTTTTTTTTTACAGATATGCTGAAGGAAGGAATACTTTCTATGCTGTTTCATATTTCTTGTTTTAAAAGTTTCCCCAATTCAACAACAGTTTAATTACAATTTCATTATTATAAATTTACTTGATTCAGCCAATCGAATCATCAACTGAAAATCTCTCCATTTTAAATTTTGGATTCTGCTTTCAAATGATTGTTGTTTTTGATATCATTTCATCTGACTTGGAAATAAAAATTATCTGGTGAAGTAAATATCTACGTGCAGTTAGTTATTATATAGTAGTTTTGTGCATAGCCAGTAGGCATAATCAAACTGAGCTGAGCACACTGAGAGAAAAAAACATGACTTATCTGGAATGGAGGGTATTGCCCTTGTTGGCACTTGTTGTTGCCTTCGTTGTGTTCTTCAATTTGCAGGATTCTGATTCTCGCAGGGCTGAATTATCTCCTCTCATAAAGGTCCACTTTCATTCATTCTTTTTTTTTGTTTCCTTTTTCATAATTCATGATTATATCTGCAAAGAAAAAAAAAGGGTAATATTGTACACAACTATGACTAATTCAAAATAGTGCAAAGATAGCTATTGTGTCAAGTTTGAAGTGCTGTACTTACTTTTGTTCCAGAAAGTGATGTTGTGACAGTCTAAACTCTGATGAGGAAGAGGATGATGTTGGTTTGTTGTTATGTTATGTTGGGTTTGAAGGATGTTCTTCTTTCTTGTTACAGCTACCAGGGGATGATGGGTGCAGCCTTCTTCCCCACAGACATTACTGGATATCCAGCAAGCGCATTGTGACCCCACAAGGGATTATTTCTGGTTCAGGTTTATTTTCTTTTACCTTTTCTTTTTTTTTTTTAGTTTATTCTGAGGAGTTGTGAAGGTTTTGGTGTAAATTAAGATTGGGGGGCAAAGATCCAACATAAGAATTTTCCCTTGAGTTAGAAACCAAAGAGGGATATATGTACTTGAGTTGAAGACCATGTTTTCTCTTGATCTCTTGTTTTTATTGTACATATCTAAATCTTTTTCCCAGACTATCACTGTGCACACGTGTTAATTGATTTTGTATGTGAACAATTGACAGTGGAGATAAATGAAGGGAAGATTGTATCTGTTGTTGAAGGATATGGTAAGGAGGCGAATTCTGGGCAAGAAGAGGTACTTGATTATGGAGAGGCTGTCGTCATGCCCGGCTTGATTGATGTGTAAGATGTGCAGTCATCTTTATCTGCTTTATTTATTTTTCTGTTCTGTAGATGCATGCTTTAAATAGCTCAATGGTGAACAGTGTGTTGCTAACCCTGGATATGAAGGACATTGAAATGTTCCTCAAAATAGGTGAAAGCTATATGAACTGACTATTAAAAAATAGAAGTATGTTCTTTGACGTGTCGATTTGTAGAGCTTTTTAAGGAACACAAAGTAAGCGAGGCTATATCTTGCCACATATTCTCATTTCTCAAGTTTGTACTCTTGTATCACATGCTAACAAAAGTTAAGTTGGTTTAAAAATTACATGGATTCCTTGATTGAGTTTTGTCTCGTTGATCTTTATACCATTCACTCTGTGCAAATTTCATTGGGAATAACCAGATTGAGGCATATCAGGCTTTATAAGAGTAGCTCATTTGCCAAGATTATAAACGTACGAACTGAAAAGGGGATGCACTTCCTGCCAGAAAGATATTCTTCCTTTCAAGAGGAAAGAATAAAAAGAAAAGAAGAAAAGACGCCCCCCGGGAGAGGGGGGGGGCGGGGGCGGGGCAGTTTTATATCCTTTTGTTAATTTTTTACTCATAAAAATGCTGAGGTTATGCAACTGTAGTTGTGCTGTGGTTTGAGAAAGGAGATTTGTCTATAGCCATTTGTTAGTTCTAGTTTTTCTTTTAAATCAGGCTGTCAGTACTAAGTACTAACAAAGTTGGTGGGTTGTGAATCAAACAAAACAACTACTGGTAGTGTGACATAAATACATAATTTGTTAACTTTTTAATTAGTGTAAGGGAAACAAATTGTACATAAATCAGGAATGCTAGACTATAAGCGTTTAAACCTTCCCTGCATTAAATACTTACCTTTTCAGGCATGTACATCTTGATGAGCCGGGGAGAACTGAATGGGAGGGATTTCGTACTGGTACTAGAGCTGCTGCTGCTGGTAATGCAGATATTCTTCCCCTGTTGGTCTACAAGTTTTCTTCATTATAATATATCTTTAAACTTGATTGGATATTTCATGAGAATTCTTAAATGGTTTTTCCTAGGCTTCTTAAGAACATCTACATTCCAAGTTTAGTGCAAAGAAAATAATACCTTTTAGATAACATGTATGAACTGAAGCTGTTATGAGTCCTGGCCAACGTTACTTAGTGGACGACAGATGACTTCAATAATTTTTGCTCTCTCTTCAAAGTGGCTGCACCTTAGTGGTCATCTTGAATGTTCTATTGTTGTTAATGTGCATAACATTTTTAGTTTGGCTAATATGAATTACATTTGTCTATTCCTACACTGTTTCAACAGGTGGGGTTACAACAGTGGTTGAAATGCCTCTAAACAGTTATCCTACAACCGTGTCTAAGGAAACACTAGAACTTAAGGTATTGATGATTAATCAGATGCATACATTTGTTTTAAATTAAGCAAAATTTGACGGGTTACTTGTGGTTAACTGTAGAATTTAATTAAATTTTCTTTTCCTAACATGGTCTTTCACTTGTTTACACAGCTTGAAGCTGCAGAGAAGAAAATCCACGTTGATGTTGGTATGATCAGCAAACTCCAGCTTAGTATACATTTAAGTGAGTTTCTGAATTGTACAAATATATATTTAATCTGGTGCAGGTTTTTGGGGAGGTCTGGTCCCTGAAAATGCACTTAATACCAGTATTCTTGAAGGTCTCTTAAGTGCTGGTGTTCTTGGCGTAAAGGTAACCATCTGAAAACTTTTCAACTATGAATGTAACCCTGCTTAGAGGTCAAGGACTTATTCGGTAGGTCAACTTCAAGATTTCAAAGTTTTTTTTTTAAAGGAAGTTAATAGTTAATTCTCACAATGGACAGTGGACAAATCTTGCATTAATTTGGTCATCTACTTTAGTGTTGAAAATCTATGGGTTCTAGAAATTTCTAGGGTCTACTCTAGTTGGTATACATCTTGGAAATGGTTTGGCACTGTCTAGCTGGGGATTCATCAATCATTGTGTTAACGTATTTCTCATCATTTTGTCATTTAATATGATTGAATCAAAATATAGCAAGTGACATAAGTTTCCCCTCCACAATAAGGCTCTTTACTGTTAGGTATTTCTCATCATTTTATTTAACCTATGTAGTATAGATCCCATGTGAGCCGAATATTACTCGCACTGTTGTTATTACTTGCACTGTTGTTTTCCAAGCCATCTTAATTCTGAATGATCATATCTGTTGCATTTTGGTCTGACATTTTTCTCTCTTTTTTTTTTCTGATTTTCGTTTGTAGTCTTTTATGTGTCCTTCAGGAATTGATGACTTTCCTATGACTACTATTGATCACATCAAGGTACATTCCTCTTGACGAGTTAATAGCTGGATTTTTGCTCCTCATCAGTTTTGTATATTCCTTTACATGCTCAGTTCCATTTTTTATATTAATATGGCATGGGATTGTTGCTTCGTTTGATAAACTGTGGTGTGCTTGCACTAATTTTGATTCATAAAATTGCTAGCTGGAATAATGCTATTTATTTCATTTGAGGTAGTCAATTTTGCTTTTTGTACTGTTCAGTTCATTTGTTTTGTTTTGTGTATGTGTTAGGCTGTTCAGTTCATTTGTTTTGTTTTGTGTATGTGTTAGGCAGGACTGCCTGTGTTGGCAAAATATAGAAGACCTTTACTTGTGCATTCTGAGATTGAACTAGATTCCACAAATCACCTGGAACTTAAAGATAGTGGTGATCCTAATGTTTACTTGACCTATCTCAGTACTAGGCCCCCTTTGTGGTAAGACATTGTTTGTGGCTTTACTCTTTGAAATAAAAAGCATGCTGTTAAACTGAGTTTGGTGCAGTTTGGTAAACATGATTTATAATAGAGCACTATGAAGTCATCTAATTTATGTAGCCCACTTGATAGGACAAGGCTTAGTTGTTGCTGATGTCCATTTATAGCAACATATCTCTAGCTTAAAGCTGTCCTAGTTTTTCCTGACTGTATTAGCTTAGATTTTAGATGTTTACATTTCATGACCAAGGCCACAGCCCAAATTGGTTATGAGCCCCTTCCTATGAAGGAAATGTCTGAGGCTTCTTGTTTAGAAAGTTGCACCCCAATGAGGAGAAAGATGTGCCTCACGGCGTTGAGTAGGACTGCTATTGAGGATTGTTGTTGTATAAAAGGATGTGGCTGTGAAGCTATGACTCTCAGGATACTTTTTGAATATTTTGCAGAAAGCTAACAATATTGTATGAAATATTCGTTGAGCATGTATTTCCAGTATGCAATCCATCTGGAGTCTTGGATAAGCATAATATCATGTATATTTTAATGGCATAATGGCCATGAAATTTCAAGAAAAATGACTAAAGTTTTTCTTTTACTTAACCAGGGAGCAGGCAGCCATTAAAGAACTTGTAGGTGTTACGAAAGACACTATTAATGGTGGTCCTTTAGAAGGAGCACATGTTCACATTGTCCACTTGTCTGATTCAAGTGCTTCCCTAGATATGATTAAGGTATAATATGTTCTTTGTTTCATTTATTATGCATGTTCCTGTGATATTATAATACTTTTCGTTGTAGATCGACTATCATGAATATCATTTTGCAATGATGTTTGATGGTGGTTCTTATAATTAACTGCAGTTAGAAGCAGTGAGTCTCGGTGCTATACCATGAAATAATATGCTAAGCAAAAAAAAAAAAAAAACATTTCTGAAATGCTTCCAATTTACAAAAGATGGATTAGATAACAGCATAAACTGCATACTGCCAAGAAGTTTTGGTCCCTTCTTTCTAAACCCTGTTTGAAAAGTATCATGATAAAATGCTCCAAGGTTAGAGGATGTGCTTAGTATTCACCAAAAACTCCAAACATATTATTCCACAAGAATAGGGAAAATAGATTGTGTCATGAGAGTGCTATGCCATGCATTTATATTCTATTTTGAAAACTTTAGAAAACATGTTCTCCCCTCATATGAGAGTGTTATGCCATGCATTTATATTCTACAGGAAGCAAAACACCGTGGTGACAGCCTAAGTGTTGAGACTTGCCCCCATTACTTAGCTTTCTCATCGGAAGAGATACCAGATGGAGATACTCGCTTTAAGTGTTCCCCGCCCATTCGTGATGCATTCAACAGAGAAAAGTTGTGGGAGGCTGTATTGGTATGCTTCTCCACCACACTACAAATTATTGTCTTACTTTAATCATCTATGATCACATCAGTTTTACTGGTCTTGTTCTTCATTTCAGGAGGGACACATTGACTTATTGAGCACTGATCATTCACCGACTGTTCCTGAACTCAAGCTTCTTGAGGAGGGTGACTTCTTGAAGGCTTGGGGTGGCATATCATCTTTACAGGTTAGTGAATTTTCATTTAGTGAAGGTTAGATCATTTGAAATCTGTTCTCATTGCAATACAATGAACCCTTTAGAAATGCTGGTGAGTATATTCATTTCGTAGTTTTATTTATTTGTCATGTGATGCTAGTAAACAATGCTCTGTAACAAAAGTGTTTAACTGCTACGTTTTTCCCTCACTTATTTGTGAATTGTACCTTTTCAGGCTGACTATTCTGTCGTATAGATGATATTTAAATCCATAAACGTCACATAACTAGGTATCTTGTGCAGCTAAAATTTAGTATATTAATACAATGAAAGGTACTTACATAAGTACTAGTTAGTTGTGACGTATATTTGCACCTGTGCATCAGAATCAGTCTCTCTTAATTCCTTGTTTATGCTTGAGCTTGATTGTTGTTTGCTTATTAATCAATCTAGCAAAGAATTGTTACATCCTTTTCCTTTTTTTCAAAAAAAAAAAAATCTGATAAAATTGTTTGTCTATCAAAAACAAAATTTGATTTTTAAATTACAACAACCAGGTGAACATAGGGCATGCTCTAGTTCAAAGGACCATGATAGTTGATTTAGCTAAGATTTCATTCAAAAAGCCATGTGCTAGTTCCTTGTTTTTGTTGAAATTGATGTCATGTAAATATAACTCCTACTAGTTGCCTCGAGGCTGACTGATTTTCTTTTGTGAGACTTGTAGTTTAATCTGCCAGTGACATGGTCATATGGAAAGAAATATGGATTAACTCTGGAACAATTATCATTATTGTGGAGCAAGAAACCTGCGGCACTTGCAGGATTAAAATCGAAGGTAAGATTATGGTACACAGACTTGGTATAATAAAGTTAATAATATCAGTTCTCATTCCCTTGATTTTGTACGTACTCTGTAAAAGAAAAAATTATTGTGATCTGTCTTTACCTAAAAGGAAAAAATGATGCGTTCTAATCATATACTTTTCATTTCTGCTTGGAATAATGTCACAACTATTCCCTTGAAATGAGTAATTAAAACATAAAAGTGGAAGAACGAGATTCCAATTTGTGTTTGTAAAATTTCTGGGGGAGGCGAGCTTGCCCCATTTTAAGTTCAGGACATCACATGCCACTAGTAATGAGCCCCACAAAGGGCGTAGAATGGTACTTCATATGACCTACAAAGGGGGACAACCAGCATGAATCGAACCGAAGATCTTTTAGTTAACGCTGGTTAATTCTATTAGATGAGCCAACCCTCATTGGCACAATATTGTATAAGATAGCAACCTAAGAGAAGGTCCTTTTGATATCTTTCTGGAGAACACTTTCATTTGCTGAAATAATGCACATGTTCAGGACCATAAATATCTAGTTGTGATATTGTCAAGAAAACCTGTATGCTTCCAAGCAAATAATTGTAGTTCAAATCTGACTATTCTTCCATTGATGCTTTAGGGGGCCATTGAAGTTGGAAAGCATGCAGATATTGTAGTGTGGCAACCAGAGGTGGAGTTTGACCTGAACGATGATTATCCTGTTTTCATGAAACATCCTGTACGTATTGATTGTGCTTTATCTATTATTGAACTCATCTTATGACTTTCATCGTCTCAATTATAACCATTACAAACTGCTATATATGGTGGCTTCTTACATCCTGTACCTACCTCTCCAGTTTCATTTTATATTTTATTTTTCATTAATTCATTTTCTCTTAGAAGAAGCCATAAGAAAAAATGATTTTCACCATTTCAAAAAGAGCCAGTCTCTCCCACTTCAGCTTATATACGCAGATAGAATTGCATAATATTTCACGTTGCAAAAATATGTTATGCTAACTTGGCTGCTATTGTGATTCCTATATGCGAAAAAATAAACCTGTGATATTCAGAGGCTCTCTGCTTATATGGGAAGAAGGTTTTCCGGGAAAGTTTTGGACACTTTTGTCAGAGGAAACCTTGTCTTTAAGGATGGGAAGCATGCTTCTGCTGCCTGCGGTGTCCGAATTCTGGCCAAATGATTTGGCTCAAAGTTTGGTGATCCTCACAACTTCTATGCTTAACTCATGTCAATTCCTTTTTGTTCCAAGAGTTCCCTAATGTTTTTCATGATCCTAATTCATGCTGTAGGCGTGTTCCATTCAGATGCTTCTTGCCTTGCGGCACAAATAAGAGATGGAGGTAGCTATTGCCTATTGGCATCGGTTGTTTAGCAAGACACGTTCCTTCTCATGCACTAGTGTTGTAGCATGTGTAATTTATGTACGGATGTATGAACACTGTAACATTTTCTCATACTTTTCTTAAATCTAAGCGTAGATCACGGGTTCTAAAGTTTCTGTTCTCACATACCATTGCATGAAAAGAACATGCATCTATTTCCAAGATAATGAGGCACCTATGCCATGTTAACAGAGTCCCCGGTCAAGTTGTTAAGGAATATATATAGAGAATGGAAGCAACGGAAATAATCATTCATATTTTCCTTTTTAATATTTCAAAGTTTAGTTGAGGTTGAGGAACCTTTATTTAGCTAGTAAGTCTTATATCCAGTGCATGTCTGAAATAAATTTCGATAATCATAAGCTTTTTGCACCTATGTCACCACATTTTTTTCTTCTTTGAAAAGAAAAGCGATTTGTTCTGTGTAATATATAAGGAAATATAATAATATTTGTGTACAATATTTTTTGGGTAAATCGATACGGTGGAAAACATGTATTAATAAGTGAAATTGGAAGATTACAATGATAACCTAGTGAAAATGACGTATTCCCGATTTTTTAGTTATCTACATGAGTTTCAACTCATTAGCATATGCATTCCAAAAGATGTTTTTAACCATTACAATTCTCTGATTTTTTATTAATCAACATAAAATCTTACTGTTAATACATAGGCTCTCCTATGTTGATGTGCATACTACTAGCTCAGATAACATAATTCATAGATGGGACCAATTTTGCCAATTTTGCTAATGTATAAGAAAGATCAAGAAGACGACATTGGAAGAAGAAACAGCTAGAACACTCTCTATCAGTTACAAGCTTACATAACTATTATTTTCTTTAATAGTTTTAGATTGCTTAAGAATGGTCCACACATGCTTATGGATAAGCATAATTGGTCCATGTTATGGATAAGCATAAACCTTTGTTTGATATCATCAAAAAGAAAAATAATTTAAAAAAAAAACGACATCGCCAAATAAAAGAGATGACGAAGATGAATACAATATATTTTCTTATTTATTTTAACAAAGAAAAAATATATAAATAAACAAATTGGGTTTCTCTGGTATCTCTATAAAATTCAATGATACTGGTATCTCTTAATTATTTATGACTAGGAATGAGTCACGTATAGTATAATCTAAATTTTTTGAAATTTATCAAATTACAACTATTAAATGCACAAAGAATACTATTATCACATAGATATTCAAACAAAAGCATAAATAATAATTTATGTAATTGTATAATACTTTTTTTTTCCCTTTTTCATATTCCTGTTCTCTAAGCTCATGCCAACCAAAGACATTTCAGTATTTCAGTGTCTCAATTTTATTGAACAGACGCATTATATTATATCAATTATAATATCAAAAATATAATTGAAACAAAAAATAATTAACTCATATATAATTATGGTAACACATAATCCAATTTCCGGCAGCAATAGGACCGATCAAGATTTCATTGCAAGGGCGCAGAAAACCGTGACTTTTTGGCACCACCACCTCACCTTGATCTGCATGTAACTCATGTATATGACTTAATTACGTAATACCACACGTATCATCCTGAAATCTGAAAACCATGCTGGAAGCCTGCCACATGCAAACAATATCCATCCCCACTATTTGTCTCTATTTGTAATCTAACTGTTACCATCGCTTAAAATCTGAGCAAGTGATAACTAGGTAAGCCTCATGACATAAACTGAAACTGTGTGCAAGTACTATTCATTATTCAAGTCTCTGAACCAGCTTGCTTTTGAGGTGATCGAGATCACAAGTTCACAACTGAAGGACTAAACTGATTGATCAGCAAAAAAATGTTGGCTGTGTTTGCAAAGGCCATTGCAAAACCACCTGAGGAGCTGAGGCTTCCTGCAACGGGGTCCAATAACTCAATGACCCCAGAAGAAATTGTAAGCAAGTTTCAATCTTTGTGGCCGGATTCTACTGGGTTCAACCTTCCACATGGGAATTTCATGGCTTTGTCCCATGAACACGAAAGTCCACTGCACCCCAGGTAGATCCAAGGCTTATTTATTTTTCTCTATGATCTGCTTTCCCTTCTCCTGTGTATATAAACAGTGGCTGTGAAATGGATTTGTATGAGAAAAATGTATATCTAGTAGTACTAGAAGTTTAATTAATGTCCTTAGTTTTGCTTTCTCATCATGAGTTTCGGCAGATATCACACACTGGAAATCATGGTATTAACTACTAAGTTAAAATGCTGCCGCTATTTATGCTTATGAAATGAAAAATCAGAGAAGCAAACAGAATTAGATGAATTCAAATTTTAAATTTCTACTGTAGTACTGCCCTTGGATCAGGATTATTCAACTGCTTTCAAATGATTGGTTGTCCAGTTTTTTGGTTTTAATTCGTTAAAAATCATGTCCTTACAACAATTTCTCATTTTTCTATCTAATTAGTTGGTACACTCCTGTTTAATTTGTTGTGAATGTGTAAGATCTATTGTGGTTTTGGACGACATCTTTTGCATCTTTGTGGGAACTCTGTCAAACATGGCTGAACTTAGACATCATTATGGCCTCCAAAGACAAGCAACAGAAGCCATGATTGTGGTTGAAGCCTACAAGGCCTTAAGGGATCGAGCCCCCTACCCACCTGACCAAGTTGTTAAAGATCTTGATGGAAAGTTCGCATTCACTATCTTTGATGCCAGGACAAACACTCTGTTTTTAGCCAGGGTAAGATATGAAGAAAAATGGCATGGAATTTTTTTTATTTATTTATCTATTTTTTTTGCTTTAATTCTAAGCCAGAGGCATCAGTATTTTGGTTATACGGTTTTCTTACTGAAACTTCTTGCTTGGCTTCGGAGGCTTTACAGAAAAGACTCCTGCTATAGAATAATGTTAATTGTACATTGAGACGAAGATCAAAGTTAAATATAGAGAGACACAAAGCATTTGGTGATAGTGATTGGGTCTAGGATTTTGTGTCTTTTTCTAAGGTGTCCACTTTCCATGTACAAATATCATTATTCTTTGATATTGTGTATGTGTTGGTTCTAATGTAGTTGCCGCTGATGTTAGGATCGTGATGGAAGTGTGGACTTCCAATGGGGATTGGCAAGGGATGGTTCCTTGGTTTGCTCTGATGATCTTAAAATCATTAGAGAAGGCTGCGGAAAAGCTTGTGCACATTTTCCTCCAGGTTAGTTCAGCTTTCCTGAACTTTCCTTCTCTAAACTATCTGCTTCGACCTTTCTCAATTCCAGTATAATAGCTGGTTTTTGATTATATATGCTGAGAACCACTTCACCTGAACTTATGTGAAGATTAATTAGTCTTTCTGCATCCAATGTGCCAAATTAGGCAGAATGCATGCTTGGTATTCATTTACTTGTTCAATTGGAATGCAGGGTGCATTTTTATCACTGGAAGTGGGTTGACAAGCTTTGATCATCCACTGCACAAGGTTCGAGCCATAGCAAATGAAGATGACAGTGGAAACATCTTGGGTGTATACTTTCGGGTGGATCTGTACACAAAGATTCCCAGCATTCCTCGCACTGGAAGTGCAGCAAATTGGGCAGATGCTACTGTAATCAAGGAAGAATAAACTTGATACTTTTTTTATCACTGATAAAAAAAGTATGAACAAGTTCAAATTTGGTGTAATAATAACCAAAAATCTTCCGGAGATTGGGTTAGAGTATTGTATCCACATGTAATAAAAGTAGACACTGCAATAGCTTTTACTATTGTCGCTGGCTAGAACTAGAAATGTACATTACTTACACCACTTCTATGTTACTGAAGTTGCAAAAACCAAATCTATAATACAACATGCTAAAAACGGGCTGCTTCACATAGTTGCTTCACTTGCTTCTTGTATATTATTCAGCAATTATTGGATAATATGTATTAAGGTACATGCTGTTATTAGCACATATGGCCAAATCAAGTAACGATTCAGCCTCTACAGCATGGACTAATTAGCTTCTCTTTAATGCTAAGAAACTTGAACCCCTTTGTTTCAATTCAATATTCAGATGGGGCCATAGCTATGTGTCCTTTGCTTTGGTCTCCATCATCATGGCTGCTGGTTTGAGCTTTCAAGTTGATGTATATCACACCACATAGTCCACTTGGGGTGGGGCAATTCATAGGTGTACAAACTAGACGACTTGTTCCAGGTTGAGTTCTATCATATCCATTGGATCCATCATTTCCAAAATCTGGCATTGTAACATGATTTTCAAGACCAGGGATACCAATAAAAGAGGGTACAACACCCTCCTTAATACCATCACCATTGACAGTGTCACTATTTCTCTGCCCAATACTTGAACTCGACTTAAAGTCTGGATCTGGATTAGAACCTGAAGGTGGAGGGAACCTTGCTTCAGAGAAGAATGCAATGCTAAAGAAGAGCAAATATCCAAAGCATGTTATTGTTGTCCAACTTGGTGTGGCCATTTTGAACCTGCAGGGTGCTTTGCCTTGTGAATGTCTAGTGTTTAAATATCAAAGGCTTCGTATGGCTTGAGGACTAGAAAATATGGTTTACAAAGTTCAGGTTTAGGGGAAGTAGAAGCATGCACTTAATTAACTAGTTGTCATGGTGAGTGTGTGACTAAAGAGAAAAAAACGTACATGTTTCTTCTATCTTAAATGAAAATTAAATGATATTAAACAAAACTTAATTTTATGCCTAACTGTGCAGTAGCGAAGCATCTATGGCTTAGCCCATTAGAAAACAAGACATTCCTGTAGGAATATCCCCAAGCTGAGTGGGAGTAGTATTGTGAATTACGCTCTCACTTGGTCTTTTTCTTGTAAGGGTGTATTTGATTAGAGAGTAAAAGTGAGGATAAAAATTTTATGAATAAGATTTACGTGTAATTATACATAAAACTCAGTTTGATATTTTGTTCCAAGATCTATATCTTTATTTATTAATCAATGAAACTCTTCTAACAAGAAAAAGAAAAGTGAGGGTGGGAAGAGAGGAAGGATAATTATTTTATGTATGAAAATATTCATTACAAATTATATCCATAAAGTTTAAAATATACATTATTTATATGCTTTTCTTTTTTTTCTCACTTCTTAAAATAACTTTTATATCCCTTACAACATATTTTGAGAAAATATATTTTCTTTATTTTTATTTTCTCTATTTTTTTTGTCTTGTTTCCTTTTTTTATTTAAACAAAATAATAGGTTCAGATGATATTATGATTAATATAATTTTAGAAGTTAAAAAAACAAAGGAAAAGCATAAGAGCTGTCCCCTACAATCCACTCCAACCAAGTTTTATTGTTTTTCAAGTCCCATTTTGTGTTTTTGTTTTTGACAGGTACCCCATTTATTGCTTAAGGAGTCTAGTTCACGATCATGCTATTTTGTTTGACATAGGAATACATTATAGTATATGGAGAAATATTTATATGTTTCTAGAGCATATTTAATATATATTTCAGGAATAATTATAATTATTTAATTTTAATTTAAAATATTTAAAAATTATATAAAAAATTATGGTTATAGATGTTTTTGAAATACACAATAAATGTGCTATAGGAGTATACTAAAATTTCTAATACAGGAGTATACTAAAATTTCTAATAATACATGGGCTTGATGCCAAATTAATAGGCTTAAAAGTGGCACTAGTAATTGACTGAGAGTACTCAACCCCCCCACAAATTCCAACACAAGATTTTCGTTTTCATGGTGACCAAACAACCAACATCCACCCAATGCCCATGCTCATAAATTATCTTCCTCCATTTGACCAATACCAACAATTTTGATCGATGGGAGTAATTTATTATATTCATATCAAACATTTTTGTAAGGAAAGAAATTAACATTGATACGAAAAAAAGTAAATAATTAACATTCATATGAGAAAGAAAAAAACATTGATACGAAAATAAAAAAACATAGAGCTCATTCAGGAGAAAAGACATGACAATTTTCACGTTTCTTGAAAATTTAAGTGCAAACTTACTAGGAAAAATAATTTATATATGGTGTATTTATAGGTGATTTACACAAATATGAGAAAATGGGTAAATTTATTTGTATATGATGTTTAGAATCCGTCAATAGCGGATTCTGTGTTATTGAATGTGACTTTTGGTGCGGATTTTGAAAAAAATATTTTTTTATTGAATCCGCCTTTGGATGATTCAATAAAATATTATTTTTTCGCTGAATTTACGACAGATATAGTGTAAAAATAATTTTTTATTGAATCCGTCAATGACGAATTCAGGGTTGAATCTGCCTTTGGCGGATTCTATTATGAAAACATCATATTATATAAATTTTTTTCAAAATACCATATTGATATAAATACACCACCCAAATTTCATATAAAAAAAAACCAACTTACGACTGAATTTTTATTTTATTTATTTATTTATTTTTTTGAGAGAAATGAAAAGCTTCCTAGACAAGTTTGTTGCCATGTACCAACAACTTGCAGAGGAAGCTGTCCTGACAGGCGCCAAGAGTGTCCCCCACTCTTTTGCCTTTTTTGATTTAATTATTTTAGAGTTAACTTAATTTTGAATTGGATTTTTATAGTTTAAATATTTATAATTAAAATTTAATATTATATAAAAATTTTAATTAATTATTTTTAAAAATTTATAATCAAGTGTTTATATTATATAAAAATTTTCAATCAAATTTTTATATTATGTTAAAAATTTTAATTAAATTCTCATGTTGTATAAAATTATAAGGACTTGATAATAAAATTTTTAAATTATAAAAATTTGATTAAAAATTTTCATATTCAAGAATTTGATTAAAATATTTTGTACAATATAAAAATTTAATTACAAAGTTTGAAACTATATCAACTTAATTAAAAATTGAGCAGCACAATTAAATTTTTTTCATTATTATTATTACTCTTTATTTTTTTTTATTTTTCATATTCCTCATTAAATTATTATTATTTTGAGTTGTATAAATAGAGTGGTGTGGACTTGTCTTAAATTCGTCCGGCTCCGCCCCCTCCAATCTGGAGGTAAGCAGCTTCGTCAGCTCCTTCCCCCCTTTGTTTCCATTCTTTACTGAATGAGTGGCTCACTCAGTGTTCTTTGCTTATTCTGGAAAATTGCAATCTGATAAACATTCGTATTAAGCCCCCCCCAAAAAAAAAATAGAGAAAAAAAAAGGTTCTGGATTTCCTTTTTTTGTTTTTCCCATTTGGAAATTCATTCTGGGATACGGTTCTGTGAATTCGTTTGCATTTTAATTGAGATTTTGTACTTTTGTGTTTGATTGCAATGTTGTCTTTACCTTGCTGCAGTTCGATTCCTACTTTCAACTTTGCGTATTTGTGTTTATCCCGAGAAGTTTTCTTTCACGGGTTCGGATTCTGATTCATTGTTGCTCTCCTGATATAATTAATCATTAATTATAAAAGTTTTCTTTGAATTGAAGAAATCACTCTTAATTAAGGGATTCAGATTCTGATTCATTTGTCATTGTTTGGTGCTTTGAGTGCTTGAGTCATTTGATCATTCCCCCCAAGGCAAGGCTATATTAACTTTATTTTCTCTGTTCTTTTTTTTTTTTTTTGCCCAGCTCTCCTTACATCACATATACGGCCAGCGGTTTCACTTTTGCCTCTATTGGAAGTTGGAACGCTCTCTTCTTACTGGTACTTGAAACTTGTTCAGCATTAAGTTGCCTCTAACTGTTGAAGAATACAATCATAGGTATACTCACATATACATACACATCCTCTATAGCACAATGCTTTTGATTTTCTAGACACCAAAACACTCATTCATGCATAAATATGGAATGTCATCATTTTCCCTTGGTTGTATTGAATTTAGAAAATGTGATCAATTTTTTGTTTATTTTATCTCATTTTCCCTTCCAGTGGTTCAAGCATAATTGGGTATGGAAGTCTCTGGCCAAAATATAGTCACATGTGATGAAGAGAAAGCATTAAAGTGCTTGCTTGAAGCCTTTGGCTCTGCATTCTCACTTGAGGAAATAGCTTCTGCCTATTGCAAGGCTAGCCGGAATGCAGACTTGGCAGGCGAAATTTTGTATGAGATGCAGGGGAGCTCCTCATCCTCTGCAAGCCATTCATCTAATGCAGATGTCAGGGTCGAAGAGTCTTCAGAATCATCGGATGGACATTCCATTGAAAATTCATGCCAAGAAAGAAAAACCTTAAGGCCCAAACCTCGCCCTGTTTCAGTAGGTACTGTTTCAGGCATTATTGGCAAGGATTATGTTAGACCTATGCCATCTGCAAATGGATCATATGGTGCTACTAAACCAGTGAAGTTGGATGCAAAGGGGCTGCCAATGACTGGGATCTGGCGTAAAAAAACAAAGCCAAATATTTCAGAGCATAATCAACTTCACCAGGACATGGAAGAATTCTTATTTAAAATGCTTGGATATGGCTTTCGGCTTGACAGAGCTATGATACGTGAAGTTCTTGGTATATAATTCTGAAACTCTTTGCTGTTGAAACAGTGTTGAATCTGTTTTCTTCTCTCATTTGTTGTGATTTCCTAAATGTTTAATGATTTTCAACTTCACTGTAGAAAACTGAACTTGTGCCTCCTCCCTTTTATTCATTCAAGTAATCCAGAATTGTTTGGATCATTATTAATTGCTTGTAACTGATATATCATTTTTTCGTTTGTATTTTTTTTTAATAATGCTTAGCTAACCATTTTTAAGAAATTTCCCTAATATATTACTGAACTGAAAGTAGTACTTTTACAAAAATAAAGTGCATCATTTAATATCATAACTCTTTATGTTACTATTTCATCATTTAGATCACGATCTTCTTGGGATTGTATATGTCGTTTTAAATTGCTCAACCACTGTCTACTATTAATTATGACGTGTCTTGAAAACAAAATAGCTTGTTGGTTGATCTGATATCTGATATAAGTCCTGAATGTTCTCTACCTGGGCTTGACTCAACCAACTGGAACACTCAATTTTTCCTATCTTGGCTGGCATTATGTTCTTGTATAAATGGATCCAGTTTTACTTGGTGTTATCAATTATTACAATAATACTATTAGTTATTAATTTCATGCTTGAGACAAGTTACCTATAACTGAACAGTATTATTGTTATTAGCATTGTTTCTTTTGTTTGGATTAACAGCTGACCACATTTTATTGCAAAAAATGCAGAATCATGCGGTTATGATATGCAGAAGGTACACAAAAATTGTCTTATGCTGGTTTCTTAATCACTGTTTACTATTTGCTGTAATATAGCGAGTATTATAAATATGCTTCAGTGATATAGATGATGTCTCTTACTTTCTTTTCCACTTTCTGGCTCATATCAGAGTCCACAAAATTATTTTTCCACATTTTTAATAGTGTTCAAACCTCCTAAATCTGACAAGGATATCATCTTTCACTAATTTATCTTTATGGGTTATCCACATTCTGCCCCGTTGTGTATGATTTTCTCTGCAAAGTAAAATATTACTGCTCGGACTACCCCCAGCTTCATTGTTCTAATGTCATTTCTCATTCTCATGGTGACATTGTGGTACATTTAGAAATAGCACTTGTATCCTTAGCCTAATAAATATATTTCGAAATCATCCAGAGTATGGATAGACTTCTAGATCGATCAGCTGATGCTTTGGACAGAAGGACAGCTGTTATTGGTGATTCAACTGAGGGGGTAAGTACGAATGCAAAGATAATTTATAATTTGTGAATTTTAAAATTACTTTGCAGTGGGTGCAAGGATTTGTGATTAAATCCTGTCTTCATGGTCATCTAGATTCTTGATTGCTATGTTCTATTGGTTAAGCTAACTGTACTTTTACAGTTTACAGATATGAAACCAGAATCTGAATTCCCTTCATCTGATAGAGAGTCTCAGAATCTGAATTATCTCAGGTTTTTTTTATCCTTTCATTTGTGATTATCATAATTACTGTTAAATAAAAAATTTTGCTTTTATTGGCCTTATGCTCTAATTACATAATCAACTCATGTACACGCCAGACATTGGGCCTTAATTGTATTCTTTGTCACGCAGTGGTAAAAAAGTAGTTTCAAATAAAAGAGTGGAATCACATCAGAAACAGAAAGATAGAAATGAACTTCAGAAGGAAATCTTGTCTGCTTTTTATAATGGTTATGAGCGTTGCGAGGAAGCTCCTAAGAAAACTGTAAAGGATGCAAACAAGAGTTCACGATATGGATGTGTGGTGGTTGAACCTGCTGAAGACTTCATTGAAGAATATAAGATTGATATGAACTTCTCACGTGGAGATAACATAGGTGGTACTTCCGTAGGCCTGGTTCTTAGTCTTTGTTTTGCTTTTGTTATTCTGGAAAACTTGATTCTCAGTTACTTGGTTGTGTAAACTTCATTTATTGAGCTACATGACTTTTGTGAGCGTTCGTGGTGTTTCAATAAAATACTCTCCCGTGTTTATTATTCTATGGTATGTGCATGATTCTTATATTTTGGTAAGTATTAGGATTGGTTGAATGATGCAAGAAAAGATTTGAGGTATACTAAGCTAGGTTCCCTAACTTTTGTTAGCCTGATAAAATATTGCCTCGTAAAACCACCTTTTTTATTTTTTCTTATATTTCTTGTCTCATAATCTGGAGCCTATATTATCTCTCTGTTGAAGTTTTTTTTACTTTATATTAAAACATCATAATGTGCTCTCTTTATAGCAGATGCGGACGATGAGGAAGAATATCAAAGTGTGCGCAAAGCTGTGAAGGAGTACAGGGCGACAATGAATGAGTATTATAAAGCGGTATGTTGCATTCTTTCTGCCCAGCTTATGGGGGTTTCATTTTTCTCCTACATTTGATTATTAATAGTTACATGGCAGAATAACTTCTTGTTTTGGGTCTTTGCTTTGTAATGGCTCACTTGATACCTCAGGCTGTTGATGCATTTGCAATGGGGAATAAAATCAAAGCTGAAAAGCTTTTAGAGCAGGTAAGATTTTTATAGAACTGGCTTCGCAATATTGGATTAATTGATGTAGGATTAGTTGCCATTATTTCAGAAAGTACATGTTTGAAAGGTGAAAAAGTAACATAATTTGGGTTATGTTGGAGATATCGTGAGTTTTATCATATTTGACAAATATTATGTAAGCTGCAACCGTATACCTGGTTTTCAATATTAATTTACATTAGTCATTATCACTCTAGTTACCCAAATTGTAACATTTCACTGGCGTGTGCTATGGTGATAACAGGGGCATTTTTTTCTCAAGAAATCTCGGGAAGCTGATGAAGAATCTAGCAGAATGATTCTTGAACCTAAGTAAATATCTTCTCCTCTGAAATTCACATTGGTCGTTTATTTTTTTCTTCTACTTTGCTATAAGAGGTTTACCATGGAATTGTGCATGATATTTGATATTCCTTTTATTGCATTTATTGGCAGGAGTGCAGAAGCACAAGAAATGTTGCTTGATTTGCATGACTGTGGTTCAAAGGAGGCTATTCGTCTATTGAAGTGTCATATTTCTTCTCTTGCTGGCATTCCATGTAAGTTACTGGTGTGAAATACCAATCTGTATCAGTTATTGATCATTTTCAATTTTCCTCCTGTTTTCTACGGTATTCTAACATTCATTTAATCATCAGCATTCGAGTACCTTAAGGTCATCATCAATGCAAATGATCAAGATAACACTAAAGGTTCTCGCAGGCGCATGGTAAGATAGAAGATACAAAAAACTGGATAATTTGCCTTTTGGAAGTAACTAGTGTAGAGTAGTTTTAATTTTTGTAGCATCGCTTGTGAAGCTTTATGGTGTTCTCTGAAATCAAACGCACCGTATTCTTGAGTCATGATACGATTTCTGAGATGATGATCTCTGATATTGGACAGGCTGTATTAAAACTGTTAGAGCAGGAATCTATAAAGTGGGTTGAAGGAGAAACAGCTGGTACAATATTGATCCGCTTGGACAGCATAGATCGCAAAAGTTTGGGTTTTCTCAAAACATAGCATGCCTATTGACTCAAAACTTGCCTTTTGATACCAAGGTTTGATTTGTCAACGAATCATCATCCAATGCTTTCTGAGTGTATTGCGGCATGTTTCCGCGGGGCGATTGTTAGAAACAGGGGAAGGGGTTTTCTTTGAAAATAATTGCCTAGTAACGTGTGATTTAGTGTTCCATGTTGTTTGATCCCATGTTTTCATCAAATAGTTGTAATATTTATTTCGAAAAATATATTCCTTGAGCAGTAAAATTTCATTTTGCAGGCTTCTTGTGAATAAGTTCTTGATTGCGTAGAATTGAAATGTAAATTTTGTCCACTTGAACAAAAGAATATCACCGCAGCTGCTTTGCAACTTTTTTCCCCACCTCAAATTTTAGATGCTATCTGGTCACCTTTTGTGATTTTGTCATGTATAAATGAAAAACAATACGTGGAGTAAAGATTTTATTTTATTTTATTTTTTTTGGGTGAGTCAATATGTGGAGTAAAGATTAATTTCATAAATGGACTTAGCTAACTTTCTTTCTTTTTCCCCCTGTCGTGACTTAGCTAAAGTAAATTCAAATGAAAATCTTGTGTAAAAACAAAGTTCAGCCCAATTGTTTTCGCAATCCTAACCGATGCTTACTAATATTGAACCTTCCATACGACCAAAAACAAAATCGACCTTTCCATATATAATAACCCAACTTTATGGTAGCCATTGGTAAAGAAGGTAAAAAAAAAAATTGACCACGCAAAAATTAAAAAGTTTAAAGTGACCAAGCCTTTGCCATCTGAATTGGACGACAACACAAAAGTCAAACTCACGAAGATCTCGCTCAACTCGAAAATACAAATACAGGTAAATTGCTAAAATGGCCCATGCCATATTCAAAATTGACATTATTTTTACAGTATTTTTCCCCCTTTCTACAGCCCTTTTTTCAATTCGTTGCATACAAATGGTAGGTTAAAAAAATAATAATAGTAATGTGAACACCAGAAATTAGAGTCCATCACACGGAAGGTCAAACTCAAACGAGAACAGGTTTGGCTTGTATCGAATTCTCTATTCATGGGAACAGCGTAGCGTTGCGTCCGTCTAGAAGGAAGACCAATAGAAACTTAACGTTAAAGAAAGTAGTATTAACATCATCCAATCCATTTTTTCTTGTTTGTTTACTAAACTAAGGAAACCCACATACACAAACACGCGCTTGGTCATCACTTTCTCCCTTCATTCCCTCCTCACCCCGAAATTTCCCTCCTTCCCTCCCTTTCCATATAAATATCCCCAATTCCCAATCCCTAAATTTTCACTTCCGAATTAAAACCTAATACCCCTTTCCAAATCGCTCATCACCGCCAATTTACCCCCATCATCATCATGGCCGCCGAGGTTCCCCCTCAACAATCGGTACGTAACGTAATGTTCCGCTTTTAGGGTTCCGCAATTTTCATTATTCAATTCAATTCGAAACTAATTATTATCAATTTTAAATTCTGAAATTCAACAGGTCGAGAATGAACAACAAGAAGCTGTTCAGAAAGAGCAAGATCTCAAGTACCTGGAATTCGTGCAATTCGCGACGGTTCAAGCACTGATGCGCTGCGCGATCCTCTACGCCTACGCCAAAGAGCGTGCCGGTCCCCTGAAGCCCGGCGTCGAGACGGTGGAAGAGGCGGTGAAGACGGTGGTTGCTCCCGTCTACGATAAGTTTCACCTCGTCCCGGCGGAGCTCCTCCGCTACGTCGACCGCAAGGTCGACGAGTCCGTCGTCGAGTTGGACCGCCACGTTCCGACCAACGTCAAGGTGGTCTCCTCCCAGGCGCGATCCGTCGTCTCCGAGGTCCGCCGCGCTGGCGTGGTGGACGCCGCCTCGGGGCTCGCGAAGTCGGTCTATGACAAATACGAGCCTAAGGCGGAGCAGTGCGCGGCGTCGGCGTGGCGGAGGCTGAACCAGCTGCCGCTGTTCCCTCAGGTGGCGGGCGCCGTGCTCCCCAAGGCGGCGTACTGCACGGAGAAGTACAACGAGGCGGTGGCTTTCTCCGCCGAGAAGGGTTATAGAGTGTCTGCGTATCTTCCTTTGGTGCCCACTGAGAAGATTGCTAAGGTGTTCGGCGATGTGAACTGATGAAATTGTAAAATTTCTGGGCTCACTCTTATACAGGGTGTGTTTGTTTTGTGTAGGTGATTTGGTTTCTCATAAAACTTGTTGATCATTTGGTCAGTTTTTCTTTGTTGATGGATGATTTTGGAGCCATACGTGGACGCTAGATTAATAGTTTTTCTCCCTCACCTAAATTCTTTTCTAAAATAAAAAAGGGAAATATAACGTGAATGAGTTATGTAACTTATACTCAACTCGTGAGCGTGGGTTTCATTTAAAAAAATCTATATTCTATTTAATAATAGATAAGAAGTGAATCGATATAATATTTTATATTAAATGGGTACACATAACTTTTTCAATGTGAATTACGTCGGAAACAATCTTGGAGTTTGTATTTATTTAAGATGGATTCTTAGGTGCCATAGGCACTCGATGCCTATAGTGTTCAATCAGAGTTTATACTGATTTTACTCTCTTCCTCCAAATCAATTCTTCTGCTTCTCAAATCTGAAACCCGCCTCCAACAGCACCATCGCCATCACACATCCCAACCATGTGTCGCAGCCCCACTCCAAACTCCCTCGCACTTCTGTCTTCCTCGGATCATCCTCTTTCTCTTCCTTGAAGCCTCCGACACCCTCAGCATCCTCTTCCTCGTCCGTTGATGCCATCATCATCACCACTACCAACCCTCTCCATTCGAGAAAAAAAAAGGAATTGAAAGAAAAAAAGAAAGAAACAAAAGAAAAAAATGATTTTGGATTGCCTAGGTAAAAAAAAATCATCGTAAACAGGCCGAATTGGACGGTTCGAAAAAATTCCAATCAACACCCTCACCGTTGTTCGCTGATGGGGTTGTGCCACTCCCCCTCATACACCTTTTCCTCGGTAACAATGGCTCTGCTCTCTCAAAAGAAAATCCTAACTCAGAATCTTATCCCCAAATTCGAGGTGGAAGGTGGTGGAGGAGCTAGATAGTGTCGAGGTTGACTGTGGCGGTGGAGGGAGTGGGAGTGAAATTGTCGATGGGGAAGGCAACGGAAGGAAGCACCGTGAGCTGGTGGTGATGAAAGGCTTGTGTTGTTGTATCATTGCCATGGAGCAATCACTGACATTGCGGATCTTCTTCACCGACGCTCCATTTCCGATGGACAGGGTGAGGAGTTCCTGTACGCCATTCATCGACCGAAAAGTCACGCTTGTTGTGGAAGATGTGAGTGACGGCGAGGCCGTTAGGTTGTTCATGACGAGTCTACCATTGACGGATGCAAAGCGAAAGGGATTGAAGAGCCTTGGCGTTGTTAACGTGGCGCGGCTCACCTTCCAGAGCTCGAAGCCAAAACTCGGTTAACAACATTATTTTTTTATTTAGCCACATTTTTAAAATGTGATTATGTCAAAGGCACCATGGGCGTTGACTGCCTTTGGCACTTGAGTAAGCACCTTTATTTATTTGGTATAATTGGCTGAGATGACGAATGTGTAGGCCATTTCAATCCACCATGCTCCTGAGACACTTAAGCAACTAATGACCCGAGGCAAGGAGATATCATAACTACCCTCACCTTGAACTTGAAGAATATCTTGGATATGCATGCAAGAAATTCTTAGATGCTCTTGAAACATATTTAATATGTGTTCTATAAATATGAATAATTATTCATTTTAATTTGTAATCTTTAAAAGTTATATAAAAAAACTTAAAATGAGTATAATATTTGGGTTCAATTCTTATTGATGTTGTCAAAGTTCAGTTTCAAAACATAATATCATGGGTAAATTACGCTCACCTCCTATAAGATTTGCTAAAATATAATAGATACTCCCTCTATTTATCCACTTGACATTTACTTTCAATAAACTAAATAAAAACAAACAAAGCTTTAACGGTAAGAAAGTAAAATTACTTTTATACCCTTAACTAATTTATCAACCCAAAATTACTCTCTACTCTCTCTGTTACCCTCACCACACACCCACACACCCACCCTACATACCTGAAGGCAGTTGCGGTGGTGACAATCTCGCCTCCTACTGCCACCACCGCGCATCCTCTCCAATCATCCTCCTCGTTCATCGCTCACAGACAGGCACGATAGTGGATAGAGAGAATGGAGTTTTGGGGTGATGGTCCTTCACGTTCACTGCTCGTTGTAGAAGAAGGAGGCGCGGCAGGGCGATGGGCACGACGCCCGCGGTGCTTACAGAGAGGCACGACAGCGAAGCGAGAATGAGAGCATGAAGAAGGCTGAAGCAAAGAAAGATAAGGGGTCCACGATTTTCAAGGACAGGGAAGTCGACGGCGGTGACTAACCAGTAGCAATGGCTGAGGAGTGGTTTGTGTTGAGGCTCCTATTATTCTCTCCCTTTTTCCCTTTTTTGTTATTCCTTTCTTATGGCTTGTTATGGGATTAGGTTTGTTTATGGGTTCAAATGGGCTATTGATGATGGTGCTGAGTGTGAACTTGTGTTTGATGCTGAGAAATAGTTTATTTCTGCTAGTTCTTGGGCTATGGCTTGAGTCCCTTTTTCGTTTGTTGTGGAAGAAAAGATGGCATGTATAAATGGATTCACTAGTTGAATGTCGTGTGTGTGCATGTGTGTGCGAGTCATGATAGAGAGTGTCAGTCATGTATAGGTTCAATAGAGAGCCAGTGTCTTCTTCACCAATCTTGTCCTAATTCCAAGTTCTTTTTCTCATGATAAACTATGTCATCAGCTATGTACCATGAACTGTAATTCCTAAGCTATGTGAAGTTAAATTTGGGGACCAAAATTTTTTTTAAGGGGGTAGAATGTAATATTCCAAGAATAAGTATCATTAGGAAGGTCAAGTCTAAGCTATGAGAGCATAATTATCAGACTCGACCCGGAGATTTACCGTTAGAGACCTTTGGGTCGATGGAGTCACTGGATTCAACCAGGTGGGTCACTAGTTGTCGATTAAGCTATGCGTAATTAAATAAATTTATAAAAAAAATTTACTAAGCAAAATATATAATATATACAACTCTTTGCATACAATGTAGTAAGAATGAAGTTGGCATAGTAGGGATTAGGTGCTCCACTCACTCAGCAGGCAAAGGTTCAAGCCTTGGCAAAGGATTTTTTGGAAAAAAACTCCTTGCCGCCAAGTGGTCAAAGGTGCGATCAAAGGCTTTGCTTGGTCAACGATCAAAGGTGGTTCGAATCATCGGTTTAATGGGCCGATTCAATGCAAAACCTGTCGGTTTGATCCGAATTTGCCCGGTTCACATGCATAATCTGTCCAATCATTGACCCAAACCGGACCGGTGATCGGTGATTGGTTCACCGGTTTCCTGTCCGAACCGGCCGATTCGATCCGGTTCTTATAACACTGTATAAGAGTGTTAGATAAAACATAAGAGAGATTCAAATGCCTTATATATATATATATATATATATATATATATATATATATATATATATATATATATATATATATAGTTCCCAAAACGAGAAAAATAAATTATAAATTTATAATGAATTTTGTACATAAAAGTTTTTATATGCTAATATTCAGTTATTATTTGAATTTGATAATTATTCTTTTTATAAAACTAACATTCAGTTTATGATATAATGTTTGATTTTAAATTTTGAAATAGTTATCTTATCGAAATAGGTTCAATATTATTTATAATAATTAGTACTATTTAATTTTTTAAACTTTGAAAATATTATCTGATTAACTCTATCAGATTCAATATTATTTATAATTATCATTGATATTAATATTTGTATCAGAATTGTAGATATTGCTAGAATTAGAAAAGGTACAACGTACTAAATTTTCCTTTTATCACATATGCTTTTCATAAATTAGTTTTTATATCATTTCTAAGGTTATGTTAGGATTTATTTAGATATATACTATTCATATTTATGATGTTAAATATCAATTTATATTTGAATATGTGTGTGAGTGTAAATGAAGTATCAATTTGAGATTAGTTTCTACCTTTCATTAGAGATTATAATTATTCTATAAAGATTTAAATATTAGTGTATATATATAGTATTCACAGATACTACTTTAGTAATAACGATGTTAGCATAAAGTATTTTATATTGATGATAGATATAATTTTTAAAGTAATTATAAAATAGTCAAATACCTTCAAAAATATAAATTTATAGAATCAAATGAATATATTAGAAAAATATGTTTCTATGTATGCATATCAGTTTCATGAAAATTTGGATACAGACAAATCTATAGTCAAAGATTTTTAAAATGATTGATAGTTAACCAAAATCATGACCATTGTGACTTGAAAATGCTTTTTCAAGTATTGCTGAATTACAATGATACTTACTTGAAGATATTAGATATTATTTATATTTGACATGTATCATGAAAATAATTTGTTAGATACTATTTTATAGAGAATTATTAGATATTTTCAAGAAGTTATTAATTACTAGAATTAGGTACAAAATTTGTTCATCATGTAAATCATCATCATCATTAACAAATTTGTTCAATTTGTTGTTGTTGTTGTTATTTCAAAAGAGAAACAAATACATAAAGTGAATATATCAAGATAGATGTTATTTGTTTTAGAAACCTCATTGGTGTTTCATTTCAATATATATGTAGATATATCCGTGATACAAAAGATAATTGAGAGATATATTAGGGTAGTTTGAATTTGAATTATCCAAGTAGTTATAAAAGATATGATTAGATTTAGTCTTGCTATTATCCATATTTGTTTGTTGTTGATATCATCCACTTAGTTAAGATATATCTATAAAAGATCTTTAATATAACTTTATTCTTGTGCTATCAAGTATGACCCCTGTTTATTATTTTATAAATATCTTGAGTTGTAGATATCCGATTGAACAATTTTTGTGGCATTAGAAAGCTAACTCAATTATCTACAAGTTCTATTTCTAGCTTGGAGGCCAAATTCTAACCATAGGGAAAGTTAAATGATTACAAAAGTCATAACGAAAAAAAAGTGAAAAACAAAAAATAGAAATAAAATAAAAAAAATAAAATTTGTTAGTGATATCTTTCATCTCCTAGTATAAATTTAGCACATTATAGTTCTTCTAAACATTCTTTTAAGAATCCTAGTCGTCCAAGGGATTTTTCCTATAGAGAAAGATGCAATTTCTCTAAATCATTTTCGAATAATCTCTTCCAGTTGATCCTCTCATCCTTATCCTTAGATGGTTATGAATTTAGCAAATCTCTAAATGATTGTGGTATGTTTTCTCTTCCCGTTCAATTCCAAGTCATTCCTAATTCTTGTCTATAATTCCATGGCAGTTGAGAGTGTCATTCCAATTCTCCAGTATCATGTAGGTAGTGATCAGACACTCCCGGCAATGAACAATGAGTGGGTTTAAGCTCATGACCGTACTTTTTGTCATTATTATTATTTTTCCAATATGATATAAATTATTTATGAAATTTTAGAATGATTTATGTCCAGAAAACATGCTTTTATGGATTATAAAAATTTTAAAAAAATTATTACTCACAATTATCATGAAAACCTTATTTTAGAAAGCTCATGAGACCATGTTTGATACCTTACACGTTATGAAATATATTTTTCTAGTTTATATGAGACCTTAGTTTAATATTTATAGCAACAATATTGAATATCATGTTTTCAAACTATAGATTTCGTATTAAGATTTTAGAACATCAGATATGATTTATTGAAAGTATTGAACAAAGTATGATTCATAACAATTATCAGATACATACTCCGTTGGCTTCTGAAATCACTATGTCTACAAGCCGGTGATCCCTTGGGCATGATTTTAGAACCTCAGCTATGCTAAGGTCAGATTGTTAGAATATAACAATTGTCAAATACATACTCTGCTGGCTTCTGAAATCACCATGTCTACAAGCTGGTGATCCCTTGGGCATGATTTTAGAACCTCAGTTATGCTACAGTCATATTGTTAGAATTATATGAATTCAGAGCTTTCAGATTTATTTAATGTTATTGCAAGTTATTATTATTTTAATAATTAGTGAGAAACAGAACAGCGAGTTAACGGCTGCAGGAATAATGGTTAACCTTTGAACCAAGTGGTCCGCTAGAGGGCTAGCTCACTCATAGTAAGGAACCTAGTGAGATGTCCATTTATGGGATCTAGTTAGGTGCCCATCAGATTAGCTATTAGCTCAGATTCAGCTATTCAGCTCAAATATTACGTACAGAATAATTTATGTTTCTCTACTAGTTATTACCATGATTTCATTCGGATAAATTTTTATTTCAGTATAGTTATATGTATCTAAATATATAAAATATTTTTATTAGTTGCATGTATATGTTATGTATGTTATTGTTCTCCCATGTTGGTTGTGAGCGGAGACTTGCTCACTGAGTTTTGATGAACTCACCCCTCTTTTTTTCCTCCCCTTACAGTTGTAGCTGCAGATCTTATTATCGTTCAGTCTTAGCCTCAGTCTCAGAAGTCATGTAGCTATTCTATTGGTGAGCTTTACTTTGTAGTGAAGTTTAAATTTGGATCATATTAAAATAGAGTGCTATAGTAGTATGCAGGCAGGATTCTAGAACATCATTTAACATGCATGATTATTTTAAAGTTATGTTATTTTATCATTATGATATTTTATGTAATTTCTTCTTGGAATATGATTTGAGATTGTCTATTTAAGTTATGGGTTTTAAAATGATTTAGAATAATTAAATATTTTATGCATCCTTTATTAATAAAGATTTCGAGAAATTTTGAGAAATCTATTCATTTATTTATTTTTATAATTTATTATGAGTATTAATTTAGTAATTTACTATGTATGATTACACGAAATTAGTTTCAAAAGGCTTCTATAAAGAACAATATCTCTTATGTACCGGTCACGATTTTTAGGTCGTGACATTATAATTCAAGCCCTATCATCCCCCAAGCCCCACTTCACTTGATCCGGAACTCACGTCGGCTTCGTTTTGCAAAATCCTTATGGAGACATAGGGTATTGACCAATGAAAAATTGAGACTTGGGTATTACCCTAATGTTGTTAGCATCCTCTGGGTGCTTTATCACTCCTCTGCCTAACAATCATAATAGTTCTAAATCTATAAAAACACAGAGGAACTATTATGTGGGTTGAGTTTGATCGAAATATCAAAACAAAGAAAAAAAATAGTAATTTAATATTAAGTTTTTATTATCAATTACTATTTTATTTAAATTTATCATTAGATTATGTTTAATAACTAATTATCTATTTTTTTAAAAAATGTTTTAATTTTTATATAACCACTAAATATTGTAAGTATTTATGATGAACTTATTTCATATAATTATTTATATTTATGTGTTAAGTTATTTTTTGAAAATTTTCTTAATATAATAGTTACATAAATAATGAAACAGAGAATATTTAAAATAATAACAAGTACAAATAAATAACAATAACAATTATTACCAAATTGTGATATATAACACTTATACAAAAGAAATACAACAAAACCTAATTTAATGAATCAAGTTACCTTACTTTTAAAAAATAGAAATAACGAACAAAAACCTATATTAAAAATTAATTAGTCAATAACAACAAATCCTTGAATTATACGTTTTTAAATATTGTTTTATTATACAATGCTTTAGGTTAAAAAGATTAGTATGTATATCGTATTATACGATTCATTAATATATGTTATTACTAGAATTTATTTTTTTTAACAATACAAAATTATTTTACACCATCAACTAATAAAAGTTCAACTTACCAAATTATGATAGATAATTATTATAATGGGTAATTAGCTAAAATGATTTGACATTTTCTGAAAATTTCATTAGTTGATAGCATTAAACTGATTTTTTTATTAACATAGCTAATGTATAAAACAGTAAGCTCTTATTACTATTCATTTTTACACTATATTCGTTTACAGAAATAGTCATTGTTATAATATTTAGATAATATTTTCCTGGTTCTGTTACTCATTGATAGTTTGTCACCAGTTACCAAGTTCGGTTTAGTTTACCTTGTATGATTGGGGGATGAGAAAAAATAAAGTGTTCTTATCGTTGAGAACGATGGATGACGAGTGGAGGACCCAGAGAATACTGTTAATTAATACTAGTGCAGTATGGACTCTGCTCATGTGACTAAAAGCTTGGTTTGCGACGGTATAGGCCTATGGATTTCGGCTGGTTTTTGGACCTGTGTCATTTGTTATTTGATGATTTTTTGGGAGCAACTCTCCCTTGTAGGTTTCTTTTGGCTCAAGAGGCTCCTTCTAACTAACTAAAGAACCTTTATAACCAACCAATATAATAGGGACACAATTACTTTCAGTTTCAGACAATATATATCGTAGAAGCACAAGGACGAATCTAGAATCGATATCAAACAGGTTGATCAGCAATTGTGTCAAGAACAAGAATAAGAAGCAGTAGAAGGCAATACCAATAATGAACCGACAAATTATCTCTGGTCACCAGCATTTCAACACCATTTGGAAACTGAAACTAAAAAACAAACACCAAAATACATCTGAACACCCAAGCTGTTCGAGGTTGCAAACCTTTTTAGCTCTCATTTGTGTAACACAAAACAATTCGAATTCAATATTAGTCAGCGAGGCCGGCGGCATAGCAAATCATAATGAGCACACCCTGATCAGGACAGCCACAATATAATAGGTGACCACCACATAAGGCATTTTGATAACCCACCTCCACCTACCATTTTTCAACATGTTGCTCAGAAATACTCGGTAAAAACAAAATAAAAACATGTAAATATAAGAACTAGGACTCCATTACAGACTGGGGCATGGCATCCAGAAGATAGTAGCAGAAACTTATTGTAGAAGAAACAAAGTAGTCAACCAACAACGGGACACAGCACAGCACTTTCGTTTACTAAAGCTAAGGAAACCTTAAATCAAACAAGAGAGCTAGATACGCGTTTTCGTTTTGGCTTCGCTTTCTCAGTGAAATCCTTCATCCATCCCCCCACCCCACCCACCTGAGGCGAAATTCTTGCCGATTACCATTCAACCTATATTTCTAATTTCTACCCTTTTCCATATATGAACCTAATTCGATTCCCTGTTCTCACTTCCCACAAATGATTAATAATTAATACTCCTAATACAATACAACCAAATTTTCAAACGGCGAATTAGCTAGGCCAGCCATCATGGGCGCCGAACAAGCTCCCCCTCCTCCTCTACAATTGGTACAACACATCATCTCATCCATCCATTTAGGGTTCCAATTTCCACAACTTCAACAACAACAACAACAAGTTCAACAAGAAAAAGAACAAGTTCAAGAAGAAGAAGAAGTTGTTCAGCAACAGCAACAAGAAGAAGGAGAAAATGAGCTCAAGTACCTGGAATTCGTGCAACTCACGACGGTTCAAGCGCTGATGCGCTGCGCGATGATCTATGCCTATGCCAAAGAGCGTGCCGGTCGTCTGAAACCCGGCGTCGAGACGGTGGAAGACGCGGTGAAAACAGTGGTGGCTCCAGTTTACGACAAGTTCCACCTCGTTCCGGCGGACTTCCTCCGCTGTGTCGATCGCAAGGTCAACGAGTCCGCCGAGTTGGATCGCCACATTCCGACGAACATCAAGAAGGTTTCCTCCCAAGCACGATCCGTAGTCTTTGATGTCCACAGCGCAGGCGTGGTGGACGCCACCAAGGGGCTCGCAAAGTCCGCTTTCGACAACTATGAGCCAAAGGCGGAGCAAGGCGCTGCGTCTGCGTGGCGGAGGCTGAACCAGCTGCCCCTGTTCCCTCAGGTGGCGGGCACTCTGCTCCCCAAGGCGGCGTACTGCACTGAGAAGTACAACGAGGCGGTGGTCCTCTCCGCCGAGAAAGGTTACAGAGTGTCTGCGTATCTTCCTTTGGTGCCTACTGAGAAGATTGCGAAGGTGCTCAGTGCTGTGAACTGATGAGATCTGGAAATTCAAATTGCTTCCTTCGGTTGGTTAATTTTTCTTTTAATATATTATTTTTTGTAAGCTTTTGAACATGATGGTGTTGGTTGGTTTATATATATATATATATATATTGTTCTGATCAAAATCTTCAATGCCATAAGCCCATACTATAATTTAGTCACAAGAATAAACCTCTTCGGATATGCATATAATGGCCACGGTGACACAGTAACATTAGAGAGCCATTTCAATCCACCATATTCCATTGACACTCTGATAACACATGAACAGCTGAATTTGGCGTTCACATTCTAAATCCGAGTAAAACCATATCATGATTTTCCCATTCATGAATCTGAGCAACCGTTTACCAAGGAATCGAGACTTCTGAGCATCTTTATTGATGCAACTTTTGATTCAATTCTTCGGCTATGTACTACTGACCTTGCTAATTTAGACCCTGAACTCCTGAAGGCAAATGTGAAGATTCAACTACAAATTAACATTGCTTCTTCCTTACATTAACAATCTCCCTAGTTTCTTCGTTTTCATCAATGTTATCTTCCTTCATGCGGTCCAAAAGCTCATCCACTTCTTTACCGCCTCTAATATAAGTCTTGAGTAGGATATGATACATTTTTCTATTTATTGGGACAACATTTCTTAATGAGCTCACCAATGCTTCTGCATCTTCAACACTGCCATTATCGCTAATCCAATTCAATATGCCTGAGATTACATTGCGGTTAGGCTTCCATCCTTTATTTTCCACATACAAAGAGAGGGCTATTTTCAAGCACTTCAATGCTTTCTCCATCTCACCCTTATGCAGGTATCCACCTGCCACTACAGTCCAACTGTTTGGGGTGGTGGCCTTCCCTTTCCTCTGCAAATCTTCTAGCATGGCTTCTGCTTTCTCATACAAACCTTTTTCCGAGTACCCAATGATTATAATGTTAGGGATTCCAAAATCATAGCAATTGCCAGAGGATTCCCATTCCCTGAGTATTCTCTCAGCCTCATCCAGCTCGCTGAGCTTTACCAGAGATTCTAACATGGTCATAAAATCCCTGTTTATGCACCTCTTGCAAGCACTTTTCTCCAAATCCCATATTCTTACCACCTCATTCTTTTTACCCAGCTGTGCATAAAGAGAGATAAGATGGTTGTAGCCCACACCATCTTTCTTATCTAGCCTCTCCTCTGATTTCTTTAAGGCATCAACTGCCTCACCTGTGAGGCCTGCTTTTATGTAGAAATTAGCCACGACAGAATAGGTGTTCCAGTCCATCACAATGTGTGGTTGACTCTCCATCTCTTTCAATATTCTTTCCATTCCATCGATATAAGACCTCACACCGTAAGAACTTATACAGATTCTGTAGCTGAAGTTGTCAGGCAAAACTCCGTTTTCTTTCATCTCCGTAAGCACTTCAGGAACCTTCTCATGCTGTCCAATATTTGTGTACAGACACATAATATCATTGTAAGTTAGAGGTGAGGAATCAAACCCGAGCTCCTTCATTTTCTGCAAATGGGACAGGGCCTTATCAACTTGGCGCTGACGAACATAGCAATTCAAGAGAGCACCATATGTCTTATCAGTTTTGTCTTGGTCCTTCAGGCCATCAAAATAGCTTTCTGCAGACTGAAATCCATGAACTTTGCCAATCAGATCCAAATGCACCGCATGTTCAGTTGGAGAAAATATGCACACACCATTCTTATTCATCCACTCAGAGACCTGCAGCCATTGAGCAACAAAACAATTAGTGATTTCAAAATTCAAAGAGCCCCCAAACACAGTTTCTGCACATCCAAATACGGGAAAACAAACCAAGCTTCTCAATCTGACATACAACTTATATTCCAAATCAGCTTGAAATTATGCCCGAACAATATAAGCAATTGCGTGTATTAGCATTTCAGTAACACTTCAAAACTTCTCACATAATAATAATTCATCACATTGTTCTACCTCACTGTTGTTTATTTCAACTTAATTAATTTTTCTTTAAAACAAAATTATTAATTCAAGCAAATTAAAAAGCGAATGTATCATCTTAAAAAAGTGCTATTACTAACCATAATTCATGTTCATCATGTCAATTTACAAACGCGAAACGAGATTATCATAATCAATTACACAATGAATCAAACAAAACCATTCAATGCATCATGATTTGTAATACTAGAGGCTTTAATTGGAACCTCGAGGGCTTGGGCGAACCTCCTGCGCTTGCGAAGGTCGCGAACGATGCGCTGGAGCTCAGCGACTCTTAGCTTGTTGCCATTGTAGACCCAATCGTCGAGCTCGGGTACGACGCTGGTAGTAGGGTTTCCGAGTGGGCTGATCTTGGAGTAGAGGCTCGGCTTCTTGGTCCTGCTCGTGTAGTACGATCTGCTTCTCGTGATCGCAATTTGCGCCACTTTGCCAAGGAGCTTCGACGCCATGGCTAGGGTTTGTTTTTTCTTTCTTTCTGCCGGGTAACTCAAACGATGATGCACAGAGAGAGAGAGAGGTTTTTTTTTTTCGGTCCAGGAAGGAGAAGGATTTGAGATGTAAAAATGGGCTTTTTGTCTTGGGCTTATTGGGCCAAGCCCCAACCAAAAAAATAAACAAATTTGGAAACTAAAAAAAAAAAGATAAATTGTATTAACTTCTCTTGAGGTCGGTAGAAATACAATTTATACTCTCTCAATTTATTAAATTTTAAGTATTTATATTATGCTCATATCTCTCACTAACAGAACATCGTTAGTAAACTTAACAGGATAACATTTTTTTATATTAACTATTTCTAATTAATAAAATTATAAAAATACTTTTACCCAATCTTTTGTTAAATTTATTAATGGTATTCTGTGAATAAGGAGTGTGACTATGATATAATTACTTAAAATTTGACAAATAGAGAGGTATAAGTGTAAGTTGGACAACTAGAAAGGTGTGAGTTGGATTTTCACAGACTTCGAGGGAAGTGAGTGTAAATTACCACAAAAAAATCGATGAAACTAAAAAAAAAGAAGAAAAAAATTACAAGGTTGTATTTTAATGAGTCTAATCCTATGTTCTCATGTGCATAGTTTTAAAACTCGCTTCTGTGATCAATTCAGTCAAAACACTGGATCAATGAGTCACTAGTTTAACCAGTGGGTCACAGGTTGAACCGGGTATAACTAAATAAATATATCAAAATATATTAACACTCAAACATATACAATAAAATAACATAAATAAATAACATTTTAGCACACTTTAAAAAAAAATCTATTCTTATATAAATATATATATAAACATATATATAATTAATAATTAATACATCTAAATTATAAATTATATATAAATAAAAAAAATTATTTAATTCTTTTCAAAAAACCATACTCAAGAGAAATTTAAGATCCAACACAAGCCCAAGAATAAGCCATGTACTATTTTTCTTTTAGTCTAGACAAGCAATGTGTTGAGTTGGATTTTAGAGGTTCCTTGGGCAAAAGGCTATTATTTCAATGGGTCCCAAATGCTTGTCTTAGACAAAAAAGACCTTAACAAAAAAATTTACAATAAAAGACCCTTTAGGGCTTAACCCTACTTACTTCCACAACTCTTTCTCTCCCTTTTGTTTCACACTTGCAATGACGCACAAGCATCCCCCTCGCCCAAAACTAAATCTCAGTCACGCAGTTTTCTTCCACAACTCTCCCCCCTCTCTCACTCATGTAGTTGCTCTCATTCACAACTCTACATGTCGCGATGGCAGCAACTCTCCTCCTCACCGCACACAAAATGATAGTAGCGGATCTGAAGCAGGGGTGCAACATGGCTCATTTCCTCGTGAGGTAGTGCCGGTGACTCATCAGATGACTATTTTTTCTCCTTCCTTATATGATTGAACCATGGAACCAGTAGCTCATGGGTCACCAATTTTTTTTATAGAAATCGCCAAGTTAATCCAATTAGCACAAGTTCCTTTGCTTGTTCGATCTTTTTGTGCTGCTTGGACCGGTCATCTGCTTGGTTCACTCATCGAACCAGCCAATTTAGTCCGAGTTTTAAAACAATGCTCACATGTTTAAAGAGTTTATTTAAAAATTGGTTAAAATTACTAATTCTTAAATAAGATCAAATGACACCCATCAACAAAATAAGATCAAATGACAAAGCCTATACTCATTTGTTAGTAAGAATTTTCTTCAATCAATTATGGCTAAATGGTATTATATAGGTGTTTTAGACTAGAGCTTCAGGGAATGGATCAGTGATACTAAATAAGACTTTAATGTATTGGTTTGTATACTTGGGAGGAAAAGTGAGCAATTTGAGGTAGAGAAATTACTTGTGTGGCTCAAATCAAAGAACAAGTAAAACCAACACAGGGATCAATAGAAAAATAATTAGAGCATTTTCTTGTGCTGAGATACACCATATTCATGAACTGGGTTTCTCTCTTAATGGATTTTTCTTGTTTTCTCTTTGGTTTTCAATATGTGTGTGCTTTGGTTTTTAAACCATGGATACTGGATTATAAAGGAAAGGATCCAAGCATGGTGGGTTTTTTTCTTGGTTTTTAAGCCATGAACTAGAGAGTGGGTCCCTGAGAGGTGTTGTCATGAGTATTTTTCATTGGGTTCTGAATCCTCTCCCTTTTTTCACCATTCTAGCCTATTTTCATATGAGAAATACCTCACATCTCAACCCAAAAGTTAGTTCATGGTTTTTGCTAAAAATGAAGAACTAGAAAGTGGGTTCTTGAGAGGTGTTATCATGGGTGTTTTTCATTGTGTTTTGAATCCTTTCCCTTTTCTCACTATTCTATCCCCTTTTCAGATGAGAAGTATCTCACCTCTTTTCTCAAAAGTTAGTGACACACCCTTTTAGGTTTTTTTTTGTAGAGATTCTTATATAAACACAAGTCTAATCGTTCATATTTAGGTACATTCACAATCAACATAGATTTATTAAATTTATTAAACATACACTTACTTTTCTATTTATCCCACTCTCTTTTTTGTGAGTGTGCTTAAGAAATTATTCTTACACATGTGCCAATATAAGAATTTTTCTACTTTTTTATGGGTAGAGCTTTATGTCAAAGTGATATAATGCGAAGGTGACTTTGCTTTTCTCATTGGGAAAACTTCTATGGACTGTCTATAAAGATTGCTTGTACAACACCTCTAACACCACTTTTGGGTGGGAATAGTGTTATGGGTTTAGGCCATAGTAGAGTTTATTTCCTAATATGGATTTTCACCTAAAGATGTGGTCTTAGTGGGATTAGTTCTATTGGGTTAGGCATCTATTTTGAAATAAAGAAAGATTCTTCTATTGATTTTTGGGTTGTCCTTGATGAAAGATCTTCATCCTTTGGGTAGTATAGCACTTCAAAGCCTTCCAAGCCACATCATTTATAATTAGTACTCATTTCATTTCTTATTAATAGTCATTGTGGAAAATCGAGTCACTTTGATATATTAAAAGGATAATGTATCTAGTTGGGGCAGTCTAACACTCTAAAGTCTCGCCACATTATTTAATACTCCCTCTATTGCTTATTAATTATACCCAAATATATTAACTTTTTTAATATACCAAATTAGCTCGATTTCTCATAATGAATATTAATAATGAATAGAGGGAGTAGTTCTCAAGGTCCTAAGGTCAACTCTCTCAAGACTTTAGATTGGTGGGGTATTATTCTTTCACATATTCTCTTAAGAGTCCACCCTAGTCCCTTTTCTTTAGTAGTAATATCTTTTTATAATAATTATTTAATCGCTATTGATTCATGATTAAATATTAACGTTAAGAAAAATAGGATTTATCCAAAATATACTTGTTATCTAGTAAGAAAAATAATGTTAAAATTTGTTAAATTGGACGATTCTTCTAATATCAATAAAAGTTAGTTATAAACAAATCCCACTATTGACTGGTTGCTGTGGTGTAGTGGTTATCACGTCAGTCTTAGACAATGAAAGTCCCTAGTTCAATCTTGGGCAGCAACATGAGGTTTTTATTTGTACTAAGTACTCCTTTAATTATTATTATTATTTTTAGACATGGTTATTCAGTACTCCAATTTAATATTTTGTATGAACGAAAATAAGAATGTGAATTTTTGAATGACTCATTTCGATTCTACCTTAATTTACCACCAACTAAAACAATTATTTTGAGATAATATTTTAAAGCACATACAACTAGTAATCTAGAATCAATGTCAAAGAGGTTAATCAGCAATATTGTCAAAGAGTAAGACTAACAAATAGTAAACCTCCTTCGCAAAAGGCAAAACCACCTTGGGGATAGCTAAATTCATGGTGACATTTAACCTGGGCCTAAAAAGGAAAGGCTCATTGCAAACCCCTATCCATAACCTTTAGATGGGCTGCAGAATCGAGAATATGGCAGAGGTGGTGACTGGTATTGTTCTACTGCCTGTTTTGCTGAAATTATAAATTGACACCTACACATGTAGCATCCCTATTTGTTGAAAAATGGAATGGGTAGGTCCGTGAGTTTTAAAAAGTTAAGAAAAAGTCATTTTTGTTTATTTTCGCTGTCACAGTTTTAATTTCTCATTATTTATTGTCTTATTATTTTTTAAAATTTCTTATTTATGTATTTTTAAAAGTTTAATTCTAATGTAAATATTTTTTTTTACATAATCATTCAATTGCATATCATCATATTAGTAAAACAAGTTTAATTTTGAATCTACCATTTCAAAAATCATGCCTATAATATAATTTAATTGGATGATAATATAAAAAAATTTATCTTATTAGTGTATTTAAATTAAGAGTTTAATTTCTATGCACTAGCTATGTAAATTTTCTTTACATTATCATTTAATTATATGTTGTCATATAGTGAAAGTAGTTAAATCTCACAATTATTACTTAAAATATTAGATGATTTGATTAGATGACCGTGAAAAATATTTTTATATTCATGCTTAATTATTTACTTAAAGTCTATTTGACGCACCCAACAACATAAATAAGGCTAATTGTATAGCATCTAATAATATAAAGCTTAATTGCATAAAATCAGATAATATTTTTGTACAGTATAACATTCGTTATGCTGCTATATCATATGCTATTTACAGAAGATAATATACTCATTTTAATATCACAAATAATTATAATGAAATGAAAAAAATAATGGAGAGATTATAATAAAAATGGTAAATTTCATTAATTATAAATTAAGAAATAGAAATTTTTAAATAAATTTTATTTATTTAGATTGATTATTTTAAATGCTTTTTATTTTTCTATTTACCATTAAAATTGTTAAAATAAAGAAGTTATTTACTTAAAAGACAAAAATGAATGTACTTCCAACTCTCAAATAGCTGGTCTTCTGTTCTCAACTGTTAACTTCAAACCTTTGTCCTAATCTTAACAAAAAAAAAAAAAACTTAGCCCGAAGAGCTGACACAAAAACGGGCACCATTTGAAATTTTAGAGGCTTGTGCGGTAAAAAATAGGAACCAAGAAACCTGTCTATATCAGGTCAAAAGTAGGGATCCACAGCAGACCAAAACATATGAGCCCCAGGTTCAAAGGAACCCTAGATTCACAGGCCCACGCGACAAAACAAACAGGAGCTTGAAGATCTTTTGGCATAGTTATCAGCCGAGCCAGGTGATCATTCAGATTAAAGCCTTTGGTCATTTGGTTTAAGCGGTGGAGTCATTTGGTTTAACTGGTGGGTCACTGGTTTAACTGGTTGAATTGAATTAATATATAAAATTATAATTTAATGTAAATAGAGATGTAATATATATAATTTTAGAGATATAATGTGACAAGAAATCACGTGCCCTAGTGGTAGCCACGCATTGGTCAATGCTCCTCCCCACTATGTTGTATAGAGTTCGAATCCAATGGCAAGCATGTTGGTATTTTTGGGTCAAAACCAAAAAATTCATTAAATGAGATAACATATATTATTATTTGCATACAATATATCAAAGAGGAAGCTTGACGCGGTGGAAGAACAGCGCACCTCCCTCACTCCTGGCACAGGTTCGAATCCTACATGAAGGCATTTTTGATAAAAATCCATTCGCGCTTGGCGGTCAAAGCTCGGGTGCTTGGTCAACCGTTTCGTGCGCGGGTTGAGTAAGTAGGTTCAGCGTAAAGTGGGATTCACCCCACCTGATCCGGGTTTGGCGTGTTTGGTGGGTTAGCGTCAGAGCCGGTCGTCGAGAATCGAACCATACCAGTGACCGGTTCAGTCCGATTTTTATAACTATGTCTTTTGGGATTGAGCCGAAAAGAAAAAATATCTTTAGGGTGTGCTTGAAATTAAAAGAAATGAAATGATTACATTTCGTTGTTTGATCTAAATAATAATAATAATAATAATTGCAGCAACCTTATCCATTTTAAAATTACATTGACCTCCCTTCTCTTGTCATCTTCTTCTTAACTCCAATAACCACCACTTATCTTCATCCATATCCAAATCTGATACCCAACATCCACCAGCTATCTTACTTTACTCATCCATACCCAACAGCCACCTCAGCCTTCCCATCTCTTCCAACCATGGCCACCAATCCCGCAACCCTTCCCTGTTCATCCCCAACAACTAGCCGCCGTCACTCTACCACACCCTTTCTGCGTCGTAGCCGCGAGCCACCGCAATGGCTACCAACCACAGCCCCTCCAAACTACCGTGAACACCACCACCAATAGCGTCAGCGCTGCTCAAATCCTCTGTAAGCCTTTTCTTCTCCATCGCAAGCCTTTTCTGCACTAGATCTGCAGAGAATGGGCAGGGAGAGGGGGATGGTGCCTGCGGCTGAGCACGCAGTGGCTGGGCGGAATGGATCAAAGTGAGGTTGTGCTGGAAGGCGGAGCTGCGCAACGGCGGCAGAGGCAGAGTGCTTCAGTGCAACGGCGGTCCGAGGCAAGGCTAAGGGCGACGAGCTCAACACCGGCGTGGTGGCTGCCAACAACAACAACAACACCGCACTGGTACTTGGTGGCCACGCGCTTGAACCTCCGAATGAAGGTCTTCCACCTCGGCCCCGCCACGATCTCCGACCACGCCCGCAGCTTCTTTAGCGCTCTGAGGTCGCGCGACCACCACCGGTCGCCGCAAGGAGGCGGTGCGGACGTGGTCCCACCACGTGGAACGATGTCGTGGGGCGAAGCAGGAGTAGCAGAAGGAGCAAGCGGCTGGGGCGGTTGGGTGGTGGTGGAGGATTTCAGTTCAAGCTCCGTGGGTGGTTGGTTGGAAAATGATGTTTGTGCTTCTGTGTGATTGTTTGTTTGTGTCGGGAGTATGTCAATTTGGCTGGAAATGTGTTTGTCACATGCCACCGCTAACACAGGTGGAGGAGAAGAGTTGGGGAAACCATAAATGGAAATACATATGATGTATAAGGGTAAAATAGTTATTTTATTAATATTTTAAAATTTAAAATTTAAGAAGAGGGGAGATTAGTGTAATCTAATTAAATAAATTAAGAGAGATTGGTGTAATTTTAAAATCTCAAGGAGAGTAAATATAATTTCAATAAATTTTAAGGGAGATTGATATAATTGCTCTTAAAAAAAATAACAAATGATTTCATTCATCAAATACATGAGATTTATTTTCTTTGTTTTTAAAACCTTACCAAATTTAATATTTTATGGGAATTGAATTATTATTTTTTTTTTAAGAAAAAATATGAATTTATCGAAACGAAATATCCCTAATTACACAATTTGTAGAGTCACCTACCAACACTGTAGAACCTTGAAATTTCGCTAGATGAGCCACGGTATCAACAACTCTATTCTACTCCATGGGAACAGCCAAAGCCTTAAAATAATCCAAGTTAAGCCCAATAAAAGAGATTTCATGAATTAATGTCCCATTGTAAGACAAATCCATAGACTCAAATTCTTCAAAGACATTTCTAGCGTCACCCTCCAATATCAAAGCCCTAATTCCTAAATCACGGGTTCACTCCCTCTATGGCTGCACTCATTTCAGCTTGATGAGGCTTGATCACTCCCGACACTATGCGACACATCGTTGTTGTTGCCACCAATCGTTGCTGCTGCCCTAATTGATCATGGCACCCATCCCAAATGGAGCATCGTCTGTGAAAATCACTGCATGTGTTTTTACCTTCATCATCGTCTGTAGCAGCTTTTTCCAACGTTGGCAAGGAGACTGGCTAGGTACGGGTATCTCATCCACATGCTTTGCTCTTTTGTAAACAGATTGAGAAATAATATTATTTCAATACCTATTTTTAAGTGTTTAATCTAAATACACATTCTATTATTATTGGATGAGAAAAAATAAATGATAATAAGTGTAGATCAAAATCTTAGTTATAAAATAGATGTTCCTTTTTCTAGCCACGTGAGATTCCTTAATTTGTCTCCTAACAGCCTCCCATAGCATCACTATTCTTTCCCAATCCTCTCTGGATAGACGCCGAAACAGATCCTGCACATGCAATGTCCAGGTTCCAAACATTAAATTTAACCTATAAATCAAAACATTTCAAATCAAATCAAATTATTTTTTCAAATTTTAATCATTCCAAACACTGTTTTACCTCCTAAATATGGCGTTGCTAGGCTAAATGCTAATTTTCACAAAAGTCAATATATACCAACGCCAACGAATAATTGCATGTTTTGTTAAGATTGTTGAAAACATCAACATCCTTTTTTTTAGAAAAAGATAGCAAATTATAATTTTGGTTTTAAATTAAAGCCAAACGAGAGAAATACACGTTTCGAGGCACTTTATGTTAAAGTAATGTATAATGTTCCTTCGGTCAAACACAATTTTGACCACTTCCAAACATTGATCTAAACAGACTGTAACTTCCCATGTAAAAAAAGAATACTGTAACTTCAGGTTTGGTTTAAAATTTATTGAAGGCAAGTACTTGTTCACCTTAAACATTTCTTATTTTCCTTTCATTAAAGGTGTGCGTGTATGTATATGTATAATATATATATATATATACACACACTAGTTGCGCTTTTTTTTTTCACTTTTTACATTTCACTTCTAGCAAACATGTTTATTAATTGCACAACTCTGCATGAATTATGTAACAATGATTGCAAAGGAATAGTCCTTCTGATAAAACGGCCCATTTTGCCTCTTCTTTACTTTCAAATAACAGACCACACCATCATACGGAGTTCTGGGACCAAATATGATGAGTGCATCCAAGAGGTCAAAAAGTCTGACCTAGGAAAAGAAACTGCTGAGAATAATCCACATTCCACAATGCAGGCAGGCTTTTCTCTCTTAAGGGTGCGTTTGGATAGGGTGTAAAATGGGGTTAAAATTTAATAGAGCAAATTTTCTTATAAAATATTGTGTTTGGTTAAAATAAACAAAATGGAGTAAAATTTCAGAGGTAGAAAATATTTTGAGATTATGAGAAGAAATTTTACTCATATTGGAATCTTAGCAAACTTTACCTCCATTGTGTTACGTTTCCCGTGCTCACTCCGCTCTGTTCTCTTCCCCATTCCTGATCTCATTTCCTCCATTGTTGCTCCGTTCTTGGTTTGCTCTTGCTCCGCTCTCTATCCACCGTTGTCTTGCTCTCTCTCCACCATTGCTTTGCTCTCGCCAGCACTCTCTCTCTCTCTCTTCTAGAACATGATCTCTGCATTTCTCTGCGGAGCTCAAGAATATTGTGAATCTTTGATTTTTAAACTCTCTTTTGTCATTTAATATGAATATTTCTCTAATTTTCTTATCCTTTTCATAATCCAGAACTGAAATTTCATATAAATATCTCTCTTATTCATATCTTCGATTTTGATATCTCATGTTTTGATTTGGATGCTTATATCTGTGATTTTCGTTCCTATTAGATTTTGTTGTGTATAGGTGAAGTTTTTTTCATTTGCATACAATGTGTTTGATAAAATACTTGTACTGCTTCATGTGATGATTAAGCTTTCTCATATTGCTCGATCTGTTGATGTGGTTATAGTTATTGCATCCTAATATTTCGATTCGTTTTTGAGCCTCCTTTTATGTTCTATTTTGCTTTGTTCTTTTGAGGATTTATTTAATCTTGTTTGTGATACTGGATTTGGTTAAAGAATAGGAAATTTGTGATACTCTTTATTTAATCATTTTCCTACTTTATGAATAACCGAAATGATTTTTATAACTCAAAATTTTATATGGATAGCAACTGTGCTTAACCTTTGGGGGATCAAAATTTATAACATTTTTATAAAACATACCAAACGTGATAAAAAGGAAGATTTGCCCCCTTAATACTTATTGCCATGAAAATTTAGGAGCTGCTTGATTTATTTTTTTCCAGTTTTTAGCAAACTAAACAGGCCCTTATCCTTCAAAAGTTTCTTCCATGCATTTTTCATTTTTCTGGGTAACCAAGCAGACCCTAAGTCTTAACCATTTCCCTCACGAGAATATATATATATATATGATTGATCAATTATTCCCTAATCTTCACGGCAGCTTCATATTCAAACAGCTTATTCCTTCTTTCCCTCTCTTTCTCTTACCATATGGCGGCTTTGGATTTCAGGAACACAATATTTAAACTGACAATGAAATTAATTAGGTCTAGTTAACTCTAACTCAATTGTAAATATTAATTAATTAAGAGAATGGAGATACTAGTGATTTTTGGTCATACAAAAATGAATACAAGAGTATACTTATAATAAAAGTGAGTTTCATTAATTTTATTTAATACATCCTCAAGTCTCACTAATGAGTGTATTTAAATATGCATTGTTAGAATCACAATCATGTCTACGCAAAAATTTCTCTTAATTAGAGCCCTCCTGCCTCCTATCTAAAAAATCTTTAGCGGTGAAAACTAAAGAAAATTTTTACCTAACAAGCTAATACTCATTCGACTTGAGGCTTAATCTCACATAGCCAGAGTTAGTTATTTAAGATACGAAAGGCTTATAAATAGGGTTCAACCAAACTCATAAGCAAAAAGCCTACTCTTACAAAAGTTGATTGTTATCCAAAGGCAAAAAGAGGTAGCAAGATCAAGAAGGTGCAGGCCCCTCAATACCACCTCAAAAGCAACGCATACCTGAAGTGTTAATTGGTTCCCTGTTCACTCTCCGTCTGTCACTTCATGTTAACCTCAACAGCTCCCTTTTTGTCTCTCCCCAGTGACTCTTCATGGCTCCACCACTCTGTCTTTTGACCAAAACCCCCTCTTTTTCTTCTTGATCTCTACACACTATTTCTCATTCAACCCTTCTCCTGTTACTTCGCCCTCCAACGGACAAAACTCACTTGTATCAAAATCATGACTCTTCCAATTATTTATTATTAAATGAAAAATAAGAATTAAAAGATATTTAAAGATTTAAAATAATTATTATATATATATAATATTTTTCATATAATAATAAATAATTGATAAAAACAAGCTAAAAAAATATGATTTAACAACATGTGATTAATGTCTCTCGACAACACCCTTAGTTTAGTAGAGTAATTGGTAGGCCTCCCACATTAATGATGATTTTGATTTCACAAACAAGCCCATGTGTGCATGTCTCATGCACGTATATGAAGCTCGCTTGTTCTCACATCAAGTTGCTCTCTGCTCATGATACAACCTCACCTAAGTCTTTAAATGCTCTTGGAACATCACTCTCTTTAGGATCATACATAATTATATATACACCGCAGAAAAACTTTGATCCTAATATAAAACTTCTTTCCATTATACTACTAAGCTAACTAGCTAGCCCGTTTCCTAAAATCTTTATTTCTCTATATATATCTATACCCATTTCCAAACCTTTTTCCAACTGTCTCCTCTTATTGCTTGCTCCTTATTGTTCTGCCTCTCCTTTATTTCTCTCTGCAAACATATACCAAAATTGGACCATCAATTGGCTTTTTCTTCAATTGGAAGTTTCATATATTGTTGTTGAAATGATCAGAATGTGCTCAAATCTTGATGTGAATGAGAAACAAACCATCTTCCTCAAGCATGGAAGCCGTAGAGTGTTTGGAAATAGGAAAAGGGTCATTGGAACTTGGACTTTCAGGTTGCCCAAAGACTCCAGGTTGTCACCTGTGAGATTCCTACTAAGGCTTGGAGCAAAGTTTGCAAGTGCAATAAGAGTTGTTTCTGCGAGGAAGAAATCCTGCAGGACGGTTTCTTCATCTTCAACTTTGGTCAGGTCACGTGCATGCTCTGACCCCACTGATTCACATCGTGCTAAAGCTGTGCAAGATTGCATTGAGTTTTTGCATTCTTCTTCTTCTAGGGAGAGACTCAGTTGAGTACTCCCTCTATGCAAAGGGATAAAGTTTTTTATGACTGCTACTTGCAAGTGATGTATATTATAAAAGAAGGGCACCCTTTATTAATTTCAGTTTCATTAGTAGGAAATGGAGGTTAATATCCTTTGTGCACCATGCCACTTTGGCAATGTAATGTAATCAGATATTCTGATTTAACACTGGCTTAAGTCATAGCTTGAATTGCAGACTTTTAGTTTTTCATTTATTATAATACATAGTATGTGGTTCTAATCCGTCGTATTCCTGATGTGGTTATCAGTTTTCGTTTATTTCTTGGTCATTATTATCCGAATATGACAAGTGCCTAACTGTCCTCTCATGTATGTAGTAAATACGATGGATAAACTCAAAACAAAAATCATTATCAAAGGACTCAATTGCTCAATTTCCTTGCGTTCCAGGTAAATTAGTTCACTGAAAAGTAAAGAACTCTCTATATAAGCACCACACTCAACTTTCAATAACTGAGGTAACCGGCAGTTAATGTTTATAAATCATTGGTTATAACCATTTCTAAGGAGGGTTCTACCATGGGGAGGGTAGACTTGTGGAGCATGTTGGGAAGGGTAGGCTATTCAATTTTACAAGACTAGGAGACATCTGTAAATTTAGAAAAGAGAAGCAACCAATTTTATAATTAGATTAACATATTGAATTTAAAGCTTAGATTGATCTGGGATTAAAACATTACATCATAATTCAAGTTTCAAAATAAAAAAGAGCCACATTTTTTTAATAAAAATAACATTTGGTAGAACTTACCGACATACTTTTTTTATAATCAATTATTTTTTATTTATATATTATTATAAAATATACTATTTATACAATATCTTTTTTATGCATTTTACATACACTATTATTATTTGAGTTTAATTTATATTAAAATTTTTATACTAGTATCCAATCAAATTATCTCATTTACGTAAATTTTTAAGTAATACATGTGAGATTTAATCACTTTTATTGATATAATAATATATGATTATATTAGATAATAGTATAAAATTTTTAATATTATTAGTACATACAAATTAAACTCTTTTTATTATCTTAATGAAACATAGAGCACAGTATAGGCCCATATGCCTCTCTTTTGTTTGCTTAAATCTTAGACCAAAAACGAAAATCTAAATACTCATAATTCCACAAAAATAATAATAATCACAAAAGATGTACTAAAACTAAATATTTATAGCTTCAGCCCACTTTTTTCCCAGAGAAAAACAAATAAGAACAACGAGTAATACAAACCTTAATTAACCAAATACAAAGAAAATTTTAAACCAACGAAAAATTACTAAAATATTTCATTACATATAAAAAATAAAATATCTTACGTATACATTTGTTTGATGTAATAAAAACTATAACATTTCAAATAAAAAATAATATTCTATATTGAAAAAGAAATAGAAAGATCCATTTGAAAGCAGGAATTGGAATTGTAATTGACTTACAATCTGGAATTTTGTGTATGAGTTTACTATAAAATTGTAACCTAATTGTCACGAAATAAACAAACAAAACAAATAACTATATAAACTTCAATGTGGAGAGAGATATTCACTGAGTTTGGAATTGATCATTCCTAAAATATAAGTTAGAAATCAAAAAGAGTTCATTTTATTTTTTTTCAATTTCATAGAATTTGATCCTGAAATTGAGATTCCAATTTTACATATTACTTCAAACATAAGAATTGAAATTAGGAAATCTAATTCCAATTTTAACCTCCAATTCTATACACCTAAGAAGACCTAAAGGTCATTGGGGAATCATTGTTCCCATGTGCACTAACAACAATCATCACTTCATTTTGACATGTAACTTTTTACACATACAAATAGGTGGACTAGGAATTTAAACAAACCAATATTGTACATCAACATACCAACAACAAATATGGAATCACAATCAATGAAAAGCCGGTATGAGGCAAACAATATCATTTTATTTAATTTTCTATGGGCTGTATTCCTTAATATTATTAACCTAATTTATTTTCTAATTCTGTTGTTAGAGTCCAATTTCTCAAAACATTCACTCCCAATTAACATGGATAACTTCATATGTCCAATTTCTTAGTGCTTGATGCTGCAATCCCATTAACTTAAAATGTTAACATAAACTTCCCATGAAGGAAGACCATGAATTCATACAACTATACAAAATTACTACTATTTCTGCCTACACTTTATATATGTGCTTTTTGATTTTTGGATAAATGGATTGAAAAGGAGGAAGCATATGAATAATAAAATGATTGTAATAAAAGAATTAATCAAAATGATCTTTTCATTTTAAAATAACAATTTTCCTAACTATTGCACGCTGATTATTGTTTCTCATTTCATCTCTTTAAAGTAATTAAATAAGGGGAAAGGCTAGAGTAGAGAAGACACAACCTTTTCCAACTAGGATATATGTGATACCCTAGGTATATGTATCCTTGAGCAAGTCTAGTACGACTCTAGACTCTCTCGGGACCCACCCATGTTGCCAAAAAAGACCCAGGTATGTGAAGGGCCAAAGGATGGATTTTAAAGTACTATTGCTGCAGAATTTTGCAGAGCAGGCTCGCTACAGCGAGAAGTCGAGCCAGAAGGTTTGCTGTAGTGAGATTATTTTGCTTCAACGAGTGTGAGCCCCATCAGGCTCACTACAGCAAGCAGGTTCAATGATAACAAAGTACAAAATGACGCAATTTTGAAAAATAACCCCCAACCCTTTTTAAACCCTTGTTATCGAGCTTTCTCTCTCAGAAACTGAAACCCCTTCCTCTAAACCCTTCCCCACTCTTTTCCACTCAATCCAATATCAAATCCTTTTCCTTCAAGATCCATGATAAGTGATTGTTGTTGATTTATGTCTGTTTCTTTCATGTTCTTTTTTCCCCATATTATGGTTTTTGGTTTTCTCCATTGTTGTCAAATGTGGGTGCTTTGCTAATGTTGTTAGAGTTAATATAGAGTTATCTAGAGAGTATTAGAGTCGATCATGAGTCAATGTTGCTCTATGACAGTTGTTGGTATCATTCTGTGCTTCGGAGATCAAGTTGAAGATACCCACATGCTCTCGGCTTCAAACGGTAAATGAGTTTGATCTCATATATAGCCTTAATTTCATTACTATGAATATATTTCTTGTATTATGACTGTTAAATATGATATTAGAGATGAATGTATGAATATATGTATATATATTTGTGATTTTACAAGCTATGGCAAAGACAAAAAAGTTTTGAATATCGCATGAAAATGTAAATTAGAAAACCATGGGACCATGATTGGTATATTGTATGTTATGAAAACGTTTTATGTGCCATTTTAAGAGGTTTATTGCAAGAATATATGATTTAATAATGTGTTAGTTTACCCAGCATGTTTCAAGAGTCTATGACATCTCTATGCTTCAAGCCTTGAGATTTTGAAATGTAATTTTAGAGTATCAGTTAAGATATTTTGACAAGAATGTCAAACAAAGTATGACTTAGTTTCATGAATAGAAATTTTATTATCATATCAAATTTTTATAATTATGAACTTTTCCATTTCAAAGTATGATATTAGAATTATTAAGTTATGAAAAGAATGCTAGGGAGAAATGAGATATTAGAAATCCAATTTTATGATACTCAGAAGTATGGAATTCAGTATTATTCATAGTGACTACCAAATATATATTATGTGAGCTTGAAATCGAAATGCCTACAAACAAGTGATACATTGGGTATGATTTCGTAGTCTCAATTACTAAAACTAGATTAGTAGAGTTATATGCGTCTAGAATTTTTAGAGTTTCAAGAGTTTTCATATTTAAATAGTTTTATAAAGAGTTAAAGTGTGAATATGATTGTATTTAGAGATTTTATGAGTTATTATGATGATTTCAAGGAATAATTATGTATGAAAGAGTTTTGAACCTAGAATAGAGTATATAACAGAGTTTCATAGTGTCAGTGCTTTAAGAGTTTTTTTAAGAGTTTTCAGATTATATGTTTTAAGTACAAACTAGTGTATATGGTAGCTATAGAGAAACAGACAACAAGTTAACGACTGGAAACAAATAATCGTTAACCTTGGTATTAAGTTATTCTGAGGGGCAATCTCATAGAGCAAAGATGGAACCTAGTTAAGTGTCCAATTTAAATCCTTAGGGATCATACAGTAGAGAAATTGTTATGCCATAGTTGACATGCATAATGGGAATATACATCATCATGAAATTCATAACTAGAGATCCATATTTCTCTATTAGAGTATCGTTATTTATGTTTTCAGAGACTATTGATGCTTTTCAAAGAATATTTGATTCAAGACCTATTGTGTATAGGAAAATGATTTCTCGTTGGAGTAAGAATTTAGGAATGCCATTCTATGTAATTATGCATATAAATATCAAATGGTTTATGATTGTTGCATACATATTATATTTTGTATACTTTCTTTAGTTGTTCCATTTGGGTGATGGGTGAGAGCCCACTCACTAAGTCCGTTGACTCACCCTTCTTATTTCCTTGTCATAGTTGCAGGTACGGATGTTACTCAACCTCCTGTTTGGCAGACGCAATTAACTTGTTCTCAATGATAAGTCTTACTTTGGAGTGATTAAGGCTTAGTTTAGAGTCTGGTTAGAATAGAGTGCTCAAGGTAGATGTGCAGGCAGATTCTAAGCCATGCATTATTTTTTCATATTATATATTTAAATTCAGCATTTGAAACAGTTATGTATATGTTTTCAGTTTACAAGTATGGATTTAAAATTATAGAGTTTGATTAAAATTACGTACAAGCTAGAGATGAATTTTTTATTCAGTTCACATGTTAAATTGATTATCAGTGTATAATTAAAATGTTTTCAGAGATTCATCTATCAAGTATTTTAATTTTATGATTCCAGATATATAAAGTTTAAATAAAGATTTAGATGAAATTATATTTTTATAATGAAAAGTATGTTATTTTGTGCATATAAAGAGACTCAGAAGTCATAAGACTTATATGAGGATGAGATTCCTCACATGCCGATCACATTCCCATGTTAAGTCGTGACAATATATTTGAAGAATATAGATTTTGATATTAATATATGTTTTGAAAATAACTTTTTAAGCTTTAATTAATTTTTATCATATTATTATTTTATTTCATTATTTACTTAGAATTATTTGTAAAGAAAGGGTAATATTTCATACAATGTCATATCAAATACTATAAAATTTCAAATTTATCATACCATATACCATCTGGTCTTATCATATCAATCGTGTCAAGCAGTATTTGATAAATAAGGTCTATAAACATTTTAATACTATACACAAAGTGTTTCACATACCATTGCATAAGGTCCTATTTTCTTTTTGGTTTGCAAGTGTATTCATTGGCGGCAGCTGTGATCAAAGTATAAGATGTTAAGTTATATAATATACTAACCTATGATTTCACTATTAAAAATAATTCTAATCTTAAATTACCAAAAATAAAATCATCATTATATTGTTTTACTTATTTACAAATTAGAATCAAATATTATTATTTGAACATTCTCCACTTGTAGCTATCTATATCCATATTATATACCAATTATAACTACAACCAAATAACAAAATTTCGAAATTAGTGTACGCTTATTAATTTCCGCACTAGCATTTTATTAAAATCATTAATGCTAATTGCAAAAGCCCAGCCTAGGTTGGCAACGAAATTCATCATTTTAGTTCTTTTTATATATAAGATGAAAAGCGCAATTTCAGCAAAATTATCCATTCGATTAAATATGCAAGATTAAAGGAAGAATAAAGAAGGATCATCATGGTCGACGGCCCATCTAAATGAAATAATCTTTGATAACGTTGCATGAAGAATTAACTAACCAGCAATTTTAATGGGTGGTGGGCCTGATGAAAAATCACTAAATATCCGAATTTATATAACCTTCCAAGAATCATTTGACCATATCCTAAAATGTTCATCTCCTTGCCCATGGAATCCAACAATTATGCAATACAGCTCATCGTTGCCAAACATGGTGAGCCTATATATACAGCCAAATTATAGACCATGACCAGTGGCAAAATGTTAAATAACAACTGTTCGATAACTTTACAGCATTGAATTTAGTACACCGTACCGAGAGCATGCAAAACGAAACTTGCTGCCCTCCACAGGCAGGTCCAATTGTTCTGATCCCCTGTGAACAAGAGGACAAAAGAATTAAGAAAAAAATGTTTCCTAGTCGCTTATCTTGTCTTTTTGCCTTGACTGAATTGAAAGAAAGAGACTACAGTGAAGCAAGAGGATCTTAACATCAACAACACCATCCATTGAAAGAGTCATTAGTTTGGACTGTAATCCATGAAACAAAATGTATTCATTGAAAAACTTTGACAACAAAAGACTCGCCAGGCAGGCAATGATGTGGTAAAAGAGAAAAGAAAGCGTTAAAGGTCACACAAACGCTAATAATTGTCAACCCACAAATCACATCATGGTAAGAGGAAAAAAATAAAATAAAATTTCCAAATGGCACTATGAATTAACAGTGCACAGCGCGATCAAGAATCCAGTGATCAATGACAAAAGGCTTTCTTTCCAGAGCTCTCCTGTAAGGAAGGCCAATAGGGGAGATGATATGAGCGATCAGAATCATAGCCACTTAAGTCCTCGCCAGCTGGAAATGGGAAGAAATGCTTCTTGTTAGGGCCTTCCAACCCGCCACTAGAACAATCTGCAAATTAAACCCACATGCATTAATGTAGCAGCATGATATTATATACTCAAGCGTCAAGACCAAAGACATAAAAATAAGCATGGATGATACAATGTTCAGCACGAGATTATTTTCCCAGGGGTTATATGATGATTAAGCATATTGTATTCAGGAATAAATTTTAGAGCTGAATTTGTTTCGATTCTATGACTGATCATAAGATTTGCTATAAGGACTACCATACACCTGTATTATTATCTGAGCCTGAGGGGTTTCCAACCTTCTCAAGAACGCGATGAAGATCTTTCAGATTGAATCCTTCCCGAAGGGAATAGTTTGAACAAGCTGCAGATGATTCTGATGCCGTGAAACACTAGGAGGTAGCACACATAGTATTAACGCGCCTTACAACCATTTCAAACCACCTGCTTGGTATAGTCAGTGAGATCAAGACTTGCTTAGACTCCTATAATTGAGAGCTGCTTGGAGGCATAGGTGCAGCAGCTAAAACCAACTCATAATTTATTCAAAGTTCACATAAGTTCATATAAAATTTATTCTGTCATTGGCATGGTTGCCAATTCCTAAGCACTGTCAAGTCCTCCTAAAAATTAATAAAGAAACTATAAAGAGAGAAAAAAGTATGCATATCTAATGTTAAAATAATAAGACGACGGAAAACTAGAGGTTTATTTAGTTTTAGTTTTCAGTTTTCATTTTCAGTTTTTCAGTTTTTGTGAAAGAAATACTGAAAACTGTGATAACTATAAAATCCGGTTTTCTTTTTTCATTCCCAATTTTTAGTATATCCTTCACATATCCTAAAAACTGAAAAACTAAAAGTAAAAATTGAAAAGAGAAACAAAACAGCCCTTAGCATTCTTACCTATGCTGGAATTATGGTTGCTTTTGGGGTTTGCAAAAGTTAGAACAGGGAAAAGCAATTTTAACTGCACTCAAAAAGGCAACACAGCATAGCAATGATGATTCTAGGTTATATAAAAATTCAAATGGGTGAAAACCGCTGCTGAGACTAAGTAATGAAAGATTATCCAGGGCACTTTCAAAGACAATGATACATCTTAACTACTTTCCCTTATTATTATGTTATGAGTGGTGAGTTCTGTCAAGAGCCATGTGCGTTTGGGACCAATTCAATCACTACAAATCAACATAAGGAAAATGCTAAATGTTTCCTGCAAAAGTTGAAATGAGGAAAGTAAATGAGATATAAATTAATTCCTGTGGGTCATGACAGAGGCTTAGGATGATTGTTGTGAGCCAAATAACAATACACATAAATATTTTGTATGCAAAAAAAGAATATTATGAAGTTAAAGGAAGTGCGCATTTTCTTTACCATCTGGTGCGCCGTCAGACCCAACCAAATCAGCCTTGGTACCACCAAAATGTCTAATGACCTGAATAAAACAAGAATCGGAAATAGGTTAACAAAACTTTAGTAGTTAGTAGAATAGTCATTCAAAAGAAATTAATTTATGGGACAAAGCTTCCTCCATCATGCAACAAGTCCTTTCCATGTTCCAGAAACCAGAGACTCCGCAGGAGAAAATGATCATCTCAACCCTCCATATGAAATGAGTGACCACAATATGTCTTTTTATTATTTCTTTCATATGAATACTGTATAATTGACCAAAAACAATTGGCCAAAAAATGGAACTAATAAAAACAAAAAAGCAGCAAATATATGGTTCAAATTCGATTCAAATAATGTAGGAGGACAAATATGTTAAACGAAACTCATAAGTATGTATGTACATGTTTCCATGGGGAACCAAACATAAATTGCTAATAAGCATAATCTTTTCAATACCTTCCCTTCACCCACACAAATTTAGAAGGAAAATTTTTAAATAGGGAAAGAGACAAGAAAAGCATGATCCATTGATGGATTTGAGGAACAAAGTTCAGATAAGAAAGTAAGCGAATAGCATTTTCCACTTCTACTGAGAGGTGTGCAGCATGCTCATTTCATCTTCCAGTAAAATAAATACATTTATGAAAATAAAAAGGTAGTACCACTTCATCGGTAGTTTGAGCATTAGTTACATCACCCTGCATTTGGATTACACCTTCAAAGAGCCATTGGCTGCAAATTAACAGCTATGATAAGAGGAAGATCTTTATTCCTGCATATCATGATGCAGATTGCAGAAAGAAATTGGTGATATTGATAGAGACAAATAATATAAGAGATTATTAGCATGGAGCTTTTCTCAATGAAAGAAGATCTTAACTGAGAGGCAGAAAAATAACTACAAAGATCCTCCTTTATGAAGAAAAACAAACACAAACAACAAAGAAAAGAAAAACATCAATGAAGCAGAGTAAACCGATCCATCACTCAACATATCTGTTAGGGATACGCTTTACACCTAGAAGCCAAAAGCCTTATCTTATGCCAAATCATCTGTGATCAAACGTGAATTTTCTTCTGTGTCTTAAACTATTAATGAAATTCTTCTTTAAGAAAACTTCAAACAGTTGGCTATTGACTGTTGTACATACCTACCACAGACCAATACAATAGAGCTTAACATCAACCCCAAGCACTTCCTACATGTTTTTTTGTGTACGTAGCCTCACGACTGCAGAACAAAATGCTTGATAAAGAACCTTTCATTGTTTCTTAGACATAGCTAATGAGTTGTGTTATTTGTACTTATAAAGTGCAGGGGATACGGTGTCGACTCATATCCTATTCACCATTAGATGAGTAGTAGATTTCATAGGACACCTCATCTAATGATGAACAGAGCATGGGTCGATACGGTGTCTCACAATTTATAAATACAATTAACATTTCCTTTTTATTTATATTAACTGCAATAATATTATTCAAACACCCAAAAAATGAGTGTCTACTGAGACCCACTTAATAATCATTGAATGTGATGGTGGATCCCACACACTCTATCTATCACATTATATCCAATTATTGTTAAGTGGGTATCTCAATAGATACCTATTTATTAGGCGTCTGAATAATATCACTCTATTCGCTAGGTTCATGGCTAATGCTCCAATGATCCAATCACAATACCATACTCACCGGATAGAGGGCAATACCATCTATGCCTATGCTAAAAAAACTTCAACAAACCCAATAAACCATTCATGCCTTCAATGACCAATTAAACACGGGGCTTTCATGGATTAAGTAGGCAAGCACCTTCAAAAATGTTAAATTCCTCATCTATCTAAAATTGAAAAAATAATAAATAGAAAGAACACTATGTAAGTCAAATCAACCATATCCTCGCCTCTTATCCCTTGAGGCGCCATTTCCTCAAACAGCTTCTGTACATAACAAACAATTCCAGCCCTCATTTCACGCTATAATAATAGCTAAAGCTCCAAAAATTTTAACATCTAGCTGGGTTTTTTCGGTCTGTAATTAGGGATTCAATTACTACTTACTAGTGGTATGTATAGAAAGGATCTTGTGCCAGATTTACCTATGAAGCGAGTTCGAAGGATTAATCACAACAATACATACCATAGAAAACTAACAAATAAAAAGCTCCAATAACCCGTAATGACATCTCTGAATTGTTGGAGCCAAAATCGATGGTGTGATGAAGCTATCGAGTTTGAATCAAATAATACGAGCTCAGTTCATCAAAAACCCTAATCCCCAATTCCTGAACCCATTGCTAGGGCTCCTCGCAAGCTCACCCACACCACAAGATGCAATCTTTCTCTACAACCAAATGCTCCATAGCCCTCTCTGCCACAACCACTACACCTTCACCCACGCTCTCAGGGCATGCTCTTCACTTCACGCGCGCTCAAAAGCCCTCGAAATCCACGCGCACCTCGTCAAATCGGGTCACTTCTCCGACATCTTCATCCAGAACTCGCTGCTCCACTTCTACGTCCTCCACAACGACGTCGTTTCCGCCACGCGAGTTTTTCACACCGTCTCTTCCCCCGACGTCGTTTCGTGGACTTCGATCGTCTCGGGACTCTCCAAGTGTGGGTTCGAAGCGGAAGCCATCGACAAATTCAGATTATCGTTGTTGCATGTGAAGCCCAATGCGGCAACACTAGTTAGTGCTTTGTCTGCGTGTTCTGCTCTGAGAGCTCTGAAAATCGGCAAGGAAATTCATGCTTACGGGATTAGGACAATGATCGTTGATGGGAATATTGTTTTTGATAATGCAGTGTTGGATTTGTACGGGAAATGTGGGTCTTTGGAGAATGCGGAGAAGGTGTTTGTGAAAATGCCTAAAAGGGACGTTATTTCCTGGACCAGTTTGGTGATGGCTTATGCACAAGCAGGGCGTTGTGAGGAAGCTGTTGAAGTGTTTAAGAGGATGGTGGATGAAGGGGACGCTGAGCCTAATGAGGCAACTGCTGTAGCTGTGCTTTCTGCTTGTGCATCTGGTGGTGCTTTGAGTTTGGGGAGGTGGGTGCATTCCTACATTGATACAAAGTGTGACCTTGTTGTTGATGGTAATATTGGGAATGCATTGCTTAATATGTACGCTAAATGTGGTGACATGCAAATGGGGTTAAGGATTTTCAACATGATTGCGCATAAGGATGTTATCTCTTGGGGCACTGTTATTTGTGGCCTGGCTATGAATGGCCATGGTAAGCAAGCAGTACAGCTCTTCTCACACATGGTGGTTCATGGGGTTCCTCCTGATGATGTCACATTCATTGGCATGCTCTCTGCATGCAGCCATGAAGGTTTGGTGAGTGAAGCGGTTATGTTCTTCAAGGCCATGAGGGATACTTATGGCATTGTGCCTCAAATGAGGCATTATGGTTGCATGGTGGACATGTATGGAAGAGCTGGTCTGTTTGAGGAAGCAGTGGCTTTCCTTAGAGGCATGCCTGTTGAAGCTGAGGGGCCTATTTGGGGGTCCCTTCTTCAAGCCTGCAAAGTTCATGGCAATAAGAAGATGTCTGAGTGGATCAAGGGACACCTCGATAACAAAAGTGTTGGTGTTGGCACACTTGCTTTGCTGTCTAATCTTTATGCAAGTTCTGAACGATGGGATGATGCTAACAGGGTTCGTAGGACAATGAGAGGCGGTGGATTAAAGAAGGTAGCAGCATGTAGCTGGATTGAGCTTGAGATGCCCTCCAACACATTGGAATCAGATTTATGTGTTGCCTAGTGGGCTTGGCTTAGCAGAGGATCAATGACGTTTTGAACTGATAATGATAGTAACAAACCGTGATATAAAGTCAAATGGATGAAAAATGAGAAAATGAGCTTTCTCAACATTCTTATGTTCATACATGGACTCAAAGTCAAATGTGATTTATGCCGTTCTTGAAGAAGCCAATTAAGTCTTTCTTTGTGTGTGGATTGGCAGCAAGCAGGGCATTCCAACGAAAATGAAATTCAACAAATTTACTCTTTATTGTGCCTTGTAGAACTTGTGCATGGCTATTTTCTACATTTTATTGGAGGGATGCCCAACACTGTGGGGATTTTTTTTGTCCTTTTACATTTTGTTAATATAAATACATTTTTGAAATTTGTGTTGCAGTTGAGTACAGCAATCCCATCAAATTGCATTAGGAAATGAATGGATGCTTGAAAGCCTTATTCATATCTAAAAGGTGAATGTATCTTTAGAATGATGGGCTTGATGTGGGCGTTATTAAATTTTCCCAGTAATGTACAGCCCTTTGTGGAGCCGATGCATTTATATTATTTTGAGAAAATTACACTAATAACCTTGTAATTACGTTGAGCGCTTATCTATTTTATAAAATTATAATGTAATTATACTTAGCACCCATTTATTCTGTAAAATTATCATTGACCTCCCTTGAGATTCACTAAAATTACACTAATCTTCCTTGTATATATTAGTTCATTAATTTAAGTGATAAAAAAAATATGTGATATATACATAATTATTAATGATAAAATTATAATATTTTAGTAATATTTGGAGTATATATATTAATTAGAATACGTTTTCTATCATAAGTTATAATTATAAGTTTTTTTATGAGATAAAAAAGTATTTTATTCAACTGATGTGTTAAATATTATAAAAATATTATAATTTTTTCTATTAATAATTGTGTATATATTTTATGTTATTTTTGTTTGTTACTTAAATTAATGAACTAATATCTATAAGGGTGGTCAGTGTAATTTTAGTAAATCTCAAGGCTGGTCAGTGATAATTTTATAAAATATAAGGATACTGAGTGTAATTATACTAAACTTCAGAAGAGATGAATGTAAATTACTCTATTATTTATCATTATACTTGGGCGGGGATTTTGTTATTATAAAATGTAATGGCACTTTTTTCAGTCTTGAATATTTTTTGTCAGAGTTTTTTTTTTTTTTAGGAGGGTCAAATTCAATTTTGGTCGATGATTTTTCTTCTGTAATGGCATTAAGCTCACCCCCTTTTATCCATGGGCTGACCCACAATGTTGGGCTGAAGTCAAGTTACCCCGCGAACAAAAACAAAAAATACGACCCACGAACAAATAAAAAAGATTGACAGCAGATTTCTCTTGACCAAAAAATGAAAGAGCAAATTTTTTTAGTTTGTTCTACAAAATCTCATTTCCTTAAATCAAGTTTTAGTCAACTAATTCTGCCTCCAGGGGTTTGTCTATTGAACCTAGGTAACATGGATTAGACTCTGCTATAGGGTTTTCAGCCCCTTCTGGCACACGATAAAACTTAATGAACACGCATGCCTTGTTCGAAAACAACCCAGCATATTGTGCATCCTCTGGAAAATCATTATCGGGGGACCATTCATTTTGTACAATAACATCAGTCTTCTAGAGATAGGAAGGTCTTTGGTTTTGGCAAAATTTGCCGTGGAGCATGTGATTTGTGTATAGTCATAAAAATTATCTAAATTAATAGTCTCACATGTTTATACGTGATAGCGCAGAATAACAAATAATAAATATAAAACAAACGGCATTTACTCACAGTGTAGCATAGCAGCTTTGAGGGAAAAGGCATGACTCTTTTGGTTTTTGTGCCAAGACAATAGATGCAGTAGAAATAATAGAGATAAAGATATAAAAAATATTATCTTTGTATCTTGTTTAGTTGTATAATATAAAATATAACAACTGTCTATATATCTTATTTATAAACACAAGGACAAGACAATAAAAACATACAAAAGACATTATATACCCCTGTCGGATTGTCACCACCACTAGATCACTGGCCGTACCACCCATGGTTAGTGAGGATAAATAGAAAAAAAATTAAATATAAATAGAAATATTATTAAAAAAAAAATATTATGTTTATGTTTTCATGTCCTATCCCTACATTTTATAGTTATAGAAATTTTCTATATTTTGTATCATTTTTCTGTCTGATACTCCTATCTCTACAGTAACTTTATATATCTAGCGCCTTTATATTTTCTTTCTTGGGACAAAAGTCAAATGCTAGCTTAGAGACGGAGCCTTGGCCTGACTCCGGTCATAGAAATTTTAAGGAGTTGAAATCCAATTCATAGAATACTAAGTAATCTTCTAAAATGTTCGCGTTCCAGCGGAAAATTCCGATAAGATATTGTATTCTACTACTGTGGTTTTGCCTTTAATTCTTCATTAAATTACGAAACATGGGACAAAGAAAAGAAATGATAGAAAAAAGACACAGAAGATAGTGTATTGACTAAGAAAAGACAAATCGATTGGCGAAACGTAGTTGACGTACTCAAGTGATCAGGAAAAAGTAACCAAGGTGGAAGATGCCGTATTCCCATCAGACAAGTAGGTACTAATTACTAATTAATTGTTGATAATCGATATCATAAGTAAGGTTAGGTTTAAGGTTGTAATTTGAATTGTTTTGAATTTGAATGATGAATAGATCTTTCAACTTCTTCACGGTCTCTGATTGTTGTTCGATATTATTAACCTTACAATATTTTAATATCTTCGTTGAGATTGGAGACAGTACCTGCCTAGCAACAAATACACAAAGGTTAATCACATTATTTTTTTTATGTGATTAATCACAATATTGATCATGACAAATATCCTGGAACTAATGCGCATAACATGATTTGTGCACTCTCAAGTTTAAAGAAAGGAAGCCCTGTAAAGAAAGCCAATCAAGGATCCTAAAGAAAATTAGTTAGAATGTTTAAAGTTGGCAATACCAACAAATGATTCGTATTTTTCAGGGGAAAGTGGCAAGGCTATTGCAAAAGTAACGTCAACCAATCATACTGTTGACAACTAAAAATAAAATGTCCCTATAAATAACTAAAGAGAGTCATAACATGAGGTCAGCGATTAAGTAAATTAAGCAAATCAAGTTTCAACAGCTAGAAGGTGAAACAATAGCAGAAACAGCAACTACATGTCAATCATTCATAAGTTATAAAGATTTACTTTCCTGGCTCCAATATTTTTCTAACAACTAGAAAAATTATAGCGACTCTACTGATATAAAAGGAAGCACTTGGAAGAAAATCAACGAGATAAAAAGAACTTTACTCAAAAATTAAAGAGAGATTCTTGTTTAATTTGAGTTTTTAATTTTTAATTTTTATTTTTAAATTTTTAAATTTTATAAAGAAAATACTAAATATTCTGAAAAAAAAAACTATAAAATTTAATTTTTTTTTAACAAAATTTGAAAACTGAAAACTCAAATCATATAAGCTCTAAGTATCCCTTTTCTCATCTTTTCTTTTTTTTCATTGTTTACCTAAATTTCCTTATCTACTCTAAAAGTAGACTATATATAACTCATTCATAAGAGTAATCATACATGGTAAAAATTGTGACATTGTTTTAAAAGAAGAAAGAAACCACCAATTTATTAAGGAGGTTTTTGTAGAATTCTTCTAGATAAAAAAAATGAAAAAAAAGACCATTGTTTTAACTGAAGCAAGAAGAAAAATATTTTTCTCCTTGTATCTTTTCTATTTTCACAAATATTTAAATTTAAATCGATAAATTTTTCTATTATTTAACCAAATTTATCAGCTCTTAATTTTGTCAATTATCTTACCTAATAACTTGCTTGCCTATTAAACTATCTTTGCCTAGAAACACCTCCGTACACAACAGAAAGAATTCAACATTGCACTACGATGGTTGAAAGGGTTGACAGCACATTGTTTGCAGATCTATCTTATCCATTGATCACCCCAAAACCACAAAAAACTTATCCATAGAAGAATACCATTACCAATTAAGGTACCGTGCCGCATTTATTTTATTCATTGGAAGAGCCCATCACCATAGTCTGCCCTCATCAATTAATCCTTCATATTAATTATTTTTTCAAAGTTCCAGAACTCCATAAGATACCACATTGTTAAACTAAAAAAGGTGGAACAGAACATAATCAAGAGAGAGTGACTTTCTGCAAATCGAACTCCAATATTGATTGGCCTATGATAACTCAATTTACCAAGTCCTCATATCTTGTACGCATGCTTCTTTACAAGATATGCAACGAGGGAAAAAGACAATAATCTAAAACTGCTTCCTCAGAAGACAATAAGACACAGAAGAAAGCAGCAAAAGAGAAAAATTGAGATTCTGTTCAATGACTTGGCTGCCTCCATCTCTTGCCTTCTCAATCTAGGACTATTACTTCCCCTTAGCTGATAAGAACTGGGGTAGGCATACGAATTCTCTGAGTTGCCAAACGCTCTAGCATAAACCATCTCTCCAAACATCCCAACCAAAGAATGGTGGTGGGATCCTGGAGTCATGGTGCCACCAAGATTGAGCATTTGTGAAGTGGCATCATCCTCTTCTCGGTGCAGAGGAGGGCCTAAATATTGACCCTGATAGGGATTTCTGTATGGAAGCTGCTGGCCACTTTGAGATGATGCCGCCAATAGAGCTTGAGCACTGGAAGCAGGTGGTCTTGGTGGTACAAAAACATCACAACATGATGGTTTTCCATCGGTAGGGGCCTGGCCTCGGCCATAGAGTGGAACCATTGTGGTGTGGGATATATCAGCCTTGCAAACAGGACACTGGGGGGGCTCATCAGGTGCAAGAGAACCACTTTGGACATGGAGCCACTTGTAGATGCAGGGCCAGCAGTAAAGGTGGCCACAGAGGGTCACTACCGGTTCATGAACAAAGTCCAAGCAGATGTTGCAATCGAAACAGCCATTGGAGTTCTCAGTGTCAGTCACAGCATTTGGGATCGTTTTCCATTCCTGAGAAAAGTAATGCTCTTGTGCCATGAATCAAGGAAACTATAATCACAACTTTGGTCACCAGTGGTTCTTTAGCCCTGGATATACAAGAGAATAAGCCAGATTAATGCAAAGAACCAAGAAAAAAAAACTAGGTATTAACTTCAAAGAGCAGAATTGAAATTGATAATAGGACATGAAAATTAGATCAATGAGGATTTCACCAAGTTGATGTCCAGCAAAAGAAAAAAAGATAGAAAATGTCAAACACACATATAAGAGTATCCAAATTGGAAAATGAAGAGCTAGCTTTTATGTGAAATTTAAGGTTATGAAATAGGCCGAAGATCCATTTGCCCAAGCAAGGACCTGATCAATGAACCACATAAACTCTTGTTCGTAAGCAATATTTCAATGTTGTGGCCAAGTTTTATATAAAGTACAAGCATAAAAAGAGAACAGCAATTAAACATGTAACAGCTCATCATTCCAACTTATAAGTATTTGCCAACTAAATGTAAAACAAAGAAACTGTTAAAGCAGCAAGTCAACTGACTCATATGCATAATTCTGAGCTTAAACAAATCATGCATCATTACTACCAAGAATGTAAGATAAATTCCCAAATCTCCAGTGAAGGAGCTTTCATGATTCTGATGGTCCATAGCAATGGAAACAGCAGATAAAGTCTATCCAATTATTTAGCTGATGGCAAACTCATAGAAGATAAGAACCAAAAAGAATTGAAACATGTATATACTTCTAAAAGGGTAAAGACAGATGAGTGAGGACATTATCACTTATATCTGTTTATATATTCTGGGGATTCACCTGGAACCCCCCCAGCTAAGACCCTCTGGAATCCACCGGTGTCCTATGGACGGCATGGCCTTGTGCTTGTAGTTGTATGCATTCACCAGCCAGAACATGACAAACATAACCAATGACAAAAACTGCAGAAACAAGACATTACAGATGCTACAGAAGCTATCCTTTTCGGAAATCAAGGCAAGCGGTGAAAAACACAGTACATCATGGGGAAGCATGCTAATTCAGAATCTAGAACACCGTGGCTAATTGCATGATTTGTCTACAACCCAAAAACAGAAAGCTCATAGTTAATTGCCTCTTTAAACCACAAGCATTTCAGCAAATTTTGGTGACAAGGGGAGTTTATCTGGAAAACACAAAAAGGCTTTACATGGAAACAAAATTTTTCCCACCACCACCAGTCCACCACTTGTCACTGTGAAAAGATATTCTAAATGCACAAGTACACAAATCTCAAGAATGATTATTGATTGAATTTTCAGATGAATCAATTCAAGGGCCCACTCATAAGAGCAGAGGTGCAATGCTAGAATTGAGGGCTTAAATAGCATAAGCATATTGTAGCATTACCATCCATTCTTGTCCCACTTCACAAACAATAAGAGATCAAAGCAAACAATAAAAAAATTAAAAAAGGAAAAACACAAGATCTACGCAATACAAGTTAAATCAAACGAGACAATCCACACCACCCCATCAACAAATAAGGAAAAACTGGGCAAAAAAAAACAAAAACAAAAACTTGATCCTAATGATGATGATGATATGGTTAAATATTAAACATGGGTGCGGAGGCTCTTTGAACTGATAAGGGAATCGAAGAGAAAAAAGAAGATAAGAAAAGGAAGAGGCATACCCAGGTGAAGAAAGTTAACAGCTTTGGATGTGGGACGGAGAAGAGAAAACTCTTCTACAGAAACCAACAATGGCGACACTAAGGGGTGTGCGTGCCACTTGAATATATATATATATAGAGAGAGAGAGAGAGAGAGAGAGAGAGAGAGAATTTTATACCGAGGATTTTTTTTTTCCCCTTTTGAGGTAATTTGCCGGGTGTGTTATAGGCAAAAGAAGTTATGTAAATTGGCATAACGTGAAAAGTAGTACTACTACAAGATACTCATCTTTTTTTCGGTGTGCATAGATATTCATTTTTTTTGTCATTTGACAAATTACTTTTTAAATATTTGAAACTTTTAATTATATTATTAATAATTTTGTACCAAAAAAAATTTAATAATTGAAAATTTTAGTTATCTTATGAATAAATACGATAAAAAGATTTCTCATCTTGAATATCAATCATATCTAATTATTCAAATATCCATTATAAATAAAATAATATTATTTATATTTATAATTTATAAAATATTATATTAATATATCACGTTTATTTTTAAATAAGATATAAGACTTAAAATAAATAAATTACATAATCCATCTATAGACAGAATAAAATTTACCAATATGATATTCCATACATTTATAAGTGCAAATACCCTTTCTCCCGTGAATATCCACTATACGTTAACAAACATCACGTCAGAAAAAGAAACAAACATCTCTCTGATGTGAATGTCACTCTGACCAAAAGCGAAACTCTTGCTTGCAGGCGAAGCCGAGGCCCACCCAGCTTTTTGTCGGTGAAAAAATTGAAGACACAAAAAAAAGCATATAATAATTCCACAGGAATCATTAGATCATATCTCTTCCCTGTATCGAAATTCAAAAACATTAAATTTTGGTGCAGAACTAACTTAGTTCGGTAACCAATTTCTCATCCTAGCTAGTATTCACCAGCTGTTAGTTCATATTGTTTTTATCAAGATGAAAATGTGAATAACAATAAGTGAAGTAATATGTAAAATTCATATAATTATATGAACAAAGATTAAAAATAATTGCCGCTCAAAAAAAAAGATTAAATGTAATTGAAGAGGATTGAGAAAAAAATATTTTTAATTATATCATTTTTTAATTTATTTTTAAGCTTTAAATGAGTAATTAATAATATTAATTTTGCAATAATAACAATAATTAATTTTTTTGGCTTTCTACTAGAGTAATGCAAAGAAAAATCACCATTAAAATGGATGAACAAATAAAATAAAATAAGAATACATAATTTTGTATTTAATTTAAATACATCCCTAGTGTAACAAATTTTTACATATATATATCTAATTATGTATTATTATAAAGTAATTCATCAATTATAAACTGGCAATCCAAAGGCACATTTTTTTTATATTAAAATTTAGATTAAAAAAAAAATTTGTCCCAATTCAGAGTTTAGGCATGTCCTGGAGTCTAGACTCATCGAGTAGAGGTACTTGCGATTCCCCCACTTACAATTCCCCCTAAACAGTGTCTAAAATATCAGCGTCCTATGAAAACCTTTTTAAAAAAATAAATATATCTTTTGTCGTTACTGTAAGTAATGAGCTCACTTTAAGGCCCCATTAACCAAAAAGAAAATGGGGTGCGCCCACCATTGCAAATTTCTGTTTCTCTTTAACTAAACAAAGCAAAAATAACGAGAACAGAAAAAAGAAACGAAAAGAAAAGGGTTGCATTGGTGCATCGACTAGCACACTTTTCCTTTTTTTATTAAATGTTAATTTTAATATACTAAGAATATGAAATTAATTTTAATATACTAGGAATATGAAAAAAATTAACATTATCATTTAATAATATATTTTTATTTATGAAATTTTTAAGATAATAAATAGTTAAATTTAACTCTCTTACTAAAGTGGAAATATTAATTAAATGTTTGCATAAAAAAAATTTTACACTATCTATATATATAACTTAAAATTTTTATTTAGAGAAATACTTTTTTTTACATCTTAATGGGTGTAGACACCCATTATCTTATAAGAAGAGTGATAAGAAAAAAGTTAGGGAGAAAATAAATAATAAATCTTATATGTTTGGTGAATATAGTATTTAAATGTTTGAGATGGGAAGGTATTGAAAGAACATTTTTTTTCTTTATTTAATAGATGACTTTGATATAGGTCTTAAATTTTAAGCAATACACTTATTTTATTTTAAATTAAATGTCTCATTTACTTTTTAAATATATTTATAAATTAATATATCTAAATATAAATATGTAGGGTTATAAAGTTAAAGGAAGCCAATAATTGCTTGCATTTCAAGACAGAGGAAAGAGACCGAAACAATTAGTTGCGTTTAAGATTTTTGTCTTTATAAAGCCGAAGCCAAAAAGCTTAAAATATCAATCTAGTTGTAATGTTCTACCTAACCCATAACGACTTGATTTGCTCTTCGTGATCCATTCTGGCCCAGAGGTGAGTAATAACGGCGTGTTCAGCATGAAATTGAGAAGTTGACGAAGAAAAAGAAAAAAAAAAAAAAAAAAGAGGCATGGAATTGAAAAAGTTCAAATAATGATTTCAAAAAAAGTTTAATTTTAATGTATTAATTAATTAATGATGTAAAAGACATTTGTGCTATTATTTAATTTAATTTTTTTTATTTGTATAATTTTTTGATGTGTGAAGATCTATGATATTTAATTATGTAATATTTAATGATTAAAGAATAGTATAAAATTCTTTAAACTGTTAATATATTGAAATTAAATTTTTTACAAAATAGATTCTTAGTTTCATCTCATTAAACATATTTTGAAAAAATACATCAGATTATATTTTAATATAAATTTCAGTCTCACGTCATAATTTAAAGGGAAGTGAGAGAAAAATTGTTTCTTTTAAACAAAAGTACAAAACCATAGTTTACAGGCTATAAACTAAATAAAGATGTCATTGAATATAATGATCAGGGGTGTGATGAGGCATTTTTCACATGTAAGTTTAGATTAAGGAAAGGCTAAGATAAATTGGGATGTTATGAATATATTGATCATAGGTACGAATGGGCATTATTTTCATATAAGTTTGGTTTAGATTAAGAGAATGCTATTCCATTTTACTATTAAAGTAACTTACCAAACCTTGAAGAAGAATTATAAATTATTTATCTTTAAACATTCTTAGATTTATATTTTATTGAAAAATCAATCTTATTAATAGAAATGATAGCATTTACCGTATGTTTGGTTGAAGGTAAAAATAAGGAAGATAATTTTATGAATAAATTTCATGTATAAAATTATACATGAAACTCATCTATAATTTTTTACCCATTATGAATTGTGATTACATTCTTAATGATTAGACATTTTTATCATAATATATCAAAAGAAATATTATAAGTTACACAACCTCACGCATGTTTAATGTCAAATAAAAGTGCTTATGGTAGGCAATATCTAACCAAAAAGTACTCCTAAATCATCGAGTGAAAAGTGCTAACTAATGACTTCATAAAATTTTGTTAAAGGCTTGAGAAAAGTGAGTTTAGGCAAATGCCATTACATACTAGAAAATAATTATTGGAAATACCTGATTTCATAAAATAAGAACATAGCAGCAAGGTTTAGATTTCACAAGCACAAGAAGCAAAATATTCACAAATGCAAAATGTATTTGCTTAAACGGAATCGACCCCTTGTGCACAGATAACAGATCCAATTCCACTCTCATTCACATAAACTCTGAAAAGATAATAAGGGTCATAATCCCCGTAATTAATGCAAGACATTTGTCGAGTCGTTTTCTGAAGTGAAGCTTACTCAGTAAAAGCAGTTGAATCTATACCACAAGAGTCTTGTTGAATCGTTGATCCATTATGTGAAGGAAAATGATATAAAATACGAAAAAAATATTGTATGAACTCTTGCATTAAGCACCTATACCGTTCATTGTATTTTGGTCTTCTATTTTTCATTTACTACCTATAGTCGGGACTACATGGACCATGTCTATAAGCAACTGATCAAAATATAGGAAACAACCTTTCAAGATACAAGGAAATGCACACACTCAAATCAGTACTAGAGCCTTTGTTCGTTTTTGGCGAAATATAATACATGTACAAGAATTACATTAACTATTGAATACAAGTAACATTGTGTCTCCGATTCTGATGACGTGGTGTACAATAAAGAAGGGTCAGCGATACTAATAACCAATTGTAGCAACCAACTTCAATGAAAGCAACTCAGACCCCTTATCGTTGTTGATACAACTAAAGCAGAATTCACCAACTCGCAGCTAGAATTCATGGTAAATACTAAATACTAATTAGAATACAAGACATCAAAGAGAATCTATTAGGCGTTACAAAAAGAACTTAGTATTCATTGCTTAGTATCTGGATGGATAGAGCTCATTAAAATTTGCTTAAAAGAAATTTCCATCAACCCCCCAAGTATGCTTAGCAAATAAGAAACAAGCTCTAGTTCCCGGTGACTCGGAAACAACTCTTCCATTATATACACAATGCTCTGTACTATTAGCCACCCAGAAATAATAGAGAAAAGGTATAACTGCAAATGCAAAACGCTGCAACGTCAAACAACAGATGCAAAGGACAGAATTGGGCGCCACTGAAACTACTCGCTCAAGACTTCCCAACACTTGAAAGGCTCCCAATCTCATCAATCTTGGAAAAGAAAATCAACTTTTGTACATCTTTGGATACCTGAATGTTTGATATCCCCGAGAGGTGGAAGTGCGGTCAGTATAAGAGTAGCAGCTATCTTGAATCATGTATATCAGGCCCCCTTTTTCTTTTGGTCTTTCATAGATTTGACCTCCTTTGTAAGCATTCTTGGAGCAATGGCCATAGCCATGAGCTCTTGGAAGAGCAGCTTACAAGCATAGGGAATGTAAACCTGCATAGAAAATCAAGACTCCTTATAATTCAGCACAAGGACATCCCTGGGCGTAAGGGGCTTTACTACAAGAACAGAAAAAAGATCATTCACCTGAACAATGTCAGTTTTGTTCTTGCACCCCCTGCATTCAAAAGAATTCTTCTTGAGATTTGCAATAGCTATCAACCCACAACGCTCACACACATGGACCCTATATGCATCACTTTGATCAAACAATCTCTCCTTTAGGAAGTGAGCGGCACCATGGGCTATCATGCAATCTCGTTCCATCTCTCCGAACCGGAGACCTCCATCTCGTGATCGTCCCTCAGCAGGCTGCCTTGTGAGTATCTGCACAGGACCTCGTCCACGAGAATGGATCTTGTCATCAACCATATGCTTCAGTCTTTGGTAATATGTAGGGCCTAAGAAAATCATGGCACTGAGACGCCTCCCTGTATGACCATTGTACATGGTCTCAAAACCACGCATTTGGTAACCACATTTATGTAAAGCTTTGCTGATATTATCCACCTGGATCACAATAGCAAAATGACAATTTTAAACGTAGCCAAAAACAAACAATTTAAGATCTTCCGTGACAATTACTCACAGGCGAAGATTGTGACCAAAGACTTTTAAGACATTATTTATCCACCACAACAGACTTGCCCTCTAGTTTTAGCTAAACTAAATAATTAAATTAATAGTTTATTGAATTGCACATTGCTTTGTCTGTGCAAACACATTTTCGTATGCATAACAGTCTCCTCATGATACGCATAGCTAGAGCACATTTTCTCAATATAACTAGATTGGTAATAACAAGATTCAATGGGAGTAGCTGGATGTAGCTTATTAATGCAAGCAGCTCCAATTTCTGATAAGTATACAATTGTAAGAGGAAAGAAAACTGAATGAAAGAATGTTACTTACAGTAACATCTGTAAAAGGAGTTGCATCTCCTTCTTTTCCCATGTGTGCTGCTACCTTCCCCATGATACACTCAATAAGCTGGCCAATAGTCATTCGAGAAGGAATAGCATGTGGATTGACAATAATATCAGGGGTGATGCCTTCGACAGTCCAGGGCATGTCTTCTTGCGTGTAAGTCATACCAACTGTTCCCTTCTGACCATGTCTACTACTGAATTTATCACCTATCTGTGGGATCCGAACAGATCTCACCCTTACTTTCACAAATCTCAATCCATCAGCATTTGTAGTCAGCAGAACCTACATAACAGGCATGTAAAGTACAGCAATGAGAAGGAAAAAGAAAAAAAAAAAGTAGTGCTAAGATATTCAGGATTTTGGTATATTAATATTCTCAGACTCCAGAGCTCAGATGTTGTGTAAAGCAATTCCTTACTTTGTAATAACTTTCCATTTATTAAGCTTTCATAACAAAGCTCAAACTTATATTTCGTAAAATGTGAAAGTAAATAACTTACTTGATCAACAATTCCAGTTTCACTATGACGTAAGCTTATGCTGTGATCACGTCTTGTGTAACGCGCAGCTTGTCCCTGTGCCTCATCCTGAGATATTGGGGTGGTCTTTCCAATAATAACATCCTCACCTGAAACTCTCGTGCCCTGTATTACATGGTTGTGAATTATTTCCAGTCATATAAGTTACATTTTGGGACATGCAGTAAGCAGATCACAATGTTGTCAACGCGTATAAACTTACTGGTGGGGCAAGACCATCATCATCCAGTTTATCATAAGAACCATGTCTCATACCCTGCAACATGGACATTGGTTATAAAAATAGTAAAACAAAATTGTTTTTGGCGGGAACAGGGAAAAAATAGCAAAGCAAGAAACAATTATGCACCAGCAAAACCAAAATTCTCACCATGGTGTTAGCTCTATCTGGACGACCAAAATCTTCCTTAACAAGGGTTCCCATTTTCTTCTCTTCATCTCTGTAGAAGTTAACAATGTATCATATCATAAACATTACAAAAGCAATTGAAAAAAGCGTGAATGCATAGCATACTTAATCTGGGCAGTGCACACACCTATATGAACGGAAAAACAGAGACCGGAAGAATCCACGGTCTATTGATGATTGGTTCATGATGACAGAATCTTCTTGATTATAACCAGAATAACAGGCAATGGCCACAATGGCATTCTAAGACACGGGAAAGTTTATTAGAAGAATTAATTTACCAACATGACAATGATAAAGAAAGGAATCAGGAATTTACAATTCCAGCTGGTAGCTGCCGGAAATGGAGATGCTCCATGGCTCTTGTAGTGACCAGTGGCTTTTGCGGATAATATAGTACATAAGCCAAGGTATCCTACATAATGGAAGAAAACCATACTCAACTCAGCATCAAGTATCCTTTATAACATACAGATGGAAGAACAGGTGCACATTAATCATAAGAACATGTGAACAGTACCATTCGAAATTGGTAGTTGGTAACATAAATTCCCATTGCTTGTTTTCCCATTGCAGACTGATAAGTATTACGCGGGGACTGATATCACCAGCCAAAGATTAGTGAGATGAACCACATGTATTATATTAATCAAACTCACCACCCAGTAAAATACCATATTTATACCTGATTATGATCAGGAAATGGTATAATAGAAGCACATACACCCAAAATCAATGACGGGTGGATTTCACAGTGAGTATATTCAGAATAAGCTTCCTCTTGATTGAACTTTGCAGCCCTTGCTTGTTCAAGATCCTGCAACATTTAATAAATAATGATGTCTTTCATTATTTTGAAGCATCCTACTTTGCGCTAATGAACTTATATACGAAAGGTATATGCTTATTCAAATCCAGAATTATTGTACTGACATTAATAGTCATGGAAATCATAGTAGTCTCTTCTTCTTCTGTGTCAATGTATTCTATAAACCCCTTGGACACAAGATCATGCCATCCACCCTCTTCTGGGGATTCCTGAAATGTTCAATATGAAGTTATGTAATCACCGAAACTATATCAGCTCCTAGGATATGCTAAAGTAACTACTGGCCCACCCTTTGTTGCAAAGCATTTATATCCTTCTTCTTTATGAGAAGCCTTTGCTTTTCCATTTCCACAATGAATAAAGGACGACTGCAGCGACCATAATCTGTATATATGCGCAATTCTTTAAGACGGATATCTCTAACAACCCCAACTTCAGTATTGACATCAACCTGCACAGCATGAAGAGCCATCAGCAATACAATTAAAGCATATTATTGCATGCCCAAACAACTCCAATCAATCAAAACCAAAAAAGAAAATGCATCAATAATTTCTATTTAGATGGCTGAATAAAGAGGAAATCATAAAGCAACTGTTAAAAATTGATGATAGTATGGCCTCATTTGAAGTTAATATAAATTGTAGTTTGGGATTTCAAAGCAAGTAACCAGATCTGGCCATGCTGGGGAATGAATTGTTGGACCTTAAAGTAAAAATGGATAATAATGCTCCAGACTTCTGATTCAAGGATCTTCATACTCAGTCCTGAATATCAGTTATCTAACCCATGAAAATAGTTCAACCATGCAATATGTATCTCCAACTTCAAATATCTCACAAAAACAGTAGCACTGGTATATCATTCCTCTTACAAGAAGGTTCGCAAAGAAGGTAACAATTGCAACATCGGCTTCCAACAAAAATAATAGAATGGTATATTGTTTGGATTGGGAGGGAAGGGGTTGTTAGAAGTTTAGTTCAAATCAGAAAATAGAGATTTTAGGCTGACAATTGAAGTCAGAAAGGGAAGTAGATAGTTACCCGCCGTCTGAGCTTTCTCAATGTTCTAACCAACATTTCAGGATCACGATGGATGCCCACCCAGCAACCATTTACAAAAATCTTTGTAGATTGGGGAATAACTGCAGGAGAAATTTCCTACAAGTACAGAAAATAAACAAACTTAGACACAGAAACCATGCAGAGAAACAAATTCACTTTATGCAGGAAAACCATAGGCACCTCAAAATTCTCTGTGCCCCACTCTTCCAAAAACTCCAGAATAGGATACGCTGCTGAACCAACTGTTATGTAAACCATCAATGCCAGATTCTTCACCAGTCCACAAGCCTATATGATAGCCCAATCAGACCCACGAATATCACTGAGAAAGATAAGCTCCTCATAAAAAGTGTTTTAGGAGTATTCTTGGAAAGCAAGATACTCACTTGTCCTTCAGGTGTTTCTGCAGGACACATCATTCCCCATTGTGAATTATGCAGTTGTCTTGGTTTGGCCAACTTGCCTGCAATAAAAAGGGAAGTTACAACTTGGACACCAAATATTCATAAAACACAATCGTAACAGTGTACCATGCTTGAAAGGCAGAGTACTTTTATTTTACCTTCCCGCCCGATGGGAGAATTCAATCTTCGCAAGTGAGACAAAGTGGATGCATAAGTTAAACGATTTAGCACCTGGAGCAGAAGAATAAAAAGGTAAGCGTCACTTCCTCCCAATAAGAAGCAAGACTCTTGAATAATACAAATAATGCATAATCAAACCTGTGACACTCCAGCTCTAGTACCAGCAGCATTTGCCTGGCCCCAGTTACCAGTAGCAAGTGAGTATTTAAGTCCACTTGTGATGGTTTTTGCTTTGATAGCAAATTGCAGGTTAACATCTTTCCCATTATCAACACACTGCACCACACATGAGATACTAAGGTATAGGGAATGCAAAATTAAATAGTAACAGATGTAAATTAAAGCTAGAACAAACCTTCTGCACATAAGCCCTGACGTCTCTAGTTAGCTTTCTGAATAGCTGCACCAAAAGTTATGGTAGCCAGGAATCAAGAAACAGAAAATTACTACATAACAAGACAATGGAAGTTTGGTAATATCAATAACTAGAGAAACCAACCATTCTAAAGAGACCGCCAAGTAAAGGACCAGCCAGGTCTAGCCTCTTGTTGCCATAATGATCTCTATCATCTTCAGCCCTCCGCCCAAGTGCACACAGAAGTAGCCGGTGAATGATATACCTGTAGGACAATGACAAGCAACAGTGATAAGCATAATAAAGACTTATGAAGTCATTAAAATGAAAGCACAAGATCTGGCAATGAAGAAACTTGCCCAAAATAATAAGCTTTCTTTGTCTCACAATACTCTCCAACACCAACATGAGGAAGCATCTCCTTTTGAAGGATCTCCTTAGCATACCTGCAGATTATGGCACAGGTGTAATCCTTGCTCAATAATCAGTGCACACAAATCATTCCCAGACTTAAGAGAAATGCAACTCAACTCACTTAATTCTCTTTTCCTTGGTTACACCAACGGTTGCTCCTCTTTTTCCGATGTAATCAAGTGCAACCTAAAGTGGAAATAAATAAAATAGAAATTAAAACAAAATTGGAAATAACTAACATGCAGAAAGAAGACTCCATTAAGCCCAGTTACAAGGAACATGAAATACATGAAAAACAACCATTCCAGCTGCTGAACACGTGAATAGGTCACATACTGAGATGGACTGGGATTGCCCAATAATCGACTTGAATTATTATTATAAATTCTAGCTAAGCAAGCCTTATCTTGGCTGTAAGAAAATAGGATAAAAACAGCAGTAGTCACCTGCTGATTTTGAATTACAAACGCTTCTTCCAATGATGGACGAAGTAACTCCATCATTTGAGTGTCCGTGAAGTCATAGCAAATATGTTCAAGTATGTCTTTGTCAGCAACAAACCCCAATGCTCGAAACACAATAATGATAGGAATTTCAGTTCGAATGTACGGAAGAGTAGCCCGTATGTATTGTCCTGAAGAACCCTGCAGGAGTAAGAGAATGCATAAATTTACTCATCACATAGGACAACTCTAGAAAAGAGCCAACACACAGTTTGTCGTCTTGCGTTAAAAATTCTACAATAGTGAATATTTTCATTACCCCTTTGGAACTCGTCCTAGACAACATACGAACAAACATGGTACTGGGGGGTCTGTTCTGGGACTCCGCCATGGATCGAACTTCAGCCACATAGGCATACTTATTAGGCTGCCTCTTCTTGAAGACATAGACATGATTGGTGCTCATCTTCTCCTGAGCAATCAGAACCTTCTCACTTCCATTGATAATGAAGTATCCACCTTGATCATAAGGACACTCCCCAAGCTCCGTTAAATCCTTCTCGGAATTCTGGTACAACGTGCAGTAACTAGACCGAAGCATAATAGGAACCTAACAATTTAAATAATAATAATAATAATAATCAGCTATATTATATTGTTATCAGCAAAACCCAGAACTGAAAACACACAACAACAGCACAGACCTTGCCAATGAAAACTTTAGTGAAATCCTGAGTCTCAGTGACCTCTTCACCATCGTGTCCTTTCTTGATGACCCTTTTGGTAACATCAACATACAAAGGAGCTGAATATGTGAGATTCCTCAACCTAGCTGCCTTGGGGAACAAGGTAGCTGTTTCTCCATCAGACTCCGTCATCATGGGCTTACTCAAGTAAATCTGACCGAAGCTGATTTTGTATATAGTCTATGAAAACAACCCCCCACCCCAAAAAATATATATATATATTCATCATCAACAACAACACCAATGAAACAAAACAAGAAGGGGAAGGGCGGAATGGTAAATACCTCAGCAAAATCGGGCTGGTGGCCGGGGTTGTGCTGGGATTCGGGGCGGATTTCGATGTCGGCGGACTCGTCGACGATTTCCTGCATGGTGTTCTGGATGAACTCGTCGAAGGAATCGAGCTGCTGGCGAACGAGGCCTTTCTCTTCGAAGTATGCAGAGATCACTGCCCACGCGTCTTCTTGCGTGATCTCATCTTCCTCCTCCTCCTCCTCCTCTTCCTCCTCCTCCATTTGCTGCTCGTACTCCTGCTCCTCTTCCAAGTCCATCATCTTCTCTCTCTCTCTCTCTCTTCGGAATAGGTTAGTTTTACGTTTCGGTTTCAAGTAAGCGCTGCTCTGCTTTTTTTTTTTTTTTGGTTCCTTGTTGTTGTTCGTGTATTTGGATTAACGGAAACTGAGAATTGCGAATGTTTGGATTAAGTGGAGGGAAGGAGGGGTGCAGTGGAAGAGTGGAGTGAAACCCTAGCAGAGTTATTGGGCTTGGGGGGTTTCAGAAGGAATGTGAATGCGGGGGGGAGTGCTAATTTTATAGGGCAGGAGATTTTGTCCGCTACTCACGAGTCGGTCTTGAGCGGAATTTTTTTTGGTTTTTTTATTGTTGTAAGAGTTTAATTTCGGTGTTTTCACTCGACAAATCAAATTTGCATGAAAAATATTGGAGGTAAAAATTTACTATATTTATTTCATTTAGGTGAAAGTATAAAAGTCAATTTAGATTTTTTTTTTTTAATTGTAATCGCTTCCTATTATTTAAAATATTTAATTTTAATATATTCATCGTGTAAAGATATTTTATATTTTGAGTTTTGTTAGGGCATTTGTTAAGGATGTCATAAAAAGTGACTTTCAAGATTTTTTTTTTTAGTTGGTTTTAGCTTTAAAAATATAAAAATTCTCCTTTTTGAGGTGACATTTTTTTTACTTTAACTCTTTAGCCAATGCCTTTAGGGGCGGTGTGGCAGCCAGATTTTTTCTTAATTCCTAGCAATCTTGCCATGGGGATGTAATATTCCTATGTTTGGTATATAGACTAAAAAAATATTCCCAAGCAAATCTAATTCTCAGGTATAGAATACATCTCATTTTCTAACCCATCTTTCAGGTAGGAATATTTTATTCCCAAGAAAAAAACTATCATCTGACAAAGCAAAATTCCTAAACTATCCTCTCATAGCCTCACAAATTCCACGATTTTGAAATCTGTGACCCTCTCTTTTGATCGTTCTCCACTACAAGGAGCTGCCTCGCCACCAAGGAGGTTACCCCACCACCACAAGGAGCTCGTGCCACTGCCGTCACCGCCACGAAGACTTGTTACCACCACCATGAGGATGGATCGAAGGTTAGGTTCTCTCTCTGTTCCTCTTTTCGATTAGGGTTCCAATTGATTCCTCTCTGTTCATCATCTTTGAAGTTGGAACTTGCATCAATTTGTGAGCACGTGCTTGTGATCTGCACACGAAATGCGATTGATTACTGTGTTGTTTTGTTTTCCTGCCATCTACGAAATCGAACGCAGTAATGTTGGGGTTTTCAGATTGATTACTCCTCGTAAGGTAGCACTACGTTCAAGACCATGGTGCTTGGTTTCAAATTCCAACTATCCTCAAAGTTTATTGTCACTTTCTCTGCTTCTGATTTGTGTTTTACAAGCATCAGTGGTGAGCAATTCCAATATTGTTATCGCTACACTTTGATTACTAGTGAAGAACCTTACGGGGAAATATTTCTCTGAGATACTCTTTGTATCAATCTCTGTTTACACACATAATGAAAAAGTAATTAAGTTTTTTTAAAATTATTTTTCCTTTGTTTTCTCTTGGTTGGATTGGTTTATGGATCAGTGATGTTACTGTTAAACTGCGTTATCTATCCGTCGATCTTCTTTCCGCAGCTCTTTTTTTATTTTTAAATTTTTTTCGAAGGCCTCAAATGGATATTGAATATATTAAGTTTTACAAGAATTCTATTTGGACAAGCGGTAGCAGACAACTCCTTCATTGTTGTTTAATCTTTGAGATTGGAGAATTTGTGTTTGTTTCAGAGGGCTTGGTTTTTTTTTGTTCTGTGATGATGGGGTTGTGCTTTTTCTTGTGTCGATGATTTGCAAAATCTGGCTACATTTCATGTATTTGTGTGTGTATGTTTGAAGCGGAAGTTCTGGAATTTGTCATGAGGGTGGGAGTTTTGGATGTTGCTGCAAGAATGGATTATCTATGAAATTCAGTCTTTGTTTGTAGATAAATGAGAATGAAGAGTTGAAAACTAAGGAGAATCTAGGTTCTCAGAATTGGATTTTTTAGGGTTGATGTGGAAAACTAGGAGTTATATTTAGTTCTGTCTATGTGTACTTTGATGTCGTTAATTGCTGCAGCTACTCTATTCTTATGTTCCCGTGTAGCTGTGTGCTGCTATAACCTGTATTCTATTAATGAAACTGATCACAAGGGCATAAAGTCTTACCATATTGGTTTCCACAGAAGCGGTGTCCACTCTTAGGCCTTCTATTTTGCTCAGCCCATCTAAAATGAAAGGGAAATATTATTCAAGAAAAGCAGGTGCAACTTTAGAACAAACTGACAAAATTGTGTGACATCATATACCAGCCAAAAGTCTAGCTTTCTTGTAATCACTTTCCAGCTTTCCAACATTCTCCTGTAAAGCAATAATGCAGCAGCACAAACGAAGCCATTCTATCTCATACCACCACCTAAGGTTTTTCTAAGCCTTCTAGCTTGAAAAAGCAGATATACTTGACTTAATTAGTATCAACCTCTTTCAGAAAGAATATGTATAGCTTATGTTATATTTTTCCAAATAGAATTTGAACTACCTTGGTGATAAAGCTTAAGAAAGATTGCTTTCTTCTCTACCTTCATGCTCTAAATCACCATCACCTAAAGCTGTGTTTTATGTGTTTCTGTGTTCCATGGCCTTGTTTTGCTCTTTTTGAATGTTACACACACACACACACACAATGATCTTTTTTTTCTGTTGATGTATGAATTCTAAGATTTATTTATTTTTTTTACTGTTTTCATAGCATGGATCTAAGTGATGAGCATGATCGAAAGATGAAAATTATTACAGTCTTGATTATGCATCTGGAGTTGATGAATAATGTTATAGTTATTGCAAACTGTTGTCGATTATGCTATTGGTTACATCATCTTGAACATTAATGTGTTAAATATGGCTCACAGCTATCATTTAGCATTTTTTTAATGTTGAGGTTGCTATCATTATTTTGTGTTAATGTGATTGCAAATTTTGTGTTATAGGTTTAATGGGGTGGATTTCCTACGCAGATGGAAGGGCAAGAAGATAATGTTTGTGGGTGACTCACTCAGTTTGAATATGTGGCCTTACAATGGATTTGTGTGTAGGAGATTTGACTTGAATTTAGGCTTTTTGGATGAATTGGTAGCCCTTATAGTGGGTTTGTATGTAGGAGATTTGACATATCATACTTATGGATTACTATGTGTTTGAATTATTGTGGCTGTTTTGTTATGTAATGTGGATGATACTAACATCTAGCATTTTATATAATTATGGTTATGATGGATTATATTTGTGTGTAAATTTCAATTTAAGTCTTGAGTTTAATTTTTAAGGCTAATTTTTTAGATAAAATAGTTAATTTTTAGTTAAAATTGCTAATTCTTTAGTTGAAATTGTTAATTTCTAGTTACAATAGTTAATTTGTAGTTAGAATGGTTAATTTTTGAGTTAAAATAGTTAATTTTTAGTTTAAATTGTTAATTTTTGTGTAAAAATGGTTAAAGTTTATTTAAATAGTTAACTGTGAGTAACAATTGTTAATTTTTGAGTTAAAATGGTTAATTTTTATGTTAAATAGTTAATTTTAAATTTAAATAGTTAATAGTGGGTTTAAATGATTAATTTTTCAATAGTATAGTTAATTTTCAAGTTAAAATAATTAATTTCTAGTTAAAATAGTTAATTTTTGAGTTGAAATTATTGTTTTTGGCATTAAAATTATGAGGGGTATTTTGGAAAAATTGTATAACATTTCTGGGAATATTAATGGCAACCAAACACAGGAATATTAATTCCCAAGTATATTTTATAACATTCCAGAAAACTTAATCCTTTTACCAAATGGTCTAAAAATATTGTACATAGGAATAACGTTCCCAGGAATACTATTCCTGGGAATATAAATTTCAACCTTCTACCACACACACCCCAAAGGCACTCCTTAAACAAATCCTTATTTTTTATATTACTATTGAATCATGTATTATTGTTTGAGCACCTGTGACAAAATTCTTTTCTGTCAAGAAGGAAATCATTGGATGCCATCTTTTGTTTCAATAAATACAAAATAAAGAATAAATTATAGAAGCACAATTAACACTTTTGATGATTCCCCTAACAAATCGTGACATATTGTTTCGAGGCATGTAGTATTTTTGTTATGATAAATTACGCTTATTTCTCCCAATATTTTTTGAAATATAACAGACACCCTCTTTATTTTCAAACTTTACAGAAAAAGTCCCTGAGATTTGTAAAAATTTACACTAGCTTTTGCAATTGTAAAAAAAATCATAATGTCCTTCTTTTACTAAAATAATGAAAATATCATCTTTCTCCCAATTTTCACACTCTATAACTGAAACATCATTCTCCTATATCCACAATATTACTCTCATATTCATTGTTTTAGTAAAAGAAGGACATTATGGTCTTTTTATAATTATAATAGTTCTCAATATTTACATCTATGCCATTAAAAGACATGTCTTATTTAACAACACTAACGGTCATTGTTACCATGGGAGACCATCGTAAGCTTTTACAAACCTCAAGGATGTATTCTGCAAAGTTTGAAAATAGAGGGAATGTTTGTTACATTTAAGTAAATCTCAGGAGAGGTGAGTGTAATTTACCCTTTTGTTATTGTTATGATGTTAAAATTAAGTTAATTACAAACATTATTTTATGAAAATTGATAACTCTTCCTGATTCAAAATTAATTAAGACATGTTTGGGTTTTAAAAGTTACAACCACCATCAATGTGTTTGGTCAAGATTTATCACTGTGTAAAGTAAATTACAAAGCACTTTTTGCAAAAGAATGGTTCTACGTCCTTCTATGTAGCATACTTAAACAAGTGAGTTTGTTGTAAACAAACAAGCCTTATACTTTTAACTTGGGCTCATATGACACTTAAGTTGGTCCTGGGAAGTTTAGCTAGGTTCAACACTAGCCATTTCATCAAAGTCAATGCATGAGTGATAAAGGAATTTTTAGGCATCTATTATTGTTTCATATTTGGCCTAATTTGCTTCTATATGTGTTTAATTCTGACAATTTAATTGAGTTTTGCATTATTGGGCCTCATTGGATTTAATTGTTGAAATTTGGCTAATTCCGGATTTTACACTCACTATGACCTTTCTGTATTGGACAGATCATTTTGGGCTCTAGAAATATCGGATTTGGGTGATCTTGGTGGCTCCTGAAAGCTGAGACCGAGATGCATAATTTTGGGTTTCACAGGCTTCATCAAATTCGGTCCGTTTCAAGGCTTAATTGGGCTTCCAAGTTCCATAGCAAATGCTTAGGCGGGTCCAAGACCTTTCCTCACATAATTGGGCATATCTCACTCATTTCTGGTCCAATTGAGGCATATAATGTCTCTGGAAAGCTTATCCAGAGAGGATTATCTTATCTAGATCAGATTTCAAAAATCTGGATAAGATAAGGTTAGTGATAAGAGGAAATTCGGGTAGGGCCATTGGATTGCCTATAAATTTCAGTTTCCTTTGTAATTCTGATATCAATAAACAACAAAGAACCATAAACTTGTATTTTCGTTTTTCCTTTCAAACTCAAAGTGTTCATACAGAGAGCTTGCCAATGGAGATGTCCATGGAAGGCTAAACTCCTTTCAATCCCTGACATCATAGATAATCGGTTTGAATTCGGAGTTCCTGTTGTGTAAATCTTATCTTTGTATGCATGCTTTCCTTTTATGAATTTCGATTATGGATTTGGTTATTGAACATGATCATGTTTGAATTATATCTGATTAGATATAGAACTGAATTCGTTATTGAAATTGAAGTAAAGGTTGAATTACCGATCGGTTGTTCAGATTAATTCGAACTGCACGTAATTTGACATTCATTTGAATTGCGATTGTGATTTAAGGATTGTTGGGTGAAAACTATATGATTATATAGTTGATTCGGATTAACACAGTAGCATACAAATTTAACTCTTATGAACTGTGATGAATTCTGCCAAATGATCATGATGTCTGGGATTGATTCTTTGATCAAGTGAGTTTCTGTTTCTATTTCTGTTTCTGTAATCTTTTCATTTCACTCTATTTTGTTCTAAAATTCACAAACCGCCGCCCGTCTTTTAGTGTTATTAGTATTTACAGATCGATAACATAACTGATGTGTCCTAAGGAAGAATGACCTGAGTCTGCTTATACTACAAATAAGGGGATTTAGACTATTTTGATAGTGGACGCGACAGTTCATATCAATGAGTCCAGGATTTTCAAATGCTTATAGAAATTCTTATGTAAATGTCAACAAATAAAGGCCTCACAATAGTTAGCAAGAGTCAAACCCACATCATTATAGGATATGGGCTGATTCCATGACCACCTACACCATACTCTCACTTTAGTTTTGGGAAAAGTTCAAATCAACTCAACCCACACCTTTTGAAGAGGGCCAAGGCCCATAGAATGACCCATTTTCTATTTGTTTCTGGCCAAGCTTAGAGCATATTTGATTTAAGCATTTCCTATTTTCATTTTCAATGAAAATAGAAAATAAACCTGAAAACATGTTTGGTTGGATTTTATAGAAATATTTTGTAAAAACATTTTCTGAATTCTTTGAAAATTTGAAAACAATATTTTGGTGTTTTCATCAATTCAGTCAAACATTTTCGGTAGTCACTAAAAATATTTTCAGTGAAAACGTGATGGCTCTTTTGTAATTATATAAAACTTTTGTTTCTTTTTTTGCTTTCACCACTTTTGCAGCTTGCCCACTTCATCGTATTGAGCATGAAGCTGTGCATTCCTCCTCCATCAACTCCTATGTCGCCTGCGACTTCATGACAGTAGCACTAGCTCCTCTTTCTCACTCCCAAACCTTATTCACAAGCAACCTTGCCAAGCACTGATGTCGTTCGCTACACTGTTGTCACTGTTGCATTGTAATGAAAGGAGTTTTTAAAGGTCTCATCAATGGAAGTGTTGATGGTGGAGGAACGATTTGGGGGAAGAAGTTAGTAGAAGAGGAGAGAGAACCAATGAGTGGTTGCGGTCGAGGCGGCTGTGTGTCAAATTTGCACAACTTCACCTTGTACTTACCGGCTACCACTGAGGGGAGCTCGTTCATGTTGCCATCCAAGGTAGTGCAATCTTCCCAGAGAGATTCAATTTTGTGGTTGAGATATCATTGCTGGTGGGCTTGGAGTAGCTAAATAATAGTCATCGCAGGTAGAGGTGATTGCCAATGGTGGTGACGGTGCAGGCATGGAAGATGGGTCGCGTAGGTTTGGTTGAAGATGCCGGTGCTCCTTCTTCTTCATTTGATTTGATCTCTTTGTTTTATTTTTTATTTTTTAATTTTTGAAAGAAACTCTTTGACTAAAGGGGGTATAGCCACTAGTAATTAAGATTTATAATTATTGAGATTATTAAAAAATAAAAAGAGGTGAGAAAAAATAGTTTATTAGAAATACTTCGTAAACTTATTAGTAGTAATTTGTTTTTTAAACTTATTCTTATTATTTTATTATAGACTTTTTTGGATAAATTAAATGTATAGATCATATATTTATAAAAGTTTTTATATGCTAATATTCAGTTATTATTTGAATTTGATAATTATTCTTTTTATAAAGCTAATATTCAGTTTATGATATGATATTTGATTTTAAATTTTGAAGCAATTATCTTATCGAGATAAATTCAATATTATTTATAATAATTGGTACTGTTTAATTTTTAAACTTTGAAAAATATTATCTGATTAACTCTATTAGATTCAATATTATTTATAATTATCATTGATATTAATATCTATATTAGAATTGTAGATATTGGTAGAATTAGAAAAAGTACAGCATACTAAATTTTCCTTTTATCACATATGCTCTTCATAAATTAGTTTTTATATCATTTCTAAGGTTATGTTAGGATTTATTTAGATATATATCATTCATATTTATGATGTTAAATATCAATTTATATTTGAATATATGCATATGTGTGTGTGTACGTGAAGTATCAATTTAAGATTGGTTTCTACCTTTCATTAGAGATTATAATTATTCTATAAGGATTTAAATATTAGTGTATATATATACTATTCACAGATACTACTTAGTAATAACTATATTAACATAAAGTATTTTATATTGATAATAGATATAATTTTTAAAGTAGTTATAAAATAGTCAGATACCTTCAAAAATACAAATTTATAGAATTAAATGAATATGTTAGAAAAATATGTCATGTAGGTTGCATAGTTTCATAAAATTTTGGATACAGACAAATCTATAGTTGAAAATTTTTAAAATAATTGATAGTTAACCAAAATCATAACCATTGTGATTTGAAAATGACTTTTCAAGCATTGCTGAATTACAATAATACTTACTTGAAGATATTAGATATTATTTATATTTGACATGTATTATGAAAATAATTTGTTAGATACTATTTTATAGAGAATTATTAGATATTTTCAAGAAGTTATTAATTATTAAAATTGAGTACAAAAATTGTTCATCATGTAAATCATCATCATTATTATTATTGTTGTTGTTATTGTTGTTGTTGTTATTTCAAAAGAGAAACAAATACATAATGTGAATATACCAAGATAGATGTTATTTGTTTTAGAAACCCCATTGGCATTTCATTTCAATATATATATAGATATATCCGTGATACAAAAGATAATTGAGAGATATGTTAGAGTAGTTTAAATTCAAATTATTCAAGTAGTTACAAAGAATATGATTAGATTATATATATATATATATATATATATATATATATATATATATATATATATAAAAGATCTTTAATATAACTTTGTTCTTGTATTATCAAGTATGACCTCTGTTTAGTACTTTACAAATATCTTGAATTGTAGATGTCCGATTGACACAATTTTTGTGTCATTAGAAATCTAACTTAATTATCTACAAGTTTTATTTCTAGCTTGGAGGCCAAATTCTAACCGCAGGGAAATTTAAATGCTTACAAAAAGTCATAATGAAAAAAAAGAGAAAAACAAAAAATAGTTGTGTTATCTTTCACCTCCTAGTATAAATTTAGCATATTATAGTCCTTCTAAACATTCTTTTAAGAACCCTAGCCATCCAAGGAATTTTTCCTATAGAGAAAGATGTAATTTCTCTCAGTCATCTTTGAATAATTTCCTCCGGTAGGTCCTTTCATCCTTATCCTTATATGGTTATGAGTTTAGCAAATTTTTAGATAATTGTGGTATATTTTCTCTTCCCGTTGAATTCCAAGTCATTCCTAATTCTTGTCTATAATTCCATGGCAGTTGAAAGTGCTATTTCAATTCTCTAGTATCACGTAGGCAGTGGTTAGACACTTTCAGGAACAAACGGTGAGTGAATTTAAGCTCATGACCATACTTTTGGTCATTATTATTATTTTTTCAATATTATATAAATTATTTAGGAATTTTAGAATGCTTTATACCTCAAAAAACATGCTTTTATGGATTATAGAAATTTTAGTAAAATTATTTTATCATGAAAATCTTATTTTAGAAAGCTCATGAGACCATATTTGATACCTTGCATGTTATGAAATATTTTTTTCCATTTTATGAAATTATGATACCTCAATTTAATGTATGTTTTCAGACTATGGATTTCGTATTAAGATTTTAGAATATCAGATATGATTTATTGTAAGTATTGAACAAAGTATGATTCATAACAATTGTCAGATACACACTCTGTTGGCTTTTGAAATCACTATGTCTATAAGCTGGTGATCTCTTGGGCATGATTTTAAAACCTCAGTTATGCTAAAGACAGATTGTTAGAATATAACAATTATTAGATACATATTTTGTTGGCTTCTGAAATCACTATGTCTACAAGCTGGTGACCTCTTGGGCATAATTTTAGAACCTCGATTATGTTAAAGATAGATTGTTATAATATAACAATTGTCAGATACATATTCTGTTAGCTTCTGAAATCACTATGTCTACAAGTTGGTGATCCCTTGAACATGATTTTAGAACCTCGATTATGCTATAGTCATATTGTCAGAATTATATGAATTCAGAGCTTTCAGATTTATTTAATATTATTGCAAGTTATTATTATTTTAATAATTAGTAAGAAACAGAACAGTGAGTTAACGACTACAGGAGTGATTGTTAACCTTGATACCAAGTGGTCCGCTAGAGTACTAGCTCACCCACAGTAAAGAATCTAGTGAGGTGTCCATTTATGGACCTAGTTAGGTGTCCATCAGATTAGCCATTGGCTAGGTTTCAGCTATTCAACTCAGATATTATGTACAGAATAATTCATGTTTCTCTACTAGTTATTGTCAAGGTTTCATATGGATAAATTTTTATTTCAGTATAGTTATATGTATCTAAATATATAAATTATTTTTATCAATTGTATGTATATGTTATATATGTTATTGTTGTCCCATCTAGGTTGTGAGCGGAGACTTGCTCACTGAGTTTTGAGGAACTCACCTCTCCTTTTTCCTCCCCTTTACAGTTACAGCTGCAGATCTTATTCTTGTTCAATCTCAACCTCAGAAGCCATGTAGCTGTTCTATTAGTGAGCTTCACTTTGTAGTGAAGTTTAAATTTAGATAATGTTAGAATAGAGTGCTCCAGTAGTGTTCAGGCAGGGTCCTCAAACATCATTTAGCATGCATGATTATTTTAAAGTTATGTTATTTTACCATTATGATATTTTATGTAATTTCTTCCAGAAACATGATTTAAATTATCTATTTCACTTATAGGTTTTGGAACGCTTTAGAATAATTAATTATTATATGTATTTCATTAATAAAATTTACAAGAAGTTTTGAAATTTATTTACTTATTTACTTATTTATTTTTATAATTTATTATGAGTATCAATTTAGTAATTTACTATGCATGATTGCATGAAATTAGTTCCAAAAGACTTCTATAAGAGACAATATCCCTTATGTGCCGGTCACAATTTTTGGGTCGTGACAATTTGAGTACCAATGAAAATTTTCTACATAATTGCACTTTTGGCATTGTTTTGTGTTTTGCACTTAACTGAAGTTTTAGATCTCTAAAACTTATGCTCTTTAGCCTGTAGAAAATATAAGAGGATTATTTATAACTTTCATGAAGAGCTTAGAAGCCGGATCGAATGTCTAGCTGGTCAAAATAAGCTTGGAAGTCATAACTAATGTGCTGAATTTCAAGATTGGGCATGCTTCATTAATCAATCATATCTCCCTCATCCGAAGTCCAAATTAGACAAATAGGCATCCATTTTGTAGAGAAGAAAAAAATCTATAACTTTCATGAAGAACCAAGAGCTAATTCGATTGTTTTAGGGGTCAAAACTTGAGACAAATCGCTGTAGCGAGTAAAAGTCACTGTAGTGAACCCTGGTGCTGCCGTTTGCAACTTTTGGTTCAGATAGGCTTGCTGAAGCGAGCCAGGGTCGCTACAGCGAGCTGTGACAGTCCTATATGCTTTTTAATGAGTTTTTGGGTGTTTAAATGATCCATAAACTCTTATAACAAAGGCGCAACCCATTAGCTCAAAATAGCTTAAATTAGTTTAAGTTAGGCTCTCCTTCTCTTCTCCTTCTTTTCCCATCTCTTCCTCCTTCCTCCACCTTTATCTTCCCTCTTCTTCACCCATCTTCTTCCTCACCCATTCTCTTATTCTCTTAGGTTAGGTTTTACTTTCCATTTTCATTGTAGTTTCTTTATGGAGGAGTGAGTTTGGAACTAGCATTAAGGATTCTCCAAGCCCAAGGGTTTGTCTTGAGGCTTGCATATTCAATGAATACATGATTTGGTTTTTTATTTTCCTTCTCTCACATTCCTTCCATTCCTCATATGTTTATACTGATTAATTAATTGATTATGATATGTGAATATGTGAGTATGTAGTTGGAATTAATCTTGATTTTGTATGCTAATTTATGATTATGGATTGGATGCATAATTGAGATTGTTGACTATGCATGAATTGGTTAATTGATTAATGGATGCTTGGTTAGATTAGGAAATTGAGATTAATACTTGATTGAGGTTAGACTAATGTAATTGGTGCTTAAGTTAGTGTATGCATTTAGAGATTGAGATCTCAATTACTTAGGTGTTGTATGCTAGCTAAATACTTGGTGATTGACTGATTGCTAAGCGAATTATGGTGCAAAGATTGTGTAATTGCATAATTCTAGGCACAAGTTAGTTAGCTATCATGTGTTTAATGAAACGTGTGTCAAGGATAGATGGATTCTAGGCCTAGGAAATCTTTATACTAGTTCTTTAGTTAAATGTTAGTTATTTCCTCGCTTTAGTTTATATTCTATTTTTGCTTGATGCATTTAATGAAAAATCCCCTTTGTTACCTAGTCTATTAGTTCACTAGTATCGTTGGGAGATGACCTGAGTTGCGCATCATTATACTACATTTTGTTGCAATTCAATTTTAAATAAATTTATTAATTTGTTAGAGTTAGAAATGTGATATTCTAGTCTCTACCAGTGACCCAACCCCCTTTAAACCCTCCCCATTCATATTCTTCCTCCCAAAATTGAAACCCTATTTCTACGACCTCTCTTCCACCCCTTCACTCCCACTCCCACTCAATCTTACCTCCTCCAAGCTTTAAGGTAAGAGATTTTTGTTGGTTTATGCCCTCTTTTCTCTTATCTTCCATGTTCTTGAGTTTGGGTGTTGTTATCTTTCACTGTTGCTAAATGGTGGTACTATCTCAATATTCATAGAATTGATTGAGATTATTTCAAACTTATCATAAATCACCCATTGGTTTTGTTGCTCCCATGATAGATGTTGGTGATGTAACATCCTAATTTTTAACCCAATACTCTAGAACATATTTAGGTTAATTATTAGTCTGTTACTTCATAGTTCTCATTCCTTAGAATCTTTTATTAAAATACTTAGCGAAAAATACGAATAAATTTTTCTTTTTGAAACTTGAAAGCAAAACGCGAGCCGCGCACTAACCTATCGTTCGTTATAACCATATCGTGCGAGAAAAGTAACCACACCATTGATAATCATGAAACATAGTATTATACTTAACAATCATAATATCATCACATCTTCATAGATACATAAACTACTAACATCATAGTACCATCATTTACATCAAAACATGCCCACATATGTGAAGTCATCCTTATCCACCTATGAGGTTAGATAAGTGTCAACCCAAAAAGCTAAGCTATCTATGCCTCCGCAGCGACCCTCTACTTCGTCTGCTAGTGTGTCCCTTAAGCGCGCGCCTCAAAAGAAGTCACGAACCTCGTTGTAATCCTCATCTAGAGACGACACGGAAGAAAGGGAAGGGATGAGAAACTCAATTCGAGATTCTCAGTAGGGACTCCCAACTCTAACACTAGTGTCATCGTCGTCGTCCCCAGCCACCTCGGTTTTAATTATGAAAAAGGTGTACATGCATAAGGATTGGTTTTAGGCTTTACAAATCTATTTATCCGAAGTGGGTGTCTTTTACTATGTGTCTTAATGACATGAATGCAACAGATATTTGATGGATGCATGACAATACCATATGCACATTAACACGAAAATCGTAATACTTGGGCACATCATAAGGAAACATAAAGCATATTTGTGGCATAAAAGGCATAGTACTTTTCATGTGATATCTTTCTCATAAGTAAAACTCTTAAGTTCTTTTTCTTAAAGACCACCCTCTTAACATATCCACCAAAAGTCCAACCGATTCACCGGCCCGGCGATAATCTGGTCACCAAACTACATCTCACCTATCGTCTAGGAATGAGCTCATTCCTAACTAGTCGTCACTAGATTTAATATAGGCTAATAGAGGGAGTATACATAACTTTCTCGGATCACCTATCTTAGGATCATTTCTTTCTTTGAAACGCTCTACTGGTATCTAGTACACAGCGAATTGTCCGCTTTGGCAAGCTCAATGTCAATACCCTCACGGATTTGTTTCCTCCCCACCGTAGCGGGAGAAATGCGTCTCAGTACTACGTCACATCTGTTCTGGGGGTGCTCGGCCGAACCGGTGTCACCCAGAACCTATCCAGGGGGTGCTCGGCCGAACCGGTGTCACCCAGGAGTTTTCACAAACTTTTCTCAAATTCTCAAGTTTGATGGGAAATTCGGCAGCGTAACGGCATATACCGGATTTCCTTCAAACTTGCTTTATGCCACGAAACATATAGAGCATGCATAGTTATTCAACATCAACATAAGGCATCATATTCATCGTATGCATCATAAGCATCGTAATATCATAATTTTACATAACGCATCGTGGCGGGAGCATCAACACATCAATACTATACGCTCTCATTAGAGATCACATGCTCAAGTTGTTCTCGTAATAAAACATATATCCTCATGAATTCCTCATATGAATATCATCATCATCATTTACATAACATACATCATCATGGAACATTCAACCGTTTATCCTTACGGTGGCTTATGCTTTGACCCTTACGGGTCTAAATCTTGAGATATAATTCTCTAACATCCGACGCTCATATTTTTATGCACCTAAGGGCTCATAATTAATCATCATTCCTAATCCTCATGTTCGTACTTAAATCTGAAAAGCATAGGGCATAATCTCTAACTTGTTTTTACGGGGTTCTAGAACTTACGTTTTAGACCCTTTCTCGGTTCTGTTTTCGCCGAAGGCGCTATATATTAAATCTAAATCAATTATGAGGCATTCCTATGCTTAAGGATTAATTATTAATCATGTTTATCATTTTGTAAGGGTGCTGGACAGAATCTAGAAAATTAAATGTTCTAAGAGTTCTAAACTTGTACTTTTACGGTTTTCTAGTTACTAGTTTCCCTGTAGGTGCTAGAATTCAATTCTAATCCAAATGATACCAAGTTTTTCATGTCTAAACAATCTAAATCTGATTATGTCCCCATTAAAACAGTTTGGAAGAGTTCCATAAACAAATGGGTCAAAACTATGTTAAATTCTAGCTTTACGGTATTTCTAGTTAGCTAGTTTCTTACCTATCATGCATAGGTTTGCTTCTACATCATCACATGATATTTTCACTCATTCCAACACATCAAAATATCATCATACAGCATCACACTCATCACATCAGAACCGAAAATATTTAACTTAAATGAGAGAGTTAAATTGACATTTCTAGGTACATAAGTTAACTAGTTTCTCTTGGAATCATTCTAGAACTTCTAAAACTCTTGCAAAACATTTTAATTCATCAAGAGGCTAAGTGAAGCCTTAGGTCAAAGACCAAAATATATTTCATCTCCTAAAAGAGGATAAAATCACAACTTGTCATAACATAACCTTATAAAGATTTGTAAAGCTTTAAGGAAAACTTAAAACATAGACTATTGGTCCTAGTAGCTAGATGAAAACTCATTGCAAGTCCATCATCACTACTTGGCCGAAATTATTCATTCAAGGAATACATTCACATATAGCTTTAACTTGGAATGAAATGGGCAAGTCTTTGAGCTCTAGGTTCGTAAGTTATGACATAAACTAAACGTGCTCATGCTTTTCGTTTTTAATCTTGCTTACAAAGTAAAGTGATGACTTAAAATTAAATATGCAAGGCATAACTTAAACGTGCAAGCTTGAAAGTAATTATGCGAGGCATTAACTTAAACATGCAAGCTTGAAGTTAAATATGCATGGTTCAATTCTTTATTTTAGTGCTCTTGGCCCAACAACAATCGACTTTGAGGCCGAAATAGATAGGCATTCGAGAAATTAATTAGGTGATAATGCAAGTTCAATTCTTTATTTTAGTGCTCTAGGCCCAACAACAATCGACTTTAAGGCCGAAATAGAAAGGTTTCGAGAATTAAATTAAGTGATAATACAAGTTCCATTTTAATCTTTATGTTCTTAGGTGATAGCTAGAAGGCAAAGATGCATAGCAAGAATGTAAATATGGATGTAAGCATAAAATAAATTATGCAAGTTCATTTTATCTTTCTAGAGCTCTTAACAAGACTTTAAAGGAATTTAAACCATAACCCAAACTCATCCAAACAAGGTAAAGTCAAGCTTAGAGTTCTTAAAACTCAACATAATATTTTTAGGAAATCAAACCATGAAACTTAGAAATTTAATGGATTTGGCCGAAATCATCAAGGAGAAAAGGAACATTTTAAAACTCTAGAGTTCATGATCTTGGTGATATATTAACACCAACATCATGAGTCCTCATCATTGAGTTCATAGAGCCATTTAAAAACATCATCAAAGCTAAAGTTCTTAAGAGTTCAAGAAAAGAAAAACTAAAAACATTTTTGCTCAAGAACAAAGATCAAGCTCTAGAGTTTGTTTCAAGTGATGAACATCATCATGAAACTCTCATCATCAAGCTCTCATTCCTTTGTTCTCCAAGGCCTATGGCTGAAAATGAAAAGGAAAAAGGAGTGGAAATGAAGTTCTAAAGAGAAACAAGAGAAACTATGAACATCAAGCTTGAAACAAGAACTTTAAAGAAAAGAATACATGAAAGAAAATCCCTACTTGATGTGATGAACTTGAAGATGGAAGAAGAAGATGAAGAAGATGAAGAACTTGAAGAACTCCAAGAACTTGAAGAACACTAGAACTTTGAGAGAAAAGGAAAAGCTTTGAGTGCTCATAAACTTAGCAAATGATCTAAAAGTGGTGCAAGCTTCCCAAGGCCATCTATTTATAGAGAAATGAAGCAAATGGAGGGTGCAAAGTGAGGAGGAGGTTTCGGCCATCAGATGGGGAGGGAGACCATGAGTTCCATGAGGTGAGATAATGTGGTCTTGAGGCATGGTGAGGTATGGTTCAAAGTATGGTGAGGTATGGTTCAAGGTATGGCCTCAAGCATGGTTCTTTGAGTGAGAAAATAATTTAACATGTAGTCAAAGGGGGATGAGGTGGCCGAAATGCATCAGCCCACGGGGGAGGATTTCTTGCATTTTAATTGTGGTTTAGAGTTGTGTTTAGGTGTATCTTTGATTATGCTTAAGATTAGGAATTTGTAAGAAAGTGTTTAGGTAAAGAAAATGGATAATTAAGGTGGTCTAGACATAATTAAGGAGTGGTCTTGCACCATTAGTAAGTTAAATCCTCAATTTAGAGTCTAAACAACTCTAGACACATTTCCTTGATTTAAGGAATTGGAGAGAGAAAACACTATTCAAGATTCCAAGACTAGGAGTCTTGAGTTCTAAAAAGGGATTTAAGTTTAATCTAAGCAATTTTAGGTTCTAATTAACTTTAATAAATTATTTTGACTTTAGATTAATTAGGGAAATTAATTAATCTTCGTTTAGAGCCTAATATTGCTTAGGTTTGCTTAATTACGTCATTAAGCTCAAAAACACTATTCTAGGGGCAAAATCGTAATTTTGCACTAAAACTGCCCGGGACCACCGGAACTTGAACAGAGACCTCTAGACACATGAAAACATGTTTTTAAACCTCTGGGGAAAGTTCCGGGCTCAAACGGCACCTTTACCCGCGTAAAAACGCTATAGGGGTATTTTGGTCATCTTGACCCGAAACTGCGGAAAACGAGATTTTCGCTTCCGGGAGCATTCAAAGGCCATTCAATCCCCTTCAAACATTGAGTTGAGCCTTCGAGGACGACCGAGTTGGTTACCCTCGAACTCGGGTCAGGAAATGACCTCAGGGGCATTTTGGTCATTTCCCTAGGACAGAGAAATCGGGGTGTTACAGGTGATATCTTTGCTCCCTAAAACTCTCTTGGTATTAGCACTTGTCATTTCACTCCTCCAAATGAGTGGGTTTGATCATATGACTTTATTTTTATCATTAGTAATATATTTTCTAGAATCATAAAGTATTTAGAGTATTCGAACTTGAGTTTTACCATGACATAGATTTTACATGCTTTTTGCCTTTTTGCAAGAACTAAAAAATACGTTTGGGAGTTTCTCATGGAAATTATTGATTTTCAAAATCCATGGGACCATCCTTGATTTCTAATTGTTTAAATATGATTTATTTCATGACCCTAGACATGATTTATGATGATAAGATTTTAGCAATATTTGATTGGGATTGTGAAAATAGATTGATATATGATGATTAAAAGCTGTTGAATATAGATTCATGGAATTCCCTTTTATGATGACAATATGACTTTAGAATAAGAAATTACTGAGAGAAACAGAGTTGTGAGTTAATGACAATTGAATCGTTAACCTTGATATACCAAATTGCCCACGAGTAAAAAATTATCCTTACTTAGAGTAGTCCATGAGGGATGCAGTTTGTGAAGGACCATTAAAATCTCAAATAGATGCTCTTGCTCACGAGGGACTGAGCATTATCTTACAGTTATCGGATATTCTGTTTCTATATTAATTCCTTAGAAATAAACATGTTTCTTCATGCTTCTTATAAACCAGTGTTATCACAACTATTATGTATTATATATGGGAAATAATTTTTGGATGTTGAATTATTATTTATATACTTTTCTTCTTGTCCCATATATGGTTGTGGGTGAGGATCCACTCATTAAGTTTTAAGATAAAATTCATCCCTCATTTCCTTTCTCCTTATAGATAAAACTATTGCATCAAATCTTTCGCAGCCTCCTCCTCAATAGCTATAGTGCTCTCAGTTTATGAGCTTCACTTAATAGTGGAGTATTTTGCATTTTGATATAGAGTGCTCCAGTGTTGTACACACAGGGTCCCTTACCATACATGCTACAGTTTTTTGACACCATGATTCATATTTCTTATGTACTTAAAACTATATGGTTTTCATGGTTTTTTTTTACAGAGCAACTTAAATTATGTTTCACGTTATTGTTATGGATTTAGATTTAATATATGAAATGGCTTACTCAGGTTTATTGCTTTCCAAAAATGCAAGTAGATTTATATTTGAAAAATGAAAATTATGTTTAATTATGCATATAGTACGACTCAATGACTATAAGGCTTACATGGGGATGAGATTCTTCACGAATTGGTCACGTTCCCAAATCAGGTCATGACAAAGTGGTATCAGAGCCGGTCCCAAGATCGGTGTGCCAGTGAGGATGTTGGGCTTTCACGGATGGGTGGAGGAAGTCCCATATCGATTAAAAAGATGAATGAAACATGCCTTATAAGGGTGTGAATACCTCTCCCATGCAGATATCTACATGCCGAGTGCCTGAGCTCCTAAAGTGTTAGGATGAATCATGTCAATTTCAAATTGAGAGGATCCAATCTAATAAAATTTTTACGTGAAACTCACCCTATAAATTTTTTTTTTCCGTTCTTATCCCTAGCCAAATAAACCCTAAACAATGAAATTGACTCCCGTTCCAATTCAATCCCTTTAGTCCTAGTCATTTGGACATAGTAAACTTACAAATATGTTTCCTTTGATTTTTAAGCCATTCAACATCCAAATACTATACATCTATCACCAATCACTACAAAAACCACAACATCTAGGGTTCATTTGGATAGCACTGCCTAGGTTATTTATTAAAAAAATAGAAGCAAAAAAAATCTTATTATTTATTTTTTCATATTTATTTATAACTTATTACATTTCAAAAACTCACTTTTAATACTTTTGAGAAGTCAACAATATTTAAATTCTTAATAACCACTTTTAAAATACAGGAAAATTAAAACAAACATTTCTTTTACTCTGTGCATTATAAGTAATTTTTCAAAAGTTAATTTTACATGCAGTGTATGGTCCATTTTACTCATTTTGTTTTGTATTTTTTCTATGGCATTTTCTTATTTTTATTGAATTTAAATGTTTGTTCAACTATTTTAAATTTGCTAGCGATGCTAACCCAAAATAATAACAAAAAAGGCTTGCATTTCTCCTTTTACTTTCTTTATTGGCTGAATACCCAGTTCAGTCCCTTAGATTTGAAAAATCGTGTATTAGTCCTTTAAATTTTATAAATGCGGACAAATCAGTCTATTTGTCAAATTATTGTTTAAACTATTAAAAGAAATGTCTACGTGTTTTGTTAACTTAGTTATGTATACTATTAATTTTCACGGTGGGTTATAACTTATTTCACTTCTCTATTCTTTGCAGAATAAATGACAACATAAAATTAAATTTTTTTTTTCTGAGTAGAGAGTTATGATAAAAAAGAAGATGAAAAAAAAGGTCTAAATGATTTCATTTAGAAGAGTAACATAAGTTAAGACTCACCTTAAAACTAAAACTAATAGTACACATAAGTAAACTAATGGGATACAATTTAGATGACAATTTTACAGAGAGACTAAGGGTTTGATTGGTTTTAGTTTTCAGTTTAAGAATTTTGTGAAGGAAATACTGAAAACTTGAAATGAAAATTGAAAATTGAAATTTGTAACTTTCAGAATTTTCAGTATTTCCTTTATAAAATCTGAAAAACTAAAAATAAAAACTGAAAACTGAAACCAAACATACCCTAACTTATCCCTATTTGTGAAATTTGAAAGACTAATATGAAAATTTTCAAATCTAAGGACTAATTTATCTCTCAGTATAAATCTGAGGGACTAAGTTGAGAATTTAGTCTTATTTATTTATTTATTTTTATTATTATTATTTTGTCTTTGGTTTGATTTTTAACATGGTAAAGCATCTCCATATACCTTGGAATATTATTGATAATGTAGAAGCAAGTCATTTATTGATATAGAATATCCAAAGGAAACCAAAATTTATCGACCACAGCAATGAGTTTCTTTCTGATAATCAGATAACGTGTTAATGGAGATGGTTGCGTTCACCACCCCTTTCTTCCCTTTGTGTTCCCCTTCTTTGCCTGTTTTCTTCACTGCTCCTTCGACTTCTAGACTCAGGGGACCTACCTTTCATCTCCGTACTCCTTCATTCGAAGCTCTACGTGTTCACTGCTCAACTTCTAGTCCTGATCAGGTTACACCAGGTGAGCTCAAACTCTCTCTTCTCACTTCCATACCCTGCAATTTGCTATGCTCTCATTGTAATAGAAGGTGGGTCATTGCCAAGTTTTGTTCTTTTGAGCTGATTCATTGCAAAAGATCATTACAATCATATAGTTTATAGTTGTTGTGGTCTTTTGCTTTGAATTCAAGTTTTTCCTTTCCTTTTTTTTTCGGTGGTTTCATGCAGAGAAACTTGCAACTAGGACTGATTTTTCTGTAACCGGTGGTGCGTATGATTTCACAAAAGGAACAATTTCGCTAACAAACGAGTTAATCTCTTCACCAAAGAAAGTGACTCTTTTAAGGCATGGTCTTAGCACTTGGAATGCAGAAAGCAGGATTCAGGTTTGCCTTCTACTTTGGGATGGGGGTTCTTGGTGATAAATTTTCTATAAAGTGTTTTTGTCATCACTTAAACTGCATCTAGAGTTGTTCAATTGAGTAGCCTTGGCTCTCTAGGACTGAAGTTTTTGTCTGTGGGTTAGATGTTTCGGATTGGACATTCTTGTATTGCATCTGCCATCCGTTGTCATTAAATTGATCATATATGTTCAGGGTAGCTCAGACCTGTCTGTACTAACAAAAGATGGGGAGAAGCAAGCAGAGAGGTGCAAGAAGGCCTTGGAAATTATATACTTTGACCAATGTTTTGCGAGTCCAATATCTCGCGCTAAGGTTAGGGGCTAGTAAAATTTAATTCTCAAGTATGCTTATATTGGGCCTCTTTTCATTAAAAATGTTGGGGGTGTTTGATGTAGCAAACTGCTGAAATTGTATGGCAAGGGAGAGAGAAGCCATTGGTTTACCTTGATTCACTTAAAGAGATATCTCTATATCACCTTGAAGGCATGAAAAATGGTGAGGCTGACCCTACTAACCTAAATTGATTATTATTTCATTAATTTTTTGGACATAGTTAACTTTCCTACTTCTTGACGTGAAGAGTGACTGACTTGGGAGAGTCAATGCTGCAAAATGTTAATGATATACGTCTTAATATTATATTATTGTTCAACCTGTGCTGTGCCCTCCATTCTTTGTGCTTAAGCTAAATCAATGTGTTTGTAATTTGGAGGCAGTGGATGCTAAGCGAGTATATCCCAAAGAGTATACAACCTGGAGAGAAGATCCAGCCAATTTTTGTATGAATGGTAGATATCCTGTACGAGATCTATGGGAGGCTGCAAGAGTTTGTTGGAAGGAAATCTTGATGTCACCTGTAAGATTTTCTTTGTCATCTTTACTTAGTTTTGCAAGTATTGTCTTGAAAGTGAATTACAACACTTATCTTATTATTCAGGGTGAAAGCTTTCTGATCATAACTCACAAATCTATATTGAGGGCATTAACTTGCACTGCATTAGGCCTCAGCCCAGAGAGGTAAGGCTCATCAGTCATGTAATCAAATATTTAAACTGATCTTGGATCCTCCTAGTGAAAAATGTACTTCTAAGTTTAATTATTCTTCTAGTGAAAAGAAATGCCAGGTTTTAGCTTTGATAGATACTTTCATATCCTTTTTCTAGGCTGGATAACTTCATATAGTACTGCCAGTTTTATTGAGATAGCTGTGGAATGATATTCTTATCAGATGTTTTTTGCACTAATGCATCTGATGTTTGGATTTCAGCTGCGCTTTTTAATGTTGTTTGCATTGGTACTCTGGGTTATGCAAATGAACCATTGATCTTTTATTTGAGTGATCTAAATTTGAATGGCTTCTTGCAATGTGAAAACCTATTGCATGTGTAGAATGGCTGAAGCAACCTTCTGATGCTTTTCCCCCCACACTGCCCCTATCTAGCAGCTGACAAATATAGACATTGATCACAATGTTCAGGTTTCGTTCCCTCGATATCAACAATGGCGGGATATGTGTATTCAACTTCAACGTCAGAGGAGAAGCAATGCTTGAGGCTTTAAATATGACTGCTCACATGTACAGTGATCATGTCTATCATGGCTGAAGTTTCCTGACCGATGCAAACTAACCGGAGGAAAAACAGCAACTGTCATTTCTGTTGCGGATCGAAACATACATGGAACAACAACACTAAGGATTTGATGTGGGCGTTTTCACTTTAATCATCTGAACTTCCCTGTCCGTGGCAGCTTGGTCCAATAATGAAGGAGGTTAGTGAATGTTTTCTTGCAGGGAGTTGAGTGAAATGGCACGCCCATTCCCTTTGTTATAAATAGATATATAGAGGAATCATAGGGTAATTTGTGCAAATTAATGATGTTAATTCCAATGTTCATTGTACCAAGTTTTTTCGATGTCCTCATTTTTTGGGATGACTATTCTTTGATTTCGTGCAAGTAAAATCTCTGATTTTCTGCAGTGGAGAGTGAAAATCAATGAAAGTTAATGGAGTACTAAGGGCAGTATTAATAATGATTGATGTCCTATAATTTGTGTTTCATCGAAAACTAGTTCTATACTGTGAATCGATGCTTGTATTGCAGTTCGGGTAACAGTGGTCGTGCGAGAGCACTTTTTTAGGACCAAGGGCACTTCAACAACCAGCCCAACATGGGCACATGCTGGTGTTAGGCAGCAACAAAAACCTTTGCTTTTTGCCGGGCTACATGCTGCAAATCAATGCAAAAGTTCCATTGCTTAATCTATTCATGACCAAAAACAAAAATCTATGTTTCCAAGACCCAAAAAAAATTAAAGAATCCTATGTTCCGCTTCAAATCGGAAGATGAGCTGTCCAGTTTATTTTTCCTTCTTCTTTCCCCAGTGAATTGAAGAGAAAACGAAAATACTGGTCAAAGGTAGAAGAGCCAGCGAGTGAGCCTGAAAGTCAGACACACCGTTAAATGAAAAACAAATCTCATTTATTGATTAACAACTCTACAGCTAAGTAAAACTCAATACATTCTTAGAGAGGTGAGTTGTGTGGATTTGAAATGTAGAATACACATGGGTCCACCAACATTTTGTTGAAATTTAACTTATTCTATTTAGCATAATAGAGACGTAAAATTAAACTTTAAACCACTTAGTCAAAAGCTCCAATTCTAGATTGTGAATAATTTTTTCTAAAAATTTATGCAGTCAAAGCCAAATGAATAATTTTATACAGGGGAAATCTAACATTCTAATGACGATTAGTATCTCTTTATGTATTTGGAGATGTGTAGCGTGACATAAACGTATGGCATAGTCCGTTTAAGTAGCAAAGATGATGAATGCATGACCACTGTTACCGGAACTGCAATACAAAACATCGGTTCACAGTATAGAACTAGTTCCAGACCAAAAATAAAAATAAAAATAAAACAGTGCTCATGAGATAAAAGGGTATAGTTTGGCCCCGGGGACGGAGAAGAATCACCATGTTTATATGATTTAGAGCATTGTTATATCAGCACTTAAGAGTGGATGTCTAATTGGAACATCCACTACATTAGTATTGCATGTGATGGATTAATGAAAAAAATGAGGATTACTATCACATTTAATATAATGGAATGAGTGTCCTAATTGGATATCTATTTTTTTTGACATTTGATCAATGAACAAGCAGCAGTGTTCAGTTTGGAGCTGCAAGACTCGTTAAGATTATTAGTTTTATTTAATAAAAGATATTCCTTTTATTTTAACCGCGTTTCGTTTTCACAAAGATACTAGCGTGTGAGGAGATCTGATTTAATTTTCCGGCAAAGAAAATGACACACGTGAGTTGGGGTAGGGCCAAACAAGAAAATGACACACGACACACTTCGTTAGAAAAAAAAAAAGAAAGAGATTATGTTATGCTTTTACCAACTTAATCTATTTGAATAAAGCTCTTCATTAAAGGGCAATACTTGAAGGGTGCCTCTAAAGCCTGATTAAGACCAAACTCGTAAAATCTAGGCAAGTCCAAGAGCTAACTTGACATAAATAAAGATAAGGTAACTCAACTTTTTTTACGGACAAAGATCATCATCCATTTGGGACGAAAGAGGAGTGATGATGCGGCCCACGTGTCGCACGTGCCACTTCGCCACATACACCAAATGCAGCTGCCAAAAACAGTGCAAAGTTGCCCATAATCTCGATCCAATCAACACATGTAACATATTCCAGGCAGAGATTCCCCCAGTCCCTGTCTCCTGCTCGCATCCCTCCATCGTCCATTCATAAACACAATTCAATTCCCCTCGCAGCACAGCCTAACGTCACATTTTCTAACGCTTCATCACAGCCGTCCATCGCTCATCATCGCATCCCTGACTCGAACCCATGCGGGTCCCACATAGAGCATCCACTCGTCGTCGTTTCACAGGCAATTAGTCGACTATTATTATCACATAATTTGCTCCTATTAAGCTGTTTCATGACCTTAATGATGGTGGTTTGCGACTTAGCGGGTCCTACCTCAAAAAATCCCACTTTAAAGCAGCTACTACCCTGGGAGAGTGCCCCGCACCGCCACCACCAGCGCGTGTGGTGTCGGAGCCTCAACAGTGAAAACCAAAAGGTTCAGTACTTTTACGTGCACGCCTACTTCTCCTTCATCTCCGTCAGTCACTCGCTCACTCTTCTCGTTGAGCCAGAAACACAGTGAAACTCAAAAACCACGAGAAATTGGAGAGAAAAAGAAGAAGAAGAAGGAAAGGAAAGGGGAAAAAAAAAACTCGCTCGAGTAAACAAAAATGCCTTCGAAAACGGTTTTAGTTAGCCCAACAAACTAACCGTTTCTGTTCCTATGCAGTTACGACAGCGCCCCGCCGCCGTTCACGGCGGAGGCGGAGTGAACTACGCGCGGCCACCACCGCCGTCTCCTCCAGCGCCGAATTCGGTCTACAACATTATTCCGGTGCATGACATCCTGGCGGACCACCCTTCGCAGCGGTCGCCGGAGGTTCGCGCCGCCGCCGCCGCCCTGCGTGCCGTCGGAGACCTCCCGAAGAGCCCGTTCATGGCGTGGGAGCCGCAGATGGACCTCTTCGACTGGCTCCGGCTGTCGTTCGGGTTCCAGAACGACAACGCGCGGAACCAGAGGGAGCACCTGGTCCTCCACCTTGCGAACTCACAGATGCGCCTCCAGCCGCCGCCCAACGTCGTCGACGCGCTCGACGCCGGCGTTCTCCATCGGTTCCAGCGGAAGCTCCTCCGCAACTACACCGCCTGGTGCTCGTTCCTCGGCCTGAAATCAAACGTTACCTTCCCGCGCCGCCGTGACCCCGCCAATCTCCTCCGCCGCGAGCTGCTCTACGTGTGCCTGTTCCTCCTCGTTTGGGGAGAATCCGGTAACCTTCGTTTTGCTCCCGAGTGTATTTGCTATATCTACCATTTCATGGCGAAAGAGCTTAACTATGTTCTTGATGAGCACTTAGACCCTGACACCGGTCGTCCATTTTTGCCTTCAATTTCTGGTGATCGTGCTTTTTTGAAGTCTGTTGTTATGCCCGTTTACCATACAATTAAGACCGAGGTTGATAGTAGTAGGAATGGAAAGGCTCCTCACTCTGCTTGGAGGAACTATGATGACATTAATGAGTACTTTTGGAGTAGGAGGTGCTTGAAGAGGCTCGGTTGGCCTCTGAATTTGCAGAGCAATTTCCTTGGGACTACTCCCAAGGGCAAGCGTGTTGGGAAGACCGGGTTCGTCGAGCAGAGGTCGTTTTGGAATGTTTATAAGAGCTTTGATAGGGTTTGGGTGATGCTCATTCTGTTCTTGCAGGCTGCAATCATTGTTTCATGGGAGGGCACGACGTATCCCTGGGAGGCGCTTGAGAGAAGGGATGTTCAGGTTAAGATGTTGACCTTGTTTATCACTTGGAGCGGGCTAAGGTTGCTTCAGTCTGTGCTGGATGCAGGGACTCAGTATAGCTTGGTGACTAGAGAGACTAGGTGGCTTGGAGTGAGGATGGTGCTGAAGACCATGGCTGCCTTAACTTGGACTGTTCTGTTCGCAGTCTTTTATGGAATGATTTGGATTGCAAAGGGTTCTGACAGAACTTGGCCAGATGAGGCAAATCGGAGGATTATCACATTTCTCAAAGTTGTCCTTTTCTTTCTTATCCCGGAATTGTTGGCATTGGTGCTGTTCGTAGTGCCATGGCTACGCAACTTCATTGAGGAATTAGACTGGAGTATAGTATATCTGTTGACGTGGTGGTTTCATACTCGGATTTTTGTGGGTCGCGGTGTGAGACAAGGGCTAGTTGATCATGTAAAGTATACTGTTTTCTGGGTTTTAGTATTGGCTTCAAAGTTTTCATTCAGTTATTTTGTTCAGATCAGGCCTCTAGTTGCTCCAACAAAGGCTCTTTTGAATCTTAGGGGCATACATTACAAATGGCATGAGTTTTTCAGTAACACTAACAGAACAGCAGTTGTTTTGCTATGGTTACCTGTTGTGCTGGTATACTTCATGGATTTGCAAATATGGTATTCTATTTTCTCTTCCTTTTATGGCGGGACAATTGGTCTGTTCTCACATTTGGGTGAAATTCGGAATATCTCACAACTCAGGCTTAGATTTCAGTTCTTTGCCAGTGCAATGCAGTTCAATCTGATGCCAGAGGAGAAGCTGGGGAGTCAGCAAGCAACTCTACTAAAGAAGGTTCGTGATGCCATCCACCGGGTCAAACTGCGATATGGACTTGGTCAACCGTACAATAAGATTGAATCTAGCCAAGTGGAGGCTACCAGATTTGCCTTAATATGGAATGAGATTATGATAACTTTCAGGGAGGAAGATCTCATCAGTGATAGAGAGCTTGAGCTCTTGGAACTGCCGCCAAATTGCTGGAATATTAGGGTTATTCGGTGGCCTTGTTTCCTCCTCTGCAATGAGCTTCTGCTTGCTCTCAGTCAGGCAAAAGAGCTGCAAAATGAGTCTGACATGTCACTCTGGTTTAAGATATGCAAGAATGAATATCGCCGGTGTGCTGTCATTGAAGCTTATGATAGCATTAAATATTTGTTCCCCATGATTCTCAATGATGAGAAAGAAGAGTTCTCCATTGTGACTAATATATTCAAGGAGATAGACAACTACATCCTGATGGGGAAGTTAACACAAGCTTACAAGATGTCTCTGCTACCAGAGATACATGATAAGGTGAGCAAATTTGTTCAGCTTTTGATGAAACCAGAGAGAGATCTGAATAAAGCTGTAAATTTGTTGCAAGCCTTGTATGAGCTGTGTGTGAGAGGTCTCCCTTGGGTGAAGAAGTCCGTTCCCCAATTGATAGAGGAAGGTAAGGCAACTGCCGATGCAAGCCTGCTCTTTGAGAATGCTATTGAGTTCCCTGATGCCGATGATGCAGTCTTTACTAGGCAGCTCAGACGGTTGCATACAATTCTTAGTTCCAGAGACTCAATGCACAATGTCCCTTTGAATCTTGAGGCAAGACGACGTATTGCTTTCTTTAGCAATTCTTTGTTTATGAACATGCCTCGTGCTCCCAAAGTTGAAAAAATGATGGCTTTCAGTGTTTTGACCCCATATTATGACGAGGAAGTTTTGTATAGCAAAGAGTCCCTCCGCAAGGAGAATGAGGATGGCGTCACTACCTTATTTTATTTGCAGAGGATTTACGAAGATGAATGGAGAAATTTTATGGAAAGGATGCATAGAGAGGGCTTGAAAGATGAGGATGATATCTGGATAACAAAAGCAAGAGACCTTCGCCTTTGGGTATCTTATAGAGGTCAAACGTTATCACGCACCGTCCGTGGGATGATGTATTATTATAGGGCCCTTAAGATGCTTTCCTTTCTTGATTCAGCATCCGAGATGGATATAAGACAGGGATCGGAGCATATTGCTTCACATGGTTCAACAAACCATAACAGCAGTCTGAACAGCCTAACCTCAGATAGGCGTCCATCTTTACGGAATCTCAGGAGGGCAGATAGCAGTGTGGCCCTGTTATTCAAGGGACATGAATATGGGTCTGCTTTGATGAAGTTCTCATATGTGGTGGCTTGCCAGATGTATGGGCGCCAAAAGGCAGAAAAAAATCCCCGTGCTGAGGAGATATTGTATTTGATGAAAAACAATGAGGCCCTTCGAGTGGCATATGTTGATGAGGTTTCTTTGGGGAGGGATGGAACTGAATATTACTCTGTTCTTGTGAAATATGATCAGCAATTGCAAAGTGAAGTTGAGATTTACAGGATCATGTTGCCTGGACCTTTAAAACTTGGAGAAGGGAAACCAGAGAATCAGAATCATGCAATAATCTTTACACGGGGAGATGCAGTTCAGACCATTGATATGAATCAAGACAATTATTTTGAGGAGGCTCTCAAAATGCGGAATCTGTTGGAGGAGTTTAATATTCGCCATGGTATTAGGAGGCCAACCATTTTGGGGGTCAGAGAGAATATCTTCACAGGATCTGTTTCGTCACTTGCTTGGTTCATGTCAGCTCAAGAAACAAGTTTTGTGACGTTGGGCCAGCGAGTTCTGGCAAACCCTTTGAAAGTACGAATGCACTATGGTCATCCGGATGTATTTGATAGATTCTGGTTCTTGGGTCGGGGTGGAGTCAGCAAGGCCTCTAGAGTGATCAATATCAGTGAAGACATTTTTGCTGGATTCAACTGTACACTACGAGGTGGCAATGTGACACATCATGAATATATACAGGTAGGAAAAGGAAGAGATGTTGGCTTGAATCAGATATCCATGTTTGAAGCAAAGGTTGCTAGCGGCAATGGTGAGCAGGTTCTGAGTAGAGATGTGTATCGTCTAGGCCATAGATTGGACTTCTTTCGCATGCTTTCGGTGTTCTACACAACTGTAGGGTTTTACTTCAACTCCATGGTGATTGTACTGACAGTCTATGCCTTCCTTTGGGGCCGCCTCTATATGGCTCTAAGTGGCATCGAGAGTGCAGCCAAGAATAATGCCACCAACAATAAAGCCCTTGGTGCAGTCTTAAACCAGCAGTTTATAATCCAGCTTGGTCTTTTCACTGCACTCCCAATGATTGTGGAGAACAGTCTTGAGCATGGGTTCCTCCCAGCTGTGTGGGATTTCTTAACAATGCAACTGGAGCTTGCATCGCTATTCTACACATTCACCTTGGGAACTCATACCCATTACTTTGGTCGGACTATACTTCATGGTGGTGCAAAGTACCGGGCCACTGGTCGTGGTTTTGTGGTGGAGCACAAGAGTTTTGCTGAGAACTATCGACTGTATGCACGAAGCCATTTTGTGAAGGGTATTGAACTTGGAGTTATTTTAATTGTATATGCTTCTCATAGTCCCTTGGCTAAGGATACTTTTGTGTACATAGCAATGACAATCTCGAGTTGGTTTCTTGTAGTTTCATGGATAATGTCCCCCTTTGTCTTTAATCCTTCTGGGTTTGATTGGTTGAAGACAGTATATGACTTTGGTGATTTTATGAATTGGATATGGTATCCAGGTGGGCCATTCAAGAAGGCAGAAAATAGCTGGGAAACATGGTGGTATGAGGAGCAAGACCAATTAAGAACGACAGGCATTTGGGGCAAGCTGTTGGAAATCATTTTAGATCTTCGATTCTTCTTCTTTCAGTATGGCATTGTTTATCAGCTGCGTATTGCAGGTAGAAGTACAAGTATAGCTGTTTACTTGCTGTCTTGGATATACATGGTTGTAGCTGTTGGGATTTATATCATCATAGCATATGCACGAGATAAATATTCTACAAAGGAGCACATATATTATCGATTAGTTCAGCTTCTTGTGATTGTGGTCACAGTTCTTGTAGTTGTGCTTTTACTGGAGTTCACTCCGTTCAAGTTTATCGATCTTATCACAAGCTTGATGGCATTCATTCCCACTGGCTGGGGAATGATTTTAATAGCTCAGGTGCTGAGGCCTTTTCTACAGTCAACTGTCATATGGGAGACTGTAGTGTCCTTGGCTCGGCTGTATGATTTGCTGTTTGGGATTATTGTTCTGGCTCCTGTGGCAGTGCTTTCATGGTTACCTGGATTTCAGTCAATGCAAACTAGGATTCTCTTTAATGAAGCTTTCAGCAGGGGTCTCCAGATATCTCGAATACTGACTGGCAAGAAGTCTGTTTAAGATGTGATTGGAGGTAAATTTTGTATCATTCGTATGCTTAAATAATTTTCGTATACTCCTTCATAATTTTTTTTTGGAAGAAGCATGATTTTGGAAGAGCATGCTTCTTCGTTGACTGAATATGAAGACAGCATGATATTTGTTTGTGGTAAGTAGTGCTCGGAAGCTGAATTTTACCATTATACTGAAATTAATTTTGAAGTACAAATTGGAAAGTTGCTTATTGGAGCATTTTGATGTTGAGTTAGCCAGACAGCTTGGACCGTGCATCTTGGAATGTTGGTCTAATTTAAATCTTTCTATTTAGATGTAATATGTATGCTGTGTTTATTTACATTCATCTGGTGATATCAATTTGCAGGTCACCTAAGACATAAAGGTTACGAACTTGCTGGTGAGAGATGGGTTTCTGTATTTTTCCCACGTAGTAGTATCGAGAATCCTGTAACCTCTTGTTGGACCAGTACAAGAAAAAGGAAGGTTGGGGGCCACTAGTGTCTAGTGACAAGGCAGGATTCTTTGTATCAGTGATGAACGGGTGCCTACAGATAAACCCATGTAGGTACATGTCAAATGCATTATATTGTTTCCATCACTTCATTTCCAAACAATTTTAGTTAAGCAACAACCCATGTTACTTCTCTTTAGATGCTGATGAATCATGTGCTCGTTGTTTTAACAAGGCCAATATTTTATTGAATATGTGAAGAAGTTGTCCGTTGTGAGGCCACCTGAATTCTCCCCCATATAATGGCGTTATTCAATATTGGATAAGATATGCTATGCCTTTTTTATTACCTGAAGCTATGCATAATGTAGTTTTTAATTGATGAGTAATCTTGATGTTAGTATCTTTCATTCTTTGAGAATGCACCATTCTGCAATTTGTTCCAACTTAAATGATAGTTTCCCAAGTTTACTTTACAACATTCTTTTTCTGTGCAATTTCTGTGCTAAAATAAAAAAACAGAGATGCAGCAGCCCGCAGTAGGCCAAGCATGGCATGAGACGTCCAATATAAAACCTACTATACGTTGTACCTGATTATGGCGTTAGCCGTTGAAGTTCATATTGTTCTGTTTATCTGTTATTTGAGGTAACTATACTTATTCATATACTACTACAAATAAGGTGAGCTGAAATTAGTTGACAACCAAGGTGGGTTAACAGTTATATGGTCAACATCAAGCTTAGTGTACTGAATCTCTGTATGACAGTAAACTTCTGTGTAGGGTCTTTTATTGCAGAGTATGATGCTGTTTTGTGACGTTGCTTCTGTTTTTGCTTTGCAGCCAATGTTTATATCACATCTTTGTTCTTGATAAAATTTCAATTCAAATTTTGGTATTTATTCTCAGGTTATGCAATGTCGAAAACAAGGAAGGAGGCAACATTCTGTGGATGGTGGCTTATGTTAAATCACGCAACATTCTCATTGTGACATATTTATTGAGGAAGGAGGCAGATTATGAGCGTCGTCTACATCATCATGCTTCCTTATTTCCCTGCCACTAGTTGTGAATCTCTCTAGTCTAGAATTGTAATTGACAATCTACTTGCTGTACGTGTTGTCCATACTGGTTTGAATCCCATGCCCATGGCGCCCTGTTTAAAGTGACGCCTGACATGCTGCTTATTGAAGAGAAAATCACACTTTCTGACCCAAAAGACAGAATAGTTAATTTTATTTAGAATAGATTAAATGTACGTCTTTAAGGTTAAAAACTTAATAAAAAACCAGAAGTTCAAAAACTTAATTCTGTTTGGACCACGAAAAAAAAAAAATACAGTCAACTAATTAAAAAGAATTGTGCCCTTTTTCTATTCTTTAACACTGATACAGCCTTCCTTCGGGATTAACTAAGCTGTGAAGAAATTTCTCATAAAATGTCATCTTTTAAACGGGGAAAAAAATGAAAAAGCAGAGAAAAAACTCTTGGGTTGTAGTTGTGTACACAAGATCTGATAAGTCGTCAGCAGGTATTCTCAGAATAACGTCCCGAAAGAAAAGTGGATAATGCAAAGATTATATGAAAAGTGATTGCACACGAGTTCTTCATCAAGGGCAGAATCCTCTGTTGGCTGTTGCTATATTGTGAAGTGTGAACTGTATCTGACACTGCAATTTTGGCTTGCATAGTTCAATAAGTCTGAAGCTAGAAATCCTTGTTAAGAATGCAATCAAGATGATATCCGGCGATCACAAATCGTCATTACCAAGAACAGATACTTTCTCATAGGCAGAACTTCCTCCAAACCTCTTTGGAAGAATACATCGGCTGCCAAATCTCTGTTGAAGGTATACAAGGAGTGCAAATAGAACACCACCGATTGGTATTATGATGTCCCAGCCTGTGGAATAAAAATCCATTCTATGGTTTGCATATATGTATGATACAGCAAGGTACCATGCAGAACTGTGAGCTCTGTAAAGATCGTATGCATGGGGAAGTATACGAACAATGGTTGTCCCAACATAAAAAGAAGATGCCAGAGCCTTTCCTTCTGAATTGAATATTATGTTAAATAGAACTTGTGGGAGCAGAAAACCATCCAGGAGCAAACCTGCATAAGATTTGAAATCTTCCCAGAATGAAGGGGGCTGGTAAGGCTGAGCTCGAGGAAACCTAAACCTGTGGCGTGACAGCCGAAATGGTCTTAATTGGTGAGAATTCTTCCACATGTACGCGAACCAAGCAGTCAATCCACCACCGATGTACAATGGTAAAGTCATACAAAGAACCTTTTTTTCAGCAACCCACAAACCTGGCTGGTTTCCCTCACTCTGTCTTGAAGACCAGGTCAATTGCAGAAGACGCAATTCCAGAAGGAAGGCTATCATTGTCACCATCCTCACAACTACTTCTTTCATTTCAACCCAACCTTCATTCCCAAGAAAAACATTCTGCTGGCTATGGTTTCCCATGAACAAGGCTTCAAAGTTCAAAATCAGAGGAATCATGTGGCCTAGAGTAATAACAAGCAGCATCACAACCGAAATGTAAGGAAGCATATCTGGGTGATTTTTCACATGGAGGAGTTGCAATCCCACAAACACACAAGCAAGTGTGTTTGATACCAACAGCATAACGATCTCAAAATCCATCCTCCAAATAGATGCATCTGCTTGGCTTGTGTAAATAGAAATTGAAGACATCTGAAGAGGATCAAAATAATAAGGATCGGACTTTTGTCTAGTGCTTTCTATAGTTCCTTTAACAGATTCGTCTGCTTTTGCATTGACTGGAGAAAACTGGACATTAATCATGATGTCACAGTCCAGCGGCCCATTCCTTATCGGTATTTTGTCATTTGATCTCAGCTGCCGACATCCTGTCATACATAGGAGTCCAGTATTCCTATTATACATTCCTTCAGCACCAATTTTAACTTCAGCTGAAGAGATCTGGCCATCAAGCTTGAAATCAGGAGGAGGGTTAAAGCTCATTGTATAGCTGACATTCCACAAATTGATATAATTATCTGGTCGAATACTGTGTGCTCCCAGGCCTCCCATCGGCAACATTGTTGGAACCCCATACATTTGTCCATCATAACTTTGATCACCAACAAATAGTGGCGATGAGAATCCTGGAGCTACTTGTCCTCCGCTGTTTCTCACTAACATGCTAAATCGCATATCAGCAGAATATCCATCTGGATACGCTTTCCGCTTCCCACCATTGGTCATCTTTTCTGCACAATATTTTCTTACTCTGTCAGTTTCAGTATACATGTATTGGAAACCATGCAGACCTCTTGATGGCCTCAAGGAACCCTCCAATCGAATTTTACTGAAGTAACCAGATTCACCAACCCCTTTGTCACTCCAAATCTGGCCCAAAACAGTACTCCTGTTTCTCAAAGTCAAAACTGCAGGAAAGCTCAATGTGAGCTTAGTCAAGCAATCTCCAACATAAGGGTTACCCCATGCACCCGTGAAGTTCAAGATCCGACATGCGACCGCACAAAGCCGCTTCTGCTTCTCATCCCACACCCCTTCAGATATCAACGTCGTATTCGGATAAAATGGAAACACCACATCGTGGTAGCTGGAGTCAGGAAAACCCAACAGCATCTGAACCCTCCGCCTCTCCGAGCACCGGATGCCATAGAAATGCATAAACTCAGGCAACTCCTCGACACCCACACCAAGAGGATTGCAGCTGACACCACCACAGTTACTCCCATATTCCATTTCAAACCGATCCATGAGTCCATGAAACACAGTGCACGCGCCTTGGCGCAAGTTCCCAAGGGGCAAACTCTCCCCATCTGAATCACCACCACCACAACCATTCTCATCCCCATTCCCAGCTAATGTAAACGTATAATTCGGACTCAAGGACAAAGCCATTATCGAAATGGGTTCAAAGTAATTCAAGCTACTCCTATCATCAAAGCTTTCAAGGGTTCCAGTAATCAAACTGTCCAGAATATTCAAATCCAGAGGGTAACTAAGCTTAAGAACAACATTAGAATCACGCATGTTGATGTTACCATACGATCCCTTCCCAAACATGCAAAGCTTACCAGAAGAACGTGACCAGAACCCGCTCAGGGAAGCGCGCATCCACTGCGAAGCCCTCCAATTCGAAACCCTGCGGCCCGGGTAAACCCTCTTCTGCAGCAACCTACCAGGACCCACGCGAATCAGGTTCGGGTTCGGTCCTCGCTGCTGAAGATACAATTGCCCTCGAAGCTCGAAGACGTCGTCGTTTTGGGTACTGCGAACGACGGTTGTGCGAAACGAGATGCGCTTGGAGTAGAGGGAGGCGGCGGATCGGTTGAAGAGGCGGTCGGCACCGCCGGCGAAGTAGCCGGATTGGAAGCGGAGGGGGTCGGCGATTTCTTGGGGAGTGGCGGGGGCATGGTCGGGGATCGGGGATGAGGGGACAACGTCGTTGCAGAGGCGAACGTAGGTGGTTTGGGAATCTGATGAGGCTGAAGCGGAGGAGAAGGTGAAGAGGAAGAGGAAGAAGATGAAAATGGGGGTTTTTGAGGGGTTTAAGGGTAATGGGTCGGTACGAGTTACGCGAGATCTCTGCAATGGAGAAGGAGAAATGGAGTCCATTGCTGAACTGAAACTTAAGGGGTGAATTGCTGCATTGGTCCTGTACTCCTGTCTTTCCTATATTTGTTTGTTTCTTTTTTTTTTTATGTTAATTTAAATTTTATTTTCTTTAATACAAGTCTTGTCATGTGAGAGGAAAACAAAAATTAACACTTATTAAACTTTAGTCTTATAGTAGATCGATTCGACTCGATCCAGATTAATAACATGTTTCCCTTTTTGTTTGGAAAACTCCGTCACCCCATCCTAAATGTGCTATAATTGGAGTTTAATGGACTTCCGTATACATTCCCAAAATTGATGCATATTATCAAAACCAGGTTTATATCCGCCCGTCACTTGACATTGCAAATGCTACCCAAAATCCAATCAAGACTATAGCATTGCTATTGATTTCTAGGTCAATATTCCACAATTCCTCTGACAGCCACACAATAGCTGTCAAGTGTTAATACCTTCTCCAAACTCGCTAACCTCTTCTTTAGCATGTCATAGTTTACATTAACGAATCAAATTCAAACTAGAAGAGACACATACAGCAAATCAATCCAGAGATTGTGCTACTTATTTCAGCATTCCAGATGTGCAAGCCATTATGATACATATACACACCAGATGGTTTATTGGTACATCATCAACACTGCATACCAAACCACAGTAGTACTGAACACAGTGGGGACTGTTGTTTTAACTTGTAACAAGTACACATTTGATATTGTACAGATCCATGAAAACATAGTAATTACACATAAAGTTGGAATATCCTAGCCAGCAAGCTCGAGGATTACTCACAACTAAGAATCATTTATTTTTGCTGCTCAATAAATTGGCTGCAATCAATTCCCTTATCAGAAAATGCCTGTACAAGCTTAGGCAAAAGCTTGGCCAGCATAATTTTAAATCCTGTAGACGTGCCCTTCTGGTTTTCATCCTCAGTTTTTCCAGATCCAAAAGCACATCCAATGGGAGCCCCTTCAAGGTATGCCTTACAAGCAGAGAGTATATTTTGGGAGCGCTGCCTAAAGTGCTCTTCCACCAGTGCCTCAAAATGCTGCAACAGGCGATATTCAAAAGATTCATATGGCACCATTTTCTTTATAGGAATCTAGGAACAATATCACATACAGGCATCAAAACCCAGAAACTCTCGGTGTAATCTTAATAAAATGACAATGAAAATTGAAAATCTGCCAAAAATTAAGGTCATTCTAGAAAGGAAAGGGAAACTAAGGATCATTCACGCTTCTCAAGGATAGCCTCTCCATCATTTCCAAGTTCTGACTAGCAACTGCTCTTTGTAAAAATAAAAATGTACAGCCCAAAGACACAGAGAAACTCAATAACTACTTCAGATCTTCGACCATTTTATTTTCAGCAAGATGGATTCCTTCTGTGAAATCATAAATTTCATACAGATATGAAAGAAATCCAGGTTATGTCACAAAGCCTTTTCAGTGTCCGACACAACTAACATTCAGTGTCCAACACAACTAACAGGGCATGCCACACTTGAGCTATTATGGATGCTTTCATAGATCACTCTGAGTCCAGTGTAATAATAGAGGAAAACCAAGGTATAGAAATAGTCATTTTTACCTGGGGCGGATTTCTCAAAAGATATAACATGGATTTGCAGGTGACAAGGAAAGCATTCTCATTGTAGCTCACTGAGTTTTTCTCCCCTTCAGCCCTGCCAATTTGTTGATCATACCCAGCCTCATTGAAATAAGGTTTCTCATTCAAGACAAGGGCCTGCAGAGAGAGAAGGACTTGAAGGACTGTGGAGGCTCCAGGGTTCCACACTTCACTGGCTGTACCAGTCCACGTATTTAGGAGACTCAGACAGACTTTCCCCGATTCATACAGATTTGGATTTAATCTGAGCCCTCCAGAATGGTAGTGCACCATCTGCATGTGATTTAAAAGGCCAAATTGACAGGATTAGAGCTTGTTCAGAAACAAGTATGAAGTTTTTCTGTGTAAGGATGCCAGATGCTATATGGACTATGGAGGAGTTCCTCTCCGGAATAATATCAACAAGCACTGCAAAAGTAAACTAATTATTAAAAAGCTTACAGGTGGTTCACTGGGATACTGTGGAGGGAAACATATATCAAAGAAAAACAACCCATCATGATATGGTGTCCCAGATGCACCGACAATGGCTGCTCGCATGAGATCCATTCTTTCATCAAAAACACGGACATAAATAGTTTCTGTTTGGGTAAAGACAATTATTAGTGAATTTGCAGAAAATTTGATTTCTAAATAAAATTTTACAGCTACCACCAAATTAATTCCTATTTTGCAATAATCTGCCTGATCTGAGGGTGCTGGTCTTCCTGAAATAATACTTGTCCCAAATTTAATCTTCCCTATTTTACTTCCAAATGGCTAAAGGAATTAAAAACACTAGCAGCACCAGTTCAAATAATGACAGAGACTAGTGAAAGCAGTGATTGAAATGTACTTTTTAAGTCTAGAGTTTAAGCATTGTATAAAAATAAAGGATGCACAGTAGATAAAACAACATGGTTCAAAACAAATAAGAAGAATTGCACACCAGGAAGATTTTTCTCCAGGATACTCCATTCCTGCTGAACCTTTTTCACCCAATCTCTTTTTACCTACACAAAAAGGGAAGAAAAATCATTATCCTCAATGCTTTCATTGTAATTATATGTCACTGTAATTGCTGATGTGTCAATTTCTAACCTGAGATAATGCCAACCCTTTCCCCTCATAAAAAAAATGGTGGTCTGACCAAGTATCTATTATATCAAACTGCTTCAACTGACCAGAACTGTTGCTGTCTAAAGAAACTGGAAAATCATTCCTCTCATGAATCTTAACAAATTCATAGTATGGAGTTCTGTCTTCAGTTGACTGCAACCCATTCACTGTATGAGATTCAGCGCAGGGGCCACAAGTTTCCATATCTTTCTTATCAAGAAAATCAGTTTCTTTTCCCTCTTCAAATGTGGGGACTGGGGAAACTGCTCCAGCAAGTGAAGTCACGCCAAGTGTTTGGAATATGCTGGCTTTTATGCTGGAGAAAAGTTCAAAGGCTGCCTGAGGAAGGGAAAAGGAACTACACTCTCCTGAATGCTTTTCGTGATTCCCCCTACCACCCTCACAATTTAACAACTCCTAATAATCAAAAGTGAAATTCAGCTTATCATCAGACAATGGCCTTGGTAAACTCAACAATTAATGTCATTGACAAATGTTATTTCAAGACAATAACTATGCATAATTTTAATGAATTTAAAAGTTCCTTTTTATTTGCTCTTGCTAATAACTGCCTGACTTTTCATTACAATTTCTAACATGAGGCAACTGTATCTCAATGTCCCAATTAAACAACTCACATAAAAAATGATGGCATGCAACCATACATAAAGTACACATTATACTGATATGGATGCACATAGATAAAGGCATATGGAGAAATTGTTGTCCCCACCTTTCCCTTCTGGTCAGAAGGAAGACTTCCATTTTCAATCATCTCATGAGTCAACTCCTCAATATTTACTTCATAAGGACCAGGGGTTGCAGTTGAGTCTTCATGTTTATCAATTCGAAAAATTTCATAAGGTACAACCTGTTGGGGGAACAAATTATAAAGACTTCCTGTAGGTAAATGGCTACAAAGTGAAGTATAAGAAAGACTTAGTAACTAATATTGGTGCCATCTCAGTTAAGCAAGATCATCAAATATATAGGATGTAATCCAAGTTCAGTGGTTGTAACTTATAAGTTATTTGATGATCACTACCACATCCAATTTTGACAAAGAAGGGAATAATTTATCTATTGTATGACAAAAGACTGGGAATGATCATCCTAAACTTACCAACCTTAACTACACAAAGTAGCTGCTATAAAACAATACTGGCTTCAGCTTAGAAAGATCTTATATCTCAGAGGCACACAGCCACAAACAGCTAGAAAAACATTTCCAGGTAGAAGGCAGGACAGGAGGAGAGGAGATCATTAAGCAAACAGGATCAATCACTATCTGTTAAAATTGTTCATCTAGATAATACAGATTTGGAAGCATGAACTTCATGAAACTTATATCACCACATAGAGCCAGTAGCATCATTAACATATTGAGCACAATATATTTGTTTTCATACCTTCGTTGTTAAACCAGTAGCCCATTTCACCTCTACATCACCATCTTTGAAACCTACAACATTACCAATACAGGACAGGTAATAGTCATCAGAAAACTTGTCCTCGTAACTGATTTCATCCCGGTTTCTCAGAGGAGCCTCCACATTCAAGTCAGTCACTGACTTTGCATTATTTTTATCAGCTTGGGAATCAATCTGTTTCTGAGCCTTGAACACAATATCACCAAAACAGCAGGAATAATCTGGGTGCTCAACAAGTTCGTATGCACTTACAGTTTCCACCATTGTGTCTCCAGCCAACTTATCTGGCTTAGATATGTGAACAGTTTTCCATTGTACCTTTAGAGTATGCTCTTTTGCATCCACAGACAGGACAACACCCCATCTTTGACTGCTAGGCTTAAGAGGATCATCAGAAGCACCTTTTTCCAGCACAAACTGCTCAGGCCAAAACTCATGAGTGTTTATGACATTCACTGGGATTAAATTCTGTGGATCTAGTTCCAAAGTATGTTCACCATTTTGCCACACAACATCAACTTTGGTCTTTATCTTCCCAATTATAAATAATTCCCCAATATTAGAGTTAAGGTTTCTTCTCTTGTGGCCTCTTGCCATACTATGCTCAGCAGAAAGATCACTGGTAGATGCATGTTGAACCATCTGTTCCTTTTGTTCTGCAACTGGGAGCATGCACCAGTCACCAAGCTGCCAGTTTGCATGTGGAAAACAAGACAGTAAGGCCAGGTTTCTGAAATCTTGCCAGCATGGAGGAGCATTGACATCAAAATTGGAACCAAAAAGAACAGAAGCAACCCAGTTAACATAAACCAGACCAGCTTCCACAGCATGTACAGTTCCTTCATCTTGATTGTGTCTCCAAGTGCCACATAGCCATCTAGCTGATTTAGAAGCAGTGGAAGACTTAACCTTTACTCTCTGGCCTGGATAGTATGGATATTGCGAATCCTCAAGAGAATTATGAGTCAATGGTAAAACCTTCCCTTTTTCCAAAGCAATGATCTCACATTTTGCTCCATCATCAAACAATACAGTCACTTTATCCACCACCCTTTGAACCTGACCAAGCCATGGCCCCTTGATTACATAATCACCTTCTGAAATGGAGCGAATCTTCAGAAGTTTCTTGGAGTTCACATTTTTTAATACGTTTCCTTGAACATTTTCCAAATCCACAAACATATCAACACTAACAACCCTGCCCATCTGTCCAGATGGGTCTGACAACAAGCAGACCACATCCCCATGAACAAATGTCCTCTCAAATGAGAGAAAATCATCAATCTTTCCAATGCTTTCTTCTAAACTTGATAATATGCTCCGTGCTTGTCCACCATATACAAGATCAATATCCTCTTGATCCTCACTGCTGCTGCTCTCACTGAAAGTTTCCCAATCCGAATCAGCAATGTACGAATCCATTAACTAGATGTCTGTCATAATATGTCCATAGTAACATTAATGACATAATTACAAGATAACGACTTAATTACACAAACAATAGGAAAGAATAGAGTTGGAAGTCAATAGACAGGAATACTCACCGGACTCAGAAAGAGATGGAATCAGAATTAATCAGCAACCACGAATATCCTGTGACGAAAGCAGACAACCTGGCAATTAAGAAGAAGATATTTAACTCTCAGTTAATTTTCTTCGAGTGATCTATGCATACAGAAACTCATTAGTAATCTCATTTCCTTATTACCGAAAACCTTGAGCAACTAATTTATCAGACTAGACAGAAATTTTTGACATATCCATGAAGGAACACTGACAACAAATATGAATTCAATAAGAACCTTACCTTCTGAACCAAATAGCATCATCAAACCCCAGCGTCAATAAGTATAGTGATCCGCAACAGCTACGACAATCTTGAATTCAAAGGATAGTTGTGAACAATGCCTGATTGATACTGCTACTTGTCACAGATAAGTAACCCAGTTTCTTAAAAGGATTATCTTGATAACTGGAACTTGAGATCAGATGCCAAAGGAGCTTAGCCCAATAGGGTTAATTAGTGTCTAACAAGGACTACAAAATGCCAAAGGAGATTTGCCCAATCTGGACTGAAATTTCTACAGAAAGAAACTCTAGAAGTTTCCAACACCACAATTATCAGATGATTTTTTTCGGTTTTTCGGAATAAATTATAGAAGCTAGAGAAAGCAGACAAAATAACCAAAAGATGCCAAAGGAGATTTGCCCTAGTGAAAGTGTGGAGTTCCTAATGGAATTACTTCAGACCTTTTTTTTCTTTTGTTCCAAGGAAATAACAATATTATTTTCAAATATTTTCACTGCCAGGAATCCAGCCAGAGGAAATTAAGTAATTTTTGCCAAAGGAGATTTGCCCAACACAGCTAAATCTTCAAACATAACTAAATTCCAGAAGGTTAATAAATTTGCCTCTTCCAAGACTGGAAGCTATATTGCCAAAGGAGATTTGCCCCACAATGTGTCCAAACACTATCAAGTCCATCCAGTGACCCCTCTAAAAGAACCATGTCGAAATTGAACCACATTTGCCAATTCGCCATCACCGAAAGTCAAAAGAGCTTCAATTATGAGATCGTATAAAACCCTGCAACACCAGGCCTAGTGAAAGTGAACACTTCACTCATTTTCAATATGAAAAGAAAATGGAAACACCAAAATAATGAGATTGCAACCATAGCAGTTAAGCTGAAAATATTTTGAAATACATCATCTAATTCAGGAAGCAAGATAAAAGTCGGGACTTGGATTAAATTAATGAATTACTTTTAGTGAATCAATTCAAAGAAATGCAACCTGAAGGGATCATGTGTTTTGATTAAATAAAACTTTAAAGATATATTTGAAAAATTACAACTAAAATTTTTTACTAAGATTCCTTCCATATATGTAAAGATGCATGCAAGTTAAAATTGCCGCTTAATTAAGCACACAATCTATTCTAGCACCCAACATCAGGTCACTTGGCCATAGATTTTGAGTTACCATAAGCCATATTTTCGGCACATCAGAATTTATGAAAATTAAAATTAAAAACAAAATTCAAGTCCCGCAGTCTCTAGTTGCTCTTTGAAACATATAGAGAGAGAAAAATAATGGGGGATCAAACTAATCCACAGAAAAGAGTGCTATTTATCATCCATTAACCAATTTATAACCTCTGGTTATCAAACAAACCACAAGTTAAATGATTTTATTTGTTGAACCTATAAAAAACAGCAGTATTGAACTCAGCACAATAAAAATGCCAAAGACCTAGCATCGGAGAGAAATTACACATAGAAACTCTGGTATCTATTAACCCCAACAAACAAGTAAATCCAACCCAAGAGATAAAAGCCAAAAAAAAAAAGGCAACTTTGCAGAGGAAGGTACTGTACCATTGGCAGCACTGAGATGGTTGAACACATATAAGGTATCACAGACAAAAAGCCCTATGAGTTAAAACGCCAAAAGAAGGAACTTCACCCCCACAACATAACAAGCTGAAAGAAAAGAAGGCTGGTTCCTACCATGGAATTTTGATGCAATTTGAGAAGAAGGGGTTTCTATTCAGATAGGACTAGTCCCACGCCCAGTCCCACCATCCTCCACTCCACCACCGAACTTGGAAACCATTTTGTACTTGAAATGAGGGGACACACATCACATACACACTCCTCTCTCTCTCTCTCTCTCTCTATTTCTCTGTGAAATGGTAAGACTTTATTTGAGAGAATGTCGGAACTAGCTTGGACTTAAATATTGATGATGGTGGGCTTTTTCCATTCAACCAATAAGGAAAAGCATCTGCCAAACAGTACAAGACACATACTGCTGTTGTAGTCTTGTAGACACCGGACAGTTTAGCTACAGTCAAGATAACATATTACGATTTGGAGTTATATTATTTGTCCGTAGGTAGGAAAACACATGGTGCTAACTCATTTCCTACCCAGCATTTGATTGCATGGGGATCATATTTAAATAAAATTTATTATTCATCCAATGACGAATAAAACCTGAGTTGAAATGATGTCCTATACAACATTTAACATAACTCCAGGTTAGATGGTGTTGTGTGATTAAAACAGGATCGAGGATTCACGGTTACTAGTTTCCAACTACAATTGTTGGAACAAACATGAGCACACTCTCAAAATAGTTTATTGAATTTTATGTTTAGTAGATTAAAATAGTCTCTAATGACTAAGAATTATCATTTCAGTCATGATGTTTTGCTCTAGTTAAAATTAGCTTTTAACATCATATTTTACTTAATCGAATCAACTCTTAGAGAGTACTTATATTAGCCAGATTATTTCTTAATATATAAATGTAGGAACTTATTTGATTAACAGATTCAAAATTCTCAAGAGAGCAATCCAATCATACTGGCCAATATACCCTTTTGTCCCCTGTGGTCCTTTTCTATTAGATGTTACAACGAAATCCATTTATCTTATGATCGTACCGGAACGTGGTGCAGTGGTTTCTTTTGGCAATAATTGAAATAAATAAATAATGGGTCAATGGTGATATTCTTTTTGAGATGTTAATGTTTACTACTTTGGATATTAATTTCATCAATATTAATGTAGTGACAAAGTTTAATTTTAGGTTTAATTATACTGCAAGTCTTTATAATTTCACTCAATTTTTAATTAGGTTTTTATAATTTAAAAGTTTTTAATTAAATTTCTATATTATATAAATTTTTTTAATCAAGTCATTGAGAGTAATAACAATTACAAAAAATAGAATATTCCTAATATATGTCATCTCCTTTTACCTCATCTGTCTTCCCTCCCCACCACCCACCATCCAAACCACCAAAGGCGGAGACCCCCCTCCATGCATTTATCATTATTATCAATAACCAATCTTCCTATGAAATACAACACCAAAAAACCCAAGCAAATGAACTAGGAAGCACCAAAAGCCAAGAAAATGATCAAACAAACCCATAGAGTCTGCCCATTGGACCACTCCCAAGCATAGACATGTACACACTAAGCTAAAAGAACTAGGAAGCTAACATAGTAACAACAACTATATTGAGGGAGGCCCTTGCTGTTGGCTTCAGTGATGACAGTGGCAAGGTCGGTTCTGCGGTACTCGAGGACGATCACAATGTCTCCGTCGTCGAGCTAGAAGTACTTGTGTAATACGATGACGTTTGGGGATCCCTGTAGCATCTGCAGCGCCTCGATCTCCCAAAAGGCAACTTGGTAGTCATAGATCTCTTCGAGGGAGACGACAAGGTTGTCGGAGAAGCAGCAACCACAGCTGAAGTTGATATGGGCACCGGAGCCGACCTACTCCATAATTTGATACTTGGCGATGATTTCGGATCGGATGTGAATGCTCAATCTTTTTGGTAGAGTCCGTGTCCATGTTGGATAGTCCCTCTACTCACTCACTCCCTCCTTGTGCTTCTATCTGCCTCTGTATAGAACACGAAGGTGGAGAGGAAGTCAAGGAGGAAGGACCATGTTGGGTGGGAGACCAAGGGGTGGGAGAGGAGGAGCATAGCATTGAGGCTACTGAGGCAGAAGCAGTGGAGGGGAGGTGGAAGATGACGCGAAAGGCAACGTTGCGGGCTGCAATTGTCACTGCAAAGAGGCTGCATTTTGGGGCTTGAATAGGGATGACGAGGATATTAGGAATTGGTGGAGGGTTGGGTATTTGGAGAGAGAGAATGTGATTGGTTTATTTTTAGTGGATTATATTAAAATGTTGATTGATAATCCATACTATTTTTAGCCATAGATTTTCATTTTATATGCATTGTATGATTTAGATAAATAAGTATTATGGTACACCCAATTTTATTAGCTACACCATAATTTTGTTGGAAATAGTTTTTTGTAATGGTAGGGATTTAATTGAAAAATTTTATATAATATAGGGATCTAATTAGAAAATTTTAAATTATAGAGACCTAATTAAAAATGGAGTAAATCTATAGGGATCTGCAATATAATTAAACCTTAATTTTATTATCTTTGTCTAATAATTATATTCTAATTATGAGTCTTTTTTTTCGGGGTACCAGATGAAGTATAGGCACGGCAATGAGCTTCTAAACTTGATCTTGGGGGAGAATATATGCATAAAGTTAAAGTCATTCGCTAAATTATCTAGAGGTGGTGGAATAAAAAAAGGGAAAGTCTATTGTTCTAAAATCAAGAGCATATTGTCATAATACTGTCATTGATCAATATCCTCATATGATCGTGATAAAAGCACTCAATCTCAGGAATCTAATAACAATTTGTAGCAATTAAGCAAGGTTATCTCAAGGTTATTCTCTTGGATATCCTATTAAACATGTTACTTTTCTATGGCCACAAAGAATATTCTTGGTGATTCAAAATTGAGTGGGATGATTTCACATAAAAACTAATGTGGCATTAGCATGATCACAAGACAAAGGGACAACTCTTTAGGAATGTATGTAGAAACAAGCAAGTCGTTCAACCCCTTTTCCCTATTAGTACTAGACTGCACACGCCACATAGACAACTTCCTCATAGATAATAGTCATAGAGGACATTAGGAGCCAATCAATTTGGTTGTTTGAAGTGATGAACCAAAAGATTAGAAGCATTTTCTTTTTACCAGTTGCCATTGTTGAAAGAATGTGACGTGTCCCTAACAGCACTATCTAGTCTTGATGGAAAGGTAGAGCACACCACTAACTGAAAATGACCATTTCCTAACAACTTTTTGTCCACTTCCTATGACCATATGGAGTTTTAAACCAATTCTTTTCTCTTTTTGTTGGGTGGATTTCAGATTGACTGTTCCTTTTGGACCTTTTTGTGCATGTGCCCTGGATTTGATTCACAATTCCAACGACCCTTTGATGATTGCTTGGGACCAGGTTTGGAGACATGAAGGGTTCTTTATTAACTAACAATCATTTAAAAAGTAAATACGCTTGGTGAAAATGTTTGGACTACTTCTGATGTTCCTAGTTTATCCACAACCTTGGTTCAAGTACTAATCCAAGACAAAGTCTTCAACTTCTCTTGATTTCAATCGATGGAGTCTTTTCTTTTCATGCATCATAGAAGATTTTGCTTTGTCCTTGATATCATCCTCAAGAGAAGGCGACTAAGCCGTCCTAATCAGGCCAAAGGTCACGAGTTCCTTTCACAAGCTTGAACTAATTCATTACCACATTGCTTGTGTCATCAAAGGTTTGTAAGTATATGCAAGAAATTTCGGAGTTTTTTAGTTTGTCTAAATGGCAAGCTCACAAATAAGGCCAATCTTTTCATACAATTATGGTGGGGCATCTCTGAATTTATTGGGCAGGAGGATCCACAGTGTATGATTTTTCTTCGTTTTTTAATTTTGGCATTAAATTATTTGCATAGTGGCTTCTTGCATTTAAATAACTAGCTAGGTAAAAGCCACCGAGGGGTAGTTTACATGATCGACCTTCGTTCATATATTGTTATGATCTTGGTTCAATTATTAAGTTTTCTCAATTGATAGGTAATCAATAAATGCTTTTATAAGTGATTAATAAACTCGATGATATATCCTAGACTGTTTTTAATTTTTTTCTCAACTTAAACTTTTCATCCGCCCCCGAAAAAGGTAGGGAAAAGCCTATAGGACATCCCTTAGAGGGCACGGGCTCGAATATTAGAGACTACAATTCCTTCTTGTGCAATTGAACATTTTATGTTTTCTGTGGCATGCAATATAGTCTGCAGAATATGACGCCAATTTTCAAGGAATCTGGTGAAAGCCACATTGGTCGACTTTTGACAACACGGTTTGAGCCACGTGTGCACCACTATGATTAAATATTTCTGAAATGGGTGTGTACGTGGCGCTTTTGTTTGTTGCGTGTGTGTGTGTGTGTGTTTGTGCGGATCTCTCTGTCATGGCCATGCCAAACGAAAGGTATTAACCGATGAATGTGGAAGTGGAACTATTCTACTGCAAAATATTATTCCACCACTAGTGAGAATTTCATTTGGTTTTGACTTATAGAGTATTCTTCTCTAGTGCACTATTGCGACTAAAATCAGTAGCAAAACTAGAATTGTAATATACGTTTCTTTAGTAAAGAGATCACGCTTGCGTTAAAATTTCTTGCAAGTATATTTATGCTTGAGTGCGGAAAACATCACCTAAAAGCGTCTATCAAAATCTTGCGTTCATGCTAATCCCGAATCAACCCTCGGCCCCCTTTTTGTTGAAAAAAAAAAATTATTCTAATATAAAAATAAGTGTTTAATTAGAATATTCACTCTATTATTATTAAATATCATAGTAGTTTTTATTATTCTCACTCATCTATCATATTTAATGATAATAGAACGAGTATTCTAATTATACTTTTATTTTTTAAGTGTTGGAAAAAGATTGCCCTTTTATTTATCAACGTCTCTCTCTAAAATATTGTGTTTACCTCACTCCTTGGGTTCACATATATGCTGTACTAGACACACATGAAAATAAAGTAAATCCCATTTTGATGTCATTCTAACTTTCTGTACTTGCTGCCAAAAATTACAATTAGAGTGAAATATCAGACCTGAGATTTTGAGAACTTTACCAGAACCCAAAAAATAGATCAGTGGCCAACAGCACATGTTCATATCTAGCTCACTAAATGAATGGCTGAGAACAAAGCCGCTGTCTAGATCGACTGCTACAGAAGTGCCAAGCTTGGCTGTTTATTGCCTACAATTTAAAAGGGGAAGTTCTTATCAAAAGAAGACACTTTGAGCTCTGAAGAAGATCTAGGATCAAATTGTATTGAGAGAGGATATGGTGGCAATCACAAGACAATAATAGGAAACCAAGATGTGGTGTCAAAATTTTGAAAGATCCATAACAAGAAGATAAAGAGAAAGAGAAAGAGAGATGCTCTTCATAAATTATAAACAATCATCAATTATAACATGGTAATTATGACTAAAGCATGCAGATTGATACTTCAATTTCGATTTGTTTGTTTAGGAGAAGTTTAAATGCATGTCGAAATATATATATATATTTATTTATTTATATATTTTCAAAACTACCATTATTTTGATGAGAGCCTAATTGACTGTCAATAAGTTAAACAAAAGTCGATCATGCTTTGAAGCAAAGTCATTTGGGCAGAACACCTTTTCTCTTTACACAACTAAGTAGTTATATTTGGCAACCTCTTGCATTTTGGAAAGGGTAGAAGACAACGAGAAGTTGGGGGCAGCCTTTGCGTTTAAAGTAGGGGAAAAGGTAACTTAGTTGTAAGAAACAATACCCTGATCTCTATCCTTTTACTTGTCCAGCATTCAGTCATCAATATTTTTTTTGTCCCTCAAACCTATATATGAGTTAGTGCATCCACTCTGACTTGCAATTCAGAAAGGGGAAGATGGCAGAAGGAGAGGGATCCACTGGCTAGCAAAATCTTTTGTTTATTGCGGAATAAAGGTAGGGTTACAATTGGTCCTCCACTATTAGTAAATAATCATTTCAAATCAATTTTAGAACCACTACTAGGAGGATAGTGCTTCGGAAAGGCACAGAATAGGTTCACTAGCAAGGTGGACTTTCACACATGCATTTGCTTACAATTTAATGGCCTTTATTTTTAAATTCAACTTTTCTGAATGTTCTTAGGATCTGGGAAAATGTTTAAAAGAAAAAATGCCGCCCCTGCATTTAGTAGACCAAACAAACAGTAAACCATATAATTATTGCTGGGATATGGAAATTAAGCGGGATAAAATGAAAAAAAAAAAAAGAACTCGGCTTACAATGATTCAAGAGCATATAAAGTATCTTTGGTTTAGAATACCGAGTTGAAATTTTTTTTTATAATTATCAAATTTATGATTACATGCTTTTTTCTGTATAAATTTGTTATTAAAGTATGATTCATTAATTTGTACTTTTTAAATAATATTTTCTAAAAGAACTTAAATATATTTTTAATTCTTGAAAAATAAATGAATTTTGATTTTGATCCCTAATTTTTTTTATTTTATTTTTAGTTTCAATCTAAATATTTCTAGTATTGTATGATTTTAGCCTCTGTCATTGGTTTAAATAATTACTAAAAGATTACATCTTCATCCAATCTTATATGACCATGTAATATTATATGACATATCATAATCCTATGGGTTAGGTGAAGTTGGTTATTGGATTGTGCCTAATAGGTTATTGGATTAGAGTTTTGACATAAAATTATAATATGCCACGAAAGATGACAGCTGCATCTAGGGATGTACAAAGGATATCTTGGACCAAACTTGAACCCCGTCTGATGTTTAGATTGGTGGATCAATTTTTAAAACTCGAACCGACCAAATAATAATCTGACTAATAGTCAAGCCAATCCAGTATTTAAATAACAAGAGAATTTAGACACTATACATAATAAAATTATAAAATTTTACAGGTAAAAAATAAAATTTAAAAGATATTTTACAATATCTGTTTTGAAACAAATCATATTGATGTAAAAATAACATCAAATTATGTAAAATATATTAATTAAACTATAAAATCTTATAACTTTTTAGTAATGATTATAAATATATGTGTGTGTGTATGTGAAGGAATTATTTGACTTCAGTCTCAGTTAGACCAACTTGAAGTATAACTCAAACTCGGCTCGAAAAGAACACTAAGTCAAATTTTAAGACACAAACCTGATCAATAAACTTCAGGCTGGATTGTTGAGTTGAGCCAAGTTATGAACACCTCTATTTAGCCCAATGTTTAACATAAATAGACTAATAATAACAACTAAAATCAAATAATTTTATTTAGACCAAAAGGAAAAAAATTCAAAAAGCAGAGCTAAAATTAACTTTAAAAACTTATGTAAACCTTTGAAAAATAATTTTAATTTCTATGTATTGATAGTGTAAAAAAAATTTACACTGATATCCAATATTATATATTGCCATATTAATAAATTAAAAGTGATTAAGTCTTATATCTACTACTTAAAAAGTCATATATACATATAAAATAATTTGATTAGATGATAAAATATATAAAAATTAATCTCTTTAAAAATTATCTTTATTCATTTTTCCAAAGATTCTCACCTAAATAGGTGCTAAAACATACACGCATTCGGAAATGGCTTGCGCCCTTTCGTGTTTTATTATTATTATTATTTTTGTCAATGAGATGCTCTGTCGTTTCTTCATTTGGTATGAGAAGTAGTATTACTCTCTCCCCTTCATTTACCAAAATGTAGACTATACAATGGGATTAATATAAAATATAAAAAAGAGACCATACAATTTGATTGATTTACTTTTGTTACTTATAGTCCACTTCACCTATTTGTAATTAAATTTGAAAATTTGAACATCCATCCACTACAAAATTATTGCATTACCACTTTAGAGACAATAAACAAATATCATCACTTTCCATTGAAACCCAACATTGTTTTTCTAGGTTTAACACTCTTTATGATACTATATATAGCGCTTCACTATTCAGTGCATTTTGATGTATATCCTACTTGGAAGAAGACTATCAACATGATAGCTCATTTCTTTGTTGATTAAAACGGAAATCCTTTGCTAATATTGGCCCATGTCTGCCTAATTGATAGATTATTCCGGGGAATAAATTTTTTTATAAATGACACAAGTCTAATCAAAATCCACCATGTACCCCAACAATTAAAAAGAAAACTACATTTGTAGGTGTTGACGGGGTGCCTACAGTGCAAGCAAATTAAAGTAGTAAGTAGTCACATTATGTAGCAGCGAGTTCATCGCAATCTCAACCCATAATATTAAATCAGATAACTTCAAACTTTGCTCTTTTTTTGTTTTTTTGAAATGATATATATTTTTGTATATTATGTGGTGGCCAAATTATATTTATGAAGTGGGAATTGCTGCTGCAACAACAAAGTTCATTAGCATAATCATGATTTAAACGAAAGTGGGAGCGGGGGAAGTGCTTTATGTACAGCATGCCAAGTCCCTATATAGTTAGAGTAGACTGATTGATGTAGAGGTGAGCGCACACACACCCACTTTGTTCCAAGAAAGGAGATATAAGATATTCTTCCTTTACTGATCAATCTTCTTGACCCTTGCAATGACCCACGCAATACACAGAAATTGATGGTTACTGTGAACTGGAATATGAGAAAAAAAAGTTTATAAATAGTCATAAATGTTTTATTAATAACATTTTAACTACATGGACTTTTAGAAGGCTTGTATTCGAAAACTCAATGATTTGGTAAGCTGTATATTGGCATATCATTTCCACTTTTGCATTTCTAGCTGATTTATATAGTAATTAAATTGATGATCGTGTATCTGAGTTAGATCAAAGCTAAGTTAAGTTTACTGCTTCATCCTTTAGTCACTTAAATTTTCGTTTAACATGCTTAATAACAGGTGGCCTTTAAGGTGTGCTAATAAAGTTTGAGTATATTCAATGTTCTCAGTTGGCCATCAATTTCATAGGTAAACTCAACGATTTAATTTAAAATTTAAAGCTCCTTATAACATTTATCTCTCAACCTAAGAAAAAGGAGCATCGTCTCTCTTCCCCATAAATCAGGGGATAGGTATCATTTAAAATTGCCTACATCTATCCTAGTTGCAGGCCTATGACAATTTGATGATGTTGATAGTTATATAATAGAATCCCCAATTTGCAAGAAATATGTTAACCGTAGTCAAAATATCCAGATTTCAAACTTAAAAAGGAGTATATAATCTTCCTAAACAAAAAAATTATAAATAATCAAATATTTTTTAAAAATCTCATATAAATACAATAATTTAATTAGATAGTTGTATAAAATATTTTCACACTATCAATATATTAAAATTAGTCTCTTTAATAATTACTATAAATGAATATTTTAATTATCATATTTTAAAAAATTATATAAATACTTTGAAAAATTTATTACTTAAATATGTATTCAGTGTGCCAATTATGATAAAAAGTAGAAGGAGGAACTATCAAGATACATAATAAAAATAAAATTATAATAATAGAGTATTTTTATTTTCATGTCTAATAGGGTAAATTTTTTTGCTTTTTTTTTCAGTTACATAAAATCAAATCTGTCTACCCGAATAATCTTTTAAATAGTAGATACATGAGTTAATCACATTGATTAATATAATAATATATGATTAGATAATGATGTAAATCTTCTTAAAGTTATTATTTATTACCATATTTTTTTAAATGTCTACGAGTTTACGCATTTAAAAAATATTACTTTAAAAATATATGTTAGTAATCATATATAATTAAATAAAATTTATGATTAATATTGAATAATAATAAATTAGCAAAATATGTTTAAAAAAATTAATAAATATTGCATACGATCATTGCAGTAAACTAATTTACTCAACGAAAGTAACAAATAATTTATAGTTGATAGCAAAATCAAAAATCTAAACTAGTTAACTCGTTAGTAGAGTCAAGTGTATACCAATTTTGTTAGAATTTACTTAATTATTCACGAGTAAACTTATTTTTTCATGATAATATTATAAACTCATAAGAGTTTAATGGTCAACTCAAAAGGTTGGTACCCACATTATTTATCATTTATCATAAATAATTACTTCATTGTAATATTCAATTAATATTTATTTATATAACAGATTTATTATGAAATGTTTAAATCCAAGTAATCATCGTCAATTTTTAATATTATTTATGAGTTTAACTTCTACGTACTTGACTTTGTAAAATAATTTTATAAAAATTTAAATACAGTTTTTAAATAACAACAAAATAAAATACAATAAGAGTTGACTTAAATTAAATAAGAGTAACTACTAATTTTTTTCCAAAAAAAAATTGATACAATAAGGAGTTGCGAATGGAGGAGGCACATGATGGGGTAATATAATGTGCTGGTAGGACACAAGGACATGTCACTGTTTCGATGCTACGAAAGATGTTTGTAGGTATAGGACATTAATGTAATTTTATTAGTAATATATTTCTTATTATTAAAATTGTTTATCAGTTCACTTGAAGAACACGTGGTTCTATTTCATGCATAGCTATAGTAAATGTGTCGTGTACATGTTATAATCGTTAGATCTTCATTTTATTTTTGAATTTGTTTTTTCAACGGCTTGATGTTACAGGAACATTGAATGTTCCTATATTCACTGGAACATTTTAAACGCAAGCTTAATAATATGCTCGAGAGTAATGTTATGCAACCAGAATTTTATATAAAATACATGCAAGTAGTTGGATTAAATATAGTCGTACAACCTCTTTATTCATCCAAAGTTGTTACTTATGTCACAATATTTTAACATTTATTTTCTGAAAAAAAATTTAAATGTCTAGCATTTTTCTATTTTTAATGATAATTATTGAAAAAAAATTAACGATAAACATATACTTCTATTATGATTGTCACAAATTTACACATATTGCATAGTGATTTAATTGCAGAGCTGTGAGAGAGGGGTCCATTCAGAGATAGATACAGTCATGAATAGGATTCCTCCATGCTTAACATGTATTTTTCATGATGTGGAAAAAGCCTTAAGACAGAAATTAAAGCTGGTAGTGTGGTCTAGCCAATGAGATAGTGGTGGGGAAGAAAGGGGCCAAACGGTGTTAATGGTCCCGCAGGGAAAAGGCTCATCCTAATCCTAAAAGGTCAACCATGGTGATATATACATGTTAATTTGCACATTCCCTTTTGCACTTCTCTGTTCAAAAATCAAGTACAAGAGGGGAATGAGATGTCAGCAGTGGATAGGGTCTGATCCTAAATTCTGTCACAATAGTAATAAGAAATTGTGGAAATGTAAAGTTCAGTCATCATCTCTATCCAAAGTTTCATTTCGTAATAATCTCTAGTTACTTACTTTGCATAAAGGGGGCGCCATCAAAGAAAGAGATTTCATAAGACTCAGAAATCATTAACAACCCTGTGAAAAGAGCTTTCCTTTGGTTGTTTTCTAATTTTATCTACAAGACGAGCAACCATATATACTTTTGGCGGTTATCGGATAAGGCGAAGTCTGAACGAGATCATCAACAATATGATATTCAAATTTTTGAAACTAGGTATATAGTAGTATAGGATCTCATCTGAGCTATAATAACTTTTCTAAAACAAAAATACTATTATATTTCAACACCTAAAAATATATTTCTAAACAAAAAATTCACTTCATTATTACTAAATATGATGGTAATTCATACTATAATAATAAAATGGGTGTCTCACATAAATATCTATTTTTAAATATTAAAATAATATTAATATTTCTAGAAACAGCTGCAAAGGTAAGGTTAGGTTTGTATACCAAGAGCAGCAAACTAAGTAACTTGTGAATAAAATCACCCAAGCTTTCACCACATTTAACATCTTGATTTGATTTCATATTGCAAAAACTAACCCGTTTCGAAAAATACAGCAAATTATTGATTCGTGATGGCAGAATTGGAGTGAAGCTAACTTATTATTCCACCTCATGATTGCTTTTAATTAGAGGCTAAATTGAATGTGTGGTTGATCACAAACCACTCGTAATCAAGCTGAATAAACTATATGTAAGAATATATATGTGGACTTGTATATATACGACTGTATATTGTGTGCTATTATAAAATTTGGCCTAAATTAAAGTGATGGGCCTTAATCATCTCGTTAAGTATGAACTTATTATGTGTAAATATCATGTTATCCAATTACTAATTTTATGATGAGCTGAATTAGAAAGTATGATTTATTCAGTTATAAAAAGTTATGGTCCTTAAGTTATACGCATGCGTCTTTTCCTGACATCTCATCATCAGAAAAGGGAGAGCCGTCGTCTCTGAAGGATGTGTATCAACTTGGAAAATGAATAACCACATGTCCAAACACCAATCAGTTCATATGGATGTTCAGGTATGCTTCTGCATCTAGTCTTCCAATTTTCTTGATAATTTAACATGAATGATCTTGGGATTATAAAGAACTAAATTTCTAACAAGTGGTATCAGAGTAGTCCATAATTAAATCATTAAGAAATAAATAATTTCCATTTCATTTATTTGTTTATTTACAAATAAAGATTTGTCATGTTGATATTTAGAGTACTACATATAGATACCTTTTTTTATGGAGTCATTTTTTTTTTCTTTTATTAAAGTTGTAAGGACATATATGTATTTCAATTCTTGTTACATAGAGAATTTTGGTAACAATCCTGAGAGTTTTGAAACAAAATAACTGAAGCAACATGCTGTCAAAGTAGTCTCTCTTATTTAAGCCAATTTATTTTAGAACATAAGGATAATTGTGAGCATGTGGTTCCTGCAAATATTGATTGACCCAATGAAAAATTAGTATTTGGCCAAAGTACATGCACACTTATGATAATCAACATGTGATGATTGTTAAGTTCTATGTGAATGATAAGTTAATCCAAAGATAGGCTTATTGTTTGACAGGATTTATTATCAATATTTGATTACTACATAAATAATTCATGCAGATGTTGATAGGCCCAAAAGAAGGTCTACATTTGGCAAAATTATATATATAGTTGTGGTCATGGGTATATGATGGTTATTAGGTTCCATGTAGGCAATAAGTCGATCCAAAGATAGATTTGTTGTTTGACAGGATTTACCATTAATACCTGTGACTGCATTGAGAGTACCACTTATAAGTTAATATTTCTGTCCAAAAACTAAATATTAGTGTTGTACTATACTAGGTATCTTGTGATAGGCCCTCCCATTATTTGAGTTTATTTGAATTCATGTGAGTATATTGTTTTGTTCTGATTTTAATATTATATCTATTTATATTATATCTGTCAATATTAGTCTATTTCTATATTAAATAGAACCAATTTTAAAGAACAGAAAGAATGAGGTAACGCCACAATTCTATAAGAGTACCATTGTACTGTGGTAACGCCAATGCGCAATAAAAGTACCATTTTACAGTGGTAACACCACAATTTTCCATGATTACCAACTGCACATTTCTTGGACTCCCATCCTCCAGTCAGCCTATCTAGATTATGGAGGCGCACATCGTATTGTTTGAAACCTTCTCTCCCAAAGCTTAACCTGGTAGGTAAATATCATATAAGTGACTGAGTTAGGCTTAAAACTTAAGCAATTTTATAAGAATGAGGTTCAAATTCATTCTATTTGGTTATGAAGATTGTAATATCATATCATGAAATTATCTCCTCATAAATCTTAATCTAATAAATAAAGATACATGAATAATTTTACACTCTAATAACATATATTTTACTATATTCAAAACACACATTCATCAACAATATCAAAAGGAGAGAGTGTAACGTTTGATAATACTATAGTATAACTACTACCAAAATCAATACTATTTCACACCAATGCCCGTTGCATCATTGTATAAAGTATGAAACTTTGGGAAGTTTTGGCAACTAGCATAGTTGTATTAACAATTGATAAGGTAAAAAAATGTATAGCATGAGGATCTTGTGCACGAGAAATACCTACATATTTTTAGAGTACATTTAATATGTATTCTATAAATATGCATATTCACTGATTTTAGATTTGTTTAGATCACTTTAAATATTATAAATTAAAATGAATGATTTTGTATATTTGTATAAGCATGCATTAAATATGCTCTAAATGCCTACAAGAATTTTTCCTCTTGGCAGATTTGCATTGGGGCGAGTCACTTGCCTCACTTTTTGTGTAGCCCACCTCATTAAACATTAATAGGTGCATGGAAAATGTTTTATCATCCTAACAAATCCTTCTAAATATCCTCCTAATTATTAAATGAAGAAATAATTTATTACATTTTAATATTCCAAGACATTGGTTACGGATAATTCTAAATTCTCTTACTAAATATGTATGCAAATCTTCCTATGTGCTAAACAAAGTAAATCTTATTCGTTTTTTAAGTTTTTAAGACATTAATTATATTTACTCTTTTATTTGTTTTAGTATTAGGAAGATTTGTAGAAAGATTAATAGATGGGTATAGCAAAACTGCACTGATTATATTTATTTTTTTATCTCATTTAACAATTAGGTGGATATTTAGAAGGATTTGTAGGAGACTACAGCAATTCTCATAGGTGCAATAATAGGTTTTTTAATTCTCAAAAACACAATTGGTATATAAAGATGAGTTTTTGTAATGAGTGTAGTAAGGAATCAAGGACAGTAATTTAGCCTTTTAAAAATCTAAAAGAAAGGGCCAAAATGGGCAGATAATGTTGCAGTCTCCAGGACTGGCCCAACCACTAACTCACGTTTGTCAAATTAATTTTTGGTCAAATACTTTTGTCATATTTATGACAAAGTCATTGATGAGCCCAACTCAATATACATACATGTTACCATGCAACTTGAGTTCCCGTGCATTCACCCGTTAGTTCTACTATCCTATCCCCACGCCACCATGGATGCTTATAATTGATGTATCATTGATGAACCCAACTCAATACATGTTACTATGCAATCTTGATGCTTGAGGTCCCTTGCCATGCATGCATCCGTTTTAATAGATCGATGGAGATACTTATGCTTCATCAGTTAACCAAATGGAGGTATTTATATTTTCCAAATTAATTAACAACAAAAACTACTGAAAATAAAAAAAGAAGAAGAAGAAGAAAGGATGATAAAATTTCTTCATGGCTGATATAATTAAGATCATTAGCCTGTTTGGATTAAATAATTTTTCTTGGAAAAATTTAAACTGCTTTTTAAAAATTCTTTTAATATACTGCACGCTCACTTATTAGTATGGAGATTCTGCAAAAATCACAGCACTGAAGCTTGCACCCTCGTTTTTCTCATGAGTCAATATAGAAAAATTGACCTGATAAAACTTGTGGCGTGGAGGATATATATCTTCAAGGAATATAAGGACAGTATGGTTTTTTAATTGTAAACTATGTTGTGATGACTTGTACATATAGAGTGAAAGACTAATCGGGAAGATAGAGAAAAAAAAATCATAAAAAGGAAAGAAAAAAAGAGCCGAAAAATACAAATTAATTAACTGAGTTTAACTATTTAAGAAATGAGCTCGAGAAAGAAAAGTTGAAGAACACGTGAAGTTTATGAAAAGTAGCTAGCTAGATCAACATCGATGGGTCACACTCTCTAGGAACATATTTTACTGCTCGGTTAATTTGAATTTGAAGCCGGAAGAAACACACTAAATGCATTGTTAGTACATGCATTGGTTCACTTTCCGCTGCGGAGCAAACAAGCTGCTCGCTGTTGTACTCTCAACACCTATAAATGGGTGTCTGATCACCATAGTGATAGTGATCCCCTCAATTTTTTTCGTCAGCCTATCACATTCAATAATAATAAAATAAATATCTCAATTAAAAATTTATTTTTAGAGTATTGAAATAACAAATCTCGTGTTTATACTTTGTTGCTCATTTTTCATTGGAAGTTTTTGTGGCAGACAGCAAGCCCTGCAAATTGGTGGACCCAGTTTTGTCCGTCTGGATTTGAAATTTGTAACATTTGATTGCATTGCATCCATTGGACTACGCGGATTTATTGTTTATGATTAACAAAAGAGATATGCTATTTGAATTTATCGTTTACGAGATATACAAAGTAACTTGTGAATAAAATCACCCAAGCTTTCACCACATTTAACATCTTGGTTTGATTTCATATTGCAAAAACTGACCCGTTTCGAAAAATACAGCAAATTGTTGATTCATGATGGCAGAATTGGAGTGAAGCTAAATTATTATTCCACCTCATGATTGCTTTTAATTAAAGGCTAAATTTAATGCGTGGTTAATCACAAACCACTCGTAAGCTGAATAAACTAAATTGTTTAAAATAAATATGACCACTAACTGGATTGATTTTATAGTACTTTTTGCATGTTCATGTGGGAAGCGAATAGTGTCCACGGGAAAATAAAGCCAGTGCCCAATAAAAGTACCATTTTACTGTGGTAATGCCACAATTTTCCATGATTACCAACTGCACATTTCCTGGACGCCCATCCTCCGGTCAGCCTATCTAGATTATGGAGGGTCACATCGTATTGTCCGAACTCCGAAACCGTCTCTCCCAAAGCACAACCTAGTAGGTAAATATCATATAAATGACTCAGTTAGGCTTAAATAATTTTATAAGAATGAGGTTCAAATTCATTCTACTTGGCCATGAATCATAAAATCATCTCCTCATAAATCTTAATCTAATAAATAAAAATATATGAATAATTTTATATTCTAATAACATATATTGTACTATCTTCAAAACATACATTCATCAATAGTATCTAAAGGAGAGAGTGTAACGTTTGATGATATTATAGTATAAGTACTACCAGAATCAGTGCTATTTCACACCAATGCCTGCTGCATCATTGTATAAGTTTGAAACTCTGGGAAGTTTTGGCAACTAGCAGAGTTGTATTAACTATTTATAAGGTAAAAAATGTATAGCATGAGGATCTTATGCATAAGAAATACTTACATATTTTTAGAGCACATTTAATATGTATTTTATAAGTATGCACATTCACTCATTTTAGATTTGTTTAGATCACTTTTAAATATTACAAATTAAAATGAGTGATTCTACATATTTGTATAGCATGTATTAAATATGCTTTAAATGCCTTAAAGAATTTTTCCTCTTGGCAGATTTGCATTGGCGTGAGTCACTTGCCTCACTTTTTGTGTTGCCCACCTCATTAAACATTAATAGGTGCATGGAAAATATTTTATCATCCTAACAAATCCTTCTAAATATCTTCCTAATTATTAAATGAAGAAATAATTTATTATTTTTTAAGATTCCAAGACATTGATTACGGATAATTCTAAATTCTCCTACTAAATATGCATACAAATTTTCCTATGTGCTAAACAAAGTAAATCTTACTCATTTTTTAAGACATTAATTGTATTTATTCTTTTATTTGTTTTAGTATTAAGAAGATTTGTAGAAAGATTAGTAGGTGGGTATAGCAAAACTGCATTGATTGTATCTATCCTTTTACCTCATTTAACAATTAGGTGGATGTTTAGAAGGATTTGCAGGAGACAATAGCACTTCTCATAGGTGCAATAATAGGTTTTTTAATTCTCAAAAACACATTGATATATGAAGATGAGTTTTTGTAAGAAAACGAAGATGATGAGTTTTTGTAATGAGTGAAGCAAGGAATCAAGAATGGTAATTTAGCCTTTTAAAAATCTGAAAGAAAGGGCCGAAATGGGCAGATAATGTTGCAGTCTCCAGGACTCGCCCAACCACAAATCTTTTTGTCAAATTAATTTTTGGTCAAATACTTTTTCCATATTTATGACAAAGTCATTGATGAGCCCAACTCAACATACATACATGTTACCATGCAACTTGAGTTCCCGTGCATTCACCCGTTAGTTCCACTATCCTATCCCCACACCACCATGGATGCTTTATAATTGATGTATCATTGATGAACCCAACTGTCACAACTGGGATCGCGACGGGGACGGCGAAGAAAGAATTTTTTTATTGAAAATTATGGAGTCGCCACCAAGTTTATTTACATTCGGGAAAACGTTGGAAAAACCCATTTTTAGAGAAATAGTCTTTGAAACCAGTTTGAGTTCGGGAATCGGTTATGTATAGGGAAGGGCAGGAATTTAATCTCACGCACTTAAGACAATCTGCGTCCTTAAACGGTACCTTTAATTAACTGTGCAAATTAAACGAATAACCTTTTTCAAACATTTATTTTCTGTTTCAAGACAATTAAAAGAAGTTTATTTTTTAAAAGAAAGGAATTTTTAGTACAATCTGAATCATCACAATTCGGATGTCACTAAAAATGAGTTAACTAGTCGTCACGACTAAATTAACATTTTTATTTAAATAAGAAATTTACTAAATAAATGAGCAAATTTAAATTGAAAATAAATATATGAATTATAAGTATTTACAAAAGAGAAAAAGGAATAAAATTATTTTTATGTATTTTTATAAATCAATAGAAATAAACATGAAAGAGAACAAACATTTTTACGGAAAACTTTCGAATCATTAAGCTGTCACAACTCAAATGTTCGAAATATCGAGTTAACAAACCGTCTCGGCTAAATTAGCTCTTTATCTACAATAACAAAAATTTAAATAAAATATTTTGAAATAAAATTCAGGAAAAAAAGAAATTTATAAATAAAACAAAATGCACAAATAGTATAGAAAAAGTTAGAAAAATTATTTACAAATAAATTAAATAATGAAAAGGTTACTTTTAAAACATAAGAATTTTAGAATATTAAATCGTCACAATTAAAATATTCTAAAATATAAAGTTAACAAACCGTCGCGGTCAAATTAACTTTATTCTTAAAAAGATATATTTACAATTTAATAATTAACTTAAATTAATATAATAATAAAAAAAGTAAAGTAATAATAAATATTTACAAACAAAATAATATTATGAAAATCTAATTTAAAAAAAGAAAAAGTTTTAGAATATCAGTTCGCCATAATTAAAATATTCTAAAACATAAAGCTAACGAATCGTCATGATCAAATTAACTCTATTTTGAAAAGACTTTTGAATATCAATGTCATACTAAAATATTCTTGAAACATAGAGTTAACAATGTCATGGCTAAATTAACTCTATTTTAAAAAAAAATTCATCAATTAATTAATTAAATGAGTTTTAATAAAGCAAAACACTCAAGTATTCATTTCAAATCCAAACTGAATAAAACTCCTCTTTTTAGACAAAAATCTAATTTTAATGGGAACTAGTGAAGTTAATGCATAAAAACAAATACCCAATTAATTTAAAAAAAGAAAAAAAAATTATTTTAGACCCAAAACGAAATAAAAAAACTTTTTTATTTTATAAATTTAAACTCAAGCTAAACTAATTCTAAGACATAGTCTAAACACTAAATAAATAAACTCAAATCTAAACAAATGATTTCTTTTTAAAAAAATAAATAAAAAAAAACATTTACCCAACTAATTTAAACAAACACAAGAAAAAAAAATTAAAAGGAACATTAATTAACAAACATAATTACACAATTAATTAAAACACATAAGCATAAGATAATTAAACTAAAAACATAACCAATTTAAACAAAACACACAAACATTTAAAATAATTAAACTAAAAGTAAAATTAATTTACCAACCCGTAAACATAAGGTGATTAAATTGAAAAAGGTAAAATAAACACAACTACATAATTAACTTAAGCTGAATACATAAATATATTAAAAAAAACATAAATGCACAATTTAAAAAAACATAAACAAAAAATCCTAATTATTATTTTTGTCTTTTTATTGACAAAGTCAAAGAAATAATTAATCACCCTTTTCTTGTTTTTTTTGTTTTACTCAACTTAAGGTGATTACAAAAAACACAAACTCTTTTTAGTAAATCAAATCATTCGAGCATTTATTTTGAACTCAAATTAAATGAATACTAACTAAATAAAGACACTAATTAAATCAAACAAATTCAAATTTAAATGAATAAATTCAAAAATACTAATCTATGAAGATAAAAATATTAACTTAAAATATAAAATAAAACAAATACTCCCTATCTATTTATCCTAATTTTACTACCCTTTTAACTCTAATTCGTATGATAATACACTACCACATATCTCCATCCATATACACACGCACACACATTCACAGAACGCTCCCTCACCCACTCACTCTCTTCACCGACACACTCATCCCAATCTCTCACTTACGCTTAATACACAGCCACACACACACAGCACTCCTTCTCTCACACATTCACACATACACTAACACACACAGAGAGAAAGTCTGAGAGAGAGAGAGAGAGAGAGAAATCGAGAAGGGAAAGATGAGGGGGTGGCGGCACAAGGTGGAGAAGAAGAACTAGAGCTAGGTTCAGTGGTGTAAAGGGTGGTTTCCGCGACTGAGATCGGGCGGCGGCGACAAGACCAGCGTAAAGGCGACGGTGGCTGGACTTCGTCAGAGGGGGGGTTGAGAGGGTGAAGACAGCGGTGCTCATGGGGGTTCGGTTCGGCGTCATGAGGTTAAGAGTGAGGGGGACGCAGCTGGAGGCGGTTCCCGTTGTGAGCTCGAGACATTCAAGATCGTGCAACCGGTGGACTCCATGGTAGTCCGCGAGGTCGGCTTCGCAGGAGCTTAGAGGGGCTGGCCGCCATGGCTTGGTGGTGGATCTAAGTTATAAGGTTGGGCAGAGCATGATGGGGTATGGGAAAGGTGTGAGCAAGCGCGAGATCATGGCTCTTCTTTGGGCTTTTCGCGGTAATTCACGGCCGGAGGTGGAGGCGAGGCTTGGGTACCGGGTCAAGCCGTCGATCCGGGTTCCCGTGGTGGCGGTGAGATGGTTGTTGATGATGATGATGAGTTGGAAGGTGCTGAAGCATGGAGGGGGAGGAATCAGTGGCGGTGGTGGTTTTTGTTAATGGTGATGAGGAACGGAGGTCGTGATGATGATGTTGAAGTATGGAGGGAGAGGGAGATGGTGGCGGGTATGATGTTGAAGTATGGAGGGGCTGTGAAGGAAGAAGATGAAGCTAAAAAGGGAAGGGGGGCCGCGGCGGTGGAGCAAGGAGGCCGCGGCCCCTATGCTTTTTTTTTGTTTTTATTTATGATGATAACATATATACCTGCTTCTAATTCTTTTGTTCTTGATGGCTCCACTGAATATTGTTGAGTTCGAATTTTTTTTGTAGATGATAGTGTCAAATTATTTCTCGTTGGTGCCGGTCCTTGCTTACTGATGATCTGCCATTCTTTTATTATATCCTCCCTTTCACTGTCTCTGTGTTTTTTGGATTCCCCAACCCACCGAAAAAGAGATTAACATTTTTCAAAAACACTATCATTTGGTTTTGATTTTTTTTTTTACTTTCCCCTATCCCCATGCTCTCCCGTGACCTAGCTGGAAAGGGCCAAAAAGAGGCGAGTCCGTGAGCTTGTGAGGCTCCTCCGTCTCTTCTTCAACTTTTCTCTCTTTTTTTTATTTTTTGTAAATAAATAAAGAAAACAACCAGCAAAGAATTTGACGAAATGATTAATGAAATTGCAAATAAAAGAAAAAAATTAAGTAAATAAACTCAATGTGAATTTTTGGATTTTCTTCTTAGAGATCGGATAAAATCAGGTGTTTACACCAACTCAATACATGTTACTCTGCAATCTTGATGCTTGAGGTCCCTTGCCATGCATGCACGCGTTTTTGTTCCAAGATCGATGGAGATACTTATGCTTTATCAGTTAACCAAATGAAGGTATTTATATTTTCCAAATTAACAACAAAAACTACTGAAAATAATTAAAAAAAGAAGAAGAAGAAAAGATGATAAAATTTCTTCATAGCTGGTATAATTAAGATCATTAGCATGTTTGGATTAAATAATTTTTCATAGAAAAATTTAAACTGCTCTTTAAAAATTCTTTTAATATACTGCACGCTCACTTATTAGTATGGAGATTCTGTAAATATCACAGCACTGAAGCTTGCACCCTCGTTTTTCTCATGAGTCAATATAGAAAAATTGACCTGATAAAACTTGTGGCGTGGAGGATATTTATCTTCAAGGAAAGAAAAACAAATCCAAAAAAGGAAAGAAAAAAAGATCCGAAAAATACAAATTAATTAACTGAGTTTTTAACTATTTTAAGAAATGAGCTCGAGAAAGAAAAGTTGAACTGTCGAAGAACACGTGAAGTCTCTGAAAAGTAGCTAGCTAGACCAACATCGATGGGTCACTCTCTAGGAACATATTTATCTATTCGGTTAATTTGAACTTGAAGCCAGAAGAAACACACTAAATGCATTGTTAGTACATGCATTGGTTCAGTTCCCGCTGCAGAACAAACAAGCTGCGAGCTGTTGTACTCTCAACACCTAGTATCCGGCCTGTGGTGCTAGTCTCCATTTTTCTCACTAATTTATCACATAAAAAATAATAAAGTGACTATTGGACTGCATGGATTTATCGTTTATGATTAACAAAAGAGATATGCTATTTGAATTTATTATTTATAGGATACTGACACACTCTTATTTATCATTAAATAACACATAAATTTTATTTTATTTAATATTTATATCTAATTTAATAATAAATAAAAGTATATTAATATGGTGTCATGTGAGTATAAATACATTAGTCCTAACAAAATGCTAGGCACGTTTCGATGCGTGCTAGCTATGGTCATTGGTCAATTCAAATTTCCCAATCAGCTAGTAGCAGTATCTTCCGCGAGTAGAAGTCTTTCACCTACTTATCTTGTCCATCCTTTAAGCGTGTGGTTGGAAACACGCTGAGCAACCTCCTAATCGATTTTGAAGTGACAAAATTGATTTTGTGCGTTAATATATAGCAACTTTGAATGAGCGTTTAAAGTTCAAACAGCCGAAAACTCCCGTTGCCTTTCTCGAACGTGGCATTTGTGATGTTTGGGTATTTTTAACCTCAGTTCAGTTCAGCTCAATGGGATTTTGACTTCAGACCACCGTTCAACCTGAAGCATTTTTTCCCATTGCTTCTCCGTTGAAATTTTCACTTCTAGAGATTTAGGAGAAGAAATAGTTTTTCAAGTACCAAATTTAACCTTCCACCAACTTATTAATTGAAAAAGTCATTAATTTTTTATGCATTACATTTAGTTTCGCTTATAAGTGTTTCACTTTTTCTAATAATATTATGTAATTAATTATTAATACAAAAAAGTTTATATTAAATGTGAAATAATAATAAAAAAAATAGCAGCATTAATATAATTTTATTTATAGAATATCTTAAAATATACCTTATATAATTTTCTTTATTTAATCAATAAATATAATTTCATTTATAATAATATTCATATTATTTATTCAAATATCTTAAAAAAATTAAAGGATATTATTAATGTATAACTCATGTCTTTTTTGGTAATTATTTATCTAGAAGTGATTTTGACAAACATTATCTAAACGATATTCATTCTGTCATGATCAATTTTAATATAAAAGTTACTAAACATAAATCACCTTAATATCAACTCACTTTTAATCAAAATCAATTTTGTAAAATCAAGTTGGTGCAAACCCAGGTTTGCAAACGCCAAACCAAACACACACTAATTTGTTTGATTTAATTTTAGTTTTCATCCAAACTCAAAAATATTCTTGGCTTTAAAATTGATTCTAATAGGAATGGTAAATTATTGCTTTTAGGATTTTACTCTATTAATTCTTCTCAAAATCACTTATCAGGTTAAAATACCAAACATGAATCACTTTTCTTTATAATCAATTTTAACAAAATTAATTCTGACATTAATTCTAGCTAGAATTTATGCTACAAATGCATAACTAAACTCACTTTTGGGTTAAATTTTAAAACTTTTTACTAGAGATTTAAGCTTTGAAAGTTCAAAATAACTGCAATAGATTAACACTTTCAACCGATCGTATACACTTATATATTTGATCTTTGACATAATTATTGTAAGTACGTATGTATGTGAGCTAGATATAGTTGATATTTATAATTTTGTGATAATATTTATTATTGAGTGTATAAAATTAGTTAATTATATATATATATAATAATAATATAATATTATCACAATGTATTCATGTAAACTTCTTTTTCTATTCTTTCGTGTGGAAATATCTAGTCAGTTTAAAATGTGCTCAGGAAGTAAGGAAATAATGAAAAATGTTTTATCAATGTTAACATATTAGATCTATTTTGCAATACTGCTTTTAAGACTCCCTCCATCCCATAATGCAAGTCATTTTTTAGTTTTTTTTTCTATTTTAAAATATAAGTTAGTTTCATATTTCATTGAATCATTAATTATTTTATATTCATTTTACCCCTATAAGAGAATGTGAAATTAGAGAAAGAATTAGTGGGAGTTAGTTATTATTGTTTAATAGAAAGAAAATATAAATGATGAGTGATAAAAGGACATCACTATCTATTTAATTATCGCTTCTTATGTACTCTCTATGTCTTCAATTAATTGTAAAGGTTATCAATGAAAAAAAAAGATATTTTCTAAAACTTTTAATTCATAATTATTTCTAGAAAAATAAAATTTTAAAATTAAACCGCAAATGAAGTGTAACACAAGAAAGAGAGATTCATGGAACCACAACCACTCATAAATTGAAGAACCACATTTTTTTTCCTTTCAATTTTTTGTTTGTCAGTAGTACAACAGCGGCTTGGATCCATCTTCGCCAACAATGAGAAAAAAGTGTTTTGCATGCGCCACGTACACTTGCAACCAGAGTCTAACTTTAGGGATGGATACAAAACCAAGATAAGAAAAATTCCAATCAATGTGGACCACACGGTAAGATGGTCTAGTCGCTAATAACGAGTAACGAGTGCACAATTGAAGCTACCAAAGTAACAATTGGAAGAAACTTACGCGGACCCTGTCGCCAGTCAAAGCTCACAGGAACCTGTTTTTTGGAGTGTATTAGATATTCAAAAGTGCACTTATCATTCCATAATACATTTTTCCACAATAACAAACCAGAAATTTTTTTTTTCTTTTGGTTCATCCAAACACATAATTGTATCATCATCCAACACTGAGTTAAAACTCGGCCAAATCATTCTGGTATAAACTTGAAAGAAAATAATGAAAGTGCTAACATATATTGCAATCTTTTTTCTTTTTCTTTTTTTGTTGACGGTAACATATATTGCAATCTTACTAATTGGTGGGATATCTATTCTGTTGGTGTACCCCACAAACGGCCGAATCTCTTTGCTAGCCATAGATTAATATCCCGAGACAGGAAATAAAGAGATATTTGAGGATATAAACATGCTAAAAGAAAGAAAGGGACAAAGATAAAAACTCCAAAACTATATTCGTTTTAGGATAATTCTTGAACCAATTTATAGCCCTTCAAATAGGAGAGACACTAGAGACATGTTTTTGGATACAAATTCAAAATACTTTTTTTTTCCAAGAATATAATTAATATTCCTTTAAATCTTTAGAAGGAGAGCTATAGGGTGAAGACGAGTTAGAGTACATTTTGGTTGAAATTTTATAAAGTTTTTATTGATTTTGCTAAAGTCATACTAAAATCTTAAGGATTTTGTTAAGTAGTGTCCTAAGAACGATAGTTAAGAAAGTGAAAGAGGAAAATTTTATCATAAATAGATGAATTTTTGTATCTTCAATTCATAGGATCCACTACAAAGTTTTAAAACCTATTTTTTTGAATATCCTTAACCATTGCCCTTAAACAAAATTCAAATCTTAATGATTGAAGACACTAATACTCATATAATACAATAAATTAGTTACATTATAGAACAATTCACTTACTGATATCTCAATTAAATGAGTGATATTGAACATGTATTGCATCGACATATTGAAATAAATACCCCCTTCCTTATAAAGTATCAGTCAAATTTTGATAAACATGGATATTAAAAAAAGTGATAAATAATATGATAATAAGGTATTTTTATACTAAGTAATAGTGTATGAAGTAATATATCCTAATAGTCATTAATTGTGGAGCACGTCAAATAATTAAAAAGGAAATATTACATTAACGGTCATTAATTACTCAAAAATACTATTGAAATAAAAGAATTATACTTTATTGTAATATGAAATTAATAGATATTTCGAAAGGAAATAAATATATAAATTGAGGGGTAATCATAAATACACCATAATTATTAACAATTTAAATTAAATCCAAATTAATAAAATACGTTCAAAAGATATTCAATAAAGAATCATGCAGTGATAGATGTAAAAGTTGCGTCGATCCATTTTTAATAGTTAAAAACTGAATATTAATATATAAATATTTGTCATCATATAATTAAAGTATTTGACTCTTACACTATAAATATTTCAAAAATTATACATATAGTATTATATTGACCGGATAATATTGTAACATATTTCTTAGTAATAATAAATTAAAATTAATCTAGTGTTCAAAATAAAATAAATATTTGTTTTTTTTACTTTAGTTAGCAGGACATAAAAGAAAGTTTTTGGAACAGTTGACTTCATTAACGTACGCATGCCGTGCATCATTGGCAAAATAATAACTATCTAATTTTTTTATTAAGTTTAATTTTGATATATTGACAGTATGAAATAATTTTACTTTCTCAAGCAATCAAAATAGTTTATATGAATGATTTTATAAATTATAGGTATAAAAGTCAACTATTATAATTTATATGATATTATATGATTAAATAATTATGTAAAAAAAATTTACAATATCCATACATAGAAATTAAATTATTTCTTATCTATAATGAAAAACGTTTAACATGAAAAATGATTGACCAATCCTGGAGGAACACTCCTTCTTATTTACGCTAAACCTCACGTACTAAAATATGTTAGTTACATTTGTTATCTTTTAATTTAGCTAAGTCCTTTTCATCTTCCCATCATCCCCGTCTATTATACTTGTGAGGTTAACGGCAAAAAACTTACGTGCAATGCAAATAACTTTAATTTTTTTGCTGTAACGTTTAACTAAACCTTGTCTTGTGCCATGAGATCGACCGATGTCACAGGGAATGATACCAAAAGGGGAAACGTTTCTAAACTAACATTTCATATAAACCGCACGTTAGTCTCAATTACTATAAAGGCGGTGCCTAACATGCTCCCCAACCTGAAGGAGCAATATTGCTTATCATGTGATGTGAGGATGAAGATTGTAGGATGTATTGATACAACTAATAAATTGGAATAGTGATATTTTATTTTGGATTTGGGTCCTCTAAAGGGATGGGTAAATGAGAAATTATTCATCCTTAAATCAATATCTTCCCTTTTGTATACATCATATGTGAATCTCACTAAATGATCTAAGAGTGATCAATCTCTTATTTTATCAACCTCCTCACTTTAGAGAACCTAAATCCATTTTATTTTGCTAGAATCCATAAAAATTGATAAACTCATTTTCAAAGTGATTTAGCGACAAAAAAAGTGATTAAATATCTACCTAATTCTGAAATTAAATAATTTTTTTAAACATTTTCAACAATTTAAATATCATAACATATTTTTAGAAAAGAATATTTCTACACAATCAACTCAATTATAATTTTAAACTGTTAGCTAAATATAAAATTACATAATAAATAGAGGGCACCGTGAAAATTATTTAAAATTGAAAAAATAATTTAATTCAAGGATTACACATAAATTTTGATCACTTTTTAAAACCATTTAACTATATTGTTTAGCTCCATGATATTAATGTATCAATATGTTATTAATTTAATCAATAGGATTTGACAATGTCTATGATGCACTGCAGCACTTGCCTGCAATATAATGTGTCAATTGTATAACGGAAAAGATAAAACTAGGTTGATGTAATATGAGAGTAAAGGTGCATTTGTTTCAATTTTTATAAGACAGCAATTTATAACTAAGAAAAGTGACTTTTTATAAGTTATATATACTTAGTGTTTATTTAAAAAATTGTAAGATTAATATTATTTCAATAGATGTTTATTTATATAATTATTTTTAATTATATAATTAATTATGTCAGAATTAATTAATGTTTGGATATTTTAACTAAAAAAGATTTCAAAATAATATATTTTGTTTGTATTATATTAAAAAAGATTGCTTTTTGTATAGTAAATAACAAAAAAAAAAAATTGTATGGAATGATTTGTTTATATATATTACGTAATATTTGATAGGGTTAATTTGATAAAAATATTATAAATCTCAAATATTCAATTTCTATTTATAATCAGACGATTCAAAAAGTTGATTATGATTATAAGTTGTTTTTAATCTTAAAGTTATCAACTCTTGATTATAATATATTTTCATATTAGTGATAAACAAAATAGATTTTTCTAAAACTTTTTGTTTTTGGAAAAAAAAGTAGTTTTGCTAAGTTCCCAAACATACTTAGGTGCCCTATTTCAGATTTTTAAAAAGTAGTTATGAAATTTATATTTTTATGTACCTAAAAAGGTTGAAAATTGAATTTTTAAGAAGATACTCTTTGTTCTATAAAAAAAATTAAAAATTGATTTTTTTATTTTTAAAAAATTATCCAAGTTTACAAAAAATAATTTATGGGAAAAAATGATTTTCATCCTAGAAAATCCTATTCAAATGCCCCCTTGTATTATCATAAACAATCTCTATTCTTTCCACAACCTAAAGCTATTAGGGGGAGACATGTGAATAATTTTATATATCTCTTATAAAAATGCATCTTTTGGGCTTAAATTATGAATAATTTATAAGAATGGAGAATGATAAGGATTAAAACTCTAGACCATTTGGTCACTCTTATATTATTGTATCATAAATTATCTTTCTCAAAAGTTTAAAATTTGAATAAAAATATATAAATTATTTCATATATGACATATATATATATATATATATATATATATATATATATATATAAAAGGTTGAAACTAACAATTCATGTCAAGAGTTTAACCTTCCTACTCAACAGTAAGGATGTGTAGGCGATGAGTTAAGCAAGGTTTAATCAAATCTAAACCTGTCCCAATTTTTAATTAGACCAGGTTATTTTTAAAGCCCGAATCCAACTCGATAATGATAGTGGCCAGGTCAAACTAATCAATCAACCTGATTTTCAAATAATAAATAAAGATTTAAATATTATTATACATGGTAAGTTATAAAATTGTATAACTATAAAATTGAATTTAAGAGATATTTTATCATATATGCTGCAAAATAAATTATATTAATAAAAAATATTAAGTTTTGTAAAATATTTTTATTGAACTATAAAATCTTATAATTTTTTATTAATTATTTTAAAAAATATATATTCTTAAAATAGTTATTTCACTTCAGATAATCCGAAATATAACCCAAGATTAGACTGAAAATGTGCTGGGTCAAATATCAATATCAAGACGTAAACGTAACTCAACACAATAAACTTCATGAAGATCCTTTAAGAATTGGAAAATTCATTTGTTATGTATTATTCATGATTTGATATTTCAATTATCACTTTATTAAAACTACAGTGGAAAATGAAAAAAATAATAGCTCACAATGATGAGACATCAAACGACAAAAAGAATGGAGGGGAAAAAAAAATCTGGATGCAAGATATCTAGAAATTTATCTAAAAGTGATCGTTTTAACTGACACAATTATATCAGAACAAACTCAGAAGATGACTCAGATTTCTTATCACAACCCAAAATATATGATATCATCTACGTGACTATATATATATACACACACACTTCATCTTTAACAAGTTAAATTCATTTTAATTTTTTTTTTATGAAAGGGATTTGGGGGTTGTTATAATACATCACGTGATTCACAATCTTCAGATGGCTCAGACTTTTGTTAGACAATTTTGTGCCCCACAAACCGCTCGGACACGTCACTGATTTGGCTGCTTCCATGTCTCTCTCGCTATAAGTGTGTGCTGTTCCTTAATGTTAGCAGATCAAAATTAGAGTTGAAGTTAACCACACATTTCTTCTTCTATTCTTCCTACTAGCTGTTAGCACTGCTGTGCTGTAACCCTAGCTGGGCACTAAGAATATATACATACCGAGTACGTACGTAAACAAACACATACTTTAGAACTAGAGAATGGCCATGGTTAAAGAAATTATGGGACAACCTATGGTTGAAGCACTTTATTTTGTTCATGCTTCTTCAACAGTTCCTTCAAATCTTAAACGAAAAGTCTCCCTGTTCCCCACTTTCTCTTGTTCGTCAGTTCTGACACCACAGGAGCTGAAGACAGCAGTGGTACACCAAGGTGCTGCCTCACTGGCACCCCTTGCCAAAGATGTCACGTGCAAGAGAACCATTGATGATTTGAAGCCTCCTGCGACATTGAAGATAACTGCAACTGTGACTATCAAGAGTAGTGAGGAGATGATGGCCATGATGCTTCATTATTTTGATTCTTTCAACAATAATACCCTTCGGGAAAGGGCAATGGTCATGCAGCTAGTTAGCACTGAAATTGATCCCAGTAAGCACTATATAATCTTCCTCATATGAATTATTAACACTTTTCTATTGCATTATATTCTAAATGAGGTAACAAATGACTAGAGCCTAGGCTCAGTTTCAATTAATTATCATATATAATTACCAATCACCTACTAAGGCATATGGATTACACAAGAAAGAGCTAGTTTTCTTGTATATTGCTCAGGTCCTTGATAACGTACGTAGCAAGGGATTTTCCTAACTAACACCATTTTTTGTTTTTCGCCCATGTGAATATCATAACCATTTTACCTAATGAAACCGCAATGCAACTGTTGTCTTACATGTTAACTTAATCAATCTTCATTCACTTGTTAGTCAAGTTTGTGGTCAACTGTGTAAATTAGTCTATCTGACTTCTCTGATTGCCCCATGAATTTGAAGCAACAATGGAGCCAAAGCTGAGCAACCGAGCTGTATTGGATTGGTCGAAAGACTTTCACATTGGGCCTGAGAGTTCCACTTACAAAGTGGAATTTGAGATAGATTCAAATTTTGGGTTGCCAGGAGCTATTACTGTGACAAACAAATCTGACAAAGAGATCTATTTAGAAAGCATTTCCATTGAAGGTTTTGTGAACATTTCTTGCAACTCTTGGGTTCAGCCCGAGAAGGTTCATCCGGAGAAGAGAATTTTCTTCAGCAACAAGGTAATATTAATTAATTGTATTACATATATATATATATATATATATATATATATATATATATTTGGAAAAAAATATCAGTGTTAACAAATTTTTTTAAAAATTACTTATCTGAATTGTGGGTATTTATGACCTGACTTGGTCCAAAACTAGTTCTCAATTTTAACCCAATAAACTTTTCAGATCGTATTTGGTTATGTTTTGAGTTGGTCCAACCTAGTTGTGAGTCAATAATTAGAATCATACTTATTTATAATAATTAGTAATAAATTATAAGATGTTATACTTTAATTAATATATTTTAGATAATTTATTGTTATTTTTTATGTTGACATGATTTGTTTTAAAATAAATATTTTATTTCTCACTTATAAAATTTGATAATTTTATTATGTATAGTGTCAACATCTTTATATATTATTTTAGAGTCAAATTGACCTGATCATTAATCGGGTTATTACTGCATCAAGTTTGATCTCCAAATCACAACCTGATCTAAAAATCATTTGGATTTAGGTTTAGTACAACCCAACCCTCCTCACCATTTGTTATATTTGTCTATAATTCTGCTGAATTTTTATGAATGTGTAACGTTGCTCTTATCTTTATTAAGAAACTAGCTGTGATGTGTTATATATATATATAGATATATTTGTTGTAACTGGTCACTGATCTTGTATGTGATCTGACTTGGTTAAGCAGGCATACTTACCTTGTCACACACCAGCGGGTCTTAAGGAGTTAAGGAAAGAAGAGCTAAGACAGCTGAGGGGTGATGGAAAAGGAATGAGGAAGGCTGGCGAGAGAGTATATGACTATGATGTGTATAATGACTTGGGAAACCCTGACAAAGGAAGAGAACATGAGAGACCAATATTAGGTGCCAAACAGTTTCCTAGCCCCAGACGCTGCCGTACTGGCCGTCCTCCTGCCACAACAGGTGAGTCATATGTTTGGCCCACGCACCCCACAGCAGTCAAATTTTGCAGCTCACTATGGTCCATGCATGTTTTTACTTAGGCAAATATTATTTTTAATACTAAAAAATATGTGCATAATTAAGATATTTATTTTATTATTATTAGGTATAATGATGATTATATTTTTTATTATTTTATTATATTTAATAATAATAAAGTGATATTTTAATTAAATATATTTTTAAATATTAAAATAATAATTTCTATTTAATAATAATTGAAGCTCAGTATCAATGAATTAAAACCGCGAACTGCATCATATAATGTTTTTAGTAAGTTGAAATTTTAGTTTGAACTTAATTCTCCAAACTTCCAATCGATTATAATAAATAATTTCAATATTTAAACTCATATTTTAAGACATTAAAAAGATATCATATTCTCAAATGTAATGTAAGATTTAGTGATATAGAGTGAGTTATGAAAGTGAAAAAAACTATTAATTTTCTGTGTGTCATATTTAGAGTCCATTTTTTTATTTTGAAAATATTCTCTACAATTAATTAATTCGCGGCTTTAATCTTAGTAATTTTGCCGACAATTTAATTCTTTTTTTTTCGGTGAAAACAATTTAGTTCCTTATCAAAGAATGTTATTGCCACCGTAACCATCACATCTCATCACAGTCAACTCGCATTAAAATCCATGTACGTGAGGATGTGCGCGGTCTATGCATAACATCACTCAGCTTCTAGGACGACCGACGTAAATATCATCAGCACTCAATAGACTAATTATTATATTATTTTCAAAATTACAAATTTCACAATCTCTAAAGGAATTTAAAAATTCATACTAAAACAAGAAAAAAAATTAAAATATTTAAGATGCACTGATATTAATATACCTATTTTTTTAACGGTATATGTAAATTAAACCTTTTCATCCTTTACTTTTTGGAACTATATATCTAATCGTTAATTTCTTCACGTTTTTTTCAACATTGACAGACGAGAGATTTGAGTCCGCAGTGAATGAATTCATGGAAACTTACGTGCCAAGAGATGAAGCCTTCGAAGGAGCGAGAAAGGAGACTCTTGATGTGGAGAGATTGAAAGGGATTACCCGTAACTTGATACCCTACATAAGAACATGTATTACCAAGTGTGGAGCTTTCAAGCAGCTTTCAGATGTTAAAAAAATCTACAAAAGAAGACACGTGGATGAAATAAAGACCGAGGAGGGAACCAAAAAAAGACAATCTCTTCCTATGGAGATGAATAAGTTCCAAGATTCCGTGGAAGAGTACTTTAAATTTAGTAGCCCACATATTATCGGTGGTACGTCTGAACTAGCAATAGCAATACCCTTCAATACATTTGAATAAAAGGTTTAAATTCCGAAAATTTTTCTAATAAAGAAAATTCTGGTTGATCAAAATTCAGGCAATGGTTGCTGCATCCGAGATGAGGAACTTGGACGTCAGGCGTTGGCTGGCGTCAACCCATTAAGCATAAAAAGGCTTCAGGTAATTAATTATATGTGAAAAGTGGGAAAATAAAATTACAGAAAACTATACTCTTCGCTTTGTTTTCGGAGTTAACACTATACTAATAATAATAATGATGATAACAATAACAATAATAATTACTCTTTGAATCAATTAAGTTTAGCAAATATTTATTCTGATTACTGATCCCAAAAATTTGACAGACTTTTCCACCGGTCAGTGATTTGGACCCCTCCATGTACGGTGCACAAGAGTCCGCTCTAAAAGAAGAGCACATAATAAGCCACTTGGATGGAATGTCCGTGCAACAGGTACATAGCTTTGCAGATTTTCCTTTTCATATTATTTGCACAATTTTATATACCGTCACGGTTACACCCAATTGCACCCGATGTTACTATAAAAGAACCTTATCCTGATTATTATAAAATGGTTGTATTTGTGTTTTCATAGGCAATGGATGCAAAGAAGCTATTCATATTGGATTATCATGACGCCTATCTCCCACGTCTCAAAGGCATCAATGCTCACGGAGACCGGAAAGCTTATGCAACCCGTACCATTTTGTACTTGACAAGGCAAGGCACTTTGAAGCCTATTGCCATCGAGTTGAGCCTTCCGGAGGGGGAACAACCCAAACAGGTCCTTACCCCTCCGGTGGATGCCACCTCTTATTGGTTGTGGCAACTTGCCAAAGCACATGTTTGCTCCAATGACGCTGGAGTTCACCAGCTTGTCCAGCATTGGTAAGCAAAGATTTTAGAACTCGGTCGTAACTTGCAAGGCGTCTGCCAATTGTGTTGTTTTCCAATGTAAAGATAACATTAATCTAGATTGGATTAATGTTTTATAAGAATATATATCAGATTCTTATGAATATGATTTGAATGTTTCCTTAACAGGCTAAGGACCCACGCATGCATGGAGCCATTCATCATAGCAGCTCATCGCCAACTGAGTGTCACGCACCCCATCTTCAAACTTCTGAGGCCTCATATGAAATGCACACTGCAGATAAATGCAATGGCCCGCGAGGCTCTCATCAATGGTGGAGGCATCATTGAGTCTGACTTTTCTACGGGCAAATACAGTGCGGAGATTGTCTCAGCTGCCTACAGAGATTGGTGGCGTTTTGACATGGAAGCCCTCCCTGCTGACCTTATCAGAAGGTTAGTCTACTTATATACGAATACGAATCTTTATCTGTAAATGAGTAATGCTATATATCTAAAAAGTATGTATTTACAGAATCCATAACAAAAATCATAATGATTGTTGGATTAAATAAAATGATATGACTCATTAATTTATTTAAAAACTAACAATTATGACATATCATTTTGGATATAAAATTGTAATAAAGTTTCTAGTTGTACAACATTTTCCTTTGTAAATTTCTCGTTTTGAAATATGGCACTGTCAAATAAGAGGGTTTTGAACACATTATCTCATAATAATCTTGTTATGATCATATCATTATGCAGGGGACTGGCAGAACCAGACTCAACAAAGCCCCATGGGCTAAAACTAATGATTGAAGATTACCCTTATGCAAACGATGGGCTTCTTACGTGGTTTGCTTTGGAGAAGATGGTTAGGACTTATGTGAACTACTACTACCGTGATGGGCTGATGGTCAGGTCAGACAATGAACTGCAAGCTTGGTACAGTGAGGTCATCAATGTTGGCCACGGTGATCATGCGAATGCTAGTTGGTGGCCAACACTCTCCACTCCAAGCGATCTTACCTCAATACTCACGACACTCATATGGATTGCTTCAGTTCAGCATTCAGCAGTGAATTTTGGGCAGTACCCACTAGGTGGATATGTCCCTATGCGCCCCCCACTGATGAAGAAGCTGTTACCCAAGGAGGAAGATCCTGACTACAAGGAATTTATGGAGGACCCAGAAGGGTACTTGTTGTCTGCGTTGCCGAATTTATTTCAAACCACCAAGTTCCTGGCAGTGCTTAACATACTTTCTCAGCATTCCCCTGATGAAGAATATATAGGGCAGAGAAGGGACTTGTCAGATTGGGCCAGTGACCCTGAAATCATAGAGGCATTCTATAAGTTTTCCATAGACCTAAAGAGAATAGAAAAGGAGATTGAGAAGAGAAACAGAGACCAAAATCTTAGGAATAGATGTGGTGCTGGAATCCCACCATATGAATTGCTCATGGCCAGCTCTGGTCCTGGAGTTACTTCCAGAGGGGTGCCTAATAGCGTAAGTACATAGATGACAGATGTCACACACAGATGCCAAAAATTTGAATCTCAACCACACGTAGATATTAGATGATAGATGTCACACAGAGATGCCAAAAATTTGAATCTCAACTACACGTATATATCAGATCCCCACCGGGGTAAACTAGGGGTGCTAGATTGTTAAAGGCCGCCCTGATGACATTTACACAATGATCATGGGAATAGGTAGTGTATATTGTATAGATACAAAAATATTTGTACTTATGTAGCAGAGATATTTGAATAAACAAAGGCTGAAATATATTGAAGCAAATTTTGTCAATTGAATGAGCATTTACACAATATGAATCGCCTCAAAATGTAGAAATAGATTTGCTGGAATTCCACCATATGAATTGCACATGGCTAGCCTTGGTACTGGCGTTACCCGTATTGTTAGTGTATATATATCTATATACATACATGTTCGAGGAAACACAAATAGCATTTGGCAGAACATAAACCTTGAGGTAACCGCGCTTTTCTCAGAATATAGAATGTAAAGCCTTTCATTAGAATGGAAGATAGCATTCCATAAGATATCTTTAATCGCTCCCTACCTACAATTACTTTTCAGTTCTAGAACGGGAAGAGGAAAAAAAAATGCCACATGCATTTATAACTCTTCAACACTAATATGTTCATTAGATTATCTACACCCCCAAAAGAAAAAAGAACACAGTAAAAACGAAAGCAAGTTGAGTTCTGTATTGGATAATGATAAGTTTGGGACCATGTGATGGAGGTTAATATAATAATAAAACTAAACAATAAAATTACTTTTGTATCCTTCCATCTTATTTCTTCAAACTCTACTCTGTCGCTCTCTTATTGCCCTCTGTAGTCCACTAGTCCTCCATACTGTGCCCTTTCCCCAGCGAGGTGCGATGGCAGCTGTTGCACAACCGGTAACCCACCTCAACTCCCATCCAAAGTCTCACGAACCTCCACATCCAACACCACCTCACAAAATATTTAATGAACCAAAACTAGTGCCTCGGGTGATTTGCTTCATTTTGCCACAATCACGACTTGATATTTGAACATCAACAACGTTTTGTCTGATACGAAAGTCATAAAAAATGTTTTGCTTAATTTTATTTTTATAAGCACAACCTAAGAGAGCAGCCACCATCCACCCATACTAATAAAACCACACCACCACACTGGAATTGAGTTTCATTAACCAAGAACCATATACTTTGACAAAAAAAAAAAATCCAAAACCAAGCACCACTAAGCTAAAAGATCAAAATTTTATTTCTTTTTTCAACAAAGAAATATGATTTGGTGATGTTCCATTCATTTCCTATGATCTTACCACTATTTCAGCTAAACCAATACCAACCACCCCGTCTTCCCTTTACATTTTGGGTGTTTGTGAGATTTTTATGTGGAAATTTAGGAGAGCAAATATGACAAAGTTGATTGCTTTTAAGCAAGTGGGTGTTGGTGTTGGTCTTCAATCCATACCTTCTTGGTGACAATAACCTCCATCTTGACACAAATGGTGTTGAGAAAGAGGCGGTGGTGTGGGTGAGAGAGGAGAAGGAGTTTGGTGGAGAAGGAGGAGAAGATGAAATTTGAAAAAGAAGGAATGAAAAGGATAAAATTGATAATGAATTTTTTGATAAATATTAAAATATAAATATATATTATTATAAAATTATTTTTTAAGATACAAAACTTTTATTTCAACTATTAGATTATAATTTAATTGTCGAAATTCAAGGATCACATGATCCCAAACTCATCTTGCCCCACCACCATAGAATTTGCCCCAAAGCAAAGATATGTTATATGTCCTCCAATGGGAAATTTGCTGTTGTTACAAGGACATTCATATGATGTCACCTTGGAATTTAAACTCTATTCAAAATAGATAAAGTAATCAAACAAGATAAATGTGCTGGAGAAAGTGTACAAACACTATCACAATGCAAAAAATTATATCTGGGGAACCAAATTAGCATGTGGAATGAGCTGAGAAAGGATAAAGACCTTTCAAAACGACCCACTGCCACTGTAATCAGTGCCTTCAAACAGGTACAAGAAACTAAGGACTATCTGCTGAAGGGTGGTGAATCAGCCATATGAATGAAACCCCAAGCTTTAGACACAAACCCTAGCTTAAAGAGAGCAATCTTTGATACGTATGAGGATTAGGAAAGGGAACATGGCAAGCATTGGAAGCTGACAGCTAATGCCTGGTGATAGGGTTGTGGCCCTGGGAAAATCCATCGCAACTAGAGAGAGAGAGAGAGGACTCAAGGAAACGTTGAAAAAATATTAGGGAACTCCAACACATGAGGGAGTTGGAAAAAGTCTACAAGTCTATTATTGAAGGCAGAATTCTCCAGTGGAATGGGCACACCAATCTCCAGCACTGCTGCCATGAGTATGACAACAACAACGCATCACTGTTGATAATATGCAGAGTTCCTCCAGAATTGTGCACTAGTCAACAGTCACTACCTCGGGGTAGTTACTCAGAGCAACTCTGGTCTAGCAAGGACAAGGCCACTGCAAATTTCCACCTTCCTTGTGTTGATAATGGACTTCTTCATTCCACAGAACCACACAAAACAATCCTCAACACCTCGTATAAATAATTATAAGCTAACACTAACAAGTAACAAGATCTTGTTCTATCATAGACAGACAAAACGACTCTTATACATCACATAAAAAATCATTGGACAATCCTAACTTCAAATCTATCTTGAATGCCATAGGGATGACAGAAAATGAGAGGAGAAGTGAGAAACAAATACACCACTACCCGTATGTAATTGCATTTACAATCTTGAGGTAAGATGCGAAATAGAGTCGGTGACATATATACCGTCTACAGAAACAAAAATGGTACTCTGACTTAGAATTCCTTATTTATGTTGTTTCTGTAGTTTGATGGACACTGTCCGTAAATATAAGTGGAACATTTCATCAATTTCTTGGTCTTCAAGGATCCATTTTACTATTTAGATGAGTTAAACAGAATTTCACAAGTTAATAGACAAATGGCTCGATCAAAGTCTATCCATCAATTGCTCTCAAGAGAAACATCAGCTAATTTAGAGAGCTGTAAATCCTAAAATCAAATAAAATATTGAAGTGAGAAGATGATTCTCAGAACAGCAAACCCATTCAAAACATGCACTGGTAGTTTTTCTAACTCTCAACTCCTAATAATCAAATAAAACTTCGAATTCTTATGCACCCAAATCCACACACAAACACAAAACCTAACCTGCCCATCAATATGAACCTCCAATCAACTTTCCAGTCAAAAAATCTTCAAACTTGACATAGCAACAACAACTACAAACCGTCAATGTCATTCGAAAAGGAGATGTTAATCACATTCCTTAAACAAACAATTACAGACGAGACCATCACAAACCAGCAGCAATCAGTATAAAGAGGAATGTTGCATGAGCTGCAATTAAGAGCTCAACGAACAAAATCAGGTATCATTTCTGATACGAATTTCTTTTTCTTCACCATAATTGAACTTGGGTAATGCAATTCACAACTCATAATCTATGTCTAAATTACTCATTAGATCGACAAAAAAAAAGCCAAAAAAGAAAAACAAAAAACATGTGAGATCCGATTTTTACATAGTAATTCATTTCATGCAAATCGAAGCAAAAAAAAAAAAAACAGAAAAAAACAAGAGAAGGGTCAATGAAATCAATCATACTTCTCCCTCCAAGAGTAAACGAGGAAGAAGACCCAGGAGAGGGCCAAGAGGATGTCGCCGACGGTTTGCCGGAGCCAGTCCCAGGCGAGATCCTCCACCTTGCGCTCGAAGTAGATCCTCCACATCGCCATGAACACGTGCAGGAGCGTGCAACCCTTGGCGAAGAACGCCTGAAAATCACGGTCCTTAACGAACGACACCATGAAGAGGAGGAACCCTATGGCCACGAGCAGGAGCCCCGAGAACGAATCGGAGGTTTTGATCAGGAGCTGGTCGTGCGGCGTTGAGCCGAGCAGTTTCGTCGCGACCTCGACGCCGTGGCCGAAGGTGTAGACCTCCTTCATGTAGAACATCATCAGTGCCCCGCAGGTCATGGCGATCAGCGAGTGCAGGATGCAGATCACAAAGAACGCCGACGACGGTCCCATCGATCCCGGAGGCGGCGGTGGCGGCTGATGCTTCTGCGGCGGCGATTGAGGATTCCTTTTTTTTTTTTAATTCTCCTCAGGTGGTATTGGATTTGGACATGATTGGTTCTGCAAAACCCTAACCCTCAGCTCGCGCTGTGGGGAAGAAGATGATCAGTGAATGTTGGTATAAAAGTTTGTTTTTATTTACTTTTTTCAATTCAACTTTTTTTTCCGTTGAAAAATTTAGTAACGTTATTTTCACATAAAAAAAATTAGACACTGTAACCTAAATCTAATCGAAGCTTTGTTTCTTGCTATAGGTTTTATAGGTATGAATTAACCAATCTGAAACCAGATTAGTTAAAATTTGATGAATTCTAATAACTTATAATAAAAAATGCACCCTAATTAATTAACACTAAGAAAAACCTTGACTCTATTTAATATTTATCTCTAACAAATATTTTGTGAATTTATTCAATTTTCAATTTACAAAATAGCATTACTCAAAATTTTGTTTAAGGCAGAGATTCGAAGCGTAATGTGACGCAAGCGAGAGATTCTGAGATAAGGATCCGGTGGGGCCAGCCTACTGTTTCAATTCAGGCGTAGAGTGTCGACTAGGGTGACACGTGGCATGGTTTTTGGTAGTGCCGACAGCAGAGATTCCGATCTGCTATGACTTCGGTGGAAATTGGATTTTGTGTTTTTTTTTTTTTTTTAAGGGAATGCTATTTTGATTTATATTTTATGGGATATTATATTGATATATTTATATTTATTATTAAATTGGATATAAATTTTATTGAGTTTGTGTTTTAAATTTAATCCAATAATAAATATATATATATCAATATAATATTTTATAAAATATGAGTCAAAATAATATCTTGTTATAAATTCGCTCACAGCATTGCACAGTGCATTGCGGCTGTTTTAATGCAATTTAATTCGTGAAAATCTCTTGGATGAAAATTTGCCAACAAAGAAATCATCAAGTCATAAATGACAGTCATGCAATTTTTGACAAATTCAGGAAAAAGGTTGATTTTGATAAGAAATGAGAAGGAAAAAAAAAAGGAGGTCGGCAAATTAGATATATGGCCCACACAAAAGTGGACTTCAACTCAATCAGCACCTTGTGTACATACTTCGAGAGCCAGCTGTTAGTCTTGTTCCCATGTACATATTGTTTGTCACATTAATTTTACAATCTATCTTTACTGTCTCAAACATCTACATTATTGTCAATAGATCAGAGTATGACTACCTTACTTTCGAAAGATGGAATAGCTTCTCTATTACAAGAGAGAATGAACCCAAAAGATACCCAAAAAAAAAAAAGCATAAAAGTAAGATTTTTAAGTGCTCTGAAAGAAAAATTTATTACGTTACGTTAGTTATTACATTATAAGTAAAAAGAAAAAAATATAAAAATAATTAGCAAAATAAATATATTAATTAATAAATAAAATAAAATAAATATTTTTCTTGTTGTAAGAGCACTTAACTATTTCTTAAAAATTAAAATAAAATGAGAAAATGACCAACAGAAAGCAAGAGGGAAAACATACAATGGTATGTAGAGGATCTGCCAACTTTTCTTCACTTTTATTGAACTGAGAACACACACACACACAGAGATATATGTGTGTGTGTGTGTGTGTGTGTGTGTGTCTTTGAAGGAGTAAAACTGAGAGTGGGTACACTTTTCCTTAAGGTAATGGAACAACAAAATGGGTTACCACATTTGAGGGATTTTGGGGGCAGGTGGCAACCCATGTGATAATTATTCAAGTTTATACTCTATATACAACCAAAAATTAATAACGATGGACAATTGCACAAGTGAAAAAGAATGAGAGGGTCTATGTGGAAACAATACAACACAACTCATCTTGCATATTTTCCTTCCAGCTCTGCAACGAATGATTTGATTTTGTAGGTGGAAATGCCAAAAAGAAAGGGAAAAAAAAAAGTGGTATAATCAATCATCCAAAACAAAACTATTTAGCTGCTTCAATGTATCTACTTCCGTACACGAATCTGCGGCGGCGCCTTCTGACACGCCTGACAGGGCCTCTCCAGGGGCCTCCCCTAACGGTTGGAATCACAACCCTTTGAGGAGGAGTTTCAACTACATGCAATGGAGGTGGGGGAGACAGCAATGCAGGTGGTGGTGGAGGACTTAGAGCAACAGGGTCTGGTGGAGCCATGCGCTGCTCCAATAGTTCCTTGTGGTATTTCTGTAACCACAAAAAGAATATGTTAGAATTACAGAAAGGAAAGTGAGAGATTAGTAGCAATAGCAATGCTAAACAGTTAGAATGATAGAAATTGTGATTGTGGTCGGATAAAATGTAGTGGTAGAACCAATTATTCATCTAAAGTTCACCACTCATCTCAACATTCTGACATAATTTTTTGGCAAAAAAATTCGGGTTGTGTAGTGTATTTCAAATTCAAATAACAATAATAAAAGAGATTAGAGCCATAGAAGCACTATGCTTGTGCAAACAAGAAAAAATAATTACCTGAACTACAAAGTTGCGCCTTTCACAATCTAAGAACATGACAAAATGAAAATCAACCTTGGACAAGATTTTGTCCCTGACAATTGAGAAACTAATCTGGTCTCTTGAAGTAAATCGGTCTACTTCATTGTGCCAAAGACAAGTAAAGAGGTTGCTAATAGGAACATGCTCTCGAACTATAACACATCCTTCAGGAACATCTGCAATTCAACCAGCAAGGTTCAGTAAAATGAAGTCCGATTTGAACCCTCAATCCCACATGGAAAAAGCAAGTTTGGCCTACCACTTATAATACGAGGAAGCTTTGCCTCTGAGTATGGAGTCAGTCCCTCTTTCTTGTAAAACTCAATTTGAAAGTCAATAGAGGCATTATCATACTTTCCAGCAGCTTTATTTGCCTCGGCCTCAACAAATACATCAAAGCGTTTATAATGTCTAGATATAGCAAAAGTTGCATTATTCCTCCACAGAAACCTGTACAAGGATGAGAGTAAATTAGGTGCTGAAGCATGCATTCTGGCAAAGACAAACCAAAGTAAAGCTAGTACAAAGTAAGCATAGGTATGAATATGCTCACCAACAAATTAATTCAGGGACATACCCCAAATCAGCATGCATAGAAGTCCTATAATGACTCATCCTTAGTCATGTGGGAACTTGGATAGCCACCAAAATGGTAAGCAAGACTCAGCATATAGCAGAAAGAAGAGAAGGATCTAACAGAGTCAATGAAAATGAAAATGGAAATGGAAGCAACTGAAGCAGCACCTAACATTATAATTTAGTCTCCAAATAATATTTCTATATACAGAAGTCGGAATTTGACAAGATTCTAGTGCTTCAAAACCAAAATATTAACGCCATAATTCTATAAAATATGTCCTATAGGGAAGCTCTTAAAGGTGACAATTGGCAACTCCATTATGCTAGCCCTTGACAAGTAGTCAGTCCTGACGCTGGCTAAATATCAATTCGAAATGCCTACAATGAATGGAGACTAACAATTATCCTAATTTATATAATATGAGTTCTAATCTAGCCAGCAGTTTTGGCCTTTTGGGCTTCTGCTCTTTATGTGACTATAGCTTTGTTAGCGTGACCATAGCTTTTGTATCCTTTCTCTCTAGCTATTCTTGTAGAACTTAGAGGCTGTGTGACTATGCCTGTTGCTGAAAAGGTAGTCATGAATGCATGTGAACTAGAAGGTTTTAGAGGTGCATAAAATTTAAGACAATCTTTATGAAGTCTTTTCATCTTTAGCATAGTCTATGGGGAATAACTTGAAACCAGGACTACAACATTAAGCTTCTGATTTAAGTTATCCACATTTTCCATTGCTAAACTCTACAGAGATTATGTTTTGGTTTATAACCCACTTGGAAACATACAAAAACAACAACCAAGTCTTTTCCCAATAAGGTCGAGTACATGGACTAAACAACATCATTGTGCTCTATTGAAAACCATGCCCAACAATAACCCCCTCAGCAACATACAACAACAACAACAACAACTACTACTAAGTCTTGTCCCACTAAGTGAGATCAGCTACGTGGATCATGTGAGGTCATAGAGCTCTATCATATAATATATTCATGTTAACCCTATTTATATTTAAATCCCTTCTGCTTGTTTCCCCTAGTAGTTTAAAACCCATTAACCCACTCAGCAACATACAACGACGGAAATTCCACAGCTTCAGTTCTGGCCACCATTGTAACGCCACAAACCCTATGGTAAGACCAGTCATTAGTTTTCTTCATCAAAACTTATACCTATTCAATAACTCATCTGTAGATAAATATAGAAAGCATTTTGTGCTATAGAAAGATTAAGAGGCCCCCAACTGTGGAAAAGAAATCACACAGTTGGGCTTTTAATTTCAGAATTTTCAATGCCATGTTATGATAGAAATAAATCCCACTGGCATATATCAAACCTTACATTTCCTAGTACCACTGTGGTAGTAACATTCACCTCAAAATAAAACAGTGATACTGAAATATACCTTTCAAGGATTTGATGTGGATCAACAACAAGCTCAAGCTTTCCATCAATCCATATAGAGTAGCGGGCATTTGGAGCCATTCTATGCATCAGAAGCTTTGGAATCTGTTGGAATGGTAGTTCAGTTAAAATTATATAAGAGCACTACTTCATGAACAAGAAAACACAAGTGTCTGGGTGAGATTTTTGGTCATTTTTGTTTGTACCAAAAAGCTAAAATTATATTTTGAATGAAAAGGAAAATCATCACAATGCACAGACTAGAGGATCAATCCAGTATTAGGTCTACTGATCTCAATTCTCTTCTTCTTCCCCCTTCCATGTGTGTTGATGGCCAGTCCAGTAATACTCATATAACTCCTTCAATGTATATCATAGAACCGCAGACAACAATAAAAAGTTTTCCACAGCAATGACGATATTCATATTATAAAGAGAAAAAAAGAAAAATTTAAATCTTCAACAACAAATATGACAAATAACCCACATGTTAGTTTCTATTTCACAGTCATGATGGTGCTTGCCGACATATAATTCTGACCTTTCCTGTGCGTCTTGCATCTGTGTAAGGAATATTATGAATAACAATAATTCTCCATAAACCAATCCTCTTGTTGATCCCCAATATGCCGGCCATCCTCCAAGCCTTTTCTGTTTCTTCATCTATAAACATAAGGAAGCATACACTCTTCTTCGAATATTCACTAATATTTGATGGCTCATTTATTGCATCAAAATTTCCTGAAAAATATATTTAGTTCATCAGCAAAGTGTCAGCTTAAACAACTAAGTAAAGGCTTTATGGTATAATACAAACCAAATATGGCTGATGCAACAATTATGCCACGGCACTGCTCCATATGATAGAGGTCATCTTCATCCATGTCATATCCAGTGTTGCGGCCAGGTTTAGGCCCTCTCACAAATCTGAATGATCCACACATGCATAATTGAAGATGCAGAATGGGCAGATGTCAGTAAAAGGATAGGACAAATATCCTTTTTTTAGTGGCATAGAAAAATCTTCCATGCTTAATTGCTTACAAAAGGGAATTATCCAACAAAAACCAAAACTTACCCACAGTGCACACTCATTGACTCTCGTATGTCAAAAGAATCATCTCTCTGCTTGAAAGTAGGGTATCCACCAAAGTCTGAACCACTAAACTCCCCGTCTCTGCTTAGATTTTCCTCATAGATATATGTTAAATTCTTAAGTACTGGAGAAGGTGAGGGAAACTTTGGCATAAGTGCAATGGCTTCCTCCACAGGAAGGTAACATACAGGGCATGCTGAAATGTAAACAAGCCAGAATATTCAGGAGCAATAACGTTGACATTAAGTAACCTAAGATATATCCCAGGCTCTTCTTCTCCTATTGAACCACAAAAATATTTGAGCAACTAATTGATATATGCAGGAGTGATGGATACTACTGCAAATTACTAAGTATAAAATAACCTTATATAAGATATAAGGAAACCAAATAGTTCGAGTACAACTTACGCCGTGGCCCAGTACGCTTTGGATCTGCTGGCGGGGGAGGAAGTGTGAAACTATTACACGGATGGCCAGGAGGAAGAGTGTAACCCAGAAAATGGCTTGGGGGAGGAGGGGGAAGCACCAAATTTGTGGCGAAGCCCATGACGTTTGCCGTAGAGATCATAGATGGAGAATCACTTTCACTAACACTAATCTTTCCTTCCTGTGAATCTTCACCTGAAAGCAAGCCATATCACAAACATCATGCCTTATTAAAAAGCTGAAAATTCATGAATTACAAGTAAATCACAAAACAAGTCTTCTTCCTTCAACAATGCAAGCGCATGCATTCCTAATATTGTTTGCTAAACAAATGAATCCTATCACCAATCACAAATTAAACAAACTACTCAGCCATTTTTTTTTTTTTTGGAGGTGGAGCACGATTTGGATCGAGGGAAAGGCTCATCCCAGTCCAGTCCACGACATGCCTCTAGACTTCTCTAGCTCTAATAGAGGCACTCACCAATAAGGGAACCATTACAGAACCCCAAGTCATGGCGATGAATAAGCAGAAAGCCGACCAAGTGAGTAAACTTTCCATTGGCAACAAACTACTTAACCTAGGGTCCCTCGGCACAATCACATTGAAGTTGCATAATGGAAACTAATAATAAGAAAGAGAAGAAAGTGGGAGGAGGAACCTTTTCCAACGTAGAGAACCCAGACGAAAACAGCAGCGGAGATGAGGCAAAGGAAGAACATTCCGACCTTCTTCTTGCCAACAAACTTGTAGATCCAAAGGTGCAGCCTCTCTTTGTCCTTGAGCATCTTGGAAGGCTTGCGTGCCGCTGATTGGATAGGAGACACTCCGTTTTGTTGTTGTTGGTGTTGTTGTTGTTGTTGTAGCTGCAGCTGCTTCTCCAAAGAACCATAACTCCCTGAAGAACGAATTCCCAATGACCCGTTACTCATTTTCTTATTACCTCTAAACCCTCATTGCTCTCCACACCCTCTCATCCTTCACCCTCAACAACAGCAGCAGCAGCAACAACAACAACACTTCTTAGATTCAATTCAAGTCTTCGACACACACACCCTCTTCATGAATTTGCCCCAACCTTCTCAGGCAACCCGCGGTTGAACAGAATCAGGATCAGAATCTTCTGCAATTGAAATGCACTTTGCCAATGCAACTCTCTACTTCCAACTCAGCAGAGAAAACAAGTTTTCATTAATTTCCAAGAAGGAAAAGACAAATTGAATCAAGCTTGCGCTTCTAGAAGAAAAAAAGAAAAAACAAATACTATGTGAGATACGATTATGTGGCACTGAGACTAAAATTGGGTCCCAAGAAAAAATGCCCCTTTTCTTTCTTTTTCCAATCAGGGGTTGAATCGAGGGTTTTCTGATTGGCCCTGTTGGGTTTTTAGCACAGAAAAAAAAAATTCTGGGTTTTTTGTTTTCTGGAATCTGAGACTTGGAAGAAATCTGGGATCTTCAGCTACTATTATAATATTCTTTTCTTTTTGAAAATAAAATGTTCCAGCTGATTCTGTAAGAGTGATCCCAGAGGAGAGGATTTCAGTGAATGTTTATATGAGGGGAATATATCCACCGAATTTGTGGGGGAAAATTATATAAAAAAAAAATGGGATTTGTTTGTTCTATGGCGTGAAAAAAAATATATAAATGGAAAAGATTTGATAGGCTAGTCTACGCATATGCTCCTTCAGACGACGGTGTCCTACTCAGCGTGACATAGAAAAAGAAAATATATGGCACCTAAAGGATGCTATGGTCAATTATCATTAAGTCAAAACTTAATTACCGAAATTTTCAACTTAATCTAATATATAAACCAGAAAGCACCCCATAACAATAATTTATTATTAATAATTAATAACTTAGTTGACAGTTTGTTGATGACCATAAAGCACCTCCTGTTGTTGATGATTGTTTTTTTTTCAAAAAAACAATAATCATAATCAGCATTATGAATGTGATCTAAAGCACAATGAGAGAGACCAAGATGAAGGCCAGGTAAAACAACTTTAATGAGTTTAACCAGAAACGAAAAAAGCAGAGTCTTAAAAAGAATGTGTCACTTGAATTACAACTCTTAAGTTAATATTCGATGATTAAATTCATTTATCTTCCTTTAAAATTTTGAAAATCTTAGTGATTGAAAAAAGGTTCAACTATTGCATGATTGATCTTTAGGATTGTATTACGAAACCACCAAGAACGAGACAGGGATGTTTCAGTTTCCGTTATTATTATTATTATGGAAACTTATATTCGGTTTTTATTTTTTTAGCTTTCTATTTTAGAGTATGAAAGAAGCGCTAGCTTTCTTTATATCTCTTCAGCATGTAAAATGATTTCAGCTGTGTTTTATAAACGAGGGTTTAACATTTTCCATAAAAACTGGCGATATATATTGTGTGAATTTTTTAGCCATTAATCTCATTTCCAATTCGAGTGCCCCAACTTATTTCTTCGGTAAATACTCAGTTTGGTCTCTCGAGAATTTTGCATTGAATTATTTAGTTTTCAAAAAAAGAAAATTGATCTCGTGATCTTATAAGATGAAAAATGTGGACACATTAGTCTATTTGTTAATTATTTTTATTGGTGAATTTACAAACATTGCACAGGATGATATGTCATTGCAATGTTGGATTCAAGGAAAATGATATCACTTTAGGATATATTGCACTCATTTTAGTTTCTAAAGCTACACAAAATAAACATTTAATAACATATAATAAATATTTAAATAACTCATTTTATATAATTTTAGTCATTAAAATGATTTATTATAAAGTTTAAACTTTATTTTACTGCGGACGACACACACATCACTTGACATCTCTATCAAAGAGTTACATGTGCAATTTCATTATTGGTTAAATAACCAAATATACAGAGATATTAATTTATTTTATTATTAAAATATTGAAAGACTACGAGTTTAATTTTAACCCTTCATGTACTGCATTGCCTTGCAAAATTGTTTTGGGGACTAAATGGGCTCTTTATTCTTATTTCTTCCAACCTCGGTATTAATTTTGTTTCTCCTTATCAAGAATTGTTTCACTCTCTTTCCTTTTCCTTCAAAACATCAATCATTAACAGCCTACACATAATGACAAAATGCTGACACAAATAGCGCCTCAATTTCTTCTCCCAAGTTATGGTGAAAATGATATTTTCATAGACCCCAACCCTTGTATGAAAAAATCAAACGATAAAATATAATCAACCTTGGTTAAGCAGTATAATACCCGGCAAGTAGGGGCGATTAATTTTATTGTCCACACTAAACTTAAGTAATAGGTGGATTTCATTTGTAAAAGAATCCCCTACAATTAATCATCGATTGTGATGTGAATTTATCATTTATATATGATTATTCACTGGCTTTGTTCCGCAACCATGCATCTCTTGAGGAAGTTGCTTTCCATTATTTGTCTGACTGTGTAACATACGAAAAAGTTGCAAATCGTGCCATACTCTTAATTAGACAAGCCAAAATCATGACACCACACCATCTTTCATCTTGAATGTAATAATTAAGGCAGTTTCGCTTAGATTGAAATTAATCTCTCTACAATATGTTTCACATGTCGATATTTTTGGATTCAATTTGATCAACATGAACACTGGAAATGAAACCTTGGATTCACAGAAATTGCTAAGTATAGCTTGATGGTAGCTATATTTAAATTTGATCGAATTTTGTCTGAATGGTCGAATGTGTGTGCAGGAGTTAATGATAGAGAGCATTCATGAAGGTGAAACTGAGGAGAACAAGTTTGTTGGGGAGAGGGGGGGGGGTGGTTGTTGCGGTTGTATTGACGGTAGCCATTGAGAAAGGGAGAATATTTATGTAATAATGTCAATATAATTTGTATGGGTTCCGTATCGATTCACACATCATATACTATCTAGTGAGGAGTGAACTCAAACTTAGTAGAGTTCACACCCTATCTAATGGTGAATATATATATGTGAGTGGCCATATTATGTACCTATAATATTGTTCAAGATTAAATGATGTATGGTTTGGTAGAATATACTATATTTTTTGGGGTATACGGTTTGAGAGCCATAGCTTCGAATTAAATGACCAGAAGCATGAGAGCGGAAGGGATAGAATTTCGCCGGTGCTATATATATATATTAGAAAACAAGAATGACTAAAACTGAGCAACTTAATTTACATAAAGGAAAAGTGGAGTTTATAATTTATATAACAGCTTAGAGAGAGACGCTTGACCAGCTCCTAATAACGATTGTTAATCCTAGTGTAACTAACTTGTAATTAACTTGAGATATGTCTAATATCCTTCTCCAGCGTTAATACAATGTATTTAAGAGAACAAAAGCTTTGTCCGAATTTCGATTGCAAATAAAAAGTATACCCAGCAAATTCGTAACGACTGAAGTTATCAAACAAAGCTGCAAAGTGAAACACTGCGTGCATTCGACTATTCGAGTGCCTTTCAGTAGTAAAATTGGTCAAAATAGTCAATAAAAATCCAATTATGTCGTGATTTTATATTTCTTGGGGGACAAATGGAGTAGCATTCTTCCATGCTCAATTACAAAATGTAAATGTAAATAAAGGGTTTATAATCACGCAATTTTCCATAAATGCACAATCTATAGGCAGCAAAAATGAACTAACATTCGCACCAAAAAAAAAAAAGAACTAACATGCGTGCTCGTGGGAGTGGTCCACAATTAGAGAGTACGTTAAGATTGGAAAAACCAACTATAACTTTGAAGCGAGCCCCTCCGCTCCTCATGACGTACGGTACTCTCTCGATATGGTTGCTTCCTATGTTATTCAGAGAAAAATAACTTTGTGCCTTGTACACGGTCTGTTTTTATAAAGGTGTATTTGGTTGGAGAGTAAAAAAATGAGTAAAATTATCTAGATGAGTTTCATATATTAGAGTAAACAACAACTTTCATTCCCAAAAATTTTGTGTCAGATAATTTAATCCTTTGAAATTAAAAAAAACTATCTAGCCGTATATAATCTTTCAAGATTACAAACTATGAACACATAAGTCCCTCCCTACACATTTGGATACGTCCTTGACAAGGTGTATATAAATTTTTGTTAATATACATACAATAGAAGGATAAAACAAGATTTAACTTATCAGTTGATGTCCGTAAGAAAAGTTAAAATCCCATTAAGACTGAATTTCCTAAATCGAAGAAAAACAAAAGAAAAATTGTAAATAAAACATTTTTACTCAAAGTGACAGAAAATTTGAATTGGGGAGTATATAGTCAAATCACCCAAATTAAGCCCATGGTAGGTAATTCTGCTCTTAGCTGACTTGCATTAATGATGAATTTCGGGTGGATTGCATATGCCGATTTGCATGACATTATTGACATTCATCCACCAGACAGCACTGATCCTTCTGCACTAGCAAGTTAAGGCATGTATATGAATTGAATTTTCTCTTGTGGCCTGTTGGGGGAGGGAAACTGTGTAAAGAAAAACCATCGACTATAAATTCATGCACTTTGCCAGGCCTTCCTTTAATATCTTTTAAAGCAACCCACACACTTTCTGAAGCTTTGAGAAAGTTTATTTCTTTACGTATTATCAGTCTTCTTAGATGTTTGAGTGGGTTATTTAACTCGAAGTTTGGGTGTGAACGTGTGATTTCTTGACTTAGCCTCTAATATGTTTAGAGTATAAAGATAATCTATACTAATCTTAATTAAAATGGTTTATAAAGCTTCTCTTCAATTGGTTTTCGGCACTAATAACGTTTGCCGGCCGTGATGTTATTTTTTATAGCGTCTATAGGGCAATATGAACTTGAGTTTCATGATAAAACTCGAGCTTGATATTTGATATTTTCTAATTGCACAAACTTATTTAAACATATATAAAATATAATTAGCAAAATAATTACCCACGTGTAAAATAGTTGCCAAAAATCTTTAAATCCTATTACAATTTTATTGTAGGAAAAAACACTAAAATATAGAATTCGAACCAACTTTCTCCTCAACAAGATTGATTTTTGTTATCTATCTCCACAATATGATATATATTATTGAATTTAATTTTTATAAACCAACCATGTACAATTTTTTTGTGTAATGTCCAATCAAGTCATTTCATTTATATAATTTTTTAAGTAGTAAGTGTAACGCTTAACTACTTTTGTCAAAAGTAGCCTCACACTTACGACTTTAAAAATTATATAAATAAAATAATTTGAGTGAATTATAATATAAAAAATTTCTTATATAAAAACTAAACTCTATATTATTAATAAGCATATATTTTTAAAATATTAGTTCATCAACGCGAGTTAAACAATGCGAGAGTTGCAGTCTAATTATTTGGAGCGAAAGAAAAATTTTGAAACCAAAATAATCACATGAGTACAACTCACCGCAGCTTTCAATAATCATATTCCGGTATTACCGAATTAAATTACTGATGAATATGCAATGATAGCTGTTCCTAATTAATGGCATACACTATAGAACTATCAGTGATCAATCCCAGAGGATTCCCTCAAGTTTTCAAAAATTTAAAATTAAAAGCAGGGTCTTATGTACGTCTGAAAATTTTTATCTTAACAGTAACAATGCTTACGATCTTTATTCAATTTTGTTTTTCATCAAAATTACACGTGGGTCGAGTCTTACGGAGTAATGATTCATCCACTGGGTGAGTATTTGGGCTTGACCCTGCATTTTGCTTTCGATATCGGTTCATATTGGGTTAGCATTTGGCCCAACCTTCAAATTGCCCACACTGAAGTTGAAAACTTATGGCCCTAATTCCTATAACGACTTGGATGAACAAGCAAACCCTACCTTAATTTCGAGGCTCATCAATGGGCATCGTTCGGCCCGGGCCCAAAAAGCTCATATTTTCTTAGCATTTTCCTCATTTTGATGTCGTTGGTTACTTTACTTCTCATAATTGCAAATTTAATGCATAACAAGAGGGAATTCATTTTTCTTTTTTCTTTTTTAGATGAAACTAGGGTTCATTTGTTTTTTTTAAGCAAAGCAAAGTCTCAAGTGTGGATGTGTCACTCGTATTTTATTTGGGGGATACAAATTTGTTTGTTTAAATTCTTTTCAATAGAGAAGGAAGAATTTGGCGTCTTGAAACACAGTTTATCTCTTACTAGGAGTGTCATACTTCTAAATGTTTGAAGAAACCCTTTTTTTTTACAGTAAATAATTTAAAACAAATAGGCCACCAATGACCTGTTTAGTTCTAAAAAATATTCTGTGTTATTTCTTGTTTTTAAAGCTAAGCACAAAAATAATACATTTCTTTTATTCCGTTTCTTGTTTTCTGTATGATCATGTAAAGAAAACGGTAAAAATAAGAGAAATATTTTACAAAATCTTAAATACATGAAAACAAAAAACATATATATACTTTTTTTCCAGTCAAACAGATCACGAGTATCAAGAAAACATGAGCCATGTGGAAAGAAGAACGTAGGAACTATGAACACAGGTTTTAAGGTTTGGACACTGATCACTGTCTTGTAAGACCTTTAATTTCATGCCACACTTTTTTCTTCATCCTTGTTTGATCTTCTTCCGATTCCCTCTACTTGCATTCAATATTCACAATCACAACCAACAATTGGTTCTTGCTTACAAAAAGCCGAAAGGAATAGAAGTCTGACCCGACACGCAAATTCCATTACCTCCACATCTCCTATAACATTAATGTGATCATGTGAAATACATAATTTTTTTCCCTATAATCATTTGATCATAGATTGCTATGTCAATAAAAATAATTAAGTTTCACATTTACTATTTAAAAAGTTATAGAAATGAGATAATTTAATTAGATAATAATAAAAAAGATCAATGCAGAAATTAAACTCTTTTATTTAGGGTTAAATGTATTTTAACTTTCTGAACTTTATGTCATATGTAAAAAGCCTTGACTTTGCAAATACTGTAAGACTTTATGTCATAGCATGGTACTGAATTCCATACAATAATAAAAAATAGTGAGGTTATGTGCACATAAAAATTAGTAAACAAAGTGTTGGATTATACAAATTAAAAATATTAAGGAATTAAATGTACATAAATTATACTTTAATAATTTGTCAAAACTATACTGAAAAATATTTTTTACTGTTTGAAAAAAAATTAAGTTATTATGATATATGTTTTGAAAAATTAAGATTTAAATAGTATATAATCTAAAGTTAAAGGAGATAAAATTTATTTTCCTCGTTTACTTATGCAAAACATGACAATTCGACGCTGCAATTGCAGTTGTTTCCCGCTTAACAATTGTTTTGTCACCTTAATCATCAGATAAAAAGGGCGAAGCTAGCAAAACTTCCTATTGTATTTTGCTTTCTGTTGGGCCCATCTCGTTAAGTCGCTTGATTCACCTGCAATGTCAATGGGAATCCATTTATGATACGAATCATAAATTTAGCCGGTAAAATAGTTGATACGTGTGTGTATCAAAAATGTCAACGAATTATAGTAAATTGTGAAAACGATGTGGCGGCTTACTGTAAAATGTGTCCACAACAAATTCTTAAGGTCGTGTTTATTTATTTATCTCGAAATAAAAATATAAAGACATTAGAAATATAAGTCTATTTAATAGTAAAGATAGAAATATAAGGCAAAAAAATTTCTATTTTCAAGACAGAAGAATATGAAGTTTTTGTACCTCTAAAATATAAAAATAGTAAAGATAAGATATAGAGAGAGAAATCTAATATTTTTTTCTTTTAATAATACCATATATATATTTACTATTTATGTCTCCATCTTACTATCTCTATTGCCTTGTATTTCTGTTTTTGTCCCTCTATCAAACACTACCTAAGTGTTATTGAAACTTTTCATATCTAATATCAGAATAATATTTCAATTCAAACTCATCATATTTAATTTTTATTTTTAATTGAAGTGTGATTTGGTAATTGGATATAGAATATAATTACGCTTCAAATATATGTACACATTTCACCATCCATCCCACAACATGAAATTCAACCTTATAAGGGAAAAGAAAGCCGCCAGGAAATTTCTCAGGAAAATGGTGATTCAACCTGGCAGAGTCAAGTAGAGAATGTCAAATACACATTTTTTTTAATTATTATTATTATTTCAATGGCTGCAAGAAATTTATAGTAGCAATGGTATTTATATTTTCTTTTACTTTGTTTTCATAAATCTTTTTCAATGAATTTCCATATTATCAAAAATGGAGTTTCTCATTTAAGACAAAAAATGATGAATTTGGAGAGTTGGAGTTATTGACTTTTTTTAGGGTTCAGTTTTTTTTTTTTTTGCCCTTTTTTGGGTCGTAAGTTGAGGGTGTAGGACTTCGTTTTCTGGGATCAAACATTCATCAGTTCAACCAATTACAGCCGGTTTGTTTTAGATTTTTCTCTCCACGAAAACTAGCCTTGGGTGATAGAAGGTTTATTTTACTTTTGATGCAAGTATCTCAGGATGTCACAAATGTGCATTGAGAAATCGCATGTGGTGTAAATCCAACAGGCTCTTATGGGCTCCATATAATCGGTTCTTGTGATAAATGGGGCAGGTTGACTAATTCAATCAAGTTAAATTTTCCTTTCTCAATAAAAAAAAAAATTTTGTGTGGTGCCAAATTAATTGAGCTTGGATTTGATAGACTGATGGGTCAATGGGTTAAGCCATTGACCTACCTAAGCTGTATGTATCCCACGCTCGTGAACTCCGTTACGTGGAGGTTATTTAATTAGAATAACTTTTTGTCGCAATATTAATATCATCGTTGAATTCTTTGCTACAAATTATATTGACCATTTTTTGTATCGGCTAAATTATAGCACCTCTTTTTATTTTTATAAACGAAAAGTTTACAGGCGGGATCCAGAGTTGATCATTCCATCAAGATTAGAGCATGGCCACTGGATTATTTGAGCTCTTATAAAAAATTTTATATGATTATTCACAAATAATGATCTCACAGTATCTCTTATTCAGTTTATCGAAAACTGATATTAACAAGCGTTAATTTTCCATCTTTGTCTATTTCATAAAACTAACGCAACGAAAAATTTTGCATCAATTATATGACCATCTGGTACATTACTATTTATTAATAATTTCAACAAAAGTCAACAGATTAATTGATATGGTTGATCTTCTGCTCATTTATCATTATATTTGATTTTGGATTTTTTTTATTAGTGGGTGATCTATAAGTACCTATGTAAACGCTCACTTAGTTTGCAGACATGCCATGACCCTCGACTATCAAGCTTTTCCGCAAACTAAACTTTTGATACAAAAAAATTAAATATCCAAATTAGTCCCTCAGATTTGCATCGAGGGATAATTTAGTCATTCAGGTTTTAAAAATTTCAAATTGATCCATTATATTTTAAAAAATGGATAAATTGGTCTTCTATATAGTGTACGAACTGTATGGAAGACCAATTTATCCCCTTTTTAACTGTATAGAATTGTATGGAGGAATTAATTTGTCAATTTTTTAAAATTTGAGAGATCAATTCAAGATTTTTAAAATCTAAAAAACTAATTTGTCCCCTAATATAAATATGAGAGATCAATTTGTGGTTTTAGTTAAAAAAAAAAATTTCAACAAGAATCATAACAAAAAAACAACATTAATTAAATGTGATGGACATATATTGAAGACAAAAATAAGCATTAAAATAAGAACTACTAAGAAAACAACAAAATGCAAATGTATGGAGTAAAACCCTGGTATGTTCATCAAGTGTTGAGGATAATAGTGATCGAATCAAACTCTTAAAAAACGGCCTAACTTTAACTTCGGAATAGGTGTTCATTGAAATAATACTAAAATTTTAAATTAATCCCTCAAATTTACAGTGAGAAATAAATTAGTTTTTCAGATTTAAAAAATCTCATATTTCCTCAAATTTTATAAAAAAGGACAAATTAGTCCTTTCAGCAAAATTATTGTTTGAACTGTTAACAAAGTATTCATGTATTCTATTAACTTACTTATATATACTGTTAATTTTCATTGTAAGTTCTAACTTATGCCACTCCTCTGTTCTATGCAAAACAAATGCTAACTTAAAGTCAAAATCTTTCTTTTGAGTAGAAAGCTATGGTGAGATAGCAAATGAGAAGAGTGAGAGAAGTTAGGATCCACTATAAAAATTAACAGTACATATAAATAGCTTAGGCAACAATTTTATAAATGAACTAATTTGTCTCCACCATAAAAATTAATATTACATATAAATAATTTAACAGTACACATAAATAAGATAATAAGATATATCTTAGATGATAATTTTATAAAGGGACTAACTTTTTCCTTTTTATGAAATTTGAGAAACTAAGATGGGATTTTTCAAATTTAAAAAATTAATTTATCCCTCACTATAAATTTAAGGGACTAATTTAAAATTTTAATCTTGAAATAGTATTTTGTTAATAACTAATGATAATTGTGTTTGAGATATTGTAGTACCCGGTAGTTAAAAACGAAATATGTTGATAAATAATTTTTTTGACTTTCGTTTATAATATAAGTTGTTTATAAATTAATTATTCAAAAGAATTTGGCGCTAGCATTTGATAATCAGATTCCAAATCCGATTAGCCTATTTACTCTCCCAAATATCTTATTATGAAATGACACATCTCTGCCATGAAGTAATGGTATAGAACGACTTTTGTCTTAAACAAGAAAATTGGACTCTACTATTTTATTTTGCTGACAGCTAGTTATATTTAGACAATAATACATTTGCATGAATTTTACAGCACAAGTTGAATTTTATTTTAGTTCCTTATTAGTGTTTTGTTGAGTAATTAAATTTCTAAACTTATATATTAAAAAACTAGTGATGGATACATTACTTTCGAAAAAAATTAATCATATTAACCTTTCATGAGAAAACAAACTAATTTTTATCAACATGGAATTGGTCAAGTGAGTAGGTATTTTGATCCATAACTAGAGATATGTTCAAGTCCAGAAAAATTCTCATTGGAAGACCCTTATCCTTTAAAAGCCGTATGTTAGGCCAGTTCAGATTAACCAAATTAGTAGTAACGGTGTTTGAATACAGGTAGTTCCATTGATACCAAACAGAACAAAGTAGTTTTTAAAATAGCCTGGACTACTAAAGCAAATACAACCTATAAAGTACAATATTCCCCTTTTAGAAATTAGATATATTTATTTAATAAAAAGTAAAAGCTAATAATGTGTCTTATATATTTTTTTTCAAAACATAAATTTAAATTTTCCTTAAGTTTTGAAAAAATTGCACACTGACAACGAATAAGGTACTGCTATATAAGTCAAAGTGGCTTTCCCTGTCAAATAGTAGACGTAAAAGTCAATTATTTTTATTTATGTAACAATATTTAATTAGATATCAGTTTATAATTATTTTAATTGTACACAAATCACTCCAATGCTTAATTCAAATTAAACTTTTTTTAATTATTTATCTTTTGGTGACGTAATGCACAAATTCTCGATTGCTTAATTCAAATTTGCTTTCAATTTTAGATACTCATTAACACAAATATAGTTTACCTCTGGTTGGCTATCCGTGTCGTGTCAACTAGGAAAATAATATTAATTACAATATTAAATAATCTAATCAATGAATAACGAGTTCATGAAAAAAAATCAATGAATGAATAACGCTACTGCTATGCCTGACCGAAGAAATTTCAAATGCCCCCCATCATCCAATCTAAATTGCCTTTCCTACATCTGGTACATTCTCATGGCATGATGTATCACTTGCTTCTGTTCTATCCATCTTTTGTACTCATCTTTTTTCACATATATCATATGATACACCCCTTTCTTCTCTTCTCTTTCTCTTCTCTTCCAAGATGATCACACACAAGCACTCGCAACATCTTCCACTACCACTAGTTCTTCTCTCATTTGTCCTCTATTTCAACTCAACATGTGCCATAGACTTTGTCTTCAATGGCTTCAACTCCTCTGATGTGTTGCTCTTTGGCAATGCCACCATTGATTCAAGAGTTCTAACCCTCACCCATCAGCAACACTTCTCAATTGGTCGTGCTCTTTACCACCAAAGGATCCTCACCAAGAAGCCAAACTCTTCTTTTGTGTACCCTTTCTCAACTTCCTTCATCTTTGCCATGGCGCCCTTTAAGGACACTCTCCCTGGCCATGGCTTAGTCTTCCTCTTCACACCTGTCACAGGCATCCAAGGTACAAGTTCTGCTCAGAATCTGGGCCTTTTCAACCTCACCAACAATGGAAATGCAAACAACCACGTGTTTGGTGTTGAGTTTGATGTGTTCATGAACCAAGAGTTCAATGACATAAACGACAACCATGTTGGGATTGATATAAACTCTCTCACTTCTAATTCCTCACATGATGCTGGGTATTGGAAAACCAATGATGAGAACTCTTTCAAGGAATTGAAGCTCAACAATGGGGAGAATTACCAAGTTTGGATTGACTATGAAGATTCTTTGATTAGTGTTACCATGGCACCGGTGGGTATGAGAAGGCCTACAAGGCCTTTGTTGAATGTTTCTCTCAACTTGTCTGAAGTTTTCTTGGATGAGATGTTTATCGGGTTCAGTAGTGCCACGGGGCAATTAGTTGAGAGTCACAAGATTTTGGCTTGGAGTTTTAGCAACACAAATTTTTCAATCAGTGAAGAACTCATCACTACAGGGTTACCCTCTTTTGTCCTTCCAAAAGAATCAATTTTCAAGTCCAAGGGGTTTGTTGCAGGATTCACAGTAGGAGTCTTCTTTACTATTTGTCTCTTAGTTTTGTTAGTTCTGTTTTTGATTCAGAGGAAGAGAATCATGGCAAGGAGGAGGCTGGAAATGGAAGATTGGGAATTAGAGTTTTGGCCACACAGAATGACATATGAAGAAATTGAGGCAGCAACAAAGGGTTTCTATGAGGAAAATGTCATTGGAGTTGGTGGGAACGGTAAGGTCTACAAGGGTGTTCTAAAAGGAGGGGCAGAGATTGCTGTGAAGCGCATTTCTCATGAAAATGACGGAGTTAGAGAGTTCCTAGCAGAGATTTCAAGCCTTGGAAGATTGAAGCAAAGGAATTTGGTGGGGCTGAGAGGCTGGTGCAAGGAAGATCTGGGAAACTTCTTGTTAGTTTATGACTACATGGAAAATGGGAGCTTGGACAAGAGGGTGTTTGATTGTGATGAGAGCAAGATGTTGAATTGTGAAGAAAGGATAAGGATCATAAAAGATGTAGCTTCTGCGGTTTTGTACTTGCATGAGGGATGGGAAGCTGAAGTGTTACATAGGGACATCAAGGCCAACAATGTGTTATTAGATAAGGAAATGAGTGGAAGGCTAGGAGACTTTGGATTAGCCAGAATGCACAGCCATGGTCAAGTTGCTAGCACCACAAAATTGGTTGGAACAGTGGGGTACATGGCTCCTGAAGTGATTAGGACTGGAAGAGCCTCAACTCACACAGATGTGTACATGTTTGGCATCATGATTTTAGAGGTCTTGTGTGGAAGGAGACCTATAGAAGAAGGCAAGCCTCCTTTGGTGGAGTGGGTGTGGCAACTAATGGTGCAAGGAAAAGTAGTTAATGCACTTGATGAGAGGCTAAGGTCTGAAGGAGAGCTCACTAAGCAAGAAGTGGAGAGGGTGCTTCACTTGGGTTTGTTGTGCGCCTACCCTGAACCAAAATCCAGGCCAGCAATGAGACAAGTGGTGAATATTTTGGAGGGGAAGATTGAGGGAGAGGAGTCAGAAAATGAGAATATGGATACCTATTTGCTCCAAAGGTTGAACTCAAGGGATATATTGTCAGAGTATTCCCAATATTTTAGCTTTATAACACATCCAACATTTGAAGATATTCGTGGGTCTCACACTTCCTCAACGCATCTCACATGGTCCAAATCTATAGTTGAGGGTAGGTGAATCTCTGCCACTTTGATGGTTGTACAGATATTGAATTGGATTCATTTTGTGGCACATAAGGAGATGAGTTTGGAGCTCTAGTACTAGGCCTAGCATTGTTCCAAACTCTCATGCTTTTGGGAGATCCATTCATCATCTTATCCAATTGCTTTCGCAGAAGATATTTTTTGTTTTACACTGTAAAGTTGAAATTCATAGCTTTGATTGTACATCATGTATCATAGCATAAATGAAATCAATGAACATGTGATTGTGATCTGGTATGCTAATTTTATTGTGTAAGATTTTCATTTCTGTAGGCACATTGAATAAGTTTCTTTGACACTGATATTCCTGCTCTCTCTATCTTGATTTTATAATTCAGGACATTATAATAGAAGGAATCTGCCAGTCAATTTTCCAAATTCCACAATCATGAGATTAAAACTCGGCTTTTTGGTTAACGTAAGGAAGCAAAATAAGGAGAATGATATTATGCTATCTTATGATTGTCGTTAGGTGGGAAATTTGGCAGGAATTGCCGGGTTAGCACCTAATAAGCAAAGATACATTTCATGGCCAAAAAAATGAAGTGACCATGCATTCAACTCGGCATTTCGGTTGGCATTTTCACTTGTAAGCTGAGAACTCAATTCACAGTAGTAGACTGACTTGTCAACGAGCTTATGTTACATAACATTAGACTTGGGATACCATCATAAATATCCATGGACTAGTGGTAGAAATTGAATAGAATGGGTACGTTGCCAGCTGGTTCATATATGAGGTGAAAGGCCCACTAGCAAATAATTTGCATCTTTCTCCATTTTCTAAGCAAACACTCCCTTTTTCAAAATTCAAATCAATCTTCTGAATAATTTTTCCATGGCCCGCTATATATCAAATTATCAATGAGAGCATGGCAAACCCACGAGTGTTAAATAACGAGATGGCAAAAACCGTAGCTCATGTTGTAGCTTGTTTTCGACCATATCTAATGGCCTAACTTTCAAGTTTCAGATGCACACATTCTATAATTTCTCTCTTGACTTCTGCATCGGTATACTTTCAGCTTTGTGTTGTCCCTCTCTGTGACCCTGTATCAGAAAACAGTCTCTCACTTTTCTCATTCTAAGTGGAGCATTATCAAAAGGTGACTACTAATGTACATATCACGGTCAATATATTTGATGGAGTTGTCGTATAGAAAGTGGTGAGAAGGATACTTTTTTTTTTTATAGTAAACAGTGCTATTTTTTTTTATTTTTTTCTTTCATATTATTTTATTCTAATTTTTTTAAAATGAGCTATTCTTAATATTTATTTTTTTTCTTTTAATTTTTATTTTGTAATTTTTTAAGAATTCGGTTTGTTCGAATTCTATCGAGTCATGGTGCATTTTTATTTTATTTTTCTTTTCACATTTTTATTTTTATTTTTTTATTTTAATTATTTTTAATTCTTAATTTTACTTTTTTTATTAAGAATTTGATTTGTCCGAATTCTTTGTTGTGAATAGTTTTACAATAAGCTTTTTTTGTTTTTTTTCTTTTTTTATAAAAGAATCCAATTTGTCCAAATTCTATGCAGTGTATAATGCTATTTTTTTTTATTTTTTAAAATTTTAATTGTCTTTAATATTTATTTTATACTATTTTTTTATTTTTAGTGAATAGTATTCCTCCCCTTTTTATCTTATTTTTTTTAAGAATTTGGTTTGTCCGAATTATATGTAGTGAACAATGCTAGTTTCGTTTATGTTTCCTTTTGTATTACTTTTGTATTTTGTTTTAATTTAATTTTGATTTCAATTTTTAATTTTTTTGTTAAATTTGGTTTGTTTGTATTGTGCGTAGTGATCCTTCTTAAATTTTATTTTATTTTTAATTTAATTCTTTTAATATTTAAATTTTTTATTTTTAAATTTATTTTTTATTTTGTTTTATTTTGACAATCTTTGCACCAAAGCACAACCCACTAATACTATATGTTAATTGTGATTTCTGTAACACGATGGTTGATTTTTTTCACAATTATCTCAAAAGCTCTGATTAATTATAAAGATTTTACTAATTAGTACATTTAAGACACTTGTTAAGAAAAAAAAATATTTAGGCTACATAGTAGACTATCACTAACCATCCTACTGCTTGCCCCCCATGGCAACGAAGGCACCCTCAATTGCATGTGAGAATCCCCCCTATCAAAACCAACACTCAGGCCTTAGGCCCTCCCCATAATAATAATAAAAAAAAACCAACACTCTAGTTTTCATTGGTGATTAATGTCACATTAATACTAGCCACTTTCCTAAGTCTTGTCAAAGGCTGTGACTGTGGCCGAATTTAACATTATTTCATTTGGTTTAAACTATTTCTAATCAAATGTAAGTACAACCATATTGATAGCTTCTGAACAATTTATAGTATTATTTGTTTGGTGAACAATTTATAATATTAATTTGCACGAATAATACTACCCATATAATGTTACTAAAGGAATGTGTACGTTCTTATTTGTTCTTGCGGTAGATCTAAGAAGCTTGTGGTAGATCTAGGAAGCAGGGGTGTAAATGACCGACTCGGATTGAATTTGAAGAAAAAATAAATCTTAACCAATTACTTTTTGATTAGATTATATTGGTTTAGATTTATCGAATTCATTGAGTTGGTTCTATTCACTTACATCACTATGAAAGCCTTCTGCTTGTGAGCCGATCAACATTTGGTTTTCTTGCCCGATCATATATGTTAGGCTAGGAATAACTTAAAGGGAGTGTGGCAGTGCATGTGCTTTGCCAAATAAAAGTCCAAAGTTAGGGCGGAAAGGCATTGCATCTAGCTCGTAGGAATAGGTTGAGTTGGTTTTCTAATTAAATGCACTTTAGTTATCGTTCCCTGCTTTTTGTTTAAGGGTGTCCCGGGGTTCAAAACCAGCTACTACGGAACGTTGGATGTGTACAGTACTATCCGTACACTAAACCTTTTTTATGGAAAAAAATCTCTCCATTATAAATATATATATACATATATTAAAATAAAAATAAAAATAAAAATAACGGTGTTATAAACTCATTAAATATATTTTAATAATAATAATTTTATAAAGTATTAATTTTTCATGAAACTTGTAAATAATTATCATAAAAATTTTGTATTATATATGTATTTCTTGATATATATATATCCCCACGCTGGTTTCATCCCCTAAAAATTAATTAATTAATTAATTATTGTTAAAGCATCTCAGATATTAATTATGTTTATATATATGTATATATATATATATAATAGCAATTAAAATTGAAATAATAGTGAGAGATTTAAGTATAGTGTGCATGGGAGATTATTTTAGATTCAAGTCTTTATTGCCTTTTGCTCAAGGGTGCACTAAAGCATAGGATTGAACACCGGTTCGAACTGGCCGGTTCGACCAAAAAATTGGTGAACCAGTCATGAAACCGGTTCAAATTAGTATTTAGATCGGTCCAGCATTAAAATCGGTACGACCCGATTTGACTCGCTCGAGTTTATTTTTTGCTTTTTATTTTTATTTTTTTTGCTTTGTTGTTCTAAATGATAACTTTTTCAAAAACCTTAAAAAAAATTATAATTTGATTTATAGAAAAATGCAATAACTTTATTTGTATTATCATAACTTGTGAGTTTGTGATGTAAAACTTTGTGAGTTTGCTTGTATAATTATGTTTTGAACTTGTCAATTGTGATTCGTGAATGTGAAATGTAAATAATATTTTAGAATTTATGTTATTTATTTATAGTTTTATATTTGGACCCTTTAAAGAGTATTAAATTGTTAATTAGTTGTCATTTTATTATATTTTATTTAAATTTTTATATTTTTTTGTATAAATCCGGTTTAATCGGTTCGACTAGTGACCCACCTGTTGAACCAATGACCCAGTGCCTCGACCGAGTCGATCACCGATCCGAGTCTGAAAACTATGCCCTAAAGACACTTGTTAAGAAATGAAAAATTGGAAGTTCTGAAGTCTTCAATACATTTAATGTATTAAAAATTTACAAATTCTACTTTTAATTAAAACTTTCCTTTTCTTGATTTCTTAACAAATGTTGAGAGCACTCACTCACAATAACTTAAAATAATGATACACTGGAAAAAAAAATACACATTAATAATATCTGTGAGTAATATGGACAAAATGTAACGTGAGAGTACTTATATATGGAAAATGTTAACCCCAACACCTTGATACGGAGACATTTTGTCTTGGACACGAAATTCACTTCCTTTTTTCCAAATAATTTATGATTTGGGATAGTTTTGTAAGTTAATTTTATTTATAGAGTAATTACAATCCCTTCGTTTTCCTCTATACATGTTCAATTATTACACAATCATTTCTCTTTATTTGTCAAATGTAGATTTTAGTCCAAAATATCTTATTAATATATATATATATATATATATAAATTTACAAAATTTTCCATTATACAAAGTACTTTATTAATTAGTTTTAATATATTTTTAAAAGTACTTAATGTAATTTTAATTATTTAAGATTTCTATTATTAATTATTTATTATTTAACGTTATTTAAATTATTTTTTATAAATTCTTAAAAATTGATATGATAAAGTTAAAGAGCCTATATTGAGTAGGAATATTTAGTCATTATTTAATAATTGTTAATAATATAGAATTAAGATGAGTGATAATTATACGTGAAAAAAAGTAATGAAATCCATTGCCTTTATATATTTTTTTCTCTCCAACTATATCCTAAAATAGTTATGTTTTTATGTCTAAATAATATTTCTCATATGAAATAATATTCATTTTGAATGATTCACTTTTTCATTTCCCTTCTCCCGTGTGGCGATTTCTTATTCTCAAGACACAGTTGAGGACAGAATAGGCGACAAAAGATTGTCTTATGTCGCAAGTGATGACTTATGTTATGCTAGATTTTCCTTTTTCTTTCTATGGAGAACTGCCTCGGTTGCTCCCAAATTGAATAATGGGATTCAAATTATTTAACAATAGGATGAAAATTAGCATGCCCTTTTTTTTTTGTGAACCCCTACTGCTTTATGGATTGAAGACTGTTCCCATAAATCAACACGGGTCTTTTCAGCTTGTTTTGTCCTTATTCATACGCTCCCTGAAAAACTTTCCAGGAGGTCACCCATCCCAAAATTACTTCAAGTCAAGCACGCTTAACTATGGAGTTCTTTAGTGATCGGCTATTGAAAAGAAGATGTATCTTGTTGGTATAGGTAGTACAAATCAATTCATATAAGCCCTCTTAACTATATAGTCTCAGGATTCCTCTCATTCGGATGTGTAATTGGTTCATTCATGTACTCCTCTGCTTGGAAGTCTGTCAAGAGCTACTCCTTATTCATGTCTTCTTGCACCGACGATCACTCCCTGACTTTGCCTGCACTGTTATTATGCATACAATTTCAATGGTGCAGCAAATCTGCTGCTCACACGCATTCATGCACAATTAATGTACCTATTCAGTTTGCTTTCTCCGTATAATCCTTGACATAACTTCCATCATTTTACCATCCCAAACAGCCAATGTTTCTTCAACTAGGTGGAATATGAAAGAGCACTACAATCCTATCCTATATATGTACATCCCATCAACCTTCTTTGCCTTCCAGCGTTTTTCAAATGTTGCACTTTTGCTTCTGCAGTTCTCAATTCAATCTGTACATGCCCATTAAGCTGCTTTAGCGTAATAAATTCGTCATATATACATATACTTCTTCTTCTTTTTCCCACTTATCAATCCAATAAACATAGTCTTGAGTTTATTGTGAGAGAGTGTATCTTTTCCCCATGTCAAAAGAAAATGAGGAGTTTTCCACAGAGATTGTGCAAAGGGGTGTTAAGAACTCTGGCCCAAATGCTGGCTCTCTTTCTTTCTCTGTGCGAGTACGGCCTACAATGCCGGATTTCCTTAGTTCAGTGAATCTTAAGTATGTGAAATTGGGTTATGGCTACCTCGTAAGCCATCGCTTGTACTTATTGCTGGCACCGCCACTCCTTGCTGCCTTGATTGCTCATATTGGAAAGTTCACTTGGGAAGACCTCTGTGAGAGATTTGACCTCACTGAGGCTCTATTTATATCAGCACTTTTGTCCCTAATGCTATATTTTTATGTTGACCTCACACCGCGGTCTACTTACTTGCTTGATTTTGCATGTTTTCGCCCTCCAAACGAATACAAGGTAAACACACCTTAGAGCATGTTTGGTGCTAGATTGTTTCAAGGAAATAAACATTTTTTCTTCAGGAAAAAGAACGTCTCATAAACCTTTTGATCATAAGCAATTTTAAACCAATAGTACTAATCTAATCCAGATGCACCCATGTTAATTAGCTTTGAGATTATTTAATTATGAGAAACGCTTAGATATTGTTAGGACCAAAAAATATTATGGTCTCTGCTATTTATTACTTAGCATATCAATTGTTACATTAAAAATATAGAAAAAATGAGAGACGATAATGTTTCACAAAATTAATGTGTAAATGATGAATAATATAAAATAAGACATTTTTCTTGCTCAAAGATCATGGGAAAATTTCTCATATAGTTCTTTGGCAATATTCTTAGGGGAATGAAAGTTTTAGTATATTTAATTTCAGCATATACTTAATGGGCTATTTGTGCAGGTCTCTAAGGCAAAGTTCATTGAGTTAGCTAAAAAATCTGGGAATTTCAATGATACTTCCATTGAGTTTCAAGAACGAGTTCTTAAGAAATCTGGCATTGGAGATGAGACCTACATGCCAAAGGCGGTTTTTCGCACTGGTTACAAAACCTCGCTAAATGCTGGCCGAGAAGAGGCATCCATGGTGATGTTTGGGGCAGTTAAGGACCTTCTTGCTGCTACAAAAGTAAGACCAAAGGATATCAGCATCCTGGTAGTAAATTGTGGAATACTAAATACTACCCCATCACTCTCATCAATGATAATAAACCATTTCAAGCTTAGGCATGACATCCATAGCTTTAACATCGGTGGGATGGGTTGTGCTGCTGGCATCATAGCCATTGATCTAGCTAAAGACCTTCTTGATGCTAATCCGAACACTTATGCACTTGTAGTGAGCACAGAAGTTGTGAGCTATTCATGGTACACTGGCAATGACATTGATATGCTGCTTCCAAATTGCTTCTTTAGAATGGGGGCTGCAGCCATGATGCTCTCAAATTTTCGCCTGGATAGATGGCGCGCCAAGTATGAACTCAAACAGGTAGTTTATGCTGGACAGTTGTCTGCCAATGTAAAATTGCCTCAAATCTTTATGACATCAGATCAAAGATGTAGTAGTGTTAATGATTTAATATTTTGAACGTATTACAATAGAACATTATGGTATCGTCTAATCTATATAGCCGACTCTATATAATGGGATAACGCTTTGTTGTTTACTTGTGTGTGTGTATCTTACTGGTTTGAGGCTACGGTTAATGCATGTTACAGCTGGTCCGAACTCACAAAGGAATGGACAATAGGAGTCACAAAAGCATAAATCAAAGGGAAGATAGTGAAGGGAGGAAGGGTCTTTCAATTAGCAAAGATGTGATTGAGGTTGGAGGCCATGCACTCAAGGCCAACATTACCACACTAGGGCCCCTAGTGTTACCAGTCTCAGAACAGGTTCACTTCTTCACCAACTTGCTCTTCAAGAAAAAGAAAACAAAGCCATACATTCCAGATTACAAGCTGGCTTTTGAGCACCTGTGCATTCTATCAGCAAGCAAGAAAGTACTGGATGAGATTCAGAAGAACTTGGAGCTAACAGAAGAGTACATGGAAGCATCGAGGAAGACATTGGAGCGGTTTGGTAACACATCTAGCAGCAGCATTTGGTATGAATTGGCATACCTTGAGTTTGACTCAAGGGTCAAGAAAGGTGATCGTGTTTGCCAAATTGCTTGTGGGTCTGGCTTCAAGTGTAACAGTGTTGTTTGGAAGGCTCTTAGGAATGTTAGGACACCCAAACGCTCTCCTTGGATTGAGGATGAGTGTTGAATCAGCTTGAGCCTTATAGGGGTCCCATATGTCCATATTATGAACAAACAATAAAGATATACATCAAGAACCATCGTTAAAGAGACCCATCGTTAAAGAGAAAATAACTTTAAGAGGATTTTCATTATGTCATAATTTGTGTCGACCTTGCTGATGTACATCAAGAACCAAAGTCTTTAGTCTTTTGCATTAAAAAGGGCCTCTAGTCTTGCACCGTGGGCCACTGACATTGTTCTTAGACAAAATGCTGATGTACATCAATAACTAAAGCCTTGAATTAATTTGGTTACTTTCGTTTATGGATCGCCTAACTTTGATTCGATTCTCAGATTTTATTCATTTATTGATAAATATTTTATAAATATCTTTGATGACTTTAAAGTCAAGTTTTCTTCCCATAATTAAGAGCAAGCTTTCCTCCTAATAAACGAAAGCATTTGTTAATTAATTTATTAAAATTAATTAAATTAATTAACATTGAAATTAATAGCAATGAGATAAAAAATCCTTTGAACGGGAGGATAAGAATTATATACGTTCCCATATTGATCAATTCTTTTGGGAGAATTTCTTTGTCGTCTATAAATTGTTTTTGAGTTGTATTACAATATACAATATTACCATAAAATCTGATATGTGTGTTGGTTGCAGCATTTATTACTTAACTTCACTTTTTGTGTCGGTTAACTCTAGTTGAGTTAATGAGGCTACTGAGATAGTGTATTTAAGCCCTTTTACCTGTCAATGAACTCTATCTCAGCTTTGTTCAGTTAATAAGTTGTCCTCGTCGATTCATGATGAATATTGAGAATGATCAAGAAGGTGGGAACATGGACCCATAAGTACCCGTTACTTTCAGCCAAGACTCGAGCTTATTATGATGAATATTTTTTTAAGATAGACACAACTTATATTCATATAAGAATTTCTCTATTATAATACTTTGAACACTTATCCAACTACATTTTAAGCCTCTGACTATTAGCCGTACGTTAAGATCATTAGTAAAGAGAAGGCATACTTTTTTCTCATAGATATGTTTTCCTTTTTAATTCTGAATTTTCTCCTACGCAAAATTTTTTTTTTCATTTTTTTGCCCTTCTTTTTGTCTTTCTTCGGTTTTTGTTTGGTCAAAATTCATTTTCACTTGGGCCCAGCATTTGTTTTGAACAGTGTGTTTTTTCGTTGTTTTGGGTCAAATCCTTTTTTCATTCGGGGTGGATAAAGCGAGATGGTTTAGGACAAAACAAATCGGGCCCAGCAGACCAGTCTATTTTCTGAACATATGCTGTTGATGTTATATTTGAACTACGTTTTAAGCCCATCACAAAAAACTGCTTTTTTGTGCAGAAAAGGCTTGATTGAAGATCAGCCCACTAAAGTCAAGGCCTGGGCCTCTATGATATTTGGTGGAGCCCATAGCAGCATATTACGAATTCTCTATGAATAAAATCATTATATTATTGTACCCCAAAAAAAATAATTACATTCTGTTTTTCGAAAAAAAAATCATTATATTCTATGACCAAAAGAATAATTATTATAATCCGGCCAAAAATTTAATAATTATTCCGTCAAATTTTTTTTCAACTGTACAATATGCTTCCTATTACTTGTTTTAGCCTTATGAATAACTATTGAAAAAAAACTAGATGCTCTCAAATTTAAAAAATAAATCATACTTTAAATCATCATACATACTAAACTATTTTGAAATTACATTAAATACTAAATTATAATTAAATAAAACTAAAATGTTGAGCATTAAGTGAAATATAACACAGTTTTTCTTACTCTATAGGCACTAAGGAGTTTTTCTTCAGGAGCATAATTAAGCCACAACTATATTAATTCATACATATATGAGTAAATTACATTGACCTCCCTTGAGATTTAGCATAATTACATTGGCCTCCCCTCTAGTTTGCCACTTAATACTGACCTCCTTTCTGTCAAATTCTACTTAACGCCATTAATGATAAAAGCGTTTTGTCCAAAATGCCCTAAACTAACCTAAAGTTGAAACATCTAATCTCTCACACATACACCAACGCCCCATCGACACACCCATACACACACATACACAATGAGAGTGAGAGAAACAAAGAGAGGGAGCGAGAGACAAAGATAAAGAAATAGAGGGTGAGAGAGAGGCGGGGGGAATGAGAGTGAGGGACCGGCAGAGGAAGGGAAAAAGGGGGAACTGGTGCCACCGCAGTGGTGGCTGGGAGCACAAATCTCAAACGGAGGGAAGGGGAAGACCGGCGGTGCATGTTGCTGTAGATCGGCTTCGCTACTGCTACTTGTGACATCCTCCCAAATATAACATCAGTCTTAAGCCATGATATCGGACTCAAGAGTTGTTACTTACAAATTAGCGTACCTTTCTTAAATATCTATAGTAAGCTCGATTGATTCATGAGATAACTATATCATAGTTCTATTAAAATATATAACAAAGAAACCAAAACATTTGCATAATACAAAGTTAAGTGCACAAGAGAAGCTCTTCTATGAGCTTTAACACACCTTTGTTCTCTAACATATTTACACACATATCCATTCTACTAAATACAACATAATAAAAGTATTAACTACCATACTATTGCACTTTCGAGTCATTTTGCATAGCAGCCTATCGATTCTCTACATCAACCTGGAGATGACATGGGAACACAAAAATATAGGAGTGACAATTGTACAATTCTCAGTAGGGTAACTCCCCAAGTACACAATCATAGTGCCATCATCATCGCCCCAACTACTTCGGTTTATTCAGAAAAAGTGGTCATGCATTACATAATAACGGTTTATTTTTAAAGTATCAAATCATACTTCCGAAGTGGGTTACTTTTTACATTCATTCACTTAATATACACATGCCGTACTACACAATGTCATATACTGTTAACTTTCCACTTAAACATATTGGTATCAATATCAATACTAAACTTTTTCACTCGGCAGATAAGACAAAGGATTACTTAGAAAATTTACTTCTTCAACTTGCCTTGACCCTCGACTAATCTTATCATGTTTGGGTGTTAGGTACCGCCATCCCCAGCATGGTAATAATGGGTAATAGACTGCTTTTCAGGACTAAGCTCATTCCTATACATGATCATTAGATTTACTTTCTCCAATTCTTACACAGACCTATTCCTAGCCAGGTTTACTTTCCCTGACTCAATTTAAGGGTAGTTAGGTTTAGTTTCCTTGACAGACCAGATTTACTTTCTCCAGCCTGAGAATTATAAATCTTATGCTCTTTTTGGTAGTTAGGTTTACTTTCCCTAACAAACTGGATTTACTTTCTCCAGCCCAAGAAATATAATCTTATACTTTTCTTTCACATATGAGCAATTGTAATAAACATTCATATATATATATATATGTGTGTGTGTGTGTGTGTGTGTGTGTGTGTATCTAACCTCCTCAATAAGCTCACATGCTCTATTATTCATACTCATATTCAGGTACTCATGTCATATTAGTACAAGATGCCATTATTTTATCAATTCAAAGCATCAATTTATTTTTAGCACAATGGCAGATTTCACACTATTGTGACACGAATTTATTTGCACATAAAACAATCATTTCAGAGGTTATAAAAATTATCAAGAACACCTCAATGTGTCACCAAGGTTATGTAAAAATTTCAGGGTAATTAGAATTCTCTAACTATATTAACAAAATTCTACAAATTTAGTGATTAGAAACCCCTCTACCTCAGTTCAAGAACCGTAATTCATAATTTTTAACCCTAGAAAGTGATTAAATCAATTCAGAATAAAAATCATGGTTATATGTCGAGATGTTATAAGCATCCTGTAAAAATTTCAAAGGATAATTCAATCATTTTCTATTGTAACAAAATTATACAAAATTACAGCTTCAGTTCCTACAATCCAGATAGCATATGCATAATTTTGGTTCTTGATTTTTCTAAGGCAGTTTGACTCAAAATAAGAATCCAAGAAAATTCGTTCGAATACCCCAAGAAGTTAGCTCCAACATATATTTTTTTCAGCTCACGAAAATGCCCATAACATGACCAAAAAATTCGTGATCATACACTGCCTGTAAGAAAACCGAAAATCCAGCAAGTATTACTCAACATCTTTTGACAAAATGATCTTTCTAACCTCATCCAAACACTTCACCAAAATTCATACATAAATATCAACATAATATCAACCAAATTAACTAGAAATTTTGGACTAAAACTAGTAAGAATTCCTCGAAAAAATTTTGAAAGAAAAAGGCCAAAGATAACCCTACTCTTAAAAGCTAATGTATCATTGTCTCTAGTTTGCTCCAAAATGAAAGTTCTTCACTCCAAAGCTCTTAAAACACAATCAAATCCTCCTCTAATAAGTGATGGTTGAGGTAATGAGGTGAGGTTTGAATATTCTAATCGATTATATTTGTAGAGGTTGAAGTGTAGAACAATTTTTGTGAAATAAGATTTTGATTTTATCAAGGTTTGACTTAGGATTTTTGAGGTTGAAGTCAAGGTTTTGATGAAGAAGGAAATGGAGGTTCTGCTGTATGGTTGCTGGCCGAGGCTGAAATGCCTTCTTGGAGAAGAAATTTGTTCATATATATCTTGTAAGAAGTATTGTGATTGGTTAATCATAAAGCATAATTTCATTTTATTAAAGGAACTTAATATCAATGGCTAAGATTTGATCTTTCATCCCAGCTAAAATCTTAGCCATTCATTTGGCATTCAAAGGGATAGACTTTATTATTTTGCAGAGATTAACTAACTTTCGGTTTTAAAAGTCACACACCGAAATTTCACCAAATGAGTGAAACACTGTACCCCAGTAATCTAATATTACTTGAAAATTAATTTCAGGCCTAAAATTCTCATTCCTTATCATTTCCAATCTCAATTCTATAATTTCTTAGTTTTGGGTACCTTTGGACCCCAATTTTATAGTTTTGGCTGACCCGACAGGCCCGCAAATTACTATTCACTTTTTTTTTTACAAATCCGTTAAACCATCCTCATCATTATTGACACTGTCAGATTTTTGAAATTATGACTAATAAAGCTCAAATTAATTTTTAACTAATTTTTAGGGTGTTACACTACTGGCAACCTGGCGAAGGTGCTGGGGCGCAGACACAATCTCCGCGGCACACGGAGGAGGCTGAGTAGCCATGGGGCAGCAAGGAGGAAGACCACCATGACTGGCGGTGTTGAACCTCCAAAGTCATGTGGGCTTCTCACGCCCAGCTCTGCAATGGTGCTGGGCAAAGGAAAGGCCGATGATAGAAGGGGAAAGGGAGTCCGGTTCATAGTATATCAATGGCGGAACGGGGAGGAAGGCCTGAAACTCGCTACCATTTGCGACAGAGAAAAAAGAGCTGTGGGTTGAGATCTAGAGGTCGGTGGTGCGGTTTGTGATGGTCCTGGCGGCAGGGATAAAGGCTTGTCAATGATGGAGGGAGGAGGGTGGTTTTGTGATGATAATGATGATGTGAGGCCACGGTGGTGGTGAGAGAGCTGTCGCAGCCTCCTCCCCCTCTTCCTCTTCTTTTGTATTTTTATTTTTTTTCAAGATGATAGCCCTGTTCTTGTTGTTACCTTATTCTTTTCTTTTGCTGTTACTGGATTGTATCACTGGGATTTGTTACTGTGTAATTTTTGATTTTTTGGTGCTTGAATCTTTCTTCTTACTAATTGATTGCAATTTTTTTTTGCTAATGGTATTACTGATGATTTTTCTGGTGGTTGGTGGCAGCCGGCTTCTCGTTCTTCTATTTTTTTTCTAAGTTTGGTTGTTTATTTTTGATCTTGGGTTTGTTCTATTGTTCGGTTTTGTTTTGTTTCTAGCTTGATTTTGATTGGGTTACGAATGAGGATTATAACTTTGATAGAGGATTATAATTGTGAGTTAAAGGATTGTGGTGTTTGAATCAAGAGGAGGTGATGGTGATATCTTAGTAATGGTGATGGGCTCAATGTGATAGTGATTGGAGGTGGTGGATGTTGTTAGGGGTGTGTTTTAGGTGAAGGTTGAAGGTTATTTGAGTCTTTTTACCTGTTAAATTCTTCTAATTAATTATAACTTTGCCATTTTAAATCATGTGCATTTAACTTTTGTTTGCATTGTTAACGGAATGTTAACTTAAGGAGTAGTTAGTGTAAAAGTTAATAAAGTTCAGGGGAGGTTATTGTAAGATTTACAAACTAAAAGAGAGGTGAGTGCAATTACGCTAAATCTTAGGGGAGGTCAGTGTAATTTGATATATGTATATATATATATATATATATATATATATATATATATATATATGTATATATACTAATTAATTAGCTTTTATATGTGTGGTACTAACTTTCGTTTTTTATGGAGATTGGTCTGCCGTAATAATGTCATAAATTACACGTTTCGAATGGGATTATTGATGAACTGAATATAGGGATTATAATATGTAACTTTTACGCCATAAAAAGAGAATGAGAGAATGAAGAGTGCACTCTTAATTTTGCTTATATCAAGTATTGATAGTGACATGCATGTGCCATAATCCCAGCTTTTTTTTATCGGGATTTCAGTTTGTAATATGAAAGGTTTCCATAACATCATATTTTCTGGACTCTGGGTAGGAGATTCATGTTATGATTTAAGTGTCATTAGGTAAAACTGTTTTTTTTTTTCCCAAGAAAACGTTATCTTGCAAGAAACCCTTTCACCAATTTATTTATCCGTCAACTTCTCAATTTATTTAACACGTTCTTGATTCATATTGATTAAATTCCTTAAAGCAAGCTCCAAATCACATTTTTCTAAAATGTTGTTGCTAAGTTCATTTTTTTTATTTTTCAATTTTTTCGCGAGCAATTAAGTCTAGGTAGGGATATCGGTTATCTATTCCCAACGTTATAATATTCTACAAATGTTATAGTTATACTTCCAGATCGATTAGCTAGGAAACTTAATTGAAAGCATGGTTAAAATGAAAATAACATATTAATTAATTGAAAACGGTAATTAATTTAAATTAAGTCCTTAAAAGAAAGTTATATTCAATTTTTATCATCTAAACTAACCTTATGTGGATTTGTAATATAGCATGTGACGACTTTGTAAAATAAGGCTATAATGATTTTTTTTCAGTGCCAAATAATAACAATTTGATTACTTAGCAATACTATGAGTCACAGTTTCATAGATATATTTAAATGAGAGGAAACGAATACATGATCCTAGTATATCCAAATATACTGTATGATATCACATTGCGCGCTCCATTATTTGTTAAAAAAACAAAAACTTGTGAGATAAGGCATAAATTAAAGCATCATATCTCTATATTGTTGCTTGGATCGTGACATGTATTAATTATTCTAATCACTTAGAATTATTGCACGTACCTTAAATACGAGTTTATATATACAATGATTAAGAGACCTTGCCTAGGTGCTCTCCGTTTAAAATAATGTATGTTTTAATTTAAATGCACAAAACTTAGTATTCACGAATTATCTGTAATCCTTTTTAAGTGTTTATGAAATTGATAGTTTATCCAAGCTTCAAAATGAGAACATGATCTCTTTATCCTAATCTTTTGTTTATAAAATGAATGCAATGATTAGGAGTCTGACTCATCTTTTGTGTTTAAGATTTGGATAAAGTTCAATCATTCATTTATAAAATGGAGGCATTATTCACCTTCTATGATCGATTTTGCTGACTCCCTCCTTACGAAGGTTCTACCAATCGACGCTTGCCGCTGGAAAGCTACAAAAACTAAATATAATCTCAATGAAGAATATTTTTATAATTTGATTGCTTGTAAAGCTTATCACGTATTTGCGAGGGCTTCGTGTGAACTAACTTTTTACCTTCTTATCTGGGATTGAAGTCGTCTTTATATATGTATATACTCAGGAACCTTCGTAAGGAATAACTTTTTTTTTTTATGCAACTTTGACATAAAAACTCAGGAATAAAATCACACGGGTGAAGTAGCTTGATGGCGCATCAAAATCTCAAATACATAGGTAGGTATATAGGTCGATCCGATGTCTAATCATGAGAATAAAGAACATTCAATTATACGAACCCTATCTATTTGAGATACTGAAGGAGAGAAAAGAGGCGAAGACAAAACTGAGAACACGTTTGAACCCGTGAATTTGTTCACCACAACACGGAAAACGGGAATAACAAAGCACAGGTATCAGCATAAATTATCTACCCGCTCGTGGTCACAGTACAAGTCTTTTAGAATTATGTATGAAAATTAAGGTGGTAGTTGAATTTCGTTAATTTTTTGTAAAAAATAAAAATAAATTATAAAAATATTATTTATTATTTATTATAAATTATCTTTTTATTAAAAAATCTTACTCATATTCACTCACTTACTCATCATAAATGTCAAATAAAATAGATAAAAAATAATTAATATTTTCTTAAAATATAAAAATAACTCATATTTTAAATCAGATAAAATATATCAAAATAACTTATATTTTAGAGTAAAGAGAATATATAGGAAATGGGATGCTCGTAAAAGGTGAAGACCCAAATTTAAAATCTCACCCCAATAGTCCAATATCTCAATTTAAAAAAAGAAAGAAAGAAAAAGCTTAGACCGTTTATGTCAATTATATATATATATAATTGACATAGTACTAGTACTTTTCACTTTAATATGGATATACTTAGGAGTTAACGTCAATTTTAGTTATTGATTTTTAAAATGAATCAAATTAGGCTCTGATATTATAAAATATGAATCATGTTGGTCCTTTAATCTACTTTTATTTAACATTATTACATTAATTAAATGATAATTTGTAATATTAAGTGATACCTTGATATATATTATATCATCTAAAGCATAATAAGTTTAAAATAACTCATTTTGTGATCTAAAATTACACAATGAGTGTTTAGATATGAAGTAAAGTGTCTAGATATGAAGAAAACAAGAAAGAAAGAGAGTTTGAGAGATTGAAAGAGAAGGGTTTCAGAAAGGACGTGAGTTGAGCTTGAGAGATTAGGGGAAAAGTGTCCTCAAATTGAGATTGGAAATTAATTTTAACAAAGGAGTATAATTGTCCAATATTGTGTGCACGTGAGAAGCACATGGTCACTTAATAGTGATTTTTAACGTCAGTCTAACAGAAGGTCTTTTTTGCACTATCTGATAAGTACAGAGAGTCACGTTGCATAATTTAAAAACTCATGGTCTAAATTATACAGGACCAAAAGTTTAGGGTAAAGTGCATAATTCAATAACCATGAATCTCACCAACTAAAACTCTACTGCTGCTGGAAGAAGGTGGCTGAGATAAACGTACAGCAACTGTTGTATCTGTAACGGGATAAGGAAGAGGGGTGAGTTTTGTGCAAAACTTAATGAGTGAATTCTCATCTGTAACCCTTCTTCATGGGACACCAAGGAACAATCCATAAAATCACAATAATACCAGTAAAATTCTAAAACGATTCATATATACATACATATAATCAATATCATTGTTTTCCATAAATTTCAACAACGGTACTCTAATAGAAAAATAGGAACTCTAGCTATGCATGTCGACCACAGCATAACAATTTCTCTGCTCTATGGTTCTTAAAAGAGCCTAAAGTTGGACACCTAATAACTAGGTTCCATTATTTGCTCTATGAGATTGTGCTTAGAACTTGGTACCAAAATTAACAATAATTTTCTGGCTGTTAATTTATTGTCTATTTTTCTATAACTATTGTCTAGTGCAAAATCATAAATCTACTTCGTACTTGATGTAAATAATCTAAAACTCTTAAAATCTCTGAAAACTCTGAAACCTGAATTCATACAACTCTAACAATCTGACTTTAGCATAATTGTGGCTATAAAATTATACCTAAGGGATCACCACTTGTAGGCACCATGATTTCAAGGGCCTATAAGATATGTATCTAGTAGTTGCTATGAATTATACTAAATTTTATATTTCTGAGTATCATGAAAATTGAATTGCTAAGCTCATATCTCAAAATGATATATTTTCATAAATTAGGTCATTCTGATAGTCATAAAGATCTCTAAAAATCACATTTATTATCAATTTTGCATAAAATTATTTTAACAATAATGATCCCATGAATTTTCTTAAAATACAGTTAATGCTTTACAAATTGTTAGTTTGTAGCTCGATAAAACAACAATGAGCTCTAATCTTTCAAAATCTCTAAAATCATGCTTTATACCACATTGATGAAAATAACTCTAATGACCAACTAGAGATCATAGGTTTGAACTTACTCACCTGAAGAGGTGGAAAATGAGGGATCAACACTAGCAAGACTCTGGGAAACAGGAATGACACTGATCTATGCCATAACAACCATAATATGGCAGATTAACCTCTAATAATCCCTAAATAACTTAAATCTATCTCTAACATAATGGAACAATATCCTTTCTTTGATGAACATAAAAACCACCATGCCAACCCCAAGGATAAGGAATGACTGAAAGAAAATGAAGTAAGATCAACAAACCAATTACCTTGAACTTAAAAGATGAAATATTGAAGTTAGATTTGAGAGCAATGGAAGAGAAATGGAGTTTAGGGTGAGAAACAAGGTAGGAAGGCAAGAGTTTTGTATTTTGGGGGTAAGGGATATGTATTGGTGGTCTGGATCTTGAAAATGGGGATTTTTATAAAACCTTGGACCGCTGTACCACTCAATTTGAGCGCTGCAGTGCTCACTCGATAGCATGCCTCCTTGTTCTACACTGTCGTACCCTCTGTGACTATTGCAGCGCTCATTTTAGCGCTATAGCACTCTCCAGGGTGTCTTTTTCCAAAATTTTAGGTTGTCTTATATGTAGAGCCTTCCAAGCAACACATATGGATCCTATGGGACCCTAAAGTCGCCGTTAAACTTGTTTAGGGACACGTGTACCTAAGATATTATAGTGACATCACCGCTGCTATCTCAATTTGGGAAGAGGCATAAGGCAATAAACATTAGAAAAAGTGGAAAACTCTAGTATTGTGGCTGCACACTTAAAATGGGCCAATTTTGTTTTGTTTGGGGTCCAGAAATGGGCCTTTAGTAGTTGAAACATTTGCTTTATCTCAAATATTTTCACAAACAATCAAACACTCACACTGCAAGGCCAGCTTAGATAGAAATGCCAATGCATTTGCAAGATGTGCACATGGGATAGTAATGTAGGATCGTGAGTTCGATCCTTGGAGTCAGAGACTCAGTCCCCCCCCCCCAACCTGACCCAAAAAACAACAATCAAACATTCTTCAATCCATGGGCTTGGCCCGCTCTAACCAATCATAGCCCATGGGTTATACGAGGACGTGTTAGGCAGGCTAAAAAATTTGATGGGTTTAAGTATTTAATCCAACCCGCCAATTTGGACAGGTTAGGCAGTTAACTCAACAGGTTGATCTTATTTTGATATCTCTAGTAGCATTAATGAAACAAAACAAACGATGGTTCATTCATGCACATTCGCAACCGGATAAGAGCTTCAATAAAAAGAGCACATAAATAACAAATTCTTACGCTGGCCAGTGTATTTCACCCTTCTTGTCCTTTTTTTTTAAAAAAATATTATTGGAGGATTGGATCATATGATCCTTTAGGTTCTGAATATGTTGGATATAAGAGACAACAAACGGTGACCAACGTGTCAATCTCAACCTAGTTGCAGATAATGGATGAATGTGGCCCCAAAACTTGCAAAAGTTCATACTGCTATTTTTTTCTGGAAGCATAACTTTATTTATTTAATAATACATAAATTAGTAAAATATTATTTTAACTGATTGAAAATTGAATGTTTAGTTTGTTATTTAAGAGTTCGTCACAATAAAATGGAGCGTTTATTCAGATAGATTTTACTATACATTGTTTGGGACTCAACTAGAAACTATAGCGTTGAGGAGTTTTACCTAATTATCACTTCCGGCCACAAATTGTGAGAGTAAATTAAGACGGATAAAGTGAACGTTATTGACAAAAAGGATAAAATGAATGCTTGTTTAAATTTAAATTGATGATAATAACATTTCAGCCACGTCTTTAACTCTTTATGTTTCAAAGTTGGAAACTAATAATGGTTGCAATCCTATGCATACCATTTAAATCTTACTGCTAAATCAATCATAGTGATTTAAGTTAAAACTAATATAATTGAGCACTTTATACTACACAAATTAATAATTATATTCAGCATACATTATAATACATTGCGGATTGATGATAAGATATAAAGTTTGATATGTAAAGTTTTGCCTAATTATTACATGATTTATTCAAAATAAATGTTACATAATTTTTTTAGTAAGTCAAAATTTAGGTTGAAGGGAAGATATAAATCTTTTAAGTTGGTAACGATTGATGTGATGATAATTCATGAAAGATATACATATATATGATTACCTTGCTGTTTATTAATTACTGTAGAGCAATAAAACATTTCGAACGAATTAGCAAATTATGGAAGGAGGAATATAGGAAAAGAAAAAGAAAAGGAATCGAACATAGCTTAAAATTGAAGATTATGTTTTACGGATTAGAAAACTTAAATTGGTTCGAGTCCACCAATAGAACTAGAAAATTTAATTGGACTGGTTAAATTGGTTCGAATCTACCCGTAAAACATTTGTTTACCCCAAAAAGACAAGTTTACAATTCTAAATCGGTAGATACAATGATTTATGAGTTTAATTTTTATATATTAACAGTATTATTTATATTTTTAATATATTAAAATTAAATTATTGCTTTTTATTTTTTAATCCTCGCAGCCAAATGTCCCTCTTCCCTGTGCCCAAACCGCTTCTGCTGCCCTTCACACTCCCTCATCTCAATCTTCTCTCGCACTTTAGAAAACGCTAGTCACAGCCTCTGTTGTTTGAGAGTTTATTTCCCCATCCTCACTGTTATGAGAAGGCATATTCGTCCAATTATGTCGTTTTGCAACGCCGCCGCTCGAAGAAATTATTGCATCTTCCAACTGAAATTACAAAGAAGCCCCTCGATTTGTTCCCCATGGGCCATGGCCCCCACCCTATCTTTGGGCACTTTAATGATAAATTGGTGAAGAGAAATGATATGGATCAATCCCATATAATATGAGATCAATCCCATATAATATGAGAGAAGTGGTGAAAAGAAAATAAGTCAGAAAAAAAAATAAGTGGTGAGATTCATATATATTTTGAATAAGATTTTTAGATATTTAAAAAGATTATATTAAAATAATAAAATTTATTGTTGAATACTTCAAAGCCACTGCAATGGACGGGGAATCTTTTCTTTCCACTTGCCTTGAGAACTTAAACCCCAGAAAGTACCCACAATAAGCCGCGTATTTCACCCATTCCCAGCAACAATTCTCCAGGGCAAATCCCTTTCCTTTTCTTTGGTTTTTTCTTCTTATAAATTTGTTCAGCGACAGGGTGGCCCGACATTACCCCCTATCGGATAAGGTTCTCAACTAGACGCCCCTGATCTTGCAACGTTGCACTCCCATCTCATCATCGCTGGTCCACACCATCCGTCACAAGATTATTAGGATTGGCGCAGTACAATCAGTATTGCTATTCTAATGAATCGGGGTAGTACAATGACAATTACTATTGGTAGGTGTCTAATTATAATATATATTTTATTATTTTCAAATATAATAAATAAGTAAAACAAATTAAAATTATTATTATATTTAATAATAATGGAGTAGTTATTCTAATTAAATATTTATTTTTAAATATTAAAATAATATTTTTATAATTCAATAATTCATGAACAACAGATGAATCCGTAGCATTGGTTTGGCAATGCTTTCCATTTCGGGAAAAATATAAACCAATTTTTAAGCTCTTCTGAGTCATGAATGCTTCTCAAAGTATTTTATAGAATACCATCGGATCGGATCGAAGTAAGGTGGTAAAGTTATCATCCTTCTTTGATTAAATGTCTATAATTCAATTCTCATATTTAAAATAGAGCGATTTTAAAATTTATGACCAATATTTACCATTAAATGGGTTTACAGTATGCAAAGAAATTAGTCACTATATTTGATAATAAGTACCTTAAAAAAATAAATAAAAGTATTTTATGGAATATTTTCTGTGTTCTCTAAAATTCAATCGCTCCCTTTAATGAAAATGAATGAAAAATTTTACTCTATTTAATATTTATATTCATTATAAGTATTTTTAGATTATCAAAAAAATTATAATATACTTATCAAATACTGTTGTTGTAGTTTTTCTTTATTATGGTGAGTTATTTCTAAGTTATATTTCTAAATAGTACTACCATGATTTTTAAAGTCACATAATAATATCAAAGTAAGCCTTAATTTTAGTATATTTTAAAAAAATAATAGTTATTTTGGTTATGAAAAACCGAAATGGCATAAAAAAAAATGGGACATGAATATTCGAGTATATCCATATGGTTGGGTTTTTAATAGATTGGTTGAAATTATTGGACTAATTGACGTGGATCCTCGCTGTCTGGCCCAACTTCCACTCGAATTACACGAGTGGTCAGATCCGAACCAGCCAATTACGAGATGCCACATAGGCTACCAGAATTCACCCTCATGTGCGCGGCGATTAGAGACGAAGTTGGCCCACCTTAATCACATTTTTGGGTATAAAAGGCTTATTGACACACATGATCCAAACCAAGCAAAATTCACGATAGTGAATCAAATAGACAAAAGTTAACCATGGGTGGAACCTCCATGGCCGGAAGAGTTGCCAGGTTTCTGGCAAGTCGCTACAGGGAAACCAGGCCAGATAGCCTCGATTTTACATGCGTTGTAGAGGAACCCGAGGCTAGTGTTGGTGATGTTGAGTTTGAGTTTCTTGATGATGGGAACATGTTGTTAGCAGCTCATAGTGCTAGCACGGATGACCAGTGTGATGATCACTCCAATGAAATGGATTTGGACGAAGAGAAGGATCGCGATAATGGTTCCCTAGAGGAGAATAGAAGCTTCTGGGACAACCAGCACCACCTTTTGCAGGTAATAATTAATTATCCAACACGTTCTTCCAATTAAATTAGCTGATTCATGAAGTTAAGTTCCAATTCTTTCTTTGTTAATTAGATCAACTTTATTATTAGAATTTTACACAGAATTTGCGGAACTTAATCATTTATTATCTGCAGACTAAACATGATAACACGCCAAATTTGAAATGTTTGTACATACTTTGTTCAATGTTCAGTTTATTTTATTTTATTTTTTTGGAAAAGATAAGGATGAGATTTGGATTCAGAGATATGCGTCAATCCGACAAAAAAAAAAAAAAGCGAATTTGTTAGGGAACAAAGAGGAGAATTTGTAACGTTGTTGTGCCTGATCTGTTTTACTGTATATCACTTTTTCCATTTGTCCCAAAAGCTTAGTTGGCATTGGAGCGTTGAGACATATTTTGTTTGTTTGTTTGTTTGTTTTAACTAATGAGGAGGTTTAATTTGGAGCAGGCCAATGTATGCAGAACGAGTTCTTTGGAGTCAAGGATAAGGCATGCCACAAAAGAAGCTCTTCAGGAAATACAGAGTGGAGGAACCGTGTGTGGTTGCGGCAGAAAGATGGCTGCCACCACCTCCTGCCGGAACTGCTTGATGAGAGAAGTTTCCAGGAGGCTTCAGAAAGCAGGTTATGACAGCGCCATTTGCAAAACAAAATGGAGAAGCTCACCAGACATTCCCTCAGGTATATCCTATTGCACACAATAATATATTCCAACCAAGTGCATCATTTTTTATTTTCTCTATCTTTTCTTTGACTTGTTCACCTCTTTTTCTATTTGTTGTCTTTTAGAAAATTAAAAAGAGACTTTCAGAGTGGGGCTAAGATAAGATTGAAACTATACTAAATTACTTTATCTAGTTTTTTTTTTTTTGGCCTTCAAAATGACCTTTTCAAATTATGACTAGATTATTAATTAATTAGCACTTTAGCTAGGGTTACATTCATGAGATTAGAACTGGTGGGTGCACCAAATTTTTAATTATAAGCTTGTTGGGTGGTAGGTGCACTTTGAAAAAGTGAGGGTAAAACATTTCACCTAAAATTATTACTTAGAAAACTGGATAAGAACAACATGTCATTTGAATTTAATATTGGAGTATTAGCCTGTGCTTCAAGAGTTAAGGTTATTGAATACGTAATAAAGTATATAATCTTAATTATTCAATGAAGAAAATAATGAACAATTTAAAAGGTGTTATTTGTTTAAAAAAAAATTCGCTGTTTTTACCTACACTTTATATATCTGTTTTAGAAGTTTATTATTGTCCTCACTATCAAAACTATGTGCGCAGGGGAACACAGTTTTTTGGATGTGATAGACACTACAAGCTCAAAGAAAGGGGAGGTGATCAGGGTGATCATAGAAGTGAGCTTTCGGGCTGAGTTTGAGATGGCAAGGGGAAGCGATGAATATAACCGACTGGTCCGAAGGCTGCCAGAAGTGTTTGTGGGGAAAGTAGAAAGATTAAGCAACCTGATAAAGATCCTGTGCATGGCAGCAAAAAGGTGCATGAAGGAAAAGAAAATGCAAATGGGGCCATGGAGGAAGCACAGGTACATGCAAGCTAAGTGGTTAGGACCATGTGAAAGGAACACTTCAACAACTCCCCTCTCAACAATGGGATATTCCGATCAGAGGATCCCAAAGCCAAAGGCATCCATGTTGACTGTTGATCTCTTAGACAAGCTTCCCAATGTGCATTGTACTGCGGTTGCGGTTTTGTAACATTGTGACGGAGAAGCGTAGCCCTTTTCTCTTTTTTTTTAAATTTTGCCTACTTTTGTTTTGGTAAATTTCTTTTATTTTTGAACCCTTTCCTCGGTGAAAAATGAGTGATTCAGCAAGTGTTCCTTGCACGTGGCGTAAGTGAAAATTAAACAATAATGCAACTTAGTTTTTTATCATTATTATTATTATTAGGGTTTTTAGTTTTTTATCATTATTATTATTATTAGGGTTTTGCTATCACTTTAAATTGGTGTATTTCAAGGGTTAACGAATTCGCCTTTGGCTGCAATAATGCTTAATGGCACAATTTGCTATCTGTACGACGTATAGACGATAAAATTGATATGATGAGACCAAAGTCCAAACTATAAAAAGACATTAATTTTGGTCGCTAACTATACCAAGACTCTAAGGAGAGGAGAAAGTAAAAACAAATTATAACATACATGTCCTGAGATTATTTTGGGTTCACCCTGAGAGTTGGACCACTATTATATTTAAAAATAGGGTAAATTATGATGATTTTCTTTGACACTTGGTAAAATTCACATTGACTCTTCTTTTATTTTTTTAGATGACATACTAACCTCCTTTAGATGCATTATGTAATGTGCAATAAAGTAGAATGTGGTGTAATAATTCTCAAACATAGAAGAGATTGTTGTAATGATTTCACGAACTCGGAAATTTATTGAGCAAATTGTACAATAGAGAGAAGTCAAGCTAAATTCCACCAAATTTTAAAGAGGCCAATGTAATTTTCTCTTAAAAATATAGTCAACCAAATCGCCAAAATGGACATATTTTTCGGGTAAAATACACTTTACCTCCCTGAAAGTTAGTTCGTGTGCAATTTAGATCGTGAAAGTTCAAAGTATGTAACTCGACCCCCTGGAGTTACCAAACTGTGCAAAATAGCCTTTCTATTAGTGCATCATCCAATTTTCACAGTTAAATGTTATGTGCCCCTCACATGATCACTTTTATGGACAAAAATATCCTTATTGAACTTTAATTTTCTCCAAGATCAGCCAAGAGGAAATAGAGCTTGCCCTGGAGGAGATAGAGGTTGACCGGCATGTGTCAATGGTTGGTCGGAGTGGTAGAGATGAACAGGAGCTCGGTGGGGAAGAGGTGGAAATTCGGCGAGAGGAAACAGAGCTCATTCTGGAGGAGGTAGAAGTTGACCGGCATGTGTCAATGATCGACCGGGGCAGTAGAGATGAAAACAAGCTTGGCCATGAGGAGGCAGTGGTGGCCAAGCTCCTTTTTCATCTCTGTCGCCTCGACTGAGCCTTCACATGTTAGTTAACCTTTGCCTCCTCCAGGACAAGCTCTATTTCCTCTCTCCACCCCCTCTTGACTGAGCTCCGTTTCATCTTTACCGCCCTAGCTGACCATTGACATGTGCTGATATAGTTATCAAAATCGAACCGGTGATCAACTTGGTCAAGGCATTGAGTCACTGGTTCAACCAGTGGATCATTGGTTGAACCAGATTTAATTAAATAAATATATAAATATATAGGTTGAGGTAACTAAGAGTGTAATATATATATTTTGTGACACAATATATACTAAAGAAGCAACTGGCTTGGTGGTTGAGGCGCGCCCATGATGCTTAACATGTGTAGGTTGGGCTCCCACAACATTGGTTTTGGAATTTATTCCAAATTTCCAATGCATAGGACCCTTTCCCGCGCACAGACCTACGCATAGGACACGGTCAACTCCTTGGGACGTGGTCAACTCCGGTTCGCTTTGCCAGTCCACCCACTAGTCAACTTTGGGTTTGACCGAGGTTTGACTGGTTCGATGCTTATTCAGTCTGATTGGAGAACCAAACCGAACCACTATCCAGTTCACCAGTTTCTGGTTCGAATCGGCTAGTCCGATCTGGTTCTTATAACTATGCTTGCTAGTTAACCTTTGCTACCTCCTGGTCGATCTTACCACCTGCTATCCTACACCCATTACGGCCAAGCTACATTGCTACATCCAACTGAGCTCCGACATTGCTTTGGTGGTGGTGGAGTTGAGTTGGAAAATTAAATTTCATTAAAGGTAATTTTTTTCCATAAAAGTGATTATGTAAGGAACACATGACACTTACCAGTGAGAATTGGATGACACACTAACAAAAGGGCCAATTTGCTTGGTTTGGTAATTCCAGGATATCGAGTTGCATACTTTGAAACTTCAGGGTCTAAATTGAACACATGCTAAACTTCTAGGGGTAAAGTGCATTTTTTCCTATTTTTTCTTGTTTTGGCTTGAACCTATCTTTGTTTTTTGGGTCAAAGTTTGAAGCCATCTTTTTTTTTTGTTTTTGGTCAAGTGAACCCATCTTCTATTAGATTAAAAATGGCCCAAAGAAAAGCTATAGAACTATACGGTAGCGTTTAGTAACTATCTCTGAACAATAGATACAAAGACAGTAGAGAGGAAGACAGTGGAAACGGAGATATAAAAATATTGTCTCCATATCATATTTGGCTATAGAGTATAAGACATGGTATCTGTCTCCGTATTTTATTTAAAAACACATGGACAAGACAATGATAAAAGACATTATGTACACAACCAGCCGGTTGTCGGACCACTTGCTTGACCACCTATGGGTTTGATGACACATTGGAAAATATTAAGTATGTATAGGGGTAAAATTGGAAGAAAAATATTAAATTTTTGTTTTCATATTCTGTCCTTATTTTTTGGAAGTACAAAAGTTTTTTGTAATTTTGTCCCAAAAACAAAAAAAAAATTGTCCCCTATTTCTTTCTCCAATATTAAATAGGTTTATGTTTCTGGTATTTTCATATTTCTCTCCCACAGACAATTACCAAATGCTATCTAGCACTCAATTTTGTGTGTGTGTGTGTGTGTTCGTAGTAACTCTCCCATATTCCAATTCTCATACTTTTTGTCGTATAGAAATCTCAATATTGTGGTCAGGAACCAAATCCCAATTCTAGTGAGCACTTTTGGCATAGGTAGGCCCAAGTATGGAAACAACTTGATCCGTAGGTACGAGCTACAAATGTGCTGTGACCAAAAATGTGCAAACGTGCATGTACAAAAAATACATGCATTCGACCAATCCGAAAACAACAAACCCAACCCAAAATAAAAAGGAAGGGCAGAATTGTATGTGTGCCCCAACAAAAGCAAACCCATGTAAAAGAACGCACTCGCCCAGACCAAAAAAAAGCACAGTCTCCAGGACCCAAAAAAAAGGGGGTACACTCCCATTGACAAAAAAAAAATTAAAAGAATACCGTCGCATCCGTGCGAATCGTACTAACAACCGCATCTTTGCTGCCATCTCATGTTAAAGTAAGTATAGGATTGAATGGATTATTCCCATAATAATGCTTTCACCCAAAAAAGCATGCACTCAATTGATCAATTAACAAAGCCCATCCGTACTTCATTCTCCCCGATAGCGACACCTGGATTCCTCCACTCCCCACTTTCTCCTCTCTCTCCATCTCTCATTCCAAACACAGACACAAAACAAAGTTATGTCAATCACCGTTCTCTCTGACTTTTTGCCTTTGGTCCCCACATTCCTCCACCACCTCCCCCCTACGCCTAACCCCATCATCACCATGTTCCTTTGCACGCACATTATCATCACACCTATTACCTATTTATTATCTATTAAATTCTCATACACACAAACGCAAACACAGCACACACTGACACATCATCCATCTCCCCAACTCACAGCCAAGGTGGGGGAGGGAGGGTACAGGCCTCATCCTCATGCATTAACTTTAAAAATTCCAAAACCAACAATCTACGGTCACCATTCTCCTCCCAACATCGTACGTACAATAATGTCTTCATCCTTGTCAGTGAGTGACCCTTCCAAATTTTACCCTATCAAAGGATAAAAACTGAAGGAGGAAAAAAAGGAGAGAGATCCTCTCCATATCTTCCTTGTGATCTTCTCTTTAGTTGTGGAAGGAAACAAAAAAAAAAAAAGGATGGAATTAGGTGCAGCATTTTTCAGGCCTTGCCAACATACAATAAGCTCATGCACATGTAGCCGACCAGAGACACCCTTTCTAGCATGGCGATTTGATTTCTCCATCTTGGTCAAGGCCTTGTAATCCTCCAGGTAAATGTTTCGGAAGTCTTCTACTAAGATCCATACTTTTTCTTTCTTAGTCAAAGTTTGTGTTACCCTTTTCCTTTCTGGGATTTTCTTTATACAATGATTATATTTATTTTAATTTGTTTTTCGCTATAACAGTTAAGGATTTAATTAGTCATTGTTTTTCTTCATTATCAGCATTGACAAGTCAAAAAATTTCTGCCCATTTGTTTTATTTTATTATTTATTTATTTATTTATTGTTAGACATATAAGTTTATTCTGCTGTCTCTGGGACTTTTCAGGCTCTTACGGAAGGTCGGCTCTGACTTTGATCCTATAAGGGGTGTTTGGCTGTAGAGTTTACGTAAGGGCAAGTGTTTGATTGATTAGTGTTTCCGTTACGTACCTTTGTGACACTGCAGCTTTTATTTGAATATTTCCTGCCTTGTCGTTTCCAAATGGAATTGGATTTGGCCTCGGAGGTTTTGAATGGTTTAGCCATTTCTAGGGAAAAGTCATATTTTTTGTGATTCATCCACTAATTGTTGTTGAAGGGTCTGAAGAAATCTAGTTTCTGCAGCTAATTCTGATGCATTTTTCAAGCTAGAGCTGGAGTAGTTTTATGAGCATAAGATCTTAATAAGGTTTTGAAGCGAGAGTTTGGGAACAAATGGATGAAGATAGCAATTCTTGGATAAGGAGGACAAAGTTCTCTCATACAGTTTGCCATCGTCTGGGTCCTTCCAGATGGAGTTCTATTCCTATCAGCATTGAGCCAGAGCAAAATCGAGGCCCGAAATCGAGGCCTGCTTACGATAGCATTTCCAATGGCTCGCAGCTTCAGAGAAATCCCTTGACAAACAAGCACAGATCTTGGTCCCCTTTGCCCGAAACTTCTCTTTCTGAGACCTTCAGGGAAGCTAGACATGAACAAAAGAGGTTCTCGACACCAGGTCCTAGGAGGAATGACTCTAATAAGAGAATTATGAGGAAGTTATCATACAAGGATTCTGGGGAAATTAAGGTTTCGAGTTTGAAATCGCCTTCCAATAGTCCAAATGGGCAGGTGAAATTGAGCAACAAGTCGAAGCACCACAAGGACTCGGCATGGACCAAGTATTTTGACCATGATGGAGGAAAGGTTACTGCGGTGGAAACAGCTGAAGAATGGACTGTTGACCTCTCTAAGCTGTTTCTTGGCCTTAGGTTTGCTCACGGGGCTCATAGTAGGCTTTACCATGGTGTATATAAGGAAGAGCCTGTTGCTGTTAAAATGATTAGAGTACCAGATGATGATGAAAATGGAACCTTAGCTTCTAAGTTAGAGAAACAGTTCATTAGAGAAGTCACCCTTTTATCTCGCCTTCACCATCAAAATGTTATAAAGGTAATAAAATCTTTTCCTTCTTTTGTATATGCTGTTTGCAAAGTGTATTTTCCTGTTACAAATACTGCCTGTCATGTCTTGTTGAATAAGGTTAGCATATCCGTTGTTTGTACTACACACTGGATTTGACCCTGTAATCATGTTACCTTTAATCATGTTGAATAGACAGCTTTGAAAGGAAAGATGGTGCTTTATGAATCCTTTCTCGTTTATTTTGGTCTGATTGTTCTGTGAATATCATCTTGAGATAATTTAGTGCAATAATGAGGCTGTTAGTTTATATGTATTTTCTCACATATTTTGATCTGGTTCCAGTTCGTAGCAGCATGCAGAAAGCCACCAGTTTACTGTATTATCACAGAATATCTATCAGAAGGTTCTTTGAGGGCATATATGCATAAGTTGGAGCACAAAGCTATTTCTCTAGAAAAGCTATTAGCTTTTGCTCTAGATATTGCTCACGGAATGGAATATATACACTCTCAAGGTGTCATTCATCGAGACCTTAAACCAGAGAATGTCCTCATTAATGAAGACTCTCACCTTAAAATTGCTGATTTTGGCATTGCTTGTGAGGAGTCAGTATGTGACGTGTTGGCTGATGACCCTGGTACCTACCGGTGGATGGCACCTGAGATGATTAAACGTAAATCCTATGGGAGAAAGGTTGATGTCTACAGTTTTGGGCTTATGTTATGGGAAATGTTGACTGGAACTATACCATATGAGGAAATGACTCCAATCCAGGCTGCTTTTGCTGTAGTAAATAAGGTATGCTCCTCTGTATTTAAATCATATAGTTTTTGTTTCATCAGAATATCATATAGGAATATAGGTAATAGGTTTCGTGATGAGAATATCATGCTCTTTAATAGTTATAACTTCATTCTTGGTTGCCAGTACACTCTGTGAATACCCTGTATTCTCCCCGCCTTCAATGAATTGTTTTTTGTTTGCACACCGGCACTGCATTGGAATCTTCTCTCAAGGACTCAAACCTATTCGAATGGCCAGCGTAAAAGAGTAATGAAAATCGGTTTTGTGTACAATTGATTTAGTTTGCTTGCTGCTAGACAATGTATGCTCCATTAGCGATTCTCACACTTACTCCTATGCAATGAATAAACCCAACCAAGTTTATATATCCATTTGTTGTCATAAAGTATACTACCCCCCACAGCAACATCAAGGACATTTGTGAGATGTGGCCAAGAGCCATGGTTAGGGACCCCATTTGTCTAGAAAACAACGGCGGAGTAATACAAAATACAAATTCTGTTATCCTTCTTTCACATGTGCAGCCAACTGATCCTATGTGAAATTAAATTGACGTATAAATTTATGAAAGAGGTTTGTGATGAATGATTTCTCCCGAAAGTCTAAGCTTTTGGATATAATCACATGAATGATTTCATAGTCAACAAGGTTTGATAAAACTAGCACATATTGTTATATATGCTAAATTATTACATATGTTGCTGTCTCCTTGAGTGATATAAAATTCGAGATAATGGAGCTGATTCAATTCACTGGATCAACTCATATTGGGTAACTGTGGGAAAGATTGTGGTAAACAGTTTCATTTATTTTTGATAGCTTATTTATCCGAAGTTAGAGATAAGTATAGTTGGCCCGCCATCTTGTAAACATTATTTCTGTCCTCTTATACTTCTGCCCTATGTTATTTTGTTTCTTCAGAATTCCAGGCCAGTTATTCCTTCAAACTGCCCGCCTGCTATGCGAGCTTTAATTGAGCAGTGTTGGTCCTCACAACCGGATAAGAGGCCCGAGTTCTGGCAGGTTGTTAAGGTTTTGGAGCAATTTGAATCCTCACTTGCCCGTGATGGAACCCTGACTTTGGTGCAAAACCTTTGTTGCCAAGATCATAAGAAAGGGCTTCTTCACTGGATTCAAAAGCTTGGTCCTGTGCATCATAATAGTGGCCCTGTACCTAAACCCAAATTCACATGAATCTTTGAAGTGTCCTGGCTTTGGTAGTGCACCAACAGGTCCATTGTAATTAAAATTGAAACGTTTGCTTTTGAGGTTCTCTGGTTTTAGTCCCCACTTTTTAACATTCATGTGATAGTAAATTGATCAAGGCATGCTCATATTTAAAACCGTTTTTATTTTTTTTCATTTGTGCCATGCATACTGCGTACACACTAATTTTTTTATCTACTTATGACGCTCTAGCTTGCACCTGCAATACTAGTTGATACCAAAGCTAATCCCCCCTTCTTCCGGAAAAGTTTATAATTTTAAAGAGCAATTTGGTATAGGGTGAATGTGAGGGTAAAAAGTTTAATGAATTAGATTTATCAGTAAGCTGTCTCCTGGTAATTGTATGTTCTCTTATTCTAGTAAACATGAGGCTTGTGTGTTGGTGGGGCTGTATTTGAAATGTTCCTAGTTATTTTCTAAACCTGCATTCAATGTGTCATTTGCTTTTTGCACTAATGTCCAGCTGTCTGAGTGGGAACCGCTGTGCCTGTGTGTTGTGTGGGAGAGAGACTGCATATTTCGTTAGTACTTGGTTCCACCTGCATCGTGATAAAGTTACTGCGTTCGGGAGCTTGCGATGGCCTTGCCAGAATGAGTGTCAGACTGTATAACTAAAGGCTAGAGAGATTGTTCAATAGATGTAAAACATCGTACTCACACACACTTACAATAGAAGTGTGTCCCGTATATTTATTTCCATACAAGAATTTGAGGGTCTAAGAATCACGGACATACTATTTGGGTGTCATTGTCATATCAAATTTTGTATTACATATTAATGATACATTAATAACATAAGTTTATATATATTTAGTTTAAAATGTACTTTTTTCTTAATCTAACAAATAAAAGTATAATATAAGCAAGGTTATGAAAAGAAAATGATGTATAACTTTTTGAGTTTATAAGGAAAAAAACAAATGAAATTTATATAAATGATATTTTGAATAATGCATCATTTTTATTAAATTTTTATTTATATATTGGTTGTATTCATGTACTATAATTTTTCAACTTTGATGTATCCCTCCTGTCAATGTCTTGTCATGTCACGTGTCAGAGTTTGTGCTTCATAAGTGAGTATGATTGTGTTAGTACAAGAATTTTTCTAAGGGTAAACACATTTAAGATTGATAGGATTTTTTAATAGAAAAAATAAAAAAAAAAGATTAATTATAGATGTGCATTGATTTTGATATTATTTATTAATATACATTGGTTTTTGAATTATAGCAATACATTTGATAGTTGAACATTTTATGTCATTTCACGTTCAGCAGTGTAACGTATTAGTGTTGTACATGGTCAGGGCTGTCAGACATAAATAGGCTAATTGCTAACTGTTTTATGGTTTAGGAAATGCTCAACAACCAAACGTTTTATGTGTCCACAGGCTCTTATATATAAAACAATTCCCAGATGAATATAGGGTGAGAAGCAAATGTGGGGATTTTTTTTTTTTTTTTTGCTGGGTGAGTGCTTGAAAAAAAAATTGCCATGGAAGTTTTTTATGGTTGTTCATTATAACTGTAATTTCAAATTCACAAGATAAAGTCCAGTTTTGCTATCAAAATCCACTACTTGTTAGTGTTCATTCATCTATGACTTTCTGAGTTTCATGCCAAAATTCTTCATAAGTTGTGTGCCAGAAATAAGCAGATAATTCAAATAGTGGATCGGCTATCCATGTTGATTGCTCAACGTACAATTCGGTGTGGAAGTTGTAGCATTGAAAGTGACGATGATTTGAGGATGATGTTTGACTGTCATAATCAATTTTCTGACCTTCATGTTATGGGGGTATTCATAGCTTTAGGAGAGTTGCAGATAAGCTCCAATGGAAGCACTCTCGTTCAAGCATTTGATGGCTTGTCTTAGCTCAGTCTTCCCAAGTAACAAGTCCAGTGGTCAATGAAAACCTTGAAGAAGTAAATGAGGAAAGTGCGATGAATGGTCCAACCTTGAAAGAACTAGTAGCCTAAGTTGGTAGAGGTTCCACTTGATGGTCCAATTGCAAGGTATGAGCCGTATAATGAGCTGGGTTCTAAAGAAGAGCCGAATAACGGTAAAATCTTATTTATAATGTTATGTATGAATTATTTTTTTCCATAACTTATGTGATTAAGTTTTTTGTATTGTCTAAGCTCTAAATTGTTTTGTTATTTTTTGATGAAGAATGTGTGTACTCACTTCCATTATTAAATGTGAATTAATTTGTTATAATTTTCAATTATTTGTTGTTAAGTTAATATTTAATATTGTTTAAATCCCCATTGACTCTAAGTCCAAATTGGTGGAATACATCCTGTAGAGTGATGGTACACTCCCCCGGACAAGTGGAACGTGTGCGTCTCAAGCCACCTTCACTCTACAAATTAAAGGCCGACAGCAACATGTTATCATACTCATAAAAGGGAATGTGTGTGGCAGGCCAAAACCTAGCCTGAATCAAGTATGGCTCAATACGCAGATCTAACTGAATATGCGTAAAATCAAATCGACCATGCACTACTTGACTAAGTTGCACAAAAGAAATAAGTTATCATAAACTATAGTATAAACTAAATCATATTATTTTGACATGAACTATAGTATAAACTAAATCAATTTCTAAATTTCTTTAAACCTTTTTTTTTTTGGTTAGAAAATAAGTTATCATAAAATATCTAACCTAAATCCCTAACCTTAAGCTACAACAAACTAAACTTACAAACTATTATTAAACTTGTATAATATGAATAAAGTTAATTGAACTAACCTAAAGCTCCATTACTAAATTGTTATCAAGCTTAATTTTTTTCATAAATAAAACATATTAAAATTTCAAAAGTTAACAAAATTAGTTAAGCAGAACCTTAAACTACACTAAACTAAACTTACAAATTATTATTAAACTTGTATAATATAAATAAAATTATCTAAACTAAACTAAAGCTAGATTACTAAATTCTTATCAAGCTTAATTATCCAAAAACAAAATATATCAAAATCTCAAAAGTAAACAAAATTAGTTAAGCAACAGAGAATCTAAACTAAACTAAATTTATAGACTAAAAACAAACCTGACTCAGTATAAATAAATAAATAAATCAAACATTACTAATTTCTTAGCAATATCAAACATTTAAATATTCATATATTAAAATCTATAAACTAAGCAAAATTAATTAAAAAATAGAACATAAACTAAACTTGAACACTAAAATTCAACATGTTTAATACTAAATTAAATTTATAGACTATTCTAAATTAAATATGTACAATACAATAATCAACTACAGTATAATATCACTTACTCTGGTCTATTTATTAATTGACACATAAGTTTTGTGGACCTTTATTGTCTCTCACTTCCTTACATTTTTAATACAATAAATTGATTCATTAATCAATAAATGGAAAGAAAGAAATATTTTGACTTCGCTTCTAAGAAAGACTTAAGAATTTTTGATGCCTTTCACACTAATTAGTAATGTCTGCATTAATTCCGACGATATAGATTATTTTTCATCATACCTTTCACACTACTTTTCTCCCATTACTTTTGATATCTCTTACCCTTTTTGACTAAAAAACAAAAGAAAGAAATGACATGGTCCACCACAGAAGTGACTCCGCTTTATTGTGGGTCATTGCTAATTCGGCCAGCCATGCAATGTTTGAATAATACATTTGGATATTAGTCGTTTTAGTAATACGACTACAAACAAGTAACCGTTACATGTAGTTTGACTACACTTATTATGCCGCACATATAGCCGTTTTAACTATTACCACGCACAGTAATTTGTTTGATAGCCAAACGTTTTATGGAACTTAAATCGGCTGATAGCAAGCCGTATTGCTATTATTTGAAGAATAATGTATATTAGTAAATAATATCAAAATTGATGAATTTCTATATTAGTAAATAATATCAAAATTAATGCCCTATAATTTTTAATGCCGTAGCTCTGCAGGGCAAGCAAGATCCATTTCCAAATAGATGGAAAGAACATCAGTTACACCGGTGTAAATTGTAGGATATATCTAAGTCCAAAGCAGCAAGATTATGTAAACATTTCATTATTTAAAATTAATTAACAGAAATTAAAAGGAACAGCCCTCAGCCCACCCCTCGAACCAACCAAGAACAGAATATAGTTCCGAATTCTTTCTGATTGGTGAACCTCTACGGTCCTTTACGGCTTGGATCTTTATCCCCTTTTAAGTACATACGGATAGAAAATGCTATTTTCATACGAATTAGACACACAAGGCCTAACCATATACGAAGTGTTAACTGAATAATGCAATGATCGTATTTAACTAGTAACTAAACACTGAAACCCCACTTATAAATTCAGGCTAAATATCCGTTGCAATATCCTTTTTGTAGTCCCAATACTAAACCACACTTCAAGAGTAATAGTAAGTTGCTAGAATGCCTTTTTCTGGCAACTTCTTCACCTCTCGTTTCTAGCTGGCTATTTTTTTTTTTTTTTGGATTAACTAGCTGGCTAATTTAGCTGCCCAAAGTAGATGGATGTGTGAAATTTAAGTGAAACTTTTTTGGATCTGTGGAGATGAATCATGAAAAGAGTCTGGAGTGGTCCCTCTGACCAAGGATTCAATGAAGTTTTGGCTTTTATTTAAGCCATTATTAAAAGAGATTGAGATAAGATTCATTAGGAGTGTAACTCTAGGAGCTGTAACAGCCGTGCTTGGAAGAAAGGAAAAGATAAGCATGTGACACATTATAATTATAAATGACACCATATCTTGCAGCTTTTTTTTTTTTTTGGTCAACTCTCTTGCAGCCTTGATAAAAGGGATGGGGTTACTGGGTTCGGGATTTTTCGTTCTATGCGCTGTCCTGTCAATGGTATTTTTCATGCAAGAAAAATGAATCTGAACGCAATTTGAAAATCAGCATATTATGTAGTATAGTTGGATCAACGAGTGAAACCGTGATAGCACGACCGTTAAGATGGAAAGTTAATGCACTGACGTTAGATTCTATTTTTCAGTTATACAGAAGTGGAAGGAAAATGTACTGAGTATATGGTCGATGCAAGAAAATGGGCCGTAGTAGAATTTTTATTCGCTGTGCCATTTTTTTTCGTTTTTATATGTTCAGAAGTTAAAAATCGACCAAACAAATGGAATAATAAAAGATCGATGAAAAGTAAAATCTAACCCAAATCCGACCCCCGATAACGCCTATTGCCGATATAGCTAGTTGCCAGCACTTTTAGCTGCCGACTACTATAATCCTACTAGCGCCTTTTTTTTGGGTACAATAACACTACTAGCTAGGCTTATAAATGGGGAAATTCTCTTTTCTGTTGTTATAGAAAAATAAGGTTTATAATATTTTATTAAATAATTTATAATATTTTATCAGATAATTTATAACTTTTTTTATAATTATTTTTAGAAATATTTGTTAAAAATATTGTATTATCCATATAGGTTTATAATATTTATGTATAGTTTTATAATATTTTTTCATAGATTTATAATTTTTTATTAATCCTACTTACACATATATTTTACTCATTGATTCACTTTATTTCTACAAGTATAAAAAACTCTTTATTTCGCACCCCCCTTGTAACTATTATACCTAGGAGATGTTGCATTGGTCCGAGTAAGATTCGAGTTTGGTAAGCATACGGGTTGAGAAGAGTTTCTGATTATCCCTCTCTCATTCTCTCATATGTCAAGTAAGAGATATATATTTGTTTGGAAAAAAAATATTTAGTACAACTATTATGTCCTTTCTTTAATATTTGAAAAAAAAAAATCAGATTATCATGCATATTATTGGATAAAAATCATATGTTAGCTTTATCTTGTTTCTTTGAAGACAAGTGATTGAGTTATAACAAAAACTTGACGATAATATTATAGCATGTATAAAATAATATGAAAATGACAAAAGTATCATCTCAGACTAAATTAAAAACTATTATTTTATTCATGTTGTAAAATTGTTGTCAAGTTTTGTTTTACCCCAATTATTTTTCTTCTTTGAAATAGTTCAGGTGGTTCAACGTAACATAATAGTAAATATAAACTACGCGCAAACTTCCATAAAAGCATAACCAATATAAATGAGATCTTTAAAGAATAATCAAATATTTAGTAGAATTTTTGTTGATTTCAGTTATTAAAATCATTATCAGTATTTAACAATTAACAACTGACTAAACTTGCATACGTAGTTAAAGTTATTATATTTTGATTTTAAGATCTTCAAATATACTGTGGCCAAAAGACATGTGCCGCCAAAGGAAAAAAAACAACTTGTACCAACAGACTGAGAGGTTCTTAGCTGCACCGAGAGCAAATCATTCAACCTTTGCCACGTAAATATGGTTGGCCGGGTCTGTTTCTTCAAACTTTTGTTTTCAAAATTATTAAAAGATTTAACCATGGTTAAGTTAAATGAGTTGTTAATTGTTTTATAGCTGTTACTCTTAATTTCAAACCCTTAATTTTTTCCCCTCCGCCTCCACGTATAGTTGGAATTCTTCCATCAGGTTCGAATTCTTCCATCAAAAGTCACAGAGCCCATAGAAACCACCATCCACTATGTCGACGTACCCCAAAAGAAAACTAGCAGATGAAGACTGATCCTAGTTTAGCGCCTAAATTTCTTATTTTTGGCTGTACTTGTTGTGCTCAAACTTTGGGTACTAATTTTATATTTAGTTATTCTCATTTTTTTCAGTTATCAGATATGTCAAGAAAATGACTACATGCTGGATAGAAACATTTCTATTTAAATATCTTCTTGAAGTGAAATTTTTTGAAATGATTATTGAGACACTAGAAAAAATGCTTTAAACTTCTAGCATTGTTCAATTTGATTCTCAAATGGATAAGCTGCAGAATGCTTTGTAATGATATCAAAGCCCGAGTTACATATTTGTGGCCTTCTGGTTCAAGCTATTCCAGCCATAAAAACATCTTCTGAATTAAATGCAGGACTAGAATGGAAATTAGAAGGATTTTTCAAAGAAACGGAGGTCCTTGTCCCGACAAATAATATTATCTACCAGGTATTGATGTTTTATTAAATCAAATTCAAGGAATGAAAAATTTTTCAAAACTTGATTGTAAAAGCGGATACTATCAGATTCCTTTGCATGAAGATAGTATATGAAGGGAAACAAAAAGTTTCATCAGGACCTTGCACTCAGTTCATTTGTAATTATGTATATCCAACAAATCCAGCATTCCCAACAATAAAAAACAAATACAAATACAAATAATACCCTGTTACCAGCAATCAATATTTACAAACACAAGCCAATCAATAATCACAACCAAAAACAATTCCAGATCTGAACCAAAAACAGTTCATTTCAATTCCAGATCACAATCGAAAACAATTCCAGATCACAACCAAAAACAAATTTAGAAAAAAAATTTCTTTAAAACAAAAAAGAGAGGCAGAAACCCTAAAAAAAAAATTAGAAGTAGAAGCTGGTTCCCTCCGCCGCAGCCGCGGGCGGGTTCGGCCTCCACCGCTGCTTCTTCCCCTCGCACGGCACCCCTCCTTCCAGATCTGAACCTCCGTGAGCCGCTGCTTCCTTTTCCTCTCCAGCGCACTTCCTTCTCTTCGTCGCATCGCACTCCCCGCGTCACCATCCTCATCGTCTTGAACCAACTGCTCAGCCATCGGGAGGTTGCACGCGCGGTGGTAGCCCCGGATGATGGTCCCCTCGCGCGGCGGCGACCCACCGCCTAGCTCCCTATCTCCGCCCCTTTCTCTCTTGCTCTCTATCTCTTATTTCCTTTCTCGATCTTGCTCTCTCTCTCTTGCTCTCGTGTGTGTGTGTGTGTGTGTTGAGGGGGTGGGGGAAGGGAATTAGTTTAGATCAGGGTTATACTAACTGTGATTAGTTTTTTTTTTTTTCAAAATGATTATAAACAAAAATAAGTAGAGAAACAAATTAAACTGTCCCCACGCTACTGACATGGCAAAATGTAAGTGGCACAGAGCAAATAGTTGGTTTTGCTCCCGAAGCAGGTAAGAATCTCCCCCAACAGACTAAACTAATTTTAGAGCCGAAGGTGGTCGTATGTTTCTTTGCCAATTTTTTGAGTAAGTTATGGTCAAAAGCACACTGAAAATTCTTTGAAACTTTTTCTTAGGGGATATTGTTTCGGGCAATCGCCCGTCTAGAACAATTCTTCGTCCTTCTACTTCGATATGATTTAGATGCAAATAATTCATGGACCGTTTCATTAGTGTGCTTCAAATTCAATCCTCTTCTGTTACAGAAGCCTTGAAGAATCGAATTAATGACAATAATATATATTGAAGATGTGATATCACACGAACATGACACCAATTCCGTTAAAGCAACTTTTAATTAGATTCCTTACTAGGTTGCTTGTTGATCAAGATTATTCTAGACAGGCAGTACTCAATGAACCTTTGACGGGAGAATTACAATAATTATGAAAACGACGGATAACCGGACATTTGAGAACCTTGTTCTTTTCCTTTTGCAACATTCGTGGCCAATATGGTGACAACCAATTTTTCTTATCCCTATAAGGCCTTGAAAAAGTGACTGGCGAGCCGCTACTATGAGCCGGTTTAGATGAGTAGGCTTATGACTTATTTCAACTTTTGAGCCATTGAAAGCCATATTAATAGTGTTTGGATAAAAAAAAATAATAAATTTTAACTTCCCAAAAAATTGTTTAACAGTTTTTTACGAGGAAGAGAAAATTGGGCCATTATCGACCTGGCCAAATTCGAGTCTTGGTTTAATGGTTTAGAGAGTCTGCTTAGGTTGATTAACCTGGAATATAATAAAAATATATATAAGTATATACATATGATTAATTGGAATATAAATAAATATATTAAATCATTAATATTAATATAATCAATAAAAAAATATTTATAGATTAATATTTGTTAGTAACCAGTAAGGTTTATGTGAGCAGTCTACGAATAATGGAGAGAGGAGAATAATAACTCAATAATTTTTATTAATATCCTTTTTTGGTTTCATTTTTTTTAGTTTTTACTCTATGACTGCCATAAGATATCAATATTTAAATTTTAGAACCAAAAAAAAATTTAAGTTTTACAAAAAAAAAAAAACCCAATCAAACCGGTTCCCGATTTTGACCGGTTTTAACTCCCTCTAATTTTTTGGACTCAACCGGACCGACCAAATGACCGATTTCCGGTCGAACCGGTCGAACTGGCCGGTCCGATCCAATTTTCTTAACAATGGTTTTTCCATAAGTTAAAATAATATGCTTCTACTTTCCAAAAAGTTGTGTTCTGGATCCTTCTGATTTTTTTTTCAATTTTATTTTATTTTTCATCGTCATTTATACTTTTCAATGATATTTGTTTTTGTCCTAGTTATTATATCATTACATGTCTTTGCTTGATATTTGTGTAACAAGAAATGCTTTAGAAATAACTATACTTGTAGTAAGGCTGTAAGTTTATTATAGCTTTATTCAAGCAAATTTATATTATTCTCCACAAATAAAGTAATTATACAATAAAGCTAATAAAATTTTAATTAAATATTTTAACATAACATCAATTTTAAAGATAAGAGTAATAAGTTAAATATTCTAACAACATCAATTAAAATAATTTTTTAGAAGAATTTAATATAAATATACTGATAATATAAAAATACTTTTCATTATCATCCATTCAAATCTTTCAATATATATGTATTGGAAATTGTGAATTTTGAAGTGGTATGGGAAGAGTCAAACATGTTTTGCAAATATGATAATATATAATTTGATAATTATATAAAAAAAATTTATAGTGTTAGTACAACAAAATAAAACACTTTTTAAAAATAACAAATATTGTAATGAATTTATTTATAACTCCTTTATAAATATTCAACCAATAAAATTAAATATTTTCTGTATAAATAAAAGTACATTTAGAGTTATATAACTAAACACTACTAACTCAAAATAAACACTCATTTTACTGAATAACCAAATACAAATTAACTTATCTATAAGTTACTTTTTATATAAAACCTTTTATCAGAAGTAACTTTTACGTAAGGCCTTAATTAAGTCATTTACCCAAACAGGTTCACATCTTTGTCGGTTTATACGTCATATTTAACTTTAGCAATAGAAAAAAAAAATCAAAAGAAGAAAATATCGAAAAAGGAAATCTAAAAGTATCCATAAAACACTTAATGCGCGTGCAGTTCGAAGATCTCCTTCCGATAGTTTGGGGAAGCGATAAATGTTTATTTTAAGAGTAAATATCCAAATTGGTTCTTGATCATTTTTTTTATGGATAAATTAATTTTTGATAAAAAAAAATTAGTATTGGGGTCCTTGATAATTTCATTCATGAACAAATTGGTTTCTGACAATAAAAAATTAGTGATGAGATATCTCATATTTGTAAAAATAGGACATCTCGGTCTCTGATTCATTTGTAACCTGTTAAATGCCGACGGTGACTTTAATTATTGATCTATGCGAAACTCACTAATTCCAATCAACACTAACTAAAGTACACTCTTTTATTTTTATTTTTCATTTTTGGAAATTCTAGCTCTAATGTTTCAGTATTTCAATGTACCTATTATTATTAAAAAAGAAACCTTTGGCCCCAAAAAAGGTGTTTGCTAGAGTACAGTGATTTCATATTACAAGATAACATAGTACCACCAAGCTTGATGTTAGATGTTCTATTAAATTTTGAAACATTTAGGAAGGGATTTACAAAAATAAAATGGCATATTTTAGTAAATTACAATTAGTAAGGGCCATATAAATCAATAATTAAAGTCTACGTTAACATTTAGTAGGTTGCAACACATTGAAGAACCTATAGTGTCAAATTTTTATAAGAGTAAGAAATATAAATACTAATATTTTTTTTATCATAGATCAATTTGTTTATCAATGAAATTGTTAAAGACTTATAGTGTCCTATTTTTATAATTGCAAGATCCCTTAATACTAATATTTTTTATTAGGGACTAGTTTATCCATCAATGAAATTATTATGGAACTATAGTATCCTATTTTTGTAATTGTGAAGGACTTTAACACTAATTTTTTATTATCAGAGACTAATTTGTTCATAAATAAAAATATCAGGACCTATAGTGTTCTATTTTTATAATTATAAGAGACCTCAACACTAATATTTTTTATCAGAGACTAATTTTTCCATCAATAAAATAATTAGGGACCAATTTAGGTGTTTACTTTTATTTTAATCTCTAAAATTTAATGCATAGATAATTTCGATCTTTCAAATTTCAAAACTAACTTTTTAATTTCTAAAATTTTTAAATATGTGTCACATTCGTTCTTAACCTTATGTCGTTATGTTTTTGTCAATGTATCATGGTAAATGACCTGCTAATGATAGATACATTTTATTTGGTCTTTGTCAATTAAATTACATGGATACAAGCATAATTAAATATTATAAAATAAATTTTACAAATAAATTAATAATGTTATTAATTTATTTGACATATCCTAGCAATTTAAATATAGTGTTCAACCATACCACCCCTACAGCAAAGTAGAATGTCGGTAACATAGCGTATCAATGAAAATGAGATGGCACAATAGTGAAAATGAAGTCAAGAGACTAACTTGATTTACGTTTTACAATTTCAGAAATTAAAAAAATAATTTCTAAATAATAGAGATCAAATTGACTTAAGCTTGTGCAAGTTCAGGAACTAAAATGAGTATTTACTATTTACCGAAGAGTAATAGGAAAAATGCTAGAGTCATAAAACTTTGCTGGAGTTTGATACTTAAAATCATGTAACATAAGTCTTTAGATAAATAATGTAATACTTTAGGTATAATATTCCTTAGAAAAGTTTAATGCAGTACACGTATCCTTAAGCAAATCTGGGATCTCCATAGGGTTTCTCGAGACCCACTCATGTTGTTAGTAGGCTCCGCTTGAATTGTTACCCAAATATTTTAGAAAATCCACCCTAGAAAGCGTTGTAGCGCTCAAATTTTTTATAAAACCCCCATTTCATGATTCAGATAAGAACTTTTGAGACCCCACACCACATATACGAGTTCTCACCTTGAAAATGCTACTCTCACCCCCTGATGTGCTATCTATATGTGCAATTGTGCATATGAAAGTTTACAAAAAATCATCATATTTTGAACCTTTGATAATGCTTTTTATTAGGATTTTTTTGTTATTTTGAGTTTTGCATATTTAGTAATTTATTTTGGGTTCATTTTCATTTTAATTATATTTACATATTTTTAGGTAGCTTAGATTAATTAAAATTTTGTATTTGTTGCCTTGCCGGGAGAGCTTGGGCGCTCAAAATCTATCACTTTGGTGCTCAAACGTGAAAATAGAGTTACTGCTGGAGAGCCACTGCTTAGGCGCTCAACAGTCATTACCCTGGTGGTGGCGAAAAAACCTATACTCATTTTTTAAAAAAAAATAAATGAAAAGACGCGACTTTTGGTTGACCTAGGTAGAGAAACTCGAAAAGAAACACAAGGAAGGAAGCTCTGAGGCTCCTGGACCACCTTGGGAACAGGGGAAAGAATGGAGATTGAAGATTCATCTTCCATTTCATGGGTTCTTCATGAGTTTTTTTGCACTTTTGCTTTCTTTGTTCTTCAATAAGGTGAGTTGTTAAACTCGATCCATAGGTAGGGGTTAGGGGTTTGGTCTGAGATGGTTGCAATTGTTTGAATTCTTGAAGTTATCTTGTCGGAATTATGAGACTAATGGTTTATCTCTTGTTTTATTGTGCAAATTCTATGAATTTTGTTCATAGAGTGATTTAGGGTTCTTGTATAATTTGGGAAAATTGTGTATGAACTAACTATAGAGATATGCCTCATGATTTTCAAGGTTTAGGAATTTATCTTGAATTTTGTGTGAATTGTGGATTGAACTTCATACCTAATCCCTTTTTCTTGTTAAAGCATAGTTAAGGAATTAACATGTTCTATAGGAAGAGGAGAGTTGATTAACTAAGGAATTAGCATCAACTACTTAAAATTCTTTCCTTAGTCTAGTACTTCCAACTCATGTGATTTATGAATTCATAGAATTGTAAAGAAAAATTAGACCACCCAATCCCCTAGTGTTTTAGAATCTTGAAATTATCTATGTTTAAATTGTTACGTATTTCATTAGTTTATGCTCATTGCTTACTTATAGTTTATTTTTGTGATTTTGTTTCTTTGTTCAGAGCTATCTTCAATCCAATTTAATTTGATATAATCTGAATAGAAATTTTATTGGTGATGTGGTATTTGATGGCGTTAATCCTTGTGGGATGATGCTCACTCACGGTGTTTTACTACTTGAACGATTCGATACACTTGCCAAAGAGTTATCAAGTTTTTGGTGCCCCTAAAACTCTATTTTCTTCCATTTTCTCTTAAACCTAACTCAAATATTTCAGTTTGCAAGCTTAAAGTATGTTTATTTTATGGTTTTTACTTTCTTTTCTTCAATTTCTTCTTGTTCTTGGGGTGGCATAGTGGTTTTCATGCCTATCAAGAAAATGAAGTCTTTCCTTTATATTAGAGAAAGATTTGAATTAATTAAGGGTTATTAGAGGTTAATCTAGAGTCTTATTATTCAATGGTAAATACTAGTGTCATTTCTACTCCAAGAAACTTTATCGTTACAGTTATTTTCATCAATAATTTAGCTTCAAGTATGATTTTAGAAGTTTCTTAAAAAAAATAGAGTTTTCTGCTGATTTATTGAGTTTATGAAATTGTGATTTCTGAAATAGCATACACAGTATGTTTTTAATAAAACTATGAGACCATTGTTGTTAAAAAGGGTTTATAAAGAGTTTAATGGAAATTTTAACTATTTAGAGCTGTTATGATGATTATATGATTTTTGGTATTGGATACTATTATATGAGAAAGCTTTTGAACCCTATGGTAGAAGCCTTTTTACAGAATTTAGAGAAAATATTTGATTTTCTGGTTGAACTGGACAGTAGCTATAGGAAAATAAGCCGTGTGTTAAATGATAGTTATTCTGTTAACCTTGATACCAAGTTACCTGGGTCAAAGAAAATAGAGACCATAGATTTTGTTATGTCATGGTTTCCAGGCATAACCAGAGACTTATTTGTTATGTCCCATATTGGGCATAGCTAGAGATATTGTTATGTCACAGGTTCTATGCATAACCAGAGACTTCTGTTTATCTATTAGGGTACTGTTGAGTTAAGTTATAAAAGAATATTTTGAATATGTTTATGTATATGTTAATATGAAATGTTTTATTGGTATTATTATTATGACTTTATGCATTTCTTCCTTGGTATCCCATGACGGGGATTTTAGGTGAGGACTCACTCATTGAGTTTGGTAACAAAACTCACCCCTTTATTCCTTCTCCTATTTTTAGATACAGCAGCTACTGCAGATATTCTCTAGCCATCTTCTTCCTAGCAGCGTTGGTTCTAGTTGATAAGTTGTACTAGATGAAGTGTTTGATGTTTTGTTCTAAATGTCCTCCAGTGTAGGTGTAGGCAGGTTCCTGGACTGCAGAGCATATGTCATGTCTTGCATATTTTGATATAAATTTGGGATATAGTTATATGATTTTTCCACTTATGGTTGTTTGCATATGCTAGACTTTATATGTTTATTGGTATTAATTATGACTTCAAGCTTTAAATACAGATTTAGAGATTTCCATTTTAACTATTACTATTTGATAGAGCATGTGATTTGTATGTAGAAAAAGAAACTATATTTTAAATGATTTTATAATTATTATACATATAGAAAAATACAGGTCACAAGACTTATGTGAAAATATGATTTCTTACGTGGGAATGTGATTTTTTGCGTGCCGATCACGTACCCAGAGCGGATTATGACAAATAAGTAACTTAAATCATTTTATTTTATTCAATAATTATTGTGGTTTCCATAAAAACTTACTAATCTTATTATTTTTCTGGTCATTAGTATTACTCAAGTAATAACATTATTTAAATATAAAAAGATATCACAAAAACACAAAGGAAAAATAAATAAATAAAATGGATTTATATTGCTTTTTTAATTAAATACTTATTAGGTTTAACTATGTTTTATATCCTTATAAATATATATTATTTTAACTTCAATCCCTCTAATCATTTTTCTTTTGCTCTTGGTTTGATATTATGTTTTCTAGTCCTGTCTTATAAATGTAAATCCCTTTAAATATTTTGGAATATACATTTGATTTTATGAATATTATAAAAAAATTATATTTATAGTCCTCATAAATATTTTAAGAATTTTATTTTGATTCTTATAACTATTACTATTTAACAACACTGTGTCACGATTGAGACAAAAATATATATATAATATTAAAAAAAAGATCAAGATTTGAAAAATTAAAAATCTAAAATCAAAATAATTTATATTTGTAAAATACAAAAATGTATTTAAGTCTATTTATTGTTTGTATATCCTTTTCTTTTCACATTTTTTCGATAATTGAAAAGTGTTAAATCCTTGAAGAGAATAACAGATAAGTACATGGATATGTAACATAAAAACGAAAAAATGACAAAGAAACGCAAAAACGACAAGCCACATCACCAGCACAATCTCACATAATCTTATGTTATTGTTTTTATATCCAAATGCCATACCTCTAATAAAAAGCTAAAGGGCTAACAAATGATTTGAACTTCAATGAAAAATAAGTAAATAAGTTGGATACAGATTAGTAAATGAGCAAATATTGAAAGAAATTATATATTAACATCAAGAAATAATAACAGAACAAGGAGTTTCGATTTCCTGGAAAATGGCTTGCAATATATTTAGATGATAGGTAATGAACCGAATAGAATGAGAATAAGGTAAAAAGGTAATTTTTTAAAAATATTCTTTGTACTATTTTTGGAGACGTCTTTTAAATGACAGATTGAGATATTTCTTAAATATTGGTTAAAAGTGTCTCAATTTTTTTTCAACTATTTAAGTAACATCATATGTGTCTCTTAAAATATGTGTCTTCAAAAGGGACTCAAGTAATACTATTTTACCTTATTTATGAGTTTAAATCTACACAAGAAAGAAAATGAACAAAAAGAAAAAGGAGTTTGGGGGGGAATAATTCCCAAAATTATTACCTCCAAACAATTTAAATGTTCCATTTCGTTCATTTATAACCTATATAGTTTTCAAACAATCAATATATTAATAAAAGAGAAAACCCTCAATTCGATTCTCGATAGAAACATCACCTGGCAATTTTATTTCATGACAATGAAAAACGGAAGATTCATCGTTCCCTCTGTTAAGTTGTTATTGACAAAGTTAGCAAACTTGTAGCTTGTCTTGCTAAACATCCAAAGTGTTAACATTATATTTTATGATGGCCAAAATTCTGAAAACTAGACAGGATATTGAACTAGAGAAGGTATTGATTCAGAGATCTAGAGATTCAACCAATTTCACTGAGGGTTGAATCAGAACATAACCGGCACATAATAAAAAATATATATTTATATAAAGGTATAAAAATATAAAGTGAAATATGTCATATAATATAATAAAGATTTTAAAATTATATTTATAAATAATTTTTTTTTATCAAGAATAACATGAATACAAAAATATCAACATAAGGTGCTTTATTTTGGTCCAAAAGATAAGCTATAAACTAGTACCGGAACAAATACTATGAGTAAGGCATTGACCCAAAAGCCCATAGCAAATATGAATGAAAAAAAACAAAAACAAGTGACATGCTATCTCACATGTCAAAATAGCATACAAAATTCATAACTCAAAAGAAGGGGGGGCTCTGAGTTCTTCTAACCAAAAGAAAAAGAATAAAAAAAAAGTGGGGTTTTAAACAGACAAAAAACAAAAGGAGAGAGTCTTCAACAACCAAAAAAAGAAAAAAAAATTGTGGATAGCACATGTTCATCACTGTGCATCACTCTTTTTCTCTGGTCCAACAATGGAGTAGCTCCAGGCAGGAAATGGACAGTGTGCAGCAATAGTGTCACGGACCGACTTGGAAATGTGATGGGTACATAAGGAATATCATCTTCACGTAAGTCTCGTGATCTCTGAGTCTTTCCAGCATAGTTTAAATCATAAATCCATTTTTAAACATAATTTAGTCTCTAATATAAAACATTTTCTCTTTGAAATCTAAATCATCACAAATAACAATCTTATAATTAAACCCTAAATTTATCTTTGTAATGCAAATATATGAGTTGTTCTTTATATAAAATAACCATCAAAATTGGAATCATGTAAATAGAAAGTATACCATGGTGACAAGAACTATCTCTATGGTTTGAGACCCTACCTATAATGACACTAGAATACTCTATATCAACAATTTCACTCCAAAGTAAAGCTCACCAACTGAAAAGCTATACTATTGGGGAGGAGAGGAACCCGCAGCATGTAACGCCCGAGGATTGCGAAGTCGGGGAGTGATCGCCGGTGCAAGGAGGCACGGACAAGGAGCGGCTCCTGGCAGACTTCGAAAGCGGAGGGGTACATGAATGAACCGATTACACACCCGAATGAGAGGGATCCTAGGACTGCATAGGTATGGGACTATAAAGTTAATGAGGGCTTATATGAATTGATTTGTATTACCTATACCAACAAGATGCATCTTCTTTTCGGTAGCCCAAACTGAAAGAACTCCAAAGTTAAGCGTGCTTGACTTGGAGCAATTTTAGGATGGGTGACCTCCTGGGAAGTTTTCTTAGGAAGTGTGCGAGTGAGGACAAAGCATGCTAAAAAGACCCGTGTTGGTTTGTGGGGACAGTTGTCAATCCATAATGCAGCAGGGGATGTTACATTAATGGTATCAGAGCCTGCACCTCTCCCAGTACGGTATGGTTCGGGGACGAACCAGGCGGAAGCTGATGGGCATGTAACGCCCGGGGATTGCGGTCGGGAGTGATTGGCGGTGCAAGGAGGCACGGACAAGGAGCGGCTCCTGGCAGACTTCGAAAGCGGAGGGGTACATGAATGAACCGATTACACACCCGAATGAGAGGGATCCTTGGACTGTATAGGTATGAGACTATACAGTTAAGGAGGGCTTATATGAATTGATTTGTACTACCTATACCAACAAGATGCATCTTCTTTTCGGTAGCCCAAACTGAAAGAACTCCAAAGTTAAGCGTGCTTGACTTGGAGCAATTTTGGGATGGGTGACCTCCTGGGAAGTTTTCCTAGGAAGTGTGCGAGTGAGGACAAAGCATGCTGAAAAGACCCGTGTTGGTTTGTGGGGACAGTCGTCAATCCATAATGCAGCAGGGGATGTTACACAGCAAGCTAATGTCTTTGTAATGGAAAAAGAGAAAAGGGCGGGTTTCATTTAAAACTCAGTGAGTGAATTCTCACCCATAACTCCTTTATAGTCAATTACCAGGATGCATAAAATAATAATAGAAAAAAGCTCTAAAACAATTTCAAGCATATCCATATATAAACATTTTAAAAGAAAACCTTAAGCTTCTTTGAGTCATAATCAAAGGTACTCCGAACTTGATAAACATATATAAAAGAATGGGCATAGCTGTCTGTAATTATTTATATTCTCTATGGGCATTTCACTAGGTCCCAAACTTCTCTAATCTCTAAAAGCCTGCCTCAATGGCTGTTTAAAGGATTGCCTTCATGGCTATTTAAGGGGTTGCCTCCATAGCCACTTAAGGAGTTGCTTCCATGGCTGCTTAAGGCCGGGGTTGCCTCCATGACTGTTTAAGGGATTGCCTCTTGGCTATTAGATATACCAAGGTTAACTACTTTCTAGACATGAATAATATATAACTTAATTGAAAAGGGATAAAATCAACAATAAACTCAAGCAATGAATTCCATACTTCTTAATTTCATGAAAACTCTTAAAGACTTTTAATATTTTGAGGGCTCTGGATTCACATAACTCTGACAATCTAACCTTAATATAACTGTGGTTATGAAATCATGTATAAAGGATCACTCACTTGCAAACATTATGATTTCAAGGCCCACAAAGTATGTAGCCACTAACTGCTATGAATCACAAAGAGATAGAGATGTCAAAACGGGTCGACCCACCCCATTTAGGCCTACCCTGCTAAAAGCCCGTAAAAAACGGGGCGAGGCGGGCTGGCCTGCTAAAATAAAATGGGTTAAAATAGTCAGTCCAGTCCGTTTTAGGACGGACTAGTGGGTTGGCAGGCTAGCCCATCAAAAAATAAAAAAAAATTCAAAAAAATATTTTTAATGTTTTGATGAAATTTTTTTTAAAAAAAGTTTAAATAATATTTTTTATTTATGTGTACTCAAATTTTTAATATCCATAACAACTATATATTAACTTGGACTAAAAAATGTTATTGTTAATAGTGTAATTTGTGAGTTATGACACTGTTTTATTTTAAGTTTTAACTTTGAGTGAATAGTGTTAACTATATAATGTTAGTGTATTCGTAACTATACATATTTTTTACTTTTTTTTTCTTTTTTGAGGTACATGTTTCTTACTTTTTTTTACCAATAAATTATAAATTTTTTCTTAAAAAAAAAAAGATTTGACCTGCGGGTTAGGTAGGTTGGAATTTTTTGGCGGGCTCTGTAACACCCTAATAGACCCGGACTCTATTAGCTGTTACCTATATTCTTTAATCAATTTTATTTTTAAATTAATGATAAGAAGATAGGGGTAATTTTTTTTTTTATACAAATCTACTTTTAAAAATTAAGCCTGAAATGTGAATGATATGTGCGCCATAGTTCTGATTTAATATAATTTCTAAAATTGAAGTTTACTGAGCAGTAATATCATTGTTACCAACATGAGTTTACATAGTAGCACCTACACGAGTAAATACATTACTGGCTTTTGATACATCTCATAAAATAGTACATAGAAGAAAATACAGCATACGAATAGCAACAGTGGAAAAGTAAAAATCTTTAGCATAGATTACTACAGAGGTGGTGGTAGTGGTTCTTAACCTATCAGATGTCTAATCTGAGGCTAGGCTAGTAGTGGTCTTTCTCCCTAGCTCCCCAGACTCTGTGCATCTTTACTCAGGGAAGCGAGACTTCCCCCTTCTCGAATAGTTGGGATCCATCAGTATCTGGTAGTGACAACGGAAACATACATAGGAGTGAGAAATGCTGGATTTCTCAGTAGGAATTTCAACTTGGTATCGATCGTGTCATCATTGTCATTCCAGCTACCTCGGGTTTGTTTACAAAGTGATGGACAGGTAAAGGTTCATTTATCAAGATTTTCGCAAACGTGATTAGCCGAGGTAGAGTTACTTTTAAACTATTCTTATTAGCAGAGTCATACATATCTAACTTAACTCATCAATTACAAGTCAACACATCACTTAATGATTTCATGCATCCTTTTTGTAATCATACAAGCATTTCTACTAGTAGTATTCATGCATGACACTTTATCCTATTTTATTGACATGTCTCATAATTACTTACGGGATGAATACATCAATGTCTTAGACCACCCTAAAAGGGTAATGAGCTCATACCGTGGCCGTCGCCATAACCTTTTGGTTTTCTTTCCGTTCTTAGTGATCTCAACGGTTTAGGGGGTTAAGCCGTGAGCTTAGCTCAAGTCCACTTTTCCAAACTATCATTGCTACTTTTTCAGGCTTTACTTTTATTCTCATTGAGTGAAAAATAATCATGCAATCATAAATAAATCATGGTACAATCAATCATCCATTCTTATCATTTCATAACTCATCAATATATATTCATAATACTATATATCAGCTTGGATATCATAGAAACATTTCATACACAATCTTATATCAAATAGTAGACATCTCATACTAAGTCTCATGGTAAAAATAGTATTCATGTTAAGCAGGTATTTAGCGGATAGACTTATATAAGATCTCATATAGATTCTCTTAGTCTTCTTTGTACACTTAATTTTTAGTAATACATTAATGCACTTTAAAATATTATTAAATATTCTTTACATATTTTAAAGCTCCCCTATGACTTATATATATATATATATATATATATATATATATATATTTCCTCTTGAAGATTATTACTACTTAAATATTTAAGTTTTCTTGCAAGACTTGAATCTTTTATTTCAGTTTCTAACATCTTTTAGGAGAAAAATTTGTAGCTCTCTATATACTTGTTATCTCAGCCTAGAAAAGGTAGTTTTAGATTCTTAATTCATTAAGTTTTAGTGTAATTCAACTGTAATCCATGCACAGGAGGGTTCCCAGGAAAGAAAGGTGGGTCACAATGGACACGCTTAAATACCAAGTCTTTCCTTAGCCAGAACCGTTCCAAACTACACTCTCACAGCACAGTGTCCTGAAAATTTATTTCTCATTCTATATTTACGTGGTGCAAAGCATTATGTATAACATACATAGATGTGTTTCTCTATGTGTTAGCTTTCCTAAGGAGTTGAAATCAGTCCATTTGGATTTTTATATAGTGAATTACACTTATTTTACTACTGCAAGGTCATATGTAGAGTTTCAGTTTTTGGCTTAGCTTTGAAAATTTATATCTTGAGCTAGAGAACTCCGTTTTGGGTGATTCTTTTTGGAGAGTCTTCTATAATGAGTCTAGTTTATGATAAAAATATTTTTATTTCAAGATACTTCATATTTTATGATCATTACATTCCGAAGTGCCTGCTGCCAGAATCAACCAGAAATTCCAGCACCTACCATTTTTATGTCTTTAGTAATTTTTATTAAAAATCAAGTTTCACACACTATCTTTTTATGTTATATTTGAGTATGATAACATCATAGAAGTGCTAAGAACATAATAGAATATATTGTGCTATCTAAAAATACATTTTACAAATAATCATTCAAAACTTTTGACAATAACTCAAGGTTGAGGCATTCTATCCATGGTTATAAGCCAATAATGCTTGAACAAATAAAGACGAAACTCCTACCTCTTATGTAGGGTTTAAAAAAAAGAGTCCTTCTCTTCTTTCTTGAGCTTAAGCAAGAGTCCTTGGAGTGGATGACCTTTCTTGAATCTTGGCTCTAAAACTTGAGTGCTTAAGAAAATATTTCTCACCAGAGTTAAAGATTGTAACTCTTATGAGAGCTAGTGAAGGTTTGAGTTTAGAATTTAAGTGTTTAAATAAGGTTTTGAGGGTTAAGAGAAATATTTGAAGAGGAGAACATAAGAAGAATGGTAGAGAAAAATAAGAAAGAAAGAGCACTTAGGGAGTTTCTAAGGCTTGGAAACTAGTAAAAGTGTATGTATTTTAGAGAATGTATCTCTTGCAAAGCATGGTAAGGCCTCTTTGTGTTTTGGAAATGTAAGGAATGGAAAAGAGTTTGAAGAGTATTTATAGTGGAAGGATCAAGACAAGAAACATTTAGAGAATTAATTCTTGGAGCATGATTTATGGAAACATGTTGGCCAAACTTTGGATGAAAACACTCCATGTTTTATGGAAACATGTTGGCTTAATTTTGGGATGAAAATGCTCCATGTTTTATGAAATCATGTTCCATGTTTTATGCAAAAAATGTTGTTAGTGGAAAATTTCTAACCTTTAATGTATGTATGCATCATAGATTTACATCATGTGATCTTATGCTTTAATAAGTGTTTTTAATTTTTTTAGCATGAGATTATCTATGTGCATGTATGTGATTAAGAATGGGTATGATGTATGTGGTTGAATTATTGTATTGTCATCTTAATTCAATGGCTTAGATTCATTCTTGCCTAAAGGCAAATCTAGGGATTTGTGCAATGGCATTGTTGTAATTGGCATTGTAGTAATTTCTTTAACTAAGACAAGGATACTTTTGTGATTATACAATGACAATGGTATTCTTGTAATTCTATTTACAGAGTAAGGGTATCTTTGTCATTTACTAATAAAGCAAGGGTAGTTTGGTAATTTCCTTTACATAGCAAGGGTATTTTCGTTATTTCTATTAAATGATGACATTTTTGTAATTCTTTGCATTTTTCTCTAGAAATACTTGAATATTCTAATAATATTTGTTATGTTTCATAAAACTGGTCCAGGTTCTCTTGGTTTTTGCCGTATTTTATCTAATTGCTAATTAGTATTAATCGATATTTATCTTATTTATGAATTTAGGGATGTTACAGGCTCAAAACTTCAACCCAGTCAGCTAAAAATGGCGGGTTTGGCGGACCAACCTGGCGGGCTCAACCCGTTTTGACATCTCTACAGAGAGATCTGTGCTCTGAAATCTTTTTGATTGAATTTCTAAATCATATGTTAAGGTAATATACATTTTTTCATAACTATATAATTCTAATATCATATTTTTATCTTTAACTTCATGCTTAATAATCACCATGCATAAATATACTTATAATGACCGGAAACCTTTAATTCACTATCTAGTCCCTGAATCATGAAACCAAATTCTTTTCTGAGTCTCTGTAGCTGGATTATACTCTAAAGCTCTATAATATAAATTTTTATACTACTCTAGAAATCATCATGACAATCACAAAATCTCTAAATATCTCCATGTTCGTAATCAAACTCTTCATAAAAATATTTTAGCAATAATGGATCCATGAGTTTATGAAAAAATATATAGTTTCATGCTCTTTGAAAACCACCATTCCATCTCACTAGACAAACTCATGAATAATCTCTAATCTTTTTGAAATAGCCTCTAAGTCGTGCATTTCATGATATTTGAAAATCGTGATTTTGTAAACTTGACATTGTTAACATTTATCTAAAATCTCTTTGAAATATGCTATAACATTATGCGTTATGCCACATCTTGATGAAAATAGCTCTAGTGGCCAAAATAAAGGTTATAGGATTGAACCCATTCACCTGAAGGGGAGGAAGGAAGGAAGGGCATCAATACCGATTGAGCTTCATGGAGTAGGAATGGCATCGACATATGTTATAACAATCATAAACTCTAAATTAATCTTTAACAATCTTTAAATAACTCTAATATAACTTTAACAATATTGGAGAGCACCCCCACTTAATAACAATGGAGAACAGTAACAATTCAAATCCTAGAACGTAAAGTGAAGGGGAAGGAGTTAATAAAACTCACAAAATCTTTTACCCTTGATCTTGAAGGAGAAGGATTTGAGTGGGATTGAGTGAGAAGGGTTTAGAAGAGCTTAGAGGATGAGAGTTTTCGATGTCTGAATGGGGGAACCGGTCAAGTCTGATTTTCAAAACCATGATAGTGGCTTAAAACAAAAAATGAAATATAGAAAAACGTAAAAAAAACCAATTAGATAACTTAACAAAAATAGTTTTTTTTTTCAAAACAGTAATTTTTAAAGGAATTTTTTTAATTGCAACAATGTCAAAAAAATAAAAATACAAAAATGCGTAAAAGGAAAATAACATTCAAACACAAGCCTAATGATAAGACTAATTCTTACGTATTCTGTGAAGAAAAAATGTTTCTTCCTCCACACTAATTTATTAACACCGCTAAAATATCACAGGAGACCCACTACGTAATGCAATACTTAAAACATTTTGTGGTAAAAATAGTTCGTGCAGGATGAATTTCTTTTCCTGAATGGTGTAGCGAGGTAAAATCACAATAAAAGTGTATTTGATTACAAAGTAAAAATGAAGATAAAATTAATATAATTTAATCTTATATATAAAATTTATTTGTGTAATTTTTATCTTTAATTTTATCCTCTAACCAAACTTATTAAAATAGAAGAATAGCTATCTTCGTCGCAATTCCGACGCGGAAAGAATATTTTTCACATGTCGGATACGTAATTGTTGACTACGGGTCAACTTGCCGGAAGAGTCATATTGCTGATGTAAGCAACATGACGTCAGCTTTGATCTGCCACAGCGGTTTGCTTTTTTTTTTTTAATTTGTTAAAAAGTAAAAACTATACCTCCATCCATAAATAAGTATTTATTTATAAATATACATATAAATTAAAGAAATATGTAACACAATTTTAATATTAGAATAATTTAAGTATATTTTATTAAATTATCATCATTATTTTTCTCTATTTTTTAATTACTCTCTCACATCCACTTCTCTCTTCTCCATTAATAGAGTATAATTAGAAGAAATTAATTAATATTATCTTAATTTTTTAACTGGACACTTATTTGTGAAAAGAAAAAATCTTCAAAATAGGTAATTATTTGTGATTAGAAAAAGTATTATATATACGAGGATAAGAAACCCAAAGAAAGCTTCTTGAAAATTTTACATCAAGTTTGAAAATGAAGTGATTTAACTTTTCCATATTACCCATTTTAAAATATCTGTTCACCTTAAAATAATTTTATATTTAAAATATTTATCAATTTCATATTTAAATAAAGTATTAATCTAGTTCTTTCAATGTTAGCCCTAATAAATTTCACATTTTCAAAATATTTAATCTAATATTAGCCTTGAACATTATGCTGTATTAACTAATACATAAGGATATATCAATCCATTCATTATATTTTACTCTATTACTAATATCATTTATTATTTATCTTAATACTTATGTTTGATCAAAATTGATAAATATTTTAAAAGAGGGTTAGTATTTTCAAATTTAATTATATGTTTCTAATTTATTTGTTTCAAATCATATTTAAATTAATTCTAAATATTATTTAAACATTTTAAATGAATAATTTTTATTTTCAATGTTATTTAAGTTTAGTGATACTTATACAATACTAAGTCACAAAGTTGATATAGTGGTGGGAGTCCTGACCAGCTAATTTCCATAAGATCATAAATTTGAGTCTCATTATAGCAATATAATCTTGGTAGTAAAAGAAAGAAAAAAAAAAACTTACACAATACTACCACTATACGAGATGATAGTTAATAGTACGTAGTAATTTTGGAGTAGAAAGAAAAACAATTAACATTTTCATGTATTAACAATATTTTATAAACCAATAATATTTAAGATACTTTTTAATGGGCACATATTATTTTCTGTATAACTTTGTGTATATATATATACACACACATATACATATAAATTTAAGTAATAGATTTATTAAAATTAGCATTTTATGTGTTATTAATTTTATTCAATAATATTATAATGTAGTATTAAATATTAGTGTAAATTTATTTCACATATAGTGTAACATTTCCATTAAACACGTTATACTAAAATCCCAAACCAATCCCTCAAATTCTCATATTGGGACAAGCCAGTTCCTCAGATTTTAAACATCTCAAATTGATTCTTCACATTTAAAAAAAAGTGAACAAATTAGTTTCTTCATACAATTAAAAAAGTGATAAATTGATTTTTCTATTTACTGTATGAAACTATATAAAAAATTAATTTATTTTTTTAATATAAAAAATTAATTTAAAATTTTTAAAATCTAAAAAATTAACTTATCTTCTAATATAAATTTAAAGAACTAATTTAGATATTTCATCAACTCGATATCAACCTTCGCTAGTGTGAGGCTGTGGTACTATGGCCAAAAGCCACTTTATAAGAAGTAAGAACCACTCATTTTCCTCTTTTCATGTGGCACATTAATTTAGGGTTGTTTTTTTTCCCCTCCTGAAAACGACAAGAGGAGAGCCAGCTTAGCGGATTTGGAAATGGATCCTCTTTCTCCTTTATCTTTTTAACAAAAGTATTAAGGGTATAAATTCCTAAAAATAGTATTTGATAATAGTCTCTAAACAGTAAAAATAGAGATAATAAAGACGAGCTATAAAAAATACTATTTATATATCATGATTGATTGTAGAATATAAAACATAATATTTATTTTTGTATTTTGTTTAGTGACATAGAGACACTATAATAATTAAATACATAATAAAAGACATGTATCTCTATCAAATTGCCGTTGACCCGTTATTGACCCTCACTTGCTGCAATTGATTGGCATTAACTGCTACCGTCGGCCATTGACTGGCATTGACTGATGCCGGCCGGTTGTTAATCACCACCGGAGGTTACTACCTAAGGGGTATTATTAGAAAAAATATATTAAATTTCTGTTTCTGTATTATGTCCCTATTTTTAGAGGAACTGAAAATTTTTTTAATCCCCATACTCTATTTTCATCACCAAATATCTTTTTTGTCCCTATATTTTCTATCCCAAAACAATAAATCAACGTGGCCCAAAGGAGTTTGAGGAAAAGAGGAAGGGGAGATCGGGTGGAACACCAAATTATATCCCTTCGAAGAGTGTGAAAGACAATTATAGTTACGAAATTGTGAACTCAAACACATTTAAAATCGAATCTTTTCATGCTCAGCAACTGCTTTATTTCTCTTTTATTTCTTTTTAAACTTTAAACTCACAAATATTTTAAAAGCCACGTGTAAGTATATAGGGTACGTTATGCAAGATTACAATTCCCTTGACTATTTTTCAAAAGAAAAAAAATAAACTTTTATGTAACTCAATTCATTAACTTTAAGATTATTAAGTATTATTACAATTTCCACTAATTCAAATTATTGGAAAATTAATTATTATTTAATCTTAGTGATGAAATAATTGTCCATATTTCAATTAAGAAAAATCATATACTCTCAATCCTTACAAATATTGCATCGTTACTCTACCTGTTTAGTTTCCAATTTCACATCTTCTGGTAGACACATTGGCTTATATGGATCAACCGCTTGTGTCTCCACTACGTGCTATCATCATTGTTCTGGACCGCGATTGTAGCCTAAAGTTCAGACAGCTGGACCTATATCGACCATGAATGGTGTGCTTCTTAATTGTTTTGTGACAGACATGGGTCAAGCAAAGGACTCAAGGAAGTGTCTACAAGCGTTCATGAACGACAAATTGTACTAGGTTGCTTGTTACTGCTGGTCGGAGAAATTTTCACAACTTCAATTCATATATGTTAATTTATTTACTCAAGTTAAGCTTACTGTCCAGTTAGTTTAGCATAAGTGGTGCAAAGATTTTCTATAAGTGAATCTAAGATATTTACTATATAGAAATAGTGATTAATTTTCTCAAAATATAAAACTACAAACATACGTTTTGTTTTTTACTATAAAATTTTCTTCATTCACATAACTAAAAATCAAATTTTTAATTAAATATTTAAGAAATTTAAGTAACTACCAACTATATTCATCTTCCTGCGTAAATCGCGCAAAGATAAACACCTGGTGCTAGTGAAATTTCTATTCCTACTGCTCTGTTAAACAAGAGTGCACATTGGCATAATGGCACATGCTCTTAAATAGTAATTCCTAGTAAATCATAAATTGACAGATGCGCATCTGTGAAGATTTTTCAGAGGTCATATCAAGTTTGTAGCACGTGTTTTATTTGATTATTTGGCATATGCATGGCAATAAATCATGTCTTGACAGAATCTTGCGGATTTTTAAGAGGTGATTTTTTTCTTATGCCGACCAAAAGTATCTATTATTGATCGCTGTGATTAATTTTTATATTGGCTTGTAGGTATTTCGATAAATAAAATAATTGATTAAAAAATTTAAGACTTCTTCATATCTGAAGTTATGAATCAAATCTCTAATAATTGATTAAAGGTGAACGAATTCCTATTACTAGATTGCAACCCTCGAGTTTAAGGGTGATGTTTAGTATTTAGCATGTTTTTTATTTGATTAGTTTACTTGCAAATGCTTCCAAAAACAGCGCATTGAACTGAGGTCATGGATGATTTAATTACTTTGGAGCTTTTCGATCAGCTTAAAACTTATTTTATCAAAAGTATTTGATTATTTTTAAGATATAATTATTTTTTAAAAATGGTGGAATATTAATTATTATTTTTTAATATAAATAAATTAATTCAAATAACAAATTAGAACTTCAAGTAAAATTTACTTGCAATATTAAGAAATCTAAGTTCAGTGATTACTTGGAACGTTTCCTCTTTATTTTTTATGGCTTCAAATTATGTGAACAATTATTAAAATTAAAACACACACTTATTTAACTTCATTATATTGTGTTTCTCTTTTGGCTCTCTAATATACCGAAATAAAAAAATTGAAATCTCTGCATGGGAATCTTATGGGAAGTTTGTTTTATTTATTGCCTTTTCTAAGTAATTATAAATATTTAATAATATAGAAGGATTCAATGCTACCATTCTTAGCAAATAAAATATTATTTTTTGTGTTCCTCCGTTATAGAATAATAATAATAATAATAATAATAATAATAATAATAATAATAATATAAAAATACAAAAAAAGTAATCAAATGTACCCCAAAAAAAAAACACATTAATAATGTGCTTTTTCTACTTTCTTCCTCTCGAACTATACACGTTTGAAAATAGTGTGATAGATTTGCATAGAAACATGATGAGTTATTTCTGAATTATTTTGTCATTAGAAAATATTGGCGCACGTTGGATAAAAATCATGAATAATTAAAAAGTACACGATGTATATTTTGACACCTCATTCTGGCAATCCCTATCCAAAACCTTTTCTTTTTTTTTTTTTTAATTGGTTCTAAATAACATTGTCCGTGAAAAATGATTACAAGTAAAATGAAACAATTCAAGATAGCTATCGATGTAGGCCCACATCATGGAGGGTGGAGCCCCCACTGCAATCGCAATTACCCGAATTATTAACTTTGATCAGACAGTAGCATCACACTGTTTCGCTTTTATAAAAGACATACACCACACCGATTCCCAGTAACTGGCAACTATTGTATGAGAAGCGTTCTCTTTTTTTTGTTGGAATGGGCACTGTTTTCTGCTGTTGAGGTTCATCTATTGCTTTGCAACCCCGCTGGAATCCTGACATGGAGAACAACCCTAGTTCATCCAGAGCTGATAGGAAGTTCATCGAGAGGGATAGAAGAAATCAAATGAAGGCTCTCTACAACAAGCTCAACTCACTTGTGCCTCATCAAAGCTCAAGGGTCTTGTCCCCTTAATTTCTTTCCATCCCATTATCTAGTTAATTTTTGTGTTTAACTGTTTGTTATTACTCCATAAGCTAGCAAAGCTACTGTATGTAATAAGTAGTTTGATAAATAATCACTAGTCTTGTTTGAAAATCTGATGCAGGACACCATTTCGCTGCCAGATCAGCTAGAAGAAGCCACAAACTACATAAAGAGGTTACAGGTGAAAGTGGAGAAATTGAAGGACAAGAAGAACACCCTACTAGGGATTGAGAGGCCATATGATAACATCATGAATGATAGAGGAAGCAGTAGTACTGTTGGGCTTAAATCTCCACAAATTGAGATCCAACAAGTGGGTTTGGCCTTAGAAGTTGTTCTCATAACTGGGTTGGATTGTCACTTCATATTTAATGAGGCCATTCGTGCTCTCCGTGAAGAAGGAGCTGATATTGTCAATGCCAGTTACAAAGTTGTTGAAGATGCTGTTTTCCATACAATACACTGCCAGGTATATAGGCAAAAGTTATTTCAAAATTCAGAAGTGGATGTGTAATTAGAACATTCATTTATTATTATTGGATGTGATGGTGACCCCACTTTTTTCACCAATCCATCATGCTCCTGAGATATATATATAGATCCCACCCCCAATCGATCTTTCCTTTGTATTTATATACATCTATGTAACTCTAGTTGCATTGTGTGCAGGTGGGGGAATCTCAATCTGCTAATGGAACCGCGAGGATATCAGAGAGACTGAACAAGCTTGTGTATGATTCTAGCTACATAGTCCCTTTTAGAGTGTAATATGCTAGTAACTGCGATGAATTGAAATCTAAGATATATTCTCTGTCCTCTTGCTTCTTGGCTTCACTTGAATTGAAAATGTTCTGATTTTTATTAATTATATATGCTTCCGTTTGTTGAACAGCATATACATAGACTGACTGATTAATTATTAAGCAAAACAAAAGACAACCCATTACTTTAAGCCACACAAATGTCCGCAACTGAACAAGAATGCGATGAGATTGGTCAGTTGTTAAGATTCCCCATGTCGCTGTTAAGATTCTGCTTGTATATTCTTGCTTTCTGTTTTATTATATAATTAGGGTTACACGCGTTCTTGCTTCAGATATGATGCAATCATTAGCAAGTATGTTTGGAACAAAAGTGAAAATTAAAGAAGAGAAAACGGAACGAATGAAAATTGATGACGAATCTAGCTAGACAAGATGAATGACTCATTCCCTCAACTTTGTCCTCTTTCGGTATTTTATTCCCAATCAATGGTGTTCTTGTTAAGTTTTTGATTGAAATAGTGTTGGGATAGAAGTCCCACATTGCTTAGAATTGGGATAGAAGGGAGTTGCTAAGACTATATATAGAAGCCTAAGTTTTCCATTTCAAGTGCACTAGTCAGAAACACTTTAAGCTTGTATCTGATTTTCTTCCTCTGTACTCTTGTTTTAGAGTGTTGTGAGGTGTAGTTCAAATATTTGCTTTGTAAGAGTGTGGGTGTACTGGGGTGCGGTAAGAGAGAAGTCTGTGTGTTGTAATAATTTTCACATAGTGAGATTCTCTGGTTGTCTTTTGACAGCGGCCGTGGTTTTTCTTCGGTTTTGGAGTTTTCCACGTTAAATTCTTGTGTTGTGGTTGTGTTCCTATTTTATTTCTCTGTTTGAGGTGGTTCTCAAGGAGGGAAAATGTCTTAATTTCCCAACAATTGGTATCAGGAGCTTTGGTTCGGTGGAATTTATTCTTAGTATGCTCTGTGGTTGCAGCTTAGTCTGATCTTCCACATCAGAAAAGAATTTCTCCTTGGTACTTGAGGATCATCCTTGCTTGTTGTTGCTGGAAGGCAGTGTGATACTGTGAGAGTGCGGTTTGGAAAGGTTCTGGCTAAGGAAAGACTTGATATTTAAGCGTGTCCATTGTGACCCACCTCTCTTTCCTAGGAACCCTCCTGGTGCACGGTTTACAGTTGATTTATACTATTCCAGTATACGGTTGCAACAATATCAAGTTTTTCAAGTGCTGTGAAATTTGATGGAAGAATCAATTTTGGCTTGTGGCATATACAAGTCAAGGATGTGTTGACACAATCAGGTTTGCACAAGGTGGCGCAGTGTTGGAGAGGGGCTCTCAATCTGATGCTTGCAACATTGCTCTCCTAGAGGGAGAGGATGATCGTTACTAGAAAGTAAGAAGTGTATCCTCATGGCATTACCGCGCTGCCATGGAAAAGGATAAGTTGTTGCTAGCGGATCCACAATTGCACACGGGCATTGATTGGCGTTGAGATGCAGGGTGTGTGGTGGGAGTTATGTCGATGACTGAGAAACTTCCAAGAAAAGCCAATGTGGAAGTTACACCATAACTTTTCAGCAAGATTTCGACATGTGCCAAGGTGAAATTCTTGGAATTGTTTTATTCTAAGTGAGTGTACTTTTTATGGTGGAGTATGATAGTTCTTTGAACTATGATTGTTGGTATAGACAATGACAGCAAGAGATTGTCGGTGTTGACAATGGAAGATGAAGCTGTGTTTATTTCAATCAAGGTGGAGATTGTTAAGTTTTTTATTCAAATAGTATTGGGATAGAAGTCTCACATTGCTTAGAATTGGGATGGAAGGGGGTTGCCAAAGCTATATATAGAAGTCTAAGTTTTCCATTTCAAGTGTACCAGTCAGAAACACTTTAAGCTTATATCTGATTTTCTTCATCTGTACTCTTGTTTTAGAGTGTTGTGAGGTGTAGTTCAAATATTTGCTTTGTGAGAGTGTGGGTGTACTGGGGTGCGGTAAGAGAGAAGTCTGTGTGTTGTAATAATTTTCACATAGTGAGATTCTCTGGTTGTCTTTTGACAGCGGCTATGGTTTTTCTCCGGTTTTGGAGTTTTCCACGTTAAATTCTTGTGTTGTGGTTGTGTTCCTATTTTATTTCTCTGTTTGAGGTGGTTCTCAAAGAGGGAAAATGTCTTAATTTCCCAACAGTTCTTTCATTGTATTAGAAGTTGGAGGATCGGTCTAGAAAAGGGGTGTTAATTTGACCAAGTTTGCAATTCAACTTGAGGTGTGGTTACTGCAAAAAAATTCACTTGTAAAATTTTTTAAAAGAAAATCAAAGGACTTTTATATAGAATAATGTTATCTATACAATCAGTGTATATCGCACAGCTTATCATTATTAGATGTGATGAGTGGTCTCCACTCATTAATTATATCTAATGGTGATAAAATGTATAATGTATATTTATTGTGTAATTTTATTATACACATAATATTATTCTTTTATATACTATATATGTAGAAATTGGACAACATATTTTTTCCTTGGCTAGTTTAGATTGGCTAACTATTATAGATAGTGCATTAAGTAAAGTTAGCTCCTGAGCTATTTACAACTCCACGGACATCAAAAGCTCAATAAATTAAGGCCATAAATCCATAAAAGCATATTTTATTATTATGTTTTCGTATGTGTTATTGTTGTTGCTGTTTTAAATATTATATTATTATGATCACATATTTTAGTTTGTATTCATTTGAGTTAGCTCACAAGTCACTCTCTCAAACTTAAAAGAAATATCTAAGTCGAGGTATCTCATCAAATTTAAGCAACTTGTTAGCTAAATCAAATTTTGATGAGCTTTTGGTGAACTAAGCTCGAACCTAAAATTTAGGCTTATTTCATGGTGAGTTACGAGCTTGAGCTAAGTCAATAATTAGTGAGCTTAGCCATAAGCTTTAACAAACTCCTGCTCAACTAATTTTCATCCCTTCTTCTAGTTTTATGCTAAGGCATGACATAATACTTAGAATGAGTATGGTTTTATTTAATTTTGATCATTACAATTATATTTGTGTTGTACGTTACAATTTAGCCATTTTGTGATTTAAGTTAATTAATTTGTGCAAATATTTTCATTGAGGACCGACTTGAATCACTTTTTAAAATCTTAATGACTATTTTCCAATTATAGAGATTAAAGTAAAATATGTGCATATATATAATTTATGGGATCAAAACCATTACTCTATTTTAAAGTACGTTTTCATCGACTAAGTATAGGATCTACCTGTCCCAAGAGTGAGTCATATAGACGTACTCCATTGAATTATTGAATCATGTGATAGTATAGAGGCTAGTCCATGTATTGAGCTACCTTATATTCACATTGTTATATAATTTAGTTATGTCCTGTAGTCACGTTATTCATCTTGTCCATGGCGAGAGTAAACATATACTGGCGGATGTTACTGCTAAAATTCAAATATAAGATTTTAGAAAGCTTATGTAAGTGGTAAAATGTTGATATAATCCCGTACTGTATTCGAATTCTCTGCGTTTATTATGTAATGGTGCATTATATTAATGAAACAATTAGTTTTAGACGCAGGGATTCATGGACGAAAACGGAAAATCACTACTCGATTAATCTATATCGTGCAACATTTTGTTTTTAGTCTCAGTATAGCTCATGGGACGTCCGAGAATAATAGGGGACTCTTTCTACCCATATACATATATACAAAAAGGGTTTTTTTTTTAATTATTATTTATACAGAAAGGAATCTTAGAAGCTAGTTCATTTCTTGGTTTCAGTTTTCGCAACACATTTTTTTATAAATGTATAATCTCACCGTCCACTACGCACAATGACTTAGAAGACTAATTATCTTGTAATTAGTATTATTTATCAATAAGCCTTCATCTCAGCTAGACATATTCATATGCCTTTTTTATTTTATAATAATTGTCAATTTTCAAACTTTTCATGTTTTAACATATCTGTACATTTATAATAACTAGGTAGTATTAATTTTTTTCTTTCACTTATACCTTATTATAAATGTATTAGTTAAATAATCAATATATTTATTAAGATGAATAATAATGACTATAGAATAATAGTTTTGTCAACCTATATAATTTTCTCTATTTACTAATATATTTTTCTTTTGTTTTTCTTGATATGTGTATTGTTTGGTTTTTAATGATTATTATAAAATGAAGGGGATAGGCAATAAGCCAGTGTTTGCATAGAAGTCTTGTATATTGTTCTCTCATATGGGTCCAGGAGATCAAAGAGATTTAGTGATTTACCATGAATACAAAACAGAAGCTCGCAATTGTATCGTCGCATTTCAATCTCATTCATTCTTCACGCACAATATACTCAAAAGTTCTTTCCACGGAGTGCGTTCATGATCATAAGATTAATTAATAACTTCTTTGGCAAACCCATGTGGGGGAGGGCCATATTCCCGGTCCTTTTGTAAAGGCTTTCTCCACTAGATCCTGCATAAATAACAGAACTCTAATATAAAATTAGGATTAATATGAGACTTTTATTGTAAGGTTAGAAGGCTTTCATAGCTATAACACACGACATGGTAAGACTCGTTAATATAATAATGTTATTAACAGAATAATAGATAAAGTTTTGTTTTCGTTTTTCTTTTTCCTTTTAGTTCCATAGATTAGGAAGATATAGTTTTATTATATATTTTCTCTGATTTCACTCCTTTACTTGATTTTTTTTGCCGGATCTCACTCCTTTTTTTTTTTAAGGGTCATGCATGACCCGGATCTGACTACTTTACTTGATTAGTCTGGTTTACTTTATGCTGTTGTGGGCTCTCATAGATTTTCCTACTAGGGTAATTACCCGTGCTACGTTCGGGTTCAGTTAGTTATTTATAATAATAATAAATACATGAATGTAATTAAAATATTTTTGTGAAAGACAAATATAAAGTAAAATAAATATAATTAAAATATTAAAATACATTCAATTAAATATATCATATATCATCTCATCAACCATGTTATAATAAACTTTAATATAGGTTCTCCATCTCACATCATGATTAATAATCTTGCATGAGTACAAATCAAACTTCGCCATGTTCTATGTACCTGTTAAAGTTTAAATCCTTTTAATATCCAATGACAATCGATTCAATCCTACATTGACATTGGCCGATTATCTTTGCTGTCGTCTTTTGATTGTTATGTTTACTTTGTTAAGCTTATTAATTAATCATATTTCTAAACTTATACGTACATGTTAAACCAAACTTGTTAAATGACAAACTTCTGTCCCTAAACCAATGTTGGTATTCATGTTAAGTCATAAACTATTTATAATAAGATCCTTTGTATCTCATCCATCTTGAATTATCACTTTATTATGTTTTTAGTACGCGTGGTTAGTTTGCATTGTTGAGTATAATAATACTTGTAAAGATCAAAATAAGATTTTAAGATATCTATAAGGACAAAAAGTAAAATTTTCAATGTTTTAGAAGACTAAACGTATCTTCTAAACTTATTATAAGAACTTAAATTTAAAATACACGGAAGAAAGACGTCACTTAAAAATAGGGGATAATTAAAAACCCAGAGAAAAAAGGTGCTAAAACTAAAATCTGATAATCATCAATCCAAACAATTATTTTCTAAGAAATATCAATAAGTCAAAGTGCCACGTAATGTCCACATATAGGTATTTAGTCTTAAATACAAAATTCATATGCCATTGGTGCAAAAGCATAAAATTGAAGTTTAAATCTCAGACTTCATCAAGAAGCTATTATGACAAACCAAAAAGGACGATTGCCAGGGAGTTAAAAACAAAAATATAATTTTTGATTGAGATCAGGATATTCACTGTTGATAACAGTGATTAATATCTTTATTGTGGAAGCTCTCCCAAAAAGGCAAATGGCTGACCATGAAATGTACTCTATTTTTATGAGTGGCGATTAAGCTCCATTCCCATTGCTAGAGAGTTAAAAACAAAAATATAATATGAGATTGATATCAAGCTCCCCTTATTCTTCCAACATTTGTACCATGCGATGCACGGGAAGGTTAATTACATTATATGCAAAATGAAGGATATAATTGGAGTAATAATTTTATTGATATCACATCATATCATATTATATACGTAATCCATAACAATGTAATACAATCATCAAATTATGTTTTAATGTGCATAGAATATTAAGCATCTTCCATTATATTTGCATGGTTTGCAAAATAAAAAATGTTCTAATTAGATATTCAATTAAAATCAAATGAAGTAAATGTATATAAGCCAAATTCCTATACCTACATATGATCCGTGCAATTCATGCATAGAAATTATAATAATTAATAACCACATTTTAAAAATAATCATTATTATTAGGGCGGATAACATTAAAATCCTCTAAGGTTTTATGAAATTCACATTAACTTCCCTTTATTTGTAAAATTTCCTCTAGGAATGTATAAATTTGTGAAATCATTACACTGATTTTCCCTGAGCTTATAAAATCATTACACCAATCTCCCCTTTCATTGCATATTGAATAGTACATTTAAGGAAAGTCTATGTCATCGAACAAATAAAGGAAAACCGAAGTGAATTTCATCAAATCTCAGAGAGGTCATTGTAATTTCCCCTTAGTATTAACTATAGATAGAATTAAAAAAAAAAGTTAATAATACTCAATAAGATTGTGCTGCTAGAATATTTGTTTGAAGAAATAATATTTTCAGTTATTTCTTTTGTCATCATCTATTATAGTAGCTTACGATGATATAAGCATCATCTGAAAAATAGAATAAAAAGTCTATAAGGGGTTTAATGCCCCCCAAAGTTTATCAAAATAAAAAAAGTAAGATTTAAAATAGAATATTAAAATACACACATATGTATCAATTGTTAGTTCATGCATATTATAATATTAAAATAGAAAATAGAAAATACATAACAAACTGAATTAATAACTGCAAATATAGGAGAATTATTCAAAGTTTCACAACAAACAAAATTAGAAATAAGTAGAAAAATGGAAAAGAACAACTTATACTTGGAAAATAAAGAAAGCAATAACCAATTACTCAAACCTTAAGAACAACGAAAAAAATAAAAAAAACTGCAATAATCATTTAGCAAAAATTGATTAGTGAAAGTATGAGGAACAACCAAGCTACTTATGATGTGGCTTAGAAATGACATTAAAACGGAGAATCCTTTCTCTTTTATGCTGTCAAAATGCAGATTTATGTGGCTTCATGGCATTACTTCAAAACAATATAATAGTAATGCATAGGATAATGAGTGTTGGAATATACACACTAATCAAACATAGGTTGTGATGATTCCAAATTGAATAATTTCAGAGCAATATAGTCCAAACATCAATGACTTGAATTAAGGTTCTTCAAGGAAAAAAGACAGTTTGTTTCTTAGCTTCCAAATATTTCTCAATCATTTATTCTTGATCCAACTATCTTACAATGGGAGAAGACCCTGCAGCAAATTCTTTGAGAGCTCAACTTTTTTGTGTTCATTGATTTTCCTTTCTTTTCTCATTGTCTACAATAAACCAAAAAGGCCACATTTCAAACATGGAATACAGAAAATAACAGGAAAGCCAGTCTAGTAAAGGAAAAAAAATGACATTTATAACTTAATCAGATTACAAGAATGTTTTGCAATTGCACATACCACAAAAGATAGCGTTGGTCAAGCCTCCATCATCCAAAATCTAAACTTGCAATAACTTTTCATGGTATTTGAATAAGATATAGGGCAAATAGAAAGAAACACCATTGTAGATAAATATTTTGCAAAAGACACAGAAGAATGTATTCTTCTCAAAATCCAACCATAGTACTTAAGCTAAATCCCAACAGATTTTTATCAAAACAAATAATATAAGTACCAAGCGAAATGGAATACTATACTGGACAAAACCAATGGACCTTATGAATGCATATTTAGTAGAAACTTGAACCAAATCTCTGCATCTATTATACAAACATCAAAATCAGGTCCATTTGAAAGTTTTCTTAGCCGCAAAGGAAATAAATAGTTTTGGTGATATTAGGGCGTAATCTCATGTAATAAGTTGACTTTGTTGATATTAATGCATAATTTCAGAATATTGTCTTCATAGATATGACCAAGGCACATCTAATATCAATGCATGTCACTTTAAAATGATATGAAAAGTTATTACAAAACAACATTGTAGGCTTAAATTTTCACCATTTTAGTAACCTTTAATGCCTGAAATATAGGTTGCACTACTTGTCACGACCCGATTTGGATCGTGACCGGCACGTGAGAAATCCGACCCCCACGTAAGCCTCGTGATTTCTGTACCGTGCTATATGCATGTTTTATCCATAAAATATGATTTACTCATAAATCAATTTAACTAATAAATCTTGTTAATTTAGAAATAGACATCCTTTTTATAAATAAATTACATATCTGTAGCTACAAAATACATCTCAGCTGTGTTACTCATATAAAAAATATCTATGGGTGATATGCTGTGAAATTGAAAAGAATCATGGTATAAAATTAAAATGTAAAATAATGACTACATGCGGTTCGGGACCCTGCCCGTCACATCACTGGAGCACATCTACCATGAAAAAAATACTAAGGCTTCACGCTGAAGTGAAGCTCACCCAAACTGAAGAAATACTACTGTTGAAGAAGTATGAGGGGAGTATCCTAAGTTATGTCTGTATCTGTGAAAAATGAAGAAGAGAGGGGTGAGTTTTGAAATCAAAACTCAGTGAGTGGATCCTCACTCATAACTATACATGGGACAGAAAAATATAATATATGAATAATGGTAAATGCAACATTTAAAAATAGTTCTATTTACTTTACATAATAGTTATAATCTTTAAAATTTTAAGAATTACACAAGGGAACAGAGTGCTCATCAACTGTAGGGAGGGTGCTAAGTCCCTGGCGGACATAACCCTTAGCTAATGTGATCTCTTTGGTCCCTGACGAACTGTGTCCCTGGCGAACAGATCTAACTCAAAGATGACTTGCCAAGGTTAACGAAGGTTAACGAAATAACTGCCGTTAACTCACAGTTCTGTTCCTCTCAGTAACTCTCTCTATTCTAAAACCAACTGAAATCATAAAGGGGTTCTATGTCTCTAGTCCAACATTTCTTAACTCTCTTTCAAATAAGTTCTTAAATCTAAACTTTGAAAATCATAGAAATTCTCATTTATTCATAATCAAATCAATTTATGAATGAAATCATACGAAACTTTTCGTAAAACAGTTATGGTCCCATGCCTTTCTAAAATCATATTTTTATACATAAGTTCAAATAGAGTATTTCTAGTAAACATATTTTTACATAAAGCTATATCATGCAAGAACTCATTTCTAAATCCTCAAAACACTCCGCAATGTTAACAATTAATCATATAATGACCAAACTAAGGTCATAAGATCAAACCCACTCACCCGGAGGGGTAGAATGTGAACCGCCAACTCTGCGGGGACTCCGAGAAAGAGGAATGGCACCAACGTCTACCATTGAAATCATAAAACTCATCAACAACCTATGGGAAGCTCTAGATTACTCTAAACATATACTAACAACTTCGGGGGAGCACTCCCATTAGACAAAAATGGGAGAAACAACAATGCCCATACCAAGAATATGAAAGACTGAAGAGAATGAAGAGAAAATCTAACAACATAAATATAGCTTGATGATTTGGGGGAGCTAGATTGAAGAAAAGAGGATGAAAATGGAGGTTAGGGTGTGTGTGTGTGTGTGGCTTGTATTCTGCTTTCTGTTCTGTGAGGGGGAGCCCAATTGGGTTTAAAAAGGGGCAAAAATGAAATAGCATCGTTTTACTGATACTGTGTTATCCTTGTATGCTCGCTACAGCGAATTTTTTTCACTATAATGAACCATCACTAGCTGCAGCGAACATCATTCGCTACAGCAAGCATGAAAACTCGCCTGCTCACTGCAGCGAATAAATCTCACTGCAACGAGCCTGTTCTGCATAATTCTGCAGAACCTAGCATCGCAAACTGGTTTCTGCATCCGGGGCCAATCTGGCTATCCAGATGGGCCACAGTGATAGCGGCATGCACATCATTGCAGGAAACCACTATAAAGCAATTGATTGACTTCTACATCATTAAGCTTGCACAATAACTTCCACATACAACAAAGGCATAGCCTTATATCATGGCATGAACACGTGTCTCGTAGGAACGGCCTAAAACCTTCTTTTAGAGAATAAGAAGGAAAGGATATAATGTGACAACTTTTTTAATAGGCCTATCTACACTGAAGAGTAAATGCCTATTGATAAGTTCTGTTTGGGTTTGCAAGGGCGATAGCGTTTAATTAAGGAAATTATTAGTTTAACCAAAAATATAAAATAAATTATTAGTAAATTGTTTAGGGTTGGTCACGTACCAAATAAAAAAAGGGAAAAGGGCAATTTACCCGTTGTACTTTAGGTGATATGCAAATTAGACCCCGACTTTTTAAAGTGTGCAATTCAACACCTTAGACTTTCTTAAGTGTGCAAAAAACCCCTTCCGTTACACTCCCGTTGAGTCCTACTGTTAAGTGGTCAAATGACACCCCCATGACTCATCTTTTTTTTTCCAAAATTGTCCTTCCCTTAAAAGAAATTTTCCACCCCAATCCTACCCTAACCTAACCCCGTCCCAATTTGAAGAAAACACTTCTCCTAGGTGAAACAAGCCTCCATTCCCTTCTCCACCCTTCCAAAAACTGAGCAGAGAAAGGAAGAGCACAACAAAGGAATACTCATCAGAATACCCATGGATATTATTTGTTCTAATTCTCTCCCTTAATCTTCCAATTAGCACAATCCAGTTCTTTTTTTTTTTCTTACTGTACAAGCATTCCACCATGAAATAAAGAGAAAAAAGGGGAGGGAGATAGGAAGAGACAGGGGCCATTAGAGCTTCCACCATTGTGGTGAAATCGCAGCCACCGCACAGCCTAGATTGCACATCACGAGCCTAGCCATGGTAGCGGAGCTTCGGCGCGGGACATGGCACTGTATCTGCCATAGCACGACGCCGGCGTGCCTTTGCATAGCCCAATCATGAAATCCCTATCCCCTACGTGTAGCAGCGACCACCATCACCGTGTGTTTCTACGCCGCTGTCAGCTCCGCCAAGAACCATGCCATGTTGCCGCAAAGCTCTTCTGTTCCCTCAGGTCCAATCGCCGCTGCTCCCCTCTTCCCTTGCTCTTGTGCATCGCTAGAGCCTCCATTAGCCACTGCCTCTGTTCTTTTTTGTGTATCACAATGGTTTGGGAAATTAGGAAAATTAGGGATTTGGTTTGTGTTTTATTTTGAGATCATTTGCATTTTTTTTCCATTAGCATGTCCTTTTTGGTTTGGTTTTAATTTGATTCGGTTTATGTTCGAAGGTTGAGGTTGGTGTTGGGGTTACCAGCATTCTTCAGGTAAGGGCGTTTTCTAGGGGTTGGGGTTGGGGTATGGCAATAGGAAATAAGGAAAGAGCAATTTTGGACAAAAAAGTAAGTCACGTGGGTGTCACGTGACCACTTAATAATGGGGCTGGACCAGAGTGTAACGGAATGGGCTTTTTGCACACTTAAGAAAATATAGGGTGTCGAATTGGACAATTTAAAAATTCAGAGTCTAATCTACACATGATCTAAAGTACAGGGACGTAAATTACTTTTTCCCCTAAAAAAGAGGGGTGTTAGAGATAGCTAAATGAAAGGAATACTTGCCGCCATTTTCTTTGGACAACTTGTAGCATATTTACGGGGATAAATAATATTTGTATATTTTAATGTTGATAAACACTTAACGTATCCTTTTATTTTTACTCTTTTTTTTCTATCTCTTTGCTTAAAATTAGGATAAATTATGTTGATTATTTTTTGAATCTGAGTTAACTACATTTGTCATTACTCAATTTTGGAAAATTATACAACCTCCTTTGTAGATACTAATTTATTAATTTAAGTGATAAGAAAATGACATGTGATATATATATATATATATATAATTGTATAGCCAAAAATATAATATTTTAATAATATTTAATATAATATTCATAAAAATATTTTTTATCATAAATTATAATTATAAGTTTTGTTTCTATGTGATAAAAACATATTTTATTCAACAAATAAATTAGATATTATCAGAATATTATAATATAATTATTAATAATTATGTATACATCATATGTTGTTATATTTTTTATTATTTAAATTAACAAAATGGTATTTGTATGGAATGTTAGTATAATTTAATGAACCTTAGGAATTTTTAGTGATGCAAAATAGAGAATTAATGAGTATACTTATACTAAATTTTAAGAAATATTAGCACAATTTCCTCTTAAAATGATGTTATATATATAGTTTGATAGTTGAGCTTTAACTAAATTTATATAAAAGACAATAAATCATATCTTACTTGCCACACTGATAGCCACTCCTTCTGTAGCACTAATGGTTTGGTCCTCTTAGGCCTATATCCATGTTGCAGGTTCGAGGTGGCACCTCAGAACCAAACACTAACAGATTGGAGCGCAATCATGAATTCGAATTCAACTTTAAATCATTGGAATGAGTTGAATATTAAAATATATCTCGTTATTTTTTTTTGAAATAAAAAATAACAGAATCGTACTTTTGTATAAGAAAGAAGGATATTTTTCTTTCTTGTGATCAAAATTGGAAGTGAAAAGATAAAAATTATAAATTGTAAAAAAAAAAAAGGGGCTTTTCCTTTTATTTTGGTCAATAACCCCCCTCTTTTAGTTATATAGAAGATGAAGGAGCTCTTTGTAGTGTTTGTTTCCTATCTTTGGAATAGAAATACAAAAACACTAGAGACACAAACCTGTTGGTGGTGAAGACATGATTAGGGATAGAAAAATTTTCAGTCCTCGAGACAGAAAAACACAAAATTTCTGTACCTCTAAATATGGGAACAGGACACAAAGACATAAATTTAATATTTTTTTTCTTCATATAATACTCTTATATATATTTATTATTTATGTCTCCATCTTCACTATTTCTGTTATCTTTGTATTTCTGTCCCTGTCCCTCTATCAAATGTTATCTAGGAGTCCAAATCACGACTCTTTTGGGTTATGTTTGAATTGGTGCACTATGGTGAAGTGGAATAGAAGGAAGAGGGATTTTAAGTTAATTTATTATTTGGATTTAATAAAATTGGATATAGTGGAAAGGAGATAAATGTATTTCATTGCTAGCAATGTTTTGTTTAATTTCATCATCAAGACATCCAAACGATAAAATAAAATAATTACGCCACTTTATTCATTCTTTTTCACTCAAGTTTATCCCATTCCACTCTATTTGACTACTTACAACCAACCAATCCAAACATATTTCCCCTACCACTCCAGGTGTGGCAATTCTTTAAGGCAGATAGCATAAGTGCATAACCAAGTCCAATTGTGTTGGCCTCAATCCATAAACAATCTACCCCTTCCTTCCCCTTTTTTCGTTCTAAGGAATTCACAAAACCAACCTCTTTCCTCTAAAATGCAAGGCCCAAAATAGCAAGTGTCTTTTTCTTTATGGCCCACTAATGAGTTTTCTATTTTTTGTGTGTGATGAGACCCAAAACCCTCATTGCAGAGAGCAAATTAGAGCCCAAATTCTAACAAATTGTATATTAAATAAATACATTAACTAAAACAATTACACATAAGTATATAAAATTCGAAATATATCTTTGGTCCTTGTAAATAAAAGTTATTTTGCTTTTAGTCCAAACAATGAAAAAAGCCTTAACTTTTGGTCCTACCTGTTCTCAACATTATGTTTTTGATCCATGCATTCTAAATTTAGGTTACTACAAGTTATTTAGAGAATATATATTTAATCCCTACAAATATTAAAAATATTGTGTTTTCTTCACATAATTATTTAAAATCTTCTTTTGATTATTATAAATATCACCATAGAATATTGCTTGTTAACAATAAGGACAAAAAACAAATACTAAATGTCAACCAAAAATTAAAAATAAAGAGGATCAATATTCCACCAAAAAAAATCTTTAGAAAACACAATAAAAATAACTTATATTTGTTGATTTTAAAATTTCATTTAAAGCTATATCAAAATAACCTTAATTTAAGAGAGAAATTAATTTTAGGATAATTATAGAACTTTTTTTTGGTAGAAGATAATTATTTTTTCATTGTAACATTTTTTTTTGGGCCAAAGATAATTATAGAGTTAGGCTCAGTTTCGCTGCTAGTTCGGGTCTGAACTTCGTTACTCTCTTATACAGTTATACTCATTACGAGGGATAAGTACATAAAATTTTTGTCAGAATCTTATCTTATATATATATATATCCTGCATTTTTGGGGGTGAAATAATAGATAGATACCCCATTTGCTTAGGGTTTTCGAGTGTTTTCGTTTGGACTCGGGCTCCATTGTAAACACCAAGTTGAGGCCCAAAATTATTAAGGCCCAAAACGCTATTAAAAACCTGAAGATGGATAGCTAACTAGGGTTACACTGTTGTCTTCTCCGCACTCTTCTTTCTCTCCCAAACACGCTCTCTCTGGTAGCAGCAGCAGCAGCAGCAGCAGCAGCGCCACCGCCACCACTACCACCACCACCACACTGAATCCCAATCCCTCTTCGCCAGCCTCAATGGTAGGATCCTTCGACATCGGAGCTGTCCCCTTCAACCCTGACGGCTGGGGCCCACCGGAATCCGCAACAGCCGCAGCCGCCGCCACCAACAACCTACCACTCAACGTCCCCTTCGCCCCCTTCTCCCGCTCCGACAAGCTCGGCCGGATCGCCGACTGGACCCGAAACTTCAACAACCTGACGCGCCCAAAGAACCCAACCGACTCCGTCTTCGATTTCTCCAACGACGACTCCTTCCCTGCCTCTGCCGACGACGACGCGTCCTTCCGTCTCGTCGACGGTAAGCCTCCTCCGCGGCCCAAATTCGGCCCAAAATGGCGGTTCCAGCAACAGCGCCAGCTCCCACAGCGCCGCGACGAGGAAGTCGAGGCAAGAAAGCGCGAAGCCGAGAAGGAACGCGCCCGCCGCGACCGCCTCTACAACCTCAACCGCTCAAACGCCAACAGCAACCGCCGTGAAGCGGCGGTTTTCAAATCGTCCGTCGACATCCAGCCTGAATGGAACATGCACGACCAGATCCCGTTTTCAACCTTCTCGAAGCTCTCATTCTCCGTCCCTGAACCCGAAGATCTCATCCTCTGCGGCGCTCTCGAGTACTACGACCGCACCTACGACCGCATCACTCCGAAGAACGAGCGCCGCCTCGAGAGGTTCAAGAATCGCAACTTCTTCAAAGTCACTACCACCGACGATCCCGTCATCCGCCGTCTCGCGAACGAGGACAAAGCCACCGTCTTTGCCACCGACACGATCCTCTCCACTCTCATGTGCGCGCCTAGGTCCGTTTACTCTTGGGACATCGTTGTGCAGCGCGTTGGGAACAAGCTCTTCTTTGATAAGCGCGATGGCTCCCAGCTTGATCTTCTCTCTGTTCATGAGACCTCTCAGGAGCCTCTACCTGAGGCGAAGGATGATATCAACTCTGCGCATTCTTTGAGCGTTGAGGCTGCTTACATTAACCAGAATTTCTCGCAGCAGGTTCTTGTTAGGGATGGGAACAAAGTGAGTTTTGATGAGCCTAATCCTTTTGCTAATGAGGGTGAGGAGGTTGCTTCTGTTGCGTATAGGTATAGGAGGTGGAAGCTCGATGATGATATGTACCTTGTTGCGAGGTGTGAGGTTCAGAGTGTTGTTGAGCTTAATAAGCAGAGGTCGTTCCTTACTCTGAATGCGCTGAATGAGTTTGATCCGAAGTATTCGGGTGTGGATTGGAGACAGAAGCTTGAGACTCAGAGGGGTGCTGTGTTGGCCACTGAGCTCAAGAACAATGCTAACAAGTTGGCGAAATGGACGGCGCAGGCTCTGTTGGCCGGCGCCGATATGATGAAGTTGGGATATGTTTCTAGGATACATCCTCGTGACCATTTTAACCATGTGATTTTGGCTGTTGTTGGGTATAAACCGAGGGATTTCGCTGCGCAGATCAACTTGAACACTTCTAATATGTGGGGGATTGTGAAGTCCATTGTGGACTTGTGCATGAAGCTAAATGAGGGCAAGTATGTTCTCGTTAAGGACCCGTCTAAGCCGCAGGTTAGGATCTATGAGGTTCCTGCTGATGCGTTTGAGAATGACTATGTGGAGGAGCCTCTTCCTGAAGAGGAGCAAGTTCAGCCTCCTGCAGAGGGTGCTGATGGTGGAGATGCAAGTGCTGCGGCTGCGAATGATGTGGAAGATAAGCAGATTGATGATAAAGATTAGAAAGGTAGTTGGATTAGCTCATGTTCATGCTTTATTTGTTTTGTGACTCTCTATTCATTTTTTTTTTTTAAAGAATTGTCTTTTGTTTAAATTTTGGCATGTCGGTCTGTTAATCATATTTTTGTGGTTGTAATCTTACATTACCCTCCTTTATAATCGTTTGGTTTAGAGGGCTCATTAGGAATTGGGATTTGATTGCCTATGTTGGTTTAAGTTCTAAACTTCTCAACATGTTTGCAAATTGCCATGCATTTTAAGTTGAGGTGAGTCCTTATTCCAAATGTTCAGTGATTTATGAGTTTAAATCAATTATCCATTTCCACTCGTAATAGTTTTTGCAAAGATAACTCTAGTTACCTCTCAAGTAGGAGAGAGTGAACAAATAGATTGATGAATTGGTAAAAGTTGGAAATGCCCTGCTTAACTAAATGAGGATACAATTGATGTGACTAAAATTTGTGAGATGTTATTCATTCACGGTTTATCTGGGATTTTGCTGGGTGATTTGATTTCTGCTTTGCGCCATATGGTGGTTTGATTTTCTGGAAGCTGAGGGGGAACCCTGGAGCTTATTTGGGAGTAAATTATTCCAGTGCAGCAAGCAGCTATTAGGTTATTGGTTTCTTTTTGGCTGTCTCTGGACCATGACCATTGTCATCAATTGATGACTTCTCCAATTAGAGTTCTTGATTATATTCTTCCAAATAGTTTAATGGACATGCATAAAATTAAAAGCTTTAAATGACAGAAAATATTAGCACCTCAAGTTACGGAATCTTAAATTTGCATGAGTAAGGAATTCTTAAATTACTGGTTTTCTATCTTTTTCAGTAGCCAAACAGTAAGCTATAACCTTCATTTCCCCTCCAAGAAAGGGGAATAAAAAGACAGTTTTCCTTCAGATTCAGTCATGTATAAGGGGGTACATATCCTAAACTGAAGGCCCAAAAAGATAACATTTGTTTTTATAATAGAGCAAGAGGATAGATTTGTTGGGGTTAGATTTATTTACGATGTGATCACTACTGACAATTGAAGTTTCTGTGATTTGTTGTCTACAACCTTTGTAGGGAACATTGTGAAAGTAATATGTCTCAAGTAGCATAATGTTGCTTTGTATTTTATGTAGTTGCATTGAACAATCTTTTCTAGTTGGAATTATGCACCTTCCTCGGTGCACTTTTATTGTTGAGACACTGATCGCTTTCTAGTTCTGCCATGTTTTGCACTCGTTTTTGATATTCAATGACAGTAGATAATGACCCATGCGTGGGTTTGATATGTCTTATGATGTGCACAAGTCGTAATTTGAACATCTAATTCTGCTAATTGTAAATACTGATGGATTGCGTGTATCTTAAGTGGGTGCAGGTCATATGCTTGCGCAGGTTAACGGCCCATCAATTGGAAGCAAATCTGCACTTAGAATTATTTTCCTTTCCAGTGCTCGTTTGTTGCCCAAATTTTTGAAGTTACAGTTGATGTTTGCTTTGGACCCATAAGTTTAAAGAGTCAAACTTATGAATGTTTAGATGCTACAGCTGCTTGTGATTTATAGAGCTGGACATATAAGTCCGATCAGTACGTTTTTAACATGGTAGCATTCTCATCGTAGTCTTGTGGTAAGGGCTATTCAGCAAATTCATGTTGAGTTATTAATTAACACTACAGTATAGTGGTTTACAAAATTCAATGCCGGTTCAGAATGGTCACAAGTTATGAAAGCTAATTGTTCAGAACTGGAGAAATCAATTTAGTGCGTTACGATGCAACAAAACTTTATTAGTAATACTGTAAACGTGCTTTGCTTCGAAGCAAGTTTATAATCCAATTGTGGTTGGAACATTTACTGCAAGATTAGCTTTTTTTTTGGTAGTGTTATTTATATTTTAAATATATAGGAAGAGTTCTTTTCGAAATTTGTGAGGTGTAATTGTAGTTTTCTTTCTCATAGTGAAAACCAGGCCTTCTATTCTGATTTCATAAAGTTTATCCTTTAAAACTCATTTCTAGAGAGAGAGAACTTTGAGCTTTAATTTTGAGTTTAAACACCGCGTTTGTCTTATAATATCCATTTTGAGAGAGAAAAACCGAGATTTTATATGTCAAGCCTATGATCTAGGTTTACTATTCACAATACAATGCAAGGAAGAACATTTGAGCTTTGTTCTTATTTCATACTTCAGGGTTATCCTTGAAGACTTATTTTAGAAGGAAAAATCGAAGTACTTCTTTTTCAGCTCATTCAGGATTTATCTATCAGAATTTTTTTGAGAGGAAAAACAATCTCTTGATTTTATGTTCCAATAATGACTATATTCACTATTAAAAATAGTATGTAATTTCTTTCTACTTAAATTCTTAAATAATTTTGTTGCCTTATGTCCAGTAATGACTATATTCACTATTAAATGATATCTAAAATATTTTTCTTTTATACTTTATATGTTTTCATCTATTTTTTTGAATGGAGATCATGCTGATTTTATTCGCGATTTGAAAAACTAATAAAAACAAATCAATGAACATAGGTTAACACAAAGAAAATGTTACAGACACAAGGCCCAGGCCCATGATTATAAAGACAGAATAATTAAATATAGATTCAAACGGAACAAAACAGAACAAAAAGCTCCAGACCAAAAAAAAAACACAAAAACCTGTAATTCATGGCAGACAAGAAACGAAAAAAAGCTATGACGAGAGCACGTAAAAATCTCATTTCAAGTCTGCAAATGGGAAACCCAAAACTGGGTTCATAGTGTAAACAGTTTAGGAAGTCTCATATTCCACACAAAGCGGAGGCTTGAATGATGTTCACTTGCTTGACCAGGTGGCCATACCCTATTGTTCAAAAAGAATAGGCAAACCTATGCCTAGGTGTCTCTTCACCACAATCATTGAACGCAGTCCTTAATCTAGAGTTTCTCTGTGTGTGGCTTCCACAAGACTCGCCAATCGCCACCACTCCCTGGTGGAAATAATATTCAGTCTTATCTTCTGAGAGAAAGAAAGCCAAATGCATTTTACTGTTGAAAAGCTAAAGCTACGGTTCTACTAGACGTGTGCCCCGGTAATCATTTGACAAATGAACTCTAAAACTGGGCTGCCATGAGCATGTGTAAGATGTTAAGCAGTTGTCTTGGCCAATGCTAGCAGACTTAACTGTTGTTAACGTGTTAAAGGGGGGACAAAATGGATATGTACGCAAGCAGCACTAGGTGGACAGGGTCCCTACAGAAAAACTATCCAAAAAACAACGTGCGTTAGGGGCAAATGCTTATTCCACGTTGCACATCAAAATCTGAATATGTCACTATACAGTTATGCTTTCTGACCTATTGCTTGAATGCAAAGAGTTTGCATCTACACCTCTACTCACATCAGGTTACACAGCAAATGATGCTGAGATTTTATAGTTAAACAGCATATGGCAGAAGCAAGGAAACTTCTTCCCTCCATCATCTTCATTGTCATCTTGTTTGTTCGTGTGATTGTGTTATTGAGCATTGTATATCCTAGCAATCTGAAAACAAGGGAGTAAAGGATGACCAAAGAGTTTTTGATAAACTTGCAGGTGTGAAATTCTTGCACAGACCAGGAGACATCTAAGGAGGGTATACTAGGTCAATCATAGTATTAATCATAATAGAATAGTTATCTATTAATTAATGCTGTCATTGCCCTAGTGCATCCAACTTGACTGCTCCAAGTTATGCAAGAATTTCTCTAATGAAGATTGTGCTTTACCAACTCAGATGTTGAGGCTTCTTTAGGAGCTTTGTCAGGCCGAAGTGCTGAACTCGAATTAGACGCGGAAATCTAAGAGATATGCCCTTCATTTACCCATAAAATAAAATAAAGCATCATCAATGTAAAGTTTAAAGCAGATAGTATTATTAAGTTCCAAAAAGAAAGTAGATAGCATCATCAATTAAACAATAATAACGGGCAGAACTTCAAAGTGAAACCAAAAGCATGTAATACTCCCCTCAGCAATTCATTATTCTAATACCTTTTTCTGAATCTACTATGCCCACTGCAGCACGGTGAACTGGATTAATGGTCAGATCTGCAGCTTTCACCTCCCACACCTGAAAAAGTAACATCTAATTTTAAACAAAAAGCTTGACAACAATGTCCATAACACATGTTTATAGGACAATAAATGTTGCCCCAAAAAAAAAAAATCAACAACGCAGTAGTGAAAATTCAATGTGAACTCTAGATTTTTAATCTTTTGTTCAAAAATTAAATATCCATAAAAAATGCTTCAGTACTTTGTATCATAAGCACACTACACTGTCTCGTGAATTATAAAAAGGATCGTCCACATTGCAAATGCAATTAGCAATTAGCAATTAGCAATATGCCTCCAAGGGCATCCATGAAATCAGGAGGCAACATAAAATACAGCAGATAAAATATATTCTACTACCCAGTGTGACTTTGATCATATTATGACAGCTTTTGACCATGATTAACTGGCATCAACCATGATGGCATCCCCAACAATACGAAGATGCATTCAGGTCTTCCATTTAAGCAATAGGAAGTTCAAAACATTGTGCAGTAGTTCCAGTCATTAAGAGGCAAGGCATGAAATTCATTAGTGATAGTACATTAAATGGCAGAATTAGTGAACATTATTAGGGGTATGTTAACATACCCAAGAAAATTACCAACAACATTCAAGGCTACTCTTACCTCACTGGCTTCAAACCAGACATCAGGATTGATTGTATCTGCATACCGATAGTATGACTGAAATTAACAAGAATGTTCAAATTAGCCCACAAAATATTAGGCAGGGTTTGAATCATGTTCAAAGAGGAACAAGAGGTAGATAGCTTTGGCTTGGGAATCACCTTAGAACGGAGACTAGCAGAACATTCTTCAAGCATTTGTTCAGAGAATCCTGTTCCTACTCACCGTAACATGTCCAAATCATGAGAAACAAGTTTTTTTTTTTTTTTGGATTTTAAAAAAAAGAACCGGATAATGAGTTAAAACACGGAATCGCTTACCTATCTTGCAAATTGAAATTCTTCATTGTTGTCGTCGTAGCAAGCAAGGAGAAAGGCTTGTGTTGCATTTACTTACATAAATGTGGTTAAATAAAACTTAATATGTAGCCAAACACCTACACACCCCCCCCCCCCGGTACCATCTCTTCCCTCCTCTGCCACCATCATCACCACCCCTTCCTCCCTCCATTCTCTGAAAACACTAAACTGGGCTTAACCATCTCCATCAAATCAATGTTCCAAGACTTGATTATTTTTGCAAAGGAATCCACTATCACTGGGAGAACTATTTTCTGTTCCTTGGTTATACTGATGGTGGACTGAATGTATTCTTCTTTAGCAGATTCTAGCTCCTCAAAGACTCTCTTGGGCGTGTACAAACGTACCTGAGAAAGTGACAATCATTCCCAGTTGAGATTCTGAGAAAGTTTCATTGTATGATGTCAAGTGCAAAGTCTCATTTGTCATAAATCCACTCTAAGATGTAAGATATATAAATGCAAGAATATTTTGAAAGTTAGACTTATAATATTCGTATTTCTGCTTTCTTGAGTGAGCATGTGAAGTGGGAAATGAAATTGCAAACTGATATAAATTTCTAGGTGCAAACTTCACCTTCTTTCGTTCTTCAATTACTTTCAAGCTCAATAGTGTGTTAATAATTTATTGTTATTAAATTCAATGATTGAACTCTCGTTTTCTGAAAGAATAGAATCCACTCGTACCGTTGTTCTTGAAAGCTTTCTGATTTGGGTACTGTGTTTTGCTAAAAAAAATTTTTTTCAATGCAAGTACTTGATTTATTCCTACTAACCAAGATCAGAGTTCAACCATTAACAAGTTTCAAACTGCCAAATCACAAGAATGCATTCAATCTTGAACCAAGATCAGATTTAACTGAAGCAAGAAGCAGAGACAGTGGCGGAAAAGAAGCAGAGACAATGGCGGAAAAGAAACAGACCAGCCCCCCGAAGCCATGGGGCCGGAAACGCCAACGGAGAAGTGCCAACAACGAACAGAAGCAGCGGCCAGATCGAAGAAAGATGGAATCACGAACGAAGCCAGCAAATCTCGGCAAAAAATCACAATGTCGCGCCGGAGAAAGAAACAGAAAGAACTAGATCAGATCTGACCATCTCGAACCTCGCCGGCAAAGAACCACGGCGGAAAATCGAACACGAAGACGAGCAACAACCGAGAAGAGATCCATCACAGTGATGGTGAAACCCAAGCAAGGAGCAGGAAAAAAAAAATCGAAGAAAGAAATAAGGGCCAAGAACTGAAGATAGGATTTGGGGATTTATTTATTTGTGAAAAGGAGCAGAAACTAGAAACTGTTATTGATGAAGAAAAATAATGTTTAATTTTGGTTTGGGATATGCTTATTACAAGATGAAGGACAGGGTGGTGGTGGAGGATGGAGATGATGTTAGCGCGAAGGATGCTAGCACTGTAGAAGTGGAGCTTGAGGAGGGAGTGGTGGTGATGGTGGCAAAGGACGAGGAGGAGGAAGGAGGAAGGAGGAAGGAGGAAGAGATGATGTTTAGTAACGGATTTAATTTCAGTTAGCCACATTTATCAAATGTGGTTAAAAAGCCAACTGTTGGTTAACTGTAGGGTAGTAAGCACCAAAAAAGTTTACTCTATTCTTAATATTTTGGACTATATGGTTAGGCATCGTGTTTGGGAATCAAAATAGAAAGCACGATACGGAATCAAAACGAAATTAAAATTTCTTTCCCCACCTCGTGCAATTAGGAGCTAATTTAATTTCCTTCCCCAAACACACACACACACGCAGAGTAAAGAGAAGTGATTGCTCAAATCGAAATTGAAATTCGGCCATCGTTATTGAGTTCGTTCCTGACATTGTTCCCGGTTCACCTGAGCTTGATTGCTTTTACGCAACACCTGTCAACGTGCGCGGTTCTCCTCTCCGACTTCCAATTCTCCGATTTTTTTTTTTTTCCTTCAGATTTTTTCATCATCATGGAATCTGGAAAATTTGATCCAAGACACTCTGCAGAGTTATTGAGGTACTTTCCCTTCAACCAGTGCTCTTATGTATATATTATTATAATTATAATTTAGCTTCTTCATTTTTTTTTTTCGAGTTTTGAGGTGCTTTTGATTATTCTGATGTTTGTATTGAACAGGCATATGGATAAGCAAAAAGAGGTCCTTATGGAAGCCTATAGATCAATGTTGCATGAATTGCAAAAACTTCAGGTTCGTTATGAATTCGCCTTAATTCCCCAATTCCTAATTATTCTGGTTCTTAGGGCTTGCAGTCTTACATCACTTACCTGCTATATTTATTTTCTATATATTTTTATTCGGCTACTGATTTAGGAGGGACGAAAAAAATTATTTTGGGTGTTTATTTTTTAAGCTTGATCTCTAGTTCTTTGGAGTTTGATTATGAATGAAGGTTGTTGTATTTCTTTGGAGTTTGATTATGAATGAAGGTTGTTGTTTTTCTTTTGATTTTGTGTGATAAATAGAATTTCCGTTCTTCACTTTGGAGGTTTTAGGTTGGAGAAAAGCAGCTCAGTATGCTGCTGCAGGATTTATGGCATTTTCCCCTAACAATGACGACGTTCTATTCTATGTGATGTTTATAAGAGAGAAAAGTGCTTTTCTATTGGGAATTGGACACTGGTATCTGGTGGCGTATTCATTAACCGTTGACACTAGCTCATTTGATTCCAATCTCTTCTTGAACCAAACTCCTGCATAATGATTCATCTCCTGTGTGACACTTATGCTTATGTAACCAAGTTGACAATTCATGTGGTCATTTACATCAACTTTAATTCACTAAGTTTTGGAGTTTTAATTTATAGGTGGAAGAAGAAATGCTTATGCACAAGCTCTATGAAGTTATGACAGCTCATGGTCTCACTAAAAAGGTATCTTAATCAGCTCATTTTTTCATTTGCTGGTCTATTAAACTAAATTCTACTGAATGTGTCCAAAAGATTTAATTTGTGATTTTATATTCATTTTTGTTCTTAATGTTGATAATCTCACTAAAAGGTGCTTCTTTCTGTTTATTTGTGGCCCATAAAATGAATGACCATAAATCATTCTATACTGTATAGTAATAATACATTCAAGATATATTATGGTAATGTAGAATCGCTCCCCCCTCTGAGACGGGGTTCTGTTACTTCATTTATCTGAATTTGAATCTGTCCATTGTATGTGAATTTCAGACAACCATGAAATTTTGCAGATTAAAATGCATCAATTCAGATTTCAAAATTCATTTAACACAGTCTGGATACATGTTATCAATTATCAGAATTTTGATTATAGGTGTACTAGAGATATTAATGCCAAACCAATAGGTGAGAAATGTGGTATCGGACAAATGGATGTCCTACTATTCTGTATTGGTATATTTGTGAAATTTCAACCATCGAAGCAAATCTCAAAAACCAGTTTTTGATGCTTAAAATCCCCATTAAAACTTCTGCAAGTTTTACAGCCAAACTCTGAACTCAGATTATTATTTGAAATGCTGCCAAAAAAGGGTTGTATGCCCATTTTAACTATTTCTGATGATCCATTTGGTTTTTACTAGAGCCCAATATCACCAAATTGGGGGGAAGCTGGTTATTGTTGGTTCTTTTGACGTGATCAGTTCCACTCTATTGTATGTTTGCCATCATAATCAACTAAGTCTTGTCTCACTAGGTGGGGTCAGCCACATAGATCAAATAATACCACAGTGCTCTATCATATGTCATATTTATGTTTAAACAATTAATCTTTAAATCTCTTTTAATTGTATCACCTATAAATTTCCTAGATTTTCCTCTATCTCTAGTTACGACTACCCTCCATTTGATCTACTCTCCTTACTAGGACCTCTATAGGTCTCCTTCACACATGTCCAAACCACTTAAGGCGAGCTTCCACCATCTTCCATATAATAGCGGCTATCCCAACTCTTTCTCTAATGTGCTCATTCATAATTCTATCATGGCTAGTATATGGACTCTATTGTGTGTTTGTAAATGAAAAAGAGAAAAAAACTGATCTTCCACTCTACAGAACATGAAGTTTTGGCAGGTGGTATTTGTGCTTCTATTATTTGGGAATAATTTTGTGAAGATTGACTTCTCAAAAGAGGTTGACCCGTGATAGGTTAATTGAATTTTTTAGTTATAGACTAAGGGGAAATATTAAATTAATTTCTTTGAACACTAGCACATATCTCTTTTTTGGGCTTTGCTATGCATACTGATGTTTCATTTTTGCGCAGAGTGATGGCAATTCCAATAGCAATGGAGCTGAAAACTCAAATAACAAAGGCAACGAAGCGGAGGACTGAGGACATAATTTTGGTTCATTAACTCATAGATTCAGGAAAAAACAGTTATAGGTGGAATCCAGTATCGCTTGTCACAGTCCCCTTCTCTTTCTCTTATTCTCTCTTTTCTCTTCCCTTCTCCGTTTTCATTTCCTATTCCAATCACTGTTCACAGTTTATTCTTTCTGTAAACGGAAACATGTATTTTGGGAGTGCAATATGATGAAGTGTGAAGGTGAGGGAGGTTTTGTTTATGTTAAAATAAGATAAATGTAGTTTTGGCAAATATCATGGTGGTCAACGTAATTCTAAAGACATCGAGAAAATTGAAACCTCTGGTTGTCATTGGAGAACCTGAATCAAAACAAAACAATGTTAAGGATTGAACTTTTAATTTACAGTTATGCAGTAGGTAAAGCAAATTAGACCTCAACTTGTGGAGATGTTCTAGGCCAGCCTGTGGACATAGACAATGTGCTCTGTCATTAATGACAATATGACATGGTGAGATGTAGAAGAAATAAAGCACAAGTTTCTTATGGAAGAGGCAAACAAAATTCTGTCAACACCAATCACTTGCGCAAAATTTTTAGCATTGAAAGAAATATGGCCGCCTCACTCACACCTCTCGCTGAAGCAGGAAGCTATAATGTGCATGACATGTTGCCAACCGAGTGTATGGACAAGACCAAATCATATTTGCCTACCCTTCATATCTCATTTTCGTAGAAGTAAATGTTTCTATGGAAAGGGGAAGAGTTAACCATTGAAAATCTGTTGTTGAGACGTCAGTGGACCATATCATTTGTTTTAGTTTACCAGGTTTCTCCACAACGGTGCTTATTCAAAAAACTGATTTACTCGTGCTTTCTCGGGTTTAAACTTTTGACATTGCACGAGCTTCGTAACCATTGAGCTTAATTCGTTCATTAATGGAAAGCCTGATTTCTTTCACCAAAGAAAAAAGAGACAAAAAAGAAGAAGGGTTTATCTAATTGGGCACTTGGTTAAGGTCTCTAATAAAAGTAAATTTATAAACTTATTTATAAATTTATGGGGTATTTGTTTTAAAGTTTGAAATTACGTTTCCAAAAATCATATTCCAGGTATGATATTCTTGGAAATTTTATACTTGTATATTTTGAACAAATTATTTGTTTAGCCTTAAAAATTCTAGGGATGATTTGTTAATATTCCTATAAATAAATTTAAAACTTATTTATTTTGTAATATATAATCCTAGCAATATATGTCATAATTTTCAAAATATTCCTAACACATTTATTATTATTACAATCCAAAATGAAAATTACAATTTTAGATAAAAAATGAACAATTAATTTTTTAAAATTTATTCATCTCAATTAATATAACAATTAACGAAAAATTTTAAGTTGAGAATGTAATGGATAGACGAGTGCTGGGTAAATAAAAATTGTGAGGGAAGTTAAATGATTAGGGGATATTTTTGTATTTGTGTTTTAACCACTATTCCTAAGTCACAGAAACTTTTTATTTTCACATTTTATTATGGGAGTAAGACCTTACTAAATCGTGAAAAAAAAAATTTCTAGAAAATAATTGATGCCTGCGAATAATTTTATTTAACTTGTAATAAATATGAATATATATTATTTTTAAGTAATTATTTTTAGGAATAACTAAATATACTTTCAAGCAAGCGTCACTTTAGTAGTGAACCTTACACTTGAAACTTACCAAAAAAAAAACCCGAGAGAGAGAGAGAGCCAATTTCTTTTCTTACTGCCAACCCCTGGATTGTTTTTGGTCGTAACCTCTGGTTTTTTCATGCGTAATTCTGACACAAGGCTTGGGTCTTGTGGAAGCTCGAGAGCATTTGAAACTATTAGTTTCAGGTCAGACAATAAAAACATATTAATTTTAGGCATGACGGGCCTGTTTTGATTACGATAGAGCAGGCAAGAAATGCCTGAAAAAGGAAAGAAGCATTCAAATGTGCAACAGAAAAAACAGCAATAGCATTCATATAATACCATGCTGAACGAGGAGACCGAAAGAACTTTATAAAATTTTAGAAAAACACTAGATAATCAAAAAAATTTCAGAATTTTGTATTTAAAATGAATTAGTGGATTATTATGTTTCATCCAACAATCAATATAATTTCTGTCACATATCCTGTATATATATATTTTTGAATATGTAGTATTACTCAAAATTTATGCTAAATTTTGTTGCTAATAATAATTAGCCAACCACTCCCCCCACCCTCTCTCTCTCTCTCTCTCCCACTATTCCACTATTCGTTTGGAGATAAGAGACTTCTTGACCAACGTTGGAACAAACCTCAGGCCTTTTCGCTCTGACTGTAAAAAAACATTTCAATATAATGTGGGATTCAGACCAAAATTTTAAATAAATTTTGCAGCATCCTTACATATTTTTCATGGAGTCCCATTTTTTTAAATAATTTTTTTACGTGTTTTTTAATATAGTTCTACAAGCTCTCATAAAGTTGTTATTCTTCTATCATAGCTAGCTGCATAAGGATATATTTACTTTTATTTTTATTTCATGTTTTTTATCTATTTTTTGTTTTTGTCTTTTTTGAATATTTTGTGAAGGAAATAGAAAAAAAAAAAGAAATATACTGTTTTCTATATTTATTTTTATTTTTACTGCTTAGCTTTTATAAAACTCTAAAAAATATAACTGAAAATAAAAATAAAAATATAAATTAATAAGTCCCCAAAATTTCCGGACTGTTGAAAGTCTTTTTTGTTTTTCCTTCATGTATGGCTAGATTTTAATTTTATAGAAGATTTCACATCGCTTAGACTTGAAATTGCAGTGTTTTTCTTTCTTTAAGAGAAAGAGGGTATACATATTAACCGACCTTGTGCAGAAATTAAAGAACTTTTCGTTTTCATGATGCGGGCTAGTCAATTCATTGAAAATCAGAAATCAAAATTGTTTCAAACGTGTTGAGTGGCTGTATGCATCTAGCACTGTCCTATACATAAACGACTCTTTTTTTTCATTTGGGTCTATTTTTCAAAAATAAAAAATAAAATATTACTGCACTTCAATATTGTGCCATGCTTGTTGCACTTAGAGACTGTGGTCCCTTCGTTCCCATCCTACTATTTTTACAGCGTTTCTAGTTTTGTTTTCTCTTTAGTTTATATAAAATGGAGAATTGGATTCTCCTCGCACTTTTGCTTTTTCTCATGCTCTTCTTTCGTAGCTTAGGATCCTGGAATTGGGAATTAAGTATAAACCTCAAAGTGGGCATCAATAAGTTTGACTTGTGCAAAAGCAAATGTGTTTGATAAGCTTGTCCTCTTTACTCTCTAACACCCTTATTAATAATGATTTTATTGAACTTCGGTTATGCGTAATCCTTTCCTATAGTTAAATCATTTTTTTTTTTACATTGTTATAGGCTGAATAATGAAAAAAAAAAAGTGTTCCTTCTATAAACAGCTTCGGATTTAACGACAAATAACATTTATTATTTCAAGACCACAAACAAGTAACTAAAATTTAAAATAAATTATTGAAAAATGTTTGATTGACAAAATTTCCCTTATAACACCACTACACCATGTGCATTGATTCAGAAAAGAGAATGCATTTGAAAAGTGATGGGTTGACAACAAAATACAATAATATTTCTACACTTCTTACTTTGTTATTATTGAATCACTCATCATATCCAATGATGACGAAGTGCGAAATGTAGAAATGATACATATTCAATACATTTTCGTCACTTGGTCCCCACAACCTATGGTGTAGTATTGTTACAAGTGATGTCCACCAAACGTTTCTCTGAATCATGTATATATAGTTGTTTCGTTTGATAAAGATAGATAATATAATCGTAAGTATTAATCCTCCAATTAAGTTGAGACTGTGAATACCACTTATCAGCATTTTAACATGTAAGGACAGATTATAACTGCCTCCAATGTCAGGACCTAAACAAGGAAAGATGAAACTAAAAGTCTAAAACATCTGTGCAACATGTTCTTTATCAATCTCAATTTAGGAAACTATTGAACTTTTATCCCAATTCATAACTATTTTGATGTCTACCAAACAAAATTTGATACCGCACGGTTTACAATCTTTTATAAGATTAAACCCCATGAATCTGTAACTGGCATGTGCCAAATAAATTTATGAGACCCTATATATATATATATATATATATATGCGCGCGCGCGCACACGTCAGTACTAATTGTCCGGGGTAAAAGTTGAATTACAATGCATGTATTAGGGTAGCGTGGTTGTTATAACTTATAAGAATGAATAATGAGGTTGTTCATGGGGGATTAGGATGCATCAAAATCTAACATGGTTAAGTTAGGCAGTTTCCTGACTTATCTAATCGGAGTTGTTGCTATTAATGCAAAAGTGGAAGATAATGTCAGTCTTCCCAAACAAGGCACAAGGACGCATACGCTAGTCAGACACATGATGGGTTCTTCTTCCTCTGCGAGTCAATGCCAAATATTAAACTCTTTTTGACGCTTTCTACTTTCTGTATCATGGCATCAACCCCACATCTATCGCCGTATCCCCACTCATGTTTGTCTAAAATTCCAAATATCACCAATGGAACCTTACCATTTGGATCCCTCCTTCCATCCAAACCCGCCCTTCATAGGCGCGTGGGTTCACTTCCTGAAATTTCAATAGTTTATCCACTTTTATTACGAATATAATCTACTCAAAGTTTTATTTGGAAATTGCATTCAAAAGAAGAAATCAATGGTTTCAATTTTGACGGTCAAAGCTACTACACACTTTCATTCTCTAATAAGAGTCAAGTTTAAAGTACGTATATGAATTAAGAGAATTAATTGATAAAGTATTAGTATTAGGATAATTTATGTGTATTTTATTAAATTATCTTCACTACTTTTCTTTCTCTTAATTACTCCCTCCTCCACTACTTTCATTTAATAGGAGTATAGTGAGAAAAAAATAATTAAAGAACAAGAAAAATCTTCAAAATGAACAAGAATTGAGGTAGTAATGTATACATGGTTACAAAACACAAGGTGTTTTTATAAATGATCATATTTTGACTATTTGTGTTGGAATTGCGTGAGTTCAAACATTTAAAATCATAAAGTCATTGAATTTGGACTAATAATGTGAAATTAAATTGTACATATGTAGGATCATAAATTTAAATTTTATTCTTCCAAATTTTGATGTATGAAAATATTTTAGATGATTGGACAAAGATTATAAATTGGGATGCTGTTGCTATTTTTAAGGATGAAGTCGCGATTGGAGTTGGTTTCATAACCAAAGATTGGAATAAGAAATTTATTGACAGATGAAAAACACAATTCCGACCAATGCTCATAAGCCAAAGGCAATGACTGTGTTAATAAGGTTACAATTTGCAAAAGAAAAGGAGGCTCCAAAGACATGTGCTTTGAGAGGACTCATGGATGATTTTAAAAAAGCTTTCAATCATCATATGTGGATTTGTCACATATATACCGGCTAATTTTGCTCCATGCCCGCAAGTTTAGCTGTGAAGTTTCGTTTCTTTAACGCACAATTTGTCCTAATATCTTGTAATAGAGCGGGCGATCATTTAGCCCATTAAGTTGAAGATGAGACCGATCAAGTTTATATGGGCCAATAATATAGAGCATATTATATTATGACCCTTGGGCTTAACGAATTCCTTTCTTCCATAAAAAAAATGTTATCAAGAGCCCTTAATGTAGAAAGAACTTTTAAGTTTTAGAAAATTATTTAGTTTGACATGAATTTTTGGAATGTTTTATTACCAATGGTTGACTGTTAAAAATAAATTATTCTAGAGTCTTAAAAACTTATAAAACTTAATACTATTAGCAAATAAATCAATTATATTATTTCATGAAATAAACCACATACTTTATCAAATTTCGAAGTCTCCAAAACTCGAAATCGGATCGGATCGGTCGATCCGACCAGGAGCCGGTCACTTGATCGATCCGGTTGAGCTCCAAAAATCAGGGAAGTCAAAACCGAAGTTAAAATCGAGAAAATCAACGAATTGGACCTATTTGGCCAGTTTGAAACTTTTGAATTTTTTTTTCAAAACTTAAATACTGATATCTTGTGACAGCTACAGAGTAAAAATGAAAAACTGGAACCAAGGAATGACATTAACAAAGATTTTTTGGTTGTTCTTCTTCTCTCCCCATTATTCGCAGGTTGCTCACCATAAATCTCGTGGATCACTAATAAATATTATATTGTCTTCAAATGCTTTATGGCCGTGTTATGAGGGTGAAACTAGATAAATTTTATATCGATTATGTTTATTTCTATAGACTTATGAATGTTTTCATTTTGCATTGATAATGTTAATGATAATAATTTAATATATTTTTTATTCTAATTAATCATATATATATATATGTATATATATATTATTATATTCTGATTGAATCTCAATTAAACCTTTAAATCTTTGAATCAATATCTTGACCGGTTTGATTTCCTCTTCTTTGTTTGAGACTTTAACAAATCAAACAAACCCCAATTTTTAGTTTGACTGCGGTATAAATAGTTTCCCTTGTGTGTCTAAATCCTAAAATGTAAAAATCCATCTCCAATAATATACCATTAGGAGCAGATACCCCACTCCCCCAAGAAACGGCGCGTGGGGGATGGATTGGCGTTGCATAATGAACCGCATTCATTCATTAACACATTCAACAAGGAGGGAAGACTTTTGAAGGTCCCCCAGGGAAAACATTTCTTACCAAACAAAACAAATCAAAAACCAAAAGTAACCCCAAAGTGAGAGTACTCTCATCTCTCTCTCTCTCTCTCTGATCTATTAATCACACTAAAGTCCCTCCACCTCCTCGTCCTTCTCATTATTCTCTCTCTCTCACAGACACACTCTCTCTATCTAGAACCAGAACCAGAACCAGTGTGAGTTTGAGTTGAAGAGTCAGTCACACCAAATGGACTCCTCCATGTCCCCAAGGTACCAAGAGAACCACCACAGAGCACCCCTTCTCATCCCTTCTCCTCCTCAAAACAGCAACAGCAACAGCAATAATGGGCTGCTACTCTCACCAAAACCCATAACCAGATCCGAACCCGCGAACCCGTACCCGACAACATTCGTGCAGGCCGACACCTCCTCCTTCAAGCAGGTCGTCCAAATGCTCACCGGATCCTCCGAGACAGCCAAGCAGGCCTCCTCCAAGCCTGCCAGCCCGGCCCACCACCACACCATCCCTCCCATCAAGCCCAACAACACCAAGAAGCAGCAGCAGCCATCGGGCATCTACCAGCGCAGGAACTCACTCGGCAATAAGAACCTCAACATCAACCCCCTCATGCCCGTTTTCTCCAACTCCTCAAACGGGTCCGGGTTCTCGCCCCGGAAGCCCGAGATCCTGTCTCCGAGCATCCTCGACTTCCCCGCGCTCGTTCTCAGCCCCGTCACGCCTCTCATACCGGACCCGTTTGACCGATCCGGAGCCCCGACACCACAACCCCCCGGGTTCAACGGAAGCCCCTCTTTGGATGCTGGGGCTGAAGAGAAAGCTATAAAGGAGAAAGGGTTCTTCTTGCACCCTTCTCCGGCTTCTACTCCCAGAGACTCTGAACCCCGTTTGCTCCCTCTCTTTCCTACTACTTCTCCCAGAGCTTCTTCTTCTTCTGGTTCAGGTTCTTCTTCCTCTTCTGCTGCTGCATCTTGAATTATGTTTTTTTTTTTGAATTTGGGATTTTGTGGAAGATTCTTATATGTATTATTATTGGCATTGATGAGGAGGAGAAAAGAGCGATAAATTTGTAATGGGTTGTTATGAAGAGAATGGAAGAATCTTTGCTTCAATTGTTTGTAAAATTGTGCTGTGTTTCCTTTTTTTTCATTTTTTAAAAATATTTGAGCTTAATTTGAGAATGTGAAATTTTGTTTAGCTTTGGACACCGGTAGATTTGGTCAATTAATATTAGGTGTCGATTTGGGAGGGTATTGGGATCTAATAAGAATTGAGTTTTTTTGTTTTCCTCTGTTCTTTCCATTTTGGCTCCTTGTTTTGTTCACCTAGTTCGTGCAGTGTTGCTGTGAATTTGGGATGGTTTTAGTTCAAATTTTCAGAGTGCCAGATCCTGCATTTAATGCCGGAATTGAATTATGTGATCCAATTCAGTTCCTTCAGCTTGAGGGCATTCATTATTGTTGACAGTGTTTCAGTAATAAGGGCTGTACTAAGTGCTGTCTTTGTAGGGAGGGATGGTATTGGAAGGAACTGACGAAAAAAAAGCTGGCATGTGAAGGAAGGAGGGACAAAAAATGGAAAAAAGTGTTAGTTTGAGGGATGAAATTGCAAAAAAAAAAAAGGCAGCTTTGTGGCTTAGCTGTCAAACAAAGAGTGGAAGAATGGGCAAGGAATCTTGACCCTTTTGTTGGTTTTCGGAGTCAGGCAAGGATGCCGCTGATAATGTGTGTGCTTGTGACCTTATATTTTGTAAGCATCCATTTTTAATTTTACTACTTTGCGTCTTTATGTCCAAAACAATCACATGTTAATCTAGGCATATCCACAAGCAACATGGATTTCTGTAGAAAAATATGGAAGCAATGAAGTTCACCCTTGTTGAGTGATTGTGATTAACTGATTAAGGTTGATTCTTTGCTTGTTAGGTGTTGTGGCAAATCTTTTTGATTAGAAAAAATAGATTATTATGCAAAATGTGATGGTTCATCTCCTGTCCACATGAACTTTGAAAAATGATGCAGTAGTGTGATAAGGAACAAAGTCAAACTAAGCTTTGATGATGTTTAGATGAGAGCAATAAAATCCATTCATGGCGTGAATAGATAATTACAATCTAAGCCCCCATTATTGTCTTTTTATTTTTTTGTTGTTTTTTCCCCTCTTGTGGTAGGGACTAGGGACCCCGGTTTCTTTTGAGTCAGGGTCTTGAATGTAAAGCTTTGAACAGCCGTAAAAAGCAATCATGCAAAGGTAGTCCTTCTTTACTTCCCCGATTCAATATTTTAATTTTCCCTTTTTGACTCAATGGAGACCGGAATTGTGGTGAAATGGGGACATGTGAAAGTGAAGGGAGGGAGAGGAAGTGGGACTTGTGATGATGAAAAGAAAGAAAAGATGGAATCCGGAAAGCCAGAAAGAAAAGCATGGTGTTGAGATGACCCGCTGTGTTTCGTTGATTATTATTTGTTCCTTTGTTTGTTTGTGTGGGTTTATATGATTTTTGTGGACTTTGCAACTCATGGTTGGTGGTGCATTTATTGGTAATTTGAAACTTGACATGTGCACTGCTCGGAAATACTTGTTACGTTTTGCTGACCCATTATCAAGGTCACCTTATATTATTTCCCTATCGCTATCATTTGTATAAAAACATTTCACATGTGGCTCGTTTCGATTTGATGTATTATCGATTATTAGCCTTCAAAAGTCATCATGGTGAGGAAAATTCTAGTATGACATCTTTGACTAGATCTTTGCTACGTACGAATTCATAGAAGCCACACCAATTGTAGAAATTTAAGCTTATAAATGTAAGTTCTTGTATGGCACAAGCGTAAGGTTTTATAGGTTAATTTGCATTCATATGCTATCGTTTGATATCAAATAATCATAGAAACAAGATAAATACATCTGACAGCATAACAAAATTTTATACAATTATTTAATTATATTATATTAATTATAAACAAAAATTATAATTGAATGATAATATAAAAAAATTATATATTATTAATACAATGGAAATAAATTTATGAAATCTCAGTGTCAAATAAATATTTTGCAAAGTAATATATTCATTTATTACTAGACTAGACATTCGGTCTACTCTATTCAAGTTGCATAAATTATGCCTATGCAATTATTTCGCCAGCTGCGGCCTGCAGGTCCATAAACTCTCTAGTGATGTTGTATAATCTGCTTATATGTTTTCTCCTTTTTTTCTTCCAACAGAAAAGATTTAACCTTTGCCTTGTGTGTGGGTAATGAGCAATATGAGCAATCATCAACTAATTTCTGATAAATTGCACTAAGCTCCTTTTAAATTTTGTGAAATTTATTTTGATTTTCCTTTATTTATCTAGATAACATTAATTTTTCTTGAATATATTATTCATTGTGCGATAGAGGAGAGAATGATGTGATATTTATATAAATTTAACAGAGGACGGTGTAATAATTTCACAAATTCAATGATCTTTTTTGAGTGCAGGATGAATTTTATCAAATATGGAGGTTAAAGTAATATGCTTAAATATTGAATGCTCATGATTGATCCTTGTATAATTGCAGAACAACATGCTAATGATCGATATCAATGCAGGTTAGAGTTAAAAAAACGTAAAATTGACAGTGTTTTTTTTCTTTTGGGTCACAAATTGACATATTGGTTAACGTTGTATTAATGATAAAAAAATATGTTAATGATCAATATTTTATATTTTTACTTGATATTAATGAATTTATGTCGCTTGACACGCACGTAGGTTGACTAAACGTAAAATTTATGTCACAATCTGGACATAAATGCATAATCAATACTAAAGCAGGTAATTAGGGTTAAAACGTACGATTAAATAACATTTTTTAGTCTTAACATTAAAATTGACATCACTTTAGACCTAGCCATGAAAAATATTTTTATATCAGAAAAATATTTTTATATCAATTTGTCCTAATCTTTTGAATTTCAATATCAATTTCATATTTTTTTTTGGTTAAAAGCATTAGTAATTTTTGTTACAATTTATCTCAGTTGATATGTTAATGCAGCACTAGGTTGCTCATTTGTTTTATTGACTAGAGAGGATATATTTTCACATCACTGGCATTATTGATAAAATCATGATGATTATCGTTAACGATGGTCCAATACCAACAATGTGATGGTCCAAATATAGGAGTTTTAGATTCTTCAAACATGGCATCTTGGGTTGAATCTCAAAATTCATCCGATGATATATATATCCTATAAACAATATCAAGAGAGGTTTATGCTTAGACGCACTTGAAAGATATAATAGTAAATTATTGAGTTAATATTTATTTTAGTCTCTGACTTTTTATTCGTGAGTCATTTTAGTTTCTGAATTTTAAAATAAGTCAAATTAGTCTCTGATATTATAAAATATGAGTCAAGTTAGTCTCTTATTTCACTTTTGGTTAACACTTTATCAATTAAATGATGATTTGTAATATTAAGTGATATCTTATATTACCATGTACTATCTGAAGTAAAATAAAGTTTAAAATAACTTATTTTGATATTTAAAATTGCACACAATAAGGCACTTTATGATTTAGAATAAATATTTGAATGATTTATTTTGTATAATTTGAAATAAAAAAATGAGTTTTAAACTTGATTTTACTTTCGATGATATATGGTATGTTATGGTATCATTTAAAGTTACTTATCATTTAATTGATAGAATATTAAATAAGAGTAGATTGAGGGACTAATATGACTCATATTTTATAATGTCTGGGACTAATTTGACTCATTTTAAAAGTCAGGGACCAAAATGACTCACAAGTGAAAAATAAGGGACTAAAATGAATATTAACTCTAAATTATATTATTTATATTTTCTTGGACAAAAATTATAACGTGTTTACAGGCAATACTTAAAATATATATATATATATATAAAAACTTGAGCAGAAGAATCATAAGGGGAAAAAATGTAGAAGGCGGGAGGAGCTGGTAGTATATAGATTTTTTACTTATTTCATGTGATATATTAGTCAGTATGTCTGCTGAGAACCTTGATTCAACCAAAATCAGAGTGCATGATTTGGTTCATGTCAATGTCCTAAGCCCCACCATCAATGAACTTTAAAGCATGATTAACATGACGTTGAATGTAATTAAAACTAGGATTATAATTGAAAGTTAACCGGTTGAAATCTGTATATATTCGGTGTTTTAAATGTTAGTTTTGAGTAAACCTCCTGCAGAAATAGTAACTAGTTTGACTCGGTCAATGTGTAACCTCACCTAACACAATTAACAATTAAGGTAAGGGTTTGTTCCTTGTAACTAATATATGTAGACAATAATATTTTGTTATTAGATGTCTGCCGTATAATAGTACTATTTTCCTCTTAAACAAGTTGCTAGCGCTGTGATGAGTAAATCTGCTAGTTTTGATATGCCCGACAAATAAAATGCATACAATGTGATGTAATTGTGGGCTGAGCAATTTTATCACGAGAAATACTTAGGTATTCCAACAACAAAAGAAAATATTTATCATGTTCTATTTATTAATTCACACGTCAGTTTTATAGGTTATTTTTGTATTCCATTTTCACTATATTCTCAATGCAATAGTGTCAATGATGAAATGATTAAATGGGGCATAATAAATGTTTTTTCTTTTAACACCGCACGGGGGCTGGCACTTGGACGCACAAATTGTCACCCATTGTTTGGATAACAATGGTACAAAGCAATTTTCCAATGGATTCATGCTGACGAAGAGAAGATGTCTTTGAGAATTAGCAGCATGCAGTACTGAGTCCACTTGGTTAGTCTTTATCTGCCGCCCAAGCACAAGTGCTTCCACGCGGCCCGCGACAAAAAGTAACATCAGTACATACTCGTTAGTTGGTCTGCGATGCATGCAATGACCCTCTTAATTGACTATTGACTTGGATTTTGCTAAAGATTGAAAGTACCTCGCACTGATAAGTGATAACTGAAACTGGTGGTGGCGGTGAATATCTTGTCTTCAATGAGGCTTGTTTGCTTGCATAATTAAATAGAGATTTTAGTTACTTCTTAATAAGTGGTTTGTAGAAAATGTGTCAAAGGTTAGTGAAAGTTTTATGTAATAAAATTTCATTTCTCATGCTATATATGAATACTTCACTACTTTGCATTTAAGGAAAAAAAATCTTTAAAACAAATTTATCTCTAAATTAAGAAAATGGAGGGCATTTACCCTTAAGTCATTTAATAGGTTATGATGATTAATTATAATGCATTTTATTTCTTACTTTTAAGGATGGATATACTTACTCAAAAATTCTTACGTGTTTTAAAATTTGCTTCTTTTCCTCATTCATCATTTGATACCTTAAACTTTAATATTATTACTACTCTTCACTTTCATTACATTTTTAATTTCATTAATCAACTAGTCATCAAACGGTGAATAGAATAGAATTTTTTTTTTTTACTCTATAAATACCTTAAATTTTTCTTGAATATAGTTTATATTTCAACAATTAATTAGTTATTCCGTCAGTGCGCCTCCTTTTTATTGTTAGCATGTCGTATTGTCATAATATTTGAGCCTTTTTAGACTCAAATATTACTTTTTTCATAAAAGAAGTTCTATAATTCAGAGATTAATGATTATCTGCCATTATTACTCTCTTTTTTTTTTTGCCTATGGGCTGGGAAGTATTGTGGTTGTGTGTACAAGCTCCAATATCTATCATCACAGGGACCTTTTATTATGATGAAGGTAAAAGAAAAATAAAACCGGCTATGCTTTAATGTTGGAGTAAATGTATAAATTATTCAATACATGCTTCATGCAGCTACATTATTTTTAGATAAAAAAATTAAATTTATAAAATTTAAGAGTCCACCGTCATCATGGAAAATCTTAAACTATACTTTTCTCTTTTCTATTCTTCTCTGTTTGAAATCTTTCAATATTATATAACAACAAATGATTAGCAAAATTATGTAAAAAATTCTAACAGCAAATAATGTGCAATAACTCTTCCTGCTACATATGTGAATACAATTTACTGTGGAATATAAAGAAAGAAAAAGAAGGGAAAAAGCACCTATACATGTTGTTCGTTATAAAACCATTTATATATCTCTATCGATCAACTTACAGTTTTAGAGAAATATGTTCATGATATGATATCAAAATCACTATGATTGAGTAATCATCGGTAAAATAAGAAAAAATATTTATATAAGATGATATATTAAATATAAAATTATTTATGTATACACCTCTATTTATTATGTTAAGCCATTGGAAGAGATGTTTTTTTTTAAATTACATATCATGATATAATTAACATTTAAATCACGGGGTGCATTTTCTATTTCCTCCTCATACAATAATAATATATCACATAAAGAAGAGAAAGAGTTACAATAAACATGTTACGTATATAGACAGAAAGAAATAATCCAAGTTGATCCCACTTCACATTAGTATTTCATACAAAACTAATAATGAATTAAGCAAGACCCCAAAAGAAATAAAATAAGATTACCATATACATATATATATATTTGAAAACGTAAATTGTCTCAATGGAGGGAATTCTTCAAAGCAATAATGTTATGCAAGGATCCATCCCAAATTCATGAAAGAACAAGAACGCATACAGTACATCGTATCTTCCTCTTCATTCTCTTGTGCATTTTTTTGTTAATTTGTTAAATCCAACTAGGCGCTAGTGTCTCTGGCACAATGTGTGATGGCAGTGCAACCACGTCTGTAAGGGTTGGCCACACCCCTGCGCTGGCAATTGTAGTAGGAGCGTCCACGGGCACCACATGGGACCTGGTTTGCCCTCAGGGCACCATAGCTTATGTACCTTCCTTGCCCCTGCAGTGTGCGACGGCTTGACTCAGAACTCATCAAGAACTCATTGTCGTCAACAAGGAGATCAATGTCACCAGGGGTGAGCCTAGAGAATTCATGGATTTTGGATGCTTCAGCAGCCACCATGGCCAGGCCCAAGGTGGTCAAAACAAGGAGAACGAGCAATGGCTTTGAGTTCATTTTCAGATGGGCAAGGTTTGGTAGCTTGGTTAATTGGAATGCAAAGAGAATAGTAATAATGAAAAAAAAGGGCCTCTTAAATTGCCCCTTCTTTTTTGGCCTTGCCCTTCTTGATTGTGGAGGGGACCAGGGGGTGGATATGGGTGAAAAAGAAGGGAAGGTTGTTAGTTTCTTGTTTGTGATGACAAAGGGGGAGGGTTTAGAAATTGAGGGGTGTGTGTTTTTGTGGCTGTCATTTGTGATTTAACGTGATTTTGGGGGGGTGGCTTTTTCTCTATTTTTATGGTTCTGGTGAGTGTAAATGCTAAATAGAGAAATGAGATCATGCCAGGGATTTTGTTGCTAAAATGCATGACTGGCATGCATGCATTTGCTATAAATTGGAAGCTGCTTGTTTCTCTAACTGATTTTGTAATGTGAATATTACTAAAATTGACTTTGGCATCAAGGAGTCCGGTGCTCCTATATCTGTGCTAAACTTTGAGTATATCAGATTTTTTATTTTATTTTATTTTTTTGAGCTAGAGATAATGTTGTATTGCTCATTCTTTTGTTTTTGCTCGATTCTGATTAAACTGAACATATATAGGCCCTCACCATTCACCCACTTTTACATAGAGAAGAGAAAATCATACCGGATATCGAATTAATTGAGGTATTATTGAAAGGTTCAGATTTCCAACCAGGGTTTATTCAGAATATAATAATATATATCAATATAACTATATACATATGATTAATTAAAATATAAAAAAATTAAATTATTAATATGAATAAAATCAACACAAAAAAATATATATATATTCATAGGTTTATAAAAAAAAATATAATCCATATAAAATTTCTCTAATCTCAACATCACAACATGATCACAAAGTATTTGAAAACAATATTTGTTGGTGACTAACTAGGTTTATGGTGAGCAGCCTGTGAATGATAGAGAAAAAAGAAAAATAACATAACAATTTTTGTTAGCGTCTTTTTTTTATTCCAATTTTTTTTTATTTTTGCTCTGCCACAAGATATTAGTATTTAAGTTTTGAAAAAAGATAAAAAATTTCAAACTGGTCAAACCGATCCAATTCAACAATTTTCTCTAATTTTAATTGATTCTTAATCGGTTTTAACTTCTCTTATTTTAAAATTTAATCCGACTAGGTGACCGGTTTCGGTCGATCCGGTTTCTCTTCCATGCTTTTACATCATCCATCTTTCTGTTATGGTTCTTCGTTCTTCTTTTCTTTATTTTGTATTTTGGTCGTGGTTCTTCTTTTAATTTTTTAGTAGTTCAATGGTCAATTGGGCTTATCTCCATAGGCCTATTGAAGTTTCTATGTGGTTTCTTGTCTCATATGGGCCTCGTCCAAAACCCATAGAAGAGGACGTTTGTTAGCCCATGAAAAAAAAGGGACGGTGTTTCCATTTTTTTTTTAAATTTTTGTGACATGGCTGCTTATTTCTTTGTTTCTTTTATTTTTTTGCAAGAAACAATAGCTATTTCATTTAATGATTAATAAATCAATTATTAGATTAAAATTGTAGAAGAGATGAGAAATAATAATGAGTTATAAAACTTATATATCAATTAATCGATAAATCAGAATAAGTGTTATCTCTTATTTTTAGTACGGTATTTCTCTTGCAATGCACAAGAGGAGTTATTTTCTATAGGGACAGCGCTAGGAGAAAACAATACTCACCACCCTGGGCAAAAGTTCCTTTATCTTTTCTTCATTCGGGAAGAATAAATACATTTGAGAAAAATCAACTCAATGGGTTGATATTATTAATTAAATATTTATATTTTCATAACATTAAAAGGGTATATTTACTTATTCCTTGGATTTTCGAATTTGAACCTTGCCTTTGGACATCAGAAAATTACTTTATTCTCCTAAATTTACCAAGACTATATTAATCTCTTTCAGGTTTGCCTATAGCCGGGGATAGATTTTCAAAACCATAAGAACACCAAGGCTCTCATGCTTGTAAAAGGCAACCAGTTACAGAAGCAATCATTATATCGTATGTTTAAGGGGTGGGGAAAAAAAAAAGAACATAACTTCGGATATACATTTTTGTGTGGAAGCGGAGGCCAACTCTATTTGAAAGCAAAGTTTTAATTTGTACCCCAAGAATAACCTGAATTGACAAATCAGTAAAGGGGTTAAGGAAATCTTTGTGGACTTTGAGGCACCAGTAGTTTGCCTCTTTAAGTATTAATTTCCAAAAATGACACTGCTTTATTTGTCTCTCCTGCAAGACTTGTATGCATTTTTTTCTCATGTTTACTCCTGTGTTTGCTTTATCAACACTATTTCACTGCGCAGCACATTAGTTAGTATGAGCATGAAACCTATGATTCCCCAATGGTGGTAGCATCCTTACTTAAATATCAAGGACGCGAGTCAAAAAGTGTAGATTTGTAGATTGCGTTATAGCTAGGTATCTAATCTTTAGGATGACAATGAAACCAAACCGCTCGTACAATTCCTAATCATAATTTATAACGCTCTAGAACTATGACGAAGAATTGTTTCTCCTACTTCAGCAAATTGGGTCAGAAAGTCATCTTTGGCGACTATATGATTAGTATCTCCAGCTAGACAAGTCATCGTGCACCGTGACATTTCCATCTAGCCTCCGATTGTGCAAGTGGAATGCGGATTAAAACTTACTTGCACAAGTCACTTTTATGTTCTTTTACATTCAGTTATTATCATGTAAATAGTGTGGACTCATTGTATTTTTTCAGATTATTTTTTTAATAATTATTAAAAGTTTTATCAAGGTTAAGTTAAATGTTATAGTAACTACTTGTTTTCATGGCAAGAACTGGATGAAACAGCGTAAAAAAGTGACTTGTTGTCGGTAGAGGTATGTTTTTCTCGTGAAATGCGTATGTTAAATGTCACCCATTTACCACACAAATTATCAATATCATGAAAAAATTTTACCCCACAATTCTAATTTTTAACGAGTTGTACATTCATTAAAAATGATAGTAAAATCCGTTTTTCCTGAAGTACGTGTAAATATGAAGTATTAAAGCTATATCTATATAAGAATCTGTCTCTCCGACTTCTGAAACTTTCTTACCGACTTCTGAAACTTTCTTACACCCAAAACACAGTAAATTGCGTTCTCGTTCAAAGTTCAGAAGTTGCTTCTTGCTTATAATCTGGTCCCCCCTGGTCAAATCATTTATTGCTTGTGAAAATGGTTCATGGAAATTGTTATGCTGATACATCATTTTTAGTCAACGAGTTGGGGCCAAGGGCATATGATAGATTTTTCTTCAATGAAAAATTTTGTGATTGCTTTCTCCGTCCATTACAGGAAATGGCACTCCATTCACATTGCGGGGTTGGCTCTCAGGCATTTTATTAAATTTTGGCAAGTAGTCAGATTCAAGAATTAGTGTCTCATAATGCAAACCTCACGGTTAATCTTTGTGAATTTCAAGCGAACTGTAGTGCAGAGCTTCCTACACAGGGAACACTTAATTTCAGTTAATAGACAAGTTAAACTTGTGAAAATGGTTAACCTAATTCAGCTTATAGTTACATATTTCTGAAACGTACGTGCTCGAAATGTCAATTGAAGGGTAGGCCACAAATGAAAATATAATAATATATCCGATTCATCTCATGCTGGCTTTTGGAACGAGAAATAATAAGAAAATTTCAAAAACACATCATAGGAAATTATATATCCAGTTAGGGCGAGAAAAACTATGTCAGGTTTTTGACAGTTGGCTGAGGCCTGAGAATCAGAATCTTAAATTTTAGTTCCTTATAAGCCAAACAATACATCGTAATTAATCTTCATAAATGTACAGTTCTGCAATTACTATAACTAGTAGAGAAATAAAATTTCATTTTCATACACAATGTCAACAAAGTTGCTTGGTTATTGTAGGCACATCATGCTTGTGAGATTGGTTAACCTTGTGACATTATGGTCCTTATCCATCAACTCAATTTTTTTATAAAAAAAAAATTGGGTAAATTTAATTTGAAAATTGATATAACGTGTAACGACCAAAAATTTAATTTTAAGAAAAGAGAGACAAACTTATATTTTTCTTTTCTTGATTTATTTATTTCATAAAATGTGATCATAATACACATTCAAAAATGAGAAAATAACATATTAACCCCTACTCTGATAAGTGTGTATCTTTATTTATACATGCATCTTCAGAAAATGATTAGATGAATTTGAAATTAGATAAATTTAAATATATTTTGTAAGATTATCTTCATCACTTAGTTTAATATTCCTTCTCTCATATTTAATCTATTCATTAACTCTCTCTCAAATATCAAAGGAAAAAACAATTATTATTATTTAAAATTCTTAAAAGGATGAATAATAGAGAGAAAAATAAAATTTTATAAATAAACACAAATATAGTATGTTGCTAGTTAACCCAGCGCAGGGTCACATTATGTGCTCCATGATTTTCAGTGAAAATTACTGAAGGGTAGGCCCCAAATGAAGATATAGCTGCAACATTAATCAAGTAGACATTACTAGAAGATCATTTCCAACCAACTGCATATTAAGCTGAGGAAACTACCACGAAGCATGCTTCTGGCCCTACAAATTATTTATTGGCAATTGAGATTAGAAGACCATAATAAGTCAAACAAAATTGCAGCCTAATTTCCTGCTTCTTTAGAAGGAAATCATCACTTCTATAATTAGCACTTGCTGTAGGATGGAGATGAGACAAGCGGGGTCCGCGCAACAAGTTACATAAATAATGAACTTTGAATTTTTGCATGAAATTGAATGGATTATGGATATCAATTCCCTCACCAAACAACCACCCTCGCGCGCGCGTGTATATGTACACATACCAAATAATTTATTTCTATAATTTTCATACACTAAAAAGTCTTATTATAACTCAAATTTATGATATTTCTTGTCTCTATCCATCCTAACCGAACTTTTATATATATATATATATTGGATATTATCTAATAATAAGGCCAAATTGGTGAGATAATTATCTCTATAATGATGAACGCAAAGGCATGAACGTGGAGAATGGTCTTCTTGTGGGACCCAAAGTTCATCTGCTAACTGCTAATAAGCGTGGTTTTATAGCTTTGCTTTTCCGTATTACTTTGCAAAAGCTTGGTTGCTGTAGCTCTTATACGGCTATACCTAATAAAAGCAACTTGGTAACTTTCTTCGGATTCATTTACACGGAGAAGACAGCTAGCGTGCAAGGTTTACCTTGACCAAGTTATTTTCCTCTTGGTATTCAAATCCAAACGTCACTGGAAAATTGTATCTTTCATCCTAGCTGAGACGTTGGTTAATTAAGTTGGAAGGCATCTTTGTGACATTAATTAATGGAAAGGGAAATTAAAAATCCCACGAAAAAAATTATTGTTACTTAATTAGCGCATAAAGTGAATCTTTAGAAGCATGCATAAATTTTGGGTCGTAACTGAGCATCTGCTCTGTTATACTGGACTTGAACTTGTTATAACAAGCTCTAGTTTACAGTCCTGTAACGTTTAATAAATTGATATGATTACTAAGTGCTGCTTTTTTCCCCTCTCTAATAATAAAATGTAACGAAAACGTGTAGGAGCAAGACTTCCACTTTTGTCATTTCATTAATAGCGGTCCATGTTCACACAGTCCAGCCATGGAAAAATGGAATTCTGCATTTGAGATTTTTATATGATAGTGATAGGAGTAGATATTTATTTGCAAATACTCATTCACATGAGTGCCACTAAACATCATGCATTGATTATATATACACTTCAGTAACGTGATGAATCCTGCAAATTTCGTCATCACCGAACGCATATAATAGCAAAATAAATAAGGGTGATCAGGAGAAAAAGTTGGACAAAAGAGTATAATTAATTTGAGAAAAAAATAAAAGGGTGTTTCAAAATTTCAAAGATATATATGACTCTGCTCTATTATGGGGTGTGACTCAGCTAATCAGAAAAAGACATTTTTCATTCACCAAAATATAAAAAAGAAAAAGACATTTTTCAGATTTTGCAAGCACTTGGAAATTGGATGGAGAGTACATACATGACCTCCCAACTAACCCTTCAGCAGCCGCTCGGCCATGCACAAATGTATGGTCAGACCTTTGTCAGGTATATATCTCATACGAAAGTGAAAAGAAAGCGATTCATTACACTGCACACCTCCACGTATTGTGCCACTGTGGCGTTAAATTAGATCGTTAAAAACATTATAATATGACCAAATACTTAATAATTTATTGATGAGCATGTCAAAAACTGCAGATAATAAAAAATATTCATGTGAAAACTAATAAGAAAATTAATAGGTGTAATTCTGCTTTGTGAATTTTGTTTGCTTTTTCACGGGGCATAGGGAATCTTCGTTGAGGGTCCCATGAAGGGAAGAGAAGAAGAAAGAAAGAAAAAGGAGATGGAAGTAAATGCATCTTGCACAGTGCCCTTTGCTGCTTCTTGATGTAAAATTGTAAACTGTTGTGTTACTGTTAGAGGCTTAGAGCCTCGTTTTGTGACTTGGGTTGGGCTGCTTAGTTAGATATGATGTGGGGTTTTCAGCTAATACTTACTAGCTATGGACCTAACTATCAATTTTAGATAATTAATTGGGTGGACAATATTATTTTCAAGAGACACTTGTATTACAAACAGGAGACTGAGTTTTTTCATCTATAAGCTCAGATGATCTTATTTTTATTTAGTGATAAGATTAATTTAAAATGGCAAATTGTGGCTTTCTACGTTATTGACCCATGTTGCATATTTGACCATGGCATGCAAGGAATCACCGGATAAGTACCAAGGCACAGAGTCAGCTGTTGTCGTGGTTTACAAGGGATCTTGTACATTTAGTCAGAGCGGACGGATTATGGTAAGGCACTTCAATTTACTATTCCTCTTTTATTTATTTATATATATATATATATATATATATATATATATTTCTTTTGATTTTTTATAAGGGGATAGGACTTGTTGACAAGTGGAAAAAATTAATATCAAAAGCCAAAAAAATGGTTAAGATAGTTGTCTAGGATTCATTTGAGTCTCATCATAATCCTGCCTTTTACTTTGTCTGTTTCACAACTGAAACACTGTTGCTGTAGGTGGTGTGATTCTTCTTGTTTCTTCTCAGCTCCACTTGTCCTCTTCCCTCTCTCTCTCTCTCTCTCTCTCTCTCTTTTACACACACACACGCTGTAGTGTCTCTACCTATGAGTTCTTGCTTTGAGAATTTGGGAACAGTTTCTTGATCGTTCTTTGCAGCTAGCTAACCGCAGTTGGAATTGTGAATTCAAGTTTATCATCTTCATCAGGTAATATTTCTTTTCCTGAATTATCTGTCTGTCACTTTCTGAGTACAGTTCTTTTTCTTTTTGAACTTAAAGGATAACAAATTCTCCTCTTTGTGTTGTGTCTTTCTTCCTTGACATGGGTTTCTTTCATTATTGGTGTTGGTGATGGTGTCAGTCCGAAAAGTTCAGCTCTGATATGAGTATGGTCATGAAACTTGCAAATTCCAAACTTCCTTGACTGCACCATGTTTTCCCTTAATCTGTTGTACCATGATTGCATCCTATCTTGAATGCTCTCATCTTTGCTTATCCTCAGAAGAGGATGACTATGGTCAATTGATAGCTCAAACAAGGTCATCGTCATTTTCTTTTTCTCTTAAGTGGTTTGTTTGGATAGATATCCGCTTAGAGTTGGTTATCAATTGTTATCTAGGTTGCATGTTTTCCTGAATGTACATGTTAATCAAGATGTTGGTATCATGAGCTTAACTGTCTTTTATTCCGTTTGACAGTTTGGTATTCCCTTAAAATTTGCGGTGAAAAATTCCGGTACAAGTTCTTTTGTACATGTTTTCATATAAAGCCTATCCCAGAATTCTTCATTCTTATTTGCAAAAGGACACAAAACTGACCCTTTCCATTTAAACTCTTCTCAATCTGCTAATTTTTTCAGTCATTCAAACATTTTGGCTGCCTCTAAAATGCTCTTAAGTTTTGCTTGATTCATTCTCGAAATGGGATGAATTTGGGGGAAACCAGATGAATATTGTGAAATATAACTCATTTTTGGGTTAGCACCTAGCAAGTACAGATTTAGTATTCTGGAAGGGCAGTCAGATAAAATGAAGATATTTCTGCTCATTAATGCCATTGGAATGGAGTACCCTTTGTTCTACTCCATAATTTAAAGAACTTACACTGCACATTAGTCTAAAGCTCTATGTGCACACACCTTTGAACCACAACCTTGAAATTGAAATTTTAGCCTGGGAATTAAATTTCGACAGTGCGATTCTGGTATCCTTTACAACTAGACTTTTGGCTTGAATAATAAGAGTTTATGACTTTATATTCATATGTTGAGGTGTAGTTTTCCACTTATTTTTCTCCTGTCTATGTACCAAGAGGCACCAGCTTACTAATTGATCAGGCTTGTGGCAAACAGAGGCATTACCTTTGAAGGAAGCCCTTCAGTTTCAACCATGACGACTAATCCATCTCCTTCTCGTGGAATTCATAAAGAAGAAAATGTTCTCTTTGAGGTGGCTTTTCTGAAACTAGCATTCGTTGTCATGCTTTATGTCTAGAAAACTATTTTGCTTGGTATGCTTAACTTTCAACTTCGTGGCATGCTTAGATTGGGAACACTGAGAAGCAGTTATGGGCATTGATACATTCTAAAGGCCTATTGCACTTTGAGAGTCAAGACTTGTACCGCAAGGTCTGCTCTAGTTATGAGGGAATAATCTTGAATAATCACACACATTCGGAACTTCAAGATATTGAATATTCTTTGTGGAAGCTCCACTATAAGCATATTGATGAATTTCGCAAGATACTCAAGAAAAGCTCTGGTAATGCTGATAGCAAAAAATCAGGAATGCCACAAGTTGGTGCTGTGCAGAGATCATTTAAGTCATTTCTGTCAGAAGCTACTGAGTTTTACCAAACTCTGATTGTAAAACTCAGGAAACATTATGGAGTCCCGGAAGAGGCTTTGTTTTATAAAAAGGGTTGGACTTCTACTTCTGTTGAACCAGATGTCATGCTGAAATGTCAATATTTATGTCATCGCTGTTTGGTCTGTATGGGAGATCTTGCCAGGTATAAACAACAATGTGAAAACCCTGATATTCAAAATCATAATTGGTCGGTTGCTGCGGCCCACTACTTGGTAGCAACAAGGATTTGGCCTGATAGTGGAAATCCGCAAAATCAGGTAAACTTTTCCATCCAATAATTTCATATTAGCTTTGAATCTGTTGCACAAGTAAGCTTTTATATCTGCTTTGTTCATATGGCAGTAACTTGTTCATTTGCAGTTGGCTGTATTGGCAACATATATTGGTGATGAATTTCTTGCCCTGTACCACTGTGTGAGAAGTTTAGCTGTTAAAGAACCTTTTCCTGATGCTTGGAACAATGTTATCTTGCTATTTGAAAAGGTAATATGATATTGAGGATCTTATCTTTACTACATTTTGTTATACTCATAATGTTTTGTAAGGTTCTTATACTGCCATCTCTCAAGTGTCTTTTATGATCTTGCAGAACAGGTCATCACCCCTGCAATATGCTTCCAGTGAAGTCTGCTTTGATTTTTTAAAACCTTCAGGGAGAATCAACAGAAAGACGAAAGCACAAGCAAAAGATGATGGCTTGAATAGTAATAAGTTTGAAGGCGAGAGCAATCTTTTTACAGACACAAAGTTATGGTCTCTTGTGGTCAGAACAATAAGTTTCCTCTTCATAACATCAAGGTATATCTTGGGTTGAGTTTATTTTGGTCCAGAGCTTATCTTGGCATTTTGTCTTGCATTTTCAGACTTCTAAACAGTCTAATCAGTTTTAGGTGCTCTACATATGTGCTAACAATGCCTGTGCATGTTTTAGCTGGAACAAGTTGAAAGAAGCAAGTTCACTGTTAACAGTTAATTATATTGAGGATTAAAAGATAAACATTTAATTACATATTATACAAGCTTCGGCGATAGCCCATTTATTAAAGGTAGCAGTATCATATGTAGCGAACCCAGCTTTGTTAGTTTATGTCAGAATGTGCCAGATTGAATTGTTTGACACGAGAAATTCCCCTCATATAATGCATATTAATGCTTATTTTTAGTTTCTTCTACATGTGTGCTGATGTCATTTACCCCTTATCTCCTGAAACAGTGTGGAGGAATTCCCTATTGCATTAGCATCTACAATTGTGGAGTTGGATAAAATGATGGAGCTAGAAGATAAACCATTAAAGAACACTTTGGAGTCCTATTGTCAAATGGATTTAGCTAGAAGAGGTCCTTTCCGAGCCTTGCAAGTAGTTTCTATACTCATCTTTTCCCTAAAGAATCTATTTGATAAACTTGAAAAAGATGAATCAGAAAGCAAAAATGATAGGCATTTGATGCAGCTTGCATTAGCTGCTGCATTCAGCTTCATGGGGCGTTTTGTTGAGAGATGCTTAAAGGCTAGTTCTATAAATTATTGCCCCTTATTGCCATCTGTGCTTGTATTTGTGGAGTGGTGTTCAAGCACACTTGATGCAGCTGATGAAGTATGTGCTTCTGATCAGATGAGTAAACAAGCTATTTCTTACTTTTTTGATGTGTTTGTTCAACTACTAAATCAATTAAATGACAATAGAAAGCAAACAACGAAGCTTGTTGATAGAACCCCTCTATGGGAGGATTATGAGTTGAGGGGCTTTGTACCTGTTGCTTCTTCGCATTTGGCATTAGATTTCAGTGGAAATTGGGAACACATAGACAATTTTGAAAGTGGAACTGAACTGCGTACTGAGCGCATCAAAGAAGCAGCAATGAAGATTGCAAGTAGATCAAATAATTTGCAGAAGTGGATTACATGTGATGAATTGGGAAAAGGGTTTTATGTGGCTGGATCAGATAAAGATCATGGCAAGAAAGAAATGAAAAATGTGAAGTCCAACGGCAATAGTTCAAGAGGGGAAGAGCCTAATCAGAAAATTAACAAGGACACTGAGGATCAAGGCAAATTGATGGCAAAGGGTAATCTAAGTAGCTCCAATACTGATGGAAAGTCTTTTGCGGCCGAAGAAGAAGAAGTTATTCTCTTCAGGCCTCTCACGAGGTATAATTCAGCACCATCATACCCTTCTATCACAACTGATGAGCGGGCATCTCCAAAAGACAAGGATGACCAGAACATGCCTTCTGATGATTGTTTGCGCCGTGCTACATCTCTGCTCATGGCACAAAACCCAGCTCAAAGCGATCCGTGGGAATTCCATGGCAACAATTTGAATTTCAGCAGTGACAAATCATTCAAGCAGCAAGAATCCTCAGCTAGGGAATCAAATGGTTTCAGTTTTCCTGCTCCAATCTCTGCTGGCCCTCCCTCACTCAGTGCTTGGGTCCTTGATAGGGGAAGCTTTGGCATCAACCGAAACAATGGGACAAATGGTCTAAGTGAACACAGGTTGCAGCCCATTGAGGAAACAGCCTCCTCATCCTTGGCAAGTCTTTCCATCAATAACAAAACTGAGAATTTTCCCATCAGTTCAGCCCAGGAATCTTCAAATTTCCATTCCTCTACAGCTACATATTCTGTTCCAATGCCTTCTGCTCCTTTATTGCCTGATAATGTTGCGTGGTTCACTGATTTACAATCTAGTTTTTCTGCTCCAGTGTGGCCAGATAACAAATCGGCAACAAGAGCTTATTCAGATTGGAATCCTACCTATGGACCACATGGATATGATCCTACATTTCCAGCTTTTTCCAATGGATATGCTCCACCTGGCAGAATGACTTCTTCAGAATGGCTGCGATGGTACAGAGAGAATCACAAATCTGAGAGGGCCACCAATTACATGCAGCCTACTCACATGAACACTCCTGGTCCTGGAAATCATGAAAACTTGCTCTATCATGACACTATCAGGTTTAATCAGTTTGATAGATGGGGTAATCTTATTATTCCTTTGTCTCCTAACCTGTACACAAATATGATCCACCCCCCAGGGCCCCCACCAATGCAGCCAGGTTTTCTGTCTTCTGCTTATGGTGCAGCAGCAGCAGGTGAAGAACACAAAGCCAATCTCTTCAACAATTTTCAAAGGCCAAGCCCTTATGGCTGTGGTGCTGTGACTGTGACAGACCTGAGAAATGAGCCTCAGTCTCTGCTAGAGTACCTGAACGAGAGGGAGTTGAGACTCCAAAGTGATCCAAACCTTAGAGGGCCTACTTTCATGGGAAATTAAAACTTTTTCATCTGAAACTTCTGTTCCACGATCCAACACCATTTCACAACTGTACACCTAGATGAGCTTGCACTTTGGTTCCATAGAATATGTATATATAGATGTTTAAATCATTTTCCAAGTGAGGAATTTCAGAGAAAGAGGATGAAATATCCTCCATTTTGCATTTTACCATGTTGAGAGATACACTGATTCATAATTATATGTTCGTAGTGCACATTATTCTAGAATGTGCATGTAAAGTATGCACTTATATATGTGGAGTTATCATCATGAAGAGTAAATCCCCATTCAAGAAGAGGGTGCATGTGTCCTGACGTAGGAACATGACTGGTATGTGAGAAATCTCATTCTCACGTAAGCCTTGTGACTTGTTAACTGTTTTTACATACATGCTCTATTCACAAAAACCATTTAAAATAGAAAATTCTCCTTTCTACGTACATTTCACTTATTTATTTTTAAACAGAAATCATAGACAGTCATAGCTAGTGTCTCATAAATTAACTCAAAGTCCATATGTCTTCATACAATATGTAAATTATAAGTTTACTTGATTTTCAAATATCTATGAAACTAATACTAATAAGTTATAAGAACAAATACAAAATATGCTCTATGGTCGGGATTTTGTTTGCATCTACAATGAAGCACTCTAAATTAAAATGACAGAAAGACTCACAAACTAAAATCTAGTGCTATTGGGAGATAGGGGGTTAAGAGGAATTCACAGCAGCTGCTTTATCTGTAAAAATAGGGAAAAAAAGAGAGAGGTGAGTTTTGTCACCAAAACTCAGTGAGTGAGTGTTTCCCTCAATCCACTTCCATGGGATACTAATGAACAATGTATAAAATCATAATAACACCAATAATACTTAAAGTCTTACATAATCAAGTATGCATATATATAATCATATACTTTCAACTTAAAATAATTTCCTTAATTTACTTTCATACTTGAAATCAACCAGCTCATAGTATACTAGCTCCTAGAAAACTCTGTGGGTACCCAGTTCCTCGTGAACAAGGGCCCCTAACTGAGATCTTAATGATTCCTTGTGAATCGTGTCCCTCCTGGACTGATCTATTATATATATAAATTGCCCCTCGTAGGCCTTGGTATCAAGGTTAACATTTGGTTCTAGCCGTTAACTCACTGGTTGTTTCTCTATAGCTACTATCTAAATTAACTAAATAAATTTATGTAAATCTGAGAACCTTTAAAACCTTTTAGTTGATGCCTAAATTACCTCTCAAACCGTCAAGCTTGTCATAGGCTAGGAAAACTCAGCATCATATACATAAACCAGTTCCAAAAATTCAGTCAAATAATCATATAGGTTTCTAATAATTACACATTTCATCAATTCTACGTAAAATCAATATAACAAATATGGTCCCATGGGTTTTATCGAAAACACATTTCATGCTCTAAAACCTGGAGTTCTAAAATATATAAACCAACAATAACCTCAAACTTTTTTGTAGAAATCTTTAAACTCAAGCAATAAATGATATCTTATGGAAATAATTCTAATGCACAACATAGAGATCATAGATGTGAACCCACTCACTTGGAGGAGTAAACAGTGAAGACTATATACCAACCGAACACTTGGAAATAGAATTGGCAGGAACATACGATATAGAAGCAATAGAACTCTAAATCAACTTCTAAAACCTCTAAATACTCAAAATCCATCTTTAACAAAGTAGAAAACTTCTCTTCTTTGAGAAGCATAGAGAACCTCTCTTAAACAAGGAAAACTTGAAGGAAATGGAACAAAACTAGCAAGATAACATATCTTTAAGCTTGAAGGATGGAAGATCCTAAGTTAAACTTGAAAGAATTGAAAGGAAATGGAGTTTTATGAGTAAAACAGGGTTGAGAGAGGTGTTTTCGGAGTTGAGAAAGGTTTGGGGAGGGTGGGGGTGTCTGGAATGATCTGGATCCCGAAATAGGATTTTTATAATTCTGTTAACTGCTGCAGCCCTCATTGAGCGCTTACCAGAGAGCATAAAATCTGCACCCACACTGCTTTACTATTCTTTGACTGCTGTAGCGCTTACACTCTCCAAAATGCACTTATTTACATTTATTAATTTGAAACATAAATGTAAAGAAGGAAATATTTCCCATTTGGATTCAAATAAAATATTAAAAAAATCAAAATCCTAATAATTCAAGATCCAAATTTTGAGTTTTAGTTCAAATCTGAGAATTCTTATGATTTTATAAACTTGAAGGCCAAAAATGAAACTTCTAAATGTTTCATAAAATTCATTAAAAATCACTCTTTAACTTATTTTTCTCTAAGGAATAATTATCGGACTTTTAATCCCATAAATATAATTTTATTATATAGCCCTCTAAGAAAGTGTTGGGTTCAAACTTAATGAAATCTAGGATTCATAATAACAAATAAAGGTGGCTGGCGTTTGTTCTTATTTGAAAAAAATTTCTAACTTTTTTTTATATTAAACCTAAATAGTACAGCATGATTACTGAAAGCGAAGTTACTAGATCTGGTTGCTGATATACTGAGATTGCATACGGTCAGATGAGAAATGTAGAGATATGTGGTGATAATTTAAGTGGGGTATGACTTATGAGCCATGTTAAATAGTTTATTTTATAAAGATAGTGATTATAATGATGTCTTATATGAAAATAAGAAAAAGGACAAATTCAGAAATAACACTATAAAAGATAAACTTTATAATAATTAAGAATAAAATGAAACAAATTAAAATAAATGCTAAAATAAGATAGGTTGCTAATTGGCTCTATTAACAGTGTCTGAAATGATTCTGTGTTTTTCAAAGGACTTAAAAAGTTTTATTTATGTAATGTGTTGAACCTGTTTAGCCTTTTGTGTCAGAACATAATTTCAAATAAATAATAATCATTGCAATTCTCAATTCAACTTTATTTCGGCACGGATGGGAAAGAGGCAAAACAAAACGACAAAAGAACCTAGGTAATGAATGCCTAGAGCATCAGCAAGCAGGGAGGAGGAGCCAATTTTCACATAAATTCCTTTTTTCTTTGTAAAAGAACCCGATTACATAGAAAAAATTTTAATCCGAGAGCTTTCCCAAGTCTCCTGCACAAGATCCATTCCATACCCATTATCAAAAATTAAACCTCTGATTAGATACTTAAGGACTTCATTTAAGTACCAACATTGTTGGGCCTCATAGTTACATAAAAAGTCCACTTACATAGCTTTCTAAGCCTTGTCCAATTACATAACTCCAAAGTCCAAGTCCTTTGGACCCAACAGAAAAAGTCCACTTCGAAGTTAAAAGAAAAATACCATAATAGGCCTCGCAGGAGAATAGTAGAAAACCGGAGGAAACTATGGGAAACGCAAATTTCCTCGTGTGAGCGTTTGGTTGCAAGATGGACTCAGATAGCGGCGATGTATCATCAGCCAAAGCAGTTCTACTTGGAGCTCTAGCTCCTGGTGTCAATGTCCGTAACCATCTCTCTCTCTCTCTCTCTGATTCAACCCTTTCTTCATTTTGAATCTGTTCTGCGTCTTTGTGTTGTACCCACTTGTGTGTGTACACTAATAGTAAATTCTGCGTTTTTTTGTTTGTTTTGATTTTGTGACCAGGTTTTTATTTGATTTGATTTCAGGGTCCTACTTGGATTACTTTAAAGTTGAGTTTTTTAATGATGGGTATGTGTCTTGCTGTTATGTTGGGCTTAGCTTTCTCTTCCAGTGATTCCCCTTTGATGCTTCACGTTACCTTCCTTGTTATTATCTGTGTTACCCTCTTCCTGCTCCTTAGCTGGTAGGTACTCTCATTCTCACCTCAAAACCCGCAAATTAGTGTTCATATTAGATTAGATAAGCCTTTCAATGCATCTGCTATAGAATTGATATTGAAATGGTGGTAATTGATTCATTGATGCCTCATGTTAAGATTCCCTTTTTGTTTTTGCTATTCGTTGTCTGTAGCTTTGTTTACATGATTCATGTTGTGGCAGGGAACCCTTTGGAATGAATGATCTGAAGTCTCTGAAAATGGACAGGGTCATCATGAAACTTTCAAATATTCTTATGAACTCTGCATTATTTGTGCTGTGCCTAATTTCAGATACAGTTCAAAATTCAACTATAGTGGTCATAATAAAATTTCTGGCAAATAACAATGGTGGGGTGCTAATGGCATGAAGGAAAGAGTATTCAGTGATTTTAGTAGTTATAACAGCAGCAGCCATGATGGAGTGGTGCTGCAAGTGGTTGAACTAATATATCAAGAAAGATTTCCATATGCAGTTTTGGCGATCGTGTATAATTCATTGACCTGAATTTTCATTTGCTGTTGGTTTTTCTTAACCGTATAGTTAACATTTGTCTTTGGAATTGTACTGAATTTAACTTTGTTATGCATATGGACATGGTTAGTAATGTTATTTTGGGGCACGCCTTTGGTTGGAACATCATAACAAAAATAAATGGCAAACATTATAAACTAAATTAATCTTCAATTGCATCTGCTGATGAGCTTCCAATTTTGACTTTGTTATTGTACCCACTCATGTCTTTTGTTTATGTAAAGCACTGTGCCAAATCATGTAGAATCTGGGGAATGATGTATTTTTAATATTATTTATAACTCATTTGAGGGAATACGTTGTAATGAATTGATGATGACATTAGTACTACTAATATTCTGATGAGTCATTTATGTTTTAAGAAATTTGAAGTTTCAAAGCTTACTAGCTATGATTCTGATTTCCTGTGCAAGTGCATAAGCAGGTAAATAAAAATAATGCATATATGATTATTGTTATGTCTTGCATGTTTATCATTAAGGCCTTCTTTTAAGTAAACTGATGAAATGCATTTTTTGCATATAAACTTGGAGATTGTTTGTCAGGTAGAGTTTGCTGTTATTTTCCCCATGCAGTACTAATTACTAATGCTTTTTCCTGCAGGTTTCTTGCACAAACTGGCCTAGTCACTGTTGAACATCAAATGCGTGAGATGGGCTTGGTGCAAAATGATCATTTAGATACAACCAGAAAGAGCCAATAACTATTTCCCTGTACACATTACAAAAGAAAACATAATCATAATCTACTTAGAGATTGGGAAGATTAATGTGGATTCTTCATGGAATGAGGGAAACATCTAAGAGAATTATTCTTGATGAATTCCTTCGTAGTGACTTGTGAATGGACAGCAATCAAGCCTTGCTCAGGATTCCTTCCTAGTTAATGACTCTTGGCTTTCTTCCCCTTATGCTTCTCTTTCTTTGGTTTCATGAAACAGGAACATGAACAGCAAGGGAACTGCAACAAGAACTTCATTTCCATCACAATATGCTATTGTGGCCTAATTGGAGGATTAGTGTATCTTGTTGTATTATAATTGTATCATTTTTTATTGAGGAAATTACATTGACCTCCCTTGCACCCATCTCATTAATGCTAATCTTTTTGTACTACAGAATGTTTAGATTTTCTTCCCTCTTTTCAAATGGTTTCTCCTGTCTTAATTACAAAACTAGGGGCAGCTTTCAAATGCTTTTCCCGTATGGAAAAGTGTTTCCATTCTAGTAAGGATTAAGGAATACAAGAGAGAGCCATCTTTCTTGGGGTCAATAATGTTGGGTAAGAGTACTAGTTTTTTTATACCGTTAGACCTTTTCTTCACTCAGGTTCGCATCCTCAAATTGCTACGAATTCATTACGGCATAGAATTCTGGCTTTTTGTTCATTAAGATTCTGATGCCATGTCACATAGGCCTGACTTTTTATCAATTAACACAGTGAAAAGATGAAATAGTTACCTACGAATTTAGCGGTTCAATTCAAGCTATGAAAAATGCTTTTTAAGTACGAAACGAGAATTGTAGAAATAATGTGGATAGATATTTAATATTTAAGCCACTAGCTTTAAACACTTGTTACAGGTTGGCCCGACTCATTTAACTTGTAAACTTAAATGAGGTGGGTTAACCTATTTAAGTGTAAGCTAGGCTTAAACAAGTTGAATTGATATTATGTTAGCATATTAGTTTTTAGTGTTGTTCTCTAAGTTGGTCAGATCCAATATCCCTGTGAGGTTAAATGGGCTAGACTAAACAAGCCATGTCCAAACAAGATGAGTTAGCTTGTTAAAATACCTTATATGTCAGTCATAACTATTGATGATTATCCGGCAATAAGGTCATCAGAACATATTAGAATAAGTGAGGTGAAAAATACTTTTACTTCAAACTTATTGGTTTGACCTACTAGTCTTATCAAATTAGATCCCAAATATAATCAAACTCAAGCCTAAACTTCAGTTTCAATACATTACATATTAAATTACAAAAATAGGAAACAAACTAAATATTAAAATCTAAATTCAAGATCTCATGTGTAAGTTCAACATATTGCATGATCAAGCTTAAGCTCATGCTAGCCTATTTAATCCCATGGGTTAGCCTTAAAATAGTCAAACCTAACTGGACTATGTTCACTTGTTGACACTTACTACGAGTTGGCTTAACTCATTTCAAGCCTAATGGTTTAGGCCTAAATGGGTCGGGCTAGCCTAGTGGCCATCCATAAACAAATCATTTTAAAATTATGCTAACTCATTAACACTTGTAAATATGGGCTGACTCAATCCACCTCGAGATGAGGTCGAGCTAGTTTGTTTAGGCCCACCATGAAGTGTTAAATAAGTGGGTAAATGGTGCTTATTACACTTGCTATAGGTTGGATCAACCCATTTCAGTCGCATGCCGAAATTGGTCTGGCTAGCCTTAGTTAGGTAGGCTAACATTACGCTAGTTTGTTAACATTTGTTAAAAAATTTGACCAAAAACCAAAACATTTGTTAACAATTAATAGGATTCATTTAACCAGCAGGTCTTAGTGAACTACTTAAACGGGTTCGGCCTTAATGGATTAAGCTAACGTGTTTAATCTCGTTGGCTTGGGTTAAATAAACCATGCTAATGTTATGTTGGCTCGTTAATATTAGCTTTAATCATAATAAATTTTTTAAGTTTGATTATAAGATAAAGTGATTACTTTATAATCATGATACCTTTATCGAATTAATCCTAAACAATAAATATAATATAAACAAATCATTTTATATTTTTTTTAGTAATTTAGTATAATAAACAATCTTTTTCATACTATCCAGACGAAAGAAAATATTTAGTTAAAGTATTCAAATATAAAATAATTCTTACATAAGTGATTATAAGAAAAAGCACTTATTGATATAATTTTAATCTTAGAGTTTTTCCAAATACACACTTAATATTTTGCATCTTTAATGCAAGGAAAATTCATTTTATTTATGGCAAATAATAATGGGAGGAGACGGCGGTGGAAGAATAATTTCTAATTGGATGAGGGAGGACAAAACACAGGTGGCAATCATTAGTGGGTCCAATTTTGAGTCCGTACATCCGTTCTCTGTCATGCTCATTCGCCTTCACGCGGTACATGCATCCTTGAGTAAATTATTTTTTATTTATAAGAAAGAAAATGATGTTTAAATTCATTATTTCACAATAAATTACTTAAACTCTTCACTAACTTTATCGGTTTGAGTAAATTATTTGATTTGAATTCAATTTTAATACATAAATGCCTAATTATGTATTATTATATTGATAAAATATAATTAATTTTTATATCTATTATTTAAATAAGTAAGTAAATAGAGGAATTTAATTGAATGTCTATGTATCACAATTAGTTGAATTATTTTATTCATGTAACATTCTAAGAAGTGAATATGAGATTTAACTTTATTTATTTATATGATAATACATATAATACATAACTTATAACAATTTGTACATATCAGTATATCAAAATTTGATTCATAAAATTATTATTATAATTTAAATTACTTTGACAGGTTTCATATTAATATACTGCCATCTAATGATAGGTTTCGTATTAATATATTATATATTGTCATCTAATTATATCTAAACATATCAATAAATATTATTAGCTGTGAAATCCAATGCATTAGTGGTGATTTAATTATAAATCTAATTAAAAAACAGGATAAAAATATTTCATAACATCAAATTTAAACTTTATTTTAAACGCTTCATAACTGAGTTAATTCCTTATCGTTATTTTTCTTTTAACCAGAGTAAAACCAAAACGCCAATAGAGAATGTGCATTGCCATTGACTAGGTCTAGCAGCACCTTTATCACTAATCAGTCAACATCAATTAATAATTAGAAATTTTATTAAAAAAAAACATGAGCCTAAACCATAGAACCAGCAAGTATAAAAAATAAATTGAAATAACACAGAAACTTAAACTTCTTTAAATGAGAAAAAAAATGTGAGTTTAAACCTAACTTCTTAAAGAATAACTTCAATTCCAAAAAAGAAAAAATCACATGATTATATTTCTATAGTTTAACAAATATACTTAAAAAATCTATATATACAAGTACTAGACTTGGAAGATCAAATTCCAAAGGTATAGACACCTTTTGATTCAAGTTTCTCTCTCTAGTTTGAAACAAAGTTGGCCATCCAAGAGAGAGAGGGGATATAAGGGTCTCCCTTATCTTCACTATTAAAAATACTATTTAAACACTAAAAAAATTAATATCTATTAAAATACTTAATATTTAAAAATAATAATAAAATTTTACATATTTTATCCATTATATCATATCTAATAATATTAAATAAATAACTTAATAGATAATTTTTTTTTTATTTTTGTGTTTAGAAAACATCACTCGTCCCGAATATATACAGCGGGAGCAAGTAACGCACTCGAAATGAGGCTGGCTCACACAAAACCCTGTTTTCATTTGGGCCACTTTTAAAAACCGCTTTTTGTTCTGTTCTGTTTTGTTTGGTGTTTTCTTCTTCCCCTTTTTCTTCTATCTTTCTTTTGCATGGCACTGTCACTTGCCGCTTAGTTCCTCACACAAACACACAACACTCTCTTCTCTTTTTCTCTTCATTTCCTCGCCATTCATTCACCTCTTTCAACTCTCTCTTCCCTCTAATTCTTCTCAATATACATATCGTATCGTTCTATGTGTTTTTTTCCTGGAACCGGAAAATAGCTTAATTGGTTTTTAGGCGATTATTTGACGACGATCATCATCATCATGGAATTGGGCTGGGACTCGGAAAAAATGTTTGTCTAATCTTTTTTTTTTTATTATTATTTAGTTCATTCTATTATTCGTTTTGGTTTAATTTATATATCGGTTTTCGATGGTTAATTTTGATTCTGTGATTTTTTTTTTTTTGTTTTGGTTTATGGTAGATTTCGATTGTATGTGTATGATTACATGATCAAGAAGGGAATGCACAAAGCAGCTGAGATTTTCAAGAATGAAGGCAATGTTTCTCACAGTCCCGTTGGTATGTCTCTCAATTGCGTGCTACATACAATTTATACACTAACGTTACACAAGCAAGCTGGTTTTAAATTGCGGTTGCGGCTGCGATAGTAGGAAATTGCTGCTAATGGGGCCACAATTGTAGTTGCAAGGTGCAATTTAAAACCTTGCAAAGAGCCAAACACAGGGTTGCTATTCAATTTTGTTTTGTGTTTTTCGACTGTGTATTGAAAAAAACTTAAAATTGTCAATGGCGGTTGACATGCATTAAAATTCCATTCATTTGTATTAAAATAAGTTATCTACCAAAATAGGGTTCACTCAATTAATTGAATCCATTATAAAAGGTCTTTTGAGTTCGATTCCTAGTGGGTCATTTTCAAGTGTCATTCTAAGTCCTGTTCTAGCTTTTCATATGCCTTGACTTTAAAATGGGGCAGCCTTTCATTCTCCTAAACTTTTTTAATTATTGAAGAAATAAAATAAACAATAAACGCTTCTATGATTATGCCGTGTAGGTGAGGGTGGTGATATATGTATGAAGTTCCTGAGCAATTTTTCTTTTTTTGGCACATTGCAGTAGTTGGTCGGCTTGCCCTGGCAATATTAACATTTAATAAATCATGAACTGAAAATTCGTGTACTTCTGCTCAGTTAATATTCTATATCTTGCTGAAAGTTGATTTACTTAGTATTGGTGAGCTCAGTTCATTTAGTATCCTAAATCTTTCTGCAAATTGATTAATTGAGTAGAAGCATGATTTATTCTTATTTTTAAATTTTGTTCAGTGCTTGATTCTCCTGATGGGTTCCTGCATGAATGGTGGTCTATTTTCTTTGAGGTATTTAACTCTAGGCAAGTGAAGGATCAGGGGACTGAGCCGGAATCCTCAAGCAAGGAGGTAACTAAATGATGAATGTGTTTCTTATATTTTCCTTTGTCAGATGGTGCATCATAGTCTTCATACATTTGTCAATTTTCAGATCCCAAAAATGACATATAATGCAAGCCATAGTGCCCCTCCTAGGATCCCTGAAGCTTCAATGAGTGAGCAGAGACCTGAACCATGTCAAGTGAACTACAGTCTTAACAAGATGATGGCACAACCAGCTATTTGTCTAATACCATCAACCGAGAATGCTAAAGAGCATCTTGGGTATTCAATGGGAGATGTTGGACCAAGTTTGCTTGATATTATCAATGCCAGTAATCTGAAGTTCTCGACAGGGACTACTTCAAAGTAATGTGTACAGATGTGTTTGATAAATTTTAATGTGTATCTTGTGATTTTTGCTTTCACACTCATGCATTTCCTTATTTATGCCTCTCATACACATAATCAAGTTTGCACTATCACCTTTCACTATGATATGAAATATTTTATATAAGGTGCTGTTAATCTATAGTGAGTCAGTGACACTACAACTTATCTACTTCATACTTTCATACCGCTTTGTTTCACTTCTATATGCAAATTCAACATGTTGAATCTGATTTAAAAAAAAAATTACTGTCATATTAAAGGGTTTCCAATCTTGATTCATGTTACTATTAAACGGTTTTTCATAGTGATGAAATGAAACAGCTTTCACTTCTGGTTTTACATAGTGATGAAATGAAACATCTTTCACTTCTCTTTGTGTTTTTTTTCTTTTTTTTTTACTATTTTCTTTATTTTGTCAGCCATCTACCACATGATCGAGACAAGCAGGTCCAGAAGCAATTCTTGAAGGTATATTCCAGCTCAGCAGCATGTAATAATGAGAATTGCAGACTTAGTGCATGGCACAATGGATCTCTTTTGTTAATATTTGCAGGACAGTGGAATTGGCATTCACATGGGGAGGGATATACCTAGGGACCCTCTGGAAGTAGTACAACGGACAATGCAGCATTTAGATGAACCTCATGAAACAAGTTTGTCTTGAACCAATTTTCGTATTTCTTGCACCTTTTTTTTTCTCCTCCTTTCACTTTGGAGTCCTAAAAGTCCTGCAGTTTATCTTATCATAGTTTCTTCACTTTTTTGCTTTCTGATACAATATGACACTGCATGTGCTTTGTCTTTGTTATTCTTGTTTCGTGTAGAAGGGTACAAATACGGGATCCCACTTTTTGCCTCCAATTTTGTATGTTGATTCTATAAAGTTCACCTTGATTGTTTTTCTTTAATCCTGTTTCTTCTTTATAAAATGTATACCGGTAAAAATGGCGCCGTAAATTTTTATGTTACACACATGGACACATATATTGTATTACATTTCCATTGATCTCATAGTTATTTTTTCTATATAATTCTGGGAAAAATTCTGTCCTAAATCACTAAAATTGACAATATCTTGTTCCCCATATAGATGTAAATACTAAAATGCATATTCAATGCTTATGTAACAAATTATTTTCCCTAATCTGATTGATGCATGTTATAATCTGTTTTGAGACCTTACTGGTTGGTTTTCTTTGCAGATACCAATGAAGCTACCAATCCAGTGCCAGTAAATGTAAGCGACAGAGTCTGATTGTGGAATCATTTTTGAACAAAAATTCAACCTGCATTCTTTTGTCCATTAACTTCCATTAAAGTGTATATGTAAATTCATAGTTGATATTGTCTCTTTTATCAACTGGAAGTTTACCAAGACCTGCTGGATCTGCAGAACCAGGTATTAACTTCACTTTTGCGAGCACCAAACTATCAACAACAGTGTCAAGTGTTGAGCACACAAAATCAGGAAGAAGTCCTTGCTCAAGTACGTGCATGTACTCCTAAAAGTCAGACTGTCACAGTTTCTGGAAATTCTTCCAAATGCAACAGTTATCATGCAAAGATTCCCAAGACTGAATCAAGCAAAAGGGATAGGCAGGTTTGTGGATTCATGTTCCATTGGTTCATGTGCCTGAAGACATATTTTCTTTCTGGATTTCATAAAACCTTAAATTCTGATATAGTGAAGGTAGATCTTGTGACATAATGAAGTATCATGCAAGGAGAGTTTAGTTCACAATTTTTTCTCTTTGATAGTAAAGATTGTTTGCAAGTTTTGAACTATTGGGATTCAAAAGTTCTAAATACGGGGACTTCAACAGGATGATTTAACAAACAACGGGAGAAGACAATACTGTTTCTTAGTGAAGTATGGTTGGATCAAAGACTTCTCTGAGACACTTCTAAGAGTATTAATCAGAACCAACTATGCTTCCGTGACTTCAAGTTTATATATGAAAGGAAATTAATGCAAATAACGATGACTGCAAGTCTGTATTATTTCTTCATTACCAGTGAAAGGGATTTAAGCACACCAGAACAGACAAGGGAAAAATTTAAAGGCGATTTTGACATTATGGTTTTCATGAAGATCCTTGTACTTGGCTTACTGGGTGTCTTATGATTTCATTTCTCTCTACTAGTATGCCATTGCTTGTCAATATTATTGAAGCTAGTGATTAATCTTTTATCCCCTTCAAGCTTATATATATACATTCTGGTGGTGAAATTTATCAAAAACACTTCATATGAATCTATTTTTACAGCAGTTGTATTTTTCCTTCTTAACAAAATGTTATCATGTTGACTCAGATGATGGACCAAATGATTAGGGATCATCAACCACAGATGCAGTCTCAGAATGTTGAAGTATGCTATTCAATATTTTAAAAATCAAAATATTGAAATTTACAATATTGGTAGCCGAAAATGAATTTTTGTGCTTATATATCTGCACCTGTTCTTAATCAGAAGAGCAGAAAGAGAAAGACAACCGTTTCCTTGAGACCTGGAGAAAGTGCCCCGGTAGGTTGTCATACCTTGAAAGAACTGGAAATCTTTTCACTCCTACTCAAGTGACTATGTTTAAAGCCATTACAATTGTTATTAATCCAATTTATTCAACTGCTTCAATTGGATTTCCATCTTCTAATTTTTATTCTTTCCATGGAATTAAAAACAATAGGATCATGTGGATGGAGCAGATGGAAAACCTGTGGACGAAAATGTGGAGTCTTTCCTGTCTTTTGAAAATGAACATGCTGATCATAGAGTTGTGTTCAGCAATCTGAAACGTATTTCAGCTATGCCTAATAAAAATGAAAATAAAGGTAATATATCTGATTAGAATACTGTGTTTATGCAATCTTTGCATTAAACTAGTAATATATCTGATAAGAACACTATGTCTATGCAATCTATGCGTTAAACTAATTGACCATATTGATCATAACGTAGAACTGATTAATAGACCCACTGGGTAGTGATGTGAGGTCACATCAATATGTTTAAACTTAGTATCATTTCAAAATTTTACAGTAATGAAACTAGTGGCATAGTTCCAGAGGAGTTCATGTAGTTAGAGCACTGAAAACCTTTATGCAGGTTTGAAATCAACTATCATCATCTGTTAGTTTGACTCCATATGTACTCTTCATTATAATATACAATAAAGCTGAGCTGCTAGTTTTTATTGCATATTTACTCCCCATTATAATATACAATAAAGCTGCTAATTTCATATACAAATTCATAGAAATGGTTTGCTCCCTCTCAACCCATTAATGAATACCAGTTCAAAACTTAAAACACCTGATGATCCATGCGTATGCAAATCTTCTGTTCATTCACACCTCTTGTAATCTTCTCAAGATGTTTCACACACATATTCTCCATCTTGGGGATGCATTTGTTTCAGATTTTTTAAAAAAAGTGATTATGAAACTCAAATTTTATATATAATTGAAAAAACTAAAAATTGATTTTTTTTAGAAGCCACTCTTTTTAGCTTCTAGAAAAAAGCTGAAAATTGATTTTTTGAAGTGAAAAAAGTGATTTTCACCCCAAATAATCCCAAACAAACGACCCTTGAGCCTCTTAGCATGTGCATATAAGTTGAATTATAAAACAATGCTAGATTTTTTCTTGACCCTATGTCTTCTTTTCCTTGAGAATACAAAACTGTGAATTCTTGACAAGGAAACATTCGTGTGGTAAAAGAAAATGTTGTTGAAGCTCATTCCTTCCATTCAGTGTATTGATGATAAAAAAATTTGTTTGTTGCATTACAACATTAATATTGATTGAAACTAGAAAGATGGCAACAATGGGTACTGAAATTGAAATAGAATTAAAAAGTGCAGCCCAATGCACAAAACTCCCACCTAGTAGGGTCTTGGGGAGAGTAAATATAAGCAGTTTTACCTTCACTTTACGAAAAGGTTATTTACAAGATTTGAAATAGAATTAAAACGAACAAAATGAATTCCATAAGGTGTAAATCTTATTCTAGCAATTATATCAATTAAATGTTTATTCTAACTTATTTTTTCTTGTACAAGTTTATTATAATTTCTAACACAAGGATTTGCTACCATTTGTTAGGTTTTTCATTTGAAGAAGTCGGTTGCCTTCACTCAAGCAAAAGCAAGGTTTTGTCCACCCATTTTTCATCGGATGGAAAGGTTTTGGCAAGTGCTGGACATGAGAAGAAGGTGATTAAATGCGATCAATTCCCATATTTGAGTTTACTTTATCCATTATGAATTATTACCTTGGTGTTTTCCTTGTGTTCAGAACATATTGTAGTTTATGATGATGACAGGTTTTCATTTGGAACATGGAAACTTTTGATTGTGTTACTACCACAGAAGAGCATTCACATCTCATTACAGATGTTCGGTTTAGACCAGGTTCATCTATATTTGCAACATCTTCCTTTGACAGAACTATAAAACTCTGGGATGCAGCCAGAGTAAGCTGTTACTTGTCTCTTTCTTTTTGTCTTAGTTATATTATATTTTCACAATGTCCATATAGTATGGAATATGGACATTTTCTTTCTTCTTTTCATTTTCATTCACTTTCTCCTCCCTTTGTATTATGAGAGGCCATGTTAATATGGGGCTATTTAATTTGTGTTTGTTTTTCATGATATATAGCCCACCAAACCGCTGCTCCAACTTACTGGGCATACTGAACAAGTAATGTCATTGGACTTCCACCCAAGGAAGATCGAGCTTCTTTGCTCATGTGACAGCAATGATGTAATTAGACTGTGGAATGTCAACCAATGTGTGTGCATGCAGAGTACTAAGGTCAGTTTTAGACGTACCTTTTCCTTTTGGAAAGATAATGTTTGTCAGCATGTTCAATTGTCTTAACCAGTGCTAAATCATGGTGTTGGATTTTGTCTTAGAAGTTGAGCTTTGCCAAACTGCATGATGAACATTCTTGTTAATAATTAAATGGTCTTAAATCCCTAATTTCAGGTGTTTGTGATATAAAAAAGCAAAACTGGACTAAATATGTCGTTAGAACATTGTGATATTTCTTTTATATAGGATTGAAACCCCCCATTAACGTGTTCTGACACTTGCTATAAAAAGAGGAAGCCTATAACCAAACAAGGATATAATATAATGTATTACAGGGAGGTGGTAGTAAACAAGTCAGGTTCCAGCCTCGTATTGGGAAGTTTTTGGCTACTGCTTCTGGGAATAATATCAAGATAGTTGATGTCGAGACTAATAGACTTCTATACCATCTGAAGGTAAGCTTTAACCCTATCTGATGTGATGCCGATTATAACGTATCATGATTCCTACTTCCACTTAATCGGTTGAAATTTGGGTTTTCCAACATATATCATGACTGAATTTCATTTCCTTCTAGGGCCATGTTAAAGATGTCCTTTCCATTTGTTGGGACGCAAGTGGAAACTATCTTGCCTCCGTTAGTGAAGATAGTGCACTTGTCTGGTCTGTTGTTACAGATGGAAAATGCATAAGTGAATTGCATTCCAACGGGAACAAGTTTCAGTCGTGCATATTTCATCCAGGATACCATAACCTCTTAATTATTGGTGGCTACCAGGTGAACTCTTCATTCATTGTGTGGTTGATATTCTAGCCAGTGCCTCTGCTAATGAAGTTATTATTATAATCATGATCGTTCAAGCTAACAAGAATCAGGCTTTACTTAACAAACTCCTTTTGCATAAGCAGACACTTTCAACTCAATAATACCCTTTTATCACACAAATTTGCCCGCTCTGTGTATTGCAGTCCCTCGAATTGTGGTGTCCAACGGAGAGCAGTAGAACATGGACGGTTCCTGCACACAAGGGATTAATCGCTGGACTAGCAGACTCACCCCAAGATGAATTAATTGCCTCAGCTAGCCATGATCATTGCGTGAAACTATGGAAATAAGGATATGGGTTCATGTTTCTTTGCCAAGGTGTAAATTTCCTGGGGCCTTTCAATGAGAGCGTTTGCTTTTCCGGCTAATTTTTCCGGGGCTGATTACTTTTTCTATAAGAAAGGGTACCGTACATTGCATACAGTATTGTCTTGCTACACTTTTTTGGGTTTGATTAGATATATATATTTTTTTAGGTAAAGTTAAAGTACAACATTGCATACAATCTTGTACACTGTGCAGACCTAGACGACTTCCTATAATAGTCTATTATAGACTTATAAATGCACAGAAGTTAGAAACTTCACTGGCTTTGCTTTCCCCCTGGGACGGTGGAAATTCCGTGAAACTGCACTACAACATATGGAATTATTGCAATTAAGTAGTTTTTATAAAAACATATTACAATTCCCTCCCCTGTTGAATGTGCAATGAAGGAAAGAACATTGCAATAATTTTCAGAAAAGGTCAATGCAATCATTTCACTAAATCTTAAAGAAAATCAATATAATTTGCTCCTTTCATAAAGGACTTTTGAGCCTTGAGTGTCATATAGACTCTCTAATTGATATGGATCAATTTCTAAATTAAAATAAACTCACAACCAAACGCTTAAACTTCGTAGCAAGAAATTGGACAGTAATGACTGAAAGCAGGCGTGCAGGTAAAAAATATCTTCAATTTTGATACAAGTTGAGGAAATAGCTTTAGAAGCCTTTTTTTTTTTCACTCCTAGAAAGCTTGCAATAAAAATGGACCACTTTTTTCACTCACTTATCAAGAGGTGGACGAGTCCTATTCTATATCACAAAGATTGATTGATGTATAAAATTCACATAGGCGTGAGATATTCCATCTATTTCCATAGTTCTTCCATTGGGATCCCACGCTGCTCAGCAACCTCACGAAACTGCCTCATTTTCTGAACTGCAACAACCGTAGCTCTGGCATTGTTGAGGGCATTATTACTCCCTAGTTGCTTTCCCAAAGCATTCTCAACTCCTGCCATCTCCAGAACAATTCTCACAGCCCCACCTGCAATAACCCCAGTACCCGGAGAAGCAGGTCTAAGCATCACCTTTGCTGCTCCATAATCTCCATCAGCTCTGACAAACAAAAATTTAGAAAAATAAAAATTGCGTGACAACATTGGTAACAGATACCCGAAATGAGCACAGTTTATAATCTGCAAAACTTAATTCCTATATAAATAATATGCCTATGCCAGCCTCCGAGATCAGAAAATGAGGCCAAGTAATCTGGATTAGTAAATGTCATAGTCTCTGAGACCTACAGGCTTCTATATTCTGAATGCAAGTTTCAAGTTTCAACTCTCATCAGGAAGGACCTTTTAAGAAGGGTTGGCCTAAACCCATTACTCTTTCAAAAGCAAGAGCTGCATTCATTCATTCACTCACTGTCGTGAATGGCATTCAATCTGTCAGCAACAATTTATGACATGGCCTTCTTTTCAGGGGGAGATGAAATGAAAAAGGATAAGAAAGAAGACACTTCAATACATCAATCAATGGCTCGAGTAGAGTCCAATCAAATCCTTGGAAGTAAATAGCAAATTACCAATATATTTTTGCGGGATAGAGCCTTTGCCACTGACATGCCAAAAATACAATTTCAAGTAACAACATTGCGAAGCGTCCTCCTAACATTAGGAGATCCAGTATGCAAAAAGCTTCCATTATGCTGATAAAGCAGTAGCTTGGAATTTTGGCGACCACAGTGTTCAATGTAGCAAGCAATCATTCATTATACTCTTTGAATCAAATCTCAAGAAGGCCTCCTACCTAAATGTGACATTCTAATCTCGAATTTTGTCCCCAATAAGAAGAAAGTTCATATACGTACATACGAGGCTGAATTATGAATATAATCTAAGCTTCCACACAAAATGTACACACTAATTCAATAAAGCATGCCATCGAGATGCACAATTTCAAATCCACACTCAATCACAAATCAGAAGACGAACCTATGCAAGTATGCATGCCACTAAAGTTTTAACTATAAATTATTACGCAGAGGATGAAACAGCTCGAGGGGATTAGGCACAGATTCCGATTGGTTCACCTAAAAATAAAACGAGCTAATCTTAATCTAAAAATTCAAACGGACAACAAAAGACAAAACAAGAACAACCTTAATAATAATTACCTGTGTGGGAAAGTCAAGTACTTAGTCATAGGGACACTGATGATGTTCCTCCTAGCATTAACAGCAGATTTCTGAACAGCAGCAATGACCTCTTTGGCCTTGCCAACACCAACGCCAACCTGACCCTTCTTGTCACCAACAACGACAACAGCCCTGAACCTCAACTGCTTCCCTCCTTTGACAACCTTGGTGACCCTCCTCACCTGAACGACCCTCTCTTCGAACCCATCCCTCACCTTCTCCTTCTTCCCCTTCGACCCGAACCCTGTCTCCTTCTTCACCTTCGAGTCCATCACGTATATGTCGTTCCCGAGAACGCTAACCCCGCTGTATGCGGGACCGTAGAGCTCCTCGTACGCTGCGGCTATTTCGTCTTCGGTTTCCAAAGGGCCGTCGTCGAAGGAAGGTGGGGGGACGAAGCCTTCTGGGGGTTCAGGGGGGCTGAAGGGAATGTCTTCCTCGGGGTTGACATTGTCGAAGAAGGAAGTGTCGATGTCATCGTTGGAAGGTTTGGCTTTGGCGATGGTGGTGAGAGAGGCAATGCGGGAAGAGGAAGAGGAAGAGGAAGAGAGGAAGAGTGGTTGGGGGGTGGGGAGGGAGAAGGTGAACTTAGGGGTGATGGGGAGGAGAGAGAAGCGGGCAGAGGAGTGAGTAGCGTGGAGGGAGAGAGAGGAGAGTGAAGAAGAAGCGAGAGATGCAGAAGGTGAAGATGCCGCCATTGGAGAGAGGAATTCCCCGTGCGTGTGTTTGTTGGATCAGCAGTCTAGTGTTCGAAGAAAAGGCTTATCTTGAAGCCAAACGATGATGCGATGGGATGGGGGTAACATTTAGCCTGCATCCTTTCACAATGGTCCTCGCTGGACCTCTAAAATTTCAATATGATCATGAGTATTTATAAGTTAGGGCTCAAAAGAGGATAAAGTATTTTATATCCTGAATAATATGTAATAATTATTAGGATATGTTTTTGTATATGGAATTTAGATGTTGTATTTACATTAATATGGTATTTTGAAAAAAAATTATGCAATATAACTTTTTTTTTATTATAGGATTCGCCAAAGACGGATTCAAAGATAATCTGTCAAAGTCAAATTTAGTATAAAATGAAAATTAATACAAAATCGGTTGAAGGCAGATTCAAAATCTGTCTGTAAAATGAAGATAACATAGAATCTGCCTGTGGTGGATTCTATAAATACTATATACAAGTAAATTTACCTGTTATCTCATATAGGTGTAAATCACCTACCAAAACATCATATACAAATTATTTTTCCTAATTACTAGTCTCTAAACTAAATAAATTAGTAGATTATATAACTTTATTTCATTCAATAATTATCATGATTTCTATTAGTGCTCATTTGACGCTTGGAATTAAGTATAAAATTGGAGCTTAAAATTGGAATTGGACTATCCAATTCCAAATTTTGTGTTTGGTAAGCCCTTTTAGAATTAGAATCATAATTTCATAAAACAATTTCGTAAAATTGAAAAATAACTAATCTAAGTTTTTTTTCCTCCCATTCTTAACTCATACTATAAAAATTGTCAATTAAGGAATTCTTAGGTACAGAACAAAGAGTTTTCTGCACAGTGCATATGTTATAAACCTATGCATAAAATGTTGTAAACTTATGCATAAATGTTGTAAACCGATATGAACAATAGAAACATTCCTAAAGGTGATTACCAAAAAAAAAAGTTGTAAACCTTCCATAAAAAAGTTGTAAACTACTGAGTAAAATATTGTAAATCTGTACCTAAAAAGTTGTAAATCACATTTCTACACTGTGTAGAAAACTCTTCCATCTGTACCTGAGAATGTACCTTGCAACTTTATATCTTATAATCTTTATAGTTCTCTAACTATGCCAATCTCTCATTGCCGGTTCACCACCAGTGGTTGACCGCCCTTTGCTTGTGACAGACTATCCAGCGTTGGTGGTTGCTTGCCTGTAGTCAGTGACCGACTGCCCTCAACCAATGGCTGATTGTAGGTGGCCGACCACCAGCCATCGACTCGCTCGCCGCCAATTGTCGACTCGCCTTGATTATTCGTGTGCTACAAACTTCATACAGTGAAAATGTGTTAAAGTTATTGATAAGATATCCAAGCAATAAAAATGAAATTGAATTTAAAATTTTATTTTTGGATCTTAATTCTTTCTAAGAGTCAAACATAAAAATTAAAATTTTGGGTTAATTCCAATTCTAACAATATTGGAACTGATAGAATTAGAATTAGCTCAGAACTACAAATTTTATATTTGGCTTTTACAAACAATTAGGATCCAGAATTCTAAATTCAATTCAATTCCTATTGCTTGGATATGTGATCTATAACTTCAAAATATTTTCACTTTATTAAGTTTGCGACAAACAGATAACCAACAATGGGTAATGGATACCACGGCCGATGCTAGCAGCGAGCGAGCTAGTAGTGGGCTGTCGATCACCAATGGTTAAGCAATGAGAAATGGTCATGGTTAGAGAACGATAAAGATTATGAATTATGGAATTGACAATTTTTAATGTATGAGTTAAGAATTGAAAAAGGTTTGAGCTAGTTATTTTTCAATTCCATGAAATTGTTATATGGAATTATGATTCTGATTCTAAAAGGGCCCCCAAACATAAATTTGGAATTGGACAGACCAATTCTAATTCCAAGCTCCTATTTCATGCTCAATTCTACGCCCAAACGAGTACTTAAAGATTTTATATTTCCTTCTAGATATGTAACATTATTCTTAATTTTGAAAAATTACCGTCCCTATCTCTTTTTTCATTTTTTCCTTTTGTGCTTAGCAAGGCTTAAAGGTCAAGTAAAGGAATGCAATTGTACAAATCTTTCACCTTCTTCAACTTGAATTGAAAGGCTAAACTCTTACAAATGTCCAAACCCCGGATCTCATAATATAAGAGTAGAAACACAAATGAGCACTAGAGCTCAACTAAAAGTGCAAAGCCATGACTAAAATGAGCATTAACTACAGAAGTATTAAAGCCCCTTGTGTTTGATTTTTTTTTTAAGTCTTTTCATAAAATTTGTGATAATAGATTTGTAATTCAATTAATTTTAATAAATAACCAACAATATTCTCTTTTTTCTACTACTTTTGCTTCTATTACAAGCATGTCTATATCTGCTTCTAAAGAAAGGTAGAAAACTAGTTATTTTCTATTTTTGCTTATAAACAAGCATACAACTAAATCCTATAAATATTTTTTTTTGAAAAGAAAAAATGTGATACCTTGGTTCAAAATGTCCCTAGATAAGTCTAATATGATCTTAGGGTTCCCCCGGGACTGATCCATGCTGTTGGAAAGGTCTCAAATGCATGAAAAATCCCATTAATGCAAAAATAGAGTTGTTGTGACCACTATAGTGGTCAGAGACTGCTTTAGTGATAGTTAGTGCAATGGCATCACTTGAAGTCCGCTAGGGACTGCTATAGCAGTGGAGGTGGGATGATCTTGGGCACTGGGCTCCATGGAAACCGCAAACTGCTATAGCAGTAGTGTGCATAATGGCCGTAGTGATCTTTCCCTTGTTGAATGCTATAGCAGTGCCCTCGATATCAAAACACGTCAAAACGACGTAGTTTCTTTAAGTGGCCCCATAATGCTAGAAAAATCCTTTCCCCACGCATGTTTAGCCTAGAAATGTGAACCACGCTTTCTCTTGCTCATCTCCCACCTTTTCACTCTTTTCCTCCTTCAAACCTACCTCCCTCAAGATTCAACGTAAGGATTTGTTAATGAATTATGCAAAGGTTCTTCCTTTTTCTTCCTTTTTATGTGATTGCGTGTTTATGTCCTTAATTGTTGTCAAGTTTGGGTACCCTCTCAATGTTCATAGAGTTGTTCTAGTATAGTTATAGCTTACTCGTGAGTTTTATTGCTTCCATGGCAAATGTACGCTGATGTCATTCTTGCTCCCCAGAGTTCCATGGGTTTTGCACCTCCCTTCGAGCCCGTCTAGCCGAATGGGTTTAAACTCATTGCTTTAATTTTGACCATTACAAATAGTTTCTATATAACATTTGTACTTTCCATGAATTTAGGAACTTAATTATGCCATGAGCAAGCTTTTTAAATTATGCCAAGTTAGAAATATATAATGTTACAGCCTTTTCATGAAAATGCATGACTTTTAGAAAATACATGGGACCATTGTTGATGCTTGTATGTCATTCATATTATTATGTCTTTTAACTGCTTTCAATAAATTATGAAAAGAGAGTATTTATTCAAGGAAATCAAATGTGAATTGTAAAAGTGGTGCAAAACACTCAACTAGGATTTCTAGCTTTGAGATTTTAGCATGTTGACTGTAAGTAATGTTTAGGTCGAAATAAGATAGAGACAAAGCTATGAGTTAATGACAGTAAATTTATTAACCTTGGTATACCATGACGCCTACAAGAGACAATTACTCTTCACTTAGACTAGTTTATAAGGGACGTGGTCTAAGTTAAGTGCTCTTATTCGCAAGGGACTGAGCATCGCCTTATAATTATTTAGCAATTAGTCTCATTTTAATTTCTTAGAAAATTATTATGTTTCCTTATTCTTTACATGAAACTGATATTATTATTATTATTATGAATAGAAATGATTTTCACTGTTGTATTATTATTTATATATTCTCCTTGTTGTCTCATTAATGGTTGTGGGTGAGAATTCACTCGGTGAGATTTAGATGAAACACGCCCATTTTTTTCCCTTACAGATATAGTTGTTGATCCAAAGTCTTCCCATATATGTCACGACCCGACCTGGGAAACGTAACCGGCACGTGAAGAGTCTCATCCTCACGTAAGCCTCGTGACCTCTGAGTCTCTCTCTTTATGTATAAAATGATATACTTTTCATTCTAAATTATAACTTTCTCTAAAACTCTATATAAACTATATATCTGGAATTATAAAACTGAATTACTAGATATATGAAGCTTTGCAAACCTTTTAATCATACTCTGAAAATCCATTCAACGTGTGAACTGAACCATAAGTAAATCTCTAGTTTATTACATAAACTCTAATTAAATTCTACAATTTCAAATCCTAACTTGTGAATTGAAAGCAGACATATAACTTTTCAAATACTGAAATCAAATACAAAATCTGAAAATAATGTATGGTTCGGATCCTATCTGCACATCTACTGGAGCACTCTACTCTAACAAAACTCTAACTAGGCCTTACTTCAAAGTAAGACTCACCACTGAGAATGGCAACGTTTGCCAAACCGTAAGCGGAGCAACGTCTGCACCTGCAATTATGAGAAGGAAGGGAGAGGGGTGAGTCAACGGACTAAGTAAGTGAGCTCTCACCCGTCACCCACATGGGACAACAACAAAGATATATAGATATACATGCACTGGCAAATATTTCCAATATTTACATAACATAGCTACAAAAAAAAACACTTTCCATACCATAAATTCATAAACAAGCATCTCTAAAACCATAATCCGTTACAAACCATTTGATATTCTTGTATATAATCTAGTAGAAAATATATCTCTATATTTATAAACTCATAGAAAAACATCTCTAAATTCTTACTTCAACAAGAAAATCATTTCTCATATGTATAATATCTCTTAAGTCAAATATTCTCTTAAAACATCGATAATCTCTGAAAAATCATTAATACTATCTAAAAACATAAACAATAGTACCCTACTAGAGAAACAGGAATATCTACTCTATGGTTCTTCAAGAACCAAAATTTGCTATGCTCTATGATCCATTGGGATCTGATGCGGACACCTAAATAGGTTCCATTCTATGCTCTATGAGATTGTTCTCTCGGGACAACTTGGTACCAAGGTTAACGATCGGGGTTCAGCCGTTAACTCACTGTCTATTTCTCTATAACTACCGTCTAGTCTCTAATACAATAAACATATTATTTTCTCTTAATCTCTGTTGTATACTCTAATCTGGGTATCAAACTCTTTCATACATAATTTCTCTATTTCTTGAAATCATCAAGAAAATTCATAAAATCTCTAAACACAATCATACTCATACTCTAGCTCTTTATAAAATCGTTTAAATATGAAAACTCTTGAAACTCAAAAAGCACTGGACTCATACAACTCTAGCAACCTGACTTTAGCATAACTGTGACTGTAAAATCATGCCCAAGGGATCACCCGCTTGCAAACATTCCGATTTCAAACTCAGAGTATGTATCTAACAGTCGCTAAGAATCATACTAAATTCCATATTTTTTTTGGAATATCACAAAACTGAATTTCTAAAAAAAAAAAATCTCTTTTCATAACTTGATAACTCTAATATCAACTTTAATATAAAAAGGTTCAAAATCTTAAAACCTCTAACATTATGACATAGCATTTCTATTTGACATATTTTTCAAAATATCTTAACTGTTTCTCTAAAATCATATTTCAAAGTCTCTAGTCTTGAAGCGTAAATATATCATAAACTCTTGAAATATGTTGGATAAACTAACAACTTATAAAATCATATGTTCTTGTAAGAAAGCTTTTCATTAATATGTATAAAACCTTTTTCATGGTACTCTATGCATCAATCATGGTCTCATGGTTTTCTAAGCATATAATCCATGCTCTTTGAAAATCATGCTCTTTGTCTAGCTTTGCAATACTTGTAAAATCAAATATACATAATTATAATTTTATCTCTAATATCATATTTGACAACCATCATACATAAAACATAGCTATAATGGAAAAACTAAGGCTATGGGATCAAACCCACTCACCGTTTGGAGTCGGGAGTATGTGGGCACCACCAACTTGACCTCCGAAGCATGGAATGGCATCAACAACTGCCATCGAGCAATATAGACTTAAGATTAGTCTCCACTAATCTTTAAACAACTCTAATCTAGCTTTAACAACATTGGAAGAGCATCCCCACATGATAACAATGAGAGAAATAACCAAAACCCAATCTAAGATTATGAAGGAATAGAGAGAATGGAGAGTAAATCTAATAACATATACACACCTTGAGGCTTGCGAGTGATGCATTGGAGAGGATTTGAGAGAAAAGGGGGTTTAGGGTGTGTTTATGTGTGTGTACGTGTTTCTGCTTCTGATTTGAGGAGAGGGAGCCCGACGGGTTCTTAAAAATGCCACAAATGAAACAGTATCATTTCACTGATACTGTGCTGTCACGGGTTGTTCGCTGCAGCAAACTTTCTTCGCTGCAGTGAACCATCACTCGCTACAGCGAGCATAAAGGCTCGCCTATTCACTGCAGCAAGAAAAGTTCGCTGCAGTGAACATGTTCTGCATAATTTTGCAGAACCTGGGTTGCAACTCGGTTTTGGCTTTTGGGGTTGATCCGGCTACTCAAGTGGGCCTCGGGGGATCCTGAGGCAGTACGGAACTTGCCCACAGACACATGTACCTCGGGTATTACAATATACCTCCTCCTTAATAGCTGTTAGTTTCATTTTCGATTGAGCTTTACTTTGGGCTGAAATGATATTTCTTTCCAATTATGTTATTAATGCTCCATTACATTGCAATCAGGATTCATGGACCATACATATTTGTATTTAATTACGTTGTTTTTCTTGAGGATTTATGTAACTACAAGTAAAGGATGTTATAGCATTTTGGAATAATTATTTTACTGTTTTGCTATTAATCATGGATTGATTTATGGATTATGATTTATATGAAAAGTATATATCCAATTGTTATTCAAATTATGTTAAATAAAAAATTATGAGTTTTCATACATGATGTGTCATATAAGGCTTTGTGTGGGTTAGTTTCCCACATACTATTTACATTTCCAAATCGGATCATGACAAGAAGGTGTTTTTTCCCCTCTGAATATTTCATCCAAACGAGCCCAATAAAATTAATTGATAAATCTTAATGTGAAATAAAAAAAAACTACTGACAACAATATACAATATGTCTCTCGTTTACATAAATTATACTATAATATTTTTACATAAGAGAAAATTAAGATATACTTCTTTTGTATATCTTTTTCCATTGTGGCAATGTTCTATAGAATATTTAAAATGAAGATAAAGTAATGTCACATAGGTGACTAATCTCATCCAGACGTATGGCTCATAGACGTGAATCTTGCCTCTAGCTACAAAATCTTCTTCATACACACTGTCAAGAATCGAACTACAAACTAGATACTTAAAGAGCCCAGCTACCTACTGGTTGCACTAGGCTTCATTTTCAAAATTGAGACTATACGTCCAGTTTTAGAATGACTCGTACTTATCCCTAAATTTATAATTTATATGTGTGTGTATATAAGGTCAAAGCCCAAATAGAACTAACCAATCAACTATGGAATCAACAAAACTAGAACCATCTTGTCTTGTAGATAAAGATGATCAACCATGATGACCCCAAGCATGACAAATCAAATATAGTTCCTTCTTGAAGCATGGAATGATGGAATAAAGTCAAAAGACTACCAAGGAAGCTTCATCGCTAGTAATACGATGTGTGCTCACCTCCGATGCCTCTTTTTTTGTGAAGTATACTGTTACATGAAAAATGAAAAGTTCATAATATAATACTTTGTCCTTTGTATGAACCAGTATGATTATCTTTTGAATAGACTAACCAAAAAATATTAAGAATTTAATTTTTTTATCAAAAAATTTCTCTATTTTAAATAATTTTAAACTATTAAAATAATTATAACACTACAATTCCTTGAATAAAAGAAGTGAAATTACTAGTTGAGAAGAAAAATTTAATTGAAATAGCAGTACTTACATTTTCAAACAAGGAAGAACATTTTACTCTTTGTTACCTGCATAACAAATTAAAAGAGAATCACACCTTTGGAAAATAAAAAATTAAAAAATAAAACTTAATTTAAAAGTCAGCATCATTACTATTTTATTTCAACTATGTATTTGCAAAGTAAAATATCCTCCCAAGAGAATCACTGTGCAATGCACTTTAAGGGCCTTTTCCACAAGACCTTACTTTCTGTTCAATTATCATTACTCCACCAGAAATCATGAGATTGTTGCCAAAAATATGGCTCAAAGTAACAATTAACACATACAACATGAATAATAAAAATTTGTTGTGTATGTATATACATACATACATGGCTTGTTCTGCTATACTCCTAAAGTAAATGGAGTGTGGTACACCTAACAATTAGCCATATTCACAAATATGGGTAAACATATTCAAAAAGTATTGCAAACTACACCTTCGGGTGTCTGGCAGTGCACCCATGCTGCTTCTATTCCCTCTCCGTCTTCCAACTCCAACCACCACTAGAATTGCCACCTCCATACCTTCAAACCCCACTCACCATCATTATCAACAACTATCATGAATGTTGCTCAAATTGGACACCACCAAGAAGCTACCCAATTGTCCACCACTACAGACAAGTTGTTGGCTCAAGCGGGCCATTGTTTCACACCATCACCAAAACTACCGCAACCGGTTGTTCATGAGAGCAAGAAAAAGTGGGGGATAGTTACTGGATTTGTTATCAACGGAGTAGTTGAAGGTGTTGCGGCTGTAGGTGAACCTATTGTTGAAGGCAGAGAGTTTGTGCACGAACTACGCCACTATGCTGGTGAAGTTCCTAGTGAACTCGGTGTACTTAGCGTTGATCATGGTGCCGCCTACCCCATCGTTGGAACCATAATTATAGTGCAAAACACTAGGAGATCAAGTCAAATTAGAAGAAGAAATTGAGAGCAAAAGATGGAAGAGTTTGGGGGTTCGCTCTAAGAAAGAGAGAAGCGTTGGTTCTAATTCTAAAGAGAAAGTCATGAAGAAGAAGAAGAATGGTGAAGGTTGCTTTTGTGCAAGCATTAAAATGGTAAAGCTTGGCTGATAGTGATAGGTTACGATGGAGGTTATGGTGGAGGGTAATGGAAGTGGTGTATTGGAAGAAAGGGAGCAGAGGAGGCTTATGTTGAAGAACCATGGTGGACCAATTATTAGTTGAATAGTGTACCACACACCATAGTTTGTTATATGTACATTAGAATTTGCCTACATAAATAAATATTTATGGATAAGGAAATCAAAACTTCTTGCATAACGAAGCCAAAAAATGGATTGTAAGAATTATTATTACATCAAGAATGAATGCAAACAATCTATACCTGATGCTCTTTTGGATGTAGCCTGCAGCAGGTTTGTTAGCGCCATTCCGCGTGTGCCTTAGGCAATGAGCACTTGTTTGAAAATTAACTGATAATGTTTGGAATGTGAGTAAAATGGATGATTAAAATAGAATACACAAAATTTGTGTAACTATTTTTGAAAGAAAATGTTCGATTTTGTTGATATTTTCATAATGATGCCATACTGAGTGTGTTCTGTGCAACACAAACTGAGTATATAAGCCCGGTATCAATTTATCCTGCATCGAAAAAATATTTGAGATTTGAGATCAACTTGATTAATGATACAAATCAATATTCTACCAGAAAACAAAAGGTGTATAAATGGATATGCACTTTAGATATGTCACAATAACTAGTCACCAAAATAATATCATTATCCCAAAAATATGAGGAGAATTGAATTATAAACCAAAGGAGAATTGAAAATCATCAGCAATGAACTTATGTTGGATAATGCTTTGCTCTATATAATTGCCCAAAGGGAAATAGAAATGGACAAAAGTTAATGAAAAAGGATAAAGCCTTACAATGCATAAATGAAGAGCGTAACCTTCCATCAAACTGATACTTTTCAATTTTGGCATGCTAAAGGAAACCAAATGGGAAAGAATATGAACATCATATTCATTACAACTGGGACACATGGAATTTGCACATCAAAACTTAGAGCACTCCTCAAATTATGTGATAAGAAAATAGAATTATATATGATCAACAATGAGAAAAGAAATTAAATGGTACTTTGGATAATGAGTTATGAAAAGCCACTTTGACATCTTGGCATTTATGAAGATGAAAATGGGGTGGCTTATCTATAAGCAACAAGTGATCGATAACACCTTCCTCTAATAAGCCTTATTGTCATTCATTTAAAATCCTTAACATTAAATTTGACCAAAATTAATTAAAAAGTTTTCTCATAAAACAAGTTGAGAGCTTCAGTGAATATTATTTAATGCAAACAGTTTCACTATAGTCAACAAGAACGTTATTTTGGCATATCAAATAATTGATTTTTTTTCTACAAAACAAAAGATAATATATTTTGACATATTGGCATTTATAAAGAAGAAAATAGGGTAGCTAATCTATAAGCCACAAGGGATCAATAACACCTATCTCAGATAAGTCTTGTTGTCATTCATTCAAAATCCTTAACGTTAAATTTGACCAAAGTAATTAAAAAAATTTCTCAGGAAACAAATTGAGAGCTTCAGTCAATATTACTTAATGCAGACAGTTTCGTTGTAGTCAACATGTACATAATTTTGGCATGTCAAATAATTGAATTTTTTGCTACAAAAGAAAAGATAATATATTTTATAGTGTTGTGTGCAATGTTTTATTTTTTAATTTATTTTGGTGATTTTGTTTAAATTTTTAATGTTAAAACTATGAAATTGTATTTTTATTTAATGTATATCACTAACATGTCCTCTAAGCTTTAAAGTTAACAAGGCTTGTCAATGCTACAGCGAATGAGTAGCCTCTTTCTAACCAGCTGGTGTTTCACACACTTATGACCCCTCTTTTAAACCCCAAGGGCTCGGGTTCCTCCCCAATTTGGAGACGGAACCAAATCCTTCCCCCTTTTCTCTCTTTTTCCTTCTTCCTCTTTCTATCCAAGCTCAAAACATCATCCCCAAGCTTCAAAGGTAAGTGAATATTGTTAGATTTTGGTTTCATTCTCTTCATTCTTTCAAAATCTAATATTGGGCTTTGTTAGTTCTTTCGTTGTTGTCAAGTGGGGAGTGCTCCCCCAATGTTGTTAGAGCCAATGTTGTTAGAGCTTATCTAGGGCTATTGGGAAATGACCATAGATTGCCCATGTGTCCTTGTTACTCCATGGCAGTTGTTGATGCCATTCCAAGCTTTCAAGGTCAAGTTGGTGGTGTCCACATACTCTCGACTTCAAATGGTGAGTGAGTTTGATCTTCTACCCTTAGTTTCATCATTATGAATATGTTTCTTGCATGAAAATTGTTAAGCATAAAATTAAAACAAAAAAGGTATAGAATATGAGATTTTACATAATTATGTCAAGCTAGAAAAATTATGATTTATGATGGGAGCATGAAAAAATGAGTTTTCCAAAACCATGGGATCATGATTGCTATGTTGTGTGTTATGTAATATGTTTTACATGGTTGAGAAGGGATTTATTGAGAAAATATATATTGTAGCAACTCTGCTTTTTATCAAATATGTTTTTTGAGTTTATGACATTATTATGTTTTCAATATTTAGATTTTAAGCTATGTTTTTTAATATTCAGTTAAGATAATTATATATATTAGAGAAATGTGAACAAGAGTATGATCCAATTTTACGAATAAACATGTTATATGATTTTCAATTTTTGAGATTATGAACCCCAGTATTTTGAACTCTGATGTTGAAGATTTCAAGTATATAGAAAGATATGTTAGTTTAAGTTTTGAACTTAGAACTTTAGCATATGGTACAAAGAAGTATGGAATTCAGAATGATTCATAGCAACTGCTAGATACATACTTCGTGGGCTTGAAATCGAGTTGCCTACAAGTGAGTGATTCCTTGGGCATGATTTCATAGCTATGGTTATGTTAAAATTAGATTGTTAGAATTGTATAAGTCAAAAACTCTCAGAGTGCTAATGATTGAGGGGCTCGTGTTCACGAAGGATGGAGTACCCACCATTTAGTTTTGATTTTTGATAAACTAGTTTTGCCAGTAGAGAAAAGGAAACATATAGTTAGTTAATAGCCATATGAGATCGTACTTTGGTACAAAGTTAGTTAGGTACCCATAGCTTACTTCGATAGAGTTTTTAATTTATAGCTTTGTTATTATATAAGTGTTTATTCAGCTTAGCAGATACTGTTTCTCGATGTTCTGTCGTACTTTCAGTTAAAAGATTTCATGTTTGATTTTGAGTTTAGAAATGCTTGTTTATGAATCTATAAAATGAGAAGCATTTTCCTAGCTAGTTATGTATGTAAATATCAAACGGTTTATGATTGCTGCATGTATAGTGTATTATATATATTCATTGATTGTCCCATGTAGGTAATGGATGAGAATCCACTCACTGAATCTATTGATAAACCCTCTCCCTTCCTCTCATAGTTGCAAGTATGGATATCTTTATGCCATTAGTTTAGTAGTTGCAGTTATCTTTTGGTGAGTTTTACATTGCCGTGAGGATTAGTCTAGGTTTATGTTAGTTCTAGAGGGCTCCAGTAGATTTGCAGGCAGGATTCGAGCCACGCATGTATTTTAAGACATTAAAGTTATTTTCAAAGTTTATGTATTTCCCCTATATGCTTCCAAAATTTAAGTATGGATTTCAAATTGCTGAATTTGATTAGATTATGTAATAAGTCAGCTATGTAGTTATGATTTGGTTTTCAGAGGTTAAGTAGGTTTTCAGATTTAGAATAATATCATGTGATGAATTAGTTTATGATTTCATTATTGGCAAAATGGATTCAAAAGGGATTTTCAGAGCTTGAATATCAAATACTTCTAGTTTTATAAATATAAATAACATGTTTTGAACAGAGAAATAGATATTAATTTAGAAGAAAAATCATGTTTTAAGGATAATATTATACTATTATATGCATATAGAGAAACATGTCACCCATAAGGCTTGCAAGGGGATAAGATTCCTCACGTGTCGATCATGTTTCCAAGTCGAGTCGTGACAAGTGGGTTTGTCTGCAAACCTATAGATCAGGCTCGTTTAGCCTACGGGATAAGTGATGAGGACCAAAAAGTCCACGAGTTAGCGGACTAAAATTTTTCTAGTCTATTTTCGTGCCGGTTGCAAGTTAAATGGGTTAGTCTGTGGATCACGGCTCATATACACAGCTCTATTGGCAACATGGGTGGGTCCTAATAGACCCTATGGCTGTACTTGACTTGCATAGTAACACGTGGACTGATATATTATCCAAATAAGCTTAACAAAATTAATTGATAAATCTTAATGTGAAATTAAAAACAACTAACAACAATATACAATATGTCTCTTGTTTCCATAAATTATACTATAATATTTTTACATAAGAAAAAATTAAGATATTCTTCTTTTGTATATATCTTTACATAGTGACAATATTCTATAGAATATTTAAAATGAAGATAAAGCAATATCACATAAGTGACTAATCACATTAATGAGTATAGCTCATAGATGTGGTATTGTCTCTAGGCATGAAATCTTCTTCATACATATCATCAGGAATCGACTCCATGACTAGATGCTTAAGGAGTTCAGCGAACTACCAATTATATTTAGCCTCGTGTTTCAAAATTGAGACTATATATACAATGCCTTAGAATGGCTCATACTTATCCCTAAATTTATAACTTATATGTGTATGTATATAGGGTCAAGCGCAAATAGAACTAAACAATCAACTATGGAATCAACAAAACTAGAACCATCTTTTCTGCAGATGCCGATGATCAATCACGATGACCTCGAGCATGACAAATCAAGTATAGTTCCTTCTTGAAGCATAGAATGATGGTATAAACTCAAAGACTACCAAGAAAGCTTCATCGCTAGTAATACAATGTGTGCTCACCTTTGATGCCTCTTTTTTCATGAAATATGCTGTTACATAAGAAACAAAACATTAAGAGTATAATACTTTATCCTCTAAATGAATCAGTATGATTGTCTTTTAATGGACTAACCAAAAAATATTAAGTATTTTATGTTTATTAAAAATTTTCTCTATTTTAAATAATTTAAAACTATTAAAAAATTGTTAAGATATAACACCATATACAACTCCCTGAATGAAAGAAATAAATCAATAGTTGTTGAGAAGTAAAATTTAATTGAAATATTGTTACTTACATTTTCAAACAAGTAAGAACATTTCGCTTTGTTACCTGCATAACAAAAGAGAATCACACTTTGTAAAACATAATAAAACTTAATTTAGAAGTCAACATCGATCACTATGCAATGCACTCCAAAGGCATTTTCCATAAGACCTCACTTTTTGTTCAATTATCATTACTCCACTACAAATCATGAGACTATTGCCAAAAATATGACTTGGAGCACAATTAACATTTAACGTCAAACAACATGAATAATCAAACATTGATAAGTGAATAGAACTCATGCAAGAATTATAATTATTACATCAGGAATTAATGGAAATATGTGATACCCGAGGTATACGTGTCAGTAGGTAGATTCTGTGCAACCTTAGGGTCCACAGGACTCACTTATAGTGCCGAGTCCTGAATTTCGCTAAGTTTGGATCCTACACCTCCTTGGAAGACTATAAAATAAAATCACATTCTTAGGATCAAAAGTCTCGGTAATTATTTTTAGAAGGAAAATAAGTTAAGGAGCGATAATAAATTTTATGATATTTTTAAACATTTTGTTTTTAGCTCACAAATTTAGAAAATCTTGAAGATTCCGGGATTTGAACTAAAATCCAAAATTTGGATTTTGATTTGTTGGGATTTTGACTTTTACGATATTTTATTTGAATTCAAATAAAGGTATTTCCTCATTTACATTTGTGTTTTAAATTTAATGGAGAGTAAAATATATGAGGACAGTAAATAAGTGAGTGTTGAGACAACCTAGATGCCAAAGCAATTTGAGTGTTGTTGCTGTGGAATTCTACAAAATAGACTCGCTGTAACAAGTTGTTGTTTTCCCCGATTCGCTGTAGTGAGCTTTACTCGCTGCAGCGAGCACCCCGTATCAACACACTATTAGGGAAATGACATCGTTTCATTTTTGCCCATTTTAAAACCCCAGTCGGGCTCCCCCTCTCCCCACAAAAGAAGCAGAAATTGAAACACACACACACGTACTAAACTATCTTTTCCTCTTTTTTCTCCAATATCACTCCAATCTAACTCCCTCAAATCATTAAGGTATGTATATATTGTTAGATTTTATCTCCATTCTTTCACATTTTTAGTATGGTATTGTTAATTCTCTTATTATTTCAAGTGGAGGTGCTCCCTCAAAGTTGTTGGTGTATGTTTAGGGTAATCTAGAGCTTCCCACAGGTTGTTGATGAATTTTATGGTTTCAGTAGCAGATATTGGTGTCATTCCTCCTCCTTGGAGTTCCTGTGGTGTTGGTACTTCATAGTCTACCTTTCCAGGTAAGTGGGTTTGATCTAATGGCCTTAGTTTAGTCATTATATTATTATTTGCTAGCATTACAAAGTATTTAGAGAATTGGAAAAATAGATTCTTATACAATATGGCTTTATGTAAAAACATGCTTTAACTAGAAATGCTCCGTTTGAACTTATGCACGAAATTATGATTTTAGAAAATGCATGAGACCATAATTATTCCATAAAAGGCTTTGTATAATTAAATTCATGAATTAATTTGATTATGATAAGTTGAAATTTATTATGATTTACGAAATGAGATTTAAGGCTTTGTGCTTGTTATAATAGTTGAGAAATGTTGAACAAGAAATATACAATTCTTTTTTTACGATTTCAACTGGTTTTAGATTAGAGAGTTACTGAGAGGAATAGAACTGTGAGTTAATAGTTGTTATTCTGTTAACTTGAATATACCAAGGCCCACCAGAGACAAACCATCATTGAGTTAGATCAGTCCGCTAGGGATGCGATTCGCTAGGGACCGTTGAAATCTCATTAGTTAGGGGCTCTTGTTCGCTAGGGACCGAGCACCCTCCCTACAATTGATGAATATTTTGTTCCCTTATGCAATTTTTAAAAAGATAAAGATTATAATTAATATATAAAGTAAATAGATATGTTTATAAATGCTGCATTATTATTATTATTATTATTATTATTATTATTATTATTATTTATTTACAATATTTTCTTGTCTCATGCACTCTTATGAGTAAGGATCTACTCACTGAGTTTTGGTTATAAAACTCATCCTTCTCGTCTTTTTTTTCCTTATAGATACAGGTGTAGTATAGGATCTTCCTCTTCCTCCTTCTCAACATTAGATATCTTCAGCTTTGGTAAGCTTCATATTGGAGTGAAGTTTGATTATTTATATAGAGTGCTCTAATAATATGACGGGTAAGGTCTCGGACCACATACATAGATATATGTTCATGTTTTGTGTTTTGTATACCATGATTCTTTTGTATCAAAAATGATTTAGTATTCATGGTTTATTTTATAATGAGCAACTCAGATTGAATTATGCCATAATTACAAAATTTTAGATTTTATTTATGGAAAAAGTACTATTCAGTTTCTTTACATATTTTATATATATAGAGATTTATTTATGAATTGAAATTGATTTATGAATAAAGTATGCATATAGTATAGTGCAACTATCACGAGACTTATATGAGGATGAGATTCCTCACGTACCAGTCATGATCCAAATCAGGTTGTAACAAAATAATCTATACCTAACACTCTTTTGGATGTAGTCTAAGACATTTGTTAGTGCCAATCTGCATGTGCTTCAGGCAATGAACTCTTGTTTGAAAATTATATAAATGTAGCGACGTAATGTTTGGAATGTGAGTAAACAAGGTGATTAAAATAGAATGCACAAAATTTGTGATTCTATTTTTGAAAGAAAATCTTATATTTTGTTGATATTTTCATGATGATGTCATGCTGAGTGTGTTTTGGGCAATACAAACTGAGTATATAAGCCAGACATCAATTTATCTTGCATCGATAAAATATTTAAGAGATTTGAGCTCAACTTGATTAACGATAGAAATCATTATTCTACAAGAAAATAAGGGGTGTATGAATGGATATGCACTTTAGATATGTCACAATAACTAGTCCTAAAAACTAAATGATCATTCCAAAAACATGACGAAAATTGAATTATAAAGCAAAGGAGAATTGAAAATCATGAGCAACAAGCTTATGTTGGAAAATACTATGTTCTATATAATTGCCCAAAAGAGAAATAAGACAAAAGTTAATATAAAAGGTTAAAGCCTTACAATGCATGAATGAAGAGCATAACCTTCCATGGAACTAACACTTTTCAATTTTGGCATACTAAGGAAACCAAATGGGGAAGAATATGAACATCATATTCATTACACCTTTACACATGGAATTTGCACATCAAAACTCGGAGCACTTCTCAAATTATGTGATAAGAAAATAGAAGAATATATGATCAACAATGAGAAAAGAAATGGTATTTTGGATAATGAGTTATGAAAAGCCTCTTTGACATCTTGGTATTATAAAGATGAAAATGGGATAGATTATATATAAGCAACAAGTGATTGATAACACCTTCCTCATATAAGCCTTATTGCTATTCATTTAAAATCCTTGACATTAAATTTGACCAAAACTAATTGATAACTTTTCTTAGGAAAACAAGTTGAGAGCTTCGATCAATATTACTTAATCCAAATAGTTTCATTGTAATCAACATTTATGTTATTTTGCCATATCAAATAATTGAATTTTTTGCTACCAAACAGAAGATAATATATTTTGGCATATTTGCATTTATAAACAAGAAAATGAGGTAGTTTATCTATAACACAAATGATCGATAACACCTTTCTCAGATAAGTCTTGTTGTCAGTCATTCAAAATCATTAACATTAAATTTGACAAAAGCTAATTAAAATTTTTGCTCATGAGACAAGTTAAGAGCTTTAGTCAATATTACGTAATGCAGACAGTTTCATTGTAGTACTAGTAAGCATCTACATAGTTTTGGCATATTAAATAATTCATTTTTTTTCGCTACAAAACAAAAGATAATATATTTTATGGTGTTGTATGTAGTGTTTTTTTTGGTGATTTTGTTTAAATTTTTCATGTTGAAACTATAAAATTGTATTTTACTTAGTGCATGTAACTAACATATCCTCGAAGCTTTAAAGTTAACAAAACTTATGAAGGCAGCTAGTTTCATTGTTGTCAACATGTAAAATAACAAAAGCAATAATAATAATGTATTAGGGTGCATTTGTTTCATTTTTTTAATAGAAAAGTGATTTTTTATTTTTTTCAGGTAAAAAAAACATTATTGAAACTATACATATCAATTTCTAATTAAAAACTAAAAATAGATATTTTAAACAACTTTTAATTAGCTTTTAAGTAAAAGCTTATATGAATAGTTTCTATAAAAAATTTATTTTTTAGTTGAAAAATTACTTTTTGTTAAAATAACAAAAAATGAACGCACCCTAATATTTTTAATTTGGTTATTAATTTAGTCTTAATATTTTTTTATTTGACATCAATTTGGTCATTTAAAGTTAAAATTCAATAAAATGACTAAATGGATGTCAAAATTAAAAATGTTAGGACTAAATAGATGTAAAAAATTTTGTTAGAAACAAATTGATATAAAATTGAAAATGTTAACAAGAAAGAGATTGTTTACTCAATTTTGTTTACTTGGCTATATTCTAATTTCCAAAAACAAAACTGTATAATATTGTCTTATTTAAACGAAAGTTCAATGAGTTATTTAGAGTTTTGATATGTCTAGTCAGGGTTTAATTTTTGTCAATGTATATAGAGAGAGTCTCGTGGTCAAAGATAAAATCCAAGCCTGTTAGCTTTGTGTTTTGAGAAGATTAATCATTGTTTTCAGCTATGGATACCCTATGTTCACTTAACAAAACAAATTCAGGTATGTTTATGTGTTTTTGCCAATTATTAAGTTTTTTATTTTTGGCCAATAATTATTAAGGATGTTTAAGACTCAATGATTTGTTAATTCATGGAGCTAGGTTAAGGTTTTAAAAAGGCCCATCTTGATCTAAAGTCACATTGACATATTATTAATGTACTTTATAAGATTTTAAATATGTCTATCAAATAATATATTGTCACATGAGCCATAATAATTGATTTTTATACCAATTACTTAACAAGTTATTGAAACGAAATATTTTGATTAGACGATAGCTTTACATACATTAAAATTAAACTCTAAAATATTTTCTTTTGGTCAATATAATCCTCTTTTTATTTATTTATTTATTTATTTATTTTGGTTCTCAGTCATTTTTTTTTTTTGGTGCGTGGTTCTCAGTCAATATAATCCTGAGACTGAAAGGAGCTCGCGGGAGGAGTGTGGCCAATTGGACTTGGGGTCATTCCGTTTAATGGGCCTGGGCTGGTTGGCCCATTTTCATGGCTTGAAATCCAATACAAAGTCACCGGCTCGCTCATTCACTCAAAAACCCTAATTTCTCATCTCTTTGATTCAGCCGTTTCGGAACGCCAACAGGGATCCAACCACCAGATTTCACCATGAAGGTTTTCCTCTGAAACCCTAATTTTCGCGGTGCTCAAAATTTCTTGCTTTGTGACTAAATAGTGCAACTTTATCTATTTATTTTTTCAGTTCAACATTGCAAATCCCACCACTGGATGCCAGAAGAAGCTTGAGATCGATGACGACCAGAAGCTGTAATCTCTTCAATACTTTAATTACTCAGTTTTCGTTTCCATTGTTTGAGTTCGTAGGAAATGCCAACAATATTCTTGAATGAAATGTTGCGTTTATGCTATTAGTGTGAATTTTAATATCTCAAGAGTTTTGCTTGTTGATGTTACTGGGTCATGTGATGTGTAGTTACACTGTCTCATAACGTTTATATATATGGCATACTAAGGAATGGGAATGGGGGGTTTTTTGTTCGTGTGTTTTAACTCTTTTTGTGATGTGTTGTCCTGTTATGGTATTCTACTTTGAATTGCAGCCGAGCATTTTGGGACAAAAGGATCTCTCAAGAGGTTGTTGGTGATGCCTTGGGTGAGGTATGGTCTTTAGCTGGAAACCTTCAATGTATCCTGATTTTTTTTTTCAAAGAGGAATTTAGAGATTGAGCTAACATCTTTATAACTAAGCTATGTACAGGAATTTAAAGGCTATGTCTTCAAGATCACTGGTGGTTGTGACAAACAAGGATTTCCAATGAAGCAGGGAGTGTTGACCCCTGGTCGTGTTCGCCTCTTGCTTCATAGAGGTAGTAGGACTATTCTAAGTCCATTTTTCATTTATTTGATTATTGAGAGATTATAGTTAACTATTAGTATGGCCCGCACAATGTGGATATATTCATTCAACTCACATGTTCTGCATTTTTGTGCTGCACCCACATTGAATACTTTTTGTTAATGATTCCTGCATTTCTGTCATATAACTTGTGTTGCCTGATTCTTTTTTAGGAAATGTCATATATTTGTTTCTGAAGTAGTATTGCCTCTGTACGTAGGGAGTCATGACTCTGCTACAATCTTTGTTGGAGGCTTATTGTTGAGTTTCTTTTCATTGCTTACTTGAGCAGGAACCCCTTGTTTCCGTGGATATGGAAGGCGCAATGGAGAGCGTAGGAGGAAGTCTGTTCGCGGGTGCATTGTCAGCCCAGACCTCTCAGTTTTGAACTTGGTAATTGTGAAGAAGGGTGAAAATGATTTACCAGGTCTTACAGACATTGAAAAGCCAAGGATGAGGGGTCCAAAGAGAGCATCCAAAATCCGCAAGCTGTTCAACCTGTCTAAGGAAGATGATGTGAGGAAGTATGTCAACACATACAGGCGAACGTTTACAACCAAATCTGGTGAAGTTTCTTGTCTCGGTAGTGTAAATGTTTTATTTAGCTTTGTTATTCAATTAAGAAGAGGGGGATGATCATATCCTAAAAACAAGTAGAGGGGTCTGATCATATGAATAAAAAGGGGGGTCTGATGGGATGATGTAATTTGGTATCGAAGACTAGTGTACTAGTCCACTTATAAAGTATTTTCTTCTTGCCTCTGCTGCCTATTTCTAAATTGTAATTATCAATTTCATTTTTTTGAAGGTGGTCCCATTAACAGAGCTATGTAGTGTTAAGAGTTTAACCTGTTTATAACTTGTATTTTGTTCACAGCTTAACATCTTAGCTGCTTATTCGTAAAAGTTTCTCTAATTCAGTTGTCCATTCACAGAGCTGTGTCTATTGTTAGCACGTAATTGATGCTTTTTAAAATAAAGTATTTGTTTTCTTTGCATTATTCCTTGTGAAGCCTAACAAAAGTTGGCATAAGCTTAGGAAACTAATTACCATATCATCTCATTCATATTTGAAGCCCTTGTTTTGTATATTTCTGTTATTGGTTGAGTGGGGAGATTTAGCACCTTTTTGAGTAGGAGATTATTTTCTGACATAATTTGTGGTTTTATAATTTTTTGTTGTTTCTAGTCTGAGTAACACGTTTTTTTGGTTGCAGGGAAAAAGGTGAGCAAAGCTCCAAAGATACAACGGCTGGTCACTCCCCTGACACTTCAAAGAAAGCGGGCAAGGATTGCAGATAAAAATAAGAGAATTGCCAAAGCAAAAGCAGAGGCAGCAGAGTACCAGAAACTTCTTGCTTCCAGGTTGAAGGAGCAAAGGGAACGCCGTAGCGAGAGTTTGGCTAAGAGGAGATCAAAGCTTTCTAGTGCTGCTAAGCAAGTTACCACAGCATAGGCTGCTTTCATAAATAATTGAATATGATGAAGCTTAGTCTTCGTCCTAGTTTTTGATACTGTTATTTCATGGTACCTGTGATGTGGGATTTTGCAATTCAATTGCGTTCTCTTTTTTAAAATTTTTACTTTTGTTGTGTTTGACAACTCGATAAAATTGAGTTTTACCTAATTAGTTTTAGTGGCCTTCTGATGTGTAGCTGGTGTTTGTTCCTGTCTAGTGTCTACTTTTGTCACGGCTTTCTGTGCATTTCTGGCATTCATGTCTTAACCGAGCTTCCATATTAACACATCACACAATGATGGGAAATTACTCTATTAACTTGGTTTCCTTAAGTAGATAATACGCATACTGTTGTTTGTTGTACAGTCAACAAAGGGATTGGCTAAACATATTCTTTTAGAATCAAAGGAATCAACCGACATGCAAAAATCAATATTGTAGGATAGCGTATCTTTTGGGCATAGCAATAGGTATATCTTAGTACATCAATCTAATCAAAATATTTCCAGAAAGTGTTGTTGTTATGATTATCATGGTTAATTGTCTTCCGTAATAGATCATTTCAGGTTTTTATTTTTCGGTTCTTCATCTTTTTTCTTTTCTGTGTTCAATAATATAGGTTGAGAGAAAGATGTGGTAAAGGTTAATATATATGGCCCTAGAAAGTACTTATAGACCTTTGGCCAAAAAAAAAAAAAGAAGGTACTTATTGACAATTTATCAATGAAAATAATGCCAAAAATTGAACTTTAGAAGGCGACCAATGCTGTTAGTCCTGTTTCGGTTAACATTTGACTATTTGAGTGTCAGATCTAGCATGAGTGGCAGAATAATTTACCATCATTAATAAAATAATTTTCTCTTTTTTTAATTTATTGGTTATGTTAAAAAAGAGTAATTGGCACTCAAAAACTTAGTGTCTATTCAAACATCCATCTTATAACTATTGTATGTAATGGATATTAAGGATAGGTGAGGATTATATCACATCCAATGATTATAAAGAAATGATCTATTTAAACATCAATTTTTATGTGTCAAAATATCATTACTATTTGAAAAATAAGTTGAAGAGAACGCTTTTGGAATCAAAATCAGATATGACTAATGATGGGCACGTACACCATGTCACAGGAGGCTGTCTTAGTGATTTGAATTTGATTATTCAATCTCTCCGTTCGTGGGTTCTTAGCAAATATTTGCTTATTAAGATTCGAGGTTGGTTCCTCTCAACTTTAATTTCATGGGATCAGAAAGTATAATCCATTAAGTGGGATAGCCTTGGTTGAGAACAAGTTCCCTCAATGATCTTATATTTGCTTGAATAGGAAATGGTCCAATCGAATCGAATTGATCCCCGATTGAAAACTTGGGCAAAAGTGATCAACTAGTTTTATTACATCACCCGTCCAATAATAAACACTAATTTATTGTATTTTGCCTGTGGTAACACAACAAGAGTGTTTATCAACCTACGAGTGAAGAACGTGGCGAATCGCCGAGCACACGCGGCAAACTACATCACACGTGTCAACGCTCTTCTGTGCCACCCAATGTTCACAACATGCAATACTCTGAAAACGGTGGCAAACCGTTCAACCTTTAAACTCATCATCAAATTTTTTTATTTTTTTCTACAGAGCACAAAACAGTTGAGAGAACAACGGAAGTTTGAAGAGAAAGATATGACATCCATGTTCATTACAAGAAACGCTATGGCAGCCATGTTCATCACCGGAAACGCCCTCTTCCGCTGCTCAAAGTCCTTCCCTCATTCCCTCACATTCTCCCGCAAACCCTCCAGAGTCATCTTCGCTTCTGCCTCAAACTATTCAGATGTAACCAAATTTTACTTTCTTATATTAGTCCTCACAACAAATTTTGAGTTCAACTATATGATGAAGTTATCTCTGGTAATAGAAACGCATAAATAGTTTTATATTCTAACAATATTCTAACAATCTAAAATGCACGGACACTTTGTAATGGTAACTTTTTCGAATACGATACTTTAAGATATATTTTACATGTCATTAATTTAATGTCTATATAACGTATATTTGTATTGCAGTATTGCACCATTATCATGCAGCATAGCTAACAATTCGTTTCTTCTTTTAGTGGAGAAATGCAGCAGAAGGAACGAGAGATTCAAGAACGGATTGGGCCTATGATGCTACGAACTCAAGGCGCGATGCAGGAGACAGAGACTCGGAGATGGCGGAGAGAGCTAAAGAAACGATGAGCGAAGGCTATGACAGGGCCAAAGAGGGAGCACAAGAGATGAAAGACAGGACCAAAGAGTACGCACGCGATGCGAAGGAGAAGACCAAAGGGTACGCTCACGAGACGAAAGAGGATGCAAAAGATGCTGCGGGAACGATGGCCGAGAAGGCTAAAGAGTATGCTCGCGACACGAAGGAGACGACGAAGGATGCTGCGGGAACAGTGGCTGATAAGACTAAGGAAGGTGCTGATAGGACTGGGGAGACTGTGAGGAATGTTGGGGAGAAGGCAAAGGAGACGGTGAAAGGAGCGTGGGAGGCAACTAAGGATACTACGCAGAAGATCAAGGAGACTCTGGTTGGAAAGGATGATGATGATGATGATGATCGTGGGGAAGGTGTTGTGGTGGGTGATGATATAGCGGAGTTGAGGAGAAAAGAAGCTGGGAAGGGTTATGGTGAGAGGAAGGGTTATTAATTAGATTAAGACTTTTCTTTTTTCAAGTGTGATAATATTGTGGTGTTTTTGCTGTTTTACTTTTCAACATGCAGATATAAGTTTGTTTAACTTGTTTGTAGTGGGGTTTGTACCCCCCAAGAAGAACAACCAGTTTGTGTGGCCTTGTGCCAACACATACATCTTATATCAGGAATAATAAGTTAATATTCGTCCATATATTGTTACCAATCCCAACACCATTTGAATTAAACCTTTTGTTTTGGTGTCCTTGTGCGCATCAAAATCATGATTAAACCATTGTTCCCTCAGGTTATATGGTTTGGCTCAAATCAAACCTAGTGCATCAGCTTTTAAATCCTATGGACTAAGAGCATTTTTAGAGAGAATTTTCCAGCAGAAAGCTAAGCTATTTTTCGGGTGTAAATTAATCAAATCGGCACATATCTTATCCCCGTAAATTTTGAAGGCAGGAATATCAAGTTGCAGGCAGTGAAGTCAATTGATAGAATTTATGAGCATAGCTTTGGAACAGAACTCCAAACAGAAAATTAAAAAAAAAATTGGGTTAGAAATGTTTTGTCTTTTGTTTGCATTTTTGGGCAACTTCAGACCCCCCAAAAGAACTTGGAATGACAGAGATTGAATGGATCATGAAAGGTGAAGCTGGTGGATAGGGTTCTGTTTTAGTAAGGTGAATGGATAATGACTTGACTTGGTTATGTGTATATCCACATGACAAGTACCTGTTTAATATGGTCATCAACTCGAGAAGATCCCGTCGACTTTATCTTGACATCCTCTGCTGATGTTATTACTAGTTCCTACAGTTAGTCCTTAAAATTTCCGGAACGGGCTGATCCAAAATATGGTGCAAGCCATTCGACCATTTATGACAACACGGCAATGTTATCATATCATATTGTAAATACACAAGGGAAAAGTACTTTCAAAATGTATATTGATACTCAAGGAATCAAGGAGAAAGTCTTATAGTCCCTTTTGACAGTGATTGAAAAAATCATGTATTATCAAAATGTGACTGGGAGAGAATAGGTTGAAAGAAAAATTAAATGATGAGATCTATATATTTTATAAGTAGGATGTTTAAGTGTCCAAAAATATTGGGTGTTAAAATAATAAAATTGAATATTTTAACACGTAAGCTGTCGGCCATTGTATTAATACAATGAGTGCCACAAATGTAATCTGTTAAGGGTAATGTATGTTTAGGCCTTAGGGCACGAACAGTAATCATCCCTTCAATTGCATCATCACGTGACTTGGGCACGTGCCTTCTATCATTGTATCTTGTGGTATTGTAAATTCGTAATGCAATGTGCGCTTATGATTCACTCTGTAGTTTATTTCATATTAGACTTGTCTCGACCAGAGGATAAGGGTGAAAGGCTAAGGCCTAAAGGGAAAGCTAAGCTTAATAGGGCTGCAAATGACCCGATCCAGTTCAAAATGCAATCGGTATCCTAAAATTTGATTTGATACACTTTTTCCCTTCTAAATTTAGGTTATGTTTTAGGTCGATCTAAACCCATTTGAGATCAAGTAATAATTTTTTAAAAATTATATTTTTGAAATAATCGACAATAAACTATAAGATTTATATTTTAATTAATATAATATAATATGATGATGTTTTAAATTGATATGATTCATTTTAAAAAATATATTATAAAATATCTTTTTTTTCTGAAATTTATTTATTTTATTATATATAACCTAAATCTTTATATATCGTGTAATCGTCAAGCTGGCTTGGTCATTAATTAAATAATTATCATGTAGATTTGGGTTAAAAAAATTGGATTGGATTTGAGTTCAGTCCAATATTTTTACTCTCAATTTGAAATCATCTTGGTTGAAAAAAAACTTCCAAAAGGTAAAACACATTAAAATGTGTCCCAAAAAAAGCTGCGCATCAATTCAAATCCACTCAGAGCATTTCATCCCTTAATTTATCACTCCCTTTGTCATTAACTTCCATGTGTAGCTCGAATAGCTTTTCTAAAGGCTTATTTTCAAATGAAAATAAAAATTAAAAGAAAAATAAACATTGTAAAAAAATTATCTCTATTCAACCATGTTCACATTTTTTTATACATGAAAAAACACTCACAGTATTTTGTTTTTACAAAAAAATTTATTATGCATATTTAATATTGAACATGGATATCCTTTAAAGAAAGACACATAACCCCACTTATTAAAGCTGTGAAATATGTCAAAAATATACATCAGAAAACACGTAAATTCAAATATTTACCTTTCATTTCTTTTCCGTATTTTCTTTTTCTTCCATATATGAAGGTCTTTTTGATCTTTCTCAACGTTAATCTTACGACTTATCTCAACTGTTACTCCTTTTCTATATCAAATTTAATATTTTAATTTATAATTATATTGAATAGTTATTATCATTTTATATTTCAATTTTGTAATGTGAATACTAGACTAATAAGAACCCAACTATGTTTAATCGGCCGAAGTAGAAGTGCATTTTAACTTCAAGTGAATCGTATTTATAGTGTTAAATGTTCAAATTTCAGAATTGTTATTTAAAGAAAAATCACTTTGATTGGAATTCAAATCAACCTAGTGCACTGCATTTCCTTAATTTCTTGTCTCCTTGTCATTCCCTTTCATGTGTAGCTATGATAGCTTTTTGAAAGGCCTTATGTCAATGATTAAAAAAAAAAACATTGTAAAAATAATCTTTCACACATGTCATTGAAGCAATTCAAGCATTTCTAATGATCTATGTTCAATCATTCTCATTTTTTTTAATTCACAAAAAAAGGACGCACAATATTTTATTATTTGAAAATAAATTTATTACGCATATATAATATTGAGCATGGATATCCTTTACAGAAAGGCACATAACCCCACTTATTAAAGCTGTGAAATACGTCAAAAGTATGAATTGAAAAATGCGTGAAATCAAATAATTACCATATATTTCATTTTTTTTTCTTTTTCTTTACATATATGGAGGTCTCTTTGATCTTTCTTAATGCTCATCTTAAGACTTATCTCAAACCGTTAGTCATTTTTATATAAAATCTAATATTTTAATTTATAATTCTATTGAATAGTTACTATGAGTTTATATTTCAATTTTGTAATGTGAATATTGGATTAAGAGCCCAATTATGTTTAGAGGTATGTTATTTATACTCACTTGACATGAGACACCGTGCTGACTCACTTTTTATTCACTGTTGGATGAAGTGTGGATCTCATTTAAGTAGGATTCACATTCTATTTAATAATAGATAAGAAGTGAGTTAGGATGATATCCCATATCAAATGAGTATAAGTAACAATTTTTGTTATGTTTATTGGCCGAAGCAGAAGTGCATTTTAACTTCAAGTGAATCATATATTTACAGTGTTCGATGTTTAAATTGCAGAAATGCTACTTGAAGAAAAGAAATCATTTTGGTTGAAAAAACTACCTAAAGCTAGAACACAGCTTAAAATAATCTCTGTATTAAAATGTGTTAGAAAATCAACCTGGTGCATTTCATTTCCTTAATGTCTTAACCCTTGTCATTTCCCTTTCATGTGTAGCTCTAACAGCTTTCCCTAGGATTTATTTCAATGGATAAAAAAATTAAAAGAAAAACATTGTAAAAATCATCTGTCACACGTGTCATTGAAGCTAGTCAAGCATTTCTAATGGTCTCCATTCAATCATTCTCACATTTTTTTTATTCATAAAAAAAGAAAGCACAATATTTTAATTTTTTGAAAATAAATTTATTATGCATATGTAATGTTAAGCATGGATATCCTTTACAGAAAAGCACACAACCCCACTTATTACAAGTGTGAAATATGTCAAAAATGTTCATCAAAAAACGGATAAATTCAAATCTTTACCATGTATTTCATTTTATGTGTTTTCTTTTTTTGTTTTCCTTCTATAAATGGAGGTCTCATTGATCTTTCCTAACGCTTATCTTTACACTCAGATGTCCTGGTGCACACAAGAAAATTGCATTAAAAATTTTGAAAATTATATTTATTAAAATGTAAATATTTATTCCATGGGAGGAAATGCTACCCACTAACCAAAGTTATGAAATATTCAAGAACATAATTTATTTATTTTTTCTCATTTCCATTTTCTTTCTTTCTCCTTTCATATGAAACTCTCTTTAGCTTGAACTTGGACCTATTTTAATCGTGGATCATCTCCTTTGTGGATAAACAAAATTGAAAAAAACACAGTAATAAATGGTGAGACTAAAAATTCATGAGATCTTTGAGGAATATGTATGTGTAAATATTAACATTCTTTAATATATATATTTTTTGTCACAAGTTTAGGTCGAGGGAAATGTCCACCCTAGTCTATGGTCAAGATTGCCTCCTGACTCATTGATTACTTACAGAGGTATATACAGACCACTTATCAATAAGAGAAATCTAAGATAATGATATAATATTTTTTTTGACTATGTTCACTCTTAATAATAAATAAGATCTCTTTCATGAAAGATTTAAGGTACCGAAGTTTTTTAGATTATAACCCAACTCTTTCTGATAATATTATTCACAAGTCACAACAATTTAGCAATGGTGTTGCTCTATTCTTTGGGCTGGGAGTTATTATCTTTTCTTAATTGAGGGAACCCCAAACAGGTCCTAGAGAGTTCCGGCAATGTACTCAATAGTCCAGCATCATCATCATGGGAACTGGTCAAATGAGTGTCAAACTTGAGTAGCCAAAGAAGCACACAATGATGTCACAGATATAAAATGAAATGAAAAAAAAATCCTTTAACGTTACAATATGGCGCAGTATTCCAATATTAAATTTGTCATACAACAAATTAGCAGATTACACATGACAACAGAAGAGAAATGAAAGATTGAAGAACAGAGTGGCATGAGGGAAGAGAGAGAGAGAAAGAGAAAGCAGAGGAAACAGAGACGAAAAAGAAAGAGAGAGAATTTTAGCAGCTCTGACAAAGCCACCATTTCATTCATTCATTCATTCATCACTGTCACTGCCACCCTCCAACCTCTCTGGGGGCCTATTGTTATTGCATCTACAGCCGCCTCAGCTCTAATTCTCTTGTGGTCCTTCCTCTACAACTACACAATCTTGACCAGCTGTTGACCATCTTCACTTCTATCCTCATGTGTTTTCTTGTTCTTCTCTTTGTTTGTTTCTGGGTCACAACTGAAACTGAGTGAGAAAGATACACTTCTGTGAGAGCAGTTTCAGGTGGTGTTTCTTTCTTATCCTTCCCTAACACCAGACTTTTTCAGTGTAATATATACTTCATTTTTTCTTACTCAGGGTTGGTCAGAGATAGGACTCATCAGTCCCATTTGTTTTTGTGCTGTAATGTAACAATCTCTACATATCCCTCACACTAATTTCATGATCCGTTGTCCCTCAATCCTCCCCCTCCACCTCAGACTGAGGCCACTTCATTTTTGGACTATGTCCACGTTGCAATCCAATACACAATCACTCAAATAAACAACATGCATTCACATTATCCTTCTCTCCATTCACCCCCTCAATGTTTCAATTCATTATTAAAATTTATTGAGGAGCGAGATTATTAGAGAATCCATTGTTTTTTTAATGGTATACTATTGAATTAATACTAAATACTAGCAGATTTTGTTCAAAACTTTCTTAAATGAAATTTGACTGAGCTTAGTTGTAGTTTGGTATTTTCGGCTCTTGGTGGTAGGTAGGAAAACATGCACAAGGTAATAATCGCTGTGGTTTTGGTCATTGTAGATTCTCACACACATCCCAGCGACACGTAGAGCTCATTATACAGCACCTTGCAAACTCTCACATACCTTTAACTCCAACTTTCCCTTTAGACCCTGCATGCTCCCGCCAGGGCCAGAGCCAAAACACCAAGCCCCCCAGTTAATATGTTCTTATAAATTCATATGTAAGTCCCTGCCCGCACACATACAAACACAAAAAGTCTGACACAAATTTGCAGAGAAAGCAAAAGGCCAAAGCTATGGAGCAAGAAGGAGGTGGCAGAGGAGGTGCCGGTGGAGATGGAGGAGACAAGAATCAGCAGCAGCAGCTTCCGCCACCTCAGGAGACGACGCAGCAGGGAGCAGCTGTTCAGGCGGAGGTTCGGCCTGAGGCTCAGGGTCAGGGTCAGGGTCAGGGTCAGCCTCAGCCTCAGGCTCTACCTCGGCTACCTCAGCAACCTGTGCAGTGTCCACGCTGTGACTCTCTCAACACAAAGTTCTGCTACTACAACAACTACAGCATGTCACAGCCCCGTTACTTTTGCAAGACCTGCAGGAGGTACTGGACCCATGGTGGAACCTTGAGGAACGTTCCTGTTGGTGGTGGTTGCCGCAAGGGGAAGCGTGGTGCTGGTGCCAAGAATTCTCCATCATCATCTTCTGAGAATTCTGCTTCTTCTTCCCGCTCGAACCAGCAACAGCCACAGCCATCATCTCAGGATCAGCTTCTTGTTGTTCAAGCACAGCCACCAAACCTGACACCTATGATGGGGGCTAGAGACCCTCCTCCTTCCTTGGGGGTGTTCCCTTCTGTCACTCCCTTTTTTCAAGGTGGTCCTGGTGGATACCTGTCTTCTCTTGGAGTTGGAGGGATTCATCACTCACTTTCACTGAATCCATCACACCCTTCTGATCAGGTTCTGATGAACGCTGTTGGTGTTGGTGGTTCTAATCTGGGTGTTGCGTCTGGTTTCAATGTGGCTAATTCTACTGGACCACTTCGCTCCTCTCAGTACTTCCAATTGGGTGGGGGAGAGAGGGATGTGGGGCCTTTGTTTGCACCTGCTGAACAACAAAGCTTGATTCCATCAACCATGGCTGCTAATAGCAGTGCTGTTGCTACTCACCGTGATTGGACTCACAGGTTCATCACTAATGCTGCTAACAATATTAGGGCCACTGATGGCTCTATGTGGAGCACTGTCAGCACCACTAATGTTAGTGGTGACTCTCAGAGGAATGTTGCTGCTGCTACTGGTTCTTCTTCTGCTTCTGCTTTGATGATGCCAAATCAGTGGCCTAATGTGCCAGGTTTTGGCCCTCCACCATCATCTTTCTGAGCTGGTTCTTGCAACCTTGGAATCCAGATATTGAGATCATAATCTTAGTCCTGAGAAACAGTCAATTGGTCTTGTTTACCTGCGGCAGCTCTTCACCTGCTTATTGTCTTGCAGGTCTCAGTCAGTAGAACAGTTCTTCTTCTTCTTCTTTTTTTTTTTTTGAATTACTTTTCAGCAGGGTGTATTGCGCTGAATGTGCAAAACAGCGATTGGACAATATAGTATTGAATTTGGATTAGCAGCCATACCATTTTGTTTATCAAGTCATAGGTAAATGCATAAAGAGATTCTGGGTTGGGGGTTAGGCTGTTGAAGAAACTTCATATTATCATTTGATTATACATTTATCAGATGAAGGTTTAGTGAGTTTTCTTTCTTTTTTTTTTCAAAAAAAAAAAAAATCCTGTGCCTTCCTATTCTTTGTCTTGCTCAGAGCGTACTGTGTTTTGATTTGTTAGTTTAAACTGAGTATGAAAGTAAAGTGAATTGGCTAAGCAACGAGAATTAAAGAAACTTAGACTGAATGCATGCATAAAAGGTAGTGATGTCTTGGTTGAAAAAGTTGATGGAATGGTTACATATCGTGCTTGTGGGTCACTGAGGATCCAAAATCCAAATGCTCTTGTATCAAGTCCCAATTTTGTTTTATCTGCAACAGTGTTAATTTTGTGCGCTTTAATATGGTGTTTTGGCTTCTGGCTCACTATACCATACTCTCTCCCTTTCAAAAAAAAAAAAACTGTCAATTTGGATCAAGTTAAATATTAAAAAATTAATATATCTAAATACAAATCGACAATGTATCACCTGATCAATTGATAATTATTTTAAAAGGGAGGGAGTAAATAATAAGAAAATGTCAATCTTTCTCCGAGCTAATAATGCATGGAAACAGTTTCTTCTATTACGACGCTGTCAATTACACCTTAAACGGCACACATGTGGCTTGCATGGGTTTCCCTAATTATGTAATCATTAACTAACCCACTGTCCTATGGTTGTTTTCAATTGTTTACTTCTTTTCCTTTTGACAGGACCATACATGTTTCCAATCGACGGCTGATGCATGTATGACTAGAGCGGGTGTTATATATAGGAGCAAGCTTACCCAAAACATATAACTTATAGTACTATACATATCTCAAAATACTAATTAATGGTTCAGTTGATTGTCAGATTGTGCATAATGTTGAATTGGAATCCATTGTCATTTCTTATTACGTTGTACATGTAACTATATGAAAGTTAAATTTATATAGATTATTTTAATGGATGAAAAAATTACATGACACAATTAAGACGAAGTTACGAAATTTTCATTTATATAAATTAGCATTGTACATGTAAGCTTTAATCGGTGTTTAGAGGCAAAAGTAGCTAAGTGATGGAGTGACCAAAACGTACGAAATGCCGGGGTTCGTGGGTTGTATTAGTCATGGTTTTCGAGTATAGCAAATCTTTGGTCTGCCATAAGGATATCTCCAAACAGAGAATATAGAAGCAGCGAATCATATCGAGATAACTCCCACCCTTGTGTATCGTACCTCGCAGCAATATGGAACACGGCCGTTCGTCTCAATTTTTTAAATTTTATAAAAAAAATATTAAAAATTTTAAAAGCTATAAAATTTATTTTTTATTTTTAAATTTTAATTTTTTTTTTATAAAATCTTAAAAGCTGAAAATTCAAACCAAATTGAAGCTCAAACTTTTCACAGGAGAATGCATCAGGCACCCACTATTTAGTGGCCTTATCTAAATGGTACCATAGGTGCATCGTATAATTGGCCTTATTTCATTTCGAATTTTGTATGTTAGCGGGTGCAATGGTGCATGACTCGTGTCTGCCTAGACAATCAATGACTACTGCCATTGTGGGAATCACAACACAACGAGGAAAAAAAAAAAATTCACCGCCATCGGGGGAGTGTTATTTGGGTCAATATTTGCCAAGTGATTAAACCATGTCTAGTAAATTTATGATACATTTTGAACAAAAAAATTATGATATACTCTATGTTTGTGAGTCGTTTATTATGACATTAAGCACTTTGGCATAAATGTTGTCCCATCCCCTCAATTCGATGGATTGTTTTTTTCACGTAAATGGGAATGAATTTGACGGGTAACTGTAATTTATTTATTTATTTACTGATACAACACAAAATAGCCAGTTAATTTGTTAGCAATATTAGTAATAATCAATTAGTTTATTAGAAATACATTAGCCAGTTAATTGGGTTTTTGGACACTTTAAATTTGTTATTATATAATCGTTGGATGATGTTTAATGATCTAGTGACAATATCTTGACATCAATTTTCACTTTTTAGTTCAATTATTATATAACATTTAAAATCATACATTAGAGTACTCTGTGTCATTATGTGAAGGAACCAAATTATAAACATTTATAAATTTAGAGACCTAATTATAAATTTTTAAAATACCCGGATTTATTTGAAATTTTTCAAAATAATTAGGGATTTGTAGAATTTTTTTTAATTAGAAGGACCTACAAAATAATTTAATCTTATATATATATATATATATATATATATATATATATATATATTTACAAAACAACTTACTTGAATAAATTAAAACTAATTAGTCTTAGATGCCTTGGTGAAGGATAAAGAAAAACTGGTTGGGTTATACTCATCCTAAGGGTCAAGTGTAATATTGTCTGCGAAGTTTTAAATAACAAGGAATCCTAATGTTGATCAATAATCCCCGTCGAAAAAAAAAATGTCGATCAATATAATATTATCGTAAAAAAACATCGAGTATCAATTAATTTCCAATGTTGAGATTATTAATCGAAAGGGTATATCATAGCTAGTAACTAGTCAATTATAGAGATCTTGAAGATTTAATAATATTAATGATAATACCTTTGTCATAGACTTAAAATAGCCGAAGCATTGTGATTAATGTGTAGCTCAAACATCATCGGCGCCAATAGTATTTTGTTTTCTGGTTTGCGGTTTGCGGTTTTGAACATAGTAAATTATGATATTGAAGGAAGTATTAATCAAGCTTAAATCAACGCGGAGTATTAACTAATTTCTAAAATGAAGATTATCTTGCGGATAATTTGTGGATGGTAATAATTATTTGAGATTTACTGTATTTATTTTTTTGACACATATAAAATAACATTTATCGTATTCAATTAAAACAAATTTGATTATTTTTGTTATTATACTAATTAATTTGAGATTTCATCCTCATATGATTGGATATAATTTTGAACAATTTTATAGATATAGTTAAAGTTATACGAGAGTTATCGGTGGGTCAGGATTTATGAAGCACAGACATTGACACGAATACGGGACACGATAAGGACACGGAGACACACTAAACTCAAAAAATTACAGGATACGGGCATGGCATATATATATATATATAAAATTTTTTTTTATTTTTGTATAATAAAATAAAATGACCCAACAACACAGGTCCAATTAAATAACTAAGGTTGATTTTGGGTTCATATTGGTATTAAAATTTGAAAAAAAATAAAGAAACTAACTCAGGAATGTTTATGGGGCGTCCAAGTTGCATCTACAATAAATTAAAGCAGTGTTCAGCCGTGTTCAATGTGTATTCGAGCTCAAAAAAATTATTTTTTTAATTAAATGCGTACAGACACATGTCCAATATGTGTCGTGTAGGTATCTAACACTGACATGTGTTCGATATATTGACACACCATCAAATCAGTGTATCCATACTTCTTAGGTCAGGGATGAATGGCCAAAAAAATGTGTGGACTATGCTAATAAAATTGGAGTAAAATTAAAAGTGACATGATTTTGCCTAGTTCAATTGGGCTTGGCCCGAATGGGCCCAATATGCATTGGGTTAAGCTAGTCCGATGACCCGATTGAACGAGTAATAGTTTTCAAGTTTAAATTTTATTCCTCAAATCATTATCTCAGTAACAGTTTCACCCGTTACATTTAAAGTCATACCAAACATAGCATCATGAGCTAGTTTTTGGTGAATGGATCAAAGACGCAAGGGAAGACAACTGCTCTCTATACGTACCACAGTATCGTATACTCTGTTTATCTCGTAGCAGTGGACTCGATGCTAGAAGTTAATAGTCTGTCTGTACGAAACATTAGAAGGACTGTGCTGCTTATCTGCGTCTTTGTAAACACAATAAGATAGCGTTTGGTAATTATTTCCGGACAATGAAGATAGAGATAACAGAGACCGGAGATGGAGGCATAAAAAAATATTACTATCTAAGGGATATTATTGAAAAAAAAAATAAATTTCTTCTTCATATTCTGTCTTCATTGTCCCCACTTTTTGGAGGGACAAAAATACAAAAAAAATTTGTCTCAATGACAGAAATTTATGTCCTTGTAACCTGTCACTATCACCAGATATATCTCTGGACACACTTTGGTTATTGTCACGAGGCAATCTGAGGGCGATCTGAGATGAAGACATAAAAAATATTGTCCCTGTATCGTGTTTGGTTGACGGGGACAGTAGAGACAGTTGACCAACATTGACCAATGGTTGGCCGGCGTTGACCAGTGGCGGTCCACCACCAGATGTTGCTACCTAAGGGGTTAAATTTCTGTCTCTGTCTCTGTATCTTGTCTTCACTGTCTCCACTTTTTGGAGGGAAAAAAAAATACAAAAAATTTCTATCTTTGATATAGAAAATTTTTTCATCACTGTACCCCATCTCTATCACCAAATATGATACAAGGACAATCTGTCCCTATATTTATATCCTGGAACACAAACAAAACGCAGTTCAAATTTCCTATCTCAAAACAATAAACAAACACATTCTAATGGTCTATTATTAATTATGAAGCGCTCACTAATATTTTGTTTTTAAGTTCCTTTTTAGTTTAATGTGCTCGTTTGATTGAGCTTTTTCTTTTATTTTTTCCTGTTTTTTACCCCTTCCAACTCAAACGGTAATAACTAATGAGGTGTAGATTCTGCCTTAAATTAGCTTAATAAGGTATACAAGTTTTATCATAGTATATTGTAAATGTACTAAAATCATTATTGTAAAATATAATTTATGCACATATAACACGAAAGTTTTTTTTTTTTTATAAAAAGGAACGCATTAGTCAATGTAAGGAAAAAACAGAGGAAAAAAGTTAATTTTGATGGGGTATAAATTAAGATTTTTAGGTCAGTAATAAGTAATATAGCAGTATATGATCTTTGCCAGCCTAACTATGCTTAACAAATTCTCGGTAAAGTTAGAAAAACGGAAACAAACAATTCAAGCTATAAACTTAATTCTGTTTTATCGGGTCTTACCCTTAATTAATTAAAAATACTAAAAAGCACATTTCTGATTGAGTTACGCAGGTTTTATCATTTTGATCACCACAGATTTTGTTCGTTCGTCTAATATCATACTCACCTTGAACGAGTGAAATCTGTGGTTTTACTTTTATATATATATATATATATATATATATATATATATATATATATATATATATATATATATATATATATATATATATATATATATATATATATATATATATATATATATATATATATATATATATATGTGTGTGTGTTGTGTGTATGTAATAATAATATTTGGAGATTGTCCATTTCTAATTATTTTAATATATAATTCACAACTATTATTTATTAATTATTGATTAAGTTTTTTACGAGTTATATGGATTGAACCCAGTCAACTTGCATTTATCATAAAAAGGGCAGGAATTTCAGAAGAATAAATAAATAATAGAAAACAAGCCATGCAAAAGTTCAGAATAGCAATAATCCATTTTTAAAAGTGAAATGTTAGTTCAATATCTAAAAGTGAGTGTCCAATTGAAATATCCACTTTATCATTATTGGATGTGATGGTAGTCTTTTTTTTATTAATCTATCGTATCCAATAGTAATAAAATGGATATCTCAATTAGACACCTATTTTTAAACATTGAGATATAACAATGTTCTTTTTAAAAAAATCTTTCTCATTAACTCGGAATGGGTTTTGGATGGCACATATGGGAGACGAGGAATGAAGTTTCCTTTTCTATTGTTTTGTTATAAAGTAGGTTTAACCATAATATAATGTCATTGGAGAATTAATTATAAGTTGTTTGATTGGAATCCATGTCACTTGTATAAAAAGAGAATGTGGGAGTGAAGAACCTTCTTCATCTCGTCCCCACACTCTACACTTTGCTCATCATCCATCCCTATATATGGTCTATTATTATATTGTAGCAGTCTTTACATAAAGCTGCTAGTGACACATGCATGGAGGAACAATCCAGTGTCTGGCTTTATCACCACAATCTACTTCAGCATGATTTTGATGCATATATGTGCATGAGCGGAACTATTATCTCTTTTTCTTGTTTGCTATGTGAGAATGTATCATTAGCAGCTTAGCATGCACGAACTAGTGGTGGACCCATGTGCCATCCAATGTCCCTTGACTCGTCACCCTTCATCCACACATGTGTAGCTTACTAGCTTGGATCATTGTATCAGGTGAGCTCGGAGCCTTTTGCCAAGCAGTGATTAAAGGGCAGGCAATTGGCTTCGCGGACGACCTTTTTCTTTTTGTGGAAAAAAAGAGAGAGAAAAGTGTGTTAAAGGGATATATTTATTATATATAAAAGATTAATCTTGTCAATTTTGATACTTACTAAGTGAATTAGATTAATGTCCCTTGAAATTTAATTGCATTTATTTTAAATTTTAAAAAAGGGATTATTGAAACTTAAATTTTATATATAACTTAGAATATATATATATAAAACTAGGCTTTTCAAAAGGTACTCTTTTTAACTTCTATAAAAAGTTGAAAACTATTTTCTTTTATAAATTATGATTATTTTTAAAAAAGTATCTAGATGTATAGAGAGTAATTTTTTGGGCCCCAAAGAATATCACCCAAAACTCCTTTAGTGCAATTATACTTAAAACTTCTCGATTTACAAAATATTGTCATTAGAAATCTTTAAGGCTCAAACCTACATTTGCCTGCCCTATAATTAATAGTTAATTAATTTAGGTGACAAAAAAATGATATGGTCATGATAATTAGTAATGACATTATAATATTTTAGTAATATTTAACATATTAATAGACTAAATATCTTTTTTTAATCATGAGTTATAATTATAAACTCTATCCTCAGATGAGAAATAATTTAGTTAATTTAAATGTCAAATATTATTCAAATATGAAAATTTTACCGTTAATTATTATATGCATATATTATGTGTTGTCTTTTTCATCAGTTGATAAACTAGTAATTATAAAAGATAACTATGTGTATGTTTTAGTGAATTTAACTGAACTCTACAATTGTGCAAATAAAGGAGTATTAGGTGTAATTACATTAATCTTAAGGGGAGTTCAATATTACTCAGCCATATTTATTATATTTAAATAAGTTTATAATTTTAAAATTTGTAAAAGTAGAAAGTTAATAGTAAAATTAAATATGTGAAATGACACATTGAACCTAAGAATATGCGACCGACACATTGAACCTGCTTCCCAAGTGACATATTGTAATTATATATCCTTCTGGTAACTACACCCCGATTCAGGCGTGGAGCTGCACAATTTTTTCAGGATGAGTTAATTTTTAATAGTTAATTTTATATAACAAATATATATGTCATATAATTTTTTTTGTTATTATAAAAATTAAATAAATATATTTATATATAAAAGAAATTAAAGGATTTAATTATTATATATTGGTAGTATAAAATTTTTTATATAATCACCTAATTATGTATTGTCACATAAATCATGATAGTTAATTTTTACTCACACTACTAGAAAAGTCATCCAAATAAAATATTTTAATTAAATAATAGTACAAATTAATTTAACATTGTCAATATATTAAAATTAAAATGTAAAAAAAATAAATAATGTTTTACAATCAAACTAGAGAGAAAACACATGTACACATATACAATATTTGCATATTATCTATTACAATATTTAAGCATCTAGTTAAATGAAAAAAAAACATAAGAATCAACCAAATAATATGTTTAGAGGGGGCTAAATTTTTTTAAAATGTAAACTACATAAAGAAATTTAAAAAATTAGGGGGGGCCGTTGCCCCCTTGCCTGCAACGAGGCTCCGCCTCTGCTCCGATTTCCCCTCGGTCTGTAACTAATTATTTTCGTTGAAAGTTACTTTGACGAGCAATAAGGATTGAGATGGTAATGAGTGAACTTGGTTCTTAATTTGATCTGGAACTATAATTATAATCACACAAATTTTAATCAGAATTCAATAAATAAAAAATTTCAATCAGCTCAGTTAACCGAATCTCTTATATGAACATTAATATATATCTCGTATAAGGTCGCTTCCTTACAAATAGCTGTTCTTATGAATAAAGCCCAAAACACCGACATTTTGTTGGGATCATCATGGGCTAATAGAATATGTGCATAGATAATTACCTGACAAATTAGCCACATATTCCTCCGTCGGTTAAGGCTCATTCAGACAAAAATGTTTCCAAGTAAAACAAGATCCAATCTCTTTTACCCAAAGAAAACAATGATCAATCTTTTTGTTTCGGTGCTTGATCAATATTTTTCTAGTCGGCTATCGATCTATATATTCAATCTTGAATTTATTTATCTATACGGAATATGGTGATTCTGGGTGAGATTCTTCTTCCCGAATGGTTATTCTTGAGTTGCAGTTTTCTTTTGGCTTTCACCACTTTGTATTATCTGGAAAAGAAGGAAACAAAAAACAAAAAACAAAAAATTGTTACTCAATTCAAACTTCAAGACGAGAGAGTAGAAAGTAGCACAGATAGGAATGGTAAAGCTTGAACATTCCGCGAATTTAATTTTAATTATTCATATAGTATTAGAAGGGTGAGAACTACATTTAAGATTTCTCAAACAGAATAATAATGCATTTACATGTAACATTTTTATTTGTATTGCATTTATCACAAATAGTCTTGCATTTACATGTTAAGTTGATACTCGTTAGAGTAAACATAATCAAACACATCTATTTGATATTCAGATTTTTTCCAATTTAATAAACATACATTTTAAAAGAGTTTAATTTTTATATGCGCTTACAATATAAAATAACAATTTCACATTATCAGTCATCAAAATATGGCAAATCATGGTGAGTGGTTATGATTGATAATAGATGATTATTTTCTATGTTTTGTTACTTTAGTCATTTTTTTTGGTTGACAATATAAAGTTTTAACACTGTTTATGCATCCAAATTAAGTTAATTTTAAAATATATTTATTGAAAGGAGTTTTTTTGACACCCTAATAAAATTTAAAGGAACTAACCTCTTTAATTATTTCCTACTAAAAAATAAAATAACAATCAATGATTAAATCACAATTATCAAATACAAAATGGTATCAATACCTTATGAGTACAAAAAAAAAAAATAATTTTCGAATTAATATGATAATTTTAAAAAATTCTTCAATAAATCAAATAATACAATCTAAGCATTCTAATTTTAATAATAACTAAATGGTAACTTATTATTTATATGAGACAATAAAATAACCACTCGGGAGAATGATTGATGAATTACATAAAAGTAAGTTATTTTATCTTCTTTTTTTTCAATAATTAAAAATGATTGGCTCTCAAAAGAGAAAGATAATGATAACATCCAATGTATAAAGGCACCCAAACGACAAAAATAGTGAAATCTTCACCAAAACACAACAGAACAAAAACACAAGGCTACAATCGAAACGTAAAAAAAAATAAATAAAGAAAGAAACTAAAAGTAGTTCATGATAAAATGGATGCACAACAGCAGCCTAACCCATCACAAAGGCAATCAATGTCATGGAACCGATCGAGCCCTCTACACCAACACCAACTCCACCATCCTTACGACCGAACAAACCATCACCGGCTCCAAAACGATGTTCAGGAGGAGAAGCAGGACCCGCACAAGAGAGGGCAAAAACCATGAAACAGAAACCACATCTATATTGCAAATTAAGAGACATAGCTCGGCTCAACAACATCACACACACTAAGAAAGGAGCCATGGGCCACCCTTGCGGGGAAACTACACAGCGATCACCACCGCCAATTAAGATGAATTGTTAAACTTTTCCTACTATTATTTCGTTGCACAGCAAAATCCATAGAATGTCTCCATATCGGAGGCGAGAAACTATCCTTTTTGTCATTCAGTTAAGATGAATTTTAATATAGTACGATCCATAAATTAAGAAAATTCAACCCATGCATGGATATCATTAAACAGATTTATGAGTTTAGTTTTGATTTATTGATAATATAATTTTTTTATACAATTATGATGGGAAACGTTTTTATACTTCGCTGCTACGAGAGTCATTTACATAGGAGAATTTGATTATGTGACAATTTTAAAAAAAAATTACACTCAATATATTTAAATTAAGTTCATAATAATATATTGATCAATTTAATTAATGGTCAACATTTCGTATTAAAAGGTACAGAAAACAATAGTAATATTTTACTGTTTCACTTCATGTGTTAGATTTGATTCATTTACATATTACTTTATATAACTCGATCATATAAATGGACAAATATAGTAAGTACTGACTTATTAAAGTTGAGGCATCCTAAAATCCAAAACAGATAAATAAATAAATAAATAAAAAGGGTATGTGGTGGTGGTGGGAGAACATATTCGATCCCTTATCTTTAGCCGAAAGAAGAAGGATGAATTATTCCACCATACATATTTCAACTTAGTTTTGACTTAGTTTCGTACAAAACATTTTCAAACATTCTCTTGATATTTATTTATTTATTTACTTTTTGGATTCCTTGTGACTAAAGTTTTTGCAGTTTGACGCTATCATCCGAACAAAATTAAGCCTTCACTCACGAATACTTTGTCCTGACTTAGTTGTTATCTTCCTCTGAAAAAAAAAAAAAAAGTTGTGATTGTGACGAAATATCTCATGCATACAACTACTGCTCGTGTCTGGTTTGTGATCAGTTGTCATCTTTCTATTTGGCTTCCATCGAGAATGATTTTGGTGGAGGATCCATCTTATCTAAAATTAAATAATATTTACCCAAAATATTGTTAATGAATTTGGTGGGCGTGAGAAAACCGCATGGACTTTGTCGAGGAAAATATTGTTATTTTAGACAGTCGTTTTTCAATGGCACTAAAATACAGTTTAGTCTATGCCTTGTATCATTATGTTAGATTATGTTGGTTGAAAACAAGGAGAAGAAGCTATTGCGGTCATTAATTAAGTCAAAGCGGAAATTGACAATTGTCAAATCGTTTTACAATTGTCAATTATAAACCATGCACGCTGATTAAATTAAGTCCTTTTTTGAGACACCAGAAAGCTGATTAAGTCTGTTACTACTAATATATAGGTTCGAAGTTCCAATTAATTAAAATGAAAACCGAATTGAGTAAGGCTTATTTGAATTAGTTTTCATTTTTTTTATACGGGTATTTACAACTTTTGAAGGAAAAAAAATGAGTTTAATTTTGAACCTTAATAATTTTTTACATTGTCAAAATAGCATAACAAATTTGACTCGCCACCGTATTATTTTAAAAATTATGTATAAAATAATTTAATTGAATAATTATTCAAATTTTCTTTATGCCGACAATATTTTTGAATTAAATTAAAAAATAATCATAACTCATGCCTTTATTTTCATTTTACAGATTATCAAGTGATCTACGCTAGCGCGCGCGCCTGTGTGACATGCGAAAAATTATGCAGAAAGGAGCATATAGCTTTTCATTATTTGCAAGAAATCTCTTTTTGCCTAAACTATATATTAGTATCTAGAGTGCATTGGACTTCTATTATTATGGCTTGAACCAATTAAGTCGACTCACTATGGATTAAAGCTCTTCCCGTGTTAGTATTCATAACATGCGAATTTGATATCTTATCTTATTTAAAGGGAAAATGTCAAATTACTCAGATAAACCAAACAGTGATATTTGCAAATAATTTATAAATCAAAGGAAAAGAAAATATTTTATGTTAAAAAACAATAAAATGAAAAAATGTATACATTTTCCCTATTCCGTTTCAGTGCGAGGACTGGTTTATTGGTGAATACAATTATTCAGGAATGAATACTATTATTTACTTTTTTGGTCAAGGGAGTGAATACAATTGTTATTATTATATTTTTTGGTCGAAAGTGAATACAATTATTCAATTTTCTTTTAGTCAGCACAAGTATTCAAATAATATGGATTTACAAGCCTCAGCCAACAAGGCTATAAGCCCATTCAAGTTGGGAGTTGGGTTTAGGCCCTAAAACCTGAAAGCCCGTATATACATAGTGAATTGACCGAGGAAGAAAAAATGACATGGGGCGAGGGTTTTCCAACGAATTTCGTCGATCAATCAGATGCTGAACAAATCAATTAAACAAACAAATAAATAAATAAAGGAATAGCTGGGGATACCGCAGTTTTTCACCTTAAATCTTTGCGTATACTTGCATTATGCATCTTTGGAAAAATATATAGAATAAATGTGGTACCTTAGTTAACTAATGATAATTCTTATTTAATGCATCCAAATCGGTTATCCCTACATATGATGTTTCATGATTGTCATTATTTTTCACACAACTTTTAAAGCTGTAATACATATGTCCATAGAGTAAATGAATGCATTTGCCGTTGAAAAGAACAGTTATTAGACATTTAGACTCTAATAGTTATTCAATTTACTAGCTTGGGTTCCCGCCCGAAGATAATGAAAATGTTATATGCAGTCTTTAAATATTAGCTTTCATAACAATTTTGAACCGATCGAATCAACATCCACAACTTGGTATATATGTTAGGTTTTATTGAGTTTTTTTTTATTTTATTTTTTCAAACTCATATCATATATACTGATTTACATAAGTGACTACACCAAAAGTTGTAAAAACATTCTAGCTAGATTAACTCTACTGCATCCAGTATCAATTATATTGAAATAACACCACATCCTATCTGGAAACCTAATAATAAACTGGGCAACAAAATTTTAAAATAAATTTTTTTTCACTCAATTAATATACAGTTAAAATTTACAAGGGTTTCTGAAAAAAATCAATATGTGCTACTACCTGTTCAGATGTCAACTGATGGGCAGAATAGAACAGTAAAAGTAGGGTTTTGAGATCTGAACCCGAGTTTAACTTGTAGTAGAGATAATTGATAATTGATGTTTTAGCGGACAACTCCCTTGAACCTATGGCTTGATTTCTCTAGAATGTAGTTACTGTTAGTAGAAATTAGCTCATGAAGAAGTGCACACCCATGTATGGTCAAAGATTACCTGGAGTGGAGAGGCAGACAGATCTCAATTTTTCTTTCTGGGAAAAATAGAGGATTGAGCACTAAAAAGGAAACACAAAGTTCCACTCAAGCCTAACTAGTAACTACGAGAGGTTCTTTCCTCTTCTAAAAAGGGCAACACATTCTCACCCTTGATCTCTTCTAGAAAGGGTCCCACTACTTCTCTGATTTCCAAAACTATTTGAATTGCATAACATCTACTTCAATGAAGAATTTTTACTTGTGAAGGAAGATATCAAAAATGTCTCCTTAATTACTAATAGTGTAACATCCTAGATTGTCTTATGGATTAATGATTGTCTCTACAAATCAACACGGGATCTTTTCAGCGTGCTTTATTCTCACTCACACGTTTTCTAGGAAAACTTCTTGGGAGATCATCCATCCCAAAATTGCTCCAAGTCAAGCACGCTTAAACATGGAGTTCTTTAGTAATGAGCTACCGAAAAAAAGATGCATTTTGTTGGTATGAGTAGTACAAATCAATTCATATAAATCATCATCAACTGTATAGTCTCATACGTATACAGTCTTAGGATCCCTCTTATTCCAATGTGTAATCGATTTATACATATACCAAGTTTACAGGAACCGCTTTTTATCCATACCTTTTTACACCGACAATCATTTCCCACCCTCATCACCGGGAGCCTGGTAGTTTTATTACCTTATGAGAATGGTACTTAAAATATATGTTTGACCAACTTATATAAAAATATACCTTTTTATGGGGCATCTCAAATAGGGTGCGACCATTAAAATAAATAGGTTATAAGTGGAAATGATGGTGGATGGTAGAGTTTCAGATATGAAATAGATTCAATCCAATCAATTTGCACCAATACATAAAATAGACCAAAAGAATAAAAAAAATACCTGTATATAGATTATGCACGTTAAGATCAAACATTTGAAAGAGAGAAAAGATTTAAAAAAGCCCATACTCCATCTATCATTTCCTGTCACTCTTGATCTTTTGGATTACTCTTAATGTCTCCAATTTACGTGTACAAATAATACTATAAAAGTAATGAGAGGATAATATATAATTATATATGCATGCATATTATTATCTTTTGGATTTAATTTTAATGTATTGATAGTCTAAAAATTATCCAATCAAATCTTTGTTTTTATATAACTTTTTAAATAGGGATGAAAAATAATCATATTTATTGATATATTATTATACGGATAAATATACAAAACTTTATTATACTTTCAGGTCATTCCAATTAAAATCCTAGAGAAAAGACATATTTCAAGAAGTGGAAAGAAGAGAAGGAATTCGCATGCTGTTATGTATAGTCTAAATTTTGAAAGCTATGTATATTCTCACTTAGTAGTTACTAAATTTGTTTAATCATTCCTGGTTGTAGATCACCTGAATGAGATATAGACGAAATGTCCCCTCTCACTATAGGACAGCATGAGTCCAAATCCTGCTTAAGTTCCAATTGCGTGCAGGAGATATATATTAGCCAGATTCCCTAGGCCATCTTACAGTTACGTACCATCACAGCATGCTCATTTGTTTTCAAATTGAGTAGTATAAAGTAGATGCTCATTTGTTTTCAATGCGAAGTGTCTAAAATAGATAAATACCATGTAAATAAAAGCAGCAATCATATTCTTTGCAAGGACCATTTATAGTTTCTTAGAATCACCAATAGACGAAGTGCAACAAAGTTGAACATACACGAACCAAATTAAACACCCCCATACATTAATCACCCAAACCAAAGTAAATATTCTCCCTCCCTTGTATACCATTACAATTTATACCCAATATTCCCCATTTCCCATCTATCCAAAACAAATCGTGGCAAAGTTAACAAAAATGAAACCAATATCAATTCCTTCCTCTAAAGAGACAGCACTAGCAGCTAGCATATACCAGTAAATCCCCTACCCCACCAAGCATATCACAATACATTAGAAAGAAAGAAAGAAAAAACATATGTCACACTGCATATATACATAACAAGATGAAATACAAACTTACTCAAGTAACACTAGGGTGGCAGCAGCCACAGTGAGATAGATGGAGAGAAGAGGATCCGAGGCTCATCTCCGCGCAATATATGCAATAATTCTCAACCCTTGACAAAATAAAACCAACAGGCTGAAGAGATCATATAACATTTTGCAGGTTGCAGCTGACATGATCGCTCCGATCCAAACCCCCTTTCACCTTAATTTTGTACCTTTTCCCATTTTTCTCACAAGTATCTTTTACCTTCTTTTTTTTTTCCCCCATAATTCTTAATGTAAGTAAACCGAACCCATTTTGAAACAAAAGAAAACAAACAAAAAAGTAGCAGTAATAAGACAGAAGCCTGATCATCATCATCACAGTACGCTTAGAGCGAAAAGAAAAGGACCAAAAGATATGACCTTAAACGAAGGGGAGAGACAAATTTGATAACCAAATATGCTCTTAGCTTCTTCTTCAGGCTTGTATTATTGCCTAGATCAGAGAAGTGACTGATGGACCAATATTATTAGGTTGATCGTTCCAAGCACCCAAAGCTGTTGTTGAATTCCAATAAAGGGAATTAGGATCGGACAAGCCCATCACATGCTCGATCTGGTTTTGGCAATTAGCAGCAGTAGTAGTACCATTATTCCACAGCTCCAACCTGTTCTGTCCTAATTCTACTTTCACGTCTTTCAAAGCCACTATCATCCCTGCACCCTCACCGCTATGATCATCACTTGCCATTTGCAACTGCTCTAGTGGGGCTACTAATCCCTGAAAAGCAGTGTTGCCACCTGGACCATTTTTCACAGCACCACCATTGATGAGCTTTTGTTGCATCATCAGAGTAGAGCCCAACAGTGAAGAATTAGGCATCATAACTGGAGGAGGAGTAGTTGTTGAAGTACAAGTTGAAGATGAAGAACTGAAGATGGAACTATAGCTTGAAAGAAGCGAGTTATTATTATCTGAAGTTAATCCATTCCTGTAACCGTTATTATCACCTGCTTCAATGGACATAACCCCGGACGAAAAACCTAACCCAAGTGCACTCAGCTGAGGCTGAAGGTCAAATCCAGAACTTGAGATTCTTGAATTGAACCTTGAAATATAGGGAAGATTCACATCGCAAGGGTTGCTAGCTAGCCCATAAAACAAAGGGTTGATGTGATTTGAAGTTGAAGCAGCATCGATCTGGGGTTGTGGAGCTGAAGAAGGAGAACAAGAAGAAGAAGAAGCAGTATCAATTGTTGTTGGACGCTTCACACGCTTGTTTTTTCTGCATCCGCCACCAACGGGAACGTTCCTTAAGGTTCCACCTCTTGTCCAATAACGCTTGCAGGCTTTGCAGAAGTGCCTTGGCTGAGACAAGCTGTAGTTGTTGTAGTAGCAGAACTTTGTGTTTGATGAGTCGCAGCGAGGGCACTTGAGGGCTTGTTGTTGCTGCTGAAGAAGCTCTTGACCTGGTTTTTCCATTACCCTACTACCAGAGGAAGCCATTGTTGAGACTTTATGATCATCTATCTGAGTACTCTACACCAAGCGAAAAGGAGAATGAGAGGAAAAAATAAAATAAAATGGGAAAAAAATGAGAATCGAAAGAAATTGAGGAATAAAGAGATCCAGTTTAAGGTGGCGTTTCTAGGTTATGATAACAACATGGTGTACATATTCTCTTCCAAGAGCAAAACAACAAAATTGGGTTGGTCATGTATTTGTCTAATAATTGATTGTGTGTGTGTGTGTGTGTGTGTGTGAGAGAGAGAGAGAGATGAATAACCTGTGGCAATTGGTTAGTGTTAGTTGGAGGGGTGACTACTGCCATTCTCTCACAGTTACCCAACATTTGCAGTTTGCAATCTCAAAGGAATCCTTTGAAACAAAGAGTAAGCAGACAAATCAAAGAGCAGGTGTGGCGAAGTACGGGATGAGTCTCGCTTGATGGGTTTCAAATACAATGCGAATTGTTTGTGGCTGACAGAGTGATTGAGGAGGCTGATAAATTGAAATTAATTAAGGGTCAGCGTAAGCATTATTAATTATGTATATTTAGATATAAATTTTGTATAGTTCACGTGACGGGCCTGATTTAAAATCGAATTGGGATGATTATAATAATGGAATCGGAATACTGAAAGGAATATAAGAATGACATTCGAAATCCAAGAAGAGGACACAGAGGTAAAGCAGAATTGGGTATGAATCTTGAGTGGTTCAAGAAAGAAAAGCCGGAACTTCTTAAATTTAAAATTTTATCCCATCAATTAATTACATGCTTCTGTATGTAAGATTTTTTTTGTTAATAAATGGTTAAATCAAATACTTTTACTATATAACAATACTTAATTAAAAATCTATTAAGAAATATGTACACTTTCTTAATAAAATATGAATTTATCTAATCATAAGAATATGTTTAGTTAGAAAGTAAAAATGAGGATAAGAATTTCTTAAATTAGCATCATGTGTAATTTTACACATGAAATTCATCTTGAGAAATTTTATCTTTATTTTTACTTTACAAACAAACATATCATAAAAGGAAAATATTTGTATTGAAAAAAATAAAATTTTATGTTTTTAAATATTTAAAGTCATAATAAAGTTTAAAAATTAACTTTTTCACTAACCTTAATTAAAGGGGTTGTTCAGCAAAATTCATATATATATATATATATATATATTATTGAATTTAAATTTCCTATTAAAGAGATCAAGTATATAAAGTTTTATACAATTTGAAAATATTTTGATAGCTCATCATTTCATTTTATCTTAACAGATAACATGTTTATTAAAATACAGATAAATATCGATAAATTACATGACTACTATTATCCAATTTTTTTAAAATTTGGCATGCTTGATCAAAATATAATATAACATAAATCAACGGTCAGATTGATTAAATTCAATGTGAATAAAGAGTTATAAATGGATCCTCACTATATATATATATATATATATATATATATATATATATATATATAGAGAGAGAGAGAGAGAGAGAGATAGAGACTCTATCGTTCCTAGCTTTACTAGGTAACATTCCTTTAGTTTGTATGCCTATAGAATCGGATTAATAGGAACGAAGAGAGAATCCCTAGGAGCTCAACGCCCAATGCAGTATACAATCAGCAAATCCCACTTGAACTTTGCTCTAGTTATTAATTACTGTAGAAACTTTCCTCGATAATACAGCCATTTTTAGTGTATTGAATAGAGTTCTAGTTCTGGTTGGTCAAGGTCAAATCTCAATACTTGACCAAATGTGTGAGACAATATGCAATTTACATTAAGAACCATGTATATCGATAGATAAGTACATAAACATGGGTATATATTAAGCAACAAATAAAGATGATCTCTCTCTCTTTTTTACATGGAACTATAAATAAGGGTGGGACAAGTTAAGAAATCATAGCATGGTAAGGAACATAAAAAGTGAGAATTGAACTGTATATTTGCGCTGTTATGGACTAAAAGTTCCAAATGAAAGGGACAAAAAGCCACCATGTGGATGTCTATATCTCTCGACTCGAGCACAGGATGACCACGCCTTGGTGTTAATAACATAATGCTACGCTAGCTTGCTTGTTCTATCCATACGTACACACATGTACATTGGCCACGATTATTTTGGTTTTCCTTTAATTTTTTTTTGAAATTAATCAAAGACAATAAACCGTTAATGGGGTGTCAGAGAGAGGGACAGAAAGGGGGAATAGATGAAGCCTTGAGGTGCAGAACCATGTGGTGGGCAGCTCAGCTTATAAGGAAAAAGAATAAAAGAAGGAAAAAGCAAAGCGCAGATGGGGAACAAACGGATTTTGTATTCTCCCAAGGGATCTTCTACTCCTCCCTACTTCCCATCATTATTCGTTAATTTAAACCGTGCTTCTTCTTTTTTGGTTATTGTGAAAATGTCAGGCATATAATGATTAAAAAATAAAATAAATGTAAAAACATTCAATTAAATATGATTTATTATTAATCTTTCATCACAAATAAACTGAAGTGAATTTGGATTATTGACAACTATTATCTTAACCAATCCAGTAGTCCAGATCAGTCATTGTGGCTCGTGATTTGATTTAAGTGTTATTATTATAATTATTGTTTGTATTATGAGAGCCATAAAAGGTTTAACCCACCTAATCAATGGTATCCATAGCAATTTCATGAGCATCTTAATTTTAAGGAGTGTTTGGCTACCTTCAAAAATCAAATTTTAGATATAAAATGTTTTGTTATCCCTTAAATGTTTAAAAAATAGGTTATTTGGTAATTTTGTAAGAATAATTTGATCGGCATGATTGTTATTAAGATGCTCTCTTAATGATTATTTTATCTAAGATTTGTACAAGAGTGTAGTTCACTTAACATTGCATCCAATTTAATTTGTTGGTTAATAGTTTTGTTTTAGTTTAAAATTTATCAAACTCTCCCTTTTTTTATTCTATTTTTCAATTGTTCGAGTTTAATTTATGATAAAATTAACCATGATGAGAAACTCATCGTGTCAAGAACTTTGAACACTGAATTTAAGCTTAAATTACTTTGGAACCAAAATAAAATTATTATTTTTTAATCTGTCCTAGTTTCCTGTCTAGACCCATCTCCCCCACACACATAATAAAATCTACCTTTTCCTTAATCTGGTCACGAATCTTTCATCCCTCATGTGTTTCAAATTTATGGCAGGTATCTCCTTTCATCTTTGTAGGGGACGAACATTTGGAATCTCAAACATCATGGAACAAACACAATATCGCTTTGTTTCAGGTGAGGTTCTTTGGCACGAAATCTATCAACTAATCTAAGCCTCCAACCACACAAGGTATACCTCCTCCATCTCCGATAAATAACATAGTACAGACTGGGTTAGGCAAGTTTATCTCCACCCAAATACTAAATGCTCTCACTTTCTCTAACTCCTATTATGAAAACAAAAACAATTTTAAAATAATGAGTTTTTGTAACTAGTTTTACTTTTATCGTATTATTTACTTGAAAGATGCTGTCAAACACTCATTAGACTCTTTGTAGATTGTTTACATTTAGGTTTGAAAACTTTACTTGACGACAATCAATGTAGAAAGTGAGTGGCGTGTTTGTTGCAATGTGATATACTAATAACAACAAACATGGAGGCTAGGAGAGCGGAGAGAGTGAGGAAGACAATCTAGGGAGTGACATGAGTCAATCAAGATTTAAACAGTCTCAGATAAGAGCAAGTTAATGAAAATCGATCGAACTAGTCAATAACTCGACGGAGAGATTCATTTGAAATTAAATAATTTAATTAATTAAATTAAAATTAAAAATATATTAATTGATACTAATATTTCTGTATAAATATTAATATTCACATATATTTATATATAAGTTTTATATAACAATTAAATAAATTTAAATTATTAAAAAGTAAAAAGTTTTATTTTCATTTGGGCGAAAATTGTAGGGAAGAAATTAGTTTTGGGACATAAAAATCCCTCGTTGATTCCTCATTCTTCAAAAAGTAGATATATTATTCCCTTTATTGTCAACTCATCGTTTCAACATCTAATAATGGAGAAATTAAGCTAATATGGTGTTTAACAAAGCTATATCAACTATTCAATGATCCTTTTAATTTTCATCAAACAATGAATTAAAAAACAGAAAGAGAGAGATTAACTTATTGCTGTTTTGAATGGCAAAGAATTAAGGAGACTTTTCAGTCATGATAGAATAATTCGTTCTCCACAATTTCAGTTCGAGAACAAAATGAGATTTTTGTCTTATAAAAATAAGAATCTAGATCCATTCAACTGTAAAATCTGATATTAATCAGACTGACTACTCTCCAATTTTTATATTGGGACCAAATCAGCCAAAAAATTGGTTGTTGATCCATTGGGTTAGACCGACCGGTGCAGTATATCCAAGTTTTCAAACATGGCATACAAATGAAATGAGTAGGATATGGAGGTGGAGGTGGGTCCTGCCTACCCACACCCACTCACTCACTGAGGACCCCATCACCATAGCGGACCAGAGATTCCACCTTGCAAGCTTGAAAGAAACCCAACGCGCACGTTAAAGGGGAGCCTGAGTAACTCTATTAGTAACATAAAGAGAAGATTAAGCTAATTACGGGGACCAAAGCATCGAAGTCCTAGCCACCTGTACCCATCAAAAGCTTACAACAATGCACCCTAAACAATGCGCAGACAGATCTCACTCTCCATTCCATTTGGGATTGGGTTTGTTTGATTATCACCATTTATTTGGACACTCCCCTTTTTACCTTGTTAGCATCCTGTCTTAAATATGAAATTACCTTGCTGCCCTCCTTTTATGTTGTCCTTTCCTTGCATTGCCTGCTCCAAAAACGACAATTCCCTATTGATATTTTTTTTTCAATAATTAATTCCTTATTGACATGTAATATGCTTACTTCTTTCTAAGCTAAGGGTGCCCCGATAATCTCTCATTTTGTAGATTATCTTTGTGGTCATTGTTCATATTAATAATATTTTTTTGTAAGGAATGTCTTGTACAGTCTCATTAAAGAATTAAAATTGATAAGTTTTATAGATATTGGAAAATAATTTTTCAAAAAGTTTTGTATATATGAGAGGCATTAAAAAAGTTCAAAAACTTTCTTAACGTACATTCCTTAATAAGATAAAAGTGAATGAATTTTGTTGTAGTTGCATATTGTGGACTCACATCATGTACCTCATGTACTTATTATGCATAGACCATGATGGCTAGCTGTCTTGTAATTCAAAGATATTAGACCGCAAGGGGAAAAACACATGCTAATGATGCTATGGTTAATGATATGACTGAAAACGCAATTTTGATGGTAAAATAAGATATGGAGATTCTGACATGAGTTCCACACTCAAGTTGTCTCAATCATAATTCAACTCAGTGACAACCCGGTGAGTCCTAAATCTGGTGAATAATTCACAAATCATATGATTGCTTTGCAATTTTGCATTCCCGGCCTCTTAAAACGTTGAACCTTTGCATAAAAAATGGATGCCATGAAGGTTGTATGACTTAGGGGTGATTTACCAAGATTTTGCCATGCACATCATCATGACTTTTGGGTTCCAGCCAATTCCAGTGAACCAGGTTTAAACAAAAAAGTCTCACCCTATCCAAAGATGCAATAATATAGAACATCAATGACATCCACTTGCCATTGCCATTTGCCAATCCACTTGCCATTGCCATTTGCCATCAATAACAATAGTAACATGTATATGTGGCTGAATATTAACCAGTTACCTGTTGCAACCCTGATTTTTTTATCATCCTTGGAGTCTGTCTTATGTTTCTGCAGAATACTCTTAACTACTACGGGTATTTCTTTGTAATGTACTTCCAGATCTCCACACTAACGTGTCGAGTCTAGAATACTCTAACACTTTTTTATTGATTAAATTGTTAAGATAAATATTTTTTAATAATATGTTTTAGATACTCATTTAAACACAGCGTGACTTGTTGAGCAAGGAGGCAGACTACTGAAAATAATAATACTTTCTTTTTATTTGTAAGCAAACAATACTTACAATTATGAAGCACTACACTTAATAGACTTCACTTTGCTAGAGCACACTAAGTTATTCACTTGGTAGTTCTCACTTCTCACAACTACACTCCACGGAGCACTTCACTCACACACTCACATTGCATTTAATTCTCTCTATATATAGATGTATATGTCTGTGAAAAACAACAGACCTATATAGCTAGAATTTTCTAGCACACATAGTTGCTTACACTAGCTAGTAGCTTCTACACATTTCTTTATAAATGTCAAAAACAAGAAACTTCTGGAGTCCATTAATAGTGCTTTTAGCGCTCTAGAATTTTGTAGAACTTGTGCTCACTTTCATTTCTCCCCCTTAGCACTAGTTCTCCTTTGCATTCTAAGTTGTTTGCGAAATTCTAAAAATTTGATGTTGCAGACTCTTTTCCTTCCATAACTATTGCAACATTTGCATACTTTGGATTTGGCTTCTTTTCTCTAGTGGATCTTTTAAGTGTCAGTTGTTTTATATTTCTTCGTGCTGAACTTCTTCTTGTTGTTCGAGCTCTTCTCATTCCATTTGATGAACTCCAATTTTTCCAAGGGCTCTGAGTATGTCTCTACACCTTGCTTGGACTTGTAGACTGTAGTTCTTCACCCTTTTTTTGCTCCTATATTTTCTCTTCTACCATGCCTTCAATATTTTTAGAATCGGATAGAATTACTTGTTTTGGTGAACACTAAGAGGATGTTTCATCAAACACTACATTTCTTGATGTATAACATTTACTCGTTGTGGGATCACAACATCTCCATCCTTTTCTCTGACTATTGTATTCCATAAAGATGCAGCGAATGACTTTTTTATCCATCTTGCTCCTTAAGTTATCTAGAACAAAAAACATGACATACACAACCAAATACTTAAAAGTGACTCACTGTGGGCTTAAGCTTCCATAGCTTCTCAAACGATGACATGAACCTTACCTTGCCTTGTGGAAGTCGATTAATCACGTGAGCTATAATGTTCATGCATTCGGCCCATAATCTACTCGGGACATTTTTTACATGTAGTATGCTCTGATAAATTTCTGCCAAATGGCGATTCTTTCTCTCCACCACACCATTTTGTTGAAGAGTGTTAGGACATGTTAATTTGTCTTCATATTTTACACTCCTTCAAGAACTCATATAATTCTTTTAATGTATATTCTCCCTCATTGTCTGTGTGAAGGCATCTAATCTTCTTTCCAACTTCGCTTTCAACCTTCTTTTTAAACTCTTTAAATTTTGTTAATGTCGTGGATTTTTCCATCATAAAGTAGACCCATACTTACCTTGAGTAATCATCAATCAAGTTCACCAATAACGATATCCGCCGATCGAAGGTTGTTTAACTGGTCCAAGCACATTTGAATGAACCAGCTCTAACGACTTTTTAGCTTGAAACTTTGAACTTTCGTACCGAAGTTGATGACCCTTACCATACTGACATCCAGTGCATATGACATCTTCTCGTACTTCCAATCAAGGGAGACCTTTGAGCATTGTCTTCTTCATCATCACCTTCTGCTTGTGATAGCTCACGTGCCCAAGGCGTTTATGCTACAAATCCACTGTCTTTCGAGTCTTATCCATGTAAGCATATTCTGCAGACATTACGTCTTCAATACAGGTGTCCCAATAATTTTTATCTTGTCATATATCTTAACATCCTTTAGGCCAAATACCACATACTTCCCTGACTTTGTTATTTGTAATACTAAAAGTAAATTTTTCTTCATTCCAAGTACGTAATAGACATTTTGTAAGCATACCTGATCATCACTGCAGCGAAGTTGATATCACTGTTTCCCTAATATGAGTGATCGAATACCTCGAATTGTCTGCTGTTACCATAACTCGATTACCTTTGTACTCTATTGTGCTTTCCAGCATGTGATTGGAGCATCCTGAATCGATAATTCAATCCTTATTATAATCAACAGCTAACAGGCTTGTTACTACGAGTGCCAATTCTACCTTTACTTACTCCACCAGCTTCTCGTTAGTCTTGTCAAAATCTATTTCTTCCTCCTGGCTTCTTCAATTGCCAGTGAAGCAGACGCATCCTAATCTTCTTCACTATAATTTTCTTTCTTCTCTTGAAGACTTGACGTTACCACATTGCTATCTGGCATCTTCTTCTTGAACCAACAATCTCTTACAAAATATCCCCGCTTCCCATAATTAAAGCAGATATTATCACGTTTCTTTCCCTTTTCAAGTTCCGAGCCTTTTTCTCGCTCCTTCCTCCACTTTTCATTTTTGTTATTTGAATTTTTACTAAAAAGTGGCTTCTCTCTTCCCCTTCTTCTACCAGTGAAGAATGCTTCTTCTTCACTCACTGATATGCTAACCATTTGTTTGGCTAACGCCTCTAGGTCAGCCGACAAATTTTCTAATTGTACAAAAGAAGGCTGGGTAGGCCAACCTTGAATTGCAGCAATAAAACCTCTATACTCAAGTCTCAACCCATGAATAATAATTCTTTTCATACATTGATCAAATATTTTACAATTTGGATTTAATCAAGAGATTTCTTATCAGAGAGATTTTACCTTGGTGAAGTATTGATTGATCGTCAAGTCTCCTTGTGTTGTTAATAACAGCTCATTCTCTAGGCGTTGCAGCCTGAACGGAGGTTATCGCCTACCTTCTCAAATTCAAAATTTATTTTAATGCTAAATTGCATAAAAAATGTAGTAAATGGCACAACCTAAGTCGTCTTTCAAGGAGACTTCAATACTTAGTTGTGAAAATTGGGGGTTTAAAAGAATGAGAATTATAGCAATGAAAATTAAAAGATAATAGCAATAGTGGAGAAAAACACTAGTGAAAGGTATTCCTAGGATTGGAAATCAATTATCATTGACCAAATATTAAATCCATTGATGGCTATTAGTAATAAATTACTAGCAATTCTACTAGTGATCAATCGACCTCTAAAATTTGACCAATGCAAATAACTAATAAATGACAATCGTCAATTTATTTAGAAATCACATTGATTTAATGAACCAATTGCTATAGTATAACCGCCAATCGGAATGTTAATTCTAATATTTTTCCTCAAACATAAACCAATAGAGCTACCAATTTATGCCCAAAAGATTTCCCTAAATGAAAATCGTCAATTTAGTTATTCTAAAAAAGATTATAGCAACCACCAAAATAATTAAAGGAATAGAAACTGCAGAATATTAAGAAAACCAATGCATTCAAATGGTCTCAAATGTCATCCCAATCCTACACTAGTAAAGAAATCTATTCATTCATCTCTGGAGGATTACAACAATGAAAATAAAAGAACCTAAAAATAATAGCAATGATCCTTGCCACAATCTCTAAGAGAAAGCACCTTCACCAATGGAACCCTTAGAGAGAGAAGAGAGAAGGAGAAGAGAGAGATATAGAGAGAGAATAATAGCAACTGAAAGTGGCGACGTGAAACTGAGTAAAAAGCTAGGGTAAAAGTCTATAACAATCCCTTATATACCACTATCTAAAATGGGTCAAATAAGACCCAAAAATAGATTAAATGGGCTATTTTACGTCATCATACAAGCTACAACACTAGACAGAATCGAAGTCTTCATGTATTTGGTTATTTTGGCCCCTTAAACGTCTGAATCTATCCTTGGAACTAGAAATAGCGATTGTAGCACTTTGAATAAGCTTTCTAACGCTACTAAAATCATCTCAATCGGACATTTATAACTCCAGATATTGCAAAAATACTAACTGGAGGTCAAGTTGAACAGCATCAAAACATCAACAACCTTTAATCTTGCAACTCAATTTTCACTTAGATATTCTTAGAACTAGATTTTGAACTGAACATGAAAGTTGTAGAGGACTTCTTGAACTTTCCAAAATATTTTTATTTGTCTTAATCTGATCCCTGTAAAAAGAGATACAAATTTTCTCTTACAATCTTTTTGTAATTTTGCTCAAATAAACTCAAGAACTCTTCTATTTTGCTTCCAAATTCTTCCTAATAGTTTCCGACCTTGTTCTTGATATTTTGCGATCCAAAGCTCCTGTATTCAAAACCCATACTTGAAGAGACAGGTTAAATGCAACATGCTCTAATCCAATAATAATCTCAAAATCAATGCAAGAGCCATCAATTCTATCAAAATCACACAATGAGGAATAAATCAAAATCCTAATTAATTCTTTCGATAGCTCAATGAAACTCATGCAAAAAGCTAAGGTTTGGTAGCAAAATAAGTGGCATAAATGCCCTTTATCATAGCCTCGTATCATTTTTTCTTTGAAAACAGCATTGTAAATGTGTCCCATGCTTCCTTCGGTGTCGACATCTTCCTTATGTGCTCCAGCATATCATCTTCCACCATGGTTTTCAGCGCAAACATCGCCTTCCCCATTTTAATTTTCTACTTTCATAATTGTCACGACCCGGCTTGGGCACATGACTGGTACGAAAGGAATCCTCATTCCTATGTAAGCCTAGTGATATCTGAGTTTCTCTATATGTGTATTTTGATAATGAAATCCAATTTCAAACATAATTTCATCTTTGATACAAATCTCTAACTCTTTGGAAAACAAATCATCATAAATACTTTCATAAACAAACTCTAAATATATATCTCTGATACAAAACATATGAGTTGCTCTTAATACAAAATAAACCATAGAAACCAAAATCATGAAAATACAAAATATTAATGATAAAATATGCCAATCTATCTCTATGGTCCAGGACCCTACCCGTCATGCACACTGGAACATTGTATCTCTAAACAAATACCAAAAGTACTTTACTTCAAAGTGAAGCTCACCAACTGGAAAATCTCTACTGTGGAGGAGAAGATGGAAGAGAAGAACCCGCAATGTCTACTACACCTGTAATAGAGGAAGGGAAATGGGTGAGTTTCATCTAAAACTCAGTGAGCAAGTTCTCACCCATAACCTCTCATAGGACAATCAAGAAGATAAATAATTATATAAAAGTCATCAAAAACAGTTTATGCAATAACTTTGAATTTCATATTCAAATACATGTGTGTATGTAATATCTCTAAATAGAATTTCTTTGAAAAACATAACAACCGTACCCTACGAGAGAAACAAGGATCTCTACTCTATGGTTCCTCGAGAACCATAAGTATTATACTCTATGATTCATCAGGGATCTAATACGAACACCTAAATAGATTTCATTCTCTATTCTGTGAGATTGTCCTCTCGGGACAACTTGGTACCGAGGTTAACGATTGGGGTACAACAGTTAACTCACTGTCTGTTTCTCTATAACTAATGTCCAGTTCAATCAGAAATCTAACTCTTTTCTCTATATCTCATAAGTCTTATACCCTAGAGTTCACAAACTCTACCATATAAAATCAACAGTTCTGAAATTCATATGATCATTTGAATTTGAAAACTCTTGAAACTCAGAAAACTCTAATCTCATATAACTCTACCAATCTGACTTTAACATAACTGTGACTATGAAATCATATCCAAGGGATCACCCATTTGCAGGCATTCCGATTTCAAGCTTACAGAATATATATCTGGCAGTTGTTATGAATCATATTGAATTCCATACTTTTGAATATCATAAAAACACTTATTTTCTCTAAAACTCCATCATATACATATTCTCTACTCTGAAAATCATCATAATTTTTCACAAATCTCTATTCAAATCACAATTGTACTCTAGCTCGTTGATAAATATCATTTAGCAACAATGGTCCCATGAGTTTTCAGAAAAAACATATTTCATGCTATAATTTATTGAAATTAACTCTAATAATTAACATAAAGATCATAGGATCTGAACCTGCTCACCATTTAAAGCTGAGAGTATTAGGCTCCACCAACTTGACTTGGGGAGCTTGGAATGGCACCAACAACTGCCATGGAACAACCATAACTCTAGATTAATATCTAAAAATCTCTAGAGAGCTCTATTCTAACTCTAGCAAAAATTGGAGAAACATCCCCACTTGACAAAAATGAAAAAAATAATCGGTCAAAATCCAAGATTATGAAGGAATAAAGACATAATCTAACAACATAAACTTACCTTGAAGCTTGGAAATAATGGATTTGAGAGAAAGAGAGAAAAATGATGGAGAAGAATAAATGATCGTGTTCCTGCTTCGTTCTATGCCCGATTTGGGGTTTAAATGAACTTTTGACCGCGTAGGCCGTAAATGACCGCCTGGGCGGTCTTCTCTCTTTCCAGCTGGACTGCTTTACTTTTAGCTGACCGCCTGGGCAATATCTAAGAGGTCTGTTAAGGTCAAATACTGGTATGTATTGGACTGGATTGTCTCAATACTCACTTATTTACATTTCTTAATATCCTCATTTATTTTACTCTTCATTAACTTTAAATATGTCTTTATTTATTTTACTCTTCATTAACTTTAAAACATAAATATAAATAAGGAAATACCCCCCATTTGTATTCAAATAAAATATCAAAAAATCAAAACCCCAACAATTCAGAATCCAAATTTTAGGTTTTAGTTCAAATCCGGGAATTTCCAATATTTTCTAAACTTATAGGTTAAAAACGAAACATTTATAGGTTTCGTAAAATTCATTAAAAATCACTCTTCAACTTGTCTTCCATCAAGGAATAATTACCGGAACTTTTGATCCCAAAAATGTGATTCTATTATATAGCCCTCGAAGGAGGTGTAAGTTTCAGACTTAGTGAAATTCAGCACCTGACGGTGGTTCCCAGGAAACCCTGAGGCTATACAGAACCTTACTACTGACTCGTGTACCTCGAATATCACAGTAATGCCTCAACTTCATTTGTAGAAGACGGTGTGGTCTCGTTACCACCAACAACCTCCCAAAGGTCTTGGCATTAGAGATACGACTCCATACATGTTTGCCATGTATTATAATTTGGGCATTGAGCTTCCTAATTCTACCAACCACCTGGATATCTGTCATAGTGACTTAATGAAATTTTTTCACCACTACTTTGGTCTCAGACCAATAGTGTCACAGTCCCAGACTGTGATTTTGTAAGAGCTCCCCCAAAACTAATAATCTTCCCATTTGAATTGGTTCAGATTGTCAAGCTTTTATGCCAAATTGTTGAACAAAGAGACAAACTATTGAAAATTATAGTACTTTCTTTTTATTTGTAAGGACACAATACTTACAATTATAAAGCAGTACACTTATAGACTTCACTTTGCTAGAGCACACTAAGTTATTCACTTGGTAGTTCTCACTTCTCACAACCCCGCTCCACAGAGCACTTCACTGAACATACTCACATTGCATTTAATTCTCTCTCTCTATATATAGATGTATATGTCAGTGAAAAACGACAAACATCTATAGCTGGAATTTTCTAGCACACATAGTTACTTACACTAGCTGGTAGCTTCTACACACTTCTTTATAAATGTCAAAAACAAGAAACTTCTGGAGTCCATTCATACTGCTTTTAGTGCTCTAGAATTTTGTAGAACTTGTGCTGACTTTCATGAGTGAATCATGAATATAGAATCGAAGTGGAAATTAAGTTATAACTAGCAGGCAATAGTGAACAGTAGCACCCTGAGAATTGGACCAAAATCAGCAAGCAGTAATTTAGCATAGAAAATTCCAGTAAGGAACTAGTCGTGCAAGATTTTTTGATACAGAATCTACCACTAAAATCAGAGTCACTTACTTATGGCTTGGACCGTTGCTTATGAAAGTTTTAACAGTCTCCAATCCCGTGGGGTCTGAGAATGTTGGGGAGGGACTACTATTCTACTGTATTATAACAATGGGGATGCCCCATAATGGCTATTTTAATGTTTTCCTCTTTCTATATATCAGCATCAATTTGTGTCGAGATTCTTTCACTTTGACAATTTTAAGAATATGAAAATCAGAAAAAGGGAGAGGGAAGAGCAATGATCGCAAGCAACCTGTCAACAAGTGCCATTTGCAAACAAATATGAAAGAAATCTGTGTTTATATATTAATAATTAAACGTTATGATTATGTGCTTACACACATTCCCTTCATTTGTAGTCTTCTTCTTGTCTATTATATTTTACGCAGTAGCTGCGAAGCATGATCATATATAAAAGGACAGAAAACAAGAATATAATTTTCAGAGAGTATAAGAAATTTTGTACCATCAGCTAGCCATGGGCCCTAATTAATTAGGATTTCAAATGAAGAAAGAGTATTAAAGTTAGGTCCATGACCCTTACACGACTAGGTTTTCATACGATAATTCAACTCTCGTGATAAGGTAGTGGAATCCTATCTAAATCAATAGTTAACTACCCTCGATCAATTAGAACTTTTGCGATTAGCAATTTTCCCGGTAGTAACGAAATAAAATCAGATAAAATATTTAAATTTCAATTTCCCGATACCATTCTGTCCCATAACAAGTAGATAATTACTAATACTCGGTCGAGAGACAGAGAGATGAAGTTGGAGTCACGTATGTGTTACAGAATATGATTTATTATTCCATGAAATGTTAATTTAGAACAAAAGAGGACTATAGAAAAGCAAATTACTTATGACTAATGCTAACGAGTAACGAATAACTACAAGTGCCGGATCGTAAAATCTTGGATGGCATGTATCCATCAAAACTTTATGATTATCACAAAACTATGACAAGTAGCAGTAGTGCAGAGCCTAGTACAAAGAAGAGGGTAAAAGCCAAGAAAGTAAAAATTGTATTGCTCCTCGTCATCTTTGCAAAAGACAATTTGCAGATTTGATATAGAGTAACATTCTCGCTAGCACACAAGGCCAAAAATTAATTTGGTCAACAAAAATAACAAGAGACTCGTCTTATTAAGCCTATCAAACCTGACACTGATTTACTATAAATATAATTGATTTCATACTCTGTATATAAGAAAATCCACATACTAGCTAGATTCATATGCTCTTTACTTTCTATTTTCACATTAGACGAATCACATTGCATTCTCTCTAACATGGCCACAATAATTTTGTTCTTAGACTTAGCTAAGTAATCGGCTAGCTGGACAAGTAAGTTATCCGAACCATAGAATCTCCCATAAGTCATTTCTTGTAACTTTTTTTGTCCAAGTTCCGTCCTTAATCTCTCCTATGTCTCCACTTTTTGTCCTTACTAAAAGGCAACAGAACTGCAGAAAAGTATGACAAACTCTAGTGTGTGTGTGTGTGTATATAACACATAATTTGAGAGTAACCTTCAGCTTAAAAATTCTAAATTTTTCTGTTCAACTAAACTTGCAACTTTTGTTTTTGGCCATTCGGGAGTGGGCACAAGAATCTAATGTACTGCAGATACATGCACAATTGGTTTCTCATCATTCATCTATAGTAGCTGCATTGCATGCCCGCAACATCCACCAATGTTATGTCAAATTAACATGATCTGTTTATGAAACGCTGTTCATAATTTAGTGGTCCACCACATGAGGTTGGACTTACCTTCCTCCTATGCATGCCAAGTTGTCTACCTCAACTCCGATTGAACACATTTCTCCATCATATGAGTTTTATGAAATGAAACCTCCAAGCGAATCCTTCCCATCATTATTGATCAGCACTCCATCAATTCTGCCTAAATATTAAAGTGTTTCTGTTTTATCAATCAACCATCTTTGAGTGTGAAAGTAATTGATTACATTTTAGACAATGAATCTGTCTTTTTCAGCAATGCATTTCTGCATACTTGAATAGTTGAATTTCTTACATTATAAAAATTCTTCTGTCGGTTAATTTAAATTTGAGAGTTGGTAACATTAGACTATAAAATTATTTGTTATTATATTAAGCCACTACTTCCACTTCGCCTCTGAATTGATTAATTATGTACCTACTGTCCCAGAGAATCATTTCGGGATCACAATGTAGGACTATGAGTAATACCATACAAAAAGCATATGTATAGAGAAATGATTAAACACATCAAATCCTCATCCCCAGCTTTTTTCCCTGCCATTATTAGTCGTTACAGCTATTCCTCACTAGGACCACTACTGTTTGGCCACCAAATTTTCTTCTACCTTCTGGTACATTCTTACACTCATTATATGATCAAATAAGACCTTCAGACTTCTATAGAATTTACTTGAAATTATATTAATTTAAGACTTCAGTTCATTTATAAAATTATAATTTTGTGTTCGATACTTGGGATTTATGAATTCTATCACTTGATAATATTGCAAACCATGCATTCCTTTAAATAAATAAAAAAAGCACTTCAAAGATAACAGTACAAGTAATGAAAACATTGTTGGTTTTGAACCTTTTTTTTTTAAGGTGTTTTGGTAGAATTACTCTTCCGTATGTTCTCTGTATAGTACCTACGCAAGCTTGGAATGTCTTCTAATTATTTTGATTATTTTTTTTTCTGTCAGAGTAAAGATATATCTATTCCGTGATAGTAACACAGCAGCATGACAGCTTCTCGTTCAGGTACAGTTGTAGGGATTGGCTTCTCAATCACTCAACAATTTCTGAATTTAATAAGCAAATAATTTGACAATTGTTCCATCCTGACAATGATAGTGAAAATGTTTTTCTTTTCCTTCTTTTTTTTTAGTCCTCCCATCCTAATTAGGAAATCTATATAGTTGCCCTTTCGAGATAATTAACTCCCACTTCTCAGCACGATTTTAAAAATGGGGCAAACAGCAAGTGACATTAGGGCACCAAATAAAATAAACAGTGCCCTAAAATCCAATTTCTCTACTCCGCTTTTAAGAAATGAGAGAATGTTTGGGCCAAGAATATAGTCATGTGTATAAAAGCTACATTATTTATACGTAAGGTAGCTGATTGTTGTCAGCAAAAAATTAAAATATAGAATGCTAATTAATCTAGAGAAAGCCATTAATCAAGCCGCGTTAAGCTACTTGGAGGACCATAATACTATATTAGTCTATGATGGGGTCACCTAGTCAGCACCCGATTGATCGAACATGGCCTACCAAAAAGAGGAAAAAAGAGGGAAAAAAATAAACACATCTTTTCTTCTTATTTTGTGTTTTGAGGCTGAAGTGTGTTTTGAGGCTGAATATCTGCGAAACAGGTATCTAGAGCCACATCAAAGATGATAGATAAATCATGATATTAATACACCAAAATTTGGCTTTACGTTGTGTGCTCCGTGTCCCATTTCCTGTTTCTTTCTCAGTTCTTCCAATAAAAATCTCACATCGATAAAATAATCATAGCTGGCTTTGAAGATATTTGTTGAAAAGAAATATGAATAATATTTTTATTTTATTCTTGGCATTGAATAATATTTTTATTTGACTTCACAAACTTTTATTGAAAGGCAGAAAAGGAAATAGGAGATTTATATAGAGATTTTGATCCCTCTGTAACAGGTCTACGTGCATTTTGAAACAGGAAATTTAGGCCAACTTTGCTCATTGGCCTGCGGAAACTCAAACCAATATAATTCGGCTTTTTGGTCCTCGCCTAATTGGGTTCCTTTCACCCGTTTTGAGAAAATTTTGGGCTACACCCGATGTCACAGTCTTGAATTCGTCTATTGCTTTTATCGAATGGGCCGAACTTAGCTCGCTTAATTTGCAACGATGACTGATATGTTGGTAATGCAATAACATATAAATATTTAGTTATTTATTTATGGATGACTGAACAAACAAATTTATTTATTTATTCATTTAGGATGTTAATGTGCCGGTTCCTCACGTTTTTTTTTATATTCAATATTTGATGAGGATTAATATTTGAGTGATACATGTATAGGATTTAATTTTAATATACTGATAATATAAAAATATTTTTATATAATTATTTAATTATGTAATTCTACATTATTAAATATGGTTATTTTCGACCTTATTACTTGAAAGTCATGTAAAATAATAAAGTCAATAATTGAATGACAGCGTAAAATTCTTATACAATGTTAGTGCATTAAACTCAAACTCATATGCATGCACATACATTTTTTATAATATTTTATTTTCCGCAATATTTTTCTCTTATAATCTTTATTTTTTGAGGTTTTCCTTGTATTCTTATAAAATTTAAAAGTACTAATATTATTTAATTATTCATCATAAAAAATGAGTCAGATATCTCGTTAATCCAATTTATTAATATTTATAATATCAATTATAATGATTAAATCACAATTGTCAAGACACAATGGAGCTTTTTGCATTCTTTTATTTAAACTCTAAACTCATTATATATATGTACTCAAAACTCATAAATTAAATGACACGACAGTATAGTAAATTAAAGAACCAACCAGAAAATATTCTGACTCTACAGAATTTATTTTAAAAATTGATTTAAGTAATGCTGTAACTGCGTGCATGAAAAGGAAGGGCCAAACAGGCAACTTAATGAACTCAAAGGTTGGTTTTAAGGTGGCGTTTGCTGGAGGGACAGAAATAGAAATACAGGATCAATAGATATAGTGGAGATGAAGACATAAATAATAAATATATATAAAGGTATTATTGGAAAAAATATATCAAATTTCAGTCTCCTTATCCTGTCTCCATATTTTAAAGATACATAAATTTTATATTTTTCTATTCCCTGTTCCTGTCTTCATCACCAAACAAGTTTGTATCTCCAATGTCTCTTTATTTTTGTTCCAGAGACACTAAACAAACCTTATAACCTAAAGGCGGATTAATAGATAGGAGAAAGTAGTGTTCAAATAGATGCGATTGTGATGAGTGATGATGTGCAAATATAAAGATCAGACTATGTAAATGTGTTTGAAAACGTTATTTTTGTCGATTAATTCATGCAAAACCTTGTTACACACAAAAGAACCGAGAATCCAATATTAAATATAAAATTGTAAAGTGCATATCTAAAAGACGAGTGAAGACAATAAACTTTTAATTTGATTTGATATCCAATTAGGTAGGCACAAGATTCTATAAACTTTTTAGTTTTTAGTTTACAACATTAGGCTTCAAACAATGGAAACTGGAAGCAAATGATATTATAGGAAGAGTGAAGGAAATAAAAGGGAAGCAACAGCAACAGGAATATGCAAATAGAGGGAAACCATGTGGTTTCAGCGTGGTGTCACATGGCACATTCCACTAACTTTTGAATCCACGTTACCTTTGGTGACGAACATATTCCGTGTCAATTCCATTGGTGATACGGCAAATGCAGCACTGCAGCAAAAGCGACACAATGATGTTCCTCATCAAATGCGTCTCGGGGGATCGTGCCACTAATCTTCGTTGATCTGATCGAATACAAATCATTTAAGATTTTATTTTATTTTTTCATCATCTGAGAATTTGATTCGCCAGAACATCGTCAACTTTGGACGCAAAAGTATATCGTCACATAAATTACTTTCTTGTGTCACCAAGGGTGCTAATATTGCATATCAATTTCACGTCAGAAAAAAAATATTGTTATCGATTTATTATGTCAATATTTAAATCAAACTCAAGTTCAGATAGAAACAAAACCAATCAAATTCAGTGAACTGTATCCAGTGATAGAATTAATAGATTAAATTAATTTTAGTTTATAGATGAATAATGGACCAACTAAAACATTTATTGGATATTTTACTTTAAAAAATAAGGCTTAAATATATTTGTGTACATATAAATAAATATAGGTCCTTTTGTTTTAATTATCACTCTAAAACTTTTTTTTTTTGTTCTTGTTTTAGTCCTTCATTTTTCTGAGATTATATTTTTGGGCTCTACAGTTAGTTTGCATTGTTAAATAGTGATATTTTATAAATATCAAAAGAAGATTTTAAAAATATTTATAAGAATAAAAGACAAAATTTTCAATATTCCAAAGAATAAAATGCACATCCTAAAATATTTATACTTTATAAAGACTTAAAGTAAACAGTAAATAACCTTTTTTTTATGCTAACATTTTCGATTTGACATCAAATTTGATTCTAGCAAAAAAATTTACATTAATTTGGTCTTAATAAAATTTCTGATATCAATTTAGTCGTAATATTTTTAAATTTGATATTAATTTTAGTCATTTTATTGGATTTCTACTTTGATGAAATAATTAAATTGATGTGAAAATTAAAAAATGTTAGGACTAAATATTGACGTTAAAAATTTTGTTAGGGTCAAATTTATGTCAAATTGAAAATATTAGGCAAAAATATTGTTTATTCTAAATCAAAAGCATAATATTAAAAAAATAAAAAATAAAACTATATGAAACCCAACAAAATTGCACTACAAACATTACAAGCTGATTCCTGTGCAGCATATCTCCTTTAGAAAGCCCGGAATTTTAAGAATTTTCTCATAAATAAATGCTACTCGCTGGTATGAATTTTTTTTTTATTATTATTATTAAAAGTAGTATTATTTAAATATTCAAAAATGATAATCGTTAGATATAATAAAAAAATGAAATGAATGAAAACTACTATCCTATTCAAAAATAATAAAATAAATATCTCATGGCATGTCCATTTTTAAAGATTCAACTACCATGCTGTTTGTACTAATGTCATGAAAGCCTTAATAACCAATTACACATGGACATGCCTATAATATGAGGAGAGAGAAACTTGATAATAACAACCCAAAAACGCAACCAATCAACAGGGTAGCAGGACATCAAAAACAAAGACAATAAAAATAGTAGAGATAGAGACATAAAAAATATTGTCTCTGTATTGTATTTAATTATGGAGTACAAAACATGATAATTATTTTTTTATTTTGTTTGGTAATACAGGAACAATACAATAAATATCTGATAAAAGACATATATATCCCCTGCCAAACTACCATTGACTGTTGTCGGCTAGCAGCCTGACTGCTACTAGAAGTTGCTACCTAAGGGGTATTATTGAAAAAAAATTAAATTTCTGCCTCCAAATCCTGTCTCCCTATCCCCACTTTTTGGAAGGACATAAATATATAGAATTTTTATCTCGGAGACAGAAAATTTTCCTATCCTTGTACGCTGTCTCCACCACTAAATATATTTTTATCCCCACTATCTCCACGGTCCCTATATTTTCTGTCTTAGGACAGAAAAAAAAGGCAACCCAAGAGAACTAGCATTTCGCATATTTAACCAAAAAAACAAGGTTTTTGAGCCGTTTAATATTTTCTTAGGTTAAGATACATTGGTCATATATAATTTTTTTTTTATATAAATACTATCTTTTTCTTATTATATTATAGGTCCACTTTTACATTTCTTTACATATATGTGTTCACGTATATAAACCTTAATCCTGCTTTTTAAGCCCTAGTCAGCACTCACGGCCTTACATTAAGATAAACAAGAATCCAACTCTAAATTATTTGGATATAGTACGAGTTTTAGTATTATGTCATGAATCATATATCAAATCTACCAAAACTTAAATTATTAGGCAAAGATATATGTATTTTTTTTTTATTCTAAGACTCCCAATAAATTAAAGCTAAAGAGAAAATGGGGAAGGGAATAGGTAAATGGGAATAAAACTCATAATTCAATACTAACAAACTATTAGTTACTTGAACCAAGAGTAATGTCATATGAGTTACAACTCATTGACAGATATATATTTATATATATGTATAATAAGTTTAGGATTTGGATAATCTAATGTAAGGATTTTATATTAGAAAGTAAAGAAAGAGGATTTTAATTTGCTTTTGGATCAATAAAATTAGAAATAGACCCCTTTTCATTTTATTGATCTAAAAGTAAAATTTTCCACTTTACTCTTTAAATTGAGAATACAAATCCATAATTTTATATTCAAATTATACTCATACTCCTTTATTAGCAATTAATTTCAGTAGGTTAGACATTAGTTTGAGGAGGAATATTCGAATCTTTATCCCTCAATGAACAGGCGGCAAAATCTCAAGTGGCAATAATACTGTAACTCACATTATTCAATCTATGCTAAGGAAGAATGAATACAATTGTAATTATTGGATTTTTTTTTTTGGTGTAGTCGATCAAAAAAATTTTATAAGACTATTTGATCCCTTAAAAATTGAAATTAAAATCATAGTCTTTCAAAATTTTAATAATAGGATATATTAATCCTTTTGTATTTATTTGATTCTTTAAACATTAATAGAATTGTACATAGAGCTGCTAATATGATGTTAAGTGATATATGTTATTTAATATGGAATAGAGTTAAAAATGACTCATTTTGGTTGTTAAAATTTACAAAATGAATCATATAAATCTCTATTATAAGTCATAAAATGATTTATTTTGTGTAATTTTAGACATTAAAATGAGTGTAATATGTTCTAAAATAACTCCATTTAACTTGTCTCTGACATTTTAATGGTATATCATTATTTTACTGTATCATATGTGTAAATATACTAACGAAAAATTAATAAAGGAACTAATGTATCTATTATTTTTAATCTTAAAAAATTATAAGATTAATTTCTTTTATTGAAAGATGAAATATTTTCACATTAAAAATCTTGGGAAAGCAAAGAGCGTATTCACAATTTTTTTTTTTTTGGGTCGAAAAGTAACAATTGGATTTGAAAACACCAATGGCAGTCAAAGGCAGTAAAACATAAGACGTTGCGAGAAAAAGGGTAGGTGGTCCTCTCTTCATCCATTATTAATAATTGTGTTGAAAATCATGCTAATTTGATATATTAAAAAAATTAATTTATAGGATTATAAATTATAATTAGATATATTAACATTTTAATATACTAAATTGATATGATTTTCTGTCATAACCATTAACAAGAAATGGTGGTACACAAGTCACGAATCTGGCTTTGTGCCATTAATCGTTTTTCTTATTCGAGTGACGCTTCAGGGGCCTTGTTGCCTTGTGTACGTAATAGCTGTTATTTAGCTTTGTTTCTTTTTGGGCTTCGGCCCCTTCAAAATACCGAAAAAAAATTTACCAAATACCAAATTCAATGCAATTTTGACCAAAAAAAAAATCAATACAAGTATTTATTTAGTCAAAAAAAGAATGTGTCTATACTTTTTTAATCAAGTTATGTTCTACTTTTATGTAAATTATTCTTTAATAACAACAACAATATTTATGGCCATAAAAAAGGTATCGAGTTGACACAAAATTGAGAGAGAGATGGACAATATATTCTTTTCCTTTTCATGGTCGTACGATATAAAACACTGGAACATTTAACATGCATTTGAAGTAAACTTGGCGAAAATGATTGCAAATATGACTAGAATCTTTGAGAAAAATCACGTCGGTTGTTGGTTAAAATTAAATAATATGTATGACACATTTATTCACCTAAATGCCAATAATTTCTAACAATAATTTTGACAAAATTCTAACAAAATTTCTAGACATCTAGTATATTTGTTTTGGAATAAAACTTTCGAGTGTAGTAGGCCAGACTAAAACTTCATGAAAGATCTCTCATAAAAAGTTAGACTATAAAATAAAAATACATAAATAATTTTATATTTAACGTGATCTATCTTAAAAGATTAGACTATATTGGATAATAGAATATGAAAAATTTTTGCACAACAACTGAAAAGCTTGTTTAACTCTGTGTGTATATATATATATATTGAGTCCATGTGGTTTGCTGTGGCAACTTTGAAAATTCAGCTGATGATATAGCTAAAGGGTATAAATTGGCAATGAATATTCTGTGAAACAAACAAAATGAAGTCATCACTTTCAAACAGTGTAACCCTCGTACAACTGGGGACCAAAACCATAAGAAACGATAAGAAATGAATGAATCAATAAAAGTGGTCCTAGCAAGCACGTAGATAATGGGAATTGGAAGCAACAAGGACGGTAACCCAGGTGAGGTGAGTGTAGAGACTAGAAAGGCTATATATATAGGTATCTAGCTGGCCATTTTGATGCAATGCAGTTGGCTCTGCACCAAAACGCAAAGTGGGAACAAACTAAGCAAGAGGGCCAAAACACCAAAAAGATCCAAAGCCCATGCAATAGTTGGCCATTCGTTCGTACGTAGCCATATAGGCCAAATAACCTTGTTAAATCAATTCACCGTATCTTCTCCTTTCCTTTCAATAATGCAGATGCACCCCTTGGTTGAGCAAAGGGAATCGTCCCCCACACCCCCAAATGCTCTCTCCCCTTTCCCCCTCTTGCTACCTCCACGAAAAGGACTATCTTCTCATACAGCATACATACTGAAGTTGAAAGAGAGAGAATCGATGGGGCTCCACTCTTCTTTCTTGAAAAAATATGAGCATAGCTTGCTGTTGCTTTCTAATAATTACCACTAGCTTGCTTTGTAGCTACATGACAAGAATTTTTTTTGTCCTCGCGGACGACAAGATACATAACCCTTGCATTGGTTTCTGTGTTCTTTTCTTTATTCACTTGTTGGGTCTTTTGTCATGAAACGTGATTGGAAGATGAAAAAAAAGAATGCTAATAATAAGTAGCTAGAATGAGACTATTTTATTTCTTTTCGTTTGTTTTCCTCCACTAAAATTCTAGGGCAAGAGCCGCCACAAAAGAAAAATACTAGCAACTCTCACATGTCTTTATATTCAAATGTTTAATAAGATCGATGTGTTGAGTTAAGGATTAAAATTATATAAATAAAATTACATATAAAACTTATTCACAAAAATTTTCTCCAAATCAAATACACCATAATTGTGTAACATGTTAATAGTATATGGACTCGATTATAGTTTATGATCAAATAGTAAAAAAAAAATAATTAGAATTAGCTATGCAGTTAGAAAAAATTATTAAAACTGAAAAACCAAAAATATTTATTTATTAAATTACTCATTTATTCAAAGACCAATAAATATGTCATATTGTTCTTCTTTTTTTGGTGAACATGTCACATTGTTCTTCCAAATAAATTTTGACAACAACTTTGTCTCTTTATCTTCTTTTTTTTCAAAATATATATAAAAATGTGGGTGGAAATGTGTGTGTATAATGTGATGGTTGCAATGTTATTAAATAAGGTACAAAACCTTCAATTTGCAACTTTTAAAATAAAAGTAATTGCGTATCACATAAGAAGTGATTTATTATGAGAGTATATAGAATAAATTTGAATCATATAATCATATATAAATGATTAAAATTAAAAGTTAATTAATGATTTAATGCTACATATTCATTTAAAAAATCATATGACTTTATATTTTAACTTTGACTATTTATGTAAAATTTAATAATTAAGATTAACTCCTTTTACTTTCATAATTAACCACCCCGCCCACATGAATCCTCTTCCTAAACTTATATTAGTAAGTAAATAATTATTTAGTGGATTTCATGAATAACAATTATACGAAGATACTCCTTCACTATCAAGAGTTGTGTTTGCATTTTTTAAGAATATTTGAGGAGAAGATAATTGTTAGAAGGGTCTTTTAATGACTGATAATAGTTGGAGGTAGAAATACTTCAACGGCAAAATAATGAAAAATAAATAAAGAAAAAGTTTTGTTTCTTCTCTTTTAAATGTTGATAACAACAAATCGCAAGCCGCCATGAAAGGAAACTAAAGAGCTAGCCTTCAACTCGAATGTTAGAGGGCCACCAAATATGGAAACTTTTTTTTTACCCAATCAAAAGGAATCATCAGTGTAATCCACTCTCATGTAAAAAAAAAAAAAAAAATGTGTAATCCACTCTCTCTAAGCTATCATTATCCTGCATAAAATTCTTGCCTAACAAAAATCCAAAGGAATCAGAGTGAGAGAAGGACAAAGTTTTACAGTCTTCGCTTGGTCTTCTTGCACTGTTCATGCCTATCAAAACATAGGCCACAGGTTTGTTAGTTTGCGACCCTTTTCAGCATTACCCCTCAAGTTGGCAACCAATAAATGGAGACCCCTTTGTGGTCCTCACCCCCATTAACCTTCTGGTTTTTCTATTTATATGTGCTCTTCTCCTCCTTGACTCCTCCATAACCTTCTTGATCGTTCATCTCTTAAATTTCTCTGTTGCTTCTTTCTTTCTTCCGGACCCGAACTCATGGACGATAACTGGGGTGAGGGAAAGAGGGCCTTGAAGTACAAGGTCGAAGAAGAGGAGGAGGAGGACGAAGAAGATGAGGAAGAGGAAGAGGGGAGTGAGATGGGCTATGGGGATGATGATGGGAGAAAAAAGAAGGTGGTGACAGATCCCTACAGCAAGAGAGGGTCAAAAGCAGGGGGGTCAGTGCCACCTTCTTGCCAGGTGGACAGTTGCAATGCTGATCTGAGCAATGCTAAGCAGTACCACAAGCGGCACAAGGTCTGTGAGTACCATGCCAAGGCTCCTTCCGTACTCATCTCAGAGCAACATCAAAGATTTTGCCAGCAATGTAGCAGGTTCACAAACCCTAATCTATTTAAAAAATACTTACTTTTTTTTCTTTCTTAGCAATATTAGACATCTAAATTAAAGAAATATTACTAAAATCTTTTACAAAAATTACGGTGAACACTGAATATATGTATAAAATAAGGTGATATAACTCACTTGTTCTCTAAATGTTAACAATCATATGTATATCATATCATTGATAATCAAATTCTGGCACAATATTTTAACATTTTTTTTGGGTGTATGAATCTAATTATAGTGTTTGAATTTCGTTTTTTTTTTTTTATGTTTGATCTTTTATCTGAAAGGTGATGAAGAGGTGATTTGATTAGAATTGTGCCATATATAATACTTTCCATTTCTCAACCAGCCCTACCTAGAGGAATGAAGACCATTCCTATGGTGTGCTTGGTTAAAGTCTAATTAGCTTAAATGAGATGTGTATCTACACTTCTGTGTGTTTTAAATTTTGTTCATCTTCACCCCTACCAATTACACAGTTAGCTAGCTAGCTAGATAATAAACTATTGTAATAATATTTTGACTGGTATTGCTTCAGTTTCTCGAAGATTCAACAATTGTCCTAGTGGATTAATTACAGGATTCTTGACATTAATTACCCCCATTACGTGTTGCGCATTTTGCACAGATAGCTCACGGGTGCATATTATATAAAAGGTATGCATTGAATGTGCTCAGAATTCAATCCTATTAGCCTAACATTCTGCACTAAGGTACGATTCGTAGGTGACCAACTATTTGTATTAGGACGGCAAGTGATCTGCCTTGAAGAATTAAAATCATATGGCAGAGTCATTCAGAATGGCATTTGCCAATTAGCAATGTTATTCTTACACTAGAATTTGTACATTCTCCTCTAACTTGTACTTTTTATGAGAGGAAAAAAGAGACTAGGTTTCACACTTTCCCATTTTACCATAAAATAATGAAAGTGTACAAAGGAAAGCCAGGAGTGACATTTTTGTGTACCGATATGCCGAATATGTAACCCATTTTCAATTTAGTGGTCACAATCAGCTTGGAAGCCATGATTTTGGTCCATGAATTTGACAAAATGTGTTAATTGATTTTTTCTTCTTTTGAAAAATTAGAAGATTCTCTATGGAGATGGAAAATCAGGATGCTTTTCAAACCACCCAATTATCAACAATTTTGATGCATAATTTAGGGTAGTACACATCAACATTTAATTTGACACATAGTTCTTTTCTTTCATTCTTTCGAATATGTCGGATGTCTGCTATGTATGATGGTACTTAGTAAAACTTTTCTCTTTAGGTGAAAGTTAGATATAAACATGCATGTCTAGAGGGTGAATAAGTAGTAAGTACTGGGGCTCGTGTATCCCTATTACATAATATTTTGAATTCATCACTAAACATGTCTGTTATTTAAATTAACAAAGCAAGCTCGCTCCTTTGAACTAGTTCTTGTATAAACTAAGTTAACCAATAAACATCTATTAATGTTCATCTTAAGAACAAATTCAGTGCATAGGAAACCTCCCATAACAACCGTAAAACTTAACTTTAGTGTTTGGTTTTTCAGGTTCCATGAGTTATCAGAATTTGATGAATCAAAAAGGAGTTGTAGGAGGCGCTTAGCTGGACATAATGAGAGGCGTCGCAAAAATGCAGCTGACTATCATGGATAGAGATTTCAGTGAGATGGAACAGGCAAAGCGGCGTAGGATTTAAATAAAGCATCGCATGAATAGTTAATATTCAAACTAATTACTATTTATTGGTCTATGAGGAAGCTCTCTCTCTTCTGTCAATCTTTGGCCTATATATTTGTATATGCTCAGATTGTTGCTGCTGCTTACAACTATATGAGAATATTTTCAATTGAAATCATTAAAAAAAAAATATCTTGCTTTACTAGACCTTTGAAAATATTTATGTTTCCTTTGCATACTAGTTTAATTGACCAGAATTAATTACGTTCTATGATACCTCGAAAGGCTATGCCTTTAGGAGTCATGATAATTAAATGCCCCAAAACCGTTCGTAAAAATAGTCCAAAATGATGCATGCGGTATTCTAACTTTAGTAATGCTAACCGTGACGGAATTTTTTTTTGTCAAATCTGTGCAAAACAAAATTAGCGGTGGTTAGGTTTTAATAAAAAAAAATGAAAAATAAAATCTAACACACGGAAAAAAACAACGGCATGGAGGATTCGTATGGGTATTCGCAACAAGTTTTCTCAGGCCATACAATATTTTGGTTCTAACGTAAGCATTGTTGTACGATCGAAAGTGATATTTTTTAAGAAGAAAATTATTTGTATATAAGAGTTAGATATATTGTGACATATTTAGAGAAATAAAGATATGAAAGTGATGTATCTTTCTCAAAGTATATCTTTAAAATGTTTAACTTTCATTCACAAATATCATTCCCTTTTTTAAAAAAAAAAAGAAAAAAACACGGTGCCAAAGATATATTTTATCCATAACTGTTTTTCTTTTATTTCATTTTTTTACCAAAATTGTGTTTTTCAAAAGAAAAAAAAGATCAATATTATTTATATATTGAAAATAAGGTTTTTGTTATGGTACCTAAAGGGTACCGATACTCTCTTGAATTTAAGAGTTGTGATTTAATCATAAATATTTAAAATATTAATAAATTTAATTAATAAGATATGTGATAAATTTTCAGTGATAAATTATCTATAAGGAACTAATACCGATAAATTTTATAGAGTATTGGAGAAAACCCTAAACACACATATGGACAAACCATAAAAAAAAAGAAAGAGACAGTTTTCACTTCACCTATCACTACCACTAAATATTTTCTCTCTTTTTCTTCATATGATGTCCGATAAGAATGCTTGCTTTTAAGATACAAATAGTGTTACTAAAACCATGATCGGTAATGTAGCATAGCATAATTTAGTCAATAATTTTCATCAAAGTTTTAGGAACCGTAACACTGATATCCTCTATCATATTCACGGTTCCTGTGCTGTATTAGATCTCAATTGTGAACCTCGAGATCACGTTTCAGATCAACTCCAGCTTAATCATTTGTCTTTTGTTGGCAAACATGTCCTCGAAGTTTGAGTATCCATCTATCATACATGAGTTTATTGCATGAAGGAAATAAAATTAGTGGATGGGTCATTATAATCAAACAAGATGCTAGATTATATGGCACCATTACATTTAAGCGCCCTTTGTCTCTCGTTTGCTCGTCATGCACGCTAGCTAGAGGACTGCGTACAGCTAGTTCTCCATTGCAGCCCAAACTAAAATATAAAAGTACATTCATCTTCCCTCACTTATTTCAGCGAACTTACAAACTGCATTAATTTATTAGAGAAATATTAAATCTCCATCACCAAACTTACACTACATACTTACACCAAGTTAAGATTGTAAACCAGCATGCAAAAAAAAGTTGTAAACCAAAATAAAAAAGTTATAAACCAATATACAATGTGCTAAATCATCTTGGTTTATAACTTTTTACAAATTGGTTTATAACATTTTATATATGGTTTACAATTTTTATACACTGATTTATAATATCTTACTTAGTATAAGTATATGGTGTAAGTTTAATAGTGGTCATGTATCACTCCTCAATTTATTATTGTATTATTATTAAAGAGATTGGGTAGTGGATGGTAAAGAGCAATACTACTTTGTACTTGCATTGCAAAGGTTATACGTTGTAACAGCATATGTATAATGTTGAAATTGATCCAAATTCTTAATTAAAGATTACTATTATTGATAGTTTTCGATTTTAAAAATATTTGAAAATGATTTGAAAAAGATTTAAAAGAGAAAAAAAATGAGAAATCATCTTAGATTTGAAAAATCTGTTAAGATTTTAAAATTTATTAGGATTTTATCTAGAATTGAAAATTATCAATTATTAGGATTGAAGTCGAATTTAGTAAATGTGCAAACTATTATAAATAGAAAAATGATACTCACATACCACTATACTTACACCATCTACATCCACCACGCTAAATAACAAAATTTGCATATAGGGATGTATTGGATATGGATGGGTATTTTGAAAAAAAAAAAAGAAAAGGCAAGAAAGAAAAAAAAGCAATGTGCTTGCATCTGTTCATTCTCTCTTTATTGTTTATCTCTCTCACCTATCAAAGCTTTTATTTTTTTTTTCTTTATCAAGTTCTCTCTCTCATTCTTCATTATTCACAAGAGGAAGAGGAAGAAATAATGTTCTTTCTTTATTTCAAAACTTATTTACTCTATTTTTTATTTTTCTCTCTCTCACTGAAGCCTTCATTTTCTCTCTCTTTATTACGTTTCTCTCTCTAGAAGAACGAGGAGGAAGAAAAAGAAGAAGAATTTTCAGCAATCAAACAAATTGAGAATGACTCTGCTAGAAGTTGAGATTTGCTGTTATTGTTGAAAACTGGAGTTGAAAAATTATAAATATGTGTTATGAAAAGTTGTAAACCAGTAGCAAAAACCTGTAAACCATTGCATAAAAAGTTGTAAACCAGAGCAAAATATTGTAAACCAATTGAAGACATACTAAACAGGATGCTGAAAACTGGAGTTGAAAAATTATAAATGCGTGTTACAAAATATTGTAAATTATTACACAAAATGTTGTTAACCAGTAGCAAAATATTGTAAACCAATATGCAAAAAGTTGTAAACCAATAGCAAAATATTATAAACCAATTGAGGACACATATTAAACAGGTTATTGAAAACTGGAGTTGAAAAATTATAAATACGTGTTACAAAATGTTGTAAGTCGGTATATAAAAAGTTGTAAACTATTACACAAAATGTTGTAAATCAGTAGTAAAATGCTGTAAATCGATTGAGGACTGTATGTTTTCATAATTTTATAAATATAAAATAGACCTAAATATAATAATAAAATTAAATTCTAGTCATTAGCAATATATTTATTAGTCTTATTTGGCGATTAAACACAACAATCTTATTACTAAATTAATAAATATAATTATGATTATTAGACTAATTAACATAAGATTCTTGATTAAAATTAAATTTTACAAATAAATAAAAATTAAATTTTATTAGTATATTATTTAGTTCTATTTTATATTCATATAATTATGAATTTTATTAATACAATATTATTAGTGCAGCTTTAAAATTTTTAAATTTTCTTTTTGATCTAATTTTAAAATCTTTAAATTTAGATTATGTCTTTAAGGATGACGTTATATGTATGTAAATATATATAAATGATCTTACTTCTTTTTTCCACAACAAATCAAATTAAGTACCAAATAAGACTAATAAATATATTGCTAATGACTAAAATTTAATTTTATGATTATATTTAGGTCTATTTTATATTTATAAAATTATGAAAACATAAAGTCCTCAATTGGTTTACAACATTTTTCTACTAGTTTATTTATAAGTTTTTGCATAAGGGTTTACAACATTTCATAATACGCATTTATAATTTTTCAATTCCAGAGTTCAGTAACCTGTTTAATATGTGTCTTTAATTGGTTTGCAACATTTTGCTACTGATTTACAACATTTTGTACAATAGCTTACAACTTTTTATATACTGGTTTACAACATTTCATTACATGCATTTATAATTTTTTAACTCCAATTTTCAGCAACTTGTTTAGTGTGTCCTCAATTGGTTTACAATATTTTGCTATTGATTTATAACTTTTTGCTACTGATTTACAACTTTTCATATCACGTGTTTATAATTTTTCTACTCCAGTTTTTAACAATAACAGCAAATCTTAGCTTCTAGCAGAGCCATTCTCAATTCTTTTGTTACTGAAAATTCTTCTTCTTCTTCTTCCTCCTCCTCCTTATTCTTCTAGAGAGAGAAACATAATAAAGAGAGAGAAAATGAAGGCTTTGGTGAGAGAGAGAGGGGGAGAGAGAAATAAGAAAAATAGAGTAAACAAGTTCTGAAAGAAAGAAAGAACGTTGCTTCTTCTTCTTCCTCCTCCTGTGAATAATGAAGAATGAGAGAGAAAACTTGATAAAGAGAAAAAAAAAAAAAAGCTTTGATAGGTGGAAGAGGGAAACAATATAGAGATGATGAATACATGAAAGCACATTGCTTTTTCTTCTTTTTTTTGTCTTTTCTTTTTTCCCCAAAATGCCCATCTATATCCATTACATCCCTATACGCAAATTTTGTCATTTAGCATAGTGGCTATAGATGGTGCAAGTATAGTGTTGTCACGACCCCAAAATTGTGACCAGCACATAAGAGATATTATCCCTTATGGAAGCCTTATAGAACTAATTTCATGTAATCATTCATAGTAAATTACTAAATTAATGCTCATAATAAATCATAAAAATAAATAAATGAATAAATTTCTCAAAATTTCTTGAAATATTTATTAATAAAGAATGCATAAAATATTTAATTATTCTAAAGCGTTCTAAAACCCATAATTGAAATAGATAATTTAAATCAAGTTTCTAGAAGAAATTACATAAAATATCATAATGGTAAAATAACATAACTTTAAAATAATCGTGCATGCTAAATGATGTTCGAGGACCTTGCTTGCACATTGTTGGAGCACTCCATTCTAACACTTCACTAAAAAGTGAAGCTCACCAATAGAATAGCTACATAGCTTCTGAGGCTGAGATTGAACAATAATAATATTTGCAACTGTAACTGTAAGGGGGAGGAAAAAGGAGGGGTGAGTTCATCAAAATTCAGTGAGCAAGTCTCCGCTCACGACCCACATGGGACAACAATAACATAGATAACATATATGTGCAACTGATAAAGACATTTTATATATTTAGATACATATAACTATACTGAAATAAAAATTTATTTGAATGAAATCATGGCAATAACTAGTAGAGAAACATGAATTATTCTGTACATAATATCCTAGCTAAATAGCTGAATTTGAGCCAATGGCTAATCTGATGGATACCTAACTAGGTCCCATAAATGGACACCTCACTAGGTTCCTTACCATGGGTGAGCTAATCCTCTAACGGACCATTTGGTACCAAGGTTAACGATTATTTCTGTAGCTGTTAACTCACTATTTTGTTTCTCACTAATTATTAAAATAATAATAACTTGCAATAATATTAAATAAATCTAAAAGCTCTGAATTCGTATAACTCTAACAATATGACTGTAGCATAATCCAGGTTCTAAAATCATGCCCAAGGGATCACTAGCTTGTAGACATAATGATTTCAGAAGTCAATAGAATATGTATCTGACAATTACTATATTCTAACAATCTAACTTTAGCATAACTGAGGTTCTAAAATCATGCCCAAGGGATCATCAGCTTGTAGACATAGTGATTTCAAAAGTCAACAGAGTATGTATCTGGCAATTGTTATGAATCATACTTTGTTCAATACTTTCAATAAATCATATATGATGTTCTAAAATCTTAATACAAAATTCATAGTCTGAAAACATAATATTCAATATTATTGCTATAAACATTAAACTGAGGTCTCATAATTTCAAAAACCAGAAAAAGATATTTCATAACATGCACGGTATCAAACATGATCCCATGAGCTTTCTAAAACAAGGTTTTCATGATAACCGTGAAAAATAACAATCTTTCTAAAATTTCTATAGTCCATAAAAGTATGTTTTCTGGACATAAATCATTCTAAAATTTCATAAATAATTTATATAATGTTGAAAAAATAATAATAATGACCAAAAGTATGGTCATGAGCTTAAACCTACTCACCGTTCATTGCCAGGAATGCCTGACCACTGCCTACATGATATTGGGGAATTGGAATGGCATTATCAACTGCCATAGAATTATAGACAAAAATTAGAAATGACTTGGAATTGAATGGGAAGATAAGACATATCACAATTATCTAAAAATTTACTAAACTCATAACCATATAAGGATAAGGATGAGAGGACCTACCGGAAGAGATTATTCGAAGATGACTGAGAGAAATTGCGTCTTTCTCTATAGGGAAAAAATTTCTTGGATGGTTAGAGTTCTTAAAAGAATGTTTAGAAGGACTATAATGTGCTAAATTTATACCAGGAGATGAAAGATATCACTAACAAATTTTATTTTTTTATTTTATTTCTATTTTTTATTTTTCTCTTTTTTTTCATTATGACTTTTTGTAAGCATTTAACTTTCATTGTGGTTAGAATTTGGCCTCCAAGCTAGAAATAGAACTTGTAGATAATTGAGGTAGCTTTCTAATGCCACAAAAATTGTGTCAATTGGACATCTACAACTCAAGATATTTGTAAAATACTAAATAGGGGTCATACTTGACAGCACAAGAACAAAGCTATATTAAAGATCTTTTATGGATATATATATATATATATACATATACATATCCTAACTAAGTGGGCAATATCAACAACAATGAAATAAGGGTAATAACAAGACTAAATCTAATCATATCTTTTATAACTACTTGGATAATTCGAATTTAAACTACTCCAACATATCTCTTAATTATCTTTTGTATCACTGATATATCGACATATATATTGAAATGAAACTCTAGTGAGGTTTCTAAAACAGATAACATCTATCTTGGTATATTCACATTATGTATTAGTTTCTTTTTTGAAATTATAATAATGATAACAATAACAACAACAACAACAACAACAACAACAATAATAATGATGATGATGATTTACATGATGAATAAATTTTGTACTCAATTATAGTAATTAATAACTTCTTGAAAATATCTAATAATTCTCTATAAAATAGTATCTAATAAATTATTTTCATAATACATGTCAAATATAAGTAATATCTAATATCTTCAAGTAAGTATCATTGTAATTCAGCAATGCTTGAATAATCCTTTTCAAATCACAATGGTCATGATTTTGGTTAACTATCAATCATTTTAAAAATCTTCAACTATAGATTTATCTGTATCCAAATTTTTATGAAATTGATATGCATACACAGAAACGTATTTTTCTAACATATTCATTTAGTTTTATAAATTTGTATTTTTGAAGGTATCTGACTATTTTACATCTACTTTAAAAATTATATCTATTATCAATGTAAAATACTTTCTGCTAACATTGTTATCACTAAAGTAATATCTAAGAATACTATATGTACACACTAATATTTAAATCTTTATAGAATAATTATAATCTCTAATAAAAGGTAAAAACCAATCTCAAGTTGACACTTCACTTACACACACACACACACACGCACACTCATATACATATATTCAAATATAAATTGATATTTACATCATAAATATGAATGATATATATCTAAATAAATCCTATCATAATCTTAGAAATGATATAAAAACTAATTTATGAAGAGCATATGTGAAAAAAAGAAAATTTAGTATGCTGTACCTTTTCTAATTCTAGCAATATCTACAATACTGATACAAATATTAATATCAATGATAATTATAAATAATATTGAATCTAATTGAGTTAATCAGATAATATTTTCAAAGTTTAAAAATTAAACAGTATCAATTATTATAAATAATATTGAATCTATTTCGATAAGATAATCACTTCAAATTTAAAATCAAACATCATATCACAAACTAAATATTAGCTTCATAAAAAGAATAATTATCAAATTCAAATAATAACTTAATATTAGCATATAAAAACTTTTGTGAAGAAAATTCATTATAAATTTATAATTTATTTTTCTCCTTTTGGGAACTATATTTATAGGGCATTTGAATCTCTCTTATGCTTTATCCAACACTCTCATAGTTTAGACTTGACCTTCCCAGTGACACTTATTTTTGGGATATTACAAGTGGTGTATGAGTATCATTTCTCTTATAAATAATAGTTTTGAGAATTATTTAAATATGTGAGGAAAATATAATTGAGAGATTAAAAATGGAGAGTGGAAAGGAAGATGGTGATGGTGAGGATGACAAAGATGATGAAGAGGAAATTTGATGAGAGTTGTGTCATGCTTCGCCATTGATAGGTAATTTGTAACTTTTGTCAGAAAAGTTGTCTTGATAAAGGGTTTGTAATTTTTGCTAAAAAAGTTACATTGATGATGTTATGTTCAATGAGTAGCAGCAGTACAAATACTGATGATAGTTTGTATCGAAAGTCTTCCTTACAATGTGGTGTTAGGTTGCATGTTTCATGAATAATGGTAGATTTGTTAAGTTTTGTAAGTGTATTTTTTATTAAATTAATGGATTGATTTATAAGGTGGTGAAAAGAAGGCAATGAAGGCCTAACCATGTTATTTTTCTTGTGTTCTTTTGCTTTGTTGATTTAATTGATTTGTTTTAAGTAAGAATTATTTCCAACATATAGCTAGGTACATGAATGAATGTACAGGCACTTATGTGCGGAGCAGTGATGAGTTGCAAGTTTAAATGTATTTTTAAATAGTATTGAATATGAGGTACAATAATCGGCAACTCCGTCAATTACAATTTAAGGGAGTGTCCCCTGCCAGTTTTCATGGCCATATTCAATAATCCTGCAATAATAAGGTTGTACTCTGTGTCTTCATTTTTCATTTTCAATGGCACAAATCGATGTATAAAGTTTCTTTTTACTATCCTCCATATGAGCGAGTAATAGAGGATGATGCTCATTTTCAAGGGTAATACAGTTGGAAACCAAAATTTGAAGCTCAACAGTAAAGTTCATTTTGAAAAACTAAGCATAAAATAGGTATCGAGGACACGGGGTATGAGGAATGTAGATGTACGCAGTCTGACCTCACCTTGTGGAAATACTAAACATATTTTCAACAAACAATTTATTTACAGTTAATCATAAATATGCACTACAAAAAAATCAGCAATTAGTGACCAATTTTTCGGTCCTAATTTCATGAAATTGGTCACTAAACCTAGCAGTGACTGATTTAGCGACCAAAAATAGAAATTGCTAAAATCATGGTTGCTAAATTATTAGTGACCGATTTTTTCGGTCACTAAATCTTGTGACTGATTTAGCGACGAATTTAGTGATCAATTTTTCTATTTACACGACTAAGGTTGGTGTGCTATTAACAACCGATAAATCGGTCACTAATTTTGTGACTGATAAATTGGTCATTAATGTGGATCCCTAAGAAAAGCATAAATTTAGATTTTTGAAATCTCACTATTAAAATTTAAATATTTATCATCAAACAAGAAATTATATTTCTATACATAAACAAACAAACTTAAAAATTATGAATATACTTTAACAAGTTATTAACATCATACAATAAAGTAAATTCAATCCAGATATTTCAAAATTTACAATAACACGGAGTCTTATAATCTAAAATGAAAATAGAGATGTATTAAAAACACTTTGGACAATAAATTTTCAACATAGTCATAACAATTTCTTGCTTCCACAAGTCTTCGATAACTTTCATTGAATCTTGAACTATCTCCTTTGAATCTTTAACAGTTTGTATGGAGTCTTAAACAATTTGTATAAAGTCTTCCCCTTCCTTGATTAAGCCTTCAACCCTCTCTAATGAGTCTTCGACTTCCTTAATTGAATCTTCAATCTTCTCAGGTGAGTCATCTACTTCCTCAATTGAATCTTTAGCAAAGAAAAAAGATACAACTTTGTAATTTTACAAGTCCAATAGTCCATCAAGAGTACTCAAGTTCAAATCTGAAGATATCAAACTAATAAACTATCACAAAACTCTATTTCATGCTAAGAAATTATTAGAAAAGCCAATATAGCATCCAATCACAATCAAAACCCATACTTGGTCATCCACACACATTAACTTCTCAATCATGCAACGAAAGCACAACATGAGCACCAATTACTTGGTAAACTATCCAATAAAACATCAAAACAACGCCGCAACATGAGCATCAATAAATGCAATATGAAAAATTAAAAATCATGAAATCTGAATCTAAATCAATTAATGCATATAGGATGTTTCTTATGAAGCTAAGGTTCACTACACATGTACAAAGCAACACCATAAAACTAGACTCATTCCACACCCTAGTAATATTGTGATGCCCGGTGTATACGTGACAGCAGATAAGTTTCGTATTGCCCCAGGGTCCCCTAGGACCCACCCATATTGCCAAGAAGGCCCTGGGATGCTTGGAGGACCCTTTATGCAGCAGACATGGTGAACTGTCACCGCTATAGTGGTCACAATTGGTGGCAGTGTGAGTTTCAGCCTTCTGGAGACTGCTATAGCGGTCCAAGATTGCTATAGTGGTCATGGTGTGTAGCAGCACGACTTCTGGGGCTTTGGAAACCGCTATAGTGGTTCTACATCGTTATAGCGGTGTCATCGATCCAGAAACAGTGCGAAACATAGCGTTTCACATAAATGAGCTCCCCAAACCCTTTTAAACACTCCAAACTTGGGATTTTTCTCCCCATTCCGAACCCTACACTTTCCAGCTCCCTCTCCCACTCCTTTCTCACAAATTCACTCCATTTCTTTTCCTCCCAAGAGATCAAAGATAAGATTTATGGGCTTTTGTTGTTCTTTTCCTTCCCCTTTCATATCTTGGTGTTTGGGTTGTTGTCTGTCTCCATTGTTGTTAAGTGAGGATGCTCCCTCAATATTGTTAAAGTTATGTTTGAGTAATCTAAAGGTTAACGGAGGCTAATCTAGAGTTTTGTGGTTTCAATGACAGACGTTGGTACCATTCCTCCTCCCTGGAGTCCCCACAGAGTTGGCGGCTCACAGTCTACCCCTCCAGGTAAGTGGATTTGATCTCGTGGCCTTAGTTTGGTCATTATATGATTATTTGTTAACATTGCAGAGTATTTTGCAGATTTAGAAATGAGTTCTTACATGATATAGATTTATGTGAAAAAAAATACATTTCACTAGAAATGCTCCATTTGAACTTATGTATGAAAATATGATTTTAGAAATGTATGGGACCATATTTGTTTGATGAAAATTTTGTATGCTTTTAAATTCGTAAATTGAATTGATTAGAGACAAATGAGGATTTCTATGAATTTTATATTGAGGTTTAAGATTTTATATTCGGATGAGAATTGAGAAATGTTGGATTAGAAACATAGAATTCCCCTTTTATGACTTCAGTGATTTGAGACTAGAGAGAGTTACTGGGAGGAATAGAATTGTGAGTTAACGACAGTTATACTGTTAACCTTGGTATACCAAGGCCCGTCAGGGGCAATTCATCCTTGAGTTAGATTTGTCCGCCAGGGACACGGTTCGTCAGGGACTGAAGAGATCACATTAGCCAGGGGCTTTGTCTGCTAAGGACTTAACACCCTTCCTATAGTTGATGAGCACTCTGTTCCCTTGTGTAATTCTTGAGATTTTAAAGATTATAATTAATATGTAAAGTAAATAGAACTATTTATAAATGTTGCATTTTATCATTATTTATATATTATGTTTTCCTGTCCCATGTACGGTTATGAGCAAGGATCCACTCACTGAGTTTTGATTTCAAAACTCACTTCCCTCTTATTCTTTTTTCACAGATACAGACGTAGCTTAGGATCCTCCTCTCCCACCTCCTCAGCAGTAGTTTTCTTCAGTTTGGGGTGAGCTTCACAATGGCGTGAAGCCGTATTATTTTTGTTCATGGTAGATGTGCTCCAGTAATGTGACAGGCAGGGTCCCGGACCGTATTTAGTCATTTCATTTTGCATTTTGATATTTCACCATGATTCTTTTGTATTTCACAGCATATCACCATAGATATTTTGTATATGAGTAATTCAGTCGAGATACATTTTGTAGCTACAGTTATGAAATTTATCTATAAAGAGGATGTTATTTCTAAATTAGCAAGGTTTATTTGTTAAGTTGACTTATGATTGAAATCATGTTTTATAAATGAAAGTAAGCATATAGTATGGTACAGAGGTCATGAGGCTTACGTGGGGACCAGATTCCTCACGTGCCGGTCATGATCCAAATCGAGTCATGACAAATATTTAAAAAGCTTATACAATTTATACCTGAAGTTGTAATAACAATGAGCTTAGTCACTGATACAACAATGATAAACACACAATGACGAGCCAAGCGGGGAAAACGAAACATTTATGTAGCCACAACAATAAACCAAAAAATATGTCCCTCCACAACTACATAAATCAAACAACAACAACTGAAAAGTTACAGAAAAGTTAAAATGCTCCTAAATTATAAGCCATCCAACATCCCTCATATTTCCAATAATTCAGTTAATTTTAACCAATACAAAGTAAGTTGCTCTTGGAATTAAATCAGAAAAAAAGGACATGAGCAAAAAGGAACAAAACAAACAGAACAAACCAGGGGAAGAGATGGTGAACCAGGGCGCTACGTGGGGTGGCAGATCGGCAGCCAAGATGGTGTTGCGGGGGTGGCTGCACGAACGGGGAGGGAGCTATGTCAGAGAGGGCTGTGTTGCGGGCGGGTCAACGGCATCTCGAGAGGAGCAGCGGCGTCTCGAGCAAAGCGGCGGCGTCGCGCGAGGAGCAGCTCAGGTTAGATCGGGGAGCAAAGCGGAGCAGCTAAAGAGGAGGCCCAGTACCGTGGAGGAAGAGGTGGAGGATGTCACGAACGGACCGGATCTTTGCAGACGAGGTGCATTACCATGGAGGACATCATGAACAGACCGGATCTTGGAGGATCTTTGCGAAGGACATCGCGAACGGAAAAGATCGTGGGAGCACGGAGCAGAACCTGCAGAAGCTTGCACGGTGGGTGACCTGTGGCCGTGAGTTTGGAAGCATGTCACCGGCGCGATGAAGGCTGGAGGAGAGGGACGATATGCGGTGGGAGGTAGAGATCTGGTAGGGGGAAAAAGAAAGCCAACTTAAATGGGGAATTAGGAAACTTAGGTTTTCCTTTATCTTTACATATAATAGAATTAGTGACCGCAAATTCGGTCACTAATATTTCATTTAGTGGCCGATTCTTATCGAAATAAGTTTTTCTCTTATAAATAAAAATCGGTCACTAATTGAAATATTAGTGACCGAATTAGCGATCAATTTTTATGAAATAAGGTTTCCTCTTGCAAATAAGAATCGGTCACTAATATTTCAATTAGTGATCGATTTTTATGAAAGTAAAGTTTTCTCGTATAAATAAAAATCGATTACTAAATCGGTCGCTAATTTTGATTTAGTGACCGATTTAGTGGCTGATTTTTTCCATTCTTTTCATTTTCCTTGATGGCTTAATTCGGTCATTAATTTGATCGCTAATTCATCATTTTAGTAATCTATTTATTTTGGTCACAAAATCGGTCACTATTCGGCTTATTTCTAGTAGTGATGAATAAAGATGTTAAAGAATATATATTTGTTAGTAATAAGTAATTTAATTTAATTAATTAATTTTATATTTGTTTTGGAGGGAAATACAATGTGTGTGGCTCGGTTCTAAACCGTTAAGGTAAAAAATGTACATAACACAAAATGTCAATGAGGCTGCCCGACACAAGATAAAAAATGAAAAATGCGACGTCAATGTCATTGAGCCAGCACAACCGAAGTTTCAATAGCTTACTGAATCATCAGATGATAAAAGACTCAGACTCAGACTCAGACTCAGACTCAGTACTCCTCACGTGGGTTAATATGCAGAGAGGACCAGAGGTCATAAAAGTGCTAACCAGTCTGCAGTCTTTAATATAATAGTCCAAGAAATTAGTAGACTTTTCTGAATGAATTGGTTGGTTCCACATGCTGCATTCATTTCCAAAAAAATATTGACTTGAACGGCCGTCAAGTTGTTTTATGCCCAAATTAACAGAATGATTTAATTTTATTCCATGGTAATAATTTTCAGTCAAGGCCCCTTCTGAATTCTTTAACCAATATTATATATAAAATCATTAATATATCATAATTTAACAACTTAATTTTTTGAGAGAAATAATTTCATGACATACTATTAGAGTTTCTATGAGTAAGTTGTAATCTTATCTCACTAATTTACATAGTAAACATACAACAAGCAGCTTCAAATTATGCAATGCTAAATTCATGGAAGCACACTTGCTTTGATGTTGATATTATCTGCAACAGAAATTCCTTTGCGGACTCTGTAGGAAAAAATTAAATAATACTAAACTTAATGAACATTTGATATGAATACAGACTGGTAGGAAAAGCTCTTCATATATCACACTTGAAAGACATTACACACCAATCTAGTCATTCTTGATGCCTAATATTTTCATTGCAACCTTTCAAGTGACAATTGCTTGTGCATTAGCAAGAATTATGAGAAGCATTGCTTGGACAGTTCTCAGCCGGGTTAGTCTGAATATGCCCATGGGCAAAACTGTAGTAAAAAGAGTAACGTTTTTTCACATAAAAAATGAATATTTTTGGAAGACACTGTAAAAACGGGAAAGATATAACACATTTGATGGTAGTGGGTAAGACTAATGCTTTGTCTCATTTGTTTTAATTACGTCTACTAAAGATATAGCTTTTTATGCACACAAATAATATTGCTCCATCCAAAACTTGTGGACCAAAGCTAACAACAAAAGAAATAAGGTTCAACAGGATTTAATATCATGATTAGTTGTCAATCACAAATTAAAAACAAAAAGAAAGAGTTTAGTTGTCAAGATGCTTGGAGCTACACACCACCAAGGCCAGACCAGTCATGATCCCAATTCCCATGTCAATCAAGTTGATGTAGTTGGATAAGGCAGCCTCAAAAGTGATTAAGAAAGCATGTGGTAACGCACATATTCATATACCACTAAAAAAGACAGCATTCCCTAAAAGATTCTCAGAGCAATGATGAGCAACCCCCACGCATCTGATCTATTCTGTCGGCTACAACACACCCGTTGATCATAGCGTTTGACAATGAGGCATAATTTCCTAATCACCCCTCTCTTTTTACAGTTTCAATGGCACAATTAAAGGGGACTATCATATGTACGGATTATTGGCATTTCACATCAATTGTGTATAAAGAAGAATATCAGCAATGGCAAATGCTATTTTCTACTCAAAATAATTACCCCATGCTTGCACTTATTTTGTTTCGGAAATAGAAGGTAGAAGAATATATTAAAACATTAAACAAGTAATTTTCTTTGTTTAAATCATTTAAAAAAATGGTGTAAGGAAAACAACGTAAAATGTATTTCTCATAAGAACATTTGACATAAGGCATTTAGACAGAGTTCGATACAATCATGCCAAACCTATTTACTGATGAGTCTCAACGTCTGATGTACAAGAAGACACATATTTTAATGTTAAAACCCACATCTAAAACTCGAGAAAATATACGTTAACTATATCACTTCTACAATGTTGGGAGAAGATTGATAATGACAGAACAAAGTTCAAAAGAGAAAAGGTCGGATGAAAATGTTTTGTAATCTTCTCCGTGGTACCAATTATGCATTGCCATATAAGAAATAAAAATTAAAAAAATATAAACTTTAAAATAGCTTCCAAATATATAATATTATCTTTTATGTAATAATATATGATTGGTAGATTAAAAAAAGGGACATGATTTGGGAAGAGAAGATTTTCACATGGAAAAATGCGAAAAAAACAATGCTTGAAGACTCAGTGGGACTCATTAGTCTTGACATTTCTCTAACATGACAAAATATCCTTATCTCCTTTTAAATATTAAAAACTAAGACACCCTACACAAGCATGTAGTAGTAATAATAATAATAATAATAATAAAGATGATAATGAATTAATATACTCATACTCATTATTTACAAATCTAAAATGCCTTTATTAAAATAAAATTTTTATTAACTTTAATTTTTTATTGATTATATTTAATTAAATGATTTTGAATTGAAAATAGAGTATAAAGTAGTTATAATTTTTAAATATTTATTATGTGTAAAAAATATTTTTGTCTAGCCGTATATTTTAAGAATTAAATTTTCAAATCTTCAATAGTAATTTTATAAGAAAAAAAATACTTCTATATTTTTCCCATTTAAACAATTTAACGACTTTTGATGATTAAAAAAGTACCATTACAATTACATTTAAACATAATAAATATCTATTTCTACTTCTTCCAATTCTAATATAAGTATTTCTCTCATAATGTTTAACCAAATGGACCTTATATGTATACCAAGCCAATCAGTAAATTTATAATTTAATATTAAGCACTAATTTGTAGAAGATATTAATACCCTTACAAAACATAACAGGAATCTCCTTTATATAGTACGTGAAGCACTTCTCGACCCTGGTCACTATATTAGTCTTCATTTCACAAGTTAATAGAACTGCATAAATCACTTATTGTATTTCATATCAATCTAAATTGAACCTTAAAATTGTCCTAACAATTCAACCACAATTGATTCAACTCAAGCCACTAGTATTGGACTAATGGTAAAAGATAAGGGGTCAAGTATTTTATGCACGAGATCATAGATTTAAATCTTATTTCCGATGCACCAAACATTGATTCAACTAAGATGCACCAAACATTGATTCAACTAAGAAGAGGGTACCGAACCAATTGAAACAAGTGCATCCGGCACAAGTTCAACATTTATTTTGAAGCAGGATAGTGGTTGCTAGCTTGGAGAATGAATATGCACAAAAATGGTGGATGCCAACCGCCAACCACCCCCTGGTAACCTTCTGAAATGTACATGGCTGATGTGAAATACCATCATTTTGTTATATAAAATGCAATACTTAATGCATAATAATAACGTTGAAAGACTGTTGATGAAAAATGCAGAACAAATATAACTGTGGATGAAAATTCAGTCTTGATTTTTAATAAAATACAAGCTTCGTATTCAGAGAGGCTTTTGAAATTTATTTCCTTGATTTTCATTTCACTCATAATCCAGCCCGACATTTATAGATCACAAGGGAGTGCACCCCACTTCATCAGCCCGAAAATTATATACTAGCAATGTTCTCTTTTCAATTCATCAGAGGTCATAACTTACTAGGAAGTACGTCCTTAGAAAACACCGCACTCTTTCCAACATGAGAAGGCCCATTGAAGATGTCCTTTCTTTCAGCAATAAACTGAGCAAACCGAGAACCCTTCTCTTCTTTGCTTTTAATGTCTACAAGAGACTGAGGTACATCAGGCAAAGGATGGTGCTTGGGAGATGACGGTCGCATCAATGCCCATACGGATGAAATGTATTCGTTTGGTTCGTCTAGAATCCGTAGAAGTGATAAATCCTGCGTATCTGCAGCGGAAAAGTCCATTTCTATGATGTCAGTTGGGGATAAAGTGGAAGAACTTGAATTTTTGCCTAAACAATAACTTTATAAGCAGACCTTTGGAGAACTTAAAGATGGGTGCCAAAGCTGCAGATGGAATGCTAAAATTAAGATAGGGTATTACCACGCCTCCACCATGCCTTGCATTGCTGTGCCAAGAACATTATATATTTTAATTAAATAACAAAATTTAATCTACAACCATTCAGGAAAAATCAATAAAGAAATAAAATAAAAACACATATATTATGCAGGAAAACAATTGGACAAACCACAAAAGACAGTCTCATGTACCCTACAAATCCCTCCCCTACCCTTCCTTCTCCTCCAAAATTAAACTCACAAAAACACCATTAGTGTCAAAGCTAAAGAATTCTGTCCAAGAAGATCTTTGTTGTCTTCAAAGCATGAAGAAAGCAACATAATAGGCGGACTGATAACAATATATTGCAGTGAATCCAACATACATAAACATCATAAAATAGACACTCAACTTCTGATTTCAAAACCATAATATTGAGCTGGGAAATAAAAAGTCAATGTGACAAATGTCTATCAATTGAACCAACTCATATCTTGCAGTACACAATGAATGTAATTATTTACTTTATGCTGGATCAAATAAGCTAAGAATTGTTTACAGAAAGTTGGTGGCATTACCTCGTAACCAGGCCAATCATCTGCCCATCTGAATTGACAACAGCACCACCACTAGCACCAGGATGAACAGCAGCTGTTGTTTCGAGCATTGCTGGGAAGTGCCCATGGGTGTGCATGTGCTCAGCCTGAATGGATTGATATGATTGAGGGGTCTTTGCTTCAACTACTTTTGCTACCACACCAGAGCAAACAGATGGGTAGAATCCTAATGAGGACAGATATCTCCAAGTTAAACAAACGAAATAGAAAGACAAACACAGTAATCGAATCAGTTCTTTATTAAAATAGATGTAAGACATGACGTGTCACACTAATCAACCTAGCAACAAATAATCATACACAATAAGATATGGCATAGCCACAAAAGTCAAGAATAGGCAGGAACATACCACATTTAGGGCTAAATAATCCATGGCCAATGACATATGCCTTTGATCCTGTGGATGGCCTGGAAAAATCTGCTACCATAGGCAAAAGGTTATCTGGAACAGATTCAAGCTGCAGTAAGGCAACATCCCATGGTCCTTTACAAATATACAGAACTTTAGCATCACACCAAACCGAAGGTTTGACATGATCAAGACGAACTCGTATGTTTAAACGCTTGGAGTAAGCTGGATTCAGCTTACATCCCCCCTGCTCATTAGTAGCAAAAGGATAAAGAATTGCCATTCTTGTCGGAAGATTTTGAGTCTCTTGAGTGCACTCAATTCCATCACCAAGAGATGTAGCTCCTTTCAAGATGAAAGGAAGTTTTTCTGAGCTAGTTCCATATCCTCCACCACTTACATGTGTTCTGCCAAATCTCCATGGTTCCAACAGGTGGGCATTTGTAAGTATGAGACCTTTACTGTTCAGCAAAACACCAGATGCCCATACCCCATCACCAACAGTAACAAGACAGACAGAACCCATAGCCTTCTCAATTGGAAATGGTGAGGAGATACCAAAACTTGAATGCTCATTTTTATTCCTAGATGGCACATCTAACTTGTCAGTAACAATAAAAGGTGCCTTTCCCGCAGCATAAGGATTCCCCTCCTGACTGTATAACCCCGTCATTGTGTTCTGAGGCCATTTCCGCAGCAAGCCACTAGAAGCAGTCACAATGGCTTCCCATGGAATCACCAGCTGTTACCAGAAACTAGGGCTTCAGATGATGAGTTAAATATTGAGAAGGTTTAAATAATGTAGGCGAAGAGAACATATTTGAGGCACCTGGACTTCTGCCCCACTTGTATTCTGCCTCAATGGTCTGATCAGGATACCAGTAAGGCATGCATGCTCACTGAAAACTGGACTGCCTTCCATTCCTGGTAGATAGAGTGTCAAAATTGAGCCAAAACCAATTGCATAAATGATGAATTGATTATGCAACAGAGAAATGGCTCACACCAGGAAGACTGCGTATGTCAGCCATCAGCAATGATCCATCTGATGAACTAGGAGGATAGCAGTTTGCAATGCATCCTACTGATATACTGATTCAAGCAAGCAATCAAATCAAAGGACTGAATGACACAAAAATGTGAAACACATCATATCTACTTCACCACAGCATTAGAGGCAAAATAGCTGCCTGTACAACTCAACAACACATCACATAGTTGATCCTGGAAGTTCATGGAAAATTTTTTATGGAAAATGATAAAGCACATGTTACATCAGGGTGTTTAAACAAATTCACAGTGAGAGGATTTTTTAACCATTTTGGAAGCAACTAACAGAAATTTTTCATCTTTCCTTTCTTCTTTTAGTCAGACAAAAAAATAATACCTGTTAAAGAAGTGAGCAGGTGACAGGACCCCAAACGGAGAGCCAACTGCTAGAAGAAAATCACCCCTTTTATTCATGGAGGATACCTTACTCTCCAGCACGTCCTACGTTACAACCATCAACCAGTTATTCACATGAGTCTCTATGGAAAAACAGAGAATACCAGCATAAAAAAAAGATTTAATTATACCACAGGTCCCTATAGTTTCACTCAATTTTTAATTAGGTCCCTATAATTTAAAAGTTTTTAACCAAGTCCTTATAGTGTCTAAAATTTTTCAATCAAGTCTCTCAAAATTATATCTGTTACAAAAAAACAGAATATTCCGTCTCCATCTCTCATCATTCTCCATCCTCCCTTCCCCTCCACCCCATGCACCCAGTCTCTAGTGTCGCTGCCTCCCCATTATCGTCTAGCTGCTGCCCAGTGCTGCCTCCCCCATCATCCTCAAGGCCGTCATCGCCTAATTCAATGCCGACCAGCTGCTCCCCAAGAGGCCCCACATCTTTTCCGTGCCAAGGACTTCAACATCGTCCTCGACGGCATTGCCATCACCCACCATCACAAAGCTCCTCATCTGCCCAGTTCTATGTCGCCCACGCAGCTCCTCCTCCACCATGAAGCCCAGTCATCTGCTGCCATGATGCATAGCAACGACACCGCAAGCTTGTCGCAAAATCAGTCGCAAACCGCAACCCGCATCTCTGCCGCCGCCACGACGTCACCAGTAACTGCAACCCCCTAACCCCTTACTTTTGTTTCAATCTTTTATTTTTTTCCCCCTACGAATGATCATTTGGGATGTGGTGATGGTGGGCAGGGATTTAGGAAGGAACTAGGGTGAGAGAAGGATGGAAGAGGATGATGATGTAAATGTGCCTAGTGTGCATTGCATTAAAAGGGTGTATTGATGTCTGTATTATTTTTAGCCATGTATTTTTCATTTTATATATAATGAACAATTTAGATCAATAAGGTTTGTGGTGTACCTAACCATATCAAGTGCACCTCAATATTGACCAAAAACTTTTTGTAACGGCCATGACCTTGAGGGACTTGATTGAAAAATTTTAGACAGTATAAGGATCTGGTTAAAAACTTTTAAACTATAGAGACCTAATTGAAAATTAAGTGAAACTATAGAAACCTGCAGTATAATTAAACCTAAAAAAAATCATTCCATGTATAGTTTTTTTGGTAGTTATCATTCCATGGATAATGATTAGACTATGTTACCACTGTTTGCATAAGAAATCTGACTGGAGAAAAATAAAAGTCAGAAAGATACCTTAAAAGATAATGAAACACTTAGAATGGCCATTCTAGTCAATGATTTGTACATAAGACTTGCACTACTAGATCCTCCCACTGCCAATCTTCCCTGGAATTTGATAGAAGATTTATCAGGCTCTGTTCAAAAAGACTGAGTTTGCTTCTTTGCATAGCATCAAGAAGAAGAAGAACCGTAGTTTGATAAGTATCACAAGAGGACCTATACAAACAATTTTTTAGACAAGCAAAACTCCATTAACCAATGAACAAATCGATAACAGCTGCACTTGCATCAATAATTTTGTTATACAATATGTACAGGCATATCTATGGGATACATTTCAAAAGTGTATACAAACATATCTTAAAAAACCTAACATGCATATAAAATACCATATGATCTAATAAAGAGATTACATGATTAGTCTAAGCTAAAATTCAATAAAAAACACATTATGCCTATTAAACATACCTGTGATCACACCAAAAAAATAAAACATATCTGCCAAGGCATAACTTTCTAACACTTTCATTAGTCATAATCCACATAAAAATAATATAAAAATTTAGATAATTTAACAAAAAATTTTGAGAGGAAATGAAGAAAACTAAAGAGCAAAGAAAATGCAGGTGTGAAAGAAGCATGATAAGCTAGGGCCCAAGTTATGATTCTTGTCAAAACAAGCCACCTATGCTCACTTTTACAACCCCCCCCCCCTCCCCCCAACCCCAAAAAAAAAAAATCATCTTTTAACAACCAATCTGCAAACTATTCACTAAACCAAATTCAGCTTTAGCTTCCCACTACAAGTGTACAAGCTAAAAATTTGAGCATATAAAAATAGGTTTTACCTAACACCTCAACAGACATTGAAGAACTCTCATAAGCCATTTCTATTTCTAACCTTAACTAAGTGGTCCCTTTGGAGTCCACTAAAGATAAAAGTTTCAATAAAATTCAGCTAATACCTGAAGTCATGGAAGGATCACCATTCTTTGATCTCATGGCCTAGAATAATAATTCAGATTAAGGTGCCTTCAAGTTGCAGACCAACGAGCAAAACTTTCCAGGTGTTTAAATTGACTGTTTTCTCCCAGAAGCAACAGACATACACATGCTACAATTTAATTCGGAGTTTAGCTACTTAATTTAGACAAGCATAATACAAATCAGCTTACAAGTCATATTATCCAATTTATGAATGCAGAAGTGCACATTTTCTTAAAACACTCAGATCATACTTCCTGTGTCGTTGTTGAACATAAACTGATTATAGCTGAAGGAGAAAACACATTCATAAAGAACAAACAGGGCTCACCTGAGTTTGAAAAATATCTTTAGACAGTTGAGAGTCATTACTGTAAGATCCCAAAGACCAACCAACCTCCCATTCATGCTCTGGCAGGCCCAAAGATGCTTCTATAAGTGATTGGAGACAAAGAGCTGAAGCAGGAATATCAACCTGCATAATTCATAAATCTGATTAGCATTGAACCAGAAAAAAAAATGATATAAAGAAGTATCAAAACCCCAAAAAACAAAAAAACACTGCATGTTAACAAACAAAAGTTACAAGCTGTCCATAATAAAAATGAAATTTAAACATGAAGACCATCGTATGATCCCTAACACAATTACTGCCCCCCAAAAACACATGGTGTGAACTGAAGGTTCACCATTATATCTAAGATAATGAGTTGTTTCGTCAAACATGTAGAAGGAATCAACAAAAAATCCCACACACAATCATGAAAGAATGTCAGTGACTAGACTGAACCAGTATAAAGAATGATCAGCCTCACTAACTAAACGCATTCACAGTGATGAACATGCTATAAAACTCAACCACTCAACTAAATTGCAAAATATGAGGTGCACCACATCATTAATCGTCAACAACACTGCATAATAAAACACGTAGAAAGGTTCAAAATGCTCACTAATGACAAAAGCTGCGCCTCAAGCCAACAAGGAGTTCCTCGATTACAGTTTTCACCGGTTTTCTCTGTCATAATATCAATATGAACACCAGAAATCAACTCAGGCCTGCCCTGAAAAGCATAACAGACAGAGTTCAAAAAAAAACAAACACACACACAAACAAATTCGACAAACTATGTAAAAGCAAAGAAAGTTAGTTACTTCAGTAGTACAGAATCTATGATCACCAACCTGAGGAATATTCTGTCTGTGCTGAGGGGATAGAAAAGGCTCAACAAGTGATGCAACTGTCAGAACCAATACCCTACCCTTACAATTGTCACCATAGAGAGTCTTGGCTGCTTGAGCGTCACAGAGGGTATCAGGTACAAGCATCCCTGAAGCTGAAAGAGTAGTTTCTCCAGAACTACACATACATACATACCCATATGGAGAAAGCCCCAAAAACAAATGCTTTTAAAAAACAAAACTTTGAGAAACAAAGAAGAGTGGGTTGGGAAAGGAACTAACCGGTATTGATGAAAAGCGTGTCTTCTCATCTTCATCCCTTTTGGATCCTTTAAGGAAAAAAAAAAAAAAGGGAATTGCACGCTGAGTGAAGTGGCTCCATGATTCTTCTTCTATCAATGGTATATACAAAATACAATAGAGAGAGACTCACAGGACCACGAACTCTGACCATAACTGCGAAATTGCGAGCGAAATCAACGGTTTCCGACAAACCCATTTTGAAGACAAGGTAGGCGACGATGTTGTTTGTTTATTGTTCCTCGGATGGATTGATTAAGAATTCTGTAAGTGGAAGGAAGAAGAAGAAGCTAGTATTTGACTCGAATGAATAGTACAGTGACATGGAGCATCATATCATAAGTTCATAACATAGGAATCATGTTGAATTGAAGATAAGAAAAGACGTGCGGTTTGTTCGTCCTCCGAGGCATTGCGGCCGAATTGAATTGGAAACCCGAGTTACGATTATTTTCATTCTCGATCCCTAGCACGGCTGCAGTTTATTTACTGAGAAATATTATTTGAACCATAAATTAGGAGATATTGTATTAAGTATTGACACACTCTTATTTATTATTAGATTGGATATAAGATTCATATTAGGTGGAGTATATACTTCATTCAATGATAAATAAAAGTATGTCAATATAGTATCTTATAATTTATGAATATAAATAACATTACTCTTATTTATTTATGTATATATTCTAGAGTAATTAAGCTAGATTTCATTATTGATTACACAATTTGAAAAAAAGAAGATATTCTCACGCCACTAAGTACTTATTAAAGCACCGGTTAATTGCACCAAAAAATATTTAATGATGTATATTGATACATAAAACCATTAATCCTAAAAGAAAAAGTAATTTACATTCACCTCTTTTAGAGTTTAATATAATTATACTCGATATTCTTTTATTTTATAAAATTATATTGACATCCCTTATAAATATCATTTCATTAATTTAATTGACATAAAAGATAACATATGATATATATACATGATTGTTAGTTATAAAATTATAATATTTTAAAAATATTTGACATATATATTAATTAAAATATCTCTTTTTATAGTAAGTTATAATTACACGTTTGGTTTTTATGTGATAAGAAAAGTATTTTTATTCAATTGATATGTTAAATATTGTCAAAATATTATGATTTTTACATTAATAATATTATATATGTTTTATGTTATCTTTTTTGTGGGGGAGGTAGGTATAATTTTTGTGAATCCCAAAAAGGTCAATGATGGTTTTGTAAAATTGAGAGATGTTAAGTATAATTGTATTAAGTATCAAAGGAGGTTAGTATAATTTTCTAAAAAAAATTATACATAGAATCAACAATAACAATGAAGAGAGCTATGATAAAAGTTGCAACCCCAAATAAATAAATATTATAAGGTCTCTTAGTCATTATAATGTTTTGAAATAATAACAATAACAATAGAAAATTATTATTTTATTTATGAAAATGCGTCTAATTTTTATACATTGTTAGTATTTTGTATGTACACTAACATTCCCATAAACAAAAGTGGTAAGAATATAAGAATAAAAAAAAGACATAAAAGTAATTAATTCACCATTTTTTGAATTTTTTTCTCTTTCTCATGTCAACATTATCGCTATTTTTATTTTTTGGTTTGTACTTTATACTTAGCTTTAAACTTATGATCTAATGCTCCTAATGGCTTAACATTATATTTATTGTTTGTGCAAAAATTACTTTTTATCATAATGATATTGGTAAATCAATTTTTTTTTTTGGTATCCCGAAGTATCTTTTACCTAATAGATGAAAGACTAATCTTTCAAGATATGATAGGTGCCTAAGTGAACCCTTCCTGACAATATTTCTTCCATATACATAAGTATCAAGATTGAATTCATGATCTCATGCTTAAGAGAACCGAGCCATTTCTGATCAAACCAATATTCATAAATCAATTTTAAGTAAACTACATAATCATGTATAATATAATTTATATAATTTTACTACTTAAAATGATGGTGCGTCTACTAACTGAAAAATATTTTCAGAATTTTTAATTAAAAATCATAGTGTCTGTTAGATGAAATATCACAAAATAATATATGATCCGATGTGTAAAAAACCAACAATCATGTCACACTGGTTTAGCAATAAAATTCTAAGAGAGATTTTAATTTTCTAGCATTTTTCCTTGATTATTCGTTAACATGGAGGCAATTACTTTTTAGCTGCATTTACTTAAGAGGATGTAGATATGGGCGGAAATAGGTCATGCCTAAATTTTAACTCTTTGGCTCAAGCACTCATAGAGCCTGTTATAGGTATTATTTTAAGTCAAGTATAACAAAAGTCTAGCCTAAAACCTGTTAACAAAGCTTGTAATTTATAGCATTTTAAAAACAAAAAATGAGTATCAATTGATCAATAATCCAATAAAGGTATAAAAGAAAAATTTATGGGTATATACAACATGAAAGTGATGGATTATTAATGGTTTCAGAAACAAAAGGCTCGATGAATATATGTGATTCAAATTTCAATTTTGATATTTACAAGTTTAAACAATATGATATTTAACGAGCTGGCTTGATAGATTTGGTTGAATATATAATGAGTCTAGGTCTGAGCTTTTAAAGTAAATAGACTATTGAATAAGCCTTGAACTTGATCTTATTTTAATGTAGGCTAGCTGGCTAGGTCATGCGAAGTCAAATGAGGACAGGCTACTCTAGAAGCTAGTAAGGCAACATCGCTAGACCTAGAGTTGTCAAAATGGGTTGGCCTAGCCCATTTATGTCGGTCCACATCGGATTGAGCCATTTTCAGGTCCGGCCACAGGCTGACCCATAGACCGATTTTTTCTTTTTTATTTTTTTAATTATATATTTCATGTAAAATGTCAATGAAAAAATACTTTTTATTTTATTACAATGGATTATAAAATAAACTATTGGTAATTAGTGTTATTATTCTTACTTTATTTGTGAGAATGATAAATGAAACTTGATTTTTATTTGATAATTAAGTTTCAATAACTTAATTTAATGCAACAGTGAAGTTAATTAAAAGATAGATTTCTTTTATCAATATTTGTTGTTAGTTTAGACTTTTTAAGTAAAAAAAAAATTAGAAAGCCCAAATATTTATAACTTATATATACAATTTATTATTTAATAAAAAATTATTATTCTTGTCATCAGGCCACCCCAGCTTAAGGCTGACTGGACCCATTCAAATCGGGTCAAATTAGAACTGGTTCGAGTTGGGTTAATTTTTATTTTTTTTTTTATTTTTTCAGCTCAACCCACACATTTTTTCATATTATTCGAGTTGGTCCACTGGGGTCCATTTCCACGGCTCTGGTAGACCCATGAAGTGCGGGCCAGGTATTAAAAATTGAAAGGGCGCATAGAATGACGGAGACATATTTCTGACTTTTATATTTTTAACAAATATGGGGCCTAAGTCCAAAACCAGGACACAGCTACTGTAGAAATAAACTAATAAACTTAGCACTGCCATGGACCATGGACAAAGAGACTGCTTGCATTGCCCAACTTGGAGGTAAAAAGCTTTCATTAGTCATTGTCATTCTCCCAAATCGATTGTCAAGGGTCTTTAATTTCAACAATCACTATTTCGATTTCTCATAAATCTTGGATACGAATCATCCGATAAGCTTTCATGATTTGATAGCCCTTTCGATAAACCTTGGCATTGGTTGGCCCAATGACACGTCAGCACTTTAAATTGAGAGGATATATTAATTTTTCTTGTTTTTGGCGAAAATGAAATAGCAAAACAAATAAAGTTCCGTCGAGCTCGGAGACAAGTCAAGGTTTCGCTGATATCAATGGTTTGATGTTGAATTAGTATCGGGCCTTATTCAAACTAAAGATAAGATAATCTCCATTACATCAATTACTAAGAAAAGAGGGACTTCTGGCCCAAAATCTTCAATTATTAATTACTACACACTTAAAATTATATTATGATGATTAAGACAGCCACCAAATTCGTACGATGCAAACATTGTTAACAAATTCTCATTTATCTCGGGAAGATATGGAGCAAATCCATAATGGTAGTATCTTATCTCATCTTAGTAAGCTTGAATATTCCATGAGCAAGAAGAAAATACTGCAGCATCAGATGAACATCACAACCTCCCATATAAAATTGCAGTTCCAAGTCTTTTTCACATAAGGTGAAGTCGTATGCATACAATTTATGTGACCACGAGTTGCCATATCCAAAATAACAAAACTTCGATTTAACACCCTTTTATTTATCTTAATATAATACTAACCCATCACTTGCCAAAGAAGGAGAGAAATTAAAAACATCACCCAAAGTTCACGGCTGATCAGGCTAACGAAACTTAAAACACAAAACTAAGCATACTAGCAATCATTAAGCATTTTACATTCAGTTGCTAATAAAAACCAAACACGGTCAATTCAATCAGCTACAGACCAATCAAATCACGATGCGTAATGGTATATGACAACACGTGGCAGGCGCACCACTGGACAGAAAGGACACTATTGACACGGAGACTTCACCTCAGCGGTGCTTGCTCCTGGACTCCCCGCTGTAGAGCCTGCAATCACATCACATGCATCCCAATTAAATTATTTTAATACACAACGAAAAATATAATTTCAACATAAAAATTTAGAAGGATGAGAACAAAAATTTACAACAAACCTGTGTCACACACTTTATTGACGTGACAAGTAATTTTTATTCGTCTCATTCTTTCGTCATATTTAATAATAAAATAGTGATTGGACATAATAATTTTTATTTATTTCATTCACTCATAATATTTAATAATAAAATTGTAAGTTTATTGTTAACTTTTGTTGTCACCCAAACACTTACTGATTTTTCTCTAAAAACTCAAATCACCACTGAGCTTGAGATTTTGTACTTTTTTCCTCCTTACTATGTCCATAATATCTCTATTTTTTTTTATAAAAACAGAAATAACATTTTCCATAAAACGATTGTAATATATATCAACCGTTCAATGACGATTCTCTTAGATCAAACGGCTCATATCACCCAAGCCACACATGGATAGAGGACGCTAGTACCTTTATTTGTCTGTTTGGAAGAGAGACAATTTGTTTAACAAACAAAAACAGAGTTCTCGTGTTGAGTACTGGTGAGGCATAACGTTAATCACAAAACAAAATACCAAGTTATTTGTGTGATTCAATCTCACGTTCATCATCCAATTACAATTTAATAGTAAAGAGTTAGACCTAACTAGCTAGCACCATAATTTTTTTTTTCAAAAAAAAAAAAAATGGAAAGCCTAACGAAGCAGCACGATTGATCTTACACTATAGTTTTAACATGCCACCTCTTATTTAGAGCGTCATAATCAACTCGGTTTTATGTATGCACATGCAGAGAGGCTGAAAAGCGGTATCCAAAAATAAAAAAGGTATCAATAAGGCACGCATACCAATCATAGACAGTGGGAGAGTTAGGGAGTGGCTTGTCGAACATTTGAGCACCAATGGTCTTTGTCGCAGAGTTGCTGCCAGGGTGGAACACGCTCCTCCAAACATTGTCCACTTTACGCGCCGATCCCGGTGTCGTCGGAGTCGTCGGAGTCGTAGGTGTCGCCGGGGTTGTCGGTGTCGCCGGCATGGACGTGCTCCTCTTGAAGAACCTGCTTCCTTCTCCTTCATCTGATATGCACCCACCCCAGTTAAACAATAATAATAATAATAATAATAATAAGTATTTCATATCTATACAATACAATAATAGAACAAGCTTGATTGCGCATATGCATGTATTACAAATAGTTGGAAAAACAATATAAAGGATATTACTACCATAAGATCAAGCTTAGGTACCTACCTTTGATGTTGGTGGTGATTTTCCTGAGCTTGCCAAGGCCACGGTCAGGTTGAGGGCCAGCTACCACATCATCCCAGAGCTTCTCTAGCAGAACCATCTTGAAAGCGAGTCTAGGTGTCAGATGAGTAACAAACCAATGAGGGATTCTCAATGTGTTTGTGTAACCCTATATATAGGGCCAGAAGCTTATTAAAATATCTGTAGGTCACCAGATAGTATTTTTTCAAAAAAAAAAATATTTCTATTTTTACCAAAGTGGGATGAAGTGTTGTTCTGCTTCCAAGTGTAACTAAATTTTGTTTTTGATATGTGATCCACTGAGTGGCAATAGTGAAACGAAGGAAGTGGAAAGAGTGAAGGAGGAAAAAGTGGATGAAGGGGAGGTGGATAAGGATGAAGACTTGGTAAATGTGGGACCCTCGAAATAATATCTCGTGGGATGGGAGAGAGGTGGGTCCGGGTTGCCTCATAAGCGAACAGATGAAAACACATCATTAGTTTGTCCTTTGTCCTATTCTTCAGAGCCATGTGTCCTTGCTGATGAGATACATGGGACCCCCGAATTGATCGTGGACCCCAGCCATTGTTGTCAAATGTCATGTTTTCTATTTTTCAATGCCAAGAATCTAAGATTAATTTAGTGCAATATGTTGGAATAAGATGCTAGTGTCGTTTCCCTGTGTTGTTCTAGCCTCGCAGTTGGTCAATAATAATAATAATAAATTACTGAGCGGTCCATCCGCATGTACCCATCAAAGGAGGGATTTAGATTAGCGGAGAAGCTGTGCTGCCCCCGTGGTGAAAAGCAAAAAACGATATCAATACAGTATTTTGCAAATGTTCGATTATGTTTACATTTTATAGTTGGTTACAGCTAATATTTCGCAGTAAAAAGGAGCAGGTATGATCCCTAATTCACTACGGTACTGCTTTGTTTGGACCTTTATTTTCCTAGCGAACGGACTCATTAGCCACACGGGCTGTATGCCTAAATTCTCTAGTCCGACTATTGATAGTTGTAACATTTTTTTAGGTTTTGTTCAGAAGTTGTCAAGGTTTTTGGTCAAATATAACCCGATCTGATAGAGTTGGATGGGTTGTAAACATAAAACCAAGTCCAATGGACCCATAAAATCGAGCTTGAAATTATTTATGTTAAAGAATCCATCACCACCAGCCCTATTAAGTATTAACCAAACAATTTCAAACCAACCGAATCCTTTGCTATATATTAAACTTAGACAAAAGCTTCGACAAAATAGAAAAATAAAAAAACACTTGTACAAAAGCCCCGCATGCTGATATTGGCGTCTCTCCCGTTTCCTGCATTTTTTTACTACCAAAAACAAAAAAATATCATGCAAAGATGAAATAAAATCTAAACGCCATGAATCCAATTAAAATTCCAAACATTTATAATTGGGCTGACTTTTAAAATTTTAAATATCCAACCTACTCCAACCCAAGAACACATTTTTATTTTGATCCTTCAAGAGCCTAGTCGTTTTTCTATCAACGACTACTAATACTATCCAAATACTTACTATGTAACTTACTATGTAACTTCAATGTTCGATGGTGTATAGTACACAGTTCAGTGGAACGTAAAGAAACACAGTGAAGGTTGTTTTAAACTTTCCATATATTAGAAATATTAGAAAATAGAAACAGGAGAAAACTCACATTTTCTATGCCCAGAAAAACAGGCAAGCAATTTAAATTTCGCGTTTCCCTTGTAACATTCTTCAATTCTCAGTGGACCGCTTCATCTAAGAAAATTGCATATTTGCTTTTGTTCGGTGATTAAAACATGCAGAATTGCGAAACTTGGTTAATTTCTCAATCCTGTGAAGGGTCACACTGGAGTATGAAAGCATACACTTGCTACGAAATGAAAGTGAACTAGTCCTTGAGCTTGTGTCTAACCACAACCGTCGCTGGTCGGTGATGTTAGGTGAAAAACCAAAGTAGAAAAAGACGACACTGTGACTTATTAATGTGATAGCTTCACAGCGAAAAAGAAATAACACAAAACAAAAACACTTGTCCGCTCCATCTAGCAATACTTATCATCCTCGTAGTATCAGCCACTTGAGCAAGCTATAGATGGACATGCATCGTGCAAGCACAGGGACACACACCAAAGACAAGTTTAAGAAATACCTGTGCCGTATAAGTTGATTGAGATTTCAGATTTGACAATGACCCCAAGAAAGAGATAGTATATCAATTGACCTCGGTAATATCCCACCAATATTTTTCTAGTCCCTATGAATGTACGGTCCAAATGGTGGATGTGACAACCCCACATTAAAGATGGCAAAATTCATACACAATGTCCAATTGACCACTCTAAATTGAAGCCTGGAGAGTCAAAATAAGATGATAGTATCAAAGAAAAAGGATAAAGGATAAAGGAAGAGTAAGTTATATAATTGGTGAATCAATTCACCAGTTATGTAACTTGATCTTTGATCACCAATAACTTTATTATTCTTAATCCAACATGTTCACTTCTCAGGAATTATCCCTAAAATTAAATATATGTATAGGCTTACACCCTGCTTCACAAAGGGGATAATAGAAAGGGAAAAGACAAAAATGAAAACGAACAACTTCAAGTCGGCAAAACACAATCCAACCGATTTTAAAAGTGGTCCCAACTTCCCAGAAAGTATATCAATATATAAGTTTTCAACTCACATAACCAATGTGGCATGAGTCAATGGCTACCCGGCAAGGAAATGTGCATACCTCGCAAGCTGCAGCTGATAGCATTTCACCAGACTCGCTCTCTTTCAGTGGCCTTGTTTCTATTCGTGAAGAGCAATCAAAGTACCCTTCTCCAAACCAGGCTAAATACAACCAGGTAAGCAAGCAAGACCCAGAATTTGAATTTGTCAGCACTAAACCAAACTTAAATTCTGAAGTCAACCCTATCAAGATCACACCTGCTGATCTGCTTATTTCCAATGGTCAACTTCAACCACAAGCACTTGCATTTCAAACAAGTCAGTCTTTGATCAGAAATCCATCTAGTTCCTTAAGCTCATTGCTAGCAACTGATAGCAGTAGTAATATGTCAAGTGGGAAAACAGGCAGTACAAAGAGATATCACGAACAACTTGACAAATCAAGCAGAGATACGAACAAGGAAAACACTGTGACAAGGACACGGTTTGGCCAGAAAATGAAGTGTTTTCTATCACCATGCCGAGAATGTCGGGCCATTAAGCCAGCTGCTGCTAAGGCACAAAGAGTTCCACGAGAAAATTTCAAAATTTACTGACACAAGGTTTATTCCCTATGCAACTCTTTCTTGCAAGATCAGAAACATCAGGAATTTAACCTTTTCTAGTTCAATATCAATAATGTCTGAGAGGAAAGAATATGACATGCTTTGTTTCAGCATCAGTTACTGCAGGAATGTCATCTAAATAATAAACTTTATAGCATGGGTATCTTCCACTTTTTTATTTTACTTAGTAATTCAAAGACTATCCTATTTGCTTAACTTGCTGGTCACTTGGTCTTTTTGGCCAAAATTGACTCGGCTAATGACCAAGAGCAAGCACAGAAGAAATCATGGATGACAAAACCCTTCATACATGACATGAACCACAAAAAAATACCGAACTAAATCTTATTAGAAAAATTACACTTGCAAGAGTATAAGTGTGAAAAAGGATATAACAACACACTATCTACGATTAAGTAAAATGAGAGTGATTACCTTAATAAAGTTCCAAATTTCTCCTTACATTAGCATAGTCCGGGGTTGAAGAGCAATGCAAATATCGATGAGTTAGGAAATTGAAATTCGCAGCTAAAAACATGATAAACAGAATAAAATGATTATAAATCATGTTTGTTATGATGAACGCTAGAAACTTCAACTAGCAGCTGTTTTACAATATTTTTAACACAGTTAGTAAACAATAAACACAACGAGAAACCTGACTGAGACATTACAGATGTGCTTGTGAGTTTTGTTTTGGGGGGAAAGGGAGGGGGCAAAACCTAACCGACATATTGCAAGTTCTAGATACCAAGTCTCGGATATGTAAGTAACTAGTTAAACTTCACAGCAGGTGACAATGACATGTTTACATTAATTTCCAGAGATTTTCAGAAGCATGAAATCAAAGATACAGCATGAACCCCACAGTCGTTCCAAGTTGTTAAATAATGAAATGTAATTCTGCAAATGTTGTTGTATATCTATTAGAAATAAAGAAAATATCTAGTAATATCTCTATTTTATCATCGAATATCATACAATACTTCATATTGTATTTTAGAATATGAAAGAGAATCTTAAATGATCTTTTAATATTGATTTAGGGTTAGGCTTGTGATTCTAGTATTATTATAAGTAGGAATTGGTGGTTTATATTTCATATCACACCATAATATATTATTTCAATGGGGATTTCTCCAATACCCCAATAAAATTCAAAGGTACAGGTAATTTTTAATTATTTGTGGCTAAGAATTAGACTTGAGTCCTACTAACTGGGGTTAAGATTTATCAAACTTATGATTAAATCATAGCCATTTAATTCAAAAGAATACTGGTACCTCAAGGGTCGTGAAAGAAATCCCAATTTCAATATATTTTCAAATTATTCAGAGTCTTTATTCTCTCTTTTCTTTCTTTCCTATCTAAAATCCATAATCTCAACATGGTGTCTGAGAAGTATTATCCACCATGACCTATATCTATTATTCTGTTGCAGAGTTTCCAACAATTTGGAGCTCTTTGACGTTCATGTTTCTTTGATGCTTCTTGTTAGATGTAAAACCCTTCATGTGTCTCTACCTATCAGCTTAAACTTTTGGTAGATATAGTTTTATGACATGGTATGAAAGCCTCCATAATCAAGTGGTCAAGTTGGTTATCCTCTATTAACGCTCAAGCCCAAAGAAGGCATTTGCATGAAGGGGCGTGTTAGATATAAAATCATTCATGTATTTCTACCCATCAGCATAGACTTTTGGGAGAGATGGTTTTATAACACTTCTCGTGTTTGTCCACTCAACGCACGCGGTTTGTTTACTCTAGTGCTCTAGCAATTTTTCTAACCTCGATTTGTTTTCTAGCAATCTCACATTGCCTCGATTTGTTCAACACAACCTCATACGCCTCAATTTATTTTCTGATAGTCCTGTATGACCCTCCATTCGTTTTACACAATCATGTATGACCTCGAATTGTCTTATGGCAGTCCCGTATGGCCCTAATTTTTCCTTGGCCAACCATGCCATCACTCCGACAGGTCAGTAGCGTTGTCGTGTTGTCGCTCTGGCAACCTCATTGGTGTTTGTCGTCAGCCATCACTATTAGCCACTACTATAGTCGTTGCCAATCTTTGTCAAGTCTTGTATGACCCTAAGTCGTTCATGGTAAATCCATATGCCTTGATTCGTGTCCTATCAATAGTGTTGTCACTTTAGTTGGTTAGTAACCACAATGTTGCCATGTCATCACTCTGGCAAACCTTCATCAATATCAATCAACACCCATCATTGTCAACAACCAATGTAGCTATTGTTGGTGTTTTTGGTAGTCCTATATGGCCTTGATTCGTTTTCGGCAATCCCAATTCATTATATTTTCTTAGAGTTAAATGTTTAATTGTAACAAGTCAAAGCTAGGTAAGCTTTAACTTGAGGGGAAGTGTTAGAAGTAAAGAAAGTATTTGGTAATATCTCTATTATATTTTAAAATACCACACAATATTTCACATCATATCTTTGAATATTAAAGAGTATCTTAGATGGTCTCTTAGGATTGATTTCAATATTTCCTCATATTTGAGGATTTGTTATTTGGTTTAACTAAGATTAGGATTCTAGTATTATACATAGGGATCATAGCTTTGTATTTCTTTTCACACCATATAACAATATAATATATTGTTTCAATATATTTTCACATTATTTAGAGTCTTTATTCACTCTTCTCTTCCTTTTCCATCTAAAACCAACAATCTCAACAATATCATGTCATGAAAATAAGGTATCCTTATAAACCATGCAATTCAGGCAAGTTTACTCCAGATGGAACAGGCAAGAAAAAGCACAGATTAAACATCAAGTAAACATCTTAGAGAATTCAAAACATTCCAAATCAACCTTGTCTATGAAACAGACAGCCTCAGACAGAAGTTTGGTAAATTAGGATCAGCCAAACTGATCAGAAACTGTACAGCAAAGTTGTTGGGCTGGCATATCAGGACTTGCCATATTTATTGACATATCCCTGCAATGAAAAAGATATTTCCGTCAAATGCCATTCCATTGACAAATCATAACCACTGCTATTAAAAATAATGTCAATGCAATTCCATAGATGAAACATAATCACTGCAATAAAAAAAAACGAAGGCATACATTGACCAGCTTTGCAATTTTCGCTCGACATGAAGAAACATATTGCTTAGCAGTATCTATGGTAGTCGGAATCTGGTGAGGCTCTAAGGTGCTAAGAACCTTGTCAACTGATTTTTTAACTATCATAATATGTGCATCCTTGCTGAGACGACCCTCATGCCATGATGGTTTTAACAACTCTTTCACTAGATCAACAAGAGCGGCACGGAAATTTCTTAGTGCTTTTGTTTCTTTCTGCAAACTGCCATCTGCCTGAGAGTCAACATCCATATCATTAATTTTCTTATCCCTATCTGCTCTCTTCTTGTGCCCTGAACCTTCACTATGATGTCTAGCATCATGCTCAGTCCGTTCTCTGTCTGCTTTTGTCATATCTTTGACACCAAATGTATGTTGTCCTATGCCCATTTTACCATTGGGATAGTTTATACAAGTTCCTGATGTTATTTCCATTTCAGTCGCAAGACAATCTTTTTCATGAGGAACCAAACCTTTGTTTGGCTCATTTTCATAATATCTATTATGAGAAGACACAGAACTTTTGTCATCATTAAAATCAGACATGTGTTTCCCAACTGCGGCGGAATTGCCATATCTCTGCACCTGTGATGAACCCTGGATGGATGATCCTTGAATTAAAAGGGAAGCTTTCATAGAACCATCCCCTATATTTGGTATCTCAATGCTATCACGAAGAGGGTCATACAAATCTCCCAGGGATGATACACTCATAGAAGTAATTAAAAAAGATGGTCGAAATGGTACAGAAGGTTCCCAATCATACGAACATATTTTTGATATATATCCACTGGTGTGTGTTGGAACCCTAGATGAACCAACTAGAGGCAAATCCTCACGTTCTGAGCCAGAGAAAGAGGATCTACGGGCATGAAAGTCTTCGTCACTCAATAAAGCTGCAGAGGTATATCCATTGTACATATGTTGGCTTCGCATGGTAGCCATTCCCTCTGCTCGCTTTGAATACGAAGAAATATTTGAGCTGAAATAATTGCTTGATGCATTAACTGCAAATCTACTCTCTGGAAACATGCTGTCCCTCAACTGGAACTTCTGTTTTTCTTGAGAAGGATGCCAACTTGGGATTTCTTGCTCATTCTGCAAACTCATTTTCAAAGGAAATTCAGAAGAATGCGAAGACGTGCTTTCTAGTGAAGCAGTAAGTGGAAATAGAGTACTAACCATCCTTGAACTCTCGACGTTGTCTTTACTACCTGATACAAGACATTTTTTATTTTTTGTTAAGACTATGTGTACAGTGCAGATTCCAGAACAGCTTGACTATACAAAGTAGTATCATATACCTTCTTCTGATTCCAATTCTCTCTTCTGCTTTGCATTAACCAAGTCTCCTTCAGCCTTCTGGCCAGTATTATTTGAAGAATCTTTTATATGAAGAAAGCTACAAGAACTACCTCTGATGCACCATCCTTTAGCATAAAAATCACATATAATTTTTTGGCGTTTGTTTCCTCCTTTCATCTCAGCATTGGGAGACACACTTCTTGTCCTGCTATCAGAAGCAATTAATCAGTAAAAACCTGAGGGTTAAAATTAAGCATGAACCAATTTAAATGCATTGTTAAAGGGCAAGAAGCTACTTCAGAAAGAAACGGCATGTCGTGTAACTTAAAATATGATCATATTCTAAGTAGATATAATAGATCATAATGAACCACAATAATCAGACCTTGATGTCATTTGTTTCACATCATCCTTTGACTCCACCTCCAGTGGCATGATTTTTTTCAAGGAATTCTGACTGCCATCAGCACAGTCAACAATGCAATCTCTCTGTGCGAGGGCAGTAGCCACATCTTTTCCAGTATCACTAGATGACTTGGTGGCCTCAGAATCCATATCCTTAACACCACCCAAAGAAGCTTTGCTATTGCAACTTGGTTCACTGCACCTGCCAAAGGTTTTACTCTGTACAAGGGTTCCAGCATTTTCAACATCAACATCTAAAACTTGACTTTTGCCATCTTCAGCAGAAGTGGCAGAAGTAAGGTTTTTTCTTGACTCTGGATGACTCAAAATTTCATGTTTTGGGTGAATCTCTTCCTTTTTCAATGATAGTATCTCACATGAAGGAACAGATGCTTTGAGCATGGCCTGATCCATTTTACTCTGTACAAGGGTTCCAGCATTTTCAACAGCAACATCTAAAACTTGACTTTTGCTATCTTCAGCAGCATTGGCAGAAGTCAGATTTTTTCTCGATTCTGGATGACTTGAAATTTCATGGTTTCTGTGAATCTCTTCCTGTGTCAATGATAGCATCTCACATGAAGGAACAGATGCTTTGAGCATGTCCCGATCCTCTTCCTTGGAATGCATACTAGATGATGGCATTACTGCAGGGTTTTCTGCCACAGAAAAAACTGACCTCAAGTTCACCTCTTGCCCCTCAGATTCCATATGTTGGCTTGAATCTACAATGGAAAATAAAAGCTAAATCAAATAAATTAAAATAATGATAATAATATTAAGAACAATAATAAAATTTGGAAAATCCTCTTCACAAAGCTAAACCATTTCATAAAGACAATAGACAAAATTATAGTACCCTGCACAAGACAAATTATGAAAGATTGGACTACGGTAGAAAACACTTGTCAAAGAGCCAATCTATTTGTATTAACTCTTTTAGCCATGAGCAGAGCACCAAAGAGAAGCCAAACAAAAAAATCATATCTAAGAGCAAATTAGTGGCAAAGATACATCCTCACAGATGCAAGCATTCCACTCCAAGGTGCACTGCAGGATTGCATACATTGCATTGCACACTCCCATATTATTGTTCTAACATGCAAAACTATTCGCAAAACCTACACACTCATAAAAGCAGACCAATTTGATTACCTGTTAGAGATACATTACAAATTACAATGTTTTCTTCTTGCCATAATTTTACTGATATATTAAAATATGAAAAATGTTTAATGGTACAAAAGTACTTGTATGAAACTATTTACCGAAAGGTTTTGGCCATTATTTTGCATAACGGTCATGTCTATATAATAAAACTGAAAACAGCGTCATGTACTATTATTATTGCCTCATCATCTGTCTATTTTGTTCATCAGAGATCGGACTTTCGTACTGAATAGCAACACTCCTAACATAATTATGTCATTTGTACATATTTATAGAATATTGCATCCAATAAAATATTACACAATGTACAAGTGCGTCCAAAATCTCGGTTTGACTACAATTGGATTTCAAAATCTCAAATATTTCTCCTAACCAGTCCAGTTATTAAAACATTCCCTTTTAAGCACCTAGAAAGCCCCCAATTCCCACAAGAGTAGTACAAGCTGTTAGTTAAAAGTCATATGGTACTCTTCCATTGTATTTTTAGTAGCTTGGGTTTCCATTTTCTCATACATTCCCGATTCAAAGACATCTAAGCACATTTTGGAAAAAATTAAACTCCACATGGTAACTAATTAAACACCTGCTAAAGACAAACGCTAGTCAAGCTTCTATTGAATTGACTTAGTAGCAGAGTAGCTTCTAATCTATAGGATATCCCAATAAAAATCAAAACCCATAAGGCTATATACCGCAGTCCTCACTAGCATACATTTCCTCCCCATCCACACCGTTTTCTTCTTCTCTCCGTCCCCAAACACAAATTCCGTTATAATGGAATTGGACCGGCCCAACTCCTAGCAGCCCCATACGAGTGGGGTTGGACCGAAACGGCCACTTAAATGCTACAACAATCATTAAGGAATGATCAGATGATCCATCATAATGATCATAACAAAGCCGAATTTCCACTCAGAATGCAGGCCACCAAGTATTAATCCAAGCCACCTGGATTTAATGGCTTAAACCGCCACGAGAAAGCCTATATAAGATCTCCTCTCAAACTTGGGAGCTCATGTTCATCCTAGCCTAATAACAACCAAAAATAAATCACCTAAGCCTAATCCCTAGGAAACCTACACATCTAAGCAGGAATATAAATCAAACAAAAACATAAACTAGAAAGAGCAACATTAACATAGCATTTGATATTTAAGCACAGACAAAGCAAAGGTACTCAAGGGCAATCAATCAACATGTGAGATAACACCAGTGTATCAAAACTAATCAGCAAAAATAAGTACTACAGTGGATAAAATCAAGAATGAAATTCATGATTAATTTATGAATTGAGAAACCTCTGTGATCCTTATCGGCATCGGCTGTAGAATCTGTCACTGTCTCTTTTTCATCCTCCACCTCCTCTTCCTCTACTTCTTCTTCTTCTTCTTCGACTTCTTCTTCCTCCTCTTCTTCCTCGACTTCTTCTTCCTCTTCCTCTTCTTCAACTTCTTCCACCTCCTCCTCCTCTTCGACTTCTTCCTCCTCTTCCTCTTCGACCTCTTCTTCGACTTCTTCTACCTCCTCTTCCTCTTCTTCTTCTTCTTCTTCTTCTTCTTCTACTTCTTCTTCAACTTCTTCAAATTCTTCTTCGGCATTGGCATCATCAGAGGCTTCAAGGGAAGGATCGGTGTTTTCGTCATCAGCAACGGGGGAATCTGACGGAGACATTGCAAGGAAGGAAGCAACCTCAGAGAGAGAGAGTAAGGAAGTCTCGCGGCTGGAAGAGGGGTGAGGTAAGGGCTCGCACGCCCGCTCGCTCGGTCGCAAGTCCCAAATGCAAGTGTTCTATTTGATTTAGAAGAATATTATCTTGAGTCACATTTATCAGATATTGGGTTAGTTCACAACTTATATCCATTTAATAATAAATATATATTGATATAGTATTTTATAAAATATGACTCAAAATAATATTTCTCTCTGATTTATCGCACTACACTAGTCTGACTGACTTGCACACAACTGATAAGAGATCGAACGAGGGAAGCCAGACAAGTTACTACTACTAGTACAGGGAATGCTCATCTGACATGTACATCAGAGTCATTCCTACTCGGACATCATATGGCCTTCTCCCACGGTCTCAGCCCATTCATCCTAGCCCAGCCCCATATCTTCTTCTCAAGATTTACTGTTACTGCATCCCATTTTTCATGCCTCTGGGCCGTATTGTCGCTTTACTAACATATTGAGCCCCAATATTCACTTTTATTTTCTTCCAACCCAAAGAAAATCACGTTATTTGGCTTCTAGATATGGGTTAGGAGCGAGAAAAAGAAAACCAAACCGGACATTGAACCAGTTAAAATATTGATTCAAAAATTTAAAAGTTCAGTCAGAGTTCAACCAGTTGAACGGGAATAAAATAAAATGAATATATATATATATATAATTATTTGGTAAAATCTAAACCTTTTTTTTAACCATGATATATAAAATATATTATATTAAAATAAAATAAATATTTATATGCGTATACAATATGTCCCGAATCCTCCTTTCTTTTATTTTTTTTTAACTTTTTCTTTTGGTCCTGGAACTCTTTCTTTTGAAAAGACGTTTTTTGTGCTGCGCAAATGTTAAGCCCATAAACATAATATACTAAACAACTACTACTAGCGCATTGCGCCTAAAACAGATAAAACCCAATGACTAGAAAACCCTAGCATATATATATATATATATATATATATATATATATATATATATATATATATATATATATATATATATATATATGCAACTTCCCTGAACCACTCACCTAAGGCGGAAGGCAGCAGCACAACACGAAGTAAAGCAGCTTCCTAGATAAAAGGGCGCAACAGATCTTGTGACGTTGCAAACGGGATGGCAGCAGCAAAGCAGAGCAGAAGGAAGCGCAAGGCAAAGGTGGACGAAGGTGAAGCACAAGCTGATGACGGTGGTGCAGATCTTTTTCCCTTGACTGATTGTCGACAGCCTTTATGTGAGAAGAAGAAGATGAGATGAGGGTGGAGAGAATTGGCAACATCTGAAAATCGGGCCGGTCCATCGGTTTTTCCGGTTTTGGACTCCCCTAATTTCAAACTCTCAACCGGATCGGCAAGGGCAACGGTTTTCGGTTAACGTGGTCCGACCGGCCAGTCCAATTTTCTCTACTATGGTTAGGAGTGGACAAATGACAGGTCAGATTGCGCCGGATCAAACCCCATGCCCGGCTCGGGTTTTAGATCAAGTAAATATTTTGGATTTGATAAAAACCCGACCGGTGACCGTATCAACCAAATCTTCAAATAACATATAAGGTTTTGGACATCATACATAATAAAATTATAAAGTAAAAAATAAAATTTAAGAGATATTTTACAATACGTGTTTCAAAGTAAAATATATCAATATAAAAATAATATCAAATTATGTAAAATATATCAATTAAACTATAAAAATTTATAATTTTTACTAACTATTATAAATATATATATATATATATATGTAAAAGAATTTTCTCATTTTGGGCCATATTTGACCAATTTGAAATATGACCCAAATTTGATCCAATGAACGTTGATCCAAGGTAGATTGATAGGTCGGGTCAGGTTATTAACACCCCCTAATACATGTACCCATGGGTTAGGTTGAGTGATTTTGAAGTGATTTTTTAAAAACCCACTCATTTAAATAAGGATTGCATTGCATGACACCAAAAAAAAAAAAAAAAACACAATGGATTGTATTGTGACCAACAAAAAAAAAAAAGAATTAGATCGTACTGAGTTAAGTTTAACAAATTTGAGCTCTACTTGATGGTGTGAAAATTTGTAGGACAAAAGCCTGCGAAACTGTTAAAGCACCAATCATATTTTTCAACTGCAAATCAAGATGAACCGACAGCTACAATCCAACTGTGGTTATCCTCATACGAAAATTCTCACTGTACCTTTTCGCATCATTAATCTTTTCCAAACAAATTTTTGGTTTCAACCCAACTTGACGGGTCGATTAAACTCATAGATCCTCTGACCCAAAAAAATCTCATGAATCTTAAAAATATTTATGTATTACAATATGTCACTAATATATAAATAAAGAAAATAATTTTAAACATATATAGCATAACTAGTAAATAAACTCGTGCAATTCACGGGAATGATATATAAATCAAAATAAAAAGTATTTAAATTTTTATTAAAAAATAATATTAAATAGTATAGTAGAAATAATATTTATAGAAACTAAATTTTAAAAATAATGTAGTAACAATTATCAAAATGGTATTAATGTTATTTGTAAATAGAAAAAATTGAAAAAAAAAGTCAACAAAACTTAAATCATCAAAATTATGTGATGCACTGATAATGTAAAAGTTTTGTATATAACTATCCAATTATGTATTGTCACGTTAGTTATGACAATTGACTTTTTCACCCACTACAGTGCTACATTACTTGAAAAGATGTAAATATAATATTTTGATTGGATAACAGTGTAAAAGTACTTTTATATTTTTAATGTATCAAAATTAAACTCTAAACATAATTTATTTTCTATATATAAATATAAATAAACTTATATAAATTTTTTGAATTGACAATAATCATCAAGTAATTATAAGAATTAAATGCTAATTTGTTTATCTAATAAAGATGGTTGTGTGATAAGATATGTGATTGAAATATTGTATTTATGATTGAAGTAATATAAGATTAAAAAAATAGTAATTTAATTTCTTAATTATTAATATTTTGTTATCAACGTATAAATATTGTTTATCATTATATTAAAAATATAAAAATATAATTTATTCATTAAATATTAACATAAATGAACTAATGTTTAGTCCATTGTTGATCCAACTTAAATGAAAAATAAAAATAGAAATAATTTTATTAGTTGACATGGGAGACAAAGGTAATTGGCTATGATTTAAAAAGGAATTGAATAATTGGCTAAATAGAAGTGAGAGGAGCTTATGAGAGAGTCTTAAGCAAAGGACCACAGAACATTTGGCCTAATGAATTTGTGTTATTTGCGGGAAAAAAATTGCTAAATAAATGTCAAGTGTTAGATTATAAATGTTGCTATTAACTGTATTTTACAATAATAAATAGATAAGTAGATTTCAAGATATATCATATCTTTTAACAAGTATAACCATGATAGGTTTTTACATGCATAAATTTATTTAAGAAAATTCCATTTATAAAAACTAAAACCATACAGAAATTACAAAGCATTAATATGGTTTTTTAAAAAATTATAATCCGTTACACTTATGCACAAGTTTAATATCACTACAAAACAAATATATCGATTAGGTTGGGCTGTGGGGACTTAAAAATCTCCAAACCCGCAACCCAACTCATATATTATGGGTTAAAGATTTTTCAACTTGATCAAACCCAATTTGTATTTTGTCCTCCAAAAAATCAAGCCCAAGTTATGTTGGGTGAAATCTATGAGTTTGTGGATTGACTCAACCCAATAAACACTCCTTATTTGAAATCATAATTAGGGACATATAAAGAGGGGGCTTGGCACCCTCAAAATTTCATTTTTCAAAAAATATTGATTTTAATGCATTCAGTCTTATATTATTATGTAATTAAATCTTTTATTTACTTGGTCTTTTATGTAATAGATATAAAAATTAATTATATTGACTGATATGATAATTTATAATCAAATAATGGTGAAAAAATAGAATTAAAAAAAAATTAAAAATGAAATGTCAGTCGTTTACTCATTGTCTTTTGTCACGATGAATACAATTTTTTTTCCCATAAAGATAAAACATAACCATACCTTAAATTTAATAGATTATAGCCTTTCATTTTTCAATTTAGTTTCTTTTTCCTAGTATAAACACAAGGAGGAAGATACCAATGGCGATGGCCATCAATATACGTATATATTTTATTTAGTTCTAAAATTTTGGTAGCTTGTTATGAGCTAATATTACGAAAAAAAAAAGATTAAATTAAATGTAAGAACTCAAAGAAAAAAAATAGAGAAAGCAGTTCTTGCAAATTATGTAAAAGAGTAATGTCATAGATTTGACATATTCTTATTTTTGTTGACTAGTATAATAAACAACTCGAGTACTTAGCTTTCAATAACAAAGTCATGATTCATGAAGTAGAATGAAATTCCTTTCCTCAAATTTTGACCCTACTCCCCATGCGTTGCGTCCGGGTGGTGACGGCATCCGAATGTTTCGCACTACCCTAATCCTTCTCCCAAGTCAAAACAACAATTCAAGCAAACTCAGCTGATGACAATTCTCCACCGTCCGATTTATATTATAACATCACGTAAATCCTACTTATCACTCCTCAAGGCCAATCGTGTAATTTCATTTCAGCAGCATAGGGATAGTAGGGCGTGAAGTTTCCCCGTGAACCCCATTATTATTCCCTCTTGTCTCTCTCTCCTCACGCTGTTTTTGTCGCCTCACAACGAAAGAAAAGCACAATCCACGTCCAGCTAGGAAGAATAAAATACCCTTGAATCTGACAATAAATGATAAAATTAAGCGTTGAAATCTAGGACTATGGTATAAAAATAATTAAATTTTAAAAATAATATTATTATATAACCCTATTTAATTATATATTATTATATTAATAAAAATAATTAAATTTTAATATTTATTATTTAAAAATTATAAAAATATGATCATTTAATTGGATAATAGAATATAACTATTTTAGATTAATAATACATAAAAATTAAACTCTAAAACTCAAATCATGACATTTTTATTTATTTATTAATTTTTAAATTATTATTAGAGTTTAATTTATATGTATCAATAGTGTAAATTTTTTTATACCGTTATTTAATTATGTATTGTTATATTAGTAAAAGTAGTTAAATTTTATATTTAATATTTAAAAAATTATTCAAACTAAATAATTTAATTGAATTATAAAAGTAAAAAAATTTATATTATCGATATATAAAAATTAAATTTTTATTATTATTCAAAATAGACTTAAAATTAACTATTCTAACACTAATATTTGATTCACAATTCTCACAGTCTCATTTATGGTTGTTTTCCGAGAGTAGAAGAGTAAGACCCAAGCGCATGGCACATGCTACACCCACGCCACCCGAAATCTTACATCATAGCCGTCAAAATGTGGATCCCACAAAGCAAATTCCGATGGAGTGTAGACCCACTGCCTATAATATCCACATTAATACCGACCGTGAACAAGTACTGCTGCTTTCAAGTCTCAACTTTAAAGAATCATTATTAGATACCGTTGAGTGGGTGCGATGCTACACCGTCCGATTGAGCGAGACTGCACCAGTTGCGATAAGGCTCAGCTGCAGCGGTGCCAACTGTTCCCAGCAGCAGCTTCATTCACGAGTCAACCAAACGAAGAGGATTAGTGTGCACTGTGTAGTAAGTATTTTTGCCGCAAGGTTCAGACGCGTTCATTTAATTTCTCTCTCTCTCTCTCTAGAAATAAAAAAAGGAGTGATGTGAGAGAGATAGAGAAGGAAGAAGACGAAGAAAGGTTCCAAACACCACAATGCTTCGATTCCTTCTGCTATGGGTGCTAATCCTCTGCTTCGCTGCTTCTTCTGCGTGTGCAGCTCAACGAGGTGATTCTTTTTCTCATCATTCTTGTTCATTTACACTGAGTGAAGTGGAACAAACACTGATGCATTTGGATTTTGTTTGAATCTCACTTCGTTTTTGCTTTAAATTGAATTTTTGAGGAATGAGGAACAATGTGTGTGCGTTTTTTTTTGTTTTTTTTTTTGGGGAGGGGGGGGGGGGTGGGGATTGATGCTTGAAAGTTGAATCTGAGCAATGGGATTCCATCTTGCGCCTCAGAGATTGCTATAGAAAATAGAAAGGCAAAACAATGCAACTATTTTCCTCTTCTTTTTTTTCTTTTTCCTTTTTGGGTTTTAATCATGTGATAGGCTGATATAGAAGGCCTCAGTAATTAGGAAAAAAAGAAAAGAAAAGGAAATTTCGTTGACATAATCAAATTGCTATTTTTAGCTTATAGTGAAGGGTTAGTCATGAATGTTACAAGTACAAGCTTGTCCAAGCTCTGCAAAAAACTAAGCTTGTCCAAGCTCCGCAAAAAACTAAGTTTAACCCCATTTTTTTTAGCAGTGAGCACACCATTCTGAATACGAGCTGGTACTGAATTGAAATTTCTTGAGTTTGCTCTATGCCAGTCATCGTGATTCATGAAACCTGCTTTATTGGTAGCATATGGCATTAACTGTTGCATTTAATTGAGCAAAACATCTCAGGGGTGTGATCAGATTCTGCTTTGTAGGTGTAGTCTACTGAAAATCTATAGAATGCATGTTGATTGTTGAGGTTTACTGTAAAAGGCAATTGCTAAATGGTTGTTGCTGTTTGCTTGGTGAATCTTAGTGTCGATGAAAGGAGCATGGTTGCTTGCACATGCCAGAGGATTAAGATTTTCAATTTTTCACCATTTGGCATGTATATTTCTTCCCCTTTGATTTGGTTCAGATTTCTTTAACTTCATGTTCATTGCAGGGCCATTTGCTATGCGCATAAGCTGTGGTGCTCGTTTCAATGTTCAAACAAAACCAACCACCACCCTTTGGTATAAAGACTTTGGATACACTGGAGGCATACCAACTAATGCATCTACAACAAGTTACATTTCCCCTCCCCTCAAAACTCTTCGCTATTTTCCGCTGTCTGAAGGTCCTTCAAATTGTTACAACATTAATGGAGTCCCAAAGGGGCACTACTCTGTGAGGATCTTTTTTGGACTGGTTGCACAGTCTAGAGCTACCAATGAACCTTTGTTTGACATCTCTATTCAAGGAACTCAAATATATTCTTTAAAATCAGGTTGGACCACTCAGGATGATCAAGCATTTACTGAAGCCCAAGTGTTTCTTACAGATCGTTCCGCCTCAATCTGTTTCCATAGCACTGGTCATGGAGATCCAACTATCCTTTCAATTGAGATTCTTCAAATTGATGATAAAGCTTATGATTTTGGATCGCAGTGGAGTCAAGGGATAATACTTAGAACAGTTAAAAGACTGAGTTGTGGTTTTGGGCAGTCAAAATTCGGCATAGATTATGGTGCGGATACCTGGGGAGGGGACAGATTTTGGCAACACATTAAAACTTTTGGTCAGGATTCTGATCAACCTAGATCCGTTGAAACTAGAGTCAAACAGGCTTCACATCCGCCAAACTTTTATCCAGAAACTCTTTATCGATCAGCACTTATCAGTACTAGTAGCCAGCCTGATTTAACATATACATTGGACGTGGATCCCAACAAAAACTATTCCATCTGGTTACATTTTGCAGAGATTGATAACTCAGTTACTGCCGCAGGTCAAAGGGTCTTTAATATCACGATAAATGGTGACGTTGCTTTTGAAGATGTTGACATTGTGAAATTGACTGGTGATCGATATACTGCCCTTGTGCTTAATACAACTGTCACTGTTAATGGGAGGACTTTGACAATTACTTTGAGCCCAAAAGAGGGTAGTCTTGCAATAATCAATGCCATTGAAATATTTGAGGTTATAACGGCTGAGTCAAGAACTTTGTCAGATGAAGGTACATTGCTGACCCTGACTGTTGTTACATTCTTTCATAATTAATGTCCATCCAAACGATGTGGTATTGTCATATGGTCAAATAAATGTGGGTTGAATTTGGATTAGACTTGAATGAATTTGTAATGCACACAATATTCATGCAATCAGGATTTGTGTTAGGTCGGTGGCAGGTGAGCAAAAACACAATATGCACATTCTTAGAAACTATATTAGTCATGCAGAATCATGCAGTTTGTAGTTTTTTGTTTTTTTTTTTTCATTATTAAGTAACACACCTCAAATCACTATTATTGGGTTCATGTCTTGTTAACAATACAGCATGGAATTGGTTTAGACACTATCATGTGCTGGTACATGCTACTTTTAGATGCATTATCATACTTCTTAGATCTCTTTTGTCTCATCATGGTTCTCCTATACCAATTGCTCTTGTTCTTCTTTGTTCATTTCCCCTTCAACGAAGATATTCAAGCTTTAGTATTGATTTACACTGTTTCATTTAATTTTCCTCTGATTTTTTGTACTATTAATGACAGCAAATTCGGTTCCTTGTAATCCAAATGCATTTAAAATTTTGCTAGTTGATCATTGTTCTTTTACTCTAGTTAGGGCTTTACAAATGTTGAAGAAGGCTTTGGGGCTTCCTCCCAGGTTTGGGTGGAACGGTGATCCATGTGTTCCTCAACAACATCCATGGATTGGAGCGGATTGCCAATTAGACAAAAGTAGTAGCAACTGGGTTATCGATGGACTGTAATTTCTCATTATCCTTATTCTTAGGCTTTATTGTACATTTGGTTGTGCAGAAGCATTTAATGCCATCTTCCTATTATTAGTTCTTTACTTGCTTTGTTAGTCTTTTTGTTGTTGTTGTGCCAAAACCAAGAACCAATATTTTGTGTTTGGCATCAAAACTGCTGAATAAACAAGCTAGACGACTTCGGCTATAAGTATGCCTCTGCACATAAAGAAAACTTACATTCAAACGGTGATTAATTAATTTTGCTTTTCAGACATGTTTTCTTCAGTCATTTGGGAAGTTTAAGTTTTGCTTTGCTATATGAAATCAACCTTTTTATGTTCCCTTTCTAAGTGGACCTTGAATTTACCCTCCTGTTTCTTAATTTTTTATTTTTTTTTGGCCCTGATTGCACTGAAAACAAACTTAGAACTCCAGTCTGCACTTAGCAATGAGGTTGGTACCACTAGGGTACAAAGCCATTGTGTTTTGCATTGAAAACTATATTGGATAGTTAATCTCAATATATTTCTTACTTGGTGCTGTTTCTGTTGATGAACAGGGGTCTTGACAATCAAGGTCTGAAGGGTTTCTTACCAGATGATATATCCAGACTGCATAATCTACAAATCCTGTGAGTTCTAGATAGCTTTTTTGTACTTCAGGCAAACATAGTGTGTGCCTTCATATTTATTTCAATGCATAGATGTATAAATTATCCATGATGTATTGTTGACAATTAAATAACAAGTGACAAGTACTGATATTTGAATAGTTTGTATGGCTTTTATCTTTTTCCATTTTTTTTTTAAATTTTGACTCACTATTTCCTAAGAAATAGAAACAAATCAAACAACAAGTACATTCATTTGCCAATCCTCCTTATGCTTTCTTTTACGTGTTTGCAGAAACTTGAGTGGAAACAGCATTCGTGGAGCTATTCCATCCTCACTAGGAACAATAACTAGCTTGCAAGTGCTGTAAGTGATTTCTCTTTCTTGTTCTTCTTCTTAGTTCATATGGTGGATTTGTTTAGTTGTTTTTTATTTTCTTAGTTCATAAAATATATGGTGCAATGCAATGTGATTGTCTTATCCAGCACAGTTGAGTTGGGAATTGGTGCTAGCTCCAATCCATGTGAATGAAGCCTTGGTTCTAGAGGAATATAAGAGAGTATGAAATCTATTAAAATTTTGAGGCACTAGCAAGATTCATGGGACAATATATGGCTGGCATTAAACATGAACTTGTATATCTATATATTTTTTCTTGTCAAACTTATTTGCACCCCTTAATCTTCATATTTCCACAAGTCTTAGTTGTTGTTAATCTTCATATTTCCTGCAACTCTTGGGTGATTTCCTACTTGGATAGATGCAGATGTCTTCTTTTGAACTGTCATGCTAAGACCTTGAAATAAAGAACAAAAAGAAAGTAAACATGGAAACTGTTCCACTGCATGTAATTATGTTTGTGACAGTGGATTTTTCAATCACGGAATGTATAGCAGTACAGTAAATGATAAATATTATCCTTGTCAATAGATTATTCCAATTAGTAAAAGCTAAAGGTAGACTTGCATTAAAAAAGATTATGAAGAAAAGGCATCAGAGAAATAAATATAAGGTTAATGTTTGGGGTTGACATTTTAGTGCTGAACAATAACTCGTCGATCACGGTGTGAAATTTTTTAGTGCTGAGTTTGTACCTCAGTGACTAGGACATAGATGACTCACATTCTCTGTGCTTTTGATTTAAACTTCTTGAAGTTGTGTTTCAATGTTTGATTATGATAGGGATCAGGCCTTTGATTAATGGGTCTTGGTAGTTAGGATTAGAATCTGTAACAAAAAGGCATATAAGAGGGTGGTAAGGAAGTAGAGGGCATTAGTTGAGTAGATAGGAACTTTTGAATGAGGGTCTTAGGGAGAGCAAGGGGATCCCTCGGATATCTCTGCACTATTGTATTTCCATTAGCAATAATACATACTATATTTTGTTTCTTGCTATTGTTCTGGTCCAGTTCTATTAGATTACTGAAAGGTGGAATCTTTGCTCTGGCTATCATGGTGATATCATTTCTGAATGGCATGTTCTCATGCAGTGACTTGTCCTATAACTTGTTCAATGGATCAATTCCAGAAAGCCTTGGACAGTTGACATTGTTACAAAGGCTGTAAGTTTCTCTAGCTTGCAACAAACCCATAATACATGTAAGAAGCGAGAAGTCTGTATTATAATGTCTGCATGCAGGAACCTAAATGGCAACTTCTTGTCCGGAAGGGTCCCAGCAACACTTGGAGGAAGACTTCTGCACAGAGCTAGCTTCAAGTATGTTATCAATGATCTAGAATGAACTTCTAGGATAGTTACATGCTATTTGTCCATGTTCGTTGTGATTAAAGTTGCCAAATCTACTCTTCTGGATGGCTGCAGTTTTACTGATAATGCAGGTCTGTGTGGTATACCTGGATTACCTACATGCGGCCCTCATCTTTCTGCTGGTGCTAAAGTTGGTATTGGGTTTGGTGTGTCTTTTGCATTTCTACTTCTTATTACCTGTTCAGTTTGTTGGTGGAAAAGGCGGCAGAATATCCTCCGAGCTCAGCAAATTGCAGGTAAGGATGGATACAGTTGTCTTAATAAGCTGTGAATTTAATTTGGATGAGCTCATACTAGTTGTGCTGCTCTTGTAATTAATTGACATTGATAATTAAATTTTAAGAATATAACTATAGGTACGAAGCCTGTGCTTAATATGGAACTATTATAAGTAATTTGTAATATACTTTTTCTCTTTGTCTGAGTGTCTCTCACATCCCTATTTCCCCCTGCCCCTTGTTTTTCAATAAGGGACAGTATATGTCTACTCCACAATAGGGATTTTAGTCAATTTAGCAATTCACGGTATTATGTACAACTCATATTAGGTTTTACTTTGAAATCACCATGGTGTCTTTTTTCCTCCCAACTGAAATCATGGCATCATGTGTGTCAAGTACCACACAATTTCCTCCACCTGTGGATATGGAAAAAAAACACCTGGTTTCTCTAGATAACTACTCATAAAGAAGCCTTAATCTGAAACCTGTGACCTGAACCTTTGTAACTCCAAGCCTGCGTTGAGCTAGGGTGAATTGGGAAACACACATAGTTAACCTCACAAAGCATTAAGAAAAATATGATCAACTTTGATCATAATCTATATTTATACTCTTGGTTTTCTTTTGTAGCAAGGGCAGCTCCATATGCAAAGGCAAGGACCCAATACTCACGCGATATCCAGATGACAAGGCATAATAGTTATGGCAATGCTCTCACTGCTGCCGAGAATGGGCCTATCTTGCTCTCACGATAATATCCCCCCATTATTCTGGTATATCTTTTGAAACTTATCCTAGTATTAGCCGTCATTTTTCTTTAATTGAAGAATCTCCCTTCTTTTTATGTAGGATGAATGGCAGGGTAGTCTGATATTTGGATGCTTTTCCCAGAGTTCCTAGAGCCATTGAATCATTTCTTCCAAGCTGAGAACTCTTTTGTAAATCAGAATTATTTTTGTACATTAACCCGGGGCCCCCTCTTTCTTTGTCAGGAAATTTATAGTTTTATCAATCTTTTAATATAGGACTTGTAACATAGTTCAATTGAAAATAGAAATCATATTGTTCTATAGAAGTACATATATGTGGGGTTTAGTTCACATAATATATGCCACAAGTTTTATCATTTATGTCTTGTTTTTATATTTCAATATGCGGGTGTATAGAGTACAGAACCAAATCAAACCCTAGACCTTCTGAAAGTTAGCCTGGTCTGGATTTCTTGATCGATCGGGCTAATCAATAATATCCAATTAATAATAAGTTCAGTGTACATTGAAAACCCAAGCCAATTTGGCAAAACATGAAGCATATCACGCTAACTAAACCTCTGGTCATTTGCGAAAACAAGATTGACACTGTATTGGATTTGAACTAAAATTTAAGCCACGTGTAGCCAAAGTTATATGTAATTGTTAGCCGTGAACTCATGGAAGGAATTCTTTATTTTGACACGGGCCTTGTTAATTTGTTATAAAGAAGTTGAACATTTTGGGCCAGGTCGTCCCTACCTAGCTACGCACAATGATTTGGATGGGCAGTCTCAAACGGCAGCCGTTACCCCTGCTCGTTCAGCAGTTCACTTGGGAGTGTCAATCTCACCAAGTTGCAGTGTATTGCTCATACGGTGTGGCCAGGTCATTGTGCGCATAGTTTCAAACGCATCATCTCATTATTATACACTAAAACACTTTTTTTTTATTAGATTATACACTAAAACACTGGATTATACCATTTTACACTAGAACAAATCTTTGCATTGAGCTTGTACAAGTCTCATTCGGATGCATATATTGAGCATTCGTTTAATATATTTTAAAAAATTGAAATAAGTGGGGCTAGTGACATAAATCTAAGTTCTCATCCACTATAACTTATACAATTTTAATATACTCTTGGTTTTCATGTTTGGAGTATTATATAAAATCAGAATTATACTTTTATAATCCAATTTCATAAAATTGAAAAATAATTAAAATTGACTATTTTTAATTCTTTACTCATACTTTATAAATTGTCAACTTTAAAACCTCTTAAGTATGTTTCCTCATTAAAATTTAGAGCAATGCTACAAATCTAAAAAAATATATACAGTTTTTTATCCATAAATCATAGTTATTGTTGAATACATGAATAGAATAAAGTGGCACGATCTACTATTTTATCTTAAGACTAACAATTATTACACATCATTCTGGATATAAAATTCCAATAAGATTTCTACATGTCTAGCATTTTCCTAAAGTTTATATAGTTCCTCCTTTTTTTACTATATATTTTCTAACAATTATGTTATAATTTTTTAATAAATCTAGATATAAAATTTAATGTTCTAATACAATTCCAATTCTAACCTGAAAATGGAGGTTGATAAACTGAGACGGTTTTGAAAATAAATCATCTCAGCATGTATTAGCCTACCTTCACGAAATATTTGGAGCCATCAATCATTTTCGAAAATATTTCCAGTCAAAAATAAAATTTAAATTAGAGGGCCTGAATATGGAATGGAACCATAGAAATGAAATAGTAAACAATTTCCTGTCAAAGAAAGAATTTTTCCCCCCTGGGCAAACAGGCAGTTGGTCAATGCGCCTATTCTTGCCAGATTCCCTCTCATCTATGCAGACGCAAGCAAGTGTATTGTTACTTGTTAGACTCAGGGATGTAAACAGTAATCAAAACACTCCACAGGCTGCAGACGCAGAGCAAACAAAAAAGGAATAAATAAAAAGTTGCCGTCCTACGACAGGCCATGCAAAGTGGAACCAAAACACAAATAGGAATAGGAATAAATAAATAAAGTAATATATCTAAGAGACGTGTCCTCCTGCAGGGAGAGAGAATCGCCACAGATGTGATGTGACCCAAAGGAAAGCACTCAAAACGAGTGTTGATGTCTTCATATTATAGGGTTTAGGACATAAGAAAACAAATTTGATTTGATGCTATACGTCGGCAAATTACGTTTAAGTAAATAAATTATTTAAGTGACTTATATAAATTAATTTTTAAACAATAATTTATAAATGAAATATTTTATATTTAAATATATAATAATAAAAATATTTATTTTAAGTATTTCAACAAGCACTTCTTAAAAAAATAGATATTTTAATTTTTTAGAAATTACTAAAAGTAATAAAGCCAAACAAAACAAATATGATTTTCAAGTTTTAAAAAGCTAAAAAAATAATAATTAGAGTCATCCAAACACATCCTAAATTTTCTATTTATATAAATAATTTACGGATTAAACTTACATTAGTATTATCTTTTACGTGTTGTCAATAAACATATAACGATCAACAAAAGTAATAGTAATTCTTAAAAGTAATAATAGACCTAACGATAGATAAAGGAAAATTTTAGTATAAAGTGATAACACGATTCACGTGATCATTATTGCTACATCCGTATCTGCAAGCGCATCCATACAGTGGGGGGCTGTGGCCGTCTGCTACGAGCTGCTGCAGTAGTCACTCTGAACACCTGAATCATACACTACCCACCCACCCCACTCGCTTACACGCCTTTCCAAATTTCTCCTTTCTAATTTTAGTTTCAAATTTTGGTCCTTTTCTTAAGGAAGGGAAAAAAAAAAAAGGGGGCAAAGTGGGGATTCGTTTTAAAAAGTGGGGAGAAGGACAGAGCCCAAGAGAGTCAAACACGGCAAAAAGACCAGCCCATCTTATGTATGTGTGTGGCCCAACTTCACCTGTTCCCTGCAACTCAGACACCCATTCCACGTGGGAGTCTCTGTCACTGCACTCACTGCATCAACCACCCTGCCCCTCCCTCTTCCAATCAAATCCACACACCTCGCCCACTGTACCCTCTTCCATTCTCACCCACCATCCCCCCGCTCTTTTCCTGGTGTCACCTCAAATTCCCATAAAATCATTCTTTATTACACCTCCAATAATAACTCCTCCCTCAATCCCCAAACACATCAACGGGGCTGCCACATTAATTAATTAATTAAACAATAAACTACACAAAAAATAAAATAAAACTACAAAAAAGAAAAGTGTCAGGCGCCGCTGGTACAATACCAACATCAGTATCAGTAGTAATACTGTAATAGGGCTTACGTCACTCCCGGCGCCCATCTCCCCCCATTCACACGTCTCATCATCAGCCGGCGGCTCCCTTAATGGGCCCCACTCAACCTCACATCGCAGTCGTCCCCTTCTCCCGATGAAGATCAACGGCTCGCAATAAAAGTGGCCATTTTATCCAAAATCTGCTTCGCAGGTAAGGTAGGGTGTTAGTGTATACAACTATATATCAACGAAAAAGGTTAAAAGCAAACAGGAACAAAAAAAAAAAACGAAAAGCGAGGGAAGCAAGTGGAAGGGGGGGGGTCGTGCCGGCTAGCCGACGATTACGGGAGCCCTATGTGGGTCCGTCCACTCTCATATACACACACACGCTCCTCTTCCTTCTTCTTTGATACTCTCTTGAGCTTTTTGTTATTTGCTGTTTGAGTTTTTTTCGTATTTTTCTGTACTAGCTCTCATGGCTTCTTCTTCTGCTTCTTCGGCTTCTCGCGAGGGACACTACAGAGGAGTCAGGAAGAGACCATGGGGGCGCTACGCTGCAGAGATACGCGATCCATGGAAGAAGACACGTGTCTGGTTGGGCACATTTGATACTCCAGAAGAGGCTGCGCTTGCCTACGACGGCGCCGCCCGTTCCCTCCGCGGAGCTAAGGCCAAGACCAACTTCCCTCCCCCGCCGGTCCCCGGTCTCTGCCTCGACCTCAACTCTCCTTCCTCCGATCACCACCGCTGGGCCACGTCCTCCTCCGTTCTCCCCTCCCGCGGCGGCGGCGGCGGAGCTGGAGGCCTCGTCCTCGGCGAGTTCCTCCACACAGCAGTTCTCAAGGATATCAACCGCGTGGATCCGCCTCATGCACAGCCGCCGCCTCCGCCTGCTGCCGCTCACCACAGACGCGGCGAAGTGACCGTTGCGGTTGCCGGAGTAGGTGGAGGCCAGGTGGCGGATGGTTCTTCGACGGCGTCGTTTCTAGGGCTCGTTAGGCGCGGGATCCCCATCGACTTGAACGAACCGCCGCCGTTGTGGCTATGAATATTGGTGCGCTGAAATGAGTCATAGAGAAGGGAGAGATAGTAACTGAGTCTGTAACCATGTTTGGTAGGCTTTGCACGGCGTCGTTTTAAGCTCCCTCTTATCTAATCTGCCTCCTTTTCCTCCTACTATGTCATCAATTATGCTTGTGTTCGAGTTAGCGCTGTAGTACATTATCATCGCAGAGGGAGTAGTAGTATTGTGTCTGTTCTTATCTAACATTTAGATGAATGAATAACTTACTACTGTATATACATTTAATTTTTCTCCTTATTAATGTCCTCTACGAATTTTGTTCCGTGCTATAGTTATAATTAGATAGTTAGATAGATCGTGTTAGTAGTGGATGAAAGTGGTTTGTTTTCACTAGTTTTGCTGGCTAGACTTGTAATGATGATGTCTGAAATAACGTGGGTGGGGATGGGTTTGTGAAGATGCTATTCCATGCCCGTGTGTGTTGGTGGGGAAATGTAATGGAAGAAGTAGTAATGGTAGGCGCTTTTGGAATGTTGGGCGGCGTGGTAGACAGCCGACGAGGGATTGAGAACCGTTGGATTAGATGGAGGACCACCTGACCTCGTAAAAAGGTAAAAGCCACGAGGTGCAGGCGGTGGTTGGCACGCGCAATTCGAGGGAGACTGGGATAGGTTTTTTGGGGTGGGGAGCTGGTTTTGGGGGTGTTGTGGGGAGCGAGAGGGAACTGCGAAGCGAGCGTGTGGGTATCAGGATGATGATGGCATGGCATGGCATAGCATTACCCCTTTTTCCATTATCCTTTTTCTAGGCACAGATCCGCTTCTTATTATCATTTTACTAGCGTCTGATTTCCCCTGCGTTTCACTACCAATCACCATCCAAAGCGCGTGTTGTTGCGTTTGGGATCTTCAAAGTGAGGATGGCAAAAAGGGTTTAGCTCTGTGGTCCCATCAATTCGCCACTTCTTTACAATGTGGGTTGGATTTTAATTCAACCTGCCAAAATTTATCTAATCATTCAATCCATGAGCGGATGGATTGGTAAAATTAGCTTAAAAACTAATTAAAAACAGGTTAATTCACTGAGTTGGTGACGGGATGGGATGATATTTTTAATTCTAATTATCTAAATAGGTCAACCAGTCTTGTTCTGTTTTATAGCCGGGTAGATGGACCCGTTTTGTTCCGTTTGGCCCCCTTAAGATTTGTGTACGAGAGTTTTTTTAATTAAATATCTGCTTTTTATAAAATTGCAACTATTCGATACAAGGTTTACATGAAAATATCGTTTTTATCACTCAAAAAATTTTAAAATGTATTAGTATACTTTAAACATGCAAAATACATGATTTTCAGGGATTGGTATAGCAATGTGGAATTTTTTTTCACTTTTTAGAGAATTTAAGGAGATAGATATTAGATATTGATCACGAATTTTAAAGCTACTCTATTCTTAGATGAAAATCGAATTCTCAACATTTAGTTAGGAAAGGAGTAAAACTCTTACCATCTCATCTCAACCATATAATTATAGCATGAATAAAGTTTTACATTCTTATTGGGATTAATATAAAGTATATAACTGTTCTACAATCATTCAATTTTTTTTATTTCTATTTTTTTCAAATAGTGAGTATAAAAATTACCTAACTAATATAGTCACACGTAATTAAATAAACGTAAATCTTTTATACTCATAATGTATAAAAAAGAACTCATTTTTTTTAAATTTTTCATTACTAAGGGTAAGTTTGGTTAGATGCAGCAATGGGGTTTAAATTTTTATCAATAAACTCTATGTATAAACATTTAAAAAAAATTATCTTTATTTTTATTCTTGAACTAAATACACAAAAAAAAAAGCATTTTCCTATCTCACTACAGTCCATATTCTTTGTTTTTTTTTCCTTTGGTCTTATTCTTTATTTCAGTAGGATAATATTATATCTTAATCTTAGCATACTGTATTGTAGGGTAACCTCGTTTGGAATTTTGTTTTTGGTCAAATCTAGTTTGTTTTTGAAGTTGCGTTATTAATATTTTTCTTATTTGTTACTACACAGTAGTACACATGACGTGGTTGTTGGATTAGGAGAAATATTGTGCGGCGATGGGGCCCGCTTTTTATATTTTTAATAAGGATTTATAAATCTAGTTCGCTTCAATTATTCTGTAAATTTTTTTATATTTTTAATAAGGATTTATAAATTTCTAATACCAAAGTTGTATTAATTCTCTTTCATTTCTATTTTTAATATAATTAATTATATTAATGAGAATAGTATGTTAATAATGCAGTGTATTAATTCCAATAAGAAAGTATATAAGAATAATTTGGTTCTTTCATATAATTTTAAATTATCATTAATATTATTTTACTATTTTTCCTAATTTATATATTTTTCTGTTTTTTCACAAATAAACTGAAAAAGAGGGACTTTTTATTTTTAATGCTTAACGGGCTTACCGCCAAACCAGAAAGAAATTATTTACAAACGAATCTGGGGAAGAAAAAAAAGAACCTACAAAATCAGGTGTAAAGCATTAATCAGAAAGGGAGGACCAGAAGAAAGAGGGAATACTAGACTGTTGCTTTTCAATATGAATGAAAGTAAGTCGTGTCTGTGTAAAGAGAGATGAAACTGTTAACTCCATTTGTGAGGAATCAAGCGCGTGCGACTTGTCAATATGCCGGCTTTTGAAAGTTGCTTTTTTATCTTAGATATATCGCGGCTCACTTTGTGCAATTTCAAATCAGCCGCCATTTTATTTATTTTTATTGAAATCGGATATTTATCATTGGCAGACTAATTTTCTAGCTGACCATAAAGTGTGTTATATTTCTATGAATAAGGAATGAATTTCTTATCACATGATTAAAGAATAAAATAGATTGTAATCATATCACATCTCATATTTTTTATTTATTCTTTATTTTTATTATATTAAAGATTGTAATTTGGTAGAGATGTTACATTAAGATTTGGTATCAACTATCTTAGCTATGAGAACTTAAGAAATTTTGATTGTATTCAAATAATAAAAATGTCTTCAACTAAGATTTATTATTTGTTAATTTTATATTCTGTACTTATAAGATATTTATTAGAAAAACTTTATTTTATTTTGTACATATTTATTATTTTGTGTACAAGTTTAAATAAAGTTTTTAACGGTATTAAAGAGGTTTTAAATTAGATTGGATATTTAATTTTAAAGAAACAGTGGTATAGATGCTTTCAGCATGTTAATAATAGTAGATTATTGTAGTGTAAAACAATATTAAATTTTAAAAATATTGATAAAGAATTTAAGAGTTAAGACACGAGTTAGTGAAACTTATTTGTTATAAATAGTGTTATTTATATTCATTGTTCATAGGATATCACATTAGTTCACATCACATTTATTATTAAATAAGATGTAGATTCTATTCAAATAGAATTCATACCCATTTAATAATAAATAAAATATTAATTAGCATGATATCCTACCCATAAAATCATATTTTTTATTTGTTATTTAGCTTTTTGAATGTAACTCTTCTCTGAGTTGCTGTTACCAAATGGTGGCAGCTCATGTTTGAAGCGGTCTTGCACACACAATTAGACCGAAAGGGGCCTGAACTTAGGCACTCCTATTACTATTCTGTGTCTTTATCCTTCTAACACCTTTTTTCTTTTAAATTTTTAATGCGCAAAAATTGGATTCGGTGATTACTATTTTGCCTTCTTGACAATACAATAACGACCATGTCTTTAATTTAGGTTGTTTCGTAAAATTTTTGCAAGAGTTTTTTCTGATGAAACATACCACAAAAATAAAAACGTCACCAAACCATTAAAACGCATTTTATTTCAGATAAAAAAGCTATATTTTTTAAGCAAGTTCTCCATAGGACATATGTTGAGGAGGGCCAATAAAAAAATTCATTTCATTCTCTACATTTTTTTAAAAAAATTTAAAAATCAAAAAATAAAAATTGATATCAAATAGATTCTACTAAATTTTTTAATCTGCATATTTAAGAGAGTGAGAATTTACTATTATATTTGATAATTATTAAATAAACATCTCAATAAATATTTAATTAAATATTTAAATAGCATTTTGGACATTTAACGTGCTCGCTAACCAAATTCATATAACATGCTCTCATCACACACTAATAAAGCGGTGTCTAGCTGTTGAGGTAAGTGGGATAAATTTGGATTTTGTGTAAGGTGATAAAGATGCAGTGATTAATTATTACGGCAAGAATGTGAGGGACTTCAAAGCGCAGTTGTCAGAAAACTATTATGAGCACACAGTTGAGTGACAAAAAGACGCAACACTGCAAAAGTGTAAACCACACCCACCACCCACGCAACCCCCCACCACTAGTGTTGCTGAAAACGAATCGGAAGAGTATACTCCTCCACTACCGTATTCTTTTATTAATTACTATTGTTCCAATTATAATACGACATTAAATATTCAAAGCTAACAAGAGGAGAGGGTGGAAAACCTCAGCACACAGTGTGTAACAGCCAGAACACCATCATCTTTCATCACACTCTACGTACTGCACCTGCACCCTACAGCTGCACCCAGTCGGCCGTCATTTCACAACCTTTTTTCCCCCTCTCTCTACCGCATCTGATTTGACCCTTCTTCGTCGTGGTCCCTACCCATTTTTTTTTTTCATTCATAGTGTTTTATTGGATAAACAGGGGACTGATCTAACGTGAGTTTATACATCTTCCTAAATACTCGTTCCGCTAATAATCCTCATATTTATTAGGAAAAAAAAATTAAATGCCTTATATATCAAAAAATATAAAAAAATATTTAATATTTTTTCTCGTTCAACAACTTGGAGCATGTTTTCGATAGATAAATTATTATTCATATAGTAATCTTTCTTTTTTTATTTTTCAAAATATCATCTCACCCATTATCTCATGCTTAAAAAATTTGAGCTTATTCAAGTTGATACCTCATTAATATGCAATGATTTTTCTGTTAGCGCATTAACGAGAACTTCCTTACTTTTCATTTTTTTTAGCGGACATAGATCTTTAAATTAATTAAATCCAAAATCACAATTGAGTTAATAGCCTAGTAAGTAAGGTTTTGTTGATATTTACTCCAATCTTCTCTATTAAAGTATTAATCCTAATAATATTGATCTCTTCTAGTTGAACAGTTCATTGTATAATAAAAAAATAATTTAATAATTTAATAAATTTAAAATTTTTATAAATAAATGGGAGTTCAATTGAATTTTACATGCCAGTACGTCATAATTTACCTTAAAAACAAACTCTACCAAAGTTACACGTTAGAGTTAAAATGTTTGAACTTGAAAAAAAAAAAAAAACAAAGGGGTACTGAACTGGACATTAAGAAGGTGTTAAAATGAAATGATTATGATTATTAAAATAGGGGGCGGTGGCTGGGGGTGGGGTGTGATGATAGGTAGAGGGGCCCAGAAGAGAGGGGAGAAAACGTGGCGTGTTTCTGGCGCCAAGGCCCATCACCAGCGAATCTGTCGGCACCAGAGTCGTCACGCTGCTCTCTCCAACATTACATTACCACACGCAACGTAGCGCAGCACTGCACCACCCACCTCTCAACGCCACTTTTCGTTTTCTTTTACTTTTACGCCCCCAGCTTAAATATCACTATTAAATATTATTAACTAAATAGAACAAAACAAAGTGCGCAGAGATAGAGGGGAAGTGAGACCCACGCAGACGAAAGATTAAAAATAAACAAATGTAAACTAATAAAAATGAAGAAAACGTTGGTGTTTGGTCGTGCTCCTTTCCGTTCGTTCCCCCATCCTGCTCGTCGTTGTCGTTTGTTGTTGTCGCTGTCTGTCGCTCTTGTTTTTGTCGTACGTGGGGAGAGGCGCCGTTTGCCCCATCATCATTACCATTGACTGCGGCGGCGCACCGATGTCGTTTTAACCATTCATTGGTTCGGGGGAGCAGGTGTGAGCGACGCCGCACTTCCTCACCTCCCTTTTTTAAATTTATTCCTTTTTCCTTTTCCCCTTTTCATTCCCCTTCTTCTTCTCTTAACTTTTTATTCCCTTTTTTACTAGTAATTATTGTTGTGTGAATAGAAGATAAGAGAGGGCATGATGGGCCATTAAATCCCATGCAGCATGCATGCATATATCCATGCATCATTCGTTCTCCTCATGACATGTATGGACGTCATGTCATGTGATGCAGTGGCAAGCGAAGTGGGGTTTGGTTAGTGACTTGACTGGTCCTACGCCTTCGTTGGATGCAAAGCAAAGCAGTCACCCAGTCCCATCAATTAAGGTGTAAGACACCCCCTGCCTCTCCTTCCATTACTTGTCACTTTCTTCTTTTCCATTTCTATATATCTTTGCTAGTTTTTTATAAAATATTATTAATTTAATTTATTAATAATATAAAATTTTATAATAATTGATTATAAAAATTAATTATCATAATTAATATAATTAGATAATTACATAATAGCTATTCATTATAATTTATTATCTTCTTCAAATTTATTTATTGACAAGATAAAGCTATTTAATTTAATTTTAACATACTAATAATAGTGTGAAAATATTGTCAATTAATCATATAAAGTCATATTAATAAAATAAATAAGCTTCATATTTATTACTTAAAATATTATATAAATAAAATAATTTTATTAGATTATGCTCAGTATACCGAAATTAAATTTAAAATTATTTTATATGATTGACGTATAAAAATTTAATCTTTTATTTATTAAATTGGGGTGAGTAACATGAAAATGGATCCTTATGCCAAAGCACACTTTTTTCACACAAAAAAGATGAAGCGTACCGCATAAAATAATAAACAAAAATGAAGTTTACCTTTTCGGTAAATTGAAGCGTATTCTTCTTAATGGCATTAACAATTATTTTTCAAAGCAAGCTGCCAAGACCTCTTTAGCCCTTACACACTCATAGTTCACATGAAAAGTTAACCAAAGGGTTAGCATATTATTAAATTTAACTTGTGGAAGAAACGTAAAAGGAAAACATTCTTATTTAACCGATTGTCTAATAAGATAAAATTTTAGACATGTAGGTCCAAACAACTACCACTAAAAGTACTCAAAATTTGAGTGGAATAAATAATTGTGCATATTTTTTACAATAGGTACTTATTAGAAGTAAAACCGATTTTGTCGCGTCTATTTTCTTTCTAGCTAATAAAAAACCTTTTTTTTAATCATAGAGGTTATAGCATTAGATTTTTTTAATCTTGAGTAATAAAACATTGGATGATACTCTAAAGTTATTTGAGTAAGCCGCCCTGCCGGCCGTGGCTGGTACGCTTCGTCCCACTTAAAGTGAAAATCTTGTTGAATGAAAGACAATCCCACAAGCAGATATTCTAAGGGGCCCACCCATACTCCAATTTCAACGAGACCTAAAAACAAAGTGAAAGTGGATGCTAACTTTGTTTCAAAAAAGCAGAGACTATGCACTTCAAAGATTCAATCAACATAGCTCCTTCTAAACTTACCACGAATCTTGCGTAGATTTTAGGATTTAAGCAATATTCGTGTACACATCATTTATAGCCATTCCCATTGTAATTGCCGCCATAGCTATATTAGCGCAAGCTACTCCATTTGATCCGTTTAATTAAACTTATGAGCAAGTTAAAAGTCATATATGACAACGACTGTTCCTATATTTAGGTAGATAAATTATTGTTTATAGAAACGATTCTATTGATTTCTCTTGTAATTAGTATTTTTGTACCCCCATCGCTTTTTTTTAATTGCATTTACATCTAACTGTGTAAATTATTATTACACCTCAACGCCTTTTTTCTTTTTTATCTCTAATGAAGATTTAACATAAAAAATAAAAGTTTAATTTTCATATATTGACCGCGTAAAATATCTTTATAGTATTATTTAATCATGTATTGTCATATAAATAAAAGTAATTAAGACTCATACCTACTACTTAAAATAAGTAAATGAGACGATTTGAGATAGATCAAAATTAAACTAAAAAGAAGATATTTTTATCTGCAACCTATTTAGACTCCACTACTGCAGCCAACATTCTTTATTTATCTTCCCGTCACATGCAACTTTGTTGATTAAAGGTGGACTGCATTCTACCACAAAGGCACTTATGCTAATAAATTATATAATAGACGCGTCGTGCATCTATTTTTCTAAAGGCAGCTTGCTTGATATTGCTCGATATCGTGATTCATGTGATTAGCCATTCCATGATTATCGTTGTTTTCTTTTACTATGGAAGTAATCTAGAAAAAAAGAGAGGGGGGGGGGGGGGGGACCATCCATGTGTCCATGTGTTTGGCATAACCCAGCACCTTGAATTCAAAAGTTGTTTGCTTGATGGGCCACTTTGAGATCCTCCATATTTTCTTTTGTCTCTTAGGTCATTTTGTTCAACAGACATTCCCCAAAGATCCTACAAAGAATTATCATTCAGCTTTCTTCAGAGTCAACATACTGAATGATCAATTCTTCTTGCTCCATTGTAGCTTTAATATTCATTGCTCCTACTTTTTCGCCTTTTTCTTCTCATTGGACAACAGGCTTTCCCCATCAAATAAAATACACCCTATGGAGAAAAATTTTAAAAAGTGTATGATTGCCACTTGACAGCACAATAAGAACACAACAGCATTGCATATGAATGAATATATTAAACTGACTAGAAATTCCAGAAGACTCGAATCAGTAATCCATTCCAATTACTCAAACGGTCAAGCCATACATTCAAGAAATTGTTGAAAACGTGATCATAGAATATAAGAGCAGAGCCACTCACATAGATGATATTGATATTGACACTTTACGTAATACAATTAATGTGCAAAGTCACATTTATTAATCTAATTTCCCATGTAAATCTGAATTATTCAGAGAAACAAAAGTAAAAATGTGTATATGCTCCACAGCGGAGTTCCATCATAAAATCTACAATTGCTTGAGCTACCCTTATGTTACTGCCACCAACTTGGGGAATTTTTACTAAAGTTTCATTTTGATGAATACTAATAATATATTTGGCAGCAACAATCCTCAAATTCATGATCAGAAGCAACTTGCTAGGAATTTTCGGAGTCACTTGAACCAGCACGAGCATCCAGATTTAATTCCTCTCCGGCATCATCAGCTATCCTCCATCTATTGCACGCATCAACAGATATCAGCAAAGATAAGAGTTCAAATTATCAAAAATCAAAACTTTGTTTAGAAAGGTATGTTAAAATTATCAAAATCAAATCAAAACTTTTGCTTGAATATATACCTCTCAAGCACACACTTCCCTTCCTTGTACCTTTGACTCTTATCATGTGCAACCACCTGAAGGAATCCAAACTAGTTATTAATCAAAGCTGCTATATGAGCTCATCAAAAGGTGATGCTGATTTGGTCATTTAACCATATAAGATTTTTCATTCCTGATTTCCACACATGTTCACAAATATTAGATAATTTAAACCTCAGTGGCTTAAACTCTTAACCCAAGGCCCCAACCGTAAAGAACACCAATAATAAAAATTCTTGGGTTAATTGCCATCATGAGAATGTTCTCATATTTTTAGAATTTCAAAAATTTCAGACGTTACTTCGGAAACAAAATGCAGCACTTAGCAAATTTGATTAAATTATTTCCTCTAGCACATAAACTTCCCCACTTATTAATTAACTAGATCATCACAAAATTCCACACTGACTGACTGCTGTAAAATTTTTATCGATGAGTGTCACCAAAAGTATGGAAGGAAAGAGGAGTTGAAGTGCAAAGGTAAAGCTCACATATTTCCATCCAAGAATTTGTCCACAGCAGCAACAAAATATGTCTTCAACAGTGTGCAAACCAGACATCATCATTCTCTCCTCCTGAGGCCCGAGAGTTATATTCACCCTAACAGAGGACATTGAACATACAAAATAATCATTGAGGAAGATGCTAGGCAAGCATTAATTAGGGGAAGAAAAGGTAGAAATAGATTCAGCTACAGCTACTGTGGCTTTTGGAAGTTGGAATCACCCTCGAGGATTTAATTTCAACCTTATCAGGAAAATGGGTCATATATGGGAAGAGAAAGGTATTCAACAAATTTATAACTTGCCCGAAAAAAGAGATGATCAGATGATGTGCGGGCCTTAAAGAAAATCCGTCGGGTTTCTTAGAGTATGTTTGTGAGATTGTAATTTGTAGGGGAAGGGAGGGGAGGGAAGTATTTCTAGTGTAGAATTTTAAAATCTTAAACTACAAGCTCTTCCTTTCCTTTCCTTCCCCTCTCCAAATTCCAAACTTACAAACATACCCTTATAGTCCAAGAACAAAGTACCGCATTTTTTTTTTCCACGGGACAGTAGGTGTTGGCATCATAAGGTGTGATTAAAACAGAGTGCACTGTGATAATAACAAGCATCGATATTCAGCCAACCCAGTTAGCATCCTAGTGAGGAACCCAAGTCATTATTGATAAAATCATAATGTATTTTATATTACAAATAAAATCATACGGTTTCAATGAGTGCCCCTGGGTGGATAAGGGACGACACTATTGGCCTGGTCCAGTAAAAAAAGCTGAACAGGAAAAGTAAAAAAATGCCTATTCAAAAATATGATTATAGACTTATAGACAGGGAGGGAAGGGGAAAGCAGGGAGTAGAAGAATTGCAAACAGCTTACACATTGCCAAATAGATATGCCCTCCCTCGACGGCAAGTGAATTGCTGATCATAACAGAAAAAACAAAAAAAGAGTCAAGCTACTGAGCATATTAAAATACTCATACAAAAAAAACTAGATACATTTTTGAAAGTGGAATAAATGATAGCATGTAACAGTACTTATCTAGGACAGGGATCAAATTACACAGAAAGTAAGCTAGCCAGTGTCACACTCGAGATCCTCATTGCAGAAGAGGGCACAAACACAAGCCAGAAATAAATTAGCAAATGGAAGGGACATTGTTGAACTGAGAAATTCTCCATTACTACTATCAGGTTGGATCAAAGGCTGAATATATCCAGCACAGGATCAAACTTGAAATATACATTAATGATTGTATCCAGGTAAGAATTCATGTCATCATGTGAACTATACATGTAACTGCACGTTATTTTTACAAAGCACAGTAGGCGTGATTTTCAAAAACTTTGAATAGGCTAGTATGCTATTGAAAGTGTGTTACAAACAATAGCTCCTTGATAATGATCCATCACATCAGTAGCGTGCTCAAATTTTCCAAAGGGGACTAGTTCTTATAGATATAAAAATGGCAAGGATAACAATGATATCATGAACTGAAGTAGTCATCAAATTAATCTGTGACCTTAAAAACACACAAATTGCATGTTCTTAAGAGTCAGAGGTATGGGGTGCTCAATTCACAATGAAAGAGCAATTATAGCTGCATTTGTGACCATGACTCCATTAGAGGTTTAGTGTGAGTGCATCCATAACATAAACTTCTTCAATCTTCATTCAGCACAGTTAAGCCTTCCAAAGTTAGAGTATTTCCAAGGGCGAGCACAACAAACAAAATAATAAGGAACTAAAAGCCAGGTGACCCAAAAGCAATCTTATACTCTATGCTATCATCTTTGCTTTTGGTTGGAATATAAAATAACACTCTTCCTCCAAATCATGTGGTTGCTGCCTTGCATTGAAAGAAGCTGCACATCTTTTCCCATGCTCTACAAGAATAGAGCTATCAGCTATGCCTTACATAAAAAAGGTTGACTCAGTCAACCAGAACAGGCAAATACTGATACCCAACTCGATCCACCCTTTTCTAAAAAAACATAAACAATCGGCTAATTAACAAATGGTTTAGTCTAAAATTGCCATCAATCAAAAACTAAATAATCTCTAAAACAACCAAATCCTCCACACCGTTCAATCAATGAGTCAGTCACTGCAGGGTTGATGGGTTTTCATAGGAGTAACCAAAAATTAAATCTTCTACCGATCAAACTCATCATCTGAAGCCAATAACGACGATTAAACACAAAGGGGTGTAATTTTTTGCAATGATTCGAATTACAAATTGTAAGAACAGGGGGAATTAGAAAAAAAAAAGAAAAAAAGAAAAGTGAAATTGAAATAGGGGGAAGGGGATGGAAAGAAAGAAGTACCCGAGAGAGAACATGATCAGAGAGGGCAAGAGGGGTATCGCAGAATCTGCATCGATAAGCCCTGCCTTGCAATTCAAGAAGAAAAACCCTACCCATCTGCGGTTCACCTTTACCTTTACCTTCACCCTAACCCTAACCCTCCCAACGTTGCCCCCTCTCTCTCTCGTACCCACCGCAACAACGTAACAGTGCGCTGCTCATGACACGGTCAGCCACCTACCCCTTTGAAGCTGCACATACCGGGAACCGGAAATACAGGTCTTTTTCCAAGGTAAAAAAAAGAAAAGATATAATTATATTAAACCCCTATGACCTAGGATAATTACAATCATCATCCTTTTATTTTATAAAATTATTATTAATTTTTCATAAATTTATTAAAATTACATTAACTTTTGGATCCTGATTCATTATTTTAAGTGAATATATATATATATATATATATGACATGTACATTATTATTAATTATATAATTATAATATTTTAATAATATTTAACCTATTAATTAAGTAAAATACCTTTTTATCATATAAAAATAAAACATAAAATTATAACTCGTGTCAAAAAAGATATTTTAATCAATTTAAATCTTATAAAAAATATTATATTTTTGCTATCAATAATTATATTCAATTCACATGCTATGTTTTTCATCACTTAAATTAAAAAATTAATATATACAAGGGAGGTCAATATAATTTTATAAAATAAAATGATGATGAGTGTAATTATATTAAATCTTAAATTAGCTTGATGTAATATATCCAAAAAAAAAAAAGGCTAAAAACATGGCCAAAATTCAGTTTAACAACAACAACAAAAAAAATCCAAAATGCACCTTTTTCTTGGAAAAAAAAAAACCAGTTGTTTTCCGGGTAACGGAGAAAGAAACAATTTTTTTTTAATACCAGACAATACATAATTTAATTATAGCGTGCATAAGATAGTTTTTTTAATGAAAAGTGTGCTTAAGATGATATCCCATGAGTTAGCAAACTAGCTACTTTTGTATCATGAAAATGAATAGTTTGTGTCAATTTCACAACTTTCAACAATTAAATATTTAAGTATAGAGGAATGATTAAATGCGCTTTACTGTAGTAATCCTTCAATTTTGGTCGGATTGTTGAATTGTGTTTAACTATATTTTAAAATTAAATTTATTTAATTTAAGGATCATAGAAATCAAATGTAATTTTACTCCAGAATAGCACAAAGAAAATTTAAAATTATTATAATGCTCTCTATGTATATTTTAAAAATAACCAAAATGTATCTATATGAATCTTAAATATTCCTGCAAATTTCTGTTTAATATTTAGATTATACGAATAAAATTTTACTTAATTTCGTATCACATAGATAAAATTTATAAATTATTATTTCGTATAATCACCAGGTTTTAAAATAAATTTTGTTGGGTAAATTAATTTGGCACTTATAAGGTCAATTTTGAGTTATTCTACACTAACCTCTCATGAGATTTAGTGCAATTACACCGAGCATTCTTTTATTATGAGTAGAGGTCCCAAAAGAATTCTAAAATTATACTAAATTTTTTTGTAATTACTTATTTATTAATTTAAGTAGCCAAAAAAAATGAAATATAAACATAATTATTGATGGAGAGGGTCTTTTGACTAGAGTTTTACTCCTTTAAAGTAGTTTTCACTTTAAAGGAATTAGTCATTGCTGTCAACCGTAGATAATTTGAAAAAAAAATATTATTGTTATATTATTTTAACAATACATTAGATATATATTTACCAAATCCTTTTTTTTCATTATATGAGAATACAATCCCAAGTATCGAAAATGGAAGTGAAAATGTTATTTGAAGATCACTTGAATATCGACTTTTATCATCCTTCGATATAATAATAGTCTCCACTCATTTCATTTTTAAATATTTAAATAACACTACTTTATATTTGTATAGAAATACTAGCGCGCCGGAAGAGACGTGTCTTTTATAGAATCTTATATGCTCAAAAAGAATACACTTGGGAAAAGAAAAAGATAGACAAACAAATAAATTTCCACATCATTACTTTGCAAAATTTTATTTAGTGTGTGTTTGTTTAAGAATTTCAAAAGTACAAACCATAGTTGAAAGAAATTAAGTTTCACTACATTTAAATATAATATCCCCTATTGCTTTATGGATTGACGATTGTCCCCACAAATCAATACGAATCTTTTCAACGTGCTTTGTCCTCACTCACACACTTCCTAAAAAAACTTCTCAGGAGGTCACTCATCCCAAAATTGTTCAAAGTCAAGCATGCTTAACTATGGAGTTCTTTAGTAATGAGCTACCGAAAAGAAGATGCATCTTGTTAGTATAGGCAGTACAAATCAATTCATATAAGCCCTCCTTAACTCTATAGTCTCATACCTATACAGTCTTAGGATCCCTCTCATTCGGGTGTACAATCGATTCATTCATGCACCCCTTCACTTTCAGTTCTGTCGAGGCCGCCTTATCCGCGCCTCAGACCTGTGACGATTCTCCGATTTCGTAATCTGCGGGCATTACATTATACATATTAAGGAAAATTAGGTGAAATTACATTTTTTTTATATGATTTTAAATCTATAATTCTTAGGGTTAGTTTGGTTTAAATTTTGATAAAGCTGTTTTTAAAATAATTGATGTTAAAGGAACTAATTATGAAAGAATTGATTTATGTTTGAGAAAGATAGTAAAAAATTGGGTTTAGAAAAATTAAGGTGAGAAGGAAAAGTAAATGCTAAAAAAATTTGTTTTCACTAAAATCAATTCTTTTCAAAGTGAAATACTTCTTCGGAAAGCTAAAAACCTAATCGAAACCATTTCATTTTTTTCCAGCCCACTTTTTTCCAACTGGAGTGGAAAATTTTGGATATGCGAAACGGGCTGTTAATCAGAAGTGACAATAGTACTTTTTCGTTGAATCAAACTACGGTTTGCTAACTGTAAGCCAAACACTCCGTAATGAATCACTGCATTCAAACTGAAATTGCAGTACCAATTTTTTTATTTATAACAAGAAGATGATAACTACCGTGTTTTGATTGCACTATAAATATAGGGAAACAGCACACTTTCGTATCTTGATACCTGCTCAATAGTAAGTAATAGTTAATAATATAATAAATATATTTGGTGACGGCACAGCCATTCTTGCCTTTCATTTTCAGTAATTAACACACTCTTTGGTCTTTAACCTTTGTATGGATATGGATCAGTTGTCCGATACCCGAGTGAAGGGGGAAGCGATTACTGCACCACGCTATCTCAACTATAGTATTTAAAATCGGCTCGAATTGATTAGTCCGATCGGAAAATTGATAAATCGGTCTGAGTCACTGTTTAGATCGATTCTGTATCGAAATCGATATGACTAGGTTTGACTTGGCCGATAGAACCGAATCGAATTGAGTTGAGTTTTTTTTTTTTGGCTTTTTCAGTTTTATTTTTATTAAATGATGTTTTTTTTAAAAAAAATTTAAAATAAAATTTCTAATTTGACTTGTAGTAAAATGTAATAATTTTATTTGCAAGACTTGTCAGTTTGTGATGTAAAATTTTATGAATTTATTTATATAATTATGTTTTAAATTTATTAATTTTTATTCGTGATTGTAAAATATGAACAACATTTAATAATTTATATTATTTATTTATATTTTTATATTTAAACTCATTAAATATTATTAAATTATTAATTAATTATTATTTTATTATATTTTATTACAATTTTTATATAATCTTTTATATAAATCTAATTCAATTAATTTAATTAATAACTTACTAATTAAATCAATAATTCAATAATTCAATATCTCCATCGAATCGATCATTAGCCTGTGTTTGAAAACTATGATATGAACACCATCCTATTCAATTCTATTGAGTTCGCTTCCACACCCCACAAGTGCTTTTCTGCGCAAGACTCCCCAGCGTACGGGTCTGTCTCTCTCCGACACGTCACCTTGTCTCCCGCAGCTTCACATCTCTCTCACCGTTCTCACATCCATATTTTTCATCATTTTATTATTGTTATGATTATTATAATTACTTTATCTACGTTATTATTTGTTTCTTTGCCATGCCCATCATTCATTCATTCATTCATTCTTTTCGTCGTTCAAATCATCCCGTGCACCGCATCTCCTCGCTATTATTATGCTCAAATCCGCAAACATATGTTGGTTTCTTCTATCTTCGATTCTAATATTATAAAACTCAAACATCACGACAATGTTGGCTTATTTTATTTACCATAAGTCATTTTGTGTGGTATCAATATTATATTATATTATATTATGCATTTTTTTCTGGTAAATATATTATATTGTGCATTTATTAATGCATGGAAAATTTTTTTATTATGATGGTGCTTAAATTGGAACAATATATGATAAAATAATATATTTGTTGAAGGCTGGATACAAATAATTTACAATGCGTAATAATGATTGCTGACACGACTGTCCAATTCAACGGATGGGATAAAGATATCAAGTAAGGAACAAAAATCCTTAATTATTCTATTACAAAAACAAATGGGAATCCTCAATTATTTCTCCCACTTGCTGATCTTTCGCGATGAAGCAGCTCGGTGCATATCAAATCTAAATCAATACCTTATCAAATTGACAAAATAAAGCACGAATCACTTCACTCATTTCGACACCTCTACTAGGAGCAGAAAAAAAATAGAAATAAAGTTTTGAAATGTTGCAATCCGAAGGAAAGTGTTGGCGCAGGCATAGTGTACCCCACTAATCCCTTACTTGAGCCAAATGTAAAGGAGAGTGATTGGTGTTTACCTATTTTTGATTAGTAATTGCTTATTTTAAATCCAATTTTGTTTTGAAAAAAAAAAAAGAAAGATAGGATCTCTTTAATAACACAACAAGATATCCTTGTAATTTCATTGACCACAATTACTGAGAAATTATTTTGTAAAACCAGAATCTTTATTTCAAATTTTCATATTTAAAATTAAAAAATATTATTTATACTCATCATTTGTAGCATATCATACAGATATATTTTTATCTATTATTCAATAGAATATAAATCTCATTTAATTTAAAACTCATATCTCATCTAATAATAAATAAAAAATATCAATATAATACCATATAAAATATAAATACAAATAATATTACTTTTGATATTCATTTTGAGCATCGATGGAGATGTTTGGGAAAAGGACAGGGTCCCACATTTGACAATACCACCAAAAGCAGCAGCCGCGGCTTTGGATGATTTTCTTTTCTTTCGCAGTTCTTGCACTACACGTGCATATCAAATGCGATCTGCACGAGTGGGGCCCCACTCAACTTCAATTGCCTTCTTTCACGCGCCCTCCCAGTGTCGTGTACCACTCGCCTGTTAAAATTAACTTGGATAACACTTGAAGAAAATGTCAAATTATCTCGGGATGAGATAAAATTCTTAATACCAATTGCTCGTTAAAATTAAGCTTTTTAGACATCTTATTTTAAAGTTGAATTAGGTATGTGAAAAAATGGTTTTAAATTGTATCACAAATTTGTTTTATATTGAATTTGTAGTAAAAAATTGCAAAGTAATGGTGTTAATTGGAAATTATATTTTTTAATATTCAGTCTTAGCTTTGGTTAGTTAATTAATTAAGAAACTTATGAATTAATAATTATTAATTTATTTGATAATTATTTTATTTATTTCACCGACCTGCAGCAGATGATACGTGGTTACGGTTACGTCTGTGCAACTACATGTACAGGGTGACTTTCGTAGATGCGAGAGTTCCATGTACCAGTCAGGTTTTGACTTGGGGGCTGATGACCAAAAAACAGCATATTAGCATTGCAGAATTTTTTTATATATTATTGAAAGTGTATTAATATTTTATTTGATTTGATTAGAGTGAAGAAAACACAATCTGATTAACAAAAAAAAAGTTAGCTATTTCTTTCTAAAATTGAATAAAAACTAATAAATCTTTTATTTGACCGATTTGACACAATTAAATTTTTATATTTTAGTTTAAGAAAAATAATTTATCATATTTTGGGTTAATTTATATTACAATTTAATTTTTAAAAATTATCGTTGTGAGAAATAACTCTCATAATTATCGTTGAATTTTTTCATGAATATCAATATTATACAATTTCTGTATAATTAGTGTGAGGTATATTATGGGCAACTAACATCACTCGTGCATCACTATTATTTTTTTTTTCAAAAGAAACATTTTCTTACATCTCACCACAAGATTAGAAAAGGCTCAAGCGGCTTTTATGATATGTGTCACAGTTATATATATATATATATATTCTCCTTTACGATTAGTGTCTTTGGATGCAAAGAAAGTGTGCTGGCATGTTCAAATAATCATATTTTATTTATATCATTTGGGATGCGGTCTACACACGCCATGCCATGCCAATTTTCATGCATCGATCCCAATTTTCATATATGCTTTATTACTTTTTGTTATTTGTTTTTCCTTGTAAGGCCTGCCTGATTCTCATGAGTTGAACCTTTCAACTAACGAATTTTGCATCCTAATAACAAAAGGGCAAAAGCATGGCAAAAGAAGGCACCACCAGGCTAAATATTATTCCACGGCACAGACGTCTCCGTGTTCATTATACAATATCGTACAAATATGGCCGGTGATTGCAACATTTTGAAAAACTTGTCAGGCAGGGACTCGGTCCACAGGACCACATTCAACCAATGAAAATCAAAGTTTGAAAACGAAAAAACGAGTGCGTGTTTTTCCTATACCAAACGAATAGAACTGCTTGAGTGCTTAGCGCCCAAGATATACAGGGTGAATGTGAAAGGTTGGGTTAGTACCCGACCTGTCGTGAAACATGCATACGTGTAGTCGGCAGGCGCACAAGCTACGTGACGAGAAATTTCATTTGTTTTTTTTTTATATATAGTTTTATTAATGAATATCTTAATAATACATGACAGAAAAACTACTATAAAAAATGTTTTGATTTGAAAAGCAAAATTCTTAAGTTTTCAATGAATTGAATTGTATTTGAAACTTAACTAAATAACCACATTAATTCCCCAAATTTATATTGTGGGACAAATTAATCTTTCAGATTTTAAAAATTCTAAATGAGTCCCTCATATTTCAAAAAAAAAGGAATAGATTGGTCCTTCATATAATTTTATTTATTTTATGAAGGGACCAATTTATTCCATTTTTAACTGTATGAAACTATATAAATTGGGTCAATTTATCTCCTTTTTTAAAATATGAGAGATTAGTTTAAAATTTTGAAAATATAAGAGATCAGTTTGGGATTTTTGTCTTAAAATTTAAGGCTATTCACTGTTAATTTTTAAATTAATTTTAGCCTATTGCTTTCGAGTATTGAATTTGCGGTATGGGCACTTTAATGGAGATACTTGTTTGTGGCAACCATAATATGTGGCAAAATATTAAGAAGGAAATGTTCGGTGCACAATCCAATCCGTTTTTAGGCAAGGTCAAGCTCCATATTAAGCAAAGCAACAATATTTTGTTAGTGTACTCAATATATTCAAAGATAGCATAAATAGAAGTTGAAATTAAAGAACTACCCTTCGGCATGTCTAAAATTTAGTTTTCAAAGTCCAACTTGTGACTTGAGAGTGCCTTTTTTTTTTCAATTTTGAAAAAGTGATTATCAAATTTATATTTAATATTTAATTTAAAAAGCTAAAAATTGATTCTTTTTTGAAAGCTAATTTTTTTAACTTCTATAAAAAGTTGAAAACTATTTTTTAATAAATAAAAATAATTTTTAGCTAAAAAAAACTCAAACAAACACACTCTTAACTATGCAAATTGAATTCTCATTCTTTTTTAATGTGTTAGAAGAAACTACACTAACCTACCATCTGGATCAAGAGAGTTAGGGAGGAAATAAAATGAGGAATTGATAGATTTTCTCTTATTTAGAACAAAAGAAAAAGGAAAAAGAAGAGAAAATTTATTGAGTCCCATAAAATAACTTTTCTCTTCTAATATAAGGAGGAAAGAGACATTATATATATATATATATATATATATATATATATATATATGAAAATTTATAAATTTATCCTTATAACTTATTTTTCAATTATAAAAAAACTATAAATATTATTTAAATATCATTTCATTTTCTTTTCAATGTGTTTTTTATTTGACAACAAGAGTATATTTAGGACAAATATTATCTCAACACTTAATAATAAATATTTAATTAAAATATTCACTCTATTATTATTTAATATAATAATAAATTTTATTTTATTTATTGATTTATTGTACCTAATAATAATAGAGTGAAAATATTTTATTATACAAGAAATTTTAATGTTGAAATATGTATTTAGTATGCGAATTTGTACGTTGTAAAAGTGTTCAACTCACAGATACTCGTACGTTGTTGTAACTTGGAAGATGGGGACTAACATGCGGCAGTGACATTATGCCACCTGTCCCAGTGTTCTGTACTTGTACCCCACGGCCCAAAGGAGCCAGCTTCAATACACAGCAGCCACCTGTCACGTGGCGGCGGGTCAATCGCCCCCACGCCACGCCACCCCACCCCACCCCACCCCAGCTCAGCTTCAATCAATCACCGACCAACAACATACATCAAGTAACCACCACTACTCCTAACAGAACCGACATCCCGGCCACTCTCCACCGCCATTTCGTACGTTCATAACTATAAATAATAATTAATTAATGAAAGAAACAAAAAAGAGAAGCATACAGTCAAATAAGATAAAACTTTCCATTGTTGATATCATCGAAGGAAAAAAACTGACCGTAAATAAGAAAAGCATTACAACTGATGTTAAAGTAACAGTTTGATAATTTTTTGGATTCGGAACAACAGAGATCGAAACAGGTCCTTTCTCTGTCGCAAAAAATGGAGACAACCCCCCTATCTATTCACAAACTACTTCCATAATAATCTTCTCCTTCATCTTCGGACGCTGCTATTTTTCTCTACTTGGAAAATTAAAGAGAAATTCATAATCCGAGGAAATTAAAATTAAAAACTATAACACTCAGATTCGATCCGGTTCAAGCAATCTCTTGTGGAGGAGGTTGGTTAAGGTCGAGAACAAAGTCTCTTCCACCCTTAAGATCTCCTTCATGGTGGTTCAGATCGATCACCGACGAAGAGTCCGAGTCGCTCTGCGCTCCGCCCGCCGCCGCCGCAGGACGGGTATAACCGAAACCGAACCGATGTGGACCACCCACCATGCCGGCGCGTAGGACAGCGTCGAAGTACAACATCGGGTTCGCCGCAGCCATTGCGCCGGGAAAAACCGCGAACTGCTGCTGGAACGGAAACCGAATGGAGCCGCCGCCGCCGCCGCTACTGGCGCCGCCGCTAACGGCGGAGAATCCAGCTCCGGCGGGAGCCAAGTTGAGATCGAGCGGCGAGGAATCGGTGGCGGCGTGGTCGCGATCTCGGCTGGAGGACTCGACGGTGCTGCTCTGGCTAGGGCTGTGGTGGTTGTTGTTCTTCTTGACGACGACGTTGACGTTCTCGCTGTCGGAAGGGAAGGGGAAGTTGGTCTTGGCCTTGGGGCCGCGGAACTCGCGCGCAGCGGCGTCGTATGCACGCGCCGCTTCCTCCGCCGTGTCGAAGGTGCCGAGCCAGACGCGGCTCTTCTTGCCGGGATCTCTTATCTCGGCGGCGTACCTCCCCCACGGCCTCTTCCTCACCCCTCTAAAATGCACCTCCTTATTCACGCCAACGCCGTTGCCCTTGCCGTTAACCTTAACGCCACCCGTCTTATTATCCCTCGGCGCCATAACAACAACAAACTAATTAAATTAACACTAATAGTTTTGCTATTTTGTTTGTTTTTTGGGGAGAGAAACAGTTTGTTGGAGAGTATGTGGTAGGGAAGGGAAGGGAAGGGAAAAGCCTTAGAGGAGTTGGGAGAGCAGGTCAGTCTTTTTATAGAAGGGGATGGGCCAGTGATCAACATTGATGAATGATAAATGCGATCGCGAGAGAGAGAGAGGGGCATCGCCAGTCAACGAGGAATTTGACTGTAATATGCTGTGGTGTGCTGTTGTACAGAGGGTAAGGGCAAATTACTATACTGTCCACAAATTACGTGGCATGTGGGTTGTCTAGACAGCAGACAAAGAAAAACCACAATGAGGTGGTCTCGTCTCATCCTCATTATCCTACGCCTCCGGACGCACCTTTCTTTGATTCGTCCTTCCTCATAGGTTGCGTTGGGTTGGGTTCAATGCACTCTATCGCACGCGCCTATTTGTCTTTTTTCGCTTTGCTTTTTAGAGCATGTAATATATATATATATATATAATTTGAAATTAATTGAGTTAATTAAAGGTTGGCTTAGTAGTAATTCTTGTTAGGCGTTTTTATTTGCGGAGATAAAGTGGGGTTTGTGGGGGTGCTCATTTGATGCACGAATTAGGTTGCGATTTGTCGGAATATCGCCAACTTTTTTCTTGATTGCTCCGCAATGGAATAGAATACTTCAACACACTTAATTCGTGAAACCGTAATATTCTGCCCCCCATAATAATTAAATAATTATGAAGTTTGTAACTTTGAGAAACGTAAAATAGGGGAATAGATGGTAGAGTACGTAGAAAAGTTGTCGGCGGAATCTTGTGTCTCGCCGCGTGACTTGATAATTTGTGTAGATCCATATCTGATTGTGGTGAAATTAATTTTATTTTTGAGAATGAATAATATAATTATACGAGTGATTTGACATGAGGAGGGACCGCATGGTGGCTGCTATCTTGTTTTATGGGGGTGATGGGGCATGGGGGACGCTCACGCATTGGCATTGGACAAATGAATCTGCGGCGGCACTTACTATTATTTATTAATTAATTAAAAATAATCACTCCTTGAAAGGAAGGAGGAGTAGATCGTAGGGGCAGAGTCAGAAGGGTAGCAGAGGTTGACGCGTGCTCTTACGCGTCTTGAGCTCCCACTCTCGGTCTTTCCTTCCGCGTTCCAAGCTGGTTCCTCACTACCTGCGCTTCTAGTGCAAGCGAATATAAGCGAATATTAAAATAGGATGGACGGAGTATATTCTATTACTCAATGTTTTGACAAATAAATTAGAAATAAATATTTTTATTGAAAATAATATTTTTAAAATTTTAATACATGTTAAATATAATAAGCATTTAATAAATTATTTTATTTTCCATTTCTTAATACATATTTTAATTAATAAAAATTTGATGAAGCTCTATATTTTTCCGTCAAAACGAGTTTCTTATACCAGCAGGCGGCAATCTATTATACATTTGTCTCATAAAAATTCTACATTGATAAATTAGGCATAGAAATGTGTGTGTGTGTTTTTTTTTGTACATATATAAATGTGTATTCCATGTATGGTATAATTGACATTAAGTATACAAAATAGGACGAGTTTGGCTGTAATCAAATAATTAAAATAAAAAATGGAAATTTGAAGAAGGTGAGGATTTAACATGACTTTTGCATATATTCCGATGATTCACTTGGTACAAGGTTAGGTAATATTCTATGTCCTAAACCTTAAACCCTAATAATAATAATAAGAAAATATGTATTAAAAAAATATTATTATTAGCCTTAGAATTTCTTTTGTCAAAGTATTAGAAAAATTTATACGAGACATTTTTATTTGCATTTGTTTGAAAAATAAAAATATTTATTGTTAAATTGAATTTACCTTTTAAGAGAAATACTATGTGTTACCACAAGATTCACGTGAAAACTATACACAAACAAGTCGTGGAGATAAAAGTGCGCCACCCACGGATAAATCACGATCGCAAAAATATTTTTTTTGGGTATTTATTACTGTTTACAAATATACTTAAAACATTTCCAAGTTTAGATCAATGAAAACATTCGCCCTGACACAAAATCAATCATGTCTTTAAGCTTATTAAATGTTTAGAAAAATATACTATTCTTTTTACTCTGTCTGTTAAAATATAAAAAACCATATAAATTTAAAAAATTATAGAAAAATTTTGATAATGATAAAAAGTTATGTAAGTAGACTAAATTATGCCAAATAAAAAATAAAAGTGAGTATTGGCACAATTCATCATACTAAAGGACACTAAAGGTATTATTGGGAAAATAAATTTAATACTTCCTTGAAATAATAAATGAATAAATGTTTTGAATTAAAAAATAAAAAAAAATTGACAAATGAAGTGAAAGATAGAGCATTTAGAAAAAATGAAAAACTATTTAAGAAAACAGGAACTTAAGACAAAAGGTATTTATGGGAATTGAGGTTCCCTATTTTTTCACTCCATTCATTTTATATTAGTTGTCATTTAAAAATTATCTATCATATTTATATTTTTCACGTGTCAATGAAATATTTATGGTTGATTTTTCAATTTTTTGCTTTATAAATTTTTTAAAAGTAAACATAAGATATTTATCATTGAAAATAATAACTAATATAATTAATTATATATTGATTTCTACGTTCTTTGAATTCGGTGCAAAGGGCAAAAGTAAGACTCTGTCACTTTCGATTTATCTATTAAGAAATACAAAGAGCACACGTATTAAGAAGAACAATAAATTGATCTTAATAAGGATATAAACTTGTATGATTACATGAAAATGCCCCGCTCTACTTCCATTGATATAAATTATAATCAATATACCCTCTATTAGTATTATATTTCATTAATACAATTAATTAGATTGATGGTTTATTGAAAGGAAAAAAAAAATAATACTAGCTATCTTAATATTAAATATGTGCAAATGTTATAAACAAACAATGTGAAAAAACTGATAGATAAATTGAAACGAATGGAATATAACTTAAATAATAATTTAATTTTCATATGTTATGAAAAAAATTATAAATATATGTAAATATCAGTAAAAATATTTGATTCAATTTCTCAACACTTTAGATTGTATGCATTAAAAAAATCAAGAATGATAAATTTTGTGTTGAATCTGAGTTTTTATTTTTTCTTTAAAATTTCAATATAAAAGATTCATTTTGAAAAAAAAAAGTTTTTATTTTGATATCTTGGTATTCTTTATATAATCAATAATTATAATTTAATAAATTTTAAAAAATTTAAATTAATGAGACACATAACTCATTCTTAATTATAAATAATTTAAGTCATAAAATTATTTATATATATATATATATATATATATATATATATATATATATATATATATATATATATATATATATATATATATATATATATATATATATATCTTAAGACCACTCTGATAAAAATACTCTACCTTTTAACTCTAATTTACTGGGCAATCAAAACGGTGTTCGTGGCCAGTTGTATTGCTGCCACGTATGTGTTGCCCAACATTAATCAGCTACTAAATGAATTTAGTGTTTGCCTAATTATAGGCCTAGTATCTAGTACGATTTCTCATACTGTATTTGTGGCCGTAATTCGTTTACTGTACAGCAGAGGTGAAGAAAAACGAGCATACATGTGTGCCAACGACGGGGCGAACAAATTGACAACGAAGTAGTACCAGTAAGAACATCCAAATTCATAGTCAATCTTCAACCAAACGGCAATACTAATTTCTTGGTTCTCCACTAGGTGTACACGCTGGGTGTAGGCTAATCAAAACCCTCCAAGCAAGAAAAAGACAGGCTTCATTAATGAGGGACAAAAGCAATGGCCATTATTCACATAGAAGTCTTGTGGGCAAGTCACAATTCACATATATCCGTACTTCTGAGCAAATAATTATTGCCAAATCGAACTCAAAAGCAGATAATTAATAAGGTATTAATATTGATACCATCATAAGCTATGGTACGCTTGCTGTTGCTTCAGGTTCCCAAATATTATTTGCAAAATATATAACGTTTATATAATTTTTTCAACTAATACTTGAGAAAAAAAAATTATTTAAACGTAGCAATTTGATCTTCCGCCAACCTTTGTAAAACTATTTCTCTTTCATGCATTAGCCAATGGATGTTCAAGGAATAATTTAATCTTATAGTTAACTCATTAAATTAATTACGAATATCCTTATATTAAAAAAAAAGCACTAACATTTTTTTCATCGAGCACCAAGGTATTAAACAAAATACAAATAACAAGTTCAAAATATATTTACTGCCGAAAAGTTATCCAATCTAATTCATCAATAGATAAATTTTGAAACTGCTGAAGTTGTCAATCAATTATTAGCCATTGCAAATTGAGGTTTTAATTTTTTTTTTCAAAAGTATTATTAAGAAGATATAACAATATTCTTTATTAAATAATTTTTCTGAACAAAGTGGTTGGTGATACCATGAGATGAGATGATATTGAACGAGGGTGTCCCACACGGCCACACAACAATATGCCGAATTTGAGCAAATTGTGGGCTCCACAAAGGAAAAAATAAAATAACAATCCACATCCGAGAAGGCCCTCATTGACTCATCCCCATCGGTATCGTTTTTGCTCGGCACTAGGCAGTAGCAGCAGCCATGAAGACACTCCCGACACGTGTCAAGCACAGAATAGGTGAACATTTAGAACACCCCCACAACGAAGAGTTTTTGGTCCCGCAATATTGAACACGTGACTAACACGTGTCCCTTTCCCACTTGTTGACCTGGACTAGGAACATCGCATTTCCATTTCACATCACGCTCGATTGTGGGTGTGGTGGCCGTGGCTTTCTCAGAAGACGATTTTGTTTTTATTTAATTCGAAAAAGGAAAACGGAAAAAAAAGAAGACAGAGATCATTTCACAGGAAAATTTACTGAACGTGGGCGGCTAGCTGGCTTCCTTGGCGTCAAACGCATATGTTGCATGCTGCCTTTTATTTCCTAATACAAAATTATAACATGTATATTTTAAACTGTTCCCGTCCTAAACGTGTTGACCAATGAACTTTTTATTTTCGGTGAGTTATTTTTTATTTTGAACCTACAAATTTTCTGAGTTCCCAAGAATTTAAAAATATATTTTTTTTATATATTTAGTAATATTTTGATTTAGTTAAAAATAAATATTTTAATTTTTTAAAAATATTTTATAATCAAATAGATCTTTAGACAAATTTTTAGGTCAGACCATACTTTTAATAAGAACAGGCTAAAATCATAACAAAGACATATATCAGGTAATAGATTCAGACTCAAATTTTTTTTTAAAAATACAGGCTCAACTTATTTAAACTAAAATGTATCCTGATTCAGTCTATTTATAGCCGTATAAATGACACATAAGCTGTTGTTATTATTACAAGTATGATTTGACACAAAATTCCATCAAATTTGGTCCGGGAAAAAATCAAAATAAACTCATGACATATATTGATAGGCGAAAATATTAAAACTAACCTGCCACAAAGCATCAAAAACTGATAACAGGGTCAACTCCTTCAAAAGAGACAATGCCAAGTAAACTACAAGTAATTGATATTAGAAGTTAGAACATTTATATGTTTTATCTAATTCAACTAGTAACTTTCCGGATTTGTGGTGGGGAATTTAATTTGGTCTTCCTGAAAAAATCTGCTTCCCTTTCTTTCTAGTGGCTTAAAATCAAGGTTCTGAAAATCAAATCGAATATTAAATCAGATGAGATATTGATTCAAGGGTTCAACTAATTTAACTTAGAGTTCAACTAGAACATAATAATATATAATAAAATATATATTTATATGATTATATAAATGTATATAATAATTTATAAGGGACAAAATAAATTTTCTGAATAAAGATAATTTTTTATTAATAATGATAAAATAAAATTTTATTGAATTTTTATATATAAAACAGAAACCATATTAAAAAACCCGCTATTTAGTGCCGTGACGGTGTGTTCTTTTTTTTTTTTTTTCATTTTTCTTTATCTTGTATGTTATTAGCTAGTTGATTCCATGTTTATAGTAGTATGTTGTACATAATAATGAAAAAAGAACAAAATTATTTTATCGTAGCAACATTGAAGGCCCAACCCAACAACTAAACCCAAGGTCCCACCTAATAATTAAAAAACCCTACCACACATCTACTATTCCTTGAGGCAATGACAATAACGCAAGGTTCTGCAACATAAAGTTCGAGGATCCAGTTGCAACGGGGGTCATTCCACTACGATTGTTCCCCTTGCGGTGGCTAGGTGGAAGTGGTGGTTGAAGAAGAGGCGATGGTTGGGAGCAGCGCAGCCCTCTCTTGCAATGACAATGACAAGCATACGGCGGCAGTTCTCCTTAGTGGTGGCTTGATTGTTTTCATGTTTTTTCAACAAAAAAATGGATAGAATCGTTGCTACAACTCATCCGGTTCACCGGTTTCCGTAATTTCCAGCTGGTCCGATGATTTTTTGGTCGATTCTAAAATCCCTGATTTTTTGTGCATGCTCGGACCGGAGACTAGACTAGATCCTAGTTCAACCAATTGGACTGGTCGGTTTTCAAAACCATACTCAAAACTCCCATTAAATTATAACAATAATGGGTTTTATTATGATGTATCAGCAATATGAAAAAATATGATTATTTAAAAATATATTATAATATCAATAAATATGACACCGTTAAATAGGCCAATAGTATGTGAAAGAATTAGTTATTGTGTTTGGTGATGGATATCTTAAAAAACCAAAGAAAAATCACATGGTAGTCAAAAAAATTGACTGAATAATTGCATAAATATTTTTTTTTACTATTAGCTCATTAAAATTAAACTCTAATAAGGGAGTGCATTGTTAGGAGAAAAGATCATGTGAATGGGCTGCCTAATTAAATGAGAATTGAGAGTTATATATTTTAAATAATTTTTTAAAAACAATATTTTAATTGAAATACATATATAAAAATAATTTTATTGAAGCTTAAACAAAAACACTTTAGCCCTATAATCAAATTAAATGACTAATTTGATAAAGATAAATAATTTTTTTCTACATGAATAAAAACATAATCCTTTGCAAAATAAAAAATACTTATTTTTGCCAAAAAAAAATAGTAATAATTTTGCAGGAATATTATCATCTACTCAAGTCAATCCAAAGGGGAACTAAATCGATGATAATTTGGCACCCAATCTAGACAGGGAAGGACTTTCCTAATCTATTGGTTGGCATTTGGCAATTGTAATCGGAATTCCACTTAGCATACCTGATTGAACAATTGATAACAGAACTGACTTGGATTAGATTTGTTCCACAATAACAGAAGTCTCCACTCCTTGGTTGTTCTTAATGAATTTCTGATAGACTTTGAAGCTTCTTTGTATCTGATATTTTTGCGAAGCCTAATATGAAAATCAAATGAGTACAAAAAACGCCACATACTACGAAGAAAGAAAGGCAAAAATAGAGTCAAAACCATCCATACCCACAAAAAAAGAGAGAAGAAAATCGCAGAAAAAAAAAATATTATAATACTAAACAGGTTAGGAATTTTGGTCCCCTCTTGAGAAAAGTCAATTTCTTTGTGTTTGGAAAATAACATGCGCCTAACTGGAGTGCAGCGTCATCCATATTCAAAGCTTGCCTGCAGGGAGCATAAGAGTCTCTACTAATTAATTGACCTGAGAAAAAAAAAAAACCAAATGTATACTTACGTCCTTAAGATTACATGACAGACCCTAATTTAATAAAATTAGGTATGTATTTTTCTCTATTCCATTTTTGCTCTATTTCTCATCACTTTAAAATAACATTGTTTTTCTTTTTCTAAAGGGTGATAGCATTGTTTTTCAACTCGCTTTAAGATCCACTCTTAAAGGCTTTATAAAAATTTGTTCGTACCAACTAAATTGTGCACGTCCATTGAATTTTGCCCAAGGAAGACAGGAAAAGTACAAAGGTCCTCTTTGACAATACTTTCTTAATTGGTCTATCTTTTTTTTTCAAATGTCGATTTTTGCAAAAGTTTTCTTTTTCTTGTGAATAGGAAAAAAAAATTTATTGTAAGCGTTACTTTTACATTTCATTGCTTCCGATGGGATTAAACTTTTCATTAGGTCTGTTTTTGCGCAGAGTTTATGAAATAAGTTTGTGCCTTTTTCTTTTCGGCTCAAGGTCATTGGTGATTTTTTTCATTTTTTTTTCTTTTTGGGTACAGGTCGTAGGTGCTTTGTTGTGAGTTTTGTAGTAGACAAGTCCAACAATCATGCAGTAATTAGACTCGCCCAAGTCTTAATTAATCCATCCGTTTGGCATCTCATGCTCAATGGTTTGGGTTTTGACCCGTTTTTGTCTTTTAGATAAGCAAATCTATCATAATGGGCCCAAGCTCATTGGCAAACTAGTTTAACTTGATTAACTATATAGGGTTAGAACCTCGACCAAAATGAAAAAAAGGTTTAGAACCTTAGAAATGGTTCTGACACACAAAAACTTAAACAAACCATAGAAATAGGGACTCAATTTTTTTATTTTTGTCGAGAAGGACTCGTTTAAAATGAGGGTTGTCGACCAAAACCGAATACGGGCCAATCACCGAATCAACACCACAAAAAAAAGTAAATAAATAAAAAGTAAAATAAAAAACGAGGGTCAATTCGGATTGCCCCCTGCATATATGTATTAAACTGGCTATGGTTGTGTATGAGAAGCAGTTCTTGCCTCCTCCCGGAGGAAAAGAAGTTTTACTCCATATCTCGCACCCACCACTTACTTCAATGGGTCCTACCACCTTTCACATCTCCCAAGACAAATTGTATGGTGCAAACTCCATGTGGAGGAAGATTCATTCTTTCTCCTGGAGGAAGATAAGAAATTTTCGTGTATGTTTTTAGTGAGGAATCACGTGACTTTTCCTTTGTTTTTTTCTTTTTCAATTGATGTTTAAATCCGTGCCATAATTCAAGACTAGATTACACTTTCACTCTTTTTTTTTTCCTTAGATTTAATTAATCTACAAGTCTTTATAGTTTCATTTAACTTTTTCTTAGGTCTCTATAATTTAAAAATTTTAACTAAATCTCTATATTGCATAAATTCTATTAATTAAGTCCTTGTCTCTATAAACTGTTATAAAAAAATTAATTAAATAAAATCTTCAACAAATATTCTATAGCTATAGTTTTAGATTAAAAATAAAATCCTAAACATTTATTTTAGTTGGAACACTAACAGAACTAATACTACGTGATAGAACTCTAAAATATCACCTTGCACACCCACAATCCCCCATCCCATCCTTGCAAAGAGTGATGACTAACCCAACAAAAGTTTCTGCCCTCAACCTCACCAAAGTCCATCTTCCAAGTGAACTCTCCCCACTCCCTCTTCAACCAAACAGTTACAACGCCCACATAAAGGCATACTGAACCATAGTTAAGAAAATCGGACCGGCCGGTCTGACTAGGTTAATCGGGAATCGACCAGGTAATTAGTTTGATTAGCATAAAAAAATTAGAAAAAGTCAAAATCGGTCAAGAACCGATCAAAATCGAAAAAATCGGATCGGTCGGACTAGGTTTTTTTTTTTACAAATTTTTTTTCTTCTAAAACTTAAATATTGATATCTTATAGTAGTCATAGAGCAAAAATTAAAAAAATAGAACTAATGAAGGGCATTAATAAAAATTATTGGGTTGTTATTCTCTTCTCTCCATTATTTATAAACTGCTCACCATAAACCTCACTACAATTCTTAACAAATATTATTTTCAAATACTTTGTGATAAATCTTGTGAGGTGAAATAGAAATTTTATATGGATTATATTTATTTTTATATATCTATGAATATTTTTTATTGATTATGTTAATATTAATGATTTAATATATTTATTTATATTCTAATTAATCATATGTATATATTTATATATATTTTTATTACATTTCGATTGAATCTCGATTAAATCAGTTGGACCTCTAAATCAGTAAATCAATACCTTAATCGGTTCGATATCGATCCGATTTTCTCTTTTCCTTGTACCGAGACACAACATTGAAGCCATATCATACAAAAAAACAAAGTAGAGGCCAAACACTGCAGTTACCGGTCACAGAGGCAACTGCAAGATTATCCAATCTTAGTCAAAATAAAACCCACACAGATAAAATAATAGCCACGAACCAAAAACAAAAGAATGAATGAGAGGGAGGCACGACGCTGTTGCTGTCGCCACTGGCTCTAACACTGCGGCTCCACCCTTTGCGGCTGTGAGCCATCGACCACTAGAGCTCATGCGCCGTGTGCCGCCGGCCTCCCTTAGCCTCATTCACGTTTCCCTTCTCTCTCTACCGTCGTGCCCTTCATGTCACCGTCATGTGTTGGTCACAGTAGACCGGCCCACCGCCGCGTGTTGAACAGCTCTTTCCTCCTCTTTCTCTACCTGTGTTTTAGGGTGAATCATGCATCACTAGTTGAAATAAATGATTAGGATTTTGTTTTTTAATTTTAAACTGTGGTTAAAGAATATTTTTTGAAGATTTTATTTAATTTAATATTTTTGTAATAGTTTATAGAGATAAGAATCTAATTAAAAAATTTATAAATATAGGGATCTAGTTTAAAAATATTAAATTATAAAAATTTAATTAAAAATTGAGTGATATTATAAGTATTTGTAAATTAATTAAATCCTTTTTTATCGCATCATAACAGCCAAAGGCCAGTTGAGGCCATGCATTGAAGCACTATGCAACCATGGACATAATCTGGTAATGTTTGTGATTACGTAAATAATTGGCTAGCTTTGAGAAACATAAATTGAAATCATTCAAAGAAGCGGTCTATCATGTACCCTTACAAAATTGGATTAAGTAACAGCTAACTCCTTTCAGGTTTTGAGAAAAAACACCTAACCCCATTCTGATCTCAAAATAACAGCCCGCCCCAAACTACACACATTACTAACGGGTACTAGCTGTTATCTCTCACTTAACTTGGTTCATATACAGTATACTTCCTTGTTAAGAGAGAGAGAGAGAGAGAGCATTTCAATTTGTACATCATATGATCCTGGGCAAAGGTTTAGCCTTATTTCTTGGCTGGCAACCTTAACAATAAAAGCGAGTAATTGTCTAGCAAAATCAACAAACAGCAGAAGCTTTGGAGAATGCCGACCGTTGTCGACAATTGGTGGCTTAGCGGAGGAGAAGGATAGTGGGTTAGGTGCAGATCGAAGGTTTAGCGATTATTTGCCTTAGAATTGTCATTGTAAAAGGGGTGTTCAAGATCCAGAGGAGAGGAGTGGCTGAAGCGATGATGGCATCAGAGTTGATGTAGAAGTGAAGGTGGGGTGCATGGCAGAGTCGGAGTGATGGGTAGAGAGAGGAAAGGCGAGGTGGTCTTTAGGAGGCAATGAAATCCTTTTGTTGCTGGATGAAGAGGTGGAGGGAGTGGCCAATTGCCTTGAGGAAGTGAATATTCATTCGCCTTGAGAGAGAATCCCTGTGGAGGTATGGAAGTTCCATAATGGACTCCGGAAGATGGACTGCTTCCAGATGCAAATAAATTGGGTTCACGATGTTGCTTGGGTGCACAATTTAGAAAAATCTACTGTTGTTTGAATGAACCTGAAATTGTAATGGCCTCTCATGAAAGCTGAAAAGTAGGTGTAATTTTGGACAGGGAACACTGTGAGACACAGCTGATCTTAAAAGGGGTAAAGTGGTAAAGTTCTTCATTTGTGAATTATTATTCTTTATATTTGTTTTAGTTCGTTGATTTTTGTTATAAATCACTCAATCAAGAAGATGATTCTTGATAGAAAGATAAGATTGTTACGTTGGGAGTCCTAAGTTCACGACTTTTTGCATACGAATTAATCTTCACTGTCCCTTTGTTGGTCTCTTGTTCCCTTGTTTCTATTCTAAACTTTTTCCATTTTCCTTGATCCATGTAATTACGGAAAAAAAAAATCAAGAGATAGTGGTGGTTCTACACAGAATTATGTACTGCTTGTAAGTCGCATGGAAAAATCGCAGAGTATATATTTTGTTCTGCATCTGTAGAATTGATTTCAGAATAAAATAATTTATATTTGATAGTTATTCTAGAATTGATTCTAACAGAAAGTAAGGCACTTTCACTTCCGCTAGAGTCAATTGTAGAAACATTCACAGCCAAGTATGTTATCAAGCATTGTTTACTATGGGGACCTGCTGCCTAACTTGAGATCACTTAATATCACAAATTGTGAGAAACTATTAGGCTTCCTAACATCAAAGGAGTTGCATCTGCTGGGTCTTATGCATCTCAGCATTGGTGGTGCATGTGATAGTCTCAACTCAAGTCCTTTCCAATGGAGGGTTTTCTGCCAGCCTCCCTTATGCATATGGAACTCAATGGTTTGTCAAGTCTGGAGACATTGGACTGCAAAGGGCTTCTACACCTGATTTCCCTCCAACAGTTAACTATTACAAATTGTCCCAGGCTGGAGAATATGGAGGGAGAAAGGCTGCCAGCCTCTCTTTCACAACTCTATATCTATTGTTGTCCTTTGATGGAATAACGGTGCCAGAAGAAGGACCCAAGCATTTGGCCCAAAATGTCTCACATCCGTGACATTCGAGCAAGTTATGGACAGATTTGGTGCTCTTGCCGGAATCCGATTTCACAAATTAGATTACAATTATGTTGTTCTAACAAAACCTACTGTCCAAAACTTGCATGTTTTCTCTGGTTGGCATATTTGTATGGCCAAAATGTAGTTCACAGAGGCATGTCCACACGCATATTGCATGATATGCTGCATGATATGCTGAGCTGCCCTTGTGAGCCAGAGGTTTCGTGATTTGGGCTGCCCTTTTATTTGCATTTTAAGCAAGGAAAACAAATGTCTTCTAGAGAACACAAGACTGCAACTCCATCTTACAACGAAGCAAAATCAGGGTATTTTGCTTCGTTGAAGAAAGAACTTTCTAGCATAGAAACCCTGTGCAATCCGGGACATAATCGAGTAATACCTGTGATCTCGAGACACCCAAATTCAGCAGCACAGTACTTGACTTAGATAACTGGCAAGTTTTGAGAGACATGTATTCAAATCAGCATCCATTCTGGTCTGATCAATTAAATTCACGCATCTGCAAATTAAGTAATGCCATGCTAAGTGTTTTTTTATTGCTATAAATAAATAACAGCAGCAAACATTTGGGTGAACTTATTCAGAGCTTTACTTGCCGTATTGTCCTCAATCCTAGCTACAAACTAACATATGTAAGTATGTACAAAGCGTGACGACAGGGGCAACAACAACAACATAATAATCTCTGTTGTCTATGAACCTTGCTTGAACATGTAAACCTTGTTCTTCTCCTCACGACTCTACCACCCAACATATCCCAAGAAACTGCAATCAAACATGGTCCAACAACAGCAGTAAATATTCAATAATGCTGCAGAAACAAAAAATGCTTGGCCCCTAATCCAACAGAATTCATAGTTTGCACATACATAGTTACGAATTAAGAATAAAATGATGCATGAAGAGGGAGATGAGAAGACAAAACGATCTTTAGCTCATCCAAGGTTTTACATTACAACATACTAACATACTATATATCTAAACGCATTCAATCCAACAAACAAAAACAAACGAATTTTCAGTTGAAACCCAGAATTAAAGACAAAGATAGCTAGATGCCCATTTGCATGATGAACTTGTTGATTTGAGTCTAAACTCTAAAGTCTCAAATTAAAACCAAACAAGAGAAGAGGGTAGGTACCTGAGAGATCGGAGAGCAAGGTGTTGGGTGAGAGCGTGGAAAAGAAAATTGGCCCCGTGAAGGAACACCACGATCCCCGTGCAACCCAACACGAACAGTTCCACCATCATCCACTTATTTGTCTCGCAACAAAATAATAGTAAGCTTCAAAGAGAGATTCAGAAGTAGAAACACAAATAGAGCTAGGATTTTTTTGTTAGTTTGATGTGGAAAGCTAGAGAAATTATGTGGCCAGTGTTGCAAAGAAAATAAATATGAAGAGAATCACGCTCACATTGAGTAATTAATTAAGAATGGAGTATGGTTATTATATTCCTAACAAACGCTCAATTTTTATAGCACAAAGAATAGATTGATTGTGTTGGCGGTGGGTTCAATTGAGATATCTTAGCCGTTAGATTTATGATAGTAGCTGGTTTGGAAATACTAATAAACAAAAGGTGGTTGGTGCATGATTTTGGAGGGGCCGGTCGGTGGATAACGTGAAGGTTAAAGAATGATTGTTTATAGAGAATGATTGTCTAACAAACCAAACCGGACCGGATACGGCAAACGAGAGAGTAGAAACAGCTGCAGTGAGGTGTGGACCAATCTCAATTACTCCAAAAAGATTTTAATAGGATTTAGGTGTTAAATAATAGTAGTGGCTTCTGAAAAAAATTAATAATAAAGTTTGGGAAATTTAAAATTGATAATATTAAATATTAAATGGAGTCGATGTAAAAACATAGTGAATTATAAGATTATTGAATTATATATAAATATGTTACTAAAAATCAACACAAGTTACTCAACCTAAATAATTAGTTTGGAGAAGCCTAAAATGGAGAATTACTAACGGAATTTTATGAAAAACAAACCTCCGTAAGTAATTTAAGATTAGAGTACTAAACAAACCTTTTATTGGTTGTGAGATAGATCCGTCCCTTAAATTTCGCTTAACTGTGTCTACTTCGTCCAACTACTTTTTGCTCCACTTCTTTTTTAAAATGAAAAAAAATATTTATTTAAAGGTTAAATGCATTTCACCTTTCTGAATTTCAGGTCATGTACAGTATATAACCTGACTTTTCAAAACGTGCATCATAATACCCTAATTTTTCTAAATTGTGTAAAAAATCCTATTTTTCAAATAGTACAAAACTTTAAGTCATAGCAAGTGTCAAGTTGCACACAATAAAAAAATCAGAGAATTAATTGCATATAAGAATTTAAAGACAATGCAATGGGTTGGACAAATTAAAAATATTAGAAAGATTAAATACATATAAATATTACCTTCATTATCTCAACAATAAAACCTCAATATTTATACGCTTAAAATTAAAATAGTGGTCGCTTTCATTCATATTTTTCATCATCACTTTGAACAAGCAAGAAAAAAAAAAAACAGAATTTGGTTGAGAGATAAGAGTTTTGTACGAAGTTTTTCATCCTTCTGAAATTCATTCCTTATATTTGAAGAAGTATTTCCAATTATTTGGGGAAGGAGGGGAGGCACCCTTCCTTTTTGTTGTTGTGTGTGTGCGCGTGAGTCTATATATATATATATATATTATCAAGTTGATCGCCATTGATACTAATATTATTATTAAACAGCATTCTACTTACACATGCTTTTACATAATAGAAAAAATAATTTTGCAAAGAGAGCTCTAAATTTTTAGTGGATTAAATATTTTTAGTGACTTTACTCCTCATTATCTCATATAATATTACCTTTCGATAGAGCTTCTCATATAATACTATTATTTTCTCATCATTGCTTAAATAATGTGAACTTCACTTCGAAATGGTCAACTTATTTGCGACTTCGGTCAGTACTGACTAAATCTTCTACTGTCGTGTACAATAACCTCCTGCTTCGGGCGGCGCAATAATCAACGTCTTCATATTTTAACGGCGAACAGATAACATAAAGTACCAATCAATAGCTTTATCAACATTCAGTGAAAGTTCATTTTTATCTATAAAATTATATAAATAATTATTTTAATTCTTAAAATTAAAAAATATTATTTAAATTTCTAAAATTTTAAAAAATATTAAAATTAGTCTTTATACTACTATTTTTAAGGATTAACTTGAATCATCAAAAGGACTGAGTTAAATATTTTTTTAAAATTTCAGGGACTAAAGTAATACTTTTTAATTTTAGGAACTAAAATAAATCACGCATATAATTTGAAAGAACAAAATAATTCTTTTGTCATTCTTTAAAGACCCTGTCAATAATATAAAATATCATAGCCTGGACCATGGATGTGTTGCCCGACTAAAATCATAAATAATAATTGACCTTCCCTAATTTTTCTTTTCCTTGCATGATAGGGACAATGATTTCAACAGAAATCGACTTCAGAATTCAGCACAACAAACTATTGCAACCCTCACTACTAACCCTAGGGGCTTATAAAATTTTCTTTTTCTCAATAAGGTAACACATCTCTGGAGAGGCAGAAGAGCTTGATTACAAGGGTGACTTAATAAATATCATGATCAGCACTATGCCAAAAGTGCCGCTGCCTCAAAATATGACCGAGGCCAACCTTGGTTGTCAAATAGGCATTTTATCCTTCATTAAGGACGGATCTAAGGGTTGATTCTTCCTTTGTAAGCAACTTACAGCTTCCATTAGTCTCCTAACATTGCTGAAAGAAACAAGTCTTGCACAAAACCAGACCTCCGAGCAGCTTCTCTCATCCTTTTCTCCCGCTCTTCAATACTCAATGAGCCATCAAAACTGCAAGAAAAGAGAGAACAAAGTTGTTATTCACAGGTTTAGGGTTTTGCGGGCAATCTTAAATGAGGTTGCAGCATGAATATCAAGTTACTTCTGACCGGAGGAAAAAAAAAAAAGAGGAGAGAGATGTGCAAAGCCAGCTTCATAGCACGGGCTTTTCTGGAGACATATGTAAGTTTTTGGTATAAGAAGTATATAATCAGCGAGATGGAAATCATTAACATAAAGGAGGATAATGACTTACAAAGGTTTAAGCAGATTAGTTGATTTTAATTATAGCAATAGTTATGTGAAGATTTTAACGAACTTTGAAATCTCTTTCTTATCAAGTAAGGATAAGGGAGTGAAAAATAATGAACAGCACCTTGATTTCCAAATATGTGCATGGGCTGACTTCTTCGAAGAAGAATCTTCAGCATGTGTTACCTCAGGTTTAGAAACTTCTGCTTCAGAAGCAGGGAAGTTAAAGATAAGTGAGGATAGTAGCGGATCATCAGCAACAGCATTAGACACAGTGGAACTGTTTGTCCAGTATCCACCACCGAGAAGCACCTGCAAATGAGCCTCGCGAAGATCTCGACCCAAAAGAGACAGTGCCTGACTGTTAGGAATAGCAACTCTTCTTAACCTGCGTCGTCTCTGCAAGTAATCTTCGTTAAGGGAAGCAATGAAAAAATCCATTTTTTTCATTTCATATGCAACTCATCACATATGCAGGCTAACTATTTTGAATCATAATAACCTCACAAAGGATATTTTAAACAAGTGCGCATGCTGTAGCGTCATGTGGCTCAACATATCCCGTGCAACTTTAACCGAGCATATAGGACAAATCTGCATGACAGAACAATAAACCAGGTTATAACTAGATTTACAGATCAATTAAATCCTTGAAGCAGGGATGTGTTTAAGTAACAACCACAATGAAGACAAATACTGGTCTAGGTTCACTCAATCCATTTTAGGTTCAGGAACTAACCATGGTCTCTATGAATTGCCTCTGATTGTTTACTCATTATAGTTTATTACAACTAAACTACACACGTCATCATTGATAGACAAGTTTTGGTCCTGGGCGAAGTTTATACTAATCAATAATATCTATATATATCATTGGCATTCTTTATTTCGTACCACTTTTATGATCTTGTGCTAGTTTAACTAATTACTTCTTGTTTTACTATGACCAAGTTGCAAATAATCTAGCGGCCAAAAGAAAAATACATTGTTTATCTTGAATGCTAGTGTGAATACAGCAGATGCCATTCTCATGAGTCATGATCTATGTTCAGATCAAATGGTCAATCCAACTTGCTGATTCTCAGTATACACAATGAAACAGATCATGCAATCTCTCACGAAATAACCTACAGACTTTAAAATAACCAGTATGGTTTCCTTTGTGCATCTAGCTGCAATTGTGCCAAAGCTCAAATCATGACCCTTCACTGAATTTGTTCCACCAGAATCACAGCCATTAAAAATCATACCGCAAGAAAATGATTACCCAACATTCAATTGAAAAATAATAGAACATCTAAAAATTAAACAAAACAGCATCAAACTTGAAGCAATTTTGCTATCAATCAAGTTGGCAAAAAAAGAAAAGAAAAGAAAAAGCAAAAAATGAAATATTAATATTACAACTCTTCTACACAAGCTAAGCACTCCTTCATCAACCCAATCATTTGCTTCACCATTAACTTACATTATTATGCATGTAAACGAAGGTTCTTACCAGAAATGCAGAAGTACAAATTTTTCTCCGTGTTCAAACTTTGCCCTCAGAATAAATGTAAATCTAGCTATAGATTTGGAACAAAGATCTATGCCAAACAAACAGGATGTAGCTTCGTACGTACCGTGACTTTCGATTCACACGAATGCTCCTCTTCGAGATGCGAACAAAGGGAAACGATGTCAAGCTCCACGTAACAATACGGGCATGGAAATTCGGGTCGGAACCCATCTTCCACCTCAAAATCCTCGATTCGAAACCGATCTGAAAGTGGCCAAAAAATAACAAAAAAAAAAAATAAATTTGAAGCCGACCCAGAAATTTTTTCTCAGCAAATAAAAATGGGGTGACGGAATTTCTAAAAGAAAAAAAAAATACGAACCAAAGTGGGATCCTTGGTGATGGTGGTGCAGCGCGTGCTGGCGTTTGGCGGCGGCGAGGCGCGTGGTCCAGAAATCAGAATCCATTGAATGTTAAAATGTTCAAGGGCACAGTTTTGTTTTATCAACTGAAAAAAAGCACCTCTCCCCAGAAAACAACAATAACTTTCACGCGCTGTATTGTTATTGTTGTGTTGAAGATTTTTGAAGGTTTTTCAATCTTCAGGAATGTGAGCAAATGAAATGTTATATGAGAGCGGGCTTGGGTTGGTTGAGGGAGGGTATGCTTGACCTTGGCGAATGAATCGAAGGGAGAGAGAATGGCCAAAGCTGAGCATGACAACAGCAGTAATATTATTTGTATCGTATATTATTATTTATTGGAATATCAACCATTCCTGCCAACATTTTATATCTAATCTAATGATAAATAAAATTATATTTATATGATGTTTTATAATTTGTGGCTACAAATAATATTACTCTTGAAAGAGAGAAAACGTGGGACTTGTTTGTCTTTCTTTGTGTTTGCCTCAAAACACACGTTAGGCTTGGGATGTATTGTCTGTCCGTAATTATGATGCCGTGGCCGCTGTTTTTTGTTTTTATTTTTGGCACTCGGCTTTTAGCTTACTTGTTTTTTTTTTTTTCCAATTACTCCTTGGGGAGGGGGGAACGGATTGAGCAGGAAAACAATACTATAATTGATTGGAGGAAATAACTTTTTTTTTTTTTTAAATAGGAAGCAGAAAACAAATGACTTGGTGGGTTGCAATCGATTTGTCGTTATCATTGCATTTGATCTACCTACGTTCTTATCTTTCATGACTTTGAGAATTAGTTTGTAGAATTTAATTTGAATATATTATAAATATAAATTTTTTTATACTAACATTCAGTAAAATATTATCATAATGGTTATAGTAATTGATTTAATTATTGATTATCTTAAAGTCTTATAAATAAAAATATATAATTAAATGATAATATAAAAGCTCTTTAACACTAATAATAATATATTAAAATTAAATTCATAATTTATACTTGATATTATTAAATAGGACAAGATTTTTCACTTGAATTAATTTTATTTGAGTTAAACTAGTTTGTTATATAAAATTTTTCAATACTATTTTTAATTTGTAAGGGATACATTTTAATTCATAGATAATACAAAAGATGTTGAGTTTAATTTTAATACTATTATTTAATTAATATCTTTTATTCATATAATTTTACAAGTAGTAGATATTTTTTTTGATAAGGAACGGGCATTGCATCCTACAAATAGTAAATATAAAAGTTAACTATTATAATTGAAAAATAGCTATTACCATACTCACTTAATTATCATTTTTTCACTTTCATTAAAATATCATTCTCCTTATTTGTTAATCATAATGACAATCTCTCTCCCTCTCTGGAGAATCATAATAACAATCTAATATTAAATAATTATTATTATGAATTATATTTTTATATAAATTTATTATTTTATTTCAATTAAATATTTATATTTTGTCTTACACATTCTTAATTGTTTATTTTTACATACAATTAATTTATTAGACACAATTATTTTAATATAAAAATTAAATTATGTTTTCATATATTTTGTAATATAATAATTATTTTCATAATAAAATACGATGCAGATTATTTTAAAAAATAATGTTCGAAAGTAAATAACAATAAATGCAAATTAGTTTTAATATCGTTAACGAATGTATCCAATTTTTTTGTGATCTAATACTTTTAATTTACTTTTAAAATCTTAAGATTCATTTATCTAATTCCATAGAAATCACTAAATATACATTTATTTGATAAAATGTTTTATTGACTCAAATGAAAACCTCACACTTTTATGAGAAAAATTATATTTAACATATTCGATAAAAAAAGAGAGAGAATAAGTGAAGGATTAATTCTCTATAGAAATTTGAAAAAGCATAGGCACACATGTAGAAGTAATAGAACATCTTGAGAAGTTTATAGAAAAAGATTAAAATATTTATTTTAATGATATCCTAGATACGTACTTCATGCATTATCATATATTAATTTTTCTTCATTATTTTTGGTCGTTGTTTCTTTAAGAAAATTCACTATTATATATACTACTTAGATAATGGTTATAATTAGAAAGGATTAAAGAATTTAATTTATATTTTTATGTAAGAAAATTGTGTTAAATATTATAAATGTATCGCATTTCATATGTATATATAAATATTAGAGATATGTGTCGTATTTTAAATATTCACTTTAAACAAAGCAATGAATTTATGTGTCATATTTTATAATATACTATTCTTTTACTTTTATTAATGTTAACCTGCTATTTTTTAACATTTCATTATTTTATTATTTAGATAATTATTATATGAATAAAATTTGAAAAGATAGCTCAATACTTAAATCCATAATTGTATTAGCACGTTAGTTTTATATAGAAATGAAAAATTGATGAAATTAATGATAAAAAAATTATTTTGAACAATTCAAATGAACTCATAAATTATAATAAATATTTAATAATAGACTAGTATGTTAATTGACAAATAAAATAAAGAGCATTTTAGAGAACTTGAAAAAGAATGATGGTTAAGTGAGCGTGATAATAGTCATTTGGCAGTAACAATAGCCGCCCTCTCATAATTGATGTAATATTACATAATTTGATAACTATATGTAAAAAAAAAATTACATTGTTAGCATACAAAATTTAAATTTAAAAAAGTATATAATCATATTTAATCATATATTTGATTTTCATGCTCACTTCATGAAAAGTCACACAAGTGAATGGATCTTTTTTAGATGTGAAAAAAAAAGAATTATTTATAGATAAGACTAATGATATTTTCAAACCGAAATAGATATTCAAAATCTAACTTGAATAGAAAACAAAGATATTCCACAATATGAATTAACTAACAAGGCACTGCTCCTCGCTCAATGACTATTGATGTCAAAATATTTTTCACAATAGAGACTACAAAAGTGTTGCAACTTGAGTAATATATTATGTTTCATTCAGAGGTAGATCTAAACATCTTTATATTTGTAAGATCATACAAAATTAAAACTAAAACACCTATACATCACAAAAGGGATATAAAAACAATCAAAATGAGATGAAGATGACATCGCACAAAGGGGACAATATTCGAATATAATGTATAGAATTTGTTACAATTTGAATGAATGGATAAAAATTAAGCCCTTTAGAAATGATGCACACAATAAAATTAGAGTTTATTTTTAACACATTGAAAATGTATCAAATCTCTCATTTCATATGATTTTTCAAGTAATGAGGGTGTAACAGCCTACCAGACACATGGTGTGCAAATATTGTCTACTTTGAGGCCTCGTGCTTCTTATGGGTTTGCTCTTTCCCCTCATGGGGGAAAACATGTCTGCGTGGGGGAGTTCCACATCGGTTAGGGAGGAAAACAAATCATGCTTTATAAGGAAATGGATACCTTTTCTATATAGATGCGTTTTCCACCATGAAGGGGAAGAGCAAACCCATGAAGAGCACGAGGTTTCAAAACAGATAATATCTATATGCCGAATGTCTAGGATCTTACATAAACCTTTTTTACACTGTCTGTGTATTTTAATTAAATCTATATATAATTAATTATCTTCCAAATATATGGCTTCTAATAATTTTTCCAGCTTACTTTCTAACATTTACGATAGGATAATTAATGATGGATAATCTAACGTTCTAATTCTAATATTCTAATATAATATATAAAAGAAGAACCTTGGATTGATTTTAATTTGCCATGTAAATTTTGACTTTGTCATTTAAAAAAATATTTTAATATTTGTCATATTTTAAACGGGTCTTATATATCTTGCTTTCAAAATAATCTTTTTAAAAACTAAAAGATATTTATTGTATTTATCAATATTTCATAAAAGCTACTTAATTGATAAATTTTTTTTATATTTTTACAAGATTCCACTATGTATTATTTTATGATGTTTGAAACTTTTATGTTATATTTTATGACATTATAAGCTTTAAATACAATATAACAAGATCGGCAAATTAGAAGATAAATCTTAAATTTTCAAGTTCATTATAGACGATTTATTATTAACCATTAGATGGTTATTTTTTTTATTAGATGATTGGATCCAATAACTAATAATAAGAGATCCATGAGAGACTCTAAGACAAGAGGTTCATCATAAAATTCACCTCACAAGATGATAGTGTACAAGATATAAGGAAAAATGTAAGAAACTCTTGTTTTACTTTTTTATTTTTTCGGTCGTGGTACTTTTGTTTTAGTTGTTCAATCGCAACATGAAAGTTTGGCCACTCCTCCTGCAGCTCTAATGTTGTGGTCCTCTTGGATCTATATCCATGTCGCAGGTTTGATGAGACGGCGCAACGGAACCAAACAACATGAAAGTTAGTAGTGAATATACATTTTAATGAAGTGAATTTTAACCATGGGTCAATAACTTTTTGTAAAATTTGAAATTTAGATTTTAGTTCTACAATAAATTTTCACATTTTTTATGAACCTTAATTAAATATTTAATTATCATTTCTTAATTTATTTTAAGGTTATAATATGTTCAAATTATTATTTTATAAATTAATCTATATCTTTGTACATATTATAGATTTATGTCAGTATTTACTTTAAATAAAAAGCAAATATATTTTATTTTTCATATAAAAAATTATTATCTTATAATATCTTATTTATAATTGATATTAAATAAATTTTTAATTTTATATATATTATGATAATAAATGATGCAACACATGGACTACTATGCTAGTTACAATTAACAAAGATACATATAGATAACAACAAAAACAACAAAGATAAACATTCAATATCTTACCAGGAAAAATGGGAAAATAATGGAATGTATAAATATAAAATAAAATAAACCCTAACCTTAAAATGTAACCATTTTTACGCAAGTGATACAAAGTCCATTTTCAAATCAAATCTAGTTAAAGTTTTAAAAAATTGCATGAAATGGATGAGTTTAAATACCTTTGATGTGAAGTATTTTTAGACTATCGATGTATGACAATTAATTTCAATTTATTAGGTGATAACTGAATTATTGTATTTTTTATTTTGAGAAGGCCATATAATTTTTCAGTTAAATTTTAATATAGTAACAGTGTAAAACCAATCAAATTTCTCATTTTACATGACTTTTAAATAGTGAAAGTAAATATTAATTATATTTATTGATATGATATTACATAATTGAATGATTATATAATTTTTTTTTACATTGTTCATATATTTAAATTAATTCTTATGTGGTGATTGCATTAAAAATCATATTTTGAATTCTATGCACTAACGTCCTATTTGCAAGACTTTTTAAGTAATGAGTATAAGATTTAATCACTTTTACTCGTATGCTAAAGAGTTTAATTTTGATGCATTAACAGTGTAAAACTTTTTTACATTGTCATCCAATTAAATCTCTTCTTTCATATGACTTTTCAAGTAGTAAGGTAAAAAATAACCATATTTACTTATGTATTATTACATGATTGGATAAAAATGTAAAAACATTTTATAATGTCAGTACATTCCAATTAAATTATATGATAAAACTCTTTTTTTACCGGTGAATATAAATTAGGAGTTTAATTTCGATACACTGGTAGTGTAAAATAATTTTACACTGTCATCTAATCAAAATATTTATTTTGGATGATTTTTTGGATAGTGGGTATAAAAATTAACTATCATAGCTTATATGGTAATATATGATTGAATGACTGTGTAATAAAATTTTATACTCTCAATGCATAACAATTAATTCCATAAATTAAAGCCTAAATTAAATTAAATCAAATTAAAATTCAATAAAGATAGTAGAGAGTTGGAAAGACTCGTTTTATACATGTCACGTGACGTTTGACGATTTGATAAGAAACGACGTGTCGCTTGCTTTCCAACAGGAAAAAAAAAAAAATGATTGAAGAAGTGGAACGGACTGGCTTTCCAGTGAGTCAGTTTTTATAAATCTCTGAAAGAATCCATCAATTTGGGAGCGAGCGACCTAGCTAGGGCTTGTTCTGATAGGGACACACACACACACACTTACACAGAGAGAGAGAGAGCCCTTGTTGCCGTCGCCGTCGTTGTTGATCAGAAAGAAAGAATCAATGGCGTCGAATCAGGAAGAGGGAAGTGCAACCGGGAACAAACCGGCAAAGAGGAAGCCAGTGTTCACGAAAGTGGATCAGCTGAAACCGGGGACCAACGGTCACACCTTGGTGGCTAAGGTGTTGTCCTCCAACACCGTCTTGCAAAAAGGGAGACCCTCTGCCTCTCCCTCTGCTTCCCACAACCTTCGCCCCACTCTCATCGCCGAGTGCCTCATCGGCGACGAAACCGGCACCATCATCTTCACCGCTCGCAACGAACAAGGTCTTTTTTTCACCCCCACCCATTATTTATTTATTTTTTTCATTTTTAATTTGTTTTCTGGTTATTTAACTTTCCCATTTCTAAAAATGGAAACCTTTTCACCCGGGCACTGTTTCATTTGTCTGGATTTTTGAGTTTCTAATGGGGATATTTCTCGATGAGACCTGCACTGTTCTCCGTTGGGTGAGATTGCAGCTGGTTCTGTGATTTCTTTTTGCAGTGATGCATTTAGGTCTATGAATTATTGTGGATGGTGATTCTGATGTGTGCGATTCGATAAAACAAAGGCTTTAATATCCAAATATTTCATGGTTGTATTTTACATGGTACAATCACCGTAGATCCGCCTGGAATCGCTCTTTCAATTCTTGATGTTATGGTTTGTTATGCTTTTATTGATCTTAGGTCAAGAGATTTGCTTAAGGTATAAAAGAGCATAGACCGGGGGTTGCAAGTGGGTCGATTTGGTGTATGTTGGATTAGATCATAACCAATAAATAAAAATTGGATTTAATTTTGATACACTAACAATCTAAAACTTTTATACATTAACATCCGATCAATATTTTTGGCATTTGGATGATCTTTTAAGTAGTGAGTGGGAGAGAATCATATTTGTTGATATGATAATATATTATTAGATGTTAAGGGTTAATCGTCCTTAGATCAATGACTATCATTCTGTGTGGGTCCTGTCAAATAATATAAGGGTGATTAACACTTCACTTTCTCACATTACGACTACATTCACTTTAGAGAATTCAATCTGTTAGTCATAGTTGTCCTTTTAGCCCTTAACTGATACATTTGTCACTAAAAGGACCCATGACCTATGAGTGTTTTCATTTCTCAAGTACTAGTGTTTCTAGAGTTGTTTTATTCAACGAAGAATTTTGGCATTTACTCCTAAAGAAGTATTGAATCTTTTTTTGACAAATTACTATTAGCCTCATCCATTAATTATTTTATTGAATAGTGCTATACAACCCGACATGGTTCCCCGATTTCCAGTTGCCCAATACATGTGGTCAGTTTCTAGTGGAGAAAAGGAAAAAAGCTAAACTTGAATGTATTGAGAGTAATGAAATGACAACAAATGAATGATTGACACATCAGTTGGGTAATTGAGAGTCTTGGCACTTTATTGGGGTTTCAAGCATTTTCCTATTTTATTATGGATGAATTATCCAATCCGTCCTCTTTAGTTGTTCAATTCAGGGGTATCATAAGATATTAAAGAAAGCAAACTGCTAACGTAATTGGTCTTCATTATGTTTATCCAAATTTGGCATTTGTATTAGCAGGGCATCCCCTTTTAGCAAATATATTTATAAAAAGGGGATTACTCCGGTACCCTATAAAATTCATGGATACCGATATTTTTTAGATAACTTGTGGCTGAAAGTTTGCCACGTGTCCCACTAACTAAATCAATTAATATTTTAAATGCTCATGATTAAATCACAACCCTTAGATTTAAAAGGGTACCAGTACCCTTGGAGTACCAAAGCAAAAACGTTATAAAAATCTTCCAAACTTCTTTGGGATACTCTGGAAGTAACATTGCCGATTGTTTCACATGGTGGAACGGGCAAATGGTTGGCGAATTTGATCTTAATTGACCCAAGAATAGGGTTTTGATCTCAACCAGCTTGTCATAATTGATCCTGTGCCTGGCTTTGCTGAGTCTCGCTCAAGGTCTGTGGAGCCTGGAAATGACCTTATTTTAAACATAGTGCAGTAGAAGGAAGGGTGTAGGTACATGAATAAAAATATATTTTACTGAGAAGCACACTGTTGTTTTAAATATTTGTTGTTTTCTGAATGATGGATTTTAACATAGTAGATCATGGCTGGTTTATTATTCATCCTATACAATAGTTAGATTTAGTGAATTCAATCTATTAAGAAGGCTATGACACCGATGGATGGATTGGTTTGGGTTTGTGTTTTTATTGTACTGGATGGATAATAGACTCAGGGTTTGTTTTGCCATTTTGCCAGCCATAGCATAGACTTGGTATATTACTTGGCCCTTGTCCTTTGAATTTTGTAGGTCCCATCAAGGTGATCTGGCCAAGGTGGTTTGTTTTGCCATTTTGCCAGCCAAAGCATAGACTTGGTATATTAGTTGGCACTTGTCCTTTGAATTTTGTATGTCCCATCAAGGTGATCTGGCCAAGGATTTGAACTTTGAAGATGGTCTCCTGGTAAACTTTTTTGGGGGACTAACTGGTTTTGGCTAAGGATCTTTTACCGATAGAATAATCTAATTTTCCTTGACATTGTTGCCTCTTGCTTTTCTTTTCACTTTATATGCACTTCTGATTAATACATTCATTTCTTTTTCCCTTTCTCCAAATCCATATTCTTCAAGATCCTTACATTCTGGTGAACTTGTTGTCGATGTTAACAGTGACGAGTATGTCTTATCCTTGACTATGAAACTTTTATTCCCTTGTAGGAGTTAGAAAGGTTTGATGATAACTTTAGACTTAGTCAGTGAACAGTGGGAGAAAGGAAGAAAAACGAGAGCAAGATCATAAAAACGTGGTGCATCGTTGCGTATTAGACCACATATATATAAAATATAAAAAATGTTCTCATTCCTTTGCCCCCATAGTTTCAGTTGATTTCATTTATTGAAAGTTATGTGGCCTCTTTTTGTTTTTGTGCAGTTGACTTGATGAAGGCTGGAACTACTGTAATTCTTCGCAATGCAAAGATTGACATGTTTAAGGGATCAATGAGGCTAGCAGTTGACAAATGGGGGCGCATTGAGATCACTGAACCTGCAAAATTTGTAGTTAAAGAGGATAACAACCTATCTCTGGTCGAATATGAATTGGTGAATGTGGTCGAAGAATAATTCCATTTAAGAGTGCAAAGAGGGCCCCATGATTTGCTTATGGTGCAGTGGATAGTGTCAAGGTTAAACTTAACTGTTGATGGATGGGTTGGTATACATTCTCATTTTGGTTTAGATGGCATTTCCCTTTTAACTTGCTTGACATCATTTTGGGTTAGTTCAAGTCGCTTGAACAGGCTTGCGTCAAGCGATCTAGATTTGCTACTATCTTTATCAGCAACTGTATCCAGTGAACTTAAGAAAAGGAATATTATGTTGATACAATTATCCATGTTTCTTCATCTTCCTGTGCATGGACTTGCAAATGATTATTGTGTTGATATACACATGTACTAGTTGTGTTTATACTATTGTAGTGACCTAATCCTTATTTATATCTCTGCCTCAATTAGAAGAAAAATATATAGTCATTCAAAAATTTGGTTTACATAAAATTAGTTCCTTGATCGACTGTTAATCAGTTCTTGCAAATTAAATTTCCAAATCACGATATCATTCTTATAACTATTGAATTTCTTCATTGCATACGTGATCAAAATAATTTATCCGAAGTGATGCAACCTAGGTGGAAAACAAAATGTTAGAATATAACTGGTTTTAAGATGTTTTGGATGGGATTAAGGGTCTGTTTGGTTCATCTTTCTCATAACATTACTTTTATAAAAATTAAGTTGAAAAAAATTACTTTTAGATAAATTACTTTTAAAAGAGTTAATTTTTATTTGGTTTGAGTATATTAAAAGTAAGTTTAAAAAAATAATTTTTATTTGTATAGGATAAAGTTAAATTATTTTTAGTTATTAATGTGAGAGTAATATTAGGATTTCATCTTAAAAACACTTTAGTGGAATGAAACGCACCTTTAACAATACTTATCTCAAGTACTTTCAATTATTTAAAAAGTACTTTTAATGAAATGAAAAATTTGTCAAATGCATTTAGAATCTTATTCTCAATCTTTTAATAGTATTTTTGGTGCCCTAAAAGTGCAAACCAAGCATGCACTAAGTGGTTGTGGCTGCTCAGTTAATAATCAACATATATATCAGGACTTACTAGCACTTTTTCTTTTTGTCCATCATTTTTCATTTCTTTATCAGCAATGGAGTTTAGTTATATGATATGAAACTTCGATTGTTTTATTAAATTTTTATAAATGAAATTCATGAATAATTTTATCGAAGGAGCTTGTGTGAAGATTTACACTTCATTTTTATCTCTTAAACAATCATATCCTGAGAGTGAAAATATGAATGATTCAAAAGGTTATAATACTGAGATTACTTAGAGGAAAAGCTTCACATCGTTGCATATAAACTCTTATTTCATGAAAGGAGACTACGATGACTGCAAGTCACCAAAATTTTTCACGGAAATAGAAGTCAGATCATTATGTGTCAATCGTGGAGGTAGTAGCAATCGAGACACATGAATTGAATTGCATCATCATCCAATCGCACGTGTTAATGTCATCCCCCTCGATCGGCAGGTTTAAACGCTAGTTTCGTGCAGGGTTTATCCTTGTAGGGTTGCAGCAGAAGCTGGGTTAAGCAAAGAAGACAACATTTGTTTGTCGTAGGCTGCCCAAAAATTAAAAATAGTCGACAGAAAGTGAAGCCATTTTATGGATTTCAATTTCATTGGTTTTTATTAGGATGTATAAAAATAATTAACTCATTATGCATCCTAATAGTTTTGTATATGTTACGCATAATCTTTTTTGTTCCCCTCCTGTTCTCAAGCATGATCCTGTCCGCTCCCATTAAAATTAAAATCTTTATGACATGAGTTACTATAAGCCAATTGCCGCAAATGCTGCTCAATAACTATCTCATGTTTGTAGCCGAGTGACGTCTGTCTTAATTTGATTGTCCCAGGCTGGGCTGGGCTACTTTACCAACGCACGTCAAAAAATTGCTTGTATAACGTTGAGAATCAGTGTAACGTTGCCAACGCTCGAGGATTGATTGAGACGTTTCCAAAAGCAAGGTGAAATAAATCATTGTGAATCGCACCCAGAAAAGAGTTTCAACAATGTTCCAAATGAAATAACAACCATACCTAAGTCATGATACCAGCTCTGCATGTTATAATTATAGCCAGATACGTTCATTTTTCAATGTATAAAAATTGTATGATTTCTCAAAAGCAACTATTACTATGGAATGAAGAGAGTACAATTTAAGTCTTGGAGTTCTCACATTCAAACAGAAGAAAATCCTCTAAGCAGGTCTAACAAGGTAAACTGAAATCCATGCTAAGCACGCGCAATGCACCGCACCCACAAACAACAATCATCCATCTAGAATTAAAAGAGAAAGATAGCTTAAGAAATTGAAATATATAACGCTATCACACACACAACAACCAAAAAGGTCCAGGATAAATTATCATATTAAATTAAAATAGTAGTTATTTTACAAAACGGAAACCATTCAGATCCAAAACATAAACGTAGCAAGGCAAGGCAAATGGGAATGAAGAACATTTCGCATCAAGGTCCCCAAGCCAAAAACCCAAGTGCAAATGATCACGACCCTAAACAAGAAAACAGCTAAGTCAAAATAGAGTTGCAAAGGATCGAGAAAGAAAAAAACTACTTCCACCAAATTGTCAATGCAAAAAATGTGAATTACATGTGGTAGTAATTAATATTTCTCTGAAGTTAGAAGAGGCAGAAGAAAGAAAAAAGGAAGTAAAATGTACGTTGGGTTTTGAACACATTTTTCAGCAGTTATGGGCCAGCCGTTATGGCATCTGGGATCCTGCCCAAGATTATTAACAGTACCTTAATCTACAAGAAATCAAAGTCTAAGGCAAACATTTAACAGTATACACGCAAATACCATTTGCATGTATGCATTGCATACAGTATACATACAAATAGTATATGGAAACATCAAAAACTTATAATACTCTAAGAAAATGCTTGTTTGACATTACAAACAAAAATGAATTTGAAATCCCAAAAAAAAAAAAAGAAGCTTGGCCACCTTTTCTCTAGAGTGCATCTACATTTAATGCTCGGTCCCTCTGTCATTCATCATACATCATCATTGCAATCTGAGTGAATACAATCAATCAGTATGATCCTCATATCATTATCTCTAAGTGAATGTTGATTTATATAAAGGTGCACTTTAAATGAGATGCCATGCCATAGATCCCTTAGCATGATTACTCAATATCATCAATTGAATAAGCAGCACAAAATTATTAAAAGCTCGACACACCAGCGACCATAAAATTTTTAAAGGAAATATAATATTCCTAGTCAATAATCCGTATTATCACAAAGAAAATTCAAAATCATTATTTTTGACAAAAAAGCGGCAATTTCATAAGATGGAATCCACTAAATATGAGGATCTACAATAATTCTGCTACGATAGAGAGCAGGGAGATGCTCAGTGAATCAAAATGAAGCATCTTTGTTACAAGAAGCCACTACAGACCAATTATAATCGGGGAAACTACCAACAAATAATATTAAAATGCACAATTGCCCAGTGTTAACTATCTCATTTCACATTCAATTTAGAAATCTCATCCTCTCACAAATCTACAAAAGCTCTCAATGCTCCAAAACCCAAAATTTGAAACAAATCCATGTGACACCATCTTTGATGCTTGATCTTCATCTAGTCTTCTCTTGCCCTACAAAGGGGAAAAAAATACACACCTTTCATTGTGAGAGCAAGAGAGAGAACCTATTTTTTATTTGAAGAAAAAAAGAAGTTTGAAGAGCATAAATAGTTGTCTGTATGCACCCAACATTTTCATCCAGAAAGGGTAATACGTGCAAACCTTCCCTCCCCATCTAGAAATGGTAACAGTAAGGAAGAAGAAAAAAAAAAATCAGAAGAAGAAAGATTGCATAAGCAAGTGAACATTTTCTTAATAAAAGAGAAGACATTTACAATCTTTTTCTTTACATTTTTCATTTTAATACACCGCATTGCTATTGGCGTATTCCGACTTCATATTTTGTCACCACTGGCAATGAAGTAAAATGGAGGAGGTGAAGCTACTAGAATAATATTATTTCATTGCACCATGATGAATGTAACAAGCCTGACTTTCATAGAGTATCAAAAATTCAATTTTTGAAACAACTACAAATAATATGGCCGAGCCAATAGATTGTCTAGCATGCCTCGAGGAAAACATATGAAGCACTAGGAGACCAGCTTTACTCCAACCCAATTCAGCAAACCAGGACTTATGTATAATATAGAGCCACAACACTTCTTCACAGTCCACAGCGCACATTTCAAAAATCATAGCTAACCAACCTAAAGCCTATGAAGAGCAAGTAGCTTCTTTTCTAAAACCCACTTAAACATCAAACTATATTCCACACGAGAACAGAACAACAACACAACGAAACAAAACCACAATATCATCATGATCAAGAACAAATCACGGAAAACTAAACAAATAACAAGTTTAATTTGAGTGCACCGTCAGTGTAAAATAACTTTACGCAAACTTGCAATCATGTGTTGCTCCATCATCACAAAATGTTTAATTCAACCACCCGCTAAATACATATTAGAAAGTCTTACAAATAGATGCAATTAATTGACTGACAGAATCAAAACCTTTTTAGAAGTTCAGTACATCAAGATTAAACTCAAACATAAATGAACGAGCGTAGATTGAAGGAAAGAGGGGGGAATACCTTCGGGGGTCCAACCGTAAGTGTGGCTAGAGACAGACAGCATCGAAGTCAGCAATGCGGAAGCAGTGGCATTGTGATAAGGAAGCATCGATTCCACGCAGCTACTCAGCTCCACCGGCGACCTAAAAATCATTGTCGTAAAAGTAATAATAATAATAATAAGAAAAATGTGAAAAAAAAAATACTATTGTGATTAGGTTTTGATGATTGTATTCAACAGAGAGTGGTGCAGTGTTGAATTGATCGCGCTGTTTACCTGAAAATTCGGTTAGAGAGTGAGCTTTGCTTTGGGACCCGAAAAAGAGGTCGGGTCGGTCTTGCTCTTGCTCCGGAAGCTAAGCTCGCCGCCCCGGAAGCTCGGGACGCGGCGGAGCGCAGGAATGACCTGGCGGCGGACGCGGCGGACATATCGTTCTGTAGAGGCAGTCGAGTATATGGGGTTTCGGTTTTCTGGGGTTTTGCTTTTTCGTCTTTATTTGTTCTTGTGGCTTGGGCTATTTTTTGAGGTCGATTGGGGTTGAGGAAGAATTGGGCTGAAATGGGCCCAATCAAATCGAGCTTCTCTGGCAACGATTAAAATGAGCTGGGGTAACCACGGGGTGTGGCATAGCCGGTAGAGGCTGTGTTCCCTTAACCATCTATGCCAAGATTCTATTTTTAAAGGGATGAGAATGGAGAGTCACCTGTGGTCAGAATTATCCTTGTTTGGACCCTACGGTACTTGAATCCGAATTAGTCAACCTACCGAGGAGGACACTAGGTGAAAAACAAAAAAAAAAGGGAATAATAGAGCAGGGGTATTCCAGACCTAACAAAAAATGAACGGGTAGTCAAACCAAAAAAGAAAATTGAATGGTTGTAATGAGATAGTCAATAAATTCTGAGCGACTATTTCTGTATATATTTATCCTGAAATTTATGAGAAGTGCTTTTTGTATATGCATTAGCACAAACTTGTTCGACTGGAAGTGAAAGGGTAAAACTTGATCAATCCTCAGAAAAATATTTTCTTTTCTCCAAAATTTGATTTCACATTTTACTCTTTTTTGGTTACCGATAGAAGTATAAGAGTGTTTTTGATCGGAGTTTAGATTTGCAAGAAATAATAATAATGGAAAGAGCAAGATTTTGGATTTTTCAGTGGTTCTCCAGAGACAGACAGGTCATAAGCTTGACAGGCATAAAGGAATGTGAATCTTGTGGCTTGAAGAGCCAAAGAAATGGGACCTTCACAGGGTGATGAGATAAGAAACTTGAGATGCCATATGTGAAGCTCACGTTCTTGATAGAGAGAGCATTGTTGTGCTACAATATTCTTCTTGTTGTTTCCTTGTTTTTCCTTCTCTATTTATTATAGAAAAGCCCTAAGGACAAACCTATTACTTGGGAGTCATGATGAATGACATAGTCATTTAGATATAGAATAATATTATTTAAACACCCAAAAAATAAGTGTTTATTGGGACATTCACTTAATAACGATTAGATGTTATGTGATGGATGAAATGTGTGGGATCTACTATCACATCCAATAGTTGTTAAGTGGGTGTCCCAATAAATATCCATTTTTGGGGTGTATTTTTGTTTAGACATAATGATGGGTGTCAAATTTGCTGATTCCTTTATCATCTTTCCCCTTTTTTGTTTATAAAAGATTGAAATCATAAAGTCCCCTTTTACTGCTTTTCTCTTGAGGTTCCTGTCTTCATGAAGTTCTTCTAATGCTGTTAGTGCCCTTTGGAGAGGGAGGAATCTCCCAGTTCTAAGCCTACTAAATCACAAGCTCATTAATTTCCATTTTTGGGATGCAAAAGAATTGGATTTCTGATCATCACCATAACTATAGTCCAGTCCCCTTTCTTTTATGTTATTTCAGTGAGAACTACCCCTAGAACAAGGCGAGTTCTTACACGGTTCCTAAAATGTTTGGAACTACATGGTGCTTTCTAATATTACAATTAAAAAGAGAATTATTAAATTATTATTTTTCCTTTTGCAAACTCCATCCCCATTCATTCTTCTCTTGGTCGGACTCTCCTGATGCTACACCCTTATGGCAGTCCTCCACTTTCTTCTTAATGAATAATGTTTGATGTTCAACACAATTGCATAACAAATACATGTCAGACACCTTATTATCATTGGATGTGATGTGTGGTGTACACCAAACATTACTCCTTTTTAATTTATGTCACCATTCTACAATGCCATCTTCACCTCCCAGTAATGCAAATCAGAGCACTATACATATTATATCACCATTTCAACTACCTCTGTACAATTTATATCACCATTCTACAATATCACTCAACATGAATATTATTGACTAAGATCCCAAAGTGCACAATCTCAAACAACCGCCCTTAGCTGTGGACTCTCTCTCCTCTGTTCCCTCCCACCCACTTTTCTCATCGTGTGTCCAACACCTGCACACACAACCAGGCCATCCTTCCTCTTGACATACCACTCATAGCCCCTTGATGGATCTATAAAGAAAACTAGTTTCAATCTCAGCCATTGAATGAGTACCATGTGGTGCCAAACATAGTCGACACCACATGAGAACTCGCCCCAGGACAGAATGCTTTACCTCATAATAGAGTTTTTTCTTTCTTTCTTTTCCTGGCACCAATGCATATGTGTATAGAGTTATGGATACGTAAACCTAAATACTAAACCATAGTATATCTTATAATGTTCAATGATAAATATATAAAAAATGCTAAAGACCATGAAATGTGTTTTTGTAAAACGATGCGCAATATACTAGGCAAGCCTGAGCTCTGTGTTTTGGCCAACAATCTCTCCGTATATAACTATTTATCATTCAATGATTGGTCAGAAAATTTGCACGAAAATCAGTTCATGCTATATATCATTGCTGTCAATATATTCCTACCACATATCTAGGTCAACATTATTATAACTCCCAAGATTATACACTTCGGTTTGAGCAAGAATTCTCCACCGACCTCAAATTTAAATGATAGGATCACAAATAGCTCAAGCGGACAACAGAGAAATTGTATTGAAGCCAAAAAGCCAAATCGAAAATGCAATGAAACTTACATTGGAGTTAAGAAAATACAAGAAGCCCATTTTATTATTATATTCCCACAGTATGAAATTAAAAAGAAAAAAAAAGTTCTAACAAACTAGGAAAAGTGAAAAAAGGCCATGTAAGAAGGGAAAAAAAAAAAAACTGGCTGAAATAACACCAAATCATTAGTGAATTTTGACTGGGAGCAATAACAGGACTGTGAGTTTGTAGCCTCAAATGGTACATGATATTTGCTACGTGGTGACCATTATATGCTACTTACTCCTTGAACTCTTCGTACTCTTGCTAATAGTAATCCTTTTCAGGGCATCAAGTATTATAGGTATGCAATTGCCTCTAGACATGTCAACTTCCTCTTCTTTAGAGGCACCAGAACAACCCTCTGCTAATTTCTTCTCCCTTTCTTCACCTTTTCTAATTCCAATCAGATGGGCAAGGGAAACACTGTTGTCTTGAAAGAACGATGCCGTGGACTGATTGTTGCAACAGAAGAAGCAGTACAATAAACTATAAGCAATAGAGAAGTTTACAAGTTTCTAATAAATTTCCTTGGTTCATTAAAAGATTTCACATGGTCTGTGATGGTCTATATGAGATACATTTACTGTCTGAAGTTGATTGTTTCCACTTTCCACATTTTCTGAAGTCTACCTTATATAAGTCCATGCTAAAGGATTTGAACCATTATTATAGCAAGCAATGTTGGTGGCATGAATTTACTACTCTATCTTTGAGAAATGGAAAAATAAATGTCAGCAGCATAATAGAACCAGGAAAAAAAATTCAGATTACCTCAGTATCCAGGTTAGAGGATGAGAATGAAGAGAAACTGGTGGATGGCACGTGCAATGAGTATGGTCCTACCGAAGCAGTTGGGAGGGATTCCACAACTCTAAGTCTCATATTCAAGAAGCCAAGCCCAAGTGGCCATCCAATAGGCATCTCATCATCCTGAAATGAAACAGCAGTAAAAGAAACATAGCAATACTATATACTTTCATCATGTTTTTAAGTACCGAATGAAATGTTAACATGATATTTTCTATAAACATACATGCGCGTAGAAAAATTCAGCTCCTTAATTACAAGTAGGACAGACCCACATGCAAACTGTCAAACAGAGAGCCGCTTTTTAAATATGATGGTTTGAATTGGCTGGCTTCTTCCAATTATCAAAGGAAAATATTAATCTTAATTAATCTAAGATAACTAAAAGTTGTCATGAATTGGAGAAGTTGCAATGATGTCGAACAGATACTAAACTAGAACAACAGAAAAAATACTGCAATAGAAGGTAACATGGCTGCCACTGTTCTGCAGTGTCAAGTGCAAGAGAAGCTGTCTCACATTCTATGATTGCTGGAGTTATATTACTATCCTCCTACGGAATAAGTTACAATTATTTGCTCTATGAATCTAGCTGATGTGACGATGCAACTCTTCCCTTTGTTGTGTAAGTTACTATAATTTGATGCACAAGCCAGGCTAAAACCGGAGTCCCAAAATATTTTCTAAATCCTGATGCCTTTATGATTATTATTATTATTTTCATAATGAAGTATATCCTTTAGAAGAACAATTTACAGGAGTCAAGTTGCCAAGATATTTTGTGTATGCAGATTCCTAGGTTCAGAGTTCAGACATTTCGTTCTGATCATCTGAGTTCTACCCTTGTTCTTATACTCACTGAAAAAGTAAAAACCCTCTAAAGTCTAAATTAATGCCCCAGTAGTTCTGTTGCAAGGCAAATTGTTGGTACAAGCTGTTTGGCTGTATTTTCCTAGTTCTTTCTAACTGTATGAAGGTTTTGTAGGGAATAAGACTTGGAGAAACTGATGGAGATCGAACTGTTGGCCTAATTAGCAAATGATTGGTATTCAGCAGATGTTTAAAAATGCATTTTATGATCCAGTGATTTGTATGGGCTCATTTCTTTAGATGTTTCAGATCTATTTCTTAGTTTGTTCCTTCTTGCTGTTGGATTTGGCCCACATCATGTGCAACTCAGAGACTCACTGCATGCCAATATAAAAAATATGTAGTGAGGCAAAATGAGATGGATTGTTGCACAGGTCATTGTTACAGTGTGGCAGACACTTCAGTGAAACTTTGCTCCTACACCATCCAATTTTGACATGTTATGCTCAAAATGAACAATTTGATCTGCTGCTCTCCTCGCTATACTCTTTGCTACCAAAATTATCAATAATAATCATCCTGAGAGGGGACCAGTACTACACACAAGTACGAAAAATTCTAATATGCTCGTGAAGGAAGAGCAATTTTTCCTCCACAATGCATTGTTGCCTTTAGATGTTGGTGTGGGACCCATTTATAAATACAATAGTAAGAAAATCAAAGGTGAAAAAAGCTCATGGAGGAAGAAAATTCTTAGTCCATGGAGGACAAAAGAATGACTCTAACGACTTGTTGATATAATTATGACTAATATATTAGTTCAACTCAGTTTCTCACTACTAAGACGGACAACAAACTCTGATGCATTTTAATGAAATGTTAATTATCACCGGTTAAACAACTACTGACATTATGATCCAAATTAAAGCCATTCAAGGGGTCGTTACTTTATGCCAGTCTATCTTGAAAATAAAAAATTTCATGCACATGGATTAGACACGATTTCCTTTTCTTTATGTTACTCCACCTGGAAGATACAAAATTTTACATACACAGATTGCATGCAAGTTTACTTTCAGAAAACTATTCCCAAAGCATGTTAATTAAAACCCAGAAAACAAAAGCAAACTCAGACATAATAGCAGGAGTTCAATTCCAATTTCATTATATATGACAGGCAAGGATACCACTAACAATCAACCAAGATAGAACAGAATAAAATATGTCCCTTACGAACAGATTCTTATGCAATGCAGGAAATTGAACTGAGAAAGAAGGCAGCATACCACACAGAAACATAACCACTCTCAGCAAAACCGAAGGCAGAAACAAAGCTTCAGTTTCCATGCCATTTAAACACTTCCAAGTCCAAACATTATTGACATTTATGGATGAATACCATTAATCAGTGACAAAAACATTGAAACATCTGATGAACTAGCTAGATAGGAAATGCTGAATGCCCAAAAGAAAATGGAGAAAGAAGGCACAATACGACAATATCTTTGCTCTTCTTGGTGAAAGGAATTGAATCATTTACCTCTGTAAGCATGGCGACCCTGTACTCCACAAAGAAGCTAATGGCAAATTGATGATCACAGAGAAAAAACACAGAGCAAAAAATAAAATTTGTTTTGGAGAAACCAATGGTGAATTTACGTGTCTCCTAACTAGTATCCTTCCTTAAACGCTAGACATTTAAGAGTCTGGTCCCACTTTGAACACATAACTTGGGCTAAGCTTCTGATTTTATTCCAAGGGTCCAAAGTTTTTATAAGCGAAATCAAAGCAAATAATTAAAAGAAAATAAAGCGCCAAAATTAAGTAACATAACACATAATTAGGAGAACGACATTGCACTTAAAAATTCCTAGGGGGTTGACATTTCAGTTATCAGTGAGAAAAACGGTTGTAGTAATTTAAGTCATAACAACAGAACTGAAACTGATGTTATTTTTTTCCTTCTACATTTTCTTATGAGCAATGAGCACTTAGCTTTTGAGTTTGGTGGATAAATAGATGTCAAAACGGTTGGGAAGACGTATGATCCATGCGTTGTTTAGCTTAATAAGGTAAAGTAATGGATTTTTGAAGAAGTTTCTGTTGCCGTGGGAATCACCAAAAATTACAGGTCAACAACATTATAACAAGTTACTTGCTAGACTGTTGTAGTCAGCGGCTGGTCATAGCAACACGCAACTGAAATACATGTTCAACAACACACGAAATTAATTTGAAATGTCCTTACTATAAAATCTGTTTGGTACGAAATTTTGGTTGTTCTGTTGTTGGCTTCTTATGCAGTAATTGCGGTTCTTTGTATTTTGAATTTATATAATATTCAAAGCATGGAAAGAATTTACATAAATTATAAAATAAATATAATAATTTTTTTCTAATCTTTACCTGGTTTTGTCAGATGTCTCTACCGCGCTTTGCTGATGATGACATTATGCTTATCTTTTTGGGACTAAAAACCGGTGAAACTTGAAGTTTGAAATCCAATTTTAATGATTAATCTTAAATAAAAAAAAAACTATTATCAGCACAGAAAGCTCACTCTTAACTTATTGAAAAAGAAGAAGGTGTTAATATGTTTTTGCATTCTGCAATTTTCAATATTCCTTGCCTTTTCAGCCAAACTTGTTCCCACAGTTTCGGACCACTCAGATGGCTCAACGTGCACATGTCATTCTCTTCATCTATGCGCATTTATTGGTTTTTTTTTTTCTTTTCTTTTTCCGAAATTGATTGGGGTTGGTATGTTAAATTAGAATTTAGTATTATTACATTTTAATCCTGTTTTATTTGGGTCAACAACATTTTAATAATATATTTTTGGTCTAGATATTTTTTTTTTCCGATAATGATGGTCCAGACATTTTAATCATGTGAGCATGATTAAATGGCCCAGACTCCAAAGACAATCTAATATATAATAGCCCATCCTCAGGTTTGGGCCAATTTCGAATTGTCATTGTGGACTTTGTTGCAGGCAAAACTGGCTGTAGCCTGTGCAATTTCAAAACCAACATTTACGACCCAAAAAAAAGGAAAAAACCACAATCAACAGTCGACACTCAATAGATTATAGATTATTGACCATTTTCTTATGTGAAAAATGTATATTTTTTTATTTTGTAATTTTGTTAACATATTACAACGTTATGATATTTCATACTATTAGTCACATTTGTTTATAAAATATTTTTTACTGATTCTCAATCATCTTTTTTTAAAAAAAAAATATAGCTTAATGTACAATCCATTTATTATAAAATAATTACATACATATCAAGATAAAAAAGCATAACTATTACCTAACATTATACTATATCACTTCTCAATATTGTTTTCGTAATAATTTCAAAATAATATGAGCTGCATGGGTTTTTTTTTTTTCCATTTTTGGTCTGAAGTCAATCCCACATTCCTACTCCCACGCCATTCGAATATGATGGCACTCTATCATATGGGTCTCCATACTCATAAATTTACCCGACCAATAATTCATAATTGTCAAGAATATGACTATTTCAACTTCCACAAGGCATTTTTGGTGATGACCAATTGTCTCAGGTTTCAGGTGCCGGACGAGTTAGGTGTTTTAGGTTAGCGGTCAATTCATATAACCTCACCTAAAGCCTTTCAAGTATAGCCTCGTATAAGTAAGTATACATAAACCCGCACCCCTCCCCCGTCTAATGTGAAAAAAATACTTGTCTAGCAATTAAAGCAGGTAAATAACTAAAACTCATGTAATTTCTCAAGAAAATTTTATAAGATTAAAATTAAATCTGTGATTTTTCAAAATTTTAATAATAGAGTACATTAGTTTTTCTTTATGTATTTAGTTCTTTAAATGTTAATAAAATTATACATTGATCTGCTAATATGATATTAAGTGATGTTTAGATCATTTGAAGTATAATAGAGTTTAAAATGAGTTATTTTGGTAGTTAAATGACTCATTTTATCTAATTTTAGATATCAAAATGAGTGTAATATGTTCTAAAATAGTGTCATTTAACTTGCCTTCAGCGTTTTAGTAACATGTCATCATTATATTGTGTCATGCGTTGTAATATGTCAAACATTTTTAATCTTGAGAAATTACAAGATTATTTTCTTTTCTTAAAAAATAAAATAATCCAATAAAAAAATTCATAGCTATGAAAAGTAGGATGTTGGCTGTAATAAAGCAGACTCCAGAAACAAATGCCATAGTTTTTGTGCTGCCCACTTCCAAAATTCAAAAGTAGTGGTGAGCCGTTGACCTCAAAGGCTCACACCTATACTTATGACTTTTGAGCACAAATAATACCGTCAATTGCGGAGGAACGAAAGGCTGATTGATTTGTTTGAACATTTTCTTTTCACTAAGATGCTTCAGCCCGCCAAACCTATCAAAAGCCACTTGGACCTTGAAAATAGTAGAACCACTAGGTCCGTCTCTTGGTTTATGCACATCTTCTCAAGCCAAATTGACAGATCTATGTCTTAGCTTAAATTGAATTGACAATTGGTCAATTATAGCTAAATAGAGCGACAAGAGGGTAATCTACTCCGTAGTCAGCGCTCAACACCTCTTTTCATCGTTGAGGGGTAACATTAAGCATGGGAAATTGAGAATTGAATATCAATAATTTCAATTTTTTTTTTCCCGAAGAGTAATGTTATTAATACCTGGATTAAAAAGAAGAAATGACACAAAACAGTCAATATAATTTACCTACAAATTATATTATTCTTCTCTAAAGCAATCTCTCAAAGTTTATTTTTCAATTTTTTAATAGAAAGTACAAACCAACTCCATAGACTTCAGCTTTGAAATGTCCTCGTCTGTAAGCAACCTTATGCTTCTTAATTATTTTCTCAAACGGATCTCCTTGGACAATTTATGAGGTCGCAGATAACATAGACAGCGCGCAATAAAGCCTCACTGAAAAATTAATCTAGGGGAGACGGCTTTCACATTTGTTTGTTGGAATGAGCATAATCATGAAAAGGGTATCTATATAACTTTCCCTGGAAGATACAGAGATCTGCATTCACTACATACTTTCATTCCGATGAAGAAAGCTCTGCATCATCTGCATGCAACTTGCTAGTTAGAGTATGAAGTGATCATGAACCAGCCGGAAAAGTTGGTCACATACAACAGTAACTAGTGGAGGGCAACAGAAGTTGGATTTGAATCATTTAAAATGGGAGATTAAATGCCTTTGAATTATTTAGTAGAGCTTATGCACAATAGAAATTATAGATTCAAGGGTGATTATTAACCTTTGAAGCTAGTTATAGAAATTATTAACTCATGGCTTTCTCCCTTTACCCATCTTTTACCTTAAAGGATTTAAATCCACAGAAGTTTAAGTTACTTCTCTTTGTTCCTTGATAACCTTTGAAAAAGAAAGACACTTCCAAATTTTACAATATGGTGCATGTGTACCACACAGCTTCATCAGTAGAGCTAGTGATACTCCCTCGCAGTGTTCAAAAATGGTATCTAATTTTCATGGTAGGTAGGTCAGGAAAGATGGACCACCAATGGGAATCTTAAAGCTACTAGTAATTGTCTCCCCTCATGTTGCGCGGCTTTGGAAACTTGCACAACGTATTGAAAAAGGGAAATAAAAGAGAGAGAAAAAAAAAAGAAGCAAACAAGATTATTTCACATTGTTATACAAGTCATTGGTAGGTATAAGCGAAAAATTACACATGCTCGCATACTTCATGCTGTATTTTTCACCAAATCAGGACACAGACAAGAAACACGACTAAGTAAAAATTAAAAGCTCTCCATAATTTAACCTACCCTTTAACTTTCTATTTGCTTCATCTAAAGCATACAAAAAAAAAAAAAAGAAAACATATCACACCCCCACAACCAATGCTCAAAAGTAAAGTGAATTCTTCACTTTGCCAGTGATATCCAAGCTCATGGCTCGTCTTCAAAGTTCTCCTGGTTCTGGTACTCATTGTAATTGTCATGACTTCCTTTGTTGCCATAGTTGTTATTGTTGTGCCAGTTCTCATTGTTCACTCCTCTATATGCGTCACCATGGAGTTGGGTGTTGTACTTCTCAGAGTAAAGGTCATAATAATATTTCCCATCCTCCAAAAACCTTGTGTCACTCATGCCTTGCCTCTCACCATTGTACATGTTGTTGGCAGCATTGTAGTTGTTGTTATTGTAGGTGTATTTTTCATTGGCAGCATTGTTGTTGTAGTGATACATTTGGTTGTTGTTCTGGTTCCCAATGGAGTTGTATCCTCCTTGTGTGTACCTTGTGTCACTCAACTCATTTTGGTAACCCCCAAAAGCATCTTTGTTATAATATTTGTTGTTGTTGTTGCTGTAATAACCAGTCCCTGTGAGCCTTGTGTTGCTGAATTCATTGTGGTTGTTGGTGTTATAGGCATCATTGTTGTCATAGTTGTAGTAGTTGTTGCTGTACTTGCTGGTGTCCTCGAACTCAGTCTGGTGGTATGGCTTGTAATTTGTAGTGGGGGTAGTGGAAGGGTGCTGAGGAGACTCATGGCCATATAGGCCATAGCTGTTTTCAGTCTCGGGGATGAAAGCTGGTTGTTGTTGCTCTGGCTTGTTTACTGGTCTTTCTTTGTTGGGAAGATCTGTTGTCTCTTTGGCATTGTTGTTGACATTGGTCACTTTGCTGAAGAACTGGCTTTCTCTAGCATTGATTTGAAGAGGTAACAAAAGGGTTGTTAAGAAAATAAAAGAAACGAAGTTTGAGAAGGGAGCCATAGGTGAAGGTAAGAGGTGAGGATGGCCTTGGACTGTTTAGTTTAGGGTGATGAGCAGCTTGTGAGTGCCCAAGTGTCTATATATAGGGGACCTTAGACCTTTCTTTTTCTCTCTCCTTGCTATTTTTTCCACTTATTAGGTGGAAATGTGAAAGAGGATTGCGATGATGTGGTCCCCTTCAAGAGAAACTTGACTGATGACATGGGCCCTTCTTCCTGCAAGTGTTTTTTTTTTTTTTGATCAAGTACATATATATATATATATATATATATATATTACACACACATCAGGACCGAGGACTCCAATTAATTGTATCTATCATTTCATTATAAAATTGCTAATATTGTTGGGCAAAAGTCTAGGCATTTTGATTCACATAACTTTCTCTTAATTAGGATTGCTAAACCTTTAATTAGCATCTTTTATATTTCCCTCCGTTATAAGCAAAACTCATTATTGATGAGTAGTTGCACCATGCATTATGACGCAACCATTGCATAAATAGATATGGTAGCTTTTACAATGCTGGACTCCAACCCAAAAGTTCACCCCCCCCCCCCCCCCCAACAACCAAATTTACATTTTATCAGGCTGTTTATTACGGCTGTTAGGCTGTAGCTGCATAACGTTTAGCGAACAATAATGAAAATAAATTAAATAAGAGCAGTTGATATAGCCACATCATATGTGATTGCAATGCCATTTGGCAAAACAACCAATTTCAGTAGCAATTGCAGTTGCAACATAATATTTAAATAAAACCTTGAGCGGCCCACAAACTATAACACTGCACTTATATCACTGGTGCATCATCAAATGTCAATTTGGATGGCTAAAATGATAAGAGTTAAATTGTATCGACACAAAAAGATCTTTTCTTGTAATTGTAATATATCTTTATCCAAGAGTAATAGAATAATATCCCTTCTTCCTGAACTTCTATATGCCCAAAAAAATTAGAAAAGTTGCAATCAATTAAATGGTTGCGTGCGCGCGCATGGTAGACCTGACCTTGATTATGGTTAATTAAAATAGAAGCCAAAATCAGCTTTCACATTTTATGCTTTTGAAGACGGTGATCGTAGCTCCATCAATAATTATAATCTATCCTAACCCCTCCAAAGAAAATCGAGAGATTGATTACAGTTTACTTTCCAAAATTTCAAAAAAAAAGAAAAGAAAAGAAAAGGGAAAGCCAGGTGAATGGCGGGGCACATGATTTTGTTCTCAAAAAGTTGAAGCTTGGTAGAAGAATAGAGCACAAGCAGTATGGAAACATAGACCAAGAGAGGGAAGAAGGCCTGGCCGAGTAATTATGCGTGGATTGAGGAGTGGGTGGGGTACGAGAATAATGACATTTGGTGCACACTGCATGTGATGTGCCCTCTATGCTTTGTCCACATTATGGGGTGCACCTAAGTGAGAGTGAATGTGAATATGTGATGGTCCTTTGTTAAAGTGCATCGTATCTTAGGCCTTTGTCGTCCATCAAAGGAAAAAATAGGCTTATGACAGTTCCATAGCACATTAGTCATTAGGTCTGTGCACAGTCCATAACTGAACTATACTTCCTTTTCTTTTAAATTTTAACCGAATTTGACTCTGGCTTTCTATTTTTCGGTTAATGTGAAGTTAAAAAATTGATAAACATAGCATTTTTGGAAGAAGATTGTTACCATAAAAAAGGACGAAGATTAGCCTCTTCCGAAAATAGTTCGGTATTAAGTAATTGCAAGTTTTCTCTCCAAAAAGTTGTGCATCAAGGCACCGATATCTCGGTTGATCAATCTACACGGCCAATTCAGCCACTTCAAATTTTTCCATTATTACTTATTATTGTGCTTAATATCAGTATTGACTATTGAGGTCCCCTTTGACAAATCACATGGGATCATAAAACTCACGTTCAAGGGTCTTAATATTACTACATATAACTGTGACAATTAACACCCAAAATGGGTTTTTTTATTTCAACATAAATCCACATAATCCTCTTGCATCTTCTACATTTTAGTTTGATTCATTCTGCTAATCCGGCCAAGTGCATGATCATTACGTGGTAAAGGGCACACTGTGACTTTGAATTGCCCGATGTTAATAATAACTATGGTGGTGTTGAATTTAGCTTTTCTTTAATTGGAATCTCGTGTTAGGTTAGGTTGATTGAGTTACACTACTCACTAACCAGCTATGGTACACATCTATAGGGTGCAATAGTTGGCCATGCAGGCCAACTACTTTAATTTGGGTCACCCATGTGAAATAATTCGGGAGGGTGATGCTAATAATTTTCTTGATGTCATAAAAGTAGCAGGTAAGCTGCTGGGGATCAACATCTAATAACTCAATAGGTGGCATTGGCCAGAAAACAGAGAAAAAAAATCTGACTAAGTTGGAGATCTTGCGTGCATGCTTGTTCTAGGTGAAAGTTTCAACATAGGAAAGCAAAATCCAAATCTGATTTTTTTTTTTTTGAATGCATCGAAGCTTATATATCTGCTATTTTTCAATTTACAACTTTATTATTTTCAGGTATTGCATTTCTTGTAAACAGGTTGATGAGATTTGTATAAGAAATTAGGATATGGATCATAACTCACAAGCCAGGGTCACGCGGAGGGAGGGTGTTGAACAGTCTGAAAAGGAGACATATAGAATAGGGCCTGTAGAGGCTAGAGAAGCTTCTATATTTCACATTTGTGTGCTGATCCGTGCTGCCTATACCCAAGATACATTTTGCTATTTTTCATTAGGTTAATACCCGACAGACAAAAGAGGTGAAAAAGGTCGACCAATAATTTGGATTATATAAAGTGAAAGTATAACGCGTATATATCAAAATGGCAATTAAAAATTAAACTTTTAATATTATGGATAAAATCTCTGCGTATAATGATTAATAATTGAAGTTAATTTATTTCTATCGCAACTAATTACTGTTAAATTGCTATTTTAATAATATAATAATATAAGCATAGATTTGATATAAAATATATGAATTTAATATAAATTTATATTATCATTCAATCAAGTCCTCTTATTTGCATGACTTTTAAATTAATAGGGATAACAATTAAACTTATTTTGCTGACATAGGAATATGTAATTATATGATGGTGTACACCAAATTTAACATTGTTATTATATCAAAATTGAATTCTAAAAATATTCATGCAAACAATTTATTGAATTAAAGTGTCATATCTTTTATCTCTATGATAAAAAAAAGGTTACAAAAAATCGCTGCCACATATTTTAATTTGTTATTTTTTTTTAATTTCAGTTACAAAAAGTTAGCCATCAAGTAAATAAGGTGTGAAACGGGGCCTGGGCTAAAGCCAAGCCGCATTTTTCCATTTTGATTTGAGTGTTTATTGGGGTATGCTTATTGAACACAATATATGGAGAAATTCTAGCACGCGTAACCTTATGTTTTGTTTAGGGTTTTGCCTTGGAACCTTGTTGGACGGGCTGAAATTGATTCCGTAATTGGTGGGATGGAACTGCACTCTATTCTCCCTTTCCAGAAGAAAACAAATAGAAATGGAAACCAATGAGCAAAAGAAGGGTTATTGGATGATGAAAGGCAATGTCGAGGAAGAGGCATTTGTCCGAGAGTAACACTTCCTATTTCAATCTTTCGCAGAAATGTCGGTTTTTTTCACCTCATTCGTAGCATCAATGACGACATAAAAGTCTCGCTTGTCATCTCCTTGAAAGCATGGAACTCACAATTTTTTTGTCCCATTATAGCATAAGAGATCTAAAAGTTCTGCGCAAATTTTGGACACATATTCTTATCAATACAAAACAAGAAGCAATTCAAGGCAAAACTCCCTATCCCAAATTGATAAATGCAATATTAAACTTGTCCTGTAATCGCCTAATCTATAGAACAAATAAAGGGAATTCCCCCCAAATAACTGTTTTTGGTGTCCAATTTGTTTTTCCGCTTTTTACCCTTATGATAATTGCAGATTTTTTTTTTCTTTTAAAAATAACTCCTTCCTTCCTTGATGTTCATTCATTCGAAGAAGTTACATAAACTTTCTTACTGTTCTCTCTCCTTATCTTCTTTAACAATGGCAAACCAACTTGAATTGTTCATAAAAATCCTTTTCCTTCTATTCTCTTTTATTCTTGCTGATTTCCATTTTAGATTACGGAATTTAATTTGGTTTCCTTTGTTTTTCCTTCTCCCCCATCCAAAAAGGAAATAAAGATGGACTACAACGATATTTGCAAAGACGATGAAGATACAAAGGGACATATGAGAAAAATGGATTTTTAAGGCATCCCCATCCATGAGTATTGTACACAGATAAGTATAAAAGTTAGTTTGGGATTATGAATTATTAATCTATAATATTAGAATTATAAAATTTTCACTTGGATCAAGAACTTTGAAAATGGAAATTAAAGTAAATAAATTTTCACATGAATGTCAGTGTAAAATACTTCTACTTTAAAAGTGTATTTAAATAAATACGGCTTTCAAAACTAACCTTATATCAATAACAAAAAAGAAACATGCGGCTCGATGGACAAGATGGTGCTCGACGAGCTGCTAGTGATTATAGGAAGGCATGAACATATTTCGAACGAAAAAAAAATTCACGATCTCATTATTATTTATTGGTAAGAAGTCACCACATTCGCAATCATTGCATAAACACAGACTCGGCGTAACAAGGACAGCAATCGGCAAGGACAATAAATCCATGATAGTGGACCTGGGCTTCAGAACCCAATATCTTGGCCCAACAAACATTCATCCATAATATAAAAAATTAAATTGAATTGACAAAATTACCCCACCCCAGCCATCATCATCCACCCACAGCCCAAAACCCCAGCGCGTCCTCCGCATGCTCTCCAGCTACGGCGTCTTCCAAGAGCATCTCGACGGCGGCGACGGCGGAGGAGGAGAGAGGAAGTACTCGCTCAGCGACGTCGGCAGAACACTGGTGACCAATGAGGAAAGGTTATCGTATGCGCCTTACGTGCTCTAGCACCACCAGGTTATTAGTTACACTCTCGGACATGTTGAATTGAGTTGAATTGACTAGAGTGATTGCTGCTTGGTTTGGGGGTTTGGGATTGGTGAAGGGAGGAGGGAAGGACTGAAGGAGGAGGATAAGGTGGGGGCGTGGGTGGATGGTGGTGGTTGGGTGTGGAGTAATTTTGTCAATTTAATTTTTTTTTATATTATAGACTGAAAAATAATGAAAAGGGATAATTAAGTGTAATCCTTTTAAATAAATTGAGTGATTTTTTAAAATCTAAAAGAGGTAACTTTCCCTAGAAATTATTATAAGACAAAACGATTGTGTCAATCTTCATTGCGAAAGGGGTTCCAGAATACAAGTGATAACAACAGAATATTGGGTATTACAACTGGTATGAGTGGATTAACATTTCTTCCAAGTTGTTTCCTAGCTAGCCTCTTCCTAGCATAAGCCCTCCTTTGTTCGTTTCCCCAGTGTGGTTCCTCCACTCCCTTTGCAAGGATCAATGGTGGGGGTAGCTGGAATGGGCACTTGGACCTCCAAGAGGTTCGAGGAGGCTCCATCCTGAAGACCCTTCTGAGGAGGAGTGACCAGCCCCATCTCTTGAGAAGGGAAGGATCAGGGCACATGATTGGTGGGTAGTCCCACTTGAGGTAGCAGGGGATTTGGGTGGCAATCAAGAACTGAGAATGGAGTGTTGGTGTAGTTGTGGGGCTGGTTAGGAGGTGGGTTAAGGCTTGGAGCCTCTGCTCCCACGTTGTGTCTTCCATGGTCATATGGGGGACAACTCTGAAAGCAAAGGATATGGCTTGGATGTGGAAGATCGGATAAGGTTCATGGTTAGGCTGATGTTATTTTGACTCTCAGGCTGTGGAATACACTACCGAACACACTTCCGCCGACAAATTGAGAGTGGATATCACTTAATTTGGATTGTAACTCTCATAGATGTGATTGTATTAGATAGAGGCGTATAAAAGATGGATTGGGTCAAGTTAAACAAAATTTGACTCGACCAAATTTTCAAACCAAGTTATCTTTTGAAGCTCGAATCCAATCGGATAATGATGTGATTATAGATCAGATTGAACCAAAACAACCCGATATTGAAAAATATACGAGGATTTGAATGCTATATATCATAAAATTATAAAATTTATAAATAAGAAACAAAATTTAAGAGCTATTTTATAATATGTATTTTAAAACAAACTATTTCAATATAAAAATAATACTAGATTATATAAAATATATCAATTGAAATATCAAATCATATAATTTTTGACAAATTACTATATAAAAATATATCTTCAAAAGAATTTTTTAACTTTTTGCTAGGTCGGGTTAACCTAATGTATGGCTCAAACCCAACCTGAAAAGTGCACCGGATCATTTTTCAAGCTCGAACTTGACCCAACGAGCTTCAAGCCAGGTTGAGTTGATTGCCCGGCTTGGTTATGAAGACCCTTAATATTGGGATGTATCACAAAATATGAGTCAAAATATCAGGTAAAAAATGATGGATACATATTGAAGACAGAAAACCAAGGAAGAGAAAACTGAACCAGACCGACTGGTCTGATCGGTTTGATAGGGAACCGATCGCCTGGCCAGTCCAATTAAGTCCAAAAAATTGGGGGGAGTCAAAATCGAAAAAAACGGGGAAAAATCGAATCGATCTGACCGGGCTTTTTTTGTGTGCAAAACTTAAAATTTTTTTTATTCTAAAACTTCAATATTGATATCTTATGGCAATCATAGAGTAAAAATTAAGAAAAAAATAACCAAAGAGGGACATTAACAAAAATTATTGGGTAATTGTTTTCCTCTCTCCATTACTCGTAGACTACTCACCATAAACCTTAATGGTTATTAACAAATATTATTTTCAAATGCTTTGTGATCATGTTATGAAATTGAGACTAGAAAAATTTTATATAAATTATGTTTATTTTTATAGACCTATGAATATTTTTTATTGATTATGTTAATGTTAATGATTTAATATATTCATTTATATTCTAATTAACCATATGTATATATTTATATATATTTTTATTATACTCCAATTGGACCTTGATTGAAAGGATTGAACCTCTAAACTTTTGAACTAATATCTTAACCGGTTCGATACCCAATCTGATTTTCTCTTCCTCGTAGAAAACAAGGGCAGTGATTGGCTGTTACATTAAAATCAACTAGAACCAATCACGAGCATGCACATCAAAGATATAGTACAGAATATATAATATAGTTCGGAGAACTAGAAACAATAATTTAGGATTGTTTTATCCAAATTTATGTAAAATTGAATTGGTCTTAAAATATATTGTTTGCTTCAATTTGGTTTTTGAACTAGTTGGTATCAAATATATGGTTAATAATCTTACTGTATTTTCAAAATCTAGAAGCTGTTTGTCCCAAAGTTTATGAATTTAATTATAAGAATAATTATATATTCTACATTTGTTACCAGTCTTGAAGAAATATTGAGTGCTAATCATTCCTAAGAAAATTATATTCCCATATTTTAATAAGTATTATTCCCATGTTATGGGATGTAAAAAAAAAAAAAAAAAATCTCGTGACACGAGAATGAGAACTACAAAACTATTGAACTAAAAATAGCAGCGAAAAAAACTAGTGAACAAAAAATACTAAAATATCCCTCAGCTATCGTACTTTCTGCCTTACATTAAATATAATAGCTAGGAAAATTTTGACAATTATAAATTTTATAAATTGATCTTCTTGCGCATAATTATTCATTTTTAAAAGCTAACAAACGTGTCATTTTTTCTCTAAGCTGCAATCCGCTTTGGTGATGTATATTGTTTTGAGATTTCTTTAAAACAGCTATTTTCATAAAGCATAGTTATTCTATTATGAAGTGTAATTATTTTATTAAAATACCCAAGACTAATAATGAATGAATTAAAACAAAATAAAATACAATAAAATGAAATAAAGGGTTACACCCTCCTCTCTAATTTGGTTGTTTAATAAAGGAAAAGAAATGGGTTAGTGTAAATCTACTTAATTTTTTTTTTTCTTGGGTGGTGTTGGAAAGAATATAAATTCACCTAGTCAAATTATGCCTTCAGAATGTATACCAAGCCATAATAACCAATTCTAAGAAATATTATCGGCTATTGCTATTAGACAAGATCAAAGTTACATGTGTCCAATTACCCATCCCTGAGAAATGTATCACGTGTTCTTCAAGCACACCTGTCTGAAGAAACTTGTCAGTTGTCACTATAGAAAGCAGTAAGAAATATCCTGTAGAAGACAAGAAAATCTTGCCTTCCCAAACCTTATGATGAGAGCAACATCCAGGCACTAACTGCAGGAAAGATGATAAGAGCAGAAGCCTGAAAATATGCATTTTTGATCAAAAAATGATGCCTCAAGTTATAAAGAGAACTGTCAAAATCTGAGAATTGATTCATGCAATACTTCGTAGAATTGATAAGTAAACCGAAAGCTTACCAGGAAGAAAATTAATTCATCGTTTGCAAGAGATGCAGTTAATTCATTTCTCTTCATCACATCTTTGATGAAACCTTGAAGCTGCACATACATGGATGTGATGAACAATTTGTAACTGGATTGGCTTTCTTAAACTAAGAATGCCTTAGAATGCTAAACAACAAAAAGGCCATATTGTATCCCCAAAAACATCTTGCAGACACAGAAGTGTAAACATCCTACTTTTCAAAAACTTGAAATTTATGGAATAGTAATGTGGAAAACCATGTGACCTACAAGCATATGAACGTCAAATAAAATATTAAAATCAGTTTATAATTAAGCTACCACAGAGGAAGTGCTTCAGATTCTCATAAGTGAATAAAGGACTATTCTCCCACAAACACCTATAACATGTCAACTAAAGTCTAAAAGCTTAAGTTATCACGCAGACCTGATGATGATACTTTTTAGTCATTGAAGAGCATCTCTTCAACTGATCAATAGCCCCTGAGAGCAAACTGTCTGTAGTCCCTTCACCAAATACATATGAATAGAGTGTCCGAAGATCATCAAGAAGGCTGTTGATAATCTATATAGAACAAACAAATAAATCGGAAGAGACATGAGAAGTTACAACTCATGGCATATATAAATGTGCTCGCTGCTGGGAAGCCTCAGCAACCTCTCATTTATCTCTTAAAAGGAACATGACACTGGGCATCTTTATGTTAACAAATTAGTCTGAAGTGTACGAGGTATCTGAAACATTTAAAAATTACCTTCAAGAATGTGCATCTTGTGAAGCTTGCTAGTCTTTGAGCCTTTAGAGTCCTCATCTTTGCACATACACAATCACGTGTAACAAAAGAAAATAAATGAGAAGCTCAAAATAACATGAAAAGAATACTATAAACTCGTTAAGGTTTCCGAAAAATTATAAACTAGAAAAATGAAGATTATATATACTTTGGTTACGTGAAGAGCCTGCTCAAGATGCTGCACTTGAATCCATTGTTCAGTCACAATGTCACCCATCTGAATGGAAGAGAAGAATAACATCAACTAACTCAAGGATCTATAATCTATATCTCGACTTCCACTCGAACTAATGTTTAGTTAAAAATGTTAAATTGCATATAAAGTGATAGAATAGACAATTTACAAACCTTTTGAACTCTTGAAGTAACATCTTCCAGTCTCTTTTCAGTATCTTGTGCCTTAGATTTTATAACATGGAGATCAAAGTTGTTCCTTCTCAAGGCAGGCCAAAGAAGTTGTACCTAGGCATTTCCAAGCCTATTTCTCAAATCAGTTGAACATTCAATTAAGTCCAGAAAATGAAAAAAAAAAATTGCTGCTAATTATTCAATGCTATATCACATGTGTAAACATAATAATAGACCCCCAGGGCCCATTGGTTTGGGGAAAGGAAAAAACCTCTTCCTCCAACGCTTTAACTCGTATCCCAGCATCCAATGAATCAGCCTGCAAGAGAGAAAAACAAATGGTTCTCAATTATGGAAATTGTGAAGGAAGAGTCAAATTGGGTCAGGAAAGAATGGAATCCAATGGGATATTATTGCTTTGTACAATAACTTAGACTCAAATAAATATAGCAAAATCTAGCTGAGAGAAGCATAATAAGTACAAACAGGTGGAAGACAAAACCTTCATTTTAGAGAGAGTAGATTGGAGATGATGGATTTCTTCCGACATCTCATGTATTCGCTTCTCACACTGTTCCAGATAGGCATCTCTTTCCTTTAATTTGTTATTGCTCTCTTCAAGAACCGATTCTGCATTCAAATTATTACCCATCCATTTATCCCTAAAAAACGAAACCCAACATAATAATAATAATAAAGGTTCCGGAATACAAGCAAGTTTATGACATGGAAGATGGAAGATTTCGATCTCAAATTTTGAAATTTATGTTGGTACTGATGGGCATAACATGAATTAGAATTTAGAAGCTTCAAAGGATAAAGATATTAACAAGAGTGTCACCTAAATGAGCGATTTTAAGGTTTATTTGGTGAATTTCGGAGGCGAAGTGTTGGGTGGGTTGAGCTGAAGCTGAAGCTGAGAGCGAAGAGTGGAGGAGGAGAAGAAGGAGAGGACAGAAAGCTAAGAAGATAGTGATGGAGTTGGAAGGAAGAAGGTACAGCGCAAACGCCATTGCTTCCCTTTGTATGGGTTGTTTTCCAATCAAATCCAAACAGTGTCTTACTTCCTTCCACTGATCCCCTTCTCCGTCAAAGAGGCAGACCCAGCGTTAGCGCACGAGCGCCTTTGTGCAAACAAAGTCCGGCTATGTGAAATCTTTTTTCACAAACCGCATAAAGTAATTTAACTCTAATTATATATATATTTTCAAGAAAACACCATAAAGTAAAATAATTTAATTCATTCAGTCTGTATAAAAAAAATCTACAATGAATTCATAATGAATTGTCTCATCATCATTTTTTTTTCGATAGACTCAATTAAAATTTTAAATTTTATAATAATTAGATAAAAGAATTACATGTAAAACGTATATATAATCAACTGAAATTATAAAATTTACATTATTAGAACAGATTAATCATTATGCATTAATAATATAAAATTATTCTATAAAAAATAATATAAAATCATTCTAAACTATCTTCAGATAGAAATAAAAGAAAGTGTCATTATAGTCTATTTTTAGATAGATATTTATCACGGCATGTCACTTTTCATAATTTCTATTAGGTTTATGGTGTAAAATGAATTTACTCTATAAATGTATAGAAATCAATTTTTTTTATTAAAAGTAATCTTAAAATAAAATAAATAAATTGTCTATAAAGTCAATAATATTTGTTTTTACAAATGATATTATTTCTGCATCAAACTATGTGGGAACTACACGAGGCAGCGAAGCCACAAGCAAGTGAGCAAATCCTCTTGAAAAATGATATAGGAATTAACTCATTTTTAAAAATACTAATTTTCTTTTATTTTTGAATAAATCCCAATTTGATCCAGGACAATATACTTATTAGACACTTTGGTGTTGGAGAAAAATAAATTGGATCCCAAGTCCATCACAAATACAAATATGGCATAGGTTTTTTCCCCGAGTAAATTTTAACTACCTACGGTGTGGCGGGGATAAAAAATTTTATGTATAAATTTTATATTTAAAATTAAACATAAAATTTATCCATAAAAAATTTTCCCTTATTTTTACTTCATAATTAAATATAATTTTATCATAAGTGGCATTACCTCGCACCTACATCTCCCCACCCACTCACCCCCAGTGCCCCCTCAACCCAATCCCTGACCCTGCTCCACCCGCACCCCACCACCAAGGCCATCCAAGTGCTTCAAACTTTCAGTCTTCAGTTAGTCCAGTGAAGCTAATTGTCATGGGTCACGACCAAAATTTTGTGATTCTGAGGAAGGCCAAGGCAATAGGATTCCTAAAACCGCGCGCAACTAGAGTCACAATTTTCATTCTTTCATTTCTTCTGCTTATCCCAACCAAACCTATAACTTCTAAAAGGTATTTGTATCTATCATACAGCCAATAACCAATTAATAATCTTTGCTAGTCCCATCTAGTGGAACGCTAGACATCAGAGAGGGCATCGGCAGGGATCGATTTTCCATGTCCTTTCAGCATAGTCTTGAATGGTCCTGTCACTGCTAAATCTCCCAGAGCCAGCAACACTAAGGATACTCATTCTAGTCCACTTGTATTGTTCAACAAATGCTCTATCGGCGGCAGCCTGTTATCATACTTAGTCAATATTAAATTCTAATATATTTAAAAATTTTAATCATAATATATCGGTATTTTGGAGACTCCTGAAAAAAAGACGAATTAAGTACCTGTGCCTCAAGGTAACTCCCAAAATCTGAGCCAAGAAGATAGAAATCATTCCCAACTTCCACTTTGTCACATAAGGATTCAAAGTAATCTTCGTAGCCAAAATATCCGTCTCGAACCATCCTAATTGTTGTATCGGATTAATGTTATTAGTAGCAGCTACTCACCAAAAAGGGGAAAACAAAATATATGAACAATTGAGAGCAGTTTATTCTTTTGTATAACTAATTTCGGGCCATTAAAATTGTAGTTATTGAATACTTAACAGTACTTATGGTCAAGAAATGAACGACTAGATTGATTAGAAATTTTATCTGCAATTGTTAGGTGCGTTTAGTTTTAGAAATTAATTTTTAGTTTTTATTTTCAGTTTTATTATTTTCAGGATTTTATGAAGAAAATACTAAAAATTGAAAATGAAAATTGAAATTTAAGGTGCTGTTTGCTTTGCTGAAAACAGTTTTCAGTTTTCTAAATTTATAAAGGAAAAACTAAAAAAACTAAAAACTGAAATTTGAAATCTAAGAGTGTGCTTAGTTTTAGAAAATAATTTTCAGTTTTAGTTTTCCTATTTTCTGAATTTGATAAAGAAAATATTAAAAATTGTGAAAATTATAAAATCCAGTTTTCAGTTTTCATTGCTAGTTTTCAATATTTCCTTCAAAAAATCATAAAAACTGAAAAACTGAAAATTGAAACCAAATGGACCGTTAATAATCCACTTATTCTTTCTTTAGAGATGGATTCTTTTGTCCATACCTCACCACACGTGCAAATTGTAGGGGAACTTTCAAAGTAGATCCTTTCTCACGCAGTTCTGCAACTTCTTGCACTTTTGCACCAAAGAGAAACTGAAAATACAGTACTTAAGAGATGCCTATGTAACTTGATTCCTAAATATCTAATTTGAGATCCTTTCTCAATCTTTATTAGATCACATATTAAGCAACAGGAAATCATCGTTTAAGTTACCACTCACCAAGTTATCCAACCCTATTTCTTCAATTATTTCTACCGTAGATCCATCTGCTGTAGCTAAAAGTAAACACCCATTCATCAAAAATTTCATGCTCCCAGTTCCCGAAGCTTCATGTCCTGCAGTGCTATAAGATAAATATTGCTGTCAATATACAAGAAGCCTACACAGCACTTCGCAAAACAAGATTTGACAAAATGCCAGAACCCACAGAAAGAAACCAAAGATGAAGAAGTGTAATATATTAACGCCCTTGGAAGAGAAGAAGAGTATAAATCTTGCAGAAAATGATATTAAAGCCTCGAGCACTACAGTAACTTGACTTCCCAAATGCCTATCCAATATTTTTGCCTCCCTCACTATCCCCAATTCCCTTCCTATATATAGTGCTCACTCCCACACATGCACTTTCTGTTACACACTCACCTCACTGCACGTCACTCCCCTCACACATGCACATTCAGTTACACTCACCTCTCTGCACGTCACTCCCCTCACACATGCTCATTCAGTCACGGCACATATCATGCTTCCAGACCTTCTTTCTCTCACTCATGATGCACTAATTACATTAGGGCCCAATATGCTTGGCCCAATTCCCCAGGTTCCTATCATTACTCCCCCCCCCCCCCCCTAAAGATTCACCTTGTTCTCAAGGTGATGATGCTTTGGAAAGCAAAGGCTTCCTCCTGGGTCCCAAATCTTGAAAAAGGTGGAAAGTAAACTTGTGTTGTAGTAATGCCCTCCTTGGTCCCAAGGAGCTAATCAAAGTCCAATCTCCAGCTTGTCATGATTATCAAATTTGCAGCAGATAGTACTCTTGCTCACTATGCATAATAGCATGCATTCTGTCAAAACCATTGAAGACAACCATCACCTCAGCTTTGAGACCTTTATTGTTTGCTGTCGTATCACCCTTTAAGAAGGCCCTTGAGAGCATCATGTGTACAATTTTAGAGAGATCTTCAGCCTGTTGAAGTTTTAAGGTTCTCACTGGTTGCCTTAAAACCCATTACTTCGAGACTCCCCTATCAGTTTCAGTATCCAAAATTTCCACAGCCTCAAAGAGATCAACATTTTGGTTCCACCCTAAAGGACCTCCCACCAGTAACAAGCACAAACTTATTCTAAGGATAGGTTCTGAAATCTCTAAATAATGTGGGTGTTTAGCAGCTATTTGTCCCTGTTTCTTTTGAGCATTGAGAACACCAGCCAATAGAAGCAATAGAATACACATTGTAGAGAGTTTATCAGCAATAACAGCCCTTCAATACATTCAGCTCCTTCTATGATTCGGTCAGAATCTGAACCCACCCTTCCCACAGTCAAGACAATATAAATTCCCAATTTCTCAGTTTGTAGTTCAGCATAAATCATCACGGCTTGACAAACTATGTATCCATTTTGTGCTTTAGAGATTGAATCAGAATTAAAATGAAGCCATAACAACAACTTTTCAGTCATTCTTTTAATTGTCTTCATGGAGGGATGATTAAAAAATGGCCCAAAGATACCCATAAGAAGATGCTCCCAAATTGAGTAATTATCCCTAATCCCTACCGTAATGTTACAACATAAAACCACATGAGGATGAAACTCACTAGCAGTGTAATTGGACTTGTGTCCAGCAAGAGAGTAAGCCATTGAATTGGGCCACTGTCCTAATATCAGTCTTGACCCACAATTGCCTTTTCCTTTTGAATCAAAACTTTTATCCCAAAATTCTGCACACCACCTTTTCATATTGATTTTACTGGCTTGGCCCATTTCCTCTTGAAAACATTTTAAGTGCAGTTTCACAACTAAATAGCTGCTTGTTTTGGGCTTGGCCCAGTTGGTTCAACAATTGACCAAAGTCCCCTTTCTCATGATTGTCCTCTAGTTGTGCAGCACCCATATTGAGGGCCTTTGTCCATTTAGATCCTTTCTTTCTCCTCCTCCTTAATAAATTGGGCTGGCCCGTTAGATGAAAAACATGACCCGACTCCTAACTTTCCCTGCCCTCTGCACATCCTTCCTTCTCCCCTTTCACATAGCAGTTGCAGTGAATTGAGACCGTGGTTGCCATGGACGCTAGCTTTGCCAACTCTTCCACCATGGCTGTCTCATCCATCTCCGAATCAGGTGGCACTAAAGGTGGACGTAAGTCTACATTCTCACTCTTATCTTCATCGTTCTTGGCGTCGACGTCGTCACCATCTTCTCCATACTTATGCAATCCACCATAAACGGCTGACCATCTTTGTACACCATCACGCCTATGTGCTTCTAGCTTCTCCATCAAGAGCGACTTTCCAACCGCCATCTCCTTTGATGACACCTCATCGGCCAAGGTCACACTGGTTTCTCAAGCGGTTTCGGCAGTGGCAAGGGGTCCGCCGGCGTTCTCAAAGTCCATTGACCCACCTCCGTCATGTTCTCCTTGCCCCTCTACTTCTTCCCTTTAGCATCAGCAGTCACTGTCGCCGTTACTGATGATGCAGCCCATGGTCTAGCTCGAGCTCAATCTCAACTTGCGACTTCTCTATTTTCTCTAGAGCTCGTTTCGATTGATCCGATGGTTCTAGCGACTTGACCGATGGAGGCTTGGCCGTCCTTCTTCGACTACAAACCTCTTTTACCTCATCTTCTCCTTTATCTCGTCCTCGTTGCCACTATCTTCGCTGTTCATCTCTCCCATCACGGCATCTTTCATCACATCGATCATCTCGTTGATCGACACCATGTTTATTCCTATCCCTGTGCCAATCAGGAGGTCGGCTACCCCAAGAAAATCTTTGCCTGCGTCTGGAAGATCCATCCTAAGAATAGGGAGCAGACAATCGCTCCTCCCAGTGGGAAGAAAGGGAGCTGCGTTTCTCCTTTGCAATCCTCCTAAATCCCCTGTCTCGACAGTCTTCCACCTCAATCCGACAACGCTCTCTCCGCGGAGATTGCTCTATGGTTCGAGTATGGTGTTTCTCTCTCAATAGCCGCTTGACCTCAACTAGTTTCCTCTCCAACCTCCCCACCCTAGTAGTCTCTAGCCCAGCCTCAACCTTAGCCCCCCACAACTCCTGAGATCGGAGCTCTGATGCCATTGGTAGAACCCACAGAAAAAAAAAAACCAAAGAAATGAAGAAGTGTAATATATTATTAACACTCTTGGAAAAGAAGAACAGTATAAATCTTGCAGAAAATAAGATTAAAGCCTCGAGCACTACAGCAGCTCGACTCTCCCAAATGCTTACCCAATATTCTGCCTGCCTCACTATCCCCCATTCCCTTCCTATATATAGTGTTCACTCCCACATGCACTTTCTGTTACACACACCTCACTGCACGCTACTCCCCTCGCACATGCACATTCAGTTACACTCACCTCAGCACATTTCATGCTTCCACACCTTCTTTCTCTCACTCATGATATACTAATTATATTAGGGCCCAATATGCTTGGCCCAATTACCCAGGTTCCTATCACAAAAAAAGTAAAAAAAAAAAAACTGCAATATAGAAAATAATAGTGAGCAAGAATAACTTGCACAATCACAACCCTGGGTCACGTGGAATTTGTGAACACAAAGCTACAAAAACCTTCAGAAGTCTGAAATTAACCGAGAATGTGCGAACATGACTTAGTCTTGAAACAATGGGTTGACCATGTAGGTTCTCACTCAAACTTATTGTGATAGTAGCTATAACTCATCCAATTCTATCAGGAGATGTAACTTTCACAAGCTATTCCAGCAGTACATTTTCTCCATTACTTAATCCTCTTTCCTTCTCCATCAAAACATGACAAATATCAAACATGATAAGGAATGAGGCAAAAGACAAATATACTAATCAGCAACATTGATGAACTTGAAAAATGGGCATTATAATAGATAAGCTCTAAATTAGCAAACCTTAGATGTTGAGAAAGGTCAGCCCCTGGTATTACCAATTCAGCAACAGAGACATTATAGTCAGGGATAAAAACCTAAAAAGTAACAATGAGCCTAGATCAAACAACGGATATGCCAAAACAAATACATTATAGAGGACAGATCCAATGTGTTATACCACGTAGGGAGAAATACAGACAAATATAAAGAACACGAGTGATAAAAAACACCAGAGAAAAATAGTTTCAACTTACTAATTTCAAAAGATCTCCGATATCAGTATCATTATTGATCTTTTCTGCTACTGCATGACAAAGTTTGATAATCTTCTTTGCAATTTCATAACCAGGAGCAGCTTTCCCACCAATTATGCAAACACGAGGTACTACTTTCTTCCTGTCATCCTTGTCCATATTCTGCAAGAAAGTAAGAAGTAATGCAAATGTTAGTTGATGCCCCCGTATATCTCCAAATGGAAAGTAATGATCAGTATCTAAACATATACATATTTAGGTGATTAGGCACTTAAACCATAACAGCCGGAGATATCAGATTAAGACAAAACAACAGCTAACGAACATATTCTAGGGGCTAAACTAAAAAGAAGAGAGCACAATAATTAGTGAAAGATGATTTGGCATTCTAAAGGAACAGCAATATATTTTAGAGGAAATGAATTTGTCACTTGAAATTGGCATTTATTTACGTTTAAGTTCTTTTATCACCAAGGAAGAGACATTCACCTTGAGACAGTCATATCTATGGATAATTCCAAGTATATTAAGCAACTGTCTTTTGTATTCATGTATTCGCTTCACCTGAACATCAAACATTGCATCCAAACTGACCTGCATGTAGATAAAATGATAAATTCAGGCAAAAGTGACTTCTATGATAGCAATATGGAGAGAAGAGTTTAGGTAAAATTATTTCGCTTAAACCTTCACACCGCTCATTGCCTCAATGTACTCAGCAAGCCTCATTTTGTTAACCTTTTTGACCTACAGTATCACAAGGACAGAAAAGTGTATTAGAGCAGCCCATATCTAGCTTCTCCTCTCCTAATCTGAATAAATTTTTTAAAAGATTAAGCTTTTGAAAATTTACCATTTTCCATTCTTGATGGAAATCAGTATTGTCAACATGATCTCTCAATCCTGTCAAAAGGTCAGCATCACGGATCCAAGCTTCAGTCCCAAGCCATTTCGATATAAGAGCACATAAACTTGGATTGCTCACCACAATCCACCGACGCTGACAAATATCAATTCACTGGATTATTAGTTGCTGCACATGCAACTGCACTTTTTTCAAATGCTCTATAGTACAAGTGTACAACTACTGTACAAATAATTGCAGTGATTGAGCTCGACAAACAGATTTTACTTTAAAGAGAAATATGTAGAAATATTTGTACAATAAGATTTCAAAGTTGGAAGGTCAATGAACCATTATTTAAGATGTAATTAATAGACACGAGCCTTCCAACTACAATGTGGAAAAATTTTCATATGGCAAAACTGTTGTGTATATTTCTATTGACAGCCTTAACTATAGTTATAGACCACAATTCCAAACATAAATTACGTGTTCAGAGGGAAGGCCCGATTCAATAGTAAGCCACTTTAATCCTTGTATAGCTGTATATACATGGTGTGAGATCAAATAAAAGTTTACACATATACTATAAGAGATTAATTTCTATACACTAACTCGATGTAAATAACTCTACACCGTTAGCTAATAGAGTTTTAAAAATGTGCCAAATCACGTTAAATAACTACCAATCATGACAACTATCCATCACAGTTTGGAACTTTCTTGAAATTTTTTTGACTGCCAGTGGAAAGACTACCAATGTATAGAAATTAATGTCCTAGTATAATAGTAGCTGCAATTTTCTACCTGGGTTACACCATTTGTCTTGTATTGAAATTTTTCGGGCCAAAGCTCATAGAAGTCCTGCAAAGTTGACCCATGAATTTAATCACTTTAAGACTTCAAAATCAGCCAAGGTGAAAAGAACAACGATGTGATTTGACATGATAAATTCATACCTTAAATGTTTGTGTCTTTATTGTATCTAAATGTAATTTTGAAACACCATTCACAGTATGGGAGCAAACAATCGACAAGTTGGCCATTCGTATGCTCTGTAAATCAAATATATAATCACCAATTGTTTATGATGTAAAACACACAATACATGCCGCCGTTGGCATTGAAGCCACCATTGAGCCATGGAAAAATACATTTTAAAATGGCATGTGTTATGATGTAAATTGTTTGCATGATCCCTAATGGCTTAAAATTTCAGGGCATATTTTTCCTTGTGATAACTGGGCCTCAATCCATTAGTCTTTGTTCCAAATTTACACGATACTAGACATTAACCAATAGTCCGATAGTCAACATAGATAATTTACAATTTCATTGTGTGTGTGTGTGTAAATGAAAAATAAAACAGATACAAAAAGATATTGCAGCTAACTATAAGTTACTAGAACGAGTATAAACAGATTGTTCTAAAATACCTTCACAGCACCTTCTTCAACAATTGACATCCGGGACAGTCGGATATAATCTAAGCCAATCCTTTTCTTCAACTCCTCCATAAAATTAAAATTTATTTTGTATAAAATCTGAAAAGGACAGTTAAGATACTTGGTAAATAATTACATTATAATAAAAAAGTTAGTTAAAAGGAATTATTTTCATGATAAGAACAGGAAAAAAAAAATGTTTGTTGTTTAACATGGAAAACTCCCTAGAAAAATAAGTGGACCATGCAGTCAAATATTTCCATGCTTTAGCCAAACATAAAAGGCAAAAATCAAATTGAACATGTCTGTTTCTGCCACTCAAATTACTTTAATGAAATACATAAATATGGTAAAACATTACATAATAAAATACAGAAAACAAATCTCTTAGTGAACATACATACCTGTAAATGGCGAGGGAGAAGGCTACCAAGAAGATCAACAGGGATTTTCTCTAGTCCTTCAGCCACAACTGTGTGAGTTGTAAAAGAGAAAATTCTGCATACAATGTCCCATGCTTTATTCCAGCCCAAATGCTCTTCATCGACTAATACTCGCATAATCTCAGCAATTGAAAGAGATGGATGGGTATCATTTAGATGGAGAGCAACCTAATTAGATGAAAGGTATAAATATAATGTAAGTTGCAAGACAGCAGTGAAGTGAGAACACAATTGTGACAGCAGCAATCAGGTAACCTACAATAAAATTTTAACCAATATATTGAATCTGAAGATAGGAATAACTATTAAAAAATATTATACGAGAAAATAACTGTTACAAAACAATACTAACATGGAGAAATGACCACTGGATAAACCTAGAAGTCTAGAACTTTGAATAATCTATTAGAAGTCCATAATCTTCTCACCATATTACTGATGAAAGTTAAAATAAAAAATACATATTATTGATTGCTATATAGTCTTATAACCAGATCATCACTCATCACACACCAACTAACAACCAAATGTGCGTTCGTATAAAAACTTTGAAATTGAACCTTCTCTGGCAATTCATCAAAGTTATCATGTGCTTCTTTGAACCTTCGGATGATGTCTTGTAAAGACGCTGAGACAAAAAAATATTGTTGTTTCAATCTCAACTCCTTCCCCTGAAAACATGCTCAAAGTAACCTATATGAGAAGAGGGATTGAATGTTCTTCAAAATGGAGGAGAAACATTATAACGAAAATAGACATCCTATTCATAAAAAGTTCAAGTGACCAGATAAACTTCCTAGAATCATGTTTTGCCAACTATTACAACCAATGGAAACAATCAATATTGTGTGGAACATGCCAACTTAATGCATGAAATCTTCATTGAACTTGAGAAACATAAAACAGTGATGCACTATAGCACATTAGAGAGAGAACACTGAGACAAATAACAAAAGAAGCAGAGGAGAACAAGCAAGTGAAACATCACCAAGTGCCATGATAACGCTTAATGAGATAAATAAATAGCACCAGGTGCCATCACCCGGCCCTTGCCCCAATATTCAGTACAAAATCAATTCTATAAACAATTATGTTGAGCCAAAAAAAAAAAAAAAGAAAAGAGAACACAGATAAGTTTCAATAGATAATAAAACAACTGCATAAGACATGGGAAGATCAATAATACACTAAGCTATAAATGATTTTACAAGCAACATAGCATAGTTTTGTAAACAAATTATCAGATGCAATAAGTAAACACCATAACTATAGCAATTAATCCTACACGAAAGCAGTATGGGAGTCTGGTTTTCACACCCATAAATCAATAATAAAAATATATGACAACATTAGCTTTCATTATCAAGCATTGAGATAGCTTAAAAAAGTGTTGAAATTAAGGGTTTTAGATGGTGGAGGAAGAAGAGAGAGAGAGAATGGAGACTCAATAATATGAAAGTATATTTGATATATTATGTTGTTATGTAATACAATAAGGTAATCGGTAAAGATAAAATCTAATCATAATGACATAATCAACCTAAATAAATATAAATCAATCTAAGATATGATATGAAATATTCTAAGATATTAATAGATATTTCCTTATTGCTAACACTCCCCCTCAAGCTAAAGCTTACTAAGCTTTAAGCTTGTTAAAATTAAACCCTTAAAATATAAAAATGATCTCCATTAAAGACTAGCAAGGCAACTCAGAGATGCTGAATACGTCTGAAAAGATAACACAACAAGGCAGCTGGAATGATCATCAGCTTGAACAGCTTGTTGGATAATTGCATGACTAGGAAAAGAAAAGACACATAGCTATCAGCGCTGGAAGAGATGCAATGAAGACTGTGGAAATTCTCTATGTATGCAACAATAAATCGCAAGAACAACATATGGAAGCCTTGAACAATTGAAAGATTGGAGATCCGAAGTCAAAAGAGCACATCATCGTCATAACTGAGTAAAGAAAAATATCACCATTGGTATGATTCACAATGATGGTAGGAAGCATAATCAAATATTCATTATTCACAACCATGGGTATATACAGGGGTAAAATCGAAATTAAAAACAACTGAAATTGACGAAGTGTGCAAACACAAAACCTGAGGCCAAATCCAAGAAGAGGATGGTGAGCCGAGTCCGGCAAAGGGAATGACAGCCGGAGACGATGCCGAACGCGCCGCCACGTGCAGTGGAGAGCGATGGTGCATGGGAGCCTTGTGTACTGAAGAAGACGCACTTGGGCTCGTGTCGTTGACTGTTTCTGTGCGCGGCTTTCAGGGATATGCTGCACAGGAAATGACAGTCTTGATGGTGAGATTTCCAGCAGGAGTCGACACCAAAAAAGCTCGCCGGCAGTGAAGAAAGCAGCGGACGGTGGTTTTTGGGCTGCTGGATTGGATGACACAACAGATAGAAAATCGGAAAGGTCACCGAAAAAATGGCCGGAAGCAAAAACAACAGTAGTTTTATGTTTGAAATTTTCTGGAAAGCAAAAACACTGTCAAACCTGAAAAAAGAATTGAAGGGCTTGACAAGCAAAGTAATGGTGGGACAGAAAGAAAAGTAAAGATAGTAGGGAAGACAGTAAAAGTGAACTCCGAATTATTGGAATCTCTGCAACGGAAAAATGGACACAGGTCATGGTGGATAGTACCGCTCTGATACCATGTTGAAATTGAGGGTTTTAGATGGTGAAGGAAGAAAAGAGAGAGAATAGAGACTCAATAATATAAAAGTATATTTGATATATTATGTTATTATGTAATACAATAAGGTAATCCTATTTATAAGGTAAAGATAAAATCTAATGACATAATCAACCTAAATAAATATAAATCAATCTAAGATATGATATGAAATATTCTAAGATATTAATAGATATTTCCTTATTTCTAACAAAGACAAATGGAAAAAAAAATTCTGAATAGATAATAGCTACAAACAAATCACCATTTTTTTCCAAGAAAAAAAAGCTTACTTGATGAGTGCGGTCATCAGGGTACAAAACATTACTTATGGTTTCAGCCCTCTGTCTATTGACAACTGAATTGATGTAGTCTCCAGTGTTATAGGCCTCCTACAAATAATAATGGGAAAAAGGGACTCAGTAGTTCACCCTGATCCCATATAAAATGAGAGATATGATAAACTAAACTGAAAATGATGGACTAAAACAGACCATTTTTTATCTGATTCTCAGCTAAGTTCACTCTAAGGAAAGATATTGACCATATATAGGAATATTGATCTCAAGTGATAGTTTATAGTAGCAACAATGACAACTAAGCACTTTCCCATTAGGTTGGGTTAGTATATGGATCAAATAAAAGCATTGTGTCGTATCATAAACCATGTCCATTGTCCACAGACAAGCCATTAAAATCTAAATGAATAGTTATAGCAGAAGCCACAGAATTACACCAAACTTTTTGTTTTTTTTTTGGGTGCACACACCAAGTTATTTCTTATTTACAATCATATTATGATTTCATCATGCCAATATATCCAATCTGTAGCAGATTTTTATTATCAAGAGACGAAATTACCAAATCAAATTTATTACTAGGTTTAGCAGCCCAAAGCCGAAGGTTGATGGTATTTCTTGTCCCGTATCCAGGTATTGGGTTGTCATAAGCCACAGCTTCTACCTGCAATTAGGAAGACATGTTACCAAATGCTAAGTTGAATTAGTATCCACCTTTTCAGGAGAAACAAGCTCCTCATCCAAAATATGAACATGCACAACCATAAGTGTAAACCAAATGCAACACACATCACAGTAGGCATAAATCTAAAATTGTTAGAAAGACATTTGAAAAGAACATCACTTCAAATCAGATAAAAGGATACTAATCTTACCGTCTCTCCAGGGATCCAAACTTCATGTTTTTGTCCATTCATTTCTACCTCTTCGACAGTCCCATAGAACTAATCCATCCAGCAAAACATAGAGATGCAGTTAGCTTGTAAATTTTAGATGATAATGTTAAAGAAAGGAACGATCAACAGAAAACCTAAAATGAAACAAAAGAAATAACAGAAGGAAGACTGGAAAACCTTCACTTCATACGTCACATGAATTCGCTCTATCTCCCAAGGATTTCCAAAGTTCAGCCAGTAATCAGGTTGTTCATGCTGAAAGCCATCCACTATTATCTGACGAAACAACCCATATTCATAACGCAGCCCATAACTGCAAAATGAAGATCAATTCAACAAAACTCAGCTAACAGCATCCAATATTTAAGTATATTTTTCTCCATACAACAAAAGGCAAATATAAGAACTCTTCTGCTTGCTAGCACGGTTCCAGCATCATTCAGTTTGTGACACTTAGGAATGAGAATAAATACTGCAAAATGAACTCAATAGCATGTAATTGTCTTCTTCAGGTTTTACAGGAATCATTACTGAGAATCTTATGAAAACTACCGAAGACAATAAACTGCTGAACTATCAAAAAGGCACTCTCATAATGATAACCTTGACTTAGAAATTAAGTTATCTAGACACATTGCTATTGGATATATACCTTCATGCAAATAGACGATATACTGTTATCTTAGAGACTTGAAAAAGCTTTGGCACACCATATCATCTAATTGTGGCCCAAGAACTAAGAGCATTAGATAGCCAATGTTTAAAATCTTGAAAATGGACTACACGATAAAGATATTTGTGGTTCATACATGTTAGACAAATTTTGCAAAAGAATAACAAAGTAACACCATACCCCCATGCAGGATAGTCCAAAGTTGCTAGAGAATCCATTTGACATGCTGAAAGACGAGCAAGGCCGCCATTTCCTAGGGCTGCATCTCCTTCCTTGTCAAAGATTTAACATACATGAATGTTAGGGAATTTTTATAACCACCTTGGGTGATCACTCGGAGAAACAGTATTACAACAGTAAAGTGGAGGATATAAAATGTTAGATTAAATGTTAGTCGCACCTGTTCTGCCACAACTTCAAACTCAAATCCAAGTTGGTTTAGGGCTTCTGCATATTGATCCTGGATGCCAAGATTAATGACACTATTTGACAAAGAACGACCTGATATCCAAATAGCAGGTGTTCTTAAGGATTAGATGCTAGAAAAGCATCGGCTGTATACTTTCACAAGCACAATCATTGATTAAAGATTCACCAGATGTATTTGCTTTATTGATGTTTATCTGTTTTGTTTTCTTTTTCTATTTTATTCTAGAAGGAGGATCTCTTATCCCCCCAACTCTTGGTATATCTTCTTTACTTTTCTGAAATTTAAATTTAAGATTTGGTGTGACAAAGATGAAACTTTGTTTTAAAGATAATTTCATAGCGTATTAAAGAACCATTTGACCTGAAAAATAATTAAGATGTTAAGTCCTACTTCTAGCACCATCATCAAAACTCTAAAATTGGAACCTAAGTGACGTTGCGCACATATCAAGTGCTTTAAACTCATATTCATTGATGTATTTGCTTTTCTTGAAAAGTGGAAACACTTCAATAGCTGTTATATTCTGTTGATTCATTTGGTTACATAGAATTTCATATTTAATTAACAATATAGTTTTATTCATTCTTCTAATAGATATGTATATTATTAGGCTAAAAAAACTTGGAAAAAGAAATAAACAGGAAATAAAGGTTGAATAAGGATATTTATTATAACATGCAAATTACATTTTATGGAATCATTTTAATTACCCATAAGAAACTCAAGTGAGAGGAAGTAGAGGCACTTAGATTTTGTCCTCTTGAAGTAAATATGAGTATCATGCCAGCGTTCAATCAACCGATCTCTTACACTGTGTGACAATGCCTACAAATATCATTACACAAAATCAATATTCTGACTATAAACTATTTAAAATATGGCCAACACTCAACAGTATGCCAAACTAATTTAATTGTATTATTTAAGTTCTTTATATCCCACAAGGCAAAAATATCCGGAATCTGGATATCAAAGAGATCAAATTTCATGGAATAAGAGGTTTAACTTCCCTTATTCGAAGAATGAGTTCCTTCAATAACTAAGTTCACAGTTCAAAAAAGCAACCATAAATCAATATGCCATATATTCATTCAACTGCTTATCCACCATATTCAAAACTCCTATAAGAATTTTAACTCAATAATGACCGAGCAAGTCAGCAAGCATCAAAATCACCTCGCCACCTACTCATCCTCTCTACATTCTGTAATTGCAGTAAGGCTTGAAGTTGAATTTAGCTCGTCAACCTCTCGCAATTTTTCCATTAGGATTGCTGGGAAGGATTTCAATGACATCTCAAACATCATGATTTTCCCGCCAAGAACATGTGTTCCAAAAATCACTGAGGACCGATCTAATAACATTTCTAAGGATATTGAATTAGTCAATGACAAATTGCATCCATTAACAACTTCACAATCATTACACATGCTAAAATGAATTACTGAAAAATACATTACATTATAGCAACCAAACAAAAAAGCGATGAAGCATAAAGGGAAGTTACCTGGTAAGCTTCAAAATCGTCAAAACTAAACCGTGATCTTGCTACCGTGTACTCAACATGGTGAAGAATATCTTTCTGAAGACTAATAGGATCGTTCTTCAGAAACCCGTCCATTAAGCTGTACATTCTCTCTGCTTTCGCTCTACGCTCCCCAAGCCCTTCCACAAACCCAGGCCTCCTCACCACAACTCCTCTGCTCGCCAGCGACCTCGCCGCCACCGAAACCGTCCCACCGCCGATGGCCTCCTCCAGCGCTCGCTTGATCCTCTCCAAGCTCTCGGAGTCCTCGATCTTGTTTCCATGTGAATCGGTGACGAAGAACCTCTTGGTGAAGAAATCGCCTTCGAATTCAACGGTGGCTCTGTCGACGGTGAGGCCGAGGACCTTGAAAACCCTGGTGATGACCTGGAGGAGGCCGATCCGGTTGCGAGCTCGGATCACGAAGGCGGTGGAGTCGCCGGAATCGGAGTTGTCGACGACGATGGTTGAGGCGGCGGCGGAGGGAGCTGATTCGCCGGTGGAAGCTCGCACGCGGTGGTTACTCCGGCAAGCCGCGGCGAAGGGGATGGAAACGGATGAGAAGTGAGTGGGAGAGGGAGGGAATTGACGGGAGGAAGTGTGCGGATCTGAGAACGAGAGGCTGGAGTGAGATAGGAGAGGGAACGAAATGGCTTGCATTTTCCAGGGAAATTTTCGGAATTTTCCCGGAAATTTTTTCAATGAGTTCAGCTCAAATCACCAGAGCGTTAATAAGTCAAACGGTGGAAAACTGGAAATGGATAAGAAGACGAGATGTAGTAGCGGGAAGCGCGGGCCAAGTGACTAAACAAGTTTTTATTTTCTTAATTAATTAAATTAATTAGTTATTAATTAAGCTTTTCTTCTCCTAAGTCCTAACTTCTGCTGCTATTTAAAAGTAGGTTACCTTTGCCGTTAAAGGAGACAAGCATCCCGTGCATTCATGCCGTGCTATTACTATCACAGTCTCTCTCACGTGAAACGCTAAGATGTGTTTGTCGCTGTGTCCATTGCTATTTCAAAATTGGATATGATGGACTTTAATGGGGATTCTAAATAGTGTATCTACTCCCTTATATATAATGGATTGATAGAAAAAGTTATAGCTACCATCCTATTCAATAATAATAAGATAGATATTTTAATTAAAATATTTACTCTATCATCATTATATATAATGAATCAATGAAAATGTAAAAGTCACCATCACATAATAATAAAATAAATATTTTAATTAAATACACATTATTAAATGTTAAAATAAGATTTTTTTTTTAATATTTTTTTGTCTATAGGTTACTCGCAAGAGAGCCTTACAATGCACAAACACATCTAAGTTTAAATGAAAAAAAAAAATCATGTACTATAACGTACAAAAACAAACTTATATCATTATTTTTTTTTTACAATTTCAATATTTTAATTTTATTGGACCCACTTTCTTATTTTATCTTCTTATGTATCTATATCTATTATGTAATATTGTTATAAATAAAAGTTGTACATTAGATATTATTCTTTTTTAATGATAAATTACACCATTTCATTTTTAGATTTTGTGATTTCACCTTTCTATTCACCCATTTTATTTGTAAAATATGATGGAGAAGTTTCTGAGTTTATAAAATTATTATATTATTTTTTCATAAATTTATAAATTCATTATATTGTCCGCCCTTTTATTACACAATAAACAATGCATTCGGAGGATGTTAATGTTACCTCAACAAATATAAGAAAATCGAGGTGAATTTTAGCAAACTTCAAGATAGTTAATATATATAACTAATACCAATATATAAGTTTAAATAATCACAATTTTACATTTGAATAACATATACACGACATCAATCCAACTTAAATATTACATAAATAAACATGTAAATACCTCTAATAATTTTGTCTCCCCTAGAAAAATAGAGACAAATAATTTAGTCTTCCTTTGAAAAATGGGGCAAAATAGCCACACAAAAATTATATTTCACTATTATATGATATTAGAGACTTGATAAACTTAATTTTTAATCTTTTACAAAATAACAACACCATTGTGCAACACAAACAATTAAGATATCTATCTCAAAACACAACCTTGTCCTCATGATTGTTCTTTCCATAAAGAAGTTTAATTCCAACAATTTTGAAATAATATTAAACTAACTGTGATTTTACATTAAATAAAGCTAAAATTCTAATAGGAGTAAAAATACTATAAAGCTAAGATTCTAATAGGAGTCAAAATACTAAGATGACAAAAAAAAAAGGAGTAAAAATACTAATATTGTGAGTAAGTACAGTGAAAAACATCAAAACCAATAAATTAAGAAAAGGTTGCACAAACAAAATTATCAAAATTTGATCTTTTTTACTTTTTTTACCAATAAATCTATTGTAATTCCTTATTAACTCTTTCATTGGTTTTAGCCATTCATCTCCAAAATTGATTTTAAAAATATGATTCCTAAAAATTAAATAAGAAATAATTGAATATATTTTTAGTTTTAAATCAGATATTAAATTTTGGTTTTAGTCTCTAAAATAATTAATTTTGATCTGTATTGCTTTAATTGTGTTCCTATAATTATTTAAAAATATGCTGTTAACAATTACAAATATTTAAATCTTTAGATTTTTAATAAAATATTTTAAAGCAATGTAAATTTTATTTTTTGTTTTACCATTCGAGAGTTTTGTCACTCATAATAGACCGCAAACAATTTTCACATACAATTATATAAAAATAAACTATTTAAATATAAAAGAACGTAACACTCACACACACACAAATTAGTAATAGTAAAGTATGGTTGCAGAATTTATATATTAATATATATGTACATATGAACGTTCAACATTGTCATTATTAAAATTATGAAAAACTAATGTTATATTAATATCCTCAAATTTGATAGATTGAATAATCTTGAATAAAAGAGATATTCACTTGTCATTTGAAATTTATAGGAGTCCTAGCCTAATAAGTCAATGACATTTTCAAATGTCTTGAACTTCTAGTGATGAAAGCCCGGAATGCTCACCACGTGTGTAGTTGAACGGTAATGGTACTGTGGCCTTGGAAACTCCCCAATTGGATTTTGCATAGACAGATAGATAGATAGACTTGTGGTAGAAGCAACAAAAATTTCGGCTTTTAAATTAAATAAAAAAGAGTAATGTTATGGTTATGGCCTCATGGGTAAGTGTCAGTGCTTAGTAGGATTGCAGTGGCTCAATAAGATTCATTCAAATAAAAGTAATGAAAATTCACCGAAAAAATAAGTAATGAAATTATTATTTTTTATGCAGCTGACAGAATATTGAAATTAATTTGAATCAATTTAGGTAATTAGTTCATCTTCAAGCTAAGATTAAATTAACAGATATTGCTTCAATTATAGAATTTATGATTTTTTAATCTTAAGCCCGAACATTTAACCCATCACAAGATTAATTAGTTTTTAAAATTTATTTATAGGCTTTTAAAGCATTACATTTTAATTTTTAGTAGTAAATAGTTTTTTTTTCCCCGAAGATGAAATATAGTGTGAAAAAGACTTTATTTTCAGAAGATTGAAAAAGAGTTTTATTTTTGTCACGTTGTAATCTTTGGGTCAACTTTGTCATCTTTGTCAGAACAAGCAAGCTCGTACTTCGCTTCTCGGATTATTTTAATTGGTGACAATAAAAAGGCCTGTTAGTTAAAAAGCCCAAAAGAACGGGCCTCAATAAATGGATTATTTGGTTGCGGTCAATCATGCAATTTCATCTTTGGTGTATGACACGCATGCTTGTTGACCAAGAAAAACAAAAAAGATACATATGCTCTACCCACATATTAGACCTATTAAAGTGGGCCAATCCATCTTATGTAAAGAGTTACAAGCTGAATTATTAAATCCAGGTTGGCCCACTTTACTTGTGAGCTAGGAAAACGCCAATCCTACTCAACCTATCCGAGTTGATAGGTTATGCAGATTGGCTCGTTAAATAAATTAAAAATATAAAACTAATTAAACTTGTTCAAAAACTAAAAGAATAAAAGGAATGATGGGGTTTGGGTGGACCACTTGGATAAAAGAGTGGAAGAGATGAGGGGCAACACTAGGTTTATGACTCGCTCATTAAAGAAAGAAAGAAAGAAAGCTGAATACCCAGAAAAAAAAAATTGTGATATTTCATAGTATGTATATGAAGAAACAAGGAAGCTAAATGATTATACTTAAGAGTAAACCGTAATTTGATTTTCCATAAAAATAACTTTAAATAAATTAGTCTCTCAAGAAAAGAAAATCCTTCTTAATTCATCGTGATTAAAAATATAGGTCAAATTAGTCTTTTCACATATTTTGATAGACTTATTTATTTGATTTACATTTTTGTCAAAGATTAATTTAATTTTTTTAAAAAATTATAAATGATCAATTTACCTTATTTTAAGGATTGGAGACCAAAATTGGTATTTCCTTTCGTGATATACTGATTTGTTCAACATTATTTTTTATGGAAGACTAAATTGAGAATTTGCTCTATATTTAAAATATTTTATTGTTAATTTCGTTAAAATTATTGAGTAAAGTCTAGGTGTTAATCAGGGCACCATCGACTTCAGAACGGTTGGAAGAATTTTTCATTTCAATGGAAATTCTTAGGTATTTCTTGCCCTAAATCTATCACAAATAATTTTTTTAAAAAATAAATATTATTTTTAAAAAATAACTTTTCATAAAAACTATTCATCAACTTTCAATTAAAAAACTAAGATCTCTTTAAAATAATCTATTTTCAAATTTTCAAATAGAAGCTCGCGTGAATAATATCTTTGAAAAATACACTTTTTACTTAAAAAAAAATAACATTTCTATATTAAAAAAAAATCCGATACAAATTTACAAGTTAAAAGTAGTACTATTTATTTCCTTATTTCCAACTTTTTAACCTCCGAACATTTTCAGACATAAAGTTTGGGCCATAAATACAGATGGCATCGAAGAATTTGTCGACAGAATATCATTGTATCCCTCGAAAGTTCTACACCCTTCTGGGCTCGTTGGTTGCATTGTGCACCTTCCAGAGAGATCCTTGTCATCATTGTCTGTCACTATTATTAAGCGCATTTTCGTATTTCTTGTTGAAGTCTGATCGAATCTTTGCAGCCGTTAGCTATCTATAATCTAGCAAAGGAGCTTGAAGCTTCAACAAACAAAAACCCCTCGAAGAGAAAACCAAGCACTTCACATTAATCTCGTTCCAAAGTTCCAACTTTCCACAAAGAAGGAATATGGGGGTGGACTACTATAAGATTTTGCAGGTTGACAAGAATGCAACAGATGAAGATTCAAAGAAAGCTTACAGGAAGCTTGCCATGAAATGGCACCCTGATAAGAACCCAAACAATAAGAAAGAAGCTGAGGCTAAGTTCAAACAAATATCTGAAGCCTATGAGGTGAGTAACCCTATCTATTTTTTATCTCCCAGCTTCTAGCTATCAAATTTCCGTAGTTTATCGTGTGATGTCTGCTTTGAGTTAAAATTGTGCTTATTGGTTGTTATCTGATGTTAGATGTAATGAAGTTGTATAATGCACTTGTTTATTCAAGGGTTAATAATCATGTCTTGTTTATTTTGACAATGAAATTATGGTAGAACTTGTAGCTCTCCAACAATTTTCATGAAAAGGAATTAAAAGAGCACATTTGTGCATATACTAGGATGTGGCATCCTTATTGCTGTTTCAATTCATCTCTCTTTCTTTGTCTATTGTGGGGTGTGATATAACTTTGTTAGTATGTTTGATATAGAATTCTGACTTGGTATATTGGTTTCATCATGCAGGTTCTGAGTGATCCGCAGAAGAGAGCAATTTATGATCAGTATGGGGAAGAAGGGCTTAAAGGCCAAGTGCCACCTCCTGATGCTGGTGGGGCTTCATTCTTCCAAACTGGAGACGGCCCAACAACATTCAGGTTCAATCCCAGAAATGCAGATGACATATTTGCAGAGTTCTTTGGTTCAAGCCCATTTGGTAGAATGGGTGGTGGTGGTGGTGGCGGGAGTGGCATAAGGGGTGGGTCAAGGCCCTTTGGTGGAATCTTTGGTGATGACATATTTAGTTCATTCGGAGAAGGCAGGCCCATGAGCCAGGGTCCACGCAAGGCACCTCCTATCGAAAGAACATTGCCTTGCACCCTTGAGGAACTCTACAAGGGCACCATCAAAAAGATGAAGATCTCAAGAGAAATTGCGGACGCAAGCGGGTAAGCAATCTTTGCTTGCTATTTTAAAATATAAAGCTTTTGTTGGTGTTATTTGGCTAGTGTCGTCTTTAGATTCGATTGACTTAACATATCAGCCCATCGAATATAAATGCTTGATCCAACAATATCTGGTTGATCTAAGCACGGAAATATTTACTCTATTTTTTTCCTTTAACCAAATAGATGTAGTAGTAAGAGTTGTTGGCTTTAATAATCACTATTATAAATTATTCATTGAATGATTAATAATCAGTGAAATTTTATTGGTGAGCGTATACTTATTGCTCCAATCTTAATTTGGTTATTTTGACTAGAGGTGCAGCTTCATTGAATTAAATTCTCTACCTACTTTTCTGTGTTGCAGGAAAACTTTGCCAGTGGAGGAAATCTTAACCATTGAGATTAAACCCGGGTGGAAAAAGGGTACAAAGATCACTTTTCCGGAGAAAGGAAATGAGCAACCAAATGTTATTGCTTCGGATCTTGTGTTTGTCATTGATGAGAAGCCCCACCGTGTGTTCACAAGAGATGGCAATGATTTGGTTGTGACACAAACGATATCACTTGTAGAAGCTCTCACAGGCTACACTGTCCACCTTACAGCATTAGATGGCAGGGTTCTTACCGTTCCCATAAACAATGTGATTCATCCAAGCTATGAAGAGGTGGTTCCCAGGGAAGGCATGCCAATTCCCAAAGACCCTTCAAAGAAGGGTAATCTTAGGATCAAATTCAACATCAAGTTCCCAACAAAGTTGACATCGGAGCAGAAAACCGGAATCAAGAAACTTCTGGGGCCATAATACATTAGCAATCCAATCATTGCAAAGTGTATCTTGAGCATATTGTATAACATCCCATTTTGCACTAAATCTTGCTTTTTCCCATTTTCCTCTTGTGTAGTATGTGTGCGATATCGTACAGTGTGATCCGTGCAAATGAAATCCAGCAGAGTTAGATTGAGGTATAACATCTTTGAATTACGCTTGATGAAGAGTACAGTCTATGCATTTTTAGCTTAGCTTGGGCGTAACAGCCATGTATTGCGGAAATGAATCAACTCCATTGACAAATCACATTCTAATGAAGGAATACTTAATGGTACAATGTAAATTTATATGTAAGTAACAAAGGTTTTGATAACCATTAAGGAAAGTGCAAGTAATTGTCAAAATGCAACATTTGTTTTTAGGTATGTTAGTAGATAAATTTTGATTTTGATGTTGTAGAAGGATTATATTTTTATTTAATTATATTTTTTTTGTTTTTAAGATTTTTAAATGGTGGATAATTGAGTTAAATATTTTTGGATAGTGTATGATTAGGTAGATGTCACATTTTTTTTGGGGTCTGGGAATAAAGTTTTTGGAAAGATTAAATTTAAAAATGTTAATGGATCCGTTTGTTGTGGGCCTTTGTATATTAGAAATTTGGGCCATGGTGTTGTTAGTACATTGCACACTTTACGGACAAAATGGAGAACGCAATTCCGTCTAAAACCATATATAAACACTAACAATTCTTCACGGCCATCATAAAAAAGAAGAAAAAAAAACTGACAATTTTTCAACCAAAAAAGAAAAGAAAAAAAACGCTGACAATGTCTGTTCCTTTGACGAAAAAAAAAAACTGAAAAACAAAAGCACAGGAGTTGTTTTTTGAAAGAGTTTTCAGTTTTTTAAATTTTTGAAGAGAAAATTGAGCAGTTTTTAATTTTTTTAATTTTTCCTTTATAAATTTAAAAAATTAAGAGCAGTTTTCGACAAAATAAAAAGTCTCTCAATTCTTTTCCTTCTACTCGTGTTTATTCAGTGTGTCTTTCTGACCGAAAGCTATTCGATCATCTTCCACTCGTGCACCGCGTGGAGTTATTAAAAAAACAATAAAGAAATGCAATGATATCTCAATTATCATCTCAATAAATGAATAATTTAATATATAATTTTTATACTGCATAAAATTATTCTCAAAAGCTAATAACAAGTTAAAAACCAGTTAACTAGTTAGAAGAACTTTGTCAATCAATAATTTATTCAATCGTGTAAAACAACCACGTGAAAATTTGATTGAAAAAAAAAAACATAGACTTCAATATCTACCGACCAGCAACAAGACATGAGCTTTAACCTTGAACAAAGGAAAAGCCTGTTGAAGAGAAAAGAAAGTGGTGAGTGAGTTCAAAGTGCATAATAAGAAGGAATATGGGGTTGGACTACTATAAGATCTTGCAGGTAGAAAGGAATGCTACAGATGAAGACTTGAAGAAAGCTTACAGAAAGCTTGCCATGAAATGGCACCCTGATAAAAATCCAAACGATAAGAAAGAAGCTGAGACAAAATTCAAGCAGATCTCTGAAGCCTATGAGGTACCCTTTTCCACTTCTTCCATCTAGGCTCTATCTATAAAGTTCCCTCAATTTAGCTTCTTTTTTCTACTTTGAGCTGAATTGCTATATATAATCATGAATCATGATCATTGATGTTAGTCCCTTGGTATATGTTCATATACAAGATTAGAAAAGTAAAATCATATATGCTCCTGAATTTCCATTCATTTTTTTGGGGTACTTATTTCTGTTTTATCAATTCATCTCACTCACTTTGTGTGTGGGGTGTTGATGTGTTGACATAGAATTCTGACTTGCTATATTAATGGTTTTTTATGAAGGTTCTAAGTGATCCCCATAAGAGAACAATTTGTGATCAGTATGGAGAGGAAGTCCTTAAAGGCCAAGTGCCAAGACCTGATGCTGGTGGGGCTTCATTCTTCCATGCTGGGGATGGCCCAACAATGTTTAGGTTCAACCCCAGAAATGCAGAAAGCATTTTTGCTGAAGTTTTTGGTTTTGCAAGCCCTTATGGAAGTCCTTATGGAGGAATGGGATGTGGGAGGGGAAGGGGCATGACGGGTGGATCTTGGGTGTCAAGATCTTTCGGTGGAATGTTTGGCAATGACATGTTCAGTTCAGTTGGAGAAGGCAGAACCACAAGTCAAAGTCCACGCAAGGCACCTCCCATTGAAAATACACTGCCTTGCAGCCTTGAGGAACTCTATAAGGGAGCTACCAAAAAGATGAAGATTTCAAGGGAAATTGTGGATGCAAGCGGGTAAATAATCTTTGCTTGGCATTTCAATCTCGTATAATTTGCTGGTAAATACCAAAAAGATGAAGCTTAAACTGTTTTTAGCTTTTGAGTAGAAGCTGGTATGAATAGTTTCTACAAAAAGTGATTCTTTTGGTTGAAGAACATCACTTTTATGTCAAAATTATCTAAAACAAACGCACCCTATAGTTGATGTTTCTCACTACTAAATTTCATGAATAGAATGAGTCCCTATCGTTGGATTTGTTAAAGACTAAAGTTTATGTTGAGCGGAAATATATGCGATTCCCACTTTAGATAGTAGTTAGATTTCTTGATTTGTTGGATTTCCTCCTTGTATTGTGGTCGTTGGGTGGATCATCAGTTGACTTCTATAAGAAACAAATATTTTTGCAGTCTGCACTTTTTCTCCTCACCTTGCCCTCTCTTTTCCTTTGGATGGGGTGTGATAATTGAATTTGGATTTGTGTGCATACTCATTGACCTGAGCTAAACATGATCATTGTGCTGTAACAAAAAAATGGTCAATGTGTGTTTGTGCCATTACTCATCGTTGACTGTGGAGTTGCTAATGATTGGAACATGCGTAACGCCACCATACCTCAATAGGTAGGCGGCATTTCTTCAGGTTGGAGCAATGGGCTGTGGTTGCCGCTATCATTGGGTTGTGTATTATCCAAATATCTAGATATGCATGGAAGTGATTGTGGTCATTCTAACATTTATGATTTACCACTCACCTGTGCGAAGTGTGTCTAGCATGCTCCCTGAGCTACCGTTGTTCTAGTAATGAAGTTTACTAAGGTGGTTTTTTGATGCTGATTGAAGTCTGGAATTTTGAAGGAGCAAGAATTTGTTCTTCAATTTGTCACAATGTTGCCTGTGCCTATGAGAGCAACCACATTGATCTAATTTCTCTGCCTATATTTCTGTTTGCAGGGAAGTTTTGCCTGTGGAGGAAATCTTAACCATTGAAATCAAACCTGGCTGGAAAAAGGGAACAAAAATCACTTTTCAGGGGAAAGGAAATCAGCAACCAAATGTCATTGCTGCAGATATAGTGTTTATTATTGATGAGAAGCCTCACAGTATGTTTACAAGAGATGGCAATGATTTGGTTATGACAGAAAAGATATCGCTTGTGGAAGCTGAAACATCAACAAGCTACACTGTCCATCTTACAACTCTAGATGGCAGGGATCTGACCATTGCCATAAACAATGTGATTCATCCAAACTATGAAGAGGTTGTCCCCGGAGAAGGTATGCCAGTTCCAAAGGATCCTTCAAAGAGGGGTGACCTTAGGATCAAATTCAACATACAAGTCCCAAACAAGATCGATGCTGACGAGAAAAACCAGAACTAAGAAATTTGTGGTGCCATAATAGTGCGGCAACCATTGCAAAGTATATGTTGTGTATATTAGTCTTTCATTGTGCTCCCATTTTTACTTTTACTTTTTCCTCCTGCATTTTAGATGGCTGTTGTTTTTGTGTCTAGTGTGTTATATCATCCATGCAAACCAAACCCAACAAAGTTAGATTGAGGATTACGATTTATACAGAGACTTGAACTTCTTGTAGTCGTAACATGCGCTGTTCAATTAAACCGAGCTTGATAGTTATGTGATTCTGGTAATGAATTGGCTCCATAAAGAAAATAAATACTGTTAAAAGGGAAAGAGTGGGAAGGGAATAAAAGGGATAGATTTGTGACAAAAGAAAAAGAATCCAGACAGATGCAGAAGCGGGAGCTATACGGTGTAGCCTAACAAGCCAGCCTCCAGTAGGTTAAGTGATATATGAGACTCACTTTTTCATCCCTTCATATGTTTCAGTGTGTATACTTATTTATCTCTAACTATTCCAAGCAATGAAAAGATAATGAAGGTGTAATAAGGATTTATTAATTAATGAGTATCTATTACAAGGGGGCAAAAACAGGAAGAAAATAAAAATAAAAACAAAAACAAAACGGAATGGGGTCGGCTACCAAGGCCCTCTGCTTCATCATGCTTAAACATACAAGGCTCCATTTTGCATGGATCATATACACTATAAATGTGCTCAACCATAAACTCTTCAAGCCTCACATGACCTGAAGCTCAGGTGCTTATAAAGCTGCAATTATCAAAAATGTAATGCAGCCTTGAGATACAAATCCCTTCAATGATTAATTAAAAATGGATGTTCTAGTCAGAAGAATCTTCAGATACGGCCGAGTCTGAGCCTTCTTCATTTATGACTCTATTTGCCATGCCATCTGAACCCTCACTCAATACATCTGCTTCTGAATCCTCCTCTTCATTCTCTTCAATTCCAATGCCATTATCATTATCATTGTCATTGTCATTGTCATCTTCAGAAGCATCCATATCTTCATCACTCATTCCAACAAAATCCCTACTCCATCTGTTGGGTGGGACACCATTAAAACCTACTTCCCAGTTTCCTTGACCATATTCCACTGCTTGGGCATTGTCATCAGATTCCACCTCTTCAGCACTGTTACTATTTTCATCAACCCCAATGTGGACAGGAGTCACGGGACTTGCCTCCTCACCATCCCATTCCTCATCCTCTCCCCTCAATGGCTCTCTACCAATCTTAGGGCTATGACTGGCAGCTGTATGGCCCAGCAACAAATCTTCAACAGCTCTCTTTTCCACTCTCCGTTTCCTGACTGTTCGGCGACCACGTCCACCAGCTGGTCCTTGTTTTCCTTGTCCCTGCTGTTTTAATTTGTCACTTAGATTCTCGGCAAACTTTACCATTCGGCGTCCAGTGTCTCGTTTGGATTTGCACATTCTTTTTGACAGCTTTTTACCCCGTCCTTTATCATTAGACCCTCGTCCACGTTTGTTTCCACTTCGTACATTTTTCTTGGAAGCAGGTTTATCTTTAAAGAATACATCATGGACTACCTCTACTGGTTCAACCTCCCTATTAGATTTGAAGGGATATCTTGAAGGAAGCTTCTGCAAGATAATAATAGATAGTTAGATGCTTCAAGTTTCATCATATTATCATGAACCATTGCCCCTTTACCCATGCGCCCAGCATAAACAAAAGGAACATGTATTTAAAGGAAATCTGACATCCAATCTGCTTTTAGCATTGGACAAAATAAAACTATCTTTCATGATAACATCAAGCCCTATTATTGAAGTTCAGATTATAAGCAGCCTACTAAAAACAATGAAAAAAGAAAGAGACTCACTATGAATTCTCTAGCTTCTTTCTCTTTGTACAGCTCGGGTCTCTCAAGCTGTACATAATTGATAGATGAATCAATCTCAAAAAGCCTGAGGGACAGAGCAGCAGTGGTATGTGGGACCCATGGAAGTACGGCAACTGATTCAGGATCAGTAGAAGCATTTGCAACCCCATCTAACATATTGCTCAATCCCAATAGTTCGTCTGTTGTAGAGAAGTTTGATGACAAGAAATCTCGCCGTAGAGCCCTCTCAAACAGGGTCAATATCTGCAAAATGGGTAGTTTAATTTAGAAATGTCTGAGTAGACATCAATTGTCAATTTTTAAAATGATACAAAGATGTAGAAGACAAAACTTTTAAGAATTGAAATGGCAATAAACCTGTAAAAGTTCCTCAATAGAGGATGATTTGCTCAACTTCATGCCCCAATGCTTTCTAACATCATCCGTCCAAATTGTTCCAAATGCATCAGGCAGAACAGATGCCTGTAACTCAAACTGTGAATACAATATACTCCTAAAACTTGAAAATAACAGGACAAAATGATAGGGTCGAAAAATAACATTTCAAAATTTAATGGATAGGCAAAGTTCAAGATCAGGAAGTTACCATCAACTCACCTCAATACAACCCAACAGGACCTTAAGCAATCTTGTCCGCAAGGGAATAGAAGATTCCAAAATACCAATATCTTTGGATAACTTTTCTCCACAATGAAATGCATGCTTAGAAAAATTAAACCCATTATTGGCAGGAAAAGTCCGGTGACAGGATTTGCAGTGGGAGTCTTCAACAAAATAAGGGTTGAGACAGATATCACAAATTTCCACCTGAGGTTTGCTTCTCTTTATCCCATATTTCATTGCACATAATATTGATTTATTATAGCACTCTTTCCACATCCACTTTTGAAAATCTTGATACCTTCTTAAGGCAGCTTTCTTTTCACTCTCACTTTTTCCAAGCTCAACTTTGAAGGATGATGAGATTTCTAATGTATCAGAGTTCAAGCCATGAAGAGTACTGCTGGGACTGCCAGATCCAACATGGTGATCAAGGGTGGAATATGTTTCACTATCTTCACTTTTTATGGAAACTTCACCTCTGCTTCCTAGTTTGGCACATTGTGTATTCCTTCGAACATTTTCTTTAAAGGAATTCTCAATCTTTTGCAACATTAAGCGCAAATGAGACTCCCTGATCCCCCGTGAATCCAGTGATGTCAAAAGAACGTCAAAGGCCTGTACAGGAGTGGAAGAATAAGTAAATATTAACAATTAAGACAATTCCGCAAACATAACATTGGACCCTAAAGATTCAAAAGCATCAAAGATACAATACAATATACATAGTGGGCATCCCAATAAATTAAGAATACATAAAAATGGAACTTCAAAATGAATTGTATGTAAAAATTACTTTGCAAAAGGACAGGGGGCTGTTCAAATTTCAGATGTTATCCTTAAAATGCCGTCGATAACAGTTAGGTACATTGATGGATAACAACAACAAAAGCCTTTTTTCCACTAGGTGAGATCATCAACATGAATCAAATAATGTCATTACATCCTATTGATATCAATGGGAAAAGAATTATTCATAAACTCAACAGAGGGAATGTCTTTGAATGTCAGGAAAGGAGACTTCCTGTCACCCTGAGTCCCAAAAATAAAGATATTCCAATTGCCAACCTAAGAACTAGACTAATTGGGCTTACAGTCATCAACCCCACTTATGTGCATATTTAGTAAGCTGGGCAGTCATCAAAGCATGCACTAAAACATCAGAAATGTGTCAAATCCAATGAAGAATTTAGTTTCACAGTGAAATAAATATGTCAATCAATGGAATACTGAACAAACAATTTACCTCTTCAGAATCAATAAGCCCCCACTTGCCATCATGATTTTCAACAAAGATCCTGCCAGAACCAGGATCATTGCTAGAAGTAGATGCAACAAACTGCCAATATCGATTTCGTCTGCGATCTTGACCAAGGGGTAGAGACCTGTAGACATACATCTCCTCTGCTATGTGGGCAATATAAGATTTCAATTGTGAACGTGACCTTTTTGAATATTGTGCAGGTACCTGAGACTGAGGGTTATCTGGACCTGTGCCTGTGCACACATCCAGAACTAATGAGGACTTCTCAACAGGCACAGGAGTTGCCTTTTGGTTTTCTGCAGTACTGGGTGATGCTTCGTTATTAACATTGCTAATGTTAATGTCAATCATTGGGCTTTGGTTTCCGTCTGCAGCAGGATATGTGTACTGTGTTTCAACTTTATTGCCAATAAGTGATGGAAAATCTGATTTATTAATATTATCATCTTTCAGACGAACTTTATCTATCTGTGCTTCAGCCCACATTTGCTTCTTCAGAGCATTTGCTGCTTCCAAACGATCCTGAAAAACTCTCCACATCAACTCAAAAAACTAAATACAAAAATCAACTAGAAGATATACATTACATGGGATGGTGTTCACCTCAAGAACAACACGGATTGAATTTCCTTCATTTGCCACACCAACCAATGCAACAAAAGCATTTAGACGCTCCTCTACACTGAGATCAGAATATTCTCCTTCTGAAAGCCCTTGAACCCAGGACTCTCCGGACTTACTTTCATCAATTTCCATGTTATCTTGATCAACATTTCTTACATTCAATTCTGCACAAGCAGCAGGTTGTCTGGCAACAGAACTAGGACCATCAGCTTCCTTGGAACCATTCTCAGGAAAGTGAGGCTGACTGGTTTCAAACTCATTTTGAATGAGTTCTACATCATTACCCAAATTTTCTTTCCCATTTGATGCGCAAATGTTTGTGTTATCATACTGTTCAGAATTCAGGTTTGCATCTGAAGGATTTACTAGATCATCAATGTCAGGATCCTCATCAACTTCATCACTATCTGACCCTTCTTCTCTTTCAACATCATCAGCATCTTCAGCAGCTGGAAACCCATTTTCAAATATCTGAATTTTCTTTCTTGCTGCAGAAAGAATGGACTCAGCATCAGCAGGGTCCTTTCTAAACGCAGCACGTACTCGATAGGTTGATGGAGCTATTCTTTCGAAAAGCTTAGTATCTCTTGTCAAAGCAACAGAAATTGATGCTTCAGGCGTCTTGCTGGTTGTAAGGTCCCGAAGACCAGATTTCTGGGCAGGAAAAGAGACATTAGAACAAAGCAGGCAATTTTAAAAAGAACATTTAAAATTAAGATAACCAATTCACCTGGATTTTTTCTGCAAGCTCAAGTACTGTCAAACCCTTGCTACCCTCCAGTGAGAGAACATGAAATGCAGCAAATTTAACTGTTCCTGGAGTTAACCTGTGCCTTGATCTTCGCGGTGCCAACAGGCCTTTCTCTTGCATTTTTGCCACTGCACTTTCAGCTGCAGAACCATTACGAAGTGTAGAAATGATATCTTCAAAAGTTTTCCCCTGCAGTTACAATACATTTTAACCCACTTAATACAACAAAATAAAGATAAAAACCAATTGTTGTTTTAACAGGCATGCGAAATCATAAATAATCAGTGACAATATTCAACGGTACAAAAAGCCTCATAAGGAACCAGCAAACTGTACGTATGTATAAGTTGCACTAAAATATGGAGCGTTCAGGTAACTAAGAATTGAAGCTGAAATATAGAAAGCAAAAAAAAGGAAATGAACCTCATCCTTATCATTTGCATATGACCATGTCATACTTCTTTTCTTCAGCCGTGGTCCAAATCCTGCGGACAATGCTAACTGTCGGAAAATTTCTGGCCATGTCAATTGATTTAAGTTCTTTTGCCAATTTCGTATGTCAAAGCCCCATGCATATGCCTATCATAAAAAGGACAACATTACTGGAGTGGACTATATCAGACAAAACTATATTTAATTTGTTTGAAAGGGATAGAAAAAATTTTAGAAATAACTTACTCCTTCCACAATCTCTGGATGGCCACCTCCAGGATTAGCAGCTCCATTTTGGTTTATTCCTAAGCCTGTAGAAGGTGTCCTTGCAACATCCTCAATGTCCTTTATTATGACCTTAAGAAGAGCAACATGTATCTCACCCAACAATCTTGAATCCTGTGATCAAAATGGTTTGAGTTGAAAATCCAAAATGAGCAAAATGAGTGCATGAAAATAATTCATTTGACAGCACAAATTCACCGGCAAATGCCAGATTGACTTACATAATCATGAAACGCTTGAACAAACTCATCAAGAGTGAAAGGCCATAACTCAAGAACATCAGCAAAAGTAATCAAGAATCTCCAAACCTGAAATACACCACCCAAATTTCAAACTTTAAATCAAGAAGCCTTAATTAGAGCTAGAAAATAAATTAAGTAAAATAAATGTCGATTAATCACATAACAAGAAAAGCAATACATTCGTAGATCGCATTTGCATGATCTTAGTCTAACATACGTGAAGACAAACTTAAATAACCGTCACTGTCTTATAAGGCAAACTCAAGGTGCCGTTAACCCACCATTTCTGCTCATGAAGAGATATACACCACTGTCAGAAACTGTAAAAAGAGTAAGAACTCCCACTCTCACAGGACCAGAGGAAGAGACAACTGTAATTAAAAGCAAGAGTGGCAACAAGAACATACCATGAGGAGGTTGCCAACATTCTGTTCTGAGTTAATCCAGGGTTGGATAGAAAAAGGCTTTCTCAGCTTTACACTCTTAGGTGGGAAAACACACAATGAACCTACAGCACAACAATAAAGTATCAGTTAAAGAACCTCATTCTTTCTTTTTGCTTTATACACAAATGAACATTGAAGGTCCAAAGAACTGCTGCTGTAACATTACAGAAAGCAACATAATGATACATCGCTCACCCCTAAATGAATCAATGTTTTGCAAAGTATTAAGATCAAGATGTATAATAGAGGAAAGTCCCTTGCTTGCTGCTGCCAACTCCATCAATTCCAGCTGTTCATCCTCAATAAGCTCCATCGATTCTTTAGCTATTCTACGGGCAGTTGCCTTTTCAAGGGCAGCTTTCCTTCTCTCAGCCTCTCTCTCTTTGCGAAGCTCTTCTTTTCTCCTTCTTTTCTCGGCCTTTTTTAATATACAACGTGAGAAAAAGGAAAATAGTATACATTAAACATCCTCAGTTGTCTACATATTAACTGAAAGAAGAATACAACCATTGGGCTTATAAATAAAACTTACTCTTAAATGTTCTTTCAGCAAAAACTTTTCCCTTCGTTCCATTTCCCGCCTTTGTTCACGCTTAGATCTTTCCTCTTCTCGTTGTCTCTCACGCATCAACCTCTCTTCTTCCTTCCTTCTTTCACGATCTAGTCTTTCCATTTCTTTCTTCAATCGCTCTTCACTCTAAGAAGGAAATGGAACAAAGAGAGCTAGTTAAGATTATGAAGAATGGAATGACCTTTAAGCTCTACAAAGTCATGGTGGCAGGCTAAATTTATTTCAATAGAACCTTTCGTCTAAGGTTCTCTTGCTTCTCAAGCTCTTTCCGCATCCTTGCCTCATAGGCTTCAACTTCCCTTGCAATTCTGGCATCATCACTCTACATGAATGAAGTTTTTCAGAAAAGCAAATAAATCATCCTTTGCTAAGAATATTATTGTAAGCTTCAAGAGATGAAGAAAATAACATGTAAAATGACACAAGGAAGAAATTACAAGATACCTTTCGCTTCCTCTCGATCCGCAATATTGTATCGTTATGGACAACTTGTCCACCAGATAAAGGATACGGATTTTCTTGGCCAACAATTGGGTGATCAGTGAAGTGGGAGTTCACTCCAGCATTCACCACGTTTGCGTATGATTCCCTTTGAGGGGCAACATCAACATCTCGTGGAGGAGATGGATAGGGAATTCCTTGCTTGTCTTGTTGAGATGAAATGCGAACACGAGCAGAATGACTTTGGGTAGCATGAATTTTGGGCAGGTGTTCATTTCCAATAGGAAAAGGACTTCTGGTAGGACCCTCCATTGGATCATGTAAATGAGATGGGTTCAACTGTCCAAAAGCATCAGGCCGAATGCCAGGCTGGTTAGGAAGAAATGGATACTCAGGTAATGTCCTTGTCATGGCCTGAAATGGAGCTCATTTAAAAATCAATAAATCAAATGAAACAACCAGGCAGTTAAAAGATTATCTTCGTGACAAAACTAGATAAAGGGCACTCCTGACTCAAATAAACCACACACGTATACCAAGTGAAAACCAAAGTCTACACTTCCACATTAAATGTTTTTCCTTTTATGTAATAGCATATAAAGAATACAAGTTAAAGAAACAAAAATGCCTACAGAGTGTGTTTGTTTTAGATTTTTAAAAAAGTGATTATGAAACTTAAATTTTATATATAATTGAAAAAAGCTGAAAACTTTTTCATACGTTACTGTCTGTTAGCTTCTACCCAAAAAAAAAAAACTCAAAACAGAGATTCTTATTAATTTTTTAAAATTATCCAAATATACAAAAAGTGATTTTTTTTCGGGGGTAAACTTTTTCACCCCAAAAAATCCCATCCAAATGCCACCTATATCAATATTCAAGCTGGTATTACCAGTAAATCAATCAGAAAAAAAGTGACAGCCTAAACAGTTTATGACTTAAAAGAATACCCACAAGATGCTGACATTAAACAGAAAACATTTACAAGGAGTACCTGCTCTTCATAAATATCTCAAACAATCATGATTAGGAAAAAAAAAAAAAGTTTTTTGAACATACAGGTCAATGCAATGCTCATTTTACTGACCAAAACACTATGCAATTATATGATATAAAAAACCAACCTTATTTGTTCTAACATCATGTCTTTCATACATTTTACTGTCATAAGCAAGACTAGGCCGCTTCTGCTGTTCTGTAACAGCTGCACCACAAGAAAAATACCAGGAGTGTGAGTAGTCAAACACAGCAAATGCACCCATAAATCAGCCATAGAAATGGCAAGCAAGGCTGAAAATGAACATTCCACCCTCCAGTTTTACAACAATACAGATAATCTAAGAACCACTAGCCACTTCATGAAATAAAATCACAGGTCAAAACTAGTTACACTAAGTCAACAACAGTTCAGTGATACCAAAGTAGATGAACAAAGCAAAGACAGCAAACAATTCAAGCAAACAAAGTTGAGTTGGGACCTGAAATGCACATAAGAGTCTAAGAGAGCTAAAGTCCAAGAAAAAAAAAAAACTAACTAACAACAGACATTACATCACACAGTTCACTCAACACAATTATACTACGACACAGTCTTTATGTAAGCATAGATAGCAAGTAAGCAACAAAGTATACATACCAATGGGTGCCCCAAAAGCACCAGGGGGCAATGGATCAAACTCTACTCCTAGAATGGGTCCATCCTCCCTCAATGGCTGCCCTAACTGTGCCTCCACACAAGCAATTGCTCTAAGCTCCACTATAGCCTGAGGTGACTCATAGTACCCCGGCACAACACCCCGGGCCACCACATTCCGCAATTCTGCCCGGGTAAACGGGCTCGAGCCCGAACCCGACCCGGATCCATATTCATTAACATGCTCATGGCCCAACCTCAGGTCATCCGGGGGAGAATCCGGCACAGGTGGCGCAGGTGCCGCCTTCTTCGCCACCTTCTTGGGGGGCAAGTCCTTCTTGTCCTTCAGCCGCCGGTGGCAGAACCACATCTGTAACTGCCGATCCGACAACCCCAACTTCTCCGAAAGCTCAGCCCTCATAGTCTCCGAAGGGTAAGTCTCCACTAATCATAAAAACAACAAAATTTTCCATCAAAATTAACACATAACTGAAAAAAACATAATTTGAACACACCCGAGAAAACAAAAACCCTTCAATTTCAAAAATAAAAAATAAAATAAAATCACTGCAAACAAATAAAATCAACAAAATTTTTGAAAAACTGAAGAACAAAAAAATAAAAAGGGAAGTGTTTCACTTACAAGCATAAGCTTTTTCCAGCGTCTCAAGCTGAAAGGGGGTCTTCATCTGGCGCTTGGGCTTGCTCTGACCCTCACTCGAATTCACAATTTTGCTGCTGCTTCCATTGTTGTTGTTCTCATTGCTGTTTTCACCGCCACCACCACCAGCATCATCTTCCATCTTCTGAGTGTTGTTCTCTGCCTCCGAAGCACCTTCACCCTCCATGCTCGAACCCGATCAAGATCGAAACTTCCCCCTCTCTTTCCAAAAACCCTAGAAATCCACAACCCCCCACAAACAAACAAAAAAGGAGCAGCAGCAGCAAGAAGAATGAAAACAAACAAAGCAGCAGCACAGACGAAAAATTAGGGAAACCTAGAAGGGATCGATTTTGGGTGTTTTTGTTTATTTTTTATGTTGCTCTTTTTCTCTCATTGAGGCCTTTCTTCTCTTTTCTCTCTCTCTTGAAATCCAAAATTCCGTGGTAGTCAAGGAATGGAAAGGCATAGGATTATTATCCTCTGAGAGATGAAAAATATAAAAATAAATAACAAACAATTTATCAAATTGGAGAATTTGTGAATGGGGGAAATGATTAAAAAGAAAAAAGCAGCGTGCAATAAGGGATTGATAAGAAAGAACAACGAAATGAAGCATGCAAAGTCAGAAGAAGAATAAAAGAACAAAAACCAAAGGAAAAACAATAATAATAATGAAAGTATTAATCCAAAAACGAAAATAATAAAGCAGAAGCAGCAGCAACAACAACAGCAACAACAGTTGCTCTTGATTACTATAATAACTCCATCACCACCTTTCATATTAATTTCTTTTTTAATAATTATTGATGATAACAATAATAATCTGTTTTTGTTCTTTTTCGTTTTTCTTTTTACGTTTTTATGGACGAACGGTGTGATTGCTTGATGTTCGTGTCAAACAGGACCTTTAACTAAAAAACAAAAACCAAACCCAAAGAAGAATTGCTTTTTCTTTTGTTTAAGTTTCCAATCTTTAAAAATATAAAAAAATGAAAAACAAAATGAAATGTTTCTCTGACTGTCTGACCCTGTGTAAGTGTGTGCATCTCTCTCTCTCTCTATCTCTCTCTTCCCCCTCACGTTGTTTTAATTTGTATGAACTTTTTCTTTTTTTTTTCTGAGGTTCTTGTCTATTCAGGTTTGGTTTTTCTTTTACTGATTCCTTTTTGCTTTTGTTTATTCATGTTTTTTTAATGTAATAATTTTGATGTCAATTAGTGTTTAGGTGGGGGAATTGGAGAGAGAAGAATTACTGAATGTTTGTGTGTGTGTTGTTGAAAATTTAAATTTAAATTTAAATGTTGTGCAATGGATTTGGTTCTTTGAAAAGTTTGTCTATGTTTTTTGAAGGTTCAATGTGGTAGTGAATGCGATTTGGGATCTTAGGCGTGCGTGATCGAATCGATGTTTGAGGTTTCGTGTTGTTGTGGGCCCCGTTATGATGGCTGTAGCTACCTCACATCATTAAATGGGCTTCTTCTCATTGGACTTCCATTTTTCCTTAGACTTAGTCTTTCGTTATATGGGCCATCCATGGTACTCTGCGGTGATCATCCAATCAGAAAATGGCTCTGACCCAAAAAAAAAAAAATCAGAAAATGGAGAAAGGTAAAGGTTGTTTTGCTTTTTAGCAATTCTACCCTCCGAAGCAGAAAATAAAAAGGAATTTGATTTTATTTGAGTAAATAATTTATTTAGGTATTTATGTAAAAATAATTTTAAAAAATAATTTATAAATAAACTATTTTATATTTAAATAAGTAATAATAAAAGTGTTTATTTTTAGTGTTTTAAAAAATATTTATTAAGAAGCTGAATATTTTAAGCCGTGTTTGAAAAGTATTTTTCAAAACAGTTTTCAATTTTTAAAAATAAAAAAAAAATACTTGTTTGGTAAATTGTTTTGTCAAGTTAGTTTTAAAAATGAAAGAATAGACTATGGTTTTAAAAAACTAAAGATAGGAAACACTTCAAAGTTGTTTTTGTTCCTTTATTTTGAAAAATACGCTGGTAGTTTTGTAAATATATGGTTTTATTATTGTGATATACTCTTAAATCCTCACATTTTGTTAAAACAAGCGAAAGCCTCTTTTTCACTGCCATTTTCTAACACTAGAGCGTGCATGACTAGGTAGCTGCTGACAAGGTGGAGGATGTGACGACAACGTAATGGTTCGTGCTTCTGCAGATCTGGAGGCCAGTTGGGGTTCCATCATAGTGGTGGTTCGAGGACTGAAATGCGGCATGGTGACCATGGTAATTGATGCAGGTTCACGGTATTGCTGAGTGATTCTTGCAGTGGAAGAGGTTGAGGCATGGTGTTGATGCAGAGAAGTAGCACAATGGTGATTTGTAGGAAAGAATGGTATTGCGGTTGTGCACGGCAGCTCAAGGCTTGACATGGCGGCTTTGTGGCAACACGATGGTTGTTGCTATAATGAAGAAGATGATAGTTGTGCTGGAGTTGTGATTTGTGAAGGTGACTTGGCACCACCTTCCTTCACCTTGTTTATAGGGTGGCACATTGAAAAGAAGAGGAATGAGGAAGGTCATTGTGTGGATTTTTTTCATATTTTGCAGGGAAGTGAAAATAGAAGAAAAAATTGGAGTAATCAACCATTGATATGAGTTTTCATTATTGTGCGAATTGAATTAGCAGAAGAAATCAAAAGCATTAGAACCTTCCTGAAGTGAAGCAAGGGGCAACATTTTTTGAGCCAATGATTAGAGTGTGCAATGTGAAAACAATCAAATTTTTTTATTTTTAAAATATGTGTGCCAAACAAATTTTCTATTTTGTCATTTCTAAAATTTATTATTAAAAATAATTGCCTAGTAGATCATTTTATTCTTTTCACCTAAAAACTATTTTAAAAATAGAATTATCAAACAAGTTTGTTGGTTTTTTATTTTTTAAAAATGAGTTTAAGTTTGTTTTGTAAAACAATTTTAAAAAATAAAAACATATAACATTTTCAAACAGGTCCTTAACTTCTCAAAACATATTAAATTTTTTTTTCAAGAAATAATAAGTTGCTTAACTAAACAACACAAAAAATAAAAATGTAATTTTTAACTTTCAGGAACTTAAAAAAAAAATTATAAATTGTACTATCTAAACGGTGCTTTGTCCAAGTTATGTCACTTGGTTTAATGTTTGATTTAGAATATTTCTGGTTACTATTTTTTCTAAAATCAATTCAAGAACAATTACTTTACCTAATAAAAAAAAGAATAATTACTTTAAGTTAATTGCAACGAAAAGAGCATGGCTAGTTTTCTTTTTTATGATGTTGTAGACTGATGCATGATTGCTTAATAGTTTTCCATTTTGAAATGCAAGGCAATTTGGGATAAATTCAACATTTTTCAAAAAAATTGTTGGATTGTACGGGGTTTAGTGGTTGTTTTTTTTCATGAGTTTATGACATTGTCACGCGAGTTGGTTGGTGTGACGACTCTTTCCAAGTTCTTGAAACTTAGTCGAATTGCTATTATATATATAATATACATGACACAGAAGGATCCAACAAACAAAGGTTTTCATGCGTTGCTTGGACTGATAAAATAAGAATATTCTATAAACATCACTATATAAGCTTGCCATTGGGGAAGAAATCTAGTACTCGTGAAGTTTAACATTTTGACCAAAAGATTACGACTACCCTATAAACATAACATTGGAGGTTAAAATAGTAGACCTAAGGAAAGGGGTGATTGACCCAGCTGGCTTTAAGCTAGAAAACTGTAAAAGGTAGTACTAATCTCCTTAATGACGTTATTGTTAGCTTTCAATGCTTTCACACTAGCTTAAGGAGCTCTCTTCGTTTTTTTTTGTAGTCTGGGTCTAAGGAGTTCCTGCAGTTGTATGGGAATCATGGAAACAACGGTTTTTATTCAAGCCCAAGTCTGACGTCTGCCTCAGGCCCAAAAAGAAATCAGGCCCACAAATTGCGGCAGTCCAGTCGAAACAGCCTCTTGTGCGCGTTACGCTAAACTAATATTTTGACCAAACGCACTAAACTGATATAATTCGACCAAAAAAAAAAACACAAACTGCTATAAATAGGTACAAAACAACGACAAAGCATTAGGCATAGGAAAATGATGATAAAAAAAGAGTAAAAGCGAAAGCTATTGCACTGTACAATTTTACTAGTACGATGACCATGTTCCACTCCCCACAAGGTAACAATTCTTTGCTTCTCGATATATTTCCATTAGTTTCTTGAACTGAAGATCTTTTATATTGATATTTTATTTTATTCGGAATGGTTTCAATGAATTGACGGGTAACACGGCTCTCTCTAGCAGCTTGAGGCTTCATTGTTACGCCGCCCTTTGATTCGCCCGACACCTGTTTGATGGAATGCGTCAACCAACTTAACTTTGTCCGTAAATACAAACTCCAAACTTGGATCAATCAATTGCTGGCCCTGGTGTTCATGCGTGCTGCCATGACTATTGCTTGGTGATGACTGTTGTGAGGAGCTGGTATTACGAGTTTTCAAATTCTGTCATTTTTGTAGCGTCATAAAAATTGGAGATATGGGCACTAAAACATTGTTCAAGTGGCCAAAGCAAATTACAAATTCCCTAGTTGAGCAGCTAATAAAATCAGAAAAGGACATGCACAAAGCTCTTCTTGTGTTTGACTCGGCCACTGCTGAATACAGTAATGGGTTTCGTCATGATCACAGGACTTTTGGTCTCATGATCTCTAGGCTGGTCACTGTGAACCAGTTCAGGTCTGCAGAAGGAATGCTCGAGAGAATGAAGCAAGAAAATTGCAATGTTACTGAGGACATATTTCTAACTGTGTTAAGAGGTTATGGACGGGTGCATAGGCCACTTGATGCTATGAGGGTTTTCCGCAAGATGGAAGATTTTCAGTTGAGGCCAACCGAAAAGTCTTATGTTACGATATTTGACATTCTTGTAGAGGAAAACCATGTAAAGAGGGCTTTTGGCTTTTACAGGGAGATGAGAGAAACGGGCATTCCGCCTAGTGTTGTTTCCCTCAACATTTTGATCAAAGCCCTCTGCAAGACCAATGAAACTATTGATGCTGCTTTACAGATATTTCGCGAGATGCCAAACCGAGGATGCCAGCCAGATTCATATACATATGGCACATTGATTAACGGGCTGTGTAAACTGGGAAAAATCAGTCAGGCTAAAGAACTATTTGATGAGATGGAACAGAAAGGATATGCACCTTCCGTTGTTGGCTATACTAGTTTGATCCATGGCATGTGTCAAGCCAATAATTTGGATGAAGCTATAAGATTGCTTGAAGATATGAAAAGAAACAGCATTGAGCCAAATGTTTTTACTTATACTTCTCTAATGGATGGTCTATGTAAAGGCGGGCATTCATCACAAGCATTGGAGCTGTTAGAAATTATGATTAGAAAACGTCATTTGCCTAACATGGTCACTTATAGTACTTTAATTAATGGATTGTGCAAAGAAGGAAAGCTTAGGGAAGCTGTGGAGATTCTTGACAGGTTGAGGCTTCAAGGATTGAAACCAAATGCAGGGCTGTATGGGAAAATCATAAGGGGCTTCTGTTCTGCATGCAGCTATCAAGAAGCTGCTAACTTCATTGATGAGATGCTGCTTGGTGGTATCTTGCCTAGTCGAGTAACTTGGAGCCTTCATGTTAGAATGCATAACATGGTGATCCAAGGCCTTTGTAATAATAGTGATCCCACTCGTGCATTTCAGCTGTATCTTAGTACACGTACTAGGGGTATTTCCATTGAAATTGGCACTTTTGACTGTTTAGTCAAATGTTTTTGCAAGAGAGGAGACCTGCACAAAGTTGCTCGGATTCTTGAGGAGATGGTATTAGATGGCTGCATCCCTGATGAGGGAATATGGAATGCAGTAATGGTTGGACTTTGGGATCGGAAAAGAGTTAGAGAAGCCACTGAGCTACTACTTGCTGATCTGACACAGAAATTTGTTGAAGATGAAAGTTGAAGTTTGTGGATTCATATGAGACAATAAGCAAGATAAATTGTTAAGGTAAGATTCATTTCGTTTAGGAGAAGCGCAGACAATCAATTCTCCATGAAAGAAATTGGCATAAAACCTTGCTTGCTTGATCAGGATAGCTTTATAACTTGTAATGATTGAATTGATAGATAATTCTTTCTTATGCTGGGTTTAAATTCATTAAACAGAACTATTGAAAAAACTTGAAAAAGAAATTTGAAAAAAGACTAGGAATTATAGAATTGAAGTAATTCTTTCTCACATATTTTGGTATAGAGAAAAATACAATTTATAGGCCTATTGTAAGGACTACCTAATAAATGTGTAAGATACTAACTTACCTAGCTATATCCATCATAATAAATGCTTACCTAACCATATCTATCATGATAAATGTTAAAGATAAAAAAAAAAATTAAATGTACGATACAATTCAACACCTCCCTCAAGCTGGTGAATGGATATCTATCATTCCCAACTTGCGTGTAATCTCCTAAAACCGCTTTATGGGTAGGCTCTTAGTCAACACAGCCGCCAGCTATAATCCGGAAGGAACATGTATAGTGGTTGTAAGTCCACTATCCAACTTCTCCTTGATGAAGTGTCGGTCAATTTCAATATGCTTCGTTCTATCATATTGGACAGGGTTATGAGCAATGCTAATAGCTGATTTATTGTCACTTAACATCTTCATAGGAGCCTCATATTTTATCTTCAAGTCATCGAAGATAATTTTTAACCATAGTAACTCACAAATTCCTTGTGACATGGCGTGAAATTCTGCATCCGCACTTGATCTTGCAACAACGTTTGGCTTTTTGCTTCTCCAAGTCACCAAATTTCCTCTTAAAAACATACGATATCCTAATGTTGATCTTCTGTCACTAATAGAGCCTGCATAATCAGTATCAGAGTAGACTTCTATAGAGAGCTTGTCACCACTTTTGAACAATAGTCTCCCACTAGGTGTGGCCTTAAGATATCGTAATATTCTTTCTACTGTTTGCATGTGTCTCATTTGAGGATCATGTATGAATTGGCTAACAACACTCATAGCATAAGCCAAGTCTGGCCTAGTATGGGCCAAGTATATGAGTTTTTCCACCAATCTTTGGTATTGTGCCTTATCAACACTGGAATTCTCTTTTTCACTTCCCATTTGATGGTTTTGTTTAATGAGAACACTAGTAGCTTTGCTCCCAAGCTTCCTAGTCTCTTTAAGTAGATATAGGATATATTTCCTTTGAGAGATAAAGACGTCTTGCTTAGAGTATGCCACTTCTATTCCAAGGAAGTATCTTAACTTTCCTAGATTTTTCATTTCAAATTCAACAGCTAATTTCTCCTCCAAGAGCTTCTTTTCAATTGGATCATTACCTGATACAATGATGTCGTCCACATATACCAGGAGAACCGTAAGTTTTCCTCCAATTGTATATTTAAGGAAAAAAGTATGGTCCCCTTGACTCTGCTTGTATCCAAGCGACATCATGGTTTTTACAAATTTCCCAAACCATGCACGAGGGGACTTTTTCAACCTATACAGAGCCTTTTTTAGCCTGCATACCTTGTTTCTTCCCTTGGTGACATCGTATCCAGGAGGAATTTCTATATAAACTTCTTCCTCTAAGTCTCCATGTAAGAATGCGTTCTTTAGATCAAATTGATACAAATTCCATCCAAAATAAACTGCAAGAGAAAGCAAGGCTCTGACTATATTCATCTTTGCTACTGGAGCAAACGTCTCCTCCTAGTCAATTCCATATGTCTGTATGTACTCTTTTGCAATTAGTGTTGCTTTATATCTATCTAACTCACCATCTGACTGATACTTCACAGTGTATATCCACCTACATTTCACTGATCTTTTATCTTTTGGCCTCTCAACAATCTCTCACATTCCATTTTTCTCTAATGCCCTCATTTCCTCATTCATGGCTTAAACTCGGTTTATATCGTTTAATGCCTCTTGTAATGAGTTTGGGATTTGTATAGAATCAATAGCTGCAATGAAACTTCGATACTGCAAGGAAAGGTGTTTGGAGGCGACAAAAAGAGAAATATGATGTTTATTGGAAGTTCTTTTCTATTTTCTCAAGGAAATCGGTAAATCGTCTAGGTTAGGTTCACAAATATTGGAAGAGTCAGTTTCTTCAGTACTTACCACAGGTTCAGACTCTTGAAGTTGTTACTAGATTATATCGGGTTTATTTCTCCTTTCATATATTAAAAATGGTTTCTTCTGAGCTTCCTCAAGTGGTGTAGTGGAAGACACAACTCTTGGGAACCAGATAGAGTAGTAGAGGACAGTAGCTCTTGGGAACTAGAAGGAGTTAACTCTTGTGATGATGGGAAAAGGAGAAAGGATTGAGGAAGACACGTCTCAGCTTCTACTAGACTCTTTCCCTGAAGCAGAGGACTAAAAAATGACTCGGTTTCACAAAATGTAGCATCCAAAGAGACAAAGAAACAACGACTGGATGGGTGAAAACATTTGTATCCTTTCTTATTCGGAGCATAACCTATGAAAACACATTTGATAGCCCTAGGATCAAGTTTAGTAGGATGTTCATGATGGACATGGACAAAGGCTACACATCCAAAAACCCGAGGCTGTAAACTTTGCATAATTGGAACAAAAGGAAAGTGAGAAAACATAGATTGAATGGGACTGACATTACCAAGGACCCGAGAAGGCACCTTATTAATTAGGTAAGCAGTTGTTAAAACCGCTTCACCCCAATAAGAGTTAGAGACAGATATTTGGAAAAGAAGAGTGCGGGTAACCTCTAATAAATGCCTATTCTTCTGCTCTGCCACACTATTTTGTTCAGGAGTATCAACACATGTAAGTTTATGAATAATGCCATGCTCTTTCATAAGATTACAAAACTGTTGATTCACATATTCCCTACCATTATCTGAACGTAATCGTTTAATGGATTTTCAAACTGTGTTTTAATCATATTATAAAACTGAACAAAGAGTTGAAAAACTTCAGATTTATCCTTCATAAGAAAAAGCCAAGTGACACGTATGCAATCATTAATAAAAGAAACAAACCATTTTGTGCCAATTATATTAGGAATAGATACAGGACCCCAGATGTCAGAATGAATAATTGCAAAAGATTCATCACTTTTATTAAAATTATATGAAAATGACACTCAATGGTATTTAGTAAACTGACAAACTTCACAAGAAAAAGACTCAATTGACTCCTTTAAAAAAAAGAGACGGATCATAGATTTATTAATTGAAAAGGAGGATGTCCTAGATGCCTATGGTGGAACCAAATTTGTGCCGCCTGAGATTTTGAATTTGCAGTATAACATAAGGCTGGTATCTTCTGTTTACTATGACCTTCAGCTAGTGCATTAAGGAGGCAATATAACCCTCTTTGTTCCTTGGCAACTCCAATCGTCCTTCCGGTGGCAAGATCTTGAACAACACAATTTCAATGGAAAAAAGTTAAAACACAGTTAAGATCTTTGGTAAGCTTATAAACAGAGATAACATTACTAGCAAGTTAGGGAACGCGAAGGATATTATTTAAGTGTAAAGAAGGGTGAAGAGAAGCGCTACCAGATCCTGCAACTGAGGTTTGGGAGCCATCAGGTACAGTGATATGGCGTTTTTCAAAAATGGGAAGGTAGGAAGAAAAATGAGGGGTTTTAGAGATTATATGATCAGTCGCACTAGAGTCAATGATCCATAAATCCTTACATTCAGTATTAAATGCATGAAAAAATTAAGAATAAGGAACCTTATCGGACAAGGCTAGAGAGCAAGAGCTAGAAGGCTTACTAGTAGAGCTTATGAGAGATCGTAAGTATGTAAGCTCATCTGTACTAAGGGTAGGAACTTTGTCATCCACTTGAGGAGAGGAGGCATTGTCTAATGCAACCACAAAAGCTCGACTATTTGGCAGGCTACGAAATCCTCCTATGCGGCTAAGAACTTTGTCTTTTCTGTGAAATTTAAACCAAGTCTCTTTAGTATGCTCAGACTTCTTGCAATAGGGGCACCAATGACTATCTCGGGAAGGCCTTGAAAAGGAAGAAGGGGGTCATAGCTTGGCTGTCTTGCCAGTGACCAAAGCTGAACCACTACTGGGTTTGTCATCAAGCATAACTCCCCTACGATTTTCCTCTCCCCGTACAATGTAGAACACCTCGGATATAGATAAGAGTTGCTCTTTATCTAGAATCTGAACTCGAATGGGGTCATATTCTGGAGTTAAGTCAGAGAGAAACTCAAGAACCCTATCCCTATTAACAAAGTTTGTCAAAGTAGAAGTATCCTTGCTACATTCTATCTACAAGTTTTGGTATTGGTCCAACTCAGTCTACAGGCCAGTGAGAACACTATAGTAATCTATTACCGACATTACTCCTTGCTTGGTGGAGAATATTTTCATCTTCAACTCATGACAAGTAGCAATTTCTTGCTTCTTGGAAAAAGTCTTACTAAGTACATCACAAATTGCACTGGAGGAAGTAAAAAATATACAATTCTGACTGATTTCAGGAATCATAGAATTCCATAGCCATGTCATAATAAGAGAATTCTTATTATCCCAAGCCTCAAAAGTAGGGTCATCCTTTTCAGGAGGATTTCCCTCAATGTGGGACAATTTCTGACGACTTTTGAGAGTATGCCGGATAACTTGAGCCCAGTGCAATTAATTTTTTCCGTTCAAGTGGTAAGTTGGATGCAAAAGAGGAAGGTCATTAGGATTTAAAGGTGTAGGTGTAATAGCATCGAAGGTTTTAGGTACTTCCATGGTGATAAGGTGGCCGGAAGAGGTTGGAGTAGGTTAGAAAAATAAGGACGGCGAGAGGTTTGTAACAATGATGGAGAGGAATAAAAAATGGGGAAAAATTCTGGGAAAAAAATGGATAAATAACTGTAGCAATTAAGGCTATAAATGTCCAGCAATGAAGGCTGAAAGGCAATGAAAAAGTGATCAAGCTCCCAGATCAAGAGCTCTGATACCAACTTGAAAAAGAAACTTGAAAAAAGGCTAAGAATTATAGAAGTGAAGTAATTCTTTCTCACATCTTTTGGTATAGAGAAAGATACAATTTATAGGTCTATTGTAAGGACTACCTAATAAATGTGTAAAATACTAACTTACCTAACTATATCCATTATAATAATGCTTACCTAACCATATCTACCATATCTATCATAATGAATGCTAACCATATCTATCATAATAAATGATAAAGGCAAAAAAACATAAATGTATGATACAGTTCAAAAAAATAAAAACCATATTGAATAATATGCCATATAAATAATGAGTTTCAACCTTCAAGTGAATTCACATATAATTTATTCCAAACGTGATAACTCATTGATCAATTAAATTGCTGAAATTGGTTACTGTTGAGAGACAGAGAAAGAGAGGAAGTCATGAGGAATCTGTGTGTTTCAACTACACAACGGAGAGAGTATATATAAATACTGTGCAATAAATACACCATAATTAAAATATATATTTTTCCTAATTACAGATACAATACACTTAATTATAGATATTTATATGTTCTAACAGTTGCAAACATGAATATAAAAAGTGACTATTAGTTTGTTGAAAGCGGGAAGCCAATTCCATGTCTCTTTGTAGGAAATACAACAAAAAACATGCTGCAAAAGACGCCAATGCCCACCGGCAATGCTGTGAGGACTTCCTGTGTCTCATTTGATGGTGCTGGAAAGAAGCAATTTACCACATTCTGATCAAATAATGCAGTTGCTGCAAATACGAAAACTGACATTACTGCATGCATGAAATCTATAAACCGCAGTCTATATTTTGCAGCAAATTCTGGTGGAAGGGTGATTGATCCATCAATGATCCACAAGCCCTTGAATGTGGCGAACCCATAACAGACATTCCCCTTGCTGTCTTTGATGCTATCAGTGAAGCATAACAAGAAGCATGCGCCACCAGAGAGAGCTACAAGCACAGCAGTCATGGCCTTGCTGACTGAGTCACAGTTGCCTAGGTTTGTGAAGATTGGAGACAGAAGCTGGAAGGCAAGGACAGTGCCAGTAGGTAGAAGGTTTGCCAAATTAGCTGTGCTATGAAATGTCTGGCTAATGGCTTTCTGAACCAGGTTCCTCTCTGCTTCCGGAATCTCTGCATTCTGCAGGAGTGGGAGTTTTTCCTCATCATGATCCTTGGAATCACGGGTTTCAACATTGATGTCCATTGCCTATAGTATAGAAAGCCGAAAAGCTGCCTCTGCTTTTTTATCTTTTGATCACCTTTGTCTTTGGAGCAGAAGTTTGTTGAAAAGGCATAACTTTATACGCAGGCAAGCAGGAGCAATTTTGAGTGAAGCCAAAGAGAGGGAAAGGAAAGGAAGAGAAAGGGTCAAGGGAGGTTTGTCATTTCTTGGAAGAAAGACAAACTGAAATCTTGATAAAGCAGTTTTCAGCATATTAGCATTTTGCTAGATTCTATTCAAAAGACATGTGGTAGGAGGTGCGATGTTTTTATTATTATTATTATTATTATTATTTTTTCCTTTAAAGCATGCATGACTGTTATGAATCCAATTTTCTTACGGAAGTAATTGAGATAAGAAAGCTGACTCGTGGAACTTATTTAATTATCCTCAGGGTGAATGTGTATGCTGCCACAAGTGTTAGCGTACCAGTTAGAATTTGTTAGCGCACTTATACCGTTAAATGGGAATAGTACATCATACCGTTAAATTGGAATAATACATCAAACTAATTGTTAGCAAAACAACTGCTACTTTGATTATGTAAATACTAAATTCCACGTGGTTTGCATTGTCAAGCCCTAAATTATTGACTTCCCTACAGCTGAGTTGGTGCCTGAATGAGCATGTTCAACTGGGACGCAATGGCTAGAAACTGGGCTTTAATTTGACACGGTCCAATGTGCATGTGATGGATCCCTTACGGCTTTGTTATTATTACTAGTCAGAAACTTGTGCTATGCACGGTTCATTTAACATAAATTTCATTAACAAATTATGAAAATAAAAATATAATTGATGATAATTGTCTTTTTATCTGTTACATTCACAACTCACAATGCAAGGAGCATAGAAGTATATAAGATCATCAAAAGGAAACTAAAAAATAAAAGTGTGAACACGGTAAATATGTCCCACTAACATACCACTACAAAACTGTGTTTTTCATAAATAAAAAAGGCTCAACCACTCCAGCAACAACATCCCTTTCTTCATTAGCATTGGGAAGATTTGCAAACCGAGCAGGGACACATCATCAAATAGAGAAACACATATCCTGCACTCTATCTATAGTAGCACTATCAAATCATAACCATCATTCCCTATCATAGCCATCACCAATTCACAAAATAGCAACAACATGAAAGGCAGTACACATATAAACCCAGCAACACATAGACCCTTAAACCAATTAAATATTCTCTTAATATTCTCTTATGAACATGCAAAGCAAAGTCTTCCACCACATGTTAATCTAAGCAAAGCCACCAAGCAAGTAATATCTTCTTCATCTACAATTTCATGCGCAATACCAAGTCTTTGGAAAGAGCGTACCACAACACAACCATATAAAGAGCTTGGAAAATGACACCTCAGATAGCAGCAAAACACAAATACCAAGGCTTTTGTGCTAAAGAATGCAGTAGTATAGTCCAAGGAAAAAAAGAGCAAAAAATTCAATGTGAAAGATCCAACACTGAGTGGCCATATACAAGACACATAAGGTGCAATGGGGACAACACATTGCAAGAAACCTAAGCCATCCCCTCTAGCATGGTCGTCAAGGACAGAAAGGGATGCAAAACACTATCTCATACTTGGAACACCCTAGCATATCCATAGCAGCACAACAACAGTGCATAGCAAAAATGGTAATAACCAGCAGCAGCCAAGCATTGTAAATGTACACATAGCTCATTAAAACGAAATCAACATTGTAAGATAGAGACCGAACTACATACAACTCAATTAATTAGAAAAAGACCTATAATATGATAAAATCGCAAATATTATGATGAGAGCATAATTGTATTAAATATTGCCCCCCACAAACATATCCTAGGAGAAAGTTATTCATGAAGATCAACAATACACCAACCATATTGTTACATCTTTACTACAATAAACTTGACTAAACTTATTAGAATTGAACCAAAATAATTAGAAGTGCAAAAATATTTTCAATCATTTTGAAAATATAAACATAACTGTCAATACTAAAATCAAATAATAATCTGAAAATAATACATGGCCGGGATCCTGCTTGCACATCTACTGGAGCACTCTACTCTAACAAAACTCTAAACTAAGCCTTACTTCAAAGTAAGACTCACCACTGAGAACGACTGTGTCTACCAAAACGGAGACTGAGCAAGATCTGTACCTGCATCTATAAGGAGGAAACGAGAGGTGTGAGTCAACAGACTCAGTGAGTGAGCTCTCATCCATCACCCACATGGGACAACCAAGGAATATATCATAATGTAATATACATGCAACAATCATAAATCATTTGATATTTATGTACATAATCTCATAGAACATGTATCTCTATATTCATACATTCATAGGAAAACATCTCTAAATTCTTACTCCAGCAAGAAAATCATTTCTCATATATATAATATCTCTTAAATAAAATATTCTCTGAAAACATTAATAACAATACTCTAATAGAGAAACATGGATATCTGTTTACTGACTGTATGATAATGTATCCTCCAGTTACACATGTAAATTATAACATAGCCAATCCTCTATGGGTGCCAGACACAAGCTCCACCCTCAAGGCTTTGTTCCTTCCTCCCAAACATGGGCTCAGGGAAGAACATGTATTTTTTTCTCTATGAGATTGCCCCTAAGGACAACTTGGTACCAAGGTTAATGATCATCTTTCCCAGCCATTAACTTACTGTTTGTTTTTTTATAGCTATCGTCTTAACTAGTTTGTACTTAGTTCATATAATCTGAAATCTCATAAAATCTCTTAAAGCACTGAAAATCTGAAACTCTATTATGTACTCTAATCTAGGTATCAAACTTTTTCATACATAAATATTCTATTATTTGGAGTCATCAAGATAATTCATAAAATCTCTAATATATATAAAATCATTTAAATCTAAAACTCTTGGAACTCTGAGAGCTCTAGACTCATATAACTCTAACAACCTAACTTTAGCATAACTGTAACTGTGAAATCATACCTAAGAGATCACCCACTTGAAGGCATTTCGATTTCAAACTCACAGAATATGTATCTGACAGTTGTTACGAATCATGCTGAGTTTTACACTTCTGAGTGTCATAAAAATTGGATTTACAAAACCTCATTTCTCAAGCTAACATCTCTTTATATCTTAATAACTCTAATATTATATTAAAACATCTTTGCTTGATATTCTTACTAAAATATCTTAACTGATACTCTAAAATCACATTTCAAAATCTCTAGCCTTAAAGTATAAATATGTCATAGCTCTTGAAACATGTTGGATATATTAACAACTTATTAAATCATATATTCTTGCAATAAATCTCTTCATGAATATATAAAACATTTTCATAGCACTCCATTCACCAATCATGGTCTCATGGTTTTCTAAAACACATAATTCATACTCATTGAAAATCATGCTCTTTGTCTAACTCGCTATACTTGCAAAAATCATCCATATAATCATACTTTCATCTCTAAATTTCATATATAATAAATATTGTGCACAAACATACTCATAATGCTTAAAGGTAAGGCCATGAGTTTGAATCCACTTACTGTTTGGAGCCAGGAGTATGTAGGCACCACTAACTTGACCTCTGAAACCTGGAATGACACCAACAACTGCCATAGAACAATGTAACATTGACTCAAGATTATTCTCCATTAATCTCTAAACAACTCTAATATAGCTCTAATAACATTGGGAAAGCATCTTCACTTGACACCAATAGAAGAAACAATAAAGCCCAAACCATGGAACATGTAAAGGAAAGGAAGAAGATGACAAAACCAACATAAACCCTTACCTTTGATCTTGGAAGGAGAAGGATTGATGATGGATTGAGAGAAAAAGGTTGGAGAGCTCCCTGGAAGGGTTAGGGCTTAGTTTCTATATAAGAAACCTGAGCTTGGGATGTTTTATAGGGGTGGGGATCCCACTTATCAAAACTACATCACTTTCTACTATGCTGACATCGAGTCTGCTTACTGCAGCTAGCGTATTCTGTAGAATTCTACAATAACAACACCCCAACTCCATCCCTTGGCTCTTCACACCACCGGGGCTTTTCTGGCAATACGGATGGGTCCCGGCAAACCTTAGAGCCATACTGGACTTGTCCAAGGATACGTGTACCTGAGGTATCACAGAAGAGGATGTTAATGATGGTGGGTTTGCTGATTTCTAGTTTGATTCGAGGTTGAAGGAGGCTGGATGTTTTTGAGGCGGTGATGTTGTGGTGATCATGGTTCACAGTTAAGGGAAATATGGTTCCTTGAACTCTCATGTAATTGAGACTAAGTTTCGAATTCAGACTATGGAGAATTGGATTCCATTGTCGCCGCCTAGAAAGTGAGAAGAAGTGGAAAGGGCTGTTGGTCGAAGGTGCTTATCGAATTTGACCGGAGTCAATAAAAAAGGGGAATGATTGGCTATTTCTTTCTTCCCCTCTCTCTATGTAAATGAGAATCGAAAACCCTTATCTCTGTGATCCTCCTTATCATTGATGTGTTGTGGCCAGAAAATTATGCGGATGCTCTAATCTTGAAAATCGAAAATTTTTCATAGAACATGCTGATTGAATTTGTCAAACTTTGCTACAAATTTTTTCTACTCCAATGATTCATAAGAAAGGAAATTCTAGAGAAAAGTGAATAGATGATATATATTTTAATGCTTGGAATGATAATGTGTCATTGTGGGTGACTGAAGCAACACTCTATATACATGAGAAGAGCAAAAATGGAGGCTAGGTTTTCATTGTAACGTTTGAAAGGAGAGAATGTGAGTTTCATTAGGGCTATATATCCACGTGGCTCTCACCAAATGTTGTGGATCTTGCAATGGTGAAAATCCATTTTGCATGGATGTTGGGCACTTTCTAATCCACTAATAGAAGAGAAAATAGAAAATAAATTAAAAAAACACAAATTCAATGTGGACTGCTATAAAGAATGAGAGGTTATAAACGTAGATGAGATAGTAGAATAGGATTTTCCCCAATTGTAGCCTTAGGTGATTTATTTTTTTCAATTGTGCCGTTGTACCCATTTTTTTAGTTTTTGTTGTCTGCGTACACTCTTCTTCTTCTATTTTCTCTTTTAATTTATGCAATAGTTGAAGGTTACGATATATCTTTATTTATTCTGATCATTATAGCTTTTAGCGCATATCTGTCTTTTTTCACGTAAAAGGAAAAAAAAATCGCTCTCTTTTTTTGGGTGAAGAAATTTGTAGCATCTCACTTTGAAATAGAGGAAATGTGCTTGATGCCAATACCTAGCCTTAGCCCAGAAAAGAATTAAATAGGAAAAAGAAACGCCGAAACAAATATGAATAGTTGCTGGTCATTACATAAAGATTTGATTCACATATTTCAAGGAAATTATATTAATTTCACGCATGGAAAGAGAAAAAGCGCAAAAGTAAGACTCCATATGGAATTTATGGCTAAGAGGTAAAATTTGGAAAAAAAATTTCTACGAATAAATATAAAATTACACATATATTTCGTGTATGAAAATTTAGAAATTTGTTTTGTTTTCGCTTTAGTTCGATTTGTTTTCTTTACAAGAAAAAAGCGGCGAAAATTCGATTTTTTTTTGATTTTTCCTTTACAAATCTCTGAAAACTAAAAATCGAAACTGAACTAAAACCTAAAAATTCAAAGCAAACGGGCCCTTATTTTTCACTTTTACCACCATAACACCCACAGCCCAAAAGAAACAACCTATTGGGCTCATATGTTGACAGTGTTGGTTTTTACCCAGCTTATTTCAAAGGAGATTTTCGCTAGGCCCATGAAACATGTTTGTCCATAATCATGTTTTAGTTGCCTATGATACCCGATAGCCATTGATAACCAAAACTGTTGCTTATAGTAATTCCAAATTCTAATTGAACCAGTGAAGCTCCTCTGTTAATGTCTGAATGCGTTTCCAGACACGTCTCAGAAGGCTTAATGCAAACTTGTTCTCCTCTTTGTTCTGTTGGTGGTTCTCAAATTCACTTGTTTGGTTTTATCCGCAAAAGGCACCATAGGACAAGAAAAAGTTCCCATAAGTGCTGCTGCCGTATAAATAACATCTAACTTTGTTGGGCCATGAGGCAGATTTGGCTGACGTAACTCAGCATCGGCACAGTTCGTCTTGTTTCATCCGTTCCCAACCGCTTCTGCTACCACTCCTTCATCTACAAGGCTCCTTCAACATCGAAATTCTTCCAACAATTTCAAATATCTTTTCTCCTCAAAAAATGATATTTGTACTTATTTAATATCGAACACTATATCGACTCACTTCTTATATACCATAGAATAAGATGTGAATCCTATTTAAATGGGACTCACAGTCCATCTAACGATAGATAAAAAATAAATCAGTACGGTGTCCTATGTTAAGTGAGTACAAATAACATAACTCTTTTTTTTTCCATTGCACATTCCATATATTTTGTGGTCATGTCACAAATTCACTACAATCCAAATATATATAAATTAGGATTGTCTTTAACTTGTGAATTGATATATAAAATGTGTTTTACATCTATCATGCACGACGAAAAGAACATATTTTTTTAAAAATAATTTGCGTGTAATTATCCAACTATTATGTGGTTCTTATTACATTTTATTGCAAAATTGCTTGGAGGAATGTTTAATTGTCAGAATTAAATTCAAATTAAGATTATATGAGTTACTAACCCATGCTTCGAACTTTAAAAATAGGCCTTTCTAAAGTGTCCCGGTAGTGGGTGCATTGAAAAGGTTACAAAAGTTACTATTTTGAAGTCTTAACGAGTGTTGGAGTACTAGTTAAAAAAAAAATCCTTAAAAAAAACCCGAAAAACACATAAATGATAAGTATTTTTAGTTAACCCATAAACGAAATTATTGGGTATATCCGTGTATGTTTCTGGCTTTCTGCCAACAGTTTCGTAACGTGATTCCGACGGCAACAAATGGTAATTGTTTACACTTTACACAAGCTGTTTTTTGAAAAACACAAGACAAACCCCACTTGAGTTTGGGTGGGATCGCAGTTACATGTCAATTTGTGTCGTAAATGCCACTAGCTAATAGTAAATGATTCTTCTAGGTAGAAGATCATTTAAAATTGTTTCAATATTTAGATCCTTTTGCTATGCATGTCTATTATCAAGAATTAATGCTTTTCTAGAAGATGCTTTGCTGTTGGACGGAGCCAGAGAGGATGGGTGGCCATAGAGATATAATTAGTTTAAGTGATTAGGAATATATTGTAAATTAAAGCATCATGCTGGTTTAGATTTGATTAAGAGGGCATTTGTGTCATTACAAATTATAGGTCTATGAAAATCATAAAATATTGGACCATTGTTAAACGTTCATCAGATTAAAGATTAGATGACTTTCTTTCTTGACAAATTAACTTTATATAACTAACCCAACCAATTTGTCCAACAACCTCAACCCACACACACCTTTATTCTATAATCTATAGTAAAAATTCATATAACTATATTGATCGTTATAACAGTTTGATGGATGGTGCGGTAAAAAAAAAAAACCACATATAATTGAAGGAGGAACAGTACTTACGTAAATTTGCACACTTCATATAGTTCCATGCCAACCATTAGATAATGCTCTAATGTCATTGTAACTTTTTAAAATAATCTCTCCTATAATTTATGCACGGATCTTCTAATTGAGTTCTCAAAATAAAATATTTAAAACTCATGTGGCCAATATAGGAGTGGCATATTTCTGCTGTTGGTGGTGCATCAGAAATTTTAGACTTTTCTCTGGAGTGAATACTATATTTTATTCTTATTATGAACGTTATCACTTTGCCGCAAGGAACTAAGAATAATTTTATTTGTCTTTATTTTGTGAAGCTCAATTGAGGACTTTAGCATCTGGTGGAGAAGGTCGCAGCTAGTTACGTCTCTTAGACTCTTACATGATCTCTATTAATAATACATGTCTTTATTTGCCTTTGTTATGCGACAATCACATGATCTCTAGGGTCACCAAAACTACCTTAAGCTAGAATTCTTCAAGACAAAATGACTTCATATGAATCTAGAGGTTGCGGGTTTTCTTTATCTCAAGTCAAGTGGAAAAAACAAACTAATTTTGGAAATGGAATTTTAGTATAGAAAGCTTACTTAATTTATTGAAGGTGATTTTAACAAGATGCAATGTCACAATTTACTGCAATGGAAATGGAGTTGGGAAAGCTAAGAGTAAAGAGCTATACTATCTTCATTGATAGGGTTAGCTCAATATATGATACTCCTAATATAATAGGGGACAAAAAAGAAGAAAAAAAAAAAGCTCGAAGGTTATTGAGTGGACATATATGGAAAAAAAAAAAACTCAGGAGAGTCATTATGATGCAAAAGCTATGTAAGCCATTTTTCGTGTTCTATGCTGACGGAGATCATTAATCATTATAAGATGTATGACAAAAAGACCTTGAGCAGACAAATTTAATAAGTAGTTTGAACTCTCATCATGCCCATATTAATTTAAGTACTTTTGAATATGCAGCTTTATTTGTTTTTTATATATTATTCATTATGGTTTTTAATCTAACTTAAGTTGTCTGGTTTATTTTATTTTAGTTCTTTAGTTTTATGAGGAGGAATCTTGAGGGATATATTTAATGGGATTTTTGCACATTTAAAACAAAAAAAAAATGATTAACTTGATATATGTTCTGTTTTGATAAAAACTCAAAATATGTCCTATCTTTTTTATATATAAGTCATATAAAGGTGGTGCGAATTGACATTTGTGCATAAGTCGTGCAAGCTTGAAATGACTTATGTACTAAACTATAGACCATAGTTTTCAGACTCGGACTGGTGATCGACTCAGTCGAGGCACCGGGTTACTGGGTCATTGTTCAATCGGTGGGTCACTGGTTGAACCGGGTTTATACAAAAAAATATAAAAATATAAATAAAATACAATAAAATGACAACTAATTAACAATTTAATACTCTTTAAAGGGTCCAAATATAAAAGTATAAATAAATAACATAAATTCCAAAATATTATTCACATTTCACATTTTCAAATCACAATTGACAAGTTCAAAACATAATTATACAAGTAGACTCACAAAATTTTACATCACAAATTCATAAGTTATGATCATACAAATAAAGTTATTACATTTTTCTATAAGTCAAATTAAATTTTTTTTTAAGGTTTTTGAAAAAGTCATCATTTAGAAAAACAAAGCAAAAAAATAAAAAAAATAAAAAAGCAAAAAAAAAACCCGACCGGTCCAATCCGGTTCGATCGGCCGAATCAAATTGGGTCGCACCGGTTTTGATGTGGGACCAATCCAAATACTAACTCGGACCGATTTCACGACCGATTTTTAATATTATGCTATAGACACATCAGCGCATAAGTCGCACCAAGCTGAAGTGACCTGCACAAAACATAAGTCTCACCACCCAAGGCTCACAGAACATAAGTCACCCAAGGGTGGTGAGACTTATGTTCTGCGGTCACATAACATAAGTCATCCAAGGGTGATACGACTTATGTTCTGTGCTTGATTGCTCCAGTTTGGTGTGACTTATGCACTGCTAGTGCCTACAAATTCGCATAGAAACTGTTGGTTGTTATATACTAATTCATTGTAATGGAAAATTTATAAATACTACAGAGGGGAGTTACCACAGTAGCAAAGCTAGACTAAATTTCACCAAAAAATTAAAACAATAAATTACACAAAAAAACTAAAACAATATATAAATGAAACTAAATTTTTTAAATGAAATGAAAATGGTATACTAGATCAATAAAAAACAATAAACTACAGCACTAAATTTAAACTAAACTAACCAAATAAACTGATTAACTAAACAAAATAAAATTATACTAAATTACACTAAACTGAAATTAAACTAAAATGATAAATTAAACTAAATTAATCAAAAAAATAAAACAATAATAAATTACATAAAAAATTACTAGTTCTTTGAATCTGCTAGATATGTGTCCATTATCATTATAACAGTTGAGATTTTGTTATTTCAAACACAATGGAAAAAAATACAATACAGTGAAGAGTCTTTTAGAAAAAATATTAAAAAAAGTAATGGAGCGATAAAATCTCAACCGTTATGATGATGATAAGTACATATCTGACAGATTCAAAGAACTGGTAATTTTTTGTGTAATTTATTATTGTTTTAGTTCTTAGATTAATTCAGTTTAATTTATCATTTTAGTTTAATTTCAGTTAAGTGCAATTTAGTATGATTTTATTTTGTTTAGCTAATTAGTTTGTTTGGTTAGTTTAGTTTAAATTTAGTGATGTAGTTTATTGTTGTTTTGTCGATCTAATATATCATTTTCATTTCATTTAAAAAATTTAGTTTAATTTATATATTGTTTTAGTTTTTTGTGTAATTTATTGTTTTAATTTTTTGGTGAAATTTAGTCTAGTTTCGCTATTGTGGTAACTCCCCTATGCAATATTTGTAACTTTGCCATTGTAGTAAACTAGTATATAACAGCTAACAGCTTCTATGCGAATTTGTAAATACGAATCGTAAAGTCGTAAAATTCTAAACAACTGAAGATAGAACATAAGTCACACCACCCTTGGATGACTTATGTTATGTGAGCATAGAGCATAACTCGTACCACTCTTGTTTTGTGCAAGTCGTTACAGCTTGGTGCAACTTATGTACTGATATGTCTATAATTTAGTATATAAGTCGTTTCAGACTTACACCACTTATGTATAAAAGTCAATTTGTACCAGCTTCGTTTCAGACTTAATAATTTTTTTATTTTATATATGCAAAAATCCCTATATTTAATTAACTACACAATACTTTTTCTTTGGGTTTAAAACACATAAATATACTTGCAATTTCTGTTTCTCCTCCCTCTCTGCAAAGAAACATATTATGATGAAGATGCAGTCATGTAGGAGAAGTTAAAAATCAATGATTTTTCCGAGTGCATTTGGCTTTTTCTCAAATCTTGAGAAAAAAGTGATTTGAAAATTTCTATTTTCTCTTATGAAATAACCATTTTTTTCCGATAATATTGAGAGTCGATGAGAATTGGCCATGAAACTTGGATGATTATCATCACTATTATCTTAATCACTACTCTAAAATTGTGTCTTTATGGATTAAGAAATTGCTGGCCCCAACCGAGTGGACCCTTACGGTGACTCCTTGCTTGTAGTGTTGGACAAATTGAGGAAATGTAAATCATCAATAAGCGCTTATTTGCAGAAGAGAGGCAACATACATCAATCACTTTGATAAAAGCTTTAGTTATCCACTTTATAATCCACGTTTAATTTCAACTTCACTAACTATTTTAATCATGAGGGGAGGGAGGGAGAGAGCAGAGATTTGTAGGTGAAGAGATGATGAGTTGCATGGACTGTAAAAGTTTAACCGGTTCTTTACGTTACAAAGCATAAATGGCTCTTTAGCCCAAACAAGCATGTTGATGTAGCAATAACCCGTCAAAATCATCAAGAAGAAATCTTTTCCCCTCCCTAATAATTGACACCCTCAACTTTTTGCTGTAAGTTGGTTCTGCTTTCTGTTCCTAGTACTAATTGATTTGTTTCTGACCTTTTCCCTCAATTTGAGGACTGGTGGGTAAACCCACTTAGACATTGGTAACCACAATAATGTTTACACTTTACATACCTAGTGTGCACTACACATAGCATGATCTGTACGTATCGATGCCTATAATCATATTAACGTGTTCTCTTTCAACCACAAAAAATTAGTATCTTTTTTATATTTCTATTGAAGTAAAACTTTTCAGAAATAGTATTTTTTTAATATAAAATTATGAAAGACATTATTCTCTCACTTTCAATAATGGGACACTTATATTTACTCTCCTTTCAACAGATACACTTTTTGAGAATCTAAATTGTAATCTCATTCTTGTAAAAAGCTAAATTACATTTTACTCATTCAACACCAATTTATTACTCCAGAAATAGCAATTTTTACTAATATAAAATGTAGTAGTGACTAAAAGCTAAGTTCACCTATAATGTTTTAGATCTTAGTCCACTCAATAATAGAAGTATACACCACTCAGCTTCTGTATCAAGGGTCTACAAGCACTTGCACTACAGCCCTCAGTACTTGTCCAAATGTGAGGACCCCTACTAATATTGGGTGTATTGTCAAATAGAAATGACTTAAAGGGAATCAATTCCATAAAACCCTCCATTTGTCTCTGTTGCCTACACCTGTTGTTTTCTCTTCATTTTTGTATGTGTTTTCCTTTTATGCATTAACTGCAAGAACTTAAACCTTAGGCTATATGTATCATAAGATGAAAAAAGTTCAACAACATGATTTTGTATCCTGGTGCTCTCTGTAGAGTCCATGCCATTCGTCTACCACCCACCAATTCCCACTTTACCTTATTCTTCCAACCACATGTGACTGGATGCATGGATACGATAGATAATTGCAAGACGCAAGTAACAAGACACTATCCATCCATCAATCACTTGTCTATCTTGGGATGTTGTCTCTTACTGAATCCTCCAATGATAAATTATATATCTCTAATTTAAGTGCCTTTTCCATATGCCAGTTGACTCTCCAATGTACATTGGCCAATTTTTGTTGAGGGAAAAATTATAGGCCTCACCTTCTTATCGTTTTCTGGTGTGTCTCTATGTGCCGATGTTTAGGCCAATGTCATTCTTATTGTATGATAAAAAGTTGATATAAGAGTCCACATGGCTTGAATGGTAACTTGGATTTATCAAACATTCTCTAACTTCCCAATTGCCGAGTGGTGGTGGTGCCCGGCAAATTTGTTGAGTTTAGTTGAGATCCTAATTATATATTCTTCTTTGCACGGTCACTTTATTATTTTTTATTTTTGTACAATCACTTTTATCGATGAGATCATGAGAGTATATCTAGCACATGGAAGCTATACCGAATTGAACAAACGGGTGAATTAGATAGCCCATACCCAGTATAAATAGGAGTCACAAAAGCACAATCAGTCATATCCAATATGTGCTAATGCTATCAATGGATCAGCATTGAGGAAGAATTATTTTTCTTTTCATTTCCCAGGTATCCCTAATTGGCTAAACCAAATCATGTGATGGAAGATTAAGAAGCAATGTAGAATATATACACAGTAGTGCAATCCAACAATAACATTTTCTTGACCATAGAATTTGATTCTAGGAAGCCACTTTCTAGGATGAAACAGTTCATGGCCCTGGCCCATCTTGTTGACATCAAAATGGCATCAACATCATCACCAGTTTGGAGAGACTTGATCTCTCAATGATTGTTTTAAATGACAATTATCTTTAGTTTAACATCGAGATTAGAGAAAAAATAAGTTACGCAGATGATTAGCTTGCTAATGAAATCATTAATCATATATATATATATTCCTCCTTCTCTTCACCCAGGATTTAGTGATTCAATAGGGTCCAAACAAGTAGCAAATTCCAATCTATGATCAATTGAAATTGATCGCTTCATTCTACCCTTGTCAAGAGATTCCTAGTTGATTGATGCTTGATATGTAAAAGAATACTGAAACATGAAATAAAATTTAAAAAAAAAACACTGAAGTAACTAAGGGTGGTTGGTTAGTTATTTTTATTGGAATAGCCTTTCTCTGATAGCTGGTAGTTTATGGAATATACATGCTTTCCCTCCCATGAATCAATGACTTATCTTTAAAACATCAACAAGAACTCATTTTTGGAATATATATACAGCTAATCCACTCATTTTGTAATTGGCTCCCGCAAAAAGAATGTGCCATAAACACATTGTTCTATTAAGCTATACAGATCAAAAGGAATAAACATCCACTGGGATCTTTCCTCAATCTCCTTTTAATAGACTAATCATTCACAGTAGTAGGAACACAAGAGGCTTCATACCAAAAGAAGAGAAAGCTACACCCAAAGTGGGGGGACTTTTTTTTTTTTTTAATTTTCCTACAGTGGCTGCAAATTAGTCCGACTTTTCACACACTTTAGACAGAGAAAAGTTGTGTGTGATTCTAATAAGAAAAGTGATAGATGGTGGCATGGGGGGAATACTTGGTAGACTTGGAATTGGGAGTATAAGGCGACAATAATGTATGTGTTTTGGAACAGACTCAAATGGGTTGGATCCCCCATTACCTTTACTAGCCTTTTCTGTCTTTGCCTAGCTTAATATAATTGGTCGGGGCCATAACCTTGCCTCAAAGTTTGTATAAGATTTTTCATCTTTGGTCCCACATATCTTCTCCTGGGCGCTCCACCATATTACCCCTGATCTTTATAGTGAAGCTGGCTGCTATGTACCTTTCAAAAAGGTATATCTCTAAAATAATAATAATAATAATTTTTTAATAGAAAGCAGTATGGAAGGTGTATCACCTTGGAATCAGGAAAGTGTTTAGTTGGGTTTCTGTAGGTTGGACGGTTGGGCCGTTGGGCCATCAAATTGTATTTCATATGATAATGAAAAACAAAATGAGATACCTGTTATAATCTATCTTTTGTATTAGCAATTTGAATATGAACCAGATTTTAAGACATAATGGACGACAAGAAGATGCTTTAGAATGGTCTACTTTAGCATGGACCACAAGTTACAACTATACCTAGATTATAGAAAACCCGGTTTAGATTATTGATTTTGTGAATTTTGTTGATAAAGTGAAAATAAAGGAGTGAATATATATATATATAAGGGTCTTTCTTTTGCAATTCTTTGGGCAAATGGATGTAGCAGCTAAATGTATTTTTTATGCTGTGTATTAGTGCAATCTTACATCATGTATTTCCTACAGACACCAATGAAACCTTTTATTGCTTCTCTTCTATTCGAAGATTTTGGGATGTTAGTTGAGGTTCAGCATTTGAGTTGATCTCTGTTTTACTTATTCCATGAACTGTTATTTTCATCATTTCATATGGGCATCGTGTATATATGTAAACGAATGTGGCATATGAATTGGACATTTTTTTTTTACTGAGATAAGGTGCACTGTTTGCTGCCAATTTTATCATCTTCGAGGAATATGTATGCGAGGATTGATACACAATTATCGCCACACTTACCCAACATACTTATATCAAGTTAAAGGTTATAAATCAGTGTATAAAAAGTTATAAATCAGTATGTAAAAAGTTGTAAATCAATTTTAAAAAAATTATAAATAAGTATACAAAAACTTTTTTCATACAACTTTTTACATGTTGGTTTATAACTTTTTACATATTAATTTATAATTTTTAATTTAGTATAAATGTATTATGTAAGTGTGATAATGTACATTTATTATTTCTGTATGTATGCAGGACACTTACTTTTGAGATCACCTCAATGGATGTTAAACTTGTCATTGAACTATCTGTACATCCTCTCTATACCGGCCTTCGTTTACTTGAGAAAATTAATTTTTTTAAAGTCGAATTTTAGATCTTAATAAACGCATATTTAACCATTATGCCAGCTTCCATTATCAATAGTATTAGTTTTTATTAACAATATAATTTCAGAAAGGATAGCCTTTTTTTTCTTATATACCTTAAATTGTGATTAATTATAAAGTACAATTAAATTTGACCGAAAAAAAATACAATTAAAAAATTGTTGAATTGATCGACCGTTCTAAGTTCACTTGGAATTCTTCTATTTTTTTAAACAGAAAAAGAAAAATGTCTAGGGGGTGCAGAGTTAACACTTTTATGCTTGGTTACCAGAAGCATGTCGTATAAAGTGTAAAAGGCACTTTACTATAGCCATAATTTATTCTTCTACCGGCGTGTACAAAATTATAGCATGTGCTTCTTCTACCAAACCGAAAAGAGAAAAAGGGCCTCAGAAGTTTCACTCCCAACAGCTAGCAAAGTGACAAGCAGCATCAAATAATGTCATACACAAGCACGGGCAGACAAACATGGGTGCGTATGCATGTTACGCCATACACTCAACCTGTGATAAATACGCTTCTCAAAATTCTCCAAAAAGCAAGCCTATAATATATGAGACATATTATTTATTAATTGAAAATAGACATAATGCATGTAGACATATATAAAAAAATTAGAAACAGTAGCAGATATTCTAAAAGAAAATGTAATAGACCATTCATCCACCTTTGTTTTTATTTTTATTTTTTTTAATGTATGTTCACACTATGGTGTCTATTTTTATTTTTTTAAAAAAATTTGCTTTGGACCCTATATTTTGTTGGCTGCAGCTATCTAGCTAGCTAGCATGATCATCAATGGTGAACAGCAGGCCAAGTAGTCAGTGACGTTTAGCTTCTTCTTCTCCTGTTTTATCGCGGGTGACATGCATTGCCATGATTGATCTTCAATACAGACTTCAACTAATCATTCCTGTTCACGTAACAGAGAAAAGAAAATAAATAATGGCTACTATTGCCTCTTTTATTAGTACTATGATACTATCTCCTATGCTAATAAAAACTTTAACCATGCATGCTACTTTATGTGTGCGTCCGTAAATTAAAGGTGAAGAGTACAAAGAGACATAGTACTCCACTCCTCCCTCGCTAAAGCAAAAGCAGTTTCATGCAGCAAGATTCAATTAGGCCTAGCTAACTGGTCAACGGGTCCACTTTGAAAGAAAGATAATAAGTATAGAGAAAAGAAAACATCGATGATTATTAGCCTCATTATGTAACAACAACCCACAAGGAAAATTTGGTAGAAGGAGTTATGTGCACCTTAAATTCAATGAGAATTTGGAATACCTCGTTATATCTAGCTTATGAACCCACTCGGATGCTGATTACTGGGGGTACGTACGGTCTTGTTCAAATAATGATGGGTTTTATTATGTTTGGTGGTGAATATAACAAAACCTAACCAACAAGAAATAACTTATCGAAAGGCTTCATTTAAAGAGTAATTGCACTTACAACAGTAGTTATCCAAAACAAAATATATCTTAAATTAATAATATGCATGCATTGTTAAAAAAAATTGCTCGAGTGTATAAAATAGTTATAATAAACTAAATTATTTGTTAGAGACTACTTACTATAGACATTTATGTCGTTAAAATTGGCACAACACTTGGTTGATTTTTCGCTCACGTATCACCATGTTCTATGGTTCAATTCTTGAGTTCCTTTTTAGTGGGCAATTTATGAGAAAAATTGGAAGCAATCAATGAGTTTGAAAGCATGTTCTTGATTGAGGCAAACCCTTCCATCCAGGGGCGGAGATAGACCCTATTCTTAGGGGTGGCCAATATTAAAAGAGAACACACATGTAAAAATTAAAATTTTTTATTTAACCAAAAATATTTTTAAAATAACTAACAACAGATAATTAAATCATAGATATAGATAAACAATAAAAAGGATGATAAAATTGAACTATTGAAATATTAAACCCATCTAATTTCTTCTAAAAATAATAATATATCAATCTATAAATCCTTTTAATTAACATAAAATAATTTTAGAAGAGACCAAATATATATAAATATATAAATTTATATTAAAATTAAAAATTTAGGGGGGGCCATGGCCACCCATGAGGCACATGACCCTCCACCTCTGGTTCCATCAACCTAAACTTTAAATAAAATAAATAATCATATGTTCATTTGTTGGAAAAAGTATATTTTAAGGTGATTCATTTTTTAATTAAAAAATTATGGAAGATATTGATATCACAATTTCAGGATATTGATCATTTAACGTTATTCCTCCAACAGTTTGTTGGTATTTTAAGGCGATTCATACAATTTTCTATATGCTAATTATTGATTTATTTAATTACTTAGTAAAATAAAAATTTTCTTTTATATACACTTCATAACTAGATGGACCAGCATTTCACTCTTTACTAGTGTATGCATTTTATTACTTTAAATCAGCATGTATAGTTATTATCTACAAATATGTCTCATTCTTTATCTCATCAATCACTTCTTGCTATGTAGAAGATACATAATATATATGTATTTATTAATTGTTTTAAAATTTAAATGTAATTAAATATTCATCTTCCACCTAATATGGGGATGAGCAATTTCCCTCGCATTATTATAATTTTTGCCAGGCTCATTCATTTCAATATAATATACTGAAAAATTACCTCATAGTTATCTAATTAAATATTGTGATTAACTATACTTCCCCTCCATGGCTGCCCCCCACAAAACCTTGTGACATTCAGTCAATTTATTGGAAGTCACGGGGGAATTGAGTATCCTGTTCCATTTAAATTTGATTCACCTACCTCTGCAGTGTGTGTAGTCAAATTTTCTCCAGGGTCCATATCTATTCGTAACACTAGCAAATTATGTGGGTTCAGATTCAGAGTTAACAGTTACTTCAATTTGTGGAACTCATTCGGACCCCCAACAATGGTAGTAGAGTAGTATATAATTTTCATTCAATAAAGAACCTTTCATCGTTGGGGACCATGATTCAGATGCGTTGCTTTCTGACTGCAAATGTGAGGCACATTGCATGCCCTGTTTGTGACGTTCTGTAACAAAAGGTCAATCATACCCTGCATTGAAATGCACGGATTTTTTTTTTTTTTAAAAAAAAGAGTATACAGCTATCACTGTGGAAATTTGTTTAATCAGTTATGCAGAATATGTTAATCATGTAACTTTCATGCCACGTTATTATTTGTATTTAAACTGATTGACAGTGTATCTATTGATTATTAGTCATATAAATTATGTAGACTAATTTTATACATAACTCCAAATCGATACTTTTTTTTCTTTTGGAAAAAACAAACAATAAGAATTTTTGGTCAGGATGGATGGATTCCCAGCATTCTAATTCTCTTTCAATAAACTCACTGGAATTGATACACTTTAAAATACAATATGCACTTTAACAGAGCAATAATATTTAACTAAATAAAAATACGAATGTGAGTTCTGAAGTTTGTCTTCATAATTTAATAGAAATGGCGAAATGTTGTACTATCGTATAAGAAAATTTAGATAATAGGAACAAAAATGATAAATTAGTATAATAAAAAAAATTTACATAATTTTTATCTTAATATAAAATTAACTTAATAATAAAATAATGGGATAAAATACATATGCATTTAAACACTTCTAGAACAAATTTTAAATCTCAGTGGGGCATGAGCCCCCACCTTTTATACCCAAATACGTCCCTGCCATATACACTGCATTTTCTACGCAATAATTATTTTGAGCCAAATTCAAGAAAAGAATAAAAGAAAAGAAAAAGAAATCATCTGTGTGAATTTTCTTCTCTTACCATTTGGCAATTAGATGTTCGTTTCACTTACCAAAATAGATTTTCAACGGCATGCGTGCGGCTATATTCGTCCGATAGCAACAATATTGTAGTATCCTTTTATAGTTTTTTGTTTGCTTCCATTCTCTATATTGCTAAAAATGCTCTCGTGTTTGACAAAATTGTAGAAACTATTGGATTTATGCGGAAGCGATGTAAGGACCTAAGATATCGTTGATATCTTCTACCGAATCATCGTTGTTTCATAAACACGTAAGAAATATTACCTCCTGAGTGTTTCGCTCAGAATGATCGATTGAGACCTTCCAGACTATCTCTCAAGGAGGAAGGAGATGGTGTATGGACACTTTCTCTATCGTGAGACGACTTCGCTCTACGGCTGTGACTACTCTCCTGTTTCACAGGGAGGGTTAAGTGTAGTATATATATGGGTTCCAAGAAACCTAACTCTTAGATGAAACAGCCAGCTTTCTATTTTCTTACACACTCATTTATCGCTTTTAGTGAAAGAGCAAAAACCCAACAAAAATACATGCACAATGTTATAGAAAATGGATAAAATAACGATTTTAAAATTTTAAATACAATACTTATGCTGATTTAGTTTAATAAAATATATATTTTTGTCTTATCATCATCCTCACTTTTATAAACTACATGTGATTTCTCTCACTGTATTTTTACACTAGCTACCCAATTGACAGCATACCGACCACATGAGAATATCATTTTGTGGTTTGAAAAATTGCAAAAAAATAAAATAAAAATAAAAGTTGCAAGATTGCAATGTAGAAAAAGTTGAAAATGCAAAAACTCTCTCTGGTCTCTGCTGTCCGTTTCTTTCACTAATCTGAAAGTCAAGTTTCCATTACTATGAGAAAATTTAATCAATTAATGTTACTAGAGTATTATATTAGTTAAGGTTTTTAAAAATACGTAAAGAATGCAAAAAATAAATAAATAAATAAATACGTGCATTAATTTATTCTTCCAATTGTATACATACTATTAGCTTGATAAATCCCTTATACTATTAGCTTCCCTTACACACTTACACATACAATAATGCAAATGTGCATGTTGCGTTATTGTGAGCGGAAGCATGACTATAAATGCTATCAATGTTCATGTAGTAGTACTTCATTCGCAAATCTCATAGATCATGAAAATTGAGATACCAACTTGATATGTGTCTAATGTACGAGATACTGTTATTAATTGATCGGAGTTCATTGACTTAGAAATCCTTATAAATGAACATGTTTTGTTTAAGTGACATTATTAATCTCTACATTTTTTATTAATAATCATGATGAGAAATTACGTTATTTTGTTACATTGAAAAGCTAATATATCTTATAATAAATTGTGGTAAGATATATTAGCTTTTCACTCCCTTCATCATTTATTAATAATTATGATAAGAAATCATATCATTTTGATATATTAAAAAACTAATATATTTAGTCACAAATTATATCTAGATAAATTAATTTTTTTAATGTACTAAAATAATATAATTTTCTACCACGACTATAATTAAAAAATAAAGGGAGTCATGTACTAAAAGAGCATGATTTTTCATCGTAACTATATAATGAACGGAGGGAGTATTACTATAATGACATTTAAGTAAGCTCCATAATCAAATGTATAATTCTTTCCCCAAAGAAAATGAACGAAACACAAGACCTTTATTTGAACGCCAAGGTTCCCAGCATCACACTTACACCTTAGCAAGTCATTAATTGCAAAATGTCGTGTTCGGAGCTGAACCATATCTCGGGTATTTAAATGTATTGCTTCAATCACTCAATTAAAAAAATGTATTGCTTCAAATATTTGGGAAAATAAGTAATTAAATTGTGTTGTTATAATGTATTTGGATCCTAAGACATTTAAACGAATACAATTAGTCAAACAAATGGATGTGTGGCTTCCCGGTTCATCTCACCTCACAATAATTCTAAACTCAAAGCATTAAATAGCACAATTCATATTACATATTTGTAAAGCATCTAATACAAATTATAATTTTTTTTTATTAAAGGTATTAAGGCTGGCAATTTTTTCTAAAAACGATAGGAGGAGAGGGAGATGGGAGTTGAACACAAGACCATTTACTAAAAAATGCAAAAAATAGCTATAACTATTAGACTGTAGGGTCAACTGTTAATACAAATTATAAATTGAAGACATTTAAAATAGATATAAAAAATACATTTCATCTCTAAATTTAATTCACAATTTTGAGCACTTCATCTACTTTATGCAATAAAAAAGTTACTTTGGCAATAACTTATGATGTACAACATAAGTAATGACTTTATATACATAATGAAATGTTACCTTGACATTTAACAAGAATATTATGTGATTTGTTTAAACTGGATCTCGAGTTGAAGAATGCAAATCCAATAATCAAATTAATATGCACTTAGTTTTAATAAGATCTAAACCAATTGACTCAATAATCTAATCTGAATCGAACCAATCTAATTGGATTCATTGGTTTCATGAGGTCGATCCAATCCGTTTACACCTCTAGCTACTTAGATTCATTTTATTAGTTATGATTACTGAAATATTCCAATTTCAACAATTCAAAATTTAATAATTTTTTATTTGATAGTTGTTGTAATTAATAGTCAAGTTCTCCTTTTTTTTCAAAAGAAAAGGTTAAATGTCACAAGATGCTTCTCATAAATATTTTCCCTATTTCATAAAATATTTTTTGATTATAAACTGATGTAATAATTTCTATGAATTCTTAAGTCGCCCAAAAAAAAAGCGCAAAAATGGGCAAGAAAGAATAAGTGAAGTAGCAGCACAAATAAAATAAAAAAAGCACAGAATAAGTTTTTATTATGATATTCTGAAAATATTGGTACCTTTTCAAATTTAAGGATTATAATTTACTTATAAATATTTAAAATATTAATAAATTTAATATAATAAAATATATAATAATTTTTTAATTATAAATTATTTAAAAGATATCCATACTCATAAAATTTATAAAATATCAAGAAAATTTCCAACAAAATAATATGCGTTGTCCGAAAATTTGACTGAGATTGACCAGGTTGCAGTTTTGTTGAAACTTGCAAGGGTTCACATTTGCTTTCCACGACACACTCATCTTTTGTCTCATAGAACAAGCAACGGGTTTGGGTACCTGAAATGTAGTAACCGTCAGAGAGAAACAGACACCTCGTCCCCCTCAGCTCCCGCGTGACCCCCTTTTCACATTCATTTAGTACAATACGATCACCTAAGAGCTGCAAACATACTCCACACACACAAAAAAAATAAAAAATTTGAGTAAAACTCTTGTAATTAAAAATAGAATTCATGATTAATTCACATAATTATTATTTAAAATATATTTTTGTTGAAAATATTAAAAAGTAATGAATATATATAATATTCATTATTTATAATTGGCCTGAATGTCAACAATATGAAAAATAGATAAATACAATTCTATATAATAGCTGTACTATCTAAATAAAAATACAAGAGTATATTTCCTCCAGTCCATGTTTTTTTAGCAGTTTGACTGTACAAGTCAAAGCCGGGCTTTTTTCTTTGCTTTTTTGTTTATTAATGGCCTTTCGTTATTTGTGAGACTGATATCATAGTAATATCTTGGGTGAGTATTACACTAACTTGAAAGTGATAAGAGCAACTAACAAACCATATCTAACGAGTTGAATAAATGGAGGATCTATAACTGTTAGGAGGATCCCTTCTTGATTGAGTCAAATTTGCTTGATTATACACGCCGCTATATTATAAAAAAAATTCTTAAATCACCAAATCATACAAATTTGATTTTGATGTGTACCAAATATAAATAAATCTCTTTTTTAGTTAACTCAATGTAAATAGCACACAACAATATTTATTCTTTGTTTTGCATATGCAATTCTTAAGTTGGACTTTCAGTTGATGAGGTCTTACGTCGCCTCTACTAATATTCGTGATATGTTTGTAGTAACGCGCGCCAATGTCTTTCTCCGGCCGGTCTGGACTCTGAATCTACATTACTATTTTACGCCACCCTATGAAAGTATATGGTTGTTGTTACTCGCTCTCTCTTTTCTGTCTTTATCTCGTAGCCTAATAATAGTCATGCATTATTTTATTGTAATAAAAAATAATATTTAATCATTCAAAAAGTAGTCATCTATTAAAATATTCATTTAACAACTATTGAATGTGATGGTGAATCCTGCACACTCCATCGATCACATCATATCCAATAATTGTTAAGTGGGTGTCATAATAAAAATCTCACTTTTTAGATATTTGAATAACATCACTCTATTATAATTATTTAATGGGAGTTGAATAATAAGAAATGTCATTCTTTCTTATTTAACCTTTTACTAGTAATGTCTTGCATGTGTTTGTTAATTTTAACTTAATAATCAATATAAAATACGGTATATAAGAGATGATCTTTTTTATGTTAATCTCACTTTTCATCATGAACTTGCATATGCTATGAGCTATAGAATGTTGCAATGTATTGGTAGACTCATGCATATCTTATAAGTCATAAAAGATTATGAGTTTGACTCTCATCTTCACTCTTCTCCCAATGTGTTCCAAGTTTTCAACTAATAATATTATGAGGGATTATACTATTTCATTTTTTCTACCTGATGAAGCCGAGAAATTTGTATATATTTGAGTGCCTTTGGGCTATAAGTCACAACCTATTTGTAAACAAAATCGACAAGTTTGCCCCATCATCAATGTGCAACGATTTCACAATTTCACAAATTTCTTTATTAACCCCAAGACTTGGTTTTAAATTTTTTTAGGAAACCCCAAGACGTTTTGGTTTTAGATTCACAACTCCTTAGTTCAAAATAGTTTCATATGCAAATATAGTATAGATCATTTTAAAGGAAATGTTATTTTGTAAGGGGAAAAAGGTAATGTTATAAAATAGTTTCATATGCAAATACAGTATAAAATCATTTTAAAGGAAATGTTATTTTGTATGGCCAAAAAGGAAATACTATTAAACAGGATAAAATAATAGAAATTATTGACTCATTAAAAAAAATAATAAATATATCCTATTATTTTAACAGAAAATACTCCAACAAAAATTAATTATACTAGTAATTCTCAACATTGCATTTAAGATTTTAGGCATGTATTTGTCCTATAAAAGGATTACAAAACAAGCATGTACTTTTAGTTATTAGTTATGTTTTAAAATAATAGATAAATTTTTTTTTACCTATATAATAATATATGATTAAGTTTTTTATAAAAAGTTTTTACATTACCAAATTTATCAAAATTAAATTCCATTTTTTTATCTCCATTTTTTCGGTAAGATAAAATTATGCGAGATACTGTTCTCACAATTTCAAAGAATGTAACATTTAAAGACATTTTCTCTTTCAACAAATGTGTTTTTTGAATTTAAATTTGTGTTTTCATTCTTACGAGATATCAAATTGGTTACAACTCGTCCACCAGCTTGTTGGTTCTTATCATCCATTTTACTTAGCCAAATACGATTAATAAGAGGCATCCTCCAAACACAAAGGAAGATATGTATATATGCACACACAAAAAAGAAGATTAGATCAAAAATAAATAAAATGAAAAAACATAGTCCAGCACTAGCAGCAGCATGAAATCTCAGTGGCGTTTCCTTTCTAAACCCACGAAAATAGAGACAGAGGAGGAACCCATCATAGCCAACACCCAACAGTCTCTTGTTTGGCCGAAGCAGAAGCAGAAGCAGTACAGAAACAGTACTCCCCAAAAGCAACCAACCAAAAAGAAACCCAGATCATCAATTCACTTCAGCAGCAGTAGCAGTACTCATCAGTAGTATTCCACTTTTCTGTCTCTCCCATTCTTTCCACTCGAATACACTGCTCTGCTCCCTTTATAGTTTGTTTGGATAAATCCATCTACCAAAGCCGCCCACACAATATCACCACACCCTCCTCACACTCTCTGTCTTGTCTTCTGCAAAACGAAAACAGAACAGAGAGCAACCAACAAACAATGCCTCCTCCCCTGTTTCTCCTCCTCCATATCTTCGTCACATTCTTCCTCATCCTCTCGCCAATTACCGTTCTGTCCCTCAACCAAGACGGCCTCTTCCTCTACCAGCTCAAGCTCTCCCTCGACGACCCTGACTCCGCCCTCTCCTCCTGGAACCCCCGCGACGCCACCCCATGCAACTGGCTCGGCGTCACATGCGATCCCACCGCCAACAACAACAACAACAACTCCACCGTCACTGCCCTCGACCTCTCCTCCGCCAACCTCGCCGGCCCTTTCCCCTCCTCCTCCCTCTGCCGCCTCCGCTCCCTCGCCATCCTCAACCTCTCCAACAACTCCATCAACCAGTCCCTCCCATCCGACATCTCCCTCTGCAACAACCTCGTCCACCTCGACCTCTCCCAGAATCTCCTCACCGGCACCCTCCCCGACACCCTCCCTAACCTCCCCCACCTCCGCCACCTCGACCTCACCGGCAACAACTTCTCCGGCCCCATCCCTGACTCCTTCGGAGCCTTCCAGAACCTCGAGGTCATCTCCCTCGTCTACAATCTTCTAGAAGGAACCATCCCTGCTTCCCTCGGAAACATCACAACCCTCAGAATGCTGAACCTTTCTTACAACCCATTTTCTCCGGGTCGGATCCCGCCGGAGCTAGGGAACCTCACGAACCTCGAGGTGCTCTGGCTTACGCAGTGCAACCTCGTCGGTGTCATTCCCGAATCTCTCGGCAACCTCAAGAGCCTCGTGGACATGGACCTCGCGTTCAACAACCTATACGGGTCGATACCGAGTTCGCTCACCGGGTTGGCTCGTCTAGTTCAGCTCGAGTTGTACAACAACTCGCTCTCCGGGGTGCTTCCCAAGGGAATGTCGAACCTTACGGCGTTGAGGCTCGTTGATGTGTCCATGAACCAATTGGAAGGTGAGATTCCCGATGACTTGTGCAAGTTGCCGCTTGAAAGTCTCAACCTTTACGAGAATCGTTTTGTGGGGGAGTTGCCGGCGAGCATAGCTGAATCGCCGAACCTTTATGAGTTGAGGTTGTTTGAGAACAGGCTCGACGGAAAGTTGCCGGAGAATCTCGGGAAGAATGCGCCTTTGAGGTGGGTTGATGTGTCGACGAACCAGTTCTCCGGTCCGATTCCGGCAAGTTTGTGTGATCATGGCCAGTTGGAGGAGCTTCTTATGATATATAACTCGTTCTCCGGTGAGGTTCCGGCGAGTTTAGGCGCGTGCACGAGCTTGACGCGAGTGAGGCTCGGTTTCAACCGGTTTTCCGGCATGGTTCCGGCGGGGTTGTGGGGTCTTCCGCATGTGTCTCTGCTTGAGCTTGTTGACAACTCGTTTTCTGGTTCGATTGCAAAGACCATTGCTGGGGCGAGGAATCTTTCGTCGTTGCTTCTGTCTCAGAACAATTTCACGGGTCCAATGCCTGAGGAGGTTGGATGGTTGGAAACTCTTCAGGAGTTTGCTGGTGACAATAACATGTTCAATGGTTCTTTGCCTGAGAGTATTGTGAATCTTGGGCAGCTTGGGAAGCTTGATCTCCATAACAACAAGCTCTCCGGGGAGCTTCCCAAGGGAATCAAATCATGGAAGAAACTCAATGAGTTGTATTTGGCTAATAATGGGATTGGTGGGGAAATCCCTGATGAAATTGGGAGTTTGTCAGTGCTTAATTTTCTCGATCTTTCTAACAACCAGTTTTCCGGGAAAATCCCTCTTGGGTTGCAGAATTTGAAGCTAAATGAGCTCAATTTGTCTTACAATAAGTTGTCTGGAGAACTTCCCCCTATGTTGGCTAAGGATATGTACAGGGCTAGTTTTCTGGGTAATCCTGGTTTGTGTGGGGATTTGAAAGGGCTATGTGATGGGAGAGGTAAAGATAAGAGTAAAGGCTTTGTTTGGTTGCTGAGAACTATGTTCATTGTTGCCACTTTGGTGTTTGTCGTCGGTGTGGTCTGGTTCTACTTCAGGTATAGGAATTTCAAGAACGCGAGAGCTATTGATAAGTCAAAGTGGACATTGATGTCGTTTCATAAACTGGGTTTTGGTGAAGATGAGATCTTGAACTGCCTTGATGAAGATAATGTGATAGGGAGTGGATCTTCGGGGAAAGTTTACAAGGTCGTGCTTAGCAGTGGGGAAGCTGTTGCTGTGAAGAAGATATGGGAAGGGGTCAAGAAGGGAATGGAGAGCGGAGACATTGAAAACGGCCGGGTTCAAGACAACGCTTTCGATGCAGAGGTTGAAACCCTGGGCAAGATCAGGCACAAGAACATTGTCAAGCTGTGGTGCTGCTGCACCACTAGGGATTGCAAGCTCTTGGTGTATGAGTACATGCCAAATGGAAGTCTTGGTGATTTGCTGCATAGCAGCAAAGGAGGTTTGTTGGATTGGCCAACTAGGTATAAGATAGCTGTTGATGCTGCAGAAGGCCTCTCTTATCTGCATCATGACTGTGTCCCTCCAATTGTTCATAGAGATGTGAAATCTAATAATATCTTGTTGGATGGAGACTTTGGTGCAAGGGTGGCAGATTTTGGAGTAGCTAAGGTAGTCGAATCCACCGCAAAAGGAACTAAATCCATGTCTGTCATAGCTGGGTCTTGCGGGTATATTGCACCAGGTTAGTAGAATAGAAACATCATGTTAATTAATTAATCAGTTTTTCCTCATGTTCAATCAATCAATCTTTTCTTAGATACATGTACTAGCTTTATACTTGTGCTTAACTCATAAATAAACGCAGCAGTCGTTTTCATAGATTAGTTTATAACATTATGGACTAGTATTTTGTGTAGAAGGTCTGGGCAAGAAAACTATTTCGTTCCATAGAATTTGTTCCAAAGAATATACACTGTCAACAAAGAAATTATGCTTCATAGTATGAAATGATTTGCTCTTCTTGCTACTAGGATCTCGAATAATCTATTCTCTTTGGAGCCTAACTGACATTGTTATTTCCTTGTGCAGAATATGCATACACCCTTAGAGTGAATGAGAAGAGTGACATATACAGTTTTGGTGTTGTCATACTTGAGTTGGTAACTGGAAGGAGGCCAGTAGACCCTGAATTTGGGGAAAAAGACTTGGTTACGTGGGTGTGCACGACCTTGGATCAGGAAGGAGTGGAGCATGTGCTTGATTCAAGGCTTGATTCTTGTTTCAAAGAAGAAATATGCAAGATCCTCAACATTGGACTCATGTGCACTAGTCCTCTTCCAATCAACCGGCCTGCAATGAGAAGAGTGGTGAAGATGTTACAAGAGGTTGGCACTGATAACCGAACCAAGTCAGCCAAGAAAGATGGAAAGTTGTCCCCTTATTACTATGATGATGGGTCAGATCATGGAAGTGTTGCTTAGTTCCAAGTTCTTGCAAGGGTTGAGTTATTTTTTTTATTCTGAAAAGGTGGGGTGTGGATCTTTTTATTTTGCTTATTATAGTGCCAACTTCCTTCCTCCATGTTTCCCACTCATGGTTTGCTTTACAAAAAGTTGGCTAGAGAAAAGGGAAGAGTTATTTTTGTTTTGATTGAAAATAGATAGAGAGGCATATAATATAATATAATATAATATGAGCGTTGATGTTTTTACCCTGTAAAGTTGGTCTCGACATCAAGGCGCTTCCCTACCAAATTTGAATTGTTGTTTGCATTAATGCCTCGTAAATTACATTCTCACATTGCTGAGAAAGATGTGACCCCTCACTGGCATGGGTCACGTAAGTTGTAAAATCAGTACCTTCTAAATTCCAATAGCAAACTCACAGTAGTAATTTCAATTAAACTTCAGTCCCATGTTGGAATCTTCAGTGTACTTATTACAGGAATTTTCCTATAATTTTTTTAGAGTAAAATTCCTGAAGTTATTAAGTATACACAAAGTATTAAAATTTTATTTTATGAAATTCGTTTTATCTTTTTAAATCCAATTATATATATGAATTGCCTACCGATGAGACTATTTAAATTGAAACCCATATTTCTATATTTAAGGATGTTCCAGCAAAGATTCTTTGGCTGTTATATGCATGAGGTAAATTTACATCTCGCAGTGGTCTCAGATATGCTGGATACAGCTATAAGCGCTGAGTTAATGGGGGTAGTTGGGCAGGCTTTGTCTTTCACGGGCCCCGCTCTTTTAATTGCAGGTTTCCATCCCATTGTGCTGCCAACTGCTACTAGTACTACTTCTGTCTTGGTTGTGATTAATGCTGATGGGTATATATGGATGCCCATCTTTTTGTAAAATGACCAGGGCATAGCAGTAGTGACCTTTTAGCTGAATTCAGCTAGGGAATTTTGACAGTTTTGGCTAATTCTTATTCTGGCCAGTGTTTATTATTATGACAACTATTCCATTCTATAAAGACAGGTAAACAAAGGGTAAATGAAGTTATTTGTAAGACGGTGACTACTCCCATACGGGTATTGGGCAATACCTGTGATGGAGTTAGAATGTAGAGCCTGCTGAATATGGATGTATGAAGAGTTATCATTAGTGATAACGATAATTGCAGGTAAAAGTAGTTAAACAAATAATGAAGGTAATTTAGTCATTTGAATAGCTATATAAATATGAATAAATATTAAAATAATTAAAATTACTGAAATAAAAATAAAAAAAATGAAAAGAAAAAATGAAATAAAATAAAAGTACTGTACACAACAAAGAAGTCGGACCAACTGAAATCTTAAGAATAAAACTCTAAAAATATAAACATTAAATATAAAAAACTAAATTCCAAAAAATTAGAATAAAATAATACAGAAATGAAAAATAAAAAATGGTACTGTTAACTTAACAAATTTCATACAAACCAAATTAATAAAAATAAAAAAAGTTGAAATAAAAATTTTAAAAATGTACTAGTAAAATTTATTTGAAATTTAAACAAAACAATAAAGTAATACGAAAGCAAATTCACTAAAAATACAAAAATATTACAAAATAAATATGGAATACAATTACAAATTTTAAAAAAATAATTTAAAAAATACAATTAAAAAATATACTATACACGATAAAGACTACGGACAAATCAATTTCTTTAATAAGTAAATAAAAATAAATATTTAAATAATTATAATTACCAAAATAAAAATGAAAAGAAAAAAATGTAAGGGCATTGCTAACATAACAAAATTTGGACAAACCGTATTCAACACAAAAAATGAAATCAAAAATTAAAAAAATTAGATAGTAAAAATTAATTAAAATTAAAATAAAAATAATGCGAAAGGAATTTCACTAAAAATAACAAATATTACAAGACAATTAAAAGTAAAAAAAAGAGATAAAAAAGAAAATAAAATAAAAAATGTATACTGTACACAACAATGAATTCGAACTAATCGAATTCTTAAAAATATTAAAAATAACTATTTCTTATGTCAGACTACTTTTACCTCAAAACTCATTAGGGAAACCCAACCACAACACCCTATATATGCGAATATGATACAAGTTCCACCCATTCTTGAAACACTACGCTTATTTAATAATTTGATTAGCAATGATGATGTCGATGCCGAATGATGTCGATGACCAGATTGGGCTAGTCAGCGGCAGCACTAACAAGGAGGAACATGACAGACTTGGCGGCCATGAGCTTCTTCCGCTGCGGATAGCGAGGGCTGTAGATCTTGGTGATGAAGAACAGGAAATCATCGGCGGGAGCGGTGACTTGAGGCAGAGGGGCGGGAGATTTTGTGGCAGATGAGAGGGAGAGGAGGAAGGGAAATTTTTTAATCTTTTAAAATTTCAGATAATATTTTCAACTCATGGCCTTTGGTCCAAAATGCCATTATTATTGTTGATACTTAAACTTCTGTGTCCGTGCCATTAACCCACCCATGGCTGCCCCCACAATGCCACGTGTCCATTTCCTGTTGGGCGCCTTTGACGATTGCAGCATAGGCATTGACCGTTAATTGCATGTGAAGATCCCCTTGTAAGATTTATGAAGGATTGGACTTCAATTTAAGTTGTCTGGACAACGTAGTAGCCTCTAACCAACAATGGAATTTTGACATTGTTGTTGCTTATTCTAGTGTTTTTCTGTTCATTCAATTGCTTTTGTCTGATGGCGTCTTGCTCGCTGCTCTGAAGTTCATGTCCAATTCTTCAGGGTTCACAAAGTTCTTGTGGCTCTTTTTTTCAACGGTTCCCCGAACTTGGCATTGCTTTATGTGGTGGTATTTGGAAAGCAGTGCACGCAATGAATGACCGTGAGTGCTACAGGCGGGGAAAATGCATGGGTCATATATAAATCATAATAAATGATGCTAGGATCACCTTTCCGTGGCGTGGTGGCTTAGTCGTATATTGTTTTCTAGTGCAGACTCCACCCTTTCATCCCACTCTTTTGGTTTTTTCGGTTCTACACCCTATCCATTTGTTTGTTCTTCTATTACTATATGAAATATTGGGAGGGGATCTAAAGATTGAATTTAGTATATTAATGCTACGGAATGTTTAGTTATATATTTAATGTTGAAATGTAATCATATCACGAAGATTGTGTATGCATGAAAAAATAAGATTGCAAGGATAGTGTATATAATTCTACCACTGACATTTGGGTTATACTTTTTGAATTATTACACTAAGTAAGCTAAAACGAAGCGTCAAATGATTTAAAAAAAAATTATGAAATTCTCTACTTCATAAGATTAATAAAGAACACATTATCTAAGTTATTGGATTATCTACCCTCTGTAATTGTAAGTGCTTCTTGTCCTTGATAAGATTATGATTAAATCATGCTCGCAGCAGAAGAAACATGAGTTAAGATGTCACATCCGATTGTGACCTCACTATCATTGATCTATCGCGTGTTTAGGACCACAAGGGTCTGAGTTTTTTCATTTTTTGGGTCAACCACAGGTTGTGATTGTAAAGCTCTCTCAAAGTGAAATTGGCATGTAGACTTTAGTTAGCACAACGTTGATAAATCACTTCGTTTTATCTGGGTCAACCAATGGACTCCTTTTTTTGGGGGGTCAGAAACCAATGGACTTTGATCAATAATTTGGAACCACACCTAGGCCCAAACTTGGCTCCCGATCCCAGCAAGAATGGACTAATTAGGAATGAGGATATATCCACCAAAAGAAAAAAAGAAGAATGAGGATATAACCCAGTTTTAATCATCAAATAGAATGAGTAATCGATTTTTTTTCCAACAAAAGCATAAATGAAGCAAAGAAGAAAACTATGTAGGTAACCCTTTCCTAGAATGCAAAGAAACACCTAAAATACAAACTTTGTCCACAACCAAGATCAAGCTTCGAAGATTGAATGCTTTCTGAGATAAGAAAAACTAAAAATTGAACAATCTCAGCGAGCCGGAGTTTTTGTTTTTGTTTTCTTTTTGTTTTGGCAGTCCTCAACTCTAAACAAAAATAAAACGTCCTTTTCCTTACCAAATATAAAGAAATAAAATGTCCTATAATTATAAATATCACAACATTCTGGCATGATATAGCCAAACTGAAAGGAGGCACTAGAATTGAAAGCGCCCTTTTTTGGCCGTGTTACAAAAATGGATGGACGATGATAGCCCTCTTCGTCACAGGCATTTAAGTCTTGCAAATGTCAAATAGCCTGTGTGACCTCTAGCTTCACCACAAGGTCTAGCCATAACAGCAGAAGTAGAGCTGTTGGGGACAAAGCTTCCATCTGAACATTGCCTCCTCTTGCAAGGGTGAGAGCCATTAGAACCATTGCCATCCCTATTTATGCTTTCCATTTTCGACTCTCGAACTTCGTACGTGCGTAGGAGCACCTCAAATGTCCTTATATCTTGTATAAAAGCAAAAAATTATATCTAAATTCTGTCAGTCTAATTCATGTTGCTACGTGTTGCATAGATAACTCAAAAGACAGAAGAAGCACACAAAGATAAAGCACAACAAGAAAATATCGGTGAGGACAGAAAGAAGAAAATCACCAAAGTACCTGTGAAGCAGTTTCGAAGAGTTTCACATGATCGTTGCACTTGTTCAATACACGGAGAGAATGAGCACAATGTGCCATCCGGTTTCAACATTTTTGCAGCTGAAGGAATGGCAAGCCAGGGTTGGGGTAGATCCAAAAAAGCAGCATCAGCCAAGCCAACAAATTCATCAGGAAATCCCTCACTCTGAATATCCCTAACCCCCACACTAATTAAGCTGCTTAAACCTGTCCTCTCAAAATCATCCCTACCAAGAAGAAAATAATCAAGTTAACATATGACACAGGAATGATTCTACACTCAGCACAACACTTTGTCAAAAATCAAAGTAATATACAGAGTAACTGTTAACAAGTTTCCAAATCCATTTTTCTGGCCACGAAAAAAAAGCTAAATCATGTTAAGTAGAGTCCTCATGCAATCCAACATAATAGCACAGTACAAGTACATCAACTTGTACAGAGTGCACTTACACTCTGAATGTTGGAGTATTTCTTCACCAAATATATAGCTTACAATTTCATAAGCATAAAACCTCAATGTCAAACTAATAAAATAAGAGTTTAAAAGTGATCTATTGTCTGTCAGTGTAAAGTTTTTTACACCATCATCTGATAATGTGTTGATACATCATTTTAAAGAAGGCTTTTGCTAATAAGTGCACTTACAAAGTACAGATACAATGAAAAAGTTTACATAAAAAGTTGAGCTCTTCAGAACATCTAATACATTGAAACTTAGAAGGTTTACTTTTCATAACACTATTTCCTTTTTTTCCAATTTTTAACAAATGCCCTTATAGCACTACTTAGCAAAATCCTTTAAAGAATAAGACTTCCTAGATAATGGTTGTGAACCTGTGATAGTCAAACATTGTCGATAACTTAGTAATATATGATTGGATGATAGTAAAGGTGTTTTACATTTATAAGGTATCAAACTTGAATAAAAAGTAAACCATCAGACACAGATGAAAGCTACATACATATATACAAAAAATATCAGATTATGTCAAATAAAATGTCTAAGGTAAAAATATCAATATCCTCTTCCTTTTTTGTTACTTACCTGGCTGATCCAGCCCTTTGCTCGTGGAAGTCAAATGTGTGCACATGTCCTGTAGGAGCAACTGCCCTTGCAAGTGAAGTAGTCAAAGATCCACTTCCGGTACCAGATTCTAGAACCAAGCAACCAGGAACAATCTCCAAGTACATGATAACAAAGCTAATATCTGCAATATAGAGAATCTGGGTCCTGTGGCTTAATACTAGAGTCCACAATTCTGGCGTGGGAGCTAACAAGTATACAAAACCACCCTTATTGCTGAATACTTTAGACCCAAATGGCTTTCCTATCCAGTCCAAATGTTTAAAAACACCAAATCGATTCTGCAGGACGGAACCCTCAGACACAGTTACAGCCTTCATGATGTCATGCCTTTCATAAACAATAACCAAATCACCATAGCCAATTGTTCGATTAAATGATATCCTTTTTGCAGGATCACTGGCCAACATCATCTTATTAAGTCTTCAAATATTTCAGCCTAGCCAAAAGGAACAATTATCTGCCAGCCTAAATCAAAAACGAAGATTCAAGAAACCAATGATATATGTGAGGTGTGTTGGAGTGTAGTTGACAAAATTGAAAATTCACTTTAACCATTAACTACATACACCTCTGCATTCTAAACAATCCCAAAACTCAAACATAAAATTTGTCCACAAAACTAATGAAAGTAAAACAGAATGATTAAAACTCATCCGCCCTGCATAAATTATGTTTTCATTAATAATCTAATGACCTTATCTTTTAGTATACTATGGTGGCACTAGAATAATTACACTAGTTAAGTGTCTTTCCAGCTCAACATCCCTTACTTTTCTATTCTAAACAAAGCTCTGACGCTAGAATTAGAAGAAAATCCAACCATTAGCTGAAATATGGGAATCAAAGAAAAGACGAGAATGATTGAATGGTGAAACTAACCGGCAGGGGTTTTGAGTTGAGCAAGCTGATATCTTTGGTCGTCAAGCTGAAAAATTGGAAGCCGTAATTGGTGGCTTCGCAAGTTGGGGGAGTTGGGTATCGGAGCTTCCTCGCTGAATGTTTGTGGATGTAACGGCACTGGCCCACACACCAAGAAGATGACAACATGGGGTTTAACCTAAACATGAATTAGTATCAAAATATTAAGATTTTTTTGAAAAAGATAAGTTAGTTTTTTTTTAATTAAATACTCAAATTATTCCATTATAAATATGTTGGGAGATAAATTAATCTCTCAAAATTTTAAAGTTCTAAATTGATCCTTTACATTTAATAAATGAAGACAAATTAGTCTCTCGATACAGTTTCATAGAGATTAATTTGTCATATTTTTTAAATATGAGGTACTAATTTTGAATTTAAAGTTTTAAGAGATTAATTTATTCACTGATACATTTTAAAGGAATCAATTTAAATATTTAGTCAATATTTTTTTGTAATAATAAGTTGGTTTAATTTAGATGCATTTTCATAATTTGTTTAAGTAAAATACAATCCAAGTGAAATAAAAACTAAAATTTGATTAAAAGAATAGTTTAATTTGATTACACTGTGAATATGAAATAATTTTATACGAATACTTTATCATGTGACAAGAGGCGGAGGTTAGAGGCTTTCAAAATAGTTTACTTTTGATTTACTATGGCCTAACATATTTAATAAATAAGTTAGATTAAAAGCTAGATTAGATAATATTTTTAAAAAATAAAAGTTGTTTTATATTGTAATTTTAAAATATTTTTTTCAAAAGATAAAAATTTCAACTTCTTAAAAAAGATATTTTTTATTTTTGCTAATGATTTTACTTTTACTTAAAAAATTATCTAAACATACTAAAAACTACCAAAAGATTTTTTTTATATGTAAAAGGATATTTTTTTCATCAAAATAATGGCATCCAAATGAGCTCTAAAGTTTTTCAAAAAACCTTTTCAGTGGGTCAATCTCCAAATAATGAAAGTAGCCTACTTATATTATTATCTATATTCTTATTCTAATTATTAATTATTAATATTAAAAACAAATATTTTTTAATCTATTTACAAATATATTTTAGATTTATTTAAAATTTTTTTTGGCCAACTTAAGAAAAATTGATATATTTACGAGTCAAGTTACTATTCATTCTACTCCTTAAAGTCATATCTGTGATCATTGTTCTTGAAATTTAAAATGAATCAAATTCATCTCTCAATCCAAATTTGTTAACAATCCATCATTTAAATACCGATGTGTAACATTAAATGACACCTAAATATATTGTGTGTCATGGCGTAGAGATTGAAATGACTTATTTTAATATTTTAAATTACATAAAATGATTCATTTTACATAAATATTTGAGCAATCTTTCTCAATGAACTAACTTTTTAGGAAAATAATTAAGCGCTCTTATGCATGTATTAGAACCTATCAATCATGTGCTTCATTTGTGTTAGGCCATTGCAAAGTTGATAATGAATGAGATGAGAGGAAGAAAAACTGTTACATGCTGGAAAATTCGTCATTAAGCTTTGGTTATTGAACTATGCCAAGGGCTTATTATTGAAGATGAAAGGTTTCTTGCTTTCTAAACAGACCACAATGCCAATGACAGCTAGCAGAGCAGTAATACTTCCTGAATTCTCTTTAAGAGCACCTAAGGTATCCAATTTCCACCAAATCCTGAAATCAGATATTCAGATCCATGGTTGTCTGATTACAAAAAAATAGAAAAGAGGAAACATCACAAAAGATTTATTATCTCATATCATTAATTGGTGGGCCTTCTCAGAGATACGAGCCAAGCCCAGCACGATCATGAATAGTCCAATGGGCCCCTATCTCATACTAATTTCTCCATATATTCTTGTCTTTGTGGTTTCCATTACTGGGCTGTAGCCGAATAGCTATGTTTATGGCTAGAAATTACTCCAGTTAGTGCTGTGTGATCCGTGAATGCCATTTGCAGGTGGACTCTGTTCATTTTCATTAATTCAAATCCTTCAAATAGAGCATGATAAAGAAATGCTTTGTCATTTTGTTGTTATTGTTTATCACTGTTTAGTTTCGACTTTGCGTTTAAAATAGGGGGTCCTCCTTTTGTTGTGAGTTATTCATCATTGGTTTTCAATTATGCATTTAAAAGAGTGGGGTTCCTTCTCATATCATTGTTGTTTGTTATTATTTATGAATTTAATTTAAGGTTTTTTTTTCCATTTGAAAAAAAATGTTCTATGGGCATTGATTAAAAGTAAAAATATTAAATCAAAATTTAAATCAAAATTTTATTTATTTTTTATTTCCTTATCAATACATTGATTAGTAAAACCCTTTAATTTCAATATACTATGAGTATAATAAGAATTTATCCAGCCATTTAATCATGAATTATTGGATTAGTAATTTGACTATTACAAATACTTTGTCAAAAGTTATATACATATTGGTATATGATTAATTCATATTGTTAAATTATTTATATTGACATCATATGCAATTAATTTATTACATCGTCAATGTAAAGATTTTATATAAACATCCAATCATATCTTATATTTGTATAATTTTTAATGTAGTGATTATGGAAGTCAAACAAGTTGACTGCATAAAATATATGGTTGAATAGCGATCTAAGATGTTTTATATTAAAATAAATTTTTTCATCATTTATTACTAATCGTAGTTTCAATCATTGAATGAAAAAAGAAAGGCTGGGTTGTTTTTGTTTATTTAGAATTTACAACATTTACTAAAAAATAATAATATTAATTAAGTTTTGATGCAAACTAAGAAAACTAAATAAGGATAACTTAAGAAATTCTAACTAAAAGCAGTCAAAGATTCCACCCTTATTTAAGCTCTTTCTTCTTGTTTAAATTTTACTTGTTAAATGAATGTTTTAATATGCAGGTACCGATTGTTTATGAGAAGAGATAGTACAGTTTTTTACCAACTACTTTTTTTATTTTTAAGATAAATATTATTGTAAAATTAAATCTTCTTGAGAGTGCAGCTTGTTGGTTACCAACCAGTGTCCATTTGTTTGATCTCTTTTTTCTTTTATGAACAGATGTTCATAATCTTCTTCATAAAAACTCTTCAAAGATCAATAAACACTTTCTTAATTTCATATTAATAGTTACTTTTAAAAAATTGTATAATTTTAGTATATTAAAAAATGAATATGTAATGGAGGGGGTATATTGTAAACACACAGTTCCCCAAGCTGTCTCTAATCCTAAATCTACTAGACAAAAGCCTTGGATTTGCATCTACCGACACGTCTTGCTTCCAAGCCCAAGAACAAAGTCTATACACAGGATAGCACAAAATAATATGTATTCCAAGACAAAATTAAAAATAAAGGAGAAAGAGTATGCTAAGCATTCAGCAATCGTAGGGAGAATAGTCTAATCGAACAGAATCTTGTACAATGGAGTATCCCACCAACATTACAGACACCACTACTAGTTATAATATTGGGTTGTTGTAACCAGTGCTCTGCATCTGATGAACTCGGAACTTTTTTAGACTAGTATATAAAATTGAAAATGCTTTCGTGCTCTACTCACACCACAAACAAAGGCATACATAAACATAGCAGATGCACCAGACAGATCAATGTCTTGCTTTAATAAACCAAAGGCTCACTCATATCACTTTGATTAATCATATCCTATTGCAGAATTTAAGGAACCACAAGGTAATCTGACCGGAAGAAAAAGAAAAAGGAACCACAAGGTTACCCAAGTCTCTTAAGTCGCTATATGTTATGCAAGGAAACACATATTTTTAATATTAAGGTTATTTTAACATCCAAAAAATGGGTGTCTAAACAAGACACTCATTCTATTACCATTGGATGGGATGGTAGTCCTCATTATTTTCACCCATCTATTAGATCCAATAATAAAGAAATGAGTGTCAGATACCTATTTTTTAGTGTTAAAATAGCAATAGGTTATCTTTAATGTGAAAATGACACTTGGAAAAGTATTGGTCATGTGTCAAACTACAAATGGATGATGTCCCAAGTCTTTAGTACACAGTATGTCACTCTAACATACCCTTTGTATAAAAACAGTGGCTTGGCTCTCAACGATGAACCACCTCAACTAATCTCACCAATCCACCCCATTTTGTCAAACTTATGATGCTCTCTTTTTTCCTCTTTCATCTTATCTTCCAACCATTTGATATTTCACCGATTTAGTCGCATATATATAAAGCTAGTTTCCACGTAACAATTTGACATATACTATATCCAATTTCAATTAATCCCCACCCTTTTCCCTCTTGCTTCCTTTCCTTCTACTCCCTTTTTGTACAAGCCAAACTGATTCACCCCTTTACAAGCAATTGAATAAAAAGATCAAAATTTTGAAAAAATGAACCACGGCAATTATATTGCTTATGATTTGGTCATGGTTACTCTATCCATATCCCTCATCGTTCTTGGTGTTGTCCTCTTCCTTGCTTGCAAGAAGAAGCCTGTTGAATCAGAAGAAACACTTCCTGTGAAGCTTTGTGCTCGTGCATACCCTTTGATGGAGCTTGATGCTGCCACAGACGGCTTCAACCACAGGAGAATTGTTGGCCAGGGTCGCATGGGAACAGTGTATGCAGGGTCACTAGAGAAAGCAGAACTTGTAGCTGTGAAAAGGATTCACCCTTTTCTTGTGTTGAGCAATGCAGGATTTGGGTTCTCATCAGTGTTGAAGTGGCTCTCTTTGGCTCAACACCCCAACGTGGTTCCAATCATAGGTTTCTCTGAAGCACCGGGTGAGAGGGTTATAGTGATGGAGTTCGTGAGCATGGCAAGCCTAGAGTTCTATTTGCAACAAAACCAAGATGGGGCTTCACTTTTGGATTGGAGCAAGAGGTTCAGAATTGCAGCAGGAGCAGCTAGAGGGCTTCAATATTTGCATGAAGTGGTGGCACCAAACATTGTACATGGGTGTGTTAAGTCCTCTAATATTCTTATTGATGTAAACTTCTGTGCCAGGGTTTCTGATTATGGCCTTAACTTTCTGGCGCCCTTAGAGAGGAGAGGGCTTGTAGGTTATGTGGATGATGAGTATTGGAAAGAAAGAGGTAGGGTTGGTGGTGCTACCAAGGAAAGTGATGTTTATGGGTTAGGGGTGGTCCTTTTGGAGCTTCTAAGTGGAAGAGGGTGTGACGGAGGGTTGTTGGCAAAGTGGGCTTTGCCTCTGATCAAGGACATGAGTTTCAGTGAACTTTTGGATCCTAGGTTGGTGATTCCTTCTGACATGCGACCACTTGTTAGATTGGCCAAAGTTGCTTCAGCTTGTGTTGGTAATCCACGCAAGTGTAGGCCTAGCGTGGCTCAAGTTGCAACAATTTTGAACAATTTAGAGACTCAAGTGTGCCTTTGATTGAGCAATTGCCTCCTACCTGATAGAGCAATATAATTGACTTCAATTTTGTACAACTTAGACGTTGACCAATCACCAAGATATGGTAAAAACTACGAAGATGGGATGCATTTTTGGTCCATGAAGTTTTATCATATGTTCAATAGGTATAGAAAATGGGCCAAGTTAGGTGAGCTTGGTATTCATCGGATGCCAGTTAGTCATTGGGTAAGAAAATTGTGAGAATTTCATGGGGGTAGGGGACGTATCCCAAAGTTGTGACATGTTGAGAAGTCAGAAAATCAGATAAATGTAGAGGCGCCACCAAAAATCAATTGGTGGGGAATATTGAAATAGAAAGGTGGGTCGGTGCGTGCCGTTGTCCGTAGGACGGTGAATATTAATCTCTGGCTCCGTGTGGTGTGGCCGCGCGGGGGTTCTATTGGTGATGAAAGGGACCCATTTATGTTTGTTTCCCTCTTGGTTTCAATCAATCTCTCTATCTGTGTATTTTCTTTCTCACCTTGTGATCACTTAATCGTATATTATATCATAGGTTATAGAGGAGAGGGTTGGTATTCAAACACTAAAAAAAAATGGATGTCCAATTGGGGTACATATATTATCATCTTTAAATATGATGGATGAGTATAGAAAATTGAGACTACCATCACATCTAACGGTGATAAAGTGTTTAGGATTTAGGGTTGAAATAAGTGTTGAAATAGTATTTTTATAAATTTTAAGAGGTAATAAAGTTAAATGTCATGAAATTATTTTGGTAACTTCTCTCATGTCAATATTATTTTATCTTCACAAGATGTATGAAAAGTTCTTTTTTATATATTCGTCTATAATTTTATTAACCACTTCAAGCAGGAGCTTCTCTCAGAGATAAATCTCTAATCATGAAATCATTTCCATACACATCATCTGGAATCGAACATTTCATTAAATATTTAAGGAGCCTAGCTATGATAGAATTTGATTTGTATATGTAACACCCCGATTTTTCTGTCCGAGGGAAATGACCAAAATGCCCCTGAGGTCATTTCCTGACCCGAGCTCGAGGGTAACCGACTCGGTCATCCTCGAAGGGTCAACTCAATGTTTGAAGGGGATGGAATATGTTTTGGTCAGTGACCTAAGGCTTCACTTAGCCTCTTGATGAATTAAAATATTTTGCAAAGAGTTTTAGAAGTTCTAGAATGATTCCAAGAGAAACTAGTTAACTTATGTACCTAGAAATGTCAATTTAACTCTCTCATTTAAGTTAAATGTTTTCGGTTCTGATGTGATGAATGTGATGCTGTATGATGATGTTTTGGAATGTGTGAAAATATCATATGATGATATAGAAGCGATCCTATGCATGATAGGTAAGAAACTAGCTAACTAGAAATACCGTAAAGCTAGAATTTAACATAGTTTTGACCCATTTGTTTATGGAACTTTTTCAAACTGTTTTAATGGGGACATAACCAGATTTAGATTGTTTAGACATGAAAAACTTGGTATCATTTGAGTTAGAATTGAATTCTAGCACCTATGGGGAAACTAGTAACTAGAAAATCGTAAAAATGCAAATGTAAAACTCTTAGAACATTTAATTTTTTGGATTCTGTCCAGCACCCTTACAACATGGTAAACATGATTAATAATTAGTCCTTAAGCATAGGAATGCCTCATAATTGATTTAGATTTAATATATAGCGCTTTCGGCGAAAACGGAACCAAGAAAGGGTCTAAAACGTAAGTTCTAGAACCCCGTATTCACATGTTAGGATTTCCACCCTATGCTATTCAGATTTAGAAGTAAAATGAGAGGATTATGAATGATGTTTAATTATGAGCCTTAGGTGCTTAAAATATGAACGACAGATGTAGAGAACTAAATCTCAAGATTAAGACCCGTAAGGGTCAAAGCATAAGCTACCGTAAGGGTAAGCGTTTGGATGTTTTATGATGATGCATGAAGTATGCTAATGATGATGATGTTATTCATATGAGGAATTTATGAGGTTATATGTTAATGTGGCATAAAGCAAATTTGGAAGGAAATTCGGTGTAATGACCGTTGTCTTGCTAATTTCCGACAAATTTGGGGACTTAAAGAGATTTTGAAAATTAAGGTACTAAGATGGGTTCTAGGATGACACCGGTTCGGCCGAGCACCTCCATAGAACTCATGTGACATCGGTACCATTTTACACTCTTAGGTGACACCGGTTCGGCCGAGCACCCCTAAGAGAATTGCCCCCTAACCCGTACTCAGATAGTCGGGATTTATGATTTATGATACGCTTATCGTTAAGTGGTAAGTAAGAACTAGTGACGACTAGTTAAGGTATGAGCTCATAACCTAGATGTATGACACGTTCTGGGTGACACCGGTTCGCCGAGCACCCCCAGTTCGATTGTCTTTAGGGTGGCCCATGAGGAAGAGAAGTTTCATGATTATGATTATGTCACTAAGTTTTGTCCCATATGAATGTTACTATTGCCACTTTATGCCACCAAGAATGATGATGCTTGATGTTATGTTTTATGTATGTACATTAGGTAGTGCCATGCATACATTTTCTATTATGTTGCATTCATGACATTAAGATCATCCTAAAATGAATGGACCTTGGCTAAAATATATTTTAAAGTTTAAAATGAACCTAATACATGCTCAGTCATTTTGTATAAATAAACCCAAGGTTCACGAGGGCGTAGATGATGACACCTAGGTAGTAGGAGGCCCTACTGAGATTCTTTAGCAAGATTCTCACTCCTTCTACCTCTTTCTTTCCGTCACGTCTTCAGATGGCGACGTTCGTGGTGTTCGTGGACACGCCGACATGGGAGGTGCACCATGACCCGGACCACGGGTCATTCCATTTTGTGGGTCGATGCACGGTTAGAGTATTCATGTTTATGGGTCGACCCTTCACTCCCTCTGTACATTCCCATCGTTTCTCCCCCGTCTCACCTTTTGGCGATGACCTGGTGTTCGAGCGCGCACGTCCCCTAGAGGAGAGGCTTCGCCGTACCCCATCATCCACGTCCGCCGCTCGAGACTACCCCGAGTATGTGCCCCGTTGCCCGCCGTCTTTTTCGGAGACGGATCCTTCCGAGGATTCGGCAACCCAGGCACCCTCCGAGGGATCTTCCCCCACCATACCCATGGACCTTGGGGAAGGTAGTGAGCCTTCCGTGACTCAGCCGAGGCTTGCACGACGACCGGAGATGAGGCCACGCCGTGGAGGTCACTTCCGAGCCCCGTCCCGTCTATTCACGCCGGAGGAGCTTGCTCAGTTTCCTGGTTACTTGCCACGCTCGAGGGATAGTCGCCGATGGGGAGGTCAGTAGATGGCCGAGATAGAGCACACACCACTTAGATGAGGATAAACCTTCTTTTGTTTAGAGGTTATCCTATTAGGTGCACTCGGGTAGGGGAGTAGATTATGTTCATGTTTTATGTTGTATTTTCTTTTATGCATTTCCCCTGTACTAAACTAAGTCCCACACTTATAAGTGGGCAAATTATATATATATGAGATGATCTTCAGTGTTACTCATGGTGTGCCTTATGTTATGATGTTGTGAGACATTTGTTTACCATACATGGTTTCGCTTATCATCGCGCTTGTGACTCTCACTTTGTTTTTCAAAAAAAAAAAATTACCCGTACTTTCCGCTAAGTAATTCAAAGATGAATGAGAACTATGAAGTAACAGACTAACGATTAACCTAAATATGTTCTAGAGTATTGGGTTAAAAATTAGGATGTTACAGTATACATTGATAACATAAAATTTATTTATATAGTCATCTTATTATGTATGTCATATTATTCATGATAAGTGATTTTTCCGCTCACCACTTTAAAAAACAATGAAAATGATAGATTTTAAATTATCAGCATTAAAATTAAATAAAAAATATTTTCAATTAATTAAGGGTAAATTACACTCATTAGGTTTGTGAAAATGCAACTCATATCCTTTCTAGTTATCCAGCTTACAATCATACTCCCCCAACTTGTCAAATTTTAAGTATTTATATTTATATTACAGTCACACTCTTCATTCACTGAACACCGTTAGTAAACTTAACATAATGATATTTTTATGATATTAATTATTTTTAATTAATAAAATTATAAAAATACATTTACTCATTCGGTTAAGTTTAAGGATATTTTTATAATTTTATTAATTATAAATATTTAATATTACAAAAATATTATTTTATTAAGTTCACTAATTGTATTTTGTAAATAAAGAATGTGATTGTAATATAAATACTTAAAATTTGATAAGTAGAGATGGTGTGAGTGTAAGCTGAATAATTAGATGAGATATGAATTACATTTTTATAAACCTCAAGAGAGGTAAGTGTAATTTATCTATTAATTAATTAATTAATCATTAATTAGAGAGTTATGGGTTGCTTCCTCGAGGACGCCGGATGGGTTAGCTGGGCCAATTACTCACCTAACTAAACCAAGTTGGGACTGGCCCAACAGCATGACTGGTGGTTTACATGGCCGACAGGACACTAAAATTTTGAAGGAATTAAAAAAAGAAAAGAAAAAGAGGAGTCTGAAACATGACATGTATAACTATTATTATTACCAAGTATCCATAAAAGTTACATAATTATTAATCAACAAAAAACCCTACTTATGATTAGCTTCTTCGGTAGGAGATCAACAACTATAAATTTCGTAAAAATATGCTCGATATGAGTATGAAATTTTTGAATTTTTTCCAAACAGACGTGAATTTTATGTAAAAATGTAATTATCACTTTAAGCTTTTATTAGTTTGAAATAAGCATGTCTTGGCGGAATAGTCACAATATTCGATAAGAAATACTCTTCACAATAGCAAACTATGCAACAAAATTTGCATCGGTATTGCTTGATGCGTGACCTCATAATATACATTGTCTTTATAGTTGAAGTAGGTATAAGTGTCTGTTTAACACATCATAGAAAACATCTCCTACCAAAATAAATACTTCATTTATATTTTACAATGCTAAAAGACTTAGAATTTAAAATTATTTTTTTTATCGTCATCAGTTCTTAAACAGTTATTATTATTCCTTTTTTCAATGTAAAAAGCGTATCCTAGAAACACGACTACCTAGTTCTCAAAAATTAATTTGGACAAAAAGTCATACGCCTACACTAAATAACTTGTATTCAATTATTCAGAGTCTTTTGAATTTGGTTGCCCATGCCAATTAAGGACACGGTCCTATGTATATTTTCAATCTCTCTGAAAACGACCCTCACTCATTGAAAGTGAGTTCCTGTTGCAATACATGTGCAAAAGGTCTTAGAATTTGACTTATAATTGGTTGTGGATTTCAACTTTTCATTAGGGAAAAAAGAATTTGCATGAAAATAGGTGTGATTGCCAAAGCTTGGGCTTTCTTACGTTATTATGCGTCATTTACAACGATTGGGTATTATCCTACTTTCGATACAACAAAAATAACACCTAGATAATGTCAAAAGTGAAAAAAAAAAACATATCTAGATAAGTTGTTGCACTACTGGCAGTGGCAAGCTCACGAAACCCTTGGATCCATGTTAAAATCACAAAAGCAAGCAACAATATTGCTTGAACCCCATTAAATCCAAAACATCCGACATTCAAGACACACGAATACATGAGATATAATAGAGTCTACAATTATTCATATACCTCTATCTATTAACTTAAGTTTTTGGGAGAAATAATTTTATGATATGGTGTTAAAACTTCTATAACCAAGTGGCTAAGGTGTCGAACCCTATTTTGATAAGATTGTTCATGTTTTAAGTTTAAAAGAGGTATTTATATGAAAAGACTTAATAGAATATAAAATCATTTATATGCCCCTACCTATTAACTTAAATTATTATGAGATATGATTTTACAACAAGATAAGGTTTCTCACTCTCTCCAACTCCTCACTTTTTTCTCTTCAGTGAATAGGGTTCAAATATTGTTGTTAACAATTTTAAGTATTTTCTTTTTCAAGGTCATCACTACAAAAAATTTGATTAGTTAGCCTAATTTTTAAGCCACATTAGGGTAGGCGTGGCTAAATGACCAAATAATTCATCTCCTATCTTGTTGTTTACCATGCATCATTTCGTAACTCACATTTTACCATCTTTTAACCTTTTCGTCACTCTCACTGTGTAACAATTCTCTTCTTCTACCATTGTGATTCCTCTTTGTCTCCTCCTGTGTCTCAGCCACCTTTGTTGCTGATATCCATCGCCTATGCCGTTGGAGTCATCATCATTAATCACGACCTTCTTCTCTTCATCTTCCTCAACTCCACCTTTGTCGTAGATGCAGCTAACGGAATCATGTTCTCTTGATCGAACATATGCTTATCCATTTTCTTCGATTTAACTTTCTTCCTAACATTCTATAAATAAATTCCTTTGATTCCAACTTCTCTTCGTCTCAACCCTCTTCTCTGCCATTGTTTGTAACCAAATCCCTATCGAACTTCACTATTTCGTCAATCTCGTCTTTGTTCTATAATTCGAGATCATTCCTTATATCATTTAGGTAGGGAAGTGTTGAAAATTGAAATTCTAAGCTAATTGAGCTCGATGAAGCTTAAGATCTTTTATTTATGTTTGATAATGAGCGGATGAATCCTCTTGTAGTTGTGTGGAGTTAGATTATCGTTGTTAGACTTTGAAATTGTTATCATATCTCTAATGCTTACTCGAGTTTTTTTTTGAAACAGATTGTGCATATCTTAGAGTTGTTCGATGAAATGCCTCCACAAATTAAATGCAACTCAATTCATATGTAAGTGATGTATTTGGAATAATGTTGCTTTGTGTATTGAGAACTCTTTAGTTATGAAGTAATCTTGTGTGATGATGAAGAACTTTGACTTAGTGAAACTAATTTTGGTGACATAGATCTGTTTGGAATCTAAGCTTGCAACACATACTAGCCAAATCATATTGTGGTTGATCATACCTTAGCTACCAGTAGGTGCATTATAGATTTAGGACTAACAAAACTTTTAGTTGTCGAGCAGTGATACCATTTATATATATATATATATATATATATATATATATATATATATATATATATATATATATATATATATATATATATATATATATATGTGTGTGTGTTTAATGTAACGTCCCCAATTTTCCCTTATTACATTAGCTCATTTTTTTTATTAACAATTAGTAAAATTAATTAAATGTTCTATGAATTATAGCTAGTTTCTAGTTTAATATGATTAAAACTTAGGAAAAATAAGAAAACAAAAATAAATAAAAAAATAAGGGGAGAATAATAATTCATCAGAAGTTAATGGTTTTATCAAAATTTAAAATCATAAATTAAAGTGAGAACCTAGAGACCCATTAGGAACACACTGAGCTATGGCCAACTGGTTCATGCCCTTCATTTTATTATTAATCATTTAAGCTCTAAAATTGTTTGACATTTAAATTTAGAATGAATCTAGATTAAAATGCATCTAGAAACAACTCAATTCAAACTGAAATCTAAAATTAAAACTACCCCATACCCTTTTCAAATTTTCAGCCAAACAGAAAAGGATAATTTTCTAATATCACTCAAACAACCATGATACTCTCTCTCTCTTTAAACACTACTCCTCTCATTAAAAAGAAATCAGAAAATTTTATCCTCTCTATTCTTCTATCTCGTGGAGCTCATTGGAAAAGCAGCTTGGCATATTTTCTTGGTCAGCCAGGAGGTAGGGGTTTCTTGCCTACAATTCCTACATGAATGATCATGTTTTCAAAAATTTTAATGATGTATGTACGATTCATGTCTTGCTTTTCTATAGGCATTAAATACTGTAGAGCTTAAAGCTTTTCATTACTAATCTTAGTTTTCAATTCCACGAAAACTTGTTTGATTGTGGAAAAATTATTGGTTGGCCTCCTTTTTCATTTGTATTGGTCTTCAACATTAAACTTTAGTTGCCATTCTAAAAGTCATTGAATTCTATAGACTGGCCTCGTTGCTATTAAACATTTGTTTTTATGATTCTGAAGATATCAAACGCCATTGATTTTACATTTGAAGTTCACATTATTAGAGTCAGTAAATATTTTCTTTTGTTACCAAAGTCAATTCTTAAACATTTGTAACTCTTCGATTTGCATTATTGACCTCCTTTATAGATGTTAAACATAAAAGCTTGTAAGGTGACAATTTGCTACAATAATAGATGTAGATTTGAAACATATATTACGATTAGAACTGTAAGCAAACTACTAAGATTGCCATGGTATTATCATTATTCTAAGATTTTTATCTTATATGGAGGGCCACATAATATTAGTGATTATTTATAACAGTAGGATAAAGATATATATGTGTGTGTGTGTGTGTGTGTGTGTGTGTGTGTGTGTGTGTAAAGGTAGTTACATAATAATAATAATAAAAATAAAATAGAGAAGGGTATAGATCATGGAATACAATAATCTTAATGGATAATTTTATTTTTATCATAGGATGCTAAAAAACCTACAGTGGACAAGGAATCTAGCCAATGTTCATAACACTTTGTTGTGTCTAAAGAAAATCTTGAGAATAAGATTGTGTAATTTAGATATTGAGAGGAAATTCATTTGATTGAGTTAATAATGATATGATATTTTGGCCTATTGAATTTGAGTATGTTTTATGTGACTTATGTGATTTAAGAGTGATTTAATGTGTAACATTGAACACCGTAGTTGCTATGAATGATGAAAGTATTATGGTTATTATAAGCATGTATTCAATAAGACTTGTGATGACTATTCAAAGAAAAAAATGGATATGACCCTTTGGTCCCTAGTCACTAGCTTGGGAAAAAGTGGACTATTTCGACTCAGTCATACTAGAAAGGGAAGGCAATCTTAAATATTGGATGTATTTTTTAGTCCCCAGTTACTTGCCGGGAAGTGGGACTCCTTTAGACACTAGCCGCGGTGGGAAGGAAAGGTGATCCCCACTGTTCCAACACACTGTTTATCCCCACTCAAATTGTCGATGACAATTAGCTTTTGATATGAGTTCATTATCCTACTGATTGGCAAAACTAGGTGAATAAAGAAAGAGATGTATAAAGAAAAAGTTGAATAAAGGAAGAGACATATAAGGAGAGATAAAGAAGATTAATAGACTAAACTACATACTTATGTGACTGAATATGATTTTATATGCATTTGTATACTCATTTATATTGTCATGCATACATGAAATATAGTATTGTATTCATAGCATAAAGATCATGTCCTAAAAGACAAGTTCACCTCGGATTGAAGACTTTTCAAAAAATGTAAAATGAATATTTATGTATGCTCACATTTTTATAATAAATTAAAGTGTATGAGAATGATTTCCATGACACTTAATACCCCTACTAAGAGATTCCTAATTCTCACCCGTTCTATTTTCGTGTCGTCTCTAGGTGAGGATCCGATCCTGAGGTTGAAGTGCAAGCAATGGAGCACATGGTGGAAGATTAGCCTAGTATTTTCAAATTTATTAGGATAGACTCGGTGCATTTCCTCTATTACTGTCTTATGGAGATTATGTTTTGAGTCTGGACCATTTGTAGCCGGCAGCTACTTATGATACTTGTTTATTTAATTATTTAAATAATTATGACGTGATTGATTGTTAAGTTTATTTTATGATGTGGACTTTATACACAATTATTATAGATATTTATTTTATTTCATGACTAGTTATTTATATGTATGTTACACGCAAGGCTTCTATTTTTGTCAGTTTAAAGTATAAAAAAAGCCCTATTTTCTTCTTAATCTATTTTAAAGTCAAGTAAATGAAATCAAAAGCATAGCGACCTAGTAATTATTTCCAATATGACTTAAGCATATTGGGCTGAACACTAGGGTGTTACATTTAATTGAAACAAGTAGGGCATAATAGCTAAGATAAGATAGACACTTTGTTTTTCTCTTTTGTAGTAATTTGGATGTTCAGTGTTTCTTGTACATATGTCAGGGTGTTCAAGTCAAAATTTTGGCTATATCAATTTGTTGTATAGAAGTTCTCAAAGAGCATATATAAGGTTGTTTATGATTTCAAGAAAATGAAGACTGCAAGCTAGGAACTCAATGCAAGACTATCATGGTTACAAACAATATGTATTCAAGATGATTTTGCCCTTACTCTTGCTCTTGGTTACTTTTTAACATTGTAATAGTGAAGGATTGTCTCTTGGAGCTTTTTAGGAGAATGATTGGCTTCTCAATGGATATCTGAGGAGCTTGTTAGTTGTCACATGCCATTGCATCCAATAAATTTATTCTTCTCAAGGGAATCAGCAATGATATTTTAACAAACTTCATCAGTTAGGTTAGAATTAGATAATAAATCATTTGTTTGATTATTGATCATGCTCTTTTATTTGGGTTGAATTCAATGCCCCACAGAAGATCTTGTAGAGTGATAAAGATATTGTGAGGGATTATATAATGAATCCTTTTTGGTTTGTTACCTATTTCTTAGTTATATACAATCTTTGTTATGTGTTAGAGTATAAAATTATCCATTTGCTTTTACCTATCTCTACATATAAGTTTAAACTGTTAGGATGGATAGTTTCATAACATAAAATATCAGAGCCTTTATAATATGACTGAGCTTAAATTGAGCCAAAAAGAGGCATACTCTTATGTGAGGGGACTAGTTAGAATATAAAATTATTCATATGTCCATATCTACTAACTCAAATTTTTGGGGAATATGATTTGTGGCAATAGCATTCCTTTATTAATTTTTCTTAGGTTTTTCTTGTTCTTCACTCCCCAAAAATTAAACCTAGTCAAAGAGTTATCATTGTTGTGTTGACAATGTAGTCTTATGTAAAAAAATAAACACCGAATAGCGACACTTTATTATTTTTATCTCAAAAGAAACCTCTTTATAATATGATTATCTTGTTTTATATTTTATTTATTAAATAATTATATATGTTGTCAAAATAGAAAAAATGAATATAGTGATATAGTGTCTATGTGTTGCTTTTTATATATGTGTGTGTGTGCTTTCTTAATTTTTAGGGGAATGTTAGATAGTGACATGGATAATTAAATTTACAGTAAATATACTCAAATCTCAAAAGATTTTGTTTTAACAGTTTAATTCTTAAAAAATTAAATATATATATTTTAGTTTTTAATAAAAAGTTTCACATCAAACATATTGATCTTTATAATAGAAAAATAGAAAAGTTATACATACATACTAGCTCTATATAATATTGATTTTATAATAGATTAGTCCTAAAAAATTTTGCTACACTGTCCTAATAATTAACCAAAAACTTTCTTATAATTTAAAATCTAGCTCCCAATAATATGAGTTATAATTTATACGATATTAAAAAGTTATTCACTGTGAGAGAAATTGTAAGTTATGACAGGTTTTTAGTTTAATTAATCTACCAGTCTCTATTGTTTCATCAAATTTTCAATTAGATCCCTACATTTTAAATTTTCAATTGAGTCCCTATATTGGATAAAATTTTTCAATCAAGTCCCTACCGTTAATCATCATTACAAAAATATTTTCAGCAATGTTAAGGTGTATCTAATAAAATCAGATATACCATAAAACTTATTAATCTAAATCATTCAATGTCTAAAAAATAGAAATCAATTGCTAAAAATAACATATCTATCGATACACCCTTTTAATATAATCTATACAAAATAAATAGCATAACCTAACACCCTATTTTCCCCGATTCTATTATAGCCTCTAACAGCAACTTATCTTCCCCCACCAAATTCTTATCATCACCATGTTCTTGCTCGCAACTCCTAAACGTGTGGGTGCAGCGGTAGAGTAAAGTCATCTGCTTGGCGACATGGAAGGACGCAAGGTAGATAAAGGTGCGGTGACGTTGAGCGTTCACGACACTCATGTTGGTTGATCTAGGTGGCTTTCACGGCTGTGTAGTGGAGCTTTCGATGGTCGAACAAGGTGGATGATGTGATGATGACGGTAAGTAATCTTGAAGTGGAGTGCGATTCCAAGGCGATGGTGGCTTGCGGTGAGGTCATTACGGCTTGCGGTGACCGCAGTGAGGCCCCAACAGCTTGTGGCGGTGAGCAACGGTAGTGAGTAGCTGAGGAAGAAGTTGGTGAGCAATTGTAGGGAAAAAGAATGGAATGAAATCTTTTTATGACTTCAGTTAAACTTGTTCATTCCATTACTAAAGAAATTGTCATCTTAAACACCCCGTAAATATCTTTAATGTCCACACGAGACTTCAGCCTGAGTTTTCCAATTAGAAGCACTTCCACATAATAACCACCCCTTTTGTGTCTGAAGGAGATACACATGCACAAGCATTTGGTCATATAAAAACCCACTATTTAGGTGACCAATACACCAATTTCGGTGAGCCACCAGAATTAGCCACAGCTTGTCATATTCTAGCAGCTTTAGACCCAAGCAATGGCGACACACTGTTGTTTCTTTTGTCTCTCTGTTTGTGTATCGAAGTTGTAATTCTGGGTAAGGTGCTGTGATGATGAGATGAAATAATCTCATTAATATGCAGCCCATGAGGACAACATATCTTATCCATTCATTCTTCTATCTGAGCACCTCCTCTCAATTTGCACTCCATACAACTTCTTTCCTCTTCAAGATCGTATACTGAAATGATTTTGGTGCTGAGATGATTTTGGTTTGTTCTTATGCTTGGATGTGCTTTTTAATTTTTTTAATTGTTTGATGGTTTTGGTGGTGGGTGGTGGGGAAGGAAGGTAGATGAGGTAGATAGGGAAGGAATAAATAAAGATAGAATATGCTAGGAATATCTATTTTTTATAATAGTAGTTAATGGCAGGGACTTGATTAAAATTTTTTATCCAATATAGGAACTCAATTTAAAACTTTTAAAATATAGGGATCTAATTGAAAATTTGGTGAAACTATAAAGACTGATGGATTAATTAAACCCTAATTTTAAGCATACTTAGCTAGGAGGGTTTACCTTTTTTATGCTTCTTGTGTCTCATGTACTATGTACTGTACATTTCCATATCAAGGTCTGCGTTAATGTAAAATAAAATGTTCATACAATTACAATTTACAAAGACGTTTTCTATATGAATTTTCTTCACCATGCCATTCCTTTCATGCCTTCATCTCCCTTACAAACAATAGTTTTTTTTTCTGATTAAAGTGTCACTTTTATCCTTGAAATTACACGCATGAGTCACTTTCGTCCCTGAAATTTGAAAATTAACTATTTGGCCCTTGAAATTGCATTCCGTAAGTCACGTTAGTCTCTGGTCAAACAACTGTCAATCAAACTTAACATTTTACTGGCGTGTCACATTAAGTGACACGTGGCATGCTGATCCCACGTGACATGCCACGTCAGCATGCTGACATGTCATGCTACCGTGGCATTAGACCCTGAAATTTTAAATGTGTCAAAATAATCCCTAAAATTTTTTAAAATGTGTCAAAAAAGTCCTAAATCCCAAATTTCTCCTCTTTTGGTTCATAAAATCTAAATCCTTAATAATTCTTAAACTCACTCATTTCTCTCTCATTTTCACACTTTATTTAAATAATCTACATTTTCAAATATCCTAAATATAATTAAGAGTATAATTAGTCCAAATTTGAGACCCTCCATGTTTAACTAACACAATTAATTTATTAGCTATTACATTATATTTCCTGAAATTATGTTAGGCTCACTCATGTGTGATTACTCATTTAAATTTGCACATCTTTAGAACTTATATGATTGATAAATTATTTTTTAGAAGTCAAATTCTTTAAAAAAAAAATAAAGACCGAAGCTGAACATGGTAATAGTTATATCACAAGTTATTTAGAATAAACGCAATACAAATATGAATCTAAAATCAGAGATAGCATGCAAAAGAGCTTACACTAATTTTTTTCATATTTGAACAAGATTTTTTTTAAGATCATTCCAAGAGCCTCTCTAGTTAGTCTATACGTACTCAAGATTCTTCTAACTCTACTCTCATTTTTTTCAAGACACTCTCATATTTTTTAACTTACTTACTCAACTCTCTAGCATTCTTCACTCACAACAACTACAATATAATTCTCAATGACTTTTCTAAATTGTTTGAGGATAAAACATTGAACTTGAATGGGATATGATATTCAATGATAACCCTCTTCTCTGATGCATAATAGCTACAACATGAAGTCATATATGTAGGTTGAAAAACGAAAAGGTTGATGGTAAAAGCATTCCTCTCTTTCATTTTTGGCATATAGTCATATATATGTACTTGATTTTTTTTCTTTTTTGATACTCACAGTTTATAAATATAAATTGCATAAATTAGTTATGTTAGTTAAATATAAATGTCTCAAATTTGGACTAATCAAGCTCTTAATTATATTTAGGATGTTTAAAAATTTAGATTATTTAAATAAGGTGTGAAAATGAGGGAGAAATAAGTGGTTTTAAGAATTATCAAAAATTTAGATTTTATAAACCAAAAGAGGAGAAATTTAGGATTTGAGGCTTTTTTGACACATTTTAGAAAATTTCAGGGACTCTTTTTGACACATGTAAAATTTCAGGGACTTTTTTGACATATTTTAAAAAATTTCAGGGACTATTTTGACACATTTAAAATTTCAGGGTCTGATGCCACGTGGGATCAGCATACCATATCATTGACACGTGACATGCCACATGTCACTTAACGTGACATATCAGTAAAATATTAAGTTTAACTGATAATTATTTGATCAAGGATTAACGTGACTTATAAAATGTAATTTTAGGAACCAAATAGTTAATTTTTAAATTTTAGGAATGAACGTAATCCACACATATAATTTTAGAGATAAAAGTGATAATTTATCCATTTTTTTTTCATTCTTTTGTGCGTGCGCGGTAATCCGGTAAACCGGCCAAAACAACCTCCTCACCGAAACAAAACAAAAAAAAAACAAAGAAAGAAAAAAGTAGTAGCTTAATGCTTAAGCTTCTTTGTTGCGTGGCTTCTTTGACAAGCTGACAAAGACGTGTCGGCTGCACAGAGAAAAAATCATATAATATAATTAATGAAAGGGTTATGTTCACGTGTATCCGTGTCTTTGCTAAGTACCGTGATTCCAACATATCAACCAATAGCGTCACGCCACGTGATTCATTCTTCAAAGCGAATTGACGAAAACATCACTCAAATGTGACCTGTCGCTTGTTGATCACTCTGAAACGTCAACGACTTTGGCCGCAAGTGTCGTATACAATATACCAGAATCTCTCCTTTTCATTTTCTCCTTTTACGCTATATTTATAGCGGAGAAAAAATAAGATTAAAATTTTACTAGATAAATTTTATGTATAAAATTATACATAATATTAATTTAAAGAATTTTTATCTTCATTTTTACTCCCCAATTAAATACATTCTTAATGAAAAAATTTGGTGGTGATGTTTACGTTCTTGTCCTACAAGCTAAATGAGGTATACAAAAACACGTTGCAAAGGTATTATAAATCATAATCCAGCACACAACGGGGCAACGGATTCTTATTCTTGTTAACAAGGGTTAATTGTTGCATGCCTTAACAAATGGCAATAAGTGGTAACACTATCAAATTAAATTACCGTCGTAACAAATTAAAACTAGCTAGTGCCAAGGTCAAATTAAATCAATGATTCAATGCTCTGATGAGCAAGTGTCTTTGACGAATACTCCATATTTTGCATGAGAAAACTCGAACACATTTTCGTTGAACCAAGCACAGAATATTTCTGGAAGAAGTGTTTGATATGGGGTGTGAAGGGAATGACTGGAAAAGAGCGAAAGAGATTCGCTACTTTGAATGAGAAGCCTGCGTGAAGAACGGGATATTTATTAACAAGAATATGCATTGCGTTTTAATTTGGTGGTTGGTGCAAAAATACATACACTACTAATTAATCATAAACGTAGTATTCCTTATGTTACATTCTTTATCGGTTCGTATGTACATATCTGATGTCTATGAATTTTCACATACCTTTAAGCGCACTCTAATTTGACACTGCAGCAGCTGATGAAACTCACACACACACAATGACACAAACTCTCTCTCTCTCTAAGGCGGTGAAACGTCCAAGAATCAGGTTTGCCCCATCTCCACTCTTACCTTCATCACCTTTTCTTTCTTTCTTTCTTTTTTCCACTTGATCTTTTTAATTTGGGGGTTTTATAAATCATAATTATTGTAAATCTTCTTTTTGCTAGTGATAAAGTAATAATCTTTCATGTATAATAATAACACCCTTTTAATTGCTCCGGCCAGAAGTGCTATTTAGTTGTTATTTTTACAGCCCCCTACATGCGCTTCCAAAAAGGAATAGTCTACGTAGGGCGCATTTATTCTTTTGATAATAGCCGCGTATATACTGGAACATAGCCAAAAACTTGTCCTCCAAGCAACCTTTCCTATATTTAGAACCCTTCATTTGGTTCTTACTTTTTCTTTTTATCGGTTATACCCTTTGTCTTCTTCCTCTTCCTCTTCCCCTCTCTATCTATGAGCAAGAGCAACTAGTTTGGAAAATCAGGCACAGCTCAATCATTGAATCATAACAAATTAGAAGGAAGTGGAAGGTTGTTATATGATTAAACTCTCCCCTCTCAGCAACAGGATCAAGTGGTAAATAATTAAGGATAAGGTAGCAAAAGAGATCACAAGCTAGCTACTAGAAGCTTCAACTTTCTTCAGTAAACCCTTTTTCTTCTCTATTCTTTTGGGGTTTCATTTTTTCACTTTTTATTTTTAATTTTATTATCAGGGAGCTGATATATCTATAGTTGCAAGAGGGATTGGAAGAAAAAGGCTCTGATTTATGACATATGTGCATATATAGGAAAATAAACACAGGAAGATGACATGGTGCAATGAACCTGATGATGAGCAAAGGGGGACTGAATTAATCATGCCCACTGTCAGTACTCCTAGACCTAACAACACTGACATAAAACCCAACCAAGAAATTCGAAACATAACTTGCCCTTCATGCGGCCATAATATTGAATTCCAAGATCAGGTACTAAATAAGTTTTTCTTTCTACTTGTTCGCACGTACGTAACATATTTAATTTAATTTGCTTCTTTCACCTGTGTTTGTGTTTTTTTTTTTCGTTTATAATTAACTAGTTGCTTAATTAGTTTTGCTCTTGCACCAACTTTTTTTGTTTTTCAATTTTTTTGATAGGGTGGAATTCATGACTTGCCGGGGTTACCAGCTGGAGTGAAGTTTGACCCTAATGATCAAGAAATACTAGAGCATTTGGAGGCAAAAGTGGTGTCTGATGTGCGCAAGCTTCATCCCCTTATTGATGAGTTCATACCAACTCTTGAAGGCGAGAATGGGATCTGTTATACACACCCAGAACGGCTACCAGGTGTTTCATATTTTATTTTTATTGATATTTTTTCCTTCTAATTAATGCTGATATTGTTAATTAATTTAGTGGTTTGGAATACCGTTTGATGCATTGCAAAGGTTATGCTTATCATTGAATTTCAAATTTAATGGTAGACACGTCTTGATGTGCACGGAACTGCATGCATGAAAATATGAAATTAATCTTTTTCAATAATGAAAATGATTTCTTATCTTTGAAAAGGAATTATAAGGCGGTTGAGAATGACTGCAAAACATTTATACCTAAAGATGGGAGATCTTGAAATTTTATTTACATTATGATTTTTTTTTTGTTCGCCTTTTTAAACATTATTGCTACTTTTAGAGATTCTACAAATTTTAAGGGGTTAGATCAAATCCCGCTATGTCAAACTAGGGGAGAAAAATAAACAGACACCCTGAAAATATCAATAAGGAAGATGTTATCATTCTGAAGAAAGAAGCACATGGGAGGAGCACTCACATCTTCAAGTATGTTTTCAATAAAGTGCTTCAGTGGCAATGACTACCAAACTCAATATAGTGGCATCCTATCTTAAATTGGCCATGTAGCATACCAAATGCAAATATTAGTCCTTAACATTTTCAGCAATGTTTATGGTTTGCGTCAAATTTCAACATGACACCAAATTTAAGGTGGTTGTCGGCAAAATCTGTCAAGGCCATAAAATGAGGTTGCTGCCTTGTTACTCTTGATGAGGATTCGTCAACCCCTCATGAATAATATCCATTTCATTTTATGAGGTTTACTCTTAAACTATCCCATTTAAAATTGCTAATTGGTTGTTTACTGCAACAGTGCAACATTTTTTTTTCTCGATATAATGTTGCAACAGTACAACATTAATGACCATTAAAAGAAAAAAATTCCCTAAGCCATGTTAAACCATGATAAAAAAAATTACCTCTCTTTCTTTTTGAGTGGCCTTTCTTATAACCCATAAGCCATTTATTTATATAGTAGGTGCTAGCAAATCATATGTATTATACTTGTGCATGTGAAAGGAAATAATCCTTTGATTTTTTTTTTTTTTTGGGGGGGGGGGGTCCTAAACATTTAAATTAGTCCCTTTTTTCTGTAAAACATTAAATTAGTTTTGAAAAAAAATTTAATATCAATTTGGTCACTGGCTCATTGTTTGATAAATAGACTTGATCTAATACTTCAATATATTTAAGCATTAATTTGGTCTTTAAACTAGAGATAATTTTGTGTTATGAATGATGAAATTCATGTAAAGAAACTTTTTAAAAACTAATTTGATATCTTGGATATCATTTAAAGACCAATTTAATCATTTACTTTGTAATTTGCCACAACCATCTATCCTTTAATCTTTCAAATAAGCAACCTTGATCAATATATATAATGGTTTGCTTTGTCGAGTCATGCATAAATTTCGTTAGAGTTACTCTTAGATAACGAGACAAATGAAACATTGCTATGTGAAATGGTGCAGGAGTAAGCAAAGATGGCCAGATCCGGCACTTCTTTCACAGGCCTTCTAAAGCATACACAACTGGAACAAGGAAAAGAAGAAAGGTTCACACTGATGAAGAAGGAAGTGAAACAAGGTGGCACAAAACGGGAAAAACAAGACCAGTTTTTGCTGGGGGTGACATAAAGGGTTTCAAAAAGATACTAGTACTCTATACAAACTATGGAAGGCAAAAGAAACCTGAGAAGACTAATTGGGTGATGCATCAATACCATCTTGGAAGTAATGAAGAAGAGAAAGATGGAGAATTAGTGGCTTCAAAGGTCTTCTACCAAACACAGCCTAGACAATGTGGTAATAATTCCATTATTATAAAGGATCAATATGAAACAATATTGAATAACCAAAGTAGTAGCCACGATGAAATTATAGTATCTAAAAATGCAGTTCCTGTGGACTACTACAGTGCTCCGTACATAAATTATGAACATGTGGGTCATACTAGGGAAAGCTCACCTCAACTTATTCCAAACTTGGTTGCGCAAGGTGATGGATCTTCTTTTTTCCGCTTTGCAATGGATGGGAACAAAGCAAGACTCGAGAGAAAGTAGCACTTGATGGGAGAAGAGCTTCTTGGGAGAGCAGTGGTGACATTGATTTAACATAGATATTGTGGATTGTTTCTATGACTAAATGACAATATTTATTCCATCCATGGGATTACAAATTAGAGTGAATTATTGATTAGAGTGGAGGAGTTCCAAGGTTGAATTGAACAAATAAGTTGGCTTCCATATTTGGATACATGTGGAGGACTGACTCATATAATTGATCCTTGACTGAGGTTGAGACACAAGCAAGGTGCCTGCGGTACTGTGGTATTATCTTAATTTTGGTGTACAGGTAAATTGATATAATCTTTCACACGTGTTTATAAATTTTATATTCCAATAGGATTATTTTCTATTCATCATCACTATGTCAATATGTACATGCTGTGTTTACTTTTACCATGAATTAAGCTCTCTCTCAAACTATATCTATTTATTTTCTCGCTTGAGATTCTATGATTATATTCCATGTGAAAAGTATGAGAAATGTTATTTCAATATCTAAAAATGGGTGTTTAAGCGAAATACTCACTTCATCACCATTGGATATGACGGTGGTCCTTATTTTTTTCACTAATCCTTCACATCCAATGGTAAGATATAGAGTGGGTGTTCCAATTGAACACTCATTTTTAGGCGTTGAAATATTAATACTCTGAAAAGTAAATATACACGATAAAACAGCATAAAAATTTGGCCAAATATGAAATTCTATTTAAAATATTACATTGCATCAAGACATTTTAATAGATCAAAAGCTTTGAGGAAATTAATTTAAGTGTTTATCCAACCAGTACTCCTAGGGTAGTTGTTAATATCTTAATAAAAGAAAGTTTGCATTTGAAAAAATGACTTTTTATAAGTTTTTAATGTATTGAATATTTTTAAACCTTAGAAATTTTCAATTTTCTGCATGCTTAACAAGTGTTCATGAGAGCACTGATTAGAAAAAAAAAATTTAAGTATATTGACAAATTAATATTTTTAATATTTTCTTCCCATCAAATCTTTACATGTGCAAAATTTTGAAAGTAGTGAATTGATAATCAAACTTGTTTTATTGATACTAGTAAATTGACAGAGCACGCAATTCACATTTTTTTATTTTTATAATTTTTTAATTTCTTTCATTTATTTTTATAACTTCTTTCGACTCCTTGTGCATCAAGAATATTTTAGAAAATAGAAATTTTGGACACGAAAAGGTATTTAAAAGGAACTATTTTCTTTATATATAGTATAGATAATAATGTGTAATTAAAAGACTTTGTAAAAAAATTTACAATTTAGTCACTCACTCACCAAATAGTTATTATTTTGTACATCTCATTTTCGTGACACAAAATATATTTCGTTACAATCTTATTATTATCACATCAAGCTTGTCTAACTCTTTTTAACTCCAAAAATTAAGGGCTTCTAACCCCTATGTGTCGGAGTACACCTTCACTTTTTTTTCTCATGAAAATTGGTTTCGTGCCGTGTAGCAATGCTCTTTCAACAGGCACAATTCACTTGAACGTAATCATTTGCGAAACGCAATTAGGCATTAAGTATGGGCATATCTTTCAACTATAATTGAAATATGGGAGGAGCTAACACTTTTTCTGCTAAACTCAACCCAAATAACGAAACCAATGATACAAACCTTGAACTTAGGTACATGAGGAGACCAATAATATCGTACCCTAAGGACATTATCCATTTAACTTATTAACTAAGGTAAGGGACCGATCGTGTACGCTAAAAGAAAAGAAAATCTGAAACTTCGAATGGCAACAAACTTAGGTACATATGCTTCTAGGGAGATGATTAATTAATATCGTACCATAAACCCTATCCATTATAAGTTATTGACCAAGGTCAAGTACCAATAGCGTACGCGAAAAGAAAAGGGAAGAAAAATCTGAAACTTCGAATAACAAAAGGTGGGAATCGTATGCTTTAAGGATCATCGTCCACGTCTCGCCAGAATAAACAATGTGCAAACAAAAGAAAAAGAATAATCCCACGTATAAACGAAGAGTAAAGTTTTCTTAATTTGAAATGTCTACCCAACAAAGTAATCAAAAACGAACATCCCCAATGCAGTAAATATCTAAACAGTGTTGTAAATTTGTTCCTGGCCAGGGTACGTGTAAATTGTCAATTGCATGCATGGATCAACTATAATCTTGATTGCAAGGCAACTACTGCGCCAGAATTCTCCTCTTATGGGTTACCTGTCTAAAGGAAGATCTTGAAAATTCTCATCATAGCTTGTCATTAATTTTATATTTAATTTATTAAAAAAAATGTTGACCATAAAAGACAAGTTCATACGTGTATTCTGTTGTTTGTCACAATCTTAATAATAGATGACTATGCATGCATGCCGTAAATTGAGTTAGTGTTGTTGGCCAATGAAAGGAAAGGAGTCTTGTTGAAGTTTCTAATTTTTTTAATTTTTTCCTTTTAGCTGGAAATTGGCCAGGTTCTATGCAATTGCTATCCTGTAAGTAAGTCGTCCAATGTGAGTTGCTTGTTGTAAAAGTGACATAGGCTGCTGTATGTTGGTCATGCGTCATGCAAATATTCTTGGAGACCAAGAAATCATTGCAAAAGGATGCCAGCAGTCATGCAAATTCTCTGATGTTCCATGGTTGACAACAAGATTGTCGATATAAGTATGGTTACCAATTTTTTTGACGACATTTTCTTTTTATAACTTGCCAGTTATTTCACATAGCCATGTTGACTAAACTGAGAGGCAGGCATACTAATGTAACAAATCCATATTGGATAATGTTAAGTGAATAATAAAATTGTACAACAAATGTACACCACATATTTTATTATTATTAGATGCGATGAGCGGGATGAGTGGCTCATTCATCATATCTAATAATTATAAGGTGTGTAATATATATTTATTATATAATTTTACTATATAATAAACATTTTTCATCCATAATATGTCCCACGTTACTCTCACGGGCATATATGTAGTCATTTTTTTTTCCTGTCATTGGATATATGAGTATCATACTCGATACCGGACCAAACCCAACCCTCTCCTCCTACATATACCTAAATCCTAAATCACAAATTCTAAAACTATCTGATCCACCTAAAACCCCCCAAAAAACACTTATTTTATCTGTAATTCTACACAATTCCTTGTCCTCATACTCAAACTCAATGTGGTCTCGAAAAATTTGTCTTCAAGTTTTTGGACAAAAATTACAAAAGAAGAAAATGACAAGTAATCCAAACTTGATCGGTTCAGTTTGATTTGGATTTTGTCAATAAATTTTATAAATTGATATGTTCGAATCTATTTCTCTCTCAAACCCCATCTGAACACTCCTATTTTCTATTTCCTATCAACTAGTGGTGAAGTTTCACTAGTAATCCACACACAAAAGGATTGAATATGGATAAGGAGGTGTTTTTTTTGTCTTGATATAACAATTGAATCCTAATCATCACTTGAAAAGGTTTGCAAACGGAAATTTACTTCCTCAAATGCATTAAGCTACTACGAAGGATATACTCTTTTTATTATTCGAGAAAAGGACTTATGACTAGTTAAAAAGTCTCCGTACTATTATTTCCATTTAGACCAAACTAATATTTGAAATAATTGGTTCTTTGTGCAAGAGAGATCCATTAAATAAAATTGTTAAGTCTACTCATTGTATGTGGAATGTTGCCTATATTCTTTTTAAACTATTTACTTCTATACTAGTTTATAGAATGTTGACATATATACTTTAATTTGTTCACTTGTTTCAAACCTAACCATATTCACCTTCAAATAAAGTGAGGATCTAAATAGAACACCCACACTTATATGTCAAAATATCATTGTTGTATATATTTTTTGTATGATTTGATAGTAGATTTTCAAATTCTATCTAAATTTATGATTAACCAACCAAATTTCTAAAATGCATGTTGCACTTCAATAGTCAAATTCAACAAGAAAGTATCAAATACAACTATACAAGTTCTACAAAATACAACTTACTCCAGCTAAAACATAAATATCTTACCATCATTGCTAGCAAACTAAAGCCAAAAAACCCAATATAATACAGCACTCAGCAGCAGAAAGAGTTGACAAAACACCTCTAGTCATGTCAGCTACGACGGTCCACAGCCGTGGTGTAGTCAGCTACTACATGCTTCAGTCCTGACTATAAACCCTTTTCACAAACTGCTATGCCTTCTGAAGAACACATTTCTCGTACAGGGCAAGGATAGCTTTCTTATTGGGATTGTTCAAAGCAAGAAGCTGATCACCATAGTTATGTTTTGTCAGCTCTTGCTTAAGCTTCTGGGCTGTAAACTTTTTATAATCATCTTCATTTGTTTGCTGACTACAGTTGTCCTCATCATCACGCTCAAAAATGGAACAGCCGTCTTCTGGGGGCGTGTAATTATGAGGACTGGGCGTACTCTTAGGCCTCTTAGTGCTCCTTAAAACTCTAGGGCTCATATCCATGTCCTTAACAGATTCTACACCAATTTCATCATCTACCCTCAAACGCTTTCCTTGGGAAGAAGCAGTTTTAAGCTTACTGTCCAATACCGTTTCATTCAGTCTAAACTTAGTGAGCTCTTGATGGAGAGAATCAATTCTGGCTTGAGCAGGCTGCAATTGGAGGGAGAGAGCCTCAGCCCTGTCATTTGCCTGAGCATGTGCTACACGTTCTGATTCCAAGAGTTGTTCTAGAATCTGTGAGCTATTTCGCCTTTGTGTCCCATCTTTCTCTAAAAGTGCATCTATATCCTTTTCTCTCTGATCCACCTTTTCCTCTAGTTTTGAAAATCTGGTAAGTGCATCCTTCTCTGAATCCCTCACCCTCTGCAATTCGTCTTCAAGATTATCTTTCTCCCTCTCCAAACTGTCAATTTTCCTTTCAGCCCTCTCAGTATGTGTCAGTCTCTCCATTGCAAGCCTCTGCATCTCGCTCTTCTCCTTCTGAGCAAAAACTGCCTCAGTCCTGGCTTTGTAAGCAGCTTCAGTAGCCCTTGCAGCTTCCTTTTCAGCATTTTTACACCGTTCCTGGAGCTCCTCAAATCTTCTGAAATCAGATTTGTACTTCTGCTCTAGATGGTCATTCTCCTGTTGAAATACCATCACATCCCTCTCGTACGACTGGGCCTTGGCATTTTCAGTTTTCAACATCTCAACCAACCCTTTAACTTCAAGCCTCAGTGATGATACTTCTGCTTCATAATTCCTCATTTTTGACTCAGCAGCCTGCACATATATCTAGTCAGACATGGCATTTAATCCCAAAGGATACGTGAACATGCTTTCAATAGACAAATATAAAAATATGTTCTCTGCTGCAAATCGTTTGAATCAATTGCTAAGAGCCTTTGAATAAAATACTCTGTGGGGACTGGTCTAAGCAGTAATAGGAAGATGGTGTCTAGAATAATCCAAGCAGCCAAGAATCTCACCATCAGTTCTAATTTCAACGTTGTTAAACACTGCTCAGCGTGCACAATTTTGGCAGTCTTCTCCCTTATTTCATCTTCCTGCATAATCAGCAATGCAACAAATAAGAACTCCATTTTGCATGCAATTCATAACAATAACAGAACTAACGAAACTAGTCAGTCATCTTTGATTCATAGTGATCATTATGTAATAGTAATGCAAGGTAACTAGTTTGCAAAAGTAACGTGCCAAGAGAGAGCTCACTCTTTCATCCAAAGTTCCTGAAAACTCTTCTCTTAAAGCATCTTCCCTCAACTGTGTTTGCTTGTTTGTGCGCTCCTGCACAATTGCGGCCTTCTCTAGAGCAGCTTTCGCTTCCTTAACAGCAATGTCATACCTCCGTTTCCACTCTTTAGCCTCCTCTTGAGCAGATTGAGATTGTTCCCTTGCAGCAGCCAACCTTGCTTCAGCAGCACCAGCCTGGGACCTGAGGGCTGCTCTTTCAGAACTAGCTTGATCCTCCTCAGCTTTCTGCCTCGAGAAAACTCTCTCATATTTTCTTTTCCAATCCAAGGATTCTTGCTTGGCAGATTCCAGGGCTATTAATAAGCTGGAATTCTTCTCAGCCAGTGAGCGGCGATTAGCTTGCAGATCAGTTATACGATTCATATATTCATCAGTTTGCTTTTTTGTTTCACTAATGGCATCCTCATAACGCTTTGTATACTTAGTCTTTTCCCTTTCACTGGCTTCCAGGCGGTTGTTGAGTAGTGCCATCTTATCTTCAATCATTCGACATCTCAAATTGAGACAACTCTTATCTGACTCAATCTTATTTATTACCCTCTTCGTCAGGTCTAGTACTGGGCCTTCAAAACTAGTGGAATAAAAGTCAAAATTAAAAGGGAAAAGAAAAAAAGACACCAAATACCAATATGTACACAAACAACCTTTGCTGTAAGAAGACAGCAAGTTTCTGCCACTTCCCTGGTCCTTGAATTGATGCTTCATATTCACATAAAAGAGCATCAAGAACCTGCACTATACACAATGTACACGAGGTTTTCTTTCTTGCTTTTATCGTTTCAGTGTCTCACATGCAGAAGATAGATTATCTTGAATTGCAAATCATCAGTGATGAGAGATTACATTTATATTACAACCAATTGAACGAAAAATTTGTACCTTAATAATTGTCTTTTATTAAAAGAAACTAATGAACTAAAAATGAATGGACTCATCATCAGTTAATAATTCCTTTTGTACTTCTTCAAGAGAGCAGAAGCAACAAAGTATTTAGGAATTAGGATAAACACGAAAGAATTTGAACAGTCAACGTGAAAGCTACAAGACATAAGTTAAACCATAATAAACAGGAAGTATATGCTAAGCATGCAGAGATGAAACTTGGAAAGCAAAATATTCCATGAAAAGAAACTTCATGAAAATGTTCAGATGTTTCCCTCATTTTTTGCTCCTTTTGAGGGACCCGGAAGTGGTGAAAACGATGCAACATAACCAGGTCACTGATAATCCATAATGTAATTATGCAGCGGCATCACTACCATAAACTTATATGCAAACCTCAGTAGCAACTAGCAAGTACATAGGAGGAAGTTCGGTAATTACAAAGTTGGCTCATATATGTGTCAGAGTATAGTTGGCTCATATGTAACTGTCAGAGTATAGTCAAATGGAGAATAAACCCTGTATTCCACTTCGTTTGACAAATGAAATAATTTAAGCAAAGGTGAAAACTGCATTATGACAAACGTCACTGCTTGTAATTATCAAATTGGATTCGTTTTGCATGATTTCTCAATTGTTAAAGCCATACATTTAACCTCCTAATCGATACTTTTCACTATAAGCCATCAGGAGAGTTTCCAAACAAAGGAATACTTTCATCTAGAAACCAGAAAAAAAAAGGATCCTCATTGATGATTCAAAGGTAAGAATGAAAGAAATCGATAAAAATGAATTGAAGAGATTTGCTATCCCACTTTTCCACTGAACCATCATGCATGGAGCTAGTACATAACTCAGTTGTTTCCCCAAAATTCTTCTTTGATACTACCAATCACCAAAAAAAAGGTAAAAACATATTTGGTAACCAGGAAGCAACAACCACAGGGATATCAATAAAAGATCAATAATAATGTTTAGTGACAAAAAGTTTACCTTGGCAACATTATCTATCCTTGCATCAGATGCATTACAAGCTGCCCTTAGCCTCTTTTGCATCGACTGTATGGCATTTGAGCATTGTACTTCTGCCTCCATAAATGCATTCCTCTTATAATCCTGTTTAAAGCGTCAATAAATTAATAGCATGTTATATACAAAAATGGCTCACTCCTAGAACAGAAGAAAAAAAAAATGCATAACAAGTTAACGATGTATTATACGAACTACTGCCGACTAAGGTTTTTAATAAGCCAAACTTTAATTTAACAATTCATTAAATTACCAATATAAGCACCATATAATGTTTGTCAACAACCAACCAAAAAAAAAAAAAAAGAGGAATTAAATCTAGACAAATCAGATAAAACATATTGGACTAGTAGGAACAAGGAAACGTTCTTGGCCCAGGACCCTCAAAATTATCAGAAATGTAACGACTCATAACAAATGGTTTATATAGCCAGAATAAAACTTCAGTCACCATATACGGAATACTCTATTGGGATCACAAACCATCCAAGTGATCCTTTGTACCACCAACCATGCTTCAGTTCAAAATTCTAATTGCAGACAAGCAGAACCCTCACATCAAATCCTTTGAAATAACAACTCGTCCTATAATGATCCACAAACTACAGTTTCAACAAGAGATGTGCCAAAATCGCTTATTTGTTTATAGAAATTAAAACTTCTCTAGATTAGAGAAGCTAGTATATTCTGTCAACAACACTAGAATGTATAGATTAATTTTTGAAGAAACAGAATACAAATATCCTGCTCATATATAATCTGCTGCCTGCTGAAGACAATTATTTTTTTCACATTATGAGCAATTGAAATCACAGAGGCATACACGCTTCACCATAAATAGAAACAATCCACTGAAGTAATATGACAGTAGAAACTACTGCCAACACCCCACCGCCACCACCCCAACAAAAAGAAAGACATAGACACCAGTGGTAACAAATGGTTATATTATATATCAACTCTTACATGCTCATAACTTTAACCACAAAAAGCTATATCCGTATCAGTTAATTCCACTTTACTAATTTTGAATACACAAAGTCCAATACCTCAAATGCCTTTTTGAAGAATTTATGCAGCAGGCCTTCATATTTCTTCCTTGCTGAACCAACTCCTACAGCACCAGTATTAAAAGCAGCCAATGAAATTTGAACTGCTGCTTCATGTGCTTCCCTCAAAGCAACCTACAAGTGCAGCACTTTAAAAAATGAGAAAGAAATATATAATCAAAACTTACTGCAGATTACTCACTTCCTCAGGCGGCTTTAAACGGTCAAAAGAAGACATATAAACTTCAGTAGCAGAATCATAAGCCCTACGACACTCGGCTTCTTCAACACTCTGCAAACAAGCAACAATAAAAACAAAGAAAAACTCAATAACTTTATGATTAAAATATTTTCTATGCCAACAGCTACTCTGAACTTCCATTAATGGATTACATTTACATACACTTAGTGACACAAGCAAATGAAAATCCTTATATGTATATGTTAGAAACCAAAAGGAAGAACACAGAAATAGAAGAAGTATGTATTATTCACACACTCTTGGACTGATACAAATGATATCAGCCAAGGTAAAGAGAAAGCAACAATATGAAATGAGCAGAACAGAGAAAAATGCTTTAAGCACTAAGCAGCTCAATCTCTCCAAATGCCTAGCCGAATAACTGCCTGAATAATCCTCCCTCCTCTCCACACTACAAATAACCCTCCTGCTGTAACAGAATTCTCACGCTCTCACCCTTGCCAACATGGCATTCACACACACAGCCCTCACCAAGTTAGTTATACAAATGGCCCACCAGAATCATACACATTCCCAACCCTTGCATTGCCCAAACTGCCCCTATACTTTTCTCTTTTGTACAACTTAATCCCATTGGGGAATTGGTCTCTAACAGTATAACTTCAAGGGCTAGAATAAGAACAATCATTCAAATTAAAAGGAATGGGATAGCATAATGGAACACACAAGAATACACGATTGATTCGTGAGAAAAATTTCCCTATTTATAGTTTCAACTGCAGAATAATTTTCCATTTCCAAGACATTTTGGTGGCAGTAGATGAAAAAAGAATATTATGCCATAAGCACAAGCAGCATAAATAATCAACGTTTCGTTTATCATCTTATTACTGAGATAGGCAAAGCCTTAAAAAGCATGACTTCAATCTCAAGTAGCAAAGAGGGAGGTAGGAAAACAAGACGTCGGATGCCTAAAATCATATTATGCAATAAACCACTTTTATGCCTCTGAAATTATATTTCAATACCATATATGGGCAAAAACTAATAGATGCTTTACTTACATTGAAAAGTTCAGTACATGATAAACCATATGTCAAACATGTTCCTTACATAAACTAATGATTTAAAGATGTAATGCTAACCTGCCAAGAGGAAGCAATTGTTGGCACAGCACCATGGTTGAGAGCATCCAGATAAGACTGAGTGATACCAACCAACAAAGGGCCAGTCATCATAGTTGCCCCAACTTGTTTTGGTCTGGTTCTCTCAAAAACAAACTTTGTCAAAGCATCAAGGCCAGATCGAAATTCAGGCCGTAGCTTTCCCAACTGCATATTGAAGATAAATTTTCAAGACATAAAAGACAGCAAAATGGATGACCAAAAAATATAGTATCTAGTAAGTCACCAACTGATATCTCGTCAAGATGCTGGAGCTCATTTTCATTGTTCAAAGGTCGCACAAGGGTGCAACATTCTCTGTCTGGGAATAAAGCCCGAATCGAATCACGAATCTACTGATTAATATTGTCAGAAAATTAGAAACTCCAGAGTAAAAACCAAGTTCATTATTTCCAATATGCCATAAAAGATAAAGGAGTGCATTTGATTTAAAGTAATACTGCACTAGTTGCAATGAAATTAATATAAAATAAGCTGCAGGAGCACCAATCTTGAAACATTAAAGAGTAAATCAGGACATTGCTAGATTAACCTTCCTATAAATACATTACTATCTAGATTTCATTTCCAAGACTATATCATGCATTCTGAAATGCAGCAGAAATCCAATGTAGTCCTTATTTGTAAGGACTTAGCTCTCAACTCAAACAAAGTAGTTCCAATATTCAACAACGGGTCATGATTAGATGGAAAAATCACATAAGCAAATGATTAAGAGAATATTTATGATATACACAATTGCATGCTTGCATCATTCAAGAAACAAACTAGGAAGTAGAAAGACACCTCATTTTTAGAAGCTATATCTCTTCCACCCCCTTGGACAGGTCTCAAAGCAAGTTCCAAATAGTCACGGGGTGTTATTTTTCTGTTATCTTCTACTAAGTCTAAATAGAAGTCCTGCCAGCAAGAGGAAAGACAAAGGAGGTAAAGTTGCAAACAATGGGACAAGACAGTGAAAGTAAGCTAAGATACCATCAAACTGAAAGATCTTGACATAAAAGATTTTTAAGTTTCTCAAAATATGTGCAGGAGCACAGTAAAACAAAGTTTGCTGAACATCATACTCTTAGAAGCCAAACAAAAATTGGGGAAAAATGTCCGAGTTCGGATGCAGAGCTGCTTCCTCCAAATGCTCTAACACGAATGTGCTTTGTCATTTGAGTGACAAGAGAAAGACGATCTAGGGCAGCCTCATCTATACCACCCATCTGGGCAAGAGAAAAGAGGAAAAAAATCATATGCTCAGTAATGAACACACAAACTGGTCATTTAAGTGTTGAACTCAATGAACACATACAAGTAAACCGCACTCGACTATGCCTAAAATGTAGGTTTATTTAAGCTGTTCAAACCTGGTTATAAATGAACATGCTAGATAAAAGGACAGCCAATGAGAAGATCTGGGTGCTGTATGTTCCCTGTATTGTAAAAGATGACACCACGATGAACAGAAATAAGCTACCAATACACCGAAAACTTAATACTAAAAGAGTAACTACAATGATTAGTATCAAAAACCAGATTCCAAAGTGACCATCAGACCACCAAACACTATAAAATGAAAGAAAGCATATGTACATATCGCTTAGAAAAGTCAAGCTAACCGTTTGATCAAAAGCATCTATTCCTTCACTGTCTACTAGCAGGAGATTGTACTCTGTTCCATCAAGAGCAGTACGCTTCAAAGGAGCACTCCACAACCAAAGCCCTTTGGTGCATGGTCGATGTGTTGATGCTACTTGAAACCCACTACTCCTCCCTAAAAGCTGCAACATAAAGATGCAAGCCACAAACTTATAATGAGAAGAAGAATGTTAGAGATATTTTAAACCAAGCACGACATATTAATTGCACCGATTGAGGAAATTGGAGGCGCCAACCATAAGCCAACTTTAGGCTGAAGAATAGTTCAACAGTCGGTGGCACAAATATGATAAAATTTCTACACTCATGCTGTTACACTTGCATAAGTTTTAAGTCTATGCACTCTACTTGTAGGCTAGCTTAGTGGATATGGTTTGTTGCATGCAGATTACTTCAACTATGGGTTTTGTTTTCTTTATTACTTCATTAACTTGTAAAGCCTATAAAAGGCAAAGCCATGTACCTTGTACCGTGGCTTATAATTCATCAACAGCTTGTTTGGTTACCCACTTTTCTCCCTTTACCGTAGGAAAAAGTGGTGTGACAAAAAGTGAAACAGTTTGTTTTGGTTTCTTAATTTTGGGACAAGTCTCACTTCCTATCTCACATTAATTCTTCTAAATTCACTTTTTTAATATCATTTCCATACGTAGATAATTTTTTTCAAAAGTAATTCTCTCATAATCAATGTTTTCAACATTAGTTATTTTAAAAGTAATTTTACTAAAATCTAAATCAAACGGACCTAGGTATCAAGAATTTTCTCTTCCAATTATTATGTGTATTGTGCCATGTTTGCGAGAGAAAACTATTAAGTATATTATTTTTAAAGATTTTCTGATAAAAAATTGGTATCAGAACCGGTTAAATCCAGTGCCAATGTGTTTAGAGAGTGTGTGAGGAACTAGAGTATTCTCAAATAGTTAGGGTCATTATAACAAACAATTACAATATTATTTGGTCAAGTCCCAAATTAGATGAGAAATTGGATTATAATTATTGGGAGACCTTGATTGCAACTCACTTAAGCGCTTACAATATTTAGAGCCTTGTTGATCTAGACACACAAAAAGGAGGTATTGTAGCTGCTCAAAGGAAAGACCAATGGGTATTGTCACAAATTTACCAGCGATTAGATTATTTAGTGTTTAACAAAATTGCTAATGTCAAAACTACCAAAGATGCATGAGATATTTTGAAGCTATCTTATAAAGGTGTAGAGAAAGCATAAAAATCAAAATTGTAATCATTGCGCAAAGAATATGAGAGATATGAGATGTCTAGCTCAAAAAATGTTAAGCAATACTTTGCTCGTATTGTTGACCTTGTTAATAAGATGAGAGTCTATGGAGAAAAGATTTCAGATAGTATGATGTTAGAGAAAATTCTATGCACCATGCCGATGAAGTTTGATCATGTAGCAACTAGAATACTGGAGTCCCATGATACAAATAAAATGACAATTACAGAATTGCAAGTCAATATAGAAAGCCATGTCAGCAGAATTTTGGAGAAGACAAAAAAAACAACAGAAGAAGCTCTAAAGAGTCAGGTGAATCGAAACAATGATACTGAATCGAGCTATGAAGGAGAAGCAAGAGGTCGTGGCTACAACAACCGAGATAGAGGCATAAGAGGTTTCAAAGGAAGAGGTCATGGCAGTAACTATAGTCAAGGAAGAGACAACAATTTTAGACCACCTAGCCAAGGAAGAGATGAAAATAATTTTGGGCTTGCTAGCCAAGGACGAGGAAGAGGTAACTATTATCAGCAAAGAACAAATTTCAATTGCTCCAACCATGGAAAATTTGGTCACAAAGTTACAGATTGTAGATTGAAGCTAATGATCAAAATTATTTCAACAATGACGTCAATGTTGCTTAAAGCTAATGCTAAGAAATTGGTGAGATTTCTAATCCATACAGTCTTTTTCTGACAAGCAATTCTTTTTCAAAAGATGAAAATACATGGTATTTAGATACTAGTTATAGCGATCACATTTGTGGCAAAAAGGACTTATTTTTTTCACTTGATGAGTCAGTTAAATCATCAATCTCATTTGGTAACAATTCAAATATTCCTATTGTGGGAAAAGGTTAGAGAGAAATCAAATTGAAAAACAGCTCTCACAATTTTATTTCTGATATATTTTATGCTCTTGGACTTTATGACAATCTGTTGAGTATTGGACAGTTGTCAAAAAAAGGTTATAAATGTACAGAATTATCAAGGTTACTGCATGATATTTGATAAGGATGATAGGCTTATTGTAAAGGTAAAAATGACTTGAAACAAACTTTTTTCACTAAAAATGTAACATGAAAAATTTTCCTGCTTGAATTCTATGATACCTGATGATAACTGGCTATGGCATATGCATTTGGCCACATTCACTTTTTTGGATTGAATTATTTGTCAAGAGAAGAACTTGTTTCTGGTTTGCCAGTTATTAAAATTCCTAATTGTATTTGTGAGACTTATCAATTGGTAAAAATACACATAAATACATTTCCTGTTAGAAAATCCTAGAGAGTAAAGAAGTTATTAGAGATTGTGCACCTAGATCTGTGCACCGTTGATGTAATAACTCATGATGACAACAAGTATTTTATCACCTTTACTAACAATTTTACTAGGAAAACATGGGTGTATTTTTTAAATAGAAATCGAAAGCATGTGATGGCCTTTAAGTCATTTAAGGCATTTGTGAAGAAACAAAGTGGCTGCAAAATCAAGATTCTCAGAACAGACAGAGGACAGCAGTATCTTGTCTGTGCAGATTTCTTCCGGCGGCATGGAATTCAACATCAATTGACAACTAGATACACTCCTTAGTAAAATGGAGTAGCATAAAGAAAGAACAAAATAATCATGGAAATAGTCAGATGCATGATGAGGTTTAAACAAATACCTAAAGAATTTTGGATAAAAGCAGTTGCTACTACAATTTATCTTTTGAACAAGTGCCCTACAAGGAGTGTTCATGATAAGACGCCAAAAGAAGCTTGGAGTGGAAGAAAGCTATCAATACGTCATCTCAGAGTTTTAGGGTATATTGCTTATACCCACATGCCAAATCAGCTGAGAAAGAAAATAGACAACAAAGGTGAGAAATGCATTTTCATTGGCTATAGTAGGAATTCAAAGACATATAAATTGTATAATCTAGAGACAAAGAAGATGATAATTAGTAGAAATATGAAGTTTGATGAAAAGGGAACATGGGATTAGTCAGCCAAATCTCATAAGGAGCTTGTGACAATTCATGACAGTTATGTAAAAGAAAATGAATAGCTAGAAACATCAATTCAACCGAAATCATTGAGCTAGCCTTAGAGGAATTGTTAGCCACCAACCAAATTAAAGGATTATGTTATGGGTAATAATAATACCTTATCTGATGAAGATATAGTCAATTTTGCTCCATTTGCAGATTCTGAGCCGGTGAGTTATGAAGAAGCTTTTGATGATGAGAATTGGAGAAAAGCCATAGATGAGAAGATTCATGCGATTGAAAAGAATGATACATGGAAGCTGACTAATTTACTTACAAAGAAAAGGCCAATTGGAGTAAAATGGGTGTACAAGAGTGAGTACAAGCCCAATCGTGAGATTGGTCGTTTTAAGGTCAGATTTGTTGCAAAAGGGTATAGACAAAAGCAAGCTATTGGTTATTTTGAAGTATTTGCTCCTGTTGCTAGATATGATAAAATTTTTACACCTCATGCTGCTACACTCGCATGAGATTTAAGTCTATATGCTCTACTTATGGGATAGCTTAGTGGATATGGTTTGCTGCATGTAGATTACTTTAGCTATGGGTTTTGTTTTCTTTAATACTTTATTAACTTGTAAAGCCTATAAAAGGCAAAGCCATGCACTATGGTTTATAGTTCATCAAGTTATCAAGAATTTCCTCAACCATTTATTATGTATGTTGTATCATTTTTACGAGAGAAAAATATTCCATGTGTTATTTTTAGTGAGTTTTTGATAATAAAGAAGACTAAATAATCATTTTGGTACCTCAAAAAATATCTGTAAATAAATTAAACCCTCAGATTTTAAAAGCTCCATGTTAGTCCAAAAGAGACAAACTAGTCACTCAAAATTTGGAGTCCCATATTGTTCCTTGATATATTTTCAAGGAACCATTTTGGATATTTTGTTTAGCCCCATTTCAGCTTAATTCAGGACATAACCTCCGACCAAAAAAAAAAAAAACACGAACAATGCCAGAAGAAAATTACATCTCGTACTGAAATAAAAGCAGGAGTTGAGGCTGAAAACGTTATCTTAAAAGGCAGTAGATACATTTGAATACCAACCTTGAATCATAACCGTATATACTCATTGGAAATGAATGAGACAAAAAGTAAAAACAAACAAACCATTAATTGATGATCATTTCATCAACACTTAAACCCAAATGCAGTTCGAGAAGCGCAAGGAAGAATGGGGAAGAAATTGAAAAGGGGTTGCGAAACCTGATTGAGGATGAAGCTCTTGCCCTGGCGTGCGCGTCCGCAGACGGAGACGACGCCGATGGGTTCCTTGAGGAGCTGGAGAGTGGCGACGGCTTCAGGGTCCATCCGGAACTTTCCTTTGTCGTCGCAGTACACCAGCCGTATTGGCCTCGCCGGACCCGCGCCCGGAGACGACGAAGACGCCGCAGACGAGGAGGCGGGGATGTCCTTTCCTCCTCCTCGATTGAAGAACCTGTACATGTTTGTTGTTCTTCTTCTTACTGGTTTTGGTGTTGCTAATGCTAATCCTAATGGTAGTACCCTATCGATCTGTCTATCGTGGTAACTATGCTAATTTTTGTGTTGTTTGAACTTTGAGGCAGCGGGACAGAAATAGCCAGAAATTGGTGACACAAATTTATTTGATGTCCGAGATGAAACAAGAAATAGAAAAATCCTCCGTTCTTGAGATAAAAAATACAAAATTTATATACCTTCAAAATGTGAAAATAGGATAGAAAAATAGAAAATTAATATTTTTATTTTTCAATAATATTCCTCTATATATTGAGTAATATTATTTTGACACTTAAAAAGTGGGTGTCTATTTAGACATTCACTTTATAACTATTGAATATGATAAATGTTAAGTATAAGTGAGGATCACCATCACATCCAATAATTATAAAGTGGGTGTCTGAATAAATATCTAATTTTTAAGTATTAAAATATTATTATCCATATATTTTTATTATTTATATTTCTGCCTCTATTATTTTTATTATTCTTACATTTTTGTTTTTATTCTTATATTTTTTTGTCTCAAAACAATAAACAAACGCGACCTAAGCTAGGTGCGGTTGAGTGTGAGACGGAAAGTGTTTGAAATTGAGGAGGGAAACTATGTATGTGAAATGGCCATGACCATCCCCTGCTGATACTCGTGCTCGCGGCCTATTCACTTGCTCCCTGGCGTTTTAGTCATTTACTTTCTTTTTTTTTCCAATAAAGTGACCTTTTAGTCATTTCATCTTAGGGATTTCATTGAAGTTTATATCGATATCTTTTAATTATTTATAGTTAAAAATAAATTATATATATTCTATTATTTTAAATTTTTTAAATATATCAAATCATAATTATTGATTACACAAGAATATTGATCAAAGAAAAAACTTTTATCTTAAAATTTGTTTTAGTGTAAAGAAAAATTAGAGAAAATTGTACTTTATCCCTTCAATTATAAGTTAGGAGTATTTTAACCTTTAAATTTTAAAAATATGCAAATTGATTCTCTTAGCTTTCACATATGTATATTTTAACTAAAATGTACTATCCCTCTATATTTTAAAATATTTATAAATTGACCCATATTTTTTTCTAAAATGCATAACTTGATACCCTATATTTCTTAAATTTGTATTATTTTTTATTAATAATTGATAAAAAAAATTAATAAAATGGTCAATTTGCATATTTAAAAAAATTTAATGGGTCACATATCACATTTTTTAAGTTTAAAAGATAAAGTGAAATAATCACCAATCTTATCTTATTCTTCTATATACATCATGTTTGATTTCACTGAGAGGGAGTGGAATCAATTCTAAAGTTATGAAATTGATTTTGGTTATTTAAAAATATGTTTGATTTCATTATTCTATAATCAATTATTGCCTATAGAATTGATTAGAAAATATATGAAAAACTGTTACTTTACATCAAAATCACTTTTACATAAATTATCTGAATCGGACCCATATATCTCATTGAATTTATATCCGACTAAATTATTTTTTGTCCAGATTCATTCTTGATGTTCTTTCCCCCACCTTATGTATGGCATGAAAATATTAATCCATTATAAAATTTAATCGGGGGTGTATAAGCTGCTTGACCACTGCACCATTGATATTTAATAAGCTTAATAGTTATGAAAAATATAACTATTAAAGTGTGTCCACTCTAATTTACTCATGTAGATTCTACTTTTGCCTTTATCTTATACTTTTCTGTCCTTACTGACTTGAGCATTAGATTACCACATATATTAATGTTCAAGAGTAGAATGATCACTGCCTATCATCTAGACCACCCTACCCTAGAACCTCAGACAAGAACATTGTCAAACATAACTAATTTAATTTTAAAATAATTTCTAACAAAATCAGTTTTACCATAAGTCAATTGTACAAATTCAAACCAATCACACACGATAAAGTATAAAACACACACTCTCAGGCTATCTACTTAAATAACATAATTTAGATAATGACGATGAGCACAAATTTTAAATTATTAATTTAGCTAAGAATTTTGTATTAAGATTTTTTTGTATTACATGACGTTGATGTTTAAAATTGTAATCTTACGTAAAACTCACTATGAACTCTATTTTAATATCTTATTTTATAAGTAACAGTAGAAAGAAAAAAACGTGTGAAAAAATTAGTGCAGAGGACATAAATTTCTAGTGAACAAATTTACATCTTTATAATTTATTTTTTGTAAATATTGCGAGGATAAAATGTTAAATATTAAAAAAAACTAATTAGAGAGTTTCGCAAAATTAATGCACATATCAGGTTAGGCCATCTCCTGAGAAAATCAGGCCGAGGAGGGGGCAAATCCATCAATTTGCACTGGGCTCAAACTTTCGGCCTAAACTCTCTGCATGAAAAAGGAAAAAAAATATGAAACACTTTGAAACATCATATTTCGCTTTATAAAAACGCGACAACCATCTTTAAATAATTTCCACACAATAGTTTATTATTATGATTTAAAACATCAATATTACTTAGTACGAATTCGAGGTAAGGACGCTGGCATTCCGTGATGAAAGAAATGAGGTACAGAGATTATGAACTCAACTCTCATTTCCATCCCTGTCCTTCAATAATTTAGTTGAAAAAATAAGGACACTAGCATTTCACGATCAAAATAATGATGAATGGTTTATTGAAATAGTCTCATCATTTATGTACCGAAATTTTGTAGGTCAGATATTTCCCCATTTAAAATCAAATAGAGGGCTTGTTAACCGCCAAATTTTCATAACCATATTAAGAGTAAATCCCTAAAATTGGCTACTTCATTTTTGCATCGGACAAATTAACCTCTATCAAAAAATTAACATTTTGGATGTTAAACAATTTATTTATTTTTTCTGATTTTCGACAAATATCCTCCCCAATCGAAGATAATTTAGTTTTCTGTCAAGTCTCTCCATTGAATATCATGAAGTGATTTCCTCGCACATTTGATGTGGTATTATTATTCTCCAACCTATCACCCTAGGTACTCCCATTAATGAAACTAGGCCATTTTTTTTTTTTTTGGGTTTATGATGCATTTATGATGAAGATAGTAAGTGAAAATGTATTTTGAGCATTAAAACCAAAAAAAAAAATGACGTCATATTATTAATTTGAGTGGCTATGAGTCTATGATGACAAGATGGATAATAGTGATAATTGATCTGGATAGGAATCTCTTATATTCTCTCAATCATTTATTAATATGTGAAAGATATATATTATACATTTGATAATTTGTAAAATTTTTAATTCATTTGATTTTTATACACCATTTGAGGACAGACAAATTCCATCCAGGGATCCCTATATTTAAATGCTTATGTCATAGTTTTTAATAGAGATAATTGATAGAGAGACTAGATCGTCTCCTATTTTAAAAAGTTAGAGATCAAAGTATTTGACATGAAAATCGACAGGGATGATACTGGGGTGTTTACTCTGCTATTTATAACAACAATCTTTAGCCACATTGATTATCTATGCACTAATATAAAGAGGATTGTGTTTTTTATGTCCATTTTTTTCCCTCCATTTCAACCATTATTCTTAGTTTGTTAACTGACTCTCAATGGGCAGCAATCGTAAGCATGCGATATTCCATAACCAATTCAATTTCTTCAATTAAAGACAATATATACTGTTTAGGGCAGTTTTTATTGAAGTTTCAGGGCTGAATCTTATATTGATCGACAATGGATTAAAGTAAAGAGTATGTATATTAGCTGCCGAAAGCAAAGAATTCGAACCAAAAGCTTACGAAGAAAATAGATCAAGAAAAATTTTGATATTCACTCACCAGTCACCATAGGCAAGTTCCTTTTTTTTTTATTTATTTTGGTTGTTGTAGTACATGGGTAACTTATATCTTAAATGGAATAAAAAGGGATACATTGGTCCACATTCCTGCAATTGTTTAATCAAGTGATCAAACTAGTAATCCCACTTTTAGCGGTGGAAAGAGCTGGATGCTAGGTAGGAACCCTCCTTACCTGCCCTCCCCCACTTTAACACAAGTCCCATAATTCAGTATTTTTCATAAGGTATTTGGAGTTTTATTTTTATGTATCCATAGTATAAAATTATTTATACATTATTATTTGATCATGTAAGTCACATTAATAAAAGTGGTTGAGTCTTATACTCACTAATTGAAAAATTAAGTAAAAGAAATGATTTGATTAGATGACAATATAAAAAAAATTTATACTATCATTGTATAGAAATTAAATCCATGTGTTTATGTTAGATTTATATATATTCATGCATTTCTACATAACGACTTATAGGTATTTAGTTATACGTTTGTAGAATTGATTCTACCTGGAAGTGATTTTATTAGAATTAATTTTAAAGTAAAATGATTTATATTTGATAGTTACTTTAGAATTGATTTTAAACTTTACCAACCAAATAAGATCATAAAATTTTAGAATCAATTCTAAGCCCCCCAAACTGAAAACCAAACATGCTATCAACTTGTCAAAAAATGGTTCATGATATGATATCAAAAGTTATGACAAAGATGTCTAGAATTTGATATTTTTGTTATTTCTTATGATTCTAAATTGATCACTTTTAATAATTCATATGTTTATATGCGACACTCTAAACATCCAGTAGAGATGAAAAATCTTCTATCCCAAAATAATATTCCTTTTTCTATTCCTCAATCATTTATTAACTCATAAACAAATAAAAATTAAAATAAAATTAAAAATTTATAAATTACTAAATATATAATACATATATTTCATATGTCAATAAATGATAGAAATATAAAATTTCCATCTGCGGAGGAGATAATTAATGACAATGATTTCCGTTAATCATTTTTTCGTTTAAAGACATATAAGTATTAGCCCTATAAACAATCTAAATAATTATTCGAGTATGCGAAGATGTCTAACAATTTCTTTTTTCAAAAAAGAAAATCGAATAACATATTTTCCCTACTTTATTTAGTTTCTATCCGAGCTTTACAAAACTGTTTGATGTAGAAATTATAATAGATAAGTAGCTTACTAATTACAAATTTCCACTAATTAAAATATTTCCCAAGGGGTTAATCTTAAAGCTATTAGTGAGACCAACATCACATGTATGGATCTATCTTTTTGTAACAACCTAACGTGAAACTCACCAATCCATTAATTGAGAGGTGAAGATGTTTTCCAAACAAAATTTGAACATCGTTTTCCAAATGATTCTTCAGATCGAAGATAAGCCCATCCTCATTAATTGATTGAAACATAACGTATAAAATCGCTATCAACACCAGCTAATTTCTCTCGCCTAAGATGTACATGAAAAGAAATCTAAAAACAGGTAAAAATGAGGAAAATCTGGCACCTTATTTGTAATTTCAAAAATAGCAAATTCAATTATAAGTAAAAATTAAACACGAGAAATTGGCTTCCTCACTTATTTCTAATTTATATTTCATAAAGGTTAACATAAAACTCACCGATCCATTGAGAGGATAAGACGTTATCCAAACCACAATCAGAACATCGTTTTCCAATCCAAGAAAAACTTGTCCTCATCATTTAATCGATACATAATGTACAAAACTCTCTTTCTGTAGCCTTCTCAACGTAACAAGGGGTAATTTATCTTGCTTGCCTAGACTAGAAGAGATTCAGGAAAGACGATTTTAAACAAAAATTAAACAAGCTAATTAACAGGGAGGGAATAATAAGGGACTACTAATCAACAAAACTTTGCCACAATCAATTCCTCTCCTAGTGAAGTTATTTGATTAAAAGGGAAAAAAAAAATCAAATGTGCACATTGATTAGTCAAAGCCACAAGGCCCCGGCATCCTTTAGGATAGGAACCAATTCACCTGAGATATGAGTGGCCATCACTCTCTCCAACCCTCCAAACAACTTCCCGCCGACGAACACCGCCGGGAACTGCACCGTTCCGCCTTCGCACCCGGCCTTCAGGGAGAGGTGACTGGCGACGGCGGCCTCGTGGTCCTCGTCGACCTCATACACGGGAGGGTTGACTCCTAGGCCTTGTAACAACCTCTCAACCACGTGGCACATGCAGCACCCACGTCTCCCAATCACTATCACAGCGTTCTCCGAAACTAACTTGGCCACGTTGGCAGCATCCACGCCGTTGGATCCACCTCGTACTCCTCCGGCGAGGAGGAGGTCACGTGAGTCACGTGCCCCGGCATGGATCCAGGTCCTATAGGGGATTGCTTGGTGCATGGTGGAGAGTGTGTGTGTCTGTGTGTGAAAGAGTGAGAATGAATGAGAGAGGGGCGTTCGGGGTTAACGCTGGGGGGATGAGGGAGGTTTATAGTGGAGGGTAGAGGTGGAAATATGAGAAATTCTGTGTTTGGGGTGTTGGGGGGGAGACTCTAACGTCAACGGCGGTTACGCGTTCTTGTGCGTCACAGCAACTGTGGGTGACGTGGTATTGCGTCACGGACGCGGTCAACAGATTCCAGGAAGCTACTCACTTTCGTCACGATGCCCAATCCCATTTGTGGATTGTGTGTGCTTCTATTCGTTCATAGACATTTGGAATGCACAACACACAAACCAACAGGGCCCGCAACCAGTGGCTCATTTTTTTTTTTATTTAGATTTTGATAGAGTAACTTTTAAAATAATTAATATTAAAAAAATTAATTTTAATAGAATTGATTTGTATTTAAAAAAGTGGTAGAAAAATGGGTTATAAGAATTGACATGAAATGAAAAAATAAAAGCTAATATTTTTCAACTCCACTGGAATCAATTTTATTGAAAGTGAACACTTCTATCAAAAGTAAAATAAAAAAAATTAAAGGTTTATTTTGTATTCCTATAAAATTTAAAAGTGTCGATACTTTTTAATTATTTATAGCTAAAAAAGAGTCATGTGTCTTATTAATTCAAATCTTTTAAAATCTATTATAAAAGATATTGGTACTCCTATGGATACTAAAATAAAAACCCCCCAGATATAGATATATTATCATTTTTTTTAATTTTCTAATCACATATGACTTTAAGGGTTCGATTTTTATTTTAAAAATATAATAATTTTAAAACCTATTATCAATATTTATCTTTTTAAATGAGTATATCATATGCAAAGGAATTAATGACTAATGGAGAATGATTTGGAAAATGAAAAGAATACCCTTAAGATAAAATAATATTTGTTTATTCTTATTTGCGTAATATCTGAACAATCGTTTATTCCACCCGAAGTGAGTGCAAGAATAAGTTAATCATATTTTAAAAGAAAATAAGGAAACAAGTACTAGTAAATGTTAAAATTATATCTAAATAAGATAATTCCAATCAGAGCAATCTCAGGTGGGCTTACATCACATTGATGCTTATGCCACTGCTGTTAATAAATGGCTCTTATTCCACTATTTTAAAATTCAAACTTATAAAAGGAGTTGATCGAATACCAGACCAATGTACATAAAAAGTTCTAGTGCTAATAAACTTTGGCAATTTTTTTTTTTGTACCCTATAAAATTAATTAATGGATATTAATATTTTCTAGATAATTTATAATTAAAAATTTATTATGTATTTCACTAACTATATTTATTAATATTTTAAATACTCATGATTAAATCATAACTCTTAAATTTAAAATAATACTGATACTCTTGAGCACCATAACAAAAATCATAAACTTAAATTAAATCAATTTTCATATATTAAAAACAATTATTTTTTATTATATAATTGGCACCTATAAATTGCTCATTCACAAAACTCAATTTTATTTAAATTAGTTATCAATTAAAAAAAATCAAGGCATTAAAAATTATGTCTATGCAATTGCATAAAATGTCATGGTAGTTTATTGATTCTTATTACATTATATGATTGTACAAAGTTGCTTTATAATGTTAGCATATAGAAATTATTTTTATGTAAAATACTGTTTTAATAATTTTATTATAATTACCTGATATATAATAGTAAATATATATTTATTTTATACACTGTATAAAATAATAAATTATAATAAATAACTACCATAATATGTAGAATAATTATACTTAACTATTAAATTTTTTAAAAGATACAAATTATAATAAAATATTAATTTTAAATTTTTAATATATTAACAGTATTATTTCCATTTCATTTACATAATTTTTAAAATAATAGAATGAAAGAAAAAATATATTTTACTAATATGACATATTATTAAATAATTATTTACCACGAACTGTTATTTTCTTCGACCACCGTCGACTTACCCTATAAAATTATTTGTGAATAGAAATTAAACGTTATATGAAAAATCAAAATCATGAATAGTTCAAAACTAGATAGTAGAAAAAAAAATAAAAAAATAAAAACATTGAATATATGCAAAGCGCCCACCGGCCAGGACTGCTCAAAGGTCATCAGTGTACTGACAAGTCATGCCCTGTCCTGTCCCACTAGAAGCCAAGGACGGTGCAACAAAACGACGTCGTCGTGATGACGTCGTCATCCATTTTGCTTTGCACGAACTCCATTGCCACGTGGTTGTCGGAAGGGGAAATGATCATCGCCGTCCATCATGTCCCGGAGCTGTCGTTTTTCGAATACTGCCCCTGGGTGGTTCAGTATCCGCTACACGTTTTCATTGAGTTTGTTTATTCGCTAAATTAAGATAAACATGATGTCACGCGGTTGAAGATAAGATTAACTCGGCATTTACATTCATTGATATCGCATTAAATTAATTTACACCTATGAATTGATTAACACGTTATGGGTTCAGTCAATAGGGTCATCTTATCTAAGCAGGCACATGTCATTCTCCTTTGGACTCACGTTTCAATTTAATCAATGTTCCTGTTATATTTTCCTTGCCCCACATATGAATGTGCTCCTAACTACTAGTACTGTTGGTTGCACCCCACTTCTTTCTATGACTTTAATTTCTTCTGTTGAGGCTTGACAATGTGGTTGGGCCATATAAGTAGTGGAAATGAAATGACACCCAAAACTTATAAACACCTCTTTAGATAGAATTAAATTTCCTGTAAAATATTTGTTAAATTTAAATAAATATAAATATTTAAAAAATAATAAATAATATAATAATAGAATATTTTGCTATAAAATAATGATATATGGATAAATTGTAGAGCACATCAAATAATTGAAAATAAAATATTATATTAATGAACATTAATTACTCAAAGATATTATTGTAACGAAAAAAATCTATTTTATTAGAATGTGAAATTGACAAATATTTTAAAAGGGAATGAGTAATATCTAACTATCTATTATGCTATGTTTATTCTTTTTTTTAGTAAATTATATTAATCTTTCATAAGATTTGATAAAATTCAGTTTCTGTTCTCTTTATTTGTAAAATTTATTCAAGAAATCTATGAGTTTGTGAAATCATTATACCAACAACCTTTGAATTTATGAAATCATTATACTGACCTCCTCTTTATCGCACAATAAACTATATGCTCAATGGAGATCACTATCATTTGGACAGTCAGATGGAAGTTACGATGAATTTTCCAAATCTTAAGAGGGATCAGGGTGATTTGTTCGTTTTTTTTCAATCCACAATTTAGTGTTATTGTTAGGTGTTATTTAGGATATATAGATTATTCCAAATACACGATAAATACATTACAGCTAAGGTAAGTGATTATTATGCGTAAATAAGGATTGATCTCGCATCTAAATAATGTAAAGTTTTTACAGGATCCATCCCTAAAGAAATCGAAACCCATCGCCCACCGAATAGGAAAGGCAAACATGAGGCAACGTCAACTCTAATTAATCTAAATTAAGTAATTAATTTTGTTTCATTGTGTGCATGTTACACGACTTCTTGTGCTTGCGACTTGCTGACTCGCTTCAATTCGCCCCTAGCACCTACCCTTTAATTTCCAGAACAACTCAAGGATACTCTTTTTTTCGCTTAAGAGACATTGTTACACATAAAACTGAAATGCATTCCTTTCTTTTCTCCATTTATTTATTTATTGCCGAATATCTTCCCTACCTTTCTCTTTGTGATGTTTCCGTACATAGATTCATAAAGGTCATAATTTTTCAAGAGTTTTGAATGATCCCTTCATGACAGTTTAGGTCACTATTATGATATAATATAATTGGAGAAAAGATTTTTGGCTCAAAACTTTTTATAAAACGGTGTGAAAAAAATAAGTTAATTCTCACTTATCCTTCTGGTTTCGAAGAATGAGAATACTTTCTTTCTCTTCGTTTTTAGATTTTAAAACTTGATAAATGATGATAAATCTATTCGTGTCAATCATACGAAACTGCTTTCGAGCCAAGCAGCAGTACACTCTTATAATCAAGAGTTAAAACCGAGTCAAGGAAAATGATTTTTTGTACCAAATCACTTCATTTCAAGTACAAAGAAAAGCTTAACTCTTAATAACCGAACCTCCAAGTGTTTGGTTAAGTATGTATAACTTTCCGCCAAGAAAAACCTTTTGACTATTGGATCCACAAAATGCTAGATAACGCATGCAATATGGATAGGATAAACCTATTGTTCCAATATGCATAGTTTATAAGTCCTAGCCAACTAATTTTACTAAATTTCGTGTAGACAATTATTATATTTTTTAATAATATTATTTATACTCGTAATTTATAAAATATTATGTTAACAGACAATATATTCTTACCTATCTTTAAATTACATGTGACTTAAGTTAAATAGAATATATATATCTCATCTATAAGATTGGGATGATCCTTTATAAATTATGAGTATAAATAATGTTTATTTATATTTTTTTTTCTACCTATTCGGCCAGCAAATAAAATACGTCTACGCTTTCATCATTTGTCGCTTGTCATCTTTTCCATTCAGTCACTTATGCCCCATGTGAAATTCAAAACCATGCACTCATCCTATTCTGCCCCAACTATTCTGGTTCCATAAACAATCCACTGAGGGGCCACACCATACGAATTATTCCAATTTCCTTGTTCACAAATTTTGACTTTCGACATCGTTTTTTAAAAAAGTATATTGATAATCAGTATAATATCAACCAATCAAGTGCACACACAAATCATCCCGCATATAATTTGCACAGTTTACGTACGTCACTTTAAGTGAAGGTTCATGGCGTACCCAATGACGAAAGCCTCCAATACTTTATTATATATCCTGAAAGGGGAAGTGGACGTCACTAATGTCATTTCTTATTAATAATAATTATTTAATGGTTTAAAAATATTTTTTATTCTCATTTATATTTAAATTAATAATTTAACTTCAATATACTATTTAAATTTATTATTATTAATATATGTTATGGTTTGTGGTTTTGAATTTTATGTTTTGTGTAAAAAAAAATTCATAATAAATTTACTGAATTTTCTTAATAATAACTAATTTAGTTTTTAAATTTTTCAATATTGATTATATTTTCTAGAAAATGCCAACACTAATTTCAAAAAGAATCTTAAACATTAAGAAAAATAATTAAGGGAGGTATTTTTAGAAAAAGGTTATTATATTCAAAATAATTTTCATACTACTTTTATATAATTAAATCTACTACTAAATAAAGTTAATATTAACATTATTTGGCGTGTTAATCGTTGAAATTTATTATAATTATAATTTTTATTTTTAATATAAATCAAGGTAACGTGATATGTTTAAGTTAGCTATTTACCTATATACACTATTAAATTATATACAAACATTTAATGATATATTTTCATAAAATTTAAGCTATTTTAACCATATATAAGATATTAAATTAATTAAATAATATGATAAAATAATATTAGATGATAGTGAAAAAATTTATTTTGACTTTGAATGTTAAATATAATTTAAAATTATTAGTGATAAGTTTTTCATTTCATTAAAATTTATCATGTTTTATTTTCTTAATTTATTTTTATTTTGGATCATATTTATAGAATATTAAAATAAAAAATACAAAAAAAAATTATGGTTGAAAAAAGTTATTTAAAGTCAAAGAAAAAGCTTAATTTAATTTAATTCAAAAACTATTATTAAGATTAAGAGAATCAATTTGTTACATATTATATTTTTTGTATTTATATAATATGTTTCAAAAGAAAATTTATCATGATCCAATCTTAGGTCATGACCGGCGCACAGGCTAGATGAATTCACCTAACTCGGCAAGTCTAAAGATATAATCTCATTAAAATATATTTCAAATTTAAATAATTTGACTACCGAAAATCTGGTAGCACATCCCCTAAAAATTGGACAATCAACATATAAAATTAACATACTACATAAAGCAATTTCATAATCCAAATTCAACAGTTAATATATTCCAGTAATTCTAGTTATACAAAATAATCATGGTTAAACTCCTACTCATATACTTGATCATAATACTCAACTTATGTCCTATAGTTGCAAAATATTAGAGTCAATAACTTAAAAACCTTAACTGACAACAGAGACCTACTAAAAAGAATATCCTAGGCCAACAGTAATCCCAAGAACTTGCTACTTAGCTACCTGATAATCTAAAGGAAGAGGGAGGGGATGAGTCAAACAGACTCAGTGAGGATTATAAATAAGTAGACAAGAAGGAAAAACCAATTAACATATGAGCATTTAAAATAAAACGGAATAGGCTTTGAATCATACACATTTCTAAAAGTCAAAAATAAAAATATAATAGTTCATACTTTCTATACTTCTTCCACAGTTCGAAAATAAATACTCTTCAAAATTTTGTTTGGAAGCAGAATATCAAAAATAAATTACTAAATACTCTTTCTCACTATTTTCTCAAATTCCTTATTCTCACATAAAATTTACTTCGTCATCAAATACTCAATAATCATGAAGGTTACATAAGAACCATAAATCTTATTTGTAGAGTAATCTCAACCCGTAAATCATAAGGTTTATAAATTTTCAAATAAGGTTCTTTCAAATTTTTATCTCACAAAGAGAAATTATGTGCAAATAGGCCGTTATATCTCTTCCTATGGCAAGCGGTAATGCCATTATATCTCTTCGATATGCAGAGCGATATTGCAATTATATCTTTTTGCTATGGCAAGCGGTAATGCCGTTATATCTCTTTGCTACGGCTAGTGGTATTGCCATTATATCTCTTTCGCTATGGCCAACGGTAATGCCGTTATATCTCTTCGCTATGGCTAGCGGTATTGTCATTACATTTCTTCACTTTGGCGAGCGGAAATTTCATCTTAGAAGCTATCATAGTTTTCTTAAATCTTTATCAAACACAATTTATAAATTTAAAATTCAATCTTCAGATTAATCTAACCTTACAACTATCAAATATCATAAACTTTTCCAATGCATATTGAAACAACATCTAGCAAAAGCATGGCATTATAAAATTAATGAAGGGAGCTAGCAATAATTTCAACCAAATCATTCAGTCATATTAATAACCATCATATTTGAGAAAAAAATGAACTAATTGAACTAATCAAATACTTCAAGTAGCTCAAAATGAAATTTTTTTCAAATCTAATAAATTAGTTTCTTTCATAAAAATAATTTAAAATACTACCACTATGTAAATAGCCACTCACAATACAAAGGGATCAACTGGGCCTTCTTTCGGACAGCCCCGAAGGGGGTAGCTCGCTCTGCGTCAACAGAATCTAGTAAACATAAATATTTTGACAAGTTTAAATAATTTATTTCAAAATAATTTATCAATTAGAGAGTCTATTGAATAAAATCCCCAATTTATGAAACCTAGGGTTCCTAAGGATTAGAGAAAAAAAAGGTTTTGACACTATCCATTACACCCTATTAATATTAGAGTTTCTAACTTACTAGATTTATAAAAAAATACCAAACATATACCCATCCACCATTTTTGAGAGCTCACTAGTTTTGGGATATACCCTAGAGTAACCAAAAAGAAAATGAGATTGAGATTGGAGACTTACCTTAAAATCTAGAAGCTAGTGGATATCAAGTTTTGATGACAAAAATTAACAAGTATGTGATTGAGTGGTTGAAAGTGGAGTAAGACAATGAAAAAGAAGAAGAAGAAGAATGAAGCGGAAGCAGAGAGTGAGAGGGATGCTGAGAGTTAAGGGAGGGGTGGTTTGGTGCTTTCCTTAAATCACTGTTCAGAAAATCGAACCCACTCTGGTTGAACTTGTTGAGCCTAATCACCGCCGTTTTATGAACTCGAAAATCGCATTCGCAAAATCAAGAATCAATGAGAACCGTACGAACCAGTAAACCGAGCAAACCGACCTGGCCAAAACACCGATTCGAACCTTTTTTTTTGTAAAAAAATGCAAAATTGCATATTTTGGGTTTTTTTTAAAAAAAATATAAAATATCATATTTCCTATTTTTTTTTCTTTTCTAATATGGAAAGTAGTAACTTGAGAGATTTGATCCATATGGATAATGTTTATTTTGATTAAGAGTTGAATTATGTTATATTCTATAGTTTTGTTGATACCCAATTTAATTTTTAGTTATTTTATGACATATATTTTATTTTATATTTTCATATATTTATATAAATATATGTTTTGTTATATACCGGTTATATTAGGTTGACTTGATTGAGCTGTTGAGCATACTCAACTCTACCTCGATCGGTTCGATATCCGGTTCAATTTTCAAAACCTTGCCTTAAATCCACCCCTTTTTTTTGTTTTTTTTTTAAAAGCCCATCAATTGACCAATTTGCCCCCATATTAAAGTTTTTCTCCTTATTATGTTACAAAATTAAATAAAAATATTTTAATAAAATAAAATATTACAAATAAATTATTTGAAGAAAATATGAATATGAAAAATGTGTAAATTATAAATAATATTATTGATCAATTAGTTTATACACCAAATAAAGGAGTATTTTTGAATAATTTGATAAAATATTATTTATTAGGAAGTGAAATTTAAAAAAGGAGTGATAATAATGTTGGGTGGTTGTTTGATTACCCTTTGAATTGCGAGGGTTTAGGAACCCATTCTAAAAGGCATTGCTCAATTTGTAACATAATTTTATTTAATGCTGTATTACTAATGGATGATCAAATAATTATTTATGTTGGCCCCAATATTTTTATTTCTTCGTACTCTAATCCGAAATATTATTCGAATTTAGTTTTAAAACTTCTCACACAAAATTTGATGATGAAGATGTAGAATTGAATCAAACAATGTCCTTTGAATAAATCTCAACAAAATCATTCAAATCAAGATCCAGAATTGAATAATCAATTAAATTCAACAAATCTCAACAAAATCAAATAAAAACAAAAGATGAATATACCAAATTGAACAAAACGCAACCAAAATCATGTTAGAAACGAAAATCAACCAAAATCACAAACCAATATTCTGAAGTCCCTGACTTGAATTTTGCTTATACTTACCACCCCTATATTTATTTTATTTATGTTGATTTGTCACTCAGATCAAAACGACCAACAAAACAAAACCAAAATTACCACATTAAAAGCACCAATATTCATGAAAGGCAAAGAACCCTAATCCACCAAAAACATAACCCAAACTGACGCCATCGGACTAGCAATCCATAATCTGAATAACTCAAACTGAAAAAAAAATAAAACTAAATAAACAAGTAAATCAGCAAAAATCAAAAGGGGAAAACTTCAATCAATTAGGGATTGGGGTTTGAAGCTCAGTTGAGAGATGCTTGCTGTTGGGGGTGTTGAACGGCAATAAGAGGTAAGCAAGAGGCCATGGGATTGTCTGACAGCCGCAGAAGTCTAAGCGACAGAGGGGCATCAAACAGTGTCTGAGTGCGCGGCTGCTCGCGATGATTGAGAAAGAAGGCGGCGACTATGGAGGTGCGATGGTTGTGTTAGCTCGTCGGGCGGCGCTTGGTCAGGTCTATGTTACAACGGAGGGGTCGCTGGGTTTTTAGCAACGTATAGAACCATGGTTTTTATTTCTTCTTGGATCTGGTTTAGGTTGAAGGGTTTTGCTTCCCCCCCCCCCCCCCCCCCCCCTTGAATGCTGTTTTACGGTCAGAATATTAATTAGTTCGTGATTTTAGTTGGTTTTTGTTTTTAACATGATTTTTGTTAATTTTGGTTGTTTTTTGTTCAATTTGGCAGATTCATCTTTTGCTTTTAGTTGATTTTTGTTGAGATTTGTTGAATTTAGATTTGGATGATTTTGTTTGAGACTTGTTCAAATTGTTTGATTCCACTCCGGATCTTCATTTTCAAATTTTGTGTTAGAAATTCAAAACTAAATTCCAATAATATTTGGGGTCAAAGTATAAGGAAATGAAAATATTGGGGCTGAAAAATTGTTCCACCATCCATTAATGACATGACATTAAATAAAAATATATCACAAATTGAGTACTGCCACTTAGAATGGCTCATCTCATCTCATGGCAAGGGATTGGATTTTATATTTGACTCATAAGGTGGGTGAAATAAATTCGTGAGCTAATGATATGACGAAACTAAAAAGTACCAATGATAATTCTTTTAGATATTGGAAAGGTCTCCCTGCTCTCTTATTGCATAACCTCAATAAGGATTTTTTAATGAGTGTGTATTTACGTGTTGGAGCTTATTTGTCTTATTTTCATACGTAACTTAAAATAAAAATATGGCATCCTAACAGTACCAATTCTACGGGTAGCCAAGCAACCTCCTAATGTTATTTCTGTAACTATATATAACATTTCTCTGTCTTTAAGTATTATTACTGTTTCTCTATTTTCTTTGAAGGAGAGCATAAAGAGAGGGACTAAAGGTATATGAATAAAATAAATGTTCTATAGCATTTTTCTGCGGTTGATACAAGTCATAGATCTAGATGTTTTAGTATGATGCGTGAATATTTTTAATTCCCAAAAAGCCAGTGTTCTGATGTTGAATGTTGACTTATGAAAAAAGAAAGATATAAAAAAAATACAAGTTAATAATGTGAGAATTTATGTATTCCCATTTCGTGTTAATGGTAGTTCGCATGCTTTAAAGATTTATGATATGCGTGTTAAATTAACAATTTAAATAAAGCTGGACTATACCTTAACCCGGTCCCTTTTTTCAATCAAACTATTCTTTTTGAGTTTGAAATGGACCCTAAATAATAACCTAACTCATAATTGAGTAAAATTGAGTCAATCTAGCTTTTATAGATAACATATAAACATTTACATTATACACATAAAATTATAAAATTTTAGAAGTAATATATAAAAAATTAATAGATATTTTATAATACATCTTTCAAAATATACTATCTAAATCATAACCAAAAAAAATACTATATAAATAAAAAAATATAGTTATGTAAGTTATATTAATTATAGTATAAAATCTCATAATTTATTAATTGTTATTTTAAAAAAGAAAACTTTAAAATAGTTATTTAATTTTAAGTTGGGTTAGATCAATCCAAAATATGATCTGAACCAAGCTTTTTAAAATTTATTGAGTTAAATTTTAGATTCGAATTTGGCCAAGTACATTTTAGATCGGTAAATTATCTAATTGGGTGGGGACATTAACATCCCTAATTTACGGCTTGGACTTTATGGTTTAGGCCAATGGTAATTTTCTTAATTACTATTATGCACTTGGTGTTGTACACAAACAATTCCATGTGGATTGCTAATTATACAATTTTTTGTCTATTGCTGCAGGTCCCAATATATGGCTAAGTGGCTATGACTTGTTGCTGTTTTTTTTCAAAAAAACTTTAATCAAAGCGAAAATGAATCCAGATGTTTGCTGTGATTTGCAAATTGAAGCATAGTGTCAGTCCATTACTATTGTTGTCTCTTCCTTTTCTAAATTAGTATTGCTAAATTTGACCCATTGGACATGGATACTAAGTTATATAGGATTGATTTCAAAGTGAGTTCTAACTTCTAAGTAGATCAGTGAATAAATTATACTCCTTCTGTCCTTCATTCCAGTAAATGTTTAACGCTGAATAATTATTCAAGGAAGAATGTAGTATATAAGCCTCATATATAAGAATTGCTCACATCAGTGAATAATCTTATAAGAAATTTTTTTTTCGATTGTTGGTTAAGACCTTACGAGCAATATGAAGCTCATGGATGGAGAAGCAGGTTGGGCCATCCAAACCAGGAGATACAGGCACTGGACCTCAAAAGTAATGCTGGTCATGACAACCCAACCCAACCACATATTTTCTGTTATTAGGCCCTGTACGCTGTAGCTTTGTTCCCACCAATAAAGGCATCAAACAAGACATTTCCAATGAATGATTCAATGGCAAATAAAGTACGACGAAAAACAATAGACAAAAGTAGTAGCTGCTTTTCTTACCACTACCGGAATAAAAGGCAGCCACAAATGGATGTAGTGTAGAACCCTGCAGAAGGAAAAGGGGGAAAATAATCATGAGATCGTTCTTCCTTTTTTTTTATTAATCATAATTATATGGTTTAAATATTGTTTTGTATTTACCATTTGCATTAACGAAGAATATGTAAAGTACAATGAAGACCCAAATCCACCAGCTGCAACAATATATGCCCTCAAAGAATCATTATATTTCTGATAATATAAATTTTAGAACCTGAGAAAGACAACAGATAGTAAAGGGTTTATCTAACTATGAGGTCAGCTAATCCATCTAATACAGAGATACACGTGTACTGAGACAACATGAACGTTAAATAATGTCATCATTTTTACTATACCTTAACTAAGTAGGGGATGATTAATTCGTTTAATATCTAACATTGAATTTATGTCATAGTGACAATGTGCACAAAGTTTCCATATATTCATGACCTAAACAAAACACTATTAACAAGTTGTTCTCAATTTTCTCTTTCCTGAACAAAGATAGTGTGTTACAATATTTACTGACTCGTATCATATTAATGCCGAAGAAGTAAATCAACAGCGGTGGGAAAGGAGAGCTGGAAGGGCCATGAGCATATGCCTCTGCATTCCTCAAAAGTTCACTTGAAATATTGAAAAATTTTATAATCTTTCAAAATTAATTTTTATCTCCGTTTAGTCATTGGTCCCGACATGGCAAAATTCATGAGTCCCAACATGGAATAGATCATGGGTAGCCAGACAGAGTAGCTTGTCGGGATGAATTGCTCAATTGGCAAGATGAAAATTTGATGCATGTTTGACTGTGATTAACTATCAGAAAAAGGTCACTTTCTAACTTTATTTTTAAAGTTCTATGTGAATATTCAAAAACCAAAATCTATAGTTTAAACACACATTTATGAATGTTAAAAGCAAATTAGTCCATGCTGAATTAGAAACGAGGATAGATTAATAAAAATGCGTATGGTTTGCCACTTGTAAATTTCATTCCTAGAAAGATGTCTTCTAAGACGTCACATTTTGCTAGAGTGATCTCATTATTGTAGTTATTTCATCGTGACAACTAGTTTATAGCAGAATCAGCCTGGGAACAACGAAGATTCTGCCAAAATACTTAGTTCCAGCATGACACAGAAGGTTGATAAAAATGCATATGGTTTGCGATGAGAGCTTTACACGGGCATGCTTCCCCTATAGGTCAGAGTGAGTATGCACAGAAGATTAATACACAAGCACTTTAAATTGGTCATAGCCAATTTCAGGTAAAATTATCCATAAATAGCAAATAATAGTTTTTCCCTTTCCTGAAATCCAAAGTTTTTTATAGCAAGCACAAAACGTCAAAACCACAACTATAGACACTTTCTTCTGCTGCCTCATCTCATGCCAGTGTCATAGTGCTAGCACACATTGTGATTCTCAGGTCAACACTGCAATACACCCTACAAAGAATATGAAGAAATATCTAATATCACTGAGGCATGAGATGATAATCAATCACACTGAATGTCTAGAGCAGAATGAAAATTGCTTACTTTTGTGCAGTTACTTCCAACTGCTTTGCTCCCGAGAGAATGGCCTGGATGGAATTTATCTTCAACATGTCTAGCAAACGAAGGGCCCGAATTCAATTGCCGGGAGATTGTAGAGGGGTCAGCCTCTTTATTTGCAATGCGGGAGTCCTCAGTTAATGAAAAACCAAAGAGTCTGCAGCCGCGTTTGCATGAGGATGCCAACTCTTGACTGCCTCTCAGTGCAGACACTGAATCATGGGATTGTGAGCTTCCCGACTGATTGTGAGAGTTAAACATACCAAGAGAGTTTGTACCTGCTTTTGCTCTTCCAAGGAAAATAGGCTCATGAGATGGGAGAGATGCAAATGTTCCATGTGTCACTTCAGTTGTGTGTGAACCTCGGTAGTGGACTTTACCCTCTATCTCATGGTTGCGTTTATTATAATCACTGTTCGATACTGGGTTCACCGCTTGCTGGAACATTAACACAGATGAAGGAGATGACACCTGCCGTGCTGGAACTGATGCATGCAAATGTGAAGAACTGTCGTGCATCTGGGAAGACCATCCATTTCTGGGGCTCAGCAGCTGATAACCATCAAAAAGTCCAAAGCGACCATTCCCATGAGGCTCTTCAATAGACAAAGCTCTACCATATGGTTGGCTTGGAAGTATTTCTTGACCTTGCAAGACCTTCTGGAATCGGAAAGATTCACCAAAGCCTATGCCATTGCAGGAAAAATCAGAACCCACTTGAGGGATTCTAATATTATTTCCTACAGCAGATGTCCCAGAACTGATTGAACCAGGATAGCACCTCCCTAAAGACAACCTGGGACTCTGAGCATTAATACCATCAAGAGGCTTATTAACACCCAAAATTTCTTGACCTTGCAAGACCTTCCGGAACCTCAATGATTCCCCAAAGTCCGACATCCCAATCCCATCTGTAATAAGTAACAACTTATCAATATTGATGCATCATGTAGTGTTGCACAAAATAAACAGTAAATGGAAATCCCAAACTTACTGGGAACTGGAAACTCTAGCTTTGCTGAAGTCAATCCGATCCTGGTCCTCTTCAAACTGGGTGCCATCAAGTTATTAGAAGAAGAGGCAGGACCAGATGGCTCAATTTCCCATGGGGACACTCTATTATGCCTACTGGCTTCAACGTCATCCCACCTTACCTACACAGATGAGAAAGAACGTGTGGTTACCATAAATTATGCTGTACTACAGTAATGACATCACATAACAATTCATAATGAGAGACTTAAACAACAGAGACCATTAGGAAACAATACATGTAATCTATTGAAGTTTGACACGCATGAGTTAACAAAGAAAACAGTTATGTGAGTAACTTAAGAAGAAATTTCCAAATTAAACAGGTAAACAATCTAATTGGAGGGGTGATAACCATCAACCGGAAATAAAGAAGCATGCCAAGGAGGATTCTGAATACTTAAAAGAAGAAACATGTCACTACCACGTAGTAGGAAGAGGAGCAAAGCAATAGTCCTCTGCTGTTACTCATTGGTTTTGAAGGGCCAGTTAATTTAGACGAGACACATTCCACAAAGCTTCAAACAGGTTACATCTAAAGCCAACTTTTCAATATTGAAATGCCAAGGAACATGCCCTCACCCACAAGTTCATAATTTGCATCAAATTAACATTCTTACAAGTCATGTCTCTGAAATTCTACATATTGTAAACTATACACCATCCGGGTTTAAGAAAATATAAAATGAGCTATGATTTTACTTTCAACATACACAATGGTGCTGACAGCCTTTTAGGCTTCCCAACAAAAGGGAAATTATATATATACACACACACACACACACCTTTTTAGCACACAGGTTTAATAAATCAAGGTTACAGATTTCCCAGAATTTTGTCTTTGGTAAGATACGCAATGCCTAGTTTACATGGAAGTGCTTACATCTTTCAGAGTTAGTAAACCCTATTCGTTGTTGGGATGAGTTCTCATAAGCATGAAAATATCAAGCCTTACACCTTCCAATGCACTAGCATAGCCATCTCCAAACATAATCTCATGCATGTAAACAATAACCATATTAAGTGATAGGAAGATCACAACAGCATACCAGTAAGCATCTCCATTTTGAACCCGGCCATCTAACAGGATCCACATCACCGACTCCAGCAATTAATCCAGTAAATCTGATCAAGAGAAGTTTGACTAAGATCATTTGTTGATAGGTTATCTACATATAGCAAGCAAAATAACCATTGACAAACCTCCGCTCTGCAGCATCTTCAGTTTCAAAACGCATCCTGAACCTCATTCCAACTGAATAAGAACAATCAAGGCTCTTCAAGAATTTCTGGCGTGGAATGATGAATTCTGAGGAGCTGATCCTACAAGAGAACAGTTATATAAGGTAACACTCACATGCTGTGGTCATATTTAGATAAAGAGACCAAAGCAGTAAGTTCAGCTCACGAGACAGGATTTCTAAGCACAACTTCTCAACCAACTGTTCTCAAGAATCTTTCATTGTGATAGTGACTCAACTACTTGACTAGGACAGGCATTAGTGAGAACAAATCAGATCTTTACTGACTTGCAGAGGTGTGTGGGGGACTAATTTGGATAACAAATTGCTTGAATATACACATGAGAAAATGCAATAACCAGTAATGAAATTTGTCAATAGTTGGAAAGGAAACCTACTCAACTGGGTAACATTTACCATGATTTTGGCAAACATAATTAATAAGTGATGACTAATGACAGCATTTATCATAAGGCATGAAAAGAAAAATGTAACTTTCTAGTGAATCAATTAAAACAAATGACATTCATAAAACAGCTGAATGCTTTGCCAGAGGAATAGTAGAGTAGTAGCTTGACTTTCTGAATGAATATAAAACTTTTTAAAACAAAGCATGCATAGCAATTGGAAATGTTATAAAGGCTGTGTTAAGCATCCAATAACTTATGGAAGGATCTCAAGAGATTTGATGAAGCTTTGTTTTCTTCTATTAAACCAAATCTCTCGGCTAGCACCTTAAGATAGAAGAGGTGTGGTAAAATGGGAAATGCCAACTGTCCATTTGGTATTAATAGGTAAGCATCATTCTGAATCCTCATCTTGGACAGGCAAAAAACACTCTGGAATTGTACATGTAAACTGACAGAATAACTTTCACTAAAACCTGATGAGAGTACTAGTAAGTCACTCGAAAATTACCTTGGATTGTAGCACACACTAAAGGCACTTCTTGAAGATAAAGCATTAACAACATCCACACGAGTGCCGGGACTCAGTTGCTGATCGGAGGGAGCTGCAAATGCACCACCACTCTTCAATTGAGCTGCCCTCCGAATCCCTAATCTCAGTTCCCCATCCTCACCCCTGATGTGAAAATAAAATGTCAGTCATAGTTTCGAATATTGGCTCATGTTCAATAGAACTTAAGCCATGATACCTAAGAAATAACACAGCATCTCCAGACACAAGCTTCTTCTTGTTCACAAATGCACTCCATCCAGTTGTGAGCAAATGCCTCCGGGGCTGCCCTGCTCAGATTAAGACAAGAAATAAATCCCCCAAACAGTCAAGTGGTGACGTACAAGTATGTTAATAAGTGACATACCCCGGTATATGTGTCTAAACCTCCATTCAAAACCATGCAGATCCTTTGCCACAAGCTCTTGTGATGGTCTTTGTTGACTGTAATCCTAAAGTGAACATAGAATTTAATTATGATCTGACAAGTTCACCACGTTAAAAATACACTGAAAGGGTCAGACTTTACTGCAGCTTATATGAAAGTAGGATGAATCAAATGAGAACAATCAGCAAAACACTTGAACAAGGTCACTTTGACAAGAAAAAGGAATGCAACACAATTCATTGTTACCAGAGGAGGAAAGCAATCTTCAGCTGCTCGACGAGGTACAGAGAATCCACCATGAGTGCTAGTATCAGAAGCAGTGAGAGTCTTGCAGAACATATGGGGTGTTGTTGACTTCACCACAGCTTCAGTATCCTCCTCTTCACCATCAGCATCAATTTCCCCTTGCCGCAAGGTTTTTCCCACTTGCTACAGTCAATAATCAAGTTCAAGCAAAACAAAAAATGATTTAATAAAAGGCACTCCATTTAATACGAATCAGTCATTTCCCTTTCACTCTTACAATAATTAATAAATAATAACAATAATAATAAGAACTGTTTTGCACTTCTCTTTCTTTCTGGGAAAGGGTCAAGTTGAAAGGCTAGTAACACTGATATATATACAGGCAATGAAGCTAAATAGCTATGCTGTGTACTTTTTTGTCTCGTTTGGTTTCCAGAGACATGACACTCAGCTCAATTAAGCAAAACTTAGCCAAATTTACTTGACACCCTAAAACCTAGGCACTGAGTAGTACAATACTCAGAAGTTGATATATCTTTCTTTCTCAATAAGTTTTTCAAACCCAAACTAAACCAAAGTAAGATCATGTTCATAAGCTAAGACTTACATGGGGAGTTTGCTCCCTTCTTAATCCTATAAATTAAGTCTTCTAATCTTTATTTTCTTCAAAGACCATCATATTCGTTCATAAATATGAACATAAACATTAAAAAAAGCCTCACCTCACTTTCAGGAACCAACAAGACCTGGCAATACACTTCATCGCTGCCTTCCTCTGCCTGCCCAGAAAAAGCACAAGCATTCCATTTCCATGTCAAAACAAACCAAACCACAGTCCCCCCAACACATGACTGATCCGAAAGAACCATAAAAACCAGCAAAAAGGGGAAAAGGATATTTTCTAAACCGTTCAAAACACATTAAGGTACATAAAAACAAGCAAAATAAAATAAAATAAAAAAATACAAGCGAAAATCACAAATTGTGAAGACTGGACAAGGAATCCTTTCCTCCCATCAATTTTCTCGGCAACAAAACAGTAAAAAGGAAATTCCCAGATATGAAACCCCAGAAAGAAAAAATTTTAAATTTGAGAAAAAAGAAAAAGGAAAAATGACTTATAAACACTCACATGGAGCTTGACATCAAGAACACGACAGAGCACATGGGAAGGGATGTCATTATAGGAAGTGAGTGGAAAATCCTGAGCTTGCTCAAAGTGCCCCTGTGGCAAGTACACAACAACGCTTCCTTTCTTTGGCAGAGAGATCATAGGCCCTGCACACGCGTGCCATAGCTCCAAGCACACAGACGAAGAAGGAGCAGGAGCAGAAGAAGGAGGAGCCAAAGCTGATGCTGAAGTGCTTATACCTGAGTGAGATGGTGATAAAGCAGAACCTGTTGTGGAACCAGATGAAGGAGCTTCATCTTCCTCTGTGGTGTTGAGATCGATCAACCCCATGGGAACACAGTGCTGTTGGCAATGTTAAGGAATCTTACAAGAGGGTCTGAGGAAGAACAAGAACAAGAACAAGAACAAGAAGCAGTTTTGAAGAGAAAGAAGGAGAAGATTTGAAGGAGTGGTTTCATGCCTGCATTTTCAGAGAGCGTGATGTGTGTGTGTGTGTGTTGTGTTGTGTTGCTTAGAGCAACTTTGGCATTGCTAAAAGAGGCTGACAAAATACTCCAAAAAGAAAGAGACCCTCTTTCTCTCTCTCTCTCTCTGAGCTATCACTCTCCGCTAAATTTTTTTCATTTGTTTCTTTTTTGGGGGCTGTTTTCTTTTACTTTATTGTTTTTTTGGCTTGAGAAAAGGAAGGGGGGGGGGGTGTGAAGAGAGGAGAGAGTGAAGTAAATGAGTGAAAGATACTGATTGGGTTTTTTTGGGGTAGCATCAAATCAAGCTTTCAATGGGATTTATGTTTTGAGCCTTATGAAAATGGGATTTTTATACTCTTTATTCTTCACTCATTTCTTTTCCCCTTTCTAATGTTATTTTATTTATTTTATTATTTATTTATTTATTTTTTGGAGGGGCTTTCTTTTTGGTTGCCTGCAGGCTGAAGCAGCAGCAGCAGTGCTGCAGTTTGCTGCTGCAATGCTGAGACTGCGAGGTGTGATGTGTGGCAGAGAAAGAAAGTGAAGAGAGAGAAAAAAGAGAAAGCTATAACACAAGAACAAAGACTGTAGTAGTAGTAGTGCCTCACTTTGTGAGGTTATTTGATGGCTAAATAAAAGACCAATAATAAAATATCACAAACTGAATGAAGAAGGTATTTAAGACTGTACGGCTTCCCTGTATTTCCGGGCGGATGTCTTTTCTGTCCCCTTCTACTTCACCAAATCTCACACCTATCCCTCTTTGCCTAATGCCCCTTCCCACATCAACACAAGAGTTTTAGTTTTGAACAACTTTTGATGGGAAGAATTTTAACTAGATCATCCTATTATTACCACTTATTAGATCTCAGTTTCCATATTGGTCTTTTCCTGTGGAGATTTTGTTTGTTGACTATGTCATTATTCATTGTCTACTACACAGATTCTCCTACTATTTTAGTACACTGTAAATGGTACGGGTCCAAGTGGCCAAACTACTTGTACTGTACCATTTTTTGCCTTATGGTATGTGGGGTTTACCCTAAATTCATAAAGTTATTTGTTATGGCCAACGTTCATATATATATATATATATATATATATTTATTTATTTATTTTATTTTTTTTTGGGGGGGGGGGGGACAATATTTTGCTACCTTGGGATTTTTTTTAATCAAAGTCTTGCTGAGCCTGAACCATGTACAGGCACCTTATTATCGCTCATATTTGGCAGGCTTTGGTGGTTAATGTTGACAATTAACCAAAACAACGTAGACAGGTGAAAGACAAATGGGGTTTGATATAGAAAGTTGCATGATGTTTTTAAGCATTCATTTTTTTCACTTTAGAAAAACGGCCAATTACTTTGCCTACCCTAAGTTTTGACCTTGCCATTAGGGTCCTATCATCATTATCGGATTTTTTTTCTTAGACAAAAAGTAATGACAAATCCAGATCACCAAAGGCTAACCAATTATGCAACCGGTAAATTAATGAAAAGCTTCATACTTTCTAGCCTAGATCATAAAACAACCCTTTGCAAATTTGGAGCTATTCGCTGCTTTAAATATGACACGTTAGTTTAATCATTGATGTCCATTCTTACACCTTCGCTTATGCCTCCCTGAAAAGAAAACTCTTTATTTTTTCACTGAGTTGCCTGTAAAGAACACACAGCAGATTCTCTTGTCTTACGCTTATCAACCTTTTTCAATAGAAAAGACGATGGTAAAGATAGACGATTTAATTATTACCAGTATAATATCATGTATGTAAATATAATTAAATTTTATTTTTTATTTTAAAATTTATATAAATAAAAAAATTTAATTTATAATGATATTAAATTTTTAATGTATCAAAATTAAATTCTTTGAAATATTACTAATTCTTTTCTTATAAAAATTGCTTACATAATTCAGAAATACTAGTCAGGTACGAGTGACATATTTGAAAGATTGCCTACATAATGTTCACACAAATGATTTTTTTTTTCTGTATCAAATATTTATCAGTTGTCATTGAACATCATGAGATCTCCCTAGTGAGAATTGACCACTTAACAAGATGATTGATCAACAAAACAATTAATACTTCTACGTAGAGAATATCCAGAACTTTATCTAAAGTTCTTAAACCAATTTGGCCAAATTAAATCATGATAGCATATTTTTCGGCATGTTTAGTTAACAAGAATGTCTCAATTACATGCAGAAAAATGAAAAAAAAAAAAAAAACGATCAATGGACTCGGGAAGAAGTGATGACACATATACATCGACATATCATCCCCAAATAGCTAACCTTCATCTAAATATTAAAATTTTTTGGCGAGACATAGACACTCATGTCACGTCGGTTTTCAACCCAGGATAAGATTATCATCACAAACCAAAGCGCTTTGTTTATTTCTTTTACCAGCAGTTATGATTATGATTATGCGAAGACTGTGTGTTTGGATTATCTTTTTCTTTTACTTTAAAATAGCTTTTTGAAAATTACTATTTTTCAAAAGCAATGAATTATCTAGCACGCTTGAAAAGAAACATGGTAAAATGTTAGACTAATCAAACTGTTTATTACTAAGTTGAAAGCTGCAGATAATTTATTAAAGGATGTAAATTGTTTTGAGTTTACTCGATAAACCTAAGTAATCTAACTAAACTAATTAAATTGGTTGTATTTGAACTGCTTGAATTTCAATTCCTCTTTCCTTACACTGGTTTTTGTACTTGTTAGATGTAAATTAAACTTTGCCATTGCACTCCTACTTGTGGCATCCATTATATTGCTCTTGATAGAGAATATATATTTTAATGTATGAGAAGAATGACGAAGCCACACTAATGATTGGGGTTTTCAAGTTACTACTTCTTGTATATTCTCTGTGTACGAGGAATGCAAGCATATTCATATTGATGGTATCAGAATACTTAAGAAGGAGGTAGAATTAAGTATTCTTTAAAAAAAATTTTACACACTTAACAAACAAATCAGAATGTTCATTCAAATGTTTCATGTTATTGTAGGAGATTTTATCACAAGTGAAGTTTGAATGCTTACAGAAAGAGTGATGTGAAAACTTGATATTAATGTATAAAAAATAGAATACACCTTTTATGAAGAGAAAATTAGAAGTGGGGTATGAAAAACAGATTTCTTATACTTGAATGAAGTTTGTGTCTTACGAATCAAAGAAGTATAAAACTGATTCAGCAATGCAAATACTTTTAACTGCAAAGTTTATGATAAACACTTAACTAATTTTAACTTCAGCTTATCAAAAAATTTATGCAGAAAAATAAAATGACATATATGCAATATAAAAGAGTTAAGAGAATTGAACACAAGTATTTATACTGGATTGGATCTCCAACTAAGATCCTATATCCAGTTTCCATCCTCTAGGTGAGTATATCCACTATAATCTCAGTACAATCAATACAAGTAATGAGTATTATTTTCCCAAACTTCTCCAAGCTCACAACCAAGTAGTCTTTTCAATGAGCCTCTTCAAGCTCAATCCACTAGCTTCTATCTCTCAAGATAAAACTTTATAAATATAGTTTCTAAATGAAATGTTTGCTGTTTCACTCAAGAAAATCATGCTCTCAATACAACAGCTATGTAAACACTCTCAGATCAGTATATTATCAATGATAAAAGTCTGAAGGAAAAGGAATATGTTTTGGCTTTGAACTTTGAATGTTGTAGAAGTGTATGTTTCGGTTTCTGATGTTTTTTTTCCTTTTTTTTAACGTATTCCATGAGTATCTCCTATAGGAGGGTAAGAGTTTTGACTGTTAATAGTGCTTAAAGAGATCGGCTGATGTCTACTGCTGAGTTATTCCCTTTTTAATGACTAGTGTTGCTCTTCCTTTCCTTCCTTTCAAAATGCAGGCTGAGATTATCATGATAAAGGAAATGTCCATTGAGAGCTTGAGAGAAAGAAGGAGAGATGAGTTCCTTGACTCATTACTTTTCAACATTATTGAGAAGACAACTGTAGCACACGTTTTTTGGTTACTCAGGCAAGTAATGTATTGTTGGGCCCAATATTTGCCATTTTCGACAAATTCTTTTCTACAATCCTTTGCCTCTTTCTGCTTCTAATCCAAATTTGTTAAAGTACCAGCTCACCATGTTGTTCTTCCCAAAGCAAGTCCATTTGTGTGAATTAAATAAAATAGAATAACACTGAAAGCACTCAACAGACATATTAGCATATTCACTAAGGATTAATAATTTTAATCGAGTTGGAAATAATATAATTACCTATAATGTTTTGTCATCATATAAGGATACATAAATCAACACATATGTCTCATAATCGTTCACCCACAAAGATTAAATGAACCAGTAATTTGATTTGAAAATTAGGAAAACAAATTGACATAATTAGGGTGATACCTAGCTACAACATACCAAATGGGCAAATATTATGAAGTGAATTGGATATTACTTAATTAGTTGAGGAAACCCGTTGCAAGTGGAGAGCATGCTCAATATATACTCTTGAATACTCGAAAAGGGTCCACTAAGGGAATGTGTTGTGAGTATATAATATATATATATGTATGGTACAATTGAGGAAGATTGGTATGATTGAATATGTCTTAGCTAGATACATACTTACATTAATAGTACAATTTTAGTTAATGCTAACTACCTTAACTGAAAGCAACTACACCAGTTATGCCAGGTGGCACTCAGCTAGCTCTAGCTTGCTTGAAAACCACAATGGCCAAACTCGTCATCTCCTTTTTGTACTGCATGTGGAAACTTCCTTGTATCTTTCGCCAGCATCAGGATGGTTTTTTTCGATAATTATGAAGGAAGACTTAACCCACAATGGGAAGCAAAGTACAAAAAGGACATATCACAATAGTGTAAAGAGAATAACCAAAATATAAAGATATTACACTTCAAAGCCCTGCAATAAACCTGCTATTAGTAATAGCAGCACACTTTTAATACACAACTAAAAAATACTTCCATTGAATACTCCAGATGCCAAAGTAGAATCACCACAGCCTTAATAACTAAGAAGGAAAACTTCAATCCATCAAACAGGAAGCAAAAAAACACAAAGTTGTTCTGAAACCTCAAAAAAATCCAAGCGAATTCCACCAAAACCAAAGATAATGCCTTTCTGAAGTATCGATGCCTAGCAGCTAACCAACATAGTAGAACAGCTTTTTAGGGAACAAAAACAGCACACCAATGTACCAGCAGCAGAAACATGCCTCGAACCGCATATTGCTCTTCACACACACACAAAATATTTATATATATATATATAAAATCACCCTCATATCCTATATCTCCCCCTCACGTACTAAACGAATCCTCACTATGTATAATTCCACTCACCACCACCAAATCACCATACAACCATTTCCTGGGAGTATTAAGAAGAAACCTGCCAATAAGATAAATGTTAGATAAAACCAATTATCTCACTCTTTAAAAAGTGTTTCTCCCACTAGCTCATAACTCCCCCACTCTATAAGGTATCTCATAGCGCTTCTCTCCAAATCACCACATCATTCCCAACCAACTGCAAAAGTTGTTAGAAATATCCTTTTCAAAAGGAGTAACTTTCCATCCATAGAGAAAGTATATCTGCAAGAGGTAACACAACTCAAGCAACACATCATGTCAGGATTCATAAAAAAACCAGAATCTACATCTTTGCATGAGATTGGCCATGAAACTTTGCCGATTAATCTGTACATTATGAAAAATAACTCTATTCCTTAATTCCCAAATTGATAGCAAAATAATATAAAAGCAAACGTTTATATGTGATCAATGCACTTCAATTTTTTCCCCCATAATTAAGAAGCACTTAATTATTGAATAGAGAAGATAAAGATAATATTAAGCGTTCAGTAATATAACAAAAAAATGAAAAAAAGGAAACGAAACTCAACATCAAAGCCAAAAGCTAACTTCCAAAACTAGGGCTACCTATCTCCTAAGAGAAACATAACCAAGAACAAATCAAAATAGACAACAACACAAAATTAAATCATCAGCTCTAACAATGTATGTTTTACCTTTCTTGATCTGGGATTTGTACCTTTGTTTGTTAATGCTAAAACAATGCCACCTTCAACATGTGAAAGATCCATGGACGAAACCGATGACAAGGTACAACCCAAAAATCGAAGATAAAAGCACAAAAAAACAGCAACAACCCATAACTCAAAACACTAACAAAATCAACGGCCACATATGCACTTTAATTTTATTAATGAATAAGAGTAATGCTATTTTGATACAAAAAAAGTTGTGTCTATTCAAACACCCACTTTATAATCACTGGATGTGATAAATATTAAGGATAAGTAGGAACTACCACCACATCCAATGATTATAAAGTGGATGTCTGAATAGACACTCACCTTTTAGGTGTCAAAATAGCATTACTCAAATGAAATGATCCATTGCAACCAGACTAAAAGGAAGCAGTGCATCTATGGAGTCCAACGGATGTACCCTCACCACATACATATAAAGTCACTGTACACGGAGAGGGATCTAGAAATTAAACGCTGTTTTTACTGTCCAGTTTCTGCTTCACTTTCGATGCGGTATATATATGCTTCTCAATGGGAAAGAGTCAAACTGCAAAAGGAAAAAGGTGAATCACTCGCATGCACATGTGAATATCGTTTCAACCTTTTTTCCCATAAATTGATTCAACTTTCATTCATGGTTTTGTCGACGTCAAGCGAGAAGCGGAGAACATTGTTATCCATCCATGGAGAAAGATATGATGGGGAGCTAAGTAACTAATATCACAGCATCTAACATCTTTTAGATCTTTGAGTAATATAATATAATTGAGCATTTACGTATTGTGAGCTAATCTTTAATTAAGGTATTGCTGGATCTTGTTACAAGAAATTAAACATGTTAAGCCCATTGTATATTGGAAATTAAAATACTGCAACAATATTATAAAAGTGGAAAACAATGACATACCAAGGTACGCGCAAGTGTTTTGAATATATGTACACAGTACTCCCCGTCATTTAATTGATGGGACAAGTGGGTTGTGACAGAATTTATATACCGTGTGATATACCAATTAAAAAATATTAGCAATTCAGACTATATAAAACAGGGAAAAGCTCTAAAGTCTCATTAATAAGGCATCTGTTGCTATCTATGGAATGCATGGAGAAAGGAGACAAGAAGAAAATGGCAGCAGTAGAAGGGGTAAAGGGAAGCCAATCAAATTTCCCTCTTCAATTTAAAGCGCATACAAAATTCTTGCATGTATTAAGTACACTTTAAAAGCATATAATAATATAATAATTTCTTCAATGCATTCATGGAGCGGCTGATGTTTATTTACATATTAATTTGTGCAGTATTTTCTCTTGAAGCCAAAATCATATGCATGAGTGATCAAAGAAAACCTTCCTTGTATTAGTATATGGTTAAAGGATGTCAAGACACGAGCAATTTTATAACCATGATGCATTGAGTAAACAACCTAGTTAGATCCTTCAAGTAGTTTATTAAGTCCCTCGTGAAGAATAACGAGTTTAACATTTCGAGTTGCGGAATCCTATTTCAAGTACGTGGATTCTCTCAAGTTAACTTTCGGTATAAGAGGGTTATGTTTTAATTTTTTACTCTTGATGAAGTTAGAAAGAAAAGTTTAAAGTTGGTTTGGGTTTCAAGTTTTAAGTTTTTATTTTTAATTTTTTAGATTTTATTAATAAAATACTGAAAATTATAAATTTTAGTTTTCAATTTTTAATTTTTTTTTTATAAAATCTTAAAAATTGAGAATTTAAACCAAATAAACCCTTATTATTATGCAAGAAAGAAATTTTCACGACGATGAAATTTTAACATGATTATGTCATAGGAGGGGATCCAATTTCCCTAATTCATTCATTAACATGCTTGTTTGGTTTGCAGTATATTCGTTTCACATTCTTAAAACAAATATTATGAAACTTACATTAATTCAAAAAAGGTGAAAATTATTTTTTTAATCTTCTGAAAATAATTTAAAACTATATTTTTAGTTAAAATTATTTTAAAAATAATATCTTTATCAGATCGGATGTATTAAAAGAATTATAATCAAATTATATGATATTTTAAGTTTTTTTGAATTTATTATACTATTGTAGTATTAATTAACAAAGTTTACTAGTATTACTATCGTGTCGGATACGAGTCTCCTGCATCCACACAGCTTCGGCTGTGTATTAAACCAACCAATACACAATCGTCAAAGTCACGAGTTTATTGAATGGGCAAATAACATTAAATACTTTTCGGTACAATCCCGAAATGGGGTCGCAGCCATGGACCAAGAGGGAATGAAAATGAGCCCAGCAGGCTCATTGGGTGCCGTGCTTGCACACTATGCTACTGGCAATTTCGTCATCATTCATTCGTCCCCACCTATAGACTCTAGTGAGTGGTGAGTGAGGCCTCTCACCCTTTTCAAAGGGAGAAAAAAAAAATTATCATAAGAAAATAAAAGGAAAATATAGAAGGGTAAAATTGAGAATTCAGTGAGTCCCGAGACAATCGTGTTGAGTCCCAGTCCTAGTAAGGAAAAAGGGTCAGGTCTTTATCAGAAAAACATCAATTGCGAAGAACCCAACACCCAGCCACACCTATGCTAGACCTAGCAGGTCTATGACCCACTCCTACTTTGTTGCCTCCACTTGGATAACCCGGATAATTGGGTCACCACTCACTCCTTAACCGGTTAAACCGCTACCCCCTCCTTTTATCCTATTCCGGAAATTCTCTTCTCTTTCTCCACGCTCCTTTTCTATGCGGACGTGCAACTTGTTTTGTTCTTTTTTGTTTTTTTTAAGAATAAAGTGTCACTTTCGTTCTTAAATTTTATTAATTTATTCTCTAAAATTTAAAATTAATTCTTTAATTCTTAAAATTACATTCTATAGGTTATTTTAGTCTTAGTTAAATAATCATCAGTCAACTGTTATATTTTGCTTACGTGGCACGTCAACCGAGCTCAGTAACCTCCTATGTGAGCTTTATTGCTATCTTTGGTTGACCTCATCACCTTACAGCCGAGCTCATTCTCTTCTTAGTCGACCTTAATTGCTATTTCTAATTGACCTCACCACATGTCAATCAAGCTCTTTCTCCTTAGTCAAGCTCCACCTCCTCCTGACCGATTTCTATTCCCTCTCGGATGAGTTCCACCTCGACCGAGCCTTGACACATCATATTGACCTATGCCTCCTCCAAGATGAGCTCTATTTCCTCTCGACCGATTTTTGTCTCCTCCAAGCTGAGTTCCTTTGTCACCTCTAGCAGTTAACTGACAGTTGTTTAACTAGAGACTAAAGAATTAATTTCAAAATTTCACAAATTAAAGTGGAGCAGACTTACAATTTTAGGGACGAAAAAAACAGTTTACTCCTATTTTGTGTGTTCACTTCTTTGTGCAAATTTAATGGATTGGGAATGTGACAAAAGTTACCGAGCTAGCCATGTTCTATGCTTGTTGCGGCTTGTGTGCCCTGTGATTTCACTAATGTGACGCAACTCATCCTAGGATTCAATTATTATGTAGAGATATATGGGTAACATCATGAGTACTTTATTTCTATACGACACTAACGCCACAAATGTTCGGGGTATCACTCATGGATTTATAAGACTTTAGATATCAATCTCAACCGCCTATAACTATAAATATGAAAAAGAATCTTCACTTCTAAGTAATTTGTGAGTATTTTTTTTTTCAGGTGGGAGAAAAAGTACCTTGCGATCGAGTTCTATACATTTTTGTGAAAGTCGAAACAAATCTCATGGATATACATATGATGAATCTTCAAATTGTTGAAGGCGCAGAGTATATCTTTTGGTCAAATTAAAAAAAATTCTCCAGAGTCAGCCAACTGTTATCGGATGTAAAGTACAGCTATAAAGGGATGTGATGTTGTGACCCTAATTTCAACAACCTATGAAAGGGTTGCCCCATATTCTTTTAAACTTTTTATTGGTACATTTTTATAACTAAGGTAGCAGGTAGAAATCCAAGATATTATCTTTGAAGGCAGGGCATATCAATTGAGTGTCATCTTTATATATTGGACATGTATTTATATTGGATTTTATATAACATATCAACAACATATTAATAAGATAAGTTTTTACATATATTTAATTTAAAATATATATATTTTTTACTCTAACATAAAAAATATAATATAAATAGAATTATAAAAAAGAAATAATTCATAATTTTTTAAGTTTAGAAGAAAATAAAATATAAATTAAATTTATATAAATGATATTTTGAATATTATATTATTTTTATTAAATTTTTACTTATATATATACATATATCATGTCTTATAATCTTTTAATTTTAATGTATTTTTTATATCTATATCATATCGTGTCCTATATCCATATTTTATAGGACGCTGCTATCTAGCAAAGCCCAAAAGAGAGAAAATAAAAGGCAAAGACGTCATAAATCAAAAAAAAAAAATGAGACAGACCTCAAGAGGTTGAGTTCACCTTTCTTGAGGGTACATTTGAAACATAACATTAATTGAAGCGAACCCAGTTACAGCCTGTTTGGATAGTCACATTTTTCCCGTTGCGGTCAAAAGAATTGAGGTTGAAAAAATTGACCTAATTTGTTTTGCATATTTACTTTTGAAAGAAGCATTACAATTTTAAAAGAATTGATTTTAGTGAAAGTTTTTATGTCACATTAATTTTTTAAATATTTTTTCTACATATAAATTAATTATTTTAAAATTAATTCTTTTAATATTAATTATTTTAAAACTAATTTTTATCAAAATCTAAATCAAAAGTACTGTGTTAGTTAATGCATTGCAGCATCAAATTTACTTGTACATCGTAAAGAATAAAAAAAAAAAGAGAAAGAAACAACGATGCTAATGCAACGTTCATTATAGCTTACATTTGGATTCTTCTCCTTTTCACGCTTGCTTATTCTTTATGTGAAAGGTTAATAAATGCATTGATAGTATTGAATAAAAAATAAAAATTAACAGATTTATTATTTTTAAATTATAAACACAAATTTCACTTAATTTTATAAATAATTTAAAATCATAAATAATATTAATACCTTTTAGCCAATATTATCAAGTTAATTGTCAAATTAATGCTCAATTTTTATCTATGCTTGAAGGCTTGTAATATGAGTTTACGGATTGACCTTATAATGTGATAGTGGATCAGAATAGACTCATTGGACTGTATAGCTTGGCCCAATCGCCCTCAATGCAGCCCAACCACTATAAGTTCGGGAAACTATTCCTAAGCTTGAGAGATTTATAGATAACCAAAATCCCTAATCAGGATATACTTCTGAGTTTATCAAGTACTTATAAATATATTTACAAATCACTGAATAAAAATAAAAACTAGAAAATTGAATCCAAATCATAGCAATATATTAGGTAAATGGTTAATCAACATGGGCGTTAAATTTTTTGTTTAGAACTTTAAAATTATAGTTAAGGCAAGAGAAAAAAAAATAGCTTTTCTTTATATTGTACGATATGTTTGGTTTTAAAATGCGGCTGACATATACATGGTACGCAGAGACATTGCTAAAGATAAACTCAGCCTGCTGTCATAGTACCAAAAATTAACTCTCATCATACAAAAATATTGAGCAAAACTTGGCACATATTTGTCCCTGGTGATATATGCAAATATCTGTATGTACCTGTATAAATTGAGCTTGTTGTATGAGCGAGCATATCCCAACCTGTGGTGATCACAGTAAGGGCATATGTGCAAGCCAAATTGCCCCAAATCATGATAACACTTTCAGGCTCCCCTTAAGCAAAGTCACCTCTACATTCCAAATACAAACACCCTCCCCATCACTGCAAGGCTGCAAGCTGCATGATATTACAATACGTCCACCCAACCAACTAACCATCCACACCCCACACTACTTTTCTCCTTATATCCCTTTGCACCAGACACCACTCACTACTCAGTACGCGGTGGAACCACCCTCGCTATAACATCCTTCTATTTATTTAGGTAACACCAATCATCATTGGATATAATATTTAGTATGTAATAAAAGAGAAATTACTGCAATTATTTTATAAATTTGAAAAAGGACAATAAAATAATTTAAAAAACTCATAGGTAAATAAATTTGATAAACATAAGAGAGAGATAAACTAAATTTCATTCAACTCGTGAAGAGAGAGGAGTGTAAGTTTTATCTTGATACATCGCACCTTTGAAAAAAATTCCAATTTCATTTTCTTATCTTACCCAAACAAAGTCCGCCCCCACGACTTTATTTTTTATTTGTCAGGCCACCCCCACAGCCTCTAAACTCAAATCAAAACAAAGGTCCACCACAAATGGGCCCCACCATCCATACACACCAATAGCTATCTTGGCGCGTGTGAACCACGCACTCTTTGTTGAGGCGTGAACTGAAAAACCAGTGATGGCAGAAAAGGGGCAGAGAGTTTAGTGAGTTTTAGAAAGAGTGAGGTTCTGAGCTTGCAGGGGGCCCCAGAAGAAACCCTCGACTTTTACGCGAGTGCTGTCGCTCCTTTTAATTTATATTTTTCATCGTACTTTAGTCATGTCATGCGTTTAATATGCACGCGCTCCAATATGTTGCCGTCCCAACAGACACGCGCTTAACTCTGCACCTCTGTCCACGTGTCGTCCTCTGAGGGCATTCGATGGGTGCCCCTCCTGTGAGGGGTATTATCGTCATCCGTGAAGAGGTTGAATCGGGGGTGGGCCCCCATTGGAGGGTTGCCAAAAGGAACTAGACCGGTCTTTGTCTCAACAGAGGCTGTCGGCTACCGCCAACTGGGCTTTATAGATCGTACGGTCAGGATTTGGCCAAAACTGATTTAAAGCTTCACAGACCCACCCTTTCTTCTCTCTCTCTCTCTCTCTGTGAACGTGATGCCTGGAACCCAGAGGAAGACCCCCTCCCCTTCCTATGCTACTTGACACTGCATCCTCTGCCCCCACGCTGCTCCACCTTCGTGCTCTTTTATTTTAGCTTTTAGGCTAAATATTTAAAATGATGCCCTACGAATATGTTGCAAGTTAAATTAGTTAGCCATGATCGGAAAGCCTCATGAAGGTCTATACTAATTAAAAATAATAATAAATTGATTTTTTCTTATATGTTTGTACAATATTTTTTTATTGTATAGGTTCATGCATAGAATTAATCTGTTTCATTTTTAATGTTGTGAAGGAGAACTTTTAAATCCTGAAGAATTAATTTTTTATATGATGAAATGGGCTTTTAGTTTTTTCTTTTATAATTTTACAATCTGTTTTTTTTAAGAGAAAAAAACTTAGGATATAGAGTAGGATAAGTATTAGCTTAATATTGATGTGGTGAAGAGCATATAATTTAATTGCCACTTGTTTGAGTCTTTGAAAAATTGAATATAATTAACATGAAGGATTTTATATTTTACAAGATTTTTCGTTTTTTCTTTTGGGATAATGATTTGGCAGTGAATTTCAATGCTGGTTCAAATGGGGGAAGTGGAAGTTGAGTATAGTACACTGCAATGCAATGCAAAGGGCCAGCCAGGTAGGGGCTATAGGTAGGCCTCTTCGTTGTCAGGGGACACAGAACTCGTTACTGCGCTAAAATAGAAACTTCCGTAGAAATGGCTTCTGGATATAATTTATCTTTCGTTTTTTTTTTCCCTTCAATTGAAAAAACAAGATTACTAGAATATCTGGAATCTTTCACTTAGGCACGGCACCATACAAATACGAGCTGTTTACTCATATGGTCGACGAAAAAAACTACTTCTATTTTCTATTTTCATCGAAAATTATATAGATAATACAGCGAATTTTCATTTGTTTATCTGGCGATGTATGAATTTCGATCTTTGTTTTCGCCTATTAGATAAATGAGTGTAAAAGTGAATTAACAATGTTTGAATTTGTTGAGAGAGTTTTTCAAATTCAAAATTTCATAAAAAAATAATCAAAATGAATCATGAACGAAATATTAATTCTTCGACTTGCAGCTCCGGCCCTAATGTTTTGAAATAAACTTGACTGTTTGATATATCATATTTTCAGTTCATCAGATGACCTGTCCTTACTTTGTTCTAGAAAAAAAAAAATTATTTTGACTCACACTTTGGGGGATATCCTGTCGACATACTCATATTTACTATTGGATGAAGTGTGAGATTCAAACTAAGTGAGGTCCACGTCCAATTTAATAATGGATGTGAGTGTGTTGACATGGTACCCATAAAGTGTAAGTCAAAATAACATTACCAACCAATAATAGTAGAATATGATAATACAGCTAATGTCGGCTGCATATGAAAGTAATGGAGGATTCGATAAAAGACATCACGTGGTTTTTTCATGTACTACCTCAACTAGTGAATATATGCCTCTTTTAAACATAAGGATTTCATAAGCCAATGGAAACTCATAAATTAGAGCATGTTCAATCGATGGAAACTCATGCTGTTAAGTCCATTTTGCTGCTTGAATTTTGGGAACTTAATCCATTTGTTCATATGTTGAACCTATCAAAAGAAAGAAAAAATTATGCGAAGCCAATTTATCTAGAGCTTTTCTTCCTTGATTATCAATCAACTGTCACATGATGTTTATATGTTTCTCTCCTCCCCCAACTCAAATCTGAGAATTTCTCCCGATTGGTTTGTGATTCTGGTCCCTCTCGCTGCAGCACGTATAGCCTTATGTTGTTATATTTTTCTGAGAAATAGAATATGTCGTTTTCAATGGACTGGTTGAGCTTTTGCAGTCACAAGAATTAGAATTATTGATATATGTTAATGGAACTTGAGTAGTCCACATCACATGCATGTCTGAATTTGGGCTATTATCATAGGTAGGATCTCTTCTTTTCAAGCTATGGACCACGGAAATTATTATGTTACAAAAGTAGTACGTGATATTTTTATTATAGTTATAAGGGTATCCTATAAACATATACATTCTCTTCAACTCAGATAACGTAAATAGGTATGTGATATAATTTTAGAATCTACAGGAGTCCTATATCAGTTATATGTTTGGTTGTGAATCATTACTTTTATCCTTTTAAGTACAGTCAGTTTTATGTTTGGGTTAACATTGTCCTCATTAGTATCTATAAGTTATAACTTCATAAAAAAAAAATCTATATGTTTAATTATTACAAAAAACAAAGATATTGGTAATTATTAAGTAATACAAACCCCAAAAATCGTGCGTGTTTAAGTATCAAAATTAAAATATCAAAATATATTATGTTCAAACATAAATTATATACCTGGTGTGTGGGGAGTTAAAATGAATATACACTGGTTTTCTTCTGAGGTCCAACTCTCGAGTTGGTCCAGTGGCCTGCAATTGTGTCATTCCCATGGTCCAGTGCTCCTGAACTATTAAGCTCAGTGAGCCGAAAGATCATCAATAGTTGAAGCCCAGTAAATAGGAAGCTTGGCCCATATTGACTACAATGCCAAGGAGACTACCATTTTATTTTATTTTATGATACGAACCATTTTCATATACTATAATACAAACATGCACAAAAATACTAATAACATAAACATCCTTGATATTTAGGATGCAACGGACTAGTTGCTATACATTTAAAAGTTGAGCATGCGACTCTAGATTTCGATGTGAGCAATTCAAACTGTGGAGGAAGAAACTTCAAATTCGAAAAAGAATGGAGAATTCAATCCACAGTGAAAACTATATTAGCGATAAATTAATGATCCAAAGTGTAGAAGAGTGGAGCGTTGGGCAAATTATGCCATTAATTACAAATAAATCATATTCATAACTACGTCTGTATATATTATGACTATCGTGGTTACATAAAAATATGTGTGCGGTGACTTGATGTCCGTCTAACCTTTTTTATTTTTTTAAGAATAAACAGTAAATTGGGTCCCAAAAATTTTATTAATAAATAAATTAGTTCCTAATAAAAAATTATTAATATTAAAATATTGTATAATTATAAAAATAAGGTACTATAGGTCTTTGATAATTTATTAATGGATAAATTGGCCTCCGACCATAAAAAATTAGTGTTAAAATCGATTATAATTGTAAAAATAGAACTTATATATATCTTAAACTCATTTGAAAAATTTTAAATGCAGATGCGAGCTTTAATTATTGATATAGATGATATTTATTAATACTAATATTATAAATTCATAATCATTTTCTCAAAAGAGCACAATTATAAAATAACACAATAGGGTCATATTTTTATAATTGTCAAAGATCTCAACACTATTACTTTTTATTAGGGATCAGTTCGTCCATCAAAACTAAAATATCAAGGACTTATAGTGCCTTATTTTTACATTTGTGGATGACCTCAATAGTAATATTTTTTATCATAGACTAATTTGTCTATCAATGAAATTATTAAGAACCTATAGTGTCCTATTTTTATAATTATAAGGAATCTCAATATTAATTTTTTTATTAGGAACCAATTGATCCTTATCAATAAAATTATTAGGGACTAATTTGAATGTTTATTTTTTTTATTTTTCCTTTCAGTTGGAGAGCTCTTATGTGAAGCATTGAAATTCTACGACGTGCCAAGCAGAACAATAAGCTAGAGCTGCTACGATTTGCATATTTTATTTATTATTGTAGCCTTACTTATCCAATTCTGAGTCACCGCAAGCAAGAGAGGCCTAAGCACACACTTGTGGCGCAAGCACTTAAGCATGAATGCAGCAACAGGATTCTAGATCCACTTGACATTAAAACTTAAAAGTCATAAAACAGAGCTTTGCTTGTAAGAAAAATATTTCTTGCTATATTCAACCATCTAATTAGGTATACGCCAACTCAATTTGTTGCAGCCTGTAGCATCTGATGGCATATTCTTCCTTGCACTTCATGTTCTAATCAAAATATATAATTTGAATAATGTTGTAGCCACTCCAATATATAATATTGTTTTGAAAAAAAAGAGGAATTTTTCTGATACCCTATAAAATTTAAGAGTATGGATATCTTTTAATTATTTATCGTTGAGAATAAGTCATGGGTCCCCTAACTCAAGTTTTTGAAATATATTAAATCAAATATCAAATTACAATATTAATTACACAGTAGTACTAATACTCATAGATATCGAAATAAAAACCTTTTAAAAATCTTCATTTATAAATCTTCTTTTCTGAATCTGATCTTTTACTATTGTACATTTCATAACATAATTTAAAATTCTCAACCTGACCGCATTTGTGCTTCATCATGGGTATTCCTAGCTTCATACTTGATAGTCTCTCTTTGTTGTGATCTGAGACTGGCCTCCCTGAGACTTTCCATGATGCAATGGCCTTTCATTAGAGTCAAGATAATGGAGAATTATGACCAAAACCACTGAGCAAGCAAACATAGGAATTGGCCCAAAAAACCAAAGAAGCAAGTCAAGAGCAAAATAGAGTGCTCGAAGCCCAAGTGACCAAAAATCACCTCCCCTTATGACAGCTATCTCCACACTACTCACTGGGACAGCACAATCCGGGGTGCTTATCATGTAGTTTGCATGAACAAAGTGCCTTGCTGATTGAACAAAGCATGCAAAGGCAAGGAGGAAGCATGTTAACAGGCATATGTACTTGATGGACATGGTGGTTGAGCTTGTATCACCATAGATTAATGGACTCTGGAAGAAAACGTTGGAACTATTCGCTATCCATGATCCAATGAGAGAGCAAAGAGTCAAAGAGACCGTGCCTAAGAAAGTAGCAGCTGTTGTGTTGTTTTGAAGCACTGAAATTGCTGTGCTAACATCCCTTTTCTCAGCCTGGTCAAGTGGTCATTACCATACCAATTAAGTTAAATAATAATAATAATAATAATAATAATAATAATAATAATAATAAGCAAGAGAATTAAAAGGGGTTTTCTATGAAATTAAAGAAGGAGAAATTAATGTTATACTTGCCTGCATAATTTTTTCAACCCAAATTCTTTTGTCATTGTTCTCAAATCCCATGGCTGTTTTGTGAGGCCGATTTAGATATCTGTATAGAAGAAAGAGGTGATAAGTAAGCATGATCAGCAACCCAGATGGGACCAAAACCAAATCCAGGTACTCCTTATGGAACTTCATATTGTTCCTTAATTTCTAGGAGTCCCAAATTGAGGAGGAGTAGTGGATGAGTGGGGTTTTATCGCGCCCTTTTATAAACATTGTCAAAGTAAACCAAACTAGGAGGAATCCATGGTCATCTTTCACATTAAGACATTAATTAAAATTTAATTTGTTCCGAGGACCATTGAGCTTGCGTAATTTGGCATCCAGTTGCAACTTGCTACTTGATCACACCCTATTTTATTAGTAACCATTGGAATTATTGATCAGTACAGCTAAACATTAAACAAACGAAGAAAGTGCGCTACAAAGTGACTTTAAAAGGGGTAAAAGTAAAATGCTTTGCCAGGAAGAAACAAATTTTTTGTATTCTAATTAAATTGTTCGAATCTTTTCTGGATGCGTAAAATTATATTGTTTGAATCTAAGTGGGAGAGAAGATAAACCATTGACATGGTCAAGGGTTGCCTGAATAAAGGAGGCAGCATATAATATATAATTATTTATTATTGTTGCCATTAGGTCCATCAATCCTAATGACTTATCACACAGGCCGAAAAGTTATAAGTGCTGGGAATGGTACAACTTTATTTACTTAAAGTTTGTTAGATTCACATCAAACTTACGAGGCTGCATCCATTACATATGTGATGGATTGAGGTGTTAATCCATTGAATCTCAAGGGTGAAACATTCTAAGAGTGTGTTTAGTTTAGTTTTTAAAATTTTGTGATAAAGGAAATATGTAAATGACAATTGAAAATTGAATGTTATAATTTTCCCAATATCCAATATTTTCTTCACAAAATCTTAAAGGCTGAAATCAAACACACTTGAAGTGTGTGTGTTTGGTTTTGCATTGAATTGTTATGTGAGAAATAATTTTGAAATAAAGCGATTCATGCTTTGTAATTTGTCTAAAAATGATTCTAGTAAAAAATAATAATTTTTCACTAAATCAAGTCTGAGCAATAATTGTTTTTGAAATCTTAAAACCAAACATATTTTCAATTTCTATGCTGAAAGTTAGCTGGGCTAATGAATGTGCAACTCATTCCGTCCCCGGCTCCAGCGAAGGGCTGTGCTTCTTTTATCTCGTGTCTTTTCCTTTTGTAATTTCTATGGCTGGATTTGGGCTTTTGCCTTGTTTGAATGCATGCCTCTCTGGAAAAGAAAACTAGCAGCTGATCTAAGACATCGAAGTAACATTTTTCTTTCGCGAGTAACCATTCCATCCAAGGCACGAAATACAACTGATATCAGACAATGAAGTACCCTATCCATTTAAAAATATTTGTCAATTTAGAATAAATATAAATATTAAGAAAGATAAAAAATAATATTGATAATTGAGTAAAATATATTGAATGGATTAATATATTCCTATATATTAATTAATATAGCCTAATGTTCAAGGTTCATATGAAATGAAATACTTTAAAAATGTGAAATTAGTTATGGATAATATTAGAAAAAATTAATACTTTATTAAAATATAAAATTGATAAATATTTTAAAATGTGAAGTTGTCTGAAAATATATACATATTTTGAAAGGGAGGGAATAAAAAAGATTGATCACAATTATTTATAAAATTTTATAAATGAATCAAATGATAAAGAGCTTGTAGTTTTTGTATATAGGATTTGGTTAGTGTATTTATATCAATGTAATTTTTTGTGAAAAACTCACACAATATTGTGTTCTTAATATAGAATCTGTCAAAGTCAGATTAATAGATAAGAAAAAAAATATTAATATTGAATCTGCCTTTGACGGATTCAATATAAAACAAAAATAACACAGAATTCATCACAGACGGATTCTGTAAACACTATATATAAGTAAATTTATCTGTTATCTCATATTGGTATAAATCACATATCAAATCACCACATACAAATTATTTTTTTCCCCATGGGGAGCCATTAGGCTTTCCTCTCTTAATTTTATTCATAAAAAAAATATTTATCTTAAAATGACTTACGAAATGTATTTTTAGGGATTAAAGAGTCAATTTTAAAATTTTAAGGACTAAAGTGAAGCACACTTACAATTTCAAGGACCAAATTGACACTTTACTTGATACACTTTATCTTAAATATTTTATTTTAAAATTTTATTGACAGATACAGAAAAGATTGTTCACTGCACTATATTCTGAATTAAATACACAGGCTGCACAAAACAAAACAGATCAACAAAAGACAAGAATACAATAACACAAGCCAAGAGACATCCTTAGACACACAGGAGTTTAACAATTTGTATTTACATACACAATAAAAGTGGAACCTGTTAATTTTATTTAACATATAGTTACTCATGTATGGTCCTATCTTTTTATATGAGTGTGTTCAAGTTTAAGTTGATAAACTTGTGTCAATCCAAGAAAAATTCCACAGGTAGTACCAAAAACGAAAACAGGTTGCTTGAAGCATATTATGCATTTCATTAACATGTTTTTTCTTCTGATTTTCTTTTTCAAATTTTTCTAGAGATACGTGCCACCAATAACAATAATTAATCTTTCTTTGAGGCACGGGGATTATTGAAATGGGTTTATCTCTTTGAATCAAGGTTTTTTTTTTCCATATACATAGCCGTGGGTCTAACTCATGATATCGAGTTTAAGGGATTTAGATAAAACAGTTGAAAGGGATGGCTCAAAATACAAAATATGAACATGAGAAAAGCGTATAATAGCATACCTCAGGAAAGCGTACCATAAGCCTACTAGCTGTCTAATTTACATGTAACCACTGGTCTATCTTGTTAGGGCAGAATATTCATTAAAAATATTCTATAATTAGGATAAGGATTGAATTAGATGGGAGGGTTTTAGAATACCTTTTACCTTCTATATATGTAACCATTTGAAATGAAATGAAAATAAAAAGTAAGAAAAATCATTGGTCATAGTTTTTTAGTTTTTGCCATAGTTTCTTAGCTCAATTTTCTTAATCTAGTTGTTCTCCTAAAATTTACCCTTACTAATGAATATTCTGCCCCAAGATATTTCATCTTGATATCTAACAGAATACCACAAAACATCAGAATAACCCACAAAATGCATTTGAAGTCTGATCCACATTTTGCATCCTCTTATTAATGTTAGAGACGTCATCAATCACATAAAATTTCAACAAAAAATGATCTTCTATGGATTGTTAAACTCTTACAGTTTACATATCTATTTCATAGTTTTGAATTTGTACATGCATAGTATCATACTTATGCATTAAAGATAAAGAAATACTTAGATTATTACCCTTGATGGAAAGCAACGGTAAAGCAAAGCATAAATTACTGTATCTGCACCTGGTATACAAAGGAGATTAATTTTTAAGATTAATTAAAGGAGAGACTTCAAACTCTCATTATCCTAGATAGAAAGCAACAGAAAACCAGAGCATACATCACTTTCTCTGCTCCTAAGAACGGAGATTACTTTTGAAGATCAATTCAATTCAAGGACAAACTTCAATGAGGGACCTCAAACCAAAGATGGGTGTTATTTTGTAGTGACTGAATCCAGCTTCCAAGAAGAGCTTCTCCCACTCTTTTTCTTCCCTCTCTCTTCCAGTGACCAGAGACATCATTAACAGATCAAAATAGAGCTTTGCTTCTGTCAATTCATGCTTGTCATCCTTCTGATTGATCACTATGTCTATGATAATTACTTTTCCTCCCTTTCCTTTGCTTGAAATAGCTTCCCTGCATTTCTTCAGTACCTTAACGCAGTCTTCATCACTATAAGCGTGCAAAACCAACTGGCACATACATATTAATCATATTTCAGTCAACCTTCTCATCAAATAAATTTTCAGACATCATGACTAGCTAGCAAAGTACGTAAGTAGCAATCCAAGTTGTGCTACATACAAATTAAACTAGGAAAGCATAAAATCCAACTAAACAATTACGTAACCAAAAGCTACGCAAAGATGAACAATGTGCTTCGCATACCTTAAGAAGAATGCCATCTGCCGAAGGAATAGACTGAAACATGTCACCGCCAACAAATTTCAAATTGTTGCTATCAGGCAATTTTTCAACCACATGTGGAAGATCAAGCACTATGCATTGCAAATCAGGCAATGACTCAGAAACCAACCTAGCTACAGCTCCTTTACCACCGCCAACATCAACCAATGAATTCAGTCCCTCAAAAACAGACTTGCAATCTTTGATCACCAAGTTCATCATCCCGGAATCGCAAATCATCGCTTCATTGAAGAGCCCGTTAAACACCTGGTCGTGGCTCAAATAGTCCCAGTAGCCCATACCTTGTGCAGTGTGAAAGGGTGTGGGCTTACTTCTGTGAAACCATTCTCCCAAGAACTCAGGTGTGCGATGTAGAGCAGGATAAAACATTGCCTTAACATAAGGAGACAAGGAAGGGACACTGTCTTTGAGGAGGAGCCTAGAGGAAGGTGTGAGATCATACCCCACTTCTTCCTTGTCATTGCCATCATCATCTTTAGCAACAACCTTGGTTGTAACAAAGAAGCCAGCATGCACAAGCAAGCGCATGAGCCTATATAGATAACTAGATTTAGTGGGGCCGATCTGAAGTGCTAAGACCAACTCATTGATAGTGATGGGTTAGCCATGGTTGTGGATCATGTCTGGTATTGCTAAATGAACTGCAGCTTTGAGGCACATGGAACCAATGAAATGATAGGTGTAGCAGTACAAATGGTACTGAGCTTGAAACAACTCTTCTGCCCCTTGCCTTTGGTTGATATCCATCTTTTTGCTCAATCCTCTCCTTTGCTTTCTGATCAATTGTCCTCCTTTCTTTGACAAACTAAACCACAACTCAGATCTAAAATCACTAGTAGTAGTAGTGGGTGTGAACATCCGATTTTGTTCGGCCCAAAACAAAATTTTCCCTTCAACCCATTCCATTTTTTTTAGTACTGTTGCTGTTTAGGTAAGCCCATTTTAATTTGTTTCAATTTTATGGTACAAAAATAAAAAGCCCATTCCATTTTGTTTTTTTTTTTAAAACAAAAAAAAAACTTTAAACCCATTGATTTTGCTGTTTTGGCCCGTTTCATCTTAGTTTTTTTTTTTAAAAAAAAGGGACAAAAAGAAGAAAAATGAAATAAAGAAATCGAGGAGTCTCCCTCGGTTGATTGAAAAGAAAAAAAACAAAAAATAAAAGAAGGGAACAATAGAGGTGGAGTCAAGCATGCGCCGGTTGTATTGACATTTTGTGAAAAAAAACAAGGAAAGATGCATGTGATTGAAGCTGAAAATCAAAAAATAACGGCATGAAGAATCCAGCAAATCCCAGCAATCGGGCAACGGGGAGAAATTTTCAAAGCTCACCTACCATGATCATGATATATAAATTCAGACAACAATAGAGGTTCGGGGGAGAGGATCTGTATTCGAACACAAAAAAAATCCCTTATCACCACATTTCATCTGAAAGCATTTTGTGACATTCACAGAAAAAGAATCAGCGAAAATCACAGGTAAACCATTTTTTATTCTTCTTAAGCGTCTATTTTTCCAGTGTCCAGCAACTCTATGCCCATTAGCAACCAAAAATCCAACAAAAGCCAGTCACAACAATCAATCACAGCCAAACCAAGAACCAAAACCCCTGTAACCCGAATCCATTCACAGCCAAACAGATTAAATCAAAACTCAGAATCACAATCCATACACAAAAACAGTCCAATTCAACTTACAAGAGTCCCAATTCAATCAGAACCAAACAAGTTCAATCTTTCCAAACAAAAAAGAAGAGGAAAACAGAAACAAAGGTACCAGCACCACACCGGCCGCAGGTCTTCGACGCCACTGCCCCGTCGCGTCATAGGTAGCCAGGGGGTCGTGCTCCATTTCTGCGACTCCTCCCTCTCCTGCCACCAACCACCTCCGTCGGCAGATCGCGGCCGCATCCTCCCTTCCTCTTCCCTGCACTATAACCGCGACCACCAATAGTGGCGGTATTCCCTTTCTCCGTTCCCGATCTGCCACCGCTTGCCGACCAACCCCAACTTCTCCGCACTACCGCCCACCAACCATCAGATCAGTGCCCCTTTTTCGCCCTCGGAGCTCCATCTTCATCGGCGCTGCTGCCGACGTCTTCCTCTCTGGAGTGTGCTCCAGGCCGCCTCGCGTCGCGGCCTCTACGGCCGACCGCCGGCGCCATCTGGGCACCCGCGGTCCTCATTTCTTGCGCGGCGAAGCTCTCCCCTCGCGGTCGGTCTTCTTTCTTCTCCGATCGGCCTCTCTCTCTCCCTTCTCTCTTAGTCTCACTTTCTCTCTCTAGGCCTCTCTCTTTCTTTCTCTCAGACCCCCTTTCCTTTTGGTTTTTTTTTTTTCTTTCTTAGGTGAGTGTGTGAGAATGTTATAAGTGGAGCGTGTATGCGTGTGTGCAAGTGGGTGAGCGTGTGTATGTGTGTGTATTTGAGCGTGTGTGTGTGAGTGGGGAATGAGGTAGAATTAGGGAATTAAATTTGTAAAATTAGTTTAAATAAAATTAGGATAAAACAAATATGGATTTTATTTTATTTTTTTTATTTTATTTCATTAGTATTTTAAGATAGCATTGTTTGATCATATTTTGAGTTTTTTTTTCTAAAAAAAAAAGGAAAAAAAAGTGTTTATTTGTTTTGGATTTTAAACATATACTAGAATATCTTGCTTTAACAAAAAAAGATTTAAGTTAATCAATCAGGTAAGTTGTATTTTCTAAAACAGGATTAACTGAGTCGTAACGGTTTGTTAATTCTGTGATTTGGAATATTTTAGCTATGACAGTTTCATATTCTAAATTTTTTTTTAAAAAAAAAAATCAACTAACACACAAATATTTTTTATAGAACTACGTGACTGTGAACACTATATTTTGTCCAATCTTTTATTTTTATTTTTATTATTATTATTATTATTATTATTATTTATTTTATTTGCATAAAAGAATTCAGCTCATATCACTAGTCCAAGCCCGTCTTCTTTTTTTTTTTTCATTACAGCCCACACTTAGTTAATAAAAAAATATATATTATTCTTTTATTACCCTTTTTGGCCATTCCCGCTGCAACCGGAAAATAAAGAGGGACATTGGATCCTTTCTCATTTTGACCGTTTCTCAAAGGGGGAGAGGAAACAGACAGCATCATGAGTTCCTCTCCCCTACAACATTATTCCTTCCCTTTGTGATGATCATGGGTTTACCAGCCAGCTGTAAATGAATTCAGCAATAATTCCGTTTGACAAAAACTACATGATATAACCAGCTATCATCAACCGGGGAGGGGGGGATGGAGAGAAATTTTCAGAGGAGCAAAAATTACAATCACTGACAAAAATCTCAAACACAAAAAATAAATTCCAGCAATACAATCCAGCAGCAAGAAATCAACAAAAATTCCAGCAACAACCCAGGAGCAACAAAAAGAGAAAAACAAGGTAACAACTTCAGCTACAGCAACATCAGAATCATCAAAATGAAAATGTAAAACAAAAAAAAAAAGAAAACTGGAGAGGCCGCGGCCTCCCCCAAGCACACCAAGCATGGCCGCGGCCTCCATAGCTCATCTCATCATCAATAATCACGCCACCACCACCGGCGGCCTCCTCTCATGGTTTCATTATCATCAAACCCCACCTTTCCCTCCACTATGCACCTTGGCCATGCCGTCCTCCACCTTCAAATCGTGACCCACCGCCGCAATTCACCCATACCCGCGTCCACGGTACCCTTTCTCGGCTTCCATCATCCTTCCCATCCTTGGCCGATCTTCCCCTTCGGAGCTCCCCAGCCGCGAAGCTCCATCTTCTGCGTGAACCGCCGCGTGACCTAGGCCGAGAACCACCGCACCGCGAGCTCCTTTCCCCCCTCGCATAGCTCCATCTTCCAACACCGCCGTTCCTCTCGCCACAGAGCCACCCGATCTATCTTTTGCACCTCCGCATAACATCCCTGAAGATCCGCAACCGCGTCAGCCACACCCCAGCCACCGCCAACCTCGCGAACACCAGAGCTCCGCCACCACACCTCTGTCCCCTCGCGATCCGGTCCCCTCTCTATGTCGGGCACTGCCCCGATTTGCTCCGTGGCATGTTGGCCGACCTCGTCCAGCGGCAGATTCGGCTTCCCCCTTCCCCTTTCCCCCTTTCCCCCCCTCTCTCTCTCTCTCTCTCTCTCTCTCTCAGATTTTCGATCTCTCTCCGTGGCTCTCTCTATCCGTGTGTTTTGAGCGTATGAGAGGGGATATTGTATTTGTGTGTGTCGGTGAGGAAGAGTGATGTGTGTGTGTGTGTTTTAATTTTTTTTTAAGTTCTTTTTTATTTTTGTTGGGGTTAGTTCGTATTGGGTCTATAGGCTAGTTGGGCTTAGAATTAAAAATATTTTTTTGGTAACTGTTTTTGTTTACAAAATAGCTATCTAATAATTTTTTTTTTGGCCTGTTCCTCTTTGTGTGATAAAGTTTTTTAAAGGAAAAAGAAAAAGTAGTAATTAAGATCCTTGTTTTCATTTAGTTTGATTACTTTGTTGTTATGTATTTTGTTTAAATTATTTGTGTGTTTATGTTTATCGTTTAATTTTGCCAACTTTCGATTGGAGTTTGTAAAAAAAATATATTTTCTTTTCACTTAATAATAAGGAGCTTTTCGGGGTTTCCTTTTAAACAATTTAATCGATCAAAAATTATTTTCAAAATTAAAATTAATTAGCACATGTTTTTATTCTCTTTTAAATTAAAATCAACAACGCGCTTTTTTTTGTTTTTTTTAAATCCACGCAACAACTTGTGATATTGATGTATGGCTTGCCATCCTCAAGTTTCATAAGAATGTAAGGGTTTATTGTATAGTTCATACAATCCTAAATCCTGTGCAAGAGTGGGTTTTAGTTTTTTTTTTTTGAAAAAAATTAGTTTCTTTAATAAATCAATTCAATACACGCTTATTTTCTACAGAACTACGTGGCTTTGCGTTCCTCATTGCACCAGAGGATACGTAGGCATAGCCGACAACTATCAAGCCAAAATCCTTTTTTTTTTCTTTATTTCTTGTTTTAATTTTAACTTTATTTCTTTGTAAATATGCAATTGTTATAAGTTTTAGGGAAAATAAATATTATAAAATTATAATCATTTTGCATAATAAGTTCTAGGGTAACCGTATTTATACGGATGTATTAGGGGTGCAGTGGGATTAAGTTTCCACCCTTCCCTAATCATAATCAAACTCCCGAACTACAAATCTCTTTTAAAAGACCAGTTTGCAAATCAAAAGGTTTTCCAATTTTAACCATAATCAAAATTGGTGGCGACTCCTGTTTTTATTTTAAAAATCGGTTGTCATTCTCGTCGCGGCGCCCTCCGGGCACGTTGTGACAGTGACTTTGAATTCTCTCTCGCACCAGGAGATACGTAGGAGCAGACGATTCCGATCCCTGTCAAGTCAAAAATTAAATTTAGATATTTATTTTACTTGTTAATAATTTTCTAATGATTGTTTTTAAGAGAAATATTTTGTTAAAAATGTTAATTTAGCTGAGATGGCTTGTTAACTTAATAACTTGGACATTTGTGCTGTGACAGTTTAATGATCCGAAATTTCCTCGAAAAATATATTTATTCTCGTTTGTATTTATCCTTTTTTCTTTCTTTTCTTATTTGTAAATATTTATAAGTTTTTTTTATTTATCAAATATTTTATTTCAAATAAAAGTGTTAATTTAGCCGGGACGGCTTGTTAACTCAATATTTTGGACATCTGAATTGCGACAGTTTGATACTCCAAAATTTCTTTTAAATTTTTTTTATCTTTTTTGTAAAGAAAAATAAATATTTCAAAAGAGTTATTAATAATCTGCACAAATCAATTATAGGTACCATCTAAGGACGGATGTACTAGGGGTGTATAGGATTAAATGTCTGCCCTTCTCTATGCATAACCGACTCCCGAACTCAAATCTAGTTTCAAAGGCCACTTGTAAAAATAATGGGTTTTTCCATGTTTTCCCAATTTCAATAAACTTGGTGGCGACTCCAATTTTCAAAAATTTTTCTTCGCCATCCCCGTCGCGATCCTGGTTGCAACAGTGCGTGATACAGTTGTGCAGGTAGTTCTGCTATTTAATTATCTCCTATCCCTTTGTGAGCCCTTCTCTTGGCTGCAAAATTGACCCGCAACCTTTTTTTTTCTTCTATAACTGTTGCCTATCTAAATTGAGGCGACTATTAAACAACCGTGCAACAATGGAACCTGTTCATGGAAGTCAATATATTCGTAGCTAGTTTGTTGCACCAAAAAAAACGTGATGACTTTTTGTTGGGGAGTTCTCATGCGCAGATACGTTATTTATCTGCAACTTGCATATTTGAGTTGGACAAATTTGAACTTTGATTTAAAGTAATTAGATAAGCTTTGGTTGTGGTTAACTGTGATTAAACTTAAAAATTAAAAATATGTACCAAACAAAACAAAAAATAATGCCACCTACACCACCACCTTCAACTCCTTCTCCACCCTCTTGGCCACTGTCATCGGCTTCCTCTCCTCCCCTGCCTATCTACAACCTTCTATGACTCCGATCTGAGATATTCTTCTGGTTCAAGACACAACAGCCACCACTAACCTCTAACAATGCAATGACGGAGTAGAGCAGTTTCAACATGGTGACGCGATGGCGGCACGGAGCGATTCCATTATTTTGTAGATGTATAAGAGGCAGTGGTTTGTGCTACAGTGGTCCAGGCAATGTGTGTCCACCACCTTAAAAATTATTTAAAAAATTAATTTGATATTTATTAGTCATAATTTTAAAAATTTGATAGTTTTAGCAATGATGAGAATGGTTTAATGAACATGTTGAAAAAAAAAATCTAGGCCAAATGTGAATAGTAACCTTGTGGGCTCCCAGGCCAATTGGGATTGCTGAAACTCTAAAATTGGGGCCTGTAGATGTCCGAAACAAAGAAAAGATAGGGTTAAGGTTAGAAATAGTAAGGAATTAGAATTTTAGACCTAGAATTAGCTTTTGGGCAATGTTTGATTACCCAAGTACGGTGTTTTACCCATTCAATAAAATTTCGGTGTTTGATTTTTAACACTGAAAGATAGTTTAATCATGATAAATAGATAATATATATCCATTCAACACATGTGCAAGGATAGGATTTGATCTTGAATTTTAAGATTAAATCCTAGCCATCCATCTTACTTATTTCTTGAAGAATTATCTCCTTATATTATCTAATATTCAAGCTTTCCTTACAAGATAAATATAACAACCTTCCCTATTAAGCCACCCATATTTTTTGCCAAATGTCCATTTCTCTAGAGCTCCAAACTTGAATTACAATCTCAAAAACCATAGCCTAGACTTGTTAGCATGAAAATTTTCCTTTACTAAACTTGTTCTATACCTCAATACCTACAAATCTAACTAATTAAAATATCAATTCCTTATCAATCCCCACCTTGATACATCACTACCTTATTGCCTAAGGAAGCCTTTTGGCTTGGTTTGGTGGCTTTGAAGTGAGGATGAATCACTTGGAACACCTTTGGAGTTGTAAAGCTCTAAAGATTGTAAAGTAGGGTTTTATGTTCTTGTTTGTTCATTTCTATTTTTTTAGATTTTCAATTGTTGAAATTCCGAAATTTTCTAGTTCAAATGTATGATTTCACATAGATATTCATGTATTTGCATAGGTGGAGTAGCTTAGTGTTATGAAAAAAATCATTTTAATCAAAAGGGTTTTAGAACTCTTGCTGGAATTTTGGTTGTGATAGGCAGTGATTGTTCACGAATTTTCTGACTCAATTATAGATATTTTCACCAGTCAAAAAAAATTATGTGTTGAGACTAACATCCTAAGACAACTCAATGATTTTTGTTGGGTCATGTTAAAGACTTTTACTACTTGAAAAAAATCATGTTGCTTGAATATTATTGCTCGAAAAATCCCTATTTTAAGCAAGCAGGGAATTTTGTTCAAATTTTCTGACATATTTAGAGATATTGGATTGAGCTGAAAAATTTATGGGATGTAACTAAATTATTAAGGTATCTCCAGTACATATAATAAAAGCTGTGAAATTGTTAATTTTGTTACTATAACAAATGATTGGTTTTTCTTTCGAAATTTTTACATAGTGTTGAAAACATTTTTAAATTTAACCATGATTTTTATTCTGCATTGATTCAGCCATTTGCTAGGGTTGAAAATTATGAATTTTCGATTTTGAACTAAGACTAAGTGGTCTATGACCACCAAATTTGTTTAATCTTTTTTAATAAAGTTAGAGAATGAATCTTCTTCTCAAATTTTTACAGGGCCTTGTGGACACATTAAGGTATCATGGAAAATTGTTATGGCCCTTGCATTGGTTGTTTGATATGCAAAATAAATCTTGCTCCTTAAGTATAAATTCTGTCGATATGCTGTAATTGAGCCCAAGTATTGATTTAGTTATATAATGACTCTAAATTTAAGTATGATGTGTATAAATCCATGCTATGGACTTCAAAGATTGTTTTATGAGGCATGAATGAATGATATATATAGGTTTGAAGCATTATGAATGTAATACCTTAGGTATATTGTTACCTAAGAAAGCTTAGAGCTGTACACATGTCATTAAACAAATCCGGGCAGCCGCAACCGGGATCGCGACAGGGCGGCGACAATTATTATTTGAAAATATTTTTCATGGAGTCGCCACCAAGGTTTATTAAGGAAAACCATTGGAAAAATCTCTTTGTGAAAAACTAGTCTGCAAAAACAGAGTTAGATCCAGGAGTCTGTTTATGTACAAGGAAGGGTAGAGATCAAACCTCATGCACCCTAATACATCCGTCCTAAAACGGTTACCCAAAAGTTAATTGTACAAATTATAATAATTTAAAGCATATAAAATTCACCCAAAAAGATAAACAAATATAATATTTACAACTAAATAACAAAAATCAAATTAAAATATTTACAAAAAGAGAAAATGAAATAAAACAAATCAGGAATGAAATTATGAAAATTTAAAGTTTGACTTGACAGGAATTCCTGCTCCTACATATCCTCTGGTATAATGAGGAATTCAAAGCCACGTAGTTCTCTAGAAAATTTGTGAGTTGACAAATTTTAATGAAAAGGTGAATAAAAAAATAATTAATTTTAATTTTAATAAAGAAAGAAATTTTGATCAATGAAAATCTAGTTGTGCACAAAATTTAAGTTAGCACTAGGCTACTCAATGAATTATTAAGATTCAACAATAGTGAAGATAACACTTGTTATTCAACCACCATTATTGAACATCGCACAAATATAAAAGATAAAAAAAATTGTTAATAAAGGAAAAACTTATTTTGTTTTTTTTTGACAAACCCTAATTTTAACAGGAATTGACAAAGTTAATTTATAAACATAAACACACAATTAATTTACACAAAACATATTAAAAAATAAAATTAATTCACCAACACAATTACACAAATAATCTAACAAAACACACAAACATATAAAATAATTAAACTAAAAAAAATCATAAACACAAACATAATATAATTTAAATAAAACACATAAAAACATAAAATAATTAAACCAAAAAGAAAAATTATGAGCATAATTACATAAATATTTAAGCAAAACACAGAAACATATAAAAATAAATAAACTAAAAAATATATATATACAAACACAAACACAACTGATTTAAGCAAAACACCTAAACACATAAAATAATGCAACTCAAAAGTCCTAATTACCTTTCATATTTTTTTTATCCCTTTTTAATCAAGAAAACATTAGCAATAAATTTACTCAATCAAAAAAATAATGAAATCACCCTTTTTTATTCTTATATTTTTTTTATTAAAAAAAGGGAATCCTAATTACTATTTTCTTCCTTTTTTCATTCAAACTTTCAAACAAGCAAGCCTGAAACTTAAAAAATAAAAATAAACACTGATCAAGCAAATAAACCCAAACAAAGGAACCTAAATTCTGATCCAGTAAAATAAAATGACATTGACTAAATAATAATAATAATAATGATAATAATACTAAAAAACAAATACTCTCTAACTAATTGACCACTACCACCACACGTGCGCCCATACACACACAAACAAATCTTTCTTCACTCTCACACACATTCTTACACTCTCACAAACTTTAAATTGAAAACAAAACTCTCCCTCACCCCACACACACGGTACTCTCATTCACATATACGAGAAAAGGAGAGACTGAGACAAAGAAATAGAGAAAAAAGGAAAGGGAGAAAGTGGAGAGGCCAAGGGATCCGGAAAAGTGGGCTCGTGGAGAGGGGAGCCACGGATGCCATGGAGACAGAGGAAGGCCATGATGGAGAAGGTCGCGGCGCGCAGCTGAGGAAGAAGAAGCAAGGCCGCGACTTCAGCGAAACGGGGAAGGAGGAAAGAGGCGCGGCGCAGCCAAGTGGAGGCCGATTCGCTGCAACAAATGCCTGAAGAAGGAAGAGGGCGTGGTGGAATGAACCATCGCAAGCTTCGTGGCTGGCTTAGCGGCCATGGGGAAGCCGGGAACGGAGAAAGAAGAGGAGGAGAAATCCGGTCACCAAACAGCGGTGATCGATCTGCAGCGGAGATGGGTGGCGAAGGGGAAGCCGGTGGCAGTGTGGCTTGATATGGTGATGCATGGTGGTTTGAAAGGGGAAGAAGATGATGGAGGTGCTCATGGTGGAGGTGAAAAGGGAGGGGGCCGTGATGGTGGTGGAAGGAGGCTGCGGCCTCGTATGCTTTTTTTTTTTTAATTTTTTTTTATAATGATGATGTATGCCTATTTCAGCTATTTTTGCTGGTGTCTTTGCACGTTCTCCAATTGATTTTCTGATCAATCTGTGTATATGTTTAAAATTTTCTTTTGATGATCTTCGCTCTCTGATGTTACTCTCTCTATGTTGGATTTTCTCTCTATATTCTTTGGTATTCTTTGGCTGATGATGATATCCCCCTCATCTGGTTCTGTTGTTGATAGACCTATATTTAACCATGGTTGCTCTAATTATTTCTCCGTGTAGGCCACCAGCATCATTGATCACCCATCCCTCTCAGCTAATTAGCAACCTGTAAAGGGGAATAAAAAAAAGAAAAACTATCATGATAAAGAGTGGAGAGGGGCACTGATGATGTCCACTACTCCAACCAATCTTTCCTTCTTCTTTTTTTGTTTCAGACTATTGGCTCGTTTTGATTATTAGTTTATGAGTGCAAAAACTGTGTCAAGCCCATTGTTTTTATCTTTTTTAATTAATAAAAAAAACTTGGACTGAGCATAAGACTCAAAAACACAATTCACAATTCTTTCAAAAAGACTTAGGAAATGGACTAAAAGTATGAAAGAGCATGCCAATTTTTTTTTTGGACCATATAAAAATGGGTATTCACACACAATTATTTTATGATTAAATCAAAAGATAAAACAAGGTTAAATTAATTATTTTTTAAACTTAATCAAAAATTAGGTGTTGACACGGTAGTCTGGAATTTCATTAAGTCTGGGTCTTATATGTTCTTAGAGGGTTATATGATAGAACCGCATTTTTTGATTAAAAGTCCCGGTAATTGTTTCCAAAAGGAAAATAAGTTGAAGAATGATTTTTAATGAATTTTAGGAAACCTTTAAATGCTTCGTTTATAGCCCACAAGTTTAGAAAATCTTGAAGATTCCCGGATTTGAACTAAAGCCCAAAATTTGAATTTTGATTTGTTGGGATTTTAATTTTTTTGATATTTTATTTGAATCCAAATAGGGGGTATATTGTTATTTACATTTATAAGAATATTAACTTAAAATGTAAATAAGTGAGTAGTGAGACACAAAAACACGACTCTCACCCCCAAAACCTGAAACCCACACCTCTCCACCCCTTCCATTCCTCATTTTCATCAATTTAACACCAATATTTCACTTTCAAGACTTAAAGATAAGAGATTTTACTAGTTTTGCTTCCTATTTCCTCTATTCTTCCTTGTTCTTGGTGTTTGATCTTGAGTTTCTCCTTGTTCTTGGGTCATCAGGTTCCTTCACCATTGATAGGGGGTTAGAATAGAGTTATTTTGAGATTAATCTATAGTTTTATTGCTTTACTGGCAGATAGTGATACCATTTCTGCCTCCCAAGCTTCTGTTGGTGTCAATCCTATTTATCTGCCACTCCAGGTGAGTGGGTTCACATCTGTGACTTCTAAGTTGAGCATTATAACTACTTTCATGAGAATATGGCTTATATTGTGATTTTAGAGATTTCTGCAAAGAGATTTAGAGATTTCTATTGATTTATCAAATTTATGAGAATGTAGTTTTCAATTAACATAATCTATATGATTTATGGAAACAATGGGACCATTGTTATTTAAATGTGTTTACAAAGAGATGGATTCTGACTACAGTTGTTTAGAAAGGTAAAAATGATAATATAATTTCCAGAATGATTGTTTTATATGATGAAGTTATTGAACCCTAGGGTAGAAGAATTTATGAAATATTGAGAAAGGAAACGAAATTTTGGTTGAGTTGGTAGTTGCTATAGAGAAACCGGCTGTATGTTAACGGCAGTTAATCTTGGTACCAATAAATCCCAGGCTAGAGAAAACAGAGAAATCTTTGTTACACTAGGGACGGTGATACGTAACGACCGGATGTGACTCGAGACTTTTAGTAAGAGAATTGGATGATACACTGGGAACGGTGATACGTAATGCCCAGATGTATTAGTAGAATTTCATACAGAGATTTCTGTTTCTCTATTAGGATACTGCTGGATTGATATAAAGAGTGTTGTGATTTTGAACGTATGAATATAAGTATGAATGTTTTAGAACCTTACTATAATTGTTATTGTTAACATGGCTTTTGTTGTATTTTTTACTAATGTCCTATGAAGAGGGTTCCAGGTGAGAACTCACTCACTGAGTTTTTATATAAAAACTCATCCCTCTCTTTTCTCTCCTATTTACAGATACAGCAGCTGCTACGGGTCCTACCAGGCCTCCTATTTCCCAGTAACAATAGAAATTCAGTTGGCAAGCTTCACTTGAGTGAAGCAATCTTGATTCAGTCTAGAGTACTCCAGTGTCAACACAGACAGGAGTTCTGATTCATATAGAGACCATTTTGCATTTTGCATATTTGATCGCATTATGGTTTGTATTAAAAGGATTTGGTTGTTTCTAAACCTACTGGATACAAGTGGTTGACACATTTACATTTTATGTATGAATGATACTATGACTATGGATTTTAGATATTGATTGTGAGATTTCAAAGAATAAGTGATATCTATGTAAAATAAGAAATTCTATTTTAAATGGATCTTTCCTGTTGGAATATGCATATAGCATAGTACACAAGTCATAAGGCTTACGTATGGATAGGATTCCTCGCGTGCCAGTCACGTGCCCAAATGTGAGCTTGAGGATGATGTATGTGTTGAGTGAAACATGAAATCCCCTTTAGTATATAAAGGGCACAGAGATATCCCCTATAGTATATTAAGGGCACGGAGAGATCCCCTATACTATGTTAAGAGCACAGAAAGATCTCCTTTATCATGTCGAGGGCGTGAAAGATAGGATTGATGTATATTAGATCCCTTTCAGTGTACAGAGGGTATGTACAGTTGAGAATGAAGTACTGTGATGTTGAGTAGTATGACATGTGTATATTAAATAATTGAATAATGAAAAATACCCACTCCGACATAATGATTTTATAACTTTAAAATGAATTTTTAATATGTGTTGCATGCTCATATTTTCTTAATAAACCGAAGTGGCTGAGGTATTGACGATGACATGGATTTCAGTACATGTTTTGGGGTTGCCCTACTGAGAATTTTAGATTCTCACCCCTATGTGTTTGTTTCCTCCCGTGTCGTCTCCAGGTTGATCCATAGGACAACAAGGCCATTACAGGAAAGAATAAATTGGAATTTATAGTAGTTAGTAGTGGAGACTTGGTTATGCTATACTTAGTGATATCTACAGGTTTGTAAATATAAGAAATAACAGATGTGTATTAAAGCTCATAAAAGAGCTTTCTTTTGTACTTGTCATTAGATTAAATACATACTTTATTTCTTTGCTATATATTTTGAATACAAATCAGTTACTACACGTTTCGATCGATTATTGCTACAAATATTTAAGAAAGATCTGCTAATTTATAAGTAACAACTCCTTAATATAATATCATGACTTAAGGATGATGTTATACTTGAGAGGATGTTACAGTGAGTATGATAACGCAGGCACCACGGAGGAGGAGACAAGGTGTTGTTCAGTGGTTGAGGCATAATGAAACGCCTTTTTTACTATTTGGCTCTGATTGTCTGGTTTTTTTTTCTTTTTGGTGAAAGTTCTTATGTTAATGAATTTGAACATGGTTTTCCGCTTTGGTGTGGTTCTGTTTGGACTGGCATTGGAGACTTTTTTTTTCCGTAGATGGGTTTCAATAAGATAGGAAAGGAAACATAAAGCTGTTTTGGTACTATTTGGACTGGTGTTGTTTCTTCCCCTTCTGATAGCTAATACATGCTCTCTAGCTAGTGAATCTGAGGGTGCACTACTGGTGTTTTTTATTTTTCCTCACTAAATCCCCATAATTATTTTTTACCAAGACTTTCTCCATTTACATTAAAAACCACATGCAGTGTTTTTATTGGGCCAGCACATATCTTTAGCCTGCAGACCAAAAATTGATCTATAGGTGAGCATACACTCTTTTTCTATAGTAGTGTTATGGTGGATTTTATGATGGACTTCTTATCTTTGGGTCCATTATAAACTCACTATTATTAGCCAATAGATCAAACCATCCAATAAAAATAGTAATTATCCAGCGATTAATAATAAAGGGTCCATGATAGACTCAAAAATTTGAGGACCACCTTCTAATATGCTATAGTGTTTTTTCAACATGTACAAGTCTGTGCTATATTAAGACACCAACTTGTTCACCATTGTATCTTATGGGTTAATAGATGACTAGAAACCACCATCACATGATCTAATAATAATATATATGGCGAATGTCTCAATGGGAGACCCATAAGGTAGTGTTTGGTTTCTATCATAAGACAGTGGAGACAGAGATAAGAGAGACAATAGAAACGAAGACATAAAAAATACTGTCCCTATATTATGTTTGACAGTGGAGTACAAGATATGACAATCGTTTCTGTATCTTGTTTAGAAATATGGGAACAAGACAAAAAATATATTATAAAGACACTTTTACCCTCTGCCCACCTGTGTTGGACTTCCAAACCACCACTGAAGCATCGGCCGCCGCCACCAAACCACCCATATAGTGAGGACAAGGAGGGAATTATAAAATATATATAGAGATATTATTGAAAGAAGAAATATTAAATATTTTTTCTTGTGTTTGTTTCTATTGTCCTTCTGTTTTGGAGGTACAAAATTTTTTTATATTTTTTGAAGTATAAAATTTTTTTGTATTTTTATCCCGAAACAATTTGTTTTTTGCATTTTATCCTCGTCTTTGTAATATGTTTCCCGACTCCAGATTTTCTATACCTGCCCAAGTGTTGAAATAACAAACCCCCCCCCCCCCCCCTTCTTTTCCCTCTCTCTTCAGCAACACCTACAAGTCGCGCGAACTTGACTGTTGACTTTCCCTTTTTTTTTCCCGGGTCAGCCTTTATATTTTTACCTTTTTTTGTCAACATTGCATAATTACAGAGAATGAAAGGGAAAGAAAAGGCCGAAAAATGGACCCAAAACTAAACAATTCAACGGTGCACATGGATAATCCACACGATGCCACCAACGTTAGAACTGCAGGGACGGCGACGAGAGGGGAGAAGGCCGACCTTGGCATGGCGTAAAAATCATATAATACAATAATTGACTAAATATACATACATAAAATTTCCATCACACTTTTATTTTTAACTTTTACATACACTTGAGTTCTCTTTTGTTAATTCTTTCTTGATACATCGTTACCTCAGGAAATAAGATTTGAAAACTTGTGTTAGGAATTCTTTAGTATAATCATCTCAAGTATTTCATAAAGTTATGTATACATTGACAACCAAACACAAAGACTGACTCTGTAGATTAGGCGGAAAACACTCAGAACAACAAAAAGAAATAGCTATTTGAAACACTCAAATAATCATTTATGTGTAAGTAATGTTCTCTTTTAAATAGCACAAAAAAAAAGAAAAATCATCTTTTGTTTGTCTTTTGACTTATATTGAGAAATTAACAAAGATCTTATTATTCTCAAGTTTTTATTATTTGAAAGAATATCATGCTCCACTTACATGTTAAAGAAAAAAATTATTATGCCCCACGTACGGAATAACGTGTCTCGAACTCAAAATATGAAGAAGCTTATTTCTTATGCTGTGCAAACTATTCTAACCTTTTGCTAGATAAATTTCTTTGGTCCAATCATTGTTCAAGATCATCCCACAAACTAGTGTAGCCTATTTCTTACCACCAAGGAACTAAAGTGCATTGCGAGGATCGCTGTCTTCACACCCTACTCTAGCACAGCCTAATGCCAAAACACAGAAAAAGGGAACCGCTATAGCCAATTTCCAAACAAAGCAATGGCTTCGGAAACCAAGACACCAAAATCCTAACCTCCCTCCGCGCCCTTCTTTTAGTCCACAACAAATCTTCCTACAAATCAAAGCATTCCTCTTTTTCTCTCTCATTCTTAACCATCGATAACAGGTAAGATTAAGAGTCTACTGCAGTGAAACAAAGTGTCCTTTTCCACATCAAGTGGAGGCCAACCTAACTTACGAAAACTTTAATCACAAATAACAGATCAACGCATGATCAAAAAGAAACATGCTTCCGCATGAGCATCAAGTCTTTACAAAGCAAATAACATGTTGCTTCAAGTTTTCCACAATACTTGCAAATACTGGATGAGTGCCTTATCGGCACTCATTCACTACTTCTATTGACATCATCTAAAAGAAACCAACACTATAATATATCAACCAAAACATATATTTAGAGTGTTAAATACTGGCCACTTGATCTTCATGATACAAGTACAAGCCAAGACCGAACCGGGCACAAGCTTTGCAGAAAGCTATTTCCTCAGCTGCTGCTACTGCATCGCCAATGGGGCCATCCCTAGGTGAAACTGTCCCAGTAGACTCTCGATGTGCCTGTTATTAGGAGAGAAGTTTAATGCAGCTTAGATACTTCACAAGATGTTACCAAATGCACAGCTAATGGAAAAGGGAAACATTCAGCTTTCAACTTGAAGGAAGCAGACTGCCTGACTCAACATGAACCTAAAAACAAAATTTTTGACAGCAAGAAGGCTAAGTTTAAAAACAAAATTAACCTCTTTACAGCATCCACCTAAAAAAATGTCTCATTATTCTGATTTGCCCCCTAAAGGAATTGAGTTTTATTGCCAAGAGGACATTTTAAATGCTTGTAATGCTCTCCTTTGATAGTCATTTTTAATTTTTTATGAATCATGGCAGCATTTTGCTCTCACAATCTGCATCTGTGAAGCGTGAATTTGTTTCTTCTACCCACCTTCAATCATATTCTTTAATTTGGTTAACTGCCCAGATGCTTACCGATTTTAACCACCAAATAGGATGAGCAAACTTATACTTTTACTGCAGAGTTTGAGGTAAAGGAAGCATTAAACAAGATCGACAATGGAAAAACAATTGATTTTGGTGTAAAAGACATAGAAAAAGAGATACAGTATGTTCTCAAATATCAATAAAATTCTAAGCATATGATATGTGTGTGTAATAATAAGAACACTAGTACCTAGGAGTATTTACAACAATAATTTAGATCAAGTCTTAGTATCTTACTACTGGCACAAACCCAGCCTAATAGTACTCCTAACATAACAAGTAACAGAGAAATCACTTTAACATTGTGACACTCTCATCAAGCTTAAAATTACTAAGCTGTCAACTTTTTAAGAAGAATAAACACTCTTAAATAAAATAATTCGAAAGCATGAGACAGGCTTTAAAATTAAAATACACAGGAATAGACAAATGCCTTAATCACTTCATGCAGAACCTATGGTTAGGTCACATATGACCAGGAGAGGGTCGAATTAGGCAATGCATTGCTTTGGAAAAAGAATTCTTTATACAGCATTATTTCTTCTGCAATTAGTTACAATTCTCTGCATTGTGCTAGGCATTCTTTCACACCACATCGACATCAATTTGTTAAACCATGTTGGTTAAGATATAGCAAGGGTAACCGTCGCTTCATTCATAATAAACAATGGGGATGTTACAACTTATGGCCCTGAACTGTATCCTATGATGCAATCCTGCAGACCCATAGGTAGCAACCTTACTTGAAAGTTGAAACTACGTTAAAACAACATCCAAGCTTAGAAGATAAATTGCTAGGAATAGAAAGACGAGCAAGAAAAATTAGAAAAAATAAGTAGCTATTAAGATAATACAAGGTGCAGAGGCCAACCTCTCCATCAGATCCTCGTACAGTAACACGATACACCACGGTGACACTGCCATTGTCGGAGAATATGACATCACGTATCTCCCCGCACCATCCTAAACAAACAGTTTCCAAATGCGAAGCCCCAGAAGTTTACAATTTACATTAATAGAAACAAGGGAGCTGAAAATGAGTTAGAAATTAGGATAACACAGACCTGGCGCATAGAAGCTCAACATCCTATTAGCATGATACCTAACAAGTGAAAATCAACAGATGGCACAAATTAATCAGCTAATGAGAAAAATTGAAAATATAATCAGAGGATAACAATTGATTAACTGAGGAGAGATTAAGGAGAGGAGAGTAGTTTACCAGGGGATAAGGGTGGGGTCGCGATCGGGGTGGATTTGGGTTTTGACGATGTTATCGGGGATTCTCTTGTTGAGGTCACGGAGGATCTCGTCGAGAGGGCGAGCGAGGGAATTGGTGAGAGGGTACGAGGTTTCGAGGGGGACAACGTAGTTGGAATTGGGGACTCCTCCTCCTCCTCCTCCTCCTTTCTTGTTGCCCTTGCTGCTGTCGCTGCTGCTGCTGCTTCCGCTGTTGCTGCTGCTGTTTGTGTTGCTTCGCTCCACGGCACACACGACGAGGGACAATGCGCTTCTCCTCCTCCTCCTAGGATTGGTTAGTGTAACCAAACCCAAATTGGGGGTTCTGTTCCTGTTGGTGTACGAGGTGGAAACCCGAATTGCATTTGTAGTAGTAGTGGGAGTGATCGCGAGAGACATGCCTTCCTTCCCCGAGATTTCCGATTGCTGTCAAGAGAAGGGAAGATTAGATTGACTAGAAAGGGAAGGGAAGGGATTGCAATGGGAAAACCGATTGACTTTCACACAGACAGACGTACGGTAGAGGACTAGAGGCTGATGCCTGAGGGGCACCATCAACTAATTAATAATTAAAATGATTTCTTTTATTCGAAGCGATAAAAAATAAAAAATTATTATTATTTTCCTTCTTAATTCTCCGTAACACCGGATTGAATGTACTGTTGCTGTTTGCTTTTTAATTAAAGCTCTTGGATCGAGTAATATGTGGAAATAGGGAAATTATTTTTTTATGGTGTGTAAAGTAAACAATGTTTCATATATTACATAAAAAGAAAAATTACACAATTGTGATCTATTGTCAAATCCAATCATTGACGATATTTCATCTGCACAAAAACAGATTCTTCTTTTGATGCGACTGACAGCTGACAGGACAGCACTCCAAAACCTGCCAATGATGGATTTTCGCTAGTTAATTTTTATAATAAACAACTATTTTTTTAGAAATTCTAATCACTTTATTTTTAAAAAAATTAATATTTTATTAATAAAATCTTACCTAAAATTTTATTTAAAAAAATTATATTTTATTAAATATAATTGATGAATAATGACAAATTAGTTTTTTAATAATTATATATATATATATATATATTATGAAACCTCGTTATTAACAGGATTTCACACCTCATATACATGTAAATAACTAAACAAATATATTTTATGATAAATTTTGTCGATACAGATTATAATGAAAAAAATGACCCTGTGGAAATATCTTGTTACTATTTTTGAACGGGTACACGAGGCTCCTGCTACAATCGAATCCAATTAGAACAAAAAAGTAGTATACTGTTTTAATATGAGCAGTTCAGGGGGTTGGTACACGAGTTCCACTCATTCCAACTACTACTACTAAAAGTCCTGCGCTGGTACTTCCTTGGAGGGCTCGGACTCTGCAGGGTGAAATCTCCTTTGAGTCCCCTAAGTTATCTTTCCAAATAAGGCGTAGGCGAACCGGTCTGACCAACCTGATTAAATCGAACCAAACCAAGGTATTTGGTTCCGGCCATTGTGTCCATCCAGGTAAGGCCCGATTAAATCGAAAGTTCATTGTTTTGGCTATTGGACTCCAAAAAATAACAATCGAACTAACCCAATGACGCGATTAATTTTTTTAAAAAAATATTGTTGCCTAGACGACTAGCCCACTAACCCACATTTACATTGTAGATTAAATAAAAAAAATTAAAATACTTTCACATTTCACAAACACACCCCTACCCCTCACATATCAAGACCTAGACTTCTCTTGTGCTTTCTCACTCTCATCTCATACTCAAGATTCTGAGCTAAAAAAAACTCATACTCAAAATCGAAACCCTAATAAATGCAAGTTTAAGTCTGACACTACCCTCTTATCGTCGCTGTCGATGCCAAGCGGCCAATCTACTACCTCTCTTACTTTCACTCCCACACAATATCTTTGTCTCTTATCCTCTTTATCTCTTTCATCCTTTCTCTCAAAAGTCAAAACCATATCATTATTTTGCTAAAAGACATTGCCACGACACTGTCATGACCCGATCAGGGAATATGATTGGCACGTGCGGAATTTCATCCCCACGTAAGCCTCCTGATTTTTAAGTCATTCTATATACATAGTCTAAATCATAAAATCCATTTTTAAACATAATTTCATCATTAATATAAATCATTTTGTTTTTGAAATCCAAATCATCAAAAATAATTTCATAATCAAACTCTGAATTTGTGGTCATAATACAACATATACTAAGTTGCTATCTATACAAATTTAAAACCATGAGGGCTACAATCATGCAAATACAATATGATCTAAATCATGGTAAAACAAAATGCAAAACATCTATATGATCTGGAACCCTGTCAGCAATGACACTGGAGTACTCTATAACATAACTAAAAGGGCACTTCACTCCAAAGTGAAGTTCATCAACTAATATCTCTATTGTTAGGGAAGAGGTGGCTAAGAAGGACTCGCAACAATTATTATATCTGTAACGGAAGAAAATATGGGTGAGTTTCATCTAAAATCTAGTGAGTGAATTCTCACATATAGCCCCTTTCATGGGACAACAACCAATATGTGTAAAATAATAATAATAATAACAACAACAACAACAATAGTAAAATGAGCTCTAAAACAATTCCATATGTTACGACCCGATCAGGAAATGTAACCGGCACGTGAGGAATCTTATCCGCACGTAAGCCTACTGGGTGACGTGTCTCTCTAACTGCATATAATATATAATATTATACTTAAAATAGGATCTTTCTTCTAAATCATTATCATTTTCTTTAATTAAAACATAATATTTAAATTCATAAAAGCTGAGGTATTTAGAATACATAACTCTGAATGCATCTTGATCAAATCTGTTATTGATAAAAGGGTAAATTTTTTCGCCTTCTAATCATGGTCATAAACTAAAAATTGATTTAAATTCTTGAAAGCTGAAACACTAATACATTTTCGATTCATTGCATAAGTCCTTAGGCATAGTCTACATTTCAAAATACACACTTGAACCTTGAAAACATATAGGGAAATACATAGTCTTTGAAAATAAATACAATATCTCAAAATAAATGCATGGTTCAAATCCTGCCTACATATCTACTGGAGCCCTTTAAAACTAATAGAAACCTAAACTAAGCCTTACAATAATGTAAAACTCACCAAGAGATCACTGCGGCTACTGGACCGATGAAGAAACCGGATCTGCACCTGCAACTATAAGAAGAAGGGAGAGGGGTGAGTTAACAGACTTAGTGAGTGAATTCTCACCCATCACCCACATGAGACAACTAGGGAATATACATACAATACCATACATGCAATAATCATAATTCATACTTAAATACATAGCTATATAAGAAAACAATTTTCATTCCATAAATTCATAGACAAGCAATTACAAACTCACAAGCAACATGAAATCATTGTAACTAAGGGTGTGGTAAAGCCTCGGGAAAAAGTATTTGCTAAGCTGAATATATATATATAAAATAACAAAAGCTGTAAAATCCTAAACTCTGTCGGATAAACTGTGGGTACCTAACTAAGTCGCGTTTTCTGTGTATTGTTAAACGGCGATATTGTCCTCGGATAGACAATTTGGTACCAAGGTTAACGATCTCTTCACAGCCATTAGTTAACTGTCTGTTTCCTTATCCCAACTGTCTGAACTAGTTTTATAAAACCATAGCTAAGAGGTGGGTACTCTGTCCGTAGCGAAGCAGAGCCCCTAAATTCTTAGTACACGGAGAGTTCTGGATTTATATAACTCTAACAATTTGACTTTAGTATAATTGTGGCTGTGAATATTGTGCCCAAGGGATTACAGCTTGTAGGCATGTCGATTTCCAGCCCACAGAATATGTATCTGGCAGTTGCTATAAATCATACTGAATTCCGTACTTCTGGTACCATAAAACTGAAGTTCTAAGTTCATATCTTAAGCTAACATATTTTTATATACTTGATAACTCTAAAATCATAGTTCAAACACCTGGGTTTATAATCATAATAACTCTAAAATCATATAACGTTTATTTGTAAAGCTGAATCATACTCTAATTTCACATTTATTCATAAAATTGTATATATATTATTTGGATATTCTAAAGAATAGTCTGAAATCTCAAAACATAATAATTAAACTTGATATCCTAAAAATACAGTCTAAAATCCAGCATCTTATAAAAATATAGTGATATCATAAGCTCATAAAACATATTTAATAAAATAGCAAACTTACTACAAAACATACTTTCTTAGTAAATCCTTTCTCAACCATGTAAAAATATTTTCCATAACACACAACATAACAATCATGGTCACATGGTTTTGTAAAACTCATTCTTTCATGCTATTATCATAAATTTAAATTTTTCTAGCTTAACATAATTATGTAAAATTATATTCTATACTTTTCCTTATCTCAAATTTCATATTTTACAATTATCAAGCATCAAACATAAACATAATGGCTAAAATAAGGTCATGAGTTTGAACTCACCTACTGTTAAGAGCTGGGAGTATGTGTGCACCACCAACTTGACATTGGAAACTTGGAATGACATTAACAACTGTTGTAAATCAACCAAGATACACGAACAAACTCTAATCACATCCAGGTAACTATAGAACAATTCTAACAACATTGGGGGAGCACCCTCGCTTGACAACAATAGAGAATAACAACTCAAACCACATGACATGAAAGAAAGAAAAGAAATGAAGTATAAACCATAGATAAACTCTCACCTTGAAGCTTGGAGGAAGAAGATTTGATAGAGGATGAGAATGAAGGGGGGGAAGAAGGAGAAGAAATGATGTTTTGGAGGTAGAGTTTCAAAAATGGGGAGTGGGAACCCGAGTTTAGAGTAGTTAAAGGGGACAGAGGTTCATTTAAGTGAAACGACATCGTTTGATACTGTGTCTGCCCCACTAACATCCCTATAGCGGTCTTTAGACCCCAAAGCCGTCCTGTCTCCCATACTGTGAATGGACCGCTATAGTGGTGATAGTAAAACTGGTGCAGCACTTTTGGGTCATTTTGGCCGCTGGGTTGTCTCAATACACTTATTTGGATTCATTTAACTTTTAAAAAAATTAATGTCCTTATTTATTTTACTCTCTATTAACTTTAAAACATAAATGTAAATAGGAAATACCCCTCATTTGGATTCAAATAAAATATCATAAAAATTAAAATCCCAACAAATCAAAATTCAAATTTTGAGTTTTAGTTCAAATTCGGGAATCTTTAAGATTTTTTAAACTTAAGGACTAAAAACGAAATATTTAAAGATTTCATAAAATTTATTAAAAATCGATGTTTAACTTATTTTCCTTTTGGGAATAATCACTAGGACTTTTGATTCCAAGAATGTAGCTTTATCTTATAGCCCTCAAAGGGCATGTAGGGTTTAGAATTAGTGAATTTCAGGATCTGAAGTGACCGATAAGGGTAATTGGCACCCTTCCTAATAAAAAAATTTCTAACTTTTATTTAAAACCAAGGTATTACAATATATATATATATAATGAAACCATAAACTTATCTTAATCATAAGTAATAGTACTCTAAACATGATAAATATATACATAAATATAATAAATATTTCTATCAACTGAAAAGTAGTGCTTAGTCCCCTGACAAACTGCATTCCTGGTGAACTAATCTAAAAAAAGAATATGTCTGTAAATATCTTTGTTCTCTATGGGTACCTCACTAGGTCCTGAACTTCTATAGTCCTGAACTTTTCTAGTCTCTGAAAAGCTTGCCTCCATGGTTACTTGATATATCACCTCCATGGCAGTTAGGTATGCCAAGGTTAACATTTTAAAAGATTGTTTCCATGGCTGCTTGGTATACCACTTCCTTGGCAGTTAGGTTTATTAAGGTTAACATCTCATAATACTGCCTCCATGGCCGCTTGATACATCGCCTCCCTGGCAATTAGACGTACCAAGGTTAACGATTTTCTAAACATGAATTGTGACCCTAGTTTAATAAACCTCATCGTATATAACTTAACTGAAAAGGCATAAAATCAACAATAAACTCAAACACTAAATTTCCATTCTTCTTAGTTCATGAGAATTCTTAAAACTTTTAGTACTGTAAGAACTCTGAATCCATGTAACCCTAATAGTTAGGCCTTAGCGTGACTGTGGCACTGAAATCATGTTCAATGAATCACCCTCTTGTAGACATTGTGATTTCAAGGCCCACAGAGTATGTAGTCACCAACCACTATGAATCATAGGGAGATTTGTGCTCTAAAATCTTTTTAACTGAATTTCTAAATCAAATCTCAAGCTAGCATATTTTCCATAAACTAGATAGCTCAAATATCATACTTCAAAGCCAATATGGTCAAAATCATGAAACCTTTGAAATCATGCTTTGAAAGCTAAAGCATACCCTGTTAAGTATTTTCCCAAACATCTTAACTAGCAATCTAAGAACATATTCTAAAATTTGACGTCTTGAAAACATAATGATATCATAACCTTATAAAAGCACATTTGATAAAATAATCAATTTGCTACGTTACATATTTTTCTAATAAATCCTTTCTTTTGCATGTAAAGCATTTTATAGCATACGACATATCAATTATGGTCCCATAATTTTCCAAAACATATTGTTCATGCCATTTTGAAAACTAAAATTTTCATAAACTTGATACATTAGCAATAATCTCTAAACTCTTTGAAATGTTTTCTAAAATCATGTATTTAAGTCACATTTTAATGAAAATAACTCTAATAATTAACATAGAGATCACATGATCGAACTCACTCACTTGAAGGGGAAGAACAGAATGTGTCAACAACAACTGGGCTCTGTGGAGTGGAGATAGCACTAACGTCTACCATAACAACCATAAACTCTAGATTAATCTCTAATAATCTCTAGATAACTCTAATCTAATTCTAACAATATTGGGGGAGCACCCCTCACTTGACAACAATGAGAGAACTAACGACGCTCATACCCTACAACATGAAATGGAGAGGAAGAAGATAATAAAAACCTACAAAATCACTTACCTTTGATCTTTGGGGAAGAAGAAGATTGAGAGAAAATGTGTTTTGGGAAAGAAAAAAGTTTTCAATTTCTGATGTTAGAAGCCTAATTTGAGGTCTTTTAAGAGGTTGTGGGCTCATTAAACGAGATTGTATCGTGTTGCACTGTGCTGATATTAGGGGTGCTGGTCGCAATGAGCCTACTGAAGTAGCCACTCGTTGCAGCAAGCATATCTCGCTGCAGTGAGTCTGTTCTACAGAATTCTCCAGCAGTAACTCAGCCTTATCCCTTTGGCCCTTTACACATCTACGGCTTTCTTAGCAATACGAGAAGGTCCCGAGGGACCCTAAGTTAGTACTAGACTCATCTACAGACATGTGCACTCGAGATATTATAGACATTCATTTTGTGATGCCGAGCCCCACCGCCAATGATGCAATTCCAATTGTGTGTTTCTCAGCCTCGATCTACGTTGGCTAGTGAAAAGGAATAACGGTGGCTACTGGCTAGTGAATATTGCACCATGGTGGTGGTGGCAGCTAGTGGACTAACGAGGAGAGAAGCGGTAACAACAACAACACCAATAACAAAAAATAAGGGCAAGGGTTCAACTTCTTTGTTATAAATTTTTTTTTTGGTCTCCCCCACATTGAGAAAGAAAAGGTTGAAATTTGAAAAAGATGAGGCACCACAACTTCTTTGTACAGGTATTAGGTTATGGATACTGTCAACCTTTAGTTTGGGGTTGCAAACAAGGCAAGGGTTCAACATTTCTGTTATAATTGTTTTTAGTTTTTCTTTTTTTTGGTCTTATATATTTTTGAATTTCTTCCATTTTCTTGTTTTTTTTGGGGGGAAAAATAGACCAAGCAACTTGATACCCAAAGTAAACCAATTGATTGGTTTGTTTGGTCTGGGTCTAATCAATAAAAAATGCCTAACCCAAATCGAAACAACTTGAACATAAAATGATTGGTTCGGCTTTTTCCTTCTAAACCTGAACCAACCCGACCTGATTACACCATTATTTCCAAGTGACCCTTTACATGGTTATTATGGATTGATTTTATTTAATTTGATTTATTTTTTTAGTTTCCTATGGTATTAATTGTTAGGAGTAGTGACTAATCCTTTCAAGGTAAGGGCTCCCCTAAAGGAATAAAACTCTTGTCACAATACTCTTTCCATACACATGTTTCATATCTATTTGCAATAGATTTTCCCACTACAAATTTATTTATTTATTTTTATTCATATCTATTTGCAATAGGTTTTTTCGCTACAAATTTAGTTTCTTTTCTTTGAAAAAAATTAGATTTATTTGTAGTGGACTTTTTCATCGCAGATTTAGTTTTTCATTAAAATAATTTCATATGTATTTGTGAACGCAAATTTAGCTTTTTTTCTTTAAAAAATTCAAATTTGTTTGGGGTTTAGGGTTTAGTTTTTTTATTCAAAAAAATTTCAGAACTATTTGCATGCAAACTAATTAAAATTTCAATTAATCTGCAGTGAATCTTGTCACTACAAAAGAAAAAAATCCTCTTTATTTCTTTTGGAAAAACTGTGCTTACTTTTTGCAGTAAATTACTGTCCGATCATGTCTCACACAAAAAATTAGCTGTTAATTTGCATTTTTCTTGTACCAAGACCAACTTGCCTTGATTCTCAAAGGAATTGAACACAATTCCAATTCATCTTCTTAGTGTGAGGGAAGGTAAAATGGGTTAAGTCCATCAGATTAACATTTTTAACTTAAATAACTAAAATCGGTCAACTGTCTCACCTTATTTTATGACCAATCCATGACAGGTTGGCTAGATTGGCAACATAGCTAAAAAGATAGCCAAAAATGGGTTGACTCACTAAGGCGGATCAACTCTTTCAATCCAAATTATTAAAATGGGTTAATCCACCTTACCTTATTTGCCACCTTTACCTGGCGTAGTCGTTATAATGCCAACATTAACCACTAAACCATCGCCTCATTTTTTTTCTTCTCAAATATAGAAGTTATTTCATTGCCCAATATGCATTAATATAGGATGGTCCCAAAGGACAACAAACAAATAACAGAAGCGGACCTTTCTAGTTAAACAAAGAGTATAGTGAGGAAAAGTGATTTGAAAGCTAAATATTTTATATCTATATTTATAACTTCTATATTATAATATATTTTTATTAATCATTATTTAGGATTCAGTTGTTCGAATTTTCCTATGATTTTTTCTCAATTAAAATTATCTACACGTAAATTTAAAGTAATTAGATAAGTTATTTAAAAGGAGCTAAATTAGAGAGTACAAATATTTTAGTATTTTTCATTGGCGAAATATACTATATCCTTTTTAAGAAAACATAAAAAATTTAGGGTAAATAACAAAATCTATCCATGAGATTTGCTTAAATGATACCTTGCCTTATTCTTCTCAAAATTTGACACTCCATCCATCCTTTACCAAAAAAAATAAGAAAGTTCAAGAATGTGGTAAATTATTTAAATTATATTATTTGGTTTAGATTAGATTGGTTTTAAAAATTAGATAGATATGAAATTCGATCCGATCCAAACTGAATTGGTTTAGCAATTTTAATTGAATTGAATTAGATTTGAACACCCCTACTTGTTACTGCTATTAAGTGTGTGGTGAAGTGTTACATTTTGTGAAAAAATGGGTGAAATGTTATTTGAGCAAACCTTAAGTATGGATATTGTTATTTATCATTTATATTGTTGTCACACTTTTTCTCACTACTTTTCAATTGCTAGGCACACAAGTCATTTTTATGGAGCAATTCAAATAATGTAACTTTATTTTAAGTCAGATAAAGATTTGAGGATATAAAATTTAGTATTTGAATTTTAAGAATTAATTTAATATAAAAAGATGTCAATTAGAAGTTACGTTTATAAAATTTATTCTCTCTCAATAGTTTTTATTTTCCATTTTATTAATTTATTCTCTATTTGTTTAGTTATATATTTTTTCGAATGAGATGAAGAAGAAGAAATAGATTGAGTGTCATTTAAACAAACCCTATAGATAGTCTATGTATTTACCTAAAAACAATATTATATCAAAACGTTATATCTTCAAACCTAGACAAAAAAAAACTTAACTATTTTCTTTATAATAAAAATTAAATTTCATATTCTTAGAAAATTTTCAATCTTTCAAGTTATTAAATTGTATTTTTTTCATTTTCATATAATTTAAATCTAAAGAATAAATAAATACTTTAAAAAATGAATAAAATATAATGTTAATAACTTATATATATCAATATAAAAATGACATGCACCTCCAATTTTTTTTATAAAAAAATTATAGATTATGATTGATGTTATTTCAAGACTAAAGGCAAGACCCACGTTTTTTAACTCTATGCCTTATGGGATTATTTACCACTTTTGATAGTGAATACCCTAGGTTTATAAAAAAAAATCTATTCCAAAGATACATAATAGATTGATATTAATTATGTTTAATTAATCCATCGGTCCTTATGGTTTTACCAAATTTTCAATTGGGTTTTTACATTTTTAAAGTTTTCAATTGAGTCTTTATATTGTACAAAATTTCTCAATTGTGTTCCTGCCGTTAAACACCGTCACAAAAATATATCCAACATGGTGCACTTAATGAAGTTAGATGTACTATAAAACTTATTATCTACACCATTACATATATATAATTCATATATCATGTAATCTGAAAGATGGGACTTCACAATATAACCATACACCCATTTCTATCAAAGCATAATAAGAACTCTCATTTTTTTTCTCTCACCCCTCCCTCTTCACTACCTCCGTTAACCCCCTACCATCTTCTCTACCCTCAACCAAGACCTAGCCCTCAATCCCACAGCCAAACAAAAAAAAAGGTTTAATTGTCTTAATCTCCTAGACCTATGTTGCTGTAGCCAAAAGGGAAGAACACAGAGCACAAGACATAAGGTGAGTTAGTGGATGGGTTGTTTGGAGGCACAACGGTGACGTGGAGGCACAGAGAAGGTGGCGGTGTGAGGGGTGCTTTGGCAACATCCCGAAGCGGTCACGACGAAGGGCGAAGGTGGCTGAGTTGCGGATGTGGATCGTGCGGGGGCTCTGTTCGCTATGTTTCACCGGCAACGGCAGCAAGACTAGCACAGCAGCACCGGTGAGAAGAGCGATAGCAGTGGCCACAGCCACATGAGATGGTCGCGATTCCAGAAACTTGGTGGATGACTGTATGCAATTGTGTGGGGCTAATTGGCGGCAAGGAAAAAGGAGAGAGGAGATTTTATTGTTTTGTTCTTTTTGTGTTTATTTTCTGTTTTTGGATTTGAAGTTGATTTTGGATTTTGGTTTGTAATATGGGATTGCATTGGAAGGGAGACGATAATGGCTGAATATGGAGGGCTTAGTTCGTGTTTATGGGGGATGAGTCAGGAAAAAAGGGTAAATGTGAAGAAAGTTGGCTATAGATGATGATTGCAAGGCTATGATGGAGTTTTTGGGTTGTAAAAGTTAACAGGGATGATGAAGGTTATGTTGGGTGGAGATTGTTGTGATGGTGATGGGTTACGTTGGTGTGGAGATATTGTTCTGCAGTGAATTGGTGCCACTAGGTTTCACATTTTTGCCTCTGTTAGTGTCTTGATTGTGATTGCTTTTTTCCGTTTGTATATGTTAATATCTGGGACAATGGTGGCCTATTGTGGGAAAGGATTTGTGCTTGATTTTTGTTTGATTTTTTGTTTGTGATTTGATGATGTTTGACGATGGTGGCTGGCAAGGGAAGGGGCTCCTATGTGTAGCTCCACCTCTATGGTGGGTGGTGGGGAGGAAAGATTGATGAGGTAGAAGGAGATGAAATAAATAAAGATAGAATATATTAGAAATATTTATTTTTTTGTGACGGTAGTTAACGGCAGAAATTTAATTGAAAAATTTTATACAATATATGAACCCAATTGAAAACTTTTAAAAGGTAGGGACCCAATTAAAAATCCAATAAAACTATAGGAATTGACAGATTAATTAGACCTGTTAATTATTTAGTATCAGAGTTACAACAAACATCTTTATTTATTTTTTACCCTTGTTATGGCTATATTTATCTTTTATGAAACCATAGACATAAATTTGTTGAGTATGCTCAAATTGATACAAATTTAATCACATCAGAGTCTTACGAAAAGTAACATGAGTTTAAATTAATATTTTTAAATTTTTAAATATTCATTGAAAAATGTTATTTTAATTAATTTAATAATGAATTTAATATTAGTGTATTTTAAATAAGCGCAGTATAATTATTTTTAAATAACACGTGGTGTAAATAAATTATTTAAAATATTTAATTATATAACTATTTAATAGTTAGTTTGTAAACAAATTTATTTATATTTTCACGCAGAATTATATTATCATAATCTACGAGTATATTAAAATAATATTGTTAAGCCGTATGATCATGGAAAAAATAATTTTTGAATGAAGAAAAAAGTGGAATCATAATTAATATGAATTGCGAATTTATGATATATAGAAAATATAACTAAAATACACTTACCTTTAGCAGCGAAAAAAAAAATACATTTACCTTCGAAGTCACTTAAGGATAATAAAATTAATAATTGCGAGAAAATTTAGAAAAACAATTTTTTAATGATAATGTTCATAGATATTTTACCAACTATGAAAGATTCCTTCCTCCAATTATATATGCCGTTTAATTCTATCATTTCTTTATCTTAATATCCTGAATAAAGCTTATATATATATATATATATTGAGGTAATAAAAAAGAAAAAAGAACATTTTAGATTTCATTGGGTAGAAAATCACAAAAGTCAGAATTTGTTTTCATGGAAAAAAAATTAAAATGATTATTCAGGATATTAAGATAAAGAAATGATAGCATGAAAAGATATATAAAATTGGAGGAAGTAATATTTCATAATTGGTAAAATATCCATGAACATTATCATTTAAAAAAATTATTCATGAACATTAGATAAAGGGAGAGCACTTTAAATAATTACAATCTGAAAATAGAATACTCCAATTTATGGTATAATGATGACGTTTATGTTAAAAAAATTTAAATATAATATTAGTCCCTATATGTAATACTCTTTTAATGTAAAAGCTCCAATATTATTTTCCATATTTGTTATTGTTACAATACTGTGAACCTAGGAATTTATATAAAAAATGAATTAAAATTAAATCTTTTTCATAAAGGAAAGGTATAAATTAAAACATATAAATTTTTTTATTTTTATATATGCCAGTTTTCTCTAATTTGCTCTTTCATATTTCAAATTAATTTTATACCAATCTTCAAAATATAAGGGAATGGAAATAAACAAAAAAACCATTATACTTGTAGAAATTGAATTTTTTTTCAATAGGAAAAAAATTTAAGCTTAGTGCAGATCAAATCTATTTAAGAGAACAAAAAGGTGAAAAAAGAGAACATAAGGGGCTTAGGAGGTCTACAGCAAGCATTCTTCGGAGTTCATTCTGTTTTCGAGATCCTTTGCAAAGGTTAGTTATCTCATGCAATTGCATTAGCATCATCACTATCTCTGCGAGCACTGAGGAAGCAGAAAGCCACCATTATTCGCCGGCAAATATGTGTTATTCGGATTAAATTATTTGAAAGTTGAATCGGTTGAATTGATGCACATAAATAATTTTATATCAAATATATTCTTTATGTAAATGACCATTGAATTCTAGATCTTTTGGTCATTGAGTTTTTGATACCATATCATAAAAATTATTTATTTCAAAAACTTCATTCGTTGACTTTAGGCATATAAATGATTTTATATCTAATAGTTTTTTGTTTTAGTTTGATTTTTATGAGTATGAAATTCTTTTACACTATTATTCAATTAAGTATTATCACATCATATAGTTACGTCTTAGACTCATTATTAAAAGTTACGTAAATAAAATAATTTAACTAGATTGCTGCGTAAAATTTTAATCTATTAAAATTAAATTTTATTTTTTAATATATTATTTTTAGACTAAACATCCGCTTTCATGCATCATTCCCAAACTGATCTCAACACGTAACCAAAAAAGATCTCAACAATTTTAATTTTCATAAATGAGATCCATACCTTATGTAATGATGAATGAGATATGATTTGATGTATCCTATACATAGTGAGTATAAATAATATTTTTCTTTTATAAATGGACAACGTGGCCCATCAGTACGGTGTTTTCACCGAGTGAGGATTCAATTTTTAAAATACGTGTGGGACTAATTTATTTTCGATATTTTGTCCTGTTTTTTACCACTTTCGTTTATTTTGAATGTCACAGGAATTAGTAAAAATTTAATATATTATAAAATTAAAGTACCTGATTATATATATTTATTGTGTCTAGATACGTTAATTTTATAATATATTAAATTTTTACTAGTTTTTTTTTAAAATTAAAGTGGTCGGAGGGAGAATATTAAATTCCTGCTGAGTTGACTAATTCTCATTCAACGCCTCCTCTCACTCAATGACTCATACTTGCTAAGCCCCCACGCCTCTGTGGCTCTGTCTTCTTTCATCAAGGAAATACAATGCTAGGAATAATACCCCATCGATTTGGGGTTCTTATATTCAGCATTCCATAGGATTTTAATTTACTTTGTCATACCACCGATTCTTATTTGATTTTAATCTTATTTTGAGGTGAAGAAATCATGTCGCTGCCACTTTGGAAGCTTGGAACGCTGGCCGTTAAGAGCGTCAGCAAATCCATCGCCGGTAGGCTCAAACAGCAGGCTGCTATTCACCCAAGGTTCCGCCAAATGATCGTTAATATGGCCCAGGTACCTACCTACCTTACTACTACTCATTTATGCCTTTTTTGCCCTTTACTTTCTCTCATATTATCCCATTAGTTTCGAAAACTTATGAAATACGTAGCTAATATTTATCCAATCAGTCACAAATGCTCTTTGTTCTATGATGACAAAATGATGCCACTAGGTTATTGTATCTTTTGTTTGCCTTTATGATTTTATATTATGAGTAGTGTTATTTGCTATCAGTGTGGAACACTCTGTCACACTCCCATTTATCTTTGAATGGAATATGGAGTCCAAACTAAATGGGGTCTACATCCCATCTAAGGCTAGATGAGAGTGTGTAATAATATCTCACACATATTTTGAGTACAAATTTTGAGTACAAATAATATCTCTTATAGGGATTTTGATTCTGTATGTGAACTGTGAAGTTCTTATTTTATGAATATGTAGTCTTATTAAAATCTTGAGAACACTGGAGTGGTAGATTTTTTGGTTTCAATGATTTTTCACCCATCTTAGCCTTGTGCTGCTGAGTTGGACTCATATGATGCATTCTGGCTTGTGTTGAGCATTATGCTTTGGTAGCCATTATGTTTTTTAAATGCTGTTTTAGATGATGCATGCTATTAATATGATCTGCTTTTCAATTTAGGTATAACTCTGTTTTAGAAATTGATTGGATAAGGGCTAGTTGTATTGTGTATGTTCTTATGCAGTTCGGACTTTGGATGTGAAGATATGAGCAACAGTTAATAATCTTTTTCTTCATTTTTAATTTTGAAAACAGACCAATCATAAGATCACAACTCAGATGCAAAGGCGCATCTATGGCCATGCAACGAATGTTGCGGTCCGCCCTCTGAATGAAGAGAAAGCAATTCAATCTGCTGTAGACCTTATTGGAGAAGTGTTTGTCTTCTCGGTAATATAAATTCAAATCTCAAATTTGCTAAATCTGTTTTATCTTTTTTGTCATTTTTTAAAGCAATAATGTGTGTGCATATGCACATGCCTTGTCCTTAACTGTTTGCATTTATGCCAATGTGTTGTCTTCGTAGGTTGCTGGTGCACTGGTGATATTTGAGGTTCACAGAAGTGCACGGTCTGAGGCCAAAAAGGAGGAGCTGCGAAAGAAAGAGGTGGAGGTAAAAATAATCATCTATTACACATATATCTGACACTTTGTGTTTAGTTTAGGTCCATAAAATTTGTCAAGTTTTCTTTCTCATTCAGTTTTTATTGTACAGTTGTTTCAGGCTTCAGCCCGAATTCTGAAATTGCTGTATCCTGACAAACTGAGAAAAGTTACATTTGTCAAGTTGTCACAATTCACTATTCTTCATCCATTTCTTGTTCTTGTGTAGGACTTGAAGCAATTTTATGATGGTGTGGCAAAAGAAATGGAAAATTTGAGGCCCAGACTTCAAGAGCTGGAAAAGCTTTATGGGGAAGAAGGACTCAGTGGCATTTTAAACTTCAAGCAGGGTAATGCCGAAAATGGAAAGACCGAGAAAGCTGCTTGAGGCCTTGACCTGATGAGAAGGATAGTACTTTATCATCGTTTTTGTCATTTATGTTTGAGATAAGTGAGCTTGCACAATTTCTGATTCAATAGAGGGTTCTCTATTGCAAGAACAATTTTTTTTTACCCCATTTATTGATTTGGGGTTTCAACTTTCAAATTCTCTATTTATATTAAGAAATGTTGAGATTGATGGAAATTCTTATCGCGTTACCCAAAGTAAGTTGTTGAAACTGTAACGTATAGTGGTCAAGGATGTCAGACAATCAGTTCGGTGGAAAATGCATTGTATGAGAACACTTGACTGAGAAACCTTGCATTTTATCAAAAGGAAACAGAAGAGAGGTGGTAATGCGGTGAGGATCAAATGCGGTGGATATCTTGAGCCAAACTTGAGATATAATAAGCATGAATTGCTTCATTTTTATAGCCATGTTTTAATAGCCTTAAATGCTTTGATGAATAAGCATTACTAAAAAAGATGCTCTAATGAATACAGGATATGTTCTACTTGTCCTCGCTATCCTGCATTGCACTGCAGAAAAGCCCAAGCAATCAACAGCTAGAGACATAAAGTGAATTCTTGTGAAAAAAAAAATTGCCTTTAATACGAAAAGGTTGACTTGAGTTGAGAAGGCATTTTACAGGAAATAACTTTCTGTCTCTTTCAGCACAAATGAATATTTCCTGAGCTATTGATTGTTTGGGCTTATCTGCATTGCAATGCAGAATAGCAACGACCATATGTCTTTTATTCATTAGAGCATGGACACAGAAATCCGTTGAAGACATTTTTGTTCGTATGATGATGACCATTTCAGCCTGTTAACCATGGCTATAAAAATGAAGCAAATCATGTTAAGTATATCAAAGGTTTGGTGATAAGTATCCACCGCATTGATCCTCACCATGCATTACCCTCTTTTCTGTTTCCTTTCGATAAAATAGAGGATTATGGGTTAAGCATTCTCACTGGTCCAAATGATAAACCATGAGAGGTTGGTAATCTGAAACAGGTAGCATAGCCTTTAAATAGCTTTGCATAAACCGCTTCCATTAAGAGAAGCATCAAAGCAAGAATATCTTGTTGCAGATCGATTCACACAGAATTAAATGATCTAATGTGTGGAATGAAGTCTCAAAATAAATCCGATAGAATTAAATCTACCAATCTACAGTCAGAAAATAAATACCAGGGTGAATAGTAATCTACAGTGGGACCCACTGATCACTATTCACGGTGGGGCCCACTGATCACTATTCACACGGACAGTACTCAACAATGGAACCGTATCACTATTCTCGTGAATAGTAAATTGGAGTTACTATTCACTATGGTGGGACCCACGTCACTATTCACACCACCAAAAATAGATCAAGAAATATGCACACCGAATTTTTAACGTGGAAACCCCCAAATACCGGAGGAAAAACCACGGGACAAACTCCGAAGAATATTCCACTATATTCAGGATAATTACACAATATCCTTTCCACACTCTCCAACCCAAGAGGTAAATATAGTGTTTCCCGGTGAGAACCCTCCTATTCAAATACTACACTTTGCACTAAGAGTAATAAAGATGATACCCAAAAAATATTCCCGGTGTATATACCCACACCCTACACTCTCTGGGATTTACTCATACTCTCTATTTTTCTCTCACTCTCAGAAAAATAACACACTATCTGTTATTTTTCTCTCCTTTGCAGCTTATATCTCTGCTGCTGCTTGTCCATCTGAAGCTGCTTCCTCGCCTCTATTTATAGAGGGAGTTTAACGCGTGCACAGTAATTAATTTACTGTTCACGCGTTGAAAATTCTCCTTCAGCCTGATTTCTGGCGTGAGCAATGATTTCACTGCTCACGCGTTAAATCTTATGTAAGATCGTCATCATGCGTGAACAGTGATTTCACTGTTCACGCGTGGAAAAATCTCTTCTCGGCTGCTTCAAATTTATCGGCTGGACCCCACATATCTTGGCAGGTGGTGGAAGTGTACTTTTTGTTGGTACAATGGGGGAATAAGCAAGAGAACCCAACTTATATATATGACGGGGCTAAAACATCCCCTGAATATTAGCTAAAAGTACAAGCAGAGAGGATAAACCAGATGGAGATTGTGGCCTATTTTGAAGAATGTAATCCTGTGCGGGTGCTTGGTATGCTAGCCAATCAGCACATGGATTGCCTTCCCTGAAGATATGCATTTTTCTAGTTTCCATTTTCTTTTTGTTGACTACTCTTTTATGCGTTCCGAAAGTGTGATAATACCCTTTCCTGCGAAAAATTGAGAACCTTTATTCGAGACTACTAGATTGCAGCAGGACAATCTGTTGCAGCAAGAATAGGTGTTTCATTTGACGCAGAGCAGATATTACAACGGTGGTTTTCTATTTTTCTCCATCCGATTGCTTGATCTGCTTGTTGTAAGCAGGCGCTCATGAGTAAGAAAGCTTCAGGAGCTCATGAAGGATGTAGTTGGGAAGAACCTATGAAAGTTTATTTATATTAGCAGTGGATATTCTCCAGTTGTGGGAATATCAACAGAGGGAATTTTAGATGCTTTCGAAGCGAGAGAAAAGTTTTATTATGCACCATTTATCAATCAACACATCAGTTTTATAGACTCCATTGTCTTCCATTTTCGTTGATATGTTGATTGATGAATGATATATAGTGAAAATTTTCTTTTGCTATAAGAATATCTAACAATTTCTTATACGGACAAAGTCAAACATTGTATGTGGCATCGAACGGGGCACTTCTAATAATTGAAATCCAGATTTTGATCCACCGTGACAATGATTGAAACTTGATTTTATTCTCTCCTTGATGTATTAATCATCAAAACAAAGGTTAACTATGCCAACTTACATGTTGGTTTGAGTGGAAGAAACTCATGTTCTCTAATCATATGATCTTAGGTTCAATTTTGAAATTACATACATGGAAAACAAAGGAAGGTGGGAGGAGTTTGATAGTAAATCGAGAGACTAATCTCTCATTTACAAGGTGAGAGAATACTTTGTTAAAAAAAAAAAGGTTAAAAGACAAAGTATGCATCATTAATCAATCATAATAAAGTGAATTGTGATATCAAAATAAGTTTTTCTTCTTTTGGTTAAACAAAATAAGGCTTATTTATAACGTAAGAAGTATTGAATCTTTATTATTAGCTTGAAAATAATTTCATGTAATTTGTCGTCACTTTTTATTAGTTATACAATAATGGAGTTACACGCTTGATACAATATAATAATAACATATCATAATATTGTTGGCTGCAATCAAAATGAAGTCATTTTGGAACATCTTTTCTCACTAAAATGATGTCATTTTATCCATATGGTAAAAGTGAAGATTTTCTCATTTTGGGTTTTTAGCTAAACCGACTTGAGACATAAACCTCTTTCAATCTCTCGGTTGCGGCAAAAATAAAACGAGATTTTGTTGCACACCTCATATAACCTCTAATGGTACTGTGTTAATGGGTTACATGTGTAATTTTTATTAATGTTTTATAAATAAACTTCACAGGGAGTTAACTTGTACTATAATTTATATCTTAAGGGATCACATGATAGATTTGTGTTTTTAAGGAGTATATTATTACGTGCAGTTTTCTTGAAAGATCATGTTAGGTATTGCTAAAAAAAACTATCTTAAAGTTATTGCCTTAAAAGAACTTCACATATCAAATAACTTTTTTTTTTATGTGCATGTATCAGATAAATTTAAAATTATTTGGTCATTATCCTTAAATAATTATTATTAGGCATTTTTCAATAATTTTAACGTACTTTATGCCTAATAACCAAAGGGTTACCATGATCAAATTAAAAAGCTAAGGAATTCGGGGTGTTTATAATCCAACTCACTTTGATAACCAATCTCAAACCTGAAGTTTATCGAATAAAGTTCGGGTTCAAAAATATGATTTAGTATACATTTTGGACCGAGTCTGTTCATACTCAATGTCGGCTTAATTCGACTTAAAGTTTAAGTCAACCTAGTTTGACTTGATCGCAAATGGGTCATTAAATTTAAGGGCACTACTCACATGCAGTCGACAGTCAAAGCAGTCGCTGCAGTAGTAGAGTGAACTGAATGTAACATGTATATAAGTGGGTCCACTCATCAAAAGCACCAACACCAATTCCAGATTTACTCTCATATATTCCTATCTCTCCTAATCTTTTTTTTTTTTCCATTGTCTCTGGAGCCCTCCCCCCTTCCACCGCTTACATCACCTATAAGCAACAAACCCTTCTAAAATCTCAACCCTTCCAGGTGAGCTGTGTTTAAGGAAATGGGGTGTGTGCTGTAAATGAAGAGCTAGTTCAATTTTGTGGGAAATGAGGAACATGTTTGGGAGGGAGAAGATGAGGAAATTTGGGAAAATGGTTTTCTCCAAAATGAACAATTTCAAGAAGCCCCCCCACTCTCTTTCTCAAGCCTGGCTCCTCCGTGGTAAGATCGGTCTCGGCCCCAACCAATTTACTCATTCATCATACACAACAAAGCCTCTTTAAGGAAGTTGAAACAATTGTCTTTTTTTGTTTTTTCTATTTTACTCCTATTAAGTTTAATTCCATTCCATGTTGGTTTGTTCTGTATGTTGTTAACAGCTTTGGATCTGTGGCCATGCTCAATCTAATCGGCATTCAACAATCAATGGATTGAGTTTAGACATAGAAGCCGTTGGAAATTGTGGGGTCCAGCCTCAAATCTAGAAGATGGCACAATTGAAGCAGCTAGGGAAAAGACTTTCCCACGCGTTCACGCATGATGATGTCAATGATGACATAAGAATTTTCAATGCGTGAACAGTGAAATCACTATTTACGCATGAAGAGTTCGGTACTAAAGGAGAATTTTCATCGTGTGAACAGTAATTAATTCTCGTGCACGCGTTAAATTTCCTCTATAAATAGAGGCAATGTGTTAGCTTTGAATTATAAGAGCAATGAAATACAAGCTGCATAGAGAGAAAAATACATAGAGCTTGTGTTATTTTTCTAAGAGTGAGAGGAAAATAGAGAGTGTGAATAAATCCCAGAGAGTGCAGGGTGTGGGTATATACACCGAGAATATTTTTTGAGTATCATCTTTATTACTCCTTGGTACTGCAAAAGTGTAGTATTTAAATAGGAGGGTTTTCACCGGAAAACACTATATTTACCTCTTGGGTTGGAGAGTGTGAAAAGGATATTGTGTAATTATCCTGAATATAATGGAATATTTTTCGGAGTTTGTCCTATGGTTTTTCCTCCGGTATTTGGGGATTTCCACGTTAAAAAATTCGGTGTGCATATTTCTTGATTTATTTTGGTGGCGTGAATAGTGACGTGGATCACACCACAGTAAATAGTAACTCCGAATTTATTATTCACACGAATAGTGATACGGTTCCAAGTGCTGTCCATGTGAATAGTGACAGTAGGCCCCGGCTTGAACAGTGATCAGCGGGTCCCACCATAAATTACTATTCATCCTGATATTTATTTTTCGCTGTGCTGCGTCGATTGGTAGATTTAATTCTATCAGATTTATTTTGGTCTATCGTTATCACATTGCGTCGTTTAATTACACTGAATCGATCTGCCTACCATAAACATCATTCATCATACAGAAAGGGCCAAAATAATTTCGATAGCCAAGCTGTATGCGAGTGCAGTTTTAAATAATAATAATAAGATAACAAAAGCACAATCAGTGTAATCGGCTAGTATATATCAGTATCAGAGAAGAATAACGTTGAGAGATGAGAATTTGACCGGAAGAGAAACTGAGAGAGGAGTTGGAGGAGGAAGAAGAAGAAGAAGGACAACAGGGGGAAGAGCAGGATGAAGGTTGAGAAGCCGAGGGAATCGGGGCACGTTGCTTGCAACTGGAAATTCGGGACGAATAGTAGAAACACTGTCATGAGAGTTCATGGGGGAAGGAAAAGGAAAAAGGGAGGAGGTTCCAGAGAGAGGAAGAAAAGGAAGATTTGGAGAGAGGAGAATACATGTGAGGGTAGAATTGGAATTGGGTTTGGTTCACTCTACCAATTGCAGCGACTACTTTGACCGTCTACTGCATGTGAGCAGTGCCCTAAATTTAAAAGAAGATCTCATAAAAAACCCGAGTTTAGCTCGTGTTTATTCCAATCCGACACAACGCAATCCATCCCATTTAGTTTGAATCTGTTCCAACCCGACACAATCCAACCCATCCGGTTTAGTTCGGATTGTTCCAACCCGACACGATCCACCCAGTTTTGCATCTGCTCAATATGTGGCCCATCGCATGTAGATATATATGCCCAGGACCGAACAAGTTTTTGTTGTTGTTAACGTTGGAATACACGCATAGATCCCCTCAGCCTCGACCCTCTCTCCCCCATGGCTTCAGTAGCAAGCACCTCACTGTTCACCCCTCTTGTTCCTCTTCGCCCCAATTCCAAATTCTCCCCAACAACACTTCACCTCACCAACACCACCACCAAAGACTCCATCTTTGCCCTCTTCTGTTCTTGTTCTTCTTCTTCCAATGCCATTCCACACACAGAGGAGCAATTGCTTCGAGCCATAGCCGACTACGACGGCAAGAACCTCCCATGTGTCAGGACCTACGAGAACGACCTCGCCCAGCTCACTCTCCTCGGAGCCGTCGATTTACACCAGGCCTTGACGGCCGCCGCCGCTGACGGCGGCGAAGTCGCCGACGAACACGTCAACAACGGCATCGATGCCATGGTTGTGGAAACCATGTTCCCTGGTCCTTCCGGTGAACGCAGCACTGTATCCACTCGACTGGTTCGTTCAATTTCAATGTTCTTTTTATATTTCTGTTTATGTGAAAAATGAAATTGTTGATAGCAAAAGTAGTAAATATATTTTGTTTATGTATTTATTTAATTTTTTGGGGGATGTGATTATGTTTAGTGCTCGGATGTTTGATTTTTTATGCTTGCATGGGATGGCCATGAAAAATGAACCAACATAAGTTCTAGCTTGGCTATAGAGAAAATGGGAGTAAAGAACAAAATGAAAAAAAAAAGAAAAAAAAAAGGAAATGAGAGGAGAGAAAGTGAATGGATGTTGCTTGAGGAGAGAAAATAGAGGGGAAGTAAAAGAATGTTGGTTTTTACTCCACTTTTGGAAAGAAAACTAGGGAGGAGATTGAATTTTACTCAAAATATCACCTTTTATACCTACTATTTTTCTATGTTGTGTTAAAGAGATTGAAAAAAAAAGTCAAATGATTACATTTTTGTTTCTCTTACTTTTGTCTCCAACCGACGAAGAGAAATAAAACTTTCTCATTTTATCTCCATTTTCTCTTCATCCAACTAAGAGAGAAAATGGAATTTTCTCAATATTTTCTCTTTTTTCCATTTTCTTCCCTCCCATTTCTATCCTGAGCTGGTAAAGTGAGAGTATTTGAGCTGAAAACATGGTATGCTTTGTAATGATCAAGCAGTGATATAAATATATTTGAGGTGGTTATAGGTGTTGCATGCGTGTATGTATTGAATCATTGCAGAAGTTCAGGATGAAATTGTGGGATATGTATGGTGGTCCGTTTTAGAAACCTTTTGGTGTTAATTGTGTGTGTTGGTAGTCTTTAGTTGAAACTTATAGGAATGCAATTTGAGGAGTAGATTTTAAAGCTTGTCGTCTTGACAGTTCTTACCTGCGAGGAAAGTCAAAGAAAAAGCCACTAAGCTCAAGAAGTCTCTCTCAAAAGAAATTTTTTCTGGCATTACTTCTAGGAATATACTAGCTATGACCTTTAGGCAAGTCGTTTTGCGGCAGCTTTGGAACTTTGATTTAATTGTCTTTCAACCGGGAGAAGAACGAAAAATGGATGATCTTGAAACCCCCAGAGAGGTTTGTTACTTTTTCTTTGAAAACTTTTTGAGTTGTTATGTCTTCTTCACTCTGTAAATTGTAATGGCATATTAAAATGTTTTTCCTGCAGGTGGCCCTGATACTGATACATTCAGTTCTTTTTATGCATTTCATATAAGCAGGTTCCTGCATCCTTTGCTCTCAGCTCATCTGATGAATATCTTGTCTCCAAGCTTGCTGAAGCTGTTTGTGTCGCAGCTCTTCAAAACACTCAACAAGAGTTTCTTAATAATCTACAGGGTGTTAATAAAATTGGTTTCTTTCACTGGTTTCAGAAGCCTGAAAAGATACAATCAAAAGACTCCTCTGTCTTCTTATACAAATTATTTGAAGATGAGATAGTTGAAAATGCTAGGAGTCTATTGGATAAATATAATTTAATGAAGGATAGTGTCAAGCCTGTAAAAACAAAACCAATGCATCGCTGGTGGAATCCATCCTGTTACGAGAAATTAGAGAAAATTGGTGGTTCTGATTTCAGTGCTTGGGCAAGTGAGTATGTACCCATATATCAGTTAGAGATTGATGCCAAGTTAATGAGGGATGCAAAAATTGATGGCTGGAAGAAGTCTGCAGAAAATAGGTGGGAAGTTCTTTTGACCCACTCTCAAATGGTACTTTATCTTTTCCTTTTGCACCGGCCTATTGATTTTCATGTTATTTTTCAGTAGAGGACTTCATTTTTTTTAACTCTCAGTTTTCTATGAAAAAGATATAAGGAGGAGGAGATAGTCAGACCTTTGGGTCAATTTTCATGTTTTTGAGTTTTGGGTGGCATCTTTATCACTTCAAGTTGCTAGAGTGTCAAATGATAGTCTTCCTTCACAACCTAAGAGTAGGAAATTGATTACAATTATTAGTGATTGAATGGACTGAATGAAAGTATTATTTTTAATATGGATCAAAGTAAGTCCTTGAAAACCACAAGTATGACTTCTTCTGAATTTTCTTGTTAAAGTATTGTTGTTTAAATCCACTTGTCACAATTCAACAAGACGAGAAAAAGACAAATAGGCGAACAAAAAGCAAACAAAAACCAACAAAGTGAGGGTTAGTTTTCCAAAAGATTTCTGATATTATTCTAAAATATAGAAGAAATCTGGAAACTTACAGAAAACCTTGTAAACTGATTGGTGGCCTTAACTTTTCTTAGTGATAATGTGTATTGTTTGTTTGTTAAGTTTGATTATGGCGGGCTTAATTCTATATTTAGGTATTGCACTGTTTATTTAGATTTTACTCATTGGTTATTGCCTGTACTCCTATGCTATTGAAGGGTGTACTGCATAGACTTACCTGAAGTTATGTAACAGCTATCTTGACAATATCATGTATACAATGATGTTCATTCTGTTTTAATTTTTACAAAATTGCAGGTTCGATTGGCAGAAACACTAGATATGTATTATGTGGATCCTTATTCCCTACCTGATAAGCATTTATCCTGTGGTGTGACTGCAAATTTTGACAAAGTGTCCAATAAGAAGGTAATCAAGTGTCTGTTGCTTGTGCAGTAATATTTTCATTCATTATCTGATTGACTTTTTCTTTTTACCATTTTAGGGGAGCTCTTCTTTGTTAAAACTTCTGTCAGTCACCCTTGCAAGTGGTATATTTCTTGTAGCAATCGCTGCTCTAGGTCAATTATGTTTGCCTCGTTTGTACAAGCAAAGGAAACACCCTGTAGAACATAGATCTGTACCATCATCTGTGGTGACTGTCGTAACACATGACAGTTTGGATGCAACAAAGGTATGTATTCTATCCATTTTCTTCCCTTTTATTATTTTAAATAATTACATTGCTTATTATTTAGAGAATATTCACAAACAATTTATGCAAAATTTTGCATGCTGTTTGGGGGTGGGTAAATGAAGAGTTCATTACTAAACTAGCTCCTTTATTTTGTGCTTCCTTTCTTTATCTTATACTTCCAAATGGTCTATGCATTAAATTATTTGAAGTCTGTCGGTCTGGTATATAGTTGGTACTCTGTTGTGGATCTAGAGAACCTTTTATATAGCAATTTATTCATATAGCTGTAGGTCCCATGCCAGAGCCGTGTCCTTTTCCTTGTTCTCTACTTCCATGCTCAATCCGTTTGGGTTAATGAAGAATTCATTAAGAAAGGAAATATTATAATACAGGAGAACAAGGAATCCTTTAAAGGAAAAAAAAAAAAAAAAAACTCAGGAGAGCCAGCTTGTAACTTTGCATATCAGACAAACAAAGTCCTTTCAGAATATATGACCAGAAACCCACAAGGAAGCCAAGAAAACAAGTCTACCCCATAGAGGTGTGCAGGAGAAGTTTGCAGCTAAAATTTCTGGAATTTCATACCAGCCGAGTGGCATCATATTCCAGAAATGTTAAAACTTTGGAGGCTATATAAATGTCTCAGGGATAGGCTGCTATGTAAATGTTTCAGGGATAGGCTTGAGTGTTCAGAAACATTCAACATGGGCTGAACTAGAATTCAATCTAAATTATATGCATCGGAACCCATATTTGTGACAATGAATACACAGCATGGAAATCAATCTGACTTATGTATATAAGAACCCATATTGGAATCAACAAGTCTATATTGTTGAAAGTCTTTCTGAATGTTGCCACTTGCTTGTGCCCTGTTATTATTGTTATATTTGAGACTGTGTGCTGTTCTATGTTGTAACTGTGACTCTGCAGTGCGAAGGTTATACGTCATGTTCAGTGTGCTTTCATCCTGTGTTCCTACTGGCATTTTTGTATTTCTGTTTTTATGGTACTCTACCTTCAACTTCTATCTGAAAAATGCTTTTTATTTTGACTCTGCCTGGATAGTTGGAAGATTTTTGTAAATTATCTGTTGCGAAGCTAAAGGAAGCTTTTGGCTGGTCCGATGATATTAAGGTGGAAGATGGTATTGGTGTCTATATTGGGGATTTGCCTGCTTATTTGAGAGGTGAAGGTGTTACTACTCTTATTACTTCTTCAGATACCTTAGTTGCAGATGCAAAAGTGTCCATGCAGGACATTGCTAGTTACCAGGTACTCCAGATTTTCAGAATATTCTAATTATCCTGGTCATCTCTGGCTTGCATGCTTTATTGGGGCATCTTTAAAGTTAAGTCAGAACTAGTCATTGGGACTTGAATTTCGTGAACTAATTGATTGAATTCCATGAACTAGTTGAGTTTCCTCTTTAACATGGATAAAAAATTGCATTCATACAACATGCATGTCATGTTTGGCTTGTATTTTTCAACCTAGTCTGCATACTTACGATATTGTCAGTCAACTTATGACTGCAATTACATTCTTGCCCTTGCAATTGTTTGTAATTCAGGTGGTTTTCTCTGATGATGGGAACATCATTGGTTTTCAACCTTTGAGTCGGGTGGCCGTCAATCAGTGGGCCGCTAATCCTCTAGCAAAGGAGCTATACGGAGGGAAAAAGCTTTCCCCAGGTAGGTTCTAGGTGCTTTTATTTAAATACTAGATGTTCTAGCGGAAAATGCTTACTAAAGCTGTTAACTTCTTCTCTTGGATTTTTTTAAGCAGGTATTATTGAACTGGGACTCAAGGTCCCCCTTCCAAGAAATGTTATTGTTGTAGAGTTGCTAATGTCGGTGAACTCTGATGCCTATTTTGCTGTAGCCAGGCCATTTCGGTGATCCCTTTTCTTGGGGGTATATGTAACACTGGAAGCTTGCGAGGTCCTAGTATGCTAGTTTGAGTAATTGTTAATTTATCGCAATATTGCATATATTTAAGGTTATATTCTCCCAAGTGGAAAATTTCAGGCACAAGAAGCTAAGTGTTGAGTTTTTGTTAGTTTTTGAGTAGGTATACCAGCATATTGTTTGTGTGAAAAATTGAGAATCCCTCCCCGGCTCTGCCATATTGTTTAGAATGAATATACTTCAAGCACCACCGATTGCTATGTTGTTAGTGAGCATCACTATTTTGTTGAATTCTTGAATAGTTAACTGTTGGGACTTGTGTTGTAGGATTTTTTTTTTTTTTGACATTATGGATACTTTAACAAAAGATATTGAGCGTTCACTGACACGTCTTAAGTGATTATTGCACACTCTAATATTGCAATTTGCTTTGTGCCGGAAGTGCAATGTCTAAAGCTATCCTCCCGTTGGTTTTAGTTATATTGGCCTTGTCTCGATTGAATCATATTATTTTATTTCTACAAAGCAACAAAAAGCAAGTAGAATATTGCGAGATTAAGCTTATGACTTTTAAGATTTTGGCAAGGGCACTTGAAAACCTTAATATTATTTTATGAGGTGAGTAATCTCTGTTCATACAATTGCACTAAAATCATTGGTTACAGAGAAAGTACTATGTAATTTGAATTTTTCTCAAATTTCCAATGGTATCTGATTTGTGCTCTTTTTTTCCCGTTAATTTGATATCTTAATAATCAATTTGCCAAAGTATGTGCTTAAGGCGAATTTTCTCACGGAACGAAAAGCAATGTGAAGTAACCACTCATAGCAGATATAAAGTGGCCTGGGCGAAAGCACCCACGAATTTCATGACTTTCCAAACCATTGGTGTTGTATAGAATGAGAAGGGCATGAAGCCATATCCCCATCTCACTGCAGCTCTATTTCAGTTTTCAAAGAATTACTCAAGCAATCCACATCTTCTGAGCTCTTCCCCGCATAATTTACCAGGAGTACCACATTCTTGGAACCTCAGATTGCATCCTTAATTCCTTCTTATCAACCATGGGTACCAAGACCTTTCATGTTGCAATGTATCCATGGTTTGCCTTAGGACATCTTACCTCGTACCTTCACATATCCAACAAACTTGCTGAGAGAGGCCACGAGATTTCATTTCTCATGCCTAGAGATACAATACCCAAATTGGAGCATTTCAATCTCCACCCAGATCTCATCTCTTTCATTCCAATCACCATACCACATGTTGATGGCCTCCCTCCTGGCTCTGAAACAACTGCAGACCTTCCTTTCTCGCTGCATTCCCTTCTCATGGCTGCAATGGACCTCACTGAGCCTCTCATTGAAGTTTCTCTTAGAGAGCTTAAACCCCACATGGTCTTCTTTGACTTCACATATTGGTTACCTGCATTGGCATGCCGGCTAGGCATTAAGGCTTTATTTTACTGCACAACTAGCCCTGCCACTGTAGGGTATGTGATAAGCCCAGAAAGAAAACCCCATGAAAAGTCATTGACAGAAGCTGATCTAATCCACCCTCCGCCAAGCTTTCCTCCATCATCCATCAGGCTACAACCTTATGAAGCAAGAGAGTTAGCCGCTGCCACTGCTAAGGATTACGGCAAAGGCATTTCATTTGTGGAGCGCCAACTGATCTCTTTTACCAGCTGTGATGCCATTATTTTCAAAACTTGTCGAGAAATGGAAGGCCCTTATTGTGATTATCTTGAAAGCCAAATGAGAAAGGAGGTCTTTCTGGCTGGACCAGTTTTGCCAAACCCACCAAAATCGACTTTAGAAGAAAAATGGGTGACTTGGTTGGGAAGTTTCAAACCCAAAACAGTGATTTTCTGTGCCTTCGGAAGTGAATGCACTTTGGAGAGCCATCGATTTAAGGAACTGCTGTTGGGTTTTGAACTTACAGGAATGTCTTTTCTAGCTGCCTTGAAACCCCCTGTAGGAGCTGAAACAGTGGATTCAGCTTTGCCTGAAGGATTCAATGAGAGAACAAAGGAAAGAGGGGTGGTTCATGGAGATTGGGTTCAGCAGCAATTGATCTTGAGCCACCCATCTGTGGGTTGCTTTGTGACTCATTGTGGGTCTGGATCATTAACAGAGGCCATGGTAAATGAGTGCCAATTGGTACTGCTGCCCCATGCAGGAGATCAATTTATCAATGCAAGAATAATAAGTGGAGATTTGAAAGTAGGAGTAGAGATTGAGAAAAGTGACGAAGATGGACTATTCACTAGGGAAGCTGTGTGCAACGCCGTGAGAGCTGTGATGGACGCCAACAGTGAAGTGGGACAAGTTGTGAGAACCAATCATGCTAAATGGAGGGAGTTCTTGGCCAGCAAGGGAATGGAAAACTCTTACGTGGATGATCTGGTTCAGAAGCTGCATAGTCTGCTCAAATCTTGATTCAGAAAGTATTGAAAGTCACTAGGTGAATAAAGAGCATCCACATATGATCTGATAATATATATTGTTGATAATCACATAATGTGATTTTTTTGGGGTATAAGCTGAATATTACTAGATAGCAGGCTACAATCAGATTCTGCTAGTGAAAAGTTTCTACTGTTCTATAAGAAAAACAAATATTCTCTAGTTTTCTCATATCTCAATTCCAGAATCTAGCGTGTTTCCAAGCAAAATAAACAGCTATTGCAGCATAATCATGTTATCAGCTTCTTAATTTAAAATATCAAAAACCAAAAAAATGCATTCCATGGGGAGCCAACTGCGCCAACAAAAATAAGTGAACAAGTTAAGCAAAAGGGTATATTGATTACGGTTGACCTGTTTCCTAAGGACCAAATAATAGCTCGATGCGCTTATTCAATTAAAAGTAATTACCTGATCCTTCAACATAAACATCTGTGTATCATAATAGGATCAATTTTTATCTATCCTCAATGACCAAGAGTGCTAACAAAGAACCCAACTTTTATTTAAACAATCCGCAAGCAAAACTCAATTACTCAAGACATCACTTGGTATGAATTGAAAAATACAATATTTCTGCAATTTAACTAGATATATAGAATTCTACAAATGGCCCGGTTCACAGTATCACAAAATTCCTCCGTTATTTTCGACAAACTGCATGAAATAAATAAAAGCAAACTTCCCTTCCCTCCCTCTAGTTGTTGAGCAAGTCATCCCTCTAGTTGTTGAGCAAGTCATTTTTCACCGGTGCCCGGATTTTCCAGCCCAAAACGACGCCTGAACTTGGCAATCTGTCCCAGACTCTCGGCCATTTGCCGCCTTGCCCGGAAGTGGTAGACTTTACCAACAGGGTGTATCTTAGTCATCATGACATGCATCAATCTTCCCGTTTGTGTAACATAGGTTATCCATTGCTTCTGCGGGTGCACTCCTTTCTTCATCTCCTGACAATATGTAACCACAACACACACACACACACACACACACATTTTATCAAACACTTGGCTAGCTACCAAAAAACAAAAAAAAATAGATTTGCATTTTGAAATATACCCCTAACACCCAAAGGAACAAAAAGTAGACAACGAATTCAGATTAATTATTACTTTCATTTCTTTTTGACATGATGAACGAACTATTAAGAGCGACATCTATGTTCTCTCAATGAACAGAGCTAACAAACCAATAATGCATATAAAATTCAGGAATCAAAACATCAAGAATGCAGCTTAAATAGAACAACACACAAAATTTCAGGAATTGAATATAAGAACCGGAACTAGAAAAGAGCAAACCCATTAAGACAAAATCAAAACTTGCTCCAGGAACTAAGGAACTGAAAATCAAAATCAAGCATAACAAAAACCAGAGAGAAACTCAAAAATTGAAACAGAGGACGAGCCTTACTTGAAGACAGTGGTTTCTGTAGCAATGAAACTCAATCGAATTCTCTGGAATATGAACTGTGAGCTAAGAAATTCAATTCTCCACTCTGCAATCAACCAATGTAGAAGACGAAAGAACAGGTATTTAGGTTTCACGACCTGCTACGGCGTCGTTTTAGGAAATTTGGGCCTGCTGAGCCCATTTGGGTCATCCCAAAGTTTTTTTTTTTAGGACCAAACAGGAAAAAAGAATATTAAAAAAAATAAAAAAATGGAAATGCAGATTCTAAATTCAACGCATCAAAATTTTTATTTGGAGTTTAAGAGGAATGCGAACTCATCGTCAACTAGGGTTTTTGCCAATAAAAAACAATTGGAATTTTGGAATAAAGTGAAAGAAAGAAAGTGCATCCCCTTTTTGGTTTCTCTATTCTATTATATTCTATTGAAATTGTGACGCTTGAATTTCACGAATTGGTTGAAGAAGGTGAATCTGGTTCTCATCTCATCGCAGTGTGTGATTTGTTGTATTGAATCGGAAATTACGATGGGAAGAGGGAAATTCAAGAGCAAGCCCACCGGTCGCCGGCAGTTCTCCACCCCGGAAGATCTCCGTAAGCACAATTCTTTCAATCCCTTCAAGTTTTCCGTCTGATTCCCGAGATTTTTTTTTTTTTTGGCGTCTGAGCTTTTGTCCATAGGCTTTAAAATTAGGAAAATTCTATTCAGTTGATTGAAAATTATGATTGAGCTGAAAGGGTAAATATTTTTTTATTATTTTAGTGTGTTTTATTGAAGCAGTAGAATAGTTAGGGTGTTGCAGATGTGTTTTTCAGTATGGAATTTTTGTGGTTTGGAAAATGAAAATTTTTGGGATTTGTTAGATCTGGAGAGTGTGTGAGGTTGGAGAATTAATAGTTTTACTTTTATGGTTGTTTTGAATGGAATTCTAATTGGTGCTCATAGCTGTATATCTTGGGAAATTAATTGTTGAGCCTTGTATTTTTATGTTGTAAATGTTTTTCTCTGAAGCTACAAGCTGCACTATAGTTGAAATAGGCATTAGTCAGGACCTTAGATGAACAGGATAAGTTTTATACTTTTTGGTGGAATGTGAAGGGTAACTACCCTATAATCTTGCTGAGATTGTCACTTTGTTGTCTTTGGTTTCAGTGAGCTTCTATTTGGGCTACCCTAATGGAGAATGGTTTCTCTACGTGTTATATGCAATAAATCTATTACCTACAGATGTCTATGTCGTATTTGTGGGCTTAGTGAATATGAGAAAAGAGGAGAAATTGAACTGCCTGGTCTGTTGATATGATTTATTTTTCTTTCAAGACTTGGTAACTATCTTGAAATCGAGTTATGTTGGGGAGAAATGGCTTTATTTGTTGATGTGATGATGTGGTAGTGATGAATCAAACAAGGATTCAAAGCCAGCTTTTTATAATCTGTTCTGGAAAGTGTTTGACAAAGGAAATGTAGGGGAGAGCTTGTATAATGCTTGTATTTTGTCAACCCTGGGACCCTTTTAAAAGGTTTCTGGTTCAGTCACTTGTTTTCCTTTTCTAGTAATTTTGGAGACTGAGGTGAGGTAGTTGCATACGTATTGGGTGATTAAATCCTTGTTATTGTGTTGTGACATCTACTCTCCTTAGGTCTGCTCGACTATCAAAATATTAGGTAGAGGCATTAGTTAAATTACAACTCAATTCTCGAAGGTGAGTTTGGTATGGGGTAAAAATGGTTGAAATTTTTTGATGTATTAGATTTATGTGTAACCCATAAATTCTCCTGTAAATCTAATTCATAGATTTATGTGTTGAACATACATGTAATCCATAAAAAATTCTCCCCTATTTTTATCCATATCAAACACACCCTAAATGTAAGACTTAGCTGTATTGAAATAATGAGACAGTCTATTGTTGATACCAAAAGAAAACAAATGGAAAAACAATATTTTTTAATTTCAGAAAAAAATAATTCCAAAAACTCAATGTTTCTTTTGATTGTTGCAGTTGCTGGAACCTCTAATCGTCCTCGAACTTTTAAACAGGTTTTCTTCTGGATCCTTTCCCCCCTACACTCCATGTAATCGCTTACATAGAGTAATTTTGTCTATTTGGGGCACCTGTGGTGACATTCATTTTTACAACGTACATGGATTTTGATAAGTTGTTTTCCATTTTCCTGATATCTTTGACACATCAATTTTATTTTACGTGTTCATTCTCTTGACAACCTTCTTAGAAAGAAGCTGAGCATGATGAAGAAGAAACCGAGGAAGTATCTGGGGAAGAATCTGAAGAAGAAACTGCAGTTAGTATCTTACCATCATTACTAATATAGATAGATTGCTTCCCTTCTTTTTTGTGTGTTCTGTTTTCTTCTACAGTATGCCCCCAATCCCCATCAATATGAAATTGACTGTCTTGTTGCCATATAATGTATGCAGAAGAATAAAGGAACTCAAGGGATTATTGAGATTGAAAATCCTAACTTGGTAAAGCCCAAGAGCTTGAAAGCTAGAGACGTAGACGTGAGTTCAACTTCCATTTTTGGTTCTTACATAGACATATTTGTAGTAATTAAATTATATGGGAAATATAATGGTATTTTCTTATCAATTCAGGTTGGAAAAACAACTGAGCTTTCAAGGCGTGAAAGGTTTAATACTTTCCATTTGCTTCTTGTTAAATATAATCATGCACTTAAAGATGGTGTTGCCTATTGTTAAAGGAGATCAGAACATTCTTTTTGCTATATTGGGGGCAATTTTATTGAGCTTGTTAACATGTTTTTAAAGCATCTTCAAAATTTCACACCTTTTTGCAGAGAGGAGCTAGAGAAACAGAGAGCTCATGAACGCTATATGCAGCTGCAAGAGCAAGGGAAAACAGAACAATCAAGGAAAGATTTAGGTACCTGTAGCTCTTGAAATAGATCATCTAATTCTGTACATTTTATACATCCTTTTCTTGGTATTGTTTCCCTTATGTTTGTTATTGTTGCATATGTGTTGATTGATTGGTAAGTAGACTAGAATAGTATAACTGAAATAAATATGCTTTGCGGAGAGAGATTATGAGTATGTTAGTCTTTAAAAGTACATCTGTTATGAGGGGCTTTCATTCCCTGATGATTATTGAATGTTTTGTTTCTTTGGCATTGCAGAACGTCTAGCTCTTATACGTCAGCAAAGGGCAGAAGCTGCTAAAAAGCGAGAAGAAGAGAAAGCTGGTAAGCTCTAAATAAATAATACTGTTTGTTCTGCTAACTCTATCCTGATTCCAAAATTTTGAAACTGACTATTAAATCTGTTTCAGCCAAAGAGCAGAAGAAGGCTGAGGCACGCAAGTGAATTTCCTGGAGAATGTTGCTCCAATTAGTAGGAGGAATCTGTGCTCTCACTGCACTTCAATATTGTGTCCATTTAGCTTTATAATGGAGATAACCATTCCAAGTTATTTACATGTGATGCAATTATTACAGCATTCTGTGGCTTGAAATCTTTATTATTATTATTATAATATAAAAGTATTTCCCTTCATCGAGCCAAGGGAAATTATTTCTCTTTCTCTGTCTGTCCTCCTTCAGCATCTTCCTTTTACCTTTCAACTGTCATTGTATAAACTTGTTGATTGTTTTTTGCGTCTTACAGGTTTCTTAATTATTTCATTATGGTATTTTATTGCCTTTATTCTGTGCATCAAGTAATCTGGTCGGACAATAAATGATAAATGTCCACTACAAGATCAAATTAAAAGTTGTAAACGAACATATAAAAGTTGTCAACGAAGATGCAAAAAGTTTTAAACTAATATATAAAAAGTTTTTGTATACTTGTTTATAATTTTTTGTATATTGATTTATAAATTTTTATATATTGGTTTATAATTTTTTATACACTAATTTATAATTTTTAATTTGATGTAAGTGTGGTGATGATTGTATATCACTTCTCCTGATTGGACCTTGCATGTTTATTTTAGATTAGAAGAGCCAAATTTGGAATATTACGATATCATCACCAAGTAAGCGTCATTTTTAGCTTATTTTTCTTTTTATTTTTCACTACCTTCCAGTTACAATGCATACTATAATTTACTTATTTTTATTACAACATTTTCTAACACACACAAGTCAAGGTATTGGATTGCTTTTCTTTATAGTTTTACTCCGACTGCTAAAATTCACCATTGTACTTTGAAGAAGAAAACTTAGAAAAAAGACATAATAATTATGTAAACACAATTCGATTAATTAGCTCTTGATAATTTGACAGTACTATTTTTCCTTTTTTTGGGGTCAAATTTTGTGGAGTACTATAGCACCATTGTTGATGAACCTTACCCGAATATCATATGTACTTAGTGTATCATGGCATCTTTTGCAACTGGTTAATTGATGCTCTTCAAATTTCAAACAGTTGGGTTAATGTACGGCAGGACAGCTGTTTTTGGGCAATAAGGAAACCTGTTTACCCATAGCATTGCTTGTACTGACACGAGGATGTCTGCAGCTGCGATGCATGATATCATATTAAAATTTCATTTATATTCGTAATTTGTTTTATTTTTATTCATTACTATATAATTTGCAAATGATATGAGTAATTTTTTAACACTAACGGATGTGCTGAAATGCTCATGTAATATAAGTAGCCTTAGTTAAGTTTAAACAAGTCTAATGTTGATGTTTTACTTGTATGTGTATGAGTAATGTCTACAACGTCATTTACTCTAAAGTGCACTAAGCACTTCACAGTAGCTAAACTCGTATAACAAAATCATAACTCTCATAAAATGGTGGGAAGGATGACGTAAATATTAAAAGAGGAAGATCAATGAAAGAACAATTTGGCTCGCATCTAATTCCCTTATTGACGTCTCCCCTTGTTCATGTCCTCTATATACCATTCAATTCAATTTATATTCGGACATTTGATATGCTGCCATTTGTTTGAGGTACACACCACTCAAAAGGTTTTGGTGTTATATATATATATATATTATTATGGACTTGCATTGTAAGGAAAAAGATAAAGAATAATAACGAGATGAAAGTTGGCTTGGCCGGCAACAAGAACGTAGGCCGGCTGGTGGAACGTACTTCACATTCATAGAAAGTTAAAAATTTAACGAGAGATTATAGTTAGTGTAATAAAATTTTTTGCACATCAAAAGTGGAGTCATATAAAGAGAAAGATACAAAGAATTTGACGATAATGTGTGTGGAGTTAGAATTCTGTATTTTTTTTTCACTATTTATAGTATCTACTAAGATGTCGACTTTTGATTTGTAAATAAGGTTACTCATTATTCATAAGGGGTAAGGGCTCACATAGTTGCTGTCTATGAATCATGCATAGCTAGCTGCAACCGATGCTGATGGATTATTAATTAAACTATTAGAGAAATAGTTTTTATACAATATGATAGATAATTAAACACTCTCTTTCTTCCACATTTATAGTTCATTCACATTTAACTATTTTCTTATCAATTATAATAGTATAGTCTCTTATTTATAGATCTAATGAACTACTAACTCCTATGGACCTGATTATGGGCCCAACTATTAATTGAATCGTAACAGAATTGGACTAAATTTGCAGGTTTTGGTTTGGTTTGATTAGTTTTGCTGGTTCCAACTGGTAGGGAAAAAGTGTACCAATTTTTTTTTTTTTTTTTGAGGAAATCTTATGTATTAGATATACAAATTGAAATGTAATATGATATATTTAATAATTGCATTTTTCCAGGACTCGACACAATTTCAACTGCATAAAGCTTGGCTCAATGGCGATGATAACTTTGTTGTTTAAGTTGTTATGCGTTTTTTTCCCCTTATGTAATAACTTGTTATGCAGTATTATTATCGTTGATTTTGTCCGGTTGCATTTTTTTTTCCCCGATAAATATCATGAAGACTCAACTCACAAAAACAAAAGGTGAGTTACCAACAGACAACAAGATAAATAAAAACAGCACATAATTTTCAAAAGATACGTTTGTCTGGTTGTATACTTTTGTTTTGTTAGTTTAATTTTATCAATCTTAAAATTTTATAAAACAATGCATCATACAGCTCCAGAGTTTTGATTTGACTTCAGTCAACAATCCATTTATATGTGGCAAGTAGTGGCAACGTCCAGTGATGTGTTTAAAACAGGCATCCAATTAACAACAATGCAAGGACGGAGAAAAATGACAGATTTAATATTAACATGAAATTATGTCATTTTAATGCCCTACCCATAATTATTCACCAAGGTGACAAAGATATTGTTGTCACCAAATTTTATTAAGTGTCTAAAAGTTGAATTATTATTCAATATTGGTGAGACAAAGGCAGTAATGAAAAAAGTTTGGTTGTCAAAATATAAGGGCCCTTGATAATTACAAATTATGACAAATAGTCAACATGTCAAAGTTAATCGACATAGATGAAGTATGATTCTTAATGGAAGGTACATCAACGTTGACAAAATCTCAAGTTTGATAGTCAACATGTCCAAGTGGATGTTTGTCATTTGGGATGAAGTTGGATCACCAAACATGCAAGCCAGTAATAACAAAGTCATGAGACTAATGTTCAATAAGTTGAATTGGGAATACGTCAATCAAAATTGGAGTTTGATAGGTCGAAGTCAAAGTTTGTTATTTGGGACTTAGAAAATTTTGAGGATCTTAAGAAGATTGTCAAAATGATCAGTAGGAGACAAATGTTGGTTGCGCGACAGTTAACAACAGTTATTAACAGTTTCCAGCAATTATTAATAGAAGCCTCATAAAGACGCGACAAAGTGATGCCACTTGACGGCGAAGCCGTATGATAAAAAAAAGAAACTGTTAAAAACACGTGGACAACATCTAAGGACGTAGTCAAAGACAAGTGTTAAGATATTAGAGTCCTAAGATGTTTATAAATAGTAGTTTTGTATATTTGTAAGTGGTTGGAATTTTTACTCACACATTCACTCTACAATATCACCTAGATGACTAAACAGATTTTGTAGTCTTTGAATAATTATTCTCAACCCCATTTCCTACTTTCTTATGCATAGATTTCCTTTATTTCCTTTACACTTTCTGTACTTACATTTGTCAATCAAAGTACTTTACATTATGCAATTCTTTTACACTTTAATATTTTATCAGTCAACATTTTATACACAACACACATGCATTCCATCCTCATCTCTCTCACACACATTTGACACTCGATTCTTTTTGGTATGAAAGCCAAGAGGAGTAGTTTTTCACTCTCCGAATCGAGATATAAAAAAGTAAAGATTAACATCCAAACTCCTGAGTTTGTCAACAAATACCTTATTTAAAAGTAGCTTGATTTCTTGCACAAAAGAAATCGTCAATTATTTATTGTTGATATAAAGTGTCAAAACCTGTAATTAATGGATACTAAGCAATGTATCAAATTAATTCTGAGTGAAAAAATTGCACCATCATCAAAATAACAATTTAAATTACTTTCTTCTTCCTTATATTTTGTGTTTGCTACACGTGCATTTTGTCTGTTATTATAATTTATACTATTTATCTGTAAGTTAATTACAATCAAGTCGATCATTTATTAGCAGTTCAAGTAGCAAATTTAATTTGCTATGATTTATACCATTTCTAAGTAAGCTGTATATATCATCTTTTATAATTTGAAGGAAGCTTCTTGTAAGATTGCAAAATAAAGCAGATATACTACTTTATTTTAATTATATATATATATATAAATATTAAAAGAGAAATAGCCAATAAAATGGTAGGACAAAAAACCTGAGATGATTCAGGTTTGGTCCACGTGACATCTGCATAGAATATTTATTAGAAGTCTTATCTGTATCCCCAAACCCAACTTCCCTTGTACTCATCTTCCATGATTCAAATTTAATTGGGTGGATCCTACCAACATGTTATTGCTAATTGACAAAACAAAACAAGAAAAATGTTTTGAAAGCTCCAAATTTCCAAGGGCAGCTATCACTATCAGTATTAAGGTTGTAATTACTCCATTGCTACTTTCTCTAAAGGGATATATTATTACGCTACCCATAAGAGATAGTGTCCTCCTAAGTGACTGGGACATGAAATTTGGTTAGTTTAATTATATATGATGATTAGGCCAAGCGTAATATCTGGAACATACATATATCGTGATAAGACAATGTAACATTGGTTGACTTCCGAATTGTAGTTGTTTTACATTTTTTTTTGACGGGTTCACCTGAAAGGTGCCACAGGATATACATAAATTCAGAAATCAGCATTCAAGATGGCAAAGATCACCAAAGATACAAGAACTTATAAATATGGAGCATATTTACATCACACTCTAATTATATGTAAAATTTCCCATAACACTAATGGTACAAAGACTCGTAACAGAAAGCTAGACACAGAACTGAAGTCCAAAGTAAATTCTCTTGTATTCTGATCATCATGTTTGCTCAATTATTGGTTGAAGTAGAAAAGTAGAAAAAAGTGGAGAACAAACTTTCTCTTCAGATGTTGACTATAATCAAATTGCAAATGGATATACAACTTTTTTTTTTTTTTATACGGGGATATACATCTTGGTGAGCTCGTGTTTTAGCGTGTAATTCATTCGAAAGGTTGATTGGTTTTCTTTTGATAGAATAGTACTTTGGTGTAGATCCTGTGATAAAATATGATGACACGGAGTGGGGTAGCTTGATACAATGATGTAAGGTGTAGATGGTACCCGTTTAACATCTCAAGAGTGTTGAGAATTTTTCAATTATCGGGAAAAAAAAATGCTTCTGATAGCGTAACACTACTGGCATTTTTGGACTTAGGAAGGATTTTCATCATGAAAATTCTTTATCCACAATTTGTTTTCATAATTTGTCGACTAATCCCTTTATTTTTGAATAATTGTCAGATTTTAAATGCTCACTGAAATTAAAAAAATGATTTGGAGAAGATCAATGTTAAAAAAAGTTAAGAATACTCCAACATTCTCTCTTCTCTTCCACTATGTCTCTTTCCTCCCTTAACAATATTTAATGGAGATGTTGTTGCAAAAAAAAAAATTAGTACTGGTTGAATTTTGTAAATAACCAATTATTATAAAAATGTAGAAGAACAAATTAAAAATTCCAAAATACAAAGAATAATAAAAGAATTTGAGAAAAGAATAGAAAAAGAAATTTGTGATAACAACCCAATGGCCTTTCATTATAGAAAAGTTCATGAAATATCTTTACCATATGAAAAAGATTTAAAGAATTTGATATACCGACAAAAGCCAGACCCATACAAATGAATGAAAAATATTTAAAATATTGTAAGAAAGAGATACAAGAAAACTTAGAAAAAGGATTAATAAGACCTTCTAAATTATCTTGGAGTTGTTCAAGATTTTATGTTATAAAAGCATCAGAAATAGAAAAAGGAGCCCCTAGATTAGTAATTAATTATAAGCCCTTAAATAAAGTTTTAAGATGGATAATATATCCACTACCAAATAAAAGTGATTTAATAAAAAGATTATATAAAGCCAATATCTTTTCAAAATTTGATATGAAATTTGGATATTATCAAATCTCTGTAAAAGAAGAAGACAGGTATAAAACTACATTTGTAGTACCTTTTGGTCATTATGAATAGAACGTTATGCCTCAAGGTCTTAAAACACACCAAGTGAATTTCAAGAAATAATGAATAATATTCTATATAAGTATATGGAATTTTGCATTGTTTATTTAGATGACGTATTAATCTTCTCCAAAGGAATTAATCAGCATAAAGAACATCTACATAAATTCATTCAAATAATAAAAGAAAATGGATTAGTTATATCAGACAAGAAGATGAAAATATTTCAGATTAAAGTAAAATTCTTAGGGTATGAAATATATCAAGGAACTTTTACACCAATTAAAAGATCAATCGAATTTACAGATAAATTTTCAAATGAAATAAAAGATAAAAAATAATTACAAAGATTCTTAGGTTGTTTAAATTATGTAGCAGACTTCATTCCTAATATTAGAACTATTTGTACTCCATTGTACAAGCGTCTTAGGAAAAATCCTCCTGCATGGAATGAAGAAATGAGTCAAGTCATTATAAAAGTCAAAAGCATTGTCAAGAGTCTCCCTTATCTAGGAATACCAAATCCCTTTGCATCTTTAATAGTTGAGACTGATGCCTCTGATTATGGCTACGGTGGAATTTTAAAACAAATTCTTCCAGAATCTATAAAAGAACAAGTGGTTAGATATCATTCCGGTATCTGGCATCCAGCTCAGCAAAAATATTCAACAATTAAAAAAGAGATCTTATCTATAGTGCTATGTATCACAAAATTGCAAGATGACTTGTTTAATAAAAAAAATTTAGTACGAACTGATTGCAAAGCAGCACCTCATGTTTTACAAAATGATGTAAAAAATCTTGTTTCAAAACATTATCTTTGCTAGATAGCAAGCGATCTTATCTTGTTTTGATTTTGAAATAAAATACATAAAATGAGATAAGAATGCCCTTCCAGACTTTCTTACAAGAGAATTCTTGCAGGGCTCTATTCAGAATGAGTCAGAACCTAAATACGAGAGATAATTATGGTCCCCTACAGAACCATAAAAAAGAATTTGTATTAGCTTTGTCATCGAAACCTCTGACTATGTCACAGGTTATTAAAAGCTCAATGATATCAAGCAATAAAAACTCTATTGATAAAAACTCTAATGATATAGCTTCTCAGCATGAATACCATACACTTCAACCAATCATGCCTTCTCAATTGTTCGTAACCAAACCCACATATAAAGACCATCCTTATATAGAAAAACCTAATTCATTACCTGTAATAGCTATAGAAAAAGAGTGGTTCACCTTAGATAGAAAAATCATGTAGAGACACATATTTCCAAAACCTTTCCATTATCTACCAGTTCATCCTCAGAAAACCCAAAATTTTATGAATATATCCTTGTTGATACAGAGTCAGTAGAGATAACTCATATTTGATAAAAACGACCCCAATAGGATTTCCCACTCCAAACTAAAAATTATAAAGGTCTTATCCTTGAAAGACTGGAATCAGCCCCTTCTCCAAGTAAAAGAATTTACCCCAGACTTTGAACCTCAATATTATAATTATTTTGAGTATATACAAGCCTGGCATCATGTACTAGGCTTCTCTCCAAGCCCTTATTCATGGTTCTTTTGGTTTAAAAAAGGAATCTCTTTACAATTCCCTAAATGGTTCTTAAATGATTTTTGGATTTCGGTCTAATTCTAGCCATCTTTCCAAAATAAGCAACAATGGGATATGAATATTGAAAAGCTAAGACATCATTCACACAAGAAATGAAGATGATCTCATTTATCGCATGTCTAGGAGTCACTTGGATAATGCAATGAGATTATAGTTCAACAAAAATGGAAGAACATAATAGTATTCAATTTCTTGTAAAAATCATCAAAGTAAGATGATGGGGAATATTTGATTTAAATTTAGTTAGTAAAAGCGCTATTGATTCGTGGATATTCATTTCACATGAAAAAAGATCTCACTCTTCTACTATTTCTCCAAGTACATCTAAGAAAAGTGAAAATGAAAGAGAAGCTCAGTTCTTAGCACAGAAAAAGCAATTACTAGCAGTTTTAGTAGCGGCTACATTAGAAGAAGAAATTCAAGAACAAATCAAAGCAATATCGGCCAAATCAGAAGAAGACGAAGAAATCAATTTAAGTCCAGGACATTATTTTAAAAATACGAAAGATCAGTACAAAAAAAAAGCTTCGAGATAAGAATCTTTGAACCAGCTAAAAGCAAGTGTCGGTAGCATCTCCAAATAGTAAAAGCAGAACAAGACAAGCCCAGAATCATTTCAAGAACAATTATTACCAACAAATGTCAAAAAGCCTAGTAAAAATTATCAAAAGGTTAAGGAGATAACTTTGTCTTAAAGATATAGTTGTCATGATTGTAATATCAACTTTTAGGTGTCACGAGAAATTCTTGATATAATAGTAGATATTAGGTAAAATAGTAAAAGAAAAACCCTCTATAAAAGGCAACCCCTAATGCCAATGAAGAATATCGGGAAAAAACTCTCAAAAAATTTTAGACTAAGTTTTGAGTGATAGCTTGCACTACTCTTATCACTATATCTGAAAAACCCCTTGTATCATCTTCTGTACAAGCTCTTTGGAAGCATTTAATATAAAATCTCTGAAGTTTATCAGCATATTTTCTTGTAAGTTATTTTTATTTTATGACTCTTCCTTATATTTGCAAATTTAAAAGAAATATCCATTTTCTAAAAATCGAGTTAGATATAGTTTTAAATCACATAGATCAAGAAGAAGCAAAAATATATTATAATAGAGATTTGAACTTATTACAAGATTTATATTCTGAATTATTTAGAATAGTACATCTTTTAAACAATCTCGAATCCTTTTTAGAAGTTTTAAGTAGAGAATAAAATGGTTTTTACTTTCGTATGTAGATATGCTTTATATCGTATAAGAAAACACTAAAAACAAGTTTTAGACACTATTGAATTATTTGAAGCACACCATTTTCCAGAAAATCAAGCCCTTTTGGATCAATTATATGATATGTATTTATTTTTGGATAATAAAAAAGAAAAAATAAAAAAAAATTAAGTATTTTAAGCCAGAGGTAAATGTTTTCAGCTTATTATTTAAGATTAAGATTAAAAAAATTAAACAAATATTGGTTGAGAACTTTACAAGAATTATTTGAAGTAAATAGAAGACAATGTACTTTTATAAATAGTATAAGAGCAAATGATTTACACCTTAAACTTTTAGCTATTGAATATAAAATTAAGGTTATTAAAGAGTAATTAAAGGTTCTAACTACCTAGATAGATAGTTTATAAGTATTCTCCGTAAAAATAATTAATACAAGTTGAATTTTGTAAATAAACAATTATTTTTGGATAAATTTTTTTTAAAATAAACAATTATCCAAGAATAAAAGAAATTTTATACACACACCATATCTCTGTTGATGCCATTTAAAATAGCGATCTTCATGCGATGAAGACTAGGACATGACTATAGGCCACACACACACACACCATATCTCTGTTGACGCCATTTAAAATAGCGATATTCATGCGATGAAGACTAGGACATGACTATAGGCCAGAAGATCCCAATCCGTTCCATTATGTCTAATACAGGAACTTGCAAATTCTTTTATAGCAAGTAGTTATGGAACGTATCAAATTCAAATATATTTTCATTTGTATATTTGGCCAACTGTGGTTCGGATGTTTGCATCGGTGGCAATATCAATTCATGCTAAATTACTTATTCCTTATGTTTGACTAAAATTGAAGAGGGTTTGTTCAAAACGAGATGATTATGGAAACATTATAAAAATTTATTTGTGAATAAATCAAGCCCGTAAACCAAATCGTTTTAACTTTTAAGAGAACTTTTAAACTGGAAATAGATCCTTCATTAAGGATATTTTAAATAAAAGGATTAAGATTGGAAATGACTTTCTGTAGATTGAACATGACTCTTTCTATCAAAAGATAAGCCGCGATTAACCGATCAAAATAGGAGTGTTTGATCTAGTAATCACAGTTTATATAGAGACAAAAAAAAAAAAAATGAAAGATTTTGGGTTTTACATAATCATCGGAGGGTTTGACCAACTTCTTTTTGTTTGGTTGTTTAATTTGACCAATTCCTTTCTCCAGCATATTTTGAATAAGAACGTGTGTACTCTTGCAAAAGCATCGGTTGGTAAAAGGCCACTAGGCCAATTGTTGTAGGATTCACATTAACAAATAACGAGACAATGCATGGGAGCGCCCCATCCATCAATGAGAACTTATTGCTATTAGAATATCATCTGGGATTATAATTAATCACTTTATTCATGGATGAAATTTCAGCCTCAATGAGTAAGAAAACATATATAGCACTAATTTACATAATTGTTTTTATTATACCTTTTTAGTTTTTTAACAGAATAATGAATAATCAACAAAATGGTGCTCAACAACACGCAATGATCAATAATTTGTGGCGGGAAGTCCACCTTTTTTTTTTTTCAAATTTATCATCGCCATGTCTGAAATATTAGTCTAAAAATAAAAATAAACACAATTTTACATGCAACAATCAATAATTTGTAGTGGCTTTCTTTAATCTTAATGTCTCTGTCCATAGCTAGCCAATAGGCAAACTTTAGAATGTTAGCGTTCCGACTTTGTTCCGTGAAATACCAATTCTCCTGTAATTTGACCTTTGCAATGTTTTAATTTTTATAATAAAAACAGAAGAGGAGGCAAATTCATTCCCTCTTAATCAATATTTTTGTTTCTTTGTTTTTGTCTAGCACAAAACTTTACCAATGGTTCGGTTGCCGCTCTAACTTGCTCAAATACAAATATCAGAGGCTGCATTCAAGGCTGTCCAGTTAAACAGCTGTGCAACTGTCTAAGCTTTGATTCAATCTCTCATTAATAACTAAGCCAAAAATAGAAAAAAGTTTTAAAAAACAAACCACTAACTTCTTGTTTATTATTCCCTGCATTCCCTGTGCCTAGTTGTGCACAGAGCAATTTAATTTGAGACTAACGTATGGTCCTGGTTGCACATGCAAAATGAAAGCAACTAATGCATATTTTTGGTACATTCCAAACCAACTGCTTTATAACGTTACTATTAATAACCATGTATCATTATGGACGGCAAGCCAGGTACAAAATTGTCTTATGGAATATACCTACCTATATAAAAGGCCACACTCAAATTTTAATTTTGTCATGGAACAATAAAAACAAGGTGATAAGCCTATAGCTATCTATAGTCAGCTGGCAAATTTAGCTCTAAGTAACAAAGTGAAAATTAAATGAATGTCTACCCTCCAAACAAATTAAATGGAAGTTAAGTGCACCTTGTTCATCCCCTCTTTGTTTATATCCATACCATATTATTTGACCTTGTAACTACCTATAATTTTTTAGTTATTATTTTTAATATGGAAGGGGTACTGAATGAAAGGACACCGATAGCAACCCTCATTCAGATGGTTGCTTATTCAAACACTTCATGCTTGTCCAATAGCTTTCTTCTTTTGAATATTTCAGGGAAGCAATCAGAGATGACTCTATCAGAATTAAGTTTTTAGTAGCCACCATGGGACGATATTTACTTTTTAATTTTTATTTTTGGAGTTAGAAAGCATTCTCAGCAGTTGAAAATTTACATTCAACAGCCATTGACTAAGTAAAATGCATTAGTTGGCCATCTTGAAGACGCGTCCACATTTCTCGGTTGATTCAGCTTTGTCATACTCTACCAAGGGTTTAAGTCTCCGGGGTTAAAAGATGATGCCTGAATCTGATGTACTATTTTTCTGCTTTGATTACTCGGTGATCCTTGCCTCCATTTGAAAGTTTTTGATTTTATTTCAGACCCATCCATCATCAGAAAATATCTTGAGTGATTAATGGACCAACAACATAAACTGTTTCTTCTACTGATGCTTCTTGTCCAAGTTCTGCTTGCAGTAGGACAGACTTCCAATCAAGACTGTAAGTTCAATGCAACTTTTGAGATATTCTGCTCTTCTCTTTCATGTTTGATGTAGATCCATCTCTTTTTTCTTGCTTATGTTCTTTCACATCTCATGAAAAAAGAAAAGCAAAAACTCTTTTCTCCTGCATATGGTGAGATGTGCCTAAGCTATTGTAGGCCTTTTATGCAAATGACAATATCAGAATTGCAGGAGTTCCTGGGAGGGACAGAAACAACATGATGTAGCTAAGATTTGTTTCTGTATCTGTTAGAAATGAGTCAGTTCTGTCTTTATCTCAACATAATGAATGTGAAAATCTGTGCTTTATGCATGTAAGTTAGGAAAGTGTTTACTGGGGGAAGATATGTCCAATCTGACAACAGGATCCTAAAACAGACCTTCTAAACATTTTTTTGACAGTTGACTTCTTATTTATATCGTTTGACTTATAAGCAAACCCAGTGTAGGTAATCATAGACCTGTGGCATTACTTACTGAAAGAACCTTTGCTGATAACAATATTCCTTTGGCTGCACCCGCAAGTTGGAATTGCTACCTAGTTTTAATTCTTTCATGTTTGCACGATCTAGGCTTTTAGTATTGTAAACTGGCTTCAACATCAACTATAAAATGTTTGACAAAAAGTGGTAAAAACAAAGGACGAGTATCATCTTTTGTAATATGTTTTCTTTTTGTTATTTGATTATTTAGTTTCTAAAATAGTTGTTCGATTTGACTATGACGATTTCATAGTAATCTGTGCTAGTCTGCTAGAGCTAAATGCAACCACTCTAAGAAGAGAGGGAGACTATTGAATATTGAGAAGTTATGCAGTTTTGTTTGAGAATTTAACCTTCCTTTTTTTTGACAATTTGTTTGATGTAATTGTACTGCTGCAGATACTGGCCTAGCAGCTTTAACTGGATTCTGGAGTAACAGACCACCAAGTTGGGTGGGAACAGATCCTTGCGGTAATGGTTGGGAAGGAATTCGATGCACCAATTCAAGAATCACCCAATTGTTGGTTTCTTTGGCTGTTTGACTCTTCAAATTGAGATCAAAGATTGTGTCTTACTTTCTATTTTTCAGGAAAAAAATCTGAATAAACCGCTTTTATTTTCAGGAAATTATTAGGCATGAATTTGGCGGGCCAGCTGTCTTCAGCAATCCAGTCATTATCTGAATTAGAAATCTTGTAATTTTCTATTTCTCCTATTAGTTAAACAGATTTAATTTTGTTGAGTTGCCATAAAGATGAGTTATTCAAATTCTCATATGCTTAAATATTTCTGAACTTTGTGATCTCTAAAGAATAACCATAAAAAAAAGCATTTTATTTTGACTAGGATGCAGTACTCATTTGTAGCTAAATTAATAACTGGCTGTTTTGTTCATGTAGGGATCTTTCTTACAACACGGGCTTGACAGGAACAATTCCACAGGAAATTGGGAATTTGAAACAGCTAAAATCCCTGTAAGGAAGTTTACTTAGATACAACATTTGAATATAAACATAATTTCTTTGATTGAATTCCTGCTATTTAATATTTTTTTCTACCGCTTTTACCTTTTTCTTTCCCTTACAAAACATAATATGCATTTTTTTTAATGCTATTTTCTTATTGTTTGCCAGGGCACTAGTTGGTTGTGGTTTCTCTGGTCCCATTCCAGATTCAATAGGAGCTTTAAAGCAGCTCACCTTTCTGTAAGGATCCCATCTTAACAATTCTGGCACTAAATTTTTGAGAAGGTCTGCACATAAAAATTATTTGAGACCAAGTTATTTCAATGTGACAAAGGATGATGCTTCATATGAAGTATCATCTTTAGTTGTGTGTTTTCAGTTCTTATCTTGAAGCTCAATGTTTCTTCTTTGGGCTAATTTGTGGTAAATTATGAATCACTAATCACCTTATTGCCCTTTATGCAGAGCACTGAACTCTAATAAGTTCAATGGAACTATTCCACGCTCCATTGGCAATCTGTCCAATATTTATTGGCTAGATATTGCTGATAATCAGCTTGAAGGACCTATTCCGGTCTCTGATAACCAAGGACGACTAGGTCTTGACCTGCTCGTTCAGGCCCAACACTTGTATGTCTTGTCTCATTATCAGTTGTCAGTTGATACTATTGCACTAATAATGTAACTGAATATGTTTTTTCATTGAATAATCCAAGATTATGTTCACTCTTTGCAGTCATATGGGGAACAACAAGCTCTCTGGTCCAATGCCAGCAAAACTATTCAACTCCAGTATGAAGCTAATACACGTGTAAGCTTCATTACATCCGATAGTATTTATTTTCTGGTTTAAAAAGCTTCAAAAAGTCAAAGTACCGTGTTTCAAATACGTCTAATTTAACCAATGAGGTGACTTTATCCCCTCTTGTATTCTTTTGTTCAGGCTTTTGGACAGCAATCAACTAGATGGTAGTATTCCTAACACCCTTGGAAATGTAGGCACATTGGAGGTGGTGTAAGTATCTTTGTCATCAGTTTCAAGTGACTACATTCAAACAATTATGCTGTCATTTCTCTGGACTTTCTCTTCACTGAATATTTTCTCTTCATGACAGGCGCTTGGATAGGAACAGATTAACCGGGGGAGTCCCTTCAAATTTCAAAAGCCTTGGAAAACTTAGTGAACTGTAAGTAAACTAAAGAAACATGTCGTTTTAAGCTTCACATATACGAGTCTGTCTGTAAAAGCTTTCCTTGTTTTTCTAAGGAATCAATTTTGCTGAGAGTAGGCATTGATATATTTTTGCAGGTATTTATCCCTAAACCAGCTGACTGGCTCTCTGCCGGACCTTAGTGGAATGGATAATCTCGTCTATGTGTAAGTAGTAAAGATGTGATCTTCTATTGTGTTCTAGTAATTGCATCGAAAGTTTTGGTTAAATATCAATCACAATAGCCTAGAAGACATGCTTGCAACACTTTTCCCTACACCTACATTTTATGCAACAACAAAGGTGCAAAACATAATCATATTACTCGTTGGTAAAATACAATGATTCTAATTTGCATACTTTTATGGAAATTTGTCTGCAGGGATATGAGCAATAATTCTTTCAATTCTTCTAACGTTCCTCCGTGGGTTTCAAGTTTGCCGTCTCTGACAACAGTGTATGTTGTTCCTTCCCCCTCACACTGCCTTTCTTTAGCTCTGCCTTTCACTCTGTGTGGAATGGCGTTTGTGTTTGATTCTCAAGATTGAAAGATGCTAATATGCTCATATGTAGCTAGCTGACATATTCCTTGGTTATATGAACAATGATGGTTATGAATATGAGGTGACCTGATTGTACTGAAATGTGGTAACAGGCTACTTGGGGGCAACCAGCTGAGTGGCACATTCAATCTTAGCAATGGCTTTAGCAGCAGTCTGCAAATCATTGATTTGCGAGACAATCAAATAACCGACTACGTGCAGGCAAAACAAAATATAAAATTTCAAGTGGTGTAAGCTTCACTGTTTATGATATTGACATAGCAGATTTTTCAATATTTAAGTAAGACTCAAAACTACTTGATTGTTGGCATTTATAGTCTGAGAGTTATCTAATGCTTTTGCAGGCTGGCTGATAATAGAGTTTGTCTTGAAAATGGTGCTTTACAAAAGAGTTACTGCCAACTTCCCCAAAACATTCAGCCATATTCAACACCAGCAAATAATTGTACTCCTCAATCTTGCAGTTCCGATCAGGTTTCTAGCCCAAATTGTAAATGTGCATATCCCTATACTGGAACACTGTTCTCCAGAGCTCTTAGTATGTCAGTCCTTAATGATGCTGACTATAAGGCTCTTGAGCAATCTCTGTTGGATAGTTTTCAGACGCAAAAGCTTCCTGTGGATTCAGTTTCTCTGAGTAACCCTTTGAGGAACACATCCACTGATTATTTTCAATTGACTCTGAGTATCTTCCCATCTCAAACTGATCGTTTCAATAGAACTGGACTTTCGAGTGTTGCTTTCGTGCTTAGCAACCAAATCTTCACGCCCCCAGAATTTTTCAAACCTTATTTCTTCAATGGTCTCAACTATGCATACTATGGAGGTGATTCAATGTCTCATTGTCAACTAGAAATGCCAACTAAATTCTTTGTCTCCTGTCTTATAATGCTTTTCTTCTCTCTTACTCTTTCACTCTTATGTTACACAGGTGAGCCTAAAGGATCGAAGTCATCACATACCGGTGTTATAATTGGTGCAGTGGTTGCTGTTTTGGTGTTTGTTGTGTTAGCATTCTTTGCAGGGATATATGCACTCCGCCAAAAGAGAAGAGCATTAAGATCTGAACAGATCAACAACCCTTTTGGTAAGATGTGATTATTGATGCAAGCTTGGCTTACTTTGTCCCTGCAAGGAATTATTCTAGTAGTCCTTTATTGAACAAATGTTATCTTAAATGCAGCAAATTGGGAACTGAACAAGAATAGTGGCACCGCTCCTCAGTTGAAAGGAGCAAGATGGTTTTCTTTTGAAGATCTGAAGAAATACACCAACAGCTTCTCAGAAACCAATACTATTGGATCTGGGGGCTATGGAAAGGTTTTCATTAATGACATCTTGTGACTATCTCTTCCTTTTTTTTATTTCTGAACAGCAGATTCCCTTAGTGTTCTTTAAATGAAGTACTTATATCTTTTCACATCTAAAGAATTCCATTTCTGACTCAAGCATTTTGAAATATCCAAGTATTTTCTAAAATCATTCTCTTCTTGTTTAATGTTCTGAAAGAGCTAATTAGTCCTCATTCACTAGGTTTACCAAGGAGTTCTTCCTGCCGGGGAAATTGTTGCCATCAAACGTGCTGCACAAGAATCTATGCAGGGTGCTCTTGAGTTTAAAACTGAGATTGAACTTCTATCAAGGGTCCACCATAAGAATCTAGTTAGTCTTATGGGTTTCTGTTTTGAGAAGGGCGAACAAATGCTGGTATATGAGTACATTCCAAATGGCACTATAATGGATAGCCTTACAGGTACTTCCAAATCTTCGCGATTCCATATGGTTACATACTCAACGTAGACTTGGAAAATAATGGAGGTGGAATGATGATAAATTTTCTTCACAAAATTTATACAATCTTACTTTTTTTTTAATGGATTTACTAGTCGATTATTAGACCATATAATATGCCCTTGTTAAGACTTACAGCTAACATGGCACATTTCTTTTTTTCTTTTTTTTTTCTTCTTTTCATTTTTGCTAATGCAGGAAAGTCTGGGATCCGGATGGATTGGATAAGGAGGCTGAAAGTAGCACTGGGTGCAGCCAGGGGTCTGGCCTATCTTCATGAGCTTGCTAACCCACCAATCATACATAGGGACATAAAATCAAGTAATATCCTACTTGATGATCACCTTAATGCAAAAGTTGCTGATTTTGGTCTCTCAAAACTTCTTATTGATAGTGAAAGGGGCCATGTCACTACTCAAGTCAAAGGCACAATGGTTTGTATAGAATGCTTTAGACCCCTAATTCATCAACAGCATACATCTTTTATTAAAAGGGATATTAAGTTTTATAGTGATCAAACTTCTAATAGTTGAAATGGTTCACCGCCTTTAAATTTTCATGCACATGACATCACCTTTTTGCAATGTAGCCATGCAATCAAACCAGTGTATTGCTCGACATCTAAAGAAACTTAAAAACTGTTTGAAGAAAGTTTCTGCATAAACAGAAATTTGAATCAATATTTTGACTGAAGTTTGGCTTTGAACTTAATATTTGCAAGAGGGATAGCTGAGCACAAGTTTGTTAACTTTTTTTCTCACAGGGGTACTTGGATCCTGAGTATTACATGACCCAGCAGTTGACTGAAAAGAGCGATGTATACAGCTTTGGAGTGGTAATGCTTGAACTAGTAACAGCAAGAAGGCCAATAGAGCAAGGAAAGTATATAGTAAGAGAGGTAATGAGGGTACTGGATACATCAAAAGATTTATACAACCTTCATTCCATATTAGATCCAACCATACTCAAAGTGACAAGCCCCAAAGGTTTAGAAAAGTTTGTCGAGCTTGCAATGAGGTGTGTCAAAGAGTATGCAGCTGAGAGGCCTACAATGGCTGAGGTTGTAAAAGGGATTGAGAACATAATTGAGCTTGCTGGTGTTAACCCCAATGCTGAATCAGCTTCTACGTCAGAAAGTTATGACGTACCAAGAGATGGGAATGTCAAACATCCTTATAGCAATGAAGATTTTAGCTACAGTGGAATGTTTCCAACAGCAAAGGTGGAACCTCAATGAGTTTTGGTATAATCTTCTTTTGTGAATCTTTTCCCTCTTCCGATGCAAATCATTGAGGGCTGGTGTGTCAAGTTTGGATTCAAGTTCCCTTTGGACCTCATATAATAGATGGTTGCTTTACTGTTTGGCTCTTCCTGAAGGGGAGAAGAGGAATGGACTTGCATTGGTGATCAATGCCATTTCCAGTTGTAGTCATGAAAAGATTTTGTCAATTTTTGAATGACTGTAATATTTGAATGTAAGTATATTGTTGAAAATTGAACCCTCAGAAGACAGTATATATGTCTGTTTTTCTCTCATTTTGTTTGGCTCCGTCTGTATTGTATATCTGAGAAGAGTGTTCCATCAAAACAGCCAATACAGCACAGCTCATAAACATACACCTGTAAGTATCTACAAAATAAAATATTATTTTTTGATTCTGAATGCTGACTACAAGAAGTAAGTTTGTGGAACCAGTAATATATCAAGTAGATGCATTCACCGTAGAGTGTATAAGTTGATGTTAGGTGTTAAAACCGCCTAAGCATACATCAGGCAACTAGTTCTGGTAGTCCCTCCATGGAAATAGCAAAACGCATTGATCAATTGGCATGACGTTGAAGGCATTAAATGGACAAGGAGTTGTTCCTTCAGTATATGTATAGACACAGGAAAAGGAAAGCTTCCTTATGGCTCTTCAGTCTTTAGCCTTTACGCAGGTTAAATTATAATTTTTTTATATATTTATGATTCAAACATTATTGAAATGTACTAAAATAAAATTTATTAGGAAAAAAAAAACTCAAAACTATGGCAACCTTTTGAAATGCCACATGTCCTCCATGCATGTGCCACCGAAGAGTTTAGCAGTGTCAATCTTCAATTTATTTTTTTTAAAAAAAAATCGTTAATTGATAAAATGAGTTATATTTATATTGTATAAGAAGTAATTTATTTATTTTTTAAGTCAGTTATTTTATAAGCATTGTCATAAGACTGTTTTATTGAATTTGAAATTTTTTTTTCTCAAAAACATATTTATTTATAACTGCGCCGAATCATAATAATAGAAAGTAATTTATTTTTTTAGATTTAGTGATTTTAAGTGTTTAAAGTAATTAAAAACTTTTATTTTATTTTACCAATAAGTTATGAATAAAATATTAATCTTTCAAATGAAAACATAAAACCGGGTTTCAAATTAATTTGATTTGTGAATGTTGATAAATATTTAAAATGTAAAATTCAATTAGTAAATTAAACAAGATCAACACAAAATATTCCTTATTAAGCAATTTTTTATATATTTAGTGTTTAATTTTAACATATTGACAATATAAAAATTATATATTATTATCCAATTAAATCTTTTTATTTATGTAATTTTTCAAGTGTGATATGAAAGATATTCATATTTGATTATGATATTACATTACATGATTGAATGACTATATAAGATTTATTTACAGTGTATAAAAAGTAAATTCTTATATTTAAAAAGAAAATATTTTTTAAATTCATTAACTATTATAAATTATATAAATATTATATACGAGTTTAATTTTGATATAAAATACTCTTATTCAATTAAATTTTTTATTTTACATGATTTATAAATAGTGGGGCAAAATTTAACTAGTAAGGCGGCTGTATAGGACGTTTATATATTAGTATAAGAGGGTATAAATACCAAAATACATGTCTATCAGAACCAACAGAACTTGTTAGGTGCATCTTAACAATAAAATAACAGCATAACACTCCTCCCTGGTGATAAACCAGCGGCACGCAGGGAAAGGATTTGGATACACTAAACTCACACAGTGTCACTGACAGTGACACCCACCCCTTTAATTTAAGGTTGTCACTGGTTTGTGATTGTGAACTCAAAGCATTGCTTGAAGTTGCAGTTGCAGCTGATTCCAGTAAGTATGAGTGAAACTGACCCCAAAAACAACTACCCTGTTCCACCTCCTTCTTCTTCTTCCTCCTCAAGTGGAAATGGAAGTGGCAGTGATCATCATCATCATCATCATAATGGTTCGAGCAAGTATTCAGGGCACGACCAAAAGATCCATTACAACCCACCAGACGCGGTGAACCCAGACGCTGCGACTCTGAGGGAGCAATGGAAGTATGCGACCAGACAGTACAGCAAGTGGTACTCCCACGCTTGGGGCACCGCCATTCTCGCTGGCCTCGCCTTCTTTGCCCTCGGCTGGGCCATCAAAGGGGAGAATCCCTTGCTCTCTTTCCGCTCCCAACACCCCTCTTCTTCTTCTTCTTCTTCTTCTTCTTCCTCCTCTGAATCTGATGCAGACAAACCTCGCCGTTGAATCTCAGATATGCAACAACAATTGTGACGCTTCTGGTACCTTCTCTTTTTGTGAAATTTTAGTGCTTCAACTTTTGATTTGATTTGGTTTGCGGTGGGTTGTATTGTATTGGATTGGGTCACCTTTGGTTTTAATATTTAGATTGGTGATTTGGAATTATGGATAGAGTTATAGAACTTGAACCGTTTTTCTCTCTCTCTTTTTTTTTTGGGTGGGTGGGGGTGGGGAGATCAGAAAATGGCAAAGTTAGTACCTTTGTTTGTGTCAATAATTCAGCTTTTCAGGTGTTTTGGTTTAAGATGTTTCGATTATTCAGCTTCTAGTATACTGTAGAGAAAGTGAAATATGTGAAGTAGGTTGCCGGGTCTAATGAATAGGAACTAGGAAGTAGTTGAAGATGAAATATTGGGTCTGATGGGTGTTAGGGTTCCTTATCTTCCAATGGTTTAATTATGTCCTTGTGAAATCTTCTCACAACGCTCTTCGGGAGTATTCTATGCATTTAGCCTTGGTGCTTTTGTTATCTCATATTCAACAAGTTATTCAATGTCCAAATCATATCTTTCACTGTATTTTGATAATTCTGAATGTAATATAGGTTATTTGCATTCAATATTCAATAGTCCCTCTTTCCTCGTTATTTTGGTGTGCTATGTTGGTATTTGATGTTCTGTGAGCTGACTGAGTTTTGGAGTCACATTTTTGAAAGCAAGTTTGGAATTACTAGATTACTTGTCTCTGCTGTTGGCCTTGGCTGCATATTATTTGCTGTACTCACACACAAGCTGGAATTAGACTATTTCTAAGCATAGCTCGTTTTCATTGCCTGTTTCCTATCATCCATAACAATGGACCTCAGTTTTATGATTAATATATATCATGAGATTATTTTTATTCTCCTAGTATAACTACTGCATGATTGGCTTTTATATCTATATTTCTAACATATCAAATCGAAATGAGTGGTAACCTACCTATCTATCTTTGTTCAAGTGATGCTGAAGAATGAAACAAATCCAATTGATGGGCTCATGTTCATGCTGTCTTGTTGAACTGTGCTAGTCTACTTAGTACTCGGTTGGTTCGGCCAAACCTAATATATTACACTTCATAGATGTTGTCTCGTGATTTTATTTTTGGATTGAAGTTGATTTTTTAATTCAGGTTAGAAGTCTGAAATATATTGAATAACTTTAGACTGACAAATTGATGATAAGTGAGGAGGGATAAACTGCAGAATAATTGCCTTTTTCTCTCATCTTATTTGCCTTAATTTTTTTAGACTGCAGAAAATAATGTTTTGATATCTTGTGCATGTTAAATCCTTCATCCGTTCATAAAAGCATAAATTGCAGGCGTCATTCACTGGAATCGGCAACATAAGAACTGTCTCTGGTTGATAATGCCCTGAAGACTCACCACTTTGATTGAAATGCTGTGTAGATGATACAGTCGGGCCACCTTTTCTTTTTTTTCTTTTTCTTTTTTTTTTGCTTATCTTAAATTAGTTCTTGTCACTGTTTTGATATGGATTGTATGGGTGAAGAATTGCTATACCTTATTTTGTGTTTGTGCTAAGTTACGGGTAAAAGTTTGTGCATATTCAAATGCTTCATCCCAAATTGCAATTTATGGGTAGTTATGGACTTCAGCTCAAGTTTGGTTTGGTTTGGTTTGGTTTGATGTTCAAACTTAAACATAGTTGACATTCATTGTTCTCCAAAATTGAGATTAAGAATTTAGACTCCTTCCATCTTTTATGTCATGGCATAATCTGACAAAAGAAATGTTCATGAGTGAATTCTGTACTGCTAAGGCTAGAATCCTCCACCTCCTTTGGTAGCAAATATATATGTTAATATGCATCTTTGTTGGAGCATCCAACGGGGCTACGTGGGGCTGTGGCGCTTGTGGATCCTGTTGGGCGTGTACAGTTTACGTATAATTGTTAGCAAAACAATAAACAACCAATGGAAATGACTGCTTTTGAGATTATCGCTCTACATCGAGTAGCCTTTGATGTGTGATCCCGTGGATATCAAAAACCCAGAAATCTTAATACACAATTGATATGGAAGATAGGATTGAAAACCAAATAAAATCTTCTGAGGAATTACTCGGCCTTGTGTCTCTGTCGAACTACGAGCGTGAGATAAAGGGAATCACTCAATCTGACAGTCAAAGTTTGAAAAAAAACTAGAGAAATTTCATTCAAAATTAAAACTGAGTCAAATAGTGGCTACCAAGTTTAAAGGTATTTATATCTCTTATTTAGATTAAATTAATTTCTTAATTCAACTAGATTAGGTCCAAATTACTATATTAACAATTGGACTTAACAAACATAAAATAAAACAAGTCTAGAAATGTTTTAAAATATAAACTAAATGAATCAGACTTGGCCCAACATGATCGGAATATATTATCAATATAAATTCACTAATAATAATATTTTGGACTGCCTATAATTGTCAATGGGAGTCTTGACTAATTCTTGATGCATCTCTTCAACAAATGATTTAGTTAAATTTCCAAAATTGTCTTGAATCTTTTTAGCTAACACCCTTGTGATAGGTCCCATGGGTATGCTACAATTTTCATCTGTTCTTCCTGTAACATCCCTTGCTGCTTCATGGATTGACGACTATCCCCACAAACCAACACGGATCTTTTCGTCTTTGTCACTCACGCCTTCGAAACTTCCTGCGAGGCCACCCATCCTAAAATTGCTCCAGCCAAGCGTGCTTAATCGTGGAGTTCTTTCATTTAGGCTACCAAAAAGAAACGATCTTGTTGGTATAGGTAGATAAATCAATTCATATAAGCCTCCTTAACTGCATTCCCATACCTATACAGCCTCGTGATCCTCATTCGGGTGTGTCGGTTCATTCATGTACCCTCCGCTTTCAAATCCGCCAGTAGCTCCTTGTCTGTGCTCCTTGCACCGGCAATCACTCCCCGACCGCAATCCCCGGGCGTTACATGCCCACTCCCGCTGGTTCGCCCCCAACCACACCGTCGGGAGAGGTGCAGGCTCGATACCATTTGTCCATCCTCCGCTTCATGGATTGACGATCGCCCCCACAAACTAACACGGTCTTTTTCAGCTTTGTCCTCACTGCACGCTTCTAGAAAATCTTCCAGAGGTCACCCATCCCAAAATTGCTCCAAGTCAAACACGCTTAACTGTGGAGTTCTTTCAGTTTGGGTTACCGAAAAGAAGATGCATCTTGTTGGTATAGGTAGTACAAATCAATTCATATAAGTTCTCCTTAATCAGATAGTCCCATACCTATACAGTCTCAGGATCCCTCTCATTCGGGTGTGTAATCGGTTCATTCATGTACCCCTCCGCTTTCGAAGTCTGCCAGGACTGGCGATCACTCCCCGACTTCGCAATCCCCGGGCGTTACACTTCCAGTGCTAAAATGTCCAGTTTGCTCTTCTAAGCTCATATCATTCCCTCCCTCCTCAAAAAAATCCGTCCTCGAATCTGCATCCATATAAAATGGAGAAAGGTCAGAAACATTAAATGTAGCAGAGACATGATATTCACGAGGAAGGTTAATTTTATAAGCATTGTCATTAATCCTCTCGAGCACTTAAAAAGGACCATCGCCCCGTAGACCAAGTTTAGATTATCTCTGACAAGGAAACCTTTCCTTCCTCAAATGAACCCAAACCCAATCACCAGGGTGAAAGACAACTTGTCTTCTTCCCTTGTTAACTCATTGAGCCGTCACCTCGTTCTTCTTTTCAATCAACTCACGTGCTTTTAAGTGCATTGCTTTAATATTTTCAGCCTTGCTTTTAGCATCCAAGCGAATAAGATCACTCAAGAGCAAAGGCATTAAATCTAAAACAGTTAAAGGATTAAAACCATACACAAGCTCAAATGGAGAAAACCTTATAGAAGAATGAATGGTCCTGTTATAAGCAAACTCAATACAAGGCAAACAATCTTCCCAAGTTTTCAAATTCCTACCAACAACAGCATGCAATAGTGTCCCCAAAGTTCTATTGACCACCTCAGTTATTAGTTTGTGAGTGACAAGTAGTAGAATATAACAATTTAGTTCCCAACTTGCCCCACAATACTTTCCAAAAATGACTCAAAAATTTTAAAATCACGGTCAGAAACAATAGTATGAGGGACACCATGCAAACGCACAACTTCCCTAAAGAACAAATCAACAATGTTTGTTATATCATCAGTTTTATGGCATGCAATAAAGTGAGACATCTTACTAAATCTGTCCACCACAACAAAAATGCTATTTTTGCCTTTCCTAGTTCTAGGTAAACCAAGAACAAAATCCATAGATATATCAACCCACAGATGGGTAGGAATTGGCAGTGGTGCTTATAAACCATGTGGCATAGACTTAGATTTTGCCTGCTTACATGCAATACATTTAGCACAAATCTTTTCAACATCTCTATGCATGTGTAGCCAATAAAAATGTTTAGATAACACATCCAAAGTCTTATGCACACCAAAATGACCCATTAAATCACCACTATGTGATTACCTGACAAGTAATTCCCTAACAGAACAAATAGGCACACAAATCCTATTGCCACGAAATAGAAAACCTTCATGCCTATAGAATTTGTTAAATGCGCCATGCCCACATGAGGCATAAATAACAGAAAAAGCAGAATCAGGGGCATACAATTCATTCAAATACTCAAATCCTAATAGCTTAGATGTAAGAGTTGTGATCAGTGCATACTTGCGAGATAAAGCACCAGCAACCACATTCTCTTTACCTTGCTTATAGGCAATCACATAAGGAAAAGTCTCAATGAACTCCACCTATTTAGCATGTCTCTTATTCAACTTTTCTTGCCCCTTCAGGTGCTTTGAAGATTCATGATCCATGTAAATCACAAATTCTTTTGGGAGTAAGTAATGTTGCCAAACCTCCAAAACTCGAACCAAAGCATATAACTCCTTGTCATAGCTGGAATACTTGAGGTGAGCTCCATTTAGCTTCTCACTGAAGAAAGCAATGGGTCGTTTGTCCTACATCAAAACAGCACCTATACCAATCCTAGAGGCATCACATTCAATCTCAAAAGTCTTATCAAAACTAGGCAAAATAAGGATAGGAGCAGAGCACAAAAAATCCTTTAAAGTATTAAATGCAAGTTCTTGTTCCTTTTCCCATTTAAACCCCACATTCTTTTTAATGACCTCTATGAGAGGAGCAGTAATGGTAGAAAATTTTTTCATAAATCTTCAATAAAATCCAGCTAAACTATGAAAACTCCTTACCTCAGAAGCATTCGTAGACATTGGCCATTCTCGAATAGCCTTTACTTTTTCATCATCAACCTCAATTCCATGTGCACTCACAACAAAACTAAAAAAGACAACTCTATCAATGCAGAATGTGCACTTTTTAAGGTTGGCAAACAACTTCTCTGTCCATAACACCTCTAAAACAACCTTAATATGCAAAATGTAATCATCTAAACAAGTGCTATATATGAGAATATCATCAAAATAAACAACAACAAACTTGCTTAAGAAATATCTCAAAACATGATTGATCAAATGCATGAAAGTACTAGGTGCATTTGTTAAACCAAAAGGCATAACGAACCACTCATAAGGGCCATATTTTGTTTTAAATACAGTCTTCCATTCATCCCCTAGTTTCATTCGAATTTGATGATATTTTTAAGTCAATTTTAGTGAAAATGCATGCACCATGAAGCTCATCAAGCATGTCATCTAACCTAGGGATAGGATGGCGATACTTTACAATGATTTTATTGACTGCACGACAGTCGACACACATCCTCCAAGTGCCATTTTTTTTTGGAACCAACAACACTGGCATTGCACAGGGACTCATGCTCTCCCTCATGTGCTTTATGGCTAGTAGCTCATCTACTTGTCTTTAAAGTTCCTTGGTCTCCTCAAGATTACTTTGATAGGCGGGTCTATTTGGAATACTAGCACCAGGCACAAAATTAATCTGATGCTCAATTCGGCGCAATGGTGGCAAACCACTCAGTACCTCAATAAGAAACACATCTAGAAACTCCTGTAACAAAGAAATAAAACAACTAGGCAAATTTGGGTTAAATTCAGTATCAAAGAGTAAAACTTCCCAAAATCGAATCATAATCAAAGCTCTCTTGCCTAAAAAAGCACTCTTTAAATCTCTCTTTTCTGCATAAAAACACAATTTTCTCTCAACTTTGTCATTCTTCTCTTTTCTATCACATTTTCCTTATTTTTCACTCACCAATAGGCCTTTGTCTGTACTCTTTTCACTCATGGCCTCTTGTCTCTCTACTTTTTCTGTGACCTCACTTCCCATATTTCCCAAAGAAGTTTGGTGAAACTTCACTTAATCAAGATAGACCTCCTTGGGTGATAACGGTGCAAGAGTGATTTTGTGACCATTATGCTAAAATGAGTATCGATTCTTGAAGCCATCATGTAGCACCTGCTGATCATATTGCTAAGGTCTTAACAACATGTGACTGGCTTGCATAGGCACTACATCACACAACACCTCATCAATATACTTCCCAATAGAGAAAGCAACCTTCACTTGTCTAATTGACCTTCAACTCGCCACTATCATTCAACCACTACAACCTATAGGGAATTAGGATGCTTAACACATTTTAGCTCCAATTTCTCCACCATAACAGTACTAGCAACATTAGTGCAACTCCCTCCATCAATAATCAAACTACACACCTTGCCACTAACTAGACATCTAGTATGAAAGATGTTTTCTCTTTGCTCCAGGCTATCCTCCTTCACCTGCAAATTTAAGGCACGCGTAGCAACAAGAGATTCACCTTGATCAGCATACTCCACAACACCATCAGAACAATCCTCCAAAGATGGCATACTATCATGGTTAGAATCATCACCCTGATTTGACTCAGACACAATATCACCTTCCCTAAGAACCATCATTCGCTTGTTTGGGCAATCAACAACATAATGACCCAAACCATGACACCGAAAACATTTAATATCTCTGTGTCTAGTAGTAGAAGAAGAGGAAGAGGAATGAGAAATACCTTTCTTCTTAGTTGAATCTGAAACCATCTTCTTGGAATTGGAGCTATCAGTTTTCTTTTTCTCATCATCATGAGAGCATCTTGAACCCCATTTTGAGGTGGAATTCGAAAATGGTTTTGATACCTACCGTTTTGGTTGCCTCTCCACCTTCATTGCCATGCTTACCAAATCTTTCATCTCCACATAAATGGTGCAATTCAACCACATCAGTTATTTTCTTATTAAGACTACCAAGAAACTTTGCCATAGTTATCTCTAGATCCTCCTCTATATTGGCCTTGATCATAAGCATCTCTATCTCTTTATAATAGTCTTCAACTGATTGGGAACCTTGAGTCAGCTTGTGCAACCTGTAATGCACCTCCCTGTAATAATAAGAAGACACAAATCGCTTCCTCATGACATGCTTTATAGCATTCCAAGTCTCAATAGGAGGCTCTCTATTTGTCACGATCCGACTTGGGAATGTGGCCGGCACGTGAGGAATCCCATCCCCACATAAGCCTTCTGGGTGACGTATCTCTCTATATGCATATAATAGCATAATATTATCCTTAAAACATGATTTTTCTTCTAATCCAATATCCATTTCTTTGTTCAAAACATATTATTTAAATTCATAAAATTAGAAGTAATTGATATTCAAGATCTGAAAATCCCCTTTTCAATCCATTCTACTAATCACGAAGTCATAATTATCTCATCACATAATATGAATTTTGATCTGAAAACATGTTTAACCATTGAAAACTGAATCATAAATACATAGCTTATCTATTACATAATCTGATCAAATTTCATAATTTGAAGTTCATACTTAGGTTTTAAAAACATATACATAACTATTTCGAATACTAAAATCTAATACAATATATGAAAATAATGCATGGTTTGGATCATGCCTGCACATCTATTGGAGTCTGCTAATACTAACATAAACCTATACTAAGCCTTACTCTAAAATAAGGCTCACCCTTTGAGAAAATCTTGAGTCAACCAAATTGGTGGGCGAACTTATACGCAACTATGAGAGGAAGGGAGAGGGTGAGTCAGCAGTTGATGAGTGAACTCCCACCCATCACCCACATGGGACAACCAAGGAATATACATATAATATCACACATGCAACAATCATAATCATTTAATATTCATTTGCATAACTATATATAGAAAAGATATCCTTGTATTTATAATTTCATAGAAAAGCATCTTTGAGTTTTCGCTCTAAAAGAAAATCATTTCTCATCTTATAAATTCATGAACACACAATTGTAATCTCACATGCAACATGAAATCATTTAAACTAAAATCTGGCGAAATAGGAAACGATGTTCTTGGTGAATAAATATATATATAATAATTGGAGCTGTAAAGTCAAATGTCCCTGGCGGACGAGCTGTAGGTACCTATCTAGGTCCCGTTATCTGTATCTGCGGTGGGGTGATATTGTCCACTGATAGACAATTTGGTACCAAGGTTAATGATCTCATACAGTCGTTAACTAACTGTCTATTTCTTGATCTCTACCGTCTAAACTAGTTTGACAAAACCATAACTGAAAAATGGGTACTCAGTCCCTGGCGAGTAGAGCCCCTAAATCTTAGTACACTGGGAGTTCTGGATTCACATAACTCTAACAACCTGACTTTAGCATAACTATGGTTGTGAGAATCATGCCCAAAGGATCACCTGTTTGTAGGCAACCCGATCTCAAGCCCACAAAATATGTATCTGGCAGTTACTAAGAATCATACTAAATTTCGTACCTCTTGATACCATAAAACTGGAGTTCTAAATTCAAATCTTAAACTACCATAACTTTTCATCTACTTGATAATCTAAAATCATAGCTCAAAGTACTGAGGTTCGTAATCATAAGAATCGAAAATCATTTAACATATTTATCCATAAAGCTGAGTTATACTCTTGTTCACATTTCTCTAACATATATATAACTATCTTGACTGAATATTCAAAACATAGCTTGAAATCTAAATCTTGAAAACATAATGGGATCATAAACCCATAAAACACATTTGAATAAAAAGCAACTAGATAAAATCATAAATTCTTCAAATAATTATTTTATTAGCATGTAAAACATTTTCCCATACACACAACACAGCAATCATGGTCCCATGGTTTTGTAAAACTCATTCTTTCATGATATTAGCATAAATCATAATTTTTCTAGCTTGACATAATCATGTAAAATCATATTCTATATTTTTTCTCATCTCAGATTTCATATTTCGCAGTTATCATGCATCAAATATAATCATAAATAGCTAAAATAAGGCCATGAGTATGAATCCACTCACTGTTTGGAGCCAAGAGTATATGGGCACTACCTACTTGACCTGGAGAGCTTGGAATGATATCAACAACTACCATAGAGTAACCATTACTCTAGATTAATTTCTAATGACCTCTAGATAGCTCAAACATAACCCTAACAACATTGGAGGAGCACTCCCACTTAACAATAATGAGAGAAACAACAATACCCATACTAAGAATGTGAAAGAATGGAGAGAAAATCTAACATCATAAACTTACCTTGATGATTTGGGGATGATGGATTGGAGAGGATTTGAGAGAAAAGAGGGTTTAGGGTGTGTATGTGTGTATGGGTCGCGTTTCTGCTTCTGTTATGTGGGGGGGAGGCTGATGGCCTTTTAAAAGGCCAAAAATGAAACAGCGTCATTTTTCTGATACTGTGCTGTCACGGGTTGTTTGCTGCAGCGAAGAAAGTTCGCTGCAGCGAAGAAAGTTCGCTGCAGCGGACCATCACTCACTGCGCGAACCTGTTCTACATAATTATGTAGCAATAGCACCACTCAAAGTGCTCTGGCATCTGGGTTGTCTCAGCACTCACTTAATTTTAAGTTAATGTCCCCATTTATTTTACTTTCTATTAACTTTAAAACATAAATGTAAATAAGGAAATACCCCCCATTTAGATTCAAATAAAATACCATAAAAATCAAAATCCAAACCAATCAAAATTCAAATTTTGAGTTTTAGTTCAAATCCGAGAAACTTTGTGATTTTCTAAACTTATGGGTTAAAAACGAAACATTTGGAGGCTTTATAAAATCTATTAAAAATCACCCTTTAACTTATTTTCCTTTGGGAAACAATTACCGAGACTTTTGATCCCAAGAATGTGGCTCTAACATATAGCCCTTCAAGGAGGTGTAGGATCAGGCTGGTGAAATTAGGACTCAGCTGACATGGGTGGGTCCCAGGGGACCTCAAGGCTATACGGAACTTGTCCACTGACACGTATACCTGGGGTATCACACCATTCCTTCGCCTGGACTTCATCAGCTCATCCCACCAAATTAGAGCATAATCAAAAAATTCTACTATAGCCAATCGAACCTTCTTCCCCTCAGAATAATTGTGGCATGCAAAAATCATCTCTATCTTCCTTTCTCATTGTAAATATGCTTCAACATCGTTCCTTCCCTTAAATGGTGGTATCTGCATCTTGATAGCATTCATGTTGTTGTCCAATTGTCCTTTATTCCCAATCTTCATATTCCCAACTAAATCATCATCGTCAAACTCCGCCTCAGAGTGCTCACGGTAAGAATCATTACGACGATGTCGATGCTTTGAAAAAAAACTTGCCGCCACCCTTGGATTTAGTTTGTGACACCCCATTCAGCCATGTATCCATATCATCTAATCTGTTTTGTATTTGTTGAAGGGTCTTCTGCAAGGGCTGCATGTCAGATATTGTATTATCCTCAATATCACTCTTCGATGTGTTACTAGCCATGTGAATGACTTGCAAATTGATAAAAGAGACAACCTAACAAAGTACTCACTCACGCGTTTCACTCAAAAGTGGACTTGCACTTAATATGACTTTTATCCTCTTTTAGACTCATCACTCTTGTCTTTTACCACTCTGGACCCTGTATAAATATTGTACTTCGGAAACCAAACAAACTCAAACAAGATAAAGTTTCAAGTAATATTTAAATGGCATAAGGAATAACCAAAGAACAGATAAAAAGAACAAAACCAAACCAAAAGAAAGAAAATAAATATGATCCAAAAAGGACAAAATAAACTAAACTAAAAAAAAATAAAGGACCCAGAAAAAAATGAAAGAAAAAACTGAATTTTGGCACAACCTTTGTTTTTGTGTTTTTTTTATTGCTTTTTTTCTCAAGCTCTATTGTAACCTTTTTTTCTCTTTTTCTTTTTCTTTTTTTTTTTGGCTGATTGCGCTTCTATTTGTGCGCTATACCTAGTGAAAGAAAAGACAAAGAACTTGAAATTAAAGGCAAACTAGACGTGATCAAGTCATGAAAAGGTCAGTGTTTTTTTTTTGGTAAACTGGAAATTAAATAAATGAAAATGAAACAGACAAAAATTGGAGATAAAAGAAAGAACCAACATGAAACCAAGGTGACTGACACGAACAGGTAATAATTTTTTTTTTGAAACTTAAGCAAAACGAAAACCTCAAAGCACTATTGATCAGAGAAAGAAAGAAAAAAAAAAGACGAGAACGATGATGGAACTGAGAAAGAAAAAGGAAAAATAGATAAATTGGAATTTACCTAGATGCCTAATGATGTGGAGTCTCGTGGATATCAAAAATCCCAACACACAATTAATATGGAAGATAGGATTGAAAACCAAATAAAATACTACAAGAGAATCACTCGATCTTATAATCTCTTATTCAGCTTTCTGATGCAACAAGATAAGAAAATCACTCAATCTCACTTATACGCACAAAGTTTTTGAAAAGAAATTAGAGAAATTTCATTCAAAATCAAAACTGAGTCAAATGGTGACTACTAAGTTTGGAGGTATTTATATCTCTTATTTAGGTTAAACTAATTTCCTAATCTTATTAGACTAGACCCAAATTACTACCCTAATAATTAGGCTTAACAAACATAAAATAAAATAAGTCTAGAAATATTTTAAAATATAAACTAAATAAATTGGATTTGACCCAACATGGTCGGAATATATTATCAATGAAAGTTCACTAATAATAATATTTTGAACTGTCCATAATTATCAATAGGAGTCTTGACTAATTCTTATTACATTTCTTCAACAAATGATTTAGCTAAGTTTTCAAAATTATCTTGAATCTTTTTAGCTGATGCCCTTATGATAGGTCTCATGGGCATGCTACAATTCTCATTTGTTCTTCAAGTGCTAAAATATCCAGTTTGCTCTTCTAAACTCGTATCAACCTTCTTTTAGGTTATTAGCATTATTGACTCTTGAACTCTTAGAAGCTTACGATGTACACATAAAACACATGAAATTTATTTATGGAATTTTTCTTTTCCTTCATTTATATTCCCAGCCAATCACACTTTAAGAATAAATCAATTACTGGTGCTTTTGCAAATTCTGAAGCCCATAAGAAAGACATTTTTTACGAAGTTTCTTAACCATTGATTTCAAAGATGGGAAGAAAGAGATTGGAAAACAACAAGAGGAAAATGAAGGGTGAAAATTCATTCAAGGAGTAAGAAACTTCTTATAACTTATTTCATAATTATAAAAGAATTTGCCAGCGTGGGGAAATCGCAACAAAACTTATTGCACTTTCAGAATCTAACTTTTAGAACAATGAAAAATAGATAGCATATGGCAATTAATACTAAGGGCGATCAAGCACAAAAAAAACCAGGGAAAGAACCTGAGTACACAAAAACTGCTCTACCAATATGCACGCATTAGGAAGAACAGACAAAAATGAAGAAAACAAGGAAAATAGTCGATAAATCTGAACTTAGATGAATGAATACCTTCATAAAACAACAAAATAGGAAACAAACAAAATGAAAGTGCATGTTTCATACACCCTCTCTGACTAATAGTGCAATATTGAACAGATTTCTCTACAGACAAACAGAAAGTTCAGATAGTGATGTTCTCTGGACAATCATTTTCATGCTATAAGTCTGATCTCTACATGGATATAAACAAGGCGTAGGTTTAACCCTAAACATAAAAGAGATTTCTACTGCATGTTCAAGCAGAGCAACATCCAGTGTTCTTCACAGCCGATACATCATCACGAGCCCCAACATTGATCGTTTGTCCTTTTGGCAAAGCTGCTGGATCATCACCTATTTCGAGTGCCTTCTTGCTCACAACATGATGGATCTGTGTCAGCGCTTCTGTGAAGGCGTTTTCGACATTCAGGGACTCGAGGGCAGATGTTTCCATGAAAAATGCGTTCTCCCTTGCGGCGAAAGCTGTAGCTTCTTCGGTCGATACTGCTCGCAAATGGCGCAAGTCTGCTTTGTTTCCAACAAGCATCACCACAATGTTGGCATCTGTGTGATCTCTCAGCTCCCTCAACCATCTCTCCACATTCTCAAATGTCACATGGCGGGTAACATCATAGACTAGTAATGCCCCAACAGCTCCTCGATAATATGCACTTGTAATTGCACGGTACCTTTACAAAGGAAAAGCAAACTAAGATGTTAACATGTGAAGTCAATAAAATACAGGATTGCGGATAGATTATTACTAATTCTTCATTTTCAAAGATCTGCATATCATTTTGTGCACTCCCCCCTTAAATTTATCCTTCCTCGATCAATCTGTTTATCTTTATTCGAAATATATGGCTCTCTCTAAGACCTTGCACACAGTACCAATCATTAGTCATCCTTGTAAAGATGGAAGTTAAATGTTAAAGAATAGTAATGGATCAAAGAAAAATCACTGATGATTTTCAACTTGGTTTAGATATTCTAAAATAGAATGGAACGAAACTGTTGAAGCCATGAAGGTGCTGTTTAAAGGCAAAACTGTTGAAGCCATGAAGGTGCTGTTTGAAGGTGCATGGCCAAAAAAAAAATAAAATCATATTAACACCCGTCACCCGCAGATGCATAACTAAAACAACCCAGTTAAGCTGAGCACTGAAACTACATTGGCAAACTATCAGAATGTAACATCCTTTTTATATATACTTCAAACATGATGATAATATTGACATGTTTACATGTCGATCTTAAATGCCTCACAAAAAAATCTATCCACATGATGTGAATGCCAAAGTTCAGATTATTTCAACAAGAATTACTCAACGCATAAATGCTATATGTCAATTTAAAATAAAAAGTACAAGACCTACAGGTCCAACGGCTAATGCAGCACAATAGTGATCTCCTTGTTCTCAGCATAAATGGAACAGGAAAACAAGAGCAGCTTAAAGAACCACATACCCTACCCTACCCATCTTTTCTTAGAATCAAATCATGGACATAACACATTTAATAGAATGAAAAGCAAAAATATATATTGGGCATCATCAACACACAAAATCAATGGCTAAAACATAATCAACAATGCAATCAATAACCCAATTGTAGCTTGAGGTAGAAAAGCAGGAACGAGGAAGGAAACGAATTCTGCACCTTTCCTGGCCAGCAGTGTCCCAAATCTGAGCCTTGACAACCTTATCATCTACCGTAATGCTTCTGGTGGCAAACTCAACCCCAATGGTGGACTTAGATTCAACGCTGAATTCATTCCTGGTGAATCTCGATAAAAGGTTAGATTTTCCAACACCAGAGTCCCCAATCAGCACAACCTTGAACAGATAATCGTAATCGTCATCAGCCTTATAGGCCCCCATTATTTGTTGCCACACACAACACACTCCCTTTTTCTTCTCTCTGGTGTTTGGCTAGAGAGAAAATCAAGGGAAGAAAAAATGATTTTGATATGGGCGTTCTCTCAGAGACTCAAATGTTGTGCCGTGAATCTGCCTATTATATATTAACAATCAAAATAAAAAAATCATGCCCTTTTTCTGTTTTGAAATCCGGATTTGGAACAACGTCAAGAAATAAAAAAAAGGTAACTTTTTGGTGACAATGAGAAGCAAATTGAAAGAGCAATGCTGGAAATGTTGGGTTCTGTTGTTAGTTTGCAAAATCGTGGGAATGAAATGAAATTATGACAACGGTGCCCAAAGTGCCAAACAATTAAATCTTTTTTTTTCCATTTTTTTTTTTGCCAGTTTGGTTACACTCCCAAATGAATCCCAAATCTTTTTCATACTCTCTCTGGCAACATGTGACAGTCACATTTTTATAATTATGTTCGATGACTAAGTTGTTAGTCTCATACACTTACCAGATTTTGACATTTTGTTACACCCAAACCAACTTGTTACAGCTATAAAACTACATTAGTTAATAAACAAGTTTTAGTTTTAGCATAAACAGACCTTTTAGACAATGATTGATGGCGCGACTGCGAAGAATTATTCGTAAAACGACCTAGTCAGCTAGACCAACATGTATGGACCTACGTCCCGGATTTGGAACTGTTTTCGTTTTTGTTGGCCTGGGTCTAAAACCCCGGAAGAAGAAAAAAACAATAGGTTCTATAAGCCCAGACAAAAAAAAAGGCTATAATCAATGCAAGTTATTGAACCCAAAACAAAAAGATGCAACGTGAATTTGGCAAATAAACAACATAACGTTTTTTTTTTCCAACTTTATTACTTTAAAATTAGATAAATACATTCGCATGATATGAGTTTGCAAAGTGCAAATTAAAGTAGCAAGAAGTCCTGGCGGTCATGATTGTATTGTGTGATCATCAGTCACGTACATATATACCCACAAGTGATGGTTCATGGAAGAGATAATATAGCTGCTATCGATATCCGAGATTAGAAGTGCACTGCACTAGTACTCCACTCGATCGACTAGACCTGCGTCTTAGTGCGTCAAGTTAAATTTTGGATGGGATTTGTCTTAGTTGTCCTACAAGAGCAGGGGCTTGCTTGGCGCTTTCATCCGTAATAATAATGAGCCATGTGACTACATCTCTAGGTTCTTTTGGTATATATGGCTGCAGGCAATACTGAGATTCTTCAAGTCTGCAGAGCACCTTTAATTTGCCATCAAGCTAAGCAAATAGTCTCATGCATATGATGGAACGGTTTTTGGGGACATAAGAAATTAAACCTCGTGCAAGGCCAGTTGATCTTAAGTAATATTTCGCATGCAACATGTTTTAAGCCAACTAGGCTATACTAATTTTTATTGTAAAATCTGAATTCAAGGGCGAGTTTAATTTGTGAGAGTTAAAGAATGTTTGGTAAAGGGAAGGGGTTGAAGAGTGAAATCTTCAAAGCTCTTCTCCTTCCATTTAAAGTGAACTCACAAACACACATTAAAGGTAGGAGGAGCTGCTCTTTTTGAGTCACTTCTTAGTTTGGCATCAGTGTTTTGCTTGAGATATGTCGTGTTCTATTCCTTTATTTGTTTGATTTCTTTTGGGTTTACAAAAAAATGTCAAGTTAAATAGAGGAAAATCAGTGATGAACCTAGAAATTTTTAGTAGGGGGGAAAATATATATATTCACAATAATGGATTTTACATAATTTTTATATTAATATGAGGTCAAATTTAATAAATAATGGGAGAAAAAAAACATATATATATATATATATATACTTTTAAATAAATTATAAAATTTTTGTGAGCATAAGCCCCACAATATTGTGTGAATAAATCTGTCCTTGAGTAAAATATATTTAATTCCCTAAAATATCAGTAAATAGCACCTCATTTTATTAGTTTCAAAATATACATTCCACCCCATCTTAAAGGCGTATTTGGAAAGTTGTATTAGATATGATAAAAATAAGAAAATAATATTATACATTATATTTTTATTTATTATTTCAATGCTTACAACGTATTGTATATTCATAATCATACCATCCTTACATTATTTTGACTTTTTATATATAATTTTAAAATAAAAATAATAAGTTAAAATTTTATATACTTACATTATAAAACAAATATCGATGGATAATTTTCCACTATGGTTTGATATTTTTCTTCATTTTTTATTAGTTGATAATATAAAATTAATTTATAGTATCAATGTAGAGAAATTAAACTCAAATATATTATTAAAAGATATATTAAGCATTAACAATAATTATTTTAAAATTTAAAATAAATGAAATATAACAGTAAATAAACATTTAGAATTAAATTAAAATATGTAAATAAATAATAATTATATATTTAAAATAAGTAATGCATGATGAAAAGTACAAGTAAGAACAATTAAAATGTTTGAAAAAAGAAAGCCCCTTTTTTTTACATTTTTTAATAACAAAAACTAATTATTAAAATCAATTGAATAGAATAATACATCAGGAAAAAATATTTTATATATTGATTTTAAAGAACAAAATTACCCAAATTTGTCAATCAGCCATGACAAAGATTTATTTGGTACATTGTGAGAAAAGATTTATTTGGTACATTGTGAGAAAAACTGCAAATTAAACGCAAAAAATATTTACTTTTAGTAGTCCAAAAAAATGCAATTAAGAAAGAGAGAAATCCTGCAGGCAAGAAGGACCCAATCAAAGTCAAGGTGACTGTTCCTTTACCTAACCCCTCGTGGCGGATGAAACCAGATGTGCAGATAATTAAAGTCGCTCTTTTTCCAGCACCATCATCCTCACCCCAACGTGAATTATATCAAAAATGTTATTCAATATTCAAAAATAACTATTTAATTGAGAAATTTATTTTATCACAATTAGATATGGTGATAAATTTTTTATTTTTATCTATCTATCTCTTATATTTAATAATAATAAAATAAGTACCTCACTTAAATATTTATTTTTTAATATTAGAACAGAATTGCTAGAATTATATTGGAGCCCGTTGCAAACAAAATGTCACATCCATGTGACCTGAAACCCTGGCAATCCAGAAAGTCTGAGACACTCATGCTTCGTTCTTATTTCCTCAACCATGCTTCCTCGCTGTTCATACATCTCTTAAACATATTAGACAGAGGAATAGAGAAAATACCATTCCCATCATATGAGCTTGCAATGCAATGCAAAGTGATCCATGATGAGAATAGTAGCCAAAAGCCATCGTGGCCATGATTGTATATATTTCAATGATCATCTCTCAATCAGATATATATGCCATATATATACGTGATGGTTCATGCAGAAGAAAACTGAACATGTTTGGGTGTGACCGTGTGACATAGCACAAAAGATTGGAGAAGGAAGGAAAAGAAAGGGATGTTTAATTTGGGTGTGACATAGCGTAGAGATTGGAGGAAAAGAAAAAGCTAGCAGTAGTGTGCGTGAGTGAGGAGTTTCAACATTTGCAGATGGATAGCTCGATCTCTCCCTTGACATATCCAAATCGCTCTGTCAAATCGAGGCATCAAACAAGAGATCAGATATGAAAGGAAACACTGTTGCGATCAAACTACACGTAAACCAGTTCAGCAACTGTTCATATATAATATGTGAATACAAGCTGTGACCTCACGTCAACAACTACTCTCCTATTCGATCTCTGTGTGCAGCGTGCTTGAATGAATGAATTTATAGCCTAGCTAGGAAATTGGGAACAGTGAGTGAGTTGAGAAAAACACACATTTGTCATAGTCCTCACCGATTTTGAACACGAAACTTGGTGGTTTTGGTGAAAACATTGGTACCATTCCGTTTCGATCGGGTCAGAGACCTTTTCTGGTTCGTGTATACAAGATGCGGTCTTAAATGGCATACAGTGAGGCTGAGACCTGTTCTCTTCTTTCATCAGACTCCACTACGAAATCTGGAATGGAACCCTTTCTTCAATTCAGTTCTTTGTGTTTACAGTTTGTTCAAAAGTGATGTGCTGTGTGTGTTTATATATACATGGTGGAAATATTATTAAATCATTCATAGCTTAATCTCTTTTCATCAACAACAATTCTTATTCTATATTGTAAACCATTCGTTTGATTTAGATTTTGATAGGATTACTTTTGAAATAATTGATATTGAAATAACTAATTTAAAGAGAATTGATTTTAAAAAAATTGATTTATATATTTGAAAAGGATGTGAAAAAGTGAGTCATAAAAAATTAATGAGATGAAAAAATAAAAGCCAAAATTTTTAGCTTGGAATTAACTTTTATGAGAGTGGAATACTTCTATCAAAAATGAAAATGACAAACCAAATATTTTCAATTTCCTTCAAATTGATTTTTGTCACCGCAAACGCAACCATTGTTGCAAACCAAACAAACTGAAAATCGACTTTAATATTTAGAACCAGCATATATTTATAGAAATTATTTTTGATACATTATCATTTTATTATATATTTTTATTTATAAAATTTTTAAGATAAGGGATGAATAAATCAAACAAATATTTTTACTACTATAATAATACATATATAAGTGAATGTTTATATAAAATAATTTATACTAACAGTGCGTATAAACTAGATTTATATTTATATTTATAAATTATAATTGAATTATAAAAACAAATTAAACACGTGATATATAGTTTTTCCCCCTAGACAGGGTTTGTGTCATTTCAAGATTAAATGGCTACAAAACTTTTTCGTTTGTAAGAGTTTTCACACTGACGTTAATAGTCTCTATATTCCTCAGGTCACACTGGGTATAATTTAGCTATGGCGTGCGTAAGATGTCACAATTTTATCCTAAATCAAAAAGTAACAATCAGTTATGAAAGAAACACTGTGTGCAACCCAAATTCCCGCACAATACGAACTCTTCATGATTGATCTCACCTCCATAGCACAAACAAATTAAATTGCAAATCACTTTACCCTTACGTTCACATTTAATGCACACACGGTTTTTCATGACAATCTCAGATTACCAAAAACTCATTTCGGTTGAGAAACAACAACAGCAACAACAAAAGCACATCCATAAAGCCACATATATCATATAAGGATAGTTTGCTTTGAACTAATTTAGGAGATAAGAAAATTACATATTTTGGTCTACAAAGTCATAGTATCCATACTTGAGCAATATAGACTACAGACCCACCTTAAGTCATTCTCATGAGCAGTGCCTAGAAACCTTTACTCATAACCCTAATGCTAATACTACGCCACAATGACAAGAAGAAAAGAGGGCAGGAAAGTGATAGAAACTAAACGAGACAGACGTAAAAACACCATATCTAAAACCCCTTTTAACTCAATCCCTTCAGCCTTCAACTTCCTAAATCTGCAAAGAGAAATTATATAAACATAGAAACAGTCAGCAACTAATTAACGAGAAATCTTCGGTCACACAGTAAGCAAGAAAATCAAAAGCTCATCTAAACAAAATAGATTTTTTCAATAAGTATCCTAGTAACAGTGTTTGAGGATGTGAAAAAATGTATGTTTGACATTGTTAAGTGTGACAAAATTTACATACCTATTATTTACTCACTCACTCCGTCCTTCAATAATAGTATATGTAAAAACAATTTTTATCCAAAAATAACTGTTTATTTCAGGAATCTAGAAATTATTAATTATTTTTTACAATAATATCCTTCTTACACAGTTCCTTACTTTCAAAATATTTGTTGCTTTTGAGAAGTACGAAAATTAAGATAATAAATATGTTGTAAATAGAATAAAATATAGAAAATAAATTAATATACCCCTATTAACTGAAATGCATTTAGAAAACTAATTGCAAGTGAGCAAAATTATTTATGGGTACTATTAAAAAATAAATAAATATTACATTGGGATATGAAATTGTTTAAAAGTGGATAAATATTTTAAAATATAAAATTTTTTAAAAGTGAATAGATATTATAAAAAGAATGAAGTATTATTGTCTCATTAGCAAAGAGAAAAGAGAAAAGAGAAATTAACAGAGAAAGGATAATTCAATAAGTTACTCTTAACTTTTTCTAACTTTAATTTTTAATTATTTTATTAACTTCAGTAAACATTTAAACTTTAAGATACTGGTTTAAGAAACCCAACGGAAAATTGTATGTATTAATGTGATCACCAGATAGTAAGAAGCGCCATGCTGGAGTGAGTGGAGGGTGACACCCCACTGGTTTGTGAGAACAGGATGACCAGTGGCGTGGATGAGCACCGCATCATCCCCAAAGGCCTCTCGCACATTGAAAGGTCCCACCGCCACCTCAAACGCCACATCATTTATGAACACAGTTGATTTTGCAGTTACAGCTGGATCTCCAATGCCTGAAAATAAAAAACAATACACCGAACCATCTCTCATGTGAGCATCGAAACACTTTGCTGCTACAAAGTCAACAACACCCAACTCAAGCCAACAAAACCATGCACACGTTGCACAGACAAATTTCTACTTGGTTTGGTACCCTCTTCCAATACACAATATTAGAGAAAGCCTTAAAACGTTCTCTCCTTTAAATATATATTTAATGAGATGCGAATATAATATAAAAAAGAATTCATAATCAGGAAGCCCTAAAGAATTTCTCTAACTAATGCACCATATACACTCCTTACATTACACATTCATACTTGGTTTTAAGAGAATCATATTAGAATTAAGAAACTAATCCCAATTAAAAATGTGAAGCTACAATCATGTGTTAGTCACTGGTTTCTTATACAGAGAGGGATAATGGTGCATTATATTGTGGAGGATTAGCTTTCCATATAAGCACAACTAAGGTTGATAGATTATTTACCTTGAACTTGAGTGATGAGGGGTGATGGAACAGTAACGGCGGTGGTAGTGATAGGAGGGACAACAGTGACAGTACTGTGAGCAGTTGTAGGTGGAGTAACACAGGAACTAATAAGCTGTGGTGGGTGGTGCATTATTTTCACGGACTTCTCATGTTCTTGGTCTTTCTTTGAAGCGCATGATCCATGGCTCATGATCTCACTAAGCAAGAGACTAGTGCAAGGACCAACGTGACCATGTGGTTGAGCTTGAACCACATTGGAGAGCTCAGAGAAGCAAAACCCTTGTGATGTTATGGTACTATTAGGAACTACTATTCCTTGACCGTGGTGATGTTGCACTGGAAAGAAGAAAGCCTCAGCCGGAGCAGTTGCAACCACCGGCAGCGGGGGTGATGGTGATGCAAGATTGGCCTCATTGTGATGAGTGTGAAAATAGGTCTGGTTCACAGAGGTTGTGGGAGAATTGGGCACCACATCGGTGACATTAGAGAAGCCAATGGAGAATACCTTTGTGGGTATTATTTCCTTTGGGGAAGATTTCTCGGAGGAAGAAGATGAGGATGAAGGTGCAGTGATTTGGGGGTGAGGGTGTGTAGCATTAGTGTTTTGTTGAGGGGTTTCTGGGCTGTTGTTGTGGTTCTTTGAGTTCTGAAGGTGGCGGAGCTTGTGCTTGCTCCTGGATTTGCGGTTCTGGAACCAATAGAAGACATTGGCATCACCAACTTGGCCATACTCCTGCAACTGTGCCCTTATCTTCCTTATCTCATCTCTTGGAGGGTTCACCATCCCAGAGTTGAATATCGCTTCCAGAATCCGAATTTGCTCTGGTTTTGGGTTCCACCTTGGCTTTGGCTCTGGACTTCTCTCTTCACAACCAGCAGCTGCAACAAAAAAAAACAAAAAAAGAAAAAAAAGTTGAAATTATTTTGTAAATGCCAATAAAAAACCTAGGACATACCTATAATTTATGTAAAAACGTCCATCTACATATCCGATCCCATGTAATAGCAAAGAGGAACTTGAAGTCTAAGATATTGCTTACATATATGAACTGTAACTGCTATGTAATGGACTACAATATGATAGGGTAGCTAGTTGATGACCTCTTGCTTCAGAACTGGAAAGGGTTTTCATAGATGTTTTATTACAAAGTATGGTGACGGGTGAGAGATACTAGTTAATCAACTATTAGGCGATATTGTTGAGTGTGACAAACCTGAAGAGTAAGGGCCTGATCTGTGGCAACCAGTAGAGATGAGAGAGGAGTTGATGTCATGCTGCCATTGATGGTGAGGGTTGCAGGGCTTGGACTTAAACATGCTTGGCCAGTGTCTGTTAGAAGAAGCCATGATAATGAATGATGATGATGATGATGATGATTGATGATAGGTTCTTGCTAGTGTTAAAGGAAGTGGTGGAAATTCCCGAACTGAAAGCTAGATATCAAGAACGGGCAACCAAATGCGATGAAATTGATCTAAGAAGCATCCCTTTTTGTTGCTCTGATCTTGCTTGTTAGTGTCATTTGAGCCAACGTAACACACCTCCTTATATAGCCTCTTCACCTAACCCCCGTGTGACTGTGTCTCTTACCATTCTGTTGCAATAATACCAGTAATAATGAAAAATCAGTTATCATCAGTCACATATACATTATAAAAATATAACATAACATATCAGCATCTCCTAAAGAAAAATATATGCCTATGTTGGAATCTAACATATTAAAACGAAAGATGAAAAGTTGTGAAATTAAATTCATTTAGAAACGGACGAAACCCACCACAGGAATCCCCTGTGAGAGAAAGATAAGGGGGGGAAATAAATAAAAAGGGAATGATGTTAAGCGGAGAGTACCATGTCACCCATCCCCTGCGCTCTTATAGCTTGCTTTTGTTTGCACAACTTTTGCATTAATAGTTCTTTAAAGTACAAGGAAATTTCCCCCGGATGAGAAGCAAAGGGAACATGGAAAGGAATACATGCTGGGGACTTAATTAGGAATCTTGTTGTTGCAGAGATGGCAGAGAAAAAGCTCTTAATGCTAGGGCTTTCATCACTGAGAGAGAGAGGGGGGTGGGTTCTGATCAGTTTGTCTCTTTTCTTTCACAAGATTTCAAGTCCATGGTAGAATAGAAGGGTGGGGAGGTTAAGTTCTCTTCATCACTTGGTGTATGTTATTAATGGGAGGGTGAAGAGTGAAGAGAGAGGGTAGAAATAAGTGTGTGGATTATTCTAATGGAAGAGGTTGTTGCTGGAATAAATAGGGGTTGTGGGGTGTGGAGGGGTTTCAAAGTCAAGAAGGTGTTGCGTTGTTGTGTTTGATTGGAAGGCGGTGGTGGGTTAGTAATTGCATGTATTATGGCTTATTTTGGGCAAAGTAAGGAGTGATAGAGGTTTGGATTGACTCGAGGGTGCACATTTATTATCCATTTAGTCATTTACACTTGCATTTTGGCTAAAATTCGTCCAAATAGGCCTTTTTTTTCCCACTACTTCAATACTCAAAAAGCACTATACTTCTAATTTGAGTGATCAAAATAGATGGGTGCATAAATAGAAGAGATTGACTCTAAATGCCTGCCAATAAATGAAATGGTTTGCAAAGATAGGTTTAGTTCATGAGTTATTGTGTGCTTATTTAGTACATGCATCATTCAATTACTAGTATATAAGTTCATTTTCGTTAGTATATGATTTGCAAAATTGCAATTCACTTTAAAGTATTCAAGTTTAACCAACCAATGTCTTTTGATGTATATGTCCATCATTTTAAATATTATATACCGACATATAGAAATGAATAATTGAAAATGAGAAAATGACGAAATTCTTATGATTGGATCAATTGATAACCTCCACACACTTGAAAGGATTTATATTCCTGACATGCACCGATGATAGTTTACTACAATTATCAAAATTCCAATTTTGGTGGGTTAAAATATTATCATGGAGCAAAATCATTGAACAAAGGGAGGAAAAAAAAGGCCTTGGAGGTAGAGGGAATAAACAAAGGCAGATATGATATAACGTACACCGTGGACAAAATGTCAAGATTTCATATGGTTCGCTCTAAGTAGCGACAATATTCGAAAAATCAAGTACATCCAATTTATTAGATTCTAATGTGCATGGTGAAGAAATAATGGTCAAAGCCACCACCTTTGATGCTGCAGGATATCGAGAAGAATGCATAGAATGCTAACGCTTAAGAAATGTATGTCCGGTACAATATAGAAGTTGCCCTCGTCAAGTTAATGCATCTTTGACATAAAAATATGTGACGGTAGAAAACAATCACAGCACTCAAGTCAAATTAAAAAGAAAAAAGATGAAAACATGAGGAACTATGTATTATGGAAAGAGTCAATGACAAAATTAAGGATTTTCAATTTAGTTTAATTTTAATATACTTACGGTGTGAAAATATTTTACAATATCATTCAATTGAGTTTCTTTATTTCTATTTTTTTTAATAATGTGTTTGAATGTTAACCATATTTGTTAATGTAATAATATATTATTCAATAATATATAATTGAATGGCTGTATAAATTTTTTTACACCATCAATACGTTAAAATTAAGTTCTTTTTAGTTCATTTGTTTTGTCATATAAATTATTAATTATTACAAATTTCTAATTTCTATCCAATCTGTCTTCAAATAGTCAAATGTAGACATCTAAGGCGAGCCCTTAATTAATTAATTAATTTAGAAATTAAGGAGTAAGAAGTTATATCCAAATGAATGGATATTCAAGTCATTAGGATTGATATAATATTGAGGGATTTAGGTAATATGCATGAGATTATAGGTTCAAATTTCATTATGATTATTCTAATTTTCAAAGTACAAAAAAAAATGAATGAATATCCTTAATGAATTATAGTGGAGATTCTTCCATAATGAAGGACGAAGGCGTCAGGGTTCAATCTTGAATGAGGCTTTTTTTTTCTTTTTTTTCCTTAGCCTCTTTTCTTTTTAATGGTGTTGAAACGCTTAACAAAAACTACAACATTAATGAAAATATTGAAATCTCGTTCGCACATCTAAGATATGAAAAAACACGTGCAAGTGACCGATGCCGATAGTTTGGCGTCTAGGTGCCAAAAACCACCACCCCAGGCACCTGCTGAGCTGAAAAATTTCACCGCACAGGCAGTGGAAAGCCATATTTGCGGCGGATGCTTAGCACTAGGATGAAGGCATTCCAAAAAAAATTTCTTGCAACTTAATTCTATTGAGTAGACAAATTCAAACATTTATTAACCACAACACATGCATTTTCAATTTTATTTAAAAATAAATAATTTTTTGGGTGATATATATACACATGTTATCGTATTTGGCACAATCTTTGTAGTATTCAATGATTCTAAGCTACTTAAATTGAAATACTTTGGTATTAAAGTGTATGCTTACTCTCTCCACTTCTACTTATTGTAAATAATTTCAATTGGCTTCTAATTAACAAATTGAGGAATTAATTGAAGGAAAACAAAAATTCATTCTTCCCTTTTTCACACCGCCTACTGTACCTAGACCAGGCCTTCTAAATAGCTAAAATTAAAATAGTTTAGTTTTTATACTGGAAAAGTTATACGAATATAATTCCCAAATTAATATACTTGCCATTTAAAATAATACTTGGGTGTTATGTGCATGATAAGAGTGATAGGGAAATATTTCAAAATTATTGAGCATAATTTCTGTTCAAATAGTGAAGTTGATAATAGAGAGTATAGTACGTAATTGCACGTATTAAGTCTTATTTATGGTGATTGTAAATGGCTTCATTCTGAATAGGACGGGGCATTATTAAAGCACGTGCAAGCTTCCCCCTTCTTTTAGGAGATTCAATGGATCAATGGATATAGTACTCAAGACTTGTTTTGACAATAAGAATAAGCTCATCAGTTCTTTTTCTTCGTTTGGTGAAAAAGAAATTATGATACAAGGTTACGATTCAGCTGTCATTCTCTCAGAAATCAGAATGACCACACGCTGGTTTTTGGAAGATGCATGTTGATGTAGCTAGGTTGAGACCCTATACTCTTTTTGCAAAAACGTGGCATGGAATAGACGTCCAGAAAAAATCCGCACAAGCATGAACTCATCATTATCAAGATTTTTTTCAAATAAATATAAGACTTACTTTTAGAACCCAATTTAGTCGAAGACAATTTTAGTGTGGGACGAATTGGTCCTCACAATATTAAAGTTGAACATTTAAAATTTATTTAATTTGAGTTTTTAATTTTAGTTTTAAAGATTTTATAAAGATATGACTGAAAATTAGATTTTATAATTTTCAGTATTTCCTTAACAAAACCTAACAAATTTTGAAATTAAAAATAAAAATTAGAAATTGAAAACTCAAAACAAATAGATCCTTAATAGTCTATTTATAGACAAAAAATATTAACAATATTAATGATAATTTTATTACCAAATAAATTAGTTTTTAATATTATTTATATAAAAAAAAAGTGTACATCCTCTGTTCCCTCCCTTCCTTCACCACCATCACCACTATCTCAGTCAAGGTCAGCAACTCTACATGACGGTGGTGTCACGAAGAAGCCACTGTAGATTCAAACCCATGATTTTTAGTTATGCACTATAAGCATTATCAAGTATAGTAGAATATCGTTTTGGAAGAAAACATGATTTTCAACCAACAACAATAAAGCCAATTTTTTTCCTTTACCTTTCCATGGTTGAACATTTCAGCAAGATGAAAGTGAAAAGGGAGGGTGAAGCAATAGAAAAATTAGTGGCCGGAAGAGAGAAGGGCTGAGCGTTGAAATGAAATTTAAAAGTTAAATAAGGATTATTTAGTAATTTTTTGTCATTTCAATAAGAACCATGTGATGGTTCCAAACATTGGGCGGACCAGGGAATAAGTTACCTCAGTCATGGGATTATTGACAATGATGACTGGGTTGGTGATATTAGAAGGTTGGAGCAAACTTTAGGACTATGTTTTTCTTTGATATTAGAAGGTTGACAACTAAGTCATATGTTATTATGACGTATTCAACAGAATCTTACTCGGACTTAATGTATGACTTCTTCATTGACTACCCGGAAGAAAAAAAAAGGTTCTCGGTTGAGTCTTTGTTGGTGAATTTTTCATAGATTACTATAGAATACAAGAACAAGAAAATAAAAATCATTGTTTACGTGAATGCATTTAATATAAAGTTAGTATATTATCAGAAAGCAAGAAAATACTAAACGTTTTTTCTTAGTATCTACAGAAATCTTTTCATAGGTTTCTGACATATGAAAGGGGGGACCATGCATGGCCAGCTCCATCTCTTTTCTCTTATCTCTCTCTCATGCTCTCTGTTTGGGGCAGACAGACAGGAAACTAGGCAAAAAATTGGGACTACAATCGCATCAAACAACTTTAGCAACTGAAGTAGACCTTCCTGATAGGTAGCCATTACTATACTCGTGCTTCATTAGGCAAGTGTAGTGGCCACAGCTCCGAGAGAAATTTTATTTACACTTACAATATGTATGAAACAAATCATGTCGATACACTTTTATATATTCTTGAAAAAAAATGTGAATTTTATTTAGTGTAGGCCTCATGATATAGGAGAGTTTATCGATATAATATTTCATACTTAAAAAAAAAATGCTGCTCCCCCAAACACCATTTGGCGTTTTGGCCATGAGTCCACCCCTCCTGCCACACAACACACATTATTTATTAATACACACACCCGCGCGCCTAGCAAATTAAAGTACAGAACGTGCGCACGTAATGTGTGTACCTTTGTTTTGAATTATGAAGCAAAATCAACCTACATATCCGTACACTTCCACATATATAGGCCAAGCCATTGCAGATACCCCCATTCTTTCCTTGCTATTTTCTCTATGGTGGCATTAATTATATCTCTTTGATTTGCACTTCTAGTTACATAGCTAGCTTCTATACCAGACAAGGGCTTGATCCTCTGCACCAATGCCCACGTTTATATTTATTGCTTTCTTTTTCTTTTTTTTTTCTCCTTTCTTTTCTTTTCCTTTGTTTCTTTCTTTTTAATTTTCCTTTCTAATCATGTTGCCCTTTTTCTGTTCCCACCGTTCTGTCTGCACCAAAAATGAGAGAAAAATCAGTAAGTGACCCTCTTCGTGGACCACCTCTCTACAGTCTCTAGCTCTAAGTTGAAGTTTCTTGTTGCCATTCTTTCTCCTGTCAAGTCACTCTGATGAGTGGTGACCCTCTTCTCTGATGGAACCTCTGTTGAAGCTTTTCTGTAGGTTTCTTATTGGTGGGATAACCATGATTATAGTTGGGGTATCACACAAAAACACCAGTTGTAAATGATTGGAGACAAAATGTCAAGTTTCCAACTCTCTGATTATTTATTTATTTCTGCTTGGAATTGGGGGTTTTACCTTGAGGTGAAAAGACAAATAATTAATTGTATTTCTCCCGATACGTTGTAAGTTGTAACATTTGAAAGTTGAAACTAAAGTAATTCAATTAAGCTAGTAAAAGATCTAATCACTAGCTCATTAATAGTTTAAGGTGTATTCTTAGTTACAGAAGAAAAAGTCTTTTATATAGTGTAGAAATGAGATTTATAATTTTTTAGACACAGGTTTACAATATTTTACTCAATGATTTATAATTTTCTCATGCAAGGTTTACAATTTTTTTTTATAATCACCTTTAAAAATATTTCTATTATTCACATACATTTACAACATTAACGTATAAGTTTATAACATTTTAAGCATAGATTCATATAGGTTTATAACTTCTATACTGTGTAGAAAATTCTTTTTTCTGCACTTAAAAATTCTCTATAGTTTAAATAAATCTTATCAAGATCTCATTTCACTATTTTGGTAAGAGAGAAAATAAAATAAGAGTGCCCCAAATTTTGGGGATCATATTATCCACCAATTCTCTTTTGGATTAAGTCGAGAACAAAATTCATTTGTCTTATTTTCCTGTCCTATTTTTTGTAATCCAATTAAATTTTATCACATGTAAAAAATATAGATAGTTGAAGATATGTGATTGGATAAAAAATTATGAGTGATATTATTATTATATATGTGTCAAATTTTCAATGAAGAGACTTGGAGTGAGATAAAAAAATAAGACAGGAGATTTGAACTCTAAGCGAAGAATCCTAAGTTCTTGCACTGATTGTAAATATACAATTCACTAAGATTTGATTGCATTGTTATGCTTTTATAAGAGATATTCTATTGCATTAATAAAATAAGAATAACCGCGATGGTGGAAGATGCAGATCGGTAACCATATATAAAATCACAAAACGAAGCATAAAAAGATCATCACATAAATTATGAAGAATATACGAGGTACGACACATATTAGGATTAATAGGAGTATGTGTATTTCATTTGTTCACATAAATTGATGAAGAAATATGACAAAATAAGATAAACGTGACAGGGTCAGCTCTTCATAAATGCTGATATGATCTGATTCTTGTGAGTCTCACCAAGATATATGAGAAACTCACGTAAAGAAAATATCGAATCAAATGAAATAGTCTTAACTCCTAACGTACTTATCCAATAAAGATCACTTCTATGCTTTTATAGGATTTTTTTTCACTTTAAAAATTATATTATTTACAATGAAATTTTAAATTTAGGACCTCATATTTTGTATCCAAGCTCTTTATCCTTAGACCAATTTTAATTGCTTTGATGCTTTTATTGGTTTTGAGCAAATGCAAAGTACACTGATCTATCATATGATATCTTTCGCGATCTTAACATTGATGGACTACTTTAATTTATACCAAGTTATTGTCAGAAGCTAAGACAAACATACTTTGCTAGAGTCAATATATATCTTCCCACATAAATAAAATAAATACTTCGTACCAATTATAAAACAGGGTGCTACTTGTTAGTAGACGTGTGGAAATAGGACGAATTTTGCTAGGTATTATCTTAAATAGACTGTGCTTATATATATTTTTTAAAAATGATTTGATTCTGAACTTATTACTTGACAAAAGCATTTTCTATAGCCTTAGTCTGAACTTTTTAAAAATTTGACCTAATTTAAAAATATATCTAAAGACTTATTTGATTATAAAATATTTTAAAAAAATTAAAACGTTCACTCTTAAATAAGTTAAAATACTATTAAATATATTAAAAAAAGAGTATTAAAATATATTAAAAGACTTAAGTAATTGAAAAAATATATTTTAAATAGATTAAAATATTTCTATAATAATAATAATAATAATTAGTAGACTAATCTGTTAAGTCTGATAGGTCAATTTTATCGCCTAAAGTCCAACCTGGTTAGCTAAGATGACATTTTAAAAAAATCTAACCTAATTTACTTATCAAATAGGTCAAGTTTAATTAGACTAAATATAGACTAGACCAAAAGCTTATGGCAAAAAATTTAGCCTACTTCCATCCCTACTTAGTGGAAGTAAATCTATCACCTTCAGGTTAACATAAACACAAACCGATTTATAAAAAGTGGAGCAGAATGCTTGATTACGTACTATTTCTTGTTTGCTTTCTAAAGGCGTTGAGCTCGCACGTGATATCAATAAATGTTTGAGATTAATCCAATGCAAAACATGAGTTGTGTATGTGTGTCGTAGCTAAAGTTGCGCGAACGACAGTCACTAAATGCTAACATGCACGCAGTAAATACACAATATGGTGATATTGAATGCTTTAATTTTGTTGCACATGCTATCACAACGGATATGAGGTCTTTGCGCCTTTGAGATGGCTAAGCATGCTTATAATATATGTTGGCACAGAAAAATTTGGGCTTAGAGACAGAAAGTTATGCCACCTATTGGTGGTGTAATATTTATTTCATGACTTGGAAAACCCTCTACAATGGAAGGAAATACTCCTACTATTTGTTTGAAGTTTGAAATATGAATAGACAAAATATAAGATGTAGGATATTTAAGTGAACATAACTAAGTGAATATCAAGATATATTTGTATTGAGATAAAAATAGTATTTTTATATGGTATAATTATGTAATAGAGTTATATTTTTTATGTCCCAATATAACTTATAATTTGTAACTCCTTGCTGAAGCCTGGCATCAAGAGCACTACACCAGTTTTTTGCATGGTGGTGGACTTCCTGTGCGCACGCTTCCCCACTAAAATTTGACAGAAGCAATTGAGTCTTGGTGGTAGCTGTAAATTGAATTGATTGTATGATCAAATCCCTAAAGTATAAAGTGAGAGGAGTGATTTTATATAAAAGTGAGATAAGCAAATCAAGAGTGTCATATTAAAATATAAAATCATATGATTTTTTAAATGACAATATAACATTTTAATAACTTGTATTTTGATCATTTATATATAGTTATACGATTTATATTTAATCTTCTTATTCTATATAGGATATGATGATAAAGAACCAGGTGAATTACTTGTTCTACTTGATAATTGAGTAACATTTTAGATAAAGATATAGAGCTTATTGGCAATGGAAAGTCTGGAACTAAAATATCACTGAATTATTGAATAGAACACAAACTTTAAGATTCGAATTCGTTATACTACTTTAAAAAGCATGGAGGTGCATAATGGAAACTTCACTTTGAAGTAATGCACTTAGTTGGGGGTGGTAAGAAGAATACAGAAACTGGGGTATTGAAATATTGATGTCACAGCAAAACTTGGATTTGAAGTAAAAACGCATTTATTTTGGATTGACCGAAAGATTCTGAAGAAGTATGCTGGGAGTACGTGGATATCCACATAAAAGAGGGGCAAAGAAGTTAAAAATAATGCTAATGATTTCATCATTATTGCGTCCCATTTACTCAATTCAATTGCGTGTGGGTAATCTCATATAGTTAAAAAAAAAATTACAGAAAATAAATTATTAACAAATAGTTTCGAGAAAAAGTTGAACTATTTAGGGCCTCAGCCTGTATTGGCTACAGCACGAAGAAGAAAAATCTCTATGTATAAGGTATATATTCTTAATTGTATCGAGAGCAAAAGATAATACTTTGATCTATTTATTAATTAATATATAAATTTTATGAGTTATTATTATCTCTCATCTCCTCTATATTTTTAATATAATAACTGATTTGTCAATTATTAATTGAAACAAAACACATATTTTATCTTTCTCTAAGAGCACCTAAGAATTTTTCCTTTAAAAACTCATAAATATAAAGTTTCAACGAGCCTAATAAATTGGATCAGAGCACTCTGAAGTCTGAATGCTCACACTTACTTTTATTTGTTCAAATAATACTGATCTCTCAAGAATATCCATTGTGTGATAGAAAGGAGATAAGTGTGATAAAAAGGAGATCAGTATAATAATTTTATAAACTCAAGAAAGATTAGTATAATAATTTTTTTAACTTATGAACAAAGTTTACAAATAGAGAGAAGGTAACCCAAATTACACCAAAACTCAAAGGAGTTTAGAGTAATTTACCCAAATAAATTTAAAGTTGACATATATTCAAGACATTTTTCACCCATCCGCTAAAATGTCGTACACGAAGAATAGATTAAATCTTCCTCAATTAAACAAACACAGAGCTAGGCCAGTACTGAAATGATATTAAGAAATCATGAATAATTGAATTGAAAGAAACAAATAGAAACTAAAAACCAGAAGATGTGGAATTGCAACAGATGGTTCGCACTTTGATATAAGAGAGCCCTGTACTAAATAATATGTGAAACCACTTACAAAAATACAATTGAAACCAACTACACATAACCACAAAAATTTGAGCAACTAAACAGTGCTGCAAAAGCAAATAATTAATTAATTCAACAGAATTACTCAACTTCATTTGCCACCGTTACATATTTTAGAATCACAAATATGATTGAAAAAAGTGGTTTCAATTCTGTTATATATATGTGATCTTGGGTGGAAAATAACTGAATCTGAAAATATTTAGAGGAAAATGCAAGTCCTTTTCTTGCGTGCCTTTTTCTTTGGCTTTGGTGGCCTCAATGCAACCTTAATTGCAGCATCAAAAACTGTTTTCACATTCTGAAACACACAAAGAAACGAAAATTAGAACAGAAAGTTGAGAATACTTACTTTCCAATTGGGAATTGGACCGAATCATAAATCACCTTAAACTAGAGCTTGAGCTTGCTTCAAAATATGCCTTAAGAAAGTTGAATGCAATGAAGTGCTGAAATTTACCTGTTGTGTTTTGGAACTGCACTCCATATAGGTGACAGCACCAATCATTTTCTTCAATTCTTCACCCTGTTATTCACAGTAATTGTAAAAACCATTGTCCCTGCGAAATATTTTCATATTCTATGTAGGCATATTTTATTATTGATTTGTTGAGGACATGCCTGAGATGTTGTAATTCGTGTGGCTCCAGGATGATCAATCAGAAATTGGTTGTCATCTCGCAAATCTACGCGAATAAAAGAGTTCAATGGAGATCAGTATTAGTTTTGAGATAGGTCCATCGAGGAAAGCTATGAATAACTGAAATGATAATTACCAACAAACAAATGAAAAATGTTGCAACATGTTGATGATCTTATAAATGAAATTGCTATGAAAGCATTATTGTAGTCAGTCAGCGAATAAAAGGAGTTCGAAGATGTAGTTGTCTTTTGGCTTAGTCAAAGTAATAATTGTTGTACATTGGTCTCATATTCAATATTTTCTGCCATGGCACACAACATACAATTGAAAAGATGTTGATGAGTAATGCATTCACTGAAGTTTCATAGGTGTATTGCAGCAGAGTTGCTGCATAACAATAGGAAAATAAGCTTCGTTTTTCGATGATAAAAGATTGAGATTGACAGTATGTATGTATATATATATTTGCAGAAGCAGCTTAATTTTCAGGGTATGCTCATTTGATTATTTACTAAGAATCAAAATCCAATTTGCTATTACAACAGAACTCACGAATTTAATGCTGCTTTCACGGAATTATCTTACCTAGTTTTGTTCCCACCAGCACAATAGGCACATTTGGAGCATAATGTCTCAACTCAGGTATCCACTGCTTGTTAAGAATTCAATAATTTTCTTAAAGACTTGAAAGGTGGCAGATACCAACTAATCTAAGAAAAACATAATAAAAGTTACAGAACAAGAGCAGAGATGAGAAACCTTTTTGGAGATGTTCTCATAACTGGCTTTACTTATGAGAGAAAAACACAACAAAAACACATCAGCTCCTCTGTAGCTTAATGGCCTTAGCCTGTTGTAATCTTCCTGTCCTGCAATCCACACATTATACCAATTACAATTACTGTGACAACATGTGAAATTTGACATAGATGATGCAATTATCTCAGAAACAAGGATGACCAACCCGCAGTATCCCATAAACCAAGATTAACTGTACTGCCATCCACCACAACATTGGCACTGAAATTGTCAAACACTGTGGGAACATAATCCTATCATAAAGAAAGCATAGGAGAAGAATATTAGCTTCACTATTACTAGCTCTTTAAATCATGCTTCACTTTCTCCTGATACATGTGCACAAATTAGAGACACGCTTTTAAAAAACACAGAAACCAAAAACTAACCGTGGGAAAGGTATTGCTGGTATAGGATATAAGCATGCATGTCTTTCCCACGGCACCATCCCCAACAGTAACACACTTGATAAATCTGGCAGTAGTCATTGTCTTGGGTTCTTCTTCTTCTTATTCTTCTTAGGACCTTAAGAAAGATTCTCTGCTTATAAACAATTGAAACAATAATTTTATGAAAGTTTGAAGTTGAAAGAATTAAAAAAAAAAAAAAAAGAAGTTAAAAGGGAAGGGTGGTGGCTGGACCTTAACAACCTAGCAGCAAGTCTATGGCCAACTTTAGTTGTGGCTCATTCAGTTTATCTAATTTAAAGAGCATTGTCCCCTAGGCTAGAAGCTGCTTTTCTTTTCTTTAAGTGCAAGGCCAATTCCAGAGAGGGTAACAAAGTAGGTATAGTGCTGGCGTTAGTTGGTTAAGTGTGGGGGAAGGGAGGGGGAATGAATGATGAAAAGCAAAGAAATTTTTGCTTAATTAACCAATACACTATGATGAAATGAAAGAACAAGTTGAGGTATGATATGGTGCAAAAGCAAGTCAAAAAGTTTGTTGTGACTTTGTTGAGGGGGTATGTCCTTTGTTTTCCCCAGTTACCGTTTTCCTAGTTGTTCTTGTTCCTGTGCTTATCTGGGCTGAGCTAGCATTGGCTTTTCCCTGGGTCTACTGTTTTTAGAAATGCCCAAATGTCAATGCCTTTTACCTTTTATTAAACATAAATTGCATTGCAGACTTCATACCATAAGAGCTGAATGCGATTGATTTACTAGGTAACTGTTAAAAAAAAAAGGTGCAAAGTGCTAGTGGTTAGTATTGCCAATTATGATTCAAACATATAATCTCTATCCAAATATTTGCTTGATGCAACCAAACTGATATTTCGTCAATTAACATGATGCCCAATTCAAGTAACACCATATTCATTCGTCCTTGTAAGTCAAATCCTGTCGCAATAATATTAATAGCATTTATGGAAAAAAGGAAGTAGAGAGATTTTTTTTCGGTCGAAAGGGATGTGTATATCGTTTAAGCTTAAAGTGGGCCCAAAGCAAGCACCAGATTTTTTTGTACTGGCTAAGGTCTGTTTGACTTCGGGCCCAACAACTAAAGCCCATTTAATTGGGGTGATTATCTTTTCTCCCCACAAACATTAACACATCCTGAGCAAAAACGAAAAATAGATCAACACATCCGGCGTGTTCTTGTTTTTCATTTTTAAGCCGACAAGTTTCTTGAACATAATAATGGAAGGACCGAAAATCAGTCATCCTACGCTTTTTTTTTATTAGAGTGAATATCTTACTTTTAAATTTTTTTAATTGGACTATTTAGCGCAGCAGGAATGAAATTGATCTCATCATGGTTCTCTCTTTCGTTATTCATTGATAAACTTACACACATAGCATAACATATCGATGATATGTAATTAAAATGTTAAATATAAGGAAAATGATGTCATTTTGGGACATATTGCATCCATTTTGGTGTCTAAAATTATATAAAATAAATCATTTCATGACTTGCAATAGAGATTTAAATAACTCATTTTGTATAATTTCAATAACAAAAAATAATTATTTTAAACTTCATTATGTTTTAGATGACACTCGTGCCACTTAATGTTAATATGTTATGTTACTGAGTCATGTGTGGAATTCTATTAGTGTTTCAATGATCAAATATATTGAGGGATTATGTGTTATTAAAATTTGGAGATAAGAGCGCATTTCTTTGAATTTTCAGGTTTTAGTTTAGGTTTTGAAAGCAGAAAATTGAAAGCCCAGCTAGCGAAAGCAGTAAAACATGCAAGAGTTTGATTTTAAATTTTTAGAACTAAATTGCCTTGCAAATTTTTCTTGAGAGACTACTGGCATATTTGCACCTTTTATTATTACTGTTTTCTAGTTAACATGGGGAAACATTTCCCAGAAAGAAAGGCAGCAAATGGAGAAACCATAAATAAAATTCATAAATTCAATGACTGGAGGTGAAATTAATGGAAATGATATATACTCCAAGACGTTGACGCATGGAAATTATTCTATCATTTTATTCCGTAATCATTGGTTATATTGATAGATAAAGAACAGCTGGGATTGTTTCTGCGTGTGACACCTTTGTGCATTAGTCTTTGTGTACGGATATTCACGAGAGGTTGGTTCTGCTGCCAATCATGCGTGTAGATTTTGAGTCAATGGCCCCTGCTTTTTGGTTCAACCCATTGATCAAGTTCTACTTTTTCCATTCATTCTGCTTAGAAGGCATGCCAAAGCCTTTTTTAGCTTTTCTCTCGAATTTTTTTACAAACTCGTTGTAGCACGTTGTGTGTGCATGCCCCCATATCTTCTCTCCATACGTTGGGATTAACAATTTCATGCATATATAGATTTTGCTTTCTTCTTTTTATTATCCTTAATTTTTTTTCCTGCTACATAATCCCTCTTTTGCTAGACCTAAGTTGAATTCTCATAGCAAGAGGATCCACTAAACTTGTTGGTATAGAAATTTAGAAGTGAATGATGATTTGGCCTTTTTTCAAGGATGTTGAAAACTAAAATCATAGTGCGTTATTACAATTGAAATTGATAGCACATGATTTTTGATCGACTCTTAGCTGAGATTCTAGGGAACGATTTGATTGCCCTTTAGAGTTTAGAGTGCATAGATGTCATCTTGAGCCATTAAATCGCTCACAAAATGAGGATCAATCTGGTGTAGAACATCCAAGGAATTTTAAAACAATATTCTGAGTCATTTAAAACTATAACAAGCAATTTCATATACTACTTCATACAACTGGCTATAAAACATTAAAGTAGCAAATGTTTTATTCATTTATTTATTTTTAAATTATTCAAATGTTCATTAGTGCAGCCTATTGTGTTTGGGAGTTTAATTCGTAAGCGGGCTCCCAATTGAATTCAACAACCCACTTCTTTCTAGATAGATTCACGTTCCAATCTGAACCCAAATTGGGCCAAGATACAACGGTTTGACCACGCATATACGTATGCTCATAGATGATGATATGTATTAGTTCAATAAGCAAACTATTATTAATTCTCTCTTACCCCTCTACCCAAAAATATAAAAGCAAAAGGACACGTGCAATATTTGAGTAAACCATAATTTTTTTCTGTGATATTTTGAATTTGAAATCAATTTGATATTAAAGAGTTTTATATTAATTTAGTCCTACCATTTTTAGTTTCGACACTAATTTCTAGTTATCACTCTTTTTATTTTGATATTATTTAGTCATTATATTTAAATAGAATTCAAATCAAATAATTAAATTAAAATTAAAATTAAATTGATTAAAAAATTATTAAAATCAAATTGATGTGAAATAAAAAATATTAATATCAAGCAAGTTATCCACTTTGCAATATTTTATCAGGGTCCAACGTCAAACTTCGAAGAACTTTACATTCGTTGAATGCTTTTCATTCAAATGGAGAAGAGACTTTGGAAAAGTGTCAGTACCATCAAACATTCAATACCAAACTTCGATTTGCCTTCCTCTAGATACTGTGCTGCGGGGTGTTGTCTCTAGATATGTTCTGGGAGCACCCAACAAAACGAGGAAAAAAAAGAGGAGAGATGAGTTCAACGTAGACTAATAAAAAATTTATTTTTCTTTAGTCAAATTTTCAAACCACGTGAAACTATTGTGGCAACCCACTAGTTTCTAGATAAAATTCTTCAAAGATAACATGAAGGTCTCCTCTACTCAGTTTCATTTTTCCTTTACTTCTAAAATGTTCAATGCTAATGCCTCTTTCTTATTTGAGCATGAAAAAAAACAACAAAATCACAAAAAAAGTCCATAAACATTACAAAATAAGATATCATAAAATTTTAAGTAATTTACACTCATCTCCCTTGAGATTTAATGTAAATACTTAACATTCCTTTATTTTATAAAATTATCACTAACCTCTCCTGAAATTCACTAAAATTACATGACCTCCCTGCAGATACTAGTTCGTTAGGGTATATTTGTGAGTTGAGATTTTAGAGGGAAGGAAAGGGAATGAAGGGTTTGTAATATAACTTTACACTATAAATTCTTTTTTTCTCTTCCCTTTCCTCCAAAATCCAAACTCACAAACATACCCTAATTTAAGTGAAAAAAAAGATATTATAGAATATATACATAATTATTAATAAAAAAATTATAATATTTTAATAATATTTTGAATAAAACTCTTTTTTATCACATAAAAAAACTTATAATTATATCTTGTGATAAAAAAAATGTATTCTAGTTAGTATATATGCCAAATATTGTTAAAATATCATAATTTTATCATTAATAATTATATATATATTTTTTATATTATCTTTTTTATTACTTAAAATAATGAATTAATATATATAAGAGAGGTCAGTGTAATTTTAATGAATCTTATAGGAGGTCAATGATAATTTTTTAAAATAGAAAAATTTAAAATGTAATTTCACTAAATCTTAAAGGATATTTAGGTAGTTTTCTCTAAAATTTTTCAAAAGTAAAGTCTTCATGGACACCAAACAAATACATAAAAAGGACAAGAAAATTTGATCATTTTTGTTTTTAGAAAGAAATGAAAGGGACGGAGAAAAGTCAAAAGCAAAGACTGGCATACTTCTAGACTTCTGGTTACAGTGGCCCCTCCAACTTTACTAAGCACAAGCACCCGATATCGCCGGGCGATGACGTCACAAACAGGGCCAGTCTTGCAATTATTCCAAATCGCTTACGTCATCGCACGTGGAAGCTTCAATGGTGATGGCCTTGATGACGTCACTCAGATGTTGAGCTGGATGCCCCCTCTAGCTTTTGCCATCGGATTTCCTACGAATTGCAAAGCTACCCGCAATCCCCAATTTTATGATATTTTTTAGTTTATTATAACTTTTATGTATAATAAATTCATCTAACAAATTTTTGTATTTTAACAACAAATGACTGTGCAGTGAACGGCTTCAATATGTTTTGAATTTTGTCTCCTCGTTCAATAAAAAAAAATTGTTTCCTCGTCATTAAGGAGGTGAGATTTTAAACCAGCAGATTTGATTTAATGGTGAATAGTTGGGATAAATACACAAAATTTTAGGTTTAAATCTCATTATGATAATTGTAATTTTAAAAATGTAAGAAAAAAGAGGTTAGATTTTTTTTTGGACCATTTTAATGAGGTTAGATTGGTTAGGCAGTAATTAAGTGGAGTTAGGAAAATTGGTTTTAGTAATTCAAGAGATTTAGACTGCAATGACACGTAGTGATGAGTATGGGTATGTATTATTATACCTAAACTCCAAATCCTAAAAGTAATTATGATATAATGTAAGAAATTTTTATTTCTTTCGGAATTAATTTTAAAAGTAATAATTGATTATCATCTTTGACAACTAAAAAAAATAAAAAATGACTAGAATCAATTTTGAGGTGTAAAATCAATTCTAACCCTCCAACTAAAATCCAAACACAACATTAGTTTTATCTAAAATGAATCCTACAAACCCAAAACCTATCCGACTAGAGTCCTAGAGCTCGTATATTATCAGTGCAAGATGGAAAAGTTGTGGACATGATGTCTTTCCGGAAACAAATTCTTTCCATATGGCATATGATTCAAATTTGCTTACTTATGAATTCCTTTTTCCATACCCAACAATATGTGACATGGCATATTCTTTTCCCATTTGTTACACTGCAAGATAAACAGTTTTACTTCTTCTCGCGTTTTGCTCTACGCTGATCCCATAAATATTTTTTCTTTTCTAAACTTGGGGTTTGGTGCTCGGTTACAAATGAAGATAAATTTAATTAAATAATTAAAATTGAATCATTTTAAACTCATATAGAACCGTTGATTTTTAGTAGAGTAAATCTTCAAATTGATTCCTGATAACTTTGACATTAAATAAGTTGGTCCCTAACAATTAAAAAGTGTTAACCTGATTTCTAACAATATCAAAAATAGAATATTTAGTAGTTCCTAAATAAAAAATATTAACCATATTAATGATAATTTCATCATCAAACAAACTAATTTTTGACATCATTTACACACCAAATAAATCCCTTAGGTCTCCCAATAAACGGACGACATGTCAAAGCGTGGGCTATCATGAACTGAGATTAATAAAGAGATTAATTATATTATTTGTTGTAAGATTTAATTTAAATTTTAAGAGAACAAAAATAAAAAGAAAGTTAAAAAAACCCACCAACTCTCCCCACACCTCATATCATCCCAATACACCACCAACCCCAATAGTAGTGAAACACGCACACTCTCACATTGGTTTCCCGCGAAAGAAGATGCACAATCGCATAACTCATACCCATTATGTGTTGAAGAGGACAATTATTGCACATAGGGACTTTTATTTAATCAGAGAACAACAAATAAAGCAACGAACCCTTGTGGTCCCTAGTACTGGCTGTGGTCTCGCGGCCATGGGTCTCAAGGTGCATGAGCGATGGTGATTTTCTGATTTTATTTTGTTGATTGATGATTGTGGTGTGCTCTTTGATTTTGGTTTTATAATTTTGTTGGTCCTTGTATTTCGGCTTGGGATATCATGGATGTTTGATGTTTCTGATTTGAAGAGTAAGGGGTGGAGGATAGAGAGCGCAGAGGGCCGACACCGAAGCTGGCAAATGAGGGGTAGAGGAAGAGGAAGTGGGCCACTCCACAAGACGCTCCGCCAGGAAGACGTAGTTGACGAGGACAGGCGATCGACGGCGGAGATTGCGACAGTAAGGGTGCCAACAGTGGTGGTTGGAATCGTCGGCGCAATGGCGGTGTTGGGGGGTTGCGGGCGCAGTAGGGAGTTGGAAGAAGGTTGTGATGGCTATGATTAAAACTGAAATTATATTTTAATGATAGATTAAGCCCCCTGTATGTGGAATCATACCGCTACGTTTCATTCACTCCTTGGGACACACAAGGATTTCATAGACGATATAGATATACGGACCAATTTGTTCGATAATTAAAATATTATTAACACAGTTAATATTTTTTGTTTAGGAATCAAGTGAACGTCCAATTTTTAATATTATCAGTAATTAAGTTGATATTTTTTACTTATCAATAATTCTGAAATTGTTTGGAGCTAACTTGCGCTTTCCTCCTTTTAGTATAATTAATTATAGCATAGAAACTGAAATTCTAAATTCTTTACCGATTACTTAAATCCTTTCACATCAATATGCCTTTGATAGTTCATATTAAACAATCCTTTAAGTTCGTTCATCTTCGTAACAGAATTCTTCGAGCCAAGGAGCATCGCTCCGCAAGAATTTGTACCGCATCTTTCGATGTATCTATCTTTTCACATTTTGTTTTGAGATTGTACTATTTTACCATGTGCCATAGTAAACCGCTAATTTTGTCCAATATTATATACTCTTTTCGGGGTATAACTATTTTCTTTGTCACCGTTGTTCATTTCTGTCATGTTCATGTTCCTTGATCTTATATTCTGTGGTTTCCAACGCTTGGTGGCACACCTGAAAGCTACAACATAAAAAAGTGACAGCTACATCGCACCTTACTGTCTAATAATTCAGTTCAAACAAGTTTGGGATACATCCTCTAGACACACTGTTAATTTTGATCCACTCACGAAACTTACAGTAGAAACTTTTTACTTGACGTGTCACTTAACTTTCGAAATTCCACAACCACGTGAACATCGACATGTTTGTAGTCACTTTCACAGATTAGCATCAACGAGAAAACACTTAATTGAGTGTTTGATTTTGTTTCAAACTCTACCCGCGAAGCAAGTTGAAAATAATCAAATGACCAAAAATGGGGAGCACTCTTTGATCCATGATATATGTATTATGTATTATGAAATATCAACACTAACAATTTGTCCTTTATGTAAAAAGTTTGCTGGCAAATTGAACTCGGACTGAATTATTGAAAGGAAGTCGCAGTCACTATAAATGTGTAACCATATTTGCTTTATTCATGTCTACAGTACCCAGTTTATTGATTTTTCATCAACCAAAAAAGAAAGTAGAGTATATATAGCTTCGTGCAATATTGTAAATACCAGCAAAACTAGTGGCAATTATAAACCTGTCCCAGCAAATAATAGATAAGAAAGTCAGTCAATTCTGTGTATAGTGTTCCAATAAGCTTCCTATCTCTGGATCTGGCGCAAAATATTCTATGTCCCCACCTACATGCTCATTTATTCCAAAGATATAAGCAAAGCCCATAGCCACTTGATATAATCTTCCCGTTTCTTCAAAACCATCACAACCCCCAATTTACACAGACACCCTCACAACAGAAACAGGAGAAACAAGAAAAGGAAGATCTAAGAGGGAAGAAGCCATGGTTTTAGTGTCCCCGCACTCCCAAACAGAGTTACCCTTCAATGAGAACGACTCACAGGACATGGTCATATACCAAGTCCTGAACGAGGCCAATGCTATCAGCAACACATTCATACCTCAGAGGCTCCACCACCAACAACAGCACCAATTAGCCCTCAATAGTGGGCAATATGGCATGGAACCAACAAGGAGCATAGCAAAGAATAAGCACTACAGAGGGGTGAGGCGTCGCCCTTGGGGGAAGTATGCTGCAGAGATTCGTGACTCGGCACGCCATGGAGCCAGGGTATGGCTTGGAACCTTCCAAACTGCTGAAGAAGCTGCCATGGCTTATGACAGAGCTGCTTTCAAGATGAGGGGTTCCAAGGCCTTGCTGAATTTCCCAGCTGAAGTTGTTGCTGCTGCTTCTTCCATGCAATTATCTTCTAATAATAAGCATGATTTGAATAATAATCATAATAGTAGCAACAATCAGGATTCTGATTCAAGTGCTACCACTAGCAGTTCTTGCACAAATTCTCAGTTAGAAAGCACAAGTAGCACGGTCAGTTAGGGAGCGAAATGGGATTTAGACAGCTGAGGAGGAATATTGTAGTTCTCTTTTGAAGTTTTTTTCCTTCTTCTCCTTTTTTTTTTTTCAAATGGGTTAGTTAATTTGTATCTGTCCGTTTAAAAGAGAACCAAAAAAAGGAAAGATTGAATGTGATACTTGGATGTTGAATCATGAATATGTTAAAAGGTCAGTTCCAATCCTTTTTTCTTTTTGGTTTAAGTGTTGTTCTTCTCTACATATAGAGATCAAGAAGTGATACATGGCATTACCAACAGTGATGCAGCAATTTAAAGTGATAAATCTTCAGTTTATGAAGGGCTTTCTAAAAATCTCGTTTGATTGATCTTGATATTGCCCGGAATGGATGCTATAAAGAAATTGATGTACTTATGTTTTTACACGAAAAACCAGTTCATAACTAGTTAAGGATCAACAATTCGTCAAGTTTGCCTTCATTAGCGGGAGTAATTGTTAAATGTAATAAAATCAGCATTTGATTAGTGTCCTTATGAAGCACATAATTTCGAGAGATTCGTGATCCCGATGGCTTCTGTCGGGTTTCTGGATCTTACAGGGTTTTAAAGTTGAATTGTCTTATAATATGTGTATTGTTAGCTAAAGGAAAAACCCATTATACATGGAGACAGAAACCCATTATCTATTTAGTTTCGTAAATAGATAGATAGATCATAGAGACATACCTTATGATGGTACTGCTGACATTGTAGATTTGTACCTTTCGTAAATACACATACGTACCCTGCCTTCCTACCATTTTCTGTTAATTTCACTTAGGCACCTCGACCTGTTCTGTTTTCAGAACAAAATGGAAGATTACACAGCCCACAGAATTGAAGTATATAAATTATATATAAATTTTTCCTTATTTTTTGCTGCTAAATTCTTACCTATTTTAAAAATAATCAAACACTTTTCATTTGTAACTTTTCTCAATTTTGTATGAGTTGACCGTACCTCTCTCGCAAATTTTGATTTAATTTGTTGATAATATATAGTTCAAGTTGCTTATTACCCGCTCACACTACGCATTAAAAAAAAATCTGGTTTTGCCTCTAGAGACATTAAAAGAAAGGGAACAAACTGAAGCGTTAAAGCAAAGGCTTGCAATCACCAACCTAAGCTTCCAACGTATTTAAATACGAAGCAACAAGCCAACAAGTCAATGCCACAATAAAATACATATACGATGTCTTTTTTTTGGTAATAAAGAAAATAAACGAAAAAGAACTGCAACAGGTCATACTGCAACAAAGGCAGCATCCCTGAAGGAGGTACATATACGATGTCTGAGTCAATATATATATATATATTAAACGATAAAAATTTATGTGTTTTTCATCTTAACATAACATTCTTATGTTAATAAGTAAAACAGAAAGATCGTGATCCATGTGTTACAATGTGCAAACTTTACCATTGGTAATTGTTACATATTTTAGATTTTAATTTTGGATATGATTAGTTATTCCTAAGCCATCATTGCACATTAACAAGTTGTAAGCCTATAGTACTCACGCCTACGAAATTTTATAGGGTTTATACTGAGTTGAAGATTGAAAAAAGAGCAGAGTTAGTATTTCAAACAATAACTTTTATTAACTTCTCTCAGTGGAGATTTTAAAATGACCATGAATGATTAGTTCAGAAAGAAAAAAGATTGGATTATTATATATTACTATAAGAAGGTCTACGGGCTAGGATATGATATAGCACCATCAAACTTATTTTTAGATTAGATTGAAAAGAAAATAAAAGAGTGGCTATGATATATTAATTGTTGATGATAATAGGTCATATGTGCCATGAACGATATTGACATGGACAGATTTTTATTAAATCTAAGGCAGACAAGATGGGCTTAAACCAGAACAACTTGTATTGTCCCAAAAATCATCTGCCATATGGCAATTATTTTATAGATAGCCCTAAATTGAGAAAATCAATACAGATGAAAAAACATTGGCATGAAGATAATGATGATTCATTCAGGATAATATTCTTACCCTTAAAAGCAGAAAGTTCAAAGAGGTCTGCAATCAAACATGAAATTGATTGATTACATAAAAAGAACAATCTAGTAAACTTTTCTCTGTTTTATAATGATAGAATCTATACAACACATTTTCTTCACATGTTCGGTATCTTCTTCTATTGGTTTTTTTATGAAAGCCTAGTCTGATGCACCCTTTAGAGGTGTTGATTGGTTATCCATTCTTTATGTTGATTTACCGGACCATGTGATGGCTATAAAAATGGTAATTTACTATACAAATTGGTTAGATTGGTCATTTGATTAGATTGGTTATCCCTTGGTTAAATTGGACCATCTGCAATCTTCAGGCCTTTTTGGTACAAATTGGTTATCCCTTCTTTATGCTGATCTAATGGACTATCTTACTGCTATGAAATGTGGTGACTTTTGAAGGCTTACAATATAACTGGTGACTATGAAATATTTTGGTTAGACTGGGTCATTGGACTAAAGATTGGTGTAAATATTTCCGTTTAACCCCCAATTTTGTTGAGCAAGGAGGCACACTTCTTAAAATAATATTGATTTCTTTTTATTACAAAGAACACAACTACACCAATTCACCTCACACTAGAGCACACTAATTTTTGCTCACCAACGCTCTTGCACACTCGTTGATTGTGCACTACACTCACAAGGCACTCGTACACTCTATCTCATTACACACAAGTGCACTTGATCACTCACTTATTGAAGCACTCACACACAATTGCACCTTGAGCCTATTTATAGGAAATACAAGGCGGTGGAATTACTTGTCAACACATTGACTAGAAGCTTCTAGCACTTCTTTGCTTCTAGGTGGCTCTTTTCCTTTTGCTATTAAAATATTGATTGGAAAGTTCTACTTAATTCTAATTAATTGCAAGAAGGCATGGAGACTTCTAGAACTTGTGCTGATTTTTCAAATTTCTACTCAAGAATTTGGAGCATTTAAGGGCATCACACTCATGACTACCTGTTGCTCATGTATTGATGGCGCTTCATGTGGTTAGTTATGTATTGTGGCCTTCTCATGAATATGGGGTCGCATGATACTTTCATAACTAATGCCTTTGTGTGACTTTGATGATCCTTTCTACATTGAGAGAATATGTTGTGGAGACTAGGCATTCAAGCAATCTATGGTTAAGGATATTTTTGGGTCTCTGTGTAGACCTTAATGGCAATATTGAAGGGATTTGTGATAGAAACTACCGATAGCCAATTCATAAAATCAAATGCCAGTTCAATTAAATAATTTACTATCTAGGAAAATTATAAATAAAATAGATGAATGCTTTAAGTTTAAATTAAAAAGAACTTGGAAGACTAAAATTAAATTATTGAGAAATACGGAAGGAAGGCTAATGTTAGAGATTGATTTCATTAAAGTTCTTTGAATTGCACTACCAAATTGTTAAGATCATTTCCTATAATTTTATTCTCGATCAAATTTCTCATTACTAATAGTTATAGCAAGATCTATTATAACTCTCTTAGGATAAACCAGATAGTCAATCTTTCATACTATTTTAAATTTATCCTGAGGATGAAAAATAAGAATTCATAAGGATCCCACAGATAAGCACTTATATCTTTGGTTACTTCAATATATGTTAAATTATAGTTTGATTTATTTTATAAAATGATATCTCTTTCCGCAGTATAAAACTATACATTAGTTAATGGGTGACCAAATCAAGAACAACATTAAGATTGTTAGAAAATAAAGAATAAATTAATATTCACGAGTTTTGAGAGAAAAGAAATGAAAGTTATCAAAGGGAAATGAAAGGTTTTAAAGGATTTCAATCAACTTTGTTCACGAGTTTAAAATTGATAAGGTAAAAAAAATGAAGGACTTATAATTTATTCTTACAATTTTATCATTTATGGATTAATTTAGTATAGTTGATATGCTTTATATTAATATTAGTTTTAAAGGGAATTCAAAAAAAAGTTGATATGCTTTGTAAAAGAAATCAACATTTTTGTTAGTTACTAACGTTTAAAATGCTTTATATAAAGATATTTTAAAAACATTAATAATATACTTTATATTCACGGAAGCTGAGACGAAATCATGAAGGAAATAATAAGTTGATTTAAAATTTAAATAAATTGACATAAATGGTATTTTAATATTTTAATAAATAATAATCGGTTTTAATACCCCCAAATTGGGGAACTACAAAATAAGGATTTTAGAGGGTGTTGAGAGGTTAGCAAAAATCCTCAAAAATGAGAATTATAAAAGTTGTCTTGAAGAAACTAGAAATAAAACTATCTATTTATACTTAAAAGTGAAGCTGAAAAAAATAATTAAAAAAAAAGAAAAGACTCAAATGTGCTTATATTCGTTCAAATCAAATCAAATGTTATCCAAAATTTCAATTCCCTCTCCTCAAATGATGTTGAAATCTTTTTCAATTATATCTTCAATGTCTAACTGCCTATCCATTATCTTATTATGCAAATCAAATTAAATTAGTGAGGATATTTTGTCAACAAATTGCTAATAAATCACCCACTAAACAAATCAACTAAGAATAATATAAATTGATTTCTTAATATAATCACTCAATAATAGCTCAAATTAAATGTAATTAGTATCAAATTACTTGGATAAATTAATTTTTTTTCAAGTTATCAACTACTGCTTTCTTCTTTGTTTCTTCTTTTTTTTTTTGGTCCGTTTTCCTTTTTATTGGTTTGTTAATTTGCTTATTATATGCTTTTGATTTGTGTTGATATATACTCTAATTCCTTTTGCTTCGCTCCGAGCTTCCCACAGCTTGCTCGAGCATTTCTTTGATCAAAAAGAAAAAACTTAACAACAAGCTTCCAAAAATCGGATCGGATATCGAACCTACGAGCATAAAGAGTTCGAGGCTCAAAAGTTCAACTCAGCCCAATCGTAATATAAGCCGGTATATAGTAAAACATATATTTATACAAATATATAAAAATATAAAATAAAATAAAATATATATCATAAAATAAATAAAAATTACATAAAGCATCAACAAAACCCATAGAACATAACATAATTCATCTTTTAATCAAAATAAACATTATCTATATAGATTAAATCTCTCAAGTTACTACTTCCTATATTAGAAATGAAAAAAAATAGAAAATATGGGATTTTAGGCCTTTTTTAAAAAAAAACCTAAAATGTTACCATTTTGTATTTTTTTCAAAAAAAAAACGATTGGACGAGTTTTTGGCCGGGCCGGTTTGCCTGATTTACTGGTTCTGGGGCAGTTTTTGCAAGGCGATTTTCAAGTCCAACCCAGACTCAATAGCAGGTCGGTTTCTGGTTCAACTGGTACAATTAGCCGGTTTGGTCCGGTTTTCAAAACATTGCTTAACATAGAAAGAACAATCTTGTCAAATTTTAAGTTTTATATTAGATTTTTTTATAAAACACTTAATGATATTTCAAAAACCAAATCAATTTCAATGGTTCAGGCCGTTAAATCATAAAGTAATCATATTTATTAAAATATTTTCTAAACCATAAGATCTAACACAATTGAATACTAACTGAATTTCTTAGTTAAGGGTATGATTTCTGATAATATATATAAAAAGGATCTTATACAAAAACAATTCCCATACACATTCCCTTCTATGGGATTAGTCACACCTCCTTAATCATCTACTCAACTCAGGGCCGTTAAATATTTTTTTGTCGATGTCTGCGTTAGTGGCCATATTCCCTGCAATCTTTGGAATATTTTCTCCTTCACATTCCGGGAATGTCAACATCTTCTCCTTGAGGCTTTGCACTGGGAGCATCAACAGTAAATTATCTTTCAGTTCAATTCCACCATGTCGCAGAAATGGGGCCATGTTATTGTCTGGTAGTCCTAAGTAATTGATTTAAAGCTAGAGGCTAGAGCACCACCAAAGCTACTGCAATAGTCTTGGCGCCATTCCACTGTTGCAAAGCCAAAAGGCCTTGGACGGTCCAATAATCAGGATGGGAAATGGTGGGCAGTTTTGGGAGGACGGCCAATGTTGGCTCCCCTCCATTGGTTTTGTCACTCTTATTTTATTCACCCTTTTACATTATTTTATCAATAAAAGTATGTAATTCTTACAATTATTTTTGAAAATAAAGGTCACAGGTAGGTAACACACCAGTGAATAATAGTGTAAAACTTTTACACTATGTCACAGATAATCTATTTTTCCAATATGTTAGCAATTGCCGACATGATTGCAACAGAGTCTGACGAATTAAAATAATACTAACGATAATGATAATGATATTCATTATAATGATAATAACGGGAGCATTATTTGTACTCATGCAACTGCACTAGTAAGTAGTTTGTGCATATTTTACTGTTTTTATGGAAAGCAACTTAAACAAGCGACTGTATTATTATTGCCGAGTTTCATTTTTAAGCGCAATAGTTTGCCATTGTTTACATTAACTCCAGAGTTTGACAACAGATATGACAAATGAAATACAAATTAGTAATAAATTGCTTCAATGTATCTATCCAGAACATCTTCTCTATAACTAATTAACAACTATCTTAGTGGGAATTCTGTCAAAGAGAAGATAACAAATTGTCCAAGTACTCACTTCCTAGGTCCTGAAATACAAAAACATCTAGTTCATTTTCTAGCATGATGCCTTCCAAGCTTGCCACCTTTTTCGTTGCAGATTGTTCCTTCATCACATCAACAAATTCTTCCCCGTCCCTTGATCCTCTCTTCCGGGAACTGCAAGAATTTTTCATGTTCCCTTTGTATGTGCAACCACAGCAACCCTCATTTCCTTCATGGCCAAATCCTAAGGTCTTTAATGAGACTGTCTCAATTGGGAAATTCAGGTTTGCCTTGGCGCCTCTAATCCTCAAAGCAGCCTTGTCATATGCTAAAGCAGCTTCTTCAGCAGTGTCAAATGTCCCAAGCCAAACTCTAGCACCTTTCTTTGATGAATCTCTAATTTCAGCTGCATATTTACCCCATGGCCTTCTCCTTACTCCCCTGTAGTGTTTTGTTACTGCCTTTTCTGTTCTCACTGAATTTTTTTCTACCTTTCCATTCGATATAGTGGCACTGCCAATTTCCAATTTGTTATTGCTAGAATCTTGATCTGTATTGCTTGTTGAAGTTGGTACAATAATACCATCCAAAACTTCTTCCCAGAAGTCAGCTCCCATTGATATCCATCTCCCTAAACTTGGAAGCCTTTGCAGAATTTCCATGGACCCATCTCTTCCATCAAGGTCAGGAAGTTCTTCCCATGAGTTGGAAGATTCTGCTGCATCACCACATGTTCTTCTGCCATCTGCTCTGTCAGTACTGCTGATAATTTTAGCCCATACGTTCTCAAGAATTCCCTCAGAATTTGCATGATGATTGCTATGAATGTCCATGTTGAAGTTGATATTCAAGTAAGTTAACTGGGGACAAGGGATATGAATGAAGATATATAAGGCTAGATATGAAGTGTGAAGGCTCTTTTGACAGCTCAGCTTTTGCTTTAATCTGATAAATGAATGGGATCCCAGTTGGAAAACTTGTAATACACTGACTAGCTAACTTCATGCAGAATTTCAGGATTTTCAGCACTAAGACAAGTTGAAACAAATTTGGGCTATATTATTTTATTGCTTTCCCCTTGACTTGTGTGCTTGTTCGATCATTTGGGAGTTTATGTCCAATGAAGATTCTGTATACTTTATGCATTGCATTGGAATAAATTCCTCAGATTTATAGATAAAAAATTATGAAACTGAGAGGCAGAAGCATTTCAAAGCTGGCAAGGGTGGGCTTTGTTGCTTTTTCTTGGAGTTTTTTTGGAGCAATTACCATCAGTTTTCACGTCTACTTTTAATTTAATGTTTTCTAAGTCAAACCAAAGCCTATTGCTCCCCAACTATAATTCACATGATATGCGAGTTAAACCACTTTAGTTGCTTTGCTCATTTAGCTTGGATTATTTGACTAAATGCTTCATATGATAATCAAAATAGTCTTTGTACGAAATCAATGACATCATTTGCTGAAATACACGGAAAATTACTCGAGTATCAGCGAAAAAGTGTGCATAAGGAATGAATGGATAGTTAAATAAACTACGATTTATTTATATCTAATGAAATTGACGGCATAACCGCAGATAATTAAATCCTTGGTCTAGGTGAAGTTTCTTAATCTAGAAGAAATAATCAAATAACACATAATGCTGAGTTTACTGTTTGTTTTTGAAGAATATTACAAAATAAAGAGTAGTTTAAATTAACTATCAATCACGAGGGAGATATGTCAAAAACATGAATCTCGTCATTTCATTACCATTTAATATAAAGAGTGAAGAAGACGTGAAGTTACATGTCCTCGAATGATGATTTTAATTTGCATTGCATGATAAAGGAGCAAGACCAGGTGTTTAGTTTTGATTGGATGCTCAACTTGTAAATATGAGAAAACACGAGGGAGATATACAGCAACACAGACACTGCTACGCACCAATTCTTTCTCGCTATCTATCAAAGATTTTTGTACCAAACAGGATTACTCTTAAATAAAATACTTGGCATTGAATAGCACCACTAATTTTCTTTTAATCTCACTAGTTGATGAGGCGATTCTTCCCTACGTTTCTATTTCAATATTTCATCACTTTTTTATCCCTCATTGTTCTTTGAGGTTCTCCACTGCACAAGGACATCGGTGTCCGCATGATTTGTCTAAGGATCAATTTTACTTCATAAGGTAAGGCAAAGCAACTATACCAAAATATGAGTCTATGAATCTATTCCAAATTAAAAACAAGGAGGCGTAAAGGACTACACAAAGAGAATTATTTCTTGGTGCCAAAGAATGAAGGGGGTTTGATTAAGGAAGTGATGATGGAGTAGTATATGGATCATAATACTATATAATAGCCACGCACGGTTGGGCCTTTAGAAAAAGATATCCACCAACGCAGCAACCGGAGCGTAAAGAGGCTTAGAGCACAAGCAAAACGTAAGCGTGGGCAAATGCGGCGCAGCGCTCTTGGTTCAATGAACCAACGGCCCAGGGATTGTGGAAACTTGTGTGTGCAACCTTCTTACCAAGGTCAGGGAATATTTTTCCATACGATTGATTGATTTGAGCCAATTCCAGATTGCGTGGATTTTATTTTGTCAAGAATAATAATAATAAAGAAAATCGACATGGAACACGCTTTCGATTGGACTTGGGCTTGCGCTAGCTGTTCTGTATGTTGGGCTGGTCCACTCAATTGACTCCGATAGAATGTGGTGTCATCCAGTGGTGACTAGAAGTTTCTCGAAGACCACATCAATTACTTAGGTGACTTTTGGCGTGGGCCTTGAATGTTGTGTGGCCTGCTGTGAACCCCTCATTTTTAACTGAGAATAGGCTATTTTGTGAGTTTATATTTTCGACCTAAAAAGTTTGAAAATTTGAAATTATACCCCCACTAAAATATTCAGTTATTTGCACAACGATATAAGGCTTACAGAAATTCGGAGAAGTGCTCGAATAATGTCTTGTTCGACTGAAAACGGAAGATGGACGTGCACTAGTGGCTAAGGACAAGGTCATTCGGCCTTGGAAGCGAAAAACATTTTCTCGTTGAAGAAAAGTAATATTTTATTAATGGATGGAGATCTCTTGCCCCTAAACAATATTCTCGTTTTTATCTCACCTATCATGTATAATCATGTAAGTAATAAAAGTTAAAAAAGATATAAAAATTTAAAATAATTATCAAATATATAATATTATCTTTTATATAATAATATATAATTAATGAGACATAATTTGAAAACATTATTCCGGTTGAAGAATAAAATTTGGGCTACCACTCAATTGAAAAAATTGAGTAAATAACACAAATTATTATTGAAGTTGGCTAATATACACTTTATTCTTTTTTTTTTCAAAAATTACACTCCACTCCACTTATTATATTAATTATTAATAATTAGTTATTATTGTTAAGATGATTGTGATGATGATGATGATAACAAAAAACTCTACTTTATCCCTCTCAACCATAGTTCTTGTGCCACTTTAGTCTTTAAACTGAAAATATGCAACATGATCCTAAACTTTTATAAATATGTATTTTATCTGTTAAATATTTGTCAATTGTTGATAACAGTAGTACATGTTTAAGAAAGTATAGTGGATAAGATTGCACTTATTTTTCTCTTTTTTTATTATTATTTTAAAGATTAAAGTAAATATGATTCAAAGTTTGTAGAGGTAAAGTGCACTTAATTTTCTACTAAGAATTGGCAAAAAATTTAACAAAAGAACTTAAACGCACATTTAGAAAAGTTCAAGAATCATATTGTATCTTTTTTACTTTAATGACTAAAATACAGATAACTTATAATTGAAGGGTGTAAAGTTAAGTTTTTAATAATAATAAGAATAAGAGTAATTTAGACCCACCTCCTCTAAAATTTAGTGTAATTACATTTAGCATTCCTCTATTTTATAAAACTATCATTGACTTCTCTTGAGTTTCACTAAAATCACACTGACTTCCCTTGTAAATACTATTTCATTAATTTAAGTGACAAAAAAAGATAACATAGAATATATACATAATTATTAATAAAAATTATAATATTTTAATAATATTTAACATATCAGTTGAACAAAAAAAAATTATCATATGAAAAAACTTATAAGTATAACTTATGAGAAAAAAGTACTTTTTTATCACATGAAAAAACTTATAATCATAACTTATGATAAAGAAAAGGTATTCTAGTTAATATATATGCCTAATATTGTTTCATTATTAATAATTATGTATATACCATATATTATCTTTCTTTATCACTTAAATTAACGAATTAGTATATATAGGGGAGTTCAGTGTAATTTTAGTGAATACCAGAGGATGTTAATGATATTTTTGTAAAATAGAGAGGTTCCAAGTGTAATTACACTAAACCTCAAGAGAGGTTAGTGTAATTTTCTCTAAGAATAACAGGATTCACAATCACCACTAGATAGTAATCCACAAAGATGCCCCTTGCTAACAACCCTCATTACCACAAAGGGGATAATGTAGATTGCCTTAGTAATCTAGACTGCCAATGATGAGATATAACCAAACATGATAATGTTGTAAGTTCAAACATTTTAAAGTCACATTATTAGTAATGCAGATAAATTAAAACTAAAATTAATCAAAACTGAAAGTGTTTTTTAGGTCTCCCCACAAAGTTGTAACGTTATTACAAAAAAAAAAAAGAAATGAATGAAGAAAGTGGCAGTGGCATTTTTTTGAATATGCAAAAGATTTTGAAAACGAAAAAAAAAAGAATAAAGAAAAGGGTGGGGTTTCCACCGTGAACATCAACCCAAACCCCATCTCTTTTCCTTTCTTTTAATTTTTCTCATCCCTTTTGCAACTAAAAAGCTTTATAATAATCTTTTTGTGATCAAATCTTGATATCCACTAACTTCCAAAACTTGAGATAAGTCTCCAATGTATGTCATTCTTATTTCCTTTTTGGTTGCTCTAAGGTTTATCCTAAAGTTGGTAAGCTTTTAAAAATGGTGGATGGCTACATGTTTGACAAACATTTTATTTATAGTTCTCACTGGATCCGTTTGACTCACTCCTTTCTTTCCTTCAGATTTTCAGGTTGTTAAATAGCAGATCTTGAGATTATTGTTTGCTCAGGAGATTCTTTTTAATAGGCCTCCATTGTTCGTTGAGGCTTTTTGGTTATTGACTTTAGTATTTGACAACTATAAGGCATAAGTTGAGTAGTATTTTTTATTTATGTATATGAATAAGAGTTTAAGTATGATCTTTTATATAACTAGTCCTTATCATTATGTCTATTACTGAAACTCTGGGAATGTGCTGACTGTTAAATTTGGATTATGATATTGCTTTATGTGACATGTTAAATTGGATATGTGGCTTGTTCAGGTTTTTAAGGGAGGTTTTGTCAGATTTTCGATAGTTAAGTAATTGGGATTGTAATTTAATTAAGTGGAATCATATCTTTAGACTTGCCTGGCTAGTGAGCTCATTTAGCCTATACACCAATCACGGTTTAAGATTGGGTCAGGATAAAAATGCCAATTAAAAATAAATTGATTTAAAGTTGCTAATTCAAAAAAAATTGATTTTAATTTTTTTTTCAAAATAAATTGATACCAACATTTAAATATGGATTTAACTTTGATGCACTAATAATATAAAAATAATTTATATAATTATGTATTGGCACATTAGTAAATATTGTTAACTTCTACTCTCACCACTTAAAAAATCACGTAAATACAGAATTTAATTAGATGATAGTATAAACTTTGTTGTTTAAACTATTATTGCATAAAAATTAAACTACTTAAACATTACCCTTATTTTTATATGAAAAAAAAGAAGTACTTTTAATTTTAAAAATAATAACAATGTCTAGACAAGACAAAAACTATTTAGCATGTAACAGGTTTATGATTCTAACATGACAACGATATTCACACCAATCCAACGGCTAAGAACAACATGTTTGTGGTGGTTCTCTGGCTATGAGGCCCAGGTTAAATGCGGCCTCAACTACTAATTGTTGAAGCTATGCTTGGTCTAAGAAGATCCTGCATGTAAAAGTGGAACTTTCTTAGGCCCCGTCGGCATAACATGGCTAGCTCCATGCATTAACTTGCTATCTAGGTTAAAACATATGACCAACAAGCAGTTTCCCACCAAACTTTGGAAGCGGCATGTACTCTTAATAGTTACTACTACGGACGATTAGGACAATACAAAGGCTGCAGTTGTGCTTGTAATTAATTTTTGTAAATGAATGTATAAATTTAGGTTGTATTTGGATAAATTGTGGCAAGAAGAAGAGAATGACATAAGAGAACTTATGCCCACATGTGGGACAGATAGATGGTTTTCGATATTGTCACTTTAAAATAAATGGTTGGCTAGCTGAGTATTTGAATGATTTAAAACTAGTTTAAATTATAAATTTTAGTCATATTAAAGTTAAACTATACATGATATAGAGTTTAATTTATAAATTCTTTTTATACTCTTGTCTAATCAAATCATCCAATTAGGATAACTTTTCTACTAGTAGGTATAAGACCAAACTATGTGATAATACATAATCAGATTACATATTGTTTTACATTGCCAAGCATAGAAATTAAACTCATATCAAATGATTGGGAGTTACATGTTTAGAGAAAATATATAATGATATTGCTAATGAAAAAAACAATGTTATCAAAATATGAAAGTATTTAAGGGGCGATTTTATACATTTATCTATTTGCAAATATTAAAAATCTTGAAAAAAAAAATTGTGTATATGTTGTATTCGATTTTATCTCAATCTTTCACATTTTATTAATTGCTGACTGAGTATATACTGGAATGGAAAAAAAATGCACTAGATTAATTAGATCTTTAATGATAGAAATAGAATAGAAGGAAATTTCTAATCTCTTGTGTGAGCTAGATGATATGGGATGCATGATTATAATAAGCATAAATTTAATATTACCCTTATTGGTTTCTTACCACCATTTTCTCTTTTCCATCCTAACAATTCCTGGACGCAGAACCAAACAAACTACACAAGAATCAAGATGCAAATGAGAGAAGATCAAAAAAAAAAAAAAAAACCACATCAACACCACCACATGAGCCATGATTCGAATGACTTCCTCCGTAGTAGAAGAAATCCGACTGCTTTCATGGGTTTCCTGAGGTTAATGATGATGAGCTATATATGCATCCGGAAAATGCGTTAGTCCCACAGGATGCTGAGTATGAGAACCAAATTAAAGCAATGGTAATCGTCGGTTATCATTATTTACTCATTCAATAAATTTCTAATTTAGAGATTGGAAAAAAAATATAATTTCAATAACTATATTAGTTGCATATAAGTTTCTTCTGTTTTTTAATTAGCTCTCAAGGGAAGAACAATGAAAGTACAGAATGAAAAGAAGTTGAAATTTCGTAACATCTCACTCTAGTTCATCTCCTTTTAAAATATATAAATAATAGCGCTCTTTAATTTATAATTTGATCATTTTATTATATTATATTTATTTTAATAATATATTGATCCGAATGTGAGGAACTCAAATCCGATAAACATGAGATTATGTGCTTGATTCTGACCTTATGTGTACATAAAAAATATTGTAGAGAGGGATATATCTATTTAGGTGGTTTACCGCATCCCGGAGAATACTTTTTCACCTGTCAAATGAGGACAAAACTACAAGAAATAGAAAAAAAATCTATATATAACCTTAGTAATATTAGTATGAATAGAAGTTATTATAAATGTTTTAGATTAGGGAAAAAGTACGCGTATAATTTATGTACAATTAGTGTAACTAAAAAAAGTGTAAAATCATACTAAATAATTACTTACTATAATAATTACCCACCATAATTCAAGGCTTTCTTGAATTTCTTATGGTTGAATTTTATACTGCTAATACATGAAAATTAAACTAAAAAAATAAATTGAAACTACCTATATCAATTGTATAACATATTCAATAAAATCCAAAGGGATTAGCTTAGAATTGGATTGAGTCTTGAATGAGCTTTATCTACAACGTTGTCAGGGATTCAAATTTTAGAAAGCTATTTTGAGGAGAGTTCATACTATTTACTACTTCAAGTCTCGGGGACTTAGCTTTCCCTTACTAACCCTTGGTCTGTTAAAAAAAATATTCAAGGAAATATTATTTTTTCTGTAAAATTAAATATAAAGGCAGATATGATTAGCTCGAACTCAATATTGATGATATGTTTGATATTCTTTTAAACAAACTAAAATTATAATTTTAAGTTTTTGTTTTCGGTTTTTTTTATCATGAATATGAAGTTTTGAATAGAAATTCACCCAAGAAAATTAAATTAAGGTCCTAATCATACTTATTTTGAGGAAAAACAGTACTAATTGATTGATTAATAAAAGATCACATATAGTTAAGCACTTGGCTACTCCTTCTGCAGCACTAATGGTTTGGGCATCTTGTGCCGTTTGTTGCAGGTTCGAGACGGCAGCGAAACCAAACAGTTTGACATGCACTTGCCGGTCTGGATGGATACTTGACAGCGAAATAAGAGGATATGAGCATGATCTTTATGATCAACTAATTACTTTAGCTCAATTCGATATCTGCTTTATTTAAGTTATTTTTACTGTTTTTGGGCTGTAACTTGCAGTGAAAACCAAGATAATTATATTGAACTTGAGGAGGAGACAAGAGACAATGAATACTGTTAGACGTAGTGATGCTTCTTAAGTAATGCCATTCTGGAAATGGATTATGATTTTGCACGGATCAATATTGGTCTTTCCGGATATAAAAAAGTTCAATTCAACCAGAGGTTTGATGATTTAGAAAGCGAGAAAAAGACAAAAAGAATAAGTAGAATATATATGATGATAATTGTATCCCTGAGGTTGTTCGGATTTTAGTTTGTAAGAGAAAAATTACCCCGAGATATTAATAAAGCAGTTGAGTGTGGGGTGCTGCTGGTGCATTTCTTGCAACTATAGCATAAGTAAGCACAGCACAAGGCTTCTTCATATGAACATGATTAACTATATCTTAAATATTGTCCAAACCAACATATGCCAGAAAACCATATTTATTCATGCTACATGCCTGTTTTGTCTCTTCCTTATACACATGATATGATCATATTAATTAACAGAGGTAGTTGAGAGACTGGGACATTTAAGGAAATGTTTTATTAAATTTCCCAACCAAAGCACATCTAAATTCATATCATAAAAAATTTGATGGATTTGAAATATCATATTATATCTTTATGGGGTTATTTTGGTCATGAAATGTGTCATCGCCTTATTGTATCTCGTCTACAACTCTACAAGAGCTAGACAGTAGGCAATAGCCACAGGTCATTTCACTGTGCAAAACTGAAAACTTCAAACCCCTTATATTCTGCAGCTCACTTAATTCATTCTCATATCTGGAACCTCATTCATTCAGCTTGGAATCAATGGGGACCTCTGGTGCACATTTTCTGCTGACCTCTCTTGCTCAGATTTTCATTCTCTGCCAGTTATGTTTGATGGCAAAAGTTGAAGCTTCAAACAGAAAGGTCTCAGGCTTTTACGTGTTTGGAGACTCCACGGTTGACCCTGGAAACAATAACTATATAAACACGGCTTTCAGAAGCAACTTTCCACCATATGGCAGGGATTTTCTCAACCAGCTTCCTACAGGGGGGTTCACCAATGGGAAGCTTGCCACTGATTACATTGGTACGTAATTAATTGACTCGCTTTTTTATTACATGCATGTGATTCGTTGAAGTTAAATATTTTATACATATATATTGAATAAATATGTGATGTGATAGATATGTTATGTGTGGATGCACAGCTTCATATGTAGGTCTCAATAAAGCGTTTCTTCCACCTTATTTGGACCAAAACCTCAGCGTTGATGAGCTTCTGACAGGAGTTAGTTTTGCCTCTGCTGGTTCAGGGTTTGATCCTCTTACACCAAGCATCAGTGTATGCCATACATCTCTTGTGTTCCTTCTATTTGCGTGAATGTGTGTTATGGTGCGTGTTATTAAAGAATTTTTTTTTGCTGCCAAGCTAATTATGCGTGTCTCTTCAAGATAGACAGAAACTTTGTTCCTACCTTCATTTCATAATATCATAATAATTAACATCGTTTGTAGGCTATGCGTAAGAGAAAAAACGAAAAACTATTTTATCAATCATCATATATTTTTTTTCCACTGAATAATTATATGTCATCTCCCCTCGTTCTCTCCTCAATTTCACATTTTCTCGCGTGGGATAAAATGAGTCCAAAACAATTAATGATTTATTGAAACTTAAAAAAGATTTATATTTTGAAAAAAAATTCAAAATCAACTTATATTATAAATTGAAGGGAGTATAACTTTGTTTTCAGAATTATATGACATGGTTGTTAGTTTTTAAATAAATCAATAAATGAGATATGTCTCTTGATTTATTCAATAATTATTATAATTTCCATTAAAGTCTTTTCAATATTATGTGTAACATTACTCTCACGGTTATACACCAAATTAGAAATCGAACTCATGTATTATTTAACGTGTTATTCTCTGGTTATCGATTACAGAATGTAATTCCAATACCAAAGCAGTTGGAATATTTTAGAGAATGCAAAACGAGGCTAGAGGTTGTGCTCGGCAAGCAAGGAACTGAAAATCATATACAAAAGGCTGCGTTTTTCCTCAGCGCTGGTACGAACGACTTCGTTCTTAATTATTTCACTCTACCAATTCGAAGAACGAACTATACTCTATCTGCCTACCAGCAATTCTTGATCCAACATGTGAAAGAATTTATACAGGTTTGGTTCGATTACCCCACATGTTACAATTATCGAATGAGCATGACTTCTTAAAGTTTGAATCTTCACACGTGATATATATACTGCATGAATATGTGGCCATAAATACATTGTAATTAAGTTACTATATGACATTCTTACTAATTAAACAAGTCTAGCTAATTGCTAGATTTTTGAGATACAACATGATCGATTTTTGAGATATAGTGAATATAATTAAGAGCTAGTTTTTCTGATGTGACAATGCTCAGGTGTTTGTATAAAATATTTTTATATTGATTGCTTTAAAACTATTTTTTTGTTGTAATGATAAATATGTGATTAACTATGATATATCAATGTAATTTTTTTTTTTTACATTAACAACATTCAATGTATGCTATCATATATAAGATTTTTTTAGGACTTAAACCGGTAATCAAATACTTTTGTTGATATAATAATACATGATTAAATGTGTAAATTATTTTTATATTGATATATAGTATATTAAGATTAATTAAACAAATATACATAAGGAAAAAATGAAAATATTATGATTATAATGAAATAAAAATGTTAATATAAAATTGAGTTTAAAGTAAATCTTATACGTGATACGATCTTAACCAATATTTTATCATATCTATATATTTTTAATTTTAAATTATGTTTTGAATTATTAATATATTAGTATGTCGATGGTTTACTATAAATCCAACACTATAGTTCCAGTACTCTTAATAAAAAGTGGAGTAAATATGAGTTGCTTCCGTGTCACTCTATGTTTTTAACTTTTGTTGCATGGAGAAAGTGTAAAGTAATTTTCACGTCAAACTTTTATATACTTACTTCAATTCAATCAAACGCCCCCAAGCTAAGAATAGGTATTGAAAACTATATAATTTTCTAAGCGAATAGTTTAGATTTGATAGGAGATATAAATATTGATTTTCCATTTGGTAATAGTGTGACTTTTGGTATTTCTCAAATGTTTATTTGGTATAATTCTCTAATACTTTCTTCCGCAAATTAAATATTTACAGCTAACCCGTCTTTTTTCAGAAATGTGTATAATTAAAGCTTCTCAACACTCCTAGGATTGTTGCAAATTTGTGATTACCCATCGTCTAAATTTTGTCATGACTTTATCCTTATTTTAGTAACATAAAACCCTTTCTGCTTACAAAAATCACATTGTAATATCCATGTATTTTTCACAAATGAAACCTGTTCCAAACAAGCTCTTAAGTACTCGTAATACTTTTCAAGTCTAAGTTTTAATTTATTTATTTATTTTCACAAATTGAATTGGGATAGTCAGCAACTTCTTTCATCAATGTTAATTCGAATGGTGTATTTTATTAGGAAATAATAGTATAGTATAAATTTTTATAAATAAATTTTATATATAATTTTATTATTAGAACTCCTTCCTAAAAATTTTTATCTCATTTTTACTGTCTAACAAAGATACCCATTATCAATAAAAGCACCACAAGCTGTCGGAACTGAGACACTTCAATGACAACCAATTAATAATGAGGAGGGAGCAATATGATTTCAACAATAATATTTATATACTACTTGTGTACATCATTTTTGTACTATTTCTTTTTAAAATAGTAAAACAAGAAAAACACACATTCGAACACATTTTTACTCTTATTTTATTTTTCTCCCCCAAAATGAAAAAGAATAAAAATGATGAGAAATTTGAGTCATGAAATACGATTCCCAATATATGTGAATTGGCAGTACCGTCGTTGAGGGTAGATAAGAAAACTAATAAGAGACCCAACCCCACAAAACCTGAAAACTAAGTTCACCTCAACAAGAAACAAACACGTAGTGAAGCAACTTGGTTGCTACAGCAAGAAAATGGCCGCAAAAGAAGAAGTGAACAGCCACGAATAGTTGGCACCGCCGCACGTAAAGGTGGTATTAATTTTGGCTATTGAGAAAGAAACACCATACAGGTATGCACATGGACCTGAAACAACATATGTAGACTGAAACAAAAAAATATATATAGTACTATATTTATAGGGGCGGACTTAGAAATTTTAGAGTAGAGAGCAGATTAATTAGCATATATAATGTAAAATAAAATTAAAATTAATTGTCATATAGAAGTGTATATATATAATGTATGAAACCATTAACAAATTATAAGTAATCCACATGTATTTAATATCAACATAAACAATATATCACACATAATAATATACATACAAGGTCAAAAACATACCTAAAAACTTTTTTACACACTCAATATATATGGCTTTTTTCAAAGAAGAGGGGGAGCCACTATTATATATATGTATATAATATTATGGAAAAGTGAAAATTTTGGGGGGACCATGGCAACCCCAAGCCACCATGGTTCTGCCTCTATATATTTGAATACTAATTAGAAAAATATTATTTGTATTGATAGTATATGAGATATTGAGATGACTTACACCCTGTTTATTAGTGGATGGATTGTAAATCCTATATGAATGAGGCCTATATCTCATTCAGTAATAAATAAGATGTGAGTGGATACAGTATTCTACACGTAATAAGTACAAATAACAAAAATCTATTGATTATTAATCAAAGTTGCATAATAATCATAGAACAAATAAAATGTTGCACTTTTCAGCAGCATTTCTTAGGTCATTCAGTAGGAAAACATTGGTTAGAATTTTGTTGGTTAGAATAATCCAACGAGTTAATTACTTCCTACCCATTGGCAAGATTATCCATTTACAATGGAACGGGTGAATTATGGATGATATCAAATCTAGGATGTATGCCGGTTTTAATGGGTTAATTATTGGTAATGAATAATTTACTGGACCACAAGCAATAAACGTGGCCTGTCATGTAAATAATATATGATTTTCTATTTCAGTAAAATGTGAGCCCAGAGCGCAAACCAGGCCCCTCCTGCCTCTAATTAAAGGGAGGTCCGCTGCACCGCACCAAAGGCGCCTGATGAGTACCAATTGAACCATGGCTCAATTTCGACTCTATCTCCTCTTTGGTTTTATAAATTATTTATCAGAATTGCTATATGAAAATCTAAAAGTAAATATTGTATTGAGACATCTGCTTTATCATTCATAAATATAGTGATGGATGATCGTCATCAACCCTACTTTTTTATCATATAGTGGATATCGATTAAAATATACAGTTTTATATATTCAAATAACATTACTAATAACCTTTAAAATTTAAAAGATAAATTCTTTATTCGTTAAAATTACAAAATGTAAGTAATCTCAAATCAAATTAATTTATGGTTGTGTTTGTTTCTGATTTTTGTTTAACAGGAAAAATTCACTTTTCTATTGAAAAAAATAAAAAACAAACACGCCCTATAACATTAAGTTTGGAAGACTACTTTACTTTGATAAAGTGTATTTGAGGAATTAATTTAATTCATTTGTATTTTAAGAACTAATTTAATTCATATTTTAAAATTATAGGATTAAAAAGCTATTTTAGTTTTAGGATAATTCAAACATGTAAGCTTAAACTTAAAAGTGATTTTATTTTATGGCTAAATTAAAGCCTTGTAATCCTCACAGGTGTTTCATTGTGAGTAGGCAAATGTTCTCTGTATTTTTTGCATGTTAATTCTTGCCTAAGACTCGTGCGGCTTTGTATCCGAAACTGTTGGATCTCTTTTTTCAAGTAAGGCCCTCTTCGAGTGAGGAAAAATGACTCTAAAATAAACCACGTTAATTGAAAATAGTATGCGTAGTCCTTTATTTATAGTGCTAAACAACTAACTAATCCCTATAGACCTAATTAGTGGGCCCATCTACTAACTGGGCTAGAGGTTGTAACAGAACCTCTTCTCGTCTTCTTGTTGAGAATGAATTCTTTAAAACTATTTTAAAAAACTTAAATGACTTTTCATTACTCTTTTTTATGGGTTTTAGGAGATTGGATCGTCTAATGTATAAAATAAACATTGAGAGGGTCATATGAACCCTCATTCTTAACTATCTTTTATTTTTATTTTTAACTTTAGGAAGAGAAAAAAAAATGGAGAATGCACATGAAGTGAGATACTATTCGCTGGCATAGACTGCGTTGAGTAATGGTTGTCTTACTTTTCCTAAAGTGCGTCCAATTAATGTAAGTAGAATGTTATACATTGATCCTAAAACTAGGAAGAGTTTCATCAATTCTCTTCTGTTCAAAATTATGTTTCTATTTATTGGGCCAAATTTATTTCAGCTTATGGGGTGTAGTAAGTTGAGCATCCATCATCTACTGCCACTCGGTTTTTAGTTGAGGTTGTTAGCTACCTTCAATATATTTTTATAAATAACCTATTTAAAGGGTATTTTAGTAATTGACTGAGAATGATCATATTTAATAAAAAAGTATAAAAAGCTTCTAATAGAAAATTATTTTTATTAAATAAAAAGATTAAATTTGGAAATTATATTTATTTTATGAAAAAATAATTAAACTTACAAAAAAATTCATTAATATATATAATATATAATATAATATGTATAAACAGTGAATAAATATAATAAAACTCATCAATTTTATCTAATGAACGTGTACAATTTTTTTAAGAGTAATGATAAAAGTTACAATTTTTGTTTCTTCAAATGCAAAAAAAAAATAATAATACGCATTTGGGAGGAAAAAAGAAATTTTCTCTCTCCTCCCTTCATTCTTGCAGCATAAATTGATGAATGGTGTTAATGTTGAACAAGGAGGTTCTAAAAATAAATCACTCTATTATTTTTTGAAAATTTCTATATTTTATATACCAGAGCACACTAATAAGCTTTGGTCACTTCTATACTCTCTCTGTGTATCAATTTCACTAGAGCACAATATACTCTCACTTATGCACTCTACAGTTACTCACGATGATGCACTTCCAAATGCACACTAGGCACTTGCATTATTAGGCGCATTTGCTGCCCTACACACACATATATAATGTCACAATGCGTATATATAGGCTTCTATGTCGGTTAAGGAACTGAATTCCTATAGCTAGAAAATTCTAGCGATATAATTGTTTATTATTTCTCTAAATGTTTCAATGTTCTTTATTTGGTGCTCCAGCGGCAGAATATTCTAATATTTCTCAAGTCTTGAAATTTTTAGTACTTTCAATTGCTAGTGTTGGCTTTTCAGTTTAAACTTCAAACGCCTTTGTATCGGTTCAACAAAACTGTTTTTGAGTCATTAAATACTGCTCTTTTCCTAAGCAAAATAGTACTAGTTACTAGAGCCGTTAAAACAGGCCAAACCCAATGACCTGGCCCAAATATATAGGCTGAAAAAATATGCAGACTATGTTGAAGAAATAGAAGGGAAAAAAATTGGCACAACTCAGTTCAACCCAATTTGGCCTAACCCAAATGGACCCAACCTACCTTGGGTCGAGAATCGGCCCGATGACCCGAACATTAAATTTTGATTAAATAATATATATATATGTGCGCTATAAATACTTAAATTTGGATTTTTTAATCCATTTTTTACTTAAAAATTCTAAACTAATAACAAACATTGAGAAAAATAGATTTTTTTTATGCACTTCACTACTGAATCAAATTAAGTTATTAAAATTTAATTATCAAATAAAAATCAATTATTACTTATCATTCTGAACTAAAGCAAGAATAATAACACTACTTACTAATAGTTTATTTTTTTTCAATTCATTGTAATAAAATAAAAGATTAATTTCTATTGACATTTTACATGAGCTATATAACTACAAAAATGAACAAGAAAAAAATTTGGCCCTGGGCTAACCCTTTGCTCGAATAAATTGGGTTGAGCTAGCATTTTTTTGGCTTGGAACTAATGTGGCCTAAAATTTGGGCTGAGCCAACTCATTTTGACAGCTCTACTAGTTATTTATATTTAGTGTAAAGTAAAAGTTATCTAAAGTTCTAATTACAAATTTTATATCTTGGTTAATGAATAAACTCATATATTATATGTTGGTACGCATTCCAAAAGTCAACATTGATGGAAATCAAGGTATAAGGTATAAATTTGTTATCCAGGTTATCAATATAATGTGTTGATTAATTTGAGTGGAAGATATTCGAATCCCTTAAACATATAGTTATAAAGATATCAAGATATGATTCTGTTTAGACGTCTGACATTATAAGATTTTATTTAGAAGTCTGATATTAAGAAATTAGTCTCTCACTTACTTTGAGAAATCAAAGATAATTTTCAAGGTCTTGAATGTATTTATGTAATCCTTAGCATGTTAAATTTTTATTTTTTTGGTCGTGAGCATGTTAGATTATTAGTATGCTGCATTGACCTTCCCCTCTCAGGCGCATGTCAGAGTCTCATATCATTTCAGGACTAAGAAAGTTGTTTGTTGGATTGTTGCATGATGAGCAGATCTCATAGTATGATTTTGAATTTCTTAACAAAGTAGTTGGCTTAAAATTTGCTCAGGATTTGTTGGTTGAAGGTGCTCAAAAAATTGCAGTAGCTGGAGTACCTCCAATGGGATGCCTACCCATCATGATCACATTGAAATCCCCCAATGGCTTTCTCCAACGTGATTGCATCGATAAATATTCCTCCTATGCAAGAGATTACAATCTACTCCTTCAACATGAATTACATCAATTGCAATTGCAGCTCAGTTTGTCTAACCCAGCAGCTAAAGTCTATTACGTTGACATATATGGTCCAATAGCCAATATGGTTCAAGCCCCTAAAACATTTGGTTTGTAAATTTTTTTTTTCTTTTTTATATTTTTCACTTGCCCAACACAATTACATTTTCTTTCTTAGGAAGTATTACAAAAAATTTATGATCCGCTAACATTTTTCTTTTGTTTTTTTGTTTTATCTTCCATGTACTAGGATTTGATGAGGTTGATAGTGGCTGTTGTGGAAGTGGGTATATTGAAGCATCAGTTCTGTGTAACAAGATTTCAGATGTGTGCTTTGATCCATCCAAGTATGTATTCTGGGATGCAATTCACCCGACGGAGAAGGCATACCACAACCTCTTCTTGGCTTGCATCCCCACCCTTGATTTCATCATCAACAACTAGAATAAGTTCCCAGAGATATATATTCCTTCCTTTTCCTTCTCATCCAAAGGTGATGAGATTTGTCAATTAGATAGTGCGTGTATGTGTATATATAAACAGCAAGTGTATCATACACTGTGTATGTGCTGTTACTAAGAATTAAAATGCGTATTAAAAAAAATGTGATCACTGTATGGCAATTGTGACAGATTATGATGGTATTGTAATTATATTGCTCAAGGTATGAAAGTAATATTCCTGTTAGAACCATAATCACCATAATCAGCCTCTGCGGGTTTCTATATCTAGTAATTATATCTTAAAACAATGCTTTGTGAAATATGTGGGATTTAACACAAAATCAATTCATTCAATCCTGAGGGACTTTGGCATTTGATGTTCGACAGAATTACACAAGGCAAAGAACAGCTTTCCACCCGCAAGTACTTGATACTCACAAGTCACTTCCCAAACTTTGAGCATCAACTTTGGTAGCAGAATAAAGGACCATATAGTGAAAGGTCCTGAGAATTTGTTAGATAAGGGATAATAACGCCTCAGACAGGAATAATCAATTCACTGGAATAATATTGATCAGATTCACAATTCCTTGATTTGGAGTAATGGATATTTGGCTTCAGTATTGATCTGCTTTAATTAATCATGAACAATTATATGATCAGAGTTGCGTTAATCCTTTCGTTTAATCCATTTTATTTCCCTGTTTGTGTAGAGAAAGAGACCTGAACCTCATGTATTATAGATCTTTAGACATTATAGTGAAACAGCAAAGCAACTATAACATATAATATATTATAGCACATGGTTTGACCACTTGATGCTGTAAATGCTCATACAAAGAAATTAAATGACCACATATTGCCATCATGTATTTATTTGGCTGCGCAGTTAAATGAGTTCGCTAGTGATAGATTCCATGGCATCATCAGCTATGATCTTGTACATCATCTCCGTCGGATGAACAGCATCCCAGAATACGTATTTGTCAGGATTTGAACATGTATTCATCCCTCTGCAAGAACCCCCATATTCCACTGTCCCGGTTCCACAACATCCCTTTGATGCTTCCACAAAACCTGCCATCAATCCAATTGAAGACAAAATACTATCTTTCAAAAAAAATTAAAAAGAAAACGTTGATCAAGCATAAATAACATTGCAAGTCACAAGTAATGAACAGCTTATAAAAAATCATCTCTCCATATAGAGTGATTCTCTCCAAAATAATTGCCACAGAAGCACGAATACTGTATTGATACTTTTTTATAATTATAATTATATTTTACATGATTTTAATTAAACTTATACTGTATTTCCATATCATCCTCCTATCGTACCAACCACTCATATTGTATCCGTGTAACATAGCATAGAATTAGTTTTTAGCCACAACATAAAAACATTAAAAAATATTAAGCATGCTAGCTTGGCACACTAACCGTATTTTTTAGGGTCCATGACTGCCTTTTGAATCATACCATAAACATCAACATAAGCTGTCTTTAAGCCCAATTTTGACTTCAAGTTGGTGAGTTGCTGTGATAATTTTGCATTGAATGAGTAGGCTACATTGTTCAAACTTGTCACACAGCTTTGCTGGTTCTTAAGGGTCTTCATGAGTGGAACGCAGCCGAGAGGTAGGACCCCTACAACTACTAATCTACGGGCCCCTAGCCTATGCATCACCTGCACCCATCAAATGTTCAAAAGATTAAAAAGTTGAAAATTTCTGTGTTCAACAGGCCATGTTTACCAGAAGTCTCTGAGCATGTCTTTAGTCTTTCGATTAAGGCGAAGGGAAGCGAATTAATATAATGCCACAAGCTATCAATTTTAATGCATAACAAAATATATTCAGCACAGGTTTAAGTTGTGCAAGAAGGAACCTCAACGTCCTTAGACATGCGGGAGAGCAAGAAATCCTGAAACTTTTGCAAGCTGAATTGCTTTTGGCGAGTAGGGTCCAAGAAATAGTTCTGCAGGAAGTCATTTGTGCCCATACTGAGGATATACAAGGCATTTCTTATAATGAATTCAGCCCTTTCCTCACCCAACAATTTTCTCAGGTGGATCTTATAATGCTCAAAATACTCAATCTGTCTGGAAACTGGCAGAACATTCTGTTTCATCAAATAGACCATCAATTAGTTAGTGAGAAAAAAATTAACACTCAAATCAATACGTTGTTTTAATTGATGGAAATTAATATAGTGTAGAAAAGGTCATAGCTAGAATGTACCGAAAAATTGGCTGTAAGATCATCATAACCTGTAGCTGCTGATGCAAAACTAACACCGTATGGCAGATCTTCTGCCTTCAAATTTGGGTCAAGAAATGGCGGAATTACTTTTCTGTACCCCACTGCTTCAGCTGTACATGTGTTCACAAATACTGAGACTTAGTATTTACATATATAATAGGACATTTAAAAAAAAATCTTGGAATGAAAAATATAGACGAGACATGTGAATAAATGTAGAATATATGTATATACATACACTAAATATTTGAAAACACATCTTATTCCTGAAATCGATAGTAGGAAACCATTCCCTTTGACTAGCTAGCCTGGGACTAATGCTACCTACCCATTTTTAGATTGAATGACTGATGATTGATTCTTCCAATAATAGTAAATAAAGCTATATGGCCCTAACCCGTAAGCAATTGAATGATTCGTTGATGCTACATAAATGAAGAAGTACTTTGATATACGATTTTACTTTACACACCACCAGCACCCCATGAATCATATAGAGCCCAAAAGAAGAAGAAAAAGAAGAGAAAGGACTAAGGAGCAATTACCAATGAAGTCAGTGGCAAGTCTGCCATTACTAAACCTTCCAGTTGGGCGGCTGTTAAAGAAGTTCTTTCCATAAGGAGGGAAGTTGCTCTTCATGATGGTGTCGAGAACATTGTTGTTGCCAGGGTCAACACTTGAATCTCCAAAAACCAAGATGCAACTCACGTTGTTCTGAGCTGCCAATTGCCTAAGGAGGTGAATGTCCACCACAGCAAGTGAAGAGTACCATGGCATCATTATGGCCAATGCCATTATCACTTTCACCATCACCGACTCCATTGTTGACATCAAAAACAGAAAGGCCTTGCAAATGAACGAGAGCTCAGAAGAACTGACGAAGAATGAAGTCAGGTCCCTCCTTGGTCCTTGCCAAGATAATGGTGATATTTAGCCTCCTCATGCACCGTTCTTTAAATGCACCACGTAAGAATTTGTTGGGGTAGTTCGAGCATTTAAAATATCGGTTCTATAAGATCAATGACAGCATTTAAAGTTCAAAACTACTGAAAATATTAGTCGACCCATTTGAACTGGCACAGAATATGAACACAGTACGGACCTCTGAACAACAGTTCACCAGCTCCAAAGTAATAGTGATCGGGACTATTTGCAAAACTCTCTGAGTAATATTAAGTGTACAATAAAATTATACTACAATCTCACACCAATATTCAGAATATTCTTTGTCTTTGTGAGAGTGAGTATTGAAACTCTAAAGAACAAAATAAAAAGCATTGTGAATATTGATAGAATTATTATACAATTTTATTACACACAATATTATCCTTCTTAAAAGATCCTATGAAAATTTGTTGAGATGTTGGGTCCACAATGCCAAAATATCTTATTCGATAAAATTTTATGAAGTTCACTAAAAAACTTTGTTTCCCAGCAATTTTTTCAGTTGGAAGTTGCAACATGATAGTATAATAACATGTTGCAAATATCTTAAATTTTTAACTTTTAATAAATATAGTAATTAATATTCCATCAAGTTATTGAGTTTTGAAAGTGTAAATTTATCATCCTCCCTTGTAATTGAGCCTTGACGAATATGTTTTTGTTTGATTTCTATTGGTTTATGCTTAAGCATATTTCTTAGTTAGATTATTTTAGGTTATTTTATGGTCTATCATGTGTTTTGATGATAATTTTAGGTTTCGCGCAGTTTTGAAACTTGAAGAAAAATAAATCTTGTTGACCGTCACAGCCGCCCAAGCGGCCAAATTTCCATACTTGGGCGCCTAGAGTGAAAGAAAAATTTTGCTTTCAGGCCTGTGTGGCTGCCCAGCTGACCAAATCTCCATGCCTGGGCACTGGCAACAAAAGTTCTACTCTGCTTCGTTTAAAACAGAATGAAAGGGGCTTAAGGGAGAGCTAGCTCTTGGAGGCACACAAGGGGACCGTGGAACCACATCTAACCAAGCAAGGAAGGGGATTCAAGGCCAAAATCATTCCAAATCTAGGGTTCTATCATCAGTATGTCTCTATTTTTGTTTTTGCTTTCTTTTCTCCTATTAAATAAACTCTTAGGTTAGGATGAAAATGTAACTTGACTTAGATGATGTAATATTTATTTTTTGACTTGATTCAAGATTCTTTTTCTAAATCTTAAATGTTTATCATTGTTTTCATGCTTTCTATGAAGTAAAAACTCATATATTGATTTAGGACTCATCTATTGGATTGGAAGATTCATATGTATACTAGCTCATGTGATAGGTACTGGCTGATTTCTATTAAGGAATAGATGATATTGATAGTGTGGGTGTTTAAGAATTTCATTGTGTTTATTGTAGCCCTTTTACTCATTGGAATTGGCTTAAGGAATTAGGAAATTTCATGAAGTTGAAGTACCATTAATAAGCTAAAGAATTAGTTATTAATTAATTTTAAAATTTTACCATTAAGTGTAGAGTTAAAACTTGGTTAGTTAAGAAAATAAAGGTTCATTGGAAAAGTCAAGTGAAATGAGTTTTAACTACTATAAATTTGCGTTTCATCTTAACATTCCTCTTAATTTGTTAAGAAAAAAAAAATATAAAATGTTTCAGTAGTTGTTTGTTTCTCTTTGTATTATAGTGTAGAGTCTTCTTTGATCCAAAACTTACGAAAAATTCTAAATAAGAATTGAATTGGTGAACTGATATTTAGAACAATCAATTCTTGTAAGACAATATTCATACTCACTTTCACATTCCCTAAATGATTCGGTGCAGTTGTTGAGGGGTTGTCCTTAATATAGTTTTTCGAATGAAATGTAAAAATACCAAAAATAAAAAAGGCAAAGTGTAAACAACTAATTAGAGTATGGCGAGTTACATGAAAAGAATAATAATTCAACAAAAGCATTCCACTACCCAAGCAACATCCGTTGTAGTCTAGTTGGTCAGGATACTCGGCTCTCACCCGAGAGACCCGGGTTCAAGTCCCGGCAACGGAATTTTTGTTTTGTGAAATGCAATCTTCCCTGCATTGAACTAGAAATAATTATCCTGATAAACAAGCTTCCAATATACAGAATATTAATATGGAAACACAGTACTGAAGTTGAGATTGCACTGTGCTTACTTTTATTTTATGCCTCTGATTCTCCGGAAAACATAACTGGCAAACTCAAAAACAGTTAGAAAGTTTAATGACATGCTACTCTTAGCTTAACGATATATTTTTTCCCACCAAAAAAAGGAGGTTCTGGTGGTAGTAGGTTTCCGTACATATATTGATTCAACCACTCAGCTTTAATGTAAAACTGATGCTTTCTGTAGTTCTGTTCCCACAAATTGTGCACATGGTGTTCAGCTTCTCTTACCTATGGTTTATATGTATTTTTATTTATTTTTGAGGGGGTGGTTTATATGTTCTTGTAACTTTGTAGTGAACACTGATCACGCATTATATTTATATATTCATTTAGGTGATAATCTGATATCCTTTCGTACTAACAAAAGAATTCATTTAAGAGAAAAGAAGTACAGAGGATTAGCACTTCTCGTAAAGAAAAAGTCAAAAAACAGGCATCAAAGTAAGTAGCAAATCATCAACTAGAAAAGGCTAACAAACCCTTTTGCATATTAGACAAGTCAAAGGAACTTCCTTTAACAGGTAATATAAAACATCCACGACAACCCACAAAAAAGGCTAATAAAAGAAGCATGTCCACAAAGGTCTATGGAAGAAACATTTGATAAAAATCCTGACACTTTGGTCTATCATCTTTTTTTTTTTTTGGAGGGGGGGGGGGGGGGGGGGTCGTATGGTCTATCTGAATGCATCAAATACAATCAGAAAGGGGGAGGGACCTACACAATGAACATATTCAATGCTCTGCTGTCTGAACAGTTCCAACAACTGCTTGCATAATTGCTGAGCTGCTTCATGACGCATGAAAAGAAGATGTAGATGGTTATCGGTTTTAGAGCATTAATTTAGACCCCGACACCAAATTGATTTTGCAATTTCAACTGTCTGCGGTAGTTCCTTGTCGTGGCATGTCTGCTCATAATTTTATTGAAAATGAACTGGCAAGGCGGTGGAGATTCTATGATTAGGGTTTTGCTTGAGGTGCGAAATTTATTTGATCCAGTATCTTTCAATAATTATTGATTTGCTTCGCTGATTATTGGGGGAACCCCATTACCAAGTTGGCAAATTGGCAAATTTCTCCGTATCCATTTGTCTCTTGACATAACTATCGGTCTCTTGACAGCATATTGCAATTGTGACGTTGATATCAAAAGTTTGATTCACTACAGCTCACATTTATCTCAAGAAAACCTTGCGTATTGGAATACCCAGCTAATTATACGACCCACAAAATTGTTCAACCCTGTGGATGTTTGTACATAGTGAATCCACGTACATATTTACAATGATGGATCCACACTCCCATCATTATTTCACTTCTGTTTATTTGGCTTCCATTTTGTAAGATGAAAATAATAAAATTTAGGATGGCATAACTTTAATAGTTTAAGAGAGATAAAAAGAAACAGGATATAATAACCAAGATTGCGACCAACATTTGCAATCTATTTGTAAACGATTCACTATCACAAATGATGATATATACAAACAAAACAAATAAAATAAAATCATCCATGTAGAGTAGGATCTACTGCAAATTTTATTACGAATTTGGGTCCACATTAAATTAGGGACAAATAAGTCCTTTACATGTTTTCTGGTGGAACCTGTTAAAAATATAGCATGGCATATACGGCTATTGGTCCTTCACTGAGGGTTATAGTTATCAAGATTAGTAATCATCCGGTAATAGTTTGTCCACAAAATATCCAAATTCTACTTCCAGATCAGCAGAATGGGTAAAGACAACCTTAGGAATCCTTTGAGCTGAATAGTGCTACAAATGGTGAATGAAGTCATTACATTGGCAGAGAAAGAGCTTCAAATGGAATGAACCACAAAACTCAGTCTTAACATTGGTCTTGCTGAGAAAAGGGTCAGAAACTCAGTCTCAGAATTCAAACTCATTTTCATCAAGGCGGATCAACCATTGCTCAAGATTCTGCTGCATCAACTGTATTCCTGAATGATTGAATTTTCAGCGGAATTGTTATAATGAAACAGGCAAATACTTTCATCAAAATTAATATCATCTACCCACTTGGATGATTGTGAATCAAGCTGCATAGTAACCGGTCCATCATTAACCAAATTTACCTGTCATCATCACGAGTGTGACGATTGTTAACAGAGGCAGCATTGGATATGGCCATATAATAAAGGAAACCTTACACAGGAATTGGGTGCTGTTAGGCTACCTTCATCATCGCTCCAAATATACCATCTGCATAAGGGCAATGTGTCATTAATTGTGTCATCACTAATTTTTTATTTTTCAAGAGCATTGTAATCATACTTTAATAGAGCTAATATGATCCACTTACACAGCTCTCTACCATTATCACAAGATTCATTTATGGAAAATGCTTTATCCTCCTAATATATTCTTCTAAACATCCTCCTACATACTACTATATCAAGTACTGGTTTACATTTTAAAATATCAATACATTGATTTTATCACTCTTTTACCTCCTTTAGTATTTAGGCACATCTTTAGGCACACTATTAGGAGGCTATATCATTACTCTTCATTTATTATTTTCTTAATACGTGTGCTTTATTTGTTTTGGACAGATGGAGCAAAAGGGAGGGAGTACACCATACAAGGATATATTGGGTCTCTGTTTTCTAGTTGGGGTATTACACTAGATATCAGATATTAGCTCTTAGCTATACTACACACTTGGAGATAATATGTTTACTATGAGAAGGTCAGCAACTCACTATATGCCATTGTGTCCACATTATTAGTTTATTACTATAAACTGTAGGTAGCATAATACTGTTATCTGCAGTTACATCCATTTCTCTTACTTATAACCTGTTTGTTGAAAACACGAGGGGAAAGGAAAACCACGCATTGGATTACTCAACATACCCTTGATTGCATCTGAGTTATAGGCGTTCCTGAACCTGTCAACTAACGAAGAATAGAAGGGCTTGGCTTTCTGAGGTGGCATTGCAACGTGAAAATCCGGCTTGTTACCTTTCAGGAATCCATACAAGGTAAACTGACTCACTGTTACATTATATCATAGCCCATAAACAAAAAACAAAAAATCATTAAAAGGAAGAGAGAGAGAAAAAAAACCATTTCCATAATAAATATTCAGTATGTGACGTGAGTGAATACCCAGTAGAACTTGATAATTTTTCTGCACCACCTGCAAAATAATTAAAAAAAAAAAACTAGAAGAGTCAGAGTATAGAACGTGCAATGTAATATGAAATTGATAATCGGAATTATTATTAGCAGCTAGAGAGAGAGAGAGAGAGAGAGAGAGTGATAGAATTACACTCTGGTCCCATGCTTTGCCAGTATTTTCATTTGGGAACAATCTCATATTCAATACCTTCCTACATCTGAAAAAGTAAATAAATAAAAGGAGAAAATTGGGTGATATGAACTTTGAAATTGGATTAGAAACAGAAAGGAAAAAAAGGGGAGGGGGATGGAGGAGGACATGTAATCGGCGTCGGCGTTGGAATCGGAGTCGTGGATTCCGACGAGGACAAGGAGGCCGGGACCGATCTCGGAGACGATACGGCCTTCGACCTCGACGGAAGCAGAGGCGACTCGCTGAACGACGGCTCGCATCGCTGAGACAGTGAATGGGTGCTTGGTTCCTCCTCTGTGTCTGTGGCTGCCGATAGCAATTCTTCTTCTTCTGCTGCGGGTAGGTGCAGCAGCCCCGCCTCCTCCTCCTCGTGTTGCTCCCACTGTCACTGCCACACCCACACACGGAACAGGAACAACACTGCACATGGATTGCATTTGTTTTTTAAATTATTATTGGACCGGATTTCTCTTTTTCTCTTTCATTTTTTTTTTCTCTTCTTTATTTTCGCCCTTTATTTTTTGCGTATGTCCACCAAAAATTATAGGAAAGGTGTTTGTAAGACGTTAAAAAAAAAAATTCATCGTGAAAAGATAGTGATAAGATTTCGACCCAGAAAAAAAAAGCTAATATGATTAACTTTTTATTTATCTTGAATAATTTTTTTTTAATGAAAGTTATGAAATGCGATAATTTTAAAATATTCCTTTTATTATTTTCATAAAACGTGATAATTTTAAAATTTATATTCTTTTGTTTGAAATCATTATTTGTTTATCTTTTTTTTAAAAAAAAGTCATCGGTATTCAAAGTCTATACAATTCTAATCAATCTAATTTGTGTTGAGTCGACCTACTAGAGTAAAGTTTTTCTCAGAACTATAAGCGACTAAACAACCGGTGTTCGTTAATTTATTCATGTTATAACTAATTATCTCTTGTGTATTAGGGTCTATTTAGTTTTTTTAAAAAATGGGTTCTGCTCTTTTTTTTAATTTTAATTAAAATATTATATTATTTTCACTTATATTTCATGTTTTCACCAATTGGGCAAATCCTACAAGTTTGGATCGCAATTAATTGGGGTTACTTGCTCAGCAAGGAATATGTCTTTTGCTTTCAATGAATTGGCACTTTAGCAGGTTTTTCCCTTCTCGTCTTATAATTTGTTAACGATTTTTTTGTTTTTTTTTTGTTTTTGGGTATAACAATACATCTTGTGAGTATGGCTAGGATTATATGAGCATGATGAAAAACATTTCTCCAATAATACATGAGTTAATAAAAAGGCTGAAAAAACAGGTGATTGAAATCTTCACGAATAATACTATCTGCACAACTTTTGCATTTGAAACCATACACAAGTGCCTCAATCTAAACTCAAACAAAACAAAAGCCCAAGTGCAGTCACTTGTGCAGTTATGAATTATAGAATGTATGATTTTTTCTCGTGTGTTTCACATATGCATGCTACAATCACTTCTTTTCTCCCCATGCCTTTTCCCTCTTAGAACTCTTATCAAACTCATCTTGTCCATGGCCGCAACAAAAGCTTGGAAAAATCTTTGTTTATCCTTTGCTAGATCTTGAACTAGAGGCTTGGTTCTTGGGTCCAAAAATAAGGCCTGGTCAGAGGCTAGCAAACCCAACTTGTTCTGCAAGTTCCTATAGTAGGCATGGTCAAATAGGAATGGTGTAGTGGCATCAAATGGGGCCACAATGTCCGAGTTCCCACCATAATTTGGGCAATACAATCTAAGTGCGTGGACAAGCCCTGGGTCCATATCCGGGTCGGGTTGGCCCGTGCCATGGTAATTGTAAAGCCGGGTCACAAAGTGCTTGCAATGTGCAAACCCAAATGTGTGGGCACCCAGGAGGGCAACCATGTCCTCTGTGGTCAAGCCTTTAGAGTGAAAGATTTTGATCATCTGATCAACGGTGGAATTTGGACGTGGGATGTTGGGCCCCACCCTTGACGCCATTGATATCTTTCCATCCCATCTTCCCTTCTTCACTTGGTAATAAGGCCCCCCTGCCTGAATTTTAACCACAAGGCACCAATCATTATTTAAGGCTAATTCTTTTTACAACACAACGCGTCAGCAGAATAATTTACCCAAAATTTTTCACAGAAATTAATGGTACTAATTGGATGAAATAAAGTGCTATTAGGACACACTTATTCATCCAGAAATTACTAATCATACGATATTGCTATGACACTTAATTTCAAGTGTGATAATGATGATGGAACAATATATCCAATGAGCCCATGAAGCATATTTATCTTGCTCATGTGCCACAGAAGAACAAAACTAGAAATTAGACCCCAAGACTGATGAGACTTATTTGAGGTTGGTGCCGTATAGTCCACACATGAAACAAGTGTTCGGCTATTTTGAGAGCTGGCATGCCAGATAGCAGATATCACAATATAAAGACACGGCTAAACCCATTTTTGACTTCATTATGAATCGTTGAATGAAACATGCAAACTCTATGAACTGTAGGAAAAATGAAGTTTATATTATGCAATTGCGTTTCAATGATTTGATACTTCCCCAATTAAACTAAGACCCACTTGTCTGTTTCTAGAGCAAAATTAAGCCATTTTGAATAACAAACAAGCGAACGATGGGAGGATGAATTCTATTCTGCCTCAAGCTAGAATCTTTCTGTTAGAGTTGTCTTATTTATACTCACAATATATAAAATATCGTATCGACTCATATTTCATTCACTATTAGATGGGATATAGACTTCATTCAAGTAGCACCTATATCTCATTTAATAGTGAATAAAATGTGAGTTAGTTCAACGTCCAATACCTTGTAAGTACAAATAATAATTTTCTTTTAGTTTGCTGGACAAATATTAGCTCTATCTTTATTTTCTTCTCCTTTTTCTTTTGACATTAAGAGAAACCTCTTTCCAACATAAAATATTTTATTTGTTAGAAGATGAGATAGCAAATAAAAGAAAAATATTATTTGTACTCATAAAATTGGGATATCGTACTGACTCATACCTCATCCATTATTGAATGATATGTGAATTCTATTAAATATGATCCATACTTTATTCAATAATACATGGGGTATGAGTCGACATAGTATTTCACATATTATGATTATAAATAATACAACCCCAGACAAAAAGGTTGCAAGAAATTTAGGACATCTTTAGCTAAGTACAAAGGCCAACATATAATGTCTAAACTTTTTAGAACTATAAAATTCTTCGTGAAATTTAGAATAAATATCTTAGGTAGTTTATCAAGAAAATTTTATAAAATTAGTTAGTCCTTAAAAAACTAAAACTAAACTCGTGCTTCCTCAAGATTTAAATAATGAGACACATTAGTCCCTTTGTGTGTATTTGATTCTTTATATACGAATGAAATTATATATTGACTTGTTAACAAGCAGTTAAGAGATGTGGATATCGTATGAAGTAAAATATGAGTCATTTTGGTGGTTGTACTTTACAATATGAGTCATTCAAATCTCTATTATAAGTTATAAAATAATTTATTTTGTATAATTTTAAACACCAAAATGAGTTTAGTATGTTCCAAAATAGTGTCATTTTGATTGCATTCGACGTGTTAATGGCATATCATCATTATATTATGTCACTGTCGCAACCGGAATCGCGACGGGGACAGCGAATTTTGAAAAGAGAATTTTCATTTTTGAAAATTAATGGAGTCGCCACCAAGTTTATTAAAATTGGGAAAACGTTGGAAAAACCCATTTATTTTGAAAGATGATATTTGAAACCAGATTATGAGTTCGGGAGTCGGTTATGCATAGGGAAGGGTATGAATTTAATCTTACGCAACCCTAGTACACCCGTCCTCAGACGGTACCTTAGTAAATTGTGCAAATTAATTAATAGCCTTCAAAATCCCTATTTAAATAAAGAAAAACTATGCAAAATATTTACAATCAAATAAACAATTTATGAAAATTTAATTTTGGCTTGACAGGGATCACCTGCTCCTACGTATCCCCTGGTGCAGTGGGGAACTCAAAGTCACGTAGTTCTGTAGAAAATATTTGTGTGATTTCATTCAATTTTTGAAAAGAGATTTTAGAATATCAAACTGTCACAGTTAAAATATTCTGAAGCATAAAGTTAACAAACCGTTACGGTCAAATTAACCCTATTTTTAAAAGAAATTTTGAACATCAGGCTGTCACAACTAAAATATTCCCAAAACGTAAGATTAATAAACCGTCACGATTCAATTAATCCTATTAAAAAAAATCGATTAATTAACTCAAATAAATTTCTAATAAAAAAAACTTATTTTAAAATTCAAAGTGAATAAAATCCTTTTAGATCCAAATTGAACCAAACCCCACCTAAAATAAAATAAACACAAATTACATAATTAAACCCAAACCCAAACAAGCTAACCTGAGCTTAGATTCAACAAAAGTAAACAACACTAACCTAAAAATACAAATAAATGATAAACTAAATTCCTAATTTCCTAATTAAACTCTAAATTTTCCAAAACTCTCTAACCCACACACGCACACACACATACACGGTACTCTCTCCCATGTGCACACACTCACACATATGGACTACACACGCGCGGCACACATACACCAACAAACTCTCTTTCTCTCACGTACACACACTAACACTAACAAAAGGAAAACTCTCTCAGTCACCAAAGTAGAAAAACTAAAAAATAAACAAAAGCTAAGGTGAGGGTCTGGGAGAATGAGAGAACCGAGAGGGAGAGTGAGAGAGAGCGAGAGCAGGGGAGGCCGAACGCGGTGATGCAGATCGGCCAAGCGGAGGGTGCGTCGGAGGCCGACCCGCTCACGGGCGGTGGAGGAAGGAGCTGCGGGTTCACCACCGCTTGAGGGAAGGGAACCAGCGTTGGCGAATGGTGGGGACGGCGGTGAAGGGAAGCTCCGCGGTATCAGGAAGCGGAGGGGCTGAGGACGGTGGTGACTAGCTTATCGGTGCCGGTGATGAGGTTGGTGCGGTGGCTGAGGAAAGAGAGGTTTGTCTAGACTTCTTCCTTTTCTAAAAAAAAACAGATTTCCCTAAGTTCCTAGACCAACCTGCTGTAAAGCTCAAAACAGGGGAAATGTGCGCGATCAAGAGGAAGAGAGAGCAAGCAGTGAGAGTGGGTGCAGGGGCTGTCCTTGTGGTGGCGCCGGCGGCTTGGTTGGCGGCGAATGGAGGAGGTTATTGGCGGTGGTTATTGGGTTTTGAGAGAAGATGGAAGGTTGAAAGAGAGGGGCCGCGGCGGTGATAGAGGGAAGGCCGCGGCCCCCTATGCTCCTTTTTTTTTTATGCCTAAAAAAATTCCTACTTCTGTTCTTGTTGTTTTGCTGGATTGTTGCTGATGATTATCTACGAATGAGCTTTCGAAAAATTTTGGCTTGAGGGGCTTGAAAATTCTTGGTACTGCTTTTGTGTTTGGAATTTTTTGTGTTTGGAATTTTCTCTTGTGGTACTGCCGATGGTGAAGAGGGATGGAAATTTGGTTGTGGTTTTGCTAGAAATTTGGTTCTTTTCCGTTATGTGATGCCTCCTCTCTTGTTGTTGATGGGTCTTTTAAATAGTTTTGTCCATGAAATTATTTAAATGTTGAAAAGCACAGTGCCCATTCCGTCCTTCACCTGATGCAGGAATTGAAAATGGCCGGTGATGCATCCCACCACTTTGCTATTCTGGACCCTCTCCTTTTATTATTATTTTTTTTGAATTGGGATTGCCATGCCACTGGTTGCCCGTTGCACATTTTTCGATTTTTGTCCATCATGCCCGTGTGTTGCTCGAGGCGTGCAAGAAAAGGGAATTTTCAATGCATAGTTCCATCACTTGCCCTCTATGTTATTCTTTCCATTATCCCATTATCCCGTTTTAATATTGCTTTGCATGTGTATCTTTAACGGGAAATGGGTGACAGTGTTTGCCACTTTTATTCTTTATATTTTTCATTTTTTTGTGTTTTTGGACAGAAATTAAAAGAAACAAATATGGGCTCATAGCAAAAATGAACCTGGGCTTGTGACAAAAACGCCCTTGGGTTGGGTTAAAACATCAATGGACAAGAAGAAATTTTTGATGAATTGGACTCTCTTTTCCCTTTTTTATGTTTAAATTTTTTTAGATAAATAAATAAACAATCAAAAGAACTTTTTTTTTTATTGGGGAATAACATAAAACAACCAAAAACTTTTTTTCACATTTTTCTCAAAAGAAAATGATTAAATAACTATAAATGAAACATTACAAATTTTTGGACTATTTTTTTTATTTTTGTTAAATGGGTCGAATAAAATCGGGTGTTCACAGTCACATATGTAAATTTATTAATGCAAAGCTAACAGAATGTCTATCATTTTCAATATTAAGAGATTATAGATTAATTTATTTTCTCAGAGAGTACAAGGTAGTTTAATTCAAAATTCTCGAGGGACATAGAGGTGCTTACTCTAAAATTTATCAGATATTCTACTGTTTGGGTAGGGGGTTAGAGGCAGTTCTTTTTCGTTATAAAGGCGTCTTCTTCTATATAAGCAACATGGAATAAAAAAAGAAAAAAAGAAAATGCAATGAGAAGAATAAGTAAGAAAACCAGCATTTCCAATAATGAACAAGAAGACCATACTCCTTTTGTATGGCTAATTTCTGGGGACTGTGGCTACTTCAGTAAGAGTACAATACAATCACTTCAGTTTCAGAAACAAAGGAAATATTTTGCATTTAACTTGCACGAGAACTAATAGTCTAATACCTATCAAATCAAACCTTTTGCAGTGAAAAGGCCACAACACTCATGCATTTTTTCCACAAAAAAAAGAAAAAAGTGGCGGCATTTTACAATAGTAAGAGAAAGAAACAGAAAAAGGAGAAGGAGGAATGAAAAAAAAAAATAGAAAACAAACAAAAGTATGAATTCAGTTAATTACCAGGTGCACAAAATCTCTGGCTGCAATCGCAAGAATGTCAGCACAGGACACTACTCCTGGACACTTGCTCTCTATCAATGCCTTCGCCTTCCTTATAGTCTCAAAGGCCTCCACCCTCAAATCTTTGTTATCCTCTGCATCCCTCTCTGCCAACTCCTTGCTTCCAGGCTTTGATGCTATCAAAATTGATGCATCACATCCCTGCATTCACCCATTTGAAAGTTATCACACCCAAAAAGAAAGAGGAAAAAAAAAAATACTGGAAGCAAATCACAAAACTTGACCATCAAACACATGCCAGCAGGACTATATATCCTAAACGCATGTTCTAGTAGAAAAACTTGCACTATTAGATGAAGCTAAGAACATGAGTTTATTTATAAATTGGAAATAAAACATGCCAATTATTATATATAAAATCATTCATATGCCTCAACTTAACAACTTAAGCTTTTAGGAGAGATGGTTTCATGATATAGTTTCAGAGTATCTATGATTTAAATGTGAGGAGACATATTATATATAAAATCATTTATGTGTTTCAACTCAATATTTTAAGCTTTTAGGAGAGATGATTTCACGACATCAATGCATGCATGCAAAGCTAAAGCTTTTGTTTTGTCAGTGGAATTGAACTTACTCCTACAAAGCAATCATGGAAGAGGAGGCGAATGGTGGCAGGACCAGAAACAGGTGATTCTTTGAATTGTTGAGATGTGACTGAGTCAATGAACTGCTCAAGCTTGGGGCAAGATTTGGCATAGTGATCAACTGAGAGCTGGCGATAATGGCGGATAGTAGTTATGTTAAATTTGGCTAAACCTGTTGAAGTCCCAATCAGAGTGAAGAAAACAAATAAAGAAGTGAATAGAAATGAAGATGCAGCAGAAGAAGATGGTGCAGACATGATTTTGGCTATTGGAGGAGTTTAGGACAAATGAAGGGAGAGTGGTGTAGGATATCAAAAGTGAAAACGAGGTTGAACTCTTGTATGTGATAGACAACCATTGAGGAAAAGGAGAGGTTGAATATTATATGGAAGCATGACCCGTGAATCTTAGAGAAGAGAAATAAGAAGATGAAGGTGCTTGTTTCTGATGATGAAAACGCCACAGCCAAAAAAGAATTCAGAAAAAGCCTTAAAGGATGATAGACCTTCGGATACATTCAAATTATGGTTGCAATTCATCCACCTGATATATCATCATACAACTTTGTGATGTAAACATTTGGTTCAATCATAATGGGTTTATGTTTGGTGACCAAATTTACAAGGATAAGTTATAATTACACCATTCTTTTAAATCTTTTGAATATCACTTTAATTTACATATATGATGGGCATTGTGAAAACTAGTAGGGCTACTCATAGATTAATAATCAATCTTTGCAGAATAATAATAAAAAAAGGAGTGTGATAGTAACATTTTCCAATTGACAATTACAAAGGAGGTTTCACCATTGACTGAATGAAACGAAGATCGAGTAAGTCAGTGGGACCCACTAACCAACACCATTGTAGTACATGAGTTCTTAAATGCCGGGCATGTGCAAGAGGCCTAAGAGAAGATCATACCATATATTATAATTAAATGAAACTCTGTAAACTCATTAATCCAAGCAACAGATTAATTTCTCCATCCCTCCCTTTGTGTGCATGTAGAGGACCAAAATACTGAGTCACTTTTCCTTTTTCAGGTCTGTCATAAATGAGGTCAGGCCTTTTTTTTGTGACCACATTAAAAAAAGATGGGGACCAAATTAGTCAATCCTATCCTACTGCAGGCTGTTGCATTAGTTGCTTTACCCAAGCAAGATTCATGGGCATGAACTGAGTAACTGAAAGCAGCATGTAGCCTTCCATTGGGGCTCCACTTTCTTGAGCAAACTTTTCAATCCTTCTGTTTACACCTTCAGCTTCTAGAATAAAAATATAGTCCCTCACTCACTTGTTTGGACATGTATATCTTTGGCATGGCTTCTAGTTTTAGTCGAAAGAAAGACTTACATCTTTCAGCATGACTTCCAGAATGAGGAACTGTTGCTCTTAGTACTCTCAAGTCCTAAATAACAAACGGGTGAATGACCTCTTTTGTCTTATGTGACAGAATTTTAATGCTTGTTATCAATGTCATGTCACAGGATTTTGCGTTACATGTCACTGATGAATTAATCATTCTTGCATTGTTCAACTGAATCAAGTCAACTACTCAAACATATATCATGCGTGAGAGATTAAATACCAAAGATATGCAAGAAATCAAGGAAGAGGTGGGAAGGAAACTGAAAGCATGAAGTGGTAACAAACAATATCCGTCCAGTCAGGGTTGTGCCTTGTTCAATTGCATAACTGGATAGATCGAGTTAAAAAAGATTAACAAAGCAATTGCAAAAGGGCATATCCTTTATGTCTTCTTTAATCTCAATAAAAATATTATAACATAAGAGATTGTATATCATCAGCTAATCAAATTTCACAAAAATAATAAATTATGGAATGATTATGATAGTGGATAGTTAATTTCTATTATTTATCATTTTAGTAAAAATTTTTTATTGATTGATAGTGAAAAATTGATTTACATTATGAGAGTAAATACATTAATACAATATACCCCAATTCAAAATGATGAACAATTTTGAGTGAGCCAGCTAATTCTCTTCATAGTTACATAAATTATTTGTTACTATGTATAAGTAAGTGGAAATTTCAATTATATAAGTGGTGAATTTGCTTATAAAAATTTTTGGAAAACCATATATTAATAAATGTGTGAATTTCAATTATGTAAGTGATAAATCAGATAAATTTCTTTTTATGTATTATCAATTATTTTATTATGATCATTATATTCAATGTAAAACACCATAAATATTAAATATAACTAAAATTTTTAACTACCAAATGTACAAAAAAGTGTCTAAAACCTATGCACCGATAGCATATTTTCTTTCCCAACTCCAAAATCTCAGTCTCTAGGGACAAACAATGAAGGTAGAACATGAATTTTGAACAACTTTAAACCACATGATATGTTATAGATTAATTTGCAATTGCATTGCTAAGCTAGTACGGTCTGCGGTAGCCGTGTGAGAATATCATTGGAGTGGCCAAATTCCTTTTTTTTATCTATACGATTTTACTTAAATGGTTATTAACTTGAAAATGCATCTTACGCTTGAAAATTATTTTGCAATTGGACAATAAATCAAGGAACGAAGTTCATATCTACCTTGTCCTCAAATGATATCCCGTCCCGCCAATCATTTATTAACATATGAAAAAGTAAGAATCAAAATAAATATTAAAAATTTATATGTTATCAAATATATAATACATACATACATACATGAGAACCTTAATTATTAATATTGTTAAAGAAAACATATACAGCAGCCTTTCAACTTCGGCTTGCCATTGCCCGAGAGCTGATAAATCAGCCTTAGATCATACTAAGTTCGAGTAACAGTGAAGTTCAAGATGAAAAACATGCTACTACTACCTTATTAAGTTCAGTACAATGCTTCACAAATAGCTAGACTAGATATACACACTTGAAACGCCCTTTTGAGTTTTGACACTCCAAAACACTTGTCAATGGTCAGCAGCTGTCGACATTTGTACCTCTGGTGATGAAGAAGAGCGCATGAAGACTCTTCTAATTCTAGGAACCAGGGAAGCAGATTCCTGCTGATGATGCTCGACAGTGCTCAAATGATCCCATCTCGAAGACTTATCAGTAGCATCATGTGCATCACCTGAATTGTTGACCTTTTTGTTATAAACCTGCCTTGCAAGTGTCATCACCCTTTGCCACACACTCTCATCACTTGGCATGCCATTATGGCCTACTGGTGCCACTTGTCGACTTAATTTTTGCCACTGGATGGCTGATAGAATCAGACAAATAGTGGAAGTGGCACCAGAGATGACAAACAGAACCCATAAGCTTCTTAGCTTCAAACTTCCTTCACCGTTGGAGGTCATGTTGTCGGAGCACTCTTTTGATGTAATCAACAACCACTTCTCTTCCAATCTCTTCAGCTCTGCATTTTCTGAGAGATGTAATAAAGCTTTAGAAACATCTTTGGCCACTGGGGAGCCTTTCTGGAACATCTGCATTGCGTCATTTTCAAAAACTTTATTCAAAACTGAAAATCATAGCCTGATATACAAAAACTCTCACAAGGGGCTTGAGTTTTTTTTAATGTGTTCTACACTTCTACTTGGTGTACAAAAACTTCATATTCTTGGGTATATGGGGTTTCTTTTTATTGTCTTGCATCATATATAGAACTTCTCATAATATATTCCTTTGTAATTTGGTGAAGGATGGATGAGAGCTATAATATTTCAAATAGCACTATCACTTACAAAGCCTAATCCTCCGAATCTGACCGTGGGAGTGGAGCCACTGTATCCATCACAGTTTTCACTAATGAATACTTTTTCATATGGGAGTTCCAGAAATGCTGCTGCTATGCTGTTATTTGCAAATTCTTCAACATACTTGTATTCACTAGAAACGTTTATGATGTTCTCTGGTCTGAACTTCTCTACATTCTCTAGGTATGTCCTAACAAATGAGTCACCATCACAACCGATCTTCATGTTGTTCTTCTTCAGCCACTGTATGTCAGTGACATTAGGCTGCAGTTGTTTTACCGTGAGCATTGAAGAAAGACTAGCAGTGTAGCTTGAGTTGAGAATCAGAACAAGAAAGAGCCATGAGACCATTACCACGCGAGTTAACTTTCTGTACATTTTTTCCCCGGCAAGATGAGAACATTGGCATCATTTAACTCTCAGTTTCCAATCAAGAGCCCTCTTAAACAGGTTTGTCTCGTTTAGACCTTTGCATTATTTTATTTAGTATCAAAATTACTAGGAAGTTTGAGATTGATACTAACTATGTGCGAAGAACAAAGAAGAGAAGGTAAACCAAAGAGCAGTGCTGATCTGGCTCTTCCAATTGCCATGAAACTCTGGATTTGGTTCTTTCTCAAGTAGCCAAACTACTAACATTGTGTAAATCAAGATGACACCCGTCACTGTCCACAATTGCCAGGTAAAGGGCTTGGTAAACATCCATGCCGACTCTTCAGACTTTGTTGGAACAATCATTGACAATCCTGATTCTGCATATGGCACCGTAAAATCCACATACTGCAATCTTTCCTCTAGTATAGTCATATCCCCGACAACAGCACCATAAGTCTTCCATCATAATATATCCAAATGAAGATTGAAAAAAAAAAAAGAGAAAAAAAAAACTCTTATGTCAGTAAAATAAAGTAAAAAAAAATTGGTACTCAAAACTCCAAAAAGTCAATAGGATAGCTGATTGTATTTAGCACAAATTTATCTTTTATCTTCACTAAAATAATTATTAGTGATCTTGCTGTCATGGTTACTCGCTTTTGCTGTCATGGTTACTCGCTTTTATAGACTTTGTCACATAAAGAGGTTATCTATACCAAGATTACACAGTAAATATTTGATGAACAATAAAGGAAAAAAAAAAAGGAAAGAAAAGATAGACTTGATACCTTGTTATAGACAAGTTCAACCAAATCAAGATAGGTTCCGTTGATGGCATGATACTTAAAGGGCAGATCATACCCCAGAAGTCCTACCACCTTCGCAAAAATATCAATGCAGAATCCACTATAGTTAGAAGGATTCCCATTCTGGTCATAATCTACCTTGACAAACCTGGAAAATGAGGTTCTGCCTGGGACTGCGATTTTCATAGGATTTGGTTTAGTAGGCATCTTCCATCCCTTTGGAGGCCGCTGCAAATTCCCAGGCCAAAGCACACCTTTGAAGCCTTCTGAAACACTGTTACCCCCACCTTGTCCTGTAGGGAGGCTTGTGGTGAACCCATGTTGTTGAGTCCAAAAGCACAGTTCTTTGTAACTCTTCCCAACCACATTTACTATCCTTAAGATAGGATTCTGCTGGAGTTTACCATCTTCAAATTTAATAGGGCCACTTATACCAGGGAAATTGCTTGACTGTATTTCCTTCAATAAGTTCTTTGAGTTGCTGCTGTTGCCACTGTCCATTCTGTCCACTGCATGAGTGACAATGCTAATGCTATCATACGCTTGCAAAGCATAAAATCCTGGGTTGCGGTTATCTTCCTCAGGATTCCTTCCCCAAAAAGTTCTCCTGAACTGAGCCTCAAACTCTTGATACTTGCTGCTTCTTTCAGAGTAGTAGGTCTTGATTCCTATAGCTCCTTGCATATGGGAAATGGAAGACTTGTTGATAGAGTCCAGCACATTAGTTATGCTCTCTGGGACTATCCAAACTGATTCTCTATCCAAAAGTCCCATTTTTGAGGCTTCTCTGAACAAGTGAATCACCATTTCTAGTGATGATTGCAGCACAATGAACACCCTAGATTGTGTTTGCATTATCTTAAGAAGCTCTTCATGCACTAGCTCTCCAGGATCATGCAGAGATGAAATTGGTGGAAGAGCTAAATTGTACTCAATCATTGAACTTGCACCTTGGAGGGCCTCAGATAGGAAAGCTAGCATACCATGATCTCCACCATAGGCATCATCTTCATAGATGACTACAACTCTTTGCCACTCATAAGCTTTCACTATATCCGCGATACATTTTATGTATGCTGTGCCACTGTTAGCCTGTCTCACCAAAAAAGGCCATCGAATTTGCATCAATGGCGGGGTAATGGTAGGTTCTGCATAAGATATAGTAGGAACTTGAGCTCTGCTTCCTATTTCAGCCACAAGAGCTGCTCCTGGCCATGTGTGCATGCCTATAATCACTTGCACCTTCTGCAGTTTAATCATCTCTTCAGCTGCAAGAAAAGGTCCCATATTATTCAATATTGTACACACTAAGGTAGTAATTAACTCATAATAAGCATGATACTTTTAATCTTTTTTTTATTAGCGAATGCTTGATATACTAACCAACAACGATGGCACTGAGGGGATCCTTGATCGAGTCCCGAAAATGGAGGGACAACTTGTAGGTCTTTGAAGTGTTATTATAATGTTGTGCTGCAATATCCATTGCCACTTGCTGTTCTTTCCCCACACGAGAGTTAACATCAATGATTGCCCCAATAGATATAACTTTGTTGTCTGCATTCACGGCCTCATGCTGGTTGCCATTAATGAGAACAAGAAAAAAGAAGAGCAAAATCATTGCAAGTGCTTGAAGAATAGTTGAAGGAAGAAAATGCACGGTGCTTCAATATTCTTTTGCTCACAACTACTAAGCAGATGTTGGAAGTTTTGTGTATGATTCCTTTGCGGTAGTTACGTTCAGTATGATTAAACTTGAGGAAAGGCATGCAATTAGCATCATAAATAGTACTTTGATGCAAAGGGTTCATTGGGTGATGAAACTTGAACCTTTGACTTAGTCAATTGTGATGGGTTCATTCCACGGTTGATGAAAAAGTTGGGTATCAGAGGAGGGATAGACTAGGCTTTTGATTACAGGGTGGCAACATAAATGGTCAATCTAAGCACCCAATAGGGGCAGAGTAGGTACATTTTTTTGGATTTATTGTGGAAGAAGAAAAAGAGTGAGGACTTCTGGTGAAAGGAAATGTGGCAGTGGCAAGTTGATGGCCATCAAAATCCCAAGGACATGGTTACAATTAATATGCAATCGGTAGATAGAGGACCACAGATGATGCTATGCTATGGAGTGAAAATGATCAAAAGCTTATCCCAAACTATCAACTATCCGCTATAAATGTGCACTCAAACTTTGGACAGACATCTCAATGTTACATTAATCTTTTCTCTTTTACTGATGGGATCTATGGACAACTCACTAGAGATTACTGACAACTTGAAATTTAGATTTACAAGGGAGGGATAGATGCAAGTCTATATAAACGAATCTAAGACCTCCTCCCGAACTCATATTGATGATATTTTTAATTAACTTCCTCATTTCCACATGATGAATATTGTTTTCACAGGATTAATGTGAACCTTTAAATGAAAAATCAAAAGAAAGAAAATATCGGTGGCCTCTAATTAAGACCCTAGTACAAAGATTGGACTTTTTGTTTTCTTCTTTTCTAATTTCTGTGTTACAGTTCTTTTAGCCACAGCAGAAGTTTGTTTTCTTCTTTGACGCGTTTGGATGAAAGATGTGATGCACATGAATTCATTCTGGAATAAAAAGTCTTAAGGGCTGTGAACATGTATGTGATATACCCCAAAGGTGCACATTTGCTACGTGCTGTTCTTCGCCAATACAAGAGTGAACGTCAATACTTCACCTAACATGTTCCCCTTTCCCCTTCATTAATAGCCTCTTAGTTGTACGTAGTTAGTCTTATTAAAAGCAAAGGAAATGGGTTTAAAAAAAAGAAGGCCAAAATCTTGCAAACGCTTGTGGAATATGTGAGGACTATACTACTGCTATCTCTCTCAAGGAGGTTTCATATACGTCAAAGATGTTTTGTGCCTGAACTATATTCAATATATGTACACGCAGTTAATATGAGTTGTTAGCGTATGAAACCTTAAATGATGACAAACATTTGTTATTGGATGTTTTGACGTATGTGTTAGTATTTCATATCTCAAATAGAACACATGAGAAATAACGCATTGATGTTGAAAATCTCCTATTTGAATAGGAGATATTCGCCTGCATTGAAACATTTTCTGAAATGCATAAATTTGATGTGGGATAAATACCTTCAATAGAAGCGCGAATTTGGGACTACAAAGAAGTTATATTCTCTAAGCAAAAGCATAAGACATCACCAAAATATCTTGACAACTCATTGACTATTGGAAGAAAGAGAAAATCACAAGAAGAAAATGACAAAATTCAAATTTGTCCAACCTTGTGATGACTTGCCATATAAAGGATGAGGGCAAGCTGTCAAGATTATAGGGCTTGTAACATTCTAAACATTTCATTATTTAAGGAGAATATTAAGGCAGCAAGCAAAAATGGAGAAAAATGAGCCTACATGAAATATCATTCTCAAGGAATATTGCCCCCACATTTCTTCCTTTTTCTCTCCCTCTGTCACGTATGTAATACATCAATTTAGAGGGTTTGTGTCTCTTGTATTTGAGTGATCATATTCTTTTGAGAGAGACAGAAAATATTGTAAAAAAAGGTTGTTCCAATTATGAGACTTTTGTGAGTGATAAAAGCCATATTTTGTGAGAACTTTTGTTAAGGAATTTGGTTCATTTGTTATTGAATAATGAATCTTGTGTAAGTTTAGGAAGCTTTTATAAAAGACTACTCTTGGGATGAGTTTGGAAAGACTCTTGTCAAAAACTACTCTTTGTTATGCTTACACTTAGGTTTTGTGTGAAGTATTGTTTGTTTGTAATTATTTTGCAAAATTTCTGATTTTAATGGAGCTATCACTTTCGTTGGAAACTAGATGTAGGTTCAATGTTGGGGAATGGAACTAGTATAAATACCTTGTGCAAGTCTCTATTTTCTTTTATTTATTTGTTCAAATATGTTTTTATATAGCCATCTAAAGTTTTTCCTTAAAGTTCATTTTACATCAGCATTAAAAGGGCTTTATTTTAAAATTTGTTCTATGAACTCAATTTTTGGAAGTTTTAGGAGATATTTGTTTGAAAATCTTCTGTGTCAACAGGAGATATTGTTTGAAAGCTTTTGATTTGTTTGTTGAGTGTGCATAAATTTTTAAAATGACACTTGATTCAACCCCTTTCTCAAGTAAACTAGTACCATCATAAGTGAAGTAAGTTTATGGTTTTACTATAATCCAATCCTTTTCCTTCTCGCCGTGTCCGTGCGGACATTCATTCATTCAACATTACGCCTAGAGAAATTGTATATCTTGGGAGGGTCAATTTAATGTCATTGTAAAAGATTGCTGTGGGGGCGCCGAAGATTCCTCGAGCTTTGAATTTTATGCTTGGCTGTCTATATATGACATATGAGCTTGACCCTAACACTTGAACCAGAAAAAGGGTTAGTTGGATTGAATTACTTGATGAAGAAGATAATGTTGGGCCAGCCTTGGCCACAAGATCACTCATAGATTGGGCAAAACAAAAAGTCAGTCTTCACATATGATAAACTCTTGTTTGGTCCAAGATCACATTTAACGTAGGTTCTCTAGTATCACTCATTTTCATTTATAATGTTTAGAAGATATACCAAAATATCAAAATTAGTGGTTGTATATATTAATGGAGTACGCATTAAATGTGTCAGTAGAGTATGCAAGTATTTCTCCTTTGCATATGTAAATGAGAAAATTATGAATACAGAAGGATTGGATTTGTACATATTCAATCCGGAGTCAGAAATTTTAGAGGAGGAGAGCCAAATTAGTTAATATAAAATAAAATAAATTATTATATATAAAATATAAAATGAGTCATTATATAATATTTTTTATACAAATTATTTATAAATTAGGATTTATTTCATCATTTATTCTCTCTTTTCTCTTAATAAAAGAGTTAATAATTTTCTTTTTAAACATCTCTTAGGTACATAAAAAAAATATGCGTATCAATATATTAATTAACATAAAAATAAAGTGTTAATCATAAATAGCTAACTAGTAAGTCGAAACTCCACTAAGTAGATAAAATGAGCTAATAAGATAAAAATCTTAAAAAATATATTTTAAAAATATTTATATATTTCATACATTTATATTATATATGCTACTATATTGAAAAACTTATTATTTATTATGCATACTATATATAAAGATAAAATAATTTTTTAAGGACCATAATATAAAATACACATATAATCATATACATATGTAAAATTTGAGCGACCGTGCCCCCTCCCTCCGCCTCTGTACATATTTCAGGACACGTTTTTAAAGAATTTATTAAAGAAAAATTAATATGAAAAATGACTCGGGCTATAAGAAAAAATTTCTCTAGCTATATTTAAAAATACAATTAATGTGAACAAGAGCATTTAGGGAAATATCAAAATGGATGTTAAAGTCAACTATAAAAAAGAGAGACTAAAGGCTATTATTTGGCCTACATATGGACAAATCTGGGCGCAACACGCTTATTGGATGAAAAGTGTATTTCATGACATTGATAAGTAACCGCTAACGTTTTCACTTTCCAGGAAGATGCTGTGAAAAGGACGTTTGCTTCCGGAAAGATGTAGACGTGATCTAAAATTGAGTTGCGTTCAACTTTATTTATTTAATTATTTGAGTTTGCCAAAAATTTAAGCCTATATAGTCGTATTTAAGAGTAAAAATATTATTTCGACAGCTATAAGTGGTTACCCAATCAAGATACTCACTTTATTACCATAAAATATGAATATAATAATGACGTCAATTTTCTCTATTTATTCATCAAGAATAATAATTTTCTATTTGGTAGAGCCCAAAAATGTCCTTGAACATATAGATCTATAACGGCAATGGCATTGGTGCGCAAAAACCGAAAACAAACAAAATCTTGAATTTTAGGCCGAGACCTAGAATTTAAATTAGAGGAGATTTTAGTTTGAAGCCCATTTGACAGTTGAGCTTGTGGTCCAATTTGTTGGCCAGTGGTCATTTCAATGTAAAAACTTATGGTGGGTTTGTGCACTTTCTTTTAATCGTAGTCAGCATTTTATGTTGTTAAAATTGTAGTCAAGTGCTATAGGCATGAATTTAAGCTTTTAGCTAGTAAAAGTATCGTGTGTTTCTTGCAAAGTTAGAATGAATGCACTTGATCCAATCCGAGTATGGATGATTAACCACGCGAAAATTCCTGGAGTTGTTACATAATAGATTAACTCGTGCATATTTTCTGCTTATGGGTTGAAGACATTAGATGAAACAAATAATGGACCATAGTGATACCTCTTCTTAAGTTGTCAATGTTCCATGGTCATTTAGTATGTAATAATGTTGTTTGGCAGTGTTCCATGGTCACTTAGCAAATAATAGTTTTGTTTGGCCTTTAAGCCATAACCAATTGTGAGCTATCCACAGTTGTAGTTAGCTTGATGATATGAGTGAATGAATGATACTCAGTTTCTTCTATCAAATAAAAAAAGGCTTGCACTTTCTTTGTTTATAGTTTCTGCTGATTAAACCAAAAACTCAATCATCATTTCAAAGTCACGGTGTCTGCAATTAATTATGGATGCAGACAAGTTTTTTTTGGATAAACTCAAATTTCTCTCTAAGCATCAAATTGAAAAATTCTTGCATATACATAACTCTAACAACTCATATTTAAACACTCATAATAAAAGTGGTGACAACTATAATCAAGCGATTGTATCTTGAATAAAATTGATGGGAGACACTTTTATTATCAGTTTGCATAAACTTGAGTTGTTTAGATTATATCCGTGTAAGAATCTCTCCATCAAATTTCCATTGCATAAAAAGAGGTCATGGCCAAGCTTAGTGAAAAAAGAATTACAAACTCCAGATTTTCTGGAAGAACTAGCATTACTACAAAAACAATGAACCTTCTTGGAACGTTAAAGGCTACCTAGTACATACAAAAACAGCCAAGATGTCAGACTACTACTATTGAGTTTTAATGCATGTAAGTCACTAACATTTCATTTTCTTTGTGTCTTTTGGGCAACTGTGGAAGAGTCTAATCGAGGTATCAAACTATAGCATTTCTATGACAGCTGATCGGGAGCGCTGTGGATTGTCCACGTGCTCAGAAGTGCTTATACTCTCCCACCTTGATGAATTCCTCCGATGTACACCCTGTGCTCCACCAATAGTTGCAGCCCTACCAAAAGTTTTGAGACCCCCATTGTGAAATTCTTTATTGATTCCAAATGCCTTCTTCCAAACACTATTATCATCAGTGGCTACATTCCCTTCAAGTTGACCTGCATCATCTTGATGTTGGTAATGGTTATGGTGGTAATTTCTTACCAAGGCCACCACTAGGCATATGGTGGAAGTGGTAGCACATATACCGTAGAGACCCCAAAAATTGTTCAGGGTCAGTTTCTCAGTTTCAGGGGACTCTGAGTCGTTTGAGCATTCATTGGAAGGTGTCAACCAATCATTTTCTAACTTCTTCAGTGTTCCATTTTCTGCTAATTCTAAAATGGCTTCAGAGAAATCTCTTGCCATGGGAGATCCCTTTTGGAATACCTGCATTTGCAATTTTGCATGTAATTAATGTATCATATAATCAGTGTTACCACAAATCTTCTATAAAGTACAAGTTTATTCAAGAATAACAAAACCAGTTACTATTTCTAAAGGTTTACTAAGAATGAAGATCATGCTTGCTAACTTTGCATTAGATCCTCTTGGAGCAATAAAAAGGTTTTGTTCTATATTATTTATTATTTGACATATAGGTTTATATTTTAAAAATACAGAGAAAGTGAGAGATAATAAAAATTCACAAAGTTAACGTGTCAAGTGATGAATAATATATATATCTTATTATATAAGTATACAAAAAATTTTCACATCTCTAAAATATAAGAATTGTTATTTTTGGACTGTATAGAGTAAAATGTTTTACTAATGAAATCATGTGAGATTTATTATGTGAAACAAAACTTGCTAGTGAAATATGCATAACTGAAGTTTGAGAGGGAAGGGTTGTAAGCACTTACAAAGCCCATTCCTCCAAATTTATATGTAGCAGTGGTTGCAGTGTAGTCATTGCAATACTTATTCAAGAAAACCTTCTCATATGGGCTCTCAAGAAATAGGGCAGCAATTTTCTTGCTCTTGAATTTCTCCAGAATGTCATCCTCACCATCAACATCTATTATTTGCTGTGGACGGAAATTATACACGTCCACCATGTAGCTCTTTACAAAGGTACTCAGATTATCACAACCGACTGGTAAGTTGTTTTGCTTCAGCCATTCAATGTCCCTTCCAGACCTCAACCGTGTGACAGTAAGCATTGAAGAAAGGCTGGCAGTGTAGCTTGATGTTAGAACAAACACAAGAAATAACCATACACCAACTACTACTCGTGCAGAATTGCTGTTTATTTTCTCCCCTGTGATACATCAGAATTGGAAATCACGATGCTTAGAATTAGTTTGCAAAACCAAAGTTTTCCTACAGATAGAAGAAGCAATAGTTATGAGGTTCAACATTTAAATCTTTTTTTTTCCCCTGTAAACACAGTTTTGCAAAGTATTGCAACTCAGATGTGCTACTAAATCCCCTATTAAGTTTCCAACAAGTATCAAATTACAAGATATATACGTTTGCTTGTTACTGCATGATAGCAGAAGCATTCCTAAAGACTTTGAACTATTTTTTCATTGCTTTATGCATATTTTTCAGGTCTTTCTTTGAATTAGATTTGTTTCAAATGGCAACTTTCTGTCTCAGAGATATCATAAATTAAAAAAATAAACCAACACTAAATTACTAAACAATTTTGATGTTATACTTACTGTGAGCAAAAAATAGAGAAGAAAAAGCAAACCACAGTGTGGTGCTGATCTGATTTTTCAATGGTCCACCAAAATCTGGATTCAAGCGATGCTCCAGGAACCAGATGACAAACATTGTGTAGATGAGGATGGCAATAGTTGCTATCCACATTTCCCAGCTAAATGGTTTCAAAAACAACCATGCTGACCCTTCAGCCTCTGCTGGAAGAATGAGTGATAATCCTGACTCAGTGTAGGGCTGAGTGAATGACACATACTTACTTCGATTGGCTAGTATTGTTACATCTCCTATAATAACATCATGGGACTGCAGATGATTTTGATCCAGAAAAGTAGTATTATTGTTTTACCAATTTGTAGAAAACAATATTTGAAATAATTTAAAATACACATGTAACAACATGGCATGATGAACAAGCCTACTAGTTTCACATAAACTTTGCTCTTTCTTTCAATATCTGAAAGGGTTCTCTCTTTCTCTTCTTGTGTTAACTTGGTCATGCTCAAATAAAGCATTACAAATTTCATCAAAGAAGAATAAGAAGTATGCCACAACCAGAAAACATTTGTGTTGAGAAATTCATGCATTGGGAAGGCTTCGAAATGAATTTATCAGCCTGGGCAAAATGCTTTTGTTTGTGCCAATTTAGTGAACAGTAAGTTACAACTGAATTTCACTCCTAATGAAATAACCAAATTTGGGTTGAACAGATTCAATGCAATGTATTGATGTGCATATATTCAAGATGATAAATAAAACAACCCAAAAGCTTACGAGATCCAGTTCTTCAGAAAATAAAAATTTTACCTGGTTTATGACACTCTCAAGAAGATTATCATAGGATTCATTGAAGGAATGAAATATATAGGGCAGGCCAGCATACTTGTCACTCAGAATTCCTCGTATATTGTAGAAAAGATCAATACAGAATCCTTTATATTGCTTTTGAGAGTCTACCTTCAGAAAATTTTCAAAAGCAGGGTTTACAGGAACTGCAACTTTTAAAGGATTTGTATTGGTAGGTAATCGCCATCCCTTAGGAGGATCATCAGTAGAACTTAGGCCTCCAGGCCAAACCACTGGGCCAGTTAAGCCATTTGTAGCAAGATCACCTCTTTTCTCTCTTTCTTCAACTATTTCAAGAGAACTGGCAAACTTCAATTCTGGGGTCCAAAAGCCCAATTCTGTGTATTTCTCATTAACCACATTTATGACTCTCATTATTGGAGTGTAGGATAAATGGTTTTCTTTGAAACTTATATTCCCACTTAAACCAGCAAAATTGCTAGAGAACATTTTCTTCAAGAACACCCTTGAGTTGCTGGAGTTAGCATTCATTTTCTCCAAGGCCTTTGTGATGATTGTAATGCTATCATAGGCTCGTGCTGCATATAATCCTGGGTTGGATGTTTCTTCTGTATGCTCAGCTTGGAATTTTTTTTGCAACTTAGTGTAAGCACTAGAATTTGTAGAATAATAGGTTTTGATTCCCAAAGTACCTTTCATTGAGGATAAAACAGGTGTGTTGACAGATTCCAATGTACTAGTAATCCTCTCATTGATTATCCAAGCTGACTCTTTCTCCATCAATCCAACCTTCTTAGCTTCTCTGAACAAACTGGTCACCATAGGTAATGATGCTCGAAGGACAACAAAGACCCGAGATTTTACAGACAATAGCTTAAGCAATTCATCAAGAACAACCCCTTTTGGATTGGGCAAAGAAGTGAATGGTGGAAGGACTAGTCGGTACTCAATCTCTGAGTCAACCTTTTGGAGAGCCTCAGATAAGAGGCTTAACATCCCGGAATCACCACTATAAGGGTTGTCTTCATATATTGCTACAACCTTTCCCCAGTTGTATGCATGGATAATATCTGCTATGCAGTTCATGTTGTTAGGGCGGGAAGCGACAGGAGGCAGACAACCACGGCTAAGTGAGAAGACCATATCTGAGGACGCCATTGACCCAAAACCTTGGCCACGGCAATGAACATGGATCGCTTCCATATTATATCTACTCACTTAATCCATTCTCAACCAATGTGAACCTCTCACACACTTAACCTCAACAATTTCCCTTGTGACTCTACCACATTACTCCCATCACCAACCGCTTCTTCCCAAAGACTCGCCAATTCGCGATCCGATTTTAACCAGCCAACTCAGCTGATAAATCTGCGGTGTTAGACAGGAGAAGCCACCGGCAAGCCGAAGACTATAAGTAGGGAGCGCATTCGACCCAGAAACCTGGCGGCAAGCGAATGTGGATCCTTCCATATTATATACTACTCACTTAATCCATTCTCAACCAATGTGGACTTCACCTCTCACACACTTAACCTCAACACATGTGTGCAGCCTGATATTCAGCCATTTGAATCAAGAAAGGCCAACGAAGTTGCATTAATGGAGGGACTACTGAGGGAGCAGAAAATGAAATGACGGGTACTTGGGCTTTGGCTCCAAGGTCAGCAACTAGAGCTGCTTCTTGCCATGTCTCCATGCCAACAATGACTTTAACTTTCTTCTTATTAATTAGTTCTTCAGCTGAAAACCAAAAGAAGTAACATAATTATATATTAAATGCTCAACAAAAGTTAAGAAAAAAACAAATGTTTTCAGTTAAAATAATATCATCAAGTAGTGCTCACCAGCTGAAGCTGCATGCAGCGGGCTCCCACCAGAGTCACGGAAGAAAAGGACTATGTTGTGAGTCTTCGAATGATTATTGAAAGTTTGAGCTGCAATATCCATGGCTCTTCTCTGTTGTTTACCCGTCTCGGAATTGGCATCAATGATCACACCAACACTTGTCTTTTGGGGACTGCTGGCAGCTTGAACTCCTGTACGACACGTGAATAGGAGAAGGGAGATTATTAGAGGAATCTGAAACAAAAGATTCGGAACTTTATTAGGAGTTTGGGTGAGTAAATTCATATTGGCCCAAGTAGGCTAGTTTTATGATTTACATAAATAAGGATAAAGGGATTAGACATGTAATGAAAGTATATATATATATATATATATATATAGCATGTAAACCATCAAGGGATTAGACATAACATAATCCCACAGTATATTGATTTTGAATATTAGATAGCCCATGTGTGGCAATGATTAATTGAACTCTTGACTTGTATTAAGTTGAACTCTTGCTATGAAAGAAACACGAAAAGATTTTTCCACTTGGAGCCAGCCTCTGACCCTGTCAAAGTAACTAGCTAGAAAATAAAAATTTTACAGTCGTATACTTCCATTACATAAAATTAAAAGGTTAGAGATTTCAAACGTCAACATATATAGATGGTTGAGAGGGTCGAGGAATCAATCAAGGCTGGACTTGTCCAAGGCCAAGAGAAACTTGGGATGGGATATCTCTTGTTGACCGCATAACTAGATAGAATTTTGCATCCGTACGGCATTTGGCTGCTTCAGCTGATATTATTGTTTTGTATAGAGATTTGTTTGTCTTTACCTCATTTGAAATTTAACATTACAATTAATCCTCATGAGTTATCCTATTTGGATGATTTTATCAACCTAATTTTTAAGATTCATATGCGTTTTTTGGGCTTAAACCTTCGTTTCATAATACTGAAAATTTAAGCTTATGTATATACCAAATAAATAAATATGCTTATGAAAATAATCAACTTCTGCAAAGGCTAAATATAAATTATTTTTGTGTCCCATATGTATAAGATTATTAAAATTTCATATATAAGATTAGTTTATTTTATTATTTTCGATTTAAGACAAGTGTCTGTTAGCCGTGTGCCTTAAGAAAACTAGAAATTTGACTAAAACTTAACTTTGGTATACTGTTAAAATTAAAAAAAATTCATTCCATAAAATAATATAAAAAAGGACATACAAATTTTAAGCACCATTGTTATATTCTTATTAAAGCACTTGAATGTTGCAATAATTATTTTAAAAGTCATAAATTTAATACTACATGATAGATTATTTACATTAACAGTATATCAAAATTAATTTCAGTTAACTATAACCCATAATTTTGATCAAAAAATTAACATTGAAAATTTGACCTTAATAAATCATCAATATCTAAGTTTGAATGTTGTCGATCAACCGTATATTATTCTATTTATAAATTTTCAGTTGGTTATTTAAAAAATTGAATATATCCAAAAATATAATAAGACTAAATTTGATATATTGAATGTGTTTGGGCCAACCTTCCGAGTCCACAAACCTTAAATGGGCCGATGTTAGAGGAAGAGGAGTTTGATCCGTGGCTAGAAAGCCCAATCCCGAATTCGGACGGGTCGGGGCTCCTCTTCCGTGAACCGCAAGTCCGCCAACGGCAAATTGAAGCCCAGCTCCAGTGACCACCAGTTGCAGTGGAGAAGGAGAAAGGAAAAAGGAATGGCGCAGTTCTGGAAACCAGGTACGGAGAAGCCTCGCCTGGTTGACGACGAAGAAGGCGGTGTCATCTTCTTCTCTGGTGGCGGTTTCTCTTCGTCTTCATCTTCTTCGGCTTATGGATACGCCAGCATCGAGAAGCAGAGGCAGCGTTTGCCTGTCTACAAGTACCGCACCGCCATCCTCTACCTCGTCGAGACTCACGCCACCACCATCATTGTCGGCGAGACCGGCAGTGGCAAAACCACTCAAATCCCTCAGGTACGAAGCACAAATTGGAATCAACCATTTCAAATTGAAATTGAAATTGAAATTGATTCATTATTGTTTTGGCACTTGCAGTTCCTGAAAGAGGCTGGCTGGGCTTCCGGTGGCCGACTCATTGCTTGCACACAACCCAGGCGACTGGCTGTTCAGGTTAGTTAGAGAGTTAGTTAGCTAGTTAGCTAGTTTGCTGTTTCCGTTGCAGTTAGTTAAGCATCTGTTATAAAGTGTTGAAAATGAACACTTGGACTTATTTGATCTCATTTGATACAAGTTTCGTTCATTAGGAAGTATGCAATTTGATAACTATGCCGTTTTCAATATTGCCGTTCCTATTTATTGTTCATAACTGATTATTGATAATTGATGATGTTTTCTTGCGACAAATGTTTCGCAGGCTGTTGCTTCTAGGGTTGCTGAAGAGATGGGAGTTAAGCTTGGCGAGGAAGTTGGCTACACCATTAGGTTTGAAGATGTCACAAAGCCAGTAAGCATCTTTGTTTACTTCTTTTGAGTTAGGACACCTCTAAATCTTGCTGCATACTTATGAATATCCATCATATCAACAAAAAAAAAAAAAAAAGAAATTGAAGAAGATGATTGTTTTCTTAGTAGTAATAACCATGTGATCATTCGAATGGTTTCTCTCTAGTTATTACAATGTGATCACATGTCATGAACGCTTACAACTGTTTTCCCTTTTTGGCAGCACAGGAGGTAACGGTAGTAAAATTTTTGACAGATGGGGTGCTGTTAAGGGAGATGATGGACGATCCTCTTTTGACGAAATATAGGTACTTGTTGAGAATTTGTCCAAAAATCCTAATTGTAAAATTTTGATGTAAATTGGTTGTCCTTTCATGAAATTTTACACATAATGGTGTTTCCAACTGATAAGTAGTGAGGACCATGCATTTGTTCCTATGCTTTAGAAGTATGTCATGAATGAAATAGATCCTGTTCTGTTTTACTGTCCTGTTTTTGTCTTGCTAATGATAAAACTTGTTGCAGTGTTATAATGGTAGATGAAGCTCATGAAAGGTCAATATCAACTGACATTTTACTTGGATTATTGAAAAAGGTATCAAATTGATGGGCGAGCCATATATTATTATAGGGACAAGGTGGGGTCTTTATTTTCACAATTTTTATAGCTTTACTTGGTATATTTTCTGTTTGCTTTTTGCCCCCTCTAGATTCAGAAACGTCGACCAGAGCTGCGATTGATTATCTCATCTGCTACTATTGAAGCAAAGGCAATGTCTGACTTCTTCTGCATGAGGTTTTGCTCTCATCTTGCTATGTTTAATTGTTATTCCTTTCCTTTTCATCTTAACACTCTCACGGAACCTTTATCTACATAATTGATTTTGATTACAAAATAACTCAATAATATTTCATTAAGAAAGCAACCTGAAGTACAAATATTTGACTTTATGCTTCACATGGCTCCAAATAAGTCAGCAACTGTTAGAATTATCATAGATAGCTAACGTAAGACTTTTTCACATTTTTATGACATTGGTCATGAGATGACTTTTAGAATTATCATCAATGTATGAATGTTATGATCCACACACCTTCAATATCTGTTGGCATTTGATTGTTCTTTATTGTTTTCTCCTTGAAATAAGTATCCTTGTGATGCTCTAAACTTACGTCTTTCGATCTGCTATGCCAACAAATGCCCAGGGGAAATGTCTTATTTAATCCAGTTTGTCACTTGCTCAATAAATTTTGGACAATAGTTTACAGCATGTCTGTCAGGTTTTAATGTTAACATTGTTCTTATAATTGAATTGTTTACTCCTGTTGTCTGGTCTGATAACATTTCTCCTGGATTCACTGTCTTCCTGAATGTTTCTGCACTCTTACTTCATTATTGTTGAGAAACAAAGAAAGAGAGAAAATCATAGGATGAATCCGTGTGTTTCAACTACACAACGGAGAGAGAATATATAGACACTTTGCAATAAATATACAATAATTATAAAGATATATTTTTCCTAATTTCAGATACGATATTCCTAATTACAGATATTTACAGATTCTAACACTCCCCCTCAAGTCGGGGCATATAGATCATATGCACCTAGTTTGTTGCATAAGTAACTTATTTTAGGACCTCTTAATAATTTGGTGAGAACATTTGCGAATTGATCATTTGAATTGATGAAACTCGTGGTAATGTCTCTAGATAGAATCTTCTCTGTGATGAAGTGACAATCAACTTCAATGTGTTTGGTCCTCTTATGAAAAACTGGATTTGAGACAATATGTAAGGCAACTTGATTGGATATGAGATTGGCTCCAATGAGTATACAGTACTTGGAAGTGGAATGCCTATCAGAAGGGGATCCTGCCCAATTTGCATTGGAATACCCAACCATCTTAGTATGTTCCTTATCTCTATAAATAAGGCCCTTCTCTAGTGCTCCTTTGACATACTTCAAAATTCTTATCATAGCATCCCAGTGGGCTTCACATGGTGAGTTTAAGAATTGACTAACCACACTTATTGCGAAAGAAATGTCTAGATGAGTGATTGTGAGATAGTTCAATTTCCCAACTAATCTTCTATATCTCTCAGGGTCAGATAGTGGCTCCCCCTGATTTGGCAGGAGCTTGACATTAGGATCCATAGGAATATCAACAGGTTTTGCAGCAAGTAAACCTGTTTCCTCTAGAATGTCCACAACATATTTTCTTTGAGAGAGGACTATGCCATCTTTGGATTGTGCTACTTCAATGCCCAAGAATTATTTGACTTTGCCAAGATCTTTGGTCTGGAAGTGATTACATAGATGTTGTTTGATCTGTGCTATGCCATGAGTGTCACTCCATGTAATGACACAACTAGGTAGGTGCAACCTTTCTAAGTATGACGATAAAACACAGAGTGGTCAGCTTTATTCCAAATCACATCAAATTGCTGAACGACAATGGAGAACCTGCCAAACCAAGCCCAAGGAGACTGCTTAAGACCATACAATGATTTTTCGAATACTACAGACTAGAAGACTCCCCCTGAGCAACAAACCTAGGAGGTTGCTCCATATGAACCTCTTCCTCAAGATCACCATGGAGGAAGGCATTTTTGATATCCAACTGATGAAGAGGCCAACGACGCATAGCAGCCATAGAGAGAAATAGTCGAACAGAAGCCATCTTGGAAATAGGGGAGAAAGTACTACCATAATCCAAACCAAAGATCTGAGTGTACCCTTTGGAGACAAGATAGGCCTTAAGAGGATCAATTTGCCCATCATGACCCACCTTAACTGTAAAAATTCATTGACAACCAACTACGGATTTTCCCGGAAGGACAGACACCGATTCCTAGGTACCATTGTTTTGAAGTGCAAACATTTCATCAATCATAGCTTGTCTCCACTCAGGATAGGAGAAGGCCTCACTTGTAGTATTAGGAATAGACACAGAAGACAAAGAAGAGATATAAGCATAATGCATAGAAGATAAACAGTGATAACTCAAAGCAGTATAGTGAGGAGACACGTTATGAGTGAAACAAATACCTTTACGAAGGGCAAGGGGAAGATCAGGCTCAACGAGCAGGATTGGAGGCAGTGAAGGATTGGGCACTGGAAGAGAGTTCACATCAATCAAAACATGCTCGGAGGAAGGAACAGGAGCAGTGGAAGGCTGATGGTTAGGTGTGAGGGGTGTTTGAGGTGGAGCAGGCTTAGCTAGTGGACAAGCCTGACGATGTTAGACCTGAAGGGGACGGGGCATAGGGTCAAGGACAAGGGGTGGCAAAGGCATAGGAATGATGGGAAGCAGGAGTTTCTCAGAAGCAGGAGAGGGGGAATAGTTGGATGGCTCAAAGAAGAGAACAGTGTCAAAAAAGGTAACATCCGCAGAGACGATGTAACGACGCAAAGTAGGAGAAAAACATCGAAAACCCTTTTGGGACCGAGTGTAACCAAGAAAAGGGCTTTTAAGTGAATGTGCAAGACCAAGAGTAAAGTTGTGAACGAAACAAGTGGACCCAAAAATGTGTGGGTGAAGGGAATGCAGGGGGTCATGGGGAAATAAGATGGAATGGGGAACCTGGTTACCCAAAATAAAGGAGGGTATGTGATTAATTAAATAACATGCAGTTAAAACAGCATCACCCCAAAAATGAAAAGATATATGATTATGAATAAGAAGAGTATGTGTTGTTTCAATTAGATGACGGTTCTTGTGCTCAGCAACTCCATTCTATTGAGGTGTATGAGCACAAGACGTCTGGTGAAGAATGCCATGAGAAGCTAAAAATTATCAAAAATCATGAGACAAATATTCTTTTGCATTATCACTACGTAAAGTGTGAATAGGAACACCAAAATGGGTTTTTATTTCTTGATAAAAATTGGTAAAAAAAGTACAAAACTCAGGCCTTTTTTCAGTAAAAACAACCAAGTACAATGAGAGTAGCCATAAATAAACATAACAAAATAACGAAATCTTAAACTAGACATTGTTCCACTAGGACCATCTAAATGAACTAAAGTAAAGGGAGACACAACTCTTTCACTGACACTATTAAGAAAATGATTCTGCATGTGTTTCCCAAATTAACACGATTCACAAGGCAAACTAGATAGTTTGGACAGACGAGGCACCATGCGTCACAAGTTGGCAAGGTCGGGATGACCCAACTAGGCATGGAGGGTGAAAGGATCGGTGGTGAGGGAGTAAACACTTGATAGGAGATAGAGCGAATAGAGGCCATGAGACTCATATTCGGTACCAATCATCCATCCCATGCTCCGATCCTATAAGTAAATAGAATCTTCAATGAATGAAATGATACACTTAAGGAATTGATAAATAGAGAGCAGGTTGAATGGAGAACTAGGAACATAAAGGACAAAATCAACTGACATAGAAGGCAAGGGATGGGAAGTGCCCACGTCATGAGACTATGTGTGAGAACTGTTGGTTAAAGTGACAGTAGGTAAATATCCAGAAGTAGAAAGTGTGGAAAATAAAGCTCTATTACTGGAGATATGATCAGTGGCGGCAGAATCATGAACCTAAGGACCCAATGAGGCCGACTGAGAAAGACAAGCAAAAGAATTACCAGTGTGCAATAGAGGCAGAGTTCTGACGTTGCTCAAACCACTTCAGAAAATCAGCATAGTCAGCTGGAGATGGCTGTTGAGGAGCAGGTGAGTCCGAGGTATCAGGAACACTGGCCAGAGTAACATTAACAGTAGGGCGCAAGTGAGGATGTAAAGTGTGACAACGATCAATGGTGTGGCCTAATGTATGACAATGATCATACTTGGGGCAGGACTTCCGAGAACAGCCACGGCTGGTACTTTGCATGACGAGGGTAGAGATATCAACCGAGGTATTAGGAAGGAGCAACTTGGTGGATGGCTTGGCGAGAACCCGAAATAGAGAGGCGGACACCATGGAGAGAGTAGGCACAATTGGTGATCCCAGAAGCTGATCATGGGTAGCAGAGCACTCTGGAGGTAAACCATAAAGGGCCATGAGCATAAAGAAAGAGCTTCGTTGCTCCAACTCCTTCATCGGGGAATCAGTAGGGGAAAAGAGTTTATTGAAATCATGGAAGGCATCATGAATCTTACCCAAATAAGATGATATAGAACCATCGAGGTGGCGATGAGCAATGACACTTATGAGATCTCGACAAACACGATAAAAACATTAAGTGTCATTGGTGAAAAGGGTCTTTGCCTGGGTCCAAACAGATTCACAAGTGACATGAGCCAAGAAGATCTGTTTGATGGAAGGAGCAATGGTGGACTTGAGAATGCTACACAGCTAAGCATCAACTTAACCCAACGTGGGCGTACATCCATCGGGATGTCTACAGCCTTCTTGATGAGATGGTCGGCATAGTCCTGTCTTGTCAGCCTAAGTTTGATGTCCGATGCCCAGGTAGCATAATTGTTATCATTAAGCTTGTCAATGGAAAGAGGCACACTAATGTAACTAGTGAATGCTGGAGGCTCAATCTTTGGAGCACCCTTATTATCAGAGGAAGAACTGCTGGCAGCCATGGGTCACGAAAGTACAAGGGTAGAAGTGGTATTTTCAAAATATGAGTTCTGCAAAGTGCATGGTTGTCGACAACGTGAGTAGATCTTGAAAGGGGAGGGCGTCACAAGTACGGCGGTAGTAGAGGTGGCTAGAATGGTGGCCGGACGCCATTGCATGTGCGGCGGAAGCAGACTCGGTGAACATTGCCGTGAAAAGTAGCGGTGGTGCGTGGGATGTCAGATCGGGACCGAACCACCGAGGTTTGGCCACGTAGGGAGAGGCAATGTCGGTGGTGGGGTCGGATGCCGGAATTGTCGCTGAAAAACTCGTCGGCAGTGAAGAAGGGTGGTGGAGGATGCTGGAAGTTTTGACACATTAGTGAAAAAGGAGCCAGCAACCGGAAAGAGGACACAATGGCTGGAAAAAAATTTCACCAGGGGATGATGGGTCTCTCCATGGGTCTCTCCGACAGCACGGATTAGAGTTTCGTTTCTCACTTAGGCTCTAGAAACCGTATTGAGAAGCAAAAAAAGATAGAAAATCATAGGATGAATCCGTGTGTCTCAACTACCCAACGGAGAGAGAATATATAGACACTTTGCAATAAATACATAATAATTATAAAGATATATTTTCTCTAATTATATATATGATATTTCTAATTACAGATATTTACAAATTCTAACAGTTATAACTATAAAATTATGTTCAATTGACTCTACCTATTATTATATGTCCAATTTACTGATTTGTATGAATTTGAGATTCTAGTCGCTGCTTTCCCGTGGTGACTGCTGTTGTCACCCAAAAAGCATTCACTAAATTGACCATGTGTGCACTGTGGACAGAAAAAAGCGCCGAGAACTTGAAAATGAAGAGAGTGGACTACAAGTGGAACCTGCAATCTTATCAGTTGAGGTACTGTTTTTTCAAAATAGCACCCGTGCTTGCATGTCTTCTGTTTTCTAACTGTGCGATTGTTGCCCTATAATATTCTCTTGTTTTGGTGCAATTGGTTGGAACAAAACAAGTGCATCTTTAAGGTCAAAGGAATGTCATTGCCCTGTAGTTTGCTCTGGAAGGGGGTTAAGTTTTTAGTTTCTCTCTGTCACTTGGCTCATGTTTCTTTCAAGGGTGTTGCCATGTGTAATTTTCAAAAGGATTGGTCTATCCTACTGTATTCCTGGCTTCCTTGTTTCCTTGGTTTTCTTAATACCATATCCGTACCCTGGTCCCTGGAGTACTTCTCTTCCATTTGATGTTAAAAAATAATAAATAATAGGACTTTTTTTTTATGAAAGTAAAAAAATTTACTTTTCAGAATTTGGACTACATTATAGTTTGAAGGTATATAGTCAGGAGTCACTTTGCCTTTGTTATTTCCATGGTAGAGTTTTTAATATACAAATAAATTAATTATCCTTTATGATTTTCAGGGTAGAGGCTTCAATGTACAAATTAATTATGTTGAGGAACCTGTCCAAGACTATGTCCAGGCTGTTGTTTCAACAGTACTGTTGATTCATGAGCGGGTACTTAATCTTAATTTGAATAAGTTGACTTCAGTGAATTCATTCTACTTTTAAGGCATTTAATTCAATGTAAATTATATATGTTGTTGCATGGTGTATGCATTAAGCTTGACCGTGGACACCCAAGCGTCAGTGTTCATTTTAAGGAGAACCAAAAATTTTAGGGCCATCCACCACCATAGCAAACACACACTCAACATTTTCACTTGTGATATAAGCAGAAGTTAGATTTATCTTATAATGGTCAAAACAAAAGCAAAATGGATTGAAATGGTGATTTTGGTCTGTGCTATATCTCCTTAGGAGCCAGCGGGAGATGTTCTAGTTTTCCTTACTGGTCAAGATGATATTGATGCTGCTGTCCAGTTGCTTACTGAAGAAGTTCAAACTAATAGGAAACACTCTTCAGGTACACCCCATGAAAAGTTCTTTTTTAGATCGCTTTTGATATCTTTGGCCACTTACAAAATGTGAGCAAATAAGTAAAATACGCATAAATTACTAGTGTTCTACAAAATTGCATGGGATTTCTGTTAAAAAATGTGTGAATGATGAACCTTCAGTGTTAACATTCGTAAACTGTGAATGGGTGTTTTCCTGCCCCCCTCCCCCTTTTTTCTGTGTCATATGATGTGTTGCTAATTAGAGGCAGCACTATGTGGAAGTTAAATATAACTGATGGCCATGGTTTAGAAAATTACTGAAGCAATGAAGTTTGTAAAATTCAGGATGATAGGTCTTATAATAAATTCATGTAGTCATCACACAAGCAGTTGACTTGTAAACATAAAATGTTTGTTTAGCCATCTTCTTGTATTTTATGGCCAAGTTTCATGCATAGATTTGATTTTAACAAAGCAAGCTTGTTTGTAGCATGAAATCTACAGATTGGGGAACTTATTCCACTATTTGGTTGTTCTTATGAACTTAGTTGGGTTACAATATAGGACTACTTGTGCCCCTTCTGGAACTGGTTTTGTTTTTAGTAATGAAATATGCATTGAATTGCATCATGAAAAAATTCTATTTGTTTTGATTAGCGAATATCAAACAATTGTAAACTGTATTTTAATTCCTCCAAAATAAACATTACAGGAATAGACTTTCATGTTTTGCACACAATTATGCCTATCAATCAGATACCGCCAAGGTAGCTAGGATCGCGTGGAAGATCGTGAAATCTCACTATCCCACGCTCCCAACGGCCCTTCGCGATCCCGATTCCACCTCTGGCCTCGCGCTGCTGCCTCGCTGTGGGATTGCCGGGGAAGATCGTGAAAGCGCTGGAATTGGGCGATCTTGGCGAGCTGGGCGCTCCTACACTGCTCCTTCTCTCTCAATCTCTGTCCACAACTCCTGTAGCCCTCCTCTCCTCTTTGCTCGACAACTACCGCCACCAAAGACTGCCAGAGCTCAAGCTCTCCAGTGCGGTTCACAGCCACCGCCGGCTGCCACTTTCTCTCCCTTCTCTCAGCTCCGAGCTCACAAGGACAAGGTGTAATTCCACTCTTATCGTCTTTCTTTCCCTTCACTCCTTGGCTCGGCCGCGCACGAGCTCTCTCTTCTGCCCTGACGCTGACGTCGACGTCGACTTCGCATGTTAACACCCTCGACACACAAACTAGCAAAACCACCTCCATCCTCCAGCGCTTTGAACTGCAACTGCTCACTCCATGGCCGCATGCACATGATCTCCCTTTCTCTCTGTTACTGGATGAGCCCAAGTCCCTCACTCTCAAACTCAGTCTTTGCCGACGAGAAGCTTCCTCCACTTTGTGTTAATTTTGCCTTCCATTTATTCTAGTTTTTTTATCCTTTCTTTGTTGCTATTTGGGCTTTTGGGCTGCTATTGATGCTTAATGTTGGCCCATATTGTTTTTTATTTATATCGGCTCAAGACAAATAATAATGGGGAGTTTGAGTTCAATGGTAGATTTATATCTTTTAATTGTTTTTTAAAAAGTAATTAATTTGTAAATATTATTTATACACTATGGAGTTTTAGTTATGTTAATTGTGACTTATTTACTAATCTACATTATATTATGTGATATATATATTTATATAAATATAATTTTTGTATTTTGGTGGGATCTTACGATTCGTGTTACGATTCAACGTTTTACGATTTTGCATCCTTCTTCCGATCCTGCGTAAGATCTCGATCTTAGCTACCTTGGATACCGCTAATGCATGGTATTTCCTTTTGTTTCAGGATTGATTGTTTTGCCTCTTTATTCTGGACTTCCACGTGCTGAACAGGTAATTTGGTTCTCACAAAAAAAATTTGTGTAATTATTTATTTATTTTTTTGGATGAAAATTGTTTAATTATTTTACCTTCTGAATGTATTGATATATGTTTTACTTTCTCTTAGGAGTTAGTGTTCTCCCCCACTTCTCGAGGAAAGAGGAAAGTAATAATTTCTACTAATATAGCAGAAACATCACTCACGTTGGAGGTAACCCTCTTCCACCAGAAGTCTGACTACATTAAGAAGCAACTAAATGCTCCTTATTCATTCTTATTTTTCAAATTGTGCAGGGCATTGTCTATGTTGTTGACAGTGGATTCTCAAAACAGCGGTTCTATAATCCGGTATTTCCATTTTGTTTGTTTCTGCTAATTATATACCTGGATTGATTTGTTCCCATTGTCATTAAAAAATTTAACTCATTTCGCAAGTTTCAGTAACATGACATTCAAGTACATGCCTCCTAGATTAGTACCCTTCAAATTTGGTTTCCATTCAATTTCTTTTTTCCTTTGTAATCTTCATCTGTCACTTTCTCACTGTGAGTTGTCATCCTCATTTTTCACTTTTGCGCTTGTTTCTATACTGAATTTTGATTGATTTTGGTTGGCTTGCTAGTAATTTCATTTTTTAAAAGTCTTCTCTTATCCCGTCTCCTCTCCTCTCTTTCTCAGATGTCTTTATGTCAACAAGTGTAACTTTCTGCCTTCCTTTGTCACAGATTACTGACATTGAAAATCTGGTTGTGGCACCAATATCTAAGGCTTCTGCTAGACAGAGAGCTGGTCGGGCTGGAAGAGTTCGACCAGGAAAGTGTTACAGGTTTCTGACTGAAATTACTTAGCTTTTTTCAGCTGGTTCAGGAAGATATTTAACTTTTGTTTTTTTGCCTAATCACTAGTTGCTTCAAAGATAGGATATCAATATTTTAGGTTTAATTAATCCGCTAGTTCCTATGGTTTCACTGAATTTTCAATTAGGTCCCTACATTTTAAAAATTTTCAATTGGGCCCCTATACTGAAAATAAATGTTTAATTGGGTCCCCGACCCTGTTTTCTGTTACAAAAATGTGATTATTAAAGGAATATTCCCAGAAGATTTTTTTTCTATAATTTTATATTAAAAAAAAACCCCGCCCCTTCCTTTCCCCCCCTTCCTCCGCCTTGAAGCCGTTGCCCTATCACCACGCTCCGTCATCCCATCGCGGCCTCCAGCCACTCCTCCTTCACCTCAGCCGCGGTTTCCCCTCTGCCGCGTGCTAACCGGCGGATCGGCCTCTGTACTCCCGCGTCTCACTTCCCCTCGGCCTATCATCACCGCCGCACCGTTGATCCCTTCTCAGATCCATCGCATCTCACCAAAAACCACCGCCTTACGCGACAGCCACACCCCCCTCCACGTGCTCAGCCGCATGCATTCCGCGACTCCCTTTAGATTGCGGCCTCCGCCTTCCACTCCTCCCTCTCACTCAGCCTCACGCGTCGGACCAGGGAACCAAGATCGGCAGCTCCACATTCGACTCTACTGGAACCCACCATAGCTCCGTGGAGCTCCACCGCGAAGCACAATCCACCGTTCGCACACCAACCTCCGTGAAGCACAGCAGCAGCCACGGTGATTTCTTCTCTGATTTTTCTTCTCTGGTTTTAATTTGGTTGATGGGGTTGTGATAGGTTGTAATGGTGAGTGGTAATGTTGCTGAAAGATAATGGTAGAGGATGATTTTTGGCTTGTGAGGATGATTTTTCCTATTTCGCAATAATGGTTTTTGATGATTTTTGGTTTGGGGTTGGTGGTGGTAGTGGGGGGTGGGGGGGAAGGGGAAGGGATGGTGGTGGTGGGGATGGGGATGGGGAAGGGGAAGGGGAAGGGGAGTGGGTTTTCATTTTTAATATAAAATTATAATTAAAGAATATTTTGGGAATATTCCGTTATCTTTAACGTTTTTGTAATTGATAATGAGGTCGGGGACCCAATTAAACATTTATTTTCAATATAGGGACCCAATTGAAAACTTTTAAAATGTGGGGACCTAATTGAAAATTCAGTGAAACTATAGGGACTGACGGATTAATTAAACCAATATTTTATTCTATGAAAAAACCACAATTATTTAACTAAGTCTTTTTTTTGTTTTCTTTCTGTGGTTTTCCTTTCCAAATAGAGGTCATGGCATAAAGTGCTGCCATTAGTCAATAAATATCTTTGTACTGACATTCTTGCCCAAATCTTCTGCTAAGGCCATAATATATGATATTACTTTCAACTAAAGTTAATGCTTTGGCTTTGCAATATATGTTAAATGTGCCATCCCTTTTCTTATCATTCATTGTGCTCATGACTGCAACCAGGCTATATACAGAAGAATATTTTCTTAATCACATGTCTAATGAGGGAATTCCAGAGATACAGAGATCAAATCTAGTCTCCTGTATAATCCAGGTTTGTAATTTTTTTCTTGGAATAGTTTAACAGCAGCAAAATTTTTTGAGCCCAGTACATATAGATGGAGTTAATGTTTGATCCTAAAGTTAACTGCTTAAGACCTTTTCTGATGATCCAGTTAAAGGCCTTGGGGATTGATAATATCCTGGGCTTTGATTGGCCAGCATCTCCGTCTCCTGAGGCAATGATCCGAGCACTAGAAGTTCTTTACTCACTTGGGGTCTTGGATGATGATGGCAAGCTTACTTCACCTACTGGATTTCAAGTTGCAGAGATTCCACTTGTATGTTTTGGATATCATTCATTTGTTAAATACTTCATCTTTATTTGTTAGATATTTCAACTAAAATCATCTTTATTTGTAGATTTCACCACTATGGGCACAGCGTTAGTTCTATCTTCTAAGTACACTTAACCGAAAAAAAAGGGGCAGAAAAGGAGAAAGTGAAGAACTGAAAAATTAAGACTTGGAAGCAGTTACCATGACTTTACTTATAATTTCTGTCTTTAAAGGATAAATAAGGAATTTGTTATAGAAATTCAGGGGAAACCTGCACTCTTTTATCAAAGACTAATGCAGTGTCAGTTCCTCTACCATAAAAATCCCCTTGATTCTTTCCAGCCATAGAGAAATTAACTGACATCTTTGGACCATTACCGGTTACTTGGCTCTGGTTGTAGTGCATGTGGTTCTATTATATATTATATTATTTTGTTTTCTCTCAGGTGTTTTTCTTGACTGTTCTATGTTTTCTTATATTCTTGGTTAAGCATGGATGCAAGATGTGGATTAATGAAATAAAAGTTATAAAACAGTATTTTAAAGGTCATATGAGGTCCTACTCTTGCTTCCTTGTTAATATGTTCTTTAAAATGATGTTACAATTATTGCCGTTGTTATGCTGTTTAAAGAGTTTTTGTTGTGGGTGTCCATTTTTTGATGCATTTTCTTATCACAATTAGCTTTCCAGTTGCATATCTTACAATTTTGCCAATCTCTGCTTAATGGAATGTATTATGTAATTTTTTTCAGGACCCAATGATCTCAAAGATGATAATAGCTTCTAACCAGCTTGGGTGTTCAGAAGAAATCGTCACAATTGCTGCTGTTCTTTCCATCCAAGTAAAGTTTTGCACTGATTCATTACTAATTGTTTTGGCAAAAAACTTTATATCAATTTCTGAATATATTAAAATCAATTTTGATGCTGATTTTAGGAAATATTAAATGAGATCTATCTGGAAAACAACACAGAAATATAGTTAAACACAAAAATGTAGTCAAAGATCAATTCATCTCATTTCAAAGCATCTATATATGCAGTCTATCTGGATCGCTGGGAGAGGGATACAAAAGGAATCGGATGAAGCAAAATTGAGATTTGCTGCTGCCGAGGTACTTGAGAATTATTTTTATTTTTTGTTATTTCTCCTCCTCTGACATGCACACACAACCTCACTTTTTCTGTTTGTACCTGTAGTTTCCTCTACGTTTTATCTGTGTTGAACTTCCAATGATTCTTTAACTGTTTCACCGTGTTGCATGATTGTTTTTATGTTGGTGGAATATATTAAACACTTGTTTTGGTTAATTATTTATCTTCTTTTAACAATTGATGTAGGGTGACCATGTAACATTCCTTAATGTATACAAAGGATTTCTTCAGTCTGGTAAATCTTCACAGTGGTGTCACAAGAACTATGTGAACTACCATGCTATGGTGTGTATGCGTTCAGCAACTTTGACAATGTACATATTTCAATTAGTTCTTTTCACTTATCCATGTTGACATGGCTGCTTAAATTTCACAGAGGAAGGTTCTTGAAGTTAGAGAACAACTCAAAAGAATTGCACAGAGGATAGGGATAGTCCTAAAGTCCTGCGAAAGTGATATGCAGGTAGGTTTTCCAGATACTTTTACTGGTTTAGAAAACAACCTTTTAAAAGATGTTTACAATTTTCTCCTGATTTATTATTTTTTGCATGCCTAAAGTTGAGTTAGATAAAGCTCTCCCCTGATGTGATTATTCTTTCTATTGATCCTCTCCCATTCTCCAGCATTTCACCCATGTTTTTACTTCAGTTCCTTGGTTTTGGTCTTTACATGCTTTAATTATATTTATAAATTATACTAATTTAGGTGGTTAGGAAAGCAGTCACTGCAGGCTTTTTTGCTAATGCATGCCGTCTAGAGGTGAGTGACTTCTTGACACTGGAGATGCCAAATTTTCTTCTCATTTTTGCTGTAGATTTTTTCGGCCAAAAATTTTGTGGGACTTGTGAAAGAAGATAATTTGATTGCATTTTTATTTTCTTTGTTTCTGTACCTTGTTAAAAGGCATACAGTCATAATGGGATGTACAAGACTATTAGAGGATCACAAGAAGTCTATATTCATCCATCATCAGTGCTATTCAGGTTAGTCAGAAAACGAGTTTGTAAATTTTTTTCTCTCTTTCTTTTTTATGTGCTAGTTTTGCTACTATTTTTGCTTTAAAAAATTAAATTGCTTGACAGAAAAGGGGGTTGCCGCCCCCGGGGAGGAGGAGTGTTCAGAAATCCTGTATTCTTTTCTTGCGTCTGAATTTTTGCGGGAGAATGGAGAATATTTCTTTATGTTACACAGGGCTGTCAAACTCTTGATTTTACCTAAACTTGTGTGAGTTTGGGTAAACTCAATTTGCACACTCATAAGGGTTTACTTATTTAAATAATAATATTAAAAGTATTTATAATATATTTATAATATAATAATAGACTCATAATAAAATAATTACTAGGCAAAATAATTAAAGTCAAGAAATGAAGACCTTCAATTTCAGGAATCCTGACGCCACTTATAGAACGCTGCTTTGGGGCTAGGGAAACCAAGTTCTAATTGACATATTAAACACTTTGAGTTTATCTCGAGTTGTCCAAGTTCACCCATGCCCGAATTTTCATGCGATGAGTTGGCTCAATTTAGGGACTCCGTAACAATATAGTTTAAAGACTATGTGATCACAATATCCCCCAATAGGCCATCAGATCAATTTAGGGGCACCCATTTTCATATACAGATGCTCCTAGTTTCTCTGTATTTAAGACTAACTTAAAAGTTATGTTCTTTTGCAGAGTAAATCCGAAGTGGGTTGTTTACAATTCTCTTGTATCAACTGATCGACAATACATGCGTAATGTTATAACCATAGATCCCTCATGGCTATTGGAGGCTGCTCCGCACTTCTACAAGCTACAGCAATCTTTCTAATCCTCTTCACTGATTGCCTTGGGCTTATTAATGGGAAGTCTGGTGGTACTAAGTGGAAAATTTGTTAACATATCAGGTCTTAGTTCAAGTAGAACGCATTGACCAGTGACGTGGGGATTATAAGGTTCTTATTACCCCTATGTAGATTTTATCTGAAGGATTTTTGTTCCTTCAAGCTTCTACTCCCAATCCCCAGATCATGGATTCGTTTCAATGCTTTATAATTTTTATTTAAGGATAAGGAACGAGAAGGTTAATTCTTGCTACTTTAATCTTGCTCTGGTATACAATTTTAACTTTAAATGGAATATACAAAGTTTCACTCTTTGCCATATTTTATAAGATTACGGTCTGATAATATTTGCATCATTTGGCACATATATAAATTAATTTACATGTATACGACAAAAAATTAATTTAATTGTCATATCACATTTGAAAAAAAAAATTCAGAGCTAAGAGATTCACATTTGTTTCTTTCTTTAAGGCACAAATCATAAAGATGGAATTAAGTAAAAGTGGAATTATTCAGCCAAAAAAAAAAAGTAGAAGTGGAATTAATTATGACAGTTTTAGATTGTGAAATAAAAATAAAATGTTGTAGTAACTTTTATATATATATAGAATAAATTTGACATCGACTTATTTAGAATATACTAATAACTTTTATGGATCTGATTTGGATGGTGGTATAAATTTATTTATGTATGGTTATAACCTCATTTATTTAAATTTTAATAGTTTGAATATAAACGCATCACTTGTAAAAGGATCATAAGGAATGGTCTGATTTATACCGGCGGCTTATTCTAAAAAACTAAAAGGATGATACTGATGTCTAGTTACAACATTAAAAATATTCAACTTTTATAATAATTATTGTTAAATATTAAATATAAAATAAGTTGTAATATATAATTAGTTAATGATATGCGTGTACGTGTGTGCGTTTCGTATTTTACTCCAATAATCATAACGCTATGGGTTAAAGTAGAACAAAGAAAAGATAAAATTGTTAGTTTTTTTTTTGCTTAATTACCCTACACTAACAGTGTAAAATATTTTTATACAGTTATTCAATCATATATTGCCACATAAGTCATGATAGTTAACTTTTACACCCACTATCTGAAACATCATTCAAACTATATGTTTTGATTGGATGGCAGCGTAAAACTATTTTATAATGTTAATGTATTAAAATTAAATTTTTTTTTTTCGTATTCACAAAATTTAAGGGTAAAATGACATAAATCAAATTTAGAGGAAAATTTTCCCATCAAATTACCACAGTCCCTTCCACGCCATCCTCTCCAATTTGATCTGTTGTATTTGATGGGGTCCATTGTTGATCATTTCATTTTCGTTTGATAAACAACTTCCAAACACACATTTGGTTAAAGTTTTCTTGTTTTCTCATACAATTCCCCCGGTTTTTGTCCTCCCAAATATACTATAAATGTTGTTTGGATTAATTTAAAAAGTGATGGAATGAAATGAAATGATAACAGGTTTTGCCGTTTAGATACTTTGAAATAAGTTATTCAAAACTTCGAATGTGTTTCTTCCCCAAATCGAAACTCCCCAAACAAGAATGAGACTTCTTAAACAGACCATAAGAAGCCCCTTTAATAGAGCATGGAAGGAACATGGAAATTTGGATGATGAGCATATATTGTGATTGAATTTCATTATTACTCTTCTTACCCATTTTCCCAACCCAAATATTATGACTATGATTGAATTTCATTAATCTTATTACATTCCTAACCTAAAATATTTCATCTTTACTCTTATCCATAGACAAACCTTGTTGGCTAGTAGCAACAAAAAAGAACAGTAGCGACATGAATAGAATTCGAGTCGTTGGTACAAAAAATGTCCCAAAAGTAACAAATTGCTTCATAACCACTAGGTTTTCATAATCATACATAAACCCTTATAAGACCATATTTTGTATGCTTTAGCATACCTCTTTAAAATTTCATTGAATTAGAGCAAGATAAATTACAGTTAACCAAATTAAAAGTGTCGAATGATAAAACCTTAACGGTCAAATTAACAGTAAGATAAGTTAAATGAAAATCTCATTCAAAGTAGCTTCTCTTCGATTTTCCAAAAATCCAAGTATGTGCCATTCCACCTAACGATCTCAATCTATCTATCCCAACTTACCTCAACTTCAAGTAAGGCCATGAAAACATTCACTTTTCTTCAATTTCTAACATTGTTGGATTGAAATTCTTTAAGAATACAAACTTAGAGCCTCAAGCTAAGATCAATGCCACGGCCTCCTGCCTCACGCTGCCTATGATTTGGGCCAGCTGCATCTTTCCCCCACTCCGGGTCCTTCACTTCTAAGAAGTTATAAAATGGTCTATGATCTAATTCACTTGACTCTGATAGATGATTTGAGTCCTCAGTTCTATCCTATAAAATTTTAAAAATAAGAAACAATAAAGTATATTCAGTTATCAAAACAAATCTATGTACAATAGAAAATATTGGACCTTTTAGAACAAGTAATGTTATTTATACATCAAAAGTGAATGATCCTGTTGGACATTATATAATAAAGAAGCATACAAAACCTTTTTCCTATCTACCACCACAAAATTCTGTCTTCTTCTCTTTATGGTTTTAGTTAGAAGTGTTTGTTTATTATGTACAAAGAACATTAATTGCTCGTCTAATATAGCTTACTACTTACTTCAATGGCTTCGTAAGGGAGCACATTGCCCTTGGAAAGTACACCTTGAAACAAATGCATTGGAGGTGGATGAACTTCAGGAGTAGAAAATGGTGGGAAGTTTGCATAGCCAGAGTTGAGCTTTCTGCTGTTGAGCTCCAAACTACTACCCCATTTGCCATCCCTGAGAGAGAGGTAGAGAATTTGGTAAACACAAAAGGCAACTAGAATCTGAGAAGTAAAAATTAAGCAATGGCAATTAAGGAATTACTTGTAGCTGTCATTGGCTGAAGTGAAAATGCTTGCACCTTGATTGTCATTAACAGATAATTGTTGTGGCCTATTGAAGTTAGAGAAGATTGGAGAAACTTGGAAGTTAGGTGGAGGAATCAGTGAGTTGTCTAATGATGGATGGTTAGACCGCTTCATGCTGGCCACCTACAACACAAATATAACTTTGTCGTCAACATAGGACTAACTTTCTAGATTTCATCTGCTGTGAAACCAGAATGCATTATGACTGTGGCTTGTCTCATACAAGGGATCAAATAAATTTAATCAATGTCAGGAAGCATCTGCTTTCTAGATCTGTTAAAACACAAGTAATCTTCTTGAATCCCCTTGTATTATACCATCGATTACATCAAATTCCCTGTTTGTAAGACCAACATAAGTCCTTTCTAAACAACACTGTATGAAATTAAAGCAAAATATACTGTACAAAACCTCCTTAACCACAGGCATGAACCATGGAAAACGGTTCCAAGTGTGCATTATACTAGTATTGCCTTGATGGAAACTGAAGTGAGACTAGGAGGACATAAGAACAGTTTACCTTATGTTCCTCCAGGGCCTTAGATGTCGGATTGTAATACAAACTTTGGTTCGAAGGGGGCTCTATATGATTGTGCAGTACAATTGGAAATGATCCTGAAGAGGCCGGGGCACCAGCCCCAAGAAATTGATTCATCTGCAAGCAAGCATGCCGTTAATTTCATACGCACATCAATAGTAGGCATACCCTCTCAAATGAATATGAATTGACATAAACCTCACCATGTGAGGTGGAGTGCTATATCCAGAGTGACCATGGACAGATGTCATAGATGTTGGTGTGGTTGGGCCTAAATGATCTGATGCCGGCACGGATGGAACATGGGGTGCAGGGCCAGGTGGTGATGGTATAGTCAGCCTTCTTGGAGGTGGTGAAGGTGGTGGTGGGTGTGATTTCAAAGATGAAGAACGATTAGGATTTGAATGATGGTGAGGAAATGAAAACCCTTCACCATTTCTCCTGTCCGGCATCTCTATGCTCTCTTGCTCCCTTAAGATCTTCTCAAGTTCAGCCACTCCGGGGCCTCTCTTGGGGACCCTTGGGCGTTTCTGCTGCTTCTTGGCACTGGAACTCCAAATGCTGGCCCCATTGCTTCCAGCCTCACAGCCGCAGCCACTATTGCCAGTGTTGCTGCACATTTTCTACCGCAAGTGATTATGTATTATGCACTGCTTTCTCCTCCACTTTCTGTTGCGTTGCTGTTTCAGCCATTTAAATATGAATGATCAATCAAATCCAAATGCAAATATATAATATTACAACAATATTGCAATAATAAATACAATTAGAGATGGTTCAGACATGATCCAAAATGCCCCATTTGAAGGATCACAAAATATAATCTAAAAGGAGTAACAAAAAATATTCATTCAAAACAAATACCGTGATATATGGAAAGAAAATCTCATAGCATAGAGAGGAGAGTGCACCTACTACCTTGGTGCAATCAAGGAGAGTAAACCTTGTCTACAACTTAGGAAAATCTTAGTATGCCTTGACAGAGAGAGAGTGTGTGTGATATCTAAAACTAAAGGTGCTCCCGGGATTTTCTGAGACCCTTTTGAATGTCCAAGATGAAACAAATCGAGACATGAAGAGGAGTTTTTCAAAGCCCGGAAATCCAAGCATTCATCAGAATCTTTCTTGCCTTCTCGGTTTTCTCGCCCATGTTTTTCTCACTCACTTGTGCTCTCTCTTCACTCTAGGAAACCAAGCTTTAAGGATTCTGCACTGCGATTGAGATTTACTTCTGTTGTTAGACGCGGTTGAAAATCTCTCCCTTTTTTTTTTCACCCTCCAACATGAGTTTTCCTTATTTCCATGCAATTTATAGTTCTTGTGGACCCTGCTCTAGTGTATATTATGCTTCCAAGTTTAAAGTCTGTTTGGGCAACCAGGAACCAAAAAAAACTCACATCTCATTTAGTCTTTTATAATTTAGTAAATAAAAATTAGACACCTGTCCTGTAAATTTATATATCAACCTACTAGTGAAGAAACTTTAATAAAAACGAGAATTAACAAAATAAGTAATTGATTTTGTCTCTTGTTTTCTAAGTAATGTTTGGTTTGGGAGATAGGATACAAAATACAAAAAATATTGAAAAGGGAGATAGGAATAGGGGATAGAAAAATATAAAATTTTTGTACCTCTAGAAAGTGAGAATAGAATACAAAGACACAAAAATTTAATATTTTTTTTCTAATAATATTTCTATACATATTTATTATTTTTGTCTCTGTCTCCACTGTCTTTGTTGTACCTATCCCTTACCAAACGCTACATTAAACCTATGGGCTTAATTTTCTCTACTTTCATATATATCTTTCAAATACTTAATGCTTCGCCACTGCTATATTATGTAGATGGAAAGAGCTGCATCCAAACAGACCCTATAAGCAATACCTACGATTTTGGAAGAAAACTTCATTAGGGAATATGTGCAGTGGTCTCTCCGACCTGGCAGCTTTTAAAGTTTGCATTTTTATAAGCCATTATAGATGTATCTGCTACATAAGAAACCAATCTATGCCACAAAACCTTCTTTAATTTGCAAACAAAACGAAAGATTTGTCAAATAAATTTGACCTTAATCATGCTTTTCCTCTTTAAAAGCAAATCTTTCTAAAAAAACATTATGAGGACCAGATATACATGTCAGTTGAGAAATCTTTGGCAAGGCAATAATACACCCCCACATGGGTCGTTCCGATGTAATCTTTACTCATTATGAAGATCATCCCCCCCCCAAATTATCATAATAACTTTTTTTCACTGATCTAGTTGAAAGCAGGTCCAAAATCCAATTATCGACAAATTTCTTTTATATAATGCCATTAATAGATACCCTCATAAATGAAAAATGCTGACAGAGACCAAGAGGTTGTTTGGATAAGTTTTTAAACAATGGCATTTTTTCACTAAGTTTTTTGATTAGTAGGTTTATATATATATATATATAGAAAGATTACTTGAGAAATACTTTTACTTATTAAAAGTATTTATATAACATTTCTAAATTTTGAAAATAGTAAAATTAATCAATAAATTATATTGGGATTAATTTATATGCACCACTAGTATAATTTCAAGATAATATCAAATCACAATAAGTAGTTATTATGGTAGGAGGTTCCTCACCATAATTTGACATTTTTCAAAAATTTCATTAGCCAATAGTATAAGGTTCATCATATCAAATTTAATCTCGTTTATTTCCAAATAAAAAATTAGATAGGATTGATCGATTTTGATGCAAAAACGTTTATACTATTTTCTAATCATATCCTTTTACTTGCATGATATAAAAAAAATATGAGTGATTTTCTTTTTTCACGGGAATAAGCCCTTCTAAAATAAAAGAAAGCTAACAACCCAAACTATTTTCTTTTCTCTTTGCTTCATCTATATCAAAAGATTATATATAATGGCGTAAACCCTTTCAAAACGTTTTCTCCCAATTAACAATTTTTATCCTTGTATACCTGACTCTAGAATATTTCTATTGGTTTTTTTTTTTTATAAATTTATGACATTTTAAATACTGATTTTATTTTTAAATAAACTTAGGGTATTCACCGTCAAAAGTAATGACTAATTTAAAATATTTCTATTAATTTCTTTTTTATAAAATTATAACATTTCAAATAGTGACTTTATTTTTAGGTGAACCTAGGGTATTTATTGTCAAAAGTAATGACTAATTTCCTTGATTTATAGAATTCACAGATATGAATTTTACCTCTGGCCACAAAACCCTCTTCATATACATCTTCGGGAATCAAATCCCTAACTAGGTGCTTAATGCCAGGAATTGAATTTCTAATTAGATGCTTAAGAAGCCCAACTAGCAATCAATTGGGTTAGATCTCGTAGTTAGAATAATGATTTTATTTGCTAATACTATAATACATAATTAGATACTAACTATTGATAAATCAGAATTAAACTCACAACCTCAAACAATACATAAATTAAAAGATTATATACAAATATGGAAAAATTCTAGTGTAGGCAATCCCAACAACCCATACCAGAAACGAACCAATTGCATTGCCAAGTAAGGTACATATCCGAACACATCAAGGAGATAGAAGAATGAAGATAGGATAGGCATATGAAAATATAGCCAAAGCTTAATATAGTGCCTTTTCTTTATCTTCTAAGCCATAACCATCACTCACCAGAGGTCAGAGCTCCGAGCCCTTTTCGTTGATCTTCCCTTAATCCCTTCTATGAAAAGATGCTATTTTCAAATCTGAACAGCGAATACCCCACCCTTCTCCAATTCATTAATCACCATCTTGTGGCTCACCACCACTCTCCGTTGTTGGTGCTGTAGGTTGGGCTTGGACCCATGTGGCCCAATGACCAGGCCCAGGCTGCATCCTGGGCTCAACTATGGTGCGGCAAATTGGGCATGTGGTTTTTGAACTAAACCACTTATCAACACAATCAACATGAAAAATGTGCTCGCAATTTGGTAGCACCCTAATAGTGGCATCTTCCACAATATTGACTAGGCAAACCGAGCACTCTGTAACTTCACCTTGGCTGAATTGGTCCGTTTCCTTGTACAAGAGTTTAGGCAGTGAGGCTATGACTAAAGGGTCAAGGCCAGAATTTGGTGATGACTCCACATCAATTATTGGTGCAATGTGAGTGTTGATCCGATGAATTTGAAGGTCGTTGTGGCGTCTCATATGTTGGCGTCTTGTTTTGAGAAATTTAGCACAAAAATTGATGAAGGTGATGAGCAAGACCATACCAACTAACAAGAAAGCTGCAGCCACCATGAACTTTACGCCTGTGCCAAGTGAATGATCATCGCCATATCGGTCTTCAAACGTTCCCATGGCTGAATTCACTTGGCAACGAAAGATTGGATTTTTTGGTTAATTTATCTTTGTTTCTCCTTAATATATTGTTGGGCTTGGAATGGAAATTACACACCGTCGGTTTAAGGGGGTTGGAAAAGTATATCAGAATACGAAAATTGCTTCTTTTTTTTTTTTTTTGGTTTCTGTGTCAGTCTAGACAATTGACTTACAGGGACAATACTACACTCGGTCAATAGTTCACACTTCACATCGACGTATCCGACTTTGCTGCAGAAAATAACTGTTTAAATATAGTCTTATTATTAATTTTCAATTAACTATCTAGTATATTGTGCATTGCGTATACGTCAATATTGTTTGCTAGTACTGAATTCTGTTTTTGCTATATTTTGTTGTATTCAAGGCTTGCATCTTAGTCTTCTAGCTCATCACAGTACCTAATTTTTGTTGATATTTTTTTAAATATTTCCTGTAGAAAATTTAGATGAGTTTAATTTCTATATATTTGACGGTATAAAATAATTATATACTATCAATTAATAGAATTTCACTAAAATGATCAACAGTGATGAATGGTTTTGATAGTAGATAATTATTTGTTATGATTTATCATTTTGAAGAAAACAATTATTCATTGACAGTATAAAATTCAATATATACAAATTAAATTCAATTCAGATATGTATAATAAATTATCAAATGGCATAAAAAATAGCAGACAAGGATCTAAGGATAAAGTGATGAAATTTTATTTTTGGATCAATAAATTAAAGTTAAAAGTGAAGGGCATGTTCACTTCATTAATTTAAGGGTAAAATTATTTACTTTATTCTCTAAAGCGAGATTTCCACTTTAGAGGATCTAATTCCATAAAGAGCACTCAATTAATTTTGAATTCAGATCCTTAAATACCACATATAATTTTAATATTATGTTGTATATATAATAATATAAAAATTTAATTTTGATACATTGATAATGTGAAAAAAAAATTATATATATTATCATATAATTAAATATAATTAGCTTACATCCAACTATTTAAAAAATAATACAAATTGAGAGATTTGATTGGATATATTATTAGTGCATCAAAATTAAATTCATAATATAAATAGTCATTGAATCTAATTAATCATAATAGATGCAATCTTTTGTAAAATATTTACATATATGGTACCAAAATAGACGCTAAATACTCATTATAAAAAATAGTTGGTACATAAAGTCAGAATGAATTATAAATATTGTCCATTTATCTTATGTTTAAAGAAAAATATTTTTTAGCAGCAAAAAAAAAGATTTTTTGAATATATCTAAAGACTTCCAACAACTAGGCACTGTATATTAACATGTACATGGGTGAATACCAAGGTACTGTGTATCAACATGAAATAGATATATTATATATTTATGCGAGAAAATCAATATCTTCAATATCAAAGTTTGATGTATAAATAATATAATTTGTTTAAAATTTAGGGTAAAGATTGGTCCTCGAGAGAGTTGCAATTTGGTTTCTTATATATATCATTAATATGGTCGTTAAAACCGTTGTGAGATATGAATTTGATTCTTAAAATATTCAAATTCTTTTTAAACTAGTAAAAAAAATTAATTTTTTGGACTAATTAACTTGAAATATTTTTTAAATTTTTAAAGAATCAAATTGATATTACAACTCTTTTAAAAACTAAATTGATATCTTATAATTTTGTAATGATCAATTTTAGGTTTTACTCTAAAATTTAGTATCAAGACAATATGCCTTTTAACATTTTTAAAGGAGCACATCATCCTTTTCTTTTACTTAGATAATAAAAGGAACGTCGTGTTTAGTTGAAAAAACTAAAAAAGACATTATTTAACAAAGTTATATATGTTTGTTTGATGGTTTATGATAATGACTTTTCCACCAAAATTTTAAAAGATATTTTGATGGATTGTCAAAAGGCATTAAATGATTTTTGACGAACCTAATGTATTGATAATTATAAATGGAAAGCAATTGCATATAAAATGGAGATCACTATTAATTCAAGATGAAAAACCTCTAATATTGTGGTATGATTGTTAGTCTTTAAATAAATAAATAGATCCTATTATTTTATTTTATTCAATTATCATCGTATATAATTTCTATTAGAGATTATGTAACATCACTCTTATGTAATTTATGTTTCTGCTTATGGAATATATATATATATATAGATTTCATTTAGGAAATAAAAATTAAAATTCACTTAAGTTTTAGGAATAAAAAATATATTTAAGTGAAAATTAAAAATCCCAAGACAAATAAGAGGTAGCTTTCTCAACACGCTGGTTTTGAAGGGATTTAAGTGGTTGGTTCATGCTGCATATGAGAAGGAAAAGTTGAAGTTATCTTGCAATAATAATGTCATTACTTAGGGTTTGATAGTCACCCCTCATGGTCCCGTTCCCAGCTAGAACCATGCTTGGTTGGTGTGTGTTTTGTGAATGAGATTTCTGCTCAATTTCCAAGTCATGTTGCGGATGGATTAGCGAGTCTAAAAAATGGGGATGCATGCTAGTAGGAAATGACAACAAATTAATAAATTGAAAGTGAGTGAACCCATGGCTACTTTTCTTTTATTTGCAAGTTCACGGTACAAGAAGGAAATAATCATGAGTTTTAATTTTGTTGTCCTGCGATCTAATTATACTATTTTATTTGTATGATTTTTAAAATAATAGATGAGATAATTGATTATATTTTATTTTTTTAAGTGAAGTAAGATATTTTCATTCCACCAATTAAAATAAAGTGAACATGATATATATGTCTAAGGATGACTACAATAAAACATGGGTGGGATGCTTCAACGAGACTAGATAGTCAGTTATATATGATAATATACAGTTAGGTAATACTATAAAAATAAAATTTATACTGTGATCATCGCATCAAAATTAAATCCAATTAGATTATTGATTCATCATTTATGAATTTGTTTTTCAGTTAATCTTATTGGCGTGCGATCCTTTTTGTTCGCCTGGATTGGATTCTTTAACAAACCAACGTTTTGTTACATAGACTTCCATTATTTTTCAAGCTTGAGGTTTGTTGTCATTGTTTTGTTGTATTTTCTTTCTTAATTACTTTTTGATTGAAAAAAGAAATCCTTCTGAATGTTACTCTTGTGATTTTTGTGTTTCTTTTGGTAGTTGGTGATCATGCTTCTCAATGCTATTTTCTTTAGTTCAAATTTCATTTTTAGAATTCTCTGTTGACAAATTCCAGTTTTAAAAAAATAAAATAAAAATGTAAGCTTAAATTCAAATTTTTAATGTGGAAATTCAAATTATATTATGATTAATAAGTACACAATATAAAGAAGGGTAAAAAAACACACGGAACACTGACATATACGAATAGTGAAGTTTTTTTTTTTGATTTAATTGGAATGCACTGACAATATAAAAAAGTTTCACATATTCTTCTAATCATGTAATAATACATAAGTAAATATAATTATTTTCAACCTTTATTGTTTAAAAAGTCATACAAAAGAAAAGATTTGATTAAATGATGATGTAAATATTTTTATACTATTAATACATCAAAATTAAATTTTTTTTCTCAGAGAAAATAATAATTTAATATTATTGCCAAAAGAAATTAAAGTATATCACAATAACAATTAACAAATTAATAATGAAAACGAGAGGGGATGAAACCAAAACCACATTCTCAACTCTCAAGTAAGGGCGGCAAATGGGGCATCGCAAGTTGTGCATAAATCGGGATGGGATGGGTTGATCTGCTTTGGTTATTTGGATTGAAAGTGTCAATTCGTTCTGTAAAAAAAATGATAGATTGATAGGTCAACTTGTTTTTTTGTTATATTTTTAGTTATTTTACCAACACTCTCCGTCCTGCGCTGTCTTGGATTAGCTATAAGACAGGGTGAGGTGGTTCAACTCGTCATGATTATTTGGATTAAAAATGTCAATCCATCTTATAAAAATGATGGGTTAACAGGCCAATTCGATGGATCCAACTTATTTTATCACTTGTACTCTTAAAAAACCATTGCTCCGACCTCTCACTGCTGAGGGCAACTACATTTGCATTCCTATTCACAAAGCATAAGGACCAATTTTGAAAATTAGCAGAAAGATTCCAAATGTTCCTGTAGATAGTGTCCTGTTCCGAATCTATATCAACATTGATGGATCTAAAATATGTAGGTTATAGGGAACAAAATGATACACAATTATAATAAAAGAAATTCACATAATTTTTACTTGCATGAACACTCAAATCGATCACTGATAGTTTTATTGATGGATAAATTAGTCCTTAACAAAAAATATTAGTATTAAAATCCCTCACAGTTGTAAAAATAGGACATTATATATCCCTGATAATTTCATTGATGGGTAAATTAGTCCCTAATAAAAAAATATTAGTGTTTAGGGCCATCATAATTGTAAAAATAGAGCACTATAGATCCTTAACATTTTCATTTTGATTAACAAATTAGTCCTTAATAAAAAAAATTAGTATTGAGGTCTCACATAATTACAAAAATAGGACCCTGTTGTGTTATTTTGTAATATGTAATCATTATTTTCTTTTGAAAAAATGATTATGAATTTATAATATTAGTACCGTAGGGCCTCAGAATAAAATAGTGATAAAATATAAAGAATTCAATTTCAAATCATAGTCTATTCTTAGAACGGTAAGCTGTGGGCCAAGTGTTTCTTTCGTAATGATAGGTATGGTGAAATATTGAAACGTTTGGGGGGAGAAATTTATAAAAATAAAAATAAAAGAGTGTATTTTAGTTAGTGTTGATTAGGATTAATGAGTGTCATATAGATCATTAATTAAAGTTGACGTCTATATTTAACATTTTTTAGATGAGTCAGCGATCTATATATTCTATTTTAACAATTGTGAGGAATCTCAACGCTAATTTGTTATTATCAGGGACTAATTTATCTATTAATAAAATTGTCAAGAACATATAGTGTCCTATTTTTATAATTGTAAATGACTTCAACACTAATATTTTTTATCACAGACTAATTTATCTATCAATAAAATTATTTTGGAGTAATTTGAGTTTTATTTTAACATAGAGTCAATATAATAAAATAATAGAAACTAAATATATATACATCTAAGTATTTCTCACAAAAATTTAAATTTTAGTTGGGGCGTGGGGAATACATGGGCTCCGTCCTTTATTTCAATAATTTTGAATCTTTTATTTCATTTTTCTGTCGCACTTTCTATTCTTCCAGTAAAAATTAGACATATGTTTAATAATGATATTATCGATTATCTATCATCCAATCACATTATTTCAACTATTCATAACTTTTACACATGGAAAAATTTTATTGGGAGAATAGGTGGTGCGGCTGGAAAAGGAAACACGTGATTTTTGTTCCATGTCAAGTTTATTATGGAAGATCTTTAATTAGCCAGTGACAATGTGATGATTCCACCGTTATATTCTCCATCCCGTTGTCCGGCGTAGTTTCATGCCTTCCAAAATACCACAAGCTTCGAGCATGATTGGCATTGGATGGATATCAGTTTTGAAGATACCACCTGCAAGAAAAGTACCAAATGAAATCGTAACTCGTAAACAATATATCATAATCGTTTGAAAAAAATCATCCCAATGTCCCGAAAGGGAGAAAAAAACACGAATTTGAAAGTCTTTACTACCGATATATCAACAAGCTATTTCATCTTTTCCTCTCAAAGAATAAAAATTTAAAATAAATTGAAACTCACATGATACACGATTGTAATATTTATTGGATTTGGTTACGTTATTGAAGTTCCAACCAAGATCAACGAAGACAATAGTGTATTGGTTTGATTCTTCTGTTTTTTTTTTAATAATTATTATTCCTCCGACCAAATCAACCTGCATATATGAATTGGGTATGGTTAAATATGCATAAATCGCGAATCAAGAATTTTACACGAGTTTCAGCTTAAGAGTGGAGCACAGTGGAACAAATTGTGTTTTTAGAGAAAGATATCTGCTCAAGCTTCAAATATGTCACTTGTGAAATAAAAAAAATCCAGTCATATCATTTTCACATTTAATGAGAATAGTCTTGTATTCAAAATGTGTAAGAATATCTTGCGAAACCAACAAAGTAAAAACAATCAAATAAAACAAACTTAACATATCTCAAATAAAGAAAAAAAACAAAAAAACATAATCAAGTCGTACATCATCCTAGGATGTCAAAACAAACCGGTCGCATATTTGTTAGTTTTAAATAACTGGTAGTGCAAAACATCAACTAGCTATGTATTTCCCTAATGGCTAATTTCACCCAATCTCGGTCTTCAAATCGGGAAAAATAAAAAAATAAAAAATGATGTGTGCGGCCAAGCCAGTTGCTTGGGGTTAATTTATCTTTTATTATTTTATGCAACAAACCAACAAGCCACTTTTGTAGGCATTAGTTTAGGTAAATACTGTGTCGCTCAAAACCCGCCTGTCTGCGTTAGAATTTAACCCAAAGTTTTGCAACCATAAATAATAGAAGTATTACTAGTATTTTGATCTATAAATATGGTTTTGGTTATTTGAGTTTTGTTATACTTTAAAAGTGGGAGTAATTTATATAGATAGATTTTAGGAGTTATCCATATGATGAAATATTTGTAAGGATGATTTGCAACTTCAGCCGTTCAAAAGTAACAGACAGTGAAAGATTTGAAACTCCTTATAAGGGTCGTGGATGTAGGCAGTTAAAGCTGAATCACGTTAAATTTTATCTCCTTTATATTATTTTTCTTCTTACATTATTTTCTCTATAGAGAGTTCGTTTTTGTACTTTTTTTTTTGCTTCGGCTACCCAAAGTGGTACCAGAGCCTATAGTTCGAGTCAGTTGGGTTTGGTTGAGTATTGGTTAGAATGGTATTTTTTGGATCTGTGAGGTCCCATATGTTGAAAGTCTTCCTGGCAATACGGAAATCAGACGACGTGTCCCATGGAGCTGTGCAAGTGAAGAGAACTTGTGTCGAAAGTCTTCTTGGCAATGTAGAAGCCAAGAGGTGTGTTTCTTGTAGTGGCGGTACAAGTTAATAGAACAGATATAACTCTTATTTACAATATTGCATACTCCTGAAATACAAGTTTTGCAAGAAGAATGTTTGTGGAGACAGTTGTTACAGCAAGCTTTTTGACAGGACTTTTGACTAAGGAGAGGATTTGTTGGGATTTAACTCGAAATTCCACATCAGTAGAAATAGAAGTATTGCTAGTATTTTGACTTTTATATATGGCTTTGGTTATTTGAATTTTGTTATCCTCCAAAAGTGGTAGTGATCTATATGGATAGCTTTTAGGAGTTGTCCATATGATAAAATGTGTAAAGATGGTTTGCAACTTCAGCCGTTCAAAAATTACAAATGATGAAAGATTTAGAACTCTTTTAAGAGTCGTGGATGTAAGTATCACATTAAATTTTGTCTCTTATATGTATATATATTGCATTGTTTTCTTTGTATAGAGAGTTTATCCTTGTATTTTTTTACTCCCATTGCCCAACAATGTGAAACATCCACTCCGTCCATTTCTTTTTTAAATTTTACCTATCATTTTTTATTTTTAAAAGTATCAAATGCTCACCATATAAATGGTTTTCGTGTGTTTTTTATGAGAAAAATGCTCGTAACAGCTAGCATTGCTCGTTAGTTTATTGTTTGGCTGCTCCTTTTTGCTTGTATGACTAGGGTTTGTAGTGGAAAATGAAAGTGAGAAGCCTAAGTGGAGCTCGAAAGAAAACGATAAAGTGTTAAGCTGGTATACTCAGCCAAGCAGGTCCCGTAGCTCAGTTGGTTAGAGCGTTGGTCTTATGAGCCGAAGGTCGCGGGTTCGAGCCCCGCCGGGACCACCTTTTTCATTCAACTATTTTATTATTTTACTTCATTCCATTATTAAACCTGAGTCTTAGTCAACGTATCACAGTTCTCCACGTTGGAGGACCTCATTAGAAACACGAGGTAACGCCGTACCAGAAACAATCATCAGCCACGCCATCTGTCTTGGGGGGTTCCCATCATACCAACGGCGGACAGTTGGTCCACGTCGAGACCTTAATTTAAGGAACTAGACCTGCCTGTACCAGATGAACCCCACGGCCAACAGCATGAACCTCGTCATCGCAGTCAATCATGGACTCACGGATCCACATCCACTCTATGTTTTTTGTCTTCGTCTCAGCCAATAACATTAACCCAAAAGGGGAAAATAGAAATATATATATAGATAATTGAAAAATATAAATAAAAACAAGAAATCCGTTTCCATAAGAAAAATTATTAGATACACATTACTTAATATGTGCCTAACATATACATCCATAATAAAATTAAAATGAAACTAATTTTGAAGTATTGATATACTATCATTTAATTATATTTTTTTATTTGTAAAATTTATATAATGATAGATAATTAAGTTAAATACTTTAGCAAATATAATAATACATGGTTGTATATCTCGGAAAAAAATTTTATATTAAAAGTACATATAAATTAAATTTAATTAAGATACAAAATTAAATAAGGTAATTACAATTGAATAATAAAAAATTATGTCAACATGAAATAGTATAAAGCATAAATATATAACTAGATAAATATAGTGTGATACAAATAATTTTTTTTTTAAAAAAAGAAAGCTTAGCTCTACTTCATTGCATTTTTATTATTCGTTTTTCAAATTAACCATAACATGTGGGTAAATTTTTAACTCAACAACCCATTTTAAGACAATTTTAATATACATAGCATATACTATCTAGTCTGATTTAAGAATTATCAAATAGAAAAAATAAAAATAAAAAATGACCCCCAAGTTTTTTCTATATAACTATATACTATATTTGCAAGATGGAAATGTATGTTGGTGAGCAGAAAGTATACTATACACGGAAGCGCAAAAAGCCATGCCATCACCATCAAGCTATTGCCATCGTTTGTTCAGCTGTCATCATGAAAAGTCCAACCAACTGTTCTACGCCAAGGTACTGCACTCTCCCCTTGCACACGTTGGTTGAGGACTTGAGGCTTTCACACACATAATAAAAATTTCCCCTTTATTATTATTATTTTTATTTTGTCAAGTTCAACATTATACACAAGGGAATTAAAGCTGGCATATTGGGCCACGGCAATCCACATTCCACACCCGCCTTTTATTCTTTTTCTGACTCTCTCTCTCTCTCTCTCTCTCTCTCTCTATGCTTTCATTTCATCTTTCCTTCCTCTTTACTTCAACACTCCTATTATCTTGCCACACATATCTTGGTTGCCCAATTGAGGAAAAAGGGGCCTCCTTTTGGACCATTTACACCTTCATCTCTGGTATGTATGTCACTCTCACCACCCCTCCAGACCCGGATGCATTTTTTTGGTTTCTTCTTGTGTCATTGCTGAGATTTTCAATTTTGCATGTGTTATTTTGGATTGGTTGACTTGATGAGATGATGAATTGCGCCATATTTTGGCCAGCTTGCTAGTTGCTTTGCGACGAATCTTGTTAGTTCTTAATTCTTTTTTGCTTTCAGCAGTTGAGTTGTTGATCCATGCTTCTGATGTTCTGACTGCTGGTAATGATAGATCAAAGTATTAGTTTGACTTAGAAGACAGTGCAGTGTGATTGCTTTAATTTCTCTTGTACCTGGCTTGGCTGTTATGGCTGGGAATACTTGTATTATTGTATTGGGAAGGAAAGCCTTGTTGCTTTTTGTTATTAATTCTAACTGCATGGCCTATATTAATAGCTATCCTTATTACTTAGCTTTAATATGTGCAGTCTAATGCTTTCCTTTTTCCTGTGTAACAAACTGTGATCGTGCCTGATGGGCATATATGCTTTTCTCACCTTAATGCAACTGCTGATATAATCCGGCATATTTTATATCTGTAAACATAAAGTTTCATGCATGCAGAGCTGTAAAAATTGCATAGAATATATTGGACCTGATTGCAAATTACTTTATCAATCTTTTAAAAGCATGTATTCATGCAGAGACTAATGTTTGCAGAAGGAGGCTTATGGCTTCGTTTAATTATTCGAATAAAAATAACTAACAATGACTATTCTCCTCTTCTGGCTATTTGTTTGCTTTGTATGGATTTCTTGTGGTTAAGAACAACATACTTAATTATGTATTTGTGGGATGATATGCTAATATTTGTTATATTGTTAAAAATACCCTCAGGACTATGTTAATTTGAAAGAAGTTACTTCACATCAAGAATGGGTTCAGGCGATTGGTTTAAGACATTAATTAGCTTAAGAAAATCAAAAGAAGGCAAATCAAAGAAAGCAAAGGTACAATGCACTTCCTGTCAATTTTAGTTTCTTCATCAGATACTGGCAGGTTTAAGTTGCATGAGTGTCAAAGTGTTGATTGTAAGCATCTGTATCTGCATTATTTTCCTGAGAAACCAAGTTAGTTGTTGAATTTTTATTGCCATTTATCTTATATTGGTACACTATATTGTAATTGCTGTTTGGATGGTTCTCGTTTCTAATTATAAATTCTAAAACATACTAAGTTGGTTCTAGAGTCTAGACCAGGCTTAATCATCACCCAGAACCAGAATTGAAATGACCAATATTCTGTCCAAACACAGTACTATGCTGCCATGAATTAAAAATCAAATCAGTTTAGAAGCCTTCTATCTTGATATTCAAAATCTCTAACTGCAATATGCCTCTGAACTGAAGTAATTATTTGTCAAACAGAACTTATAGAAGGTAAAATTTTATTTGAGTTTGGCACGGTGATGCATTCAAAAACATTAGGTGCTGTTGTTATAACAAGCACCTGGTTACTTTGTTTATGTTTAGGCTGATGCAAATTGTTTATGTTTAGGCTGATGCAATACCATTTATTACCAAGCATTAGAATTGATTTTTTATGAGGGCCATTGTAACAAGAATGTTTCTATCTCCATATCTGGTCACAACTTGAGACAGGGTACTTTAGCTTGGGAGAAACTAAGTGCTTTAAACTCAAACAATCATACAGGAAGTTTGGCAAATGGTACTAAAAGTGAAAATCTTGTGTCAGTTGAAAATATTGCTGCAACAAGGATCCAGACTGCATTCCGAGCTTATAAGGTATGTCTAGTTAAAAGTTTTGCAAATAGTATTTCTTTAAGTAGAGTCTAACTCTAATCTTACTCCTGATTCTAAAGCAAACTTGGTTAGACCTAGCAAGCTTGGTTAGACTCCAAGCTTGCAGGGTTAGACTCTAATATTACAGCGTCTAACCAAGCTTGCTAAGTTGGTTAGACTCTGCAGAGTTCAAAGCTTTGTAAAATGGGCAAACTTGGTTGCTTTGGAGTAAGAGAAAAATCATACACTATGCAACATCTTTCAGTATATGTGTTGACTCTTTTTAGTCGTCTTCTTATGCCCTCCATTTATGACTGCAGCTCAGATATGTAGATGTAGCTATGTGTTACTTATCCATAATAGTACAAACATTTGTTATATCTTCTGCTGATTTTTGTTTTGCAATGCTGACTTTTAAACCTTTCAGGCTCGAAAAGCTCTACGCCGCTTGAAAGGGTTCACAAAGTTGAAGATTGTAACACAAAGTTACTCTGTTAAAAAGCAGGCTAATACTGCTATAACTTACCTTCATTCATGGAGCAAAATACAGGCTGAGATTAGAGCTCGACGGATATGTATGGTGACAGAAGACAGGATCAGGCGGAAGAAACTAGAGTCTCAACTTAAACTCGAGGCAAAGCTCCATGATCTGGAGGTAACCTTTGCTTGCCCTAATCTTCTTTATGTTTGTTTCAGTGATAAACGTAAATTTTCTTCTTATGAAATTCCTCTGAGTGAATCTTCAGTTATTTTATTCAGAGGCTTGGTTTTGGTGGTAAAGAAGTGGCTCCTTTTCATATTTTATTAGTAACTATTAGATGCATTTCTAGTAACTTAATAAGTCGCTAGGAGCTGCCTTTTCTCTTTTCCGTAGTTGTAACTAGTAAGTTAAATTATTCAGTGAAATATGAACAAAACATGTGTAATCAAAATCAATTCCAGAGATCACATCTTGAAATCATTCGTCATTGTAATGGTTCACAGTTTTCTAGATACATGAGCTTGTTTGAACTCAATTCACTCAATTCAGTGAAGGTTTTTCTGAGCGCTAGATGAAATAAATTACAGGTGGAATGGTGTGGTGGTTCTGAAACCATGGAGGAAACCCTTGGAAGGATACATCAGAGAGAAGAAGCAGCTGTTAAGCGGGAAAGAACCATGGCATACGCCTTTTCTCATCAGGTAGGTTGATCCTAAGAAATGTCTCATTACCTTGTTTGACCTGATCCAACTGAAAATCAAATTAAATTCTTATGAATCATAGTGGAGGGCCAACTGTAGTCAGAGCCAACTGCTAGGTAATTGTGAACTTGGCAAATCTAACTGGGGTTGGAGCTGGAAGGACCGCTGGATTGCTGCTCGCCCATGGGAAAGCCGTCTCCCCACCATGCCCATTAACCCAAAGAAAGATCATAATAAGCAGTCAAGCAAGAAGGATAAGAGCACGTCAACACCTAAAACACCTGCTTCAGTTAAACCTTCTTCAACCAATCCAAAAGGGACCCGTCCTTTGGTAAATGCAAAAGGGTCTACAAAAGCTAGGAGATTGTCTTATCCAACCACAGAAAAAACTGTGGTGCATGAATGAGTGCAATGAGTCCTGAGAAGTGGTTGCCAAGACAAAGCGCACTTTAATTATCAAGCCTATTGCATAACTTGAGCTGAGTCAGGTTGAGTTTCAATTTGTTGAAGTCCATTAAGTCAAGATAAAAAGCCTTCTTATTTATCATTGGGTCGGTTCCAATCTGTGCGTATGAAAGTGACAAAAATTCAGACCACTTTGGAGAATGGGTCAACAGACCTGCATTTGGGTGTGATTTGTTGGTTGCTTCTGTTTATTTTATTTCTCAATCTTGTATATTCATGGAAGACACAAATTGTAGATAGAATAGTATCTATTTTTGCCCCCCTTCACTGTTGTAATATAAGTTTCTAAGATGTGACTCCCTGTTTTTGATTTCCTTATGGCTTATTATCACCATTTTGAGATGGGTTGTGCAGCTTCCTTGTGCTTCGATTCCATTTATAGGTTACACAATACTATATATACTACATATCATTGTCAGACTCTTTCTACTTCGTAACTATGTTGTTTATACATATCCACTCCCCAGTCGAACCAACTTATTTAGTGACAAATCACGCATAGTACCGTACTTTTAGTTGAATAATTCAATTTACATACTTGATATATATAGTGGAGGGTGGAGGCTACCTATTGAGATATGTTATATGAATCATTCATCTGACGCATTTCTCTACACCTTTATTATGTCTACTATTATTAAAGTATTAGACTCTTTTTTTTTGTCTTAGTTTATCTTTATCAGCAAATTTAACGGGGTGTTTGAGAAAGGGATAGAAGGGGATGTTTGGAAATTGGAATTTTATTTTCACGGTTGTATGTTTCATAATTCAATGTGAGCCTCTTCATGCCAACAAGTACGTTATGCAGCTATCATCATGTCCGACAAAGGGGGAAGATAGAATAACCTGTCAAACTGCCACCGATCTAAACTCTCAATTCTTTTTGCATGAAAGAAATAAACCAAAAACTTGGCACTAAGTCATTCAATTGCAATATTTCCATTTATTTGGGTGCTGTGAACATGCTTGGTTTTGGTTCACAAGAGTCAAAGGGTGGCTACTCAATCCGCGGATGCAGGTTGGTCCATAGGGCACTAGCTGCTGCTTTGCATAATGATACTCACTTACACAAAATTGCATTTAATATGGGACAATCCAAATTTTAAAAGCCATAATTCTGTGATGAATTTATATTCCTACTCAGCTTCTATAATTCCTCCATTAGCTAGCAAATTTGTAGCATTAAATAATTTATCATTTATGAATATGAGCAGCCATTCAGGATGAAAACAACAAAGATCAAAATTTTGGCACCATAGTTTCCTGCTCAAATTTTGCAATAGCAATAACTCTAGTTGCCTACTTGCCTAATAGTTTGACAAATTTCAGAGTCATGTGTGTATCATTAACGTGTGATATTGGGATTTCTGGTAATAAACCCGTCTTTGTTAGTTTGTTATTGATAAAGAGTGAAGATGGGTGAACGGTGTAGGAGAACAAAAGATGTCACTCATGGCACTTTTCCACTTTAAGGAAATTAATATTTGTTGCCAAAAACAGTTACTCCTTGAAATCATCTGATCAAGGAATCTCAACCAATCAACCTACCATCAAATTTCATTAAGTTCGACCGTTTCAAGGCATCATTGGCACGTCTTATGCATGACATTATGGCAATAGTACTTAACTGTCAATTGAGTAGTCATGGCTTACATTGCGAAAGAGTATCAACATTCACCATAGCCTCTCCCTCTCAAAGTTGATGGATTCTTTCAATGCCAATGGAGGATCATCAGAGAGGCTCAAGGCCTTGGCACAACAACTCGGCCTTTACAAGCCCCCACCAATACCATTCTCGGAAGACATATTGGAGCAGTTCAAGGAAGAAAGTGTTGTTTCTTCGCATGCTCCTAACAATGAAAAAATCAGACTCAAGAGAGCTGCTGTTTTGATCTGCATCTTTGAAGGGGATGCTGGGGATCTTCGTGTGATCCTCACCAAGCGATCTTCCAAGCTCTCCACTTACTCGGGTCAGTCCAGTTTCTCACAAGTGTTGTTTGTCTAAAGATTTTAAAAGGAAGATAACTTATGTCATCATAAAACAAATTGAATTCTCTTCTTCCTCACATTGTTTAGGTTCTGTGAATTTAGAGGGGATGGGGGTTTTCTGTGTTGACCGTTGGTGTTGTTTTGCAGGTGAAGTGGCCTTGCCTGGTGGGAAAGCAGAAGAAGAGGATAAGGATGATGGGGACGCTGCAAAAAGAGAGGCAATGGAGGAAGTTGGGTTGGATCCAAAGCTTGTTAATGTTGTTACTTTTCTTGAACCATTCTTCTCTAAGGTATGAGTTCTATTTGATACTATACTACTTGAGGTAACTCATAAAGCCGTATGATTGATGTGCCGCCTGGGTAGTGAAACAAGAATGAGTTCTCCAATTATGTGCCGTTAGGAATTTTACTTCTAATATATACATGCATGGAAGCAGAATTTTGAAGCGTCATACCATCTGGATATGCAAGAGTTTTCTTCTCAAATTCTTTGGATAAAGATAAACCTCATTTTCAAAATTTAGTTTTTAATGTCACTTGTTTTGAATTTGTTTTTGAAATTCCACATGCGTTAGATAGTTGGACACCCTCATACGTTTGTATTTTTCTCTGTAGACTACAGGGTTCTATTGTCTGTACTACGTATTTATGGTCAGAGTTTGGAGAGCTTTTTAAGACTCATTAAGATTTTATAATGGCAAATCTGAGGATGCAACATAGTTACCAGTATGACATAACTCTAGTATGGTTTATACCAAGACAGTTTCAATGAATTGCAATGTCTTCCCTAAGATGATTTTGGATTCTAGGTTAAATTATTAAATTATGTAAGAAAAGACACGTACAGCTAAGTAAACAATTCATTTAAGAGAAGCGAAAAAAATTGGGTCACAGAAAAAAGCTAAGTGCCCAGAAATATTTGACCAAAGTGGAAGTTGACCCCTTTTTCTTCCTTTTGTATAGTACCTTATAATCGTGGTTCCTGTGATTGGCATACTTCATGACAAAAAAGCATTCAAGCCTGTTCTGAATCCTGCTGAAGTGGAAGCTGTATTTGATGCACCTTTAGAAATGTTTCTCAAGGTCCACTCTTAATTTTATTTCCTGTTTTCTTGTACTTTTTATCACATCTGAAGGTTGTCTAAAGTCATTACTTTGATCAGGATGACAATAGGAGTCAGGAGGAGAGACAGGTGATGGGAAAGAAGTATCTCATACATTTATTTGACTATGAAATCGAGCATAAGAAATACCTCATTTGGGGTTTAACAGCTGGCATCTTGATAAGGGCTGCATCAGTTGTGTACCAACGGCCTCCAGCTTTTAAGGAGCAGAATCCTATATACAAAATTCCTGATATAACCAAGGAAACTGTAATGCATTGAATTCAACGTTTATTGTATTTAGTCCATGATAGTTGTTATCCCTATAACAATCACAACTATAGATTTTAAGAATCCAAGGTAGGTGCTTATAGTATTTACTAAGACAGGAAACAAGGTTGGTGCTAAGCTGCTTATATTTACTAAGAAATAAAAGGGCTAGTGTAGCAGCACTTGAGTTCATACTCCTGCTTACATAATGTCATCTGAAGTTGAGGAACTTGAGGACATTGAATCCCAGGCACATTTGCTGATTAATGAGTTATTCTGCCTCGGTTCTTTTAGGTCAGATTGTCCTTTTTCAACCTAGAAATTCTTGTCAGAATTGCGGGGCTCAAAAGTAGAAGGTAATTTGGTTTTCTCATTTGTTGTTATTGGATACTACTTTGATTCAGTAATTAGAGTAAGATTACTACATCTGGACATTTGGCTTTGTAATTTGTCAATTTATGTTAGGAAAGAAAGGAACCATGTGGCGTTCGCCACAGGATGAAGTTCATTGAATTTTTCTCTAATAAAGAAAATTGTCTCTGATTATTTTGCAAATTTTAATGCTTGGATCTTTCTATTTTTTTGGCCTACAATGCTTGCTTGAATGAGTGAATCTTTCTCCATCCGCTATTTTGGTTGCATGGACCATGAAGCTGTGCTATATTATACGCATAGATACTCCTCTTGTACCATCGGGGAAAAGGCCCAGCTAAAAACTAATAAGGACAAATGGTCAGTCATCAAATTGATAAATATATATATATATATATATATATATATATATATATATATGTATATATTTAGCGTATAACATTTATTTATAATAAGTTTATCCTCTATAATATAGAGACATAAAAACAAAACATTCCTCATATTTATTTTGTCTTCACATATTTTTATCCTATAGAGGTGTAAATTTATTGTATAAAAATGTCGTAAATCAAATATTTCTCGAAACAAAAATGCTAGCAAATGTGAAGCAGCAACATTAAGAACTAACTTCTAAAAATTTAAGCAAGTATTTAGTACTTTAAAACCTATTAATCTAACTCCATATAATAAGGTTTTTAATTGTTAGGTCAGGATAGTTCCAGAGAGGAAGAAGACCCAAAAAAAGTGATAGAAAAATGAAAAGTGTTCCCCTTTGTAAGGTCTCCCTAGAAAAGCCAACCAGTCGTTGATTTGATTTTCATCATCTTAACCAAAGGTTAAAAATAAAAAAGATCATCCATGGACACTTTGTACAGGTCCATCTCCTATATTTTCGTAAAATTAGCATCCGACAACAACATCCAAAGCAGAAAACGTTGAAGGGGAAAATGGGGTCAAACCGTTCCGAGGTACGAGGTTCCCAGAGATTACAGGCTTTGCTTCATCACTTCCAACCTTCCATACACAAAAGCCCCCACAACTTGCCCCACAACCAATTCATCTCAAACCCCACCAAGAGAGCTGCAGTTCTGATCTGTATCTGCGAAGGCGCCGATGGAAATCTCAGAGTTATTCTCACCCAAAGGGCTTCTTCTCTCTCAACCCACTCCGGTTAGACCTATTTTTTTTTTTTTCTAATTCATTTCAACCACCCCCATTTCCTCCAAGTTGCGAAGTTTGAGTCTTTTTTACCAAAACTCAAATGGGTTTGTGTTGTTGTGTGCAGGTGAGGTTGCTCTGCCTGGTGGCAAAAGGGAAGAAGGCGATACTGATGATGTGGAAACGGCTTTGAGGGAGGCTAAGGAAGAGATTGGCTTGGACCCTTCTCTTGTTTCTGTTATTACTCTTCTTGAGCCCTTTCATACTAAGGTATGTCTTTCAATTGTTTAGGTCTTTAGGATTGTGTATTTATGTCAGTTCCTTCTTCTTCTGTTTTTTCTTCATTTTTTCACTTCATCTTTGTTTTGTTTGGTAGCAATTGCTTGAGAGATTGTGATACTCACAATTTGACAAATCAGTCAATTTATTAGAAATGTAACAAATATAGTGAAGGTTTAACAATGATCAATAACATTGAAGTGTCAAGTTATATATAATGCACATTTTTTTCTAGAGAGTATTTAAGAATTTCTCGCAATTTGCATGTCACCTACAAAGGTCAAAGTGTCAAATTATATAAGGAATATAGGGACTTTTTTTCTTTTTTTTTCTTCTACGAGAATAAATAAGTATTTTTCGCAATTGCATGTCACTGGTCAAATTATTTTCTGCACTAGAAACTAGCTGCATTCTTCTTCAAATTTATGCGCGAGTCAATTCCTTCACAAAATGGTTTTTGATTGCAGTATGGCATTACAGTAATACCTGTGGTTGGGATATTGTACAACAAGGATGCATTTTCACCAGTTTTAGACTCAACTGAAGTTGAAGATATTTTTGATGTTCCGTTGGAGATGTTCCTCAAGGTTTGTACTAAAGTTCCAGCGTTTACTTATATTTTGTACTCTAATTTTTCATATATTGGTGAAAAATTCTGTGTAATCTGTATGATTAAATTCAAATGAACTTTTTTTTGACATAATGGTCTAATGCAGAATGACAATAGGAGAGCTCAGGAAAGGGAATGGATGGGAGAGAAGCATCTTGTACATTATTTTGATTATCAGGTTGGGAATAAGAAGTATGTGATATGGGCTTTAACTGCTGCCATCTTGATTAGGGCAGCTACCGTTTTACTTCAACGGCCACCAGCGTTTCTAGAAAAGAGGCCTAAAATATGGGGAGGAATTACTGAAAATGACATGATAGTATTACAGAATAGTTCCAAGTAGTATTATTGTTATTATTATTTTAACATCTTTTAAGTTTGTATGATAATTATCCACCTGGAGCTTCTCTGCATTTTTTTTGGCAATTGAAAAACAAATTAGGGAAGCAAATTGAATTTGTCATAGCCAAAAGTTGTTAAAAGATAAACCAAGCTTATCCATATCATCATCAAAATTGAAGAATTCAAATTAAACTTTACTTCTAGCTTCTAGAAGATTATAGGATAAAGTAGAATTCCAGTTGAATTTGTATTCATCCAGTCAGCAGAAGAGTTTCATTTGATCTTTATTACCATTTTGTTTATAGATTAAGCTAGGTTTTATTATTATTATATTGTATAACTGCCTATATATAGGCTATCCCATTCACCATTTGTAATATGAACTTGTGATACAAAGTAGTGATATGAGATTGTGAGATTTTCATTCCTCTTCGTTACTCTTTGATACACCATTATGCTTTGAAAGTAAGTGAATAATTTAGTGTTCTGTGAGAAAGATCCTGGGGTGATTAAGTCTTTGATATCAAATTGGTATCAGAGCTAGTTAAATCCAGCGCCAATTTGTTTAGAGAATTTGTAAGGAACAAGAGTGTTCTCATGTAAGTTGTTTTTAGAGAGTCATTATGGCAAACAATTATAATATTGTTTGGTCTGGTCCCAAATTAGATAGAAAACTAGATTATAGCTATTGGGAGATATTGATGGCCACTCACCTGAAGGCTCGCAATATTTGGAGTCTTGTTGAACCAGGTTTACAAGCAGGTGCTAATGCAGCTGCTCAAAGAAAAGATTAGTTAGCGCTGTCACAAATTCATCAAGGAGTAGATTATTCAATATTTGGCAAGATTGCTAATGCCAAAACTGTCAAGGAAGCATGGGAGATTGAAGCTATCATACAAAGGTGTTGAAAAGGCGTAGAAATCAAAACTGTAGTCTTTACGTCGAGAATATGAAAGGTATGAGATGTCTAGCTCAAAAACTATTGAGCAATATTTTTCTCATGTCACTAATCTTGTTAATAAGATGAAAGTCTATGGAGAAAAGATTCCAGATAGTATGGTGATAGAAAAAATTCTACGCACCATGCCGATGAAGTTTGATCATGTGGTGACTAGAATATTAAAGTCCCACGATACAAATAAAATGACAATTGCAGAGTTGCAAGGCAATATAGAAAGCCATGTTAGTAGAATTTTGGAGAAGACAAAAAAAACAACAGAAGAAGCCCTAAAGAGTCGGGTGAATCTAAACAATAACGTTGAATCATGCTACGGCAGAGAGGCAAGAGATCGTGGCTACAATAATCGAGGCAGAGGAGGCTTCAGAGGGAGAGGTCATGGCAGGAACTATAATCAAGGAAGAGGCTATGGTTTCAGGTCACCTAACCAAGGAAGAGGTGGAAATTTTGGACCTGCTAGCCGAGGTAAAGGAAGAGGAAGAGGAAACAACTATCAGGAGAGAACAATTTTCAACTGCTTCCATTGGGGGAAATTTGTCACAAAGCTGCAGATTGTAGATTGAGATCGATGAACTAGAATAATTTCAACAATCAAGCCAATGTTGCCGAAAGCCAGTATCAAAATATCGGTGAGAATTCTAATCAACAAAGTTTATTTCTGATAAGCAATTCTTTTTCAGAAGATGAAAATACGTGGTATTTGGATACTAGTTGTAGCAATCATATGTGTGGCAAAAAAGAGTTATTTTCTTCACTTGATGAGTCAATTAAATCATCCATTGCATTTGGCAACAATACAAACATTCCTATTTTGGGAAAAGGTAAGATAGAAATCAAATTGAAAGACGGTTCTCACAACTTTATTTCTGATGTATTTTATGCTCCTGGACTTTGTCATAATCTATTAAGTATAGGACAATTGTCAGAAAAGAGTTATAATATACAAATTTACCAAGGTTTCTGCATGATATTTAATAAGAATGGGAGGTTTGTTGCAAAGGTGAGAATGACTTCAAACAGGGTTTTTCCACTAAAAATACAAGATGAAAAATTTTCCTGCTTGAGTTCAATGATACCTGGTGACAATTGGCTATGGTATATGTGTTTTGGGCACTTTCACTTTTTTGGATTGAATTATCTGTCAAGGAAATGACTTGCTTTTGGTTTGTCGGCTGTTGAAATTCCTAGTTGTGTTTGTGAGACTTGTCAATTAGGAAAAAAACATAGAGAATTTTTTCCTATTGGAAAATCATGGAGGGCAAAGAAGCTGTTGGAGATTATGCACTCAGATTTATGCATTGTTAGTGTACCAACTCATGGTGGCAGCAAATATTTTATCACCTTTATTGATGATTTTAGCAGGAAAACATGGATGTATTTTTTGAAACAAAAATCAGAAGCCTGTGATGCCTTTAAGGCATTTGTAGAGAAACAAAGTGGCTGTAAAATTAAAATTCTCAGAACAGACAGAGGACAAGAGTATCTTGCTTATACAGATTTTTTTGAGCAACATGGAATACAACATCAATTGACAACCAGATATATTCCCCAACAGAATGGAGTAACAGAAAGATAGAACAGAACTATCATGGACATGGTTAGATGCATGCTGAGATTCAAACAAATGCCTAAAGAATTTTGGGCAGAAGCAGTTGCTATTGTTGTCTATCTTTTGAATAGGTGCCCTACTAGGAGTGTTCCTGATAAGACACCAGAAGAAGCTTGGAGTGGAAGAAAACCATCAATATCTCAAAGTTTTTGGGTGTATTACCTATGCTCACGTACTAGATCAGCTGAGAAAGAAGTTAGATAACAAAGGTGAGAAATGTATTTTCATTGGCTATAGTATAACCTCAAAAGCATACAAATTGTATAATCCAAAGACAAAGAAGGTGATAATCAGTAGAGATGTGACGTTTGATAAGAAAGGAACATGGGACTGGTTAGCAAAATCTCAGAAGGAGCCAATGGCAATTCCTAATAGTTATATAGAAGAAAGTGAACAACCAGAGACATCAACTCAACCAAAACCATCCAACCGATCTCAAAGGAATCGTCAGCCACCAGCCAGATTGCAGGATTATGTTGCGGGTAATGATAATGACTCATATGATGAAGAAATTATCAATTTTGCTTTATCTGCAGACCGTGATCCAGTAAGTTTTGAAGAAGCTTCTAATGATAAAAATTGGAAGAAAGCCATAGATGAAGAAATTTACGCAATTGAGAAGAACAACACATGGGAGTTAACTGACTTGCCAGTTAATAAGAAACCTATAGGAGTAAAGTGAGTGTACAAGACAAAGTACAAGCCCGATGGTCACATTGATTGCTATAAAGCCAGATTAGTTGCAAAAGGGTACGAGCAGAAGCCAGGTATTGATTATTTTGAAGTATTTGCTCCTGTTGCCAGATTAGATACGATTCCCTTGATTATTTCACTTTCTGCTCAAAATAAGTGGAAAATATATCAAATGGATGTTAAGTCGGCATTTCTAAATGGAACTTTGGAAGTAGAAGTCTATGTTGAATAGCCTGCAAGTTATGTGGTTCCTGGAGAAGAAGATAAAGTTTACAAATTGAAAAAAGCTCTATATGGTTTGAAACAGGCACTGAGAGATTGGTATAAGAAGATTGACTCCTATTTTATTGAGAATGATTTTCAAATTGAACATGCTTTATACATTAAATCAGTTAAGCCTGAAGAAATTCTTATTGTATGTCTTTATGTTGATGATTTGATTTTCACTGGCAACAATTTGAAGATGATAGCAGAATTCAGGGAGGCTATGGAGAAGCACTTTGAAATGACTGATTTGGCCTTCATGTCCTATTTTCTCGGCATTGAAATCTTTCAAACGGATAATGGGATTTTTATTTCTCAAAAGAAATATGTTAATGATATTTTGAAGAAATTTCATATGGAAAATTCAAAATCAGTTGTTACTCCAGTTGAAGAAAAATTGAAGCTAGTGAAAGAAGATAAAGGAAGAACTGTGAATCCTACTTATTATAGGAGCTTGATTGGAAGTGTAAGATATTTGACTGTAACCAGGTCAGATGTCATTTTTGGAGTTGGATTACTTAGTAGATTTATGGAGGAACCACGTGCCTGTCATCTGCAAGCAGCAAAACGAATTCTTTGATATATCAAAGGTACCCTGAATGATGGAATATTTTATGAAAATACCAATGATGTGAAACTTGTTGGATATACAGACACTGATTGGGCAGGTGGCATAGAAATAAGAAAAAAATACTTCAGGGTATGTATTTCATCTTGGTTCAGGAGCAGTATCATGGTCATCAAAGAAACAACCAATTGTTGCACTCTCTCCGACAAAAGCTGAATATATAGCAGCAGCAAGTTGTGCTACACAAGCGGTTTGGCTAAGAAGAATCATTGAAGTATTAAATCATAAACAAAATATTCCTACAACGATATTTTGTGATAACAAGTCAGCTATTGCACTTTGCAAAAATTCAGCATTTCATGGAAGGTCGAAGCACATATATATTCGATTCCACAAAATTTGGGAGTTGGTGAATAAGAAAGAAGTGGTGATTGATTATTGTTCCACTGAAGAACGGGTTGCAGATATTTTTACCAAGCCATTGAAGATGGAGTCATTTTATAAATTGAAGAAAATGCTTGGAATGTTAGGTTCTACAAGCTTGATTTAAGGGAGACAATGTTAAAAGATAAACCAAGTTTATCCATATCATCATCAAGATTGAAGAATTCAAGTTAAACTTTACTTCTAGCTTCTAGAAGATTATAGGATAAAGTAGAATTCAAGTTAAATTTGTATTCATCCAATCGGCAAAAGAGTTTCATTTGGACTTTACTACCATTTTACTTATAGAGTAAGCTAGGTTTTATTATTATTATATTATATAACTTTGCCTATATATAGGCCATCCCATTCACCATTTGTAATATGAAGTTGTGATACAAAGTAGTGATATAAGATTGTGAGATTTTCAATCCTCTCCATTACTTCTTGATGCACCATTATGCTTAGAAAGTGAGTGAAGAATATTAGTATTCTATGAGAAAGATCCTGGAGTGATTAAGTCTTTGATATCAAAAGTTCCCTACTAATAATATGCATATTATCGTGTAGGTAATACTTTTCTTAAGTGTGTATTCTGCATTCAATTTTTTGGTATTCTAGAGACATTAATATATTTCATACTTTTATTTTATACATACTACTATATCAAGATATTTTTGCTGTTTATCATGTATGCTATGTGTAAAAATGATTGACATTTCTAAAGAGTCATAATATAAAATATATATAACTATATAATAAAAGTTAGAGTGGTGGGGGGCTTTGGCACACACAGTTCCCCTTTCCTCTGCCTTTGAGTAAGCATGTTTGGAAAATAAGTGAGTGTTAAGAATAGATTTTGCAATTGCAAAATTGATTTTGTCAATTTTAACATGTTTGGTTTTCCAGTGTGATACAATTCTATCCAAAATCAATTCTAGTAGAAGTGAAGAATTGTTGCTTCTAGGTTTTTACTCTTCTAATCCTTGTCAAAATCATATCCTAATCAAACTATCAAATATAAATCACTTTATCAAAAAATCATTTCTAACAAAATCAATTTTAGGAAAATTAATTCTATCCAGAATTTATTTTACAAATGCGAAACCAAACACACACTAAATATATATTTTCATATAACATCTTCTTGTAGATAATAGATTACTAGATTCATAACAAATCTCAAATATCACCATTTTGGAGGGTGCAATTTAGTCAGAAGTTTTGATCTATTGGCAGAAATCCATCTGTCATGTTCATTTGTTCAGTTGGTTTTAGTGTTTTTTTCTTGTCAGCCAGTAGAACTTCCAAGAATGATTCTTTTATTCTGTGCACTAATGTTTCAGTGGATTTATCCGATGGACTGACTACGCCTACCACATATCCATCCTTCAATCTTTAATGAGGATAGCTAGGGGGCTCGATTTAATTCAAGAATCAATCAGCTTAATTATATGAAAATAGAAGAATAGGTGGTTGCACAAGTTAAACATTACAAATGGTTGTGCATGTTACTTGAGCACACATTCAGGAACATGCAAAAACTTCTCCAACATAAGGGCTGAGATAAAGTAACAAGAATGGTTTAAGACTGCAAAAAGTAAATCTCTAGATTTTATAGAAATGATTTAAACTAAAATATCAACTCTCTATGTTTTTAAGTCATTATATAACTTCTAAATAATCTTTAACTTTAACCATTCATGTATAATTATATAACAAGTATTTTCTCCAACCACTCTCGTGACCACGAGTCTAACTTGATAATATGCCCCTAGCAAATGATATCTCCGATTCTCCATTGCCGATTGCCGCAGTATCTGGACAACTTCGGAGTGGCATATAAGCGAGGGGAATCATAAAAGCATACGTAAAAATATACTCATATTTATTTTGGTGTGTCTGATAAACTAAAAGGCAAACTGAAGTGAACTATGCAATGAAGTTCTAGAGAATATGTAGATAACTCAGCCAAAAAGGTTAGAGCACCACGTAATTTTAATAAAATAGTCACACTTGTTTCATTTTATTTATTTATTTTTTTCTTTTTGTCTAATTTATGCTAATACAAGAACCAAAGTTCTGTTTTCGAGTCAGCTGGAGCTTATCATCTCCCCAGTAAAATTTCCCTGCATAAACTTTTCAACAAGCTACAGATACAGAAGAAAACAGAGAAAGACCCTTGTTGCATGTAAAATGCTTGGAATCCCCCGTGTCTATGGAGTTTCTGAATCTTGCTCATGTTTAAGAACAATGCAACTTCCCACAAAAATAAAAAAAAGGTGAAACTGCAAGTAATGAAAGTAGTAATATACTCGTCAAATACCTGAGCACACAGACCGTGTTATATCTATCATCCTCAGCTAAATACCTCATAAAATTTCTCAGTGACAAGTAAACCTGAGTCTATTGACTCCAATGGATCCTTTCTAAGACGGTGTCTCAAGCAGTTAGGGATGACAGTAGCAATATCCTCTGCAGTCACTTTATCTCTTCCCTTCAGAGCAGCCAAAGCTTTCGCGGCTCTGTTCGATACTATGTCTCCCCTTAATCCATCCACATTCAACTCCGCACAAACCTTGGAGATTTTCACCTTGAGATCTTGATCGATTTGAACAGAAGAAAGAGAACTCCTTGCTGACGAAATTTGTTTCTGGAGCTTCTCCTGTTCAGCTGTGTAAGAGTCGCGGAATTCCTTGGGGTTCTCATCAAATCGAGCTCTTTCCTCAACAATCTTCACTCTAAGCTCAGCATCCCTAACAGTCCCCACTTGAGCATGCATTCCAAACCTATCCAGCAGCTGAGGCCTGAGTTCACCTTCTTCAGGGTTGCCTGAACCGATTAGGATAAACCGAGCAGGATGTGAAATGGAGATACCCTCTCTTTCCACTGTGTTCCAACCTGATGCAGCAGAATCCAACAAGACATCCACTAAGTGATCATCCAAAAGATTAACTTCATCAACATATAAGATTCCCCTATTAGCTTTTGCTAGTAGTCCAGGTTCAAAGGCCTTCACACCTTCGGTCAAGGCTTTCTCAATGTCAATTGTTCCACACACTCTATCTTCCGTAGCCCCCAATGGCAAATCAACCATGTTAATTTTACTTAAGACAACCTCAAGCTTCTCTCCTTTCAGCACACAGTCTCTCACTTCAACACCCATGAATTCTGGATCTTCTGGGTCTGAGTTATAAGGGTCACCAGCAACAACCTTGATTTCAGGAAGCAAATCAACTAATGACCTAACTGTTGTGGATTTCCCTGTTCCCCTATCTCCCATGATCATGACACCGCCGATCTTGGGATCAATAACATTAAGAAGAAGGCAAAGCTTCATCTCATCCTGTCCAACTATAGCAGAAAATGGATACACTGGCCTCTGACTTTCTTTAGAAGCAATATTCTGAGCCTGGATGTGAAAAATTCACATAGTTGATAGTTGGCATGTTATTAGAAACATACAGTGAAAGAAAAGAAGAAACACACATTAAGGTTAAAAAATGCATGAAATAAATTGAATAGGGACAGAAGATAAGTTCAAACAAGGATATATTTTCACTCCTTTATTTTTCACCTTGCTGCTTTTTTCCTATCAACCACAATTTAGATGTGTACGAGTACTAGAAACTTTCTACTTTTAGATAGAATCACAGTAGAGTCTAAAATTGGTGTCTTCAACCTATAATTTATCAAAAAAGAAAATTCACTTAGATGCAGATAGGAATGACATGTAAATAAGTTAGTTCGAGTAGTGAGCAGAATTAGTAGTAATATGATCATTGATGTTTACAAATAAGCTGAATGTAGAATTTCAAACCATGAAAGGACACGTTATTTAGTAGCTTTCTCTTCCCTAGCTTAGTTTCTCTTGGCAAAGATAGTTTAGTTTGTCCATTACAGATGCCCAATGACAAAAAAGAAAAGCAAAAAGGAAGTCTTTCCAGCAAACACAAACTAGGCAAATTGAAACGCTGTCAAAGACAGTGAATAAAATTCTGACCTTGAAAATCGATCAACCCTTAGCTACCTACCTGTTCTACAGAGTTCACTTCAGTGGCAACACTTGCAACTGAGAACTGAGGCCTTTCCTTTATGCTACGAATTCCAATTCCTCCATGAAACTTGCGCCCATTGCTCCGTCCTGCAAAGCCACAACCACTCAACATTGCTAACGATCACAAAATGGCCCACAATGACCCACCTTCCCCTTCCAATTACAAACTCCCCAAGGCAAAAAAATTTCAAAACTTCTGCACAAGGAAACACTAAATACGAAATGGGTCTGCCGCATGCCCTCCCAAAACAAGAGGGGAATAGAAAAGAAGCAAAGGCAAAGGAAAAGGCATAAACTTGGTAAAGCAATGTACCTGAGGATAGGGAGAGAGAGTGAATGGAATACTTGGAGGAAGAAGAAGAAGAAGGGGAAAAAAGGTATCGTGAAGACAGGACCGCAATTGAGGAAGTGCCCAGCGTGGACGCCATAGACGAAGAATAGAAGTTGTGAGTGTCAATGGTATGCGCTAGTTACAGTTTGTCTCTGTTTTGTCCTTTATTCACAATTCATGGCAGCTGGCTCGCTCCCTATTGGCCTATCAACCTCCGGGATAAGAAGATAGATTTCATTCGTATCTTTTCGCCAATGACAATGTTCCTTTTTTTCGTTTTCCCCTCTCTTCTTTGTTTCTTTTTTTTTTCCTTTATTAAGATTACATTTACTCTTACTTGTTTTTTAATTAAAAAAAAAAGCACAAGGCAGAAAACGTTTGTGCAAATACTAGTGTCATGGGTGAAATAATAATGTTGTGTAACCAAAAAAATAATAATGTTATGTGTTTGTGTGAAATAATAATAGAGAAATAATAACGTTATGTGTACCTCGATGTGTTTCAATAATAATGTTGTGTGTGAAAAAAGAAAATAATCAGGAACATGTTTGTGTGAATTATACACGATTAATTTCTCATCTAAAAAGCGGCAGCATTTTTGCTTTTGCATTCGATAAGAATCAGAATATACTGTTCATCATAAAAGAATCAGAATATGCTATTACTTATCTTGGTCGAAAAATATAATAATGAAGAATGAGAATGCGTTAGCAAAGAAAGGGAACGGGGAAAAAAAACGATCACTCCTCAAATTGAACGGGAACTTGAGTTGTGATTTGTCAACTTAATATTAGTAGTAGAAGAGAAAGGAGTATAATATTGAAGTGAAATTTACTGATTGAACAGAGAATAGCAAGATTGTTATCTACTAATCCTATTTACTATATTGAAGTGAAATTTACTGAATGAACACAAGTTGCTGAGGTTATGGTTTATATACATGAGATACAATAACTAACTGTAACACAAATGGATTGCAAAACGAACAGGCAAATATTTAAGGCAAGGAGATATCGGCATGAGTTTGGAGCTGCACGAATTTTAATGTAGCTGCAAGACGCACGAGGCTCTTCTTAACAATGCAACAAAGTCGACGTTTAATACTAATTCATCCAAGTACATAAAATTTGTCCAGACAGTAGCTCCAGTTCTAACATAGCATCCAGGTCCAAAGCTTAGTCCAAGCCAAGAATAGACCTTGAAAATTTGCTGAGCAAGCATCTGGTTGAGTAACACCTCCTCACTTGCAGAAGTCAGCAACAACTTGCAGCCTGAGCTATCTGTCACAGAATAAGGTATTCCTACTCTGTCCAAATCAAGGCTCTTACATAGGTCACGCAAGATCACCAGAACCTTATGCTCCATTTGTAGCCTCTCACGCAGCCTTTTAGCTCTTTCAGTCACATTCTTTTCACCATCAAATTTCAAGCCCAATGTCTCAGCAATTTCATCTTGAATCTTACTATTATTTGGCTTGTGTGATACAGTTGCCATGACAACCACATCAAACAACTTATCCCTCTTAGCCCTTCTTGAGACCTTCTCTATAAGATCAGCAGTTTCAGTTGAATCTGACCCACACACCCCAATGGTGTTAATATTTCTGCCATGTGCTAGGGCCTGCATAATGCCACCTAAGGCTGCCGTACTAGATCGGCTGGCCTCGCGGACATGGGAAGTTATCCTGCGACTGCGACCCTTTGGCTTCAGATTTCCTATGTCTATAGTTTTGACATAATCATTTTTTACCAATTGAATCTTCTCTCTGTCATCAACTGTAGCTGTATCCGAAGCAACTAGAGCTTTCGCTTTGTCCATGCCTTGCTCCTCAACACTGGTGTTGTGCTTCTCCTCCTTCTCCATCTGCTGCAACACATCCAAATATATGCTATAAATCTTGTATGCCTAATTGTAATTTCCCTGAAGAAAGTAAAACAAAATCTTTTTGACTAGGGGCAAGTCAATGTATAGATTAATTAGCACAGATAACAGTAATATTTATAGTATACCGCCATGAAAGATAAATAGGAAACTCGCCAACTAAGGAGAAGGAACCACGGTTTGATTCCTGAAGAAGGGTATCTTCAGCCTCTTCAAGATTTTAGCTACAAGCCAGTTAATCCTACTATGCAGCTCGAAAAAGTGGCTGAAAGAATTTGCACCAGAATTTTCTCTATAAAGTACTTTTAAATCTAGAAATGATGATCCCTATCAGTAATCCCACAATCCAATACTGATATTAAAGTAAGATGCTTACCTTAAAGTGATAGAAGTGGATAGCATTCCTCTAACCGTGATGAGCTCTGTATACAGTATACACCATGATGAGGTAACAATAATAATTTTTTTATGAAATAGAAAACTTCCTTGCTGGACCAAGGATAATGCGACATCACGGCCAGAAAATTTGGTTGCCTGTGTATTGATTATTGGTCGATACAATGACATGCTGCACTCACTCCCTGTGACATGAAAAGCATATGTCGACGAAGTAACGGCTTGTCCCTCCTCTACATGGGTCATCCACTTCCGTTTAGAGTAATGATAGTTTGACACGTAAAAAGTAGATGTTTATTCAGACATTCACTTTATAACTATTCGATATAATCAAAGTTAAGGATAAGTGGGAATAATCATCACATCCAATAGTTATAAAATGGGTGTCTGAACAGATACCTACTTTTTGGGTGTCAAAATATCATTTAGCATATATGTTAAAGTCAAGATATGGGCCCACCATAAAACTTACTAAACTTGCTAAATAAGAATAATGATAATATTTAAACACCTAAAAATTATTGGGATGTACACTTAATAATTATTGAATGTAATAATAAATCTAATATATTATATCCATCATATTATAATATTATAATGAATGTTTAAATAGTATTTTTGAAATAATAAAGTTGGAGGCATGACCTTACCCCCAAAATTAAAAAAAAAAAAAAAAAGTTGTTGTAGAATGCGTAAAAAATTTAAGACTTGAGCAATAATTGTATTATAGATTTGAGGAGAAAACACCCAATGGACTTGTCTCCGAAGTAAAAAAAAAGTGAGAAGTAACTATTCTTTAATTATTTAACAATTTATGATTATAATATATTTAATTAAATCAATGATAAATATTTTATCATTTTTTCATGTTAGAGATAAATCCACTTTTTGAAAAAATATCATTAAATTTGAGATCTTCACTTTGGTACTTCATTTCTTAGAGAGAGTAATAGAAAAACCAGGTATCATTAATTCAGAGTATGAAATATATTTTTTTTTTATTCAATCTATACTTGATTTGTCTATGTTGACATGTGAATATGAATGTCGTTTGGCTTTTTCATAAATAAAATTTTCTTCCTCAAAAAAAAAAAATGAATTGATCTTCGAACCCAACAACCGGGCAATAGCTCTTCAGGAAAAACAAGTTATACTCAACGAAAATAAGCAGTTAGGCTATATATTTTGCTGCAATGCATAAAAAACTGGAACATAATCAAAGTTTAATACTAATTCATGAAAGTACAGAAAATTTGTTCACAGACAGAGAAGCATATGAAGTTTCCAATTTAAAATAATCACCCTATTACATAGCAGTCAAGTTCCGAGCTTTATCACTGAGCCAAGAATTAGACCTTGAAAATTGCCTGAGCATGCATCTCCTTAGATAACACTTCCTCACTAGCAGAAGTCAGCAACAACTTGCAACCCGTGTGATCTGCTCCAGAAGGTATTCCTATGTTGTCCAAATCAAGGCCCTTCCAGAGACCACACAGTATCAAAAGAATCTTTTGCTCCATTAGTATCCTCTCACGCAGCCTTTTAGCTCTTTCAGCCACATCTTTCTTCTCATCATCAGATTTCAAACAACATGCCCTGGCAGCACGGTGCCTTATAGATCTTTCAGCCAAATCCTTATTCTCATCATCAAATTTCAAACCCAGCGCCTTAGCAATTTCATCTTGAATCCTCCTATGATTAGGCTTGTGTGATAAAGTTGCTATGACAACCACATCAAACAAGTTATCTCTCTTAGCCCTTCTTGAAACTTTCTCCAATAGATCGGCACTTTCAGGGGATTCTGTCCCCAACACCCCGATGGTGTTATTGTGGCCACATGTTAGAGCCTCCATAATGCCATCTAATGCTACTGTCAAAGATTGGCAGGCCTCACGGGCGTGGGCAGTACTGATAGAGGCCCCTGCTGCCCCTATCAATTCCTCTATCAGTGATAGTATTTTCAGTTGAAAAATCTCAAACCATGAAATGGTTAAGAGCTTTTCTTTTATAGCTTTTACCCAATTCATGATTTTTAAAGTTGTCACAGTGAAAACCACAATTTTTTCCACTTGGGTCTTCTCCCTGTCAACTGGCTTTTTGTACATCTGCTGCAACACCTTTATATACATAGTTTAATGCTTTCTCTTGTGAGCTTTAACCCTGCCTGCTACTTCTAATTTCCCAGCTGGAAAAGATTTGGTAAGGCCAAAAACATAATATTGAAAAGATGCAAATTTTTCCCAAACGGTATCATATTCTCACGCAAATAAGCCAAAAAATAGAACATAGAAAATATGCAAATCTTTTCCAAATGGTATCATATATCCCTACACAAACTTTTATACAGTAAAAAATTTGCAAATCAACTTTTATGCAGTAACAAAAATGCATACCACCTAATACTCATTGGGAAAAGTACCTGTAACGCTGTATCACATATATAATTTATGGACAACACATATGGTGGAACTTCATATTGTCTGTGCAAAGGTTATTATAAGGACGTGAAAGGTTCAGCGCGGAGCTTCGCTGACAGATCTTGCGTAAATGAAATTACAGTACCATATTAGAATGTAGAAGTTTCCCTGAATTTTTTATGCTGGTACCAGCTAACATGAAAAGTATATGCGTTCTTCTTCAAGGTTGGGTGGGGCATCTCTTATATTTTTGGTCTCTTGATAAATTAAAATTAAGCATATATCAAAATTTTATAATCTGTCAAGTTATGATGATATTTGTGTGAATTATGGGTGCATTATAAGGTGTCTTGAAAAAGAGAAAGGGCATTGGAAGCCATGTGCGGTAGACCAACCAAATAATTACATTTAGGTAATATTAAAGAGAAAGAAAGTATGGTTTATTATATGCAAGCTGCAAGATGTTCCACGGTATATGTTGTCCACTCGTGTGCACATTAAAAGGAGAAGATAATCAAGAATAAGGTCTGTCTGATTCATGTTGGTTCATTGCCTTTCTTCATATCATGCATGTTCCTGCATCGTTTGTGTGCAGTCTATAGTTCCTTTTCTTTTTCGCTTTTTTCTATAGTAGGAGTCATTACCACCACTTATATTTTCCTTAATTAGTTTTTGAGAAATGAGAATTATAGTAAGTCTTAACTTTTGATAAGAAAACAAATTGTTTAGAATCAAGTTGCTGTGAATCCTTGTTTGTAACCTCTAATCCAAACACACTTAAACAAGCAACAATTAGAAGTTGAAAATTTTTTTAGCACGCATCTCCTTGGATAACACCTCCTCACTGGCAGAAGTCAGCAACAACTTGCAGCCTGTGTGATCTGCTCCCAATGGTATATATTCCTACCTTGTCCAAATCAAGCCGCTTGTGGAGGTCATGCAGTATCACTAGAATTTTCTGCTCAATTAATATCCTGTTGCTCAGCCTTTCAGCTCTCTCAGCCGCATCCTTCTTCTCATCATCATCAAATTTCAAACAAAATGCCTGAACAATATGCAGCCTTGTAGATCTTTTAGCCAGATCCTTCTCATCATCATCATCAAATGTAAAACCCAATGCTTCAGTAACTGCATCTTGAATTCTTTTATTATTGGGCTCCTGTGACACACTTGCCATGATAACCACATCAAACAGCCTATCCCTCCTAGCACTTCTTGAAACTTTCTCCACTAGATTGTCATTTTTGGAAGAATGCAGCCCACACCCCGATGGTGTTAATGTCACAACATGTTAAGGCCTCCATTATGCCGTTTAAGGCTGCCAATCTCAGATACACTGATCACATTGGCAACAGAGTTAAACCCACCGCTAATACATGGGGTACGCCAGGTCATTGCATTGTTACCATATATTTGGGCCGCCTCTATCGTCCAATGTGCACTGGGACAACCACATCCACGTCCACGGCATCCACCCTTTTCCATTATCTCTCTCATCTTGTCAGCATCAAAGTTTCTCACTTGTATGCTTCTTATATTTGGGTGAATCACTCGTATCTTCTCTCCATCGAGCTTTGCTGCATCAAATGCTTGGTGAGCTGTTGCCTCTTCTTCTTTACCCATGCCTTGCTCCTCAACTTCGATCTTGGGCGTCTCCATCTTCATTTTCTCGTCCATATATATCCATCTGTCTTCTTATAGTTTCACTGTATTGGAAGAGTTGGCAAAATCTTTTTCCGATGGTGGTTTACATTTATCTCATTTATCTATTAAATCTAATAGTGATAAGGTATGACGTGTATTTATTGTGCAATTTTATTATCTTTATAACATTACTCAATGGAAAATGCTTAGTAAGCAAAAGTGAAACAGAGGAGCACACATAAAATCTAAGGTAAATCGAAGGAAGGATTAAGCAGTCAGCACAAAGCATTTTACTTACATTATAGCTGATGAGAACTTCGCTGCTAAGAAGAAACACAGGCAGCCACCCCTGTCCAAAGGGCGAAGTTCCTAGAGCAAGCCAAGTCCATTTGGGTTAGACCAACTTTTATTTTTACTTTAATTTTTTTACCCACCCACATATTTTATCGGATTATTTGAGCTCGACCATTTCAACCGATATAACATATTCACCAAACATGAAGATATATCCCGATGTGGGTTTTAATTAGATCACTAACTAAAGAAGCCATCAAATTATACGTTCAAGAAGATAAAAGGAAAGACTATGCTCCCATTAACTCCCACGCAAATGCTTTGATCAAACTTATTTTCAACACAATCAAATAACGTTGCCATGCTATCTTGCTAATAAATTTATTAAGGTAGCTCGTTGAAAATTAGACCGTGAAAATTTTCTGAGTACGCATCTGGTTGGATAACACATCCTCACTAGCAGATGTCAACAACAACTTGAAGCCTGTGTGATCTGTTCCATAGGGTATTCGTATTTTATCCAAATCAAGGCCCATGCAGATGTCACATAGTATCACGAGGATCTTCTGCTCCATTAATATCATCTCCGCAGCCTTTTAGCCCTTTTAGCCACATCCTTCACATCATCAAATTTCAAACCCAATGGCTCCACGATTTCATCTTGAATCCTTGCATTATTGGGCTTTTGTGATACAGTTGCCATGATGACCGTATTAAACAGCTCATCTCTCTTGGCCCTTCTCGAAACTTTCTCTAAAACATCGGCAGTTTCATCGGATTCTGGCGCCCCCAACACCCCAATGGTGTTATTGACTTATTGTGGCCACATGTTAGGGCCTCCATGATGCCATTTAATGCTCCGTCCTAAGTGGGCTGGCATCACAGACAGGGGCATTATTTCACATAGCCCCTGCTGTCATCGAACCTATTAGCTTTGTCATTAGAAATTCCTCAGCAGACTCAAAAAATGATGTGGACAAAAGCTTCTCTCTTGTACGTTTCATCCCATTCTTGATATTTTTAAATTGAGCATTGGACATGGTACTGGTGTTGACCTCATCAACTTCTCCCCTTTGGATCTTCTCTATGCCAGCAGCAGATACATCAGAAGAAAGTAGAGCTTCTACTTTGTCTACACCTTGCTCATCAACATTTCGGTGTTGGACGTTTCCTCCATCTTCCTTTCCTCAGTAATAGACAGTAGGTTCTTGTTCATCTGTGGCAACACCTGCAAATTATATGGTTTAAATGTTTAATGATTTCCTTTGTGATTGTTTTAAATCCCGCCTGCTACTTCTAATTTCCCTGCAATGGAAAGTGAAGACAAAACCTTTTTCTAACTGTAGACAAATCAATCTATAGATTGAGATTTAATTATTAAGTTGTGGGTGATTAACTCAAACATTTTTATTCATATAATAATATATATCTATGCAAAAAAATTTCTACACTGCATGAAATTAAATTCCTATAGATTAGGATATTACCTTTTTCTTATTTGGAAAGTTAATGAGAGGGTTAATTATACAACTATTCGATAATGTTGCAATTGTTTTACAATATCCTGATTCCTGAGCGGCATCTGCTCCGCGACACCAATATCAAAATAAACATCCCTAAATTGTGCAACCCTTACACAACGAAATATTTCACAAACTCACAAATGAAATTAAAAGACCTTAGTCACACATCTCCACTGCTTCTTGCATGCTCGATAGTGTCAAAATGTAACATCTATGTTTGTTTACACTTTTCAACAACCCAATGGCCAAAACCATCAATAATTCTACATGTAGCTCCGCCACTGCTCTTGGTTACTGGCAAAGATCTGCATGTCTTGTCTGAAAGCACGCAATGCAGCTTCTGCCAATGTGACCAATACCTTGAAACCTTCCTTCTTCCCTTCACTGGCAGTTGAATAAGGCAAAAAGAAGCAAGGCTCGACACTGCCAAGCAGGTTCCGTCCAAGTGGCAAAACAGTAACTGGGCCTCCCCACCCAAAATCCACACTTGAATGGCCCAAGTGCCTCCAATCCGTGAACCCACTCACCCTTTTTCCCGCCGTGATCCCATCGGCATGATGCAGCTCCTGAAAATCAATGAAGGAGCGAACGTACTCATCAGTGACATTACTTTTGCTCTTCTTGATTAGCTCTGTTGTCTCCCAAATGGGTCCTTCTATCAAATCTTTGACACTCAGCTGCACATACATTGGAACACAACCGTTACCCCAATACCCAGCAGGGAGTGGTGGCTTTACCAATCTCCGTATGTTAATCGAGTATGCAAAATTAACCTTCTCATCAGACTTGAATATGCCTGAGGCCCTGACCCTGTTTAAAAATAGTTTCAAAAGCAAGATTAATCATCGGGGACACTGCTAATATCATCATGAAAATTCATAAATACTTGCTCTGATATATCTATTTCTCCAAGAAAGAGATAATGCCAAACACATTAGGCGCTCCTAAAGCTACACAAATTAGACACTATGTAATTATGTAAACCTAAATATTGTAGCAAGAGAAGCCAATTGTGCAAGATGGTGTATACACCTGGGCTAGTTGGCTTATCAGAGTGTCCTCAATCTTGGAACACGCTTGTACATGCACATGTGAAATAGAGAACTTTTAACATTATCTGAATTTTCTCCACAACTAGGCATGATTGTACACATAGATATGAACCTATATGACCTTATTTAAAACTGTACTGCTCAAAATGTAACCAAATTTACATTTGTGACAGTTGTTCGCAATGCACTATGAAACAAAAACTACAAAATCTGAAGTATGAGTATAATGGTAGGATACAATGACTTACTTGGACCTCCAAATGTAGGCGGCAAGGGCCTCAAAAGTGGTGAAGTTCAACCCCGATTGTTCAAACAAGTACCTCTTGAACCCGTCCAAGCACTCATCCCTAACATGAAAGCATTCCCTCACAACCCCACCAATGTCCTCCTGGTACGGTAACGACCCCTTCTCCAAACTCAAAAACTCCCTCACCATTGCAGACTCCACGCGGGGCGGGTCCCGGGGGCCCAACAACACCTCGCGCCCCCAAACCGGGTCCACCGATATCCGGCTCGACCCGCGAGCCGACTCAGCCACCGCATTGAAGAACAAGCCCCCGCCCATCCCGTCGCAAATCGCGTGGTGCATGGCCGCGCCTAGCGTGAACCCGCCGCACCTGAACACCGTGATTTGGAGCATGCACGGGTGCTCCATCCCCTCCTCGGGTCCCGGGTCGGGCACCAAATGCTCCGCGAAGCCGAAATCCGGTTCATCGAGGTAGTTAACGGAATCGAGCGTGACGTCGGCGGCGGCGCGAATGAGGGGGATGCCCTGACCGGCAGAGCACCAGTTCTCGAGGCGGCAGTCTTGACGGCGGCGTAGGGTGCCGGCGAGTGGGTAGTAGTGGACGAGAGCTTCGGAGAGGGCGGAAGAGAGGACGAGGAATGGGTCACCGGAGAGGGAGGTGGCGGAGGAAACGTATGCGCGGAGGTAGCGGAAGGTGAGTTGGAGGTTGGGGTCTGAGTCGAGGTGGGAGAGAGGGAGAGCGTGGTCGTGGAGGAAGGGAGTGCGAATAGGGAGTATGAGAGTGCGTTCGGAGATTTTGATGGTCGTTTGCGTTTCCATGGTTGGTTTTGTTACCTTGTTGAGGATGTCTTGTCTCTGGGTACTGTGTTACAATACTTGGCACTGTGCATTGCAGAAATCGCCTGTGTTCCATTATATATCACGTATGGGTAGTGCCACTGAATGTTTTCGACCCCTTTTTTTTGTGGTCTGGAATGTTTTCGACTTTGATGGCTTCTTTTCTCCCACCAAACGCAGAGGGGAGGGACATGGCATCAAACATGCCCCCCCTCATGCGAAGGGAGGACGTGGTGCATGCTGCATCTCATCTTCTCACCAACCTCCCTCGCCGTTGCCCCATCGTATGAGTAAATGTTTTTGTTGCCAATTGTGCTAGGTTTTTTTGGGCTGAGACGCAGGCCCAATTTGGAGAAGCTGTGGGAAGCGATGGCTAATTAAGGACACGGAGTGGGCTCATGGAAGGGAAAGGTAATGCTGGCCCAATAAGTAAGGGAAACTCAACGAGCCCAAGGCTATAAAAGCAAATCATGTACAGGAATGTGGCAAAGAGAAATGATCATGGGGGCGCCATTTAACCTGGGGCTCTTAATGAGAGGTCCACTACAAACCCCCTATCCGAAACCGTTAGATCGTTTCTGGATTTGAGATTGTGTCCGTGCTAATAACCTGTACCAGTGAAGGTAAAAGTTAATGAAAATTATATATCAACCCCCACACATTTATAACTATAACCCTCTCTGTTTCTGTTTTTTCTTTTTTTTCTTCCGTCCTGAGGTGCAGCTCTCTTTTCAATTTTTTTTTTCGGTAAAATGGAGCACCTCTTTTTTCTTTCTCCTTTTTTTCTTCATGCATGGGGTACTGATGCATACTGTTCGCACTTCCACGTTTTCTGTTTTTTAACTTCTATAACGCGACTGTAGCATTTTTTGCCCTTTTCTTTTCAGGTTTTCCTTTTTTTTAAAAAAAAAATTCTTTTGTAATTCCTTTTTTTTTTTGCAATTTGTTGGGAACATAAATATAGGTTATTTTAATTTTAATTAGTCCCAAAAGTTTTGTTTTATTTTGGTTCTTTTTTTTTCTCTTTATCTGTTTTTTATTCTTGTCATTCTAACTCCACAAATAGTTTTAAATAAATATTAAAAGTTTTTCCTTATAAATATTTTTTAAATGTTCTTTTGGACCTTATAAATACTATCATTTAAATGACTCATATTGATGAGAACTAAAAACATATTAATATAAAATTAATTTAAAGATATATAAAAATATATTAAAGAATGAAGTTACATTTTATTGAAAATAAAAAAAAATTTCCAAAATCAAATGACGCAGATCACTATAGTGCCATGGGTCTTCCTCTTTCTATTGTTAAGTCCAAATCCTGATCCCAATAGCTAAGCAAATGACAAATTTAAGTATGACATTATTTGGAATTTGAGAGTCTTATGGGATAAAAACAAAAACTAAAAAAATTGCCTATACCTTGTAAAAAGTGAGTGGTTCATAGAGGAGCTGAACATAAGAGGCTCATGCTAAAAGTCACCTAATCATGGGTGGTGGTTACTAAAACATAGGAATTACCATGATCAAGTGTTTGGTGAAGCTAGAAGGCTTCAAATAGTGATGAACTTGTGTAGAAGAATAGAGGATCCAAATCTGCAATTAGTGTAGGTTAATTTTCAATTGTCTAAGTTATTTTGTTATAATTACCTTTTCGATTAATGTAACCTAATTTTCTTCCATTTTCTTTGCTTCTTATTGCTTGATCTTGCTCAAGGCCTTTCTAGAATGGCTTGAGAGATTCATAGTCTAAATAGCTAATCTCTTTCTTCAATACAAATTGCTGATATTGAGGTTTCTTATATGCTTGATTGAGATAATTGGAATAGAGTTTATATGTTTCCTAATTTAATTAGATAAAAGTGAAAGATAAACGCATAACTCTATTTTCATGTAAGAAGTACTTTTAAAAGACTCCATTAGCTTGCATAGATGGATATAAAACCACCTCCAATCAAGATTGCTCGGATGGATATCCTCTATCTAACTCCCCTCTCCCTAATCATGTCCCCTCAATCAAAATGTGACATGTATGCAAAATAATATACATCCATTTTATAACTCTTGAACCTCTATCAACTAACACCGTCCAAATTCCTTTTTAGCCAAATCCCTAATTTCATTTAAATGGCTCTTGATGCTTTGATCTTTCCAAGAGCCTTCTCCAATACAAAAGCGCTGTATCAGCACACGTCACTGGACTTGACTAATTCGAGTCTGATTTGGAAGAAAGAAAAGGAGGCAGTTTGCCTGATGACCTATCTATGTTTCGTTCAAAGACCTTGGTTTATTAGAGCCACCTCACTCGTAAAAGTGGCTGATTAAGGTTTAACTGCTTTTCTTCCATTAGATTCTTTGAGTACCATGTAGTTAGTTGCATTTATGTAAAACACAAAAATAAAATTTAATTGATACTCAAACAAGGCATTTAGTACATGGACCAAAAGGATGTCCTCTAGGCATATTTATATTAAAAACGCGTCACGCTGGTTCCAAAATCAACCACATATATTTCTCCACTGCTCTATGTTAAGCGACGATACATGCCAAATTAAACAACTTTGACATTTTCCATGAAAAAAGATTTTAACATTATGCATTTGGAGTATGGCCAAGAAGCATCGAGCATTTCTCGCAAAGAATAGGCGCGGTGATTGAAGGAGCGCACTCGAACGCGACCATGGGTCATGGCTTTCAAGAGAGGAGATGAGACAAGAAAATGCTGTTTGATTCCATTTAAACGGTGAAAAGTTATTAAACAGATAATGTGTTTATTTTGTACATCTATCAATACACTGTACAAATAATGAGCATTCATTTCCACCGTAGCTCTCCTATTCACATGCCACATTTTACTCCCCCAAATTTTTGTAAATAAACTAATGAATTGCTTCTATAGGCTACTCGATGCCATATCACATGCAGATCCGCAACACCGTGTGGCTTTATTGACCTTTACAAGCTATTCTCATATGGACTAGCTGCTTTGTGTTGGAAAAATATGAAAAACAATATTTTTAAGCTGTGACATCACATTATTTGTAACTAGAAAATAATTTTCCAAACTTGGCTTTACATGTTTAAATGGAACATGGTTTAGAAATTTATTTGAGAAAAAATTAACCTGGTCGCTGAAAATTAAATTTCCTAACACTTATTTTATAATACTGTAGGTTAAAATAACTTGTGGGTCAAATTTAATTTAATTGCATGAAAACTTTGAAAAAAATAATTAAATATTTTTGTATATAAATAATTTCTGTAATAGCTTCTTTTGTAACAATATAATTTTTGCAGTTTGAAATTTAAGAATTAATATGCAAAATTAAAGTTGGTTTCCCAAAAAACAAATCTATGGATTTTTTGGCCCCAAAAAAAACCTTTCAACTAAGCTTATCCATTGCAGATAGATAATTTGTGTAGTTTAGAATTTAAGAGCCAGTATAATAAAGTGGGTTCTTAAAAAATCTCATATTATTTATTTTTAAAATAAAAAATTACCTCTAAAACAACCTAATCCAAATTAATAAAAGATAAGAAAAGTGAGCGCCACATAATCAAAATATGTATAGAAATCAAAACCAAATCCCCTCCCACTAATTTTAAATTCCATTAGTTTTCACAACATGTTTTTATCTCCCGACATGTATGATCGAAGTGAATGGATTTTAAAACTAGTTTTTAGTTTTTTAAACAACATATTAGGAAATTTTTTTTAAATATTTGATTTATTATTGAAGAAATGAAATTAAAAATAGTTAACCTAATGTAATGAGTAGTTAACCAAATGGTCTAAAAAATGTTTTCTGAAATTTTAATATGACATGAACCAACACAAAAAAGAAAAATATTTTGCATCCACAATGACAAAGTATGAAATTCATTAGTTTAGGAGAAAAATTCAAGGTGTAATTTTCATGAATTATTTCATTGAAGTATTAGCACTCAATCAATTAATTTGCAATTAAAGAAATCATGTTTTAATGAAATAACTTATATTTAATTAATTTGAAAAAATATTTACTATTACAAAGAAAATATTTGGCCCATATATGTGATATTAATTTGAACCATATAGGTGATATTAATTCGTGAGTGATTGTTGTCTAATTTTTGTCTTAAATATTTTCATTTATATATAGGCTTGATAATCTCATATAAAAATTTAAAGAAATTGTGTTTAGTCACGGTTAAAAATTTGCTCAACTAATGAAAAAAATTTCAAAAACCTTTGTTGGAATGATTTTATAAGTTCAAAATATAAGGGTTAATTCAATAATATATTACTGTTAAAATAAACTAGATTATTGAAAGAAAGAAATAATCAACGAACATAACAAAAATTGCGGTAAGTCTTTATTTACATCTCTCACATTTTATTAAAATTTCAATTTATTCTTAAAGTTTGTTTGTTTAATTATTTTCAAAATATAAATGATATTCAATTTATAAACAGAAACTTGACATTTTATGTTTTATTGTGATCCTTTAACATTATAATTTAATATTTTATGTTTTGTTATAGTTTTTAACATCTTAGTTTGACTTATGCAACCCTTTTTTTATAATTTATATTTTTTCTATTGAAAGGACAAGCTTGAAATATTTTGAAAATGTTAAAGACATAAATAAAACAAAAAAGGACCAATCAAAACATTGATAAATATGGTCAATTGCATATTATGCTAAATTAGTAATTTTTTTGAATAACTTTACATATATTGAGAGAGAGAATCTTTGTATAGAAGATATTATCATGCCAATTACACTTGAAAAGAAAAGTTAGTTTGAATGTAAGCTACAATAAAATCATAGCTTGTTTGTTATTTTATATAAGACTTATGCACTTAATTTTTACAATATTCAATTTTTTTATTTTCAGTATTTATTAATACTAAATTTTTAAATATTTTTATTGCGTACATTTTTACAAGATTACAATTTTTAAGTATTTTTAGGTTTTATCAATACTAAATTTTTAAAATATATGTATTATTTATATATATTTAATTATTTATAACAATGCATATTAATCATTTATATATCATCTATTATAAAATAATATTTAACCGTGGTGTAGCGCGTATACATGGCTAGTAGGTCACATTTTAATTGAAGAGATAGGGTTGGAGACTGATGAATTAGACAAAGAATTTGAATCCAAATTGCTCCTGCGCTCTGTAACTTTATGACTCCAATGAAAATATATTAGAATCAAATTAAATAATAAATATATATATTTTTTAACTAACTAACCGATAATATGTAGAACTGCTAATCTCAAACAAGACTATCGAAATCTAAGCAAAACCAAAACGTATTTAAACCTTATTCTTATTAAAGTACATTATATTGAGTAAAGTGATAAAACAAAAACAACGTGTCCACACTTTGCTATGTACTATTAATATACTGTTTTGTGCCCTTGCCGCGTCCTCAGTTCCCACACTTAAAAATAAATATTGAATTAGAACATTTATTTTATTATTATTAGACTCAATTTTTTTATATTTGTCTATTTAAGACACCTAATTAGGCTAGGATGTCCTAACCTACAGTACAAAGGAATGCTTTTAAGAAGTTGATAAAAGCGGAGGAACTTGCGAACTTTGGAGGGGTCAGCTCAGCATCAGCCAATACGAAGCAGCGGAGACCTAACATTGGCAATTTTAATTAGAAGACTATTAAAATCAATTCATCACGATATTGAGATCTAAGCATTATTGTGGAAGCAAACACAGAAGACGGATTTGACTTTTGAGCAAGCAAATAAGAGATGTGCATGCACGGTAGTCTTGCGTCCTCTCGCACTGAATGAGTCACCAAGAACTAAACAGCTTCACTACTGGAGTAAGGTACATGGGGTGTTGACATTGAGCCTTGGAATTTTGCTCATAGTGAACTTTAATTTGTCACACCATATTCACCACCCCTCTACACATGTATATATAGCTGAAACTTTGAGCCTCTGCAACATGTCCTCATTCCTCCATTAATCACCATCTAAATAGATATTTTCATCATTTGTGTAGCGGAGGTTCCCATTGTGTCAACACTTCAGCTTCAATTACGGTTTCTACTTCAACGCCTTAACCTGAAAATGACGAAATTGTGCTTCTGGTTGTGCCTTTCATTGGTGATCATCTCAATCTCGGTTTGTATGTCTCGTCCTCTCGGCACTACTCCAATTAGTTTGAAGAGCAATGTAATTGCAGCCCCAGGTTGACTTTTTGAAGCACATTATGCTGGACTTAGCAGCTGGTTATCAGAAACGAATGGAAGCCCACCAAAGCTTGGCAGACTTAGTCCCCAAGGGCCAGACCCAAGACATCATTGATCAAGCGGGAGAAGCTCAGATTTTAATGGTTTGCTTGGAGATTTCAAAGCATAGGAATAATGAGTAACGGATGAAGAGGAGGAATTGAATAAAGAGCAGAAGACAATAAAATAAGAGAAATATTATATGTAGGTAAGTTTCATAAGTTGTATTAGATATCCTACTCACTCAAACTTCATCTACTATTAAATGAGATATGAATCTTACTTGGATTTGATCCACACATTATCCAATGATAAATGACGTATGAATTAATATAATGTTCAATACAAATTATGTCCATATAACATTACTCATAAAATAAAGAGTATGATATTTCAACATTAAATTCGATGAGTATTTATAGAAAGATAAAGATACAAAATTTTGGTGTTACCTATCATTATAAGAGACTTAATTTATGTATTTTTCTCTATAAATTTTCATTTTTATCTTCACTTTTTTGTGTTGAAATAAGATTATTCCAAGATAAAACATATCATGTGATATTAATGAGCTTGATGAATTCAGAGAATATAGTGTTTGTCATAACTATACAAAAAGATGTGGCTCTGAGATATAAGAAAATACTAATAATAGATATGTATTTGCCATTCTGTAGCTACTTTTGTCTTTTAAATGATTTTAAAGCGCACTTTTAAAGAGATATTTTGTAAGATGAATCTACTTGTATCTTATTATCAAATTTAATTATATAACGCTTGAATGATGTAAGAATCCGATGGGAAAAAACATGAAATTGTAGCAAGTAGCATTACCCAAACCGTTTTGTCCCAAAATGTGTATAAAGGAAGCCTGAAAAGAGAAGCCAGTCTCTCTGTTTTTTTTTTTTCCTCTTCGGTACATAAAAGGGAAGCCAGTGTGTTGTAATTTTTTCACCTTTCAGTGTCACTCAGCACCTGCTCGCACACGGCTTACCATTGAAATGAAAGAGAGACTTCCATTGAAGCACAAATAGAATTGATAATGGCAACCATTATTGGAGACCCTCTCTCACGTGGTTTATATCTATTTTCAGTGAGCCCTTTTTCACAATTTTTGCGAAACAAGCATTGAGCCTCCAGCACAATGATTGGCATCTATCTTGGAGTAACATAGCCATATATGCCTATGTGAATATCCGTTAGCTATCACCTGCTCTTCAGAGTGTTAACCTCTTTCTAGTCAGCTCACCACTAGCTCAGTTTTCAAATACATTCACTGTGTCACTTGGTTCAATTTCTAACCTGAGATCTAGCAAACTGGTTCGGTTTCCTTGCAGATAAATATGACTGAATTCTTTGTGGGATCTATTTGCACTTTTCTTTTAAGGCCAGTTCTCACATACAGACGATAAGTTGTCTGTATGCTGCAGATCTCATATTGACAAATGATGAGAAGACATTTGTACAGTGTGGGGGCCACATAATGGTGTATGTAAAAGTTCGATCGTAGTTAATAGAATGATTAAAAATGTTGTTACAGTGAGATTATAGATTGCTAATTATTGTTTTATTTGGGTCTTTTTTATTTGGCGAGAAAACGAAAAAATCAAAGACGTGGATGATGTTGTAGGTTGGGTCTTTGGCGATGGTGGGCGTTCTCATTTCTGGTAACGTCCTAGAAGGCGTAACAGGGTTATTTAAAGGAAGAATATGTGCAGAGGATGGTGGTGAGTGTGTATTTGCTGGTGACAATTTTTAGTATTGGCGTTGTGGGTGCACTTGGACTGTAATGGGCGAGGCGAAGGCGACTTTGGGTTGCATCGTCCTCACATCGCGACCCGCGTGATTGGTTTGGCATTGGGGCAACAAAGGATTCCCAATATGTTCGATTAGAAACCAGTCATCGGAAAAAATGTGTCGACGATGGTGATTGTACAGGTAATAATGTTCCATCATAGCTGTTTTCGATTAATCCGATGTTTGTTTGCGGTGAAAAACGATTGTGGTTAGCACTGGTGTTGGTTGCATGGTTGATCTGTGTTGTTGTTTTCAGATCTGAGTCGTTTTTGTCCATACATTGGTTGAGAAGAATTGTTTTTGTGGTTATGGTGGCGATGAATTTTAGGCGGTATGTAGGGGATGAGTAGATTATTTGTTTTTGAGGGTATTTGGGGAGTTTAGTGTGCCCATAGTATGGGTTGTATGGGATGTGTATTCGATTATTTGATGAGTGGACCTGGAAAAAAATAAAAGTAGTCATGTTGTTGCGAATCATGGTAAGTCATTGATTGGTTGATGTCATCTGGGTTGGTCGTAAAGAGAACTGGGAAATCAGAAAGTAGTGATAAAATCAGTGATGGAAGGCGGTAGTGAAGGAAGAATAGTTGTTCAATGGGAAAAGCATGTAGAGTCTTGGTTTTGATGTATTATTGGTAGGGATGAAATGTCAAGAGTGTATGAAAATTGAGCGAATTTATTAATAAAAAGTTATACCTGATTGTGTGTTTATATAATGACCCGCTTAGGCGTCATTTAGTTATTAAGTATTTAGATTTGTGATTTTAATTTTTGATATATTATTGGCAGGGAAGCATGGCAGAGATTGTGTGAAGGAAGAATGGATAAAGTGGAGATGGAATATGGTAAGTTATGGAAAATGGAGTAGAGATGGAATGCGTGAAGTTGTTGTTACAAGAATTAGAAATGTTAGTGTTGGGAAATAATAATGAATGCATGGTGTTTGTTTTAAAGCTATTGAGGTGCAAAGGAAAGCAGAGCATGAACTGGGTTTTGGCATAAGTGAGTGTGAAACTCCATAAGGCAGAGTTATATCTATGAAAGGTGATGAACCAGTGAGGTAAGTTCGTGGATTGCTTTGTAGGTAGTTTGAATTCTCGTTGTTAGGATTCATCAATGTGATTGATTAGGTTGGTTTCAATTGGTGTAACAGGAAATAGATACATCAGTGTTTGGAAACATGTTCGCAATGCATGGTCTCTTTTTTAAAGCTGGTGAAGTGCAAATGACAAACACCGAATGAAGTAGTTTTGGCAAAATTGACGTTGAAATCATAGAAGGAAGTTATTCTTTGCCTTTGCAAGAGTCTTTGAATCGGTGTGGTTAAGTTCACTGATTGCTTTGTAAGTAATAGTTTTTTTGCTTAATTTTTTTGGGTTACGATGAATCACCGTGATTGATTCCAATGTTGTGTTGGGTCCAAAAGTTTTGCTATTATTGAGAAGGTGTTGGAACGTATTTGTTGAGGTGAAGTTGTCATGTGAAGGCACAGTGATGAGTTAAATGTTTTAATAATTTCTTTGGTTAGTGAAGGTGATGAATTGATTGTTGAAATTTTTGATATTGGTAAAGGGCACGAATAATGAATTGCAATTCTGGAATAATTATGTTTGTTGTGGAATTGTGTGGTTCAGTAGGCAAGTATGGTGTACCGCAAGTCACCTGTTATGCGTGTTATAAATCTCCTTTACTATGTCCTTTTTTCCCTCCACTTGTATACGCCATTAAAGCTTATATTCAGGCATGAAAGAAAAAGGCTTGGTACAACATTGAATTGGTTTGGATTGTGGTGCATGAAGTAAAGTAAAAGGCATGTCTATTTTTGTGTTGATGCCATCTGGGTCTTTTTAGGAAGTTTGGATTTAGTATCTTTATCTATTAAATGGGTTGCATCATGTTAAACAGACAGCTCCATAGTCCACAGTCCATACACTATGAAGTGAGTGGAAAAATGGAGTGTGTGAAATTGGCGATGAAGCTTAATCCTTAATGAATTGAGGGAGATTCTCACATGGAAGCGGGGCTACGACGCTCTTTTTTTTTTGTTTTTTGTTTAAGAACTCGGTTGGTCCGACCTTTGTGTAATGTACAGTATTTTGTTTTAATTTTTTTCTTTTCATTGTTGTTAATTCAATTTTGTTAATTATAATTATTTTTAATATTTATTTGTTGGTTGTCCTGACTTCTACTATGTATACAGTATTTGTTTCCTTTAGTTGTTGTGCTTTTTTTTGGGTAATTGTAAATGTTTTTAATAATTTTTTTAATTATTTTGTAAAGAGTTTGATTTGTACAAATTCTTATCTATGTACAGTATATTGTTAATTTTAATTTGTTAATTTTGTTTTCGTAGAGATTAATTGTCTTCCAAATTTATTTTGTAATATTGTTGTATTTTTATGAAATTTGTTTTGGTATTATGTTTTTATTTTGTTATGAGTTTAATTAATTATGACTTGGAAATTTTTTAATTTGCTCTGTAAATTAAGTTATTTTTTATTTAATTATTTTGTCCGAAACAATGTTATTTGTTATTTTTTAGTTTCTTTCAAATAAATACAAATATTTTACAAATTAAATGTGGAATACAATTACAAATTTAAAAAACATAATTAAAAAAATGTAATTAAAAAATATACTATACACAATAAAGAATACAGATAAACCAATCTGTTTAACAAGTAAATAAAAATAAATATTAAAAATAAGTGTAATTACTAAAATAAAATAAAAACAAAAAAAGGGCACTATTATGTTAACAAAGTTCGGACAAACCGAACTCAACAAAAAAATGAAATTAAAAAAAATTAGATAGTAAGAATTAAGGTGCGCACTCCCCTTTATTTATCGATAAATGCCTATGCTTTTTTTTTTTTGAAGAAGTTGAACCAACTAACATCTATGCAATGCACGGTAATTTTTTTATTTTTTTCTTTTTATTGTTTTCATTTTTATTTTGATAAATTTAATTTTTTTTTTGTTGAGTTTGGGTTGTCCGAACTTTGTTATGTTAACAGTGATTTTTTTCTTTTCATTTTTACTTTATTTTAGTCATTATAATTATTTTTAATATTTATTTTGATTCACTTGTTAAAGAAATTGGTTTATCAATATTTTTTATTGTGTATAATATATTTTTTAATTGTATTTTCTGAACTAAGGTTTTTTAAATTTGTAATTGTATGTATTCCATATTTATTTTGTAATATTTTTGTAATTATTTTGAAAGAAAGGAAAAAATTAAAAAGAACACTTTTTCGGACAAAACAATTTAAAAAAGTTACAAGTTTTAATTAACTGAACTCATACGAAAATGAAAAAGAGAAAGTTACTGTACATATAATGGAATGCGGGAAAACCGCATTCTGTTGAATCAACAGTAAAAATAAATTTTAATTATAAAATTAACAATAAAAAAGTTATGGAAAAATAATAAAATAAATGTACACTTGACCGATAATGAAATAGCAAATGTTAAGCAAGTTTTACTCTATGAAAAATTATATTTATTTTTGCATAATAAATAAAATCATACACTTTTAATAAGTTTATATGTAATAGTAAATTTGATGTTAACTATTGAAATAATATTTGTAATTAACTTACTATTAAGTTACTCAATTCAAACACAGTAACCACGTTTTCTCCTTTTTTTTAAACCATTTCAATTTTTAGTTTATAAATTTTTTACCAGTTTATAATTTTTTAAAGAAATGAATAGAACTTTTTTTCAAATACTTTTTTTATTTTTTTTGTAAAGCAATTCGGTAACCCCGAATTGCATGTATGGGACAAGAATTTTTTGCCTTTTCTTTTTCTTTTTTTTTAAAGAATAACTAAAAATAAAAATAAAAATAAAAACAATGAAAAGAAAAAAAATAAAAAAAGATGCTGTACAATATATAGAGATCGGTTGGTCCGACCCCTTAAAAAAAAAGGACAATGGCAGTAAATCCCTCAAAAATTTTAAAAAATATATATAATGTATAATTATATTTTTCCTTTCTTTCAATTGTGTTTCTTTGCAAGTTCATTAATAAATAATATAATTAGATAGACCACAAATGTAGCAAGTGTTAAAATGGTAAAAATAATAACATGTAATTGAGAAGTCATTATAAAGTGTTGCAAACTTTTGAAAGGACCATAATATGTTTTTTGTAAGAATTGGTATGGGTCATACGGCCTGTTTCAATAAATCAGCACAATTACTTCCTGTTACCTCATACTCCGAATGATAATAGGATCCATACACAAGTGGTCCAAAAAAAAGGTGCTCACTCCTCTACATTCGACACTGCCTCTTTTTTTTTTAAGAATTCGTACCCACCGAATAATGTGTAATGCACAGTACTTTTTTTATTTTTTTCTTTTCTTTTTTTATTTTTATTTTTAGTTAATCTTTAAAAAAGAAAGAAAAAAATACTGTTTAACATATACAATTCGGATACCCCGAATTGTGTTTAACAAAAAAGAAAAAAATGTTTTAAAAAAATACTATTCATTTATTTAAAAAAATAAAAAATTATAAAATGGTAAATGTTTTATAAATTAAAAAGTTCCTTTCTTATTTTTTTTCTTTTCATTTTTTATTTTTATTTTTAGTTATTCTTTAAAAAAAAGAAAAGAAAAAGAAAAAATACTATTTAACATACACAATCCGGGTACCCCGAATTGTGTTTAAAAAAAAAGAAAAAAAATATTTTGAAAAAATACTATTCATTTATTTAAAAAAAGAAAAAATTATAAAATGGTAAATATTTTATAAATTTAAAAGTTCCTTTCTTATTTTTTTTCTTTTCATTTTTTTATTTTTATTTTTAGTTATTCTTTAAAAAAAAGAAAAGAAAAAGAAAAAAAATACTATTTAACATACACAATTCGGGTACCCGAATTGTGTTTTAAAAAAAAGAAAAAAATGTTTAAAAAAAATATAAAATGATAAATATTTTATAAATTAAAAATTCGAATGATTGCACCTTAAAAAAAGGGAAAATTTTTTTTACTATTCATTACATATAATTCAGACACACTAGAATTTAAAAAAAAAAAGTTCGCACAACACAGTTCAGACAAACTAAATTGGGTAAAAAAAAGAAAAGATAACACTACTCACTAAAAACTAAAAACTAAAAATTAAAATATTAAATATGAAAAACTAAAAATAACATTGTTTCCGACAAAATAATTAAACAAAAAATTAAAAAATTTACAAGTAATAATTAATTAAACTCATAACAAAATAAAAAGTAATACCAAAGCAAATTTAATAAAAATACAACAATATTACAAAATAAATTTGGAAGATAATTAAACTTTAAGAGAACATAATTAACAAATTAAAATTAAAAATATACTGTATAATTTGTATAAATCGAACTCTTTACAAAATAAATAAAAAATTATTAAAAATATTTAAAGTTACCAAAATAGCACAACAATTAAGGGAAAAAATATTGCACACATAGTAAAAGTTGGGACAATCAACTTCTTTAAGAAATAAATATAAATAAATATTAAAAATAATTAAAATTAACAAAATAGTAACAGCAACGAAAAGGGAAAAAATAAAAAAAAATTACTGTGCATTGTATAGAATTCAGGGGGTCCGAATTCTGAGAGGAAAAAAAAGAGAATCCCCCCAAAAAAAAATGCGTTCCCTTCCTCGTTAGACAAAAAAGATTGGAACTTCTATTTCCATATACAAAGCTTTTCGTGTTTATTGAAAAAGAATGGGATCTTCTTTATCATGAGTCAACTACAATACTTAGACTCAAATCCCAGATTAGTGTGTGGATAATAGAGTGAAAAAAATTTGAATATTTAAAAGAAGGTATGTACAAAACTTATTTTAACAAAGGATAGTAATATGATAACAAAAGGATACTGAAACAAAAATTTGGCAAGATGTAAATTGAAACAAAAAGTCATTTGCATTATCCAACAAAATCAAACATAAGCTCGGATTTGATCAAGTACGGAATGTCTGCAGTTACCTACTTCAGCAAAGTGTTCATGTAGTGCAAAATAAAGAGCATGAAGATAAAATTAAATAGGTTGAACATCGAAAAGAAAAAGAAAAAAAAAAGGCAACATCAACAAGCAATGCACAACAGAAACTTTTCAGATCCGTAAAATGCTTGCAATTTTTCAGGGAATATTTGAGCATATTGTCCTGCACAGCTGAACTGCTAAGTCCGACACTAGCATCACCTAAAGGGGAATAGAAAACACAGTCAGTTGTTATTTTTTAAATACTGAGGGAAAAAAACATTATGAAAAATATTATCAACCATGGTGCGAACCTCATGGTATCAGTCAATTGCATGATAGGCATGAACTTGCAACTGAGGAATGCTTCCATCTATGACCTCGAAAATGCATATGTCATTGGCAGCTAAGCGATTGTTGACCATGAACCTATACCAACCGAGTCCAAACATAACACCATTCCTGTTGTCGTATTTGGTGTAGCTGACTTCCCACTCACGACCACCTCTCATCAAGACAACCGTATATCTCTTCTCATTCTTGTTACAGAAAATTGGTAAGTTAATCTGCAAAATATTCGAAATAATTAAAGCAGGAAAGTGAGTATGGTAAAGACATGAAAAAGCGGTTGACGAGAGGGTACCAGTTTCCCATGAAGGTTAGCATAACGAGTGAGCTTGATGGTAAAAAAGTCTCGTTTCGTTTGAAAGGCTGCAGCAACCTGTTGTGTGCGTAGATCATCCGGCCAGTTCAGTGCTCGAATAGGCCTGTTTGGGGTAGTTGCTTGTACTATGACAACAAAAGAAAAAAAGTCAATATCAGGAGGGTAGGAAGTGGTGGTCAAAATCAACAACTGAAACAAAATGATACAAAATACTAAATGATGACTGATTAATGTAATTCACCCTGTTGGGATGGAGGGGGGAGGGCTGAGGCTGAGGTGATGGATTGGAATTGGAGCGATTGTCGAAGTCATCATATGTTATTTCTAAAGCATCTGGTGCCATTACGATGACAAGAAATGTTGTATCTGCCCTGAACTTGAATACCAAGACATAGGTAGATGTAATTCCGTAATGGCGCAAGAACTCAGGCCAGCCTTGTTGGAAATAAAAGTGACCGTCGATGACAGAACATGTGACCGTCCACTGTCTGCCATTTGGAGTTTGCAATATAACCTGGTTTGGCAGATGGTTACCATGTACTGAGGTAAAGGGCGTAGGCAGTTGCTTCAATACCGACATAGTTAACATTAGTGGAAACATAAATAGATATATCATGTGCAATTTAAAAGTAAAAGGCTGTGAAATGCTTACCAAGCGTGGTAAGTCACGTGGCATAATAATTCTCAAGAAAAAGTTGGGTAAGGAGGGGTGGTGACGAGGAAGACGACGAGACATTGCCTGCATTTTGAGAGAAGTCAGAAAATGTGAGTTTAAAACATAAGGAATTGTAGCCATTTTTAATGTTGTAAACTGAGAATATGGTGAAATACAATCTGGGCCGCACATGAATTTCAGCAATTATAAATAGTGAAATTTGTAAAGAGAGGCAAACGTTTAAAAGCGGCTGTGAATTGCAGATTTTACTCAATTAAGTAAGTTTGATATCTTGCAAGCTTAATCATTTAATAAACCATTTCACATATCCGGTGGCGCAAAGCAGTGGATGATGTGTAGTCAAAGTATGGAGAAGAATGACGACCCCATAAAAGGTTTAATACAAATGTGTACCAAAGTTGTTAATTTTATTAGAATAACAGCAGATATGAGAAAATGCGATAATGTGAACACAACGCTAAAGCAATAGGTATTGAATAAAAAAAAGTGGAAAACCCTTAAGAAAGTTAAACTATTAAATTGCAGAAGCAAAAACTCATAAACAGAGCAGTGTAGGAGAAGGTAGAAAAATGAAAATAGCCATGCATCCACCACATGTGCCCCATACCTTAGAGAACCCTGTGACAGAAATTTGGAAAAAGCATTTTTTTTTAATGGAAAACCTTGGAGGAAACCTTTCTTACACATGGGTTAAACTTGTAATCACAAACAAAAAGATGAACAAATCGAGTGGATACCAGGGTAGCTGTGGAATGAAAGACATCGAAAGAGATAAAATTAGAATGGAAGGTGAAAAGGTTAATGGACTAACCAGTGATAGGAAGCCAAAACACAAAGAAAAAGGTTGAAAAGATAGCGTAGACACTGTGGCAACTGTCGAATGAGACACATGAAAATGAAAGTGAATACAAAAGGAAACAAACACAATAGAAGGTGAAAAGATGAGCAGCACTAACCTGTTGATGAGCGGAAGTGGCAGCCTCAGTGTATCCAATGGTGGGAAAAGATGGCTTGGCTTGGAGCATTGAACTTGCAACGGGGAACGTGAAAATGGTTTCAATTTTATCTAATAACATTAATGGCGAATAACTATGATTGTCTGTCTGTTAGACTCCTATTAATTTAGTTTTAATTTTTTTGATGAAATACAAATTAATTTATACTTGTATAATAAAATGAACATCTTAAGAAGTTCAGCCACCTATTAGTGTAATAAGATAAGGATATACATATTTAATTTTATACTAGAGATAATACCCACGCTTTGCACGGGTTGTCTTTTTTAAGGGGATTCTCACATGGAAGTGGCAGTCAATACGTACGTTATCTTTTTTTATTTTAAGAAGTCAGTTGGTCCGACCCCTATGTAATGTAAATTATTTTTTTGTTGATTTTTTTCTTTTCATTATTATTATTTCTATTTTGTTAATTTTAATTATTTTTAATATTTATTTGTCGATTGTGCTGACTTCTACTATGTGTACAGTATTTTTTTCCTTTTGTTATTGTGTTTTTTGTGGTAATTTTAAAAGTTTTTAATAATTTTTTTATTTCTTTTGTAAAGAGTTCAATTTATACAAATTCCTTTCTATGTACAGTATATTCTTAATTGTAATTTGTTAATTATGTTTTGTTAAACTTTAATTGTATTCCAAATTTGTTTTGTAATATTGTTGTATTTGTGATTAAATTTGTTTTGGTGTTACTTTTTTATTTTATTATGAGTTTAATTAATCATGACTTGTAAATTTTTTAAATTCTTTCTTTCAATTTTTTTATTTTTTGTTTAATTGTTTTAGCCGAAACAGTGTTATGTTTAGTTTTTCACTTTCTTTCAAAATAAATACAAAAATATTACAAACTAAATATGGAATACAATTACAAATTTAAAAAAACATAATTAAAAAAATCCAATTAAAAATATACTATACACAATAAAGAATACGAAAAAATCAATTTTTTTGACAAGTAAATAAAAATAAATATTAAAAATAATTTTAATTACTACAATAAAATAAAAATGAAAAGAAAAAAAAACATGTGGCACTGTTATTTTAACAAAGTTCGGACAAACCAAACTTACTAAAAAAAAATTGAAATAAAAAAGAAACAAATTAGATAGAAAAAATTATTTAAAATTGAAATAAAAAAATGCGAAACGAAATTCACAAAAACTCTCATGTTAAAAATAATTAAAATTATGAAAATCAAAATAATAAAGAAAACGCATTGAAAAAAAAAACGCATTGAAGGGGAATGGGCACCTTTTTTTTAATACGGGTTGAAGTGGTAAAATTTGTCATGAAATGAGTTTGCTTGGTGATTTACACAAATATGATTTGCGAAATCTCGCCAATGCCAAGATTTTATTAAAAATAATATATTAATTTTTTTAATTGACAAACCTCTTGAAATCACCAACCATATGGAATAAAATATAATTTTTTTAAATAAAATTTTAGCAATGGCAAGATTAAAAAAATAAATTATTAATTTTTTAAATAAAGTGGGTAAAATATTATTTTTTTAATCCAAATGTCGCAAATGACAAAATTTCATGAATAAAGTATAATTTATTTCAAATGAAATCTTGACGTTGGCAAAATTTCACCACAATAACGTATTTTTTCCCTTAATGTAATATATGAACCATTATATACTTCATATAGCATAAAAAAATAATTACCAGCTTTCCACAGGTGCAAAATAGATTTGTAATTAGTTTTTATTATAATATGTTTCCAACAAAATTGTGGTAATAATTACATTTGAAATATAATATAATAATAGAGTGTTTTTAAATCATTGTATTTAATGTGATTTATGGAGTTCATGATAAACTTCATTGTTGAGAAATATTTTACCATAACTATGTATTTCCAGTATTTATTAAAAAAATTATAAATGAATTATACATGTAATCATGAATATGTAGTAATAATATTGATATTTAGTATGCACGTGACCACTATTCCAGTAAAGTTAAAGTCTTTAAATTTGGAAAAAAAGTTTCATCCAACCTAATTAATTGTTAATTTGAGAGAGTTTGTTCATTCCAAAAATTATCACTCCTATCACACAAATTGACAACATAAAAATTAAAGAAATAGCATATGATGGTGTGTAACATTGTGAAGAGAAAGATCTTGCTAAAGTGCCTTATTAAGGAGTGTGAAACAGAGATTTAGAAATTGCAACTGTAAGTAAGGTTGGAAAACTCTTAAATGAAGAGGTATTATAGTTTGATGCAATCCTGTTCCTGCAAATATTAGTTTAATGAAGCATATTATATTTTAAAATATTAACTACTTGAGCGCTTGCTTAGAATAAAAAAAATTCCCTTTTTGCTTAAAAATACATAGAAGGGAAGGAACAATTGCCTAACTCAAAAGTTATGCCATATCCTGTAGGGATGTGTGATTTAGGTTGATTGTTAGTGAAGGTAAAAGAAATAAAGAGGGCAAATAACCGTAAAGCAGAAAATAAATTAAAACCAATAAATGTCTCCATAGCGCATAAAGTGTAACCAAATTCAATTGAAAAGTTAGAATTTGCGAAAGAGAAAGTAGAGAACACATTAAAAATTATGTTCAACCCGAAACTTGAACAATGGGTACGAATCAATGGTTTGTCTAAAATTTGTTAAGTTAACAGTGTTATTTTTTATTTTTCACTTTCATATTATTTTATTATGATTTTTTTATAATTTATTTATTTTTAATATTTTATGTTTACATTTTAAAATTTTTATTTTGTTATTTGTTAAGAGTTCGGTTGTTTCGACTTCTTTGAGTGCATAGTGTTAGTAATATTCTGTTTTTTCTTTTCGTCATTTTTATTCTAATTTTTATTTTTATATCTTTAATTCTTTGTGTTTAAATTTTAATTGTCTTCCATATTTATTTTGTAATATTTTTATTTTTTTTAGTGAATTTGTTTTTGTATCAGTTTTTCGGGTTGTTATAATTGTAATTAACCTTTACTAGTAATTTTTTTTAGTTTGTTATTTCAATTTTTTTATCTTATTATTAATTTGGTTTGTCCAAAATCTCTTAAATTAACAGTTATATTTTTTTATTTTTTCCTTTCATATTAATTTATTCAGAATTTCTGTACTTTAGTTATTTTTAATATTTAATGTTTATATTTTCAAATTTTTATTTTGTAATTTGTTAAGAGTTCGGTTGTTCCGAACTCTTTGAGTGCACAATGTTGGTTGCATTTTGTTTTTGGTCTTTTCATTGTTTTCATTTTTATTTTGGTAATTGTAATTATTTTGAAGAAAAATAATTCGGACTAGCTAATCACTTATAACATCACCTAATTAAACCATCACATCACCGTATTAAAACATCGCATGTCATTTTATTGATCATATTTATCTCATCTACATGGTAGGTATTGAGTAGCACATGTAGATGAGTGGGCAACTTTTATTATACCCATGTTAATTTTTACTTCATTTTTTTGTCTCACTTAATTAATATATTTCATTTAGTATTTTTCTCACCATAAGGTAATTTTTTTTATGAATAATGATTGAGTAGTCATACTAAAAATTTAAGTGTGTGTATATATATATATATATATATGTAAGCGAACATGCCGTTAACGTAAATACACTCTAAATATGTCCAAAAGTATTATGTTAGCAACTTCCAAAGTTATCTTTTTAGTCACCAGAAAATGTACTCATAACAAAACAAGAAGCAATATATTGTTCACAGAATAATGTTGTTTATGATTTGAAATTTTGATATTTTAAAACCTTAAGTATAGTTTAATATTTTAGAATAAAAATTAATAAACATTAACTAAATTTTTTTTCAACAAATTAGACATAAAATTTAAATGTATTCATTTTAACTTGTTACGTATATAATTTCACCCTATTTCAGAAAAAAAAACCATAATGATTTTGCTAAATATCACCAATAGGCAGCAAAACATAAATAAACATTATTTTCAATATATTTTTCAGTTCCTCCAGTTATTTGTAACATGACATTTGTTACTTTTTACTATAATTTAAATTTTATTAGGGTTTAGGGTGTAGGTATTGGTATAATTTTTTTTTTTTTTACTTTTAATCAACATTTATAATTTGCATTGCAATATAATTTATTTATTACGCTTTTGCCGTTGATATTTTATTTAAGTAATTGTCATGGTTACAGGAAAACTGCAAAATGATGCAATCTGCTATCTTATACAATGAATGTATAAAATATTGTGAAATGTTATCAGTGAGTGTGGGAACAAAATGGTGCCTACTCCCATGAATTTGACAGTGAATACCTTTCATGGATGTGAATCGTGTATAGGGTAGATGCATGATAGGTGTATGCTACTATTGGGAGTGATTATGTGTGTGTTAAAAATCATAGAGGATAGTTTAGTCATTTTTTTGTGTGGTTTTTTTTGTATAAAAAGAGTATTGAAGATAATTAAAATTTGAAAAAATAAAAAAACACAAAGGCGGACAAAATGAATTCTTGAAACAAATAATTTTCACCCAAAATACATTCGGTAAAATAATTTTGTACGTGAAATAATTACTTTTTCCGTACGTGAAATAATCTTGTAAACATAATTATTTTTAATGTAAGGGTTCTAATAATGTTTATTTTTTTAGTTCACTTTATTCTATTCAGTTCGAACTGTGCTTTTTTATTTTTCTGTCCATATTTTATTATTTTATTTCTTTAAATTTTGATTATTGCTTTTTTTAAAAGAAATTGGTATTCCTGAATTCCTTTGTAAGTACAGAACAACTCTTTATTTTTCTTTTCAAATTTTTTTTTATTTTTGTGTTGAAATTTTAATTATTATTTTTTTAAAAAAAAGAATTCAATAATTTTGAATTTCTTCATATGTATAGTACTACCTTTTATATTTCTTTCCATAATTTTTTTATTCTTGTTTTTTTAAATTTTAATTATCTTTTACTTTTTTTAAAAAAGAATTCGGTATTCCCTTCCCTTACAAAAAGCTTCACATTGTGCCCACACCACACAAAACTCAGACATTACATTCCAAAATACTAACTACAACTCAAATGAGCAAAATATATTGAAATTTTGAATAACAAATCACAATAACACTAGTTATACATTGCAAATTTTCATGTGTCCGAATCAGATATAATAAACGGTTGGACTAGTTTTGCATTTATTTTTAAATCATTCCAATTTTTAATTTATACAAATTTTTTGAATGGAACATATTTTTTGTAAATACAATTTGGTCTTTACCCGAAAACAAACTTTACCAAAAAAAATAAATAAATAAAATAAAACACAATTCGGCTAAAATGAATGTATGTCATCAACAGGACGTTTATTATTTTCTTTTGATTTTTTTAAATTATTTGTGTTTATACTTTTCGAGACGAAAATAACAATAAAGTGACAAAATAAATATGTACGGCGTAAAATTTTTTTCATTGCAGATTTTTTATTTTATTTTTGAAGTTAATATGTATGGCGTAAATTTTTTTCAAATTAAACGTAGTTATTCTTTTTGTTGATATTTGAATTTATGCTGTAGCAGTATTTCTAAGAACATAATAAATTTTTTTATTTTTAAACGTACTTTTTTTAAAATTTTTAATATTTTGAAAATTGCAAAAAGCCAAAATAGAATAATATGAGAGGAAAAAATATAAAATTATCACTGTTACCTTAATAACACAAACCGAATTCAACCCAAAACTAAATTTGCCAAAAAAAAAAGTACAAGCACTAAACACTAAAAAGTAGCCAAAAATAAAATAGAAAAATGTAAGGTACTGTACATATAAAGGAATGCGGCAAACCCGTATTCTGTTGAATGAACAGTGAAAAGTAAATTTAAATTATAAAGTTAACAATAAAAAACTTTTGAAAAAATAATAAAACAAATTGACACTTGACAAATAATGAAATAGCAAGTGGTAGGCAAGTTTCACTAAAAAAAATATATTTATTTTAGCATAATTAATAAAATAAATACAATTGTTTCAATAGTTTAGCATAATAATTATATTTGTTCTTTCAATTTTTTATTATTTGGTTAATTATTTTGTCTGAAACAGTATTATTTTTTATTTTTGACTTTCTTTCAAAATAAATATAAAAATATTACAAAATAAATATGGAATACAGTTATAAATTTTAAAAAAATAATTAAAAAATACAACAAAAAATATACTATACACAATAAAAAATTCAGATAAACCAATTTCTTTAACAAGAAAATAAAAATACATATTAAAAATAATTATAATTGCTATAAAATAACAATGAAAAGAAAAAATAAAAAAAACAATGGCACTGTTATGTTAACAAAGTTCGGACAAACCGAGCTCAACACAAAAAGAAAATGAAATAAAAAATTAGGTAGTAAAAATTAATTAAAATTAAGTAAAAAGAATTAAAAGTATCAAGGTAAAAAAAAGTGAAAAGAAAAAATATTTTATTTCCCCTGAACTATTTTTTTTACCACTTTCTCTATTTTTTTCCCATAATTCATGCTTCCGGTTTTGCCCCTTCAACTCCCGTTTGCACAACATGACCCATCTTGTCATCTATCCACTCCTCATTCGCGTGTCACACTACCTTTAGCGGAGACAATGACTATCGAAGGCAGTGAGAATACAGTGGCACGCATTGTACTGCACTCTAAAAAGATAGTTTTACGATTTACTGATATAGTGAATATAAAAAAAATTAAGAAAAGAGTGACACGTTGTGTGCAGTTGCGTCGAGCCCATCAACACTGTCACTATTCTCCACTTACATCAGGATCCATCTGTCTTTGTAGCAGGTTGACAGTTTGGCAGTTCAGGAATTTTCAGTGCGCTAGCTACGGCCACCACGGAAGCAAAGCAGGGATCAGTCAATTTCATAGCAGGAATGTATGACCGTAGTTGAGCTGTAGTGCGAAACTACAACTCAAGGCGAGTTAACAGGAGTATTGTAGGTGGATGGACGTGGCAGGGGTCCAGTAGGGATGACGGTAGCTCAAGGATTGGTGTGGGGAATGGCAACTTGTCCTCAACTTGATCTTCTTTGGTGGGCCATTGTACAAGGAGTTATTCTTCAATCGAATGAGGAAGAAATTTTTGGGTGTAGCCAAGCTTTACATCGCAAGATATATAGTTTGTGTACTTTAAAATCGGTCTTACAATACCATGTAAAGGTGATAACACGTGGTGGCCTACGAAACGAGCTTCCTGCGGGACAAAGAAAGGTTTCTTGTGCTGTACATGTTCTGCTCCCATGCAGTGTATCTAACTATCCATTTAAGTTTAGGGCAGAAAAAATTTGCAGGCTATGGTTAGATTTGTGGGGAACCGTGCTATGTACAGGTGCTTTGACTAGGCGAAAGAAAAAAGGTTTTGCACTATTTTTTATTGTGTTGATCTACAGGTTGTTGTCTAATAATGTTTTATTTTTTATTTTCGTTTCTTCTTGTGCAAGGCTTTTTTCAAATGCATAACACCAAAATTTTCCCCTTTTCCCTTATCCACCCAGTCAGTCAATAGGGAAACTTGTGTGGAGGAGAAGGCTTTTGGCCAATGCGTTTGTGTTGGTTGAGTTGAATGTGTACGTTGACCGAGACAAAAAGCCCTTTCTTTGCTTGTACATCCCATTTGAGCATGCTGATGTTTCCCTTCATTTTTTTTAGACACCTGATGACTTAGTACTTGTTCTTGTTACAAGTACTAACAACGGAAACACAGATGGTATTATATTGTCATGCGATAATTGTGAAAGTAGTTAATTGATATAATCATATATATGGTGCAACATGTGACATCCACTACATTGGACTTCACAAAAAATAACTTGGGTCTGAATCCGTAGATGAAAGAATATAGAATTTGAATCGAAAGATGCAAGAAACAAAACCAACGTATTCCAGTGTGAAACGCTTTCGATGCAAAATACATAGCAGTAGATGTATTTATGCTACAATCATATTACGAGCTTTAACAAAATTTACAAAGGTAATCATGAACAGCATAACTTTATAACATCATGGCCGTTTCACTATATCCCTTAAGGCAGCCTGGAGGAGTGGAAAGCCAAACTAAAGCAGATAGTGTTTAGCACCAGGAAAAATGACAACACTGCACACAACTGCTTCCATTTCATGCATTCCGGTCCGCATGTTGACCCACTTTGTCGTTGTGCCTGGTGATTGTGGTAGCTAGGGCCAATGTTCACTGGTTTTGAGGTTTCCAGGAGGAGTTCATCGACCCACTTGAATAGCCTGCAACTGCGAGCTTTATCCTCGTAATACATTGGACATCGGAAGAATTGGCGACCATAGTTTCCTCTGGCCTTGGTTCTGGCTGTGTATAGACGTACGTTCATTCCACATGCACACATGAAAGGTGTATTTGCTGGTGTACTCCCAACAGATGCTTCAGATTTGTCGATCAAGTCTCCTCCCATTGCGGATGATTGGTTAGGAAATGATGTCTGCTACAAACTGGGTTAAATGGTTTATTTCCAATGCTCAGGATGCCGGCTCTATAGGAGGGGGAGCTTTTTTGTATATGCAAGTGAAACAGCTTGTGTAATACATTAACATAATTTGTTGGAGTTGGCACTTTCACTGTCACATAAAAAAGCTTGTCAGCAGTAATGGTAAATATATATATATATATATATATATATATATGTGTGTGTGAATTAATGCAGCGCATCCAGCCCATTATAGTGTTGTTTTATCACATCATTAAGATTATCCCGTCACCATAACAAATACTTAAAAATCAAGAGAAAAAGCATAATATAAATGGACTTATAGTAAAACTAAACAAATGTCATTTCACAAATAAATGAAGAAACATCAATTTTCAAGATTTTTATTATTTTTGATATATACCGTAATGGTTTATATTGATTTATAATTGTTTATAATTATATTTGTTAGAGGTATTTTCATTTTAAACGTATATAAAAAACATTTCCCTTGTTTTATAATTGGAAAAATATCTCGAAATGGTCCTTGATAAAACATAACTTAAAATTAATTACTCCTCAACAAAAAAATAAATGTGGAATGCCCTCTTACACATAATTATAGGACAAGCTATTCCATTGTCAATAATTCAATAAACTTATTCATCCCATTTATATTTTTATGATTGACCATGTTGATTCATTTTTATAAATAATTATTGTATAAATTGTTTTATTTTAATTACGAGAGACCAATAAGAAATTTCTTTTCTCAATGAAGTAGATTAGATAAGTTCCTTCATTAGGATGGAAATAGGGTAGGAAACAATGCACGGTTGTTGATCCATATCATTTACCAACAAAGAGAAAATTGAACCTACTGGTATTGGTGAATCTTGAAATAGACATTAATATAGTCTAGTCGTGTGTATACATCATTGTTCATACAAAAAAGGCATGTGTATACATCATTGTTCATGGAGACTCTAGATAGCCTAAATTAAATGGTTGAGCCTCTAATTTTGTGACAGTCATTGTTATTTAAGAAATAATTTCTACCTGCTTTGGGATATATCCTTAACTAATTACATAAGAATTCTATAGTTTTGATTTACTCACACAAACGTAGGGTTGTGTGTGAGTAACCACCATCATATAACATTTTTTGCAGTTGAGCCTATAGTCTTTTTTTGTAACAATAACCCTTTCATATTCTTATTGGAAGAATATGAAAATCATAGTGCTTTTTTCGAAGCATTTTTGTTATTGAATTTTTCAAAAGCTGTTTTACAAAACAAGTTTAAGTTTAATATTTAAAAACAAGAAAATAGAAAAATGTGTTTGCCAATTTAAGTTCAACTACCTAGTTGGTTGATTTTTTTTTTTTAAACAACAACTGTAGTTCAAACTAATAAAACAAAAAAGACTACTCAGTAAATTGCATTGGTACAAATAACAATTGTAGCGTCACTGAAGATAACAATTGTGCGTGAATCACGCCATATAAATCAATCCTGTAATTGACTAGTATAATTATAAACTTTAAATATGCGCGAATTCGTAAAATAATTCAATTATAAGAGTTTATATTTATTCTTTACTTTTGGTACTTGTTGCCATATTTATATTTTATATTTTATTTATTTCTTAAAACCAAATTCTTAAAAATAATAAAATAAATATTAAAAATAACTAAAATAAAAAAGCCCAGTACACTAGAAATATTATTAACTAAAAATAAAACATATTACCAAATAAATATTAAAAACAATTATACTCTTAGGTGTTTTAATTACCTTATTTTTTTAAGCTTTTTATTTTTATTTTAATTAATTAATTTAATTTTTTATGTTTTTTATTTTTATTTTTTTTTATAAAGGAATTTGGATGCACCGAATTCCCTTGTGTAAATAGTACTTTTTAAAATTTTTACTTCTTTTTTGATTTATTTATAATTTATTTTCCTTTTTTCTTATTTTTATTTTTATTTTTTTCCACCTTTTTTGTAATTTATAAAATGTTTACCATTTAACACTTTTTTATTTTTTTAAATAAATGAATAGTGCTTTTTCAAACAATTTTTTCTTTTTTTTATCACAATTCGGTGGAACCGAATTGTATATACCGAATAAGACTTTTTTTCCTTTTTTTTAAAGAATTAATAAAATTAAAAATAAAAACAATGAAAAGGAAAAAAACAAAAAAAATGATACTGTACACTATATAAATGTCAGTTGGTACCGTATATTTCGAAGTAAACATAAATATCTAATGTTTTCAACGATTTATGTCATTTATATTAATAAGGGTGTATAGGCCTAATAAGGGTGTGTAGGCCCATGTAGACGTTCACATGTTCCTTCACTCAAAAGAGATTCCACATCGGGTAACAGTACAACAATTGTTCACAAATGGAAGACAATGATATGGTGAGCATTGAAGCCGCCAATTGAAGAAAGTGAACTTTGGTTAGAGATGTTTGATAGGGGCCAGTCCCATCACCATGGTACTTTTATTTATTGTACATCACAGTCCTACTTTAGCTGCCTGACATTACACATCCAATGGAAGAGCCTCCAATGAAGTGCATGGTGTTCTTGGAGGGGTCAATGGCTGTACTTCAGAATCTTGTGCAACACGTTTTTGTATATTTGACATAACAAATTATTTCAAGCACGTCCCATTGAATGTTAACCTTTAAACATGTACTTGTTAAACACAATGGTTCATTTCTCTAGTGCTAAGTGGTGAAATTTGAAAATTATGTTATAAAATTAAAAAAAGGCCGCTGATTACTACCACAAAGACCCCAACTAACCCATCATTCATAAACCCATAAGCCAAGACCTTTCCTGTTTCTTACATGGTCTATTGCTCTATCCAACACAAATACCCATGGTTGGACAGCAAACAAAGCAAGCGGTAGACGATGTTGACGTCCTCAAGAGGCTTGTCTGTTCACTGGAAGACCAACTCACCACCGTGCACGACACACTCGCGAAACAAGCAAAGGCTATCGATGATCTGAACAACCAGCTGAGGTACATTGTGAAAAATGGATCCCTCGGGTTGGGGGTCGACTTACACACAGTGACACCTCATTCAACACCTATGAGTGGACCTCCAGCAAGTGTTGACTTACAACATGGTCATACTGAACTAAAGCCACGTATGAGGAGATCAGCCAGGCTGACGAAGAGGAACAATAACAGTGGAATAAGGCCGGATGAAGTACATGACACAACCTACACCCCTCCTGACATAATGCCGGTGAGTTCCGATGAAGATGACGACGCCTTCAAACGAAGACGAAACAGGAAAGGACGAAAGAAGAGCCATGGTCCCACCAACACACGCATCCAGGTATACAAATTTTCAAGTTCTCATGCACTGTAGAAAAAGAATATCACACAAAAAAAGAAAAGTATAATCAGAATCGACTTTCATTGAATGAGGCAAAAAAACTCAACTAACCATTACTTGACTAAATCGCAATGTCATGTATTCCCATCCGACTAGTGAATAGGTGAATGCTTATCAGTATTTTACATTGACTGTTCTCCAATTGTTTATGATACTTTTTTTATGAATGCCCAACCCCCGTTGGACTTTTGAGACAAACTTGTTTTTTTTTTATCCTTTTTTTAGGCCTTTTTTATGATCCTTGTTCTTTTTTTGGATTAATCGACAGCGTCATCCACACATTGAACAATGACGTGAATGCAGTCTCCACATAACACAACTAGCATCACAAAAACAACGGATTTTTCATTTTTCTATCCCTGCATATGGGCCTGCCTGCCTGCGTTATATAAATACGTGACCATTGTTATGGCACAGCCACTAACTACCATCCGCATAGCCCACATTATGGTATCGTTAAGGCATGGTCGAAAGAGTCGCCTACCACTACCCTTGGCTAGCTGATATTCACAAGCCCCACACCATAACGGCCACACATTCTACTCCGGCCAATGCTTAAGTCGGCTTGTAAACACCACCCCAAAATCACCCATTGCACTTTTATCTTTGACACTCAGTACCATTCTAGCCCTTCTCCCCTGTCGTGTCAGCTGAACCCTAGTATGCATAAAATTTTGTTTACTGTTAACCACAACTATTGCACACAAAAAACATAGATACAATAACTCCGTATAAAGCATGCACATAAGATTTGCATTAACATTTATTAGTCTTTTCAGATGGAAAAAAGTACATGTTAAAACCCAATCAAAACTGTCTTCCATTGTAATTGTTATTATTATTTTTTTTGCCTCATCTTCCGCACTATAGACGTGTAACTGAAATTTGTTATCGTTGTATGCAACAGAAAAGGCTATTCAATACGCAGGACAAGGTTGGGGCCCAATCGAGCAATAAGTTCGGTGACATAATCTTCACAAATGTCCCAAGACCCTACGGGATTCCCTTTGTACACCTGCTGGACATTTCTCCAATGAAGAAGGGGGATGAACTGCCAAAGGTACATAGAGCACAATAATAACCGCCCACCTACTCACACATTAACGTTGGCATTGTTAACTCCCAAGTAATTCCCTGTCACCACTAACTTACTACATTTCAAATGCCGTAGTGGATGAAAGTTGAATTCAGGCTAGCAAAAGATATGGAATTTATTGGGCCTGAGCTAGCGGTTTCAGCCTATATTTTCGAATGTACCATGGACCGAAGGTTAGTTGTATCGCATTTGTCAATTAGCCCCTATGCAATAAAAATACTGTGTTCGAGTGGGGCACTTATGAATAACTTACTCACAGAGAGATGCTAGTCGAGAACACTCATTGTTGTGGTGACAGGAACGCATTCATGAGTATAGTTCCTGGACAGCCACTAGTGGACGATGTATGTATACCATGTTCTGTTAATCGTAAACTGCACTTACTTAGTTTTACTAACGTCACACAAAAACCAAATTGAATATAGGTATTGATAATGGTGGCAGCCATGTTGACACATGGTTCTATAGGACACAAATGGTATCTGCCTACCACATTCACAGTATGTTCGACATCATGTACATCAAATACACGATTTTTGTCTCCTATCGTCACACTGACATGCATTTTTTTCATTATTTTAACACTTGCAGCAGATATCTGTAGGACAAAACTCAGTGCAAGGGGGAACTTTGGCAGCCATTCGCCAAGATTTTATAGGGAATTTGGACAAAGTCATTAAGGTACAAAACTGCCATATCCCTTTGTTGGTCGCCGCTTATAATTTTTACACGTCAACAGTAGGGAATTGCAGTTCATGTAATTTTCGACGCATGGGCTGCAATTTGTATTTTTAATGTTGGCTAAATTAACTTTATTATTGCCTTCAATTGTCTTATACAAATATATGTACCCATGCACAAACATAACCATTGGTTCCTAATGATTATTGACCTCATAAACGAGGAACTAGTTTACCTGGACTCCCTCAAATCAGACACCCATCGGAGTGCACGGGTCCAGGACATGATCAAAGTGGTATGCATCATAGCATTGCCTGTATTTGTCATATTAAAATTAAATTTATCTGCCTTGCCATCACCACTTCATTATTCCATACACAGGCAACATTTATGCACAAAATGTTTGACGATGATCACATAGATCCTTTTACATAGATCCTACCCATCCTCGACCATTGCTCTCAACCTTTACCATAGTGGAGCCACCAGTTCCTCAACAAGATCCTGCATCGTAAGCATTTGTGTAATCAACTGCATGCATTTCATTTACAAACCCATCCCTCATGCAATGTTTTTTTTTCACACACTATTCCATATCAATTCAGGAATGACTGTGGTGTTTAGGTTGCTCAATGGATGATGCTTTCACCTTTGTGGTCAAAATATGATTTTGTGGGTAGTCCTACTTATTCTATTCAACTTGTCTTTGCATTACATTAACTTATTGTTACCATTTTAAATCATGTGACATTTTAATAAACACTAAAACAGAGAGTAAATGAAACGACAAGAATGCGTTTGGCTATTGACCTTGTATTAAAGCCTTACAACCCAAACAGAGAAGTCATCAAGAAGAAAGCTATCCTAAGTTGGAACAGCCACCAATTTGGCCAACAGTACCATCACTAGCCCTTGATGACGTTGTAGCTTTTGATAGTGTTTTTTGTAATAGGTACTTTTGGACTACCAACACTTCAGTTGCACCTTTTGGCATATCTGGACTACCAACACTTTTACTTGCATATTTTGGGTATCCAACTTTTGTTACTATATGCATGAAAATTTACCACCACCGTTCTAATGTCTATTGCCCTTTACAATTGAACCCCTACTTTGTTTTTGGGAAAGCTATAACTCATATATGCTGCTAATTGATGAAGCCAGACGATTTTTTAGTTTCCATTGCAATACATCTAGACTGCAATTGTTTGAATGCTCGGAAACTGGTCATCAATGATCATAGGTAAGGATTTACCACTAGTCCACCATACAAACCCATTCTAACAAACATTGGCAAACAATATTAAGAATAATCTGTTTTTGTTCAATAGCTGTTGTTCATGCGGAGTATCCATGATTTTTTTGTCAACAACTATGATTAGCCTCTGTCGTGCCAAGGTATAGTCCATTGTACTTTGCAGTTACCACGTTCTTTAAAGTAATGCTCAACTATGCTGTAATTTTTCCTACTTCAAATTGCAAATGAACTAATATGCATTTATTTTAATGTGGAAATGCAGGTTAACAGTTGTTGGGCATATTCCATTGCCGCGACAATCATCCTTGTAACCCTTTATTTTGTTTTTGTTAATCATGTTGTCCATTAACCATGGGATGTTGCCAAACTTCTATTTCTGTACCACTGTTGCTTTTTTTCCAAATATATATATATTTACGTTTCACTAGCCTCCAACAAGGGCATATCATTTGTACCAATTTAATTACCTATTACCAGTGTGGCTTATGCTTATATCACGTTAAAACATACTATCAACAAAACTATTTATTAACCCCATGGTGAAAAGGTAAACTAACAATTTTTTTGTGTGCCCATATCTACATCACATCATTCCCTCTACCTCTTTTAACAAATATTTTCCATTTCACTTTCTCTTAAGGATACAACCAAAGATATTTCCATGTCTATTTTCTATTTTTACTGAAAATGTAAATAAAGAACATACAAAGCAACACACTTATTTTTTTTTCTTTTTCCCTTTCACGCACTGCATACCCAGCCGATTCACATGCTCCGTTTACCTTTCATAGTCAACTCTAAATCCTCCATCAAGTCTTTCCTAACTAAGTTTGTACAGCACGCTTAATGTAATCTCTAGAACACACTGACACATTTGCTAACCAAAAAAAAAAAGGACATTTCTTCGTCACACATAAGTGTGAAAAAATAGTACATCATTTGCCGCTGTCTGTTCTTTTATGTTTGGGGGTTTGCAAATCAGCATGACTAATACAAACATGTAATATATTTAACAACAACTTCCAAATCGACCATGCAACTTCTCGTTCCATCAAAAAAACTGCAACCAAAGAGAAATGCCATGACAAGGGGAGGATATGTAACACACCTTACTGGACTCCAATGATGTACTCATTTCCCCTGCACAATCATTTACCTAATCGTAATTCTACACACATGCATTAACATACATCTGAAACAACAGTCAGTAGCAAATTTTTTACGCCCTACTACATTTTACATTATACCCCTACCACTCCATTAAATCTAAAAGACAACAAATCTTTGTGCACTCCTCAAATCCTCTTTGTCATCATTTTCCTTTGGAGTTCTTACTTTCCTGCAATACCTGTACAATTTTCTCCATCTTGTTAGTAAAGCGTTATAAGTTCATATTAATAATTAACTACATGCTCATAATAGTTTCACATTTTCCCTTGATCAATCCATATAACTAGCTTGCCTTTTTTCTTGTGACAATCACATTGCATGACCACTGCATACCAAGTTGTGGGTCCGTGCACTTTGGGAGGTGTCAAACTATACACAACACATATTCTAAAACAAGCGACACCACATCACATGCATGCCTTATAATTCAACCCAAAATTTATCATTTCATTGTCACAACACATTATTGTCAACAGTGCAGTAGCCTACTATTATAAATAATATTTTAAAATCCACACAACCATACCTGTAAATACCACTGATGCCCAGGATCTATCACATGCTGATGTTGCACAAACCATGGATACTGACACCCAACAAGCCCACTCAAGAACTGTTCAGATGGACCCTCTATAGGAATTTGTTGTTGTGGAAAAGTTGCATAATTAGATGTAACCAATTGCGATTGCAGTGGATAAAATTGCCCTGGATAGAATTGGTTTGTCTGAGGTCCTGCAAACAAAACTTTACTCACTGCAGCACCTTGCAATTGTGGCACTTCTATTCCACTTGCAGATGGTCGTGTAGCTTCATCATCCTTTTTTCCCTTCACTGTCTTTGACCCAGCTGATTGTATCACATCATCATCTCCCTGTATTGTTACAAATTCAGCATCACCAAAACACCCATACAATTACATATTCAAGTAAAGATAACCATAAAATCACCTCAATGTTTGCAGCAACATTTGAATCAACTTCATCATCTGATCCAACAGGGAATGTGTTATCATCTTCACAATACTCCCCACTTCTTCCTCTTGATGTTGGACAATTCCTCTTTGTGTGTCCCACCAATGAACAATTAGAGCATCGCCATTTTTTTGTACCATCCTTACCATCTACAGGTGCACCCTTTGTCTTCACCACAACAGGGTCACCAACTTTTTTCCTTTTTTCAGGGTGTGCTGTATTTATTTCAGCCAGCCCAGACTTCTGCTCTAACTCTCTTGAAATTCTGCATATTTCATCCATTGTGTGCTGAAAGTAAGGCAACTTTTTAGCCCCAAGGAATGACATCCATTGGCTTGCCGCACATAATCCACCATATCGCAGTAACACTATTTTCTCGCTGTCCTCTTCCACTTCCTTCCCGCCCTCCTCATAACTCTTTGCATTCTTGCACCATCTTTTCAAAATCAATATCTTCGGTAGTTCTAGTATTTGCTCATTCCTCATCACACAGAACATATGGCTACAAGGAATGCCATGACCATTCCACATACGACATTTACATTCGTATTGGTCCAAGTTCTTGTCAACCAACACCGTATACTCACGACCAGGTTTTCCATACTTAGACACTTTGTACACTGCAGTTGTTCCAAGCCTCTCACAGCCAACAACAAATAATGAAGAAACACCTTCCATCTGTTTCTTAACATCCTTGAATATTTCCCTTGTAAACACATTTGCAGCTACACGCTCAATCATCTCTAGCCCTGTTGTCAGCACAGGGTCACCATATATAGAGTGGAATTGAGCAACCAACTCATTATTTCTGCATTTCATCGCACGCTCTAGGTTCTGAACTAACTCAAGTAGACTATGCCTTGATTTTATAAATCTCTTGATGAAAGAATTTATCCCCTCACACCGCGATGTGGTCCTGAACCCGACACAAAACTTCTCTCTGAGGTATGCGTTGGCCCATATTTCCTTCCGTTTATATGCGTTTTGCACCCATCTATTATCTTGTAGGTTAAACTTGTCTACCATATCATTCCAATATTCCTCAAATTCCTCAACATCAAAGTTACCATATATGCACCGCTTGAATTCAGCACAAAAGGCAGAATCCTTAATGTTAGATGTGGCATTTTTTTCCAAATGCCAAGCACACAACCTATGTGTATAATTTGAAAAAAAAGACTTAATGGCCTTCCTCATTGCTTTGTCACCATCAGTCACAACCACTGTAGGTTCTTTACCCATCATAACATCTAAAAAATGCTCTAGCAACCATTTATATGTGCCTGCAGATTCATCAGCAAGTAATACAAACCCAAAAATGCAAGTTAGCCGATGATGGTTGGTGCCAGAAAAAATAACTAAAGGCCTGTTATACTTGTTTTTTTTGTACATTGCGTCAAAGGCAACCACATCACCAAAGTATTGGTAGTCCACTCGACTCAACCCATCTGCCCAAAATAAGTTTCCTAGCCGGCCATCCTCCGCATAATCAGACCTCGCAATGATCATTGGATCTGAATCAGCCTTTCCATGTAAATAACCAATAGCTGCATTTGCATCCCCATCATTTATCCTAGACCGCCTATTTCTATCAATGTAATTATACAGATCCTTCTTTGAGAATCCAACACCATCATAACCACCAGCCTGGCCAGCTAGGAAGCCCATGATTTGAGACGTTGCAATCCCATGTCTATGCATGCTATCAACCTGTGCTCTGTCTGCATCAGTCATCCGACGATGATTTGGGATTAGATGTACAAATTGCAATGGGATCAAATCATGGTTATGCTCTTCATCCAACTTGCCCACCTTCCAAGTTGAGCTACTTTTGTCAAGGTAAACACACAATTTTGCCTTACAATTCGTTCTCGTCTCAGGTTTATGATCCCGCTTCCTATCAAGCCTTTCATAGTACTTTTTATCCCTCAAACCAGCACGATTGCACACAAATCTCCGCCTTATCAAATTGCCACAATCATCACGTGCAACGTCACCTTTACGCACTCTAAAACCAGCACATCTTGCATACTTAACATACAACTCATATGCTTCATCATCAGTTTTGAACTCCGTATTCACAAACTCTGTAGCTGTTATCTCCTTAATATTGTTCGATTGGGAAGTTGGCCGACTTTTTTTGACTGTACCATTTACACTAATTTGTTCTGAAAACTCTTCTTCATTTTCATCACTACTGTTGCTAGTACTACACCCTTCCAAAAAATCATCTGTGCCATAACTTTGCATCTTTACAACACTGGTGCTTTCCTTCTGTAGTTCAACACCACACCAATAAATAGATTATTATTTTGACAAATTGTTACCGACTTATTATGATTAATCATAACAAAACAACACTGCTCCAATTATATGGATTCCTCACAATCACCACCAGTGCTACATTAACATAGAACCACCAAGTCTACCTAATCATTCCCTCTCATGAATATCAACACAACAAGCGTGCTATAGTTCAACAAAACCACCAAATTTCTTTATTATGGACAATAACTCCATCACCACTAGTAACAGCCAACGCTAAAAAAAGATTAAATAACCTTAACTAACAACCAACGTAAAAAAAAAAAGATTAAATAAGCTTAACTAACAACATTGTATTCAATAAATAAATTCCAATCAACTCATCACTGACTCACCACTGTACAGTTGAAGCCCTTCGCGAATATCACTTGAAATCATGCACTGTCGCCTAAGACCCAACCACACACATTGTCAACGCCAATCTCTCTCGCGCGCCACTTAGGGATTTGCCCAATTTTGGGTTTCGGATAGGAGCCCCACTTCGCCTTCAGTGGCTGTGACTGTCATGTCGACTCCACTGCAAAGACAACTTTGATGGTTTCCCGTGTCCCCCTGTCGAATGAGATTAGCCACACAAATGCTTTTGGTCCTGGGTATGGGGTATCGGGGTATGGTTGTACTTCAAATCAACACAAATGGCTGTATGAGTAGAGTGGATCGAACAAGTAACATTGCCAAAGGATGCGTGGGTGGAGCTCGAGTAGTGGAGTGGAGTAGATCTAACAGCCAAAGCTGCCTCAAGTGGGGTTAATTTCTTTGGGTTAATTTTGGTATTTCCTCTCCCTCTTTTGCTAAGGGTTAATTAAAGGGACGTTAATTAGCTGCGATAGCCATTCCTTTTCGGTCATAATGTTGGTTGACCATCACTTACATCCCTGCCACTTGCTTTCCCCTTATTGGCACACGTAATATTTGCATCCTACAGACAAAACACACTAATGCAGGTGAGCATGCACCTTCTTTTAAAAACAAAAAAATTGGGAATAAAATGAATGACATAATTTCGAGAGAGAAATGTGTTTTCCAATGTTCCTCTGTGTACAAGGGACAGTACTAGCATGTCCATTTTCGTGTGGGTGGATTGGGTTTGACTTATAAAAAAGGAAATTTGCAGAAACAGAACCCCCCGCGTGGCCACATTTATTTGACTATGAAGTGTAAACCACAGTTATATTTCGTCTCTCACTAATATCCATTGCATAAAGACTTAATATAATGCTTTGTGTTTCATTCTTGCTTTATCCACTACTATATAACCCTGTTATATTTATCCACAAGCTGGTGGAAACCACTCGGCATAATATGGATCGATAAGAATAATTCTGCGTGATCAAAAAAATATTATCAAAATTATTGGCAAAAATTACAGTAATTATTGAATAAAATAATTTTGGCAATAAAACTCATCAGTTTTTTTGTTTTTGAATTTTTGCAATCTAGTTTTAATTTTTTCGATCTACAACTTCCACATTACTTTAACTTAGACATTATTAAGTAGATTCAGCCAAAGAGTACGTGCAACTAGGATTCATTTTCAACCAAGCAGATGAAATAAGGGACGGGCCGGACCCCTCAAGCAAGCCTACAATCCATTCATGTTTCGAAAGCTTTAGCATTTTGCGGGTTGTGGAAAGTGGATATGATGACACATCAACCAAAAAAAAAAATCATTGGCTGAGTCGTTTTTCTTCTGAGGCAATTGTACATCAATGAGATACACTCCACCGCACTAACCCAACTTTCAGTATATATAATTAATTAATCAATCGATTATCATCGTCGTCGTCGTCATCATTATTATAAGTATTATTTTTATTATGTAAAACTAGCTATAAATGCCATGCGGGCAGCTCCAACAATATTCCTACCAAAAACATTGTTGTTTTCATTAACATTGGATAATCGTGCAGAAAGCATCTTTTGAAGGATATGGCAACTAGGTTGACGAGGACTTTGGGGTGCATTTTGCTGGTGTTGCTTCTTCTAAGTGGAGGAAGTGAGACACGGCCTCGGAGTCCAACAATTGTAAGCCGCATGCTTCGGAGCTCGAACCGTACTCCTCCCGTTGGGGCAACTGCAGAAGATAAACACAATGGACGGTACAGAACTGAAAGATTGAGTCCTGAAGGACCTGACACTCAGCATCACTACATAAAATATTAATATATAACGCGGCCACCCCCTTTGTCTTGTTTGTCTTTCGCTTTTTGTTTCTGTTATTTGTTGTGCATAAATTTTCAAAAGGAGGGATAATGTGGTAGTCTTCTTCCCTAACTTCCTTAATAACACAATCTAGTGATCTTGCAGTGGGAGGCTTGCTTTCATAGCCAGTGATGAGGTTTCTTTCTTTTTCTTTTTTTTTCCTTTGTTTGGGTTCGGGGGGTAATTGATATAGCCAAAGAAGAGAGGAATAAGCTTATTAATTAAGTGTGACCCAATTAATATACACTCAGATTCAATTTCCGAATCGAGTATTCGAAACCTGATAGGCTAAAGTGCAGTCATATGTATCATTTCCTGTTTCTATTCATGTATGAATGAACAGAAGGAAAAACAATAAAAGCATTCAGTTTCAATTAAGAATGATGCACCATGGGTTTGGAGATATTTCTAGTAATTAATTGAGAAATACTTAGGTGCATCGAGAGCAAGAGATAACATTTACTCTAATCCATTTATTAATCGACATATAAGTTTTGTGGGTCATTATTATTTTTCATCTTCCCTATATTTTTAATGTAATAACTGATTTGTCAATCACTAAATGGAATAGAGTAAATATTTTTTCTTGCTCTAATAACGCTAAGAAATTTCTCCAATTAAAATGTAGGAGTGTAAGCCAATAATGGATTTTCTCTCGGCTCAAGTAGTTAGTTAAAACATTTAATAATTACTATGTTAGTCTGTTACAGTTAGTTAGACATTACAATAATAGTTTGTTGTCTCAGTTATGGAAGTCAGTCTACGTAACTAATATATAATGTAACACTCACAATCAGAAAAGACAAGTTATTCATTCTCTAATCAATATACCATTTTCTCATCATTTCACTGCTCTTAATTCTCTCTCTAACCTTTCATTTTTTCTTGGTCCTTTCTTGGTCCATGAGTGCATATTCTAATATGGTATCAGGAGACTCTTTCTAAGAGGGGTCTTTTATCAAGATTTCTATTCTTGGTACTTCAAGAAAGAAAGCTTCCGGCACAATGAAAAATGGTCAAGTTCCTCCATCCATGACAAGTAATGAACATCTTCTTCGTGCTGCACTTGCAATGCTTCAGGCATAAGGATTCAGTCAAACTCAAAATCAGACTTTGAATTCTAATGTAAGTGCTATCTCGGACCCAATGAGTCCTTTCTTTTTGCATCCTAGTGAGAGTCCTGGTACAATTCTAGTCTCCACTCCTCTTACTGAGAACAATTACCACTTTTGGTCACAAGCTACGATTATAGCATTAGACTCTAAGAACAAAATGGGATTCTTGGATGGTTCCATTCTTGAGCCTGCAATTGGAGAGCCACTGAGAGCAATCTGGGAAAAGAACAATACCTACATCAAGTCTTGGATCATTCGAAGTTTGAGCACAAAGATAGCTCAAAGTGTAATGTTTGTCAAAAAGGCTTCTGAACTATGGGCTGAGTCGAAGCAAAGGTTCTCCCAGGGCCATCACATGAGGCTAGCTGATCTAAATGAGGAGTTATATTCTCTCAAACAAGGTACATTTTCTGTCCAAATCAAGCCGCTTGTGGAGGTCATGCAGTATCACAAGAATTTTCTACTCAATTAATATCCTATTGCGCAGCCTTTCAGCTCTCTCAGCCGCATCCTTCTTCTCATCATCATCAAATTTCAAACAAAATGCCTGACCAATACGCAGCCTTGTAGATCTTTTAGCCAGATCCTTCTCATCATCATCATCAAATGTAAAACCCAATGCTTCAGCAACTGCATCTTGAATTCTTTTATTATTGGGCTCCTGTGACACACTTGCCATGATAACCACATCAAACAGCCTATCCCTCCTAGCACTTCTTGAAACGTTCTCCACTAGATTGTCATTTTTGGAAGAATGCAGCCCACACCCCGATGGTGTTAATGTCACAACATGTTAAGGCCTCCGTTATGTCGTTTAAGGCTGCCAATCTCAGATACAGTGATCACATAAGCAACAGAGTTAAACCCACCGCTAACACATGGGGTACGCTAGGTCATTGCATTGTTACCATATATTTGGGTCACCTCTATCATCCATTGTACACTGGGACAACCACGTCCACGGCATCCACCCTTTTCCATTATCTCTCTCATCTTGTCAGCATCAAAGTTTCTCACTTGTATGCTTCTTATATTTGGGTGAATCACTCGCATCTTCTCTCCATCGAGCTTTGCTGCATCAAATGCTTGGTGAGCTGCTGCCTCTTCTTCTTTACCCATGCCTTGCTCCTCAACTTCGATCTCGGGCATCTCCATCTTCATTTTCTCGCCCGTATATATCCGTCTGTCTTCTTATAGTTTCATTCATCTATTAAATTCAATAATAATGAAATAAATATCTCACTCAGACACTTATTTTTTGGTGTTAAAATAACAGCGCTATTTGATTTCACGGATAGGGTTGGAGACATGAATTAGATGGGGAGTTTGAATCGAGGTTGCTCCTACGCTCTCTAACCTATGACTCCAATAAAAATATATTAGAATCAAATTAAATAACAAATATATACATTTCACATTTTCAGCTAACTAACCGATAATGCGTAGAACTGCTAATCTCAAATAAGACTATCAAAATCTAAGCAAAACCAAAACGTATTTAAACCTTATTATTATTATTATTATTAAAGTATATTATGCTGAGAAAGTGATGAAACAAAAACAACGAAGTCCACTTTGTGCCCCCTGCCGCGTCATCAGTTCACGCCGCGCTTTTCTTGATTAAACATACCGTACAAAGGAATGCTTTAGGAAGTTGATAAAAGCGGTGGAACTTGCGAACTTTGGAGGGGTCAGCTTCAACCAATACGAAGAAGCGAAGAACTAACATAGGCAAATTTTAATTAGAAGACTATTCAAATTAATTCATCGTGATATGGAGATCTAAGCATTATTGTGGAAGCAAACAGAAGACGGATTTGACTTTTGAGCACGCATGCACGGTAGTCTTGCGTCGTCGCGCACTGAATGAGTCACCAAAGAACTAAACGGCTTCACTACTGGAATAAGGTACATGGGTGTTGACGTTGAGCCTTGGAATTTTGCTCATAGTGAACTTTGTCTCACCATATTCATCACGCCTCTACACATGTATATATAGCTGAAACTTTGAGCCTCTGCAACATGTCCTCATTCCTCCATTAATCACCATCTATATAGATAAGTTTTATCATTTGCATAGCGGAGGTGTTGGGATTTAACCCAAAGTCCCATATTGGTAAGAAATAGAAGTATTGCTAGTATTTTGGTCTATAAATATGGTTTTGGTTATTTGAGTTTGGTCATCCTTCAAAAGTGGGAATGATTCATATGGGTAGCCTTTAGGAGTTGTCTATATGAAAAAGTTTTTGTAAGAATGGTTTGCAACTTTAGTCGTTCAAAAGTTGTGGATAGTGAAAGATTTGGAACTCCTTATAGGGGTCGTGGATGTAGACAGTTAAGGTCGAATTATATTAAATTTTATTTCGTTTATATTGTTTTTCTTCTTGCATTATTTCCACTATTGAGAAAAAGTTTGTTCTTGTATTTGTTTACTTCTGCTGTCCATTGCGTAAACACTTCAGCTTCGATTACAGTTTCTAGTTCAAAGTTCAACGCCTTAACCTGAAAATGACGAAATTGTGCTTCTGGTTGTGCCTTCCATTGGTGATCTTCTCAATCTCGGTTTGTATGTCTCGTCCTCTCGGCACTACTCCAGTTAGTTTGAAGAGCAATGTAATTGAAGCCCCAAGTTCACCTTCTGAAGCACATTATGCTGGACTTAGCAGCTGGTTATCAGAAACGAATGGAAGCCCACCAAAGCTTGGCAGACTTAGTCCCCAAGGGCCAGCCCCAAGACATCATTGATCAAGCGGGCGAAGATTTCAATGGTTTGCTTGGAGATTTCAAAGCACAGGAATAATGAGTAAGGGATGAAGAGGAGGAATTGAATAAAAAACAGAAGACAATTAAATAAGAGAAATGTTATATTTAGATAACTTCCATAAGTTATATTGGATTTCATACTAACTCAAACTTCATCTATTATTGAATGAGATATGAATCTTACTTGGATTTGATCCACACACTATCCAATGATAAATGACGTATAAGTTAATATAATGTTCAATACAAATTATGTCCATATAACATTACTCATAAAATAAAGTGTATGATATTTCAACATTAAATCCAATCAGTATTTATAGAAAGATAAAGATACAAAATTTTAGTGCTGCCTATCATTATAAAAGACTTAATTAATGTATTTTTCTCTATGAATGTCCATTTTTATCTTCACTATTTTTGTGTCAAAATAAGATTATTCTAAAATAAAAACATGTCATGTGATATTAATGAGCTTGATGAATTCAGAGAATAGAGTGGTTGTCATAGCTATACAAAAATATCTGGCTCTGAGTTATAAGAAAATAATAATAATTGATTTGTATTTGCCATTCTATAGCTACTTCTGTCTTTTAAAAGATTTTCAAGCACACTTTTAGAGAGATATTTTGTAGGATGGATTTACTCGTATCCTATTAAAAATTTAATTATCTAACGTTTAAATGATGTAAGAATATGATGGGAAAAAACATGAAATTGGAGTAAAATGTCACTTTGGTCCCTGAAATTGTAAATATACTTCACTTTAATCTTTGAAATTTTAAAATTAACTATTTAGTCCCTGAAATTACATTCCATATGTCATTTTAATTCCTGATCAAACAACTGTCAGTCAATTGTTACATTTTGCTGTTGTGGCATGTGGTATGCCACATGGACATCACCTACTTGGACAGATGACATGCCACATGTCACTTAGGTAGCTTTTGGTAGGAGGATAGAGATAAAAATACAAAGACAATTAAGACAATGGAGACGGAGATATAAATAATAAATATGTATCGAGATATTATTAAAAGAAAAAAAGTATTAAACTTCTATCTCTGTATCATGTACCACTGTCCTCACATTTTGGAGGTATAGAAATTTTATGTTTTTCTATCTCCTATTCCTATCTCCACCATTGAACAGGTTTGTATCTCTAGTGTCTCTGTATTTCTGTCTCCAAGACAGCAAACAAATGTGTCCTTAACATGCCATATCAGCGAAATATAATGGTTGACTAACGGTTGTTTAATTAAGGACTAAAGTGACCTATGAAATACAATTTCAAAAACTAAAAAATTAATTTTAAAATTTTAATAACTAAAATAAATCATGCTTATAATTTCATGGATTAAAATGGCACTTTTTCACTTAGCATGTCGTATTAGCCAAGCCATTTTGTCCCAAAATGTGTATAAGGGAAGCCTGAAAACAGAAGCTAGCCTTTTTTTTTTTTCCTTTTTGGCACATAAAAGGGAAGCCAGTGTTTTGTAATTTTTTTACCTTTCAGTGTCACTCAGCCCCTGCTCACACACGGCTTACCATTAAAATGAGGCTTTCTCAAGTAAAGATGGAAAAAAAAAAAAAATCTGCAGGTAAAGATATCATGTTGTCCAATGGGTTGTTGACATGTGGATCCATCTCTATTTTGAAAAAAAAAAATTAAAGAAAAGGAAACATCCACATTCACGCTCCTCAGCTCCCTCCTTTCCATTGGGTCACTGACATGCTTGCTATGAACTACCCACCACAGCCTCCTCTTGACAAACCACCGTCCCATCGGTCACCATAGGTGCATGCTGCTGTCGCCGCCTTTCGTGCTGTTGGCGACCTCCTAAAAGCACCAATATATGGTGTTAGAGCCTCATATGGACCTCTTTGGCTGCTCGATGCCATAAGTTCTGTCGGAAGCTCCTCCACAACTACATTGCCAGGTGCTCCTTCCTTTGCCTGAAAGGTCACGCATCCGCCGCGAGCTTTTGTATGTTTGCCTGTTTCTTCTTGTTTAGGGATCTGTACATTTGTCTGCTCCAAGGGTGTTTGCTATGTCTATCCTTTCATGGCAAAAGGCTGCTAGGGGAGGATATATGCGTTTTTGAACGTTGCCGGAATGTGACTGGAGCAGTTCAGTGAGAGAAAGTGGAAAAAAGGAAGGACCACCGCGATCTTGTGCTACTTGTACGTTTTTGAAGGTTGCCAGAATGTGATCGGAGAAGTCGTAGGAATGGTGGGTTGCAGTGAGAGGAAGTGAAAGGGAGGAAAGGGGAGCGCGAGTATCTGCACATGGGAAAAGCGTGGGTGTTTGTAAATTGAAAAATTCTTTCTATAATTTTTTTAAAAAATACCATTAAATGATCATCCACATGTCAACAACCAATTGGAGGGTCAACAGTTTGCAGCGTCTTCACCACCCATAATTCATCTGCATGTGAGAACCCGCTTAAATGAAAGAGAGACTTTCATTGAAATACAAATAGAATTAAGAATGACAACTATTATTGGAGGCCCTCTCTCTCTCTCATGTGGTTTATATCTATTTTCAGTGAGAGCACTTTTTCGCAACAGCATTCATATTTCAACGTATAAAAAGAAGTGTTTAATTAAGATATTAATTTTATTATTATTAAATGTGATGATAAAAATATAAATATTTTTATATTTAATAATAATAAAATAAATATCTTAATTAAATATTTAAATTGAAATATTTATTTTTAAGTGTTTAAATAAGATTTGGATTTTCACAATTTTTGCAATACAAGCATTGGGCATCCAGCACAATGATTGGCATCTAGCTTGGAGTAACATAGCCATATATGCCTATGTGAATATCCTGTAGCTATCACCTCCTCTTCAGAGTGTTAACCTCTGGCTAGTCAGCTCACCAATGTGAACTAGCTCAGTTTTCAATGCATTCACTGTGTCACTTGGTTCAATTTCTAAGCTGAGATCTAAATGTTTTCTGAAATTTTAATGACATGAATCATCCCAAAAAGGAAAAATATTATGTACTCCGCAATGAGAAAGTATGAAACTCATTAGTTTATGAGAAAAATGTAAAGTTGTAATTTTCATGAGTCATTTCATTGAAGTATTAGCACTCAATCAATTCATTTTCAATTAAAGAAATCATGTTTTAATGAAATAACTTACAATTAATTCATTTGAAAAAAAGTTACTATTATAAGAAAGTACTTGATCCATATATGTAAATATTAATTTGAACCATATAGGTGATATTAATTTGTGACTGATTATTGTCTAATTTTTATTTTAAATATTTTTATTTATATACAGGGTTGATAATCTCATATAAAAAATTGAAGAAATTGTGTTTAGCCGTGATTAAAAATTTGCACGAGTAATGAAATAATCTTTAAATGCTTTTGTTGGAATGACTTTTACAAGTTCAAAACTTAAGCGTTAATTCAATAATATATTGCTGCTAAATGAACTAGATAGTAGAAAGAAAGAGATAACCAATCAACATAATAAATATTGCGGGTAAATCTTCATTTACGTTTCCCACATTTTATTAAAGTTTTGATTTAGTCTTAAAGTTTATTTGTTTAAGTATTTTCAAAATGTAAATGATATTCAATTTATGAACGGGGAAACTTGATATTTTATAATTTATTGTGATCCTTTAACATTATTGATTTAACACTTTATGTTTCATTATAGTATTTTAACATCACAGTTTGACCTATATATCCTTTTTTTTATAATTTATATTTCGTCTATTGAAAGAACAAGATTGAAATATTTTGAAAATGTTAAAAATATAAATAAAACAAAAAAGGACTAAATCAAAACATTAATAAATATTGTCAATTGCATATTGAGCTAAATTAGTAATTTTTTTAGAACAACTTTATATATATATATATATATTGAGAGAGAGAGATCCTTTGTATAGAAGGTATTATTATGCCAATCACATTTGTAAAGAAAAGTTAGTTTGAATGTAAGTTACAATAAAATTATAGCTTTTTTGTTATTTTATATAAGACTTAAGCATTTAAGTTTTACAATATTACATTTTTTTCTTTTAACCATTTATTGGCCATCTCTATTTTTAAATTTTATTAATACTAAACATACTATAAGAAATTTACTCATTTGACCACACTTTTACAAGCTACACTTAAAAAATGTACCTTTATACTATAATAAGAAACACTTTTAAAGCGTTGTCTTTGAAAGGGGGATTTGGCAACAATTTTTTTGCATAACTTGAAAAATGTGCTTTTAAAGTTAGAAAAGCACATTTAACAAATGTTGCTATATTATTATATAGCTAAAGGCACACTTGTTTTAATATAAGGAAACACTTTTTAAGTGTTGTTTATGACAAGGTTATGTATTTAATACCTACCATTAGTTTGTATTATTAAATGGTGATATTAATCATCAAGGAAGATTTTTAACATATTTATAAAGATAAAATATTTTAAATATTTTTAAGAATTATATTTTAAATTACTTTTAGAGACTTAAATATAGAGTATAAGAATTTTACAAAAAATGGAACCAAAAGCCAAAAAAAAATAAAATTAAAACACTATTTCTACTTGAGTTCTTTCTTTTGACGTGGTTTAATTCTTTTCTAAACAAATTAAAACACTATTTCAGCAGCGAAAAAATTAAAACATATCTTTGGGAAATTTCTAAGAACCAAACAGACCTTATTCTCAAAATGGCAAAATGGTAGTTTTAACAGAACCTGATGTCCTAAATTGGTGTGTCTCTGAAACAGGGACTGGAGCAGCACGAGGCGTGGCCTTCATCCAGAGCACAAGTCCGTTTGTTCCTTCACACTGTTCAGGCGAGCGAGGTAACCCGCGCGTGTTCCTTCGCGATGTGGTTTCTTTGCTCCTCTACATCAGAGTGATTGAATGAATTGCCTAAACAATTTCAACAAATTGTCCCGTGCTTGCGTCCTCAGTAAACAATTTCGATAGTGATTCTCAAGTTTGTGATTAAATTCGTGAGGCTAGGTCACAATTTCATTGCCTTAATTCTGATTTCAATTTCATTTGTTTGATCTCCTTGCGATTTGTAGGTGATTTCATCATAGCAATTGCTTCTAAGGTTTGCTCTGTGAGAAGATTAGTTGTGTTTGGTTACTCGGAAAGTTTCGCAAGAAAATTGGGGAGTGATTGTAAATATTGCAAATATGAGGTCATCTCTTTCTTCTATAATTTAAAGTTTAATTTTAATTAAATTAGTAAGACTTCAAAATTAAATTAGTGTTGTGCTTGATTATTCAAACCTCCCTGTTCGATCATTCTCTATCTAGAATAGTCTCTACAGTAGTAACTAATCATACTCTTTTGCTGTGTTAGTGAGAGTTTACAGAGGAATTGGTATATTTGATATAATTGATTATGCGTTTGTACAATTGATTTCAAGTAAAATTTGTGGATATGTGATTAGTTAGTCAAATAATAATGTGGGGGTCTAGATGACATGGAAGAGGTCTGAAAGGCAGAGAGTAGTAGCGTTTAACTTGTCAGTACCTTGCTTCTTCCTATTCAAAATGAAATCTAGTATTGCTTGCACATTATATTAGAGTATCACTCACTATTTGTTAGTTTATTTGATAACTCGTACTATTGTTTATCATTTATAAGCAGTAGCAGTGAAATTGGCTTGTTTTCATTTCTAGCAGTATTTACATGGAGGTGTGCGTACTAAACTTAATAGGATACCCTGAAACAATGATGATTGCAATATGAATGAAGTTGAATTTTCAAATATGTTTTTAAACAAAGTTTGTCCTTTGGGAGGAAAAAAGGGTGCTCCTGTCCGAGTTGATCCTCACTGGCGCTATCATTTTGCCCTTGTCAGATTTAAAATATAATTTTATTTAGTTTCATTTTAGCTTCAGTAGAGTTAGCTTTTCTTTTATATTTGAATTTAATAACCTGTCTTCAATTTATTCAGTGTTAGAACCTCATAGTAACTTTTAGCCTGAATTTTTGCTTCAGTAGCTTTAGAACCTCATAGTAACTGATGGTGCTTATTTATTCAGTGATTCAAGCTTGAAACACGAATTTCACTTTTACACGATTAGCATACTAGTACTAGCTGAGCTAAACTTGATTACAGCCGTATTCACAGGGGAATGAATATCAATATATTGGAAGTTTACAAATATTGATGCATCGCTTTATTTTCCCCTTTGCTTTCATGTTTCTTGCCACTTGATGAAACTTGATTAGTCAATTGCCTAGTTATAATTGTAATGTGATATTGGGATGAACGCAGAAGAAGTTGAAGCACTGTTGCAATTTGCTCAATGCTCTCTACATGATGCTAATAGTACAGCCAGTGTGGTAGGCAACTCTAATCCACATTCCTTGGGATCAATTCATGTTTGAGATCAAGAAATGGTAAGTTCTCTATACACATGGTACTTTTTCGCAAAAAAAAATTGGTTACTTATATTGTTTTGGGATTTATATCAATTGCAAAATATGGTTCTAACTCCACTATAATTATTTTTGTAGGTCTTGGTTTCTATATCTCAACAACCATGATTTGCATCAACAGAATTTTACTTTTTTACTATGTCATGAGACCAATATAATTCTCATATCCTAGAAGTCTTTTTTTAATGAGTATTCCAAAAATATGGATAATGTTTATATAGGGAGGTCTTTAGTTAGTTTATTTGAGGCACATGAAGATTGTCATAATGGTTTCTCATACAATGAGTTCATTAATAGTGACAATGTTAGTTTATTTGAGACACACAAAGATTGTCATAATGGTTTCTCATACTATGAGTTCATTGGTAGTGATAATGATGACTCTATTACTTTGATTTCTTTATTATTATTTCAAATATGTTTATCTTTAATTGATATTCTTTTGTAGAATTTATGCTAAGCGAATATTTTTATCTTTTGAAAAGTAATATTAAAGTATAATAAAATGTATAAATTACAATCATTTTTATCAAATCTAATTCAAAACACGTTTGTAACATATGATACAACATCAATATAATAGGTTTGAATATCCCTAGATGGCAATTTCATCAAATAAATTTTAATATTACGTTTTCAAATTTTAAAAAGAGGGTAGATTTATCCTAAGATCATTATATAGCAACATTTATAACATGTTACTTTAGGATAAAATAAGTGTTGCTTATTCTTTTGAAATATTATTGGGTTTTAGACTCAAAGGCAATATTTGATAGGTGTGGGTATAATATTTTCCGTAAGTGTTGCTTTATGATGTAAAAGTGTTATTTTTGATAATTAGTCACATTTGATAAAGCAACACACTCAAAAGTGTTGTCATAGCTTAAAAAGTGTAGCTTTTGTCAAAGGTAACATTTTATAATGCTTTAAGGCACACTTCTAAGGTGTTGTTATAGACTATTTTTCTTGTAGGGACATTTTAAATATTTGTATTATTTGTATATATTTAATTATTTATAACAATAAATATTAATCATTTATATATTATCTATTATAAAAATATATATATTTAGCCGTGGCATATCACGGGTACGTGGCAAGTATGTCACATTTTGATTGAAGGGAGAAAGTTGGAGACATGAATTAGACAGGGGATTTGAATCCAGATTGTTCCTGCCGTCTCTAACTTTGTGACACCAATAAAGATATATTAGAATCAAATTAAATAACAAATATATGCATTTTACATTTTGAATAGAGCTACTAATCTCAGATAAGACTATCGAAATCTAAGCAAAACCAAAACGTATTTAAACCTTATTATTATTAAAGTACTAGTCGTTTAATTCGCATGGGAAGATAATAAAAAATAATTTATTGATTATTATAAAAAATAAATAATTATTTAATTATATATTTTTTATAAAAAATTAAATATATGAATTTATCTTAAAAGTAAGTTAATAGTTAAATAATTAAATAAATGGATAAAATATAAATATATTATTCTATTTTATAATTTATATTGAATATCATGTTTATAAGGTTAAAAATATCTTGATAGATGACCTACAACTAATAATAAAAAGCTTATTTTATGAAAAAAATTTACATTTTAAAAGTTAAAATTGTTAAATAAAGAAAAAGAATAAATAAATAATTTTACTATATCATGGGCCATTTATAGGGATGACAATGAGTATCCATGAGAAAGAGACATTCTCATGTCTGTCATCACCGTTTAGAATTTTGTCTTTTATTTTCATCCCCATCCCCCTTATGGGTCCTTATTTTTTATTTCCAATTTCTCGTGGGGATTTTAAATCCCTACGATATTCAAGAGTTTATTAACAAATTTCAAAAAAAAAACTTTAAAAATATTTTACAATTCGAAACATAAATATCCATAATAACAAATACTATTAATGCAATATAATTCAAATTAAAATTAAAAATATATACATAACGTAAATATAATAAAAATAATTAAAAATAAAAATTTATTATCATTGTCCCCTTTTTCGTTTAACAAACAGGGACTTAGTCTCCATAGATAATCCCTCTGAAAATAAAACATATGTTAATTCCTTTTTTCATTGGGTAATTTTCATGTGTACCCATTTTCAATTTTTTTATCATCCTTAGCCATTTATATCTTTTTATTAAATTAAAATATTTAATTTAAAAATTTAAAAATATATTTTCTAATTAATAAAAATAATACATCAATTTAATTTATATGATTTTAATTATACGTCCTTTCTCAGTATATCCTTTTAATAAATTAAAATATCAATTTGAAAATATATTAATGTATAATAATTAGTGAAAAAATTACTTATAATTCTAATTTATATAATCTCAATTATTCGAGTAGTATATCAATTATAATTTTTTCAATAAAATATAATATAATTATTTACTTTTTTAAAATTAATAAATATTTAATATCATTATCAAAGAAGTGTAAATTATAGAATTGATTTTTTAAAATTAGTGTTAAAAAATTGAAGGTATTTTTTTTAAAAAATTAGTATGAAAAAATTATGGAATTGATAGATTGGAATGTTTAAGTTATGAAAAATTAAATAGAATATAGCGACATATGTAGATAAATAATTTTTTTTATTATGATTTTTGAAAGTTCTACATTTGAAATTAGAAAATTTCCCTTAATTCCATCTTCATTTAGAATTTTGCCTCCATTCTCATGTACATCCCAATCACAGGTCCCTATTTTTCATTTCATATGGAGATTTGAATCTCTATTGATATTTATGAGTTTATTAAAAAATTAAAAATAAAAAATTTTAAAATACTTTGAACTTCAAAACATAAATATCTATAATAAAAAATACTACTAATGCAACATAATTATAATAAGTTTGTTATTGTTAATACTATAATCATATATATAAAATTTTTATGGTATAATATATTGAATTATAATTTTGTTTATGCTATTTTTTATTTTTTATATTGATTTTATTAATGGTAGAGAGATATGAAGGTATGTAATTAAAAATTAGAAGGTAAATTAAATTCAAAAACTTACTTTAAGTGTTAAGATTATGTAAAAGGTGGTATAATTTTTCTATAAATAACACATAGAAAACTTTTTATGTAATGAGTCTTAAATATTAATATTATATCAATTATTATCATATTTGATTAAGAATAAATTATTATATTAGTATTATAATGTGTCTTAAATATTTGATTAAGAATAAATTTGGTATAAATTGAATTTTGAATTATTATTATATCAAAATCAATCAATTAGCAATTCGTTAACAATTTGACATACCCATTTTTTTAAAAAAAATATGTTGATTTTATAGCTTATTTATTTTGAAAATGTTTTCTTTATAATTTTTTATATTACCTTTATAATGTAAGACTATTAATGATTCTTAATTTAATTGTAGATCATAATTATATTAACATAAGTTCTCTTTTAGTATAAATTATAATATTTAATGATTGTAATATTTAATTATTTAATGATTATAATATCTAATTTTATTTCATATGAAAAATAATTAATAAGTAAACTATAAATTAAGTTTAAAAAAATCTTTAAACATAAAAATTGAAAAAAGTAGGGCCTAAATCACTATGTGAATGACATGTGAAGTCTAAAACACTATATGAATGATATGTGTATTAGTTTTTATTAAATGCGTCTGAAATATTAGTATAGCAGATTTATACAATCAATAAATTTTATACTAAATTTTATACAGTCATGTAAGTGGAAATCATGAGCATCATCACTTCAAGAGACTGGTAGTTGCAAACGATGACAACAATTGAAAACCAACACAATAGCAAAAGAATAGCAACCTTAATAGTCATCTCTTGCTATAACATTTGGAAAGCGAGGAGTAAGAAAGTTTTTGAGAATCTACAGCTCTCAGCAAATGACACTATGCAGGAATCAATAGAGCTGTTAGATGAGCTTCAAGCAGCTTCTTTACTTCCTTCTCCTTAAGGAATTATGTTCAGTCTTCTTTCCCACTTGATTAAGTGGTGACCTTGGGTTTTGGCCCGTTTCTGTTACTTTGCTTGTGTCCACTTGGACATGATGTTTTTATTTCATCAATAAAATCACTATCTTTGGTTAAAAAAAAAATTATAAATAAGACTATGATAAATTTTTATCTTTTTTTCTTTTTAAGATCTTCTCTAATTTTTTTAATTTTTTTCAATACTAACTTTTTTTAAAAAATCATTCAAATATTTTAAAGTATAAAATTATTAAAATTGTTATGAATTGTATGATTGAATTTTTTTTTCAAAATTCATTCAAATTTTTTAAAATATAAAATTATCAAAATTATTTACAAGAGCTCAGAGACTATTGAAGATATAATTTTATGATCATCCCAGGTGATCCCAGGATTTTTGTTTTCACCTGCACACATATATAAATTTATTTAATTGAATTGGTATATTCTTGGTCTTCAAATCATTAATACTAAAATTTAAATGTGAAATTAATATTAAAATTATAAAATTAATTTATCAATATAATTCATGATTTTAGTATCACAATAATTAAAGATATTTTATTAATATAATGCAATTCTATTATTAAATATGGATTATTATCAATGATATGCTAATAATATGTAATAATTGTGATTTTATTTTTTTCAAAAAAATTAATGAATACCTTCTTAAAATATGTGGGCCCTAAGATATTTTTCATTGTGACATATATAAAATTTTTTCTCAAACGCCTTTAAAATATTAGTATTATAAATATTATATTGAGTAAAGTGACAAAGCAAAACAACGGTGTCTGATCCACACTTACTGATGTATTAATATACTATTATTGCTATTTTAACACTTAAAAATAAATATCTAAATGAAACATCTATTTTATCATAATTGAATGTGATGGTTAGATGAAGATAATGGAAACCATTACTATATTCAATGATAAAAGAGTGGATATATCACTTAAACACCTATTTTTATTTTTAGATATTAAAATAATAATACTTTTGCTCCTGCCGCGTCATTTCACGCCGCCCTTTTCTTGATTATACATACAGTACAAAGGAATGCTTTAGGAAGTTGATAAAAGCGGAGGAACTTGCCAACTTTGGAAGGGTCAGCTTCAACCAATACGAAGAAGCGAAGAACTAACATTGGCAACTTTTAATTAGAAGACTGTTCAAATTAATTCATCGTGATATGGAGATCTAAGCATTATTGTGGAAGCAAACAGAAGACGGATTTGACTTTTGAGCAAGCATGCACGGTAGTCTTGCGTCCTCGCGCACTGAATGAGTCACCAAAGAACTAAACGGCTTCACTACTGGAATAAGGTACATGGGTGTTGACGTTGAGCCTTGGAATTTTGCTCATAGTGAACTTTGTCTCACCATATTCATCACGCCTCTACACATGTATATATAGCTGAAACTCTGAGCCTCTGCAACATGTCCTCATTCCTCCATTAATCACCATCTGGATAGATACGTTTTATCACTTGCGTAGCTTAGGTTCCCATTGTGTAAACACTTCAGCTTCAATTACGGTTTCTAGTTCAAAGTTCAAAGCCTTAACCTGAAAATGACGAAATTGTGCTTCTGGTTGTGCCTTTCATTGGTGATCTTCTCAATCTCGGATTGTATGTCTCGTCCTCTCGGCACTACTCCAGTTAGTTTAAAGAGCAATGTAATCGAAGCCCCAGGTTCACCTTCTGAAGCACATTATGCTGGACTTCACAGCTGGTTATCAGAAAAGAATGGAAGCCCACCAAAGCTTGGCAGACTTAGTCCCCAAGGGCCAGACCCAAGACATCATTGATCAAGTCCGGCAGACGTCAATGGTTTGCTTGGAGATTTCAAAGCACAGGAATAATGAGTAACGGATGAAGAGGAGGAATTGAATAAAAAACAGAAGACACAAAAATAAGAGAAATGTTATATGTAGATAACTTCCATAACTTATATTGGATACCATATTGACTCATAATTCATCTATTATTGGATAAGATATGGATCTTACTTGGATTTGATCCACACACTATCTAATAATAAATGAGGTATAAGTTAATATAATGTTCAATACAAATTATGTTTGTATAACATTACTCTTTTCAACATTAAATCCGATAAACATTTATAGAGAGATAAGGACACAAAATCTTGATGCTACCTATCATTATAAGAGACTTCATGTATGTATTTTTCTCTATGAATGTTCATTTGTATCTTCACTTTTTTTGTGTCAACATAAGATTATTCTAAAATAAAACATGTCATGTGATATTAATGAGCTTGATGAATTTAGAGAATAGAGTGCTATACAGAAAAATATGGCTATGAGTTTATAAGAAAATAATAATAGATTTGTATTTGTCATTCTATAGCTACTTTTGTCTTTTAAATGATTTTGAAACACACTTCTGGAGAGATATTTTGTAAGATGAATCTACTCGTATCCCATTAACAAATTTAATTATCTAACGCTTAAATGATGTAAGAATATGATGGGAAAAAACATGAAATTGTAGCAAGTAGCATTACCCAAGCCGTTTTGTCCCAAAATATGTATAAGGGAAGCCTGAAAAGAGAAGCCAGTCTTTTTTTTTCTTTTTTTTTTGGGTACATAAAAGGGAAGCCAGTTTGTTGTAATTTTTTTAACCTTTCAGTGTCACTCAGCACCTGCTCGCACACGGCTTACCATTGAAATGAAAGAGAGACTTTCATTGAAATACAAATAGAATTGATAATGGCAACTATTATTGGACACCCTCTCTCACGTGGTTTATATCTATTTTCAGTGAGCCCTTTTTCACGATTTTTGCGAAACAAGCATTGAGCCTCCAGCACAATGATTGGCATCTAGCTAGCTTGGAGTACATAGCCATATATGCCAATGTGAATATCCTGTGGCTATCACCTGCTCTTCAGAGTGTTAACCTCTGGCTAGCCAGCTCACCACTGCAAACTAGCTCAGTTTTCAAATACATTCACTGTGTCACTTGGTTCAGTTTCTAACCTGAGATCTAGCAAACCAGCTACTTCGGTTTCCTTGCAGGTAAATGTCACTGAATTCTTTCTGGGATCTATTTGCACTTTTCTTTTAACAAACAAAAAAAATTGGGAATAAAATGAATGACATAATTTAGAGAGAGAGAAAAATGTATTTTCCAATTTTCTGCGTGTACAAGGGAGCAGTACTAGCATGTCCATTTTATTTTAGTATGGCTGGATTGGGTTTGACTTTAATAAAAAGGAAATTTGAAACAGAACCTCCCGCATGGCCACATTTATTTCCCTAGGAGTGATGCATGGTCACCCTAAACTTACACCATATACTTACATTAAGTAAAATATTGTAAATCAGTATATAAAAAGTTGTAAACCATATACAAAATATTGTAAATCAATTTGTAAAAAGTTGTAAACTAAAATGGTTTATAATATTACATATTGGTTTATAACTTTTTTGCATGTTAATTTATAACTTTTTAACTTGGTATAAGTATATGGTATAAGTTTGATGATGGGCATTTAATATTTCTCTTATTTGACTATGAATTGTAAACCCCAGTTATATTTCGTCTCTCACTAATATCCACTGCATAAAGACTTAATATAGTGCTTTGTGTTTCATTCTTGCTCTATCCACTACTATATCACGCTGTTATATTTATCCACAAGCTGGTGGAAACCACTCGGCATAATATGGAATGACAGGAATAATTCTACATGATCAAAAAAATATTATCAAAATTATTGACAAAAATTACAGTAATTATTGAATAAAATAATTTTGACAATAAAACTCATCAGTTTTTTTTTTTTTTTGAACTTTTGCTATCTAGCTTTTTCCGATCTATAACTATCACATTACTTTAATTTAGACATTATTAATAAGTAGATTCAGCCAAAGTCTACTATACGTGCAACTAGGATTCATTTTCAACCAAGCAGATGAAATAAGGGACTGGCCGGACCCCTCAAGCAAGCCTACAATCCATTCATGTTTCGAAAGCTTTAGCATATTGCAGGCTGTGGAAAGTGGATATGACGCATCAACCAAAAAAATATCATTGGCTGAGTCGGTTTTCTTCTGAGGCAATTGTACATCAATGAGATACACTCGAACGCACTAACGCAACTTTCAGTATATATAATTAATTAATCAATCAATTATCATCATCATGGTCGTCATCATTATTATAAGTATTATTTTTATTATGTAAAACTAGCTGTAAAAACCATGCGGGTAGATCCAAAAACATTATTGTTTTCTTTAACATTGGACAATCGTGGAGAAAGCGTCTTTTGAAGGATATAGCGACTAGGTTAACGAGGACTTTGGGTTGCATTTTGCTGGTGTTGCTTCTTCTAAGTGGAGGAAGTGAGACGCGGCCTCTGAGTCCAACAATTGTAAGCCGCATGCTGCGGAGCTCGAACCGTACTGCACCCATTCGGGCAACTGCAGAAGATAAACGCAATGGACGGTACAGAACTGAAAGATTGAGTCCTGAAGGACCTGACACTCAGCATCACTACATAAAATATTAATATGTAACGCCGCCACCCCCTTTGTCTTGTTTGTCTATCGCTTTTTGTTTCTGTATTTGTTGTGCGTAAATTTTGAAATGGTGGGGTAATGTCGTAGCCTTCTTCCCTAACTTCCTTAATGACTCAATCTGCTGATCTTGCAGTGGGAGGCTTGCTTTCATAGACAGTGATGAGGTTTCTTTTTTTTTTTTCTTTGTTTGGGTTCGGGGGGTAATTGATATAGCCGAAGAAGAGAGGAATAAGCTTATTAATTAGAGTTTTTTACATGAATAAAATAAAAATGAAAAAAGATTACATGGTTCCCCAGTTTTTAAGTAGGTTACGTAAATGTCCTCTTTTTACTTAATGGAAGTCGATTGAAGTTGACTTCCTTGCATTTGAAATTTTTCAGCTGAAAATTGAACAGAAGTCGGCTCAACTCGACTTCAATGGACAACTTTATCAGAGTAAGGTCAGATCCAGTCGAATCATGTCGGGTGGGGCAGAAAACACACCAAAGTCAACTTGAATCGACTTCACAAACGACATGTCAGCCGCTGCCAGTGTGTGTCAGGAGCAACAGTGAGTCGGGTACAATCGGCTTCTGTGCAACACAGAAGTCGATTTAAATCAACAGTGCTTTGTACGGAAGTCGATTTAAATCGACTTCTGTGTTGCACAGAAGCCGATTGTACCCGACTCACTGTTGCTCTTGACACACACTGGCAGCGGCTGACATGTCGATTTTAATCAACTTTTGGAGTCAATTTAACCCATTTTCCCACTGCTTCACCTTTATAAATAAGAACTCGCGGCTTAGTTTGTAAACCAGAGAAGTTGAGGTGAATTAGTGTTGAAATTTGGAGAGTTTGTGAAGTTCGTAGCTCAGTTTACACATTTTGGTAAGAATATGGCAGAATATTATGTTAATATTCTTGTCCATTATGATGGTGAGATTATAAATACACAAGAGGGTGAGACATTCTGCAATGATAATCAAGCTTGGTTGGTTGTCCATCCACCTATTAGTTTGTTGGAGCTGCAAACCAAAATACTATAAGAGTATGAGGGCAACAACAAGCAAATAGGAAAAATATTTTATCGAATGTCGGTTGATATTGGGCCAAATGTGATCCGGTATAGAAAGTTTCGAATTCAAAAGAATGAGCACATAAATCACATGTTTGCTTATTTTCACGCATTTACCGAAGTTCGTACAATAGATCTATTTGTTGAACTCCAAGATGGTTCTTTAAGCTCTGGAGGTTCTACGCCATGTCCCGCATTTGTTGTTGGACCTAATGCATCTGCGTCCCTTGAAGTAAAATCAACATGTCAGCCGCTGTCAGTGTGTGTCAGGAGCAACAGTGAGTCGGCTACAATCGACTTCTGTGCGACACAGAAGTCGATTTAAATCGACTTCCGTACAAAGCATAAGTTGTACGGAAGTAGATTTAAATCGACTTCTGTGTCGCACAGAAGTCGATTGTAGCCGACTCACCGCTGTTCTCGACACACACCGGCAATTCGACATGTCGTTTGTGAAGTCGATTCAAGTCGACTTTGGTGTGTTTTCTGCCCCACCCAACATGATTCGACTTGATTGGACTGGATTTGACCTTGCTCTGATAAAGTTGTCCATTGAAGTCGAGTTGAGCCGATTTCTGTTCAATTTTCAGCTGAAAAATTTCAAATGCAAGGAAGTCGACTTCAATCGACTTCCATTAAGTAAAAAGAGGACATTTACGTAACCTACTTGAAAACTGGGGAACCATGTAATCTCTCTCCCTTTTTTATTTTATTCATGTAAAAAACTCTATTAATTAAGTGTGACCCAATTAATATATGCTCAGATTCAATTTCCCAATCGAGTATTTGAAACCTGATACGCCAAAGTGCAGTCATATGTATCATTTCCTGTTTCTATACATGTATGAATGAACAGAAGGAAAAATAATAAAAGCATTCAGTTTCAATTAAGAATGATGCACCATGGTTTGGGGATATTTCTAGTAATTAAAATGTAGGACTAGGAATATAGCGCCAATAATGGATTTTCTCTCTGGCTAGGTACATTATTTACGGATAATCTAAATTCAATGAAAGAACTTCTCTCACCCGAAAAAATGAATGAAAGAACTTCTGCAGTGAGTTACAAAATCAATGAGCAAATTGGATACATATAGTTGAATTGCCGAGGAGTTATAGTCATGAGACAGAATTCCCTTTTTCAGTATATCTATTAACAAAGATGATGCTTCATGTGCCCACATTATTGGTCACAATGAGGATTAATTTTAGGATCTTGTGCCTACTATTTAAAACTCTCACCACTAAAATAGTAATTCTATTGATTTACTGCTTTTATCGCTTGATTCAAGAATTGTGTAATGAATATGCTTCTTTAATTTTTGAGTTTTCGAACTGGAATTTTTTTTTTCACAGCGATAGAATACTATTATATTTATATTTAATAATAAAGTGACATTTTAATAAGAGTTTTTAATCAATATTTTTATTTGAATTATTATTTTTATTATATCAACTTCTACTAACATAACAAAATTTCTCACTAGATAGAGGAAATGTGGAGCACCTTTTCATCGCTTATAAGTCAGGCCCCTTGTAATGTTGCAACTGGTTGCTATGTGATAAATTGTAAGTCATCTGGTGTGCCATAAACAAAACGATATTTCATATAATGCTCAATTACGTACTTACACCCATATATTAAATTAAATAATTTGAAAATCTTAAGGAAAATAGAATTCAAACTCTAAATTATAGGATAGCTACTTGAGATCTATTATCCAATATTTTGCATTTTTATAAGGAAACAAAAAGAAAAGAAAAGTTTAGGGCAAATTATATTCACACCTCTTAAAGTTTGTAGAAATTCAACAAATCGATATTTTAGTTGTCCAATCTATGCTCACCTCTCCTCATAGCATCAATTATTAGCATTTCCCCTTAAATTATTGTTGATTTTCCAAGAACACCCTCACTTTTATCTCCACTTGTTTTTTTCCTTCTTCAACTTCTCCCTATTAGGGTTTGTTTGATTAGGGAATAAAAGTAGGAGTAGATCTGTATGGATAAGTCCTATGTATAAAATTACACATAAATGTTATTCTTGAAAAATTTACTTTTATTTTTACTTCCCAATCAAATATATGCTAAGAAAAAAGAAAAACTAAAAAAGACACAGGAGCTTCCTCCTCTTCTTTGAATGTCCTTCAGAACTTAGATCCTAATTTCCCCGCTCCTGCACTGATGTTAGAGAACCTTCAATGCCACTGCCTTTAAACAACGCCATATCAATCCCTCTCTCCTTCCCTCATATTTCGCTTCCCGCTTCAAATGCAGCAAAATTGGTGCTGCACATATCGTCACCACCTTGTGGTCGAATCCCTTTGATGTTGACGGCACCTCACCCACTACCACACCAAGATCATCACTTGTGACAAGGGCATCGTCGTTGCCGTCGTCGATGGGGAGGGCAGAGATGAAGATAGAGCTGTATAGTTTAAGGGTTCTGTTGACATAGGTTCTTATCCTTCATCTTTGAAATTAGATGCAAGCAAAACCATTCATGCTTGTACCTTCTTCTTCTTGGTTTGTGATTTTCAAGTTGAAATTTTTCAAATGAAATCCTTTAAACTCTTTTTGAAAACCGATGGAAGCAAAACCATTCGTGGACATTGTGCTGGAATGCTAACAATCGAAGAGAAGATTGGGTTTGATTTGATCAATTAACATGGGTCTTGGGCCAGACCACTTCCAAAAGATTTTGTTAACTAATCATCCAATTTATATCCTAATTTTATTTACAAGACTTTTAAACTAATTGATAGTTGAATCAGTTTTATTGATATGGTAATAAGTGGTTAAATATTTTTGTAATTTTTTTTTACACTCAAATACTCAATGTCCATCTAAATTAAATCCTATATATTTCTCATCAACTATACTTTATACTTTTCTCACTCTAGCTAACTTATGAATCAGAATGTCTAACTCTTCTCTAAATGCCACTCCGATTAATTCGATGAGGCTCTATATACCTCTGTGATCAAAAGGACCAAAATGATCAGATCACAGCCACTGCGGTCACTTGCATTTTCTGGAAATTAACATACTTTAATTGTTGAGATTTTAAAGCTAAACATTTTCACACGCATACTAGATCGTTGAAAAGCTGGAGTACCATGTAGTATTTCTTAGTAGAAATGTGTATTATTTATCGTAAAGTAAGTTTTAAGAAAGTCAAGGATTGTATTAACGAAGACATGGTTTATTAACGCTCAAATTACTAAATAATACACTCTTCCTCTGCTGAATATAATTTTTAAGAACTTAAATATGTTAAAAATAATAATTTAAATATTTATGGTAGACTTAAAATGCTTTAGTCCAGAGTTAAAAACACAAAAATGATCGGTTGCACTAAAAGCAGAATTTCAGTAAACTTTGCCTGTAAGATAAGGAATATGAGTTAGAGAATCGCCACTTTAGAAAACTCGTTATCTATCATGCAACTCTAACCTAAAATAGTACGTATATATAATTCCTATAAAAAAATTCAAGGCAAAGCACTATCCATGGACCATGATTTATTAATGGTGAAGGACTAACAATATTTGAATTTTAAGACCTTTTGCCGTGGATGTTTGATCATATAACAACGAAAATGACAAGCAAAACAAGTGGACCCTTGTCATGAATCACACAATTGGTTCTAACACCTCACCCAAAATTCCAAAAAATCATTGCACGCGTTGCCGGCCAGCCGTCGCATGCACTTGCATTTGCATATATCTCTCTGGCTACGTAGAGATCCAACATCTTTACACTTGCCAGTGCCATGATAGGCACGAATAAATCACCTTGATTTGGAATGTAAGATTATTTTACATTATTATGGTGTGGCCCATGTAACTAATAGACTAACTCTAATAAAAGGGGATTAAAATGATGGTCATTAATGCCTTAAAAGTAAATAGAGTTAGTTTGGGGGTTTTAAGATAATTTTTTTTAAAAGTCCCTCTCCTCTCCATTTTAAAATGGCTTGGCGGTTACTTCAAATAAATAAAAATGACAACCAAAGCAAATAACCGAATTACTTCTTTCACCGTCAAAGAAAACTGAAAGAGGAAAGAAGAGAGAGGAAAAGCAAGAAAGTTCTGGGGACTTAGCAAGAAGAGATCAAAGAATCAATAATGGATCCGGGTATGTCTCTTATACCTTCTTATAATCTATTATGTGATAATCATAAAATTCAAGTTCTCAAAGGGTTTTGTAATTTTCTGTACTATGCATCACAAGAAAATTACAGTTAACAATTGGTATCAGAGCAAGCTTATGGATTTTATGATTTTCCATGAATGGTTGTTTATCCCTATTTCATATGGGTATACTTATCAGAATCGTTAATCGGTTATTCACGGAATTATTGGTCTTCAAGAATGAATGATTCTTCATATTATTTGTGAACTGCTATTCACGAATGGATAAGTCTTCACATTATTTAATTTAATTTAATGGTTTCATGAATACATTCATGAACTGTACAAGAAAGAAACTGTGAAGAAAATTTGTGAAGACCATTAAATTAATATATATACACATTATGTCACTTTTCTTTTCGTGAATGAACAGTAAAGGAAAATATGAAGTTCATGAATTGTTTCTTTGCCAATGCATTCTTAAACGTATATGTGGTTTCGTTTTATATGCTTCCATATATGTTAGTTGTTTAAACATATTCAAGTGTAATATTGATAGCATATAATTTGTATTTTGAAATTATTGTGTGTGAGATTTGTTAATCACCAAAGTGGTCAAATCTAAAAGTTGTTTAATAATTCCAAATTTCATGAGATTAAAAAATATAATTTGCATATTGGAATTATTGTATGTTAGATTTGTTAATCACCAAAGTGGTCAAATCTAAAGGTTGTTTAATAATTCCATTTTCAGATGTTTTATTTCAATTACTCATATGATGGATGCTAAGTGATGATTGTTTTATGTATGAGTATATTGAAGTTTATTATTATGAGACATTTAGAGATCACTCAAAGATTGATTAATTGTTCTTATAATTATTGGACATGATGGTTGGTAGTGTAGGTGCACTATTAGTTTTATTTATATATCCAAAGATAGTAAATATTTCTAGTTAGTGCATGTATCATTGCCAAATAATGTTAAATTTGTTAGCATCATTATGTTGTTGTATATTAATGTATCACCCAAAGGAGAACATTGATATACAATGAGTGTTTAAATTATTGTTGTTTGAATCTTTTAAGTTTATTCAAAGCATTAATGTATGAGCTTGTATAATGTTTGCAGCTGCCATGAATATGTTTGCTTTGGGCAGTGGAATTGTCAAGTTGAATAGGCTTAACCATGCTAATTGGTCTGAACAAATCCACTTTCAGTTGGGTGTTATGGACTTGGACCTAGCATTGGTTATGGATGAAAAGCCTGCTGAAATTACTGAGACCAGTACGAAAGAGAACAAGTTTGTTTATGAGGCTTAGGAACGGTCTAACAGGCTAAGTTTGAACTTGATAAGGATGACAATGGCTGAAAATGTTAAGCCATCTATGCCTAAGATAGACTTTGCAAAGGAATTTATGGTGAAAATTAGGGAATATTCTCAATCGGACATTACTGACAAGTCCATTGTGAGTAACTTGATGACTGAATTGACAACTAAAAAGTTTGAATGGTCACAACCCATTCATGATCATGTGACTGGAATAGCAAATCTAGCTGCAAAGTTGAAATCAATGGGTATGGATGTGAGTGAATCTTTTCTAGGACAGTTCATCATGAACTCTCTTCCTCCTGAGTTTGGCCAGTTCCAAGTGAACTATAACACCCTTAAAGAAAAATGGAACTTTCAGGAAATTAAGGCCATGTTGGTTCAAGAGGAAGGGAGGTTAAAGAAAATGAAAGATCACTCTCTCCATCTCACATTTCATGATGGTTCTAGTAGCAGCAAGACTAAGCCGGGTAAGAAGGGCAAAAAGGACAAAGCCTCACTGAAAGTTCGTGAAAGCCAAATCTATAAAGAGCAGAGATGCTTTTTCTGCAGGAAGGCTGGACATATGAAGAAAGATTGTCTGAAAAGAAAGAAATGGTTCGAAAAGAAAGGTATTTACTATATTTTAGTAAGTTTCGAATCAAATCTTATAGAAGTGCCTAATAATACCTGGTGGTTAGATTCTGGTGCAACAACTCATGTATCACATGTTATGCAGGGATTCCTTTCGATCCAGCCTATAAAAGGAACTGAAAAGTTCTTGTATATGGGAAACAGAATGAAGGCAAGAATAGAAGGCATTGGGACTTATAGATTGATCTTGGATGGTGGCTATTGTTTAGATCTAGAAAAGTGTCTCTATGTTCCTGTATGTGCTAGGAATTTAGTTTCTGTTGCAAAGTTGGACAATGTAGGATTTAATTTTAGGATTGGAAATGGTGTGTTTTCTTTGTTTAAACATATGTACTATTATGGTTGTGGTACTTTGGTTGACAATTTATATCGTTTCAATCTTAATGTTAAATTTGCTGAATCTCTGTTTCATGTTGAACATGGTATTAGTAGTAAGTATAATGCATGTAATGAGAATTTTGCTTTCTTATGGCACCAAAGGTTAGGTCACATATCCAAAGAAAGGATGATGAAACTAGTGAAAAATGAAATCTTACCTCAATTGGATTATGCTGACTGGGATATATGTGTGGATTGCATTAAAGGGAAGCAAACCAAACACATATCAAAGAATCCAGCCACAAGAAGCAGTCAACTCCTTGAGTTGATACACACTGACATATGTGGTCCTTTTGACATTCCATCTTGGGGTGGTGCAAAGTATTTTATCACTTTTATTGATGACTTCTCGCGATATTGTTATTTATATCTATTGCATGAAAAATCTGAATCAGTAGACGCCCTTGAGGTGTTTATTAATGAAGTAGAAAGGCAGTTAGATAAAAAGGTAAAAATTGTGAAGTCAGATAGAGGTGGTGAATATTATGGCAAATTTAATGAAAAAGGACAATGTCCAGGTCCATTTGCAAAGTTTCTTGAAAGTAGGGGCATATGTGCACAGTATACAATGCCCGGAACACCACAACAAAATGGTGTAGCTGAAAGGCAAAATCGTACTCTTATGGAAATGGTTAGGAGTAGGATAAATTATAGTAATGTACCTCTATAATTGTGGATGTATGCATTAAAATCCGCTGCGTATCTGCTTAACAGGGTTCCTAGTAAAGCAGTTCCTAAGACTCCTTATGAACTATGGATAGGAAGGAAACCCAGTTTGAGGCATCTTCATGTTTGGGGTTGCCCGGTAGAAATAAAGGTGTATAATCCACATGAAAAGAAGCTTGATGCAAGAACCGTTAGTGGTTATTTCATTGGCTATCCTGAAAAGTCAAAGGGGTACATATTTTATTGTCCTAACCATAGCACAAGAATAGTTGAGTCAGGTAATGCAAGGTTTCTTGAGAATGGCCAGTTCAGTGGGAGTCGGGAATCACGAAAGGTGGATATTCAAGAGAATCGTATAGAAACTTCTACACCTAGTGTTTTTCCTCAGGTTGTTGTCCCTTTTGTTGTATCACAGTCACACAACATGCCAAGGCAACGAATTGATATCCCAAACCCACAAGATGAACATGTAGATGATGAACCGAGTAACAATGTGCAAGTCATAAATGAGGAAATGGTAAATGAACCACAAGAAATGACCTTAAGAAGGTCTGAAAGGCAAAGAAGACCAGTAATTTCAAATGACTATGTGGTTTATTCACTTGAGCAAGAGTTTGACTTGAGCATTGATGAGGATCCAGCCTCATTTAAGCAAGCTATGGAATATAGCAATTCTGAAAAGTGGCTCAATGCTATGAAAAAAGAGATGAAATCAATGGATGACAATAAGGTTTGGGATCTAGTTGAGTTGCCTACAGGTTCAAAACGAGTCGGTTGTAAATGGGTCTTTAAGACCAAACAAGACTCAAAAGGCAACATTGAAAGGTATAAAGCTAGACCTGTCGCCAAAGGTTACATTCAAAAAGATGGCATTGACTATAAAGAGACATTCTCTCTAGTTTCTAAGAAGGATTCTTTAAGAATTGTTATGGCTTTGATAGCTCATTATGACCTAGAGCTCCACCAAATGGATGTAAAAATCGCCTTCCTTAATGGTGACTTGGAAGAAGAAGTTTATATGAACCAACCCGAGGGTTTCACGACCACGGGTAAAGAAAATTTGGTGTGTAAGTTAAAGAAGTCAATATATGGACTAAAACAAGCTTCTCGACAATGGTATCTCAAGTTCAATGATACTATTTTGTCATATGGTTTTGTAGAGAACGCTATTGATCGGTGTATCTATATGAAGGTTAGTGGGAGCAAGTTTATCATATTGGTCCTATATGTTGACGACATTCTTCTTGCTACTAATGATCTTAGCTTGTTACAGGATGTAAAGAAATTTCTCTCTAATGAATTTGAAATGAAAGATATGGGTAAGGCATCCTATGTGATAGGAATAGAAATATTTCGTGACAGATCACAAGGAGAATTAGGATTGTCTCAAAAAGGCTATATCAATAAAGTGTTAGAGAGATTCAGAATGGAAAGTTGCTCTTCAGGAATAGTTCCAATTCAAAAAGGAGACAAATTTAGTCAAATGCAATGTCCCAAGAATGATTTGGAACGAAAGGCAATGGAATCTATTCCTTATGCTTCAGTGGTTGGGAGCTTGATGTATGCCCAAACATGCACTAGACCAGATATAAGTTTTGCTGCTGGAATATTGGGCCGATACCAAAGTAATCCTGGAATAGACCACTAGAAAGCTGCAAAGAATGTCCTTAGGTATTTACAAGGCACCAAGGATCACATGCTCACTTATAGGAGATCAGATAGCCTTGAGATGGTTGGCTACTCAGATTCAGACTATGCTGGATGTGTAGACTCAAGAAAATCCACATTTGGTTATATTTTTCTGCTAGCTGGAGGTGCAGTTTCATGGAAAAGTGGAAAAGAGTCTATCATCACTACTTCTACTATGGAGGCTGAATTTGTGGCATGCTTTGAGGCCACAGTTCATTCATTGTGGTTGCGGAACTTTATCTTAGGGCTTAGTGTTGTCGACAATATAGCTAGACCACTAAGAATTTATTGTGATAATTTTGCAACTGTCTTCTTCTCTAAGAATGACAAGTACTCAAAGGGTGCAAAACACATGGAATTGAAGTACTTGTCAGTGAAGGAAGAAGTGCAGAAACAGAAAGTGTTAATCAAGCATATTGGTACATATTTGATGATAACGGATCCGCTAACTAAAGGATTACCACCCAAAACATTTTCTGGTCATGTAAAACGGATGGTTATCATTGATAAGTCCTTGTTAGCATGATCGTATGATGTGTATACATATGTAGGGCTATCTTACTTGTATTGTTGTGACACTTATGAATTCAATTAAAGTTATGTTTTTGCTTATTTTACTTGTTGTCCACATTATGTTGTGTACATATAATATTTAGTGTGATAACATGCTATGTTCTTTAAAAGACATTATAGTCAAAGATTATAGTACACTTTGATTAAAGTTCTTTGAGTTGAGTTGATTTTGTGATACATGGAAGGAACTATGTCACTCAATGACATTGATCGCCATGATCCGATCAGTTCAGTTCAATTGAGAATGATGACTTGATTGTTTTAATGTAAAGTGCGCACTTATAGTTGTTGAATCTTCAAGTCGTCACATGGACCAAGTGGAAGATTGTAAGATTATTTTACATTATTATGGTGTGGCCCATGTAACTAATAGACTAACTCTAATAAAAGGGAATTAAAATGATGGTCATTAATGCCTTAAAAGTAAATAAAGTTAGTTTGGGGATTTTAAGATTATTTTTTTTAAAAGTCCCTCTCCTCTCCCTTTTGAAATGGCTTGGCGGTTACTTCAAAAAAATGAAAATGACAATCAAAGCAAATAACTGAGTTACTTCTTTCACCATCAAAGAAAACTGAAAGAGGAAGGAAGAGAGGGGAAAAGCAAGAAAGCTCTGGGGACTTAGCAAGAAGAGATCAAAGAATCAATAATGGATCCGGGTATGTCTCTTACACCATCTTATAATATATTATGTGATAATCATAAAATCCAAGTTCTCAAAGGGTTTTGTAATTTTTTGTACTGTGCATCACAAGAAAATTACAGTTAACATGGAACAGCCAAGTTCATGGCTTCTTTACCAAAGAAAAACAAAAAAAAATGATTAATTATAGATATGCATTACTGTACACATTATTGATGAATATCCACTCATTTTTAATAAAAGCAGTACGTGACAATGTCACGTATCTTATGAATTTATCTTCCATAGAATGCGTGACACAATGTCACATATTTATATAATACATGAAATAGTCTCACGTACTATGCATGTTTGCCTGAACTAAAAGTGATTAGTGATCAAAAAACAGTCCACGTATTGTAAGAAATTACTAGGATTAATGAAAAATAAGATGAGATGTTTCAGTCAGGCACGGTATCAAAGCTCCAATCGAGAAATTACAAGATTTTTGAGGCTATCTTTCAGAATGTTTAGTTAGGCTATTATTGGTTTAAACATCATTTCTGCCCTATTGTTGTATCAATTTATTTTTCCAGACCAAAAGCAAAATTTATTTTTCATCAATCCTAGTAATTTCCTACAATTTGAGTTTTTATTCACTAGGGACTAAAAGTAAAATAAATGAATTTATAAAGACTAATCTTTTTTCAGAAAATAGTAAGACTAAAACTTGAAGGAAAAAAATATATAAAAGGATCAATATTTATCTATAGGAATTAAAAATCAAAATTTAGACATTACTAGATTTGCTCCCATGGAAAAGCACGGAGATTATTTATTTTTATATTTTTATATAAATTAATTTATGTTAATTTATTTTCTATATAGATTTATGATTAATATATATCATATAAATTGTAAATAAAATATCTCCACAATCAATAAACACACATTTTTTCCACAGAAAAATATCAGGTTTATGAGAGTAAGAGAAAATAGTTACTTTATTTTATTTATCAATAAATATATTAATTTTGTTGATCATTATTATCTTCCATTTTCCATATATTTTCAATATAATAATTTATATGTCAATTAATAAATACCACAGACGATATATTTTTTCTTGCTCTTACTATAGCTGAGGGTTTCTATTTCATACAAGCAATAAGCCACTTATTATATATTCTTAAGTTATGGAGCTGCCTTCTGTTGTTGTTGCCATAATAGTGTAGCAGTTCAAAAAGCCAGCTCCATAACTTAAAATATCTAAGAAGGTGTCTTATTGCTTGTATAAAATAGAAACCCTTAGCTACAGTAAGAGTAAGAAAAAACTATGTCATTTGTGGTATTTATTAATTGACATATAAATTATTATATTAAAAATATATAAAAAATGAAAGATAATAATGACCAATAAAATTAATATATTCACTAATAAATGAAATAAAGTAAATATTTTCTTTTACTCTCGTAACACCTAATATTTCTCTATAGAAAAAATGTGTATTTATTGAATGTGGAGATATTTTATTTACAATTTATATGATATATATTAATCATAACTCTGTATAGAAAATAAATTAATATAAATTAATTTATATAAAAATATAAAAATAAATAATCTCTATGCTTTTGCACAGGAATAAATCTAGTAATGTCTAAATTTTATTTTTTAATTCCTACAGATAAATATTGATCCTTTTATATATTTTTTTTCAAGTTTTAGTCTTACTATTTTTTGAAAAAAAGATTAGTCTTTATAAATTCATTTATTTTACTTTTAGTCCCTAGTGAATAAAAATTCAAATTAAAGGAAATTACTAGGATTGATGAAAAATAAATTTTGCTTTTGGTCTGGAAAAATAAATTGATGCAACAATAGGGTCAACATAATGTTTAAACCAATAATGGCCCAACTAAATATTCTAAAAGATAGCCTCCAAAAAGTCTTGTAATTTCTCAATTGGAGCTTTGATATTGTGCCTAACTGAAACATTTTGTCTTATTTTTCATCAATCCTAGTAATTTTCTATAATGCGTGAGATTATTTTTTGCTCACTAATCACTTTCAGTTCAGACACACACACACGCACATAATACATGAGACTGTTTCATGTATTATGTTTATTTCGCATGCTAATAATACATGATACAGTATCATGTATTCCGTCAAAGATAAATTCATAAGATATATGATACAGTGTCAAGTACTGCATTTATTAAAAATGAGTGGATATTAGTCAATGATATGTACAGTAATACATATCTATAATTAATCATTTTTTTTGTTTTTCTTTGGTAAAAAAAAGCCCCAAGTTCATCATATATTTACAATACAACGTACGACACATGTAAAACAAATATTTAAATGAATCCCAATATATAGCGATCTTGTCTAATTTCTCAAACGACAAAACATTTTAATTTGCATTGACTTGAGCATGATATTCGGCCATCAATAAATGCATTCGCTCTTTAATTTGTCGCATAAGCATCAAAGTTAATTACCTTTTGCACATTCGCTTCTTTATTGATAATGTAATGTCATCAGCCTCCAACTCCAAGTACAGGCCAAACTACCAGCATGTAAAGAATCAGTGGTCAACGGATGACAAGATAGGCGGGTCAGATGCGATTGCGAAGGCGTTTTATAATTTCAAATTAAAGTTAAAGCCATAACACATCATAACTTGTCAACACGATGGAAAGGGAGAGTTTGTTCATTGTTTTCGAGGTAGAAATATAAAAATATTAAAAATATAAATTTATTTGTCATAGAGATAGGAATAGAAAATAAAAAAAAATTCTGTCCTTGGAATGAAAAAAATAAAAAATATTTTATGTTTTGTTATAGCTTTTTAACATCATCATACCTATACACTCCTTTTTTTATAGTTTATATTTCGTCTATTAAAAAGATAAAATTGAAATATTTTAAAAATATTTAAGACAAACATAAAAATGGACTAAATCAAAAGATTGATAATTATGGTCAATTGCATATTAAGCTGAACTAGTAAATTTTTTTAATAACTTTGTATGTGTATATATATATATATATATATTGAGAGAGAGAGAACCTTTTATAGAGGGTATTATCATGCCAATTTGTAAAGAAAAGTTGGTTTGAATGAACGCTAGAATAAAATTGTAGCTTTTTTGTTATTTTATATAAGACTTACGCACTTAATTTTTACAAGATTACATTTTTTTTCTTTAAAGAATTTATTGGCCTTCTTTATTTTTAAATTTTATTAATACTAAATTTTTAAAATATATGCCGTATTTGTATATATTTAATTATTTATAATAATACAAATTCATTATTTATATATTATCTATTATAAAATAATATTTACCTGTGGTGTAGCACGGGTATATGATAGCATGTCACATTTTCATTTACATTAATGTTATTTAAATATTAAAAAATAAGTGTCTAAATAAGACACCATCCACTCTATCACTATTGAATAATATGGTGGTCCCTATTATTTTTATCTATCCATTAAATCAAATAATAATAAAGTGGATGTCTCAATTAGATTTTTGGGTATTAAAATAATATCATTCTTTGATTTCACGGACAGGGTTGAAGATAGATGAATTAGATCGAGAATTTGAATCGAGGTTGCTCCTACCCTCTCTAACTTTATGACTCCAATAAAAAGATATTAGAATCAAATTAAATAACAAATATATACATTTCACATTTTCAGCTAACCAACCGATAATACGTAGAACTGCTAATCTCAAATAAGGCTATCAAAATCTAAGCAAAACCAAAACGTATTTAAACCTTATTATTATTATTATTATTATTATTAAAGTATATTATGCTGAGAAAGTGATGAAACAAAAACAACGAAGTCCACACTTAGCCATGTACTATTAATATACTGTTTTGTGCCCCCTGCCGCGTCATCAGTTCACGCCGCGCTTTTCTTGATTAAACATACCGTACAAAGGAATGCTTTAGGAAGTTGATAAAAGCGGTGGAACTTGCGAACTTTGGAGGGGTCAGCTTCAACCAATACGAAGAAGCGAAGAACTAACATAGGCAAATTTTAGTTAGAAGACTATTCAAATTAATTCATCGTGATATCGAGATCTAAGCATTATTGTGGAAGCAAACAGAAGACGGATTTGACTTTTGAGCAAGCATGCACGGTAGTCTTGCGTCCTCGCGCACTGAATGAGTCACCAAGAACTAAACTGCTTCACTACTGGAGTAAGGTACATGGGGTGTTGACATTGAGCCTTGGAATTTTGCTCGTAGTGAACTTTAATTTGGCACACCATATTCATCACCCCTCTACACATGTATATATAGCTGAAACTTTGAGCCTCTGCAACATGTCCTCATTCCTCCATTAATCACCATCTAAATAGATACGTTTTATCATTTGTGTAGCGGAGGTTCCCATTGTGTCAACACTTCAGCTCCAATTACGGTTTCTAGTTCAACGCCTTAACCTGAAAATGACGAAATTGTTCTTCTGGTTGCCCCTTTCCTTGGTGATCTTCTCAATCTCGGTTTGTATGTCTCGTCCTCTCGGCACTACTCCAGTTACGTTGAAGAGCAGTGTAATTGCAGCCCCAGGTTCACCTTCGGAAGCACGTTATGCTGGACTTCACAGCTGGTTATCAGAAACGAATGGCAGCCCACCAAAGCTTGGCAGACTTAGTCCCCAAGGGCCAGACCCAAGACATCATTGATCAAGTAACAAAAATGCTATTTAAACACTTAAAAAGTGAGTGTCTATTGGAACACCCACTTAACAGTCATTGGATGTGATGGTGGATCTCACACACTCTATCTATCATATCATATCTAATGGTTATTAAATCGATATCCCAATAGACACCCACTTTTTGGTATTTAAATAGCATTACTTGAAGTTTTACAAAATGGTTTGCTTGGAGATTTCAAAGCACAAAAAAAATGAGTAACGGATGAAGAGGAGGAATTGAATAAAAAATAGAAGACAATAACATAAGAGAAATGGTATATGTAGATAATTTTCATAAGTTGTATTGGATATCAGACTGATTCACACTTCATCTATTATTGGATGAGAAATAAATCTTACTTTGATTTGATCCACACACTATCCGATGTTGAATAAGATATGAATTAATATAATATTCAATACAAATTATGTTCGTATAACATTGGTCCTTTCAACATTAAATCCGGCAAGTATTTATAGAGAGATAAAGATACAAAATCCTAATGCTACCTATCATTATAAGAGACTTAATTTATATATTTTTCTCTATGAATATTCATTTTTATCTTCACTTTATTTTGTGTCAAAATAAGATTATTCTAAAATAAAACATGTCATGTGATATTAATGAGCTTGATGAATTTGGAGAATCGAGTGGTTGTCATAGCTATACAGAAAAATTTGGCTCTGAGTTATAAGAAAAAAATAATAATTGATTTGTATTTGCCATTCTATAGCTATGTTTGTCTTTTAAATGATTTTGAAGCGTACTTTTTAGAGGGATATTTTGTAAGATGGATCCACCGTATCCTATTAAAAAATTTAATTATCTAAGGCTTAAATGATGTAAGAATATGATGGGAAAAAAACATGAAATTGTAGCAAGTAGCATTACCCAAACCGTTTTGTCCCAAAATGTGTATAAGGGAAGCCTGAAAAGAGAAGCCAGTCTTTTTTTTCTTTTTTTTTGTTCAGGTACATAAAAGGAAAGCCAATTTGTTGTAATTTTTTCACGTTTCAGTGTCACTCAGCACCTGCTTGCACACGGCTTACCATTGAAATGAAAGAGAGACTTTCATTGAAATATAAATAGAATTGATAATGGCAACTATTATTGGAGACCCTCTCTCACGTGGTTTATATCTATTTTCAGTGAGCCCTTTTTCACGATTTTTGCGAAACAAGCATTGAGCCTCCAGCACAATGATTGGCATCTAGCTAGCTTGGAGTACATAGCCATATATGCCAATGTGAATATCCTGTGGCTATCACCTGCTCTTCAGAGTGTTAACCTCTGGCTGGCCAGCTCACCACTGCAAACTAGCTCAGTTTTCAAATACATTCACTGTGTCACTTGGTTCAATTTCTAACCTGAGATCTAGCAAACCAGCTAGTTCGGTTTCCTTGCAGATAAATATGACTGAATTCTTTCTGGGATCTATTTGCACTTTTCTTTTGAAAAACAAAAAAAAATGGGAATAAAATGAATGTCATAATTTAGAGCGAGAAAAATGTATTTTCCAATTTTCTAGGTGTACAAGGGACCAGTACTAGCATGTCCATTTTCGTATGGCTGGATTGGGTTTGACTTTAATAAAAAGGAAATTTGAAACAGAACCCCCCGTGGCCACATTTATTTGATTATGAAGTGTAAGCCACAGTTATACTTCGTCTCTCACTAATATCCATTGCATAAAGACTTATATAATGCTCCGTGTTTCATTCTTGCTTTATCCACTACTATATAACCTTGTTATATTTATCCACAAGCTGGTGGAAACCACTCGGCATGATATGGATCGACAAGAATAATTCTACATGATCAAAAAAATATTATCAAAACTAATGTTATCTAGCTTTTTTCGATCTATAACTACCACATTACTTTAATTTAGACATTATTAAGTAGATTCAGCCAAAGTCTACGTGCAACTAGGATTCATTTTCAACCAAAGCAGATGAAATAAGGGACGGGCCGGACCCCTCAAGCAAGCCTACAATCCATTCATGTTTCGAAAGATTTAGCATATTGCAGGCTGTGGAAAGTGGATATGGCGCATAAACCAAAAAAATATCATTGGCTGCGTCGTTTTTCTTCTGAGGCAATTGTATACATCAATGAGATACACTCGGCCGCACTAACGCAACTTTCAGTATATATAATTAATTAATCAATCAATTATCATCATCATGGTCGTCATCATTATTATAAGTATTATTTTTATTATGTAAAACTAGCTATAAATACCATGCGGGTAGATCCAACAATATTCCTACCAAAAACATTATTGTTTTCTTTAACATTGGATAATCGTGCAGAAAGCATCTTTTGAAGGATATGGCAACTAGGTCGACGAGGACTTTGGGGTGCATTTTGCTGGTGTTGCTTCTTCTAAGTGGAGGAAGTGAGACGCGGCCTCTGAGTCCAACAATTGTAAGCCGCATGCTGCGGAGCTCGAACCGTACTGCACCCATTCCGGCAACTGCAGAAGATAAACGCAATGGACGGTACAGAACTGAAAGATTGAGTCCTGAAGGACCTGACACTCAGCATCACTACATAAAATATTAATATATAACGCGGCCACCCCCTTTGTCTTGTTTGTCTATCGCTTTTTGTTTCTGTTATTTGTTGTGCGTAAATTTTGAAATGGTGGGGTAATGTGGTAGCCTTCTTCCCTAGCTTCCTTAATAACTCAATCTGCTGATCTTGCAGTGGGAGGCTTGCTTTCATAGACAGTGATGAGGTTTCTTTTTTTTTTTTCTTTGTTTGGGTTCGGGGGGTAATTGATATAGCCGAAGAAGAGAGGAATAAGCTTGTTAATTAAGTGTGACCCAATTAATATATGCTCAGATTCAATTTCCCAATCGAGTATTTGAAACCTGATAGGCTAAAGTGCAGTCATATGTATCATTTCCTGTTTCTATTCATGTATGAATGAACAGAAGCAAAAATAATAAAAGCATTCAGTTTCAATTAAGAATGATGCACCATAGGTTTGGGGATATTTCTAGTAATTAATTGAGAAATACTTAGGTGTACTAAAAGTAAGAGATGATATTTACTCTGATCTATTTATTAATTGACACATAAGTTTCATTGACTGTTATTGTTTTTCATCTTTTCTATATTTTTAATACAATAGCTGATTTATCAATCATTAAATAGAACAGAATAAAAAAATTTTTTACTCTAAGAGCACTAAGAATTTCTTTAATTAAAATGTAGGAGTATAATGCCAATAATGGATTTTCTCTCTTGCTAGGCACATTATTTACGGATAATCTAAATTCAATGAAAGAACTTCTCTCACCCGGAAAAAAGAATGAAAGAACTTCAGCAGTGAGTTACAAAATCAATGAGCAAATTGGATACGTAGTTGAATTGCCGAGAAGTAATAATCATGAGACAGAATCCCCTTGTTCGGTATATCTACTAACAAAAATGATGCGCACACATTATTGGCCACAATGAGGAATAAATTTAGGATATTGTGTATACTATTTAATCCTCTTACTACTAAAATAATAATTTTACTGATTTACTGCTTTTATCGCTTGATTCAAGAATTGTGTAAGGAATGTGTTTATTTAATTTTTGGGTTTTTGATCTGGAATTTTTTTTGTCATAGCAATAGAATACTATTATATTTATATTTAATAATAAAGTAACATTTTAATAAGAGCACATTTTTAATCTATATTTTTATTTGAATTATTATTTTTATTATTGTGTATAACTGTATAAATACATCCACGTCTACTAACATAACAAAATTTCTCATTAGATAGAGGAAATGTGTAGCACTTTTTTATCGCTTACAAGTGGGGCCCTTGTAATGATTTGCTTATCCAATATATCCAACTGACATTTTGTTTGGATGAAAATAGAAAAAATGAGAGGAAAGGAGATGAGAAGAAAAAAAATGAAGAGAAAAGTCTGTTTATTTGGATATAGAGAAAATAAAAGAAAAAAGAAAAAGCTGATAACAAGTAAATAAAATGACATTCATATTCCTACTAAATATAAGTAAATCTTTCAAATAATATATATATAAAATAAAATATAACCTTTATATTGCTTGTCTTATAATCAAACCATATTATAAATTTTGCTATCGTATGAATACAAATATTATATTATAACCATTGACAATTGATCTTTAATTTTTATTTATTTATTTATTTGTATTAGATAAGGTGTCAGTTTAATACTTTTGTGGGTACAGATGTAATGCTACAATGATAAAATATAATGCGACACCGATGTTTGTCAATGGCTCCCTGTTCTCTTCGCATATTATCGCAGAAAACTAATCTGTGGACCCCTCATAAGTTATTTTCTTTCCTTTAGACTTTTCTCCTTGTCCAAACCAAAGAAGACAAAGTTTTCTACCCATTTTCCCTTCTCTCAACTTCCTTTCACTCTTTTTCTCTTAATCCAATTAAACAAATGCTAAAAGAAGAAAGCCTCACTTGGAAAACGTTTCATGGACAAGGCTGTGTAATTATATAAGTTAATAATATTTAGCCACATTTTATAAATGTGTTTAAATATATTAAAAAATGTAATGAATAAATTTATCCAAACTTTTTAATAAGTGTGACTAAATTTACATATGCTTAACCACATTTTTCACAATTTGGGCACAATTTATAAATGTTGCAAATGGTTGCTATATATATGATACATTATACTTTATATGGTGTGCCATAGACAAAATCATATTTCATATAATGCTCAATTACTTACACCCATGCATTAAATTAAATAACTTGAAAATCTTAAGGAAAATGGAATTCAAACTCTAAATTTTAGGATAGCTACTTGAGATCTATTATCCAATATTTTGCATTTTTATAAGGAAACAAAAAGAAAAGAAAAGAAAAGTTTAGGTCAAATTATAATCACTCCTCTTAAAGTTTGTGGAAATTCAACAAATCTATCATCTAGTTGTCTAATCTATGCTCACCTCTCCTCATAGCATCAATTATTAGCATTTCCCCTTAAATTATTGTTGATTTTCCAAGAACACCTCATTTTTATCCCCACTTGTTTTTCTCTTTCTTCAATTTCTCCCTATTAGGGTATGCTTGGTTAGGGGATAAAAATAGGAGGTAAATTTTCATGGGTAAGCCCTATATGTATAAAATTACACATGAACCTTATTTATAAAAAATTTATTTTTATTTTTACTCCCCAACAAAATATACCCTAAAAAAAATGAAAAACCAAAAAAGACACAGGAGCTTCCTCCTCTTCTCTGAATGTTGTTAGAACTTAGATCCTAATTTCTCCACTCCTCCACTGATGTTTGAGAACTTTCAATGCCACCGCATTTAAACAATGCCATTTCGATCCCTCTTTCCTTCTCTCATATTTCGCTTCTTGCTTCAAATGCAGCAACATCGGCGTTGCGCATATTGTCATCGCCTTGTGGTCCGATCCTTCTTATGTCAACGCTACTTCACCCACTACCAGGCCAAGATCGCCTGTGATAAGGGCGTTGTCATTGACATCGCCGATGAGGATGGCAGAGATGAAGATAGAGCAGCATAGTTTAAGGGTTCTATTGATGCAGGTTCTTATCCTTCATCTTTGAAATTCGATGCAAGCAAAACCATTCATGCTTGTACCTTCTTCTTCTTCTTGGTTTGTAATTTTCAAGTTGAAATTTTTCAAATAAAATCCTTTAAACCCTTTTTGAAAACCAATGGAAGCAAAACCATTCATGGACATTGTGTTGGAATGCTAACAATCGAAGAGAAGATTGGGTTTGATTTGTTTGATGGAAAAAAAAGTGTTGATATGAAAATGAGAGCATTTTTGGAAAATCAATAGTAGTTTAGAAAAAAAATGTTAAAAGTTAATGTCAATAAAAGAGTTGAGTGCAAATTGAACAACAAGAGAAGGTTTGTTGCATTTTCAAAAATCTTGGAAGAGAAAAATGTAATTTGCCCAAAAATTTATGCCTCCTCAAGGACATGGTATTTGTTTTCACCTTCTCAAGATGCAGTCCTATTACTAGGCCAAAGATTCGCCATTTGTTTATCACTACAAGAAATACTCGAGTTACCAACAAATTTTTCTGTCTGTATTTTTGACGGATTTAGCAACAAAAAATGAGAAATTCGAGAAAATTTTTTTTTTGGGATTCATTCATTACCGAAGAATTTTTCTGTTGGTAAGATACGCGCCAAACTGAGACTAATATGGCGCACACATTACCGAATGATTTTTCTGTCAGTAACTCATTTCCAAATTTTTTTTTTTGAAAATTAATTTTACCGACAAGAAAATCTGTCGATAATTTTTGCAAAAAAAATTATTTAATAAATAAAATTATTGATGGATTTTTCCATTGGTAAAAATAATCTCGGAAAAATTTTTAAACATAAGTTATCGACAGAAAAATTCGTCAGTAATTTTTGCCAAAAAAATTATTTAATAAATAAAATTACTAATGGATTTTTCCGTACTTAAAAATAATGTTGGAAAAAAATTTAAAAAATAAGTTATGGACAAAGGGTGAAGAATATATTTTTTGTAAGGCGCCATTAGCTTGACATTACCTGTGGGTTTTTTTCCATCGGAAATTCAAAAATTTGCTGGTAAATATTTGTTGAAATGGACCACTTTTTGCCATTCATTAAATCTCTTTCTCTCTCTCATTTGGCCTCTCTCTCTCTGCTCCATCTTTTTCTCTCCGCGACCATAAACCCCTGCACAGCCATCGGCCCTCGCCGTATGCCGTTGCTCCGACCTACGTCGCGACCCCATCCCCACACGCCGTCTTTTTCTTCTAGTCTATTTTTCTTTCTCCACGCATCGCGATTGGCTGCGCTTTTGCCTTCTGCGAACCACCGATCACCCGTGAACCTCTGCCACCCACGAGCCAACTCTGCGAAGCACCGATCACCCGCAAATCCCCTTTCTATGAATTGCCGAACAGCTGCGAAGCCCTCTTGCGCGAAGCCCTTCCGCAAAGCAACCCCAGCCACAAGTCCAACCGCTGCCATTGTCGCCAGTAACGTCGCGCTAGAGATGGTAAGCCCTTATCCTCTCCGCCATTTCTCCACTGCTTACGCTGCTTGTATTTGTTTATTTATTTATTTTTGTGCACTTGGGTTCTCTTCCTTATTGATATTTGGTTTAGTTTGGCCTTTTCTTATTAATTTTGATTGCAAGCAATTTGGATTGACTTGGATTAAATTTGGGTTGTCATTTTCATGAACTTAAATCTAGCTAAATAATGTTTCTCTTAAAAATGTCAATTTGGAATTCGTGGCATAAAGGGACAGCCTCAGTTCTCAGTTGCAAGTGTTGCCACAGATGTGAACTCTGTAGAACAGGTAGGTAGGTAAGGGATGATCGATTTTTAAGGTTCGAATTTTATTCATTGTCTTTGACAACATTTTGGGCATCTGTTATGGACAAACTAAACTTTATGCTAAGAGAAACTAAGCTAGAGAAGAGAAAGCTATTCAATAACGTGTCCTTTCATGATTTGAAATTCTACATTCAGCTTATTTGTTAAAAATTAAATATCAATCATTATATTACAACTAGTTCTGCTCACTACACGAACTAACGTACTCTAGATAGTGACGAGGATATTTGGTGGAAGGCCAATGTTATAGAGACAAAGGAAGAACATGCTGCTAGAGCGATGAAGTTCATGAATTGGTATGATTTTGTTATGTTGATTGTTGATGATTCTTTTAACTTATAAAAAGAACCATGCATGGTGGATGTACTGAGTCATGACTCTATAGTCTACAAATTTTGGAAAGCCTAATTTGGCCTTCTCTTCCTACTATTAAGAGCCATGCATAGCAGAACTATATTACCTTGTTAAAATATTGAAGCCCAATCTTGCTACTATTGCAATACTAAATTTAAGCTTCTCAAACCTTTGTTGCTGGGAACCATTTATGAATTTTCTAGTCAAAAGTAATTAGTTTATTTATTTGATAGCCTTGTGATATTTCCAGCAAGTCATTCATTATACTACAATTTCTACAATTTGTGTCAATTTGTTAAAATTAAGTAGAAAAATACTTGTTGATCACTCTTTTATGATTATTAGCACTGGTATATTGGTATTCCATACATATTAGTTTAGATATCTAGTGATTATCAGTAGTTCAAGATTGATGTATTTGTCTGTGAAGAAAAATAAAATAATCATTGTCTTTCTTGTAATTTCCCATTACTTTCATCATGAAACCAAGTTACTGGAAATTGCAAAATAATGCGATATGTCATTTCTCAAGTTGTGTTTTTATTCTTCACTTTATTGCAGGTTATGGACAAGAAGAGAGAAAGAGATAGCAATTGTGACGCATAGAACATGTTGTTTTATATACTCTTAAGTGTATTTGGAAATGGCTGCTACCCTATAGTGAAGAAAGAAATATCCAAGCCATAAGCTCACAGATTCCTCATGTTTAATTATATTTTAGTCACATCTTTTCTAGCAGCTGAGTTGAACATGCATATTTTTCTCAAAAAAATATCTTGTTTTCGTCATGGGATACATGATGCTGTTTATTGGTATAATTTTTTCTATAAAACTCATATTAGAAGTTTATGTTTGGAAGATTATGTCTATAAAATTTCAAATTAATTTAAAATTATTTGATATAATCTTTATGTAAATAGAAACCAACGTAATATGTGCTTAAAATAAATGTGAATTAGAGATATATGATTACATTCTTATTCATAAAAAAATTATTGCATTCCTATTTATGTTTAATTTGCATAAAATTTGGCACAAATAATATTTATAGTAGGTAATTATAATTTAACACTTGAATAGATAAGAAAAAAACTATAGAAAATTATTAATAGTGTAACTATATTAAAAACTATAATAATATTGTTTTGTACTATTTGCTATGTAGTTGGAATTCAAACACACGGGCTATGCATGAGGTGACACACTGGATCCACTACTGAGATGATGTGGTCCGCGACCAAATTCACCTACTCAATGCAAAACTTTATCGTATGCAAGAGAAGAACGCGGAGAGACAGTGCTAGTTTCAGAAGATGCAAAAGAAGATGGAGGACAAGGAAAAGACCACAGTTATTGTTTTTTCTTTATTATATGTTGAATTTTTTATATTTGTGTCTGTATGCTTTCTGATATTTTTATTTATTTTACATTTTGAACTTAAATTGTGTTTTCTATTTATTAGGAATTTTTTTATAATTTTTCATTATTAAATATATTTATATATTTATGCTTAGCTTTAGATAGAATATAAACTCTTAAATGATCAAGTAACACACAAATAACTGAATATTTGTCAAAAAAAATTCATTACCGATGGATTTTTCTGTTGGTAAACTAACAAATAAAAAATTAAAATTTATGCAATTCTATAATTATCAATGGAAAAATCCGTCGGTAAAATAAAAATTCCTAAAAAAATTATAAAATTCAATAATTATCGACAGAAAAACCCATCGGTAATTTTTAAATTAATAAATTATTGACAGAAAAATCCGTTGATAATAAAACAAAATCTGTCCGTAATGCCTAAACCCCGAGGAATTTGCTGGCGAATTGTCCAACTCATTACCGATGGATATTTTTTACAAAAATCCATCGAAAAATCCGTCGATTATGATTTCCGATTACATTATTACCTGTGGATAAAATCCATCAGAAAATCTGTCTGTAATGAAAATTTTGGCCAGTAATTCAAAAAATCCGTCGGTAACAATATCTTTTCTGGTGGTGTATCAACTTATCTGCGAACAAGTTTTTAACTTAATCAATTAACATGGGTCTTGGGCCAGACCACTTCCAAAAGATTTTGTTAACTAATCATCCAATTTATATCCTAATTTTATTTATAAGACTTTCATACTAGTTGATAGTTGATTCAAATAGTTTTATTGATGTGGTAATAAATGGTTAAATATTTTTGTAAATTTTCTTTACACTCAGATACTCAATGCCCATCTAAATTAAATCCTATATATTTCTCATCAACTCTACTTTATACTTTTCTCACTCTAGCTCACTTATGAATCAGAATGTCTGACTCTTCTCTAAATACCACTCCGATGAATTCGATGAGACTCTATACACCTCAGTGATCAAAAGGACCAAAATTATCAGATCACAGCCACTGCGGTCACTTGCATTTTCTGGAAATTAACATTTTCACACTCATACTAGATTGTTGAAAAGTTGGAGTACCATGTAGTATTTCTTAGTAGAAATATGTACTATTTATCCTAAAGTAAGTTTTAAGAAAGTAAAGGATTGTATTAACGAAGACATGGTTTATTAACGCTCAAATTACTAAATAATACACTCCTCCTCTGCTGAATATAATTTTTGAGAACATAAATATGTTAACTATAATAATTTAAATATCTATGGTATACTTAAATTGCTTTAATCCAGAGTTGAAAACACAAAAATGATCGGTTGCGTTAAAAGTAGAATTTCAGTAAACTTTGCCTGTAAGATAAGGAATGCGAGTTACAGAATCCCCACTTTAGAAAACTCGCTATCTATCATGCACCTCTAACCCAAAATTGTACGTATATAAAATTCCTGTAAAAAAATTAAAGGCAAAGCATTATCCATGGACCATGATTTATTAATGGAGAAGCATTAACAATATTTGAATTTTAAGACCTTTTGTTGTGGATGTTTGATCATATAATTATGAAAACGACAAACAAAACAAGTAGACCCTTGTCATGAATCGCACAATTGGTTCTAACACCTCACCCAAAATTCCAAAAAATCATTGCACGCGTTGCCGGCCAGCCGTCGCATGCACTTGCATTTGCATTTATCTCTCTGGCTACGTAGAGATCCAACATCTTTACACTTACCAGTTCTATGATAGGCACGAATAAATCACCTTAATTTGGATCATATATTTACAATACAACGTACGACACATGTAAAACAAATATCTAAATGAATCCCAATACATAGCGATCTAGGCTAATTTCTCAAACGACAAAACGTTTTCATTTTTCCTGCATGAGCATGATATTTGGCCTTCAATATATGTATTCACTCTTTAATTTGTCGTATAAGCATCAATGTTAATTACCTTTTGCCCATTCGCTTCTTTATTGACAATGTATAATGTCATCAGGCTCCGATTCCAAGTACAGGCCAAACTACCAAGAACCAGTGGTCAACGCACCCAAAAAAAAAAAAGAATCAGTGGTCAATGGATGACTAGATAGGTGGGTCAGCTGCGATTGCGAAGGCGTTTTATAATTTCAAATTAAAATTAAAGCCATAACACATCATAACTTGTCAACAAGACGTAAGAGTTAGGGGCAAAAGAACACAATGAGTCTACTTGTTAACATTTTTTTTAAATTTAGATTATACCTTTTTTTCTCACTCTAATCAATCTCAGCTGAAAAAAAGGGGTTTGAATTGTCACTGTCAATGTCCGTCAATCCTATGTTTGGATAATTAGAGAGGAAAAAGAAAGAAAAAAAATCATTTTCATATTACTTTGATGAAGAAAAAAATATGATAATACAAAGAAAATGATATATTTTTTTCTTATTTAGTTAGAGAAAAAACTAAAAGGATAATATATTTTTTGTGCAAATTCATACCATATAAATACTGTATTTTCTCTTCCTTCTTTCTCATCTAGCCACGGTCTGTACTTTTCCTTTTTTTTCCTTTCTCCTCATTTTCTTGTATCCTTTCATCCACTTTTAATACTCTTTTGTGTCGCACCAAACAACATTGTCGAAATTAAAAAGAAAAAAAACTCATAATAAATACATTTTTACTCTCTTAATAGAAAAGAAGAATAGAAAAACAAAAAGGACAGAATTACTATTTTTAAATAAAATATTTCTTTCTAGTCAACTTCTGTTTAAAAGTGAGAAAAATTAAGTTACTGAATAAATTAAACTTCCAATTCTAGTTCCTATAAAAAAAAGTTCATTTCATGGATCCTCACAATTAAAAATGTAAAAATAAAGTAAAATAAAATAAAATCATAGCAGCAAAAGCTCCTCTCCCCTTTCTCTCTTCCATCGTCACACCTTTCGAAATAACTTAAGGGTGTGCAGCCCAATATAGGGGTTCGCCCCTTCTATTGAGGTTCTGGTGATCCCTTCCTTGATCTTGTTCTAATTTTTTTTTTTTCCTTATCCTATCTTCTCATTATATGATGATTGCTCGATGTTTTCTAGTAAATCTCTTGTGGAAACAGTCGTGTTGGATCATGAGAAGGAATATGAGTTTTTTTTTATCTCATTGTTTGCCACTTCTCATACAATAAAAAATTCAATTTTTGAATGGATTCTTACCTATGTCCAGATCTCATATAAATGAAAATTTTATTGATAAGGCCTTTTCTATTATAGTCAATATCTTATAATGAATAATTTCAACAACCTTAGGAGAAAAAGAGGCATTCCCTTATTACAGAGATGATACGATTTGATGATAAATATTGTTGTTATTAATATTATTGTTATTGTTATTATTATTGTTGTTGTTGTTGTTATTGTTATTATTATTATTTACCAATCTCAGTCTTAGGAGAAAGGCACGTTATTTGAAAAAATTAAAAATGGGAAAAAAAAACCTATGTTTGTTGAAAGTGAAGTTTGTAAAAAAAATGAAAAGAAATCCTTTTGTCTTGTATCCCCCATGTATGATGCATCCAAAGATTTTGTCGTTAGAAGTGGCCCCAGAATCAACAATTAAGGCCAGGGATCTGATGTAACTCACTTAACTTGTATTGTTCATCAATTTGTCCAAAATTTTTAATTGTGAAGCCACAAAAATATTTTTTGGTCAGTTTGTTCAACGTTGTTTCTATTAGAAAGCAAATTGATGGTTAACTTTAAGTTGATTTTCTAGGCAACAAAAATAATAAATCAAGGTATTTTTATTTTCTCTTTTCTTATTTTTCCCTAATTTTTGCTTGAAAGGGTAAGGAAGAAAGAATGAAATTCTAACAAATGTGTGCCAATGATTTATTTGTCTTTTTTTTTTTCAGTCAAGAATGTGTGTCAATGTTCGAGCAGGCAATATGGTCTGTGTACAGAAATGTAAACTAAACTTGCTTTTATTATTTGGGCCTCAAGTTAGCATAGAGACTACTGGGTCTAGAGAAATCCTATGCAGTCTGGGTGGCACAGTTACTGGGCCGAAATTTTGTTGCATGTTGGTGGGCTGGGCAGCCTTTACTCAGCAGGAAAAAATTTAAATTTCCACCAAAAGAAATTGGGGCCTAGCCCGAGGCAGCGGCAATGGCAATTCGTCTAGCCTTGAAAACAGTCTCTAGTCCCCTCCCCGATCTCTCAGACCCCAGAATTATATAAAAGGAAAATTGTAAATTTCATACTCTTTGGTTTATACCTTCAAACAATGATTTATAGAGGAATCAAACCTTCAAATAATTGTTTGATCATGTACAAAGAAAAAACAAGTGTTTGATAGAGAAAAACTAAAAGGAATTTTGTCATTTACTTCTCTCTTTTATTCTTAATATTTGTATGGAGTAATGCTATTTATAGATATAATTTGTGGGATACCATATCGATATATTATTATCTATCATTGAATGAAATGTGAGATCTAGATTAAATAAGGTCCACACTCTATCCAATAATAACTGAGAGCGTGTCAACATGATATTCTATAAATATTATGTGCAAATAATATTTCTCATTTGTGTGTATCTTTTACAACAGTGAATTTCAACTACTCTTCCCAGCCTTAGTGAATTCTCATTAGTTCATAAACTACATTCCGATAACTTTTGAAGTATATGATATGGTCAAGACACACCAGTCATTTGGTAACATTTACAAAGCATTGCTGGATGTATTTAAAAGAGTTGTGAATGAATTTAGCCACATTTTTTAATAAACATGGCTAAATTTATATATATATATATATATAGTCACATTTTGTAAATGTGGCTACGAACCTGAACAAAACCACATTAACTATCAATGCAGAAGCTAGCTTGATTTAATAAAGAGATCTGCTAAACAGCTTGAATAAATATAGTATGAATGCAACTGTGAAATTTTTATGGCCAATCACGTCTAAGGAGGGATAAAATGACAAAACTCACCAATCATGTCTTTTCGCACATGATACGAGTTTAAGAAGTGATTTAATTTACATCAAGCATATGTTTCGGTCATATTGCACAAAATTTGATTAATTTAGTTTATTAGTTTATTTTAAAATATCTTTATACTTGTTTTATTTTATATTTGTTAAGCTCAATTGTTAGAATAGTGATTTTGGTCTATTCTAGTAGGGTTATGAATTAGTTTAACCTAAATAAGAGGTATAAATACCTCCAAACTTGGTAGCTACCACTGGACTCAATGTCGATTTTGAATGAAATTTCTCTAGTTTCTTTTCAGAAACTTTGTTTATACAAGTGAGGTTAAGTGATTTCCTTATCTTGTTCTATCAGGAAGCTGAATAGGAGATTATAAGGTAGAGTGATTCCCTTGTAGTATTTTATTTGGTTTTCAATCCTATCTTCCATATCAGGTTTCTGGGTTTTGATATCCACGAGATTTCGCATTATTTGGTATTAATTTTAGGCATTAGATAAATTTTTATTTATCCATTTTTATTCTTTTTCTTTCAGTTCCAGCATCATCCTTGAATTTTTTTTTCTCTGGTTAATTGTTCTTTCCTGTCTTTCATTTTATTTCGATTTCAAAAAAAAAAAAGAAGAAGAAAACCTTACCTGTTCCCGTCTTCACGTACATCAACTTCATTGTTTGCCTTTTCTTTGTTTAGTGGCACAAAGCGCTACAGCAACAGCACAAGAGAAAAAACCAAAAAACAAAAAAAAGAAACAGGAGTGCAAAACAAAACAAAAAAAGCAGCGCTAAGAAAAAAATTCAGAATCATATTTCTATTTTTCTTTTCCTTTTTTTTAATCTTTTGGGTCCTTGAAATTTTTATTTTCTTTTATCTCTTCTAAATATTTTTTTTCTTTTCTTTTTATTTCATTTGGCATCATTATTTCTTTCCAATTCTTTGATTATTCTTTGTGTCATTTAAATTTTTCTTGGGACTTTATCTTATTTGAGTTTATTTGATTTCTAAAGTACAACATTTATAAGGGGTCCGGAGTGGTAAAAAGCAAGAGTGATGAGCACAATAGAGGGTAACAGCCATATTGAGTGATGCAAACACGAGTGTCCACTTTTGAGTAAAACATGTGAGTGAGTGCTTTATGAGATTGTCTCTTTTATTACTTTAAAGATTGTTCAAATGATTATTAATATATCTGGGAGAGGTGAAAATGCTGATAGAGAGAATGCCATAAAGCTCATGTATAAGACCATTAAACAAATGCATAGCAGATTAGATGATATCGAAGCGCAACTACAGGAGGTGTCGCAATCTACGTCCAAAGGAGGTATCAAGGCTATTCCACGGAACCGACATCGTCATAATGATTCTTCTCATAAGCAATTTGTGGGGAAGCTTGATGCAGCTAATTTTGTTCGACATAGGAGAGTTGAGGATACCATGAAAGAGAAGTATCCAAAATCACACAATGACAAAGGTACCTCTAATTCATCTTCTCCTACTACTACTCTGGGCCATTATGATGTTATATGCTTTCGATATTTGGGATTTGGTCCTTGTGCATATGATTGCCCAATCAAAAGAACCTTGGATGTTATAAAGGGTGAAATTGTGTTTGATTTTGAAGATGGTTATGAGTCTGTTGGAAGTGATGCTGCACCATCCTTAAAGGATTGCTCTGCTAATGATGAATATATTGACAATGTTGAGCATGGTGAACCTGTTGCTACTAGGCCTGCATTAGGTTTACAAGTTCATGAAAAGGACACCCTAGAACATAATGTACATATTATTATTGTGCCATCATCTCCCAATGAGGTGTATCTTGCTCCAATCTACAATCAGCAATATTCTCTTGGGAATTTAGAGCGTGAGGTCCTAGAAAATGAAGTGCAAATAGAGGCCACGAGAGAAAAGCATGCAGAAAAAGGCTCATTGGTGCGTGCAGCAGAAGTAGAGTGTGTGAGAAATGAGCAATGTGCTATAGTTGAGGGGATACAATGTTTATATGCAAAGGAGAAGCATTTGCATGGTGTTTTGTTCGTCATTCGGGCTTTTGTTCCAATTTGGTTCGGAAAAGTTTCACCGTCTGCTACTACATTTCATCCAAATTTTTCATGTCATTTTGTCTCTTTGTTGTAAGAATTTGAAGATGCTGTATTTGTCCCTGGATCATGTTTGGTGCTAGCAAGGACAACTAAATACGCCTACAAGATTCGAGGACGAATATTTTTTAAGGAAGGAGGGAATGATACGAGCTTAGGAGGTGACTTAATTTGCATAAGCATATATGTCGATCATATTGGGCAAACTTTGATTAATTTAGTTTATTACTTTAAATTTTAAAATATCTCTAGACTTGTTTTATTTTATGTTTGTTAAACTCAATTGTTAAGATAGTAATTTGGGCCTATTCTAGTAGGGTTAGGAAATTAGTTTAACCTAAATAAGAGGTATAAATATCTCCAAACTTGGTAGCCGCCATTGGACTCAGGTTTGATTTTGAATGAAATTTCTCTAGTTTCTTTTCAGAAACTTTGTGCGTACAAATGAGGTTGAGTGATTTCCTTCTCTTGTTGCATCAAGAAGCTGAATAAGATATTATAAGGTAGAGTGATTTTCTTGTATATTTTATTTAGTTTTTAACCTTATCTTTCATATCAATTGTGTTATAGAATTTTTGAATTTTAATATGTATGGGGTTTCACATCAGCACACTTCATACGAAAATATTTTCGTAATGACGAGTGTTTTCCTTTGAGCATAAAACAACACAGGTTTAGAAATTAGAACACGATAGAAAAAGTGACTCATGCAAACCGTACTATATATGAATATTTGCTCGCTACTCTTTGGCTGCGATTGGATGGGATTATTTGGGGCTAAAATTGCATTTTTTTCTAACCAAGAAAATCACTTTTTGTATATTTATATATTTTTTAAAAAATAATTATAATTTCAAAAAAATCAATTTCAGTTTTTTTATAAAATTTGAAAAAATAAATTCTTAAAAAATTAATTTTTAATATTTTTAATTATATATGAAATTTAAATTTCATAATATTTTTTAAAAAATCTAAAACGGTCCAGTTCATTAAGGCATATAAAGTTTGACGCTCACAATTTTATATTGTTAAATGCGGCATGCTTTTTATTATTTCGGCATAAAAAAAGATTGGGTTGGACTTTCATCACCAGTAAATAAAGTAAAATACTAAAAAGGGCCAAAACAGAGGCGCTGGCAAGTTGCAGGTAGTAACTGGGAATGGCTGGGATTCAGAAACCGACGGTAAGGCAAAGGAATCAGCCCTTGTTTTCTCAAAAGTTGAAAACTCAAATGGAGATGGTTCTATTCTATCCTTTCCAATTCATACGTCAAAATCCTCGTCAAAAAGCTTGAAAGACTGCCCAACCTTCCAAACAAAACACAACTATTCAAACGCACAGCCAGCAACAACAGCAAAACGGAGACCAAGCCAAAGATCCAATACGTGAACATAGAATGGAATAGTCTTTACTGTCCGTATATCTTTCCCAACTGGGACTTATCCATCACGCGTGACATAAAAAAATAACTTATTTTATTTACACTCATTTTACACTATATTAGTTTTTATTTATTTTATCTAATATTAAATAAAATGTGAATTGACACGATACACATTATGGGTATAAATAATATTTTTTATAAAAAATAGATTTTTGAAAAAAAAGTACTATTTGTGCACATTAACAAATGATATATAATAATTTAACAATTTATATTATTTAATTATCATATTAATAATCAATTATCAATTAACAACTGAAAACTTATAAATCATTCGCATTTTAAATAGCAGCATCTCTTTTTTATTTTTGATAAGCAACATATATAAGAATTGATATGGAAATTATAACTTATATTATTAAATTAATTTTATAATAACATCTCAATAAATATAACAGAAAAATGAATGTGTCTCCTCCAAAATAAGGAGGCCAATAAAGTAAGAAAATAATAAGTTAATAATCCTTCAATTATTTGAGAGAATACATGCAGAATGAAAGTTATTAATTCAAAATAAATTACCACTTTATCAACTTTTTCACTCTGAATGGTTTAGAGCTAGAAAAATTATCTCAAGCAAAAAGTAAAAGAGTTGTTTGGAATAATTTTTGTATTTTTTAAAACTATTTTGAAAACTATTTCAAATTAAAATTAATTAATTATAAACATGTTATCATATTTTTTTATTTTAAAAATAAAATTTCTAAAATATCTTTGAACTGTTTTCTAATTTTTACTTTTAAAGTGCAAAATTCATTTTTTATTTGTAAAATCAATTTTAAAAAATAACCAACCAAATAATTTCTTTTCATTTTTTATGTCACGCAACGATAAAGTGATAGAATACATGTTATTATTTTTGTACAGTCTGTTTTCCCCTCCTCCACGGTTTTGCCCATGGTTTCCAAAACCAGTGTTTATGTAGTCCTCAAAACCTGTTCATAAACCCCAACTCACGGACACACAACCCCATATTCAGCACAGACCACTGTCAACAACAACGTCACAAACACAACACATCACCCACTATCAACATCGTCGTAAAAGAGCACACCACAGACTTCACAATCAAATGGACGCAGCCACTCATGTGGGCTCAACGGCACGGCCCAGCTCGGCCCTGGCGCCGGTCCGCCCATCCGCCGCGGCCGGCACTCTGGGCCGCCACCTGGCCCGCCGCCTCGTGGAGATCGGCGTGAGGGACGTGTTCTCCGTACCCGGCGACTTCAACCTCACCCTCCTCGACCACCTCATCTCCGAGCCAGACCTCAACCTCGTCGGCTGCTGCAACGAGCTCAACGCCGGCTACGCGGCCGACGGCTACGCGCGCTCCAAGGGCGTCGGCGCGTGCGTCGTCACCTTCACCGTCGGCGGCCTCAGCGTCCTCAACGCCATCGCCGGCGCATACAGCGAGAACCTCCCCGTCATCTGCGTTGTTGGCGGCCCCAACTCCAACGACTACGGCACCAACCGGGTCCTCCACCACACCATCGGGTTGCCCGATTTCACCCAGGAGCTCCGCTGCTTTCAGACCGTTACATGTTTTCAGGTGAGATTGTACCTAACTCTAACCGTCTAACGGAATCTAACTAACTTCTGTTTTTCTGTTACAACTGATTATGATGATGGTGATGGTACACACTCATTTGGTCATTGTTTCCTTTCAGGCAGTGGTGAATAACTTGGATGATGCACATGAGCTCATTGACACTGCTATCTCTACTGCTTTGAAGGAAAGCAAGCCTGTTTATATCAGCATAAGTTGCAATCTTCCTGGGATTCCTCACCCTACTTTCTCTAGGGACCCTGTTCCATTTTTCCTTGCTCCAAAGTATGTATCACTTGCCTTTTTCTGTTTTGTTAATTGATCACCCATTTTGAGCTTAATTTTGATGTATTTTAGCACTGTGATCCGATCTTGTATTGACAGCTCATTTAGTGAATTAACAATCACATGATGTGCTAAATTCAGTGTTGAATGGTGTAGTAATTAACTGTATGCAAGTGTAAATTATTTTTTTGGAGGGAGAGAGTGTATATATCAGGATTGAGTTTTAAGTATTTTGTAATGTCTCATAGTTTTTCACTTATGATGTTTAATGTTTTTAATATCCTTTTTGGTTATAACCCATGGTGTTGTACTTATGATCTTTTATGATTTTTGTTTAATTTCTGCTGTTTTATTTTATATTTGTTCTTGCATCCACATTTAGCATTACTGGAAAAGTAAAATCTTCGATTTTATGCAGGGTAAGTAATCAACAAGGATTGGAAGCAGCAGTGGAAGCGACAGCTGATTTTCTGAACAAAGCTGTGAAGCCAGTCATTGTAGGGGGGCCAAAACTAAGGGTGGCAAAGGCACAGAAGGCTTTTCTGGAGTTTGCAGAAGCTAGTGGATATCCAATTGCTGTTATGCCCTCTGGGAAGGGGCTTGTACCAGAGCATCATCCACACTTCATTGGGACATATTGGGGTGCTGTCAGTACTACCTTTTGTGGCGAGATAGTTGAGTCTGCTGATGCTTATGTATTTATTGGTCCCATTTTCAATGACTATAGCTCTGTTGGGTACTCATTATTGATAAAGAAGGAGAAGGCCATTATGGTGCAGCCTAATCGGGTGACCATTGGCAATGGTCCTTCCTTGGGCTGGGTTTTCATGACTGACTTCTTAACAGCATTGGCTAAGAAGGTGAAGAGAAACAGTGCAGCTTTGGAGAATTACCGACGTATCTATGTTCCCCCTGGCCTTCCTCTGAGGCGAGAGAAGGATGAACCGCTTAGGGTTAATATTCTATTTAAGCACATTCAGGTAAGTTCTGTATATGCATTTAAAATTTCTGGTCAACTGGTTCTTTGTCATGGATTTTTCTATTTGTTGCCTTGCTCTATGACTAATATTTCATTCTAAAATAGTGTTTCAATTTCAATTTTATTTTCTTAGAACAAGATAGTTCATAATTGTGAGCATTTCCCCTGTTTAGGGATATAGCATCATGGGCTCTGCATATGGGGTTGTACCTATGAAAATTGAAAACCATTATTGGGCTCTACTTACCAGCAATGTTTGTAGGTCTAGCAGTGTTTTCATACATAACAAGAAGGCAGTAGTAACCACACAGCTTCACCATGCCATCCATCCTGTTAAATCATGTAGCAGTGCGTCTTCTAAGTTGCTTCACAGTTTGCTTGCATCTGTTAATTCTGAGTGGAAAAGAAGTATAAAACATTTCCCAGAAAAAGAAAACGGCAACAACTACTCTTCCCATATCATGCATAGCAATTTCAGATGATTCACTTTACAATACTAAATATGCTATTACCTGTGTGTGTAGTTCCCTTGCTTTAATATAGGGTGATAAGTTTTTTCCATTTACAGGAGCTGCTAAGTGGAGACACTGCTGTAATAGCTGAAACTGGAGACTCATGGTTCAACTGTCAGAAGCTACGTTTACCTGAGAATTGCGGGTAATTAACTGATTTCCAGTGTCTGCATTGTGCAATGTGCTAATTTATAGCCTGTGCGTTGTTGGTTAACATTGTGACACATGAATTCCATCTTTCAGTTATGAATTCCAGATGCAGTATGGTTCTATTGGCTGGTCAGTAGGCGCTACTCTTGGATATGCACAGGCTGCAAAAGATAAGCGTGTAATTGCTTGCATTGGTGATGGCAGTTTTCAGGTGAGTAAGATTATATGGATAGAAAGTATCTTTGAATCCAGAATTAATGATAATATGCAACTTTCTTCTTTTTCATAAAAATTTTTTAGGCATGTTGAAGGGGCATTTATTAAAAAAAAAAAGTATTCTGATAGATATATGACAGTCATTGCATCAAGTTAGTTACATTGGTATGTAATTGGTTTAATAAATTATTAGAATTGAAAGTGACTTCCTATGAATTGAGGTTATAGTTACTTTTAGTTCGTGATAACTCTCAAACATTACTAAATATCCATGACATTTGAAAATTATATGCATCAGCGCTCTCAATTTATTTTCGATTTGATGTGAGAAGCACTGGAAATAATAGTATTCCTCATTTAGGTGACGGCACAGGATATTTCAACAATGATCCGCTGTGGACAAAGGAGCATCATCTTCCTCATCAATAATGGAGGTTATACAATTGAAGTTGAGATTCATGATGGCCCATACAATGTGATCAAGAACTGGGATTACACTCGCTTTGTGGAAGCCATCCATAATGGAGAAGGGAAATGCTGGACTGCCAAGGTGAGCTTAACTTGAACAATTTATTGTGTGTTACTATGAGTTTATTATTTCGTTGAAGGTTTACGCATTATAATTTGTGCTAAGGGTAAATATTTATGTTTAATTGAACCTATTAAATTCTCATGAAGTGAAAAATACAGATAATGATGGGATTTCTTTTATTCTCCTTTTATTTCTGTATGGTAGTGGTCCTATCTGCTAGTTTGCATCACTGTGTAATCACGAATATATTTCTATACTCTAATATGCTAATTATCGGTAGCATTACATATCTGGACTGTGGTCAGTTGTTAGTGAAGATATTATGCTCTAGCCCCTGGACTAGACTAGGACAATCTAAAAATACACTAAAAAAATGTGGAAAGCAAGAATATATTTTAATGATATTTCAGGGAAATGCTGGTATTTATACATCAAAAAACAATAAGAAATGAAAAAGACTGGTGACTTCATTAACTGGAGTTGGCAATCTTGTGCTGCTCTTTGAATGCCTCAGATTTTCCATTTGTTAAGTATTTTGCTCGTGGTTCCAAAGTACTGTTATTTGTGCGAGTGTAGGTACGTACAGAGGATGATCTGACAGAAGCAATTGCAACAGCTACTGGAGCGCAGAAAGATTCACTCTGTTTTATTGAAGTTCTTGTGCACAAGGATGACACCAGCAAGGAGTTGCTAGAATGGGGATCCCGTGTTGCTGCTGCTAACAGCCGTCCTCCCAATCCTCAATAGAGAATCCACTCCTGATTATTGCTCCATGGGAATTCGTATATTTTGTTGTATTAGATTTCAACTGGGGGCCGCGGAAAAATGTGAAAAAAATAAAGAAAATAAAAAAAAGTTAGAATGACTGCCCCCCGGGGAGAAGGGGGGATGCTTGGCCTTTTCAGGGACTTGTATATTGTCCACTGCATTGATGCATTATGCTCTGTTGTAAACATAAACAATTGTTGCTTATAGAGATCCTCCTCGATTGCAATTTTTTTGTGAATGAAGATACAGCCATTGTATATAAATTTGGTTATTGTCCTAGGACAATAGAGACAAAGATACAGAAATAGTAGAAATGGAGACACAAAAAAAGATCATCGCTGTATCTCGTTTGATAGTAGTGTATAGGACATAGTTACATTCTTTGTATCGTGTTTGGATACATGAAAACAAGAACAAAAATACATAATAGAAGACTTCTTTACCCCTCATTTAACAAACACAAAAAAAAATGCCAAAGAAGATTTTGTCTCCTTTCACAATAGGTTTCTTCTCCCTTTTCTCTTAGTCATCATGTTTTGACATCACCCATTCTTCCTCCATTTATGGCAGTCCTCTTTCATGGTTTCCAGGTATTTTCTTTATCCACTTTGTTCTTCCATCCATGGCTTTTGTATCCACTTTCTCTTTGCCATCTAACTTCTTTTGTGTGACCATCTTTCCTTCTATTCTTCCTTTCACAGTGGCGACGCAACCATGGCTTGCAGGTGCAGATCATCGTCATCGACAGTCTCCACGGGTTGTTGAAGGTGTGGTTGTGGGAACAAGTTGATTCTACTCATATCTAATAGCGAGGAAAATCCTAGGAGAAGGTTTTGGAGGTGCCCTAATTGAATGTGAGTGTTGATTTTGGTTAGCTTTGAATTGGGAATGCACAAAAATTTTACTCCCTAATTTGTCTTATAGATGGGCTCGCACAAAAATCCTATTCTAAAATCCATACATCCTCCAATTCTAGAAATTTTATTAGATGAAATTACTAGATGAAATTTTATTTTGGCTAGCTTTTAATTCGAAAGTGAATATCAAATGCTTAGAAGCTAAAAGCAGTGAATCTCAAGTTATCTGTCTGTGGTGATATGTAATTTGCTTGCTTAATAGAATGAGATATTCATATAATCAAGATTTTCACTTGACTGAAAATTGTTTATACTCTTTACAGATCCTGAATAGTTGTAACTTCATTAACTGGGCTGATAAGAAAGAAATATCGAAGATTGCAACTACTGCAGCTGAAGTAGCTCAATCTTTCTTTGCATCAGATTTGTTACATCAGATTATGAAGCTTAATCAAGATTTGAGGGGAGGAATGTACTCTTGATAGTTTCAAAATGCACGTTAACCTTGAGCCCATTCTTCCACGTGATATCAAGTACCTCTATACGGCGCTAGAAACCTTCGGCCATTTGTGTAACCATCATCAATTAAATAATAACTACCAATAAATCAAGAGAGAAATCTTATAAGTAGTGGGGAAATGTAAGTAATCTATTTTTTTTAGTTATTTTTTAGACATACCATATGGAATTTTGAGGCTATTACGTCGTGTAATAGCATCTCGGAGTTTTCTTGAATCAAATACTGATCCTTCTCAATCATTAAGTACATACACAAAATTTATGTCTCGATTGCATACTCCCAAGACATTTGTAGAAATTTACCCTTTCTTGTTCAGAATTTGGGTTTATCAGCGTCAGGAACAGTCACATCTATATAAATGTCATTTAATGCTCCTATGCAACCCTCTAAATCACAAAATTGAAATTTTCATAGCTAATTGTATACATATTTACTAAGTAATGTAAACTGTCAAATATACTTCTATATATTAAAGCTACCTTAAACCATTTCCATTTGAGATCTACACAATCCTCTAGAACATGTTTAGCCTTGGCAAACAAAAGGCTTTGCACACATATGACCAAGCATAACACCTTGTTAAAATATCTACTGATAGTTTCTCCTGACCTATAGAATCTAACTTGTAGATTGCGATTCTTTTTATGTTGACTTAGTATAATTAAAAAGGTTACAATTTACTCAGGTATGCTTACATGACAATCTTTGGTTAACCCATCCTGAACCTGAAGCAGCTTACACAATATTGCAAATGCATTTAAATTCACCCTTAACTCCCAAATACAATTCCTATCACCCAATCCAATAATGCGCTCTAATGCATCTCATCTTAATGGAACACTATTAATTCTTTGATTTAGTGTCAAAGAATTATGGCCTATTCTTCTATTCCTAGAGTACACAAACAAAGTAACTAATACAACTAGTATCAATGTGTCAAATTGAAACCTCATCAGTGAATAGCAAGCAACATATTGTTTAATTCACTTAGAACAATCCATTCCTTCCTATAAAACAACAAAATAAACATATTGTATTAATTTAATAATAAAGCAAAAACAAAGATAAGCTATGATAGAAAATTCCTTATTAAAACTTGAAAAACATTTCCGTTCATATTAGGCATATATTACAGAGATTAATAGCAACAACCATGGGCATAAATCAAAACTTCATGATGGATTAGCCATACAAAGGGTAATAAGAAGGCATACAACAATGAGTTATGCTCAATGCTACCTAGTTGAAGTTCAAGAATGCATATTTGAACTCATTAAATTAAAAGAAAGTACAAATAACCAAACTTCCTCACTCTTGAAAATTTATACCAACCAGAATATGACAGCAAACACATGGATTTGTAGAGAAAAGAAAAGAACAATAAATAAAATATATATATATTTACCAAACAGCAAATAATTATAGAGACTACTCATAAGTAAAAGGAAATTAATCAATAAATAGAAATAACAAACAGAGATAGATGACCAAAAAATAAAAAAGGAAAGACAATCGTGAGAAGCTGAGTTTTGTTTTGCAAATCGAAGGGAAGAAGTCATGTGATCCTCTTGAAAGTTGAGTTTTGTTTTGCAAAAAAAAGGAAGCAAATCGCGAGATGGAAGCGAAGATCGAAGTCAAGATAGAACGAATCTGAAAGTGAAGATGGAAGCCAAAGACAGAAAAGAAGCCAAATGTCTTTGCATGAGATTCACAACGATGGCAGCGAAAATCTCTGAACATAGCATGAAGGAGAAGAAAGAAGCAGCTTGGTTAGGTTTAGAGGGGATTAAATCTATGAAGGGCAAACAATGTCAATTTGAAACTAGTATAAGGGTAAAATTGAAAGAAAAGTTATTAAGCTTTTTGTCCCTGAACTCAAAATCCCGTGTCTCTCTCAATCCCCACTTTTTGGGAGGACAGTAAAATGCCCAATATCTGTCTCAGGACATGGACATTTTCCCTTGTTTTGTGCCTGTCTTTTCCTTCAAATATCTTTCTGTCTTCACTGTTCCTATTTTTCCCTTCAAATATCTTTCTGTCTTCATTGTTCCTGTTTTCCTATCCTAAGATAGGAACCAAACCCTGCCTTTGTGTGCCTTAAAACCAAGATTGAAAATTGAGCAAGGTTATGTTCCCTCTTCATAAAGTGGACATGGATGTCTATCCAAATTGGCATTTAAGTTATTCCATTCATAATAATAAAAGTAAGCTAAATGTATTAATTAGAATTCCATTTTATGACTATAATTCTAATTCTATATGTTAATTCAAATATAAAATTTGGAACCTAATTTCAATTTTAAGTTTTAATTTCATATATGTCCGATTTCATATGTCAAACGGGATATTAATGATATTCAAATCAAGGTTTGACAACCATGTGTTTAGAAACTCGTTTTTGTTAAGTAAGCTGTTGTTTACTTTCCGTGCCATGTAAAACTTTCATTATAATTTTTTTACTTCCACGTTTTCTTTAAAAAAAAAATCTAGTTTTTAAACGTTTAATTGAACTACTTTTGCAATTTATTATTCTCATATTTTATTTTATAATATCTTTCTAAGGGTATCTTTTATGAAAATATTATTATTAAACAAATTATAAGTTTAAAATTGATGCGTTGGTAGTATTAAATTTATTATATTATTATCTAAACAAAAAATTTTATATTCATTACTTTACATGCCATGTATATGGAAGGATTTAATTGAATAATAGTATTAAAAAATGTTATACTATCAATATATTAAAATTAAATCTATAAATGATTATGTAGGCTCATAATATTATTGTTTATTTATAAAAATTATCACATGATTAATCAATATTTTAAATTATGGTTTCTTTAATAAAAAGTTTTAAAAATAATTTCATTTATATAATTTATTAAAGGGTAAAAAAGTTATGAAACAAAACAAAAGATAACATCAGGATTATAATATATACTTTTTTAATGTAATTTCACACATAAAAGTAATTTTAATTAATATCATTCAAACTATATCTATTTTGTCAAACTCATTTTAAAGCAAAGTGTTTTTTTTTAATATAAATCATATTATACACTTATTTTCAATATTAATCAAAGTATTTAATTGGGATATGTTATCGTTATAAAAAAGTTTTGCATAGTTATCTAATTATACAATAATATATTAATAAATATAATTTTATTTTATTTCTATTATTTAAAAATTTATATAGAATAAGAGATTTAATTGGATAATAATATAAAATTCTTTTAGAGCATAATTGAATCAAAATTAACCTCTAAATCAAATTTATAAAGTCCAATCTAAATAATGCAGCCGGCGTCTATCCGTTCGTTTCATGCGGACCCCATTAGGGGAGCAAGTCATCAATATCATGCGGAAAAGAATGAAAACAAATGAAGCATGCGCTTCGGTTTCAAGTCAGAGATACTCTGCATCAAGCTAACTTCGCTTTCTCTGTTGGGGAGTGCATACCACATGCTCCATCCAATGGCTGCAGCCACCCAATCCCAACAACGGTGGAGTATTGCAACGGTGGCAGTAGCGGTGCTTGTTGTGATTGGTTCGGGGCATGTCTCGGTCACGTGCAAGGCATGCCCCTACACATCCATCTTCAGCTTCGGTGACTCCCTTGCCGACACTGGCAACTTGTATTTCACTTCTCCGCAAAACCATTGCTTGTTCCCTCCCTATGGCGAAACCTACTTCCATCACCCTTCTGGCCGCTGCTCCGATGGACGCCTCATCATTGATTTCATAGGTATCGCTACAACCCAATTACCCATATATCTTATTTATTTATTTATTTTTTTCTTTCTATCTTATATCTAATTATTATTAATATTATTAATTGTCTCTGTGGTTCAGATATAGCCTACTAAAGTATTAGTAATAATATGTATTCTATTATATGAGTTATATACATAAGTGACATACTGTGATATATACGATGATTGGCCTGATGAGCTAGCATCTTAGTTATTATTAATCTTATTAATGGGTCTTGGGTTGTGCAGCGGAGGCTTTAGGAATTCCGTTGGTGAAACCGTATTTGGGAATCAAGAATGGTAAAGTGGGAGATTGGAACGTGGATCAGGGAGCAAATTTTGCTTTCGTAGGAGCCACAGCCTTGGACGCCAGCATCTTTGAAGACCAGGGTATTCATGTTCCTACCAACAATTCTCTGTCAGTTCAATTGAATTGGTTCAAGGAATTGCTCCCTTCGCTCTGCAATTCTTCAACAAGTAAGTCTGAGATTTCTATCAAATGCCTGCGTAGATCTACATCCACACACAAATTGCTCATTTTTGTTTATTTATTTATTTATGAGTATAATTGTTAGCTGGAGAGAACTAGTGACAGCTACTACCTATCAACAAGGCGTGATCAAAAGACTAAAAAACAAATAAACAATAAAAAAGGAGCCATGATGAATTGGCTAACGATTATTAAGTGTATAGAATAGAATATGTCATTTTGTACATAGGGATGAAAATAGGGCCGGGTACGCTATGCGTGCACATCACGAACTATCAAAAGCGTACCAAAGAAAAATCCGGAGCAAAAAAATTTATAATTATTTTTGTAAATATAAGCACCACTTCAAAGAAAACTACCAAACTAAACATTAATAAGATACTCATACGATATGCCATGTCTCAAGGTGATGGACTCAGCGACCTACTTTGTTTTTTTTTTCCTTTTCTAGGTCAATTTTCGTGTTCTGGTTACTCTGATATTATAAAATATAGGTCTCGTGGAAAGCGTTGTGTACGCAGAAAATATCATTGGATCCGTCCGATGGTAAATACGTTATTGGACAATATGGTGGGTAGACTAATGTATCGCATGTTCGGGAGCTAACCCAAAAACATACAATAGTATTTTCCCAGAAAGAAAGTAATTTTTGGAAAATAAATATATTTAGTAAAAATTCCAGAATAGATGATAGAAAATAATTTTTTTATTGAAAAGTAACTTATAATCATAAAAAAATTTGTGACCCCATAAAAAAATTTGAAAATTTTAAATATAAGTAGAAGTTTATTATTTTAAAATTTTGATATTTACCAAATTAATCTCAAGTATCGATTAACTATTTATAATATAAAGTAAATCGTTTCATATATTTTTTAGTAGCACAAAAGTAATTTTTCCATACAATTCAAACAAAATATGCAACTTCATTACCTAAAAAAAAAAAAACACAAAATATGCAACTTCAAACTTACTTTTGAGTTAATACATCAAAACATAATTTGATCTTCGCATAATTTATTATATAAAAAGTGATTATATTCAGAATTAATTATTAAAACTTTCATAATTTTATTATTTGTATTAAAAATTGAATTTAGTATTGATATGTACGAGCATCCAATTATATGTTGATCCATTAGTTAAATATTTGACTTTCATATCTATTATCTCAAAAATCTCAAAAATAATAGCATATGATAGATTTCAAGTGTTTGTTTCAATAAAAAAGAATGTTTTGTACTAATTCTAAAGACAGGGTCATCATAAAAATAATTTTAACGGCGGATTTTTTTTCCTCTCTCTTTATTTTTGCATTTGATTTATCATAGTTATTTTATATAATTTTTTATAAGTTAAATAAGCTAAAGAACAATTAATCTTGCACAAAATTTATTTTTCAAAACCAAGCTATTACATTATTTTGAGATATGAAATTTTTACACTCATCCGATTACCTGCTACAAAATTTTATTGATAGTTCTTTCCCAATTTTAACCTTATGTGAGTTATGTTTATGAAGGAAATAAGTGATAAAGATAAGGTTGAATGTGTGTCTAAATGTACGACATTTTTGTGTAACTTTGCAATGTTAGAATTCAAAATCTTCAAGTAAAACGGACAAAATAAGATACATACGCATATACATTAACAGTAAGAAAAAACACCCATTCTAATTCATTTATTAATTGATATATAAGTTTTTGTGGATCATTATTGTCTTCCACTTCTCTTATATTTTTAATGTAATATCTTATTTGTCAATCAATAAATGGATTTTATTTTGTCCTAAAAGTATATAAGAATTTCTCACAAAATAGTTAATATACAAACACAATCCTTAATGCAACATTCTATCATTTTAAACGTTTTATTACAAAAAAAAAGCATAATTTCATACATAGATTGTATAAGATGATTGAAAAAAAAAACTATAGCCATTGCTATTTTATCTTTAATAATTTCAAGCACACATATAAACGTTAATTTAGAGAAATAAAAGGAAATATCACTCGGATAGGTTGGGGTCTTCTCTATTCCTAGTGAGGTACTAGCACTTACTCCTAATTAAACTTTTCCACACACGAAAAAAAAAGGGAAATAAAAGGATCATGAATCTGGAAATTATGGTCTCGTGCCCTAGAAATCCAATACAACCCTTTGATGCATCCAGTACTTCCTATTTTTAAGGACAGGGTTTAATATTTCAGGCTGTAAACAAGTTCTTGGGAACTCATTATTTATAGTGGGAGAGATTGGAGGCAACGATTTCAATTATCTTTTCTTTAAACGAAGGGGTTTAGCAGAGATTAAGTCATATGTGTCACCTGTACTCAACGCAATCACTTCAGCCATTAGTGTAAGATTTAATTCCTATGAATCTCTTATTAATAATCTATTTGCCATTTGGTTTTCCATATCCCGGCATGAACGAGAATTGCTTGTCCCAAATCATGTCTTATTTTTTGTTTGGTCAATAATTTATTATCATGTAAAAGATAAGAGTACGTTTAACATGATAATAAATTATTGATGAGATTAGAAAAAGAACATAATTTGATGACAGAACAAGTGATTTCCGTCCATCAATCAAGGCATACCCAAATCATTGACTAGTTTGTACTTTGCGTCTCTACAGGAGTTGATTGATCTAGGGGCTCGCACGATCGTGGTTCCTGGGAATTTGCCAATAGGATGCAGTGCAAAATATTTAACAATATACGAAACCAAAGATAAGAACCAGTATGACTCATCAGGGTGCTTGACATGGCTAAATGAGTTCACTCAATATTACAACCAGAAGCTCCAAACTGAAATAGATAGGCTTCGAGGACTTCATCCTCATGCTAATATCATTTATGCCGATTATTACTATGCTACATTGCCATTATACAGTGATCCCGCAAAATTTGGTATTCAACCGACCTCTCAACTCCTACCAGTAATTTAGTAGAACTTTCATTCGTATTATGATTTCACAGTGCCGCCACACTTCATACTTAAAGCAACTCCACAACACGTTGCTTCAAAACTAGCAACACCGATGTAATTATGTATTATGATTTGTTATATTTTGATGGCAATGCAGGCTTTACGGGTCTGAAAATCTGTTGTGGAAATGGAGGTCCATACAACTACAATTCATCAGCGTCTTGTGGGAATCCAGGTGTGGTTGCTTGTGACGATCCTTCCCACTGTATTGGGTGGGATGGCGTTCATTTGACTGAGGCCGCATATAGATTGATTGCCGAAGCTATAGTTAACGGACCCTACTCTGTCCCTAATTTCAGTGCCTTGTGCTTCATGAATGAGACCTTTGGATATTTCGATAACCGCACACTTCTTTCTTATGAAACGAAATAGAATCACGAGGCAATGCATATATGTTTGATTTTCCTTTTCTTTTTCCTTTATAATGTTGGAAACATTGACTCACATGTATGTCTTAATAAGATACCGAATGATTTTATTTATGTATTATTGAGACGTGTATTTAATAAATATATCCTGAGATGTGTATCCTTAAATTTGAGAATATTTAAAATTAAAGATATTTGAAATCTGTTAGAATATGAGAAATTTAGTGAACAATGAAATCTAACGGATATATGAAGTCTAATAGGATATAAAAAAATCTGTCTAGATTTGAAGAATCTATTAAGATTTGAAGATATGTTAGGATTCTTGGATATTAAAATCTTTAGTTATAATAAGATCAATGGTTTAGATGTGCAGTAGTGTAAGAGAACAAGTTAAACTGGTAGAGTTTGTTTAGAGAGAAGGTGTATAAGGTAGCTTTGACTCGGGTATGAGAAAATGAGATTTTTGTATTGTTTTTATTCTCATGGTAAAGATTTTTGTACTATGTTATATATATGATTTGTTAAACCATGTCAAATTATTGTGTCTCTACATTTATTATCATTTTTTTTATCCCTTTATGTTTTTATACATTTATTTAATTTTATTAGATACACACGAGTTTATTTGTGGGACTCATTTTACTGTGCCATCCCCAACCTATAATACTAGTGAAAGAGGTCGTCACATAATATCACTTGAACACAATCCTATTAATATAGTACGAACATATATAGTTTGTATTGATGTAAAGGTTGTATTGATGTAAAGGTAAGTGGGTATTATTAAGGTATATGTATCAAGGTGTAAAAATGCTGTGTATACATATGAGAAAGATAGTGTTAATTTGGTATCATAGCACTTATTGCAACGATGATGTTGCTGGAATTCACTTGTCAAATACCAATTGCATTTGTCAATAAATAGAGCTTCATCAAAATAACAAATTATAAAAAATAACTATTTATTATAGTATATTATAATAATTTATTATGACTTTTCATTTTGATGAAATTCTATTGATTAATGGTATGAATTGTTGTATATTGTATTAGATTGGTGTTTAGCCATCATAAAAAAAGGGAAAATTATAATGACCTTTCCTAAAGTTTGGTGAAATTCATTTCGGCTCTTCTCCATTTGTTCGGATAATACTGATCTCCCTTGGATGCACTATTTATTGTGTGATAGAGGGAAGAGCGGTGTAATAATTTTACAAATTTAGAAAAATCAGTTTAATAATTACATGAATGCATAAACTTTTTGAGTAAATTTTACAAATAAATTGAAGATAAAGCAAATTTCACCAAACCACAAGAGAAACCAATGTACTTTATCCTTAAAAAAAAAAAATATATTGATGTTTGGCCGTTTTGCTGTCAACAAATTCATTCATGCAGCCAACTGAAAATATTTAGTAAAAAATATATTTGCCAATTTTCAACATGGATTTAGTTTCAAAACCAAGGTTTGAGCATCTAAGTAGAAGTAAGTTTTTGTTAAATTTGTTTGTTAAGTGCTTCTTTTGTTTTTATTTATTTTGTTTCCAGACAAAAATTCCAAAATGTTTTTTTAAATTTTATGTCGAATAAATTGATCATTCTAAAAAAAGTATAAAAGAAATATTTACCAATTAAAAATATTATACAAATTGGTTTATATGCAAAAATATCCAAAAGAGTCTTTGTCAATTTAAAATATTTGACAAGTTAATCTTAAGAATCTATAATTTGAACTCTTCACATTTTTTATGGACCAATTTGTCCTATATGTTTAGATTTGAACAAGTAACAGTAAAAAAAAAGGATCAAATCATCTTAGATAATTATAACTATCCATCATGATTTGATACTTTTTCAAATTTTTATTGATTGACAAATATTAGTATATAAAAATTAAACTCATTTATTAAATTATATTTAGAAAATAATGAAATAAAACAAAAGATAACATATATATACATATATATATATATTATAATTAATATTATTTAAATAACATGTATCCGGTTAAACTCATTGTCAAAAGCATATTTTTTTAATAGTATAAATAGTTTAATTTCCATGCAAAAATTAGTTTTGCTTATTTAGCAAAATATGATTATATGCACTAACAGTGTAAAAATCTCACACTATCATCCAATCAAATTATTCCATTTGAATGACTTTGCAATTAGTGGATGTGGAATTCAACTGCTTTTGTTAATGTCACAATATATGATTGGATAACAATGTAATTTTTTTATATTGCCAATACACACAGATTAAACTCTTATATTAAGTATATTTTTAATTAAATCAAATTTGGATTTAATTGGAATGTATTAATGGTGTAAAAGAGTTTTTCATATTCATCCAATTATGTAATGACATATTAGCAAATATAATTACTTTCAATCTTATTACTTGAAAAGTCATTTAAAAAGAGAAATATGATTGGATGAGAGTATAAAAAATAAAAATTTGATAAAACTATAGGAATGGATAGATTAATTGAATCTAATTTTTATAACTGTATCTGTGAAGCTTGAATAGAGATTAGCATGAACAGGAAGCAAACACATGTACTTTAATATATTTTCGGCATGATGCATGGAGACAAGGGGACATGAAATTTCAGGATTTATGTTCTACATTGAGCCCGTAGGGACACCAATTACTGTTTGACATTCAATTTGAATCAATCAAATACATGAAAAATAGACTTTAACTTAATTAGATCTAATCTGAATTTCTAAATAGTAATTTGAGCCAAAAATATATATTATCTAACATAGATATTTTTTTATGTTCTTATTAATTTCATCTTCTTAAAAATTTGACTTTTTATTTGACCTTGTTAGTTTGAACAATTTGGTCATATTTAAAAAGAAAAACATATACTCTTGAATATGTCAAAAGAAATCTAAAAATATCAAAATATTATTTTTAAATTGATTAAAAAACTTTTTGAATAAATTAAAAAGTATATGTTTAAATAGGGTAAAATATTTTTATTATTATTAGACTTTTTAAATTATAATATTAATAATAAATAAGTCAATTTATTGGATCTTGTTCAGTTAAAAAGGCTATTTTAAAAATCTTATAGCCTGACTTATTTCCTTATCAGTTTAGACCAAATTACGTAGAATGTACTTTCACTGCTAGCTAAGATTGAACTGGGTAGGCGTGGTTGCAGCATCAAGGCTACCAGTTTCACTGTTTGTATTAAATGTTGCATGCTATTTTTGTCAGTGAGGATTTGGATATCGTATTAAATGTTGTATGCTATTTTTGTCCAGGGGGCTTTGGATAGTGATGGATATGTACCCCTAAGCCATTAATTTGTGCATCCCTTTCTACCGTGCAGACATCCTAGCCAAGAAGGACCGTCAATTGCATTCCGGTCTTCATGTTTTCTCATCCTTGCCTAGCTATGTTTCTATTGCTGTCCATGCTGACTGTGCTGGTGGGTAGTTGCGACTAATGGTGCGTTTGGGATGTGATTTTAAGAATCCAGAATTACTTTTTTCTACTAAAAAAAATTACTATTTAATATTTAGATAATTTTTGAAAAATAATAAGAATTATTTAGAATTTTAAAATATAGTTTTTGAAAAAAAAATTAAATTTTAATTTTTTTAATTATATAAGTTTAAATTTTATGATCATTTTTTGAAAATTTGAAATCAATGCACCCTTAGTGCTTTTTTTTTTTTTTCCCCGCAACTCAAAAACCAAACTATGTACATATAGATTTGTGAGGTCTAGGCATGTCATGTATGTAGCTCATAAACATTGTTCAGTATATTTGCATACTAAACAGTTTTTTTTTTTTCAAATTATATACATATAGATTTCTATTTTAGTATCTATAAGATAGTGGTATCCTTATTTTTAATGATTGTGATTGAATCTTTATTTTTTTATATCTTAATAATTTAGATTAATAAGACATATGAAATAATTTTAGCCACAACAAATTATTAGGTTTGGATACTTTTAAAATTTAAAAGGATGTCAGAACCCCCAAATTATTAGGTTTTGATATATATATATATATATATATATATATAATAGTTTGACAATCGTCTTTTAATAAGTTCTCAAACTTGAATTTTGAGAGAATAATTAAATACTAAAAAAGTTCTGTCATTTTTATGAATTGATTTAATTCAAACTAATCAATTGAAATTAAAATGTAATTCCTACCTTGTAAAATATTTATTAAATTTAAACAAATATAAGTATAAAAAATGTGATACATAATATAATAATAGAGTATTTTTATATAAAATAATAATATATGAACTAATACTCACCTCATCTTTAAATAACTATCTATTTTACAAATGGATTTTATTTATTGCTATCCATGCTAACTTTATTAAAATATAAAATTAATAGATAATTTAAAATATAAGTTTATCTAGAAGTGAATAATTATTCTAAAAGAACGAGGGGAATACATTTCAAAGAAGGGTAGTTTAGAGTACAAAAAGACATAATAAAAAAAAACAAAAAGACAAAAATATGTTTTCATTGGACGTTGTGCGTAGATGATGTCAGTATTTTACCGGTAGAAAATGACATTTTGTTATAAAAAATGTGAATGTCTCATTAATGAGTTGTGAGATCGCTTTATCCCTATTAAATTAGTTATAATTCCCATTTACTTGACTCAATAAATTTATCTAATAATAAAAAATAAATATTAAATAAGATATTTATTTTTAAAGAGAAAAATTTAAAAACTCTTTATTTAACTTTATCTCATATGTACTTTGATATTATTACTTTAAAAATGTATAGAATAGTTCTTAAATTTTTTGGTATGTATACATTAGTTCAATATGCTATTAGATGATTATTTTTAATGTGAAAAATCTAAAAAATTCTTTAATTTTCAACTTATATGTATTTTTATCTTATTATTTTTTAATATTTAAGGTTCCCAAATAAGATTGTAAACTCCAACGAATAATTTTTTATTAAAAAATGAATATTCATTATTGAATTACAGTAGTTTGCAAATATCAAAAGTTTAAAAATTATTTTATATGTTTTCAAAGTAATATGACTAAAGTGCATATGAAATAAAATTGAAATGAGATTTCTAAATGTTTCCCTTTTTAAATGCAAAATAGCATCACTTTTATCGTTATACAATTTTTATAGACGTACGCCATTGAGTTGCTTGAAAATTATGGACAAGCAAGTTAAGATGTTTTCTTTTTCTGGTTATTTATAAGGATATTATTATGAGGAGTAGTGTTATTTATATACCTAAAAAATAGATGTTTACAAGCATCCATCCAAATCCAATGCTGGAAAACAATAAATTTTATCTTTAAATATGGGTTATACAAAATTCAATAATAGTAGATTGAGTGTCAACACTAAGATTATAAACAAACAATATTATAAACAAACAATATTTCTCTTATTATGAAATTATTTTTTAAATATTGTTGCAGGTAAAATACATTTTGAATAAAAGTCCTTTTAACTAGGAGTTTTGCTATATCCTCCTAATAATCACCCTACAAATCCTTTTAATACTAAAATAGGTAAAAGAGTAAACGTATTCAATGTCTTGAAAATTTAAAAAGTAAATAATACTTGTCTTATTTGTCATATAAGAAGATTTATATCCATATTTAGTATAAGGATTTATAATTTTTTTAATTATTTAAATCTTGGTAGTTGAATGATTGAGGATTTTGACGACATATCTAGTGAATTTGTGTGTGAAAAAAATTAAGACTCATATTTTAAAGGCACTAATTAAGGATACTTTAAATGGTAAATTTTTAAATTTTGTGATGGACCATATATGTTGAAAAAATAAAAATGCATTTTTCTAAGATAAATTTTCCTTTTCTACTACCTTAACTATTGCTTTTAGATATAGCTGTTAAAGTGGGCCAACCTGAATGAGCCAAGTTAGCCCACCATGTATCACATGCTGGAATGGCAAATTCAGGCTGGCTCATTTTACTGGCGATCCAGGAAAATGCTGGCCTGACTCGACCAATCCAAGCTAATAGGTTATCCTAGTTGACCTACCAAAAATTAAAACAATAATAAAAAATTTAAAAAATCTGAAACCATAGTCACTAAAAAAATATGAAAAGATCATTAAAAAGTTTTAAGAAAACTAAAACATTTATCCAACTTGAAATATATAGGAAAAAAATAGAGCAGAAAATAAGAAAATGTTTTAAATCTCAAAACACACAAACCCACAAATAAAAAGGAAAAGGAGACCGTGAACCACTGAATTGGTAGAAGCTGAACTCAAACATAGAAAAGGAGGAGTTGCGATGGCACCATCCCTAGCAATAGAAGCAGAACTCAAGTGCGACGAAGGAGGAGGAGAAGCGGCTGCAGCCACATGACAACAAAAGCCAGAAGCAAAACCGCAGAAGGAGGACAAGAAGAAGACGAACAATAACGAAGAAGGGGAGTCGCTGTAAGTAAAAGAAGGGTTGGCATTGCAGAATCGCGCAGGTAGAGGTGCAGAGCGGAAGCATGCGACAATGAAAATAGTGGGAAAAAGGAGAGGGGTTAGGGTCCTTTTCCAACCAATGTCTGTGGAATTGTGTTGTGTCTTTTGAGTTTTAACTTTAGGCTATGGTTGAAATTTTTTTTTTTAATGATGAAAAGGAATGACTCATAACAGAATAGAAGGGAGAAGAAAAGAGGGGAGTGGATAGAAGTGTGCTATTCTATTCTTTGAAAGTTTAGTAAAGAAAGAGAGAGGAGTCTTTCTACTCTTATTTGGTAGTGTCAATATATAGAAGGGAATGGAAATGAAGGGATTTTTCCAATTTTATCCCTTTATGCAATATAAATAATGATCAATTTGTATTTGTATGAGTATAAAATAGTAAATTAATTATATTTGGAAAACTAGTTTTTTGTGTCCCTCCTTGACCCTCCAAAATGGAGGGACAATAGCGTTAAGAATTAGGAAGGGGGACTTCTACTTCCTTCTTGACCATTTCATTCTATTACGTAATATAACTCCCAAATACACTTTTTATATAAGTGTCCCTCCTCTCCCGTGCCACTCTCCCATAATTTCATCTACCAATCGTACCCTTAAGATTAATATTTCACTATTTGTCAAATCTTTTAAGATTTGATTTTGTTTAAGAAAATTTGAAATGATTTCCCAAAAAATAGTAAAGATGTGTATCCTCTTAGTCTACTATCGAGATGTGAATGAGTGGCTCGAAGGGAGGATGGATCAAAAAGACATAGTAAAAAAAGCAAAAAGAATTTGATTAAAAGGAAAAATTCACTTAATCTGCAAGTTAAGTGAGTTGGATTATTTCGACCCATTTTTATATGGGTTATAATTTTAGAATCACAACCTGCTATTTTGGTGGTTTGAGTCAGGGTGACTTACAAATCAAAATCCATTTTAATGGACCTATTTTTAGGATAGTAATTAGATAAATTCATATTTTAATAATTGAGTTTAGTTACTTATGTATGAATCCAACACAAAGATTTTACATTTTTTCTTTTTATTATTTAATTTACTTTCTTCCACCACTTTCACAAGGAGTGTAATAAAAATCCTCAACCATTAGTACATTTATGTGAAAATTGTCCATAATGGTATCCAAATTATATATTCCTATTTGCAAAAGTCTCTTATACACAGACATACTAGTCTCTTTCATCCTTTGTTAGAGCTTTTAATAGTGTTAACTTGAGGAGTATTTTATTGTGAAAATGAGAGGATAAATATTGATCCATAGATTTTATATGAACAGTCAAGATTAAAATATAAAATCAAATAATTTTTTTTAAAATGAGCATTTGAATATTAATTATATTAATTAATTTTTAATTCTGATAATGTATATATGACTATATAGCTCAGATTTGTTTCTCTCACTAATAATAAATCACTCTTCTCATGTGATATACATCCTCTATATGTATATATAATAAAAGAAATATTTAGGTGTACCGAAAATAAGAGAAATAACTTACTCTGATCTATTTATTAATTGACACATAAATTTTATGAGTCGTTATTATCTTTCACTTTATCTATATTTTTAATATAATAATTAATTTATCAATCAATAAATATAGCAGAATAAATAATCAAATACTCTGATTTACTCTAAAAACACTTGGGAATATCTTATATAATAAACATTAAAGATTAACATTATTTTTCACCAAAAACAAGAATAGCATTATAAAGAGTTGAAATGACATCCCTGTAAAGTTTAGAGGGTGACTCCACATTGTGGTATGTGCCATACCATTTTCTATTTGTGCCTCGCGGAGATCTTTTTCTCTTATCAGTTATCATTGCTACATATTTAATTTTTGGGAACATTAATTAAATTTACAACTTTTAAAATATATTACTAAAAAACAAAATGCCGTCAAAACTCTTATTTAAACTATCTTACCAAGAATTAACCATCTATTTAATTATTCTATAAATTTCTATAACTTTATTTAATTTTTTAATAAATTTTTATAATTTAAGAATTTATAATTAAGTTCTTATATTATATAAATATTTTAAATTAAATTATTTAAAATAATATTATTAAAAAAATATTTATAAAATATTACATCTTCATCTCTTGTCACTCTCCATCTTCATCCTGACGACCCAAGCCACCCAAACCAAAATCACGCAGCAACCAACACCTATTGAAAAACGGTGGCGACTGGCGAGGATCATGGTGGCATTGGCTTGTGATTCTGGACTGTCGATCCATTGCAAGCATGGAGTGATGTTGCAGTTCTCTTGCAACCTTTTTGGAGCACCCTGCATCCAATGTAGTAAGGTCTTTAAAAAACTATTCAAATATTTAAAATGTGATTTTTTTTAAAAAGAAAAAAGAAAGATTTTTACCCCTAAAAGAAAGCGAAGTTTTTAGAAGGAAAAAAAGAAGAGTTTTACCCAAAAAATCACATCGAAAAGCAACTTATATCCCTCAAGAATTGATTTTTCATACCCTCAGTTATAATTTTATATAGAAAATATGCTTTTATATTTGTAGTATTCAAACAACTTAATAATTTTTAATTAATATAAAAAATAGTTTAATTTCTACTCACTATAATTAGTATAAAATTTTACTTTATCAATCAATTATATATTGCCATATCAACAAAGATGATTGACTCTAATACTCACTATTTAAGAAGTTATATAAATAGAATAATTTAATTTGATAGCAGCATAAAAAAATTTTATATATATTTGGTTGGAGAGTAAAAATGGGGATAAATTTTTTATCAATAAAGTTCATATATAATTTTATGTATGAAGCTCATCCATAAAAATTTGCACTCTATTTTCATCCATAACCAAATATATCATAAGAGTACAAAAAAGTTTTACACATAAAAATTAAACTCTATAAACAAAATACTTTTACAATCACACCTGTACCTAAGGCTATGATTAGGAGTTTTAAAGAGAGTGGAAGAAAAAGGGTTATTAATGGAGTAAAGAAGAAAAATCAGAAGTAGAGTAAATAATAAGAGACCTTTTTGTTATTTGAGAATTTATAATTTAAGTAAATGAAATGGAATGACGTATAAATTTTTTATTCATTTTTATCCTTTATTTTAGGGAAGATTTTTTACATAAAAAATTGCAAAAATAGCAAAACAATAAAAACATAGAGTGGAAAAGCTAGTTTCTTCTTGACCCCGCATTTAGGGAGTCAATAAAACTTACTGAGCAATGGCTTGGAAGGGCTATTGAAGACCCTTGGGGGGCGTGTGGCAAGGTAGTGTAATTTTACATTCCCAGCAATTTACAGTCGGGAATGTATTACTCATATGTTTGGTGAAAAGATTGAAAAAATGTTCCCTGGGAACTCTCATTCCTAGGAATGAAAATTACTGCATTTTCAATCCCATCTTCTCGGTGGGAACCTTCTATTCCCAGGGAAGGGGAATGTATTCTGACCAAGTAGAATCTCTAAATTAGCCCTCTCATAATTTCAGTTTCAATCATTTTGATAGAAGAACATCACACTTGGATCTCTCTCCCCACCTTCAACCCCCCTTCCAAGTGGAGCTCGTGCACGCCGCCACTGGAAGGAGGTTGAGCCATCGCCATAGCAAGAAGCTCACTCCACTGCCATCGCAAGGAGCTTGCGCCACCACCGCCGCCACTGCCGGCGAAGACCTGCCGCCACCATCGCAAGTATGTACCCAAGGTATACTTCAATGGTGTTCTCTCTCTTAGATTTTTCTCCCTTCTTCGGATCAGGGTTCCAATTACGATTGACCCGTATGCTCTCTTTTTCTCTTCAATTTCTTTTCCTTCTTCAAATCCCTAATGCTACATGCTTCTTCGGTTTCTCAATCACCTTGTTAGTTTATGTTTTGCATATCAACTCTTGTTAGTTTATGTTTAAAAGTATTGGATCGTACGTCTTGGTTGAATTGGATGGGAAGATAATTTTTGATCCATCCTCACTCAATTGATGGGATCCCACATTCACTTTTATGAAATTAAATACTTCTGCCACTGGAAGCTCATTTATCAGGGCATTTAATTCTTGTTGGTCAAATGAGGTGTGTTCTTCTTATATTGTAATTTGATGATCACTGATCATATATGTATCCTTGTAAGGATTTGACTGTGAAGTTATAGCTATAGAATGTAGATGGAAAATATTTTTTGCTGAATCTCCCTATTCTACTATTGCATGGGATTTGTTTACAACTGACTGAAATGGTTTTCATTGTTTTTCCTGCTTATGTAGGGTCTTAGTTTATAAAATTCAAGGTGGATTAGCTTGCTATTCAATGTTATTTGGTCAATATGGAGGACAAGAAATCGTATGACATTTGAAAAACCACATACTTTCATTGGGTCATTGGCCAAGAAATGGACCTACAGATAAAGAGAGTAGGAGTGACAGATTGGATGCCTTATTTGTGATCAGATATAGTTAGTTGGTGTTAGAACTGTTTGGCCTCATGATAATGGTGTGAGTGGGGCTGTGTTGTCTTCCTTTCTTTGGATTCTTCTTTTTGTTGGATTGTTGTGCTGTATTTTTTGTTTCTCTGTTTTATAGTTTCCCCTCTATTGTGATTTTGTTTGTTCAAGGAACCTTCAATGTGAAGTTAAGGGATGTGAGAACTTTTGCACCGGCCTTGGCAATAAATATGCTGTTGCCCATAAGCCCTGGGAATAGGATGTCTTCAATGAGGAAGGGCACCTCCAAGGAAGGTTACTTTCTTCCAGATGGGGTAGTTTAATTCTGATGGCCTAGCTAGTTGTTGTTAATTACTTTTTAGTGACATTGTTAATTATAGTAACATGCCATTTTCATAAAACATAATCTGATACTTCACTTGTGTAGTAAAATAATAAAAGAGAGAAACAGAATATGCAGGTAGGTACCATCATTCCTTCAACTTCAATTTCAATTTCAATTTCAATTGCATGTTATGCCTTCCCAATTTGTTCAAAACCAACCCTACCTATTTCATGTCACTCACTGTCTTTTTGCTGGTTTATGCAATGCAATGCAGGTGAGTGATAGGTTTAACGTCAAGCTAAATACATCTTCATGTAGGTCAGTGACCTTAACATAACATCAGCTTCAATTTATAATATATTTAATTTGTACTATGCTTCCATCCGTGTTGCTGCAATTTGCCTGGTTAAATGAATCCATTGTCCTATTTTTACCTTGTTTTCACTTTAAATTAGCCCCTTTATCTCATGTCCACTAGTTTAAATCTTTGACTGTGAGGAGAAAGAAACATGTTTAAATCTAACTCTGAGCATCAAATTGCAGCATGCATTTTATGCTTTCCATATTTGCAATATTGCAAATTACAATGGTAAACAATAGATTATGGAACCTTGCTTTGAGATTTTAGGAGTTCCTTTTCTTACAATTTTTCAAGGGCACAGCTTTGGTAATCGTTTGGCTTTTCTTCTTTTCTCTATCAAATAGTACAATGAACTGTAAAGTAGAGGGGACCAATGAAGCTAGTTTTAACGTGTTTGATAAATGAGTTTGAATAAAAACTCAAATTGGTTTTGTGCAACAAACCAAGTTTTTTTAGAATTGAGGCTTCATGTATAATATGACAAATAAAATTAAAATAAACTATATTATTTTGTGTTAATGTGACTGTAAATTCTGTGTTGCAGGTTCAATAGGATGAATTTTTTGAGCAGGTGGATGGGCAAAAAGATAATGTCTGTGGGCGATTTACTCAGTTTGAACACATGATGGCTTGTCAAATCAACAGAGGATTAGAGCTAGCAGAATCATTACGAAAGACAAATATCTGACGTACTACTTTTACACATTAGCATCGGAAGATAGGCTAGACTTGGTTTTGGATGTACTTGATGAGTCATAGTTTCTTATTTTAGAATAATTATGGGAATAGAATCAAAACGTTTTGTATAAATTGGTAGCTCTTATAGTGGGCTTGACTTTAATAGTAGATTTGATATTTATATGGATTATGTGTTTGAATTGGTATTCATACGTTTAGCATTGTTAATTCTTTGAGTTAAAATTGTTATGTTTGAATTTGAATAGTTAATTTTTTAGTTAAAATTGTTAATTTGTGTAAAATGGTTAAAGTTTAATTTAAATAGTTAAAATGGTTAATTTATAGTTAGAGTAGTTAATTTTAGAGATAAAACTATTAATTTTTAGTTAAAATTGTTAATTTTTAATTAGAATATTAATTTTTGAGTAACAATAATTAATTTTGTTTAAATATTTAATTTTGAGTTAAAATTGTTAAATTTTAGTTTAAATAATTAATTTTTTAGTTGAAATTGTTAATTATTAATTAGAATAGTTAATTTTGGAGTTAGAATTGTTGACTTGCAGTTAAAATAGTGTAATTTTTAAGTTGGAATTATTAATTTTGGCATTAAAATTATGAAGGACATTTTGAAAATATCATACAATATTTCTGGAAATATAAATAACAACCAAACACAAGAATATTAATTTCCAGACATATTTTATAACAACTAATATTTCCACCAAACACTCTTAAAATATTATTCTTGGGAATAACATTTATGGGATTAGTATTCCCGGAAATACTATTTCCAAGAATATAAAATTAAACTCATGACCCTCGGTGTCCTTGACCCTCTTTTCCTTTAAACCACTTTCAAACACAAATTAACATATTGCTTCCCCCTCCATTCCATCCATCTCCATCAAATTTTACACTTCTAAGCATAACCTAAAGTAAATTTTGTTTATATTTTTACTTTTCTTTTGATTTTATTTCTGAAAAAAAAAATAGTTCTTTGATCAGCTTAACCAGGCCCAAAATAATAGGAGATTCTTTCTTCTTTGTCCATCGATGATCTCCTGCTCTAATACCCGATACTTCTTACATTTTCCAACACGAATTTAACGGTACATGATTTATCGAGGAAGATCTATGAAGCTTTTCTGCATTAACCAATTAGTCTTGGTCGTCGACTCCCCTTTTAGAAACAGCCAGAAACATACAAGGGTCCTCAGCAAAGTAATCTTTACACGTGCACAACCCAACAACAACAACTACATCACTTCAATTTGGTGGGGGATGTGTGTTGACTGTTGAGTGAGTGAGCCAGAGAGATAAGGAGCTGAAACAGACAATCAGAAAGTCAGACACTTCAGTGTAAAACATTTCGCATGGCTTCTTCTTCCTCCTTTGTTTCCTTTCTGACAGTTCTTCTCAAAGCGGTCGTGGCTTCTTTGTTCATGATTTCCACGGCCACGGCATCATCATCCAGTTCCAGCCGTTGCTTCAAAACAATATACAGCTTCGGCGATTCCATTGCCGACACTGGAAACTACTACTATGATGAGTCCGAAGTACCACCCTCGCAATCTTACAGCTTAAACCCTCCCTACGGAGAAACCTATTTCCATCACCCTACTGGAAGGTGGTGTGATGGCCGTCTCATCATCGATTTCTTTGGTACCAAACCCATTCCGTATAATACTGTTCTCTCTTTCTCTATCTCTTGTGTTCATGTTTTATCGTTTCTTTTATTTATTATTATTATTTTTTTCGAGGGTTTGGCAGCTCAGCACATGGGGACTCCACTGCTGAAACCGTATCTGGCGATCAAGAATCGCAAGATACAAGACTGGAACCCGCAGGAAGGAGTGAATTTTGCGGTTGGAGGTGCCACTGTCTTGGATCCTAGCTTCTTTATAGAGAAGGATGTCAATAATGTTGCCACCAACTACTCTCTAACTGTCCAGTTAGATTGGTTCATGGAGTTACTCCCTTCTATCTGTAATTCTTCTTCAGGTAGCTTCAAATTGTTCTTCTGAGACTCCTCAGTCACACTAAGCCTTTTTCCGTTTTTGTCGGGTCTATTTTTTCGTTTGACCTTTTTTTAAGCAATTAGTAACAAACCGGACAAATTATACTGACATGACATCCCGTGAGTTTTTGTGAAATTTAGCGGCTCCCATCTATTCGTCTGGGGAAATTAACCTACCTTAGATACCTTATTCATAGGAGAGCATGCGGCAATCATTTCACAAACTCAAGGTGGTTAGTGTAATAATGACTTCAAAAACTCAGGGATTTCTGACCAAATTTTATAAATAAAGGGAAGAGGGGTGAATTTTAACAAAATTCATTGAAAATTGGTGTAATATATATAGTATTTAGATCTTTTAACACGAAAATCTCATCTTAGAAAGTAAAATGAGCAATTTCACCCTTAGATTAATAGATTAAAGAGAGCCCTACTTTTAATTTTATTAATCCAAAAGTAAAATTTTTTTACTTTACTCTCTAAAAGTGAGATTTTTAATTTAGAGGATTATATATATATATATATATGAAAAAAAAACAAATGAAAGGCCTTCCAAATTATTTTATAAAGTTGTTGTGGCTTCAATAATTGAGTAAGTGACATTATTTGTGTGTATAAGATGTCAAAGTTACGCAGTGCTAAATGTAAAAGCAATACAAAACAATAATTGAAAAAAAAATGTAGGACATGCTCGCTAGTGAATTGAACTTTGCTCAACCGTTTTTTGATAGTACTCTAACTAGTGAAACTGTGGTCTAATTTTTCAGGTTGTAAAGAAGTTCTTGGGAGGTCCTTGTTTCTTGTGGGGGAGATAGGTGGCAACGACTTCAATCTTCCTCTCTTTCTAAATAAGAGTGTAGAAGAGCTCAGGACATACGTACCTCTTGTGATTAATGGAATCTCTTTTGCTATCAATGTAAGTTTTTGATATACAAATACACTCGAAATAATTGTCTCTGTTTTTCAGTTCCTGGTGCGTGCCGTTTCTTCACATCTAGATAAGCAATATTGTCATTTGATAGGCCCTTTAAAGTGCTGGAATCACATGAAAGTATGACTTCATTTAATTTAGTCCACTTATTGCCCTCTGTACTTGGTACCATCGTTCTGTCGAGCAGCAAAGTGATAATCCTATGGTTCTTCCAACCTGAGGCCCTTTCCTAGCTACTACTACAGAAACAAAAAAAGGTTTGAGGTGTAAACCTTTCCAATAATTGGCATAAGCAATATAACACGGCCTTCATTCCACAATATTATTTCTTATTTTAATGGGCAATCAGAAAGGCATCTCATTAAGCAAGCATTTAGAAGCCTTTTTTGGCCTAGTTTGCTTGGCGTATGAAATGCTAATACGTGACTTTCAATACGTAAACTTTCTGTAAAAGGGTGAATCAGTATGCCATTGTTTTAGAGAAAATTGATTTTCTCGAAGGCTTGAAATTGGAAATATTTTGCTGTGTGAATTTTGCATTCCCCGTTGAGACTAACTGACCCTTAGTTTCACCCAGACGGTTGCGTTTTCGTTGAACTAGCCTTTGTCTCTATAATTGTCTTATTTCGTAATGAACGGTTCTTTTCTGGTGGTTCCTTTCTCTTCAAATTATTGGCCATACTTGATCCTTGGTGTGTTTTATGGTTGTTAGAAATTGATTGATCTTGGGGCTCAAACTCTCGTGGTTCCTGGAAACTTTCCTCTTGGATGCAATTTCATCTATTTGGTAGGTTACCAGAGTACAGATATCGACGAATATGATCAAACTGGCTGTCTGAAGTGGTTAAACAAGTTTGCTGAATACTATAACAAGCAGCTTATTGCTGAACTAAATCGGCTTCAAGTGCTTCATCCCCATACAAATATCATCTATGCAGATTATTACAATGCTGCATTGAGAATATATCAATCTCCAACACAATTTGGTACATAACTTTCTCTTCTTTTCTCTGCTCATATCACATATTTTTTGTACAAAACTTTCTCGCGAAAGATGTCAAACATGGATTGGTTGATAGCATAAGTTGAGTGAAGTATCAAAAATAATTATATTGTTGTTTGTTTAATTTTGAATCTAATGGAAAGACCTCACTTACAAACAAGTTTGCCTGATAATATATAGAGTTGATGGGTTGATGCAGTATGAGAATATGATATTTATGTTTAAATCGGAAATTCGGTTTGTAATGGAGGATTTTGCGAGTAATTACGAATGCTTGTGGTTTCTTCATGCTATTGCAGGATTCAAAGAATCACTTCTAAATGCTTGCTGTAGGGGTGGAGGCCCAAACGGTGACAATGCATCAGAGGTATGTGGCGAGCCAGGGGTGATTGCTTGTGATGATCCATCCCAGTATATTTCCTGGGATGGTCTGCACTTGACCGAGGCAGCATATAAATTGGTTGCCGAAGGTTTATTAAATGGACCTTATACTAACCCGAAAATTAGCATTTCATGTGATTCAGAGATATGATGTAATTACCATTCACGGAAAGAATGGATGCCTTTGTGCTTGTTTCAGCATGCCTATTCTATATGTTTTCTCCCAATAAGTTAAGCATATTTTAAGCAGCTCCTTTCTATGAGAGGTTTTAGAAAGCATCCATATGGTAAGATCAACCAACGTACCACAGTAATGGGATGAAAAAAATGTTCCTGTACAAGAGATTACATGTCTACATGTGAGAGGTGTACAAGATTTCTAATAAAAATGTAGTCAGATAGGGCTTGGTGTTGTTGACATTAGGTTTAATCATGCCTTGTAAGCTGAAGTTGTGCTTGTAAAATTTATTTTATTAGTCTATTTGTCTACATCCAATTCTTCGTTGTAGCAAGCAAATATGAAATATAAAGGTTACATGAATTAGTGCATTTTCAATTTTTAAGAAAATGTAATCCTCTTCGCGCGGGTGCGGGTGCTAGTGCCTCGTTGCAAGCGGTAGACTTGAGAGTTGAGACTTGAGACACCCTCTGTTTTTTTTTTTTTTTTGGGGGGGGGGCCTGGAGATCCTCTCGGTTTTTGAGTCTAGCTCGAGGAAAGGTGTTGGATGAGGCCCAACTGATGAAAGCGGTCCGCAAACAATTGGGCCTGTTGAGGCCTGGTTGGAATGTTGGGGTGGATTTGATGAGGAAGTTTTATGTGATGGACTCCGGACCTTGTCACGTTGTTTGTCGCTGACCCCATTTCTTGTGCAAATGACAAGACAATGCCCACCTCATGATCAGGTAAGTCCAAGCCTCTCAGTTTTCGCATTCGTCTCATGTATTCAAGGATCTATTTTTGATGAGGCAGCAAGACACATTGATGTGGAATCCCATAGATGTCAACACTCAGAAATCCTCACACGCAATTAATATGAAAGATAGGATTAAAAATTAAATAAAATATCACAAGAAAATCACTCTATTAAGAAAATCACTCTATCTTGTAATTTCCTATTCAGCTTCCTGATGCAACAAGTTAAGAGAATCACTCAACTTCACTTGTATGCACAAAGTTTCTGAAAAAAAAGCTAGAGAAATTTCATTCAAAATCAAAACTGAGTCCCGATGGCTACCAAGTTTGAAGGTATTATACCTCTTATTTAGGTTAAACTAATTTCCTAACTCTACTAAAATAGGCCCAAATCACTATCCTAATAATTAGGCTTAACAAACATAAAATAAAACAAGTCTAGAGATATTTTAAAATTTAAACTAATAAACTAAATTAATCAGACTTGGCCGAACATGATCGGAATATATTGTCAATGTAAATTCACTAATAATAATATTTTGGGCTGCCCATAATTATCAATAGGAGTTTTGACTAATTTTTGATGCATCTCTTCAACAAATGATTTAGTCAAGTTTTCAAAATTGTCTTGAATCCTTTTAGCTGACACCCTTGTGATAGGTCCCATAGGCATGCTACCATTCTCATTTATTCTTCCAGTGCTAAAATGTCCAATTTGTTCCTCTAAGTGCGTATCAGACATCTCTTTTGGCGAAATTTCGACTCTCATCCCCTTGAGCCATGAGATTTGAGTTTTGTGTGGATCTGTCAAAACCATTCTAGGAGGATTGTATCTTGGCTGGGTAGTGATTGGCGTTGGGTTGTCATTCTTGTTTTTTGGGCTTGTCGTGCGATAGCTAGATGTTTGAAATATCTCGTGCTTTTGTGGGTTTGTTGTTAGCTTCAGTTTGTGGTTCGGTTGCTATTTTGTTTTGGTTACGGTTTCTATATTTTGGAGTTATTCTTAATTAGACTCTTGTTTTGTAATCATTTGATTCTATGTCAAAGTCAAACAGTTTTTAATTATCGAAATAAAAGATAATGCTCAAAGTTTCTAAAAGAATAAACCTAAAATAGAAATTATTCTCACTGGGACAAATGTAGCACATGATCTTTAACATGCCCAAAATCAATAAGGAAAAGAAAATTTCGGTATGATATAGCATGTCAAAAATCTAGAAGGAAAAGGAAGTAAATCGGCCCGTGATACTTATGCGATAAGAATAAGTTGAAAAAGTGAATAATCAATACATTCGTATTTTTGTCTCTTCAGGACTAATAATTATTATTAATCGGTCCGTGAATGCTTACCGACCTGAGAAAAAGGGACAAATCTGAGCCATTCTATATTTATTAAGATTTGATAAGAGAGAGAAATGAGGTTGAGTGAAAATGAAAGGTTGATTCATACGCAGTGGGCAGCATGTAAGAAGAGAAGGTTGAATATGTTGGCTGTGTCTGTAGTTTAAGAAGGAAAGTAAAGCATGGAAGTTATTATCACATATAAAAGAAGAAATCTTGTATTTTCACCATATCTTTTTGTTCAGACATAAATATAAGAAATCTCCAGCTTACGAAACTCTAAAATATGGACAAAATAAAGATTTGAAACGACTAGTCAAAATTCTCAAATATAATTTCTCCCATTTCAGTAAGACTTCCAAACAATAATCCTTTTCCTTTTTGGTCAAACTAAATACAGGAATCTCATAATCTTATCTCTTACCCGTTGAAGTTGAAAAAATAAAAAAAATGGGACCTCAGCCAGGCTGCGTGAATCTATTTATACTTCTGTGAACTCGTTCGTATCGTATCTAACGACTTAAACGTCCGAGCACCAAATTGGGTCCCACAAAATCCAATAGGTCCAACTGAAGTGAGTGTTTGTGTTCGTTCCACAAAAACACAGAAACAAAAACAAAAACAAAAAATCATGTCGTTTCCTGGTTCTTCTATTCAACTTTGGAAACTCCCACCTCCAAATTGAAGGTTCTTGCTTGTAGTTCTACTTCTTGTTGCTGCTGCTGTTGTGTCATACGTTGTTTTCACGAACAGGGACAGTAATAGTGATGGTCATGTCGAAGGTTGCTACTCATCAATCTTCAGCTTCGGAGATTCCCTCACTGACACAGGCAACTTGCACTTCGTTTCGCAACCTGTGAGCCCCGATTGCCTGCTCCCTCCCTACGGTGAAACCCATTTTCATCGCTCCAATGGACGCTGCTCTGATGGCCGCCTTATCATCGATTTCATTGGTGCCAAAATAAGTCATTCTTTCTTTGTTTCTTCGATTCTCTCTATGTTATTGTTACTAATTTTAGAGTTGTTACTTTTTTTTTTTCATGTTTTCAAGCTGAGTCGTTGGGAATTCCTTATGTGAGGCCGTATCTGGGGTTCAAAAATGGCGTGGTGACACGTGGCAACATCGAGCAGGGTGTGAATTTTGCAGTTGCTGGATCAACGGCATTGGGCCGCGGTTTCTTTGAAGAAAAGGGGTTTGGTGTTCAAGTAACTACAAACTACTCTCTCAGAGTTCAGCTAGATTGGTTCAAGGATGTGCTGCGTTCTCGCTGCAGTTCTCCTCCAAGTAAAGTTACCTTTCCTTCCGTTCCTCATATTTTGTCCCTTCTGGTTGGTCGTTGCAGTCCTTATATATGATGTTAGTTCAATCGGCCCCAAAAAACCAATTCAATTTTTTATTTTTTATTTATCAGGGAGATGGATGCTGAGATTGATTACTAGGAACAAGTTTGATTTATATTATCCAGTATATTCACATGTCTAGAGTTTAAATTTTGATGCACTTTTAAAGGGAAATTAAGTAAACAAAAATCTTAACTTCCGATCAAAAATGATTTTTCTAGTAATGAGTTCAGAGATTAACCATATTTATCAACATTATAAAACATTTTTCTTTTTACTGACTGTGAGTATATCAAATAAAAATTTATATATAATAATAGCGATATGATTCACGGAAGTTAAGATTTTTGTTTACTTAATTTCCCTAAAACTATTTATTTGCAGCTTTTCAAGAATGAGTACTTTAAATTCCTTGAATCTAGTAATGCCATATATAACCACACGATGTCTGAATGAGGAAGGGCGAAGTAGGCATATTACCTTAAAATTTGATTATGCAACGACCCATTCCCCTTCTTTTATTCATAGTAGGATATGGGATTTTATTCTTGCAGGCTGCAAAAACATTCTTCGCAGATCCTTATTTATTGTGGGAGAGATCGGAGGAAATGATTATGGTTACCCCTTGTTTGACACGACGGATCTTGGAATGCTTGAAAGTTACACACCTCAAGTTATATCTGTCATTGTTTCAGCAATCAAGGTAAGAGTTTAAATTCAGTGGTTATGTGTCATTCTTTCAATGGTGGGACTGTTACAATGATTTGTGATTTATTTGCTAATCATTGGTCTGATTCAATTAATAATTTGTGCAGGAGTTGATTGATTTAGGGGCTGTAACGCTTATAGTTCCTGGAAGTTTACCACTTGGATGTAATCCAGCTCTTTTGACAAAGTACGCAACTACCAATAAAGACGCGTATGACAAAGCTGGCTGTTTGAAATGGTTAAACACGTTCTTCGAATTCCATGACGAGCTACTTCGAATTGAACTACGTCGGCTTCGAGTGATGTATCCTCATACCAAAATCATCTATGCAGATTATTTCAATTCCGCATTACAGTTTTACCGTTCTCCAGGACAATTCGGTAATTCTACCCTCTTAACTTTTTATGTCATATTAATTAAAAGCTAACTCAGTCATATTCATATGTTATTTAATTTGGTCAGTGCTACTGGTAGCAATCAACTTGAACCAATAGATTATAGTGAAAGTGTGGAACTAAATTTGAGGTTTTCATTTAGCACAGTTAGTTATATATAGTGATACTGGGATTTGCTTCAATGTTAATTATTACAGGGTTTAGTGGAAATGTTCACAAAGTTTGTTGTGGAGGTGGAGGTCCATACAATTACAATGATACGGCAGTATGTGGCAATGCAGGGGTGATTGCTTGTGATGATCCTTCACTATATGTTAGCTGGGATGGTTATCATCTTACTGAGGCTGCATATAGATGGATGACCAAGGGCTTATTACATGGGCCATACACCTTTCCTAAACTTAGTCTCTCGTGCATAACACGTGAGACCTCTGGAGATTTCAATAACTTTGCAATGAAATAAAAATCACTGCATTTTTCTTATTCAATGTGAAAGAAAAATAACAGTTACTTAGTGCGGTTGAATCTACAGTATTGGGTAGGTGTAAAAAGATGTGGACCACTTGATCCAATTGGGCTGTGAAGGTATCATAAAATGTGATTCGCTCACTCGAGCAGTTGTACTACTTTGATGAATAAATAATAATAGTGTGTTTTGTATAGCACTATAGCAGCACTGGGGCCCTCGACTACAACATGTCTTTTTCTTTCTTTTTTTTTCCCCCTCGAACCAGGATCCTCAGGATTTGAGGACTGATGAATTAAAAATGATTTTTTAAAATTTTTTTAATCCTTTCAATACTTCCACGCTTACAAATTTTACCTTCTAGGAAAAAAGTTTTCACAAATGTTTATACTTTATAGAATTATTTAGAGATCAACCACGAAGAGAGAATTTTAGAAATCGAATTCAAATTATGATGCATAAGCAGAGATCCTGAAATCGAACCCAAAGTAGATCATTCCCCCTGCCCCCGCTGATTTCAAAAGAAGCTATTTAATGCATGATGATCAATGCGTTCAACCATACCTAGACCTTGGCTAGCATGCTTCACGCAGTGTCCATCGTTTCTCATTGTCCCTGCTTTTAACGGTTGGCCTAACTATAGAATATTTTTGGGTGCGCTGGGCTAACTATAGATACTCAATTAATTATATATTGTTTGGACTTGGTTTTGTTCGTGGGCCAAGTTTCTGGATCAATTATATCATGTTGTCTGCAATATTTTAATTTACAATCCATCAACTTTTATGAAATTTTTTTTTTATTAAGAATTGCTGATGAAATTTTGAATCCATCAATTATATTATGTTATCTGCAATATTTTAATTTACAATCCACCTACTTTTATGAATTTTGAGATTTTTTAAAAAGAGTTGCTGATGAAATTTTGAATCGAGGCGATATGTATATACATAAGCTCAAGGTTTACCAGTGTAGTGCAAGTAGCCAAGCAAAAGAAGAAAAGAAAAGAAATACGAGACATCAACACAGCAGCACATCAAAAAAATGCGTAAACCACACCACCACTTGGTAACACTAATATTACAATCTTTCCTTTTTCATTCGATATTTTTTTTTTCATCGTCACTTTATAATAATATTAGTATCTTTAATATTTTGATTTTTAATAAAATAATATGATGAGTCCACAAACTAATTTTTAAAATTCATTTAATTTATTTGTTCTTATTTTTCATGCATTGTATGAATTATCACACTTGTAATATCTTCATCCACCAATAAGTGTCCTTTAAGATTTAGGCACATAGATTAAGAAACCATTTAAGAAGTACAACTACCAAAACAAATTAGTTCATGTTAATAAAATTATCCTTTTATTTTATTTGTGTAATAATTGCATGAGAAGTATGAGAGAATCTATATAAAGATAAATATAAGAAAAGTAATTAATATTTTCTTGAAACTATCAAATAACAAATATTATTAGACATCTTAAAAAAATACTTATTCATAGACGAATGAAGTATTAATTAAAAGAAAAAAAATTAAAGTATGAATTAGTATAAAAAAGAAAATTATAAAATTATCCTTGATTATAAGTTTTTTTTTTAAAAAAAGAGCGTAACCTTTCTCTTTTTTTTTTCTTCTCCTCAAAACAAGACCTGAAACTTGTTCAAGAATAAGGTTCCTCTTTAGAGGAACTCACTTTAAAGAATAAAGTAAAAATTTATCTTTAAATCAATAAAATTAAAAAAAATATTATTTATTATAAAACTACTCATTTTACTCTTTAAATCGATAAATATTTATTTTAGAAGATCCAAATCTCTTGTTCATATTAGCAATCCCTTATTTTAAAATATCATTCTTTTTTGGTCTAATCGTTGTTTCTTACCATGGTGCATATTTTTTACTTTTTCAATGAAAAACGCGATTTTGAAGGTCAAGAACAAAATTAAATGAATTATATTATTTATATTTTATATTTATAATATGAGATATTATATTAATTTATATTTTATTTATTATTTAATAAAGTATAAATCTCATCCAAACAGATTCACATATTATCTAATAATTAATAAAATATGATTCAATACTTGTTAATACAAATAATACTTTTCAAATTAAACTAAGGAAAAACTATAGTATCGATGGCAGCCGACAGCACAGTATGTCAGCACAAGCGGTCCAAGTGAGTGTTGTATTTGTGGCCAAAAAGAAAAAAGAAGAAGAAAAATAACAAAAAGAAACAATCATGGCGTTCCCTAGTTCTTCTAATCAAAATTGGAAACTCCAGCATACACAACAGTGGTGCTTGGTTGTGCTGCTTGTTGCTGCTGCTTCTGTGTTGTCAAACGATGTCTCTGGTGTCGAAGGTTGCTACTCATCAATCTTCAGCTTCGGAGATTCCTTAACTGATACCGGCAACTTGTACTTCATTCCAGCTCAGACCCCCAATTGCCTGCTCCCTCCTTACGGTGAAACCCATTTTCATCACCCCAATGGACGCTGCTCCGATGGCCGCCTCATCCTCGATTTCATCGGTACCTAATACCAAAACTCTCTCTCTGCTTCTCTCTCTGTTTTTTGTTACTAAATTTTTAGCTTTTTTGTCTTGGGTCGTGGGTGTTTGAAGCTGAGTCTCTTGGACTTCCTTATGTGAAACCGTATCTGGGGTTCAACAATGGCGCAGTGACAAGTGGGAACATCGAGCAAGGTGTGAACTTTGCGGTTGCTGGAGCCACTGCTTTGGGTCGCAGTTTCTTCGAAGAAAAGGGGTTTGCTGTTGATGTAGCTACTAACTACTCTCTCAGAGTTCAGTTCGATTGGTTTAAGGAAGTGCTGCCTTCTCTCTGCAGTTCTCCTTCAAGTAGAGTTGCTTTTCCTTCCATCCCATTCCATTCCTCACGTTTCGTTTTTTCCCTTTTAGCTGCTTGTTATTGCAATCATTTTATGATATTAGTTCAGTGGGCCTAAAATATGCATGTGAAATTTGATTAATCTGAGTATTGTCAGGAAGATGGATCCAGATATTAAATTATTAGAAACAAGTTTGATTTAAATTATTCAGCACATTCATGTCTATTTATGGTAGTATTTGAATAGGATTCTCCTTGCAATGAAATTTGTCAATATAATTCTCCGAATTTAAGACTTTTGCTTACTCAGTTTCTCGCCTTAAATACTTATTGGCAGCTTTTCCATGATAAGTGCTTTAAGTTCCTCGAATTTAGTAGTACAATGTCGTCTACAATCATACAATGTATGATGAGGAAAGAGAAGTAGTCAAATGATAGTATTAAACTTTGATTAAGGATCCTTGACAGTAGTATGCAGGTATTTCCTATTAAACGTTGTATATGGGATTTTATTCTTGCAGGCTGCAAAAAAGTTCTTCAAGGCTCCTTATTTATTGTGGGAGAGATCGGAGGGAATGATTATGGTTATCCATTGTCTGAAACAAAGGAACTTGGAGTGCTTAGAGCTTACGTACCCCAAGTAGTATCTGTTATCTCTTCAGTAATAAGGGTAAGGGTTTATTTCAATAGTTGAGTAGTAGCCGTTCCAATATCTTTCAAATCGCATTGGAATTAATGAAATGGGGTTTCTCAGACGGAGATAAGCTACGCCCAGTTATACAATGCAATTTCCAATGAACAGAACATTTTGAAATGATATTTTGGTATGAATTATTTTGTTGAATATTTAGCAAAGCTTTCAGCTAGTGAGCTTTTACTTATTTCTCGGATAGAAAAGTCTTCAACATAACACTAAAAGTCTTTTGCTATTATGTCTGAAAGAAGTGTTCATTATAAAAAATAAAGATAAATAAAAATCTTGGTCTAATACATTTTGAACGTAATCTCTCTCTCTCTCTCTCTCTCTGAGTAATGACCCAGTTACGAACAGTTACTGCTTCTTGGAATGTAATTTTATGTTTAAAAAGGCTATATTTTTATCCATTACGAAATTTCATTGTGTAGCATTCTTCAATGGTAAGACTGTTACTACTTTCCTCTGGGAAACCAATGATTTGTTATTTCTTTTCTCTTTTTAGTTCTATTTCATTTTCTAATCATTGGTTTGTTTCATAATTTATGCAGGAGTTGATTGATTTAGGGGCTGTATCGCTTATGGTTCCCGGAAGTTTACCACTTGGATGCAATCCTGCCTATCTGACATGGTTTGCAACTATCAATGAAAAGGAGTATGACCGAGATGGATGTTTGAAATGGTTAAATTCGTTCTTTGGATACCACAATGAGTTGCTTCAAACTGAACTGAATCGGCTTCGAGTGCTATATCCTCATGTCAAAATCATCTATGCAGATTATTTCAATGCTGCGTTACAATTTTACCATTCTCCAGAACAATTCGGTAATTCTGTCCTCTGAATTTTTTATTTTTTTTTCACACTAAAGCATCTAGGATGCAAGTATTACAGAGAAGAATTTTCGAAATAAATGATCTAGTTTTTTTTACTTACAGAAAGGGTTTATATGCAAAGCGGATGAGGGACTTAACTAACTCTACTGACAACTAACATTAACAACCAGTAACAACTATAATTAACTATGAACATCACGGGACTAGTAGCAGGTAAACGGAAAAATTTAGTCCGATTCACATGTTTCTAGTCCGTATTGCTGTATTAGTGTACCATTAGTACGAATGAACTTGAATCAATAGATTATAGTGTAATTGTGGAACTAAATTTCAGGTTGCGTTAACATTTAGCATGGTTGTCCATTTGGTTAATTAGGTATCCAGACAACCTGTATGTATGATTTTCTTCAATGTTATTATTACAGGTTTTGGTGATGTTCTCAAGGTTTGTTGTGGAGGTGGAGGTCCATACAATTACAATGATACAGCAATGTGTGGCAACACAGGGGTGATTGCTTGTGATGATCCGTCACAATATGTTAGCTGGGACGGTTATCATTTTACTGAGGCTGCATATGGATGGATGACCAAGGGCTTATTAGATGGACCATACACCTTTCCTAAATTCAGCGTCTCGTGTAAGACGCTTGAAATCTCTCAAGATTTCAATAATTATTCAATGAAATAAAAATCATTGCATTTTTCCTCTTCAATGTAAAATAATAAAAAATGGGATTCATCTAACCCGTGCAGAAAGATGGATTTTGATGTTTTCCATGTGTGTGATGAGTGCCCTTCCCTAAGAAGAGTAAGGAGAGTGGATCTAATGAAGAATAGTACCATAAGAAGAGATAGAGAGAGAGACTGAGAAAAATTATAGGAGAAATAATAAGAAGGATTTAAATGTTAGTGAACGTAACACAACTATGATACATTATAGAACTCTATGGTATTGTTTGATTTATGTAGTTGATCTCATTTATTGGGGTAAAACCTAGTTGTTATTTTTACCTTTTTGGTTAGCTATTGCTTTTAGGCCACTAGTTAGAAAAATCCTAAATAAAGGTGTATTTGAAACTTGAATATACACAATTACGTCTGCATAAAAAAATATGTGGATCACTTGATCCAAAGGCTTTGATAGCATCATTGTTCACTCGCTGAGCAATTGTACTTGTCGGATGAATAAATAATAGGGCTTTTTGTAGCAGCAGTGTAGCACTCGGATATAACATGATGCTCAATGAATGATTAATACGTTCAACAATACCTGCACCTTGGCTAGCATGTTTAATGCCTCACACTGTCTATCATCTTTCATTGTCTCTGCTTTTAATTGGTTAGGTTAATTATGAGTTTTGTTATTGGTACGCCACTAATACATACACACACCTATGCTTCCATCATAGGAGAGTATCAGAAAAGAACAAAATAAGTGTAATGGGTATAAATTGGGTACAGTGACAAAATTGAAAATTTTCGAAGTTTAAGACACTTGAAAAAATAACAACTTCTCCTACTCTCTCTTCTCTCTGTCTCGTCTTTCTTTTCTTTTCCTAGCATCTCTTCTCTCTTTGTTGCTTTCTCTCTCTTTCTCCTTTACAGCTTGGATTCTCATCTCACAAGAATAAGAATCGTCCGCATTTTTTCATCTCATAAAAAGAATCTTCACACATAAAAGGCTGAGTTAATCTCGTTCTTTTTCTTCTTATCTTTCACTTCTCTTCACATGGCAAGTAGCACGACCCATGTTCTAAAAATCGGATTGGATCGGCCAATTGAATCGGAAACTGGCCTGCTATCCAGTTCGAGTTGGACCTAAAATTGCTTTATAAAAAATCGCTAAAGAACTGCTGAGAATCGGTAAACTAGGCAAACCGTCATGACCAAAAAATCGGTTCGAACTTTTTTTTTGGGCAAAAAAAAATAAAAAAATTGCATCATTTTAGATTTTTTTTTAAAAAAAAGCTTAAAATCTCATATTTCCTAATTTTTTTTCTTTTCTAATATGAGAAGTAGTAATTTGAGAGATTTGATCCATATAGATAATGTTTATTTTGATTAAGAGATGAATTATGTTATGTTCTATGGGTTTTATTGATGTCTAATTTAATTTTGAGTTAATATTCATTTTAATCCCTTACATTTCTCTTGTGATCCATTTTAGTCCCTCACTTTTAAAATGAGTCAAATTAGTCTCTGACATTATAAAATGTAAGTCATATTAGTCCCTCAATTCACTCTTACTTAATATTTTATTAATTAAATGATGATAGGTAACCTTAAGTGATATCTTGACATACTTTATGTCATTTAAAATAAAATAAAGTTTAAAATAACTTATTTTGGTGTTTAAAATTATACAAAATGAGCATTTAAATACCCATTCTAAGTCATAAAATAACTCATGTTATGAAATTTTAGATATCAAAATAGGTTATTTTAAACTTCATTCTCTTCAAATGACACATGATATGAAAATATACCACTTAACGTTACACATTATCATTTAATTGATACAATATTAAGTAAAAGTAGAATAAAGGACTAATCTGACTCACATTTTATAATGTCAGGGGCTAATTTAACTCATTTTAAAAGTGGTGGACTATAATGACTCATAAATGAAAAGTCAGGGACTGAAATGAATATTAACTGTTTAATTTTTAGTTATTTTATGACATATATTTATTTTATATTTTTATATATTTATATAAATACATATTTTATTATATACAGGTTATATTCTGGTTGGACCCCTAGTTGAACCTCTGAACTCTTGCCTCGACTGGTTCGATGTCCGATCTGGTTTTCAGAACCTTGAGCGAGACAAAGAAGAAAGAAAAAATGAAAATCAATTTTTTCACTTAACTTCACATTTTCTAATGCGGTTTCTCTAAAATTATCTTTGTACAGTAAAAGTATTAAACTAAAAATGGTTTTGTACAAACTTGATATTTGTTCTTATAGTTGAAAAATGACATTAGAAACTTGTATACTGGTGTCAAAAACTTGTAAATCGATTATAAATACTTGGAAACTAGTGGTACAAATTTCTAAATTATTGTAAATACCTTGAAATGATCAATTCTAAATAATTTGGAATTGGTGTTAGAAATTTGTAAACAGGTGTTAAAAACTTGTAAACACGTGTTAAACCAAAATATAATTTGTAAATCGGTGCAAAAACTTATAAACTAGTGGAGAAAACCTGTAAACTTGTAAATCCATGCTGAAAATTTATAAATTAGGCGCAAAAACTTTTAAACTTGTACTGAAAATTTGTAAATCAAGTGCAGAAGACTTGAAAATCTATGCTTAAAATTTATAAACCATAGCTAAAAACTTAAAAACCAATTAAAAAAATTATAAATCTTTGTTGAAAAGCTATAAACTGGTGCTAACAAGTTGTAAAAGAATAGAGTCATTTTTCTCAAGAAAATAGAATAACAAAAGGATAATAATAAAAAACTTGTTATTGACTTGATGAACGAGCTAGTTGAAAAGAATATCAAGTGAATTAATTAATTTTTATTATTGTTCTTTTATTATTTTGTGTTACAAAATTTTTACATGGGTTTACAAGTTTTTTAACATTGGTTTGTAAGTTTTTAACACTGATTTACAAGTTTTTAACACCAGTTTATAAATTTATAACACCAATTTTAAATTATTTTAGAACCAATTTCAAGGTATTTGCCAACAGTTCAAGAATTTGTACCCCTAGTTTCTAAGTATCTATAATTGACTTACAAGTATTTACAACTTATTAACACGGGTTTACAAGTTTTTTAACATGGGTTTACAAGTTTTTAACACCAATTTATAAGTTTTTGACACTAGTTTACAAGTTTCTAACTCTAGTTTTCAAGTATAAGAACCAATATCAATTTTGTACAAAGTTATTCTCAGTTCAATACTTTTGTTATACAAAAACAATCTTAGAAAACCCACATTAGAAAATGTGAAGAGAAGTAAAAAAGGTGATTTTCATTTTTCTTCTTTTCTTTGCTGTGCTTCTTGCTGTGAAGAAAAGTTAAAAAGAAGAAGAACGAGATTATCTCAGCTTTCATATGTGAAGATTATTTTTGTGAAATGGAAAAATAGGGTGATTCTTGTTCTTGTGAGATGAGAACCCAAGCTGTCAAGGAGAAAGAAAGAGAAAAACAACAGAGAGAGAAGAAATTTGTAATACCTCAAGTTTACGTGTCCTTAGACAAGTTTAGTATGGCCTTAGAATTCTCCCAGGACCCACTCATGTTGCTGGGAAGGCCTCGGATGTGTGAAAGATAGTAAAATATGTAGAATAAGTATTTCTGACACTGCTATAGTAGTTCAGGACCGCTATAACGGTGATAGGTGCCAAGTACACCATCTTGGCGTCGCTGTTGACTGCTATAATGCTCTTGGACCGCTATGGTGGTCATGTGTTTTCCAGAGGGGATAGTGTAGGTATCTTGACCACTATAGCTGTCATAGACCACTATAGCGGTATCCTTTGATGTCAAAATAGTGCAAAACCCCGTAGTTTAATTATTTAGGTGACCCTTCACCCTATATAAACCCTTCCCTACTCAGATTTCACCCCAAATCCAAAAACCCTACATTCCTAACCCTTTTTTTACCTCCTCACTCCCACTCCCACTCAATCTTACCTCCTTTAAACTTCAAGATAAGAGATTTATGTTAGTTATACTCTATTTCTTCCTATCTCTCTATGTTATTGAGTTGGGTGTTGTAGTTTCCAAGTTGTTGTCAAGTTTGGGTACTTCCCAATGTCTTTAGAGTGCCCTAGTTTGTTTATGGTATACTCATGATTCGTTTGAAATTCTAGGGCAGTTGTTAGTGCCATTATCAGCTTCCAAGTTCAAGTTGCTAGTACCTATACACTCTCAACTCCAAACGGTGAGTAGATTTAAACTTATGACCTTATTTTTACCATTAGAATTATGTTTGTGGCATTATGGGTGCTAAACACAAATTTAGAAATGAAAATATAATATAGATATGATTTTGCAGATGATGCCAAGCTAGCAAAAATTATGATTTTTTATTATAGCATGGAAAATGTGTTTTTAGAAAAACCATGGAACCATGACTAATATGTTAGGTTTGATGAATATGTTTTATATGTTCATGAATAGATTTGTTGGAAAATATATAATTTAGCAAGTTGCCAAAGTTGTCAACCATGTTGTCTTTTATGGATTTATGACATTTACTATGTTTTTTAGACTTGGGATTTCAAAGTATGTTTTTAGAATATCAGTTAAGTTATCTTTGAAAAATATTGAACAGAGTATGACATAACTTCATGAACAAAAATGTTATTATAATTTTAGAGTTATCTTGGTTATGAATCATGTTGTTTTGAAATATAATATTAGAGTTATCAAGTTTATGAAAGTATTTTAGCTTGGGATGTAACTTTAGAATTTCAATTTTTACGACATTAGAAAGTATAGAATTCTGTATGATTCATAGCAATTATCAAATACATATTCTGTGGGCTTTTGAAGTTATGATGCATACAAATTGGCGATCACTGGGGCATAATTTCTTAGTTGTAGTTATGCTAAAGTTAGATTGTTAGAATTATATGTATCTACAAGAATTTTTCAGAGTAATTTAGTTTATGTGCAAACTAGTTTTAAATAATTATAGAGAAGCAGACAGTGAGTTAATGGTTGTGAGAGATCATCAGCCTTGGTATCAAGTTGTTTGCTAGAGGACAATCTTGCCCCCAGAATATTTAGAGAATGAAACCTGGATAAGTGTCCAATATGTGCCTTACGAGAACCCATAGAGATTAGAGTAATTTCAGAGACTATTATTGTTATATATATATACCAGATATTACTGTTTCTCTAGTAATTACTGCACCACAAGTTTAAAATGATTTCATGATAGATTGTGAATTTTGAAAAGCTTTCCAATGAATCGATGAATTTAGAGGTGTTTTTCCTATGTGCAGCTAAGTATGTAAATATTGAATGGTTTTGTTATGCATGTATATTACATATATATCCTATTTGTTGTCCCATATGAGTGGTGGGTGATAATCCTTTCATTGAATCCGTGAACTTACCCCTCTCTATTTGTACTTACAGTTGCAAGTTCAATTACCATTCAATCACCATTCTAGTAGATAGCAATAGCTCCAGTGGTGAGTTTTACATTGTAGTAAGGCTAAGTTTAGGTTTATGTTAGATTAGAGTATTCCAGTAGTTGTGCAGATAGGATCAGAATCATGTATCCTATTTTAATATTATGTATTTATTTTAGAGTTATGGGTATCCTTACATGATCACAAATTTCAGGTATTGATTTGAGATGTAAATTGTAGTTAGAATTTGTGTAACACCCAGATAGGTATCCACAATTCAAATCACAACAAAGATCATAGAATGAAACAATTTATGTTCTCTCGAATGGCAGATTTGATAAATATGCTATTAGAGCTATGTATGTTAAAGTAATTCAATTTTATGAATTCAGATATTATGTTTTGAATAAAGAATTTGATGATGAGTTGGATCTAATTATGTTTGAAGAATGAAAATGATGTTATTTAATGCATTCAATATAAGATATGTCACCCAAGAGATTTACATGGAGACCTAGTTCCTCACGTGTCGGTCATGTTCTCAAATCGAGTCATGACAATATGGTAGAAAAAGAAGAGAGGGTAGGAGAAGAAGTTATTTTTTTAAATGTTTTAAACTTTGAAAATTTTCAATTTTGCTACCGTACCCAATCTATACTCATTACACTTATTTTTTCCTCTTCTGGTAGTTTCTTACCTTTGAAGCACAGACATATCAATTGGGTGCCGTGTCTACTTGTTGGATATATATCTGTGTCAGATCTTACATGACATGCCAATGACACATCAATGGCACAAATTTGTATATATTTAATTTAAAACATACTTTTTTCTTATTCTAATATAAAAAAATACAATACAAACAATATTATAGAAAAAAAATAATACATAACTTTTTTAAGTTTATAAGAAAATAAAACAAAAATAAAGTTTATATTGATGATATTTTGAATAATGTATCATTTTCATTAAATTTTTACTTGTATATATGTCATGTTCGTGTCCTATAATTTTTCAACTTTAATATATCCCTTATATTCATGTCATATCATGTCTTGTGTTTGTGTCGATGCTCGTGCTTCACAGTTTCCTACGTTAGAAGCATAGGTGTATGTATTGGTGGTGTACCAATAACAAAACTTAGTCAATTATAGATAGATACTAATTCCAATGTACCCTGACAAATTATGGTGTGTGGTATGCCTTTTAACAAATAATTGGTCCACCATGCTTCTTCACCATAAGCCTCGTCTCCTTCCTCTCATGCTCTCTTCCATCACATAGCTTCCATTCCCCTCCACCACATCCTCTCCCATAACCCATTGTCGGTGGCCAAGCTTCACCTCTTTCACGCTAAAACAAACCGAGCTCATCATTCTTCTTTTTCTTCCTCCTCCTCTTCATCACTTTTTCTCTCTATAACTAGAACCACCGCTCTTCTCTCTCTTTCTTTCGCTCTCCCCCTTACAATTGGTTGCAGTGGTTTTGGTTGGTCGTGGACGATTGGGCAACTTAGCCTTGGTGGTGGTGGCAGTGGTGTCTAATTTGAAATTCATGATGGTGGTTGATGATGATGGTGAGTGGGTTTTGAAGGTGCGGGGGTGGAGATTTGTGGTGGTGGCTGAGTGCATTTACACAATGATACAACAAAGTGTGGCAACTTAGGGGTGATTGCTTGTGATGATCCTTCACAATATGTTAACTGGGATTTATGGTTATCATCTTATTGAGGTTGCATATTGATGGATGACCATGGGCTTATTAGATGGACCATACACCTTTCCTAAAATAAAATAAAAATCATTGTATTTTTCCTATTAAATGTAATTTGAAAAAAAAAATCCTTAAGTTTAGGTGCGGTTGAAACTTGAATGTCCACAATTATTTATAAAAATGTTATTCCAACATTCAAAAGTGAATATCTAATTAGGACACTCATTCTAGTGAATATCTACTCATCTATCACATCCAAAGTTAACGGAGAGGATGTCCTAATTAGATACATACTTTTAGATGTTATAATAGCAATGCTCCAATTACGTATGCATAAAAAAAAGGTGGATTACTTGATCCAAGGGCTCATATAGCATCATGTTCACTCACTCAAGCAATTGTACTTATGTGATGAATAAATAATAAAGAGCTTTTTCTAGCAACAGTGTAGCACTCGGACATGATGTTTAATGAATGATTAGTGACCGGTGTTATTTTCAATACCCAAAAGTAGGTATCTAAATGAGGCACTGACTTTATCACCATTAAATATAATGAATGAGTAAAAATAAAGGGAATCACATCACATTAGTGGTAGAGTGGATGTCCCTATTAGATACTCATTTTTAGATGTTGAAATAATATTTTTAATGATTAATACGCTTAACCATACCTGTAAGTTGGCTTGCATGTTTTTCATGTCTCACCGTCTACCACCTTTCATTATCTCTGGTTTTAACTGGTTGGGTCAATTATAGATAGATATGGAATTAATTTTATTTAAAAATACTATTTAAACACAAAAAAGTGCGTATGTATTATGACACCACTAATTTACTATTAAATTTGATATGATAAATGAAATATATGAGATCTATCATTATATTCAATAGTTGATAAGTGGGTGTGCAAGTAGATATTCCCATCATTGATATTTGAATACCAGCTCATTTTTATTGCTGCTTTTTGTTAACTTTTTCCGTGTACTCTGCCGCATTGAATTTTTCTCTATTTTGAGTACAAGCAACGTTGAACTTTGAAGACAAGGAAACGAAAGAAAGATAATTCGAAGTAGTAAAAAAAATTTCGATGAAGGGAAATAATTCAAAAGAAGGCTCCAACATAGATGTGAAATTCTTAATTTTACGTGACTATAAAGTTTCAGCCAACCTAAGGATACACACAGACCTGCTCCTTTTAGCTACTGATTTATTTGCTTGTATAAATGGAATACATTTTTCACTCCAAATTTAGTACTGATTGCGGGTATTAAAACTCCCCAGTCCCCACCGATGGATGATCTAGCAGGTATTGTTCGTCAAATCCTGACTAAAAGGAGATTCACCGCTGCTACGCTGTAAAAGGTAAGAAAAGTTCCAGTCGGGTGTAATTAAATATAGTTCCACTTTAGCCAATAGAAGAAGAAGAAGAACGGAGTATAACCAGAATGGTTTTTTGCTTAATTAATGCTCAACACTCGACTGTCATTCTTAATTGTTTTGGTCTTCTGTAGTCCCTCCACCATTGAAATATGAATGGTCAATGAAAATAAAATTTCCGCTAACTATCTACATCTTTCTACTCATGACCCTTTTTCCACTTAAATGAGCACCGCACAAGAACCTTATAGGTGAGGAAAAAGTGGTATCTAAAGGCGTGGCAATATTTAAAGCTCAACTACATAGATTGAGTCTGATGGCTTGTATCATTGTATGTAAATACTTCACAGCTGAATAATCTGCTTGTGTACATTTTCTGCTTCACCCACCTTCATCTTTACAGTAATACTATGAAGATCTATATCCTCTTAGTCATCAGTTCTTTCACATTTGGATTCCTTGAAGAAGTTGCCCCAAATCCCACTCATCATCCATATGAGGCTATTTTCAATTTCGGTGACTCATTAAGTGACACTGGCAATTTCCTTGCCTCTGGTGCCCTTCAATTCCCAGTCATTGGAAAGCTTCCTTATGGTGAAACCTTCTTCAGGCATGCAACCGGCCGTTGCTCAAATGGAAGACTAGTGATTGATTTCATGGGTATGTGGTCAATGTTAGGAATATATATGTAGCTACTATCTGTTGCATGGCATCTAAAAAGGAGAAAAAGGAGATTAAATTGTCGACTTATTATATTTATATATGCATAAGCTCATTATTAATCACATATATTGTGAATTTTGGTTGTAGCTGAGGCATATGGGTTGCCACTTTTGCCACCCTATCTGCATGTAACCAAAGGCCAAAGCATTCATCATGGAGTAAATTTTGCAGTGGCTGGAGCCACGGCCATTGATGCAGAATTCTTCATCAAAAAGGGAATTGGAAAAGTTCTGTGGACACACGATTCATTGAACATTCAGCTTGGATGGTTCAAGAAGCTGAAACCATCCCTATGCACCACTAAACAAGGTGACATTGACCACCAAGCTAAACTCTTGTATATTTGTCTTGCAGTCTATGAAGCCCTTGCCGACAAGAACACATGACATGATACGAATATAGACACAAATACATATCAAGCTCATAAAATTATCGGATACATACATGACAATATATAATTTAAGATAAAGAATTCACTATTTATAATATATATATTTATATACAAAGTCAAAATTTACAGTACTTTTAAATATTTATAGATGTCAAATTACCAATTTTCTTTTCACTTTCTATTTTTAAGCTCTCATTCTTTTTTTTTTAATGTTTGAATTGTTTCCTGTTTTTTCAAACTAGATTTGGGTTTGAGTGGACTGATGTTTCACAAACTAATCCATCAAAAAAATGAAAAGAAAAAAGTCCCAAAAAAAAATGTGTTTGGGGATGTGTTCACAGAATGTGCTGAGTCGTGTCCCAAATATATTTGAGAGGTCTCCACTACATTTTTGAGCTGATTTTTTTTTTTAATTTGACACTTATATGCGCATGTCGAACACGCTGGTGTTAATCTGGTGTATATCGAACACATGCACACACCATCCGTGTTTCTTAGCTTGTAAGAAGTTAATTTTCCAATAGTAAAACTTGAGACTATTTCCACTTCTATGTCATAGATTGTGATAGCTACTTCGAAAGGTCGCTCTTCATGGTGGGGGAGATTGGTGGCAATGATTATAACTATGCCGCATTTGTTGGTGGAAATGTTACTCAACTAATAGCTAACGTCCCCGTAGTTGTTGAAGCAATAACAAATGCCACCAGTGTACGTTAAATCAAATTAATAGAGTACATTAATATCACTCTTAATCTGTTCATCATCAATGCGGTCCACAACAACATGGATGCAATATCCTACTAAATTAAATTCATTCTACTTTTTACCCTCTATTTTATTACCAGGCATTGATTGCTGAAGGAGCAGTTGAGCTGGTGGTGCCGGGGAATTTGCCAATTGGGTGCTCTGCTGTGTACCTAACCTTATTTAGAAGCCAGAACAAAGAGGACTATGATGGAAATGGGTGTTTGAAAGCTTTCAATGGTTTCTCAATATACCATAACAAGCAGCTAAACCTTGCCTTGGAGAAATTAAGGCAGAAGAATCCTCATGTAAGGATCATCTATGCTGACTATTATGGTGCAGCCACACGTTTCTACCATGCACCGGGACACCATGGTTAGTCATATTACACGTTGTTTTTCCTTTCTCTGTGAGTGGGCCTCTTTTTCACCCTTCATACCCTTGAGTATAGAAATATGAATGGCTAATTTTATCTTGAAGTTGACTGCTTGAGATTTATCAACCAAAACAATTACAACTATTCTGACACATATTCAATTGTTGGGGTTTTTTTCCTCGTTTTGGAAATATGTTCATAATACATCCACAGGACTTGATGAAGTAGGATCATTTATTTATCAAACATACCGAAATTTATGTGCCTTAATGGTGCAGGATTTACTGGTGGGACTTTAAAAGCATGCTGTGGTGGAGGTGGACCATACAATTTCAATAATTCGGCTAGGTGTGGTCACATTGGCTCAAAAGCATGTCCAGATCCGTCCACACATGCAAACTGGGATGGAATTCACTTAACAGAAGCCGCTTACAGGCATATAGCTAAAGGTCTAGTCAACGGTCCTTTCTCAAGTCCCCCACTCAGGCCCTCCCTCTTTAAGATAGGCTAGACTTCATGTAATTCTCTGACTCCACTGGGAGAAAATACATAGGTCACAGTGACATGCAAATAAGATTATGTTTGGCAGTTTAATAAACAATCTAGTACTGGGTATGGAATTTAGTTGTGACAATCAGCTCTATGTCTCTTTGGACTCAACATCAATAGTTTGTGTCTTTTGAAGCCCACTAAGAACCCTTTGGGCTTTGGCCCAGGTTCTCTTCCAGACTTGCATCTGTTTCTTTTTCTTCCCTTTCTCAAAAACTCGCCATTGGATTAGAAATAAAATTTAGACCCAAAAAAGAAAATATTGCCTGAGATTAATCTTCCTTTACTTTTTTTTGTCAGAAGATTACTAACCTAATCTAAGTAACCACAACTGACATAACTAATGCCAAAGTTACTATGTAACAAGAAGGTAAGAATAGATGTTTATTCAGTAAGATTTAATTATGATACACACTTTTAATTTAAAGATAAATAGATTTTTTTTTAATGTTCAAAATAAGCTCATTTTAGTGAAAGTTTCACTCTTCTCAAATTTTGGTTCGGCCAGCTTAAGTAGAAATCTATTCAGAAATGGGATCAAATTAACAGAAAAAGAATAAATTTACAGAAGATGCCAACTTAAGTAAATCTATTCCATGTTTGAAGGACATGGGATCAAATTCCTCATCAGCACCAGAAAAGGCAGATTTAGGTAAGAAAAAGTAATACCTTCAAGATCGACAAAAGGGAGAAATCACTTTTGTCCATCGTGTTAGAACATTTCAAAACGTCAGTAGCTAAGATCCAACAGAAATGTAAAAATTATCACTACGTTTATGGAAAGATCGAGAAACTAAGGGCTACAAAAAGGCCACAAAATCATAAAATAACTTGTGAAACGTCTAGTATACATCCCGTCTTTACATTATCTATATGCACCACTGGGTCCGTGAAGTAGCGCCTGAAAAAGGGAATAACTAATTATAAATTGACAGAGTAAACACTCATACCATTCCTTTTTGACCAAAAAAAAAAAAATCTTTTATGAAAATGTTAATATGAAATTGAGTTTATAATAAATCTTAGATATGACATGGTCTCAAATAGTGTTTCTATAAAATCTATAAATTTATAACTTTAAATTATATTTGAATAATTGATATGTTGTCATTTGTAGAATTTGTCATAAATCCTAGACATTACTATCTTACTTCATCTATTTATTCAAAAGTTATCGATTAATGTTACATAACCAAAATAACATAATCAGAATTTTATATATAATACATTATGGGTAAAATATAATGATAGAACCTATATATTCATCTAAAGATTATCAATTATCAATTATGTCATATCATTCTAATGTCTATTGTCACAAATATTCTAGATTTACAGTATTTTCCTTTCTTTACTTAACAATCTAACATCTAAACTGAGAAGCTTAGGACAAACAAATCCAAGCGTAAACAACTTAAGACAAGGAAGAGATTCTAGGAATCCCATATGGGACCAAAGGATGCAATTCCGGCATCTTTGCATGCGTTGACAACATCTCTGCTCCCTTCTGGATTGCTTGTAACAATAACCACTTGAGCACCCCAATTCTTTGCAGCGCTGACACTCAACTGAGACACGTTTGGCCTACCAAGAACACCAGTATCATGAGCTATCACCTTCTCTTTCGAGTGTCCACTCACCATTTCCATAATTTCCTTCCCAAAGTTCTGCTCAATCCCCTTCGCCACCCAAAGCAAGCACACATCTGCCTTACAAGGCTGCAAAAGAAGCGACAGAAAAACACATATTCCCGAGCCAGTAGCCACCAACAAGGCCCTATCATACATGTTAACCAAGTAAGGGAGGCCCGCAAAGTGCACTTGGCGAACCCACAAATGTGTTGGTGGGTTTGAGATCAAAGATTTTGTGAAGTCACCTACCGCACCAGCAAGCATCATGTGCTCTTTCTTCCCGTCTGAAATGATCCCAAAAGCGTGCCACTCAGAGAGTGGAGAAGGGCTAATCCTCCCAAATATCCCTGCCTTTACTCCTCCCTCGAACTTGATTATTGAAGCATGGCCAGAAGCAGTGGAAACTTTGACGGCAACGCGCCTCACTGTCAACCAAGGAAGTAGTATAAGTACAGTGATAACCACCGTGATCCAAAACTCCTGACTATGAATCAGCCTTGGTCCGAGTTTGTTTGAATATGATTTTGTTTTTGGATCATAAGATATTGTGAGCATGATGAAGGCCCAGAGAAGAGCAAGAGCAAACCATCCAGCAAACCGGTGTGATCTCTCGAACACATTGTGATGGAGATGGCGAACTAATGGGCATGCAGCCAATGAAGAGAGACAGAGGAGGCCAAGAATTGCACAAGAGACGCCAAGAATCTCTGGTGAAGTGTTGTCCCTTTGTTTAAGAGTGAGGACTAGTGCATACACCAGCCATGCAATAGAAGACACGCCACAGCCACTGTGTATGCCTCCTAAGCTTTGAAGAAGAGAAGTTGTTGCTGTTTTGACGAAGAGAGGAACCCATGATCTCCCAAGAAACTTCACAGCAAGCCAAAAGATGAAACGCAAGAAGGCCTCACTTCGACACAGAGTCAAAGCAAGAATGTTCCCAATGGAGAACAGAGCAGCTCTGGTCCTTGCATAGGGAAAATGCCCCGTAGCTGCAAGAACCAAACCAGTGATGTTGAGGGTCAAGGAAACCATGAAGAGGCGCTTGTACACAGTGAAAAGACCTTGGTCTAGAAGTATAACTGAGAGCCTCGTTTGGTTCTTTCTTGCAGGCTTCGATGGTTGTTCTTCACGCTTGCCAAGTGACGATGTTTCCATTGGCTTCTGTTTCTCCACATCGTTGCTTTCTTCAATGAAATGTTGATGAAGAGCATCATAATCATCTTCGACTTTATATTCATCGTCATCAAGTTCAAGGTCGCAGAAGTGGCTGCTGGTCTTGCTGTTGGATCTTTGTATTGAAGATGCAGGGAGCACTTTGTTAGCGCCAAAAGGCCAGAACCTTTTGCTGTATGAAAAGGGTTTTTCTTCTTGTGGTGTTGGTTTAGTAGCTATTGTTATGGCAAAAGGGTCTGCATGAGGTTTGATCTCAAAGGACACACCTCGGCAACTTGAGAACCTTACTGGGGTTTCCATGCTGATTAGTGGCCTCTGAGAGAATGATGGAGGGGAAAAAACATCAAGTGATCAGAAAAGGGTTTATCCAAAGGAAGCCGCAGCCTTGGAACATGGAATTGCATGCAAAAGGGAGTTTCTATTTATAGGCGTTGATTGGGTCTACATAGAGCTGACTTGATGCATTCTTTGTCTTAGAGTAATGTTAGTTTGAAACAAAAGTGGGTATTTATTCATATACTCACTTTATAATCATTGAATGTGATAAATATTAAGGATAAGTAGGGACCACCATCACCCCCAATGATTATAAAGTGAATGTCTATTTCGGTGTCAAAATATATTACCCTTTGTCTTAATAGAGTTTTTCTATTTCAATACTTTAAGAGTAAGTGTCTATAAAAATACTTACTTTATTATTATTAGATAGAATGGGTAAATGAAATAATTTAGAATTATTATCATATCCAATAATAATAAAGTGAACGTGTTAAAATAGCAAAACTCAATCTGTTAGCCCATTAGAAAATTAAATTGTATTATGTTCGCATGCAATTCAAACAAAAACTTTGCAGCGTACAAGAGGATTGCTTTGCAACTGACTTCGCAATCTAGTAGTAGACTTATTACAAAATAAAATAAAATAAAAAATCGACGCATATCGCTTTTTACATCCTTGGTCTCATCTGATTGACATCAAAGTATGCCTTTATTAGTTTTACAAATACAGACCTAGCTCGATCAATGATGAATGATGATGTTGGCGCAGCGGTGTAAAGAAATGCAAGTGAATAGTGTTTGCGTCCCATATTATTCCAATCCATAATAAATATATGTGTGTCAATATAATATATTATAAAGTGTGGGCAAAAGTAATATTACTTCTATTAGTATTAAGGTAGAATGAGTTGAATCTTGTAACAATAGTACTAAAGACACACTTATACTCACCTTATCTTATATGCTATACACACTACTGATTATTTGATTTGATTCTAACGAGGTTTGTCTTACTTTTTACAAACTTGTACTGTGATCTTATCATACAAACAAACATAAGATAATTTTTCTCTTTCTGAAAAAATATGCAGTAGCTTTTTTTTATCTCATAATAAATCAAGAAAACACACACACACAATCATAATCAAGTTACACCATACACACACATATATGAGATAGGTTCAAGTTACATCACACACACGTACCAATTAGGTTCAACTTATATTATTGCAATTTTAAGTAACCGTCACACTATTAAATAACTCTTTATTGGTGTGTATGTGTATGTGTATATACACACACAAAATCCTTGTTGGATTAAAAGTTAAGGTCATATAGGTTATTTAAAAATTTTCAAGTTAATCTAAAATTATTTGGAGTTACTTTTATGTATATCAAAATCAACATACTATATAAACAAAAATAATGATTACATGATTATATTTATATTGATATTTAATTTTTATAAAATTTGCCATAAATATTATTTGTAAAAGGTAATTATAATTCAACAGTTACATAAAAAAAAACTATAGAAAGGTATTAAATAGATAGTGCAACTATATTTAAAGTTATATCGATGTGATTTGATTTTAACTTTATATATGATATCAAATTAACAATTTAAATATAATAACTAATTAAAGAAAGGATTACTTTAATATATACTATCAATGTAAAAATAATTATCCAAATATCGAATCATTTATTACTACATCAATAAAAGAGTTATGGATTCAACTATTTAATATCTTGAAAATCTTATAAACATAAATATATGATTAATTGATAGCGTAAAATGCTTCAAAATTAAATTCTTAAACAAATTAGATTAAATAATTATGAATTGAATTTTGATGTACATGATTTTTTAAGTAATAAATAGAAGAATCAACTCTCATGACTGATGTGGTAACATGACTAGAGAACTGTAGTGGACAGAAATTAAATCCATTTGGGACTAGCTATATGATAGATTATTAATTTCATTTACTACTCCTAATGAAATTAAATAGACATTTTTACATTTTTTCACACTAATGTTTGTACATATATTATATGATATGAAATAACAAAATGTCAGTGTCTCAGTGAAAAGTTATCTATGTTAGTAAGGAGGATGTAATGGATTGTCCAAAGTCCAGACATAACAGAATTGATTTGGAGTATCATGTGTTTATTGACTTTCAATCTGATATATATACACGCATATGTCATATACAAGCTATACTCCCATTCTAAATATAATTCCCTTAATTTATGCTATTTACACCTAAATATGAGATATGTACAGCTGGTTGCACGATATGCAGATATCACAATATCTCCATGGTATCAACTTATTATAGGCAAGAGATCAGTAGGAGATTAGGTGCTTGCTAAGAAGACACGGTATCAACATTGTAGTTGTGTGACGAAAGGATGAAAAATTATGTACGGACCCCCATAAAACGTCAACGAAAGAGGGAATTAGAAAAAAAAAGCTAATCCTTTTCGATGTAATGAATATACAAAGTTGGGGAAATCTTTCAATTAAGCCAATAACTCTTTGATAAGTTATCAATCTTCTTCGCCTTTCTGGCCGAGTCGTTGTTCAGGTAATCCCCAGAAGTCGTCACGTTGCTGGTAGGAAGAAGAATTTAGAGAATCAGATAATCTGTACATATCCTTTTGTCATATGGGCAGTTAATTTAATATTCATGCTCTAAATTATAAAATATTCTTGAATAGTTCAAGTTTAAGAATTATCTTTTAAACATATAAAGTGTGTTAGAAATTTATATATACAAATATCTCCCCTAAATTATATATAGAGCTATTGAGCCATATAACATGGATAGTTGGTCCGACCAATTGTAACTTCTTCCGGCCTCCAATCATGTCAAAGCATATGGCAAAGAGGCCGAGGGTATGTATGCTCATCACCTATTACTTTGATTATTTCAAGGGCGTATCGATAATGATCACCTTCTTCATTCCCATTTGTTTTATTTGAACCCCCCATCCTCTCAAATTCTCGTCTTTTTTTCTTTAGGATGTCTAGCTATCCCAATAAAATAGATTTTAAATATCATTTTTTCTCTTGAATAGCAGTAATGTTTTTAACCTTTTTTTATTCAATAAAAGCTAAGATTGTACTATTTTTAATTCTTCATTAATATTTCATATTAGTTTTTGTAAAACGCGATATTTGTATTATTACTTCTGCTGGATACCCAAATAACCAAAAAAAAAAAAAAGGTGCCCAGCATCAATTTTTCCATATATATTGTGGTTAAATATTTTCAAATATTACACATGGTTGTGGATGAGAACGAAGAGCATTTAACCATATTGGGCGGACGTGATGGTTTAGCATCTTGTCCTTTAAGCAAGTGGTTGGGGTTTCTATTCCCAATTCTTGTGAATGGAAAGCACCTTGTGATTAGTCCCCTACCGCTTCATGTGCTGACCATTAGGATGAGGAATTAGTCCATGACTACTGGCTATGGGGATACACTAGTAGTACCAAAAAATGAATGAAGAGCATTTTTTGTCTTTATTATATTCAGAAAACATATCTAACCATGTATGTTCCCAACAGCCCAAATGAACTTCCCCATATATGGCATTCCATGTGGTTATTATAATTCTCTAGTAGCTACTTCATATCACGGTCATGGTTGTCTCACTCTCCAATCGACTCCAGACTATAGAAGGTAGCAGGAATATATGTGGACCGGCTGTGACAACTGCTCCTCTGAATCGATCCCTGGTCCTGCCCGACTGTTCAAGCTTGGGTGATACTGCCTAATATCTATATGTCAATTATCCTCCTCCAATCATGACTCTAACATACACACCTATCGAGACCCATAATCAGCACCCATCAATCACATAATTCACGCCTAATCACAATCCCCCTCATTAATACCCTATCAATATATATGCCCCTCATTGATGACAGGGAGAAGGACATCTTCATCTCTAGCCAAACACTAGCACATTCTCTCTACCTCTAGCCACGTAGCAACATTGTATTTGGCACTGTTTGTGAGGAATCCAGTAAAACTGATCCCACGAAAACAATTTCTACTGCATAGAAGCATGCATATCACAATCATCATGGTAAAAAACGTGAAGCAAGACATCCATCGTTGTTCTTTGGAGAAGACCTCATTTTCAGCAGGTTCACTTTCTTCTCTCTCATCAAAGTTTCAATACTTTCATTGGTTACGTGTTTTAGTTTGATGGGCTGCCCATTTTTTCTTTGGCCTCAGAACAAATTTTGTCTTTTAATGGTCTTCATTCTCATTCATCAAACATTTATTGATGTGTTTTTTATTATGAAAAAAGAATAATAAGCAAAAGGAAAAATGAAACATGAATCACCAATCCCATCATCAACGAAGGACTAACAAAGCATGTAAAACTCTTTCTGAGAAACTTATGACCAATATTAACTCTACCATGATCGGTAGCGGCTAGCAAATTGCAATTTGTTGCGAGTTCCAGTCAACTACTAATAACCAATATGCACTTAAAAAAAAGATATTCTATTATTGATAATTATAATCTTTTACAATTTACAATATATGTTCATAAAAAGTAATTAATACCCTTTATTGCTATATATTTAAGTGATAATGCTATAATATCATAATTCCATTTGATAGGACATGAGAAACTAAGACCTTGCAACCTCTAATTCAGAATTCTTGAACTCAATTTGACCATTTGGCCCTACTAGTTATGTGTAATTGAGCTAGTTAATATGCACCCTCTATTATTTATTAACCTTTTTAGCATCAATTATTTATGTTGATGAGTTTTCATTTTGATATGTATTTTTTTTAATTGAAAATATTAACCGACTATTGAGGATGGAAAATAGGAAAGCAGTAGGTCCTGATAATATACCTATTGAGGTATGGAAGTGCCTAGGAGAAAATAGCATAAGATAGCTCACAAAGCTATTTAACTAGCTTCTAAGGTCAAAAGGGATGTTTGATGAGTGAAGAAGGAACATCTTAGTTCCTATTAACAAAAATAAGGGGGATATATAAAACTTTGCAAATTATAAGGGAATGAAACTTATGCGTGATACTATGAAGTTATGGGAGAGGGTGATAGAGTTAGGATTTGGATGAGAGACAAGTATCATGGGGAATTAGTTTGGTTTTATGCTTGGAAGGTCTACCATGGAAGCGATCTACCTCTTGTGAAGATCGATGGAAAAATATTGGAGAAATCAAGAGGATTTACATATGGCCTTCATTGATTTGGAAAACACATATGATAGGGTACTAAGGGAAGTTCTATGGAAAGTCTGGGAGAGAAAGGGAGCTCGGATAACCTATATCCCAACAATCCAAGATATGTATAATGAGGCCACAACTAGCATAAAGACTCAAAATGAAATACCAGAGGATTTTCTTATACTGATCCGACTATACCAAGGGTCAACCTTGAGGCCATATCTTTTCACATTAGTCTTGGATGTGCTTGCGGAACCTATTCAAGACCTAGTGCCTTGATGTATATTGTTTACAGACGATGTGGTGTATATTGTTTGCAGACGATGTAGTCCTGATAGCAGAATCGAGAGAAGAAATAAATAGAAAGTTAGAGTTGTGGAGAGAAGCTTTAGAGGTATACATGGGTTTCATATAAGCAAAAGTAAAATGGAGTATATGAAATATAAGTTTACCAAAAGAGACAACACATTCTAACCTTGAAGTGAAAATTGGAGATGATATCATATCACAAGTCATAAAATTTAAATATTTAGGTTCTATTATTCAAATTGATGTAGAGATAAAGGGAGACATTAACCATAGGATCCAAACAAGATGGTCAAAATGAAGAAGCAGTTTGGGTCTTATTTGTAATAATAATAATAAAAAAACACCATTAAAGCTTAACGGTAAATTCTACCATGTAGCAATAAGACCAAACTTCTTGTATGGGACTGAATGATGAGCGGTGAAAGGACAACATGAAAATAAGCTACATGTTACAGAGATGAGGATGTTGTGACAGATGAGTGACCACACAAGATATGATAAAATAAGGAATGAATACATTAGAGAGAAAATTAGGGTGGCACCTATCATAGGGAGATGATAGAATCTCGCCTCAGGTGGTTTAGGCATGTTTAGAAGAGATTTGTATAGGCTCAGTAAGGAGAGTAGACCAAACGGAGAATGACACCTTTAAAAGAGGTAGAGGGAGACCAAGGAAAACTATAAGGAAATAATCAAAAGAGATTTAAGTGTCAATAGTTTTAATATAAATATGATATATAATAAAGATATGTTATCGCTTGATTCATGTAACCGACTCCACTTAGTGGGACAAAGCTCAATTATTTTTATTCTTGTTGAAAATATTAACCGACTAATAGAAGGAATGAAACCAATGTCGAATCTGCATAATTGAATATACTTAATGTGATTATAATAGGCCGGAATTATATCTCAAAATTACTCATTCATATTTCATATCAAATATATATAATAAGATTTTTATAAATATTTTCAAAACTACGTTGATTTTCAATTATTTCATTTGTTATTTCCTTTAATAACGAACCATTCCAATAAATTGGATTACTAGCAATTTCAATTGAGTTAGCGGCACTGATTTTGTTAACTTTAATTGGCAATCATGTCTATTTGTTTCTAGAATCAATACTGTCGCATTAGAAGATTTGATATCCTTTTCAATAATCACTAACGCTAATAATTTTTATGGTCTTTAATTTTTGAACCCTTTAAAATTGTCGTATCTTGACCAAATTGTGTGCATAGCTCTTGAACGATAACTTTATGTAATTGGCTATTAAAAGGATAACATTCTCTTAGCATTAATTGTAACTTGATTTCTTTTAATGACCATTATCAACCATTTTTTATGCATGAGACCCGGAGGCCATAATTCATTACACTAGTGTTATGGATGATTCACCGGCTTTTTTACAAATATAAAATAAAATATTTTACATACTTTTAATTTGTCCCGTTCTAGTAAAAACTCGAAATATGTCCTGTTTTTTTATACATAAGTCGCATAAGGGTGGCACGACTTAATCATCTGCACATAAGTCGCACAACATCTTGCACGATTTAAATTTGTAGCCGTTTATAGCCGTTAGACATAAGTCGCCCGGCGACTTATGTTCTGCATAATTCGATCCAGGCTGGGGCGACTTATTCTCTGTGTAAGTCTACCCAGCCTTGGGCGACTTATGTCCAACGGCTATAAACGGCTACTTTTCCTCCCGCCTCTATATAAGGAGAAGTCGCCCAACCCCCTTCCCTCACACACAAGTCGGCCAAGGTTCACCCCATACACACAAATCGCCAAGTTTTAAGAGTTTCCAGGAAAAAAAGTGCATACCGGAGAGATTTATGTGCTATGGAGCGACAAAATCTCAGTCGTTGTGATGATGAAGGGCATATTGCTGTAAAATTAGAACAACTGGTAATTCTTTTACTTTAATTAATTTATTTTTTTATTACATGGTTAATTTTTGTAACTATTTAATTTGTTTCATTTATGTACTTATTTTATTTTATTTTTTTGGTAAATTTGCTTACTTTAATTTGAGTTGAAGTTTTAGTTGAATTTCATTTAATTAGTTTAGTTTATTTATTGCTTAGTTTGAATTAAGTTTATTTATTTGAATTAGTGATGGTAGTTTAAAATGCACTATAATTTAGTTTAGTTTGAATATAGTATTTTTTAGTGTTAATTTGTTTAGTTGAAGTTTAGCATGCTTTCTTGGTTTATTACTTAATCAGTTTATTAGTTAATTAATTTTTTACTTAGTTCAATTTGTTTAGTTAGTTGTTACTTAGTTTATTGTTAGTTAATTTTTAGCTTCAATATTTTAAAAATTTCACTTAGTTTTGTAGGATTATTTTATGTTGGTATTTTAATAAATTTGCTAATTAGGCTAATTTGAATACCCCTTAATTTGTTTTGTTCCTGAGCTATTAAATTTAATTTATTTATTTGGATTAGTGTTGGAAGTTTAAAATTTAATATAATAAATTAGTTTATTGTTTTGGATTAGTGTTGGTGATTGAAAATTCAATGAGACAAATTGCTTTTCCTTCAATATAGTTTTTTGTTTAATTTGTTTAGTTAAGTAATTAGTTAACTGTTTTAATTTATTAGTTTTAACTTAGTTTTGCTCTTTTTGTTAACTTAGTGATTTACCTAAAGTTAATCAATCTGTTGCAGCCTGCTCGAGTCCTTCGTACTAGGCGCAACTCTACATCAATTAAACCACCTGATCCACGGCTACAGCCCTACCTTGAGATTGCTGGTTTTTGGCATTTATCACAGGTAGGATGTTTTGACTATGATAGAGTACTCATTAGTGCCCTTGTGGAGCGATGGCGTCCAGAAACACACACGTTCCATTTTCCATACGGGGAGTGCACAATCACACTTGAGGATGTGGCATTCCAGTTGGGGCTACGTGTAGATGGCCCAGCTATTAGTGGATGTATGGATGACTGGGCGAAATTTCATGGCCGAGATATTATGTCATTATGCCAGGATATGTTTGGAGTCATCCCGGGCAGGGGGCACATGAAAGGCAATAGTGTCAACCTTACCTGGTTTAGTAGAGTTTTCGAACAGCTACCAGAAAATGCTGATCATGAGACACTTTTGCACTATAGTCGGGCCTATATCATGCAGGTGCTTGGTGGCTTTTTATTTGCAGACAAGTCTGGATCCAGAGTTCATCTCAAATGGCTACCACTTCTTAATGACTTGCACCAGTGTGGGACACTCAGTTGGGGATCTGCAGTTTTGGCCTTTTTGTACCGTGCACTATGTCACGCTTGCAGGTACAAAGTGGTTGAGATAGATGGCTGTGGAGCTCTGTTACAGTCTTGGGGTTGGTATAGGATGCGTGTTCTGCAGCCTGCGGGTCAATTTCCACTGAGGTTTCCACTAGCAGCAAGGTAAAAGCATGGTCCCCAGTATGGTTTTATTATGTGGCAAATATTATTTTTTAAAAATATAAACTACAATGGTTTTCAATTCCTTTCAGGTGGCAGGGCTATAAATGTACTTCTGATACACACAATAGTCGATTGGTGGTTTGTAGGGCTCAGCTTGACACTGTTGGCATTGAGGGGGTAAGCAATTATAACTATGGGTTGTAACTGTAAATTTAAGGGGTTTATTAGTATGCTAATATAGTTTTGTTTTTCAATGCAGTTTAGGTGGAGGCCTTATAATCACTCAGCTATTAGGAGGATTACGCCAGCCTTCGTATATGGTGACATTGCTGTTTGGACCTCTGTCACCCCTCTCATATGTTTTGCCATCATTGAATGGCATGCTCCGGACTGTGTTCTTCCTCAGTTTGGTGGAGCCCAACGCATACCACCGCATGCGATGAACGTTGACAGGCTTCATGGCAGTGATGGACGTGGGGGGCACAGTCAAGCCCGATGGTGGCCTGATCATTTTCGGACATATCATGACTTATGGGATCAACGTCTTCAACGACGTATTGAGGTTAATAGGGTTGGTGACACTCGGCCATCACGTGAGTACTTCCAGTGGTACTCGGCATTTGCGCATAGGTTTTTATCAGCGGTCCCCATTGATCGTGCGCTAGTTGATTTGCCTAGTGATGTCCCGGCCACATCGCCGCCAGCTCCGATGATCACATATCCACGTGACGTAGCGGATCAGAGAAGTTCAGCTCGTCGGCTTCGTGTTGGGACTCGTTCTAGTAGACGCCAGTATCCAGGGGATGCAGATGAGGATATGGATGATGAGGAGGCTGAAGACTATGACTACTATGATGATGATGATGATGATGATGATGGTGGTGGTGGTGGTGGTGGTGGTCATCATGGTACTGCATACACTCAGCCATCAGCTAGCCACCAGGACATGCATGCTCCTAGCTCTTCATTTCAGCCATCTGTCAGCCACCAGGACATCCATGCCCCTAGCTCTTCATTTCAGCCTTATGGTGGCCACCAGGACGTGCATGCTCCTGGCTCTTCATCTCAGCCATGTACCAGCACCCAGGACCTAAATTTTATGTCTATTTCCACGCCGGATGTCCTAAATTTTCTGTCATTCCCACATGATGAGCATTATTCAGATTTTAGTCAGCCTATGGGGGCCCCTATTACCGCAGCTCCAGTTGATACACCTGATTGCTATCGACCATGTATGCCTTCATTCGACCCTATTGGGGGAACTCCGATCTCAGCATTCTCACAGTACACACCACAAAGAAGATCAAGCACCAGGAGGCCACTCATGCCGAGCATCGAGGAGGCCATGGGGCCAAAGATGAGCATGAGCACCAGGAGGCCACTCAGGCGAGGATGAGCGACATCAGCCTTCGGCGTGCCCACACGCATGATTCGACCGAGGCATTGTCATTCAGTTAGCGCTTCAAAGACCTAGGCGAAATTAGTTTTTATTTTCGTATTTTTTTTGCTTGTTTATTTGTAGTTTGTTTCCTATAAAAGTATTGTATTTGTACATGTTTATTAGTAATCGAATGCGTAAATTAACTTGATCACAAAATATATAAGAAAAATGTATTTAGTTTTCTTCATATCGAAATAAACTAATTTCATAACATTAAGTCAACATCCAACTTGCTTGAACAACACTAAATGCAAATACGCAGACAAAGCGAAAAAAAAGAAAAAAACTTAAAAGGAGCCATAAAACCGTTCAACCATTATGACTTGATGATGCAATGTAAGGATGGACATGACCGCCTAGTGTGCCCCGGTTGCCTACATAGTCCACATCGTATTATTCGGCTTGGTTCTACTTCATCCATTTCATTTCGTCGTCTTGCAGACACTTTGGACGCCTGCCTCCTCGCCTGAGTGTAGGATTAGGTAGTATTACAGTCCAAAGATATACAAAGCGCCTATCATCATTTCCAATGGCTCTAAACTCCATTCTGTATACCTTGAATACCTGGTCTAGACTATATGCTTCATGAGTATAAGAACCCCACTCAACTCGTGCCTTCCAACAAGCTTTAAGTGCATGACGACATGGATAGTGCAATGCCTGAAAGTAACCACAGTCACAAAATCGTTCCGTTAAGTTCACTCTGAAATTGTCTCCTGTATCAACCTCACTAACCATGAACTCCAGATTTTCTCGGGAGAATGGAGGGCCAATATCCATGCTGCTCAATTGCTGACTGTTAAGGTCAATTGCTCGCAACAGAGCCTCGGACCATTTCCTACATTTGCAATTTGTGCTTGTGCCTCCATACGCTTCTTCACAAATAACTCAGCAAGACGAAAGTAAGTCGACTTTACTATAGCTGTAATTGGAAGATTACGGGTACCTTTCATGACAGCATTCATACACTCGAATGATTGGTTGTCATATGGCGAACCCTCGGCCCTCGTCAGCATCATCGCGTCCATTGTGCGAGAGGGATCCTGTCAACCCATTCACCCATCTCCGGATTCATATTCTGCAAGAGCCCGTAATAATACAAAAAGTCTCGCTGAGTCTTTGAATATACTGCATTCACCAATATTCTCTTCGCATCTTTATTCTTGAACCGAACTGCAAAATTCGAGCATATGTGGCGAATACAATATGCATGATAGGCCATTGGGGGGTGCCACCCACTACCCTCCGCATCCAAAGCAGCTTTTATAGACCCATGCCTGTCAGAAATTACAAGAATACCTTCTTGTGGGGTAACATATTGTCGAAGATTACTCAAGAAAAAACACCATCCTTCCTTCGTTTCTCCCTCCACCAATGCAAATGCAACAGGCAGTATGTTAGAGTTACCATCTTGGGCAATTGCCATCAACAATGTTCCACTATACTTGCCATACAAATGCGTGCCATCAATTGAAATAAAAGGCTTGCAATATTTGAATGCCTCTATGCATTGAGGGAATGTCCAAAACAAGCGATGAAATATCACACGATTCTGATCAACAATATTAGCCACATAGTATGGTTGAGTCAATAGATGAACTATTGTACCTGTTGAAAAATAAGGACTATTACCTCATGACAAGTAAATTTAAGTTCACTGTTGAAAAAATAAAGACTCACTTATGAGCATTACCTTATGCATTAAAATATGATAAAGCGAATAAAATAGGATTTAATATTAGTACCTGGCATATAACATTGCAGACCAAGAAGCCATCTTGGAAGCTCTTTATAGGAATCTTCCCAGTCACCATAAATCTTTCCAATTGCCTTCAGTTTTGCATACCATACCTTCATATACTTCGGCTTGAATTTGAACCTTGACTCCATGGCCCCTTGCAATACTTTAATAGATATTGTTGGATCTTTCTCCACCATTGACAATATACTAGCACAGATAACATCACTATCCAATTGTCGATGGCCTTGCAAAGCAGAATCAAACACACATGTGTGAGGTCCATTATACCTTCGGACTTCCCACATTTGCATTTTTCGGCGATAAGTAACCTGAATACTCCAATTGCACCCACTGCCAAACTTCACACATTTACCGTGGTATTTTATGTGGTCTGACTCATAAACTTTATACTCAGCTAATCTTCGAATGTTGTAATTCTTTATTGCAAATAATACAGCTTCCTTGTCCCTGAACAATTGTCCGACTTCTAGCTCTCTTCTTCCATCCGAGCCAATAACTCCAACAGGCCCGCTTCCAACACTGCTCAGATTCATTCCTTCCAGATTCAGAGTTGAATAGTGACTAGGATGTCCTTGAGATTGTGACTGCGATAAGGACTGTGACATAAAGGGTTGATCTTGACTACCTTCCTCAACCTCCCTGTCAGATCCTTCATCACTCTCATTATGTACAGGGCCATCAAATTGCTCTTCGTCCATATCTTCCCCATGCTCAATGAAATTTGAATAATCCAAACCTGCAATAGGCTCACCTTGGGCCAATGGTTCAGGAAGTTGTGCAAAGCTTGGACTTGCAACCACATCACCAAAGATTTTCTCTTTGGCCTTGAGTTATTGATGACAAAGCGCTTGGTTAAGGGAAGAGGAGGGCCCAGCAGCTAATTGAACAGGATTGGAACCTCCAGAGCTAAACTGATTTTCTTGCAGAGTAATAAACATCTCCATAATGCGAATCTCAGGAAATCGGGCTTGAAAAGTAAACATCATACTCACATCATGGTCATTACAGATTGGAAAACTTGCATACTTGATTACCCCTTGTAATATCGCTATGGGTAACCTGTACAGCATCTCGATAATCTGCATGTTATTTTCTTGGCCCAACTGCTGTTGTATACTCCATTGCAACTGCGAAAAGTTGATAGTCGGACGAACAATAACACAGATTGGTCGAATACTAGTAAAAGTGACTCCCTCGGCAGTGTTTAAAATCTCACCATTATAATGAACTAAAATACAACAATTCTCAGCCATGTTACTAAGATGAGCAGAGCAAGTCAATGATCGGTAAAAGCTTCGGAGGTGATATTTGTAGGCAGAGCCTTGCATAAGTCGCACAAGGTTTAGGCGACCTGCACAACACATAAGTCGCCCTATCCTAGGGCGACTTATGTGTTGTTCAGGTCGCCTAAACCTTGTGCGACTTATACATTAGTTTCTTGCATAATTTGTGACATAAGTCGTTGTATCTTGGAACGACTTATATGCAAAAATTAAACTCGCACCATCCTAGTACGACTTATGTACAACGAAATCAGGACATATTTCGAGTTTCTCCGAAAAAAAGATAAAAATGAAGTTCTTTGTTTTTTTTATTTTATATCCACAAATTTTCCATGATTCACCATTTTCATAAGCTTCGGTTTTATTGATTGGAACTTCATTACTTTTTGCGATATTCAAAATCTAATTATATTATCGACCGAGTTGATTATATCTGCAAAAATTTCATTACTTTTGGTTGATTGATATTGTTTAATTAAAATGTGATTAATACAACCGATATCTCTTGATCAATTGTGATTGACATCTGTAATTTTGATTATGATTCAAATATCGTTACACTTTGTTCATTTTTTACTACCATTTATATGGTCCATTTGATTCTAATCTTTCATTGTTTGTAACCGACACGGTTATTATTATCTTTGACTATAATCATTATAATTTCACTAAATTGAGGCATTAATTTTAGGAAGATTTAATTTTGTGGAGCATACTATATGAGATATTTATATATAAAATCAATTATTATAAATTCACATTATGCTAATTTTTGCTCATTATTACATTTGAAAATGGAACTATGAAATTGAGCCAATTGTAAGGATGATTGTGATTTACTCATTATTTCTCTACTTTGTAGGCTTATGAAATATTTTTTGGTAACAATTGAAATGACAGTGTTGTGCTAAGAGCATAAGAACAAGGATAATAGTGGCATGAAGGAAGCTCATTATTCACTAGCCTCATTTTTATGAGCATCATAGAAGCTCGGTATTTATTGGCCTCATTTTGTTAAGCACTATCTAGTATTTACCGACCTCATTTTCACGGTCACCACTAAAGCTCGGTATTCACCAGCCCCATTTTCTACGGGCACCATGAAAACCCGGTACTCACCAACCTTGTTTTCATGAGTAATGTCCAGTATTCACCAACCCTATTGTCATGAGCACCGTCTAATATTCACCAGCCCTGATTTTATCGGCATCATAGAAGCCCAATATTCACCAGTCTAGTTTTTATGAGCACCATTTGGGATTTATCGGCCCCGTTTTCAGGGGCACCAAGGAAGCTTGATATTTGTCGGCCTCATTTTGACAAGCCCCATCCAATATTCGTTGCCTAATATTTGCTAGCCTCATTTTTACCAGCATCGTCTAGTATTCAGTGGCCTTGTTTACCATGAAAACCTAGTGTTCACTGGCCTAATTTTCATGAGTACCATCCGATATTAACTAGACTAGTATTCATTAAGCCTTACATTCACAAGCATTTAAGCCTATCATTCACTAGCATTATTTGAAGACTCGACACTGATTTGGTGAAGACCATCCCTGGCTAAACACTGGAAGACCTAGTTTTGATAAGGTGAGACCATTCTCCACTAAACGCTAGAAGACAAGGCTCTGACCCGGTAAATACTATTCCCAACTCTCGCTGGAGGGTCCACGAAGCATAGACCCACGAGAAACTAAGCGTGGTACTCAACAACACTTGGAGAATTACATAACAATTAGGTGAATCTCATCCTAGTCATCTTAGCTCCATGCAAGATTATGCAAAGAGCCTAATCTCCTAATTAAACATACACAGATTTACCGTGGCCTATCACAAAACTTTTTCCTTACCAGCATTAAAGCCTAGGTTACGCTGACACATGGCCTCACTCTCAAAACCACTGAAGACATTCTTACGCTGAAGTCATTCTCCTAAGCTCGACAATCCTGAAAATGAGGCTCGATACTAGATACAAAATTGAGCCCAACCACTCTAGGACTAAGCCCGCAAGCCGCCATGCTAGACCATACAACAACTTCTGAATTCAAACCTAGAGTCAATACTCTCATGGACGGTCAATACTGACACCAATAATTAGAGCTCATCATCGATATCGACAAATAGTTAAAGCCCATATATAAGTTTGATAACACATAAGTTCTGGCCAACTTAGTAGCATCTAAGCATGGCCAAATTAGGCAAAACCTCAGTCCAATGTTCCAAACCATGGCTACTCAAAGACCTTGCCAGGAATATAGGACCACTGGTCTCGAAACATACTCGTTCCAAAATGGATAGGTAGGACTACTGGGTTTCCCCCTATAAAGTCCTTTTGATCTTAACAAAGCTGGAGATTTGAGGGCTTATGTAGATTAGTTGGGATGGCTGACCTCAATTTTTGACTCTTTAGCTTTTTCGCTCATACTCGAGCTCAAAGCTGAAGGGCTTATTATGTATCAGTCAGCATGGCGGATCTTGATTTCCGACTCTTTAGCCTCTTCGCTTGCACTTGAACATGAGGCTAAAGGGCTTATGGATCGACCGAGTAGCCGTTCCTTTGACCCGATCCCCCATGCTTGGCCAACCATTTAAGCTTGGGCAATCTGACTTAATACGTGCATGTCAATTATCTTCTTCCAATCATGCCTTTGACATACACCCCTATAAGGATCCATAATTAGCACTCATCAGCCCCATAATCCATGCCCAATCACAATCCCCTTATTAATACCCCAACAGTATATATATCCCTATGATGACAAGGGGAAGAACATCTTCACTTCTAGCCTAACGCTAAATCTTAAAGAAGGTTAGTGTAATTTTCTCAAAATTTTTAATTTTATTTCTAGACCCAAATATTTTGTTTGGTCATAGTTTAACACCAAATCTTATGACCCTTATTATAGTCCCTAAAATTTGAAATCCAATTCTGCAATCCAATCGTGCATCTTGAAATCCAATTCTCGACCCAAAAAACAAAAGGAAAGAAAGAGCACTCTCATTGTCCAAAACCTCTAACTCATTCCCCTACTCCGTTCGCCACCCACTTTGCACAATCCTATTCATCACTAGCCTACATGCAGATAGACACCTAAATATAGTGTCAAGAAGTCATTCTCTAGGCACAAATTGCTGGCGAGCAGTAGGAGAGGAAGAAGGCAAAGTCAACATCATAAAGGAATATAGGTCTAGTGGCTGACTCTTGTTATGAACCCAACCCTATTAGTTCACTAGAAATTATGCAAGTGGACATACATAAGTGAACAAATTATCTTGGGCCTCCACCAGAACTAATTTTGGAGCAAAATGGCACATCACTTTCTCAAAAAATGAACCATGCTTATCTCCAAAAGGCGGCTTTTCATTTCTCCAACATCATTTAGTGTTCAATATAACCATTTTCCAAGGTGCCCCTAGTGAACCAACAAATTATGTCTAAATGGAAGCTACTTCATATAAGTTGAAACACGTAAGTGAACAAATTATTTTGGTCCTTCGTTAGAAATAATTATGGAGCAAAATGTCACATCACTTTCTCAAAAAATGCACCGTGTTTATCTTTGGAAGGTAGCACATATTAGAAACCACTTTGGTTTTTTATCATTTCTCCAGCATCATTTAGTGTGCAATACCACCATTTCCCGAGGTGCCCCTAGTAAACCAACAAATTATATCTAAATGGAAGCTACTTCATATAAGTAGAGACACGTAAGTGAACAAATTATTTTAGTCCTCCACTAGAACTAATTTTATAGCAAAATGTCACATCACTTTCTCAAAAAAATGCATAATGCTTATGTTTGAAAAATAGCAATTACTAGAAGCCACTTTGGTTTTTTCTCCCTCCTCCAACATCATTTAGTGTGCAATACAATCATTTATTTAAGGAGCCCAAAGTAAACCAACAATTATATTAATGTATTATATTAGTCCCACTTAGTCCTCCCCAACTCTTAGCAGTTCAATGACAAGTAGTTTTAGGTGCCAAATAATCTAACTATCTAGATGTCAAAATTACTTTAGCCCCATATCCACTCAAATACAAATTGCATACATCCATGTTTTCTATGATCTATACTTTCATATATAGTTCAAACAATTTGACCATCTACTGAAACAAGGAGATAGATAGTGCTAGAAAATATGCAAACATAGCACATTCCTTATCATAAATTTTTGTTGATAACCATGTAAGAACATGCATAAAAGCAACCCTAAATACTTATAGTTACCACTATGAAAAAGTGACAAATTGGAGCTTTTCAATCATGATGATTGAATAAATATCATCCGTAAAATAGCCAATTCAGAAGTAAAATCAGGATTTCGTGCACAAAATAAAAGCAAATTAAGTGAAAAAAAAGAACAAATTAATTCAAACCAATATGCAAATTTGTATGTTATTCTATAGAAAATCCAGAATAATTTGGCTATATAAATTATGAATCCTATCCTATCAAAATACCTATTCATTCAAATAGTACCATAGAAACAACTTCTTTTAGGTTTTGAATAACTTCCAACAAGATGAAATGATCTATATGTTAGATGGCTTTCAATCAGCAATTGCAAAAAGTTGAAAAATCATGTGAAGTTATTATACACTTGTACAGTAACTTCACATGTGATGCAAGTTGTGTCCACCGAAATCACAAGAGTTACTGTGCACTTGCATTGTAACTCTTAAGTTTCCTATATACAGGGCTGAAACCAAACGTTTGAGATCATCCAGAGCTAAAGCATTATTCAGCTGTATTAGAAGAAGCACCGTTTGCTTCTTATAGTGAGAAAAAAATAGAGTGTGTATAAAAAAATTTTAAGAGTGTAGTGTAAGTATACACTGAGGTTTTGGACATATTCTCCAGATCTTTGTAATAGTACTAATTATAGTAGAAGAGAGGCTCACTAGAGATATTATAATTACTCTTAAATATAATGGAATATTTTTCGGATTTTGACCCGTGATTTTTCCCTCAAAATTAATTTTTCACGTTAAAATCTTGATGTGTAGTTCTTTTGATCTATTTTATTAGTGTAAATAGTAATGATACTATTTATAAATAGTGAAATGGGGCCCACTATATAGTATTATGCATAAATAGTGACATAGGCCCACTAAAATAGATACTATTTACGTAAATAGTGATATGAGAGTCAAAGTACTATTCACTATACTTCATTTATCCGTTACTTTTTATAAATTTAGGCGCGCTTTCGTTCACATCCATAAAATGTCTATTACATTTATGCTGTACGCAATTCTGACATTTCCTAACACTAGATAGATATAAAACTGAGCAAGGAGATAGAAACAAAATGTACCATAGAAACAACTTCTTCCAATGGTGCTGCGCAGCACTCAGCATAGCCATCATCTTGCTCAAATAGCAATCTACCATGGCATGGTTACGTCAGCCAATTAAAAAAGTGATATACGAATCAATTTAAAATTGAACAATAGCCACAAAATCTACTTCTTAAATAATGAAAAAGAAGAGAAAGATGAGTTACATTTTCGAAGGCAACTAGCTGGATAAGCTTAAGCACAGCATCGTATGTAGTGTCATCTTCTAGCTTCGACAACAATATACTACGTTTAAGCCACCGAAGCTCCACGGTGTTGACTTTGACGTCTTTCCAATCCATGTCGTTGGGGAGTTTTGATTAATTAACCTGTAACCAAGCAAAAATAATTGGGTCTACACATAAAATAAGAAATTTTAGTCCATGGATGCTGTGGTGGCCAAAATCAACTTCATGGCTAAACCACATTGGGCCAACAAAGGAAGCATGTAGCTTCCTTTCTTTTTAGGGAAGGTTCCTTAATTAGAAACCACCAGAATAAAATTGTCTAAAGTCTACTACAAGAAAATTTGAAAAGCTTGATTTATCTACGCTACAAGTTCAAAGGTTTTTTGTATAAGAAAACACAATGGAGAACGCTACCAGCTCGTAACCCTTCTTCTCGGAGCAATGATTACGGGACGACCTTTCCAAACCATGTTTTTTCTTTTCATGGTTTTTAAAATATCCCTTTATCAGTTGATCGGTAAAAGATTAATATCTTGATATATAGAATTCGACCGCCTAAGTGAGTACCCTTTTCAACGACAATGTTTTTTTCATATACTTAAATTTCACAATTGAATCCAAGATCACATACTTTAAAGGATTTCAGTCCCTTTTACTAAATGATATCAACAACAACAATAGGTAAGTTCGTACCGTCATTTTAAAAACCAAATTTGAAACTAATTTATTTTATATTAATTCATTTACATGAAATCTAGTCCTTCTGATCGAACGAAAATTTCGTAAACACAAAATTATTTTCTATGAAGTGATTACAACCTTTTGCCAAGAAACAGAGAATACGAATTTCTCCCCTTTTCTTCTGGCTAATGGAAAATCAAATTAAGTTTATAGCTTTTTTGGGTTGTGGGTTTTTTTTTTGTTGGGGGGCGGGGGTGGGTTGGAGATGTTTTGCAGTATGAAGTTTTGATTAAACCAAATCCTAAGGTGACGTACAGAAAGAGCCATAACTTGTGTGTGTATGTATGCATACTCTATTTTCTGTCAATTTTTTTAATTCTATATCAAGAAAAAAAATCACTTATATATATATATATATATATATATATATATATATATATGATTACTAAATAAATATGACACCTGTTGATCCTTGTTCATCCATATTGAAGTGACATATGCACCTGCAATCGAAGGACAAAATTAAGAATTTACATTGAAAATTCTCAGACAGAAAAAATCGACTAATCAAAAGCAACTATTAGTTGCTTCTACTCAAAATTGATTTTGTAGTTAAAATTGATTTTAGATCATAACTTCCGAACATATTTGAGGAACAAAAAAACACGTTAAGGAATGGTTGACTCGAGATTTCGGTGTTGGAAACATGCATCCAAACACGGCATAGTAAGAGGGAGACTACTACGAAAGGTAAGTATGCATGACAATCAGTGTCCCGATCGGCTCTTCAACTTTTTCTTGTTTCTTATCATTTCCTAATCATTTTGATTCAAGCTAGTCATCAGCGTAAACTACGGTAAAGCTTAATTAGCTGTCGCGAAGGGGTGAAAAATGTTATCGCAAGTTTGATTTTCTTCGAGAGCTCTAAATCATGGTTTGCGCCAAAACTATCTCTTGTACCTTTGGACAAAATCATAATATTAAGTGCTTCAAACAGAAATGTACCGTGAACATGCTATTAATCGATGACTTTCTCTTATATAAAAATCATCACCTCTTTGACATGCAAATTGACTAGAGTTGTTATTTGTAACCATTATACATGAGATATAGTGTTGATTCATACTGGTCGTATTCATCAATAAACAAGATATGTACCCTATCTATTCCTCATTCAATAGTATATGAAGATGGGATATCATGACTCCATACCTCTTTCGATGAAAAAAGAAAAGGGAATTGGTTTGGTGTCTCTCTTAGGATATAAATAATATTTTTCTATATATATATTTTTTTAGGGCGAAGACACACACAGCAGCTTTTCGGCTGCCATAGCATTAGCGTTAGCACAGTGCGTAAGACTCGGTTTTCCGGCTGTCACATATTTTCAAGGGAGTGCTGTTGATCTCATTAAAATATTACCAAATTAAGTGCAGCTACTTCATCTGATGAGCATATTCCAACAGTAATGGTGAAGAATGGAATGGATAATGGCGTCCAGCATGTTGTCAACGCGAGACATTTACGGTATTTTAAGGAGGTCATCAAATAAGTGAAATTGTTAAGCAACACACACAAATTATAAGAGGGTCTCATATATTTAGATTTGTTATAGAATTTTATTATTTGTCATTAGATAAATATTATTTTTATTGGATCACCTATAAGCTCCTATAAGAATCTATGATTGGTCCAAACATATAAGATACATCATAAAATCCACCCAAAGCTCAATTTAAGTGGCACTTCTTAAAGATGATAGGGTTTTATTAAATGTTTGTTTTTTTTAATTTACATACTAAAAATGCGTTGACTCTGTTCCTTTGAGAACTTAGTTACAACTTACATATTTCATGCCGGCACGCATCATTAACTGTCATTTTGAAAACCATATTTTGCAGGTGAAATTTGCTCAGCTCGGCGGTTTTTGCATTTCACCATTCCAGGGGTAGCGCTAGCGGCCCTGAATTTTTCATTTTCTTATGTATATATATAGATTAAAGGGATTTATAGGATGATATATTATTATTCCAGAAGAAATTAGATATGTGTCTTTCGAATTCCAATTATGAAATATGTATTTTTTTTAGAATAAATTCCCAGATATATTTGAATTTTTTTTAAGACAAAAACTGCACAAAAAAATTGGTTCCTTAAGAAATTAAAAAATTGTAATCTGTCACAATTAAAAATATAAGATAAGTTAGTTCCACTCTAGAATTTTTGAGTGATTCATTATAGGATATTGATCTTTAATTATTTATAAATTTTTTCAGTTTGATTGCTAATAAACACACTAATAGGACAAATAGATCTATTAAAATACTTAAAAAAGACTAACTTGTTATATATTTTTAATTGTAAAGAATTATAAAATGTATTTTTTTTTCTTAAGAGACCATGAATGAAATGTTTTCTTCTTTTCTTTTTTAGGGGGATCAATTTGTTTGGCACTACTTTTGTTAAGGGCCAACTTAGGATTTAGGCTTTGTTTTATATATTATGATAATTTCTTTTAAATTGTTAGGTTAAGAAAAAATTAAAATATGTACTCCCTCCTTTTTTTTTTCCTAATTCTCTTCTAAGACTGTGCATCTAGATTAAGATATGAATAAAAATGCAAAAACACACACACACACACACAAATATGTTTATAAAATTGCCCTTTCAGAAAAGCGTGCAGTACTATTACATGAGAAGGTTATGTGCGTGAAGAAAGAATAGGTGCAAAGGTAAAAATGCAAAAAGATAATTGGTACTTCTTTAAAACTCTCAAATGATAAATAATATCGAACTTTTTTTTTTTGCTAAAAAGAAAATTAAAAGAAAAACGAAGAGATCGGTATATCATTATTTCCTATATGTTAATTATTTTTCAGCACTAATCCTTTAAAAATAAAAAAGGCTAGCTCCGCCAATGGCTCTTGTAAGCTAATTATACTAGCTTGGTCAATGGGTTTTCCCTGAATTATTCTTAAGAGTGACAGTGGTGAATGTGCTTAAAGGGAGCTACCAATCAAAAGTTCAAAGCACATATGTAGCAGAGGACAAACGTCTCAAATTTTCATTGGAAGAATCAGTCTCTGGCAAGTTAAGTTATCTTCTCTTATACGTTATCATGATCACTGTTTTCAAACTAAGCAGTTAGGATTTTCTTTTCTATTCTTATAATGTGTTTGGTTTAAGATAAAAATGGGGCGAAATTGCTTTTAGATGATGAGTTTCAAACTTTAATTTATACATGAAGGTTATCTACAATTTACTTGCTATAACCCAACACACCTTTAGAGTTTATATATTTGAATTGATAGTAAGTTATGGAGTAAAATAGAATAAAATGGACTAAAAAGGGGTGAAATAGAGTGATACAATTATTTTACTCTATTTTTGGATATTTTAATAAAAAAAAGGAGAAAAATCGCATCCCATCATTTGGATAGGTTAATGGAGTGAGACAAAATTATTATAATTAATTATAAAATTTTTATGTCTATAATACAGTATTCGAGTTATAATAAAGTAATCTATATATACCATGTTACATATATAAAGGGAATTCTCCTCCATGATTATTGTGGTGTCTTTTCAATACATTAAATTGATTTTTCAGCCATTAACATATTTTATAAATAATGGATAAAATTGTAAAAAAGAAACTTCTCCAATAGTCTCCACCTCACTTTAAAATTATCAATAACCGCTACTATCTATTAACGCATTTTTGTATTTCCCTTAATTTTAGTTTACTTTAAAAATATCTATGCTAAAATTTATACTAAAAATTTAAAATGTGGATTGAAAAATTAGGCCAATATCTCATTCCATCTCATCCCCTAATTTAGGGAGAAAGAAAAATAGAAGAATATAGTGGGTATTGAATGGAATGAGCACTATTTATTTTTATTCCACTCCATTCTATATCATCAGTTTATACATAGAACCTTAAAAGCTAATTGTTAAAATGAGAGAGTTTAAGTCCTTACAAAATCTTTTTTCCAAGTTAATCTTCCTAATATGGGACTCGTGACATAACCCTTAATGTAAAAATTTTACTTGAAAAATATCACTTACATACGATGAGTAGAATAAGATAAAACTGTAGCTGGTTGAGCAATCATATCATTGAGACTGATAGTTGTTATTTGAACATGACACAAGGACATCGAGAGAAATATGAACAAAATTTGATAGTTGTTATTTGAACCTAAAAGACAGGACATTGAGAGAAAGATGAACAAAACTTTTGCCACTAGCACCACAAGATGTTTTATGTTTTTGTCTCTTTCAAAATGTCTACTTTTATGTTTATTTTTTATGTTACAACACCACTATTTTATACAGCATAATAACCTTGTATCCTTTTCTTTTCATGATAAACATTTTCGGGGATGATTATAAATTACTGAATAACGGTGGTTCCGCTACATGCAAAAGCAACTGCCCGCTGGAGACTTGTGCAGAGAATCAGTTGTGACGGGATAAGAGGAAATATCCCCGGGGGAAATTATTGGGAACCAGAGAGGGCGCATTTTCAGGAACTTTTGTTTTGTTTGAACAATCTGTTCTTTATTTCTTTTTTCTTTCTTAAATGTCTGAACGAAGAATTATTCTGAGTGAGTCTAGAGGAATGGAAATGAGATTATTTTAATAATTGATTATAAAGTATAGTCGTTAATGTGTTATATTATAATAAAATCAGTTTCATTTTTAAATGCTTTAATTAAAAAGTAATATTAGACAGTGTATTTTGTTTGGATTACACAACTAAAAATTTATTCATACACAATAAATCATAGTTAAAAAGGGTTGATTGCTTTCATGTAGTAAATTGTATAGGGTGTTATTTGGATCGTATAAAGAAATATTTTTGAACTAATTTTTTTATTCAACCTTTTATTTTCATTTATTTATATTTTGTAATATTTAATGCTAATTTAATTCATGTGTCGTAACTCCAAAAAAAAAAGTTAATTTATGTTTATAATCAAAATAATTCTTTAAAATCTTTTCTTAAAGAATTCAGAATAAATATAATTTATTGTATCTGCAATTATCAAGCATATCAAATTATATTAGGAAATTTTTTTTTTCAAAAGAAAACAATTTTTCGCAAAATTAAGTTTTACCAATTACTATTTTATTTTACTTGGTCATGGAGTTTTACCAATTACCATTTTTACTTGCAAGAAGAATTTATATCAAATTAAAGGGCATGGGCTTGATATCAGTTTAGTTGGGTTGGGATTCGGTTCAAGGTACCGGACTCACGTTCACAAAAAGGCCCATGCTATACCAGGATTTCCTTTGAGAAGACCATTATTTTTTTCCATACTTCAGCATTCCATTAGTTGCATTGAATCTATGATCTCACACATTCTAATCATATATTTGTTTAACCAAATTGGAACACTGCGAAATTAATTAGTAATTTGGAAACGTAAAATGCTGGTCATATTTTCTTATTCACAAGTAATTGAAACAACTATTTTGGTACGGGGGACATGACGGAAAATATACGGAAAATGGAGACAGTGGAGACGAATATATAAAAAATATTGTCTTTGTATCGTGTTTGATTGCAGAGTATAAGATATGATAACTATCTCCATATTTTATTTGAAAATACAAAGATAATGCAATAAATACATGATAAAAGATATATGTACTCTCTCCGAACCATCGCCGACAGCCGATACCACCCTTGGGTTTAAGGACACGTTAAGAAATATTAAATATGTATAGGAGTATCATTGAAAGAAAAAATATTAAATTTCTCTCTGTATCTTGTCCTTACTTTTCCCACTTTTTGAAGATATAAAAATTTTATATATTTCTATCTAGGGAATTTTCTGTCCCCTATTTTTATCTCTAAAACCAAATAAATTTATGTTTCTAGTATCTCCGTATTTCTGTCTCTGTATCATAAATCAAATGCCACCTTAGGCATGTTCCTTAGAGGATAAAGAATAATATATTTCATAGTATTTTAATAACATGTCTACTTAAATAAAAATGTCAAATAATTTTTATTTTATTTAAAAAGTACATACTTTTACTTCATTTTATACTTGTTGATTTTTTTTAAAAAAAATACTTGCTGATTTGAGTAATTGATTAGTGGGATGTAAAAACATTTGTTCAAATGATATAAGCTCACTCTTTTAATTTTTTATTTTAACATTACTCTCTTATACAATTTTTGAACCACAAATGACATCTTTGATACTTCACTTAATTAATCCAGCTACAGTTGATAGTTCTTCCTCCCTCTTAATAAATCACTCATTAATAAGGTGATTTGCATATGATAAAACTAGTCATCGATCTGTGTAATGCACGAGGTGATAATAAAAAATAGTTTATTGAATATTACCTAAAATAAATGATAATTTATTAAATATATCTCATTAAAAATTGAGTATATAAATTCATTTTGAAATAAGTTAATAGTTAAATAAATGAAGAACAATAAAGAGCTTATTTATACAAATTTTACACATTTTAAAAATTGAAATTATTAAATAATATAAAAGATAATACGTGAATAATTTTATTATATCATGGGTCATTTATAGACATAACAATGGATATCTATGAGAGAAGGGACAAGTCCCACGTCCCCTATCCCCGTTTAGAGTTTTCCCTCTCATCCCTGTCACATGCTTTCATTTCCCATTCTTCATGGGGATTTAAATCTCTATATGGATTTATTTAAAAAAAATTCAAAAAATAATTTTTTTAAATTTTTAAAATTTAAAACATAAATATTCATAATTACTAATGCAACACAATTCAAATTAAAATAAAAATACATATATAATGCAAATCCAATAAAGATAATTGAAAAAAATGAAGGTGTGATATCCCTACTCCTTGTCTCATTTAATAAACGGGGATTCTGCCGTCCTCACAAAATATGTCCATATTCTCGTCCCAATTATGGATAATTCCCACAGTATCCACTTTCACAGGTTTTTTTTTTTTGTCATCTCTAACCATTTATATTTTTTTAGTAAATTAAAATATTTAATTTATAAAAATATAAAATTATATTTTCTAATTAATAAAAATAATGAATACATTTAATTTATAAATATGATTTTAATTACACCTCCTTTCTTTGTACATCTATTTGGCAAATTACACTATAAATTTTAAAATATATATTATAATTAATGTGTTATAATTAGTATAAAAATCATATATAATCCTAATTTATGTCATCTCAATTATTAGAGTAATATATTAAGTACAACATTATTTTTAATAAAAAAATAATATAATTATTTAAGTTTTTAAAAATTAATAAATAATTAGTATTATTATCAAAGAAGTTTAAATTGTGAAATTAATTTTTTAAAAACATTTTAATGTAGAAAAATAGAAGTCTTTTTCTTTTTTCAAAAATAATTAATATGAAACAATTATGGAATGTTTAAGTTGCAAAAAATTAAATATGGTATAATGAGACGAATAAATAGATTTTTTTTATAATTTTTAAAATTTGTAGACTTGAAGTTAGAAACTTTTTCCCCTAACCCTATCATCATTTAAAATTTTTTCTCTTATCTCATCCTCATTAAAGGTCCTCATTCCTTATTCCCCATAGAGATTTGAATCTTTGTAAATATTCATGAGTTTATTAAAAAAAAATTGAAAAAGAAAAATTTTGAAAATACTTTGAAATTTGAAATATAAGTATCCATAATAACAAAATCTACTAATGCAATATAATCCAAATTAAAAAAAAATGCATAATGGAAATCCAATAAAGATAATTGAAAAAATAAAAGTGTGCTAAGATTTTCTTGTTATCATTAATACTATAATAAGATATATAAAATTTTAATGATATAATATATTCAATTATCATTTTTTTTATATTATTTTTTATTTGTTAAATAAGTTTTATTGAAATATTTTGTATAGCAAACTTGTTTTGTTAATGGAAAGAGAGATATGAAGGTATATAATTGAAAACATAATTAATAATTAGAAAGTAAATTACATTCAAAAATTTATTTTAAATATTGAGATTACAAAAATTGTAGGACATAATTTTTTTCTATGAATAACATATGAAAAACTTTTCATATAATGAATCTTAAATATTAGCATTGTAATTATAGATTATATGATAGTTACACATGATCAATAAAATTATTATTAATTATAATTTTTTTTGTGGTAAGGTAATTATAATAGCTTTGTTATCATTAATATAATAATTATACATACAAAATTTCAATGATAATCAATTATCATTTTATTTATATTATTTGTTATTATTTTTATGTTAAATAATTTTAATTGAAATATTTTGTCGAGTAGTTCTATTGTGTTCATAGAAGAGAGATATCAAGGTATGATTTGAAAAAAAATTAATAATTAGAAGGTAAATTAAATTCAAAAATTTACTTTAAATATTAAGATTATGAAAATGATATGACATAATTTTCTCTATAAATGATATGTAGAAATTTTTTTATATAATAAATCTTAAATATTAGTATTATTATAGATAAATTATATATTGTAGATAAGGATTTTACTAATCAGACTCGTGAAAAAAGAAAACAAAGTTTTGTTATTGACTATCTTAAATGCATTAGTTAAACAATAAAAAGTGAAATTTTTTCAACTTTATTTTCTGTTTCTAATACATTGGAGACAATTACAAAACATTTAAATATATTTTTAGTTACTATAAATATGTTATTTTGGTTTTATTCCCTCTAAATTTTTTTATTAGTTTTAAATCCTTCATCTTACTAATATTATGTTTTTTTGTCCCTATCATACATTAGTTTGTATGGTTAAATAATAATGTTTGTAAGGATTGAAAGAAGATTTTAAAGATGTTTATAATAACAAAAAAATAGATTTTCAATATTTATATGGATTAAATTCATATTCTAAATCATTTTTTGGGACCTAAATATAGAGCTCGTTTGGATACAATATAATTCTTAGAGGAAAAAGTACTTAATTTTTTCAAAAAAAAAATTCTAGAATATTTAATTGTACATTTGTTTGTGTTTCTCAAAAGAAGTAGAAAATAATCAATTTTTCTACTTTTTTTTAGAAGCAGATAAGGATATACTTCTAATAGAAGTGGAAACAGTAGAAAAAAGAGAACATTATTGATTATTTTTTGAAATTCATTGAATTACAAATCTACCTTCATAAATATTATAAAAAGATAAAAAATAATCTCTTATTAAATAACTCTCATCACTTGTTCTATTTAAATTATAAATTATATTCTTAATTATAATTTTATTCAAAAAAGTACTTACATATCTATTCGATCCAAAAAATTAACAATTTTACATATACAAATTTTTTATTTCTGATTCTGCTTTCTACTTCTACTTTTGAAGGAAACTTCTCCAAAATTTGAACCAAACAAGGTTTAGAGTAAGGATTAAAAGTATAATTTAGATAAAAGAAGACTAAAGACCAAAACAAGATTTTATAGGAACTAAAATTAAAGTAACATATATTTCCTTGCCTAAAAACATATTTAAGTCCAAAAAAAAAATTATTGATTTCTTAACTGCTTGTCTTACCACACTTATTAGCAAAACTGTAAAGATAATTTATTTCTGAGTTACTGCGACGATATTCATTTGTGTGTTTATATTGGGATAACTTGTTCCTTTTCAAGATTGGAAGGTATTGAAACGAAATCAGTTGATACCAAAGTAAATCATTTGATTTTGACCTTCCCACCCGTATGGTGAAATAAAATAATGTATATATATATATATATATTCCATTTTAATCTTACAATTGCAAGCATCAGAATTCTAAATATAAAAGTAATATTAAAAATGATGCCGTTTTGCAATGAACACTTGAAAAATTTGGCAACATCAAAATAAAATAAAATTATATGTGTCTATATATATATTATTGAATTTCATTTCGGTCTCCAAATATTGAGATGTAATATGTTCCGGTCTTGATCAGCGCGGTGGTGAGACCCCATTATATTATGGGCTTTAGCTTTTTTTTTCCCACAGATAGAGAATGACTCAAAAAAAAAACCCACAAAAATGGGAAGAGCTATTAATGCAGTACGAGGGCATGCCAAAGTCCATCCAACAAAACACCACAAGACCACGACCGAAAAAAACAAAGAAAGAAAACCACAAGACAAAATAAGTAACCCATCATCACAGTAAATAAAAATCAACATTCTCCAAAAGAATCTCAGATGAAAAAAATATGATCATTGAGGATAGATTCCTCCACTGTGAACTCCTGATTTCATGGCAGCTGTAATGCTAATTTGGTTTCAACTGTATAATTGACACCTTCTCTAGAACTGAATCAATTCATTTTCACCAATCAACCACATAGAGATAATGCCATTTTCATACCCTAAAGTTCTCATCTGCCTCCCAAACACTCAGAACCAGATCCACCATGAACAATAGCCACCAAACAAAAACCTGTCGTGAAAAATAAAAATATCCCCCAAAGACAACATAAATCCGAGCCGAAGGACAGAGAAGTGAGCAAAAGTATCATCAGGGCATTCATCCTCGAAGAGATCTGTGTAGAAACTCCTTTCATCTTTTTTCAAACCAAACTGGTTAAGAGAACTCAAAGATCAAACCCGAATGAGTTTTCAGGTAGTCAGATGGAAAAGAGATTTCTTACATATATGCTTATTACTCTTACTATTTGGATCCAAGCTATGCGAGGTGAGGGTAGGCAAGAAGATCCCTTAGCCTAGCAGTTCACACGGATTATAAGTATGAGAAATGATATTTTGACACCCATGCGGATTCTATGTAATGTAAAAGGAGTGGTGGAGATAAAATAAGTTGAGAAAAAAAGTAAGTGGTGGGACCTATATATATTGTGAATGAGGTGTTTAAGCGTTTGAGAAAATAAGATGTTGAAATAGCAAAACCGTTATAAGTCTCTCAATCTCAAGTTCTTTAAGAACAAAGAGGTTTATATTCATATAAATGCATAGGTAGATAGAATATTGGTAGTCTGGTAACCCGAATGGATCATATATGATATTATATAAAAATAAGTATAACAACTATATTTAGTTAAAAAAAAAGGGACCATTGACAATTTAAATTTGAAATTAAAATAAAAGTAAGTCAACTTAAGTGATGTATTATAACACGTATTTTCAAGCAACTGTGTACATATACAATTATTCATCATTGAAGGTCTCCTGATTATTACGTCGTTCACTATTGTGATAACAGAGAGCACAGTGTGGCTCATCTGCGTTGTTAATTGCCATGTTACTAGATTCTTTCCCATTTTCTTTTTTCAATCAGTGCAAGGAAAAATGGAAAATAATAAGAAGATTGGAACCTCCACAATAAACAACGAAAGTTAGTGCTGCTAGATCCCTAATGGATTCACTTAATCTTTGCCTTGGAAGCCAGGGTCTCTTTAGTTTCGAAAAGTGCTTTTAGTTTTCATTTTTGTTTTTACTCAGATTTTATTTTTAAAGTTTTGTAAAGAAAACAATGAAATTGAAAAATTAAAATTAAAATTTGCAGTTTTCACTATTTTTCCTTGGTAAAATCATGAAAAACATAAAATTACTAATTAAAAACAAAAAATAAAATCTAAAAACTGTTTTATGAAACTAAACAAAGCCTAAGATTTTCTGCTTGCAACCTATTTCTGAAACGCAAAATGATTAATAGAATAAATAAATAAATAAATAAAAATAAGTTTTAGTTGCATCATTTTTATGGACCTTTTTAAGAGACACTCTAAGGTGTTATTTAAATGTTGAATGAAAAAAGAAAATTGAGATCTACTTTAAACCAATATTTAAAGCACATCTCAAAAGTGTGTTAAAAGATGTGTAAGAGTGGTACAAACATCATTTTGAAAGAAAAATAAAAATTTGTGCCAAAATTGACAGAAAAGAGCAAAGAATTAAAATGGATCCAAATTCACCATATCAATCAAATTATAAATTAGATTGAATTGGAAAATTAAAGGAACACGATAATCCTCCCTGCATCCACTTGTAAGTGTCCTTTGTACGTCCAATATTAATTGTTATTTGAGAATTTTCAAAAAAGTATTAATTATCTATCACTTTTCACTTTAGCTCTTGTACACATATTTTCTCTCACATACATGGATTTTTTATAATAATTATTGTCTAATTTTTTCAAAAATTAATTTTGTCAACATAAACTTTTTTGTAAATATTTATACATTTAAATTATTTCTTAATTTGTGTGTCAAAATCTCAAAAGACATGATTGAAGAGAGTAAAAAGAATAAAAATATTATTTTAATATTTAATAAGTGGATATCTTAAAGAATATTTATCTTTTAAGTGTTAACATAGTATTTTTTTTTTAAAAAAAATCACACATGCCAAGGTATTCATTCAAGTTCAACACATGAGAGATTATATAATGCTTCCATAATACTAGTACTGCTCAAAAAATTATTCGTCAGCCTGGATTAATTAGCGATTATAGTGTCAGACTGGTTTATTAATTAATCAAATTGACGGTCGATTCCATATATTTCTGGGATAATTATTTGAGATAATCAAAAGCCCCACAAAAATATTTAAATGAAAAAGAAAACTTAAAAATCTGAAACATAAAAATAAGTACTAATAAATACTTTTATTCTTTAAAGGTATATGTGCCGAGCACATTTAATAAATAACAATATTATTTCAACATCAAATTTTTTTTAAATATTCTATTTATAAATTATATGAATTTCATCACTTATATTTTTTCTTCATTTATTCTTTTTTTATCATCCCTTGCCCATCATGATAGATGACTACATGTATGTAGGTATTACATAGCATCACCTTTTTGTTAAAACCCTCAAGGAAAGACTCTTGCAGAATTAAGAAAGAAAACTGTGGCACCTGAACATTTTCTCTAGAGACACACGTACGGAACAAGAGCACAAAGTGACAAGCTCAAATGTGAAAGAGACATAATCAACTAGTGCATTATTATTCTCAATATCATTCATCAAAAGGCATCATCCTCGTGATCCATAAGCTTCCATGAACCATCAGATTGTTGAAGCATCCCCTTATTCTTCTCAATCCACCATGACGGAGGTATAAGATACTCTTCTTTCAGACTATCAATAGTCTTATTCACCAGCGCAATGTCACGCTTAACCACAAGATTGAACCCTCCTTTGCTCCCTTGCGTTCCCGCCACTCCATGCAAGTAACCCTCCAAGTTATGCCAGGATGCAGGATTCCCAGGAGCCTTCAAGTACTTAGATTTCCTTTCGTCAATCTTCAGCTCCTCACCCACATCCGAATATATCCCAATAAGGGGATAGTTTGGGACGATGTCCAACTCATTTCGAACGCGCAAGGTTCTAAGGTCTTTGCAATTAGAGAAGGCCTTTTGGAAGGTGGCATCACCAACTCTTGGGCTGGCATATACAAAGGCCGTGACTGGACAAGGCTTGAGGGACGAGCCACTTGGCTTGTTGTAGCCATTGAAAGCAATGTCCGTGGCATTGAGGGTTGCAAGTGAAGCACCCAAACTGTGCCCGGTTACAGTTATGCTTATTTCTTCGTTCTTGTATTGGTCCACCAGCCTTCTCACCTCACTCAGGACCTGCACGTCAAGAAAACAGCGCTGCAATCTCATCAATTTCAAGACGGAATATTGATGTGTCAATGGTCAACCGTCAACCTACTACCACTACTGTGCGATTCGCCAATTAGCTAGCCCTTGTGTACAGAGAAATTCTTAAGTTTGTAGTAAAAGAACAGTTTTACTGCGGTCACACGAGGGGGTTAATACTTCCACTCATTTGCATTACTGAATATTCCAAAATATCCAAAAAAAAAACGGAATATTCCAACTAGAAAACTATTAAGCAATTGAAAAAAAATAAAATAATATTTAATGTATAGTAAAATTGCACAACAAATGCACACCACGCATCTTATCACCATTGGATGTGATGTGTGGTTCTCACTCATCCCACCCACTCATCACATCTAATGATAATAAGATATGTGATGTGCATTTATTGTATAATTTTATTATACTTCAAACATTACTAAAAAATATATAACTAAAATTCATGCCAGAAATTACAAATAGTTTATTTGATGAAATAAATTTATATGAGTAACTAGTTTATTTAATAATAAATAAACATATAATGTCCTTATAGAAATTAAATTATGAAAAATTCTCTAACTTTAATATTTTTCTTTAACACAAGCAGAGGTTTCTATTTTTCAAGTACCATCAAGTAATTAATTTCTTTAGAGAATAAACCAAAAAAAATAAAAGAAAAATATTATTTATATTTATAAATAAATGAAATATCGTGTCAAAACACTCTTATTCATAATTGAATGAAATATAAACCCACCTAATTTAAGTCTCCAATCTCATCCAATGTAGATTTGAGTGTACCCGTAAGTGTTCAACTTACAAATAACACTATTCAAAACAAAAGAAGACCCATCATAATAAACATATTTTACCTGGTTTCTGGCACTGGTTTTATTGTAAGGAGAACGAGGGTCCTCAGAAGTGTAAATGGAGTACCAGCCCTGGTGAATTTTAGTGTCACTCTTGGCACCAAACACTTTTGGTGCAGGAACCAGGGCGAACTCAAGATCATCAACCCACTCCAAGGCCTGGATGGTTCCCCTCCACGCAACCACAATGTCCCTTCTCCCCAACGCCGCTTTCCCTTCATCCGTGGCCACAGCAACATACCCTATCCAATTCGATTCCTTGCTCCAAGCCTCCCTCGACAACGACTTTATTATAAACGCTTCAGGGACCTGAAGCTCCGAGGTCGCATAAAAGAACTTTGTCACCGAATACTTGAAGGGGTTTGCATTCACCAAAGCAACTTTGGAGAAGAAATCCTTCTTTCCGTATTTGCTGCTTCCAGCATACTTCGATGTTTTCTCTGAGTTGAAAGCATCATATGTGGCCTGTGCCATTTCACCATAGTGTATGAGGTAACGGCGCAGATCAAGGTCGAGAGGGTCTAGAATGCCCTTCCAGTGATCCTGGCCACTCAATTGTCGCCATTTCTTTGCTATGCTGTCCTCCATGATCTTCTTGTTATTCCTGTTCTTGTTCTTCTTACTTACGAATACCTCTGCTACTACATGTTTTATAGATGGACACAGGCAGGACTCGGTCTTCATTTTCGGTATCCCTAATCAAATGAATGACGACTTCACCTTCTTGTGTGTTGCTTGGAAAGATAAACCGCTATTCTTTAGTTAGGTTCATTTTGTTCCTTTGTTCTGACCAACCATATATATCTTATAATATAAATATACAAATAACTGCAGTATATAATAAGGTTGAAGCAACAAGTGACTCTGCAGATTTGTAATATACTTTTATATATTTCGATAAGCTATAAGAAGTTATGAGTTCAACAGAACCTCACATCAATCCTCTAATATTTTATTTAAAAAAATTAATAAGATTGAAACTAGATATATTTAAACCCCAATCAAATTTCCTCTCTCTAAACTAAATTACTCGCAACTTACTAAACTTACAATAATTTACCTCATAATGATCAACTTTTAATTTGTTCTTATTAAATTGTTAAGATAAGGTACAATCGAAGAGGCGAAAAACGAAGAAGGCAGGCAAAGTTAGTTTGGATTAAATACTTTCCCGTCAGATGATGCTGACCTTTCCTGCGTATAATTAATTGAATGATTTTATCTTCGAAGCGCCGATCGTGCAGCCAACTCTCTCTTAAATTATTAATGTGACAAAAGGCCATGATGTGGTTATATAAATAAATGAACTTAATTATAGTTAGTATCTAGATAGTATGTACGCGTACTTCTTCTTCATTACTTCTAATGTCATATATTATTTCTTTCCCCACAAACCATAGCTTAATTATCATTTTCCTAGAAATCCTATTCTTTTAAGTAACATCATATATCGTGCGTCTTATCCACTTGCGTACTTATTGAATATTGAACACTTGCAAGGCTCATTCTATAAAATTATATTGGTGGTATCGCAGAAAAAGAAAATTATAGAGGTAGCATTCAGTTAGGCATAACATCCCATTCAAAAATAGAAATATCCTAAGTTTCATTTCGAAATTTAATTTTAATGCGGCAAGCAAAAGTGCCACCCCTATCAAGGGGATGAATGTTCGTGGAGAAATAGCTGTGAAGTCAGGTTAGGTACATTATGTATGCCGCCCCAATGGCTTGCCTTGTCTTCAAAGACCATTCCTCTTTTACTACACAGTACAATTGCCCCCACCTCGCACAGTTGTGCTTGTAATAATCCAATAACAATTAAGCACATAAAATTAAATATAAAAGAACTAATTTAACTCTTCCAGCTAGTTTGGTCAATTTTAAGGATCTTTGTTCTCTACTTATTTCGAGTACTTATTATGCCATTCTGCAACGTAAATAAGGCGCAATACAATGAAAACAATAAAATAAACTAAAACAGAAAAACAACTAACGAAAGTTATACCAAAAGAAAATAAATAAAACGACAAAACAACTAAAATACTTCTTCTCTGGCACAACGAAAATAAAGCGATGAGTCGTGCTCATTACTCTAGCCAGAAATTAAACCTTTTGGGAGAAGTTTGATAGAAAAACTAAGAAAATTAAAGTAGTTAGATTGATTTGACCAATAAAATAACCAAAAACAATATGAATGGATAATTCAATTGTATATACGTTTCTGGAAACAAAATTAAATATAGTAACAAGTAGCCACATACCTTGGAAGTCATAAATGTAAATTGATCATGTCTGTAGTTGATGTGGAAAGCCTTGTATATTTATTATTATGGCTTAAGATTATAGTCTTTCCTGTTCTTGCAAACTTTTATGTCAGAAGTAGATTCTTAACCTTCAAGTTACAAACACGATACAAACGCAGATATATAGTATAGTATATTGTTGAGATGCTTGCAAGTTGAAGAAGACAGGTATTTGCAAGTCATTGGTTAGATGCTTTGCGGTGACTTGCCAAAACAAGATAGAAAAAGGAAGGTAAAGTCATGAAAAAGAAAGGGACTGTCCCCCCGGCTCCGACTTCATACCTGTAAGAGACGTTAGGAACCCAGCTACATGTTTTACCTCTTACCACAATTATGATCTTAGAATATATTCTTGTTCTCACCGCAATTCTCTCTCCAAAATGTTTAAATTTTTTTATTTCTCCGGATGCATTCAATAAAAGTGTACAGGAGTTCTTCAGTTGAAAAGATAAATTACTTTAATTAACACTATATTATATAAATAATAACAAAGCACATCCCACCTAATTAATCTGAATTATCTAGATTTAATTAATCTATATGTCATTATAATTTCACTAAATTTTTAATTAATCGAACATATATATAAGATTGAATTATGTGGCCTTAAATTAATTAACTCAATATTTAACAAAGACAAACTAATAACTGAGACTAAAACTATATAATTTTAGAAATGTTTAAACAAAAATTAATTTTTTTTAAGGAATCAAATCAAAATACTTTTTCTAAAGAAACCAAAAATATACTTAAGTTTATTTGGATATTACTCCTTTGAAATTTTTATTTTAAACTTTTCTATCAAATCAAAATTTATTGATCTTCTTTTATTAATATGAATAATCCAATCATGTTAATTACTATACTCTTGCCTATAGCGAGTCTATCAAAGCAAATGTATCATTTTTTTAATTTAAAATTACTTACATTTTCTGTTAGTATGGTAATTTTATTCAGATCTTTTCAAATGTGAGAATATATCATTGTTTTTTTAAATGTTAATTGGTCTATTTACTGCAGAATTGTTTCAAATAAATATTTAGGATTTTGTTTCAAATATATCATTTTTTAGGATTTTGTCAATAAATATTTAATATTTTTTTCAAATAATTAAAATAAATAAAAAATGATGTTTATCTAAATAAATAATAAAAGATGTTTCATTACAAAAAAATGTTGTTTTTCTAATATGTTTTTAAATGTGTACGTCAATAACAATTTATTTTATAGTTAAATTAATGTTTTGGTCCTACAGTTTCACAATTTTAATTTGGTCCTATAATTTTTTTTTAAAAAAAATTTGATCCTCACACTTCCAAACATTTTAAAATCATTCCCTACTATTAGAATATGTTATAACACCGTTAGTTCAGTAGATGATGTGACCAATAGTTAATGAGGTGTCAAATAACCTTGAAATTTAGTTGTTAATTTACTTAATTACTACTTTATATTAAAGTCGACGTCGTGTTTGCTTGTATATACCTCCAAAATCCCTGCGTCTCCTATTAAGGAAATCTCGGACCAGAGAAAAAAAATAGAGGAAGAAGCAGAAGACCCGTGGCTTGTACTTATGGCTTGGTCAGGTCTTATTCACAACGGAAAAGCAACCACCCATTTTTTATCAAGGAATCACCTGTTCAAGCGGTGGTTTAAGTTATTTAACAACCTTTGTGTTAATACTTTCGTTCCCTTTTTTGCTAAAAAAAGAAAATTCTGCATATAGACAAATATCTATCCCACCACAACTTGTGAGATTGTTTGAAAGATGAGCAAAAACGGAATCCATGGGGTCCCTCTTGATGAAGCTTCTGCTACTCAGCACTTGTTAATTCTGTGTATTTCACTGGATTTTGGTTTCTTCTACTTTGTCATCAGGCTAGGGCGTTTTAAACTTTGATGTGGGGGAGCAGCTATTCTCACTTCTTTTTGATTAATGCTACTTTCTATTTAATGTTAATTTATTTAATTGTTCAAAAATATCCTTCCTTCTCATTCATACTTAAACTAACAATTTATTATCACTTAAATACTATTTAAATTCATTATTACTAATATATATTGTGATTTGTGTTTTAATATTTTTTATTTTGCAAAAAAAAATTGTTCATAATAAATTTATTAAATTTTGTTAATAATAACTAATTTAGTTTTTAAATTTTTTATTATATTTTCTATAAAATACCAATACTAATTTTTAAAAAAATCTTAAACAAGAAGATAAATAATTAAGGGAGTTATTTTTAAAAAAAACTTATTATAGTCAAAATAATTTTCAAATTATTCTTATGTAATTAAATATATTATTAAATAAACATATTATATTAACATTTGACATGTTAATCTTTGAAAATTTATCATAAATTTTACTTTTGTTATTTTTCATAAAAATTAAGGTAACCTAATATGTTAAGTTAGCTATTTACTTCATAATTATATATACTATTAAATTGTATACAAACACTTGATGATATATTTTCATAAAATTTAAAGTGTTTTAACTGTATATGAGATATTAAATTAATTAATAAAATAATATTAGATGATAGTACAATTTTAATATTAAATATAATTTAAAATTATTAGTGATAAGTTTTTCATTTCATGAATATTTATCATGTTTTATTTTCTTAACTTTATTTTATTTTTAGACATATTTATAGAATATTAAAATAAAAAGGAAAAAAATATTGTTATGGTTGAAAAGCTTATCTAACCTAAAAGAAAAAAATTAATGCAATTTAGAAACTACTACTGAGATTAAGAGAATCAATTTATTTCATAATTATATTTTTTGTATTTATGTATGATGTTTCATAAGAAAATTAAATAAAAAATATTTTCATAAAATAAAATATTACATAAGTAAAATTTTCAAGAAAATGTTATTAATAAAAAAATATGTATAGATTATAAATAATATAATTGATAAAATAGTTTATAAAAGAGAAATATGAGTATGTTAAGACAATTGAATAAAACATCATTTATTAGGGAGTGACATTAGTCAAAATAGCCCTAGGATTTTTTTATGTGACACACAAAACAAATGTCGTTACCCAACCATTGGGAATCGAACAATGACAAGCTAGCTTCTTCAATTGAATTGTAATTCAGGAAACGATGAGATTAAAGAGGAAAAATAGGGGTTTGAGGTTTGAGTGCAATGGGAAAAGGAAGGGGCTTTTCTTATAGAAAATAGGTTTTTCCACGTATTTGTGGTTTTGTGCCTCTTGGTTAACGTGAATAATCTAAGTCAGCATAGATCTCAGGCCACATGACAAAATATTTGACACGTCTTCACCATTAGCTATGGTATCTAATCAAATAACGGTGTTATATGTTAATGATGGGAACTGATTTAAAAAATTTTAAAAGTGTAAGGATGAATTTAAAAAGAAAAAAATTATAGGAACCAAAAAAATTATAGGAACTAAAAAGGAGAGCTCTAGAGTATTATTCCTCAATAATTATGGGAAAAAGGAAGAGCTCTAGAGTGAGAGATGAGCAACAAACACACAAGGTGCTAAAAATAAGCGAGACAACTTAGAATTCAAGCATCCTGATTCGTACCCTCGGACCAGAGTTGACACGTATCAATAATGTTATAAATTTCGGAAATAATATATTAATATGTCTTTATGGTCGCATATATTAATAATGTTTTTGTTTTTTGTCAGCGTATTAATAATGTTATCATTAATTTTATCTTTTTGGTCATATTGATAATGTTATGCACCACCCGGATGGTCAAAGTGAAATAAAACAGCCCAAAACCATATCTTTGGCATGAGAGGGCCTGACTCTATTGTTTGTTGGTTTAGGCCATTTAAACAGCGTACCTTTTAGACGAAAAGAAAAAAGCCTGTTTCTGCTGGGGACTGAAGAAACCTAAAAGTCTAATTGTCCGTGATGATCAGACCAAAACAAAATTCTCCGTCGTGAACTGATGATTAACTCACTTGGATGAGACCGAACTATACCTTCCACAGTACCACTACCATAAGATACAGGCTGGTGAAAGTCTTGAACTATGAAATCTTTTTGGTATTTTGGTATGAAAACTTTGTTCTCTAAAGATATTACACTCTGTTTTTTGGTCACGATATTACACTCTGTTCAATTCAATCGGATAACCAACATTTGTTCAACCGGCTTGATCAAGACATATATCTGTCAAATGTGTCTCTTGTGGTGGTAGTTGTGCTCGGATTGTGAGATAAGAGCAACGATATGTTTTGCTAATATTGTGTTCTCACTGTTGCCAATGTTAAGTGTCTAGAGGACTGCATTGGAGCAGTTAATAAATCAGCAACGTTATCCGGTGATGGATGGTTTAGGCCTTTGTTTCTCCTTTTGCTGCATCAGTGTGTTTATCACACTTTGTTGGTTGTGGGTTCATAACACACCATCCATGTTGTTGTGCTAGATGGATGAAGGGGTGGCATGTGATGAATCTATGTTCATGGAAAGCTTGCATCGAAAGATGTTTTAATCCAAGAAAAAGAGAAAGATTAGTCACAGAAAGAACTTAAAGAGTTCTTGCAGAGCAACTTTTTTGTTTTTTTGTTTTGTTTTTGTTAATGTGTGGATAGGGTTGTATAAGGCTTTGTTTGTCTAGCCATCTAGGGAATGGTTTGCCCAATTAGGGGCTTTGCGTTTAGATTTTTTCTTTTATCCCCTTGTATAATTGGTTGGGGGCTTTTGGCCTATTTAATGAATATCTTTTTCGACAGAAAAAAAAAAGAAGCTTTGTGAGCTTGTTTCACAAGAGTAAATAGTGTTAGATTTAGAGGGAATATTTGACGAGCTCTTCGACCAAAAAAAAAAAATTGACGAGCTCACTAGTTAATAAGGGTGTGTTTTAGATTACCAAATACTAGAAGAAATGCAGATTATCCAATCTAAATGCGCAATGTAAGATTAATCATAGGGGAATTCTATGAGTTATTATGTTACTGCATAGCAAATCAACCTGTGTCCATCTTCACCTAATGGATTGAAGATATCATATGAAAATTGTTTAGGTTATCAATGTTCTTATATCACTTAACATGTTATAGTTTTGTTTGGTCGTTGGACCTTACCAATTGTGAACATTGTTAAACTTGTAATGTTTTATCCTATCGATAGTTGGTCAAGTAGATGAATGATATCCAATTTCTTTGAGGAAAAAAAAAGACAAATCATAAAAATTTACTTGGCATGGCAGAAGAGACAATGGCTCAGTGGCAAAAATGCATCAGAAACTATCTCTTGCGAGTTAAAATGGGCTACCATTTGTCTATGATTGGTCGCTCACCTCATAAAAAAAAAAAAAAAATTGCAAGTAGCTGTTGCCTGTTAGCATCATGAGCGACAGAGAGTCCATTTCTCATTGCTTAAGTGGCAAAAGAAATGGTGGTATTAATTATAATCAATGATAAATATAAGGATTTGAAATATATCGTTCACGGGTCACACTATCAAAGTACATGTGAAAATGACAATCCATTCGCGATTTGTGGTGAAATATTATTTATACCTAGTATGTGAGATATTATATTGATATGTATATTGTTATTTATTCTCAAATGAGATATAAATCTCATATAATTTAGGTTTCACATCTTATCTAATAATAAATGAGAGCATGTCGATATGATATTCTATATATTGTAACATTGGGAGTTCCTAGTTTTTAGGTTTTTTTTTTATTGTGGCTTTAGCATGTAACTACAGATATTATTGTGAGAATAATCCTTAGATTACTGTCTCAACTTAAAACTCTAGTAGAATCACCAGCACTCATTGGCAAATGGATTAATGTGAAAAATGCCGAATAAGACGTGAAGGCAATTAACTCATTTCCCAATCCCTAACACGTGATATGTGAAGGCATATTGCAAGAGCCTAAGCCCAAGTCACGGTCACTGCCATATTCAGTTTGCTATCAACTTGTAGAGCTAGGGAGCCCGTCATAAATGAGGAATAACATTATTATAATCTAGTTTGATGTGGTAGACGTTGCTGTTGTGGTCAGAATATACAGTTGGACTCATGTCAAATTGTTATAATACTGTCTATGTACGAATTACTTGTGTAAAATTGAATTTGATTCTTTTTTTTTCTGAACATAATACAAACAATTTAATAGTTCCGAAAAATACAAACAAATTAATAAAAGAATTTAATTAACAGGACAAAAAGTACTCGTCCTTTTTTGAAACATCATTCTACCGTATTCCTGAAACAAATTTCAAATCCAAAAAACAAAAAAGTGCCTTAAATTAACTCCTTCTTCGTTGTCCCTGCTCTCTACCAATGTTTTGCAATTGCAACCCCAATATATCTTCTCAAACATGAGACTTGATGGACCACTTGCCGTTTACTCATTAATAGCCACATGCTTGATGTATTCCTTTCATGCTATCTGCTCCTGATGAGTCTCCACATTTATCTGTTTCTATAATTCATGAAAAGCTTTATAAATAAGAAGAAAATTTCAGCAGGTGGGGTTTCATCCTTTTAGTACAAAGCAAGCATCCCTATGTTAAATATGCATCAATAGATCCCGTGAGATCTATAAGCAGGCTAATAAAAAAGGTACAAACATGGGTTGATCTCAGAGAGTCAGTTACGGGTCACTGTTCGGCCTCGTTGCCTCAAGCACACCCCAACACGGCAATACAGTGAGAATGATGTAACATTCCAGTGTAGTTCCAAAGCAATGGCCAATGGAATCACAAGGCAGACCCATGCAATTGCCTCACCTAATATGTATTGGTGATTTTAGGAGAACTATACAGCTTCCTTGGTGGCCTGTATATATGTCTTGTGCATTTTTATAGAAACATATGCATGAAGAAAATTTCTAAATAGAAGTTATTGCACCAATTCCAAATCTACCCCAGAAACTAAAGCATGATACAACTCAATAGCAAAATCACTGCCCATTAGGCGTGTGTTTACCACCAGTTTATACGTGCCCCATTAGGGCCATTATATAGTTGTTGTTCTGTTTTTTTTATTCTTTCTTTTTTGCTCAAGGTAATAAACTATATATTCTATTTATTAATTGGAATTCATCACGTGTAACCTGTAAATACCAGGTGCTTCACTTCATTGTTATTTTTATAGCATTCTTCATTTAGAATATATATAGCAATCTGTGTCCTTTTGGCCAATATGATTTACTCATTCTAGTTACTTTGGTGAGATATATATTTATGATTCAATATTGTCAACGTGGTTTACCCCCTTCTCTTTAATCTGTGTCCTCTCGTTTCTATACTATTCAGAAGGTCTTAATTCAACTTCTTTTGCTTTCGTCTGAAAGCATTGTTTCGTTGTTTTGTCCTATATGTTCGGTATTATTAGATCATATTCTTTATATCATAACTCAAATCAGTTTCCCCCTCAATTAATTCCCTAAAAATTAATGCTCACAAAAGCACGTTCTAGTCTTTACTCTTTCGTTACCTTTCAAACGCCTCGAGTCTAAGAAAGAAATGTCTTTGCGACAAAAGCAAAATGGGGCTTCTCTTTTCTCCCAGTAAAAATAATGAAAATGTTAATGGCATACTTTTAGTGCCAACGGTGCCAAAAGTCTTGTAATTTAACACAGTCTTCTAGTTTTATTGCAATTTTAATACAATAATTAATCAATAATGTTATTTATGATTTATATCATAAAATATCACTACAAGAAATTTAGTCTAAAACAACATATAAAAAATGTTACTTATTATATACATAGGCAACACTTTTTTTAAATATGTTGTCTTTGATATTCAAAAAATATTATCTTTCCTATTTAAAAGTGTTGTCCTAAACAATTGATCACATTTGCTTTGGCAACACTACGAAAAGTGATGCATTAGCTTAAGAATACATTCTTTTGTTAAAAAATATTGCCTTTAATAATTGACCACATGTGATACAGTAACTCTTTAAAAAGTGATGTCTTAACTTAAAAAAATATTGCATTTGCTATATCGAAAACAACACATTTAGAAAAAGTGTTATCTATATATACATAAACAATACTTTTTACGTGCACCTAAAACCAAGTATTTTTTTAGGTATAAATTTATTGTAGTGTATTGAGTGTCTTGTTGGGAAACACACTATCATCATTTGATGCAATGGTGACCTCACTCATTCATTAGATTTAATGATGATTGTGTGAGGGTATCATCTTAATCATACAAATAAGATTATTGATAGTAATATATTTTCAGTCGTAAATACTAGCACATAACTGTTTACTTTTAGCATATTTAAATTTTTCAGCTACAAGCTAAACAAAGGCCGACAAAAAGAAATTTACGTAGAAAACTATTTGCAAATGGGTGTTGCTATAGCTTCTATATAATTCACCTTAAATTTATCGTAATTTAAATTTGATAATTTGTATAATCAACTAAAAATCAGTATCCATTGTCCCTTTTATAATCGCAAGGATAACAATAGCATCCCCAAAGCTCAAACGGATGAGCCAGAACCACCAATTAAGACCACCTTTTTACTTACAACTGTAGACAAACAACCCAACCCAAATAGTAACAACTACCATGTTGAGATTCCCGAGAAGTCGTGAGCCTAAGGCGAGAGGAGAAACTACGCAATGATCGAGTCTAACTCGCTCCAGACCAAACCATTAACTATGAAGTACCGTGGAAATAATAATTCACCGAAACGAAATGGAAAATGAAAATAAGGATTTGGCTCTTCCAAATAGTAGAATTACTAAAATATAAAAGAAAGGGGCAAATCACTATTTTCATCTAGTGTGCATTATACATTGGGTGGCTGATAATTTAATCACACCAATATTTTGGACTATTACATAATTCTTTGTTCATGATCTTTGAATTTTGTTTCAACAGTTAAGATCTAAACATATAAAATTAAAAAATAAGATAATTTTTATAGCTAATAATAATTATTATCAAAAGACAAAAATTACCCTTTCTAATACCAGTTAGCTCTTCATCCCCATCGACATCTACCGTCAACTCTACTATCACCACCATCATGTCATATCTGTCACTAATATATCCTTTAAAATTCATCCTTCCATCCAAAAAACCTCCACCACCACCTTCAATCTCTTCAAGATCCTCTCACCATAATCTTTCAAAACCCACATAAGTTTATTCAGTTCAAACATTTTTGCTTTCCCTGTATGTGTGTGGAGCATACATTAATCCACTCATTTAAGTACACTCATCCGTGAGGCCAATCCCAGAAGTTAAATTTTACTATTATTCTTTTAACAAACTTTCATTCAATAGATTCAACTATCCACGAAGTTGCTATTATTCTCATGTGGAAGTACCATTACCAACTAGAAGGTGCACAAAGTTATCATAATTATTGTCCTCACGGTGTTTGTTCTTGTATGCCCCAAATCCATATTATACCCATTGGCCAATTTGATTGGATCAAATCTTTTTAAAACATCAATAACCAATAACAAAAATAAAAACTTGGAAAAAAAACTGTTTCAAATAAAGTGGTAGAAATCATGGGTATTGGGGAGTTGAAAAAAGTGACTTTGAACTTTAATGGTAGTGGAAAGGTATAAAGGTGAAGCAAAGCTAGAATATGGGGGAAAGACGGAACAAGTGTGGTGGAGATGCGATGATAGGGTCTTTGCAACCAAAAGAACATATTGAACCTGCGCTGCTATATGGTTAAGCTGAGTAGCTGTGAACCTAGTGGGGATCATGGCCACTGGGAAAAAGAGGTTGAAAGAGAAGAAGGGTAGAGGAAGGGATTGGAAGAAGAAATTAGGAAAATAAAAATAAGGGTCAATATAGCAATTTCAAAGAAATTAAGTGAGAACTATGTAAAGGTTTAAGAGATATGACTAGAGCTATTAATATGGGCTACAACCTGCAAGCCAACCCGGCTCAATCCACCATTTTGATAGGTTGGGTTGTTCAAAATTCAGCTCATCTAAATGCCAGTCAAATTGACCCGGCTCACTTAACCCACAAATTATGCGGGTTCGAGTCGAGTTGGGTCAGTTTAGCCCGTTTTAGTTTAAAAAAAACACTTTTTGATGTGGATAAGTGGCCTAATCCATTCATCAAACCCTAACACATGACATATCTAATCACACGCTACCCATCCCTTCCCTCTCCCCTCCTTACATCTTTGCTTGTGCCTCACTTTGCTACCATCTACCACCCTCCTAACAAACCAATAGTTGAACCTGTCGCAACCGGGATCGCGACGGGGACGGCGAAAGAGAAAAGAATTTTGTTTGAAAATATTGGAGTCGCCACCAAGTTTATTAAACATTCGGGAAAACATTGGAAAAACCCATTTTAGAAAAAAAACGATCTTTGAAACCAGTTTGAGTTCGGGAGTCGGTTATGTATAAGGAAGGGTAGGAATTTAATCCCACGCACTTTAAGACACCGCCCTGACTGGCACTTTAATTGTGCAAATTAATTAATAACCCCTTTTTAAAAATAAAATTTTATTCTATTTATAATGAAAGAAATTCTTTAAAAGAAACTTCGGGAACACCAAATTGTCGCAATTTAGGTGTTCCAAAATATTAAATCAACAAGCCGTCACGGCTAAATTGACATTTTTATTTGAAAAAAAAAAGATAAATAAATGAAGAAATTTAAATCAAAAATTAAAATATAAATAATAAATATTTACAAATAAGATAAGAAGAAATTGATTTTTTTTATATTTTTATAAAAAAAAATAAAAGAAAAACAAATATTTTTAAGGGAATTTTCAGGTCATTGTTCATCACAACTCAAATGGCCAGAAATATCGAGTTAATAAGTTCGTCACGACTAAATTAACATCTTTATCTAAAATTCCCCACACAAATGAATATTAAATGAAATATATTTCCCTTTTTTTAAAAAAGAGAAATTATTTGTAAATATAACAAAGTATATAAAAAAAAGCCTAAAAAAAACAAGTAAAAAAAAAATTTACAAATAAAATGAATTATGAACAGCTAATCTTCACTTGACAGGGATTGGAATTACCTGCTCCTACGTATCCCTTGATGCATAGAATTCAAAGTCACGTAGTTCTAAAAAGTGATATTGTTTAATCTCATTTTGAAAGATATTCGTAATATTAAGTCATCACAGCTAAAATATTCCAGGACATAGAATCAACAAACCGTCACGGTTAAATTAATCCTATTTTAAAGAAAAAGATTAATTAACTCAAATTTTTGTAAAGCATATTTATTATTTTTTAACTGAAATTAGCAAAAATACATTAAAAATCGTGACACAATTAATTTAAACAAAACACCTAAACATATAAAATGATTAAAAAAAAACATAAACACAATCACACAAATAATTTGAACAAAACACATAAATAATTAATATTAAACAAAATAAAACTAATTTGTAAACATAATCATACAATCAAACAAAATATATAAGATAATTAAATAAACAAATAAGGATCCTAATCACCATTTTCTTCTTTTTTTTTTAATTAAAAGAAACATTAACACTAAATTCACTCAAATCAAAGAAATAATTAAATCATTCCTTTTGTTTTATTTCATTTTTAGACAAAACCATGATTTTAACAGAAATTGACAAAATTAATTCATAAAAAAAACACCATTAATTTTAGTAGAACACATGAGAAGGTTAAACTAAAAATTAAAAAAAAAAAATCAAATCAAATAAAATCTAGAACTGAACTAAAGAAACACATTTGGTCCAAAGATAAAAGAATAAATATAGATAACCATAAAAAGTCAAACTTCAAAACAAACACATGACTAACTTAATTGCTAAAAAAAATAAAAAAAATAAAAAAAATAAAAAACTAGCTTATTCACTCACGCAGGTAATACATCAGCTTGGGGTTTCATTTTCATTTTTTCATCATTTTTTTAAAAAAAAAAATAATAAAAAGGCATGAATTGAGGGACCACATACATCAAATGAAAAACAAAACTTATTCTCTCTCCTCACAAACATACACTCACGCGGGTTTCGCTTCCATTTTTTCATCATTTTTTTTAAAAAAAAAACAAAAAGACATGAATTGAGGGACCACATACATCAAATGAAACAAAAAACAAAACTTATCACAGGCATACACTCACGGACTCTACATTATCACACACTCAAACTCACCCTTTCACACTCACTTACCAAGCCACGCACTAAAAAAAAATTCCCAAATACATTCACAAGAACAAAATGCGGACAGAGAGAAAGAGGAACTGGGTGAGAGAGAAAACAAGGGTGAGAGAGAAGGGGAGGCTGCGGAAAGGGGAGTCATGGATGCCATGAGGGGAGGTGGCGCGGGAGGAAGCTCGCGGTGCAAGGGAGAACAAGTCTGCGGGCGTGATGGAGAAGGGAATCGGTCTGGCCGCCAAGGTGGAGGTCCCGCGTAGTGGCGAAGATGTGAGGGGTGGTCGTGGCGTGATGGCGATGATGGATTCGCTAGCTTCGCAGATCTAACGGCTATGTGTGCTGGTGCTCATGGAGGACGCCATAGCTTGGTAGATCCCGCGATCCGAAAGGGGGTTAGCGATGGCGGTGGCTCACCTTGGCCGCGTTGTTGATGGAGTTTGAGACGGCTCTCGGTGGCGGGAAGAGAACTAACGGTAGTTATGGTGTTTGATGGTGGTTGTGTTGATGATGATGAGCCCTATGGAGGAAGAGAGAAGGTAGAAGGTGGCGCTGATGATGATAGGAGGGTCCTGTGGCTATCTCAAATGGTGGTTGTGATGGTGCTCATAGTGGAGGAGGAAGAGATGATGAAGGAAAAGGGAGGAAAGGGAGGGGAGGCCGCGGCGGAGCAAGGAGGCCGTGGCCTCACTATTTTTTGCTTTAAAATTTTAAAATTGATGCAGGTGTATACCTAGACCGCTTTTGTTGCTTCTGATTTTTCTTCTTGGCGGACTAAAATATTGTTGAATTTGAAAATTTCTTGTAGATAATAGCGTGAAATTGTTTCTCTGATGATGGTGTCCGTGTAATCTTCTTTGTAGGTTTCACATCTAGTGTTTAATTTGTTGTTGAAAAGGAATCCCCCTATTCTCTGCCCCTCTCTTCAATATGTAAAAATGTTCTTCGGATGCCTCCATTCCACCGAAAGAGAGATCTAAATTCTGGAACACCATCATTGCCTCTGTTTGATTTTTTATGCTTTCTCTCCTCCCCATGGTTACTGTTAACTCACATGCATATCTCGGGGGTGGGGGAAAAGGGAAGACAAGAGTCCGTGAACTCTTCTTCCATTTTTTCATTTTTTATTTTTATATTTTTTAATAAACAAGAAATAAAACTATAAATAAAAAAAAGGTAAATTAAGTGCAAATTGTTGGATTTTATTGTTAAAAAGATTGAATAAAATCGGTTGTTCACAGTTGCCCCTCTTTATTCATTTCTTATAAGAGAATATGAAAAACTTAAGTTTTATATTTTCTTCATAAGGAATGAATAAAGACATGAACATCGATTTTGTTCGACAAATGCATGAAATATAAACAATCGAAATTTAAACAGCAAAAATAATATGCACATATGAGAAAGTCAAATGCAAAGGCTAGCAAGAGTCTGAAGCAGACGATGTTGACCAAAACTTAAAAAAAAAACAAGGGTTGGCTGGAAATGTAAAAAAGGCATTCTGAGATTGATATGAAATGTAAAAATTGGCATCTGATGCCGACTGAAAATGTAAATTGGCATCTGAGGCCGACAGAAAGTGTAAATTGGCATCTGAGGCCAGCTGAAAATGTAAATTGGCATCTGAGGCCGACTGAAATGTAAATTGGCAGCTGAGGCCGACTTGAAATGTAAATTTGGTAGCTGAGGCCGACTTGAAATGTAAATTGGCATCTAAGGCCGACCGAAATGTAAATTGGCAACTGAGGCCGACTTGAAATGTAAATTGGCATCGGAGGCCGACTTGACTGTAAATTGGCAACTGAGGCTGACTTGAAAACGTAAATTGGCATCTGAGGCCGACTAAAATGTAAATTGGCAACTGAGGCCAATAATGTAAATGTAAATTGGCAATCGAGGCCGACTTGAATCAGAATTGGCAACTGAGGCCGACTAAAATGTAAATTGGCAACTGAGGCCGACTGAAATGTAAATTGGCAACTGAGGCCGACTTGAAATGTAAATTGGCATCGGAGGCCGACTTGAAAACGTAAATTGGCAGCTAAGGCCGACAGGAAAACGTAAATTGGCATCTGAGGTCGACTGAAAATGTAAATTGGCAACTGAGGCCGACTGAAATGTAAATTGGCAACTGAGGCCGACTTGAACTGTAAATTGGCAACTGAGGCCGACTAAAATGTAAATTGGCAACTGAGGCCGACTGAAATGTAAATTGGCAACTGAGGCCGATCGAATGTAAATTGGCAATCGAGGCCGACTTGAATCAGAATTGGCAACTGAGGCCGACTTGAAAACGTAAATTGGCATCTGAGGCCGACTAAAATGTAAATTGGCAACTGAGGCCGACTGAAATGTAAATTGGCAACTGAGGCCGACTTGAACTGTAAATTGGCAACTGAGGCCGACTTGAAAACGTAAATTGGCATCTGAGGCCGACTAAAATGTAAATTGGCAACTGAGGCCGACTGAAATGTAAATTGGCAACTGAGGCCGACTTAAAATGTAAATTTGGCAACTGAGGCCGACTGGAATGTAAAATTGGCATCTGAGGCCGACTGAAAATGTAAATTGAAAAAGAAACAGTCTTTTTCATTTTTTTCAAATCATATGCACAAAGCTTTGAATTATCCATCTTCAGTTTACACAATATTAAAACTAACCGTAACCCAATCGAGCAAACCTTGAGGAAAACTTTAACCGATCAAACTCATAATCTTAGCATTGGACCTTCTGGCACAACAAAGGCTTTCTTTTCTTCTGTGACCTTGCTCATTTTTATTCTTCTCCCATTTCTCTTTTTAGAAGGACGATTACTCCTCTATCAAGCTTAGCTGAAATTTCTGAATTAATGCCAATCATTGATGTATTGCTGTAAACATTGTTAGATTGCGTAATTGAAGCTTAAATTTATCCTGCTTGAGACATCATGAATAAACATGCATTCAAAGAGAAAATGGAGGGATCAACTGAATGGACATTTTCACTGTCTGGTGTATTAGATGACAAAATGCTTTGAATAACAGAAATGCGAAAGATAAAATTTTGGGAGACACAAAATTTTTGCCCCAGTTTAGGTTCTTGGTGGCTCAATCAATTGACTTCTTAAAGCAAGTTGAACACCATAGCCATGATATCCGACGATATGTCTTCAAATTCTTTTTCAAAATTGCCCCAGTTTCAGTTGCCAGCGAAGATGCTTATCTTTTCTGCTCTAACTTTTGCCTAGGCCGCTCTTTTGAGTTTTCAACCTAGCGAGCTCTTTTGTTTTGCTGTTTTGCCCTAATTTTTGCTTAGGTCGCTCTTTCGAGTTTTCGACCTAACAGGCTTTTCCTTTTTGCTTTGCCCTAACTTTTTCTTAGGTTGCTCTTTCGAGTTTTCGACCTAACGGGCTTTTTAAACATCTCTTCAGGCATAAAATCTTTTAACTGCATCACTGTTGATTGGTTTAGGCAATTCTTGTCCCTCCATGTTTTGCAAAATCAACGCTCCACCTGAGAATGCATGCTTGACAATGTAAGGACCTTCATAACTTGGAGCCCACTTTCCCCGTGTGTCTTCTTGATTAGGGAGAATTTTCTTCAGGACCAAATCTCCTGGATGAAAATCTCTAGGGCAGACTTTCTTATTAAAAGCCCTAGCCATTCTGCTTTGATACAACTGGCCGTGGCAAATGGCTGTAAGCCTCTTCTCTTAGATCATGTTCAATTGCTCATATCGGGCTTTCACCCATTCAAATTCTTCCAGCTCAGCTTCCATCAAAACTCTGAGCGAGGGGATTTCAACTTCTATAGGAGATACGGCTTCCATTCCATATACCAATGAAAAAGGAGTTGCCCCTGTGCTTGATCGTATGTTGGTACGATACGCGTGCAGAGCATACGGCAGCATTTCATGCCAATCTTTGTAGTTCACAACCATTTTGGCGATGATTTTCTTGATATTTTTATTTGCAGCTTCAACCGCACCATTCATTTGAGGTCTATAAGGAGCGAGTTGTGATGCTTGATCTTGAAAGTCTCAAAGAACTTCTGAACTTCGGCACCATTGAGGTTAGGAGCATTGTCTGTAATGATCCTTTCTGGAACCCCGTATCTGCAGATGATGTCTTTTTTGATGAATCTGAGAAACACCTTCTGTGTGATGTTGGTATATGAAGCAGCTTCCACCCATTTAGTGAAATAATCAATTGCTACCAAGATGAAACGATGACCATTAGATGCTTTGGGGTTAATCGGGCCGATAACATCCATGCCCGACATCGAAAGGCCAAGGAGACACCATGCTATGCAATCGAACGGGAGCATTGACTCGGTCTGCATATATTTGGCATTTGTGGCACTTCCGAACATAACTGATACAATCATTCTCTATAGTGGACCAGTAATAACCGCTTCTTAGGATTTTGCGTGCCATCATATGTCCATTGGCATGGGTTCCACAGATCCCCTCATGAACTTCAGTCATGATTATTCGAGCTTCATGTGCATCTACACATCTGAGAAGAGTCGTGTCATAGTTCCTCTTGTAGAGGACTTCGCCATTCGAGAAAAAGGCCATAGCCGCCTTGGAATTGTCTTCTTATCCACCTCACTTGCACCTGCTGGGTATTCTCCTTTTTGAATGTACTGTTTGATATCATGACACCATGGTTGGCCGTCTGGTTCAGTCTCCACATTGTCACAATACACTGGTTCATTTTGCACCCCTACATGGATGGGTTGGACATTAGCATGGACTTCCAAGTTAGTCATCACGGCCAAACTTGCTAATGCATCCATAACCGGTTCTTGTCCCGAGTTAAATGAGAGAATGATATGTCATCAAAACGTTCAATTAACTGAGACAAATGCTTCTGATAAGGTACCAATTTCGGATCCTTTGTACGCCATTCTCCATTAACTTGGTAAATTATGAGCGCTGAGTCTCCAAAAACCTTTAGTTCTCTAATTCCCAAGTCAATCGCAACTTGCAATCCATTTGCACATGCTTCATATTCCGCCATATTGTTGGTACATTCAAAGTCTAATTTGATGGAAACTGGATACTGCTTCCCAGCTGGTGAGACAATTACAGCCCCGATTCCACATCCATTCATATTGGCAGCCCCATCAAAATACATCTTCCACACATTCTCCTTTTTCTCATCTTCTCTTTCTAGTGTCAACACTTCGTCATCAGGGAATTCAAGCACAGTGGGTTGTACACCCTCCATAGGGTTTTCAGCTAGATGATCAGCGATTGCACTTCCTTTGATGGACTTTTGAGTGACATATTTGATATCAAACTCAGACAGCATCACTTGCCATTTTGACATTCTCAATGACACATGAGGACTATCAAATATGTACTTTAACGGATCCATTCGAGAAATCAGCCAAGTTGTGTAGTATAACATGTACTGCCTCAACCTCTTCGAAGCCTATACTAATGCACAGCAAGTCTTTTCAATTGCCAGATAGCGAGATTCGCATTCATTAAACTTCTTGCTCAAATAATAAATGGCCTGTTCTTTCTTTCCGGATTCATCATATTGCCCCAACATTGCCCCGAGTGAAGTAGGTAACACTGTGAGATACAGTATTAAAGGACGGCATGGCGTAGGAGGAATTAGAACTGGAGGTTTCATTAGATAAGTCTTTATTTTATCGAAGGCTTCTTGGCATTCTTCATTCCATTCTCCAGGTTGATGTTTTCGTAGCAACTTGAATATAGGCTCACAAGTACTGGTCAAATTGGCGATGAATCTAGCTATGTAGTTAAGTCTTCCCAGAAAACTTCTCACTTCCTTTTCAGTTCGGGGAGCTGGCATTTCTTGTATTGCTTTCACCTTGTCCGGATCCACTTTTATCCCTTCTCTGCTGACAATGAATCCCAGTAATTTCCCTGTGGAAGCTCCAAAGATGCATTTATTCGGATTCAATCGCAACTTGTATCTTCTGAGCCTTTCAAACAGCTTTCGCAAGACTGCCACATGACTTTCTCCCTCTTTAGACTTAGCGACCATGTCATCAACATATACTTCAATTTCTTTGTGCATCATGTCATGGAACAATGCAACCATAGCACGTTGGTAAGTGGCACCAAAGATTCTTCAACCCGAACGGCATGACTGTGTAGCAAAATGTTCCCCACGGAGTTATGAACGTAGTTTTTCCTTTGTCATGAACGTCCATGAGAATCTGATTGTACCCGGAGTATCCGTCCATAAATGAAAATCGATGATTCTTGGCCGTATTATCAACAAGGACATCAATGTGAGGGAGTGGGAAGTCATCTTTCGGGCTAGCTTTATTCAGGTCCCGATAATCAACACACATCCTAACCTTCCCATCCTTTTTAGGCACAGGCACGACGTTGGCCACCCAATCTGTATGTCTTGACACCTCTAGAAACCCGCCTCTAGTTTAGTCACCTCTTCTTTTATCTTTAACGACATGTCAGGCCGCATTCTTCTCAACTTTTGCTTTTTCTCGACGGATACAAAGGGATCTTGTGTGAAGCAATCTCTGGATCCAGTCCTGGCATATCATGATAAGACCATGCGAAAATATCCAGGTATTCTTCAAACAAAGCGGTCATTTCTGTTCGCTCAGGATTCTCCACTATTTTCACTCTTTTCTCTCTTCTTGATTGCCCATGTTAATTACTTCGACCGCCTCATTGTCTAAGTCAAATCCTTTTTCCATGTGTTCTAACAACCCTGAAAATTTCTCAACAGCTTCTTCATCTTCTTCAGATTCATAGCTATTGCAATCAAGTGCAGTAAGAGAATCAATTGATTGACCTTCAAAATCCCTTTCCCGTGGCAAAATATTCATAGCATTTAGGTCCCTGGAAAACATTTATGGGGGTTGGAATGCCAAGACACATAATGGGTAAAACACGAATAAAGGGAGCAAATTAATGGTTCGAGGAAATAATGATAAAGAAAAGAATAACAGATGGAAAAGAGAAAAATTGTTGGATGAACATGCAAGTTTATTCAAATGATGTCTCAAAGTAGCATACATAAAAGCAAATACAATTAATACAATCCCACATGATTACTTTGAAGTAATAACATCAATCACCGGGTTCAAGCTTCCCAATTCATCAAAGATCATATCGTGGTTGATGTAAAGATGAGCATTGTTGTATTCTTCAAAGCTTCTCAACATCCACCATATTGACGATTGGACAACAATGGGACACATCCCTCTTCAACCATAATCACTTCAATGGATAAGGAAAGGTCTCTCTCGATGAGGGATCCGCTTCATCTTCTCTTTTGGTTTCTTTTGTTCAAGAGCCATGGTCTTGATCTCGCCTCCTCCAATGACGCCATATCCTAAACCAAATCGGTGCTAGGTTTCCTGAGATAGATAGAGGTGTTTTGATACTCGCAACCGTGGTCCCACTCTTGCCGCAAAATAACCATTTTTGATCATGATATGAGCCACCACCGATTGACCTCTTGCCTTGGGAACTCATTCGTTTCTTGCTTCAAATCTACTACCTCCATATTGTGCCATAAACTCGCTTTCTACTAGCTCAACATTTTCAACATAAGGTAATGAGACAAAGTTTAGATACGATGATCTCCTTTTCTCCATGGATTGTAATGATCAATCATTTTCAATGTATTTAACCTTTTGATGCAAGGTTGAGGAACAAAGACCAACATTGTTAATCCATGGTCTTCCCAAGAGATATTGTAATCGATTCAATCTCCATCACTTGAATAGAACCTCAATCGCTCGGCCGATTTCCAACGGCAAAGACTATTTCCCCAGATGTTTTTCTTTCGCTTCCATCAAAAGGTCTTACAATCATCATTTGTGGTGAAATGTCGCCCTTGCTTATTGACAAGTAACTCAAGGTCGACGCCGGCAAAACATTTAATCCTGACCCGCCATCAATGAGGACCTTAGGCACTATATAGCCTTTGCATTTTAGGGTTATATACAAGTTGCTCGTGGGTTGGCCTGTGATACGATCTCTTCATTTGAGAAACTGATCATATTAACACGCTTTACCGGATCTACCATATTCACCATATTCTCCAATGAGACATCCGGTTTCACATAAGCATCCTTCAAGACCTTCAAAGATCAGCTTTTGATGAGATTCGATGACAAAACTCAGTGATAGCAGGGAGATTCGGCAGAGTCTTTTTCAATTGCTCCAAAGATGTCGTACTCACTTTGTTTGATGATCTACAGGAACTGAAGTTCTTCATTCTGCTCTCTTTCTTTTCTGCTCCTGCACTGCAACCCTTTCCTGTGTTCTCTTCTTCGACAAACTTTCCTTTTTCCAAATTTCTCCTCCGCCCATAAATTCTTCCACTTCTTGTTATTCCTTTTACCTCCGCTACCACTTCACCCGCTTGGGCTTTCGAGGTTTCTCCTATGTCTTCGATTGTCTCAGCCATAGTTCCAAGGGACAACAGATGTATCCTCAGAATCGAACGGTGCCGGTCTCCCTCACTGCGATCACCACTTTCCTGGTTTCGGAGCTCGATTCTGGAGGGACACGAGTACGGCTGATCGATCACATTCACCTCTTCAGAAAATTTGACCTCTTTTTTGCTTGAATCACGCCTTCAGGTCGAGTAATTCTTGTACTGAGCTTTAAAATCCCAACAACTTTCTATACCATGACCAAAACCTCCAGAGTGGTATATGCAAATTTGCACCTTATGTCACCTTTCTCATTCTCTTTCATCATGGATGCAGATGTCGTGGATATGATACCCACCTCCTTCAAGCCATTGAACACTTCCTCCATTGGTGTTCAAGATTCGTAACTTTCTTAACTAGAGGTTCTTCCACCTCCAAGGCATTCACATCGACTTCCTCCTTCGTGTTTTGGGATCGGTTGTTAACAATATCCGCTTTGAATCTTCTTGAAAGTCTAGCCTCCCGCAAGCAATTAGTTTCCTCATCGTGGTCTTGAACCCTTCACAATCTTCAATGGAATGTCCTGCTATGTCCATGTGGTATTTACAAGTAAGGTTCAAGGTACCAAGTTGGGTATGGTGGGTCTAATGGGCGTGACAGATAGGTCGCAATCGAGATGGGTATCAACTAATCTTTGGAAGAGGTCGGTGTTTGAAATGGGACACCGGGAAAGGTGGAAGGTTAGGGAATCGGTTTCGATTTTGACTTTGGAAATTTGGTGAGTGTCGGAGTATTTGGGTAAGCCTGGTAGTGTATGGTAGGATATGTGGGGCGTCTTTGGCTGGTATGGCCGTATGTGAAGGTTATTAACTTGAGGTGATGGTATGGGGTAGTGTTTGAGGTAGATGGGTAACGGGGACAGGGGTTTGGTGTGAAGTCATCCTGGGGTTGTGGGACGGGTTGACGATATCTCGGGACGAAGATTGCGGACCATGGATATAATTCACATCCTCTTTCTTCTTGGCGAAACTTTTTCTTGTGTCTTCATTGTTCATGGGAAGTTTGCCGGCCTTAGCCAAGCTCTCAATCCTTTCTCCAGCTTATTAACTCGAAGTCTTTGTATCTGCTCCGCCATTGCCCCAATGTATGGGGATCCCAGGGTTCCCAAGAAATAAGAACACATTTCAGTTGGGATGAGTGGCGGTTGAACTTGGGCAGCCAAGGCTCTCCACCTTTGTGCGTATTGCTTGAATGATTCATCTCTCTTCTTCTGCATAGAGCTTAACTGTTCCCGTGTAGGTGCCACCTCAAAATTGAACTTGTATTGGCTCATGAACAGATCTGCCAATTCTCTCCAGCTAGAAATCTTTGAGTGGTCTAGTTGAATGTACCATTCCAGAGCAGGTCGCGTCAGGCTTTCATGGAAGAAATTGATGAGGAATTTTTCATCCTTTGACCATATCGCCATCTTAGTACAATAACTCTTCAAGTGAAACAGAGGATTACCCGTTCCATCATACTTTGAGAAGTCAGGAACCTTAAAGTCCCTAGGGATTACTACATCAGTAGAAGGACAGAGTTGTTCAACCTCCACATACCCATAGGGGCTAGGTCCTTGAATAGCCCGAATCTGTTCTTGAATCTTCTCCATCCATTCCTCTTTGAACTTTCCTTTTTCTGCTCCTGCACGACTATTCTCTGAGGAAGATGGCTGCTTCTGGATGACCACACGAGGTTGCTCCCAGACAGGGGTAATATGCCCATGCTCATGAGTTTGCACATTTTCCAAGGAATGATAACCTTCTCCAATAGGGATTACCAATGGTATCGCGGATGGTGGTTGCCCATGGGGGTTATTCGGATTTCACCCATATCATTCATCCCTACAGGACATTTAGAGTCGCACTCGGTACCACAGGCATACCCAGCCGTGGTATTTGGTTGCACATTCGAATGAGCTCCCAATAGGTTAAGTGATTCTTGTATGGCCCGCATCATATCCTCCAATCTTCCTTGGTTGTTTGACGCTCATTGAGTTTTCCTCTCACCGCATCAACTTCATCGCTCAGATTTCTTCCTACTCCAGAAGTAGTTGTGATTGGGATACTCCTTTCTGCGTCACCATTCCCTCCAGCCATTTTGGTCCGCTGCGTATTGTGAACTCGAGTTTGATCGCATCGGTTTTCCTTGGCGCCCAATTGTGATGGATTTTTACCTTCAAAAACAAACTTTAGTGAAAAGAAAAAGACAAAAACGTAGCTATTTGTTAGAAATCATCCGTTGAGCTGAATCTTGATAAGAGTATCTTTGATGATGACCGTTCCTCAGAACGTCTCGTTCAAAAGTACTAAGTCATGGACATTGCTATGAGATCAACACAATGCAGAGAAACGAAGATTTTTATTCATCAAGGGGTATTATAATCGCTATCCCCTTTTTGTTTTACATCCACTTCCAAAACAAGAAAAGAAATACATCATAAAGCCATAAAGGCCTTTCTCAACATCTCTCAGCAATTATTTGTTTCATTCTCCCAATCAAGTCTTTACAGTAGTCAACAAAACTGCTAATCTCAATCGGGGTCTTGAAAGGGATTATTCCTTGCTCTGCCAATCCTAAGTATCTTGGAACATCTTCAATGGCCGCATTAGCCAATCCTGCCAAGTTTGAGAAGCGAGTCTTCAGCTCATGAATAATGTGGTTCTGATGTTGTATTTCGGAATCCAAATTTGCAACTCTTTCCTTTTCTTCTTCCAGCAACTTGATATTCCATGATCTCATCATTCATGTGTTGACTTAGCTCTTCAATCTTCCTTTGGTATTCATTGTTCAATTCTTCCATTTGTTGTTTTATTTGTTCTTCACCTCTTAGCGCTTTCTTGACAATTTTAGCCTTTCAAGTAGATCCTTGGTTGTTGATTTTCGGCTAGCGCTTTGTCACGCTCTTGCCTCCGAAGTCAAGCTCTTTGTTGGCGACTTTGAGGCATTCCTTGGTCTTCATCATGTGTTCATGCCCCATCTTGACTTCTTGCTTGCTTGTTCCGCCTAGAGCTTGATCCTTCTCGGTGCTTTTCGTTTCAACTTCATGTAGTTATGGTGGACACTTTTCAACTCAGCTTCTACTTGCATTTTCTTGTTCGACCTTGTCTAGTTTCTTCTTCACTTCTTTGATTTCTTCATTTCCATGGAAATCCCAGGTTGATACATTATCCAGGAGTAATGATTATGACCTTGAAGGCGACTTGATCTCTTGAGCCCTATTTTTCACCCATTGATGATAATTTTCTTTCACAAAGACAACTTCTAACTCCCAGCTTCTTTTCCCTTCTTGACAACCTTGTTCCAAAGCGGACCGGATCTTACGGAATAGGTCAATGTCTTTGGAGTCTTGATAATATGAGACGAACGGAGTAATCGACTTGAAGGAGGTCCCATCATGGGATAGCCGAGTTGGCGTAATACTAAGAACGAGATTGTAGTTTATGCATCCTCGGGTACCCATGAGAGGTACATTTGGAAAGCTTCCATGATAAATCGAGTTTGACCATCATCCCTCCAAGGATACCATCGTATCATCTTTTCATCCAATCGGCCAGGTCTTGAGCCCACTCTTGTCCATTCTTCTTCTTGATGTTATGCATTCGTAGGTCTTCAATCGGACAAGGCGCCTTGGAATTCCTTTGGAATATGTGCGAAGTAACCACACATATAGCATCGATGTAAACAAGAATTCTCTTACCATTTCTCTCATGGCAAAAGTTCAGAGTACAATAAACATCTGCCAGGAGAGCTGGAACGGAATTATGACCATGGAACTTGCGAGCAAGGAACACGACAATAGCCGCAAAGTCTACAAGGCCTACAATGTTCTAAACAAGACAAAGGCTGTAGATGGTGAGGGCGTGTATATCTGCAAAAGTATCCCAATCTTCTGCTTGTGCCAAATGGTGCATGTGCTCTTCCAGGTAATCTCTTGAGAATCCATAAGTCCCATTCCTACATTTATGTGCTTCATGCAGGTTCTTTACGCTTACCCTTAGGACAGTTGATAGGGTTTGTAAAGAAGGATAATGGCCTTGGTAGTGATAGGGCTTTTCTCCTTCTAGTGGTAACCCCAGGATCTTCTCAAATTCTTCAATGGTTGGTGCTAACTGGAAATCTTGAAAAGTGAAACATCGGAGCAGAGGATCATAGTACTGTGCCAGTGCTGTGATTGCTTCTTCTTGTTCTTCCACTTCTAAGAGGTTCAAAACCTTTCCATACTTTCTGGTGAGAGACAGACGTTGTGGTAATTTTAGTAATTGACCCAAAGATCTCAGACTTTTAGTGTCAGGTGTCTTGGCTTTGAGACGTAGAGTTCTTTTCAACTTTTCACCTTTCTGACTGTCTGGTCTCATATTCGTTTCCATTTTACAAAGATACTCACAATAAGATTTTAGTTCAACTTTCTAACCTGCCATAATAGAAAGAAAAATTAGGTTTAAATGAAAGAAGGAAAAGTAAACAATTTAGGAAATGAACAGAAAATATGCATAAAGAACGATGATAGGAAATTATGTACAAGGAAAGGAGTTAAGGAAGATGCACGCTCTCTTTGTGTCCTATATGAGGTAAATTCTGGAGGTTAATTCTATGGTCCTATGGTCGTTCTACCTTGTGAACACTTTCACTGGGTGGGTCTATATTCTCAGAGTTCTACGGCCTCTAGAGTTAAGATTCATTTCAGAATGTTACCGATGTAGGGCATTCATGAAAGAATCACACTCTAGATGAGATTTTCGCGATAACCAAACAGGATGAACATCCAAAATGGCTACCGCTACACAATCTCTTTCCTATCTCAAGTTACACTCAGACCCGGGTATAGGGCCCCACTCGTGTGATTATTGTGTAAGTGTTGTGTGTGAAGAGAGCATACAAACCTGAAATCCTAAGACTACTCATGACTAATACCTACAAAAACAACTCAAACAAACACGCATTCTACCCTAAGGTTTTAACAAATAAAGCTATCACTATAAATAGACACATGAAAAATGAAATTCTGTAAATAGACGAAGCATACAATATTAGACAAAGTAAAATAAAGAAAGGAAAACAAACATCAAGAGGCTATATTTAATTCGCACGACTAATTAAAACAGGCCTGACTCTCTTGGAGGTCCCCAGTGGAGTCGCCATCCGTAAAGAATTTTGTTTGAAAATATTGGAGTCGCCACCAAGTTTATTAAACATTCGGGAAAACATTGGAAAAACCCATTTTAGAAAAAAAACGATCTTTGAAACCAGTTTGAGTTCGGGAGTCGGTTATGTATAAGGAAGGGTAGGAATTTAATCCCACTAATTGTGCAAATTAATTAATAACCCCTTTTTAAAAATAAAATTTTATTCTATTTATAATGAAAGAAATTCTTTAAAAGAAACTTCGGGAACACCAAATTGTCGCAATTTAGGTGTTCCAAAATATTAAATCAACAAGCCGTCACGGCTAAATTGACATTTTTATTTGAAAAAAAAAAGATAAATAAATGAAGAAATTTAAATCAAAAATTAAAATATAAATAATAAATATTTACAAATAAGATAAGAAGAAATTGATTTTTTTTATATTTTTATAAAAAAAAATAAAAGAAAAACAAATATTTTTAAGGGAATTTTCAGGTCATTAAGCTGTCACAACTCAAATGACCGAAATATCGAGTTAATAAGCCGTCACGACTAAATTAACATCTTTATCTAAAATTCCCCACACAAATGAATATTAAATGAAATATATTTCCCTTTTTTTAAAAAAGAGAAATTATTTGTAAATATAACAAAGTATATAAAAAAGCCTAAAAACAAGTAAAAAATTTACAAATAAAATGAATTATGAACAGCTAATCTTCACTTGACAGGGATTGGAATTACTCGAATTCAAAGTCACGTAGTTCAAAAAGGTGATATTGTTTAATCTCATTTTGAAAAGATATTCGAATATTAATTTCATTAAAATATTCCAGGGACATAGAATCAACAAATCACGGTTAAATTAATCCTATTTTAAAGAAAAAGATTAATTAACTCAAATTTTTGTAAAGCATATTTATTATTTTTTAACTGAAATTAGCAAAAATACATTAAAAATCGTGACACAATTAATTTAAACAAAACACCTAAACATATAAAATGATTAAAAAAAAACATAAACACAATCACACAAATAGTTTGAACAAAACACATAAATAATTAATATTAAACAAAATAAAACTAATTTGTAAACATAATCATACAATCAAACAAAATATATAAGATAATTAAATAAACAAATAAGGATCCTAATCACCATTTTCTTCTTTTTTTTTAATTAAAAGAAACATTAACACTAAATTCACTCAAATCAAAGAAATAATTAAATCATTCCTTTTGTTTTATTTCATTTTTAGACAAAACCATGATTTTAACAGAAATTGACAAAATTAATTCATAAAAAAAAACACGATTAATTTTAGTAGAACACATGAGAAGGTTAAACTAAAAATTAAAAAAAAAAAAATCAAATCAAATAAAATCTAGAACTGAACTAAAGAAACACATTTGGTCCAAAGATAAAAGAATAAATATAGATAACCATAAAAAGTCAAACTTCAAAACAAACACATGACTAACTTAATTGCTAAAAAAAATAAAAAAAATAAAAAAAATAAAAAACTAGCTTATTCACTCACGCGGGTAATACATCAGCTTGGGGTTTCATTTTCATTTTTTCATCATTTTTTTAAAAAAAAAATAATAAAAAGGCATGAATTGAGGGACCACATACATCAAATGAAAAACAAAACTTATTCTCTCTCCTCACAAACATACACTCACGCGGGTTTCGCTTCCATTTTTTCATCATTTTTTTTAAAACAAAAACAAAAAGACATGAATTGAGGGACCACATACATCAAATGAAACAAAAAACAAAACTTATCACAGGCATACACTCACGGACTCTACATTATCACACACTCAAACTCACCCTTTCACACTCACTTACCAAGCCACGCACTAAAAAAAAATTCCCAAATACATTCACAAGAACAAAATGCGGACAGAGAGAAAGAGGAACTGGGTGAGAGAGAAAACAAGGGTGAGAGAGAAGGGGAGGCTGCGGAAAGGGGAGTCATGGATGCCATGAGGGGGGAGGCTGGCGCGGGAGGAAGCTCCGCGGTGCAAGGGAGAGCAAGTGCGGCTGCGTGATGGAGAAGGGAATCGGTGCCGCGCCAAGGTGGAGGTCCGGCGTAGTGGCGAAGATGTGAGGGGTGGTGCGCCGGCGTGATGGCGATGATGGATTCGCTAGCTTCGCAGATCTAACGGCTATGTGTGCGGCGGTGCTCATGGAGGACGCCATAGCTTGGTAGATCCGGCGATCTGGAAAGGGGGTTAGCGATGGCGGGTGGCTCACCTTGGCCGCGGTTGTTGATGGAGTTTGAGACTGCGCTCTGGCTGAGCGCGGGAAGAGAACTAACGGTAGTTATGGTGTTTGATGGTGGTTGTGTTGATGATGATGAGCCCTATGGAGGAAGAGAGAAGGTAGAAGGTGGCGGTGATGATGATAGGAGGGTCTTGTGGCTATCTCAAATGGTGGTTGTGATGGTGCTCATAGTGGAGGAGGAAGAGATGATGAAGGAAAAGGGAGGAAAGGGAGGGAGGCAGCGGCGAGCAAGGAGGCCGTGGCCTCACTATTTTTGCTTTAAAATTTTAAAATTGATGCAGTGTATACCTAGACCGCTTTGTTGCTTCGATTTTCTTCTTGGTGGACTAAAATATTGTTGAATTTGAAAATTTCTTGTAGATAATAGCGTGAAATTGTTTCTCTGATGATGGTGTCCGTGTAATCTTCTTTGTAGGTTTCACATCTAGTGTTTAATTTGTTGTTGAAAAGGAATCCCCCCTATTCTCTGCCCCTCTCTTCAATATGTAAAAATGTTCTTCGGATGCCTCCATTCCACCGAAAGAGAGATCTAAATTCTGGAACACCATCATTGCCTCTGTTTGATTTTTTATGCTTTCTCTCCTCCCCATGGTTACTGTTAACTCACATGCATATCTCGGGGGTGGGGGAAAAGGGAAGACAAGAGTCCGTGAACTCTTCTTCCATTTTTTCATTTTTTATTTTTTATTTTTATATTTTTTTAATAAACAAGAAATAAAACTATAAATAAAAAAAAGGTAAATTAAGTGCAAATTGTTGGATTTTATTGTTAAAAAGATTGAATAAAATTGGTTGTTCACAGAACCACTCCCCCCTCCCCCAATGCTAGCAAACACACTGTACAACCCATCATAGCCACCAACTGGCCATTACTGTCACCTCTAGATTTGCTCGCCTCTTTGCAAGTTTGCATCAACAAAGCTCTCAAATTATTCCCACTTCCTAGTGTCCTTTAGTTTTCATCAACCTGAAAGTTGAAAACCAAATGATTCTTCTATTGAAACTCCTTATTTAAAAAAAAAAATAGTTCTACATGATATACTTAAATTTGATTATATTGTGGTTATGATTCAATTGAGTAATAATATGAAAGTGGTGATTCTTTTGTTTTCTATATGACGTTAAATTTTTTTCTTTTGATTACTTTTTCCTCTTGGTTGTGGTTATTGTTCATGTCTTTTCTAATTTTTTAAATACATTTTTATTATTTTTATTTTATTTTATTTTGGGGAGCCAACCCTTTTAACCTACTAAACTCAAGTGGGTTAAGCCAGGTTGGATTTTTTCTGGTTCACACCTAAAGTGAGCCAACCCGTATTTACTCGGATTATCATCAACTCATAGTAAGCCAAGCCGGCTTTGATAGCTCTAGATATGAGGGATCAAATTATCCTTCACCTATATATTGATCTCATTAGATAATCTAAAGATAATTAACAGCAAAGTTTAGCATTTTACAAACTTTTTTTTCACTTTATAGGAGTCAGATCCCAAAAAAACACATGTTAGAATAAAATCTTACACGGATTTATCCACTTTCTTCACATAAGTCAGGGTGTTTCAGATACAATTTAGTCCAACCGGAGTCCTTAAATCAATTCAGTCCAAATTGAAAACTTGTTAAAAATAGTATAACTTTAGATTGAATAGTATTTTAGGTTTAATTTTCAAAGCCAATCCAATTAAATCCAAATCGATTAATATTATAAAGCATATATATATATATATATATATATATATATATATATATAAAGTTATACACTTATTTGAAATAATTTCAATTTACCATGAAATTTTTTAATACTTATGTGTTATTCTCACCTATATATGATTTTATGTATATTATATATTATTTCAAATTTTTATTTATTCAAATTACTTTGTTATAGTATTCTAGAATTAAAACTTTCTTATCAAAAATCGATTAAACTAATTTAATCAAAACTGCAAAAAAATTGTACCGAATTGGATCAAATCTAAAATCTAAATTAAATTGATCCATTCTAAGCCACAATATATATTGTTTGGACCGGATAAATTTTTCACTTTAAACTAAGTCAAACCGCATAGCAAATACCACTAAACTAAAGCTCCTCTCTTTCTGAGCCAATTGAGAAGAAACTACTATGAATTTTGAGGTGTGAAATATTTACATAGCGTATTAGCAAAAGATAAAAATGAAATGAAAATTTTATTGATGAGTATAAAATATAAACTTTTTACCCATTTGAAACCAACCAAACACAACCTGATTAAATATTTTTATGGAAGAATATTTTAAGTTGAGGGAATCAAAATATAAGTTTATTATATAACCTTTTAGCGTTCTTTAATTTCTTGTTGCGAATATTTTGTAATTCTGTAAATTTATAATTAAAAAATAGCTCAAATAAAAACACCTCTTTTAATTCACAAATTAAAGTCTCACATGTGTGTGTCTATATATATGTATAAGATGGCCACCGTTAGAAGTAGTAGATAATCCCCCCGAAGCTTATAAAAATGATATTATCATGATCTTAAGTCTCAGGACATTATAAATATGGATCTTAAAAGATTTTATTTGCCATTTATTTATCACAATACTTATCAAACAAAATGGAATAATGTCAAGATATTGAGTTTTTCTTAATATTATTATTATATTTCTATTTATCTACTTAAAAAATCTCAAATAGTCAATATTGAATCCAAAGGATTTAATTATGTGAAAACTTTTACATTTATTTTTTATTTTATATGCTAATCATAAATTCATATTAGTATAATCTAATTAATATTAATGTAAATATGATAAATATACCTCTGAATCGCATATATAATATACGATTTTTTTAAGCGAATAAAAAAACTTTCTTAAATTTAATTATATGGTAATAAGATATAAGATATATTATATATACAAGGTATATATGGTAATAAGTGTGTTATACTAAGGTGCCTACTTCCTTACGGATGATAGTTAATACCTCTGCTATAGTTGCAATTAACCACATTTATGAAATTAAATGTGTGGCTAAACAGCCACACACACTTCCCTTTTCCCTCCCCCACCTTTGCCACCACTCCCCGATCTTCACCCAGACACTCTCACCCAATGCAGATGATATTCATATTTGCATTTTGCAACTAGTAATCTAGAGTTGAAAAATAAATATGTTAATAAATATTCAGTTTTTAGAATTAGATTTAGATTTTAATTCTTCAACCACAGATAGACTTAAAAATGGGATGAGTGAGTCCAGAGTTTGACACATGAACTTTCATGAATGAAAACATTTAGCACTCACGGGTTTCATCAACCTTAATCTTCAAATATCCATCTAAATCAAGATGTTAAACACAATCGCATGGCAAAACTTCCCTAGCATTTGCATCAGAGAAGACACTGCCACTAACAGAAACAAATCCACACAAGTATCTTTAAACAATTAAAACAAAGTAAAAGCTTACATTTTTCCAGAAGTTCTCCAAACATGTAAGTGAAAAATATGCATCTAATTCCCAAACCAAGCAAGCTATGATACCAATCTCTCTCTCTCTCTTTTTTTTGTTAAATGATACTAATCTCTTGAAACTACAGAACACTAGCCCATCAGAAACACACACCCAAGACCCTGTTGAATAACACAAGAAGATGGGAAACTTTGTAAGAATTAGAACAAGAACTACCTATATTACCAACAACAGTATTGCAGCAAAACTATGAGTTCAACACAGACAGATTCATCTCTAGAAGGTTATATGAAATTTGAAAAACGCTAGAGCCAACAAGCCAACAAAGGGTCAACGGCACAAACTTGAACTGCAGTGAGTGGAGTGCCCATGACACCCAACAATAGCCTCAAATCAGACCTCTTGTATGACATCGAAGACACTGAAAGGGCACGTGACAGCTGCTGCTTCATCTAGTTCCAAACACCCGACTCGACCCACTTTGAATCCCCGCAACATCTGAGTCGGGTCCCCTCCATGAGAGGTGTTAGGGTCTCCCATAACGGCCTCAGGCTGCCAGATCCCGCTATAGCGAAGGAGGGGTCGAGGGTGGCAGCAGCAGAAGCATGCTTCTTCCTCTGGAACAGACCTGAAATAGGGGACTTGGTTCGGGCAGGGCTACTGGCCGAGGAACATGAAGGGGAAAGGCCACGGACCACTTCTTCTTTGAGAGCAGAGAAGAATCTTTATTTCTTTTCCATCTATAAAAAGAATCAAATGTGTAAGAGTTGTTTGAGAAAGAGAGAGGTAGAGTGAAGAGAATGAATGGGAAGAGTGAGTTTTAAGAAGCGAATGAAGAAGAGGATAAGTTGATGAAGAAGATAGAGGGAGTGAACTTCATCGATGCAAAGGAAGAAAGAAAATGTGAGAGAAAGAGAGAGAAGAAAGACGATTTTGAAGAGAGAGTGCGTGTGAATGAGGGAAGGCTGTGGAGGTGGGGGAAGGAGGAGCGCAGAGTGTGTGTGATTGTTTAGCCACACGTTTAATTTCATTTAACCACATTTTAGAAATGTGATTAGTTCCAACTGCAACAGATGACATTGACTATAACTATAAACTGTAGATGAGAATCTACCTTATACTAATTATGTAATTTTTTTACTGTGTTCAACCTATTTACATTTTTAAAAATTACATTTTAATAAAACTGAAATTAATTTCTAACGACGTCAAAAAGAAAAATTATTTCCTCGCCCAAAAGAGAAAAATTATTTCTAACTATTATCTTTAAAGCATTTATTAGAGAAGATTTTGAAGACATATATATACATTGTCTGATTACAAATTAACCTGAAATCACGTGAAAAAAATAATAAAAATCAGTGTTAATTTTCATTGTTTCTTTAGCGGGGGGAGGGAGGATCCGAGAAGGGAGGACCGTTGATGATGATTTGTGCCCCCACTGGTATATTTTCGCCTTGTCTTCTACACGAGCCGAACCGAAACTATTTCCATCTTACTTCTTCCCCTAAACCCCCATAACCTTCGTTTTGTTTCTTTCTCACTCCCCACTCCCCACTTCCAGACAGACTCTCAGACAACGACCTCCTTAACTTCCAAACTCTCTCTCTCCTTATGACATTGCAAACCAGACAACCATAATCCTAATCCTGATCCCATTCTCGTTCGTCGTTCCAATGGTGGCTGGCAGAGTCAAGCTTCCAATGCCATCCCACAAGTCCCCCACTCACCCTCCTCCGCCCTCCTCCGCCCCACCCCCAACCACCAAGTCCCCCTCTCACGGCAAGTCGTCCTCATTCACGCGCTCCCTCGGCGCCTACTTCCCACGCTCCTCCGCTCAGGTCCAGCCCCGCCCACCCGACGTCACCGAACTCCTCCGACTCGTCGAGGACCTCCGAGACCGCGAGTCTCGCCTCAAGACCGAGCTCCTCGAGCACAAGCTACTCAAGGAGACCGTCGCCATTGTCCCCCTCCTCGAAAACGACATCGTTTCAAGGGACGCTCAGATTCAACGCCACGCCAAGAGGATCGAAGAGCTCGAGGCAGAGAACCAGAGGCTAACGACGGAGCTCCAAGAACTCAGGCTCCGAAACGAGGAGCAGTTGAGAGAGAGCGAGAGAAGAACGAAGGCGTTGGAGGACGAGATAGCGGAGCTGAAGAAAACGGCGTCGGATAACGAGCTCTCTTCTTCGCTGAGGTTCCAGAAACCTCTGAACAAGAGCTTGAAGAAAATGGCGTTGGAGCAAGGAAGCGGGAACCAGAAGCACGTGGAAGGTGCTGTTGTTGTTACTGTTGAGGATTTCAAACGACAAGTGGCGGAAAGTGAAAAGCGTTGCGACTCGGACGAACTCGCCGAGTCCATCGACTCGGTTCTGACCAATGTTGCCAGATCACGTGCGCCTCGCGTTCCCAAACCGCCGCCGAGGCCGTCGTCGCATTCGTCGCCGTCGAGTTGTTCCTCTGATTCTTCTGCGTCGAAGAATCACAGTGTGGAAACAGAGCAATCGGCTAAGCAACAACCGAAGCTTGGGCCTCCTCCTCCGCCACCGCCGCCGAAGGCTGTTGCGGCGTCCAAGGCTGCTCCGCCGCCTCCTCCACCTCCTCCGAAGGGGAACAGGGCGGTGACGGCGAAGGTGAAGAGGGTGCCCGAGGTGGTGGAGTTTTACCACTCGTTGATGAGGAGGGATTCGTCGCAGTCCCGGCGGGACTCGAGCTCCTGCGCCGCCGAGGCGCCGGCGACGGCCAATGCACGTGACATGATCGGCGAGATCGAGAACCGCTCGTCTCACCTTCTCGCGGTAAGTCTGGGTTCTGCTGAAATTGCGGTTTTGCCCCTGGCAATTTATTTGTCACTGTCGAAGTGCTTAATGCTTAACTGACTTGTCTTTAATTTGAAATGGATTGCTTAGCTAGTTTGCTTCTTATGCATAAGACAGTAATCACTAATCAGATTCGAATTAGCATGACCAGAACCGCAAATATGCTCAAAAGTAGAGCCGTTTTGTCGAATCACAATATTCTTTTTCTATGGTCAAACAGACAAAAAAAGAAAAAGAAGATTCTAGTATTCATTATGAAATGATTAAAGTCAAGGAAAGTTGTTGATTCTAGGCGTTTTTAGAGCGTAATCATATTCAATTAGTGTAGCATACATTAAGGTATTTTTATCAAATTTCTGGCATTATCTGCTCACGAATCTCTCTCCGTTATCAGATAAAAACGGATGTGGAAACACAAGGAGACTTTATTAGGTGCTTAATCAGAGAAGTGGAGGGTGCAGCATTTACGGACATTGAAGACGTGGTGCTTTTTGTTAAATGGCTTGATGATGAGCTCTCATATTTGGTACATAATTATTTGTGTTACCTAATGTTGACATCTGTATTTGCATTGAGAGTTAAAAAAAATAAAACATATCATTTGTTTAAGTGCTTTGTTTGTTTCTCATTGCTTTTCCAGGTGGATGAACGAGCAGTGCTCAAACACTTCGATTGGCCAGAGCAGAAGGCCGATGCTCTGCGCGAGGCTGCATTTGGGTATTGTGATCTGAAGAAGCTGGAATCTGAGGCTTCTTCCTTCCGTGATGATCCTCGGCAGCCGTGTGGTCCAGCTCTCAAAAAGATGCAGGCTCTCTTTGATAAGTATGTGAATTCGCGAACCTCTCAGTCTCACCCCCAACTTGCCAATACAATGAATTGAATATTCATTTGCAGACAACCTCAGACAACACTCTAATGTTGTGTTTTAAAATGGGTCATGGCAGGTTAGAGCACGGGGGTTACAACATCTCAAGAATGAGGGAGTCAGCGACAAATAGATACAAAGTCTTCCAAATACCTGTCAATTGGATGCTTGACAGTGGCTTTGTGAGCCAGGTAATTTCCGTGATCCAATGGGGAAGTTGCACATGCTTAATTTTAGCTGATATAGCTTCAGCAATAGCCAAATGCGCCACCTATATATTATTATATTCAGTGTCTTGCTGATTAATTGCCAAAAATCATGTTTTAATTGCTTTACATCAACTCAAATGATAATATCTTACGGATTTCTAAACAATTGTTATTTAATTGGCAGTGTTGGTTTTATATAGCCTTGTTATTAATAAAATATAGAAGTTCTTCGTTTGATTATGTCGAAAAGATGCGACCAAAGCATTTTAAAAACATTAGCCTAGGTGAAGTTTACTATGTAAAATCTAGTATGTTCAATAAGGTGCAATGCTGGTAGCAAAATGACAAAGCAATGGTTAGACTTTTACTTGTGTTTCTCTGTGCACACCTGCATGCGCACATGTGAACTCCCCAGATCTCGAAAATCCATCTGTTTGTCTGCTTCATCCTTTTAACTTGAACAATGAGCATCAGATTCCCCTTTCTTGACCCTTAATATCTTAGTTAGTATTAAAATCGCACACAAGGAAGGATAATTCATTCTATATCTATTTAATTAATCACTAAATTACACGAATACTATACGATAAAGACGACAAAAAGGCGCCATATGCTTACATAGTACATACTACATACGAATAACGACCCTTATTCAGGCAATGGGTAGCATAGTAGATTGCTGTCACTGATTTTCTAGCTACATTGCATGATGCGGTAAGTTTTCAAACGTTGGTTAGCTGATTTCATTTATTGTACTTGCAACGTTTGTTGTTATATAGATCAAGCTAGCATCTGTAAAATTGGCCATGAAGTACATGAAGAGAGTCTCTGCTGAGCTTAAGACAGTTGGTGGTGGTCCTGAAGGAGAAGAGCTCATTCTTCAAGGAGTTAGATTCGCATTTAGAGTACACCAGGTAAATTAAATTAATTCTGAAATATAATGGTACAACATAATACAAAATAGGTTCGAATTCCACCAGAGAGAGAGAGAGTATATATATATATAGGGCCATCTGGAGTGATGAGTTGTTGATGTCTGTTGTTTGGCAGTTTGCTGGGGGTTTTGATGTGGAGACAATGAGAGCATTCCAAGAATTGAGAGATAAAGCAAGGTCATGCCACGTTCAATGCCACAACCAGCAACAGAAACTCCTTTGCAGGTCTACGACATGTTAGTGCTGGGGGAAATTCAGCTTCAGCGAATTGGTAGCCCCTCGGTTTTGCTGTAAAGATAGTGACATTTTGCTTGTGAATAGAATTTGCAAATTGGCAATGGTAGCACCCTCCCTTAGTTACTGCTGGATGTATTCATAATTCATCCACTCATTATCAAGTACTGGGAAACAAATCCACTAATACAATTTGTTTCCTGTCGCACATGTTGCTGTTGTGAATTCCATCCAAATCCACTACTCTAATCAAATCCACTTTTCTTAAAGGAGTATTTTGCTTAAATGACTCATTCATAGCATTGACTAAATTAATTGAATACGTAATATCTTTTTTATTTTGTAAATAAAATTTGTTACCCATTATTTTCTGTTTCTTAAAATAATTCAATTTAACTAAACGTGGCATAAATGAGACGTGAAAGTGTTATCTAATAACCGTTCTCGTTGAAGAGACGAGATTAGTAAAAATTACTTTATTCGTAATCGTTTTCTTAACAATAATTAACATGGAGTTTGGGATAAATGGGGGCATAGAGCGCCCGAGTAATGTGCAGCAATAGTTTCAAGGTGGTTGCTCAAATGCCTACCTCAGTCAATGTCTATGGTGGTCATGTGTGGATGTGCAATAACATAATGACGTGCAGTATAGAGGGTCTTATAAGAGCTTACTGAAATTGTGATTTGATTAATTAAGACATTGAATTAGCAGGTGTGTTACTGTATTAGTTTTTCAAATTTGGGACCCAAAAACAATTAATTTTATTATTATGTATTTACCAAAAATTTTGTGAAAAATATATTAAATAAGTCGCAAAATGGAAAAGAGCAAAGAAGATATGGTAGAACCCTAGGCTGGTGGGGGTGCAGGCCCATCAATGGTAAATAGGAGGCGATTCAAGATAGATGGGTTAGGGATCGACGCGGTGGTGCAAAGTAATGGCATTGTGGAGAGGGTCCATGTCTGTGGAAGCAACCTAATATGGAAGCAATGGGCTTTAGTGACTATTTATGGCAGAGTAGTAACCACATTTCACAGGTGATGAGTTAGGGAATGACCAAGTGTGTCACCGTCTATTTGCGTATGGTGAAAACGAAGCAATGTGTAGGAACCTTGAAGATCCACTGGGAATGCGAGAAGATGGTTGGTTATTTGTCTTATTTAAAAATAATTTCAATATTTATTTTATTTCTTGGGTTGAGAAGTTGTAAAGGAAAAATAAAAACACAAAAAATAATCACCGTAGCAAACAACCCTGTTTGGAGAACAAAATTTGAAATATCCGAATTGATAAAAAATAAAAAAGCAAATTTTTTGGAGAAGAGAATTCGGAATATTCAAATTCTTTAAAAAATAAAATAATAAAAAATAAAAAAATATTGGAGAACAGAATTCGGAATATTTGAATTCTTTAAAACATAAAAAATAAAAAAAATCATTGCACTATTTGGAAAATAGAATTTTAGAATACCCAAATTCTTTAAAAAATAATAAAAAATAAAAAAGTAAAAAATTACTGCAGCCAATCAAATACTTTTTTCTATGGAGATTGTTATTATTTTTCATAAAACTGTAAATCTTGGTAATTAATTTCTCACATGTAATCTAATCTCTTCTTCAGCAATTAACAGCACCCCATACTGCAGACACATATCAAATACCTATGCAACCACATTATCTCGAGTACCGTAGGCATGGACTCCTTTGACACATGAGTAAGCACCTAGTTTCAACCCCATATTTTCATAGATTTTAAGTTTTTAATCAGTGAAGGACCTATAGAAGTTGCTTTCGGAATTCGGATTCACAATGTGACACCAATGGTGCAGGGCAAGTTACATCCAGAGTTGTCATGTACTGAAATCATGGGCAACTCGTCAAGCCACTCACTCTCGATTTTAGGTTTTCCTGTAATCTTATTCAATCTGCAGCCTGTTTCATGCATAGTTTTTAAGTATCACTCGTCGGAATTTCCATCCATTTTCGATTATAATAATCGAGAAAAATTTAAAATTATAATTAGATATTAACAACATAATAATAATGAGTTTATTTTTTCTGTTAAGGTAGTATCTTCAACTCAATTAGATAGCTTTTGTGGGTCATCAACTTAATTTGTACTTAGTTAACTAAATAATAATAATGAGTTTATTTTTTTATATCCAAAACAATTCTTTTTTTTTTACGTCGAAATCAAAGTTTTTTTCTTTTGTTGAACCCAACCAAAATTATATTTGTTTTTGCTGTTTGGTCTTACTCCATTCTTTTAAAACCTAACTCCATTTCTCGAACACATAAACGCAAAATCTATTATGCTTCGGCCTATTATAAGTCAAAGCCCAAAGAAAAAGCACAGGCTATTGTGGTTTGTCTAATGTGATCTATCAGACCAAAAAGAAAGCTTTGTGCGAACCCAAAAACCAAACAGAAAGTGCCGTATCTAGGCTTGCACTTCCATTTATTAATCAATAAAACTTTTCTTTAAAAAAAAAGACGTTGTGGTTGAGAAAAAACAGAAAAAAAGAAACAGGCTGTTGTGCCAATTAATGAAAATAATCAAAATATACTAAAGAAAAATATGGTGAAGAAAGGTGCATTATTGACCAGATTAAAAAAAAAAAACTGATGAAAGCTACATTGATGACGAAGTTACCTTCCCGCCAAGGCTGTAGCCTGTAGCCTGTAGCCTGTACTGCAGTTCCAGTTCTGCTGCTTATGAAATTGTGTTTTGGGGGTGAGAACTCAGGTTTTTGATTCACATGGTGTTAAATCTAAAAGCATCCATCAATAGGCTAACACGTGTCTCCGCTGGGCCTTTGTGGGAATGGAACTATCTCAACTCAATTTTCTAGCTGTAACAGGAATGCAAAAGACAACCTTTGGGACGTGATGATAGCTACATTTGTTACCTGGCTCAATGTTGTAGATCCATGTAGTAGTCCTACAAATAGGGACTAGTCCCTGTCTGTTCTTGAGTAAAGCCACTATCACCATTGGAAATTTGGGAGTATCCTATGGTGGCCTACCTGGTGGAGAATTATGTATTTCAATGAATTGCAATCTGGATTTCGTGCACTTGTGCTGTTACTAATATGGCAGCTAAGATTTGCTATTCTTCTCAATTCTAGTTAAACTCACTTTTTGTTGAAATAGTAGTTGCAATCAATTTCAGCAACACCAATAGAAATAATTTTACATATTATTAGGAATCTTGCTATGTTTGTTACATTAATAGAGATTGATTATTACTTACTTTCACCTATTATCTATATAAGGTTTTATTTTCTTGTATTACTTAAATTATCTATCATTTCAATGAAATCTGCTATTCATTTATCTCAATTATTGCTTTCTTTTCACTAATTATCATGAAATTTAACATGGTATTAGAGTCTTTCTACCCACCTTAAAGCTTTCTGCCTTTTTCTGGGAGTTCCTAGAAATCCCCCGGTGAGAATCATTAGTGGTTGAAAGGTTTTGTCAATTAAGTGTTCCGTGTATCGTGGGGCTATAGATTATGTGGAGATACATGGCAAAAATGTCACTAGATTGATTCCGCGAAGAAAATAGCAGGTGATATTAAAGTAGTATATAAATTGGGGGATTCTCAGATGACGATGGTAGTCAATACCTATGCTGTAGTTGGGGGATCCAGCGAATCAGGAGGTGACATGTGGCGTGGTGGGCCCTGTTTAATTTTGCTAAGCAGCCATGAGTTTCCTGAGAAGAATAAGGCCAGGATAGTCAATTTGGGTGAAATAATTTGGTGAAAAAAAAGGAGTTTAGGAAAATAAAAGTGAGAGGGGGAAAAATTGCAAAATGGAGGGGAAAATGTGCACCAGCACTGGCGGCTAGGGCAAGCTAAATGAGAAGGACAACGTCATCGAAAATCTTTATAATAGTTGATCATTTGAGATTGGGAAAGGAGGAACGTTGGTCCGGTTACACACTACTACAAACACAGCTATCAGCAGCCCATACTTCACAGCTGTTAAGAAAAACTGTCGTTGGTTCCTAGCATAATGGGAAAATCTCGACGATTAGACAAACCACCGCCGGTGAAAGTCATACTACTCTTTCTCTGATTTTGGCACTCAGTATTTTCCCTATACCGTGATAAGGTATGCTCCCTTTCTCAGCTCACCTTTTTTCTCATCTCCACTGTCAAATCCCTAATCCCCTTTCTTTCACTCCCATTTCAATAGCCTCCTCTCCATTCTCAACCCACATGCATGAGACTCAAGCTGATGGGTCTGTTCCCTCAAACTAGGGCTAATTAAATCTATTTCCTAGCCTTTTTTCCATTATCTAATCACTCATTTCAATTCATGTTTCCCTCTTTTAATAATTTATCTAATTTTCGTTGCAATTGGCCGGGATTTTGCTTATTCAGTTTTTGAAAGTTATGGCTTTTTTCCTTTAATCTTTTGGGCTTTTTGGTGGTTGCGATTGATCAATACTTTTTTCCTGAATTTAGTTTGTGTTTTTGGGGGTTTAGGTTTTTCACTTTTTTTGGTATTGATGGATAATAGAGGTGAAGAAAATATTGATTGTTGAGTATGAGAGTGATCCTGAAGAGTCGAAGAGATTTCTTCGAAAGGGAGGAGGCTTGGGGCCAGTAATGACAATGAAGTGCCTAAACGAAGCTAAGTTCAGGTAGCTACATGATTTGTTTCGATGAATCGGACGATGGGGGTAGAGTAGCCGATTATGATGACACTGATGAAGAAGATATAAGTTTGGGGAAAAAATTAAACATAAAATGGAGTTAAATATGGGATACAATCAAAATATGAAGACTTAAAAATACATGTATAAGTAATACAACTTGAAAACATAGTTTCTGTAAAAATTGAAAAATTTAAATGTAAAAAACCTCCACAAAATAAAAACGTACTGTACACATAATGGAATGCGGGAAAATCGCATTCTGTTGAATCAACAGTAAAAATAAATTTAAATTATAAAATTAACAATAAAAAAGTTATGGAAAAATAATAAAACAAATTGACACTTGACCAATAATGAAATAGCAAGTGCTAGGTGAGTTTCACGTTATAAAAAATTATATTTAATTTAGGATAATAAATAAAATCATACACTTTTAATAAGTTTATATGTAAAAGTAAATTTGATGTTAACTATTGAAATAATATTTGTAATTAACTGACTATTACGTTAATTAATTCAAACATAAATTCTTTTATTTAAAAGCAGTTTTGACAAAAAAAATTCAGATAAATGAATAATTTAAAAAATTGGAATAGGTGTTTTTTGAAATATTTTAAAATGAAAACCACTGTACGATATATATTTATTTGAGTTGTGATGCTTATCACGAAAAATAGCTAAGAAAAATAACTTTATTGTTTTATCTGTTTGTCTAATTGAATGGGTTATTGCTCAAATTGTATCTAAAGTGCTACAAAAACACACTATACATCAACAAAACAAAAAATCACTCATTTTATTATTCAAGTTGAATAATAAAAAGTATATAGTTTTTGAATGTAGATTAGAGAAGGATAGTCGGAGGTGAAAAATGTTGTGCCATTTTAAAAGTTAATTTTGACTACCAAATTACCGCAAAGAAAAATAAAATTTAATATAATATTTTTTGGAAAAAGGTACTAAAAATAGACTACCTGGTTAATAATTTACCATTATTTTACAGCGCTAAAGTGTTTGCATTGCAAAAAAAAAAATGACTATAACAAATATATTTCAATATTTTGCAAAATATCGATAAATGAATAACAAAGATAATTTGCAAAATATGGAAACTTCCCCATCAAAACTTAATCAGATCTTTGACTTTCTTTTCTTTTCACAAATTAAACTTTTTTTCTTTTTAATATCATTTTTTCCATTGTTTTAAAGGAAAGAACCACCAGCAAAAACTCTAAATTACTCTCCATCACTTTTTATACATAAATAATCACTTATAACAATAACCTGAACGTGTCATGTTTTGCAGTCTGCACACATATCACATGCATGGAAGCCATTGACCGCTGCATTCATGGGAGTAGGCACCAATTGACCTTGTAGCTATTACAAGTATGGATTGGTTTTACATGGTCTAACCATCAATCAGTGGTAAAGTTCAATATTATAAGCTCATACCCTTGTAAGTACCTTTCTTGATATGCAACAGTTTTGATCTCTTTGACCAAGTTATTGTGTTTTGAAATCTGTGAATTATTCTTCTTGAAGAATCGTATATAATTTTACAATTGATTCCACCCCCTTGGTAGTATCTACCCGCCAAATAATGAAGAAATTGTAGAGCCACTAACTGAATATTATGACCAAGGGATGAAGTAAAGGATCATTTAGTGTGGTCGTGTGTGGATCTTCACATGGAGAGAGCTGCATATAGGAGCTGGTTCCAGGTATCAGGTAATCCTGGCAGGCACCAATGGCTGCAGTCATTCCCCGCGTGATCCCCACTATAGGCAGAAGGGTGTGCATCTTTTCTTAGTTGTGAGAGGAGTGTAATGTCAAGTAGATAAACCGGGGTCTTCATGTTCTGTAATACAGTGTTCACTATGTTAGATGCTGGCGGTAGACCTGCTGGATATGTTGGCCCGGACAATGGTTCAAGTTCTCCACTGCAGCTTTTCTTTGGTTGATTCCACTCCTTGCCTCTGTTTGAGTGAAAGAAAAAAAGAATCATAAAAAACGTTTCAGTTCATTAACTTCTGCATTATTGCATAATGCACATACTAAATTCCTCTTATAGACTCTGTTCTGGTATTCATTACATAGAATTTACCCAAGAAAATAATTGTCTTTTTGCCATTCTATCTTAGTATGATTTTTCATTTGCATTATAATTGATATTTGAGTGATTTTCAATTCAATCGATCTTATAATATAAACTGCAAAGAGAATTTCGGAAGGCCAGTTTAGCTATTAGGCATTGGAACTTAGTTAAAGGTAATAGCCTCAATTATGCTTGACTTAAAGCCTACAAGGAGCATTTTGGCCTTTACTCCATTAGATTTACATGTAGAATGATGAATGGAGTTGCTTACTGATAATGAGTGGGAGAAATGCCTTGAAAGAAGACTCTAGTTTTGGCAGGATCAATATTTTGATCAACCCATCCAGCCCAAGTGGTCAATCCCTTAGAGTACGCCACCAAACGGTCCATGTTCTTGAGGAGATTGGGACCATCTCTGATATAGTCCCATCTGAATGTAACGAACAGCAACAACACTCAGATTAGAGTGGAGAAAAAAAGGGGACAGTGAATGAATTAGGTAGTACTAAATCAAACAATTTTGAACTTGGAACTTCACACAACTAAGGTCTGTTTGGTTCATCTTCTAGTAAAATTAGTTTTGAAAGAATTAAGTTGAAAAGAATTACTTTCAAAGGCATTAATTTATGTTTGGTTTGAGTATATCAAAAATAATTTTAAGAGAATGATTTTTGTTTAGATAAGATAAAGTAAAATTACTTTTAGTTATTAATGTGAGAATGATAATAAGATTTTATTTCAGCAGTACTTTTCCTATAATGAAAAATATCCTAAAAATACTTCTTTCAAAAGTACTTTCAATTACTTGAAAAGTACTTTTAATATAATGAAAAAATTCACATTGAATATAGTATATTCTCATTCTCATTTCATTAGGACTATTTCTGGGCTTGTAAACCAAAAAAAGCACTGGGCTCTTCACCTCAGAGAAGCAGATCCTTTTTACAAATGTCTGATATAAATTTGTAGGTTTCTTAGGTATGCATCAATTTTTTAATACTCAGAATGTTTTGTTTTAGGTACGCATTATATTTCATAGAATACCATACTGACACACTTTTATTTATCATTGGATGAGATATGAGTCTCAAATTAAATGAGATCTACACCCTATCCAATGATAGATAGAAGTATATCGACATGATATCCCACAAATGATGAGTATAAATAACATTTATGTTTGTTTTATGTATCTTAAGGTCAGCACTCAGCAACGCTAAGCAGGAGACAAAACCTCTATAATATTTTAGGGCTACTTATGCAGATAGTTTTGCAGAGTAGTTGTATAGGGTGATGTGCAGCAACCGGCATGATTGATTATAAAGTAAAACTTCAGATTCATCTTTGAAAGGCTCATAGGCCATCAATCTTATCCTTCAAAGTTTTGTAATATTAATTTGGCCCTTAAAAGTTTTAAAATATCAATTTGATTCTCAAAATATTTGTAATATCAATTTATATGTCAAAAGATTAAAATTTATTTTAAATTATTTAGACTAATAATCAGATTGTTATTACAGGTTTTTCGAGAACCAAATAGATTTCACAATACTCAACACTGAAGCATACCCTTGAGATTTTCCAGAGTGGGTCCACCAATGCCACGAGTTGAAAACCAACAGGTCCATGCCTCTCCATGCATTTCCAGCCACAATGGAATCTAATGTAAGCACCCGCCCAACGTTTTCTCGAACAATGTCCACCAAATATGGTGTGCGGTATAGCTGTATGGTCACTCCGTAGTCCTGCACAAATTCACCAACAACAAGTAGTGTCCAGCACCACCAACCCTTTTTGAATGGCTGAGATTAATTTCATCACACGGAGATACTATTTGACAAACAAACCAGACATTATAAATGCAAAACAACTAGGACTCACGAGATTCACTTATCCTTTCGTTATGAAAGAGAGACATGTGTTAGTGTGCATAAAATATTCACGTGGAAATAGCATTCAATTAATATCTACAAATATGCTCTGTTCTGTCAAGGTCACCTTTTCTTAATAGAAAAATATAATGATGCTATCGAATCACTTTCAGATACATTTGTCATAATTAATGTGAGAATATTATTATAAAAAAAACAGATAAATAGTGGAAACAGCTTTGGAGTTCATTAATTTTTTTTGTTAAGTTAGCTTTAAATGCATTAATTAAAGTTTTAAATGTGAGAGGACAGATCATATATGAATTAAGAATGGACCAAGTACACAATATATAAGATGACAAAATTATAGATTAAGGTTTTGGATTAAAATACGCCTGAACTCATTTGCAGGCTGAAATGCTATCCATTGCTCTGCTCATAGCATGGGCTGAACTTTTCTGGCTTTTCACACTGAGTCGGTATTATTTCCTACTATTTTCTGTCAAAAATATGATGCATTTTGTAGCTTTAACGACAATGCTATAGCTATAAATGGTATTTAAATAATATTTCTATGAACAGTACGATGTTCTTTGATGATGTTGAATAAACCAACACAACCAACATATAAAAGCAAATAATTGCGAGGAGCCTCCAACTTGTAATCACAGGTTGGCGTGGTCTCCCTCACAGCCTGTCAACTAGTGGAGATAACTCAGAGGTGCAACTTAGTGTTGAACTCCCAGTTTCTGGCTTAATTTTTGATGATGACACAAACTTTATGCTCCCTGAAATTTACGGGCTGTTTAGTTTCTTTGTACACTTTATTTTTACATGATATAATAGTATTAATTATAACAAATCAACTTTTCTTTTTCTATTTCCTGTTTTTAAAATTACGTGAAGGGGTTGTTTCCATGTCAAAATCAGATTGACTTTTCTGCTAAGTATAAGTAGAATTTTGGCTTTCCTGCAATGAAAATTATATGCGTGGTTGTTTGCTATGCTTTTTCTTTTAGGCTATTGGTACTTTTTTTACTGCTGTTCTTTATTTTGAATCTTTGATTGCTCCTGGCCCATCAAGAGGAATCTTCTCCTGCCCAAGGTGCTATCCAAAGGAGCATCATTTAGGCTACAATGATGAAGGTCTATTATTAAAGCAACTTCATCACATCCATTTAACTTTATCTCAAAACGTAACTTGAATTGTATTAAACAGTTTTAAATATAATAAGACACTTCAACTGGTATGAATTGATCAGATGAAAAATTTTATGTTAGTAGTTAATAATATATGAGTCGTTAGAATTATTAAATGATCATGTAATAAGTGATCATATAAGGATAGATATATAAAATTCCTTACACTGATATATAGAAATATAAATTAAGCTCGGAAAAACAAACTGGGTTGGAGAAAAGTTGGGGAATGAACAGTGAAAGAACCAATATGAGGAATGAAACATAAATGAAAAAGCAACAAGGAGAAACAAACAAGGGCATTAGAAATGAAGACAAAAGGGGGAGGGTTGTATTTACTGAACATCGATGATTTGTATACCAAACCAGAAAGGAGACAAAGATATCAAAAGAAAAGCAAAGCAAAAGCAAAACCTGGAAGTTCACAGTGGACAGTGCCTCCTTCCTCAAAAAGCTGGTCTTGGTATTTGGCACCGACGCATGAATCATGCAGGACAGCGATTCCCACATGTTCAGACTCAGTGAGTCACCCACAAACATTATCTTCTTACCCTTCCACTTATTCAGGAAATCCAACCCATTGAACCTATAAAATAAAAATCAGAGTGATATTAACATAACCAATTAATCACACACACATTCTAGAACCAGTTTTATTATTTAGTCCTCTTATTCACTAAACTGTTTGGCAGAGAATATACTAGACAAATGAAAAGAAAATAGGAGGGTGATTTAACATGAAGAACTCAAGTTAGGGGGTGTAACATGTTTCTCAATTGTACAGGGATATTAAACATAGAACCAGGAATCAACAATGAATAATTGAAGAAAAATTGACAAAACCCATTCATCTAAGACAAATAAAAAAAAACTAATTCCATTAGTTCATTTTTTCCATTTCACAGTATTCTGGGTAGAAAAAGAGAACAAAAAGAGTTTCAACATTCCTACTTACCAAAAAAAAAAAAAAAGGAGTTTCAACATTCCTAAGAGAAGCTACCGGTAACAGGTCAAACATGTTTGCATATTCTAAAGTTTTAGCATTCAATTCGTAAAAATACCACCACAAATATAGAATCTAGGAGTGAAGGTGCGATATTTTTCTTTTTTTGATTTTATAAAAAAAATACTGAAAATTACAATATAAATATTATAAAATTTAATTTTTAATTTTTATTTATAATTTTTTTTATAAAAATATGAAAATAAAAACTGAAAAATACTTTTTAAGACCAAAGTCACCCTATGACTTGGGTTTGGACCCAAAGGTGATATACTAATGTATGTATGGATTCATAAACGTAGCAATACCTTGGTAAAGCACATGAATCAGGCTTCCAAGCGTATTTGAGATACTGCTTATCAGGTCTTCCATACTTCTGACAATCAAACTCAGGATCAATGAAGGGGCAGCTTGAAGAATCATAGAAAGGGTAAGAAGGGTCAATCACCCAACTTCCTATGAACAAGTTGCACCCACCAGCTACCGTTGCCTTTCTCCCTCTTATGCCACTCACATTGTGGAACTCTGATGCCTTTGCTTGGTGAAGGGACACAAGCAGAACTTGGAAACACAGAGAGAGGAGCAACACCCTCAAGCCCATATGGGATTTTTAGAGTCCAAAAGCAGAGAGAAGGAGTGAAGAATGTGGCCTGTGCTTAAGGGGTCATATATAGTGTGGAGGAACTCCAAGAAGGAAAAGTGGTACTTGGTGCCTTGGTGGGTTCACATGGTGGGTGCTATAGGACACTGGTTTTTATTTTCTGACAATAGCTTAGGCCTATCGGGGATTTTGGATGGATTTGTGTCATTGTTGTGTGTGTTACCTATGGCTGTTGAAATTAAAGGGCTTTGTTTTTATTGGGAAAAATCGAAGGTTACTTACTACATTTTGGGGGGAATAATTGAAATGCTCTTTTGCATTCCATTGGTCAACATGTCACGGGGCAGAGTTACTCTGACAATCTGTTTCCCCAAATTTAATATAGTCAATTTATGTGCATATATATTCTCATGAACCATATGATAGACAAATCAGCTCTTACATGTGAGCGTTTACTGAACTGGTAATTCCTTTGATATTTAACGGTCTCCATAGTTTGAAAAAAAAAAGGGGGGGGGGTGGGTTTAGGAAACTCTTAAAACGTATAAAGAGGCATAATTTTCTCGATCGAAAAATTGATAGATTTTAACGTATTATTGAAAAAATAGATATATGGATATTAAAAAAGTGTTTTTTTTAAATTTTGCCTTTGATATGACAATAAGAGAATTAATTATTCGCGTGTTCTCAAGCATTTCAAAATTGACAACTGCGCCTCCTCTTACCTGCTAACCTTCACTACTGTCAGGACTTACGAGTTGGTAACACGCATGGCTTGTATTTTAGGAAACATTCAGTATGTTTGGTTTTGCGGTGGAGGACCCAAAATCGATTTTTGGGTAGGAAAATTGATTTTACTTTGTTTTCGATATGTTTGATTTTTATGAATTAGAATCAATTATTACGCTTAGAATCAATTCTAGGAAAAATGAAATTTTTTTGTTTTTTTATTAAAACCAATTCTAGAATAACTACTAAACATAAATCATTTTATTTTAAAATTAATTTTAATAAAATTCGTTCTATAATTTGTAACTAATCACACGCATTACTGGCTCAAGTGCACCGAATTTTTGTGGTATTACATTTTTTCCTTTCTTTTTTCTGACTTGACGTGAGGTTTCATGAAAAATTAGTTTTACATAATGACAAAAATTATTTGTGTGGGGATCAAATATCAATCACATATCTTTCATAATTAATCATATATAACCTGCTCTTCACGTTAAGTTGATCGAGCAATGCTACTATCATTCCAACTCAAAATATGTATAATTGGGGTCATGTTTCCAATGTTCCTCTAAAAATTGGAACATTGAATGTTGCTGCTAACTTTAATCATACATTTAACCCAAAAATGGATCCACTGGTTGATATTGACAAAAATTTATTATGGTAATCTATATCATGTTGAAAACATAGGTATTCTTTAGATAACCCACAATACTGACTAACAATAAAAGATTTATGTAGAGGCAAAATTACCTAAATGCCTAGGCGGCCACCATCTTGCCCCTCACTCTCAAACCACTGCCACCATGTAGTGGAGCTTCACCTCCCTGCTGCCACCCTCTTTGGTCGCATTCCCAATAGAATATTTGACAACTTGATCTATTCTACACCTTCAGCCTCCGCTTAAATGCCCTCATCGAGCCCCTCACCCCAGATCTCCCCTCCAACATCAACCTCTGCTTTAGTGAAGAACTATCCTTTTTTATCTAGAAACAAAGGCAAGTTCTTAACTAGGATCAAACCATTTAGAATATATTTGTGAGTTGGGATTTTGAAGGGGATGAGATGAAAAGGAATGATTTACATTATAACTTTACACCATAAACCCTTATTCCCCTCCCCCTTCCAAAATCTTAACTCACAAACATATCCTTAGTTGTTTGGAGGACTTTCCAAAGGCAATTGGGAAGCTTATTGTGACGACGAGCTTCGATTCCATCACCAATGAACGTACATTCCGTATCTGGACTCGTGAAGGTGAAGGTAGATGTTAGTGTGATGGCGATGGAGAGGGAGGTGGTGGCAATGATAGAGTTGGTAGTGATGGAGGAATTGCAGAGTTGGTGTGGTGGTGGTGGAAGAGGAAGATGGTGACAATGATTGTCTCTAGAAAATTTGATTCAAAATTAATGACAAAACAGCATTTCATATTTGTGAAATAAAAAAGCATAAAGGGAAAACTTGCCAGAGAAGGTTCTTTCTGGAGGAATATTCAATGTTATGATATTAAGCTGCACATTGTAAATGTGACTGTATAATTGATGTTATTAGTGGCTTTCAATCAATAATAATACTTATTTAAGGAAAATATTATTTCAATACCCACATGAGTGTAGACATCCATGTAGGCGTGAGAAAAATGATGAAAAGAGAATAAATTAAGAGAAAAAATAAATGATAAGATCCACGTGTTTTATAAGTATAGTGTTTAAGAAATTTAGGTGTTGAAATAGTAAAGTTGTTTTATTTAAGAATCTCGGTTATATATTCTTATACTCAAATTTTTTCTTCTATTGAACATAAATACATCCACGTCAATAACTACGAAAGGACTACTCCGGTAGCGCATCTTATAGCAGTATGTTCTCTTTCTAAGTTTGTTTTTGCCTTGCATTATAGAGACACAACTGTACTTTTTTAATACAAAAATATCAAAAATTTCAGTACTGGTTCTTCAATTATTAACTACTTACTAAATAAATTGTCTGTGCAGTCTATTTATGACTACTTTGTCACTTGCCTTTATTTATTGCAAACCGAAGTGTCACAAATGATCTTTCTTGATGGGTTAATAGACGGGAAATTGGAGAAATTCTGAAAAATCGTAGAAAATATAGAATATTGTAGAACAGTGTAGAGTGCTCTAGAATGTTTCAGAAACTTGTAGAATTGTGTAGATAGTTCTAGAGAGTTCTAAATACTTCTGGAACCATGTAGAACCTTGTGAAATCATGTAGAACTTTCTAGAAGGATGAAGAGACATGAGGAAGTATCTAGAAGCATGTAGAGGCATGTAGGAGCTATCTAGAATGTCCTTAGTAGATATGTATAGGATGTTCTAGAAACATGTGGAGATGTGTGGAATATAGGAAGGTTCTGGATAGAAAATCCGGACCGTCCATTAGAATCAATCTCCATCATGTGTTGAGGAGGTGGAAGGCTATATATAGGAGGTGGCCATTCTTGGCTAAACCATCCAAGACTTTGAAGTCCTTTGCAAGTGCTCCATTGTGTAATACAAAAAGAGTTCTCTCCACCAAAGTTCTCTTGTTCTCTTGTGCTCTTAACTTCCGTTGCGAGTCATTTTGAGTGAGGCTGACTTAGTGCTTAGCTCAAGAGGTTGAGTAAGTCCAAGTACCGGCACAGTAACGTTGGAGTGTGTCCAAGGCCGTGACAGAAGGCTTAAGATGCCAATAAAGGTTGAAGCAAATAAAAAGAAAATTTTCAAGTTTTTTATTCAATTTAATTTTCGATATCAGTGCAATATATATGACAAAATTTGGAAAATTTATCAATCATATCAATCAAAATCAAACCCAAACGGAATTATGCAGCAGAAAACTTCAGAAAAGTAAACCAATATTTGGGTTCCACTGGCTTTTTTACATAAATAAAATAAATGAATAGTGATATTATGTGAATCCACCATCTGAAACTCGTTTATATATTTGTCCTATTTTTATATAATTGAAGTCGATTATAATCGACTTCCACTGAACATAGAATTCGATTATAATCGACTTTCTCATGCATGCACTCTCTCATATGGTGACTGATTCCAGCAATGAAGTCGATTATAGTTGATTTCTGTTCAACACAGAAGTCGATTATAGTTGACTTCTGTGTTGAGCAGAAGTCAACTATAATCGACTTCTATTCAACACAGAAGACTATTATAATCGACTTCTCAGATAATCTGACATGTTCTGACACCTATTGAAAGTCGATTATAATCGATTTCAGTATCAACTTCAGTCAACTCCTAAGTTATGAATAGAGAGCTCCAAGAACAGCATTTGCATGCTTTCATCAAATCATGTTTGTGGGATAGCCATTGTAAGAAGGAAGTGCAAACCAAGAAAACAACATAAGTTTACTGGGCAAGAAATATTCATTATCAATTTTTTTTCTTTTTAATTTTTAAGTACTATTTTTTATTGAAGTTTTTCTATTTCTCTAAGTTAGTAATCTAATCTTTGCCAACTTTACTTGTTATTTACCTTGGGACAATGCTCATTCATTCTGTTTGAATAATTTTGCATACTAAATAACACAGCAGTAAAATTTAATATAAAAAGAGAGAGATGAAGTAGGGAGAGGAGGTGGTCAAGAGAAATAAAATAGTAAAATTCAACAGAGAAAGAGAGAAAGAGGATATGTATAAATTTTTTTACACCAATATTGTATCAAAATTAAATCAATATGTTATATAAGAGTAAATAATATCTATTCACCTTTATTATTTTATTTCTCTTGACCACCTCCTCTCCCTACCCCCTCTCTCTTTCTCTATTGAATTTTACTACTGTATTGTTTAGGATTCGAAATTATTCAAACAGAACAAATGAGCATTGTCCCAAAGTAAATAACAAGTGAAATTAATTGGCAAATGTGAGATTACCAATTTAGAGAAATAGAAAAATTTTAGTGAAAAAGAGTACGTAAAACTTTAAAAAAAATTGACAATGAGTATTTCTTGCCCAATAAACTTGTCCTGCTTTATTGGTTTGCACTTCCTTCTTACAATAGTTATCCCACAAACGTAATTTAATGAAAGCATGCAAATGCAGTTTCGAAAGCTCTCTATTTATAATCAAGGAACTGATTGAAGTTGATACTAAAGTTAATTATAATCGACTTTCAGTAGGTGTTAGAACGTGTCAGATTATCTGAGAAGTCGATTATAATAGTCTTCCACTTTGGCGAAGTCGATTATACTGACTGCTTACATGTGATATAATAAACTTCTGTGTTGAATAGAAATCAACTATAATCGACTTCAGTGCTAGAGCCAGCCACCGTGTGAGAGAGTGCATATATGAGAAAGTCGATTATAATCGATTTCTATATTGAGTGAAAGTCGATTATAATCGACTTCTATTATATAAAAATAGGATAAATATGTAAACGGGTTTTAGACGGTGAATTCATGGAATACCATCATTAATTTGTTTTATTTACGTAAAAAACCCGGGTTCCACTTATGCATTGTTCTGCATCTGTACCAACCACGGCGTGAGCCACCCTGCACTGGCCGTTCAGTGTGTCGGTAACTCCGTACACTCTCCAGAAACAAAACGACACCCACTAGAGCCCAAAAGGTAAGTGGATATTTTTGTGGTTCAGTACTCAACAAACCCACTACACCACGCAACCCACATTTGCCAGATCTTATATCTGTTCATGTGCAAGCACACAAGTATGGGCCCACTTTGACGACCCTTGTGCCTTTGTCTCCTCCAAGCTCATAGGGTTCGATTCCCACCCTTGTCCGTTATGGCTCGAAAAACGTGAATATCTTATGCTTGCCAAAAAGGGCAATTTCCTCTCTATTACTCGATAATCTCTTTTGGTGATGAAGAATTACGCGATAATCTTAATAATGCAAGGCAACATAGCAAATTTTATCATTAGTTTAACTTTTATCCACTATTAGATTTTAAAAAAATTAAAACTATATCATGATGTATGACCAGAGAGTAAAATCACGTGATTGTTTAAAATAAAATAACTTTTAAGTGTTATGCTAGCCGTGGTAGAAGAGTTTAAAATAAAATATGATTCCCATCTTTCTTAAAATTTGATTTTTTTTTTGGTCGAATTAAAATTTGAATGTTTAAATGGCAAGGATTTTTTTACAAATTTAAAATAAAAAACAATAAACTTAATATATATCCTATTTTGATGAAAACTCAAAATATTTTTTTTATATATAAGTCATATAAAGGTGGTACGAATTGACGTTTGTATATAAGTCGTGCAAGTCTAACACGACTTATGTAGTAAATTATAAACATAATAGCACATAAGTCACACCAAATTAGAGCGATCTGCGTAGAATATAAGTTACTCAAGGGTGGTGTGACTTATGATCTATGTGAACTCGCTCCAGCTTATTGTGACTTATACACTACTGGTGTCTACAAATTCATACAGAATCTATTTAAACTAAATTATACTGCACTAAATTGAAATTAAACTAAATTTTTTAAATGAAAATGGTATATTAGATAGACAAAGTTGTCATAACTACTACCGGCATTAAATTTAAACTAAACTAACCAAATAAAATAATTAACTACACAAAATAAAATTTTACTAAATTAATTACACTAAATAGAAATTAAACTAAAATGATAAATTACATTAAACTAAATTAAACCACAAAACTAAAACAATAATAAATTAATAAATTACACAAAAGACTAAACAGATTACTGAAACACATTACTAACTAAAACTAAAATACAAAACTACAAAAAGCTGAAACAAATTACTAACTAAACAATAACTTAAATTAAAATATAAAAATAAAATAACTTTAACATGTAAATATGAAAACTTTTCTAGCTCTTTCAATCTTCCACATATATGTCAATCATCATTATAACGTTTGATTTAATCACATGTACAAAAAAGTGTAGCTAAATTTATTCATTACATTTTAAATACTTTTATTCACATTTGATAAATGTGACTAATTATTCGGTGTGAACTATAAACAAAATTGAGAAGGTATTACAATTATAGTATGAATATTATCACACTGAAAGTAATTTTTTTAAAAAAGGTTACTATTGGGTATTTTGACACGTTGATAGATTTGTTGGTGAGCTCAGTTAAATTGAACCGAATGTAATAATGAAAATTATTATAGTTTCAAGATTTAATTGGAAGGACATAATAGGTGGCTGTAACTATTTGTAAATGAATGAAATTTTGGGGAATTTAATTAGAAGATTTTTTTTTCGACAGTGTAAAATTTAGGTGGACTCGATACCTTTCATACCACTAGAGTTAGGATACAATCTCTAAACTATTCGATTATTTACAAATTTTTTTTATGTGATTACCTATAAATTGAGGTTTCATAATCCTCAAGAGGATTAGAAGATTTAGTAATTTGTGATAATTATTTATCTCTATTTTAATATATCTGTTAAAAAAAATTAAAGAAATGCACATAATAAGAAGAGTAACAAAGTAGTCTTAGTAATGATACAAAAGTATACAATTAGACAAAATTATCCTGTATCAACCTCTATTAATATAATTAATACACCTTTCAATTAGTATATACACTATTTTAATTAATACAATTAATTGCATTGAGATATTATTAAAAGAAAAAAATTAATATTATCTTAATGTTAGAAATTAAAACGGAATAATGAGTAATTAAGATAAGATTTAAAAAAATTTGGAAGTTATTTGCAATTTAGTGAAAGTTACTTGCAATTTAGGGAGGTTGACTACTCTATTTCCTTGAATATATAACAAATATTCCAAACACAATAATTTATAACTTTTTTTAAAAAAGCGTGCATCTCCAAAAAGGTTCTACGGAAATATACCTCATGCCTTTTTCATTTTGTCGTTCTTCTTGAATCTTCTCTTCTCCCACCAGATTGCTCGTCCTTTACGTTTATTCATGCCTGCCCGTGATCGCATTTCTATTTTCTAGTACTTCTTTAAAGTCGGATTAGAAGCTCGTATGTTAACTCAACACTTATTTTTGCGCATAAATGAATTCACCGCAATCCTTCTACGAAATCGAATGTAGAAGGGAAAAGGTGAAAATTGACAATTGACGTGTATTAGAAACGAATGAATGATCCGTATTGTATAATTCCATTTTGTCAACAATGTTCATCTCTCAATTAATATTAATTAACCTCCAAATTTACTCTAACAAAAGACATCCATGTAATTTTGATAATTCATGTTACTCTAACCAAACAATGTCATCATGGTAGTAGCTAGATTTATCATTCGGTTAGTAATCCTCAAAAGCATGAAAACTTGCTATTATTCCGCTTAATTTATTGAAAAATATGAAAGCATCCCAAACCTCAATTTCACAATTTGCTGCAGTGATCACGAATTTACAGATTGGATGGTAGCATAGATGCCATCTGTCCAATACCAATCATAACTAGGAGACTGAACTTGAGCATCAATTGTCTGCTCAAGTTGACTAATACAGTGCTTGGCAGCTAGGCAAGCCTGGATAATTTAATCCATAACATTGACTTTTATGGATTGGGTTTGTGCGGTAGTGCCCCCATCAAGACATGGCACTATTAAGAATGCGGTGTGCAGTTTCCATCCCCAAATGATGATAAAAATTATTGATTTGATGGATATCATGAGTCCGGTTTTAGGTATCATATACATTAAAAGTGAGCTTTTTTTTTTGAAAAACTTGTCTTCATTAACAGATCTTAGTCAAAGAAGGGTTGCATGCTTTGAAGTAGAATGGTTGTTTACTTTTTTTTTGTTTTAAATAGATCTTAGTCCAGAAACTCCTTTTTCTTTTTTGTGCAACAGAGGAGAGACGACAAGGCTACAGCCTCAAAAACAGTCCAGAAACGCCTTTATTAAGAGTTAGAGTATGATTTTATTTTTTCAAAAAAAAGTTAGAGTACGGTTGTTTATTTTTTTTAAAAGCTTTTTTCGACCAAATTTTTTGGAAGCTATAAAATATATTTTGGTTTTATTTTTTAATAAAAAACTAATTGTTTAAATTTTTATACTTAAAAAATTTTAAAATAAAAATATATGAACATTCTAATTTTTTTACTTTTTTCTTTTCAATGCGTCAAAATTAACTATACTAATTTTTAATAATTTAATATTTTCTAAAATATTTTTTTCCTTTACACAAAATGACAAATTATAGTTCAGATTTTATGTATTTTTTTGTCTTCGAGGTATCCCTACCTTTGAGCATCATAATATTTACTACTAGTATGCTACTCATACAATGAAATTTTTTAACGAAAAAATTGTATAGACTCATCACCATTGACTAAATTAAAAAGGACTAATAGATAGTTAGAAGTTAAAATATTAAGTTGTGATGAGAATACAAGAGTACTTTTAGCTAGTATTTGTCACGATCAGACTTGGACACGTAACCGGTACGTGAGGAATTCTCATTCTCACGTAAATCTTGTGATCTCTGAATCTCTCTATATGCATGTTTTAATATTAAATTCATTTATACAACATCATTTCTTCTTTAATAAATCTTCGCCTCTTTGAAAATATAATCATTATCAATTTTATTTTCAAACTCTAAATATATCTCTGTGATTTGATGTATATGATTTACTCTCTATATAAAATATCCATAAAAATTAGAATCACATAAATACAAAATAATTATGATAAATCAATGCAATCCATGTCTATAGTCCTGGACCTTGCCCGCAATGTACACTGGAACACTTTATCTCTAAAACAAAATACCAAAAAATACTTCACTTCAAAGTTAAGCTCACCAATTGGAACTCTCTACTGCTGGGAGCAGGTGAATAAGAAGGACCCGCAACAGCCAATCCATTTGTAATGGAAAAAAGAAGAGGGTGAGTTTCATCTAAAACTCAGTGAGCAGGTCCTCATTTATAACCCTATCATGGGACAACAATGAAGATAAATAATTATAGATAGTCATCAAAATTGATTAACGCAATAACTCTAAAATCATGTTCACATATAGATATGTAGTAACTCTAAACGAAAATTCTCTAGAAAAAAAAACAATAGTACTCTACTAGTCTTTAGTAATGCATCTCATAACAATATAATGTATACGTATTTATATTATCTAGTTATGCATGTCAATCATGGCATAACAAGTTCTCTGCTCTATGATCCCTCTGGGATCTAAATGGGACGCCTAAGTAGGTTTCTTTCTGTGCTTTACGAGATTATCCTTTTGGGACAACTTTGTATTAAGATTAATGATCGGGGTTCAATTGTTAATTCACTGTCTGTTTCTCTATAGTTACCATTTAGTCTCTAATTTATAAAACATATTATTTTCTCTAAAATTTTGTTTTGACATTTTTCTAGGCACAAAACTCTGTAATTCATAATTATTTTATTCTTAAAATTATCGTGGCAATTTATAAAATCTCTAATTAAGCCATAATTATGCTCTGGCTCTTTAATAAAAATCACTTTGACAATAATAGTCCCATGAGTTTACATTAAAACATAAATTTCATGCTCTAGATGGAAATCATCATTTTAATAAATATAACAAACCAATCGGGATCTGTAATCTCTTTGAAATATTCTCTAAAATCATGCAATCATGTTATAATTTAAGGAAATTAACTCTAATGACTAATATAAGGGCCATAGGTTTCGAACCCATTAATCTGGAGGGGAGAGAATGATAACGTCAACACCAATGGAGTTCCGAGAAGGAGGAATGACACCAACGTCTATCATTGAAGTCACAAAACTCAAAATTAGACTCCAACAACCTCTAGATTATTCAAACATAACTCTAACAACATTAGGGAGCACCTCCACTTGACAACAATGGAGACTAACAAAGTCCATGCTCTAGGTTATAAGGTGGGGAAGAAAGAGGTAGTAAAAACCTATAAATCTTTTACCTTTGATCTTGGAAGGAGAAGAAATGGAATGGGATTGAGTGGGAGAGCGTTTGGAGAGAATTACAGAGGGAGAGCTTCGATTTTGGGATGAAAATCCCGAGTATAGGAAAAAGGGTTAGGGGCTCACTTAAATGAAATTGCATAGTTTTGTACTATACTGTCACCGCTCAACCCAGCAACAGCATCTAACCTGCATTCCATGGGTCTTTGCCCATCTGAGGCTTTCTTGACAATATGGGTGGGTTCCAGGGGACCCTGTATACAACAAGTATCACAATATTAATGCATATATATATATATATATATATATATATATATATATATATATATATATATATATATATTATGAGAGTACTGGGTTATTAAGAGAATGAAAGGAACATATCTTAGCTGTATAATTATTCATAAAGAGATCAATATTAAAATTTAATTAATATTAATTAATATTCACATGCTTATTTTAAAAAGTAACATATTTTATGTTTTAATCTTGACCATTTATATAAAATACAACATTCAAGATTAACTTTTATATATATATATATAATGATTCAAGTGAGAGGGGTGATTTATTGTGAGAGTGAGAAGAGTAAATCTGAGTCATTAGATCTTAGATAAATGGTCAAAATTAAAACATAAAATCACTTGACATTTTTTAAATAATCATGTGATCATTAATAGCCAGTAATAACTTTCAATCTTGACTATCCATGTATGACTATATCAGTTAGATTTACTCATCTCATTCTTATAATAAACCCTCTTATATATATGATTCTAGTGAGATGAATATATAAATATATAGGAAAAGATTGCTAACATTCGCACCTCCACACCTTTATGTGGAGGTTAACAAGGTCCACATTTTATTTTGAACATAAACTCTCATCTTTCTCTTGCATGATTCAATTTAAAATTTTGGATAGTATTATAATTTTGTTTAACTCACATTTATTATTTTTCTTCCAACTTTTCTCTTGCCTAATTAATATTCTCCACTATTTTTCACTATATAAATTACTAGTTTTTTAAATTATGTGATATTAATCTATGTTGGATAAATACATTTCAATAATTTTAAATTTTTTAATAATTTATCAAATTTAATTAGAAAGCTTCGTTAAAAAAAAAAGATTGCAAAGCTTCACGTCAAAAAGAAAAAAAAGATAATTAGAAAGCTAATAAATTAAAGAATTCAATTTCATTTTTCATGTACAGGATTCAAACTTTTATTTATTTTTTCAAATAGAATTCAAACTTACATCAATTATCGTCTTTTCCATTTACCACTGATTCTTTGTTTTTTTGGTAATGAAGGTAAGAAAAGAGAAAAGAAGCAAAGACAATTATCTCATGTGAAGAACCCCGAAGCATCTGCCAAAAGAATGAGCTCCAGACTATTTGAAGGCCTATCCCAGCAATGAGTCTCAAGGAGAGAAGAGGCACCCTGCTTAGCAAGAAAATCCATGGCATGGTTACCTTCTTGATAAACATGAGAGATCGAGCAAGTCTAGTCCTGGTCCATGAAAGTCTTGATGTCATGCAACAAAGAATCATACACATGAAAGGAAGAAGGAGAATCCAACAGACGCAAAATCTTCAAACAATTCACCTCACAGACAACTTGGTGATAACCAAGCTCCTAGACAATGGCTAAGCCAAAGCGCAAACCAAGAATCTCAGCATAGAGGTTGTCCACCCTAAGAATATGGTGAGCATAACCAGTAATCCAATTTCCAGTAGTCCATGAATCACTCCACCAAACCCTGCAGGGTCAGGGTTACCCAGAGAACTGTTATCGGAGTTTAATTTTATAAAAATATTTACGTGACATTAATATTCAAATATTGGAATTGTGAGAAAAATCTTTCTACAAATTGGTTATTCGTACGATTTTTTAAAAACTATTACAATAATTTTAAAATATATTTATTTAACATAATTTTCAATTACATGTATAATATTCAAACAAAAGAAATTTTTTTGAAAGTACTAATTTATATAGAGACCAATAGTGTAGAATAGACATTAATTAGGTGAAAAAAAAAAGTTAGAGAAGAACTAATAAATGAGTAGATAGCATTCAAAATTTCAAATTGAATGGATCGGAGAGAAGATGTGGTTTTATGCCTAAAACAAAAATGTGAACATTGCTTATATAAATGTGTGAAGATTAGCAATTGACTTTTTGTGTTTCCGTGCTATCTGCAAAGATTGGCAAACTGCTTCCTCCGTTCCTTTCCCTTCGACACGGGAGCTTTGGTTTCTCATGTATGGGGAAGGTTCACTGTGTGTACGTACCCTGCTAAGATTCCCAAAAAAATGATCCATTTCCGCCACCGCAAAAGGAACCTACAAAAACAAAATAACAACGACAGTGGGCGCAGTGTTTGATGAAGTAAAGTTTCACTTTTGGGAGAAGTTTAAAGGGCTGGTTCTTACCTTTGATGCTGGTGATACCAAAATATGGAGCGAGCACGTTTTGTTATGGCTTTGAAGATAGAAACATTACTTACTTCACTTGATGAGAAATCTTTAAAGGTGGATGATGAGTTCAAGTTGAACCAGTCTGTAGTTACTGCCATGTTTACAATAGGGTGTATGAGTAAAAAGCTTAGGTCAGAGGGAACAGATGTTTTCATTTCCACGTGCGGACGCTGAATCCAAACCGGAGTTGTAAAGATGAGTTGTTGATTCAGAGTGAGAGCATTAAGAGTCCAGGATATAAGGGCCACCTTAAAGGGGTATGGATCCACCCAAGATGCATTCAAATAGCTCCGGGCCAAACCTGGTAAGCCTTTGGGGTTTCCCTTCTTTGTTAGTTTACGGTTTTGATTTGCGGTTGCACTTGGAAAATTATGAGAAAATTCTATCACAATTGCTGCTGTGATACAGCTGTGGCTGCAATTGGTTGCGGACTACAATTTAAAATCATTGGATTTGTTATTTATTTTCAAACGTTGGATTTTATTGTTGATATGTAGATCAAAGCAATTTTATGGTTAAGGATTTAGATTTTTTTTTTGGGAAGAATTTCTTGCTTTTCTTTTAGGCCAATTAACAGCATGAAATATTGTATTGTAAAGTTTTTCTCTACAATAAAAAAAGTCAGGATGCATCAATTCACTTTTATATCAATAGAGAATAGGGTTTAGTTTCCATGCACTGCTTATACTATTATTTAATCATATATTATCACATTAATAAAAATAGTTAAGTCTCAAACCCACTACCTGAAAAGTCATATAAATAAGATGATTTGATTAGATTGCATTTAGTACATAGAAATTAAACCCTAACGAATATTATAATTTTACCATTATCAATATTTTTTTTATTAACATTGTAATCAACATTTGTCAAAGATAATTCACAAGACTACTTGGACTCGGTTACAACTACGCTATATCCTGTAAAACGTATTAGAATTTTTATTTCTCATGTACAAAACTTTCTGAAGTTTCTCCTATATTCTTGTTTGCAATGTCATTTCACCTAGTGAATTTTTTCTGAATGGTGAGAAACAATGATGGAACTTTTAAAGGACTGATTTATTCGTAATTTCGGTGAGAGACCAAAATGAAGTTTTTATCAATAAAATGCTCGTATCGTTGCTCAACTATGTCTCCCTAATTCATCCGCGAAGCAACCGTTACAAAAGTAGCAAATGTAAGACTTTTTGAAAGTCTGTTCACTGGTGCTGGTAGTGTGTAGGATCAGAAACTTCTAATGGGTTGGTTTATTTTGATGCTAAAACCAAACAATGGATAGCGTGCATTGTAGTTACATCATATGGCAAACACATTCTAGTTTGTATTATAGTTTTTCTTCTGTCGTACACTCGGTCTTTCAAACTTTAGGATTTTATTGTTTGTTATGTTATAGATTCAAATGACTTTAAGGATATGGAAATGGCTTCCAACTTTTGTTTTCTCTGGGGTGTTTGCGTATCTGTATTCATTCACTGACAAATTTGTAGTTGTCAAATTAACTTATATTCAAGCATGTAGGGTTATCGTGGTGAAATATTTAAGTATGATTATGATGTTAAAGACGATCATCATGTGTAGACAACAAAGAGTATCAATTAAAGCTTCTTTGTTTAGATTATGATTGTAAAGAGCATAGCACTGGTGTCTGTGCCCTGTGTGGGGCTCTGCAGTCGGGCCTCTTAAACTTGGGCCAAAGGGGGAAAATATAAAACCAATCACAAAATTAATGGAGATGCAGGGGATCGAACCCTGTACCTTTCGCATGCAAAGCGAGCGCTCTACCATTTGAGCTACATCCCCATGCATTAGCGTAAGCATCAACAGAATTAAAATGCTTATATCCAATCCAACTCTCCATACGATTGTCTTTGACGATTGAGAAGAATTAATTTTAGTATAATTATTTTTAGTATAATAATTTTATACTAGAATTAATTTATTCTAGTATAATTATTTTTAGAAGAATTAATTTGTGTTTAATTTGAGTATATAAAAATAAATTTTAAGAGAGAGATTTTTATTTGAATAGAATAAAATAAAATTATTTTTAATTATTAAAATGAGAATAATAATAAGATTTTATCTAAACTATTTTCTCTAGAATAAAAATGTATCTTAATAATACTGCTCCCAAAACTACTTTTAATTACTTGAAAAATACTGTATGTAGAATGAAAAAACTTATCAACCGCATTAAATATTAAATATTATAATAATCTCATTCACATCCCACTGGAAGTATTTGAATAAATTACATTCAATTCTTTTAAAATTTATTAAGATATAATAAATATCTCCTTTATTTATACACTTTAACATTTACTTTCTCTCAACTGCTTAAAAATCAAATACAGCTTTAACATTCATTGAGAAAATTACCTTTGTACTTTTTTTACTTTCTTTAACCCAACTTACCTTTATACCTTCTCTTTCTCTCTCTTTCCCTCCCCGCCACTGAGCCACCCACTGACCCAGCCACGACATACAGCAAGAAGGGATGTCGCGGAAGAGGTGCCTCGCAAAGGGGTGGTTACGGCGAAGGGACGGCTTGCGATGGCGGTTCTCGACCGTTCGCGGAGGGGAGAGAGGAGGTTACGGTGGCTTTCTGACCTGGTTGTTGCCTCGGAAAGGGGTGGTTACGGCAAAGGGAAGGCTGGCGAAGGGGGCGGTTCGCGACCGTTCGCGGAGGGGAGAGAGGAGGTTACGGTGGCTTGCTGATCTGGTTGTTTGGTAGCTGAGAATGATGGAGGCCGAGGCGTTGGTGGTGCGGGGTGAGTCTCACGGCGGTTTTGGAGGTGCCGGCGGCTTCAAGACGGAGGAAGTCTCGGGTTGCATGCACGAGGGTGGAGGCAGCCGGCGGTGGTTGTGGTGGATGGCAGATCTGGAGCGCGGTCAAGACACGGTGGTTGTGGGTTGAGGAAGGAGGAAACCGGGGGTGCCGCCGGCGGCCATGGCGGTGGTGGTGCACCCCAGTTTCTGTTTCTGATTCCCCTTTTTTTTTATTTGATTTCTGCTGCTTCTCTTTTTTTTTTTTGGTTGAGATCTATTGTCTGGTTTTGATTTGGGAATTGAAATTGTTGTGTATTGAGATGGACTGTTGATGATGATGGATTTGATTTGTGGTTTTGTGGTTATGGATATTGTGCTTGATGGAATGGGGATTAGGCTGTGATTTGTTGGTTGTTTGTCCTCCGTTCACTGTCGCTGTGGGTGGGTCGTCGGTGGCTCTGGTGGTGGGAGGGAAACAGAGAGAAAGAGAGGATAACTTTGTGGGTACATAGGTTTGAATTGGAAAATATAAAAAAAGTATAAAGATAATTTTTTTTTGTGAGTATTAAATCTATATTGGGGTTTTAGATGATTAAAAAGAGGCAAATATTAAGTGTAAAAATAAAGAGATATTTATTATATTTCAATAAATTTTATGGAGGTAAATTTACCTCAAGGTTTTTGGAGCTTGAAAATATCAAAACAAACAGTCACTGAAATGATGGGGACTGCTGTAGAAAGTAGCCTGCTTTGTTGTATATGTCAACAAATCAGCTATCTTAAACAAAGTGGTCAGACCCAAAAAAAAAAAAAAAGTGGTCCGAACGAAAAAAGAAAAAGAGTGCTAATGGATGCATTGTTTCGAATTATTTTAACAGAAAAATATTTTTTAAAAATGAAAATAAAAACTTTTGATAAGAGCTACTTATATCAATTTTTGCTCGGAAGTGAAATACAACTCATTCAGCTTTTAGATAAAAACTGATTTAAATAGCTTCCATGAAAAGTAAATTTTATAAATTATTTTTAATTTTTAAATAGAATACGATATGAAAAACTTGTATAAAAAGCGATTTTAAATAAATAATTTGAACCACATGCACCCTAATCCTATACGCAACTAGAAAACCCTTTGCATAAAAGTAACAATCTTTTGTAACCCATTGAACCAGACTTCAATCTAAAGTATTTCCCCACCAAGTTCTGGAGAATGTAAAGGAAGATTAGCAGTAAACATAATGAGAAGCGAAAGAATAATCCCAAACAAACCGAAGCTGTAAGCAATATGCATGAATAAACAGAATAAATTAAGATACGTGATATAGATATATATACAACACTATTGCTTTTGCTCTAAATATACAACGAGACTCTCCCATGTCTCTTTGTTGATCATAAAACTATATCACCCCTACACAGTACATACTCAAATATTTATGCCCAACAAAGCATTAATGGAACTTCGGTGTTATCACCAGTCTCTATTCTGATTGGAGGCGGTCAAATGAAGTTTGGTCGGGAAAAAAATTGAAGTTCCGATATAAGATTATGCATAAGCTATTTCACCTAGAAATCCTATAGCGTAAAAAATGTCACATTGTAGCCTGTGAAGACTAGAATGCATTCAATGAAAAAGTAGGATTCTGCATTCGCTTGATATATCCTCGTTAGCATCTTGTATCAATTAAGCCATTGACTCCCGACTTCATATATCTGTCTATTAAGTCAGCAAGAGCTCTTATCAACGACTTTGGGTCATATATTATACCCACTTTAGGATCACGTAGGGAGTCAACAACAATCTGCAAAAATAAGAATTGTCGGATTATCAAAAATACAGTAACCATCATAAAATGAGCGTAGACCATGTACCAAAATAAGAATACACAGATCTACCATAAATATGAGCTAGCATCAAATCATTAATCTGCTGTGTTATCAATAATGCGATTAACATTTTCATATCGATGGCAGCACTGCAATTTTTGCATACATGAGCACATAAACTTCAACTTAAAATCTGACTTTTGAGCAAACCAATGTTACAATGCCATTCCAGTTAAATAACACTTTCAAAGAGTTCAACTTTAACTAATTGTAAAACTGTTTTACACTAATAATCCAATCATGTGTTGTGTAGCAACGTCATCAAAAGAGCTTGACTGTGCCAGCAACTTCATTAGAAATTAACCTTTTTTGACGATGTGGTAATAAATATTTACTCTTGGTAATTGGGGTGTGTGACCACGAAGATAGAGGCTTGATGGCATGATTGAATGACGGTCTAAACAAGGTTTACACTTACCATGAATAAAAGTTATATCCTTAGATAAAATGCCAGTTCTATTCATGAATTAATTTGTTCACCAAAAAGCAATATTGTAATATATCTTCATAATGCAAAACAACACAAATTTATCCACTCATTATTCCGCATGATGAACAAATTTGGCACACATACCACATCAAATATTCCTTGGGCAGCCAAACAGTCAGCATCAACTGGAATTGCACTATTTCTTGGCACCAAGATAGTATTGATATACTGACTCGGCTGCATAAATTACAAAAAGCACAAAAATTCCTGTCATCATGTTATTCATATTGTTCTGTTCTTTTTGGTTCTCAATTTCCATGACAATTGAATCTTAATTTGAAAGGTTTTACATACACTAAATATTTCATCTGGTATCAAATGAAGAAAAACACTTAAGAAACACTATTTTTCTTAAGCTTTTCTGGCATGTCATGTTGAAGATGTGACAATAATGGATACAAGGGTCTAATGCTAGACAAACGTGTTTGTATTAATAGTACCAAATATAACTACCATTCTTTAGTCCTACATTTTTTTTTTCTTTTTTTTTTGGTCAAGTTTCTTAATAATTTCTTAATAATAATAATAAAAACAAGAAGAGAAAGTAAACTACATTTCATATGACAATTCATCATGATGATAGTAAAGATTCTGTAGAATGATTAAGGTTCAAAAAATTGAGGAGTGTGATTCTGAAATAGCTTTAATTCGGCACTCAGTGTTACCAATTAATAGAATGTGTAATCTCTGCATTGATGGGATATTTTCAGTTGTTTAAATAGTTCAACCAATTATTTTGCATTTATTAACAGTGTACCACTTGCATCAGGATAAAAAAACATGGATTCAAACTATAACATTGGGTCTCTTTAGTGGATCATTTGCAAATCAAATGCTTTATTTTGAACCAGAATCAATATAAAGTCTTCTATTGGGCACCAACTAGTTTCAATTATGAAGGAATTCTCACTCACAGGATTCTGTAACCGATTGCAAGGATCTCCATATGTTCGATTTAGAGCATCCGTAATGGCAGTAACAAAACAAGAAGCTGAAAACCCATTAGTCTCCCGGTCATGTGTGCCATTTAACATAAGTACCTATTTTTTGTTTTCCCAAAAGATTAGCAGAAATTCAGCAAAGAATGCAAAGATAGCCATCAATTTTCAATGTTTTAGAATGCCAAATCTCATCCACTATTACAAGATGGAGAGTGCAGCTTGAACTCATGCATGGAAGAGCTCAGCATTAGCATATACTTTGCAACTAAGCCAGAAAGCATTAAAGAAATATCTGCGAATAAAGGCATGTAACTCACTGATGTCAGCACGCTCAACGTCGTGGACTTTTAAAGATGTAAATCTCACCAGCAATTCAGCATCAGAAATCAAAAGATTACGGGACGGGGACCAGGGATTTGTTTCCATATCAAAGCACAGAAACTTATGACCCATTTTGTCTCAAAGCTTTGCAGTCAAGGAGAGGCTAGACCACCTTGAACAGCTTATTTCTTCCAAAAGAGGGTCCAAGACTCCACAAACTAAACAAGAAATCCTATCAAGTCTATACTTTTACAATATCACTGGGTGGAAGGCCCATCACACTTACTATTAACAAGCAAATAAAATGTGTATAATTACAAGATCAGGAAAATACCTTGAGGCAGGACCTTGAAGAAATAATCTCCCCTATTCCCAGTAAGACCTAGAAAAAATTGTCAGTAATTATTTACTGGGAGAACTAAATTGTCCAAAAGAATGGAAGGTATATGTTGTTCCACCAAAATTACAGATTAATCTAGTCGAATTTGCCTCAATAAAATGCTGGAAAAGTCAGAAAACCATGTTTTTAAGATGTAGTGTACAAGGAAGACAAGGCCAAGCATCTAAACCCCAACTGCTCAAATACTCTAAACTCCAAGATTTTCAAATATATATAATCATCAATGCTGTCAAATTAGAGGCATGGCCAACAACTACCTGACTCCTGGGTTGCACTAAATAGAACATGTGGGAGGATTAATCAAAGAAAATACATCCCATTCTCACAAAATTGTAGGAAAAAACTCCACATAATTATGTAATGTCTCATACAAAATATAAGATTATGTAATTTCACTTCATCAAGAAGAAATAGTATACATTACATACTAATTGTAAAAATCTTACCAAGGACGGGCAGATTGAAGTAAAAAGGGAACCCATGGCATACACAATGCAGTCCACATTATTTAACTGCTCTAATACAGCCACATTAGGGGAGGGAAAGACCTATTCAAAAGAGAGAAAAAGAAGTTACAGATATAATTATAAATTGCTCATAAATTATGAACTCAATAGCCAAATTCATTTCCAACAATAAAATAAACAATTCAAAAGTTGCACATTGTTATTTATTATTATTTTTTCAATAACAGAGGAACAAAAGTAAAGTAGCACAAAAACAGATTTCAAATATACAAGTGCACTACCATGTAGAATTAGTTGTATTTACAGAGCAAATGTTATAACTTATAAGGCAACATGGCTATACGGTGATATTCACCCACTAGGTAATGAGTAGGTGTTCCCCTCCCCTTGTTCAAGTTCGAACCCCAAGAGCACCAAAAATAAAGAGCCATGTTACAGTTGCAAAATAATATACCAATTAGCACAGAACAAACAAGGGAAGTCGGAGAAAAATTGCATGAACATTTGATGAATAATTGGGTACATAGAGGCACTACCCAATATATATATATTAAAAAAAAAAATGTTCTATACTTTCTCTACTGGATGACGTCAACCATATATAGCTTATTACACACTGATCTATTCAAGAACTATCAAATAGATATACTTCAACTGCATAATAATAATATTTTATAAAAGTAGAAATTTATTTGAGAATAGAATGAAAAAACCTCAGCAGAGTACTACAGTCCTAAAACAAACACCAAAAATGAAATTTGCATAGAATGCCAATCTCTCATTATGTCAACAAACAATTTAGTAATTTACTATACTGCTGATTGGTTGAAGCAAGTGAAATAAACTTCTTATACTAAGGAAGAAGGCAAAATGTAGTATAAGTCCTTTAAAATGTGAAAAAGATGGTCCAACAAGACATGGCATTTACCTCATGGAGCAAATTTTTTCCCTCGCTTGACATGTAGAAGACCCGTTTTATTTTTGAAGGAAGTGCTGGAGTTGAAAAGCTATCCTAGCCACAAAATGATAAAACTTCAACATAAGAGAAATATAAGATACAGGGTTTTACAAATATTACATACAAGATCAACTGACCAATTGATATCTTTAATTAGTGAGACTGAAATGCAAAAACAATTTCTGTATTTAAACTAAAATCAATGCCCATCATTAGTTTAAAAGCTAGAATTTCTTCGCTAGAGTTTATACAACAAGGTAAAATCAAAGGAATAGACTAACTAATTCTGAAAATCAAAATAGTCTGAAATTAAAACCAACACGGCAACAAACTTGTCTATTTCCAACTCAACTAACATAAAACAGTTAATATATCCAATGACTTATCAACATTTTCGCAACATCAGCATACACTTGACATGTCATTAATGACCCCAAAAAATGCCCTTCTGGTGTTGGATCCCCTGAAACAAGAAGTGCTCATTCTCTTTCAAGTAGTGATAGGCATAATGTCACACCTTATTAATCAGCTCCGTAGTTCCACTAGATGGATGAGAAATTTCATTTTGTCCCCGTATAATAGTACCATCCTAAATGGATAATAGAACGTAATGTGAGATATGCAACAACTATTCAAATAATTGGTCAATCACGTTGTGAATTTCTATAGAGTTATTTCAACAGGAAACAAATACTCTTTTATCCCAGAACCAGCATTTAACCTCAATGAAACCATGGCATAGTTACATGGTTAAGCAACGTGTAACATACCCATAATTCACACCCTAATGTAAGCCTGTCATTGGTCGAAATCACCGGAAGAACCAGGCTTTCAGGGGGAATATCTGAAACACGCGAAAACAAAAATATTGCAGCATCCAAGGACTGAAAAAATATACGTGCTCCTGCAAAAAAGAAATTCCCAATGCTGCATAATTTATATAAGTCAGTCATGTTGTTCTATTTGTCACACACCAATAGCAATTGCCATATTCCAACTTCTACAATTTTCAATCCTCTCTACTAATGAAAGCAAGGAAAAATAATGGTTATGAGCCATTATGCATCATGCCTGATCTGCTTCTAAAGCAACCTTATGGGGGGATTTATAGCACAGGTAAAAAAAAAAAAAGAAAACTAAAGCAAACATCTAGCTAAATCAGAAATAAAGGACCTGCCATTGCTGAAACAAAATGAATCTTCAGCCCGGCATAGAATCTGCATAAACACCAAACATGAAGCCCAAATTTCAAGCCAATTTATCAAAAACACATGCAATACTGAAACATCGTTATCAAAACAATTATCATAATACTTTTTTTTATTGTAGAAATAATTATCATAGTGAGATAACAATAAAATTCTTTAAAGACCAGGTATTTTTGAACATATACAAATTCCCACCGGAAAAAAAAACTGTGAAGTAAAATATTAGACTACACTCTAAGAAGCAATACCCCATCTCAAAAACAAATCATTCAAACAAGATAAAGAAAGACACCAGCATTTATAACAGTCACATAAGAAATACTTCGCAACTAATGCTTATGGCCAGGATTAGAAACAGAGTGTATACGCATACAAACACAGATCAAACTCGAGAGGCAAACGAGAAATTATCAGGAACAGCCTCAGTCTGGTTGTGAAAATCACCTGACTCTGGAAATAAACCAGAAAAGATCGAATAGTCTCCCTGTACGGTTTCGACACACCTTTCCAAAGAAAGTGATCACCTTCCACAATAGAGTACCTACACACATCCCAGCGATGAACTTAATTTTTTTAAAAAAATAATAATAAAACAAAACAAAGAATAGCAGTGCCAAACACATACATTACTAAAAAGAAGTTAAAAAAAGAAAGTATGAGAATGTTATGATCTTAATCCCCATTAGACTAGACAAGAAAGCACACCAACACAGCAACCTTAAAAGCAAGTACCATGAAAATGCGCCAAATCTATGCATAACTGAAATGGAAAGAACAATAACTAGAGGAGCACTGGGCATGAGGCATTACCATTCAGATTTAGCTTTGAGTGGATCAAGCGGTAGGCGATGGCCAAGCAGATTCCGAACAGCAAGAGCCTCAGCTGTGCTCTGATCAGACAATCTCAGACACCTCGAACGTATGTCTCCAACAGCAGGACCACCTGAATCACACACACACAAAATTAACCAACGAACCAATCAAAATAATAATAATAATAATAATCCCTAATTAAAATCCCCGAAATGTGGGAACACAGACCGAGGACGCGAACAATCTCGGCAGTGCTTCCGCCGTCATCGGAAACGGGGAGGACATGGGCGACGCGGGTGGTGAAGCTCTTGAGGTCCTCGACGACGCCGTTGAAGGCAGTGCCTCCGGAGAAGACAAGGAGGGATGGCTGTGGCGGAGGAGGGTTAGGGTTAGGGTTAGAGTAACAGCGGCGGTGGCGCGGCGATGCAATTGAAGCCATTGAAGAAGGAGGAGAAAGGGAAGGCGGAGAAGGATGGAGGGGAAGAGGGAGGGTGTTAGAGAAGGTGGGACCCAACCAAGCGTCCGCCATGTTTCGCGCGTGTTCTGCACTTTACACTTTTTCTCCGACTGCGTCTCATATCGGATCCCACTCCCGTACCATCGTATCTATTACGCAATCCGTTGCTTTTGGAGCCATTACCCAAAACAATAATTATATTTTTCCCTTACATTTTATTAACATAAATGTTATGTTAGTTAATTAAAAGTTTAATTATTATATACTTTGACAGTTATCTAATTATATAATATTATATTTAAAAAAATAATAAGTCTTATATTTATTATTTAAAAAATAATATAAATAAAATAATTTGATTAGATAATAATATAAATAAAATCTATTAAATTAAAATATTTAATATTCTGAAATTGTTTTAATGATTTTGAAATAATTAATATTATTAATAAATGTTATGTTTTTGTAATCTCAGTATGTTAATAGAGAGAAGAGACCCCTAGACATCCGTGTAAAATTTGACACAACGAATGTTAGTCCGAGCCAAATTTTAAAATAGTTGGACATGATGTTAACATATTGTTACAACTAGAAAGTCTCTTGACAATCATTTTCCATATGTAAAATTTAACTATTTTTAAGAAGACAACTCACTTACTCCTGCATGCATACGACCCTTATTAATCCATGAATAATAATTATGAAAGATATTATTGTCAAAATAACATAAGATGATGTTAATTAATTTATCGGTCAGAATCAGAATGGTAAATTTATCTTCGCCCTTAGCAAATCCATTTTATGTCCCTTTGAAAATATTGAAGTGAATTTGGAAAGTGACTGTGATTCTTCTTTGTGTTTTTGGTTCAAAGTGACTGTGATTCTCTTCTCTGTCATATATAGTGGTCAGAAAATGGAGATGATATTGAAGTGGAATTTTACTTTTGGGTACAGAAACGGGGCCAAAGGCCCAGGAAATAGGGAAAAATATAATTTCGGCACATCCAGGAAATAGGAACTCGGAGCATAGAGGCCCCATTCATAGCAAAGAACTGTACAACATGACTTCAGGCAGGTGGGGGTGTGGTCCAGATGTTCAGCCCGAATCCAAGAGATAGGCTTTTGTAATGTGTGAAGCTAAATTTGTTTATGAAGTAGTCGCACACTTTTTATCACATGCTTAAAAAAATTCTCGACAAAATGGTGATTAATTCCTTGTGTCGCAATCCACTTTTACGAATTTCCTATATTGGTTTGAACTCCTAATGTTCAACGATTTTGTCATTGGAATTCATTTTATATTTGTCAACATATACCAACGTTGTGGCAAGAAATTTCAAGGTGACTTTTTCATGTTCTATGGTTTTTCTCCCTCAAAATTGGTATCATTTGCTATATCGGGTTGTATTCCTAATATTCAACGATTTTGTCATCGGAACTCATTCTATATTTGTCAACATATACAAATGAAGCAAGAAATTTCAAGGTGACCTTTTCACATTCTATGGTTTTTGTCCCTCAAAATAGCATCATTGGCTGCTGCCAAGGAATAGCACATATCAGGGAAGCCTAATTTCCTAAAGTCGAGTCAACTTCAACATTAGGGGAAAAAAAAGAAATTGAGAACTATGAAAAGGCCTTAGTAAGGCAAACTCTTAGAACTTGTGCTGATAACCAATGACTTCAATCTAGAAGACTCCTCAGCTGCATTTGCCCTTTGCGTTATTATTTCCATATTCCTATGCAAGCTTTGTTTCACCAAACTCTTCATCAGTTTCTTCCCCTCTGTTGCTTCCCTTTGATTCACAGGCGATCCCATTGCAAATCTTGGTGTTTGTGGACCTGAATGTGGCCCCATTTTTGTTTGCCTTTCATCCTTAAACCATTGCAATAGTTTTTGTGCTCTCTTCTGAGCTAAAGAGCTCCCCAATAGAACCACTTCAAGAAGTGAATGTACAATCCCAGCTTTTGCCATTTTCTCTCTTTGAGATGAACTTTGATGTGCTAGAATCATCAAAATATAAACTGATAACTCTTGGCATTTGGGTTTATCTTCCCATGACAAGTTCTCAATGAAGCATTGTGGAACCATTGAGCTATTCTCTATAGCCTTCTTTCCCATCGAAGTCACCAACAAGTTCCCTAGAGTGGCTAGTGCTTTCTCTGAAATGTCTTTCATTGAGGAAAGTTCCAAGAGGGTAGGCACAACCCCACTAGAAACCAAAGGGTCTGCATTCTCCAACACGGTTGAGAAGTTGTATAAGGCACCCAAACAAGATCTTTTGGTATCAAAACTTGAGCATAACTCAAGAATGTCTCTAAGTAATGGGAGAAAGTCTAATGAAGGGAAATGGAATTGGGTGTGTGTTAGCGATGACAAAGATAGGAGCAACTCAGCAAATTCACTCATTGTTGATTCATTTACAAGGTCAACTGTATTTGGCAGCTTGGACAATATTCCTGCCTCCACTATCAAAGCCTTGTTCCTAAAGAAAGAATAGACACGTCAGGAAAAGAAGGATTTCAACGCAGTCAAAGTTAGGTTATATATTTGATAATATTCTCAAAGTCAGCATAAACAAGTCAACATCTCAAACTCTCCACCAGCATCATCCTACCTCCTTCAGTCTATTTTTCCTTCCTTTGATGGGAATCAATTTATGTATGTATTAAACAATAAGAAAGCCAAACCAACCAAATAAAACATATCATTTATGGCAGAGCTAGGTCAACAAGAATCTAAAATTGAATATTTGTGTTGGAAAATGAAGGTCAAACAAAAGATATAAAATTATTGAAATGATAATGAAGGAATCTGATCAACTACCTATACATTTGATAATCTGTAATTTATGAATTTTAAGACAAAAATGTCGCTTCAATATGAATTTTGTCCCCTTGTAGCACATCACACAACCCAGCAACTCAGTTAACACTCAGCGCACATTTTGGTGATTTAATTTTAATTATGTTACTTCCAACTAATGTACTGGCATAGCACATCACAGCATGGTGGTGACAGGGGGACTTGGGCAAATTTGATCCGGAAACATTGGCTAAATTTAAATCTCCGATTTAATGCCATGGATGGAGGTTTAATTACTTTGATAACTCTCATTAATTCTACAGCCTGTATGGGAAAACGTAACTCTAAATGCGAGGCACTGTACCAAAAATCATTGTCTTTGCCTCCAAATGAAATGTTAAATTCTTTTTCTTTTTCATATTTTTTTTCAATGATATGGAAGACCACTAGCACTGTGGTCACTGTGGAGTCATAAGCCATACCCGCCAAGGCCAATACACACTTTATATTCATCAATCTTGTCCTTGATCTCGGAAAGTCAATATAAGCGGGTACCCATAAATTACAATGGCTCCACTCTCACTAGTTTCTTTTATAAAATATGATTACATATTTGTCTATATCACACAATTTGGGTAATGAAAAGACAACAAAAGTATGAAAAAAATGCTTTTAAAGCTAATTCACGCACTGGTTTTAAGTTAGTGAACCTTAACCCGTGTACACATTCAACCACTCTCTCTCTCACTTATTTTCTCACAAGATGTAACCTAAAAATTATTGTCTCATTTCTTAGTTTTAACCGTTCATTTTTATCCTTCTGTGCTATTGGTAGGACCATCTATTCTTGCTATGAATATATGGGAACCACACCTAACAATTCAGACCCTTTCCAAACTCTCCTCATGAGGAATCAATATAATTCAGCCAATAACATCAAAAGAACATAGTAAATCAATCAAATGTGAATCAAACACAAAATTTCACATTAACTTTTTGTACATCATAGCCTTTATGTCATTGAGCTGTGAAATTCTTATATATCTTTGTGAAATCCAATAAGCTAAAGGACAATCAAACATTGAAAGAAAAGAAAAGAAAAGCTTTAAGCCTTCATGAAAGTGATGCAGAGCAAATAGAACCAAATAAAAGAACATGGGAATTTCAAAAACTTACGAGTAGGTTCCATCAGCAAGGTGGACCAACGCCATCAACGCTGCTCGGCGGCGGCTAGCCAAGTCGGAGGCAGCCATAGAGACCAACACAGGCACCACCCCAAGTCCTGTTATCAACTTTCTAACCTTAACATCTTCTTTGGCTAACCTTTCGATATCTTTTGCTGCCACCTCCTTCTCTTCCCAGTTTCCAAAGTGAAGCTTCTTCACTGTCCTCTGCAATAGGATAGCCGAGTCTTCTTCTTCTTCTTCATGCTTCTCCGTGTCTTGAACAACTGTTTCAAGTTTTTCAACCTTGTCGTTCTGCTCAGCTCTGTTTTTTGAGGGGTTGTGGCGCTTTCGGGTTGCTCTGGATTGGAGAAACCTTCTGATGCGGGCAAAGAATTGAAGCTTTATGTTAGATAACACCCAAAAAGAAGAAGATGATGATGATGATGGAGGAGAAGGAGAAGGAGTAGGCATGATTGGTTCGTGAGGGAGAGAAGACAACAACAAAGTGAGATATTGAAAAAAGTGTTCGGGAGGTTTCGGCTGTTTTATAATTTTGTTTCTGTTTCAGACTTCGGAGACAGAGAGAGAACAGAGGAAGAGGGAAAGAAAGTGAATCAATGATACTATTGGAAGGGCTCTGCGAACTTAAAATACAGGGGAAGCGCAGAGCACATGCAAAGGAACAGTGCTGTCCCGTATTAATGTAATGGGTAGATTAGATATTATCGTGATATACAAGATCTCACTTATTCTTTTTATTAAGTAATGGAATTTATGCATCATTTAAGTTAGGGTGTGCATTAAATAAATTGATAAAATCATTTGCTGTAAGCAAAAAAGATTTTTGTACCTAAACTTGACAAAAGAGAAAAGTGTAAATTTGATTAGTTATGGAATTTGATTAGCTAATAAACCGTAACAAATATAGCACTACTCATGATTCAAGTGATTAAAAGTTTGTTAGTATTTGGTCAGGGATTCTATCCCTATCTAGTCATCCTCTTCCTCATTTTTCCCTTAAAATGTCCTTAGAACTAAAATATATACATTATTTTTATAAAAGTAGTTAATACTCCATGGTCCATATTGTCATTTTGTTGAAAAGTACTGTATTTGGCACTATAACACTAAGTTGAACCTTTCTTCCTCTGCCCGTGCTTCCCAATCTCAAACCTGATTAGTCTTTGAATACTGAGTGCAAGACTGTGCAATTGAAAATATTGGGACCCTGCCATCCGTCCTCACCAAACTAAGTTTAGGGGACCTTCGGGAAGGAAAAAAAAAAATTGATATTTCAATATCAAAAAATGAGTGTTTAATTGAGATACCCATTTCATTACTATTAGATGTGATGAATTGATAAAAAAAATGAAGGCTATTATCGTATCCAACGGTGATACCAATTGAATACCCATTTTTGGATGTTAAAATAATATTTTTTCAAGAAAAAATGGGGAACTCTGTTTTATTCACTGGTCCCATGTAATCTGAGTAATATGACTTGCCATTTTCTTCATTAAAAGTGACAACAACTAACTACTAAATTGAGACACTGGTTTTGATGTAAACCCACATCTATTGCATGTGAGGTTCAGGGTGAACCAGCCTATATGTTCCCTTGTGGAACCGTAGTATTTGGGGCAGTGCACACGCGTCAACATTAAATTATATCTTTTCATAATTCTTCATTGGATGCAAAATCTGATCTGGATCGGTGGCTGTGATATTCTCACATGCGTTAGTGACTACTCATGTCAAGTTTCCCCTGCACGATGGGTGAGGCAAGATCACCAGTCACTCATTAATTTCGTTGAATCCATTTTTGATTACATATGCTCCAAAGAATTCAAGTTAAATATAAGCCTTCGGTTCATTTCGAATTTAAATTCATTTGAAACCAACCAGTGTGTGGTTTCAAACTTCTCGAGATTTGAGCTGCTAGGAGAGAACCCAAGAGGAAAATGCAACTATCGTGGAATTTCTCAAGAAATATTAATCTATATATAACCGAAGAAGGGACCAGATAGATATTTAACAATGCATTAAAGAGCACCTTCATTAACACACAAAATAAAATAAAAAAGAAGGAAAGACCAATATTATTATTTTAGCCGCTGTCGACATTAAGGGATATATTATGTGCGAATGAACAATCCAATTTAACTAATTATACAATGAAGTGTGGTGAAAGAAGCAATAAGTTCCGTTTTTGACAAGGATATATTTTCCAGGAAAAAGTGCCTTATATCTAAGTGCACCACCCATTCGCATGCAAATTGGCCATCGCCAATTTTGACCGAGAGGACAAAACTAACTTTGGGTGGAAATCCATATTGGGGGTGGAGGTGATCGAGGGGTATACACTGACGGCTATATATATAGCATTTCCATGTTGGAGTGCACTACAAAATTTTATCCACCAGCGAATTGCAGGAACTGAATGTTCCGCACGTGTGAGGGAGGCACCTCATTCATCGCTGGCAATTACATTTTCGTTTCGATGTTGGCTTCGTGTGCAGTGTGTGTGTGGGTGTGTGTGAGTGGTGCAAATATGATGTGTGCCACTCTCAGACCTTGCGTACGACATTTTGTTATTGTACCCGCTCACACCATTTGTTACAGTTAAAGATAAAAACGTCTGAAATTATGTATATGTAACAATGTGTTTCACCTGTAAAAGCGAAATTGCGTCAATGACATTATTATTGTAAAGTGTTTTTCACTGTAAATCGTGTTTTGGGCAAATTCGTCATAATAAGTAAAACGCAAACCATCGCGTAAGATAAAAAGAAAAAAAATTGCTGACAATACAAGTGATTGCTGACTTTTGTATACTGTTAATAATAGAGGGATCTTAATCTTAATTATGAACAAGACCGTGTATGTGAAGTTGAATAAAATTTCAACATTTTGATATGTATACCAGCGTGGAGGCACAACGTTTGCACAGGACGATATATCATATACAGCGACGATGTGTATAGTTTCCTCAATAGATTGATGGAACATAGTCCTCGAAGATTATGGGCAATCTTCCCGCAGACACGCCTTCAACAACAATGGCCAAAGATGGGACCTGCCACGGCATAAACACTGGAAAGAGAGGAAGTGAACTCGTGTCACACATTCACTTATTTTAATCTTGTTTGATTTGTACAAGATTAAGCAGTATCGGACCGTATAAAGGTGGGTAATTTCCCATTTTCAATAGTTATCCTTTTTTTTTTTTACCTCATGATTAAGTGTAGATTACTTACATGCCATGTTTGAACGCGATTTTTCAAAAGCAATGAAACTACTGATTTTTCTAAAACAACTCTTTATCAATTCTCTAAAATATGCTTTGTGACCCAATCTTAAGCTACAATTAACTTCGATGTGTGTTCATTGCGAGCAATATTTTGCCTAATTGGGTCAGATTCTCAATGGCAAATATAATTCTCTCTGATGTATCGTTTCAAATATGGTGTGTGGTGCACTAGATAGAAGGTTAGGGTCTACCATGTTCTTATACCTCTTATCTAAACCGTGCATTTGGTTTTATAATACGGTATGTTGTGGATCAAAACTGGTGGGTAGTGGGGTACAATGTGATTAGTGATGGCGTCCAAAATATTTTGATTGAAATTAAGAAGTGTAGAAACAATTGTCAAGCCATAACAAAGCTTGTCATGGTTGGAGCCTATTAGAATATTAGGGTGGCTGTGAATAAGCTCAGTGGGGCGATGGAGAAGAATTGGAAGAGAATGGGAATAGATGGTCGTAGCCTCGACCACGAATTAGAGAGGGGGAGACTAATAGTTAGGGAGTGGTGAGAGGAAAAAGTCGTTGCCTCTATGATAAAGGAGGACCACACGAAATTGATGTTGCCGAGTAGCCATTACAGGTAAAGGATGACTGTGTAAAGGTTGCAAGAGAAGGGTGAGGAGAGGAAGAAAGTACGCTACTCTGGCGGGTTACGAGCAAAATGTCGTCGTCGTGCCACGAACAGCAGAGCATGTATGTTTCACGAGTTGCACGACGCACTCGGCAACATCAAGAATCAAAGGCGGTCAAACGACAACAGTATGACTTCAGGAGATCTGGTTAGAGTTCATACGACCTCAAAACATGCTCGGATTCGAGACGTTGTTGCTTTACTGCCATAACTTTCATAGAAATTTGCCCATCAATGCTAGGAACAATAGGCTTGATTCGTGAGAGGCTAGTTCTGGGCGCTGCACATTTTGGATTGTCTAGGTTGGCACATGACCCAAAAAGAAATAACTTATTGTTAAAGAAAATTGTTATGTATATATATATATATATATATATATTATATCAAACATCATATTAACTCACGTTCTGTTTAATAATGGATAGGAAATGAGTTGCTATAGTATAAGTACACATAACACTATTAAATTAAGAAATACATGCATAAATGTATGGATGCATTCTTCTTTACCCGGGTTTTATCCTCCGTAACAACAACATGGTTTACCTGAAAAATAAAAAAGTAGGAACATAATGCTAATGTGTTACATTAATTCCTTTTGCTGCTGGCTGACTTGCACGGTACATTTGGGCATATCTATTACCTGCACAACAGTTCATTGGTGAATACAATATACACAATAATCATATAAATGTGTGGCCACGAGCCCTCCCCACTTCCATTATAGCGCCATATGCATAAGTTATATTCTGGCAAAAACTGACAGTGATTTATCATACAACACGTGGGACGATAACAAAGAATGTGGGACTCAAAATGGACATTCCACTAAAGTCTTTTCATTAGTTTAGAAAAGGTGGAGGATTAGCAAGGCAAGGGACAATTTGTCAATTTCCACAACTAACATAACTGCAGTGCCCGCTAAGGGATAAAAAGAAGTTAATAGGCTGATAACATTGTCTGGGTCTCGGTTGCAACTTTATCCAATGATGGCTCCGAGACAAAAAGCGTAGAGGCCCGCCAGGGCAAATACCTGAACTCCCACTTTGTAAGATTGCTGGGGGTAGCAGGCTTTTAAGAATAAGTAAAAGTCCATTGGCACTTTTCAAGGTTTCTGAGCCCAATTCGTGAAGCTTGTTATATTAATAATTAATATTTTAATACAAACTAATAATAAATTTATCTTTAATTTATGCATTTATATAATGAATTTATTATTTAAAATTTTTAATTTTATTTATTCAATTTATATAATCAATCACAAATTCTATTATTTTACGTAAAAACTTTTCTTATTAGTTAATAATAAAATATCAAATTATAAACCATGTAAGTTTCAAAAACATTGAATAACTTTCTTTAGGATTTAATTTATATGCATTAATAGTATAAATTTTTTTATGTATTTATCTAATTATGTATTGCTACATAAATCATAATAATTGATTTTTTATTCACTATTGAAAAAATTATATAAATAAAATATTTTAGTTAGATGACTGTCAAATGTCAATATATAAAAATAAACCCTTTTCTTTATCTTATAATTAATCTGAACTTTTCAAGTATGTTGTCTACCACGTGTCTTAAGGAATAAGGACAATAGAAGGTTGATATCCCTCTTATATATTTTTTCCAAGTGCATGGTTTATGCAATGGTCAAATGATCTGCAGGGTCATGCAAGCAATTGAGGAAATTTCCTTATCCCTTCTTTTCTTATTATCTTTCTTCCAAACGCCTTTTTTCTAGTAATTATATTTTTTTTTCCTAGGTGAATATAGAGTATTCATTGTGAGAAACAGTCTTTTAAGACATAAAATTCGTAAACGTGAGTTTTATCTCTGACCACATAATTCTCTTTATATACACTGTCAGGAATTGAACCCTGATTGAATGTTTAAAGAATTTAAGTAGCTATCAGCTTTGCTATACCAATGATCATATTTAATTTGACTATAGCCAACTTACACCTATTATGGACAAAAAAATGATAATAAATTATCTAAACTTGAAAAGAATTGTTTTAGGTGTGCAGCGACTAGAAAACAGATAATTGCCAAATAAAACAGTAGCAGTATGATAATATGACTATCCATTCAAGCATGTTATTTTGAAGAATTAAACAAATATATGATCATAAACTACCTACCTATTTTACGTTGGTAACACATGCGGCATACTTTTGTAATGACAGAGTAATTAACCCCACGATTAATGATAATGTGTAATGACTAGAGTCTAGAGGCAGATCAATGCAGGGGCGATCATGTGTGAATGTTGGACTCAAACTTAGGCACTTTTAGCGGGGAAACCTTTGATACGACATGAGTAATGATAAAAGAAAGCCAGGACTTTAGTCTAAGGGTAAACACTCACCAACAGATTTACAACTGGTCCACATGCATTTCTGTACCCATAGATTAATTCAACAGATGATATGATACTAGCAATAGCATCAGCAGATTCTCCATGAACCCTTTCTGTAGTTCAGTAAAAATGTAAAATCCCAATTATATTTTGCATGCTGCAATAAGAGGGGAAAAAAACTACTCGGCTTTCCACACAATAATAAGTACAAACAGACAATTACTCAAAATACTATAACAAAGCAAATGTTTGGCATCAACATGAACAACATTCATGGTTGCATGAGGCAGTACATGTTTCAATGAAGCATAGCCTTTGCCGCTTGCTTGGATGTGATGTTCTTAGTGAGTAGTCCAGTGAGGTTGAAGCCTTATCGAGTACAGAACTCAGTGCCTGGTGAACAGTACTTGCAAGACGTTGGCATGCCTCAATATCAATAATGTCCCCTTTGCAGCAGCATGTATATACAAATTCATTCTTCACCCTGTCTCCCAAAGTTGACACTTCTGCCTTCACCAATTGTAGTTGAAGGGCATCAAAACTTCGTCTTAGATCAGATAGTAGCTCAGGTCGGTAATCGCAGCAGACAGATGCCCTGTAAGCCATTGATCCATGTCCTCCTTCATCATCATATGGTTCAACTTTCACTTCATCAGCATCTGTTGGGATTAGAAAACCTTTGCTTGCTTCCACTGCATTCTTCTTCAATTCCTTCACTTGGCTAATTACTTCAGCCAGTAGTGTGGCTTTGTCCATCTAAGAGTAACAATTGACCCACCAAACCAGAGTCAACCGAATGTTTTTTTCCCTCAAAGAATAAGGAAATTATTGCAAATATAAGGAAAGTTACATATCAATTATCTGGTCAATTGCTACCGATATATATGCTTCGTGCTACTTAAAAGACTCTGATATATCTATTCTCAAATTAGAGAGTAGCTTTATGAGTTAATACTATTTGCTAGTGTTCTAATTAATGCCCATTCAAGCTATAATTTTGGTTTCAACCAGAGCTTGTCAGGGTGGTTACTGAAGTTGATTGGTCATTTGAGGATACTGCCTTGAATTTTATCAATAACTTCATCACAGCTAGCAATTGGGATTATAGCCTAATCAATTTTCATTATTCAACGCTTAAAAGTTAAATTGATAATGGTTTTCCTTTTCTCACTTCACTCTTATCAGTTTGCCAACAAACAGAAGATTGACGTAGTTGTAGATGCAAAACAAAACAGAAAGTGCAAGCCACATATTACCACATAATACACAAGAAGCTGACTCTGTCATGGCAACCAGAGAAAGAGCTGCTTTCATTTCCAGTCCTCATCAATTGTAAGTTGCATTGTAGCTACTTCCCACCTTACTATGCTTCACATATACTATGAGCTCTGGGTCTAATAGCTTATTTAAGTGCTAATGTAGAAGTAATTTATTAAAAATAATTTATAAATATCTTATTTTATATTTAAATATATAATAATAAAAATATTTATTTTAAATTTTTTAAAAGTATTTTCTGAGAAGTTAAAATAGAAAAATTTAATATTTTAAGTTTTTAAAAGGCATCAAAATTGACTTTTTAAAAAGTAATATACTGTATAGTCGAACATTACAGAATATTAAAATGTAATTTTTGACTTTTGAAAGATTAAAAAAAAATTATAAGTCATGTTATACAAACAAACCCTTCATAGCATAGCAGATATCCAAATCAACCTGATCCCCAACAAAAAGAGGACAAAAAAAAACGAAAAGCTTTTGCAGTTTTTTATTGATAAAAGACCATAAAACTAAACTATCTAGCAAAAATTAACATTTGGATAAATAACACTCACTACCCTTGATATTTTTTAAAACAACATTCCACCTCATTCTTCTCAAAGATAACACTCCACCCCAATCTCAAAGTTCAATAACCAGTGTGAGAGAATATGCTAACAGAATATTCTACTTAATATTGATTTACAACATCCTTGTTGAAAAAAAATGAAAAAAAAAAATAATACCATTCACTTTTTCCTCCGTGTGGTTCACCTTCAAGTACCGCATACACTCTTCCACAAAGACCAGTCTGACCCTCTAACCATCCCAGAATTCATCAAGTGTCGAACAATCCTCTTCGCCCACCCTCTCTTCAAGTCCTCGTCCAGCTGCACCCTCTACGCCATCGTCCTCGAAGGACCAGACGAAAACCTCGTACTCAAGTGGAGGCAAGGCAATCCACTCTTGCGAAGGAAAGAGTCAGTGGTTGTAATTGCTCACTGCAGACCTCACCACCAGTGAGGTGACCACTCGCGAAAGAGGGTTGGGGGTTCTACGTTCCATCAGATAACACTGAGTTCAACCGCATAGTCACTCCATGTGGTGTCAACATATTTTTTTTTGTTATTTTTTTAACAAGGGTGTGATAAACTGATGCTAAGTGGGTACCAAAAAAATAACTAATGTCAAGCGAAATATTCTGTTGGCATGTTCTCTCTTAACCGTTAGTAAACTCTGTTATTTCAGGAAAAGAATGGAGTGGAGTGTTCTTTCAAGAAATCTCAAGGGCCCTAGGTGTTATTTACCCTAAGTTTTATAATTTGATACCTGAGTCAATTAATAAAGTTAAAAGGAAAAAGGCAATAGTGTGTAATTATGCGCATTGACTGCTTCCTTCGTAGTTCTTGTTAAATTGTTTCCTAGAACTAATGCAATCGTCAAAACCAGTGAAGTTTCAGCAAACAAAGAAATTATCCGTAAAAGTAGTGCTGCATAAACTACTCAGACAGCTAGCAACGAAAATAATCAGATGATCAATGAACACAACCCGAATATTTTGTCCAGGGCCAGTATTATTCAGCTAGTTGTGTGGGGTCACAAAAGAAGACACGTTTGATAATCATAAAAGATCAAACCCTATAACCAAAAGCAACCTATAAGGTCATGTGACTCATGTCATCCATAATAAATAGTTCTGCATTATTCACCCAAAAAGAAATAGTTCTACAATACATAAGTGATGCGCCACGTATAGGTGACTTTATAAACCAGTCAAGGACAACAATAATGCAATCAGAAACTGTAACAAGCTTAGTGTATCGGAAACCCTCAATTAATTAATTACATTAATTGCTTCAAAACCCAAAATTTTGTATATTTTTCATTCTATCTCATAGCTTGTATATGTTTTCATCTTTCTTCAAACTTAAACCAGGCTCTAGCCGAAAATAGTCACACCTCATGCAGTTTCAACTTTCAATTACATTTATCTTTCCATTTTAAATCAGCAACAAATGCGTTTTATAGAAACAATGGCAGGGTTCGATGCAAGAGGAGCTAGATTAAAAAATCTACACATGTTCGGCTTCGGCCAATCCATTTTGGAGACAAATTTTCAGTCAGAACACGATTATATCAAAATCATACGTCGATGAATTGTTCCAAAGTGATCATAAATCAGTGAAAACCAAAAAAACCAATATATATATATATATACCTTTGCAGTAGAGGGGACAAGTCCACGCAGTGTTGCAAGATGAGCATTAATTCTCTCCCTTCTCCTCCCCTCTGCTTCGCTATGATTCTTCAAAGCTGCTAAAGCTTTGGCCTCATCACAAACCTTGTTACCTTTCTTTGCAGCTCCTGCAGAGGACTTCACTAGCTCCCCCAGCTTGTCATCATCCAAAACTAAAGAACCCGGTGATGCCAAGGGAATAAGCTCTTGGAAAGGGAACAAGCTTTGGGAAAGTGCTATGGTGCTTTCTTTGTTTATGGTGTTGATCATAACTTCCATCGCGCAAGAGGAAAAAGGGTGACGAGGGAAAGGTTTGAAGAGAATGATCTGATCAGTTACTAATAAACACCTTACTACATTTTCTTCTTGATGTAGTATTTGAATTGAAGCACATTTCTAGGTGGGAAAAAGGGGGCAACAGCGCACACCAACACGGGTTGTTGGGAACCGAGACTGCTGAAGACTGTCTCGGATTTCTAAGAAAGCAAAGGGAAAATGTTTCTGATGAAACTGAGAGACTTCTTGTGTTACTACTACTGAGACAGGATTCAGGGGAAGATAATAAAGGTAGGGAGGGTACCTCAACGATGCCTAATATGCCTTGAGTTGAGTTGGTGTTAAATGTTAGAAAATTGTTAGCTTTCCAACAAAATTCTACAATAAACACTTAATAGATACGATGAGGCAGTGAAATGAATAAAAATCACTTAATATATCTAATAATAATAAAATATATAGTATAAATTTATTATAAAATTTTATTATATATCAATTATTTTTCTAAATATTATGGACAAGAAACCAGGGGACATGTTTAACTATACAATAGGGTTAGATGTACACCATTATTATAACACCACTTATAAATTTATTTTATTTTTTATACCAAAAGACAAAATAAATTTGTCAGTGGTGTTCTACCGCTCATTATACACCAATCATTGTTGTTAACTATATTTATTGCGCTAATTTCTCAATCGGTCTATGCACGTGGGATCCCATTATAATACTGTGAATTTCTTGTAATTACATAAATACTTATGCTCTGTTTTATTCGATACTCAACATTCCAATATTCTAGTTCATTATTATTTATAGTTTAATTTTAATATATTTCATTCATATAATGCTATATAATAAAAATAATTAAGTTTTACTCTTCTATTTAAAAGATAATGTAAATAGGATAAATTAATTAGATAATAGTATATAAAAATTTTACACAAATAATATATAGAAATTAAACTCTACTATTATTTTTTATAGTTCTAATATAGTCTGTACAAGAGTTTGAGCAACCCATCTCTAATGAGCTAACTTTGAAAGTTGAATTAGGCTTACTCAAATTTAAGAGAGTGCTTTAAAAATTTGATTTTTCTTTTTTCTTATTTTAAGAACATTTAAGAATTATTTGATATCATTCTTAATTAATTTAAATTGATTATTTAAAATCAAATTAGTAATTGACATTTATTTTTCAAATATATAAAAAAAATTATAAGATATTTGAGTAAGAGAGTATTAAAAATTTCAAAATTCTCATATTTAATAGATTTGTGCGTTAATCAACTTAAGAATTGAAAAAAAATAAAGAATCTCAAATTCTTTGTTAATACGTAAGTTAGTACTACTATGATACAAATATTGTATAGTAGATACTTGTATGACTGGCCATATTTGATTCAGGAGGCTTTTCTCTGAATACTGGAACCTAAAATAAACTGAGAGACTCACTTCTCACATGTCACGTCAAAAGAAAGAAAATGTCAAATGTGATTCCGAGAATCGAAGTCCTCAATGCCAACCCAGGCAAGGTATTACGTACGTATGATGTTCTTTCATATATATATATATATATGTAGTACTCTTCGTGAATTGTTTATATATATATATATATATAGTGCTCTTCGTGAATTGTTTTTTATTCGTACTACTTGTTCTATTCAATCACCTACACGAAAGCTTCTCGCTCAATTAGCCGCGTCTATAAGAGGAGGAATAAAATAAATAATGGAAGAAAATGTTTAATGAGAAAAACTTCTCACATACATGTATATGCCCTCATCAAGCTAAGCTTCAAATGTTTATAAAGATATCTAGTAATAGTAATAATGATCTAAGGATAGATAATAAAGAAGACACTGTTCCGACAAGTATCTAATCTTTTGTCAGAGTGACTTTCTCCTATATAATAAAGAAGACATTGTTCATAGGAAGGTTTTAATTTGATTACGAGTAACAATATTTTGACATCTAAAAAAATGAGTATTTAAATATAATTATTAGATGTGATGGATATTAAAGATAAATAGAAATTATAATCATCACAATCATATTTAATAATTATAATTTAGATATTTACTTTTTAGGTATTAAAATATCAATATATTTAATTATATGGAAACCCAGAAGTGGTTCATACTTACTACTAAAATTGCCTAATGTTAATAATGTACACCTTACTTATTAATTCTATGTATTCGGTGTCTAGATTCAACTTACTCAGAATTATATAAAATTTTTATTTCAAACAGAGAACGGTATATTAAACTGACATCCATACACTTGTGATAGTTTATGATTTGGTAGGGTATTATTTACTATGTCGCTTTCTATATATAGAAAAAATCGGGGTTTTTTTTTTTTAATGCTAAAGTGCAATTCACAAATACGTGCACGTAGTTAACAAATGTAAAGCGATTCGAGTTAAATTAGTACATTACGTAATCTCATTTTATGTTAAACTAAGTATAGAGTGCAGACGAAGTGAAAGATATACCAGTCATAGAATCTCATATAACCCCCTTTGTATGATAGAGATTCATTTGGTATAGAAGTCTTACTCGTTCACAATCATATATACTGATTGTATCTTCATAGTTTATTTTAAAAAATAAATAAATATCTAAATTAGTCGCTTACAAATATATCAAAGGATATGCCAATCCCTTAGATTTTAAAAGTTTTAAATCAGTCTTTTATATTTAAAAAATGGGATAAATTGGTCTCTTTATCTAATTTCATATAGTTAAAAATAGAATAAATTGATATCTCCATACACTGTATGAAACAGTATGGAAAGGTCAATTTGTCCCATTTTTAAAATGTGAGAAATTAAATTGATATTTTTAAAATTTAAAGAACTAATTTATTTCCAATAAAAAAAAAGCTGGAAAAGCATCTGCCAGCTAGGTAAATTCTCTTTTTTTCAACAATAGTAAAAATTTTGTTCCAAAATTAAGAAAGGACTAAGTCCAAAGTATATGTGTGGTGATTCCTCAATGGTCTCATCATCCGCTCAATGACTAGCAGGAACAGAAATACCCATATGGGATGGAGAACAAAGAGAAAAAATTAAAATAGGTTAATATAACGATTATAATCTCTATTTCTATGTTAAAGTGTTTGACAATGAATATAAACATCAATATGATTAATTTGAAAAGCCGCTATGAAAGAAGTGCAGTCTCGAGCTTCATGGTATTTGGGATTTTTCTCTTATTCAAGCAAATTAAAGTGTCCTTTTTCTAATTCACTCAAGATTCGTGGAATAATTCAAATATTTTGACTCTTTTAGATGTTATTTTCCAGGATTCATAAATTAATATACTTTGATGAATCATGATGGGAGGTAACTGGTAGGTTGCATATAAAAACAAATATATATATATATATATATATATATATATATATATATATATATATATATATATATATATACGCTTTAAAAAAAAACTGCTATTACGTATGATCTGACGAACTCTTGATTGTGATTTTACATGTTTACGCATAAATTTCTTCGATCCAAGTTATAAACGCAGAATGATTTGGACGTCCCACCAAACCCCTTTAGTTTGACATTTTTATTTGATGGAACCTAACTAGTTGAATAATTGAATTGACATCAACAACGGTGGCCCCGTACGTGGAATGGCTTTTTTACGCATTTCAACATATAGGAAGGATTATATATTGTTTTACACCCTTTACCACATTATTTACCATTGTGCATGATTCTTTGATGGTTAGAGAAATCGATTGAGCTTTGGGTGATTTGTAGGATTTTAAAGGCAAGGAAAATGATTTATCATTGATCGATTTTTGCACATAATGGACCCAAATAAATCGGTAAAAAATAAGGTGATTTCTAGGAAGAAATCGGTCATTGTCGCAATCGGGATCGCGACGAGATGACGAAAAAAGAAATTTCTATTTTGAAAATTATGGAATCGCCACCAAGTTTATTAAAATTTAGGAAAACATGGAAAAACCCATTCATTTTGAAAAATGATCTTTGAAACCAGTTTTGAGCTCAGGAGTCGGTTATGCATAGGGAATGGTAGAAGTTTAATTCTACGCACCCCTAATACACCCGTCCTTAGACGGTATCTCTAATTAACTGTGCACCTTAAACAATAACCCTTTCAAAAATATTTAATTTTATTTTACTATAAAAAGAAAAGAGAACACCAAGTTGTCACAACTCAGATGTTTCTGAAGTATCCAGTTAACAAGCTGTCACGGCTAAATTAACCTCTTTATTTGAAATAAAATTTTTGATAAATAAATGAATAAATTTAAATCAAAAATGAAAAATATAAATTATAAATATTTACAAATAAGATAAAAAGGAATTTCTTTTTATATTTATATAAAAAACAAATATAAAAGAAAAACAAATATTTTTAGGGAAATTTTCAGGTCATTAAGCTGTCACAACTCAAATGCCTGAAATATCGAGTTAACAAGCTGTCACGGCTAAATTAACGTCTTTATCTAAAATTTCCTACATAAATGAATATTAAATAAAATACTTCAAAAAAAAGAGAAATTATTTGTAAATATAACAAAATACAAAAATTGCATATAAAAAAACAAGTAAAAAAAAATTTACAAATGAAATGAATTATGAAAAGTTAATTTTTACTTGACAGAGATCGGAATCACCTGCTCCTACGTATCCCCTGGGTGCAATAAGGAATTCAAAGTCACGTAGTTCTGTAAAAAAAAATTGTGTAGTTTAATCTTAATTTGAAAAAGAGTTTTAGAATATTAAGCTGTTACAGCTAAAATATTCTTAAACATAAAGTCAACAAATCGTCATGATTAAATTAACTCTATTTTTAAAAAGAAATTTTGAATATCAAGTTGTCACAGCTAAAATATTCCTAAATATAGAATTAACGAGCCGTTATGGCTTAATTAATTCTATTACAAAAACATAGTTTACTGATGAATTAAATGAATAATAGAAAAGTAAGGCAAAAAAAAGGGTATTTATTTTAATTCAAATGAATGGAACTTTCTCTTTTTTTTTATATTTTAAACCCAAACTAAGCCAAATCCAAACAAGTAAACCTAAAATCTAAAAATAAAATAAACACTAATCAAAACAAATAAATCCAAACCCGAACAAACAAACTCAAAATTTATTCCAACAAAAATAAAATAACACTAACTTAAAAAAAAAGTAAACAAAATGAAATTAACACACTTTTATTTTCTTTACACTTAATTTCATTAATTTATTTTACTTAACTTAATTCCCTAACCTAAGTCTACCCCACTTCCTCACACACGCCCGCACGCTCTCTCTCACACACTCACATACACACAAAATGAACACTCATACGGCCGAAAAGAAGAGAAACAGAGAGGGAAGGAAAGACAGGGAGAGAGAAATAGAGAAAGGGGAATGAAGAGAGAGAGTTGAAGAAGGGGTGAAGGCGAGCAAGAGGCAGATCCGGCGATGGAGGAAAGAACCGAAGCCACCGATACGGATGGAAGATCGCGCGAAGAAGAAAGAAGCCAGCGGCGGATCGATCTCTGTGGAGCCGCGACGGTGAGAGGAAGACGTGATGGAGGAAGAATAGAGACGGTGCGGTGGCGATCTGGCACCAGGGGAAGAGGAGAAAGTCGCACGAAGCCACAGCGGTGACCGGAGACAGAGACGCGAAGAAAACGCCCAGTAGATCATGATCGGACCTACACGGTGGACTTCGGGGCTGAGGAAGGCAGACCCCGTGGTGGAGGCCGAACCCACCGGCGGCTATGGTGGGGAAACCAGTTTCTGCTTCCTTTTATTTTTATTTATTACTTTTTTTTAGGAAAATTTCTGAATCTGCTTTGTTGTGCTTTTGAATTTACAGGTGTGTTGAAATGATGATGATGAGGCCGAGAGAGAGGTGGAGGAAGGAGGAGGATGATCCACTGTGAGGGGAGGCCGTTACGGTGGCTTAATGATGACTATGGATGATGATGATAAAGATGAGGCCGCGGTGGCATGTACAAAGGGAGAGGGAGCCGGCGGTGCGGCGGTGGTGGCTGAAAAGGAAAGGGTAGCGGCTCCAAAAGAAGAAGTTAGGAAAACGGGGATGCCGGCATCCATGGCGGTGGCAGTGGCGCCGCCGGCGTCCCTTACAGCCTCTGATTTCCTTCCTTTTTTTTGTTCTTAATTCTGATTTGTGAATTAAGATTGGATTGCTGATGGATTGTATGGATTGAATTTGTATTGATGAAAATTTGGAAACTGGATTTTTCTGTGTTTGCTGGCTGCTTGATATATCAAATGTGCTCTTTGATTTTTTTGTTGATTGAAAAATTATTGCTGATGAGTGATTGGAAAATTTCTTGTTGCTTCCTAAATTTCTGGTGATCTCCTTTTTTGCTATTGCCGCTGATCCTCTATATGAGTCCCTCCCCTCTCAATATGCATACCGTGTTTTTTCAGATTGCCCAACTCCACCGAAAGAAAGATCAACGTTTTTTAGGGACACCATCATTGTGTCAGTTTTATTTTTCATGCTTTCTCTCATCCCTATGCTTCATGAGTATCTTAGCTGGAAGGGACAAGAAAGGAGAGGAGCCCGTGACATTCCCCTATCTCCTTTTCAATTTTTATTATTTTTATTTTTTAAAGAAGTGAAATGGGTTGCAACGGGTTGGGCTCTTTTTTATTTTTCTTTGAATGGGCTGAACCATAAACACAAGACAAGGTAACGGGCTGAAAATAACACAAATGGATTAGACAATACACAATTGGATTAAAAACTTCTTTTTTTTGTATTAGGCTAGTAAAACTAAGTAGAAATAAGAAGTTCAACATTTTTTATTTTTTTGGAAATAATAAAAAAAACCAACAAACTCTTTTTCTCTTTCAAAAGAAAAACTTAATGAAACTGTAATGAAATATGCAAATTTTTGGATTTTTTTGTTAAAAGACTGGATAAAATCGGGTGTTCACAGTCATATCCCAACCTATTTCTTGCTCAACCGATTTTAGTTGGCTTCTTCCCAACCGGCTCCCTTCTCCATATCTATATAAACGACACACAAGGAAGACCTCAGTGCCTCTCTCTCAATACTCTCTTCTATTACTATACAAATTTCTATTCAGTAAAGTTTAGAAAATTAGAAGAGCAGTGTTTTATGAGATTTTAAGTGAGAATGGCACAGAGAGGTTATATTCTTGTTCATTATAATTGTGAAGTAGTACAAAATACACAAGATGGAGTGAAGTTCTGCTGTCCAAATCCAATACCTGTGAGTGTTTGTTCTTCCATGAATATTTTCGAGCTTCATGAGAAAATTTTGCACAAGTTACACCAGCAGAACAAGCAAATAGTGCAGATTTTGTACTAGTTGCCATTGTTAGTACGACAAGGTACGTTACGTTTCACAAGTTGTTTGATTCAAACTGACGATGACATTGAGATAATGTTTGATTGTTATGCTCGATTTCCCGATCTTAGTGTTATGGAGGTATTTGTAGCCTTGGGAGATTTGAATTTAAGCTCCGGGGGATCTGCTCCTAATCATGCTTTTGTGGAATCATTAGCCTAGCGTTCTCCAACATTAGCAATGGCAAATCCAATGCAGAATGAAAATTTAATGCTTGAGAATAAGAATGACGTGGTAGGTGGTCAAAGCTTTGAAATGAATGTTGGCAGTGATGTGGTTCAAATCGGACTAATTCCAAGTTATAATGATATTTCTAATGAGGAGGACTCCGAAGAAGACCTGAATGAAGGTACTAGCTCGAACTTCTTTTATTACACTTCAATATTTGTAATATTTTGTAGTATTTTATATTTTACCAAAAGATATACATATTTTTTGTTAATAATATTTTTTTGAAATATTTGTTATTATGAAAGGCATTATATATATACAAAAATAGAATAAAATAATAATTGGATTATGTTAATGTTAATAATATTCTGTAAATTAGATTAGATTTTTATCTTTTATTTCAGATAAAATTGTTCAACCATAGAAATGTTTTTGTCATTTTTATATATTTTATAGATATGACTAAAAATAAAATAAAGTTGAGAAAAATAAAATATGATAAATGTTCATGAATTGAAAAACTGATCACTAATAATTTTAGTATTGGTATGTTGTTATTTTAGTATTAGAAAATTTGTAAATCCCTTTTAATATACTTTAAATTTTACAGTGTTGTTCGAAAATGAGAGTGGCGGGGAAGTAGTACCTCTTACCCAAGGCCAGTCGTCAACACAATTTGAAAGTCAACAAATTGGTCACTATTCAAATTTAAATTTTGAAGGAATGCAAGTAAATCAGTTAGATTATAGGGACCCAATGGGATTACATGGAGTGAATCAGTTGCATGAAGGCCAACAGTTCCCAAACAAAGAATCTATGCTACTTGCAGTAAAAGATTATAGCATTCGAAGGGGAGCTGAGTATAAGGTATGTCAGTCAGATCACGTGAGATATCAGGACAAATGCAAGAACTTTGGGAGAGGGTGTGATTGGAGCATTCATGTGATATATCGACGGAAGAAAGGACTGTGGAAGATTAAGAAATACAACGGAGAACACACTTGTTTGTCCGCCGAAATTTCTCAGAAACATTCTCGGCTAGATATTCATGTCATCGCTGCGAGCATCCATTCTATAGTTGAAGCTGATCCAACGGTTCCTATCAGGACATTGCAGGCCTCAGTTTATTCGAAGTATGAATTCCATATTTCATACAGGAAAGCATGGCTTGCAAAGCAAAAGGCCATTGCTCGGATTTATGGTGATTGGGAGGAGTCGTACATTGAGCTTCCAAAATGGCTACTGTCTTTGAAGTCATTTATGCCAGGTACAAGCATTGAAATTTCAACTTTACCTTATTATGTTGGTGATTTGGTTGACCATAGCTGTGTCATGTTTCATCATTTATTCTGGACATTCCCGCCATGTGTAGAGGGTTTTAAACATTGTAAGCGCTTTGTGACTGTCGACAGAACGCATTTGTATTGAAAGTATGGTGGGAAGCTACTAATAGCAATTGCACAAGACGGTAACTCAAACATATTCCCTATTGCATTTGCTGTGGTTGAAAGGGAGACGACAGAGGCTTGGTCTTTTTTCCTAACAAATCTTCGTCGACACGTGACACCACAAGAGGGCATATTAATAATTTCTGACAGGCATGCTGCTATCAAAGCAGCATTAGATGCAGAAGGTAGTGGATGGCATCCTCCACATGCTTATCATGCTTATTGCATTCGCCACATTGCATCAAACTTTGCACTAAGATCCAAGAGCAAAGATGCAAAGCGAGCTATAATCAATGTAGCTTATTCAAAGACTCGAAGTGAGTTTCTTTATTATTTTGGCTTGGTGAGAGGTGAAGACCCAGACATGGGTGCATGGTTTGACAAGATTCCTTTAGGAAAGTGGACGCAGCACCAAGATGAAGGGCGCAAATATGGTCATATGACGACTAATATGTCTGAGTGTATAAATGTTGTCTTGAAAGGTGTCCGTAATCTTCCAATAACTGCATTAGTAAAAGCCACTTACTACCGTCTTGCTGCATTATTTGTGAAGCGGGGAAAGCAAGCAGAGGTGCAATTAGCAGCTGGTCGGGAGTTCTCTGAAGCCTTGATGCGAGCATATCACAAGAATGGGCAATCATTGGGGACGATGTTTGTTACGAATTTTTCATGATCAGATGAGTTATTTGTTGTTGAGGAGACACAACCTATCGGGAATTGGAGCCAAAGAACTTATAGAGTTAGACTTAGGGCACAATATTGTGATTGTGGAGAATTTCAAGCATTACATTATCCCTGTCGTCATGTACTTGCTGCCTGTGCTCATACTGAAGCACGAGTGGAATGGGGTAGTTATATTGATAATGTCTACCGCATGAATACTGTTATGGAAGTCTACAAAGTGGAGTTTACTCCAGTTGTGAATGAAGCATATTGGCCACCATGGTATGGTCCTCCAATACAACCAAATCCCGAGCTTAGACGAGCTAAAAATGGCCGACCAACTAGAATTAGAAATGAAATGGATGAAGTCGTATCCGGACATGGTAAGAGATGCGGACTATGTAGGCAGGAAGGTCACACCAGGCGGTGATGCCCGACCTTAGTGGCCACCTCCTCGAACCAGGCAGGCCCAAGCAATTAGAGAGCGGATCAAGTCATATGGTGTGTTGCGTGTTTTTAGTTGTAAGGTGTGTTGTGTGTTTTTAGTTGTAGATGTGTATTGTGTATTTTTAGTTGTAAGGTGTGTTGTGTGTTTTTAGTTGTAAGTTGTCAAAGTTCATGTAGAACATCATATGGTGTATTGACTTCGTCATGGTATGTGTAATTGATTAGCATAGTAAAAATTTCACATAATGTCCACATGATTAAAACATAATTCAAAAATTTGTGACTAAATCATAATTAAATTAACACACTAAATCATAATGAAGTAAATACTTAAATTAAGTTACAAGGACTGCATAATCACCTAAGCATATATAAATACCTGATACATCACAAGACTACATCATTAATAACTACACATACATTATTCCCTACTCGGACTAGTGATCTCGCTGGTTGCGTCGAGCTCTTATCAAATGGCCACCAGTAGCGCATCGGGTGGGCTGAATCTGCCGTGGCCCAAAGTCTTCACCTTTATGCTTATCTCCCCCAGGATCCTCGCCTCCGAGCTTAGGAGATATGTCGGCTACGCCAGCTGCTGATGCTAGAGTCCCACCCAAGAGATCAAAGGATGGGATGTCATAGACTGTGGTCATAGGGCTCATAGTAGTGAAGGACTGATGGTGTAACCCAGACGGGTCATATGCATATCCCTGTGCATGGCTAGAATATGGATCTAGTAACGGGGTCTGCTCTAGAAAGTCCTAACATGCAACAATGTCCATCTGATCAAGCAACGGGCTCAAACCTGTACTCGGACTGCACAAGTAGTCGTGAGAACTAGAACCGGGCACATAATCAGCCACTGTCTGAATGCTAGAACTAGCAATGTGCTCCTGAGTATGAGGACTCATGCTATGCCCGCTAGAACCAGCCGTGTGACTTCTAGAACTGCAACCGGCCATGTGATGTCTAGAAGTAGAACCTGACATCTCTGAACCCGCACCATCATCATCAGCGTGCTCAACCTCATCATCCTCATCATGACTTTCCTCCTGAGCATGCGTATGTCTGTTGCGAGTCCCTGGTTGCATTCGGCAAGCTCATCGACATAGATCTGGAGCATGAGGAGGCATAGCTACAATAGGCACCAGTGCAGCACCAGGCGGTGCATCAGTTGGAAGCTGCACATGTCGAGGGTCGCGAAACATCTGCTCACATGATAAAACCCTCTGTGCAACATAACTGTACCAATGAAAATACTCTGGCGAAGGCAACTGGACTAAACCAGGAGCACGATGATATGGGACTACCCGTTCTCTTCGTTGATCCCATAATTGATGTCATGTCCTGTGATAATCTGGCCACTAGGTACACTCCATTCCCCGTGCATCCCTCGCATGCAGGGCATCAATGTTCAACAGATCGAATGGAATGGGTTGCTTCACCCCAAATTGTCTAAGTACGCGATCAACATGATGCCACTCAATATATGGGAAGCAAATTAATGATGTCAGTGATGCCTAAATTTCAAACTCAGAGATCACCCATGCTGGTGTAATGTGCTGGATCTGCGGGATATCATAGGGTGTCCACACAAACTGTTCAAAAAATTGATTAATATTCCAATTATATAAAAATGTATTTATATGCTAAACTCGTTAAATAATATTTACAAACTTACATCTGTATAGTGGAGTTGATCAATTCGTGCCCTAAGAATTGACACACGTCTCTCATGCGCATCTGGCGGTGCTACAAATCCGATCCACCTAAAAATAAATATTTGTTGATAATTTATAGCATTGTAATTCTAAACAACATGATTTACATAACAATTACTAAATTTTAGTGTAGTAATATACCTCCTAGCCAATGGAAACCTCAAACCGAGCCGGTCAACTATAGAACTGAGTGATGGCACTCTATACCATATCCATGATTGCAGCAAGACAAGACACCCAGTAACATCACATACTGAGATGTTAACCGCACGACATAAACCACGATACAAGGTGGATAACACGGCGGATCCCCAACTGAGCTACCCACACTCTTGAAAATCACGCAAAAGAGGCAGCCATCTCAAGTGAACTCTGGCAGCCGACTTGTCTGCAAACAGCATCCAGCCAATCAGCAACATAATGTAAACTCGTGTTGCTTGCATGACTTGAAGCTGAGTCGCATTTTCTTCTAAAGGAGCAAAGATGTTCTTCAACCAGGCTAATGTTACTGTATTACCATTTTTCTTGCGCTCATTCTTTGGGGGTACAAAACCAAGCAATTCATGGCACATTTCCCAAATATTTTGCCCACAAAATTGGTCCCATGCCCCTGTATAGCCACTTACAGGAGCCCCATCCACTCGTAGCCCTAACAGAAAAACAACATCCTGGAGTGTTATGGTGCACTCTCCATAGGGCAAGTGGAAGGTGTGAGTCTCAAGACGCCACCGTTCCACAAATATAGACAGCAGAGTATTGTCATATTCAAAAAAATTTATTTGTGTAGCGTGCCAAAAACCAGCCTGTTCTAAGTATGGCCTCATGCGGAGATCTGCCCTTTTCATATGGTCTCGTCTCCCATGCAATACACAAGTAGGCTGAAGCACAAAATAAAAAAAAAAACCTCATGTTAAATATATTACAACTGAACCAATTTAATTAAATGAGAACTAATCAAACTAAAAGAACTAAGTAACAAATCTAATTACAAAAACAAACATACTATTTCATATAAAATATACTACAATTTTAAGGTGCATTATTCTCCCTAAATTGATTAACTAATCTAATTAGTAATATAAAATTCATAATCTAACTACAATTTACTTTCAATAAGTAGGTTTTACTTTTCATTATTTACTTGGCTAAAATAATAAACTAATTAAAATATATTATTTCCTAACCCTATTCATTACTCTAATTACATGACATTATTTACTATAAATATTTATCCTGTAATCTAAGTACAACATTTACTAATCTAACTAAATTTTACAACTAACATATCTTCAAGGTGCACTAATCTCCCTAAAATAATTACCTAATCTAATTAAAAATAAAACATTCTACTCTAAAAAATATTAATTTCAAAGAGTAGATGATAGTTTTTAGTATATTTACTTAGATAAAATATTTCACTAAACTAAGGAAAATATATTAAACCCTAAACAAGTTCATCAACCTAACTAAAATATATTATTTCCTAAAAATATTTTTAGTATAATCTAACAATAATATTTACTAAACTAATTAGTTTAGTAACTAAAATATATTATTTCCTAAAAATATTTTTAGTATAATCTAACAATAATATTTACTAAACTAATTAAAACATATTGTTTCCTACACATATTCATAAATCTAATTACAATATATTATTTACTAAACATGTTTATAGTGTAATCTAACTATAACAGCCTCTAGTTTAATTAAATTAAACAACTAAAATAAGTTTAAAATATACCAAACTAAATTTAGAATATCATTAAATTAAATTTAAATTATCATTACAATAAGTTTCAAATCCACTAAACTAACTTATACAACTAAACTGGATTTACAATGCAATAAAATTATTTCAACAATCATTAAATTTATACTACAAAATAAAAATAGAATGAAAAAAATATATTAATTTAATGAATTAAAAAAAACATACGTCTACATGAAGATTTGTTGCAATATGTCCAAAATTATCATACCGTCTTAAATCATTTTCCCCTATCCTATTATTTTATACTGATTTTCACTTACACCACCAAACAATTTTTTTTTCACCCTCACTGATCTCTCTTCTTCTACACTACCAGATGAAGACACTGGAATCGACCAACTTCTCCTCGTGTTCCTCGCGTTCAGCATGCCCAAATTTATAGCAACACAATCTTACAATTGAACGGCTGGGGAGTGAGGCTGGTGGATCCAACGGCTCGGAGGGCTCCTTCTCCACGGTCCGCTGCATGCATGACACGTGGAGAAATAGGTTGACTCTCAACCTATTTCTCCACGTGTCATGCATGCAGCGGACCGTGGAGAAGGAGCCCTCCGAGCCGTTGGATCCACCAGCCTCACTCCCCAGCCGTCCGATGGCAATGAAATCACCTGTGTTTTGACCGATTTCTTCCAGCAAATCGGTTGAGCCTCAACCATTTTCTTTGATGTATGCAGTCGACTCATACTTGACCGATTCCTCTAATGTCTCAAAACAATACATTTACGAACATAAAGTTGTAATTTGTGGACATGCGTATATAATCTATTTTTTTAATTTATTCCAGTAAAAAATCTTATGTGGAAGATATAATTATAATTAGAAATTAATTAAAATTATTTTAGTTAATTAAATATTTATTAGTAATTTATTATATTTTTTATTCCACATAAGAGTGTTTATTCTTGTATTACTCATATTTCTTACCATTAGTAAAATTTTATTTCAGTTTCTTTCAATTATTTCTCTTTTTTCTCTGATCACTGTGAATTTCAATATGATATCAAAGAGAGAAAAGAGAGTAATAATTAATAAAATTTGAAATGAAACTTTGCTAATGATTAAAAGTGAGCTAATAGGAGTGTAAGTTAATACGAATATAAGCTTTCTTATATAGAATAAGAGGTATAATAAACCATTAATAGATATCTAACTAATTAAATTAACTTTAATTAATTTCTTCTAATTACAATTATACTGCGGCTGAATTCAATGGCCAGACATGATAAGATAACTATTCTTTTTTTTTTGATAATGTGAAATAGAAATGAAATTGGTGAAATGAACATGCAAATAAAGAGTAACTCTATATCACATCCATTTGCTGGTTTAGAAATGTTTTTTTTTCATATGTTTTATATATAGTTATTAAAGTAATTTATCAGTGTTCCCGTAAATGGAAAAAAAAATGTAATTTATCGGTATTCCTCCTCATTACACAAAGTAAGCGGAAACTCCATAGAATATGTTTATTTTTCTATAGGAGAATGTATACTTCATTCAATAAGAAGAGTAAGAAAGGCGGCTTGTCCTGTCAAGAAAAAGGAAACAATTTCGTTTGCAGATGTGGTCTTTCATGGATGAACTGAACAGAAGACATCTCGTTTTAATACCATATTTCACTTTTTCCCTTATATTTATAAAATTAAAGAAATAAGAGTAGATGAATAGGTATGGGCTTCCATGGTGAACAGAAGACATCTCGTTTGCAGGCTAACGTCATCCCCAAAACAACATGATCCCCACCTCGCCATGTGTCAGCTCCCCATTGTAGGATACGACAACAGCACCATAGGCATGGAGTGTCAACAACACCAGAGAACCTCCCGTCATGTAAATCTTGGTGGATCACAAATGCTTGCATCGAAAGATGTTCCATTGGTGAAAAGGGTAACTGTGTGATAGTGTTTTTGAGATGTGAATCGTGATGATAAGATAATTGTAAGATAGAAGGCAGAAATATTATTTCGTACGCAATTGCTTGAAGATAAATTTGACCTCTTTTTATGGGTTCATTTGGATAAAATTTTGAGAGAAAAAAAAAATACTCTTTTTTTTTAAAAAAAAAATTATAGGATTTAGTTGCATATTTATTTATGCTTCTCAAAAGAAATAAAAGTAGAAAATAATTAATTTTTCTGTTTTTTATTAAAAAAGATAGAGATGTGTTTCTGATAGGAACAGAAGCAATACGAGAGAGAGAATTTTATTAACTATGTATTGAAATTAATTGAATTATTAATCTATTCTCATAAATTTTATGAAAAGATAAAAAATAACATTCCTTTAAATGACTTTCATCATTTGTCCTATTTAAACTATAAATCATATACTTAATTATAATTTTATCTAAAAAACTACTTTTATATCTACTCCAATCAAATAGTTTAATAATTTCTACTTATAATAAAAAGCACTTCAATAATTACCTCCATACATATATAAATTTTCTACTTCTATTTTTAATTCTGCTTCTACTTCTACTTTTAAAAAAGTACTTCTTCTATTTTAACAAAAAGAGCCCAATATATCAAATAATGAATATAAGCATGTTAGTTATATGCTTACATCATATGATAAATATCTTTATTCTTCGGATATGCTTATATTTTAATTTGAATGGGGTTTATATATCATCTAATAAAGAATGAGGTGCGAATCCGTATGATATTTAATATAAATATAAATAATATTTTTCTTATATTTTAGTCTCTTTTTTTTCGTTTTTCTAACTTATTTTCTGGTAAACATGGTCCAATTGACTGAGTGCATTTTTGTGCATAAGTTGGGTCAGCTTCTGTTTTATCACTACTATGCCCACTTTTGACCAAAAAAGTAAAACCTACTATGCCCAGTCAATCGTTCCAATTTTGGCATTGATTTTTCTGTTAGCATGAAGTTTTTGGTAAGATTCTTTTTTTTGGTTTGTACACTTTTTGGTCAAATTTTTTCTGATAGCAACTTCGTGGCCCAATTAATTAGTAATTACTACAGTTCGGTCCAAGTGTTACAATTGTGCTCGTTCCAAAATGCAGTACTTATCAAATTACCCATCTGGTCTAAGATGACCCCCAAAGTTGATGAGGCTTGCGCCCAGTGGCAAATGGGTTGCCTCTTACAAGGGAAACGGGAAGTAATATTATTTCAATATTTAAAAATTGGTGTTCCAAATACTCTTTTTTTTATTATTATTATTAAATATGACGGGTTAAAAGAACAAGTAAGCCGAGTGACCCCCGGCAAATGCCCCTATTCTTCCCTTGTTAGGTCGCAAGCAGAGGTTGGGCTCCTGGACTAGTGGCTAGAGCGTAATGGAAGGGGGTGAAAAGTGTGTGAAAGGCAGAGAACTGTAAGGATTTAAAAGCATATTTCTATTCACAATTTAACATGGTGGATATATACGCTTGGAATTCAAAGGTGAATTGGGGAAATATATGCAATGGGGGGTGCTCCTACAAAACGGAAAAGGAGCAACATTGTGTTGTCTGGTGGAGGATTATATGGAGAGACCAGCTTTGATCATCAGTATGAAGCGGAGTTGCTGTCCCACAGTGTTTTCTTGCCTGTATTTATGAATTACAGAGACTGATCTTGTGATCATGCAAAGTTGCAAACATGCTCATCACTGCTCCTCATGTACCTTGGATAGGCAGTGCAAGAGCTGCATGTGGAATTTGCGCTTTGCTTGGAACACATTTCAAGCTGTCAGAGCTCAGAAGCTGCTTCAAGAATATTCTCTCTGCTCTGTACGAATGGAAATATGAATCCTTGTTGATGATTGCTGGAGTCAGTTTTGGAAATCACACAAGGGTTCGAAGTCTATCAACTATCAAGTGGTTCTTCTGGAGGAAATTCAGCTAATATTATGAATCTCATCAGAAGCTGCTTTTTTTCTGCAGTAAGATTAATTGCGGTTTTCTATTTGTTGTGTTTTAACTTTCTTGTATTTCTTTGTCTTTTTCTTCCCTCATGTACTGATCCTCTCAATTCAAAGAGTGTTTTTGAACCTCTTTGATTTTTAACTATAAAAAAAGTGGTTATATATGTGTGTGTATATGTCAATGTTTACACTTCATGCATAAATTGTTACTTCCATAGGTCTCTAAATTTTCTTGTGCCTTCATATTATTTCCTTATTTGTTATCACTTCTTAATTACATCGCATATGGAGCCAGATCGGGAAAGAAAGAAGACAAACACTTAGCTCTCATGGCCCATACAAACTAGTAGTCTTGTAGTTGAATGTGAATTAATTCTAGAAGTGGTTCAATAAAGTTTGACCTGTGGAAAATATTTTTGTTACGTCGAAAAGAAACATTTGCTTTTCTCTCTGCCTCTCTTAATTATCATGTAAAATTCACAATCAAAACATTTAATTTAAAAATATTATTGCATTTGTTGGAGCAAAACACGTAAAGTATATATATGCGCAAGCCAAGGAAATATCATATTTTATTTTGTGATACACATCATTACAACATCAAGGAGAAATAATTCTATACTTCTCCAGTTATTTATGCCTAAGACCTCTGTCAGAGTGCCTGGCTATGCTAGATACACACAACTATAAATCTTGGACATATATCAAACACTGCTATATGCTTTAGCCAGCTTCTAGCAGCTTATTATTATTACTCCCAAGTTATTGATCACATGAAATTAATACTTGGGTTCGATGATGCTGAATGCTTTTTGGTTGGGTAAGAAGCAAACGCATTTATTGCACAAACCCCATATGGTAAACCACTGTTTCTCTTTATCCATATGTAACCATTCATTCCCCAGCTAGTACCCCACGAATTCTTCACGATCCAATAATCATCACCATCTTCTACCGAATCATAGCCCACTATTAACACGCCGTGGTTTGCATACGGATAATCTGTTGCGCAGTTGGGACCATCGAAGACTCCCTGGTGATGATTGAGCCAAAAGAAAATAAATAAATAAATAAATTTTATGCTTTAGTGCCTAGTTTTTTAGATATTTTAAATCAAGTGCCTATATTAATAATATTACCTAAAAAAAATTGATATTATAAAAGACTTACGGAAGTGTAAAATTGAAAGTCAGATGCATCCAGTGCCACACTAATAGGCTGATGATGAGCAGCAAGCAACAGTCCATCATCCGATGGATATACAGTTTCGTAGCCGTTAATGCTTGCACTATTTGGAACCTGATTCCATAGAATAAAAAGGTAAGAAGTAGCAGTATTAGTAGTAATAACAATAATAATAATAATCGAAGATGGAAGTAAAGTAGGGAAAAATAATTTTCTTTTTCTTTTTTAATTAATGGTGGTGGAAGCTATATATTGATAAAGGTAATACCTGGGGGGCAGTGCAAGTGCCGGTATACGCGTTGTAAGGATAATCAGTTTCCAAAGCAATGCCACCATTACTTAAAACCCAATCGAATGCATTATTCATCCACCCTCCATCACAACCCTGGCTTACTGGATCACAGTCCATAATCTCTTGCTCAGAGAGACTGATAAGTTTTCCGGTCACTATTGCATTTATTCCTTCTAAGGCACCAGTGGCTGAGAACGCCCAGCAGCTTCCTAAAAATAAAAAAATTATTAGAGTTCAGCGGATGACAACTAATATATGTGTTGTCAAATCAATATATATGCTACACAAAGGGTGTTATTTTAATATCCTAAAAATGAATATATATTTTATTATATGATAATGATTAAATGAGTGTCTCAATAGATTTCCTTTTGAGATATTAAAATAACGAGAAATACTTAAATGTATCATGAGTAAAAGAAAATATTTACTCTGATATATTTATTAATTAATACATAAATTTTGTAAGTAATTATTATCTATTAATTCTTTTATATTTTTAATATAATAACTGATTTATCAATTAATAAATAAAGCAGAGTCAATGTTTTGTTTTGTTCTAAGAATATCTAAAAATTTCTTTAAAATAACATTCTTGTATGTTACATATGTTACATTAATCGTCAAAACTAACATTGGATGCTTTGTGAGGAGTTGAGGTTGGTTATGTATTGCATGCAAACGTCAATTAAGATATTCTGTCATATGTTTTAATTTGTTTATATTATATTGCACTTATCTTATGCACGTACTCTATGAAAAATTAATCTTACCACAGGACCCTTGGTCCTTAACTCCAGTGACAACACCTCTTCGCCTCCAATCCAAGGACACAGGCCCATTATAGGATACGTTGTTCAGCTTGACGCCATTGTGCTCCTTGGGCACGGGAAGCTTATGCAAGTATACTTTTTGGAACTCCTTGGGGCTCCAATCAGCAAACTTGTTCAGACCAAGAAGGTAGCTAGAAGAGGACTTTCTCTTAGCATTAGACTCCGTGATATACTTCACGTTGGACAGGAAAATCTCAAATTTCTGTGCCATCTCTTCAAGGTCTTTGTAGACCCGCCCATGCTCTTTCTTCCAGCTCTGGAATAGTTTAATTGCTTCATCCTGAGAAGGAAGTTCATTCAGAGTAGAGCCCAATATAGAGTACTGGGTTGGGATTCTAGAACTTGAAGAGAGACATATGCATGCAGTGCATATGAAGAGGAGGGAAAACAGCTTTGTGGTAAGGGAAATCATCTTTTATTCAAACTATTGATTGGGTTTTGTCAATTGTTTGATGTGTGCATCCCTCGTGTACCAGTTTCACGTATTTATAGAGTGAGCGAGTGCAATTGTTAGCAAGCTTGATGGATGGACGACTCTGACATGTAACGCATTACATTTACGTATGTTACTAAACTTATAATACCCCCTCCCCCAATATCACCGTTCGGCCCCCAGACCCAAAAAGAAAATGGACTTGTAATTAGTGATGAAACAATGTGCTTAATATTAATTAGCACTTAGCAGAGATTAATTACAGTAATAATATTATTTTAACACTCAATTTTAAATGTTTCATCCAGACACCCATCTTACTATTATTGAACGAGATTGTGATCTACACTCATCTCCATTCATTCATTTCATTTAAAGATGATGGAGTGGGTATTTAGATAGGATATCAAAAAATATGTGTTAAAATAACATTATCCTAAGTATAGTGGGTTTTTTTTTTTTAATGAAATAATGATATTGATGACTTTCATGCATGCATTCAGGCCTACAAGGCCATATAAAATTAAGAAAGAAAAAAAAAATACCAGCAATCGTGTAATTGAATAAGTGTATGACTGAGGTTGTTAGACTTCTCTCCCTTCTAGATGTAAGGTATTATAAATTTAAATTACTTTTTTTATTAAAAAATAATCTCTTATATATATAGAGTTTAATTTTGATATATTGTTATAGTAAATATGATTTTATATTGCCATGTCATAAAAAATATATATATATGATGGTTCGTGATTTATTGATAGATACGTTGACAATAAATTAAGTATCAAAATCAATTGATTATCAATATATACTTAGCTTTTTAACACAATATGAAATCAAACTTCCATATACTATCTAAAGTATTTTACATGATCAACCAATTATATAATTGATCTTTTGTATGACTTTTCAAAGAGTCATGGCAAAAGTCAAACTTTTCCAATGACCGGATGGAATATGTTTAAATGATTGCGTGAAAAATATGTACTCCCCCCTTCTATGTTTAAGTGTCTTTTAAGGTTTATGCACATAAAATAATAAATTATTTAAAATACACGACTACCTAATAAAATTAGTTTATGTTGATAAGATAGCCCTTTTGCCCTATTTGTACTAAAATTATTTTTGAGAAATAAGAGAATCAATGCAATGACAAAGATTAAAAAAGAAATTAATACTTCCTCTACTCTTTATTAATAGTCATCTTAGAAAATCTAAACATTTTAGTACATTAGAAAGTTAATGTATCAAATCATATTATATCTACATCAACTTCCTAATATACTAAAGTGTCTTGGTTTTCTAAGATAGCTATTAATAAGAAATAGAAAGAGTATTTTTTTAAAGCTCTCAAATAACACATAATATTGGACAAAAAAATTTCTAAATAGACACTTAAATATAGACAGAGGGAGTATACTAATAATGAATCCAAATTAATTTAATTCATATAATATTATAATATATTGAAAATAACATGAAGAAAATTGCTTTAATTTATGCAATAATTTCATTCAAAATGTAAAATTCTAACTCATTTATTGTTTGGTTTGTATTTTTATTTCTTATTTTTTTAAATGCTTATATCTTATGTGGTAAGAAATTATTGGTGAGACAAAAAATTGAACATGACTCGAGAATATATGACTTCCGTTCACAAAAATGTCACTTTTGTCTTCAATATATGTTTTGTTTTCAAATCTTAATAGTAATAATAAAAAAGATGAAATTGATAAAATCTTATGGGTTGTTTGGAAGTATTTTTGTTCTTAAATTTTTTAAAACTGTTTTAGAAAACAGTTTTAAGTTCAATTTTTAAAAATAAAAAAATAGAAAAACTTGTTTGGCAATTTAAGTTCAAAAACAGTTTTATAATGATAAAAAATAGAAAACTTGTTTGGATAATTTTTTTAAAAAATAAATTTTAAAACTAATAAAACAAAAAACTGTTTGGCAAATTGCATAACTATAAATGACAAATTTTAAACAATCCCTTAACTATTATATGTTTTGTAGATAATATTTTTCATACATACTTAATAAATAAAGTCTTAATGCAACTTCCTATTCTAAAAATAGTCTTAACACAACTTGATATCAATTTACATTTATAAATCCATGTATAAGTTATTCATAATTTTCTTGTAACCACATCTAATCTGCAATTTGGTCACGATATATTGGCAATTTGTTAACAGCAGCAACAACAACAAATCAAACCATCCCTTTCTCAAATCAATATAAATCAAACAATAATAATCCATTTCCAGCAACAAATCAATTATCATCACCGTCAACAATACATCTCAGCTCATGGAATCCCAATCCACACATAATCAAACATAGATTCAGAATTTCAAAAAAAAAAAATGGAATGGAAAGCAAAAACAAAAACCGCCGTGACCTCCTTCATCGTGGAGCCACCCATGGCTTCCTCTTCCTTTTTCTTCCTTTCCCTTCGCGCTGCCTCTTCTCCACTCCGTCGGCGCTACCCCCTTTCTAGCATGACCATCATTTCGCCACCTTCAACCCCGCGCCAAGATCAACCACAACACCAATGCCTGGGGGGGGGTCGCCGAGCGCTGCCGATGGCGGGGATGAGCTTCACAGTGGAGGTTGGTTAGTGGATGAGCTTCGTCACAGTGGAGCTTCACGACGGAGCTTGGTTGGGTTGTGGGGATGCTTGGGATCTTGGGTCACGGTGCTTCGCAGCAGAGCTTGGGTCTTCGAATCTCCAGGTGATGCCGGGGGGAGCAAGTCACGGGGGATTGGTGCTTCATGGGTCTTGTTCACTGTTGGGGGAGCAGGTCGCAGCTAATCAGGGCTTCGCAATTCTCTGTAGCCACCGGGGGGAGCAGGTCACGCTTGATCTGGGCTTTGCGGGTCTTGTTCACCACAATGAATGTGACAAAGGGCGAAGGAGTGGCGAGCTGGGACTTGGTTCATGCGGCTAGTGGTGAAGGAGCTTCGTAGGAGGAGCAGCAGCAGTAGGTGAGAAGACTGGAAGAAGACCCCGATGAAAGTGAATAAACAACAATAACAACCCCAAACTAAAATGAGGAAGTGGCTGAGTCCAGGATTCGAAGAAGTGAGAAAACCAAAACTAACATATTCACAAGTTTGCCACCGCATTTATCACTTGTTTTTTAAAACATAACTTAGAAAACATTTGAAAATTGTTTGTGATTTTGGCTTTTAAAATGGGAAATATATTTTTGAAGTTTTAAAACTTGTTTCACAAAAACACCTTCCCAAACAAGTTTTTTTATTGTTTTTATCTTACAAAACAAAAAATTGTTTTAAAAAATGCTTGATGAACAACCCCTTATTTTTTATTTTATTATGTACAAATTAAAATTGTAAAACTAGGTAATCTTTGAAAACCGTGATTAGAACTTTGTCCATTCTTATTATTAAACTTTTAACTTTCATGGTAATTGTCTACAACTATGATTAGCAGTATATTATTACAGTTATAATAATTGGGACTGATGAAAAAAAAAGCTAAGATATTTGCATTGCCACTATTAGCCACACTTTCACACTTTCAATGATCGTAGCTAAATTTTTCCGCCATAGTACCACACTTATCCACTGATTTTTGTGACTAAATTCTTTTTTTAAGTGTGTTACTATACTTGCTTGTGCTTTGAGTAGTGTATTATGATTTAATCATAGATGCTTTAATTTAGTTATTTTTCTAAGGCTTTTTTACCCATTTAAATTGAAAAAAATCATTATATACTGTTTTGTCACTTTTGCAACTTTATATACGTATGTACATTTTTTTTTACATTAGAGGAATCGGTCAAAAGCAAGCTGATTTCAAAGACTTGGAGCCCAAAGGAATTGGTTGGGACTTGATTGATTGCTATGAGTTTCTTATGCATAGAAATCGGTCAAGAGTTGGTTGATTTCTAGTGAGAAATCGGTTAGCCCCCAACCTATTCTTGCCTCAACTGATTTCAGTGTGTTTCTCCGAACCGGTTCCCTCGTCTGTGTCTATATAAACGCTAAGCAAAACATGTATGTGTGCTCAATGCCTTTCTTTCACAATGTTCTCATCCATCAGTAGCGGTATTTCCATCCGGTTGAAGTTTTGAAATTAGAATAGCTCAAATTTTGTGAAAATGGCGCAGAGAGGTTATATTCTTGTTCACTATAATTGTGAAATAGTACACAATATACAAGATGGGGTGAAGTTCTGTTGTCCAAATCCAATACCTATGAGTATTCGTTCTTCCATGAATATTTATGAGTTTCATGAGAAAATCCTTCACAAGTTACGCTAGCAAAACAAGCAAATAGTGCAGATTTTGTATCGGCTACCATTGTTGGTACGACAAGGTACGTTACATTTCACAAGTTGCTTGATTCAAACTGATGATGATATTGAGATGATGTTCGATTGTCATGCTCGATTTCCTGATCTTAGTGTTATGGAGGTATTTGTAGCTCTCAGAGATTTGAACTTAAACTCTGGGGGATCTGCTCCTGATCCTGCATTTGTTGAAGGGTCATTAGCCTAACATTCTCCAACGTTAGCAATGTCAAATCCAAGGCAGAATGAAAATTGTGCCTGAAAATGAGAATAACTTGGTAGGTGGCCAAAGCTTTGAAATGAATGTTGGCAGTAAAGTGCCCCAAATCGGACCAAATCCGAGTTATGATGATATTTCTAATGAGGATGACTCCGAAAAGGACCTAAATGAATGTGATAACTGAAACTTCTTTTATTATACTTCAATATTTGTAAATGTTCTATATTTTAGTAAAAGATATACATATTTTTTATTAACTTTTTTTTGAAATATTTTACTTATAATTAAAATATTGATTATTTAATTTTCTTATGAAAGGTAGTATATAAATACAAAAAATAAAATAAAATAATAAATTAGATCCTCTTAATCTTAATAACAATTGTCTGTAAATTGGATTAAGTTTTTATCTTTTATTTCAGATAAACTTGTTCAACCATAAAAATACTTTTGTCATTTTTATATTCTATAGAGATGACCAAAAATAAAATCAAGTTAAGAAAAATAAAATAGCATAAATGTTCATGAAATGAAAAACTAATCACTAATAATTTTAGTATTGGTATGTTGTTATTTTAGTATTGCAAAATTTGTATGAAGTGTTAAATATACTTTAAATTTTACAGTGTTGTTCGAAGATGAGACTGACGAGGAGGTAGTGCCTCTTACCTAGGGCTTATCGTTAATACAAACTCAAATACAATCTGAAAGTCAACAAATTGGTCACTATTCAAGTTTAAATTTTCCAGGAATGCAAGTGAATCAGTTAGATGATGCGACCCAATAGGATTAGATAGAGTGAATCAGTTGCATGAAGGCCAGCAATTCCCAAATAACGAATCTGTGCTACTTGCGGTAAAAGACTATAGCATCCAAAAGGGAGCTGAGTACAAGAGATATCAGTCAGATCATTTGAAATATTAGGGGCAATGTAAGCACTTTGGAAGAGGGTGTAATTTGAGCATTCGTATCATATATCGACAGAAGAAAGGACTGTGGGAAGTTAAGAAGTACAACGGGGAACACATCTGTTTGTCCATCGAAATTTCTCAGAAACATTATCAGCTAGATATTCATGTCATCACTGCTAGCATCCATTCTATACAGTTGAAGCTGATCCAACGATTCCTATCAGGACATTGCAGGCCTCAGTTTATTCAAAGTATGAATTCTAGATTTCATACAGGAAAGTATCGCTTGCAAAGCAAAAAGCCATTGTTCGGATTTATGGTGATTGGGAGGACTCGTACAATGAGCTTCCGAAATGGCTACTGGCTAATGGCCACTATACATATCTTCAAAGTGCACTAATCTCCCTAAAACAATTACCTAATCTAATTAAAAATAAAAAATTATAATCGAAAAAATATTAATATCAATAAGCAAGTTTTACTTTTCAGTATATTTAATTAGATAAAATATTTCACTAATACCAAAATATAGATTTTACTTTCCAAAATATTTACTTAACAAACATATTTAACTAAACTAATTAAAACATATGTTTCCTACACCTATTTGTAGATCTAATTACAATATATTATTTACTAAACATCTTTATAGTGTAATCTAACTACAATAACCACTAGTTTAATTAAATTAAACAAACAAAATAAGTTTAAAATGTACCAAACTAAATTTAACATACCATTACAGTAAGTTTCAAATCCACTAAACTAACTTATATAACTAAACTAGATTTACAATTCACTAAACTTATTTAAACAATTATTAAATGATACTAAAAAATAAAAACAGAAGGAAATAAATATATTAATTCAATAAATTTAAAAAAACTTACCTCTACATGAAAATTTGCTGTAATATGTCTAAAATTATCATACCATCTTAAATCATTTTCTACTGTCTCTTTTGGTTTCACTTACACTGCAACACTACTCTCTTCTTTTTTTTTTTTCCACTTTCACTGATCTCGTTCTTTTTCTCTCTTAGATGAAAGAAATTTTTTTGCTGGAATTGGTTAAATCTTCCTTGCCTCCAGCATGCAATATATAGGCGAATATCATGGGCGATCGGACGGTTGAGGAGCATGATTGGTGGATCGTGCGGTTATGAGGGCTCCATCTCGACTGGTGTAATTTTTATGCGCATTAAAATTAATGTAATTTATATCTTTAAAATATATAAGAATAAGATATATGATTATATTACTATTGATATTTAATTTTTTATGAAATTTGACACAAATAATTCTTGTAATAGGTAATTATAATTTGACAGTTAAATTGATAAAAAAAATTATACTGAACGTAACCCATTTATTACATGGTAAAAGTACCCCTAAATTATTTACTTTGACATCAGCGGAATTTTATTTCAAGAGTACACCCCGAATTCGGGCATTTGGATGCATTAACTACCGCTCCTCTTAAATACCAGCTCGAAATTTAAACATTACTAATCAAGATTGCAAATACCACTGGAAGTAAGCTGAACTAGCTCTATCTAACTTGGGAGATGACTCATTTAAATATGTATTGAACCTTTTAATTTAATAAGTTAGTATTTTTATTACAAATACATAGCATTTTTTTTTATATTAATTTACATATCATATACATGATAAAAAAATTATCAAATTATATCTATTATTTATAATCAACACACCGTAATACATATACTAATAAAACATGTGCATATAATGCATAAATATATTTGTGTATACCCATATCAATCCAGCTCACCAACTAATGAGTTGAATATAGTACCGTTCAAGTTTGTCTCAGTCAACAAATAATCTAAAATCGTTAGTTTATGTTTAGTTCAAGCTCAGCTTATTTAACTATTATCTGAAAATGACTTGACTTACTTTTCCACCATAATTTCCAAATAGACCTTCGTAGTTATCTGGGAACCCGTTGATTTAAACCCATGTAATTTGAAATTGATTGAAGCTACTATGCCGTATTTAAAAATAATATGTCATTTGTACTTTTTTCGCGATGTTTATGGCCTATGTGGCATTAATTTGTTTTTAAATCTTATATGCTCTATTATTGATACCTACGTAACATATTAAAAATATGCAGGGTTGGCAAATAGTTTTAGGATATTGAAAATCCATTTGCTGATCGTAGGCCGCCAATCAATAAGTGGGCTTGTTAAAAAAATACTTTTTTTTTGTGTATGAAAATAGTCTTTTTTTTCTCAGGGAATTGGATAAAAAAAATCGTTATGATTTTTAATAAACACAAAGTATTTATTAAACAAAATAGAATAATATGATTTATTCATTCATTAAAAGATTAATCATATTAATTCGAAAAATAAATTCTGATCACCATATAATATTTTTTATTGGAGAATTGTGAGTAAAGTGTGTGTTTAAATAATTATTAGTTTATTTTAAGTTGAAACTTTTTATTCTTTATAATTAAAATTTTAATTCAAGGTTTTCAAAAAAATAATTTTATCTAACAATCAATAGCGAAGCTTAACATGTTATTTTTTGTTATTGTAGTTTAATTAGTTTTTCATTTTATATTGCAGTTAAGTAGTATTATTCGAATAAATCTCACGTGTATTTTGACTAACCCACCTCTACAACATGATAAAAAATAATCCATTCACGGATTTTACTTAATAAGCCCTTGTATTTGCCAAAACTACCCAAGAGGTACGTTAGAAACAGAGGCGGCTCCTCTTGAGCCAAGGGGAGGGAAGCGCTTGCCTGCAAAATTATTTTATTTTTCTAAAATATGGGTATACATTTTTTTGTTTTATGTCTTTTAAAATTTTTTGTTTTGTTAATTTTTATAAATTTTTACTTAATTAAACGCTCAAATACTTTAAATACATAATATATTATGCATAAATACATATCACTTAAATTTTGATTATCAAATATTAATTTTTTTTATTATGATTTATATTTAAATTTTTGGACAAGAATAAAATTAGAATATAAATATTATTCAGGAGGTAAAATAAATTATTAAATATTGACCACTCTCACTTAAAATGGTTCAGCCCCGGGTTGGAAGTAGCAAGCACAGTTTTTGGGTTGGAGCTAGCAATGAAGCACCAACACTGTTGGATTAAATAATACTCCTCTGTTCCACAATAATTATCAAAAATTAAATAATATATATATTACGTAAAACAAAAAAATATCTTGATAGATGCGTAAAATTATATAAGTTGATAAAACTATTCTTATATAGTTATTATTACTCACTTTGATAATTATACTGATTATTTAATTGATACTTTTATATTAAGGATATAAATGAAAGAAATAATAATAATCTAAATATATATATATATTTAAATATAAATAAATCAGCAACTGATAATTATTTAAAAATAGAGAGAATACTAAATATATATTGAAAATGTTAATTACCCGATGAAAACAGGCATTTTAGATGAGAAGGGGAACAAATCCTGCAAATCACCTATTGTCGCAAATTTAATTTTTATTGGGTTTTATTAATGTGTCCTATAAACAATAGTTAAAGCTCAAAGTTTTAAACTTTTGTGGTGGGTTGTATGTGTATTGAAATAGTCATTTTTGGAGGGTTGCGAAGGAACGTAGTCTCTTCCGTCAATCTGTGTTCAGAGCTCCTTCTTTGGCCCTGGATTCTCGGATCCCCATGAGCCTAATGCTGACCAGTTGCTAAGATCGATGCTTCGTCGCGTGAGTATGCTACGTCATCCTCCGTTTAATCATTGTCTGCTCCCACATTGGGTCGGCCAGGGTGAGTGATCTCATTAGCCCAAATAATCTTCATAGTTTGGGCCATAATTATCAACCAAACCCGCCACACATATCTAAGCCCAAAAGTCCAATTTGTGATTTCCAGTTGTCTTATCACAACACATAATAATTGATTCTAGGAGAGATAGGATTCCCATTCAACTAATTTTATAAATAAATTAATCACAGTACAATAATTTTTAATATTTTATTGCTTAGCGAACATTGATTTAGTTAAAATCAACTTTTAAAAACAAAGAAAACAATCATTCATTAAAACAACTGGAGAGCTCATTATTTACACTTTACAGTATGTTAACCAGTGCAAACAGTTCACTAATTTGGCACGTTATTATTGTTTCATGTTTCACGTCAAATGCCAAATGAGCTTTCTATTTGACCTATAAGTCCATGTCATCTCCACCTCCCAAATATATGCACAGCAAAAACTTAAAGAAGCATCAATTTTATCTTCTATAATTTTCTTGCTAATGTCCATCCAACTCCTTCCATCTTCTTTTCCCTTCATCTCGTGTTCTTAACGAGGAGAGGTCAATTTTAAAAACTTTATAATTATCGATACCCATTTTAAAAAGAATATAAGAATTAGCTTAAAAATCATATAAAATATAAGGTCTAAAACATGAACTTAACCTTATTTCTTCGTACATTATATTGTATAACAGAAGCTTATATTACATAGCTGACAATATTCCATATCTGACAGTATGAAATAGGATACAAGCCATGCATGCATATGGTATAAACAACCGATTAATATTACATCATCGAGAAGGTATTCCATATACTTCTCCATTTATTTATGCCTACGATATCTGTCTGCCATGCAGAGCTATACTGCTCAACACAGCATACGGTCTCCGGCTACATACACACAATAACTATAAACATTAGACATATCAAACAGTGATTTTATTTTTTGCTTCAACGTGGCCTACTTCATCATGGCACTCATATATTTATTTCAAAGTGAGGTAAGATGATGCAGAATGGGTTTTGATTGGGAAGGTACCCCAAGCATTGATTGCACACACCCCACACGGCAAGCCAGTGTTCCTTTTGATCCATATGTAACCATTCAATCCCCAGTTTGGGCCCCATGAGTTCTTCACAATCCAATAGTCTTAACCGGTGCCTAATGAACCATAACCCACTATTAACACTGCGTGATTTATGTACGTTGAATCTTTTGGGCAGTTGTGACCATCAAAGATTCCCTAATAAATGGAACCAAGGAAAAAAGAAAATAAGAAGAGAGAGAGAGAGAGAGAGATGATTTGATCTTACATTTTGAATTGCTTAAACTAAAAACATTGATAATATATATAGAAGACTTACAGAATGGTAAAACTGAAAGTCAGTTGCATTCACTAGCACACTAATAGGCTGATTAATAGTGGCGGACAAGAGTGCGATATCGTTTTGAGGTATAGATGAATAATCGTCAATGCTTACTCTTTTTGGAACCTGCATTAATTAGGGGAAACATAAGAATCTCTATATATAGAAAAAATTAAGAGCCGAAGGGGAAATTGAAAATATTTTTGTTTTCCTTTTAATGATGAGAGTAATTGATATACAGAAACGAAACCTGGGAGGCATGGCAGGTGCCCTTCACTGCTGTGCAACAATAATCACTTTCGGCAGCAATTCCACCGTTGTTGATAACCCACTTGTATGCTTCAGTCACCCAACCGCCGTATTGACAACCTAAGTTGTAAGCACAATCGAAAAGCTCTTGCTCAGAGAGGCCGATAAGCTGCCCGGTCACTATCTTATTTATACCTTCAATGGCGCCCGTGGCTGAGAACGCCCAGCAGCTTCCTAATAACAGGTCATGAGAGTTCTATGACATGATGAGTTTAATATATACTTGTTTTATTATTGACATTTTTCGATGAGTTGTGTCATGCACACAACTTTTTCTTGCAATATTTTTATATCCATATCATCTCATCCATACAAGTGTTTTGGATGAATGAATTGATATAAGTGTAAAAATATTAAAAGTTACGTACATAATATTTTTATTTTTCAATAGTGGGTACAGGTTTTTTTTAATATACATATATATAGTGGGTATAGGTTTTTTTTAATATATATATATAACAACGACCGCGCAAAAGCCCTAAAAGAAAACTACGCACTAATTAGTTTGTCATGACAAAGGGCCATACGGTCAGCAAGAAGAGCAAAGGAAATAAAATGGGGCATGCATGGTAGCAAAATAGAGAGCACCCTCATGTTTTCAAATCAATTATATATTTCAAAGGCAACTGAGTCTAACAAAAAAAATGCTTCGTCAAATTAAACCGTAAGAGTTAGAAAACAACGGTCGTAATCAAACAATCATGTTTAGTAACCACGACCACTATAAATGTTCATAACTGATAACGAAATGCCTAGCCTAATTTTTTTTTTTTTTTTACTTTTTTTCACATGATGCCTAACCTAATGTTAGTTAAATATATTTAATCAGTATCTTTTTAACCGAATTTACCATAGAGCAAACAAAAAATACAATGAACACTGTCACACAAAACATAACTAATGTTTGGATTATATTCTAAATTAGAAAGCTCTATCTCAATTTCTAATCTGACATTTTTAACTACAGCTTCACACAAATTAAAATAAAGTGCTGCTAATTATTAGAAACAATGATGCTATTATTGCTATATAATCGTCTTCAACTATTATTAAAGAAAAATGTTAAATATATAATTTTCATCTTACTCCTTAAAATTATATAGGTGACTGAAGTTGAATCTTGATAAAACTTTAAATCTGACTATTTATGTTACTGACTAATCATGAATTATGTTAGTCTCTGATGGGTAAATCCTATAATAAATTATTTGACTAACGTGTGTCAAAATTATTATTTTTAAGGATTATTTTAATTTTTTGATATATATATTTAAGGAATTTATATGAATCATTTATACTTTTAAAGACTAGCGTTACTTATAATTATAAAATTAAAAATTAATTAGTCAAATTTTAAATTTTAGGAACTAAAGGATCAAAATAACTCATATATAGTCAATTTGAATTCGAGTCGGCATTAACTCAATGCAAATTGACTCATACAAGGGATGTTTTGTGAGATTATTGTATGCGGAAATTTTTATTTTCTTTTTTTGTAAACCTCAAGGGGTAGATAGCTATAGAGTGAGAAGAGAGAGAAAAAGTATCTGTAAATTCATATATATTTTGTGAGTAATAAGATAGTGGAATAGATTGCGAGGAAGGAGTTTACCAGTCTCCACAGTTGCACTATTATAGGGAATCTTACCACATGACCGTTGGTCCTTTACTGCAGTCACAGCTCCTCTTTGCCTCAAATCTAAGGATGAGGGAGCATCGGATACGTTTCCGACATCCATGGCTCTGTGCTGTGTGGGCATGTCAAGGTCGAAGTCGTGCAAGTAGATCTCTTGGAACTCCTTGGGACTCCAATCAGCAAACTTGTTCAGAGCAAGAAGGTAGTCAGAAGGCGACGTTCTCTTTGCATTAGACTCCGTGATATACTTCACATTGGACAAAAAAGCCTTAATTTCTTTGCCATCTCTTCCAGGTCACTGTAGGCCCGTCCCTCCTCTTTCTTCCATTGTAGGAACAGTTGGATGGCTTCATCCTGTGGAGGAAGCCTGTCTAGGTTAGGGCCCCAAATGCAGTACTGGGTCAGGGTACTAGAACAGAGGCATATGAATGTAGTGCAGACGAAGAAAAGGAGAAAAAAGAGCTTTGAGGTATGGGAAAACATCATTTGTTCACACTATTGATTGGGTTTTTTCTCAAATGTTTGATCGAGGCGCATTCATCGTTTACTAGCTTCACATATTTATAGTAAGTGAATGGCCAATTGCTTGATGAACAACCCTAGCATGCATCCAGCGTCAGCTCAAGCAATTGGCTAATGTATATGCATAACTATAAACTTGGTACTGCCGTACAGATAAACAATATGCTTAATCTTTATTAATAATATTAAGGAGAGTAACAAATAAAAAAGAAAAAAAAATTAAGAAGAGTAATTTTGTCCACCCTCATTCTTTGAAATTGCTTAGGACCGAAATCTGGACGTACAACGCCAGAGCTCCTCTAAAGTACTGTGACTATACTAACATGGGTAAAAACAGCAACTTCAATAACACAAATCAAAGCAAAACAGCTCATTTAATCCAACCAAAATTGTATTTTATAATTTTACATTAAAAAAAAGTGTTCGTAAATAGAGCCATTTTCCAAATTTAAAATTCCAGGCAAAAACGGTGTGTGCATTCTTCATATCACATGCAAGTAATTTTTAAAATTGATAGGGCCCAAGATAATTAGTTAAATAACAAAAGCCTGACTAATTTCTTTTGCTTTGTTACAAAGAACTTATGAAAGTTTACGTATGACCCACGAAAATGATTTAACTCTTTTGTCACTACCCAACTTGGTAGTGCATATGCTTTTATACTTTAACAATTGCAGGTTTTTCAAGCAAACCCAGTTTAAGAAGAATCCTGCGGCTTGTATTGATTGAAAATCCTAAGATTAAGATTGAGTTTCGTTGACTCATTCAATTTTTTCTTTTTTGTTTTTTTTTTATTGACCAACGACTCAAATGGTATTCATATGTACCAACCTATTTGCCTAAAAGAAAAAACTGTAACAATAGAAAGATTGGTTCTTGTTATGGATATATCATGTTTCAGTCTAGTCAATATCATCTCATATCGATCTTGTTATCTGCAAATTGAGACGATAACGTTTTTCGTTTATATATATATATATATATTCATGTGTGTGTATTCACTGTGAATAAGTCCAATATATACTGGAGTAGTGTTATTTATATTCACATTTTATGAGACACCAGGCTGATACACTTTTATTTATTATTGAATGTGATGTGGGTCCCAAACTAAATGGGTTCTACACCCCATCCAATGATAAATAGGAGTGTGTCGATATGGTGTCCCACAAATGGGTTCTATATGTTTTTCGTTTATATATATATATATATATATTCATGTGTGTGTGTATTCACTGTGAATAAGTCCAATATATACTGGAGTAGTGTTATTTATATTCACATTTTATGAGACACCGGACCGATACACTTTTATTTATTATTGGATGTGATGGGTCCCAAACTAAATGGGTTCTACACCCCATCCAATGATAAATAGGAGTGTATCGATATGATATCCCACAAATGATGAATACAAATAACATTCCTCTACGTACTATGGTTTTCGTGTAAATTTTATAATGGTAGTCACACTCTTTGTGAATAAGTCCAATATATACTGTGGTTTTCGTGTAAATTTTATAAAGGGAGTCAATCGTTTTCTTCATCAACCTTAATCGATGAAAGCTTTGTTGGTTATAATCAGCTGTACTTTGATTTTTGTTTTTCTCCAAAACATCCAATGGATTAATTTAGAATGTACGTCCCTTCAAACGAAATCTCAAAAGACTCTACTATTATATTATAACAATTAACAAGTGTGCCTGCTACAGTAGTGATCCCTTAAGACTTTTCTACATGATAATTTTTACAACTAGCATCTTTTTCTTTTGGTCATCGAACAAGGCATGTGTAAACATCACGTTTTGTTCAAAAAATTTTCTTGTATGTAAACAAAATGATAGCTAGAGAAGAAAATAAGGAAAAGTGAAGGAAATTAAAGAAGATAGGCGAGATAGGAGGAAATGAGCACATTACATAACCCACAAAGAAAGAAACAACCTCTATGCATTCACCAACAGCATTACATAATAAAATTTCCATAACTCTTCCATTAATATCAATAAGATTGCATAATAGATGGGACAAATTATATTGACCTTCCTTGATGTTTAATAAAATTCATTCGACTCTCCTCTATTTATAAATTTTGATCGAGAAGTCCTTGAATTTGTAATATCATTATATCACCTTCCCATAAATTTGTGAAATTATTACACCAGTTTTCCTTCTATTCCACAATAAACAATGTCTCTAATGGAGGTAAGTATTATTTGGATAAAAAAAAAGTCCACCAAGTTAATATAATTTATCCAAATAAGTTTTGTTATGCCACCAAACATGGTCGATTGGAGTAGCTGACATTCCTTCCTTTAAATTAATGGTATCAGTTTCGAGTATTGGAAACGGAGTAAACACTGCTAGAAAAGTTAAAACCCCTTTATATAATTTCATATGCTTGAACATAACCAATGAAAAACAAAATTAAAAAAAAAAAGTCATGCGAAGAACAACAAAGACAAAATATCCCTCAAATCCTTCAGTGTGTACCTGCTCAAGTGCCTAGATGGTCATCATTTATGAAGGGAGCACTGCCTAATTCAGTGATGGTTAATGCTCTGGTTTCAATTCTGCTTTGAGGTAATCTATTCTTTCTGGTTGATATAAGTATTCGGGTGTACTTCAGGGTAATGCTTGCAATGTTCAACTCTGGCGAACAACAATATTATGTTTAGAGTATTTTACTCATGATTGTATAGGCTTGTGCTCATTGATTATTGTGGTCAGTGATTACAAAACTGCAAATGTGATTATTTTCCCCTGAACTAAGTAAGTTCTACGCATAATGGGTAGTAAGGTTCTTATCCTTCGTGTTCATTTTCATCCATACTTGAATATTTGGGGAGTTTGCTTGAATTTTATTAAATTGTATGAGTTTCTTCAATATATATATATATATATTGTCAAGAAAGGATTTTCTGCAAATTTTGAGTTTGTATAGTGTGTTTTAATTAGCTTCATTCTTTCCTTGTTTTTCATCTTCAGATACTTTTGCCTCTCACTCTCTCAAATCTCTTTGCCATCTCTTCTAGGTCTCTGTAGACCTTCCCATGCTCATTCTTCCATTGTTGGAAAAGTTGGATGGCTTCATCCTGTGAAGGAAGTTTGTCCAGCTTTGGGCCCAATATTGAGTACTGGGTTGGAGTTGGGGTACTTGAAGAGAGGCATATGAAAGTGGTGCAAATGAAGAAAAGGAGAAAAAAGAGCTTTGAGGTGTGGGAACTCATCATTCGTTCACACTCACTATTGATTGGGTTTATCAAGTGTTTGATGTGCATTTCCCTGTATTAGTATCACGTATTTATAGTAAGTGAATGGCCAATAGCTTGATGAAAACCCTAACATGCAGCGGCAGCTCAAGCAACTAACTGATGAATCAATGAATTATTTTTGCAACTTGCCACGTTTACGTTGTGAATTAATAAACTTAGTGCATGTACATAATGTGCTTAATCTTAATTTATATCCATGATGAGAGTAATTTTGTCCACCTGAGCCCTAAAGGGACATGAATTAGACATAAATTCCAACAAACTTGTAGGAGTACTTGTGATCGTATATGGCTGAACTTGTCATTTCTCAGCTAGTTTTCTATGTTAGATAATTTATTATTGATTGAGGATTAATTTGTTTCTGTTAGTACATGAGTCACCTTGTGATAATTGTATAATCAATTTTGGTTTCGGGTCATATTTCCTTTCGCCCATACTATCGACAAATTATTTTCCTGCTTCTCATCATTTTTCTTTTCAGATAAATAATAAGTTCGTGGAATTCGAAATGCTTTAGTTAATGTATGGCCTTACGAGTTGAATCGATTTTTTAACGTATAGCTCAATTCCATGGTTTAAGATTTTAGAATTTTTTTTATATAGTGGAACTATATATATGCTTTAACGGTTTGTTTGCAAAACCTCGGACGTTTAATGTTAGACTAGTCAAATGTGTGGGGTCCAGCCGGTAAGATTGAAGCAGCAGCGGAAGAAATTTTCCCACGCATAAACAGTAAAATTACTGTTCACGCATGATGATGTCAGTGCTGACATAAGAATTTTCAATGTGTGAACAGCGAACTGTTCACGAAGAGTTCGGTACTGAAGGAGTATTTTCAACGCGTGAACAGTAAATTAATTATTATGCACGCGTTAAGCTCCCTCAATAAATAGAGGCATTTGCTCAGTTGATGCATCATAAGCAGCAACGGAGATACAAGCTGCATAGAGAAAAAAATACACAGAGCTTATGTTATTTTTTTGAGAGTGAGAGGAAAATAGAGAGTGTGAGTAAATCCCAGAGAGTGTAGGGTGTGGGTATATACACCAGGAATATTTTTTGGGTATCATCTTTATTACTCCTTGGTACTGCAAAAGTGTAGTATTTGAATAGGAGGGTTCTCACCGGGAAACACTATATTTACCTCTTGGGTTGGAGAGTGTGGAAAGGGTATTGTGTAATTATTCTGAATATAGTGGAATATTTTTCGGAGTTTGTCCCGTGGTTTTTCCTCTGTTATTTGGGGGTTTCCACGTTAAAAAATCGGTGTGCATATTTCTTGACCTGTTTTGGTGGCGTGAATAGTGACGTGGGCCCACCGAATTTACTATTCACACGAATAGTGATACGGTTGCTGTAATCGTGAATAGTAATCAACGGGTCCCACTGTGAATTACTATTCATTCTGATATTTATTTTTCGTTGCGCTGCGCCGATTGGTAGATTTAATTCTATCGGACTTATTTTGGTACTCATTATCACATATTAAACATCATTTAATTACACTGTGAATCAGTCTCTGAGCCTATCAAAATGTATATTTGATTAGTGAAAGTGGATTTTTTTCTAAAATTAAAGTCAAAGTGGATTATAATGAGGAGAGAGTTTGATATAATTCATAAATCATAAGATTTAAAGGGTTAACAAAAACTACAAAACTATCTTAGTTGACAAAACTATCCTTATACATTATTACTCATTTTAATAAATATAATAGTTACTTAATTAATACATTAACAGTAAGGGTGTAAATGGATAAAAAAAATTAATACTATCTAAATAGTTTAAATGGACAAATATTTTGAAATATCAAAAAGTTAAAAATTGATAGTTATTGTGAAAGGGATGGAGTAACATTAATAATTAATTGTTTATATTCCATCCCTTTCAAAATATCTTTCAATTTTAGATAAAGATAGAGATTAGGAGAAATAATAAATAATATTAATAATTTAGTAAAATATAGTGAATAGGCTAATGTATCCCAATATATTAATTAATATAACATATTAATATTAATTGAAATGCTTTGAAAATATAAAATTAATTATAAATAGTATTGGAAAAAATTAATACTTTATTAAAATGTAAAGTTGACATATATTTTAAAATATAAAGTTATATGAAAATAGATAAATATTCTAAAAAAAGGGAATAACATCTAGTTTGACATTTGAAATTAAGTATGGGATTGAAATTTATTCCAATTTCCATATATATATATATTTGACGTATCATATATTAAAAATTTAAATTATAATTCAAGATGTAGTTCCACGAAATTAAAAAAATACTTAGACCCTTGTCTGTAATACTTCAATTTGAGGCACACTTTTTAACTTTTATGAGATGACCAACGTTGGACTTGGTCCAAAAAGTGAAGGGACCAACCAGTTGTGAGTAGCACGGTTTAAATATCTTGAATCCATAACCCAACATTGTGGGGAAATAAATGGAGAGAAACTATAAGATTAAGTCAGGAGGATAAAATGGATGAGTGCTTTAGTTGTTATGTGTGATTTAATTAAAAAATATTATTAAAATTTAAGGGAAAAATTTACCAACACTGATACTGTTGTATGAGAATGATGAATGTCAGACATTAAAAAACCAAGAAGGAAAATAAGTTTAATGTTACATAGATGGGGATATTATATTAAATTAATGGAGATAGGACTATAAATGAATGTATTTAAGGAAAAATGGTCCATAGAATTTCATATCAAACAAATTTGGTATGTGTGGTAAAGACTTGTAAAAGTCTCAGTTATTAGGAGAGTTGATAAGATAAAAAGAATAATGAAATAGTTAGAAATAAAGAGATGAACTCATGTATACTATTTTTTTTTTTAAGTTTTTCTGAATATTCAAAAATATCTATAATTAGTAATCCTTTTAAGATAGGAGTTTAAGAGATAAATCTCTTATCACGAAACATTTTTCATATGCTATTTAAACCACTCAATAATAATTCATGTTATACGTTCCTTTTTTTTATTTATTTATTTCTAACACATTGAAAGGTACAAAATTTACGTTAATATATAATTGAAGTCGTTATCCACATGTTGGCAACAACTTTATATATTTTACGTTGCTTCTAATTCTTGAATGGACAAAAAATCACTCTCGATATGATCACCATGAATTAAGATTAAGCACACGCATTGTTTTTTCCATGCGAGGTTTAATCATTCAAAAGGTGAATATTGTTGCTTGAACCGGCACTGCTTGTTGGGATTGTTCATGACAAATTACCATTGATCTTTTTGCTATAAATATGTCAAAGTAATGATTTACGAGGAATGCCAACAAAACATTGGGGTTAACTCCATCAATAGTTTGAACAATGATGGTGGTTTCCCGTGCCTTAAACCTATTTTTCCTCTTCTTCATCTGCACTATATGCCTCTCTTCTAGTTCTAGTTTCCTAACCCAGTTCTCCATATTGGGCCCTAACCTGGACAAGATTCCTTCACAGGATGAAGCTTCCCAGTTATTCCAACTATGGAAGAGAGAGCATGGGAGGGTCTACAAAGACTCAGAAGAGATGGCAAAGAGATTTGAGATTTTCCTATCCAATTTGAAGTATATCACTGAGTCTAATGCAAACAGAAGGTCGCCTTCTAGCTACCTTCTTGGTCTGAACAGGTTCGCAGATTGGAGCCCCAAAGAGCTTCAGAAAACCTACTTGCGCGGCCTTGAGATGCCCAAAGACCGAGGCACAAAGATGAATGACCCATCTTGTGATCTTGCGCCTCCGTACTTGGATTGGAGATTAAATGGTACTGTGACTCCAGTTAAGGACCAACGTGATTGTGGTAAGTGAAAGCCTGTTGCTTCTGCAGTATTTAGCGCTATGGTGGCAGCAAAATTTATGATGGAATACAAGATATTAATTGACATTACATGCTATAACAATAATTATATATATATATATATATATATATATATATATGAGTAATACTACACATACATAAAAATATATATAAAATCTTTTATAGAAATTATGGTGATTGTTGAATGAAATGAAGTAACATGATGACTTACTAACTTATTTTAAGACTAATAATTATGCTACATTATCTTTGAATATAAAATTCTCAATAAATTTATAGTTATCTAGCATTTTTTTAATTATATTCGCAATTTATATAGCAAGGGAAGTATATTTTAAGTGTGTGTTACTTCTATATGTATTTTATTAATGTACGTATCGATCCAAAAGATACAAGGCTCAAACCCTAAATCCTAAAATTACGTGCTTAACACCCAAAAAAAAAAAAGAAATTTATGCACTTAAGGCTCAAGTGCTTATGTTTAAAACGTTATAGTACACCATATATTTTATACCATTTTTTAATAATAAAATAGAAAAACGTATAAGTAATGCACTTTTCTCTGTTTCTATGTTCTGTAAACTAGAAAAGTGCAACTCAACGTCACCTCACATTAGTCTTTTGTGTTTTGCGATAATTTATATTTCTCAGCAAGCTGTTGGGCGTTCTCTGCCATCGGTGCCATTGAAGGAATGAATGCATTAGCCACAGGGAAGCTCATCAGCCTTTCCGAGCAAGAGCTTGTGGATTGTGACCAAGTGAGCAAGGGCTGTCGCTGGGGATGGGTGAATGCAGCATTCGATTGGGTTATAAGCAATCATGGGATTTCTTCAGAAGACTCTTATCCATATACAGCAAGAGCTAGTACCTGCTTAGCCTCCAAGGTCTCTTTTATTTGAATTGCTTCCATCACTTGGATTTTTGAGTAATAAGATCCTGATCCCCTCTATTCATTTTTTGACCTTGTTTTTCCCTGGCCTTTTTTCTTGGAGTAGAAGCCAAATAATGTAACCATTGATGGCTATGAACATGTAGCACAATCAGACAGCGGACTCTTGTGTGCTACTGCTAAACAGCCAATTAGTGTGTGTCTATATGTAACTCAGGGCTTTTTCCATTACCACTCTGTAAGTCGCTTACATGTTATTGATGTTAATTTATCTACTTAATTCATCAAAACATAAGATTTGACCATCATATATATTTTTTCTCTTCTTTTCTGGCTTGATCACCAGGGAATCTATGATGGTCCTAACTGTCCAGTGAATTCCACGGATACAAATCACTGTGCGGTAATTGTGGGTTATGGTTCGGAAAATGGTAAAGATTATTGGATCATGAAAAATTCGTGGAACTCAACATGGGGAATGGATGGTTATATGTGGATCCAAAGGAACACGGGTTTAATGTATGGGGTGTGCGCAATCAATGCCTGGGCTTATAGCCCAACCAAAAAACCCGCAGCATCATAATTGGAGTAATGATGAGCGCCTAGAAGCGGACCGAAACATGGGTTTTTGTTGGTCTCTATTAGCTAAACATCCTGCATTGTCTGACCCCGAAAAAATCTGCGTTGTTGTTTTGAATATGTGAGTTCTCCAAAGTATACAAAGGTTCTAATTTAGGCATCATTCATTAATAAGTGGACAAATAATAAGGTCCCCGCCACCCCGCCCGCGGGGAATTAGTTTACCACGGCAATTCTTGTATACTTATTCTATTCTATAATTCTTCATTTATATTGAATTTAATCATCTTGATCATTAATTTATACTATATTATATTGATGATTATGCGTATCAAATTTCAAAAAAATTGGACAACAATAACTATGTAATCTATTAATCGATATTTACTTTGCAAAAATGTATTATCCGTCAAAATGAAATGAAACAATAAACTATTAAATCATTTTCAAATTGTATAAAACTTTATATAGTTGATCTACACAGTAGAAATTTTAAATTTAATGGTTGGACTGATGTAATTTTATGCTTCGAAAAAGTTATTTGATGGAATAAATAAGTTAAGACTTACTCCTGGAGTAATCATATATATATATATATATATATATATATATATATATATATATATATATATATATATATATGTCCGAGATCTTCCTTTCGGAAATTCTTGCTAACGCCTCAAGCCAATAGATCTCAATGAGTTATTCGGTCACGCAGCGGTAACCATAATGCTCCGTATTCTTCTGTTACAACAAAGAACAAACTGTACATCCAAAGCATTTTTGTTTTATACGCCAGTTCAGGTTCTTCAATATAATGAATTAATTTCTTACAAACAATGCCACATAGACTAAAAAATAATGCTAATTCATAATAACTAATACACGCTATGTTAACATACGAGTGAAATATGGTTTGGGGATTTAAAATTTTGTTATATATAAATACATTAAGATACTCAATTTTTATTGTAACCCAGTTAAGGACTTCGACTATAATTGAAGCAGGAAATAATAATAATAATAATAATAATAACTTATAAAATTGAGATAATTGAAGCAGGACATAATAATAATAATAATAACAACTTATAAAATTAAGATATTGAGCATATTAAATATTACAGAATAACAATATTCTAGTCTTAACATATTTTTAGATCACCTCTCATCAGAATATTGTTATTGGTGATATTTAATGTTCAATATCTCAATTTTATAAGTAGTATTATTTCCTACTTCAATTTTTAATGACATAGTTAAATTGTTGAAAAATTTGATACTTCTTTCTTTTTTTAAAAAAAAAAAAAGTTTTGACAACACCATAGAACTTTTCCTATGTCAAGTTGCAAATTCAACTTGCTTGAGCTGACGCTACATGGTAGGGATGCCCGTCAAACATTTCGCCATTAACGTACTATAAATAGGGTTTTTTACAAAACATCATAACAATTGACAAAACACAATCAATATATAGTTTGAATAAATAATGATTTCCCTTACCTCAAAGTTGTTTTCCCTCTTCTTCATCATATGCACCACATTCATATGTCTCTATTCAAGTTCTAGTATCCCAACCCAGTACTCCATATTGGGACCTAATCTTAACAAACTTCCTTCTCAGGATGAAGCAATTCAACTATTCCTGCATTGGAAGAAAGAGCATGGGCGGGTCTGTATAGGCTTACAAGAGACGGCAAGGAGATTTGAGATTTTCCTGTCCAATGTGAAGTATATCACGGAGTCTAATGCTAAGAGAAGGTCACCTTCTAGCTACCTTCTTGGTCTGAACAAGTTTTCTGATTGGAGTGCTAAGGAGTTCCAAGAAATCTACTTGCACGACTTTGAGATGCCCACAGATAATAATGACACGAAACTTACTAATGACTTAACTTGTGCAGCACCTTCATACTTAGATTGGAGGGAAAAGGATGTTGTAACCGCAGTTAAGGATCAAGGAAGTTGTGGTAAGTTTGCAAGTGTTTATTACATGATTTCTAATTAATGTATTGGTGAGTGGAGTCTTTTATTTGTTTTTTGAGGATAGCAATAATATTGCTGATAATTAATATGTTGTTATATTTTAGGGAGCTGTTGGACATTCTCGGCCACGGGTGCCATTGAAGGAATAAATGCAATAGCTACAGGTGAGCTTATTAGCCTTTCTGAGCAAGAGCTTTTGGATTGTGAGCCTGTAAGCCATGGTTGTGATGGAGGATGGGTCAATAAAGCATTCCATTGGGTTATAAGCAATGGTGGTATTGCTTTGGAAGCTGATTATCCATATAAAGCAAAGAAGGATGCCTGCCAATCGCACAAGGTCTAGTTTGTATCATTGGCTTCTATCATTGAGGAAACAAATATTATTTCTCTTTGTTCTGGTGCTGAGTTTGTTTTCCTGTTTTTTTCTGGAGCAAGATTCTAAACAGTGCAACAATTGAAGGTTATGGGCATGTAGAACGATCAGACTATGGACTCTTGTGTGCTACTGCTAATCAGCCTATTAGTGTGTGTCTTAATGCAACCGACGTTCAATTTTACCGTTCTGTAAGTCTCATATACTATCAATGCAAATTTATCTAATTATTGATTTAAAATATATTTCAAGACTAAAGCATCACTTTTTTTTTTTTTTCTAATTTTCCTTTGGCACCATAAACAGGGGATCTATGATGGTCACAACTGTCCACGAAATTCTGCTTATTCAAATCACTGCGTGTTAATTGTGGGTTATGATTCTAAAGAGGGGGAAGACTTTTGGATTGTAAAGAATTCGCGGGGAAAAGACTGGGGATTCAATGGTTATATATGGATCAAGAGGAACACTGATTTACTACATGGGGTATGTGGAATCAATGCCTGGGCTTATAACCCAATCAAAAGATCATTCAACATCGTGGAACCAACTGTTAGTTTCATGTGATACACAACACTGCAATAATCACAAGCGCCTGGATGCAAGGTAAAGCATAATATTTCTGACCATGTTTCTCACTATCTAGCATTTTCCAATAATGTTAGATGCTGTGTATTTTTTTATTCTAACCGTTTATGCTCTAGAACAAATTTTAAAAAAGTTACAGTAAAGATTATGAGTTTAATTTGAATACATCGTCATTATTAAATAATCATATATTCTCGTATCAGCAAAAATATTTAACACAACTACCTAAAACTTTCTTATATTGTAGTGCATAATAAACTCTAAGGTTATAAATAGTTTTTAAATATACTATATACTGAGTCTGAATCCAAAATAACAGAAAAGGTCAAGACTTCTAAAGGTAATCATGATATTACATTTTGGGGGAAAAAATAATATTAGGATTTTACTAATCAGAGCACCAGTGAATGTTGATGCATAACACCTAATGATGATGCTAATCCCATGTTGAATGTTGATGCTCCCTATGGGTCAGCGTAAAAAAACCTATTCATGTGCATGTCAATTGGATCAATTATGCATAACTCTAGCAGGTATTTTAAGTTAAAAACTGTTGAAAGTGTCCTACAACAGCTGCCTACGTGGATGTTTTATCCAATTTTTAGAAGTTTAACTTTCTGTTGCTTAAGTCCTAGTCTTTAGGAGTTGCTGATTCTGTTTTATCAGATTAGAATGTTGTTAGTCATGCCTAAGAATAAGGGATATTCTGTTTTGTATGTTTGACTCTAGCTCTATTTAAGAGAGCAAATGAATAACAGTTAAGTATCCTTCCATAAAACATATTTGTTCTTCTGCTTTTATTTTACTTTAATAACAACAAAAACCAATTTAGTACAACATAGTCTTCATAATTTCTCACTGTCACAAGTATATAAAGGGAAAAAATTCAAAACGAAAGAAGACTAGTTTATTGGCTAGTTTGAAAATTCTTGGTCTAGCAAATGCTTCAGTCTCAGCAATCAGGCAGCTGAGTATATATGAAAGCCGTGTACTTGTATCTTTTAGTGGCCTGCACCAAATGGCTCGACCGCAAAGGTTTTGGTAATTCCAGCTAAACTCTTGAAGTGAATCTTCCCAATGGATGGCTTATCTACTGTAATTTCATTGACAGGAGGCCAAAGCATAGGCTCCTTAGCCTTCACCCCCTTGAGCTTCTTGATTTTGTTCTTCAGAACATAACCATTGATTTCAATATCAAAACTCACCAGCTTGCTAATCAATTTGAAGTTGTGTCCAACCTTCTTCTTTTGCAGGATCCACATGTAACTAGTGCTTCTAACAAATCCAACTTCGATCACATCAGCAAGAGGAAGAAGTCCCAGTGGCAGTCCAAACACTACAAAAAAATAAGTAAAAATTGCGGCGATTTTCTTGGTAAATTAGAGCGGTTATAACCGCCATTTTTCTCAGGTAACGGCGGTTATAAAAAAACCGCTGCAATCACCTTGTATAATCGCCATAATTCAGGTAAATTGCGGCGGTTGAATTATGGCGGTTTCAAACCGCCGCAATTTGTGGTAATGTTTTTTTAAAAAATATTAATCATGGCGGTTTGTAACCGCCACAATTTGCAATGAAATATTTTTGAAAAATTTTTAAACATATTTATTACAATTTTAAACTACCATAATTGCAATACCAATTTTTTAAAAAAAGTTTCAATAATCATGCAAAATAAAAGAAAAAATAAATAAATTGAAAATTTTAAGTACTAAAATAACTATTAGCTTTAATTACTTCAAGAAGAGTTTACTATTCCAATCCATAGAAGCAATAGAAAAAAAAATTAATAGCCTAATAAAATATAGCATATAAAACTCTAGCATAACAAAGAAGGATTAGTGATGATCTAAGAAATGAACTATTTATTACAACAATTTTAAGCTAAGTCATATACAACTCATTCTCAACATCTCTATTGCTCCCTAAAATAAAAAATAGTAATAAATCTAATCAAGGTGAAGACGGTAGACTTGCAATAAATCAAGGCAAAGACAATAATCTAGCATCTTGATGTCAATTATGCTACATAATTAATATAAGTCTTAAATTCAACACCCCCAAACTAACCACATATATATACAGATTAATCAACACTCGCAAACTTGAACCAAACAATGTCCTCATTGTTTAACAAAAACAAGAAAATAAATTGGAAATTTGAAAGAAAAGATAAGAAAGAAAATACTCAGGTCCATGCCAGCCAAGTTGCGCCCTTAGTTGAATCCTCAAATTCCTTATCTGCAAATAGTCAAATAACCAAGCTCATACGGCAAAGACATTTCAACCTAGCAACATAATGTTAAACAGAAGGAGAAGCTAGGAAGCTGAAAAACCAAATACAAGCACACCATACATGAACATAAACTGATAATCAAGAACCAAAATTCACAAGCAACTCCAGCAAGTACCAATCAGACAACAACCAAGCAAAAATAATCACATAAAGGAAATAGGATGTCACCATAGTAACTAAATAGAAGAGAACTAACACCATAGTACAAGAACATGACAACCAGCCAACAAAAGGGAAATTAAGAAAAAACCTCGATCTTATGATTAGATTCAAAACGGTCACTTGTGTAGCATTTGAATAATAGGGACAATTGCTGAATTCAAATGAAAACAATGCATAACAATCACAATTACCTTGTCAATGGCTGGAGCTACCAAGATCAAAGTCCATGGTGTAATCATACTCAATGGTTGGAATGACAGAGGCCATAAATTTCAAGAACAAGAATAGGTACTTACATAAATACTTATCCGTCATTATATCACCTCATATATAAAGCAGCTACTACAAACAGGTATTGCAACTCGTGAAGTAGTCCTTTTTATTGAAGGGCTGTATAAAATTTAAGAAGATAGTGACAACTAGCTAATGCAAAATCACTGCTCAACACCAAGTGTGCCAGATAAATTCATGCTAGGCAAATTGTTAAGCTCACCACTACAAGCAATAAAATGAGACCATACTAAATCAAATGAAGGTGAACCATGTAGGAAAAACTTGAAAAAAAAAATAAATGGAATAAGAATGAACTCATAACAATGGTTAAGAAAACTTTTCATACTCACTATATACATGACAAGCACTTAATTTGCGATATTCACAGTATGTATACCAATATTCTTTCTTTCCTCTGTTGCTAACTTCATCCACGACACATACTTTGCTTTAAGTTTAGCATTGACACTCATCCTTCGCTTCAAACACCGACAAAATCAATATGGTCTAGCTAAGGAGTAATGACCAAAACAAAGAGACAATTGAAAACATTCAAAGCAGAGCAACACCTCACAAACCTAAATTAAAGCCATCATTTTCAAAATTACTTAGTAATTTCACAGAATTATAGTTCAACCTTCAAAAGCTTAACATAACATTAAAGCCTTCTAAGCTTTCTATTGTTTGAAGGCCAACCGAGTTGGAAACAATATGGCAATTTGAGAAGGTACAAAAAATTCAACCAAACCATATTTCCAGCAACCATTGCCCCGTCAACAAACAAATCAAACCTAGCCAAACCAAAACCAAAAATTCAACCAAAAAATCCTAGTCCAGACAAATACACATCAAATCAAAATTCATCAGTTCATCATCAACAATCCATTACAATACAGTTTTAGTGCAATACCAAACATAGATTTTCATTTCAGAAAATTAAAAAGGAAAGCAAAAAAGGGAAACTGAAACTGAAAAAGGAACCACCGTGAGGGGGCCGCCTCATCGCCTCTGGCTGGAGCTTCCCGCGGTTGCTCCACCGATCTCTTTGCTGAACAGCTGATCTGCACCGCCCTTCGTCCTCCGCTGCCGCAAAAGCCGTCGCGCCTTCCCCTCTTCCCCAATCTCTTCGCCATCATTACCTACACCTAAAAATTTCCACTCCATGTCATAAACCAAGATTCAAAAATATTTCATCAAAAAGGAAACCAAAAAAGAAAAGAAAAGAAAATAGAAGCAGAAAGAAAATCGACGGGGCGGATGTCACTACTGCCACCGTCAACATCACCGTAGCCATCTCCCTTTGGTCGCCTCCCCTACCGCCGCTCATCGCCAACACCGCTTGCGTGGTCTCCGGCACCGGCTAGCTTCCCCCTTCCTTGCACATTGGCCGTCACCTTTCTCGGGCTTCGGTTCTCTCTCGGCCGTGAAACCTTCGCCAGTACCCTCTTTCTGCATTCGGCCTCGTGAAGATCGGCCCACCGCCAGCTCCGATCCCGGCCGCCTTCTCTCCGATCACTGGGCGGCCTCACGCAGCACCCCTCCACTGCGATCCCTCTCTCTAGCTCACTGGCCGATCTTCTCTCTCCCCCTTTTAGTTTCTCACACTCTCTCTCTTTGCTTCTCTCTCAGACTCTCTTTCCCTTGGTTTTTCTTTCTTTTTAGTGGGTGTGTGAATGAATTAGTGATAGGCTGTGTGTATGTGGTACGCGTGCGTTAAGGGTGAGTGTGTGTGTTTGAGTGTGTATATTGTGACAGTTTTAAAGAACCGCCCCTATTTACTCCCATTAGTTTCATGTAAATTACGGCGGCTAATAAAACCTCCGTAATTTACTGCAATTATGGCAGTTTTAAGGAACCGCCCTATTTTCTTTGCCATAATTTTCATAATTTTTTGTAGTGACTTTCAAAATGGAGATTGCCAGTTTGATTCCCTCTGCATGGCCCTTATCAATAGCTGCCTCATCTTTCTCCGCCATTTTACCTTCTTGTTCTGTATTCCTATATCTCGATGGAAGTATCTTTGGGTTGAGATGGGTTCAGGTGGCTGATTCAATTGCTTATTACATGTACTGAGTGGCACACCTGCAGGTGACAGACAGAATGGAGAAACCAAGACGATTAGCTTTGTGTTAACCATCAAAAGTTTTCCTAGTTGCATTTTTTAGCGGGCCCTCATCCTTATTTGTATGTCTTAGCTTGTTTTGTGGTAATTGGAGCATTGAAAACAATGGATTTGAAGAATGTAATTTATCCAAGACGGTGTTAAAAGCTGCATAAGGAGGAAAAGATCTTCCAAGTTCCCAACATGTCAAATTTTCTTTAGTGCTTTAAGCCTGAGGCGCCCTCTGTTCTGGGACTATATATCGATTGTTGTGCTCGAGAAATTTACTGATACAAAGCAGATGTGGTAGTTATAAATGGGAGCTCCAGTCAAGAGTGTAATGATCTGTCGCCAATAAGCACAGCAACAGGGCTTGTTAGGCAGGAACACTCTCAACCTTCTTCGTTGATTGGAGTTGTTTTCTCGGAGTAATTGTTTGTCACGTTGGGCTTTCCGACATATTGTTCAAAGATAATAGATGTATTAATGCTATACACTATACACTGTATACCCACATATCCAACGTTGTTCTTTTAATCCCTACGTGGTTGTCTTTTTCTAAACTGCCAAAAAAACGATTAAATAATGAAGGAGCGGACAAATGAATTGTGGTGCAGTGGATGGGTTTGATTACCAAGGTCCAGCCTCCGAGCACCAGCACACTAGTTGTGGTTGTAGTTGTAATGATAGGTGGGGAATCTTGGCAGCATATGATTGGTAGGTAGAAGCTAGCCAGCCGGGGTGACGCACTTGACTCTTACCCAACTCACACCCACGACAGGTGACCGCACAATCCATTTCACTCAAAACCATCATTTTGTTCTGTTTTCATTCATTGACGCAGCCCCATTTTTTTTTTTTATTATTGAAAAACAATTAACATTAAGACCACGCAGAAGGCTTTATGGCCAGGATTTAAGGGGGGAAAAAAATTATATATCTTTAAAACGTCGGCGGGTAACGTTTTATTTGTTTTAGAACTTAATTCCTTAAATTTAGTGTGAGAAATAAATTAATTTTTTAAATTTAAAAAAATTTATATTAGTCTCTTAAATTTAATAAATAGAAATAAATTGATTTTTCTATCAGATTATTATCTGAACTATTAATATAAATGTCTATATATTCTGTTAACTTGTTTATATATACCGTTAATTTTCACAGTGAGTCATAACTTGCTATATTCCTTTGTTGTGCGCAGAATAAATGACAACTTAAAGTTAAAATCTTTCTTCTGAGCAAATAGTTATGGTGAGAGATAAGATGAAGAAGGTATAAACGATTTTGTTTAAGGGAATAAGACAAGTTAGGACCACTATAAAAATTAATAATATATGTAAACAAGTTAACATTACATGTAAGTAAGCTAACATGATACAGATCAGATGACAAATTTACAGAGGAACTAATTTGTCCATATTTTTGAAATTTGAGGGACTAACATGAAAATTTTTAAATCTAAAGGACTAATTTATCCCCCACTATAAATCTGAGGGATTAAATCGGATTTTAGTCCTTGGTTTATTTAAGACTTAACATTTCAATTATAATTAAGAATGAGGCTCACTTTGATTTATATATTTATTCTTCATTATTTTAAAAAAATGAAAATAAATTTGAATAAGAAATGTTTATATTAATGGCAAAATTTACTATTAATTGTGACCCTACATAAAACAAGAAATTATTTAATACAATTTTAATTTTTGAAAAACAAATATAAAAGTTCATATAAATTTGTAATATCCTAGTTTTAAATAAAAAAAAGTTAGAATTTCTTTTTTTTACTAAGAAAAGTGTCAGTTACCCTTATCTGTCACTCCAGGTCTTAAATTTCACTAAGTCTGAATCCTACATACTCTAGAGGACTATAAGATAAAACCATATTATTGAAATCAAAAGTACCAGTAATTGTCCCCAAAAGAAAAATAAGTCAAAGAGTTATTTTTAATGAATTTTATAAAACCTTTAAAAGTTTTGTTTTTGATCTACAATTTTAGAAAATCTTGAAAATTTCTGGATTTGAACTAATACTTAAAATTTGGATTTTGATTTGTTGAAATTTCAAGTTTTTTTATATTTTATTTGAATCCAAATGAGGATATTTTCTTATTTACATTCATGTTTTAAACTTAATGGACATTAACTTAAAATTAATAAATATAAATATGTGAGTATTGAGACAATCTATATGCCAACATGACAGGAAAAATGCAAAAACTAAGTGAACTGTCATTGCTATAGCGGTCCAGAAGTTCGGGGCGTGCAAAAATGCCCTGACTGCTATAGCGCTATAGCGGTTTTACTGGAGCATGAATAGTGCCAAAATGGTGCCATTCTATTTACAGACCCCTTTTTTATATAAACCCTTTCCCACTTCTTCCTTCCCCTTTTTTTTCGAACCAGAACCATCCCCCACCACCATGCTCTCTTTTTCTGTTAATCCCATTCAAATCTAGCCCCCTCAAATCATCAAGGTATATTTATGTTGATAGATTTTGTCTCTGTTCTTCTCATTCTTCCATGTTCATAGTATGAGTTATTATTTTCTCTCATTGTTGTCAAGTAGAGATGATCCCTAATACTATTAGGGTTATGTTAGAGTTATTTAGAGGTTATTAGAGATTAATTTAGAGTTTGTGGTTGCTCTATGGCAATTGTTTGTGTCATTCCAAGCTCTCTAGGTTAAATTAGTGGTGCCCATATACTCCCAGTTCCAAACGGTGAGTGAGTCCAAACTCATAACCTTGTTTCATCATTATAACTATGCTTTATGCATTATGTTTATTATATATATGAAGTTGGAGATGAGATTATGTATGGACTATGATTTTATGAGTTATGGTAAAGCTAGTAAATATTATACTTGACTATAGCAAGAAAAATATATGATTTAAAGATCTTATGAAGATGTCAAATATATACTATGGATTTATGATATTGCCATGCTTTAAGATTTGGGATTTCAGAAGTTGTTTTATTGAAATGTGAAGTTGAGCTATGTTGAATCAAGTATGATTTAGTTTTATGAATAAATATGCTGTTTTGATTTTGAACCCAATGTTTTGAGCTATGATTTTAGATCTATCAAGTATATGAAAATTTATGTTGGTTTAAGATTTGAATTTAGAACTTCAATTTTGTGGTACCAAGAGGTATGAATTCAGTATGATTTTTAGCAACTACCAGATACATATTTTATGGGCTTGAGATTAGGTTGCCTACAAGCAGGTGACCTCTTGGACTTGATTTTCACAGCGGTGATTATACTAAAGTCAGATTATTAGAGTTATATGAATCTAAAACTCTTAGAGTATTAAGTATTTAGGGGCTCTTGTTCACCAAGGACTGAGCACTCATCCCTTAGTTATGGTTTTTGTTAAACTAGTTTAGTCGGAAGAGATAAAAAGACAGACTGTGAGTTAACAACAGTTATTCTGTTAACCTTGGCATACCAAAGCCTGCCAGTCATAAACTATTCTTATTCAAATTAATCCGCCAGGGACGTGGTTTGCTAGAGACCGTTAAGATAACAGATCAGGGCTCATATTCGTCAGGGACTGAGCAACCCCTTTACAAATGATTTTATGTTTGTACCATTTGGTGTTTCTACAGTTATTATATTTTATGTGTATTTATTATGTTCAACAAATACTGTTTCCTGATTCCCTGTCACACCTTAGTTGAAATGTTTTCGTTATTATGATTTAGAAATACTTATTTATAAATACATGGAATGAAAAGCTTTCTCTTAACTAGCTATGCATTTAGGTATCAAATGTATTTATAATTGCAGCATGCATATTTCATTATATATATTTCTTTAGTTGTCCCATGTAGGTGATGAATCGGAATTCACTCACTGAGTCTATTGATTCACCCCTCTCCCTTCCGCTCATAGTTGCAGGTACATGTTTAGTTTCGATCCCAGTTTGGTAGACGCAACTCTTCCCAGTGTTGAACCTTATTTTGAAGTAAGGCTTAATTTAGGATAATGTTAGTATAAGAGTGCTCTAGTAGGTGTGCAGGCATGATCCCAGCCATGGATTTATTTTGAGATACTATATTTATTTTTAGAGATTATATATTTTCCTATATGTTTTCAAGGTTCAAGTATATAATTTAAAATGTAGACTATGCCTAAGGATTTATGTAGTGAACCAAAAATACGTTAGTGTTTTAGCTTTCAAGAATTTAAATCAATTTTCAGTTTATGAGCATGATTAGAAAACAGAGCAGTTTACGCTTTTGTGAATAATAAATTTGATCAAGATACTTTCAGAGTTATGTATTTTAAATACCTCAATTTTTATGAATTTGAATATTATGTTCAAATAGAGAAATAGTTGTTGATTTAGAAGGAAATCATATTTTAAATTATAATATTATGATAAATTATACATATAGAAAGATTTAGTGATTACAAGGCTTACGCGATCATGAGGCTTTCGTGATTCTTCACGTACTGGTCACTTTCCCAGGTCCAGTTATGACAAAATTACTTCTTAATAGGGACTTAAGAATAAAAAATTTCTCTTGTTAAAAAATTCTTATTCTTTCTAAAGCATCATGTAAAGTTATATTTATTTCATTTAAATTTGATTTTAATTTATATATTTGCATTTTTATTTTTAAAATAAATTAAAAGTATATAAAATCAATAATCAACTCTAAAATTAATTATAATATCTTTTTGGGTCAAAATATAATTATAATTAAAATATTAAGTTCAAAATAAAATCATGAGTATACACTAGATGATTTTTCATCATAAAGCTAATACAATTGCAGATATAGATGTTGGGCTAAGTCGCTCGGGTTGGTCCGTTAAAACTGTCATTTTTAGTAAATTGGGTTAAAGTTTTGATTCTGCTAAAAAATTTTAGCTAACCTAACCTGCCTCGCTTAATCAGTGGGCTTAGGCAGGTTTGGGCGAACTTAGCTCACAAGCCAAATCATTATTTTTTTTTGAAAAAATTCACAACTTATTGATAAAAAGAAAAGTAAGAAATGTGCGACAAAAAAGAGAAAAGTAAGAAATGTATACATTCACAAATATAGTAATATTATACCGTTGATACTATTCACTCAAAATTAAAACTTAAAAATAAAATAATATTGTAACTCATAAATAATACTATTAATAATAATATTTTTTCAGTTAAAGTTAGTGTATAGATATTATGAAACTTAAAAAATTGGATATATATATATATAGAATTTTTTAAGCCTATTTAAAAAATTTATTTAAAAATTAAAAAGTATTTTTTTAGAATTTTTTTACTTTTTAATGGACTAACTTGTCAATCCATCAATCCATTCTAGAATAGACTGAGATAACTATTTTAGTCTATTTTATTTTAATACATTGATTTACTCTGCCCCATTTTTTATAAGCTTTTAGCAGGGAGAAGCGGGTTAGTCCGTTTTGATAGCTGTAATCACGTAACATAATGAGAAGAAGAAGCCCATCTGAGCCGGCCACTGTTGGCCACATTTTTCACTTAGCTCCTAGCCCAGCTTAGGTAGCCTACAACAAGCATGCCACGTGTCTATCTTTTTCTCATTAACTGTCGTTTATTGCTGACTATGACTCACTCCCATCACAAATAGTGAAAAATCTTCTTTCTTTATTTCTCCTTATTCTTCCCGTAAACGGGGAATCCAAATACAATGAATCAGCCATCAGATTGCATTGCACCTTGTTAGTCTCACTCATTCAATCTTCACACTCTGCTTCAAACAATTTAAGAGGAACCCTTTTCCTTGTCTCTTCATAGCATTGTTACTCCATAGACAGAGAGACAGACAGGAAAATAAGAAGTAGTATTAAGTCCTGCTAAGTATCCTATGTACATATACATACACATGGCAACAGTTCCCTTGATTCACGCGCGCTATGCTTACTCGCCACGGCAACTTGCTAATCGCAACAAGAATGGATCCCAACAAGGGCATTCTTCTTCTTCTTCTTCTTCTTGTTCTTCATCCTCTGCCTCTGCTTTTCTCTTCACCTTCCCTTCTGGTAATTCTTTATTATCATCATTATTATTAATATTAACTTTTGGATCACCCCTTTTGTTCTAAATTCTCAAGCTTTTAATTTTCATTTTTCAATAAGGGTGGTATATGAATTTGTGTAGGTACAAACAAAGGACAGAGGAACCAGAGCCTTGGGGCTCAAGCTATGAGTACTGCAACTCCGGCAAATTCTGTTGCTATAAGCACTGTTAATCTTAAGAATGACCCTGATCATCTCCTTGTCCTTGTTCACGGTATCTTGTCCAGGTATGTTTGCATCAACTATCAAGAGAATAAAATGCGTTTGAATTTGAGTGAAAATTACTGTGAACTGAAGATGGAAGCGGGAACAAATGTGCTTAATGCTTATGTGGTTATGCAGTATGTACTATATTAAAAGTTGATCCGAAATTTCATTTACCAATAACTCATTTCATTGTTCCATGTTTTATGTTGTATTCTCAGAAGAAGCTTTTGTTTGTTAGGGGCTAGGAAAATTCTTTTTTCTAACTTACTGCCCAGCATCTGTTTTGTTCTCTCCAGTGTGGTTGAGATAACGGTTTGAAGGGAGCATAGAGATTTTCCTTGGTTAGTATTGTGTATGACCAGGTAGATGGCGATGGCTATAGGAACTAATCACATTCAGAGTAAATTCCACATTGTTTAGTGGCATATCTACCCTTGGAATCGTCCTTGCTGAGCAAGTGTAACGCAGAAACAACTTTATTTTGGCTGAATAGTTAATATTTCGCCTCGCCATAATGAAAATTTTTGGATAGAATTTTCATAGTACTTTAATCGTGCTAAAATGGATTCACTATCAGTATATTGGTCTGTTAGCATGTAAGAAATGAGTGGATTTGTTCCATGTTTAAATCTTTCGCATGCATGTCTATTTGAAGTGGAAACTTAGTTAAGGATCCTTGTTTCTGGAAGAAAAACCTCCCTCGGATCTCAGAAGCAATGTATAATTTCTCTAGCAAACGGATGTCTTGCATTTGTTCACTTCTTTCTGTCGGTATTTGGCATTTGCTCTCCAATTTAGTCTCAAACAAAGTTTACTGATGTTTTACCTGACACAGCCCAAGTGACTGGACCTACACAGAAGCAGAGTTAAAAAGGCACCTTGGAAAAAACTTTTTAATTTATGGTAACTATGTCTTTTCCACTTGTAGTTTCATACCACGTATTTTGTCTTAAACAGGTTTTTTCTAAATTTCTTTGGAGGAAATTGTTATTTGGGGTGTGCTTGGTGTCTGCAGCAAGTTCATCAAATGCTTACACCAAGACGTTTACTGGGATTGATGAAGCTGGAAAGCGATTAGCTGATGAGGTGAGTCTTGACCACAGATGAAAATTTCTCTGCCATAAATTTTGGAGCTCAAAATTCAGTTACAATAGCTTGGAGTGTGTCTTGAATTATTTCATGTTGCATCACACAGGTCATGCAAGTCGTGAAAAAGACAAGGAGTCTGAAAAGAATATCCTTTCTAGCCCATTCTCTAGGAGGCCTCTTTGCTAGATATGCAATTGCTGTCCTTTATTCACCTGATACCTGTGATAGTGACCAACCCTGTGATCCAGCAAACTGCATTATGGAAAATTCGCAGAGAACAAGTTCAAAAGGAGGGACGATTGCTGGGTTGGAACCAATTAATTTTATTACTTTAGCAACTCCACATCTTGGTGTAAGGGGGAAAAATCAGGTATGTTCAAGGAATTAAATTATGGAGCAAATGTTCTTCCTCTTATCTGAACCATATATAGAACTGTTGTGTTTTCTTTTTGCATTATGTTTTTGTCATAATGATATTTTAACTTAATTAAAGTATTCAATGATTATAATTTTTTGGGATCTTGTGCTATCTGAGTATTTTGTTTATATAAAGAATCTCATTTAGTATTTGTGAGCATGGTATAAATATTACTCTAATATTGATATTTGTTTGAGACTACTGACTAAAACCATCTTCGTTCTCTTACCATGTTGTTATTCTTTATTTTCCCTCCTTTCTGTTCATTACTGTAGTTTCTCTATCATTCAGTTTTAAACAAATACAAACATTGATTTTTCTTATGATTGCTTTAGCTGAAGATCAGTTTTTCTTAGTTGTTTCATTGGTTTTTGCCTGTACCTATTTATATTTTGATCCTTTTTTGGACATGACCTGTGAAGAAATTTCCAAAAGGACAGTAGTAGACTAGGAAGAGTGGGAGAATAATCGATTAGGAGAGAATGCTAAGAAAGAACTCTTGGTCAATATTTATTAAATATGGTGTGTTAAGAGAAACCTACAATAAGAGTTTCTTGTTTTACTGTTCTAATCTAATTTTGCAATCATGAAAAAAAAAATTGGGAAATACAGTTAATTAGATTTATGTCAAATCAAACAAAGTCATTTATGAATTGAGTATCTATACCATCTTTACTCCAGTCTTTCATTGCTCATACTACTTATATCATGTTCATGGAAAATATGCAAACCGTTATTGTTTTGACTGGTTAATACGCATATTTTTCAGCTTCCATTTCTATTTGGTGTCGCATTCCTAGAAAAGCTTGCTGCACCGATAGCTCCTTTATTTGTCGGTCTGACTGGTGGTCAGCTGTTCCTCACCGATGGTGAACCCAACAAACCACCTCTCCTTTTGAGAATGGCTTCTGATTGTGAAGATGGAAAATTCTTGTATGTTACAAATCTTTCTGTTCTAACTATACATTCATCTATTTCAGTAACCTTGTGCTTATAAACTTACTGTGTTCTTTTTCTTTTTTTTTCAGATCTGCACTTGGAGCATTTGGTTGTCGTGCTGTTTATGCTAATGTATCATATGATCGTATCCATTCATTGTATTTTCTTTTAGTAAAACCTGTTTGGTATGCCAATGTCATCCACAAGTCTATTGGCTCTCTCTTCCTTAACTTTTGCAATTCCTTTATATAGATATGGTTGGGTGGCGCACGTCCTCTATAAGGAGGGAAGTCGAACTTGGTAAGGTGAAGAAGAAAATTTCTCCTTTTGGATCATTTTTCTCTTTTTGTTATTGATGTCCAACATTTAAATTTCAACATGAGTAGTAGAGACATCTAGTAGGATTATTGAAGCGAATACTAAGGAAGGGGGAAACTGTTGATTATTGGAGAAAGTAGAAACAATTGAATGTGAGAAAAAGGGAAACACTTGGATTGTACTAGTTCAAGTACTAACATTTTCTCTTGTATTGACAGCCTCCAAGCCAATCTTTGGATGGATACAAGCATGTTGTTGATGTGAAATACTATCCACCAGTTCCTTCTGAAGGGCCTCAATTTACTCCGAAGGCAGTGAAAGCGAAGGAGACAGCACAAGATCCATACCATACCCAAAATACTGTGGAATATCATGAAATTATGGAAGGTGATTGTCATTATCAAAAGTAACCAAGGAAGTCTAACTTACATATTGAGTCAATGTTTCCATGCCACTAAAACAACTTTATGCGTTTTGAATAGAGGAGATGATACGGGGACTGCAGCATTTGGGATGGAAGAAAGTTGATGTCAGCTTCCACTCAGCATTCATACCTTTCTTCGCTCATAACAACATCCATGTGCTGCATCATCCACTTACTCTCCTTTTCAGGGATGATAATATCATTGTTCATTGATACAATAGATTTCTAACTTGCGTACTACTCTGATTTCAGGTGAAATTTGAATGGCTTCACAATGCTGGAGTAGGAGTGATTGCTCATGTTGCTGACAGCTTAAGACAGCAAGAAACATCGACTATTGTGGCTGCTAGCTTTTAACTAATCAATGTGTATAGTTTGACCTTGCCTTAGACATTACTATACACACAGGATGGAAAATCATTTTTTTTTATGGTCAATAATATCTTTACGACAAGGGAAAGCCAAAGAACTGCTAAACCATTATCTACTAATTTTGGATTAGACCTAAGACATGCTATATGCAATTGCTTTTTGTTGTTATAGTCTCAAATACATCTCAAGGAGACAAGGAGTGGCCTCCGTTCTCTCTAGTTGGAGCCTTGACCCTTGAAGGTGACGCAAATTTGCTTATACATGCTGGATGATGGTATCTAGTCAGTTATTAGCGGACTTATCAGAAGCTAATACTCATTGAGAATTGAGAAGTCACAATCCCAACTTACAAATCCCTTTTTTTGTTTTCAGGCTGAAATGGTGAATCTAATCATGAGACATTGACATATAGCCACTTTTTTTTTTTCTCTCCTTTTGATCGGATGGTTCCTCAGAACTAATATCAATACCAAGTATAGTCTATAGTGCATGCTTGATCATTTAGTGGATAATTCTCAATATTAGAGGACTGTATTATAGGGGGAAAGTTACCGTTGTCTCCATCAGAATGACTTCTATGGTCTCTTAATCAGAAACAAAAGGAAAAAAAGTTATGCCAAACACCACTTGGACCTTCACCCGCCCAAAGGGTCATCGATGATTTAGATAAGCCCTTTGTTTTCAATATTATCCTTACGGTCCCTCCCCAGTTGGTAATACACCTGTACCTTTTGACGTTCAAAATATATTATCACTTATATCAGTTAGGTTATTCAAAATTACCATTAATTAATCATCTTGTATATTTAATCAACTCATGAGTCATGACTAATGCCAAATGCAAATCAGTTCGTGTATCATTTCCACATTATGTACACTTCACTCTTGACCTTTTTTCAAGTATTCGCATGCGCTACAAGGCTACGGCATGAAAATTTTATTTTATTTTTTATGACTTTAGTGCACCGTTAGAAGAATGGAAATCTACAGCAAAAAATGGAAATCTGGGTATTAGTGTGATTTACAATTAATTATTATTTGACTCATTTAAAATTATTATAAAAATGGAAAATGCAAATAAATCCATTCAGGATATCTACTTTGGTTTTCACTAATCGCAATTACTTTATAATGTGTCTCGATTTGGAGTAATGTCATGAAAAAAATTGTCTTAATAACACATAACTTTCCATTTTTTTATCATAATAAGTTAATAACAACACATTATTTTCTTTTCTTGATAGTAATAACACATAACATCCTTTTTCTATGTGTAATAATAATAATATTGATAATAACGCATAACTTTCATTAATGATGCCATAGTTAAACTGAAATTAATTACAAAAATTGATCTCATCAACATATTGGATCGGGTTGGGGTGAAGCTCCAAATAGACAAAGTGACAAACAACCATTGTAAGAGAAAAAGAAAAATTTCTCAAGAATAATCTTTGCTATATAATTAAATTGCATAATAAATACACACTACACACTTTATTATTATTGAATATGATTACGTACCTTATTATTATTGAATATGATGTGTGATCTCCACTTATTTATCAAATTTACAAGTAATAAAAAGTGTGGTATGTATTTATCGTAGTGACTTATAAAAAGAAAAAAAAAAAAAGCAAAACCTAAATATACGGCTTGTAAGAAAAGTGCTTTCATCTTGCTTGTAGCACAAATTCTAGAGCGAGAAAGTTAGGAGTGAGAAAGCTCATAGATCCGCCATGGCTACTTCCCGTGAAAACTTCGTCTACATCGCCAAGCTCGCTGAACAAGCCGAACGCTATGAAGGTTCCTATCACTCTCTCTCTCTTGAACCCATTTTCCAATTTCACATTAAATTTTCTCCTTTTTTCCTCACCCTAATTACATTTTCTGTGACGTGAAATAAAACATTGGAATTTTAGGGTTTGGGAGAAACAATTGTAATTTTTTTTCGAAAAGATATTCATTTTGTGTCAATTTTTCGTTTTCCCACTGTAGAAATGGTGGATGCGATGAAGAATGTGGCGAAGCTGAATGTGGAATTGAGCGTTGAAGAGCGAAACCTTCTGTCCGTAGGGTACAAGAACGTGGTGGGTGCACGGAGGGCTTCGTGGAGGATTCTTTCGTCCATAGAGCAGAAGGAGGAAGCTAAAGGGAACAATGCGAACGTGCAGCGCATCAAGGACTACAGGAAAAAGGTCGAATCTGAGCTCTCCAATATCTGCAGCGATATCATGACTGTTGTTGATAACCATCTTATTCCATCGGCCTCTGGTGAATCCAGTGTCTTTTACAACAAAATGTTAGTGATTTTGTTTTGTTCCTGTGTTTTTTTCCATTTTTATAAAAGCCACATAGAATCTAGAATATCATTGTTTTTGCTTTTTCCCCTTGTTGTTGTTGTTGCAGGAAAGGTGACTATTACAGGTATCTCGCCGAATTTAAGGCTGGAGAAGAGAGAAAAGAGGCTGCTGATCAGTCCATGAAAGCATATCAGGTATGCCAGCTTGTGTTCTATGTGGTTTAGATTCTTGATTTATGGAGTACCTCACATCCTTTATAGCTAGAATTTGTTATGTAATATGAATCCCTTTTTATGTTCTACGTATTCTAGTATGACTATCCGATACGATATGGGTATGATAGGAAGATACGTTATAATTAAACTAAAAACATGTAAAGTATAACTAAAAGTATCTAAAAGTATCATATTGGTATCTGATATAATAAGTATCCATATTGGATACATTGGCTATTTTGAAGTGATCCCTTTCTTCTCAGTAGCCTACAATGCCAATCTTATTATGTTTATGTAATGATCTCAACTTGTATAAAATGTGTGAGGTGCTTGAATTCATCAATTATGATATACACGTTAAATGGGTGATTCTAATGCTTCTTATCACAAGGATGTGCCTTTTAGGGTTGAGAGGATGAAGGGAGATGCTAGAGGGTGGTTCTTAATCTCTGGGCATGACATTCATTATACATTTTGCATTTAATCTATGGCGGATCTACTATTAGAGGTGGTGGCTTGACTTTCACAATTTCGGATAGATGAAGACAGTCAAAACACCACCTCTATTGAGTTGCCAAAATACATATATATTTTTTTCACCAGTTCATGACAGTGTTAACTCTTAATAATTTATAAGCAAAAATGATTGCAGGAAGCTTCCACCATAGCAGAGGTTGATTTACCTCCCACCCATCCCATCAGACTGGGTTTAGCGTTGAACTTCTCTGTGTTTTACTACGAAATCTTGAACTCTCCTGAAAGGTTTGCCTAATATTATCTTCTTGAACTACAGCATACCCCTCCCTGTTTTCATGTGCTAATGCTAAGTACCTAAGCTGGTCTGTTTAACAAATTTAATGTGGGGCGCCTCATATTTCAGGGCCTGTCACCTTGCAAAGCAGGCATTTGATTTAGCAATCTCTGAGTTGGATACCCTGAGTGAGGAGTCTTACAAAGACAGCACACTAATTATGCAGCTTCTTAGGGACAACCTTACTTTGTGGACTTCTGACATCCCTGAAGATGGAGGTGGGAAGTAACATTTTCCTGTCACTTGACTAGCATGATCAGCAAATAAAATATATGAAATTCCTTTTTTATATTTGATAGAATATCATTTTCGGATATAATTGACATTGTTATGATGTATGTGGTTGCTCTTCCATAGCTACTGTGACTGGCATCTGGCAGAACCCTTCTTTTGATATTTTGTTTATTTCCATGCTAGGTTGAGATTGGTCTCTCTTTGTCTATGTATAAGTTGTCCTAGTGGTTTGATAGAGATTCCAACTATATTTAGTGCCAGAACAAGTTCCATAGGAAGAGATGGTAACAAGGCTTAGAGAACTAAACCGTGTCAGAACATAGTCAAATGGAAGAAACCATAATTAGGCTGAGAAAATCAATCTTGTTTTGTTTCATGAAACTTCAACATTCCTCTTCTCCAAGGAATTGAAGAGAGTTCCTTGACTGTCAAAATTTCACACTCTTGAAAGAAACCAAGGGTTTAACAGTTTTAGACTTTTAGTCGGGAAAAGAAAAAGGAATCAAAACAGCCTGCTAAAGTTCTGAGAAATCTTATCAGATCAAGTTGGTAGTGATGAATTTCTGTGTGGAAGTGACAAAGGTAAGTTAGAAATTTGATCTCATCATAGTGTTAAAATATTTCTAATTTCTTCATCATTCTTGTAATGTAAGTCTGAACCAACCTAATCTGTGGAATCAAGAAGGTCGAAAATATGTAACTCTTTCACCTTATTAGCGCTAAGTTGCTAAATTTTAAAGTTGACCATTGAGATTTATGTATATATGTCTAGAATTTGATTAGAATATAGTGTTTGATGGCCTTTATCTGGGACATTGATTATTTGGTGGCTCTGTAATTTGTCTTTAGTATTGCTCTCTATTGTGTGGAAGATCAAAATCATGTTAGGGGCATTCAGGATATCAATAATAGAACAACAATTAGTCAAATATTCCGTGTACTTGCTGTCAACACATTTTTATTATGTTTTACTACTGTAAATTCATTTTGCAATTTTTCCTTTTGTTTCAATCATGCTCTTTGAATTTTTGTTTCCCATTGAGCTTTGTTTTTGTTACCGCTGTGAGCCTGCCAGCCTTCCTTCGGTAAATCTGGTCTGTTTCCACAATTCACTAAGTACCCCTTTTTTTAACAGCTGAGGAACAAAAGGTGGAATCTGCCCGAGCTGCTGGAGGTGAAGATGCAGAGGTACGATAATTAGCCACGTAGCAGATTTTGCCTTCGGGTTTTACCCTTTTCCTATTTTTATCTTAAATAAGTTATCTCTTGCAGTAAAGTGATGCAGATGCTGCTGGCTAGGGGGTTGTGGTGTGAATACAAGGAAGACTAGTCTCTATGCAACTTTTGGTGGTTATTACACCTTTTTTCCCTTTTTTTTCTCGTTGAAGAAATGTTATGGCTCACCATTAAGATGCTCTAATAGAACTTGAAGTTAGTCTTTAGATAATTGGAAATCCTGGGGATTTTCTCCTCATTTGACACTGGAATGCGGCATTGTCGCCTTTGCTTTAGGTTCTGTGCATGTTTTTTCTGCTACTGGAAATTGTGATGCATGTTATTTTGCTGTTATTTAATTGATGCTTCGATCTTACTTATATCGGTCCAAAGATTATGCTAGCTTGCATTCTATCATCAGTCTACACAGAAATAGTATTGATCTAAATTTTCAAAAGGATTGTGTTACCATCGCTTAATAATCGATGAGCTTATTGAATGGTCCTTTCCCAAACAAAATGCTTATTGCATGGAGTGTTTGAATTGTAGGTAAAGACGGAATAGAAAAGGTAACCATGGGAAGACGATCAGTTTTTTTCTTTTTTATATTGAAATTTAAATACTGGTAGGAAAGGGAATCCTTATTCTTTGCAAATGTACTTTTTTCTCTCAAAATTGCGGTGAAATAGTAAAAATTGAAACCGGGTGGTGCGGTTGAATGATAAGAATTCATCCTCCCTTAATCAAATGATAGGGGTTTGATCCCTGATTTTTGATATAGAAAGTTAATTAAAAAATTTTGAGGATATCCTAAGAAATAAAAAAAATAAAAATTGAAATTTATAACAATAATGTAACTGTTTCATTTTATATTTTTACGGTATAACTCTTAAATAAGATCAATACAATTTTATTCTTTTTTTATTTAACGTCCTAAATAACTTTCTTTATTGATTTTTTTAATAGTTTTATTTGTGACTAGTTAATGCGGAAAACATTGAAACACAATTTGATTTGTTGCAAACGAGAACTTTTTGGTTCTATTTGGTGCATTACATTAGATGAAATGTGATAATAAGGTGATAATATAATAATAAGATTAGATTTGGTATATTGTCAATTAATTATTTCTTATCTTTTACATGAACTTTAATGTGGTTATATTAGATTAAAATGAAAATATTACACTGACAATTAAATGTTTATATTATTAAATGGTTGGGATACATGAAAAAAAAATGTTCACGATTATTTTGTATTAAGTTTGGTAGTGAATGATTGAATAAACTAGTTATATCAAGGTGTATGGAGCATGATAAATTTAGTTTAAGAGTTATTAGATGAAAATAAGCAAATCTTATAATTTATTTCATTATATGTTATGTTGAATTATAATAAAATTGATGATATAACACAGTTATATTATGAAAATTATACACAGCATAATAGACGGAACCTTAAATTCAATGGCAACATGGGTGTAGAATGGATGGTGCGGGTGAGAAACACGCACACAGGGAAGGTGAAAGGAGACCGGTAGCTGGCTGGCAAATTGCCCTCATGCTTATTACTAAGGCTGTGTTTGGTATGTGTGGCAATCAGTAGAGATAGAGAAATAAAAAATATTTTCTCTATATTGTATTTAATTTTAGAGTATAAAATATAATAATTATCTCTATATTTTATTTGAAAATACATGGATAATATAATAAACACATTAAAAAACATTATATACCCTTTTTGGATCATTGTCGGAACACCATGGGCTAGACCATCGTCAGTTGTGAAGACACATTGAAAAATAATAAATATATATTAAAATATTATTAAAAAAATTAAATTTATATTTTCATATTTTATCCTCTTTATTTTCATATTTTAGAGGTAAAGAAAATTGATTGAATCTCTATATTTCATGGATGTTACACCATCAAACGTTTTTCTATTTCTATTGTCCCTGTCCTGACCTCTCTCTGCTACCAAACCCTACCTGACGGCACTGCTTCGCATTGCGCATGTGTTCACGAGTGTTAGCTGGTACCCTGTAGGATTTTGTTAGATGACTTGTCTGGTATTTTGTTTTATTTTTTCTTCATTTCAGGATCATTTATTTAGTCGATTAAGTGGATTTTAGCCCTTCTCGCGGACCGAAACTTAGAATACTCGCTTCTTTAAATTTAAAAATTCTTCAAAAAAAAAAACTCAGAAAATAATGTAAGTCTTTAGTATAATTAAAATAATTTATTGGGGAATAAGGTAAAAGAAAAGTCTTTTCTTTCGGTTTCCCTGTGTGTATTCTTCTTTGGAAGGCAAAACAGTCAACAGTGGAAACATAAATATATCATATACTATAATGATTTATTTATTTTCTATTGACTTCAAAATGATTTGGCCATCTTGAGGCCATAGCCATGTTGGACTTTCGAGAGGGCACAACGAAATATATCATATGCTGTAACGATGAAATCACTAAGAAGTAATAAATTAATAGTAGATCTTGCGATTAACCGATTAATTTAAATATAGTCTTCACCTAATTTATTTCTAACTAATATATTTCTTCATCTCTCATATTTAAAATTTTAACTCCATCCTTTCTCTTTTTTATTTTTTCTCCCAATATGTCAAGTCAAAATTGTACGTTTAAAAAAAATCGAAATATTTGAATTCCAATCAAATGATAATAACATTATGAATTTATAATTTACGAGAGATTACAAACATTCTATCCAGTCATCTTTTAAAATAACCAATTATGCATGAAATAGCTACTCCACTCAAGAGTAGAACAGCGCATGCTACATTACAACCATTGCAAATATCAAATTGCAGCGGTGACAGCAGTTTGAAAAACCTTCAAAGTGACATGGCCTTCCACTGATTAGCCACGGCAGCAAGTGCCTCATAACTAGCCCCACCACCTTTCTTCAACGCTTTCAACGCACTCTCTTTGACCTCTTTAGCCTTCGCTCTCATCCCCTTCCCCTCTTCACCATCCATTGCACCCCTCACCACTCTCTTGATCTCCTCCCTCCCAACCACCCCCTTCCCCTCCGCCACCGGCTTCACCGCCACGCCCATCTCCTCCGCCACCATCGTGGCATTCACCATCTGGTCCCCAAAAAGAGGCCAAGTTATCAACGGCACCCCATTGCACACACTCTCCAACACCGAGTTCCACCCGCAGTGCGACAGGAACGCGCCGGTCGCCAAGTGTCGCAACACCATCACCTGCGGGGCCCACGACTCCACCACCATCCCCACCCCTCGTGTCCTCTCAAGAAACCCTTCCGGAAGATAACACTCAGGCCCCTTCTTCTTCTCCTCCTGCTCCTCCTCCTCTTCACCACCACCCTCATCGTCATCTTTCAGAAAACTGATCCCAATCTCATCACTCGCTTTCGTGGGTGCACGCGCCACCCACAAAAACCGCTGTTGACTCAGCTCCAGTCCCCACGCTAACTCCGTGAGCTGCTCCGCACTCAAACTCCCCCAACTCCCAAGCGCCACATACACAACAGAACCCGAAGCTTGCTTATCAAGCCAAGCCAAGCATTCTTCTCCGGTTCCGTAAACCGGTTCGGTTTCCTTCACCAACGGTCCAATCGGAAAAACCGGTGGCGTAGGTATCTCTTTGAAGAACGGGTTCTCACGGACGGCACGAACCGGAATCGGTTCGAGCTCCTCGTAGGTGTTGACGAAGATTCCAGAAGCTTTTGGAACCCTGCGAAGGTGATAAATGTACCATTCATCGTCGAGGTTGTAATTGTAGGGAAGATCCTTTGTTCTGATCGGGGCGCAGCCGGGAAGTTCGAGAAACTCGGCGCCGGAGAGGTCGCTGGTGTTGAGGTGGGGGCAGAGCAAGGAGAAGGCGAGGAAGCGCGCGGAGGTGGAGCAGAGAATGTAGGAAGGGATGGAGAGTTCGGTGCAGGTGTCTAAGGCTTGGGTGCAGAACAAGTCGGTGATGAGGGCTTGTGGCTTTTGTTGGAATTGGGAGAGTGTGGGTTTGAGGGAGCGGAGGAGGGTATCGCGTACGGTGATGCAGAGGTGGGTGACAGGAAGGGTAGGGGTGGTGGTGGTGGTGACTGCGGCGGGGAGGAGGTGGATGACTGTGAGGGAGGAAGGGAGGTTTGAGGAGCGGAGGAGGTGGGTTTGGGGGTCGGAGGCTTGGGTTGTGATGTGGAGGAGGGTCACGTGACAGTCGTGGTGGAGGACGAGGCGCTTGGCGAGCTCAAGCATGGGTGTCACGTGACCCATTCCTGGGCTCGGGAGAAGGACGATGTGTGGTTTCGTGATCACCATGGTTGGTGCCTGTCTGTTGTCTTGTGCTGTATTATGGATACGGAGTTCGACGATGTAGCTAGAGTGGCAGTCAGTGTACGCCTTCTACTATATGCAGCTGCTGTGCGATGAATACTTATTTATAAACAGTATTATTTGTGCTAACTAAATATTAGATTGATACATTTTTACCTATTTTTAAATAAGATATAGGGTCTAAATTAAGAGGAATCTATAACTTATTTAATAATAGATAAATAATTTAAATATCCATTTATCTATATAATATTAATAAAATTTTAGCATAATTTTAATTTTTTAATTATCTTTATTGAATTTGATTATGTATTTTCTTTTTTATTTTGAATTATGTTATGTTAGAGTATTTGTTATTATGAAATATTTATGCTTCAAATTTCAAAAAATTTTAAAAAATTTTCTTTTTTTGAAATTCTTTTAATAAACCTACAAATACCATAGCTAAGAACTCAAATCCCCATAAAAAAATGAGAAATAGAGACCCATGACAGGGGATGAGAGGTAAAATCCTAAACAAAAATAGGGTACGGTGGACATGGAATAATGTTTGGTGTATAACTGAATTACACAGTAAATATACACCACACATCTTATTACTATTGGATGTGATATGTGATTCTCACTCATCTCACTTATTTATTAAATCCAATAATGATAAGGAATGTGGTGTGCATTTGTTATACAATTTAGTTGTACACCTAACATCACTTGTGGACATGTCTCATCTCTCATAGATATCTATTATCATTCTTATAAATGACTCATAACATAGTAAAATTATTCACTTATCTTCTTTTATTATTCAATAATTTTAACCTTTAAAACGTGTAAAATTTTTATAAAATAGGCTTTTTATTGTTAGTAAAAGGGCATCTATTCAATTTTTTCAACCTTATAAACATGATATTTAAAATAAAATATAAAATAGAATGAAACATTCATATTTTATTTATTTATTTAATTATTCAATTATTTAACTATTAACTTATTTTCAAAATAAATTTCTACACTCAATTTTTATAAAATATATTTATTTATATTATTATTTATTTTTAATAATGATCAATAAATTATTTTTTATATTCATCTCATGTGTCAAATGACTAGTAATTAAAATAATTTATTGATGAATTAGTTGAAGGAAAAGTCTTTTCTTTCGGTTCCCCTGTGCGTATTCTTCTTTGGCATACACAACAGTCAACAGTGGAAACATAAATATATCATATACTATAGTGATTTTTTCTTTTATTGACCATATTATAATGATGAACTAATAATGATTTTGCCATCTTGAGGCTATAGCCATGTAGGCATGTAGCACTTTCAAGAGGGCACAACGAAATATATCATATGATGTAACGATGAAATAACTAAGAAGTAATAAATTAATAGTAGATCTTGCGATTAACTGATTAATTTATATATAGTCTTCGCTTAATTTATTTCTAACTAATGAAAATATCAGCATTAAATAGATGTTTCTAGTGCTTTCTATGACTAGGCCTTTATAAGAATTATGTAGGAAATTAAAGAAAAGCAAAAAATCGCGGGAGAGGTATAGGTATCTGGTGTTACTTTTGATGATACAAGATTCTTCTGATTGTTGCTATTACTGTCAATTTATTTCTGTTTCTAAGATCTGTTATTTAGCCTTCTGAGCAAGTTATAGCTGTAAGTCTGGATCAGAGTCAAGTGTAGCAGTGAGAGCTGTGTATACGTTGGTCAGCCCAGATAGTGGTCCCGACAGTAAGGCCTAAAAGAGAGGCAGTGAGTCCGTTGGTCAGCTAGGGTGGTCCCGTAACATAAAACTCTGGTAAGATTCATGGTTAGACTTCTTAGAACGTTAAGTAACTTAAACTTAGGAAGAAATAACAAGATAGTAGTTAGGACAAATAATGAAGAAGCTTCATCAAGTAGTAATAATAATAATAATCCTTCATCTGAATTACAAATAGCTAGAATAGAAGAAATGTTACATAATTGGTCTATACCAATAATAAGAAAGAATGAAATATATAAAAGTCAACACTTTTGGTAACAACGAGATGAAGAAATACATATGTTAGAATACAGTTACCCAGGAACTAGTAATAATAATATCATAAATATTTTAGAAGATGAAAAACTCAAAGAACATAAAGAAAAAGGTTTTAATTTTATACATATTGGACTAATACAAGTAGCAGCAAAGCCAAATTTTAAAATAGGAGTAAATACTCCTATATTAATAATTTTAAGAGATATAAGATTTAAAAAGTTTGAAGATTCGTTAATAGCCACTCTAGAAAGTAATTGTCATGATGGACCAGTTTTCTTTAACTGTTATCCAAACTTTGCAATGAACATAAATAATGATTATACTCCAGAAGCCATAAAATTATATGTAAAAACCCCTGATGATATAATAGATGAAAAATATGATCCACTTCAGATAATATATAGAATATATTATAAGATTACAAAAATAGACTATAATTTCAGAGCTTTGAAACAATCTGCTAAAGATGAAACTATATTGGTACAAGCTAATCTAAGAAAAACAACTGTACAAGTCCCTAAAAAACTTAAACATTCAGAAGTAATAAAGAATATTCCAGAAGAATGGTTATTAGAAGATATTGTTGAGCCAAATAAAATAGAAAATACCCAAGTAAGAGAAATAATTCAAGAAGGAAACAATATTAGGCTTAGGATGAATAAATCACAATCAGTAAGAATAAAAGAACCTCAGATAATTAGACCAGAAACTTCTAGAAAATCAGTAGATAATTCAACTATAAATATTGATTTAGTTGGAATAGATAATAACAGAGCTAGAGTGGCGACCCCAGTGTACGAAGATACCTAATATTCTCCAACAGCTTCACAAATATTAAACACTTTAACTATAAAAGAACCCTTTGAGATAAATAAAGCATGGATAAAAGAAGATTTTGAAGCAGAATATAATAAGGATATTAGGGAATGGTTTTTTGAAACTTTTAGTAAATCAGAAACAGAAGATATTAGGAAAACATTTTATGATTATTTAGAAGAACATGAGATTAATTTATATTTCTTTGATTGGTTAATAAATATTTATAAGAATGATAAAATAAAAGAATTCTGTCCTTTAGTAAAAATAACAACAACTTGGGAAACAGTTAATGGAGAAATAATAGAATCAGAATATCCTCCAAAAGAAAATATAAAAATAAAACTATCAGAAAACACTAAAATAGAAATGGCAAAATATAAAGATATTACCACTGAAACAAGAAACATAGAAAAGAAGGATATAAGAAAAATACATCAACAATTAAATTATACTAATACAGTATTAAATATAATAGGTAATCAATTAAAAAGAATTGAAGAAAAAACTGAACAAAGAAGTACTAGTACTAGTATAATGAAAAATAATATAATACCAAGACCAATAGAAACTCCTATATATAAAATAGAAAATAGGTCAGGAATATTATTAAAACCTAAAAGATTAGAATCTGATATAGAAGAAATAAAAGAAAAGTTAAAAAACTTAAATCTTAAAAAAGAGATAAATACCCTAGAAGTAATGAGATTAACAGCCCATAGTGGATGAGCTCAGCCAAAGACTTGAAATTATTACTCTAGACCCACACTAGCTGATATAGGATATGAAGAAAGAGGTATGCAATATCAAAATACATATTCAAGCGGAAATATAAAAGAATGAAATATAGATGGAATGAGTGAATAAGCAGTTTTAGATGCAACGTGTCAAATGGCTATGTTTGCCACGGCATTAAAATCAAATGGCTTATCAGATAAAGAAGCAGCTATAATAATAATACATGGATTTACAGGACAATTGAAAGGTTAGTGGGATAATTTCCTAACAAGCCCAGATAAAGAATTAATTTTAAATAATGTTAAACAGGAAGGAGCAGAAATAATACAAGATGCAACAACAACTTTATTAGTATCTATAATTAAAAATTTTATAGGAGATGCTAGTGTTTTTAGAGAACGAGTGGGAACTCAATTACTAAATTTAAGATGTCCAACAATGTCTGATTATAGATGGTATAAGGATATATTTATGTCTAAAGTAATGATGAGAGGTGATGCTAATAATGCATTTTTGGAAAGAAAGATTTGTAGCAGCTTTACCTAGTTTATTTGCAGAAAAAGTTATACAAAAATTACGGTACCATTTTGGAAGTCAAGTTCCATATGAAGCTTTAACCTTTGGTCAAATACATAATATTGTAATAGAAGCAGTAATAGAAATATGTACTGATATGAAGTTACAACATAAGATTAAAAAAGAAAAAATAGCTAATAAAAGAGAACTAGGAACATTCTGTTATAAGTATGGATTAGATCTTATAAGAGCCCTTAGCAAACAGTATAAAAAACAAGTTAAGAAATTTCATAAATATGCATCTAAATATACAAAACCTAATAATTCTAGAAAAAATTATCAAAAGAAAAATATACAACCAACTCCACCAGTTTATTATAATAAACCCTATAATAAAAATAAGAAAAAATACCAGAAAAATGTTAAGAAAGAAAATATGTATTGGAAGTGTGGAAAACTAGGACATTATGCTAAGAATTGTAGAGTACAACAAAAGATAAATGAATTAACAAATGAAGAATTAAAACAAACATTACTAAGAATATTTATTAATTCTGAATCCGAACCAAAATCTAAAGAAGAATTTATAAGTGACGAAGATACTGAGGATAATGAAATACTCCAACTAGATAATAAATCTTCAGAAGAATCAGAAGTAGATGATGAAGAAGAAAACTATTGTTTAGGACCAGGTTTGTGTAATTGTGAAAACTGTACAGAGAAAATGTTAAATGTTTTAACCAGTAATCAAACATCTACCTTAATATCTATCATAGATAAATTAGAAGATTCACCCTTAAAAGAAAATTTTTTTCAACAACTAAATTCATTAATTTCTAAAGAAGAAAATCAAAGAAAAGAAATACGACCCACAGAAATGAGAGAAGTTTATAATAGATTTAAAAAACCTAAAGAAAGTATAACTGTAAAAGATTTGCAAAATGAAATTAAGAATCTTAAGCAAGAAATTTCAGAAATAAAAGAACAAAATATTACATTAGAATATAGACTATTAAAATTAGAAGGAGAAAAAATAATTAATAAACAAAAACCAAAAGCTTTAATCATAAAAGAACCAGAAGCAGAAAAAAGCTCTACCCCCTTCATTAATATATTAAGTTTAATAACAATGCATAAATGGTGGACAAAGATTACTTTAATTGTTAAAAATGAAAGATTTGAATTAGTAGCTTTAGTAGATTCAGGAGCTGATATAAATGCAACACAAGAAGGCGTAATTCCAACAAAATATTATGAGAAATCAACTGAAAAAGTAGCAGAAGCTAGTGGAACAGGATTAAAAATTAGCTATAAACTTTCAAATGCCAAGATTTGTAAAAACAAAGTATGTTTTAGAACATCTTTCGTATTAATAAAAAACATTGTAAACACAATAATATTAGGAACCCTTTTTATATGTTTAGTATATTCATTTTGGACAACTGAAAAAGGAGTACAAACGCATGTTATACCAGAAACCCCAGTTCTTTTTGAATTTTTAGAACCTCCTAGAACTAAAGAACTAAATATGTTACAAAAAGCCTCCATATCAACAGAGGAATTAATCGAACAAAAGCATAAACAGATTAATCTATTAAATAGAAAAATTTATTATAAAAAAGGTAGAAGAACAAATAGAAAATCTTAAGATACAAAATATGATAAAAGAATTTGAAAAAAGAATAGAAAAAGAAATCTGTGATACTAATCCAATGGCATTTCACCATAGGAAAATTCATGAAATATCTTTACCATATGAAGAAGGATTTAAAGAATCAGATATACCAACAAAAGCTAGACCTATACAAGTGAATGAAGAATATTTAAAATATTGTAAAAAAGAAATACAAGAATATTTAGAGAAAGGATTAATCAGACCATCCAAATTACCCTGGAGTTGTTCAGGATTTTATGTTATGAAAGCATCATAAATAGAAAGAGGAACCCCTAGATTAGTAATTAATTATAAGCCTTTAAATAAAGTTTTAAGATGGATAAGGTATCCATTACCAAATAAGCAAGACTTAATTAAAAGATTATATAAAGCTAATATCTTTTCAAAATTTGATATGAAATCTGGATATTATCAGATCTCTGTAAAAGAAGAAGACAGATATAAAACAGCTTTCGTAGTGCCTTTTGGAGATTATGAATGGAACATAATGCCTCAAGAACTTAAAAACGCCCCAAGTGAATTTCAATAATGAATAATATCTTGAACCCATATATGGAATTTTCTATTGTTTATCTAGATGATGTACTAATCTTTTCTAAAGGAATTAACCAGCATAAAGAACATTTGAATAAATTCATTCAGATCATAAAAGAAAATGGATTAGTTATATCAGCTAAGAAAATGAAGATATTCCAAATTAAAGTTAAATTCCTAGGATATGAAATATATCAAGGAACTTTTACACCAATTAAAAGATCAATAGAATTTACAGATAAATTTCCAAATGAAATAAAAGATAAAAAATAATTACAAAGATTCTTAGGATGTTTAAACTATGTAGTAGATTTTATTCCTAATATCAGAACTATTTGTGTCCCATTATACAAGCACCTGAGGAAAAGTCCTCCTCCATGGGATGACGAAATGAGTCAAGTCATTCTAAAAGTCAAGAGCATTGTTAAAAGTCTTCCTTGTTTAGGAATACCAAACCCTTCAGCAGCTTTGGTAGTTGAAATAGATGCTTCTGATCTAGGTTATGGTGGAATTCTTAAACAGATTCTTCCACAATCTACAAAAGAACAAGTCGTCACATATCATTCAGGTATTTGGTGTAACGCCCGGGGATTGCGAAGTCGGGGAGTGATCGCCGGTGCAAAGAGGCACGGACAAGGAGCGGCTCCTGGCAGACTTCGAAAGCGGAGGGGTACATGAATGAACCGATTACACACCCGAATGAGAGGGATTCTACGATCAGATAGGTATGGGACTATACATTAAGGAGGCTTATATGAATTGATTTGTACTACCTATACCAACAAGATGCATCTTCTTTTCTAGTCTAAATCGAAAGAACTCCACAGTTAAGCGTGCTTGACTTGGAGCAATTTTGGGATGGGTGACCTCCTGGGAAGTTTTCCTAGGAAGTGTGCGAGTGAGGACAAAGCACGCTGAAAAAGACCCGTGTTGGTTTGTGGGGACAATAATCCATAAAGCAATAGGATGTTACAAATGGTATCGAGCCCACCTCTCCCAAGACGGCAGTGGTTCTGGACTAACCAGCGGAAGCCGTGGGCATGTAACGCCCGGGATTGCGAGTCGGGAGTGATCGCCAGGCAAAGAGGCACGGACAAGGAGCGGCTCTGGCAGACTTCGAAGCGGAGGGTACATGAATGAACCGATTACACACCGAATGAGAGGGATTCTACGATCAGATAGGTATGGGACTATACTGATTAGGAGGGCTTATATGAATTGATTTGTACTACCTATACCAACAAGATGCATCTTCTTTCTAGTCTAAATCGAAAGAACTCCACAGTTAAGCGTGCTTGACTTGGAGCAATTTTGGGATGGGTGACCTCCTGGGAAGTTTTCCTAGGAAGTGTGCAAGTGAGGACAAAGCACGCTGAAAAAGACCCGTGTTGGTTTGTGGGGACAGTCGTCAATCCATAAAGCAGCAGGGGATGTTACATTTGGCATCCACCTCAGCAGAAATATTCAACAATTAAAAAAGAAATTTTATCAATAGTACTATGTATTACAAAATTTCAAGATGATTTATTTAATAAAAAGTTTTTAGTGCGAACTGATTGCAAAGCAGCCCCGCATGTTTTACAAAATGATGTTAAAAATCTTGTTTCAAAGCATATCTTTGCTAGATGGCAAGCTATTTTGTCTTGTTTTGATTTTGAGATTGTACACATAAAAGGAAATAAGAATGCTCTTCCAGAATTTCTTACGAGAGAATTCTTGCAGGGCTCTGCCCAGAATGAGCCAGAGTCCAAACACGAGAGATAATTATGGTCCCCCACGAAACCATAAAAAAGAATCTGTACCAGCTTCATCATCAAAACCTTTGACTATGTCGCAAGTGGCTAAAAGCTCAATGATATCAAGCAGTAAAAGCAATATTGATAAAAGCTCTACTGATATATGCTCTCAAAAATATTCGATCCCTCAACCAATTACCCCTTCTCAATTATTTCTTACCAAACCCACATACCAAGACTATCCTTATATTGAAAAACCAAATTCCCTACCCGTAATAGCTATAGAAAGAGAGTGGTTTGCTCTAGATAGGAAAACTATGTATAAACACATATTTCCTAAACCATTTCATTATGTACCAGTTCACCTTCAAAAAACCCAAAAGTTTTATGAATATATTCTAGTTGATACCGATTCAGTTGAAATAACTCATGTAGTAGATAAAAAAGATCCTAGTAGAATTTCCCATTCTAAGCTAAAGATTATTAAAATCCTAACCTCAAAAGACTGGAACCAACCCCTTTATCAACCTAGAGAGTTTACCAGAGAATTTGAACCCCAACATTATAATTATTTTGATTATATGGAAGCCTAGAATCATGTATTGGATTTTTCTCCAAATCCCCACTCATGGTTCTTTTGGTTTAAAAAGGGAATCTCTTTACAATTTCCTAAATGGTTTCTCAGATGGTTTTTGGATTTCGATCTAATTCTAGCCATATTTCCAAAAGAAGCAGCAATGAGTTACGAATATTGGAAAGCCAAGACCTCATTTATACCAGAAATGAAGATGATCTCATTCATCGCATGTCTAGGAATAACCTGGATTATGCAATGGGATTATAATTCAGCCAAAAGGGAAGAAGACAGCAGCATTCAGTATCTTGTAAAAATTATTAAAGTCCGATGGTGGGGAAACTTTGATCTTAATTTAATCAGCAAAAAAGCTATAGATTCATGGATAGCTATATCACATGAAAAAAGAGCATCTTCCTCCACTATCTCTCCAAGCACCTCAAAGATAAGTGATAGCAAAAAAGAAGCACAGTTTCTAGCACAAAAAAGACAACTAATGGCAGCCTTAGCAGTAGCCACGTCAGAAGAAGAAATTCAAGAACAAATTAAAGCCATGTCAGCCAAACCAGAAGAAGATGAAGAAGTCAGTTCAAGCCCGGGACATTGTTTTGAAGATACAGAAGATCAGTACAACCTTTAAAAAAGTTTCAGGATAAGAATCTTTAAAAGTAAGTGTCGGCAGTATCTCCCAACAGTAAAAGGAGAAAACAACAAATTCCCAATCATTTCAAGCTTTGAAGTAAAGCAAAAGCAATCCGCAAAAGTTAAAAAGCCTAAGAGATAGCTTTGATGTAAAGATAAAGGCATCATAATTGTAATAGCTCTATTATTGGGGTAATAGTAGTCGTGTTAGGTAGAATAGGAAATAACACCCTTCTATAAAAACCAATCCCCATAGCAGAAGAAGATTATCAAGAAAAATATTATCTCTCTAAGCCTTAAGTCTGAATGATAGTTTACACTACCCTCATTTCCAAACAACCTTTGTATCCTTTTTATACCAGCTTTGAAAGCATTCGATAAAGATTTGAAATTTATCAGCATATTTCCTTGTAAGTTTTATTCGTACTTTATGACACTTCCTTATGTTTGTAAGCTAAAGAAAATTATCAACGTTTTGAAAGCTGATTTAAAAATAGTTTCAGACCGAATAACCCAAGAAGAAGAAAAAGAAAATAAAAATTTAAATTTATTACAACAATTATATCTTGAATTATTTAGAATTTTACAGCTTTTAAATACTCTTGATCCCTTTTTAGAAGTTTTAAGCAGAGGATAAAATGGTTTCAGCTTATGTTTGTAGATATGCTTTATTTCGTATTAGAAAACATCAAAAACAAGTTTTAGATACTATAAAATTATTTGAAGAAGAACCTTTTCCAGGAAATCAAGTTTTATTAGATCGATTATATGATATGTATATATTTGTAGATAAAAAAGAAACAGAAATTAAAAGAAAAGCTACTGCTTTAAGCCACTGTTAAATGTTTTCAGCATATTGTTTAAGATTAAGACTAAAAAGATTAAACCAATATTGGTTTAGAGTTTTACAAGAGATATTTGAACTAGATAAATTACAACGTACTTTTGCAATCAGCATAAGAATTAATAATTTGTATCTTGAATTATCAGCTATTGAGTATAAGATCAACAAAATTAAAGAACAATTAAAAGTTTTAGCTGCCTAATTTTCCCTGTCTTTCATTAGTTTTAGCTGCCTAATTTCCCCTGTCTTTCATTCTCTCTGTAACGATCCATATATATATATATATATATATATATATGTGCGTGCGTGAGTATAGTGCATCGTGTGTAAGGTAGAGCATCAGGTCAAGTGAGTGATAAGTGAAAGTGAGTAATTAGAGTACTCTAGCACAAGTGAGTATATATGCGGTCAAGTGATATTGTATAATAAATAAATAAGTGTTATTTACAAGTGTATTATACATATTTTTAAGAGTAATTCCTGTCTCCTTGCTCTGCAACTAATATATACTTTGATCTCTCATATTTAAAGTTTTAACTCTATCCTTTCTCTTTTTTTTTTCTCAATATATCAAGTCAAAATTGTACTTTTAAAAAATATCAAACTATTTGAATTCTTATCAAATGATAATAACATTATGAATTTATAATTTACGAGAGATTACACACATTCTATCCGGTCATCTTTTAAAATAACCAATTATGCCTATGAAATAACCATTTATATGTTTATAATATATGATAGATTATTTTATAATACATTTTTCTAAAAAATATTTATAATAATTTATTTTCCACCGATTGTATATGTACATGACATATTTTATTTTAGGGATAATTACAAAGACCTCTCCCAAGGTCTTTCAATATTACACTTACTCACCATAGTTTTTAATATTATATTTATATCCCTTATTACTAAATGATTTTTAAAATTTCAAAATGACCATTTATTAAAAAAATTTCCAAACTTTCTTCTTCATCTTCTTCTCTTCCATCACTACTGCCACCATCCCCTATCCTCCTTCTGCCACTCCATTCATTCACATACACAAGGAATATGAATGCGAAATAACTTTATTCAAGAACATGAAAATGAACGTGAAAAAGGAAAACCAAAACTGGGTTCACAGTGTAAATGGTTTAGGACGCCAATTCCACACAACGCGGGCTTTAATGATGTTCACTTGCTTGACCAGGTAGCCATGCCCTACTATTTAAAAATTAGGCAAACCTATACCTAAGTGTCTCTTCATGGCTATCATTGAACCTGGTCCTTGAATTTTAACCAATCAATCACTTCATATTAGCTAAAAGAGCAATTAATTAAACATTCAAATTTTGAATAACACAGACAAATTTAAAAATTTTTGGCATCGTTGCTTCACCGTCGGTTCCTAGGTGAGCCTCCTTCAGCCGCTATCGTTGCTCCACTACACCACCACCGTCTTTGCTGCTCATGGCTTTTGGCATCGTGCTCACAACCATGCACACCAACAGAGTATTGAGTTGGCAGCCACCTCTGGTCATGCCTCAGCGCATGCTGCTCACCACCATGGTTGTCACCATCGAGCTTCGCGCCCTCTATGGCTGGACGCTACCAAGATGTGTTTCCAAAACCTAACCCACTTTTACAAAAATCTTCCTTTCAAGCTGAATCATTTTCATTTCATTTAATTAGTTTTTCAATTACTTTTTTTGGCTTTCTGTGTTGTTATGAGGTTTGGACTAAGTTTGTGTTATCCATAGTGTTGTGTGTCCATTAAGGGAGGGGAAGCTATAAAAGTTATTTTAAATTTATAAGAGATATCACTGTAATAACTTGGAAATAATTAAGGAAAATAAGTGTAATATCGAAAATTAGAAGAAAATAGATATAATATTGAAAAAGTTCAAGAGGACTTTGTAATTATCCCATTATTTTATATTTGATGGTGACCGACTAAGGATACTCCACTTAAGCCTAGAACAACACTTACCACATTACAACCATTGCAAATATCAGATTGGAGGGTTGACAACAGTTTGAAAACCTTCAAAGTGACATGGCCTTCCACTAATTAGCCACAGCAGCAAGTGCCTCATAACTAGCCCCACCACCCCTTTTCAATGCACTCTCTTTGACCTCTTTAGCCTTTGCTCTGATCACCTTCCCTTCTTCACCCTCCATAGCAGCCTTCACCACTCTCTCAATCTCCTCCCTCCCAACCACCCCCTTCCCCTCCGCCACCGGCTTCAACGCCACGCCCATCTCCTCCGCCACCATGGTGGCATTCACCATCTGGTCCCCAGAAAGAGGCCAAGTTATCAACGGCACCCCATTGCACACACTCTCCAACACCGAGTTCCACCCGCAGTGCGACAAGAACGCCCCGGTTGCCACGTGTCGCAACACCATCACCTGTTGGGCCCACGACTCCACCACCATCCCCATCCCTCGTGTCCTCTCAAGAAACCCTTGCAGAAGATAACACTCAGGCCCCTTCTTCTTCTTCTCCTCCTCCTCCTCTTTACCACCACCCTTATCATCATCTTTCAGAAAACTGATCCCAATCTCATCACTCGTTTTCGTGGGTGCACGGGCCACCCACAAAAACCGCTGCTGACTCAGCTCCAGTCCCCACACTAACTCCGTGAGCTGCTTCGCACTCAAACTCCCCCCACTCCTAGGCGCCACATACACAACAGAACCTGAAGCTTGCTTATCAAGCCAAGCCAAGCATTCTTCTCCGGTTCCATAAACCGGTTTGGTTTCCTTCAGTCCAATTGGAAAAACCGGTGGCGTAGGTATCTCTTTGAAGAACGGGTTCTCACGGACCGCACGAACCGGAATCGGTTCGAGCTCCTCGTAGGTGTTGACGAAGATTCCAGAAGCTTTTGGAACCCTGCGAAGGTGATAAAGGTAACATTCGTCGTCGACAAACTCGGCGCCGCAGAGGTCGCTGGTGTTGAGGTGGGGGCAGAACAAGGAGAAGGCGAAGGCGAGGAAGCGCGCTGAGATGGGGTAGAGAATGTAGGAAGGGATGGAGAGTTCGGTGCAAGTGTCTAAGGCTTGGGTGCAGAACAAGTCGGTGATGAGGGCTTGTGGTTTTGTTGGAGTTGGGAGAGTGTGGGTTTGAGGGAGCGGAGGAGGGTATCGCGTACGGTGATGCAGAGGCGGGTGACAGGAAGGGTAGGGGTGGTGGTGGTGGTGGCTGCGGCGGGGAGGAGGTGGAGGACGGTGAAGGAGGAAGGGAGGTTTGAGGAGCGGAGGTGGTGGGTTTGGGGGTCGGAGGCTTGGGTTGTGATGTGGAGTAGGGTCACGTGACAGTCGTGGTGGAGAACGAGGCGCTTGGCAAGCTCGAGCATGGGTGTCACGTGACCTATTCCTGGGCTCGGGAGAAGGACGATGTGTGGTTTCGTGATCACCATGGTTGGTGCCTGCCTGTTGTCTTGTGCTGTATTATGGATATGGAGTTCGACGATGTAGCTAGAGTGGCAGTCAGCTTGGGCCTTCTACTCTATACAGCTGAGGTGTGTGACGAATATTTATTTATAAACAATATTATTTGTACTATTCAAATTCTTATCTATTTTTAAATGATATATAGGATTAAATTAGATAGAATTTAATAATAAATAAAAATATATAGACATCGTGGATTTATGTATAGAAAAAAAAGGAAAGAATCTATATATATATATGCAGTGGCCCCTGGACTCCATATATAGATATAATATTTATGTCACTTCAATGCTTTCAGTTACACGTCTTTATATTGATTTCAAATTATATTAATATATGGTGCGGTGTGCATATAATGTAGTGCATATAAAATGTGAATTTGAAATATATTTCTTTTAATTACATGTATGACTATTAAAAATTCCCTTTCATCATTAATCCTCAAACTTGATTATTCTTTCTCTTCATTAAATTCTTTTGGAGAAATTATGAATTGTATAATAGTATCACCTTTAAATATTACTGTTTCATTTATATTTTTATAAACTCTTTCAAATAAGATCAATAAAATTTTATTCTTTTCTGTTTATCTTTCTAAATAACTGTTTCATTATTGCATATCATTCGTTTTATTGACAAAAAACATTTTTTTTTTGAATAAGTTATTGACGGAAAACACTGAAACACAATGTAAGTTGTAAACGAGATCTTTTGGTCCTATTCGGTGCATTATATAAGATAAAATATGATAATGTAAGGTGATAATATAATGAAATTAAACTCGATATATTGTCAATTAATTATATCTTATCTTTGACATGAATTTTAACGTGATTATAAATAATTAAATAACAAATAAAAATAAATAATTAAAATTGACAATCTAATTAATATAAAGTTATATTATGAAATTATACAGACCGTAATAAACGGAACATTAAATTCAACGTTAAACATGGGTCTAGAATGGATGGTGCGGGAGATCGGTAGCTGGCTGGCTAATTAGTCTCATGCTTATTGCTAAACAGGACTGCTTTGCATTGCATGTGTTAGGCTTAATTAGATCGTCCTTTTCACGAGTGTTACCTGCTACCCAGTAGGATTTTGTTAGACGACTCAACTAGTATCGTTTAATTTTGTGCTGCTTACTATTTCACTGCATCTGGTTCTTTAATGGGTTCAATGGTAACACATATATATTCAACCACTGTAATTGAGCTATTGTTGTAAATGAGACAAGACAGGAGAAGAAAAAAAATAAATCAATGGAAATATCAATTCAATGAGTTTGCTTCTTTATGGACTAGCTAGTTATATAATCTCTATTATTTTATTGTGTAATTCTTCATGAGAAATGTGTCATTTATACAGGACTCTAAATATCAATATGAAAGGAGGGTCAAGTACACATTCTAAGATAATGCACCTCAATGCAAAATAGTTACAATTGTAATTATCGATATTCACTCTTAATACCTTAATATAGTCATCAATCACATAAAATGTGTTTTACAATACCTATTTCGATTTACTTAAGTATGTTCATTTTTTGTTTAGACTTTATACATTTTTCACTTTTACTAAGTTAATTATACAATCATAACATGTTGTGTAACACCATAAATTTTAACCCTTTCACGCTTTTACTATGTTCATTTTTACACTTTTACTAAGTCATATTAAGTTTAACATTTAGTTGTTACATTCCGGTCTCATAAATTTTTCTTATAAAATAAGATATAAGGAAAAAATGGTAATATTTTTTTTTCATATAAAACTCAAAGCAGAAGCATTGTGTATAGATAAATCATGTATAATATTTATTTTATGAAAACTAACTAACACATTCATAAACATATACAAATCATCTGATGTCTGAATAATGTACACGCCATAATATGTGGATAAATCCAAACAATATGTCATAAATAGTAAATAAATAGCAAAACTAATAAATAATGAAGTAATTAAACTTCCAATGGAGTTATATACAACTCATCTAAATACGTCACCTAAACTAGAATACAATCCTAGCTATTCTCATAATTTGAAATAAAATCCTATCTACTTTCTTTGAACGTGCTCCTCCAAATGATCTATAGTTACTTGTTGCTTGTCTGAAGATGACATGGAAATAAAATAGGGTGAGAACTCAAAAGTTCGCAGTAAAATATATATAATAAGGTGTCATCGAAATCTTCTTCAGTCATCTCGGTTTACTTTTAAAAAAAAGTGAACATATATTAAAATCCAATTAATAAATTCTGAAAATATTTATCTTTTAACGTGGTCTTTCTTAACATGGATGCAATACTACATTGCATGTATTTATGACAATATAAATAAACATACATATACATATAAAATTATATTTAATCACATAAAGTATGTAGTTTAATCCTTTTGTTTACTTTCTCTTTTCTTATTCATCATTTTCTTTACACATCTCTTCCTTTATATATCTCTTTCTTTATAAATTTTTTTCTTTATATATATATATATATCTTTCTTCATACATCTCTTTCATTATACATGCAATTTATCCAATCGGTAGGGTAATGAACTCATATCAAAAGTCAATTGTCATTGACAAATACAGTGGGGATCGCCTCTCTTTATTGAGGATTAATTCTAAATCAGTGAGGTCTGAGACTAACATCTGATTAATATTTTATCAGTGGGAACTGAGTCCAATATTTTTAACATTTGATATCACATTAATAATTTATCAGTGAGGACTAAGTCCAATACCTTTCATGCATATAACTTAGTACTTTCATTTAATGTTGGTGCACGTAATAAAGTCATACAGTGTACTAATACATATCATGCAATCACATTTAACATGCATATCATTAGTAACTTAATAGTTCATGGACAACATCATCCCATAACTCATTCATAACTTAACAATTAAATTTGTATAATAACCCCTACATGTGATGATGAACCATGTGAGAATGGGTATTTAGAGGTTCCAAAGAGTTGAAATTAAGCAAAAATTCTCCTTCGTGCTCCCTTCTTGCCTAAAACCAACATTACCACAAAAGATATGGAAATATTGGAGCTCCAAAATGCTAAGGATTTATGTGTCTAACATTGCTAGAAACTTGCAGGACACATATGGATTTTACAAATTCATTTTTTTTGTCTATGATATAGACATACTTACAGAGATAAACAAAAAAATGGAATTTTTTTTTTACAAAATCTGTAAATCCGTCTATAATTACGGAAATTACAAATGGACAACAAAAGAATTCTTTTTTGGTTTTTTAACAAAATATACAGATGGATTTTTATTTAAATCATTGATTTAAAATAAATCCAATATATTACGGGTGGAAAAACCTGCTTGTAATTTGAAATTTAAGGCTTTTATTAAATGCACGCATTATAGATAGATTTTTCTGTCTGAAATCCATCTGTAATTTTAAGTTCAAGATTAAAGATGGAAAAACCTGTCATTAACGTCAAAGATTGAAAAGGTGCATATTTAATTCGTGTATTACAAACCAAAAATCCATCTGTAATGTTTTTAATGAAACACATCATTTCATTGAAGGAATTACAAATTGAAAAATCCGTCTATAACGTCAGAATTGAGGCTATAAATGTGGTGCCCCTTCTTCCCCATTTCTCATTTTCACTTATTTCTTTCTTCTCTCTCTTTGTTGCAACAACAGTCATCAGCTTTTCTTTTAACCATCGCCAGTCACAAGAGCTTCCATTGTGCAAAAGGTTTGTGTCATTTTGTTCATGATAATATTCTCTAACTTTTAATCAGTTTAGTTTTTTTCATTTTCTGCCTTTTTTCATTGAGTTTCATTGAGTTTTTAGTTTTTAATGTGGAAGCAGATCACACGGCTATCATGGCACACAATGGATGTGCTTGTTGGTTTGGAAATATTTGGGTTTGTTTAGGGCAACATCGAAAAGGGGATTGTTGGAAATAGTGGATAATGTGTGGTGGTGGTGGCGGAGGCGATAGCGATGGAGGTAAATTTTTTTGACTTTTTTCTTTTATCATAGATGGAAAAATCCGTCTATACTGGGTTAATTTTACAATTTTTTCAACCAATTACAGATAAAAAAATTCGTCTATAAATCTACGGACAAACGAATCCATCTATAAATCTGTCTGTAATTTATAGACGGATCAGAAAATTCATTTATAATATTTATAGACACGAAAATAACCTATGACATGTCTCCATTTGTAAATTTATTTGTAATTGAAAAATCCATCTGTAAAGCTTATAAAATTCATCTGTAATTTCATCTGTGCTCTGCAAAAATCTTGTAGCGTAAAGAGACTTTAAATCAAGATGACGGCTCAAGTTCAAGGTAAAGATTGATAGTAGTGAATGATGGAGAAGTAAAGAATGATGATGTAGGAAACAAAAGCTCGAAGAGAATGAGAATGGTGGAAGGCTAAATTGCAATTGTAAAGAGGAGGGAGTGTGCTAATTTTTTCTTATATAGTGGGTGCATTTAGGGTTTGTATGTGTTTCCCATCTCCCTTTTTTTTTGCTTGTTATTATTTCTATTCCTACTATATTTTTTATTATTGTTATTATTATACTTTCTATATATATAATTTATTTATTATAATATATTAGAATAGTAACCTAATATATTATTACGTGTGTGTGTGTATATATATATATAATCACATATATAATTACACATTACATATTATATATAACTACATGTTATGTTATGATTTTATATATATATCATAGTTTTCAGACTCAACTCGATGATCGACTCGATTGAAACACCAGGTTAATAGGTCACTGGTTGAACTGGTGGATCACTAGTTGAACGGGATATAAATAAATATTAAAACTGTGTAATGAAACAACCATCACGTGCTTTGGTGACTCATATATAATACAAAATATAAATAATATTATCACATATATAGGTTGGGGTTGCCATTGGTTTTGTGGACAGTGGCATCAACCTTTATCATCCCAGCTTTGCTATCAATCCCTGCTAGTTTTTTATTGCAACAGCAAAACAATCTCAGCAACATATTTTTCAACCTTAACATCCTTGCTAGTTAAGAAAACGAATTAAAGGCAGGGCTATTGAGGCATTGACCTAGTTCTGCTAGTTTAATTTTTGTCACAATCCCTGCTAGTTTGGCGCCCCCTTAATGCATACTCAAATACTATATTAGTGATGCCATGATAACATCCCTTTCCCTGTGATTTATATACCTAAACATATAAAATAAATAGACACAAGAAAGAGAGATAAAGAGAAGAAATAAAGAACTAAACTTACAATATCACAAAAAAAGAAGAACGAAACCTACAAGTTACAATGACTCTAGCTTGTTTGAGGGGTTTACAAAAAGGAATGTAAGGAGTCTAATAACGGCAAAGACCAAACATATCTGAAGGAGCAGCAATGGGAATCACAGGTCAAGGAAGTTTTCATGTTGGAATACTGAATTAGATACCACCTTCATAGCTGCTGGAATGGACATGAATGCAGGAGCTTATTAGTCCCATATCGATTGGGAGAAAAACATAAACTAAGTGGTTCCACTATAAAGTGAGGATTGTGAAGCGTTTTTGTCTACTGATAGAAGAAACATCTTCCTTGAAGAATGGGCTTAAGTAATTAAAGAATTGGACCGAGAATAAACTTGGGTCCATTTAGTTTTTTTGAGTTCAAATTTTATAAAATTAATTTCGTTTAAAAAAAAATGACCTGCCCAATTTTTTCAAGTCATGCGGTGTTACTGGTTTTTTTTATGAAACCGATTGGTTTATGCCGGTTCACTTGGGGTCAATTGCTTGTCCGATCTTCTAGTCAACTCGGATTGGCTAATTGACCGGTTCACTGGTTTTTTGGTTCAATTGGCTAGTTTGAGCCCGTTTTTAAAATTATAATGTATATAATATTTTAATATGTATCTATATAATTATGTGGATATTACATGTGTGTGTGTATATATATAAAGATATATTTGTTGAAGTTTTGGATCCCTTATTTATTTGTTGCTATAAAATAGAGATTTAGAGAGATATTATATCTTTTAGTTAGTATGAACATAATTTATTGAAATTTAGTGAGAGATTATTAATTATTTAAAATTTGAAACTAAAATATCAATTTTTAAAAATTTCACACATTCTCTCATAATTTATCTTCTAGAATCTTATTTTTAATTTTAATTTTAAAATTAATAAATTTATTAAATATTTAAAATTATCTTTTTGTCCTTCATCTAATTAGGTTGACTATTCTATTGATTTTTCTTGATTGATTAAGATTTGACTCATTTATTAATTGGCACTTGATTAATTTATTAATTATTTATTCTAATAACTCATAAAAATTAGTTAATTAATATAAAAGAAAATTGAGGATGTTACATGTTGTATCTAAGTATAGCCATCGTAACAATATAATTAATCACGCCTACTTTCTTTGAGATACACACATTTAAATTAGTATTTTATTAACTTTACTGCGAATAAACTAAATTCACGTGAATGATGAAAGGCTATTCACATATATGAATTTTTGGGGATTAACCTGTTTTAGAAAGCATAACGTTTTTTCAATTCATTGAATAATCTTATTTAATTCAAGTCTCCATTTTTTTTAACAAAAAAAAGTGAGCATAAAATAACTGATATATATATGTATTATCTTTGTGATAGATATATTTTTAAAAATTGAAAATTTAAAATAAAAGATGATGATAATACCATTCATTTTGGAGGGTTTTTGACATAAATAAATTAAATTAAACAGTTTATTACATGAATCACTTGTGTTAAACCCGTTTACATATACGTCCTGTTTAAATATAATAAAAGTCGATTATAATCGACTTCCACTCTACATAGAAGTCGATTATAATCGACTTCCCCATGCATGCAAACTCTTATATTGTGGCCACTGAAGTCGATTATAACTGACTTCTACACAATGAAGAAGTCGATTATAATCAACTTTATGACAGGTATCAGAATGTTTCAGAAGACTATTATAATCGACTTCTGTATTGTATAGAAGTCTATTATAATCGAGTTCTGTTCAGAACACAGGTTAAATAGAAGTCGATTATAATCGACTTCAGAATCAACTTAATTTGTAACTTGATAATTTAAGTAAATTTAAATCTAGTTAGTGTTACATTTATTTTGAGAGATTTTTAGTTTAGGAATATCCCACGGATAAGGCTGCAAATTCCACGACTGAGATTGTAACTTCTACTATTGAGATTACAGGCTCCACGACTGAGACTGTGGGCCCCATAGCTAAGAGTACAAGTTCCATGACTGGGCCTGTAGACTCCACGGCTGTGACTGCAGACTCCACGGATGTGGCTGAAGGCTCCACTGTTGAGATTGCAAGTTTCACGGCTGTGGAGCCTTTGGCCACAACCGTAGAGTGTGCAGTTTCAATTGTGGAACTTGCAATCTCAGCTGTGGGGCCATAGCCATAGCCGTAGAGTCTCCAGTCTTAGCTCTGGAACTTGCAGTCTCAGTCGTGGGGCTTACAGTCATAGCCGTGGAGTCTGTAGTCTCAGCCATGGAGCCTGCAGTCTCAGCCATGGGGCCTGCAGTTTCAACCGTGGATCTTGCAATCTTAGCCGTGGAAGTTACAATCTCAGTTGTGGAGTTTGCAGCCTCATCCGTGGGATGTTCCTAAACTAAAAATCCCTTAAAATAAATGTAACAATAACTATATTTAAATTTACTTAAATTATCAAGTTACAAACTAAGTTGATACCGAAGTCGATTATAATAGTCTTCTGACACATTCTAACACCTATCATAAAGTCGATTATAATCGACTTCAGTGGCCGTGATGTGAAAGTTTGCATGCATAGGGAAGTTGATTATAATCGACTTCTATGTAAAGTGAAAGTCGATTATAATCGACTTCTATTATATAAAAGCAAGATATATATGTAAACAGATTTAACACAAGTGATTCATATAATAAACTGTTTAATTTAATTTATTTATGTCAAAAACCCTTCATTTTGGTAGTATTTGGTATGAGTCTCGGGATAGCGGAGATAAAGATAATAGGAGACATAAAAAATATTATTTATAGATCATATTTGGTTAAAAATTATTTTCAATAAGAAGTTATGAAAGTAGTGTTTGGTTAATCTATTACAAAGTTACTCTTAAATTCTAAAATAACCCTAATGAATATAAATATTAAAGAAAATAGAATTAAATCGGCTTGGAGTTTGATACACAAGTAGTGGTATTTATATTTATAATGTATGAGACATTGTCGACACACTTTTATAAATCCAAATTAAGTAAGATATATATCTCATCCAAAAATAAATAAAATATGTCGGTATAATGCTCTACAAATTATAAGTATAGACAACATTTCTCTTGATAATGTGACCGGCCCTCTCTATATACCGCTCTCTTTCTCACTACCTATTATTTGATTTGTTGTCCGCCGTTTACTGCTTGCTGTCCATCCATCATCAATACTACATCCAAAGAAAAAAAAATTAATAATGAAGATAACTTAATTGAATCAATTATATTTTCTTATTTTCTTATATTTTAAATTGTCTCAAATCAAAAGTTTTTTTTATCCCGACGCACTCTAAAAGTGTATCAAAGTTAAATAATTTAGAAAGAGGCCAACGTAAAATAATTATGAAAATGAATTTTTGTTAACTATTTTAAATGCAAATTTGACATAAATATCGTTATTATTTCATTAATAGGTCGACTAAGTCGTCTGCATCCACCAACTAGATATGGGATTCTTTGTCTATATTGATGGCTAGTGATGATTGGTACGTATAACTAAGTCGTATAACTCTGAAATTTCAATGCGTAGGTGGCTAGTGCGTTTGTTATACTTTTTTTATCTATTGTCATTCCCAGTTAAATTAATTTTAGTATAATTTTATTAAAACATCCTCTATTTTTTTTTCAAATTACCACTAAATATTATAAGTATTTATAATTTATATGTTTGATATATATACCATTTATCTTTAAGTACTTGTATATAGTTTAATATGTAATTTATGTGTTTAGTATTCGTGTGTTTAATTGTATACCACTTATATTTCACAAAAAAAATACCATTTAATATATGTACATACTCAATATTATACAATTTAGCAGTTATATATTTTTTCAAGTAAGTACTGAACGTCTATATAATTTTGGCAAACACTAAATGAATATAATTTACTCTAATATTAAAAAAACAAATATGTATATTGTATAAATTCTTTAATTTTTATTAAAGTTTTTAATTTTATTTTAATTTTTAAAAATTAAGGAAATATAATATATTAAATTATTTGTTGTATACTTTGTACTATTAGAATAAAAATTTTATGCTAATAATTGTTATCTGGTTGATATATATAATCGAATCATTTAAAATATTTTGGCAATATGTGAAATATCAAACACGTTAAATAATGTGACAAAATATATAATCATATGATAATATAATTTTTTAATATTTACAATGAATATGATTAAACTTTTAATCAATAACTATTTTTAATTCAAAATTTATTATGTTTACAATAATTTATTGAAGTTATTTTCATTTATAATATTTACAAAATATTAAAATAATAAGTATAAAATATGGTTACGTTTAAAGAAAGTTATGTAAAGTAAACAAATATAACTCAACTATAAACTATCTATAAGATTAAGAGAACCAATTTTATGACAATATTATATTTTTTATTTTTATTAAAAATGAAATTTAATATATTTTATAATCAAAATATCCAAAAAATAAAATTTTTTAACTGGAATAAAAATATCACAAACTTACAATTAATAAATATATATCAGCATAATTTTTTTAAAAAATATTGATAACACTGAGTTTAAATAAAACCAGAAGTGACAATTAATATATTGGTGTTATAATTATGAAAGAGAATAGAAGGTATTTTAATAAAATTACACTAACATTAATTTGAGTGGGAGTGACAATAGGCAAAAAGAAGTGGTAATAGCCACTCTCTTGTTTTATATAATTAAAGGTTTTTATTTTGATACCCTAAGAATAGCCGATATTCTTTTGAATTCAACGAGTGTAATTTAATCATATGTATTTAAAATATTAATTAATTTAGTTAATATGACATATGTTAAACTTTTAGTCATAAATTATTTAAAAAGTATCAATACTTATAAATTTATAAGGTACTGAAAAAATCTTGATAATTAAAAATTTTGAAACTATATATTTTTTTTAAGGTAATCCTTTTAGCATTTTTAAAATTAAGATTTTTTTTAAATTATCTAAATATATGAAAAATGATTTTTTTTTAAAAGCGATTTTTATATTTAAAAAATCGTATCCAAATGCACATTGTGTGACTTTAGTGATACGTGAAAAGGAAACTAAACAATTTTTTTTTTTGATTGGGGAAATTAAACAATTATTATGCATACTATTCTCAAATCTCATTTCCCCGGCAAGGTCTTGCTTAGAAATCTAGATTTAATTACTCAACTGCCTAGCTCTTCCGTCACGAGCGATGACTGACATTATTGCTTATAAATTCCAATGCATGACCATCAAGTGAAAATGATTGCGGATTATCTGACTTGCTACGAACATGAAAAGAGAAGAAATATTTTATTCATATTATTTTCATGTTAATTCATCTAGCTCCTCTCATAAAATTGGTCTTGACTTGACTAGCATAGGGGGTCCATTCATATCATTTACGGATAATTATATCATCATATGGTTTTTTTTTGAAAAACTATTGCTATACTTTATTAAAAAGGAAAGTATTAAATTATAATCAATATGATTGAGAATAGACAATAATATTAAAAATATAAATAAATTTATGTTTACCTTTGAAATGACTTATAGGTAGTAAAGAAAATAAAAAGTTAAAAATAGTTATGAGGGCACGTAGATAAATTATTATTATTATCATTATTTTTTTCCCGAATTTAACCATGATATCTTCACAAGTATCGCGCACGGGATATTATAATTAAGAGTGTATTCACTAGTCTGGTCTAAAATGGAAAACCCAAAAAACAAAGGGTTTATTAGATTTTGTGTTGGTTTGCATGTCATTATTTTATTATTATCCTTTTTGGTGAATTTTTTCGTACGTTGTTAAATATCATGATAGATAAAATCATATTTCGGTATAATTTATTATCTTATGCTATTAAAATGTTGCATTTTATCTATCATTTTAATAAAAAGTCTACTTTATCTATCATTTTATCTTATTATCTTATACTAGTAAAACGATAGATGTTATCTATTATTTTTCATATATATATATATATAAACGTCATGAAATAATTGAAAATAAAGTAAGTTAGGAGCTCTCTCAAACCGATGCATTCAAAGGTTGCTATATTGGAAGAGTGCATGACAACTGCACGCCCTGTACAGTTTGCATAGCTTTTTGGGTGATAGAAAGGGGCCTAAGACCCAACAAGCAAACCTTCGTGGTTACGACTCTGGAGGTAGAAACACCCTGAAGTAACCGAAAACAAAAAAAGTTAGGGGCTCTCTCCACCTGATAACTGATGCATTCAAAGGTTTATGTACCGAAAGAGTGCATAACAACAGCACGCTCTCTAGAGTTGGTCAAAACCCTACACACACAGACACACACACACACACACAGGCACACACAGATACCTTAAAAAATAGGGTTTTTTGGTTGGAGATCTTAAAAAATTGTTAACCGAAAACTTGACCCTTGGATTCCGCCCAAGTACCTAAGAAACATTAGGCCAACCCAACTCTTAGCATTGTCTTGTTGTTGGGCTAAGTGGAGTGGACCCAACATAAGTGGACTACAATGATCATTTTCAATTACGCTTTTTTTTTCAGTTTGTCCAAAAATATTATGCTTTTATCTTCAAGAACCTAAAATGTGAATTGTTACAATGTTTTATCTACTTGCTGAACACCTTGGTCTACAAATGCATGGCTGTATATATATTCATTATATTCTACTACAATTTATCTCACACTCAACTCATTGTAATTTTGACCCAAAAAAAAACAAAAAACTCATTGTAATTTAAAGCACCAGTCGTAGCTGAAATTATGACTCATACAGGTCTTATGCAATGACTAAATTATGTGTTATTCATAGAAATGCGGGCACCTTCATCCTTTTCCTATTTAGCTGGTCTTTCATGACTAATTATATATATGCATCACTTTTCCGGTTCTCAAGGCATAACAGTAACAAGTGCAATCTCAAACTAGCTTGAGAGTTTATTTACAAAGGAACCTAGGCCGAGGATATTATGGGCATGTGACAAGGTTGGCCGGGAGAGAATGAGAGTAAAAATCGGGTCAAAACAACAATTTCAACCATCAATAAAACAAGGGAGAAATGAGAACCTCAAACAAGGGGAAATCAGTTTAATCCATTTTATGGTATAAAACGCAACCATCTCATGCTTTTACACACTCGATCCTCCTCTGAATCAAATCTCCATCCAAACCAACAATACAATACAAATCAAGCAAATTAAAAAAAAGCAGCAATTTACAATGGAAAAGTCCACCATCATCCTTGCCTCAGCAATTTGCTTCTTATCCTTCTTGGGTTCCGCTCATTGTCAAGATCGCTTCTTTGTTGAGGGCTTAGTTTACTGTGACACGTGTCGCACCCAGTTCATCACCAAGCTCACGGAGTTCCTTGACGGTACGTGTTTCTTCCACACAATAAATCATTCATGTATTCACAACCATGTAACAAGAAAGAAGAATATAAAAAGAAACAAAAACTATCCTTCCACACCTTAATGCTGAAATATTATCTTTAGGTCTCTCTCTCTCTCTCTCTCTCTCTCTCTCTCTCTTTTGCCTGTATGGATAACATGATTGAAAGTGTAAATCTTCCACCATAACATGAATTATTTCTACCAAAAAGTTTAAGCTTTTATTAGATGAAAGTACATCAAATGAATGACCTTTATTACAAAAATTAAACTGTGGATCAGTTAATTATAGAACCATTGATAGTGTAATAAAATAATTAGGTGAAGACAAATGATTGATTTTTATTATTTATGTATCATCGCCGATTCAATTTCAATGTCGTATCTTCTCGTCCTCTTATCCCAACATAATCTTTGTTGTTCGTACTTTGTAGAATCATGTGTAATTATACAACAATGATATTTGCACATCCCAAAGTAGATAACCATTTGACACTCATCATCAAATCCCTGTATAACAAATGATTGAAAGAACAACTATACAACACTGCAAAATTAATGTACAAGACTAAGAATCTGAAACTGAAAATGGACAACCATATTACACATAATGAAGGTGCAACGATACGCGTGGAGTGCAAGGAAGCAGATGGTGGGAACGTGACATTCAGTAGAGAGGCAAAGACAGACGCAAGAGGGTCGTACAGAGTGGAGGTGGACGGAGACCATGAGGACGAGGTTTGCGCGGTGCAGCTAGTGGACAGCCCCAGGAGTGACTGCTCGGAGCTTGACACAGGGTCTCACCTTGACCAAGCTGCAAGGATCAGCATCACAAACAACAATGGCATTGTCTCCCCTGTCCGCCAGGCCAACCCTCTTGGCTTCCTCAAGAAGGAACGTCTCCCTGGCTGCGCTGAGGCCCTCAAGGAGCTTGGAATTCATGAAGACGGCACCCTCATGTGAAAAAGACCCCCATTATATTCAAAGGGATATATATAAATATATATAGGACTTCATTAATTAATCACTTTTTACAGTGTTATGATTAATAAAGGAGGGGCTTTTTCTTTAATTTTCAATCCCTTCCTTGTTATTAGGATCGGGATAATGTGAGGATTATTAATAATTAATGTAAGGTTGTATGTTAATTAGGAGGGGGTTTTTTTTCTTAGACTTGAAGTCTCTTAAAGGAAAAAGGAGCCTTTGGCTAGTACTCCTCTTATTTCTTCTCTTTTTTGTTTATAAGTTGGTAGAGTTTGGATAGCTGATTTATAATCGCTGTTTTTACCCTTCTACATCATGTCATCGACCTCATTTCAGCTAGGGCGAAAAAAAAAAAAACAGAAGAAGAATTAAGGGATTCTGATATTCCAATTAATGCATGGTGATGAGTATTTTCACTAACTGCAGCGTGCGTGCCTTAATACCTTGATATGTAGAACAGCAGTCCCAACTTGCAAAAGAACTGTTTATTCAAACTCTCAAGTTAGCGTCTTATTCAAAGTAAAAAGGAAAAAAAGATTCTCAAATCGAACCGTATATCTATTCTTTGATGTTTATCGTGTTACTTTGAAGTTTGACTAGAATGTGTCTATTGCCTTCCGTCATAGATGTGATGACAAGAGAAAAATAGATGATTCTTTGCAGTAATATGTTTGAGTAAACCTTACATCATATCCCATTTGAAACAGTTGATCGTATCAATAACCTTGACCAAAGGAATTCGATTGCAGAATGAATAATGGTGTTTTGATGCCTAAAAAAGTGAGTGTCTATTTTATATACCTATTTTATAATCACTAAATGTGATAAATGTTAAATATAAATGGGGACCATCATCATATTTAATAATTATAAAATGAATGTCTGAATAGACATTTATTTTTCAAATATCAAAATATCATTATTCTTCTATATATATATATATATATATATATATATATATATATAAAGCCGACGTAGCAAATTTTATAAACCCATGCATCCATCAGATGAACTTAAGAAAGTATATGCTTTTCATACAAGTAATTAAGAGATTGTACCAAAAAGAAGGGGCCTATCTCTATACATATTTTTTTGGGTACAAAATAAAAGCTGGTCTACGGAACGCAACCTAAATAGTTAATCTCCATGGACTATGACGTTGATAGGTACATATTATAGTTTATACAAATGTATTTTGTAGAAAAAGTGGTTGTTGAAAACCTGAAAAAAAAAGAATTCCGCTGCAGCTATGTATGTCATTAATTAATAGAGCTAAGCATAAAATTGGAATCTTTGTTTTGTTACACTGACTTTGAAATTCTTTCTTCATTATTATGATTAGGAACTACCTACCATTTGATCAATGGCCGGCCTCTAAAATCACGTACGCGTCGCTTTGTTTAAGAGGAGACTACGATCGTTTTTTTTTTTTTTTTGAAATATTCTTACCGTCAGGGCAAAGCTATAAATCTATCAAGAAGAAGAAAATAAATCAAATATTTACCCAAAAAATTAACTTATAATTTTTGTTTCACTCCTGATTCACTTGTAGATCACTTGATTACCATATATATTTTACTATGATAAAAATCAAATAATTTCAATGATATTGTCATAAATAATTTGGATAATTATTATGTAAAACTATTTTGCATCAATGATATGTTAAAATTAAATCTTAATTTTATTAAAAACTATAAAATAAGAAAAAGAAATTGAAAAAAGATTGCCAACAAATGATATAGAGCAACAATATCCACTATTAAAAAAGTACCTGAAAAACTAAAACCTTCATGTTTGATAATCGGCTTAACCGTTAAGTACAAAAAATGCATCTTTTGTAATAATTATAATTTTTACCCTGATAAACACTTAAAAATACTATTTTAACACCTAAAATTTAAATATTCCTTAAAATATCAATTTAATTATCATTAAATATGATAAATTAATATGAAAAATGAGAACTATCATCACATTCAATTATAATAAAGTGAATGTCTTAAAAGGAATACTCATTTTTTTAAGTATTGAAATAATATTTTTGGATAAACACCCAATCCACAATGACTATTTATTATATCGCGCGCCTATCCAATATGGATGGAAAAGTTATCACACGAAACGCAACAAATTAATAATGATGGTTAGATTTGATGAATGAGCGTACACAGGTCGGGCCAGAGGAAAATGGCTTTGAAAACAAGGCATCGCAACCCACATCGATTTTTGTATCAGTATTTTTGAGTCAATAATCATTTTCCTTATTATAATTGAGAAAAAGAAGGAATAAATTAACTTAAATTTCCAGCTGTGCTCAAATCTCCGTGTTTTAGTGTTTACTTCTCCAATCTTATTATTTCTCTTCTTTTGTTGACCATTTCATCAAAAGATAAATCAATTCTAATAGCTTTCGTGGATCATCACCAAGTCAAAGCTAATGAGTGATCCACATGAATTAATCTATTCACGCCTTAAAATCTGTACATGAACTTGACCATCAAGGCAAGGATCATACAATCTGAATCTTCGCGTCTCCACATAGTTGAACATGATCGATTGATTTGCCGCTGCATTTTTTTCTTCGTGTTCACATCTCAGCACATCCGTAAAGCAAGCCTTCTCTTGTTCATATATGTAAAGTTCCAAATAAGTGTGAGCTTTCGTAGAAGAATATGAGGAGGGGTTTATTGATCGTGTTCACGCTGGGCAGCAGAAACAAACGTTTCTATCTGTTAAGATATTTTGGATTACTTGTGTGTATATATATATATATATATATAATTCTCTTTTTATAAAAAAAAAGAAGCAATTATTGGTGGTTGAGCAGTTGAGATCACTACAGACAATTTGTGACCTAGTTCCGATTTTTCGTGGAAAGTTCTATTCATATCCCGCGACAAAAATGTGTCATTTTATAATCATTATATTCTACTAGCGTCTTGCCGTCGCATTTTTTATTTATTTTTTGAATATCAATATAATAGTATTTAATTTTTATTTAACATAAACATTATTGAAACTATTAAAATAATAAAAAATAAAGAACGAACCACGCAGAAGAAAAACTGAAAAAGAATTAATACATATGCTTAAAAGGTTTGAAAATAATGAAAGACAAATTCATTCAAAAATCTCTTGTATAGAAACTGAACACAGTTTCCTTGGTAAATCATGTAATATATTCTGGACTATCACTATTATGAAAAATAGTAACATAAATAATACTACAAAGACAAATGGCAAAGATAAATTACATGAATATAGAAGAAAAATATAAACCAAAAAGACCAATGCATAATAATTGATAGTTATGAGAAAATAAAATAAAAAAATTTGCAGCAAAAACAAAACTCGCTTTTAGCATTTAAAATGCATTAATAAAGCACTTCTTCCTCCTTGCCTCACTACTTATATTCTTTCACATTCATTTATCATTTTGTTTGATATAAAAACCATCATAACATCATATGACTACTAAACTCTCGCAACTCCATCAACAATATCATTTTTAGTTTCAGTATTCATTGTCATATATGCTAATGCAATTCTCGACTGAGATTATAAATATAGATGATTGGCATTTACAATTTTAGAGAGGAAAGAAAATTATTTTAAATGGTCAATTCATGGTTGGTTACAAATGGTAACCACCAAAGATGTTCAATTTGTCTTTTTACCATTTTTTCTTATTTTTTCAGTTGTGTGTTATTAATTACAAGGGACAAAAGAGGAAAAATAAATTTGGACACCAAATGGGAATAACTCCCTTTATTATATGTATGTATGTATTAACTAGTATTCTACGAGCGACTTGCCCGGCATTGCCGTGCCCATTAAGCCGCATTATTTTTCACTTTTTTGGTATTAACATATTCCTCTCATTCCCTTAAAAAAATGATATTATTAAACTTTACTCTCTTTATTTCTAAAATATATGTTTTCCTCCTAAGAATTGTACTTATTGATCTATAGTTTATTTAAAGCAATAAAACTATTGGAGAAAATGACAAAAGTGACCATGATAACCTTATCGAAGTAAACGTATGTATACAAACCATTCACATTCCAAATGCAAATAATATAGTTATTGGTATTGAAATTAAATATGGCCTTACGGAGGAAAGACAATTGAAATTGTGAATGATATTAACCAAGCACATCGAAATAATTACCAATGTCAATAAATTAATTCATTGAATAAAAATATACTCACCAGAAGCAATGCATAGTTTCTTTCTAGTCTCATTTCTTGTCAAATTGTGAAGCAGCACCAGATTTCATTCATTTTATTATCTTTTAAGGCTTTTTTAAACTTTAAAGATAGAAAAGATGGAAGATGTCATTCATCAATGAATCAGGTAATAAACAACAATAAACACAAATAAATTTTTGATAAAAATAAAAACATAAAAAGAAGAGCCTTCTGCGTGCCAAAGTTGTTACCTTTTAGTACAATGATTGACATTGTATTTTTTTCTCTCCATTGAATACTAACTTCTGGAAAATAATCATGTTACAATAAGGAGTAAATAAGATTTAATTTCCTTTTGGTTGGTTAATAAGGCAAGGGGATGAGAAAATCGATTGAGTATTTATAAATGATTATCTCCCAATGGAAAAACTAAATTTGGTGGTGGGTAGTAAATATCATTAATTTACATTACTGACTCCCAATAATAATAGTTGGTTGACAAATTAATAATAATGACAAAACTGGAAAAGAAATTTGGACACAAAAACATCACAATTCCCTTTATATAGTGTATAGATGCATGGATTCAATTCTTCTATTTTATTTTATTTTCTAGTGTTTGTTCTTTTTTTTAATTAAAAATTGTATTTTTTGAAATTATGAGTTATTAGTTAATTCAAGAGAAAATCACCTAGATGATGTAGTGTAAATATATGTGTGTCAAACTTTTACTAGAAAAATTAGAGGAATTTCAATTTGAATTAGGATATTTTTAAAGTGATAGGAGTTGTGAAGTAAAAAAATAAGGAATTAATCATTATTTATCAATAAATTGTATTGTCAATGGAACATATCAAATGATCTAATGGTAGTTAATTCGTCACTTTTTTACTTTATATATATCTCTCGTGACTTTAAGGATCATCATCCTTTTAAGATCTCACCAATATTTTGTATCAGAGACAACCTTCTATAAAATATTTTCATCCATTAAGGATTCAAATCGTAAGTCATTTGCACTGAATGGATCTCTTCTGCTAATACCTACCTTAATAACTTGAGATTAATTTTGAGGTAAGTAAAAGAGTTTTTTTAGATGATTCTATTTGTTGAACTTTTAAGATAATGATTGATTAAATTAAATAATTTTTATAATATGTAATTGAAAATTCATGTAAAAAAAAATGGCTACAAACGATGTATTAAAATTAAATTTTAACAAATTAACATAATTTTACTTGTCAAAGTACTTAATAGCATATCAGTCGTTACTTTAGCAAAATTCTTTACAATGAATCAAATTGATTTTTTTTATGTATACAAAAAATTAATTAGTTTTTTGTGGTTTATTAGTTACAGGGTATCCTTATAGATATAAAAATATATAGATTTCAAATGCACTTTTTCAGTTAATATGTAAGTTTTTTCCCCTCTTTGATTAAATTCTAAAATAGTGAATTTGATTGAACTTATTAATGGATCTCGTGGATTATGATGATCTGCTTAAGGATTATCGACAATACGAGACAAAATAAAAACAAAAAAGCTAAAATTTCAATTTCACCCCTCATATTAATAGTGGGAGATAAATTAATATTTTAGATTTAAAAAGTGTTATCATGGTCTCTCAAAATTTTAGAATAGAGACAAATTAGTTCCTCATATTTAAAAAATTTTATCGTGATTTCTTCAATTTAAAAGTATGGATAAATTAATCCTTCTGTCAAATTGCATCTGAACTATTAATGAATATTTTTACATGTTCATTTGCTCATGTGTACTATTAATTTTAATCGTGTGCCTTATATCTCACTGTGAGCATTCAAATAGAGGGTATTGTACCATCTATGCCTTTAGAGAGGAGAAATACAATAACTTGAAAAAATCTTTTTGAGAGAAAAAAAATGTAGGAACTTAACATATGATGAGACTTTTATGAAGAAATCTTTTGTTCTCTACATAATAAAAGAACTAAATATCAAATTTTTTTTTGAACAAATAGCTATGATAAGAGAGAAGATGAAGAAGAAGGCTTAGACGACCTTATTTAAAGGAGTGAGATAAGTTAAGATTCACCATGAAAATTAATAGTGCATGTAAGTAAGCTAACAAAATACGTGGATAGTTTCATTTGAGAGACGATGAATTTCGAGTAAGCAAGTTAATTTGATAAAAGGATTAACTTGTCCCTATTTTTAAATTTAAATAAAAAACTTTCTAAATTTACAATACTAATTTAGCACTTGTTAAAAATTTTAAAAACTAAATTAGAGTTTTAGTACAAAAAAAAAACAGAGAGAGAGAGAGTGAATTACATGACAAACAAGATTCCTTTCTTTATTTTTTTTTCTTTTTTGTGAATATGATCATAGACAAGTTTCAATAAATTAACAAAAAAAAGAAGGTCAACCACCTGAGGCCGTCCTCCGCCGCTTGTCAGGAAAAAGCTGCCGGAAACCACCGTGAGGCATGGCAATGCGCCACTCATCCAAAACCAACCCGTGTTCCAACCCAAATTTTTGTCGTTCATCATTGGAAGAAGTTTCATACAAGCAACCGTCTGTGAATCCAGTGGCGCCGCCACGGCACGGCGACTTGGCCTTCCGGCGGCCGGCACCGACGGGGACGTTACGGAGGGCCCCGCCGGCCGTCCAGTAGCGCTGGCATCCCTTGCAAAAATGCCTTGGCTGATTAACGTTGTAGTTGTTGAAGTAACAGAACTTTGTTTCCATGCTCTTGCATCTTGGGCACGCTATGATCTTATCTGGCCTCTTCTCCACCGTCTGATCTTCGCTCCCTTTCTTGCCCTCGTTCACATCCCCACCGTCCAATTTAATCGTTGCTCCAAAGAGCTTGATCCCTTGATGACCAGTCACTTGGCCTCTTTGCACTTCGGCCATTTCATAGAGAGAGAGAGAGAGAGAGATCTCAATGGAGCAGGTTTGGGCTGGGGGTTGAGGAGGAAATATCATGGAGGTGCTTTTATATAGAAAGGGGGATAAAGCGAAAAGTGCTAATTAGTTAGTACAATCATGAAGCATGACATAAAATCCATGTGGTACGCGCCAAAAAACCAAACGTAGGTAGGTATAAAGTGCCATATAAAAAAAATGAATTATGTTATGGTATAATAAAATTTCATAATTAATATATATTATATATTTTATTATTATTGAATATTGAATATGATGAGAAATTAAACGAGTAGGAACAATTTATTAAATTTAATAATAATAAAATATATAATATATATATTTATTATATAATTTTATTATTTATATAATACTTTTCTATAAACAAAACTAAAAAAAGGGAAAAGAGAGAAAAGTGAAAAAGCGTTTGATGGTACTGTATTATAGTAGAAAAACCCGGGGATGACTCTTTTTATTTTTTTGTTTTGGGTACTCATGACAGTATAGTCTACGTCATCATCATGCAGAGCCAAGATGTCCACAACGTGGGGGCCAATCCAGATAGGTCGCTTGCAAAGTTTCAAAAGGTGGTGGAAAGGGAATGCATGTACTTGCTCAATATATATTTTTTGTATAAAAAATTAAAGAAGAAGCTTGTCCTAGTGAAATTCTACTTCTATTCTACTTTCAAAAGTAAGGCTGCCCAAAGATCTTACTAAAGTAACACCTTTTCTCTTTCCAATTAGTTTCGTTAAAAAACAAAAATCAGAACAAGATTATAGGCATATCGTATATGAATTAAGTGTGTTTTGAGACATCAATAGCTTCATGCAAATTAATGGTGCATTATCGTTTCTGCATAAGCCACATACATGCACAAAAGCCCAAAATGAGATGTAATGCTGAAGCTGTGAAGAAATGGGAAAGAAAAAAGAAAAAGTCACGCCAAGATAAGAATTAGGAGCGTCAGCTTGAAGGCAGGTTTACGACTTTGGACTTTAGAGGATAAAGGAGAGAAAATACTGTAAGATTTTAAAATCATACATTAAGCTCCTCCTTCTCTCTTCCTCCAAATTCTAAATTCACAAATCTATCCCAGGGGAATATGTAGCATTCAGCGAATTAGTGTTAGAGTTTGCATGTTTGATCAGGAGAAAGAAAATGATTTTACAACGATTTGGTGTGTTGCAAACATATAGAGATATTTTGCATCGATCGCTCATGTGAGCTGGAATGTCTCCAAATAAGTGATCTGGCTTGACTTTTTGCGGCTTTAGAAAAGGCAGAAAGAGTACGTGGGTGGGTAACAAATCAAATTAAGCATAGGGAAATATTTTCTGGGTGTTGATTGGCAAAGTTGCATGCTCCTAATAGCATTTGGTATACACTGTTACTCTTCCCACCAAAGCCTGTACTTTCCAGGTTCTTGTGGATTTGTTGCTCCCTTTTCCTTCAAATAAAATTTTAGGCTGTGGGTCTGGTTTCCTTTTGGTACGAAACACTTTATTTTAATATTTGTCATGCCATTTCTTTACTAAAGGAATCTTTCTATTATTAATTTAAAAGTAATCACATTTCCAACTCATTGCCCAGTTTTATAATACTCTGGACAAAAGAAGCATCAACTTGCTTTATTTTATTTTCAAAAAGAAGTACTTTTTCTTTGGGGGCGCTCTCAAAAGTCTTCCTATATATATATATAAAGTAAAGAGCGACTCTTTTTAAACGGTTTATTAAGATATTTATTTAATAATTATTAAATATGATATAATAAATAAAATATATAAAATTTATTATTATATTTAATAATTATTAAATAAATATCTCAATAGATATTTATATTTTAAGTATTTAAATAGTATTTTTATAAAGTAAAAGTTTGCCTTTAATTTTAAAATCAGAGACAGTTTTGAGTTTAATGACAAGTGTTTCTAGAATAAGATGACGGCAAATTTTTCATTATCATTGATATATTCTCTCCAAAAATCAAACTCATCTTTCAACGGAATATTTCCATTGTCCATTTTTTATTGCAGTATTATTTTTCAACCAAAACCAGGGGAGATTTTGCACCGTCAGATTGATTATTTGTACTCTTTAAGCTAAGAATCTTTTTAGAAAGATCTACCCTATCAAACTTTAATTGGTTTAATCGCAGCCCTCCCAATATTATAATTATTCAATTTACCACTTCTTCAACCCATTGTTTTTGTATTAAATCCTTGTTCACATATACCAAATACTAGCTATTAATATATGTTATTGTGACTTTGATTTTACCAGAGTGTGAATATTTTAATTTGGGTAACTCTCAATGGATAAGGGGCTTAATTGAAAAGTGTTTCAATTTTTTATGGTAAAGGAATTTTAAAATTTGGGAAGATCATCGTAAATGAATCACAATAACAGATTTTACGTCACGTCTTGATATAAAATATTAAGAAAATGTGTTAACAAATTTTCACACTTATATGTAATCCTCATCTGAGATTTTATGACTCAAAATTGAAACTCCAACATTATCATCAGATGCATTGCGAAAAATATTATTGACTGAGCAATCACTTTTTATCTTTCAAATACTAATGATTGACATAGATATAATCTTTGAGGCATTTTAAGTGTTTATTTATTTTATAAATCCTATTATTGAATTAGAAGTACCATTATAAATTATGTCAATAAAATTTTAAATTAATCTTAAATTATTGGATATAATATTTTTACACATTAAAATCAATGCAATATATATATATATATATATTATGTTTAAAAGCAATAAAAATAAGAGCTACGTTATTATTTTTAATTTTTATGAAATTTGATATAAATGGTCTTTATGACATGTGATATTGAAAGGAAATCCCTTTAATTAGAGGTAATAGATAATTTTTAGAAAATTTTTCTTCAGTTGCATTTAGCAGTTATCATGTGACACGAGTCCATCTAGTTCTAAATAATAGATTCGTTTAGTGTAGTAGACACGCTTATGCTTGTAGTATAAAAGCTGTTGTACACACTTGAGTTTTCTCTTGGATTTGCAATTCCAATTTCAAAACCGCACTCAAAAATCTCTGAGTTCTGTTCTTTTTTCTTCTCTGATATCCGAACCATTTTCACATGCTATCACGGCCGATGGAAGGTTATTAGATTTGCAATTTCAATTTCAGAACAACATCCAAGTATTCTCTGTGAGTCTTGTTCTTTTTTATTCTCTTAAATTCTGTATCATTTTAACAACACTCCCTTCGTTTTATATTAATGGTCAGTTTTTTACTTTTTAATATTTCATAATATTTTGTTAATTTAGGTTATATAATTAATATTAATTTTTTTTCTTCCATTTATATCCTTAGTGTAAATATATTAATTAAATAATTAACACATTTATTAAGATGGATAATAATGACTATATAATGATAGATTTGTCAACTCATAATTCTCTAGATTTATCAATTTTTTTTATTTTTCTTACTATATTTATTATTTGATTTTTTTATTGTTATTGTGAAACGGAGGGAGGGAGCATTTCCTATTTTCCCATTAGTTAGCAAAATCTATCACTACTAACTCGTTCCAATTGCTTACAAAGATAGTAACTTATTACTGTACTCAAGTTTCAAGCTACGACCTACAAGGGAAAGATTTTATGTTAATTATATGTGGATAAAAAAAAATCTACACAGCACTACCGAAAATAAAAATAGTCATTTGCAAAACGATTTTCAAGTTTTAAGAAACAAAGTGAAAGTCGTTGCAGCGCAGATGCATGTTGCTTGCGGTGCTAGCTGGGTTCTCACTTTCAAGTTGTTATTATTAAATTGAGGTAGAAAGTCTTGTTTTCCAATGCACTTATTTTTTGAAGTTGTCACTTTTGCATTTTAATACTTCACTTGTTCTTTTTCTTAATTGAGTAATATAAATTCAGCTATTATCCGGACAGAATTAACCAATTCTTCGAAGAAGTCACGCACGCCTCCTTTTTCAAATGAAAATATCATAGAAGAAGAGACAAATAAGCAACGACAACGAAGTTGCAACAAACCAACTTGGGGAAATTGCAACCATTTCTGTCTTTTACCTTTTTTTTTGTTTTTTCAAGAGCTGCTGATTGATGTAACGAATTGGATGCGAAATGTAACAAATTGGACTATTGGTTACAACAAAAACGCAGTGCAAATGCTATTGATTAACAAGTTTCTTGAGTAGCTTCACGAAACAAGTTTCGCACTAGTTGGTATTTTTTTCCCCTTTTTCTATTCGTTAGAACTGGTCCTAGTCTCCTCGATATAAAAGTGAAGGAGCTAACTTTTTCTTTTTTTTAAAAAAAAAAAAGAAACTTATTTGCTTAATTTGGCTTAGACCCTAAGTTTGTCACTTTTTCTTAAAAAAAATGAAAAAAAGGGAACTCGAGACAGTTTTCTCATGATATTTAGATAGATGTAAGAAGAGATTAGTCGAGGTCAAGCTTTGGGCTTGGTATTTATTTCGAATACATAGCCTGAATTGATTTGTTAATTGACAGAAGCTTTTTTAAGTCCAGATCTAACCTTTTTAGATTTATCTTTGTAATCCATGCTTAAGGTATTGAAAATGATGGATTTTATGAACTTCACACAGATTTTGGGCTCTGCCTATTAACTTGCTGAACAAAGCAGAATGAAATTAATAGCAGCAAGAGAAGATCCAAACAGGTCAACTGAGGATGAACTCCGAATTTTTGTGCATCTGCTAAGCTATTTGTGGAACAGAGATGAAGTAATGAATGGATCAAAGCACATATTCTTTCTTGCCGTTCAATCGTTATACAATCTGATCATGTTAAACTTGAAGGTTATTGCATCCCATTTGAATTTTCAATGTCTCATCATATATAGCAAAATCTCATTCCATGTATCAACAGGACCTGGCATGCACCAATGAACACAGTCATTAACACTCACATTCTTATCAAGTGCATGCCCGTAATTATTTGGATGCCCATCAGGCCTCACCAGCATTGCATCAGTTATATCCATCAAACCAAAGCGCAAACCCTTCTTCCTGAATTCCTTTTCTGCTGCTGTGAATTCCTCCATTTGTATATGATGCAATTCCTCTATGCCATATGGACGCACCGCCGCCTTTTCTTCCATGGTAGTAACTAGCTTTGTTCTAAAACAACCACCACCAGTATTCCATGCCCCATTCTCAAAGTGGTTTGGAGAGTGTGTCACAAAAAATGTCAACCCCTTGAACCCTTTAAGGTTTATGATGGTTCTGAATGCTGTTCTGAATGCAATCCTGTATCCGTAGAAGTCGAGTTCTGTGTTGTTCTGGCATTTTTGACATCCAATAACTTGGCCGTTTTCGATGAATGTCAATGGCCGGAAGAACCATTGTCCTCCTGAGAAAATCACGTAGTCAAACTCTTCGATTCGACTAGTCCAAGCTGCATCTGCTTCATCTAGGTAGAGTTTCTCGGAGTTGTAGAAAGAACTGTCATTGAGATAAGTTTTGCTGGAGTTGACTAGAAAGGGAGACCACAGTATTCCAAGAGTGAAATTGTAATCAGCATAGAACCACCATTTGAAATATGTATAGTACTTCAGATTCGATGCATATCTGCTAGTAATATCCTCAGGATGAGCAACCTGAAAGGAGAAAATCAGAAAAGTTGTAGAAACATCATCCATCGCGTAAAAAACAATGGGTATTTTAGATATTGCCCTTTGGTATAGCATGATTAAGCCAAATGATCTTTTACTGCCATAGTTGTAGAATATTCTATAATAAATTATTCAAGCTTTTTCATTAGTTAGTTTATATAAGGTCTACCCTTGCAAAGCAAGGAAGTTGTTTTTCACTTACAGATTTTAATTATCAGCACATAATTAAGTGGTTGGTAGGCTCAACTGCACTTGCATAGAGTCATATCCAACAGCTTGAGCCTGTCAATGGGAGAAGAGGCATAGATGTCTAAACTAGGATCAAGCTCAATGTATTTTAGCCCTAAAGATATGGAAGAGAAAAAATGATGAGTGAGAAGCTATGTGTAACAAGCATACTTTAAGCTCAGTGAAGGCTGGTGATGGCAGAATGCCAAGAGAATATTAGTTATCCAAAAGTCAGGGTAGAATGTTCTACAAATGCTAGACGATCATGTAAAAATGGTATCAGGTTCTTGGTGTAAGAACCTCTGTAGAATGAGCTTGAAAACTAGAGAGAAATCGAGATACAGAGTGGTATGCTTGAATTCAGTGTGAATGATTCATCACACGGACAGAAGACTGCAAGAATTTGTATACAATATCAATGTGACTGGAAACTAACAACTAACTGATAAACTACCCGCCGAAAAGAAAAACACAGCTGTACAGATAACAAACTTAAATAACCTCCTAATTAACGGAAATTAACTAACTTCTGACTCTTTAGCTTCCATGACCATCCAGTGAAAGATCATGACTGCCAACTTCAAGGGTCTAGATTTTGAGAGTGACATGATAAAAAGAGGATAGGATGCCAGAACAAAGTAAGGGACTGAGGGCGGCCAGGGAAAGAGCATCTGTTGTACTTATGTGATGTGCTCAAATAGGATACATTAGGATAATGCATTATTAGTTTTTCTAAATAAATATTATATTTATTAATGTATTATCAATGACTCTATTTCTTTAAAGAATTTAAGGATCAAGCAGCCGCCTCAAAAAAGCACTGGGTTCTAAAACATCTAGCCGTAGAACTGCAAGTGTAGGTGAAAAATTTTAGAATTTTCGACTGTCCCACCAGAGGCTAAGATCTAGATACTGCCATCATGAATAAAATTATAAATTGATTTTTTTTATAATCTTAGCATTTCCAAATAAAACTCTGTTTAGACCATATCTAAGCTGTAGGATTTGCAGCCAACTGATTGTCAGCCCAACCACAAAAAAAAATGTCAGTGTCAGTGAGAGAAGTGGTTTAGTTTTGTTTCGTTGTGGGCTTGGAGTATCAGCCCACTTCATAAAAAAAAAACGGTGTCACTGAGTGAAAGAAGTGGATTAGCTACTACGGTTAATGTTTAGTGCGTGTGCAATGAATTATTAATTGGACCAAAAATTAAACCAACAGATCTGCAAATTATAGTTTAATTGATTGATTTGATCGGTCGGAGTTGGACTGTTTGTTAGATTGGATGACTTAAAAACCAAATCATATTCATATATTAATATAATATTTTCACTATTTTTTTTCCGGCCATGTTAGATGTTTGGGACCTTCACATGGTCCATCTTTGTTTCTCGTAAAATTACGCACCTCACCCTATTTAATTTCTAATTCTTCCATTCAACCACTCATCATTCTACTCCTTCAACCCACCCTTTCTTTTCCGTTCAACACCACTGCTGTGAGATCTTATCCAACAATGTGACTGACTTCCTCTGTCCTCCAGCATCCAGCTTCCTCTCTCTTCTTGGTTTTGTTGATGATTTTTTTCAAAAATTTTATGTAATGTAGTAATCCATAGATGTATTAAAACTGATGTTAACCTTGTTCTGGGTTTTGGAAGATTTTGTGGGGGATCTTGGATAGATTCAAGGTGATGATTATTTGCTTTGGTTTTATTATTTTTTATTTTCTTTTGATAAGTGAAAAAGATATGCAGCCAACATAGATCAACAAGAGAGGAATAACAGGATCCAAAAATGGAGTAAATACATAGACACTAGAAAGCAAACACCTTTTCTGTTTTCATCTACAATTAATCAATTTATAAGGCCTACACTTCCACCTTCTGATATATCTGAAAACATGGGAATGATTTACTTTGATTTGAAGATGCATCTAAAAAAGAAAAAATGATGACTGACGATTCAAAGACTAGCACCTATATTAACCAACACTATGTCCAACATTCAGGATTTCAGAAATTGGGCCAATGGCAGTGGTTGTTTTGTGGTATAGATGAAGGATGTAGGAGAGGTGGGGAATGGCGGAAGCAAGGCAGTATGGAGTGGGTGGAGCGTGAAAGAAAAGAGTGGTGGTTGGAAGGAAAAATTGAAAGAGGGTTAAATTTGTAACTTTAAAATTTATTATTTTATTTCATAATTTTATATATTTATCATAATTTTTATATTATTATTTTAAATCTGAACCGTCCAATTAAAATCTAGTGGCTGGAAATAATGGATAAGGTCCAAAACATATTAGGGACCAAGCTAAAACGACCCATTTTTTTCCCCTCAAAACTAAAGAGCATCAATCCAAAAGTCTAAACAAGACAAATACATGGAGGTCCATCACTAGTTACAATCATCAAACGCTCCGAGACACGAAGAAAGCGACCCTGATTAATTGCCTCACGGTTCTTTTCACCTTCACTGTACACACACAACGCAGAAATGCAGAGTCATGTGTGAGACTTCTGAAGTCTTCAATCGTACAAGTTAGTGAGTGCATCAAAAAGTGTGCGAGACAACTAGACACGCAAGTCCTGCTTATAAAAAAAAAAAATCAATTTTCTTGCCACCGTGGCCCACTTAAACCCTTCAAACAAGCCACATGTCAAGGATTGGGGAATGCTTTTTTACAAGGCCAATTACGCTAAAACAAAAAGGGGGAGAAAACTGAGCTTGGAGATGGAATCACTTAGCCAGAAAACTAAAAAAGGTGTTGCTTAAGGTATATGATGATGCATAAAAGAAAATAGAGGTGGTGTTGATGAATTTACTTACACTATTTAAGAGGCACAACAATGACTCCATCTGATTCCTCCCAATGGAGTCCCCAACAAAGGCCATTGACTTCCCCTTAACAAGCTTCAAGAACTGAGTTGCGTCAAACAGCGGAAGCTCACATTCATAAGGTTTCCATCTCCACTTGAGGAACTCTCTGTCGGGTCTCCCATGCATGAAGCAGTTCTGCTTGTCCGTTATGTAAGGGCATGTCTCATTACTGTAGTAAGGTCCCTTGAAATAGGGAACCCAGCTCCCAGAAAATATGTTGCATCTCTTTGTCTCTGTGGTTTCAGAGCTGCTGCTATATATCTTAAAAGTTGATTGATTCAAGCTTCTGATGAGGGGAAAGAGGACGACTATGACGAGCAGAGTGAATGGTAATAGGAACACGCCTTTGGGAATGTTTCTTGCAGCATAGTTGCACTTCAACATCTCAATAGCCTCAAACTTCATGGCAGTGATAATAAAAGGCCTAATTTGTGAAAAACTCTAAGCTTGTGATACCTTCTGAAGCTGTTTACAGTGGCAATTGTAGTGCAGATCTCTGGTTCAAGAAACTATTCTGAAATGGAAGCTTCAAACTGGCACAAATAATAATTAATGAAAGAGATAATATATTATTAATAAATCTTGGACAAGTTAGTTGGATTTGCCTTGGTAATTACAGTGCAGCCCTCTGCCAATGCACGCACTGAGAACTACAACTTTTATGGAAAAATAATTTTTTATCAGATGCCAGAGAATATAATAGTGCTAATTTCATTTTTAAGGTTTTTTAATAATTTAAATGATTTGCGAATCTTAAATATTAAGAAAACATCAATTATTTTATTACATTCTAATTTTAATTATGTTTATAGAGAATATATTTAAAAATTAGAATTCGAATATAAAATAATTTTTTGAAAATTAGTTTATTTTTATTAATATCAAGGTCATTTATAATTTATACGTGCACCTTAACAGATAGAAATTTACAAAAGAGGAAATAATACATTGGGCAGGGGAATTCGAATATAAAATAATTTTTTGAAAATTAGTTTATTTTTATTAATATCAAGGTCATTTATAATTTATACGTGCACCTTAACAGATAGAAATTTACAAAAGAGGAAATAATACATTGGGCAGAGGCCAGACGGAAGAAATCGAAGGTGTCGATTTATTTTTATTTTTTTTTGGGAGCTTGATTTTATTTGAATAGGTTCGCACTCAATGTTATTAGACTTTGGCAATGCAGCCAAAAAGAAGAAGCTGGCACATCATTTACAGAAAAAGGGGGTAGACTTATAGCTAACAAATACAGCGGTTAATCTCACTTGCCACCTGGGTTAACTTTAATGGTAGAGCCACCAAATTCACGAGGAGCAGACAAATGCACTTTAGGCCTACTTTTAGCACTGAGCACATTTCTTATCTTATATACCAGACGTAGCCAGGACCAAGTCTAGTAGTAGGTGATAAGTCGTCGAATGTGGGACACTACAAGGATAGAAAATGTCAGAATCAGCCCTCCGATTCGCCTAACAATTAACGCTGAGAACAAAGTTGACAGGCAAAAAACAAAAAACAAAAAACACGATGAACAAACGAAATTGAGTTTCTCTTTTTGTATTTATAAATTGATTTTTTAAAAAATTAATTTTAGAATAAAATAATTTATATTTGAAAATTAATTTAGATAAAGATTAGAAGAATAAAATCTAAAAGTAATGAATTTTCATTTCTACTAGAACTGATTTTGAATCCAAAATCAACTTTGAAATTGGATTTCAATGTAAATTAAAACCAAACGAATATAAAATGGGTAAAATTAAATATGTGCAACTTATGTGAGATTAATTTAATCATTTTTAACATGCTATGATTAACTTAATCTCAGATAATTTGATCGAGAAATTAAATCCATTCAAATAAATTTGAGTTATCTGGGATTAAATTTAGCAAAATTTGAAAAAAAAAATGACTTGAAAAGATATTATATGAATTTACTAAAGTTAAAAGGATTTTACAATTAAATTAATTCTTATTTTGTAAACTTCTATATACGTTATTTTAAAATTGTATCAATTGTTGTTTTACGAAAACAAAACTTAAGATAAATATCTTTTACACTGGATATCAGGCCACAACATGCAATTTGAAGAAAATATTACACTTGCACAGCAAGGCCAACTTAGATGGTAAAACCAAAATGCCTTTGCAATAGGTGCCCAGGGGACAGTGGTGTAATATCGTGAGTTTGATACTCAGAGACTCCAGTCCTTCCCCCCCAATCTGACCAAAAAAAAAAAATGAAAATATTATGGCACCATTTGTGGCTTTGAGCGTCTTTATCACATGCAAAACTATAAAGATAACAAAATCTAGAAGACAAGCTAAAACAATCAAAAAAACGCGTTAAAAAAATGATATCAATTCATTTCTTGAAAAATTAAATTTCATTTCACATTAGTCCAAACGTTAACGTCCATAAAAAAAAACCAGTAATAAGTCTTGATATCTGATGACATGACAAGTTTTCTGTCAAAACTGACCCTAAATTGATCTGATCACTAGAAGAGCTAAAATGTATCAAGTTAATCACTTAAAGAAATGATAATTAATCTCGTCTCAATGATAAAATTGATGTCAGGTAATTCTTTTGAGAGCAAATATATTATCCTTCTTAATAGATGGTAACATATATTTATACAAGGTGATATATCTAACATCAATTGCATTTTTCTTCATAAAGGCTAATATTTGAAATTGAGGTTAAAAATAAAAATGAATTTTTCGATTACATATTGATCATATGAATCTTAGAGTATAATGATACATGCACACCACACTTCCACCGCACACTACCACACTTTCACCACACACTTACACCATACTAAAAGACAAAACCAAAGTTTTTATACAGAAGGATAAAATGGAAAATGAGAAAAACTTTTTTTCTCTTTGTGTGTCTTGTGTCTCTCCCTCTCTCTCACCTATTATCCTCCAAAAACTTCAGTTCTCTTCGTCTTTCTCACATTTCTTTTTCTCGTTCATTGTCGCTCACAGCAGGGAAAATTAAACTTTATTGGTAGCGCACAAAACTAATCCTTATACATGAAGGTTTAGTTCATTCTATTTGATTTTTCATCTGTTTGTGGTTTATGTTCCAAGACATAAGTGATTTTTTTTAAAAAAAAATTTCATTAACAAGATGAATTGAGAATGACTCTGTTAGAAGTTGAGATTTGTTATTATTGTTAGAAACTGAAATTAAAAAAATTGTAAATGCATGTTATGAAATGTTGTAAACCAATATGTAAAAGTTATAGACTAATAAGTAAAAGTTGTAAACTAGTACACAAAATATTGTAAATCAATAAACGAAATTTTGTAAACTAATACGAAAAATGTTGTAAATCAGTAAGTAAAATGTTGTAAAACAATAAGTAAAAAATTATGAACCACTAAGTAAATGTTATAAGCCAATACGCAAAATGTTGTAAACCAGTAAATAAAAAATAATAAATTAGTACGCAAATATTATAAACCTATACACAAAAAGTTATAAATCAGTAAGCAAAATATTGTAAACTAGTACATAAAATGCTATAAATTAGTACACAGAAAATTCTAAACCAACTGAGGATAATACTAAACAAGTTCAGGATTAAATGTGAAATCATATATGGAAAAGTTATAAATCGGTGTGCAAATTGTTGTAAGTAAAAAGCTGTAAATCAGTATGGAAAAAGTTGTAAACCAGTAAATGTTGTACAACTTTTTACATACTGGTTTACAATATTTTACATACTAGTTTACAACATGTTGTGTACTGGTTTATAATTTTTGCATATGATTTCACATTTACAATATTTTGCGAACTAATTTACAATATCTTGCATATTGATTTACATAATTTCTGCACATAATTTCATATTTAATCCTAAACTTGTTTAGTATGTGTCCTCAATTTCTTTATAACTTTTTGTGTGCTGATTTACAACTTTTTATTTATTGATTTACAACATTTTGCGTACTAGTTTACATTATTTTACTTACTAATTTACAATATTTTATATACTGATTTATAACTTTTTGTGTATGGCTTTACAATATTTGCGCACTAACTTACAATATTTTACTTACTGATTTACAACATTTTGCGTATTGGTTTATAACTTTTTGCTTATTAGTTTACATCATTTCATAACACACATTTATAATTTTCTAATTCCAATTTCTAACAACAACAATAAATCTAAACTTCTAACAGAGTCATTCTCAATTTATCTTGTTAATGAAAAAATTCTAAAAAAAGAAATAATCACACATGTCTTGAAACACAAACCATAAACAGGTGAAAAATCAAATGGAATGAATTAATTCTTTATGCATGAGGATTACTTTTGTACGTTATTAACAAAGCTTGATTCTTTTTCTTCTTTCTGTTATGAGCAGCGGCGAACTAGGGAGAGAAACTTGAGAAAGAAGAAGAAAACTGAAGCTTTTGATGAATAATAGGTGAGAGAGATAAATGGGATACACAAAAAGAAAAAAAAACATTTCTCATTTCCCATTTAACCTTCTATATAAAAACTTTAATTTTATTTTTTTAGTGTGATATAAGTATATGGTAGAAATGTATCTGGTGTGTGTATCATTACTCTTCATATAATAACATAATTGATGTCCCAAATTTTTTAGGACAAACTTGATATTTACTTATAAAAAAAAACCACTAAATTATTTGCAAGCCGGAGATAGAAGTTTAAATACTCCTCCACTCAACATATATATGATATGTGTGAGCAATATTAATTTTCCATTAAAAAAATGGAGAGAAATCACTAACCACGGGATATTTGGGTCACTAAACGAAGTAATGCTTGACAACTTGGTTGACAGTGTTGCAAAAGCAAAATGATAATCAATCAATTCACGAATTGTCAAATCAACAAAGCTACGAAGCGCGGACACCGACGCGGATATGAGGATACATGACGTTGAAAATTTATTGGAGATGGACATGAAATATATATATATATATATATATATATATATATATATATATATATATGTATTCTGGATTAAAAAATATATATTTTAAATTAATTTTATATAAATTTGTTACTGATGTATTAATGATATATTATGAAAGACCTGATATGAATACATATCTAATATGTAAATGACACCCAAATAATATTTTTGTGTTTCATAGCAACAAACTTTCTCATGTGATGGCGTATAGCAAGCAAGTATTGCAGAAAAATTACAATTATCTAGATATTTTTTTTAATGAATTGGCATTAACATTGCTTATCATTTTGATTGAGCTTACAATATATGGTATGTGTGGTTAAAGTGTAAAAATATGGATAAAGTTTTTATGATTAAATTTTATATGTATAATTACATATATAATATTACACATAAAATTTAATAATAGAAAACTTATTACTATTTCCAATTTGCAATCAAATATTCCATAATGTAATACATTTTTTTTCCTTGTTTTTATAGGGTCCTTGTTATACATTAGTTTAAACTCTCATGACTATGTAATACCCATTACTTAAGAAAAATGAGAAGCCTCCTGCTGCAGCTTTTCATAAATCCTAATATATTAAATAAAACGAGTTTTGATTATTTTTTATACCTTCAAGACATAAATTACATTTATTTTTTATTTTATTTAGTAAGATAATTTATCGAAAAGGGTAATATTATTTTGGTATTTAAAAAGTGGGTGTCTATTCAGACACCTATTTTATAATTATTAGATGTGATGGTGGTCCCACTTATCCTTAATATTCATCAGATCTAATAATTATAAAATTGGTGGCTAAATATACACCTATTTTTTAGGTGTCAAAATAACATTACTTTATCGAAAATTTGTGAGATGAACAATCATTACTCGTCACCTAATTCAACAATAGAAATTTCGTGTGAGTACGTAGATTCTTCCGTACAGACTGCAGTACATGAATTCAAAACCTATACACCTGTCTATAGGAGTCAGCTATGGCTGTTCAAAATCCAAATCAAGCCCAACTATTCAAAATCATGAAAGATAATTATTCAGGTGTTCAAATCATCCCCCAACAATTCAAAATACACAGATCATCCTTGCGTAGCTGACACTCTGCAGGTTAAATTGGAGTACTCGTCTTTCCCACTTCCAGTTTCATCACATAGAGTAAAAACTGATTCCACGTGTCAACAAGATCTGGCAAGCACCAGTGAACAAAATCTATGACTTGACGTCTCTATTATACAGATGCCCATATTTATCTGGGTATCCATCAGGCCTCATTGCCATTGCATCACTTATATCTATCAAACCAAAATGCAACCCCTTCTTCCCAGCTTCCTTTTCCGCTCCTCCAATTGTATATCATACAATGACTCGAGAGTATCCCCATGATTATAAGTGTGCCTTTCTTCTTTGTTAAAAGGCTTTGTCCTGTTAAAATTCCCACCTTCACTCCACTCTCCATGCTCAAAGTGGTTTGGAGAGTGAGTCACAAAAAATGTCAACCCCTTGAACCCTCTAAGATTAATTATGGTTCTGAAAGATTTTTGGAATGCCTTTCTGTATCGATAGAGGTTAAGGTTTGTGTCCCTCCCTCCTGCTTGAACTCTAACAACATGACCCTTTTCGTAGAATGTCAGTGGTCGGAAGAACCATTGTCCTGCTGAGATAATCACATAGTCAAAATTCTCAATTTTGCTGACCCTAGCATTGTCTGCCTCATCCAATGGCGCTGCCAAATAAACTACCACGGGGATCTGCATCAATGGCTTTTACTAGAAACGGGGACCATAATATTGTGTGAGTGAAATTGTAATCAGCACTGAACCACCATTTGAAATATGCGTCGTACTTAGATGTACATCTGCCTGAAATATCCTCAAGATTAGCCACCTGAAATAGTAATATTGAAGAAATTATCACATCTAATTATTATATAACAAATCTATTCTAGTTTGAGTCATTGGATGAGTGAGGGTAGAGGGTTTAAATTGAATTGTGATATTGTTCCTGCCTTGGCCAGAGGTAGAGAGAGTGGGAGAGGCGGCTATAGAAGGAGGGGTTGGTCCGATCTCTGGGTTGAGATGGGTCTGTCTCACGCCCTATACCGTGCTATTGTATTTGTAAGGGATACAAGTGGTAAATGTTATTAATAATAATGATGAAGTGGGCTTGGGCTAGATGGGTAAGGAATTCAAATGGGTAAGCTATAAACCAAGTAATTAAAGCAAGAGGGAATTAATATGTGATAATACTCGCTTTAGTTCCTGATATTTTATGCATGAGTCACTTTAGTCTCTTATTTTCAAAATGAATCAATTTAGTCCCTCATAATTATAAACGTGAATCAATTTGGTACCTCTGTTAAATCACCATTAATTAAGCGAAGTGCCTAGTGGAGAAGTATAACTCGGCCAATATGAATTAGAGCTCGACTAATAAAAAATAGATCTCGACAAATGGAAAAAGGATATCGAACGAACTCTATTTCCTATTAGTCGAGCTCTATTTCCTCTCAGATGAGCTTTATATTAGTCGAGATCTACTTCCTCTTGGTTGAGTTCTGTCTCGTTTAGGACAAACTCTATCCTCACCAGACTTAACTAACGGTGATTTAACAAAGGGACTAAATTGATTCACGTTTGTAAATGTAAAAGACCAAAATGATTTATTTTAAAAGTGATGGACTAAAATAATTCATGTATAAAATGTCAGGGACTAAAATAAGGATTGCCTCAATTAATTTTATTTGATTGATTGCTTCCTGTGTTTAGGAGACACAATAAGGAATCCATCTGATTTCTCGCCATTGAGTCTCCAACAAAGGCCATTGATTTTCCTCGGACAAGCTTCGAGAATCGAGTTGCATTAAATGGAGGAAGCTCACACTCATGAGGTTTCCACCTCAATTTGACGAAATTTCTGTCAGGCCTCCCAAACTTCATGCAGTTTAGAGGGTCTATTATGTGAGGGCAAGTGTCATTGTTGTAGTAAGGTTCTTTTGGATAAGGAGCCCAATGTCCAGAAAATATGTTGCATCTCCCTGTTTCTGTGCTATCCAAACTGCTGACATGTGTGTTAGAATTAGATGATTGACGTAAGTTTCTGATCAGAGGAAGGAGTACCATGGTGACAATGAATATTAAATAGAGTGAATGGTAATAGGAACAATCTTTTGGGAATGTTCCATGATGCGCACTTGCAATATTTGAATATCCCCTTAGCCTCAGACTTCATGGCTGGCTGAACTAATGCTTGAAGTCAATCAGAAAGAGCTGTGCTGAATATATAGCTGTGAATTTAGACCACTGTTCTGGATGTCTTAAGTATGGATGCAACGGAAGCCCCAGCTTACAAAAATAACAATTAATTAGAGGAGCAATGCTATGGAGATGTTCAAGAGTCAAGACAAAGATAGAAAGAGATATATATATATTTACAGAAATTGTTGTCACTGAAAGGTAAAATGAATAAGCATATCACGTCATTAGTTAAATTCTAGCAAGTTAGAGATGATATATTATTTTTTTTTTCTTTATATCTAAATATATTATATTATTACGAGAAGACAAAATTGACCAACACATGACTCATCGGAGTGATAAATGTTACCCTATAAGTTCTCAACATGTGTTTTCGATCTTTCAAAAGCTGAGGTAAACTACATCAAAACAGAAAAAAAAAAATGAGGTAAGAATTCAGACTTTGATTGCATTTAGAAGAAATAGATCTTATATTTATTAGCAACGAAGCTAGTTCTCCATCTTCACACTCCACACAACAATCTAGTAAGACTGCAGATCATCCCCAACATTAATTCCAAAAACATATCATCATCTTGTGTATGTGGCTCACAGGAATTTTCAAAGTCAAATTGGAATACTTGTCTTGTCCCCTTCCAGTTTCATCATATAGAGCAAAAACTCATTCCATGTGTCAACAGGGCCAGGTATGCACCAGTGAACACAATCTATGACCTTAACATCCTTATTATACAGACGCCCATATTTATCAGGGTGTCCATCTGCCCTCACTGACATTGCATCACTTATATCTATCAAACCAAAGTGCAACCCTTTCTTTCTAGCATCCTTCTCTGCTTCTCTAAATTCCTCCACTTGTATGTTATGCATTGCCTCAAGAGTATCCCCATCACCATAAGCTTCCCTTTCTTCTTTTGTAAAGGGCTTTGTCCTGTTACAATAACCACCTTCGTTGTACTCCCCATGCTCAAAGTGTTTTGGAGAGTGAGTCACCAAAAATGTCAACCCCTTGAACCCTTTAAGATCTATGATAGTTCTCCAAGAGGTTCGGAATGCTTTCCTGTATCCATACAAGTTAAGGTGTTCCCTCCCTCCCTTTTGACCTCCAACAGCTTGACCCTTTTCGTAGAATGTCATTGGTCGGAAGAACCATTGTCCTGCTGAGACGATCACATAGTCAAGATTCTCAATATCATTGGCCCACTCTGTATCTGCCTCATCAAGAAAAAGGTTCATGGAGCTGCTGAATGAAGCACCACGGGGATCAGAATCTGTGGCTTTGACTAGGAACGGTGACCATAGTATTCTAAGAGTGAAATTGTAATCAGCACAATACCACCATCTCGAAAATATGTTGTACTTGGATGCGTAACTGTCACTAATATCCTCAAGACTAGCAACCTGAAAGAGTAATATTCAATAAATTATATCACATGTAATGAAACAAATACCAAAACAGAAATGATTCATGGCTCAAAATACATGATTATGCATTTCGACGAATGAATAATAACCGGCTATTTCAATTTCATATTGTTTTATTTGATATTTTATTAATTAGAAACAAATAATCAATGACCCGGATGTATTATTGAACATTTCATACCATTCATGTTTACGTCATATATTATCGCGCATATATATAAAAAAAATCAATTAATCACTTCGAGTCTTTATTATAAGGTAATTAATCACATTCTACAATTCAATTGAGATGTAAAAGGAAAAAAATCAATTACAATTCTTGGTTACGTGTAGATGGAGATTTAAATTGGATTATCTAAAATAAATTCAGAGAAATTTTTATATACTCTTAGAATAAAAATATCTTTTTTTTTTTTTTTGGCTATGAAGCATGATAAATCAGCACCATAATATGGTGTAGTTAAAAAGGATGGCATTGTGTGATTAAAGAAATAAAGATGATTTATCATTCTAATTTGTGGTGCCATGAATGTACCAAATCTAAGAGAAATTTCTAGCTCTCATAACATACAAGAATTTTTGAAGGGTTGTTGATTGATTGATTACTTACGGTGTTTATGAGGCACAGCAAGGACTCCATCTGATTTCTCCCCATAGAGTCCCCAACAAAGGCCATTGTCTTTCCTCGGACAAGCTTCAAGAACTGAGTTGCATTAAAAAGAGGAAGCTCACACCCATGAGGCTTCCACTTCAGTTTGATGAAGTCTCTGTCAGGTCTCCCAAACTTGATGCAGTTTAGTTGCTCTATTATGTAAGGGCAGGTGTCATTAGTGTAGTAAGGCTGTTGAGGATTCGGCGCCCAATGTCCAGAAAATATGTTGCATTTCCCTGTCTCTGTGTCATTGAAACTGCTGGCATACATCTTAGAATATGGCTGGCTTAAAATTCTGATCAGAGGAAGGAGTACCACGGCGACAATAAATAGAGTGAATGGTAATAGGAACACACTCTTGGGAATGTTCCTTGATCCGGGCTTGCAAATATTGAATATCACCTTGGTCATGGCTGCCTGAGCTAACGCCTGAATTCAATCAGAAAGTGCTACCACTGTTCTGATTCTGATTGAATGTCTAATGCAATGATCCCCAATGGAAGCTCCAGTAGCTTTTATATATAAATAACAATCAGTTTGATGCACAAGACATATTATATATTTTTAGGCGCTGCAAAATCTTTTGAGAGTTGCTTCAGCACATCAAATCACAAACCAAGGGTCTTGGTTGTCTTGGATTTGGTAAGTATTGTACGTGCTCAAATGAATTAAATGTGACATAACTAATTAATAAAAGAAATATCATTACCACTTGGGTTAACTAAATTAATACGGCTGGCTGGTGACAAAAAAAAGGTGGGAGAGCATTGTGCGCCAAAACTATATTCTACTTCATGCGACACTCCAAGGACTTAACTTTATATATAGTGTAATCTCCACCACCCATGGCAATGGCTCCACAACATATTCGGATTTAGAATACTCGAATAAACATGAATGAAGATAGATATTTAGATACACAACATATTCTAATAGTCATTTCATGCATTGAAGACGGGGGATAAATAATATAGTAAAGGATTAATTGGTTAAGGTTTTTGATTTACTTCCATAAAATAAACGCTTTAATTTACTGCTCATAAATATCATTCATTAAGGATAAATGACTTTTAATCAATTTCACTTTTTTATGGATTGGGCTATTTAACTTGAATGGGAATCTTATGTTTGCAAGATTTTGGAAATAAAAACTATTCTTATTATTATACTTTTATTCTTATTTAAATTATATAGGGAATAATCTCGCTTGACAAAAGTATAATAGAAAATAAATCTATTAATCAATTGAGTCAATTCAGTGTAATAGATAAATTTCATTAATTAATCAAGATATTTACATTTATTTTTCATTCTATTATTATTGGAATTATTAAGATAGGAATCTTACTAGTGAAAAATAAAGTTGAAAATAAAAATGTTTGATTTAGGCACCTATTTGTTTTGGCACATGCATGATTTAGGCATCTAGCTAATTGCATATAATTTTAAATTGATTAACTGTAAACACGTAATTAATACACATGAATTCGACGTTAAAAAATTAATTATATTATTATTTTTATTTCTATAATTTGAATTAAAAATACTGTTCATCAAAATAAATAAGTATTATATTAATTCGATGAGGAAAATAATTTGTTGTGAATAAATGTTATTCAACTATGAGATAAATTCAAATGTTCGAAACTTATTTATTAATTAATTTTGCAGTCACTTGCTTTCATTTTTTTTTTTTGAGCCATAAATAAATAACATTAAATGGTAAATTTGAACAAAGAAAATAATGAAATACCTTAACATTAATTATTTTAGAAAAAAATTTCAATGTACGAAAATACTCTTTTTTTGTTTGTTTGTTTGAAGGACTGTTCTTTGCATATATTATTTATATTATTATATACCATTATAAATTAGTGATTATGAGGGCGGTCGTTATCAGATCCCCAAAGGGACAATGAGTCCATTTTCCTTTCTGGTTGAAACAATGAGCTAATTTAATATGGACTTAATAGATTTTGGGTCAGAATTCGGTAGCACTGAAGCCCAATAGGAAAAAGCTCAGAGGGAATTGGATCTGAAATCACATTTCCTATCAAGACCAAAATTAAAAAAAAAACACGTTTTCTATTAGAACAAAATAAAAAAACGATCACATTTTCTACGACTCCGGACAAACCGACCATGGTCCTTGACCTTGGCTTTGTTTACGGCTTTACAGCTTTACGCTAAATGTTCTTGTCATCTTGTGTTCACACAACAGTCTAGCTAGACTACTAAGTTATTGCCGACTCTTTTCACATTATGACACTCAGAATTAAAATACCAACAAAGACAACATGTCAAAGATTAGAATGATATATATATACATATTATATATACACACAGAGAGACATGGTTCCTAACGAAAATTTAAATCCATAAAATGGCTAATGCTTCAGTTAATCAGCAGTCAGACGGTTAACGCTCGTTGCTTCACTCTTGGAATGTAATGTACCCCAAAAGTCAGGCCATAAACCTCCCCTAAAGTCGTATCTAATGATTGTCGCACCTGGCCACAACCTGTTATATATGGGTTTATGAAAGGCATTTCTGAATATGGAGAGGCAAATTTTTAATTAGAATTCAATGCAACGCAGATTAAGACATAACCCAGCTGAACAGGTAATTTAAGATGCGACGATTAATTGCCTATGGTCTTGTAGGAGTCTTTTACCCGTATATGAAAAATAGGAAGAATAAAGCATATGTTAACATTTTAAAAGTTATATTTTACCTGTAATATTAGAAGTTTAAATGTTGGATTCATCTTTTTTATCAGAATTGTACTACACCTACATCCGGGCGAAGTTATATGCGAGTAATTATTAAACCAAAAAAATTAGCCTCTTTGCTTTTCCTATATATATATATATTGTTTTTCCCATTTTATTTTTCACCATTGATCAATGACACTTGCTAGTTTTTTAATCCTTAGTCGTCACGTTTAACAACCCTCGCATCATCAGAATTCTGCACTTAATCAGAACTTGAAACAAGGTACGTTGTTATTGGGAAGTTGCCTACTTTGGGAGGAATAAAAGAGACTAGTATAACGGGCCCTACTGCACCTGAAATTTCAGCAATTAATTGGAGACAATTGAGAAGAGGGTGGGGGCCATATCACGTGGGTTTAGCTATTCCTTCTCTTGTGCTAAGGGACTTGGAAGCATTTTGATTGAGACTCTAGGTTTTTTCGGTAGCGTGACTCCTGTTTTTCCAGAATTTCAAATGTTAAAGCAACTGGTATTCAGTGCATTACGCATAAGATAACCTTGCTTTTCCATTTGAATGACTAGACAGTGCCAAGTTGCCTTTAGATTAAAGCAGCCTAATCTGCCAGATCAGATCACCTAAAGATGATTAAAGTCTCCAATATTGGTTTATATTGCTTTCGAGCGCGTCTTGTCTATCATTTGGCCGATCATAAATAAAATTTAAACCTTTATAAAAAAAAAATGTGTTGAAATTCTTAATTTTATGTAAATCACTACTATACAATGCGACTCTGATAAATTAATTAATTAAAATTCAGAGTTCATAGAACTTAGATAGTCTCAATTTTCACAAAAGACTTGACACCTTATTTTTTTTCGCCAAAAATACTGTTGATAAGATGCATGGAAATCGACTTGTACCAAATTACCAGAATACGGTTGATTTAATTTTTTAGACGGTCAAGGAGTCACGCTGGATATGTCTTACGTACAAAAATGAAATCACAGTTTAGAATTCTGAAAACTCAGCAATATTAGATCTATAGTTTTCCAGAACAATTTTTGTGAGGATTTTTTGTATCTATCAACAAGTTTTATACATACATAAATACACACACTAGCATTTTCATTTTCTAAAACAATTTATTATATAGCTTTTCTTCTTATTTTATATTTTTATTAAAAAAAAGAGAGGTTCTATGCGCAAACAGCATTATTATATTTCACAATTGAAAAGTTATTCCTGCCCTTAGCTGGCTGAAACTTTTTGTTTTTCAGGATTTGTTTTAATTTTAGTACACTTATTACTATTCAATTAAATATCTAATGAATTTTAAATTAGTTGTGGTGAGAGTTAACCATAGTTATTGACGTGGTATTATATAAATAAATGACGCTATGTAAAACTTTTTACACCGTAAATATATCAAAATTAAATCCTTAATATATACTTTTGATTGTTTTAATAGATACATGTTAGCTAAAGTTGCGGTTGTACATTATACCGATTATATTTTTAGTAATATTAATTAACGAAAAGTAAAGTTAAAATTTTTTAGTAACATTTATGGTGTACTTGGTTAAGGGATAAAAATATGATGTAAATTTTCATGAATAAATTCTAAGTATAAAATTACACAAAAAACTCATTGATAAAAAATTTACTTATATTTTTACTCCTCAACCAAGTATACCCTTAGAATATATTGCAAAAAATATAAAAACTGGCTGGTACCAAAAAAAATTTGTACTATTGTTATGGACCATTGCATAACTAGTCATGGAAGGATGTGATTGGACAGGGAGTAAAAGGTTGATTTCAGCTAGAATATTGAACCTATTATGATTATTATTATTATTAGAAAGAGATTGGTTCAATATGCAATAAAAGAGAGGGCAACATAATGATATTACAAATTTAGAAGATGTCAGTGTAATAATTTTATAAATTTAGAAACCTTTAAAGCAAATCTTATAAATAGAGGGGAGTTTGGGTGAATTTTAATGGACCTCAAGGATCATTCAATATAATTGATCTTTTATATAATTATATTTTTAAGTATCAATATGAACCGCAGGACGGGTTCACCCTAAAACCTATCCCGGCCAATGCCTACCTACATTATTGCAGGACGGGTTTAAAACTTGACATGAGCAGGTTGGGTAGGGTGAGTGCCCTAGGACTATATGGTAGCTAACTAGGGGTGTGTAAAGGACACGTCAAGCCAAGTTGAACTAAACTCAAACCTGGCTGGATTTTTTGATCGAGTTAGTTCTTGGAGGTCGAACCCAACAGGGTAATAACTCGATCAATGATTAGGTCAACCCGACTTTAAAACAACAGATAAAATTTTGAATATTATACATAGCAAAGTTTTCAAATTAAGAAAAAAAGAAACAAAATTCAAAATATATTTTATAATACATATTTCAAAACAAATCATATCAACATAAAAATAACATCAAGATATCTAAAATGTATTAATTGGAGTATAAAATCATATAATTTATCACTACTCATTATAAACAAATATGTCTCTAAAAAAAATTAGCTTTGAACAAACCCGAAGTATAACTCGAACTTAGCCAAAAAGTCTACCGGGTCAAATTTGATAACACGAACCCAACCAAATAAATTTCAAGTCAGGATTGATTAGCGAGTTGGGATGGATTATAAACACCCTTAATGGTAGCAATTTCCATCCTTATGTGGAGAAAGTCTTGTGGCCATGGAAAAACCCATATCTCTAAACACTATGTCTAGAGAAAATTACTCACTATTTTCGGCAATACATATCTTGGGTTAAGGGACAAAAAAAAAAAAAGACTCCTTTCAATAACTATCTTTTCACGTCTAATTTTTTCCTGTCTAGTTTTACTCTTATATTTAATTTATATATATATATATATATATATATATATATATATATATTTCACTTTTAAATACTTTGAACATTACAAGAGATCGTTCGATAACTAACAAACAACCACCATTTCAATATATATATATATATATGTGTGTGTGTGTGTGTGTGTGTTTATAATTTTTGAGTTCTAAAAATAAACTTGTGTAATTAAATAAATCATCAATTATAGATATGAATTAGTTTAAACAACTTTAACTTTAATTTTAAAAATATACAAAAAAATAAATTTACATTTTAAATAAAAATGTAGAATGATAGTCACATAATTATTATTTATTATCATTATTTATAAGTTATTATTATTATGTCTCCTCAATTGCAAATATTCATGAATGAGACGCGCGGTGGAGTCGTGTTACTTGTTGCTTTATCTATTATTGAAGCATCTTTCCCTAGCTGTGAAAAATGTTGCACTTTTGCTGTCACTTGCCAAAACACTTGATGACAAATGTTAGAAAATTTTGAGCTGCGAAAAAGAACATAACCGTGTCCTAAAAGGAAAAATTAAAATACTAAAAGACGAAGTATAACATTATGAGAGACAGTTTGAAAAGTGTTAACACTTTTAAAAATGCTGGTTAAATTATATAACATTTTATTTTATTTTATTATTGTTTGTGCAATGTATAGAATTATTTAATTTGATGAGGGAAAAACTAAATTGACCTTCATTGAGGTTGCTAGAATTGAACTAAGTGTGGGGGATTTTAATCATTTGAATAAAATTATAAGTGTAAATGCATTAACTAGCTTTAGAATTTTGATGTATAAAAAAAAGTTGGCCTTCATTAAAATTTGTTGATATTATATATGCACCCTCTATATCAGTTTTAAAAATTATACTCAACCCCTCAAAACAAATGACGTTAACTGTTGTTACAAGAACAAGAATCTCCATAAAATGCCTGTTTTGTCCTTAACAACTAGAAAATCCTATCTAATATCACTACAAGAAAAAATTGACTATTTTCAACATTTATATCAATAAAAGTATTGTCAAAAAAAGTAATTTTGATAGAAAGTGACCATTAACGATACTTATAAACTTTTATTAATAATTATTGGGTAATTGTCGATAAAAATTTATATATTTTTAATGGTCAGTTTTTGTTAAAATTATTTTTCTCAATAATAATTTTATTGATACTTTAAATGTCTAGAACCATTGAAAATACTCATTCTTCTTATAGTGTATAATTTATAATAATATGAGTGTTAGATATAAAATAATTCATATATCTCTATTTATTGACTTAAACTTTTAAAAAAGATGATTTTATAGCAAAATAGCAGAGTCCTGATAACTAAGTGATCAGAAATTCAAAACTCTTATGTTATCCTTATTATGAAAAAAATAAATAAATAAAACAACACTCAAACCCAAAAGGGCTGGACATATATATATAAACCATTCATGTAGACGTGGTGTGTTAATTTTAAATATAAAATTATTCAAATGGCTCCTTCTATTAATTTAATTTTTTGGGGAGAAATAATTTAATGACAAAAAGAATATCTTGATCAATTAACGTCTCAGAGCTCTGGCTTAATTTCCTTTATTATGTCCTTCGAATTCGATGAAGTACACACACTAATCTTCAATTTCTTTCTTTTTCGGCCCTGGAGTTTTCATTTTGTCCTATATTTAAATCTTCGAAGGTTTGCATCACTTCAGAGTCATTATGTCATATCTCTGAGTATTGTGTATCTATAAATGTACTTATAAATCATACGCAAATTAAACAAAAAAAAACTTAGAAATCAAACTCAAACTATAACAATGCATAAGTAGATGGCCAATCTTTGTTGGCAACGTGCCTAATATTTGATACAATATTATTGTATAATGTTTATTCTGATGATATTGAATATTGATTGAGTGTTAATTATTTTCACTCATTCTTTTAAATGATGGTAATATAAAATGAAAAACACCGTAGAGTTAGAATTTCGTAGAATGATCGCTCCCAAAGGAGAGTGACACTAGCAAGTATACTAGATCGTCAAGTAATAGAGTAAAATGAAGGGTTGTCGTACCCACAGGGATAATTCAAATACCGACTCTAGTTAATTAGATAACAAGTTGAACAATTGAAAAGAGATGATATTAAAAGGAATAATGCTAAAGTGCTAAAATGATGTGAAAGCAATATAAGAATGGATGAAATTAAATGCTAGGGTGATTTACTTCAACTATGTGTTAACAACATGCAACATGAATATCAATGTGCCTTATCCAAATTCAATAAAGTGATGGTATGAGTCATCATGTCATTAAAAGCCTTTCTCAAAATCATTTAATGCTACCCCAAATAGATTTAAACACCTAATCTCTTAGCATGCTTAAGTCTACAAGAAGTTCTCAAACCCTTAATTACCACATGAATCACGTTTGCCTATCTCTAGGTGTCATTCAACTCATGGCATTGTATTCATAGGCATGGTTCTTACTCTTTTTCTCAAATTTGTAAAAACCCCTATAATCCTAAATTGGTGATCAAGCAATTCAAGATAAATAAATTCAAATACAATACTCACTATCAAATGAGAACAAGACACATTAATTCATATTAGCATAATATCAAACACAAAGCATCCATAAATCACCCTTAGCAAGGGTTTAGTTACAATTCATTGCAAATGAAATAGAAACAACACAATTAAAAGAGAAATAAGAAGAAGCCATGAACAAGAAAATACACAAGAATTAAAGAATAATCCAAGAGAGGTCTCTCTCGCAAGTTCTTGAAGCTCCAATCCCCTATGCTCCCAAGCTCTAGGTCTCTCTTTTCCTCCTTCTTCTCTTCTGATGGATGATTCCCTCTTCAACGTGATTGCCTAGGTTTTTGTGCCAATCATGGGGTCAGTCGAGTCGATCTGAGGCCCACCCACATGTCAAATTCATGCACCCACGCTGTAGCGTGGCTATGGCTACGCTGGAGTGTAGCTTAAGTGAAAAGTTTAGAGTTGTGACAACAAGCCACGCTGTAGCGTGGCGTCAGTTTCAGGACTCATGCTCCAGTATGAATTTCTGACATCCCTTCAGCTCCAATTCTTGCTCCTTTGCAATCCTAGCTTAAATGCTTCCTTAATTCTTCTTCCAAAAAGCTACAAAACAATGGAAAACACAACTAGAATGCAAGATTTAATGTGAGTATAGTTATGCAAGAATTTAAACCAAATGATATGAAAAGGGAAACCATGAAAACTAAAACTAACTATGAAAATAAACTAAAAGTCCTAAGAAAACTAAAGAAAAACATAACTCCTAAAGGAGTTATCATATAATAATATGAAATATAAGTTTATTAGCTCTTAAATTGTTGATAGTTGGAACATACCGTTTCAATCTATCCAACAATAAGTAATTTTTTGTTTAAAAAAAGTTTGACAATCATTTCCGTTCTTTGTTGTATTATTCATATAAATTACTTACAAACATGCATCATTATCAATAAAAAAAATTCTAAAAATATGTTTGGTTGGGGAGTAATTAATATGATGGTAAATTTTTTATAATTGAGTTTCATATATAATTTTACACATAAAACTCAATTAAGAAAACTTTACTCTTATTTTTACTTTCCAACATAATTGATTAGGGGATAAAATTGGGTAAAAATTTCTATGAATATATTTCTCATAAAATTTTATACATAAAACTTATTTATGAAAATTTTTACATCAATTTTTCCCAAAACAAACACACCCTTAATATACTAAAAAAAAAAAGCCTTGCCCGATTAAAAAAAGAATAAAAGAAAAACCCTGTGTATTTGGCTGAATTGATGGTTCTGGCCGGATTGCATGAAGAGAAACTCTATGGACAAACTCTTATTAAGGGCATGCTCCAAAGTCTCAAGGCCAACCATGAAGACTTTTGCCATTGTTTGGTACAATGTCGACATATAATAAATCTGCAGTAAAAGGTTCACGACTAATTTTGTCCCCTTATAAAAGGATGATCTGATAGGACCCTACTCTTACACCTACCTATGTGATAAAGGCTACCTATATATCCAACATGTGAGCAAAAATATTTGCAACCCATATGGGAACCCAACAGAAGTATAAACTAAGCAAAATGGCATCACGTTCGAAGGGAGAAAAAAAAAAAACTAAATAAAGCTGCATGCTGGCAAGATCTTCAACGATGTTAGCATGGAGAGTAAACCTAAGAATTCTTCCTAGAATTTGCAGTAAGAAGGGGAATGATAGGAATTGAACATAAAATCTCCCACTCAAAAGGTGTATGAGACAATCATAACCACTAAATTATAGATTCAACCATATCAAAGAATCCCATTGCAGTCTTATCTAAAGTGAAATTTCGTGAATATATATTTTTTATTAATAAAGATATTTTAATGAAAAATTAAGAGTACGGGAAAGTTTCTTATTTTAAGGTTAAGAAATGTCACAAAGGCCAATGGAGCTACATGTAGTTACACAGTATAATTTATCAATAGATAATGTTATGTTAGGAAAATTCGGACTCAAGTCCTTTTCGGGGCACAATTTTCAGAATAACAGTAGTTTTGGTCACTTAATCTCATCGTGTATATTTTTCTTTCACAATGCAAATTATAATTAAACTGGAACAACGCAAAAATTTCATTAGTTGAGGTTCTAAACAATTTTAAATTTGATCTTCAAGAGGAAGATATAAATATGAGTCTCAATTTTAGAGAACCGACTTTGGTGAGAGACTTTGTGATCCATATACGCTTGTAGTTGAAAGAGTAATGTTTCGATAACATCTCTTACTATGTACTCTATGGCGACACCCAACCATCCTTACACCTCCTTTTGAGAGGTACAAATAACACAACTCAAGATAGGTTGTATAATTTAGGATATCCCTTCACTACAAGGAATTTATACCTAAAATAATATTTAGTTTTAGGTACACGTAAAAAATATTGCTTATGCACACATAAGCAACACTTTTTCTAAATGTGTTACTTTTGATATAGCAAATGCTATATTTTTTTTAAGTTAAGATATCACTTATTGAAAAGTTGTTATATCACATATGATCAATGGTCAAAGGTAATATTTGTAAAAGGCTACATTTTTAAGCTAAGACATCCTTTTCATAGTGTTACCAAAGCAAGTGTAATTAGTTATTTAAGGTAACACTTTTAAGTAGAGAAAACAATATTTTTTATATATAAAAGACAATACATTTAAAAAAGTGTTGCATGTGTATATAAAAAGTATTACTTTTTATATGTTTCAAAAAATAAATGTTGTTTTAGACTAAATTTCTTGTATTGCTCGCTTTGTTGTACCAACACTAACCTTATTGGGATGCTCATTTTACATAGATGATCAGTGTCACGTTTTATAAAATAAAGGAGTAAAACCATATTTTGATTTATGAAAGATTTGTGTTTTAACTTTTTAGTCCTCAAATGCATATATACTTGACTTTCCCAAAGATTTACAGTAACATTTCGATTCTCAAAAGGTCAATTGCATTTACTTTATCCCTCAGAATATTTGACATTATGACAATGTAATCCAAAGGAAAGATCAATTACATACATTTAACTCCTCCAGAGATTTGCATTACAACACTTTAGTCCATTGTTTTAATTTTCTTTTGGAATAAAGTGTTATGATCTAATGCCAAATATTTTGATGACTAAATTGTATGCATTGAACTTTTGATAACCAATCGAAGTGATATAATTTCAAATATCTAGGACATAGTTTTCAAACTTAGACTGGTGATCGAATTGGCTACACTATTAAGTCATTGGGTCACTGGTTTAACCGGTAAGTCACAGATTGAACTAGATTTAATTAAATAAATATATAAAAATATATTAACTATATAGTATATATAATTATTGGCACTTAATGAATAAAGAGCAATGTGGCTTGGTGGTATGTGCATTACCATTTATCTTGCTGGTACATATGGTTCAATACCCGAGGGGAAAGTTTTGAATTCATTTATATATATATATATAATTATTGGCACATTATATAATAAGAAGCAAGTTAGTCTAGTTGTCTGTGCATGAGCCTTGTTCCTCTTAATGCAGGATTTGAATCCTCACAAGGAATTTTTTGAAATTATTCATCAATTCTTGGTGGCGGTTTGAGCTAGTTGGACGCTAGTCCACCTATGGGTTCACCCTGATGTTGACTGGGTTTGACCTGCATTGACCGGGTCGTATGCAAATCTAGATGACAAACTGGACCAATTACGTGGTCGATTCATAGGCTTCCAGTCGGTCAGTTCGGTTTTCAAAACTATGATCTAGGAGCCTCAAGCGTATACAATTGATTGTTTGAGAACTAAATTGTTAAAGCATAAATATTTCAGGACCAAGGTGTAAATTTATTCAAGTATTAATTAAAGTGTCAATTGTAATATTGCCTAAAAACTCAATTAAAGGATGTTAGTATATATTGTACAAATCGTTAAGAGTTGTGTGCAATATGTTTAACTTCAGAGAGATCAATGGAATTTATCCTAAATTAAAATGTATCAGTATTTAATAATATTTAAATGCTAAATACTCAACTAAAAGTAATTATGTAAAGTAAAATTTTAAGTTTTCAATGCATGAGGCCCAATATAAATTTATAAACTTACCTGTTTTTGCTTCTTTAATGAAGGTGTCCTTAGTATGATAGTATCTTTCAAGCATCTTCAATAACTTTTTATGGAATGTAGTTTTTGTTAATCCAATCATTGAATATTATCAATATTTTATATTATCATAAGTTTTATATATATATATATTATTTTGTTAAAAAAAACTAATGTGTATAACTATTAGTAAAGGATATACATATTTGTTGCAATGAAGTTTAAAGATATAATATCATTCAAATTAAACTACTTCAGTACCTAACCACTAACTCACTCTTATAGGCTTAAAAGAAAATTTTTTATGTACATCAAGTGCTATATGGATATGCTCTACATCTAATAAAAAGTAAGATTTCAACTAGGATTTATATTTAACTTCCACTTTTAGTTGAAATATCATTTTATTATGGGCAAAGTATAGTGACCTGTCGTGATATTTGGTGAAGTATCATTGGCTCCATTTTGTTTATCCAGGTGATAGTGACATTAAATTTTTGTGGATTCATTATGCAATGTGCAATTGAGAGGAAGGTGGCATGATGATTTTACAAATTCATGGTAGATTATTGTAATGGCTTGACAAATTCAAATACTTCTTGAATAAATTTTATAAATAGATAAAAGTCAATATAAATTTTAATAAATTTGAGAAGAGATCAATATAATTTACTAATTTTTTATCGGGTATTTTCTTCCCCACAGGAATTGTATTATTCTCATTTTATAAACGTGGCAGTTAATTCTTTGCTCAATAGACCAAGGGGCCCTCAGCAAACGTGTGAAACGGTGCATCGGCATAAAGTCATGGGAATCGCCCCCACAAAGATCTCCTCAATATATTGACAAAAGTAGGAACATATTTTTCTTTGATAAAATCTTATATTTTCATTTCAACATACAATCAATTACTTCACATGATTATTCTCGCGATAATTACATTGATATCTAATGATCTACAAGATATGATATAACAGTATAATTTTCTTTATATCCTAAATAATTCAAACAACACTTTTTTTCTTTCTTGTGTAATGTGATCTTACAATAAAAAGTCCTTTATTAGAGTGCAGACATGCCTATTTAGTAGAATGCCCACATCCAACACTTATCAGATACCGATATTCTGTCAATATATGAGTAAATATTGAATTTAGCCTCTCAAATTATATTTATGAGTCATATTTAATTTGGTGCAAAAATGTTTCACGTACATTACTCCGTGACCCTATTTTGATTCGATAGAAATCTTCTGTCATCAAATAATATCTGCTTTCATACCCTTAATCATTTATTCACACATAGAAAGATAATAATCAAAATAAATTTAAAATTTGTTAAGTTATCAAATATACAATATATATTTATCACGTGATTAATAAATAATTGAGAAGACATGGAAATAACACCCTTTAAGAATAAAAGATTTCTTTCCATTTTTATTACTCCTCATACTTTTGCTGATTTCTCATAGTATTTGACATATTAGTGCTATGTCAATAACATCCTATTTGATTTTTGTCAGTCAAATTATATGAAAATAAACATAATTAATGCTATAAGTTAATAATTTTTACACGAGTAAAATTATTGTTATATATGACATATGTTATCAACTTGACTATATTATTAAACGATGGTCATCCATGAGGCAAAATAAGATGTCATTTTATATATCATTAATATATCACTTAACAATATGATATGTTAGCAAAAATGTACAACATAGTAACAAAAATGAAATAAAAAATTAACTTAATTCATAATTTATAATTTTTGAGATTAAAAAATTAATTTTAGAATTAAAGTGACTTACATATATAATTTTAAATATTATATATGTATGATTTTAAACTAAATATCACACGTTTATCTGTATGATTTTTCTTTTTAGATTGCAGCACACTTTCAATACCTTTGGCCACGATGTTTTTATGTTCACACTTATTTTAAAGAACCAAGTTACTATTACATATTGAAGATTTTCTATCCAGTGTTCCAAGTGCAATGAATAAGAAAACTCAAAAAGATAAATATTTAAACTTAATGATGGGTTTGTTGCATTACAAATATAAAACTATCTCTCCAAAATTAAAATTATCATTTTTTGCTTCCTTAACCATTAACCAGTCAGGGTACTGGTTGAGAAATGTTTCTTTGACAACAAAAATAAACAACAACCTATATTACTCACTTTATTATTATTGGATGTAATGAGTAAGATAAGTGGGGATCACTATCACATATAATAATAATGAAGTGAGTGGTGCAAATATGTTGTTGTCTTTTATTGTCAAAGCAATATTAATCAATACTGATTAGATAAATTCATATATTGAAACCCTAATCTAACACCCAGCTTCAAACTTCATCCTTTTCTGAGATGAGTTCATTCTTTGTTAATCAACAAGCTAAGTGAAAATAATTTTGACAAAAGAAAAAACCAATAATGGTGAAGAATGGAATAAAGTTAAGATTTTTTTTTTTATTTCTTAGGATATCCACTACCAGTAATTATGACCAAGAGCTCCCCTAAGAACTTAAGTTTAATACATTATTAGTATAATATTTTTATATAGATATTTAATTATGTATTACTATATTAACAAAAATAAATATTAGATTCAATCACTTATTACTTTAAAAGTCATAAAACAATGGAATCAAATAATAATAAATTTTTTTACATTAACTGGTCATCAAAATTAATTTCTAAAGTTAATCTTTTACATAGCAGAGCGCTGTTCACTTTGTTTAGGGTCGGGTTCATGCATCGACAAGAATTTTATTTTTAATGATTATATTGGTATATATATTTCGCTGTTGTATTTTTATTATGTTTTATTACACATTAATTATAAATAAAATAAAATAATAAAATATAATATATATCATTTCTTATTATGGTCGAGTATTATTTTACTGTATTAACAAAATTTTATAAATCCATTCCCGTTTGATAGTCATATATTTCTTGTGGTACATGCAATTATTTGTTGAGAAAATATTAGGTGTTCTTATAACAAGATAAAATATTTATTTTATTCCATAGTGATTAATAAATCAGCTAGCTATAGCATTAAAATTAAAGGGAATGTGAAAGACAATAATAACCTACAAAACTTATATATCAATCAATAAATAAATCAGAATAAATATTACCTCTTATTCTTAGTACATCTAAGTGTTTCTCTTGTTTGTGTGTGCCTATATATACATACATATATACATATACATATATAGATATGTATGTATATTTTTCGGATTTATCAGTATGATACTGACATCAAATATAAATTTTTTGGAATTTTCTCCATAATTATAAGAAAACAGGAATAAATTTTGGTTAATTTTAAAATATATCTATCCATGCTAATAATGTGCCGATATTTATTATTTTTAAGTCCCTTCCAGAATAAAAAGGAACAGCATTTAACATTTCCAGAAAAAATTCCTAAATATATATGCTTTAGTACAATCAGTTATATATATTATGATACTTTGAATTCTTTGGGAATATTTTCAAAAAATAAAATTTTTCAATTTTAAAATTACACAGATGAATTTTAATTAATTTTAAAATGCATCTAATTACATTTTCAAAATCTGATTAAAATTCGAAAATCACTGAAGTGCATTACAATGCAAGCCTCATAATTTTTGTCGTCAAATTGCGAGGCGCACTACGCTCCTTGCCTTGCGAATTGCACATAGGCAAGGTGCTTCAACTGTTGAATTCCTCTGATTCCCTTTTTACTCTGCGAATCCTTCATTCCGCTCGATTTCCTTCCAAAACTCAAAAACTGGTGAGCCTAGAGCGTAAGTGTAGCACCAAGAAAGAATATATCTTTCCATACCGTTCCATGTTATCATTGGTGTTTGCAAAAGGGAATCTGAATCATTATTTGACGGGGAAGTGTAAAATTCAAATGGCCCACCTGACAAATTAAAGAAGTACTTTTACGGTTATACCATAAAACTTCCGGCAGAGAATTCACAGCAGTACCATGGAGCTAAAACGAGAATACTTCTCAACAGGGCTTCAAAGAACGTGCAAAGATGTACCATTAGTGACTAGGCATGTCTTAATTTTCAGCTTGGTTTGCCGAGAATGATTTGATTTATTTGCTTTTGCTTTTACCCTACCAAAGAGGCACAAAAGGAAAGAGGGGAAAGAGCAACGTTATTTAGCCACTTAAAAAATGAGTGTTTCAATAGGTATTTATATTTTGGATGTTTGAATATTTTTTTTATTCACTTCAAGTGTTTTTTAAAAAATTAGTAAAAATTTACCATATTACAAAATTAACATATCTAGATATAATATTAATTTTGTAATGTGTTAAATTTTTAATGATTTCCTAAAAGATAAACGGACTAATGTAGTAACATTTCTGTGGGGAGAAACATGATGAAAACATGAGAAGGACAACATTTGGGTCCGACAACCGGCATTTTCTATATAAACTAAGAATCATCATCACCTTACTCTGCTTTACATTTTACGCCTTTCAAGTCTCTTTCAAATATCGGATTCTCTTTCCCTTGGATAAAAATCTTATCAAGTGGCCCTTTCATTCATATAGTTCAAATAATGAAACAGAAAATGTGATGATCATAAGATGAAAGGAAAACCTTGAATATAGTAAATAACATGTACTTCTGAAAAAGGGTAAGACTGTGGCCACTTCATAAGTTGTTAGCACAATTCTCCTTGGCACTCCACGAGCAACTATGTATTTTTGTGGTTAGCTAGCCGATGAGATCTTATAATAATTAAAACCTGATGACTGATAAGCAGAGGATGGCGGTTTAAACTTCAAGACTTGTTAAATAAGAATTTAATTGCACAGAAAACTTTTTCCATTTTTGGTTTCCTTTAGTCGTTGCAAATTACATTTATTCGACAAGTAAAATTAAGCTCATGAAGAGGCCAAAATCAGCAACCTGTACAAGAATACAAAAGGCATGGTGTCAAACCTACAAGAACCATAATGAGTTAGGGACGTCTCATGGAATCATGGACCCATCACTCAGAGACGTCTCTCTAATTTGTAACAATCCTTTCTTTTCAGTGTCCCGTACCCCTTTATATTCTCTGATTTCAAGATACATACATGATACATGTAGAAGGATTTTCGTTTCCCCGTCTTCAATCTGCAAATGTTTCTTTTTTTGTCCTAAATGGAAGCTTTCTTCATTTGAGTATGAATTACTATTTTCTAAATCCCATTCTTTCTGAAGGCTCTCTATTATGTCATTACACTACGCAAAGGGTGATGAGTATGACTGCTTCCTAATGAATCTCTTATGCGTGTGACTCAATCTTTATTGTAGCCACTGAAAGTTCTCTGATGAATCCCTTTTGAGGCTAAGAGAATTAATAATCATAATCAATATATACTCCACAATCAAGGTATCAAATCTAATTATTTAGTTCTATATTATGAGATTGCAGATGGTAACAATTGAATGCAAGCCACTAATATTGTTTCATATGACATTAAGGTATTTGCATCATTAAATTTAAGGTTAGAAATTAAGGAGATCCTGTCATCTTCAAGTTGTAATAATTTCGTACATGCAGGGGAAATAGAAAAGGCAAAACAAAACGCCCATCATTAAGTTAATCAGACACAATTAAAGTGTTAAATCCGATATTCTTGTTCTCTTTTAAATGGTTTTCAGCAAAATTAAAGTTAAACCTTCATCACTAAGCGACTTGTCTATATACCACTTTTGTATCAAAAGGTTACTGCTTGAATGTTGGGGCTCAGGTACAAGAATACCATTTGTCATTTCATGCATAAACATGTACTCTCAAATCTGACATAAAGATCTGACGAAAATTTGCAAACATGATTCAAAGGTATCTCTCTGCTGCTTTACACATTTTACACTCTCTCAAGCAAACTGAAAAGAAACATAAAGACAGAAACTAAAACTAGCAACAAGCTTTATCCTCCTAATAATGCTGAATTGCTGATCAATAGTCTTATATCTCAGCAGCAATAACAGCAAGCAATGCAGTATCGCATCAGTAAGACATAAGTGTATATGCATAAAACAGCAGCAGCACCATCCAAATAAAATATCATAACTATCCGTACTGGTACGTGGGCCAATACACACACACACACACATATATATATATATATATATATATATATATATATATATATATATATATTAAACTTAAAAAAAATGAAATTTTTTTTAATATCTTATAAAATTTATAAGCACCGATACCTTCTAAGTAACTTATAATTAAAAATTTATCACATACTTCACTAATTAAATTTATTAATATTTTAAATATTCATGATTAAATCATGAATTTAGAATGGTTCCGATACTCGTGGAGTATCATTACAAAAACGAAAAAAATTTAAATTATTAATATATCAAAATTAAATTTTTTTTATATTATATTATATTTTATCAACCTCACTAAGTGCATAATCAAGTTGATTAGTGGACTAATAAATTGTTCTTATATGTAAAGATAATCATAAATCAAGTCAGACTTGGACTATCACCACCCAGGCACCGACTCCTAGGTAACCTAATTCTAATTGGCTTCCTTGAATTAGACAAAAATCATGAAAAAGAACTAGGCCCTATTCATACCAAGTCATAATGCCTATCCCGAAAATGCTGATCGACGATCATCATATTATCCATGATGCCATATCCTTTATAATAATATATATTTATAATTTTCTCTTAACTAGACAAAAACAAAGGCATTTATATTAACCAATAATAGTATATATATAAGTTGGTGCAAATAGGTAAAAAGTGTAAATAAATACAAATACGAGAAGGAGAGAGAGAAGAGGAGTAGGAGGAGGAGGAAAAAGGAGGGAACAAAAGCACCTTCATATAGGGCCCATGACATGTCCCCTCAAAAGACCCCGAAGACGTGATTTTCAGCTTTACTCCACAATATGCACTAAGCACATTAATTCTTCTTCTTTCACCCCTCTCCTCCTGTTTTAACTCCACTTCTGCCCCAAAACACACACACCATCATCCACCATCAACCATGTCCTCCAATGAAGTGCAAAACGAATCATCAGCTCAAGCCTCATCTTCTTCAAGGCCTGCTGCCGATCTACACCACCGTCAACCAACGCAACAGCCGGCGGCGGCCCCGCTTAGCCGGTACGAGTCACAGAAGCGGCGAGACTGGAACACTTTCGGGCAGTACCTTAAAAACCAGACACCACCGGTTTCGCTGTCTCATTGCAATTTCAACCACGTGCTGGAATTCCTTCGGTACCTCGACCAGTTCGGGAAGACCAAGGTCCACATGCACGGATGCATCTTCTTCGGGCAGCCCGACCCGCCGGCACCCTGCACGTGCCCTCTCCGGCAGGCCTGGGGCAGCCTTGACGCCCTCATCGGGCGTCTCAGGGCTGCCTACGAGGAGCACGGCGGCTCTCCGGAGACTAACCCCTTTGGCAGTGGAGCCATTCGGGTTTACCTTCGTGAAGTGAAGGAGTGTCAGGCGAAGGCAAGGGGAATCCCTTACACAAAGAAAAAGAAGAAGAGGACTCAAATTAAGGGGACTACTGCTACTACTCATGACACTGCTCCTAAGTCTTTGAAGCAATTGGCTTCTTGAAATCACGGATGGTAATTTCTTTTCGATCATATAATATATGGTTTCATATATGCTTATAATTTGGTTGCTTTGGGTTATGCTTGAATTTGAAAGCAAATACTAACTTATGAATTGAATAGTGCTTGTAGTAAATTAGTAATGGTGGCTCGATGGGTAGGTTAATTAAGAAGGTCATTAGTGTTTATAATATGGATTTGATCGATAATTGGGAAATTTGTAGAATGGGAGGGTAAAAAAAGTCAGGTATGGATGTACAGATTGCAGTGTACAAAACCCTAGCTTGAAGTGGAACAGAAACCCTAAATTTCTACAATGGATTGAGAAATTTTTTGGGTAAAGAATAAGTTACTAGTTGTAGACTGTAAGAATAATAACTCTCTCTCTCTCACTCTCTCTCTATCGGTCGCCTCTTTCTGATCCCTCTGTCTCTTTCTCTCTCCTATCATTCAAGACACTGTTATTGCAGTGTCCTAATTAAATACTTCTCAGGTGTCCACTTTATGCTGATTTTGGTCCTTTTCTATTTATGCGAGATTTCTCGTGCTCCCCATGGCCATGTGAGCTTCATATATCATACGTTGCATGTGATTGCATACACGAATCGACGTATAACCTAAAACGTACTCCTATTCTGTCGTGTATATTTATGAACAAAACAAAACTACAAAATAGGTTTTATAATTAATGACAAGCAATTAATCCTCTTTTAAAACAATTTTCACGTAGACCGTGTGGTCCATACAAAAATTGGCATCATTAGAAATTAGCTATTGCCGCATAAAACTTCATCATTTAATCTATTTGTCTTTCAGTATCCATACAAATGCTAGTTTAGATGTTCAGTGTTCATCACATACTTAGAATGCGTAATTAATCTAGCTAGCCCATGGTGCGTGTGAGCTCTGTGAAGAGAGAATCACACGAAAGTGGCATTGGACATGTCCTTTTTGTCTCGGTATCATTTCATTGCCTATGCTCATTGTCTCCTATTGGTGAAAGCTAAGTCCTCTTCAAAACCTATTATATTGTTTGGATTTAATATCCAAACAATGAAAACCTCCACAAGTTTCGAAACAAATATGGTATAATAGAAGAAAGGAAGGATAGAGGAAGTGAAAAGGAAATAGGTCAATTATCACCTCAACTTGCGAGAGTTTTTATGTACCTGAATATACCAACTTCAGGGCTTGAAACTGAAATTACAGAAGCAAATTAACTTACTGCATGTTTAAATTAGTTTAGTTATTTGAATTAAAAACAATGTAATTGAATTCAAAGGTAGTCATGATTGAAACCTTTTGAAAATTGTAAAATAAACTAATCCAAAAGATCCACTAAATGTCTTATTGAAATCCCAAATATATAGATTCTCGCCAAGAGCGCATGAATTGCTAGCACATATCTACTTAATTTGTCATCGCTTCAAATATGAAGATTGTTTTTAGTACATCAAAGAGTCATACAAAGTTTTACCTGATAATTAGAACATGATAGGGTCTCATATCTAATAGGTTGTAGATTTGAATTTTCACTTGTCTCATTTGGATGAAGTATATGTAAATTTTTTTATAAGTGCTCTCTGAATCTATAAGTTTTCCTGTCTTGAGCTAAAGTACCATTATCCTACTTTTTTATATATAAACAAAAAGAATTTGTCGGATGATAATAAGGTCCATTTGAAAACTGGTTATTAAGTAAAAAAGAATCTTAATTCAATGAACTGTGAACTGTAATTTTCTAACCTTCTCAACTATGTGAACTATGTTAAGTAACTCAAAGAAGTTTCAAAGTCATATTAAAGATGTCATTTATTGCCTAATCTGTATTGAATAGTATATCATTTAAAATTTAAACCCTGGTCATTTTTCTTAAAAATATCTATGATCAATTATTTGGAAATACAAATGGTTGGTAGTCTCTCCATCCCTGCCACTTTTTATATTCCCATCTCCATAAGGTATAAATTTGTGAACTTCAATTTGGAAAGCTATTGGAACTTAATTTCTCTTCGAGCCTCTCTAAGCAATGTATTGTTTCCCTCTCTATTTCCCATATTTTACAAGATTATAGAGGAATCTCCCAATTCGCACCCAGCCTTTTATGTTGCATATATAGAATCAGTGTCAGAACATATAGTTGAGTATGAATCAACAATATTTCCTTGAAAATATAATCCTATCATGATTGACAAAATTGCTAATCATAAAGTCCAACACTCCCTTTTACTTTGATTATCTTTGTGTACCCATAAAGCAAACTAATTAGCAGAACTAATTAGGATATATCTAATGATGATGGTGAATGCCAAGAACTGAGATGTTGGTTTGCGTTTGTGGATTTCTTTTTCTTTTTTGGTGTTCGTTTGGACCAAGGCAAGTTGGCTTTGTTTCGTCTTCCTCTTTGATTTATTTTGATTTCTCAGTCCTTAGTTTGTTATCTTCAGTTTTTTCTGTTTTCCTTTGTTCGGTGTCTTTTGATTTGTTGGCTGTGTTCCGTTTGTTGATCATTTTTTGGTCAATATTGTATCCTATCCTGCTCCTTTCATGAGTTTAGCATTCCATAATTATCCAAAAAAGGATACTAATATATTTTACTCACTCTCCCTTCATAAATAAGTGTCCATTTTAGAAATTAAGGTAATATTAATTAGTTTCTTCCAACTATATTCCTATTAATAGAGGAGAAAGAAGTGGAGGAGAGAGAAAGTAACTAAGAAATAGAGGAAAATAATAAGGATAATTCAGTAAAACATATTCAAATTATCCTAACATCAAGGTTATATTAATCATTTTCTTAATTCATATGCACATTTATAAGTGAATACTTATTAATAAACAGAGAAAGTAATATGTTATAATGCATGTGTATTAATTGTGGTGAGAGCTAAAAAAAAAAAATTACACTTGTACGGCTGAGTCTTTTATTTCTAGAAGCTGACTTGTCCATCATGTAAGCTAAGGCTATTGATATGAATTTTGATCATTTTAAGTTGTCTGAGTGAGAAACTTTATAATACTCGAAATCTGTGTTCAAGGTGTTTATTGCTTGTCAATATTATGCTAAACACAATGAATTAGCTAGTCAACCGATTTATATACTCTTTTTATCCTTAAATAATTGTTTATTTTAAAAAATGCACTTTATCTAAAAATAATTGTCCATTTCATAAACTCAAATAATATCAATTATTATTTTTTTATGAATGCCCTTATTAATCAATCATATTGACTCATTTAGTGGAGAAATTAAAGAGAGAGGAAGTTGGAGTTGAAAAAAAAAAGAATAATTTAACAAACTATTTTAAACCCTTTTCAACATTAATGTCTTTTCGATTATTATCTTAATTCTAATACGTATTTATAATTAGATAGTTATTGAGGATGAAGGGAGTGGATAACACTTGACTTGGCCTCTTAGCATACATGAGACATTGGAATCAAAATAGGATCTCAGACTTTATGCTTACCTTGCCCTATAATTGACTGCAAAAAAAGCAATCTTTAGGAAATTAAATCCCATCAATAGAAAACCAATATAATTTTGACATTTAGGATGCATTTTTTTTCAATTTATTTTAAAGAAAATGACTTTTCATAAAAATTATTCATGTTAGGTTCTATTTAGGAGGATGAAAATACTCTAGTTTCAAATGACGTTCTTTTTATTATTTCCAATTATTTATTGACATGTGAAGGATATGTATTATATATTTGATATTTTATAAATTTATAAATCTATTTTAATTTTTATTTTTTTCATGTGTTAATAAATGATTGAGTGCCATGAAAGGAAACTCAATTTGCAATGGAAGATTTTCATCACTATTATTTAGAAACCGAAAACAAAATAAAATAAGGAGTGTAGAGAGAACTAAGGTGATCCGATTCAAATTCATAGGATCTTTATTCACTGAGCTTGATTAGTGGCGAGCGAGAAAGATCAGTTTGATTGGGCAAGATCTAAACAAGAAGCTCGCTTGGCATGAGTATGAAAAGCGAAGGAACATGGTTGAAGGGAGGGCTTATTTTCTCGGATAAAGTTCGATCCACAAGCCTCCCTTGACCCGAGCTTGAAGAGTGAAAGAACATGATTACGGGGACGGCTTGTTTGCTCGGATAAAGTCTCAGATGTCTTATACTAACAACTATATACGATCGATTCACCGAATAAATATGGGCCAAGAGTATTGAAAATGAAAAAAAAAAACTGACTATTTAGCCATCAATTTCTCATGTTTGGAACATAATGCACATGTGCATGAGGCTATAAAGCCATTGAAAAGTGCTACAATTGTGATTAATCGTGTATTGTCAAGTTGTCAACTCATTAAGAGCTTTTGACTCTTAAAGAAAGATTACCTTACAAGCCATGCGTGTAATGCTGTGTAGTTGGTAATTGGTTGAGAGTTGAAAGTTTCAAAACTAACCCGTATTAATATTCAGTGACTTTTCACTCTGATCAAGTGGGTATTATATAATAATAAGTCATTGTATGGAAAGGATATTTGATTGTAACAAGTCACTTTTTTTATTGTTTCTTTGCATGCAGGGTTGTGAGAACGACTTATTTGGAGTGGGCAATTTGCCACAGAGAACAAGAAATATCAATTATCACAGAGAAATATTGATATCCCACTTAGTAGTTCAGAACATGAGAATAATCCTATTGGAGCCAGTTTAGTCTGTGTAGGTCTTAAATATATAATATATATGTACAACCTTGAAAGTTCTTGTCACATATAGACCTCATCCCCAGAATAGAAAATGGTAAGAATGGCAAGCTTTACAGGCCACTACTCTACTGTCTCTCTCTCTGTTGCTATCTGAATATCTATATATTTTGCATAATCGAGTCATAGTAGAAGTTATTTAAAGGTGGGGCACACAGTTCAAGCTTCGGTGCTGTGTAGCATTTGCTTCTCTCACTTGATTTATTGTTGTTCACAATGCAAAATTTCCTGCTGCTCTTTCAGGCTTTCAACAGTGAACTTCCTTAGATTGATGATCTGTGATGTTTATTTTTCATTTTATTAGAACATGAAGAAATAGTAAAATATTGCTAGATTTTAACTTCAGGCATTATGTCGAAAGAATTGCTTGTAGAACATCCGAATTAGTAATGACACATCAATGGTCTTGTGAGAAGTTGATGCATTCTGGTGATAATGTTGTGAAGAGTGTCGTGTGAAGCCTTAGGATTTTTTCTTTCTTTTATATAAAAATTAATTTGTTGTAGATTTCACTGAATTGGGTCTATCCATTGAATCTCACTCTGTCTTTAAGAGTTAAGTGTCTTGAATGTTCCAAAATTTGAGTTCAAATAACGTTACTTACAGCCCAATTAGAATGGTTGCGCCAAAGTTATATTTAGGCATTAAAATCTTCAACCATTTTCCTGCATAATGTTGGCTTTTATTAGTTCACGATGAACTATTTGACAGCTTCTCATGCATATTTTTCTCGGTTGAAAGTTCCCAAATAGTATTCCTTTTTTTATCTTGCTAATCATTTATTATCACATGGAAATATAAGAATCAAAATAATTTTAAAAATTTATAAGTTACTAAATATACAATACCTATTTGCTTAAATGATTGGAGAGGTAAGGAAAGGAAAATCATTTAGAAGGATAGCAGATTTACTATCCATTGTTCTCATCATTTAAGTAACTTGAAAGAAGTGCCTTTTTCTTCAAGGCTTAATTTATAGGTCAATGTTGAATTCTTTTCTTTAAGAACAAGTCATCAATGGCAATATGTTATATTGTTGTTTTACACATATTTGTCAAATGGTAGCCATGGCGGCACCACTATGGCTGGCGCCATGGCATGGCGGATTTTGGTCCCCTTGCCATGAGGAGATTTATTCATTATGGTAGCCTAAAATGGTGAATTTTTGGTCTGCCGTCATGAGCTACCATTGGCCATTAACAATTATGATTTTATGATACTCTATCTACCATAGCTTTGTGTTTAACGAACATAGAGCAATTGACATTTTAATTATTTTGGATACGTATGCTTTGCTCCAATTATATGCATTTGTTTGTCATGGACAAGAATAACGTAGATTTCTTATTAGTGATATCACAAATAAATGCCTTTGACATGTTTATTTTGTTAAATTTTTCTCATAAACTTACCGGATCATAATTTCACATGTTTTAGAGAAAATGACTGTGTAATATAATTGTAGCTAAGTACATGACAAGATGACATCAACATATCATCGATTAGAGTGACATATGTTCTATTCTTTGAGATTTAGATATAGAGTAATTAATATTGAAAGAGCTATACACCTATGCGATCTCGAATGCTTGAATAAAATTGTCTTGAGAATAAGGATGTCTTTGCAAAACCTAAAAAAAATGACAAGATCATGTGATAAATACTACATCCAATTTCCCCTCACGAAAAGACAGCATCCAAATTATAATTCCTTGAATGAAACACACATGCATATATAGAGGAGGGGTCTATTAGCATCAATGTAAAAGTTGATCTTTTTATATTTTTAAATAACTTTTTATAGGATATTGTTTTTATCAATCTAATTATTTGAATTATAATTACTCAGTGTTGATTGTTTATGAAAAATTGGGCATCTTAAAGTGTAAAGATCAAATGAGAGGGTGGTTAATTGTGATGATGAGAGGAGTAAATTAATATTGACCATTGGATTTTACATAAATAGTTAATATTATAACATAAAATCATGTATTTTTTTTAAATGAGCATAGGACAACTAATTACTAATAATTAATTTTTAATTTTAATCATCTATATATAATTATATAGCCCATATTTACTCTTCTCACTTATAGTAAATCATCTCTTTCACTAGATATACACACACACATATAAGATATATCTAGTGAGAGGAATGTCTTTATATAAGAGTGACAGGATCAAATTTAGACCTATAGCCATATATGAATTGTCAGGATTAAATGTTATTAAAAGATTACATGACCACTTAAAAAAATCATAAGATTTTGTGTTTTAATCTTGATTATTTTTTACGGTCCAAATTTGTTCCTTCCACTCTTATATAAAATCACTGCTCTCACTTGATCCTCTTTCTATATATATACTTTAACTTCTTTGCTTTATCAATTTAATTTACATTGTCACGATATAAAGTCGAGAAAGTGTGAAATCATAGTGGATAGTTTTTTATCTGGTTATGAGAAGTGCAATTTAAGCAACAAGGTTGATCAACGGATCTTGAAACAACATCATGATAAATTCGCAGTCCAAATGTTTTTTGATAGCATTCTGTAAACTAAAACAAGAAGTACTGGATTCCGTAGTGTTTGACTGTTACTAACAACAATAAAAACTCAATGAGAAAATTTTGAAGGATATGTTGGTATTTAAACATTATCGCGAAAACAGTAGTCCATCAGTAATCAATCTGATGATCACCCACTTCACTAGCACTGCTACATTTTTGGATGTGTTGCTTCTTCATAGGTGCTTTTCTTCTTCTTCTTTTTCCCCCTAAATGTCCCTTTTCTCTTATTGAGCACACACTTTTCCTTTCATTGTCCACATTGTTGATGTCTTGTATTGTGTGCTTAAACTTATTCAATGTTAATTTGTTCTTAATTTCATTATTGTTCACATTCTTTTCTAACTATTACCGTAAATATATTTTAAGTTTGGGGTCTACAAAGTGATGAGTTTGTGCTATCTCACTGAAAAAATAAGGTCTTTCTCTATACTTTAATGATTTGGAACTTTTTCGGTTTAATTGCTTCCAGAGAGAACCAAAATTATAATAGCAGTGATGGTGATGAACATGTCGGGGAAGCATCTTTTGAGTCCCTCTGGCAGTAATAAGGTTTATATTTGCTTCTTTCTTTATTTGATGCAACTTTTATGTCAACGAAATTACACTCAAGGCATATAGTATAGTTTGAGAGCATAAAAAGTACACTCAATCAAGGCCTATTATTAAAATGCAATAGCAATCTTCTGGTTTCAATCTCTCCCTTATACATTTTGCAATAGGCAATGTAATGGCCTTATTGGTTGTGGTTTTACCCGCTATCAGAATAAGCTGTAAATGACGTATTGTACATTTATTACTAAGTTATAGGGAAATCCAAAAACATTTTTGGTAATTAATTAATCCTGTAAAATTAGTCAATAACTATGAGCATTGTTATCGGAATCGAATCAATGATCAACTCAGTTAAGGTATCGAGTCACTGATTTGGCCAGTCAGTCATTAGTTGAACCAGGTTTAATTAAATAAATATATAAAAATATAATTTAAGATAACTAAGGCTGTAATATATATATACACACACACACACACACATACACACAACAGTGCACATGGCTTAGTGGTTTGAGCATGACACTTTTTCACTGGAGAGCTGGGTTCAATTCCCCGCTATGCAGTTTTGGAATTTCCTTCCAAAATTCCCCGAGAACATGCACAGGCAGCAATTGCATGTGGTCAGTCACAGTTTGCTCGCATCAGTGCCCGATTCACTAGTTTGCGATCAAAACTTCTGTTCTGTTTGGTGGATTATCACCACCGTCAGTTTGCGTAGAAAACGTTGGCTGAAAATATCAATAACCCATAAAACGATGAGCTTTTTAAAATCAATTGACCTATGAACGCAGACTTGCGAACAAGTTAGGGCATTTTGACAACTCCAATCACATCTCAAACAACAAGGAGACCAAAGGTTGGTGGGAGCGGCTATTGCCACTCTTTTTTATTATTGTCACTCCCACTAACACTCTTCTTTATTAAACATTACCAAAAGTTATTATTGTCAATTTAAAAATTAAAAATAATTTAATTAAAAATATTTAATATAAAAACCTCAAAGCTACATTTTTACTGCATTCACCTCACGTCACTATTCAATCCAACACTATATTTAATAGCTTCTTTTGTTCAACAAAGTTCACGAAAGTTGTGTGCTATAAGTTGTAAACTTTAGCACACACCAAACATAAAAAATGAGCCAAATATCGAGTTATTATTTTATAGTTTATTCTATTAAATTTTATATCAACAATGAAAAATAAAATAAAGGAAGAGGCTTCAGATTGAGGAATTCAAGACTTTTTTTGACTAAGGTCAACATGACTAGGTATTACGTGATTACTTTGTTGGATGAGCTTCAAATTTTGAAGAATTATAGAGTAGAACAAAGACTTTAGTGATTGCATAAATCTCATATGGTGTATCTTATATTTTTTGTTGATCTTGTACCCTTTGGATGTTCTCAATGTGGGGGTTTGAGCTATTTCAATTTTATATATATATATATATATATATATATATATATATATATATATATATATATATATATATATCGTATATTTATTCAATACTTTTAAAATGATATAAACATTGAATGATAAAATATTAATATATGTATCATAAGCTTGGATTTAGTAATTCATCTTTATAGTTATTCAGTCTTATTTATTTTTGTTTTTCTAAAATATTCAATATTATATTGTTTAGATAACTACTATCCTAAGAAAGCTTTAAAACTCAATATATAAATTATTATACTATAGATATTAATTTCAAATATTTATATTATTTAGTGCTTAGATTAATATTAAATATTTTTAATTAATTAAATTATTTTTTAATTTTTAAATTGACAATAATAACTTATGATATTATTATGATAATTAATAAATAATTAGTATTAACTAATTATTTTTTTAATTAAAATAGAAGAAGAATATTTTGATAACATTCAATAAAGAGCAGTGTTAGTGAGTGACAATAGCCAAAATAATGACCAAAGACTGAAGGTATTAGACGAAGGCAAAGAAAATCGGGAAGATTCTTCTTGTTGAGTAATATTATTTGTATTGATTGTAACTTGCCTGCATTAGAAGCGGTTTGTTATAGTTTGATTACTTTTTCTATTGCAATTATTTTTAACGGTTGAGTACTGGGCAAAACAAAACAGAAAAGACAAAACAAACAAATATTAAAAGTGAGAAGAGAAAGACGGGAGGGATAGAAGTGTTATACATTGGATCAAATTCTATATTAGAGCCCAAATTAGGCATAGTACAGTTGCTGGATTAACTTATAAGGGCTAATAATAATAAAATAAAGGCTAGCTAAAAGAATCCAAAATTACTCCAGGACAGATTTCTATTGGAGATTCCCTCATGACAGTATCAGATGAAGATATGTACTTTGCGATGGTTATAACCAAAGCAATATAGCCTTTCAAGCAGCAACATCATCCAAACATCGCCCACCTGGCTAGCTATACATATCTGCAGCAACGAGCAAGTTCGTCAAAATACTTGTCATAAATGTGAGACATTAATCGGATTAAGGTGCATACAAGCAATCATCAAGAAAGAAATAACATAAATCTTTTCAAAACAACCCATGTTTCAACATCCTATCATTTCTGAAGTACCATCTGCTTAGACTGAAGCACCAACCCATAACAACAACCACAGGATGCTTAAGTCAAAGGACAGGAGCATTACTGCAGTCAAGCATCTATACAGTTGTCAGAGCTAGAACATCTTTTTCTAAATGGAACGCCTTATCTAGAACAGCTGGATGGTATATATGCAATGAAAAACTATAATCCATTTCAGCAAGAATTTTATCCCGGGCTAGGATATGAATTGTACACGAATCAGAGAAATTTGATCAGTTCATTGTACCAAAGAAATCTGTAAATGCTAACCAAGGATGGAAATGTGTGCCAGTTGGGTGAATATTACCTGGTTCTCCAATTTTTCATGTTTATCCCTTTATGAAATGAAATTTCTCCCTTGATGAATTTAGTTGTTGTATCAGTTATTGTACTAGCAAGTCATGACCAACACAAACAAAGATTTCAACTGGATACACTGAAGCCACTGTTTTGCTCAGAATCTGATACAGCAAGGCACTCATTCAATCCAAAGTAACACACTGTCCTCTCCTAATTATTTTCGCAGACATATGGTTAGACAGAAAAAAGTAAAAGCCTATTGCCCAAAAATTATCTATAGAGTAATGTTATTTGTACTCACAAATTGTGGGATATGTGCCAACACACTCTCATTCACCACTAGATGGAGTATGTAACCCACCTAATATGGGTCCCACACCCCATCTAATGGTGGATGAAAGTGTATCGGCACGATGTCCCACAATTTGTGAGTATAAATAACATTAATCTTATCTATAACGCCCAATTTCTTGAATAGTTTCATTATAATTATTATAATTCCAGAGATTATGTGCACAAAAGCACCAGAATGTCTAATTAGCATTTTCTTTAAGGATTAGAATACTCTAAGGTGTGTAATTAGCATCCTCAGATCAATAACTATTATTGTGTGTGGGTCTCATCAAATGATCCAAGGATGATTAAACCCACACTTTTTCACTTTACAACCACTTTTCATTTTAGAGGATCTAAATCCAACCTAGATCTCCTAGACACGTAAATAGCATAGGCCAGGAACTGAAACAACCAAGCAAATGAGAAGCAAAAACAACACAGAAGGGGAAGCAAGACTAGCATTGGCCATTCAAATGTAAGAACCCTACCACATATAATGAGAAACAGGGTAAGAAAAATAGACAGCAGATATAGGAATAACTATTATGATTTCAATCATTGTTTTGCATTTTCTGAATATTATCATTGAAAACTTCACAAGACTAATTATTCAACCGTTCCTCCAATTCTCTCATTGGTTATCTTTTTCCTGGAAGAAAACAAACTTGCACAAAACAACCATGCATTTTTGAACCACCAACTCACTCTTCCCCATCAATCAAAGAACTTCTCAGACTAATCGTATGACCAATCCTTGACCAAAAAAATGAAAAAAGCTGTAACCAAATTGAATTCAACTTCCAAAAGCATGATTCAAATAGAAGGCGAGAAGAAAATTGGGACCCCCCCCCCCCCAAAAAAAAAAAATACAACAAAAAAAAAGCTTAACCAGTACACGACATCATGAGACAGCCAAAACTCAGTAAAGTAACAAGGGAAAAACGGAGATCAGACACATTGTGGCATTAGGATGTAAATCCAAAACATCAACATTGACCAAAAAATATTTTGTTCCATGTCAACTGTCATAAAACAGAGGATGTCACACATGGTCCAGTAAGTAGCTGAACCTGTAAGTAACTTAGAATCCAGAATTAAGAAATTAAACTTTCAGAAATTAACCTCCATAGAGCCTACAAGAGCCACCACATACAACAAAAGAGGGTGCACATGTACAATACAGATAATCCTCTGAATGTCATAAAACAGAGGATGTAACACATGGTCCAGTACGCAACTGAACCTGTAAGTAACCTAGAATCCAGAATTAAGAAATCAAACTTTCAGAAATTAACCTACATAGAACCTACAAGAGCTACCACATACAACAAAAGAGGGTGCACACCTACAAGACAGATAATCCTTCTGTCATACCACAAAGGTTTAAGAGACCAATGAGCTAACAAAGATGGCAGATTTCACCTAATGATAAATATAATATAGGGAGACTGGATTAATCAGAGCGATCAAACTGGATCAAGAGTCAAGACAAGCAACCAAAAGTCAATCCAACTAAAGGTGGTCAAAGCCACCAGTACACCACAGGTGCCAGTACCACCAAATTTCCATCCACACACAACATGATTGTTCGATGAATAGAACCATCCTAAGGGTCCAAGTAATCGCTATCACTATATTAGAACAATGCAAACTCATCTAATTGAAATTGAATTACTCCCAATCACATATAGGGCGCGAATGCATAGGCTCTCACCTAGTAGGGTTTGGGAATGGTCGATGTATACAGTGTTAGCTCCACAAAAAAAGTGGCTATTTGTATAATTTGAACCCATGACCTTTAAGTCACAAAACAACAACCTTACTGTTTCATCAAGACTCACCCACAAATTAGTCCCTACCAAATACTTCTTCAAAACCATCTTCCCAAGTTGTTAAAATCAATAACACCCGAAACAACAAATCAAAGAAACAATGCCTCAGAAGCAAGCTGCTAGCTGTAAAAGGCACATGCATAGTAAACACTCATAAGCCGTTCACTTGTAACTCTTACTATGAAGTAAGATAAACTAAAAGCAGACTTTATATAGTCCCCAATGTTTAAAAGTACAACCACAACACTTAACCATATGCAGAACCCGTAAAAGCTTTAAAGAGCAACTTCTTTTATTATGGAAACCCATTTCATGGACAAAATGTATCATCATAAACTATGAACAACTCTCCACTACAAAGTACTAAAGCACACCACTTGCTAGTATATTTAATTGCAGAACCACACAGGAAACAACTAATTCACACCATTCATTGATTTCCTAAAGTCGAAAAACAAACACAGAAAAACAATTGTTTCCCCCACCAACAAACAACTCATTGAGGAATCCCCTTGCCGACCCACTAACTATTTCAAAAGCCATCTAACGCACAACCACATCATTCATTCATTGAAAAACCAAACACACTAAAAAGGCACTGCATTTAATCAAAATCAAGCCCCCCAAAAAAGGAAGGGAAAAAATAAAACTTTAAATCACAATAAATAGAACAATAAAAAAAAAAAAGCTTCAAAATTTGTCATCTCACCGTTAGACCCAGATCTCTTCCCGCGCTTAATCCTCTCCAACTGAACCTGCGTGTCCATAAACATCTGCATCCTCTGCACCTCAAGATCCTTAGCGAACTGCATCCTCTGCTTCTCCAAATCCACCATCTGCCTCAGCTTTTGCCCCTCCACTCTCTCATACACTTCCCCAAACCTCTCTATCGCCTTCGCCAACCTCCTCATCCCTTCCCTATCCCTCTCCCCTTCCTCCACCTCGCTCCCCCTCCCTCCCTCATCTTCATCCTCCTCCTCTTCCTCCTCCTCATCCTCTTCCTCTTCCTCATCCTCCTCATCGGCCTCAGCAGCAGCAGCCGCAGCCGCCATCGCCGAATAATTCCTCCTGAAGTAACCATCGTCCATCGCCGCAGCCGCCGCAGCCGCCGCCGACCGCTTCTGCGGCAGCGCCACGGCTGTTGGCGGCACCACTGTCAAAGGAGAAGGCGTCGTCGCCTTCCGATACGGCAGCAAAGGGAGCGCCACCGGAGGAGACGTGGAGGGGGGAGAGGAATTCTTCTTGGCGTTAAAATTAGGGCCAATCAGAGCGTCCAATCGCTCGAAGAAAGGCCACGTGGACGAAACGGCGCCGTTGGAGCCCGCAACCCTAGCCTTCTCGACCTTATACTTCTTCTTGATGGTGTCGATGCGATTCTTACACTGGACGTCGGTGCGGTGCGTCTTCTTCGTGAGGCCGTGGAGGGCGTTGACGGTGTCGGCGACGTCCTGCCAGTCCTTCTGGCGGAGGTTGCCGCGGTTGAGCTCAAGGTAGCGGCGGCCCCACGCGTCGACGAGAGTGGCGGAGGCCTCCTCCGTCCAGCAGTCCTCGCGGACGGGGACGGTTCGGGGAGCGGCTGCGGTGGTATTGGTGGTGGTGGTGGTGGCTGTCGGAGCCGCGGAATCGTTGAAATCCGGCATCGGAAAAAGGGCGGATTTAGCGTTAGGGGGGAATTAATTTAGGGTTGGGAGAATAGAGAGAGAAAGAGAGGACAAAAAAAAAAGAGAGATGGAGAGAGAAAGAGAGAGATAGCGGCGGAACGAAAAAGAAAGGCGAAAGGCGTGGGGAGGGATAATACGGTACGGTCGCCGGGGAGGGGCGCGTGTTGTTGAGGGAACCAACCCTCCTCAGTGCGTGACTCGCTGGCGTCATCGGATCGGATCGGATCGGCTCGGCTTGACCGCTACAACTACCACTACCACTACCACTACTGCCCATTTTTATTCGACTTTATTTTATTCTCTGGCTTGCTCTTAAATTGCATATTTTTGAAAATTAAAGAAACGATGTCGAGGAGTCATTGAGAAATGAGAATTTGATTTTTTCTCTTTATGATCTGATATTATTTTATTTTATTTTAACAAATGTGGCGGTAAAATAAATATTTGGAAATTTATGGGGAGGTGGGTTTATTTTGTTTTGAAATTGGAGATGGGGAGGGAAGCGCGTTCTTGTTGCCGACTTGAGTTGCGGTGAGGTGACGGCTCAGCCAGAGAACGTGAAAATTCCGTTTAGGACTTTTTTCTTTTTCTTTTTTTTTTTCAATTTCGATTTTTTTGATTCGATATTCGATAAGGTCGGGGCGGAAGCAAAACCAAACTAAACACGACAGAGAGGAAGAGAGGAGGCGTTTTGAGTTAGGAATTAAGGTTACAGTTAATGTTTATTTTAATGACTTTATATTTATGTTGACAAGTTATTTTAATTTTTTATTTTTAAAATAAATTAAATTAATTTTTAATATTATAAAATACAAGTGATATTATCCTTTTAATTTATTCTTTTAAACATTTCACTTATTAAATAATAATGTGTAACTTTAAATGATATTTTGACGTATCTTATACTATATACAAAATAAATTATTTAAATTTTTTTAATCATAAAATAATTTATTTTATCTCATTTTAGATATTAAAATGAGTAATTTAAATTTTATTTAAAATAAATTATTTTAATTTTATTATACTTTAAATTATATATGATATATCTCTCAAAATATCATTTAATATTATATATTATTATAAAATATTAAATAAAAATGATAAGAAGATTTTTTTCCTTTTTCCTTTAAGATTAAAATTAAGAGTCCCATACTACTGTGCCAGCGAAGGATGCTATCAGTGTCATTTTATGCCTTGCGTTGCGTTTGCACTCTTTCCTCTCCCGTTTTCGTTTTATTTTCACTAAACAAAAGCGCCGCGACCCCGTGGCCCCCCTCTATTACCCGATGACGAACTATCACAACGTTTATGCCTTTATGGGATTGGGAACTGGCGATGCACAATGGCCGCTCATGCTGGATTAAACCTGAGCCCAACTCGAGTTTTAGATTGAGTTATGTTTTATAGCTCCGATTGACTTGATGATGATCCGTTTAATAATATAATTAAGGGTGTATTTGTTTTAAATTTTGAATAAAGTGATTATAGAAACTAAATTTTATATATAATTGAAAAAATATAAAATTGATTTTTTTAAAATTTTGATTATTTCTTAAAAATTGTCCAAATATACAAAAAGTGCATTTTTTTCATCAAAAAAGTTATTATTTATCAAAATAATCACAAAAAAGGCACCATTAATTAGATCAATCTAACTTTTAAATAATATTTAAAGGTTTTTGATATTATACAAAGTAAAATTATAAAATTTCACAGGCAAAAAATAAAATTCAAAATATATTTTACAATATATATTTCAAAAGAAACCATATGATTATAAAGCTAGTATCAAGTTAAATTACTTTAAATATAAATCTTATAATATAGGTCGGGCTAAGACAACCAAAAACATGACCTGAACCCAGTTTGAAAACACATGAGGTCAAAATTGAGATTTGAAGCCGGCTCAATAAACTTAGGATCAGTTTGGGTCATGAACATTCTAATGGAAACTAAATCGAAGCTTTCATAAATTAACCTTATAAAAACCATATAAAATTAGCAAAAGTGACGAAAAGTCTTTTATACAGCTATGTGACAATAAATAATTAAATAATAGTATAAAAAATAAAGATTAGTATGTCAAATATTATCATAATAGTATATAAGTATATATGAATAAAATTAAAATTGAACAAGACTACATAAGTTATATACCTTGCATCGCAGACCTACATTTTACTATTAATTATCGGTTATTGTACAACATTTCTATTACATTCTAATTTTACATTGCAAATGATATTTAAAAAGTTTTCATTGTTTTTAACAGTTTTGACCTGTTTGTTGAGGGTCACCACAAGATCACGGAGGTTATACAGATGTTATATAACCATCCATGGCCCCCTAGACTGGCATCCCTCCAGATGTCAAGAAGCTATGATGGCAAGAATGGAAAGTAATTCTGTAATTTATTAGCCTTTGTTAAATTATATGTATTTATATTATTTAATTATATGATTTTGATTACTCATATGTTGTGAATGTTGTACATGCAAAGGATATTTTATATTTAGCTCGAGCATGAGCCTGCTTTTAAGAAGGCTTGGAGGATTAGGTCTTCTAAGCGCTTGCGAGACATGTTTCGCAATGTCTGCAAGGGGCATATGCACTACTCGGGTTGAATGATGCCACCCTTAGCCAATTGCAATGCCATTAGGCCTCCGACCCAACTTTAAAGGATAAGTCATACAAAGGGGACAAACCGGGCCTCTTGGAAAGGCGAGTCGTTGCATACCGGTGGTTCAGCACTCATGAAGGTACTCGAAAGCGTCTGAGAAGTCTTTAAGTCTTAAATGTTAGTTCACTACATTTGAATTGTAGCAAATACTATGTTTTTATGACTTTTTTGTGCATATCTTTGTAGTCAAGGGAGTTACACCACCCTCCGACCTAGGGAGAGCTATTTCGTGACACCCACACCCCAAAGGATGCGGTGCGAGCAGAGTCAGAAGAGATCTGGGTAGATTCTTGTTTCGAGGCTGCTTATGTAAGTTTCAATTCAGACATTATTTCACTTGCTTCTTATTACTTTTTTCATTTATGCCATAATCATTATTTACAATGTGTTTTATCTTTTTTCTTTTGTAGAGTAAGTTCACAGACTTGTGGGAGCAGGCGTAGACCCAATAGCAAACCCAGGTGACTGACGCTGGGCCCGATGCTGATGTCCTTCCTCCTCCAAATAAGGAGGATATCTGGGCCTAGGTGGTCAGTAGCCATACAAGGGTCGCACATATGGGATGGGGTACTAACCTAATAGTAGATCCCCATCTTCTGCCACTTGGTCTGCTACTAGGGATGATACCCTGAGGGAGCATGTGCATGCCCTAAATTAAGAGCTATAACAGCAGGTACAGCTCATCCAGTAACGGCAAAAACAGCAGACCAAGTAGCAGTGGAGCCGGAGCTCAGGGGGATCTAACAACTTAAGCTGTTCATGGAGCAGCAACAGCAGGAGATGGCCAAGAAAGAGAATATTAAGTTCAAGAAGATGCAGAAGAAGGTCACTGTTGATGTTATGGCCTTCTTCAGTGATATGCAGGTTTCAGAATCCTCTGGTTCTGGCAAGATGATCTCCTAGATGCCTCTCGCTTCCATTTCTCAAGCCTCCACTCCCTTCGATACTACAGACGGCTATGCTGGGTCCGATGATGATGATGGTACTGACGACCAGCAGGACCTTAGCTAGGTTTTTATTTTTGATATATATTTTTTTTCATGTATCACACTTTGTATATATTTTTGATATTTTATTCATTTTTTACATTTTATTACGATAATTTGTTTAGTTATTGTATTAGTTTATTTATTTTAATATTATTTTATTATTTTTCACTTAACATCACTTCAATTGGTAATTGAATTATTGTATAAAAAAATAATTAAATACCATCCGTAGTTTATATAGTGAAGTATAAAGCGCAATAGCATTAGCCCAAAAAAAAAAATACTAAATTTTTCCGATCGGTAATATTGATTTCCTAATGCTATCTATGATGTCTTTAATCTAATTCTACCGACTGATTTTCATTTTTAGTACCTTTCGGTAAACCTGTTGAAAATTACCGACACGTGTTATAACCCGTTGGTAATATTCCATCAACGGACAAAAAACTAATGGCCGTAACCATTAGTAAACACGTCGATATAATTAGCAACCGTCAAAAAACCCATCGGTAATCCGTCGGTTTCTTGCATCTTTCTTGTAGTGAGAGAAGGAAGAGAGAAAGAGAAGGAAGGATTATGTCAGGAAACTTTGTGATTGATTGTTCTTAAGTATTGTGCCTAATAATTAGTCATGTTTGTTGATGTGTACAATGTATAGTTAAATAGTAATAGTATAATAGCTCTTTCATAATAAAAGTACATTAAAATTAAGTTTTTAACGAAAGACTTTAATTTATCATTCAATCAAATTCTTTTATTTACATGACCTTACAAATAGTAAATGCAAGAGTCAATCATATATATTTACTAATATGATAATATAATTAGATGAAAATGTAAAACTATTTTATCTTATAAAAAATATAAAACTCTTGTACACATTTAGTATCTAGGCTTTTCTACATGAAAAAGGAAAAAAAAAACAAAACTTTTTTTAATTATTATTTTTTTCACTTAGAGAGTGTATTTGCGAGTTTAAGAAGAAGGAAGGAGAGAGAAGAGAAGAATAAACCATGAACGCTAAACCCAAAATTTTACTTAGTGAAACAAAGTGTAGAGAGAAAACAAAAAGATGATTCTTTATGGCTCAAGTCCACAGGGTGGTTTATATAGGTTAATGCACACTAACTACACATAATCACCGTAGTTAATGCCGGCTTATAGCTTAGAATAATGTTATTTGTATAAAAAAAAATTATACAACAAATACACACCATATACCTTATCACTATTAGATATGATAAGTGAGGGGATAAGTGGAGACCACTCATCACATCTAATGATGATAAGATGTTTGATGAGTAATTTTATTATACATATGACATTACTCTATAGCTTAATTATATCTAACAAACTTATACTAAATTCCTAACTAGTATTATCCCTAACATTACTCTTTAAATCCCTCCTCTAGCTCCTGTCTATTTCCCTTCAAAATGAAACTCACATCGATCTATATATACCAGAGACTCAGACATTGAACAATAGGTGAACCGCCGGTCAACTTTTCCTTTATTCACTTGTCTTACAAAAAAGGTCGAATTTTGAAATTTATCGGCCTGTAAGGTCGCTGTACCCACCTTGCTTTTATTTTTAGCATTTTATCGTCACCAACGCACCCATTCTGTATATAATAGTAACAGCGTTTTAGGAATTTGCCTTTGTCTGTTGGACTTTAGGTGCAGGCAAAATGCCGCGATAGCTGAAACCACATTGATGAAAGGTGTTCAAGGATAAAAACCCGGGGTAAAGAGGCAAAATTCAATGATTGCATAAAATGTTTTATACTTATAAAAATATTATTTTTTTTATTGCGGCTAACGTGTTAAATTTTGAACTTGAACAAAAAAATTGTAAAAATGTACTGTTGTGAGCCTTGAACTGTAAGGCACATTGTGCGAGACAAGTGGGCTCTGGTCCGCTTAACGCCTATCAAATCTCCCAACAGCAACAATGGCCAATATTCTCAACTGCGTATATTATATGCATTAGCACCTTGTAAAATATGCATAAAATAAAACAACACGGAGACATGTCGAAAAGTTCATAAGATGCTAAGGGGTAGTTTGGAATTTATTTTTATTTTTATATTTTTTTATAAAAAATAATATTTTAAAAATTGTATGGAATGTCAATTAATAAAATCAACTAATTACAAATGTATTATCACATTCTTTTTTATTTTTAAAAGTAAAATTTCAAAAATATCTTTCAGCTATTTTTTAATTTTTCTTTTAAAACATAAAATTTATTTTTTTATTTTTAAAATCAATCTATAAAAAATAACTAACCAAATAAATTTTTTTCAATTTTTATTTTTAAAAATTAAAAATTATCCTATAAAACACTTTCTAAACGGCTACTAAAATATCATAGCTTTTCCCGTCTTGTTCATTATATACTACTATCATTTTTAGCAGATGGGAAACCAGGTGAAAGGTGGAGAAAGAGACCTTTTAACTTCCACCTTAATAATGCAGCCAGCAAAAGTGTGAGGCGCCGCTTGCCTTGCGTATATGATCATATGGTTCCATATTTTCCTATTTCCCCATACTCCCAGTATTATATTTATGCACCACAAAAAGAGGAGAGGAGAGGCAAAAAAGTTTACCCTTTTCCGTTATCATTTTTATTTTAATAACTAAGCAGAGACTTTACCTTTATTGCCAATCTCAAAATGTGTCTCCCTCCATGAAAATGGTGCAATTCGGTGATTATAAGCTCTTTTTTCTGTTATTCCATATCCTGCAGTCTTCCCTGATATAGGAGAAGAGAGAAAGAGGAAAGATATAAATTGTTTTTCTCATTGAAAAGTTTCGTTGCTCGTGCTTAATTTGGAACAAGAAATTCTGATTATTTGCAATGTCTCGGTATTGATTTCGTCCTTCTAAATAAGTCTGAAACACATTCTGTCCAAGTGATGAAATTTGTGCATCACTTTGCGTAATATGAGACCGTTTCGTGATAGCAGCTATTCTAGCCTATATATGCAGTTTGCAGTATCCGGTTCTCGTGTTTTTGTGTGTTTCAATCAACCGTGAGATACTGTCTTGTGTTCTTGGTCAAAAGTCAAAACTATTACCAGACATAGCAGCTTGAATGAATGAATTAGTAATAATTTTAACAACTATACATCCATCTCCCATGTCATTAATTCTCTGAAGAGAATAAATGAATATATATCTAGTCACTATAATGAATAAATTAATCTCTTCAAGATTTGGTATGGCTAGCTAGTTAAGCTTTTTTAGCTTAGTTGTCATATTTCTTTTCTTTTTATAAGCAAACCAAGCATATGTCGAGTACAAAAAACTGCGTACCATATTCTTATTAAAGTGTGATTTCTTTAATCAATTTTAGGATGTTGCCAATCACTATGATAGAGGTCCCATGGTTGAGGAAATTGAGTTGGCTACTTGGCTTCAATCAGTACTCAACCTATGATATGCATACGGAGGGAAATTCCAGAGAATTATTAATTATGGATGCAGAATGACAAATGTGGGGTAGCATTTTAAATGAATAAGTCAGGCATCATTGAGATTTCTTTGTTTTCATGTCACTACATATAGTAGTCTACTTAGCTGAAGGCACAGTAAAAATCACAACAAATAATTTAAGATAAAATTCTGGTAATGATTCTCAAGTTAAGAGAGCATGAAAATGGTTTAATGAAGTAATGGAAGAAGACACACACAGGGAGAGTGTACACAAAAGACGCAGACAAGCAGATCAATGAGTTCACTTGATACACTGACTACACTGACTTGCAATGAGACAGATGGTCTAAGCTAGGTGGATCATATTTCAATGATTCATTCATTGATGCATGAAATAGCCTGTCCAACTTTTTCGTCGGCCATTTCATATGGTGGGGCTTGCAAGTAAAAAACCGCATATATGCGCACGTATATATAAAAAAAAAAAAAAGAATCTGAAATCAGAATCAGAACCAAGAAACGCAGAACAATACATTGAGGCTTCCCTCAAGGCTGAATGATCTGCCGTCCAGCCAATCGAGGGGTCAAACTCCACCGTGTAAATCAATACTTTACAGGATGCCATGGCCACTAATCCTTGCTAACTCATAATCAGAATAAAAATGCTTAAAAGACACATCCCACTCACTAGTGCAAACTAGCAGCGCATCATTACAAATTAGAATGTGTGGGGGGGTTGGAAAGCATTTCTTGTGGGGTACCTCTCTCAATTCTCTTCAATCTCCTCAAAGTGATCACTTTGATCTTTTCATGATCCAACCCCGCTTCCCCCCCCCCCCCCCCTCTTTTTTTTTTTGCTATTTTTTTACCCTTTCATTTGTGGGGGGAAGTACACCGTGGTTTTACACTGCATAGGCATTGATGAATCTGTCCTCCCTCATTTGGGGGGACCCAAAAGATTTTTTTTATTAAAATAAAATAAAAAAGCTATATCTACTTGAATTTAATTCTATTATATTATGAAAGGAACTATATACATATATATATTATATTATATTATATGCAGTGCAAGTGATGGAAGCATTGTGTCATCCTCTGGCTTTAAGGAATGACTGACACAGACGAACAACTGTGTGCCTTTTCACTCTGCAAATGGGAATAAAACGAAAATAGATTACTCCGATGCTACTAGCAATATCATAACATGGATCATGTCTCAATCACCGCCTATTATGATCCAACGCAGAATTACAAATGCCCCAGAACCAGACATAATAGAAGTGGGATCTTTTTCCACTCCTGTGTTTCTTTCAATCATAATACCCTCTTGCCTTAAACTTTTCCGTGTGCACTTCCAAGTAACAGGCTACATCAAAGAAATTAAAAAGGCAAAACCAATCGAAGCCACTCATAAAAGTCCTGCGTTATTTATCTCTTCCTGAAAAATATTACAAAATCATTAACACCTTCGGATCGATCAATTATGTGCCTCCCACTAACTGAACAGTGAACACCCCCCTCAAAATTTGGCAATCAATAAAAGTCGACATTCCATATATGCTCAAATTTGATTTCAACATGATCTCTATTAATTCTCTACCTTCAAGATCAACTCTTCAATCAAACCCATAACATTTTATCATCACATATTATTATTTAATACATGCCTCGATATTTAGCCCCTATATATGTACAGAGAAGCATAAGCACAAATAGTTTTTTTCTTTTGGAAAGAAAATAAACGAATTTATTTTCTTCAGATTGAAAAAATGAGTTTGGAATAACTTGGAAATATGTTCTGATTTTTTCTTTTTTCAAAACCTATAATATATAGATATCATGGAAGACACCTTCGAGGGAGGGAGCAATGAGAGAGATGAAAACAAAAAGAAGGGGTTGTGAAACAAAAGAACAACCGTTTTACAGATCAGTTGGTGACTCCGAAATGCTCTCTAAGTGAGGCCTCCACACAGCCACACGCCCTCTTCTTCTGTCCCTCTGCGTCGACAGCTTCTCCGACAGTATATCAGTCAAGTAACGGTCCGAAGACACAACCACGTTGCCGTTACTATTGTCGTTGCTGTCGTTTTCAATCATTTTTTTGTTTGGGGAGTTATTAGTTGTGCTGTCACTGTGTTCCTTCCTCCTCTGCTTCTTACCGGAGGAGGATCTTCGGTGGTGGCGGTGGTGGTTCTTGTCGGGTGGCGGCGACGGCAGCGGCATGAGGAAGTAAATCTTGCCGCGCTGGAGGAGCGCGTCGGGAGGGACGACGACGATCTTGGGAACGACGCCGTCTTGGGAGGAAGGTGAGGATGGCTTCTTGAGCACGTGCTTGGGGTGCGCCTTCATGATGTCGCTGGCCTTGATCATGCTCCCACTGATCTCTTCAACGCGCCCGTTCGAGTGCACTATTCGGATTACGTCGAGTGCTCCACATGGCAGAATGCAAGAGATGCAACACCTTATGCTGTTCCTCATCATGAATAATAGTTCTTCTTCTCTCTCTTCCTCTGTTGCCACCGTCTCAATTCTCATAGAGGGAGGGAAAGGGAGGAGGAGAAGAAAGAGAAGTGGTAGAAGCGGGAATGAGTAAATATATTCACGGAGAGTGAAGGCTACACAGAGAGAAAGAGGTTTTGGGATAGTGTGCGTGTTTTAGCTAATGGAGTGGGAATCAGTCACATAAAGGAATTTTGTGCCAAAAAATTATGCATGTTTTTAGAATTTATTTAATTTAAAAAGCTTGGTTATCCCCTAATATTTTTTTATGGTGTTTTTTTTAATCTTTTTTGTCCGCTTTTGAATGGATGGCAAGAATATTTTTTCCATGCTATCTTTGGGATGAAATTGCACAACACTCTGTAGTTTGGCTTTTGATCCATTATTATTACTTAGGGACCCTCACTCTCGGCCCCTGACCTCACACACACATGTACACACATACTCTCTCTGATCTCTTTCCTTGTGGTGATGAATGATCTAATTAGTATTAGCTAGGTTTAGGAATGAAAGGCTGGGATATACTCATAATCAGACATATGGTATAGTTTTTTTTTGATTGGAAGAGACATATGGTATAGTGACTGATGGGGACTGCTTAGCAAGCAAAAACTTTGAACCCCCTTCTTGAAAGGGTTGTGACTGGACGTGGGTGTATCAATCAAAAGTTGACACTTGTCGGCCAATAATGAATATTTACACTCAGTTTAGGTGAGGAGGCTGGTGATGTAGGGTCATTTCACAGAGAGAGAGAGAGAGAGAATATGTGTGTGTGTTGGGAGTGGAATGGGAGAAGAGTGGGCTGGCTAGATGGGAAAATAATGGGGTAAAAATAAGAGGGGGAGATCTTCTTTTGAGAGGGGGGTTCGTGATCTTTCAATTCATTCCCCCAAGCAAGATCATGTGGGTTGTGGTTTTCATTGGAAAGAATGGACTTCACACTTTATCTCCAATGGTTTTTGGGTTAGTGAAGTGCTTTGACTAAGGCCAAGGAGTTTGTCTACTAGCCAAATTAAATCACCAAAATCAACTCTACCTCACATGCTCTTCCAAATCCTTTTCACATCCTCTCTTCTTTTACATGGAATTTATCCTTTTGGTCATATTTCATACATGATAAAATGCATATATAGAGAATTTATATCATATATATGTGCCTGTAATTCTTTAATCCAAACACATATAATGTAATTAATGGTATATCTCATGAGGTAATGATGTAGTAGTCCATATCGAAAATGTTAGGGAAGTAGGAATTTTGATAAAATTTTATTTTCAAAATGATGTGATATGATTTTCTTTTGTCTTTCATGATACATGGACAGTACTGTTATATTTCATTTGACAATTACAACGGTTTCTACCAACAAAAATTGTTAATAAATATCTGTGTGTATGTAGTGTAACATTGATCATTCATAAATAAACACGACTTGTACATCGCAAATTTATTTCGTGCTGAAGTCTGTCAAGGGATTTTACCAATGAGGTCGGCTCACTTGATTGACTAGCCTTGGAATCATGTATAATCACAACTTTGGTTAAATTTATGGGTTATCACTTAAAAGGTAATTTGTAAATATTTTTATAAGTATCCAATGAGTTTAGAATTATATCTTAATTATAAATTAGGGTAAATTTTCTCCCTTCAACATAAATTTCTACCTATTAAAATACTTTAATGCTTGGTCTCATAATTTTGATGAGAAACTTATATAACAATTGGACAGATTCTTGTGTAATCAACGTGATGAATCAGATCCATGTAAAATATACTCTTTTTACGTGTTTCAAATTAGGAGGATAACACACAAATAACTTAAAATATAGGAGTGAGGGATTTTGAGTAGTTAAAAAAGGCATTTTTCATGAAAGAAAAACAACAAATAGAAATTCTAACACGTTATCGTTATAATATAATAAATCACATACTCTATTCTTCATCTTTTATCTAATGTAGAAAGAATTATGCTATGCGTACAATAAAATTGTGCAATAAATACACATACTATGCATATTATCACTATTGAGATGGTAATGAGTGAATGGGGTGAGTGGAGATTACTCATTATATCTAATGATGATAAAATATATAATGTATATTTATTATATAATTTTATTATTTTTATAATATTATTCGATATAGAAAACATCTATCAACGTGTTTGGTTCCGCGTTGAACCATCTCTAACGGGGGTTTGCAGGCCCAAAATCAATTCCTATATTTTTTTTCTTTTTGTTTGGTTGCAAGGTGACACTATTTCCAAAGTCGATTCACTCTCTAAAATCAATTCTAGCTCAAAGCAACATTGGTGTCGATTTCACGGTCACTTTAATGGTGCATTTATTTGTGATTATTTTTTATAATAATTATTTTTTTCTAAAAAAATTATTTTTTATATGTTTAGATAATTTTAATAAAAAATTAGAATTTTTAAAAAATTATTTTTTATTTTTTTATAGAAATTAAAATTAGTTGCTTTTGAAAAAAAATTAATTTTTAAATTTTTTAATCATATGTAAAATTTAATTTTCATAATCATTTTTTGAAAATCTAAAATAAACAAACCCTAAATCAATTATGTGAGCAAATAATCTTTTAGCTTGGAAATTTCCTTATTTATCCTTTGGATCTGCTCCCATTACAAGGCACCTTTTTTCTATAGTTTTATCAAGAGATTGGCTAATGGTTAATATATGTAGTATAATAATTACATCAAATGGTTTAATTTGGACTCTTTAACATCATATGTGGATTTAGATAAATTTAGAATATAAAATAATATACATATCACCAGCCAATTTTTTTTTCTGGTTTCAATAAGCATCATTTTTAAATAAATTAAAATACCTAAAGATGATTTTTCCACTTTATTCTTGTTTATATATTTTAATTTTGACTTTTGATATGTGATTATAGTAATTATATTTACTATATATTTTAATTGTTAATTACTTAATTATTTTATCTAAATTATGATGAATAATTTGGATAAGTTAAAAATTTTAATGTTATAAAGCAATTTTATATTGTGAAGATTGCCTACCATTATCATAGGCAATTATTCATTATGATTTGACGATTTTTTGAATCTTTGTTGATTGAATTTGTAAGGTTGTTTTGCATTGATAGAATATATAAAGTAAAGTCTTTAGTTAACCTAATATAAAATTTATGTCTATTTTCATAATTATACATTTAGAATTAATTTTTATCAATATCATCCAAACAATATCAATTTTGTCAAAATCAGTTTTCAATTAAAACTACTAAATATAAATCACTTTATCGCAAAATCATTTCTAACAAAATTAATTCTATCCAAAATTAATTCTATAAATGCAAAATCAAACACACACTATAAAAGACTGTTCATTAGTTAGAGATTTTCCCACACACACCTACTTCATTATGGTTCAAAGGCTTGAAAAGGAGTAAAAATAAAAGGCTTGAAGGTAGAAAAACACTTTCAAAGGAAAATCATGAACTCAAAGAAAGGTGTTTGTGGTAATCTCATTCGAAACGTGAATGTTGGGCGATTGATATGATTTGTATATAATATCATTTTGACCAATCGTCCTTACGATTGAATAGCCAACATAGTCATGATTTGCCCAAAAGAAGACAGGTAGTTAAAACTGTTTGAATGGCTTGATAGCTGGTTAAATTTTAGTTGTCCCTTCCATTGGGTGGCCCCCCACTCATTTAATTGGTACAGACGTAGATGCTAGTGAGAACATGTGAAGCAAAGATAGGAGGTCGATTGTTGGGGGCCTTTGATATTCGATGCTCCGTATCATAGTATTGCATGCTAAGTCCGTATACTGTACTGATGGTAATTAACACGATTTTAAATGTTTCCTTGACCATCATTAGATTAAATGATCTACCATGATGAATCAGCTAGCTAAAAGTTTATCTTAAGAGTAATTTAGAGAGAAATTAACTTGGTGAATATCAAAGCCCCCTGACTATCCACCCTTATATGCAGAGAGTTTCATGATCAGAGACAAAATCAATATTCATGAGCTCTATATTTTTTAAAAGATTAATCATTACTTTTGACAATAAATACTCTTAGTTTGTCCTAAAAAAAACCCCCTAAAAAATATTTTATTTCTTGCACATTAAGATAAAGTTAAATCTCTATCATAGAAATATTGGTTAGCATATTTATATGAGTGAATATCCGTTTATACCATATATAAGTCTTATACACTTATATTATTCAATAACTCTTCACAGAAATTCAATTTAATTGATCCCACCATTGACTTATGTAATATTATATTGACGATCAAACATGCCAAATTTTAAAAAAATCAGACATTAATATGTATATATTCTAATTATTTATATTTACCTGTATTTTCAAAATTATATTATTTATCAAAATAAAATAGTATGATGAAATATCAAATCATTTTAAAATTGTATAAAATTTAATATATTTCATTTACTTGGTATGAACTTTGAATTAAACAGTTAGATTAAAAAAAATTATATTCATAAAAAGTTATTAAATGGTGTAAATATACTAAGATTTACACATAGTGTAAATGGATCAGTACTTGATAAGATTATAAGAACCATTTTAATAATATATAAATATAATTGTTATTAAGTGTTTTATGATATCTTTAAATGAAATAAAAACTTAATTAAAACAATGAAGATACTGTTTAAACAATCAAGATGTTTATTAATTTTGTTTCTGTAGCAGCTAAGGCTGCCTTATGAATTGATGACTGTCCCCACAAACCAAGATGAATATTTTTAACGTGCTTTGTTCTTACTTACACACTTCCTGGAAAAACTTCCTAGGAGGTCACTCATCCCAAAACTACTCTAAGCCAAGCACGCTTAACTATGGAATTCTTTAGTGATGGGCTACCGAAAAGAAGATGCATCTTGTTGGTATAGGTATTAGAAATCAATTCTTATAAGTCATCCTCAACTACGTAGTCTCATGCCTATATAGTCTTAGGATCCCTCTTATTCTGATATGTAATCGGTTTATTCATGTACCCTTCCACTTAAAAGCCTGATAAGAGTCGCTTTGGCGATCACTCCATGCCCTCGTCAACCCCGGGCGTTATATGCCTACTAGCTTCCACTTGGTTCGTCTCTGAACCATATCGTACTGGGGAGGTGCTGCTCTAATACCATTTGTAATAGCCCAGAGCGCCTTATGGATTGGCGATTGTTCCCACAAACCAACACAGGCTCTTTTCAACGTGCTTTATCCTCCTCACATGCTTCTTGGGAAAACTTCCTAAGAGGTCACCCATCCCAAAATTGCTCTAAGTCAAGCATGTTTAACCATGGGGTTCTTTAGTGATGGGCTACCAAAAAAAAGATGCATCTTGTTGGTATAGGTAGAACAAATCATTTCTTTTAAGTCATCCTTAACTGTATAGTCTCACACGCATACAATCCTAGGATCCCTCTCATTCTGATTTGTAATTGATTCATTCATGTACCTCTCCGCTTAGAAGTTTGCCAGCCGCTCCTTGTCCTTGTCTTCTTGTACCGACGATCACTCTTCGCCCTCGTCTGCCTCGAGCGTTACAGTTTTGATCACAAGAAAAACATAAATTTTCATTTAACGTAAAAGATAATTAATTTAACACATATAATTAATTAGAAATATTATTAATATGTTTCACAAAAATAATAAAATAATTTTTATTTATTGAGAAAACATAAATAATTAAGCAAGGATTGATCTCCCAATTGGAGGGTGCTGACCACTTTGTAAGGAAAAAAAATTGTGAATTCTTTTTAATAAAAAAACACTAAAGATCTCCGGCTAGGTGACTACAAATTACTTGAGTATGAGATTTTTTTTTTCCCTCGAATATCCAGTAGTGGTCCTTGCCGCAAGATATAATACCCTTTGAATTCAAACACCGACAAATAAGGTAAAGTTTGCTTGCATAAAACCAATTATACTGATTATACAATTGTTAGCTCATAATGCAATGTATTCTGGCGACGAAAATAATGTAACATGAAATTTTTTTCCTATCATCTGATGCTTTTAGGTTTTTAGCTTTTATCCGGGGACTAGTAATAGTGGATATGAAAATTGAAAAGGAAAGGAAAATATTTCGAACCCCAGCAAAGCAGCAAGGTTGGCCAGTGCACAATTATTTGACTTGGGAAATCATGTACTCTTGTCAACCATTCTTCAAATGTGACTCATTGCTGGTCACTTAATTTTCCAAAAGGACATCTTACTAGTAGATTTTGGTATTTTGAAGAGCAAAGAAAACCTTGAGCATTATTAATGAGGCTGGCTAGGAAGACTCCAAAATCCAGCCAGATGAATCCAATCAAAGTCCTTCAGAAATCAGGGAATTGTGCTTAATTGGGGTGCCCCACAAGCAGCAGCTGACAAACCAACTTTTTAATTTTGTGTTGAGCAGCTCTGGTTTTCATATATTGGTTAGAGAACAGGAAAAAAAAAAAAATCAGTCAACGTTTTCTATATAAATGAGTGTAGATAGAGAACAAACTCCCAAAGAGAAAATCATACGGGAAAAGGACAAGAATGCAACAACCGATACAAAGTGATAGGTAAACCATTAACTTTTAATGCACTAAAATTAGAATTTAATTTGGATAGACTAGTAATATAAAATACTTTACAATGTTATCTAAATAAATTATTTTATTTATATAACTTTTTAAATATTAAATATGAAATTTATCATTTTTGTTGATATAATAATAGTTGACTGAATAATTATATAAAATAAGATTTATAGTATCAATCCGTAGAAATTAAACTATTAAAGTTAATTATATCTTCTACCTATATGTCAACACGGTTATTAGAATACAAACCTGGCCATCAGAGATTTCTGCAGGGGATTCGGGATTGTGACTTGAGAGCATAGCATATACATCAACACAAGTTTTGGCATCTTTCCTTCCTTCCTGCCACTTGCGCTAGTGACTGATTTACACTCTTCAATTAATACATGATATTGAGACATGGGAGTGCTCTAGTCCACAAAAGAAAAAGGCAAAGGGGAGTGCATGATACGAGGGTCGGATCAGATTGGTCCTAGTATTAAATGTTGATTGTTTTCCACCTTCAGTGTATTAACAAAAGGCAGATATTGAGGAAAACATATAAAGGGGAGAACAAAAAAAAATGTAAAACTTGTTTTCTGAATAGTTTGGTTTCTAATCCTACATTTAAATATAGAGAGGTCCTTAAACGCTGGATGCATATTGTATCTGCCATTTTAAGTGAACACATGAAGAAAAAAAAAGGGATTACAGCCTTTTAAAATGATAGTGGTGATGACGTGAGAAATTGAACGATTAACCGCTCTTACATTATCTGATATGATCCGCATACAATGCATGTGAGTTATTATCAAAGATGATTAGCTCTTCGCTCTTTCATTACTCTAAAGATTAAAGATACAGCGACACCTTCACAAGATCCTAATTCAAGGAAAAGAGATCTTAATTAATCTATTTTAATTTTATTTAAAATCTTTAAACTATAGTTGGAGTGAAAGATTAGCTCAGGAATTTAAATGGGCCATCCAAGTGGGATACGTAAATGAATTGAAATGGATGATTAAAAAACATGATGAACCCACGTAATCTACGAGGATAAATAGACTGGTCTAATTAGAATGACACATTTTAATTTCATATTGTGAAATGTGAATAGGTGGTTTAAGGCAAAAAAACAAAAAAGGTCGAATTAATTGGGGGGAGCATGTGGTCCATGATTCATGCACTCTTGTAGACCGTATTTGGAGCCAGTTCTTTCATTAAAGTTAATTGGATGCATATTTAACGGATTTATTATCAATAATGGAAAAAAATGTGTCGAACAAAAACAAAAGAAGCAACTGAAGTTAATTGATATATAGACAAAATGAATTGTTTGTACTTCGCTCAGCAAGTGTAATTTACTTGTGCGTAAAACCACAAGGGTCTGATGTCATGGTTGTCGACTTGTCGTTTTTCTCGTAGTCCGCCTGGTCGTAAAACAAAACGCGGCAAAGGTGTTGTTAAACGCTAATCATTCAGCTTAAATGGGCCTGCCCTATTGCAGATTTGGTTGTTGCCAGCATTCAAGTTGGTAGCCCAAATTGTTCACAGTGAATGCATGGCCCAATAGTATTTACCAACTGGAACCAGGGCAACCTCCCATTAATAAACTCAAAAATCTTATGAGTTTGACCACAAAAAAACGAAAAAAAGTTTCAAGATCTTTGCTAATTGTAAAATATGTATATTGTACTATTGATAAACTAATCAACAAACTATCACCTCCACTCCGGACCCACTTCCACTTGACTCGACTACTCATTCTTCACTCCCAATTTGACCTGTATCTCCATCTCTAATCTCACCATTTAAGTATCTTTTTTTATTATTTATTAAAGAGACTCAAATTTAAAATTTGGTTAAGAGATTGAATCAATTGAATGAACAAAGAGTTAATTTTTACATCAATAATGTTTTTATTAAATTAGTGAAGGGGTCATTTTGTTCCTTTTTTTTTTGCACATGCATATCTTTATTTATTTTAGAGAAATTTACATGTTACTCACCTGAGATTTAATATAATTATACTTGATATCTCTCTATTTTATAAAATTATATTGACTTCTCCTATAAATATTAATTTATTAATTTAAATGATAAAAAAAATAATATATAATATATGCATGCTTATTATAAACAAATGTTAAATATATCATATGATATAAATAATAAATTAAATCCTTACATCCCAGTGATCAATCTAGTCCTAATCATGGCATGTGAACAATATCAATATAGAGATTGAGTATTAGATTATCTAGAATGATTGAAAAGGATGAATCCCATCAAACCATATACATGGTTTCTTTTGCCGAGAAGACACAATAAGATTCTCAGGGGAACATAGAGAAAGAGAGGGAATATAGGATAGAAACTATTTCTATTCCATAATAAGTTTTCATATGTTATGATCTTAATGGGTCAATAAAGCACCATATATATGGCTAAAAGAATAGTATCTCTTGCATCAGTAAAGTAATGGATCAAACCACCCATTACAGTTGAAATTTTTTTTGTTGGTCTACAAAATTATTCCAACATATTAATAAAAATTATATTATTTTGACAATATCTGACATGTATATTAACTAAATTACCCCTTTTATTATGAATTATAATTATAAATTTCATCTATATGTGATAAAACATATTTTATTTAATTACTATGTTAAATATTACTAAAATATTATTATTTTATTATTAAAAATTATGTATATGTCTCATATTATATATTTTTTATTACTTAAAATAAACTAACTGTTCTTACCTAGAAATAGTGGTAAGAGTGCAAGTAGCTTCGACGTTCGTGAAAATGGGATGTGAGATACTTGTGAAGACACTCTGATGCTTAAGTCAATAAAAACATGTGAGGAGTGGAGAGGTGTTTATGTGATAGAAACTCTGTCATACCTGGAGGGCAATTGCCCCCTTATATAGTGTGAGATTATCCCATGATAAATCTGTTATGATCTTTCTTAAGTGTAAAAGATATTTCTATGATTTGGTTAGTATCCAAGATAATGATAAGATATAATGAGATATATAGAGACATTATATGGGATTTGTGAGATATCCTCAGCTAAATCTGGAATAAATCCACAGGGGATATCATGCCATGTGGTCGAGCTGTGGGATCTCGAGGGAGAAAGATTTAAATTTGGGTGATCTTTGGGGTATGTAGAATTTCTTATGAGTTGTCTTAAAGAGGTTTCTTGTATTTTCTAGTCCAGTATATTAATGAATCAATATCTGTATATAAGCTTAGTATAATCTTAGTAAACCTGGCGATGATAATTTTATAAAATAGAATAATATTAAATTTATTTACACAAAACTTGAAGAAAAGTTAATGCAATTTTATCCGTATTTTATTTGATTCTACATTTCTCCCAAAGAAAATGCACTGCTTTCCGTACCTTTTCTTTCTTTTTGGAAAAATAAACATGCCAAGAAAAAAACACAATGAAAATTCGAGATAATGAAAGAAAAAAAAATGCAAGAAAAACACCCATTGTGAGGTGAGAGGTGGTTGAAGCCAAGAAAGAAGCTTTGATCAAATCCTCTTCTCCTTCTCTGGGGAGCCCAAATCCAATGCAATCCAATCCAAAAATCCCTCAATCACTCTTCTCTTCTGTTCTGAGCTTCCAGTGTCCACTCCAATTCCAAATTGAACCAAACCAAAATCGCACCAATCAAATAATAATCAATCACCACACTCTCATTCTCTTCTTAATTCATTAATTGATTGATTCATTCATTCATCCAAAACTAAGGAGGGTTAGCGATGCCGGTTTTCAAGACCCCATTCAACGGCTACTCCGTCAAGTTCAGCCCTTTCTACGAGGACCGCCTCGCCGTCGCCACCGCCCAGAACTTCGGCATCCTCGGCAACGGCCGCCTCCACGTCCTCTCTCTCTCCCCAAACCCTTCCCAGCCCTTCACCGAGCTCGCCGCCTACGACACCGCCGATGGCGTCTACGACCTCGCCTGGTCCGAATCCCACGACTCCCTCATCGTCGCCGCCGTCGCCGACGGCTCCGTGAAGCTCTACGACACGGCCCTCCCCCCTTCCTCCAACCCCATCCGCTCCCTCCGCGAGCACACCCGCGAGGTCCACTCCGCCGACTACAACCCCCTCCGCCGCGACTCCTTCCTCACCTCCTCCTGGGACGACACCGTCAAGCTCTGGACCCTCGACCGCCCCACCAGCCTCCGCACCTTCAAGGAGCACTCCTACTGTGTCTACTCCGCCGTCTGGAACCCCCGCCACGCCGACGTCTTCGCCTCCGCCTCCGGCGACTGCACCCTCCGCGTCTGGGACGTTCGAGAACCTTCCTCCACCATGGTCCTCGCCCCTCACGAATTCGAGGTTCTTGCCTGCGATTGGAACAAGTATGATGACTGTGTTGTTGCTACTGCTTCGGTGGATAAGTCCATTAAGGTTTGGGATGTGAGGAGTTTTAGGGTTCCTGTTGCGGTGATGAATGGGCATGGGTATGCTGTGAGGAAGGTGAGATTCTCGCCGCACGTGCGGAATTTGTTGGTGTCTTGTTCTTATGATATGACGGTTTGCGTTTGGGATTTCATGGTGGAGGATGCGCTGGTGAGTAGGTATGATCATCACACGGAGTTTGCTGTTGGGGTTGATATGAGCGTTCTTGTTGAGGGTTTGATGGCGAGTACTGGTTGGGATGAGCTTGTTTATGTTTGGCAGCATGGCACTGATCCTAGGGCACCTTGACCCTGAAAGGGAAGCTTTCTTTTTCTTTGATGTGTTTTCTTTTTTTAATCAGTTTTGGTTTGATGTTATAGTTGATGTGGTTGGGGGATTTTTATGATATTGGGTGGTAACTTGTTCTGGGTCGGGAATGTAGTGGTTGTTCTCTTGTTGTATATCTATATTGATGAATGTTCACGATTCAGGAACTTACATTGTATACATCCTTTTCCATTGGTAATGAATGAAATGAAATGACTAGTCACGAATAATTTGTATGCCTTTAGATTTTTGATTTGAGTTATCTATAAAGCTACAAGGGGGTTGGGGTTGGGTATATATGATCAATGATCTGTGTGGAATGGAACTGAAGATGGCTTACTTGGTAGCTGGAGTTTGTTGATGCTGATGTCAATATGATATGTTAAATGACATTTTGGTTCTAGAAAGAAATCGAGTGACCTGAGTTTTTTTCTAGATCTTTTTTATGTGTTTTGGAATTATCTATTAATTTCGCTGTACCCTTTTCTGTGTCTCCTTGAATAAAAAAATTGACACATTAAAAATGATGATATCACTTACGTTTCTTTTTACTAACTTCTACAAAACCACTTAAGGGAGGCTAGATAGAAGATTTTTATATCCTAGTGTATGTAGATTCTGTCTCATAGTTTTCATTTTTGTGTGGGCTTCAGTGCAGTACTCCATCATTGAAGCTTTCAGATGTTGTTCTTTCTTTTTCAACTTCCATTTCTGTGCTTAGATGGTTCCAGAAATGTAAAATTAAACCTAAAAAGAAGAGGAATGGTTGGATCTTGAATAATGCGCAAGAAGCAAGATAGTGAACATTGATTTTGCTTACTCTGGATACCCTACCATTGTGTGTAAAGCTGAATTATGTGGAACTTTCACTGTATTTGTTGTGGTAGTATACGATGGTCTATAATGTGCTGTCGTCTTGGGTTTATATCTCACCATTGTATCGGATTTCAACTTTTGTATACTATATTATTATATCTAAAGTGAAAGGTTTTCTCACAAAGTAAAAAATCAATACAGGGTGCTTGTTAGATCTTTATTCATCCAACTTGCATATCAGCTTCAAGTCACGTATATAAAATTTATTAACATGAAGTGCAATGGAAGATTAAGATAGTCCATTCCAAGAGTGAGTTTGGGATGGCAACAGGCGAATGTGGAACTTTTCTTAGGCTATCTGTATCCTGTTTGGAATTTATCTGTATCATATCTGGTTTGTAATAAAGAAAAAACTTAAATTTCTTATGTCCACAACCATATCACGTCCTCTATCTGAAATACCAAATATCCAAAGCATATGAAACTTGGGCATTGCTATGAGTATATTGGAGGAGGATGATCTAAGGCTAAGGTGGAACTTAGAAAAACGAAAAGCCAAGAGATTGTGTTTGTGGCTTTGCATCGGTTGACATGTTAGCATCTGTTTTAGATTTCCTTGCAAAACTAAGTTGATGGTTGAGACAACTTGCTTGCTCTAGGCTGAAGAATACCGGATAGTTCAGAGAAACTTTTAAAAGTATTTGAATAATTGACGGTGGTAGCTCATCTCTCTACATTTGGAAATTTTCTTGTTTCAAAATAGAAATTTAGGAAAGGAAATATAAAATAGTAGTTACATAGCTAAATATTGGTGAAGGTCTGACGGATTTAAGATTCTTGTTTATTCCAATTAGAAGAGTTAACGGAATAATATATCAAACAATTTTAGAATGTGTTATTCATTTTTCTTAAGGGACTAGGTTTTCAGCAGTTCATCAATAAAAGAGAGTTAACCTTAGAAGATATCAGTTATTTACCATTTTTGAATGTCTTATTCACATCACACAGTTAGATTACTCATTATGCAATGAGCTTATCTATCAGCTTGAAATGCTACTTCTTTTCTCCCTTTTCCTTAAATATATATAATTGTTTGTCTCCATACTATTTCTAGTATATAGGAGATTGAGCTAATACCCCTTGCTCAACATAGGGCTCCCTTAGCTTTGGGGGGTGCCTAGTTGTTAAACTGAGGTGGGCTTACTTAGAAAAGGAATCTCAGAGTACAGTTAGTAGGTTTGAAGTCAGGATTCTAATTTCCAACCCAAGGAGTCTAAATGACAAGGACATACATATACATACATACACATATATATATATATATATATATATATATATATATATATGCTTCCCAACTGAAATAAGTAATGTATATTTTATCGATGACAATTATTTCTTCTATTCAAACACAAATACTGTACTATTTATCAGCTCAATGATACAATTCTGTATATGTTTAGCTTAAAATAATATGATAGGACCCCTAGAGTTAAACCAACAGTGAAAAATGTTTACACTAGAAAGAATAAGCCAAAGCCCTCTGAGTTAATGGAGGAAAGGGAAGAATGACAGGAGGGGACTGAACTAAACAAGGAAGGAGAGGAATTACACAAATCTTCACCGGATTGCCTCTGTAACACTCAATAATACAAGCACAATTCCTGTATTCTTGGCTCTTTCTTTCTGCTCTTATCATAAAATAACAAGAAATCATGCAGAGATAAGTGTTACAATCGAGTTTGTTGTCTAAATTTTTGGAAGTCAGTTGTCAAAATTTGAAAGTGTGAACATTTTATATAAGCTATGGCTGATAGGCTTTCGAATTCCAGGTTTATTTTCTTTTGATAAAAGGTTGTGACTACCATCTTCATCACTGGCAATTAGAAGGTGATAAGAAGTAAGACATACTGAAATTAGATTTTTTTTAATTATTATTATTATACATGCATGATCTGTAATGCCTTTTGTATTTTGTTCAAATGTCTATCAATGAAGTTCGAGTTCCAAATATACCCTAGTTTTGCCTGATTCAGTTAAGAGTAGTTCTATGCAGATTGTCGTGGCTGAAATGATTTTCTACAACAGTGGATAACCAGCATTTTAATAATTTAAATTCTCATTCATCTTATCCTATTAAACGTAATTTCCTCTCTATTTTCAATTTGAAAATCGCAGTGAATTCTCCTATGAACGTCACTTGGAAACTTGTGAGGTCGTCAAATTATTGTAACCGATCATTTCAGTTTTGTCCGATGAATGTAGACCATTTGATGAACATGCTCTTGACATGGAAGTATTTAATATTCTAGGTGAATATTCCTTATGCTCTATCCTTGATTCAGTGATTCGGTAGACTTGGGAATCCTCAAATAACTAGTCGTTTTTTTTTTCCCTAGTATTAATACTTTTTTAAGTCATTGATTTATCTCCACGCTCCTTGTTTTATCTGTACAAAACAAATACGGTAATTTTAAATCAGAACATTCGAGAGCTATATAATTTTCATGCTTATACGGTTGCATGAAAATTTGTCTCACATGCAGTTTTAATAAGTCTAATTAATTTGAGATTATCTCGTGATAGAAAGAATAAATTTGTGGATATTTAAGATGCCTTGAAACTTGCTATCCTGTTTATCACATTCTTGCTGTTTTCAGTAAAATTTTATCTACTGATGAAAGAAACAGAGGCGGAATTCCAGCTATTTGATGGAAAAAGTCCAGTTCCTTGTGGTTCATGGTTTAATCAAACCAGGGTATCCCTAGGAATGACTCTGGTACAAGCAAGCAAAACCACTGCCAAACTTAGAAACCCGCTGTACTTGGTATATGATCAAGAAAACGAAAATACAGCTGTTATCAACGTGCCTAGCTTTCTTGTGCCATAAATCCTCAATCCTACATAGACGAACTAGCCACCTTACGCTTGTCATTGCATCAGCTGAGTCTTATTATGTGTCCTCCAACTCTTGGCAGAGGATTTTCAGAATTATTTTATTATTATTTTGTTTTGCACTCTTACTTAAGCAGCAAGACATGCTTTCTAATTTGTTATTCTAGCACCCCTTTTGCTTGGTTTGAAATCGCACTTCTACCATGATTCTAATTTCTCTTCGCATATATCCATTTCGACCTTGAATCTTACTTAAATTGCAGACTTTTACTTTAAACTTCACATGGAATGGTCACAATTTATTATAGAAGAAATAAGCATTACTGGAATTTAGTAAAAATTGTTTAGGTAGACTCAGGGTATCTGTCGTCAGAAGCAGTGACTAATCCCTTTGAGACGTAGAGCTCACAGACATGGATTTTGTCTTTCACAATGAGATACTCTCTATACGCACCATTAATCCTTAACTAGATATTTAAGAAATACAACTAGTTTTCAACTGTCCTAGAGTTTGTGGTTGGAATTTAATAGACTTAATTATATATTAATAAGATTTAAGTTAAAAGCATTATCAATCTGAATAGCAAGTTGAAAGGCAGAGTCAATCTTGATGTCACCCCATTCCCAAACCGACAGGGAGAACAAGTGATAACTATCACTAGAATACCCTATGTCTCACCTCAAAATACTTCAAACCTAAGCACTTACGATAAAAAGCAGCCAAACCGACCGTACTGCAAAACAAGCCAGGCCTCCAACCTTGAACTTGTCGATGAATAAAGGCTCTGTCAAAAGACCTCAAGCTTTGTCATCTAGTTACATTACATCATACTCTACACTACAGCTCAGATATAAGTATCTTCCCAACAAGGCCTTTTATACAATCAGCAGGAACTCTCAGCTGCAGTGAGGACTGTGGACTTTATATGCTTTGCAGACAGATCACACAGCAAAAATCAGGGTCTCCAAGAATGGAAGCTATGCTTGAGGGCCACCACACATCAAACCTCAAGTCAAACCAGTGTGGCTCAAGCCTTGTACAAACCATGGAAGCACCCTTACCCCTTGTTTGGTCCGTTATAAGGCGCTTTGAGTATCCACAGGGATACAAGCAGTTTGTGAAGAGTTGCACCATGCTGAAAGGGGATGGAGGCATTGGAAGCGTGCGCGAGGTCATTGTTATGTCTGGTTTGCCTGCTGGGATCAGTGTGGAGAGGTTGGACAAGCTGGATGATGACAAGCATGTCCTCAAGTTTAGCATCATTGGTGGGGATCACAGGCTTCTGAATTATAGCTCCACAATTACTTTGCATGAGGAGGAAGAGAAATATGGAGGGAAGACTGTGGCCATAGAGTCCTATGTGGTGGATATTCCTGCAGGGAGTAGTGGTGAAGATACCTGCTCTTTTGCTGATACCATCATAGGTTGCAATCTTAGATCCTTGGCTAAGATCACAGAGCAACTGTTTTGCAAGCCTAATTGAGGCTTCCTTAATTAGTTTTCTGTAGGGATTACTTTGTCTGAAATGTTACTATATTTTCATGTCTGGTAATAGTTTAGATTTGGGAAATAATATATAGCTTTTTTTTTTCCCAAGAACTTTTTCTTCTAAAAAGTCTTGATTATAAACTGTTTTTAACCCAAAAATAAGCTTATCCAAACATATGTATTATTAGTTGTAACTTTAATTAATAATTTATTGATTCCTCTGCAGATTGAATCATTGAAATTACTTGATGTGTTTGCATGGATCAGTTTAAGTCTAATCAAATAAAATTTAGTGTGTGTTGTATTCTTTCGATAATGTAGAGTATAATCTGACTTTTATGTCTATAGAAAAAGGTATTACTCCATCATGGTTCTCTATTGTCTTGGGATCGAGTTTACACGAGACGTTTTTTCTGTATCTCTGTCTCATTTGATTTTTTAGTAGTACGAAATTTAAACGAAGATGTATGTACGTATGAGACGCAATATTTTGAATAGTTAGGACATGAATGCTTTCTTTTGAAAACTACTTAAGTCTGATTAGAAAGTAACCACTTTGATGATTGATAATGTTTATAAGTTTCAATTATGGGATCACTGAACAAAAGGTGAAAGGAGGTGGGATCTTTTTGATCAAATATAAGTTCTTTAATTAGCTTGTTTAGAATGGAAACAAAAAAGAATTAAATCATGATTCGATGCCATAAATCGATTTAAAATAAGATTCTATTAGTATAGAAAGAAAAGGTTCGGCTCACATGATATCAACCAACTGCGAGCGGAGAGTCTTCAATGTGATTCGAGTTGATGTCGTGTGTTTGAACTTGTGAAGGTTATACGGTGCTTTCTGTGGAAGTGAACTAGTTTGTAGCGAAATATACTAGCATTGAGCTGTTTCAGTTATATTTTCAACATGACGAGGAAAGCAATAAAATAAGATAAGCTCAAAACTATAATGATATAATCTAACAGAAACAAGTGGATCATACGGCAACACTTTTGGGCCTTTTCTCGCCGATTTTAGTAGCACTTTCAACTTGTAACATGATTCTGTCTTTCGACTGTAAGATTACGTGTGATTTACAATGATCGCATATGACATTCGAAATGGACTTAACTTACGTAGGCACAACAACCCAAAATCCCTCTCAGCCAAAAGGTTGAAAATAAATAAATATATAATTCTCATTCATCTGAATGCAGCAAAAGCAGAAGAAATTGTGTTACCAGTACCTGTCTGGTAGATCTTATATGTGCATTTCTACTTGAATAGGTTAAATACAAAAATTATTTGTTTGAATAGTTTTATGTTTGAAAATCGGTCAATATAGTTGCCAGAAAGAGATTGTCAGTATTTTGATCGGGTTTTTGGTTGAAATTATAGCTAGATTGATAAAATTTTCATAATCCATGTATCTTAAGCTCTGTTTGTCTTGCTCCCAAAAGTAATTTTGCGCAAAGTAAGAAACTTCTCACTTTAGAAGTGCATTGGGAAGGTGAATTTCTCGTTCTCATTCTACAAAACTCTATCCAAACAAGCACTTTTTATCTCTTCTGAAATAAGAGTTGAAAGTTACATGCAGTTTTAGCCTCAGATGCATCTTGTGGCTGCAGCAACAGAGAAATTCAGAACATCGTGGAGACTCAACGCTAGGAGATCGGAGAAGTCTTTTGGATTGGGCCTCAATCTTTTGGGTCCAAGTCCACCCCAACCTAATAATCTAATTTGATTCATGAAATTTTGTATGAATTTATTGAAAAAAAAAAGGATTGAAAAGGTAGATATAATCTTACAAGCACAAATTTGAAATCTAGGTGACAACACCTCAAAGTCATGCAGGACATAATGGGTCTCCTCTCGTTGTGCACACCCAAAATGTCTCAAAGTTCAATGATCATCACCGTCAAACTGGCATATAATCAATCGGTGTTCGCTGCTAGTCTTGAGTCTCGACCTTGTCATCCATGTTGACTGAGAAATGTTATTTATATTCATTATTTGTGGGATATCATACTGACACACTCTTATTTATCATTGAATGGAGTGTGAATCCCACTTAGTTTGGAATACACATCTCATCTAATGATAGATAAAAGTGTATTGACATGGTCCCATAAAATATGAGAATAAATAATACTGGTTGTTGCCACTCCCATGCTTTAACAAACTGTCCAAGGTTGACAAAATATTAACGGTTGACTGTTAGATTACCTTACCCTTTTGTACTGATACTACTCACCGGTCAATGATTCTAAATAGCAGGACCAGTGGACACACCCAATGAAAAATTTGGTTCTAGATTTAACACTTTATGGGATTCCTACACAACTACCACATTGCCTTTTCTTCCAGTGCCACTTGATCCTTACCAATATCATTTCGGTCTCTTCGAAGTCCCATGTTATTCATATAATACCAAAACATTTAAGAAAAAGGGCAAAGGTCAAAGTGCAGATTCTTGTTGTGCTGACTGGTAGACCTGATCGTGTGTCCAATTGTTCGCTTTATATATACAATACAAAGGTGGTGGTGGAACAAACATCACTGATAACCAGCGAAGAAAATGAGTTCCAACCAGAAAATAAACCAACTTCTTCTTTTCCTCATTTTGAGTTCATGGGGATTTCTATGTTATGGTATGCCAAGTGAGTATTCCATACTAGCCCTTGACCTTGACAAGTTTCCTTCAGAGGAACGAGTAGTTGAACTGTTCCAAAAGTGGAAGGAGGAACACAAAATTTTTTACAGACACCCTGAAGAAGCAACATTTCGGTTGGAGAATTTCAAGAGGAACTTGAGATATATCGTAGAGAAGAATGCAATGAGAAATTCTCCCCAGGGGCATCGTCTCGGATTGAACAGGTTTGCTGATATGAGCAATGAAGAGTTCAAGAGTAAATATATTTCGAAGGTGAAGAAGCCATTTAGCAGAAGCCTCACCAGAAGTGGCTTGCATGTTAAGGATGATCCCTGCGAAGATGCACCTTACTCTTTAGATTGGAGGAAGAAGGGAGTTGTCACTGGTGTGAAGGACCAAGGCAGCTGTGGTAAGCTTCTACACTCTATCTCCTCACGAGAAAATGTTAGGTGTACTCATTTCACATACGACATCATGCTCATTCACCCATCATTGAAAATGATTTGAAATAAGTTCAAATAACACAACTCATTTCTAATTGACAGTGACACAACACATCTATAGATTTGAGTAGATGATGATTTATTTATTCCATTTATGGATGTGACTTATTTGGGCTTCCCTTGGTATCACATTCAAAACTTTAATTTCCCACTTCTTTGAAATTCTATTTTTGCATATCATAGAAGCTCTTCTGATTCAACTTTTCAGGTGGTTGCTGGGCATTCTCCTCCACTGGAGCCATAGAAGGAATAAATGCAATAGTTACTGGGGACCTTATTAGCCTTTCAGAACAAGAACTTGTGGATTGTGACAGTACTAATGATGGATGTGATGGAGGGTACATGGATTATGCTTTTGAATGGGTAATGAACAATGGTGGGATTGATTCAGAAACTGATTACCCATACACTGGTGTAGACGGTACCTGCAATGTCACTAAGGTCTTCTTTCTACTATGGTGATGTTGTGTAGCACTTTATATTTCTTCTATGTCTAATTACATAGTGTTTTACTTGCATTAGGAGGAGACGAAAGTCGTTAGCATTGATGGCTACACGGATGTAGCACAATCAGATAGTTCTCTTCTGTGTGCTACTGTGAAGCAGCCCATCAGTGCTGGTATAGATGGCTCTGCATGGGATTTTCAACTATACACTGGTGTAAGTGTTATTTCCTTCTCCATTCACCAACGCAAATAAAAACCAGAAAATGGACATGAAACAAGTCTTATTTTCTCGTCTTTTCTTGAACAGGGCATATATGATGGAGAGTGCTCAAGTAATCCAGATGATATTGATCATGCAATATTAATTGTGGGGTATGGCTCAGAGGGTGGTGAAGATTACTGGATAGTGAAGAATTCATGGGGAACAAGCTGGGGAATAGATGGATACGTTTATATCAGAAGGAACACTAATTTAAAATATGGAGTCTGTGCAATCAATTACATGGCCTCTTATCCAACCAAAGAGTCCACTGCACCATCCCCAAGTAGTCCTCCTTCACCACCATCACCGCCACCTCCACCAGCAACACCGCCGCCACCACCGCCGCCGCCTCCTTCTCCATCACCAAGTGAATGTGGAGACTTCTCCTTTTGTCCACCTGATGAGACATGTTGCTGCCTCTATGAGTTATTTGATTTCTGCCTCGTCTATGGTTGCTGTGAATATGAGAATGCCGTGTGCTGCACTGGGACACAATACTGCTGCCCAAGTGATTACCCCATTTGTGATGTTGAAGAGGGATTGTGTCTCCAGGTAAGATATGTTTCAAATTTCATATATCTATATTATGGCTCATTTCAAGTAGTAACATTCTCGATATTTATCGCCTAAGATTCTGGTTCTTAGTACATTTTGCAAATTTGTTTGATGTAGAACCCTGGAGATATGCTGGGGGTAGCTGCAAAGAAGAGAAAAATGGGAAAACATAAGTTACCATGGACCAAATTTGAACAAACTAGAAATACATATCATGCGCTTCAGCTAAGGAGGAATCCATTTGCTGCAATGCGTTGAATCTGAAGGCTGTTTTCACTCCTTGTTTGTATTTCTCTCTTTCTTTCTTTGGTTCTCTCAAATAGCAGCATCACTTGTGCTGCTTGGATTTTCTCTACATTAATGTATCATGGATTATATTTTGCTTCGGTTTAATTTCTCCTGTTTTCCTTGTTAGAAATTTGTCCTGTTTTCATTAGAGAACTGGTGATTAATGTAAGAGCTTTAACAAAAGTGGATCAGATATCTTTTAAAACTTGCTTTTTGTCATTATCTTCTAAAGTTGCTTGATAATGTTAAAATGTGTTTCATGTATTCGGCCCAGGTTCTAGATGAAGAGTAAAGTTAGAACTTGACCATCCATGACAATATTTTTTAAAAAAAAAAAACCAAAAAAAATGTGTATTTTTAAGTTATTTTTGTTGGTCAGAATTTTATAAGGGTATTATTATTTTTTTGGTCAATTTTATAAGGTTATTGGACTTATCACCTTTTAAAACCCTTTTTTGGGTATATGTCAACTTTCAACACTGCCCGTACCAAAATATGCATAGTGATTTGGGCCCTAAACGTAAGTTCATGTCTATGTCCATGTAAATGGGCCAAAAAAGCGTGGACTTGACCCAAAAAACAAACATGTCCGTGGTCATCTTCACTGTCCTCATTCTTCAAATTCTTGTTTCCACGTCTTTAATTGGTTCACCTGTGGAACGTGATAACTGCCAAATCCTTTGACCTAAACATTAAGTCATTAACTTTGTATTTCTCTTTCCCACAACTTTTACTTTAATTATTCACAAGATGTGTCAGCTAGATGATTACTTTGGTCACCAAAACGGAATTCATTTGGTAAATAATCCCCAATTTTTATATGCTTAGCCGTACCTAATCCCAATGTCATTCTTTCATGACATGACAGCAACCTTTGCTCAATTCCCTTCGTACCATGACAACAACCTCTTCCTGTAACACAGAAACATCATTGAGTTCACCTTAACCACCTTGTAACAGATGCAAAAATCTGTAGTTTTGCTCTCACTTTCTCACCCATGCATAACAAATTAACAACTTATTTGTTTGATTCCTTCTGTAATTGAACTAGACCTTAAATATTTCGACAATGAATGAGACCATGTATCTAGTTAAGTGAAGAATCTCACTTTTTTCGTAGTTTATAGCTAAAAGGGATCCATAGTATATTTTGAAACAGATCTTGAATTGGAATATGTTATCAACGTAGAAATATTTGGTAGGGTCAGGGCCACGCCCAAGCCGACCAGTAAATTAACACTCCATGCATTAAATATGGAGGGGGAAAAAACATGCTTTAAGCTTTTGACAAAAGAGCTAGATTTCGTCGATCTATCTCAAACTAAACGTGAAAATATATGAAGACTATTGAATCTGAGAATAAAATATGATATACTAAAATAATTGAATCTAGGGAAAAATAAAAATTAAAAACAGGTATGATTGAAGTATGATTGAGACCCTCAAATAATTGAATTTTTTAATTGAGAATTCGGAATATTTGTACAGGTAAACGATCATTAAAAAAGAAAAATTTCACCCTGCATTGATAGACTCGATTCACGACCACATCGTCAATCATCATTCCACTGTCGTTCCAAAATCGCTCTGAAAAACAATTTACAACTTCAACTAAATTTTTAAACATGGTTGTATTTATGGAAATGGAGCTAAAAGAAAAAAAAGGGAAAATAGCTTGTCGATATATTTGGGTCTACATATTTGAAGACAGTATGATATCAAAAAATTCCACAATCTCTGCGTTGCACAATTAGAAATGTTGTTTGTCATGCGGCAGTGCACATGTGAAGTTAGATTGAATTATTTTGTTTTAGACTTTATAGGTTTTACTTATTATTCAACAGCAATGCTTGGGGTTGTTTTTCATGAGACAGTGGGAAAGTAACTAATTTTCAAAAGACCAGAGAGGGGCATGAGGCACGAACAACAGTCAAGAATGGCAGACAGGAGGAATCAAAAGAGCCAATATTGGTGGGACAGAGGAGCCCCTTTTCTAAATCTCACTCATATAGCTCATGTTCCCACACCAATCAACGGGGATAATTCCCGCAATGTAAGGGCTATATTCAGGAAATTAAATTAAACAAGCGTATATTCTATTGAATTAAATGTACGAGTGGATAATAAGGATTTTTTTTTTCTTTTGAATAAATGATAAATAAGGTTATTGTCTTCGCCTACATAATTTAACAGATTCTGCACAAGGCATTATAAGCAGTCAGATAGGCATATGTAATTATGGAGGCTGTTCTGTGAATATTTCGTTCGATAACTGTGTAACCTATAAGAAATTAACATGTATCACAACAAAAGGAAGGAAAAAAAAAAAGAAAAGGAAATCGACATACATGAAATAAACTATATTTATTCATATAATCTCATGTTACAATTTTGAGCAAATGTTCATGGTTTAGTCTCTTTGAATTAAATTTTAGAAATTAAAATACACTATAGGTCAAATGGTTCTGATCCAGTTTCGATATTTTATCGATGCTTAACTTACTACATTCAAAAGCTTATCAATATAAGATTAATTTTTATAATTCATAATACTAAGATGACTGATTCTCAAAATATATATTTAGGCTCCAATTTTCGATATATTATATAGAACTGAATATCCTTCGATCGATTATTAATAGTACATAATAGCTACATTTCAACTATCCTTCGACGTGGTTGAGTGGTGAGAACTCATCCTATTTTACTCAAATATTAGGGGTTTGATCATTGACTTTGAATATAGAAAGCTAATTAAAAAATTTTGAGTCAGTCATCCCACTTTTAGAGGTATTTACCATGAATAAAGAAATTAATCTCATAGCAATCGACTGTGGAGATACATGATAAATCAAAAAAAGTTTGATTGGATATTTCCGCAATCCTCACATGAAAATAACATAACGTACGTACCTCCTAACCTTTCAGCTTCAAAGTCCCATCATACAATTATGAGATCTCCAACCAACACCTATTTTTTATTACAGAGAAAACCATTTTTTACATTTATTAACTTAATATTAAGGTTGTTAATTTTTGAGGAGATATTTTGTTTGCTTCGTTGTTTTAGTCTTTTATATGTAATTCATAGTTTTTTTTTACACATATTGATCTACTTTTTGTTTTGTATAATGTAATATCAACGTTCAATGGTTAGTTGGTTACATATTTGTTTTTCTTGTATTGATGTTCAAATTTCAATTTTTATCGTTTTATGTATTTTGGATTTTTTTTCCTTTCTTCTTTGTTATTGATTTATTTTGAGCGATTTGACCCTTAAAAGATTTAGTTATATTAGCTTAATTTTTGAAAAGCAAATAGTATAGATTTAATTTATCAAATGTAAAATGTAATACGAAAACAATATTTTTATGTATAAAACATGAAATTATAGAATTAAATTAATATTACTTATTATCAAAAATGAATTAATGGAAATATTTTTAAAACATTAAATTAGTATAGTTATATACTTATATTTTAGGAACTAAAATAATAAAATCAATTTTAATAAATTATCAATATGAAATGTTTTACGCTAGCAAATGATTATATAACAATTTCATATATAAACCAATTCAAAAGTGTTTATTGCAAAAAAATAAATATTTTTATAAAATAATATATAATTTGATAATTACATAAAATATTATTAAAAACGTGTTAAATTAATATTAATTATTTTTGTTAGGAATTAAGTTTTTGTCCAAGCCTTAATTTTCGCGAGGGTTGATTATGTCTTGGGATAACGATGTTGTGGTTCTCTGAAAGTGAAATATTGATTGAGAATGACACGGATATTAAATGCCGCGTGGACTGGGAAATAGGGAGGAAGAGCAGGTCCACTACTTGCTTTATTTAACAAGAAGACTTAACACCCTTTGCTTTGGCAACGATTCCTCCGTGACCATAGTATTGCCATTATTCAGTGCTTCTAAAATTGGCATTTACTTCAATTCGTCAGTCAAAAAATAGTATGACAAATGGCCAAATATCTAATTACATTGAAAAAAAAAAAAAAGTTTTGCTGCACTCCAATTCAACTCATCCCATTTCAAGTAGTGACATGAGACTCAACTATTTTTAGTGATGTAATAATATATGATTAGATGACTCGGCACACAGAGATTGAACTCATCGTATACAAACCAAAACAACGATTCTTGGTTCGGTTTCATTCTACTGTGTTTCAAGCTTTCAGTCGCCTCCAGAGAGATCATAGTGTACTGATTGTTAGTACTTAGTATTAGAATACCTGTCCATTCTAGTCTCTCCGTTCCATTCCTCACACTGTAATGTAAACTGATGAGTAAATACACAAGAAGCACACATACAGAGAGGCAGAGAAAGCAAAAGAAGAGGAAATACTAAAGACTGTCTCTATCAGGCACTGCTTTTTGTGGCTTTTCTTTCGTCTTACTCATTGGTCATTCCCCCCCACACTCCACGGCATCTTTGAGCATTAGCAACCAACCAACTCCATTCCCTTGTGACATCTTTCATTCATGCCACTCCACTCTGCTGATACAATTACTCACTCTCTTTCTAACCAAAGTCATGTTCACTTGCCACCCCTTTCATTATTACATCTCCAGTCTCCACTAACTACTTCCATGTCCTTTGCTGAATATTCCAGCCTTTCCTTTTTCTTTTTCCAGTTTTAGCTGTTTCATCAACTTGTTGACAAAAGGTTACTCCAGCTACCTACTCTAGTTACTACTGAAACCACTTTCCTCTCTCTTTTTTCCTTTTGGTCTGCAAGGGAAGTGTTTTCTTGGATGACATGCTCTTTCTTTTGCGGCCATGCCTGTTGTTTTCATGCTGTTATTAAAGAGGTTTGATCTTTTCTTCATTAGCATTCAATTGTTTTCTTTCCTTTTTTTTCTTAATATCATTACTCAGGTGGGTCCTTGAATTTAATTAGCTTGAGATGCGGATGAATACACTCACTGCTTTTGTACTACACTCAGTTCATTGATTATGGATACTAGTACTGCAATATTCTGAATACTTTCACATTCGGTTCATTGATGAGAAACAAAAACAAAATAGCCTTTATCATGATTCGTTGGCTTAATTCTTGAGTTTTACAATCAAATCGAAAGTTTTATTGCCTGAGAGGTTTAGTTACCCTTTCCAACCCTCCAATAAAGCACTATGGCAGTTTTCTTATTCTTTGCTTAATGGCAAGGAAAATTGAAAGCCATTTCAATGATCAGTACCATGTCATGGGATAAAATCATGTGCTCAGTAGTTGTGTCTGTTGTGCTTCTCTGATCTTACTTCAGAACCTGTTAAATTGAAGCAGAGAATCTACTCTTTTATATTGTTGTTTTAACTGCTAACGAAAGGTTCTTCTTCCATATCATTTTTTCTTTTTCAGATTTGAATTATTGGATGTTAGGAGGTTTCTCAGCTGATTCTTTAGGCCTCAGTGCTGATTTTAGGGTGTGATACTGTCTTATACTCTTGAACCGTGAAACTTGTTGGCTGCATATAACAGCTGTTAAATTTTGGAACAAGATGGCTGAAAGGAAGTTGAATATTAATGCCCCTCTGATGTCTGTGAGACGCAGTTCTGCTGCTGGATCACCATCCTTGTCTGAAGCCAAGAAGAAGATATTAGAGAAACGGCACACTCTTCCACACTACAACTCAGAAATGAGTATGGATCAGGTAACAGAACCTGTTGCAGTGCCTTTCAATTGGGAGCATATCCCCGGAAGACGCAAGGGTAATGGTCATGGATCTGAGGCTCAACCTCCTAAGGAGGCTTCAAATACTCCAAGCCCAAGGCTTCCCCCTGGAAAATCCACAAACGCTGCAAAACTGCCATTGGAAAAGGAATGTAAAGTTGCTAACAAAGTTAGGCCCTCAACTCATAAATCAAACTCTTTCAATGTCAGTGTGGTTAAAAGTAAAATAGATTGTGACAAAGAAAGAAAAGTTGAGACAACAGTTGAGAAAAGAAGGTCCAATGTGGAGAAGGAAAAGGAGAAGGAGAAAGAGGAAGAGGATGATGTTTATTCTGATGCCCTTGAAACACTTTCACATACAGAATCATTCTCCATGAACTGCAGCGTGAGTGGTGTTAGTGGGTTAGATACTTTGGATGCAAAGAAGTCTGGAACCTTTTCTTCTGATCAGCAAATTAGAGACTTCATGATGAGCCGCTTCTTGCCTGCAGCGAAGGCTATGACTCTACAGCCTCCTCAGTACTCTTCAAAGAAGCAATCTGTACTTGTAGAACAACCGCCTAGAGATATTACCAGATTGGTACGTGAGGAAAAGAAGCCCTTGCTCAGTAAACAGATCACTGATGTTATACCATATAGTGCCCAATGTCAAGAAGAAGAAGAAGAAGAAAAAGAAAGTGAAGGTGAAGCTGATGACTATGACAACTCTGCTAATATATCAGCTAAAGGTTGCGGATTGTTGCCGCGCTTACATATTAGGAATTCATTGTGCTTGTTAAATTCTGTGCCGGGGATGAAGATGAAAAACCACGTTTCCTTGCCTTCTGCCAGTGAGGTTGTGAAACCAAACAAAATCTCTCATATTAGATCTTTTAGCCCAGTTCCAGCCGTAAAGAAGGTAAAAACAATGGCATTAATCTGCAACAAATTTTTTTGCACACTTCAATTGTAAATGCCATCCTCATTCCTTTTTGTAAATCAGCACTCTCATTGGTCATGTTTTAGACCTATTTAGTCACAATCATGAGTGTTTCCTGCAGGCCTGGGATGCAATTCACAAGAGCAAATCAAGCTCTGGAGGTGCATCACCTGACATGCAGGAAGGTAAGAAAAAATGGACTAGTGAATCAAACAGGTTTACTTATTACTCAGGTGAGCTGCTGCCTGGGAGGCTCTCTCCCTTCCGTCGATCGAGAGCTGCTGCTGCTGGTGTATCTCCCTGTAGAAGTAAACCTCAATCCCCCCTGCGCGGAGCAAGGTTGCTTGGTGATTCTAACGAAGCTGAGAATAATCTTTCTGGCAAGTTGAAATTCCATAGCACAGGACTCGGAAATTCTCAGGGGATACCTTCCCTAGGAGCCAAAAGAAGTTCATATTCAGGGAGCCTCACAATGGAAAAAACATTGTACATAGATACTGCCAGCACAGTCAAATTCCCATCTTCAAATTTAAGTTCTGTAGATAAGGAACGGAGGATAGATACTTTGATTGCAGAATTGGACAAAAGAAGGGGGAAAGTAAGTAGTAATTCCAACATAGCATCTTCTCAAAACATAAAACATGTACAAGCTCTGGAAGAAAAGGACGCATTGCATTCTGATGTATTAAGTTCTAGTGATGCCAATTCTTCAACTTTGTCTAGTATGGTACATCATAGGGCCAAAGAAGATAAATACCAAGCACTGACAACTGCTCAAGATATTAGCCAAGAACCCGTGTCCTTGCAACTTGTGCAAGGGACATTTACTGAAGATTCAAAGATTAACACCCAGCAAATTGTGTCAGCTAATGAGTCAGGAAAAGGTGGTGCTGAGTCTGCTACGTCTCCTCTTCCCCCACCATTGCCAAAGTCACCTTCTGAGTCCTGGCTTTGGCGTGCCTTGCCTTTAGTTTCCGTGAAGAATTCATTCCTGCATTCAAATCAAGGTACTCAATCCCACGCTAAAAGGCAAGATTCTGATACTACATCCAGCAATATCAAGTGGGAAACAATAGTGAAAACTTCTAATTTGCATCACGACCATGTACGCTATTCACAGGTAACCTTAGTAGTGTTCTAGCCCATATTTTTTTTAGTATACCTCAACTCTGGCGGTGACAAAGATTAAAAGTCACATTAATTATCTCTGCAGGAACTAACCACGCATAAATCTCAGCATTCAAAATCTTAGAGGTCGAAACCCAGTGACTTTTCTATCATGTTGTGGTCAAAGCTTTTCAATTTCCATCTTTATCATGCTGAAGGTATGCGTTCACCCTATGGATTTTTGGCATTTTGGCATAGGTAAACAGTTGGACATAAGATGGTTAGGATTTTTCACTTGAGTAGAATAATATTTTTCATCAATTGATCATATAGGCCTTTAAATTTGACTCAATCAAGCATGTTTATGAACAAAATTAACAAAAAATCCAATACTTCAAAGATAAAATTTTGTTCTTAGTTGAGCAAAATTTGAAAGAATGATGTAATGAAGTGATGTGATACAGGATCGAATCAAGTTAAACACACTGTTTGAAGACCAAAGTATCAGTTCTCTTTTTTACTTTCTATAAAATATCAAGTCAGCGTTATTGCTTATTTCTTTCCTATTGGATTTTGTTGGAAAATATCATTTGTAATCACAATGTGGGATATCATACCGACACATTCTCATTTATCCTTGGATGGGATGTGAACTCTACTTAATTTGGGTCCCACATCTTATCCAAGGATAGATAGATGTGTGTGGATACATAATTTCACGCATTGCAAGTTCAAATAATACTTACTCATTTTGTTCCCAGCTGCAGACTTCTTAAATTTCAAGCTCTGACACCTTCTGACTTTTTGGGTATTACATTGTACACTACAGATAAAGTCATTGTTGGTGATCATCGATCAATAAGAGGAAAGCATCTTTTGGACTCATGGCACCTTCAGTGGATCCAAGATTTCTTAATCTTCTCCACTTCTTACTGCTTTGCAAGAGGAATGATCATCCTCATCTGGTGCTAAATTTTCAATTATCAACATTTGACATAAGCGATTGCTGTTTTTCATGCTTTATTGATTGCTTCCTTTCACACACACATAAAAATTTCTTTAAAACATTATAATATGTTTTCTTTTTTTTTTTTCTCTCTCTTTGCGCTTTCAGAAGCTCATGTCCAATTATGTAAATCAGATTAATTCTGAATTGCACTGAGTTTCAGATTCTCATGCATTTTCGGGTGTTTCCTGTCATAGTAACAGGACAAAGTAATTCTCATCAATTGCAGCCTTGATATATATTCGTGTAACTGTGTAACTTGTATAAATACTCTTCCCTTAATATTTTGATAATCTATATTAATTATGCTTTTCGAATGCTATGAAATCCGAACCATTTTATCTGCTACAAGTTGTCACAGCCAAATACCTAATGATTACAAGCTACTACTGCATAAGCGTAATGATGTTCATGCCAAATTGATGAACCAATATCACTTGTCCATTACTTTAACCTAGTATCTCTCCTTATCTAGTTAATTCAGTTGTTGTGCCCTCTTACACGAACATTCCAAAATCGTGGATTTAAAAAATAAGAACATAGTGTTCCTAATTCAGCAATTCTCCAACAACTATACTTGGAGTTGTCTTATGAGATTAATTAGACATATTTTTACATGGCGTTGGAGCAGAATTAATGCCTGCTGAGAATTGGGTTTTCAGCCAGTACCATATGGACCATGAGTTATTATTTACTAATATATATTGGATCCAACATTAAATAGGCTGGCGAGAATTGAAGTCTTCCTGTGAAACCATATATAAATTTGACTTTATTTGGAAAATTGATGATAATTGTGTAACAAGGAAATGGCAAGTTGGCAACAGTGACTTGACGGTAGGGGATGCTGGGATAGGAAACAGGACCGCGGTAGGGACGAAAACGGACTGTTAGTAACGTTGACATTGATAAGGTGATGATGGATGATTTGGCCATTGTGATAATTGATAATAATTATTGAGTATTGACCCATGAAATGAAAATAACAGTGAAGTGGTGATCAAGCGGTAATGTACAATTGGTTGTGAGAAGTGTTGCTTACAAGCCTTTCAACATTTCACCCTCAAGCCAATGATAATTTAAGTTCCATCTGCAGAATACTGACATATACAATCAAAATTACTTTGAACTGTAGTTTTTTTGTATGATTAGTGTAAAACTATTATGCTATTTCTTGATTTTACTTTTTATTTCACCATTTCATTATTATGTTATAAAATTATTAAAGAACTAAGTCAATTAAGCTATCACAATAAGAGTTTAACTTTTCAAACACATAATTGATTGACAAAAAAGTTACATCAAAGGCGCACAGATTTAACACAAAACTATACATTAGTTTAAGCACTAAAGGGCCTAAAGATTAAAGGAAGAATGAATAATCATTAATTGTTTTGTTTAATCTTTGAATATTTGATCTCTACAACCCGAAATTAGAAAATCTTTGATATAGATTCTGCTGCATCAGATTGCCTAATCAAAAGGCACAAATGGGCGTGGCCCTACTTGCACCTACCCCTGGATTAGACGTACACAGACACCACCATAAATGACCGGTGCATACAAGAAGTGGGAGAGGTTGGGTAGGTCATGGTCACGGCTCACGGGAGTTTTGCTGGGAAAGAAAACGGTGAGTGGGATACACATAAATATATGAAAAATATTATTTATATTCATGATGTGTGGGACACCGTATTGATTCACATATTATTCATCATTGGATGTGGTGTGGACTTTATTTAAATATAATCTATATCATATTCAATAGTAAATGAAATGTGAGTTAGTATGATATTTTAAATATTATGAGTACAAATACTATAATCAAAATGAACACCGTTGTGTTGTTCTGCATGCGGTGGGAAAACATCCTTGCCAGAGTCTGTCAGAAAGCTCATACTCCTGGAACCAGAGACTGTTTGTTAGGTCCATACACTTTCTCTTTTGTACGTTGGTTAGGTCCATATATTTAATATGTAGGAGGGGATAGGAGAAAAATCAGTAACGAATGGTCCTAAAAATGTTAGTTAAAGAAGTAATAAAGAGTCTTAACTCATGCATTAAAACATTAAAAAGTTTACCCTATTTTTTCTCGAAACTTTTTATTGTTGGATTTTTAACTAATATCTTTTGAGACAATTTTAAAATGAAGAATAATGATTAGTATATGATCAGGAAGTGATTCAGGGGTGCCAAATTTTTCACAAATATTATTTATTTATATATATACTATTAATATGTATACTAATATCATGTAATATTTTAAAAGATATTGCGAAGAAGTTTTTTAATGTTTTTTTATGTGATATATGTGAGTCAACAATTTAATATTAGTAATTTAAGAATAAATGATATACAGATACGATATATGGACCCAAAGTTAAAAAGTGAGGTAGTGCAAGTTGTGTCATTGAATACTATGAATTGTTATAATGATATTTTACCTAGAACAATAAAAATATCTCATTCATTCAGTCATTAAAGATTCCAAAAATTCAAGTTGTAACAATGACAATATAGGAACTCTCAAAAGTGATAACAATAAAGACCAAAAAATGATATTTTTCTAACCATAACTATGAAAAAAAAAAGTTATCTTTCCTTTTTTAAAATTTTATAGTTTTGGCCTCCTCATTTATTGAATCATGGATATGTCCCTATATATGATCCCGTCATATGTAATTTAGGCATGAAATAATCCATTTCTGAAAGGACATTGATAGGTGGTGATAAAAAAAAAGTAAATTAATTGATAATAGTGTAAATTAATATTTAGACAACCCTTATCACTTAGGGTATGTTAGGATTGGCAGAGTATGACGGAGCATAGCCGAGTGAAATATAATAGAGCAGAAATGGAAAAATTGGTCCCATAGTTTTGAAAACTAGACTGGCCGATTCAAACCGAAACTCAGTTAACTAGGCACTAGTCTGGTCCAATTCAGTGATTGGACTAGTTCCACACTAGTCAAATCATGGTCAAACTCGAGTTGAATTGACGCAGGCCAATAGTTGAACTAGCCATGGAATCGGTGAGTGAATCACCCATGTGGCAAGCCAAGGACCAATGGCATGAAGAAGGCATGGAATTGTGGAAAAAATTCCAAAATTCCAACTTGTGGGTTCGAACCTCTACCTATGGGATGGAATACGGGAGCACACAACCACTTTGTCGAATTGATTTGTGTGTCATTATGTAACAATAATTATATGCATTATATATTTATTTGTATTATATTATATTTTTATATATTAAATTAATTAAATCTAATTCAACCAGTTTAACTCGTGATCCATCAGTTGAACCAATGACCTACTAACCCTGTACCTTAACCAAGTCAACCATCAGTCCAACTCTGAATACTATAATTGGTTCGATTCATTGTTTAGATATTTTTATTCCATCTTATTCTTCCTAATTTGGGAGAGGGGGAAGCAAATTGTGAAAAATTGATGGAATTAGATACAATAGAGTTCATCCATCTCTACTCTATTCTATCCAAGTTTTACATATCTAAACAATAAACAAGCTTAAATACCACTCTGTTCCATCTAACTTTATTAATCCAAGCATACCTTTAATTTTTCTTTCTTCTTAACACCTGCTCATACTTATTTTCTCAAATAACTCCCTAAGTTCATATCTGACAATTTTAGCATAAGACAAGTTGGTCCTCAACAATTGAAAAGTATTAACTTGATCCCTAATAATGTCAAATGTTAGACACTTAGTGGTCATTGGATGGAAAACCTTAATGGTATTAGTGTGCATAAATAAAACGATCGGTGTCATGTTGCTTGAAAAAACAAAAAAAGAAAAACTCTATCCTTTATCACCACCTTCCTTCCACCATTTTCATCCTTACCACCGCCACTACAACCACCACCATCACCTCTCACAACTCCATGCATCCATAGTCATGCCTCATTTATCTCAACCCATATACATAACTCATCTTCAAATCACATATTAATTCTACCCAACTTCCTCAACTCACCCTTGCCAAAACAACACATTGAATTCATATTTCCCCATATAAAATAGAGAAACACCATTTCAAAAACACTTTCCCACTATTTAAAATAATAATAAAAAAGAATCTAAAGAAAAAGGACAACAATAGAAAACAAAATGAGAGTGCATAACCATCAACCCATTCCCCATAGAGACCAACCCAACCCGGCCTCCCTCTTCAAGATCATGCCACTGCCTAGCCTCACTGCCATAGCTATCGTTGTTAGCTAGTCTTGCCACCATTGCTTCCATGGTTGCCAGCCCAAGATCCTTTAGCTGTGCCACCTTTGCCCTTAGCTTTTCTCTATGGACTCTTGCTATTATGATGTCTCCAATCCCTAACTTAGCATTCTATTTTATAGCTTTTAGTTTTCTTCTAATATTTTTGTGGTGGATAGAGTTAAGGCAAGTAGTGGTGGTGGTGGTAGTGGAGGTAAGGATGAAAACGGTGGAAGGAAGGTGATGATGAGGGATAAAGCTATTTTTCTTAGAGCAAAACTACGTCATTTTATTTAAACATACTAACATCATTTAAATTTTTCATCCAGGGACCACTAAGTACCCGATATTTGACCTTGTTTGAGATCAATTTGACACTTTCCAATTGTTAGGAACTAACTTGTCAAATGCTAAAATTATCAAGGACTAACTTGGGGAATTTACCTTATTCTCTCTCATATCATTTATTTAATAAGGCTAGTTGTAAAGAGAAAAGAAAGTAATTAATTTTGTCTAAATTTCTTAATAGATACATAATTGTTGAAAAATAAGGGTATGCTTGCTTTCAATTTTCCTTTTCTTTTTTTGTCATTTACTATATTTTGCTTTTAGAATTTTGTAAATGAAATAGTAAATAGTGAATAAAAACTAAAAATACAATCTTATTGTTTTCAATATTTTGATTTTCTTTACAAAATTTTGAAAATAAAAAATATAAAACATAAAAACACGAAACAAACAGACCTAAAATTTAAAAATATACACCTATCGAATTGAAAAGAGTAATAATATTCATCTTCACCATTTTATAATATATATATATATATCCTTTTTCTTAAATATGAGATTCATTGATAAAAGCCCAACTCCAAGTAGGAGATACAATCAAGCTAAAACTCAAACAACCGTAGCTGGAAAGAGAGAAACCCAATACATAAGCAGGGAAAAAAACCCAATATAAGAACTCTAATTCACGATGCAACATTTCTGATTTGTTATAAGCTTTCACTTATGCAGATAATTCAGTTCTGTAAATTCACACAGGTGAATCTACTGTACAGGAATTCTATGAGTTTTCTCCTGTGATGAATCTTGCTTGAATCTTCTAATACTTGTTTGGATTTTAAACATATATATTCTTCAAGAAAGCTACTTGTTTTTTGCATCACTACAAATAGACTAAAATGAAAAGAAAATACTAACAAACTGACTTGCTAAACAAATAACTAACGAGGAGAACTCTTTTTTTTTCCTGTTTATTTTTCTTGCTACTAACACTAAGAAAACTTAAAACTAAATAGAAGAAAGAAAAAAGTAAGAAACACGCAAACAACATAGAAACAAAAAAAAAAAAAACAAAGGTCTCAACAAACCAACACTAACAAAAGAAGATAATTTATAACCTGTCCTGAATGCAGTATTTTAAAGTTGCAAAAATGTAAGCAATTGCTGGCCGTTTCAAGATGTCAACAATTTTTTTTTCACCTCACGTATCAAAGACCGCTACCATCAAAATATACTCATTAGAAGGAAAATAAATCAAAACAAACTTCATGTAGTGAGGAAGCAAGACACACATAGACACAAACCAAAATAAAAAAGTAGAAAACAACAGGGGCTATTGAACCCAACATGGAGGCCGCCGTTTGGCCAGAGATGAAAGGTTCTACTACTACTAGTTTCTATGTAAATAGAGTTGCACTAAGGTTTTTTGGAAAGCGAAAGATGATAGAATATTATCTATATGCTACAAATTTTCTATCATGGTTCAATCCTGGTGTTTTGGGGGGCTGATATTTTGGGTCGTTACTAGAGGAAAGCCTGAAAGGAGTAGTTAGGGGAGCCAGTGTTCTAAATTACGATCCACAATGGCTGATGTAGCCACAAAATTGCTATTGCGCCAGTGGCTGCAACTGCATCGGACTGTAATTGTGCTGTGAACCAAAGTCAAAGAGAAAGCCGCAATGTAACAGTGATGTAGGTGCAACGTAATGGTGATCCAGTCACAAAAGAATGCAACCAACCTGAAAATTAAACATCTTTCATGTTTTAGCATTTCCATTCTCGAATAGCCTCAACCGTCATGTAGTAGTAGAAGATAGAGTGAAAATTTGGGGAAGGGATAGCCGGCGGTGGTGGTATGAGAAATAGAGAATAACCTTGGAAAGAGGAAGTGAGGATGGAGCTGAGGGAAGTTTAACCATAGGGAGGAAAGGGAAGACAAAAAAAAAAGGTGGGATTGTGTTTTAAAATGATTTGAAAGTGGCGATTGAAGCATTATTTTTTCTGAAAAATTATAAATTGAAGTTGGGGGTTTTGGTTTAATGAAGAGGATAAGGAACAAAGAAGGGGAAGAAGTGTGTAGGAACTATGAAAGTGGGGGTAGGTGAGGGAAAAGCCAATGTGAGTTGTGTGGACTTCTTTTCTTTGTTCTTTTTTTTTTTCTCTTGAGTGGGCTGTTGTTATATGTTTTTAATTTTACTTTTTTTTAGCATTTTTTGATAAAACAATTTAGGTGGGTTTGGACCTCACAATGGGGTTTTTATTTATTTTTTCCTCTTTAAAGTGAGTTGTTTGTAAACTTTATTTTGAGTTGTTGTTATATTTTTTATTTTTCTAAAATGAATGAAAGAGTAGAATAAAATTGTTCATGTGTTGGACAAATAGTGACTTGATCATAGTTGTAGCAACTTTTCTTTGAGTTGCTATATTTTATCATTCTAAAAACATAAAAGTTTGTATCTCAGTATGCTAGAAACCCAAATTTGTATTAAATAGGTTGGAGACTAATTATTTTGATATCACAATTGTTGTACTTTTTCTTGTTTTGCATTTTGTGCAAAAAAAAAAGGAAAATTAAAATCACATCGCATTGGTCGCTATGCACATCACAATAGCCTTAATAGTTGCAATCGCAGTGATTGCAACTGCGATTGCAACCGTAACCACAAGTTAAAACACTGACCGAAGCAAAATGGGTTCGTCACTAAAAAAAATACAGGCCCGAAACGGGAGGAAAGTGATTGTGCTAAGAAGCAAGGGAAGATGTGAACCAGAATATAATGAAGGAACTAAGCAAACCCAAGAGTAGATGAATTATGGGAAATGAAAACGCGGGCAACAGTTGGCTAAAATATAGGAATATAATCGTGGCCTCTACATGCCTGGGGTTTGGTTGGCTAGTAGGCTACATATAAACAGACCAGACAATCTCGACAATTTAGATTATTTTTTCAGTGTTGTTTCTAGCTTCATTTTCGTTTTCAGTTTAGTTTAGCTTTAGTCGTAGTTTAGTTCTTATTGTATACAATTTTCAAGTTATTCATACAATTTCCTTTCCAATTCATTTTTATACTTCTCTTGAATTAATCTTACTCAAACCTTTCTAGAGTGCTTTGAGATATCCATTGGCTAGGAAGCAAAGTACCCTACCTATTACAAATCGTCTGAGTTTGGTGATCACATTGATGCGTTCATCATATTAGAATTTATGTCTTAGTCGATTTATTTTGGATTAATCAGGTGTAGAAGTGGAGCTTTTGCAGTAAGGCGGCAAATCCGCCATGTTTCCACGTAGTTAATCCATCCTGTATCCCTTGCAGAGTTGCATTAATTATTTTGTAATTTCTAGTTTATTTATGGTTTGTGCGTGATCAAACCAATCACTTGCACTAGAAAATAAAACGAAAAAATGGCTAAGGGGAACTCAACCTCAATCCTTACACATTTCATTTCAAAACTAGCCCCACAATAGTGTGCCTGTTTTTCTTCGTGTGAATGTCATCTCTCTGTGTTTGTGATTAGCTAGCTGCAGGTTGTGGTATTTGAGTTGTACACAAAAACAAAACTAGATATTTCTAAGAAAGTGAAAGCTTAGTGCTGATTTCATGGGCTTCTCTGCATTGATCAATCTTGTTGACATCATCGGTTCCATCTCCGTGACTCAAACCTAGTTGCAAATCAGGCAACCATTGCTCATTTTTCTGCACACTTTCTTGATTTAACTGCATAACAAACATTTATGATTGATGAAGAAAGAACAAATAAATTGATGAATGAACATGCGGTGTTCTTATAATATTTGTTCAACGGTTCAACCCTAATTATTTTACCTTTATCCGAAATGGAGGGCCAAATTCTTGCTTCAAACTATTGGAGATCGATAGGTATTCTCTGGTAGATGGCCGAACAGATTCAGGCATGCTGCCAAATTGATCTACAACAGATTTTGATGACTCTGCATTAGCAGTAACATTATTGGAAGGTAAATTATTGAACTTCCATTGATGATTGTTTATAATTTCTAATGGAGGCCACTTTTTCTCTTCATGGAATTGGCTTGGTCTAATGGGTGCAATTCTGCAGGATGTATCGACGAGTTGGATTTGGTTTGAAGCTATTGATCTTCCTTGAGTTGGGGAGAGAACTTCGTTGCTTGTTACATAAGTTGGTATTCTGAAATGTTGATGATCGAAGTACAATTGATGTTGCCTAGAGAGAGATTACAAATAAGGGTTACTGCTATAAAATAACAATATTATTCTAAAAGGGTTACTGCTCTAAAATAATAAAATATTATTCTAACACCTAAAACGTAAATATTTAATTGTGATACTTATTTAATTGTTGTTAGATGTGATGGTGATTCCAACTTTTTCCACTTATCCATCACATCCAAATATGATAGAATGAGTGTCTCAATTGAACACTCACTTTTAGATATTAGAATAACAATGTTAATAAAATAATTTAGTTGAAAACAAGATGAAGGATGATTACATGAAAAGTTTTTTCAATGTTTGCATGGTTAATTACCTTGAGTCGGTGGCGTTTGCATGTGAATGTGATGGGGAGAAGGGGGGCTGTATCAGACCTTGGAAATGACTATGCTCATTGAAATTACTTGCTAGGATAATTCCACCATTTCCCATCTTGAAATGTTGATGAAGACTCGTGGACTGTTGGAGTATATGAGTTCTACGACCTACTACTCCTTGGCCCGACCTGTATGTTGGGCTTAGTACTGTAAAGTGAATATGAAATGATTGTCAAATTCAAGTGATTGACCCTGTAGCCCTGAGTACTTCTTGCTTCACTACTTTGCTTAATTATGACCTACAGAAAAGCAAGTTATATACCCATTTTGTTTCCTTTATCTGTTCATATACTATGTTTCCTTAAGTTAAATATAACTTTTGCATGTAGGTATATTCCGGGTTGCATATATATTCACTTGCTAAATAATCTTTCAGCACCTAATAAAAATAGGTATCCAATTGAAATATCCACTTTATCACTATTGAATATAATGGATTGATAGAAAAAGTGAGGGCCACCATTATATCCAATGGTAATGAAATGAGTATCTCAATTAGACATACACTTTTAAATATTAAAATAGCAATGCTCTATTCACTTTTGTCAAAAGCAATGTCAATTTGAGAAGACATCATTCTTGTTAAACACACCAAATATATATATATATATAGTGAATTAAGAACAGTGTTCTTTGCATATCTATGTTAAAACATACTGAAAAACATTATGTGAGTTGATTAAGTGCAATATTTTTCATAGCAAGAAAGGAGGGATTTAAATTTTCTAAAATGAGGAGATTGATAAAGTGTAAGAGTGAAGAATTACGTACTTTTATACTTTATCAACTTTTTTATTATAGAAGAGTTAAAATTTGAAAGTATAGATGTCTCCTAGTAAATCCAAGAAAGGATATACAAATAACAGTCTCAATTAATATTGTCTCTATTTTTCATCATATGATCAACCAAAAATGACCACTTTTAACATGAGAGATTACTCGTCCTTAACTTTTATGTCCATACATATGTTTTGTCATTTATTATGTCAATCGTCATTGAAATTCCATTTTTATAAGAATAATATTATGTGTATAATAAAATTGCATAATAACAAATGTACGTTACACACCTTGTTACTATTAGATATGATGAGTGAGTGAAACCTACAATCTTGGAAAGCTAGTTGGCTTGCTGCTTGCATTTAAAACCTACAGTCTACTGAAGTATATATAGTTGGAAACAGTTATGATTTTTTTTTCCTATAATTAGAAGATGCTTAGCTTTTATAGAGAGAAACAAAGAATTGGACCAAGTCTGCATACATCAAAGACAACAAAACCGAGAAAATAAAATAAAACTCAACAGTCATGGAAAGTTTACAAACTGATTGACCATATGACTATATGATCCGGGAAAATTAATTAGTTTCATGAAATAGGTTTTTTAGAAAGTTCTATAGGGTATGAAAGTTTAGCATTACTTAGAGCAATTATTATTAGTCGGAAGTAGGAACACATTTTGTGGAGGAATTGCTCTTAAAATTTTTGTATAAATTAATAATACTAAATTGTATGAGAACAATATATGATTTGTCCAGCTGACATTTTATTAGAGAAAATTTATTTATATATTATACAATTTCTCTGTACTTGTTTTGCTTATGTTTAATAGAATAAACATAATTAGAGTTAGAATATATCTACTGTGTGTATCGATTCATCAGCATTAATTAATATTTCGACACATAAAAAAGATTTAATTGGGTAGCCCTTACCTTGCCCGGCCACGTCAAGTTTCTTGCTACGGTACATCTGTAATGAAAATTAAAGTGGATAATCATGAAATTATTGATGTTGGGAAGGAATATACCTCAACTAATTAAGCCATTAGAAATGGATTAATTAATGTTGAGGGGGTTTTGCACGAGTTGATAGGTCAAGTGCAAAGCTATATATATATATAATCCAAAGAGTATAATTTATGTTACCTGCAGGTGACTCTTGACATGAGCAATGCTGAGTCCTCTCACATTCATTAGCTGAAGCACCAACTTGGGTGTTGCTCCTACACCAATAAATGCAGAGTTTCAACCAAAAGTTTTCACTTTCCACCAGGGTTGTATTGTTTGTGCAATAATATTAGTTGGTGGTACAAATAATATTATTGTTGTTTGTGCATGACCTTTTATCTTTAATAATCAACCTCTGATCTCATAAACAACTTAAAAATTAATTATACCATCGTTTTATCTTATTATTATTATTATTATTTCTCTTTCCACCCAGATAAGAGGTGTTCGCATTCCGTGGATTTTGATATATACAATTAACATTTTTTTTCCTTTCAAATTATTAAGCACTAATTGTCACTTATTTGTATATGAAAAATGGATATTAAGAGTGGATATCATAAAAAGATACACAACATTAATGATGGTGAAAATTATGATTTAACTCATGAAAAAACCCAATTCCAAAGACTAGAATATTGTTTTTGGTATAAATAAGTAATGCTTCAGTTATAGACAAGAGGAATTAAACGCTATTTATACACAATATTTATGAAATATCAAATCAATATTAGCTTATCCTTGAATGAATTATGTGACTCACATCAAATGAGGTCTGCAACCCATATTCAATGGTGTACGAGAGTATATTGTATTGATATAGTGTCCGAAAAATATTAGTAATATATATACATATATAATAACATTGCTAGGTAGATGAACAAACACTTACTCTCTTGACCGCCAAGCCTTTCAACAGCATGCACAAAGGAGAGATGAAGATCAGGAGTCCACCGAAGCCGAGGCATCTTGGATCTGACATATTGTCTAACTGCACCTCTTCTCTCCTTTCCTTCTCTTGATGGACTATTACTACTTCTATTTCCTGAAGAAGTTCCCTCATCATCCCTGATTGCTTTCTCTTTCCCCTCAGTTGCCATTTTGCAGGCCTCATCTGTGTCCTCATTGTTCTCTTCACTGCTTGCCTCTTCATTCAAATCAAAGGAAGACCATTTCTGAGATGATCCCAATGAAGTTTCCTCATCCTGCTCCTCATCATCATTCTTGCTACTCCTCTCATTGTCATCATTAATCTCATCATATCCTTGTGAGTGTGACATGTTTGTTTGTTGTTGCACAGGCTCACCCCAAAAGGCAGGCTAGCTCCAATCAATTTTAAACTGAATTTGTTGTGTTTTCCAAGTTAGAATAATATATATAGTTCACGTCTGAAACAAACAGAGGAAATATCTTAATGCGCAACAAAAGAACATGAACAAGAACGCGTGAGGACAAGCTGTAATTTTTCTAGGACAATTACTAAGCTTTAAAACTGTTAAAATAGCTGCACGGAAATGCTATGATGAGTATGAGGTGATGGTAAAGTAACAGTGAGAAGTTATTGCAGAAGACATTTATTGAAGATCCCTATTGCATACACGCATTGTATCTACAACCTTATATATAAACAGAATTAGTTCAAAAGTCAAGTGTAAATAGTGCAACCAACTTCCTACTTTGAAAATAATTGTCTGATGAATGTAAGGTTCAGAACTACATTAATTAAGGAAAATTTCCTTGTTAAGGACCTTCATTAAATCATCAAATTGAAGCTATGGAGTACTGAAAATATATGAGGAAAAAAGATTAATTTAAGAGTTGATCAGTATCAGCTGGAAGGTATGTAAGCAATAAAAAAAAGAAACCTGCCAATTGGGTGTGCATAACGCATAGTTTAGGATATTTCATTTTTTAAATCACGAAAGTTAGCAAGAAATAGTTTTCGTTTTATCACTGAAAGTAAAGATTCAAATTGTATACTAATAGTATAATGGACTTTCTGGACAAGCTAGAACAAGGTGACTAGCTAACACACACACACGTCTTTCGTTCTTTTACTTCATATTATGTGTATCACCAAAAGATATGATCGTGTATATAATGAAGAGAAAGGCTAATTTAATAGACACGCTTTGGAAATTAAGATATATTCAAACTGCTACTAACTACACATCATATATTCGCCACTGTACTCATCTAGACTCGAGAGACATACTTCATAAGGATAAAGCAGGTGGGCAAAAATGTTCTTGGAGATAGAAGATAGAAATTGATTACGAAAGTCTTCAAGCTGTTCCTGTAGGAACCATTATATATAGTTATAAGAAGCAAAAGGAAAAGAAGATTCATGATCATAAGAAAACCCTAAAAGGGTATGGTGAAGAAAAACTCATGAAGACAAAAGAAAAATAAACTGATATAATTAATTATTTGCTCAAAAGATAAAAAGAAACAAATAAAGCAAAAGCTCGGATGAATATACAATCTATTGGGTGTTTATTCCTATTTTTTTCACCCTAGTTAATTAATACTACTAACCATTTAAGATGATGATGTGCCTTTCTCTTCCAAGCCTATTGATCTTGTGCTGTGCACTGTGCAACTGCATATCCAAATATATCTTCAATAGTCATCTTTGGAAAAGATTCATATGGACAGATTAATATGATGAACTGGATTTAGTCTTGGATCATGCTTTTGTTTGATGGGTGGAGGGTCTGAAAGAAAGAGATGGGGGAGCTAGAAAGGATACGATAACATCTCATACCTGGTTTTCGCATGTATTTATGGTACTTCATATCATTCAGCAGAATTTGGGGTCATCAAGTTTAATAAGATATTAAAAATACCTTATGGTTACAACTCAGAACTGGAAAAAAGAAAAATATTTGAGAATAACGATATTCGGACAGGCTACTTGTTGTCTTTAAATTGTAATAACCCTACATAATGGATACAGATGCGTCTGGTCCCTTTTGAACTGTTGGAAATCATGTGACAACTACCACCATTTTCTCTCCCCCTCCCTGCCCCCGGGGTTCTGTCTCTCTCTCTCTCTCTCTCTCTCTCTCTCTCTCTCTCTTGCTTGCTCGTGATTATCTTAATTGTGTTATGTGTTTTGACCTGTGCTAGAGACTTCTGGCTTTGTGGTTGTGATGTATATTTCTTTATCAGACTCTCCAAGATGGCAATAATCTCAAATAAGTGTCCATAATTTGTGGGGTCCATTCCTTCATCAACATTTCAAATTCTCCTCACCTAAACTTAGACTTTCTCCCTATCTCAATATACACACCACTGTTTTCCTGTCCCTATGTACAAATTCTTGTTAGCTACTCTTTTCAATTTATTTTAATCAACACATGTTCCCACAGGCCTCTTTCCCGTACATGTGTCACAGTGACGTCGGAGTTTTGGCCTCTTTGGAGAGCATTAGCAATTAAACGAGCTTAATAATGCAGTAATATAAGGATGTGTGTGGATTTTAAAATGGTCAATTTTGGTGGGAAATGTGTAGAAACAAGGACGTGTTTAGTTTAGTTTTTGAGCTTTGTCAATAGCAGCTGGGTGCAATACATATAATATATATACCATATATAGTTGAATATTTGACGAATTGTCATTATAACTTTTTTAAGTGCATGAGTTATATATGACTGGAATCTTGACTAGACTTGTGGACTTGCACGCACGGGGAACGAACAGGAGAGGTTGTATTAGAGATTTATCACTTGTTGCATGCATCCAATGATGAAGCAAGGAAATAAGTCCTACCCCAAGCATTATTAGTCAAAATATATACTTTGCATTACAGAACTTATTAGCACTGACTAAGTAGATTATTTATTCATATATATCAATGTATCATTTCACTTTTTAAACCTAAAAGGGAATGAATCGTGGGAAGGAGAGGATTCGTTAGCAAAATGTTTGACAATCGAATTAACTTTCTTCTAAAGGCAATTTTGAAAGGGAAGAGGGAGTTGAAATTTGTCAGCAACTTTATTGACTTCTAATGCACCCAATTCTTTTGATTTGTTGAATACTACATCCACACCATTTATGGTTTAACTTATCAGTGTCTTTGTCAATCTAGGACTGTTTCACACCAGTACTGTTCCACACCTGTAGATTTCCTGTTAAAAGGTGAAAAAATGCTTAGTTACAGAAAGGCCATAAAGGCATAAACCAATCATGTGAACTCACAAATTAAAGTAACATAGCCAATGCCTGTTCATCTATTCTACTACCCGCTGATGTTCATATATCTGACCCCAGCTACAATTAATGCATCATTTGATCATTCGAGGTCAATAGATACATTAAGCTACCAGTGCATTAAAGTTCAATGCAGAAGAAACTGAGGGAGACATTCATACAAGAGTTTGGTAATTGATAGAGCAAACAAGGAAAACTTGTCCCTCTCAAAATATGTGCTGATCATATGGGAGCATGAATTTTGATCATTTTCCCCTCCAAAACTAGAGGTTTTTTTTTTTCTTTCCAATGCTCCTCCTTTTGGAAGGATTCAGGATTATTTTTTTGCCCAAAATGACAAAGAGGCCCTACTCCTCATAGATTTTGGCATAATCACGACAACAAACTACCAAAAAAGAAAAAAAAAAAGGCTCGTTCTACTAGGCAAGTCCATATTTTCTGGTGAGAGAGAAAGTGATGACAGATATTCGAAGAATTAAAGAAAAGGGGTTAGGCAAACAGAAAACTATACGTGGAAGAGAAATAAAATAAGAGGGCCTAAAATGAGAATAAGAAACTAAAAATGACAAGGTTGGATTTGTCCTCACATGTGCATGAGAGTTGACATTTCTCATTATTTTAGCCCCCCATAAGATTCTTTCAAAGAATTAAGAGTCTTTTCTATTATTTCATGGATGAAGACGTCCAACCTAGCTAGCATTACTGACATACATCAGCGATCTACATCTTCAATACTATAAGATTAAGCCTTTTTTTTTTTTGGTTTTATTAGCCTTCAAAGAAGAATCATGAGTAATTAGTGCAGTAAAATACTTTAATATTAAAGAAATATTATTTTGATTCACTTTGTAAGACACCGTGTCAACACACTCATATCTATCATTAGATGGGGTGTGAGACTCAAACTAAGCAGGATCCACACCTAATTCAACGATAGATGTGAGTGTGTCGACATAGTATCTTACAAAATGTGAGTCAAAATAATATTGCTCTTAATATTAATAGAATAAAGATTCTCAGTTAGTCCCTCCAAAAGATTTTATAAGACAATTTAATTCTTCAAGAATTGAAAATAAACTCATGGTCTATCAAGATTTTAATAATAGGATATATTAGTCTTTCTATATATTTGATCGTTTAAATAATAATAAAATTGCATATGTGACCCAATGATAGGGATATTAAGTGATGCGTATATCATCTAAAATAAAATAAAATTTAAAATGACTTATTTTGATAATTGAAATTATATGAAATGTGTTATTTAAATCTTTGTTGAAAATGATGAAATGATCATTTTGTACAATCTTTTTAGATACCAAAATGCGTGCAATATGTTCTAAAATGATATCATTTTGCTTGAATATAATGATTTAATGACAAATCATCATTATACTATGTAACGTGTATAAATTCACTAACAAATAACTAACGGAGGGATTAATGTGTCTAATAAAGAATTATGAAATCAATTTCTTTTCTTTGGGAGGCTAAATAGTTCAATGTAAAAATTTTAAAGGATCAAATAGAGATTTATGTTGCAGAGATTTACAAAAGGAAAAACAAAACTTTTTGACATTATTATATTTAGATCGAGAATATCATTACGGTAATGAAAACGGCATAGCTTCAGTATATACTCTTTGGACATAGGTAGGGTGTTTCATCTCTCTTGTGAGAGTGTATTGAGTGGAACTGTCATCTCTCTTTTTGCAGTACTAGCCTTATCATTTTTCAATTTCTCTTCTTTCGTTTATTAGGTTTGTGTCTTTCTCTTTTATCTTGTTTTCGTTATCCTTTTTGTACGTGTTTTCTTTGTCCCATTTATTGGTATTGTTTCGTCCACTTTATGGATGTTTTTATGTCCCTTTATGATTGATTTGATTTTCTCTTGCGGCTATTTCTTTGTTAATGGTCTTAAAAAAATACAAATACATAAATATTTATATCTACTTTGAAATGAGGCATAATATATTCTTCATGCTGCAACATTAGTATTTATTGTGAAAGATGTTTGGGCACTCAATCCTCATTGGTAACAAAAATATTCTTTAAATTAATATTTATATTATTAATTTAACATTATTAAAATAAATAAGTTTAATGACTTTTAGTAAATTACTCAAATTCTACTTTTAAAACTGATTTTATTTAATAATGCTTACATAAAACATAAATTTAGCATTAATTTTCTTTTAATTTGATATATGAAAAAATTTATATTATTTTTTATAATTAATTATATATAAAAAGGTAATTTTATCAATATTATTGAAATAATATTCTGCATATCGAAATAATTTTTGAATATTTTAAACATAAATCATAATAATATTACCTCACTTTTAACTGAAATTAAATTTTTAAAATCAAAGTTTTCAATAGTGTATCCTCCAAAAATAAACTCTGATAAATTAGCATTGAGTTCATATCACATAGACCCTTGGTATCAACTTTTCGTGTAGAAAGAGCTCAATGACCAACTTTTTGTCCATTATTGTAAAGAATGATCACATGAATCCTTAGGTTCAATCTAAATAGTGTCTGATGAGATTTCAGAAAATAAAATTTAGAGTAATTTATACTCACCTCCTTTGAGGTTTAGTATAATTATATTTGGTACCCCTCTATTTTATAAAACTATCAGTGACCTCCTATAAGGTTTATTAAAATCACATTAACTTTTCCTGTAGATATTAGTTTATTAATTTAAATGACAAAGGAATATAATATAAAATGTATATATAATTATTAATAAAAATTATAATATTTGGCATATATATTAACACTTAAATTAATGAACTAGTATACACAGAGGAGGTTAGTGTAATTTTAGTGAATTTTAAGAAAGATTAATAATAATTTTATAAAATAAAATTAAGTATAATTACATTAAATATCAAGGAAATTTATTTTTTCCAACTCACATGTTTGAATGGAATGACGAAAACTACTAGAGAAAGGTTAGTAAGAATCTTGATGACAAGTCATCAAATTTAGAAAAATGAGCATATGGGAAGTAATAGAAAAACATGTAATTTGAAAAAAGAGAGGGAAAAAAAAAAGAGCGATTCACTGAAAAAGACCGAGTCCAATTATTGCCATTAGAAGATATGTTTTCATTCATATTAAATTAAAAAGTATACGCATATAGTGTGGGATGAAATAATACAAATTATATATTTGGATTTGTTTGGTTTCAATCTTCATTTTTTTGTAATTTTCTATTTTTATTATTTTCTACACAAAATTCTAAATGTAGAAAACTCAGAAAATGAAACAAGATAATGAAAATTCAAACCAAACTGGTTATTCACTTTCCTATTTTCATTTTTGGTTTTTGCTATTTTCTTTACAATTCTGAAAGTCAAAAAATAAATTGAAAATAAAAAACTATTTTATAAAACCGAATATACCTTAAGGATGTATTTGGTTAGAGAGTAAAAATAGGACTAGTTTATGAAACCGAATATACCTTAAAGGTGTATTTAGTTGTAGAGTAAAAATAGGGGTAAAAATTTTTCAAATGAACATCATATATAATTTCATACATAAAACTCATCTAGAAAAATTTCATCTTCATTTTTATTTCACAACCAAACATACCTTAAAGATATATTTGATTGAGACGTAAAAGTCGATAAAAATTATATTAATAAATTTTATGTATAAAATAATATACAAAACTAATTCATGAAATTTTTACCTTCATTTTTATCCTTTAATCAAACATATTCTAAAGGGCTATAGTTTTAACAAACTCTCTATATATAAAATATGAAAAACTACATCAAATTTTATCCTCTCGGTTTCTTGATTATAAAAATGACAAAATAATATATGCATTTAATATCAAAACCAATCAAAAGATAATTACATTGAATATTTAAGGACAATTTAAAATGTGTTTCAAAATATAAGGATTAAAAATTACATGCGAGCGAATTCTATATTAATATTAAGTACTTCTTTCTGTTTTTACCCACTTTCTGTACATTTGAAATACTTTACCTGTTTAATGGCCAGGTCAACTATCTCATACCCGTTTTCTTTGGTCATATAACCACTTATTTCAGTATGCATTATTTTTTGGATTTCGACTCAATCATCACTTAACGGCCTTACACACGTACCCATAAATGAATGCACATCTTAGTCGAAAATACGCTTGCATGTTTCATCGATCAAATCCACCGTAAACTGGATTGTCTAAGATGTGAATGAGGATCCATTATATTCACTGATAATTGAAGATTAGCAGACTGGGCCGTGGTACTACACTTGTGGCCTAGCGCAATTGGACTAGACTAGAATGTTGTGACTATCATACATAGACAATACAACACCTAACCAAAAATCTCAGACATTTAAACTAGCCATTTAAACTAGCAAAAATGTTATTTGTTTTCACAGAGATGAAATACCGTATCGACTCACATCTCATCCAACGATGGATGAGACATAAATCAATACTGTGTCGAGTATAAATAAAATACCTCTTCAGCTAGTATAGTCCCTTCAATCAAGCCTTGGCAGTGCACTAGGAAAACATAAAGGCAGATACTAACACTACCAAAGATTATTGCATCAGTATTACAATGGGAAAACTGGAAAAGGGTAAGCTAGAGAGACACATCAGGCATAATCAACATTCATTCACTGCCATCATATATCATAGCATGTACAGTTAGCAGTCATACAATGCAGATGGCCAATTATTCAACAGCAATTTATGTTCCCATCATCAAATCATATATAGTTTCTAGTCAAGCCTGAATGACTAGTGTTACATAAATAAATTAAAAGAAAAAACAGTCATCTCCATCATTGTTTTATAGCAGGGCCTCTGTACTGGCCCCTCCTAAACACCAAGTTTTCTGGAGGTTGAATCTCTTCTAACCAGGTCACTTCAGATGGTTTTACCCCACACAGCTCATCAAGCTCAAGACCTTTTATCAAAAGAAAATGTAAGAAGCTTTAGAAATCAGTGTAACTTCTACAGAAGCTTAGGACCGATATAGAAGAAGGAAGAGAAGTACCTGGGAGATCTTTCCTAGGTGACTTCCGGAAATAGGAGCAGTGTCTGCCATCTTCTGATGAGTATGGTGGAGAAAGAATGTCGAATAGAGCACAAGGGGTCAAGGCTTTGAAGCAATGTATGTTGCCACCCCTGTTGGGATAAAGAATTGTTGTGCCACATGGTGCAGTCATCTGACAATCTCTTATGAGTGTTGCTGGTCTTGCTGCAACTGAAGACACAACTTGCATCTCAATTTGCTTGTTTAGCGAATATTTAAAAAAGAGAATTTTGAACTGCATGATTCTTCTCATGGGGATAATATAAGTCACCCATTAGACCATATAGTAATGATTTGAAGCGGATTAAACAAAACATGCTTCAATGTGGAAGCTCATGACATCCACCGTTTTATGAATGTTGACTTGGTTCAAAACATGCTTTATTACCTGGCCATAGACTATATCACAGTAAACTTAATAGGAAACCAATTAACATCTACTAGTGGAAGGAAGTTCCTGAGACAGTAATCTTGTGGAGTTTTAAACATCTCGCCTATGTCCAGTGACTTTATAACACATAGAAATCCTAGAAACTATTGTATAAGACAGAAAGATGTCCGGTTTGCAAGGCCGAGAGTTTAAACTTGGAAAATCAATGCCACTAACAAAACTCAGCAAAATAAAATATGTATGTACTAAAAACAAAATTTATGGGTGACATTTGTATTTTCCACTCAAATCAAGCATATGATGTCTACTAATAGACACCACAATTTGAAGGAAAAATACAGAGCATGTAATCAGTGGCACTAGCAATGACAAGACTAGCCTTGCATTGGCATAGAAAAAGGTGAAGGCATGGTGACAAAAAAGCAGGTAAATAACAAGTGAACTGAAGGTAATTTGATTGCAGCTGTCTCCAACACTATATTTGGTGGAGACATGCTAAACTAATGCAATTTGACATAAGAAACTTCCATTCTTTGTGAATGAGGTTCTCAGGGTGAACTGCATTTGCCCCCACATAGATTCACAAAAACAGCTTTTGGCAGTTTTTGCACCAAAAGTTTTCAGAATAATAAGGCCTAAACCATGTTCCATCTAACAGTTGCTCAAGTGCAGTGCACATTAGAGGACAAGCAAAAAACATCTGGTTTTCAGTCACCAATCATCTGAACAGGAAAAGCATTATTAAGATGCAACCATTGCAACTTGATTGAGGATTTGAAATATGGAACAGGGATCAGTGAATGATGTCAAACTTCATGGATAAAGTACAATGATTGTACTTCCCAAGAGAAGTGTGAATATAATGATCGTCAAACCTATATCGTTAATTCCTTGTGTTACGCATATTAAAATAACTTTGTTTTCTCTTCCCCGTACAAGATATCTGTTGCACCAAACAATTTCAAATAAATATATTTGGGAGAAGCCATAAAAAATAAAAAATCCATACTGAAATAATTTTCTTTGGATGTTACTGAAGATTCAGAATGCTTTCATTAAAATTCTACCATCATATCCAAACCACAAAGTGTATGAGCTAATTTCTAAAAGTTCAAATGCAAAAGGATTTAAGCAGAAACCTTTAGACATTGGCAAAGAAAATGAGGATTTATGTCGCAAAAAGATGGTATATAATCAGCAGGTTTAAATGAAAAAGCACATAGCCATATCAAATTAAAGCAGCTTTGTTTACCTACATTAACATGATTTGTAACACGACAAATGGAAAAATCCACTCCTTTTCATCGCCTTATGACTTCTGTTTTCATTCACTAAGAACCATTGAAAGACAATCTTTAACTAGCATTGTTCATTAAAACTACCACATTTATGCTAAGAGTCACAAATCTTGTCAAACCCAACAACTCAATTTAGTACAGAAAAGACAACTTCTACAACTCCATCACATATATAACGAAAATTATGAAATAAATTATAAACAAGCTTAAAATAAATGACGGAAGCCAAGGTAATTACTAATTACATTACAAAACATCACCTTGAGATAGGTCATAAGACCTCGGTAAATCAAGCCAATCAAATGATCTCGCATGTAACGAACCATAAAGAAGCTTGCTCAAAACAGTCATTCCAGGATGATTATGAAGTGGAATGATCGAACCAGGAGGCATACAGAAGATTCCCATCTGCAACAAAAGTCCAGCCTTTTGAATTCAAACTTCCACATCCAAAATTCAAGGTGAAAAATACTCAAATAGAGTACCATAAAAAACAGTGAGAAGCCGCACAAGAGAACCAAAATGCTTACAGAGAATTTGTCACATTCATGCAAGTGGATGTACTTGATAGCGGGTGGATACTGATGGCTTCCATTACGCCCCCTTTTGCCATTGGTACCATTCAAAGAACTTTTCCATCCACGAGCCAATTGTGCCTCCTGATCCAGACCCACATTAGAAGGCTTCAACTCATCTGTCACAGCAGTTTATGAAAAGATTAACACAAGGATATGCATCCATGACTTAAGACTAACAACTAAAAGCATTTCAAAGCACTAAAGCTACATTACAATGACCTTAGCAGAACACTAATCAAGGATGGAATTGTAGGAACATTAAAAATGGATCAAATTCTAGTTCTATACCTAAGAGGGCTCGAGCTTTTTCAAGAGCTTCTTCTGATATGGGTCCATCAGCAGCAAAGGAGGCCTTGCAAGTGTCATATAATTTCTGAACAGATGGCATAATATAGCTAGCTCCCAACCAATGCTTCTTAATCAGTATGAATATGCAGTAGCCTGAACTTTCAGAAGCCGGTGAGCCACAAAGACTTTGATGTAAACTTTGGATCAGAAGTGCCACTTGGATCACTCAACTTTTATATCAAAAAAGCAAAAGGAACAGCTTCATTTCCACGCCACGATTCATTGCCCAATTAATCAACTGATCAGCTCCCTTCTAGAGTATAGCCGCTAGCACCTTGACCAAGGAAAATTTAAAGCAAAAAATTAGAAGAAAATTAAATAAAATGAGTTCAAAGCATGTTACTTTAAGTGGCTTTAGAATTTCACTGCTTTAGAACCATCACAAGAGGTAAACTTTGAAAGGAAAAAGAAGACTTTCTGTCCGGTGAATCTTTACACTTACACCCCATATTTCATGGTTAAGGAGTAGATATTGGAAAATGTAATAAACCAAAATGATGTAATAGAAGTGGAGGGTGAACAAAAAACAGCTAGAGGCAGAGTGAAAGCCACTTCGGGGATCACGGGTTTAGTTAAAGAACAGAGATCAAAGGTGAAGATTGGAATCATTGTCATATATATATATATGAATATGGTGAGTGAGAACCTACCTCTATGTCTGTGTTGGACTCAGCGTAGCATCATGATGGCCACCTGAGGAAACGACACTTGCACAAAAACTGTGTTTTGCGTGCTTTCACAATACCAGATACTGCTATCTTTGGATGGTTTTGCTTCTTAAGACAGGACAAGAGAAAACAAGAGGAAAAGGATAGATGAGAACGGAGGCTGGAAAAAGAGAAAAAAAATCTTACATGTCGCAAATATAATACTATTTGTTTTTATTTTTTTTCCACAGGCATTTCTATTGAAGCATTTGTGTCGTCATAAGAGATATGATTTTCTCCCACCAATATTTTTTATGGTACATTTCTCCCATTAATATAATATCTCAAAGTCAAGAACAACTTCATCAATTTTATTTGATATTTATTCACTATTTCATTAATTTTATAGAAGTGGCTATTATCATTTTCTTTTATCTATTTCCACTCTTAAATCAATACACTTTTATTTGGTTATCCTTAAATATCCTTTTCTTTATTTTATGTAATTAAACTAATAATTATAATTTTAACTCATTTTTAATAACATTAAAAAAAATTTGTTTCGATAATCTTTTATTTTGTGAAAATCTTTCTTTTTTTATACTCATTTTTTACATGAAATTTATTAAATTTAACCATAGATTGAATATCTTAATATGAAATAGTGTCAAAGCATATGAAAATGCAAAAAAGTATATGAAAATGGAAAAAGTAAAAGGCAAAAGGCAATATATAAATCATAAATTGTATCTATAAAAAATATACCATTTATCTATTTACTTTTTAAAAATTATTATTTTTATCTAACGTACTTACTATTATGTATTGTTTGTATTATAAATTTTAAAAGTAGTTTAATATTTATATATCAATAGTTAATTAAATAAATTAATTAAAAAAATTTACAATATTTAGTGGTCCTCACTAATAACAATTATAATCAGTATTAAACATTTTGAAACAAAAAATTCATATTAAAATAAGATTTACAATATTTAGTGGTCCTTACTAATGAAATCATAATGAGTGTTATTCGGATCACATTTTTGCAAAATAAAAAATTTTGAAAACACAAACAATGATTTATTAAAATAAGATTTATTTAACAATGCCGATAATAATGACTTGAATTGGTATAAAATGATGAGTTTGAATAATACAAAAGTAATAATAAATTATTAGTTTAACTATGAAAGAAAATTATGAAAAAAAGAGAAAGATAATTAAGAACAATTAAATAAAAGTGTATTATTGCGGAAGTGAAGATTGACAAAAGAAAACGGTAATAACTGCTCCCTAATTTTATTGTATTTTATTTTGAGTGCTTCGAAAAAAAAGTTGCTTAATGGTGTGCACAAGAAAAAAATTCAAAGTAAAGGTTGAATTAAGTATGACCAAACGTCTTCCCATTATTATATTTTTACTTCTTAAAAGATAAATTGGTTTTTTTTTTCCTGAAATCGGCTTTTTGTTATTTAAGAAATTGTTTAATAAATTGAAGTGAAAAAAATATAATATTTAGCATTTTATTTTGGTGTAACAATATTAATACCTTAAAAAGTTTAAAAATTGATTTTAATCACAAAGTAGCAAATATCTTGTAAGTATTGATAATATAAAACATATTGAATGGTTGTGATGTTTTATTTTACCCTATCAAACACTAAAATTAAATCAAAACAACAAATCATGACAGATAATTACAATAGTAAATAATTATTTTTTATTTTAATAAAGTTTATTGATCAACAATATAATCTGTTTATATTCTTAATAAATATAAATTCAATTCATATTTACGATGACAAATGTTATCAAATTTAGGTTAAACTTAAAAAAAGAAAACCTTATGTTATACTAGAGATTTGAAGCAAAGAAAAAGATATGATGCCAAAGTTTAATGGATCTTTTTTTTTTCTTTTCATAAAGAATTCCATCGTGCGACGAAAAGGAGCCCCATTTGTCATTCCGTAATGATTTGCTTTGATTATGCGAGGGGGACACGTGGCTTTGCGTCAGCAGATCCGTGACGTTGTTTTTAATACAAATCTTTTTTATTCTATACCCTTGGATAATCAGCGCACCTGTTAATGCGAGTGGGTTGTGATGGGGAAGGTTCAGGGAGGGGTGCCACCAGACAGGACTCTCGTACGTTGTCCTAGAAGGTCAAGGTCGTCTCAGTTCACGAACTTAACACTGTTCCGTACAAGGTGCATGAACTCAGCTGAAATAAGCAGATGTATTATTGCTTGTACTGGGCCGCAGTTATGGACAAAGAGGGGTGAATCCACTCCCACCAAATTTGGATTATCTTCAGAGTTAGTACTAGACAAGGACGTGTATACCTCGACCCAAAAAAAAGTGAAAAAAGAACGACATTTGTTTATCAAGGGAAATGATTTAAAACTTAAAATATTGTCTTACTTATTATCGTAATTAGAAGTAGAATCCGTATAATATACATAGTGATAATAAAAATTAATTTATTAATTATTTTTAAAAATAATTAATAACTTATTTAAATATATCTTATAAAAAATTAATTATATAAATTTATTTTAAAAATAAATTAAAATAGATAAATAGTCAAATAAATAAAATATAAATTTATTATTATCTTATTTTGAATCTCTGTTTACAAAATTATATATATATATATATATATATATATATATATCAATAAATAGCCCTTAACTACCAATAAATAGCATATTTTGTGAAAATCTTATACAGTTTGGAAGTTAAAATTGAATAGTGAAAGAGAATAAGTGAATAATTATATTATATCATAAGTTATTTCTAAGAATAACAATAGATATCCATGAGAGATGAGACATGCTTTATGCCCCATTCCTGTTCAAAATTTTGCCTCACCTCCCCGTCCCCATCCCCATCCCCGGTCATAGGTCCCTATTTCTCATTCCTCATACAAATTATAAATAACATAACTTTTTAACTAGTATAGTCCATTCAATCAAGCCTTGGCAGTGCACTAATAGTGTTTGTTTACTATCCCAGGATAGAAGATACAAGGACAAGGACAGAATCATAGGGACAATGGAGACAATAAAGATAAAAATATAAATAATAAATATGTATAAAAATATTATTGAAAGATAAAAATATTAAATTTATATTTCCATGTCTTATCCCTGCTTTCCCTACATTTTGGAATTACATAAATTGTGTATTTCTGTGGGGAATTTTCTATCCCCTATTCCTGTCTCCACCACCAAACAAATTTATTTCTCTCTCTGCATTTCTGTCCAAACAAACACTACCAGGAAAACATAAAGGCAGATAGTAACACTACCAAAGATTATTGCATGAGTGTTACAATGGGAAAACTGGAAAAGCGTAGGCTAGAGAGATACATCAGGAATAATCAACATTCATTCACTGCCATCATATATCATAGTATGTACAGTTAGCATTCATACAAAGCAGATGGCCAATTATTCAACAGCAATTTATATTCCCATCATCAAATCATATATAGTTTCTGGTCAAGCCTGACTGATTAGTTTACATAAATAAAAAAAAAGAGTTATGTCCATCATTGTCTTATAGCAGGGCCTCTGTACTGGCCCCTCCTAACCACCAAGTTTTCTGGAGGTTGAATCTCTTCTAACCAGGTCACTTCAGATGGTTTTACCCCACACAGCTCATCAAGCTCAAGACCTTTTATTAAAAGAAAATGTAATAAGCTTTAGAAATCAGTGTATATTTTTACAAGCTTAGGACCACATATAGAAGAGGGAAGAGAAGCACCTGGGAGATCTTTCCTAGGTGACTTCCGGAAATAGGAGCAGTGTCTGCCATCTTCTGATGAGTACGGTGGGGAACTAATGTCGAATAGAGCACAAGGGGTTAAGGCTTTGAAGCAATGGATGTTGCCACCCCTGTTGGGATAAAGAATTGTTGTGCCACATGGTGCAGTCATCTGACAATCTCTTATGAGTGTTGCTGGTCTTGCTGCAACTGAAGACACAACTTGCATCTCAATTTGCTTGTTTAGTGAATATTTAAAAATGAGAATTTTGAACTGCATGATTCTTCTCATGGGGATAATACAAGTCACCCATCAGACATTATATTAATGATTTGAAGCAGATTAAACAAAACATGCTTCAATGTGGAAGCTCATGACATACACTGTTTTACGAATGTTGACTTGGTTCAAAACATGCTTTATTACCTGGCCATAGAATATATCACAGCAAACTTAATAGGAAACCAATTAACATCTACTAGTGGAAGGAAGTTTCTGAGACAGTAATCTTGTGGAGTTTTAAACATCTCGCCTATGTCCAGTGATTTTATAACACATATAAATCCTAGAAACTATTGTACAAGATAGAAAGATGTTTAGTTTGCAAAGTCGAGAGTTTAACTTAAAAAATCAATGCCATTAACAAAACTCAGCAAAATAAAATATGTATGTACTAAAAACAAAATTTATGGGTGACATTTGTATTTTCCACTCAAATCAAGCATATGATGTCCACTAATAGACACCACACCAATTTGAAGGAAAAATCCACAGCAGATAATCAGTGGCACTAGCAATGACAAGATTAGCCTTGTTGGCATAGAAAAAGGTGAAGGCATGGTGACAAGAAAGCAGATAAATAACAAGTGAACTGAAGGCAATTTGATTGCAGCTTTCTCTAACACTATATTTGGTGGAGACATGCTAAACTAATGCAATTTGACATAAGAAACTTCCACTCTTTGTGAATGAGGTTCTCAGGGTGAACTGCATTTGCCCCTACATAGATTCACAAAAACAGCTTTTGGCAGTTTTTGCACCAAAAGTTTTCAGAATAATAAGGCCTAAACCATGTTCCATCGAACAGTTGCTCAAGTGCAATGTGCATTAGACGACAAGCCAAAAACATCTGGTTTTCAGTCACCAATCATCTGAACAGGAAAAGCATTATTAAGATGCAACCATTGCAACTTGATTGAGGATTTGAAATATGGAACAGGGATCAGTGAATGAAGTCAAATTTCATGGATAAAGTACAATGATTGTACTTCCCAAGAGAAGTGTGAATATAATGATCTTCAAACCTATATCGTTAATTCCTTATGTTATGCATATTAAAATAACTTCATTTTCTCTTCCCCGTACAAGATATCTGTTGCACCAAACAATTTCAAATACATATATCTGGGAGAACCCAGAAACAATAAAAACTCCATACTGAAGTAATTTTCTCTGGATGTTACTGAAGATTCAGAATGCTTTCATTAAAATTCTACCATCATGTCCAAACCACAAAATGTATAAGCTAATTTCTAAAAGTTCACATGCAAAAAGATTTAACCAGAAACCTTTAGACATTGACAAAGAAAATGAGGATTTATGTCGCCAAAAGATGCTTTATAATCAGCAGGTTCAAATGAAAAAGCACAGCCATATCAAAGCAGCTTTGTTCACCTACATTAACATGATTTGTAACACATGACAAATAGAAAAATCCACTCCTTTTCATCGACTTATGATTTTTGTTTTCATTCACCAGGAACGATTGAAAGACAATATTTAACTAGCATTGTTCATTGACACTGCCACATTTATGCTAAGAGTCACAAATCTTGTCAAACCCAACAACTCAATTTAGTAAAGAAAAGACAACTTCTACAACTCAATCATATATATAATGAAAATTATGAAATAAATTATAAACAAGCTTAAAATAAATGACGGAAGCCAAGGTAATTACTAATTACATTACAAAACATCACCTTGAGATAGATCATAAGATCCTGGTAAATCAAGCCAATCAAATGATCTCGCATCCAACGAACCATAAAGAAGCTTGCTCAAAACAGTCATTCCAGGATGATTATGAAGTGGAGTGATCGAACCAGGAGGCATGCAGAAGATTCCCATCTGCAACAAAAGTCCAGCCTTTTGAATTCAAACTTCCACATCCAAAATTCAATGTGAAAAATACTCAAATAGAGTACCATAAAAGACAGTGACAAGCTGCAGAGGAGAACCAAAGTGCTTACAGAGAATTTGTCACATTCATGCAAGTGGATGTACTTGATGGCGGGTGGATACTGATGGCTTCCATTACGCCCCGTTTTGCCATTGGTACCATTCAAAGAACTTTTCCATCCACGAGCCAATTGTGCCTCCTGATCCAGACCCACATTAGAAGGCTTCAACTCATCTGTCACAGCAGTTTATGAGAAGATTAACACAAGGTATATGCATCCATGACTTAAGACTAACAACTAAAAAGCATTTCCAAACACTAAATCTACATTACAATGACATTAGCAGAACACTAATCAAGGGTGGAATTGTAGGAACATTAAAAATGGATCAAATTCTAGTTCTATACCTAAGAGGGCTCGAGCTTTTTCAAGAGCTTCTTCCGATATGGGTCCATCAGCAGCAAAGGAGGCCTTGCAAGTGTCATATAATTTCTGAACAGATGGCATAATATAGCTAGCTCCCAACTAATGCTGCTTACTCAGTATGAATATGCAGTAGCCTGAATTTTCAGAAGCCGGTGAGCCACAAAGACTTTGATGTAAACTTTGGATTAGAAGTGCCACTTGGATCACTCAACTTTTATATCAAAAAAGCAAAAGGAACAGCTTCATTTCCACGCCACAATTCATTGCCCAATTAATCAACTGATCAGCTCCCTTCTAGAGTATAGCTGCTAGCACATTGACCAAGGAAAATTTAAAGCAAAAAATTAGAAAAAAATTAAATAAAATGAGTTCAAAGCATGTCACTTTAAGTGGCTTTAGAAGTTCACTGCTTTAGAACCATCACAAGAAGTAAACTTTGAAAGGAAAAAGAGGACTTTTTGTCCGGTGAATCTTTACACTTACACCCCATATTTCATGGCTAAGGAGTAAATATTGGAAAATATAATAAACCAAAATGATGTAATAGAAGTGGAGGGTGAACACAACACAGCTAGAGGCAGAGTGAAAGCCACTTCGAGGATCACGGGTTTGGTTAAAGAACAGAGATCAAAGGTGAAGATTGGAATCATTGTCATATATACACATGAATATGATAAGTGGTAACCTACCTCTATGTCTGTGTTGGACTCAGGGCAGTATCATGGTTGCCACCTGAGGAAACGACACTTGCACAAAAACTGTGTTGCGTGCTTTCACAATACCAGATACTGCTATCCTTGGATGGTTTTGCTTCTAAGACAGGACAGAAGAAAAGGATAGATGAGAACGGAGGTTGGAAAAAGAGAGAAAAATCTTACATGTCACGAATATAATACTATTTGTTTTGATTTTTTTTTCCACAGGCATTTCTATTGAAGCATTTGTGATGTCATAAGCGATATGATTTTCTCCCACCAATATGATTTTCTCTCATATTCAAGAACACCTTATTAATTTTATTTGATATACGCTCACTTATCCATTAATTTTATTGTATTTTATTTTGAGTGCTTCAAAAGAAAAAAAGTTGCTGAATGATGTGCACAAAAAAAAAAAAATTCAGAGTAAAGGTTGAATAAAGTATGACCACACGTCTTCCCGTTATTTTTTTTCCTTCTTAAAAGATAAATTGGTTTTTTTTTCCTGAAATCGGGTTTTTGGTAATTAAGAAATTGTTTAATAAATTGAAGTAAAAAAATAATATTTAACATTTTATTTTGGTGTAACAATATTTAATACCTTAAAAAGTTTTAAAATTAATTTTAATCATAAAGTAGCAAATATCTTGTAAGTGTTGATAGTATAAAACATAATGAATGCTTGTAATATTTATTTTACCCTATCAAACACTAAAATTAAATCAAAATGACAAATCATGATAGGTGGTTACAGTAATAAATAATTATTTTTTATTTGAATAAATTTTATTGATTAATAATATAAAATTATTTTATATTCTTAATACATATAAATTAAATTCATATTTACGATAACATTTGTTATCAAATTTAGGTTACTCTTAAAAGAAACTCATGTTATACTATAGATTTGAAGCAAAGAAAAAGATATGATGCCAAAGTTGAATGGATCTTTTTTTTTTCTGTTCATAAAGAATCCCACCGTGCAGGTAAAAGGAGCCCCATTTGTCATTCCTTAATGATTTGCTCTGATTACGCGACAGGGGACACGTGGCTTTGCGTCAGCAGATCCGTGACGTTGTTTTTAACACAAATCTTTTTTATTTTATACCCTTGGATAATCAGTGTGCCTGTTAATGGAGCATGATTCTCTTTGCCAGGGAAAGAATTGATGTGAGCGGGTTGTGATGGGGAAGGTTCAGGGACGGGTGCCACCAGACAAGACTCTCATACGCTGTCCTAGAAAGTCAAGGTCGTCTCAGTTCATGAACTTAACACTGTTCCGTACAAGGTGCATGAACTCAGCTGAAATAAGCAGATGGATTATTGCATGTACTGGGCCGCAATTATGCAGAAAGAGGGGTGAATCCACTCCCACCAAATTTGGATTATCTTCTGAGTTAGTACTAGACAAGGACATGTGTTCACCTCGACCCTAAAAAAAAAATGTAAAAAAAGAAGGACATGTGTTTATCAAGGGAAATGATTTATCTGCTTAAAATATTTTTCTTACTTATTATCCTAATTAATTTTTTTTTGGTGAGCTATTATCCTAGTTATTATACAAAAGAAAATGTTGAATTTTTTTTAGTTTTTATTGTATTAAAAATATTTACCAGCTGAGTGGAGATAATTTTTCCTAATCATCCTGTTTATAAAATAAGAAAAAATATTAGACGCTTTTAATGCCATAAAAATATAAAAAAATATATTTAATATTTTCTTTGTTTAGTAATTAACAAAATAAATTAGTCATATTTTGGAAATATGACTCATTACTCAGTTTTATCCATGTACCACACACAAGATATTTAACCACTTTTATAAAATGTGGCTAAACACATCAATTTTGATTATTAAATTCATTCTTTATACTTTAGAATGCAGTTAGTCATACTTTAAAATAGTGGCTAAGTGGTTAGTGTGCGATGCATGATCCTTCACCGGATATGCCATAGGCTTGACCGTTTTTTACACCTATATATCAATCAAATGTGCCTTGCGGCTTTGTGCTGTTGTACAATGTGGACAACTTTTGCATCCTCCTTGGAAATTCTACTCCTTATCCTGGAATATCCTCCATATCGCTCCTACAGAAGAATTTTTATGAAATAGCTAGCTACAGGCTGGATGGATTGCCACTGGCATTAAGTACGTAAACTTTAGTAAGGTTTTATTTAAGCTACACCAGATGAATAGTTATGTATCACATGTAAAATATTGAGTTACACTTTGTAAATATGGTTAAATATCTAGTATACAACATTTCATGTGATATACCATACGTTAATGTTCGAATTTTAAACTTATGTACATGAGTTATTTTTATTTGTAAAATTTAAATTTTGATTCTGATTTTATAATCTTAAATCACGTTAGTTCTTAAACGCAAATTTGTTAAAAAGTCAGCATCATGTACTCTACTAATAACTTTAAGTGATATATAAGTATACTATCTTACACATTATCACAAATTTTGATTCATTAGCTAAGATTTTGAACATTAGAAGTCAAATATGTTTACATGAGCCCATTATTTGACTCATTATCTGAAATATTTTACACATTAATATGAACTCATTATTTGCTTATATCATGTCAGAAGCCAAACAGATTGTATGCTTACATGTCATGATATAAATACAATAATAGTTTTAATGGGTTTAGGTCAAAGGACTAACATAATTTATAATTATAAAGTAAACTAACTGGTTAAATTTGCAACTTCGGATAAAATCAAAGTGATTAACATATGCACAAAGACTAAGTGTGTTAACTCAACCATTGAAATAATATGTAACTTCAAATCATATTCCATCTATTTCTTATATTTACAAACAATACGATGAACTTTGCTCTCCATTGTTTAATCTCCAAATAATTGAACGAATTATTTATTACATTGCATTTCACTCCATATAGTATTCGCGCGTTTACATTTTAGTCATCATAAAATGTTCGAATAAGATAAACAAGATAAGGTAATTATAAGTGAAGCCAAGGGAGATTGTCCTTTTGATGAGCCATGGGAGACTATATTCTCATATTTTTATGCTTTATAATAATCTCCCTTTTCTTTACCCTTTTTGGCCCCAAGTTATGCATAAAAGTGTTTTTTTTTCTTCCCATTATTACTTATTTTAATCAAGGTATCTCTTAGATATAATTATGAAGATCTTTCCATCACTAGAGGCTCTTTAACAAACATCTTTTTCGAAAGTTAAACCTCAGTCCTTTTTTAAAAGTGAAGCCCACTTATTACTGCATCCAATTATTATTTATTGGTATACTTTTTTTTTTTATTTATGGGTGCATTATTATTAGAGTTTGAATATAAAATATCTGATTTTTAAAGCATAATATAAATTTTATTTATTTGTAATTAAAGCTTGCATTATTATTAGTTTGAGTTTGAATATAAAACAAGTGGATTTTTCAGAAAAATATAAATTTTATTTATTTGGAAGTGAAACTTGACTATTTACTAGCTCGTTTGCTATAAAAGAGTTAAAAAATGGTTGAGGTACTAAATAATTTTTTAGACAAAAAACTTGAGTTCCTAATTGTTGGGGGATTAAGAGGATATTTAATCCAAAATCCCATATCGACAAGAAGTAGAAGTTTGCTGGTAATTTGACTTATAAATAGAGTTTTTAATTATTTGGGTTTTGTTATCCTTCAAGAGTGGAAACGATGTATAGATAATTTTTAGAAACTGTCCATGTAATGAAAATTTAAAAAAGATAGTTTATAACTTTAATTGTTTAAAAATTAAAGATAATTGAAGATTTGTAAATTCATTGATGCATACTGCGAAAGCTCAACACTATTTAAGAGAATTAAATTTTTGAAAGAGATCATATAACCCCTGTTTCCAGTTCCCCAATAAACAAAAGCCAATTTCATAAACACTCCAAATGAGAAAAATCGATAAAAATATCTTGATCTAAAAATGCATTTTGATGTCACAGTTCAACTTCAGTTTCCCTCGGGATTTTAATTACAATTTTATTATTTTAATATCAAATTTTCTCAAACACTTAAACATTCTATTCATTAAATATATGGGTCTTATTATTATTTTTTTAACTTATTTTCTCTTTATCATTTCTTTGATACTACATGCACTCACATGATAAAATAGAATTTTCCTTTCAATAAATATAGAGCGCACTCATTAAAGGATTATTGAAGACACTCTTAAATTCCATTTAACAAGGGGCACACACATGAGCCCACACAGCAGCAAAAATAAACTGCAAAAAAACACAAACTACCCAAATTCTCCACATCGCTGGTTCTAATTGATCATACTGTATGTTGGAGCCCATTACTCGTAACTTGAATATGCCATTTTCAAATTTAAACGGATTTCCCAGATTCTAGTGGCAAAAGTGCCACTCATACTTAAATAAATACTGAACTGCACTGAAAGTCTTAAAATTTATTGATTGGCTAACGATTTGCAAACTATTGTTACAAGTGATTATAAGCAAATAGCATAATCATATAATATAAACACATATTTTATTATTTTCGTAAAAAACATTCTCAATATTGAAATATACCAGGTATTCATACTCGAGAAAGTGACAGTCTAGGCATGGGTGTGTGTGGGAGTCACGTAGACAATATGGCCAAACGACCAAACAGAAAAAGAGCTGGAAAAAGAAAAATAAACTAATGTGTATATATATATAAAAGTGAAATCCATTTATTTTAAGAATAAGTCTTGACATACTTACTCTATCTAATAATTTTTTCTGGTCATGAAATTACATCAATCCAACCGTTAAATTTAAAGTTTTTATCAAATAAATCAAGTATATAAAATTTCAGACAATTTGAAAATGATTTAATAGTTCATTATTTTATTTTGACGAATAGTAGGTTTATGAAAATACAAGTAAATATTGATTAATAGATTACATGACTATCATTGTCCAATTTTTCTGAAATTTAACATACTTAATTATCAATATAATATACCATAAATTGACGATCGAATTGATTAAATTCAATATAAATAAAAAGTTATAGAATAAAATAAGTGTGCAAGACTTGAAAAATAAATCCTCAAAATATATATATATATATATAACAGTTTAATTATAAGCAAACGGATGCTGTGGCGCCACGAACTGTGGCGGGACTGACTTAGTAACGAAACAAAAGCGCGTCCTACATTGTCGGATGTGGGCTCCAACAGGACCTACAACTCTTCGAACAGATTTTAAGAAACACTGAAAAAAAATAACGAAAAAACAAAAAATTGAGAGAGAAAAAATGAAAAAAAAGGAAAGCAAAACAAACGGGAAATTTTTGGTTGGGTCGCTGGTGGTGGGGGGTGATGAGAGAGAGGCAAGAGGGTGAGAGAGACAAACTGAGAAACCAAACAGAGAAGAGGAAAAAACAAAAAAAAGACACAACACTGGGGAAGAGAGAGAAACCAGATAGAAACATAGACATAGGAACCAGAGAGAGAGAGGAAGAAAGTGTGTCATGTTGAAGATGGTCGACGAGAGGGTCCTCTGAGATCATCCTGAAAAGGCAGCAAGAGTAAGAAAAAAAGGCATTCAAGTTAGAAAGAAGAAGAAGAAAAATAATAATAATAATAATAAAGATTTGAGAATTTATTTATCTTTTTCTTTTTTGGAACTTTTGCTGCCTTTTTTGCCTGAGTCTCAATTTGCCCCAACCTGCCAGCCACCACCCCCAACCTGCATTGCATTGCATTGTTCACTTTCAGCAGATAATTGCAAGAAAGAGAGTTCTTTTCTTGCACCCTTTTTGTCCCTTCTGCATGGTAATATACTCTCTCTATCAATGCTTCATGCTTTCCTACCCACTTTTTTTGCCTTTTTTATTTGTTGCATCTGACGCCAAAAAGCTTGCTTGCTGATGGGGTTATTCCTTCTTCCTTTTGTTTTATTGCCTTTATTTTTTCTTTCTGATGACGTTGGTTGGTTCTAAAAACTCTCAATCTTATTAAAATCCGTTCATTTTATCGATTTTTCTTATGGTTGTGATTTGTTTCAGCTACACCTTGTTGCTGAGGGTAATTGAGAGGAAGACCTTGAGTTATGTCTTTGTTGAGCAAAAGCTTCTAACAAAGAGATAAAACTACACAAAATGAGGGACCATGATCAGATCTTCGGACCCAACAGCTTCAATTTTCATGTTTTCCATTGTAATATAATAAGTTTGCCTAGTTAGTGAGTTTTTCTTCTCCTTATTCCGAATAGATTGAAGGGTTTTTCTTTGTACAGCAAAATCCTGGCGATTTTGTATATTGTATCATATAGAGTCCTGGCTATCAAGGATTATATTATAGATACTGCCTCAACCAAACTGGCATTGGCTTCACAAAGAAATGGGAATGGGATGGGGCACATTTGGATTTTGGCTCAGAATTTATATTTGCTTGATTTCTGTGTGGGGAGTCCAAGAGTGTTGGTCCCTCAATGATGAAGGTGATTTACATATATTGCCCCTTTTTCATTTTCCATTCATGGAGAAACATGCAATTGCAATGCATTTATTGTGTCTTGAGGCATGTTTTCTTTTCTATGGAAAATGCAGGAATAGCTTTGTTGCAGTTCCGAGCAAGAATAACTTCTGATCCTTATTTTGCATTGGCAAATTGGAATCTGAATGACTGTGACCCTTGCAAGTGGTCGGGCATTCATTGTGTCGACGGTAAAGTGCAAATGCTGTAAGTTCCCTTTGGTAATTCCTTTCCTTTCTCTGAAGTATTCCAGTGATGCAGTTTTGTTTCTTTTAGCCGAGGACAAAAACTTGTAGCTTTTATTGTGATTGTTAAAAGGAGTTGTTATTGTGATGGATTTGCTACAGAATTTAGTGCTGAATTTTATCCCTTGCTGTTACTTCTTGTAGGGAACTGAAAGGGCTATCTTTGGAAGGGACATTGGCTCCTGAGCTTAGAAAACTTAGTCGCTTAAAATCCCTGTAAGAAATACTCAGATGTGTTCTTTTGTCTTTGTTTTCTATATGGTTTTACACTATTTACAAAAGACTAAATTAAAGGCATTTTCCCAGGAAGTTTAAAGATCCAAAAGGTTGGCTGACTTAAACATAGTACTCTATATTCTACTACTTTTCTGATTTGGATATGCTTCCTCTGTTTTTTGAAATAGTGTGTTATGCAAGAATAACTTTTCTGGAACCATTCCTGAAGAACTTGGAGACCTAGCAGAGCTGGAGCTATTGGATTTAAGGGAAAATAACTTAAGTGGAAGTATCCCGGAAGAAATTGTCAGGTTGTTATTGCTAAAACACTTGTAAGTTAACTGTATATTTTATGTGCATGTTTTGTTAGAATTTTTGGTATCCTCTAATGAAATTACATCTCACTCTAGATTGCTTTGTGACAATAAAATCAAAGGCAGTGATTCTCAGTATCATGGAAAGCTCAGATTTCCATCTAAATCGCTACTTGTTGGCAATTGTTCATCACCTCTAACAACTTTAATTTCCTGCATCAATAGAAAGTTTGGACACTGGTGAGTATATCTTCATTTCATTTCTTTTCCTCCCTGATCAAGTGACTTCAGTTGTTCCATTGCATGCTTTTCTTCCATCTGTTTCACTTAAAATGTAGAGAGAAGTCTCATGGAGATGAGAATCGTTTTTCCTTACAAATATCACCCTCTTGCAGCACCAAACTATTTGTCATTCTCATCCTATTGGATTGTATGCTCGTCTTAAATTGTTGCACCTTTTACAGTTAACAAACATCGTAAATGTTTTTAGTTTGAAACTTTCTGGCCTTCTGATGGATGGTTTGTGCAGTGTGTGGAAGACCAAATTGAAGCAATGGAACAAACCAGAATCATTGGTTATTCCAATGAAAGTTGCGCTAGCAAAATACCTCAGTGCCCTTGTGCTGCCACTGTGTGTATAACTTGGCCTCATCTTAATCTCATCTGCACATATGTTTTGTTCTTTCACGTTCAACTTACTAAAATTATCTGCTCTTGTTTGAAGGTTCAAGCTGGGAAAGACTAACCTTCATGGCAATGAAGAGAATTGCTGTGACCTTCTGTCTGGTGAGTGAAGAAACTTCACCAAATTATGGCCTGTTAAGCAATTGATATCATTGACACTCAAAGCATGTTTTGCATCATGCAGGTTCTAATAAGCCAGAGAACACCCAGAATGTACCAAATCTAGTCAGTTCTGCACGTCGAAAGTTACTTGATCAGTCCAGTAACCTTGCAGCTGTGCCGTACAGTGGCAATCCAAATATAGGGATCAATACTGCTCCAGTCACTCTGAGTAGTGGAGGGTTCCCAGCAGTGCCAGATACCAAAAAGAAACAGAATCAGTTACCTCCACCACAGCAGGCACCTTCTGGGTCTCCACGTGATGCTTCTTCTAATGGAAATCAACATAGGCCGCAACATTCAGCTAATGGTTCTTCTGGAAAGTTGTGGAAGTATATTATTTTCATTGCATTTGTGGTTATGTTGGTCATTGTTATCATAGTCATTCTTTGCATTTGGCGAAAACGAGCAGCAAAAGTAATAAAACCATGGAGGACCGGAATAAGTGGACAGTTGCAGAAAGCATTTATAACAGGTATTAATTCCAATTAGTGAATACAAACTACAACCTTTACATTGAGCTGCAGATCAGATTTAACTGAGTGGAACTTACAATTGATGCAAACAATACCTGTATTCTTATGAATTGTAGGGGTCGCCAAGTTGGATCGAGGAGAATTAGAGACAGCTTGTGAGGATTTCAGCAATATCATTAGTGCTAGCTATGATGAGTGCATCATATACAAAGGAACACTGTCCAGTGGAGTTGAGATCGCTGTTGTTTCTACTCTGATTACTTCTTCCGAAGATTGGTCAAAGAGCATGGAGATAAACTACCGGAGAAAGGTTTTTCTCCTTCTAAATCCAGTAGAAAGAAATGGATTAAATGAATAGTACCAATTCAATTCTGAGAGGGATCGGTTCTTAAAACTTTTTTAATTTTTTTTCCCCTTATATGCTTCAGATTGATTTTTTGTCCCGCATAAACCATAAGAACTTTGTAAACCTTATTGGATACTGTGAAGAGGAAGAACCATTCACAAGGATGATGGTGTTTGAGTATGCTCCAAGTGGAAGCCTGTTTGAGCACCTACATGGTAGGAGTATTTTGTTTCAGCTGTTGCCTTGGTCAAAGCAAATCTATGTCAATGACTCATGTTCTGCATATTTTACTTGTTTTCTCAGTTAAGGAAGTTGAACATCTCGATTGGAGTGAAAGGATGCGGATTATCATGGGCACTGCTTATTGTCTTCAGTACATGCACCATGATTTGAATCCATCAGTAACTTGTGGCATCCTTAGTTCAACTTTGATAATATTAACAGATGATTTTGCCGCTAAGGTACACACACTTCTCATGTCTCTTTTTGTTTGCTTTCATTATATGGTAAGCCATCAAGTAACAAATCCCTCGATCATATTGTTCTTTCAGATTGCTGAGACTACTTTTAGAAATATTGTATTACAAGCTAAGGCAGCCGAAGAGAGCTCAAAGAAATCTGAGTTGCCACCCAAAGCTGATCCTGAAACCAATGTCTATAACTTCGGGATATTGTTGCTTGAAATCATTTCTGGGAAATTGCCTTACTCTGAAGAACAAGGCCACCTTGTGAACTGGGTGAGTTTGAAGCACATTCTACTGATTTCTCTCTTTCCCATTTTTTTCCCCCTTTAGAAATCTTCCTCCTTGCAGTTTTAAGTACAACTTCATTGTTATATGCATCTTTAATGGATAAATTTTCATCAACTTCCTAGGCTGCTGAGTACTTAAATGACAAGAGAAGCATCAGTTACATGATCGACCCTAGTCTGCAGTCTTTTAAGGACAATGAACTTGATGTCATATGTGAGGTGATCAAAGATTGTATCCAACCTGATCCAAGGTCAAGGCCAACAATGAGGGACATAACTTCCAAATTGAGGGAAGTGCTTGGCATATCACCTGAGCAAGCGGGCCCAAGACTGTCTCCACTCTGGTGGGCTGAATTGGAGATCTTATCAGTGGAGGCTACTTAAATTCTATCTAGCTCTCTTCTCTGTGGTTGTTTTTCCGTTTTTAAGTCAGGTCTCTCTCTAGCCTCTATCAAAGTGCCAGAGTGGAAGTTATGATATTTGCTACTCAAATTCTTTTTCTTCCTTCGCCATCCTTGTTCGTTTTTTAATTAAGTCTTCATCATTAAGATTTAAGAATTAAGACCTTAGCTACCCATGTCCCAATGGAAGTGTGTTAAGTTTTTTTGCAAGAGGGTTGTAGTAAATTGTATTTTTGTTGATAAACTATGGGATGTAAAAATTCTAACATGGTATGATTGGCATATCGGTCCTACTGAACACGCAACTTTTATATAGGCTTATTGAGTTTTTGAACAATTAAGCTGCTGTGCCCCTACCACCCCTTCCCCAAAACACACATGACACATGTATTACTGTATTTGCACACTCTTCAAAAGGAAGAAAAATAATATTAATAAAAAAAAATGCAACCAAAAAAGTTGACAAATTAAGGAAAATCAAGAATAGAGAATGTATTTGATCCTCAAATCAATAATAGCTAGGTTCCATGACTTGTATCATTGTTACACCCTTTCATCTAACATAATTCTAAGATGGAAAGTAAGTTAATGGCTGCACTAGAGATTTGAGCCAAAGTCAATCCTTTCCCATCCTATTTTGCCAAAACCAGTCAAACACTTCACGAAACAATGGGTAGAAGTAGTAATGAATATAGAAAAAAAACAGAATGAAGTGAGAATAAAGTTGTGGTGAAGGCTTACGCTTGCACTTAATGACTTCCACATGCCAGCGTCATTTTCCCGGGGAAACTCTACGAAACGTCACTTTCTTCTGAATCCTTGACCGAGACTATTTCACTATAGAACCTGAACCTCAACGACACCTGGTTCTGTTCTGTTATGTTCCTGACCACAGTTGCTCAAGTCATCAGTTCATTTGCACACTTCTTCGAATATCACGAATATAATAATAGGAAATCCACCCCCCCCCCCCCCGCCGGCGGCTTCTCTCTTGCTGCAATTCGTGTCTGATATCTCGAGAGAGCTTGCATTTTTAATTGTTTATGATTAAATAGCAAAAGGAAAATGATAAATGTTACTAATAATAATTTGTAAAACTACCTGCGAATCATAAAGACAAAGTATGAAAGTTTGCTTTCTCTTAGTCATGACTTCTCTCCTCATTTTTATACTCCCTTCTCTCATGATTGGCTGATCAGTCATTTTACTCCTTTACGAAATGTTTTTTATGCCATCAAGCACTACTGAAGACAAAATATTTTCCTTTAAAAACTATAATCCGTGTGAACACCCAATTTTATACGGTTCACAAAATAAAAAATCCAAACTGATACATTGTTGAAATTTAGCTCATTTATAAGCTCATGTTGATAGTTTTAATTTCATTGAAATTGGAAGTTATTTCAAGTTTTGTTTGTAGTTCTTCAAATGTGTTTAATTGGAACCTTTTTTTATACTTAGGTTCAATTATTATTGCTTTTTGTTTCATATTCATAACAAAAAATGGTCCAATCATTTTAGCCTGTTCTATTTATCCAAAAAAATCAGAATCCAATCTGTTTTGTTATTCAAGGTAGCCCATGTCCATCTGCCAAAAAATAAATAAATAAATAAATAAAATTAATAAAAGAATATAGAAAAAAGAGACAGAGCCTTCACGAGTTCTTTTCTTCCCACGGGTTCCTTTCCGTGCCCCAAGACATAGTCACGAGAAAACTTTGGTACGTGAGAAAGCAAAAAAAATAAACGGACACATGATGATGTCCTTGAATTTTTTTTTGGTTCCTTTTTTCGGCAGAATTGGCAAAATGCGAAGGGAATAATATAGATATGGAGGGGCAGATCATCAAGGGAGGGGGATCAGTGGAGAACGCAGATAAAAAAAAAAAGAAAGAACAACATCATCATCGGACGTGAGAGACCTGCAAAAAAATCGAGTGCGATCCGAGAACAAACACAAAAAGAGAATCCAACAATAATGCCAGGAGAAAATTCAGTCACAAGGTAATTCCAGTGGCAATCAGCAATTTCATCATCATCATCATAAGTTTTTTTTTTTAAAAAAAAAGGCGGGAGAGGAAGATACAGGGGGCCGCGGCCTCCCTTCACCGCCACGGCCCCTCCCCTTCAGCCCATCATCATCACTCCCATCCATCACCACCGCGAGTCTTCACTAAATCGGCCATCATCATGACCTCCTCCACCACAACCACCTCAATATCTCCACCACAACCACCCACAACCACCATCTTCTTCCTCACCATCATTCACACCCACCATTAACCATCATCATCACCACCTTTAGCAGCCTAACCCCAGCCAAACTCAAATTTCGAAAATCGCCGCCACCAGTACCCCTTTCCAAGCCAAGATCGTCGGTCATCACCTTCCCAGTTCTTACCGCCGTGAGCTTCAGCCAAACTCCTCCTTGTTCAACCCTCTTCACCGCTCAAATCCGCAGCACCACCATCCTCGCGCATCTGTTTCGCCGTGCGACACCACGAACCGCAGCTCCTCCCCTCAAAACCACCGGACCACCGCATCGCGGCCCCCCCCTCACGATCGCGCGCCGGCCTCTTTCCTCTTCCCCTCTGGAGCGCGCTCCCGGCCGCTTCGCGTCGCGGCCTCTACAGCCCATCGCCGGCGCCCTTCGAGTTCACGCGATCCCCCCTTCTTGCGCGGCGGAGCTCCCGCATCGTGACCTCCATCTCCCTCATCGCCGCGGCCATGTGCAGCCTGGCTGGCTGGATCCCCCATTTCCTCTCTCGGCTTCTCCAGCTCTCTCTCTCTATTCTCTCTCATTTCCTTTTACTTGTTCTCTCCCTCAATTTCTTTAACTTTCTTCTCAGACCCTCCTTCTGTGTGCATGTGAGAGCTTTGGTTTAATTAACACGTGTGAGTGGGTGAGAGTGGTGAGAGAGTGGATGCGTGTGAGCTGTGTGTGTGTGGTGAGAGAGTGGGTGCCGAGAGTGAGTGTTGTGAGTGTGGAGATAGAGTTTTTATTATTATTATTATTATTATTATTATTATTATTTTTATATGTATGTGTTAACTATGTGAATTTGAATTTTGTTAGATCAAGGTGGAGAGTCAATTTAAATTTATATTTATATATATATATATATATATATATATATATATTTTTAAAAAAAAGGTGGTATCTCAAAAAAAAAAAAATGATAATAAATTGTATTTGGAGTTTGTATAAACTAGTTATTTTATTTATTTGTCTATGTTTTTAAATTAAGGCTGTTATATTTTGATGATTTAGATTTTGGTTTGGTTTACTTGATTAGTTTTTATTTCATTTTAGTTTAGGCCTAAATAAAAGTTTTTTACTTTAAGTTTGTAATAAATATTTCGATAGGTAAAAAAACAAAAAAAACAAAAAAAAACAAGTTATTCAATTTAATTTTATTTTATTTCATCTTATTATTTTGGGTGAATTTAATATTAATGTTCCCATTAAATTAAAAAAGAGAGAAAAATAGTAATTTGGACCTTTGTTTTCTTAGTTTCGTTTCATGTTTTGTTAAATTGTATGTCTACGTTTATGTTTACAAGTTAATTTTACTTTTATTAATTTATATGTTTTGATTGAATTCATTACTCAATTGTGTTTTTTTTTTTTAATACTCTGTGTTTACATGTTTTGATTAAAATTAATTGTGTAATTGTAATATTTTGCATTTCTAGTTTAATTATTTTATATATTTTGTGTATTTGCAGTTGTATTTTTTTTAGGTTTTGTTATTTTATATGATTATGCGTTTTATGTGTAATTATGTTATGAATTAATTTTCTTTTGGTTTAATTGTTTTATATATTTATATATTTTATTTAAGTTAATTGTGTTTGTGGTTCTTTTTTTATTTTTGTTTTGTTAGCTTAATTATCCTAATGTGTTTTTTTGGTTCAAATTCATTGGATATTTGTTTTTATGCATTAATTTTGTGGGTTCCTGTTAAAATTAGAATTGTTTGTTTAAAAAAGGGAGTTTTATCCATTTTGGATTTAAAATAAGGATTTGAGTATTTTATTAAGATTTATATACTTAATTAATTGATGGATTGTATAAAAAGGGGTTAATTGGTAGAGCGGTTTGTTAACCTCATGTTTGAGAATATTTTAGGCTGCGACGAACGATATTCAAAGTCTTTTCAAAATAGAGTTAATTTGACCGCGACGGTTTGTTAACTTTATGTTTTTTAGAATATTTTAGCTGTGACAACTTAATATTCTAAAATTCTCTTTCAAAATTAACTTTTCACCATTTAATTTATTTGTAAATAATTTTCCTAATATTTTTCTATGCTATTTGTGTATCTTGTTTTATTTATAAATTTCATTTTCCTAAATTTTATTTCAAGATATTTTATTTAACTTTTGTTATTGTGGATAAGGAGTTAATTTAGTCGTGACGGCTTGTTAATTCGATATTTCGGTCATTTGAGTTGTGACAACTTAATGACCTGAAAATTCCCTTAGAAATATTTGTTTTTTTTTCTTATCTTATTTGTAAATATTTATTAGTTATATTTTAATTTTCGATTTAAACTTCTTCATTTCAAATAATAGGGTTAATTTAGCCGTGATGGCCTGTTAACTTGATGTTTGGATATCTGAGTTGCGACAATTTGATATTCCAAATATCTCTCATAAGGTTTTTATATTTTCTCTTACAAAAGCACCAAAAATGAATTTTCGCTCCTTTTTAGATTCTATTTGCAAGTATTTATTATTTAGAACAATTCTTTTTTAAAATTTTATGCTTTTGTGTCAAATGTTTCTTATTCAAATAAAAATGTTAATTTAGCCGTGACGGCTTGTTGACTTAATTTTTTTTGATACCTGAATTGTGACAGTTTGGTATTCCTGAAGTTTCTTTTAAAGTTTCTTTTATTTATAGTTTCATTATAAATAGAATAAAATAAATATTCCAAAGGTTATTAATAATTTGCACAATTAATCAAAGGTACCGTCCAAGGACGGGTGTACTAGGGTGCGTGGGATTAAATTCCTGCCCTTCCCTATACATAACCGACTCCCGAGCTCAAACTGGTTTCAAAGACTATTTCTCTAAAAATGGGTTTTTCCAACGTTTTCCCAATTCTAAGTAAACTTGGTGGCGACTCCAATATTTTCAACATAAATTCTTTCTCTTTTTCGCCGTCAAATCGCGATCCGATTCGAAAGATGGCGACTCCACTGGGGATTTCCAAGAGAGTCAGGCCTGTTTTAATTAGTTGTGCAAATTAAATATAGCCTTTTGATGTTTGTTTTCCTTTTCTTTGTTTACTTTATCTAATATTTTCTTTCTTTATGTTTTGTCTCTTTACAGAGTCTTTATGTTTCGCGTGTTTATTTATAGTGATGGCTTTGTTTGTTAAAACCTTAGGATAAATGACTGTTAATTGGGTTCTGTACGTGTTTGTTTGAGTTATTTTTGCAGGTTTTAATCATGGGTAGTCTTAGGATTTCAGGTTTGTATGCTCTCTTCACACACAACACTTACACAATAATCACGAGTGCGGCCCTATACCCGGGTCTGAGTGTAACTTGAGATAGGTAAGAGATTGTGTAGTGGTAGCCATTTTGGATGTTCATCCTGTTTGGTTGTCACGAAAATCTCATCTAGAGTGTGATTCTTTCACGAATGCCCTACACCTAGCGGTTCACCTGCTGTTGTGGGTAACATTCTGAAATGAGTCTTAACTCTAGAGGCCATAGAATTCTGAGAATATAGACCCACCCAGTGAAAGTGTTCACAAGGTAGAACGACCATAGGACCATAGAATTAACCTCCAGAATTTACCTCACATAGGACACAAAGAGAGCGTGCATTTTCCTTAACTCCTTTCTTTGTATATAATTTCCTATCATTGTTCTTTGTGCATAATTTTTGTTCATTTACTAAATTGTTTACTACTCCTTCTTTCATTTAAATCAAATTTTTTCTTTCTATTACGGCAGGTTTGTTAGAAAGTTAAACTGAAATCTTATTGTGAGTATCTTTGGGAAAATGGAAACGAATATGAGACCAAACAGTCAGGAAAGGGAAAAGTTGAGAAGAACTCTACGCCTCAAAGCCAAAACACCTGACACTAAGAGCCTGAGGTCTTTGGGTCAACTGCTGAAGTTACCACAACGTTTGTCTCTCACCAGAAAATATGGAAAGATTTTGAACCTCTTAGAAGTGGAAGAGCAGGAAGAAGCAATCACAGCACTGGTACAATACTATGATCCTCCACTCCGATGTTTCACTTTTCAAGACTTCCAGTTAGCACCGACCATTGAAGAATTTGAGAAGATCCTGGGGTTACCACTAGAAGGAGAAAAGCCCTATCACTACCAAGGCCATTATCCTTCTTTACAAACCCTATCAACTGTCCTAAGGGTAGGTGCAAAGAACTTGCACGAAGCACAGAAATGTAGAAATGGGACTTACGGATTCTCAAGGGATTATCTCGAAGAGCATATGCGCCGTTTAGCTCAAGTTGAAGACTGGGATGCTTTCGTAGATGTGCTGGCCCTCACTATCTATGGCACTGTCTTATTTCCGAATATTGAAGGCCTTGTAGATCTTGGGGCTATTGATGTGTTCCTTGCTCGCAAATTCCACGGTCATAATCCTGTTCCAGCCCTCCTGGCAGATGTTTATTGTACTCTGAATTTTTGCCATGAGAGAAATGGTAAGAGAATTCTGTGCTGTTTACCAATGTTATATGTGTGGGTTACTTCGCACATATTCCAAAGGAATTACAAGGCGCCTTGTCCGATTGAAGACCTACGAATGCATAATATCAAGAAGAAGAGTGGACAAGAGTGGGCTCAAGACCTGGCCAAATTGGATGAAAAGATGATACGATGGTATCCTTGGAGGGATGATGGTCAAACTCTGATTTATCAGTGCGGAAGCTTTCCAAATGTACCTCTCATGGGTACCCGAGGATGCATAAACTACAATCCTGTCTTGGTGTTACGCCAACTTGGTTATCCCATGATGGGACCTCCTTCTGAAGCTGCAGTTACTCCGTTTGTCTCATATTATCAAGACTCCAAAGACATTGATCTATTCCAGAAGATCCGGTCCGCTTGGAACAAGGTTGTCAAGAAAGGAAAAGAACTGGGAGTTAGAAGTTGTGCTGTGAAAGAAAATTATCATCAATGGGTAAAAAATAGGGCTCAAGAGATCAAGCTGCCCTTCAAGGTCATAACTGTTACTCCTTTGGACAATGCATCAACCTGGGGTTTCCATGAAAATGAAGAAATCAAGAAAGTGAAGGAGAAACTAGACAAGGTTGAACAAGAAAAGATGCAAGTAGAAGCTGAGTTGAAAAGTGTCCACCATAACTATATGAAGTTAAAACGAGAAAGCACTGAAAAGGATCAAGCTCTAGACGGAACAAGAAAGAAGCTGAAGATGGGGCATAAACACATGATGAAAACTAAGGAATGCCTCAAAGCTACCAACAAAGAGCTTGGACTTCGGAGGCAAGAGCGTGGTAAAGTGCTAGCTGAAAATCAACAATTGAAAGACTTACTTCGAAAGGCCAAAATTGCTGAAGAAACCGCGCTAAGAGGCGAAGAACAAATGAAACAACAAATGGAAGAATTGAACAATGAATACCAAAGGAAGATTGAAGAGCTAAGTCAACACATGAATGATGAGATCATGGAATATCAAGTTGCACTGGAAGAAGAAAAGGAAAGAGTTGCAAGTTTGGATTCTGAAATACAACATCAGAACCATATTATTCATGAGCTGAAGACTCGCTTCTCAAACTTGGCAGGATTAGCTAATGCGGCCATTGAAGATGTTCCAAGATACTTAGGATTGGCCGAGCAAGGAATAATCCCTTTCAAGACCCCAATCGAGATTTGTAATTTTGTTGACTATTGTAAAGACTTGATTGGAAGAATGAAGCAAATGATTACTGAGAGATTTTGAGGAAGGCATTTGTGGCTTTACAATGTATTCTCTTTTGTTGATTGTGAGAATCAATGTAAGAAGGATGATGGTTGTAATATGCCTTCATGAATAAAAGAATCTTTGTTTCTCTGTATTGTGTTGGTCTCGTAGCAATGTCCATGACTTAGTACTTTTGAACGAGACGTTCTGAGGAACGGTTATCATCAAAGATACTCACATCAAGACTCGGCTCGATGATTTCTAACAAATAGCCATGTTTTTATCTCTTACCTTTCACTAAAATTGTCTTCTCATTCAGGTAAAACTTCGTCACAATTCGGCGCCCAAGGAAAACCGATACCGATCAAACTCGAATTCACAATACCAGAGCCCGGACCAAAATGGCTGGAGGGAATGGTGACGCAGAAAGGGGTATCCCAATCACAACTACTTCTGAAGGAGGAAGAAATCTGAGCAATGAAGTTGACACAGTGAGAGGAAAACTGAATGAACTGTCAAATAACCAAGGAAGATTGGAGGATATGATGCGGGCCATACAAGAATCACTTAACCTATTGGGAGCTCATTCAGTGAATGTGCAACCAAAGACCACGACACTGGGTATGCCTGTGGTACCGAGTGCAGCTCTAAACGTCACTGTAGGGATGAATGATATGGGTGAAATCCCGAATAACCTCCATGGGCAACCACCGCCCACGATACCATTGGTAATCCCTATTGGAGAAGGTTATCGTTCCTTGGAAAATGTGCAAACTCATGAACATGGGCATGTTACCTGTGCAGGAGCAACCTCGTGTGGTCATCCAGAAGCAACCATCCTCCTCAGAAAATAGTCGTGCAGAGGCAGAAAAAGAAAAGTTCAAAGAGGAATGAATGGAGAAGATTCAAGAGCAAATTCGGGCTATTCAAGGACCTAGCCCCTATGGGTATGTGGAGGTTGAACAACTCTGCCCTTCTACTGATGTAGTAATCCCTAGGGACTTCAAGGTTCCTGACTTCTCAAAATATGACGGGACGGGTAATCCTCTTTTTCACTTGAAGAGTTATTGTACTAAGATGGCGATATGGTCAAAGGATGAAAAATTCCTCATCAACTTTTTCCATGAAAGCCTGACTGGACCTGCTCTGGAGTGGTACATTCAACTAGACCACTCAAAGATTTTTAGCTGGAGAGAATTGGCAGATCTGTTCATGAGCCAATACAAGTTCAATCTTGAGGTGGCACCTACACGGGAGCAATTAAGCTTTATGCAGAAGAAGAAGGATGAATCATTCAAGCAATATGCTCAAAGATGGAGAGCCTTGGCTGCTCAGGTTCAACCGCCACTCATCCCGACTGAAATGTGTTCTTACTTCTTGGGAACCTTGGGATCCCCTTACATTGGGGCAATGGCAGGAGCAGCATACAAAGACTTCTCTGAGATGATAATCTTTGGAGAAAGAATTGAAAGCTTAGCAAAAGCCGGCAAGCTTCCCATGAGCAGCGAAGACGCAAGAAAGAGTTTCCCGCCCAGAAAAAAGGAGACAGATGTGAATTATGTGCATGGTCAGCAATCCTTCGTCCCACGATACACACCAATCCGACCACAATCATACCAAACCCCTATCCCTCATTACCCACCATACCAAGCCGCACCAACCACAAACACTGTTCCATACCCCCGACCCCAAGTTAACAACATCCACATAAGGCCATACCAACCAACCCGCCCAACATACACCCCAACACCTCGACCAAATTTCCAAAACCAAAATCGTAATCGATTCCCCAACTTCCCACCTTTCCCAAAGCTATCAATTTCGAATGCTGATCTATTTCAAAAGTTAGTTGATGCTCATCTGATCTCGGCATATCCTATGCACCCATTAGAACCACCATACCCAGCTTGGTACAACCCAAACCTGACCTGTAAATACCACATGGATATAGCAGGGCACTCCATTGAGGATTGCGAAGGTTTCAAAACAGCAGTAAGAAGGTTAATTTCTTGTGGGAGGCTGGACTTTCAAGAAGATTCGAAGCCAAACATCGTTAATAACCCGATCCCAAAACACGAAGGAGGAAGCCGTGTGAATGCCTTGGAGGTGGAAGAACCCCTAGTTAAGAAGGTTATGAGTCTTCGAACTCCTATGGAGAAAGTGTTCAATGGTTTGAAGAAGGCGGGGTACCATATCGCAGCATCTGCATCCATGATAAAAGAGAATGAGAAAGATGACATAAGGACGAGCTGCATATACCACTCTGGAGGTTTTGGTCATGATATAGAAAGTTGTGGGGATTTCAAAGCTCGAGTACAAGAATTACTCGACCTGGGTGTGATTCAAGTGAAACAGAAATCGAATCTTCCTGAGGAGGTGAATGTGATTGATCGTTTCATACTCCGCATCCCTCCACTGAATCGAGCTCCGAAACCAGAGAAAGTGGTGATCACCGTGAAGAAACCAGCACCATTCAGTTACGAGGATACACATGCTGTCCCTTGGAACTATGAAACTGGCGTGGAGACAAATGGAGACATAGGGGAAACCTCGAAAGTCCAAACAAGTGAAGTGGTAGCGGAGGTAAAAGGAATAACAAGAAGTGGAAGGATTTATGGTCCCGGAGAGCTGGAAAAAGAAAAGTTTGTCGAGGAAGAGAACATGGGAAGGAGTTTTGGTGCGGAAAGAAAAGAAAGAGAAGAAAATGAAGAAGAGGAGTTCTTGAAGATCATGAAACAAAGTGAGTACGACATACTGGAGCAATTGAAAAAGACTCCTGCTAGAATCTCCCTGTTGTCACTGATCTTATCATCTGAATCTCATCAAAAGGCAGTGCTGAAGGTCTTGAAGGATGCTTATGTGAAACCGGATGTCTCACTGGAGAGTATGGTGAATATGGTAGATCCGGTAAAGCGTGTTAATATGATCACTTTCTCAAATGAAGAGATTGTATCACAGGCCAACCCACGAGCACTGTATGTAACTCTCAAATGCAAAGGCCATATAGTGCCTAAGGTTCTCATTGACGGAGGGTCAGGATTAAATGTCTTGCCAGCATCAACTTTGAGCTACTTGTCAATAGGCAAAGACGATATTTCACCGCAAGTGATGATCGTGAGAGCTTTTGACGGAGCGAAGAAAAACATCCTGGGGGAAATAGTGCTGCCATTGGAAATCGGCCCGAGCCGATTTGAGATTTTATTCCAAGTGATGGAGATTGAGTCTGATTACAATATGCTGCTGGGAAGACCGTGGATTAACAATGTTGGTGTTGTTCCTTCAACCTTGCATCAAAAGGTTAAATACATTGAAAATGATTCAGTCATTACGATCCATGGAGAGAAGGAGATCATTGTATCTAAACCTGTCTCATTACCTTATGTTGAAAATGTTGAGTTAGTGGAAAACAGCTTATGGCACAATCTGGAGGTGGTGGGGATGAAGCAAGAACAGAACGAGCTCCCAAGGCAAGATGTCAATCAGATAGTGGCTCATATTATGACCAAAAATGGTTATCTGCACGGCAAAGGGCTGGGACCACGGTTGCAGGGTATCAAAACACCTCTATCTATCTCAGGGAAACCTAACCGATTTGGTTTAGGATATGAGGCATCATTGGGGGAGCAGATCAAGACCATGGCTCTTGAACCAAAGAAACCCAATGAGAAGTTAAAGCATATCCCTCATCTGAAAGAGACATTTCCTTACCCGGCTGAAATAATTGTGGTTGAAGAAAGTTATGAAGTTAGCTGTTGTTCAACCATCAATATGGTGGATGTCGAGAAGCCTGAAGAATACAACAATGCTTATGCTGTCAACCACAATGAGATGCTGATGAATTGGACAGCCGAACCAATGATTGATGTTGTTACTTCAAAGTAATCATTTGGGATTGTATTGATTGTATTTGCTTTTATGTATGCTACTTTGAGACATCATTTGAATAAACTTGCATGTTTATCCAGCATTTTTTCTCTTTGCCATCCGTTGTTCTTTTTCTTTATCATTATTTCCTCAAACCATTAATTTGTGCCTTTTATTAGTATTTTACCCATTATTTGTCTTGGCATTCCAACCCACCGCAATTACTTTCCAGGGATTTAAGTGTAGGAATTTTGCCACATGAAAGGGATTTTGAAGGCCAATCAATTGATTCTCTTACTGCACTTGATTGTGATAGCTATGAATCTGAAGAAGATGAAGAAACTGTTGAAAGATTTTCAGGGTTACTAGAACACATGGATAAAGGATTTGACTTAGACAATGAGGTGGTCGAAGTAATTAACATGGGCACTGAAGAAGAGAGGAAAGAGCTGAAAATAGTGGAGAATCCTGAGCGGACAGAGATGATTGCTTTGTTTGAAAAATACCTGGAAATTTTCGCATGGTCTTATCATGATATGCCAGGACTGGATCCAGAGATTGCTTCACACAAGATCCCTTTGTACCCAGTGTCGAGCGAAAAAGCAAAAGTTGAGAAGAATGCGGCCCGACATGTCACTAAAGATAAAAGAAGAAGTGACTAAACAGCTAGAGGCCGGGTTTCTAGAGGTGTCGAGACACACGGATTGGGTGGCCAACATCGTGCCTATGCCTAAAAAGGATGGGAAGGTTAGGATGTGTGTTGATTATCGGGATCTAAATAAAGCTAGCCCGAAAGACGATTTTCCACTCCCTCACATCGATGTCCTTGTTGATAATACGGCCAAGAATCACCGATTTTCATTCATGGATGGATACTCCGGGTATAATCAGATTCTCATGGATGTTCATGACAAAGGAAAAACTACGTTCATAACCCCGTGGGGAACATTTTGCTACACAGTCATGCCGTTCGGGTTGAAGAATGCCGGTGCCACTTACCAACGTGCTATGGTTGCACTGTTCCATGACATGATGCACAAAGAAATTGAAGTGTATGTAGATGACATGGTCGCTAAGTCCAAAGAGGGAGAAAGCCATGTAGTAGTCTTGAAAAGTCGTTTGAAAGGCTCAGAAAATACAAATTACGACTGAACCCGAATAAATGCATATTTGGAGCTTCCACGGGGAAATTACTGGGATTCATTGTCAGCAGAGAAGGGATAAAGGTGGATCCGGATAAGGTGAAGGCTATACAAGAAATGCCAGCCCCCCGAACTGAGAAGGAAGTGAGAAGTTTTCTTGGGAGGCTCAACTACATTGCTAGATTCATTGCAAATTTGACTAGTACTTGTGAGCCTATATTCAAGTTGCTGTGAAAACATCAACCTGGAGAATGGAATGAGGAATGCCAAGAGGCCTTCGATAAAATAAAGACTTATCTAATGAAACCTCCAGTTTTGATTCCTCCTACGCCAGGCCGTCCTTTAATACTGTATCTTACAGTGTTACCTACTTCACTCGGAGCAATGTTGGGGCAATATGATGAATCCGGAAAGAAAGAACAGGCCATTTATTATCTAAGCAAGAAGTTTAATGAATGCGAATCTCGCTATCTGGTAATTGAAAGGACCTGTTGTGCGTTAATATGGGCTTCCAAGAGGTTGAGGCAGTACATGTTATACTACACTACTTGGCTGATTTCTCGAATGGATCCGTTAAAGTACATATTTGATAGTCCTCATGTGTCATTGAGAATGTCAAAATGGCAAGTGATGTTATCTGAATTTGATATCAAATATGTCACTCAAAAGTCTATCAAAGGAAGTGCAATTGCTGATCATCTAGCTGAAAACCCTATGGAGGGTGTACAGCCCACTATGCTTGAATTCCCTGATGACGAAGTGTTGACACTAGAAAGAGAAGATGAAGAAGAGGGGAATGTGTGGAAGATGTACTTTGATGGAGCAGCCAATATGAATGGATGTGGAATAGGAGTCAGAGTAGTCTCACCAGTGGGAACAAGACCAGTTTATGTCAAATTAGACTTCGAATGTACCAATAACATGGCAGAATATGAAGCATGTGCAAATGGTTTGCAAGTTGCGATTGACTTGGGAATCAAAGAACTAAAAGTCTTTGGAGACTCTGCGCTCATAATCTATCAAGTTAATGGAGAATGGCGTACGAAGGATCCGAAATTGGTACCTTATCAGAAGCATTTGTCTCAGTTAATTGAGCGTTTTGATGACATATCGTTCTCTCATTTAACTCGGGACAAGAACCAGTTTGCAGATGCTTTAGCGACTTTGGCCGTGATGACTAACTTGAAGGTCCATGCTAATGTTCAACCCATCCGTGTAGAAATGCAAGCCGAACCGGTGTATTGTGACAATGTGGAGATTGAGCCGGACGGCCGACCATGGTATCATGATATCAAGCGGTATATTCAAAATGGAGAATACCCAGAAGGTGCAAATGAGGTGGATAAGAAAACAATTCGAAGACTGGCCATGGCTTTCTTCTTGAATGGTGAGGTGCTTTACAAGAGGAACTATGACACGACTCTCCTCAGATGTGTAGATGCTCATGAAGCTCGAATAATCATGATTGAAGTTCATGAAGGGATCTGTGGAACTCATGCCAATGGACATATGATGGCTCACAAAATTTTAAGAAGCGGTTATTACTGGTCCACTATGGAGAATGACTGTATCAGTTATGTTCGGAAGTGTCACAAATGTCAGATATATGCAGACCGAGTTAATGCTCCCCCAGTTCAGTTGCATAGCATGGTGTCTCCTTGGCCTTTCTCGATGTGGGGCATGGATGTTATCGGCCCGATTAATCCCAAAGCATCTAATGGTCATCGTTTCATCTTGGTAGCGATAGATTATTTCACTAAATGGGTGGAAGCTGTTTCATATGCTAATATCACACAGAAGGTGTTTCTCAGATTCATCAAAAAGGACATCATCTGCAGATATGGAATTCCAGAAAGGATCATTACAGACAATGCTCCTAACCTCAATGGTGCCGGGTTCAGTTCTTTGAGACTTTTAAGATCAAGCATCACAACTCAGCTCCTTATAGACCTCAAATGAATGGTGCGGTTGAAGCTGCAAATAAAAATATCAAGAAAATCATCGCCAAAATGATTGTGAACTACAAAGATTGGCATGAAATGCTGCCGTATGCTCTGCATGCGTATTATACCAACATACGATCAAGCACAGGGGCAACTCCTTTTTCATTGGTATATGGAATGGAAGCCGTATCTCCTATAGAGGTTGAAATCCTTTCGCTCAGAGTTTTGATGGAGGCTGAGCTGGAAGAATCTGAATGGGTGAAAGCTCGATATGAGCAATTGAACATGATCGAAGAGAAGAGACTTACAGCCATTTGCCACGGCCAATTGTATCAAAGTAGAATGGCTAGGGCTTTTAATAAGAGAGTCCGCCATAGAGATTTTCATCCAGGAGATTTGGTTCTGAAGAAAATTCTTCCTAATCAAGAGGACACACGGGGAAAGTGGGCTCCAAGTTATAAAGGTCCTTATATTGTCAAGCATGCATTCTCAAGTGGAGCGTTGATTTTGCAAAACATGGAGGGACAAGAATTGCCTAAACCAATCAACAGTGATGCGGTTAAAAGATTTTATGCTTGAAAAGATGCTTAAAAAGCCCGTTAGGTCGAAAACTCGAAAGAGCAACCTAAGCAAAAGTTAGGGCGAAGCAGATACTTAAAAAGCCCATTGGGTCGAAAACTCGAAAGAGCGACCTAAGCAAAAATTAGGGCAAAACAACAAAACAAAAGAGCTCGCTAGGTTGAAAACTCAAAAGAGCGGCCTAGGCAAAAGTTAGAGCAGAAAAGATAAGCATCTTCGCTGGCAACTGAAACTGGGGCAATTTTTGATAATCCAGCGAGTCAAGCAGATAAGGGCTGAAACTGGGGCAATTTTAAAGGGAATTTGAAGACATGTTGTCAGATATCATGGCTATGGTATTCAACTTGCTTTAAGAAGTCAATTGATTGAGCCACCAAGAACCTAAACTGGGGCAAAAAAATTTTGTGTCTCCCAAAATTTTATCTTTCGTATTTATTTTGTCCAAAACATTTTGTCATCTAATACACCAAACAATGAAAATGTCCATTCAGTTGATCCATCCACCTTCTCTTTGAATGCATGTTTTATTCATAATGTCTCAAGTAGGATAAATTTAAGTTTCAATTACGCAATCTACAATGTTTACAGCAATACATCAATGATTAGCATTAATTCAGAAATTTCAGCTAAGCTTGACAGAAAAGTAATCATCCTTCTGAAAAAGGAAATGGGAGAAGAATAAAAATGAGCAAGGTCATAGAAGAAAACAAAGTCTTGGATGAGCCAGAAGGTCCAATGCTAAGATTGTGAGTTTGATCGGTTAAAGTTCTCCTCGAGGCTTGCTTAATTGGGTTACGGTTAGTTTTTCAATATTGTATAAACTGAAGGTGAATAATTCAAGGCTTTTTGCAGATGATTTGAAAAATAAAAATAAAAAAAGATCATTTTCAGATGCCAATTTACATTTCAGTCGGCCTCAGCTGCCATTTTACATTTTCAGTTGACCTCAGTTGCCAAATTTACATTTCGAGTCGGCCTCAGTTGCTAATTTTACATTTCATGTCGGCCTCAGATGCCAGTTTCATTTCTGTCGGCCTCAGTTGCCAATTTACATTTCAAGTCGGCCTCAGCTGCCAATTTACATTTTCAGTCGGCCTCAGTTGCCAATTTTACATTTTCAGCCGGCCTCAGATGCCAATTTACACTTTCAGCTGGCCTCAGTTGCCAATTTACATTTCAAGTCGGCCTCAGATGCCAATTTACATTTTCAGTCGGCCTCAGTTGCCAATTTTACATTTTCAGCCGGCCTCAGATGCCAATTTACATTTTCAGCTGGCCTCATATGCCAATTTACATTTTCAATCGGCCTCGGTTGCCGATTTACGTTTTCAGTCGGCCTCAGATGCCAATTTACGTTTTCAGTTGGCCTCAGATGCCAATTTACACTTTCAGCTGGCCTCAGTTGCCAATTTACATTTCAAGTCGGCCTCAGATGCCAATTTACATTTCAAGTCGGCCTCAGATGCCAATTTACATTTTCAATCGGCCTCGGTTGCCGATTTACGTTTTCAGTCGGCCTCAGATGCCAATTTACATTTTCAGCTGGCCTCAGTTGCCAATTTTACATTTTCAGTCGGCCTCAGATGCCAAATTTACATTTCAGTCGGCCTCAGATGCCAATTTACATTTTAAGTCGGCTTCAGCTGCCAAATTTACATTTCAGTCGGCCTCAGATGCCAATTTACATTTTAAGTCGGCCTCAGCTGCCAAATTTACATTTCAATCGGCCTCAGATGCCAATTTACATTTTAAGTCGGCCTCAGCTGCCAATTTACATTTAAAGTCGGCCTCAGATGCCAATTTACATTTCAAGTCGGCCTCAGTTGCCAATTTATGTTTTCAGTCGGCCTCAGCTGCCAATTTACATTTCAGTCGGCCTCAGATGCCAATTTACTCAGCTGGCCTCAGATGCCAATTTACATTTTAGTCGGCCTCGGTTGCCAATTTACATTTCAGTCGGCCTCAGATGCCAATTTACTCAGCTGGCCTCAGATGCCAATTTACATTTTAGTCGGCCTCGGTTGCAAATTTACACTTTCAATTGGCCTCAGATGCCATTTTTAGTTTCCAGTTGACCTCAGATTGCCATTTTACATTTCCAGTCAGTCCTTTTGTTGGTTTTAAGTTTGATCGACATAAATCGCTTGATTCTTGCTAGCTTGTGCATTTGTATTTCACTTTCTCGTATGTGCATATGTTTTGCCGTTTAGATTTAAATTGTTTATACTTCATGCATCTATCGTACAAAATTAATGTTCATGTCTTTATTCATTCCTTATGAAGAAAAAATAAAACTCGAGTTTTTCATATTCTCTCACAAGAAATGAATAAAGAGGGGCAACTGTGAACACCCAATTTTGTACGGTTCACAAAATAAAAAATCCAAACTGATACATTGTTGAAATTTAGCTCATTTATAAGCTCATGTTGATAGTTTTAATTTCATTGAAATTGGAAGTTATTTCAAGTTTTGTTTGTAGTTCTTCAAATGTGTTTAATTGGAACCTTTTTTTATACTTAGGTTCAATTATTATTGCTTTTTGTTTCATATTCATAACAAAAAATGGTCCAATCATTTTAGCCTGTTCTATTTATCCAAAAAAATCAGAATCCAGTCTGTTTTGTTATTCAGGGTAGCCCATGTCCATCTGCCAAAAAAAAATAAATAAATAAATAAAATTAATAAAAGAATATAGAAAAAAGAGACAGAGCCTTCACGAGTTCTTTTCTTCCCACGGGTTCCTTTCCGTGCCCCAAGACATAGTCACGAGAAAACTTTGGTACGTGAGAAAGCAAAAAAAATAAACGGACACATGATGATGTCCTTGAATTTTTTTTTGGTTCCTTTTTTCGGCAGAATTGGCAAAATGCGAAGGGAATAATATAGATATGGAGGGGCAGATCATCAGGGGAGGGGGATCAGTGGAGAACGCAGATAAAAAAAAAGAAGAAAGAACAACATCATCATCGGACGTGAGAGACCTGCAAAAAAAAATCAGAATTCTGATCCAGCAACAGACACAAAAAGAGAATCCAACAATAATGCCAGGAGAAAATTCAGTCACAAGGTAATTCCAGTGGCAATCAGCAATTTCATCATCATCATCATAAGTTTTTTTTTTAAAAAAAAAGGCGGGAGAGGAAGATCTGGGGCCGCTCCTCCCTTCACCGCCATGACCCTCCCCTTGACCCATCATCATCACTCCCATCCATCACCACCGCGAGTCTTCACTAAATCGGCCATCATCATGACCTCCTCCACCACAACCACCTCAATATCTCCACCACAACCACCCACAACCACCATCTTCTTCCTCACCATCATTCACACCCACCATTAACCATCATCATCACCACCTTTAGCAGCCTAACCCCAGCCAAACTCAAATAAAAATCGCCGCCACCAAGCATTCCCTTTCCAAGCCAAGATCGTCGGTCATCACCTTCCCAGTTCCTACCGCCGTGAGCTTCAGCCAAAATCCTCCTTGTTCAACCCTCTTCACCGCTCAAATTCGTAGCACCACCATCCTCGCAAGATCTGTTTACCGTGCGACACCACGAACCGCAGCCTCCTCCTCAAAACCACCGGACCACCGCATCGCGCCCCTCACGATCGCGCGCCGGCCTCTTTCCTCTTCCCCTCTGGAGCGCGCTCCCGGCCGCCTCGCGTCGCGGCCTCTACAGCCCATCGCTGGCGCCCTTCAAGTTCACGCGATCCCCCCTTCTTGCGCGGCGGAGCTCCCGTATCGTGACCTCCATCTCCCTCATCGCTGCGGCCATGTGCAGCCTGGCTGGCTGGATCCCCCATTTCCTCTCTCGGCTTCTCCAGCTCTCTCTCTCTATTCTCTCTCATTTCCTTTTACTTGTTCTCTCCCTCAATTTCTTTAACTTTCTTCTCAGACCCTCCTTCTGTGTGCATGTGAGAGCTTTGGTTTAATTAACACGTGTGAGTGGGTGAGAGTGGTGAGAGAGTGGATGCGTGTGAGCTGTGTGTGTGTGGTGAGAGAGTGGGTGCCGAGAGTGAGTGTTGTGAGTGTGGAGATAGAGTTTTTTTTTTATTATTATTATTTTTATATGTATGTGTTAACTATGTGAATTTGAATTTTGTTAGATCAAGGTGGAGAGTCAATTTAAATTTATATATATATATATATATATATATATATATATTTTAAAAAAAGGTGGTATCTCAAAAAAAAAATATATGATAATAAATTGTATTTGGAGTTTGTATAAACTAGTTATTTTATTTATTTGTCTATGTTTTTAAATTAAGGCTGTTATATTTTGATGATTTAGATTTTGGTTTGGTTTACTTGATTAGTTTTTATTTCATTTTAGTTTAGGCCTAAATAAAAGTTTTTTACTTTAAGTTTGTAATAAATATTTCGATAGGTAAAAAAACAAAAAAAAACAAGTTATTCAATTTAATTTTATTTTATTTCATCTTATTATTTTGGGTGAATTTAATATTAATGTTCCCATTAAATTAAAAAAGAGAGAAAAATAGTAATTTGGACCTTTGTTTTCTTAGTTTCGTTTCATGTTTTGTTAAATTGTATGTCTACGTTTATGTTTACAAGTTAATTTCACTTTTATTAATTTATATGTTTTGATTGAATTTATTACTCAATTGTGTGTTTTTTTTTTTTTAATACTCTGTGTTTACATGTTTTGATTAAAATTAATTGTGTAATTGTAATATTTTGCATTTTTAGTTTAATTATTTTATATATTTTGTGTATTTGCAGTTGTATTTTTTTTAGGTTTTGTTATTTTATATGATTATGCGTTTTATGTGTAATTATGTTATGAATTAATTTTCTTTTGGTTTAATTGTTTTATATATTTATATATTTTATTTAAGTTAATTGTGTTTGTGGTTCTTTTTTTTTATTTTTGTTTTGTTAGCTTAATTATCCTAATGTGTTTTTTTGGTTCAAATTCATTGGATATTTGTTTTTATGCATTAATTTTGTGGGTTCCTGTTAAAATTAGAATTGTTTGTTTAAAAAAGGGAGTTTTATCCATTTTGGATTTAAAATAAGGATTTGAGTATTTTATTAAGATTTATATACTTAATTAATTGATGGATTGTATAAAAAAGGGGTTAATTGAGCCGAGACGGTTTGTTAACCTCATGTTTCAGAATATTTTAGCTGCGACGGCTTGATATTCAAAGTCTTTTCAAAATAGAGTTAATTTGACCGCGACGGTTTGTTAACTTTATGTTTTTTAGAATATTTTAGCTGTGACAACTTAATATTCTAAAATTCTCTTTCAAAATTAACTTTTCACCATTTAATTTATTTGTAAATAATTTTCCTAATATTTTTCTATGCTATTTGTGTATCTTGTTTTATTTATAAATTTTATTTTCCTAAATTTTATTTCAAGATATTTTATTTAACTTTTGTTATTGTGGATAAGGAGTTAATTTAGTCGTGACGGCTTGTTAATTCGATATTTCGGTCATTTGAGTTGTGACAACTTAATGACCTGAAAATTCCCTTAGAAATATTTGTTTTTTTTTCTTATCTTATTTGTAAATATTTATTAGTTATATTTTAATTTTCGATTTAAACTTCTTCATTTCAAATAATAGGGTTAATTTAGCCGTGATGGCCCGTTAACTTGATGTTTGGATATCTGAGTTGCGACAATTTGATATTCCAAATATCTCTCATAAGGTTTTTATATTTTCTCTTACAAAAGCACCAAAAATGAATTTTCGCTCCTTTTTAGATTCTATTTGCAAGTATTTATTATTTAGAACAATTCTTTTTTAAAATTTTATGCTTTTGTGTCAAATGTTTCTTATTCAAGTAAAAATGTTAATTTAAATTGACGCATTGTTGACTTAATTTTTTTGATATGAATTAATGACAGTTTGGTATTCTCAAGTTTCTTTTAAAGTTTCTTTTATTTATAGTTTCATTATAAATAGAATAAAATAAATATTCCAAAGGTTATTAATAATTTGCACAATTAATCAAAGGTACCGTCCAAGGGCAGTGTCTTAGGAGTGCGTGAGATTAAATTCTCGCCTTCCTATACATAACCGACTCCCGAGCTCAAACTGGTTTCAAAGACTATTTCTCTAAAAATGGGTTTTTCCAACGTTTTCCCAATTCTAAGTAAACTTGGTGGCGACTCCAATATTTTCAACATAAATTCTTTCTCTTTTTTCGCCGTCCTCGTCGCGATCCCGGTTGCGACAATCCTTTTTGTGCTTCGTCAGTATATCTCTTTCATTTATAATTGCTTAATTCTCTACCACGCTAACAGGTGAGGGATAAATTATAAATATGACTTAATCCAATTACTTAATTAATTCGAGCTATAATTTACGTAACTAGTAGCTACTTTCATTCCAAGTTTTACTCGTCCGGTTTCTTGCATTGTAATGCAGAACTTTTAGAAAACTACATTTAATGCCAAAAAGTTACAACACAACAGCAGTACTACGTACTCTTGATAAACTAAACATCTTTTGTTTGTCTGCTAATGATAAGCACAACTACTGAAACAAATAAATTGAGCCTAAAGATGTACACTTCATAATTATCATTACTATTCTGTTTCTTGTTTAATCACTTGTCCTCATTCATCATCGTCAGTAGGGATCGAGCATGTCCCTCTTCTTCCCCAGCTGCCGGAACCGAAGCTGCATCGCAATATTAGCAGCCAAGAAGTGCACACACTGCATTGGACCAAGCACATCCATCACCCCTTTGAGAGTCTTGAGCCTAACACAATCAGATGCCTTCATGACCCTCTCCAAGCCAGCAAACACACCCTTCAAGGCCACCTCCACCACCCCATCAACACCACCACCAACCTGATCAACCCCATTATTATTGACCCTTATACCCCTGCTCGAAAGCTTCACCAGCTCCGCATTTTTTCTGTCAGCCATGGCAACCTGCTGCCTCTCCATCTCCCTCTCCGCCTTCTCTTCCTCCATCCTCATCCTCACCCTAAGCTCCTCTATCTTCCTCCCTTGCTCCACCGTCACCTCGGGATTCCAACAGCTTGAACGCTGTGGAGGGCTTCCAGCCAGTGACCCAAAGGTAAGCGTTCTCCAGAGGGCTAAGCCAAACAGGTGAGAAGAACACCAGAACGTCCTCACGCGCCGCATCCCATTTCACGGTGTAGTATTCCTTCAAATGGGTCGTGACTTTCGACACTAGAGATTGCAGCTCTTGTTCTGTCATGGCCGCCACCGCCTCGGTTCTCTTCTTGGACGCCTAGAGAAGATGGTGCAGGATCTGCTCGAGCTTCCAAACCCAGTTCTCGTAGAACTCGGAGAACCTCTCCACCACGGGGTTCTTCATATTATTCTCTGATCAGTGCACATAGAGAGTAATAATGTGAGTGAATGAATGGTGTAGGAGGTGTGGTGTTTAGGAAGAATTGATAAAGCTGGTGAGGTAGTGTTTTTGTGTGTGTTTTTTAAAGGTTGAATTGAAGGAGGTGAGGGGAACAAGAGGTACCAGATGGAAAAAGGAGGGGAGGACACGGTAGGAATGAGTGTGGAAAGTTAATAGGGTGCATGGCTTTCGCGCAGCAATTGCCTACTAGTCCATTTCAACAAGTGTTTGACGCTTTGCAGAGAGAGAGAGAGAGAGAGAGAGAGAGAATAGGAATTGTCTGTTTGCAGCATTCAGCGTTTTGGTTTGGACACACACAAGACAAGATATTATTGGTTTGGACCTTTGACTGCTTTGAAAGGGCGTGAGGTGGGAGAGGGTTCAGATTAAATTAGCAACAAACGGCACCTGAAGGATGAAGAGGTGGGTGGCTCAATGCTCAAGCATGTTGGGGGAAGAAGGGAAAGACGTGTCATTGTGGGAGAAAATTCTTCTGATATAACGTGAAGTGTGATTAGGATGCTTTCTCTTGGAACGGACGCAGGGTCGCTGCTGCATATAGGTCTACTGCATTTCCCACTAGAAATATAAGAAGAGTTCAAAAATGCCTTTTTGCCTCGAATCTTTTAGTACAAACAGCATTACAAACAATCACAACCGTTTGATTTTATTAACTCTTTGTTTTCTTTATTTGGAGAACTCTCATGGCCAGAACAAAAAGTTTTTTACACCTATAAAAAAATAAGATTTATAATATTTTATTTAATGATTTATAATATTTTATTAAGTAGTTTATAATATTTTATTAGATAATTTATAACCTTTTTTTTTAGGTAGTCACCTTTAGGAATGTTTCTATTATCCACATAGGTTTACAATATTTATATATAAGTTTACAATATTTTCGTATAGATTTGCAACTTTCTATTAACCTTATTTACACATGTACTTCACCCATTGATTCACCTCATTTCTGCAGGTATAATAAACTTTTTATTCTACACATGAAAATGCACCTATTTATTTTATATACCAATGTATTATAAGTGATTGTCCGATTGTGTCCTTCTTCCCACTTTTTTTATGAAATTGTGTTAGTAACATATAGGATTGCTCAAGTTATGTTATTTTACCCATAAAAACCCACATTCTTTTTAATGATAAGGTGTAAGTCTCGTTTAAATATGATTTATATATTATCTAATAGTAGATATAATATGGGGTAGCATAGTATTCCGTACATAATTAGAGTTGTAGAGAGAGAAATAAAGCTTAATTTTCAAGTGAACTTCACTTTCACTAATTTCACCTCTATAATTAGTTGAAATTTTTTTTAGGTATTTGAGAATATGCAAGACAACATATTTGCTTTGTTCTCCTACCCAAAAAGAAATAAAACTGTTTTGTTCAATTCTTTAATTTTGCGGTCACCATTGTCTCTAATTAGATAGTTAGTTTTATCTCCATCCCTCTAGAATTATAGAAGTGAGCCTTAAGATCTCTGCTTATCATTGTCACACACTAGGTAGTTAGTTTGATCTATCTCCCTCTAGAATTATTAACAATATTTGCTCTCAAATCTTTGGGCCCATTTGGCACACCTGATAGGATAAGGGTTGATAGTATAAGACCTAATAGAAAAAAATATGATAGCATATGTCGCAACCGGGATCGCGACGGGGACGGCGAATTTAAGAAAAGAGAATTTTCATTTTTTTTGAAAATTAATGGAGTCGCCACCAAGTTTATTAAAATTGGGAAAACGTTGGAAAAACCCATTTATTTCGAAAGATGATCTTTGAAACCAGATTATGAGTTCGGGAGTCGGTTATGCATAGGGAAGGGTATGAATTTAATCGTACGCACCCCTAATACACCCGTCCTTAGACGATACCTTAGTGAATTGTGCAAATTAATTAATAGCCTTCAAAATCCCTATTTAAATAAAGAAAAACTATGCAAAATATTTACAAATCAAATGAACAATTTATGAAAATTTAATTTTGGCTTGACAGGGATCACCTGCTCCTACGTATCCCCTGGTGCAATAGGGAACTCAAAGTCACGTAGTTCTGTATAAAATGATTCTGAGTTGATGGATTTTAATCATCAAGAAAAGAATTGGCACAAGATACGCAAAATCCGTTATTGCACGGAACCCAAGTTGACACTGGGCCACTCAACGAATTCCCATGATTTAAATAGCAATGACGGTAATATCTGCTAATCATCGTTATTGACCATTACACGGATTAATTATGGAAATCCACTTGTGCACATGGTTCAAGTCAGCACTAGGCTACTCAAAGAACCCTTATGATTCAAATAGCGATGAAGGTAACATCTGTTACTCGATCACCATTATTGATCATTGCATGGATTAAAAAGATAATATTTTGAGATTTGCTTTTTATTGATGAAAGAAAAAGAAATTTAAATTACATTGAAATCCATATTCCTTTTAAAACTCATTTTTAAACAAACTCCGGTTTTTTTCTCAAGGTTTAAGTTAGCATTTAGCTACTCAATAAACCCTTATGACTCAATAACAATAAAGATAACATTGGTTACTCAATTATTATCATTGATCATTTCGCGAATTAAAACTTTTTTGAGAGAAAATATATATTTTTATTCTAAACAACCACCAATTTCAATTATGAATTAATAAAATAGTTTCTTTAAAAAAAAACTTAAAAAAAAAAAACAGAAGGAGCAAACGAAAAAAAACTCTTAACATTTTCACTTTATTTTTTTAGTTTTAATTAGCATATAAAGAGACAAAACGAATTGATGGACAATGAAAACACCTATATAACTACTTGGAATAAAAAACAAAACTCTTAATTAAAATAAAACGAAACAGACATGCAAGTACCTCTCTCTTTATTTTAAAGGAAATTGATACAACCACACAAAATAAAAAAGGAAAATAAAGAACATAAAAAAAAATAAATAAAAGAAAAAGAATTCAGACTCTACAGGGATTGACTTGTCTTTATTTTCTGTGAAAAACCGAAACTACTCATATGTGCTTCAAGACTCAACTCTCAGGAATTAAAAAAAAGTTAAGATTCTTGAGAAGTTTTTTTTTTCAAAAAAAAACAAAGGGTTCCTTTTCTGGTGAAGGTTCTCGTTGGTTTAGTGGACTACCCCTTTTTCTAATACACAAGCACACCCTGAGACACAAAACAATCTCTCACTTTCACGGACCCACTCACACTAACACACACATATTTGCCTATCTCTCACACATCACGCACTAAAAGAAAAAAAAAGAGAAACAGAGAGTAAGAGGGGAAGAGAGATCGGGACGCAAGGAGAGAGAGAGATGGGGGAAGCGGCCTAGAGAGAGAAAGGGGAAGGAGAGAAGAAGGGCGCGGTCGTGCAGGGGAGGAAGCCGCGGTCCTCAGGCGACGGCAAAGGAGGGAAGGAAAAGGGCTGGCGCCGACGCGACCAAGAGAGGCCGCAAGCGGTGGGGCTTCGCGACGGTGCAGATCAGCTCGGTCGAATGAGCCGAGGTCGACTGTTGCGACGGAGGAAGGAGGTTGGCACGCTGGGAGGACGAAACCGAGGTTGACGGTGGGGGTGCTGGGCTTTGAGGCGGAGACCGATCAAGAGGCAGAACGGAGGGAGCTCGTGAGGAAGGGGGCAGCTCGCGGTGGTGGCTGGCGTGAAGGGGGTAAGCTCCGCGGCGGCTATGCTGGCAGAGGAAGGAGGTTAGTGATGGTTGGTGATGGTGGACATGGAGGTTGAGGGGCTAGAGGTTGATGATGGTGGAGTTGAGGGGAAGGGAGCGGCGGTAATGGTGGCTTATGAGGATGAAGGCCGCGGGTGAGGGAGTGTTTGAGTGGTGATGATGGTGGCCTTGCGGTGGAAGGGAAGGGAGTAGGAGTGGTGATGATGGTGGCCTTGCGGTGGAAGGGAAGGGAGTAGGAGTGGTGTCCGTGGATGGTGGAGATGAAGGTGAAACCGCGGCGGTGAGGGGGGAAGAGGCCGCTGCGGTTACTTCCCTTTTCCATCTCTTTTAATATACTGAAACGTGTTAAAAAAAATCATGATTCTGTTGTTGTTGCCATATTTACCTTGCTCTTTCCTCTTACTATCTCTTAATTGGGTCACTGGAATTGTCGCTTGATACAGACTCCAAGTTGGTGGTTGAAAGAAAAACTTTCCCCCCTCTGGTATTTTTTCGGTTCCCTTTTATATTGAGTTTGCTCTAGTTAATTAATCGATATTCCATGCTAAGCCCATGCCTTCTGAATTGCAGGAATCCCAACTGCAATTGCTCCCCACGCCTTCAGCTGTTGATCATTCCACTTGTGATTTTTAATTGCAATTGACATGCCTGCTTGCTTGCCCATCACTTTATGCCTTTCGTGGCTTTGTTTGTGGGTGTGCAGGATATGGCGGCTGACATGGGAATGCCCAAAGCATGGCTCCCACGTTTTTCTCTTTTTTTTATTTGGACAGCAATGTAAAAAAACTTGAACTTGGGTTTGTAACTGAAAAACATACCTGGACTGGGCTAGCGCTAATGGACAAAAACATAAAAATGCAATGAACTGAACTTTTTTTTTTGTTTTAATTTTTGGGAATAAACGAACAAAAACTTTTTTCACATGTTTCTCAAAAGAAAACGATGAAATAATTATAAATGAAATATGCAAATTTTGGACTTTATCTAATGGGCCGGACAAAAATCGGGTGTTCACAGTTGCCCCTCTTTACTCATTTCTTATAAGAGATTATGGAAAACCTAAGTTTTTACATATTATCTTCATAAGGAATAAGTAAAGACGTGAACATAGATTTTGTTCGGCAACGTATGAAATGCAACATGCAAGAAACGGACTTAAACCTTCGCGAGAAGTCACACGTAATGCTGCAATTAAAATGTAAAAACAATTGGACTAACTTGACATAAATCCACAAGAAATGTAAAAATAATTGGGCTAATTGGAAATTTACAAAGCCTTACGACTAACTGGACACGGGTCAACAGGTGACAGAAAATTAAAAGCAATGGTGGCTGGAAATTAAAATGGCAATCTGAGGCCGACTGAAAAGTAAATGGTGGCAATCTGAGGCCGACGAGAAATGTAAATTGGCAATCTGAGGCCGACTGAAAAATGAATTGGCAATCTGAGACCGACTGGAAATTAAAATGGCAATCTGAGGCCGACTGAAAAGTAAATGGTGGCAATCTGAGGCCGACAAGAAATGTAAATTGGCAATCTGAGACCGACTGAAAAATGAATTGGCAATCTGAGGCCGACTGAAAAAGTAAATTGGAAATCTGAAGCCAACTGAAAAAGTAAATTGGCAATCTGAGGCCGACTGGAAAGGTGAATTGGTGGCAATCTGAGGCCGACAAGAATAAATTGGCAATCTGAGGCCGACTAAAAATGTAAATGGCAATCTGAGGCCGACATGAAACGTGAATTGGCATCTATGGCCGACTGAAAAGCAAAATTGGCAATCTGAGGCCGACAAGAAATGTAAAATTGTGGCAAACTGGGGCCGACTGAAGAGGTAACTGGCAATCTGAGGCCGACTGAAAAAGTAAATGCTGACTTAGAAAACAACGATTTTCCATTTTTTTCAAAGTTATATTCAAAAAGTCATGAATTTCACATTCTTGAAAACTAATCGTAATCAAATCGAGCAAGCCTCGAGGAAGACTTTAACCGATCAAACTCAATAGTTCTTCCATTTGACTTTCTGGCATAACTAAGACTTTCTTTTCTTCTCTTTTATGACCTTGCTCATTTCTTCTCTTCTTCTTCTTCCTTTTTCAGAATAATGAATACACTTCAGCCCGGCTTAATTGGATCGTGACGCTAGTTATCGATGTATTGCTGTAAACATTATTAGATTGTATAATTGAAGCTTAAATTTATCCTACTTGAGACACCATGAATAAACATGCATTCAAAAAGAAAGTGAAGGGATCAACTGAATGGACGTTTTCATTACTTGGTGTTTTGGATGACAAAATGCTTTGAACCGCATAAATGCAAAAATAAAATTTTGGGAGACACAAAATTTTGCCCCAGTTTAGGTTCTTTGTGGCTCAATCAATAGACTTCTTACAGCAATTTTAACATCATAACAATGAGATCCGACGACATATCTTCAAATCCCTTTCTCAAAATTGCCCCAGTATGGATACTCTGCAACTCCATCAATCAACTTCTTTGCCGCAAATTGAAAATGCTAGCCCTGATATCTGATGATATAACTCCGAACCTTTTTCTTTCCAAAAATTGCCCCAGTTTCAGCCCTTATCTGCTTGATTTGCTGGACTATCAAGAGTTGCCCAGGCCACCGCCAAATAAGATGCTTATCTTTTCTGCTCTAACTTTTGCCTAGGCCGCTCTTTTGAGTTTTTAACCTAGCGAGCCGTCCTTTTCTTTCTTTCTCTCTTTTGTTTTACCTTATCTTTTGCTTAGGCCGCTCTTTCGAGTTTTCGACCTAACGGGCTTTTCTTTCTGCTTTGCCCTAGCTTTTGCTTAGGTCGCTCTTCGAGTTTTCGACCTAACGGGCTTTCTTTCTGCTTTGCCCTAACTTTTGCTTAGGTCGCTCTTTCGAGTTTTCAACCTAACGGGCTTTTCAAGCATCCTTTCAGGCATAAAATCTTTTAACTGCATCACTGTTGATTGGTTTAGGCAATTCCTGGCCCTCCACGTTTTGCAAAATCAATGCTCCACCTGAGAATGCTTGCTTGACAATGTAAGGTCCTTCATAACTCGGAGCCCACTTACCTCGTGCGTCTTCTTGATTGGGGAGAATTTTCTTCAGAACCAAATCCCCTGGATAAAAATCTCTAGGGCGAACTCTCTTGTTAAAAGCTCTAGCCATCCTACTTTGGTACAACTGACCATGACAAATAGCTGCAAGTCTCTTCTCTTCAATCATGTTCAGCTGCTCATATCGAGCTTTTACCCATTCAGATTCTTCCAACTCAGCCTCCATTAAAACTCTGAGCGAAGGGATTTCAACCTCTATAGGGGATACAGCTTCCATTCCATAAACCAACGAGAATGGCGTTGTTCCGGTGCTTGACCGTATGTTGGTACGATACGCATGCAAGGCATATGGCAGCATTTCACGCCAGTCTTTGTAGTTCACCACCATTTTGGCAATGATTTTCTTGATATTCTTATTCGCAGCCTCCACTGCGCCGTTCATTTGAGGCCTATAAGGAGCTGAGTTATGATGCTTGATCTTGAAAGTCTCAAAGAATTTTTGAACCTCGGCACCATTGAGATTAGGAGCGTTGTCCGTGATGATCCTTTCTGGAATTCCGTATCTGCAGATGATATCCTTTTTGATGAACCTGAGGAACACCTTCTGTGTGATGTTAGTATATGAAGCAGCTTCCACCCATTTAGTGAAATAGTCTATCGCCACTAAAATGAAACGATGACCATTAGATGCTTTGGGATTAATCGGGCCTATGACATCCATGCCCCACATTGAGAAGGGCCAAGGAGATACCATGTTGTGCAATGGAACTGGGGGAGCATTGACTCGGTCTGCATATGCTTGGCATTTGTGGCACTTTCGAACATAATTGATACAGTCATTCTCCATGGTGGACCAGTAATAGCCGCTTCTTAGGATTTTTCGCGCCATCATGTGCCCATTAGCATGAGTCCCACAAATTCCTTCATGAATTTCAGCTATGATTATTCGAGCTTCATGAGCATCCACACATCTAAGAAGGGTGGTGTCATAATTCCTCTTGTAAAGGATTTCACCATTTAGGAAAAAGGCTAAAGCTAGTCTTCGAATTGTCTTTTTATCCACTTCATTTGCACCTGCTGGGTATTCTCTTTTTTGAACGTACTGTTTGATGTCATGATACCATGGTAGTCCGTCCGGCTCAGTCTCCACATTGTCACAATACACCGGTTCACCTTGTACTTCTATATGAATGGGTTGGACATTAGCATGGACCTCCAACTTAGTCATTACGGCCAAGGTCGCCAAAGCGTCAGCGAACTGATTCTTGTCTCGAGTTAAGTGAGAGAACGATATATCATCAAAGCGCTCAATTAATTGAGACAAGTACTTTTGATAAGGTACCAGTTTTGGATCTTTTGTACGCCACTCTCCGCTAACTTGATAGATTATGAGTGCAGAGTCTCCAAACACCTTCAGTTCTTTGATTCCCAAGTCAATCGCGACCTGCAAGCCATTTGCACACGCTTCATATTCTGCCATGTTGTTGGTACATTCAAAGTCTAGTTTGATTTAAACTGGATACTGTTTCCCAACTGGTGAGACTACCACAGCTCCTATTCCACATCCATTCATATTGGCAGCTCCATCGAAGTACATCCTCCAACCATTCTCCTTTTCCTCATCTTCTCTTTCTAATGCCAACACTTTAAGATCAGGGAATTCAAACATGGTGGATTGAACATCTTTTAAAGGGTTTTCGGCTAGATGATCAGCAATCGCGCTTCCCTTGATGGACTTTTGAGTAACATATTTGATATCAAATTCAGACAGCATCACTTGCCACTTTGACATTCTCAATGACACGTGAGGGCTATCAAATATGTACCTCAATGGATCCATTCGAGAGATTAACCAAGTGGTGTAATACAACATATACTGTCTCAACCTCTTGGAAGCTCATACTAGTGCACAACAGGTCCTCTCAATCGCAAGATAGCGAGATTCACAATCATTAAACTTCTTGCTCAAATAATAAATTGCCTGTTCTTTCTTTCCGGACTCATCATATTGCCCCAACATTGCCCCAAGTGAAGTGGGTAACACTGTAAGATATAATATCAAAGGACGGCCTGGTGTAGGAGGAATCAAAACTGGAGGTTTCATTAGATAAGCCTTTATTTTATCAAAGGCTTCTTGGCATTCTTCATTCCATTCTCCAGGTTGATGCTTTCGCAGCAACTTGAATATAGGTTCACAAGTACTAGTCAGATTAGCGATAAATCGAGCAATGTAGTTGAGCCTCCCAAGAAAACTTCTCACTTCTTTTTCAGTTCGGGGAGCTGTCATTTCTTGGATTGCCTTCACTTTATCCGAATCTACCTTTATCCCTTCTCTGCTGACAATGAACCCAAGTAATTTCCTCGTGGAAGCTCCAAAAACACATTTATTCGGGTTCAGCCGTAACTTATACTTCCTGAGTCTTTCAAATAGTTTTCGCAAAACTGCCACGTGACTTTCTCCCTCTTTAGACTTAGCGACCACGTCATCAACATACACCTCGATCTCCTTGTGCATCATGTCATGGAAGAGTGCCACCATGGCACGTTGATAGGTAGCACCGGCATTCTTCAACCCGAATGGCATGACTGTGTAGCAAAATGTTCCCCACGGAGTTATGAACGTAGTTTTTCCCTTGTCATGAATATCCATGGGAATCTGATTATATCCAGAGTACCCATCCATAAATGAGAATCGGTGATTTCTGGCCGTATTATCAACAAGAACATCAATGTGAGGGAGTGGAAAATCATCTTTCGGGCTAGCTTTGTTTAGATCTCGGTAATCTACACACATTCGAACTTTTCCATCTTTCTTAGGCACAGGAACAATGTTAGCTACCCAATCAGTGTGTCTTGATACCTCCAAAAATCCAGCCTCTAATTGTTTAGTCACTTCTTCCTTTATCTTTAATGACATGTCAGGCCGCATTCTTCTCAACTTCTGCTTTTTCGGCTCGGCTTCCGGATACAAAGGAATCTTGTGCGAAGCGATCTCTGGGTCCAATCCTGGCATATCACGGTAAGACCATGCAAAGACATCCATGTATTCTTCAAACAAAGCAATCATCTCTGTTCGTTCAGGGTTTTCCACTATTTTCAGCTCCTTCTTTTCTTCTTCAGTGCCCATGTTAATCATCTCGACTTCCTCATTGTCTAAGTCAAACCCCTTTTCTGTATGCTCCAACAGACTTGCAAACTGCCCAATAGCTTCTTCATCCTCCTCAGATTCAAAGCTATCACAGTCAAATGCAGCAAGAGAATCGATTGATGAGCATTCAAAGTTCCTTTCATGTGGCAAAATGTTCATAGTATTTAGGTCCCTGGAAAGCATTTGTGGGGGTTGGAATGCTAAAATAGATAGCGAATAAAACACAAATAATATAGGAAAATGCCAATCAATGGTTCGAGTAATGGTGATAAGGATAAAAAGGAAACAAAAGAAAAGAGGTTGAAATAAAGAAAATGGAAGACTCGAAGAAATATAAAAATTACTGGATAACCATGCAAATTCATTCAAATGATGTCTCAAAGTAGCATACATAAAAGCAAGAACAATTAATACAATCCCAAATAATTACTTCGAAGCAATAACATCAATCAATGGTTCGGCTGTCCAATTCATCAGCATCTCCTTGCTGTTGGCAGCATAAGCATTGCTGCTTTCTTCAAGCTTCTTAACGTCCACCATATTGATGGTTGGACAACAGCTAGAGACACCACCTTCTTCAGCCACAATCACTTCAGCTGGGTAAGGAAATGTCTCTTTCAGATGAGGGATTGATTTCTTTTGCTCAAAAGTCATAGTCTTGATCTGTTCCTCCAATGATGCCTCATACCCTAAACCAAATCGGTTTCGTTTCTCCAAAATATGCAGGGGTATTTTGATACCCTGTAGTCGTGACCCTAGCCCTCTGCCATGAAGATAACCATTTTTGGTCATGATATGAGCCACTACCTGATTGACCTCTCGCCTTGGGAACTCATTTTGTTCTTGCTTCAGCCCTACCACCTCCAGACTGTGCCATAAACTATCTTCCACTAACTCCACATTTTCAACATACGGAAGTGTGACTGGTTTGGATACTATGATCTCCTTCTCTCCATGGATTGTGATGACTGAACCATTCTCAATATACTTAACTTTTTGGTGCAGAGTTGAAGGAACGGCACCCACATTGTTAATCCATGGTCTTCCCAGCAGCATATTGTAATCAGACTCAATCTCCATCACTTGGAATAAAACCTCGAATCAGCTTGGGCTGATTTCCAATGGCAACACTATTTCCCCAAGGATGTTTTTCTTTGCTCCATCAAAAGCTCTCACGATCATCACTTGCGGTGAGATATCGTCTTTGCTCATTGACAAGTAGCTCAAGGTTGACGCCGGCAAGACATTTAATCCTGACCCTCCGTCAATGAGAACCTTGGGCACTATATAGCCCTTGCTTTTAAGGGTTATATACAGTGCTCGTGGGTTGGCCCGTGATATGATCTCTTTGTTTGAGAAAGTGATTATATTGACACGTTTTACCGGATCCACCATATTTACCATATTCTCCAATGAGACATCTGGTTTCACATAAGCGTCTTTCAAGACCTTTAACACCGCCTTTTGATGAGATTCGGATGACAAAATTAGTGAAAACAGGGAGATTCTAGCAGGAGTCTTTTTCAATTGCTCCAGTATGTCATACTCACTTTGCTTCATGATTTTCAGGAATTCCTCTTCTTCATTTTCTTCTCTTCCTTTTCTTTCCGCACCAAGACTCTTTCCCACGTTCTCTTCCTCGATGAGCTTTCCTTTTTCCAGCTCTCCGGGTCCATAAATCCTTCCACTTCTTGTGATTCCTTTTACTTCCAAAACTTCATTCTTTGCCCCACCTACTTGGGCCCTTGAAGTCTCCCCTACTACCTTGGCTTCATAATTCCAGGGCACCGCATGCGTATTCTCGTAACTGAATGGTGTTGGCTTCTTCACGGTGATCACCACTTTCTCTGGTTTCGGAGCTTGGTTCAGTGGAGGGACGCGGAGTACGAAGCGATCAATCACGTTTACCCCTTTAGGGAGATTCGACTTCTTTTTCACCTGAATCACGCCCAGGTCGAGTAATTCTTGTACTCGAGCTTTAAAACCCCAACAACTTTCTATATCATGACCAAAACCTCCAGAGTGGTATATGCAGCTCGACTTTATGTCATCTTTCTCATTTCCCTCCATTGCAAGAGCAGGCACTGTAGTGTTATAGCCAGCCTTCTTCAAACCGATGAAAATTTTCCCCATGGGTGTTCTGAGACTCAACACCTCCTTAATCAGGGGTTCCTCTACTTCCAAAGCATTTATCCGACTTCCTCCTTCATGGTTTGGAATTGGGTTATTAACAATATCTGGCTTTGAATCTTCCTGAAGGTCTAACCTCCCACAAGCGACTAGTTTCCTCACCGCGGTCTTGAACCCTTCACAATCTTCAATGGAATGCCCTGCTATGTCCATGTGGTATTTACAAGTAAGGTTCGGGTTGTACCAAGCTGGGTATGGTGGGTCTAATGGGCGTACAGGGTAGGCTGCAATCAGATGAGCCTCTACTAATCTTTGGAAAAGGTCAGTGTTTGAAATAGACAGCTTCAGGAAAGGTGGAAGGTTAGGGAATCGGTTTTGATTCGATTCGAAATTTGGTCGTGGTATCGGAGTATTTGGGTAAGTCCGTAGTGTGCGGTAGGATATGTAGGACGCGTCTTGTTTGGTATGGCCGTATGTGAATGTTATTAACTTGAGGCTGATGGTATGGGGTAGTGTTTGAGGTAGATGGGTAACAGGGATTAGGGGTTTGGTGTGAAGTCATTTGGAGCTGTGGACGTGTTGATGCATACTTAGGGACAAAGGATTGCTGACCATGGACATAGTTCACATCTGTCTCTTTCTTCTTGGGCAGGAAACTTTTTCTTGTGTCTTCATTGTTCATGGGAAGTTTGCCAGCCTTAGCCAAACTTTCAATCCTTTTTCCAGCAGTTATTAACTCAGAGAAATCCTTATATGCTGCTCCTGCCATTGCTCCGATATAAGGGGATCCCAAGGTTCCTAAAAAGTAAGAATACATCTCAGTTGGGATAAGCGGAGGTTGAACTTGGGCAGCGAAGGCTCTCCATCTTTGAGCGTATTGCTTAAAGGATTCATCTTTCTTTTTCTGCATGGAGCTTAATTGCTCCCGTGTAGGTGCCACATCAAGATTAAATTTGTATTGGCTCATGAACAAGTCAGCCAATTCTCCCCAACAGGAAATCTTTGCATGATCTAATTGGATATACCATTCTAGAGCCGGTCCGGTCAAACTCTCGTGGAAAAAGCTAATGAGAAACTTTTCATCCTTGGACCAGATTGACATCTTGGTGCAGTAACTCTTTAAATGGAAGAGTGGGTTGCCAGTTCCGTCATATTTCGAAAAATCCGGAACTTTAAAGTCCTTGGGGACAACCGCGCTAATAGGAGGACAAAGTTGTTCAATCTCCATGTAACCATAATTGTTTGGTCTTTGGATTGCCTTAATTTGTTCCTGGATTTTCTCCATCCACTCTTCTCTCAACTTGTCCTTTTCTGTTTCTGTACGATTGTTCCCCGAGGAAGAAAATTGCCTGGGAATGACAACCGGAGGCTGCTCCCAAATGTGGGTAACATGCCCATGCCCTTCAGCGTTTGTATTCTCCACAGCATGATATGCTTCTCCAATGGGAATAGTAGTTGGTATTGTCGGTGGTGGTTGATCATGGGGATTATCATTTGTCCCTTGCGTGACATTCAGAGCTGCATCCGATACCACAGGTATGGTTATCGTTGTAGCACTTGGTTGTACACCTACCGGCATACCCAATTGGTGCTGGTCTTGGTGGCCTCTCAATAAGTCAATTGACTCCATCATAACTCGCATCATCTCTTCCATTCTTCCCTGGTTATTTGACAACTCGTTCAGTTTTCCTCTTACTGCGTCAACTTCCATGCTTAAGTTTCTCCCCGGTTCAGGAGTAACTATAGCTGAGGTGGTTACAGCTGAAATAGTTCTCCCTGATTCAGAAGCAACTACAGACGGAAGGGTCCTCCCTGATTTAGTGTTTTCGCCGGCCATCTTGGTTCGAGCTCTAGTGTTGTGAACACGAGTTAGATCGGTATCCTCTTTCCTCGGGCGCCCAATGGTTGCAAGGTTTTATTTTCTCTTTCCTTCACAATCAAAACATCAAAACTTAATTTTTATTTTTTTCATTTCATTTTTTTTTATTAACAGATAAAGGTGAACAAAAATCATTAAGAGTTCTTTGTGCAAATAAGAATGTCCCGCCCCCGTTCGTATGGGTATACCACCCTATAAGTCAAGGTGCGGTTAATAGCAAATCTCTAGGGAGGAATTGCTCCTCTATAGATGCTATACAATGGACACTAGCAATGCAGTTCTTCTTTTCTTCGTGACTAAGCTTCTCACTTCCTTGCACAAGGATAAGCAACCTCAAGGCAAGGAAAGTGATTGATTGCTTTCTAGGGGAACATCTGATCCTCTACAGAAAGTATCGAGCATACTGCAAATGTCTTGATTAGTAACACGAACATGGAGAATTTCATTTATTTCAAGGCAAAGCTTTGAGTACAAATCATTCCGGAATGTGCCGACAAAGAAACGATTACATCAAAAGGATTTTTGGTGGTTACATCAAAAGTTTCATCTTCTTCTTCCTAAGATTTTTAGCAACACTCTCACATGAATCCATGAACTCTACCACTTCTTGAGGTAACTTGAATGGAGGCATCTTACTGATTTGCTCGCTGGCCTTTTCAAATCGATAAAGAAAGTTTGGAATGTAATGACTCAACTCGCTAGTTAGCTTTCCATATTCTTCTTTCCACTCAAGGGCCTTTTCTCTCCATGATTTTCCAAATTCAGTCGCATCAACAAACATGTCATGATATTGGTTTCTTTGATGTCCATCCACTTAACAAAGATCATGTTTTGTTTGTGCCAACATTGTTGACAAGTGCTCCACTCGCTCTTCTAGTTCCTTCCTCTTGTCCTTCTCTTTGTTGACCTCCATTTTTAGGCTGTATATGTGTTTATCTCGCTTGCTGACCTCCAATTCTACTCTTTCCACCATGCGATTTTTCTTGTTAACCTCTTTCTCCAACTGATTCTTTTCTTTTACAAGCTTGTGGAGTCCTCCTTCTAACTCTTGGATCTTGGCCAGGTGCATGCTTGATATTTTCTCTTTACCTTTTCTAGACTTGGTAATTTCTGCTGCTTCGATGCATTCGTCTTTCAGGGCCTCAATTTCCTTAGCCATTTTCTCGCATCGGCTTTGAAGGATGGTGTTCTTTAGATCAGCTGCTTCCTTTTTCTCTTCCAAGAATCGCATTTGTGCCTTCATTATCTCTACCTGAGATGTTGACGGAGGTGTTTCTAGGGTTTTCACAGGAGTTGAGCTGATTGGAATATCTTCGAGCTTCCCAATTCTTGCTTTTCTCCATTCTTTGTATTCTTGAGAGGAGGTTAGTCGTTGTTGCCCGAGTTCCTTTCTTCCTAGGATCTTGACACTGTCCCATGCCATCCTAATTCTCTTTTCTCGCTCTACAGTGCTTTTATCCTTTTGATACAAGAAGCTAAACCCTTCAAGTTGCTTTTCTCGTGGCTTTGTTTGAGTCCAATGAAGTTGTCTGAGTACTAATGCAGGTGTATAGGAGATACATCCCCTTGGACCCATCAAAGGAACATTGTGAAAGTCACCACAACTATATATAACATTTTCTCCGTGGTACCAAGGGCAGACCCACTTGAAAGAATCTGACTGAATCTCTGAGAACTCCTTTTTCCAAGCTGGTGCTTCTTTCTGGTTTATCTGTATATGATGGAAGCTTCCCAATGGATCAGGAAAGAGGCCCATGCGGTTATTGGCATATGCGTGGGTCATAAACCAGACATATAGCATTGGCAAACAACACCGTAGCCTACCACCATTTTTCTTGAGGCAAACTCCCAAGGAAAGAAAAGTATCTGCCAGTATTGCTGGAATAGGATTCATGCCTTGTGTCTCAAATTTGAAAAACACATCCATGGCTGCTTGATCAATAATGTCTGGTGAGAACGGGAATAGGACTAATCCATAAATAGTCAGTGCTAATGTTCGATTGAAGCAGTCCCAATTTCCTTGTCTTGCCAATGCTTGCAAATGAGTCTCCAGAAAACTTCTCTTGATTCCTTGAGTGGACCCCTTTACTTCAATTCCCATTCGGTTTGCTTCAACTCCGATGGTTTTGGCAATCTTTTCTTTACCAACATAATGCCCTTGATAGAGATACACACTAGATTTTTCTCGAATTGGTAGCCTTGTCATGACCATGTATTCTTCTATGGTTGGCATCGCATCGAGATTAGGCAACTCAAAACAGCCAAGAGAGGGATTCCAAAACTGGGAGAGAGCACTTAATGCGGGTGCTTCTACTGGGATAAGTAACAAGTCCAATATACGTCCATATGTATCTTTGAAAGATGACCGGACTTCATGAGGCATCAACTGAATCATTTTCTTTACTTGCTCTAGCTCATTATTAGTCACTGTAACTATCATATGCATTGCTAGTGTTCATTTGTGATGCTTCCATTTGCTTTGAACTAATGATGATTCTTGCTTTATTGACAATCAAAGGCGACTCTGGAAAATGATAAGATAAATGAGTAAAATAATAAAATGAAGAGAAATGTAAAAATGCATACTCTTATTGAGAATATGATGATGCACAAGTCCATGAGAAATGAATGAATATGGCAATTAGCGGAATGCTTATCTACATCATGTATGCCTAGACACCTAAACGTACAAGGCATGGCCAAGTTATGAGATGATGAAATAGCTGATGCTATGTGATGATGTTTTGATGCAAGATTGACTAATAAAGCGTAAAGAAGTGTAAAGTAAAAGGATGAAAGAAGCATGCTCCCATTGTCCTGGAGGGTTGAACTTAATAGATGGGGAGTTCAAAGGCCAAAACCCTAATTTGGGTGGTTGCTACGTTCAACTAGGCGTGCGTACACTCATGGTGGATCTAGACTTCTAATTGTCATGGTTCCCAAATTGCCCCTGTCCATGGGACAAGGATCCGACTTTCGAACCAACCACAAGTAGGGATGAACCCTCTCAATATGATTGACCCATAAAGTCGAGAATAACTGAGTGGTGTCTCAACAACTATCAGGTGAGCATGAAGCCCCTCATGACAATGTCAAGAAACCCCCTATCCTTGGTTCGCACAGGCTCGGGTATAGAGCCCCAAAAAAGTGTGTGAGATAGGTGATTGTGAAGTGTGTGCAGGGAGCATACAAACCTTTCAATCCTAAAACCACATACACTCCTGCAAAATAAAATACAAACAACAGATACATACAGAACAACAATTGTCATCTACCCTAAGGTTTTAACAAATTAAGTTGACACTAATACACGAAATACAAATCTCTATAAAGTAATAGAGTATATAAAAAAAACTGTACAAAATAAGATAAGAAAACAAAAGCATAAAGAAAAACAAAACAAAAGGCTGTATTTAATTTGCACAACTAACTAAAAATAGGCCTGACTCTCTTGGGGTCCCCAGTGGAGTCGCCATCTGTCGCAACCGGGATCGCGACGGGGACGGCGAATTTAAGAAAAAAGAATTTTCATTTTTTTTGAAAATTAATGGAGTCGCCACCAAGTTTATTAAAATTGGGAAAACGTTGGAAAAACCCATTTATTTCGAAAGATGATCTTTGAAACCAGATTATGAGTTCGGGAGTCGGTTATGCATAGGGAAGGGTATGAATTTAATCGTGACGCACTTCTAATACACCCGCCCCAGACGATACCTTAGTGAATTGTGCAAATTAATTAATAGCCTTCAAAATCCCTATTTAAATAAAGAAAAACTATGCAAAATATTTACAAATCAAATGAACAATTTATGAAAATTTAATTTTGGCTTGACAGGGATCACCTGCTCCTACGTATCCCCTGGTGCAATAGGGAACTCAAAGTCACGTAGTTCTGTATAAAATGATTCTGAGTTGATGGATTTTAATCATCAAGAAAAGAATTGGCACAAGATATGCAAAATCGGTTATTGCACGGAACCCAAGTTGACACTGGGCCACTCAACGAATTCCCATGATTTAAATAGCAATGACGGTAATATCTGCTAATCATCGTTATTGACCATTACACGGATTAATTATGGAAATCCACTTGTGCACATGGTTCAAGTCAGCACTAGGCTACTCAAAGAACCCTTATGATTCAAATAGCGATGAAGGTAACATCTGTTACTCGATCACCATTATTGATCATTGCATGGATTAAAAAGATAATATTTTGAGATTTGCTTTTTATTGATGAAAGAAAAAGAAATTTAAATTACATTGAAATCCATATTCCTTTTAAAACTCATTTTTAAACAAACTCCGGTTTTTTTCTCAAGGTTTAAGTTAGCATTTAGCTACTCAATAAACCCTTATGACTCAATAACAATAAAGATAACATTGGTTACTCAATTATTATCATTGATCATTTCGCGAATTAAAACTTTTTTGAGAGAAAATATATATTTTTATTCTAAACAACCACCAATTTCAATTATGAATTAATAAAATAGTTTCTTTAAAAAAAAACTTAAAAAAAAAAAAACAGAAGGAGCAAACGAAAAAAAACTCTTAACATTTTCACTTTATTTTTTTAGTTTTAATTAGCATATAAAGAGACAAAACGAATTGATGGACAATGAAAACACCTATATAACTACTTGGAATAAAAAACAAAACTCTTAATTAAAATAAAACGAAACAGACATGCAAGTACCTCTCTCTTTATTTTAAAGGAAATTGATACAACCACACAAAATAAAAAAGGAAAATAAAGAACATAAAAAAAAATAAATAAAAGAAAAAGAATTCAGACTCTACAGGGATTGACTTGTCTTTATTTTCTGTGAAAAACCGAAACTACTCATATGTGCTTCAAGACTCAACTCTCAGGAATTAAAAAAAAGTTAAGATTCTTGAGAAGTTTTTTTTTTTTAAAAAAAACAAAGGGTTCCTTTTCTGGTGAAGGTTCTCGTTGGTTTAGTGGACTACCCCTTTTTCTAATACACAAGCACACCCTGAGACACAAAACAATCTCTCACTTTCACGGACCCACTCACACTAACACACACATATTTGCCTATCTCTCACACATCACGCACTAAAAGAAAAAAAAAGAGAAACAGAGAGTAAGAGGGGAAGAGAGATCGGGACGCAAGGAGAGAGAGAGATGGGGGAAGCGGCCTAGAGAGAGAAAGGGGAAGGAGAGAAGAAGGGCGCGGTCGTGCAGGGGAGGAAGCCGCGGTCCTCAGGCGACGGCAAAGGAGGGAAGGAAAAGGGCTGGCGCCGACGCGACCAAGAGAGGCCGCAAGCGGTGGGGCTTCGCGACGGTGCAGATCAGCTCGGTCGAATGAGCGCTGGAGGCTGACCTGTTCGCTGGCGACGGAGGAAGGAGGTTGGCACGCTGGGAGGACGAAACCGAGGTTGACGGTGGGGGTGCTGGGCTTTGAGGCGGAGACCGATCAAGAGGCAGAACGGAGGGAGCTCGTGAGGAAGGGGGCAGCTCGCGGTGGTGGCTGGCGTGAAGGGGGTAAGCTCCGCGGCGGCTATGCTGGCAGAGGAAGGAGGTTAGTGATGGTTGGTGATGGTGGACATGGAGGTTGAGGGGCTAGAGGTTGATGATGGTGGAGTTGAGGGGAAGGGAGCGGCGGTAATGGTGGCTTATGAGGATGAAGGCCGCGGGTGAGGGAGTGTTTGAGTGGTGATGATGGTGGCCTTGCGGTGGAAGGGAAGGGAGTAGGAGTGGTGATGATGGTGGCCTTGCGGTGGAAGGGAAGGGAGTAGGAGTGGTGTCCGTGGATGGTGGAGATGAAGGTGAAACCGCGGCGGTGAGGGGGGAAGAGGCCGCTGCGGTTACTTCCCTTTTCCATCTCTTTTAATATACTGAAACGTGTTAAAAAAAATCATGATTCTGTTGTTGTTGCCATATTTACCTTGCTCTTTCCTCTTACTATCTCTTAATTGGGTCACTGGAATTGTCGCTTGATACAGACTCCAAGTTGGTGGTTGAAAGAAAAACTTTCCCCCCTCTGGCATTTTTTCGGTTCCCTTTTATATTGAGTTTGCTCTAGTTAATTAATCGATATTCCATGCTAAGCCCATGCCTTCTGAATTGCAGGAATCCCAACTGCAATTGCTCCCCACGCCTTCAGCTGTTGATCATTCCACTTGTGATTTTTAATTGCAATTGACATGCCTGCTTGCTTGCCCATCACTTTGCGTTCCTTTCGTGGCTTTGTTTGTGGGTGTGCAGGATATGGCGGCTGACATGGGAATGCCCAAAGCATGGCTCCCACGTTTTTCTCTTTTTTTTATTTGGACAGCAATGTAAAAAAACTTGAACTTGGGTTTGTAACTGAAAAACATACCTGGACTGGGCTAGCGCTAATGGACAAAAACATAAAAATGCAATGAACTGAACTTTTTTTTTTTGTTTTAATTTTTGGGAATAAACGAACAAAAACTTTTTTTTCACATGTTTCTCAAAAGAAAACGATGAAATAATTATAAATGAAATATGTAAATTTTGGACTTTATCTAATGGGCCGGACAAAAACTGGGTGTTCACAGCATAAGACTTGATAGTATAAGGTCTGATAAAATTTTAATACTATACTGTTTTTACTATAACATTGCATAAGATATTTAATTTTATATTTAGTAGTATCATATTATTTATTTACAAATAATTCTAATACCTTAATTAAATATTAAATAAAATCAAATAATAATAAAATAGGATTTTTTATTATATAATTTTCAAATATTATATTTATGTAAATATTTACCAATTAAAATTTAATTTTTATTAAATGATATTATTTATTTAAATATTTTATAATTATTTATTATTTCAATAATATATATAAATAAAAATAATATTTTATATATTTGAATATTTTATATTTTTAATCATGATTATTTAAGTTTAAGTTGCTGATTGTTACTTTATATATTACATATTATTTATATATTTTATTAGTTAATAATTTATAATTTTATATTATATATTTTTTATTTAAAATATTTATTTGTTATTAACTATTTATTATTTTATTTTATTTATTGCTTATCAATCATATTTTTTTTTTAATTTTATTATATATAGCTAAACTGATATTATATATATTTTTTATTTATTTTATTATAAAATAATTTTATTAAAATTTATTTTTATTTTTATTATTTTATATTATTATTATTTACTTAAGAATTATTTTATTTTAATAAAATATTTTTTAAAAAAAATTTTAATATTAAAACTAATCAGGCCTAATATGACCTTCCCATGCTATATTGAATTATACAGCATTTTAACGTATAAGATTATATAATACATTGTCTGTACTAAATAACAGATAATGACATAAAATATAGTATTAGTTTATATTATCATACCTAATATAGCTTACCAAAAAGTTGCTTAGTATCTCAACCTTTTTTCTTTTTTTTTATGGTCTCGTTAGTATCTCAGCATTATATGCACGTGTCTTAATGTGTTCCTTTTTCTTGTTTTGGTCTGAAATGTGTTCTTTTTTGTCATGACTACATATGCGTGCAATTGTTTGGACAACACACATATATAAAGTAATAATCAGATAACAAAGTTATTGAGCCCATCATTAGAGGCCCAAAAGTATATTTTGGGTTGGGCCATTACATTCTCTAATCTCTTCTTTTAATTCCCCCTGACTAAAAAAAAAGTCAACATCTTTTTTATTGGGGTCAAGAAGCGACATTATTCAGCACCCTCCTCTCAGCACAGGTTAGGTTTCAACCCAAAAAACAAAAACGAAAGCACAGGTTAGGTTCTAGGCCAAAAACAAAGAAAAAGCACCCATCATTCACTCTTCTTCGTTGCCATTCTCTTCGCGCTTCTTCTTTTTTTTTTTTTTTTATATTTTTCGTCTTATGTTGAATCATTGATAGGGTGCTGGTTGGGCAACTAGTGTGGGGTTGGCATAGTTTTGAGTTAGGAGACAATGGTTCAATTTTTATGTTAAAATAAGAGGAAAAAATTGGGGGCAAGGAGTTGTAGAACATGGTGGTGATCGTAGAAGTAGCAATGTGATAAGAAGAAAAATTGGGGGCAAGGAGTTGTAGGACAAGGTCTCTATTATGTTTCTAATTTACATCACTAGCCTTGAATAAGGTTTTAATTGGTCATCTCATCCAGACCTCGTAGGTCTTTCGTATAGTGCAATGTTTACTTTGAAAAAGAGAAAGTAGCAACAACCCTTATAATATATTACAGTTTTGTAGTTACATTGCATATGATATTCTTTGAACTATAAAGTACAAGCTTGAATTGCCAAACGAGAGTTCCAATATAGCATCTAACACTAAGTAATCATTCTTACATTATTATTCCGGTACATAGAGCAGTAGCTGTTTCGAAGTGCACACTGTGATTTTTTCCTATAATTTTAGGTGCAAGAGTGGGTTACATTGTGACCTTATGACTTCAATACTTTGAGGAGACTTAATTTTTCTTAGGATGTATGGCATACCAGGTCTGAATAAAAGTGAGGATTAATGCTAACAATGCAGCCAAAAAGGCAATCAGTGACCACGGGGTATTGAAATAAGTATCGAGTAACTCGGCTAACCAAGTCTTCCATCTATTTTTGCAATGCTTTTCGATTTGATACTTGACTTCAATAAAGTTCTTGCTATAGGCCACATAATCACTTCTTATGTAATGGAACATTTTAGTTGGCAAGTCATTGCCTATTTCATTAATTGTTTTGGCCACTTCTTCGTCACTCCCGAGCAAGTTTTGTAATGCACCAGCTAATCTGAGCTCCTTGACATCTTCGGCATTATCAATCAAGGAATCCAAGAAGCAAAACCAGGAGCAGGAATCAAAGTTGTTATGAAAATCTGGACACATCTCATATGCGATCTTGTTTCGAAAAGAATAAGGCGTGTTATCACTAAATACAGAGACAGGAAGCCTCAATTCTCCGCTAAACCACCCAGAGGCAAAAGAGATGTTACGCGATCCCCGTCCATAAGCAATCTTGTTTGCCCTCACCCGGATTCCCGCTTTTTTAAGATCCCGTACGTTCTTAACTGTACGGCCAAAAACAAACTCTTCTTGTTCTAGAGTAAGGGGGGTCATTTGATTGTGTTCATCACCATCATTTCCACTTTCCTCTATGTAAAGTGAGCGATCATAATCGAGTATATGAGCTGATGTAGCCACTTGGGGTGAATACACTGTTTCTCCAGCTCGCTTTGTCGCCCCCATGCTCATAAAATTGGACGCTAAATACCCCAAGTCAGCCCCCTCCTTCTTGCTCAACAGCCCCAACAATCTCATTGGAAGTTGGTTTTCTAACAATCTGATGTCTCTCCAAGTATACATCAATTGGTCAACCTTTAGCTTTAGTGCTTCCAGACGTTGATTGTCAACATTTTCCATGTAATAGAGCAAAGAACATCCATCCACAAACAACATCCAAGTTAGTTCCTCCTCGTCATCTTTGTAGCTTTCAATCACATCCTCAGTGAATAGCTTCTTCAATTCCTCAATGTTATCTTTTACAATTCTGTGCAGAAATTGGGCTGCTTCGCTGGGACTTCTGTAAGTTTGTGTACTGTATTCTCCAATATACAGGGATGTCCACCGAATTTTGAACTGCTGCCCCAACTTGAGATCTTCATTCCGATAATGGATGGGGCCGAATGATATCACCTTAGGTATGCAGTACTTAGCGAAGTTTGGATTTTTACGCAAAATAGCAGGAACCTTTTGGATCTTGGGTTTTGAGATTTGATCATCTTCAAATTTTTGCTCTGCCAGTTGAACAAGCCTTTCATCTATAGGGGTATCTGACATCCCAGCCACTGTCCAGTGGTTAAGGGTTTTGCGAAGTTTCAAAGTGCAACTAATATAATATACCCGTCGCAACAAACAATCTTTCTTTCCCTGTTTTTTTAAAGCTCAACAAATTACCTGCAACCAAAATAAATAAAGTACCTGAATGTCTATGAAGATATGAATGTATTGAGATTAACTTATTTCATACGAATTTTAGAAACTTCTGTTGCGTCAAAATGGAGTTTTCTATCAAAGTTCCGTTTGAATTCAATTCTTGAAAAACTATATGTTATAATTAATTAAATTAAGAACACATGTAATCTCATGATTTTATTTTTTGCTTTTTTAAAATGCCTACAGAAGATATAACCCTTTATGATATTTATTGGATACATTTTCTCCAACTTTTTTTTAGGCTTATATTCTCTCCTTGTTACTTTTATATTTTGAAAAAAAAAATTAATGCACATGCACTAATAGATATGTGCTATTACCTTTTTTCCTCCAAAGATATCACCAAAAGGCTTATATAAAAATTTCATACAATTTAAAAATAATTTAACATTTTATCATAACACTTTACATTGATGCATAATTTACTTTTAAAAGTATAAATAAATATCAATTATTAGATTATACTTTATACCTATTATTATCCTATTTCTTTTAAATTTAGCATGTCTCATAATCAATATAGTATTACATAACTTACTGATTAGATTAATTAAATTTAATCTCTATAAAATTAAAAATTATGTGATAAACTAAGTGTATAAATTTTGCTCTAGGAGCAAATGAATTTTCCCTCATAAAATATTTAGGGCTTGCAAACAGCCAACTTTGCACTTTGCGGAAACAAATCATTTGAACCAAACCAATAGTTTTTTCTCTTTATTGAAGAGTGATTGGTTTGTTTCAAATTAGAGAACCAAAGGAAGCTATACATCATCTGTACCACTACAATTAACTAATTAATATTTCTAATATAAAAGGCAGCACCAAGTTTTGTTCTAACTTTTCTTTGGTAGGTTACAACCCCCTAAGAAATTTTTTTTTTTAAAAAAAAAAAATTATCATGTCCAAGGATGGAATGGGAGAAGTTGAGTTTTGAACCATGATCATCCCTAAGTTAAAAAATCTATCAATACCTATGATAATATAGAATTGCTTCTTGAAATTTTTTTGCCAAATGTCCATTAATAGAAAAAATATTTTAAAAAATTACTATATTTAATTGTACTATAAAATCTTGTAACTTTTCACTAGCTATTATAAAAAAAATCTCTAAAAAAATTATTTGACTTTGAATGGGTCGGGTCAACTCGAAATATGACCCAAATCATAGTCGAAAAATGTTACGAGTCAAATTTTAAAACCCAAATTGACCAATAACCTTTGTGTTAGGCCCGACCAAGGAACAAACACCGTTGATTTTAAACTCAAATTACTTAGAAGTGCAAATTTGTGTTGATGAACTTATGAACCAAATAAGTTTATAGAAAAAAAATCTTTCTTTTTCAACAAAACTTATCATTTTTTTCCTTTCAATATCTTATTTTGTATTAAATATAACAATAATTGCTAGTATACACAAGTGAAAGTGAGCATACTCCAGCGAGTGAGAGTGAAAAAGAAATTTTTGTAAGGGCTTATATGACTATAATTATAAATAACGGCAAAACATAGTTTTTGAAATATGATTTTAGTAAAAGTCACTTCTACTTTTACGTTTAGAATCTCGGTATTGCTAGCTTTAAAAGTGATAAAATTTTTGGAGAGATAATTTCATCAGAATTACTCCATTCATAATTTTAAAATCAAAAAGGGCAAAACAAACGGTGACCGAATGCATATAGGATACAATTTTTAAAAGGAGAGCGAAAACTTGGATATAAATTTTTTAAAATGTGCAGTCACAGACATGAACAAGGGAAAAAATAAACTGACAAAGAAGCAGCTGCTGTACGGGTACCGATCTCAAGTGTTTCACTTTTGACAAAAATAAAATTTTGAATGCACTCTTTTTTTTGTTTTTTTGGGTATACCGATGTATATATAGTGAAATTAAACCAAGGATGCAAACCCATCTGTATCGAAACAAAGGAATGTAACGCAGAAGGAATCTAAAGTTGTTAAAGAAAAAGGCCTAAGAAGAAAGAACGTAACAGACAACTAACTTACCAGGTAGAAGGACTGCGAAAGGAGGAGAAGAAGGGGCCAGAAAAGTTGAGAGTTGGAGAAGTGTATGCATCTTCTAACAGGAAAGCCAATATAATTATGTTTGATTTTAAGTTAATTGATTACAAACATTGACGTACAATGTATGTGTTAGAAACGTCCCCACCAGATGCAGACGTCCTCACCTGCCCAGGTGGAAACTGCCCCAGACGGAACGTTGTGCTAGAAATGTGTCTTGTCTTTTTGCGCCACAGTCAAAAACAGTATCAAGAAAAATCTTCCTAAAATTTATACTGAAGGCACTCGTAGCTATATGAACACGGTTTGAGAGGCATCAAAAGACAATTATCAATCCAAGCTGAAAGTATTTCTTCAGCAGGACTGGTAGAAGAAGCAGAGTAAGTTTAGGAGAAAAATACCGTGTAAAATTTTTTTTAAGAGTATAGTACGAGTACATAAGGGATTTTGGGTACATTCTCTGAATTTCTATAAAACTATAAATCGTAGAAGTAGAATATTTTTTAGAGTTTGAACTTTGATTTTTTTCTCAAAATTGTAAAAGGATTTTCATGTTAAAATTTGATGTGTAGTTTTTTTTATTCATTTTTATTAATATAAGTAGTGAAAAATGGATCCCACTATGAGTGCTATTTATTGTTTTATTTATCCCTTATTTTCAATAAATTTGAACGTACTTATGCTTACATTTATAAAATATTTATTATATTTAGGGTATACTTAACTCTCTACACACATTGCATACTAAACAGTATGCTGTACACAAAAATAAGGATAAAAACTGATCAAGGTTAAGAGGTCTTTGCCACAAAATGAATAAAATAGTAATGGTTAATTTCAACATTTGAATGATTCATAGATCCGAGAAAAAAAATTCGAATAATGCAATCCCCTCACGGGAAATTAATTTCCATACGTTCTTTCCCAAATAATTTCATTATAATATGGGTCATGAGGGTATACAACTTGGACAATCCGAGTTAAGGTAAAAACGGGGCAAGTTCTTAGGTGGGTTTTGCTGAGTTTGAGAACACATGGTTCTTGTAAATAGAATGAAATTGTGGGTTAAGATTATAAATTTAAGACTGATACTTAAAAACACAAATTACTAGTTTTTATTTTCTGCCACTTCATCTCCTTCAACCTCCCTTTCCCTCTTCTAATCCTCCACCTTTGGGCCCCCCGTACCTCCACTCAGAACCACATTGCCACCATCTTTTTTCAAGCACCAACCTCACGATTTTCTTCAAAATCACACCTGAGTTCAGTCAACAAAATTGGTATTGGGGTTGTGGCCAATTTGTCAAGAGGGGAAAAAAATCTTCTTTCAACAAAATTCATGTTCTGTTGATCACACCTACAAGTAATGTTCTGTTCTGTTCAAAATAGGAAAGTAAATAACTAAAAAGAAAAATCCACCCTGATAATATCATGTCTTTTCCTTACTTTCACTACGCAATCATTAGTCAACAGGAAAGAATTAAATTCCATTGATATGCAACAGGTTCATTGTACCTACACGCACCCACTCATGCGATTCACGCCTTCCTCCAAATTCCTCGGCTTTTCAAAGCATTTCAACTTTGTTTTCTCTCCCTTTTATTCTTCTTCCTCAAAGCTCCCATCTTTCGTTGCTGCCACCACGTCCACCACTACTGTTTCCACCGGGAATGACACCGCCTCCCACAATGCCCAATATTCATGAGTGATGAGTAAGCCGGGGTCATTGTGTTATGTTGATCTCTAGCAAGGTTCTGAAAATCGGACCGATCGGGATAAGGATTTAGAGGTTCAATCGATTCAATCGGGAGTCTAACCGCAATATAATAAAATATATATTTATATAAATATATAAAAATATAAAAAAAAATACATGTCATAAAATAATTAAAAATTAAATTAGGTATCAACCAAAACCATAGAACATAACATAATTCAACTCTTAATCAAAATAAACATTATCCATATAGATCAAATTTCTTAAGTTACTAATTTCCATATTAGAAAAGGAAAAAAATAGGAAATATGATATTTTAGGCCTTTTTTATAAAAAAAAAACCCAAAATATGCAATTTTGTATTTTTTTACAAAAAAAAACGGTTCGAACCGGTTTTTTGGTAGCCGACGGTCTTGCTTCTGGGCCCCACGGTTCTTAGCGGTTCTTGAGCAGTTTTTTGCAAGGCGATTTTCAGGTTCAACCCGGATCAAACAGCAGGCCGGTTCCCGGTTCAACCGGTCCGACCGGCCGGTTCGGTCCGATTTTCAGAACCTTGATCTCTAGCAAGCAGCGACACGTGTTAGACACTGATACCTATACGATACATGTTGGACACTCATCTATACACATCCAATTAAAAAAAAATTGAGCTCCAACACACACCGGACACAGAAAAACTAATTGGATCTTTTTGAAAATTCTTCAATTGATCACAAAAAAATAAAGAATTAATTAGATAAAAAAATTATACAAATATAACAAAAAAATTAAGGCAAAAAAAATCATACAACAAAATTAAAAAAATTATATATATATATATGCCATATCCATGTCATGTAATTTTTTGAGTTTGGTGTGTCTCCATATCCGTATTCGTGTCATGTTCGAGTCAGTGTCTATGCTTCTTAGATTGATTTTTGGTTGTTAACACAAAAATTAGCTCTATTTTAGTTGGAGGTGAAACTAAAATTATGAAATTTTAATTTTAAACTTTGTTTGGGTCAAATTCATAATTTTAAATCCATTCAAAAGCAACCTATATAAATTGTTGGATGTCTTTTTTAATGGATCAGATGTTCGAACTATCTAGACCCAAACTCATTTTTTTCCACCATATAATTAGCCCAAAAACAAACAATGCCCTCCTCTGAGAAAAGCTGGGAAAACTAAAAGGGACTGCCGCTACATAAAACTCGGACAATCTGGGTTTTCAATGGGGGAAGCTGGTAATATCAATAATTTTAATATTTTTTTTGATATATCAATAATTTTAATATTTTAAAATTTTAGAGTGAATAGCGAGTTTGGTCTTTCAAGATTTTTATGTTGGATTATTTCTTCCTTTAGCAAAAAAATTAATCTCATGGTCCCTTCAAGATTGAAAATGATGAACATATTAGTCCTCATTTTAGCTTTTTATTAGTGGACTTACACAAGTGGCACAGTACAATTATGACGTATAATTAAAATGTTAGAGACAAGCTAAATAAAACTATTTTAGAACATATTACACTCATTTTTAATATCAAAAATTACACAAAATGAATCATTTTATAACTTATAATAGATATTTAAATGACTCATTTTGTAAATTTCAATCACCAAAATGAGTTATTTTAAACTCTATTCCACTTCAAATGACATATATATCTCTTAATATCATGTTAGTAGGTTAATATGCAATTCTATTAGTCTTTAAGAATAACATACATATAGAGGGACTAATGTGTCCTATTATTAAAATCTTAAGTGACCACATGTTTAATCACATACATTGGTTAAGTTTGAAATGAGTGAATAATATATATAATCGGAGGAGCCATAGACTCATTACCTTAAAATTTTGGGTCAAAATGTGATGTCTGACCCACTTTTATGGTTAACTGCTTAGTCCGTTTATTTAAGTGTCCCAAATTTGGACCCTCTCGACGACTTTGCTTAACAAATGGTATTAGTGCTGATGGTTCAACTTTGTGTCAAGTGTAAGAACCCTTTGTTTAAGTCTCTCAAATTTTGGACTTTCCCCAGCCATCTTTGCCCAACACCCTGCTAGGAAAAATTGGTGTAAAGACCATATCTTAAATCTGACAAAACTGTCATGACAAAAAATAATGTGTTCATTGAAAAAGATTATTATAATCAAGGACTGTTTGTATTGAATATTTTAGAAATAATGAATTGAAATACTTTTTTTCTGCTTATTGGATTGTATAAACATGTGGCCTGTTAGAATTGGTATTGTGATTAATTTTAGTGCTATAATTTATGTTTTGTGAATAGTTACAGAAATAACAACATAAAAGGTTGTATACGGATTTAAATATTTAAAAAAAAGGAAAATAATCTCTTTATATGAGAGTATTGTAACATGAAAGAAATAAATTGAAATACTAATATAAAAAATAGCTTGACATATGATGTTTATATTCACAATTTTTTTTTTGATTGCCTAAGATATTCACCATGATTACAAACCTTCAAGGTTGGAGTTTCTCTAAGGAAGTAAACATACATTTGACCTCGAAACCCTTTCCAAACAAAGTATGTTTATTTATTGAATACCTTATCATTTTTTTTGGGTACAGATATCTTATCATTTAGTATATTAACAAACTAGTGATTCGATCGTGCAATGCACGGGATGATAAGGAAAAAAAAAGTTTAAAACTTAGTACATAACAAACTATTTGATGGTAGTTTTTATAAATTAACTGACAATAATAGTAGATAATTAAAATGATGCTAATTAAAAGTAAATACTCTGCATACATGATCGTTGCAAAAAAAAAAAGCACTACAAAGGATTAATTACATAGGAACTTTGTTTCATGTTTTGATCTTTATATGCCACCCTACATTATATAATAAAAATTACATATTAGTACAAAAATATGTAAAGACCGGATAACAAATGCAATGAATGTTCTATTTAATAAAATCAATAAAAAAAATATAAAACACAGATCAAAACCTGAAATTTAAATTTTTTTTGAAACACCTCTGGGTAAACAAAATTTGTGTTTATGTTGTAAGGTTCCCCTTTATCATCCAATACCAATATTTTCAAACCACTCCTCGATTTTACTCTAGAGATAGCTACATAAAGTTGTCTGTAAGTGAAGATGGGTTTGGGTAAAAACAATCCAACAAATGAAAAAGATTGATCTTGATTTTTATTAATGGTCATAGCAAAGCAAAGAGTAGTTGAAAATTATCTTCTTTGAAACTTGAGAGGCGTGCCTGAATCAGAAGGTATTAGATTCATCTGAGATATGTAATTAAATTTTTTCTCCAATTTTATTGGCAGTCATAACAATTGCTCCAATAACATTATTTCCCAATTCTTTAACAATAAACCTGGTTCCATTACATGATCCAGAAGTTGATCAATGTTCCTCGCAAAATAACTATGACTCCTATTTTCAAAACTAGTTTATGATTTAGAATGCTAGAACACTTTTTATTTCATTTAATAACCCAACGGTTATCCAATCGGTTTCAATGGCGATATCTTCATCAGCTATGCAATATGAATTAGAGCTCAATACTTCTCTTCCTCACTAGGAATTTGAGAAAGAACAAATTCATTAACTATTTCAACTACTTCAAGAGTGGGTGCTAGCAATGCTCTATCCTAAAGAATGGCATAGTTTTTCAAATTATCCAATAAATTTGGATAAGTGAAATCTACAGTACTCTTTAGAGAGGAATATGATTCTAAAATTAAAAATTATGTTGGAATTTCAATTTTTGCAATTCCGTCATTGTCAATTCCTGCTTTTCCATCACCAATTTTAACTACTCACTCAACAAACAATCTCAATTTTAGATCTACAAAGGAGAAACTTATTACTTGTAACCTCATATTTTTTGTCAATGTAAGAACCTTGCAATGCAGCCACAAATTTGATGAGTTTATGGTGGCATTGACAATTTCTTCTCTAGAAGCTCTTGGAATAATTGGAAGTACACCACCTCCAAGGATAATAGTTTTTCCAGCAAATGGTTCATCCCTAGACTTATTGTTTGTGAACTTCAAAATATCTATCATTGAACGATCTAACGCCTCAAAAGCAAACCTATTTACCATGCATGCTTTATCCTATATGCTAAGACTTGCTTGTTGAAGCAGTTTTGCTTTAGGACTTCCTTGCCTGATAGTACATGTTGGTAATTCAGTAAGTGTCAATGGAATTGAAAATCTAGAATAAGCTGTCCTCCTACTAGGCAAAAGCAATGAAGCAATGCCGCTGGATGCAACATTCAAAACAATTTTGTCAATGGATCTAACAGCAATGAACAATGTTCTCCAAATGAATGTTTTTCTGGTTCCTCCATAATCTTATACAAAATAAAAACCTCCTTTCTAAGTGGCTACTGAGTCCATTATACTATCATGAATTATCTTTTGATCTTCGTTCATTGAAGATAAGCACCCTTCAAGATCAACAGACAATTGCTCTCTGACATAGTTTAGCTCTTCAACTAAGAGATGATTTTGAAATTGATTGAGTGGAGAATCATTTGGGTATGACATGGACCGAAAGACCTTCCGTTTGAATTAAATAACTTTTCAATTTAAATCAAACATAAATTCTTCAACTCCAAACTTGGCATAGAAAGATCTAGGAAAAGCAAAAGGTTTTTTGAATGGCAATATGAAACTCTCAACTTATTCTAAAAAATACAATATTTGTCTTTAAAATTTTGAAGTATAATATTAAAATCACTGAAAAAATTATATGACAATATAAAGCATATTTTGATTCCTTAATATTCTTCTTTGGTCATGTAAGATTCCATCTGCTAAAGGTTCCCAAATTTGTTGCCATACAAATTATGCTCTGCTCAATGTGTTTGTCACTAATAATGTAATAGGGTTTGCTTAGTTGATTTCCACATGCTAACTCTGCAACTTCTTTTATACCTTCAGTAAATTCATTGTTAAGAAATATATGAGAAAAGATTGAAAATATCAGTAAGGACCATAAATATAACACTAATAAAGGACTTAAATCTAGAAAAAAATGCTAAAGTAAAATAAACCAATAAAAATAGTAAAAGAGTTATTATATCTTCAATAAATTCGTTGTCATCTGCCAATAATCCCAATGCATGACATGCTTCTTCAAAAGATTGGTGTACCAAATTACCTACTTTTCGTAAACTTTGGTAACTTGTACATCCTCATTGAACAGTTAATAGCAATGTCAAGTAGTACAACTCACCAGTTCTAGGAAGTATGTATTGAAGCTTGCCAATTGAATGTCCTTGCTTCCTAGGAGACCAGTCTTGCTTTGCTTTGTTGTAGACGAAACAATTTGGATCAGGAGAATCAATAAATATAGGTGTAAAGCCAACACATTTGAGATTTTTAGACAGGTACTAAAAGGTGAGATAATATCGTTTGATTATATGGAGCCTATTTTTGTTTTATAAATGTCACATACAGGGGATAGGGACTTAGAGTCAATTTCAAAATTAAGGGTCATGGAAACCTAATCTTTGTAAATGGAGGTCCCATAAATAACATTGCTATGGTAATAACAAATCACTTGTTAGTAGCTCGTAGTACTATATTTGTCCGTTCTTATGATCTAAGAAATGAGTTACACGCTAGATTGCATTATGAGAGTAAGCTAATGCTTTTAATAAATCTCATAGTATAAAATGCAGTGTACTTGTTGGCAATTTTTCACCAGATCAGCTCGGACAACTTTATTTTCCTGCATCAATGAAAAGTTTGGACATTGGTAAGCATGTCTTCATTTTTTTTCCTCCCTGATCAAGTGACTTCAATAGTTCCATTGCATGCTTTCCTTCCATTGGCTTCGCTTAAAATGTAGAGAGAAGTCTCAGGGAGGGGAGAAGTCGAGAACCGTTTTTCCTCACAAATATCACCCTCTTGCAGCACCAAACTGTTTGTCAGTCTCATCCCATTGTATTGTATGCGCGTCTTAATTTGTTGCAGTTAACAAACTTTGTAAATGTTTTTAGTTTGTAACTTTCTGGCCTTCTGATGGATGGTTTGTGCAGTGTGTGGAAGACCAAATTGAAGCAATGGAACAAACCAGAGTCCTTGGTTATTCCAATGAAAGTTGTGCTAGCAAAATACCTCAGTGACCTTGTGCTGCCACTGTGTGTATAGCTTGGCCTCATCTTAATCTCATCTGCGCATATGTTTTGTTCTTTAATCACGTTCAACTCACTAAAATTATCTGCTCTTGTTTGAAGGTTCAAGCTGGGAAAGCCTACCCTTCATGGCAATGAAGAGAATTGCTGTGACCTTCTGTCTGGTAAGTGGAGAAACTTCACCAAATTATGGCCTGTTAAGCAATTGAAATATTTCCTTATCGTTGACATTCAAAGCATGTTTTGCATCATGCAGGTTCTAACGAGCCAGAGACCGCCGAGAATGTACCAAATCTAGTCAGCTCTGCAGGTCGAAAGTTACTTGATCAGTCCGGTAACCTTGCAGCTGTGCCACATATAGGGATCAGTATTGCTCCAGTCACTCTGAGTAGTGGAGGGTTCCCAGCAGTGCCAGATGCCAAAAAGAAACAGAATCAGTCACCTCCACCACAGCAGGCACCTTCTGAGTCTCCACGTGATGCTTATTCTAATGGAAATCAACCTAGGCCGCAACATTCAGCTCTGGAAAGTTGTGGAAGTGTATTATTTTCATTGCATTTGTGGTTGCGTTGGTCATTGTTATCATAGTCATTCTTTGCATTTGGCGAAAACGAGCAGCAAAAGTAATAAAACCCTGGAGTACCGGAATAAGTGGACAGTTGCAGAAAGCATTTATAACAGGTATTAATTCCAATTAGTGAATACAAACTACAACTTTTACATTGAGCTGCAGATCAGATTTAACTAAGTGGAACTCAATTGATGCAAACAATACCTGTATTCTTATGAATTGTTGGGGTCCCCAAGTTGGATCGGGGAGAGTTAGAGACAGCTTGTGAGGATTTCAGCAATATCATTAGTAATAGCTATGATGAGTGCATCATATACAGAGGAGCAGTGTCCAGTGGAGTTGAGATCGCTGTTGTTTCTACTCTGATTACTTCTTCCGAAGATTGGTCAAAGAGCATGGAGATGAACTAACGGAGAAAGGTTTTTCCCCTTCTAAATCCAATAGAAAGAAATGGAGGAAATGAATAGTCCCAATTCAATTCTCAGAGGGACGCTCAATCGGTTCTTAAACTTTTTGTTAATTTTTTCCCGCTTATATGCTTCAGATTGATTATTTGTCCCGCATAAACCATAAGAACTTTGTTAACCTTATTGGATGCTGTGAAGAAGAAGAACCATTCACAAGGATGATGGTGTATGAGTATGCTCCAAGTGGAAGCCCGTTTGAGCATCTACATGGTAGAAGTATTTTGTTTCAGCCGTTGCCTTGGTCAAAGCAAATCTATGCCAATGACTCGTGTTCTGCATATTTTGCTTCTTGTTTTCTCAGATAAGGAAGTTGAACATCTCGATTGGAGTGAAAGGATGCACATTATCATGGGCACTGCTTATTGTCTTCAGTACATGCACCATGATTTGAAATCCACCAGTAGCTTGTGGCATCCTTAGTTCAACTTTGATCTTATTAACAGATGATTTTGCCGCTAAGGTACGCACACTTCTCATGTCTCTTTTTGTTTGCTTTCATTATATGGTAAGCCATCAAGTAACAAATCTCTCGATCATATTGCTCTTTCAGATTGATGAGACCACTTTTAGAAATATTGTATTACAAGCAAAGGCAGCCGAAGAGAGCTCAAAGAAATCTGAGTTGCCACCCAAAGCTGAACCTGAAACCAATGTCTATAACTTCGGGATATTGTTGCTTGAAATCATTTCTGGGAAATTGCCTTACTCTGAAGAACAAGGCCACCTTGTGAATTGGGTGAGTTTGAAGCGCACTCTACTGATTTCTCTCTTTCCCATCCCCCTCTCCTCCCCCCCCCCCCCCCTTTCTTCCCTCTTTGGAAATCTGCCTCCTTGCAGTTTTAAGTACAACTTCATTGTTATATGCATCTTTAATGGATGAATTCTCATGAACTTCCTAGGCTGCTGAGTACTTAAATGACAAGAGAACAGTTACACGATCGACCCTAGTCTGCAGTCTTTTAAGGACATTGAACTTGATGTCATATGTGAGGTGATCAAAGATTGTATCCAACCTGATCCAAGGTCAAGGCCAACAATGAGGGACATAACTTCCAAATTGAGGGAAGTGCTTGGCATATCACCTGAGCAAGCGGCCCCAAGACTGTCTCCACTCTGGTGGGCTGAATTGGAGATCTTATCAGTGGAGGCCACTTAAGTTCTATCTAGCTCTCTTCTCTGTTCTTTTTTTTTTTTTTTTAAGTCAAGTCTCTAGCCTCTGTCAAAGTGCCAGAGTGGAAGTTATGATATTTGCTACTCAAATTCTTTTTCTCCCTTCACCATCCATGTTCCTTTTTTAATTAAGTCGTCATCATTAAGATTTAAGAATTAAGACCTTGGCTACTCATGTCCCGATGGAGGTGTGTTAAGTTGTTTTGCAAGAGGGGGGGGGGGGGGGGGTAGTAAATTGTATTTTTGTTGGTAAAGTTTGGGATGTAAAAATTCTAACATAGTATTGGGATATCGGTCCCAATGAACATGCAACTTTTATGCAGGCTGGTTGAGTTATTAATGAAAATAGCACTTGCTTCTTTTGCTTTATGATGAATGAACATGCCACTTCTAAATGATGCTTTTGAACAATTAACCTGCTCTGCCACTAACACCCTTCCCCTAAAACACACGACGCATGTATTATTGTATTTGCGCACTCTTCGAAAGGAAGAAAAATAATATTAATTAAAAAAAAACAACCAAAAGGGTTGACAAATTAAGGAAAATCAAGAATAAAGAATTTATTTGTTCTTCAAATCAATGATAGCTATGTTCCATGACTTCTATCATTGCTACACCTTATAATCTAACATAATTCTAAGATGGAAAAATAAGTTAATGTCTGTACTAACAAAAAACCATTAGTTGATTTGAGTCAAATTCAATTCTTTCTCATCCTGTTTTGCCAAGACCAGTCAACCACTCCATGAAACAATGGGTAGAAGTAATGAATGAGACAAAAACAGAATGGAGGAAGTGAGAGTAAAGTTGTGAGAAATGATACACATGCACACCAGCTACATCCACCATGCTAGATGACAAAATTTCTGTATAGAGATGTATTGGATACAGATGAATATTTTAGAGAAAAAAAAAGGCTAAAAAGGAAGAAGAAGTAAGGCTCCCTTAAACTGTTCATTCTTTTTTTATTGTTTCTCTTTCCATTTATCAAAGCTTTTATTTTTTTTTTCTTTATCAAGTTCTCTCTCTCATTCTTCATTATTCATAGGAGGAGGAAGAAGAAGAAGTAACGTTCTTTCTTTCTTTCAGAACTTATTTACTCTATTTTTCTTATTCCTCTCTTGCACTCACCAAAGTCTTCATTTTCTCTCTTTTTATTACGTTTATTTTTCTTTCGTTCTTCATCATTCATGGAGGAAGAAGAAGAATTTTCAATAACAAAACAAATTGAGAATGACTTTGTTAGAAGCTAAGATTTGCTATTATTGTTGAAAACTGGAGTTGAAAAATTATAAAGGCGTGTTATGAAAAGTTGTAAACCAGTAGCAAAAAGTTGTAAATCATTGCACAAAAAATTATAAATCAGTAGCAAAATGTTATAAACCAATTGAGGACACATACTACACAGGTTGCTGAAAATTAGAGTTAAAAAATTGTAAATGCGTATTATGAAATGTTACAAACTAATATGCAAAAAGTTGTAAACCATTGCACAAAATATTATAAATCAGTAGTAAAATATTGTAAACTAATTGAAGACACATACTAAACAGGTTGCTAAAAACTGGAGTTTAAAAATTGTAAATGTGTATTACAAAATATTGTAAACTAGTAGCAAAATGTTGTAAACCAATTGAGGGTTATATATTTTCATAATTTTATAAACATAAAATAGACCTAAATATAATAATTAAATTAAATTTTAGTTATTAGCAATATATTTATGAATCTTGTTTGGTGCTTAATTTGATTTGTTATGGAAAAAAAGTAAGATCATTTATATATATTCACACGTACATATAACATCATTCTTAAAGATATAATCTAAGTTTAAAGATTTTAAAATTAGATCATATAGGAAATTTAAAAATTTTAAAACTGTACTAATAATATTGTATTAGTAAAATTCATAATTGTATGAATATAAAATAGAACTAAATAATACACTAATAAAATTTAATTTTTATTTATTTGTAAAATTTAATTTTAATCAAGAGTCTCATATTAATTAGTCTAATAATGATAATTACATTTATTAATTTAGTAATAAGATTGTTATGTTTAAGCACCAAATAAGACATTTTACATTTATTAATTTAATTGTAGTAAGACTAATAAATATATTCCTAATGACTAAAATTTAATTTTATTATTATATTTAGGTCTATTTTATATTTATAAAATTATGAAAATATACAGTCCTTAATTGGTTTATAACATTTTACTACTAGTTTACAACATTTTGTGCAATAGTTTACAACATTTCATAACACATATTTACAATTTTTCAACTCTAGTTTTCAGCAACCTGTTTAATATGTGTTATCATTTGGTTTACAACATTTTGCTACTGGTTTATAACATTTTGTGCAATAATTTACAACTTTTTGCATACTAGTTTACAACATTTCGTAACACGTATTTACAATTTTTTAACTCCAATTTTCAGCAACCTGTTTAGTATGTGTCCTAAATTGGTTTATAATATTTTACTAGTAGTTTACAACTTTTTGTGCAATGGTTTATAACTTTTTATATACTGATTTACAACATTTTGTAACATGCATTTACAATTTTTCAACTCTAGTTTTCAGCAACCTGTTTAGTATGTGTTCTCAATTGGTTTATAACATTTTGCTACTGGTTTATAACTTTTTGTGCAATGTTTTATAACTTTTCATAACACACATTTATAATTTTTCAATTCCAGTTTTTAACAATAACAGCAAATGTGAGCTTCTAGCAGAGCCATTCTCAATTTATTTTATTGTTGAAAATTCTTCTTCTTCTTCATCTTGTGAACGATGAAGAATAAAAGAGAGAGAAAATAAAGACTTTGATGAGTGAGAGAAAAGAATAAGAAAAATAGAATAAACAAGTTCTGAAAGAAAGAAAGAACATTATTTCTTCTTCTTCCTTCTCCTATGAATAATGAAGAATGAAAGAGAAAACTTGTTAAAGAAAGAAAAAATAAAAGCTTTAATAGGTAGGTGGGAGAAATAATAAAAAGAGAATGAACATGCTAAGACACATTACTTTTTCTTTTTTTTTGTCTTTTCTTTTTTCTCCAAAATAAGCCTCCATATCTAATACATTTTTATATAAAAATTTTGTTATCTAACACAATAAATATAGCCGTATAATAGTATATGTGTATCATTTCCCGTTAGTTGTGGTGGAGGGTTACGCTTGCACTTAATGACATCCAATTGCCGGCGTCATTTTCTCCGAGAAAACTCTATTAAACGTCACTTTCTCGTGAACCCTTGACCGAGACTTTTTCACTATGGAACCTGACAAACACCTGGTTCTGTTCTGTTATGTTCCTGACCACAGCTGCTCAAGTCGTCAGATTGTTTGCAAACCCCTTCGAATTTCGTGAACATGATAATAGGAAATCCACCGCCTTTTGCTGCAATTCCTGTCAATCTTGAGAGCGTGGTGAGACAACGTTCTTGTGTTTGTATTATTAATCTGATCTTGCATTTTTAATAGTTTATGATTAAAAAACAAAATATTTTCCTTAAAAACTATAATTCTTTTTGTGCTTGTTAATATATCTCTTTCATTTATAATTACTTAATTCTAGTATTCTACTACGCTAACATGTGGGGGATAAATTATACGACTTAGTCCAACTAGTTCATACTTCAAGCTGTAAGTTAGCCAATGAAAATATTGTGTCCCCAAATAATATTCTTCCTTATCCCCTAATAATTTATTGTCATATAAAAAATAAAAATTAAATAGATTTAAAAAATTTAGAAATTATTAAATATATAATATGTATTTTCTATGTGTCAATATATGATTAAAAATAAGAAAAGGAACACCAAGCAGCAATAGAAGATTTTCATACATTTGTTAATTAGCTACTTTCATTCCTAGTTTTACTCGTCCCGTTTCTTGCATTGCAATGCGGAACTTTTAGGCAACTAAATTAAAGCCAAAATGTTAAAACAACAGTACTACTCTTCATAAACTAAACATCCTTTTTGGTCTGCTAATGATAAACAAGCACAATTACTTAAACAACTTAATTAAGCCTAAAGATGTACACTTCATTATCATCACTATTTTATTTCTCGTTTAATCGCTTGCCCTCATTCATCATCATTAGTAGGGATCGAGCATGTCCCTCTTCTTCCCCCACTGCCGGAGCCGAAGCAGCATCGCAACATTAGCAGCCAAGAAGTGCACACACTGCATTGGACCAAGCACATCCAGCACCCCTTTGAGAGTCTTGAGCCTAACACAATCAGAAGCCTTCATGACCCTCTCCAAGCCAGCAAACACACCCTTCAAGGCCACCTCCACCATCCCATCAACACCACCACCAACAACCTGATCAACCCCATTATTATTGACCCTTATACCCCTGCTCGAAAGCTTTGCCAGCTCCACAATCTTCCTGTCAGCCATGGCCACTTGCTGCCTCTCCATCTCCCTCTCCACCTTCTCCTCCTCCATCCTCATCCTCACCCTAAGCTCCTCTATCTTCCTCTCTTTCTCCACCGTCATCTCGAGAACCTTCTTCTTCTTGAGGGATTCCAACAGCTTGAACGCTGTGGAGGGCTTCCAGCCAGTGACCCAAAGGTAAGCGTTCTCCAGAGGGCTAAGCCAAACAGGTGAGAAGAACACCAGAACGTCCTCACGCGCCGCACCCCATTTCACGGTGTAGTATTCCTTCAAATGGGTCGTGACTTTTGACACTAGAGCTTGCAGCTCTTGTTCTGTCATGGCGGCCGCCGCCTCGGTTCTCTGCTTTGATGCCTCTAGAAGATGGTGCAGGATCTGCTCGAGCTTCCAAACCCAGCTCTCGTAGAACTCGGAGAACCTCTCCACCACGGGGTTCTTCATATTATTCTCTGATCAGTGCACATAGAGAGTAATAATGTGAGTGAATGAATGGTGCAGGAGGTGTAGTGTTTAGGAAGAATTAATAAAGCTGGTGAGGTAATGTTTTTGTGTGTGTTTTTTTAAGGTTGAATTGAATTAGTGAGGGGAACAAGAGGTACCAGATGTAAAAAGGAGGGGAGGACACGGTAGGAATGTGTGTGGAAGGTTAATAGGGTGCATGGCTTACGCGCAGCAATTGCCCGGCAGTGCCTTTCAACAAGTGTTTGACGCTTTGCACAGAGAGAGAGAGTAGGAATTGTTTGTTTTTGCACCTTTCAGCGTTTTGGTTTGGACCCACACAACGCAAGATATTGGTTTGAACCTTTGACTGCGTTGAAAGGGCGTGAGGTTGGGTCGGGGGGAGGGTTAAAATTAGCAACAGACAACACCTGAAGGGAGAAGGGGTGGCTCAATGCTCAAGCATGTTGCGACGAAAAGGGGAAGACGTGTCATTTTGGGAGAAAATTCTGCTTCAACGTGGAGAAAATTTTGGAACCGATCCAGGGTTACTCCTGCATGTAAGTTTACTGAGTTGCCCTCTAGAAAAGAAGAGTTATATTATTTTTGTTGGTAAAAGATTACATCACTCATTTAACTATAGGTCTTATTCTATCTAATAACAGATATGATATAAAGTAATATGGTGTTTTATATATATATATATAGAAATGAAACTTAATTCTCAAGTGAATCTCACTTCCGCTTAATTTCATCACTATCATTAGTTTAAAACTTTTTAAGTGCTCTGAGAATATTTAAAATAAAATATTTATTTTGTTCTATTAATTAATTAACACATTAATTTTATAATCATCGTTATCTCCAATTAAGTGGTTAGTTTTATCTACGTCCCTCTAGAATTATTAACAATATTTGCTCTTAAACCTTAGTGTCTCAACTTTATACACGTTTCTTAATCGGAAATAATGTGGACCTTTTTTGCCATGGCTATATTTGCGTGAACGTGTTTGGAGTAATAAGGAGAAAGTAAAGTTATAGAGCCCATCGTTAGAAGCCGAAACAAATATTTTTGGATTGGGCCGTTACATTGTCTTATCTCTCGTTCTGTTCCCCTTACCAAAAATAGTTCTACATCATTTTTTTTGGGTCAAGAACCGAATCATTCAACACCCCTCTTCTCAGCACAGGTCAGAAGTTGGGCTCTGGGCCAAAAAGACAAGCTAGGTTAGCTCACCCATCATCTACTCTTCTTCGCTGCCATTCTCTTCTCGCGCTTCCTTCTTTTTTTTTTTTTTTCTTTTTCCTCTTATGTTGAATGACCAACAGAGTGCTGGTTGAGCAACTAGTTTGGGGGTAGCATAGGGTTGAGCTAGGAGACAACGGTTCAATTTTGTGTAAAAATGACAGGAAAAATGTGGGCAAGGAGTTTTAGGACATGGTGGTGATCGAAGAAGAAGCAATGTGATAACAAAAAGAGCAACACACTGGCAAGTAGGGACAACTTGGCAACAGGAGATGGAGGGTTTTATGGTTACGGGTTTAAATTGACTTGTCTGTTACTAGTTGACACAATGCTCAAAATACACTCTTTGGTAAAGGTCAGCGAATCGTGTTTTTCGATTTGTAAGCACAGTTCAAGCTAAGCCTATAGTTGGTGGAGGGTCTCTTTATTATGTTTCTAATTTACATCACTTGCCTTGGATAAGGTTTTAATTGGTCAAACAAACCTAGTAGGTCTTTGTAGAGTACTATGTTTACATTGAAAAAGCAGAAGTAACAACAATCCTTGTAATATGTTACAGTTTTTGTAGTTGCATTACATATGATATATAGTACAAGCTTGAATTGCCAAACAAGAGTTCCAATATAGCATCTAACACTAAGTAATCATTCTAACATTATTATTACAGTGCACAAAGTAGCCGTTTTGAAGTGCACACCGTAATTTTTTCTGATAAATTTAGATGCAAAAGCCACCCAAATTTTGTGAAGTTTGGGTCACATTGTGACCTTATTGCTTGCTGAGACTTAATTTTCCTTAGGATGTATGGCACCCCAGGTCTGAATAAAAGTGAAGATTAGTGCCAACAAGGCAGCCAAAAAGGCAATCAGGGACCACGGGGTATTAAAATAAGTATTGAGTAACTCAGCTAACCAAGTCTTCCATTTATTTCTACAGTGATGGTCGATTTGTTTCTTGATATCAATATATTTTCGACTATAGGCTACGGAATCACTTTTTATGTAGTGGAACATTTTAGTTGGCAAGTCATTGCCTATTTCATTAATTACTTTGGCCACTTCTTCGTCGCTCATGAGCAAGTTTTGTAATACACCGGCTGATCTAAGCTCCTTAACATCCTCAGCATCGTCAATCAAGGAATCAAAGAAGGAAAACCTTGAGCAGTATGCAAAGTTGTTATGAAAATCTGGACACATCTCATATGCAATCATGTTTAGAATAGAATAAGGCGTGATACTATTGCCCAGAAAGAGAGGAAGTCTCAATTCTCCGCTAAACCACCTAGAGGTAAAAGAGATGCTATTCGATATCAGTCCAAACACCTTGCTTAGCCTCACCCGAATTCCTGCCTTTTTAAGATCTCGTATGTTCTTAAATGTATGGCCGACAAACATTTCTTCTTCTAGGGGAAGGGGAGTCATTTGATCGTGTTCATCATGGTTTTCGACATTATTTTCATTTTCCATTAAGTCAAGTGAGCGCCAATAATCGAGTATATGAGTTGATGTAGCTATTTGGGGTGAATACAGTGCTGTCTCTCCAGCTCGCTTTGTCGCCCCCATGCTTATAAAATTGGACACTAAATACTCCAAGTCAGCCCCCTCCATTTTGCTCAGCAGACCCAACAATCTCATTGGAAGTTGGTTTTCTAACAAGGTAATGTCTCTCCAAGTATACAACAATTGGTCGACCTTTAGCTTTAGTGTTTCTGGACGTAGATAGTCAAAATGTTCCATGTAATAGAGCAAAGAACACCCGTCCACGAACAACATCCAAGTCAGTTCCTCCTCGTCATCTTTGTAGCTTTCAGTCACATCCTCATTGAATAGATTCTTCAATTCCCCCATGTTGTCTTTTACAATTCTGTGCAGAAATTGGGCTGCTTCGCTGGTACTTTTGTAAGTTTGTGTACTGTATTCTCCAATATACAGGAATGTCCACCGGATTTTGAGTTGCTGTCCTAACCTGAGATCATCATTCCGGTAATGGATGGGGCCGAATGATATCGCCTTAGGTATGTAGTACGTAGCGAAGTTTGGATTTTTACGCAAAATAGTGGGAACCTTTTGGATCTTGGGCTTTGAAATTTGATCATCTTCAAATTTTTGCTCTGCCAGCCAAGCCAACCTTTCATCTATAGGCGTATCTGACATCCTTGCCATTGTCCAATGGTTAAGGGTTTTGCCAAGTTTCAAGGTGCAACAAATATAATATAATATACCCCTCACAACAAACGATTTTTCTTTCCTTTTATTTTCCCCCTTTTTTTCTCAACAACGACCTGCAACCAAAATAAATAAAGTACCTGAATATCTATGAAAATATGCATGTCTTTAGATTGGTTTATTTAATACGAATTTTAGAAACTTCTGTTGCTAAAAAATGGAGTTCTCTAACAAAGTTCCATTTTAATTCAATTCTTGAAAAACCATGTTATAATTAATTAAATTAAGAACACATGTAATCTCATCATTTTATTTCTTTTTTCTTTTTCAAAATGCCTACAGAATATATAACCCTTTATACCATTAATTGGATACATTTTCTTCTACTTTTTTTAGGCTTATATTCTCTCCCCTTGTTACTTTTATATTTTGAAAAAATTAATGCACACGCATTAATAGATATGTGCTTTTACCTTTTTCCTGCAAAGATACAGCAAAGGGTTCCTAAAACATAAATCAAATAAGGGATATTTACTCTAATTTAGAGTAAGTTATAATATACCTACTCCACTCAATCACTTTAATTGAATATGAAATCTCATTGAATTTAGAGTTTAAGTCTATAAAATATTATACAATTTAAAAATGATTTAACACTTTACAATAATGCTATATTTAATGGATAATATACTATTAAAAATATATGTAAATATCAATTATTAAATTTAATACTTATTATTATCCTATTTTTCTAAAATTTAACATATTTAATCATCAATATAATATTACATAATTTAATAATTAGATTAATTAAATAAATCTTTATAAAAAGTTATTGAATAAACTAAATGTATATGTTTTACTCTCCAAGTAAATGAATTTTCCCTCATAAAATATTTAGGCTTGCAAACAGTCAACTTTGCAGAAATAAATCACTTAAACCAAACCAATCGTTTTCTTCTCTTTTTTGAAGAGCGATTGGTTTATTTCAATTTAGAGAATCAAAGGAAGCTATACATCATCCACCATTACAACTAATTAATAAATATTACTAACATAAAAGGCGGCACCAAGTTTTTTACTAACTTTTCTTTGCTAGGTTGCAAGCCCCCAAGAAAATTTCCAAAAAAAAAAAACAGTTATAATGTCCAAGCATGGAATGGGACAAGTTGAGTTTTAAGCCATATCATCCCTAATTTAAAAAAATCCGTCAACATATTCTAATATAAAATTATTTCTTGAAAATTTTTCACAAATATCCCTCAATCAATCAAAAGAATCTTAAAAAGAAATCACTATATTTAAAAAAATTGATTTCAATTTTTTTAATTATAAATAAATATTTTCTTTAATAATTTTAATAGATGATAATTAATGGAATAACTAATTCTTAAAATTTGAATTAACCAGCCAGTTAGAATCAATTACTTCATTCTTCTACTCTTTTGTATATAATTGATACCACAATTTTAAACTAATTATTGAAAAAAATTCTCTCTCATTGCTAATAAAATTCTTATATCTCTCTTCTTTCTATATTTGTATTTCATTTTCATTGATACTATTTTTCTTCCTCTCCAACCTTTTTGACTATTGAGATAAATTATTGCAATGATTTTTTACTAGTTTTTAAATAATTTTTATTTACATTTTCTTTTAAATTTGACCAAGACAGTTATATGTTTGTACATGTATTTTTCTTTTTTAGAATCCTTTTTATTTGTATGAAATGGGGACCATGAGTATAAAGATTAAATTAAATAGTTCGTATTGAACATGAATAGAGAGAGGAAATATAAGGAGTGGTAATATTACATAGTTTATATAGAAAGAGAAAACTAGGACCAGAAATGCTAAATTTAATGAATTATTATTGATTTTATATTAAATTTATTAATTTAACAAATAGCAGATTGTTAAATTCAATAATTATTATTTGTTAAAATAATTTTTTAAACATATAGATGATAAAATATAACCAATTCAAATTGTTACTAACTATTTTTTAACTATACATCATTCAAAAGATACATAATATAGTATTTATTTTAAAAATTAATCACATTTACTTATTATGATAAAAAAAATACTAATTTAATAACTCTACCAATTAATTGATCCGTGTAGCTAGCCACAGGTACTACACTATATAATCTTTCTTACCAAACTAGAAGAAACTTTAGAAGCTAGTTCTTCTAAACCAAAACAAACTCAAACTCTTGCTACTAACAAATATAATCTAATAGATACTCTTAAAAGACTGGAAAAGAAAACTCTTAATCTAGTAACAATCCATGAGAAATAATCTATCATCTGATGCCCTTACTACTCTCTCTTGCTATTCTTGAGTAAAGAAATAATTAAAAGTTCATATTAGATAAAATAAATTCATTCAAGTTAATGCTCTTAGGTGGTTTTCATGTATAAAATAAAAAATCCTTGAAATATTTTAGTGAAAAAAATAATTAACATCTTATAAGGCAAAAAAAAATTCAAATACTCCGTAATATAAATCTCAATAATTCATTTGAATGAAATATCCTTAAAAGGTTTTAGTAAAATTTCATGAAAAATCACCTATTCATTAACGAGATGTTTTTGAAAAAAAAATTTCAAAGTTAATGAACACAAGAAAAATATATATAAAAAAAAACACATCAATCATCCCTCCTCAAAAAGTCACTAAGATTGGTCTAATAATAAGAGGGTTTAGATAATATTCATGAGGTAGACTTATTAACATATCAATATACAATATATTGTTAAATCAATACAAATTCAAGTTGAACTTCATAGTTGGTGAAGTCTATATCTGAAGAGAATTGTAGAAGACATAAAATTTCAAATTAAAATTTTGTAAGTGATATAATTGCTCATCATAAATATAAGATTAATTAATTTTAATTACTTGTCCAAGTGAAGAGGTGACATTTATCAAACACAATGATACCTTAAAGAGTGCAATTTTTTTTAGAGGAATTTAATGCTAAATGAGTGACACACCTATCATACATTAAGGTCCTGTTTAGATAAATAACTTATTTAAGTATTTGTAGAAAAATAACTTATGAACAAATTATACATAAAAATAAAAGTACTTATTTTTAGTATTTTAGAAAGTATTTCTTAAGAAGTTAGATATTTTAACTTCTCAAAAAATACTAAGAATAACTTTTACAAAAGTGATAAATTGTTTAGTCAAACAGAATAAAAAGTAAAAATATGATTTTTGACTTTCAGAAAGTTAAAAAGAATCATAAGTTGCACTATCCAAACATACCCTAAGAGAGGAACCAACCAACTTTTATGTAGAGATAGGTTCTCCTTCATTGAATTATTGACATTATGTCAAAATTCACATTGACATTTAATAAGGCAAAAAAATTATTTCAATGGAATATAATCTGGGAAGTGGCTACTACCACTCCCATATGTCTATTACCGTGCCCACTTTACTACCATTTATTATGTTCTTCCTGAAATACCCTTTCTTTTATTTTTTTTATCAACATAGTAATATAACATTGAATAATTATTATCAATTGTATTATTCAAATTTATAACTTTTATTCTAATTAGAAAATAATTGATTTTTTATATTTGATATTATCAAATTTTATATTCATATATAGTTAATTTATTTAAAAAATAATTTAAATTTAAATATCAAAGTTTTATAGTTTTCCTTAATATCGTAACTATCTAAATCATAAACAAGAAAGCATTTTTTTCTAAAAAATTAAATCAATAACAATAAACAAAAAGTATTCATCAAAAAATAAAAAATTAGTATGATATAAATTATCTATCATCTATCCAATATTTCATTTTAAATTAATATTTTGAATACTAAAAAGGCTTATATCAAGCATATTTTAATTTTATTGTTTTTATCTTATGATCTATTCTTTTTTTTCTCTTCAAAATAATCATTCCTTTAATCTATATATCATAACAAACACTAAATTTATTTTTTATATAAAGAGTAATATGTTTTGATTTCAGTTGCAACTACGAATTTTATCAATTTATTTATAAAAAAATTTAGCATGTTTTATGAAAAAGATGTAAGATAAATTGTTTTATAAAATTATAAAATAGACTAGGTGGGCAAAAATAACGAAACGCTAAAAAATTTTTCAATAATATTAAATTCAAATAAAATATTGGATAGATGATGACAAATTACATCATTTTAAACTGTCTATATTGTTCATTCATTTAGTCTTTACTTGAAGACCCATTGTTTAAATGTTTATGCAATTACTATATTAAGAAAAATTTTAAAACTAATCTAATACTTAGATTCACATAAATTTTGTTAAATAAATTAATTGTATATGAAAATAAAATTTGATAATATGAAATATAAAATAAATTATTTTTAATTGAAAAATTATAAATATAATAGAAATATAATTGATAATAATTATTCAATCTTATATTACTATGTTGATAAAAAAAATGAAAAAAAGGGTATTTTAGGAAGAACATAATAAATTATAGTAAAGTGAGAGTGACAATAGACATATTGAAGTGACAATAGTCACTCTCTATAATGTGAAAAAACACAAAAGCACAGTACAGTATTTATTTTGTTCATCTATATTCAGTTAATTAATTATCATCATATTATTTTGTGTACGTAGAGATGGCACATCTCTAAGATTGTGGTATACTTTGGAAAATGAAATATATATGTACGATTTCTCATTATTCATGAACGTAACACACCAGGAAAAGTAAAGTGGCATATATAGAAGCAGTTGCTGTATGGGTACCGATCTCACCTGTGCCATTCTTGACCAAAATGTTCAAACTTGCCCACTCTAGCTACCAAGTGATGAAGCAAAGCACATCGAAGGGGATGATTGATGACACTGTGATGAACGGAGCAGTATTGATCTTTGTTCGTAACGGTGGTTGTTGTTACTTCGTTGTGGGTGTCAACTGCTCTATATATGTGGTTCTTTTTAGATTGCATTATTCGCACTTACGTGGTGGTGGGGTATTGATTCTTCTTTCTTGTTCTTGGTTGGGTTAATGGTGGTACAAGTTATGATTTTCGGCTCTGGAATTCGAAGGGTTTCGATTCTCATCAAAGTTATTTATTTACTTTTTCTTTGATGGGAGAGGAGGAGCCTATACATGGGGCCCAACATTAGTTTCAAATCTTTTCGTTTTCTACATTAATTGTTGTGATTTGTGTTTGTTGGCAAGATGATTAAAAATCCTTCATTAATTGTTTTTCCCTCTAAGTTAGGTGATGATGAGATTTTTTTTTATAAAATTTTTGGGTACGTAAACGGATGGTTGGTAATCATTGTTCAAAAAGTCCGGAAATGGAGTGATGGAGATGAATGCAGAGACGGATCAAGGAAGTGATGAAGTTTGAGATTAATTTTCGTCCTGACCTAAAAAAAAAAACTCAGAGAAAATAATTTTCGTCTTTTTGGCCGGTTGCTTTTTTTAAATCTTTCTTCTGTTCTATCCATCTCCACCATTTTTTTTTCCCACTGCATTTTGGCTTCAATTCGCTACTCATAAGGAACAGCTGTGTTGGTCTTTTGAGAAATAATTCAAGCGCATCTATAAAAAGATGTTAAAATATTGGGATACAAATTCTGAAAAAAAATGACGTGTACAACATATTTTTATAACAAACTTATAATATAGAAAGAAGACAAATAAAATGATAAACCTATTTTAATTTTTTTGTTTCACTAGGTCCACCATCTTTTTAGTCTTCTTCCAATGTTGTAAAAATATTATAAAAATATGCAGCACACGTATCATTCCTCAACTGTGAAAGGAATGGAAGTCAAAAGAATACTGTTCCACTCTACAGTTCACAATGTCTCTTTCTAGTAACAACCAAATTTTGGCAAAAATATGCACAGAATATTGAACACCACAAAATCTAACAAAGTTTTGCCCTTTTTTCTTTTATTCTTCATTATCTTTTTGTGAACTGAAGTGACTCAAATAAGTTTTCCTCTGATGTGTGTAGAAAGCTGCTTCCGTATAGAAGAAGGATTATCCTACACGTCTGCAATAATTAAAACACTTGAAATAAACAGATAAACGAGAACAATAATATACTAGAACAAGTCCCCAAATGGGTAGAACATTAGTTAGCAACCACTCAAAAAAGAACATTAGTTACTATTGAAGGCTTTTTGTAAAGTTAGTATGTTAGTGGACGTCGGGACCCCCCCAAAAAAAGTGAAAGTTTCACATAATGTTCTTACAGAGAGTTTTTTTTTTAATGTCTATGTGATAAAATATTTCATAAGGATGACTTACAATTTTAGTTGATCAAAAGTTATAGATAGTGATAGATTTATAAAATCGTGGTTGTAAACAGTGAAGATCAAATAACATTAAATTTTGTTTATTTGATTTTGTATTTCTTTTGTTTTTGTTGCCTAACAGGTGGTACCAAAGTCAATGGTTTGGGTCAGTTGGGTTTGGTCGAGTATTGAAGAAGAAAATAGTAGTTTGTGGATCCATGTATGGATCTCTTGTGTCAAAAGTCTTCCTAATAATGTGGAGATAAGATGATGTATTTCGTGAGTAGCAACGTTGATGTGAAGACAGCTTATATCAAAAGTCTTTTTGATAATTTTGAGGTTAAGCGGTGTGTTTTGCATGCAATAATAGTACAAGTGAAGGGAGCAAGATTTTGAGTTAAGAGGGAGGATTTATTGGAATTCAACCTAAAGCTCCACATTGAAAAAAAAATTGAAGTACTGTGAAAGGTTTGACATACAAATAGAGCCTTTGATTACTTGATTTAGTATCATCCAAGAGTAAGAGTGATATATTATATGAGCAGTTTTTAGGAGTTGCCCATATCATTCAAAAACTACATATATTAAAAGTTTGTAAAGTCATGGTGTGGACAATAAAAGTCAAATCATCTTAAATTTCATTTATTTATTTTTATATTTCTTTGCTTCGGCTGCCGAACATGGATTATAAGTCTAACTTTGTTCGCCATTTTCTTATACAAAATGTTGTTCTTTATTAAAGTCTTGTAGGATAACACGACAATTATGAGATCTTGAGTGTTCCTTCATGACCCACAAGAATTTTTCTGCCTTATCTACCTACCTATTGGAATTATTGGTCCGTTAAGTTAAGTTTTGGGATGAAACAATTTTTTTAATTAAAAAACACTTTTAAATATCACTTTGCTTGTTTGTACTTTTAAAAAACATAATCAGAAAATAATAATGTTTTCAAGCTTATTTTGAGAAAATTGTTTTTGAAAAAAGAGAAGCAAGAGAGAGAGAGAATATTTTTGGCAGTATACATGAGGTCTTAGGTTCAAGCCTTATTGCAACTAATGTAATTTTCAAATCAATCCTACACCCTACTTTTCCTTTATTATTGACAAAAATAACATAAATTCAAGAAAGTTTAATGAGGATATTAAGTTGTACATTATTTGTTAGGTTAGGGTGCTAGGTTATGTGTGACCTAAAGTTTGAAGAAATATAATCCATCTATTTTTTAATAAAAATAAGTAAAAATTCTACAGAACGGCTAAAGTATATATTTAACAAATATTCGGGTGTCAATTTGTACATTTTTTAAGTTTTAGGGGTAAACTACAAAAGACTTAGTTCAAGGGATAAAATACAATTTTCCTTATAAATGCATAATTCATTTACTCCAAAGGTAAGTTTCATACGTTATTCTATTCAATAATTTTTTATAAAGATTGAATTCAATTGAATTTAATAAATCATCTTTTAATGACTAATTTATCAGAGAAATGAGCTCTAAGATCAAAAATTCAAAATTGATAGTTCTCCGAGTGCCGGTGGATTTCGAGGAGGGGATTTTTTTTTTTCTGGGAGTCATGGAGGGGTTGGACTTGAGAGTAAGAACAACCTTTTGCATATGGCAACGCTTTTTTTTTTTTAATTGTCATGTGACAAGGCCACATTGTGAACCCCCGTTATCGCTCCTCTTAAACCTAAGTAATCAATGGAAAGTACAACAAAGCCTGTCATTAGAAACTCTATCAAATATTTTGGGCTTGGGCCCGTTCCATTCCCAGCATCTATCTTTGTTCCCCTTTCCTCCCCTCGACCAAAAGCCCATAGAAAAAAAATCCTCTTTAGCTCACCCTTGGCGTTCGTTCTTATTCTCTTCTCTTCACTTCATTTTTTTTCCTTCTTATGTTGTGAACGGTTAAATTTTCATTATTATCCATTTCATTTGTTTAATGTCTTGCTCGCATCTTCTATTCTTACTTCAATCTTTTTTCCCTCCCACTTCTCGAATTTGTGCTTGAAATAGAACTATGTTTAAGGAAAATTGTTCTGCAACATGTGTGATTTCTGTGCCCTTAATAATGTTTTGGAAATCAATGAGATTGGACTTGAGATAGAAAGAATAGAGGCTTGTGATTCATCTAATTATAATATTATTCAGGGTTTAGTTAAGTAATTTGAACAACTAATTATTTTTCTTTACTCTAAAGCAAAATCTCTAACCATCTGACTCCCCTTCCCCATTTAATTTTGCTTTCCAAGCATTCCTACTTTTGGATGAACTAAGATGAGTTTAGTTCAGGCTAGTTGTTATCTCTATGTTTAATATATACAGTAAAGCCCCAAATAATCCCTAAGAATTTTTAAATAGGACAAAATAGTCCATAAGAAATAAAAATAGATAAATCAGGGCTTCAAATTTTTAAAAATCAGACAAAAATGATCATAGCTTTTATCAAATTGCTCTATTAAACAGGTGATATGGCACCGTTAATTACTCATATCACCTAAACTATATGTTGTTTATCTCACAATCGCAAATTTCAGAATGAAAAACAAAAATGAAACCCACTGTGAACCCGCAAAGAATCACCCTACTCATCATCTTTATCCTCCGGCCCTAATCCCTATTTTCATTTCCTTCTCATACCCCGACTTGTAATTCGATAAATGAAACACCTAAAAAGAGAAGGAAATGAGTGCTGCGATATTTGTGAGGGAGAGAGTGTTGCAATTTTGTGAGAAGTACGTGATTAGGTTTCATAAGGGATTGAGATTTCAAATTTTGGGATGAAATTTTTTTTTCTCTCAAATGTGTTCTGCGAGGGAACAGGAATGCAGGTTTACGAGAGGCGTATGTGAGGGGGCATGGAATGTGGGTCTGTGAGAGAGGAGTTCAGGGTGGATTTTTTTTTCTTTTTTTAATTATGAAAGTTGTAAATATCTCTCTCTCAAATGTGTTTTGTAAGGTTAACGACATGTAGATTAGTTGATAGGAGTGATTAATGGTGCCATCTCATCTGGTTAATAGACCATTAATTGAGTAATTTGATGGAATGATCATTTTGTCAGATTTTTAAAAAGATAAAGAACTAATTTGCCTATTTTTATTCCTTAAGATTCATTTTGTCTAATGTAAAAATCCTTAGGAATTATTTTAGGGAGTTTATTCTAATATTTATTTCTTTTAAAGTAGAGGGCGAGATGAATGGGGCATGCTCTGGTTTAAGGGGTTATACACAATAGTTTACCTTTTGAGTTTAATTTTTATTTCTGACAAATTGTTTGATAAAATGGAGGTTCCAAGTTTTAGTGTCAAACCATTCTTTATCGTGTTATTTTTATTTACAAGTGTGAAATATCATGCCAACTCACACTCCATCTATTTTGAGTTTCCTTTTTTCAAAAGAAAAAAAACTTTTGATTTGTATTTTGGAGTGTTTTTAGAGGAGTGAAAGTAGAGAAGGGGGTGGAAAGGGAGGTGGGCAAATCAAAGATCAAGCAATATGTAATAGAGAGTGAGTAATTTCCTTGATGTGAAGAAATGAATCATCAAATAAAAAGGATAAAAATGAAGGAAATTAAACATTGGAAAAACTCCATATTTTTTTCATTCACCTTGAAAACATTCTAATATTACTCTGCGCAAGTCAATATGTAACAAATTGACGTACACTTACAATTTTTTTACTCTTATTACACATTCCTTTCTTCCAGACTGCAAACTAAAATATTCTTTTATCAGTATTTATTATTCATGCAATGCATTGGAAAATAAAATTTTCAATTATTAAAAATTTAAAAAAATTGTAAGTTATCAACGAAATACTCCAATAAAAATTAATATAAAATTTATTAAATAATTATTGATCATATCAATGACTATTTAGTTATTTGTGGGCTACCTCCTTGCAATGTCGATGAATATGTTAGGCCTTAAATCTATTAAACCAAGAAGCCATTACAAAAATTTCGTGAATCTAAATTTCTTTATATGAGAAGTCATCTATGCGTCTATCAAAGCTCTCGTATAAATCTACTGCATCTCCCTCTAGAATTGTGGAAATGAGCCTTAAGTACCAAGCAAACCTCCCTTCCGCTTTCACCACTACAGTTAGTTTTATCAATCTCCCTCTAGAATTATGGACATGAGCCTTAAGATCGCCGCTGCTACTATCTGATCAGCTTTAAATTACCTTCCGATAAAATGAATAATAATATTATATACACGTTTTTTAATCTAAAACAATACGTATTGTTTTCTATCATGACTATTTATGCGTGCATTTGTGTGTGTGTTTTTCCAAATATGCGCTTAATAGTTTATATTAGGCATTATAGAATAAGTTATTGTTATATTTTATATCGTTATATGTTATTTGGTGCATGTAAGTAACGTATTGTACTATTGTATAAGCTTAGTTATTCATCATAATCCCATTATATATATCAAAATGATGCATAATATAATACAATATTGGGGATGACAAATTAGACCTGATTAACTTTCAACATATAATTCAATAATTTACCAAAATAAAATAATAAAATAAATAATAACAAATAAAAATTATATAAATAAAGGATTCTTAATAAAAAAAATTCATAATAGATAAATATTATTAAACAATAATATAAGATATCAATTTAGTGACATATAAAAATTATATAAATAAATAATAAAATATACTGATGAGTACTTAATAATAACCATTTTAAATTAATAATAAATAATATATAATATAAAATTATAAATTATTAACTAGTAAAACATATGTATATAATAATAATAATAATAATAATAATAAAGATGATGATAATAATAATAATAATAATAAATAATATGTAATATATAAAAGTAAGGTAATAAAAATTCGCTGGTTTAATCATTACTTTCAAAATAAATTCAAACAATTATGATTAAAAATAAAAAAATTAAATTATATAAAAGACTATATTTTATGTTTATACAATTACAAGAAATAATATAAAGGTATAAAATATTAAAATAAATAATAACATTTAATATAAATTAAATCTTAATTAGTCAATATTTATATAAATATTATATTTAAAAATTATATTTAAATAATTAATAAAAAACTTAATTTTATTATTATTTTATTTCATATTTGCTTATAATATTAGACTTATTTATAAATAAATAATAATATTATAAAATATAAAAATATAATATCATTTTTTTTATGAATGAAGGGAATCCACACCTGAAAACAATAATTACTCCTTTCAAGACGTAGACTTCACACTAATTAACTTTTCACTAAATATTTAAAGAATCAAGGGAACTACCAAACACTTACAATATTAAAATTTTAGCATACCTTATACTATTAGACATGCCATTCGGTCTTGTCTCTCTTTTTTATTCCCTTTTACATAGTCACATTGACGCTAAGGCGACATCGTTCAACACCCCATTTCTCGGCACAGGTTATGTTAGCTCACCCATCTTTTATTGTTCTTCATTGCCATTCTCTTCTTTGCAGTTTGTTTCTCCTTCTTCTTCTTCTTATACAATGAATGATTAATAGTGTCGGTTGGGTAACTAGCGTGGGGCGTGGCATAAGGTTGAGTTAGGAGACAATGATTCGATTTTTGTGTTCAAATAATAGGAAAATGCGGGCAAGGACATGGTGGTGAAGAAGTAGCAATGTGATAACAAGAGAGCAACACACTGGCAAGCAGGATAACATGGCAACAAGCGAGGGAGGGTTTTATGGTTGCAGGTTTAAATTGACTTGTCATGCCGGTGCATGCTAGCCCCAAACCCTGCATCATGACTCTGTCAAATCTACGTCACTGTGCCCAAAAGCAAAAAGAAGTGAGAGAAGAGAGAGCGGCGATGATAGTTAATGGATTGAGTAAACGAAAATTAAGAGCGCTTTTGGTTTGTGGAAATATTTTCTGTTTTTATTTTCTATTTTTATTTTTTGAAAACCATTTTCATTTTCAGATTTTCAAAATTAGGAAATGAGTTTGGTTTATAACAGCAGATCTTATTTTTAGAAAGTGAAAACAATGAAAATATGTTTGGTTTATCTGATTTTAAAGTATATTTTCAAAATAAAATAGTTTGGTTTATAACAGCAGATCCTATTTTTAGAAAGTGAAAACAATGAAAATATGTTTGGTTTATCTGATTTTAAAGTATATTTTCAAAATAAAATTTAAGATAGTAACATTATATTTATTAGTGAATAATAAAAGCCATATATATATATAAGTCCACCTGCTAAATAAATTCATAAAATTACCTCCATATATAAGTCAATTTTATTATCGTTATCAATTATTATGTTATGATTTGTACATGGATAAATATTTAAACGCTATAGTATTATTTTATTGCTTATTTGAAAAATTGATAGAAATGTTTGCTTTAAAGTGATCAAACATAAATCATAAATATATAATATTAATTAAATACTATAAAGGAAATTTTCGCAACAAAAATTACCTGTAATGACAAATATATATGTAGAATATATTTGATTTTGTAGTAAATAATTGTCTTTGTGATACTTCATCTATCAATCCATCAAAAAGATACAATTGTAAAGAGAAATATATCACACAGTCAAAAAATGCAAAAAAAAGTTGTCTTCAATCATCTACGATAATTATTCCATAACTCATTGGCTATTGTCTCCCTAACTTGTGCCATTTGAGCTGCATCAGTGACATTAACTTCAACACCCTCTTGATCCACTCTTAAACTTTCTTCATCTTCAGGTAAGCCTTCTCTAGAATAATTTCCAAATAATCTACTCATGCCATGTTGCATTCTAATAAAATTGTGTATGGTGCAACAAGCAGTCGGAATTTGCCTTTGTCTTCTAACAGGGTAATTTGGCATCAATCTTAAAATTGGGAATCTCGCTTTTAAAACACCAAAACACCTCTCAATAACATTCCTCAAAGAAGAGTGTCTATAATTGAATAATTCATGTTTACCCCGTGGTTGTCCTCTATCACGAAAGTCACACAAATGATATCTTTCACTACGAAATGGAGCAAGAAAGCAGGCATGTTAGGAAATCCAGAGTCAACAAGATAAATTGATCACATCATAAAATTAAAATAAATATTAAATAATATATAATCAATGATGATAAAGAAAAAAAATACTAAGGCAATATGATTTACCTCCCTAAGGCTTTGGGAAATCATTTTCAGGTTTTAATGCATCTAAAAATACTCTAGAATCATTTGTTGTCCCTTCCCAATTGGAATAAACAAAAGTGAACAACATGTCAAATCACATACTGCTAACACATTTTGTGTTACGGAAGCCTTTCTCCCACGAAAAGCATTCTGCTTGGAAGCAGGAGCCCAAGTAGCTACATGTGTACCATCTATAGCACCAAGACAATTCTTCATTCAAAAATAAAAAACACTTTAGTTCAACAATAGATATTTATATTTATCAATAGAAAAACATAAATACAAAATTACCTTAAAATATGGGAAGTACTTGTAATTATCCAAAATGTGTGGATGAATGGTTCCTTGATTTCGAGGTCGAATGATTTGTGTGCCCAATTTGCAAATTGCTCTTAATACTCTTTTGAACCATTTGCTTACAGTGTACGAAGAATGTTGGAAGCGTTCAGCAGCAACTCATAGATGCATACCATGACACAAAATTCCTAAACACATTGCAACTCCTTCTTCTACGCTTACTTTTTTACTATCACTTAAATTCGCAACTTCTTTCAAAGTGTCACAAAAATTCCTAAAAACTTGTTTCTCCATCCGAAAATTTTCATAGCATCTAGCTTTGTGACCTGCCAAAAATTCAAGAGTGTACATCTTTCCTGTCAAAGCAGAAGTTCTACAAGGTACTCTGTCAATATAACTCCTTTCATATTCAACCATCAATTGAAGCATAATGATATCTCCCATTTCATCTTCAAAATCACTTGAATCATCGCTACTATCATAATGTGAATTAGCAATTAATCCAGATATAGGCATGTTTTCCTGTTAAAATAAATAAATAATTCATTGAACTAATACTAGTAACAATAATAAGAAAGCAAGCATTGTCATAACACAAGTCTTTAAAACATTACTAATACAAAGTCTTTAACTTTGGTCCTTAAAACATAACAAACATAAAGTCTTTAGCAACATAACAAACATAACAATTGACATAGAAACATAACACAAGTCTTTAAAACATAACAAACATAAATAGACGCAAATCATCTAAACAAAACTACTCAAGATCAACAAGCCTGTCCATCCTTCTATCAGCAGGCATTGTCATAAATATGCATCTCCATTCCGCTTGGACAAACTTTGCCACAGCTTTGTTGTACATTGCTCTTGAAATATCATCCATAGAATTTAGCAACCCCATGCATGTCTCTATAGAATATGGATCTGACAATGGACTAGTAGCCTGGCTAGCAAGTGATTTGTATTTTTCAGCCTTGGCTCTTGAAACTTCTGTTTGTGCACTCACTGACTTCGCCCATTTCTCCAATGCAGATTCAAATTTATCCAGCCTAGCGTTCTTGGCCTCTTTACGTCGACGCTCACTTGAGGACCCAATGCTTTTCTTTCTTTTATTTGCTTTTTCTAGGTCATCACCATCAACATCAACAATATGAGAATCAACATGCACGCCTTTTGAAAGAAAATCTTCCTCTAACTGTTTCTCGTCATTAGATGTCGGTGGCTCTTTAGTGGAGGCATGACTTAATTTTCTTGTTGCTATACTATTATTGAAGATTTCACCAAGGATTTCATAATTGTACTCAAATCCATTCTTCTTAAATTGCTTGTAGAACCTTCCTTTCTACAAAAAACAGATAAATATTTTTCAATCCTATGCTATAATATAAACCAATATAATATAACAATAACACAAAACTAAAGCAAACATACCGTATACATGTCTTCCCATACATCTTCCGGAGCATTCACTTTATTAGATTCTGAGTCCCATGTAACCCTAGTTCTACCTAACAAAGCTGAAAATTCGCGATATTGCATGCGTAGGCGATTAAACTTACTCATCAACCTATCAACTCCATAATTTTCTCCAGTGGTTGAAATCAACTCATTGTTTATATCTTTCCATACTGGCTTCTTAAATGTTGATGATTGTAACATCTTCTTCTTGACACGATCGTACACAATATCAATTAAGGCCTTTGTATTTTGTGTTGACCAGTCCTTACTATCCCCCTTCTCACTTTTCCCTCCCATCCTGTGCTAATAATTTCATATTTGGTACATGAAATCAAATCTTTAGACCAAAGATATATTTGCTAATGCAACTGGGATTGAATTTTATCCCTCTTCCAAAAAAAAAAAAGGAGAAGAGTACCTAGTATCTTCAAGCCAATGCACCTTAACATGAAATGGTCTAGTTACCTAAATTAACAATTGATGATGCATGCCATATATAGTTTATAATAAAACTTGAATTTGACCTTGACAAAAATTGAACACTTGTATGTCTATGAAAAAATTAAATAGGAAGACGTACCAAGCTATTGGCTCTTACTTATTAAATGAAGCTATTCTAAAGTTCAACAAAGAAAAAAAACAGCCAACACATATTTCTTTCTTTTCTTTTTTGGGGCAGCAGTACACATACTTTGTTAGGCCACATAGAGGCCCATTTCAAGTCTCAGATGAAGTTTTCCTGGTATACATTACTATCACTTTGATTGTTATATAGTCAGATTCACTATACTCAAATAGAAAAATACTCATCTCAAATTCAAGGCAAATGACAAAGCATCAAATTCCAAACTGAAATAAATCCCTCAAGAGCATCAAATCTACATATCATTGTTATTCTTTTCCAAGAGAAAAAAATATGGATCCAAACAGGCCAGATCTAGATTCATAAAAGTCACCATTGTTTCATTGCTGGAAATGGAGTTGAGTATTCTTCAATAAAAGGAAAGCAGAACTAGCGAACAAAAAGGAAAGCAGAACCAGCGAACAAGAACAAAAAGGAAAGCAGAACCAGCGAGTAGAACCAGCGAACAAGAACAAAAAGGAAAGTAGAACTAGCGAACAAGAACAAAAAGGAAAGCAGAACCAGCGAACAAAAAGGAAAGAAGAAAATGAAAATACAAAGGGAAAGAAGACCGACCTGTGGAGCGAACGATCGGGGAAGAAGATCCGGAGGTCTTGCGCGGTGTGATGAAGGTGGCCCAGCGGGCGGCGGCAAATGCGTGACGGAGCAAGGCGAACCCGGCGTCTTTGTACAATAGGGAGGATGGTGTTAACATGGAAGAAAACCATAACAAGGAATAAGAGGAAATGAAGATACACAGGAAAAGACGACTTACCGTGGCGCGACGGAGGAAGGAAGAAGAGTCGACGGCCGACGGCGCGATGAGTGGGGAAGCACCGGCGGCGCAGAGGAGAGGGGAAGATGGTGTGCAAAGTGCTGTGCAATGGGGGTTAGATACAAAATCTGATAAGAGATCTGTTTCAGCTTTCTTGGTGGGTGTATGCAAAAGAAAAGGAAGAAGGCATATTTGCAAAAATGCCATCGCGTTTTCACTTGTTGGATTTGTTTTCAGTGTTTTCAAACAAAACAATGGAAAGGAGGATTTGGCCAATCCATTTTTTCACTCATTCCTCAAAATATTTTCAGACAATATTTTCAAAAGAATTTTACCAAACGAGTTTTTACTTCAATTTCCTATTTTTAGTGAAAATGAAAATAGGAAAGGGTTAAACCAAACATGCTCTAAGGGTCTTGATTTGGAGTATAAGAGTTATCTTATGTGTTTTACCAATGTGTAAGTCATGTGACATGAACAATAACAGATGTCATGACTTGTGAACAATCTGGGAAGCGAGGTGTTATTTTTAAAAATAGAAGGGTTTAAATAAACTATTAGCAGATTTTTATGAAGGTCACCGTAGTTTTTCTAAGAAAAAACAATCCAATCATCAATGAGGAGATCCCTATATAAATATAAATAACTATCCTTATTTTACAGCATAAAATTACCATTTTTACATTGGAATTTTTTTGTAATAAAATTAAATGCAAACTCGACTCATTGTGATGTGTGGGTCACATGGAGACCTCGTTACTTTCATACTTTTTTATCCTAGTTCTTAGGATGTATGGTGTACATGGTTTGAAGAAAAGCTAACCCCAGCAATCCAGCCAAAAAGACAATAAAAGACCAACGGGCATTGAAATAAGTATTGCGTAAGTCAGCCAACCAAACTTCTATTTTTTTTTTTTTTTATATAGTGATTTTGGGTTTGAAGCTTGACTTGATTATATTTTTGGTTGTAGGCCACACCATGACTTCCTAAATAATTGAACAAATTAGTTGGCAAGTCATAGCCTATTTCATTAATGGGTTTGGTCACATCTTCGTCGCTCCAGAGTAAGTTTTAGAATACACTAGCTAACCTAAGTTCCTTCACGTCCTCATCATCGTCAATCAAGGAATCCATGAAAGAAAAGTATGAGTAGCATCCAAAGTTTTTAGGAAAATCTAGATACATCTCATATGCAATCATGTTCCGAATTACATAGGGTGAGTTATCATTGAATAGAAACATAGACAGCCTCAATTCTCCGCCAAACCAACCAGAGGTGAAAGAGATACTATGCCTATTGAATGGATTTGTCTTGCTCGCATTCACCTGAATCCCTGCCGTCTTCAGGTCCCAAATGTTCTTGTCACTACAAGAAAAGTTAATATTATTGACAATATATTTTCAATGGTCTAATTAAGTGTTGAAAAAATGTGTTATTATTGACTCTCTTTTTATAAGCATTGATAAATATGTTTGTTAATATAATCCTTTTTTAACATTGTGTGTGATTGTTAAAAATACTCTCCCTAAAGTATAACGTGTGTCACTCCTCTTTATTATTCTCAATGTTTGTGTCAAGAAAGAGTTGGTGTATGTCAAGTATTCCGATGACCGTTGAAAAAAATATACTAACATCCATCAAAATTGTTACAGCTCCTTCAATTTCAGAATTGAGCTCAGAATTGGGCATTGCTTAGAGAGAGAGATTGTTACAGCTCCCTAATTACACAATCTCTAATTTCTTCTCAATCAATTCTCTGTTTCTTATTCCTTCTCCAATTTATCCAAAAGGTAAGCATTCACCTCTTAAATCAATTTTTGATTCATCCATTTTTTGATATCTTGCGATCTGTTCTGTTGAGTTTTTGGTTCAAACTTTTCAAATCTCTTCACTCAAGACATTTCAAATCTCGGATATCAGTTTGCAATCTTTGCAACTATGTGATTTCCTTTCATCCATTTTGATTCACTCGGCCATTTCAAATCTCAGATCCAAACGTGGTTTTTGTGAAATACATCAGAATATTGTATCTTGGTATCTTGTAGTCTGCACTGTACTTGGGCTGTCATGCCTTTGTGCCTTTCTCCTTTTTCACCTCTGCCCCAATAAGAGTGGCCATCATAATAAACGCTGTCAAATATTTTTGGCTTGGGCCCATTCTATTCGCTTGTCTCTATCGTTATTCCTCTTTCATCACTGCGACCAAAAACTTTATAAAAAAAAAAACCAGCATTTGTTTTTAGTTTTATTAATTGCTGAGATTAGTGGGTCCTAAGTCTTAGCTTCTTAATTTGTTTTTCTCAGGTAGTGAGGTTTGAAAGGTCATTAGGAGAGAACATGGCTTCAAAAAGGGGAAGCTTCCATGATAGGGCAGAGGAGGAAGGGCTTAATTCTGAGACAAAAATGCAGAGACTGGATGAGGAGTCCCTCCCCCCCCCCCCCCCCTGGTCAACATTGCTAATCCTCTTTCTGGGTTGGCCAATAATTATGCTGACGTTGATGAGGAGGAAGTTTATGACAGAAGGGAAAGGGTTACTACTAGTGAGAGGAGGAATGATGGGGCCCAGAAGAATGGGCATGAATATGAGGAGGAGGATGATTGTGATGAAAGCGATGATTCGCATGAACAACTATATGGTGGAAGAAACAGTCGCCAGGCTGAGGTTCGGAAGGACTTTCCTTACCTTAATACTGTTAATAGACAGGAATTTAACTTATCTAGTTCTTTCTAGACATTAATTTTACTTCTTTTGTATGCATATCTGAATTTTGATGATGTTGTGCAGGTGTTGGATTTTGACTTTGAGAAGTTCTGTTCTGTCTCTCTGTCAAATTTAAATGTGTATGCGTGTTTGGTTTGCGGGAAGTATTACCAAGGGAGGGGGAAAAAGTCTCATGCGTATACACAGTCTGGAAGGAGGACACCATGTTTATATCAATCTCCGAACTGGGAAAGTCTATTGCCTACCTTATGGATATGAAATCAATGGTCCTTCATTGGATGACATTCATCATGCCCTTAACCCAAGGTTGGTGTAATTTGTTTATTTGGCTGTGCTCGCTGCACAGAATTTGTTAGGAATAGATTTCTGTGTCTAATATCATCTACTATCATTTGGCGACTACTTTGATATTATGCTCATTGGTCCAATATATGTCCTCTGCTATTGGCTGGTTAGAGGTTTGTATAAATTTATGCCCAAAAAAACGAAGAGAATTTATCTATTTTGAAAGTTCAAAATTGAAGCTATGGACGTTCCAATATCAAAGAAGTGTTTCCCACCAGATTAATAATTGTTTTATTCATTTTTATTAGCCATTAGTGTTGATCTTTCTGGACATTGTCTTCATTATACACTAATTAGACGAGGATGTTTGTTGTTTTTTTTTTTAGGTGCAGGGTTTGGGCATTGTGTTACGTGAACGTTATAATTTATTGCTCAATGAATTCTATTATAAACTTTGCTTGGTTTTGCATTTGTGATCTTTCTTCTGCCTGTGGATGTGCTGTCCTGTTGTAATATGATTGCTGTTTGATGCACCTTGTCCCCTTGCAGTCCCCTTAAAAGATCAAACATCAGTTTTCTCTTGTTCAGAATTATGTTGAAATTAAGTTATTTATGGTCATCCTATATGATACCTGTCTTGCTTTACCTTGTCATCACATTGAATTCAAGTAAAGATGAAATACTAGAACACATCTAAGTGCATTCATATGGTTCTCCATTGGGAGGTTTACTACAAAAGATGTTGAACAACTTTACGAAAATAAGCAGTGGTCTAGGGCACTTGATGGTTCTAGTTACCTTCCCAGAATGGTATAGCTCTTCTTGTTGCTTATATAAACAATAAAATTTTGCATATTGTTGATTAGTAGTTAAATGCTTATTCGCTTTATTTAATCCATAATATTATGATTTTCAGGTGGGACTTAATAATATTGAGGAGACTGATTTTGTGAATGTAACAATTCAGTCTTTAATGAGAGTTACCCCGTTGCGGAATTTTTTCCTTATAGCTGAAAACTATCAGCACTGCAAATTTTCACTTGTTCATCGATTTGATGAACTCACTAGAAAGATCTGGCATGCACAAAACTTTAATGGACAGGTTTGTTTTTGATATAGTCATTGTCAATGTAGAATTTTCATAATTTGGTGCTTATAGTTTAATATATGTTCCAACAGGTCAGCCCACATGAGTTTCTGCAGGCAGTGATGAAAGCCAGTAAGAAACGGTTTCGGATAGGGGTGCAATCTGACCCAGTTGAGTTTATGTCATGGCTTCTTAATACACTGCATGCAGATCTTAAAACTTCAAAGAAGAATACCAGCATAATTTATGAGTTTTTTCAGGTTCTTTCTTGTGTTTGTTGCTTATATAGGGTGAACTCGAGGTTGTAAAAGAGATTCCTAATAAAGGGATCACGGATAAAAAAGAAATGGTGATGACCAAAACAAGAATGAGAAACTTTCAGATGGTGTAACTGAGCGAGATGCATTTGTCAAAGAAACTTCCAAAATGCCATTTCTTATGTTAGGGTTGGATTTGCCACCACCTCCACTTTTCAAGGATGTAATGGATAAAAATATAATACCCCAGGTACTGCTTCACTTAATGTTACTTTGCTTTTTTCATATGAAATGCTACAGTCATTATAATTTACATTGAAGTGGTTTTACTTTGAAGCTTACATCTTGTTAGTGCTACGTAGTGTCATATCATGAACTATGTCTACTGTCGAAACCATTAAAGTCTAAATCTTTCTTAATTATTTCACTTATTGTTTTTCTTGGTCCTATAAAAGATAAATGGGGAAACAAATTCCTTTCAGCAAATCTGCACACTGAAGCTTCTGCCACTTTGCACCATTTGTTGTTGATATTTCCATTTTTTGTAATAAAATTAAACGCAAACCCCACTTATTGTGATGTGCGGGTCACATTGAGACCTCATTACTTTCATACTTTTTTATCTTAGTTCTTAGAATGTATGGTGTACATGGTTTGAAGAAAAGTGAGAACTAACGTAAGCAATCCGGCCAAAAAGGCAATGAAAGGCCAAGGGGTATAGAAAGTATTGCGTAAGTCAGCCAACCAAGTCTTCCATTTTTTTTCTGTAGTGATTTTGGATTTGAACCTTGTCTTGATTATATTTTTGGTTGTAAGCCACACCATGACTTCCGAAATAATTGAACAAATTAGTTGGCAAGTCATAGCCTATTTCATTAATGAGTTTGGCCACATCTTCATCGCTCCCGAGTGTGTTTGGAATACACCATCCAACCTAAGTTCCTTCACGTCCTCAGCATTATCAATCAAGGAATCCATGAAAGAAAAGTATGAGCAGCATCCAAAATTGTTAGGAAAATTTGGACACATTTCATATGCAATCATGTTTTGAATTACATAGGGTGAGTTATCATTGTATAGAAACAAAGGCAGCCTCAATTCTCTGCCAAACCACCCGGAGGTCAAAGAGATGTTATGCCTATTGAATGGATCTGTTTGTTTGCCTTCACCTAAATCCCTGCTGTCTTTAGATCACGTATGTTCTTGTATTTTTGCCAAAATTGAGATACGTCATTGGTAGGGGGAATAATTTGATTATGTTCATCATCACCACCTTTTTTATTTCTGATACTGTGCGTATCAACAATCAATGAACAATAAGAATCGAGTATTATATGTTCTTGTATTTTCAGTCGCCTTCAAAAGTATAAAAGTTTGCCAAAGTGTATATGTAACAAATTAATGTACAATAGCAAATTTTAACTTTTACTTTCATTACACATGCCTTTCTTGCAAGCTGCAAACTAAAATATTCTTATACTAGTATTTATTATTCGAGCAATGCATGGAAAATAAATTTTTCAATTAATAGAAATTATTCTACATTTACTACAATCCCTCGCATCTTTTTGGGTAAAATATGCCTTTTACCCTCACTTTTATTTGATTTCTTAATTTGATCCTTCTATTTTAAATTATGGATATCATTTTGATGCATATGTAAAAAGTTTTACTCAGTGATCCAATTATATAGTGGCTAGACAATATTGGATGACAGTGTAAAACTCAGTACATTAAAATTAAACTGTTAAAATTATTAGTAATTTAGTCTCAAATTATTATTATATTGCATAACTGACAAAAAAAAAATGATGTGACACAAACAATACTAACGTAACACAAGTGAATAGGGGTAGAAACATGTTAGGCTTTAGCCTAGGTCTACCTTGTGGGTTGCTATAGGTTTTATTTTAAATCTAAGTTTGGCACTTTAAAAAATCTGTCTTGATCTGAAACCTGTAAACAAAACCTGTAATTTATAACTTATAACACTTTCAAAACAAACGAAAAAATGCCAAACATTTTTTGAAAAAAAGGCCCAAAATGAGTGATCTGCTGATTTATAATACAATAAAGGTTTAAAAGAAAAAAGTGTGCACATTTATACTGCGAAAATTGTAATGGATTAGCGGTTCTATAAATGAAATTTTGGTGAAGGTATGAGATTTGAATCTCATTGTTGATATTTTACAAGTTTAAGAATTAGAATTCTTAACATGTTGGCCTCACAAACTTGGTAGAGTATATATAGTGGGTCTAACCTAACTTTTTAAGGTAAACGGACTATTGAATAAGTCTGAGCCTAGTCTTATTTTTATAAAGGATAGGTCACAGATCCTTGACAAGTTGTCTAGTTTATTTCCACCTATACACATAAATCATATATGGATTGCATCATATAAGTATTTTCCATCAATCATGTGCGAAATAATTAAGTGTTTTAGATCAAATTGAAAATGATATGAAATATTAGGGATCAAATTGAAAAATTAAAGATATTAAACTATAATTTACATCACTTCTTGCCTTGAATAAGAATTAATTGGTCATAGAAGTAAAAAAGTGGTAGTAATAATAATAATAATAATAATAATAATTGGTCATAGGTCTATTTTGTATAGGAATTTATAATAATTATGAATTGTTTACATTACAAAAGCAGTAGCAACAACAATCCTCATAATACATTACAATTTTGAAGTTACATATATGACAAACTCTGAACAATAGTACAAACTTGAATTGCCAAACAAGAGATACCTAGATAGCAATAAGTAATCATCCTTACATTACAGCACATATTGTTGCTGTTTGTTTCGAAGTTCACATTGTAATTATTTCTAATAAATGTGAAATGCAAGCCCTTCTTTTTGTGTTGTGTGGGCCGTCACACTATGATCTAATTACTTGCATAATTAAAGAGACTCAATTCCTCTTAGGAGATGTAATAGTGTACCAGGTCTGAAGAAAAGCAAGAACTAATGCTAGCAGTGCAGCCAAAAAGGCAATAAAAGACCACGGGGTATTACAATAAGTATTGCGCAGTTCAGCAAACCAAGTCTTCCATTTATTTTTGCAATGCCTTTGCATTTGTAGTTTGATTTCAATAAATTTCTTGCTGTGGGGCACGACATCAGTCCTCTCATGGTGGAACATATTAGCCGGCAAATTATGGCCTATTTCACTAAAGAATTTGGCCAATTCTTTGTCACTTCCTAGCCAATTTTGGAACACACTAGCTAATCTGAGCTCCTTCACATCCTCACGATCATCAATCAGGGAATCCATAAAGGAAACGTATGAGCAGCATTCGTAGTTGTTATCAAAATCTAGACACATTTCATATGCAATCAAGTTGTTAAAGAAACACGTGGAGACATTGTTGAAACAGAATGTAGGGAGCCTCAATTCTCCACTGAACCATCCGGAGGTAAAAGAGATGTTTGTCCAGATGATTTTATTCGTCTTAGTTGCCATCACCTGAATCCCTGCTTTTCTAAGAGCCCGTATGTTCTTATATGTTAGCCATGTATCTTCTTCCGGTTCACCTTGTGGCTGGTTTCTGACATTCTTTCCATTTTCCATATCGTCATCAGCCACGTCACTCTTGGTGAAAAAATCGCGACTAAATGAAGAATATGAGTCGGTTTATCCCCCATCGAATAAGACTACTCTCTCTCCAGTTCTCATTGTTGTGCCGATGGTTCCATTATTGTTCAGCAAAAACTCCAAGTCAGCTCCGTTTTTCTTGCTCAGCAGCTCTAGCAATCTCATTGGAAGTTGCTTTTCCAACAAGATAATATCTCTCCAAATATACAGTAAAAGTTCAAGCTTTATATTCAGTTTTTTTGGACATTGGTCGTCAACATATTCCATGAAATGAAGCAACGAACATCCGTCCATAAACAACATCCAAGCAAGCTCCTTGTCATCGTAGCTTTCAATCACATCCTTAGCAAACAGCTTCTTCAATTCCTTGATATTCTCTTGTATAATGTTGTGAAGAAAATTGGCTGCTTCTTCCTTTGTATTCTTTTTAGTTTCTTCACGGTATTCTTCAATATACTGGGATGTCCACTGCATTTTGTAACGTTGCCCTAGCTTGAAATTCTCATTCCGGTGATGGATGGGACCAAATGATATCACCTTGGGTGAGCAGTACTTAGCGAAGTCAGTTTTGACGTAAAAATGCAGGAACCCTTTGAATCTTGGGAGTACTTGAAATTTGATTATGTCCTTCAAATGTTCGCGTCACCAGTTGAGCAATCATTCCATCTACATCTACAGGGATATCTAATTTCTCAGCCATTGTCCAATGATTAGTGTTTGTCGATTGGGTTTCCAAATTCCAAAATAATGTATATCCTTCAACCAAAATAATAAAGTAACTGAATACGTATGAAAAACAGAAAAATCAACATGAGATTATTATTAGAAACAAATGTTAGACGCTTCTGTCACTGGAAAATATATAGTTGTCCAGCTAACACATTTCTAGTTTGTTTAAGTTCGGGAAAAACAGTTAAAATATATTATAATCAATCAAATTAAGAACACAAACATGATTTCATAATTTTGTTATTTACACTACAAATTCTCTAAACAACGACAAATTAATAATATAGCAAATGAGTTCACAGTCTAGCGATAAACTCCTACATATCTCAATTAGTTAATGACAGTCACAAGGTGACTCTCATCCTCATCCCTATTTCCTCATATCTTAATCTAAAAAAAAAAAAACTAATAATGTAGTGGTTAAGCCTACAATCTAGTGATTATAATTGTCACCTACACTTTTGAGTGAATGGTCAAATGTTCGACTCTCATCCCCTGTACCCTTAAGAAAGAATCATAGTTTTAATGTCTTTGTAAAAAATAAACTAATAATATAAAGCGTTGGCTTAACTTTATTTACTTTTTAGGATAAAATGTTTTTTACTTTTAACCAAAAGTTCATGTTAGTAAAATACATTTTACCTTACATTTTATAGATTATATTATTTCATCTATTTTTATTCATAAATTGATCATCTTACAAGTAAATAAAAAAATTGAAGTAACAAGCACATACGTGCCTCAAAAAAGGAACAAAAAATGGTTGCAGAATAATTTTTATAATACGGCTACTTTTTAATCTAATTAAAAGTTAAACCAGGCCCCTTTAGACTAGAAAATGCAGATTAAAGCGCCGGCTAAACTTAACTACTAATAGTGATTTATTTTGGATATTTTAATTAAACACAAATTTAATTGAACATTTTTCTTTTCATGACTTAATTATCAAAAAAATTGCCTACTGTAATGATCAGTTACGCTGGGATCTCTTTCTGGTCGTACGGTTGGGTGGCAATGATGGTTGTTTTCTCCCCCTTCACAAGCCAAGGAACTACGATGATTACCCATAAATGGATTCCAATGCTCAAGTTAGTGAGGGTTGTGAAAAAGGAAAATATATAGACAATTGGTATGAATAACTTACACACGATAGACTTTCCATTTTCTATTTATACCATTTGAATATGTCCAAAATAAGTGATTTAGTGCTTAGCTGTATTGTGTGAAGGGTAAGAAATATCATTAGGGTATTCTTCTAGAATATGTGTCAAGGTTCGCGTTCAACATGCACTCAACATGTGCTCGATTCGGGCTCGTCACGGACTCAGCGTTCTAGTAGTCTGTTTACACGCCCCTAGATGATGCTAGGGTGTTGCCTTTCAGGGCCCCCGCCTCCGGCATGATCGTATCTCAGAGCTCTATGTTGCTGGTCGGGGTGATCTTGGACAAGTCCCTGGACCCGATTGTTGTTCTTCCAAGAAGACACCAAGACTCACTTCTTCATAGACCCAGTCTACGAGCCAGTTCCAATATCTGGAGATAGGGTAGTTACAGTTGCCTCCAACTCGATTACCACATGTCTATATCAGTTTTCAAGTTCCTTTTTCCCTTCCTTCCCCAATACTGTCCATCCAAGGTGGGGATGTCTGCCTTCTGACGTTGAGTTTGGGTTTTGTGATCCCAGAGCAAAGTTGGACTCATGGGAATATTTCTAATGACCGGGGCTAAACTGAGGTGGGGTGATTGTGCTTTAGGGCATACAATTGCGCTTCCCACTATCCGTTGAGTCCTTATGGGGAATGATGCACTCATTCCTAGTAAAAATCGTGATCTTTCCAAGGATTGATCACGCTCTTTCCGAAGACCTTCGGCCTTTCCAGCTATTTGGGGTTCGCTTCTATTCACCTTATGCGATGTTCCTCCTCCCAATGGGGATACAATGTGTGGCACTTTAGGGGAATCTCGAGGCATCACGAGGGTAACCGTAACACTTCCCCTTGGATGTTTTTACCTTTTGCTTCCCTATATAACAAGGGCATCGTTCCTCATTCTCACTTTTCCTATTTCTCTCTCTTTATACATGTCGCTTTGCCTTTTCTCATTCTCCGCTGCAATCCACCTCGTCTCCCTCGTGTTCCTTCAAAGATCATTGTGCTCTCGGTGCTGTTTTTGCGCCGTTCATTGATTTTATTTATCATGATTACCCCTTTAAAGACTGAATTAGCTTTTACATTAGTAAGGTTTAGCGAAAGTATGTCACCAAAACATTGAGATTTCTAAGATACTTCTATATTTATATTTCATTTTCATCGGTGTCAATTTTTCTTTCTCTTTAACTTTTCTTACTACTAAGATAAATCATTATGATGGGTTTTTACTAGTTTTTAATAATTTTTTTTACATTTTATTTTTCAATTCAACTAGACATGTTCTATATTTACAAGTATATTTTTTTCCTTCTTTTTGTTTGTATGAAGTAGGGACCATGAGGAGAGGATTAAATAGTTTTTGTTATGCATGAATAGAAAGAGAATAAAGAGCTAGCGAGAATGTCATATAGTTTGAATGAAGAAAGAGCTAGGGCTAGAAATGCTAAATTTAATCAATTATTATTGATTTTATAATAAATTTATTAAATTAGTAAATGACATTTATATATTATTAAATTCAATAATTATTATCATTTATATATTATTAAATTCAATAATTATTATCTATTAAAATAATTTTTTAAACATATAGATGATAAAATCCAAACAACTTAAATTGTTATTAATTATTTTTTTGATTGTACATCACTCAAAAGATACATAATATTGTATTTGTTTTTTAAAAGTAATCACATTTACTTATGATAAAAAAAAAACTAATTTAATAATTCTATCAATTAATTTACCTATATAGCACATGGGAGACTACATTAGTATGTATATGTGTGTATGTGCATATATATATATATATATAAACAAAATTTTAGTAAAGATTGATAAAATAGATGATATATGAAAATTAATCCGTAATAAGTTTTAAAAATATATTGTTAAAATAAATTTTATGAGTAATAAATATTTGTATAAATTTAAATTGATTAGAAAGATCTAGCATCTCACGCCTTTACTACTCTCTCTTAATATTTTTGAGTAAATAAATGACTAAAAAATCATATTAAATAAAATAAATTCATTTGAGTTAATATTCTTCAATGATTTTCATGAATAAAATAAAAAACCTAGAAATATTTTAGTAAAAGAATAATTAACATCTTATAAGACAAAAAAATAATTCAAATACTTAATAATATAAATACAATATAAATCTCTATAATTCACTTGAATGACATATGCTTAAAAGGTTCTAGTAAAATTTCATGAAAAAAAATAAAACTATCACCGCTCCTCCTTTCTTTTTCCTTTATTTTTATTAGGTAAAGAAATGTATAGATTCGTATAAAAAATTTATCAATAATGAGATGTTTTTAAAAAGATTTTGTTAAAAATTATTGAACACAACAAATAAATATAATAATAATAAAAAAAAAACACATCAGTTATCCCCATACACTTTCCTTTTTGTTATTGAATAAAGAAAGATAGCTGAAAATGTTCATTAAACGAAATAAAAACTTTAAAATGAAAGATTTTATATATTAATATGGATAAAGGACTTATAGTAGACTATGGTTAAAATGGATTAGTGCAAACTTATCAACACGCAGTGTACAATAGATTGATAAATCAATATAAATTCAAGTTAAACTTAATTAAATTCATAGGTGATTTCATAAGAAAAAACATTGATTGTTGAAGTCTATCTATAACTAAAGTGAATTGTAGAGGACATATAATTTTAAATTAAAACTTTGTAATTAATATAATTGCTCATAGTAAATATATGATTAATTAATGTTAATCATTTGTTCAGAAAAAGTGATATTTGTCAAACACAATAGTACCTTAAAGAGTGCAATTTTGTTCATATAAAAAAATGTAATTTTTTTATAAAAACTTGGTGTTAAATGAGTGACATATGTCATACATTAAGAGAGGCATTAACCAACTTTTATGTATAGTAAGATAGATAGATTGTCCTTAATTGAATTATTGACATTGTGTCAATATTCCCATCCACATTATTTAGTAAGTCGGAAAAATTATTTCAATGGAATATAATCTGCAAGTGTAAGAAGACACAAAAGGTAAGTATTTATTCTGTTAATTTATATTTAATTCATTATTTATCAATAGAGATTAGACAACTTTAAGTGTGTATACTTTTGGAAATGAAATATATATGTATGATTGATTTCTCATGATTCATGAGCTTAACACACTGGAAAAAGAAAACTGGCATATATAGCTGTATGGGTACCGATCTCAACAGTGTCACTCTTGACCAGAGTGTTCAAACTTGCGCACTCTTCGCAGCTACCAGGTGAAGAAAGCAAAGCACAGCGAGGAGGAGGATTGATGATAATGTCATGAACAGAGCAGTATTGATCTTTGTTCGTAAGGAAGGATGGTTCGTTGTTGTTATTTCATTGTGGGGTGTCAAGTATGCTGTATATATGTGGTTGTTATATTTCTTCTTTTTAGATTGCATTATTCGCACATACGTGGTAGTGGGGTATTGATTCTTGCTCCTGTTTGGGTTAATGGTGGTACAAGTTCTGATTCTCCGCTCTGGAATTTGAAGGATTTTGACTCTCATCAAACCTATTTATTTACTTCTTCTTTGATGTGAGAGTTGATCCTATGGGGCCTAAGATCAGTTTCAAATCTTTTCCTTTTCTACATTAATTGTGTGTGATTTGTGTTTATTGGCAAGATGATTAAAATCCTTCATAATCGTTTTTCCCTCTAAGTTAGGTGATGGTGAGATATTTGTGTTTTTTTTTTTTTTTTTGTGGTGGTGGTGTTTTGTGCGTGGGGGTGTGTTTGTGTGTGTGTCTGTGTTTTTGGAGGGGGGGGGGGGTGGGTTGTGGGATGACACCAAAATGGTTGGCAATTATTGTTCAAAATGTCCGGAAATCTTTTGGCTGATGTTGATGAATGCAGACGGATCAAGGACCAAGTGATGAAGTTTGAAAATAATTTTGGTCTTTTGGGCCGATTACTATGGTGGAACTGGATATTGCTACTTCAAAATATCTATTGTCACTCCTACTTATAATGATTTTATGTTGATTTCTCTAGAATACCCCTATTCTTATATTTAATAGAATAATAGAATAAATATTAATTGATCTTCTTATTATTGTTGTTAGTTCAATTAAAAATAATTTAATTATTTACATTATTTAAAATTTACTCATAAAAAAATTGATATTTCTCTAATAACATAATTTATGGAGCCCTCTACTTTATGGTAACAAACCGTGCAAGATAATCTAATAAAATTTTGATAAAGCTGATCAATTGCATAAATAGAATTGAACAAAATTAAAAGTCCTTATGAAATACTTGAAAATATACGTATATTTTCCGTTGTTATAACCATGTATCAGACAATATACGAAATTGTTTCATAGGACAATCTTTCTTTTTTCAGCATATGACAATTAATTGTTGATTAATATTTTTCAAAGAAATAGTTATTACTATAATATTTAGATTATTATTTATCAAAAGAATTAAAGAAAATACTCGGCATTTATAACTTAACAACTATATTAAAGAGATGAATTGCCATTATTTTCCGTATCTAAAAAATAATTTCAATATTCCATTAAATTTTCGTAGAGAAATGTTCATTTTTTATGGGTAAATATTAAATAATTTAAATAACTAATTTTTTAATTGAAATAATTACAATAATAAATTAAGATAAAATTATGATTAATAAAAAATAACTAATGTCTCTTATTTTGATTAAATATAAGAATAAGGGCATTCTAGATAAATCAACCTAAAATTATTATAAGTGAGAGTGGTAATAGACATTTTGGAGTGACAATAGTCACTCCCTACTTTACTTACTCTTTAATTTATTTTCTTGTCTCCATCTTCACCATTTTTTTTTCTACTTTTTGGCTCCAACATGCTACTCATAAGGAACAGTTGTAACGGTTTTTTGTGAAATAATTCAAGAGCATCTACGTAAAGATGTAAAAATACGGTGATATAAATTGTAAAAAAAAATGATGTGTACAACATATATTTATAACAAATTTACATAAGAAGAAAATAAATTTACCCAAGCTCTTGTTTTTCTTTTTATATTGCAAAGAATAGAGCAATGATACGCGTCCATCAATATATATACACCATCGACATCGACCTCACTAAATGCCAAAACTTCTGTATAGAGATGTATTGATATGGAGAGGCATCATGGAAATACAAGAAAAGGAAAAAAAGAAAGAAACGTACAAAGAAGCAAAAATAAGAGAAAATGCTCACTCTCACCCACCCCTTTGAAAGCTTCTATTCTTTGTGCTTCTCTCATTCATCTCTATCACCACCTCATAGCTCTCATTCTTGGCATCGCGCAGGAGAGGAAGAAGAAGAGAATAATACCAGCTGACGTTTTCAGTTACTCATAACTCATTTTATTCTCTTTCTCACCTATCAAAACTTTCGTTTTTTTCACTTTTTATCAAGTTCTCTCTGTCATTCTTCGTCAAAGGAGAAGGAAGAAGAAGAAACAACGTTCTTTTTTTCTTTAAGAACTTGTTTGCTCTCTTTTTCTTATTTCTTTTTCTCACTCACCAAAGTCTTCATTTTCTCTCTCTTTATTATGTTTCTCTCTTTCGTTCTTCATTGTTCACAAGAGGAAAAAGAAGAAGATGAATTTTCAACAACAAAATGAATTGAGAATGGCTCTGTTAGAAGCTGAGATTTGCTGTTATTGTTGAAAACTGGAATTAAAACATTATAAATGCGTGTTAGGAAAAGTTGTAAACCAGTAGTAAAAAGTTGTAAACCAGTAGCAAAACGTTGTAAACCAATTGAGGACACATACTAAACTTGTTGCTAAAAACTGAAGCTGAAAAATTATAAATACATGTTACGAAATGTTATAAACCAGTAGCAAAATGTTATAAACCAATTGACGACACATACTAAATAGGTTGTTAAAGACTAGAGCTGAAAAATTGTAAATGTTTGTTACAAAATGTTGTAAACCAGTATACAAAAAGTTGTAAACCATTGCACAAAATGTTGTAAACCAGTAGCAAAATGTTGTAAACCAATTGATGATACATACTTAACAGGTTGCTAAAAACTAGAGTTGAAAACTTGTAAATGCATGTTACGAAATATTGTAAACCAGTATGTAAAAAGTTGTAAACTATAGCACAAAATGTTGTAAAGTAGTAGCAAAATATTGTAAACTAATTGACGACACATTCTAAACAGGTTGCTAAAAATTAGAGTTGAAAAATTGTAAATGCGTGTTATGAAATGTTGTAAACCAGTATACAAAAAATTATAAACTATTGCACAAAATATTGTAAACCAGTAGCAAAATGTTGTAAACTAATTGAGAACACATATTAAACAGGTTGCTAAAAACTGGAGTTAAGAAATTGTAAATGCGTGTTACGAAATATTGTAAATTAATATGTAAAAAAATGTAAACCATTGCACAAAATGTTGTAAACCAGTAGCAAAATGTTGTAAACCAATTGAGGATTCCATGTTTTTATAATTTTATAAATATAAAATAAATCTAAATATAATAATAAAATTAAATTTTAGTTATTAACAATATATTTGTTAGTTTTATTTAATGCTTAAGCACAACAATCTCATTACTAAATTAATATAAATGATGTTATATGAACGTGTAAATTTATATAAATGATCTTACTTTTTTTTCTACAACAAATCAAATTAAGCACAAATAAGACTAATAAATATATTGTTAATGACTAAAATTTAATTTAATTATTATATTTAGGTCTATTTTATCTTTATAAAATTATAAAAACATGGAGTCCTCAATTGGTTTATAATTTTTTGCATATTGGTTTATAACATTTCATAATGCACATTTACAATTTTTTAACTCCAGTTTTCAGCAACTTATTTAGTATATGTCCTCAATTGGTTTACAACATTTTGCTACCATTTACAATATTTTGTGTAATGGTTTATAACTTTTTGCATACTGGTTTACAACATTTCGTAACACGCATTTATAATTTTTTAACTCTAGTTTTTAGCAACCCGTTTAGTATGTGTCGTTACTTGGTTTACAATATTTTGCTACTGGTTTACAACATTTTATGCAATGGTTTACAACTTTTTACATACTGGTTTACAACATTTCGTAACACACATTTATAATTTTTTAACTCTAGTTTTTAGCAACCCGTTTAGTATGTGTCATCACTTGGTTTACAACATTTTGCTACTGGTTTACAACATTTTTATTGTCATTTTTACCCCCCAACCAAATATACTCTAAATATATATGATCACTCCCATAAAAGTAGCTTTTATTTGATTTCTTTAAAGTGTCATCTTATTTTCTTTATTAAAATAATAGCTTAACATTAATTACTATTGTCAATTATAATTTTATGTAATCTTATTATTATTAATGTAATTAATATTTAATTCATTTTCTAAAAAAATTACTTCTGATCCCATGCTCTAATTTTTGTATAGCTGCTAAATTTTACAATTATATATATTAATTTATTTAATACAATTATTTGAAATCAACGTTTTGTTAATACAACAGTTACATAAACAACAAAGCACTGCATATTTTCGAAAATACAATAATTCAGACCGAAAAAACTAAAATAACAACTATTCATAACTAGTCTTTTGGCATACTACCAAATCATAGTATACAACACATATATACAAAAAAAATGTAGTAGAAATTAATTTATTGTATTAAATTAGCTAATTTTTTAAATACAATTAAAAAATAACTATAGTAGTAAAAATTAATTGGTCGATAGTAATACATCCTAATATCATATGTTCATTCAATAACTTTTAACTATAGAAACATTTTATCTTAAAAAATAGCTATATATGTTGTACATTATTACAACTTATTAGTCTATATATCTTTATTCATTAGTTTTTTAAAAAAAGCAGTCAATTTTACATGATTTAAATAATTATTGTATAAATAAAATTAAAAAATAGATATTAAAAAATAAATATTGGAATCTAAATAATTGTATTAAATAAATTAATAACCGATACTTAAAATATCAATGACAACATTCAATTTAAAAAGGTGAGGTAAACATTAAAAAAATCAATAATTTAACTTATTTTAATTATACTAATAATTAATTAATATTAAATTGTGATTAATAATATTTCTATAGCCCCAGAATTTATAAAATAAAAAAATGGGCTTTTTGTTTTCATTGAATGCATAAAACAAGAAAAAATGAAAGAGGATTGGTTTAAGATAATGAGAGAGATCAGACCACGAAAAATAGTAACAATGAGAGAGAGAGCAGAAAGAGAGGCTGTAAAGTGACAAACAAAATGTCAATTGTGCATTGCGCGACGTTATAATAGCAAAAAAGAAATGTAAATTAAAATATAATATAACATATCAACATAGCAAAATTCCCTCATTGCAGTGTAAATAGGTGGTAAAGTGAGCCTGAGCCAGTACATAGCTTTCATGGCCATTTGCGCCAAGGATTCCTTAGTCCCTGTGTTGGGGACTAAGGTTAGTCCCCTCTTAATGTTACTATCATGTCCCTTTATTCCTTCAAATTTTATATTATAATCTTGTATTCTCCTCTCCTAACCTGTTTGGTTCAATGAGTCCGCCGCTCCATTGCTATCTCCACCTCCACCATTGTCTTTGCCGCTGTCATCCCCACTCCTGTAATACCTCGAGTATACGTGTCTCTAGAAGAGTTTGGTATGTCCTTAGGGTCTCTTGGGATTCACCTATGTTGCCGGAAAAGCCCCAGATACATGAATGGACAAGTTGTGCAGAAACAAGTTTTGTTGTCATTGTTATAGCAATCAGGGGATGGGCTGGTAGAGTTGGGCACTCTGCCAACTGCTACAGTGGTCCAGGACTCCTATAACAGTTATGTGTTGTTCCACAGGAGATGCTTGAGACGCCTTGATTGCTATAGCGATTATAGACAACTATAGCAGTGCTGCTGATCCCAGAACAGTTCTGAAATGACGTAATTTCACTTATGAGCTCCAACCTCCATTTAAAACCCTCAAGCTCGGGCTCCTCCCCCTAAAACCTAAAACTTAGCCACTATGGTGTACAATTATTGTCATATTTTTGTTATACACCGATCAGATCTCCTCAAGCATGTGTGTTTATGTGTGTGTGGGGGGAAGGGTAGATGTGTCATATTAGGTGAAAATTCGGATATGTGGAATGTGATGAGGATGCTTTCACTTGGAACGGACATAAGGTCACTGCTGCACTCTTCAGCAACGCCTTCCGCAATTACTTAGTGTAAAGTCCTATACATACATCTTGGTAAGGATTTTTCACATATTTAAAATAAAAAAATGACATATTATATATATGCTCTCATCAGAAAAGTATTACACATATGTCCTATTTTGTATTATTCTATGTAAACAAATCGTGACACTTTTTGAACCCATACAAATCGACTTAAATCGATATGTAGTGCCATCAATTTAAATCGATTTGTGTTAAGCATCAGTTGTGGCAGAATGTTCCAAAAATCGATTTAAATCGATTTTGGGTATGAAAGTGTGAGCACTGGACAGTTGCTATGTAACTTGTTCGCATGGATTTATTGCGTGCCTACAGCTGTCAGCTAAACATTACTCATTGCCAATGTATACGACCATGGACATGTTGTTGCTTTGAGTCTTCCTTTTTTTGTTTTATTTATTTGTAAGCATTTTTTCTAATTTTGGAATTGGCATTCTCAGATAGGAGTTTTCTACCCATTTAAATTTTAAAAAATAAGATATTATATATGTGTCAAGATCTAAAAAGTATTACAAATATATCTTATTTTGTATTATATAGAAATCGACTTAAATCAATTTCTATGAAAAGTTCAGAATTTGAAATTGTCCAACACAGAAATCGAATTAAATCGATTTTTGTACTATCATCAACGGTTAGAACTATAGTGTGCACTCTAAAATAGATAAGTGTGTCACATAGCAACTGATGGAGATGAATGCAGAGAATTTGAATACAAATTAGAATTAAGAGTATAAGAGTCATTTTATGTTTTAATTAATTATGTGTAGTTCATGTGCCATGAATAATAAGGATGCTTATGTAGGTGTTATCTTAAAAAATTGAAGAATTTAAATATAATATCAATGGACTTCTAGGAAAATCAATATAATTTGCCGATGAATGAATAAACACCAATCCAAGTAAGAGATTCCTATATAAATATAATAAGCGACCATTCTTAAATAATTACATTACAGCATATAGAGTAATCATATTGAAGTTCACACTGGAATTTTTTTCCTAATAAATTTAATCGCAAACCTCGCATTGAGACCTTATTTCTTGGGATGTATGGTGTACAAGGTCTGAATAAAAGTGAGAATCAATGCTAACAATGCAGCCAAAAAGGCAATGAAAGACCATGGGGTGTTGAAATAAGTATTGCGTGCATCAGCCAACCACCTCTTCCATCTTGTTCTATAGTGATTTTGGATTTGAAGCTTGACATGAATATATTTTTGGCTATAAGCCACGGCATCACTGTTGAGGTAATTGAATAAATTAGTTGGCAAGTCATTTCCTATTTCATTAATGAATTTGGCCAACTCTTCATCACTCCCAAGTAAGTTTTGGAAGACACCTGCTAATCTAAGTTCCTTCACATCCTCAGCATCGTCAATCAAGGAATCCATAAAAGAAAGGTATGAGCAGTATCCGAAGTTGTTAGGAAAATCTGGACACATCTCATATGCAATCATGTTCCGAACGAAATACGGTGAATCATTGTCGAACATAATCATTGGCAGCCTCAATTCTCCGCCAAACCAACCAGAGGTGAAAGTGATGTTATGCTTATTAAATTCATCTGTTTTGTTTGCCTTCACCCGAATTCCTGCTGTCTTAAGATCCCGTATGTTCTTGTATCTTTGCCAAAACTGGGATACGTCTGGGAAAGGGGTAATCCTCTGATTTCTGTCATCCGCTCTATCTTCCATGTCAACTTCCACTGAGCGATAAGAATCAAGTATTGTATGAGTTGGTTTAGGCTTATCTTGGAATATTGTGATTCTTGTTTCTCCAGCTTGCTTTGTTAAGCCCATGGTTAGAAAATTCGACACTAAAGACTCCACGTCAGCCCCCTCGTTTTTGCTTAGCAGCTCCAACACTTTCATTGGAAGTTGGTTTTCCAACAACGTAATATCTCTCCAAGTATACATGAGTTGGTCAAGCTTGAGCTCCAGCGCGTCTGGACGCTGCATGTCAACCTTGTCCATGTAATAGAGCAAAGAACATCCGTCCACAAACAACATCCAAGTTAGTTCCCTGTCATCGTAGCCCTCAAGCACATCATCACTGAACAGCTTCTTCAATTCCCCAATGTTACCTTGTATACTATCATGCAGGAACTTGGATGCTTCATTGGAGCTTATATTACATCGTAGACTGTATTCTTCAATATACCGGCATGTCCAAAGACTTTTGTAATGTCGCCCTATTATGAGATTTTCCCTTCGGTGATGGATGGGACCAAATGACATCATCTTGGGTGAGCAGTACCTATAAAACTCGGGATTTTGTCTCAATATAGCAGGAACCCTTTGGATCTTAGGACTTGAAACTTGATCAGCCCCTTCAAATGTTCGCTTTGCCGCCATCAGTTCGGCAAGCCTTTCCTCTATCTCATCCATTTTCCAATGCTTAGTCAGGATTTGATGAGTGTCCAAGCGTACACTTAAACAAACAGTTTTCCTTCCTTTCTTACAATGACTTCTACTGTTCGGTCTTCCTTGTCCCCAAAATTCACCCTAGGGCCCACAAACCAAAATAAATTAGTAATTGAACATTCAAGAAAGACATAAGTATTAAGATTAAATTATTATAAACAAATTTCAAAAACTTCTGTTACGGGAAACAATAAATTTCTATATATATTAATCGCAATTCTGTATAAAACTAAAATATACTTTATAATTAAATAAGAACACATACATAATTTCGTTAATTTGGATTTTTTTGTTTTGGTCCCAATGAAATCACGGGTATCCAGACCGTATTATTAGGAACTTGACTAGCTGATGCGACTCAATGGAGGTTTCTTTTTAAAACCTTAAGATTATTTATTGGATACTTCAATTTTCTCCTACTGCGCTGCTTTTACTTATTCTCTCTTCGTTACCTTTTGATTGAAAAAAAATAATGTACAGGCACATACGTATGTTATTTTTCTTTTTCTTGCAAAGAAGAAGCAAAGGGTTCCTGAAAAAAATAAATCAATTAGTTAGATATATATCCATGACTTGCATTTAGTTGATTTTGCGAAACAAATGGTTCAAATCTAACCAATCAGTCATAGTACAAAGCCTTTGTCCTACCATACATAACAATCTTTTATGATTCAGATAAGTTTACCTTAGAATCTAAAAAGAGGGCGACAGATTGAAATCCATACCAATATATCATTGCATGTGTCTCAACTTTCTACTCATTTGTTTAAACTTCTAAAAGAAATGGCTTAATGTTATGGACCTCTCTTGTGCTTGTTTATTGGTCATTATTTGATTAAAAAAATTTTATTTGATACTTTTTATATTTTTTATATGTTTATGTGAAATATTTTAGTAAGGATAGAATCACTTAAAAAAGTATAAAAAGATATTTTTTTCACAAGTTATAATTTTTAGCTTTGAGAAAAATGATTTTTTTATAAGATAATTAAAAAAAAGAATGAGAATAAATGAAAATTTTACGTCTAAATGCAAATTATTATATCCAAATATAAAATAATTTTTTTATCAAAAAGGTCTTATTTGAAAAATCAAATTGAAAAAAAAATATTCTAAAAACTCACACAAGCCATCCTATGGTATCAAAGTCTCTATAACCAAATGGTGAGGGTATTCAATTTTTTGTTGTCCTTCATTATGAAGAAGTTATCAATACATATGCCCAACAAAGACACTCGCATGAGTTAACGTGTTAAATAGGGTGTGTTTATATTGACTTTTTTGACAAATACTTTTTAAGAAAAAAAAAATATAGGCTAAAGTGTCTTTTTAGTCCTTGAAAAATCAATGAGTTTTTTATTTTGGTCCCCTAAAAATTTTTGTGTAGTTTTGGTCCAAATATTTCTAAATAAAACTATTTAGTTTTGGTGTCTAAAGTTAGTTTATTTATATTAAATACAGAGCTGGATAACAAAAAGTCATATATATATGGTATCTACTAGTTATATGTGATATATCATAACCATATATGTTAAAACTCTAGTGTAAAATGAGTTATTAGATCTGACAAGATGTATTAGTAGGTTGAGTCTAATGGGTTATTGAGTAAGGATGTTAACATATGAGATCATGATCTGTTACATATGACTATTAGCCACTATATTAGATAAGATAATGTGTTTTTTGTCATCCAACTTAGTATTTAAAAAAGACAAACTAAATTCATGGACTAAAATGAAATGTTTGGATTAAAACCAAACAAAAAAATTAGGGACTAAAACAAATCTCATTTATTTTTCAGAGACCAAAAAAATATATTTTATATTTATATAGATAATTTGAGAAGTGTTTTTAATTATTATAAATATTCATAAGTTTATTTTGATAAAAAGAATATAACATACTTTTATAGCCAAATTACATGAAAGGGTAAATGTGTGTTGATGAACTTATGAACCTAATAAGTTTATCGGAAAACTTTTTTGTTTTTCAACAAAACTCATCATTTTTTCCAATATATTTTCTATATTAAATATAACCAATAATCGTGAGTATACACAAGTGAAGGTGGGTATTCTCTTGAAAAATTGAAACCAATGGAATGGATGGATGCACGGAGAAATGTGATTGAGTGTTCCATGTCTCTTGTGAGTAAAAGCGGCAGCAAGAAGAAAATTTGTACAAAGATTCGTTCGGATGCTATAATTTGAATTGTTTTATAATCTTAAATTTTGGATTTGGGTTTGCTATAAAATTTTAACATAAATTTTGAGAAATAAATGAAAAAAAAAGAATTTTATAGACTATAGTAAGGAGAGAGATATTTAATAAGTTTTGTAATTAAGAATTAATAGAGTATGTGTTAGGAATTAAGAAGAATTTATTTTAGTTGTTTCTCAACATAGAATTAAAATTTGGAATTATAGAATTCTACATGTTAGTTCAACATATGAGTTAGAACTAAGCTATTCAAGCTCAATTCTAAACTCCAATTACATACTCAATTCCATATGACAATTGTTATAAAAGGTTAACAAGGGAAATAATTGTAATTATAAATAATATTAAGGGATAATTTTAATAAAAAATTGTCTTTGCTTCTGCCTTGGTATTACCAGCTTTAAAACAGGTGCTAAAACTATTTATTTTTAATTACAATTTTAAAAAAATTAATGCAAGCACTCTAAAAATAATACCTCCTCTGTTTCAATATATTTATAATTTTTTTTACATTTTATAAGGGTTCAAAATATCTGTCAATTCACAATATTTATATAGCATTAATTTTTTTTCCTTCCATTTAAATTTTAAATGATTAAGAAGAGTAATAATGACTATGTTTAATTTTAAGAAAGAGAATGAGTATAGTATTAATAGAAATTTATTTTTTATATGGTGATAATTTCAACTCATATAATTTTATATATAACTATATATTTTTTTGCCTTAACATGTGGTTTGGTTTTTAATATATATTGCAATAGAGGTGACTCGACGGGGGTTGCTTCCTGAGATAAGTTTTTCCTTTGTTTATTTTTTCTTTTCTCATGTACGAGAGAGAGAGAGAGAGAGAGAGAGAGAGAGAGAGTATCCGTAGACATAGGTTTTTTCATTTTTTTTCTTTTCTTAGAAATACTCATTCGAATGAGCTCATCACCCATCATTTGTGGTTACCAATCAGTTTAAGTTGCAGGGAGGGATCATTTCGTAACAATTACTCCATTCATAATGTTAAAATCAAATGTAACAAAACAAACGGTGATCGCACATGGAGGATACAATTGTGCAGAATATATTCTAGACTTCTAGTTAAAACATAAATGAACATTTAGATGAAAAATTTTAAATATTGAATGCAGTAACAGACATGAACAACGGAAAAGGTAAACTGGCATAGAAACAGCTGCTGTATGGGTATCGGTCTCAGGTTTTTAACTTTTGAACTTATCGATCGAAGTATAATGAAATATTCATATCCAAGGATGCAAACCAATCTGTATCGAAACAAGGGAATGCAACATAAAAGGAATCTGAAGTGAGCTGGTGAAGAAAGAGGCCTAGGAAGATAGAACTTACAAGGTTGAAGGTCTGCCAGAGGAGGAAGAGAGAAGAGGCCTATAAAAATGAGACAGCTAAAGAAGTGTATGCATCTTCTCATTAAGAGGAAAGCCAATATATTTATTTAGATATATTTAATCATGATTTGATTAGCATTTAGATTAGAGTAATTGCAATGATAAAGTGACAAATTTATTTGTGCGTTCCTAAAACTAAATGAAATTTTTTAATATTATATAGTTAAAGTATTATTACTTTTAGAAGTATTGTTAGTCAAATTTTTAAATCTGACTAAACTAAAAACTTATTATAGTGCACCACAGATCTTTTAGTACACGATAGACCTTATCATCCAAACCCTTGGATTACAAGGTGTTCCACAAAACTTTATTTACGGTGCATCAACGACACCGCCTAGATAAATTGTTTCCATTACCACACACATTAAAAAAGCCGTAGCATTTACGTGTCCCTTGAATACATAAGCTTTGTATTCATAGACGCCCCATAGATGCAAATCTACTTCGTCACTAATCGAGATAAATTACCTCGTCCTAAACATCCCCAATTCATTTCTTTCATCCAAACCTCTTAAATCGTTGACACATAGGGGAAAAAAGCAGAACATAAAGGCATTTCTTAAACTTATAGCCACCATTACAAGGTACACGCTACACATATGTAAGTCATAGTACAACGCTGATGTTCTACTACACAACAATCTCTCCTGGATTAGACATGTTCATCTTAGAATCTGAGAGAGTGCGAGAGACTAAAATAGTAAAATCCATACGAATGTATCATTATTCCATTTTTTTTTTTTTGGATTAATCACTACTCCATTATAATTTTATATAAAATCAAATAAAGCAAAACAAACGGTGATCGAATGCACATAGGATACGCTCACACAAAATATATTCTAGACTTCCAGTTAAAACAAGAAGGAAAACTTAAATTAAAGTTTTAGGCTATGATTGGTTTCAATTTTCTAGTTTTCCAATATTTATAAAAGAAATACTGATAACTACAAAAATAATAAATTCTATTTTTTAATTTTTAATATTTTTTTCATAAAATTTTAAAAACTGAAAAAACTGAAAATAAAAATTAAAAACTGGAGCTAAATAAGTTATTAAAATTTTGCATGCAAGATATGATTAATGGAAAAAATAAACTGGCATAGAAGTAGCTATACGGGTACGATCTCACCTGTCTCACCCTTGACCAAAGAGTTTTTAACTCTCGCACTCTACTGAGGTATAGTGAAATACTTCATAACCAACAATGCAAAATTGCAAACCAACCTGAATCGAAACAAAAGAGTGCAACATAAATCTAAAGTAAGTTGTTAAAGAAAAAAAGGCCAAGGAAGATAGTACAGACAACTTACCATGTAGAAGGACTCCGAAAGGAGGAGGAGAAGGGGCCGGAAAAGATGAGAGTTGGAGAAGTATATGCATATTCAATTCTAACAGCAAAGCCAATACATTTATAGTTGATTTTATGTCAATTAGTAACCATTGACCACTACAATGCATGTGTTAGACGTCCCCACCAGAGGCGAAAATCAATGATTTGATTCCCCACTTGCCCAAGTTGAGACAGAACATTGCATACTAAACAGTACGTAAAAATTAAGGATAAAAAATTGACTAGGGTTAAGGTCTTTGCTATAAAATGAATAAAATTGGGGCGTTTCTTCCGCGTCTAAAATCCAAGAGCTAGTACCAATACTTTATAATTATTTATAATTAAGAAAATATTATGTGTTTCGTTAATTCAATTTATTAAAATATAGAAAAATAAAAATTTAATCACAACTATTAAAAATAAGAATAATACTAATACACTAGATATCAAAGCAAAAACCATAAAATGGGATTTTTTTCGGTATCTCTATTAGAAGCCCACATGGCAGTTCCTGAGCCCTACTCCCCGTAAAATATAGAAGTCATTGCTTCAAGACAAGAGTATAATATATATAATTCGTAACTCTATATATGTTAAAGGAACAACTAGCCTGGGGTAGAGGTGTTGCCCCTTGCAAAGCTTGGGTTCGACTCTCCACAGCCTTGGATTTGGAAATATTTTTCAAAAATGCCCGATTCAAACATTAAATCTTATATAACAACTAAAAATCATATGGAACACAAAGTTAAACGAAACAATTTTAAAAATTCTTAAACCAAAACCTTTTTTTTTTCAGTATCAGAACTTAAGGGTTTGTTTGGTTTATCTTTTCATTTTTCATTTTCACTATCTTCTTTATATAATCCTAAAAATAAAAAACAAAAACCAAACAGAAAACTTCTTTTTTTTTGTTTTCCAGCGATCCAAAACATTTGTTTTAGCCTGAATGCGGGGGATTTTGGGGGTTGGAATGGGTGTGGGAATCGATTCTCTGGTCTTTTTTTTTTCCTCAAAATTATCTACACTTTCAATTTTGTTTTTTTTTGAGTAAATCCTATTTTGGTTCCTTATAAATATATAGGGTAACAAATTAGTTTATTTGAAGCTTAAATTTGGACCCTAATTTTGTCGCCCACGTTTAGCCACATCAGAGCCACTTAATGAACAAGTCATAAAAAGTGCAAGTGAGTTAAAATTGGGTCTCCTCTCTCTAATGAAAAGGATCAATTTTAGTCCCAAATTTGGTCCCATATAACAATCAAAATAACTTTGGTTTGCCATGCGTCCCTCTATCATTGGTCATTTCTAAAATGGTCTTCGTCCCGGTAAAGAGGGACTGGTCCATTTCAATAAATTGCTCCAATATTTGTTTTAAAAGTGAGAGTCCCAATTTTAATGGCTTCGTTTGAGTTGCTATTAAGATTTTAAAGTCTTCTATCGATATTTTATTATTAACAATGAGGGACAAATTAGTCCACCATACATGCCCATACAATCAAAAATAAAAATTCTGTCCAGGCTTGTACTGATGAACATATGTATCCTTTTTTAAATGGAAAAGAACCAAGATATACTTTTGGTCAAAAATTTAAGTTTTGCAACTTGTTATCAAGCCTCTTCGGTAATAAAGGCTAAAGTAATAATTGTAAAAAGGGGTGTTTAAAACTGATATAAACCAAATTAAAATCGAAAACCAATCCCAAAAAAAAAAATCAAAAACCGATCAAAAAAAAAAATTAATCAATTTGAATTGGTTCTTAATTTGTGAAAATTGAACCAAACCGATTAGTTTTCAATTATTATATCTGCAACCAAGCCGATAACATTTTACATTAATAATTTTATATATTAATAATTTCAAATATTTTATTATTTATTTAATTTATTAGTTAATAGTATTATATATTAGCATAACTTTTAAAAATTAGCTTAAATTTTATAATTATATAGTTTTATGATAACGATTAGTCTAATTTAATGTTGTGTATAGTTACTTTTTATATTTTATTAATTTTATAGTAAAAGCCGAAAACTGAACCAATTCAAATCGATTTAAATTGGTTTGATTCTTCAAAAATAATCAAATCAAACCAAACCAAACCAAAAGAAAATATATCGATTGGTTTTTACATTAAAACCGAATCAAACTGAACCGTGAACACCTCTAATTACAAAGTTGAAAGGTAATAAAGGCCATCAAAAGAAACATCATCAAATATTTTTTGCTTGGGCTCCTTCTGTTCCCTCTCTCTTTCTTTCATCCTCTTTTCCCATTCTGACCAAAAAAAAATCCCCTATTCAGCATCCATCATCACACTCTCAATTCTTCATCGACGTCAACATCGGTGAATAGTTAAATTTTCATTATTTTCTATTTCAATTGTTTAATGTTCTGCTTGCATATTCTATTCTTACTTTAATCATTTTCCCCTTCCACTTCTCGAATGTGTGCTTGAAATAGAACTATGTTCAAGAAAAGTTGATCTGCAACATGTGTGATTTCTGTACCCTTAATAATGTTTTAGAAATTAGTTTAAGCCGGTGAAACGAAAAGAATTATAAAGCTTTCCATACTAGAAAGGTGCGCGATACCAATGTCCATCACCGACGGGTGCGAAACCATCAGTAACTACCGACAATAATTTCAACAGTTCGACGCGTCGATAACCATGTCGGTAACTTGTTGAGCAATAACCGCCACTTGGTGCGCATAATATCCGACGGGTACATCGACAGTATTACCAATGGGTAATAACAACATTTAATATTAATTTTTTATTAATTAATTTACTGACGGGTCTACCGACAGCCAATTACCATATTTAATATTTATTAATTATATTACCGATGAGTCTACCAAAGTGTAATTAGTAAATTTAATATTTACTAATTACTGACGGGTGTTTTGAAATTCATACGTTGCCTCACAAAGGTTTGATATTTCTGAACACCTGTTGGTATTTCTGAACACCTGTTGGTAAACCTGTAGATAATTAATTTTAATTAAACGCATCGTTTCATTGATGGAGCACCCATCAGTAAGCCCGTTGGTAACCCGCAGATAAACCCACCCCTGTGACCCTTCTTCCTCCTCACTCGGAAACCTCCCCCTCTCTCTAAAACCTCTTTTTCTCTCTCTAACTGCATCGCCGCCGTTGATTTTTGCCCCCGTTCGCCTCCACCGGAGTTTCATTCAAGAAACGGAGGCCACCATTATGATCCTAGGGCTTTGGTGAGCATTTTGATCGTTTAGTTTTTTTGATTTGGCTTACTTTTCCCGCTCATTTATGGGTGCCCATAGTGTTGTGTTTTGTTGATTGGGGAGTAATTATTGTTGTTAATTTGTTAATGTAGGAGTTTTACTTGAGGGTCACAGCGATTATTGACTTTAGGATCGGTTTGTCATTCTTTTTCTTTATTTTATTTTAAGTTTTATATGTATATAATTGTATTGATTTAAATTTATGATGTTGGATTTTTAGGATTGGATTTGGTTGAACGCCAAGAGCTTTCCTACATTTTATATTTTTCTTACAGCTATAAAGGTTAGTAACTCATTCCTTATTATTTATATCATTTAATTATTTAATATATATGTAGGATATACAGAGACTTATATTTTCTAGGATAAAGTTATAGGAAATAGGGATTGCATGACTAGGGAGAAGGGCATAGAGGTATTTCCCTGACTTGTTTGATTTGTTTGCCATGAGATTCTTTGTGTTTGCGGAGATTATAGGATGTATGTTATGGAGTTATAACGGCATGCGCAATAGAATGATTTTTAGGATTATATGAATTCTATGTAATTATTAACATATAACTGTTTTACTATATCGATTCTGTTGTTGATCTTTATAACAATATCTATAATTGTTGAATTGACTGATATATGTAACGATGGAAGCTCCCAATTTAAGGGGAGATGCTATCGAAATTTTGTTCTAATTTTTTGTGGGAATAATGGATTAAAAAAAATAACTATATTAAGAAAAACATAAAAGACAAATGAGTTAATTTAAAAAAAATAATTTAAACAAAAGTTAAAAACTAATTGAATGTATTTTAAAGACCAAATATAATAACTATCTAATGACGGAAACTCCTAATTTATGGGGAGATGCTATCGAAATTTTATTAACTTTTTTTTAGGAATAATATATTAAACAAAGGTAACTATATTAAGAAAAACCTAAAAGGCAATTGAATTCTATTTTAAAAAAATAGTTTAAATAAAACTTAGAGACCAAATACAATAAATATTTGACGATGGATGCTCCCAATTTAAGAGGAGATGCTGTCAAAATTTTGTTAAAGAAATTTGAATGTGCTTGAAAGTAATAATACAAATAAGACTTAAAAACCAATTGAATATGTTTTAGAGATCAATTAAAAGAAATTTCTGATGACGGAAGCTTCTAAGTTAAAGGGAGATGCAGTCAAAATTTTATCAGAATTTGAGTCAGCTATTAAAAAATTATATGGTTGGAAGAAATTTACAAACTGTTCTTATTTGGGACATGAATATTTGTTACTTTTTAAATATAAAGGAGGCTTCTATTTTAAAGTCCGAGTGTATAACCATAGTGCTTCAGAAATGGATTATTCAAGATATAATGAAGACACTATCCAAGATTATGAAATAGGCTGTGACAACATTGAAAGGCTTGCAGCACTTGAGAATCATGTACATTCATTGAAAGTTGTGGTGCACCTTAAAGAAATGTACGTGATTCTCAGGTGGTGTAGGTTTTTCACTGTCATCATTGCCAACCTCACAATCTTTGGTAGTGTCTTCATTAAATATTGAATAATCCATTTCTGATGCACTATGGTTATACATTCTGACTTTAAAATAGAAGTCTCCTTTATAGTTAAAAAATAACAAATATTCATATCCTAAACAAGAACGCTTTGTAAATTTTTTTGTTTATGGTTGCACTGAAATATAAGAAGATGGAAGCTCTTAATTTAAACTGAGATGCTATCAAAATTTTGTCAAAATTTTTGTTAAGTAAATAAGATTAAAAGTAGTTGTACTACAAATTTAAATAACAGTTGAATTTTTATTTGATTGTAATAATTTGACTCTTAAAATATTGTACGTAGGGTCTTGAGTTTATCACAAGCGCAATGTTACCTTTAAACTGGTCATGGATGTATAATAGACTGCATCTTAATAGTAGGGGGATTAAATCAAAGTTTTTTAGTGGTGTTGAAGAATTTATGAGGGTAGCATGTCAAACATAACAGTTCATTAATAAGGCAATAGTTAGGTGTCTATGAAATAAGTATAAATGTAGGAAGTATTTAGATGATGATACGATAAGGGTTCATTTATACAAGAGGGGATTCATGCCTGACTATTGGGTTTGGATCGAGCATGAGTGGTAGTTAATGCATGGATCAAGTGGGTATGTTTGAAACTGGAAGTAGCTCTAGTGGGATCCATATAACTCATAATGTGTTGTGGGAGGATAACCTGGCTAGGCATCAAGAGATGGTGTTTGATGCTGCTTGGCCTAAATTTGCTGCTCGTTATTCACAACCTCTAGTCGAGGAGCCCAACCAAGATGCCGCTTGGTTTTATAGGCTTGTAGAAGCTGCCAATCAACCTTTATAGGATGATTGTGTGCACTCTGAATTGTCATTAGCAGTTCGAATGTTGAGCATTAAGTCCGAAGGAAATCAAAGCCAAAGTTGTTTTGATCAGTGGACTACACTGATAAGTGAGCTAAGTTTGAACCCCGATGTAATTCCAAAAGATTTTTATCAAGTTAAAAAATTAGTTTCTAAACTTGGGTTGAAGGAAATAAAGATTGATTGCCACTTGAAAGGTTGCATGTTTTATTATAAAGATGATATTTCATTGACTGAGTGTAAGTTTTGCTAAGAGCCTAGGTTTAAACCTAAGAGACGTAGAAGTGGGAGGTATAAGAATGTCCTCAGAAAAGAACGCACTATCTGCCTTTAATCTCTAGACTCACAAGACTGTATGCATCATTGAGCTCGGCCTCTCATATAAGATGGAATAGTGAAAATCAGAGGGATGACGGTGTGATGATGCATCCATCACACGGTAAGGCATGGAAAAAGTTTGATCAACAGTATCCTGATTTTGCTCGTGACCCAAGAAATGTTAGATTGGGACTTTGCTCAGATAGATTTACTCCGAATAACCAATTTAGCAAACCTTATTCTTGTTGGCCTATAGTTGTTCGCCCTATAATCTCTCTCCTGAAATGTACATGAAAGATCCTTACTTGTTCTTAACATGTATAATCCCTAGCCCTGATAATCCAAAAGCTACAATTGATGTATATCTTCAACCCCTAGTTGATGAACTGAATGAGTTGTAGTGCCAGGGTGTTCTTACTTATGACATTTCAACAAGGAGAATTTCATGATGAGAGCTATATTAATGTCGACCATCAATGATTTTTTAGCTTATGGAATGTTGTTTGGATGGATGGCCTAAGGCAAATTAGCATACCCAAATTGCATGGAGGATACTAAAGCATTCACCTTGAAATATGGAGGAAAGGACTCTTGGTTTGATTGTCATAGAAGATTCTTAGATTCTGATCATCCATATAGGCGAAGTAGATACAGGTTTAAAGGTAATTGTGTTAAACATGATGAGCCTCCAGTTAGACTAATTGGCCGAAAAATGTGGGATTGAGTTAAGGAATTTCTAAAAATAACATAAGTCAAAAGGTAGTACGAATGCCAGTGTATAGGGTACACCATAATTGGACAAAACAAAGTATTTTCTGGGAGTTGCTGTATTGGAAGAATAATTTGGTCCGTCATTGTTTAGATGTCATGCTTATTGAGAAAAATGTGTTTGACAACATTATGAATATTGTATTGGATACTGATCAAACCGAATATAATAACAAGACAAGACATGATCTGGCTGAGTATTGTACGCGGCTTGATTTGCATTTACAAGAATTAAGAAATGGTTGGCTCTATAAACCAAAGGCCAAATGTGCTTTGAGTTTCAATAAAAAACAAGCTGTTTGTCAGTAACTGAAGGAGTTGAGAATGCCCAATGGTTATGCTTCTAACTTGAATAAGTGCATCAATGTTGCACAGGATAAGCTTGTTAGCATGAAAAGCTATGATTGTCACGTCTTCATGGAGTGTTTGCTTTCAATTGCATTCAGGGAGCTACCTGATGTTGTCTGGAAGTCCCTAACCAAGCTTAGTTAGTATTTCAAGGGTTTATGCTCTTCTACTCTTAGAGTTGATGATCTGCTTGTCATGAAAAACAAAATTCCCATAATTCTATGCAAATTAGAGAGAAATTTTCTTCCTGGGTTCTTTGACTCAATGGAACACTTACCCATACATTTGGCATATAAAGCACGGGTGTGTGGACCGATTCAATACAGATGGATGTATCCATCTGAAAGGGAAATAGGAGGGTTTAAAAGAACCATAAAGAATAGGTCTCAAGTGGAATGATCAATATGTCAAGCTTATCTAGCGAAAGAGACTTTAAATTTCTGCTCATTTTACTTTCAGCTACATGTTCAATCTAGGAGAACTTGGGTTGGTCATAACGATGATGGAGGGGAATGTCCTATTCCACCAACTTTGTCTATATTCAATTAACTTAATTGAGCAGATGGAAAGAGCATGGCTCAATGGCTGACTTTCCAAGAGTAGAATTCTGCGCACTTACATATTTTGATAAATTGTGATGAGGTGCAACCATTTAGATTGTAAATCAATAATTCTTTTTTTAGTGAAAGTGTGATGTTATGCATCTTTAGAATAACGTAAAATATAATTTTAACAACAGATACTTTGAGCAATTGCACGGTCAAGATTCTCTTTAACAATTTCGAAATTGGTTTAGATTACATGTAAGTCTACTTGTATAAGATTATGTAACCCAATATATTCTTATATATTAATGTTGTTTAATATAAGTCTAATTGACATTTCAAACTTCATATACGTATGTTCATACTAAAAATAATGGTGTAACATGTCCCTATTTGTTTAATTTAGCGTGGAGACCAAAAAATAAAGTAGTAAGTTGGCCCATGTACTATGTTAATAGGTACAAGTTTCAACCAACTGATCAGGGTGCCAAGAAGAAAATTGACAATACAGGTGTTTGTGTTAAAAGCGATATTGAGGACGAAGAATATGATTAGTATGGTGTCGTTAAAGAAATCCTTGAGTTTGAGTATGTTGGTGAGCTCGCAAATAAATGTGTCCTATTCAAATGTGAATGGTATGATCCTACCTGACTTACTGGGACACGACAACACAACAATTACAAATTCATTGAAATCAATCACACCAGAAGATATAGAAGTTATGATCCATTTATTATAGCCCAAAATGCTAGACAAGTATATTATATGTCTTATCCTGGGAAAAGTAGGTAACAGTGGAGGGTTGTGAATAAAATAAAACCAAGAGGTAGGATTGAAGTAGAGGAAAATACTATTTAAGATGTTTATCAAGTGCATGATCCACCCCCTTCAAGGGTAGTAATCAATGCAGACAATCCTGAAAACCCCTCTTCCATTGACTACTGGGGAAGTTGACATAATTGAATGCATAAGTAACTACGCAATCAGAAATCACAAAGATAAAATAAGTGCTAGTAGTGCTAATGATTCACCTAGTGATCAACAACAGAGTAATGATGAAAACAGCCCTGCACTTTCAGATTAACTGAGGTATTTAATATTATATGCAATATTATTATGAAATTATAATAATTTCCTGATTTAATGAATTTTTTTTATGGACTACTTTTTAATTGTTGCAATATGCTTGGTAGAGGCAGAAGCTAACCTCGAAAGGTCAGTTTACCCACCACCATCTCAGCCACTGTCCCTCCCACCACCTCAGCCACTGCCCTTTCCACTGTCTCTACCTTAGTCCTTACCATTAGTACCCTAGGCTTCAGGATGATGCCCACTCCTAGGTAATGTCAGGCCCCTACCTTCCCCATATTTATACCCACAGCCCACTCGCATCAGTGACCCTTCCCCTAGGCCTACCACTGCCCCTAGCCCGACCATTGCCCGGACTCCTAGCCCTGTATCTGATCAGACTCCTCTTTCCTCCATCGGGTCATAGGCACGAGATGCAGATGGGAGGCCCTTCGGCCCTGATGGCAGGCCACTTGGGGTTGATGGTAGACCACTCTACCAGATCAGGCCAGACGGTAAAGATAGCTAAGTTGAATTTGTTTTTTAGTACATTATAGTTTCACATTGCTTATGATATTTAAAATATTTTGATTGTTTTTTGATTTATTTTATCTATGTAATAGTTTTTAGCCATTTGCACCGACTCACCACAGGATCACAGAGGTTATACAGAGTCCGTATAATTATCCATGGCCTACATGGATTGACATCCCTGAGGATATCAATGAGTCATATTGAGCGGACTGAAAGGTAATTTTATGATTTATTTGCCTTTATTAAAATATATATTTATATTTTTTAATTATATGCTTTTATATAATAACTTGTATGCTGCGAATTTGTATATGCAGAAATCATTTTGCAGTGAACCCGAGCATGAGCCTGTAGTGAAGAGGGCTTGGAAGATTAGGTCCTCCAAGCGACTATGGAATATGTTTCATGATGTCCATAAGAGACACATGAGTAGCTCGTGGCTGAATAATGCCACGCTCAGTGAGCTGTAGTGCCACTGGGCTAGTGACCCAACCTTTAAGGATAGGTCGAATAAGGGAAAGACAAACCGAGCCTCACGAAAGGCAAGTCGCTACATACCAGTGGGTCGAGCACCTAGAAGGGAACCCACAAGTGTTTGATAATTCTTTAACCTTTCTAAATTTTATATTAACATTTACTATATTTGAATTATGGCAAATACTATATGTATATGACTTTATTGTGTTTATTTGTGCAGGCGAGGGAGTTGAGCCGCTCTCCAACATAGGGCGTGCTATTTCGAGAAATCCACACCCAAAAGGGTGTATAGAGGGGTGATGATGAGTCTGGAGAGGTTTGGGTGGACCCTAGCTCTGAGACGACCTATGTAAGTTTGAATCTATACATAACTTTACTAAACTTTTATTATTATTTTCATTTATGTCATAACTATTACTTACAAAGTGTTTTATTTTTTTTGTTCCTTATAGCGCAAGTTTACTGACCTTTAGGAGCAGATGAGATCGATGCAGGACCTAGGTGGTGAAATTTGGCCCCGATGCTGACATTCCTCCTCCTCCTCCAAATGAGGAGGATGTCTGGGCCCAGGTGGTTGGTGGCCCTTATAAGGGCCGCATATATGGGATGAGGTATTACCCTAAGAGTATAACCCCATCCTCCACCACTGGGACAGCTACTGGGGATGATGCCCTAAGAGAGCATGTGCATACCCTTAACCAGGAGCTGTAGCAGCAGGCACAGTTGATCTAGCAGCTGCAACAGCAGGCAAGCCAAGCAACTGTAGAGCAGGAGTTGAGAGAGATCCGAGAGCTTAAACTCTCCTTAGAGCGCCAGCAGTAAGAGATAGCAAAGAAGTAGAAAGTTCAACTCCGAAAAATGCACCAGCAAGTCACTACACATGTGATGGGCTTCTTCCAGGGCATGCAGGCTTTGGGATCCTCCAGCTCCGGCAAGATGCTTCCTCAGACCCCATTACCCTATTTCCCACTCCCATCCATTAATGAGGGCCACTCACAGTCAGACGGGGCAGATGGCGATGATGGTCCTAATGATGATGATGGTGATGCCGTCGACGTCGCCGACGATGCCGATGCCCGGGAGTTTAGCTAGTTTTTATTTATCTTCATTTTTTTCCATTCCGGATTTTTTAAATTTATTGTAATTTGTGTATATTTTATTGTTATAATTTGATATTTTATTTAATCAGTTTAATTTATTCATTTTATTAATTTATTATTTTCTTATTTAATATTAATTTAATTGATAATTAGGTTATTACATAAATAAATAATAAATAAATAACATATTATCAATCAAATCATTATTAAAAAGGTATTTTTAAAAAATTATTATAAACCATCGGTAAACCTATTGGTAATGTATAAAAAATTAAAATAAATTTATGTAAATTCTGTCGGTAAAATATAAAAAATTAAAATTAATTTTTGTAAAAATAATTGGTAAACCTGTCAATATAATTTGTTTTTCTGATGACGTGCTGACACCTTTTATTTAATTTTACTGACAACTAATTATCCAGTTACCCATTGGTAAACGATTCAAAAATAACTGACGGGTTTTTTTCTCCTGTCGGTAATAATCATCGACGGCCACATAATCGATGCCCTTGTACCCTTTAGTAAGCCCATCGGTAAAAAACTTACTTGTCAAAAAACCCGTCAGCAACTGAGTTGGTATACCATGCATTTCTTGTAGTGTTTGTGGTTCAATTAGTTATAATATTTGGGGTTTAATTACTAATAAGGGGTTATATATTATGATTTATCTTTGAGTTTAATTTTTTTGCCCACAAATTGTTTGATAAAATGGGAGTTTCATGTTTCCAAGTTTTAATTCCAAACCATTCTCTGTGAGGGCTAAATGTAGTGGAAATCTAACATATGCTTTTAGTTTCATTTATTGCCAAGATCAGTGGGTCTTAAGACTTAACTTCTTAATTTGCACTTTATCATAACGTAAAACATAACTTTCACTATGAGAAATACGCGAGTTATCAATAGAATTTACCGATAAATTTTCCTGTTAGTATAACTGCCAAATTATCGACAAAAAAGTGCGAGATCAGAACCAATTCCTTTTGCTTTTTTTATTATCGCTGGATTTTTCGTGGATACTTTGCCGAAAAACCTTGCGCCAATTGGGGCATTTAATGCACGATGATTACCGGCAGATTTTTTCTATCAATAATTAATTTTGAATAATTTTTTTCTAAAAATTAATTTTACTGGAGAAAAACTCCTCCGGTAATTTGAAAATGACCGTTACAGATATTATCGGCTGAAATTCTGTCTTAAATTGAAAAAACTCTACCGATAACCCATTTGATCGAAATGAAGCGTTTTGGACTTGTTATCGATGGATTTTTTGCTAGTAATTTCGAAAATCCACTGATAATATCTTTAGATACGATTAGATCGCACCTTTGCTCCTCATTTTGTCCACCAGCCTTGTCTCTCTTCTCTCTCGCTCTCTTTTGTTACCATGGTGTTTTCCAGTGATATCTCTATCATCTCACCGCCATTTAAGGTGAGGAGACCACCATTCTCCTCCTTTTTAGTTCCTTTCACTTTAATTGGTTTAGTCTTTTTATTTTGTTGGTTTTTCCATTTAATTTTTGAGAGTTTTTTTTTTCAGATCTGTCCACCTCTCTTGACGCCACCGCTTCTGCTGTCGCTGCTACCATCGCTTCCGCCATGCTACCACTGCTGCCGCCACAAGTAAGTGCTTCCAAAATTTTGTTAAATTTAATTATTTAAGACCCTATATTCTTGTATAGAATTAGTTTATTATGTGTCTATCACTATCTGTGTCTTGCAAACTACAAAGATTCATACGTGACCTTATTTCTTTTAATATATATAAGATTAGTTTTCTAAAGATTTAATAGACATCAATATTATATTTGATAGTAAAATAACCAAAACAAAATTGGGGATCCAAGATTCAAGAGTACCAACTTCTATAATTAATTCAATCATACACTTTCAATGATGACGATGATGCAGTTTATGCTGTTTTTTTTTATAGGTAAATTATACTCATCTCCTTTAAGATCTATAGAAATGCAACTTACACTTCCTCTAGTTGTTCAACCTATACACACTCTCCCTATACTTGTCAAATTTTAATTATTTATATTACAATTAACCCCTCATTCACAAAACACCGTTGGTAAACTTAACAAAATGATATTTTTGTAATATTAATTATTTTTAATTAATAAGATTATAAAAATACCATCGCCTACTCTATTAAATTTAAGGGTGTTTTTATAATTTTTTTAATTAGAAATAGTTAATATAATAAAAATATCATTCTGTTAAGTTTACTAATGGTGTTTTGTTAGTAAGGGATGTTGTGAGTGTAATATAAATACTTAAAATTTGACAAGTAGAGGGGTATGAGCATAGGTTGGACAACTAGTAGGGATATGAGTTGTATTTCCACAAACCTCAGGGCAGGTGAGTATAATTTACCCTTTTATGATTGATGCGGTTTATAATTACATAAATCTGAAAATAAGCTCCGACTTAATTAAAATTTTCAGACACAGATGCACATGAAATGCCTGAGTTTAAGCCTTCGAAACTTCCTTCTAGCGCTTCACATGCATATGCTATATTTTTACGCATATTGTTATTGTTCCGTTTCACACTCAAATTTAATCAAATTCAATCATGTATGAGTATTTTTTGTGTTAAAAAAGAATAAATGTTTGCAGATTCTCACCAACTTCGTCACATGTTCATTTCAAATTATCAAGGTTTAAGAATTAAATAATCGGTAATTTAAAAGAAAGCATTGATTAGTCTGACTTTTTGCATAAATTGTCATAAGATGCACACAAATGTCAAGGCACTAGTTTGAAGAGTTGGAGCTCATGAAGATGGATGGGATAGTTGGAATTTTCAATATTGAATTGGAAAATATATATGGTGTTCTCATGGCTTGGTGAAGGATCAATAAGATAGACTCGAGGGTGTGTTTGGAGCATAGGAAGAGAAGGAGTGAAAAGGGATGACATGACTAAATTTTAATGATCCTTGTTTGGTAACAATTTAAAAGGAAAGATTAGAATTATCAAAGAGAGACATCTTGTCCTTTATTGTCACTCGAAATCCCAAATTTTAACCCTCTAAATTGGAGGAGACCAAATGTGGATTGTCCCTCCTTTCTCTAGGAAAACTCATAAAATATATAAACATAAAGATAATAAGATGTGTTTCACTCTGTTCTATCCCACACTATTATTGTAACCACTTACTTTCATCATATATAAAACTCTCAAACATTATCTTAATTTGTTAAGAGCAGTAATATGTGTACAACAATATTATACAACATTCTTATAACATAGATTGAAAAAAAAAAAACCAAAGAGGTGGTGGCCCATTTTAATTTCTTATTTCCCAGACCCACCACCTTCTTTGTTTCTTAACCTATGATATCAAAATGTTATATAATAGTATTATACACATATCATTATTCATTTGTTGAAGATGTGAAACTATACATGTGTTGACATATAAACTACCTGGTGCGTACCTAATTAGGAGGTGGCCCCTTGCTTTCGTCATGACATCAGTTTTCCTACCTGTTGATTATCAGTAACATTACTGAAATCTATGCTATTGACACAACTTTTCATATTTTGTATAAGCAAACTCATGATTAGTGTAATTGAAAATACCAACATGTGATTCTCCAAGATTTTTTCCTTTTCCTTTCACCATGGTATATATTTCCAAAGACATTGACAAACTCTAGGGACGATATTGCGATTTAGACATCTTCTCAAGAGTTTAAGCATGCATTCATTCTCTATCTAAAAGTGCAACTCACTTACCAATGAACTCAACCCTTATTAATTATTAGTTGCAGGAGATGGAAAAGAAGATGGAGACAAAGAAAAGGCCATGGAGACGAAAATAAGAAAGCGGACGAAGAAGGAGATAATGTCTTTGTGGAAGAAGATGAGTGTAGGCTGCTCTGTAGCACCAGATTCCAATGATGATGGTGGTAGTGGTGGCGATGGTGATACTAATGATGATGATGCTGCTGTTGACTTTTCCTGATTGGAGTTACTATTTTTTTATTTGTTATATGTTAATTTTCTTATATTTATGTTTGTAGACTTTTATATTTGCATTTATTTTACATTTCAAATTTAAGTCCATAACGTTTATGATTTATTATTTTTTTATAATTTTTTATTATTAAATATATTTATATATTTATAAGTAGTGTTAAATAATAAATTAGCTCTTAAATATTCAAGTAATATAAAAATTGCATAATATAATTTAAAAAAATATATTATCGACAGCTATTTCTATCGGTAAAATTTTCATAAATTTGCAATAATTACTGGCAAAAAAATTCTGCTGAAAAAAGAAAAAATAATTAAACAAAACCACCATCATGGAACAGACGTGGTGGAACCTTGGAACTGCACTGTCATTACTCTGATCTGTTGATTATCAGAATAGCTCCACTGCTTTGAAACGCGGCGGCCATGGATGTGAAAGGTTGTAGCACCATAGCCTCTCATAGCTCTTATCACGATGGCATTGACTTTCCACTACTGTAGAGCCATGATTTCCATTTCATTATGGGTCACGACCTTGCGACGATGTTGCTAGACCTAACTCTGCCATGGACGCATAACCAGCCACCCCTAGTCGCAGTAGTTCTTCAATGGGAGAGGAGAAAGAAGAAAAAGGGGGCAGTCTAATGTAATTGAATGCAATGTAAAGGGCATTTTTGACTTTTTAAATTTAGTTCGATTTAGTTTTAATCAATAAATCACATGGCATTTACCTGAGGATAACGATATTGACAACATTTGTTAATGGCAAGGGTGTCATTGTAATGGCTTTTAATTAATTAAAGGAGCCAAGTGTATTTTTAAAATTTAAAAGGGGAAAATATGTTTTGGACAATCCTCAAGACAAGTTGCTATAATTACGGCTTTGCACCGAAATAAATTGAAAAAAAAATTATATACAGATTTGTTATATTTTGAACTTTATGTACTTATTTACATTATTTTTTTATATTAGAAAAATTAATTAATTATCAACTGATTTTAAAACACTGAAACCCAAGAAAAGCGGTCTACACTTGATTGATTTAAGTTGGTTATTTTCCCTAAGAAATCCATCAACAGAGTTATTAGGAATAGAAATGGGTTAATAGCTGACTGATTTTTGACTGTAAGAGAGTGCAGTGACTGAACCTCCGGTGCAGTTGATCTCAGACCAAGAGCAATGAGAGGCGCTTGATGATGTGGTCCAGTGGCTGAGGAATGGAGGGCCTTGAAGGTGCTGCTTTATCCTCCTCATTTCACTACTTCTTATGTGGTTTGTGCTTCACGGTTCTTGACCCACTGCCAACCCAAACATGAAGTTTGGCCTTTTCTTATATATATATATATATATTAAAATATCAAATTACAATACTGAAAAAACATCAGAGACTTAAACAAATCTGATACAACTTATTTATTAAAATAATATTTGTTCAATAATTATGATTTATGCAAAAAAAAAAAAAACTGCTGACAGATATAGCTCGAGTCATTACTTTGCATATAATTAATTAATATATGCTAATTGAAATGTCCAACTTTCAAAGCAAAGCCAACATTTCTCAGTTCTTTCCCTTATTGCAGTGCTGACTTGAGTTGCATGCATCTTCTTCCTTCCTTGCAAATGAACTTGTTTTCAATATTGTACACACACTGGGAAAATGGCAAAAACTGAAACAAACAATATGACAATGTCAACCCCATCATCATGTTGATGTGTGAAACCTCTCCTCGATACTCTTTTTCTGACTTTGTTACTCTTCATGAGCCGTGCAAATTCTCAGTCTCAGCTCTATGATCAAGAACATGCAGTCTTACTGAGGATAAAGCAGTTTCTTCAAGAGGAGAAATGATATTTTGACATCTACATGGGTATTGCTGATGATAAAGTAGTACCTTTAAGACAAGAAATGACATTTTGACACCCACATGGTGTAGACACCCATGTGGGTCCCATGTAATGTGAGAGGGATGATAGAGAGAGGATAAATTAGGAAAAAAATAAGTGGTGGGAACTATGTGTATTATGAGTGAGGTTTTTGGGTGTTTGAGAAAATGAAATGTTGAAATAGCAAAACCCCCTTCAAGACCCTCCATTCCTCGAACTGGACCACATCATCAAGCTCCTCTCATTGCTCTTCGTCTGAGATCAACTGCACCAAAGGTTCAGTCAGTCAGAAATTGGTTAGCGATTGACCGATTTCTAATCCTAGAAATCACCTTTGAAAAAATAACCAACAGAAATCGGTTAAGCATAAATCGCTTCCTTTGGATTTTAATGTTTTGAAATCAGTTGATAGTTAAAAATTTTCCTAATATAAAAAAAGAGTGAAGATACATATATAAAATTTAAAATGTGATATATTTATATATTTTTTTTTCAATTTATTTCGGTGAAAAAAACCCTATAATTACCTAATTTTTTGTGTGGGCACAGCACCCTATGTTTTGTGTCGATCCGCCCCTGCTTATGATAGGCCATCTTTTATGAAAAATGTTTCGTTAATTTCAACATTTGAATAATACAACGCCTCCTTGTCTGATTCATTGGGAACCACACCCTATACACCAAAAGCGAAAGTCAATGGTTTGATACCTCCTTCCCGTGTTGAAACTTTTTTTTTGCACAGTTCCCAAGTTGAAACTGACCCCCTTCCGCTGCATCGAACATTTCATAATGATTTTTTTTTTTGGCTACTATTTCATTATGAATTTGCAAGTGACTACATTTATTTGCTAGATTGAAAAATCAACACTCTTTGCTAAGTCGTCAGAAGAACACAAGAAAAAAATAAAATAAAATTGACGCCATTCCACCGATAAGCTGTTGTTTAACTGGCATTCTCTTAGTTTTATCGTTTTTGACTGCGGAGTAAACGTGAATTGAATAAAGAATTGGGTTGCCTATCTGTCCTTTCTCTCTCCTCTATGACTCACTATATAAAATGATTTGAGTAGTTTAATCTCTAATTCCCCGTAAAGGCTACGTTGATGTTTTTTTTGGGATCATGACCATCATCGTGGGTATGTGAAATAACCCTTGACTCTTTTTTTGACCAAAGAAAGATAGCTGTCATTCATTCAAAGCAAGCGAATTCCAGAAATGGTCACAAAGACAACCGCATAAAACAAAAGAAATGGGCATTTTCAGACATCCAAAACGTGGATGAGAATAACGGCAAGTTCCTTGCACCCTGGTTATCCTCCTCTCTGGTGTTGATGAATGAGAATCTCAATTCCAATGCTTGTTCTTCCAAAGTTTCACGGCAGAAATTCAATGGGAACCATAATGAATAAACAACAATTTTGTATTTATGTACTGATTTTTTCGTTATTAAGAGAAAAACAAAATCATCGTATGGTCAAATACGATTGGTTGTATAGGTAACTCAAAAATCTCATTATCTGGAATGAAAAAAAAAAAAGAGAGAGAGAGAGATATGCCAAAAAGCACAAACTCATTCAATTGGAGTTAATGCGCCAAAATTCTGTCAAGCTATCAAATTCCATCAATGGACTATCAAATGATTCCAATATCTTATATGAGCATGCTGCCATTGCAGACACCACAAGAAATGTGTGGGATACCGATAGGTTTTCCGCCAGGCATGAGCCATCAGTTTTTTGGCCTTGATGGAATTTTACTGACCAATTATTAAACCTATCGGTAATTTTTTGATGGGTGTACTGAAGGATATTTAAAAGAAAAATCAGTCGGTATAATTAGATTAAATGTGTTACAGAAGGCGCCAGATAATTAATATTATTGACGAATTTACCGACAGTTTTGACATTTTTTAAAATATTTAATTTGAAAATATAATTCATTACCGACGATTATACTTATTAGTAAATTCAATAATTTTTGTTAAATGGCTGATGTCATTGCAATTTGTAACTCACCTATATAAACTATAGGTCATATTTAATTATTTTTTTATATAATAATTCAATTACCAATTAAAGTTATATTAAGTTAAAAATAATGAAATAGTAATAAAATAAACAAACTGATGCAAAAAGTAAACAAAGTTTTGTAACAAAATATATACAGAGTGTGATAAATGAATGAAATATCAAAAATGAAAACTAGCTAAAGTCCTGGTCATCAGCGTCGTCAGTGCCATCATCATCATCAGAACCAGCGGAGTTGCCTATGCCATTGGGGTTTGAAGAGCCCACAAAAATGGGAGGTGTGGCATCTAGGGGAGCTTGCCAGAGGATCCTGAGGCCTGCATATCCTGGAAGAAGCTCATAAAATCAGCAGTGATCTTCTTCTATTTCTTCTTGAACTTAATCTTTTCTTTCCTGGCATTCTCCTGCTGCTGCTCCATGGACAACTTAAGCTATCGAATCTTCCTAAGCTCCTATGCCACTACTGCTCGACTCTTTGCATGCTTACGGAGGCTGTGAAGGAGTTGTGCCCTCTTGCTCTTGTTCTTTCTTTGTATGAGCTATGCCTACTGCTGCAACTCCAAGTGGAGGGCATGCACATGCTCCCTTAGGGCATATCCTCAATAGTAGACCTAGTGGTGGAGGATGGGGATCTATTGTTAGGATAGTACCACATCCCATATATGAGACCCTTGTATGTGCCGGCAACCACTTGGGCCCAGACATCTTCCTCGTTTAGAGGAGGACGGGTATCAACATCGGGCCCAACTTCAGTCATCTGGGTATGGTACTGGGTCTATGCCTGCTTTAAGAATTCTGTGAGCTCGCGTTACAAAGGAAAAATGATAAAACACATTATAAGCAATAATTATGACATAAATGAAAAAACGTAATAAAAAGCAAGTAAAAATATATATGAATTGAAACTTACATAAGTGGCCTCGGAGCAATGATCTAACTAGACGTCTCCTGACTCCCCTCGCGCCTCACCCTTTTGGGTGTGGGTCTCCCAGCAAAGCTCTCCCTGGGTCAGAGGGCGGTTTAAGTCCCTTGATTCTACAGATATGCACAATAAAGTTATAAAAACATAATTTTTGCCACAATTCAAATGTAGTTAACTAACATTTAATAATATATTAAATGTAGAAAGGTTAAAGATTTACCATATGCTTATGGGTGCACTCAACTTTCAAGAATGTATAAGATTTTCAGCTGTTGTAGGCCTTTTGTATATGATTTTCAGGTGTTGTAGGCCTTTCAGTGTCATCATTGCCACCTTCACAATCTTGGGTTTTGTCTTCATTACATCTTGAATAATCTATTTTTGAAGCACTTTGATTATACACTCAAACTTAAAATAAGAAGCTCCTTGATATTTAAAAAATAACAAATATTTATGTCTCAAACAAAAATATAATACTCTGTAAATTTCTTCTAGTCATATATTCTAGTTCAATCATAGACATACAACTTTTTAACGGCATCAAATTATTACTTTCAAACACATTCAATTGGTCCTTAATTTTTTTTAATACAGTTACTTTTAATCTTTTTTTTCCTAAAAAAATTTAACAAAATTTTAATGGTATCTCCCCTTAAATTAGGTGCTTTCGTCATTAGATATTTCAGTCAATTCAGCAATAATCAATAATAGATATTATTCCTAAAAGTCATTCTATTTCGCATTTCTTTATAACTTCACAACATGTCTTGCAATCTCCACAAAAATAAAGAATCCCACAACAAACAATGCAAACAAGTCTGGGAAAGACCTCTATGTCACGACCTAACTTGAAAACGTAATCGGCACTTGAGAAATCTCATCCCCACGTAAGCCTTCTTGGTGATGTCTCTCTCTAAATGCATAACTTATCATAATATAATACTTAAAAGATTATTTTCTTCTAAATCAACAACCATTTCTTTATTTAAAACATAATATTTAATTTTATAAAAATTGGAGATATTTAATATTCAAGCTTCAAAAACCCCTTTCTAAACTAATCCATCACATGATATTAATCTTAAATCTGATAACCTGCTTAACCATTGAAAACTGAATCATAACTACATGGCTAATCGAAAACATAATCTAATCAAAACCAATAGTTGAAATCCATACTTAAACTCTGAAAACATATAAGGAAATACATAAATTTTGAAAATAGCTACAGTATCCCAAAATGCATGCATGGCTCGAATCCTACCTATAATACTACTGAAACCCTCTAAATTAATAAAAGCCTAAACTAAGCCTTACAGTAATGTAAAGCTCATCAAAGGATAGCTGCGGCTATTGAACCAGTGACGTAAAGATATCTGTACCTGCAACTAAGAGAGGAAGGGAGAGGGGTGAGTCAATAGACTCAGTGGGTAGATTCTCACCCATCACCCACATAGAACAACCAAGGAATATACATATAATACCATGCATACAATAGTCATAATCATTTGATATTTAAACACATAGCTATATGGGAAAACATTTCTCATTTCATAAATTCCTGCACAAACAATTGTAAACTCATAAGCAACATGAAATCATTTTAACTAAGGTGCGACAGAGCATAGGAAATAGTATTTGCTGAGCTGAATAAATATATATATATATATGTAATAACAAAAGCTATAAAATGAAATAGTCTATGTCGGACAAGCTGTGGGTACCTAACTAGGTCCCGTTTTCTGTATCTGCTGAAGGGTGATATTATCCTCTGATGGACAACTTGGTACCAAGGTCAACCATCTCATACAGCCATTAACTAACTGTCTGTTTCCTTATCTCCACCGTCTAAACCAGTTTGACAAAACTCATAGCTGATTTTAGTGTACTAGGAGTTCTGGACTCATACAATTCTAACAATCTGATTGTAGCATAACCGTGGCTATGGAATCATGCCCAAGGGATCACCCGCTTGTAAGCATTTTGATTTCAAGCCCATGGATTATATATCTAGCAGTTGCTATGAATCATTCTGAATTCCATACTTCTTTGTACCATATGCTAAAGTTCTAAGTTCAAAACTTAAACTAACATTATCTTTCTATATACTTGAAATCTACAACATCAGAGTTGAAAATACTGGAGTTCATAATCACAAAACTTGCAAATCATATAACATATGTATTCGTAAGGCTGAGTCATACTCTTGTTCACATTTCTCTAACATATATAATTATCTTAACTGAATATTCAACAATGTAGCTTGAAATCTAAGTCTTGAAAACATAATAATGTCATAAACTCATAAAACATATTTGATAAAAAAACAGAGTTGCTACAAAATATATTTTCTCAATAAATCCATTCTTAACCATGTAAAAGATTTTTCTAAAGCATACAACATAGCAATCATGGTCCCGTAGTTTTGTAAATCTCATTTTTTCATGCTATTGTCAAAATTATAATATTTACTAACTTTACTATATTTCATAAAATCATAGTCCATATATAATCTCACCTCCAACTTCATATATATAACAAATATAATGCATAAAACATAGCTAGAATGATGAAACTAAGGTCATGAGTTTGAACCCACTCACCGTTTGGAGCCGAGAGTATATGGGCACCACCAACTTCACTTGTAGAGCTTGGAATGGCATCAATAACTGCCATAGAGTGACCATAAACTCTAGATTAATCTCTAACAATATCTAGAGAGCTATATTCTAACTCTAATAACATTGAGGGAGCACCTCCACTTAACAACAACCAGATAAATAACAAAATTCAATCCAAAATTATGAAGGAATAGAGAGAATTAAGACATAATCTAACAACATAAACATACCTTGATGATTTAGGGGAGTTAGATTGGAAAAAGAGAGAGAAAGTGAGGGTTTGGGGGTTTCTACCAAGGGAACCCGAAAAGGAAGGTTTATATAGGGGTATTGGGTCATTAACCCAACATTGTATCGTTTCTAATACTGTGCTACCATTGGGTGCTCACTGCAGTGAGTAAATCTCACTGAAGCAAACTCGAGGAAACAACAACTCGCTGCAGTGAGTATGTTCTGCAAAATTATGCAGCAATAGCATCCAAATTGCTACATTCACTTATTTTATGTCCTCATTTATTTTACTCTCTATTAACTTTAAAAAATTAATGTAAATAAGGAAATACCCCCATTTGGATTCAAATGAAATATCACAAAAATCAAAATCCAAATTTTGGGTTTTAGTTTAAATTCGGGAATCGTCAAGACTTTCTAAACTTGTGGGCTAAAAATGAGGCATTTAAGAGCTTCACAAAATTCATTAAAAATTACTCATTAACTTATTTTCTTCTTGGGAACCATTATCGGGCCAAGAATTTTGATCCCAAGAAAGTGGCTCTATCATATAGCCTTCCAAGGAAGTGTAGAATCCAAACTTAATAAAATTCAGGATCTGGCAACCTAGATGGGTCCCGGGGGACCCTGAGGCCTATAGAACTTGTTTACTCACACGTGTATACTAGGTATTACACTATACGTCCTTCCCACAATATGTAATCCCCATTTCCTACAACTATATCCTAAAAAACATAAATCTCAATCCTACATAACTAACAAGGACTTTATTACAAACCTCTATTGCAGTGAAAAAATACAAAGAATCCAAAAGCTAGCTCCCTGAATGGAACCAAATCTGACCCTAAAAATTCAATATGAACAAATATTTAATTTCTTACAATATTAAACATTTATATATACAAATTATAAAATAAAATAAGGAAATGCTCCCAAACAAATAGAAAAACTAAGCGAAATAAAAAAAAACCAAATAGATTAAAATGTTGATGAACTTACCTAGATCGCAATGGTAGGCTTTGCTCCGCAAACGGAGCTCTGATGGCGGCCAAGAAGCAGCGACAGTGCAGAGGGAGAGAGAATGAAGAGAGAGAGCGAAAAGAGAAATGAGGAAGAAGAAGCGCAGAGGAGCAACATATTTGCGGGTTACAGACAGGTTACCCATCGGTAACGCTTAAGTGAAATGGTGCGTTTCATATCTCACTTACTATCGACAGGTTTACCAATAGCTGGGTAGGAATTGCAAGAGTTGCGCGCCAATGTTCAGAATTGTCAAAATCCCGTCGGTAAACCCATTGGTAAATTTGAAAATTATTTTTCATTTTCGTCGGTACACCCATCAGTAATTTAAAATAAAAATAAAATAAAAAATTATCAGTAAATCCGTCGGTAACTTAATTTATAAAATAAATAAAAATTAAATACAAATGACTATTTGTGACGCCCATGATTTGTAATTTAATGAAAAAATAAATAAAAATAAAATAAAAAATCAACCATCAGTAAACCCGTCAGTAATATGTCTTATACGACGTGACACACGTGCAATTATTGATGGGTTATTGACAGGCATGTAATCCTTATTGTACCAATTGATAAACATGTCGGTACACCCATAAAAAATCGTGTGCACCATATGGCACATAGTGCTGCCATAATTTACCGATGCATGTACCAACGGACTATCAAGTAAATTGATCTGAATAATGCAAATAGGTGACAATCCGTCGAAAATGACGGCTGTAATTACCAATGGATATGAACCTGTCAATGCTATCCGTTGGTATCCGTCGGGTTTGTAGTAGTGAGATCTAGGTGTACATGTTGCACAATTGCACATCCAATTTGTTTTAATCATTTTCTCCGTTCGTTTCATTTTTCATATCAATTCAGTTCATATCGAGTCGTTATCTCAAAGTTTGATTTCTTTTTTTTAACTGAATTTGTAAATATATAATTGAAATCGAAAGTAAGTGAGTGCGAAAATTGGATTACATTACAATCCCAAAAAAGGAGAAAAGGGGGAGGAGCTGCCTTTAGGTGTTCATCAGGTCAAGGAAGACGAAGGTCACATGAGTTTTTATTTTAGCTTTTTTTAATCACCACCTTAGAATTTGATCTGATGACTAAGAAGGTGTTTTCATTTCTCATACAGGAAAATTATTCTCATTATGTATATTCCTTCTGGTACATCATAATTTTAAAGACAATAAAATTGAAATTTATAACCTTAAGCATATTTCTCAATCATTCATTATTAGCCCAACTCTAATAACTTAGATAATAACGTACCCAAATTCAATTTAGATTAATCAAAGGTAGTAAAAAATGATTAAATTGATTTTTTATTATATATTTTATTCGATTTGAATTAATTCTCGATTTCACTTTTAGAAATAGGAATAAATACATATTTTACTCTCTGAAGTTGAATATGTAAGCCAATTTATTAGTCCTTAAATCAAGAAAGATAACTTTTTAATCCTACAATTATAAAACGTGACGTAAATTAGTCTTTGAAAATCAAATGAATCAAATATGCGTCCTTCAAATATACTACATCAAATCAAATTAATTCTTTAAACTTAAAGCAATGTTGTTAATTTTTTTAAGACAACTTTGATTTGAAATTTAAAATTTAAGGGACTAATTTAATTCACTTATGTTTCAAGGACTAGCTTGGCTCATGTTTTTCAATTTCAATAACTAAAAGATTAATTTTTTTTTTCAAGAATTAAAGTGATTCATGCATAGATGAAAGTGAACATTCACTTTGGAAACAGATGAAATAAAAAGCAAATTTGATTATTAAATATTAAATCATACATAGAGGATCAACATTAAAAAATTTTAAATATCATACGATTGCTTAAAAGATAATATGTATATATATAAGGTTTAATGATCAAACTAAAATTTATTACTTTTCAATCTTATAATGAATCACTCATTTTACTTGGTATAACCTTTGTATGTATTTATGAAATTAAGTTCATTTTTATAAATTAAATTTATTAGAGCTATTTATGAATTTAGTTATCAATTTTCAAATCCATATCTTTGCTTCTTGGTCTTTGGCACTAACTGCTAATTAATCAAAATGTTTCATAGGAAGAGCAACTGTTGTCTGACCTTTTCCTATCATTAACCAAAGTCTATTTATAGAGGAATCGAGTAGGAGATGAGTGCTTATGGAGCTTTTATTCATTTGGCAAGTTTCTCAATTTCTTCATTTTCTTTGCAGGTGTTAAAAGAGACGACATCAATTTCCTCTGCATGGCTAGCTAGACAAAAGACATGGACAGGTCTTACACCACCCCATGCGTGTTGTGGTTTATTCTTCAGGCCATCTAAACACAATTAGGGACCAATTTTATAGATCAATTTGGATTTCTATGTCTAATGTGAACTACCTGTTGTGATATACGTTAGAAAAACTTCTGACCACCTTTTCTTCAAATCCTCAGTGTCTTCTTCAATTTGGTATAAATGTTTAACCTTACTAGCACCTATCATCGTGTTTGTCAAACATAGTTTTAAAACTCAATGTGGAGATCAACTCAATCGAGGTAGTAGGTGACTAGATCATTACTTCAACCAATTAGTCACTGGTTGAACCGAATTGATTTAAATAATTATATAAATATACAATTTATATTATTATCGATGCGTGATACACATCAATTTGCATAGCTTAGTAAATAAGGTTTCCATGTTCAAGGCAAGGAGGTTCATAATTTATGTCTTTTAAAGAATTCATTATATAGTTTAAAGCAATCTCCTTGCTGTGGTATAAGAGATTTGACACTCTTATGTTAAGTTATGGTTACTCAAGAAGTGATTATAATTGTTGTGTACATCACAAGAGGCTCTTAACTGTTTTGTTTGTCTATTTGTTACTTTATGTTAATTATATGCTCATTGCTACTCAGAGTATATTAGTGATTAACATGTTAAAGGAGCAACTTAGTGGTATATTTGAAACAAAAGATTTGGGTGCAACTAAGAAAATTTTGGGAATAAAAATTCACAGGGATCAATGTGTTGTCAAATTAAATTTGTCTCAAAATAAATATATTGAAAAGGTACCTAAGTGTTTTGGAATGCAAATGCAAAGCCTGTGATGAGTACTTTGCTAACAACCCATTTCAAACTATCGACTGCACATTTACCACAATCTATTGAAAAGGAAGAAAAAATGTCACATGTTCCTTATGCTAGTGTAGTTGGAAGCATCATGTATATATGTAGTTGACCAGATATTTCACATTACGTTAGTGTTGTAAATAATATATGGGGTATTGTGGCAAGATCCATTAAACAAACAATGAAATAAATACTTCAATATCTTCAAAATACTACAGACGTTGATTTAGTATTTGATAAGAGTTTTAACACTAGTGATAGTGTTACTAATTATGTTGACTTTGATTATGCTTGAGATATTGACAAAAGGAGATAATGTCTTCACGTTATTAGGTAGTGTAAAAGATGGCTTTATAGCATCCGCCAAAGTTGAATACATGGCTACATCAGAAGTATTGAAATAAGCCATTTGGCTTAGAGTTTTGGTAGGCAAATTAGGTTTGGATCAAGATATTACAATAAGGTTTTGTGACTATCTAAGTGTCATTATTTTGATCGAAAATTAAATGTATCATGAGAGAATCAAACATATCGACGTTACAGATATCATTTCATTCAAAGGATTATTTCTCAAGGTGCAATAATCATGAAAACGATTTGTACCTCAGACAATCTAAAAGATATGTTTATGAAGTCAATTATGATACCTAAGTTCAAACATTGTTTAGACTTAATTGGCATTGGCAATATGTGAGTTTTGCCTTTAAGGAATTCTAGAGAAGGTGACTTCAAAAACTTGATAAAAATCAAGTCAAAGTAGAGATTTGTGATGTGATGGCTTGTATTTTTTAGACACAAAAGTCAATATAGCCACTAAGCTACATGCAGCTAACATACAAAGACTGTGATTTTCATTTATTGCAATTACTGTTGATATGATTTGCAAATCTAAGCATGGGTGGAAATTAAGGCCTGTCGGTGTGCTTGTATTTGATAATTTACACGATCATTAATAATATACTATGCAGCTTGTCTATAAAATATAGGCAGTGCAAGTCATTTGAGGATCAAATAAAGAAACCAAATTCTTTCCTCATTTCAGTGATAGAGTAGAATTATTTGTTCCTTTTAAATTCTTCTATTCTGTTAGTTTGAGAGTATACAATTGGTGAAAAAAATATTGTAAGGTACTTTATGTGTATTTAGGATTTGGATAATGAGTAAAGTATGCCCATGTTTTGTATATTTACTATATTTTCAAAGTGAAATATTTAGTTGTTGTCTTTACCTATGAATATATGCTATTTTCCAAACCGCGTTAATTTCTAGTATCATTTATTTTATGCTTCCACATATTTATTTTGTTTTACTCTATTTGTATCTTTTAGATCTGCCATTTCACAACATGTCTTAGAATCATCCCTACTTGATGCAAAAGTCAATGCTTTGAATATCTAAGGATGACAATTGCTACCACTCTATGATACTTGCTCCCTTTCAACCTAGTTGGTTGAGGTTGGTTAAGGTATAGGGGTGAACCTATCCCATAACCTATATATTAATATAATATAGTATATATAATATTATATTTATAGTTTAATTTCTATGTACTAATTAGAAAATTATTTTACACTGTCATTTAATTAAATTATCCCATTTGTATGACTTTTCAAATAGTGAATGTGAGACTTAACAATTTTTGCTAATATGACAATACATGATTAGATGATAATGTAAACGAATTTTATACTGTCAGTACATAGAAATTAAATTTTTATATTTTATAACGTATATTTATACTGAACCTAAACTTGTAAGCCTTACCCACTAAACTTGGACTTGGTTTCTTATTTGTTATTTTTCATATGATTGTGATGATTGTGTTTACCTTATTTGGTTACTATATATATATATATATATATATATATATATATTAACTTTGGTACACGTGTAAGATAAGTCTAGTATGGCCTTAGATTTCCTGTGACCCACCTGTGTTGCCGGAAAAGCCCTGGATGCATGGAAGGCCATGGGATGTAGAACTGGTTTTACTAGCGAGGACCCCCGATGTAATACTCTCATAAAATCTAAATTATTTGACCTTAAATAATTATTTTGGACATCATACATTTGTAGAAATTTTTTTTTATGAATGTTTATTATCTATGGTCGTATACCGGAGTAATGTATGTCAACTGTAATTCATGTACCTGGTAGGCTCCCAGGAAAGAGAGGTGGGTCATAACGGACACGCTTAAATACCAAGTCTTTCCTTAGCCAGAACCTTTCCAAACTACACAATCATAGTAATACACTTACATCCGTGACCTAAGGATGATTTTTAAATGACAAAGAATCTTCTTAATACTATTATTTATTCATCATTAATTCCCACAGTTTAGACAACTATCATTTATAGAAAACATACTTCATTGCCAACATCAATTCATAGGGTACAATACACACTAAATATTCAAGATACATAAAGAAAACTTCAATACAACAATATGACATATTCCAAGTTTGGTAACATATAGTAAATATTCTATCTAGCACACATGATAGAATCTGATTATTTAGAAGTTAAGTCCAAGGCTACATTCATTTCATTGCTGATGACGATCCATGCTATCTGGAAACATCAAAGAAAAGGAGTGAGAGAAATCTCCCAGTAGGGTGATGTTTCCAGGGGAGTCCTACTTCATCCCAAAAAGGCTAAGAATAACGCAGGAGTGCAGCAAAATGCAATCTTTCATATTAGTTCAAATTATATTTTACTATTGTCAAGCAAGATGGAAGTACATAATATCAATCATAATAAAATACAGTAAAAGAAGTGTAAGTGTAAAAATCCCTTTTTTTTTCATATCACGTTTCCTTTTAATGGTTATAGTCTGCAAGGTTTGCTTCGTATTGGATCTGTGAGAGCTCTCATTACTAGGGTGTCCCCTAGTTAGATCAGTGAATGCCAAGTCCTTGTCCGCTAACACGGTGGCGCCCGAGACATCACTGCAATATACACCAAGTCCTTGTCCGCTAACATGGCGGGGCCCGAGGTGTCATTTAACAACTGCAAGACTAAGTGTTTACTAAGTCCTTATCCGCTACCAGGCGGAGCCCGAAGTATCACTTATTCATGTATCCCTTTTACATAGTGCGTATAGAGTTCATAAACTATGAGAATTACATGAAGTTTTCACAATTTCTTTGATATTCACATACAGACCATAAGATTTTTCATATCTTCACATAAATCCAAACAACATAGGATTCTTAAAATATTAATAAAACCCATTTTTCTCTGTAATTATCAATGAAGCACCAAATCACACTATTATAATAAACTTACTTTCTTTATAATAAAATATGCTTATCTTAGTTTTAATCATGCAATAATTCAATTTCAAATATTCATATAATAACTTTACTAATTCCATAGGTTTATGTACATACAAAAATTATTTTAAATCTATCTTTAGAAAATATATATATATGGTAAAAATATTTTTTATTTATATAAAAATATGATCATAGAGCAAAGTAAAAGAGCAATCGAATCTTTCAAGAAATATTAAGAAAATATAAACAAAATTATACCCATTAGAAAAACCACTTCAAGCAAGAAACTAGCTAATTTACATGCTATATTCCTAATGGGACCATAACTTAAAATCTTTGTAAATAATATTTCCTTATGTTAATAAATGTATAATCATGTCAAATATTTATAGTCCAAAGTCCATAGTCCAATGTCCATAATTCAAGGTCAATAGTTCAAGGTCCATAGTTTGAGTCCAAATATAATGATCATAACTGTCTAAATCAAGTCCAAGCGAGTCTTAAAGATTCATAATAGTCCATATAATGTTTATAGATTCATAAGTTCCTAGTAAAGGTCATGATTAATATAAATATATATTTTTTTGTGTCTTTTTATATCTTATTAAGTCTTAATAGTCCCAGAAGAATATAACACATAAACCAAGCTAAATACTATATGCTCAAAGGTTTAGAATTCATTCATTATAATGAATTAAATAAAAATCTTTTTATAAATCAAAAATATTTTACAATCAATACATAATGAGATCAAAACCAAGTTATATCACCTTAAAATACCACAACTTATGCTCAAGGCTTTATTAATTGAAAATACATATTTTAACACATTAAAATAAATTTACACAATATTTAGATATTTGAAGAAAGCATAATCAAAATTTAAGAATGATCTTTAATCATAATTTTCAATCACATAAGTAGATAATAAATATGCATCATATACACATAGTTTAAGTATTTTATATCACCACTTTCAAGTCATTCAAAGATATTAAAAATAATAAACATAAGTTTTGAATATCATATAGCACAACATCATACAAGAAAATCATACACGAAACTTAGAAGTGAAAGAAAACCCCTACTTGTTATCGGAGCTTTAGAAACGTAGCTACACCAAGGCTAAACCAGCAACTTCTTCAATTTCTCTAAGCCTTTTCTAAGGGCTAAAATTCATATATAGGGCTGTGAAGTGTTGGTGTTGGATGATGATAAGAAGAGATGATGGTTTAGAGGTGTTTTTGCTAAAATTTTGTAACTATTTTTGTGAAAAATAAAAGAAATGAAGAGAGAAATGGTGACTACAATTTTTTAATAGATTTTAGGCTGAAGAATGAAGCGTGGAGTTGTGTTTAGAGGTGTGCTATTTATAGAGAAAGGCTAGGATTAAAATATTAATAATTTCATAATTTATTTGTCATGTTTGATTAATTTAATTAATTAAATATTAAAGTTAACATTAAATAATTTAATAAATTCTCAATTATCATTTAAAGACATACTAAAATGTTAGTGACATGATTTAAAGACATTTATTAAATTTTAATATATTTATATATAATTTAATAATCAATTATTCAAAATAAGGTAAATTTACTTAAATTGATCTTAATTAAGTTAATTAATTAGTAAATAATTTTATTATTATTATTTTTTAACCAAATATCATCATAAGTTTATTAGAGATGTAATACATGGATTCACGAAATTCATACAAATTTTTATAATCATTTGTATTTTATTTGGTATTTTAGACTATTACTAGTTTTATTAGAAATTAATTAACTAATAATTTATTTAACTATCATTAAATTATTATTATCTTTTTCTTTGACAGCCCATATGTCTGAATCTTATCTCTAATAAAGTTGTAAAGGTTGGCAAGTTGTCTTGAATGATTAATATGTGAAAATGACAAATTTTACATTTTTTTATCTTAAAGTTATATATACTAAATAATTCATTAAATAATCACGAAAATTATTTTTTTCTAATCTATCATCAAGAACATATATTTACCTTATTTATACATTATATATAATTTTTATAAATTTTTTGTATAATTTTTAATATTTTTTATGTATTTTTACCTTAGTTTAGTCCATTTTTAAATTAATTAATATCTAATTATCTCTAAATAAAATATGTAAAAAAAATTTACAGCCTTCCAAGTGGGTTTTGAGCTGTCCAACTTGATAAGGGAACAAGCTCACCATTTTTGAAAGTCTTAGTAAAAAATGGTTAGCTTTGGAAATATCTTTCACTTTCAAATATATATTATTATAAATATTATTATTTTTTGATGAGACTGATTTCTAGACAATTCTAGGTGTCATGTAAGAATATTATTGAGATTAATCAAGATTTATAAAAATTATCTTAAAGCTTTAAGTAGTTAATTAGATATTTTAAGTTTTATTTAAGTCAAAATTAGTTAAATAAATATTAAAGTGATTTTTAATACTATCTATGGTCTAATGAAAAATCCCATTTCGTGGTCCTCTTTGTCTAATATCATAAATTAGTAAAAACAGAATTTATAAGACTTAGAATTTTTTTTCTAGGATTTTTTGGAGCTTGTTTTACATACTAAATTAAGTTATTTTTGTGTAATAATACTAATATTATACAAATTTATCAAATATTGATATTTATCATCAAAATTATTTTTTAGAAATATATTTATAATTTTTTCTTTAATTTTTCTTTGATACTTTCTAAACTTTTCTAAGGTTCTTGTTAGCTTTATCATCAATGACATTTTTTATAATTTTATAATAAGAAGTTACATTCTTTCTATAATCTATGATTACTCCTGAATATTTCTTGATAAAAATAGATCCTCAAGCTATTTAATAAAAAGCTATAATAATGTAATGCTATATTAAGAAAAATTGGGAATGTTACACCCGATGTCAACATAGTATCAAAACGACACAATTTTGATAAATAAGCCCCCAACCCTTTAAAACACCCCCAAATTAGGCTTCCCATTGCTGAAATAAAAAATTCTTCTCCCTAAACACATTTTCTCCCTTCCTCTCTCAATCTAACCCTAATCTTTCTCCTCCCAAGTTCCCAAGGTAAGAGATCTTGTTGGGTTGTCATCTCCTTTTTCTCCATTTCATGTTCTAGAGTATAGGTATTGTTGTTTGCCTCATTGATGTCAAGTGAAGGTGCTCCTCCAATATTATTAGAGTTAAATTAGAGCTTTCTAGAGGTTGTTAGAGATTAATCTAGAGTTTATGATTGTAATGGTAGACGTTGGTGACATCCCCGCTCCATAGAGCCCAATTGGTGTTGACGCCATTCTTTCCTCCCTTCCAGGTGAGTGGATTCAAATCCTATGATCTCTATATTGATCATTACAGCTATTTTTGTTAATTGGTGACATGAATGCATGGTTTAGAAGCTATTTCAGAGAAATTAGAGATTTATTGTTGCTTTGGCAAGATTGTGAAAATTGTGGTTCTCAAAAACCATGAAATGTATATTTTAAGAAATTCATGGGACTATTGTCGCTAAAATAATTTTATGAAGAGCTCGATAATGACAATGATTAATTAGAGTTTTTATGGCTACCATAATGCTTCCTATAGTAGTATATTTTTAGATGATAGAGCTTTGAACTCACAGTAGAGCCCAATACAAAGTTTTAGAGAGAATGTTTAGTTTTATGATTTTGAAACTAAACGGTAACTATAGATAAACAAAAAATGAGTTAATGTCTGAAGCAATCGTTAACTTTGGTACCAAGTTGTCCCCAATGGATAATCTCATGGAGTAAAGATGGAACTTAATTAAATATCTAATTTGGGTCCTTAAGGAACCACAGAGATCACAGAATTTGTTATATCATGGTTGATATACATAACCAGAGAATTCATTGTGCCATATTTTGTTATGCATAACCAGAGAGTTTGTTATGTCACTTATTGTGTATAACCATAGATCCCTGTTTCTCTATTAAAGTACTGATATTTATGATTCAAAGAAATACATGATTTTGAAATAATATGTATGTAAATATGAAAATGTTTTAGAGTTTGTTCTATCATCATCATCGTCGTCGTCGTGATTTTATACATCTGTTGTTGTTGTTATCCCATGAAAGGGATTACGGGTGAGAATTCATTCATTGAGTTTTACATAAAACTTACTTTTCTCCTTGTTCCCTCCACAGATACAGCAGCTGCTACGGGTTCTTTTCAGCTACCTCCTCCCCAGCAGTAGAGATACTTTCAGTTAGTGAGCTTTACTTCAGAGTAAAGTATTCTTTTGATTCAGTATAGAGTGCTCTAATGTTATTGCGGACAGGGTTGCAGACCATAGAGATGATTTGCATATTTTGCACCAAGATTCAACTGATTTTGTATCTCCATGATTATAGTTTTTATGATTTATTTTGTATAGATAGCAACTCAGTATATATTTGTATTATGATCACAAATTTAGAGTTGTTTATGAAATGATTATTTATGATGATTTTGTTTCAGAGAAAAAGAGATTTATAGTAGAGATAATTCAATGTTTTATATAAATGATTTTCCTGATTTATATTAGAGATGAAATTATGATTTAAATGGTTTTCATACTAAAAATATGCATATAGAGAGATTCAGAGATCACGAAAGTTACGTAGAATTAAATTTCTCATGTACCGATCATATTTTCAAATCATGACATATATTTGAAAAAGTAGCGGGCTGGGATGGATGTCCACGAGGCAGGTGCAGGATTTAATTGGTTTAATTTTTGGAACTTGTAGCGAGATAGGGGTAGATTTAGACTAAAATAATAAGGTGTGGAACGAGATCAGGTGACCGTTTGCTGTTCCTATGATTCTACGTTTGCCCAAGTTGAAACTCCAAAACCCGAGACGGAACGTTGCATACTAAATAGTACATAAAAATGAAGAGGTTTTGGTCTTTTCTCAAAATAAATGAATAAAATTGTAATGGTTTGTTTCAACTCTTGAATAATTCATAGATCCGACAAAAAACATGTGAATAGTGCAATCGCCTCCCATCTTGATCTAATTTATTATTAGGAGCCCGTGTGGCAGATACCCGTAAAATGTGGAAGCCAATGCTTTGATTCCCGTTCTTCACGTTGGATCTCTTACTGTGAAGAAAAATATTAATAAATCATCTTCTAATGACCAGTAATTTATTAATGAAATGATCTCTTGAGATAAAAATTGATAAAGTCATAAAACTCCGAGGGAAGGGGGACTTTTTTTTTTTTTTTGGTCGTAAGTGATGGGGATGGGATGGGAGTGAGAATCCATGCCACACGTGTTTTTGTCACGAGTCATGACAAGGCCACGCTGTGAGCCACCAGTTTTCACGAATCTTACACGGTAAAGGCCCAAGTAATCATAGGAAGGTTGGAATGTAGCAAGCCCATCATTAGAAACACTATCAGTATTTTGGGCTGGCCCATTCCATTCCTACTGTCAATTTTTATCAGGGTGCTCAAAAGCAATCTAAACAGAGTTAAAATCGAAAATCGATTAAAAAAAATCGGAAAAATAAATAAATCGGTTGTCTGCTTGGACGCCTCGAGAGACGAGAAGCTGGTGTAGTATCTGCCCAAGCTTCCAAACCCAGTTCTCGTAGAACTCAGAGATCCTCTCCCCCACGGGGTTCTTCATATTATTCTCTGATCAGCGCACATGTAGAGTAATAATGTGAGTAAATGAATGGTGTACCGTGAACGTGTATGTAGTGTTTATGAAGAATTTATTATAAGCTGGCGGGGCTGTGTTTGTGTTTGAGTGTGTGTGTTTTTTCCAAGGTAGAAGGAGGTGAGGGGAACAAGAGGTACCAGATGTAAAAAGGAGAAGAGGATACGGTAGGAATGAGTGTGGAAGGTTAATACGGTGCATCGCTTACGCGCAGCAATTGCCTGCTAGTGCCTTTCAACAAGTGTTTGACACTTTGCAAATAGAGAGAGAGAGAGAGAGAGAGAGAGAACAGGAATTGTTTGTTTGCAACTGTCAGCGTTTTGGTTTGGATACACAAGATATTGGTTTGGACCTTTGACTGAGTTGAAAGGGTGTGAGGTTGGGAGGGTTCAGATCAAATTAGCAACAGACAACACGTGATGGATGAAGGGGTGGCTCATTGCACAAGCCTCGAGCATGCGTGTTTATTTATTTGTGTTCGGGGAAAACGGAGACGTGTCTTATTAGGTGAAAATTCGGATGCAACGTGGAATGTAACGAGGATGCTTTTCCTTGGAACGGACATAGGGTCACTGCTGCACTCTTCAGCAACGCCTTCCGCAGTTACTTACCGCAAAGTCCTACGCATACATCTTTACAGGTAAAATACTAAAATGGACTTTTCACTCTTAATTTTAGTTTTAAAGTTTAATCCCATATATTTTAAATTGATCTCTATTTTAATTCTAAATTACATGTCTATCATATACTTGAAGAAAAATATTGACATATATAATACATACAATTTATTTTTACAAAAATTTTCATCTCATTTTAATTATATACTATAAATGCATTTATATTTGATTGGAAGTCAAAATAGGATAAAAGTTTTTATGAATAAATTTCATATATTATTTTATACATAAAATTTATCTATATGAAAATTTTGAATCAACTTTTACCATTTTTACAGGTCTATGCCATTTGTACTTTCACCGCTACTATAATGTTCTAGGCTACCCAGGCACGCATCACCAACAATTTGCACCTTAATGAGGGTTATGGCGTGGGCGGTTTTGATGGGGATGAATCCAGTCGCATTCGAAAGAATTTGAATGCAAATTAAAATTAAGAGTATAAGAGTCATTTTATTTGTTTTAATTATGTGCAGTTCATGTACCATGAACAATAAAGGATGCTTATGATTTGAAAACAATAAGAGGAGGGAGGTGTTACGTTATCTTAAAAAATAGAAGAATTTAAATATAATATCAATGGACTTCTAGGAAGATTAATATAATTTACCGATAAATGAAAAAACAACAATCCAAGTAAGAGAGTCTTATATAAATATAATCAGTGACCATCCCTAAATAATTAAATTACAGCATATAGAATAATCATATTGAAATTCACACTGAAATTTTTTTCCTAATAAATTTAATTGCAAACCTCACTCTCTTATTGTGATGTGTGAGTCATATTGAGACCTTATTACTTGGGATGTATGGTGTATACGATCTGAATAAAAGTTAGAATCAATGCCAACAATGCAGTTAAAAAAGCAATTAAAGACCATGGGATATTGAAATAAGCATTACGTGCTTCAGTCAACCACCTCTTCCATCTATTTCTGTAGTGATTATCGATTTGAGGCTTGACTTTGGATATATTTCTGGCTATAGGCCACATCATCACTTTTTAAGTAACTGAATAGTTTAGTTGGCAAGTCATCTCCTATTTCATTAACAAATTTGGCCAACTCTTCATCACTCCCAAATAAATTTTGGAAGATACCAGCTAATCTAAGTTCCTTCACGTCCTCGGCATCGTCAATCAAGGAATCCATTAAAGAAATGTATGAGCAATATTCAAAGTTGTTAAGAAAATCTGGACACATCTCATGTGCGATCATGTTTCGAAAAAAATACCTTGAGTGTTTGTAGAGTGGAAGCTTAGGCAGCCTCAGTTCTCCACCAAACCATCCGGAGGTGAAAACGAGGTTGTTCGCATTAAATTCATCTATTTTGTTTGCCTTCACCCGAATTCTTGCTCTCTTAAGATCCCGTATGTTCTTGTATCTTTGCCAAAACTGGGATCCGTCTGCGAGAGGGGTAATCTTCTGATTACATTCATCACCATCTTTTTGATTTCTGTCATCCGCTCTATTTTCCATATCAACTACCACTGAGCGACAAGAATCAAGTATTGTAAGAGTTGGTTTAGGCTTATCTTGGAATATTCTGATTCTTGTTTCTCCAGCTCGCTTTGATAAGCCAGTGGTTTGAAAATTCGCCACTAAAGACCCCACGTCAGCCCCCTCATTGTTTCTTAGCTGCTCCAACACTCTCATTGGAAGTTGGCTTTCCAACAAGATAATATCTCTCCAAGTATACATCAGTTGGTCAAGCTTGAGCTCCAGTGCCTCTGGACGCCGAATGTCAACCTTTTGTCCATGTAATAGAGCAAAGAATATCCGTCCACAAACAACATCCAACTCAGTTCCCTGTCATCGTAGCCTTCACTGAACAGCTTCTTCAATTCCCCAATGTTACCTTGCATACTATCATGCAGGAGCTTGGATATTACACCAAAATAAATTAGTAATTGAATATTCAAGAAAGATGTAAGTATTAAGATTAAATTATTATAAACAAATTTCAGAAACTTCCGTTACGGGAAATAATAAATTTATATATATATATATATATATATATATATATATAAATCACAATTCTGTAACAAAACTAAAATATATTATACAATTAAATAAGAACACATACATAATTTCATTAATTTGGAGTTGCTTTTGGTCCCAATAAAGTCACTAATACCCGAATCGTATTACTAGGAACTTAACTAGCTTATGCGACTTGAAGGGGGTTTCTTTTTAAATGACTTAAAAAGATATAAGAGAATAGCTATTGTCATTCCAATATGTCTATTGTCTTTCTCATTTTATTATATTCTTCTTAAAATACTCTTACTTTCGTTTTTTTATCAACATAGTAGTATAATATTGAATAATTATCATCAATTATATTCCGATATCCAAATTTATAATTTTCAATTTAAAATGATTTATTTTATATTTGATATTTTCAAATTTTATTTTCATATACAATTAATTTATTTAACAAAATTTATGTGAATTTAAGTGTTAGATTGTTTTTAAATTTTTCTTAATACAGTAATTATATAAACGTTAAAACAATGGGTATTCATACAAATACTAAATGAATAAACAATATAGATAAATCAGTATAATGTAATTTATCATCATATATCCAATGGTTTATTTGAATTTAACATTTTTAATACCAAAAATTTTCTCTTAGTGTTTCATTATTTCTCCCTTCATAATCTATTTTATAATTTCATAAAAACATTTTTTTTATGAAACCCGCTAATTTTTTATTAAAAAATTGATAAATTCATAATTGCAATTGAAATTAAAACTTTTTGTTTTTTATATAAAAAAAATAAATTTAGTGTTTGTTATTATATATAGATTAAGATAAGGATTATTTTAAAAAAATAAAAGAATAGATCCTAAGATAAAAACAATAAAATTAAAATATGATTGGTATAAGACATTTCAATATTAAAAATATTAATTTAATATGAAATATTGGATATATGATTGATAATTTACATTATAATAATTTTTTATTATTTTTGATGACTAATTTTTGTTTATTATTATTGATTTACTTTTTAGAAAAAAATACTTTCTGATTTATGATTTGAATAGTCACGATATTAAGGAAAACTATAAGAATTTAATATTTGAATTGATATTATTTTTTAAATAAATTAACCTTATATGAATATAAAATTTTATAATTTCAAATATAAAAAACAAATTATTTTGTAATAAAAATAAAATATAAATTTGAATAATATAATTAATGGTAATTATTCAATATTATATTATTATGTTGATAAAAATAAAATAAAATGAAGGGTATTTTAGAAAGAACACAATAAATAATAGTAAAGTGGGAGTGGTAATAGATATATTAGAGTGACAATAGCTACTCCCAAGATATAAACCTTAAGATTATTTATTGGATACTTCAATTTTCTCCTACTGCCCTGCTTTTAGCTTATTCACTCGTCGTTGCCTTTTGATTAAAAAAAATAATGTACACGCATATACGTATGTTATTTTTCTTTTTCTTGCAAAGAAATAGCAAAGGGTTCCTGGAAAAATAAATCAGTTAGTAAGATATATATCCATTACTTGCGTTTAGATGTTTTTGTGAAACAAATCGTTTAAACCTAATCAATTAGTCAAAGTACAACGTTTTTGTCCCACCATACAAAACAATCTTTTATGATTCAGATAAATTTACCTTAGAATCTGAGAAGAGTGTGAGAGATTAAAATCCATACCAATATATCATTGCATGTGTCTCAACTTTCTACTCATTTGTTTAAACTTCTAAAAGAAATGGTTTAATGTTATGGAGCTCTTTTGTGTGTCATTATTTGATTAAAAAAAATTCTTTAAAAAAAAGTACTTTTTATATTTTTTATATATTTATGTAAAATATTTTAGCAAAGGTAGAATTACTACAAAAAGTATAAAAGGATTTTTTTTCATAAGCTATAATTTCTAGCTTTGAGAAAAATGATTTTTTGTAAGATAATTAAAAAAAAGTATGAGGATAAATGAAAATTTTACGTGTAAATTAATATTATTACATCCAAATATAAAATAATTTTTACTTTTCAAAAGGTCTGACCTAAAAAGTGAAATTGAAATGTCCTTCATTGCGAAGAAGTAATTAACACTTATGCCCAACAGAGACGTTTGCATGTGAGATAATTTATTTGTTAAATAGGATGTGTTTTTTGATTGATTTTTCTGAAAAATACTTTTCAAGGGAAAAAAATAGACTTAACTATCTTTTTGGTATTTGAAAAATCGATGAGTTTTGATTTTGGTCCCTCAAAAATTTTCTATTTAGTTTTGGTCCAAATATCTCCAAAACTATTTGGTTTTAGTCCCTGAAGTTAGTTTATCTCTATTAAACACTGAATTGGGTAATAAAAAATTAAGTTATCTAATCTTATATAGTAGTATGTGATATATTATAACCATATGTGCCAAAATTCTAGTATAAAATGAGTTATTAGATCCGGCAAAATGTATTAATAAGTTGGGTCTAATGGATTATTGAGTAAGAATTTTGACACATGGGCTCATGATATGTCACATATGACTACTAGCCACTATATAAGATTAGATAATATGATTTTTTGTCATACAGCTCATTATTCAATAGAGATATACTAACTTCTGGAACTAAAATCAAACAATTTTGAAAATATTTGGATTAAAACTAAACAAAAAAATTAGGGACTAAAAATAAACAGCATTTAGTTTTCAGAGACCAAAAAGATTAGTATTTTGCCTTTATATAGATGATTTAATAAGTGTTCTTAATTACTAAAAGTATTCATAAGTTTATTTTGATAAAAAGAATATAATGTAATTTTTATAGCCAAATTACATGAAAGGGAAAATGTGTGTTGATGAGCTTATGAATCTAATAAGTTTATAGGAAAGCTTTCTTTCTTTTTCAACAAAACTTATTATTTTTTCCAATATATTGTCTATAAATATAACCAATAATCGTGAGTATACACAAGTGAAGATGAGTATTCACTTAAAAAAAGGAAACCCAAGGAATGGATGGATGCGCAGAGTAGTGTGATTGAGTGCTAGCTTCATGTCTCTTGTGAGTAAGAGCGGGAGTAGGAAGAAAATATTTATAAAGATTTGTTTGGATTCCAGAATTGGAATTGTTTTATAATCATAAATTGTGTTTGGGTTTACAATAGAATTTTAACATAATTGATGAGAAATAAAATTACAAAAAAAGAATTTTGTAGATTTTAGTGATGAGAGAGATATTTCATAAGTTTTGCAATTAACAATTAATAGGGTATATATTAAGAATTAAGAAGAGTTTATTGTTTGTTTCTCAATTTCATAGGATTGAATTTTGGAATTATACAATTCTACATGTTATTCCAAACATATAAGTTGGAATTAACCATCCAAATTCAATTTTAAACTCCAATTACACACTCAATTCCATGCATCAAATGTTATGTAAAAGTTTAACAAGGGATATCGCTGTAACTATAAATAATACTAAGGGATAATTTTGAAAGATAATTTTAGTAAAAAAATTATCTTTGCTTCTGCCTTGGTATTGCCAGCTTTAAAACAAGTGCTAAAACTATTTATTTTTATTACAATTTTTAAAAAAGAAATCAATCCAAACACTTTAAAAAAAATATTTCCTCTGTTTCAATATATTTGTAATTTTTTTTTACTTTTTAAGGTTTTAAAATATCTGTCATTTCACAATATCCATATAGTATTAATTTTTTATTCTATTTATAATTAAGTGATTGAAAAGAGTAATAATGACTATACTTAATTTTAAGAAAAAGAATAAGTGTAGTATTAATAGAAATTTATTTTTTATAAAGTGGTAATTTTGTTAACTCATATAATTTTATACATGAACTATATATTTTTTGCCTTAACATGTGGTTTGGTTTTTAATAAATATTGCAACAGAGGCGACTCGAGAGGGGGTTGCCTCTTCAGATAAGTTTTTCCTTTGTATGTTTTTCCTTTGCTCATGTACCCAAAAAAAAAAAACAGAGAGAGAGAGTATCATAAACATGGGTTTTTTTTGTTTTTTTCCCTTTGACAAACTCATTCGAATGAGCTCATCACCTTTCATATGTGGCTACCAATCACTTCAAGTTTCTGGGAGGGATCATTTCGTAACAATTACTCCATTCATAATGTTAAAATCAAATATAACAAAATAAACGGTGATCGAATTGTGCAGAATATATTCTGGACTTCTAGTTAAGACATAAATGAACACTTGGATGAAATATTTTAAATAATGAATATAGGCACAGACATGAACAATGGAAAAGGTAAACCGTCGTAGAAACAGCTGCTGTATGGGTATCGATCTCACTTGTTTCACTTTTGGCCAAAGGTTTTTAACATTGGAACTCTATCGATCGAGGTATAATGAAATACTTCATAACCAAGGATGCGAACCAATCTGTGTCGAAATAAAGGAATGCAACATAAAAGGAATCTGAAGTGAGTTGGTAAAGAAAAAGGCCTAGGAAGATAGAACAGACAACTTACAAGGTAGAAGGATTGCGAGAGGAGGAGGAGAGAAGGGGCTGTAAAAGATGACAGAGTTGGAGAAGTGTATGCATCTTCTAGCAGGAAAGCCAATATATTTATATAGATATATTTAATCATGATATGATTAGCATTAGATTAGAGTAAATGTAGTGATCGACTTTGTCTTGATTGATTAGAGTCATTGCAATAACTATGATTTGATTGAGCTAATTATATGTGAATTATTGTGGCATCAAAATTAGGCGATGTGATTTAAATTTGTGTTTCAAATATAATTCAAATGGTGTCTATTTGTCCCCAAAAATTCTTGAAGTAGCATAAGTTCATCACCTCATCCTTACACACACTTACAAAAAAGTTGATGGGTTCTATGAGTAAGTGAGTGTACCTTAAGTAAATTATTGGGACTTATTTTTATTACAAATGCTTGTAAGGATAAAGTTGTAAACTTCAGCTCACACAATAATTTCTCCTATTGGCACACTTTTTAAGTGAGTTTTTTAATCTTCATAAAATATTCCTGATTGCCATATAATCTCATACTATATATGGTCTTGTGTCTCTTCTTTAGATGTTAGTACAATTTTTTTTTTTGTATATTTAAAAGGTAATAAGGTTTGAACTTATAATCTCATGGTCAATTATAAACTTGTCATACTACTAGTGTAATCTTAATGATTTTAGGGGCATTTGTCTCAAGCTTTGAAATCAAACTCGCAGGAATTACATTTCTCAAAATGTTATACCTAGAACTAATATTTCCAAGTATTCTAAAAAATTTGTTTGTTTAACATTAAACATTCATAAAATTATTTATTGATATTTTTGAAAATAAATTTAAACTATGTTTATCTTAATACATATTCCTGAAATTATGTATCGATTTTTAGAATACTCTTAACATATTTAATAATATTATTAAATATGGGGGAAGTAAAATGATTGAGGGTATTTTAGTATTTATGCTCAATAGTTATTATCTTCTAATCATGTGAATATTTCGTTCATGTCTTTCATTATGGAAATAAAATCTCATTGAAACATGAGAATATTTCTTTTTCAAAAATAATAAATGCTCAAAAATAATTTTAGAAATATGGAATAATCTCAAGCCATTATTCCAGAAATAAATTAGGATAGCTTGAAACAAATGTTCCTTAAGATTTCAATGCATTTATGGTTAAAAAAGACATCAATGTTATTTTATTTTCCAGTTCTGGAAGCATTTATCATGCGCTCCTGCCATGTAGTACAAATGTGATTATATGAAAAAAAAGAAAAACAATTTAAATCATTAAAACTTAAAATTCTATTAGATTTTAACTTAATTTGACTTGGCCCATGTATTAGTCGTAAAGTTGAGAGGATTGTAGAGTCAAAAACATAGTTGCTAGGTAATATAGGCCATGTGATATTAAAATCAAGACCCAGTATAGCTAATAGTTTACTCAATTTATTAAATATTTAGCCAATAATTTAATTCTAATGTTACCTATTAGCTGTAAAGCAGAAAGCTAGCCCACAAGGCTAAGTAATAATTGTAGAGTTGGTAGGTAATAATTGTAAAAAAAAAACAGAGTTGGTGGTAATAAAGGATTGAAATCCAGACATAGTACAGTTTGTACTTATCTAGATTTCTTAACTATTTAGTTAATAATTTAATTTATAATGATATATATAGAGAAGATATCATATTCTCTAATTTATTATTTTAGAGGAGTTCTCATTTTAAAAGAATTAATTATTATTCTCAATAATGAATAAGTGGTTAAAAAAAAAAATTGGCCATGCCATATCATTGCTCAGATTACTTTGTGGTAAATTTTGCTCCTGTAATGGTGCATCGAAATTCTCTCATTCTTATTTCTTGCAAAGATTTTGTAGAGTGAGGTGGCTTATTTTGTCCACTAGCGGGTCATGTTTTATCTAGGTGTAGCATGAATAAGTGGACCAAATAATCTAATTAGGACAATAATTTGAAGGAAACAAAGATAAAAAATCTTAAAATTATTTTTGTTCTGGACTTTTACAATAAATTTTGATTCATTTTTTCATATCTCAAAAAAAAAGAGGCACTAGAAACATATTTTTAAGACATAATTTTTTTTAAAAATATCTTTTTAAATGTGGGGAAGGTGTGAACTGGACTTTTGACATATGATCTTTATGGAACATTATGCCACAAAATTGTTAATGAAGTGGTTGGTATTTCTAAAAAAATGGTATGTATTATTAAGTAATTTTTTTATAGTTTGAAAATTATATTAATCACAATGAGATTTAAACCTATAATTTTATCCATAATACCCAAACTCCTTATCACGAATCATGTGAGCACAGATTTTCAACTTTTTTTGTTTTTTTGGTCCTTTTCAGCCATCTAGAAAGGGAGAGAACAAAGACAAAGGAAACAAGCAGCCCCTAGATGGAAAATGGCACGAAGCCTCACCCCTTAGAGGAGGTTTCCAACTAGTTCTAAACCATTACACATGGCAGCAGTTTTTACTGCTGCCTTAGGGCCTCAATTGCGCCGGTTATATGTTTTGTCCTTGTTTAGTTTGTTTTTGGTTGAAGGATTTTATCTTTGTACCTTGTAGTCCGCAGTGTACTTGGGCTACGCCTTTGTGCTTTTCTCCTTTTGCACCTCTGACCCAAGAAAAATGGCCATCATAATAAATGCTATCAAATATTTTTGGCTTGGGCCCATTCCATTCGCCTCTCTCTATCCTTATTCCTCTTTCATCACTGCGACCAAAAACTTAAAAAAAAAAAAACCAGCATATGTTTTTAGTTTCATTAATTGCTAAGTTTAGTGGGGTGTTAGGTTTCTAGTTTTTGTTTTTCTCAGGTAGTGCGGTTTGAAAGGTCATTAGGAGAGAACATGGCTTCAGAAAGGGGTCCTCCTGTCAACATTGCTAATTCTCTTTCTGGGTTGGCCAACAATTACGCTGACATTGATGAGGAGGAAGTTTATGACAGAAGGGAAAGGGTTACTACTAGTGAGAGGAGGAATGATGGGGCCCAGAAGAATGGGCATGAATATGAGAAGGAGGATGATTGTGATGAAGGCGATGGTTCGCATGAACGACTATATGGTGGAAGAAACAGTCGCCAGGTTGAGGTTTGGAAGGACTTTCCTTACCTTGATACTGTTAATAGACCGGTATTTAACTTATCTAGTTCTTTCTAGACATTAATTTTACTTCTTTTGTATGCATATCTGAATTTTGATGATGTTGTGCAGGTGTTGGATTTTGACTCTGAGAAGTTCTGTTCTGTCTCTCTGTCAAATTTAAATGTGTATGCGTGTTTGGTTTGCTGGAAGTATTACCAAGGGAAGGGGAAGAAGTCTCATGCGTATACACTGTCTGGAAGGAGGACACCATGTTTATATCAATCTCCGAACTGGGAAAGTCTATTGCCTACCTTATGGATATGAAATCAATGGTCCTTCATTGGATGACATTCATCATGCCCTTAACCCAAGGTTGGTGTAATTTGTTTATTTGGCTGTGCTTGCTGCACAGAATTTGTTAGGAATAGATTTCTGTGTCTAATATCATCTACTATCATTTGGCGACTACTTTGACATTATGCTCATTGGTCCAATATATGTCCTCTGCTATTGGCTGGTTAGAGGTTTGTATAAATTTATGCCCGAAAAAACGAAGAGAATTTATCTATTTTGAAAGTTCAAAATTGAAGCTATGGACGTTCCAATATCAAAGAAGTGTTTCCACCAGATTAATAATTGTTTTATTCATTTTTATTAGCCATTAGTGTTGATCTTTCTGGACATTGTCTTCATTATATACTAATTAGACGAGGATGTTTGTTGTTGTTTTTTTTTAGGTGCAGGGTTTGGGCATTGTGTTACGTGAACGTTATAATTTATTGCTCAATGAATTCTATTATAAACTTTGCTTGGTTTTGCATTTGTGATCTTTCTTCTGCCTGTGGATGTGCTATCCTGTTGTAATATGATTGCTGTTTGATGCACCTTGTCACCTTGCAGTCCCCTTAAGAGATCAAACATCAGTTTTCTCTTGTTCAGAATTATGTTGAAATTAAGTTATTTATGGTCATCCTATATGATACCTGTCTTGCTTTACCTTGTCATCACATTGAATTCAAGTAAAGATGAAATAGTAGAACACATCTAAGTGCATTCATATGGTTCTCCATCGGGAGGTTTACTACAAAAGATGTTGAACAACTTTACGAAAATAAGCAGTGGTCTAGGGCACTTGATGGTTCTAGTTACCTTCCCAGAATGGTATAGCTCTTCTTGTTGCTTATATAAACAATAAAATTTTGCATATTGTTGATTAGTAGTTAAATGCTTGTTGGCTTTATTTAATCCATTATATTATGATTTTCAGGTGGGACTTAATAATATTGAGGAGACTGATTTTGTGAATGTAACAATTCAGTCTTTAATGAGAGTTACCCCGTTGCGGAATTTTTTCCTTATAGCTGAAAACTATCAGCACTGCAAATCTTCACTTGTTCATCGATTTGATGAACTCACTAGAAAGATCTGGCAAGCACAAAACTTTAATGGACAGGTTTGTTTTTGATATAGTCATTGTCAATGTAGAATTTTCATAATTTGGTGCTTATCGTTTAATATATGTTCCAACAGGTCAGCCCACATGAGTTTCTGCAGGCAGTGATGAAAGCCAGTAAGAAACGGTTTCGGATAGGGGTGCAATCTGACCCAGTTGAGTTTATGTCATGGCTTCTTAATACACTGCATGCAGATCTTAAAACTTCAAAGAAGAATACCAGCATAATTTATGAGTTTTTTCAGGTTCTTTCTTGTCCCCTCTTATTTTATTTTCTTTAGGTTGAGGTGTTGTTGCTAGCAGCAACTCTCTACTTAAGTTGTGTTTGTTGCTTATATAGGGTGAACTCGAGGTTGTAAAAGAGATTCCTAATAAAGGGATCACGGATAAAAAAGAAAATGGTGATGACCAAAACAAGAATGAGAAACTTTCAGATGGTGTAACTGAGCGAGATGCATTTGTCAAAGAAACTTCCAAAGTGCCATTTCTTATGTTGGGGTTGGATTTGCCACCACCTCCACTTTTCAAGGATGTAATGGATAAAAATATAATACCCCAGGTACTGCTTCACTTAATGTTACTTTGCTTTTTTCATATGAAATGCTACAGCATTATGATTTACATTGAAGTGGTTTTACTTTGAAGCTTAGATCTTGTTAGTGCTACGTAGTGTCATATCATGAACTATGTCTACTGTCGAAACCATTAAAGTCTAAATCTTTCTTAATTATGCCACTTATTGTTTTTCTTGGTCCTATAAATGATAAATGGGGAAACAAATTCCTTTCAGCAAATCTGCACACTGAAGTTTCTGCCACTTTGCACCATTTGTTGTTGATATTTCCATTTTTTGTAATAAAATTAAACGCAAACCCCACTTATTGTGATGTGTGGGTCACATTGAGACCTCATTACTTTCATACTCTTTTTATCTTAGTTCTTAGAATGCATGGTGTACATGGTTTGAAGAAAAGTGAGAACTAACGTAAGCAACCCGGCAAAAAAGGCAATGAAAGACCAAGGGTAATAGAAAGTATTGCGTAAGTCAGCCAACCAAATCTTCCATTTTTTCTCTGTAGTGATTTTGGATTTGAACCTTGTCTTGATTATATTTTTGGTTGTAAGCCACACCATGACTTCCGAAATAATTGAACAAATTAGTTGGCAAGTCATAGGCTATTTCATTAACGAGTTTGGCCACATCTTCATTGCTCCCAAGTAAGTTTGGAATACACGAGCTAACCTAAGTTCCTTCACGTCCTCAGCATTATCAATCAAGCAATCCATGGAAGAAAAGTATGAGCAGCATCCAAAGTTGTTGGGAAAATTTGGACACATTTCATATGCAATCATGATTTGAATTACATAGGGTGAGTTATCATTGTATAGAAACATAGGCAGCCTCAATTCTCTGCCAAACCACCCGGAGGTGAAAGAGATGTTATGCCTATTGAATGGATCTGTCTTGTTTGCCTTCACCTAAATGCTTGCTGTCTTTAGATCACGTATGTTCTTGTATTTTTGCCAAAATTGAGATACGTCGTAGGTAGGGGGAATAATTTGATTATGTTCATCATCACCATCTTTTTTATTTCTGATATTGTGCGTATCAACAATCAATGAACAATAAGAATCGAGTATTATATGAGTTGGGTTAGCTTATCTTGGATTGTGATTGTTATCCCTCGAGCTCACTTTGTGAAGCCCGTCGTTTGAAAATTCAACACCAATGACTCCAAGTCAGACCCCTTGTTTTTGCTCAGTAGCTCCAACACACTCCTTGGAAGTTGGTTTTCCAACAATGTAATATCTCTCCAAGTATACATCAATTGGTCAAGCTTGAGATCCAGTACCTCTGGATGCTGCTCATCAACCTTGTCCATGTAATAGAGCAAAGAGCATCCGTCCACAAATAGCATCCAAGTTAGTTCCTTGTCATCGTAGCCTTCAAGCACAACATCATTGAACAGCTTCTTCAATTCCCCAATGTTATCTTGCATAATATCATGCAAGAGCATTGATGCCTCGTTGGTGCTTTTAGTTTCTAGAGTATATTCTTCAATATACCGGGATGTCCAAACACTTTTATAATAAATAAAAAAAAACAGATTCTCTCTTCCGCGTTCATATCACAGTGAGGTATTGTAGCAGAAAAAACCACAAAATCCGATCCAATTTATTGTAATCGATTAGTTAGCATGTTAGTTAACCATATTCTGGAACATTGAAAAAAATCATTGACTTATTAAATTATTTATCGCACTATGAAAAAGATTCAACAAAAGATAGAAACATTCCCTATCTTGAGATTTTCACTGCGGTGATGGATGGGACCAAATGATATCATCTTGGGTCAGCAGTACCTAGCAAAGTTGGGATTTTGTCTCAAAATAGCAGGAACCCTTTGGATCTTGGCACTTGAAATTTGATCAGCTGATTCAAATCTTCGCCCTAACGCCACCAATTGGGCAAGCCTGTCATATATCTCATCCATCGCCCAATGGTTAGGATTTGATAGGTTTACAAGTGTACCCGTAATTGCAACCAACAATTTTCCTTTCTTTCCTTCTCTCTTTTGGTTTTTCCCTTCACCCAGCCCTTTTTGTCTCAACCGATATTACAATAACTTCTGGCTGGTGTTGGGTCTTTCTTGTCCCAAAATTCACCCTGCGACTTACAATAAAAATAAAGTCATTGAATATGAAAAAATTGCTCTACAACCAGAAAATGTATCAGAATTTTGTTGCCCAAATTATATGCAAAAATATTATTGAAAAATTTCGAATTTTTTAACTATCCATAACTTTCATCTAGCCATTAGTAATTTGACATGTCTATATCAACTTTATCTCGCAAATTTTGTGGCATGACTTTTATCAAAGAAAAAGAAGTAAAGGAAGGAAATTAAACGTTGGAAGATTTCCACCTTTTTTTCTTAAAAAGTCTAAAAGTTTGCCAAAGTGTATATGTAACAAATTAATGTGCAATATCAAATTTTTACTTTTACTTTCATTACACATGCCTTTCTTGCAAGCTGCAAACTAAAATATTCTTATACTAGTATTTATTATCCGAGCAATGCATGGAAAACAAATTTTTTAATTAATAGAAATTATTCTACATTTACTACAATCCCATGCATCTTTTTGGGTAAAATATGCCTTTTACCCTTACTTTTATTTGATTTCTTAATTTGATCCTTATATTTTAAATTATGGATATCATTGTGATGCATATGTAGAAAGTTTTACTCAGTGATCCAATTATATAGTGGCATTACAATATTAGATGATTGTATAAAAATCAGTACATTAAACTTAAACTATGAAAATTATTTTAAGTTAGTCTCAAATTATTATTATATTGCATAAGTGACCCAAAAAAAAAAATGTTGTGACACAAACAATACTAACGTAACACGCGTGAATAGGGGTAGACACATGTTAGGCTTTAGCCTAGGTCTACCTTGTGGGTTGCTATAGGTTTTATTTTAAATCTAAGTTTGGCACTTTAAAAAATCTGTCATGATCTGAAACCTGTAAACAAACCTGTAATTTATAACTTATAACACTTTCAAAAAAAATGCCAAACATTTTTTAAAAAAAGGCCTAAAATGAGTGATCTTCTAATTAATAATACAATAAAGGTTTAAAAGAAAAAATTGTGCACATTTATACAACGAAAGTTGTAATGGATTAGCGGTTCTATAAATGAAATGTTTGGTGAAGGTATGAGATTTGAATCTCATTGTTGATATTTTACAAGTTTAAGAATTAGAATTCTTAACATGTTGACCTCATAAACTTGGTAGAGTATATATACAGTGGATCTAACCTAACTTTTTAAGGTAAACAGATTATTGAATAAGTCTGACCCTAGTCTTATTCTTATAAAAGATAGGTCAAATTCTGATAAGTTGTCTAGTTTATTTCCGCCTATACACATAAATCATAAATGGATTGCATCATATAAGTATTTTCCATCAATTATGTGCGAAATAATTAAGTATTTTGGATTAAATTGAAAATGATATAAAATATTAGGGATCAAATTGAAAAAATTAAAGATATTAAACTATAATTTACTTCACTTCATGCCTTGCATAAGAATTAATTGGTCATAGAAGTAAAAAAGTAATAATAATAATAATAATTGGTCATAGGTCTATTTTGTATAGGGATTTATAATAATTATGAATTGTTTACATTACAAAAGCAGTAGTAACAACAATCCTCATGATACATTACAATTTTGAAGTTACATATATGACAAACTCCGCACAATAGTACAAACTTGAATTGCCAAACAAGAGATACCTAGATAGCAATAAGTGATTATCCTTACATTAGAGCACATATAGTTGCTGTTTGTTTCGAAGTTCACATTGTAATTATCAAGGAAGAGAAAGCGGACCGGGTATCGAATTGGTCAAGATACTAGTTCAAAGGTTGAGAAGTCCAATCGACTTAATCAGAATGTGATAAAATATATATAAATATATATATATGATTAATTAGAATATAAATAAATATATTAAATCATTAACATTAACATAATCGATAAAAAAAATATTTATAGGTCTATAAAAATAAACATAATCCATATAAAATTGTTCTAGTCTTAACCTCATAACACAATCACAAAGTATTTGAAAACAATATTTGTTTATAGTGAGCAGTCTATGAATAATGGAGAAAGGAGAATAACAACCCAATAATTTTTATTTGTATCCTTCTTTGGTTCCATTTTTTTTTATTTTTGCTCTATGACTGTCATAAGATATCAATATTTAAGTTTTAGAACAAAAAATAAAATTTAAGTTTTGTTAAAAAAAAAAAAAAGCCCGGTCAGACTGGTCCGATTTTTGCCCCGATTTTCTCGGATTTGACCGGTTTTGACTTTCTACGATTTTTTGAGTTTAACCGGACCGACCAGGTGACCGGTTCTCGATCAAACTGGTCGGACCGACCGATCCGGTCCGGTTTTCTCTTCCATGGTAATTATTTCTAATGAATGTGAAATGCAAGCCCTTCTTTTTGTGTTGTGTGGGCCGTCACACTATGATCTAATTACTTGCATAATTAACGAGACTTAATTCTTCTTAGGAGATGTAATAGTGTACCAGGTCTGAAGAAAAGCAAGAACTAATGCTAGCAGTGCAGCCAAGAAGGCAATAAAAGACCACGGGGTATTGAAATAAGTATTGCGCAGTTCAGCAAACCAAGTCTTCCATTTTTTTTTGCAATGCCTTTGCATTTGTAGTTTGATTTCAATAAATTTCTTGCTGTGGGGCACGACATCAGTCCTCTCATGGTGGAACATATTACCCGGCAAATTATGGCCTATTTCATTAAAGAATTTGGCCAATTCTTCATCACTTTCGAGGTTTTGGAACACACCAGCTAATCTGAGCTCCGTCACATCCTCGGCACCATCAATCAAGGAATCCATTAAGGAAATGTATGAGCAGCATTCGTAGTTGTTATCAAAATCTGGACACATCTCATATGCAATCACATTGTGAAAGAGATACGGCGAGACATCGTTGAAATTGAACATAGGGAGCCTCAATTTTCCGCTGAACCTCCCGGAGGTAAAAGAGATGTTTGTCCAATTCCATTCATCCGTCTCATTTGCCATCACCCGAATCCCTGCTTTTCTAAGATCTCGAATGTTCTTATATGTTAGCCAAATGTCTTCTTCCGGGAAAGGGGGAGTAATCTCATTGCATTCATCACCTTGTTGCTGGTTTCTGACATTCTTTCCATCTTCCGTATCATCATCATCTACGTCACTCATGTAACTTGCGCGAATATGATGAAGAATATGAATCAGTTTAGCCCCACCGAGTGAGACTACTGCCTGTCCAGTTCGCTTTGTTGCGCCGATGTTTCCAATATTGTTCAGCAAAAGCTCCAAGTCAGCCCCCTTTTTCTTGCTCAGCAGCTCTAGCAATCTCATTGGAAGTTGGTTTTCCAACAAGAGAATATCTCTCCAAATATACAGTAAAAGTTCAAGCTTTATATTCAGTTTGTTTGGACATTGATCGTCAACATGTTCCATGAAATGAAGCAACGAACATCCGTCCATAAACAACATCCAAGCAAGCTCCTTGTCATCGTAGCTTTCAATCACATCCTTAGCAAACAGCTTCCTCAATTCCTCGATATTCTCTTGTATAATGTTGTGAAGAAAATTGGCTGCTTCTTCCTTTGTATTCTTTTTAGTTTCTTCACGGTATTCTTCAATATACTGGGATGTCCACTGCATTTTGTAACGTTGCCCTAGCTTGAAATTCTCATTCCGGTGATGGATGGGACCAAATGATATCACCTTGGGCGAGCAGTACTTAGCGAAGTCAGTATTTTGACGCAAAAATGCCGGAACCCTTTGAATCTTGGGAGTACTTGAAATTTGATTATCTCCTTCAAATGTTCGCGTTACTAGTTGGGCAATCATTCCATCTACATCTACAGGGATATCTAATTTCTTAGCCATTGTCCAATGAATAGTGTTTGTCGATTGGGTTTCCAAATTCCAAAATAATGTATATCCTTCAACCAAAATAATAAAGTAATTGAATACGTATGAAAAACAGAAAAATCAACATGAGATTATTATTAGAAACAAATGTTAGACGCTTCTGTCACTGGAAAATATATAGTTCTCCAGCTAACACATTTCTAGTTTATTTAAGTTCGGGAAAGATAGTTAAAATATATTATAATCAATCAAATTAAGAACACAAACATAATTTCATAATTTTGTTATTTACACTACAAATTCTCTAAACAACAACAAATTAATAATATAGCAAGTGAGCTCACAGTTTAACGATAAATTCTTACATGTCTCAATTAGCTAATGGAGGTCACAAATTTGACTTTCATCCCCATCTCTATTTCCTAATATCTTAGTCTAAACAAAACTAATAATATAGTAGTTAAGTTTACAATCTAATGATTATAGTTGTCACTTACGCCTTTGAGTGAATGGTACAATGTTCGACTCCCCTCCCCTGTACCCTTACGAAAGAATCGTAGTTTTAATGTCTTTGTAAGAAATAAACTAATAATATAAAGCGTTGGCTTAACTTTATTTACTTTTAACCAAAAGTTCATGTTACCTTACTTTTTATAGATTATATTATTTCATCTATTTTTATTCATAAATTGATCATCATACAATTAAATAAAAAAATTGAACTAACAAGCACATACGTGCCGCAAAAAAGGAGAAAAAAATGGTTGCAGAACAATTTTTATAACACGGCTACTTTTTTATCTAATTAAAAGTTAAAACAAGCACCTTTAGACTAAAAAATGCAGATTAAAGCGCCCGCTAAACTTAACTACTAATAGTGATTTATTTTGGATATTCTAATTAAACACAAATTTAATTTAACATTTTTCTTTTCATTACTTAATTATCAAAAAAATTGCCTACTATAACAATCAGTTACGCTGGGATCTCTTTTTGGGCGTACGGTTGGGTGCCGATGATGGTTGTTTTCTCCCCCCTCACGGGCCCATGAACTAGGGATGATTACCTGTAAAAGGACTCCAATGCTCAAGTTAGTGAGGGTTGTGAAAAAGGAAAATAGACAATTGGTATGAATAACTTACCCATGATAGACTTTCCATTTTCTATTTATACCATTTAAATACGTCCAAAATAAGTGCTTTAGTGTTGAGCTGTATTGTACGAAGGGTAAGAAATATCATTAGGGTATTCTTCTAGAAGATGTGTCAAGGTTCGTGTTCAACATGCGCTCAACATGTGCTCGATTCGCGCTCCTCACGGACTCAGGGTTCTGGTAGTCTGTTTACACACCCCTAGATGATGCTAGGGTGCTGCCCTTCAAGGTCCCTTGCCTCCGGCGTGATTGTATCTCGAAGCTCCATGTTGCTCGTCAGGGTGATCTTGGACAAGTCCCGGGACCCGATCATTGTTCTTCCAAGAAGACACCAAGACTCACTTCTTCATAGACTCGGTCTACAACCCAGTTCCGATATCTGGAGATAGGATAGTAACAGTTGCCTCCAACTCAATTACTACATGTCTGTATCAGTTTTCGAGTTTCTTTTTCTCTTCCTTCCCCAATATTGTCCGTCTAAGGCGGGAATTTCTGCCTTCTAACGTTGAGTTTGGATTTCATGATCCCAGAGCAGAGTTGGAATCATGGGAATATTTTCGATGACCGGGGCTAAACCGAGATGGGGTGATTATGCTTTAGGGCATACAATTGCGCTGCCCACTATCCGTTGAGTCCTTATGGGGAATGACGTGCTCATTCCGAGTAAAAATCGCGATCTTTCCAAGGATTGATCATGCTCTTTTCGAAGACGTTCGGCCTTTCTAGCTGTTTGGGGTTTGCTTTTGTTCACCTTATGCGACATTCCTCCTCCCAATGGGGATACAATGCGTGGCACTTTAGGGGAATCCCGAGGCATCACGAGGGTGACCATTACACTTCCCCTTGGACGTTTTTACCCCTAGCTTCCCTATATAATAGAGGCACCATTCCTCATTCTCACTTTTTCTATTTCTCTCTCTTTATACATGTCGCTTTGCCTTTTCTCATTCTCCACCGCAATCCGCCTCGTCTCCCTCGTGTTCCTTCAAAGATCATTGTGCTCTCTGTGCTATTTTTGCGCCGTTCATCGATTTCATTTATCATGATTACCCCTTTAAAGACTGAATTAGCTTTTACATTAGTAAGGTTTAGTGGAAGTATGTCACCAAAACATTGAGATTTCTAAGATACTTCTATATTTATATTTCGTTTTCATTGGTGTCAATTTTTCTTTCTCTTTAACTTTTCTTACTACTAAGATAAATCATTATGATGGTTTTTACTAGTTTTTAATAATTTTTTTTACATTTTCTTTTTCAATTCAACTAGGCATGTTCTATATTTCCAAGTATATTTTTTTCTTCTTTTTGTTTGTATGAAGTGGGGACCATGAGTGAAAGGATTAAATAGTTTTTGTTATGCATGAATAGAAGAGAATAAAGAGCTAGCGAGAATGTTATATAGTTTGAATCAAGAAAGAACTAGGGCTAGAAATGCTAAATTTAATCAATTATTATTGATTTTATAATAAATTTATTAAATTAGTAAATAACATTTATATATTATTAAATTCAATAATTATTATCTATTAAAATTTTTTTTTAAACATATAGATGATAAAATCTAAACAACTTAAATTGTTATTAATTATTTTTTTGATTGTACATCACTCAAAAGATACATAATATTGTATTTGTTTTTTAAAAGTAATCACATTTACTTATGATAAAAAAAATAATTTAATAACTCTATCAATTAATTTACCTATATAGCACATGGGAGACTGCATTAGTATGTATATGTATGTGCATATATATATACATACATATATATATATATATATATATATATAAACAAAATTTTAGTAAAGATTGATAAAATAGATGATATATGAAAATTAATTCATAATAAATTTTAAAAATATATTATTAAAATAAATTTTATGAGTAATAAATATTTATATAAATTTAAATTGATTAGAAAGATCTAGCATCTCATGCCTTTACTACTCTCTCTTAATATTTTTGAGTAAAGAAATGACTAAAAATTCATATTAAATAAAATTAATTCATTTGAGTTAATATTCTTCAATGATTTTCATGAATAAAATAAAAAAATCTAGAAATATTTTAGTAAAATAATAATTGACATCTTATAAGAAAAAAAATAATTCAAATACTCAATAATATAAATACAATATAAACTCTATAATTCACTTGAATGACATCTGCTTAAAAGGTTATAGTAAAATTTCATGGGAAAAAAAAAATGAAACCATCACCTCACCTCCTTTCTTTTTCCTTTATTTTTATTGGGTAAAGAAATGTATAGATTCGTATAAAAAATTTATCAATAATGAGATGTTTTTAAAAAGATTTTGTTCAAAATTATTGAACACAACAAATAAATATAATAATAATAAAAAAAAACACATCAGTTATCCCCATACACTTTCCTTTTTCTTATTGAACAAAGAAAGATAGCTGAAAATGTTCATTAAACGAAATAAAAACTTTAAAATGAAAGATTTAATATATTAATATGGATAAAGGACTTATAGTAGAATATGAAAAATGGATTAGTGCAAACTTATCAACACGCAGTGTACAATAGATTGATAAATCAACATAAATTCAAGTTAAACTTAATTGAACTCATAGGTGATTTCATAAGAGAAAAAATTGATTGTTGAAGTCTATCTATAACTAAAGAGAATTGTAGAGGACACATAATTTTAAATTAAAACTTTGTAATTAATATAATTGCTGATAGTAAATATAAGATTAATTAATGTTAATCATTTGTCCAGAAGAGGTGATATTTGTCAAATACAATAGTACCTTAAAGAGTGTAATTTTGTTTATATAAAAAAAAAATGTAACTTTTTTAGAAAAACTTGGTGTTAAATGAGTGACAAATGTCATACATTAAGAGAGGCATTAACCAACTTTTATGTATAGTAAGATAGATAGATTGTCCTTAATTGAATTATTGACATTGTGTCAAAATTCCTATGACATTATTTAGTAAGTCGGAAAAGTTATTTCAATGGAATATAATCTGCAAGCGTAAAAAAACACAAAAGGAAAGTATTTCTTTTGTTAATTTATATTTAATTCATTATTTATCATCATATAGATTGGGCGTCTTTAAGTGTGTATACTTTTGGAAATGAAATATATATATGTATGATTGATTCCTCATGATCCATGAGCTTAACACACTGGAAAAAGAAAACTGGCATATATAGCTGTATGGGTACCGATCTCAATTGTGTCACTCTTGACTAGAGTGTTCAAACCTGCGCACTCTTCCTAGCTACCAGGTGAAGAAAGCAAAGCACAGCGACGAGGAGGATTGATGATATTGTCATGAACAGAGCAGTATTGATCCTTGTTCGTAAGGAAGGGGGGTTCGTTGTTGTTATTTCATTGTGGGGTGTTAAGTATGCTGTATATATGTGGTTGTTATATTTCTTCTTTTTAGATTGCATTATTCGCACGTACGTGGTAAAGGGGTATTGATTCTTGCTCTTGTTTGGGTTCATGGTGGTACAAGTTCTGATTCTCCGCTCTGGATTTTGACTCTCATCAAAGTTATTTATTTACTTCTTCTTTGATGTGAGAGGAGACCCTATGGGGCCTAAGATCAGTTTCAAATCTTTTCCTTTTCTACATTAATTGTTGTGATTTGTGTTTATTGGCAAGATGATTAAAATCCTTCATAAATCGTTTTTCCCTCCAAGTTAGGTGATGGTGAGATTTTTGTGTTTCTTTTTTTTTTTTTTTGTGGTGGTGGTGTTTTGGTGTTTTGTGCGCGGGTGTGTACGTGTGTGTTTTTTAATATGTCCGGAAGTCTCTTGGCTGATGGTGATGAATGCAGACGGATCAAGGACCAAGTGATGAAGTTTGAGAATAATTTTGGTCTTTTTGGCTGGTTACTTTATTAGGAGTGGATATTGCCACTTTTAAATAATTATCGTCATTTTCACTTACAATGTTGATTGATCTTCTTATCATTGTTATTAGTTCAATTAAAAATAATTTAATTTTTTAAGTTATTTAAAATTTATTCATAAAAAAATTGATATTTCTCACATAACATAATTTACGGAGCTCTCTACTTTATGATAATAAACTGTGCAAGATAATCTAATAAAATTTAAATAAAATTGATCAACTGCATAAATAGAATTGAACAAAATTAAAAGTCCTTATGAAATACTTGAAAATATACATATATTTTCCATTATTATGACCATGTATCAGAAAATATATGAAATTGTTTCATAGGATAATCTTCTTTTTTTCAGCATATGATAATTAATTTTTGGTTAATATTTTTCAAATAAATAGTTATTACTATAATATTTAGATTATTATTTATCAAAAAAATTAAAGAAAATACTTGGTATTTAGAACTTAACAATTATATTAAAGAGATGAATTGCCATTATTTTCGGTGTCTAAAAAATAATTTCAATATTCCATTAAAATTTTCTTAGAGAAATGTTCATTTTTTTGGGTAAATGTTAAATAATTTAAATAACTAATTTTTTTAATTGAAATAATTACAATAACAAATTAACATAAAATTATGATTAATAAAAAATAACTAATATATATTATTTTGATTAAATATAAGAAGAAGGGCATTCTAGATAAATCAACCTAAAATCATTATAAGTGGGAGTGGTGATAGATATTTTGAAGTGGCTAATTTTGGAGTGACAATAGCCACTCTCTACTTCACTTATTCTTTAATTTATTTTGTTGTCTCCATCTCCACCACATTTTTTTTCTGCATTTTGGCTCCAACATGCTACTCATAAGGAACAGTTGTAGTGGTTTTTTGCGAAATAATTCAAGAGCATCTACGTAAAGTTGTAAAAATACGGCAATATAAATTGTAAAGAAAAATGATACCTCTACAACATATATCTATAACAAATTTACATAAGAAGAAAGCAAATAAGTTGGTCAGGTCATTTTAATTTTTTTTATTTCTCTAGACCCAAGCTCTTGTTTTTCTTTTTATATTGCAAGAATATTGTAGTAATATATTGTGCAAGTATCATCAGTTGTGAAAGAAATGAAAGTCAAAAGAATGTACCGTTTCACTTTACAGTTCGCAATGTCTTTTTCTACTAACCATCAAATTTTTGGGAAAAATCTGCACAGAATATTGAAAACCAAAAAATCAGAGACATAATATAAATTAAGAAACAGTAGTGGCCGTATGCGTGCCAATCTAACTCGCCTCTGTGTCACTCTTGAGTCTTGACCAAAGAATTTAAACTTGCACAGTTTTCTACAGGGTTATGGTGAAATCCTCCATAACGAAGCATGCAAACCAATCTGCCTTGAAATTTGGCGGAAATAATTTTTATGATAGATAATTATATATCAATACTTAGATAAAAAATTATATATTTACACTTTTCAATAACTCTTTATAAAAATTAAATTTAATTGATCAAATAGTTGAATTATGTGATATTATACTGATAGTAAAGCATACTAAATTTCAGAAAAAATCAAACAACAATAAACATGTATTCTAATTATTAATATTTATTTATATTTTTAAAAATAAATTGTTCGTCAAATAAAATGACAGAATGAAATATCAAAGTTTTTCAAATTGTATATAATTTGATATATTTGTTCTACTAGGCAAAAATTTTGAATTCAACAATTGAATTGATAAAATTTTATACCCATGAAAAGTTATCGAAGGATATAAGTATACCAAGACTTATATTAGGTGTAAACAAATCCTCACCCCCTATATATATGTGAGCGTGTGTGTGTGTGCGCACACGAGGATCAAGTTACATTATTATAACTTTAACCAAATGTTACACCATTCAGTGACTTATTATTAGTGTAATTTTTGACAAAATTTACTATTGGATTAGAAACTTACATCATATAAATCATGCTTATAAAATTTCAAATTAATCTAAAATCATTTGACTATTTTTATGTATATTAAAATTAACTTATATTTATGGTTAAAATGATTAAGAATAAGAACTATATGATTGCATTGTTATTGATGGTTAATTTTATGAATTTGTCACAAATAATCTTCAGAATATGTAATTATAATTTAACAGTTAAATTGATGAAAAAATCATTTCATGGGAAATTATAAGTAGTATAACTATACTTAAACTATACTAGTGTACCTTGATCCTAATATATATATATAATAGAGAGAGAGAGAGAGAGAGAGAGAGAGAGAGAGAGAGAGAGAGAGAGGAAGAGTCAGAACTAACCAGCTAAAAGGGGCATCGAGGAGGATGAGAAGCTGGGTAGGGAGGGGAGCGGAGGTGGACAATTTAAATACCAGAACTGGAGCTTCTCTATGTCAATTTTCTTCCCCTCAAGAAAGGAATCACCAAAGAAAAAAGAAAGGTATACATAAAGGAAGCTATAGTGTGTTGGGAATATTGACAGTGAAATTAAAATCATATCAATTCGTAGTTATAAATATAGTCACTTTTTTCGAAATTGGTCATATGAAAATTGATTTTAATTTAGATATGTTTGCTTAAATGTAACTATAAAGTACTGATTCAATTGTATGAAAAAATATTTTTGTTGATAAATCATTAAAAAGAGTATAAAATGATCTGTTTATATTATATACCATTCAATATTAAAGGTTAATTTAGTAAAATTATTGTGATTTTCAAACAAATACTTAGAAGTCAACATTTGTTTTTTTTAATTACTAGGATTAGTCTAGCAGAGAAAGACTAGGGTAGAAAGCATAAGATCCCAGATTTAAATTTAATTGCAAACAATATAAGTACCAAAAAAATATTTTTTGTTTATAATAATCAAATTAAACTTTTAAAAAAGTGCTTTTTGAAAAAATTGTTTCAGTATAAATGAAATAAGTTGAAATATTATAATTTATTTTATTTATATTTAAGTTTATCAAACACATATATCAAGAACAATTTTAATTAAAAAATATATTTAGCTTATGATGATCTCATTATTACCTTAAACATCCGGTCAATGTTGTAGATTTTTCTTAGTAAAATAAAAAAACTATATAATCCTTTAAAATTACACTTTATTTTCTTTAATTTTCAATTCAACACTCGTCTCTCCTCTAACAATAACATTGGCTGATGTGTTAGTTGCACATGACTCATAGTCATATGTGACTCTTAGAATCTCAAACATAAAACTAAACCTGTGATTTATCAAATTTGTCTTTATCATATCATTCCACTTGTATTTTCTCTCCCCTGGTGCTTTAGATTGGAGGAGATAGATGTAATTTACTACCATTCACAAAATAATGAATCCGTACAATAAACATGTGATTTTATCAATTTGACCTTATGTGTACCATTCCACCGTATTTTCCATCTCTGCCTTGTTTTAGGGTTGGCGGAGATAGATACAATCTATCCTTCATAAAATGTTGGATTCTTTGGACAAATTAACAGTACAACCTTCTGCGCTCATTGCATAGGGTTTTTGACACAAATAAAATAAAATATAAATGATATTACGTATATCTCCCAAGTTGAATCCAGTTACATATATGTCCTGATTTGTATATAATAGAAGTCGACTAAAATCGACTTGTGTGTAAAATCAAAGTCGATTATACTCAACTTTAGTTTGGTCATCACTGAAGCTCACTGGAAACTATCTATATGTGTCAAGCTCTGAGAGGAAATCGAGTATAATCTATTTTAGCTGAGTGTTGAAGTCGATTATAATCGACTTTGTGGCAATGAGAAAGTCGACTATACTCGATTATGGATGTGTGTTAGACAACGATAGTGAATATGCTATAATCGACTCTTGAATTGATAAGAAGTCGAGTTTAATCGACTTAAACACAAGCATGAAGAAATCCTTCCAGAGCGTGGCAAGATTTTTGCAACTACAAAGTGAAAACTGTGAAAGAAATTTTGGTCGGATTTGGCCTTTTGACATTGATTGACATCATGACATTGCATTGAATGATGACTTCCTCTCTCTCTTTTGTTGGTTTTTCCTTTTTCGAAATCTGATATGCAGTGGTACTATATTTTTATTTTTATTTTTATTTAAAATTTATATTGATGAAAAAATTTATTTTAATTGAATGTTAATATTTAGCTTGAAACATTAATACTTACAAAAATATTTATAAATAATTCATTAATAAATTTTGTTAAAAGATAGGTAGCCTAAATTATAACCAAATATAAATAAAAAATTAATTAAAAAGTGAATTCTCGCCGACTTATATATTATATTTATATACAACTTATCATTTGATATTTTAAATCTACTTAATATATTCACATATTAATTAAAAATTTACTCAGATAGTGTTAATTATTTATTACACTAATTCATTATCCATTATTTACATAAACTCAGTTTTTAATATACAGTTTATAATTTTTTTTCTTTAATTAGTGTTTTTAGGGCAATCATTAGTTTTTATTTTAATTAAAAATAATGGAAAATGAATTAGTTTAATAAATAATTAACACTATCTGAATAAATTTTTAATTAATATGTGAATATGAAGTAGATTTAAAATATCAAATGATAAGTTGTGTATAAATATAATATATAAGTTGGCCGAGAATTCACTTTTTAATTAATTTTTTATTTATATTTGGTTATAATTTAGGCTACCTACCTTTTAACAAAATTTATTAATGAATTATTTATAAATATTTTTGTAAGTATTTAATGTTTCAAGCTAAATATTAACATTCAATTAAAATAATTTTTTTTATCAACATAAATTTTAAACAAAAATAAAAATATAGTAACGCTACCTATGAGATTTCGAAAAAGGAAAAACCAACAAAAGAGAAGGAGGAAGTCATCATTCAATGCAATGCCATGGTGTCAATCAATGTCAAAGGGTCAAATTGGAACATAATTTCTTTCACGGTTTTCACTATGTAGTTGCAAAAATTTTGTCACGCTCAGGAAGGATTTCTTCATGCTTGTATTCAAGTCGATTAAACTCGACTTCTTATCAACTCGAGAATCGATTATAGCATGCTCATTACCGCTATCTGACACATATCCATAATCGAGTATAGTCGACTTTCTCATTGCCATAAAATTGATTATAATCGATTTCAACACTTAGCTAAAATCGATTATAGTCGATTTCCTCACAGAGCTTGACACATACAGATAGGTTTCGGTGAGCTTCAGTGATGGCCAAACTAAAGTCGAGTATAATTGACTTTGATTTTACACACAAGTCGATTTTAGTCGACTTCCATTATATACAAATTAGGACATATACGTAACTGGATTCAACTTGGGAGATATACGTAATATCATTTATATTTTATTTTATTTGTGTCAAAAACCCTCATTGCATATGCCTTTCTTGTAGACATCAAACTAAAATATCTCTTTTGTTATTCCTCAGCATGCCTGCAAGTTTTTGCTCGAATTGTAATTTCGGATTTCTAAAAGCTAAACTAAATGTGCTATAAATAGGTTTTGAGTTTCCTTTTTATCTGAAAGGAAAAAACTTTTGACTTGTATTTTTAAGTGCTTTTCGAAGTAATTATGGATGACACCTTAACGGTGAAAGTAGAGAACGGGTGGAAGGGGAGGTGGACAAATCAAAGATCAAGCAATATGTAATAGAAAGTGAGTAATTTCCTTGATGCCCAGAAATGAATCATCAAAGGAAATGAAGTAAATGAAGGAAATTAAATGTTGGAAAATTTCCATCTTTTTCTCATGCACCTTGAAAACATTATAAAATTACTTCCCCAAGTGTATATGCAACAAATTAACATACACTTACAACATTTTACTCTCATTACACATTCCTTTCTTGCCAACTGCAAACTAAAATGTTCTTATATTGTAGTATTTATGATCCGTGCAATCCACGAAATTTAAATTTTCAATTATTAATTTTTTAAAAAAAGTATAAGTTTTCTATGAAGTACTCCTACAAAAATTAATATAAATTTTATTAAACAATTATTGACCACTCCAATGACTATTTAGTTATTTGTGGGCTACCTCATTGTAATGTCCATGAATATATTAGGCCTTAAATGTAATACCCTGGGTTTTAAATAAATGAGGTAGAAAACTTTCGAATGAGGAAGGGTGCTAGTTATTCTTACCTGTCGTTTCAGGTTCTAGATTTCACTAAGTCTGGACTCTACACGTTCTTGGAGGGCTCTGTGATATAGCCATATTCTTGGGATCAAAAGTCCCAGTAATTGTTCCTTAGAGGAAAATAAGTTAAAGTGTGATTTTTAATGAATTTTATGAAATCTTTAGCTGCTTCATTTTTAGCCCACAAGTTTAGAAGATCTCAAAGATTCCATAATTTGAACTAAAACCCAAAATTTGAATTCTGAATTGTTGGGATTTTGATTTTTTTTTATATTTTATTTGAATCCAAATAGGGGATATTTTCTTATTTACATTTATATTTTTAAGTTAATGGAGAGTAAAATAAAAGAGGATATTAACTTAAAATTAAAAAATATAAATAAGTGTGTGCATTCTGGAGACCACCCCAGCAGTCATATGACTGCCCAGGCTGTTAACAAAGAGTAAGGCGGTGCGGCAGCTAGAGAGGGGACCGCCAGGCGGTTAATGACCGCCTAAGCGATTAACAAAGTGATAAAAACCCTCATTTCGAGGTTCCAGACCATTTCTTACGCCCCCTCAACCCCCAAATACCAAAAACTCTCTTCACCCTCTAGACTCCATTTTCTTTAATTTTTTTTTAATTCTAACTCCAATCTTTCATTACTAAAGCTTTAAGGTATGTTGTTCTCTTAGTTCTACTCTCTTTTCTCCATTTTCTTCTTATTATTAGGGTGATATTCTCTATGTTTCTCAAGGAAGAGAAGTTTTCTATCTTATTAGAGATGGGTTTGGAGTATTTAGAGGTTTTAGGGTGATATCACTAATGGTAGAGAGATATGAAGGTATGATTGGAAAAAACTAATTGATAATTAAAAATAAATTAAATTCAAAAACTTGTTTTAAGTGTTAAAATTATGAAATGAGTAGGGTATAATTTTTCTATAAATAAAACACGGAAGACTTTTTATGTATTGAGTCTTAAATATTAGTATTATAATATTTCTTAAATATTTGATTAAGAATAAATTTAGTATAAATTGAATTTTAAATTATTATCATATCAAAATCAATCAATTAGCAATTCGTTAACAATTTAACCTACTCATTTTTTTTTAAAAAAATATGTTGATTTTAAAACATATTTATTTTGAAAATATTTTCTTTATAATTTTTTATATTCCCTTCATAATGTGAGGTTATTACTAGTTCTTAATTGATCGCTCCTAAAGGAGAGTGACACTAGCAAGTATACTAGGTCGTCACTATAATAGAGTAAAATAGAGGATTGTCGTATCCACAGGGATAATTCAAGTATCGATTCTAGTTAATTAGATAACAAGTTGAACAATTGAAAAGAGATGATATTAAAAGGAATAATGCTAAAGTGCTAAAACGATGTGAAAATAATATAAGAATAGATGAAATTAAATACTAGGGTGATTTACTTCAACTATGTGTTAACAAAATGCAACATAAATATCAATGTGCCTTATCCAAATTTAATAAAGTGATGGTAGGAGTCATCATGTCATTAAAAGCCTTTCTCAAGATCATTTAATGCCACCCCAAATAGAGTCAAACACCTAATCTCTTAGCATGCTTAAGTCTACAAGTAGTTCTCAAACCCTTAATTACCATATGAATCATGTTTTCCTATCTCTAGGTGTCATTCAACACATGGCATTGTATTCATAGGCATGGTTCTTACTCCTTTTCTCATATTTGTAAAAATCCCTATAATCCTAAATTGGTGATCAAGCAATTCAAGATAAATAAACTCAAATACAATACTCACTATCAAATGAGAACAAGACACATTCATTCATATTAGTATAATGTCAAACACAAAGCATCCATAAATCACCCTTAGCAAGAGTTTAGTTACAATTCATTGCAAATGAAATAGAAATAACACAACTAAAAGAGAAATGAGAAGAAGCCATGACCAAGAAAATACACAAGAATTGAAGAACAATCCAAGAGAGGCATCTCTCTCAAGTTCTTGAAGCTCCAATCCCTTATGCTCCCAAGCTCTAGATTTCTCCTTTCCTAATTTGGTATTCTGATCAATGAATCCCTTTCCAATGTGATTACATAGGTTTTTGTGCCAATCATGAGCTGCCAGAGGTAGTATAGAGGTGCAGTCCACATGTCAGATTCGTGCACTCACGTTGTAGCGTGGCTATGGCTACACTGGAGCGTAGCTTAAGTGAAAGTTTAGAATTGTGACAGCAAGCCACGCTGTAGCATGGCTCCCCACGCTGTAGCATGGCTTCAGTTTCAAGACCCATGCTCTAGCATGGATTTCTGACACCCCTTCGGCTCCAATTCTTGCTCCTTCGCAATTCTAGCTCAAATACTTCCTTAATTCTTCTTCCAAAAAGCTACAAAACAATGGAAAACACAACTAGAATACAAGATTCAATGTGAGTATGATCATGCAAGAATTTAAACTAAATGATATGAAAAGGGAAACGATGAAAACTAAAACTCACTATGAAAATAAACTAAAAGTCCTAAGAAAACTAAAGAAAAACATAACTCCTAAAGGAGTTATCATTAATTTAATTATAGATCATAATTATATTAACATAGGTTCTTTCTTAGTACAAATTAAAATATTTAATGATTGTAATATCTGATTCTTTAATGATTATAATATCTAATTTTATTTCATATGAAAAATAATTAATAAATCAATTATAAATTAAGTTTAAAAAAATCTTTAGACATAAAAATTAAGAGAAGTGGGGGCTTAAATTACTGTATGAATAATATGTAAAGCCTAAATTACCATATAAATGACATGTATAATAGTTTTCATGAAATGAATCTGAAATATTAGTATAATAGATTTATATAATTAATAAATTTTACATGAAATCTTAATCATTAATAATTTCTAATTATTAATAAGATTATGGTAAATCTCCATCATTTTTTTTCTTTCTAAAATCTTCTCCAATTTTTTAATTTTTTGCAACACTAACTTTTTTTTTTCAAAATTCATCCAAATCTTTTAAAGTATAAAATTATCAAAATTTTCATGAATTGTATGATTGATTTTTTTTTTTCAAAATCATTCAGATCTTCTAAAATATAAAATTATCAAAATTATTTGCAAGGGTTCAGAGGTTATTAAAGGTATAATTTTATGGCTATCCCAGGTGATCCCAGGATTTTCATTTTCACTTGCATATATATAATTTTTTTTATTAAATTGGCATATTTTTTATCTTCAAATCATTAAATTAATCTATATATATAATCAAATAATGTAATTACTAACAACACAAAAAATATTCTATCATGAAATAATTAAATTTATCATAATCTTATTATTAATAAAAAAGTTAAATGATATAATCCAGCGCATATATTTTACATCTTTGTTATAATTTATACACTTAATTTTATAAATTTAATATAATAGTATTAAAAAAAAATCACCACCCACATCAAATATAAAAATTTTAGATATCAAATTAATACTAAAATTATGAACTTATTTTATCAATATAATTCATGATAATTAAAGATATTTGATTAAAGATATCATAATAATTAAAGATATTTAATTAATATAATGCAATCCTATTATTAAATATGAATGACTATTAATGATATGCTAATAATATGTAATAATTATAATTTTATTTTTTTAAAAAAATTAATAAATAACTTCTTAAAAGAAGTGAGCCCTAAAATATTCTCATTGCGATACGTATAAAACTTTTTCTCAAATGACTCTGAAATATTAGTATTATAGATATAAATTATAGATTATAGATTATAACATTTTATAGTACAAATATCACTGCTCGTTTTCAATTTGGATTGGATTTGTTTATTGATTTAGATTGGATTTGAATAACCTTAATATGAAACATAAAGAATCAAATTTAATAAATAAAATAAAATATGAGATCAAATTAAAAAATATAAGAATCCTAAGGACCCAAAAAACTAGGTATTAATCTTTGTCCACTTTTTCTTATCTATTTAAATTTAATTTTGATCCACTATAAATAAAATCGAATAATTATTTTAAATTTTTTATTTTTATATTTTTTATCAGCCAACCCATTTAATTAACCAATTAACTCAGATTGAGAATTTTAGTGAGTCAACTTGGATGCGCTAGATTGGCTCATTTTGACTGTTGTGATCACTACAATAAAAATAAATTTTCAACAATTAATAATATAAAAGGTGTCAATAAAAATATTATTAAGAAAATTAACTTTGATATAAAATGATTTGTGATAATATTTATAAGCTTTTATAAATATTCAATACTTGTTAATAAGAGTTTATAAATATTTTTAATGATAACTTTTTGTCAAACTTATTTTCTTGACAATACTTTTATTAACATTTTTAATATCATTAATTATTGAAAATACCCATTTTTCTTATATTGAATAAATCTCTAACTAACAGTACAACTTTTTCTCTCGTTACATATGCGCTCTTCTTGTAAACACAAAATCAGTTAAAAAGAGAAGTGCTATTCAACCTGACAAATTGCCAGAATCAAACTTCCCGATTGAAGTGTCAACTAGGTAAGTTTTAAGTATTAGTTATACGTAATTAATTAGTATTGCTACTTTTATATAATAAAGGTTATGCTTTGACTTTTGATTTAATATATTTCAAAAATTTAGTTTTGTACGACATGTGACTCGCTCTTGATTATAAATCATTAGAAGGTAGCTACACTTGGATTTTATATGCATATAAGAGAAATCGCTTTTTCGGTTTGTAGAAATTAAAATTTTAATTAAAAGATATTCTGTATCGCTTAGCAAAATGTCAGCAAGAAATAAATCCATTTACCATTTCAATTTCATGAAAGAAAAATCCAAATCAGTTTTAAGTTTTTAACTCTTTCTTTTTCTTTAGTCATTGTTCTTTCTCACTCCTTATTGCACTTTTTCAAAGAATAAAATGTGTCACAAATTTTCGCAGCAAAGCCATTTGTGCTATCTCTCGTGGTGGTGCAATTGCCAAGGTAGAGAAACTAGAATCTAGATGCTATCTGGGTTAGGTTTTGGGGGATTATAGATGCCTCAAATTTGAATCGTTAGATGAATCATTGGATCATTTAGCAAAGAAGAGGCAGTAGCTCTGTTGTGTTATTACGAAACTCAAAAGAAATTAATGGGGGGTTTTGGTGTTGGGAAGGGGGTTGGTCGGTGCGTAATTGTAAAATAGTGCCTATGTTGCTAAAATATTTTGATAAACCTATGTTGCTAATATATAAATGCTTAGATTGAAAGAGAACGCAAATTTTAAGGACATAAAAAACTGTATGACATGTCAATGCCACTTAAAAGAGCTAGGTACATCGGCCATGAGATATCCGGGTAAATTTTTTCCTATTTCTTATGTTATTCCTTCTTATCATGTCCTACGAGTTTTTGCTCAAATTGTAATTACGGACTTCCAAAAGCTAGCCAAATTAAATATGCTGCAAATAGTTACGTTGTAGAGTTTTATTTTATAACTTTTGACTTGTTTTTAGAGGGTTTTTGCAGGTAAGTATAGATGATACCGGCATGAAGGAAATCAAATATAGAGAGAAGGGGATGGAGGAAGGGGAGGCGGACAAATTAGAGATCATATAATCATCAAAGAAAAAGAAGGAAATGAAGGAAATTAAATGTTGGAAAGTTTCAAACTTTTTTTCATTCACCTTAGAACATTCTTAAATTTTCCCTTCCTAGATCGTGTATATATAACAAACTAACAATAACAACCTTTAACTCTAACTACACATGCCTTTCTTGCAAACAACAGGCTAACATATTCCTAGCTGAATGTGTATTCCTTTTTTTATCGTGTCCTCCAACAAATCAAATGTTTCAGCAGTTAGATATACATGCAGTTTAATCTTTATGAGCATGCATAGAAGCTTGTACAAAGGTGAGAAGAAAAACTCCTACATATATATAAGGGAGTGGAGTCACACTCTAGAAAACCTTCCCTCAACTCTCTTTCCTAGAAAGACCATTCAGTTAGAAACAAACAGATAAAAGCTCTAATTTACGGCCTTAAACTCCATCTCCATACAAAATCATTGCAGGTACCGGGGAGAAAGGATACTAACAATTGGGCAAAAGGGGATGGAGTTGGATGGTTTGATGGGTATGGGTTTGATTTCAATAAACAGAACTTATGGATCAATTCTCGGTTTTGGTTTGATTAAAAGCAAATTAGAGACATAATCTGGGTTTATTGATTTATCTGTTACTGACTTAGATGGAACGTTGTCACAAGCTCAAAAGTCAAAATGCATCGATTTGTAAGGCCAAGGAATCGCATTTTTAAATTTGAAAGCATCGTCGAGGCCTTTTAAGTTAAGCATCCAGTGGGATCGGAGGTGGGTTGCTTTTAACTATAATTTACATCATTTTCCTTGAATGTTGAATAAGAATTAATTGGTCATAGGTCTATTGTGTATAGGGATTTAAAATAGTGAATTGTTTGCATTGAAAAAGCATGCAGAAGTAACAACAATCCTCACAATACATTACAATTTTGAAGTTACGTATACGATAAGTTCTGAACAATAGAACAAGCTTGAATTGCCAACAAGAGATGCCTAGATAATAATAAGTAATCATCGTTACATTACAACACATAGCTGTTTCGAAGTTCACACTGTAATTATTTCTAGTAAATCTGAAATGCAAGCCCTTCTTTTTGTGTCACATTTTGATCTAATTACTTGCATAATTAACGAGGCTTAATTATTCTTAGGATGAATGGTGTACCAGGTCTGAAGAAAAGCAAGAAATAATGCTAGTAATGCAGCCAAAAAGGTGATAGGAGACCACGGGGTATTGAAATAAGTACTGTGCAATTGAGCCAACGAAGTCTTCCATTTATTTGTGCAATGCTTTTGTATTTGAAGTTTGACTTCAAAAAGTTCCTTGCTGTAGAGCACGACATCATTGCTCCGTAGGTGGAACATATTACCTGGCAAATTATGGCCCATATCATTAAAGAGTTCGGCCAATTCTTTATCACTCCCGAGAAAGTTTTGGATCACACCAGCTAATCTGAGCTCCTTCACATCCTCGGCATCATCGATCAATGAATCCATAAAGGAAAAGTATAAGCAGCATTCGAAACTGTTGTGAAAATCTGGACACATCTCATATGCAATCACATTATGAAAGAAACATGGTGAGATATCGTTGAAACAAAACTTAGGGAGCCTCAATTCTCCACTGAACCAGTGGGAGGTAAAAGAGATGTTTGCCCATTTCCATTCATATATCTTATTTGCCATTACCCGAATTCCTGCTTTTTTAAGATCTCGCATGTTCTTAGATATTAGCCAATGGTGTTCTCGTGGAGCAGAGGGAGTCCTTTGATTGTGTTCATCACCATCTTCTTCTAACGGAGGGGGAGCCCTTCGATTGTGTTCATCGTCATCTTGTTGGTTTCTGGCATTCTTTCCATTTTCCGTATCATCGTTAGCTGTGTCAGCACTGACGTAAATTGAGCGAGCATAATGAAGTAAATGAGTCTGTTTAGGCATATGGAGCGGAACTATTGTCTCTCCAATTCGCTTTGGTTCACCCATGCCTGAAAAATTATACATCAAAAACTCCAAGTCAGCCCCCTTTTCTTTGCTCAGCAGCTCTAGCAGTCTCCTTGGAAGTTGGTTTTCCAGCAATACAGTATCTCGCCAAATATACATTAAAAGTTCAAGTTTTATGTTTAGTGCTTCTGGATGCTGATCGTCAACATATTCCATAAAATGAAGCAAAGAACATCCATCCACAAACAACATCAATGCCAGTTCCTCGTCATTATTAATGTAGCTTTCTATCACATCCTCAGCGAACAGCATCTTCAATTCGCTAATATTGTCTTGTATATTTTTATGAAGAACTTGGAATGCTTCGTTGGGACTTTGATTAGTTCCTTTACCATAGTCTTCAATATACCGGGATGTCCATTGAATTTTGCAATGTTGCCCTAGCTTGAGATTTTCATCTCGGTGATGGATGGGACCAAATGATATCACCTTGGGTGAGCAGTACTTAGCGAAATTGGGATTTTGAAGCAGAAAAGCTGGAACCCTTTGGATCTTGGGACTCAAAATTTGATTCTGTTCTTCAAATTTTCGCTCTACTAGCAGGGCACGCATTTCATCAACGGAAGTATATGATATCTTAGTCATTGTCCAATGGCTAGCGTTTGTCGGGTTTCAAATGCAGCTAATATATCCCTGCAAAACTGTTTTTAAATTAAAATTATTATAAACAAATGTTAGATATATAATCAAATGTTAAGGTCCGCATTATTGTATTGTACGGCGGGTAAGAAATATCGTTAGGGTAAGAAGGTAAGAAATATTGAGGTCCGCATTATTGTATTGTACGAAGGGTAAGATATATAAACAAATTAAACTGATTTAGTATTGAGCTGTATTGTACGAAGGGTAAGAAATATCGTTAGGTGTTCTTCTAGAAGATGTGTCAAGGTTCGCGTTCAACATGTGCTCAACATGTACTCGATTCGTGCTCGTCACGGACTCAGGGTTCTAGTAGTCTATTTACACACCCCTAAATGATGCTAGGATGCTGCCCTTCAAGGTCCTTGCCTCCGACGTGATCGTATCTCGGAGCTCCATGTTGCTCGTCGGGGTGATCTTGGACAAGTCCCGGGACCTGATCGTTGTTCTTCCAAGAAGACACCAAGACTCACTTCTTCATAGACCCGGTCTACGATCAAGTTCTGATATCTGGAGATAGGATAGAAATAGTTGCCTCCAACTCGATTACCACATGTCGTATCAGTTGTCGAGTTCCTTTTTCCCTTCCTTCCCAAATACTGTCCATCCAAGGCGGGGGTGTTTGCCTTCTGACATTGAGTTTGGGTTTTGTGATCCCGGAGCAGAGTTGGACTCATGGGAATATTTTCGATGACCGGGGATAAGCCGAGTGGGGTGATCGCGCTTTAGGGCATACAGTTGCCCACTATCCGTTGAGTCCTTATGGGGAATGACGCGCTCATTCTGAGTAAAAATTGCGATCTTTCCAAGGATTGATCATGCTCTTTCCGAAGACGTTCGGCCTTTCCAGCTGTTTGGGGTTCGCGTCTGTTCACCTGATGCGACATTCCTCCTCCCAATGGGGATACAATGCATGGTACTTTAGGCATCACGAGGGTGACTGTAACACTTCCCCTTAGACGTTTTTACCCCTGGCTTCCCTATATAATAGGAGCACCGTTCCTCATTCTCATTCTCCGCCGCAATCCGCCTCGTCTCCCTCGTGTTCCTTCAAAGATCATTGTACTCTTTGTGTTGTTTTTGCGCCGTTCATTGATTTTATTTATCATGATTACCCCTTTGAAGATTGAATTAGCTTTTACATTAGTAAGGTTTAGTGGAAGTATGCCACGAAAACATTGAGATTTCTAAGATACTTCTATATTTGTATTTCATTTTCATCAATGTCAATTTTTCTTTCTCTTTAACTTTTCTGGCTACTGAGATAAATCATTATGATAAGTTTTTACTAGTTTTTAATAATTTTTTTTACATTTTCTTTTTAAATTCCACTAGGCCTGTTCTATATTTATAAGTATATTTTTTTCTTCTCTTTTTGAATTCTTTTTATTTGTATGAAGTGGGGACCATGAATGAGAGGATTGAATAGTTTTTGTTATGCATGAATAGAAAGAGAATAAAGAGCGAGCGAGAATGTTATATGGTTTGAATGAAGAAAGAACTAGGGCTAGAAATGCTAAATTTAATCAATTATTATTGATTTTATAATAAATTTATTAATTTAATAAATAACATTTATTTATTATTAAATTCAATAATTATTATCTATTAAAATAATTTTTTAAATATATAGATGATAAAATCCAAACAATTTAAATTGTTATTAATTATTTTTTTAATTGTACGTCACTCAAAAGATACATAATATTGTATTTGTTTTTTAAAAGTAATCACATTTACTTAAGCTAAAAAAAAAAACTAATTTAACAACTCTATCAATTAACTTATCTATACAGCACATGGGAGACTACATTAGTATGTATATGTGTGTGTGTAAATAAAATTTTAGTAAAAATTGATAAAATAGATGATATGAAAATTAATCCATAATAAATTTTAAAAATATGTTATTAAAATAAATTGTATAAGTAATAAATATTTATATAAATTTATATTGATTAAAAAATCTAGCATCTCATGCCTTTACTACTCTATCTTAATATTTTTGAGTAAAGAAATGACTAAAAATTCATATTAAATAAAATTAATTCATTTGAGTTAATATTCTTCAATGATTTTCATGAATAAAATAAAAAATCTAGAAATATTTTAGTAAAATAATAATTGACATCTTATAAGAAAAAAAATAATTCAAATACTCAATAATATAAATACAATATAAACTCTATAATTCACTTGAATGACATCTGCTTGAAAGGTTATAGTAAAATTTCATGGGAAAAAAAATACGAAACCATCACCTCACCTCCTTTCTTTTTCCTTTATTTTTATTAGGTAACGAAATGTATAGATTCATATAAAAAATTTATCAATAATGAGATGTTTTTAAAAAGATTTTGTTCAAAATTATTGAACACAACAAATAATAATAATAATAATTATTATTATTATTATTATTATAATTATTATTATTATTATTATTATTATTATTATTATTATTATTATAACACATCAGTTATCCCCATACACTTTCCTTTTTCTTATTGAATAAGAAAGATAGGTGAAAATGTTCATTAAACGAAATAAAAACTTTAAAGTGAAAGATTTTATATATTAATATGGATAAATGACTTTAGTAGAATATGGTTAAAATGGATTAGTGCAAACTTGTCAACACACAATGTACAATATATTGATAAATCAATATAAATTCAAGTTAAACTTAATTGAATTCATAGGTGATTTCATAAGGAAAAAAATTGATTGGTGAAGTCTATCTATAACTAAAGAGAATTATAGAGGACACAAAATTTTAATTTAAAATTTTGTAATTAATATAATTGCTCATTGTAAATACAAGATTAATTAATATTAATAATTTGTTCAGAAGAGGTGATATTTGTCAAACACAATAATATCTTAAAGAGTGCAATTTTGTTTAAATAAAAAAAAATGTAATGTTTTTTAGGAAAACTTGGTGTTACATGAGTGACATATGTCATACATTAAGAGAGACATTAACCAACTTTTATGTATAGTAAGATAGATAGATTGTCCTTAACTGAATTATTGACATTGTGTCAAAATTCCTATCGACATAATTTAGTAAGTCGGAAAAATTATTTCAATGGAATATAATCTGCAAGTGTAAAAAAACACAAAAGGTAAGTATTTATTTTGTTAATTTATATTTAATTTATTATTTATCATCATAGAGATTAGACATCTTTAAGTGTGTATACTTTTGGAAATGAAATATATATGTATGATTGATTTCTCATGATTCATGAGCTTAACACACTGGAAAAAGAAAACTGGCATATATAGCTGTATGGGTACCGATCTCAATTGTGTCACTCTTGACTAGAGTGTTCAAACTTGCGCACTCTTCCTAGCTACCAGGTGAAGAAAGCAAAGCACAGCGAGGAGGAGGAGGATTGATGATATTGTCATGAACAGAGCAGTATTGATCCTTGTTCGTAAGGAAGGGGGGGTTCGTTGTTGTTATTTCATTGTGGGGTGTTAAGTATGCTGTATATATGTGGTTGTTATATTTCTTCTTTTTAGATTGCATTATTCGCACGTACGTCGTAGTGGGGTATTGATTCTTGCTCTTGTTTGGGTTCATGGTGGTACAAGTTCTGATTCTCCGCTCTGGATTTTGACTCTCATCAAAGTTATTTATTTACTTCTTCTTTGATGTGAGAGGAGACCCTATGGGGCCTAAGATCAGTTTCAAATCTTTTCCTTTTCTACATTAATTGTTGTGATTTGTGTTTATTGGCAAGATGATTAAAATCCTTCATAAATCGTTTTTCCTCTAAGTTAGGTGATGGTGAGATTTTTGTGTTTTTTTTTGTGTTGGTGATGTTTTGGTGCTTTTTTTTTCTTCGTTACAGATGTTTTGGTGCTTTGCGTGTGTGTGTGATTTTTTTTCTTTTTTTTTTTTCGGTGGGGTAACACCAAAATGGTTGGCAGTTATTGTTGAAAATGTCCGGAAATCTTTTGGCTGATGGTGATGAATGCAGACGGATCAAGGACCAAGTGATGTAGTTTGAGAATAATTTTCATCTTTTTGGCCGATTAATTTACTGGGAATAGATATTGCTACTGCCAAATATCTAATTGTCACTCTCATTTACAATAATTTTAGGTTGTTTTCTTTAGAATGTCTCTATTCTTATATTTAATAAAATAATAGAATAAATATTGATTTATTATCTTATTATTGTTATTAGTTCAATTAAATATAATTTAATTATTTAAGTTATTTAACATTTACTCATAAAAATTTTGATATTTCTCTAATAACGTAATTTACGAAGCTCTCTACTTTATGATAACAAACTGTACAAGATAATCTAATAAAATTCTGAATAAAGTTGATCAACTGCATAAATAGAATTGAATAAAATTAAAAGTCCTTATGAAATATTTGAAAATATACCTATATTTTCCATTGTTATGACCATGTATCAGAAAATATACAAAATTGTTCATAGGACAATCTTTTTTTTCAGCATATGATAATAAATTTTTGGTTAATATTTTTCAAAGAAATAGTTATTACTATAATATTTAGATTATTATTTATCAAAAGAATTAAAGAAAATATTCAGTATTAAGAACTTAACAATTATATTAAAGAGATGAATTGTTATTAATTTCGGTATCTAAAAAATAATTTCAATATTCCATTAAAATTTTCTCAGAGAAATGTTCATTTTTTATGGGTAAATTTTAAATAATTTAAATAACTAATTTTTTAATTAAAATAATTACAATAATAAATTAAGATAAAATTATGATTAATAAAAAGTAACTAATGTCTATTATTTTGATTAAATATAAGAAGAAGGACATTCTAGATAAATTAACCTAAAATTATTATAAGTGAGGGCGGTAATAGACATTTTGGAGCCTACTTTACTTACTCTTAAATTTATTTTGTTGTTTCCATCTCCACCACATTTTTTTCTGCATTTTAGCTCCAACATGCTACTCATAAGGAACAGTTGTAGTGGTTTTTTGCGAAATAATTCAAGAGCATCTACGTAGATGTAAAAATTAGGTGATATAAATTGTAAAGAAAAATATTATATGTACAACATATATCTATAACGAATTTACATAAGAAGAAAGTAAATCAGTTGGTTAGCTCATTTTATTTTATTTTTTTTATTTCTCCAGACCCAAGCTCTTGCTTTTCTTTTTATATTGTAAGAATATTGTAGTAATATGTTGTGCACGTATCATCCGTCAGTTGTGAGAGAACTAAAAGTCAAAAGAATGTACCGTTTCGCTTTACAGTTCAGAATGTCTCTTTCCACTAACCACCAAATTTTGGGAAAAATCTGCACAGAATATTGAAAACCAAAAAAATCAGAGACATATATATAATTAAGAAACAGTAGTGGCCGTATGCGTGCCAATCTAACTCGCCTCTGTGTCACTCTTGAGTCTTGACCAAAGAATTTAAACCTGCACAGTTTTCTACCGAGTTATGGTGAAATCCTTCATAAACGAAGCATGCAAACCAATCTGCCTTGAAATTTGACACAAATAATTTTTATAATAGATAATTATAATTTAATACTTAGATAAAAAAATTATATATTTATATTTTTCAATAATTTTTTATAGAAATTAAATTTAATTGATTAAATAGTTAAATTATGTAATATTATACTGACAATAAAGCATATCAAATTTCAGAAAAAATCAAACAACAATAGATATATATTCTAATTATTAATATTTATTTATATTTTTAAAAATATATTATTTTTCAAAATAAAGTGACATAATGAAATATCATATTATTTTTAAATTATATGTAATTTGATATATTTGTGTTCTACTAGGCGAGAATTTTGAATTCAACAATTGATATATATATATATATATGTGTGTGTGTGCGCGCGCTATGATCAAGTTACATCAGTATAACTTTAACCAAATGTTACATTGTCCAATGACTTATTATTAGTGTAATTTTTGACAAAATCTACTATTGAATTAGAAACTCACATCATATAGGTTATGCCTATAAAATTTTAAATTAATCTAAAATCATTTGACATAGTTTTTGTATACATCAAAATTAACTTATATGTATGGTTAAAATGATTAAGAATAAGAACTATATGATTATATTGTTATTGATGGTTAATTTTATGAATTTGACACAAATAATTTTTATAATATGTAATTGTAGTTTAACGGTTGAATGAACAGAAAAATCATTTCGTAGGAAATTATAAATAATGTAACTATACTTAAAACTATATTGGTGTAATTTGATCCTAACTAACACACACACACACACACACACACATATATATATATATATATATATATATATAGAGAGAGAGAGAGAGAGAGAGAGAGAGAGAGAGAGGGAGGGAAGGAGGGAGAGTCAGAACTAACCAGCTAAAAGGGGCATCGAGGAGGATGAGAGGCTGGGTAGAGAGGGGAGGGAAGGGGAGGTGGACAATTTAAATACCAGAACTGGAGCTTCTCTATGTCAATTTTCTCAATTTTCTTTCCCTCAAGAAAGGAATCATCAAAGAAAAAAGAAAGGTATATATAGAGGAAATATAGTGTGTTTGGAGTGTTGACAGTGAACTTAAAATCATAGCAATACGTAGTTATAAATATAGTCACTTTTTTCAGAATTGGTTATATGGGAATTGATTTTAATTTAGATGTGTTTGCTTAAATGTAACTATAAAGTACTGATTCAATTGTAATCATTAAAAAGAGTATAAAATGATCTGTTTATATTATATACCATTCAATATTAAAGGTTAATTTAGTAAAATTATTGTGATTTTCAAATAAATATTTAAAGGTCAACATTTGTTTTTTTTTAATTACTAGGATTAATCTAGCAGAGAGAGATTTAGGTAGAAATCATAAGATCCCAGATTTAAATTTAATTGCAAACAATGTATGTACCAAAAAAATATATTTTTTGTTTATAATAATCAAATTAAACTGTAAAAAAATATTTTTTGAAAAATTTTTCCAGTATAAATGAAATAAGTTGAGATATTATAATTTATTTTATTTATATTTAAGTTTATCAAACACATATATCAACAATAATTTTAATTAAAAAATATATTTAGCTTGTGATGATCTCATTGTTATCTTAAACGTCCGGTCAATGTTGTAGATTTTTCTTAGTAAAATAAAAAATATATATATAATCCTTTAAAATTACACTTTATTTCCTTTAATTTGCAACTCAACACCCGTCTCTCCTCTAACAATAACATTGGTTGATGTTCGAGTTGCACATGACTCATAGTCATATGTGACTCTTAGAATCTCAAACATAAAACTAAACCTGTGATTTATCAAATTTGTCTTTATCATATCATTCCACTTGTATTTTCTCTCTCCTGGTGCTTTAGATAGGAGGAGATAGATGTAATTTTCTACCATTCATAAAATAATGAATCCGTACAATAAACTAAACATGTGATTTTATCAATTTGACCTTATGCGTATCTTTCCACTGTATTTTCCATCTCTCCCTTGTTTTAGGGTTGGTGGAGATAGATGCAATCTATCCTTCATAAAATATTGGATTCTTTCGACAAACTAACAGTACAACTTTCTACACTCATTGCATTTGCCTTTCTTGTAAACATCAAACAAAAATATTTCTTTCGATATTCCTTCTTGTCAGCATGCCCTGCAAGTTTTTGCTCAAATTGTAATTTCGGATTTCTAAAAGCTAAACTAAATTTGCTATAAATAGGTTTTGAGTTTCCTTTTTTTCTGAAAGGAAAAAACTGTTGACTTGTATTTTTGAGTGCTTTTAGAGGTAATTATGGATGCCACCTTAACGGTGAAAGTAGAGAAGGGGTGGAAGGGGAGGTGGACAAATCAAAGATCAAGCGGCGATATGTAATAGAGAGTGAGTAATTTCCTTGATGCCCAGAAATGAATCATCAAAGGAAATGAAGTAAATGAAGGAAATTAAATGTTGGAAAATTTCCATCTTTTTCTCATGCACCTTGAAAACATTCTAAAATTACTTCCCCAAGTGTATATGTAGCAAATGAACATACACTTACAACATTTTACTCTCATTACACATTCCTTTCTTGCAAACTGCAAACTAAAATGTTCTTATATTGTAGTATTTATGATCCGTCCAATCCACGAAAATAAAATTTTCAATTATTAATTTTTTAAAATTATAAGTTTCCTATGAAAGACTCCTATAAAAATTAATATAAAATTTATTAAACAATTATTGACCACACCAATGACTACTTAGTTATTTGTGGGCTACCTCATTGCACTGTCCATGAATATATTAGGCCTTAAATCTATTAAACCAAAAGAACCATTACGAAAATTTCGCGAATCTAAATTTCATTATATGAGAAGCTCCCATATAAGTCCACTGCATTTCCCTCCAGAATTATATAAACTAGAGTTTGTCCCCGTCCCATGGACGGGTGAATATATATATATATATATATATATATATATATATATATATATATAGATATTGTGTGTGTGTATTTTGTGTTAACGATTATTTGATTTTAAAATTTTTTTAATTGCTTTTAACATAATTATTTATTAATTATTCGTTAATAGTCATCAATTGTTATAAAAAAAGGAGACTATTAGTATTGAATTAAAAAAGAGAAGAATCAATAAAATAAATTAAAATACTTTAATATAAATAAAAATATTTAAATCTTTCACAAATAACAAATTCAAAAAACACAACTAAAAAACAATAAACATCTGATATTATATTATAGAAAAAAAATCACTAAATCAAACTACATTTACAAATAGGCTAAATAAAACAAAATAGGTTCGACTGCCCAACACATAAAATGTCCTGATAATTTAGAGACAATATACAAAGCCAGAACTAAAAACTTGCTGGTAACATGTAATAGCTGCCTAATATTTAATAGCTAGATATCAAATTATTCATATATGTTTAAAAATAATAATAATAATAACAACATGTTTACACTATTCCTATCTTTCATTCTCTATCTCATGTGATCTCATTTGTGGAATCAAAGAGTCACCAATGTTCATAACATTCTGGCCACATTGCAAATCCTCCGCATCCCAATCCATCACGGCAACAACTCCTCAACGTCGCCCATCGTGCCCTTGCACCTGAATCCCCTTGCTACACTGTAGTGTGAGAATCCGACAAAAAAGTGAATTCGAATTTCCTTGTTCCTACGCCAAATGTCTCCTGTAATCTTGAATCTGATTGTTTCTTTGCTTAGTTTATTTAAGAGCACAAATGATGTATTTGATTGAGAGGTAAAAGTCCAAATATAAATTATATGAATGAATTTTATATGTAAAATAATATATGAAGTTCAATTATACAAGTTTTATCATTATTTTTACCCTCTAACCAAATATAGCCTAAATACATATGGCCACTCCCATAAAAATAGCTTTTAGTTGATTTCTTTAAAGTGTCATCTTATTTTCTTTATTAAAATAATAGCTTAACATTAATTACTATTGTCAATTATAATTTTCTGTAATCTTATTATTATTAATGTAATTAATATTTAATTCATTTTCTAAAAAAAATTACTTCTGATCCCATGCTCTAATTTTTATATAGCTGCTAAATTTTACAGTTATATATATTAATTTATTTAATACAATTACCTGAAATCAACGTTTTGTTAATACAACAGTTACATAAAACAATAAAGCACTGCATATTTTCGAAAATACAATAAGTCAAACCAAAAAAACTAAAATAACAACTAATCATAACTTTTCTTTTGGTATACTACCAAATCATAATATACAACACATGTATACAAAAAAATGTAGTAGAAATTAATTTATTGTATTAAATTACCTAATTTTTAAATACAATAAAAAAATAACCATAGTAGTAAAAATTAATTGGTCAATAGTAATACATCCTAATATCATATATTTATTCAATAACTTTTAACTATAGAAACATTTTATGTTAAAAAATAGCTATATATGTTGTACATTATTGTCATTTATTTTTATTCATTAGTTTTTTAAAAAAAGCAGTCAATTTTACATGATTTAAATAATTATTGTATAAAGAAAATTAAAAAATAGATATTAAAAAATAGATATTTAAACCTAAATAATTGTATTAATTAAATTAATAATCGATACTTAAAATATCAATGACAACATGCAATTTAAAAATGTGAGGTAAACATTAAAAAAATCAATAATTTAACTTATTTTAATTATACTAATAATTAATTAATATTAAATTGTGATTAATAATATTTCTATAGCCCCAGGATTTATAAAATAAAAAAATGGCCTTTTTTTCGTTCAATGCATAAAATAAGAAAAAAATGAAAGAGGATTGGTTTAAGATAATGAGAGACATCAGACCACAAAAAATAGTGACAATGAGAGAGAGATCGGAAAGAGAGGCTGCAAAGTGACAAACAAAATGTCATTTGTGCATTGCACGACATTATAATAGCAGAAAAGAAATGTAAATTAAAATATAATATAACATATCAACATAACAAAATTACCTCGTTGCCGTGTAAATAGGCGGTAAAGTGAGCCTGAGCCAGTACACAACTTTCATGGCCATTTGGGCCAAGGTTCCTTAGTCTGTGTGTTGGGGACTAAGGTTAGTCCCCTCTTAATGTTACTATCATGTCCCTTTATTCCTTCAAATTTTACATTATAATCTTGTAGTCTTCTCTCCTCGCTTGTTTGGTTCAATGAGTTTGCCGCTCCATTGCTATCTCCACCACCACCATTGTCTTTGCGGCTGTTGTCCCCGTTCCTGTAATATCTCGAGTATATGTGTCTCTAAACGAGTTTGGTACGACCTTAGAGTCTCTTGAGACCTATTTGTGTTACCGAGAAAGCTCCAGATACATGAATGGCTAAGTTATGCAAAAAAAGGTTTTGCTATCACTGTTATAGCAGTCAGGGGGATGGCCTGGCAAAGTTGGGCACTCTATTGACTGCTACAACGGTCCAGAACCACTATAACAGTTATGTGTTGTTCCACAAGAGATGCCTGAGACGCCTCGACTGCTATAGCAATTATAGACCACTGTAGCAATGCTACTGATCCCAAAACAGTTCTGAAATGACGTAGTTTCACTTTTGAGCTTGTACTCCCATTTTAAAACCCTCAAGCTCGGGCTCCTCCCCCTCCAAACCTAAAACTTAGCCACTATGGTGTACAATTATTGTCATATTTTTGTTATACACCAATCAAATCTCCTCAAGCATGTGTGTTTATGTGTGTGGGGAGAAGGGCAGACGTGTCATATTAGGAGAAAATTTGGATACAACGTGGAATGTGATGAGGATGCTTTCACTTGGAATGGACATAGGGTCTTTGCTACACTCTTCAGTAACGCCTTCTGCAATTACTTACTGTAAAGTCCTATTAATATATCTTGGTAAGGATTTTTCACACATTTAAAATAACAAAAATGACATATTATATATATGTCCTCATCAGAAAAGTATTAGAGATATTTCCAATTTTGTATTATTCCATGAAAAAAAATCGTGACACCTTCTGAATCCACACAAATTGACTTAAATCGATATGTAATGTAATCAATTCAAATCAATTTGTGTCAAGCGTCGGTTGTGGCAGAATGTCCCAAAAATCGATTTTGGGTATGAAAGTGTGAGCACTGGACAGTTGCTGTGTAACTTGTTTGCATGGATTTATTGCGTGTCTACAGCTGTCAGCTAAGCATAACTCATTGCCAATGCATACGACCATGGACATGTTGTTGCTTTGATTCTTCCTTTTTTTGTTTTATTTATTTGTAAGCATTTTTTCTAATTTTGGAATTCGCATTCTCAGGTAGGAGTTTGCTACACATTTAAATTTGAAAAAAATAGGATATTACGTATGTGTCCAGATCTGAAAAGTATTACAGATATATCTTATTTTGTGTTATATAGAAATCGATTTAAATCAATTTCTGTAAAAAATTCAAAAATTGAAATTGTCCAACACAGAAATCAAATTAAATCGATCTCCGCACTGTCATTAATGGTTAGAACTGTAGTGTGCACTCTAAAATTGACAAGTGTGTCACACACTAAATATTTATATAGGACTAATAAATTTAAATTAGTTTTTATGGAATAAATATTATGACAATTATAATTTAAATTTAATTAATCTTATATAGTTAGTTTTCTAGAGTACCCAGGCACGCATCACCAACAATTTGCACCTTAACGAGGGTTTGACATGGAGGTTTTGATGGAGATGAATGCAGAGAGTTCGAATACAAATTGAAATTAAGAGTATAAGAGTCATTTTATGTGTTTTAATTAATTATGTGTAGTTCATGTGCCATGAATAATAAGGATGCTTGTGTAGGTGTTATCTTAAAAAATAGAAGAATTTAAATATAATATCGATGGACTTCTAGGAAGATCAATATAATTTATCAATGAATGGAAAAAACCACCAATCCAAGTAAGAGATTCCTATATAAATATAATAAGCGACCATCCTTAAATAGTTAAATTACAGCATATAGAGTAATCATATTGAAGTTTAGACTGGAATTTTTTTCCTAATAAATTTAATCGTAAACCTCGCATTGAGACCTTATTTCTTGGGATGTATGGTGTACAAGGTCTGAATAAAAGTGAGAATCAATGCTAACAATGCAGCCAAAAAGGCAATGAAAGACCATGGGGTATTGAAATAAGTATTGCGTGCTTCAGCCAACCATCTCTTCCATCTGTTTCTATAGTGATTTTGGATTTCAAGCTTGACATGAACATATTTTTGGCTATAGGCCACGGCATCACTGTCAATGTAATTGAACATAGTAGTTGGCAAATCATTTCCTATTTCATTAATGAATTTGGCCAACTCTTCGTCACTCCCAAGTAAGTTTTGGAAGACACCTGCTAATCTAAGTTCCGTCACATCCTCAGCATCGTCAATCAAGGAATCCATAAAAGAAAAGTATGAGCAGTATCCGAAGTTGTTAGGAAAATTTGGACACATCTCATATGCAATCAGGTTCCGAATGAGATAGACTGAATCATTGTCGAATATATACATAGGCAGCCTCAATTCTCCGCCAAACCAACCAGAGGTGAAAGTGATGTTATGCTTACTAAATTCATCTGTTTTGTTTGCCTTCACCTGAATTCCCGCTGCCTTAAGATCCCGTATGTTCTTGTATCTTTCCCAAAAGCGGGATTTGTCTAAGAGAGGGGCAATCTTCTGATTACATTCATCACCATCATTTTTATTTCTTTCATCCGCTCTATTTCCCATGTCAACTTCCTTTGAGCGACAGAAATCAAGTATTGCACGAGTTGGTTTAGGCTCATCTTGGAATATTGTGATTCTTGTTTCTCTAACTTGCTTTATTATGCCATAGCTTAGAAAATTCCACACTAAAGACTTCACGTCAGCCCCCTTGTTTTTGCTTAGCAGCTCCAACACTCTCATTGGAAGTTGGTTTTCCAACAATGTAATATCTCTCCAAGTATACAGCAGTTGGTCAATCTTGAGCTCCAGCGCCTCTGGACGCTGCAAGTTAACCTTGTCCATGTAATAGAGCAAAGAACATCCGTCCACAAACAACATCCAAGTCAGTTCCCTGTCATCGTAGCCCTCAAGCACATCATCACTGAACAGCTTCTTCAATTCCCCAATGTTACCTTGTATACTATCATACAGCAACTTGGATGCTTCATTGGAGCTTTTTATTTTGTAGACTGTATTCTTCAATATACCGGGATGTCCAGAGACTCTTGTAATGTCGCCCTAATATAAGATTTTCACTTCGGTGATGGATGGGACCGAATGATATCATCTTGGGCAAGCAGTAGCTATAAAAGTCGAGATTTTGTCTCAAAATAGCAGGAACCCTTTGGATCTTAGGACTTGAAACTTGACCAGCTCCTTCAAATGTTCGCCCTGCCGCCATCAGTTTGGCAAGCCTTTCATCTATCTCATCCTTTTTCCAATGCTTAGTTAGGATTTGATGAGTTTCCAAGTGTACACTCAAACAAACAGCTTTCTTTCCTTTCTTTCCTTCGCTCTTTTTTTTTTTTTTTGCCGTTTCGCCTTTTTTCTCAACCTGTATTACGTAATTCCAATGACTTCTACTGTTCGGTCTTCTTGTCCTTAACATTCACCCTAGGGGCCACAAACCAAAATAAATTAGTAATTGAATATTCAAGAAAGATATAAGTATTAAGATTAAATTATTATAAGCAAATTTCAGAAACTTCCGTTACGGGAAATAACAAATTTCTATATATATTAATCACAATTCTGTAAAAAACTAATATATATATATATAAATTAAATAAGAACACACATAATTTCATTATTTTGGAGTTTTTTTGTTTTCGTCCCAATGAAATTACTAGTATCCGGACCGTATTATTAGGAAGTTGGCTAGGTGATGCAACTGGATGGAGATTTCTTTTTAAAAGACCTACAAAAGATATAGCTACTTCCATTTTATTATTATTTATTATATTTTTTCTAAAATACCCTTCCTTTAAATTTTTTTATCAACATAATAATTTAACATTAAATAATTATTATCAATTATATTTTGATCTAGATTTATAATTCTCAATTTAAAATAATTTATTTTATATTTGATATTATAAAATTTTATTTTCATGTACAATTAATTTATTTAACAAAATTTATGTGAATTTAAATATCATATTATTTTTAAAATTTTTCTTAATATAACAATTATATAAACATTAAAACAATGGGTATTCAAGCAATGCAAATACTAAATGAATGAACAATATAGACATATTAGTACAATATAATTTATCATCATATATCCAATGTTTTATTTGAATTAAATATTTTTAATACTGAAAATCTTATTTTGGTGTTTCATTATTTTGCATTCGTAATCTATTTTATAATTTCATAAAACAATTTATCCTTTTTTTTATAAAACACGCTAAATTTTTTATTAAAAAATTGATAAAGTCGTAATTGCAACTGAATTCAAAACTTGTTGCTTTTTATACGAAAAAATAAGTTTAGTGTTTGTTATGATATATTGATTAAGGGAAGGATTATTTGGAAAAAATAAAAGAATAGATCATAAGATAAAAAAAATTAAAATATTCTTGATATAAGCCATTTTAGTATTAAAAACATTAATTTAATATTATATTAGATATAGGATTGATAATTTATATTATACTAATTTTTTTTATTATTTTTGATGAATACTTTTTGTTTACTGTTATTGATTTACTTTTTTTTGAAAAGAATACTTCCTGATTTATCATTGAGATAGTTACAATATTAAGGAAAACTATAAAAATTTGATATTTAAATTCAAATTATTTTTTAAATAAATTAACTGTATATGAATATTATAATTTCAATATAAAAAATTATTTTCTAATTACAATAAAAATTATAAATTGGAATAATATAATTGATAGTAATTATTCAATGTTATATTACTCTGTTGATAAAAAAAATTGAAAGGAAGAGTATTTTAGAAAGAATACAATAAATAATTGTAAAGTGAGGGTGGTAATAGTCATATACATTGGAGTGGTTAAGATTTAAACCTTAAGATTATAGGTGAATTACACTCACCTCTCATGAGCTTTATGAAAATGCAACCCACATCTCTTTTAATTATCCAATTTACACTCACCTACTCTACTTATTAAATTTTAAGTATTTATATTACACTCACTCTCTTTATTCATATAATTTTAAAAATTAATCCATAATAAATTTTAAAAATGTATTATTAAAATAAATTTTATGAGTAATAAATATTTATATAAATTTAAATTGATTAGAAAGATCTAGCATCCCATGCCTTTACTAATCTCTCTTAATATTTTTGAGTAAAGAAATGACTAAAAATTCATATTAAATAAAATAAATTCATTTGAGTTAATATTCTTCAATGATTTTCATGAATAAAATAAAAAACCTAGAAATATTTTAGTAAAAGAATAGTTAACATCTTATAAGACAAAAAATAATTCAAATACTTAATAATATAAATACAATATAAATCTCTATAATTCACTTGAATGACATCTGCTTAAAAGGTTCTAGTAAAATTTCATGAAAAATAATACTATCACCTCTCCTCCTTTCTTTTTCCTTTATTTTTATTGGGTAAAGAAATGTATAGATTCGTATAAAAAATTTATCAATAATGAGATGTTTTTAAAAAGATTTTGTTAAAAATTATTGAACACAACAAATAAATATAATAATAATAATAAGAAAACACATCAGTTATCCCCATACAGTTTCCTTTTTCTTATTGAACAAAGAAAGATAGCTGAAAATGTTCATTAAACGAAATAAAAACTTTAAAATGAAAGATTTTATATATTAATATGGATAAAGGACTTATAGTAGAATATGATTAAAATGGATTAGTGCAAACTTATCAACACGCAGTGTACAATAGATTGATAAATCAATATAAATTCAAGTTAAACTTAATTGAATTCATAGGTGATTTCATAAGAAAAAAAATTGATTGTTGAAGTCTATCTATAACTAAAGAGAATTGTAGAGGACATATAATTTTAAATTAAAACTTTGTAATTAATATAATTGCTCATAGTAAATATAAGATTAATTAATGTTAATCATTTGTTCAGAAGAGGTGATATTTGTTAAATACAATAGTACCTTAAAGAGTGTAATTTTGTTTATATAAAAAAAAGTAATTTTTTTAGAAAAACTTGGTGTTAAATGAGTGACATATGTCATACATTAAGAGAGGCATTAACCAACTTTTATGTATAGTAAGATAGATAGATTGTCCTTAATTGAATTATTGACATTGTGTCAAAATTCCCATCCACATTATTTAGTAAGTCGGAAAAATTATTTCAATGGAATATAATCTGCAAGTGTAAAAAAGCATAAAAGGAAAGTATTTCTTTTGTTAATTTATATTTAATTCATTATTTATCATCATAGAGATTGGACGTCTTTAAGTGTGTATACTTTTGGAAATGAAATATATATGTATGATTGATTTCTCATGATTCATGAGCTTAACACACTGGAAAAAGAAAACTGGCATATATAGCTGTATGGGTACCGATCTCAATTGTGTCACTCTTGACTAGAGTGTTCAAACTTGCGCACTCTTCCTAGCTACCAGGTGAAGAAAGCAAAGCACAGCGAGGAGGAGGAGGATTGATGATATTGTCATGAACAGAGCAGTATTGATCCTTGTTCGTAAGGAAGGGGGGGTTCGTTGTTGTTATTTCATTGTGGGGTGTTAAGTATGCTGTATATATGTGGTTGTTATATTTCTTCTTTTTAGATTGCATTATTCATAATGTACGTGGTAAAGGGGTATTGATTCTTGCTCTTGTTTGGGTTCATGGTGGTACAAGTTCTGATTCTCCGCTCTGGATTTTGACTCTCATCAAAGTTATTTATTTACTTCTTCTTTGATGTGAGAGGAGACCCTATGGGGCCTAAGATCAGTTTCAAATCTTTTCCTTTTCTACATTAATTGTTGTGATTTGTGTTTATTGGCAAGATGATTAAAATCCTTCATAAATCGTTTTTCCCTCCAAGTTAGGTGATGGTGAGATTTTTGTGCTTCTTTTTTTTTTTTTGTGGTGGTGGTGTTTTGGTGTTTTGTGCGCGGGTGTGTACGTGTGTGTTTTTTAATATGTCCGGAAGTCTTTTGGCTGATGGTGATGAATGCAGACGGATCAAGGACCAAGTGATGAAGTTTGAGAATAATTTTGGTCTTTTTGGCTGGTTACTTTATTAGGAGCGGATATTGCCACTTTTAAATAATTATTGTCATTTTTACTTATAATGATTTTAGGTTGATTTCTTTAGAATACTCTTATTCTTATATTTAATAAAATAATAGAATAAATATTGATTGATCTTCTTATCATTGTTATTAGTTCAATTAAAAATAATTTAATTTTTTAAGTTATTTAAAATTTATTCATAAAAAATTGATATTTCTCTCATAACATAATTTACGAAGCTCTCTACTTTATGATAACAAACTGTGCAAGATAATCTAATAAAATTTAAATAAAATTGATCAACTGCATAAATAGAATTGAACAAAATTAAAAGTCCTTATGAAATACTTGAAAATATACATATATTTTCCATTATTATGACCATGTATCAGAAAATATATGAAATTGTTTCATAGGATAATCTTCTTTTTTTCAGCATATGATAATTAATTTTTGGTTAATATTTTTCAAAGAAATAGTTATTACTATAATATTTAGATTATTATTTATCAAAAAAATTAAAGAAAATACTTGGTATTTAGAACTTAACAATTATATTAAAGAGATGAATTGCCATTATTTTTGGTATCTAAAAAATAATTTCAATATTCCATTAAAATTTTCTTAGAGAAATGTTCATTTTTTATGGGTAAATGTTAAATAATTTAAATAACTAATTTTTTTAATTGAAATAATTACAATAACAAATTAAGATAAAATTATGATTAATAAAAAATAACTAATATATATTATTTTGATTAAATATAAGAAGAAGGGCATTCTAGATAAATCAACCTAAAATCATTATAAGTGGGAGTGGTGATAGATATTTTGAAGTGGCTAATTTTGGAGTGGCAATAGCCAGCTACTTACTTAAACTTATTCTTTAATTTATTTTGTTGTTTCCATCTCCACCACATTTTTTTTCTGCATTTTGGCTCCGACATGCTACTCAGAAGGAACAGTTGTAGTGGTTTTTTGCGAAATAATTCAAGAGCATCTACTTAAAGATGTAAAAATACGGCAATATAAATTGTAAAGAAAAATGATACCTGTACAACATATATCTATAACAAATTTACATAAGAAGAAAGCAAATAAGTTGGTTAGGTCATTTTAATTTTTCTTTATTTCTCTAGACCCAAGCTCTTGTTTTTCTTTTTATATTGCAAGAATATTGTAGTAATATATTGTGCAAGTATCATCAGTTTTGAAAGAAATGAAAGTCAAAAGAATGTACCGTTTCACTTTACAGTTCACAATGTCTTTTTCTACTAACCATCAAATTTTTGGGAAAAATCTGCACAGAATATTGAAAACCAAAAAATCAGAGACATAATATATAATTAAGAAACAGTAGTGGCCGTATGCGTGCCAATCTAACTCGCCTCTGTGTCACTCTTGAGTCTTGACCAAAGAATTTAAACTTGCACAGTTTTCTACAGAGTTATGGTGAAATCCTCCACAACGAAGCATGCAAACCAATCTGCCTTGAAATTTGGCGGAAATAATTTTTATAATAGATAATTATAACTTAATACTTAGATAAAAAATTATATATTTACACTTTTCAATAACTCTTTATAAAAATTTAATTTAATTGATTAAATAGTTGAATTATGTGATATTATACTGATAGTAAAGCATACTAAATTTCAGAAAAAATCAAACAACAATAGACATGTATTCTAATTATTAATATTTATTTATATTTTTAAAAATATATTGTTCATCAAATAAAATGACATAATGAAATATCAAAGTTTTTTCAAACTATATATAATTTGATATATTTATTCTACTAGGCAAAATTACTGAATTCAACAATTGGATTGATTAAATTTTATACCCATGAAAAGTTATTGATGGGTGTAAGTGTACCAAAACTTACATCTGGTGTAAACAAATCCTCACCCCTATATATATGTGAGCGTGTGTGTCTTGTGCACTACGAGATCAAGCTTACATTATTATAACTTTAACCAAATGTTACAATCGTTCAATGACTTATTATTGGTGTAATTTTTGACAAGATTTACTATTGGATTAGAAGCTTACATAATATAAATCCTGCTTATAAAATTTTAAATTAATCTAAAATCATTTGACTATTTTTATGTATATTAAAATTAACTTATATTTATGGCTAAAATGATTAAGAATAAGAACTATATGATTGCATTGTTATTGATGTTTAATTTTATGAATTTGTCACAAGTAATCTTCATAATATGTAATTATAATTTAACGGTTAAATTGATGAAAAAATCATTTCATGGGAAATTATAAGTAGTGTAACTATACTTAAAACTATACTAATGTATCTTGATCCTAATATATATATATAATAGAGAGAGAGAGAGAAAGAGGAAGAGTCAGAACTAACCAGCTAAAAGGGGCATCGAGGAGGATGAGAAGCTGGGTAGTGAGGGGAGGGGAGGTGGACAATTTAAATACCAGAACTGAAGCTTCTCTATGTCAAATTTTTCAATTTTCTTTCCCTCAAGAAAGGAATCACCAAAGAAAAAAGAAAGGTATACATAAAGGAAGCTATAGTGTGTTGGGAATATTGACAGTGAAATTAGAATCATATCAATACGTAGTTATAAATATAGTCACTTTTTTCAAAATTGGTCATATGAAAATTGATTTTAATTTAGATATGTTTGCTTAAATGTAACTATAAAGTACTGATTCAATTGTATGAAAAAATATTTTTGTTGATAAATCATTAAAAAGAGTATAAAATGATCTGTTTGTATTATATACCATTCAATATTAAAGGTTAATTTAGTAAAATTATTGTGATTTTCAAACAAATACTTAAAAGTCAACATTTTTTTTTTAATTACTAGGATTAGCCTAGCAAAGAAACAGTAGGGTAGAAAGCATAAGATCCCAGATTTAAATTTAATTGCAAACAATATAAGTACCAAAAAAATATTTTTTGTTTATAATAATCAAATTAATCATTTAAAAAAGTGCTTTTTGAAAAAATTGTTCCAGTATAAATGAAATAAGTTGAAATATTATAATTTATTTTATTTATATTTAAGTTTATCAAACACATATATCAAGAACAATTTTAATTAAAAAATATATTTAGCTTATGATGATCTCATTATTACCTTAAACATCCGGTCAATGTTGTAGATTTTTCTTAGTAAAATAAAAACTATATAATCCTTTAAAATTACACTTTATTTTCTTTAATTTACAATTCAACGCTCGTCTCTCCTCTAACAATAACATCGGCTGATGTGTTAGTTGCACATGACTCATAGTCATATGTGACTCTTAGAATCTCAAACATAAAAATAAACCTGTGATTTATCAAATTTGTCTTTATCATATCATTCCACTTGTATTTTCTCTCCCCTGGTGCTTTAGATTGGAGGAGATAGATGTAATTTACTACCATTCACAAAATAATGAATCCGTACAGTAAACATGTGATTTTATCAATTTGACCTTATGCGTACCATTCCACCGTATTTTCCATCTCTCCCTTGTTTTAGGGTTGGCGGAGATAGATGCAATCTATCCTTCATAAAATATTGGATTCTTTCGACAAACTAACAGTACAACTTTCTGCACTCATTGCATATGCCTTTCTTGTAGACATCAAACTAAAATATCTCTTTTGTTATTCCTTCTTGTCAGCATGCCTGCAAGTTTTTGCTCGAATTGTAATTTCGGATTTCTAAAAGCTAAACTAAATGTGCTATAAATAGGTTTTGAGTTTCCTTTTTATCTGAAAAGAAAAAACTTTTGACTTGTATTTTTAGGTGCTTTTCGAAGTAATTATGGATGACACCTTAACGGTGAAAGTAGAGAAGGGGTGGAAGGCGAGGTGGACAAATCAAAGATCAAGCAATATGTAATAGAAAGTGAGTAATTTCCTTGATGCCCAGAAATGAATCATCAAAGGAAATGAAGTAAATGAAGGAAATTAAATGTTGGAAAATTTCCATCTTTTTCTCATGCACCTTGAAAACATTATAAAATTACTTTCCCAAGTGTATATGCAACAAATTAACATACACTTACAACGTTTTACTCTCATTACACATTCCTTTCTTGCCAACTGCAAACTAAAATGTTCTTATATTGTAGTATTTATGATCAGTGCAATCCACGAAATTAAAATTTTCAATTATTAATTTTTTTAAAAAAGTATAAGTTTTCTATGAAATACTCCTACAAAAATTAATATAAAATTTATTAAACAATTATTGACCACACCAATGACTATTTGGTTATTTGTGGGCGACCTCATTGCAGTGTCCATGAATATATTAGGCCTTAAATGTAATACCCTAGGTTTTAAATAAATGAGGTAGAAAACTTTCTAATGAGGAAGGGTGCTAGTTATTCTTACATGTCGTTTCGGGTCTTAGATTTCACTAAGTTTGGACTCTACACGTCCTTGGAGAGCTCTGTGATACAGCCATATTCTTGGGATCAAAAGTCTCAATAATTGTTCCTTAGAGGAAAATAAGTTAAAGAGTGATTTTTAATGAATTTTATGAAACCTTTAGCCGCTTCATTTTTAGCCCACAAGTTTAGAAGATCTCAAGGATTCTAGGATTTGAACTAAAACCCAAAATTTGAATTCTAAATTGTTGGGATTTTGATTTTTTGATATTTTATTTGAATTCAAATAGGAGATATTTTCTTATTTACATTTATATTTTAAGGTTAATGGAGAGTAAAATAAATGAGGACATTAACTTAAAATTAAAAAAATATAAATAAGTGTATGCATTCTAGAGACCACCCCAAAGAATATATGACCACCTAGGTGGTTAACAAAGAGTAAAGTGGTTCGGCAGCTAGAGAGGGGACCGCCCAGGCGGTCATTAACCGCCTAAGCGATCAACAGAGTGATAAAAACCCTCATTTTGAGGTTCCAGACCATTTCTTATGCCCCCTCAACCCCCAAATACCAAAAACTCTCTTCACCCTCTAGACTCCATTTTCTTTAAAATTTTTTAATTCTAACTCCAATCTTTCATTACTAAGGCTTTAAGGTATGTTGTTCTCCTAGTTCTACTCTCTTTTCTCTATTTTCTTCTTGTTATTAGGGTGATATTCTCTATGTTTCTCAAGGAAGAGAAGTCTTCTACCTTATTAGAGATGGGTTTGGAGTATTTAGAGGTTTTAGGGTGATATCACTAATGGTAGAGAGATATAAAGGTATGATTGAAAAAAAATAATTGATAATTAAAAAATAAATTAAATTCAAAAACTTGTTTTAAGTGTTAAAATTATGAAATGAGTAGGGTATAGTTTTTCTATAAATAACACACGGAATACTTTTTATGTAATGAGTCTTAAATATTTGATTAAGAATAAATTTAGTATAAATTAAATTTTAAATTATTATCATATCAAAATCAATCAATTAGCAATTCGTTAACAATTTAACCTACCCATTTTTTTAAAAAAAATATGTTGATTTTAAAACATATTTATTTTGAAAATATTTTCTTTATAATTTTTTATATTCCCTTCATAATGTGAGGCTATTACTAGTTCTTAATTGATCGCTCCTAAAGGAGAGTGACACTAGCAAGTATACTAGGTCGTCACTGTAATAGAGTAAAATAGAGGATTGTCGTACTCTACGTGATAATTCAAGTACCGATTCTAGTTAATTAGATAACAAGTTGAACAATTGAAAAGAGATGATATTAAAAGGAATAATGCTAAAGTGCTAAAACGATATGAAAATAATATAAGAATAGATGAAATTAAATGCTAGGGTGATTTACTTCAACTATGTGTTAACAAAATGCAACATAATTATTAATGTGCCTTATCCAAATTCAATAAAGTGATGGTAGAAGTCATCATGTCATTAAAAGTCTTTCTCAAGATCATTTAATGCCATCCCAAATAGAGTCAAACACCTAATCTCTTAGCATGCTTAAGTCTGCAAGTAGTTCTCAAACCCTCAATTACCACATGAATCACATTTTCCTATCTCTAGGTGTCATTCAACTCATGGCATTGTATTCATAGGCATAATTCTTACTCATTTTCTCAAATTTGTAAAAATCTCTATAATCCTAAATTGGTGATCAAGCAATTCAAGATAAATAAACTCAAATACAATACTCACTATCAAATGAGAACAAGACACATTCATTCATATTAGCATAATGTCAAACACAAAGCATCCATGAATCACCCTTAGCAAGGGTTTAGTTACAATTCATTGCAAATGAAATAGAAATAACACAACTAAAAAAGAAATGAGAAGAAGCCATGAACAAGAAAATACACAAGAATTGAAGAACAATCCAAGAGAGACATCTCTCTCAAGTTCTTGAAGTTCCAATCCTTATGCTCCCAAACTCTAGGTCTCTCTTTTTCTAATTTGGTATTCTGATCAATGAATCCCTTTCCAATGTGATTGCCTAGATTTTTGTGCCAATCATGGGCTGCCAGAGTCAGTACAGAGGTGCAATCCACATGTCAGATTCATGCACCCACGCTGTAGCGTGGCTATGGCTACACTGGAGCTCAGCTTAAGTGAAAAGTTTAGAATTGTGACAGATGTTACGTCAGAGCATGGCTCCTCATGCCGTAGAGCGTGGCTTCAGTTTCAGGACCCATGCTCCAGCATGGATTTCTGACATCCTTTCGGCTCTAATTCTTGCTCCTTTGCAATCCTAGCTCAAATGCTTCCTTAATTCTTCTTCCAAAAAGCTACAAAACAATGGAAAACACAACTAGAATACAAGATTCAATGTGAGTATGATCATGCAAGAATTTAAACTAAATGATATGAAAAGGGAAACGATGAAAACTAAAACTCACTATGAAAATAAACTAAAAGTCCTAAGAAAACTAAAGAAAAACATAACTCCTAAAGGAGTTATCATTAATTTAATTATAGATCATAATTATATTAACATAGGTTCTTTCTTAGTACAAATTAAAATATTTAATGATTGTAATATCTGATTCTTTAATGATTATAATATCTAATTTTATTTCATATGAAAAATAATTAATAAATCAATTATAAATTAAGTTTTAAAAAATCTTTAGACATAAAAATTGAGAGAAGTGAGGCCTTAAATTACTGTATGAATAATATGTAAAGCCTAAATTACCATATGAATGACATGTGTAATAGTTTCATGAAATGAGTCTGAAATATTAGTATAATAGATTTATACAATTAATAAATTTTACACGAAATCTTAATCATTAATAATTTCTAATTATAAATAAGATTCTGATAAATCTCCATCATTTTTTTTCTTTTTAAAATCTTCTCCAATTTTTTTTAATTTTTTGCAACGCTAACTTTTTTTTTCAAAATTTATCCAAATCTTTTAAAGTATAAAATTATCAAAATTTTCATGAATTGTATAATTGATTTTTTTTTTCAAAATCATTCAGATCTTCTAAAATATAAAATTATCAAAATTATTTGCAAGGATTCAGAGGTTATTAAAGGTACAATTTTATGGCTATCCTAGGTGATTTTTATTTTCACTTGCATACATATATAATTTTTTTTATTAAATTGACATAGTTTGTCTTCAAATCATTAAATTAATCTATATATATAATCAAATAATGTAATTACTAACGACACGAAAAATATTCTGTCATGAAATAATTAAATTTATCATAATATTATTGTTAATAAAAAATTTAAATGATATAATCTAGCGTATATATTTTATATCTTTGTTATAATTTATATACTTAATTTTATAAATTTAATATAATAGTATTAAAAAAAAAATCACCACCCACATCAAATATAAAAATTTTAGATGTAAAATTAATACTAAAATAATGAAATTATTTTATCAATATAATTCATGATAATTAAATATATTTGATTAAAGATATCATAATAATTAAAGATATTTAATTAATATAATGCATTCCTATTATTAAATATGGATGATTATTAATGATATGCTAATAATATGTAATAATTATGATTTTATTTTTTCAAAAAAATTAAAAAATAACTTCTTAAAAGAAGTGAGCCCTAAAACATTCTCATTGCGATACGTATAAAATTTTTTCTCAAATGACTCTAAAATATTAGTATTATAGATATAGATTATAGATTATAACATTTTATGGTACAAATATCACTACTCATTTTCAATTTGGATTGGATTTGTTTATTGATTTAGATTGGATTTGAATAACCTTAATATGAAACATAAAGAATCAAATTTAATTAATAAAATAAAATATGAGATCAAATTAAAAAATATAATAATCCTAAGGACCCAAAAAACTAGGTTTTAATCTTTGTCCACTTTTTCTTGTCTATTTAAATTTAATTTTGATCCACTATAAATAAAATCGAATAAATATTTTAAATATTTTATTTTTATATTTTTTATCAGCCAACCCATTTAATTAACCAATTAACTCAGATTGAGAATTTTAGTGAGTCAACTTGGATGCGCTAGATTGGCTCATTTTGACTGTTGTGATCACTACAATAAAAATAATTTTTCAACAATTAATAATATAAAAGGTGTCAATAAAATTATTATTAAGAAAATTAACTTTGATATAAAATGATTTGTGATCATATTTATAAGCTTTTATAAATATTCAATACTTGTTAATAAGAGTTTATAAATATTTTTAGTGATAACTTTTTGTCAAACTTATTTTCTTGACAATACTTTTATTAACATCTTTAATATTATTAATTATTGAAAATAGCCATTTTTCTTATATTGAATAAATCTCTAACTAACAGTACAACTTTTTCTCTCGTTACATATGCGCTCTTCTTGTAAACACAAAATCAGTTAAAAAGAGAAGTGCTATTCAACCTGACAAATTGCCAGAATCAAACTTCCCGATTGAAGTGTCAACTAGGTAAGTTTTAAGTATTAGTTATACGTAATTAATTAGTATTGCTACTTTTATATAATCAAGGTTATGCTTTGACTTTTGATTTAATATATTTCAAAAATTTAGGTTTGTACGACATGTGACTCGCTTTTGATTATAAATCATTAGAAGGTAGCTACACTTGGATTTTATATGGATATAAGAGAAATCGCTTTTTCGGTTTGTAGAAATTAAAAGTTTAATTAAAAGATATTCTGTATCGCTTAGCAAAATGTCAGCAAGAAATAAATCCATTTACCATTTCAATTTCATGAAAGAAAATTCTAAATCAGTTTTAAGTTTTTAACTCTTTCTTTTTCTTTAGTCATTGTTCTTTCTCACTCCTTATTGCACTTTTTCAAAGAATAAAATGTGTCACAAATTTTCGCAGCAAAGCCATTTGTGCTATCTCTCGTGGTGGTGCAATTGCCAAGGTAGAGAAACTAGAATCTAGATGCTATCTGGGTTAGGTTTTGGGGGATTATAGATGCCTCAAATTTGAATCGTTAGATGAATCATTGGATCATTTAGCAAAGAAGAGGCAGTAGCTCTGTTGTGTTATTACGAAACTCAAAAGAAATTAATGGGGGGTTTTGGTGTTGGGAAGGGGGTTGGTCGGTGCGTAATTGTAAAATAGTGCCTATGTTGCTAAAATATTTTGATAAACCTATGTTGCTAATATATAAATGCTTAGATTGAAAGAGAACGCAAATTTTAAGGACATAAAAAACTGTATGACATGTCAATGCCACTTAAAAGAGCTAGGTACATCGGCCATGAGATATCCGGGTAAATTTTTTCCTATTTCTTATGTTATTCCTTCTTATCATGTCCTACGAGTTTTTGCTCAAATTGTAATTACGGACTTCCAAAAGCTAGCCAAATTAAATATGCTGCAAATAGTTACGTTGTAGAGTTTTATTTTATAACTTTTGACTTGTTTTTAGAGGGTTTTTGCAGGTAAGTATAGATGATACCGGCATGAAGGAAATCAAATATAGAGAGAAGGGGATGGAGGAAGGGGAGCCGGATAAATTAGAGATCATATAATCATCAAAGAAAAGAAGGAAATGAAGGAAATTAAATGTTGGAAAGTTTCAAACTTTTTTCATTCACCTTAGAACATTCTTAAATTTTCCCTTCCTAGATCGTGTATATATAACAAACTAACAATAACAACCTTTAACTCTAACTACACATGCCTTTCTTGCAAACAACAGGCTAACATATTCCTAGCTGAATGTGTATTCCTTTTTTATCGTGTCCTCCAACAAATCAAATGTTTCAGCAGTTAGATATACATGCAGTTTAATCTTTATGAGCATGCATAGAAGCTTGTACAAAGGTGAGAAGAAAAACTCCTACATATATATAAGGGAGTGGAGTCACACTCTAGAAAACCTTCCCTCAACTCTCTTTCCTAGAAAGACCATTCAGTTAGAAACAAACAGATAAAAGCTCTAATTTACGGCCTTAAACTCCATCTCCATACAAAATCATTGCAGGTACCGGGAGAAAGGATACTAACAATTGGGCAAAAGGGGATGGAGTTGGATGGTTTGATGGGTATGGGTTTGATTTCAATAAACAGAACTTATGGATCAATTCTCGGTTTTGGTTTGATTAAAAGCAAATTAGAGACATAATCTGGGTTTATTGATTTATCTGTTACTGACTTAGATGGAACGTTGTCACAAGCTCAAAAGTCAAAATGCATCGATTTGTAAGGCCAAGGAATCGCATTTTTAAATTTGAAAGCATCGTCGAGGCCTTTTAAGTTAAGCATCCAGTGGGATCGGAGGTGGGTTGCTTTTAACTATAATTTACATCATTTTCCTTGAATGTTGAATAAGAATTAATTGGTCATAGGTCTATTGTGTATAGGGATTTAAAATAGTGAATTGTTTGCATTGAAAAAGCATGCAGAAGTAACAACAATCCTCACAATACATTACAATTTTGAAGTTACGTATACGATAAGTTCTGAACAATAGAACAAGCTTGAATTGCCAACAAGAGATGCCTAGATAATAATAAGTAATCATCGTTACATTACAACACATAGCTGTTTCAAGTTCACACTGTAATTATTTCTAGTAAATCTGAAATGCAAGCCCTTCTTTTTGTGTCACATTTTGATCTAATTACTTGCATAATTAACGAGGCTTAATTATTCTTAGGATGAATGGTGTACCAGGTCTGAAGAAAAGCAAGAAATAATGCTAGTAATGCAGCCAAAAAGGTGATAGGAGACCACGGGGTATTGAAATAAGTACTGTGCAATTGAGCCAACGAAGTCTTCCATTTATTTGTGCAATGCTTTTGTATTTGAAGTTTGACTTCAAAAAGTTCCTTGCTGTAGAGCACGACATCATTGCTCCGTAGGTGGAACATATTACCTGGCAAATTATGGCCCATATCATTAAAGAGTTCGGCCAATTCTTTATCACTCCCGAGAAAGTTTTGGATCACACCAGCTAATCTGAGCTCCTTCACATCCTCGGCATCATCGATCAATGAATCCATAAAGGAAAAGTATAAGCAGCATTCGAAACTGTTGTGAAAATCTGGACACATCTCATATGCAATCACATTATGAAAGAAACATGGTGAGATATCGTTGAAACAAAACTTAGGAGCCTCAATTCTCCACTGAACCAGTGGGAGGTAAAAGAGATGTTTGCCCATTTCCATTCATATATCTTATTTGCCATTACCCGAATTCCTGCTTTTTTAAGATCTCGCATGTTCTTAGATATTAGCCAATGGTGTTCTCGTGGAGCAGAGGGAGTCCTTTGATTGTGTTCATCACCATCTTCTTCTAACGGAGGGGGAGCCCTTCGATTGTGTTCATCGTCATCTTGTTGGTTTCTGGCATTCTTTCCATTTTCCGTATCATCGTTAGCTGTGTCAGCACTGACGTAAATTGAGCGAGCATAATGAAGTAAATGAGTCTGTTTAGGCATATGGAGTGGAACTATTGTCTCTCCAATTCGCTTTGGTTCACCCATGCCTGAAAAATTATACATCAAAAACTCCAAGTCAGCCCCCTTTTCTTTGCTCAGCAGCTCTAGCAGTCTCCTTGGAAGTTGGTTTTCCAGCAATACAGTATCTCGCCAAATATACATTAAAAGTTCAAGTTTTATGTTTAGTGCTTCTGGATGCTGATCGTCAACATATTCCATAAAATGAAGCAAAGAACATCCATCCACAAACAACATCAATGCCAGTTCCTCGTCATTATTAATGTAGCTTTCTATCACATCCTCAGCGAACAGCATCTTCAATTCGCTAATATTGTCTTGTATATTTTTATGAAGAACTTGGAATGCTTCGTTGGGACTTTGATTAGTTCCTTTACCATAGTCTTCAATATACCGGGATGTCCATTGAATTTTGCAATGTTGCCCTAGCTTGAGATTTTCATCTCGGTGATGGATGGGACCAAATGATATCACCTTGGGTGAGCAGTACTTAGCGAAATTGGGATTTTGAAGCAGAAAAGCTGGAACCCTTTGGATCTTGGGACTCAAAATTTGATTCTGTTCTTCAAATTTTCGCTCTACTAGCAGGGCACGCATTTCATCAACGGAAGTATATGATATCTTAGTCATTGTCCAATGGCTAGCGTTTGTCGGGTTTCAAATGCAGCTAATATATCCCTGCAAAACTGTTTTTAAATTAAAATTATTATAAACAAATGTTAGATATATAATCAAATGTTAAGGTCCGCATTATTGTATTATACGGCGGGTAAGAAATATCGTTAGGGTAAGAAGGTAAGAAATATTGAGGTCCGCATTATTGTATTGTCTGAAGGGTAAGATATATAAACAAATTAAACTGATTTAGTATTGATGTATTGTCATGCGAAGGGTAAGAAATATCGTTAGGTGTTCTTCTAGAAGATGTGTCAAGGTTCGCGTTCAACATGTGCTCAACATGTACTCGATTCGTGCTCAAATCACGGACTCAGGAGTTCTAGTAGTCTATTTACACACCCTAAATGATGCTAGGATGCTTTGCCCTTCAAGGTCCTTGCCTCCGACGTGATCGTATCTCGGAGCTCCATGTTGCTCGTCGGGGTGATCTTGGACAAGTCAGGGACCTGATCGTTGTTCTTCCAAGAAGACACCAAGACTCACTTCTTCATAGACCCGGTCTACGATCAAGTTCTGATATCTGGAGATAGGATAGAAATAGTTGCCTCCAACTCGATTACCACATGTCGTATCAGTTGTCGAGTTCCTTTTTCCCTTCCTTCCCAAATACTGTCCATCCAAGGCGGGGGTGTTTGCCTTCTGACATTGAGTTTGGGTTTTGTGATCCCGGAGCAGAGTTGGACTCATGGGAATATTTTCGATGACCGGGGATAAGCCGAGTGGGGTGATCGCGCTTTAGGGCATACAGTTGCCCACTATCCGTTGAGTCCTTATGGGGAATGACGCGCTCATTCTGAGTAAAAATTGCGATCTTTCCAAGGATTGATCATGCTCTTTCCGAAGACGTTCGGCCTTTCCAGCTGTTTGGGGTTCGCGTCTGTTCACCTGATGCGACATTCCTCCTCCCAATGGGGATACAATGCATGGTACTTTAGGCATCACGAGGGTGACTGTAACACTTCCCCTTAGACGTTTTTACCCCTGGCTTCCCTATATAATAGGAGCACCGTTCCTCATTCTCATTCTCCGCCGCAATCCGCCTCGTCTCCCTCGTGTTCCTTCAAAGATCATTGTACTCTTTGTGTTGTTTTTGCGCCGTTCATTGATTTTATTTATCATGATTACCCCTTTGAAGATTGAATTAGCTTTTACATTAGTAAGGTTTAGTGGAAGTATGCCACGAAAACATTGAGATTTCTAAGATACTTCTATATTTGTATTTCATTTTCATCAATGTCAATTTTTCTTTCTCTTTAACTTTTCTGGCTACTGAGATAAATCATTATGATAAGTTTTTACTAGTTTTTAATAATTTTTTTTACATTTTCTTTTTAAATTCCACTAGGCCTGTTCTATATTTATAAGTATATTTTTTTCTTCTCTTTTTGAATTCTTTTTATTTGTATGAAGTGGGGACCATGAATGAGAGGATTGAATAGTTTTTGTTATGCATGAATAGAAAGAGAATAAAGAGCGAGCGAGAATGTTATATGGTTTGAATGAAGAAAGAACTAGGGCTAGAAATGCTAAATTTAATCAATTATTATTGATTTTATAATAAATTTATTAATTTAATAAATAACATTTATTTATTATTAAATTCAATAATTATTATCTATTAAAATAATTTTTTAAATATATAGATGATAAAATCCAAACAATTTAAATTGTTATTAATTATTTTTTTAATTGTACGTCACTCAAAAGATACATAATATTGTATTTGTTTTTTAAAAGTAATCACATTTACTTAAGCTAAAAAAAAATACTAATTTAACAACTCTATCAATTAACTTATCTATACAGCACATGGGAGACTACATTAGTATGTATATGTGTGTGTGTAAATAAAATTTTAGTAAAAATTGATAAAATAGATGATATGAAAATTAATCCATAATAAATTTTAAAAATATGTTATTAAAATAAATTGTATAAGTAATAAATATTTATATAAATTTATATTGATTAAAAAATCTAGCATCTCATGCCTTTACTACTCTATCTTAATATTTTTGAGTAAAGAAATGACTAAAAATTCATATTAAATAAAATTAATTCATTTGAGTTAATATTCTTCAATGATTTTCATGAATAAAATAAAAAATCTAGAAATATTTTAGTAAAATAATAATTGACATCTTATAAGAAAAAAAATAATTCAAATACTCAATAATATAAATACAATATAAACTCTATAATTCACTTGAATGACATCTGCTTGAAAGGTTATAGTAAAATTTCATGGGAAAAAAAAAACGAAACCATCACCTCACCTCCTTTCTTTTTCCTTTATTTTTATTAGGTAACGAAATGTATAGATTCATATAAAAAATTTATCAATAATGAGATGTTTTTAAAAAGATTTTGTTCAAAATTATTGAACACAACAAATAATAATAATAATAATAATTATTATTATTATTATTATTATTATAATTATTATTATTATTATTATTATTATTATTATTATAACACATCAGTTATCCCCATACACTTTCCTTTTTCTTATTGAATAAGAAAGATAGGTGAAAATGTTCATTAAACGAAATAAAAACTTTAAAGTGAAAGATTTTATATATTAATATGGATAAATGACTTTAGTAGAATATGGTTAAAATGGATTAGTGCAAACTTGTCAACACACAATGTACAATATATTGATAAATCAATATAAATTCAAGTTAAACTTAATTGAATTCATAGGTGATTTCATAAGGAAAAAAATTGATTGGTGAAGTCTATCTATAACTAAAGAGAATTATAGAGGACACAAAATTTTAATTTAAAATTTTGTAATTAATATAATTGCTCATTGTAAATACAAGATTAATTAATATTAATAATTTGTTCAGAAGAGGTGATATTTGTCAAACACAATAATATCTTAAAGAGTGCAATTTTGTTTAAATAAAAAAAAATGTAATGTTTTTTAGGAAAACTTGGTGTTACATGAGTGACATATGTCATACATTAAGAGAGACATTAACCAACTTTTATGTATAGTAAGATAGATAGATTGTCCTTAACTGAATTATTGACATTGTGTCAAAATTCCTATGGACATAATTTAGTAAGTCGGAAAAATTATTTCAATGGAATATAATCTGCAAGTGTAAAAAAACACAAAAGGTAAGTATTTATTTTGTTAATTTATATTTAATTTATTATTTATCATCATAGAGATTAGACATCTTTAAGTGTGTATACTTTTGGAAATGAAATATATATGTATGATTGATTTCTCATGATTCATGAGCTTAACACACTGGAAAAAGAAAACTGGCATATATAGCTGTATGGGTACCGATCTCAATTGTGTCACTCTTGACTAGAGTGTTCAAACCTGCGCACTCTTCCTAGCTACCAGGTGAAGAAAGCAAAGCACAGCGACGAGGAGGATTGATGATATTGTCATGAACAGAGCAGTATTGATCCTTGTTCGTAAGGAAGGGGGGTTCGTTGTTGTTATTTCATTGTGGGGTGTTAAGTATGCTGTATATATGTGGTTGTTATATTTCTTCTTTTTAGATTGCATTATTCGCACGTACGTCGTAGTGGGGTATTGATTCTTGCTCTTGTTTGGGTTCATGGTGGTACAAGTTCTGATTCTCCGCTCTGGATTTTGACTCTCATCAAAGTTATTTATTTACTTCTTCTTTGATGTGAGAGGAGACCCTATGGGGCCTAAGATCAGTTTCAAATCTTTTCCTTTTCTACATTAATTGTTGTGATTTGTGTTTATTGGCAAGATGATTAAAATCCTTCATAAATCGTTTTTCCCTCTAAGTTAGGTGATGGTGAGATTTTTGTGTTTCTTTTTTTTTGTGTTGGTGATGTTTTGGTGCTTTTTTTTTTTCTTCGTTACAGATGTTTTGGTGCTTTGCGTGTGTGTGTGATTTTTTTTCTTTTTTTTTTTTCGGCGGGGTAACACCAAAATGGTTGGCAGTTATTGTTGAAAATGTCCGGAAATCTTTTGGCTGATGGTGATGAATGCAGACGGATCAAGGACCAAGTGATGTAGTTTGAGAATAATTTTCATCTTTTTGGCCGATTAATTTACTGGGAATAGATATTGCTACTGCCAAATATCTAATTGTCACTCTCATTTACAATAATTTTAGGTTGTTTTCTTTAGAATGTCTCTATTCTTATATTTAATAAAATAATAGAATAAATATTGATTTATTATCTTATTATTGTTATTAGTTCAATTAAATATAATTTAATTATTTAAGTTATTTAACATTTACTCATAAAAATTTTGATATTTCTCTAATAACGTAATTTACGAAGCTCTCTACTTTATGATAACAAACTGTACAAGATAATCTAATAAAATTCTGAATAAAGTTGATCAACTGCATAAATAGAATTGAATAAAATTAAAAGTCCTTATGAAATATTTGAAAATATACCTATATTTTCCATTGTTATGACCATGTATCAGAAAATATACAAAATTGTTCATAGGACAATCTTTTTTCAGCATATGATAATAAATTTTTGGTTAATATTTTTCAAAGAAATAGTTATTACTATAATATTTAGATTATTATTTATCAAAAGAATTAAAGAAAATATTCAGTATTAAGAACTTAACAATTATATTAAAGAGATGAATTGTTATTAATTTCGGTATCTAAAAAATAATTTCAATATTCCATTAAAATTTTCTCAGAGAAATGTTCATTTTTTATGGGTAAATTTTAAATAATTTAAATAACTAATTTTTTAATTAAAATAATTACAATAATAAATTAAGATAAAATTATGATTAATAAAAAGTAACTAATGTCTATTATTTTGATTAAATATAAGAAGAAGGACATTCTAGATAAATTAACCTAAAATTATTATAAGTGAGGGCGGTAATAGACATTTTGGAGCCTACTTTACTTACTCTTAAATTTATTTTGTTGTTTCCATCTCCACCACATTTTTTCTGCATTTTAGCTCCAACATGCTACTCATAAGGAACAGTTGTAGTGGTTTTTTGCGAAATAATTCAAGAGCATCTACGTAGATGTAAAAATTAGGTGATATAAATTGTAAAGAAAAATATTATATGTACAACATATATCTATAACGAATTTACATAAGAAGAAAGTAAATCAGTTGCTTAGCTCATTTTATTTTATTTTTTTTATTTCTCCAGACCCAAGCTCTTGCTTTTCTTTTTATATTGTAAGAATATTGTAGTAATATGTTGTGCACGTATCATCCGTCAGTTGTGAGAGAACTAAAAGTCAAAAGAATGTACCGTTTCGCTTTACAGTTCAGAATGTCTCTTTCCACTAACCACCAAATTTTGGGAAAAATCTGCACAGAATATTGAAAACCAAAAAAATCAGAGACATATATATAATTAAGAAACAGTAGTGGCCGTATGCGTGCCAATCTAACTCGCCTCTGTGTCACTCTTGAGTCTTGACCAAAGAATTTAAACCTGCACAGTTTTCTACCGAGTTATGGTGAAATCCTTCATAAACGAAGCATGCAAACCAATCTGCCTTGAAATTTGACACAAATAATTTTTATAATAGATAATTATAATTTAATACTTAGATAAAAAAATTATATATTTATATTTTTCAATAATTTTTTATAGAAATTAAATTTAATTGATTAAATAGTTAAATTATGTAATATTATACTGACAATAAAGCATATCAAATTTCAGAAAAAATCAAACAACAATAGATATATATTCTAATTATTAATATTTATTTATATTTTTAAAAATATATTATTTTTCAAAATAAAGTGACATAATGAAATATCATATTATTTTTAAATTATATGTAATTTGATATATTTGTGTTCTACTAGGCGAGAATTTTGAATTCAACAATTGATATATATATATATATATATATATGTGTGTGTGTGTGCGCTATGATCAAGTTACATCAGTATAACTTTAACCAAATGTTACATTGTCCAATGACTTATTATTAGTGTAATTTTTGACAAAATCTACTATTAAATTAGAAACTCACATCATATAGGTTATGCCTATAAAATTTTAAATTAATCTAAAATCATTTGACATAGTTTTTGTATACATCAAAATTAACTTATATGTATGGTTAAAATGATTAAGAATAAGAACTATATGATTATATTGTTATTGATGGTTAATTTTATGAATTTGACACAAATAATTTTTATAATATGTAATTGTAGTTTAACGGTTGAATGAACAGAAAAATCATTTCGTAGGAAATTATAAATAATGTAACTATACTTAAAACTATATTGGTGTAATTTGATCCTAACTAACACACACACACACACACACATATATATATATATATATATATATATATATAGAGAGAGAGAGAGAGAGAGAGAGAGAGAGAGAGGGAAGGAGGGAGAGTCAGAACTAACCAGCTAAAAGGGGCATCGAGGAGGATGAGAGGCTGGGTAGAGAGGGGAGGGAAGGGAGGTGGACAATTTAAATACCAGAACTGGAGCTTCTCTATGTCAATTTTCTCAATTTTCTTTCCCTCAAGAAAGGAATCATCAAAGAAAAAAGAAAGGTATATATAGAGGAAATATAGTGTGTTTGGAGTGTTGACAGTGAACTTAAAATCATAGCAATACGTAGTTATAAATATAGTCACTTTTTTCAGAATTGGTTATATGGGAATTGATTTTAATTTAGATGTGTTTGCTTAAATGTAACTATAAAGTACTGATTCAATTGTAATCATTAAAAAGAGTATAAAATGATCTGTTTATATTATATACCATTCAATATTAAAGGTTAATTTAGTAAAATTATTGTGATTTTCAAATAAATATTTAAAGGTCAACATTTGTTTTTTTTTTAATTACTAGGATTAATCTAGCAGAGAGAGATTTAGGTAGAAATCATAAGATCCCAGATTTAAATTTAATTGCAAACAATGTATGTACCAAAAAAATATATTTTTTGTTTATAATAATCAAATTAAACTGTAAAAAAATATTTTTTGAAAAATTTTTCCAGTATAAATGAAATAAGTTGAAATATTATAATTTATTTTATTTATATTTAAGTTTATCAAACACATATATCAACAATAATTTTAATTAAAAAATATATTTAGCTTGTGATGATCTCATTGTTATCTTAAACGTCCGGTCAATGTTGTACATTTTTCTTAGTAAAATAAAAAATATATATATAATCCTTTAAAATTACACTTTATTTCCTTTAATTTGCAACTCAACACCCGTCTCTCCTCTAACAATAACATTGGTTGATGTTCGAGTTGCACATGACTCATAGTCATATGTGACTCTTAGAATCTCAAACATAAAACTAAACCTGTGATTTATCAAATTTGTCTTTATCATATCATTCCACTTGTATTTTCTCTCTCCTGGTGCTTTAGATAGGAGGAGATAGATGTAATTTTCTACCATTCATAAAATAATGAATCCGTACAATAAACTAAACATGTGATTTTATCAATTTGACCTTATGCGTATCTTTCCACTGTATTTTCCATCTCTCCCTTGTTTTAGGGTTGGTGGAGATAGATGCAATCTATCCTTCATAAAATATTGGATTCTTTCGACAAACTAACAGTACAACTTTCTACACTCATTGCATTTGCCTTTCTTGTAAACATCAAACAAAAATATTTCTTTCGATATTCCTTCTTGTCAGCATGCCCTGCAAGTTTTTGCTCAAATTGTAATTTCGGATTTCTAAAAGCTAAACTAAATTTGCTATAAATAGGTTTTGAGTTTCCTTTTTTTCTGAAAGGAAAAAACTGTTGACTTGTATTTTTGAGTGCTTTTAGAGGTAATTATGGATGCCACCTTAACGGTGAAAGTAGAGAAGGGGTGGAAGGGGAGGTGGACAAATCAAAGATCAAGCGGCGATATGTAATAGAGAGTGAGTAATTTCCTTGATGCCCAGAAATGAATCATCAAAGGAAATGAAGTAAATGAAGGAAATTAAATGTTCGAAAATTTCCATCTTTTTCTCATGCACCTTGAAAACATTCTAAAATTACTTCCCCAAGTGTATATGTAGCAAATGAACATACACTTAGCAACATTTTACTCTCATTACACATTCCTTTCTTGCAAACTGCAAACTAAAATGTTCTTATATTGTAGTATTTATGATCCGTCCAATCCACGAAAATAAAATTTTCAATTATTAATTTTTTAAAATTATAAGTTTCCTATGAAAGACTCCTATAAAAATTAATATAAAATTTATTAAACAATTATTGACCACACCAATGACTACTTAGTTATTTGTGGGCTACCTCATTGCACTGTCCATGAATATATTAGGCCTTAAGTCTATTAAACCAAAAGAACCATTACGAAAATTTCGCGAATCTAAATTTCATTATATGAGAAGCTCCCATATAAGTCCACTGCATTTCCCTCCAGAATTATATAAACTAGAGTTTGTCCCCGTCCCATAGACGGGTGAATATATATATATATATTGTGTGTGTGTATTTTGTGTTAACGATTATTTGATTTTAAAATTTTTTTAATTGCTTTTAACATAATTATTTATTAATTATTCGTTAATAGTCATCAATTGTTATAAAAAAAGGAGACTATTAGTATTGAATTAAAAAAGAGAAGAATCAATAAAATAAATTAAAATACTTTAATATAAATAAAAATATTTAAATCTTTCACAAATAACAAATTCAAAAAACACAACTAAAAAACAATAAACATCTGATATTATATTATAGAAAAAAAATCACTAAATCAAACTACATTTACAAATAGGCTAAATAAAACAAAATAGGTTCGACTGCCCAACACATAAAATGTCCTGATAATTTAGAGACAATATACAAAGCCAGAACTAAAAACTTGCTGGTAACATGTAATAGCTGCCTAATATTTAATAGCTAGATATCAAATTATTCATATATGTTTAAAAATAATAATAATAATAACAACATGTTTACACTATTCCTATCTTTCATTCTCTATCTCATGTGATCTCATTTGTGGAATCAAAGAGTCACCGATGTTCATAACATTCTGGCCACATTGCAAATCCTCCGCATCCCAATCCATCACGGCAACAACTCCTCAACGTCGCCCATCGTGCCCTTGCACCTGAATCCCCTTGCTACACTGTAGTGTGAGAATCCGACAAAAAAGTGAATTCGAATTTCCTTGTTCCTACGCCAAATGTCTCCTGTAATCTTGAATCTGATTGTTTCTTTGCTTAGTTTATTTAAGAGCACAAATGATGTATTTGATTTAGAGGTAAAAGTCCAAATATAAATTATATGAATGAATTTTATATGTAAAATAATATATGAAGTTCAATTATACAAGTTTTATCATTATTTTTACCCTCTAACCAAATATAGCCTAAATACATATGGCCACTCCCATAAAAGTAGCTTTTAGTTGATTTCTTTAAAGTGTCATCTTATTTTCTTTATTAAAATAATAGCTTAACATTAATTACTATTGTCAATTATAATTTTCTGTAATCTTATTATTATTAATGTAATTAATATTTAATTCATTTTCTAAAAAAAATTACTTCTGATCCCATGCTCTAATTTTTATATAGCTGCTAAATTTTACAGTTATATATATTAATTTATTTAATACAATTACCTGAAATCAACGTTTTGTTAATACAACAGTTACATAAAACAATAAAGCACTGCATATTTTCGAAAATACAATAAGTCAAACCAAAAAAACTAAAATAACAACTAATCATAACTTTTCTTTTGGTATACCACCAAATCATAATATACAACACATGTATACAAAAAAATGTAGTAGAAATTAATTTATTGTATTAAATTACCTAATTTTTAAATACAATAAAAAAATAACCATAGTAGTAAAAATTAATTGGTCAATAGTAATACATCCTAATATCATATATTTATTCAATAACTTTTAACTATAGAAACATTTTATGTTAAAAAATAGCTATATATGTTGTACATTATTGTCATTTATTTTTATTCATTAGTTTTTTAAAAAAAGCAGTCAATTTTACATGATTTAAATAATTATTGTATAAAGAAAATTAAAAAATAGATATTTAAACCTAAATAATTGTATTAATTAAATTAATAATCGATACTTAAAATATCAATGACAACATGCAATTTAAAAATGTGAGGTAAACATTAAAAAAATCAATAATTTAACTTATTTTAATTATACTAATAATTAATTAATATTAAATTGTGATTAATAATATTTCTATAGCCCCAGGATTTATAAAATAAAAAAATGGCCTTTTTTTCGTTCAATGCATAAAATAAGAAAAAAATGAAAGAGGATTGGTTTAAGATAATGAGAGAGATCAGACCACAAAAAATAGTGACAATCAGAGAGAGATCGGAAAGAGAGGCTGCAAAGTGACAAACAAAATGTCATTTGTGCATTGCACGACATTATAATAGCAGAAAAGAAATGTAAATTAAAATATAATATAACATATCAACATAACAAAATTACCTCGTTGCCGTGTAAATAGGCGGTAAAGTGAGCCTGAGCCAGTACACAACTTTCATGGCCATTTGGGCCAAGGTTCCTTAGTCTGTGTGTTGGGGACTAAGGTTAGTCCCCTCTTAATGTTACTATCATGTCCCTTTATTCCTTCAAATTTTACATTATAATCTTGTAGTCTTTTCTCCTCGCTTGTTTGGTTCAATGAGTTTGCCGCTCCATTGCTATCTCCACCACCACCATTGTCTTTGCGGCTGTTGTCCCCGTTCCTGTAATACCTCGAGTATATGTGTCTCTAAACGAGTTTGGTACGACCTTAGAGTCTCTTGAGACCCATTTGTGTTACCGAGAAAGCTCCAGATACATGAATGGCTAAGTTATGCAAAAAAAGGTTTTGCTATCACTGTTATAGCAGTCAGGGGGATGGCCTGGCAAAGTTGGGCACTCTATTGACTGCTACAACGGTCTAGAACCGCTATAACAGTTATGTGTTGTTCCACAGGAGATGCCTGAGATGCCTCGACTGCTGTAGCAATTATAGACCACTGTAGCAATGCTACTGATCCCAAAACAGTTCTGAAACGACGTAGTTTCACTTATGAGCTTGTACTCCCATTTTAAAACCCTCAAGCTCGGGCTCCTCCCCCTCCAAACCTAAAACTTAGCCACTATGGTGTACAATTATTGTCATATTTTTGTTATACACCAATCAAATCTCCTCAAGCATGTGTGTTTATGTGTGTGGGGAGAAGGGCAGACGTGTCATATTAGGAGAAAATTTGGATACAACGTGGAATGTGATGAGGATGCTTTCACTTGGAATGGACATAGGGTCTTTGCTACACTCTTCAGTAACGCCTTCTGCAATTACTTACTGTAAAGTCCTATTAATATATCTTGGTAAGGATTTTTCACACATTTAAAATAACAAAAATGACATATTATATATATGTCCTCATCAGAAAAGTATTAGAGATATTTCCAATTTTGTATTATTCCATGAAAACAAATCGTGACACCTTCTGAACCCACACAAATTGACTTAAATCGATATGTAATGTAATCAATTCAAATCAATTTGTGTCAAGCGTCGGTTGTGGCAGAATGTCCCAAAAATCGATTTTGGGTATGAAAGTGTGAGCACTGGACAGTTGCTGTGTAACTTGTTCGCATGGATTTATTGCGTGTCTACAGCTGTCAGCTAAACATAACTCATTGCCAATGCATACGACCATGGACATGTTGTTGCTTTGATTCTTCCTTTTTTTGTTTTATTTATTTGTAAGCATTTTTTCTAATTTTGGAATTCGCATTCTCAGGTAGGAGTTTGCTACACATTTAAATTTGAAAAAAATAGGATATTACATATGTGTCCAGATCTGAAAAGTATTACAGATATATCTTATTTTGTGTTATATAGAAATTGACTTAAATCAATTTCTGTGAAAAATTCAAAAATTGAAATTGTCCGACACAGAAATCGAATTAAATCGATTTCTGCACTGTCATTAATGGTTAGAACTGTAGTGTGCACTCTAAAATTGACAAGTGTGTCACACACTAAATATTTATATAGGACTAATAAATTTAAATTAGTTTTTATGGAATAAATATTATGACAATTATAATTTAAATTTAATTAATCTTATATAGTTAGTTTTCTAGAGTACCCAGGCACGCATCACCAACAATTTGCACCTTAACGAGGGTTTGACATGGAGGTTTTGATGGAGATGAATGCAGAGAGTTCGAATACAAATTGAAATTAAGAGTATAAGAGTCATTTTATGTGTTTTAATTAATTATGTGTAGTTCATGTGCCATGAATAATAAGGATGCTTGTGTAGGTGTTATCTTAAAAAATAGAAGAATTTAAATATAATATCGATGGACTTCTAGGAAGATCAATATAATTTATCAATGAATGGAAAAACACCACCAATCCAAGTAAGAGATTCCTATGTAAATATAATAAGCGACCATCCTTAAATAGTTAAATTACAGCATATAGAGTAATCATATTGAAGTTTAGACTGGAATTTTTTTCCTAATAAATTTAATCGTAAACCTCGCATTGAGACCTTATTTCTTGGGATGTATGGTGTACAAGGTCTGAATAAAAGTGAGAATCAATGCTAACAATGCAGCCAAAAAGGCAATGAAAGACCATGGGGTATTGAAATAAGTATTGCGTGCTTCAGCCAACCATCTCTTCCATCTGTTTCTATAGTGATATTGGATTTCAAGCTTGACATGAACATATTTTTGGCTATAGGCCACGGCATCACTGTCAATGTAATTGAACATAGTAGTTGGCAAATCATTTCCTATTTCATTAATGAATTTGGCCAACTCTTCGTCACTCCCAAGTAAGTTTTGGAAGACACCTGCTAATCTAAGTTCCTTCACATCCTCAGCATCGTCAATCAAGGAATCCATAAAAGAAAAGTATGAGCAGTATCCGAAGTTGTTAGGAAAATTTAGACACATCTCATATGCAATCAGGTTCCGAATGAGATAGACTGAATCATTGTCGAATATATATACATAGGCAGCCTCAATTCTCCGCCAAACCAACCAGAGGTGAAAGTGATGTTAAGCTTATTAAATTCATCTGTTTTGTTTGCCTTCACCTGAATTCCCGCTGCCTTAAGATCCCGTATGTTCTTGTATCTTTGCCAAAAGCGGGATTTGTCTAAGAGAGGGGCAATCTTCTGATTACATTCATCACCATCATTTTTATTTCTTTCATCCGCTCTATTTCCCATGTCAACTTCCTTTGAGCGACAGAAATCAAGTATTGCACGAGTTGGTTTAGGCTCATCTTGGAATATTGTGATTCTTGTTTCTCTAACTTGCTTTATTATGCCATAGCTTAGAAAATTCCACACTAAAGACTTCACGTCAGCCCCCTTGTTTTTGCTTAGCAGCTCCAACACTCTCATTGGAAGTTGGTTTTCCAACAATGTAATATCTCTCCAAGTATACAGCAGTTGGTCAATCTTGAGCTCCAGCGCCTCTGGACGCTGCAAGTTAACCTTGTCCATGTAATAGAGCAAAGAACATCCGTCCACAAACAACATCCAAGTCAGTTCCCTGTCATCGTAGCCCTCAAGCACATCATCACTGAACAGCTTCTTCAATTCCCCAATGTTACCTTGTATACTATCATGCAGGAACTTGGATGCTTCATTGGAGCTTTTTATTTTGTAGACTGTATTCTTCAATATACCGGGATGTCCAGAGACTCTTGTAATGTCGCCCTAATATAAGATTTTCACTTCGGTGATGGATGGGACCGAATGATATCATCTTGGGCAAGCAGTAGCTATAAAAGTCGAGATTTTGTCTCAAAATAGCAGGAACCCTTTGGATCTTAGGACTTGAAACTTGACCAGCTCCTTCAAATGTTCGCCCTGCCGCCATCAGTTTGGCAAGCCTTTCATCTATCTCATCCTTTTTCCAATGCTTAGTTAGGATTTGATGAGTTTCCAAGTGTACACTCAAACAAACAGCTTTCTTTCCTTTCTTTCCTTCGCTCTTTTTTTTTTTTTTTTGCCGTTTCGCCTTTTTTCTCAACCTGTATTACGTAATTCCAATGACTTCTACTGTTCGGTCTTCTTGTCCTTAACATTCACCCTAGGGCCCACAAACCAAAATAAATTAGTAATTGAACATTCAAGAAAGATATAAGTATTAAGATTAAATTATTATAAGCAAATTTCAGAAACTTCCGTTACGGGAAATAACAAATTTCTATATATATTAATCACAATTCTGTAAAAAACTAATATATATATATATATATATATAAATTAAATAAGAACACACATAATTTCATTATTTTGGAGTTTTTTTGTTTTCGTCCCAATGAAATTACTAGTATCCGGACCGTATTATTAGGAAGTTGGCTAGGTGATGCAACTGGATGGAGATTTCTTTTTAAAAGACCTACAAAAGATATAGCTACTTCCATTTTATTATTATTTATTATATTTTTTCTAAAATACCCTTCCTTTAATTTTTTTTATCAACATAATTATTTAACATTAAATAATTATTATCAATTATATTTTGATCTAGATTTATAATTCTCAATTTAAAATAATTTATTTTATATTTGATATTATAAAATTTTATTTTCATGTACAATTAATTTATTTAACAAAATTTATGTGAATTTAAATATCATATTATTTTTAAAATTTTTCTTAATATAACAATTATATAAACATTAAAACAATGGGTATTCAAGCAATGCAAATACTAAATGAATGAACAATATAGACATATTAGTACACTATAATTTATCATCATATATCCAATGTTTTATTTGAATTAAATATTTTTAATGCTGAAAATCTTATTTTGGTGTTTCATTATTTTGCATTCGTAATCTATTTTATAATTTCATAAAACAATTTATCCTTTTTTTTATAAAACACGCTAAATTTTTTATTAAAAAATTGATAAAGTCGTAATTGCAACTGAATTCAAAACTTGTTGCTTTTTATACGAAAAAATAAGTTTAGTGTTTGTTATGATATATTGATTAAGGGAAGGATTATTTGGAAAAAATAAAAGAATAGATCATAAGATAAAAAAAATTAAAATATTCTTGATATAAGCCATTTTAGTATTAAAAACATTAATTTAATATTATATTAGATATAGGATTGATAATTTATATTATACTAATTTTTTTTATTATTTTTGATGAATACTTTTTGTTTACTGTTATTGATTTACTTTTTTTTGAAAAGAATACTTCCTGATTTATCATTGAGATAGTTACAATATTAAGGAAAACTATAAAAATTTGATATTTAAATTCAAATTATTTTTTAAATAAATTAACTGTATATGAATATTATAATTTCAATATAAAAAATTATTTTCTAATTACAATAAAAATTATAAATTGGAATAATATAATTGATAGTAATTATTCAATGTTATATTACTCTGTTGATAAAAAAAAAATGAAAGGAAGAGTATTTTAGAAAGAATACAATAAATAATTGTAAAGTGAGGGTGGTAATAGTCATATACATTGGAGTGGTTAAGATTTAAACCTTAAGATTATAGGTGAATTACACTCACCTCTCATGAGCTTTATGGAAATGCAACTCACGTCTCTTTTAATTATCCAATTTACACTCACCTACTCTACTTATTAAATTTTAAGTATTTATATTACACTCACTCTCTTTATTCATATAATTTTAAAAATTAATCCATAATAAATTTTAAAAATGTATTATTAAAATAAATTTTATGAGTAATAAATATTTATATAAATTTAAATTGATTAGAAAGATCTAGCATCCCATGCCTTTACTAATCTCTCTTAATATTTTTGAGTAAAGAAATGACTAAAAATTCATATTAAATAAAATAAATTCATTTGAGTTAATATTCTTCAATGATTTTCATGAATAAAATAAAAAACCTAGAAATATTTTAGTAAAAGAATAGTTAACATCTTATAAGACAAAAAATAATTCAAATACTTAATAATATAAATACAATATAAATCTCTATAATTCACTTGAATGACATCTGCTTAAAAGGTTCTAGTAAAATTTCATGAAAAAAAAAACTATCACCTCTCCTCCTTTCTTTTTCCTTTATTTTTATTGGGTAAAGAAATGTATAGATTCGTATAAAAAATTTATCAATAATGAGATGTTTTTAAAAAGATTTTGTTAAAAATTATTGAACACAACAAATAAATATAATAATAATAATAAGAAAACACATCAGTTATCCCCATACAGTTTCCTTTTTCTTATTGAACAAAGAAAGATAGCTGAAAATGTTCATTAAACGAAATAAAAACTTTAAAATGAAAGATTTTATATATTAATATGGATAAAGGACTTATAGTAGAATATGATTAAAATGGATTAGTGCAAACTTATCAACACGCAGTGTACAATAGATTGATAAATCAATATAAATTCAAGTTAAACTTAATTGAATTCATAGGTGATTTCATAAGAAAAAAAATTGATTGTTGAAGTCTATCTATAACTAAAGAGAATTGTAGAGGACATATAATTTTAAATTAAAACTTTGTAATTAATATAATTGCTCATAGTAAATATAAGATTAATTAATGTTAATCATTTGTTCAGAAGAGGTGATATTTGTTAAATACAATAGTACCTTAAAGAGTGTAATTTTGTTTATATAAAAAAAGTAATTCTTTTAGAAAAACTTGGTGTTAAATGAGTGACATATGTCATACATTAAGAGAGGCATTAACCAACTTTTATGTATAGTAAGATAGATAGATTGTCCTTAATTGAATTATTGACATTGTGTCAAAATTCCCATCCACATTATTTAGTAAGTCGGAAAAATTATTTCAATGGAATATAATCTGCAAGTGTAAAAAAGCATAAAAGGAAAGTATTTCTTTTGTTAATTTATATTTAATTCATTATTTATCATCATAGAGATTGGACGTCTTTAAGTGTGTATACTTTTGGAAATGAAATATATATGTATGATTGATTTCTCATGATTCATGAGCTTAACACACTGGAAAAAGAAAACTGGCATATATAGCTGTATGGGTACCGATCTCAATTGTGTCACTCTTGACTAGAGTGTTCAAACCTGCGCACTCTTCCTAGCTACCAGGTGAAGAAAGCAAAGCACAGCGAGGAGGAGGAGGATTGATGATATTGTCATGAACAGAGCAGTATTGATCCTTGTTCGTAAGGAAGGGGGGTTCGTTGTTGTTATTTCATTGTGGGGTGTTAAGTATGCTGTATATATGTGGTTGTTATATTTCTTCTTTTTAGATTGCATTATTCGCACGTACGTGGTAAAGGGGTATTGATTCTTGCTCTTGTTTGGGTTCATGGTGGTACAAGTTCTGATTCTCCGCTCTGGATTTTGACTCTCATCAAAGTTATTTATTTACTTCTTCTTTGATGTGAGAGGAGACCCTATGGGGCCTAAGATCAGTTTCAAATCTTTTCCTTTTCTACATTAATTGTTGTGATTTGTGTTTATTGGCAAGATGATTAAAATCCTTCATAAATCGTTTTTCCCTCCAAGTTAGGTGATGGTGAGATTTTTGTGCTTCTTTTTTTTTTTTTGTGGTGGTGGTGTTTTGGTGTTTTGTGCGCGGGTGTGTACGTGTGTGTTTTTTAATATGTCCGGAAGTCTTTTGGCTGATGGTGATGAATGCAGACGGATCAAGGACCAAGTGATGAAGTTTGAGAATAATTTTGGTCTTTTTGGCTGGTTACTTTATTAGGAGCGGATATTGCCACTTTTAAATAATTATTGTCATTTTCACTTATAATGATTTTAGGTTGATTTCTTTAGAATACTCTTATTCTTATATTTAATAAAATAATAGAATAAATATTGATTGATCTTCTTATCATTGTTATTAGTTCAATTAAAAATAATTTAATTTTTTAAGTTATTTAAAATTTATTCATAAAAAAATTGATATTTCTCTCATAACATAATTTACGAAGCTCTCTACTTTATGATAACAAACTGTGCAAGATAATCTAATAAAATTTAAATAAAATTGATCAACTGCATAAATAGAATTGAACAAAATTAAAAGTCCTTATGAAATACTTGAAAATATACATATATTTTCCATTATTATGACCATGTATCAGAAAATATATGAAATTGTTTCATAGGATAATCTTCTTTTTTTCAGCATATGATAATTAATTTTTGGTTAATATTTTTCAAAGAAATAGTTATTACTATAATATTTAGATTATTATTTATCAAAAAAATTAAAGAAAATACTTGGTATTTAGAACTTAACAATTATATTAAAGAGATGAATTGCCATTATTTTTGGTATCTAAAAAATAATTTCAATATTCCATTAAAATTTTCTTAGAGAAATGTTCATTTTTTATGGGTAAATGTTAAATAATTTAAATAACTAATTTTTTTAATTGAAATAATTACAATAACAAATTAAGATAAAATTATGATTAATAAAAAATAACTAATATATATTATTTTGATTAAATATAAGAAGAAGGGCATTCTAGATAAATCAACCTAAAATCATTATAAGTGGGAGTGGTGATAGATATTTTGAAGTGGCTAATTTTGGAGTGGCAATAGCCGCTCGCTACTTCGCTTATTCTTTAATTTATTTTGTTGTTTCCATCTCCACCACATTTTTTTTCTGCATTTTGGCTCCGACATGCTACTCAGAAGGAACAGTTGTAGTGGTTTTTTGCGAAATAATTCAAGAGCATCTACTTAAAGATGTAAAAATACGGCAATATAAATTGTAAAGAAAAATGATACCTGTACAACATATATCTATAACAAATTTACATAAGAAGAAAGCAAATAAGTTGGTTAGGTCATTTTAATTTTTCTTTATTTCTCTAGACCCAAGCTCTTGTTTTTCTTTTTATATTGCAAGAATATTGTAGTAATATATTGTGCAAGTATCATCAGTTTTGAAAGAAATGAAAGTCAAAAGAATGTACCGTTTCACTTTACAGTTCACAATGTCTTTTTCTACTAACCATCAAATTTTTGGGAAAAATCTGCACAGAATATTGAAAACCAAAAAATCAGAGACATAATATATAATTAAGAAACAGTAGTGGCCGTATGCGTGCCAATCTAACTCGCCTCTGTGTCACTCTTGAGTCTTGACCAAAGAATTTAAACTTGCACAGTTTTCTACAGAGTTATGGTGAAATCCTCCACAACGAAGCATGCAAACCAATCTGCCTTGAAATTTGGCGGAAATAATTTTTATAATAGATAATTATAACTTAATACTTAGATAAAAAATTATATATTTACACTTTTCAATAACTCTTTATAAAAATTTAATTTAATTGATTAAATAGTTGAATTATGTGATATTATACTGATAGTAAAGCATACTAAATTTCAGAAAAAATCAAACAACAATAGACATGTATTCTAATTATTAATATTTATTTATATTTTTAAAAATATATTGTTCATCAAATAAAATGACATAATGAAATATCAAAGTTTTTTCAAACTATATATAATTTGATATATTTATTCTACTAGGCAAAAATTACTGAATTCAACAATTGAATTGATAAAATTTTATACCCATGAAAAGTTATCGAAGGGTATAAGTATACCAAGACTTATATTAGGTGTAAACAAATCCTCACCCCTATATATATGTGAGCGTGTGTGTGCGCGCGCGCACACGAGGATCAAGTTACATTATTATAACTTTAACCAAATGTTACACCGTTCAATGACTTATTATTGGTGTAATTTTTGACAAGATTTACTATTGGATTAGAAGCTTACATAATATAAATCCTGCTTATAAAATTTTAAATTAATCTAAAATCATTTGACTATTTTTATGTATATTAAAATTAACTTATATTTATGGCTAAAATGATTAAGAATAAGAACTATATGATTGCATTGTTATTGATGTTTAATTTTATGAATTTGTCACAAGTAATCTTCATAATATGTAATTATAATTTAACGGTTAAATTGATGAAAAAATCATTTCATGGGAAATTATAAGTAGTGTAACTATACTTAAAACTATACTAATGTATCTTGATCCTAATATATATATATATAATAGAGAGAGAGAGAAAGAGGAAGAGTCAGAACTAACCAGCTAAAAGGGGCATCGAGGAGGATGAGAAGCTGGGTAGTGAGGGGAGGGGAGGTGGACAATTTAAATACCAGAACTGAAGCTTCTCTATGTCAAATTTTTCAATTTTCTTTCCCTCAAGAAAGGAATCACCAAAGAAAAAAGAAAGGTATACATAAAGGAAGCTATAGTGTGTTGGGAATATTGACAGTGAAATTAGAATCATATCAATACGTAGTTATAAATATAGTCACTTTTTTCAAAATTGGTCATATGAAAATTGATTTTAATTTAGATATGTTTGCTTAAATGTAACTATAAAGTACTGATTCAATTGTATGAAAAAATATTTTTGTTGATAAATCATTAAAAAGAGTATAAAATGATCTGTTTGTATTATATACCATTCAATATTAAAGGTTAATTTAGTAAAATTATTGTGATTTTCAAACAAATACTTAAAAGTCAACATTTTTTTTTTAATTACTAGGATTAGCCTAGCAAAGAAACAGTAGGGTAGAAAGCATAAGATCCCAGATTTAAATTTAATTGCAAACAATATAAGTACCAAAAAAATATTTTTTGTTTATAATAATCAAATTAATCATTTAAAAAAGTGCTTTTTGAAAAAATTGTTCCAGTATAAATGAAATAAGTTGAAATATTATAATTTATTTTATTTATATTTAAGTTTATCAAACACATATATCAAGAACAATTTTAATTAAAAAATATATTTAGCTTATGATGATCTCATTATTACCTTAAACATCCGGTCAATGTTGTAGATTTTTCTTAGTAAAATAAAAAACTATATAATCCTTTAAAATTACACTTTATTTTCTTTAATTTACAATTCAACGCTCGTCTCTCCTCTAACAATAACATCGGCTGATGTGTTAGTTGCACATGACTCATAGTCATATGTGACTCTTAGAATCTCAAACATAAAAATAAACCTGTGATTTATCAAATTTGTCTTTATCATATCATTCCACTTGTATTTTCTCTCCCCTGGTGCTTTAGATTGGAGGAGATAGATGTAATTTACTACCATTCACAAAATAATGAATCCGTACAGTAAACATGTGATTTTATCAATTTGACCTTATGCGTACCATTCCACCGTATTTTCCATCTCTCCCTTGTTTTAGGGTTGGCGGAGATAGATGCAATCTATCCTTCATAAAATATTGGATTCTTTCGACAAACTAACAGTACAACTTTCTGCACTCATTGCATATGCCTTTCTTGTAGACATCAAACTAAAATATCTCTTTTGTTATTCCTTCTTGTCAGCATGCCTGCAAGTTTTTGCTCGAATTGTAATTTCAGTTTCTAAAAGCTAAACTAAATGTGCTATAAATAGGTTTTGAGTTTCCTTTTTATCTGAAAAGAAAAAACTTTTGACTTGTATTTTTAGGTGCTTTTCGAAGTAATTATGGATGACACCTTAACGGTGAAAGTAGAGAAGGGGTGGAAGGCGAGGTGGACAAATCAAAGATCAAGCAATATGTAATAGAAAGTGAGTAATTTCCTTGATGCCCAGAAATGAATCATCAAAGGAAATGAAGTAAATGAAGGAAATTAAATGTTGGAAAATTTCCATCTTTTTCTCATGCACCTTGAAAACATTATAAAATTACTTCCCCAAGTGTATATGCAACAAATTAACATACACTTACAACGTTTTACTCTCATTACACATTCCTTTCTTGCCAACTGCAAACTAAAATGTTCTTATATTGTAGTATTTATGATCAGTGCAATCCACGAAATTAAAATTTTCAATTATTAATTTTTTTAAAAAAGTATAAGTTTTCTATGAAATACTCCTACAAAAATTAATATAAAATTTATTAAACAATTATTGACCACACCAATGACTATTTGGTTATTTGTGGGCGACCTCATTGTAGTGTCCATGAATATATTAGGCCTTAAATGTAATACCCTAGGTTTTAAATAAATGAGGTAGAAAACTTTCTAATGAGGAAGGGTGCTAGTTATTCTTACATGTCGTTTCGGGTCTTAGATTTCACTAAGTTTGGACTCTACACGTCCTTGGAGAGCTCTGTGATACAGCCATATTCTTGGGATCAAAAGTCTCAATAATTGTTCCTTAGAGGAAAATAAGTTAAAGAGTGATTTTTAATGAATTTTATGAAACCTTTAGCTGCTTCATTTTTAGCCCACAAGTTTAGAAGATCTCAAGGATTCTAGGATTTGAACTAAAACCCAAAATTTGAATTCTAAATTGTTGGGATTTTGATTTTTTGATATTTTATTTGAATTCAAATAGGAGATATTTTCTTATTTACATTTATATTTTAAGGTTAATGGAGAGTAAAATAAATGAGGACATTAACTTAAAATTAAAAAAATATAAATAAGTGTATGCATTCTAGAGACCACCCCAGCAGTCATATGACCACCTAGGTGGTTAACAAAGAGTAAAGTGGTTCGGCAGCTAGAGAGGGGACCGCCCAGGCGGTCATTAACCGCCTAAGCGATCAACAGAGTGATAAAAACCCTCATTTTGAGGTTCCAGACCATTTCTTATGCCCCCTCAACCCCCAAATACCAAAAACTCTCTTCACCCTCTAGACTCCATTTTCTTTAAAATTTTTTAATTCTAACTCCAATCTTTCATTACTAAGGCTTTAAGGTATGTTGTTCTCCTAGTTCTACTCTCTTTTCTCTATTTTCTTCTTGTTATTAGGGTGATATTCTCTATGTTTCTCAAGGAAGAGAAGTCTTCTACCTTATTAGAGATGGGTTTGGAGTATTTAGAGGTTTTAGGGTGATATCACTAATGGTAGAGAGATATAAAGGTATGATTGAAAAAAAATAATTGATAATTAAAAAATAAATTAAATTCAAAAACTTGTTTTAAGTGTTAAAATTATGAAATGAGTAGGGTATAGTTTTTCTATAAATAACACACGGAATACTTTTTATGTAATGAGTCTTAAATATTTGATTAAGAATAAATTTAGTATAAATTAAATTTTAAATTATTATCATATCAAAATCAATCAATTAGCAATTCGTTAACAATTTAACCTACCCATTTTTTTAAAAAAAATATGTTGATTTTAAAACATATTTATTTTGAAAATATTTTCTTTATAATTTTTTATATTCCCTTCATAATGTGAGGCTATTACTAGTTCTTAATTGATCGCTCCTAAAGGAGAGTGACACTAGCAAGTATACTAGGTCGTCACTGTAATAGAGTAAAATAGAGGATTGTCGTACCCACAGGGATAATTCAAGTACCGATTCTAGTTAATTAGATAACAAGTTGAACAATTGAAAAGAGATGATATTAAAAGGAATAATGCTAAAGTGCTAAAACGATGTGAAAATAATATAAGAATAGATGAAATTAAATGCTAGGGTGATTTACTTCAACTATGTGTTAACAAAATGCAACATAATTATTAATGTGCCTTATCCAAATTCAATAAAGTGATGGTAGAAGTCATCATGTCATTAAAAGCCTTTCTCAAGATCATTTAATGCCATCCCAAATAGAGTCAAACACCTAATCTCTTAGCATGCTTAAGTCTGCAAGTAGTTCTCAAACCCTCAATTACCACATGAATCACATTTTCCTATCTCTAGGTGTCATTCAACTCATGGCATTGTATTCATAGGCATGGTTCTTACTCCTTTTCTCATATTTGTAAAAATCCCTATAATCCTAAATTGGTGATCAAGCAATTCAAGATAAATAAACTCAAATACAATACTCACTATCAAATGAGAACAAGACACATTCATTCATATTAGCATAATGTCAAACACAAAGCATCCATGAATCACCCTTAGCAAGGGTTTAGTTACAATTCATTGCAAATGAAATAGAAATAACACAACTAAAAGAGAAATGAGAAGAAGCCATGAACAAGAAAATACACAAGAATTGAAGAACAATCCAAGAGAGACATCTCTCTCAAGTTCTTGAAGTTCCAATCCTTATGCTCCCAAACTCTAGGTCTCTCTTTTTCTAATTTGGTATTCTGATCAATGAATCCCTTTCCAATGTGATTGCCTAGATTTTTGTGCCAATCATGGGCTGCCAGAGTCAGTACAGAGGTGCAATCCACATGTCAGATTCATGCACCCACGCTGTAGCGTGGCTATGGCTACACTGGAGCTCAGCTTAAGTGAAAAGTTTAGAATTGTGACAGCAAGCCATGCTGTAGCATGGCTCCCCATGCTGTAGCGTGGCTTCAGTTTCAGGACCCATGCTCCAGCATGGATTTCTGACATCCTTTCGGCTCTAATTCTTGCTCCTTTGCAATCCTAGCTCAAATGCTTCCTTAATTCTTCTTCCAAAAAGCTACAAAACAATGGAAAACACAACTACAATGCAAGATTCAATGTGAGTATGGTCATGCAAGAATTTAACCTAAATGATATGAAAAGGGAAACGATGAAAACTAAAACTAACTATGAAAATAAACTAAAAGTCCTAAGAAAACTAAAGAAAAACATAACTCCTAAAGGAGTTATTATTAATTTAATTATAGATCATAATTATATTAATATAGGTTCTTTCTTAATGCAAATTAAAATATTTAATGATTGTAATATTTAATTCTTTAATGATTATAATATCTAATTTTATTTCATATGAAAAATAATTAATAAATCAATTATAAATTAAGTTTAAAAAAATCTTTAGACATAAAAATTGAGAGAAGTGAGGCCTTAAATTACTGTATGAATAATATGTAAAGCCTAAATTACCATATGAATGACATGTGTAATAGTTTCATGAAATGAGTCTGAAATATTAGTATAATAGATTTATACAATTAATAAATTTTACACGAAATCTTAATCATTAATAATTTCTAATTATAAATAAGATTATGATAAATCTCTATAATTTTTTTTCTTTTTAAAATCTTCTCCAATTTTTTTAATTTTTTGCAACGCTAACTTTTTTTTTCAAAATTTATCCAAATCTTTTAAAGTATAAAATTATCAAAATTTTCATGAATTGTATAATTGATTTTTTTTTCAAAATCATTCAGATCTTCTAAAATATAAAATTATCAAAATTATTTGCAAGGATTCAGAGGTTATTAAAGGTACAATTTTATGGCTATCCTAGGTGATTTTTATTTTCACTTGCATACATATATAATTTTTTTTATTAAATTGACATAGTTTGTCTTCAAATCATTAAATTAATCTATATATATAATCAAATAATGTAATTACTAACGACACGAAAAATATTCTGTCATGAAATAATTAAATTTATCATAATATTATTGTTAATAAAAAATTTAAATGATATAATCTAGCGTATATATTTTATATCTTTGTTATAATTTATATACTTAATTTTATAAATTTAATATAATAGTATTCAAAAAAAAATCACCACCCACATCAAATATAAAAATTTTAGATGTAAAATTAATACTAAAATAATAAAATTATTTTATCAATATAATTCATGATAATTAAATATATTTGATTAAAGATATCATAATAATTAAAGATATTTAATTAATATAATGCAATCCTATTATTAAATATGGATGATTATTAATGATATGCTAATAATATGTAATAATTATGATTTTATTTTTTCAAAAAAATTAAAAAATAACTTCTTAAAAGAAGTGAGCCCTAAAACATTCTCATTCATGATACGTATAAAATTTTTTCTCAAATGACTCTAAAATATTAGTATTATAGATATAGATTATAGATTATAACATTTTATGGTACAAATATCACTACTCATTTTCAATTTGGATTGGATTTGTTTATTGATTTAGATTGGATTTGAATAACCTTAATATGAAACATAAAGAATCAAATTTAATTAATAAAATAAAATATGAGATCAAATTAAAAAATATAATAATCCTAAGGACCCAAAAAACTAGGTTTTAATCTTTGTCCACTTTTTCTTATCTATTTAAATTTAATTTTGATCCACTATAAATAAAATCGAATAAATATTTTAAATATTTTATTTTTATATTTTTTATCAGCCAACCCATTTAATTAACCAATTAACTCAGATTGAGAATTTTAGTGAGTCAACTTGGATGCGCTAGATTGGCTCATTTTGACTGTTGTGATCACTACAATAAAAATAATTTTTCAACAATTAATAATATAAAAGGTGTCAATAAAATTATTATTAAGAAAATTAACTTTGATATAAAATGATTTGTGATCATATTTATAAGCTTTTATAAATATTCAATACTTGTTAATAAGAGTTTATAAATATTTTTAGTGATAACTTTTTGTCAAACTTATTTTCTTGACAATACTTTTATTAACATCTTTAATATTATTAATTATTGAAAATAGCCATTTTTCTTATATTGAATAAATCTCTAACTAACAGTACAACTTTTTCTCTCGTTACATATGCGCTCTTCTTGTAAACACAAAATCAGTTAAAAAGAGAAGTGCTATTCAACCTGACAAATTGCCAGAATCAAACTTCCCGATTGAAGTGTCAACTAGGTAAGTTTTAAGTATTAGTTATACGTAATTAATTAGTATTGCTACTTTTATATAATCAAGGTTATGCTTTGACTTTTGATTTAATATATTTCAAAAATTTAGGTTTGTACGACATGTGACTCGCTTTTGATTATAAATCATTAGAAGGTAGCTACACTTGGATTTTATATGGATATAAGAGAAATCACTTTTTCGGTTTGTAGAAATTAAAATTTTAATTAAAAGATATTCTGTATCGCTTAGCAAAATGTCAGCAAGAAATAAATCCATTTACCATTTCAATTTCATGAAAGAAAATTCTAAATCAGTTTTAAGTTTTTAACTCTTTCTTTTTCTTTAGTCATTGTTCTTTCTCACTCCTTATTGCACTTTTTCAAAGAATAAAATGTGTCACAAATTTTCGCAGCAAAGCCATTTGTGCTATCTCTCGTGGTGGTGCAATTGCCAAGGTAGAGAAACTAGAATCTAGATGCTATCTGGGTTAGGTTTTGGGGGATTATAGATGCCTCAAATTTGAATCGTTAGATGAATCATTGGATCATTTAGCAAAGAAGAGGCAGTAGCTCTGTTGTGTTATTACGAAACTCAAAAGAAATTAATGGGGGGTTTTGGTGTTGGGAAGGGGGTTGGTCGGTGCGTAATTGTAAAATAGTGCCTATGTTGCTAAAATATTTTGATAAACCTATGTTGCTAATATATAAATGCTTAGATTGAAAGAGAACGCAAATTTTAAGGACATAAAAAACTGTATGACATGTCAATGCCACTTAAAAGAGCTAGGTACATCGGCCATGAGATATCCGGGTAAATTTTTTCCTATTTCTTATGTTATTCCTTCTTATCATGTCCTACGAGTTTTTGCTCAAATTGTAATTACGGACTTCCAAAAGCTAGCCAAATTAAATATGCTGCAAATAGTTACGTTGTAGAGTTTTATTTTATAACTTTTGACTTGTTTTTAGAGGGTTTTTGCAGGTAAGTATAGATGATACCGGCATGAAGGAAATCAAATATAGAGAGAAGGGGATGGAGGAAGGGGAGGTGGACAAATTAGAGATCATATAATCATCAAAGAAAAAGAAGGAAATGAAGGAAATTAAATGTTGGAAAGTTTCAAACTTTTTTTCATTCACCTTAGAACATTCTTAAATTTTCCCTTCCTAGATCGTGTATATATAACAAACTAACAATAACAACCTTTAACTCTAACTACACATGCCTTTCTTGCAAACAACAGGCTAACATATTCCTAGCTAAATATGTATTAGTTTTTTATCGTGTCCTCCAACAGATCAAATGTTTCAGCAGTTAGATATACATGCAGTTTAATCTTTATGAGCATGCATAGAAGCTTGTACAAAGGTGAGAAGAAAAACTCCTACATATATATAAGGGAGTGGAGTCACACTCTAGAAAACCTTCCCTCAACTCTCTTTCCTAGAAAGACCATTCAGTTAGAAACAAACAGATAAAAGCTCTAATTTACGGCCTTAAACTCCATCTCCATACAAAATCGTTACAGGTACCGGGGAGAAAGGACACTAACAAATTGGGCAAAAGGGGAAGGAGTTGGATGGTTTGATGGGTATGGGTTTGATTTCAATAAACAGAACTTATGGATCAATTCTCGGTTTTGGTTTGATTAAAAGCAAATTAGAGACATAATCTGGGTTTATTGATTTATCTGTTACTGATTTAGATGGAACGTTGTCACAAGCTCAAAAGTCAAAATGCATCGATTTGTAAGGCCAAGGAATCGAATTTTTAAATTTGAAAGCATCGTCGAGGCCTTTAAGTTAAGCATCCCGTGGGATCGGAGGAGGGTTGCTTTTAACTATAATTTACATCATTTTCCTTGAATGTTGAATAAGAATTAATTGGTCATAGGTCTATTGTGTATAGGGATTTAAAATAGTGAATTGTTTGCATTGAAAAAGCATGCAGAAGTAACAACAATCCTCACAATACATTACAATTTTGAAGTTACATATATGATAAGTTCTGAACAATAGAACAAGCTTGAATTGCCAACAAGAGATGCCTAGATAATAATAAGTAATCATCGTTACATTACAACACATAGCTGTTTCGAAGTTCACACTGTAATTATTTCTAGTAAATCTGAAATGCAAGCCCTTCTTTTTGTGTCACATTTTGATCTAATTACTTGCATAATTAACGAGGCTTAATTATTCTTAGGATGAATGGTGTACCAGGTCTGAAGAAAAGCAAGAAATAATGCTAGTAATGCAGCCAAAAAGGTGATAGGAGACCACGGGGTATTGAAATAAGTACTGTGCAATTCAGCCAACCAAGTCTTCCATTTATTTGTGCAATGCTTTTGTATTTGAAGTTTGACTTCAAAAAGTTCCTTGCTGTAGAGCACGACATCATTGCTCCGTAGGTGGAACATATTACCTGGCAAATTATGGCCCATATCATTAAAGAGTTCGGCCAATTCTTTATCACTCCCGAGAAAGTTTTGGATCACACCAGCTAATCTGAGCTCCTTCACATCCTCGGCATCATCGATCAATGAATCCATAAAGGAAAAGTATAAGCAGCATTCGAAACTGTTGTGAAAATCTGGACACATCTCATATGCAATCACATTATGAAAGAAACATGGTGAGATATCGTTGAAACAAAACTTGGGGAGCCTCAATTCTCCACTGAACCAGTGGGAGGTAAAAGAGATGTTTGCCCATTTCCATTCATATATCTTATTTGCCATTACCCGAATTCCTGCTTTTTTAAGATCTCGCATGTTCTTAGATATTAGCCAATGGTGTTCTCGTGGAGCAGAGGGAGTCCTTTGATTGTGTTCATCACCATCTTCTTCTAACGGAGGGGGAGCCCTTCGATTGTGTTCATCGTCATCTTGTTGGTTTCTGGCATTCTTTCCATTTTCCGTATCATCGTCAGCTGTGTCAGCACTGACGTAAATTGAGCGAGCATAATGAAGTAAATGAGTCTGTTTAGGCATATGGAGCGGAACTATTGTCTCTCCAATTCGCTTTGGTTCACCCATGCCTGAAAAATTATACATCAAAAACTCCAAGTCAGCCCCCTTTTCTTTGCTCAGCAGCTCTAGCAGTCTCCTTGGAAGTTGGTTTTCCAGCAATACAGTATCTCGCCAAATATACATTAAAAGTTCAAGTTTTATGTTTAGTGCTTCTGGATGCTGATCGTCAACATATTCCATAAAATGAAGCAAAGAACATCCATCCACAAACAACATCAATGCCAGTTCCTCGTCATTATTAATGTAGCTTTCTATCACATCCTCAGCGAACAGCATCTTCAATTCGCTAATATTGTCTTGTATATTTTTATGAAGAACTTGGAATGCTTCGTTGGGACTTTGATTAGTTCCTTTACCATAGTCTTCAATATACCGGGATGTCCATTGAATTTTGCAATGTTGCCCTAGCTTGAGATTTTCATCTCGGTGATGGATGGGACCAAATGATATCACCTTGGGTGAGCAGTACTTAGCGAAATTGGGATTTTGAAGCAGAAAAGCTGGAACCCTTTGGATCTTGGGACTCAAAATTTGATTCTGTTCTTCAAATTTTCGCTCTACTAGCAGGGCACGCATTTCATCAACGGAAGTATATGATATCTTAGTCATTGTCCAATGGCTAGCGTTTGTCGGGTTTCAAATGCAGCTAATATATCCCTGCAAAACTGTTTTTAAATTAAAATTATTATAAACAAATGTTAGATATATAATCAAATGTTAAGGTCCGCATTATTGTATTGTACGGCGGGTAAGAAATATCGTTAGGGTAAGAAGGTAAGAAATATTGAGGTCCGCATTATTGTATTGTACGAAGGGTAAGATATATAAACAAATTAAACTGATTTAGTATTGAGCTGTATTGTACGAAGGGTAAGAAATATCGTTAGGTGTTCTTCTAGAAGATGTGTCAAGGTTCGCGTTCAACATGTGCTCAACATGTACTCGATTCGTGCTCGTCACGGACTCAGGGTTCTAGTAGTCTATTTACACACCCCTAAATGATGCTAGGATGCTGCCCTTCAAGGTCCTTGCCTCCGACGTGATCGTATCTCGGAGCTCCATGTTGCTCGTCGGGGTGATCTTGGACAAGTCCCGAGACCTGATTGTTGTTCTTCCAAGAAGACACCAAGACTCACTTCTTCATAGACCCGGTCTACGATCAAGTTCTGATATCTGGAGATAGGATAGAAATAGTTGCCTCCAACTCGATTACCACATGTCGTATCAGTTGTCGAGTTCCTTTTTCCCTTCCTTCCCAAATACTGTCCATCCAAGGCGGGGGTGTTTGCCTTTTGACATTGAGTTTGGGTTTTGTGATCCTGGAGCAGAGTTGGACTCATGGGAATATTTTCGATGACCGGGGATAAGCCGAGTGGGGTGATCGTGCTTTAGGGCATACAGTTGCCCACTATCCGTTGAGTCCTTATGGGGAATGACGCGCTTATTCTGAGTAAAAATTGTGATCTTTCCAAGAATTGATCATGCTCTTTTCGAAGATGTTCGGCCTTTCCAGCTGTTTGGGGTTCGCGTCTGTTCACCTGATGCGACATTCCTCCTCCCAATGGGGATACAATGCGTGGCACTTTAGGGGAATCCTGAGGCATCACGGGGTGACCATTACACTTCCCCTTAGACATTTTTACCCCTGGCTTCCCTATATAATTGGGGCACCGTTCCTCATTCTCACTTTTCCTATTTCTCTCTCTTCATACATGTTGCTTTGCCTTGTCTCATTCTCCGCCACAATCCGCATCGTCTCCCTCGTGTTCCTTCAAAGATCATTGTACTCTTTGTGCTGTTTTTGCACCGTTCATCGATTTTATTTATCATGATTACCCCTTTGAAGACTGAATTAGCTTTTACATTAGTAAGGTTTAGTGGAAGTATGTCACCAAAACATTGAGATTTCTAAGATACTTCTATATTTGTATTTCACTTTGATCGATGTCAATTTTTCTTTCACTTTAACTTTTCTGGCTAGTGAGATAAATCATTATGATAAGTTTTTACTAGTTTTTAATAAATTTTTTTTACATTTTCTTTTTAAATTCCACTAGGCCTGTTCTATATTTATAAGTATATTTTTTTCTTCTCTTTTTGAATTCTTTTTATTTGTATGAAGTGGGGACCATGAGTGGTTGGATTGAATAGTTTTTGTTATGCATGAATAGAAAGAGAATAAAGAGCGAGCGAGAATGTTATATGGTTTGAATGAAGAAAGAACTAGGGCTGGAAATGCTAAATTTAATCAATTATTATTGATTTTATAATAAATTTATTAATTTAATAAATAACATTTATATATTATTAAATTCAATAATTATTATCTATTAAAATAATTTTTTAAACGTATAGATGATAAAATCCAAACAATTTAAATTGTTATTAATTATTTTTTTAATTGTACATCACTCAAAAGATACATAATATTGTATTCGTTTTTTAAAAGTAATCAAATTTACTTAAGATAAAAAAAAATACTAATTTAACAACTCTATCAATTAACTTATCTATACAGCACATGGGAGACTACATTAGTATGTATATATGTGTGTGTAAATAAAATTTTAGTAAAAATTGATAAAATAGATGATATGAAAATTAATCCATAATAAATTTTAAAAATATGTTATTAAAATAAATTGTATAAGTAATAAATATTTATATTAATTTATATTGATTAAAAAATCTAGCATCTCATGCCTTTACTATTCTATCTTAATATTTTTGAGTAAAGAAATGACTAAAAATTCATATTAAATAAAATTAATTCATTTGAGTTAATATTCTTCAATGATTTTCATGAATAAAATAAAAAATCTAGAAATATTTTAGTAAAATAATAATTGACATCTTATAAGAAAAAAATAATTCAAATACTCAATAATATAAATACAATATAAACTCTATAATTCACTTGAATGACATCTGCTTAAAAGGTTATAGTAAAATTTCATGGGAAAAAAAAAACGAAACCATCACCTCACCTCCTTTCCTTTTCCTTTATTTTTATTAGGTAAAGAAATGTATAGATTCATATAAAAAATTTATCAATAATGAGATGTTTTTAAAAAGATTTTGTTCAAAATTATTGAACACAACAAATAATAATAATAATAATAACAACAACACATCAGTTATCCCCATACACTTTCCTTTTTCTTATTGAATAAAGAAAGATAGCTGAAAATGTTCATTAAACGAAACAAAAACTTTAAAATGAAAGATTTTATATATTAATATGGATAAATGACTTTAGTAGAATATGGTTAAAATGGATTAGTGCAAACTTGTCAACACACAATGTACAATATATTGATAAATCAATATAAATTCAGGTTAAACTTAATTGAAATCATAGGTGATTTTATAAGGAAAAAAATTGATTGGTGAAGTCCATCTATAACTAAAGAGAATTATAGAGGACACAAAATTTTAATTTAAAATTTTGTAATTAATATAATTGCTCATTGTAAATACAAGATTAATTAATATTAATAATTTGTTCAAAAGAGGTGATATTTGTCAAACACAATAGTATCTTAAAGAGTGCAATTTTGTTTAAATAAAAAAAATGTAATGTTTTTAGGAAAACTTGGTGTTACATGAGTGACATATGTCATACATTAAGAGAGGCATTAACCAACTTTTATGTATACTAAGATAGATAGATTGTCCTTAATTGAATTATTGACATTGTGTCAAAATTCCTATGACATTATTTAGTAAGTCGGAAAAGTTATTTCAATGGAATATAATCTGCAAGCGTAAAAAAACACAAAAGGAAAGTATTTCTTTTGTTAATTTATATTTAATTCATTATTTATCATCATATAGATTGGGCGTCTTTAAGTGTGTATACTTTTGGAAATGAAATATATATATGTATGATTGATTCCTCATGATCCATGAGCTTAACACACTGGAAAAAGAAAACTGGCATATATAGCTGTATGGGTACCGATCTCAATTGTGTCACTCTTGACTAGAGTGTTCAAACCTGCGCACTCTTCCTAGCTACCAGGTGAAGAAAGCAAAGCACAGCGACGAGGAGGATTGATGATATTGTCATGAACAGAGCAGTATTGATCCTTGTTCGTAAGGAAGGGGGGTTCGTTGTTGTTATTTCATTGTGGGGTGTTAAGTATGCTGTATATATGTGGTTGTTATATTTCTTCTTTTTAGATTGCATTATTCATAATGTACGTGGTAAAGGGGTATTGATTCTTGCTCTTGTTTGGGTTCATGGTGGTACAAGTTCTGATTCTCCGCTCTGGATTTTGACTCTCATCAAAGTTATTTATTTACTTCTTCTTTGATGTGAGAGGAGACCCTATGGGGCCTAAGATCAGTTTCAAATCTTTTCCTTTTCTACATTAATTGTTGTGATTTGTGTTTATTGGCAAGATGATTAAAATCCTTCATAAATCGTTTTTCCCTCTAAGTTAGGTGATGGTGAGATTTTTGTGTTTCTTTTTTTTTGTGTTGGTGATGTTTTGGTGCTTTTTTTTTTTCTTCGTTACAGATGTTTTGGTGCTTTGCGTGTGTGTGTGATTTTTTTTCTTTTTTTTTTTTCGGTGGGGTAACACCAAAATGGTTGGCAGTTATTGTTGAAAATGTCCGGAAATCTTTTGGCTGATGGTGATGAATGCAGACGGATCAAGGACCAAGTGATGAAGTTTGAGAATAATTTTGGTCTTTTTGGTTGATTACTCTATTAGGAGTGGATATTGCCACTTTTAAATATCTATTGTCATTTCCACTTACAATGATTTTAGGTTGATTTCTTTAGAATACCCTTATTCTTATATTTAATAAAATAATAGAATAAATATTGATTGATCTTCTTATCATTGTTATTAGTTCAATTAAAAATAATTTAATTTTTTAAGTTATTTAAAATTTACTCATAAGAAAATTGATATTTCTCTCATAACATAATTTACGGAGCTCTCTACTTTATGATAACAAACTGTGCAAGATATTCAAAGTGCTTTTTAAATAAAATTGATCAACTGCATAAATAGAATTGAACAAAATTAAAAGTCCTTATGAAATACTTGAAAATATACATATATTTTCCATTATTATGACCATGTATCAGAAAATATATGAAATTGTTTCATTGGATAATCTTCTTTTTTTCAGCATATGATAATTAATTTTTGGTTAATATTTTTCAAAGAAATAGTTATTACTATAATATTTAGATTATTATTTATCAAAAAAATTAAAGAAAATACTTGGTATTTAGAACTTAACAATTATATTAAAGAGATGAATTGCCATTATTTTTGGTATCTAAAAAATAATTTCAATATTCCATTAAAATTTTCTTAGAGAAATGTTCATTTTTTATGGGTAAATGTTAAATAATTTAAATAACTAATTTTTTAATTGAAATAATTACAATAACAAATTAAGATAAAATTATGATTAATAAAAAATAACTAATATATATTATTTTGATTAAATATAAGAAGAAGGGCATTCTAGATAAATCAACCTAAAATCATTATGAGTGGGAGTGGTGATAGATATTTTGAAGTGACTAATTTTGGAGTGGCAATAGCCGCTCGCTACTTCACTTATTCTTTAATTTATTTTGTTGTCTCCATCTCCACCACATTTTTTTTCTGCATTTTGGCCCAACATGCTACTCATAAGGAACAGTTGTAGTGGTTTTTTGCGAAATAATTCAAGAGCATCTACGTAAAGATGTAAAAATACGGCAATATAAATTGTAAAAAAAAAAATGATACCTGTACAACATATATCTATAACAAATTTACATAAGCAGAAAGCAAATAAGTTGGTTAGGTCATTTTAATTTTTTTTTATTTCTCTAGACCCAAGCTCTTGTTTTTCTTTTTATGTTGCAAGAATATTGTAGTAATATATTGTGCAAGTATCATGAGTTGTGAAAGAAATGAAAGTCAAAAGAATGTACCGTTTCACTTTACAGTTCACAATGTCTATTTCTACTAACCACCAAATTTTTGGGAAAAATCTGCACAGAATATTGAAAACCAAAAAATCAGAGACATAATATATAATTAAGAAACAGTAGTGGCCGTATGCGTGCCAATCTAACTCACCTCTGTGTCACTCTTGAGTCTTGACCAAAGAATTTAAACTTGCAGTTTTCTACAAAGTTATGGTGAAATCCTTCATAACGAAGCATGCAAACCAATCTGCCTTGAAATTTGGCAGAAATAATTTTTATAATAGATAATTATAACTTAATATTTAGATAAAAAAATTATATATTTACACTTTTTAATAACTCTTTATAAAAATTAAATTTAATTGATCAAATAGTTAAATTATGTGATATTATACTGATAGTAAAGCATACTAAATTTCAGAAAAAATCAAACAACAATAGACATGTATTCTAATTATTAATATTTATTTATATTTTTAAAAATATATTATTTGTCAAAATAAAATGACATGATGAAATATCAAATCATTTTTAAACTATATGTAATTTGATATATTTGTTCTACTAGGCAAAAATTTTGAATTCAACAATTGAATTAATAAAATTTTATACCCATGAAAAGTTATCAAAGGGTATAAGTATACCAAGACTTACATTAGATGTAAACAAACCCTCACCCCCTATATATATGTGAGTGTGTGTGTGCGCGCACACACGCGAGGATCAAGTTATATTGTTATAATTTTAACCAAATGTTACACTATTCAATGATTATTATTAGTGTAACTTTTGACAAAATTTACTATTGGATTAGAAGCTCACATCATATAAATCATGCTTATAAAATTTCAAATTAATCTAAAATCATTTGATTGTTTTTATGTATATTAAAATTAACTTATATTTATGGCTAAAATGATTAAGAATAAGAATTATATGATTGCATTGTTATTGATGGTTAATTTTATAAATTTGTCACAAATAATCTTCATAACATGTAATTATAATTTAACGGTTAAATTGATGAAAAAATTATTTCATGGAAAATTATAAGTAGTGTAATTATACTTAAAACTATACTAGTGTACCTTGATCCTAATATATATATATATATATAAAATAGAGAGGGAGAGAGAGGAAGAGTCAGAACTAACCAGCTAAAAGGGGCATCGAGGAGGATGAGAGGCTGGGTAGGGAGGGGAGGGGAGGTGGACAATTTAAATACCAGAACTGGAGTTTCTCTATGTCAATTTTTTCAATTTTCTTTCCCTCAAGAGAGGAATCACCAAACAAAAAAGAAAGGTATATATAAAGGAAGCTATAGTGTGTTGGGAATATTGACAGTGAAATTAAAATCATATCAATACGTAGTTATAAATATAGTCACTTTTTTTCAAAATTGGTCATATGAAAATTGATTTTAATTTAGATATGTTTGCTTAAATGTAACTATAAAGTATTGATTCAATTGTATGAAAAAATATTTTTGTTGATAAATAATTAAAAGGAGTATAAAATGATCTGTTTATATTATATACCATTCAATATTAAAGGTTAATTTAGTAAAATTATTGTGATTTTCAAACAAATACTTAAAGGTCAACATTTTTTTTTTAATTACTAGGATTAGTCTAGCAGAGAGAGACTTGGGTAGAAAGCATAGGATCCCAGATTTAAATTTAATTGCAAATAATATAAGTACCAAACAAATATTTTTTGTTTATAATAATCAAATTAAACTTTTAAAAAAGTGCTTTTTGAAAAAATTGTTCCACTATAAATGAAATAAGTTGAAATATTACAATTTATTTTATTTATATTTAAGTTTATCAAACACATATATCAAGAACAATTTTAATTAAAAAATATATTTAGCTTATGATGATCTCATTATTACCTCAAACATCCGGTCAATGTTGTAGATTTTTCATAGTAAAATAAAAAAACTATATAATCCTTTAAGATTACACTTTATTTTCTTTAATTTACAATTCAACACTCGTCTCTCCTCTAACAACAACATTGGCTGATGTGTTAGCTGCACATGAGTCATAGTCATATGTGACTCTTAGATTGGAGGAGATAGATGTAATTTACTACCATTCACAAAATAATGAATCCGTACAATAAACGTGTGATTTTATCAATTTGACCTTATGCGAACCATTCCACTGTATTTTCCATCTCTCCCTTGTTTTAGGGTTGGTGGAGATAGATGCAATCTATCCTTCATAAAATATTGGATTCTTTCGACAAACTAACAGTACAACTTTCTACACTCATTGCATATGCCTTTCTTGTAGACATCAAACTAAAATATTTCTTTTGTTATTCCTTCTTGTCAGCATGCCCTGCAAGTTTTTGCTCGAATTGAAATTTCGGATTTCTAAAAGCTAAACTAAATGTGCTATAAATAGGTTTTGAGTTTCCTTTTTATCTGAAAGGAAAAAACTTTTGAGTTGTATTTTTAAGTGCTTTTAGAAGTAATTATGGATGACACCTTAACGGTGAAAGTAGAGAAGGGGTGGAAGGGGAGGTGGACAAATCAAAGATCAAGCAATATGTAATAGAAAGTGAGTAATTTCCTTGATGCCCAAAAATGAATCGTCAAAGGAAATGAAGTAAATGAAGGAAATTAAATGTTGGAAAATTTCCATCTTTTTCTCATGCACCTTGAAAACATTATAAAATTACTTCTCCAAGTGTATATGCAACAAATTAACATACACTTACAACATTTTACTCTCATTACACATTCCTTTCTTGCAAACTGAAATGTTCTTATATTGTAGTATTTATGATCCGTGCAATCCACGAAATTAAAATTTTCAATTATTAATTTTTTTAAAAAAGTATAAGTTTTCTATGAAATACTCCTACAAAAATTAATATAAAATTTATTAAACAATTATTGACCACACCAATGACTATTTAGTTATTTGTGGGCTACCTCATTGCAATGTCCATGAATATATTAGGCCTTAAATGTAATACCCTAGGTTTTAAATAAATGAGGTAGAAAATTTTCAAATGAGGAAGAGTGTTAGTTACCCGTACTTGTCATTTCGGGTCCTAGATTTCACTAAGTCTAGACTCTACACATCCTTGGAGAGCTCTGTGATAAAGCTATATTTTTGAGTTCAAAAGTCCCAGTAATTGTTCCTTAGAGGAAAATAAGTTAAAGAGTGATTTTTGATGAATTTTATGAAACCTTTAGACGCTTCGTTTTTAGCCCAAGAGTTTAGAAAATCTCAAAGATTACTGGATTTGAACTAAAATCCAAAATTTCAATTTTGAATTGCTGGGATTTGATTTTTTTGATATTTTATTTGAATCCAAATGAGGGATATTTTCTTATTTACATTAACTTAAAATTAATAAATGTAAATAAATATATGCATTTTGGAGACTGCCCCAGCGGTCATATGACCGCCCAGGCGGTTAACAGAGAGTAAGGCAATGCAGCAGTTAGAGAGGGGATCGCTCAGGCAGTCATTAACTGCCTAGGCGGTCAACAGAGTGATAAAAACTCTCATTTCGGGGTTCCAGACCATTTCTTATGCCCCCTCAGCCCCCAAATACCAAAAACTCTCTTCACCCTCTAGACTTCATTTTCTCCCATTTTTTTCAATTCTAACTCCAATATTTCATTCCTAAGGCTTTAAGATATGTTATTCTCTTAGTTCTACTCTCTTTTCTCCATTTCCTTCTTGTTATTAGGTGATATTCTCTATGTTTCTCAAGGAAGAGAAGTCTTCTACCTTATTAGAGATGGTTTGGAGTATTTAGAGGTTTTAGAAGTTGATTTATAGTTCTACTGCTTCTTGATCAGATATTGCTGTCAATTCTACTTTCTATTGTGTTGTTGATCTTAGTTCTTCACTATCCACTCCACTAGGTGAGTGGGTTTGCACTTGTGATCTTTATGTTGTTCATTCGAGTTATTTTCATGAAATTATGATTTTAAGCATGATTTTAGAGATTATTGTACAAGATTTGAGGCTTATGTTGATTTATGAAATTGTGGTTTTCTGAATAGCATGAACTATGTTTTAGAAAACTCATAGGACCATTATTGATAAAATGATTCTATCTAGAGTTGATTTTTTATTGTGATTATTAGAGATCTGTAACTATTAAAACGGTTGTTTATGTTGGATATAGATTATGCAAATGATTCTGGAAAACCTTGATATTTAAGGATTGTTATTATGATTTTAGAATTTTCAAGTTTAAGAAAGAATGTTGTTGAGAAATGATCTAGAAACTCAGACATAAATGGATTCTAGAGCTTGAATCTTCATGAGATTCAAAACAGTTGACGACTACATATTCTGTGGATTGAAATCACAAATATCTTTAGTGGGTGATCCCTTGGATATGATTTCATAGCCATAGTTATGTTAAGGTCAAACTGTCAGAATCAAATAGATTCAGAGCTCATAGAGAACCAAGATGTTTTAAAGGCTTTTCAGATTTACGTAGACTTATTTGATTAGTTAAATGGTTAGAGAAACAGACTGTGTTAACAACAGTTAATCTGTTAACTTTGGTACCAAGCAATCCCGGGTTAGAGTAAACAGAGAAATCTTTGTCACACTAGGAATGGCGAGACGTAACGCCCAGATAAGATTTGAGACTTATAGTAAGAGAGTTTAATAATACACTGGGGACGGTGGTGTGTAACGGCCAGATGTATTGATAAAGTTTTATACAGAAATTTCTGTTTCTCTATCAAGATACTGTGAGTTGATAAATAAGAAAATTGTGATTTTGGTTTCATGGCTAAAGGTATGAAATGTTTTAGAACCTTATCGTTATTATTATCATTATTATTATGATTTTATTGTATTGTTGTCTTGGTATCCCATGAAGGGGGTTATAGGTGGGAATTCATTCACTGAGTTTTGCATAAAACTCACCCTCTCCTTTTTCTTATTTCACAAATAGAACAGCTGTTGCAGATTCTTCTTAATCATCATCCTTTGAGCAGTACTAGAGTTTCAGTGGTGAGCTTCACTTGGGTGAAATCTTTATAGTTTGTCTAGAGTGCTCCAGTATAGATGCAGGCAGGATCTCAGACTATAGAGCATGTTTATGTTTTTGCATATTATAAACTATTTTGAATTGTATTGAAAAGTTTAGTACTTGTGGATAATTCAAGTCAAAGTCATTTTATACTCATATGTTTGTATTATGATTTACAGACATTAGAGTTTAAGTTATGAAATTTTAGTATAGACTAGCATAATTTAATAAACAGGTAAATTGTATATAGGAAATGAAAACGTGTCTTGGATGATTTTATAATCAGCTGTGCATATAGAGAAATCTAGATCACGAGGCTTACGTGAGAATAAGATTTCTCACGTGTCAGTCATGCTCCTAAATCGGGTTGTGACAAGATGGTATCAAAGCATTAGGTTTCCCTATATGGTACTAGAGCAAGTGTCCACAAATGGCATGACATTTATGTGAATGGAACTACGGCTATTCGTACTAACATGATGTTATTTGAGACCTATAGGAAAAGTCAGTCATGTCTGCCTTGAGCAAGCCATTCTGAACTTGTCAAAAATAGTTAGTGAGCTCAACTAACCTAGAGCATATCAATGGGGAGCACAGCCAGGAATGACAAGTTTAGATAGAGGTCAGCTGTGGCCAATATTGGTCAGGGCCACCCATTCTAGTGCCTTCCCCGATATGTCCCACTATCACCCAACTATAAGGTCAAAGCATCACCTATATAGTAGAATGGTTTAGTATATAGACCAGTCTGGTCATACCTAGTTGTTAGACAGGTGAAAATCACTATGGAAATCAGTGTTGTGGGGCATACTTACATGCTACTAATATAGTCAAAAGGGGTGCAAGAGGAATGATGACACATTATCTCAGAAGGTTACAAGTCAAGAAGCAGAGAAACTTTAGACTATAGAGGAAGAGAGTCCATATGAGAGTAACCTAGAGTTAGAGAGTAGGATCCCAATGAGCACACAAATCATGCACATAGACATGTTGTAGAGCTCATCATTTGTTTTTGATGTGTTAATTATTTAAAGAAATCTTTAATGCCATGAACATCAGATGCGTTATATCTCTGATAGTATATTGTTGCATGATTTATGTTTGGGAAACTGTATCTTCACATGATAAGAGTATATAATGCATGTAGAGGATGTTAATGACATGATGTAAAGTGCTTAACTAGTTTGAATATTATTATGATGATGTATGATAAGAGTATGGAAGGCATATGGAACATGTTAGCAACATGATAGGAGTTAGTAGCCCAAATTTTGGACATTCAACTGGACAATCATGTGTTTTGGGTGCATCTATTTACTTTACCTGCTGCTTGTTGTTCTATTCTAAATGTTTTCTTCCTCATGACCAGAATTCACATGAATAGGATAGTAGGAGTTTTCATTGATGCTTGAATAAATGATTTGTCATGTTGACTTATGTCTTCAAAAGAAGTAATAGGACTGCCTGATTGTAGATGTTCGCATGACTAGGCCAAAGAATTATGACATAAGGAAAATATATTAAATTGCAAAGTGATAGGTTCCTTATATTTGGTGTGTGCCATAATGATTGTTGTTGATTTGAAACAGGCACACAAATGGTTAGTAATAGGTTTCGTGAATTATGGATTGAACCAAATGGTATACATGTACAAAATGATATCAGAAATTTTAGCAATGGGATTCTTTGGGATCTCTCAGAAGATGTCATATTTCTATTAACTTGAACAAATTAAAGTACATGGATGGTGTGTCATTGTTTGTTAAACCAAATGGCTTCATACATAAGTGTGAGTCTTTGATCAGCCTTATGAATATAAATAAATTTTCTTTCATATGTGCATGATCTCCGATTCCAAAGTTTTCAAAATACAATTGCAATATGTAGGAATTATACATGATTTAATGGCCATAACTAAGTTACCTTTTTAAAAGCTTACGAATGAATAAGAATTTAAATGAAACCAGACTCTATATTTTGTGAGGTAGTTTGCTTGAAATTGACTATGTATGTGTAGGATTGGAAATATTCAAAAAGGAAAAGATTTTAATCTTGAATGTAGATGCCTTTATGTGAATAAGATTGAGGAGCTTGTATATGAAAGATGCATGTTCTCTTTTTCTAACACATGCATGTGAATTAGAATAATGACATGACATAGATTGCTTAATCAGTTTCGAATGTGCATTGTGATGTTGCATGAGATGAGCTTGGACATTTGTTTGGATCTTTATGTAAATTGGTTGCATCTGATTGCTTTGGCTGCTTTTGTTATCTTTTCTTTCAATTGTATACATGGTGAGGAAAATGTGTTAGTTGCAAGTGTAAGATAACGAATTCCTCATGCTTGATATTTGCTAGAATGAGAGTTATTAAATTGAAGAGTATATATGTATTAGATGATACTTAAAGCTATAGCATTTGGTTTTCCTTGTGTACGTTATGAAGGTCTGCCCTGATTTTTATTGGTTAAATATGTTGTTAAGCATAAGATTTCATAAAGGTGCATACTTATTTTATTATGTATTTTAGAATAATGAACAAGATAATCTCCCTTATCGCATTTATGATCATGAGAGCCCATGCATTGTGGTTTTGAAGTGTTAGGTGTTCCTATTGCATCTAGGTATGATGTATGATTTGATTGCTATGTTTCATGTTTTGTCATATTTATGAGTGCTTGATGCTTTGATAAAAGTTTTGCAGTATTCTGACGAGTTAAGTCTCTATGCTTTTAAAGGAAATTGAAACGAGTTTATAAAATTATGCTATATTACCATGATTGGTTTTCTTAAAATGGAAGAAATAGAAATATGTTTACCTTTAAAAAGTTTCATGCTCAAAGCGAATATTCTGGATGAAGATCAACTATTTTCACAAGTTATAATTTCATTGTGGAATGTTCTCCCTTCTATTAAAACGTGTGTAATGATGTCATTTAAGCTACGTAACATTAATTAGACCATTATATGAAAATATGATAGTTTTGCATGAGTTGGCACTGCAAAAATATGATTAGAGTAACCTGAAAGGGGTAGTTTGAATGTTGAATAAAAATAATTTGCATAATGAAGTTGATAGGCTTAAAAGCAATGAGAAGCATGTTGTTGTCTCAATTGCATGAACTTGCATTATGTGTGAATATGACTGGATTCTTAATTGCATGTTGTCACGATATAATTTGATTGACCTGTATGATGTATGGTTAAGGTGTTGCATAGAAGCATGCTAGAAGTATAGGCACGTGAATGTCTAGCATGACATTCGTGAAGAGAATAAGAAAAAGTTAGAAACTGAGGACTAGGAACCTCTATAGCACTAGTTGATGTCAGACACAAGACAAGAAGAACCAGAGCAAGGCCAAAAATGACCCTTAGCCAAATCCATGAGAGCTCACATGCACACGAGGTGGTAGAACCTAGTTATTCGCCTAGGACTTGCATTATGGAAAGAGCTGTCTTTGAAGGCGAAGTCACCCAGACATGGCAAAAAGTTATACATAGACAGAGAGACGAAATAGCAGCTTTTAAGTTAGTATTATTTCGGAATGTTTTGAGCGATTAGGCTTATTCATGAGACCCATATTGGTCAAGCACTCTACCTCCTTATTCTTTATTTAATCAGTTTAGATTTGGGAACCAAATCTTTTTTAGAAGGGAAAAATGTAATACCCTAAGTTTTAAATAAATGAGGTAGAAAATTTTCAAATGAGGAAGGGTGCTAGTTACCCTTACCTGTCGTTTCGAGTCCTGGATTTCACTAAGTCTAGACCCTACACGTCCTTGGAGGGCTCTGTGATAGAGCCATATTCTTGGGATCAAAAGTCCCGGAAATTTTTCCTTAGAGAAAAATAAGTTAAAGAGTGATTTTTAATTAATTTTATGAAACCTTTAGATGCTTCGTTTTTAGCCCACAAATTTAGAAAATCTCAAAGATTCCCAGATTTGAACTAAAACCCAAAATTTAGATTCTAAATTGTTGGGATTTTGATTTTTTTTTTAATATTTTATTTGAATCCAAATGGGGGGTATTTTAAAACATAAATGTAAATAAGTGTGTGCATTCTAGAGACCACCCCAGCGGTCATATGACTGCCCGGGCGGTTAACAAAGAGTAAGGCAATGCGGCAGCTAGAGAGGGGACCACCCAGGTGGTCATTAACCGCCTAGGCGGTCAACAGAGTGATAAAAACCCTCATTTCTGGGTTCCAGACTATTTCTTACACCCCCTCAGTCCCCAAATACCAAAAACTCTCTTCACCCTCTAGACTCCATTTTCTTCCATTTTTTTAAATTCTAACTCCAATCTTTCATTCCTAAGGTTTTAAGGTATGTTTGTACTCTCTTTTCTCCATTTCCTTCTTGTTTTAGGGTGACTGTGAACACCCGATTTTGTTCGACCCAAAAACAATTTTTTTTCTTTAGTACTGTTACTGTTTGGGTAAGCCCATTTTAGGTTTTTGTTCGATTTTTATTGTACAAAAAAAAAGAGGCCCATCCTGTTTTTTATTTTTTAGAATCCATTGATGTTATTTGTTTTTAGCCCATTTCATTTCAAAAATTAAAAATTATATAGTCCATTTCATTTTTATTTTTATTTTCATTTTATTAAAAAAAACACAAAAAAACAAAAAAAGCAAAACAGCGTATGCAGGAGCGTGCAAGCGTTACAGGAGAAGCTGCACATGTCTTGAACAAAAGACAAGGAACAAACCAAGAAGTCAAGAAGAGCGTGAATCACCAAAAAATACCAGCCAAAATTTCAAAAAGGACGGCACCAGCATCCCTTGAAATCTGCAGAATCACATGCCATGGATGGAAGAATGGTGTATAAATTCAGACAAAGGGGGGGAATTGGAGACAATCTGCTTCCAACGCTAAATTCCTTTTATTACCACTTGTGAAAACCATTTTTGCAATACGCACGAACAAAAGAATCAGCAAGAGTCACAGGTAAACCTTTTTTTTTTCGTTGATTTATTTTCTTTGTGTCTATTCTCAGTATCCACCAAAACCCATACCCTGTTAGCAGCAAAAAAATCAAAACAATGAACAAAATTACAGCCCAATTCCCATTCCATCATCTATCAAGCACAACATAACCATAGAACCACAGATCAAACCAAAAATCCATAATCATTAACAGTTCAGTCCCATTTTTAACAAAAGTCCCAGATCGCAAACAAATATCTTTCAGAAACAAGGTGGGAATAAAAATATAAAAGAGCAGAAGCAAGAACCATGTCACCGCCGGTCACCGGTGTTCCCGCTCCTCCGCCTGCACCTCTGTTGTGCCTCGGTCTTCGCGATGCGAACTAGGCTCCGAGCAGAGCCTAGCGTGAAGTCGCCGTCATCGTGACCCGCAAGTGGAGCCCCGCGCTGAGTTACGCGAATCGCGTCCTCACCTCCGCCATGCACCACCGCCTCCCATCGCTCGATCTTCCTCCGGCGACCTGCTCAGCGCGAACCACCAGGCCGCCGATCTGTTCGCGTCGGCTTGTGCCTCCCTTCCGTTTGGTCTGGCCGGCCGCGAGAGCCCTCGAGCCTCTCGCCAGCGATCCGGCGGCCAGCCCCTCGCGGTGTCTTCCTCCTCTGGTTATGCCGCCGGTTTCCTTACCCCAGATCGGCCTCCTCCTTCCACTTCTCTCCACACCGCCACACCGGGTTCCTCTGCCACCCACGGGTACCGGCATGACCATCGTCTCCGCCTCCCCCTCCCTTTGGTCGTGCACGCGTGCCGGCCTCTACCTCTGCTTCTTTCCTCGCTGGAGCCCCTCGCCGCTTCGCCGTTTGCACAGTGCCTCCACCGCGCTGAAGCCGCGGTGGCATCTGGTTTCTTCTCCACCTTGTGTGGCAACCGCCCTCTTTCCCCTCAATCTCTTACTCTCTTGATTGCCCTCTCTTGCTCCCTCTTTGTATATCTCTCCATTTTGTGATATAAAAATAAAATAAAATAAAAAATAAAATATAAATCTCTGTCTCGAATTTAAAGGGAAATGAAATCCTTCTCCCCTTTGTGTGTGTGTACTCATATCCGAGCATGTGATGTGATGATCTTTCTCCTGAAACTCTCAAACTCACTCAGCCTCTTCTCTCCGTTTATCTCTCTCTGTGTATAATTATTCTTGTCTCTGTGCGTGTACATTTCACGGGTGATTTTGAAATGGCTTTGTGCATAATAACCTCTACCCCACCACCACATCATTTTGTCCATCCTTTCTTTTTACTCTTTTGTTTACCGAAAGAAAAGTATTTTATTCCCACATCATTTTGTCCATCCTTTCTTTTTACTTTTTTTTACCAAAAGAGAAATATTTTATTCCCTCTGTGCATATCTTTCCCTTTGTTTTTGTGTATCTGGCCATCAAAGTCACGAGGATGTTGATTTCTTATTTGCCTTTTTATTATTATTATTTTGCCATCTAGTTTGTATTAGCAAGATTTTGGGCTAGGCTTACTAGTTTGTTTTGATTTTGGTGCCTTAAAAGCCCAACTTTTCCTTTTCTAACAAAAAAAAAAACGTTTGGTTTAATAGGAATTTAAAATGAATTTTTGTTTTATGTCAAAAAAGATAAGAAAATTACTAATAACTAGAATATTCTTTTGAAATAGGATTACTTGAGCCGTGACGGCTTTTCAATCCTATATTTTAGAATATTTTAGCTGTGACAGCTTGATATTCAAAACCCCTTTTAAAAATTAAAAATTAATTAAAACTGAAATATCTTTATAGAACTACGTGACTTTGAATTCTCTATTGCACCAAGGGATACGTAGGAGCAGGCGATTCCGATCCTTGTCAAGTCAAAATTAAATTTTCATAATTCATTTTACTTGTAAATACTTTTCTAATTTTATTTATTTATATCGAGGAATATTCTGTTAAAATGTTAATTTAGCCGCGACGGTTTGTTAACTCAATAACTTGGACATTTGAGCTGTGACAGCTTAATGATCCGAAATTTCCTTGAAATATATTTATTTTCGTTTGTATTTATTTATTTAATTTTTTTTCTTCCTTTTATAAAAAAATACCAAAACTATTTATTTTCTTTCTTTTCTTGATTGTAAATATTTATAAGATTTTTTTTACTTATTTATCAAATATTTTACTTCAAATAAAGGTGTTAATTTAGCCGTGACGGCTTGTTAACTCAAAATTTTGGACATCTGAATTGTGACAGCTTGATGTTTCAAAGCTTTCTTTTTTAAAAAAAAAAAATTAACTTCCTTGTAAATGAATATTCCAAAGGTTATTAATAATTTGCACAAATCAATTATAGGTACCGTCCAAGGACGGGTGTACTAGGGGTGCGTAGGATTAAATGTCTGCCCTTCCCTATGCATAACCGATTCCCGAACTCTAATCTGGTTCCAAAGACCATTTCGTAAAAATAATGGGTTTTCCATGTTTTCCCAATTTCAATAAACTTGGTGGCGACTCCATATTTCAAAAAAAAAAAATTCTTTTTCGCCGTCCCCGTCGCGATCCCGGTTGCGACAGTGACATTCTCTATGCTTCTCAAGGGGGAGAAGTCTTCTACCTTCTTAAAGATGGGTTTGGAGTATTTAGAGGTTTTAGAAGTTGATTTATAGTTCTATTGCTTCTATATCAGATATTGCTGTCAATTCTACTTCCTATTGTGCTGTTGATGTTAGTTCTTCACTATCCACTCCACTAGGTGAGTGGGTTCGCACTTATGATCTTTATATTGTTCGCTAGAGTTATTTTCATGAAATTATGATTTTAAGCATGATTTTAGAGATTATTGTACAAGATTTGAGGTTTATGTTGATTTATGAAATTGTGGTTTTCTGAATAGCATGAACTATGTTTTAGAAAACTCATGGGACCATTATTGATAAAATGATTCTATCTAGAGTTGATTTTTTATTGTGATTATTAGAGATTTATAACTGTTAAAACGGTTGTTTATGTTGGATATGGATTATGCAAATGATTCTGGAAAACCTTGATATTTAAGGATTGTTATTATGATTTTAGAATTTTCAAGTTTACGAAAGAATGTTATTGAGAAATGATCTAGAAACTCAGACATAAATGGATTCTAGAGCTTGAATCTTCATGAGATTCAAAACAATTGACGGCTACATATTTTGTGGATTAAAATCACAAATATCTTCAAAGGATGATCCCTTGGATATGATTTCATGGCCACAGTTATGCTAAAGTCAGACTGTCAAAATCAAATAGATTCAGAGCTCATAGAGAACCAAGATGTTTTAAAGGCTTTCCGGATTTATGTAGACTTATTTGATAAGTTAAATGGTAACTATAAAGAAACAGGCTGTGTGTTAACGGCAGTTAATTTGTTAACCTTGGTACCAAGCAATCCCGGGTTAGAGTAAACAGAGAAATCTTTGTCATACTAGGGACGGCGAGACATAACGCCCATATGTGATTCGAGACTTATACTAAGAGAATTTGATAATACACTGAGGATGGTGATGCGTAACACCCAGATGTATTGATAAAGTTTCATACAGACATTTCTATTTCTCTATCAGGATACTACGAGTTGATAAATAAGAAAATTGTGATTTTGGTTTCATGGCTAAAGGTATGAAATGTTTTAGAACCTTATCGTTATCATTATCATTATTATTATGATTATTATGATTTTATTGTATTGTTGTCTTGGTATCCTATGAAAGGGGTTATAGGTGAGAATTCATTCACTGAGTTTTGTATAAAACTCACCCCTCTCCTTTCTCCTATTTCACAGATAGAACAGCTGCTGCAGATTCTTCTCAGTCATCATCATCTCAGCAGTACTAGAGTTTCAGTGGTGAGCTTCACTTGGGTGAAGTGTTTATAGTTTGTCTAGAGTGCTCTAGGATAGATGTAAGCAGAATCCCGGACTATAGAGCATGTTTATGTTTTTCTATATTATAAACTATTTTGGTTTGTATTGAAAAGTTTAGTACTTGTGGATAATTCAACTCAGAGTAATTGTATACTCATATGTTTGTATTATGATTTACAGACATTAGAGTTTGAGTTATAAAATTTCAGTATAGACTAGCATAATTTAATAAACATGTAAATTGTATATAGAAAATGAAAACGTGTTTTGGATGATTTTATAATCAGCTGTGCATATAGAGAAATCCAGATCACAAGACTTACATGAGAGTGAGATTTCTCACGTACCGGTCATGCTCCTAAATCGGGTCGTGACATTAAATCTATTAAACCAAAAGAACCATTATGAAAATTTCGTGAATCTAAATTTCATTATATGAGAAGCTCCCATATATAAGTCTACTGCATCTCCCTCCAGAATTATATAAACTAGAGTTTGCTGGTGACGATATATATATATATATATATATATATATATATATATATATATATATATATATATATATATATATATATATATATATATATATATATATATATATATATATTAACAATTATTTGATTTTAAAATTTTTAATTGCTTTTAACATAATTATTTATTAATTATTCGTTAATAGTCATCAATTGTTATTAAAAAGGAGACTATTAGTATTGAATTAAAAAAGAGAAGAATCAATAAAATAAATTAAAATACTCTAATATAAATAAGAATGTTTAAATCTTTCACAAATAACAAATTCAAAAAACACAACTAAAAAACAATAAACATCTGATATTATGTTATAGAAAAAATTACTAAATCAAACAACATTTACAAATAAGCTAAATAAAACAAAATAGTGTGAGAATCCGACAGAAAAGTGACCTTGAATTTCCTTGTTCCTACCCCAAATGTCTCCTGTAATCTTGAATCTGATTGTTTCTTTGCTTAGTTTATTTAAGAGCACAAATGATGTATTTGATTCAGAGGTAAAGTCCAAATACAAATTATATAAATAAATTTTATATGTAAAATAAGATATGAAACTCAACTATATGAGTTATTGTCATTTTTACCCCAACCAAATATACCCTAGATATATATGGTCACTCCCATAAAAGTTGCTTTTATTTGATTTGTTTAAAGTTTCATCTTATTTTCTTTATTAAAATAATAGCTTAACATTAATTACTATTGTCAATTATAATTTTATGTAATCTTATTATTATTAATGTAAGTATTATTTAATTCATTTTCTAAAAAAAATTACCTCTGATCCCATGCTCTAATTTTTATATAGCTGCTAAATTTTACAATTATATATATTAATTTATTTAATACAATTATTTGAAATCAACGTTTTGTTAATATACAACAGTTAGATAAACAATATAGCACTGCATATTTTTGAAAATACAATAAGTCAAACCAAAAAAACTAAAATAACAACTAATCATGATTTTTCTTTTTGTATACTACCAAATCATAATATACAACACATATATACAAAAAAATGTAGTAGAAATTAATTTATTGTATTAAATTGCCTAATTTTTTAAATACAATTAAAAAATAACTATAGTAGTAAAAATTAATTCGTCAATAGTAATACATCCTAATATCATATGTTTATTCAATAACTTTTAACTATAGAAACATTTTATGCTAAAAAATAGCTATATATGTTGTACAGTATTACAACTTATTAGTATATATATCTTTATTGTCATTTATTTTTATTCATTAGTTTTTTAAAAAAAAGCAGTCAATTTTACATGATTTAAATAATTATTGTATGAATAAAATTAAAAATAGATATTAAAAAATAAATATTTAAATCTAAATAATTGTATTAAATAAATTAATAATCGATCAATGACAACATGCAATTTAAAAAGGTGAGGTAAACATTAAACAACATCAATAATTTAACTTATTTTAATTATACTAATAATTAATTAATATTAAATTGTGATTAATAATATTTCCATAGCCCCATGGACTATTTTTTTTTTCGTTGAATGCATAAAACAAGAAAAAATGAAAGAGGATTGGTTTAAGATAATGAGAGAGATCAGACCACAAAAAATAGTAACAATGAGAGAGAGATATCAGAAAGAGAGGTTGTAAAATGACATACAAAATGTCATTCGTGCATTGCGTGACGTTATAATAGCAGAAAAGAAATGTAAATTAAAATATGATATAACATATCAACATAGCAAAATTACCTTGTTGCCGTGTAAATAGGCGGAAAAGTGAGCCTAAGCCAGTACACAGCTTTCATGGCCATTTGGGCCAAGGATTCCTTAGTGACTAAGGTCAGTCCCCTCTTGATGTTACTATCTTGTCCCTTGATTCCTTCAAATTTTACATTACAATCTTGTATTCTTATCTCCTCATCTGTTTGGTTCAATGAGTCTGTTGCTCCATTGCTATCTCCACCGCCACCATTGTCTTTGCCGCTGTCGTCCCCGCTCCTATAATACCTCGAGTATATGTGTCTCTAGATGAGTTTAGTACGACCTTAGGGTTTCTTGGGATCCACTCGTGTTGCCGGGAAAGCTCCAGATACATAAATGGCTAAGTTATGCAGAAACAGGTTTTGTTGTCACTGTTATAGTGGCCAGGGATGGGCTGGTAGAGTTGGGCACTCTACCAACCATTACAGCGGTCCAAGACCACTTCAACAGTTATGTGTTGTTCCACAGGAAATGCCTGGGACGCCTTGACTGCTATAGCGATTTTAGACCATTGGAGCAGTGCTGCTGATCCAAAATTGTTCTGAAACGACCTAGTTTCACTTATGAGCTCTTACCTCTATTTAAACCCCCCCCCCCCCCCCCCCCGCGGAAACATAAAACTTAGCCCCTATGGTGTACAATTATTGTCATACTATTGTTATACACCAATCAGATCTCCTTAAGCATGTGTGTGGGGGGAAGGTAGATGTGTCATATTAGGAGAAAATTTGGATACAACGTGGAATGTGATGAGGATGCTTTCACTTGGAAGGGACACAGGGTCATTGTTGCACTCTTCAGTAATGTCTTCCGCAACTACTTACTGCAAAGTCCTATACATACATCTTGGTAAGGATTTTTCACACATCTAAAATAAAAAAAAAATGACATATTATGTACATGCCATCATCAGAAAAGTATTACACGTATATCTTGTTTTGTATTATTCTGTGTAAACAAATCGTGACACTTGTTGAACCCACACAAATCGACTTAAATCGATGTATAGTGTAATCAATTTAAATTGATTTGTGTCGAGCGTCAATTGTGGCAGACTGTCCTCAAAATAGATTTAAATCGATTTTGGGTATAAAATTGTGAGCACTGGATAGTTGCCGTGTAACTTGTTCGCATGGATTTATTGCATGCCTACAGCTGTCAGCTAAACATTTCTCATTGCCAATGCATACGACCATGGACATGTTGTTGCTTTGATTCTTCTTGTTTTTTGTTTTATTTATTTGTAAGCATTTTTTCTAATTTTGGAATTCGCATTCTCAGATAGGAGTTTTCTACACATTTAAATTTTAAAAAATAGGATATTACATGTGTCCAGATCTAAAAAATATTACAGATATATCTTATTTTGTATTATATAGAAATCGACTAAAATCAATTTCTGTGAAAAGTTCAAAATTTGAAATTGTCCAACATAGAAATCGAATTAAATCAATTTCCGTACTGTCATCAACAGTCAGAACTATAGTGTGCACTCTAAAATCGACAAGTGTGTCACACACTAAATATTTATATAGGACTAATAAATTTAAATTAGTTTTTATAGAATAAATATGATCACAATTATAATTTAAATTTAATTAGTCTTATAGTTAGTTTTCTAGAGTGCCCAGGCACCCATCACCAACAATTTGCACCTTAACGAGGGTTTGACATGGAGGGTTTTGATGGAGATGAATGCAGAGAATTTGAATACAAATTAAAATTAAGAGTATAAGAGTCATTTTATGTGTTTTAATTAATTACGTGTAGTTCATGTGCCATGAATAATAAGGATGCTTATGTAGGTGTTATCTTAAAAAATAGAAGAATTTAAATATAATATCAATGGACTTCTAGGAAAATCAATATAATTTGCCGATGAATGAAAAAACACCAATCCAAGTAAGAGATTTCTATATAAATATAATAAGCGACCATTCTTAAATAATTAAATTATAGCATATAGAGTGGTCATATTGAAGTTCACATTGGAATTTTTTTTCCTAATAAATTTAATCGCAAACCTCGCATTGAGACCTTATTTCTTGGGATGTATGGTGTACAAGGTCTGAATAAAAGTGAGAATCAATGCTAACAATGCAGCCAAAAAGGCAATGAAAGACCATGGGGTGTTGAAATAAGTATTGCGTGCATCAGCCAACCACCTCTTCCATCTTGTTCTATAGTGATTTTGGATCTGAAGTTTGACATGATTATAATTTTGGCTATAAGCCACGGCATCACTGTTGAAGTAATTGAATAAATTAGTTGGCAAGTCATTTCCTATTTCATTAATGAATTTGGCCAACTCTTTGTCACTCCCAAGTAAGTTTTGGAAGACACCAGCTAATCTAAGTTCCTTCACGTCCTCGGCATCATCAATCAAGGAATCCATAAAAGAAAGGTATGAGCAGTATCCGAAGTTGTTAGGAAAATCTGGACACATCTCATATGCAATCAGGTTCCGAATGAGATAGACTGAATCATTGTCGAATATTTATATAGGCAGCCTCAATTCTCCGCCAAACCACCCGGAGGTGAAAGTGATGTTATGCGTATTAAGCTGATCTGTTTTGTTTGCCTTCACCTGAATTCCTGCTGCCTTAAGATCCCGTATGTTCTTGTATCTTTGCCAAAACTGGGATATGTCTGGGAAAGGGGTAATCTTCTGATTTCTGTCATCCGCTCTATCGTCCATGTCAACTTCCACTGAGCGATAAGAATCAAGTATTGTATGAGTTGGTTTAGGCTTATCTTGGAATATTGTGATTCTTGTTTCTCCAGCTTGCTTTGTTAAGCCCATGGTTAGAAAATTCGACACTAAAGACTCCACGTCAGCCCCCTCGTTTTTGCTTAGCAGCTCCAACACTCTCATTGGAAGTTGGTTTTCCAACAATGTAATATCTCTCCAAGTATACATCCGTCCAGTTGGTCAAGCTTGAGCTCCAGCGCCTCCGGACGCCGCATGTCAACCTTGTCCATGTAATAGAGCAAAGAACATCCAAGTCAGTTCTCTGTCATCGTAGCCAAGCACATCATCACTGAACAGCTTCTTCAATTCCCCAATGTTACCGTGTATACTATCATGCAGGAACTTGGATGCATCATTGGAGCTTTTTTCATTTTGTAGACTGTATTCTTCAATATACCGGGATGTCCGAAGACTCTTGTAATGTCGCCCTAGTTTAAGATTTTCACTTCGGTGATGGATGGGACCAAATGATATCATCTTGGGTGAGCAGTACCTATAAAAGTCGGGATTTTGTCTCAAAAAAGCAGGAACCCTTTGGATCTTAGGACTTGAAACTTGACCAGCTCCTTCAAATGTTTGCCCTGCCGTCATCAGTTCGGCAAGCCTTTCATCTATCTCATCCATTTTCCAATGCTTAGTTAGAATTTGATGAGTTTCCAAGTGTACACTCAAACAAACAGCTTTCCTTCCTTTCTTTCCTTCGCTTTTTTTTTTTTAGAGCCGTTTCAACTTTTTTCTCAACCTACATTGCGTAATTCCAATGACTTCTACTGTTCGGTCTTCCTTGTCCTTAAAATTCACCATAGGGCCACAAAACCAAAATAAATTAGTAATTAAATATTCAAGAAAGATATAAGTATTAAGATTAAATTATTATAAACAAATTTCAGAAACTTGCGTTATAGGAAATAACAAATTTCTATATATATTAATCACAATTCTGTAAAAAACGGGAAATGTACGTAAATAAAACCAAAAAAATACAATATTACACACTTCCCTAATACTCAAACAGTTACAGATATGTCCTCTTCTGTGTTGAATAGAAGTCGATTAAACACGGTTTCTTTATAGTGGAAATGCACATCACCGAAGTCGATTAAAAGTGACTTCAGGACCTGTCACATCAACTCAGAGCAACATGCATGCATCAAAGGAAAGTCGCCCTCAATCAACTTCTCACTCTAGCTCCTGCGCTGGATAAAGATGGCAGGCTCTCGGTTGAAGTCGACTTCCATGCAGCTTCAAAGTCGATTGGAGTCGACTTTCTATTGTTCCTCTGCTACGCTTAGAAGTTGCAGTGACCCGGGTTGAGTCGACTTCTACCTTGTGTGCTTCTACATAAATAGAGACAATTCATCACGAAAATGGGAGAAGGCTAAGTGAGTAGCAGCGGCTGTGTGGGAAGGAAGCAGCAGCGGGAGCAGGGAAGAGGAGGGAGGAAAGAGAAAGGAGAGAGTTACATGGCAATGGATCTTTATCATCTAAATAATGTGGATCATATTGCAGACAGACTGGAAGTACAAGTAATTTAATTTAATTTATTATTTATTGATACTGTATTTTAATTTTTTTAATTTACTATAGTACAATTTGTAATATTAACATATAATTTATTGCATTACGGTGTTAATTTTACATATTGTTTTGGAAAATTCGTATATGTTAATTTGCTTAGGCAGCGTGTTTTAGTTTAGGCAATTTAGTGTAATTTATTAAGAGAATATATTGTTTAAATTTATTATTAGCATTGTATATTATTTTAGAATTTGTATTCTAAGTAGAATATGCAATTTAATTTATATGGTAACATTTAGTTTAAGGTTTAATATGTGATTTTATTTGTTATAGTGAAGTATTGCAAAGAATTCAAGTTTTAGAAAATTAGTGGGCATTTAACTTAATTTTAACTGGCTAATTTTGATAAAATAATTTGATTTTAGTTTTTATTTTTTTTATTCACGAGGCAAAAAAATAGTTAACTTAAGTAGAAGTTAGTAATATTTTAAGAAAATATTAAAATATTATATAATAATACCAGTTAAAATTTTATTTTATTTTATTATTAAATTTTATTAGAATTTAAGTTAAATGAATAGTGACATGTAGTTTAATTTTTTTTAATGTGTTATTTAATTTGTTATAATGAATTGGAAGTATTCAAGTTTTAGAAAACTGGTGGGCATTTAGCTTAATTTTAATTGGCTGATTTTGATAAGATAATTTATTTTAGTTTTGTTAATTTTATTTACTAGGCATAAAAAATAATTACAATTTTAGAATGGAACATTAACTTTTTGTGTAAAAAGATATTGTTAGTCAATGTGGCTTAGATGTAGTTTTGACATTTTGTACATTTTTACTTTATTTTGCAAAATTTAAGATCATGTTATGTTATATGTGTGATACAGGATACACGTATTTTGAAAACAAGACGGTATAATTTGATGGTGCCACCAGACCCACGGATGGAACTGTTCCTTAAACAAGCTGGTTTGTGATATATCGCACAGATGGTTCTAGTATTTGATTACGATAGGACACTTACAAGTGCACTTGTGGAGCGTTGGAGGCCTGAGTTTCACACTTTTCATCTTCCGTACGGAGAGTGCACTATCACACTAGAGGATGTGGTGTTTCAACTGGGTCTGTGTATGGATGGACCGCCTGTTAGTGGATGCATTGGTAAATGAGAGAAATTTTATGACCGAGATATATGGTCAATGTGTGCAAATCTACTTGATGCTATTCTAGAGGATAAGGACAAAAAGGGATTTTCAGTTAATTACGCTAGTTTACAGATACATTTGGGTCATTGCCACAGAATGCTAATTCGCAGACCATTATTCATTACACCAGAGTTTTCAGTATGATTTTATTTGGTGGGGTCCTATTCCCAGATAAATCAGGTTTAGGATTCACATGAAGTGGCTCCCTTTTCTTATTGATTTTGATGAAACAGTGGAATATAGTTGGGGGTTACAGTTCTAGGTTTTCTTTACCGTGAGCTTTGCTACGCAGTGAAATATAATGTCACTGACATTGCGGGTTATTTAGCCCTTCTACAGTCCTGGGCATGGTACAAAATGCCCCAATTTGAGCCAAGACAGCACCATGCACTCACATTTCCACTTGCACTGAGGTACCCTAAGAAGTATACATTTTAGTTTTCTTATTTGATTGCATGTATAAATTGTGATCATGAAAAGTAACTACATATACCTTTTTCCAAATGGAGTCGATTTAGGACCTCGACAAGCTCAGACTCAGTTCAATTGTTGCGTTATAGGGAGTGTAACACCCCGATTTTTCTGTCTGAGGGAAATGACCAAAATGCCCCTGAGGTCATTTCCTGATCCGAATTCGAGGGTAACCAACTCGATCGTCCTCGAAGGGTCAACTCAATGTTTGAAGGGGATTGAATGGCCTTTGAATGCTTCCGGAAGCGAAAATCTCGTTTTCCGCAATTTCGAATCGAAATGACCAAAATACCCCTATAGCGTTTTTACACAGGTAGAAGTGCCATTTGAGCCCAAAACTTTTCCCAGAGGTTTAAAAACACGTTTTCATGTGTCTAGAGGTCTCTGTTCAAGTCCCGGGGGTCCCAGGCAGTTTTGTACAAAATTACGATTTTGCCCATAGAATAGTATTTTTACGCCTAATAACGTAATTAAGCTAACCTAAGCAATATTAGGCTCTAATCGAAGGTTAATTAATTTTCCTAATTAATCTAGAGTCAAAATAATTTATTAAAGTTAATTAGAACCTAAAATTGCTTAGATTAAACTTAAATCCCTTTTTTAGAACTCAAGATTCCTAGTCTTGGAATCTTGAATAGTATTTTCTCTCTCCAATCCCTTAAATCAAGGAATTGTGTCTAGAATTGTTTATGCACTAAAATGAATTTACAACTCACTAATGATGCAAGAACACTCTAATTATGTCTTGCCAACCTTAATTACCCATTTCCTCACCTAAACACTTTCTTACAAATTCCTAATCTTAAGCATAATCAAAGATACACCTAAACACAACTCTAAACCACAATTAAAATGCAAACTAATCCTCCCCCAAATCTGATGCACATGGCCGAAACTCCCCCCCCCCATTTGACCACATGTTGAATTTTTTTCTCACTCAAAGAACCATGCCTTGAACCATACCTCACCATACTTGAGCCCATGCTTGACCATGCTTCCACCATGCTTTGAACCATGCCTTGTAAGAGATATTTTTCTCTCCCATTCTGCACTCCTCATGGCCGAAGCTTCATCAGCCCATTCACACCCTCCATTTGCTTCATTTCTCTATAAATAGATGGCCTTGGGAAGCTTGCACCACTTTTAGATCATTTGCTAAGTTTAGAAGCACTCAAGCTTTTCTTTTTCTCTCAAAGTTCAAGTGTTCTTCAAGTTCTTCACCTTCTTCATCTTCTTCTTCCATCTTCAAGATCATCACACCAAGTAGGGATTTTCTTTCAAGTACTTCTTTCTTTAAAGTTCTTGTTCTAGCTTTATGTTCATAATTTCTCTTGGTTCTTTTTAGAACTTCTTTTCTTCTCCTTTTTCTTTCTCATTTTCGACCATGGGCCTTGAAGTTCAAAGAAATGAGAGCTTGATGATGAGAGTTTCATGATGATGTTCATCACTTGAAACAAACTCTAGAGCTTGATCTTTGTTCTTGAGTAAAAATGTTTCTAGTTCTTCCTTTCTTGAACTCTTGAGAACTTTAGCTTTGATGGTGTTTTAAAATGGTTCTATGAACTTAATGATGAGGATTCATGGTGTTGGTGTTAATATATCACCAAGATCATGGACTCTAGAGTTTTCAAATATTCCTTTTCTTGCCTAGAATGTTTCGGCCATTTCCTTTTCTTCTACATGCTCAATGTTTTGATTTTCTAAAACTGTTGTCTTGAGTTCTAGGAACTCTAAGCTTTACTTAACCTTGGTTGGATAAGTTTGGGTTGAGGATTGAGTTCCTTTAAAGTCTTGTTAGGAGCTCTAGAAAGATAAAATGAACTTGCATAATTTATTTTATGCTTGCATTTATGTTTACATTCTTACTATGCACCTTTACTTTCAAGCTATCACCTAAGAACATAAAAGATTAAAATGGAACTTGCATCATCACTTAATTTAATTCTCAAAGCCTTTCTATTTCGGCCTTAAAGTCGATTGTTGCTGGGCCTAAAGCACTAAAATAAAGAATTGAACTTGCATTATCACCTAATTAATTTCTTGAATGCCTTTCTATTTCGGCCTTAAAGTCGATTGTTGTTGGGCCAAGAGCACTAAAATAAAGAATTGAACCTTGCATATTTACTTTCAAGCTTGCACGTTTAAGTTTATGCCTCGCATATTTACCTTCAAGCTTGCACGTTTAAGTTTATGCCTTGCATATTTAATTTAAGTCATCACTTTATTTTGTAAGCAAGATTAAAAATGAAAAGCATGAGCACGTTTATTTTATGTCATAACTTAAGAACCTAGAGCTCAAAGACTTACCCATTTCATTTCAAGTTAAAGTTTAATGTGAATGCATTCTTTGAATGCATGTTTTCGGTCAAGTAGTGATGATGGACTTGCAATGAATTTTCATCTAGCTACAAGGACCAATAGTCTATGTTCTAAGTTTTTCTTAAAGCTTTACAAATCTTTACAAGGTTATGTTATCATGAGATATGACTTTATTCCCTTTTAGAAGATGAAATATATTTTGGTCACTGACCTAAGGCTTCTCTTAGCCTCTTGATGAAGTAAAATGATTTGCAAAGAGTTTGAGAAATTCTAATTTGATTCCAAGAGAAACTAGTTAACTTATGTACCTCGAAATGTCAATTTAATTCTCTCACTGAAGCTCCATGATTTCGGTTCTATCATGATGAGTGTGATGCTGTATGATGATGTTTTGATGTGTGAAAATATCGTATGGTGATGTAGAAATGATTCTACGCATAATAGGTAAGAAACTAGCTAACTAGAAATACCATAAAGCTAGAATTTAACATAGTTTTGACCAATTTGTTTTTGGAACTTATCCAAACTGTTTTAATGGGAGCACAATCAGAATAGGATTGTTTAGATATGAAAAACTTGGTAACATTTGGATTAGAAGTGAATTCTAGCACCTAGAGGGAAACTAGTCACTAAAAAACCGTAAAAGTGCAAGTTTAGAACTCTTAGAACATTTAATTTTCTGGATCCTGTCCAGCACCCTTACAACATGATAAGCATGATTAATAATTAGTCCTTAAGCATAGGAATGTCTCATAATTGATTTAGATTTAATTTATAGCGCCTTAGGCGAAGACGGAACCAAGAAAGGGTCTAAAACGTAAGTTCTAGAACCCCGTAACCACAAGTTAGAAATTCTGCCCTATGCGTTTCAGATTTGAGTATGAACATGAGGATTAGGAATGATGATTAATTATGAGCCCTTAGGTGCATAAAATATGAACGACAGATGTTAGAGAATTATATCTCAAGATTAAGACCCGTAAGGGTCAAAGCATAAGCTACCGTAAGGGTAAGCGTTTGAATGTTCTATGATGAGGCATGTGGTATGTAAATGATGATGATGTTATTCATATGAGGAATTCATGAGGATATATGTTTATGTGGCATAAAGCAAATTTGGAAGGAATTCGGCGTAATGCCATCGTGCCGCCGAATTCCCGACGAATTTGGGGACTTAAAGAGATTTTGAAAATTAAGGTACTAAGATGGGTTCTAGGATGACACCGGTTCGGCCAAGTACCTCCATAGAACTCATGTGACATCGGTACCAATTTATACTCTTAGGTGACACCGGTTCGACCGAGCACCCCTAAGAGGATTGCCCCCTAACCCGTACTCAGATAGTCGGGATTTATGATTTATGATACGCTTATCGTTAAGTGGTAAGTAAGAACTAGTGACGACTAGTTAAGGTATGAGCTCATAACCTAGAGATGTGACACGTTCTGGGTGACACCGGTTCGGCCGAGCACCCCCAGAGCGCTTGTCTTTTAAGGCGGCCCATGAGGAAGAAAAGTTTCATGATTATGATTATGTCACTAAGTTTGTCCCATATGAATGTTTCTATTGCCACTTTATGCCCCTAAGTATGATGATGCTTGACGATATGATTTATGTATGTACATTAGGTAGCACCATGCATGCATTCTCTATTATATTGCATTCATGACATTAAGATCATCCTAAAACGAATGGACCTTGGCTAAAGTACATTTCAAGTTTAAAATGAACTCGATGCATGCTCACTTGCTTCTATGAAAATAAACCCAAGGTTCCTGAGGACGTAGACGATGACACCTAGGTAGTAGGAGGCCCTACTGAGATTCTTTAGCAAGATTCTCACTCCATCTATCTCTTTCTTTCTGTCACGTCTTCAGATGGCAACGTTCGTAGTGTTCGTGGACACGCCGACATGGGAGGTGCACCATGACCCGGACCACGGGTCGTTCCATTTTGTGGGTCGATGCACGGTTAGAGTATTCATGTTCATGGGTCGACCCTTCACTCCCCCTGTACATTCCCATCGTTTTTCCCCCGTCTCACCTTTTGGCGATGACCTGGTGTTCGAGCGCGCACGTCCCCGAGAGGAGAGGCTTCGCCGTACTCCACCGTCCACGTCCGCCGTTCAAGACTACCCCAAGATGTGCCCTGCTGTTCGTCGTCTTTTTCGGAGACGGATCCTTCCGAGGATTCGGCAACCCAGGTACCTTCCGAGGGATCCTCCCCCACCATACCCATGGACCTTGGGGAGGGTAGCGAGCCCTCCGTGACTCAGTCGAGGCTTGCACGACGATCGGAGATAAGGCCACGCCGTGGAGGTCACTTCCGAGCCCCGTCCCGCCTATACACGCCGGAGGAGCTTGCTCAGTTTCCTGGTTACGTGCCATGCTCGAGGGATAATCGCCAGTAGGAGGCTATGGATGGCCCAGGCTAGAGCACACACCACTTAGATGGGGATAAACCTTCTTTTGATTTGAGGTTATCCCATTAGATGCACTCGGGTAGGGGAGTAGTTTATGTTTATGTTTATGTTGTATTTTCTTGCATGTATTCCCTTGTACCAAATTAAGTCCCACACTTATAAGTGGGCAAGTTATATATATATATATAAGATGATATTCAGTGTTTCCCATGATGTGCCTTTATGTCTTATGCTATGACGATATGAGATGCATGTTTTGTCCTTTACGTGTTATCTCGCATCACGTGGCTCTCACTTTTTATTTCAAAAAAAAATTACCCGTATTTTTCGCTAAGTATTTCTACGTAAAATTGAAAACTATGAAGTAACAGACTAATGATTAACCTAAGTATGTTCTAGAGTATTGGGTTAAAAATTAGGATGTTACAGGGAGCACCTTGATACGATTGGCATTACTTGGGTAAGTGCCATATATTGATTATAATATTAATGTGTCTATTGAGTTTTTATTAGCTGAGTCTAATATTTTGTCTTCACTATTGTAGTTTAGGTGGACTCCCTACACATGTGATGAAGTTAAGGATGTGACACCTCCATTTGTGTATGAATAGGCTGAAGTATGGGCATTTGTGACAGCACTCATACAATTTGCTGGGATTGAATGGCACCCCGCTGATCATGTTGTTCGATAGTTTAGTGGAGGACAGCACATACCATCTATCCTGAAAAATATTGATCAGTTGCATGCCAAGGATGGTAGAGGGGATCTAGATATATGGTGGCCTGACTATCATGTGCCAAGCATGTTGTATGGGAGGCACATAAGGAGCGACGAGTCTAGTATCCGCTATCTGATGATGCGACCATCTGTGGAGTACTTCCAGTGGTACTTGTTTGTAGAAAATAGATATTTATCGAGAAATGGAGCCCCTGAGAATCCTAAGCTTAGGGATTTTCCAGATGGTGTACCAATGCAGGCCCTACCAGCACTGAGTATCTCACACCCTATTGACGTACCAGATCGATGGTCTTTAGGTTGTTGTGTTCATGCTGGGACATGAACCAGCAGACGCCAGTATGGAGAGGATCAAGATAGTGATGATAGAGGTGGACTAGATGATTATGATTATCATCACGATGATTATGTGTAGCCTCAGCCAGAAGCCACCCATCAACCTCATCCTGAGGCCAGTAGACAGTCTCAAACCCATTCCAGTAGATAGGCTCAATCAGAGCACAGAGATCAAAAGCAGCCAGAGCCCAGGCAACAGCAGCAGTCCTTCCATGTGTTCTACCCTACACCTGTGTATCCTAGCCAGCAGTCATGAGTGGCCCCAACCACCAGTTTATGCTTGGCTCCTCTCAACACCAGTTCATGGGTGGCCCTAGCCACTAATTTATGCCCGGCCCCTTTTCAGCACCAGTTTATGGGCGGCCCCTTTCAGCACCAGTTCGTGCCTGACCCCACTCAGCGCCAATTTATGCCTGGCCCTTCTTAGCATCAGTTCATGACTAGCTCCTCTCAACATCAGTTCATGACAGAGCCTACTCAGTAGCAGTTTATGAGTGGCTTTAGCCAACAGTTCATGACGCCGAGCCAGCAATTCATGGTTGGCCTTTCACACTAGTTCATTTCAAACCCCTTTGTTTACCTCAGTCCGGCTCAACAGTTCATGACAAGATTGGCTTAGAATGACATAGCTCGATACATATCATTTAGCCTTTCGTTCCCCTCAACTTCGCAGGTGCTAGCTTGGATAGACCCACCAGGAACGCCTCGATCTCAGTCAGTTCTCCAACTACTAGACCATGCTTATCGACCATCAATGGAGCATATCCCAGCTCCCTCACCGCAGGATCCTAGCCAGGCAGAGCCAGTTCAGGAGCAGGAGCCGGTCCAAGAGGAAGGAGAGGAAAAGGATGATGTGGAGGAGCAGGAGGAGAGGGAAGGGGAGGAGTAAGAGGAGCAGGAGGATGAGGATGAGGACAAGGAGCAGGAGGAAGATGATGATCAGGACCAGCAGGAGGATGCACGGGCCAGGCCTGCACGACAGATTCTATATCGTCATTGTTACACAGGGAGTCACTTTATCGGCCCTAGACGTACTAGGCAGGGTGGGTAGTGATTAGAGTTTATGATTATGTATATCATGTAAATCTGGACTTTTTGTAATTTGGACTCTTTGTAATTCGGACTTTTTATATTATATAGTGTTTATGTATTTTGGACTTCTTGTAATTTGAACTTTTTGGTTTGTACTAATCATTTCACACATTGCATGTAATTTAAGAGAGAGAGAGAGAGAGAGAAAGTGAGAGTAAATAACAGATTCATATTAACCAAGAGACCATAACAGAGTTACATTAATACATAATAAAATAAAAATAAAAGTACAGCACCGAATAGTGCACACATAAAGAGAAACAATAATAAGTTGACTGCATGAAACAAATGATAATGTGAATAGAGCAAAAAGAACACAATGAATCAGTGATGCTGGGTAAATGAAGGAGCATGGCGACATGATCATCTAGTGTGACCCACTCCCCTGCACAGTCCACATCGCTTTTGCTGCCCTAGATCGACCTCATCCATTTCATTGTGAATCCTGGTGGAAACTGGATGGCCCTCACTGGTTCGCTTTAATGCAAGATTTGGTCTTATGGGTTTGCCAGCATATGGTGGCCACATGTCTTCATTAGCGACAGCAGAGAACTCCATTTTGTACATATTGAACACCGACTCCATGGTGTATACTTCATGAACAAAGGAGGGCCACTCTCATCGGGCATCAGCTATGGCGGCAAGTGCATGACGACATGGATAGCTCAATTTTTGGAATTCGCCACAATCACACCATCGCTTTGTTAAATATACCCTAAATTCCCGATGACCACGACTACCAATGCCATCTTGCTTAAACACCAAGTATTCCAAAGTCTCTCGGGTTACTTGAGTGACACTTATGCTGCCAAAGTGTCGTCTGTGCTCCTTAATTGCATTTAACAACATCTCTGAAAATTTTCGGCCACTTGCAAGTTGGGTCTTCACCTCTATCCCCTTTCTGACGAACAATTCAATAAGACGATAATATGTCAACTTCACTATGGCTGTAATCGGAAGATTGCGAGTTCATAATAGCATTCATGCACTCTAATAAGTTGGTAGTCATATGCCCAAATCGACGGCCCTCATCAGCATAGTGAGCCCACTTTTCACGCGGTATGTTGCTAGCCCATGCACACATCGCTAGATCCACATGTACAGAAAATTATGCTCAGCCTTTCTATATGCTGCATTCATTAGCAACCGTTTGGTATCTTTGTTCTTGAACTTTACGGACAAATTTGATGCAATGTGGTGAGCACAATACGCATGATAAGTCGAAAGAGCATGCTAGCCGCTCCCATATGCTTCTAAAGCTGCTTTGATAGCATAATGCCTGTCAGATATTACAAGAATTCCATCTTGTGGTGTCACATATTGTCGATGATTTCCCAAGAAAATTGACCATGTCTCTTTTGTCTCTCCTTCAACCACAGCAAATGCAACAGGCAAAATATTAGAATTCTCATCTTGGGCAATAGCCATTAGCAATGTTCCAGCATACTTGCCATACAAGTGAGTACCATCAATTGAAATAAGACGTTTGCAATATTTGAACGCCTCTATATATGGTGGATACGTCTAAAAAAGTCGGTTGAACATAAAGCAACTATTATCTACATCACCAACGTAGTAAGGTCCAGTTTGTAACTGGATAATTGTACTTAGCATATAAGCTTGCAGACCACCCAACCATCTAGGAAGCTCGTTGTATGATTCATCCCAATCGCCATAAATCATAGAAATTGCTTTCTGTTTGGCCAGCTATACCTTCCTATATGTTGTCTCGAACCTCAACTCTGCCTCTACTAATGTTTGCAGCGATTTGGTGGCTATCATTGGATCCACTTGCACCATTGGGTATATGTGTGCACATATAATATGATAATCCATCTAGGCATGTTGATCTGTTGACTCAGGAAAGACATGTGTATGGTCCATTTAGCTTCCACACTTCCCACGTCTGCAGCTTTCTGCGAAACATAATGCGAATTACAATCAACACCAAACTTGATACATTTGCAATGACGTTTTATGTGGTCAAACTCATAAACTTTGTACTGCACGCCTCTTTGAATGTTGTAATGTATAATTGCAAACAAAACTTCCTCCTTACTTTGAAACACTTACCCAACTGCCAACTTTTTCTCCCTTGCCATGCCCGAACCTAAAGCAAACCCAATTACATCAGACTACATTGCATCTAAATCCACTATTGAATAGTGACTCAGATGCTGTCGAGATTGAGACTGTGATGTGAACTGCACGCTAAAGTTTTCTATTTGAAACAATTGCTATTCTTCTTCATCATCATCTGCTGCATGACTAAACTCTTCTTCTTCATCATCTTCAGCATCCTGGTGCTTTACAATAAAATCAAAATCCCCAAGTGGTCTGGCCATAGCTACTGGCTGTGGATTTTGCTGCAATGGCTCTTCAACTTGCCTCGCAAGCTGGGCAAAGCTTAGAAAAGCCATGTCATCATCTGCTGCATAAGAGCTTTGGACATGATCACATGCAACTTCAACAGATGCAGATGCATTAGATCCAGCAATAAATGTTGGACCTTGAGCACAACTTCCAGAGCTTAAAGAACCATTTTGAAGTTCGACAAATAGATTTATTGTACAAACTTCGGCTAATGCAGGATGTGCTCCTCTTTCTGAATTCACAACTTTCTATACTGAATCCCATTTGGCCCAATATCAATAGGTATCCGATAAAATATTTTTCCTATTTGCTTGTTGTTGCCTTCATATTCCTCTAGTATTCTGCTTTGGAGCTCCAACAAACTAATAGGTGGATGGACAACCAACCAAGCTTGATCATCATTATAGAATGTCTCACCCTCAATTATGTTTATAATCTCACCATCATAATGGACAAAAATATTAACAAAATTCTCTGCCATATTCTCACAAATCTGTAAACCCACTCACCAAATTTCTCCCGTTTGAAATCTGAGGTGAACGCTCCTATTTATAGAGGTTGAGCATCCAGAAAACATTTTAAATCGACTTCCAAAGTCAATTCAAATCGGGTTCTCAAAAGGTAGCAGAGTTTGTCAGAAACAGTGTGGAACCGACTTCAATCAACATCAAAATACCACAGAAGTCTGGCATGTGGCAAAGTGTGTCAGGATTAGCTAGGAGCCAGGTTAAATCGATTTAAATCGACTTTTGTGTTGTATAAAAGTCGATTTAACCCGGCTCCTAGTTGACCCTGACACACTCTGCCACATGGTTCTTGTTTTTGGTGAAGTCGATTTCAATCGACTCCAGTGTATTCCATTGCCAAGGGAAATCGATTTCAGTAGACTTCCATATAAACAAAAGAGGGCATTTACGTAACTAAAATGAAAAACGGGGAAATGTGTAACCTCTTTCCTTTTTTATTTCATTTACGTAAAAAAACCATAAAAAACTAATATATATATATATATATATATATATATAAATTAAATAAGTACACACATAATTTCATTAATTTGGAGTTTTTTTGTTTTGGTCCCAATGAAATTACTAGTATCCGGACCATATTATTAGGAACTTGGCTAGGTGATGCAACTAGATGGAGATTTCTTTTTAAAAGACCTACAAAAGATATAGCCACTTCCACTTTGTTATCATTTATTGTGTTCTTTCTAAAATAACCTTCCTTTAATTTTTTATATCAACATAATAATATAACATTAAATAATTATTATCAATTATATTTTGATCTAGATTTATAATTTTCAATTTAAAATAATTTATTTTATATTTGATATTATCAAATTTTATTTTCATGTACAATTAATTTATTTAACAAAATTTATGTGAATTTAAGTATCAGATTATTTTTAAAATTTTTCTTAATATAACAATTATATAAACATTAAAACAATGGGTATTCAAGCAATGCAAATACTAAATGAATGAACAATATAGACATATTAGTACAATGTGATTTATCATCATATATCTAATGTTTTATTTGAATTAAATATTTTTAATACCGAAAATATTCTTTTGGTGTTTCATTATTTTGCATTCATAATCTATTTTATAATTTCGCAAAACAATTTATCCTTTTTTTTATAAAACACGCTAAATTTTTTATTAAAAAATTGATAAAGCCGTAATTGCAACTGAATTCAAAACTTGTTGCTTTTTATATGAAAAAATAAGTTTAGTGTTTGTTATGATATATTGATTAAGGGAAGGATTATGTGGAAAAAATAAAAGAATAGATCATAAGATAAAAAAAAATTAAAATATTCTTGATATAAGCCATTTTAGTATTAAAAACATTAATTTAATATTATATTAGATATAGGATTGATAATTTATACTATACTAATTTTTGTATTATTTTTTATGAATACTTTTTGTTTACTGTTATTGATTTACCTTTTTATGAAAAAAATGCTTCCTGGTTTATCATTTAGATAGTTACAATATTAAGAAAAACTATAAAAATTTGATATTTAAATTCAAATTATTTTTTAAATAAATTAACTGTATATGAATATTATAATTTCAATATAAAAAATTATTTTCTAATTACAATAAAAATTATAAATTGGAATAATATAATTGATAGTAATTATTCAATGTTATATTACTATGTTGATAAAAAAAATTGAAAGGAAGAGTATTTTAGAAAGAATACATTAAATAATTGTAAAGTGAGAGTGGTAATAGTCATATACATTGGAGTGATTACACTCACCTCTCATGAGGTTTATGAAAATGTAACTCATATCTCCTCTAGTTGTCCAATTTACACTCACATCTCCTTTACTTGTCAAATTTTAAGTATTTATATTACACTCATACTCCTTATTCACATAATGTCATTAGTAAACTTAATAGAATAAAATTTTTGTGATATTAACTATTTTTAATTAATAAAATTATAAAAATATTTTTATCCATTCTGTTAAGTTTAAAGATATATTTATAATTTTATTAATTAGAAATAGTTTATATCATAAAAATAATATTATTATATTAAGTTTACTAATGATGTTATATGAATAAGGAGTGTGAATGTAATATAAATACTTAAAATTTGATAAGCAGATGGGATGTGAGTGTAAGCTGAACAATTAAAGGAGGTGTGAGTTATATTTTCATAAATCTCAAGGGAGGTAAATGTAATTTATCCTAAAATCATTTATTGGATACTCCTACTGCAATGCTTTTAGCTTATTATCTCCTCGTTACATTTTGATTAAAAAATAATGTACACGCATATAAATATGTTATTTTTCTTTTTCTTGCAAAGAAAAAGCAAAGGGTTCCTGAAAAAATAAATCAATTAGTAAGACATATATCCCTGACTTGCATTTAGTTGATTTTGTGAAACAAATCGTTTAAACCTAACCAATCAATCAAAGTACAGCGCTTTTGTCCTACCATACATAACAATCTTTTATGATCCAGACAAGTTTACCTTAGAATCTGAGAAGAGTGCGAGAGATTAAAATCCATACCAATATATCATTGCATGTGTCTCAACTTTCTACTCATCTGTTTAAAGCTCTAAAAGAAATGGTTTAATGGTATGGAGCTCTTTTGTCCTACCATACATAACAATCTTTTATGATCCAGACAAGTTTACCTTAGAATCTGAGAAGAGTGCGAGAGATTAAAATCCATACCAATATATCATTGCATGTGTCTCAACTTTCTACTCATCTGTTTAAAGCTCTAAAAGAAATGGTTTAATGGTATGGAGCTCTTTTGTACTTGTTTGTGTGTCATTATTTGATTGAAAAAAAAAAAGCACTTTTTATATTTTTTATACGTTTATGTAAAATAGTTTAGTAAGGGTAGAATCACTATAAAAAGTATAAAAGGATATTTTTTTTCCATAAGTAATAATTTCTAGCTTTGAGAAAAATTATGTTTTTATAAGAAAATTAAAAAATGAAAATAAATGAAAATTTTGCATCTAGATGCAAATCATCACATCCAAATGTAAAATAATTTTTACTTTTTCAAAAGGTCTTATCCAAAAAATCGAATTGAAAAAAAATTTTCTAAACACTCATCACACACAAGCTATCTTATGGTATCAGAGTCTTATAACCAAATGGTGAAGGTATTTGAACTTTTGTTGCCCTTCATTATGAAGAAGTAATCAACATTTATTCCCACCAAAGATATTCGCATGAGTTAATGTGTTAAATAGGGTGTGTTTAGATTGACTTCTTTGAAAAATATTTTTTAAGGAAAACAAATAGGCTTAAATATCTTTTTGATCCTTGAAAAATCAAGAAAGTTTTGATTTTGATCCCTCAAAAATTTCTTATTTAGTTTTGATCCAAATATTTTCAAAACTATTTGGTTTAGTCCCTAAAGTTAGTTTATCTCTATTACATGCTATGCTAGGTAACGAAATCCACGTCATCGAATCCTATATAGTAGCTAATAATAATGTGTGATATATCATAATCATGTGTCAAAATCCCAGTGTAAAATGAGTTATTAGATCTGGCAAGTTGTATTAATAAGTTGGGTCTAACAGGTTATTGAGTGAGGATTTTGACGTATGGGATCATGATCTACCATATATGACTACTAGCCACTATATAAGATTAGATAACATAGTTTTTTGCCATCCAGCTTAGTATTTAAGCTAGACAGACTAACTTCAGGAATTAATATAAAATAGTTTTGGAAATATTTGGATTAAAACCAAACAGCAAAAAAAATTTAGTGACTTAAAAACAAACCTCAATTTATTTTTCAGAGACAAAAAAAAGTATTTTAGATTTGTATAGATAATTTGAGAAGTGTCTTTAATTATTCAAAGTATTCATAAGTTTATTTTGATAAAAAGAATATAACGTACTTTTTATAGCCAAATTATGAAAGGGCAAATGTGTGTTGATGAACTTATGAACCTAATAAATAGGAAAACTTTCTTTCTTTTTCAACAAAACTTATCATTTTTTCCAATATATTTTCTATATTAAATATAACCAATAATCGTGAGTATACAAAAGTGAAGGTGAGTATTCTCTTTAAAAATGAAACCCAATCAATGTGATTGAGTGCTAGCTCCATGTCTTTTATGAGTAAGAGCGAGGGCAGGAGGAAAATTTTTACAAAGATTCATTTGGATAACAAAATTGGAATTGTTTTATAATCTTAAATTATATTTTGTATGTGGGTTTACTATAGAATTTTAACATAATTGTTGAGAAATAAATAAATAATAATAATAATTTCATAAACCTTAGTGAGGAGAGAGATATTTAATAAGTTTTGCAATTAACAATTGATGAGGCATGTGTTGAGAATTAAGAAGATTGTTTATTTTAGTTGTTTCTCAATTTCATAGAATTAAATTTTGGAATTATACAATTCTACATGTTATTCCAAATATATAAGTTGGAATTATGCCATCCAAATTCAATCACATTACATGCTCAATTCTACGTGTCAAATGTTATCTAAAGATTTAACAAGGGATATGATTGTAATTATGAATAATACCAAAGGATAATTTTGGAAGATAATTTTAGTAAAAAAATTATCTCTAATTTGGCCTTGGCATTACCGGCTTTAAAACAAGTGCTAAAACTATTTATTTTCAATAACAATTTTTTTAATAAAAATCAATCCAAACACTCTAAAAAAAATACTTCCCCCATTTCAATATATTTGTCACTTCTTTTTACCTTTTAAGGTATCAAAATATCCATCAATTCACAATATCTATATATCATTAATTTTTTCTTCTATTTATACTTACGTGATTGGGGAGAGTAATAATGACTATACTTAATTTTAAAAAAGAGAATAATAGTATTAGTAGAAAAATATTTTTTACACAGTGATAATTTTGTCAATTTATAAAATTTTATACATGAACTATATATTTTTTTTTTTGCCTTAACATGTGGTTTGGTTTTCAATATGTATTGCAACAGAGCGACTCGACTGGAAGTGCTTCTTGAGCTAGGTTTTTTCTTTGCTTTGTACCCAAAAGAGAAAGAGAGAGAGTATCCATAGACATGGGTTTTCTCTTCTTTTTTCAGAAAAAAACTCATTCGAATGAGCTCGTCACCCTTCATGTATATGTGGCTATCAATCAGTTTAAGTTTATGGGAGGGATCATTAATTTCATAACAATTACTCCATTCATAATGTTAAAATCAAATATAACAAAACAAACGGTGATCGAATGCATGGAGGATACAATTGTGCAGAATATATATTCTAGACTTCTGATTAAAACAAAAACGAACATAGATGAAATATTTTAAATATTGAATGCAGGCACAGACGTGAACAATGAAAAAGGTAAACCGGCATAGAAACAGCTGCTGTATGGGTATCGATCTCACCTGTTTCACTCTTGACCAAAGGTTTTTAACTTTTGAACTCTATCGATCGAGGTATAATGAAATATCCATAACCAAGGATGTAAACCAATCTGGATCGAAACAAAGGAATGGAACATAAAAGGAATCTCAAGTGAGCTGGTAAAGAAAAGGGCCTAGGAAGATAGAACTTACAAGGTTGAAGGTCCGTGAGAGGAGGAGGAGAGAAGGGGCCGTAAAAGAAGAGAGTTGGAGAAGTGTATGCATCTTCTAACAGGAAAGCTAATAAATTTATTTAGATATATTTAATCACGATTTGATTAGCATTAGCTTAGAGTAATTGTAATGATCGACTTTGTCTTGACTGACTAGAGTAATTGTAACAACTATGATTTGACTGAGCTAATTATGTGAATTATTGTGGCATCTAAATTAGGTGGTGCCTATTTGTCCCTGAAAAATTCTTGGATTAGCATAAGTTTACCATTTCATCCTTACATACACTTATAAAAAACTTGATGAGTTCCATGAGTAAGTGAGTATACCTTAAGTAAAGTTAGTAGGACTTATTTTTATTACAAGTGCTTGTAAGTTGTAAAAATAAAGTTATAAACTTTAGCTCACACAATAATTTCTCCAATTGGCACACTTTTTTACTGATTTTTTTTATTTAAATCTTCCTAAGATATTCCTGATTAATAGTTATTTTAATCTTCTGTATATAGCCATACAATCGCATATTATATATGGTGTTGTGTCTCTTCTTAAGATCTCAGTGCAATTTTTTTTTTTTTTTGACACCTTCGAAAGGTAATAAGGTTTGAACTTGTAACCTCATGATCAACTATAAAAGTCTCATACTACTTATATAATCTTAATGACTTTAGGGACACTTGTCTCAAAATTTGAAATTAGATTTGCAGGAATTACATTTCTCGAAATGTTATACCTAGAAGTAATATTCCCGAGTATTCTAAAATTTGTTTTTGTTTAACATCAAACATTCATAAAATTATCTATTGATATTTTCAGGAATGAATTTAAAATATGTTTATCTTATAATACATATTCTTGGGAGTATATATCATAATTTTTAGAATACTCCCAACATATTTAATAATATTATTAAATATTATCAAATATGGGGGAAGTGAAATGATTGAGGATATTTTAGTATTTATGTTCAATAATTTTCATTCCCTAATCATGTGAATATTTTATTTCTGTCTTTTATCATGAAAATAAAATCTTATTGAAACATGAGAATATTTATTTTTCAGAAATAATTGATATCTGAAAATAATTTCAGAAATATAAAATAATCTCAAGCCATTATTCTAGAAATAAATTAGTATAGCTTGAAACTAATGTTCCTTAAGATGTCAATGCATTTGTGGTTAAAAAGGACACTAATGCTATTTTATTTTCTAGATCTTGAAGCATTTATCCTACGCTCCTGCCATATAGTACAAATGTGATTATATGAATTTTTTTTTTCGAAAATCATTAATACTTAAAATTCTATTAGATTTTAACTGGATTTGACTTAAGTTGAGTTAATTTATAATATAAATAAAAAATCATTAATATTTTAATGAAGCCCATGTATTAGTTGTAAAGTTGAAAGGTATGTAACGGAAAAAAAAAGGTTGAAAGGTAGGCCATAAGGTGTTGTAATAATTGTAGAGTTGATAGGTAATAAAGGCAATGTGATATTGAAATTGAGCCCTAGGAATTAATTGGATTTCTTAAATACTTAATAATTTAATTTTTAATAATATATATGAAAAAGGTTTTGTAATAAGAAAGGTGCCATACCTAATAAAAAAAATAGGTCCATGAGATATGATTGCTCATATTACTTTATCCGTAAATTTTGCTCCCGAATGGTGCATCAACATTCCCTTTAAATGTAGGGTAGGTGTGAATTGTACTTTTGAGATATGCTTTTTATGAAATATTATGCTACAAAATTGTTAATGATGTGGTTAATATTTCTAAAAAAAATAGGTATGTATTATTAAGTAATTTTTATTTTTTACTATTTTAAAAATTATATTAATCATAATAAAATTTAAATTCAAAATTTTATATATATTATTTAAATATTTTATTACCATATCAAGCCTAATTCATGCATGATTCATGTGAGCACAGACTTTGACCTTTCTTAAAGCAGCTCCCAGATGCGAAATGGCACGAAACCTCACCCCTAAAAGCGCCACGTGATATGATAGGTCAAATTACTTCGTCGGGAAACTTTTGCTCCTGAATGGTGCATCAAAATTCCCTTTTCTCTTGCAAAGATTTTGTAGAGTGAGGCGGCTTTGCTCCAGCTAGCGGGCCAGTTTTTATCTAGTTGTACCATAAAAAGTGGGCCCAAATAACTTATTTGAAATATAAAAATAAAAACTCTAAAATTATCTTATTTTAGATTTTTAGGATAATTTTAGAGTCAATTTTCAAACATATGAGAAAAAGAGATATTGGAGACATATTTCTAGGATATATTCAATTATTTTTTTCAAAAATATCCCTTTAAATGTGGGGAAGGTGTGAATTGTACTTTTGACATATGCTCATTCTGGAACATTATGCTACAAAATTGCTAATGATGTGGTTAAAAAAAATGGGTATGCTACAAAATTGCTAATGATATGGTTAATATTTCTTAAAAAAAATGGTTATGTTTTATTAAGTAATTTTGATTTTCTTTTGGTTTTGGTCATCGCCTACAGCTCTGTCGAGGCTCAAACCTGCATGCACTTTTTTTTTTTTGGAATGCAACCTGAATGCACTCTTACTAGAGGCAGATGATACTGCCAGTTGAGCCAAGCCTCATGTGCAAGTAATTTTGGTTTTGTATGATGCATGTGAGCACAGACTTTCAAAAATTTTGGGGTCTGAAGTATAACAACGGAAAGGGGCAGAAGCCCAAACAACCATCTAAAAAGGGAGGGAACAAAAGACAAAGGAAACAAGCAGCCCAAGATGGGAACTGGCACGAAGCCTCACCCTTTAGAGGCTTCGACGAGTTCTATACCATTACACAAGGCTGCAGTTTTTATTGCTGCCTCAGGGCCTAATATGCGCCCGGTTTGCGTCAAATGTTTTGTCTTTGTATCTAATAGTCTGCAGTGTAGTTGGGCTGTCGTGCCTCTATACCTTTGTCCATTTGTACCTCGGACCCAAGAAAATAAAGGCCATCATAATCAACGCTATCAAGGTTTTTGTCTTGGCCCATTCCATTCCATTCTTTCTATCCCTTATTCCTCTTTCACCACCGCGACCAAAAAAAACAAACAAAAGAAAAAAATCACACCCGAGATTCTCCGTCCGCATTTACGGAAGCGATCGAGCAACAACCTTCAACACTTGTCTTCTCAGCTCAGGTTAGCTCACGCGTGCTCTCCCTGTTCCTCGTTCTCATCCTCTGCTCTTCACTCCGTGCTTTTCGTTTTCCCTTGCGATAATGGATAATTTTTTATTGTGATCCATTTAATGTGTTTAATGTTTTGCTCGCATCTTCTATTCTTACTTTAATCTTTTTTCCCCTCCACTTCTCGAATGTGTGCTCGAAACAGAACTATAGTTAAAGAAAGTTGTTCTGCAACCTGTCTGATTTCTTTACCCTTAATAATGTTTTAGAAATCAGTTTAAACCGGTGAAAAGGAACGAATAGAGGTTTGTGGCTCAATTAGTTATAATATTTAGGGTTTAATTAAACTAATAAGGGCTTATATATATAATAATTTATCTCCGAGTTAAATTTTTATGCCCACAAATTGTTTGATAAAATGGCAGATTCATGTTTCCAAGTTTTAGTTTCAAACCATTACTTGTAAGGGGTGTGTGTGGTGGAAATCCAACATTTGTTTTTAGTTTCATTAATTGCTAAGATTAGTGGGTCTTAAGTCTTAGCTTCTTAATTTTCACTTTATCATGAAGACATTTTTGTTAGGTTTCTAGTTTTTGTTTTTCTCAGGTAGTGAGGTTTGTAAGTTCATTAAGGAGAGAACATGGCTTCAAAAAGGGGATGGGAAGCCCATGGTAGGGTAGAGGAGGAAGGGCTTAATTCTGAGACAAAAAAGCAGAGACTGGATGCGGAGTCTTCCCCCTCCCCTCCTCCTGTCAACATTGCTAATCCTCTTTCTGGGTTGGCTAATAATTATGCTGATATTGATGAGGAGGAAGTTTATGACAGAAGGGAAAGGGTTACTACTAGTGAGACGAGGAATGATGGGTCCCAGAAGAATGGGCATGAATATGTGGAGGAGGATGATAGTGATGAAGGTGATGATTCACATCAACAACTATATGGTGGAAGAAACAGTCGCCAGGTTGAGGTTCGGAAGGACTGTCCTTACCTTGATACTGTTAATAGACAGGTATTTAACTTATCTAGTTCTTTCTAGACATTAATTTTACCTCTTTTGTATGCATATCTGAATTTCGATGATGTTGTGCAGGTTTTGGATTTTGACTTTGAGAAGTTCTGTTCTGTTTCTCTGTCAAATTTAAATGTGTATGCGTGTTTGGTTTGCGGGAAGTATTACCAAGGGAGGGGGAAGAAGTCTCATGCATATACACATAGCCTGGAAGCAGGACACCATGTTTATATCAATCTCCGAACTGAGAAAGTCTATTGCCTACCTGATGGATATGAAATCAATGATCCTTCATTGGATGACATTCGTCATGTCCTTAACCCAAGGTTGGTGTAATTTGTTTATTTGGCTGTGCTTGCTGCACAGAATTTTTTAGGAATAGATTTGTGTCTAATATCATCTACTATCATTTGGTGACTACTTTGATATTATGCTCATTGGTCCAATATATGTCCTCTGCTATTGGCTGGTTAGAGGTTTGTATAAATTTATGCCCAAAAAAATGAAGAGAATTTATCTATTTTGAAAGTTCAAAATTGAAGCCATGGACGTTCCAATATCAAAGAAGTGTTTCCACCAGATTAATAATTATTTTATGCTTGTTTATTAGGCCATTAGTGTTGATCTTTCTGGACTTTCTCTTCATTATTTATAAAAGGACGTTTGTTTTTTAGGTGCAAGGTTTGGGCATTGGGTTTCGTGAACATTATAATATATTGCTCAATGAATTCTATTATAAACTTTTCTTTGTTTTGCATTTGTGATCTTTCTTCTGCCTGTGGATGTGCTATCCTGTTGTAATATGATTGCTGTTTGATGCACCTAGTCCTCTTGCAGTCCCCTTAAAAGATCAAACATCAGTTTTCTCTTGTTCAGAATTATGTTGAAATTAAGTTATTTATGGGCATCCTATATGATACCAGTCTTGCTTTACCTTGTCATCACATTGAATTCAGTAAAGATGAAATACTAGAACACATCTAAGTGCATTCATATGGTTCTCCGTTGGCAGGTTTACTACGAAAGATGTTGAACAACTTGACAAAAATAAGCAGTGGTCTAGGGCACTTGATGGTTCTAGTTACCTTCCTGGAATGGTCTATTTCTTCTTCTTGCTTATATAAACAATAAAATTTTGCATATTGTTGATTAGTAGTTAAATGTTTATTGGCTTTATTTAATCCATTATATTATGATTTTCAGGTGGGACTTAATAATATTAAGGAGACTGATTTTGTGAATGTAACAATTCAATCTTTAATGAGAGTTACCCCCTTGCGGAATTTTTTCCTCATACCTGAAAACTATCAGCACTGCAAATCTCCACTTGTTCATCGATTTGGTGAACTCACTAGAAAGATCTGGCATGCACGAAACTTTAAAGGACAGGTTTGTTTTTGATATAGTCATTGTCGATGTAGAATTTTCATAATTTGGTGCTTATCTTTTAATATATGTTTCAACAGGTCAGCCCGCATGAGTTTCTGCAGGCAGTGATGAAAGCCAGTAAGAAACGGTTTCGGATAGGGTTGCAATCTGACCCAGTTGAGTTTATGTCATGGCTTCTTAATACACTGCATGCAGATCTTAAAACTTCAAAGAAGAATACCAGCATAATTTATGAGTGTTTTCAGGTTCTTTCTTGTCCCCTCTTATTTTATTTTCTTTTCGCTGAGGGGTTGTTGCTAGCATCAACTATCTACTTAAGTTGTGTTTGTTGCTTGTGTAGGGTGAACTTGAGGTTGTAAAAGAGATTCCTAATAAAGGGATCACTGATAAAAAAGAAAATGGTGATGACCAAAACAAGAATGAGAAACTTTCAGATGGTGTAACTGAGCGAGATGCATTTGTCAAAGAAACTTCCAAAATGCCATTTCTTATGTTAGGGTTGGACTTGCCACCACCTCCACTTTTCAAGGATGTAATGGAGAAAAATATAATACCCCAGGTACTGCTTCACTTAATGTTACTTTTCTTTTTTCATATGAAATGCTACAGTCGATATTAATTTACATTGAAGTGGTCTTACTTTGAAGCGTAGATCTTGTTAGTGGTACGAAGTGTCATATCATTAACTATGAAGGGGTCTTACTTTGAAGCTTAGATCTTGTTAGTGCTACGTAGTGTCATATCATGAACTATGTCTACTATCAAAACCATTAGAAGTCTAAATCTTTCTTAATTATTTCACTTATTTTTCTCTTGGCCCTATAAAAGATAAATGGGAAAAGAAATTCCTTTCAGTAAGTCTGCACACTGAGGTTTCTGCCACTTTGCACCATTTGTTGTTGATATTTCCATTTTGTCATACGGTTAGTCTCGTGCTTTCATTTCAAATTTTCACAAATACCATGGGGTTGATGACTCCCCTCTAATATTTGCTATCTTCTTACTTGGAAGCAATCACATTTTTTGAAGATTTTTGAATTTAAAATGTAAACCCACATTATTTTCCATCTCCCTGTGCATTTTAAAATGTTCTCAGTAGATCCTTGAGTTGAATCCTCTGCCTGGAAAACTGCAATGTGGTAAAGGCTTTTAAGAAAAAGAAAGGAGGGGAGAGAGAGAGAGAGAGAGAAGGAGGGGGGGGTACAAGTCCCATTGAAACAATTTTAATTAGTTCAGTACTTCAATTTTTAATACACACAGTTAATAGTTTTCTTCTTCAGTTTCCACTGAGTAATGTGACCTTAACTTTTGTTATGAACTCCTCTCTCTCTCTCTCCCTCTCTCCCCATGCCTACTAATAAGGTTTGGTTTATAGGTTCCACTCTTTAATATACTAAAGAAGTTTGACGGTGAGACTGTCACAGAAGTGGTCCGTCCTCATATAGCAAGGATGCGGTATCGTGTGACCAGATTGCCTAAATATCTCATTCTTCACATGCGTAGATTTACTAAGAATAATTTCTTTGTGGAAAAGAATCCTACATTAGGTAAGAATTTTTCTTCAGAATAACCTGTAATTTATATTCAAGTTGATATCAGCATGCTTATTTCTTAGTTCACCCTAATAAAGTCAATTCTTGATTCAGTCAACTTTCCGGTGAAGAACCTGGAGTTGAAGGATTACATTCCCTTGTCAACACCGAAAGAAAATGAGAAATTGCGATCTAAATATGATTTAATTGCCAATGTTGTTCATGATGGCAAACCTGGTGAAGGATTCTATAGGGTATTTGTTCAACGCAAATCAGAAGAACTATGGTAAATTCTATTTCTTGATGGATAGAAATGCATCCTTTTTCTTTCTTGTACACAAAAATATGCCAATCTGAATATATGTTCAAATGATAGTGATTAAGACCTTGATTGTTTTAGGTATGAGATGCAGGACTTGCACGTCTCAGAAACACTTCCTCATTTAGTTGCACTTTCAGAAACTTATATGCAGATATATGAGCAGCAGCAGCAGCAGTAAAATATACTTGTTTCAAATCCTTTTTTGAAAGCATCACCACCTGAAACAGGATTTGTGCCGAAGGGTGAGAATGGGACAGAATTCACTTGCATATACAAGCAAATTGGTTAACAGGTAGGAATCTGAGTTTAGATGCTTGGGGTAAAAATAAAAACTGCTAGTCCGTGATTGTGATTATTGAAGCTGTCTACACAGGTAACAGGGACTACTTTGGCACTCAAGTTTGACTTGTTCATAATATACGGATGTATTGCATAGCCCCAAGGGTTTCAGTAGAATTTCTTTTGTACTTGAGCTGATACTTTACCTTAGCGATTTGATGAATGTGCGATATCCACGAGGCTTGTTCCAAATTAAAGTTGCGTTGTTTTAATATTTTTCATTCCCCTCTGGACGTGGTTCAGTAAGATGCTGATGGTACTTCTTGGTCAGTGAACCTCCATGTTGCCGGATGTATGAGTTATATTTCCTTTAACGATGTACGAGTTGACTTCATAATGTGCTCTAGTTTTACTGTGGATGCTGTAACACTGGCGCTCCTTTAAGATATGGCAATGACAAGCCTTAAAAATATAAAGGTTGAAAGCCTAAAAAGATAAAGGCACATACCCTGTTGTGGTGTACTTAAAATCCTCTGCAGGAATTTAAGCATATAACTTAGAGAATTGATATTTAATGTTAGGGTTCTCTAATCACTAAATGCTGAAGAGTGGAGATATTTAAAGTTAATTTTGATGTCATCGCCATCTATTCTTACATTTAATTTTGGAAGCTAGAAAATCTAAGATATTGATTGTTTGGTGTCAGTTTCTAGTTTTCATTTTAATTTTTCAGATTTTATGAAGAAAATATTAAAAATTAAAAATTTTAATTTTCAATATTTTCTTCATAAAAAATAAAAAAATAAGATTGAAAATTTAAACGGATCCTATAATTTCTCGATGTGAGGAGTAATTGATAGCAACGTTGGATTCTAGTTGGGCGATACTTAAAATAAGGGCAAGTGAACACTAGCTAGCACATTATTTGTTTTTATGCAACTAGTCTTACTTTCAAGTGGAACTTGAAAGTAAATTTTGTCATGTGCCTATAGTGGACAATCATGAATAATTAGACCACAAGCCTAACGGCCACCTATTTATTTGCTAAACTTAGAGGGACATTCAAAGGAATAACAAGAAGTCGGGGATTATCCGATCGCATAAATCTCTACACGCAATTAATAGCTATTCCTCATGTTGATCTTAATTTCACTATTTTTACACATGACGACCATTCATTTGGTTCTCTAGTTTTCTGTTACCTTAAATTCCTGTCCCAACGAACAACAGTTATAAAGCAAGGCCTTTTTGATCATTCCCCCCACCAAGAGGAATGACCCTCAACCCTGCCTATGGGTATGTGGTTCCTTGACCCAGCTTCCCATGCCTTCATGTTCTCCATGCTCCTCTGTTGGCCTTCAAAGTGCTCATTAACAGAATGGAGAGCATAAGAACAATGCAATCTTCTGTGCTGGTCTTACTTCTCTCAACCTTGAAACCCATCATTTTTTTTTATGTAGTTTCCCCATATTAGAACAAAATGGAGAACAAAGGAGCCATTCTGATGCAAAAGTATGAGCTTGGCCGTTTGCTTGGCCAAGGCAATTTTGCAAAAGTTTACCATGCAAGGAACTTGAAGACAGGTCAGAGCGTTGCCATCAAAGTCCTTAACAAAGAGATGGTCATGAGGGTAGGCATGATGGATCAGATCAAGCGCGAAATCTCCGTGATGCCCCTGGTGAGGCACCCCAACATTGTGCAGCTCTATGAGGTCATGGCAAGCAAAACCAAGATATACTTTGCAATGGAGTACGTGAAAGGTGGTGAGCTTTTTCACAAAATATCCCGAGGGAAGCTGAAGGAGGAATTGGCTAGAAAGTACTTCCAGCAGCTGATTGATGCTGTCGATTTCTGCCACAGCCGAGGAGTGTATCACCGCGACCTCAAGCTGGAGAACGTTCTCTTGGATGAAAATGGGGACCTCAAGGTCTCGGATTTCGGCTTGAGTGCATTGATGGAGTCCAAGAAGAATGATGGCCTTCTTCACACAACTTGTGGGACACCAGCTTATGTAGCACCTGAGGTGATCAGGAAGAAAGGATATGATGGAGCAAAAGCAGATATTTGGTCTTGTGGGGTGATTTTGTATGTTCTATTGGCAGGATTTCTTCCTTTCCATGATAAGAATCTGATGGAAATGTACAGAAAGATTGCCAAAGCAGATTTCAGGTGCCCAAAATGGTTCCCTGTGGATGCAAGAAGGCTTCTCTATAGAATCCTTGATCCAGATCCGAGGACAAGAGTCACCATCAACAGGATCAGGGAAAATAGTTGGTTTAGAAAAGGTTATCAGCAGAATGAAGCGGCCCAGTTGCCACCTTTGTCACCTTCATATGGTTGTGTCGATGTCTCGGATGTTGAGGCTGCATTTAGTTCATCAAATGTTGTTGCTAGCCCATTAATAATATCATTCAAAGAAGTCGCTCCCACGAAGCTATATCGTTTCAATGCATTTGATATCATATCACTTTCTTCAGGGTTTGATCTTTCTGGCCTGTTTGAGAATGATAACAGTCAGAGACAGCAGGCAATATTCACTACTAAGACGCCACCCTCAGTGATTGTGTCCAAGTTTGAGGAGATAGCACGGATAGATAGTAGAATTAAGATCACGAGGAAAAATGGACTTGTTAGATTGGAAAGAAGCAAGACAGGGCAAACAGGCCAACTCAGTATAGATGCAGAGATTTTTGAAGTAACACCTTCCTTTCATGTTGTTGAGGTGAAGAAAGTTGCTGGGGACACATTGGAATATAGCAAACTCTGGGAGGAGAATTTCAAGCCTTTCCTGAATGATGTAGTCTGGGATTGGCAAGGATGTGAGCAGCAGCAGCAATAGTAGCATCGAAAATGCGTATAGGCTTCTTTTTTTCTTGGATAGAAGGTGCTTCAATGCATTCTTTCAATCCAAGTGTAAAAACTTACTGCAAAGTTTGTTTTCAGCCTCCGTCTTTCATATTATTTTTATTCCTCTATGAAGTTAAAAGGGCAAAAAAAAAAGAGGGGTTTGAGAATAGAAAGATGATCTGCTTCTCCAAAAATTATTTAAATTGCTCTTATGTAATAGTTACTAGTTATCAGAATAACAAGAATCAAGCTAGCACCTGTACCTGACATGTAATCACGAGCCTCTTCCACCAAGCAGTTAATAGTTTAATCCTTGGTCTCCTCATTCTAGATAATTATATCACATTCTAACTCAAGACAATTGTCCGTGCTAAAGGACACTTCATCTGAGGTATCGTTATAAATATAGACATCTTTGAAACTAGCACCAAGCACTAAAGCAGTTTAAACTAAGTATAGAATAGTTGACTCCTGGCATTATTTTAGAGTTTGCATTATTCATTAGAAGTACAAGTACTCAAGGGGCTAAGAGGATAAGAACCAAGGAATCAAATTAGGGGCAATTTGTTGTTATGTATATTTGGCTTGGTGATTGATTTTGTACTGACAAGGCTATCCCTTGAATTTAGAGCCACATTTACTTTGGCTGTCCTAGAGTATGCATTCATTGTCATATAGAACCTACTTGTTTTGAGACATTTCGGGGGTTTGTTTATACTTGATGCCATAGCCTAACATAGAACGGGACAAGATAATCACTGTCACAGGTCACTTGGATGGCTAACTGAATAATGACAGTATTTGTTTCTGTTTAATCCAAATGTCCAGGATCTTTGTGCAAAAAATCAACATTTCCAATTTATTTTAATTATTTCCACTTTATTATCATTTCAGTTGAAAAATATTATCCCCTGATAAAGGGTGTCTCCAAATTATCTTTTGGATTGAATTCCTTTCCTAAACCCCAATCAGATAAAAATTAAAAAAAAAATTTCAATGAAATCACGCAAGAGTCTTTATCAACGTAAGTTGCAAGACCATCTAGCTGGATAAGAATAACTGACTTTCTGAAACCCAACACTTTGCTTGTTTCCTTATAGCATCATTGGCTTATTCGTACCCTCATGTCACGTTTGGTATGGAGAATGGCAACTTCATTTTATTTCTCTGGCATTCTTATGTTTGCTAGTTAAATAAAGTGTGAAATATTCATTATATTCCGTGTCTTATTTTGTTTTCTGGAATGTTACTAAATTGTAGATTGAGCTAGATTTTATTTCGTATATCAAACGTGACATGAACGTGATATATTTTATCAATATAGGCAGGAGAATAGATAGATACCAGGGCCAGAAAAATCCTCTGAGACCGTCAAGAGTTTAATTATCTAACAATACAAAATAATTAGATACGTCATTATACTTCTTTCTTGTAAATAAATAAATATAATAATAACAATAAAAAAGACAATTCAATTAGTGACGCTGCATTTTCGTTGAAAAATTTGGCAACGCGTGACTGATAAAAAGTTAGATTAATTTTAATATAATGTTAATGTAAAGGTTTTATAATATAATTTAATTATATGAGATTATATACGTGAATTTTGTCCTAGTAATTACAAGAAATAAATACTTCTGTTAATATGTCCAATAAAAAAAAATACTTTTGTTAATATGATACTAAATTGATAATGCATAATTCAGTAGTTACATAAAAAAAATTTAAACTAAGTAGTTATCAAAATTAAATCAAAAAGTTATTGAACAAGAGCTGAAAAAAAAATTAAAAAATTGAATTTTATTTTAAAAAAGATATTATATTTGCCACGCGTCTCTAGATTTTTCGTGTCCATTTGGCGGTGGGATTTGGATGGTGATTGGTGTTTCCAAGATGGAGACTTCATCATCAGTCAGTGCCATATCCGGCCCACACTTTGAGCGGGCTGAAGCCAAAAAATCCTGTCAATTTGAAGATAGGAGGATTTATTTGATGATTTTATGATATGGAACTTTTCTTTGTACCCTTGATCCTTTCTGTAGTGGTTGCGATCGCTCAGATGTTGAAAGTTCATTTCTTAACCAATTTTCTTTTCTCACTCTTGGCGCTTGATAAGCCCACTTTTCAAACATGTGTCACTAAATGACGTATTAGTATTTCTTGTCCATGTCGTTTTACTCCTAACTACCCTATCAAGCTAAGAAACCCATTAGTCCAATGTTGAGGCCACATTATCGTAAAGTGCTGCTTGTGATTACGGTAGGGCATTTTCTTTTATGACTTTGAAGAAATGCACAAAAAGAAAATGACCCTTTTCAATATTTTTTTCAGCTGCAAATCCTTGGAGGACAGGTTTAACACAAAGATAGCTTATCACCTGAAAAAGTTCAATTTTGATTCGTCCTTTACGATAACCGCCCATTATCCACATTCAACGCTTGATAATCCAACAGCTGTTTTTGTCCACCGCATTTCCCAACAATCTCTGAAAATCAAATGCTACCCCTCAAAGAAATAGTGTGTGTTTGTGCTAGATTTTAATACTTATTTGTCAACAATAAATAATTAACAAATTTCTTATATAGGAGGTAAAATTGCTCTAAACTAGGCATAAATCGATAAACTTTAAAAGTTTAGATAATAATCTTTGCTTTTCAAGATTTAGATTTGGGGAGCGAAAAACTACTCCTCTTAGGTTCTCCACCAAAGAAATCAAGTGTCAAACTGTTTCTTATAAACAAGGATGGAATGTAAAGTGTAATGTAGTGTGAATTATGTTTTGATTCATGTGTGATGTAGATGAATGTTAAATTGACACATTAAAAGAAGAAGAAGAATGCAGAAAGTAAGTTGATTGATGACAAACTATAAATGAAGTACAGAAATTGAAAAGAAATGTAAAGAAATTAAGGAAATCTAATCCTAAAAAAGCAATAAAGAGAGTTGAAAATAATACTCAGTTAACTCAGGCCTCTATGTGGTCATTGGAGATGTTTTAGAGTGAGTGTGTGAGTGAAAATTCCAACCTTTTATAATATGTACATAACTAATATTTATAGACAACCTAAATCTCTAGGATTTTGACACTTATCTTTGGCTGTCTCTAGATATTGTCCACGTGACTTTGACAATTATTATCTTTGTCATTTGCTCTTTTATCACCACTTTGTCACATTTTTGTTAAGATTCTATTGATAACCATTGGAAATCGTCAATAACCGCCATTTGACAAACACTTGTATAACAATCATCATGACAGTGCTTTCAACATCTTTAAAATTTTCTAAGTCTTCAAGTGACAAACTACCACTTCAACTTGTCAACCCTTGAGCATGATAGTTATTAGCTTCTGATTGCTTTGATCTTAAAATCTTCTAAGTCCCGAATGACGAACTCTGACCCTGACATGTCAAACTCCAACTTTGACTGAGAAACTCTCACTTCGCCAGTCGAGCATTAATCTCAACTTTATTATGATTGGCTAGCATCTTTGGCTATTCAGTTTCATCATGAATGACAAACATCCACTTTGACATATCTACTATCAAATTTATCATTTCGTTAACATCGATGTGCCTTGAAAATCATACTTCATTAGTGTTAACTAATATGTTGACTATTTGTCATAATTTGTCATTATCAAGGACTCTCATGCTTTGACAATCAAACTAATTTTCTTATTGCCTTTGTCTCATCAAAATCGAATGACAGCTCAACTTTTGGACACCGGGTAAAATTTGGTATCAACAGTGTGATCTCAAAAAGGTCCTCAAAAGGTTTTTCAATTAATATATCCAATTGCAAAGTAATTTAAGCACGTCACTACTCACAAAGGCGAATTTCCTAAGAAAACTTTGTACCTAACCTTTTCCATCATAGTTTTGGGCCACGGCTTGTCCTCGAACACAAACGAAAGTCGTTTTTATTAGTTATAATAATCAATATTTTTCTATCAACTCCCATATAACAAAATCTTCTCGTGTTTTTATTGAGTGGAAGGAAATAATTTAAATCCTTCTAAAAAAAATTTGAGGTGGATCCTTTCAGAATTTAGAGTTTTATTATTTTGTGTGGAGAGCATGATAGAAGTCACTACTAACAAATAATAGAGGGAGGAGACAATACCAAGAAGTTTGTTTCCTACGGCTGGTTCCATTTGCCGCACTACAAATATTTCAATAATTTGAAGCAATGCTTCAGATTGTGGACAGGAACAAGCAACAAAAATGGATGTTGGATACTCAGATTGCTTGAACGGGCTAGTTAAGAGACGACTAGACAGCCAATCCAGGTTTAGCTCTGACCTCCCCCGTCTTGCATTGCATCACCACAGAGTGTTAAATGCACCATTATATGATATCAATGGTGGCTCAAAAGGTTGAACAGATGCACCTGAACCTTGCCCTAGCAAGCCATATAATTCTCTACATGAGACAATGATGAGATTTAATTTTTTCTTTTTTTCATTGATAAAGTTTTCTTTCGAATAATAACACAGTTGCATACCGAAAACACAGTATATTTTAGTATGAAAAAAAAGGTATGGGTTTTCGGGTAGATGTTAAGGTTTTTAATTGAAAAAACAATGCAAAATTTTTTCCTTAGGTAGAGTAACACAAATTAAAAAGGGAAAAAAAAATACATGTACTATTTTATTTATTGAAAACCTTAACTAATGTTTGAAAAACTTAAAAAATATGACCAGGGAAGACAAATGAAAAGTATATATGAACTTTATTAATTGTATGTTTTTTCTTTCTCTTCTTTAAGATATGGAGAGAATGAAATCTTCTCATGTTAAAATCTGATATGATATTTTACACAATTTAAGTATATATATGTAAGATTTTATTAGTGATTAAGAAGATGGGTGTAAATAAAAATAAATAATAAAAAAAATTTATGATGAGCTTATGTGGACTTTTCCCTTACATAATCCATTCTCATTTTTCTCTAACATTTCTTTATTAAATCATTAACGGTCATGAATAAAGAACAATTGGTCAAATATAACGCCTAACATGCTTACGAATACTCAAAGTTTAAAAAGTTATATTTGAGCATATACGTCTTAAGAAAATATATTGGGATCCTATAAGAAAATAAATCTATTTTTTTTTTTACTTAATTCTGTGAATGTTGAAATATTATTGAAACAATAAATAAAGAAGAAATATTTAGGAATTTACAAACATATAAAGAACATTATCATCAATATTATTATTATCATCATCATAACAAGTCCAACTTGAAGCTGAGTAACTTCAAACACTTGAGAGCTATTTTTAGCAGCTGTCTCAGCTCTATAGCTTAGTGGCCCGCGCTTCATCTTACTATGGTGTCTGTTCTGCAGAACCGGCTTGGCTCTACAATTCTACAAAGTGGAAGCTACAAAATCCCCATAAGCTATTGCAACATTCAATGCGAAATCTTAATTTCTGCTATTTTTGGCTAATTATGGACCATATATCAGACATTGAAAATTAAAGGCGGCGTGTGTTGAGGTCCATTCAGATAAGCTCTTTGAATTATATCTCCCATTTTTGTGGACTTCGACGTAGGTGAGTGAGTGCATGCTTTTCCTAACTTTCTGCCTTCCTAAACTATGAAAGGTGGGATTGAATCCTTTCATGTACAAAGCAGATGAGAGGATTAAATGTATCTTTAATGTTCTTTCATGAATAATTTGCTATCTTTTTTAAAACATAAGATCAAGAGAAGAGATTTACACTTAACATCCTCATAAGAATTTTGCATAATGAGTGGGTACCATCCCCTTCGCAAGGCATTGCAAGTCGTCAGAATTTTGAGGGATTATCCAAATGGGAAGTTCTCTCTTTCTATTTACCCTCGCCTCACTCGCTGGCCTCATGGCACTGGGGTTGAATCGTCCAAGTTTTCAAATGCTCCCGAACGTCACCAAGGGGCAGTTTTACAGAAACCAGGCCAGGAGCATCTACCAACTGAGGTGGCTACCAACTGCCAAAATCTTACAACTTAACCATCCGTGTGGCTAAGGCAAAGTAATTAATGTATGAACCTCGTAAGCATGCACCTACACCTATGTTTGAATCCCCCCTCAATTCCCCAACATCCCCCTCCTTTGGAACAAAAAAACAAAGCCAAACCCTTTAGTCCATAACCTTCTTATTAGTCTAAATGTCAAGGTAATGAATCTTTTTATTTAAAATGACCCAATTATGTATAATAGTTCCTGTAAATTAAATCCTCTTGTAATTACTCATCATTGATCATGTTTAATGTTGTTAAGTTCCCTTCAACTTATTCATTGATCGTGTTTTAACGCAAAATATAACACTAAAAATTGGTCAAACCTTTTAAAATTCCATTTGTGTCTTGGTCTTTATAAGAAAAAACATGTAAGGCTCATATATTTTTATAATTAATCACTCATTTTTACTGACCATTAATGAACAACTCAAACGGTTAGCAAAATCCTCACACAAATATATGACTTGGTAACATGCAGTAATCACCAATGATCAGATCCTCTTTTAATTTACTCATCATTGATCATGCCTGATATCATCAAATTCCCTTGCAATTACTTATCACTGTTGATTATGTTTTAACACCGTTGATCATATTTTAACGAAAAGGATAACACTATAAATTGTTCGAGTTTTTTAAACATTTCATTTGCTTATATCTTTGAACCAGTGAAATTTTGAACTAATATCCGGTTTGATTTTCTTAATATTTACCGAACTTCTCTCACAAACAGAACCTCCTGTTAGCTAAGTATATAAGCAAACTAGGATCTGATCCTTTTTCTTGGACCAGTTACACTCACTATTTGCAGATTTAGTGCGGAAACCAAAGAGATTATCAAAATGACTAAACGAGTGGCAGTTGCAGCATGTATTCTTAGATATTGGTTTCATTGTCTTCTTGATATAATCTCTTGGAATGTTATATCCTCCAATGTTCAAAATGCAGCACTAAACTAAACTAAAGCCAAAAGTCACTGCAACACTTGATGGATTAGCAATAAACCGCTTCGCCATTTCCTTATCACTAATTTACTACTAGTAATCAAGAAGCAAACAGCAATGCGCCAAGAAATGTAGAGATATATAGTCCATTCCACTATATTTGAATTAGCCGTCTTCGTACAGCAATTTAGACATATAAATAAATAGCAGCATCTAATGCTCCAGTGAAAGGAGCAAACCTACTCCTGGGAAAAAAAAAAATTACCAATTACCATACACAATCTATGAAAGAACATGGAGCAAGAAACGAGGCTCACTCTATTTTCTCTTCTCCCCATCCCTCTCTCTCACTATCTGGTTCTGAAGGTACATAGTGTGGAGATCCAACAATATCCAAAGGTATGTTATGCACGGGTTCAGAAAGCACACGTAGCAGTGTTGGCTCGTTAGGTGTACTAGGAAACCCTGAAGAAGTAGCAGATTCCTCCTCCATCATCAAATTCTGAAGGCCAGGCTTCAATTCTTCATTACAAAACCTATCATATTCTGCTCTGTCCCCTCCTTTTTTCTTCACCTCGACCACAACCAAAGTAGGCGTCAACTCGAATACCTCAGCAGCAATTGTCAATGGACCCTTCACACCTTCCCTGGTACCTTCCAAGCTCACCCTGCAATCTTTCTTCCTCACTGAAAAACTAACCAAATGAGCAATCTCCTCCAACTTCGATATGATCTTAGAAACCGAGGCAGAGGTCACAAACCTCGCCGCATCACTCTTCTCCTCAAACAAACCAGACAGATCAAATCCTTTAGAAAACGAAATGATGTCAAATGCATTCAAACTCGCAGGCCTTGGCAACCGAGAATTAAAATTATTGCTCCTCCTCCTAGTCTCAACCTCAGTGTCAGATTCCGAAATAGAGCAATCAGAAACGGAAGCAATGTCATCATCGTTGTTATCCAGAGTGTTTTCATCGGTATCATCGACACTGCAGAGCCTGTCATCCTCAACATAGAACTTGATCTGCTTGAACCCTTTTTTGAACCACCGATTCTCCATGATCTCAGGAATGGCAATCCTCGTGTCGGGCTTCGTATCAAGAAGCCTCGTAAGGAGCTTCGAGAGATCAGGAGAAAACCACCTCGGGCACCTGAATTCCCCTTTGTAGATCTTCTTATACATCTGCATCACGTTCTGGTCGTGAAAAGGCAGATACCCTGCCATCAACACAAACAAGACAACACCACAGGACCAGAGGTCAACCTTTGCACCATCGTACCCTTTCCGTGCCAACACCTCAGGGGCAACATAAGCCGGTGTCCCGCAAAACGTGTGGAACAGACCGTCCTGTCTGATTTGATCGGACACCGCACTCAGCCCGAAATCCGACACCTTCAGATTCCCGTTCTCATCGAGCAAGAGGTTTTCTGGCTTCAAGTCCCTATGGTACACCCCTCTCGCGTGGCAGAATCCAACGGCTGAGATCAATTGTTGGAAGTACCTCCTTGCGACCTCTTCCTTGAGCCTTCCCTTGGCGACCTTGTTGAAGAGCTCACCGCCTCGAACGTATTCCATGACGAAGTAGATCTTTGCCTTCGTGGCCATCACTTCGAAGAGCTGAACGATGTTCGGGTGGCGCACGCGGCGGAGGATTGAGATCTCGCGCTTGATGTGTGCAACGAGGCCTCCTTTGAGGATCTTCTCCTTGTCGATTACCTTGATGGCAACACATTCTCCTGTCTTGATGTTTTTGGCGCAGTAGACCTTCGCGAAGGTTCCGTGGCCGAGGAGTTTACCTATCTCGAACCTGCCTAGGAGGAGGTTCGATGATGTTGTGTCCTTCTTGGAGGAGGAGGGCTTCCTGGTAATTATCACGTCCGCCATGGGAGCTGATGAAAGAAAGTTTTTGTTATCTGTTGCGGTTTGGAACCGTACCAAACAGAAAAATTAATAAGACACGAAAAAATGGACGTTGTCTGTCCGTGTTCGTTTGTTTTGTTTTGTTTGTCGTCTAAGGGCAGGCCTCCAATGAGGCAGGTGGTTTGGTTTTGGGGTTGGGGGAGTGAGTGGTGGAAGGAGGAAAAGGGGGTGTGTTTTGAATCGTTCGAGGTTTTCTAATGTCTTGTGTTTTCTGGGCGTGGTGCTGTACTGTTTTCTGTGCGTGGCTCAAGGGTGGAGAGAGAAAGTGTAAATGAGTGGGAGATGCTTTTATAAGGTAGAGTATATACCGCCATTAACTTGTTTGCTATTTTTCTTACTACCTTCCTTTTTATTTCTTTTATTATTCTTAAATTAATTTATTAGTAGTATATTGGTGAGGGCGATCGGTTTGAATTTTTTTTATGTGTATTTAATCATTGACTCAATGCCACGTAGAGACGGTGTTATTTCTTTTCCTGCTCTAAATGTCGTTGGACTGAAGGGAGTAATAGATTTCGCGTCAGCTAATTACCGCTTGCCATCTTGGGACATGAAAAACAGAAAAAGACGAAAATAAAAAAGTGAAAAGAAAAATCAACTCGTCTTAATTGAATTCCGCTGCATTATGAGATTCTCCAATGGTGAGTCACGCGGCCAATTGCCTCCACTTGATTGCCTTACTATTCAAATCGTCTCCACATACGGGAAGAATATAATATATATACATCAAGTCGTGAGCTTTGTTCATTCCCCTTCATCTAACTCCCATTTCTATAGATATTTGATTAATCTATAAAGATCGTTTGGGAAGTCCGATTTGTATGCCCATATATATTTGAGAATTGTATGGATGGTACAAAAATTTATAGTACAAATTAGGGTAAACCTAAGACGAAAGTTTGAAAATTTTATGAATTGATTTCATAATTAATTAGAGCAAAATTTCGTAGATTAAACTCATAAATAATTTACTTATGAATTCAATTTATAAATTTTGGATCGCATATCAAATAAACCCTTGATGGGAAACGATATTTGGCAAAAATCATTCCACTTATTTCATTAAAGGTTTTACTAACACCAAGGTAAAAGTGAAGTGATATTAAGTATGAAGAGATTTTCATAAGTATGTTATTTAATACCTTAATATATAACTAGTCACAGCAGATTTAAAATACAGATGAAAAAAAAAGAGATAAAATAATTATATGAAGCGCTCGCCCAAAAAAAAAAGAAACTTTTATCAATTCGTATCCCGTTTCACGAAATAACTTTCATACCATTCAGTATTAATTTTCCTACTATTCAGGAGTATTTCTTTACTTAAAAAATAAAACAAAAATATAGAAATTTGGGAACATATATGCATGGGATTAAGTTTATTCTAACAAGCAAAAATATTTTATTTGCCTAAGCTCATATAGCTTCATTTTTTAATTGTATCATGTAATGTAGTGGTAATTAACACATGATTTGCATGAATGCATGATAACATTGCGTCAAACTCTTTTAATGTTGTAACACCAACGAAACTATATTACATGCACCACTTATACGTAATTAGTTTTGATGGTGATGACTGATGAAATTAAATTTGGACCGTTCACAGCGCAACATCTGCTTGAGACTTCCAAGCCAACGGCTTCTTCCTTGTTTACAGTCTCGGATTGGGCACACTCTACAAGGACGAAGTGGCTGGGAACCCTCTGGTTGACCGACACGTGTATCTCGATGATGCTGAACTACCCTGAAGTAATTCACAGCACCCGGAATCAGCAGCCAACTAAAAAGTCGGTTTGAAATTTTCAAGGCAAGTTGTGCAACAACCCTCGATACGTCGTTATTTTCGTTGCCACATAACCGCTCTGCACCTTAGAACACGGTAAAGAATAGTGATTATGGATCTCACGTCTCATACAGACATGCGAATAATCTTAGCTGTTTCAAGGGTTTGAAAATTGACTCAAAATTTGGAAAGTGTTCTAGTTAAATGTACAGTAGGTTTGATATTTATACACTGTGAGTATAAAATACTTTTACTTTATTAATTAATAAAAAATTGCAATAGAATATCAAATCATGCTATAATAACTTTCACCATGATTTGATATTTTTTTAATTTCTATTAAATAATTATATAAAATAATTTTGTACTGTTTGTTGTACCCTTTCTGTTCACAGAAATTAATATAATGTATAATTATATTATGTTTTTTTTTTTAAAGAAACTTATGTAGTTGTATAGCATGTTGTAGTTGGTATAAAGCATTGTGCAAATAATATCATTCAACATCTTACACGAAATAGTAACAAGAACAATTCACCCGATACTGCAATTTCAGCTTCACCTCTAAATCAAACGTGCTTATCAGAATTGAAAAGAAAAAAAAACCTATGACTTTCCTTTGGTGATACGTACGTTCTTGATCGAAGAGTGTGTTTTTATATGCGTTGGAAATCGGGCAAGCTTGTATTTGGCTCAAATACAATCTTAATCAAGCTCAATGTTTGTTAAGAATTTAAAAAAGTAAATATCATGAAAAGCGTGGCTTATATTCAAATAAAGCTTATCGTGAAATTCCAACCATATAGCATTCTCCACAATTCTTTAAAAATTAAATTTCAAAATAATCTTAAAGCCAATATGCAACAACAGTTTATGGAATAAGTGACTTGCCAAAACCAAAAGTGCATTCTTTTAGCCAACCAAACTGCAAATACACGCTGGTCATCTCGTGGCCCGGGTTAAGTCAGATTTGGTATACATGATCTTTATCTCTTTCTGGTATGAATGATAGTAGCTGTTTAATTCGGGAGTAAATAACTCATTTAATCCTTTAAAAAAATTTTATAAAATTATTTAGTATGTTAAAAAATAAAATTAAATTTGTAGTTTTTTAAAATTTTAATAATATCCACATTAGTCTTTTTTTATGTATTTAATTCTTTAAACACTAATAGAGTTACATATTGACCTGCTAACATAATATTAAGTGATGTATATATCATTTGAAGTAAAATAGAGTTTAAAATGACTCATTTTAGTGGTTAAAATTAACAAAATGAGTCATTTAAATCTCTATTATAATTCATAAAGTAATTTATTTTGTGTAATTTTATATGCTAAAATAAGTGAACTATATTTCAAAATAGTTTTATTTAACTTGCCTCTAATATTTTAATGACACATCATCATTATACTGTGTTATATATATAAGTTTTCTAACCAAAAACTAATAAATGGACTAATATGTCCATCATTTTTAATTTTGAAGGATCACGAGATTTTTTTTTTATTAAAAGATAAAATAGTTCAATACAAAAATTTTGAGGGACCAAATAAGATATTCACTCTTAATTCTTTTCATGAGCTAGACTTTGTGGATGGAGATGGTATGGCGCACTACTCGTACAAGAAGGCTTGACTCAACACGATATGAAGGATATGAACTTCCAATTATGAAACAATATTAGAAGATGCTAATAATGTTAGCAACTTTGAAGTTGTTCCTGGTTGTTGTGTAACTTTTCTATTTCCCTTCTCTCTTGAGTGAGTTTTAACTCAATTGAATTTGATTCTTTTGATTGGAATACGTTTTAGAGAATAAAATATATAGTGATGAGTGTCTATGAAAAATAAGAAGTTAATATATGTATTATTATGAAATAAGCTGCACAAATTAATAAGAAATTTTTAGATACTCTTAGAGTAAGAAAAAATATTTATTCTGTTTTATTTATTAATTGACATACAAGATATTATATTAAAAAGATAGGAAAAGTAGAAAATAATAATGACCCATAAAACTTATATATCAATTAATAAATAAATTAAAATAAATATTTTTTTCTCATTCTAAGTATTTTTCCAAATGAAATACCTAGTGACTGAATCATCACGGATCATAATGATTAAATAATTTTATCCCATCAGATGGAAGTTGAGGAAGTCGGTCACGTTGTGAAGGTTACCAGGGGAAATAACACAGTATAACGCAACTTAGAAAGTCAACTAAATTTGTGGTCGGTGAGGATTAAATCACACGTAATAATATAAAAAGACCTTGAAATAATAGTAAATTGACTTTAAATGTGCAAGTGTCAACTAGAAAAAATTATTTTTTATTTTTTTTTGGCCTCCAAATTTTGATGTATTAGTGGGGGCAATGGACTTGAGGGCGATTTAGTGCTGTCATTATGCACCATAACATACCAAAATCAACTTTTACATGATTGTGTTTAACATAACATTCCTATTAATCCATTGCAACATCAACCGAAAATATTATTAATCGAAATGAAAAACGTAAGTTAAAAAATTCAGGCAAAAATGGAGCAAATATTAATTTTAACCAATGACGTCCTTCCTCGGGATAGAGAATTAGAGATCCACTCCCTTTTGGATCATGCTCATGCTTCAAATTCCTCCAATTCATTTTGTCCATGTAGTTCCGAGAAAGACAAATACATTTGCTGAAAGCATCATGGACCAAGTATCATCATCTACCCCCACTCTCCTTCAACGAAGATTAGGGTTCATCTTTCACTCTCATGATCATTAGTTTTATATGGTGGTTGCTCACATACACCTGATAGTCAATACATACACCTGATAGTCAATACAGTTGTTTGCGATAAAATGTGGTTAAATACAAATAAAAGTGTGGCAAAAAACATATCCAACTTCCATTATTTTTCTCCTCCCCAGTCCAGCATTCTTGAAGCCACTCCTCCTCCATTCATCATCCAAAACTACAATGTGTTAGAAGTTAGAACCATCATTAAACTGCTTTATAACAACGACAAATTATTATTGCAGTCGAAATTATAAATGAATCCCTCAGCTATTCTCTACTGTGATTGGATTTATCATTTAAATATTCATGATGATAACAGAGCACAAATGCTGTAACGTAGATCGTGAAGATGATATTCAGACTAACTATTTTGAAACTATCGTGTACCTCAAAGCATGGTTTCCAGTGTCAAAAGCAAGGGCAAACTATACAAGAAACTCAAACATGATTTTTTCTTTCTTCTTTTTTTTTTTCATTTTGTACCTGAGGGCGATTAAAGGTGGCATCATCGTCAAAGGAACCATCCTCCAAACCTTCCTCCCCACTGCTCCCAATTTGTACAATAAAATTTCCATCAAGGTCGGTAACCACCTGAATTTCAATCATGGCCAGGTGAATTATTTATACTTTTAATGAAAACGTGCAATTTACTTTCAGAAGCAAAAGGGACAAAAATTAGAGCTACTTGCATTGTCATAATGTACTGTAGTGTGGCAGTATGGGATTTAGAGCTATGATGTATGATAATTGATAACTTCCTTAGGAGTTATGTGTTCCCTTAGTTTTCTTTAGACATTTAGTTTGTTTTAATTTTTTTAGTTGCCTTTTTTGCACCATTGGATTTAAATTCTTGCATGATTATATTTATATTTAATCTTACATTTTAGTTGTGTTTTCCATTAGTTTTGTAGCCTTTTAGAAGTAGAATTATGGAAGCATTTGAGCTAGGAGTGCAAAGGAGTAAGAATTGAAGCTGAAAGGATGTCAGAAATCCATGCTGGAGCATGAGTCCTGAAACTAAAGTCACGCTATAGCGTGGGAACTTATGTTGTAGTATGAGTTGCTGTCAGAATTCTTATTTTTTCACTTTACGCTCCAGCCTAGCCATAGCCACGCTACAGTGTGGGCACACGCACCTGACATGTGGACTGAGTCTCTGTACTGACTCTGACAGCCCATGATTGGCACAAAAACCTAAGCAAAAGTGTTGGAAAGGTATTACATATCAGAATACCAAATTTGGCAAGGGAAGCTAGAGCTTGGAGAGCACAAATGGATTGGAGCTTCAAGAACTTGAAGAAGAGACTCTTCTTGATTTTGTCTTCAACCACTTGTGTATTTTTCTTTGTTTATGGCTTCTTCTCATCTTTCTTTCATCTATATTGTTTTTATTTCATTTCCCATGACTTGTAACTAAACCCTTTGCTAAGGGTGATTTATGGATGTTATGTATTTGATATTATGTTAATGTGAATGAATTTATGTCTTGTTCTCATTTGATAGTAAGCATTGTATTTGAGCTTTGTTATCTTGAATTGTTTGATCACCAATTTAGGATTATAGGGGTTATTACAAATTTGAGAAAAGGAGTAAGAACTATCTCTATGAATACAATGTCATGAGTTGAATGACACCTAGAGATAAACAAACATGATTCATGTGGTATTTAAGAGTTTGAGAATTACTTATAGACTTAAATATGCTAAGAGATTAAGTACTTGACTCCACTTGGGTGGCATTAAATGATATTGAGAAAGGCTTTTAATGACATAATGACCCTACTATCACTTAATTGAATTTGGACAAGACATATTGATGTTTATGTTGCATGTTGTTAATACATAGCTGAAGTAAATTACCCTAATATTTAACTCCATAAATTCTATATCACTTTTACAATGTTTTAGCACTTTAATCTTTATTCCTTTTGATATCATCTCTTTTCAATTGTTCAGCTTGTTATCTAATTAACTATAATTGGTACTTGAATTATTCCTATGGATATGACAACCTTCTATATTACTCTGTTACTTGACAACCCAGTATACTTGTTAGTGTCACTCTCCTTTAAGAACGATCAATAATTTGAAATTTAAAGTTTAATTTAAAAGTTATTTAATGAATCCAAGATTTAATTATCAGAATCTATGATTTAATATGGAGTTAGCGGTGTTTGTTGATGACAGAAGGAGTGGCTTCAAGAATGGTGGGACCAAGAAGAAGAAGAATAATGGAAACTTAAATCTATGTTTGACTACACTTTTATTTGTATTTAACCACATTTAAAAGATATCGTTAAATGCAACTGTAAACAATTATTTTGATTGTCTGTATGTGATCAACTACCTTTATTTTGTACTAATTATGTTTAAGTTACCATCAAATTTTAAATCATGTTTAATTTACTACCTATTGACCTTTTTTTCTTCATTTTTAGTCAATCTTTTTTTTTTTTGGTCATACTCCATTCTATATCAGATAGGCTAAAATATATTCTCAATGTCTCTGGTGAAAATTAAAGATTCGAAATCCAAGCCAAGCGTACAATGTTACGCTATCTTGGCCTATGCTTTTAGGAAATGACGGGGGGAAAAAAAAGCACTGTAAATTTAGGTAAAGAGCAATTCTGGAGACGTTGTTTTCCATTTAATTAGCAGAAGTAATGAGGTTAAGGCTGGCGTTGGAAGTTAAGGGGTGACGAAACTTTTAAGGTTGATTTGTCTTTGATTTCCCTTTATATAATTGTTGTCCGGTTGCTGAAAAGAAAAATAAGTACAAGGTTCTGTTCCTTCTGTTCTTTTTTATTGAGGAGAAAAAAAAATCTGCTGTATTGATTACTAGTTGCTTGATATCTTTGTGAAAAAACAAAAGAATCATCATATTTGTCCTTGTCCTTAAAACTGGATTCAGTGTGTTCCAACGCGTCAACTTTGAGACTGTTCTGGTCTAGAGAGCTTTGCTATCTGTCGTATTGTAGATGTTTTGGGAAACAAATACAAAAAACAGAAGACTGTTTTTTTTTTCTAATGTGCTATAATTATAAAGTACAAAATAATTAGACAAAACTGTTCAGGAATAAAGTATCATACACTTAGGTTTTACTTCTCAAATAATCATATTAATAACTTGAAAAGAAATTAAATGAAGTCACTGATGATATATAGATAAAGAACATATGTTTTCCATTCAAAGAAAAAGTGTTCACTGTTTAGTGCGAGTTTAATATAAAAAAAAAAATATATTTAACGAGAAAAATGGGCATAAGATTCGTCTTTTTTGTCGAAAATGGGCATAAGTTCGTGATTTTTGGTCGAAGGGCATAAGTTTGTTGTTATCACTCTTTTATACTGTATGGTTTTTAGGGAACAAAACTTTAATTTTCTTCAAACCCAAATTCATTCAAGTAGTCCATAACGTTCAGCCCATTAAGGAAACGACATTTCGTAGGCTTCAGCTCTCAACATTAGACGACCCAAAAAAATCTCTCAACCATTGGTCCATGACAAAAACAGATGTAGATTTTTTTTTCATAAAATTAATATGTTGATTTTTCTTTTTTATACAATTGATATGCAGATTTTAGGACAAATTTTTATGTAGATGTCAAAATTTATATTGATTATTAAATAAGTAAGTTTCAAACATCTAAATTTAGATGTACATTTTTATTTTGTGATCTTTACTGAATTATAAATTCCAAAAATGATAAGAAAATAAATGGAAAACATTACAACTAAAATTGTCTCTATAAAAAATAAATCATCTGAAGATGATAGGATGCCTAGACTACCCTTTGTGGCACTCTGGAGGGCGTCCTAACAGGTTGGGTATTGGGAGGAGCCTTGTGGCAATTTTCACCCCAAATCAATGGAAAAACAAAAGCCTCATATTTCACTGGCTAGCAAGCTAATTTCACTCAACTGCCCCAGCTTTGAAAACAAACGTGCTCCTGATTACTCTCCCTCTTCTTAGTTAACAAACTTCATTATATATTTTCTACTTCAGTCTCTTCTTAAGTCCAACGTAACTTAAGCAACAACCCCATTTCTCAAGCCAAAGCACACACGCTTCCTTCCTCTCCCTCGCATAGCATAGCTTAGCATACACACAACACTTAACCGAGCTTCCTAGCTAGAGATCCAAATATGGCCACTCTCTTCAAAGGTTCAGTACACCCACTTTTCCTTATTTCATTGATTATTCTTTGTGGCTCCCCTTGTACATTGCTTGTCAATTGTACTGAGTTTGAAGTTGGGGGTCATGATGGCTGGGTTGTCCCTAAGTCAGGGGACAACGATCAGATGTACAACCAATGGGCATCACAAAATAGATTCAAAGTTGGTGACACTCTTCGTGAGTACCATTTCTTAACTTCCATATTAATTAAGAACCTCTATATATAAGTAGCTAGTTGATTGACCTAACCTGACCATCAATTCACATCCTTTTTAATTTTTTAGATATTTTGATTTTTGATGTATGCATGTACATAGTTATTTATTTATTTATTTACAGTTTAAGTGTATGTGTACAATTTTACCTCATTAATCAATTGAAATTTAAGAAAAATGCAAAATTATATTAGATGACTAACCATTATGATAACTACCCATCATAATTTGATACTTTCCTTAATTTCTATGGACTAATTGTATAAAATTAGATCCTATACCATCAATACATAAAAATTATGTTACACCGTTACCGAAGTAAGTAAGTATGTATGACTAGTTGAGTGTGTTCGGTTTAGAATAAAAAATTATGGTGAAAATTTAAAGAATGAGTTTGCTTCTTTTTTATTATATTAGTTGGTGGGGAATTAATACTGAAAATCAAATTATTATATTATTATCATATTTCTTCTTATAAAATGATTGGTTTATACTGAGGATCAAATTACTGTATTACTTCCATTGTTTTTTTTTTCACAATATAAATACTTACACAAGTCGATCAGCCATGTTCTTTTTGCATATAGATATTCCAACATGAAGGGGTAAAACATGTAACACGAAATCATTTTTATTTTTGATATTTATTATTTTTTGGTGTTACATTTGGGATACATGCATGTATATAGGTTTCAAGTACGAGAAGGACTCGGTTATGTTGGTGAGTGAAGAGGAATACAAAAATTGCAGATCCTCTCGTCCCTTGTTTTTCTCTGACAACGGTGACACAGTCTTCAAGTTTGAGAGGCCAGGCATGTTCTACTTCATTAGTGGGGACAGTGGACACTGTGCCAGAGGGCAGAAGATGATCACTAAGGTTTTGGACTTGCATGCACAAGCACGGTCACAGGCACAGCCAGCACCCGCACCCCAATCTGAGAACGTCAATGTAGCTAAACCACACTCTTCTTCTAAAGCAGCTGCTGAAATAAGCATCATAACAACCTCGGCACTTTATGTTCTGTCACTCTTCACCCTGCATCAGCTTTATGCTTGATTTTAATTTCTAGGTGCTTTATTTATTTGTTGTTGGAGTTTCAGGTTTTTAATTTGTTGCTTTGGTCATAAGTTATAATGGGGTTGGAGGATTTGGACTCAGTCACATTAGCCGTTAATGTCTTCATGACATCATTGATTTCTTGAGTGAGTAGGCAGTGACTTTTTTTAAGCAGCATCCATCTTGATTTTCAATATTTTGAGAATTGCAGTTCACGAGATGAGAAATTCTTATTAGCTTCGAGACAAGGCGTAGCTCTTGATATATTTCCATTGATTTCATGATAGTGATACATCAACTTTACGATTGTTAAGAACTTAAAAGTGATCTACAAAGTAACTAAGTAAAGACTATAAAAACTCATGCAATCACATGCATTCAATAAATCAGAGCAAGAGTTATGATTTGCTCCTAAAGCACAGGTTTAGCTTTTTCTTAAAGCATGGGTGAACATCAAATAAATACTACATGACAAACAATAATACATACATGTGTTACGTGATCATGAGATGTTCTTTCTGTTTTTTTTTTCATGGGATTTCTGATTTTTTTTTTTTTCAATTTTGAGAATGGTGTTATTTCTTGTAATGAATTGATGCATGATATTATGAACTCGAATAAGATCCCGATTTTAATGAAAGAAACCGACTTGAGGAAATCATATTCCCTGATTTTGTGGTAGAATCAACGATCATCTTCTGAGGTATACATGTATTTTGTTGACCTCCTTAACTATAAGCTAATAGATATTATCTTTAAACAAAGCTAACTTATAAGCTTCTTTAGCCATCTTGTTCCCAAAAAGATGGCCACCAAATTCTCCTGCACGGTACAGATGGCACTTTGTATTTTGTAAGATAAGCTGCAGTTGGTTACTTTATTAAACAAAATTTTAATTAAAACGTGTGAATTTTAGGATAGCCAAGAAACTGTAAGTGCCTGTTTGTTTTGAAGTTTGGAAGCCCAAACTTTTTAGTGACTGAAAATGAAAAAGTACAGTAATATAACATGTTTGGTTACACTTTTTCAATTTTACTATTCATTTTCCGTTGGCTAAACATATTTTCAGCAAAAGTAACGACTTCATGTTACTTTTCATTCTCAGTGAACATCTTAAATTGCAATTTTCCTTGTATACCCTTCATTATTTTATCATTATTCTATCCAACTATTTTTATACCCTCTTACCGGTAATTATACACCCCTACAAATAATTTTACTTTATCCTGTCCAAATAAAAATATCTTTATTAAACTTATTTTTAAAATATCTAACCAAACACAAATAAACTTCCTTCAAAGTAATTCTTTCAACTTCATTTTCCAAAAGTAATTCCTCCAAACATTAAACCAAACAAGCATTAATTCTTCAGGAATCAGGAAAAGCAAAATTAAAGCATTTCCTTTTCCACAAAGAATGCTAAGAAACAAATGAAGAAGGATATTGATTGATGAAAATTGGAATATATGGAAATCAACTTCGTTTCATCTGGTGGATCATACTGCACAAGCCAGTCCTACAACAAAGAAAAGGTCGTAAAAGATGGAAGAGTGGGGAAGACGAGACATCACTTTTTTTTGTTTTTGTTTTGTTGGTCTGAAGACATCACTTTGGTTCTCGTGAAAACACTGAAAAACGAGAGGGTAGAGGGGCTGGCCCATCAACTAAGAAGCCCCATCAGCAGTGGGCTCAATTTACATGGGGCCTACGAGACAGGTTGGGGCTGGCCCCAGGAATATTATAAATGTAATACAAGTTCTGACCAAAAACATACATGTATCTTTTATTAAGCATCGATTTCGAAATAAAGCAATCGCGAAATAAACTAGATGCTACTTTAGCTGAAGTTCATTGGTGCTCTTGCGTTTTATTTTTTTTATTATCAGTTATTTTACTATCTATACTATTCTTGCATTAAGCCTATAATAATAAAGTTTCCAGCTACTACGCTTCACATTATGTCCAATTTTTCATTTTCAAGAGTATGTAATTTTTTTTTTTTTGGTCATTAAGGTATCTATAATGGTCACTCTTGCCTAACATTTTCCATACAAATCTTAAATTGTAATACCATCAGCTAACCGTTATTTCAAATGCTAAAAATTTAATTAATATGGATATCTATGAATTGAATGCTTTGTTACACTGCTTCACTTCATGACAAACACAATTTTTTTGTTTGTTCATAAAAATTTTATAATAATCAAATTGGCTATTATTTCATGTTAATGTTTGTCCACGTATAAGTGTTCTCTGGATACTTAAATGTAATAGTGACAAAGGGCAATTTTTCCACTCATTCCACGAAAAAAAAAATACCAAACTATAACCGTATCATAACAGAACAAATACTCGACTATCTAGCTCTTCGGATTTCTATGAAAACATTCAATCGACCTATTTTGCACGTATACTTATATGAATATATGGTATGATACAAATATAATATGGATCAGTATACATTAAATTAAAAAATATAAAATATAACTAGAAATATGTATAAATATCAATAAAATATCCAATATAATACGTATTTGGAATGGATACATCGATCATTTTAAAATATCTGCGCGTTGTAACCATCCAAAAATTAAAAGTCTCGTTGCTGATATGACGCCTTTCTAAATTCAATTTTAGTTGTGGGGGCAGAAAACCTCTGCTGACCGCTGATTCAGACATACTCTCACAAGATCAAATAATTTTGACATTCCCCGCTATTGAGAGCCACACTGATGAATCAGCTTTCAGGTAGGAGTGAAAGTTGTTGCACTATTTTATAATGACTCCAAATGTCAGTCTATAGGTTCAATATGATATATATCCTCCCATGTGAGGTGTCATTCTCTTGGGAATTCTGGTTTGGATGGTTGTGGATTAGGGGATACCATCCACTTTCTTACTTGCTCTCCATATATAAAAAGTGAAGTCCAAGCATAGCGAAGTTTGTTAAGATGATGGCAAAAGAGAGAAGCCAAAACCATGTGCCAGAGCAGGTGAGATAGGAACTAGCATCTGGAGTCACGTTTGTGGAGCAAGCTACTTGCCAACTTCCAAATCCATCATCACAATGTAGTTTCGAACCACTTTACCTGCATGCATATTCTCTTTTGGTTTGTCTTAGTTTGACTACTGCATCAGTGCCATGTAATTTGTCATTTTGTGAAAGAGGATAATATGTTCCTTAGGTTCATTTGAAAATGTGATTTGCATTATGCCCCTCCTTTTCAATACCCCTTTTAAATTTTTATCCTTAAAAAATTAGAGAATAATTGGGAAGAAAATTGGGGGATGGGGATGAATATACCAATATGTTTGGTTTAGATTTTGATAGAATTATTTTTAAAATAACTGATGTTGAAAAAATTGATTTTAAAAAATTGATTTATGTTTAGAAAAGAAATTAAAAAAAGTGAGTTTAGAAGAATTGATATGAGATAAAAAATTAAAACTAATATTTTAAACTTTCAATAGAATCAATTATTTTTAAAATGAGACCCTTTTCTTAGAAGTAAAAAACCAAAACAAACACTTTTATTTCTCTTCAAACCACTTTCAACCACCTCAACTGAAAATAAGTGTTATCCAATCACGCTGTTAACATTTGCGTGGTTTTGTAGTTCCAACACCCAAGTTGGCATTTTTGAATGGCAAGGAAATAAACATCTGACTGACATAATCTAGAATAATCTAGAAGTTGGTCCTAATAATAAATTTCATTTTCGTTATTTTCTTTTCTGAAGTTAATTTATTTGTGTTTGCTACTTTGTTTACAATTTTATGAACATCTGTTTTATATATGAAAAAATCACTGTCAAAACTTAAACTGAAAATATCTCCCTAAAGATCTAAGCTTAGGTCAAATTGCTGTTTTTGTTTATCTTTCCTCCAAGAGATAGGGTGGGAATTAATTTTGGGTGGGTGCTTTTTTGCTTTTCTCTTACTTGCAGACATATCTCTTTCTGCATATCACATGTTCAAATAAATCATGTAGGTAATGTTTGCCAATTGAGGGGGCCAACAAAAATGGCTTTCTTGACTGATGAGAAGTGAGGGCAAGACGGGGCATGATTGAGTCAAAGTCATAGTAATTTGCATGTGATTTGTTTCTCTCGAAGCAATTAGATGGATAGGAATGTACCAATTTGTGCTTGACTCTTCCACAAATTAGCCAGTCCTATTTTGTATTATTCACTGATCACCCATAGCTACCATAAGTTTTAATTCCTAATTATTCCTGTCTTATAGCTCTAGCCATCAATCAATTAGGCATAGTTTAAACCAGCAAAACTCGCTTGGTCAAAAGCAAAATAAAGCACTCTTGACTGCAATAGCTGCAATCAAACCATAATGGTTCTGTGATTATTATTCTAATTTTCTGCACCCTTGACTAATATAATTTTATCAACTTCTTCTTAGATACAAAATGTAATCTTATGTATGGGGAAATTGTATGGTCCAGGTTAGCCTATAAAGAAGTTTGCCTTTCGAAAGCAAAACTGAGCATGCAACTAAAATCATTTACTTAGTTGCTTTTAAAATATTTGTCAATTTTAATTAAGGAAGATAATAAATAATATTAATTTGGAGTAAAATAAAGTTGATGAATTAATTTATTTTTAAATATTAGTTAATACAGTATAATATTAAAGACTAATATAAAACTAGAAATCATGCCTGTGCGTTGCACAGGTTTATTAATATATTTCATAATTATTTTTTTATAAGAATTTTCTAAGAGGAAAATGTTTCATTGTAATTAATAATTAGATATTGTAAGAGAACACTGATTTTTAATTATATATATATGATTTTTATTTATTTTAATTATAATAAGTCTCAACTCTTTTAGTGAGGTTATTTATTGATAATAAAATATATGTTTATTCATAAGAAAATATATGTTTTGGCACGTATATAATTGTTGTACATTATATATGTTTTATATAACATAATAATTACAAATTAGGGTGAATAATACTAATTTTAACTATAGTCTTAACCTATTAAATAATTTAGAAGTAGAAACATCATCTTGAAAAATTTAAATGTTAATTTAACTTATGTTAACAATTTAAGCGTATAGTATATCAAATTTTAATCAAGATAGATATAGATAAATTTGAATTAATCATTTAAACTTTCATTCATCATAAGATAAAATATACATAAATATAATTTATCTTTATAAAATACACATATTAAAAATAATTATGAAGTGTGAATGTATATCATAATTTCAAATCAGCAAATCCGAATTATTATTATTATTATTATTATTATTATTATTATTATTATTATATTCAATATCATAAATTTAATATAACTATGTTATATAGGAAAATCACTCCAAGGTGAAGAATATAAATTTTAATTTTTATATGATAATAAAACACATTAATCTAATTTATTAAAATAAATTAATATTATAAGGTAAGAAATTCATTACTCTCTAATGTATATGTTTTATGTTAATGCAAACATTTCTAATAATAACTCTATAGTAAATATGACTACCATAGTTATAAAGCTAATTTACTAATAAAATCATGTAATAACATTCTATTATGTTTAAGGCATAAAGATTTCCTCTTATTTTAAATTTTTTTCATAAATTATCTATTACCTATTTGATTTTAATATATTGATAATACAAAAAGTTATTGACACGTATGTGAACTACATCTATAATAAATTCCTATTAACCAATAATTTATTTGATTCCAAAATGAAAGGTCTAGCTCAAACATGTTTTTTTTTTTTTTGGATAGATCATAGGTTATTTTTGGTAGATTCTTGTTCAAATATTACTTAGTTGCTAATTGTTTGTCATGTGTGTATATGAATGTTATACACTATTTAATATAATTTTTAATTATTATAAATAAATATATGATTAATTTGATACTCTAGAGATAAAGTATGCATGACATATATTACAAAGGTAAAAAACCTTTTATCTTCCTAAAATTATTTTATTTCTTTGATTTTAAAAATAAATTTAGTTTTGCATTTTCCTAAAAATTTTAAAAAATTATCTCTCTAAATTAAAATGACAAAAATTATGTTACTAATTTAAATGTATTATTAATTTAGTGAAAGAATTCAGTTCTTTCAAACGTCAAAATGATTTTTTTTCAAATTAAATGATTAATTCATACAAAATCATAAATCTATTAAATATATTCTTAATTAAGTGAAATAACTAATAAATTTAGATGTTAAATTTTGAAGAATGACAATTTAAAATTTTTGTTATATGTGCATTTAGAATATTATATATTTATTTTTTATGGGATATTATGTATTTGTTATATGTATTAAAAATGTCATATATATAGATTATGTCAATCAAATAAATTAATTAATAGCTACATTCAATTTTAGGTTTAATTAATTTCTCAAAGAAAATTGGCTGCCCATTTTGGTTTTCATAGGTAGCATGGATGACATTTAAATTAAGTATTATAAATATAAATATAATAATACATTTCATTATCATAATTACATACTTACATATAGCAATAAATGCTTTGTGCAGTGAAGAATGAATATATATATATATATATATATATATATATATATATATATATATATATATATATATATTATAGATCTCTAATTGATGATAATTAAATTTAATATAGGCTTTAACTGAGTTCATCTAATTCGTCCTATAAAATTAGTGATGTGAAGCATAAAATCAAAATTCAAATTTATAAAAGGTAGACATATTTATCATATTTTAAATTTTAAAAATAAAGGCAAATCATTATTTAAATGCAAAATGGAAAATATCATAAAAAATATTTGGAAAGATAGTTACTAAAAAAAGTTGTTACTGTATTATTTTAGATTTTAAAAATGACAATAAATTATCAATAAAATGAAATATTAAAAATTCAAAAAAATATCTCTGATTAATTTGTAATGACCAACAATTTATTTGGCCTCAAAATTTATATTTTAAAAATAAATATATATCATTATTTAAATGCAATACGCAAAATATCATAAAAAATATTTGAAAAGATAATTACAAAAGAATAGCAGTTTTTTTTCAAACTAAAAAATGGTTGTTAGTGTATTATTTTATATTTTAAAAATGACAATAAATTATCAATAAAATGAAATATAAAAAATACCAAAAAAAAATCTCTGATTAATTTGTAATGACAAAAATTTTGTTTGGACTCAAAGTAAAAGTAATAAAAATTAATTTACTTTTTTTTCAATCAAATCATGAAAAGGGGATAGAAGCATTAGTTAGTTCATGTTTTGCATACAAACAAAAACATATCATATAGGTCTTTGAACGTATACAATAGGTTTAAAGGTGCAATAAATGTGGGTTGCAATGAATTTTACATATATATATTTTGATACTTTGAAAATATAAAATTAATTAAAAATACTATTAAAAGAATAAAATTGATATTTTATTAAAATATAAAATTAATAAATATTTTAAAATATAAAACTATCTGAATCCTAAACAAATATTCTGAAGTGGAGAGAGCAAGGCGAGCAGATAAGGCTCAGGACTGGATATCTTGCTTTGCTTGTTTCAATCTTGAGCATTTGCTGACATATGTGTGGTTGTCAAAAGCAAAAACAGTGTGCCGGCTAACTAAACAAATATATTGCCAATCTTCTCTGCCTCTGCCATCAGAATAACTTCTTTTTTAATCCGAAAAGGGATTGTAGCCCATCCCTTGAGCTCTGCACTCTGCAACCATTGCTGAATTTGAGTATTCAATTAGCAGCACATTGCAAGCGCATGGCTATGTAAACAGATAAAAACCAAGTAGTATTTTATTTTTGCAAACATCTAGGAATGCAAAAATTGCTAAATCCGCATAAATCTCTCTATACACTTCTTATATCTCAAAAAATAATAAATTTAATTTTTATATACTAACAATATAAATTTTTTTATAATATCATTTAGTTATATATTAATATATCAGTAAAATTAATTGAATCTTATACCTATTATTTAAAAGATCATTCAAATAAGATAATTTATTGGATGATGATATAGAAAAATTTTAAACTATTAATCAGTGTATCAAAATTAAACTCAAGAGACATAGTTACCACAGCTAAAAAGTTATGACTTCAAAATTTCACTCACTTCATTATCTATTTAAACTAGCTCTTTTACTGTTATTGTATCTAAATAAATATAAAAATTGTACATTTATATTCTTCGTTTTGCTCTCGGCCATAGTGAACCATAAAAATACACGAGGTTGAAATTCAAATATGTACGTTTATTTGTTTGCCTTATTCTTGGCATAAATAAATAAATAAAACAAAATTGATGCATAAGTAATTTCCTTACTAAGATTGATTTCTTTTTTTCTTTTTCTGCCTTCATCCTCTTATGGCAGTTAAAGCACTTTCTGAAATAGTTGGTAGGAGCATAAGACGTTGTCTAAGTGCGGTTTGGGCTAGGACAATTTATTTATTGCATGCCGATCCGAACAAGTTTAGCATCCTTACATCATCTGCTCTATGATCTTTCCGAAGCCTCTGAGTCCCAAATTAAAGAACTGGGACCCCATCAGTTTCAACCACAGTGAAGTCACCTTCAAACCTATTTGAGCATATATCAGACCATAATATAAAATATATTATCATATTTATTTTCCGCCCACGCCCCTCCAAATTGCAACATCCTCAGTGGTCACTGGTCATTCCCTACCACAGCAGCACTGGCCACAGTAAATTTCACAAATCCACCGTGGGCAATTATGTCATAGAGGAAAGAAGCATTTGAAAAATCAAAATTCAATAAGAATAATGATATTTTAATATCTACTTTATAATTATTAAATGTGATAATGTTCCTACTTATACTTAATATCTATCACATTCAGTAGTTATAAAGTAAATATATGAATAGATATTCATTTTTTAAGTGTCAAAATAACATTACTCCCTCACTGAAATATTTCCATTACTCAAAACAAAAATGTCGCAATCACTCACTGCTGCAGCTCCATTTCTTCTTCGTAGCGGTGAATCGGTGATCATAGAACCCTTTGATTTTTATTTTTACTTTTTTTCATGTTGGTGGTGTTCAACAGTCAACGACCCTGGCTAGGTACAACTTCCATCAAATCTTGTGTTTCCATTCTCACCTGCCGTTAGCTTCTCCGTCAACAAAATGCATGACGCTGTTAATGCTTCCCACTTCACTATAACCCCCGCGCCACTGTCTCACTAACAACACTATACCATAACCTACAACACCCGAGTTTCTTTTCTTTATTCTCTCTTTCTCTTTCTCTTTCTCATCTACCCTCATTCAAAGTGAAGCAGCATCATCCACCAAGGTATAATAGGGACACGAGATTGAGACCGTGGAACCAGCAAGAAAATGAAGCCCTTTTCCAGATTCTTGATTCTCCTTGCCCTCTTTGCTCTTGCGGAATCTTCATGCAACAGTACTAGTGGAGACCAGGACCTAGTTTCTAAGGCCTTCAAATCCGTCTCAGGATTCAACCCTTCACGGTTCTTCCAAACAAGAGATTCTTCCAACTGTTCAGAGGCTGGTAATATTAGGAGCATAGTGCTCGTGTCCAGGAACTTGAGTGGGAGCATCTCGTGGTTGCACCTGAAATACATGCCAAAGTTGGAAGTTCTCGATCTATCCGATAATTCCCTGCAAGGCCAGGTACCAAACTGGTTCTGGGCGAGTTCAACCTTGTTAAAAGTGAACCTCTCCAAGAACAGGTTCGGAGGGAGAATCAATGCTGCGTCGTCGAAACCCAGTCCCCAAAACGGTTCGTTTTCATCATCACTCCAAGAGCTGAACCTCTCACACAACAGGTTCACCAATCAGGTTCACCTCTCCGGGTTCACAAACCTGAAAAGCCTCGACCTTTCCCGCAACAACCTCGGAACCTTACCTTCGGGGTTCCAAAAGCTCACCAAGCTACAGCACCTCGATCTCTCGAGCTGCAACATCAAAGGAACCGTGAAACCCCTCTCTTCCCTTCACTCACTGAACTACCTCGACCTCTCAAACAACACATTGAACGGTAGCTTCCCTTCAGATTTCCCTCCCTTAAACAACACCAGATTCCTAAACATCTCAAGCAACAACTTCAGAGCCACAACAACAATAGCCCTAAACGGGTACAAGAAGAAATTCGGGAAATCAGCGTTCACTCACGCGTTCAACAACATTAACAACCTCAACGCATCAAAAAATACTAACAACCTCCATTCAACGCAACAACCACCCAGTAACAGACAAAGGCACAAGTCGAGGCGCAAAAAAAACGTGACGGTTGTGGCGGTTCCGTGTGCCGTTGGGGTTGTCGCGCTTGTGGCGTTGTGCGCGTGGGGATTGTGCTGTTACAGGAGGAAGAGGGAAGAGGCGAAGAGGAACAAGTGGGCCATCTCGAAGCCAGTGCCGTTGACGAGCATCAAGATGGAGAGATCAGGGCCGTTCGCTTTCGAGACCGAGTCGGGAGCATCGTGGGTTGCTGACCTTAAGGAACCGTCTTCCGCGGCCGTTGTGATGTTCGAGAAGCCGTTGATGAACCTCACATTCAAGGACCTGATTGCTGCCACGTCACACTTCGGGAAGGACTCTCAGCTCGCCGAAGGGAGGTGTGGGCCCGTTTATCGAGCTGTACTTCCTGGAGACATCCACGTGGCAATCAAGGTTTTGGAGAACGCCAGGGACGTTGATCATGATGACGCTGTCGCCATCTTCGTTGACCTATCAAGGCTCAAGCACCCTAACTTATTGCCCCTCTCCGGTTACTGCATTGCAGGTACTGTACTTACTCTCTGCGGTAGCTGTAGCTGTAATTTATTCGTCAAATGGTTACAAATTTTTGTGTAGCGGTGTCCTTTAAATTTTGACCTACTCTCATTCAATGGCTTTCACAGTTTCACGGGCTTTAATTCAATTTGTGTGAAGCCGTACTCAGAAGCCCTATTGTGCAACCATTTTCAACCAAATCTAGAGCTGTCTATCATGATTACGTGTGGAAATTCATGCTTGTACTTTCCAAAGTCTTTAATTATTGACAGAGATAATTCGCTAAAAAAATTAATAGGAAAATCTTTCAAATGTTTTATGTGATTTGTTAGCAAGATTAATATACTTTGATTATGGAAAAGACTCAAGCAGAGCTAGCCAATTTGTAATTATAACCTAAAATGGCAATCTTTAATTATAGCATTTTCTGGATAATTGGGTTTAGTGGTAAAATATCACTATTACATTTGTATTTTACTTTTAGAGATTGTTAAACGAAAAAATAATACTTGAAATTGGAAATTTGTAAGTGATGTGGACATATCTTAAAGAGCATTACAATATTGTACACAGCATTTCCGAAATGTGTAGCTAATTATTTGATTGAATTTATTTACTAGAAAATACAAGTGAATTTCAAAAACAAAATTCTAGTGGGTCATTACCCCAAAAAAAAAATCTAGTGAGTAATTAATAAATTTATAATAATTGTAGCATAATTTATGTCCAAATCTGTTATCATATGCAATATTAATATCCTTTTATGAAATTTTAGGTAAGGAGAAGCTAGTGTTGTACGAGTTCATGTCAAACGGGGACTTAGGAAGGTGGCTACAAGAGCTGCCAACGGGAGAAACCAACGTGGAGGACTGGAGCGGCGACACGTGGGAGATTCAAAACGGCGTCGGATCCCAAGCCCCATCCCCAGAAAAGATGGGTTGGCCAACACGACACCGTATCGCTGTAGGGGTGGCGCGTGGCCTCGCATTCCTCCACCACGCGGGGTCGAGGCCCGTCGTACACGGCCACCTCGTAACATCAAACGTTCTACTCTTCGACGACTTCGAGCCCCGAATAGCCGATTTCGGGCTCCGGAAATTCGGCCAGCAGCAACAGAACGCGCCGAATTGCAGCACCGAAACGGACGTGTACTGCTTCGGGGTGGTGCTGATGGAGCTGCTGACGGGGCGGCCCGGCACGGCGGAGACGGTGGTTTGGGTTAGGAAGCTGGTGAGGGAGGGCCACGGGGTGCGCGCGTTGGATGAGAGGCTTGGACTCGGCGGTGACTCGGAGGAGGAGATGGTGGAGAGCCTCCGAGTCGCGTACCTCTGCACCGCTGAGTCGCCGGCGAAGAGACCCACCATGCAGCAGGTTTTGGGTCTTCTCAAAGACATTCATCCTAGCCGCGGACTCGACTGAGTTCGCTGAGTTGACTCGTCCCCTGAATCGCTCCCACTTTTTTTTGGTTGGTGGTTTGTTGGGAGTGGTTCCAAGGCCACGCGCTGCGTGAGCGTTTGTGGCTTAACGTCAATGAAAATCATTTTTCATTGCATAAGGAGGAATTGAAATTAGTGGTCCTCAAATCTTGTCTAATTTTTTTTTGTACCTTATCATATAAAAAAAAAGACAGGATCTGATCAAGTTTTTGAGTCTTGTTTGCTTGATAGTATTTCTTTCTATTATTTATGATGGTTATGATTACAATGTACAGAGCAAAAAAAAAAAAAAGGTTAGGAAAAAAATGGAAGAAGTAAGAAGGAGGAAAAGGTGGACAAAAGAGAAGCATTATTTTTTTTGAAAAAAAAATAGGTACTTATTAAGTTATCCATTTTTAAAATATTAAATGTGATTGATTAATAGAGAGAATAGTCATTGTTATCCCCTCCAATAATAATATAGTAGATGTTTAAAGAATATTTATTTTTTAAGTGTTGAGATAATATTTTTAATAGATAAAAATATCACAACACCAAAACATATATGAGTGGAAGTACTACTCTGCCATTATTATATGTAATGAAAGTGTGTAGATAATTACAATCACTATTAGATTAGATTTGACAGTAATAGAAAGAGTGTACTATTTAAATATTCACCTTTTAACGGTTAGAATTACATTCTTCGAGTTGTAATTACTGTAATCAATGGTTGTTACGTTGGGCCGCCGGGGGGGGGGGGGGGGGGGGTGTGGTTGGTAAGGGAGGGAGTTATTTTTCTCAAGCAATTGAGCATGCATGGAGCAGAGAATTCCACTTATTACTTGTCTCTTCTACGAGGGGCTTCCGTCATTTTTATTCTTTAGAGTATCATCTTTTTCCGTTTTATTTTTCATTCACTTTCGTTAGCTATTATTTTCTTCTTTCTTTAACTTTTTGATTTTGTTTTACTCTCTTTCACTTTGTTTACTTTTACTTTATTCTGTTGTTAATTTATTTTCTCTTTAGCTAGGAATATCCTCCCTGAAAGAAACAAAGATATTGGTAGCTAAGATATAGATACAAAAATATAATGCAATTTGCATGCCCATTTGCTGCTGATTACATACCTGTTTTGTTTTAATATAAGACAAAGGGACCGTGCGCTGTGTGTGTTGCCATCATGCTGTGGTGGCTCTTGATTTGAGTGAGCTTTTCTCGTAGAGGTAAGGTAAGTCTATTCTTGATTTGTCAATATTGTACGCTAGATTAATTCCGCTGTGTGTGTGGGGCAGACTAATTTTGTCAATGAGTGGCTTCCAAAAGTTGCGTAGTTGTTTAGCATGACTAAGAGGTCAAGTTTTGAATGATTTAATCTCGATGGATTATTGCATTCAGGGATCTTTCACACATTATTGTGAATATGGAATAAGACCACCAACGTAGACAATTCCATGAAATTGGATTTGATTATTCTGCATTGTGATCATTTCAGCTGTTTATTACATTTTACCTTTGCAGTACTAGATTGTTGAACAAACTCTCAGCTCTGATGATTTTTGGATTTCCCTGTTTTTGTCTAACTGTTTCGACTTTTACGACAATGAAATTTCATATATACTAATAAAAACTTAATCAATTGTCTATTAACCGAACTAATCGAAAGTAATGGAATGACATAGAATAAGATATAGTATGATTTTGGTTTTCATTATTTGAATTATATTTCAAATGAAAAGTAATGAAATTGTAGTAATTTTCTGAAGCTTATTCTGTTCCATTTTACCTAATTTTTTTATCTCAAATTTAGGTAGAACGGAATGAAACAAAATAGATTACATAGGATTAAAAAAATTTACCATCTCACCTCGTTTTTACTGCATTTCCAAACAATCGAATGGAAGTTTCTCTTTATTACAGTAGTAGGATATTTGAAAAACGGAATACAAACAAGTATTCCATTTCACTCTACTGTAGATCATTACACCACATTCCATTCAATCCACGGGCCTTCTAGATCGGGTAAGTTTCATATTAGTGCCTCCGGTTTACCTCAAAATTAATGCTCCCAATGACTCTAATTAATACATATATTTGAATTAATTCCGAATCTGATATTTCGATGCATGGGTGCAGCATGCATGCTGTGTGGACCGTGGTAACTTTGATCTTTCATAAAGAACTAAAGACAATGGATTATCTTTTTCTCTTCTATCCTGAGGTGACACGCATATAACGCTATAAGAATAGGATCATTTTGTAGTATCTCTGCAGGAGCATTTTAATTTGCACGTCGATGTCAACTTCATCTGCAGCTGCTTCATTGTTGGCCTGCCAGGCTATATTTCCGCGTTCTCATATCCAAATGCTTCACGAAAATTCTTGAGGCTGGCATTGCAATAGTCCTATATTAATAGCAGATTAATTTAGCCTATAAGAGTCCTAAAACTGTCCACCGTCTCGTCTTTTCGTACTTTTTGAAGGCACAAGTAATAGTATCTTTTGCTTAGCTTTGTTTTGTCTTTATTTTATTTTCCTTTTCCAATGCTTATATATATATATTGACGACCGAGAAAAGTGAAATTCTAGAATTCCGTTTTTTTCTTTTGCCGTGCCACGAAATTTCCGCTTTCCGCTTAAAAAAAAAAATAATTCTGGTGATCAGCCCATATTTAGAAATAACAGAATCAAGAAAATAAAAGTAATTAATACCCCGTTTATTGACAAAAATGTAGTGTAGTGTGAAAGCAAAGTCTTCCCAAAATTCAACAGTCCCTCTCCATCATCATCAATGTCTCTAAATTTCTTACAATACACGTTATTTGATAGTCCCTTCATTTCATAATAATTATAAAAAATTAAATTATGTATATATCAAGGAAAATAAAAAAATATCTTAATAAATATAAAAAATTAAAGTACCTTTAGTATGTGAAAATATTTATTGTTTTATTTTTTTTATTTTCTAAAAATAATTTTTATTTTCATATTTCAAAATATGAAAATATCTTTGGTTTAAAAAAATAGATTATGTTTTTAAAAATTGAAAACAATAAAATATATTTAGTTTCTCTATTTTCAAAATATATTTTCAATATAAAATTTATAATAATAAAATCATATGTAGTATTATAAACAATAAAAAATTGAATATATATATATGTGTGTGTGTGTGTGTGTAGAGTTTTCACATTAGTTTTTCCACCAAAATTATTTATTAAAGTAATAATTAGTTTCAAACAATAAATCACTTCTTGTAGAAAAAAATTAAAATATATTATTTTCAATGAATTGCAGTCATAATAAAAAAGTTACATGCAAAAAAGGATTGAACAAAATATAAAAAGAATTCATAAAATATGAAATTAAAACTGTAAAATATAATGCACTAGTTGCCTAGCTAATAACTGACTTTGTGCCATATTGGCAATGCAAATTAAAGGAAGTGTTGTCTTATACTCTTTTATTTTTAACATAATCCAGATAGATTGAGACTCAAATACAAGTCTTTCAAGCAAAAAGAAACAAAGTTTTTTGTATTTATCATGTTGCCACAACATTTTCAACTAGAAATGTTTTTGACAAGTACAAACAAAAAACTGAAAATGTGAAATTGGTGTTTTCATTTTCACCTCTCTTTTAGGAAATGTTTTTAAGAAATATTTTCATGAAACTTCAACCAAACATATTTTCATATATGTTTTCTACTTTTATTGAAAATAAAAACTAGAAAATGGATAAGCCAAATGCACTCTTATATAAATTGATAAAACTATCAGTGTTTAGTTATTATTGCTTATCTTGATAAATGAATCAAATAATTAACTAATATATTCATATGAATACTATAAATAGAAAAAAATTAATGTTATATAGATATGATGTAAATTAATATATATTTTAAAATATTAAAAAAATGGATAAATATTACGAAATAGAGACTACATTAAAGTGGGATGCTTCAGCTTTGGAGCTGTTTTACCTTTTGCTTTATACATGTTTGTTGCCAAATATGCTACAAATCTGAGTGACATGTACGTTGCCACTTTACTTATTTTCCTAAAAGTTCTTCTCGGTCAGTGTTACTTTTGAGCTTTGCAATTGCACAGTGCAGTGGCTGGTTTCGACTAATTAAAGTTGGCTAGCTCCAGAGATAGGGATATGATCAGAAGATTTAGTTTTGCATCCTTGCCAGTGTGAGTTCAATAATCAAATATCATACATCCTTTTGATTGGCAGAGGACACAAGGGTGCTTCTCTGTACTTACCAGTGGAGTAGAATCTTGGTTCTTTAGTTGGGTGGCATACGTAGCGGAATTGGAACCATGGAACTGGGGAAAATAAGGAGTTTGTCTAAGGAGGACATCATAATTCAGAAGCAAGAAATTTATACGCATTTATTAATTAAAGAGAGCGACATGGTGGAATGGACTTATTACATTAGCCTTGCTTTGTTTTGCAATTTAATTATCGTAAATATAACATTAAATTGCTGGACCTGAAAAGAAACAACCTGGAAACTTTGACAGGGCTTGCGTGCTCAACTAGGACTCACTTGCGTGAGTTTCTATGGCGAATTAATGGATGCAAATGGCAAATGCCACTCCCACTTTTGATAACATATGGATGAGTTCTCTAAAACATTCTTTTAGATGACTAACACTGATGCTAACAATTTTTGTATTGTTAGATAATTGTCAACTAATAATATTACGTCTTAATAATACTGTATAAGACAATATACATATTGATTCTTTTAAACATAAAGAGTTAAATAATGAAAAAATTATTTAAAAATATATAATAGTACAGTTTATTGTTATTGATTAATTAATTTTTAGTATAGTTTTTTATTTTTTATTTCTATTCTTTAAAAATAACGTAACTTGATTAATTAAATTATATTTCTTTTGTGAAAGTGTTATAGACCATGACTTAATAATATTGTTGTTTTTATTTATTTTTACTTATTATTATTTTAAATATTCACTGCTTTGTTTTATTATTTATGTAATTAATTATTATATGGATTATATATTCTGGTTATATGCTTTTGAACATCAACATTTTTTGGGTCTAATATTCTTTCAAAATTGATATAGCTTTTGTATTGTAGAATGGCTCTGCTACTGTTTACTCTTAGTTTTTCTTTATGACCTGAAGTTTATAAAAAAAATAATGCTTAATATGTGCTTTGGATGAGCATGACCAATTATGCATCTAATGGCCATGCTTCTCCATGGTTCAGTGAATACTTTAGCCTTACTAGGAGCTGTACGTGCACTCTTGTTCCTTTTTTTTGGTCTTTTCTTTTTGATGTTTGTCTTGTTATTTTTTTTTTCTTTGGATTTGATTGCTTGTCATGGGATTCTACATTGGCCATCGTGCTTTTGTATTTGGGATTTTTGCAACTCTCGTCTCAAGAGCGGTTTGAGCTTCTCTTTTGTATAAAAAAAGCTAAATGACTTTTTTAATTTATATATTTTACGAAAATCAAGCATTTATTATTAAAAGTGGGAGTGATATTAGCTATTTAAGAATGATAATAACCACTCCCAAATCAAGGAATCATAACTTTAGACTGCAATATCAATTTTAGTCATTAAAAAAAACATTAATTCAATCTTCAAAAAACTTGTATTTTATTTTTAAGTGAAATTAAATTAGTACTGTAAAGAATTATGATATCAAATATGTCAACTTTAATGATTTTAAGTCACATTAAGTTAATCCTCTCACAGTGAAAAAATAATGAGACCCATAAACCTCACATTGTTAGCAAATGAGAGTTGACATCATGGCTATCGACTGATGTTATTTATAATAGTTAATGGTCGTTGGAGGACTTATTTAATATCTATCACAAGTCTTTGAAGGTCTAAGTTTGTGTCATACGATAATCTATTTTTTTTATTATTGTTATTAGAATGAAATACCGACTAAAAAACAATTAAAATATATGAGATGACATTCTTTTATAAATTATATTCTATAAATTTTTAAAATCTCATCCATTATTTTTTCGGAAAAACAGCGGGTTCAAGATTTTTATATTTCTGTATAGTAATATTTCATATATTTTCAAATATATTATTTTTATAGATTTAATTTTTATATACTGACATTGTAAATTTATTTTATTAATTGATCATAGTGCCAAGTCAATTCATAGAAATATTCAATCCTTACATTTATTTAACTTATAATATGAAATATAAAATAAAGCATCGATATAGTCTGATAGGGGTGGGAACAGGCCAGGCCAGGCCACGCCCTAAATAGGCCAGACCAGTAACAAAAACACTAGGCTTAAACTTGGCCTGTTGCCTGTTATAGGTTTTATTTTCGATTTAGTCTGACCTGTTTGAGAGGCCTGACCTAGCCTGAAATCTGTTTATAAAGCCTGTTTCTAAAATTCATTTAAAGGAATTAAAAAATTTGCTGCAATTCGTATAATAGGCCTTAAGGCCTAGGCCTTTATGTAGGTCTAAATAGGCTCAGTTAAATATTACATAACTAAATAAAACATAATCTTTAAATAAACCTAATAAACCAATAAAAAATCAAATCTTCAAAATGATCTCTTTCTCTTCTTCAAACTCAAGTACCTTGAAAAATAGGAAATTATTTATAGTTAGATTGTGTCATAAATTAACTACTATTATAAAAGATAACATTGTAGGATATAATATTCATACCATTTGCTTCTTCTTCAAATTATACTTATTGTGTAGCCAATCTCTGCCACAAATGAGGGCTATAATAGATGCTTCATTCAATCTTGAACTAACACAATTAACCAAAAAAAAAAAAAGATTGGACTAAACAAGTATCTTACTAATGCATATTAATAATTGTTATACCCTTATTTTTGCCTTGTGGTTCCACCATTAACAATTTTTACCTGATGACATTGTCTCATCACTAAACAAGTATGTTATTTTTACCTTGTAGTTCCACAATTAAAAATTATGATAGTGAATCAGTGATGCAGAAATGTTTGATAGGCCTTTGGCATTGGCCAAACCTTCTAGCAAGCCAAGTTCTAAAGCATATCTGAGCCGAAATGTTAATATGAAGTTCAAAGTTGATGAACTAAACAAACCTTTTCCTCGTCTACCAGGTATCTGTTCACTTTTGCACGGCGGCGGTGGCTGCGCGATAAAGGGGCAACGACGGCGGTGGCTGCGCGATCTGGACAAGGGGGCGGTGGTGGTTGTGCGAATGCAGGGGCTTCGTGATCTGGACAGGAGGGCGGCAGTGGGGGACTTCGTGATCCGGTGGCTCTGCGACGATGGTAACCAGCGATGGCGAGGGCCAGCGATCTGGACAAGGGGGCGGCGGTGGGGGACTTCACGATCTCATGGCTGTGCGATCTAGACAAGGCTTCGCAACGTCAAGGGCTTCGCAATCAGCTGGCTTCGTGACGAAGTGGCTGGGCGACGGCAGGGCTTCACAATGGAGTGACTGACCGAGAGGTGGAAGCAGGTTGGGTGTGGTGGCTGGGGTCTGGGGACTGTGAGTCCGTGACTCTTGTGACTTGTGAGTGTGAGCTTGTGAGCTGTGAATTGTGAAAAGGGTTTCTAAATTTGCATATGCAAAGGCAATTGTGAATCATATGTAAAAGGAAGCATGTTTTGCTCTTTGATTAGTGATTTCAAAACTAATATAAATGTATTAGGTAGGCTATATATTACCAAACAAATAAGTTGGTGTAGTGGTTTGTATTCTTTGAAAAATATTGAGGGTTTGGGTTCAAACCCTCCATGCATATAATTTTATATATAATTAATTAAGTATCTATATAAACAGGTTAGCCTACCAGGCTTCCTAATTAGCCTAGGCCGGACGGCCCTGGGCTATTCCCATCCCTTAGTCTCATTATAATTGTATCTAATTAAAGACTAGCTTCCCGCTAGCTTCTAATCCTAGATACAGAATACGTTTGCAAAATCAATCCTTACATTTCGGAGGAAGAGGACATAGCACATGAATGAAACAACAGCAAAAGCCAGCAGGAATCGAATTTATGCTTTGCGTACAGAATCACAGTTACAATTGAAAACTAATATACTACTATTTTAGCCGACTTCATAGGCAATTCTGCATGATACCGATTATTCTTCTTTTTTCTTTTTTCTTCCCGTTTTTAACACAGACTATTCTTTTTCTTTATTATCTTCCTTTTTTTATTGTCGCTGATTCCTTCGTTGACCTTTGTTTTTCTTTTGTGTTTTTCCCCTAGGTCGTGCACCTTTCTTTAGTTTTTTGAGCTACTTTAAGCCCATGGGCTTAAATTCCAAAAGCTAATTAAGGTTGGGCCTATTTCCCAACAGCCTCATTCTAGCTGGGCTTACAATCGACCAAAAAATAATTCCACTAGACATGTTTTGAATCATGGTTTTCGTGGTTTGTTTTGTTCTTCGATCTTTCTTTCTTGTTTCTTCTGTTTTTCTGGTTCGGGTTTCCCTTCCCCCAATCTGCTTCTCTTCAATTATCGTTACCTGCCGTTCCTTTTTTTTTTTTTTTTTTGGTGGTGTGTGTGTGTGCGTTATTTTTTTCAGCTTAGTCGTAGCTCGGCGGCACTTACCTCTTACTCAATTTCAAACCCCTTTCCCTTTCTCTCCAACGGTTTCGGTCCCCCCGGAAACCCTAGCTTCCACCATGGCCTCTAAGAAGAAGCAATCCGAAGGCATAGCCTTGCTTTCCATGTACAACGACGACGACGGAGACGACGAGATGGAGGACGCCGAACAAGAAGATGAAGACACTGAACAGAACGAAGACGCAGGTATGCGCCGGGAGCATCATGAAGACGCTGTCGCCGCCGCCGGAGACGCCAGATTCGCGGCGGAGGAAGATTTAGATGCCGCCGCTGACGCCAGCAGAATGACGGTCGTTGATTCCGGAAACGAGGCCGCCGATGATGTATCCACTCCGGCGGAGAAGCGTAGGTTTGGGACTCCGAATCCGGCGAACATGGTGGTTTCTCCGCCGCAGGAGCAACTGGCGGCGCCGCTGCCTTCGGATTCGAGGCCTAGTAGGAGAGGGACGCTTACGATAGTGGATTATGGTCATGACGAAGTTGCAATGTCACCTGAGCCTGAGGTACACTCTTTTTCCTATTTGAAACCCTTTGTAGTCTCTTGTGGTGGTTCTGTAGTGAAGTGTGAATTATGAGTGTGTTTGTTGGTTTGTTTTGATTGCAGGAAGGAGAGATAGGTGGTAGTGGTAGAGTCATGTTTGGGGACCAGCTTAATGTGACCAATGGTAAGTACGATTTTGTTTGCAGCATTGAGTTATGAATGACAACTGGTAATTGCTAAGTGTTTTTTTGCTATCCTTATCTGTTTGAATATCATCTAGTCCTGATTTTCTTAAACCTGGTTGTGTTAACAGGAACAAGGTCGCTTCACTAGTCTTCTTGGCGTACAGTATTAATTTCTCTGCTTTGTAAATTTTCTATTCTGCTAATTCCTTGTGGATTTAGTGGGACTTAGAAAAGTAACTAACCTGTCTATTTTTCTAATGGATTGGTCTGGAAGATAATGATTAATGTGACTTTGTAGTGTATACTAAGTGTAGTTGCAGATTAATACTTGCTTAATATAATTAAAATCTTTAAAACTCTGTATGATTTATGTTCTATCATGAGAAAAGCTTCAGGATAACATATGCACTTATGCAGTTTTTATTGGCAATTATTGATCAGGCTTAGATCTCGTTTACTTCAAATGCCTGAAATATATATATATATATTCGGAATGTGCCGAATTCGTGCTACTTGCCTGGGTCATGGTGAATGGGGCAGAGTGGAGGAAGTATATTGTAGTGGTTCTGTTTTACAGATTCCCATGCTTAGAAATGGCAATGGGAAGAGGAGCAGTCTTATATTCAATCTTAAGAAGTTGCTGGCGCACTATTTAATTTTTACTCGAATTCATTACTATCACTGCAGGAGTATTTACTTTTGCATCTAACTACCCTCCGGAATGTGTTATTGCAGGTGATTTGTTAGAGAGAACACCATCTGGAACAGTCCAAGTTTTGACACCTAGCAATCAAACTAGCACTCCTCAATTATCTGAGCCATTGAGATCTGATACAATGAATGATGATGCTACGGTTAGACCTGATGATGCAGAACCTGGAGAAGCAGATCAAGATGAGCAAAAATCTGTGGATCCATTGGATAAATTTCTCCCTCCGCCACCAAAAGCTAAATGCTCAGAGGAACTACAAGTAGGTTCTGTTAAATTACCAGTCTTTGAATACCATTTTGATACATTGTATAGTAGCGTGTAATTGCTGAAATAAACTGCTTTGCTTTGGTCTTGTTCTCTGGTTTATGTGTGCTGATTCGATTGGATTTTCCCTCATTTTTGGAGCAAGAGCATTCTTTGGTAATGATCTAATAATCCATAGTTTTTATTACCTTTGACTTCAATCAAATAAATTTTGACGATGATTGGAGGGTTCTGTGGCACTGTTCAATCTTGCTATTTTTTTTCCCATTTTCTATTTTCCCAGACAATACTTTTAAGTGAATGCTTCTCTCTTCTCAGTATAAGATATATTGCAAGTTGAATGACTTGATTCATTAATCATATTTTCCAATTTACCAAGGGGAAGAAAAACAGTAAAGAAAACTAGATTTGTACCTCTTTCAATATAGATAAATGAGTTTTATGGTCTTGACCTTGGGTAGTGGATAAAATATTTATAATTTTTACCTTTCAACTTGGTGGTTTAGTTGCTGCTAGACGTTGGAAATTTTTGTATAACCTGTCTTCATTGTCTTGACTTTTATGTTTTCATGCAGAGAAAAATAAATAAGTTCCTCGAATATAAGAAGGCTGGAAAAAGTTTTAATGCTGAGGTTCGCAACAGGAAGGACTATCGAAACCCTGACTTCTTACTGCATGCGGTGAGGTACCAGGATATTGATCAAATAGGGTCTTGCTTCGGTAAAGATGTGTTTGACCCTCATGGATATGATTTAAGTGACTTCTATGATGAAATAGGTCCGTAACTGCTTCTTCTCTCCTTATTTCTTGTTGTTCCCCATATTTGTGCACATTTTTCTCTTCTTTTTTTCAATGATTTTTGTGAAGTTTATCATACACGCTACTATAGTATCTTGTACCATGGTAGTTAATCTTGGGTATCTGCATCGAGCAGCAGAGGACAAAGATGCTATAGTGGTATAGCAGATCACAGAGTGGCCACTGCACCCACAATAGCAGATATATTAGATTCTTAAAACAAAACACATTCTCAATACTCGAAAGTCATAGCTTGAAAAATACAATTATTATTATTATTAGTTATTAATAATCTAAAGTCAGGAATTTTGGTCCCACAAAGCATTTTGGCTCCAACAGCCATGATTCAAACCATGACCAGCCACAATATGCGCTACTCAAACACATGACAGAATGAGCTTTGGGTGCGGCTGCCTTCTGCTCTGGCATGCACTGGCACAGTTCGCTTTTGTTGACTATGGTTTGTACGTGTTTATCTACATTTGTTAGTCACTAGGAATCAGGTCATAGTAGGTTGTTTATTACAAGCTGACAGCAGACTTAAAATTTCTAATATTGCAGACCTTTGATCTGTTTTTGGGATTGCATCGTTGAAATCCTTTTTAACTGTAGGATTGTGTTTTGTTTGTGCTACAGATAAATTTGAGGTTATTATTTAGGCCCCAAAGCATCACATACTTCCAAGAATTTGTTCGAGTAGTTGTGATGCTCTTGGTGACATATAATATAATTGATCCGATTAAGTATATTATTAACTTAGATAAGGACGACTTCCTTGGTTGGCTCTATTTTTTTTTTTTTTTTTCAAATAACAACAAGAAGTAAGCTTTGTCCCAGTAAGTGGGGACAAGACTTAATTGTTAAACTGAGTACTTGCAAAATTTAAGCTTTTATTCTTGATAATATCTGTTTGTGATACTTTTCCGATCTCAACTATTTTAATATTACTCAATGTTAGTGATTTTGCAGCTGATATTGGTTGTTCTGTCTATCAACTTCCATTTGCTTATAATGGCTCTTACTTTAAAACGAAACAGAGGCTGATATGAGGCGTGAAAGTGAGAGGAAAGAGCAAGAGAAGAAGAAGGCACAGAAGGTTGATTTTATCCCTGGGGGAACACAACCAGGAACTGCGGCAGCAGGTGCTCCCAGGATCAGCATGCCTGTTGCAGGTTCAGAAACTCCTTAGTTTATTTGTGCAATGGTGAAGCTTTTCCTTAGATGTCATTTTTCATTTGTGTATGCTGTTTCCTTATGATGCTTTTATATTGTTTTTGCCACAGGTAGTTCTGCTGTGACCGCAAGTGGTTTGCATTTGGTGCCTCCTACGGCTGACTCAATTAATCGGGATGGTAGACAGAACAAAAAATCAAAATGGGATAAGGTATTCATCTAAACTTTGCAATTGCAACCTCAGTGACATTCTTCGGTGTGCTTACAAAATTTTAGTGAATGATCTTGTTTCAGGTGGATGGTGATCGAAAAAATCCTCTGCCCTCTGTGGGGCAGGATTCTGTATCTACTGTTGGGGCTCATGCAGCAATTCTCTCTGCTGCTAATGCTGGCGGTGGGTACATGCTATTTGCGTAAGTTGACAAGCCACCTTTAACTTCTTTGTGCATTGTATTTATGTATTTTGATTCTGGTTTGGCATGCAATTTATGTATAGATATTTTGAGATATGGTTCGAGTGTTATCAATTTGAAAATGTCACATCTACTACGGAGAAAAAGAAAACTATAATATAACATTGTTACTTTCAGATTATTTTAATTTTTAACACAGACAATTTAAAATGTATTTATACTGTTATCTAATCAAAACCTTTTATTTGTATAACATTTTAAGGAGTAGGTAAAAGACTTAACTATCATGGCTGATGTGGCAATACATGATTGAATGACTATATAAAAATCTTTTACATTGTTAGTATATAGAAATTAAACCATCTTCAAATTTTGTGATATGTTTGATACAATGACTGCTTTTGTGGTTGGATAGGCAGCAAAAACGGCGAGAGGCAGAGGAGAAAAGATCTAGTGAAAGGAGGCTAGAGAGAAGATCGTGAGCCATTCATTCTGTCTGTAGTAATTAACACCGTCTATAAGTGGTGGATGAGTTATTTGTGCGTAACATTTTTGTCTGTTAATCAACTTTGGCAATCATCAATCGCACTGTACATTTTTAAAAATGAAAAGAAATTTTTTTGCTGCTACTGTACCTTGATGCTGTCATCCCGTGTGACGTAGGAGTAATCATTCGGTTTATATACTTCCATACTTTGTTTGCTGATTATCTTTATTATTGTCATTATTCCAGTAGCTCGGGATTGAAGTAAAAACTGTTCTCGCCGTGCACCTTGCACTTACAGCAGTGGAGATGTATGGTTCCTTTGTGTCGAGATTTATGAGTAAAACTTCAGTTTAACATATATTATGAGAATAAGGTTTGTGAAGGACCAAAACGTTCAAATATTTGTTTTTGGGGATGGAATTATTTTCCCATTGGACCATTCTACGGCATAACAATGATTAATTAAGCAAAGAATGTAATGCTTAATGCCTTAATATTCATCCTGTTTATAATTTGACTGTTTGAAGCAGAGAGCTCTGATGTTAAGCATAGAATGTAATGCTTAGTGTTCATCCTGTTTAGCTATGCATTCTATATACCTACAAACAATGCTACTGCCTACACCCGTACGCATAGTAGGACAAAACATTGTCCCTATGTTTATGTCGATATGTGCTCCGAAGCAACAAATTAACAATGTTAGTACACCTTTTAGAAAAATCCCTCCTCGAGACTGAGAAACTATAAAAATTTATGGCATTGGGCACTGTTCAATTTCAATTTTAAAAAATTACTGTAGTGGCCCGAGTGAACAACTAGTTGCAGTAATTCAGCATGAATGTATGGCAAATATGAATAGGAAAAGGCATTTAACGGGAAACGAGGTTAAATCAGACAAACGGCTTTTTCATCAAAATAAAATAAGAAAAATGATTATATATATATACAATCAGACCGATGTTATTTACCAATATGTACTAAATATAAATTGGTCAACAGTGCAACGATTTACAGTTTTTACATCACTTCCTAGCTAGTCGATTAATATGCCCAAAAATTGACTAACATATTTTAATTCACAGTTAATAATGGAAGAGAGTAATAATATATTTTATCATAAATTAATAAAAAATTCAGACCTTAGACAATATTAAAATCTTAATTACATATGTTCCAAAAAAAAAAACAAATAACATTGAAAATAAAATATTACCGTCATTCGGCTTTTCTTCAGAAACCAGCTCATTGTAAGGCTCATACCTGGCAATTGGACCATCAAGTTGAACTCTCTATCAACCTCAACTGCCAATTCTCTTAAAGTTGGGCCACTCATCACATTATCTGCATTTACTTCTTCGTGGTTTTCATAGACCATTAGACTTGGCATCGAAATGATATAGGAAGGTTGAGCTAAAGACAATTCATCAAATACTTGAACGGGAGTGTTCCTATCAGATCTTATTTGCAACTCTCCAAAAGCTACGAATACCTCTATAACATGAAATTCCGAAAATTGATTATGATAATCAAACACCATCCTCAAGTCATCATCACTTTCAATACTGCAACTCTCATATCAAACTGTACTTTGACCAATCAATATAGGTAGCTGATACACCATTTGAATTATTTCCTTGTTTCTTGCATGTAATTTATGAAGAATTTTGGCATGAAACTTAGAAAGCGTCATAGAAGAACGAACACTAATAAGTGGTGGATTTTGAGAGCAAAACTTGACTCTATCTTACAAATTTTGAATCTCCTCACAATTATAATGAACAACCATAAAAAGTCTCCCTGTCATTTTTTTTGTAACTCACCCACTCGACGAAGAGTAAAAATAAAATTTCCCTCAAATTTGCTTCTAAAAGAGTGCTTGAGGGTCTATTTATTTCCCAGCTCGGGGATATAAAATGTTTAGCTTAGAGGCGATTTTTGGGAATATAAATTGAGTAGTTAGGAGGTTTGTAAATCGTTGCACTGTTGGCCGATTTACAAATAGTAAATTATTGCACTGTTGACCGATTTATATTTAGTATATATTGGTAAATAATATCAACCCGGCTGTATATATATATATATATATGAAAAAGCCTCGGACAAACCGAAAAGGCGTAATCCGAGTTAAGTAGATAGCAGGACACTTCGCATCCTGTGGGATTGTAGAAAGAAAAATTGGTTTGTTTGGATTTTGGACTTGGGATGTAGCCGAGTTGAAAAAGTGGCACTCGGTTTCTGCTGTCCAGCTATTGATGCTCTATAATCAATTCACAATACATGGTTGGTCCTTCGATAAAGTTAATCCTATGATACAAGGTCTACAGAGGACTTTAATCTCAATTAACATAAAATGTTGATCTGACTTATATCCTTAAAAAAAAGGATAACCACCTCCACTTATATTAATGTGCACCTATAAGCTGTTTCTTTTTTTCTAATGTTTTGCAAACATCCTCACCCAAACGCAGTATCCTACATGCCATCAGATTCGTCTTTTTGTTTCATTTTGGTGCAACCATAAGATTGGTACCATCAGTTACCAACATTACCTCATTTGATGCCCCCATTCTCCTTTTTTGGTGGGGAACTGAAAGTCAAAATCATCGTTAACTTTCCCTGCATACCGCATTAGCCATTGCCACTGCTGATTTCGCGTCCTATTACAAAGGGAACCAAATCAATGCAAGATCCTCTCATCTGCACCTACGTATCAACATCTTCTATTCTTGGTCTTTAATGTGCACGTTCCAATCTTACTCTTTATGATAATATCCGGCGCAACTTTGGCTTCCATTCAATTCAACCATCAAACACTTTTGGTCAGCATCCGCATCAACCCCTCAGAATCATCATTCCCTTGCTCTTTTTTCATTTTTTCCGTAGTTTAGGCCCATTGAAAGAAAAAAAGACGAAGTCATACAAAAAAGGAAAGGAAAAGTAAGGAAAGGAAAAGTCACTTCATGTAATCAAATTTTACATTGTTTTGTTTATTGTCATGAAGCTAGCACTAAGGCTCTTCCTTTTTACGACTAACTAATGATTCTATTGTAGTTAATCGGATATACTTAGGAATTGTGCCTATAGAGATAGAGATAAATTAGGTGCATAATTTTGCTATTTTTTTCCTCATCTTTTACTCTATAAAGATCGCTTAGTATACTTTTTTCAGACCCCTTTTCATCATGTGGGATGAAAACTCATCATAGCTGTGGAGACATGACGTCTCTTACTAGCTGTTCTTTGATAAAAAAATTTCACTGTATCTCTTTAAAGTTGCATGAGAACACGGACAAAGTTTCTTTTTTGGAAAATTGAGTGCTTTGAATATTCTCTAACAAAGGTTTTTCGTTTTTCATTTTAAATTTTTTAGTTCCTTGTTTTGTTTCATTTTAAGAATATGGTTAATAGTACTACACAACTAATAAGAATATGATTTAAGCGTCAAGCACAAGGCCTTACCACAAGCAAAATTCCAGACTTTTTTGTAGATTGTTTTCCTAGACAAAACATTAGTAAACACTTTCTGCTAGTTGAATAACATATTATTCGAAAGTTGGCAGTTAACCATGATATGTGGCAGCCCTTGGCTTCCATATCAATGTTCTTCCTGGCATGAAAAATGATATTTTGACACCCACATGGATATAGACACCCATGTGGGTCTCATGTAATGTGAGAGGAATGATAGAGAGAAAAAAGTTGGAAAGAAAAGTAAGTGGTGGAATCCATATATATTATGAGTGAGGTATTTAGGTGTTTGAGAAAATGGGATGTTAAAATAGCAAAACCTTCTTTGCATTGGCTTCGTTTGAATAGAGAGACGTTGGAGATTAGTTCTCTATTCCTTCACACGTTGGAGCCAACTCAGATATCTGCTTATACTTCATTAATCATTTTATTAACTGCTAACTGGGCATTTACAAAAGATTCATTAAAAAATGAGATGGTAAGAGTTATCGGTTAAGGAGTACGGTTTCTTATTAAATATATTTTAACTATTTTTTAAAAATGCTAATAAATACATCCTAATATCATTTCTTTCCTCTTTTTTATCCACCATTGCCATTTAGTAAATTGTTTCTTTTAGATGAATGCTGTATTTTTTTTTCTTTTCCAATTTTGAACAAACAGAATCCTAGAATTAATGTTTTATTTTTGATAATAATCATAATATCAACTATGAAAAGAGTTTGCTTCTTGTGTAAATAGAAGAACATACATGATCTAAAATGGCGAGAGCAAGTGATTAATGGTCTGTGAGTTGTGATTTAAACGAGAGATACATATTCAGGTTCTTTTTAGTTTTTTAATCACAACCATGACGGTAAACTTCTTGCCTAACCTTTGTTCATCAATGAATAAAAGTAGTCAAGAGAAAGAGTGAGACTGCATCCTTCACAGGTTAAAATATGCAATATGTTTTCAGTAACGGCTTCCAGTAATGTTCAAGCAAACCATTCAACCCTCACACATTATTATTCTCACTCTTCCACTATTTTTTAATATGTGACATGTTTATGATCATTGCAGTTGCAAAGTGGCTTCTGCAGAAACTTGGTTGTAAAACTTTATTAGTGAAAACAGTGGGGCCACAACGGTAACATTTCAGTCCAGAATTTTGGAAGTTACTTGAGGGCCATTTTGGGAATATGAACAATTAACGGCACCTTTGATATATATATATATCAAAAGCAATGAGAGAGAGAGAGAGAGAGATAGAGAGAGTGAAGTGTGTTTACTCTTACAGGGCTCAGTAGTGGGTAGCAAGTGCAATTTTCTCTTCCTCAGTTGTTCTGTTCTCACTCTATTTTTCTTACTAGCTTGTAGCTAGTGTCTCTTCTCTTCTACTGTGCATTCTCTTTCTCTCTCTGTCTGTCTCTACTGTTCTCTCTCTCCCCCCCCCCCCCCCTTGCTTCCATCAACTATTGGTCTTTTCTTTCTCCTTTTTCAACTTCTCTCATACATTTTCTCTCCCCTCCCTCCTCTTTCCCTCCCTCACATTTTCATCTACTTTTCTCTCAAGCTAGCTGTTCTTCTTTCTTATCTTCCACTAGCATTAAGATTTGTGAGCAAGGGAAGGGCTACAAGTTACAAAGTGTGGCAGAGAATCATGGAAGCTTCAAAGCCAGAGGAGATAAGCCACCCACCAATGGACCAACTCCAAGGCTTAGAGTACTGTATAGATTCCAACCCATCCTGGGGTATGCAAATCTTTGACCTTTCCTCAACTGCATTTTCAGTTTCTATGACCATTTTTGGTTTTCTTTGAGAGTGACATGATATCTCTTCTGCTTTGAACTGTTCACAGTGGAGTCAATAGCTCTTGGTTTCCAGCATTACATTTTGGCCTTAGGAACTGCAGTGATGATACCTTCATTTCTTGTGCCTTTGATGGGTGGAAGTGATGTAAGCCATTCCCAACTTCAAGTCCTTTTGCATCTCCAACACTTCAATTTGTGTATTATTATTATTTTGATGATTTTCTTTTTAATTTTTTATATCAGCAAAATCTCTAGGAAGTGAGAGTTTTTCTTGTTTTACCTTTTGATTATTTTGTTTTCTTGTATATTTAGTTTTGTCATCGTATGCTAAATCAAAACTGAGCTGGTTGGGGGTCCACAAGAGGAGGAAATTGTAGAGACTGAAAATGAAATTACCTTATTTTGCTTTTGCATTGGCATATATGGAGAATTGATATTTCATATAACGGTTCAGGATGATAAAGTGAGGGTGGTACAGACACTGCTTTTTGTTGAAGGAATTAATACACTCCTGCAGACACTCTTTGGAACCCGGCTACCAACAGTGATAGGGGGATCTTATGCATTCATGGTCCCCATCATATCGATAATTCATGATTCCTCACTTATGAGGATAGAGGACCCACATTTGGTTAGTACATTTCTCTAGTCTATGGTCATATTTTATCCCATGTTCTATTCTAAATTGATGCTCCTATTAGTTATGTACAATATAAGTGTACGCATTAATCTACTGAGGTCCCTGAATGGGATAGTGGTCTCTAGCATTCAAATTTGAGCGTTCAATAATTGTAACTCGGTTAACAAAATGCAAGTTTAAGCGTTCAAAATTGTCTTGAATTTGTCATCTCCAGGGCATAACAAACTAATGCTCTTCCATTTATTTCCAGAGATTTCTTAATAGTATGAGAGCAGTTCAAGGTGCAATGATAGTAGCATCAAGTATACAAATTATTTTGGGTTTTAGTCAATTATGGGCCATTTGTTCTAGGTAAGCTCTTCCATGTGAAATGCTTAAATAGGTACTATTGCAGCTCAAGAATGAAGCTTCAGTCCACATTCTATAATCCATATTCCATGCATCAAATCATTATTGTTTTCTTCCTTTCCTTTTCAGGTTTTTCAGCCCACTTGGAATGGTTCCAGTAATTGCATTAGCTGGTTTTGGGTTATTTGATCGAGGTTTCCCTGTGGTATAACAGTAACTCACGTGCCAATAATACAAGTTCTCTGAATATCTAAGTTAAAATGTCTGAAATTATCTTTTCCTGGCTTACATTGGTTGATATTGCTGTTTTTGAATTTTCTCTTTCAGGTTGGACATTGCGTTGAGATTGGAATTCCCATGTTAATTCTGTTTGTAGCCTTCTCTCAGGTACTTATCAATTTCACTTTTGTTATGTCAAGGAGCAAAATAGTAAGTTTCATACTGATTGGTCTGTGCAACCAAAAAGGCAGTAGAAGAAGGGCCCTTATTGTCAATGTTGAGTTAGTATTTGCTGTGTTTACAATTTATGAGCATAATAATTGTGTTATGATATTTGCTTTTATGCAGTACTTGAAAAATTTTAATGCAAGACAACTACCAATACTTGAGCGATTCGCTCTACTTATATCGACTACAGTGATTTGGGCATATGCACATCTATTAACAGCAAGTGGAGCATACAAACACCGCCCAGAACTAACACAGCATAATTGTAGAACAGACAGGGCCAACCTTATTTCTTCTGCTCCATGGTTGGTACAAAAACATATCTGATCTCTCTAATAGTTGAATATTTGTATTTCAAAATGCACGTGCAGTCAGTACTTCTCTCAAATATACAAGAGCAGAAAAGAACTTTACATTTACATTTTTATTTATAATTGTTTGGAATAGATTAACTTTTTGAAAAATTTGGTTACTTTTCAAAAGTTTTGTTAGTAAGCTTTTTATTATGAATAAAACACAAAATAAGCTAATCTAAATGCTCATTTGATCAATCAGTTATTTTTATCTGAGTTGCAACAAGGAGCTTGTTGAGCAATTGTAATTGCTATTGACTCTTGAATTTCCTGCAGGATAAAGATCCCATACCCTCTTGAGTGGGGTGCTCCTACATTTGATGCTGGCCATGCTTTTGGAATGATGGCTGCAGTTTTAGTCTCCTTAATTGAGGTATTATATTTACTGGAGATGGACCCGATTGAAACTCAATCTTTTGTTGACTAATGATATTGAAAATAACTTTGACAGTCAACTGGGGCATATAAAGCTGCATCACGACTAGCAAGTGCAACACCTCCTCCTGCTCATGTTCTCAGCCGTGGTATTGGTTGGCAGGGAGTTGGAATCCTGCTGAATGGAATGTTTGGAACACTCACGGGTTCATCAGTTTCTGTGTAAGTGCAATGCCTCATGCTCATAGTTTTTCATTTTTTATGGGACACAAATTGATTCTTACAGGACCATGCCAGAGAGAATGTGGGGCTTCTTGGAAGCACTCGTGTTGGGAGCCGAAGGGTCATTCAAATTTCAGCCGGCTTTATGATATTCTTCTCAATGTTAGGTGACTAGCAAACTGTGGGGCAATGTTAATCATAACTAAATTAACTCACATAATTCTTGTTTCTTAATTTTCACTTACAAGGCACAACTTACATCTTCAGGAAAATTTGGAGCTTTCTTTGCATCAATACCCTTCCCTATTTTTGCTGCTGTATACTGCGTTCTGTTTGGTCTTGTGGGTGAGTACAATCATTTTTACCTTTGATTTTATTTGAGCCTCTCTATGCTTCCTCTCTCCTTTTATGACAATTGCTCCTTTTGCTTTTCAGCTTCTGTCGGGCTATCATTTTTGCAGTTCACTAACATGAACTCAATGAGGAACCTCTTTATCACTGGCGTTGCCCTTTTCTTAGGATTTTCTATTCCTGAGTACTTCAGAGAATACACTGCCAAGGCCCTTCATGGACCTACTCATACAACTGCTGGATGGGTGAGTTTGTTGTTCTATCCATATTTTATATTGTGTGTTTCAATTAGTTGGTTAGTGAACTCAAATGAATGTCTTATGAGGATCTTTAGATTCATAATTATAAGTATATTAACCAAAACAAAAGAAAAAGAATTGTGGGATTAAGATATTGTCCTACTTCAGTATGCAAAGTACTAAGCTTCCTAGCAAACTTTACAAGTAAGATCTCATCAGTGGGTTACTACTAACTATGTCAAAACTCAAAATGCATACGGTGATGTAGTTATCATGAGAATTTCTGTTTATCTCATTGTAAATTCTTCATCTCGTGGATGAAATGGAGTGTTTGTCATAACAATCTCAGAAAGTGACTAAATTATTATGCATCTTCTATTTCTATGTGTGATGGATTGTCCTTGATGCAACCTAAAGCATATCATTCTATTTAAGAAGTGATACTAATTTTCTTCCCCTTGTTTTCTTTTTTCAGTTCAATGATTTCCTTAATACTATCTTCTTCTCTTCCCCAACTGTTGCATTGATTGTTGCTGTGTTCTTGGACAACACTCTTGATTACAAGGACAGTGCCAAGGATAGGGGAATGCCATGGTGGGCCAAGTTTAGAACATTTAAAGGAGATAGCAGGAATGAAGAGTTCTACACCCTCCCTTTCAACCTCAACCGGTTTTTTCCTCCATCTTAATAAGGTTCTGTCATAAAGAAAGATGTTAGAGGAAAAGCATCATTTCCAGATGAGGGTTGTATATTTATTGGTGTGAGAGTGAAGAACAGCAATAACTGTGTATCATTGGTGAAATTTTTGTGGAGAAAATTATCATGTGTTTGTCATAGACCTCTTCGCTTCTCAACTATTTTAACAGACTTGTTGAACAAGTCAAGAAGAAAAAGGACAAATTATTTTTTCAAATTAAATTTTAAAATCACCAAACATGAACAAATCTTGGATGAAATACAAACTTTGCTCAAGTCAAATCCAATTGAATTTAATTTTGATATGTGTTGTGAAAGTCAATTATATCTACTGATGGAGTAAAATGTAGTAGGACGATAATAAATTTATTTAATATGACCTTGAAATTTTAAATTAGATTGTTTTATTGGGCATTTTAAGCTCTTAAAGCTGAAAACAATCAAGAAATCACCCTTCATTATACTCTTTACTTTTATTTTTTTTTCAATTAAACAGCTCAACATGTTGGTTGACTTTGGCCGAATTAGATTTTATGTAAAAAAATAACTGTAAACAGTTTTTAACAGAATCAAACTGTAAAATATTAAAATTTTCTATTTGACCGATAAAAAGACTCTGGTGCTAGCTAAGAGAAAAAAAAACAAAAGTTATTGCCAAGTGGTTAACAAAATTATTCAGTTTCTTTTTCTTTTTGGGGGTAAAAGGATTCACTTTCTTATTTCTAGCGCAACAGCATGTGAATTAGATTGATGAGAAAATATCAGTGCAGTTATTTTTAAAAATTATTTTGAATTTTAATTGTTGAATACTATACATATACACTCTCTATTTTATAAGACTAGTCGTTTTGGACAATTCGATTAATTGACTTCCCGTTAAAACGACGAATATCATGTATCGGATCTGGTATATAATAAGCTTTGAAAATGATGGGGTTAACTTGTGTCCTCGGAATTATCAAAAGAAAAAACCTGTCCCCTTGGATTCTGCGTTCTTTCTGCGGCTGTGCCTGTGTTTGACTAGTAAATTGCAACATTGGAACTAGGAAAGATGCAGTGTTGATGTATGGTTTCAGTGCCCCCTTTCGTTCAAGGAATTCAAGAGCTGCTCTGCTGTGCTGTCTCTCTGTTGGTAAGCAGCTTTACCCTATATATGTCATCTTCATGTCATGTCCTTCTGTACTTGAATCAAATGGCTAAGCATGCATGCATGGTGCATTGAAATTAAATGAAGGCATCAAAATTGGATCAGGGGCCAACATCAAACAAAGGCTATACAACTCAGGGAAAGCGACCACAATCAATTGGCAGATCACATAAGAGGAAAATCGCTTGTTGGAATTCCAAGCATTAAAGTGTGAAGTCTCACATAATCACATTTGTTATGAATGAATTACGTGAAAAGGATATCAATAAGAGGAATTATGGATTCATTGTTTCACACTTTTAAGTCAAAATATGATATGAGACCCCGTTATTCCAATTTTTTTGTTATTGATGTAAATTTCTCCCATATTGGACTCCCCATTCTAACAACCAGTGCTAGAGTGCTTAAGTTCATTGTGGATCTGGTTTGCTGCAAACATTATTTTTTATACTTGTTGAATAATGTATCAATAACATAGGATTTCAGTTGTATTACTACCTAAAATTTCAGCTATTAATATATAAACAGATTCACTACTAGTATAATTAAAATATCTGTATATATAAGACCATCCTCATAGCCCATGTCTATGTGCTATTACATGTGCTGTTCCCGTCTCACATAGTTTCATGCAAAAAGCAAACGGTGCCTACTTCAAAGAAAAGAAGAGAGCATAGACCCACACAAGAGTCTCCCTTTCCTTAAACATATAGCTTGCTTACCACAGCAAACAAATCTCATTGATACCAAACTTGAAGCTAACCTAACAAGCAATCACGTATTTCTTTTTTATTTGATTTCAACTCTCATTTTTTTCTTGTTATTATTTTGTATGTCAACTTTATATTTCTCATAAAAACGTAGAGAGTATATTGCAGAATATGTGAATTGGCTTTGATCCCTACCCATCTAAATTGCCCCATCTGGTCATTAGAATTTCTCCATTGACCAACATTTTACTCCTTCTGACTAATTAATTATTAATTACTCACATAAATAATCTCAATTGAATTAATTCAATGGGAAAAAAAAACAATGAAAGAAGTTTCAAGAAAAAAAAAAAATACTGAGTGGCTAATGAAATTCAATCTCAGAAGTGTATGTTAACAAGTGTTGGGGGGGTTTGTAGTGCAAGGACTAGCTAATGGTGTTTGCCCATGCATTCAGGGCACCTAGGATTTCTATAAATGCTTCGGCCATAACCCCTTATGCCAATCTTCTGACCTTCCTGGATCATCTTCTTTACTCTGTCTTCAAAGCTGTTCCATCCAATGGTGCCATTCTCCAACAAAATTGCAGCTAGCCTCTTCTTGTTAGGCCGCAAGGTAGGAGCATGACCACCACCATAGTAGGTTCTGAATCCAGATACCATTGATGAAAGTTGGCTGCCAGAGTCAGTCATGGCAAATACATCAGCAGTTGCACAGGCGATGAAATCCAAAGCAGCCAGCTGCATTATTCACATCAAGTATACATTGTGTTAGTGACTATAGTTCAAATTTATTTGGAAATTGTGAAAACTTCATATCAGATCAAAATCACTGTTTCATTAGGTAGGGAAAAATGCTGATAGCAAATTTGAATTGCCAGTGAGATTCTAGTTTACATCTGTCTAGTCTTTAAGTGGTTTAAAATTTGAGTTCCATATTAGTATTGCCAATATCAAACATTTTAGCCCATAGAATTGCTATATGAAAATGCACAACACCTTTTAGTAGTGTGAGTTTTGCTACAACCACACCTTGTTTACATTAACAATGCTATCATAGATAAAAACTGTTGCTAATAAAATTTCGTTCCTCACTAAGAACCAATCAATAATTCTTAGACAGAGACATATAAATCAATTTGACACTAGGAAGGCCATGGAATCCATAATAAAAGTAACCTATTGTTAAACTAAAAACACTTTAGTACATGATAAAATATTATTTAAGTGCCTAAAAGATGACTAGACCTTATCTAAGAATTTCTGAGAACTAAGTGGAATCTGTCTGATTCTGAACCTCATAACAGGTCATTGGATATTATTTTATACTCCTTCTTCAACAAAATCTATCAAAATATTGACACTGGAACAATGAAGGGCATCGATGTTGAAAAGAACAGAGTTGATATCCATTTACCTGAGAAGAAAAATTCCTGAAAGGTGCTAGTTCACTAGATGTAAGCAGATCCTCCTTTGTTATCACATTGGGATAGAGTCTAGTGAAAGGATCCATTCTCGATTTTCCCCCATAAATATGAGAACCAGCCAAGTAAATGTAAGTCTCACTTTTGAAACCAAGACCTGCTAGAACAAGAGCTGCTTCTTCTGGGGTCAAAGGGCATCTTCCCAATTTTCTCAAATCCGTTGGAGAAATAGAGCTACAAACATCAATAGTACATGTCATGAAAACATAAGTACAAAGGATACTTTTCAAAACAATATGTTGAAAAGCATATGATAGAAACATGCATACGTTGAATTCTTCAAGCGCTGAAGGACTAGTGGAAAATGGCTTTCTCTGTAGGCTTGAAGTTCCTTTCTCTCGTTTTCCCCTCCTCCAAATTCACAAAATGAATACGCCACCATATCTATTTCAAACCTTAAGTGCAAAGCAAGAAATTTGGTTGGGCCAAAAGCATCGTCGTGATCTTCCTTCTTTTCAATGCACTTCCCCAGCAACTGAGTGTCTAACATGCTTCGTGGAGCACTATATTTTCTAACCCTTTTGATCAACAGCGAGCCAACTTGTTGGATTTTTGGTACAAACTTCAAAGCATGGAAATTGCATTTGCATCTTAACCTCTGCAATTATTTCAACCAATTATAAAAAAATTAAGACTAAGCTCAGAAGTAAGCAACACTTTAAAGCATAAATATTAGACGCCTGAATCTGATTAATGAATTATGAGGTAAAGTAAAGTACTTATTATAACATAATTAAGAAGGCTAGAGAAAATGGGTAGCAAATCATATCGAAGGGTTTAAGTTTGGTAGGAAGGAAAAACATATGTTGATGCTTGCCTGATGCTTTTATTAAATTTGTTGTGCACTATAGCAGCAGTGGCCAAATGGCCTATTAGACATTTGATTGTAACAAAAGGGATATACATTGCTAAGCAGTTCTATTAAATATTGCACGGCAAGCTTTAATAGTATCCATCAAAACTAGACAAACAATGTTGCTTATGACCTGAATATCAGAAGGTAGTGGATCAAAACCAAGTCGGTTTCCATATCCAAGGAAGTGAACGACTCCATTTCTCAAAAGAAGAGGAAGCACAATTTTAATATAGTCATCAGATGAGGCCTCCTTCGGAAGATCTGAATCTGTAATCTGGAATGCAAGGTATTTATTTATTGTGACATTGTTATAACAAGTGAATTAGACTTCTCAAGTACATGAGATAAAAGATAATAAACCTGGCTACCAATCGCTTTTACATCCAGAGATTTCATATGAGGTGGAAGTTCCCTCTCAATTCTGACATCATCTTTCAGTATATTCATGAAATACTCCTCCTGGTATATGTCACCAAGCTGGCTGCATTTCCCATCAAACAAGTGGATCAACTGCTGAGTCAGTCAAATGGAATCACATACTTTTCAGTTTAGGAAGTAGCAATGTGGGTTATTTAAGGACAAGGGGGTGAACAAATTTGTATTAATGAAATTAACATTTCAGTTTTCACTATGGTGCTAATCACATGATTGTACCTTGGATCCTTCCATACGTTGCTATAAAGAAAGTGTGGAATGACTAAAGTTGCGTTAAGGAGAGATGCAACAGCAACGGCATTGCAAATCTGTAATCACTACAGTAGTCTCGTCACTTACATTATTGGTGACAATCAAAGCACGTCAAATAGAAAGGATAAAAGAAAATACATCTGTAATAATTTAAACCACAGGCATGAAATGACATCTATTATCTAAAAAGGCACAACATCATATCAGTCTGAGATTAGTGATAGCCAAAAGGTTCATTAGTGATTGTATTATTGTAGTAATGTGCAAAGCTGATTTCTAAATGTAAATTAACTGCCAATACTTACAGCAACTCGTTGTTGATTAAGACCACCATTTGCACTGACTGTGATGTAGCCATTACTTTTCAAAGTCTTCCCTGTCACAGATTGCAAACTAAATTATGAAGTAGTATACTAGATAAAGAATAACTGATAATAAGTTGCAATATAAGCCTCTTATTGTTTTATAAAAGAAACGATTGGCTGATTGCATATTGTAATAATGGGTTTTGTTAAAATGCGCCTGCACATGTTAAGAACTTAAAAAGTATTTATTGCTCATACTAATGAAGAAAGTATCAAATACCTTTTTAATTTTCAAGATATTGAATATTTGTATCTTTTATTTACTAATTTCTATTGATTATTTCTTAGCAAGTGCCTAAGGCTACACATTAAGAAAACCTTCATATACCCGGATTAGTTTGAACATTTTTGTCTGCACAAGGTTCCCAAAAAGATGCCTGCCGAAATGGCTCCACCCATAGATTGGATGGCTCTGGCTTGAACTCCTTCTATAGTAACAAACGTTCAGTAATCAGACTACAAAAATGTAACTCTACAAATACCACGGTATAACAGATGATCTATATAACAACAAGCATCGGTCTGCAAATTTGATCCAAACCTCTGCAAGAGCACTGGAAGCCAAGTTTAGAAGCCGATCATACATTTGTATTGCTGATTTTTTCTTGTCGTTGTAGGAATCTCTACCCTTTTCATCAAAATAAACGTATTAGTTATATCAATTAGCAAGTATCAATGCAGAATATCACATTAATTTTAGTGGCATATTTAAACTTAATCCAAATTCTGCTCTACATGGAGTCTATGCCCCTACTAGATAGCTTAAGACAATCCATGTTTAAACGTTCGCAAACATAAAGTCCAAAATGTAGATGGATAATTTACAGCTTTGAACCACACAAAGTTAAATTACTCATTTCAGAAAAATAAGGTTGTTCAAAGTTGACATCAAACTACGTGTAGATTTGATAACTGGAGGAAGAAACAAGCTTATGGATAAAAGGACAGTAGTGTAGCCTTTACTATAGTGACTTGGCTTTATTTAATAGCTGCACCCTGACTTGAATATGGTTAATAGAATAAAAATTAACGTATATAGCTAATAAATGCTACATGAATTTAAGGAGAGTGCTTGCAAATATACGGGAAGATATACCTGAAACCCACTTGAATTATTTGAGGCTGTACTAGGTTGAAGATTTTCAAACTCAAAAAAGTAGATGACAATAGAATCAAGCAGGAAGAGGCAACCCAACAATCCAAGCATGACAGCAATGGTCTTGATGTGCTTTTGGAGCCACAAGTGCTTTTTCCCAACATAGATCCCCCTACAAGAATTATTACACTTTGAAGAATCACTTCTCAGCTTATGAAGCAACAGAGTTTTGGAATGCCAACGGCAATCAACACCAGTCACCCTCTTCCAAGAAGGAGGGTCACTGCTCGTTAACTTGTAATCTTTCATTCCTGATATTGCACTAGCACCATGAAACTCAGGACGTGGACTTCTGGGAGACCCTTGTTTTCCCATTATACCGTCATCACAATTCACAATCAATGAAGCATATTGAAGCTTAAAATAGCTAGAACATCAAGTGTTTAGCTACTCATGCAGGCCTCATCCATCTCTTTTTTTTTTCCCACAGGAAGATGCATAACATTCGTGGCCAATGATGATTGGCCGAATGATAGAAAAGAAAGTGAGCACACACCAAAACAAGAAGGAGAGACTCTAGAAGCATGCAAAAGTCTTATGTTTCTGGGGTGTTTGTGACTCTTATGGCTTCTATAACGGAACCACCAAACCATTAGAAAAGAGCTAAGTTTTATTTGTATGAATTCAAAGTGAAGCGAAGAAGTAGGTGATGTGGGTATGTAAGTAAGAAAGAAAATTAGATGGAATGAGTGAAATCCAAGCGAATGACGAAAACTCAACCATGCATTGGGGGACTTACCTTGTGGAACAAGAATCATCACAAATGGAACAACAATAACTTCCCACCAAACAGAACAAACGCTGGGGTACAGGTACAGCTTCCTCGCCTTCCAATTCCATCTTTGAAAATCAAAGCAATGACAGTACCAACAACATTTCAGAAAACTTTTTTTTTCTTTTCTTTTTTTCGTTTCTATTCTGAATTGTTTTTCATTAAACATGGTTTGGTTTACGTTAGTTGTCTGATTTGGGGGGTGTTTACTGTTTACACAACCTCATGTTCCCTATAAAACCGTTACATTGGTCCTGCATTTTGTAGTTTCCACCTTGAAAAAAAAAAAACTAATATCACGAACTTAATTGGTATTTGCATATATATCAACTTTTTCTTTATCCATCCTAAACAAGTGAATAAATTGCACACGTATATATCGAATCAAATTAACATATACATTTGGAAAAGTGAACTCTTTTTAGCGTTGAGTTTGTTAATCAGAAAGTTTGATTGAAAGTATCATATTTATTAATTTGAAAGATATTTCATAGTGCGTAAAAAGATTTTACATTATTATCCAATCATATATTTCTATTTATAATAAGACTTGTAGTAAGTAGTTAAATCAAACATTTTTACTGATATAATAATATATAATTAAATTATATATAAAAAAATTTACATTGAGAGACGTTGGTGCATATAAATGAAATTCTCATAACTTTCTCTTCCTTGTTTATATTTTAGTTTGGCAGTCACATGATTTTCATATGTGAGAGCGAGATAGTGACGGGCTCATTTTAAAAAACTACGGGTATATATATAATGAAAAATGCGTTGTGCTTTACTTTAGAAAATAAGAGCATATTAAAGTCTATAAAATGTTAATGATATACACGTGGAGAGAGAAAGAGAGAGAGTCGCTAGATCCTAGATGCGTAAAGTTGCTATTTTCTCTTTTGCTCTTTTGAGGTCAAACTTGCATCAACCCAAGTTGTTGCATTAAAGTGAAATTTCTTCAGAGTATTATATGAAGGTTATTGAGTGCTAAAAATTACTCAGACGGTTTGCCTATTAGGATCCTTTTTTCCTTCTTCCTTTGTGGAAACAGCACACAATATATTCAGCTAATTCTTCCTTGTTCAAAGATTCACGGTAAATAACTGAGTAAGTCGTACAAAAGTATTTAGAGAACATCACATTAACATTTGTTGATATTTAGTATAATTATACTTGACACTCTTCTATTTTATAAATCTATCACTAATCTCTCTTAATGCTAACCTATTCTAGAAGTGTTAAAATAGGTTGGCCTGTCCCACCAAAAATGGAATAAGGTTGGCTAACCCGTTAAAATAAAATAGGCTGAAATAGTTAATCCATTAAAAAAATTTTAAAAAATACTTTTTAATGTTTTGATGAATATTTTTTAAAAAAAAAAGTTTTTAAAAGATATTTTTTATTGATGTATATATAATTTTTCAAGATCTATAACAATCATACACTAATTTTGACTAAAAAAATGTTATTGTTAATAATATTATTTGTGAGTTATGAAAACTGTTTTATTTTTAAGTTTTAACTTTAAGTTAATAGTGTCAACTATACAGTATTACTGTATTGATAAATGTAGACATTTCTTACTTTTTTTCTTTTTTGGATCACACGTTTCTTACTTTTTTTTTACCAATAATTTGTGAATTTTTTTTAAATAAAAAAAAGATTTGCCCCATGAGTCAAGCTCACCCCAACCTGCTGGTTAAGTTGAGCGAGTTAGGCAGACTAAAATTTTTTGGCTGGCTCAAAATTTCAATCCAACTCGATAAAAATGATAGTTTTCATGGACCAATCTGGTGGATTCAGCTCATTTTGACATCTCTAATCTATCTTGTAAATATTGATTTATTAATTTAACTAGTTAAAAAAGATAATATGAGACATAATGATAAATATATAATTATTAATGATGAAATTATGATATTTGGCAATATTTATCATATTAATTGAATAAAATACCTTTTTTATCACATGAAAATAGAACTTATAATTATAACTTACAACAAAATATTATAATTTTATCATTAATAATTATGTATATATCACATATATTTTATTTATTACTTAAATTAATAAATTGATATTTATAGGAAATATTAATATAATTTTACAAAATAGAGATGTATCAAGTGCAATTTTATCAAATCTTACGAAATGTTTGCGTAAATCACTCTAATATTTAACATTAATTGGGAATATCATGCCAATGAGTTGAGTTGGTTTACAAAATCTTCTTGGGATGAGCTCTTTTGACTTGGGATGCAATCCATATGGCAAGCGAATACATACATATTCTGGTATGAACTCCCTTCCTAACTTAAATTCAAATCGTTAGTTGTCCTTGGACTAGGCTAATTTATTAATGATTTTTTAAACCAAAATACTTATATACGTATTTTTATGTTTTATGTAATTAAATTTATATATGTTAGGGCTATATATAGCATTTCATTCATAATAATAATAGAGAGACTGAATACTTTAGATTAACTTATGTTGACCTTTTCTCTCTTCAGAAAACAACTGCCCGAAGTTCGAAATTTTTTAAGTCGTGATTATTTACCTAAATCTATCCTATGCTTGCAGATTTCGAACAAACTAATGGAACAGGTTGGAAAATTGGCTATGATTTTTAGATGGCACTTAACGATGGGTTTTGTTTCTATGGACAAAATAGAACCGAAGTTTAGAGAAAAGAAATAAAACCATCCTTCTCTGGCCCCACATGAATAGCATGGCATTAAGGGGATGCAAATTACACTTATAGCATGTCATAAGCTATAGGTTAATTAGTTGGTTATATTGCGCTATCCAAATGAATTTCGTTCCCCATTCAACCTTTCCCATGATAGATAACTGTGCAGTAACTACTATGAGAAAAAAGTTCAGAGTCTTAGGATACTTTTCATCCCAAACTTTTCCATATATTGCTCTCATTTCAAGTCAAGAGATAAAGAGGCATCCTTTTGCTCTGATCTGGGCATTGGTACTGAGTGCCAAATGTAAAAAACAAATTATTTATCAGGCAAGCAATTTATCCCCATCGCCCATAAAATTATATATAGCAATAAGCTAAGATACACAATTGATACATGACAAAACTTTTTTTTTTTTTTGGTTTTGAATGTGAAAAGAAAAGGGATGCTCAAAATCAGACATTTAAGTTAGCCTTACAAATTGCTCCAGCAAAATTTTCCTCCTACTAATAGAGTAATAGAATATGCCATTCAACTATTCCCCTAAGTTGTCCACCATTTGAACATATTTCCATGTGAAAGTTAGTCCTAGTGTGTTATAAGTCTAGTCAATTAATTCAGCCATGGGAAAGTGACAGTGCCATATTTAGGCCTTCAAAACACTTGAGCAAATTCTCGTGTGCGGTTTCTGGTCTGCCAATACCAATTCCAAGTTCTCACAGAAGAAGAACAAGCCTCAAGAGAAAACCAAAATCAATCCAAAAGCTAAAGATGGAGTGAGAGAAAATGAAGATAGAAGGGCCCCATTAAACAAATGCAACCAAAAAAGAGAGAAAAAAATGTGGCAACAATTTGGTCAGAAATGTTCCTGTTAGCTAATTAATTTTGTACCAGTAGTAGCAACAAATAATTTAGTTTTGGGGCGAACACCGCAGTGTGATGTCACTACCCACGCATTATGATTGCTAAAAAGAAATGTGGTGTAAGCTTTGGTATCATTCAATGAAATCTTTAGGAGAACCCACTCCGAAGACTAATTATTGAAGAGGAATAGTTCATAGTTATATACATACCCTTCACCAAGGATGTCCTGTATCATTTGCGTGGACTATATTGGACTATAAAAATAAAAGGCCTGATAATAAAAATAAGTTTATACCAACTAGGATCAACAATTCTCCTTAGGAAGGCATTTTAGTTGGTGTGCCTGTAAATTATTGCATGACATGTATTTACTTTATAATTGGATGATCACTCGTTTCATTAAACACTATCTTTTTAAAAATGAAAGACTTAAAAAGGATCCGGTTGTCTTAACGGATCTAGAAGCTTATCTAAAAATACTTTATAAAATAGAAATTATAAATTTTTAATAGATAAATAACATAAAAAACTAATTTATATGATTACGAAATAATAACACGTCATTAAATGCAAGTTTCAAGCTGACCTAACTTTTTCAGTTGTATAGTAACACAGTAATTCCTAGCAGTTCACCCAAAAAAAAAAAAGAGTAATTTCTAGTATTCAACGTATTGAGAATATATTCGATAGACGTTGAAATGATAAAGTGAAAAATATCGTTACTTTTTTTTATTTTTATTTTTTTGATGCATTTCTTCTTTTTATTTATTTATTCACATTTCAATCAAGCACACCTAATAATTGCGATTAACTGTGTCTGGGAGGTCTTGAGAGAAAATAAAATAAAATAAAAAGAAAAAAGTGGGGAAGACAGAAAAGAAAGAGAGAAAAGAAAGGGAGGTGGAAAAAAAAAGGAAGAGCTGGAATCACATGGACTTGTCTTTCTCTTGCTGGGTCCGACATTTCCTTCTCTTTGTTCACACCTTCACCATTCTCCCCTTCTTCTTCCTTCTCTCTACCAAGCCTTAGATTCCTCTTCTCCCTCTCTCCCTCCCTCCCTCCCTCCCTCCCTCCATGGCTGAGGATAAGGTACTTTCCCTTTAAGGAAAAATCTCTTCTTTTTTTTTTCTTTGCTCTTGCTGATGTGCTGGTTTTTTGGTAAAAGCTGAGTGACCCTGGAATGGGAGAGTTGAAAAGTCTAATCTTTTTGTTTTGAGGATGAAGCTAGAATGATCCGGGGTGTGTGATTTTTTGTTTCTCTGTTTCCTTTTTTGGGATTTCTTTCCTCAGCTGACACATGGAAAGTTAGGGTTGTTATTTTTTTTAGAGGAATTCGATTTCCTTGCTAAATATTTGGTCTTTGGGCTTGACAGATAAGACCCATTTAGCTGATTTTCGTGTTGATCTGTTGTTTTCAGTGAAGTTTCAGTTTTTATTTTTATTTTTTTCCCCTTTTTTCTGCAGAGAAGTTTTCTGAACTGGGTTTTGTGAGGTGTTGAAGATTCGTTTGATGGTAAAACTTATGCTAGATTCAGATCATGCTTCTTATATTCATGTTGGAGTATAAAAAATTGGGCTTTTATCTATTGTGATCGTTTGCTGCTTGTTCTTCACATGTTGAGTGCTTTCTTTGTAGCCCATCACTTTGATTTCTTTTTCCGATCAATTTTGTTTTTGTTTTTTTAATTCATTTTGTTTTACTCTTCTGCTTGCTATTGCATTCTTTGTGATTTATTTTGGCAGCATAGCTGGTTGTGTTCCCTCAAGCTACTTACTATCCATATTTTTCAGTAGATGGTTGTTCTATGGACTTGGTGCGGCTGTAGTCCTTGTATTTGACCTTTTTAGCAACTTATTACCATCACTTAATCTCTGCAATATCATCTTGATGATGTTGTCTACCGGATTTTTGTTTCTTTTATGAAACTTACCTTTTGGGTTATTGAGTTATGCTGTTGAAATATGATTTTTTATTGTGTATCTTTTTGCACATAGTCTTTGCTCAGTGTTTCTGATATGCCTGCCAATTGGTTATTGTATTCTTCCATTTTTAGCTTCCTTGCGAGACCAAATTATTTTGTAAAACATTTAAAAATGTGATAATTTGAACAGGAGATGTCTGCATCTGTTGCCAATGGGAATGATTCCCTTACTGGTCACATCATATCTACAACAATTGGAGGCAAAAATGGGGAGCCCAAGCAGGTATTTTGTCTTTGTAAATCCCACTGAGAATATTGCACTTATTATGCATAATTGTTGAGTAGACAGTTAATTATTGGGATTTAAATGATTTCACATCTGACCCATGGCAAATCCTGGATTCTAAGTTTAATGTCTTGTTGCAATGATTCTTGTAGACGATTAGCTACATGGCAGAACGCGTTGTAGGAACTGGATCATTTGGAATTGTTTTCCAGGTATGCTTTTTCTAGATTTGTAATTGTTAATATCTGCACCTATTTTCTGAAATGTTGATGATTTTTCCTCTTAGGCAAAATGCTTGGAAACTGGAGAGGCAGTGGCCATTAAGAAGGTTTTACAGGACCGAAGATATAAAAATCGTGAACTACAGCTAATGCGTGTGATGGATCATCCAAATGTGATCTCCCTGAAGCATTGTTTCTTTTCCACAACAAGTACAGATGAACTTTTTCTGAATTTGGTGATGGAATATGTTCCAGAATCCATGTATCGGGTCTTAAAGCACTATACTAGTGCTAATCAAAGAATGCCCATTATCTATGTAAAACTTTACATGTACCAGGTATGCCTCAAACATTTTGATGTTGGTTAACTCTCTGATTTTATTCTGTGTGCCTGATAAAAGTTCATGCTGTGCCTGTAGATTTTCAGGGGATTGGCTTATATCCACACTGTTCCTGGAATTTGCCACAGAGATTTGAAGCCTCAAAATATACTGGTTTGTTTGTAGACCCTTGTTCAATATGCATTACTATTCAAAATCCTTCTTTATGATTCTTTTTCTTTCTGGCTTCTGATGCTGTTCTGTGTATTCTCCAGGTTGATCCTCTTACACACCAAGTTAAGCTATGCGATTTTGGAAGTGCAAAAGTGCTAGTATGTTGACGTGCTCACTTTACTTAGTATGCTTAGTTTGTTCTTTCTTTTGAATGCATCGTTTTTTTTTTTCCATGTTGATGTAGTAATAACTTATCTGAAATGTCAATCGAGTAATAACATCAATTGCCATGAAGTTTTGACAGCATAGATAATGTTGGTTTAATCATTGCATTGTTTTGACAGCTGTCTCTTATGCTGGTGTCTGTTCTGCTTTACAGTGAACTATGTCTTTCTATTCATTTGTTTGTTTGTTTTCCAGGTTTCTTTCTTACCACATGAATATTTTAACATGGTTTTGTGAAAAACAGCCTTTTTTAGGCTTTTGTTTTGCTCTGTTATGCATTCAACTTATTTTGTAGTGAGACTACTCATCTTACAATAATTGCTTTTCCCTAATAAAATCTTTTCTTTGTCCACTGGAATGTCTCCTGTATTGACCTTGACTTTTCTCTGATCAGGTCAAAGGTGAAGCTAATATATCATACATATGTTCGCGTTTCTATCGAGCTCCCGAGCTTATATTTGGTGCCACAGAGTATACTACTTCAATTGATATTTGGTCAGCTGGCTGTGTCCTTGCTGAACTGCTTTTGGGTCAGGTTTGTGTCATGGCTTTGTCTTCATTATTACTGATTCTAAAATCTGCAAATGATATAAATGTTCTTTTAATTATCTGCCCCCGTGATGTCATCTGACACAATTTGAACTTCTGCAGCCGCTATTCCCTGGCGAAAATGCAGTGGACCAGCTTGTGCATATCATAAAGGTGCAATTGGTGTTAGCATGTACCATATGTTTTTCCAGTTATTCCATTTGTCATCACTAGTCAACTCCTTAAAATTCCATATTGCAGGTGCTTGGCACACCCACTCGGGAGGAAGTACGTTGTATGAACCCCAACTACAATGACTTTAGGTTTCCACAGATAAAAGCACATCCATGGCACAAGGTCTGCATTTGTATCTCCTTTCTGACAATTTGCTTTTAGAAGTCAAAAGTTGAGTAGATTGAAAATATTCCTGGACAATCTGTTACAGACCAAATTCTTGACGGGGTAAAAGTGTACTATCACATTCTAACTCGTCAAAATTTTGTGTAGATATTCCACAAAAAGATGCCTCCAGAAGCTATTGATCTTGCCTCACGGCTTTTGCAATATTCCCCAAGTCTTCGGTGCAGTGCGGTGAGTGTGGTTGGCTATGCCTTTTCGGTTTTCTATCGTGTATTCAAGCTCAGTTGCTCTATGTACATCAGTCTATTTTTTTTTTCTGATTTTGATGATTAATGGCTGTTATTATTAAGAAAAACTATCCTAGCATTCTAGCAATCTGAGAAGGATCTAATTTGTTATGCAGCTAGAAGCATGTGCACATCCTTTCTTTGATGAACTCCGAGAACCTAATGCACGCCTGCCAAATGGTCGCCCCTTCCCACCTCTCTTTGACTTCAAACAGGAAGTAAGTCCCACGAACTTGAAATATTTTTCTTGGTCAGACATGCAATCTAGCAACAAGTCATTGGTGCAAACTTCTTACTATCATGCAAAGTGTTTAGAGAAGTCTAGAAGCCTTAAAAAGATCAATTTACCAGAATTTTTATAGCTGTGTTGGTAGTCTGAATTTTCTCCCTCACACACAAAGCAATGCATTGAAAAATCTATATTGAATGTGGTATCTCTGTGATCATAATCAATGTCCTAGTTGAACAAAAATGATGAATGCATTGTAATCCTCCTTGTTTACAGCTATCCGGAGCATCTCCAGAGCTTGTTAATAAGTTGATACCCGATCACGTGAAGCGGCAGATAGGGCCGCAATTTGTTCATCTGGAAGGATCTTGATGATAAAGCTATAGGGCATCTCGGGCATCTTGTACACTAGTCTACGAGTTAACGAAAGTGGCACCATTATTTTTGTCTAGATTACCATGTTCTGTGGCCTGGCCAGTGTAATTCCATGCTGGACCTGGACTGAGAGACCTGGAGTGCTGGATGGATGGATGGATGGGTGCAGTTGATCCATCAGTATATCATTATGTATACCTTTTGATTCCCTGTTGCTTCTGGTGGGTCTTCATGTCCACAGGCAAAAGAAAATACCTTGTCCCTTGCATGTTTATTGTAAACCTCTACATGTCATAGTATTATAGTTTGACCTGAATTGGTCAGAATGCTTATGAGGGGAAAACTAAACCGTTTCCTGGAAGGCAAGTTCAGATAAGATAGGATTGGTCTTTTTGAGTTTTGATGGTGGGCTGGCTATCTTGGTTTTTGGGTTTAGTTTCCCCAACCCCACGTTCAAATGTTAATATGTTGCTGATGTGCAATGTTGCAGACTAGTTCCCTGTTGAAATGTAATGTGCTTTTTGTTTCTCTTCACTCTTCAATGCTGCTTTCTAGTGTTCGGGCTTTCATCTTTGTTTGTTGAATATACTGGAATTTTAACTCGAGAAATGTTATTTGTACTCATAACTTCTGGGATATTGCGCCAATACTCTCTTATCTATTATTGTATGGGGTGTAAACTTCACTTAAATTGGATCGCACATCTCATTCAATTGTAAATGGGTGTATCAGCATAGGGTCCACTCATTGAGTCCAAATTATATTACTTATTTTTGCTCCTTTTCTGCATTGTGCATATCCTTGTGGATTGGCTAGCTTCTCTTTTTCAGCACTATAGAGCAGATATTTTAACTGTGATACTACGTATGATTTTGTGCTGATTTGCAATGACTTTATCGGAGTTTTATCCCTTGCAAATTGAGCTATGGAATTAAAGCAGCTACTTAAAGTCATGAATTTACTTATTATATGGGAAGCATTTAGCACATTTGTATGTTTCTATCTCCGAACGTAAATTTACTTATCTGCGAATTGAAATAATCTTCGGCTTGATATATTATACTTCTTGAAAGAAAAATGGCTTGATTTTGATTTTTAATTAACAATGTATTTTTATAATTTAATCTCTTCTGTATTTATATTATCGGTTTTTGAAATACAATCAAATTTAAAAGTTCTTGTTTAGCACAATAATATATGATTGATAAATAATATACAGATTTTGATATCAGTAACATATTATTACTAACTTTATTGCTTTAAATTAATTGCGACATCATTGTTTATCTGATATAAATAGTACACTCAATTTATAGACTTATTGTAGAAGAGAAAAATACAAATTTAATATGTTCACAATTTTTTTTTTGTCAACATGCATTGTTTTGTTTCTTCTTTTTTTTTATTGTTTGTTTATGATAAATATATAAAATGATTAAAAATATTTTTTTTTTAATAAATAGACCAATAGAGTTACCTATGATCTATGATTTTGAACTGACATTGTTCTTGATCGGAGCTCTTTCATTATTCACTTTTTCTTTGATGGAATATCATAACATCATGCAAATTAAATATGGGTGTTTTGCTTTTGATAAGGACACTCATTAAAAAAAAAAAAATTGTGTGCACTCGATAGAAAAACTCTTGACTAATCTAAAACTTGGCGATAATGTTGGTTTTGTAACAGTCAACGACGCCGTTTGAATAGCTGTCCCCTTGAGCTTCGAGACCCGCAATTTCCAAATTGTCCAAATTACCACCCACTACTTCTAAATTTCGCGCCTCGAGTGACCACTGCCGTAAGCGCACGCACACGTCAATCTCGTGAGCACTGACCACCAGTCACATCTCTACCGTCCATTCACGATCATCGTCCCCACAAACAAAATTCAAGGTTTCAAAGTTCAAACCATAAACTAAGTTTTAACTAAAACAACACAACGGTGCCTGAACAGAACAAAATCACGTGACTACCCGCACTGAATCACAGCCACCACAGACCAAGGGACAATCACTGTCATGTTTCACATATCTCGATACCTCTCTTCTTTCCTGGTCTTACGATCTTCATTTTATCATTTCGCAATTCATTTTATCTTTTTTTTTAATTATCTTTTCCCATTTTTTTTTGTAGTAATAAATAGTTTTTCTTCGTCGTTTTCAAACTTTGTTTCTGTCGAGGCAGCACTGAGAGAGACTTTCACTTTCCAAAAGGGGTTGCTTGCTTGTTTGCTTTTATACTTGTGTCTGAAAATTGAAGCAGGGTTTGGTGAAAAAAGTTAAGAACAGAGGATACCAGTAACGAAGTTCCAAGCCTTTTCAGTTCCCATCATTTGATTCGGTTTTTTTGTTTCATGGAAGGTGTCAAAGTGGTTGCTTGGCTCATTTGCTTGTTTGTGTGGAGTTGGGTGCCAATGGTTGTTGATAGCACTGACAGCCTTCTCTCTCCAAAGGGTGTCAATTATGAAGGTTTTTTTTTTTTTTTTTTGTCTTTTTTGGCATTTCCCATTTCTTCATTTTCCCTGTTTCCCATCTTTTGTTGTGTCATTCTAGTTTTGTTTCCTTTTCCTTTTGAGTGTTGGTTACCTTTGTTCACTAACTTGGTGTCATCTAGTGGCTGCTTTGATGTCCATGAAGAATAAAATGAATGATGAATTGCATGTCATGGATGGATGGGATATTAATTCAGTTGACCCTTGTACTTGGAACATGGTTGGTTGCTCTGCCGAGGGCTATGTCATTTCCTTGTAAGTGTTTCTAATTTCTGCTGCTTCCTCTTTGGCTGGGAAGAAAGTAATAGATGTCGGCATTTTCATGTGTGGGGGAAGACAAGTGTATTCTGGTGAGTAATTTGCCGGTTTTGGCAGGGAAATGGCCAGTGCGGGTTTATCTGGAGCACTTCCCTCAGGAATTGGAAACTTGAGCCACCTCCAAACATTGTGAGTGCCTTTGTTCTTCTCCTCTGTACTTGTTGTATTTACTTGTGTGTTGTGTTGACTTGGCTGAATCTGAAAGACACATTGTTTAGTGTGTCTCTTGTAGACCTTAATTTGTATTAGTTACTATGCAATGCAAGGAGAAAAATAAGTAGTCAAAGAATGCAACAGAACTTGGTTCATATTATCCCCCCTTTTCTTATCACTAACTGAGTTTTTCCGTTGCTTATCTTAGGTTACTGCAAAACAATCAGCTATCTGGTCCTATCCCAGCTGAGATTGGAAAACTGTCGGAGCTTCAAACTCTTGACCTTTCTGGGAACCAGTTTGCTGGTGAAATTCCTAGTTCTTTGGGCTTTTTGTCTCAACTAAGTTACTTGTGAGTGTGGCTTGACACATAGATACAAAAATTATGATTTTTTTTTACTGTTTTTTATTTTACTAATTATCGTTACTCTGACTCCTTAGTTCCTAATTTATTCATGCCAAGTTTTTCAGGCGGCTCAGCAGAAATAAACTGTCTGGACAGATCCCTCAACTTGTTGCTAATCTCACAGGCCTTTCGTTTTTGTATGCACTCTCTCTAACTGTGTTATGCTTTTACCTCTTCAATTCTTCAATCATTGCTCCATAACCTTACCATATGTTGTAGGGACTTGTCATTCAATAATCTGAGTGGTCCCACTCCAAAAATTTTAGCAAAAGGTTACAGGTGAGTTCTTTAGTTATATTAGATTTTGCCTTAATATTCAACAGGTGAATTCTAATTTGATAATAATATAAGACTAAACAATTGTACTACTTTTATGTTCAGTGGTTGCTTACAAATGTGCTGCAATTGCTCATTGAATTATGCAGTCAACATTACTTCATTGAAGCCCATTTAAGGATTATTTGATCACATCTTCTTGCAGGAGAATGAGAATCTTTGCGCAATTTAGTAGTTAGTGCTTAATAATAACCTGGGACAACTATGTGCTTACATGATGGATTAACTTTTGAATAAGGGTTCTACTTAATCATAGGATTGCAAGTGCAAAAAAATGAAATTTGAACAGTAAACAGGCCACTAAAATCTACAATGTCAAGGCACCTTTGGTAAAGATCAATGGGCTATGGATACAACTTGAGCCCATTTCTAGGAAACCTGCAATCCTATGGATGGCACCTACTGTTCACTAAAAGCAAATTTAACAATTTCAGGCTTCAGTTAACTCATCATATACGAAGCTGAAACAATATCATTGCTATAGACTTTTGAGGATGCTGATTATTACAATGCCAGAGTTAACTACTAGATTACATTTCTTCTAATACTTCTATTTTTTTCAGCTTTCAATTAACTCAGTATATGAACCTGAAACAATTATTATCATTGCTATAGAGTTTTGAGGATCCTGATTATTGTGATGCCAAAGTTAACTAATGGATTACATTTTTTAATTCTTTTAATTTTCAGCCTTTTCTCCATCAATCTTGCAATGCTTGACGCTATACTTCTTTATCATAGTATTTCAGGAAATAACTTCCTTTGTGCATCTCCATCACAAATTTGTATGGAAGTTTCAAAACCACTGAATGGTAATATTCATCTATCTAACTTGTATCTATCAAAACCTAATAATCAGTGGATTGAATCACAAATCAATGATGTCAATTGCAGATACAGGATCATCTCAGAAACACAGGAGTCATCACCAAATGGTGTTATCTGTTGTTATTGGCATTAGTTGCACATTTGTAATTTCAGTGATCCTTGTCTGTTGGTTGCATTGGTACAGATCACGCATCCTCTATACATCTTATGGTACTTCCTGAAATGAACTTCAGTACTTTTTCTATCACTTCTAATTATGCACATATTCTGACAATATGTACTGTTTGACATTTGAAGTGGAGCAAGATTATGAATTTGATATTGGTCATTTGAAGAGGTTCACCTTCCGTGAATTACAAATCGCTACTGGAAATTTCAGTCCAAAGAATATCCTTGGGCAAGGTGGCTTTGGTGTTGTCTACAAAGGATGCCTTACAAACAAAATGTTGGTGGCAGTGAAGAGGCTGAAAGATCCCAATTACACTGGAGAAGTGCAGTTTCAAACTGAAGTTGAGATGATTGGCTTGGCTGTGCATAGGAACCTCTTGCATCTTTATGGATTTTGTATGACTCCAGATGAAAGGTTGCTTGTTTATCCTTACATGCCTAATGGCAGTGTCGCTGATCGCTTGAGAGGTTTGTTTCATATTAATTCTCATCTTTAGATGAAGCTGTGTAAAATGTGATTATAGTCCTAAATGTTATACATCCATTCTTTTAAGTGCAACACATATAGTTTGTAATAATATTAATATGAAAATATATCTAAGAATCTACAAAAAAAAAAGAAAAAGGTTTTTGATACCTCCTAAATTCATGCAGATTCTTTGTTGAATATTAAATTGATGGATTTTATCTTCTGCTTTATTCCTAAGCAGATACTTGCCGTGAAAAGCCATCTTTGGACTGGAACAGGCGAATGCGTGTTGCTCTTGGGGCTGCGCGTGGACTTTTATATTTACATGAACAGTGCAACCCAAAAATAATCCACAGGGATGTTAAGGCTGCAAACATTTTGCTGGATGAAAGTTTTGAAGCTGTGGTGGGGGATTTTGGTCTTGCTAAATTATTGGATCAGAGGGATTCCCATGTAACTACTGCAGTGAGGGGTACTGTCGGGCACATTGCCCCAGAATATCTCTCAACTGGACAGTCCTCTGAAAAAACAGATGTTTTTGGATTCGGCATATTACTTTTGGAGCTCATAACAGGACAAAAGGCACTAGATGCTGGAAATGGTCAGGTACAAAAGGGAATGATTCTTGATTGGGTAAGTCATAAGTAAATGTTCAAATTGTTTGTAAGTTCACTTTTTGTGTTTGTTGCCTCTTCGCTCTTCACATGACCACTAAATAATGTTGACTTAGGACAATACCATGGATTTTTACCTAAGATTGCATAGAGCCTTGCTTGCTAAAAGTGTCGCTCCATGCATTATGTCATCTTTTGCTCAAAATCTACTTTCATGAAATCCATTGCCTTTATATCATAAAGTTTCTCCTGACCACGAACATTGAGTAACATCCTGAATTTCTGCAGGTTAAAACCTTGTTTGAGGAGAAGCGACTGGAAGTGTTAGTTGATAGGGATCTGAAGGGATGTTTTGATCCAGTAGAGTTAGAAAAGGCAGTGGAGTTGTCTTTACAGTGCACTCAGTCTCTTCCCAGTCTGAGGCCAAAGATGTCAGAAGTTTTGAAGATTTTAGAAGGCCTGGTCGAGCAGTCAGTGCTGCCGGAGGAGTCGCAAGGACGGGCTAACCTATATGATGAAAGGGCATGCAGTTTCTCCCAAAATTATAGTGATGTTCATGAAGAACCTTCCTTTATTATTGAAGCCATTGAGCTTTCTGGACCTCGGTGACAATTAGTCTGATCCTTTTTGCAAGTGTACCTGTAAATGAGTTTTGCGCTTTATCAATATAGGTAACATATATAGGAATTGATTTAGTTTCTAATCACATTTATTCTTATGCTTGCTCAAGAAATTGTTATTTCTATTGATTATATTCTATAGAAAATTTGATCAACGATTAAGGTAGTGCATAATTATGATTTTTTTCCTCTTGAATGTTTATTCTTTTAGCATGTGCTTGGTATGAGGGATAAAATGATGGAGAAATTTTTATAGATAGAATCTTACTTGTAAAATAAGGGGCTCTTGGATGTTGTTCCTTGGATTCAGAGTGGTCAAAATTTCGGTGGTGCTTGGATCAGATTTTTAAGGGTGAAAATCACGTTTTTCACCGAGAAATATATATATATATATATATTGTATATTGTATATTTGAATAATATTTTTAAAATAATTAAAATTAAAAAAATAATTTTCAATTTATTAAAAAACCAAAAAAAAAGTAGTTTTAAAAAAAATTAATCTTAATTTTTTTGAATTATATGGAAAATTTAAATTTTATGATAACTTCTTCTAAAATCCGAACCAAACACACCCTCAATGTGTCTGCGGTGGAAGGAGGAAGCTAATTCATTTCATGGCACTATATGCAGTTCTTGGAGGCGTTAAATTCCTGCAAAACTCATTTACCCCTTACAAAGTTTTTTTCTTTAAGAAAACGAAGAAAAGAAGAGAAAAAGTGCATCCAAAAGTTTTGAATATGCTAAAATGAAAAGCTTTTGCCCTTGGTCCGATGATTACAAGTTAATCCGAATATCTTTATGATATGTTCAGATGTTGTACTACAATTTTCATTTTCAAGTTGAATGCGATGTTGAATTTGAAAGCCGTAAATGGGGCCTGCAATCCAATAGTGCTCTAGTTGTTCAAATTAAATCCAGCCTGTGGTGGTGAAAAAAAAAGCATAAATTTTCACTGTGGGAGTTATGCGGTCAAATTTTGATAATTTTTCTCCTTTATCCCTTCATTAATTCAATCCATCGTGTCCTGGCTTCTCAACTCTATCCACCAGATTGTAGTTTCCTTCATTGCCGTCCATAGTAGGAACATCCCTAGGTTCCAAGGAAACTGCTGAGAAATGATTAGCAAAACAAAATCACTTACGTCCTCATAAATATAAAATATTTATTATTATTGGTAGGTTTTGTTTTAATACCCAATGGTAATGATATCTTTTTGAATTCAATGATTATGATTTAATCATGCATATTTAAAATATTAATAAATTTAATTAGTAGGATACGTGATAAATTTTTTAGTCATAAATTATATAAAAGATAATCGTATATATGAATTTTATAGAATACTGGATAAATTTTTATTATTATTATTATTATTATTATTACTGTTGTTGATATAATGATAGATGCAATTGCAGTCACCGAAATTAAAACGTTCGCACATTCCACATGCGATAAGACAAGGTTACATGCCATAAAGACATAAATAAACACTAATTCGTTAGCCTAATGCAATCATCTCCAGTAAATACATGTCTGTAATCTATATGGTTCGGAAATGGCTATTTTTTGTTCCACATTTTCGTTTATGAATGAACTTAAAAAAATGAAAATGAGATTTATTTTAAATCGGATAAAGTAATAGATAAATGCGTTTACGCCGCGGAAAGGGGTATGTGGCTGTAGGCGTCAGAGTCACCCACATCCAGCACATGCCTTTGCCTATGGTTTCAAATCTGAAAGCCAATTGTTTTAGACCTCCTACTAGCTGGAAACGTGCAAGCCCCACCACCAACACTCATCCTCTTTATATACGTAGGCCCCATTTCCTCATGATTAACAATAATTTTCGTTTGCGCATTGAATTTTCTAGGAAAGCCATAGGTCAATCAACATGCACCAGGCCTTTTTCTGAAATTTGAATTTGTTTGTATGTTATTTTAACTGCTTGCCCGTTCCTTATTAATAGTTGTGAAGATGACAGGATATTTTATCACGATTATTAATACAAAATAAAAGAAGTAGTAGATTGTTAAGTAGAATTATCTTATTGATATGATAATATGTAATTAAATGTATGTATAAATTTATTTTACACCTAAAATGTATACATTCAAATTAAACTAAACAAAAATTGGAAATGACCTGGGAATGAGACCCACCTTTGGGGTCCTTTGCTGTAACGTGCGCTTGGAAGTTGAATATCCCCGTATCTTCTCTAATACCAAAAAGAGGTAAGAATGGATGCCGACTGGAAATGGCCGCTTACTAGGCTAGTAGGCTTTCCCCATACATGAGGACTTCCATATTGGGTTGCCTTAACCAACCCCATTTGTGCATGGTTCAATTCGGATGCTCTAAAGTTTAGATGATTGTAAAGGAAGGAAGTGAGTTCAAATATATTAGGATTAATTACTTGTATTGTGAGTCGATCACATCGAATAATTCAAAGGTCTTGACATTCTGATTTTACTGTTCTCCTCACTTCAAAGCATTCTTATCCCATCATTATGGGCATTGGTTAAGGATTATAATGAAATGTTCATTAATAATTATATTGCAATGTTGATTTATTCTCTAATTAATTAATTTTAATGAAATCAAGTTAATTTTTTTCACAATGGTATAATAGTATGAATTATTTACATAATATTTAAGAACTATTTAATATATGTGGGTGAAATTTTGAATTAGAAAATACTTTAGACTTGTTAACTGAAAAAATTTAACATCTCTTGTTGTAAGTAACCATGAAATGTGGCGTAACGGCAGCTCACTTTGTCCCTCAACTGTATATTCGGGGGTTCGATCTTTATTCATGGGAATGAAGCACATTTCGCAGCAAATCATTTGCTTCTTTAGCGAAAGCTCATGTGAGAGAATTAAATCATTCTTGCTAAATGGTGGATACCCTAATTTTGATAAAAAGTTTTCTCATTGTAAGTTACTCATTTCGCTAATTATCTTGCCCTAGGACTTGGGACTATCCAAGGTGTGCATCCATTGCCTCTATGAGGATTTTCTTATACTAAGCCATTCAATATATATTATTAGCTAAGATTTAATTTTAATATACTATCAGTATAAAAGTTTTTTATGTATATATCTAATGATATATTATCATGTTAGTAAAAATAATGTTTGACTAGCACATCCATTATCTTACAATAATATATAATTGGATAACAATACAAATTTTTTTATATTGATAAATGTATTAAAATTTATCTTTATTATTAATCGAACAGCCCATACACTACCATTTGAAAGGAAATGTGGAGGAAAGACAATATAGTTATAAATTTATTATAAAAGTGAAAAAGGTGAACAAATATGCGTTGAATTTTTTTTTGATATAGTAACTACATTATGGAAAATAAAAGTTCAAATGGTCATAATAGTAGTTTTAGTATCTTTTCAATAATTTTAATAAGAATAAATTGTCTATAGTTATTCCTCTAATAGTGGTATTGTTTTTATTACTGTTATATTCACTAAATTATGTAAATAAGAAATAAATAAAAATAATGTGACAATTTAATTTCAAAAATAGAAATAAAAAATAATTTTAAAGCCAAAGAAACCATAAAATTCTCAGTTATTAATAATATTTTTTTTCCCAACTGTAATGATGTTTAAAAAACTTAGGTATAAAAGTAGCACAACTAATCGAACTAAAACCTGCCACATCTCTCAAAGTCCACACCATCTGGACCGTCAATCAATATCATTATGTTCTTACATCAAAATCTAATGAATTTCGCTGAAGAAAACCCGATCGAATGAAAAGATGGAGTCAATGGAGTCATGGATCATAATCAATTACCAAAGATGTCTTTGTAAGAAAGAGTTGACAAAAATCTGTTTTATCCCTCTAATTATATAAAGGACAATCACTAAGTTTAAGAAGTTAAGGGGAAACGCTCAAAATTATGCTTCTACACCTTTTGTCATTTTCGTTATACATACAATTGCCTTCTAAGAGAAAAGTTAAAATTAAACCACTGAACTAGTCAACTGTATACAACACCAAATTAAAACAACTATGTTTACGTTTTATTATATATTATATTATACTGCCAATGTTATATTCTAGTCGTGGCAACGTTGTTAGGGTTTTTTTTCTTTTTTCTTCCCTTCTAAAAATAAAGATACTTTGTTGTGTTTATTACTTTATTATTTACTAATGGATGGGTTTCATCGTACTATGCAGATTCTTAACTTCTATTTATAATATGCATTTATAAGTGTGAATAACACTTCAGAAAAACCATAGGAGCAAGAAATGACGAGTGGAGGTTGAATATGTTCTTGTTTCTTTTCCGACATCAATAGTATTCTTGCTTAGTTATCACTCCATTCGTAGTTGATGGCAAATTTTGATATGAAGAAAAAATAACACGGGTGCAACTGGCAAGAGTTCATTTTAATATTTTTGTTTCGTTCCATCAATAATTCGTACTTTAATTACGCCCGTCTAATCTGTATTTTATTTTTTAATTGGCAAAAAAGACACAGATGCAGTTTGCTTTAACAAAATAGCCAATAGCTTGACTTTTGAATTCGGAAAAAGGATGAAATTATTCTCGTAGATTGTCCAAATCAATTAGTAGATCTATTTCTTTTTGAGAATCTATTTATTATAATGCAATATTAAAAAAATTGATATTCTATATGATTACTTTTATGACCCATTTGGTATGTCTGATAGAATAAAAATAAATAGTATAAAGTCTAAAAAAACTTTTATATAGTATTTAATATAACATTGTATAAGATATTATATTTTATGTTATGTAATATCATAATTTATTTATAAATTATTATAATATTATTAGTAAATATTAAATAATATAAATTAATAATAAAATATAAATTTTTGTTAATTATTTAAATATAATTTTTAAATATTATATTTATACAAATATTTATTAATTAAAATTTGATTTATATTAATTGTTATTGTTTATTTTAATATTTTATAATTATCTATTGTTTCAATAAATTATATAAATAAAAACATGCTATTTTTTATATTTTAATATTGTCTATTTTTAATCATAATTATTTGCAGTTAAATTAGTAATAATCCTTATTTTTATATATTAGATATTATTTATTATTTATTTAAGACATTTATTTATTATTAAATATTTATTATTTATCAATCACATTTATTTTTATTTTACATAACTAAATTGATATCATATATTATTTTTATTTTTTACTTTTCTCTATTGTCATTTATTTAAGAATTATTTTAATTTAGTAAATTATTAAAAAATAAAAGTGACTTTATACGTTAATAGTTAATTAGGCCTAATCTGTTTTTCACATATTGTATTAAGTTATAAAATATTTTAACATATAAAGGAGTTATAATGTATAAACTTATACAATATGTTGTTTGCATTAAAAAATCGATAAGAGCATAACGTAGTTGAGTGTTAAGAAATTAACATGGTTACTATTCAGCATATACTCTTAAAAATAAATGGAAAGGATGTTATTCTTTAATTTTAAGGCAAATTTTCATTGCTATGCTATTTTGATCAATTCCATTTTGTTTACTTAGTCGACTTTTCATTGATAACTTACTTTGACAAAATAATATACGCTGTTGGACACGGGTTCCACACTAATTACTTAGGGCTAGCGTCATTAATAATTTGTTAAACATTTGTCGATATAATTTATAAAGCATTCACCGTTAACGTACGAAAAACAAACCCTTGTATAGAATACAAACTTTTCCAAAGGCTTGACATTTGAAATTTTGAATCAACAATACCGCAGGGAGGTTCAACTTATTATATATGAAAAAAAAAATGAATAAATCAACTTTAATTCAACTATGACAAGATCACTATCAACTAAGTGAATGTATGCATTATTACAGATAGGGTATACAAGAGACCCATTATATTGTGGTTATACCTTGAAATTTAGTAGTTGTGATTATCTGCTACATTCTTTGAGTAGAATGTCTAATCTCATCATTCCCTTTCCTCAATTACTATAAAGAATTCCTAACTATGATGTATTTATGGAAAAAAAAAAGGAGACCAATTGGATTTTAGTGGGATCCAAGTCTAACTTGAGTTTTTTCACCAAATCATTTTTTTTATTACAGACTCTATTTGTCAATGATCTAAATAATAATCCATCATCCTTTGAGTGTAAAATAACTTGCAATTCTAAGGTAAAAAGAAGAAGTTAAAAACATCATTTTCATGCCTAAAATTTAAACCTATGCAAACTCCTTTTATAATTCGCAAAACTAATAACAACACGCACAATATATAACAAATTAACAACACGCACAAAAAAAAAAATCAAATTAACGAGGAACACACACAAAAAATCACAAATCAACACAACACAGTGACACACACAATAAAGAATATAACAAAAATAAATGGATAATATTTTTATTCTGGCTAACAGGTCAGTGGCAGTGGTAGGACTCTAGTCATTAGTACGCGAAAAAAAACAAACAAAAAACTGAATGAAACAAAAGAGCGTTTTCATGTTTATTACCTAAAAACGAAAAGCCATTTTTTTAGGTCCATGGAAAACTATCCAATTTCACCACAGCCATAGGAGCTGGCTCCTCCAAGTTGGCAGTTCTGGTCACGGCACTAACAAGAATTAGACACACACACTACACATTCACACCCACTTATCCATTGGAGCCGGCTCCCACATGACACATGAGAAATTCTCTTATTTTTGCATGCCCGTAGAACACATCTAATAAGAGCTCTAATATTTATTTTTATTTATAATATTTAAAATTTAAATAAAAATAAAATGAATGCTTGTAATTTATAAATATTAAATTTGGAATCATAAAAAACTGAGAATAATTAAATTTGATTTGAATTGATTTTATTCATAAATTAATTTTATATTTTGAATGATTAAATGAGAAATGAAATTGAATTAATTTAGAAATTAATTTTTATATTTAAAATACCCAACATACCAACGGGAGTTGGATAGGACTGCCTCCAATGAACGATAATGGCTAGACCAAAAAAAATACACATCATATTTGGAATAGTTAAAAAATATAAATGAATTAATTTGATTTGCTTTAAGTTTTAAATCAATTCAATTTGACACAATCCTATCAAATTTGACAGTATTTCACAAATAAAGGAAGGAAATCACATAGATTTACAAAAGCAACACATTTTTTTTAAAGATCTAAACACAATTTTTATTTTTTGATCATTCCAAATACACTCTAAATATATGTCAATATTTTTTAATTATTTATAACTAATAATGAGTCTCATGTCCTATTGATGAAAGCTTTTGAAATCATCAAAAAAATATAACCATTGGTTACACAATGCTATCCGTACCATGGATATTGAAGGTAAAACCTTAAGAATATTATATATTATTGAATATTTCCAACAAAATAAATTAATAATAATGAATACTACTTTGTCATCTTTGTGTATTACTATTTTGGCAGTAGTTGTCAAATGTCAATTCCACCCATATTGCTCTTTCTCTGTCTACGAAAAGGGGTTTATATGAAACCGTCTAATAAAAGACAAAACCCTTTTCTTATCTTCTTACTTATCCTTTGCTTTGCCCACTAACCCATTTCAATTAAATGATTCAATTGCACTCAATCTTCTTTTGTTACTGTTTTTCCCAGTTCCTTTCTTCACCTAACACAGCTCCTATTTGCCTCAAACTTTAATGTTTTATTTCTTCCACAAGCACCCTGAACCAAGGTTGATTTGAAACATTCCCAGATTGAATTTTCTTTTCATAATTTAACATTTTATTTTTATTTTTTGAGGTAAACCCTTTTTCTTCTTTGCGGCTGTTTTTTTGTGGGGGCTTGTTTGGTCTGTTTCGTTTTGAAATTGAGGTCATCAATTTTTTTTTATAGACGACATCCCAAGTTTTCATTTTTAAATAAGATATCGTTGGTTTACGATAGTGTCTGAAGATTATGTCTTGAATCATGAAGGGGGTCGTTGTAATATCTTTGATTTTCCAACTTTGATCTGATCACATTGCTCATCCTGTGTAATTGAAAAAAGCATTTTCTTTTTTTGGTGGGATTGGCACTGTGGCATGTATGTGTTGTTAGGGATTTCTTTTCAGGCTTGAAAATAATTGAGTTGAAAGAACTGCTGATGGATCAAGCCTCAAGTGAAGGGAGAGGTGAGGTATTAGATCCTGTTCATGAAGGGGTTGATAGGAATTTGAATCTTTTGTCTGAAGGGGTTGCAACTGATGCGGTAGGTGGTGGCAGCTTGAGTGATAGAGCTAGTATAAGTGGAGAAGTTGGGACTTCAGCAGAAAGGGGTAACGATTTAGGGTCCGAAAAGGAGGTAAAGGAGGAGCTTGAGGGTGTGAACAAGCTTGATCAACAGAAAACTAGTGATACAATGTCTGGTGTTGATCAAGGAACTAGTTATGATTCAAACAACTTGGTTAACCAGGAAGTGCTCGAGACTGTGGTTGTAATAGAGCCTGTTCAGACTGAGTGTGTTAATGGGGATCGTAGGAAATTGGAAGTGAAAGTTAATGAATCAGGGCTGAGCAAAGTATCCATGAAAGCACCGAAAGGGGTGTCCGAAACAGATAAGAATTCTTGTGTGATTGATATAAAGTGCAGCAGCCGCAAAGGGTTTTGTGAGAGTTCGGAAGGTGAAAGGATTTGTAGGATTTGCCATCTGGCTTCCGGGCGACCATCGGATGCAACGGCTGTTGGCGCTGCTAATGGTGCTATTGGTACGGATTTGATTCAGCTCGGTTGTGCGTGTAAAGATGAGCTAGGCATTGCGCACATTCATTGTGCTGAGGCATGGTTCAAGCTTCGAGGAAACAGGTATTCATTTCTTGCCAAACACCGGTTTGATTCTAGTTTGCATAACATTAAATATTGTTTTTGGATGTTTTGCGTTAAAGCTTTGAGGATTAGTGGCATTCCTGATGTTGTCTACTTATTTCAAATTCCTAAAGCTGCAGCCTGTAGGGACTCTAAAATTGTCGTTACTGATTATCCAATTTATATATGCGTGTGTACGCACGCGCACATATGGATGTTACGTTGATAATTTTGAACATTCAATAGCACTGGCCTATCATCTTGGACTTCTTGCGAAACATCTCGAAGTATGTGGCATCCTTACAATTGTGTTACTGTATGTTAGAACAGGATTTAAGTAGGTTTTTCAATGCCACCATCATCATCATCATGATTATAATCTGTCCTTTGAATCCAGGCTAATGGATGTGGTCATGCTTAAATTTTGCCTTCCCAAGGCCCTTTAATTTGAGGATGAGCTCGTGCAATTGAATTGATTTGATTATAATTATAATTAGCGAACTGGTTAGTGTAGTTGCTCATTGCTATTTTGCTTTAGATTGCTACATCTCTAGTTTGAGGTCCTTGGTATTTACTGAACACAGGCACAGCTGTAGCGTGCATATCAATAGATATTAGACTATTTGACATTTCTATAGTTTGATGAGATTCTTTTGGGACAGATGTTTCTCTGTTTTGATGACTTATGGGGCATGGACTAGGAAAAGTAAGCTTGACCCTAAATGATTTTTTTTTTTTTACTTAGAAATTAAATTTTATTAGATATAATTGAGGCATAACAATTTGTCAACCCCTTTTGGTAACCCTTGGCCCTCCACCTCAACCCAAAAAGAGAAAGAGCAAAACCATGACTTGTTTTATTGTTTTTGAAAATTGAATTTAAAATTGTTTTGAAGAACAGTTTTATAAAACAGATAACAAAAAACAGTTCCAAACAGCCCCGAACTTTTTTTTCCTGAGGTTCCTTAGTTCTATGTCAGTTCAATTGATAGATGCCAAATTCGGTAGTTGGTCTCCATGTCAAGTGATTGCTGATGGAAAAAATCTATTATCACTGATCATTGTCATTCCTAATTGTCGTATCATATACAAACCAGTTTTTCATCTAATGATTTTGAGGGTCCTTTGTTCATTGTTAGTTCTATTATTGAATGTCAAAGTAGCCTTTCTGTTGCAATTTATTTTCAAATAAATTATTCATTAGCTACTTATTGTAACCACAGATTATGTGAAATATGTGGTGAGACTGCAAAAAATGTGTCGGGTGTTGCTGATACTGGATTCATGGAAGAGTGGAATGAAGGGCGATTCATGGACAATGATAACTCCTCCCGCAGGTTTGGTGGGTGTTGGCGAGGACAGCCATTTTGCAACTTCTTGATGGCATGCCTTGTAATTGCTTTTGTTCTGCCATGGTTTTTTCGTGTAAATATGTTCTAGCTGTGGAATCAAGCACTATTCTTGCCATCCACTCTTCATACATGCTTATATAGTGAGTGGATGATTGGTTCCTGGCATACATTATGTGACACTAAAAATTTTATTGGTGCTTCTCACGCTCTATGCCATGATGATGTGAAGCCTACATATAGAGAAGTTGCCAGCTTGACAAGTGATTGAAAGATTGTTTCCTTATTGCATTCTTTTGGGGTTGTGTGTATGTGTGTGTTCTGAGGTAAATATTGGTACATCCTGTTCTGGTTTTTCCTTTATTTTTTTTCAAAGAAGAAAAGAGAAACAAAACATAGAATATGTTTTACATTTGGTGGTGATAGATCTTATCTGTAAATAAAGAGTATGTTGCAAAACAACCAGAAAGAGCCTCTCCTTGTTCCTTTCATCTTTTTCATTTTTTATAAGTTCCTTTCCATGTTAGACAATTTTTGTCATTGACTTGTCTGCTACATTTCAAAGGAAATTGCTTGTCATTTGGTGGTCACTAGAGGTATATTTCCTTCCTTTTTATTTCATGGATTTGCAAATTTTCTAACCTACAATTCAAAGAGCATTTTCTGATTTAGCTGGCTCTCTGTCATCTATGCCTCTTGACTTGATTCTTAACTTCCTATGTGCGTGGGATCAAATCTTCTTCAGTATAGTTTCTTTTGGTGTTTATAAGTTCTTGAGGAGATCCCTTGACGCCAAGTTGATTAGCCTCTCTTTTAATATCTTGGTCGGCCTTTGTCAGTTTGTCTATTTGTATGGATCCCAGACATGTCACTAGCACTGATATATTAGGATAATTTACTAGCCTATTTTTCTAGTTTAACTTTTGTTCTCCTGAAAAACAAAAATTTCTTGACCTTTATTATAAGATATGTTCACATCGAAGTATTCACGTATGATTTAATGTCTTCTTGTGAACTTTATTATAGGGTAAGTGATCTTACACTTGAGTTTCAAACCCATAAATATTCCATTCAAACTCTGTTCAAGGTCACCGAGATTTAAATGTACTATTCACTGCAAATAAATCTAAGTTGAAATCCAAGAGCATAGCCAAGTGAACCAAGATAAAATCTTGTATTTGATGTGGGATAAATATAAGTTTATCAGTAAGTTTTTCGTGCCTTGGATTCTAGCTTCATATTCTTACCCTAATTTTTTACTTACCTTCGAAAAAATTAAAAAAAATCTAATTTAAGTTTGGAATAAAATATTATTGGTTTATGTTCCTTTTCTAGTATGCCTCAGTCTTATATAATATTTCATCAGAGTATATTTTTCAAAGAACAAAATTTTATTTCAATAAAAATGCGGCATCTGGTAATTGAATCAAGTGTTTTATCATATATTATCTAATAAATGTGCGAAAAAGGAAACAAGAAAAATGTGTAAAGAGAGGAATAAATAAAGGGGTAGACCAGCGATACCACGTATCATCTTGTTTACTATTAAAAAATCTTTACACCATGTTAACGTCCATAGATTAAGGGAACAAAGATGGGGTTCAAACTCCCTAACATTGGGACGGTGGCAAGGTGAGAGCCACATTTCATTACCTTAATCTTTTGTTACCTGTTTCATTTTTGTTACCTGTTTCATTTGTGTGTGAATGAACTCTTGATTTTGGTTAATATTACAGATACATTTGTCATGTTCCGCAGGTGAATCTGCACACCAACTCAAGGCTAATCTCAAGATAGATGGTATACAAGGCAATATGTCATCCATTTGTTCACCAGATTGTTGTACTAAACTAGGATCCACAACTTCCTTGATTAAATTGGGCATTGACTCACTAATCCAATTTTTCAAGGTCAGCCCTGCTGCAAAATATCATCCGTTGGCTTCTTTCTTGTGAAGACTTCCATTAACATAATTCCATAGTTATACACATCTCCTTTGACAGAGACTATACCCTTAGATCCATATTCTGTATGTGAATACAAGCTACTTGTTATCAACTATGCCCAATATAATAGACAAATAAAGTACATAAAAATGAACGAGGAAATTAAATTGGAAAATGATAAAAAAAATCACCTGGTGCAACATAGCCAAATGTAGCCAAAGTCTCTGTATGTGTTTTAGACTGTCCTTCATCCAAGAGCTTGGCAATGCCAAAATCACTAACATGTGCAACCATGTGTTCATCCAATAAAACATTGCTAGGCTTCAAGTCACAATGAACAACTGGTATTGAAGAACCATGATGGAGATATTCCAATGCAGATGCAACATTTATCATTATATCCAACCTTTCCAAGAAATCTAAACTATAGTCATGTGAGTACAACCATTTGTCGAGGTTTCCATTTGGCATGTACTCCATTATCAAAGATTTGAAATCATCATTTGAACAACTGTTGATAATCTTAACGAGATTTCAATGGCGTAGGTTGCGTATTGCATTGCATTCTGCATCAAAGCTCTTTGATGCTGCTTCCAATTCCAAATTAAGCACTTTAATTGCAACCATCAACCCACTAGGGAGAATGCCTAAATACACAGAGCCAAAACTTCCCCTTCCAAGTAAATTACTCTCATTGAATCCTTTGGTTGCTTGTTCAAGTTCATAATGGGAAACCCTTCTTGGTACTCCTAAAGTTGATGAATTCCTTTCAAGTAGAAAAAAAAGTTCTCCCACATTTTTTCTTTTACATTGGAGAACTATTATGCAAGTAACAATCAAAATAATTGACACAACTATGGGCACTATGCACTTCACTACAAGCTATTTTGCCCTTAATCTTTGCCTAACTTGTTTAGCACATGGAGGGACTTGTAGACGAGGATTGCCACAAAGTGCTTCATTATGTATGAAAGATTGAGCAGTGAAATTCACAAAAGGGCCACCATCGGGAATCTCTCCTTGTAATCTATTGTAAGAAAGATTGATGTATTTAAGATAGGTAAGTGACTCCAAGGATTTTGGAATCACACCAGACAAAAGATTTTGTGACAAGTCCAAGGAGCTCAAGCTTATCATCTCACCAAGAGAATCAGGAATAAGTCCTTGTAATTTGTTACTTGCTAAGGAGAGGGTTTGCAAAGTTTTCAAGGAACTGATGGCTGTAGGAATGCTCCCTGAAATCTGATTTCCTGAGAGATTTAATAGAATAAGAGCTCTCGATTTCCCAATCTCTGGTGGAAGATTTCCAACTAAAGCATTGTAGGATAAGTCTAGCTCTAAGATATCTTTGAGATTCCAAAAAGAAGAAGGTATCGAAGAGTTCAATCTATTAGATCCCATGTGAACCATTCTAAGAAAAGCCATATTTCTTAAGCATGTTGGTATCACTCTAGAAAGCTGGTTGTTATACAGATATAACTGACTTAAACTCCCAATTTCACAAAGCTCATCAACTATGGATCCTTGTAGTCCATTGTTGCTCAGATTCAAAGACTGAAGCTTCTGTAACCTTTTAATAGTAGCAGCAATTGATCCTCTGATACCATTCCCATTCAAAGATAAACTCATCAAATTACTTATGTTTCCAATTTCCAATGGAATAATGCCATCAATTCCGCAATTATTTGCTTCAAAGAATTGTAGAGACTTGGATAAGTTCCCAATTGACTTCGGAAGACTTGTCTTCAAAGGATTACCTGATACTATTATACGTGTTAAACGCCTTGAACTCGTCAAGGAAGTAAGAAAGTTGGGTTCGTGGGAATCATCAGTTGTCAAATTATTGTTATGTATATGGAAAACTTCAAGGACAGTTAAATCTCCAAATGTATTGGGAATGACTCCACTCAATTCATTATCACTCAATTCGAGTTTAATGAGCTTGGAAGCATTGAACAAACCATTTGGAATGTTTCCAACAAGTTTGTTTCCAGTCAAGTGTAGTTGCTCAAGGTTTGGTAGGCTATATCCCGTTCCCGATGGAAGAGTGCCTGAAAGAGAATTGTATGAAAGATACAAGTAATTCAATGCTGACATGTTGAAAAGCTTATGAGGAACAGATCCACTCAAATTGTTAAATCCCATTGCAAGAAACTCAAGGTGATGAAGATCACCAATCTCCATGGGTATCAAACCTGGAATCACAGACCGTGGAAGGAATAAGAATACAAAGCATCGGGGCAAAGCTGCAATACTTTTGATACTAATTTCTTGCCTCTCCTAATGATACAAACAGAAAGCAAAAACACATGCCAAACTCAATAATATTTGCATGTATCATTTCTATAAGCAGAAAGTTATACTTTCACAAATTGTAATATTGTCAGAAATTAAATAACAGAAAGATTAACAAAGGAAAGAAAAGGTAAAAAAGAAAAGAAGAATAACGATTAATGGTAAATGAATAGGTGAGATACATATTAATTTGTCATGTAAATTGCTCAAATCAAATGACAAGATAGCAAATTGAGGATACCTGTCAAAGAGATTTTCATTAAACTCAATTGTCTCAGCGATGTGCAGTTGCCAATTGATCTTGGAATGCCTCCCTTAAATTGATTGCCATCTAAATACAAGATTTCAAGTTGAGGAAGCTGATGACACATCTCATCTGGTAGGCTCCCATTTAAATTGTTTGTACCAAGGACGAAATGCCTCAAAGAAGACATGTTTAGAAGGGAGGATGGAATCTCACCTATATATATATAAGCAGCACTGTTCATTTATCAGTGCAAGTGTAGAAGCTCAAAACAATGCCTTTGCAATCAATATTCATTAATATACTGTATTTCATTATCAAGAGATACCATGTATTGGATCAAGCTTTTATATGTAAAATTTAGAGAAGAAGTATAGTAATTAACAAATGATGCATTGGTGTAAAAATCATACGTTCTAAGTTGTTTGCATAGAGATACAAATATTGAAGTGTGATTAAGTTTCCGATGTCATTTGGTATCTGGCCTATATCAAAACTATTGTTTGATAGCCGCAAATCTTCCGACTCTTTACATTGATGCCAAATAGTTGGCATCTTACCGGCAAAACAATTATAGTGAAGATAAAGTACTCTAAGTTTTGGAAGCCCTTGACAAATATTTGATGGTAGAGTGCCCGATAGACTATTATGATTGAGAACAAGGTGTTGTAGCATTGACTTGTTGAATAATGCTTGTGGTATGTTGCCTGAAAGCTGATTATTGTGAAGGTTCAGCACTTTCAGTTGAGCAAGATCACTCATCCCTCTCAAAATTTCTCCTTCAATTCAACATAAAAAAAGATGAAATGTATTGCGTAAGTTAGAATAAACTATATAAATTTAACAAACATATCATTTTTCTTAATAATAATTCAAATTCATTTCATATTCATGATTTTTTTTTTTTTTACTTTCATGTGATGAGTGTACATGACAAAGTTTCTCTTTTTAACTACATTAATTTAATTTTGATCAAATGGCTGCGTAAATATTTTAATTTTACAATATCATGCAATTAGATTATTCTATTTTCATAACTTTTCAATTGCAAGTTGTGAGTGTGAGACTCAATTATATCTGATTATGTGATAATATATGATTGAATGATAGTGTAAGTTCTGCAATATAAATTTCACACTATCAAGTATCAATATATCAAAATTAAATCTTAAATATAATACTTGATGGATTCAAATTAAGAAAAAAAATTGTGTAAATTGACTATAGATTATGCTGAAGGTTTAGCACTCTCAGTTGAGCAAGATCACTCATCCCTCTTAAAATTTCTCCTTCAATTCAATGTAAAAGAAGATGAAATGTATGGCGCAAGTTAGAATAAACAATATAAATTTAACATACACATCATTTTTCTTAATTATAATTCAAATTCATTTCTTATTCATGATTTTTTTTTTTTTTACTTTCAGGTGACAAGTTGAACTGCACATGGAAAAGTTTCTCTTTTTAAGTATATAAATTTAATTTTGATCCATTGGCTACGAAAATATTTTAGTTTTACAATATCATGCAATTAAATTATTCTATTTTCATAAGTTTTCAATTGCAAGTTTTGAGTGTTTGACTCAATTATATTTGATTATGTGACAACATATGATTGAATGACAGTATAAGTTCTACAATGTACATTTTATGCTATCAATTATCAATATATCAAAATTAAATCTTAAATGTAGTACTAGATAGATTCAAATTAAGAAAAAAATTGTGTAAATTGACTATAAATTATCCCTTTTTTTCTTCTCATTAATTAGAATTATTAGATTTAATAAGATGAATGACAAGAGAGACGACAATTGTAAAAAGATGAAAACTAATATATTTTTTAATGGAACACAGGGAATGGATCCCATCGGTCTAATGCCACTATCACCCATTCAAATTTTATTTGATTTGCCTAAAGTACCCATTCATTCTCTTGTAATTAAAATATTGTCTATGGTTATTTTTAATTTTAATAAACCTCAATATTGTTAATTTTTAAAATATTTTTTAATAGAGTTAACTTCTATACACTAACAATATAAAAATTTTACATCACCATCTAACAATGTGCTGTCAAATGAAACAAAAAAGATGGTTAAGTCTCACATCACTACTTAAAAAGTTAAGTAAATGGGATGATTTGATTGAATGACAACGTAAAAAAAAGTTTACACCGTTATTGTATTAAAATTAAACTCTTTTTAATATATGACTCCTTGTTTTTGGTATTTAAGAAAAAATCAATTTTTGCTTTCTTTCATAGTACATATCAAATTTAATTTCTCACGTCGAAATAAAAATCACATAATTATGTTTTAAAATGGTAACGTATCATGCCCTTTTTTAATTAGTGTAACATTTTATAATTTTCTATTTTAGACAACATATAATATTTTATAATTTTTTATTTTATATTGTACAAAAATATCATGAGAAATGATATACTAAGAAGAATGAATGAATGAATGCAAACTAAGGTGATAGTTCCATTCATTTATAGATAAGGAGCGCGAACATAAAATGCAATATCGTAGAAAAAAGGGAAAAAAATAAAACTAATATTTAAACTTTTTAAAGAGAAATAATTTATTTTAAGAGATTCACTAAAGGTCAATTATCTTTCTCTTTCTTCTATTTTACACGAAATATTTTCATTTCTCATTATATTTATATATAATATTAAAATAAAAATATAAAATATCGTATGCTATCTAATTTAATAAAAAAAATTGTATGTTGTATTAAATAGAAAAGTTTAAAAATACTGTTATACAAAAAAAAGAAACATGGAGTTATCATTTTAAAACATAATTATATTTTTATTCTAGTGTAATAAATTGTATTTAATATATATGTACAGTTAAAGAATGTGCAAAAGTTGAAATTTTTTACAAATAAAAAAAATACAAAAATAAAAGTAACAAGCTAACAGGATATTAAAAAATATTTTATAAAGTTAATAATATTGACGTTATTACACTGAAAAGTAACAACAAATAATATTTTAATTATAAAAAAATAAAAGAATATTTTGGGTAAATTAAATAAAAATTAAGTTAATAGGAGTGATGGTAGTCGTTACTTGTAGCTAGCGACATTCAAACCTATTATTAGGACGACAACTAATTCAGCCCAACTTCCACCGAGGCCACTAAAGAGGCATGAATTTCCCAATACGAATTTTTTTCGTTCCTAGTATTTAAATTTGAAACCTTCAATTAGTATTCACTTTGACACATTTGAAATGTTTCTAAATAATTCAAAAACACATAGTAGCTAAAGAGAAGTGTAGAAGCATCATCAGAAAATTGTAAATAAAAGAAATAAAAAATAAAAAAAAATCTAGAATGGGGAACCGCCATGTACAAGCGGTGGTTGAGGGAGCATGGGCCCCAGATGTAGCCGCCAGATAAACATGAACTAATTTATGTCTTTAAGTTAAATGAACGATGCTCATCGCGAAAGATATTAATTGCCTGATAAAGAGTTATTTACTCACAATTCGTAGCATGTCATGCCCGCGTACATTTATAGCCAAGGAGATGTGATACGTAAACTAAGCAATATCACACTCATCTGATAATAAATAAAAATAGTGTACTCCATTTATCTATTTATATATGTCTTCTTGAAAATTAATAAAATTTTAATATATTAAAAGTTTAATATTTTTAGACACAATTTTAGTCTAAATATATTGAGTTCTAAGTATATCAAAAAATTATTAATTTATCAAAAAAACACATAAATAAATGGAGATAGTATCTAAAAAATTGTGAATATAAATGGCATTACGTGAGTTGACTGACTTGCAGCAATCCTTGCAAATGATGAACCATTCACACACATGCATACTCACGCCAGCATTCATCGTATTTTCTTTCACATTCACAGTCATTGATTATTAATTATATTCACATTTCAAGTGGTGGGTCAGCTGCTTGGACTGGTGTTCCAATGAGAACATTAGTCATAACTAAGAAAACACTACGAAATTTTCTACCAAAATGAATTGGTAATTAAAAAAGTAGCATTATAAGAATTAGTATTTAATTAAGATATCTATTCTATTATTGTTGGATCTAATGGATTGGTGAAAAAGAAAGAGTCATTATTACATCAAATTATGATGGAATAAATGTTTCAATTAGACGCTCACTTATAAATATTATAATAATATTTTTATTAAGGATAAAATAAAAATAAAAAGCATGTGTAAAATGCAAAGCAATGTGTTTTCAATCGGTTAGTCTCATCGTGTATAACTTACAAGCTTGTTGCCCAAATCAATTATAGATCAGATTGGTCAGATTGAGCTCCAATTATAGAACAAATTAACTATTTCTCATTTTCTTCCCTCTTTCTTCTCATTTTCCTCCCTCTTTCTTCTGTCATCTTTTTCCAAAAACTTTCACTATTTATTGATCAACTTGCGAGTTGACTGAATTGGGTCAATTCTTCCACCGCCAATATAATCACAATTTGGTTCTTGTCTGGCATATAAAATAAAATAAAAGGTAAGGGTGTAACATTGCTTCTGCTTGATTTCGAATGCTGCCAGCTGCGTTCTGAAAATGTTCATCTCTACCCAACAGATCGATCACACATCCACATATAACGCTCCATTATTGGATAGACGTGAGATTTTAGAATCATGTGACATTGACCTAAACAACTCTACTTGCATACACAATTGTAAAAGCCATTTAATTTTCAACTCCACGCAGGGACCAAGGAAGTAACAAAGAGAGAAGTAATGGGATTGGAAAAATGTTGTTTAATAACGACGTGAATGGACATTTGTTGGTCATATATAATATAATTTAAAAACAAAGGGCCCCCTAGCTGGCGGCTAGCTCAACTTGGCAATAGCTGCTAAATACCGGAGAGATTGACTGTAATTGCCGACAAGCTCGTTTGTTTGCAATTCACGTTAATGCTATTACAAGCTCTTAGATTTTGAAGGCTAGGTTTAGAGGTGAAAGTAGATTAGGCTAGATTTTGACTTAAATAGTCTTGACTTGTATTCTTATAAGTAACATGAGTTTGGATCTATTATTTGATATAGATTTTTTTTATGGTCTTGACCTAACTTTCTTAAAGGCATGGTATGATATGAAAACATACTTAGAAATATATTAGATTTAAAAAAAAAATTAAAAAGAGTAAACTCCTAAATTGGTTCTTGACAATATCATTAATAGATAAATTAGACCCTGATAAAAATAAATTAGTATTAAGATCCTTGACAATTATAGAAATACGACTTGCAGTCCCTGATACACCTACAACCCGTAAAGAGTCTAATGTGTAGGTTAATTACTGACATGAACAATCATTAATTGATTCATGTGGCATTTGTAAGTTTCTCAATACCAAAATATTTGCAATCCCATCAAAAAATATAAAATATTTGTATCTCAACCCTACTCTAAAAAAAAAATTATGATTTTGAATTGGAATATTGGATAAATTGTGATTGTTTCCTTAGTTCAATTATTTGTGTTTGAATTGATTTGTTTGAATGTTGACCACGGGGATGTCTTTTTTTTTTGTGGTATAACAATTGCAAGAAGGAAGGGAGAAGAAGAAATTTTTTTTTCTCAAAGGATAGGTTTAACACTGCAAATATTTTATATTTTTAGGTGGGACTGTAAATATTTTGATATTAAGAAACTCACTAATGTCACATAGATCAATTAATGACTGACCATATAAGTAATTAACCTACATGTTAGACTCCTTAAAGGTTGTAGGTGAATCAAGGATTGCGGTGTCCTATTTTTATAATTGTTAGGGATTTTAATACTAATTTATTTTTGTCAGGGACTAATTTATCCATTGATGATGTTGTCAAGGATCAATTTGAGGTAAAGATATCAAAATGGACCGGCTCACCCCGTGTATGCCAGCCCGCCAAAAACGAGATAGGGCAGATCAGCTCGTCAAAATAAAATGAGCTAAAACAAGCAGCCCAGCCCATTTTAGGCGGGTTGATGAGTTGGCGGGCCGGGCCTACTAAAAAATAAAAAATTCTAAAACAATGTTTTTTAATATTTTGATAAATTTATGTAGAAAAAAGTTCTTAAATAATTTTTTTGTTTATATATACCTAATTTTTTAAGGTCCATAACAAATATACACTAACTTTAACTAAAAAATATTATTATTAATAGTATTGTCTGTGAGTTGACACTTTTTTTTTTTAAGTTTTAACTTTAAGTGAATAGTATCAATTATACTGTTTTATTGTGTTGGTGGGCATATACATTTCTTACTTTTTTACCAATAAATTGAGATTTTTTTCTAAAAAAAGAATCACAAGTCCGCGGGCCAAGCTTGCCTCAATCCTCCAAAACTTATGGCTAAATAGCGAGTTTGACGAACTAACCTGACGGGTTTAACCCGTTTTGACATCTCTAATTTAGGGCTTTATTTAAAAAAAAACCCAAAATGTTTACACATGAGTTGAGCAAGTCAAATAACTTCTAAGTATTTCAAAATAAATATATTTTTAAATTGGCTGAAGGCTTATTAATTAAATTAAAATGTACATTTTTAAATACATTAAAATATTTCTATTATTATTAAATTTTATAAATCATAAAATTATTAATAATAATATAAGTAGGTTAGTCTACTAATCCTAATAAACTATTTTTCATTTCTTGGGACTTGACCTATTTAACTTAAAACTCTTTTTTAAAAGTCTATGTCTAACTTGTTTGGCAAACAAGTTAGACTAAACTAGGTCACATGTAGGTTAGATCGCTTTATAAATAGTTTGACTTACTTGCACATTTAGTAACTTGTCTAGCAAGATTGTCAGTAATTTAGATCACCACTCAAAATTATTGATACATCTTTAACCGTTGAGATTTAGCTGATAACTCATATTATCTTCTTTAGTATAAAAAAATTACCAAGTGATATATCTCTTTTATTACTACTACTACTAATAATGATAATAATATGTGAACAATTCTCCCCACTCAAATTGCATGGTCTGCGTATTAGTGAAAATATGAATGAGGAAATGAATAATTTTCTATCCATGCCATTTATCGCTTTACGGGTTCAAGAAGAAATTTTTCATATGGATGCTACTAAGGGTGTGTTTATTTCATATTATTTGGACATCGAATTTTTTTTTAACTGACAAATCACATTTTATTGAAACTATTCATATCAATTTCTATCAACTTTTGAATAAAAATTGACACACATAACTTTTTTATAAAAGAACTTTTTAATTGAAAAAACATCTTTTTTTTTTTGGTTAAAATTTGAAACAGGCTCACTCTAAGGTTATTCGGTCAAATATATAGCTGACTCTTTTCTACCAAAACTAATGCCATATGGTGAGAGAGTATGTCACATATGCTGAACTATTTTTCCAAAAATACAAGGCTGAGCTATATGGCTTATTCAATTGATGTCACGCAAATTTTTTAACAATCAACATAATGTTTACTCAACTTTTCATTCTTTTCTTTATGTCCGAAAAAAAAAAATCTATTGTTTCTATTTGTATGTGTCCCAGATATGTCACAAGCACTGATGTATTAGAATAATTTACTAACTTATTCTTTCTAGTTTAACTTTTGCTCTCCTGAAAAACAAAAATTTCTTGACCTTTATTATAAGATATGTTCACACCGAAGCATTCACGTATGATTTAATAGTGGATAATGTTTGGTGTACAATAAAATTATACAATAAATACACACAATACATTTTATTATTATTAGATATGATGAGTGAGTAGAATGAGTAGGGATTACACATCATATTAAATGGCAACAAGATATGTGGTGTGTATTTATTATACACCAAACATTATTCTTTAATGTCTTCTTGTAAACTTTATTATCGTGTATGTGATCTTACACTTGAGTTTCAAACCCATAAATATTCCATTCAAACTTTGCTCAACGTCATTGAGATTTAAATGTACTATTCCTTGCAAAAAAATCTAAGTTGAAATCCTAGAGGTTAGCCAAGTGAAGCAAGCAGATAAAATCTTATATATGAGGTGGGATAAATATAAGTTTATCAATAAGTTTTTTTTGCCTTAGATTCTAGTATCATCCTCTCACCCTAATTTTTCACTTAACTTAAAAATTAAAAAAAAATCTAAGTTGAGTTTGGAATAAAATATTATCAGTTTATGTTCCTTTTCTAGTATGCCTCAGTCTTATATATTATTTTATCACAGTATATTTTTCAAAAGAACAAAGTTTATTTCAATAAATATGCTACATTTGATAATTGGATCAAGTGGTTTATCACATCTCATCAAATAGATGTGCAAAAAAGGAAACAATAAAAATGTGTAAAGAGAAAAATAAATAAAAGGGGTAGACCAGCAATATCAAGTATCATCTTGTGTACTATTCAAAAATCTTTACACTATATTAACATCCACAGACTAAGGGAACAAGGATGGGGTTCAAACTCCCTAACATTGGGATGGTGGCAAGGTGAGAGCCACATTTCATTCCCTTAATCTTTTGTTACCTGTTTCATTTGTGTGTGAATGAACTCTTGATTTTGGTTAATATTGCAGATACATTTGTCATGTTAATACGTTCTGCAGGTGAATTTGCACAACAACTCAAGGCTAATCTCAAGATAGATGATATACAAGGCAATATGTCATCCATTTGTTCACCATGTTGTTGTACTAAACTAGGATCCAAAACTTCCTTGATTAAATTGGGCATTGACTCACTAATCCAATTTTTCAAGGTCAGCCCTGCTGCAAACATATCATCTATTGGCTTCTTTCTTGTGAAGACTTCCATCAACATAATCCCATAACTATACACATCTCCTTTGACAGAGACTATACCCTTAGATCCATATTCTGCATGTGAATACAAACAACTTGTTATCAACTATGCCCAATATAATAGACAAATAAAGTACATAAAAATGGACGAGGAAATTAAATTGGAAAATGATAAAAAAAAATCACCTGGTGCAACATAGCCAAATGTAGCCAAAGTCTCTGTATGTGTTTTAGATTGTCCCTCATCCAAGAGCTTGGCAATGCCAAAATCACTAACATGTGCAACCATGTGTTCATCCAATAAAACATTGCTAGGCTTCAAGTCACAATGAACAATTGGTATTGAAGAACCATGATGGAGATATTCCAATGCAGATGCCACATCTATCATTATATCCAACCTTTCCAAGAAATCTAAACTATAGTCATGTGAGTACAACCATTTGTCGAGGTTTCCATTTGGCATGTACTCCATTATCAAAGATTTGAAATCATCATTTGAACAACTGTTGACAATCTTGACAAGATTTCGATGGCGTAGGTTGCGCATTGCATTGCATTCTGCATCAAAGCTCTTTGATGCTGCTTCCAATTCCAAATTAAGCACTTTAATTGCAACCATCAACCCACTAGGGAGAATGCCTAGATACACTGACCCAAAACTTCCCCTTCCAAGTAAATTACTCTCACTGAATCCTTTGGTTGCTTGGTCAAGTTCATAATGGGAAACCCTTCTTGGTACTCCTAAATTTGATGAATTCCTTTCAAGTATATTTCCCACACTTTCTGTATCGAAAAAAAAAAGTTCTCCCACATTTTTTCTTTTATGTTGTAGAACTACTATGCATGTAACAACCAAAATGATTGACACAACTATGGGCACTATGCATTTCACTAAAAGCTGTTTTGTCCTTGATCTTTGCCTAACTTGTTTAGCACATGGAGGGACTTGTAGACGAGGATAGCCACAAAGTGCTTCATTATGCATGAAAGATTGAGCAGTGAAATTCACAAAAGGCCCACCATTAGGAATCTCTCCTTGTAATCTATTGTAAGAAAGATTGATGTATTTAAGATAGGTAAGTGACTCCAAGGATTTTGGAATCACACCAGACAAAAGATTTTGTGACAAGTCCAAGGAGCTCAAGCTTATCATCTCACCAAGTGAATCAGGAATAACTCCTTGTAATTTGTTACTTGCTAAGGAGAAAGTTTGCAAAGTTTCCAAGGAACTGATGGTCGCAGGAATACTCCCTGAAATCTGATTTCCTGACAGATTTAATAGAATAAGAGCTCTCAATTTCCCAATCTCTGGTGGAAGATTTCCAACTAAAGCATTGTAGGATAAGTCTAGCTCTAAGATATCTTTGAGATTCCAAAAAGAAGAAGGTATCCAAGAGTTTAATCTATTAAATCCCATATGAACCTTTCTAAGAGAAGCCATATTTCCTAAGCATGTTGGCATCACTCCAGAAAGCTGGTTGTTATACAGATATAATTGACTTAAACTCCCAATTTCACAAAGCTCCTCAACTATGGATCCTTGTAGTCGATTGTTGCTCAGATTCAAAGACTGAAGCTTCTGTAACCTTTTAATTGTAGCAGGAATTGATCCTCTGATATCATTCCCATTCAAAGATAAACCCATCAAGTTACTTATGTTTCCAATTTCCAATGGAATAATGCCATCAATCTCACAATTATTTGCTTCAAAGAGTTGTAAAGACTTGGATAAGTTCCCAATTGACGTTGGAAGACTTGTCTTCAAAGGATTACCTGATACTACTATACGTGTCAAACGCCTTGAACTCGTCAAGGAAGTAAGAAAGTTGGGTTGGTGGGAATCATCAGTTGTCAAATTATTGTCATGTATATGGAAAACTTCAAGGACAGTTAAATCTCCAAATGTATTAGGAATGACTCCACTTAATTCATTATCACTCAAGTCGAGTTTAGTGAGCTTGGAAGCATTGAACAAACCATTTGGAATGCTTCCAACAAGTTTGTTTCCAGTCAAGTGTAGTTGCTCAAGGTTTGGTAAGCTATATCCCGTTCCCGATGGAAGAGTGCCTGATAGAGAATTGTATGAAAGATACAAGTACTTCAATGCTGACATGTTGAAAAGCTTATGAGGAACAGGTCCACTCAAATTGTTAAATCCCATTGCAAGAAACTCAAGGTGATGAAGATCACCAATCTCCATGGGTATCGAACCTGGAATCACAAACCGTGGAAGGAATAAGAATACAAAGCATCAGGGCAAAGCTGCAATACTTTTGATCCTAATTTCTTGCCTCTCCTAATGATACAAACAGAAAGCAAAAACACATGCCAAACTCAATAATATTTGCATGTATCATTTCCATAAGCAGAAAGTTATACTTTGACAAATTGTAATATTGTCAGAAATTAGATGACAGAAAGATTAATAAAGCAAAGAAAAGAAGAATAACGATTAACGGTAAATGAATAGGTGAGATATATATTAATTTGTCATGTAAATTGCTCAAATCAAATGTCAAGATAGCAAATTGAGGATACCTGTCAAAGAGATTTGCATTAAACTCAATTGTCTCAGTGATGTGCAGTTGCCAATTGATCTTGGAATGCCTCCCTTAAATTGATTGCCATCTAAATACAAGATTTCAAGTTGAGGAAGCTGATGACACATCTCATCTGGTAGGCTTCCATTTAGATTGTTTATACCAAGGACGAAATGCCTCAAAGAAGACATGTTTAGAAGAGAGGATGGAATCTCACCTATATATATAAGCAGCAATATTCATTTATCAGTGCAAGTGTAGAACCTCAAAACAATGCCTTCTGCACACAATATTCATTAATATACTATGTTTCATTATCAAGATATACCATGTATTTGATCAAGCTGTTATATGTAAAATTTAGAGAAGTATAATAATTAACAAATGATGCTGCATTGGTGTAAAAATCATACCTTCTAAGTTGTTCGCATAGAGATACAAATATTGAAGCGTGATCAAGTTTCCGATGTCATCTGGTATCTGGCCTTTATCAAAACTATTGTTTGATAGCCGCAAATCTTCCAAGTCTTTGCATTGATGCCAAATAGTTGGCATCTTACCAGAAAAATGATTATAATGAAGATAAAGTACTCTAAGTTTTGGAAGCCCTTGACAAATATTTGATGGTAGAGTGCCCGACAGACTATTATCACTAAGAACAAGGCGTTGCAGCATGGACTTGTTGAATAATGCCGGTGGTATGTTGCCTAAAAGCTGATTATGCTTAAGGTCCAGCACTCTTAGTTGAGCAAGATCACCCATCCCTCTCAAAATTTCTCCTTTAATTCAATATAAGAGAAGATTAAAAAGTTAGAATAAACAATATAAATTTAATACACATATCATTTGTCTTAATTATAATTCAAATTCATTTCTTATTCATGATTTTTTTTTCTTTCAAGTGACGAGTTTAACTACACATGACAAAGTTTTTCATTTTAAGTACATAAACTTAATTTTAATACATTGGTTGTGTAAATATTTTAATTTTACAATATCATACAATTAAATTATTCTTTTTTCTTAACCTCTCAATTTCAAATTGTGCGTGTGAGACTCAATTATATCTGCTTATTATGTGATAATATATATTTGAATGATAGTGTAATTTCCACAATATAAATTTTACACTATCAAGTATTAATATATCAAAATTAAATCTTAAATGTAATACTAGATAGATTCAAATTAAGAAAAAAAATTGTGTAAATTGACTATAAACTATCCTTTTTTCCCCTTCTCATTAATTATAATTATTTGATTTAATAAGAGGAATGACAAGAGCAACTATAATTCTAAAAAGATGAAAATTAATATAATTTTCAATAGAACACACGATATTCATACCCTATTATTAGGACCACATCTAATTAAGCCCAACTCCTGCTAAGCTCACCAAAGAGATATGAATTTCCCAACACCAATTTTTTTCATTCCTGGTATTTTAACTTGAAACCTTTAAATAAGGGTTCAAATTAGTATTCACTCTGACTATTGATGAGTGATGCACATTTGAAATGTTTCTAAATAATTCAAAAACAAATGGAAACTAAAGAGAAGTGTAGAAGCATCATCAGGAAATTGTAAATAAAAGAAATAAAAAAAATTTAAAAAAATCTAGAATGGGAAACCGCCATGTACAAGGCGGCGGATGACGAGGGAGGGAGCATGGGCCCCAAATGTAGCCACCCGATAAACATGAACTAATTTATGTCTTAACTCTTTAAGGTAAATGATGCTCATCACGAAGGATATTAATTACCTGATAAAGAGTTATTAGCTAGGCTGATCTCTTCAAGTAAGGAGAGGTTGGAAATTGCCGGTGGTATAGTTCCCGAAAGCGTGTTGTTTTCAAAACTCAAAAACTTCAACCGGCGAAGGTGGCCAATCACAGGTGGAATGACTCCTTTCATGGAGTTCGTTGACCAGTCAAGGTACTCCAAATCCGACAAGTTGGATATGGACTGCGGAACGTAACCAGTTAAGTTGTTGCTGCTCAGGTTTAGCAACCTTAACTGATTCAGCTGAAACAACTCCTGCGGCAACTCACCATGGAAGTTGTTGCCGCTGAGGTCGAGCTCCGCAAGGAAGGACAGGTTCCCCACGTGTGGGGAAATGGTACCTACGAGCTCCATTTTACTAAGATTCAAAGCCTTCACTCTTCCCTCACGCACATCACAAGTGACACCAACCCAGTTGCACAGTGATGAAGATGTTGACCAATTAACCATGAGATGGGGATCTAGAGTAATAGAGGACTTGAAGGCAAGAAGCGCCGTTTCATCGATGGTGATGTTTGTGCTGCTGCTCATAGCTATGCAAGCCACGATGTAGTAGTACAGGGAGGGCCAGAAAACAGAGGGACGAGAGAATGATTTGGCCATTTAGTCGGTTGGATTGGATGATTGAGTCTACTCACCGATTATTATATATGACTTGCTCGCACAGGATGTAGTACGGGATGAATTTCGGAGTCCAGGTACGAACAGGGTTAATGATTTTCCCATAAAAACGGCTAATCTCGATGGATGATGATTATTTATACCCACAATTTCGCACCGTCATATATTTATTATCGAATGAGATTTGGTATATAAACTAAGTGATACCACACCATTTTATAATAAATAACAGTACCGTATTCTTTTTGTCCATTTATATATGTCTTTTGGAGAGTTAATAAAATTTTAATATACTGAAAGTTCATCAATATATTTGGACATAATTTTAATCTAAATATAATGAATTTTCAATGTACTAAAATATTAACTGATTTCTAAAAAAAAACACACATAAGTAGTAGACGGAGATAGTATCTCAAAAATTATGAATGCATATGAAATTTCTCATTTTATTAGTGGTAGCCATCATTTTCATATTGTCTTGTGCACTTGGATTTTAGTACCACCTACCAGGTAGCATTGCTGGCACAAGTATCCTCCCCTACGTCTACGTGCTTTGTAAGAAATTACCACTACTTCTCATTTGCTTCTCTGCTCATATTAGTTTGCTGACTTGGAGCAATCCTTGCAAATGATGAAGCATTCACATACATGCGTAACCACGTTCACATTCATCATATTTTCTTTCACATTCACAGTCATTGATTATTAATCATATTCACATTTCAAATGATGTCATCTGCTTTCAGCAACCAAAGTATTTTTTTAACAAAAAAAAAAAGTGTTTAATTGGGTCACTCACTCATCACCGTTAGATGTAATGGTAATATTAATTTTCTCCACTCATCTATCACATCCAAAGATAATAGAGTGAATATTCCAATTGGACATCCATGTTTAGATATTAGATTATCAATATTGTTTCTGCAAACGCCCATTTCTACCCCCCAAGAGATCAAGCACATATCGATGCATATACAATGCTCCATTATTGGTTGGTTGTGCATCAGATATTAGAATATGTGACGTTGATTTAAACAATTCTACACACTGGACTAGTAGCGCATATGCTACTCATTTGTTAAAGCCAATTTCAACTCCTCACAGGGACCATGAAATGACAGAAAAGTATCGTGATTAGGAAAATGTTTTGGACAACCCCATGAACAAGACATATACATGTGAATGTACATTTATTTGTTGGTTATACATCAACCAAGGGGCCCCGGGCGGCTAGCACAATTTGGACCTAGCTACTAGATACTACTGCTAGAGAGATTCATATATTTGCCCCGGACTAAAATGAAAATTGATATAATTGGTGACATTTAATTGATTTATTCTGCACTCCAGCCCATCCCCCTCTGTCTTTTACCTAAATTCCACCTCGCTGTCATTCGGGGAAATAAAAAAGGACTCTTAAAATTAAGTTTCCTATAAAACTCTCTTACAAATTTAAGGCTGATTTCGTCCTTTTAACTGTAATAATAAGAGCTCAATAATTTATAATCATGCTATTGTAGATTGTGTGTCACACATATGCTTCTTCTTTTTTCGGTTAGTTTCAGAAACATATATATTTTATATGAAACTAAAATATTGAGCGACTAAATCGATAAGCAAAGCATCAGCAGTGTCAACCGGTGGCTCCTCAGGCCAAGACAACTGGGCCCTCAGCAATCGCTTTGTGGGCTAACGGATCTGTAGAGGAAGGTTCGTGTAATTAACGTAAAAATCTTGAGTGGGGTTGGTGTAGGAAAACAAGTTAGAATGATGTCAGTGATGATTATTATAAATATGAGGAGATCTCAATTTATAATTTGCTCCTCTTACTATTAACGGAAAGAAAGAAAGCTCATAGACTACGAAAACAAGTTAGGCCCAAGGGTATTTATTCATAACTTTATGTCGCTTTTTAGCTGTTAGCAGAGTGTTCACGGTTCAACTGAGTTCAGGCAAATAAATTTCAACTTAATTAAAGTTGGGTTAGGCTAGGTCAGTTTTCCAAAAAGAAATTATTCAACCGAAAATCTTCAATTTTGATGTTGAATAGGGTTCGATTGAGCCCGGCAATTGAATTATTCTTTTTTTTTTTCCCCCAAAAGGACAACTTGAAATTTAAAATATATATAAAAATTGCGAACTTGCACCAAATATTTGACATTCAATAAAACACCTTTCACATATATATCCAACATGTACCCGTCCCTCAATCCCATAACTAAAATCAACTGTAACAAATAAAACACCCCATTTTTCAAGGCTAAAAAGTCAAAAAGATGGGCGAAAAAAGAGATATTAATTGGAGGAATATGAAAGGAGGACACTTCACATTTGGTATAATGGTATTGGGGGTAATTAGTCAATGAGGTTGATGTTATTGTACAAAAAGAAATTAGCGTTTTGTTGCAGAAAGGGAAATGCCTGCTACCAATCCCAAAAAAAAAAAAAAAAAGCCTGGTTATAGGGTTATTATTATTCGCAAACCAAGGAAGAGCTACAAACCACAACTACAATGGCGGCGCGCGAACAAGTGGTGGGTCAGCTGCTTGGACTAGCGTTCAAATGAGAACATTAGTCATAACCAGGAAAGTATTATGAAATTTTCTTACAAAATGAATTGGTAATTAAAAATGAGTACTGTTATTTCAACATTATAAATGAGTGTTTATCAATTGGAATATTAATTTTATTATTATTGGATGTGATAAATTAGTTAAAAAATGAGAGTCATTATCACATCCAACTATGTCCATAATGAATATCCCAATTGGATACTATGGGTGTTTGAATGATATGTTGGAATAATTTTTGTCAAAAGACAAAGTAAGAATGAAAAGCATGTGTAAAATGCTAAAAGATGATGTTTTCAATCGGTTAGTCTGGTCATCGTGTATAACTTATAAACCTATTGCCCAAATCAATTCTAGTCCAGATTGAGCTCAAATCGATTTGATAACCCAATTTAACACACAAGGGGAACATGAATCCAACGGTCAAAAACGGATGGCTTAAAATGAAAGGGGTAATTTTTTACCCCAAAAAAAGAAGGGGAAATTTGACCAAAAAGCAAGGGGAAATTAAACTGTTGTGGGGGGTACCGGTTGAGCAAATTGTGGTACGTTAATTTTCTTCCACATTATCTTCTTCCCTTCTATTTGATTATCCTGCTTCATCTTCTTAGTTAAATTCAGTCGTCTCTATCTGAGCTCTTCATAATACCAGGTCATTGGCTTTCTTTTGATACATAACCAACTTGTTTCGATTTCATTGGCTTGCTTTTGATTGTTGTCCTGTTATTTCATTAGAGATTGACCATTTCTTGAAACAAGGAGTAAAATTTATCCCACCTAATAATATATATCATCTAATAAAGTTGGGATTCAAACTCCCTAAGTTTAGAACAGTGGCAAGGTGTGAGCCACATTTCATTGCCCTTTGACTTTTTTTTTTTTGGTACCCTATGTCACTTGTATGGAAGTTTTGATTTTGGTCAATGTTGCAGAGACATCTGTCATTTTAATTCGTTCCTCAGGAAAATCTATGCAACAACTCAAGGATATTCTCAAAGCAGATGATATATGAGGCAATATGCCATCAAATTGTTCACCATATAGTTGTACTAAATTTGGATCCACAACTTCCCTGACCAAATTGGGCATTGACTCGCTAATCCAGTTTTTCATGGTCAACCCTGTTGCAAACATATCATCCGTTGGCCTCTTTCTTGTGAAGATTTCCATTAACATAATTCCATAGCTGTACACATCTCCTTTGATAGAGACAATACCCCTAGATCCGTATTCTGCATGCAAATGAATAATAATAACTAAATATCAACTATTCTCAATATAATGAACAAATAAAGTACATTACTATAAGGTTTAAAAGAAAAAGAAAGAAGGAAAATTGGAACATGATAAGAGATCACCTGGTGCAAGATAGCCAAGCGTAGCCAGGGTCTCAGTATGTGTTTTAGACTGTCCCTCATCCAACAGTTTGGCAATGCCAAAATCACTAACATGTGCAACCATGTTTTCATCCAATAAAACATTGCTAGGCTTCAAGTCACAATGAACAATTGGTATTGAAGAACCATGATGGAGATATTCCAATGCAGATGCCACATCTATCATTATCTCCAACCTTTGCAAGAAATCTAAGCAACAGTTATGTGAGTACAACCATTTGTCGAGGCTTCCATTTGGCATGTACTCCATAATCAAAGATTTGAAATCATAATTTGAACAACTACTGATAATCTTAACGAGATTTCGATGTCGTAGGTTGCGCATTGCATTGCATTCTGCTTCAAAGCTCTTTGATGCTACTTCCAAGTCCAAATTAAGAACCTTAATTGCAACCATCAACCCACTAGAGAGCACCCCTTGATAAACAGAACCAAAACTCCCTTTTCCAAGCAAATGACTCTCACTGAATCCATTAGTTGCTTGTACAAGTTCATAATAGGAAACCCTTTTCAGTGCTCCTAAATTTGATGAATTCCTTTCAAGCGGATTTCCCACATTTTTTCTTTTCAGTCGTAGAACTAGTATGCATGTAACAACCAAAAAGATTGACACAACTATGGGCAGTATGCATTTCAATAATAGCAATTTTGCCATTGATCTTTGCCTAACTTGTTTAGCACATGGAGGGACTTGTAGGTGAGGATTTCCACAAAGTGCTTCATTATGCATGAAAGATTGAGCAGTGAAATTTACAAAAGGCCCACCATTGGGAATCTCTCCTTGCAATTTATTGTAAGAAAGGTTGATGTATTTGAGATAGGCAAGTGACTCCAGGGATTTTGGAATCACACCAGACAAGAGATTCTGTGACAAGTCCAAGGAGTTCAAGCTTACCATTTCACCGAGTGATACAGGAATAGACCCTTCCAATTCGTTACTTGCTAAGGAGAGATCTTGCATAGTTTTCAAGGAACTGATGGTTGTAGGAATGTTGCCTGAAATCTCATTTCTTGACAAATTCAACAGAATAAGAGCTCTCAGTTTCCCTATCTCAGGTGGAAGCTTTCCAACTAAAGCATTGGAGGATAAGTCTACCTTTATGATATCTTTGAGAGTCCAAAAAGAAGAAGGTATCTCAGAGGTCAACATGTTAGACCCCATGTAAAGCTTTCTAAGAGAAGACATATTTCCTAAGCACGCTGGTATTGCTCCAGAAAGCTTATTGTTTTTAAGATACAAATCACTTATTTTCCGAATTTCACAAAGCTCGTCAACAACGGATCCTTGCAGTCCATTGTAGCCAAGATCCAAAGACTGAAGATTCTGTAACCTTTTAATTGTACCAGGAATTGATCCTCTTATATCATTCCCATGCAAAGATAAATCCATCAAGTTGCTTAAGTTTCCGATTTCCAATGGAATAATGCCACCAACTCTGCAATAATCTGCTCGAAAATGTTGTAGGGACTTGGATAAGTTCCCAATTGACTTGGGAAGACTTGCCTTTAAAGGATTGTTTGATACTATTATACGTGTCAAACGTCCAGAACTTGTCAAGGAAGTAAGGAAGTTAGGTTCATGAGAATCATCTGTTGTCAAATTATTGTCATTTATATGGAGAACTTCGAGGATTGTTAAATCTCCAAATGTATTGGGTATAACTCCGCTGAGTTTATTCTCACCCAAGTCAAGTTTAGTGAGCATAGAAGCATTGAACAAACCCTTTGGAATGTTTCCAACTAGTTTGTTTCCAGTCAAGTGTAGTTGGTCCAAGTTAGGCAGGTTATATCCCATGTCTGATGGAAGAGCACCTGAGAGAGAATTGTATGAAAGATACAAGAACTTCAATGTTGATATGTTGAAAAGTTTTGACGGAATAGGCCCACTCAATTTGTTAAATCCCATTGTAAGAAACCCAAGTTGATCAAGATAGCTAATCTCAGTGGGAATTGGACCTGGAAGCACAGAACCGGGGGGGATTAAGAAATAAACAAAGCAACATGGTGAAGCAATAATAATTTTGATGCTCAGTTCTTGCCTTCCCTAGTGATACAAACAGAAAGTAAAAAGCATGTGACAAGTTTTGATATAGTTTTTATGCCTAAGAATTCATGTAAGCAGCAAAAGGTTAATTACTTTCACAAAGTGTGATAATGTCAGAAATAACAGAAAGGTTAACAATTAGAAAGGAAAGAAGAGATAAAAAGAAAATAAGGATGATGATTGATGGTAAATGAATAAATAAGACAAGTTTGTTATGCAAATTGCTCAAAAGTAAAGATAACAAATCAAGGATACCTGTCAAATTGTTTTCTTGTAAAAATAAAAATTTCAGCGATGTGCAGTTGCCAATTGATCTTGGAATGCTTCCTTCAAAATGATTGTGATGTAAATACAAGATTTCAAGTTGAGGAAGCTGGTGACACATCTCATGTGAGAGCCTTCCATTTAAATTGTTTTGGCTAAGGTCGAAATGCCTCAAAGAAGAGATGTTTAAAAGGGAGAATGGAATCTCACCTATATAAACAGCATTACTCATTTATCGGTGCAACTGTAGGACCTTAAAACAATAACTAAGGAAAACAATATTTTTGTGTAATAATTCCCCAAATCAAATTATCTGTAAATTTTGGACACGCAGAAATATTACAAAATATAATAAATGTATTGAGAATGAAGTAAATTACAGCGAATGAACTAATATCCCTTATTAAATGAAACTAGTGGAATGGAGTAATAGTTAGTAAGTGAAATTACTTTGGGATACTATTAAAATAAATACTATATTGTAATGAAAAGTGGTCTAAAAGTGGACAAATAGTTTGAAATGCGAAGCAGTCTGGAAGTCGACAGATATTATGAAACGGAGAGAATTTATTAAATGCTCTTTCTAACTAGCATTTACGTACCCCCTACTTCACAATAACTATAAAAAATCAAATAATACACATATTAAGAAAAATTAAAAAAAATATTGATAAATGTAGAAAATTATATAAGTTAACTAAACCATCCTTGTCTAGAAATAATTGTTCCTTTTAAAAATTTACTTTATCTAGAAATAATTGTTCATTTAAAAAATCTAGATAGTATTTTTTTTTATCAATAATACCCTTATTTAATACCATTGACTCATAAGTAAGGAGGAGAGAGGAAGTTGGAGCATTGAAAAAAAATAAGAGTAATTTAGTAAATTATTCCTAAGTTTTGCTATTGATATTTTACTAATTATTTTCTTAATTTCAGTAAGCATTTGTAATTGAACAATTATTCAAAGACGGGGGAAATATTTATCCTAGTAATGAATTAATTACTTAATTAATATATTTATATTATGAATATAAATGAAAAAAAATTAATTTTAGCTATAAATTATAAATAGATAGATATACTGAAACATGAGACAAAAAATGACAGTTATGTAAAACAAAAGGATATCTTGTCACGTAATTTTATTTTATTTTATTTTCTTGTTATTTATCTATCTCAAACACTCAGTTGATGCGGGGCATTTTTAACTAAAAAGATCATACTAATTTAAAATTTTGAAAGTAACTAATCTCTTATCTTGAAAACAAGATTAAGTAAAAACTCTATTTTCCTCTTTATTCTTTTAGCAAAATTTTAATTATTTTGTCCCAAAAAGTTTTTTTTATTGTTATTATTCCAATTTCATCCCAAATTAAATGTTTGCATAAAGTTTCAATGACATCTCTTATTTTTCTAACACCTTTAATTTTATTAACAGATTTTGTTGAGTCAGTTCAAATTTGTTCATTTTAATCTCATGGATGTCATGTTACAGATGCAAAAGCTCTGTGTTCATCACTATAGAGAGGTCACATGTATTTGATCAACCTCATATGCAACTCTAGAGAAACAAGTAATGATTTAACAATTGATGCGTTGGAGTAAAACTCATACCTTCCAAGTTGTTCTCAGAAAGATATAAAAATTGAAGCTTAGTCAAGTTTCCGATGTCACCTGGCATCTGGCCTTTATCGAAACTATTAGCGGACACTATTAGATGTTCCAACTCCTTGCATGGATGCCAAATAGTTGGCATCTTACCAGAAAGGTCATTGTGGTTGAGATATAGAAATTGAAGTTTTGGAAGCCCTTGACAAATATTTGATGGAATAATGCCAGAGAGATTATTATTATCAAGAGCTAAAGCTTCCAACATTGAGTTGTTGTATATTGCTTGTCGTATGTTACCCGTGAGCTGATTATATTCAAGGATTATCCTTCTTAGTTGAGGAAGATCACTCAGCCCCCTTGGAATTGTTCCTTTTAATTCAACGTAAAAATGATGGATCAATTGCAGAAATAGGAATGAATTTCATATATTTATGATTCATCATGTGTATAATTCAAATTCACTTCCTATTCCCCCTATTCATGCAAAATAATAAAAATGGAAATTAATTTCTAGTTGGGATCGGAGATGAAAGAGAATTTTCTCGATAGAAAATGGGGATGAGGACCGAAAAAACTCATAGGCTTGGGGCAGGGATGGCAGAGTACTCATCGCAGTTAGCCCAATCAATTATCATCCCTAACATCATCATCTTTTTATCAACTATGTGATATAAGAGCGACTTGAGATCAAATTGAAAAACATTTGAAACATAAAGGGCTAAATTGAGTAAAATAAAATAGAAGAGATCGAATAGAAAAATCAAATAAATGCAAAGGAACAAAATGCCTATTTGGCCTAATTGAAACAATATTAAAATTTACACAAACGCTTAGACCCAAAGAAATGTCAAAACTCAAAACCTTTTCTTTTGTGTTTTCAAATGGAAAAGGTCATCTCAAGATTTTTTCTTTTAAATATAAAATTAGATAATATTAGATATACAAAATAAAAGTGACATAAATTAACTTACAAATTATCCTTTATCTTGAAGGACATTAATTTAAACAAGAATTTTCGTCTAAAAGAATACTAATTAATAAGTGGATGTAGAGAGTAGGCAGAACTTACAAATTAGGGTGCCTTTGATTTATAAAAATATTTTCTATTTTTATTTTCTATTTTCATTTCTTGAAAGGGATTTTCATTTTTAGATTTTCAAAATTAAGAAATGCATTTGGTTTATAAAAGAAGATTCTGTTTTAGGAAGTGAAAACAATGAAAACATGTTTGGTTTTTCTGTTTTCAAAATATATTTTCAAAATCAAATTTGAGATAATAATATTATATTTATTATTAAATAATAAAAGATATATATATTATTTGTATTGGTTCATCTACTAAAAAATTGTTTAATAGAATAAAATTTATTTAAATTGCACATATTAAATTTTAAATATTTATTATTGTGTTTATATAATTATAATTTATGTTGAATCTTATTTATTTTATTGTATAAAGATATGTTTATTATATATTTACCAATTTATGGATTTCTATATATTGTTTTAAATAATTATTTTTATATTAAAATGTAAAAATCATGAACCAATTTTCATTAACCTACTCACTTTTAATAATAATAAAAAAATATTACCCATTCTCCTCTCTTTGCGAAAAGAAAAGTCACTGTCCATTTCACTCTTCTTCAAACTTCTCTTTGACCCAAAAAAAAAAAAATTCTTTGTGCTGCCCAAGCACTGCCAGACTCCAGTCAACCTCCTTGCTCTGCCGCGAATCTCTAACGCATCACCACACAGTTGATCAATAACGTCAAGATTTGCTTTGTCATCGCGGTGTTGCCCAACACTACCGGTTGCCGCTAGCACAGTGGCCTCCTTCTCCTTCAAGGTTCCCCCATAAATGGATCTTGCTAATGGGGCTTTCCGAAGGTGTTTTTAGTTTGCCAATTTGATGTTTTTGGTTGTTATTTATTTATTCCCCACTTGCCTGTTTGTGGGATTGTGGCCACGATGCTTTAGGATTGTATAAAAAGAGAAGGTGAAAGAATGGCTGGGATGGCTGCATCAATCATCAAAGAAGAAAAGGATGGAGAAGGAGCTTGTTTTCTGGTGCTGCTGGGTAATTAGATGAGAAAGAAATAAATTTCATTATAATTACAATCATGCCACCTGATTTTGGTTGAAAACGTTTTCAAGATGTATGACAATATTTTATTGAAATGGTGAAAACGTGAATCCAGCGTTTTCAAATTTTCAGGGAATTATGAAAATATTTCCTAACAATATTTTCAATAAAATGAAGCCAAACATGTTTTCATCTCTCTTTTCCATTGTTAATGAGAATGAAAATGAATACGGGAAAGGCCTAAACCAAACACGCAATAAACGAGTCATATTTGAAGTGTGGTTTCTCAGAGGGCATTACCTGTTAAAAGGTTATGGTGAAACCTGATGTGTTCAAGTGAAGAGAGGTTGGAAATTGTTGGTGGTATGGTTCCTGAAAGCGAGTTATTTTCAAAACTCAAATACTTCAACTGGCGAAGCTTGCCAACTGCAGATGGAATAGATCCTCTGATGAAATTTGATGAATAGTCCAGATACTCCAACGTTGACAAGTTGAACATGGATTGCGGAATGAGACCAGTAAAGTTGTTGTAGCTCAAGTTAAGCGACCTTAGCCGATGCAACTGAAACAACTTCTGTGGCAACTCACCTTGAAAGCTGTTACCTTTGAGGTCAAGGTCCACAAGGAAGGACAGGTTCCCCACGTGTGGGGGAATGGTACCTACAAGGCCCATGTCACTCAGATTCAAAGCCCTTACTCTCCCACGAAGCAAGTTACAAGTGACACCAACCCAGTTGCAAAATGAAGAAGAGGTTGACCAGTTATTGAGCATGAGATGGGGGTCTAAAGTAATGGAGGACTTGAATGCAAGAAGCGCAGATTCATCGGTGGTGATGTTTGTGCTGCTACTCATAGCTAAGCAAGCCACGGAGTAACAGTACAGGGAGAACCAGAAAATAGAGAGAGGAGAGCATAATACTAATTTGGCCATTTTAGGAGGTTGGATTGTATTAGTGCTATAGTCTACTCACCGGTGATTATATAAGAGATTATATGACTTTTAACAGATGTTATAGGAAATTACTTCCCATCTTCTTACATTTTTCTTCTGTCATATTCTTTTAAACAACCACAATTTGAATTACTTGTTGGATATTAAAAACAAGAAGGGGCGTCGCAGACACATCGCTTTTGCTGTTCTGCACAAGGTAAAGAGGGTCACCAACCATCTGCTTTCCTCTGCTCAAAGGCCCATGCGTGCCAGCCAGAAGAATCATGAATGAGAAATATTAAATGTATAAAATTTGTTTACACAGTACGGTTAAACCTCTATAGTATAAAAACACTTAAAAGACGGATTAAGTATGGACTTCAATAAAGTGTTTTATTTTATGTCTTTATGATACAGGAATATGGGCAAGTTATAATTAAATTTTTGAGTTCATAATAAACTTGTTATTATTAATCATTAAATAATTGTTATTTTATTAAATAATTTAATTCAATAGTTAATAATAGAAAATGCATAAAAATTTAAAAATAAAATATCTATCATAAAACCTATAACTATTATCATACATGTACAATATCACTATAATTGTGTCGGTCAAACTTCGTATGAAAAAAATTAAGCCATTAATCACATCATCGCACTTCCTTCTCCTCCATTTTCTAAAACATACAGTCTCTTTATAAAATTAATATAAGTTACATTTTAATCAATTTTTATTTTTTAAAATTTTTTATTTTCTCATGTTTATTGTTTCATTCAATATTATAGATGAAATCAACTACTAATTTTCTTCCATCTTTCTTATCTCATCTTTTTCTAAAAAGTTTCACTATTTATTGATAAACTCACGAGTTGACTGAATTGGTTCAATCCTTGCATCCTCAATATAATCACAATTTGGTTTTGTCTAGTATATAAAATAAAAAAAATATTATTTATACTCATTATATATAAATACTATACTGATTTATATTTTATCTATCATTAAATAAATTATAGATCTCGTTCAAAAATAACCTATATCCTATTTAATAATAAATAAAATATAAATTATAATAATATTCTACATATAATAAATATAAATAATACAACTCTAAAAATAGAAGGGTGTAATAACATTGCTTCTACTTTGATTTCGAATGATGCCAGCTGCTTTCTGCAGATGGTCATCTCTATGCCCAAGAGATCAATCACACATCCATTGTTGGATAGACTTTGCGATTTTAGAATAGCATGTGACATTGATCTAAACCACTCCACTTGCATACACAATTGTTACAGCCATTTTCAACTCCAGGCTGGGACCAAGGAAATAACAGAGAGCAGAGAAGAGCTGGGATTGGAACAATGTTCAATAAGGACATGAATGGACATTTGCTGGTCATGTATAGACAAAGGGGCCCCTAGCTGGCGACTAACTCAACTTGGCAATGGTTGTATAGAGTTTTGTTATTTCAATACTCTAAAAATGACTATTTATTGAAACATTTATCTTATTATTATTAGATGTAATGATAATTTCATTTATCTCATTTACTTATCATATGTATTGGCAATAAAATGAAAATAAATATTTGGATAAATATTTATTTTTAGGGCATTAAAATAACAAAACTTTCACCGTTTAATACTAACCGGAGAGATTGACTGTACTTGCCGACAAGCTTGTTTGCGTTCACGTTAAAACTATTACAAGATCTTTAGATTTTCTTTTTTTTTGGTTCTCACAATATGGTTAGCTTTAGAGATAGGAGTAGGTTAGACGAGAGTAGGCTCATATTTAAATACCCCTTACCTGTGTCCCAAAAATAGGATGAGTCTAGGACTATTATATAATATAGATATTTTTTATGATCTTGATCTTTTTAAAAATTTAGTCTAAAATGAAAATATATTTAGATATTTAATTAAAATTTAATTTTTTAAAATATTTTCACTTAAATAAGTTAAATGATTGCTAAATATTTCAAAAATATATATTTTTAAATTGGATAAAATATTTATTAATTAAATTAAAAATTATATTTTTAAATATATTAAAATATCTCTATTATTATTAGGTTTTATAAATTATAATAATAATAATAATATGAGTAGGTTAATTTGTTAAGTTTAACAGCTATTTTCATTTTATGGATTTGATTTATTTGACTAAAAAATATTTTTGAAAAGTTTATGTCTAATTTGCTTGCTAAATAGATTAGGTCAAAATCATATAACGAGCAACTTGACTTACTCTTATCCCTAGTTAGATTGTATTTAGTAGCTTATCTAATAAGAATGTTAGTAATTTAGATCACCGCTCAAAATTATTGACACATATTAAACTGTGATATTTAATAAATGATTTTTTAATTGAAAAAAATCACATTTTATAGGAACTACGAATATCAATTTCTATTTAAAAGTTAAAAAATAGCCTAAAACAACTTATTTTTAATTTTTGTATAAAAACTAATGTAAATAAATTTTATAAAATAATTTTTTTAATTGAAAAAACAGTTTTTTTTTTTTGTTAAAACTTGAAACAGACTCACTACTGTTCTCATGTGAAACACATTGCCGACTCTTCTCTACCAATAATATTGCTATATGCTGGGAGGGTATGCCACAGATACAATGCTGAACTATTTAATTATTTATTCAGTGATGTCACACCATTTTTTTAACCATCAAGATAATGTTTACTCGATTTTTTTCATTTTGAATTTTGATTTGAGGATGATGGGGACCGAGTTTAGTACAGGATAGGTTTGGGCTGATTGAAGTCTCAGCCAAACAAATTAACCTCTCAAACAAGGTTTAGGCCAAGTTTTCGTTCTACTCTCGGTCACGTCTTCATTTGGGTCCTGACAAGAAAAAAAAAAGTCTTCATTTGGGTCCAAGATAAAATGATCCTGGTGTCCGGATAAAAAAAAAATGATCAAAGCGTTGAGTTGACAGTTGTGTCCCTAAAACAAGAGGATAGTATTGTCTTTCCAGCAACTTCAGACCAAAACCCTAGCAGAGAGGGTATAAATCAAACACAGAGAAGTATTTCCGAGGTTGCTGCGCTGGTTATTCTTACTTCCCATCACTCTTCTCTGCTTTGCTCGTCGTTCCTCTCAGCGCCATGGTCTCTGTTTCGTCTTCTTTTCCCTTTTAGCTGTCTCTGTCTTTTGAGTTTAGACGAAGATTTCTTCTGCGTTTATTTACGAGCTAAACGAGTATATGCTTATAATTGATAATGAATTTACTTTTCATGTCACGAATGCAGGCATCGGAGAAGAAGCTGTCGAACCCAATGAGGGAAATAAAAGTGCAGAAGCTGGTGCTCAACATCTCCGTCGGCGAAAGCGGCGATCGTCTTACCAGAGCCGCCAAAGTCTTGGAGCAATTGAGTGGCCAAACCCCTGTCTTCTCTAAGGGTAAACCCTAGCCCTAAATCGCAAATCTGTTTATATTTTTTATTTTTGGGGCTTTCGTTTCCCTATTGATTAATTGATTCGTGATTGATTTGATTTGGTTTGAGCAGCTAGGTACACTGTGCGTTCTTTCGGAATCAGGCGTAACGAAAAGATCGCTTGCTATGTGACGGTGAGGGGGGACAAGGCCATGCAGCTCCTCGAGAGTGGGTTGAAGGTCAAGGAGTATGAACTCCTCCGGAGGAACTTCAGTGACACTGGCTGTTTCGGTTTTGGTATTCAGGAGCACATTGATCTCGGAATCAAGTATCTTCCTTAATACCCTTTTACTATCCTCTTTAATATTGCTTTATGTATAACGTGCTGTGTGTTAGTTTGAACATGTAATTTTTTTAATCCATGTTGCTGTTCAATGGAAAAAATGTAGTCAGTAATGCTTAGGTTTTGAGTAATTTGGTGTTGGTTATATTGGATTTACTTAAACATGAGCAGTTTTACTGTTGTGCTTTTGTGACAGATTCTAACATGTCTCAGTGAGGCATGTGTTTTTTTTCTCTCTCTCTGTTGGTTAGGCCTAATGTTGTTTTTGCATTGTTTTCAGGTATGACCCTTCTACTGGTATCTATGGTATGGATTTCTTTGTTGTTTTGGAGCGCCCTGGATACCGTGTTGGTAGGCGCAGAAGATGCAAGTCCCGTGTTGGGATTCAGCACAGGGTCACCAAGGAGGATGCAATGAAGTGGTTCCAAGTTAAGTATGAAGGAGTTATCCTCAACAAGGCCCAACAAATTGTATCTTAGACAAAGGCTATTTGCAATATTTGGTAGTTGCTTTGTTTCAAGTTTTGGTGGATTGTTGCCCTATTTTAGCTTGAAAGACGTGTTATTTCAAAGGATTTAGTTAATGCTGGTTACCTTCTTTTTTCTTGTGGTTTTGATGTTTCATCTTGACTTTTATACAATTTCAGTGGAATTTTGTTTAATTTCGGTTTCTGTTTCATGAAGAACTCGATTTAGTTAATTTTGGGTGTTTTTGAACCTAGATGGTGGTTAGCTCGTGCTTAATGGGTATCTAATACGGTCTGTTTTAGCTATCCATGCATTGCGGATGAACCGTTTTATGCCTTCTGCTTCTAATAACTAGAGATACGACTCTTGATTTGTGTTGATACATAAGTCAATAAAGTCGAGTTTACGTACAACCGGATAGTAGTGAGAAAAAAAGACTTCTGGAAATTGCACAAGGAACGGTGGGGGTATCGACACGTTTTTTTCTTTTCAGTAAGGTAGACTATCGTCTAGGACTCGAGTATTTTGATGAGTTCATCCTTCTTCAGTTTAGAGTAGCCTCTCACTCCCCTTGACTTGGCTAGTTCTTTCAACTCAGCGAGTCTCAGTTCTTCTAGTCTCTCCGATTGAGCTTTTATGGCCGGCCAAGCATCACTGGTTTGGTCAATAACATTACCTCTTGGGGGCGATAGAAATGGAATAGGGGACTTCTTTACGAAGTTTGGAAGATGCCTGGTCAACTTAATGCTTGATACATGTGGTTGCTTTTGTGCCTCTTGCTCTTTCCTGGACTGAGCTATTCTTTTTGATAAATGCTTTTCTTTTGCTCTGTTTGATGTGTTGCCTGCTGTAACTAGAAAACTAAATGAAGAATTAGAAATGCAAATGAAAAGCGATTGCTGAAACAACCTCGTCTTTTTTTGGCTGATTGACGTTATCACGTTAAAGCTATTTAAATCTTTTTCATTGCCACAATAATCAGTAAGACAATACCTTTCACCTGCTTTTTTGGGCCACCGAGAATATCTGGATTGGTTTCAGTCGAGGGCTTATCCTTCTCTGCATTGGAACTTAGCTTCCCAGTGTTCTGTGAGTACCTCTTTGAAATTGAAACCCGTATCCGTTTGATTAGGGAAATTATCTCTTCCTGGTCAGGTGACTTTGATTGATTACCATTAAATGATTTAGATCTCTTGCCTTCATTTCTCCTACTGGTTTGATCAGCTTTGTCTCCTTCTGATCGTATGCTTGAATTGTTATATGGAGAGACAGCCATTTGTAGCGCAAAGGGTGAAGGGTGAACACCAACCTCTGCCAAATTCAACAAGCTGCATCAAAGTATTATCCTCAGTATGTAGTCCGCACTATTTTAGGGTCAACTTCAACATATCATTAGCCTAATTTATAAGTAATCAGACCTATTGAACTATTGATAAAAAAGAAATCAGAGGAGATATTGCTAATTATGGCACAAAAATGTAAAGGAATTCTCTTCCCCCACCCCTTCTCTCTCTCTCTCTCTCTCTCTCTCTGCTAAGAATGTCTTGTGTAGGAAATTTAAGTTCTGCACCCTTGCATCAATTTTAAGTGCCAGTTAAGAATGGATTCAAGCTTCCTCAATCAGCAGAAGCCGGCTAAGATACAACATTTTGGTCAGATAAACCACTATGGATGAAGACAGCCACATAAACGACGATTTTTCATCCTGGACACCAGGAGATTGCATGTTTTCTATGCATGCGAAAAAGCACCTTATCACAAGTGGAGGCCTTTGATTCGTGGACTAATAATGTTAAAGGATAAGCACGGTGACTGCAATGAGAGCAACAAAACAGCAATCAAACAACAACAAATTCATAGAAGGATTCTTTTGTTCCTGATAACTCCTCAAATCAATACTTTCTGAACTAGTCAATACATTATCCCAAATAAAGATGGGAGTTGAACTTCAGAAATCTTCAATATCTTTCAGAATTTCCAGAACAAGGGAAAACAAAAGAAGTTGAAGTACCTCTCACAGATATACAGGAGTTTCCTAGATAGCACTGCCTGCTAAAAGAGTAACCCATGGAAAAGCCAAGAATACTATGAGACTGAAAAGCAGCTGCATCCATCTTCCCCAGAAAAATTCTAAATTCTCAAAGACCCAACTGAAATTAGAATCACACGATCACTCTCCATTTCTTATGTAAACATATTTCGCCATTTATCATTTTCCCCTCGTTAAAATAGCTAGTCCACAATTTTGTGAAGCGTGCAATCACGCGCCGATTCTGCGGCTACAAAACGCAACGCGTTTCTTCATGTTCCCTGACTCTTTGGTCGCACAAGCAGTGGCACAGAGCAATGTTGTTGACAACAACGAAAAGCATAACGAACTTCAGCTTCAGCCCCTATATGAATTGTAACAACAAATCAACCTTGGCCAAATCGTCGATTTGTTTCATCTTCTTTCGACAACCTTCGAGAACATGCTGGTTATCTTCGAATTCTGATGTTCCTCGTAGCGGGGGTGTCGGTGCCTCTGCCATTTTGGCCGACGCCATGGATGAAAATGCCGAAATTAGTAAATTATGCGAAGTGGGTAATCTCAGAAATGCCGTGGAATTGCTCAATGGTTCACAAAAATCCGAGCTTGAGCTGAGTACTTACTGTTCTGTGTTGCAGCTATGTGCTGAGCACAAGTCTTTGCAAGAGGGTAGGGTGATTCATTCAATCATCTCTTCCAATGGAATGGAAATTGAAGGGGTTTTGGGTGCAAAACTAGTGTTCATGTATGTGAGTTGTGGAGATTTAAGACAAGGGAGACGGATATTTGATCAGATTCTTAGTGATAATGTTTTTCTGTGGAATCTCATGCTGTCTGAATATGCAAAGATTGGTGATTGCCGTGAAAGTATATATCTTTTCAAGAGAATGCAAAAACTGGGAATTAAAGGGGATTCCTTTACATTTTCCTGTATCTTGAAGTGTTTTGCTGCATTGGGAAAAGTTGCAGAGTGTAAAAGGATTCATGGGTATATTTATAAACTTGGTTTTGGCTCTTATTGTAGTGTTGTTAACTCTCAAATTTCAGCTTACTTCAAATGTGGAGGAGTTGACAGTGCTCACAAGTTGTTTGATGAAATGAGTGATAGAGATGTTGTCTCCTGGAATTCTATGATTAGTGGGTCAGTGATGAATGGCTTTTCCCACAAGGGACTTGAGTTTTTCATTCAGATGCTGCTTGTGAGTGTTGATGTGGATTTGGCTACCTTGGTTAATGCTCTTGTGGCTTGTGCAAATATTGGCTGTCTTTCATTGGGTAGAGCGATCCATGCTCATGGAGTGAAAGCTTGTTCTAGTAGGGAAGTTATGTTTAACAATACCTTGCTAGACATGTATTCAAAATGTGGTAGTTTAAATGGTGCAATTCGAGTTTTTGAGAAGATGGGTCAAACGACTGTTGTTTCTTGGACTTCAATAATTGCTGCTTATGTAAGAGGGGGTCTCTATGATGATGCAATCAGGTTATTCTTTGAAATGGAAAGCAAAGGTGTTAGACCAGATGTTTATTGCATTACTAGTGTCCTTCACGCTTGTGCCTGTAGCAACTCATTGGACAAAGGCAGAGATATACACAATTACTTTGGAAAGAACAGCATTGCCTTGGGTTTGCCTGTGTCTAATGCTCTTATGGATATGTATGCAAAATGTGGAAGCATGGAAGAAGCTCATTTAGTTTTCTCTCAAATTCCAGTTAAGGACGTTGTTTCATGGAATACCATGATTGGATGTTATTCGAAAAACTCTCTTCCCAATGAAGCTCTTAAACTTTTTGCTGATATGCAAAAAGAATCAAGACCTGATGGCATTACAATGGCTTGTGTCCTTCCAGCTTGTGGAAGCCTTGCAGCTCTAGAAAGAGGAAGAGAGATACATGGCCACATATTGAGAAATGGATACTCCGCAGATTTGCATGTAGCCAATGCACTTATTGATATGTATGTAAAGTGCGGGTCACTAGCTCATGCAAAAGTACTCTTTGATATGATTCCTGTTAAGGATCTGATCTCATGGACAGTTATGATTGCTGGGTATGGAATGCATGGATTTGGAAATGAAGCAATTGCCACTTTTGAGAAGATGAGGACTACAGGCATTGAGCCTGATGAGATCTCCTTCACTTCCATACTATATGCTTGCAGTCATTCTGGATTACTGAGTGAAGGGTGGCAATTCTTTAATTCCATGAGAAGAGAATGCGGCATTGATCCCCAATTAGAGCACTATGCCTGCATGGTTGACATCCTTTCCCGTACTGGAAATCTATCCATGGCCTACAGGTTCATTGAGACAATGCCAATTAAACCAGATGCTACAATTTGGGGTGCCTTGCTTTGTGGGTGCAGGATCCATCATGATGTGGAGCTGGCAGAAAGAGTGGCTGAACATGTTTTTGAGCTAGAACCAGAGAACACAGGATATTATGTTCTTCTAGCAAACATCTATGCAGAGGCAGAAAAATGGGAAGAAGTTAAGAAATTAAGAGAGAGGATTGGTAATCTGGGACTAAAAAAGAGCCCTGGCAGTAGTTGGATAGAGGTCCAAGGTAGCTTCACCATCTTTGTTGCTGGGGATGCTTCACACCCTCAAGCCAAAAGGATAGAGTCATTGCTGAAAGAACTGAGAGTGAAAATGAAGAATGATGGTTTCTCCCCTAAGATGAAGTATGCGTTGATTGATGCAGATGATTTGCAGAAGGAAGTGGCTCTTTGCGGGCACAGTGAGAAGTTAGCCATGGCTTTTGGAATATTAACTTTGCCACCTGGGAGGACTATCAGGGTCACCAAGAATCTACGAGTATGTGGTGATTGTCATGAGATGGCGAAGTTCATGTCCAAGGCTACCGGGAGGGAAATTGTCTTGAGAGATTCCAACAGGTTTCACCACTTGAAGGATGGCTTATGTTCCTGCAGAGGTTTCTGGTAAATCATTGGACAAGTTCAATTGAGTGCAAGTCATAGAATGTCACTTTACCCTCTTCATGAGAATTTGGTGAATCAGTCTTCTGCCATTGCCAATCACAGCTATTTGACTCAGGTATAAGGCAAAATTACTTAGGATATGGAACCAATACCAAAGATAAGAAGAATCAAGGATAGTCATACTTGTGCTTCAGGTTTAACGGACATGTCAGAGGCAAAACTGGATTCTCTCAACAGTGGATAACCCTTCAACATTTGTATTTGTGGATTTGAAAATTCCTGCTGGGATCTCTGACTGGTTAGAAGTATCATATTTTTTATGAGAATACAGTAGAGGTGGGGTGTTATGATTTGAGACATTGGGGCTTCTCGGTTTGCCTTGAGATTCCAACCTTCATTTGTGATCTTCGACAATGTTAATCAGTCCTGATCTTGATTCTGAAGAAAGGAATCAGTTAGGATGGCCATTTACATGCTATTGCAATGCTGAGGAGTTGAGAAGTTCAATTGCATGTGGAAGCCTCTCCTGAGATTTTACGGGACCGATGACGTGGTTATGCCTAGTTCCATGCCATTTAGATGGAAAACCGATGACGTGCTAATGCCTGGTTCCATGCCATTATACATTCATCAAACGTATCAGATGTTTAGCCTTTTGAGAAATCATTTTATGTATTATATAATCATCTGATAAATCATGTATGCAGCTGGTCTGATCCATATTAATTCTCTTGTACTTATGATTAACTGATTTTGATTAGTTATAGATATACTGGTAATTATTCACATGGTGACCTCACCATCAAGGCAACGAATTTATCTTGATCCTAGTCCTTTAAACATTGTATGTTCTAATCTTATTCCTTTCCATCTGTCATGGACTACATAGACGTGGCCCATTGCTCTTAGCCGCAATAATTTACTTGCAGTGCTTCCTTTGGAGCTAACAAATGCATGTGGTGTGCAGGGAATCATAGGAAACTGCAAAGTGCAAACAGAGCTGCCAGCAGTCACGTGCCTTGCACATGCAATTCCTTCTTTTGCGTACCAAAATGCTTAGTTAGAGAGAGCTACATTTATAACTTCATAGATATCGATCAAAGCAGCCACTAGGAAGATCCTTGGTTCGTGTCTTTTCAATCACAAGTTCATGAAATTATCCCTTAAATTCCCTTTTCTCATAGCCCTTTATATATGTTCTCATGCAAAAGGATGACAGTTCACACTTTCTGGCCTTGTATTGTCTATCTTAATCACGTCACTGTGCTAACAATTTGCCGTGAAAGCCAGGGAAAGGGAAAATAGCCTTTTGTGATGGTACATTACATTCTACCCAATTGTTAATTACTAATTATTGGATAAATATTGAATACATTTCAAGTTAGAATCTAATTAATGATACCGCAGAATTTACTTATTGAAGGCTTCAAATTAAAAAAGTTAGGCTACTTAAGACAATTATTTCAACACAAACTCGGCAGAACTAATGATGTGCATATGAGAACATTGCTTTTGCATTTTTCTACATTGGTGGTAAAAGATGGTACTAAGGAACATTGTGCATGTATCGTTTATCTAGGCATTTTCCTTTTCCAACTAAGGATTTATTTAATTAGATACGTGCACCAGAGGAATCGTGAATAAGGAATCGTGATCCTATAACTTTGTATAAAGCAGGGGGCTGTCCTGTCCTCAAGCCAGGACAAGTTTTTTCTCTTCGTACATAATACTTTGCATTGCATAGTAAGTTAGGAGTGTAATACAATGCTTTTAGATACTGACAACCACGTTACCTGTGTGGTTCATCAATCATCACACATGTATCAATCTTTTACAAAAGAATAGTTACAAAAGAAACGGCATAAGATCCAATAGAGTAAATATAGTTGCACAACACTAATGGTTACAACACAAGCACAGAATTCAGCCAAAGAAAACAACAATAATTGCAACACAGCTACTTAACATAGTTATACAAATTTGTTGAAGATTGTAATTCTCAAAGCATCATCAACAAATAATAGGTTATACTATATAGGAAGACCTCCAATCAAGAGAGTCCAAAAAAGTAAAAGTACAGGAGGAGGGTTACAAAATATGGTGAAAAAATATTAAGCTGAAATCATGACGGATAATGGATAAGCCAGTGAACTTCAGTATCCAATCTAATTTGGAACGGGAAACCGTGTGTCAGTTCATTGATTCACTTGAATCAAAGTAGGACAGCCAGCTCAAGTCCAACCATCTAGACACAATAGCACAGAACATAAAATTGGACCAGAGCCAGATGTCCACAATCACACATTATTATTCTCCACTCAACAAAACAAATCATATCCTCTCTCCCCACTCAACCATCATCAAACATGGGCTGCTCTGCTGTCCCTCTCTCCAAGTCAATCTAAAGAAAGTTTTCTCAAGTTGTGGCCACAAATAATAGCATCACTATTTTGGCCAGATGCAGCAGAACGGCAGAACCTGAAATGTGGGTCACAACATCCAGCTATCTTGCCCCCCAAAATGAACACTAGGGCAATGTGAAACAAACGGATTGAAAACAGTTTTAAGACAATTGAAAGCACAAACTATTCAAGTTTTAAATATTAGAGATACAAATGAAAGAAAGATTCTTATGTAATGAACTTCAAATTTTCAAATTGGCAACTCAGATCAGAAGAAAGCTACATATCAAATGGATTACAGTAGACACCTGTACAGTTATATTGAAGCTAGGGTTCTTCATTGGTACAAAGAATGGACTATACCGTAAGAAGCCTCTACAAGCAAATGAAAACGTACACATTAAATGTAATACTACAACAAACAAATGAAGAGATCAATAATGAAAGTCAGCACTCAGCAGAACTGCGGTATCAATGACAAGTGTAGAAACATGAATGCTTATTGCACAAGTAAAATACAGCTTTCATATGCCACATGCACCACCTCCAATCTGTTACTCCAAACAGCTTAAAATAGTGTCCAAGCCTAACATTCAACAATCAACATACACTCATTGCACTGCACATGCAGTTTGATTAAGGCAGTAATAGTGTAGAACTTCAATTTAATGATTCTCAATTTTTCTCGTTTTTTTCGTTTCCTTTTTTTCTATTGGGCAGCTTCTACAAATCCCCACCAAAACAAAACAATACTTTTCTTTTTAATTGTCCATCTTCTTTGTTTTGGTCATCACATTTCCTCTCTTTTCCCCCCCTCCTTCTTGAATCTACTCTGTAACAACTGTATAATAATAAATAAATTAAACAAGCCCTTAACTGAAATTATCAAATTTTCCTAATCTAAAATCTAAAACCCTGAAATCAAAACTCCCTTTAGCGGCAACATTTTGAGCAAAGGATTAAGAAAACAATAAGAAAGACAATAGAAGAAAGGGCAATTGCAACACCAAGAACAAACTTGTTTGGTCCACTATGATGATCTTTCTTGTGCTTGTTCCCACTATCATCGCTGTCATCATAATCACTGCTATCATCCGCATAGGAAGAATCCTTTGTAGGTGGAGACACCGGCATCCCGTACTTATCACAAGCAGAGATCCCAAGCTTCAATTTTGAAGACAGAACCGAATGGTTATAGCAAAGATTGCTGTTCCCACCAACCTTGAACACGTCCAACCTCTTGATGAAACTGATGTTGAAAGGCACAACCCCACGAAGGTTGTTGTTAGCTAGATTCAAGTACTTGAGGCTGTTCATCTGGGAAATGAACTTAGGAATAGTCCCATTAAGCTGGTTTGAGCTCAGATCCATGTGAACCAAACCAGGAACAGCAGATATAGAATCCGGAATAGACCCAGAGAAAGAGTTTGAAGCCAAAGACAAGTTCTTCAGAGAAACCAAGTCCCCAATGGAAGCAGGTATCTCACCACTTAGTGCATTAGAAGAAAGGTCCAAACTTTCCAAGCTATCAAGCATGGTAATTGAAGAGGGCAAGGCTCCTTTGAGCTGGTTACCAGAAAAATCTATGTGAGTAAGGTTGGAATGGATGTGGCCAGGAAGAGAACCAGTGAGGTTAGCATGTGAAATGGTCAAGGACTTGAGCTTGTTCATGTGTCCAAGGATAACATAAGGGCCAGAAGCCTTGACTATGACACTGGAGACAGTGAGATGAGTGAGATTCTGAAGCTGAGAGAGCCAAACGCCAGAGACCCTTCGGAGGCTGTTGATGCAAGTGAAAGTGGTAAGAGAGGCTATGAGCTCTGGAGGGAAGCGAATGGGGGCAAGGGGGCAGTTGAGGAGCTGAAGGGACTCAAGGCTTGACAGTGACTTGAGCGCTGTGAATGAGAGTGCTACGTATGTGGAGCAGTTTGAGAGGGTTAAGGAGATGAGGTGCCTGAAGGGTTTGGAAGAGTCACAGAGTGTTGCATTGTGGTAGGATGGTTGGGAACATGGGTCCTTCGAGGTTGGTATATTGAGGGATTGAAGGGCTCTCACTTGTTTTGGATCAAGGGTTGAACTTGAAGGAGATGATGAAGACGATGGCGGCGGCTTTGGTGATGGGGATGATGTGGGCGAAGGTGTTGGGGGCTCAGGTTTTGAGAGAGATGTGGCAATGGTGAGGGAGAGGGAGAGGGAGAGGAGAATGATGAGAAGTGGAAGTGGCTGTGGCGGTGGTCTCATGGTTCAGTGTGGTCAGAAACACATATGCTGATGTGCAGAACAAAGTGGCGTTAGAGAGAGAGGAAAGAGAGTGTGAGATATTTGAGTACAACCTTGGGTGGTTTTGGAACTGGGAGATGAGGTGCTTGAACTTGATTAGATTAAGGACCATGCTCTATGCAATGGCAGCATATAGTAATCATAATATATTGGAGATATTGGAGATAACAGAGTCACAGATAGGACACTAGGAGAAGCCTGTACTGTGACAGTTGGACTTGGATGTGCATTTGTTCTGCCTTGATTTGGAGATATTTACATCATTTCATTATTATTATTATTATTATTATTATTATTATTTTAAAAAAGAACAACGGTCAAAATAGGAGGAAGAATAAGATGTCCATCGATTTGTTAATATAGCCAGAATGAACTAAAATATATATGGTTTGGTAATGTTCGTGGCCAAGTCTATTCAGGGTTTGTTACTTTGTTTTCTCCCTTTTTCACTTTTACGAAACAAACGCTACTGTTCCAATTAGTTTATAATAGTCATAATATTTGTGAATCAATAGAGTTGTTTAGCCTAAAAAGTGCATTGCATAGCATAATAGTTAGCTGGTTCAAAAGGCACCTTGCTAGTGGATGAGAACGGGCCACAAACACTTACCATACCAATCAGTAATTAGTAATTACCATGCATGTCAATATGTAAGATAATATAGTTAATTTCTGATACAAAAGAGCATTGAAGCAAACAAACTGGAGCACCATCAATAATGATGATAATATGGATGGAGCATACTGGGATTCAACACAACAGATTGAGTAGCAGTACCATGTCTATTAGGGGTGTACAAGGTACAAGTCAGGTTGGACAAAATTTGACTCCCATCCGATTTTTATACTGGGTCAATTTTTGAGACCCGAGCCCAACTCGATAGTGACAACTATATCCCGAGTCGTATTAAGTCAACCCGACACTCGAATAATATATGAGAATTCGGTATTATACATAGTAAAGTTATAAAATTTTACAAATAAGAAATAAAATTTTAGAGATATTTTACGATATAGGTTTCAAGATAAACATATAAATTTAAAAAAAAATCAAGTCATGTAAAATATATTACTTGAACTTTAAAATTTTATAATTTTTTAAAATTTATTATAAAAATATATATCTTTTAAGGAATTATTTGACTTCGGTTCGGGTCAGGCTAACCCGATATATAACCCGAATCCGGTTCAAAAAGCATATAGGGTCAAATTTTAAGACCCAAACCCGTCCCGATGAGTTTCGGGCCGGACCAAATTGATAGGTTAGGACGAATCATGAACACCCATAGAGTCTACCAGGGCAATCCCATTCTTCAGCACCATATTCTTTGGGTCTACGGTGTAAATAAAGCTTTTAGGAAAGGTAATGTAAGCACTTATGTAGTTGTAGCTGGATATGTGAGTAACTAAGAAGAGATTTGGAAAGGACAAAAATGTAAATAAGGCCTAAACTGTATATAGAAAGGTATATAACCTATCATTAGTCATTGCTAATTTAGCTGATGCTTCTTATGTATTTTTGGTAAATGAAATAATTGATTTTTTAGTGGAAAGTGTTGAACAATAAGACTTTTATCATTGGTTATAGTGTGACATTATTTGTACTTTCTATACGAATGAGTAATTTTATTTTATTTTTTTCTAATAGTAATTTTCATTTGATTACAAAACCTTAAAATTTTTACAGTCTCTTTGAAAAAAAATATATTGTCTTTTTAAAACCAAATTCACATCCACCTCTTTTCTTTTTTATGGTCATAATTCACATCCTTCGCTTAAAACTTAAAAGCTAAGTTTTACTTAATGCCTCAACCGATATCTTAATAACACATCTAACAAAACTCCCGTTTTAAATTTAATGTTAGGTCTAGTCCAAATATTTATAAATATGGTAGGTGTTCAACTGCATTGGACGTGGGCACGTGGCACGACCCCAAAAAAACCAGCGAGAGAGAGAGAGCTGGCATTAAACGTGAGGTCCAGCCCTTTCTCCTTGGGGTTTCCCTATGCCCCTTTTGGTTCTTTCGGTCCAACCCCTTATGGCTCTCTCTTTAAACTAATTGCTCTGGAGATTAATGACTTGACTTCGCTGGAATGTCAACAACAAGGATTTAACTCATACAAAAAGGAAAACAGAAAAAGAAAAAGTAGCAGTCGATTCTTAATTTGAGTTTTGTTCTTTTTTTTTTTAAAGAAATCCTCCCAATGCACGTCAATACTGTGAATGTGTGACATTTTTAATTTGTAATTGATGTTTTTCCATCTCTTGTCTAGAATTGTCTGTGGACCGCACATGCAAAAACTTTGTCATAACTCTAAAAGTAGAGATTAGAGTATCCACTTTTTTAATGGCATGTTTAGTTCCCCCCCCCCCCCCCCGGTAATGTTTATGAAAAAGATCCCCAATTTTTTCTTAAGAACCCATGATTCCATGTTAAGATAGTTGCGTATTGAGAGTTCTTTTAGTTTTTCTTTCATTGATCGTGATTATGTGACATGAACAGAATAATTCTGACTCAAACAAAAATAGATTGCATGTAGCCAGGTTGGATGAATGCAACGTTTATTATTAGATAATGGCTTACAAACTACTTTAATTAATGTTTTGTTTAGTGAAAGTGAATGGAATTGAATACATGATAGGTGAATGAGCTGCTTGTTTTTGTATGACTGCAATTCACAATGACCAATTAACAAAAGAGTATTTATCGTTTTGATGATGAGTGTCACCAACTGAGTTTGATCATGCATGATAGCTAGAGTTTGTTCAAACAGAAGTGATTTGGGACTGAGATGAATCGAGTAGGTAGTATCAATGAGATTAATCAGTCAAATTATGCCAAATCTAGTTTGAGCAAGTTAGCTTATATCAAATGTAGATATATTTTGGTTAAAACAATAATTTTAATAATTAGACCATGCTAGTGGTTGTGAATGGAATATATATATATATATATATATATATATATATATATATATATATATATATATATATATATTCATGAAATTTAGGGTGAGAGGACGGCATCTCAGTCCAAGATAGGAAAAGCCTCTGGACTCAGAAAGTATTTACAGAGAAACTTACATATACCTTACCCTAAAAACATGAGTGGAGATTCAAATATGCGACTTGTCAGATACAAACCCTGTTATGTTCAATTCGACCAACCCCTTGGGATTGTTGTAAATGGAATATGGGATTGGAGGCTTCCTCGTTGATAAATACTGAAGTAGACCCTAAAACAAATTTGTTATGCATATTTCAGTTTGATTGTTGTAATTTAAAAATTTTGAAAAATGTAAGCCGTTAAGAAGGTTGTTATTTTCGCAGGCTTTAATTTTTCTATTGAGTTTGACGGATGTCAGGTTATAACGGAAAATGGAAAAATAGTAACCTCAAAAGGATTACAGTCATCTTATTGTGCCCATTAATAAAATTTGCTGTAGTTGGAATTTTTTTCGAACTAATTACTTAGGAGCTTTTCCTTCGGGTAGCAGTAATCTTTTGTGTTTAATTGTTGTGATTAAATTTTTATTTTTTTATATTTTAATAAATTGAGTTTATGAAACACATTGCATAATCTTAACTATAAATAACTGCACTGCATCAATATTTTTCAATTTTATAAAGATATCTGAGAAATCTCTTATTTAGAATGATTTTATAAAAAAAAATGGAGGGAATAAACGCTAAACTTGATATTATAAACTAGCGCCAACTAATAACCCTGTTTACTTCGTCAAACATACATTAGACATGCCTTCTCGGTGTCTCAATTTTGCGGAACAATTTGGAGCCAGCCATCTGTTGCCTTATCGCCATGAGGAGTTTGCACTCAGATTAGCAGAGTTTGTTACGTAAATAAAACGAATAAAATTGTATATTATATATATACCCCGAACTGAAAATAATTACATGAATGTCCTATTTTTTATTATATGAAAATCGATCTAACTCGATCTTTGTGTGAAAACATCCAGCCATACAAGCATTTCTCCAAAAATCGACTTAAATCGCTTTCCCCAAATCGATTCAAGCCGATTACTAACACAGACTGACACATCTTTGACAACTACAGTAATAAACTTGAATCGATTTGAGAAATGCACAAAAATCAATTTGAATAGATTTTTAATATCGATGTAAATCGATTTTTCATACATAGTGACACATCCCTGACAGCAATAGTAATCGACTTGAATCGATTTGAGAAATCCACTAAAATCGATTTGAATAGATTTTTAATATACTTAAATCGATTTTGGATACACATTAAACCGTCTCTAATAGCCACACTAATTGATTTGAATCAATTTAATGGAGTAACAATAATCTATTTGAGTCGATATAATAGATTGAACGGTGAGGTCTGGTATATAGCTCGGGCATTCTGTACCATGCTCAGGACTGTAGTAGTGCCACACACCCTCCAATATCATTCACATTGTATTTAACACCACGACATAAAGAGCGATACAGTGCTCCAAGTACAGCGGACCCCTAGCTATATTGCTCTGTCTCTGTAAAGTTCTCCAAGAGCGGGAGCCACTTCAAATGAACCCTGGACCCTGACTTATCCGGGAACATGAACCCACCAAGTAGAATCATAATATATGCCCTAGTAATTGTCACAACATCCTAAAGCGTAATTGTCGCAATAGTTAATAGTCAATTATCATGCATGATAACTAACTATTAACTCTTGTCGTAATTGTCGTAATATTACAATATAATAAAAATCAGATTTTACACTTCCAACTAATAAAAATTCAAAATAGTGTCAAATCATGCTAGATAACTAACTATTAACTATTGTGACAGTTACACTTCAGGATGTTGTGACAATTACGCTTCAGGATGTTGCATTGTAGCTAGGGTTACACGTGATGGATAGGCTGTTAGCAAGTACATTGTTGGTTCATGGGAGAATTATTATAAGGGTCGCAATATATGGACATTATGTCAGGAGTTGCTTGGTACAGTGCCACCACAGGAGCACATCTTGGAATTCACTGTGGACCTACCTTGGTTCACAATCATATTTCGTAATTTGAGATATAGTTATCCAGTATACTAGGGTGTATATTATGATTCTACTTGGTGGGTTCCTACTCCTAGATAAGTTAGGGTCCAGGATTCATTTGAAGTGGCTCACCCTCTTGGAGAACTTTGCGGAGATAGGGCAATATAGCTGGGGTCCGCTATCCTTGGAGGGTGGCTCACCCTCGTGGTGTTAAGTACAACATGACCAAGATTGGAGGGTGTATGGCACTACACAGTCTTGGGCATGGTACAGAATGCCCGAGCTATATATCGGACATCTTCGTCCAATCTGTTACATCGACTCAAACAGATTACCGTTGCTCTATTAAATCGATTACTGTGGCTGTACGTGTCAGTGTGTGCCCAAAATCGGTTTAAGTATATTAAAAATCTATTTAAATCGATTTTAGTGGATTTCTCAAATTGATTCAAGTCGATTATTGTAGCTGTCAAATATGTGCCACTGTGTATGAAAAATTGGTTGAAGTCGATATTAAAAATCTATTCAAATTGATTTTGTGCATTTCTCAAACCGATTCAAGTTGATTACTGTAGCTGTCAGTGTGTGTTAGTAATCAAATTGAATCGATTTGGGCAAAGTCATTTAAGTTGATTTTTGGAAAAATGCTTGTATGGCTAGATGTTTTCACACAGACGAGTTAAATCGATTTGCATATAATAAAAAATAGGACATTCATGTAATTCTTTTCAATTCCAAGCATATATATATATATATATATATATATATATATATGTATGTATAATATAATTTTATTCATTTTATTTATGTAACAAACTCCATATCAGCACATGCACATGGATGATTTTTCTCTTTTATTATTATTATTATTATTATTTTGCTTTATTTTGTACTTTGGATAAGGATATTGACCTGTACAATATCAGCTATTATCATAATGATAAGTGAATGACATTGACATCAATATTTAAAACATGCTTTGGAAGTTTCGTTCTCTGGTTCTGTGAGATAAAAAGGTAGCCAAATTATTACAAGATTAATTTTAATACAATCATAAAGTAAAACTTTTTAATACAACTATCTAACCATAACTTGTTACGGTATAAGAAGTTTCACTCTCATTTTAGCATATCAAAAATCATGCATATAAGAGGATTTTAATTTTTATATATTGATATTATAATCAAATTATCTCATTTGTATAATTTTTTAAATAATGAGTGTGAGACTTAATTATTTTTATTGATATGATCATATATAATTAAATGGTATTATCAGTTATAGAAGTTAAACTCTTAAATTAAATCTAATTATTATTTTTCCTCAATTGAAATATTTAATTATTACTCTTCTAACTTAAGCCCCTTAACAACTCATGAACTATTCAATCTTGGTTTTTGTTGTTGTTCAAATTCTAAGTAAACTATTAGGTACCTGTCTTAATTTCTTAGCCCAAACCAGCGAAAAGCATGGAAATTCTCATTTGTCAGAGAATATATGCAGGGAATAGGGATAATGATATGTCAACTAACGAGGGGTAACATCATTACTACCCAACGGTATAGAGCAAGTAACAAAGAAGATGGATAGCACTTGCATGTCAATCTTTATTTTCACCCTATCATTTCAATTTCTATATGGAAAGAAAAATCACTATTCTTACATTGATATCAGCCAATGCTTGCTTTTTACATAGGAAATTTGGTCCAATGTATGGAAAAGGAGAAAAAAAATAACACTGATTTTCCAACCTCACTTGAAAATGCTTACACATTTCAACCAAGAACTAATAATGCTTATGACTTGCACACGCTGAGGATCATCAAATCATCATCCATATCTTTCACATATAGTCAAAACTGTTTGGTAAGCATGGTTGTTGTGACTTTAACAATCTATAGAAATGCAACTCTGGGAGAGGGATGAACTATCAGCTTTGCTCACAAATGGGTTAATCTTGACCCAAACAAGTGAGAACACTGAGGCCAAAAGCACTGACCACAGAATAACAATGGTTGGTGTACGGTTTTGGCGACCCATGAGACCCTTGAGGAATGGATAGAGGTGAAAAATGACCCAGAAGGCAAAGAAAACCTTCCCAAATAGTGGTCCCCAAGACTCATATCCTCCATTAAGTGCATCAGAGAACCCAGCAACAACACCAACCATGTTAACAATGATAAGGGACGTTGGAGGGATCAAGAGTGTAGTCCACTTGATAATGTATAGTTCGCCAAACTCTGTGTCATCAGCAGCTTTGGCTGTGACAGTGAAGTTTGTATCAACACCTGCCAACATCTTCAGGAACCCTTGGAAGACAGCAAACAGATGAGCTGAAACACCTCCAATCACCCAGAACTGCTCATTACGCCACAAAGCTTCAATGGTAACACCACTCCACCTCAGCTCCAGCACACTGGTCACTATGATGGAGAGGAAAAGTCCAAGAAAGAGGGCACTTGCAAGGTTGGAAAGCTGCATTAAATTAGCAAGAAAAATATGATGTATGGCATTAGTCTAATGGCCTTTCGTATACTGTTATATATTGATTTCTTGCTATGAATTGTTTTCTTTGGTTGTGCAGTTACATGATCGTTAATAGTTCATATGACATTTGGCGGATAATCCTTATTGATTCACTGAATTAATATGAAATGGACTAATTTCAATATACTATCACGTAAAAGACTATTACACAATCATCTAATCATGTATCATCACGTAATTAAAGTTCTTAACTATAGCAAAGATGAGAAGTCACACAAATGACGGTATGTGATTCAGTGACCATGTAAAACACTTTACGATGAGAGTACATCAAAATTAGTCTCATAAGAAATTTATCTTTAAACTATGTCATTGTCATAACTAAAGATGACGGAATTACCGTTGGTATGATAAATTTTCCTGAGAGGAGGCAAATTGCTGGCAAAGAACAATAAGCAACTAGAGGAAGGGATGTAAATGGGTAAACAATGGTGTTTATATAAGCCAGTCTCTGCAGCCATTTGAGACGACCTCCTGCAAACCCATACCAGAGAGGGCAGTGTCTACTAAAGAAAATTTCAACTGATCCAAGGGCCCAACGAAGAACTTGGTGCAACCTATCAGACAAGTTGATTGGTGCTGACCCTTTGAATGCAGGCCTTAAGGGCATGCAGTAAAGTGACCTCCATCCTCGGCAATGCATCTTGAACCCCGTTAAGATATCCTCAGTGACTGAGCCATAAATCCAGCCAATCTGAATAGACAAGAAGACATACTGGTTAATCAAACTATAAACAAGTCAAAATGTGAATATAATGGGGTCAGCTGGAATGAATTTGAATTGGCATAGGAACAGTAATGAAAACATCATCATTGGATTAAAGAAAAAAGGAATCCAAGATTCTTAAGATGGACTATATACAACTGGTAATGTGATTTGCCAGGGTTAATCTTGCATCGCACTTTAAACAAGAACATGAACATTTTAGGCTAACCTCTTTTCCCCACTCAGTCTTCTCTTCATATCCACAGCTAATTACATGAATGGCCTCCTTGATCAGCATTGAGGGATCTGCAGAGTCAGGAACCCCTCCATTCTCCATTAGTGTAGATTCGATAAAAACAGTGGACAAGCCAAATGTTTTCTCAAAGCTCATCTGTGAAATCAGCATTGACCTTTCATACTCATCATAATCTGCGAGAAAGAAAAGAAACCAGAAGAATATCGCTCACTGAAGATTCTGCTGTTTCTTAAGTATAACTGGTTGAAGAAAAATAACTCTGCTTACTTTCAATCTCCCTGAGATTAAAAATAGCAGCATCAAGTTCTTCCCTCTTTGCATCTCTATAAAGCTCTGAGACATCTTTTTTGGGCTTCTTTGAGGGGCAGCAACAGCAGGATGAAGATTTTGGTAAGCTGGGCATAGAAGGTGGACTGTAGCCATAAAGTGCTTGTCGGTTGAAAACACATCCAGTCCCCACATACATAGGTCCTTGAATGCCATCAAGTCCTTTCATGTTAACCTGAAAGGGATCAAAGTTGGGAACCACAGTAAGAGTTGTGCCCATGATTAACCTCAATACTTCATAGTGGTTAAAAAGTTATGCCACTGCATGCACAATGTAAATCACCATTTTAATATTGTTAACAATGAGACACTCTGGACATAAAAGCTGACAAATTCCAAGCGAGTTGGCCTCTATACTATCAATCACCAAAAAACAACACACAAAACCTAATCCTCTTTGATATAGTAAATAAGCAAAGCAATGCTGAGAATACTCCTTTCATACTTCTACCAGAGACTACAATATCTGTTGAGTACAGGTGATAAAACTGTTTGTTTTGATTTAAACTTACATCGAAGAAAACTGTGTTGCGATTTGCATATCGATCGCTGCGATCAATACCATCAAATCTCTGGGGGAACTGAACATAACACACATCTCTGCCGACTACTGGGTCCATCAGAAAACACATTGCTTCTCGAACAGCCTTGCTATTGTTGACATAATGATCACAATCAAGATTGAGAATGTAGGGAGCATTTGTGAGAACTGCAGACACCCTCACCTGTATAAATCCAAACAAGCATCAAGTGTTATAATATCTCAATGTTTCTATATAAAATATTAATCCAAAGTATATCCTTACCAATGCATTTTCTGCACCAGCCTTTTTGTGATGTTGGTAACCTGGCCTTTTCTCTCTGGAAACATACACCAGCCTGGGAAGTTCATAGCCTTCTATGTCATGGGCACCAGTGTGACCAAGGAAAACCTGGAAATAGTAAACAAAAATTTCGCTCGAAATTTCAGTTTTTGCAGGGAGGCAACCTGTGAGAAGCATATAGAAGTGTAGCATGTGCTTGTTCGAGTAATTGGTCTAGAGAACTAGTCTATCTTACTAACAGAGAAGGTTCCCACACAAAAAAGTTTTTTATACTATGTGATCAGAAATAAAAGTGTATTACCCCAAATGATTACAAGAACAACTAACTCGTATGAAGATGGATCATTCATTCTCTATAGAAGAAAAAGAAAGAAAAATCATTGGGGATTTGAGGAAACCAAGACAAAGGCTAAAGTTGGTGACAAGATAGAATAGATTAGTAAATTAAAAATGGTCAAATTGAAGCATATTATCTGTGCTGAAATGGTGTTGAATTACTTCTACATTCAGCAGATAACTAGCTCTTGTAAAGAAATTCATTAAAATACAGGACACTTTTAAACTGCCAGAACTACTCGGTCCTTCGGAATTCTGAAGCCGTTGCAGAAATCAGACTACGCCTATCAGCATTGAGATTTGATTAAACAAAAGATAAATGGATATACCTGAATCATGCCAGGGTGATCACGCGAGTTATTTCCGGGCCAAGATGTTCCATCTTGCATTGTCCATCCTTCTTCTGGTGTTTTCTGAGCCTTTGCTACCAAAGCATTGATTCTTACTTTAAACTCCTCATAGTCTCTCTGGCAGAAATGAAAGACAATCATGATTCATGAAGAGGTTTATCTATGATACTCAATTTGTCAAAAACAAGGCGGCGACTATGCTCAATTTTACCTTCATTGCTCGGCGTTCCTTCACGAAAGAAGGTTGTATCTTGTCCTTGAGGTAGTCAATCTTCTGAGAGAAGTAGAACTCAGGCGCTTGTGGTTCAATCGAATACTTTTTGCAAAATGGAACCCACTTTCTTGCAAAATCAGAAGTCTCCGCAAGGGATTCAAATGTCAGCATTGCAGCGCCATCATCTGACACATAACAGGATACTTTATCCACAGGGTAGTCCACAGCAAGAATAGAAAGCACCGTATTAGCTGTGATCAATGGTGGTTCTTTCAGAGGGTCAACCGTACTGACAAAGAAATCCACAGCAGCAAGCTGAGAGGGCTCACCCTCTCTATCATACCTGGCATGCCAATATAGAAGTCATGATTCAGCATCCAAAGTATAGATCAGTTTTCACATTTAACTTAGATGTTAATATATTGTATGCTATCCATTGATTTCATTTTTATGGATTACCTTTCTCAAATTCTGAACTGAGAAAGAAGCAAGTACTAAAACATATGTAATCTACTACAATATGATTTTTCAGCTCAAATCTTGAAGTGCAAGGAACAACATATCGAAATATTTTACAACTTTGTGTATTTACCTTGCAGACAGCCTGTCAATAAAAGTTTCCCTATTGATGGGAGACCATTTAGGGAACTGATCTAACACCCAGGAAAATGCAAACCAGATCTCACAGATGATAGATGTCAACCACAGACCATAAGCACTGTCAACAGGATTTGTAACTCGATAATGGAAGAAAAGACCCAAGATTATCAGCCGCATGACTATAACAGTTCTATATGGTGTGAGTTTTGTTTTTGAGACTGGAATAACAATTGAAAGTTGCTCAGCAGCAGCAGCTTCTGAAGGCCTGCAAAACATATCAGGATGTGGCCAAGGACATCAGAACAAATATATGGCAAAGTTTTTATATCACAGATTTTAAACCAATGGAACAAGGTCAACAAAACCCCAGATTGATGGTCTTACACGTACAACCAAATTATTTATAATAATTTGATGAAAAATCAACAATAACTGCTGTGTGTTATTCTTCACATCATCTGATTCTTTGTCCCTCATTAGGATGCTTAAGCATTTATATTAAGAATTCTCCCTATAACTATCAGACAGCACCACCTAGGACTAGGAAAGTGTGAAAATGCTCACAGGTATCAGAAATTAATCAAGGAAAGAAGTCATATTTCCAACCATATTTTCGTTTTAGTTTGTCTATATGATCTTTCTTATTTTCTGCGTCCAGTTCGATGCATCTAACGCAATTGATCTACTCCAACCTCTCTTCATTTTCATTAATTTTCCAAATATTTTCATTTTAAGATACACGTTTGAAAAGCTTCATTTCTGATTGAACTCACTGTATTTCTTCCATCTGCTGTTCTGGTGGAATTGGGGCCCCATTTTCAGGCTTAGGGGCATCCTTTTTCTTCTTCTTCTTTTTATCCTTTTCCTTCCAGCTCTCCACTCTATTTTTCCAGATAGGATTCCCAGATTCATCATTCAATTCTACAACAAAACCATGTTATGATTGTCAATGAGCATTTCTAAAGAGATTCAGCTTAAAAATGTAGGCTGGAGTGAGGCGTCTCATACTTACCACTATCCACTGTGGACACAGTACTGACATGTCTAGCATGGATTCCAACATCCTACACAAGGCAAGCAGTGGTTGTAAGTTACTAAGAGAAATGTGAATTGTGATCAACGCAACTACTGTATTACAAGACACCCTGTTGTCACTATAGATTCCTATTTTTCTCAAAAACTGAGGCTTTACTATGCAATGTTACTTGTAACGCTTAACTTATTACCTGAGAAATACTTAGCTCAGAAGCCATTGTGGACCGATTTCCAGAAACCTTGGTATCATCATTATCTTTTGCTCTATCTATGAAATATACAAAATAAAACAAAACTTAGGATATCTCACAATGTAAAGAAAAAGGGACTTGTGATGAATGGGAAAGAACATATGATGTTGATTGAGTAGTTAAATCAAAACGATGAATAGAGAAGTTAAAAATTGTCAGAAGATTTTTCTTGGCCTCCTTTTGATAAACTAAAACTATTATCTGCTACTTTGTTGAATGTGTTGAAATGTCAAAGTTCAGAATAACGTAGCATGACAATTAGCATATTGAACAGAATGAAATGAAAGCATATGATATATAATTATAAAATGTAGACTTTGGAGAGTTACCTTCATAGGGAGTGGCACATCTCAAGCATGCCTTGCGACCCTCATTAATTTCATAATCAAAACAAGCCTTGCAAATTGGGAAGTAACACTCATGACAAGCCACAAACACCTCCCCATTAGCATCAAGTCCCACTTGCTCCCCACAAGAGTTGCAAAACTGATGAACACTAGACTCCATCATTTTTTTGGTTTTTTTTTTGGTCCACCTTTATGTTCAAGGACTAAGGGCCAAAATGTTAGGATATATATCTATGACCCTTTGCTTCTTAGTCTATGCTCTGATGAGTTTCTACTTTATAATGTAAGACTCAAGCATAGATCTATCGAAGGTGGCATTTGGAAAGGCAAATTTGTATTAAAGGAAGTGGAGGGTGGGAAAAGGTGATGATGGTGGTAGGTTCATTTTCATAGGTTGGGGTGTTCATGTCATTGTGTAGCTCAAAAACAAAGGCACAAGCAAAGGCACATTCACAGACAGTGAGTGAGAGATGAATGAGAAGCAACTTCTGAATTTTGTTCATGTCAAGGAATATAGTTTTGAATTTATTGCGGGAAGTATAAGGAAGGCTTCGGTTGGACTAGGTACGTCTTTTAACTAACAACCCTTGAACTACAAGTTCACTGGCAACAAAAGAAATATTATTAAATAATAATAATAATAATAGGAACGTTTTTCGAATGAAGAAAGTTTGATGGCAACGCATTTAAGTGAAAAATAATAGATATGATAATTTTACTGTAATTCTCTTGAAAAAATAGTTATTAAGAAATGCTATATTTGGCCATTATTAATCCACGATGTTCTAAGATGCAAGCATATGTAACACGTGACATGGTTAAACGCAGGGTCATAGTTCAAGTTATACTTAAGCAGTTTCTTGGTTGCAAAGATTGCGAGATATTTTTGGTGTGTCTCAATAGAAATTTGGACCAATTGTATTTAGCGGAAAACAGAAACATCTGTAAAAAGTGAGTTCATGTGGTGAACAATTACGACTTCATACCATAAGAATGCAACTTCAAACGACCACATAGGGGTTGTACTCTCTCAATCAAATAATAATCAGTTTTATGTACAGTTTAATTAGTTTAAATATGCGTTTTAAAAAGGGAGAAAAAAAAACTATAGAGGTAGAGCCAATGGTGGATGGTTTATCTAATCGGATACGTAAAGTCCTAAGTTAAATTCCTGTTGGTATTCTGAAAGAAATTAAGCACCACATTACCATTGAAATTAAAGAAATGTGTATAGAGGAACAAATTTGACTTTCAATTGAAGAGTTGGCCTCAACGGATTATGATACCTGACCATTCATCTTATTATCCCTACCAAATTAAGCTTACATTTTTAGCATTTGCAACAGTTGGTTTCTGTGCTGCTAATTATCGAAACTCAAAAGGCACGTTCCTATTCTAAGTTGTTCTAACGTCGGATCATGTTTTGAATCATTGCTACCACAACTGTTTATATTCGCTATTTATCTTCCCAGTGTAGAATGTAGATAGTGGCCATGTTGTGCCCAAGTAAAGGTTCAATTTGACGATTTAAATTGTATGCATTTTTTATTTTAATCTTAAAATTAAGAAATTATCAATTTTATTTTTAAAATTATAAAATATATTCAAATTAATTCCTATAATAATATTCATGAAAACTTACTTTAATCACCAAAATAATTAATTTGAATTACTTTTGAAACTTTAGAAATTAAATTAATAATTTCTTTATTTCAAGAACGAAAATAAAATATACACATAATTTCAATAATAAATCTTTACTTTGTTTGTTCTGCTTAGAATCTTTTTCTTGGGTCAAACTGCTTCAGAAATTTGAATTATCAGAAAATGTAATCAATTTGGGCTCGTGTTTAGATATGGCAAAAACCATGAGTTTGTGCAGTGTTCACTAGTAATAACATTGTGTTTGCTGTTTTCCTTCTAAATGGAACGAATCACAACTGGTAGGTAATTGGAAATGAAAGAATAGGAAGGGAACAAAACTACCCCCATTTTTGTTTGAAAGATTTAATAAAGAAACGAACTGAAATTATGCAAGTGTTTAAAAGTTATATTATAAAGGAACGAAATTTTTAAATTATAACTTTTCAAATAGCCCTTTTAATAACTCTTTAATTTCAGTGTATAATTTTACGAATGTATAAAGAAGAACACAAATGTAAGATACTATTTTTTTTTTTTGTCAAGAAGAATACAAATGTAAGATACTAATTTTTTTTTTGTCTAAAAAGAACTTAACTCCCCTCAGTACACCCAAATCTTGAGGGAAGAGAGCTTTTGATGAAAAAGAAGAGGAAGCAGTCCACGAGTTGCTTTTACTTCCTCCGGCTATTAAAACTCTCTAAACATAAAAATATGTTGTTATTCTCATTACCTATCATCCAAACTACGCGTAAGTCGCCTCGAATGACAATGATTAAAAAGGAGGTAAGAAAGAGAAAAACACTACACATTATCATCATCGTCATTGGTCAGGATATCTTCACAAAAGTGGTTGCCAAAGTAACTTCAAAGCTTAGAAGAGAACAAGCGACGATGACATGAATCTCACACCATGCGAGTGAGCAAGTATAGGTCATCATTATCTTTGAAGCATGGGCACCCCATTTTTGCAAAAGTATCCATACCAAATATTTTTTGGGTATGGATACGCATCGAATACATTTAAATACGTATTCAATGACTGTTTTTTTTAAAAAAAGAAAAATTTGATGGCCCTGTTTTTGAAAAATAGACAAAAAAAAGAGTACGACGAAATATGATTAGGATACAAGTACCCAAGTCTAAGTCCATTAGTTAAATGAATTTTTAACTTTTTTGGAATTTTTTCTTTTTTTTTCCTTCCTTTTTCTAATTTCATTGAAGCATAACCTTGCCCTACATAAATTTATTTATTTATTTTAAAAAAAATAGAATATAATATTGAATAATTTTAACTTGTTTTACATTAAAATTTTTGTTTTCATCACACAAAATATATATATATATATATATATATTGAGATACCAGTACTTTACTTTTTCAAAATTTTCATACCATTTACCGTACCCACAACATAGATCATTACACGCTCCTGCAGAGGTCACGTAACCATAAGCTACAAGTTCCTCTATAGGTCACCAAACTATCTCTAGATACGAACAAGATCAAAACAGACAAAAATTATCAGTATTTGAATATATCTAGACGTGCTTGAGCATATTGCTCTCAAATTAAAAAAAGATGCCACAAAGGATTAAGTGGCATGTTAGAGCTCTTTACATAGTACCATGCCAACTATCACCAAATTACATGTCCCTTTTTCCCTCTATATATGAGTTCAGTATGATACCACAATGTCTAATTACAGCCTCAGTTGTGTCCCATGCAAATCTACAAAGCAATGTCACCTCAACAATTCCTGAAAATACAACTCCACAATTGATTCATCACCTATGTTAGTACACATATTACAGTAAGGGTTGTTTAGAGTGCTAAGAGCACCAATGCCAATTTCATAAGGATAGAAATTTATATATTAGGCCATGTTAAGGAAGCATTATGATCAGCTAGAAAATCAAAGAGAAGATTGATGCAACATATTTAGGCAGAGGGAAATACCGCAATGTCTGTTGAATTTACATCTATCCCAGCTTCCATAAGGCACCGAACAGTTTTGAATTTCCTATAACATCGTTCTGCTTCAGAATCAAGCCACAAATTCCAAAACAATGAAGCCTCCGGGTGCATTTGTTTCTCCGAATCCAACTTTTTCCCAAGACTTCTCCTAATGATCTGAAGCTAAAATGACTCAAAAATTATTTCAAATTTCAAAAAAAAAAATGTAGTCAGTTTCTAGTCACCCTCAGAGCAAAGTACCTGAGCAAATTCATCCCCTTTCTGAGCATCTGGATGACTGCTAGCCACAAAAGAAACCTGTCCGCTCTCGCCAAAAACTTTGGAAACACTGCTTCTTCCCCTATGATTCTGCACATAAAGCTGGTTTGGAATAGGCAGGGTCTCTATACTTGTCACTCCAAGTCCCTTGAATGTAGACATACACATCTCAGCTTCAACAGAAGTAAAGAATGTGCAGACAAGGGGAAAATAAAAGGGGCCAGCTGTGGTGCTGCCATGCATAAATTGCCTACTAGACATAGATTCAGACATACCTTGGGAAGCTCTGATGACCTATCAAGACAATTAGGACGGTCTGAGTGTGTTGAATCAAGGGATGGAATCCTTTGTTCTAGTTTTTTTGTGCTAAAAACATTCAGATTATTGATTATTTGCAAGATCATATCACAATCAGGTTCATAATTTGAATCTGCTCCGTCCATTTGGACAAGCAATTCTGAAAGAACATGCATTGCACTGACCATTATATGAACATCAGGTTTTGGAGATTCAATCAAAGACTTTGAAAATTCTTTGAGTGCTTCAAAAAGATCAGTAACAACACCAACTCCAGATGAAGATGGAGTAGGAGTTCGAGAATGACCCATTGCAGGGAAAACCCCACTTTTTGACCCACTAGCCCTGAGGTCTTCTTTAGTTCCCTTTACAAAGCCATCAGCCTCCACAACAGTTACAAGTTTTCCATTTGATGTTGAGCAATCCACTTTAGAAGAGGACTGAGTCATCATACAATGAGAATTTAGCAAAGGATCCACAGAACTACTTTTTGGATCATTAAGCACATTAAATGACTTTTCTCTTACACAGATGTTAGTAGAATGCTGAACATCAATTCCCCTATTCAATTCTATAGGGGATTCTGCCACAACAGTTTTCATGAGTAAGTCCTCTCCTGAAAACAAATCAGTAGCTACAGGGGCACTAGAGCTGGAAGACACAAAATCATCCTTGATGTATCCAATACCAGGAAAGAACTGAGGAGCCAGAGGATTTAAACTGTTATGTTTTTCTGTCACTTTCTCAACATGATGAAATTGTACAGACCCTGAAGTTTCTGATGAAGTTGGACTAATAGCCATGTTTCCTTTCCAACAAGGAGAATCCACATCAGAGTCACTGTCATCTCCTGTGTTCTTGGAAGATTGACTTTGAGGAATGTTTTCAGCAGAGGATGAATCAGTTGAAAACTTGAGTGGGGCAACCTTACAATTTGACAAAATAAATGAGCTAGATTCATCAGTTGTGTTTATTGTGCCTTTTGAATTTGATAGAATATCATTTACCCCAATCGTAGTAGTACTTTTCTTGAAAATACCATCAGACACTGCTAGACCGGGGTTCAACGCATCAACAGCCCAGTTACCTGTACATTTCATTCCATAATTTTCTCAATTAGCTATCCTATTTTTGTTCTTTCTTTTTTCACAAAAAAGAGTTATATGAAGCGTTGAACTACAACTCGTCACAAAGATTATAATAAAAATTCAACAACAGAATACTAGAGCTCAATCCTAAACCAGAGCAAGCTTTTGATGACCATCTGAACTGATTCTACTGGTTCACAGAAAAACCAATATATATTTGGGGAGCATAGCTAGAACAATAAAGATAAGGATTTAGCAATAAGTAAAACATTTCCTCAAATATGACAAAGTGAATATTTCTTCACTTTATAGTGGTAGAGAAATTTGAATTTACCGCTGTATGGGGACTGACACCCTCAATAATATAGTTAATCTTCTAAAACAGTTTTAAGAAGAAAACCATGTGCAATGAAGAGTCAAATATTGTTTTCAAAGTAAGGATGACGAATGTCCTTGAGAACATAGATCGAAACAAATTACTGAAATTAGTAACTTTCATGCCTTTCAAGTCCCAAAGTTATAGAAAGCAGTGATGCACAACTTTGTTGTCTTTCAAGAACCAAAATTTTAAAACGTAGTGACTCACAAAGGCCCAAGGAGAAAACTCCGTTTACTTCTCTAACCCTGCAGGATTGATAGTTATAATTTGCAGTTAAGTGAATATAAGTGATGTTGATTCTGAAGATAACTAAGCCTAACTAGTGGGTAGCATTTTGAGTGCACATAATTCGTCTCAATTCTTGGAGTACAGAACTGAAATACCAACTCTTCAAGCATTGCTTAAGAAATTGTGCGACCTATTTTATTTTCACCAAAAATAATGACTTCAAGATTCTCTTAAGAAATTTCCTTAGTTTACTATAGAGTCACACATGTTACTCAATTGTTAAACCTTATACATATAACTGCAAGTCAGCAACCTCAACACACAAAGCTCAAAGTCTTAGTAGATTCTAAATATGAAAAAGATAAGCAAACTAAAATAAGGCAATATCCTATTTTAATCCTCACTTTATGCAGCGAAAACCTTAATATGTTAGAAATCATAGCAAAACCGACTAAAGGTTAAATGTATCTAGAAGAAAGATACATTGCCTTAAAAGTAAGGGCTTGAAAATCATGAAGAAAAGAAAAGCATAATCAATACAATATACGATGAAGTAAAAACATAATGATAAGAATCAAACACTCACCCCAGTTCTTCACTTAAATCAAAGTTGCACGAGAGAAAAAGAAAAAGAAAAAAAAAGAATTACCATTTTGAAGCATGCTCCCATCATCAGCTGAACTGCCAACATCATCGCCTTTGCCAAACAAAATCTCATTCAAATCCACTCCCTTCTTCCTATAACTCTCCTCATTCCCATTAACACCAGTGCCATAGCCTAAACCACTCATGCTTGATGAGTAAGTGGGCATCGAGGGCCTTTCCAAAAGTTCAAAGTGTGAACATCTAAACCCATCAAAGTCACCATTTTTCCCGAATTCCGGAGAAGGGTACTGTTCAAAAAGTGATTTTTCCTTGTTCTGAGCAGAAGTGTCAACAGGCAAAGCTGTTTCAACAGGAACAGCTGCTACCTTAGAACCCAGGTTGCTTTTTCGAAAAGAATCAAGCAAAGAGCTAAAAGCGTCATCGCTACAGCCCAACGAAGGAACAGAAGGTTGCTGAGGTGAAAGCAAAGATGAACTCGAATTGGGTTGGTGTGTAGAACGGTTGAAAGTGAAGGGTTTGGCAAGTGGTGACAAACGTGTTGAGCTCAATGAGGCTGCTTTCTTACCCTGATGATCCATATTTGCTGGGTTTCTTCTTTGATCCTTTGGAGTTTGGAAGCAAATAACACTAACAACAACACTACCACCACCACACGCAACACACAACAAAGATCAAAAAGTCAAAGCTTGGTCAAAAAAAGTAGAGAAGGAAAAGGGAGTGATAATGGCATAGAAGAACACCGGGACGTAGTGGGAAAGAAGAGGATTAAGGGTACGCAAGATCAAGGAAGCTGAGTGAGGTGATTGACTTCGACTATTTCTGGCTTTTTTAAGGCTAGCTTCCTCGCTAAGTACCCTCGTAGTCGCAGGAGTCGGAGAAATGGGTTTCGTGGCGTGACTATTGTTGGTTGTTCTTGTTCTTGGGTTTTGTGCCTTATACTATTCTAGTAATCTCTTGGAATTTGTTGCTAACTGCAAATTAAATTCCCATCATGAATTCAAAAGCAGCAAGTATTTCTTCATCCATTTATCCCTTTTTGGTTTTCCAGTTGGGACTTGTGAGGTTTGGGAGTCTAAAATTTATTTTGGAGCTGAGAAAGGAAATTTTCACATAAGGAAGTGAAAATTTTATGTTCTCAATGCCAGAAATTCACTACAAAGTTTTGATGAAACTTACTTACTCTAGTAAGGACGTTGATCAGAAAAACTCATTTTATTTTTTGTTTGGTTATTCATCTGCTCTCTTTGTCAAATTGATTTTGGCATCTAAAATTAAGAGTACGTTTATTTTAAATTTTTTTAAAAAATATTATGAAAGTTAAATTTTATATATAATTAAAAAATTAAAAATTAATTTTTTTAGAAGCAATTAATTTTAACTTCTATAAAAAAACTGAAAACTAATTTTTTTTAATTTTAATTATTTTTTAAAAATTGTCTGAATATACGAAAAGTAACTTTTCTTACAAAAAAAAAAGTTATTATTTACCCAAATAATAAAAAACAAACGCACCCTAATTCTAGCTCAAAGCAATATAGAGTTGCTTTTGGGGATGGTTATCTAAAATGAACATCCATCAATAGTCTATATTACTTTTGAAATAAAATCTCCACAAAAAAAAAAATCATTTCACTTCAAAATTATTTTTAATCAAAATCAATTTTGTAAAAATTAATTTTATGAAAAACCAATTCACAAGCACAAAATCAAACATACCCTAAAGTCATAATATTTTCCCTCTTAAATAAATCGATTCACTGGAAGAAGTAGACTCCTGATCTTAATACTCCTATGTAAAACAATCAATATTTTTCCTCTCAATAAAATAATACTTGAAACTCATATACAAAAAATTTATCCTCTTATTTTAACCCTCAACCAAATATACCTGAAAATACTGCTTAGTGCTAAAAGGAAAGAAGGTGAAAGCCAACTTGAGAGCACATCTAAAATAAATAATTAAGTATATGTTTATTTTGAGGGAAAATTAGAGCAAAAACTTATAGAAGAAAGAAAACTTTCTAATTGTGCATTGTCTTTCTGCTTGATATTAGAGAAATCAGGAAGAGAGAATAATCACTTGCATATTGACAAGTTTCAGCATTTATATTAAATTTATTTTCATTTTAAAATATGCCAAAAATAAATTTTCTAATTTAAATATTAATTAAATTAAATTATTTTTTAATATTATTGTATAATTATATGTTTATTTTATTTATAAAAGGTGCTTCAAAATCAAATGAAAATAATATATTTATTTTTTAAAGTAAATCTCTAAATAGAGCCCTTACAATTTTCTTGTTAAACAACTTGTTCTCTACACACAAAAAAAAAAAAAAACTTACTTAGTCCCTAATAATACTAAACATCAGATATTCACTAGTCTTTAGATGAAAAATGTGATGAAAATGCAACATGACATGTGGGATTAATGAGTAGAAGGACAAATTAGTCTCTAACATTCACCTGTATCCCTAATTAATCCTTCGTGTCCATCATCTCCGTTGTCTCCACCTCCTCCTCTTTCCCCAACTCCTTCATCTCTCACACCCACCCAATCTTCATCTCCTCTTTTTGCATCGTGCCACCAAAATCAAGTTTCTTTAACCCCCAAGTTCTCTCATTTCCCAACATATTCTTGGAAAGTAAAATCCGATTCAATTTTATTTTTCTTTCAATTCCTTTCCTTTCATTTTCTTTTTTCTCTAATTTTTTCCTTTGCCAAACATACCAGTACACTAAAAGGATAGAAGGTGAAAGCCAACTTTAGAGCCTATCTAAAATAAATAACTAAGCATTTGTTTGTTTTAATTTGAAGAAAAATCTAAGAAGAAAATTATGGAGAAAAAAAAAATCCTAATCATGCATTTTCTCTCTCTGCTTGATATTAAAGAAAACAAATGTTAAGTGAGTCTCACCTCTATAGTTTGCCGCGCTTTGACGTCAAAAAAAGGGAAGAAAATGTTAAGTGAGACTCACCTCTATAGTTTGCCACAATTTGATGCCGAGAAAATGGAAGAAAATGAATTTATAACTCTTAACAAAGTTAAAATCACTCAAATATTGAAAAGTTCTAGTATTTATATTAAGAGTCCAATTTTTATATATTGATATCCAATCATGTATTACTATATCAATAAAAATAGTTAAATTTCATATATATTACTTAAAAAATATGCAAATGATATGATTTGATTAAATGAAAGTGTAAAAGGATTTTATACTGCTAATGCATAAAAAGTAAATTTTTATACTAAATTAATTTTTATTTTAAATAAAGTCAAAAATACATGTTTTAATAATAAATTAAATTAATTTATAATATTAATATATGATTATGTATTTATTTAAATTATAAGAAGTCTTTCAAAATCAAATGAAAATAAAATAAAATATTTAATTTTTTATTATGTCTTTTAAATATAATTCCTATTTTCTTTCTTCTCATTTTCTCCCCTCCTCATTTGCTTTCCTTCTATTTTCTTTTTTCTGGTTTTCTCTATAATCCAAATATAACATAACTAAATTAAACTCCAGCCTATGCAAACTTCTGAAAAATTTAACAGCATGAATTAAACTTTTGTCGAGAACTTAAGATGTAGCTAATTACCATAACTTTTGTCCGTATTACAATTCAATTATAATAATATTATTATACTATCAAATGTAACAATATGTTTTTTTTTAATAACATTTGGTTAAAGTACAATGGCAGAAGTTTTTTTATTTCTAATAACATGATCGGGAAAGTTAATTTCTTTTATTAATCCTAGGAGGGCAATACATTTTCTTTAGGGAGCCGTCTAACATGAGGATGGTAAACTTATCCTATAGGCCATGATGGTCCATATGGGTTATTGCAATTTTACAGTATTGTGAGGTATTTTGTGAATTCAGATAGAGATGATCACATAATTAGGAGGGATTCTGGGGTTGGGTTTCTATGTGAGTGACCATTATGGTCACCGAGACTGTTAATAAAATAAAATAGTTAAATGTCTTGTTACCCTTATTATTTTCTCTCACCCAAACTCCCCTTCCTCCTTTCTTCCCAACTTTCCCACCATCTCCCCTTCTCCATAAACATCACTTCCCCTCTCATTGGTGGCCACAGCCAACAAGGTCAAACTACAAAAGCAATACAAAGTTAACTCCTTGATTTAATTCCACATTCAACACAATACCTCATACACAATAAATATCGTTACAAAACCAAACATTCTCACTCATTTCAACTAGCTGCTACAACATTTCCAAATTGACACCAAAAAAATAATAATAAGAAGTTATGGTCATTCACTGCAACAAATAAGAAAGGCCTAAAAAGAATAAGAATCTTAAGTTTCACTTCCTCCATTACTACATCGGAAAATCATCAACTTTGTCATCCACTGGCATAGGATAACATCCAACTCCCTCAACCGCTTCAATTCCCATGGCAGTTCCATGGAATTCGCCAAGTGCAATTCAATTGGCGAAAGAATAGTGAAGAAGATCTGTAATCTCTTTACAACCACCCAAGATTCATCAAAATTGATGAAAAAGGTATCTAAAAAACTAGTTCTTCTTTGAAGCCACTGCAAATATCTATATGTGTCATACTAGTGAGAATGTCATAATTGTTGATCTTGACCAGATGAAGTTTGTTGCCATGATATAGCTAGTAGTGTGGATTGGGGGTTAGGGAAGGTCGGCAAAGGTTTTAATGGTTTTTGGAAAGGAAGAGATGATGGGGACAAATTGGGTAATGGCATTTTCAAGAAATATTAAGATATAAATTCATATTATTATAGAATTAATTTTCACAATAAAGAAGCTCTAATAACAACTAGGCATAGCGTGAAATCTGAATGGGTGAATTTCAGTGACCAATATTGGTCAAAGTTGGAGTTACACTTGTAAGGTTAAACTCTCACATTGATTGAGAATGGGCTAAGTGAGTAATATACATTATGAAATAATTCATAGATTCATTGCCTCAAGGTTTTATATCAAACATAACATTTGGCCCAATCTAGAAAATACCAACACCCTTGACCTTTATAAGGGTATTGAAGTAATCGCCTAAATCTTATATTTGAAATTATTAAATAAGAAATAAAATTGATTTGATTGGGAAATATATTTTTATGTTTGAAACATGTGTTTGGAATGATTAAAAATATAAATGAATTAATTTAATTTGTTTTTAAATTTTAAAATCAGTACATTTTCATTCAAATTCCACAAAAAAGTGAAAGGAGCCCAAAATCAAAAGAATGAATTTTCATAGAATTACAATTCATTCTTTTTAAAAATTTTCTAATTGCATGAAAATCATTTCCATTTTGTATGATTCCATACACTTAGATCAAAGTATGACCTAAATACTTTAGGTAAACAACTTATTTAAATACTTATAGAAAAGTAACTTTTGAAAAGTAACTTATGAATAAGTTATTTTATATTCAAATACATAATAATAAAAGTACTTATTTTTAGTATTTTAGAAAGTGTTTATTAATAAGTTAGATATTTTAACTTCTTAAATTAGCTAAAAAAATAAAAATATAACTTTTAACTTTAAGTTAAAAAAAGTCAAAAGTTACACATGCAAATAGATCTTTATAACTTCAGCACACTTCTTTCCTTTCCAGGAAAAAAAAAAAAGAGATAGCAACAAGGATTAATACAACACTATTAACCAAATATAAAAATATTTTTAAACCAAGAAAAATAATCGAAAAATATCTCACTAAATCTGAAAAATATATTTTACTACTTCAATTTGATTTAATAAAAATTATAATATTTAGCATTTTTAAAAAAAAAATCATATTTCACATTGAATAAGAAATATATTTTATCAAAGCTAAAATATTAATCTTCAATTAAGCATTTACTTAATATTACGCTTATTTGTAATAGAGATAACATCTAATATAATAATTAATAAATAATAATATAATAAGCCCTTAATGTGTCTATTATCTTGTATGTAATAACGTTTTTTGTTTTTTAATATTTTTAATATTATATCACGTTTTATATTATATGATACAACATTTTTCCTATCATCATTATAAATAATTTTAATCTTATATAAATATTTAGCAAATTTATGAATAAAACCAAAGTGAATTGATATTACAATTATTAATATTCATTCCCATTTTATTTAAACCATTAAAAAGTAATGATGATACTAAGTGAGAAGCTAAAAATGAAATCAAAATGTAATTTTATTAATTTTTAGTCTTTTCATTTTAGGGCACCTATACAATTTCCAAACTTACCAATAGCTTTGTAATACAAGCATACCAGCATTAGTGCCTACATTTCACGGACCATCATGGCCCACGGATCCTTTCTTTAGCTACAAATTGGCAGTGTTAGTTCCGAGGAGCAGCCCACAGAATCAACGTCAACAAATATTAAATCACTAAAATTGGACCAATGTTTTAAGGTTATCCAATTACGCACCATGAATAAATAAATGCTAAAAAAGAAAAAAACGATTTTATGAGATAAGAGCATAATGAATTGAATGATCATTTTGATCAGGAAGCAAAATACTAGAGAACAGAAGAAGTTTCTACACACTCCGCGCGTCCACTCAGTAATGACCCAGCGCGCCTCTTTCCTCCGGGTCACGACTCGTCCGAGTCACTCCGTGAAGACAAATTCAAACCAAATTACGAAACTCAGAATTCCCTAGTCGATTCCAAAGAAGGCACACGAAGCTCAAAAAAATCAAATTACTACTATCGAATTCACGCTCGTCCTTCCTTCCTAAACTTGCCTCCAATTCAAATTAAAAACAAAAACAAAAAAACAAAAGACAAAAAATTGTAGGATTTGTGAACAGAACATTAATTGTTACAGAAAACACCGAGAATTTACACAAGCTCAACGATGGAAGTACACGAACATCGAGAAGCAGCATCACTCACACTCACCAAAAAAAAAACAAAAAAAGCACAAAAACAAAATAAAATAAAATAAAATGAAGAAAAAGAAACTAATAGGCAGAGGCAGAGGAAGGCGTTTGAATCCTCCGTGAGTGAGAAGAAGCAAAAGGAAGGCTGTGGAGGATGAGGAAGCGAACACGCCGTGGGACAGGGGCGGAACGGAACACCTGCTCCACCACCCGAGCCAGCAACGCCGTGTACTCCTCCAGCACCTCCGCCACGATCGCCACCAGTATCATCCTCTCTCCAATCGAACACACTCTTGTTTATATGAATTCGGACCAATGAAGGGAAATGCTCTCTTTCTCTTTCTGTTGTGTCTCAGAGATTGATACGGACCGTATCCGTATGGATTTTAATATATAGCAGCGTAACAGGGTGACCGGTGTAGCCGGTATTCGCCAGTTTGCTCTTAATCTTACAATAACAGCGGCGCCACCGTTTATTTAAATAAATAATCTTTTAAGTGAGTGTCTCATTTTAAAAGATAAAGTAAAAAGATATTATTTTTAAATAAATAAAATTAAAATAAATTTTTTTTTATTCTATTAATTTAAAATTAAAATTACTCATTTTATCTCTTAAAATAAGATTCTTATTTTAAAAGATCTAAATTCATTTATTTGAGTCTCTCCCTGTCTTATCCGAAAGGTGGTAATGCTAGCCGGTTTCCAGTTATTAGACTTTTTGAGTTTTCAGTGTGCTCGTTTTGTGCTGTCCCTATTCTTTTCCCTAATCTTATCCTCTTCCCCCAACCTCTTTTATTTAGACCCTTTTTTATTTATGGGTTTTTGCTGATTACTGTTTTCAGGACACCATTTGAAAATAGTACGTGTTAATAATAAAAGTAAATTTTTAAATTTTTCAAGGTATTAAATGTATGAGAATAATCAAAATTTACTATTTTTATCTTCTTAGCTAATAGAGTGTTGGTTAGCAAAATCTTTTATTTATTGCTATTTTTGTGTGTTAGTTTTTTTTTTCAGAATTTTTTTTTATTGAGAGGTAGTGATGTGATGTCGTTGTTCGTTGTGCCACGTTGGCTGTTAATAATCCAACAATTATTTGACTTTATGATTTATAGTTTAGTTTATCTCGTGATTCATCATGATGGCCGGCTCCGTAGCGACTAAGCGAGGGTGCATTGCGCCTGCATATTGAATGAATTAATGTTTATTTTACTCTTGATCTATAATTATAATTTGTTTTAATATTTAACTTTTCAAATAAATTAAATTAATTTTTAATATTATAAAATATTAATTATATTAGTCTTTTAATTTACTTTTATTTATTATTTCATTAATTAAATAATAATAGATAACTTTATGTGATATATTGACATATTATTTATTTTTTAAAGTAAAATGAAGTTTAAAACAATTCATTTTAATATCTAATATTGCACAAAATATATTATTTTATGATTTAAAATGAAAATTTAAATGAATTATTTTATATAATTTTAGACATCAAAATAAATTATTTTAAATTTTATTATACTTTAAATAATATAAGATATGTCAAGATATCATTTAAAATTATCTATCATCATTTGATTGATAAAATATTAAATAAAAATAAATTTAGGGACTAAAATGACTTATATTTTATAGTATTAAGAACTAAATTGATTTATTTTAAAAGTTAAAGATAAAAATAATTTTTAAATATAAAGTTAAAAACTAAAATTCGCATTGACTCTTTGAATTGGTTGGGGGATTCTGGGTTTGTACGCATAATAACAATGTGTAAGAATTGCCAATGCGATTATGGCTTTCAAGAAAAATTTTAGAGCATTTTGTAAGCTGCCCTGGAATGCTTACATGTAGCTTTTTATAGATGGACAATGCTCGCGTATTACGATCTCATTAGCTTTTAGTTATGAGTAGCACTGTGATACCTATGGAGGTCAACACAGGTCAATTCTCGGTCAACACTAAAAACACAAACATGTTTGTATGTATTCTCATTTTTTGAAGGTATAAAAATTTCATGTTTTCATATTCTAAAGATAGAAAATTTTTCCATTCTCTATATGTATCTTTACTATCAAACATGTTTATGTTTTCAGTGTCTGTAGCTGAAATCCCTCCTAACTGAGCTTCGTGTACCAGCCACTATGCCTCCTACCACATACTGTGACAATCTCAGTGCAGTGATGCTCACAGCAAATCCAATACTCCATGGGTGCTCTAAACACTTCGAATTGGATCTTCACTTTGTGCGTGAGAAAGTTCAAGCAAGATAAATTCATATCAGCCATATTCCCTCTACAGAACAAACGGTTGACATCCTTACAAAAGCTACATCCACTACTCATTTTCCAACCAAACTCAAGGTAGAGCCTCTAGCTTCCATGAGTTTGCGAGGGGCTGTTAGGATCAGTAGCAAAGAGGCACGGTTAAGTTAGTTAGAGACTAATAGCTGGCAACAGCTATAGACACGTGCAAATTCAACCATTGTATCATCATATATAAACCTAGCTACAATGTAAAGAAATGTGTGTGATTTCATTCTTTCATTCAATACAATTTTCTTTCAGTGTGATTTTTCTCTGTTCTCTCTCTTTTGACAAAGTTCTGATAATTTCTATTTCAGTATCATTAATTAATGGTTACAGTGTCAAAATTACCATAGTCATTAATCACTCAAGGTACCTAAAAAATATCCTTTAGTTATTTATTACTAAAGCAACGCTACACGTGTTGCAGCAATCATGAACTAGTTTGGTACTGAAAAATGCAAGATATGTGCATCATTAGACATAATTTATTGATCGAATAAGACTTTCTGAACAATAAACAAAACAAACAACGACGATATTTCATATCATATACTCTTCATTTGTTTTTCAAGAAAAAAGTTTGTTGAAATAAAATTACTTCACTATGAAATCGGAGTATATCATGATATTCAGTAAAGATGTATAATATTATGAATAATCTTTCAGTGAATGAATAATAATGTATCAATAATATCTAAGAATAAAAATACCTGACTATGGATGAGTGAAAATCAAAACTCCGCTTAATATTTTCAATGAGTTTAATTTTTACGTAGAGTTTGAAATTTTTATTTGTACTCAATAAATCAGGTATTGTTATATTAATAAAAAAAATTAAATATCATATTCATTATTTTAAAAATTATTTAAATAAAATAATCAATCGGATAATCAATACCTTAAAATAATTCATTTTCAATTTGTGGTATATATAAAATTATAGATGTTTTTATCTATCAACTTAAATTTTTGAGATAAATAATTCATAATATGTATAATACTCCATCTTTAAGAGAGATGATTAGTGATAATTTGTTGCATTTTAATCTAGTCGGGTAAATTGTCGTTGACTAATTCACTTTTCTTTGACTAACACATTAATAGTAGGAGAGTGGCAACTCCTTTTCTTAATGGCTTTATTTATATATTTCAAAATTATTTTTAATTATGAGTTAAGAGATTTGTCACATTTTTATCTATTGTCACTCCTATATTTTAAATTATATTTCATAATTATGTTAATTAATATTAAATATAAAAATTAACTATTTTTAATTTATTCATTTTAAAATAATTTAAGCCTTTGAGGCAAACAAAGTAAGATAGGTGTTTATATCCATGTTTTGTGGTATTTAAAGAATTTTTGTTTTAATTTTTTGAGATTTTATTTCTTATATATTTTGCATATTAGGATTTTTTTTCAAAATTTTCAATTTTTTCCAATAAAAATATATTTTAAAAATTTGTCTATTATCATTTCAATATTCTAAAATTCAATTCAACAATCATATTAAATAAAAATACATTAACTAAACTTTCACGTTAGCGTAAAAACTATTCATTTTAATAAAAAGTTTAACCTGAATTAGATAATGTAATGAAATAAAAATTTAACTAACTTTTCAATTTTAATCAAATTAAAACTATAGCACTCATAAGCTATATCAACGTGCCGCTCCTGTATATTATAGTAGAGGTAAATTCCTCATGCTAGTAACAGTTGAAACAATTATTAGATTAAATAGTCTAACAGTGAATTTGTAAAAATAATAATAAGTAAAAAAATTAACAATAAAGCAATTACAAATCATAATTTCTTCCAAGTATAAAGTTTAACAAGTTAGCTTATTAAAAAAAACTAAATAACAAAACATTATAATAAAAATTATTTGGTTAATAACAACAAATTTTGAAATTATATTTTGTAATATTTATTTAATTATATAAACACTAGATGTTCAAAGATTTTATATGCAATGTATATTACATTCTTTTTTTAGTTACGTTATTTTTTTATTAACTCAAGTTTACGTCATTTCTATAATATAATGTTCAAATTCTAATGTTATTAAATTTTACTTAAAATAATTTTTAAAGAAACAATCAATATTATAATATCTAGATAATTATCATATAAAAAAGTTTAAATAAATAAGTTAATGTTTAGATCTAAATATATCAAAATGTTAATTATTAATACTTTAATAAGAAGGACATTTTAGAGAAATTAATTAAAAATTATTATAGATATAAGTGACAATATATTTGAGAATGACACAAGCTCCTCCTAATAGTAGCTGAGCATGGGAACGAGTACGACTGTACGAGTTCAAACACCAAACATTAATTACGTTACCAGGTTGCTGCGTGGTGATCCATATTTGCAATGCTGTCCCAAAAGAATCCCCCAGAAACTATGTAAGGTTTAATTAACAGAACCTTCACGCGAGCTGCATTTTCAGTTTGAGATCGATCTAGGCGGGACCTTCAATTATTGAGAAGAATATAATATTTTATTTGTAACTAACTATTTAGAATAATTTCAAAAACTATTCAGAATTATTATTTGCTTATAGAAATAGAATAAATACTCTGGGTAGTCCCTAAGAAAATTTTACTAGACAATTTAGTTCTCCAAAATCTGAAATTACACTTGCAATTCCACAAGATTTTAATAACAAGATATATTAATCCATGTATATATTTGATCATTTAAATACTAACTAAGTTGCACACATAACTTGTTAACACCATGTTAAGTGACACTTGTGTTATCTAAAATAAGAATAGAGCTTAAAATAATTTATTTTGGTGGCTCAAATTATACAAAATAAATTATTTAACTTTCCATTATAAGTCATAAAATGACTTATTTTATATAATTTTAAATACCAAATGAGTATAATATGTTTCAAATTGATATCTTTTTCTATGCATCCAATGTTTTGATGGCACATCATGATTATATTATATTACGTGTGTAAATTCACTAATGAATAATTAAGAAAAGACTAAAATATCTATTATTTTTAATTTTGAGACGGGAAGAGTAAATAGTTTGATATAAAAATTTTAGGGAACTAGGATGTTCACTCGTAGAAATATAAGCAATGACCTACGAGTGGGCCGCATTATTACTGGTTTAGTTCAGTTTGCGACGGATGTATTGAAGTCGCTCTTGCTGCTTCGCTTCCTTAATCGGTTACATGTGAGGCTTGTCCAGGCCATTCTGCGCATTAATGAACAAAAGGAAGAGTGTGTGTGTGTGTATATATATAAATGTTGCCAAATGTCTTGATATTCACTGAATTTGTATTTGATTGCTATTTAGCAAAACAATAGATATTATCGATGTTGTGAGAATCGGACTGGATCAATTCGTCGGACCAATTGAATGGGGAATTGGCTTACTGTCCGGTTCGAATTAGACCTGAAAATCACCTTATAAAAAATTATCCAAGAATCGCTGAAAATCACTTAAAAATCAGTAAACTGGACAAACCGATCTAACCTTTTTTTTAAAAAAAATACAAGATTGCAACATTTTGATTTTTTTTTTAAAAAAAAAAGCCTAAAATCTCATATTTACTAATTTTTTTCCTTTTCTAATATAGGAAGTAGTAACTTGAGAGATTTAATCCATATGAAAAATATTTATTTTGATTAAAAGATAAATTATGTTATATTCTATATAGATTTTGTCAATGCCTAATTTACTTTTTAGTTATTTCATATCATATATTTTATTTTATATTTTTATATATTTATGTAATGATTTAATTAATTTCTCAGTCTCTATAATTTTACTGAATTTTCAATTAGATCCCTACATTTTAAAAATTTTCAATTAGATTTCTATACTAAAAATAAAATTTTAATTGAGTCCCCAACCCATTATCCATTCCAAATACGTTGTAATTAACTGAATATTCTTCCGATATTCTTTTTCTATAATTTTATATTTAAAAAAAGAAACCCCCCTCCCTTCCCTTCCCCACCATCAACGCAACCGAACAACTACCCAATTCAATCTATAAACACATCACCCATGAGATAACACAATCAATAAGCAATCTCGCAAGTTTCCTTTCTGTTCCATTGGCCTGGAGACCATCTCTTGGTCTGAGCAATCGGATGACCAGCAGTTGGTCCGACTAATCATATTATAAAAAAGAAAAACTAAAAAGTGCCAAAAAAAAAAAGCCTAGAAAGGGTGGTTTGTTTGGGTGTGGGGGACGAAATGCAAAGGGGGTTGTGACAGAGAGCGTAGAGAGAGTGAGTGAGCAAAACGGTTTCTGTTGCACTTGAATTGAAATCAAAAGAAAAGAAAAGAACTAACACAGAGGCAGCCAACCACATAACTCTGTCCTTTTCTTCTTCTTCTTCTTATTTATTATCTATCTGTATTCTCTCTCAACACATTACATAATAGATGGAAGAGCAGCAAGGGCAAGGAGGAGGAGGAAGCAGTAAGCACAGCAACAGCAAAATTAACATTGCGAATAATAATGGGTACAGCAACTGCTTTGACACAACGAAGGCAGAGACAGTCATGTGGCTGATGAAGTATCCGCCTCTGGTGTCCCGCTCCCTCGGCGCCCTTCCCTCCGAGCCCTCCCGCCCCGTCACCAATATGAGAACTCCATTAGTTTTGACGACCAGGTGATGGTGTTATGATATTAGGGATTCAATTGAAAATTCAGTGAAACTATAGAGATTAACGGATTAATTAAACCTTATATAATTATATGTTTTATTATATATCGGATATATTTCGATTAGACCCCGATTAAACTGGTTGAACCTCTGAACTTCTAAACCTTTACCCCAATCGATTTAATATCCGGTCTGATTTTCAGAATCTTTTATATTCCTAGTATTAAAGAGGTATATATTATTAATATTAAGAAATTTGTGTATCACCTATCAATTATCTATTATTATATTTGTGAATTTTAAAATTATTGTGAGAATTAAATAATATTTTTAATATAACGCATGGATATATAACAATCAAATAACCATTAAAAAGTAGCTTTATTTCATGCATTAAATTGAAATAAACCCAAAAAAAAAAGAGCTGGATGCAAGTGGCCCCTATGCTTCATGATGGAACTCTGATGGGTTGTGACTTGTGACTTGTATACATGTTATATGCTAGTTGTCATCAACGACTGCTTTTTTCCATATATTTATAAGTAATATTATAAAAATAATAAAATTATATTATAAATATATAATATATATTTTATTATTATTAAATATATTAAATAATATTTATTTATTTATAATATCAAATAATAATAAGATATATGAAATATATTTATTATTTAATTTTATTATTTTCTTAATATTATTTTACAATTAGGTTGTTGAGTGTTGACACGCACCGAATATGGGAGGTAAATCATTTGGTTGAAATTGCCTCAACGGTACCAAATGAGGCTCTGCACTCACCAAAATGGATTCTATCTTTGTCGTGTCACTATCACTATAATTGATATTATTAAATAATAAAAAATATTACTACTTAACAATATATCACGTCAATCTTTAAATAAATCGTGAATCTTATTTAACTTGAATCTTATATTTTATTTAAGAATAGATGAGAATGTATTGATACATTATCTCATAAATTATGAGTATAAATAATATTATTTTTGAATTATATTGAGATTAATTTTTTCTATGTAGCTAAAGTGTTAAATCTTTTTATATTACCATCCAATCATATATTACTTATTAATAAAAATAATTAAATCCCATACTTATTATTTAAAATATTATATAAATAAAATAATTTAATTAAATGACAACATCAATATATAAAAATTAAATTGGACAACATATTACCACTATCAAATTTTGTCAAGGGAAAAAACTGGTGAAATGTACTGAACAAATGGACGGATTTGATGAATATTCGAAAACAAACTTGAGATTTTTTATATTTAGCTCCGTGTTGATGTAAGACAGAAAACAAATTAAGAAGATAGATGATTGAGTTAAACACCCTTATTAATATGATAATATATAAGTGAATATTTATATAATTATTTTTACATGTATACTAAATCAAAATTAAATTTAATAACTTATTATTGTTTTGAATTAATTTTAGACTTTTTTTACATGATTAATGCTTAGATTTCAAAAATTACTTTAAAGAGTTTCTACATTAATTCAACAGCTACCGTATGAAGCTTTAGAGAACCAAAGACTACCATGCCCCATCCGATCAGGACAGGTCAAGAATAATAAGAAAGCTACTATGTTATTCCTTCGGCTAAGTAGCTGCTCATGACAAGTTGGGTTTGAGTCACTAAATTTGATCCGGTATAATTATTGGGTCAAGTTTTGGATTAGCTCAAATTAGTCCAAAATCAACAAATTCTTTTGGAGTTATATTTTATGTTATAATAACTACTGTTACATCATAAGATTTTATATTTTAATTTATATATTTTAGATAATTTAATATTATTTTTATAGTCATATAATTTATTTCAAAATATATATTGAAAAAATATTTATTAAATTTATTTCTTACTTATAAAATTTTATAATTCTATATGCTAGTCAAAAGTTAGATTGATTTAGTCATTAATCAAATAATTATCGAATCAGGTGTAAACTCTAAAAATCTAACCAGTCTAAGAATGAGAGTAGATTTAAATTTGGTCCAATGCATCCTCTGTACACTCTACGATTAAGTATATGTTAGGTTTCTTATGTTACAACCAAAAAAAAAAAAATCTGATGTGGTTAAATTTTTGTTTCTTTATCATGAGCTAGCTAATCACGGGTGTATTTTGTCCTTTTATGAAAGATCAACGCATTAGTCTCTTTGATGAGTTAACAAAGGCTCAATTTTTTGTGAAAGGTGGAACTGTATAAGGGATTATTCAGAGTCAAGGAAATATTATTTGTATTTATAATAAATCAGACACTATATTAGCATATTTTGATATATTTTTGAATAGAATGAGATCTTTATTTAGTTTGGATCCTATATCTTATCTAAAGAAAAAAATAAGTGTATTGATATGATATTATACATATTATAAGTATAAATAATACTATTAAAACCAACGAAACATAAAGAAAGAAGAAGAAGAAGAGGGGACTAAGAAAAATGGAGCTAGCTAATCCCATACGCCAGCAATCCCAAACATCCAAACTGTGTGCCTAGAAGGTTTCAGATTATTTACCGCAAACCAACGTAGGGAAGTAGACATCACACCAGCAATGGCATCATTCCAAGTGTCCGGATCCACTGGGAATGATAAAATTACACATGTACATCGACAGGGAGATGATACTAATAAAAAAAAAAAAATTGATAGGGAGATGATGTGGACCCCATACAGCATGGCTTCTTAGTCCCAAAATATCTTAGATATTTCAATTATCATTAAATATACATTTAGCAATAAAATTTATATTAAGATTATACTCTTCGAATAATTTTTTTTCATAATGACTGGGACTGGATCATTATCTAATTAAGATTATTAAAAAGGAATTAGACTATTAGGATAATAACTGAAAAAGGACAAATCATAGGAATTAAAGAGACTAGTGGCCTTTGCACGTCCTTAGCGAAGAAGGTATCAATGCCTAAAGAATAAAGAGACTCCTTGATCAAAATTAGCTAATCTGGGAACTCTGAGCATTATATGTGACTTAGCAAGTTGAGTGAAGCAGCCCCTGAGGTACCTTAGACCTCTAATCATGTTACCTCACCTCAGATACATCAATCATTCCACCCTTAAATGACTAATGCGATAATAGAACTCAGGTTCCTTTACTTATTCAAAAGTCCTAATCCCTTTTGCATTACCTCCTCGGACGAAGTAAAGTTCAATTAAAATCCTTATTGTAAGAGAGACATGGGTGAGTGTCAAAATCAACTGGTCCACACACTTGGAACCAGACAGTGAAAGGCTCAATGCAAATTTCAAACAGGTAAGCCAGCCCCGATACAGATGTTAATTAGTGGGGCAGGCCCACATCTTGTTTGGAAAAGTAATGCTCTTTGTCATATAATTGCTCAATACTAAATGTAACGTCTCTCATGTAAATATATAGGATACTTTTCATTTTGGTACACTTATATACCTCAATATCTAACCACCGCTCGCATTTATATACCATGTATATGGTATATTAACACATACTGTGTTCCAATAAGATTTGTTACTTCGAAATATGCGGCTTACCTATCACCGCAAGCAGCACGCCCTTTTTTTTTCTTCTCTTTTCCACAGTCAAATCACGGTAACATTGCTCATTGAATAATATGAAGGCGAGATATAAGCAGAGACAAATGGTAAAAAGGTTGCTGTCAAAGTTCCTTGTTTTACACTTTTGCCCAAAACAGGCTGTTGATTAATTTGGGTTGGTTTTGAATGATAATGACTTGACAATGGGGAATTGCTTTGACTGTGGTTCCTGCTAGCTGGAGTTAATTAGTGGCATTCACAATCTTTTGGACCAAAAATAACGTCAATTTGCTCTCTAATTCTCCTATTACAGTGAAGGCAGAGATTCTTTCCTTTGCAAATGATTATCACAGAAAGAAAAGAAACACGCATGTGAGTCACACAACTGACACAAGCATGAGAAGTTAACCCATCATCAAGCAATCCTTCTTTGTCTTTTTTCTGCTGAAGATCCTTTTATTAACATCCAAGTCATTCCATCCACTTTATTCCCACATAGAATTTTAACACCACCACCTTCATCAGCTCGTGTGTTATGTATATAAACACACCAACTTCACTTCGATTCAATTATCACTTTTGTCATTGAGTGAAAAGTCTCATTCGTTCATTCATTCAATTCAGCCTCATATCATGCCCTCAGAGTCAGCGAAGCCAAACCAGTCTTCTCATTCTTCTGAAGGAGACAGAGACAGGCACAAGCAACTTGACAGGGAAATCAGGGAGATGGTGTCAGCCATAACACACCGTGTCACTGATTTTCACAAACCAGGCTCAACCCAGCATTTGGAGGACGACGATGAACACGGTGTGAGGATCATCACCCTTGCAGGAACCAACGATGGAGCCACACTGAGGAGCGAGTTGGATGATAAAACAGGCAGAACATCTCCTCATCATCACAATGCTGCAGAGACTGAACCTCTGAGCACTTTCGTTAACAGCAACTTCCAAGCCATAAACAACTCGATAATGCTTGGGGGTAGTTACCATGCCAATGACCCTGGTGTTCACTTGGATATCTCGGATTTTTCCGAGCCTTCTCAGAGCTACCATAAGGCTGAGAAGAAGCACGGGAAGAAGGCAAAGAAGAAAGAGGAAGAAGCTTCCAAAAGTGAGCATCAATCTGATCATTCTGATTCAGGGTGCTAATTTAAGTAATTAAGCAGAACAATATCTGATGGACTGCCAAAGAATAATTATGCAAACTACCTACACCGTTTGTGAGAAGTGGAACTTGTTTTGTGTCAAGCGTTAAACCACCGGTTAATCTTTTATATGGTGGTGTATGCGTATGTTTTTTTATTTTTTTTATTTTTTGCTTTGTGTTCGTTCTTTTTGTGCGGTGTTAATTAATCAATGGGAGAATTGGTTAATTATCATTATAAGCAAAATTGTAATCTCCATGGTAAGAACATACAAACACCGCTTCGTTGAGCTCTGAGTTTGGTATCCGAGTGAACAAAGCAACTTGCTTGCAATAACGGCTGATTTACCCTGTTGTATAATAAACTTCCATTGCATTTGCTGGAATTCGGCAATCATAACTCTAAATACTCTTATTTTGACCGGGGAGCATTTGTTTTTCTCCGTCGATTATCCTTTTGCATTGTGCAAAAACAGATTTTTGTTTTTATATACTTTGCCAATAACGTAATAATATGAGAAAAAATTTCATGGATTGACATATAAAATTACATGTAAATCTAACCCATCCAAACATCTTTCTTGTTTTTACTCCATATAATAGGTATGTTTGATCTTGATCGGAGAATGAAAGTGAGGCAAAAAATTTTCACCCTATTTTTATCTCTGGTCAAGTACTCCCTTGTGTAAAGTATTAGCATTGTCATCTGGTCATAAAGTATAATATGTAATTTCGTGGTTAGAGTTAATATCCACGTTTGTGAGCTCTACGCCCTAAAAGGATTATTCATTGCTTCCGATAGTAGATACCTTTATTTCATTAAAAAAAAGAGTATAATATGTACGACTTTTTGAGTGATCATCATAAGATAATAACTTGACAATACATAATTGAGTATTTGTATAAAAATTTGTTTTTACATGTTGCATCAAAATTAAATTCTTCATTAAAAAAAAGAGATTGATTTTGGCACAGCTTTAGTGTAAAGTATATTGCATTGTCATCATTTTTTTTAATGAATTATTATCCAAACATAAAGTATAATTTGTAGAACTTTGGAGATAATTGCAGTAAGAGTCAACTATTTTGAATGAATCGAGAAAAATTTACTTTTCTTACTTTCTTAACCTTCCAAGGTTATTCGTCAGAAACTTTTTTAAATAAATATAATAATTTAAATTTAGATGATAATATATAATAGGAAAATGCTAGTGTGTTAGAATCTTTGCTTGAATTTGTTGATATTGCCTACACCTGTGAAGGAATTGCCACCGTTCAAAAAATGACCCCCTTGATGAGTTAAAGGTATGTCCTCATTATACGTGCTATGCCTAATTGCCCATACTTATCTTGGGTTGCAGAAATTTGACATTAGCGACATGTAAAATATGGTTAAGTAATTACTTACAAAAGTTGCCGTGTGGATCCTGGCAACTTAAAAAATTTGGATTTGGATTAGCCATTTCGGTTTACTATTTTGTTTCCTTTCCTTTTTTGGGTATAGCAGATGATATAAGTAACTGTTGATCTTATGCAATCAATAACACTTATTTTGTATGAGGTTCATACTATATATTTCTTCTTGTTGGATTAACGCGTGTATGGATGCATAAAAAATTTCTGCAACTTGATCCTTTTTCTTAAAGTAGTTATCAGTCTCTATAATTTAAGTTGGGGGTTTATATTGTCTTAATTCTTCATTTAATTTACCTAATCTAACCTGTATTTACTATCACTATATGAAACTACTATCTTTTTTTTCCTGATTTGAAATTAAAGTATTAATGTAGAGATTTGATTCTGAGGTTGCAAATTCCACATTCTTCCATATTTCTATATAGGTCGTGACGATGAATGTACATACCATATTTGCTAAAATATGACAACTATATATGTACATAACTTGCGGTTCAAAGAATAGCCATCATTCCACCTTATCTGGGTGTTCGAAGAATAGCTCTCTTTACAATTTAGTTGAAAGGCAGCCATGGGAAAGAATGTAAGGAAATTGAATGCCCAACTCACTTCTATTTCATTCTTCAAGTGTATGCATTATATGATTTTTCTTTTCAAGTCTTTGACTTTGATGTAAAACACCTTGTTGGTCTTATTTAGCAAATTACATGCTTGACTTTTCAATTTTATTTTCACCCTTTGTATGCAGAAACAAGAACAAAACAATGAGAACAATGAAAGCAATGAAACCAAGGGATCAAAATCAGAGAAGGCTGTCGTTTTAAAAGCATTCATACATTGTGAAGGCTGCTCGGACAAAATCTCCAAGTGCTTGAAAAGTCTTGAAGGTATAATATTTTTATTTATTTTAGGCCTTTGCTATGGACATATGTTTATATTTATGATCAATGTGGAATTAATGAGTTGTCATATATGATACTAGGAGTGGATAATACTGTGGTTGATAGAGCAAATAACAGGGTCATTGTGAAAGGACAAGTGTTGAAAGATCCCGAAAAGGTCTTGGAGAGGCTTAAAAAGAAGTACAGCAAAAATGTGGAGTTGATTGCACCAAAACCACAGACTGAGAAACAGAAAAAGGACTTGGAAAAGAAGGATCAGGTTTAAATTTAAATTTTCTGATTCTCATTTTCTAAATTTTGTTATTGCTCTATTATTTTCTTCTCAATTTTCTTACTTTCCTCTTATTCTTGTGCTTGACTATTGTAAGCAGCCTAAAGTGAAAACAGTGGTGCTCAAGATGTATATACATTGTGATGGCTGTGTAACTGATATCAAGAGAAACATTGAGAAAATGGAAGGTAGTTGATTCTTGTTTATTGCTATATAAGTATTTTTTTTTATCCTTTTAAAATTGATATTTTATAACCTTGAATCCTTATAAGTTTGAGGTCATTAATTAATATGATTTTGGAGAATATTAACCATTTTTTAATAAAGTGAAATACATCAAGAGAATAGACAGAATTCTTCAAATGCAACCAAAAGAAATAAAGGTCTTTAAGATGTATCTGACATGTAATTGGTTAATTATATACCAAAGCACTGTACCTAGTATCTAGTGTATCAATGTGTGACAGGTGTTGTCTCAGTGGAATTGGACAAGGAAAAATCACAGGTCACTGTTAGAGGAACAATGGAACCAACAAAACTAGTTGAATATGCCAAGAAGCAAATGGGAAAGCATGCAGAGATTATAAAGGGAGACAACAGAAGAGAAGAAAAAACAGAAAGAAAAAACGACGAGAAAGGCAAAGGGCCAATAATTATGTATAGTTATCCTCCTCAATACGCAACCCAACACCTTTATCCCAATCAAACTTTCAGTGATGAAAACGTTTTTGCTTGCTCAATAATGTAAAAGTTTATGTAAAAACAATAATATTTTCAATAAATTTTTTTTTTCGGTTAGTGGAATCACTATTAAATCATATCAGTGAAAAGCAATAATACTTGAAGTTAAATTGGGAATATTAAGTTACTTTTGTAAAATATGGATTATCTAGACATACAATTAGGCTTGATTTATTTTTGATAAGCATGTAGGAAGGTTAATTGTTTATAGTCAGGAAAACGTTGAAGGAAATACAAGAAAGAATGAGAAGATGTTGGTCCCCCTTTCTGACTTCCAGGCCTATGGAACTGAAGCATTGAATCATTTGTTTGTGTATCAAATCTTGGAATTCAAAGCTTTACGTAACCCATTAATTTGGATTGCTTAGTTAATGAACCGATTTGTAACTCATGAAACCACCTTTTCTTGTAGCATGTTTGTCACCAAATTCTATAACCATAGACAAGTATCACTTTAATGATTATTGGCTGTACCGATTTGTAACCCATGAAACCACCTCTTTTGTAGCAAGTTTATCACCAAAATTTTATAAACATAAATAGGTATCATTACGACAATTATTGGCTTCTTAACATTTTTGTCCTGTTATTAAATTAAAATAAATGCTGATAAATAACATCATCAACCTTTGCTCAAAATCAATATGACATCTATCTTTTGAACTTTACTCAATTATAATTACATCCATTGTTTACGTGAACTTCAAGATCATAGCAGCCTAGGACATAATCATTATGTGAAGTGATAAATAGCACATGATGTTATTTTATGAAAACTATTTAAAAATGATATTTCGATTAATTATATGAGAATTTTATCAATGTATGAAAAATAAATTTAGATTCTCGGAATCCCATTGATGTAAAACTCAGACGAGAACCGCTACTTGGTACCAAAACTTCTTAACTAAAACAGTTCGAAACGAACAGCTACTAGAGACCCAAAAAAAGGGGCTAAAGAAAGAGTCTAATACCTTCAAATTATACGCACACTAACTTGGCACATAATTATAAGATCAAAACAGATCTTCAGAGTTTGAGAGAGAAAATTTAAGTAAAAATTTTGCTAACCAATATTGAAAAGACTGTAGTTAAAAAAACAAGAAAAAATAAACTTACAAATGGTGAAAATAGAAGTCATTGAGTTTTCACACCCACAATCTAAAATAGAAATAACTTTTACTTATGCAACAGCACCTACATGAATGTAAAAAATATTTTGTACTAACTGTGCATAAAAATTAACTCCATTGAATAGATTAAAATTTTTTACTTTTCATTCGTTATCCAGCCACTACTAACAAACCTGCAAAACCCATTAAGTAATAATAACTCTCATAAGATGAAAAATGATGCAGTGTGATATGATTAAATATCAATTCTTGTATGTTCCGATCCGCTATTTGATAAAGGTACTCTAGTTGAGAAATTATCAGCAAATAATGTCAGAAATATTCTTGGCTTAAAATTTAGATTACTCCCAATAATGTCTATCATCCACTATCTCTAGAATTATTGGCAAAAGGTGCACACCATCATCACATAAGTAAAATAAACCTTCACAGACCAAAGAGACGGTATATTTACAAACATGATGTATCTCACGAAGAAAAACGAATCTCTGACCAATATGTCATGAAGTTGCGGGTTCAGCCCCATCATGTAGGGCACAACAAATTGTAGCCTTATGATGCCCTTGGTAAACCCTTATATCTTCACCAGTTGACATAGACCAAAGTCTAGCAGTTGTATCAGAGGAAGCTGCAACGACAATATGTGTTGGATTTAAAACAACAAATAAATGAAGCAAGAAATTGATAGTTCTAAAAGATTGGTGCTGCTTAATTGACTATCAAGAACAATAACTGCAGTTCACCCAAATTCACAACTGATATTGCAAGGAATTTTTTGCCAGAGATGGGGCAAAAAGAATAGGAATACCATGAGATGGAGGAAACTGTTATTTATTTTCAAGGGTAAATAACACTCATACCCCATCAGGATTTTGGAAATGGCACTTAACCCCAAACTTTTTTGAAATGGACTCTCCACCCCTTGAGCTTTCAAGGGAAATGCGGCCCACCCTATAGCTAATTGAAGAGGTAACGGTGCGGTTACCACAGTAGTCATGGTTAGACAAAGTAAACCATTCTCCTCCATAAAGTTGTACACACGTAACACACCTCACCTTTCTCTAGTTACAATCAGATTACACGGGAGAAAGAAATAGAGAAAGCAAGCTTCATCCCCTTCTCCAGCTCTTCATTCACCATTGCAGTAGCCTTTCACCTCACTCATTCACTTCATCTTTGTCATACAAGATTGTTGAGTTCAAAACAAAATGATCCTATCTAGCCTTCAAAAATTGTGAAACTTAGTTAGACATTTTTTCATCATCTATATTGGTCACAAGAATCTTTGCAAATCACCTCTCTAATGGCAAATGGGATCCAACCCAATGCATCACTAGTCTCCCTGAAGAACGGTAAGACAAGACACAAGAAGAAATTTGCAATTATAAAGCTGTCAACCCCAAATCAAACTAATGTTAAACCCTCTTAGATTAGATTAGCTTGCACGAGACTGAATTAGAATTTTATCCCATTTTCACCATGGGACCATAGCTACTGTTTGGAGGGTCAGCGCCCATGTTAAAAGGAGGGGCTTCATCCATGTGTTGGGGAGGGTGAGCATGGTCCTTGTCAAAAGCACAAGGCAATGGAGATAAAAGATACTCTGCCTCCAAAAGTGGTCTGCCAACAATGGTTGTTTTTTGTCTTCTATTTTTATTATTATTATTATTATTTTTTATTTTTATTTTTTTGCAGCCTACACACTTTGACCGCTGGTTAACAGCACCGTTAGTGAAATATGAAAGTGGAATGGAGTGTCAATTTGATGCAAATTTGGGGTTGGGTGTCATTTTCATAAACCTAAAGGGGTGTGAGTGTTATTTACCCTATTTTCAGTTACACTTGAGATAGTGATATTTTGGTTTTAGTTTTATATCCACTACAATCACATAAAAAAACCTGTTTTTCAGGCAATTCAAGTTCGTTATCCAAGATTGCACTTGAATTGTCCGACATTTTTTAAATCAGGATGACTGAATTAGTTACATCTTGGATTTTCTTTGAAAATAAATAAGTAATCAAGCTTTCAACCTTAATATGATGAGTAGAAAAATGTTAGGCCAATAAGTCACTAAGCCTACAGAAATGTGGTTTGTTGAATATGTCATTTTGGTAACCTTAGTTGCACACAATCTCAAAAAGGAGTGTTTTTGGTGAATTGAAAGCTCCAATTCTGACGTATGATTAAGGGTCTGTTTCTAAGAAACATGTACATGATAAAGGTCCATCCCTTAATTGATTAAAGCCATCACCGGCTGCAACTTATGTACAAGACTTATGATAAATGAACAAATTTTCAAATATTACTAAGTTTGTACCTGTAATAAGGTAGGCACCATCTACAGAGAAAACACAATCCCACACCCAACGCTGATGACCTAGAAAGCACAAGCAAACTTAGTTAGGGTCAATGATATTTTGAGGAAAGTGATAGGGAGTGAGAAAGCACTAGATTGTCGAAGGACTTCGTGTATTACCAGTTAAAGTTTTCTCTAGTGTAAAACCATCGACATTCCATATCTTGACAGTATGATCAGAAGATGCAGTTGCCAAATACCTACAAAGATTAATGCCAACAAAATCTTATAGAGGCAGAAATATGTGGTATATCAATAGTTAGAGACAGTGCTATTTTCAAGCCTGGAATGCTTACTTAGTCCCTTAACCAGTCAGGTAGATCAGTGATAATTTACAAGCGTATATGATCAATTCATATACCTATTTACGGCTTGTTTGAGAACTCAATAAAGTGCTGAAAGTAAAAAGATTCAGCATTGAAACTTAGTGATGTTTGTTTAATGCATGCCAAAAACTAAGTGAAAAGAAAACAGAAAAATTCTGCATATCAGACTTAGCTGAATGTGTTTAGCATGAACCACTTCCTTAAACAGCTTCCTTTCATTTTTATTAATGAATATTCAACAGTTTGAAGCTATATTTTCAAACACAACAAATGCAATACTTAATTTTGCAAATGTTTTACAACTCCATTTTTGTTTTTATTAGCACATTTGATCAACTAATTATACCCTAACTGAGCCAGTGAACTGTTAATTTGACCAAAACCTTTGCCTTTTAGTCTAATTAGAATGTGGTAAGCAATAAAATAAAATAGACAAAATACAAGCATAATCTTTGTGACCTGTGGGGTTCACAGAACTCAGGTGATAAAAGACATTTGAGGATGTAGTAGCCCTTGTGTGCTTGCAACTTATGAAGTGGCTCAAAGTTTGTCATTGTCTGCACGAAGACTTACTCCATCAAGACAAATAAACAAGTTTGATATGAGGATATTTTGAATATTTTATGAAGGCACAACCTGAGTCCCTCGCAACAGGCGCCACACATAACATGTCCCATGATTATTCGCTGCAACTACCAAGCTCCCATCCCACATCACTGTTAAAGAGCGAACAGCTGTATCCACCTCGGGCACCTACATTTCTTCCACAGATTGAAAATATTTCATCCATACTTTTTCGTCAAAGGGTGAGAGAGAAAGAAAGAGGGTATAACAAGATCCACCAAGTCTAAGAAGATCAACCTAATCATAAGGGGATTGTGCAATAACATTTCTCTGACAGGCAGGACTAACAAGGCTCGACAACATTTCCACGGAACAGAAAAGAGCCCCCAGGTGAAGCATGAAAATTGAATGTATATTACAGTGCATATGGGAGATCAAAGAGACAGTAGCACACGTTTGCATGTAGTATGCCTAGAGAGTTACTACAAGGCTACATTTATTTACAGAGCAAACATTTATAAGCTTGAATCTGCAGAGTTCATAACTCGTACCAATTCACAACTGCATGAATTTGCTGTCAAATCCCACACACGAATGTTGCCATTTTGGTCACCGGATATTAGTTCAGTCTGTTGGACCACATACAAAATCAGTGAGACCCGCAAAGGAAAAAACCTATAAGAACTACATTTGATGGATCAGTGACAACTGCAGAACCATATGAATAGAGAAAGAGCATCAAGGACACATGCTTCAATTGAAATGCCATGAAACATAAAAATATTTGAGCCAGGTAAGTCAGAATTCAGATCTAAAACTCAATCAGTATACCAGTAGTTAAATAAACCACATATAAGTATCAAGCAATTAAATAAAATAAAACAAAAAATGGGAAGCTAATGGCTGGTATGCAGTTAGACCAGCCCCATTTGATATGATAATTCATGAGGTACTTATTGTTATTAGTTTCTTATATCTCTCTTCTAACTTCTTCCTACCATTTTAATTATTTATATAATCATAAGCAAGAAATAAATTGTATAGCCTCAGAAAAATGGTGAAACATAACCTGATTTGGGTGTAGTACAACAGTGTTTACCGCTGCACGGCTTTCATATTCCCTTTGACAACCTGGTGCCCTGCATTGGTCATCAAATAAAAAATAAGCAAAGACTAGCACTGGCAGAAATTTAAGGGCGTAAATCATACTAGTATTATGCACCATGATATCTACTTCACCTCAAATCCCAGATCTTGACTGTGCCATCCTCTGAACCAGAATACATCCAATTACCATCACATTGGAACCCAACTGCCATTACATTATTAGTATGTGAATCATAGCTCATTACCTGCCACACAATCAGGAAGATTGTTACATGGAACCAGAAAAGAACTCAATCTCTTTAAGTATGTGTAGGAGTCGAAAAGACATACCGGTTGAGGGCTATTTGAGTTAACATCAAACAGTCGTATGTGAGGATTACCAGCCGCAGCCAGGTAGCGTTTATCCGGTGTTATCTCCAGCCGGTTTACTTGCTACACATATTAGACAAGGAAAAAACTAAATCAGAAAATCATTCTTCTTGATAAATTAATTCAACCACCATCTAAAACTAGGCATATGTAGAAACGCTGAAACGGCTGACTTATAAGCATACTAAGCCTAAAACATATAGGCTTAGTACTATCATATTTCAACTGCAAGGCTACCCAGCATCAGATATTCTTCTTCTTATTTCATTTGTTCAATTCTCGCTCAAACTCAAAGATGGAACAACAGAAAGTCATGCAAGTTTCAAAATTTTTCCCCCCTTCAAATTTCATAGAAATGATCATCAGAAAGCACGTGCTTAACTAAGTTGAGTTTCAAACACAATATAATAGTTCTTACAGGCATGAACAACCAAAAATGATCTTGCTTTTCAATATTTACCAAAATTATTTAAAAAATAAAAAAAAAGAAAGAAAAGAAAGAAGGGTAATGAGAGGGAACCGAATCAGGATATTGGATGGTGCGGTAGCAGCGGCCACTCTTGGCTTCCCAGAAACGAATGGTGTGATCATAACTGGCTGTGGCTAGAATCACCGTTGGCTGGCTCATCCCTACAACACAACACAACTCAACTCCTCTTTCTACTCTACGACCCAACCAACCAACATTTACCTGATCATAAATAAATCAAGTAAACACTGATCCATCAGCAAAATTTTAAAAATGGATCAGCTCAGCTAACATAACATTTAAAGTAGCAAGATTATGATCCATGTATTGTATAGATTCTGACAACATAAATTACAGAATGATATTGAAAAGCAAGTAAGACGTGAAGTTTCTGGAAGGAGGAAAAAAAAAAACAGGGGATGTATATAGATAACCTAGTGACGGCGAAAGGGAGACTCAGCGATGATGATGGCCGTTTCCCGATGTTTACGCTGCTGCTGCTGCTGCCGCTGCCGCCGCCGCCGCCACTGGTGGGGAGTGAGCGAGCACCACCGCCACTCTTCAATTCACCATTAAGTCAAAGTTTTGCAACAACTAAAACGCCGCGTTTGCGATCCGGAGCAGGCAATACAACTCTCTCTCTCTGTTTCTTTTTTGTTTCTGTCATACTCTTTTCAGATTGGGCCTGCTGTAATTGGGCATGTCCACTTGTGAGCCCAACGAGAACTGAAAAGGTCTGACAGAACATACCCAGACCAATAAAAAAAAAAGAGAACTTACCCTAACCTTTTCACAAAAAAATTGAACCCACCTTAACCTTGTATAAAAGAAAAAACAGAACCTACCTTAACGATACTTAAGGATTATATTAAAGACGTAGTTAAAGTATTAAATGATAGCGATCCATCACGTAAAAAAAAATAGTGATCCACACACCTGAATTATTATTTATTGAGCGTTGAATGGAATGTACTAGAATAAGTGCTCATTTTGGTTGCTAAAGTTATACATGCACTTCATTTTAATTCTTTTTTCTTTTTTAATAAAACACTTCATTTTAATTCCTGATATTGAGAAATTAATAATTTAATGTATTGAAGCTGTAAAATATGATTTATATAATTAGTTCCTAAGAATTTGGAGTGATATATCTAGAGACTAAAGTAAATTACCTTACAGAATATTTTAAATCACATTTTGTGATTTCAAAAATTAAATTGTTGACTTATATTAATTTTAAGAACTAAAAGAAAACAAGTAACTAAAATAGAAGTTTACCTCAGTATAATGCCAACTGTTTTTTCTTTTTCTTCAGAAGTACCTAAAAAGTTTCCATATTTTTTTAACAACATTTATGTTCGAATTTGTGAGGGTAACAAGGAAAAAAAAAAAAAGTCAACTCAAGTCAAGATATTCTGATAGGTTCACCACTCACGTAACTCGGTTATTCTATTGTGTCTTGATCAGTTGTCACTTGTCATGGACTAGGACTACTTCATGTAAGCTAAAATATCTAGTCTTGATTTTACGACTTGGCAATCCCCCTCTTTTTTTTAATTTCACGTATTGCTTTAGCCGAGAAAGTAGATGAATCAAATCATTAATCATAACATTTTATTTTACATTTTTTGAAGTTTTGTTAAGGTTTGACAGTTACAAACTTTTCACACGAACAAAGTTGTGCATGTGCTGTGGAATCACATTTTACATTTTATTGATGCGACTTGGGTGTCATTGACAACGCGAATCACAAGATGCTGCAATTTGTTGTTGTATTTCGGGCTCTTGTTCCTTGGTTTCTTCAGCTTCTTGGACTAACTTCACAGCACGCTTCTGCATCTCCTTGCTCTTACCCCATAGAAGAACGTATAATCCGATCATCACCAAGATTGATCCCATCACACTAAATGACAAGGTCAATCAAAAAAGAATAAAGACCAAAAAAACAAAAAAAAAACAGATGATTTTCCATTTTAATTTCTACCTTTCTGTGCTTATTTCTTTGTCTTATAGATAATAAATGTGCTGCCTGTCAAGAACTAGCTCAAACTAAAAGCTTAATTAAGAATGATAGTCATGCTCTGCCAATGTAAAATTTTATTATAGAGTCATTCAATCATGTATTGTCATATAAATCATAATAGTTGACAGTGTAAAACAGGTTTACACTGATAGTGTATTAAAATTAAACTCTCTCAATATGTACAGACAGTTTAATTTTCATGCACTGATAGTCATCCAATCAAATTATTTCATTCATATGACTTTGCAAGTAGTGGTTATAAAATTTGATCACTTTTATTAATGTATCAATATGATTGAATAACAATATAAACTGCATTAGAACTCTATACACACACACATATATATATATATATATAACTTGCAGAGGAATTCACCTTCCAAGGTGTAGCTGCTCATGCAAGACAGGGATATCAATCATGGCTGCCATGACCTGAACAAGAGGGCTGAATGCTGCAGTAAAGACAGGACCCCTCTTCTTGACACACCATGACATGCCCACAAAACACAAACCCGATCCAATCATCCCCTGCAAACAACACAATGCTTCACTTTGTTAACAGAGTCTCAAAACAGATCCCATTCAAAATAGCTGCTGTCCCCTCATATTCACTATTGGATGCTTTCATATTTTATCTTTTATTTTCTTTTTTTGATTAAAAAGAATAACCCAAATCAGGAAACAGGCACAGTTATCTTCAGGCAAACAAATTTCCACCCTTTTCCCAACTCACAAGCCATTGAAGCAAAAACTTTTAATTATTTTCATGGCTTACAGAGAACACAACAGCTATTATTGGCAGCTTTCCCTTGAGAACCCAAATGGACAAGTTATTGTGCTCAGTGGACAAGCCAATGACAGCTGCTTGAATGGCTCCAAAGAAGGTCATGATGGCTGTGCTAGAATACTGACACGGGAATCTCTTGCTTATGCTTGACTGTAAAATAAACCAAGAAGACCAAAAGAGGGTTCCAAGAATCAAAGCTACCACACCAATGGTCCACCTCCCAGTTGCTCTTGTAGAAGATAGCATCACTGCAGAACTCTTGGCTACTGGAGCCAATGACTTATGGTGAGAATAGTTAAACAAGGGTTGTCCTTTGTAGAGTGTCAACAACAATGCTCCACCTATGCACACCAATGTGCCGAGAATCTTAGCTCTCCCACTGTTGCTCTTGATGTTCACTGTCTCTATCCTGTAGTAGTATAATGAAAGAATCAAGAGATAAGGACTCAAGGTGCAGAGGACACCGTTATCCTCCTGCATTGAGTGATAGTTGCTTAGTGCAAAGAATGTAGGAACAATTATGGTGGTGTGCATATTCATACCCAAATGGTAATGCCATGATGAATGTGGTTGCAGGCACCGTATTAATGAAGGCACAAGCAAAGGTGGCAGAAGTATATTGGATCCCCAGAAGGAAAAAGTATTGCGTGACTGATGCCCTACAAATAATGCATTTCATTTAGTGCTTCCCTGCATTCATGTTAACCTCAAACACAGATAATTTGGAAGTAATGTCAAACGAAGACTTGGTATTTCTATGACTAACCCAACAATGGCACTGAAGAAGAGGTAACATAGAACTCGAAATGTGAGCTGTGGCCTGCTGTTTCTGCAACAAAAATATGGCTATAATATAAGATCCCTAATTTCCCTTCAAGTACACGTGGATTCATTTGAGCATTCTTATTCAATATCAAGAATAAGGACGGATTATTAGCTTAACATTCTAGAGCCTAACACAAATTGGTTGGTTCAAGTGGGTGAACAAATGCTTTAAACTAAAAATCACTGATCATTGTAAACTTGCAATTTCGGCTATCAGCATGTTAAATTGTTAACAATATCAAAGACTTCCAAATAAGTAAATAAATAAATAAAATAAAAAATACTACTGAATCAGGGAATTAAGCACCTACCTTTCCCGAAAGTAGCCGATTGGGCCTAAGAGAATGGTAGCAATTGAAAGCCGGTATGTGATAAAAACCAAATGATTCATTCCTTCTTGGAGGACTTTCTTGAGAATAATATTCACTGCCGCAAAAGAAAAATCAATTGCTATCATTACTACAAAAGGCTTCCACTCATCACAAGTCGTCATTTCATCAATGCAAATCTACTTCACCGCTCTATGGGGCAGGTTGAGGCCCCTCCTTATGTTTTATATTTGGTAGAAAAAATTGTTATTGTTGCAATGCAAGTATGCAACAGAGAACTACCTATTGATTTATACGAAAAAAAAAACATATTCCAGAATAAGTGGTAAGAAAGCAAGATTAAATTCTGCAGGTCACATCAAACACTTTAAGCAACCAGCTCTGACAATAGTTTAACATTTATGCTCTTCCTTTTGCTTTCTTTTGACTGATCCTATTCAATAGAAGGAGATTATTCCAGAATCAATTAAGGGCTCGTTCAAAAAATTTTATTGGCTGATTCATAATCTGTGACCCTAGTTATTAGCCTGATATAGGCCACGAGATTTGCATTTACACTTCATCTAGGTAGGGGGCTAGGCTATGTTCTATTGTTCTTCATGTCTGTCACTCTCTTTAATTCCCCTTGTGAGCAATTGAACCTTCTGTGATTGGTGACAAGCATCTTCTGGAAGCAACTGTGGAAGAAATGGTGCTTCTCCCCCTCTCATGTACATGGCATCTAATACTTTTTATCTTTTGGAACAGAATGAGCAAGCTGCCCCACCTCAGAAAAATGGAGAGCCAGAACAACTTGTCAAATCTAATCTCAGTGCAATTTATAATCACTTCAAAAACCAAGAGAATATATAGTGGTGTGTAAAGCAGGAGAAACTTTTTATAAAATTTTAAGGCGTGGAAATTAAGGATCAAAGATTGTATTCTAATCTCAGCATTTTCAAGTGGCATACCCTGGGAATTAGATTCTTCAACGTTGATTCTATTTAAATATTGTATTCTTTGGAATTTTGAAAGTTGTATTTGCTCAAATTTATGTGGAAGAAAATCTTTTGCTTTAAGCATCTGTGGAAATCATATTAAGACACCACAATATGTATTGGATATTATTGATTAATGGAATCATAAAACTGTGAGAATAAATCAGATGAAAAGCATAAGTTCACTGGTTCTAAAGCATGTACAACTTGGTTATCCCCTTTTTTTTATTCAATAATTTAAAAACAAATAGCTTTCACAAATTTGTTTGCTCAAGCATCTTGATTCTTGCAGAAAATTGTACGATTTTATATATAGAGTGTATCAAAATTCAACCTATTTTATAAATAAGAAATACTAAATAGCTTGAAAAAAAATTTTGTGATGCCACTAAGGATATGTTTGGTTAAGAAAAAAATAGAAGATAAATTTTTATGGATAAAGCCTATGTGTAAAATTATATATAAATTTCATTTATAGAAAATTTACTCTCATTTTTACTCCTCAACTAAACATACCTTTAAGTTAAAAATTAAAGAATTTGACTGCATTTTTAAGATTTTCTCTCTGTGATTAACCATTTTTTTTTCCCGGTACATGATTAGCTTTTTAACCCTCGTCTCATTAGTTGGCAGCATTTTTGTGACAATAATGCAAAAAATTTATCACACGGGCAAACAGTGCTTTTTATAAATAAGAGCACCGCTATATAAAACGATTTTTTTCAGTGAAAAATAGACGAACGAAAATCAAGCAGCGATTATTTTATATCTTAACATATATAAATAATAAAACACAAAAGGCAAAAATGTGGTGAATAGTTAGGATAATTCGCATCATATAGCATTTATAATCTATAATATTAATATTTTAGAATCGTTTAAAGAAAAATTTTATACGTGTCCCAATGAAAATAGTTTAGGGTCCACATTTTTTAAGGAGTTATTCATTAATTTTTTTAAGAAATAAAACCGTAATCATTACATATTATTAACATATCATTGATAATCATTCATATTTAATAATAGTATTACATTACATTAATTAAATATCTTTAATTATTGCAATGCTAAAATTAAAAATTATATTGATAAATTAATTTCATAATTTTTGTATTAATTTCACATCTAAAATATTTATATTTGATGCTAATGGTGGTTTTCTTTTGAATACTATTATATTAAATTTATGAAATTAAGTATATAAATTATAAGAAAGATGCAAAATATATGCGATAGATTATATTATTTACCTTTTTTATTAATAATAAGATTATAATGAAATTAATTATTTAAAGACAGAATATTTTTTCATGTCATTAGTGATAACATTATTTGATTATATATATAGACTAATTTAATGATTTGAAGACCAAGGATATGCCAATTCAACAAAAAAAATTTATATATATACACAAGTGAAAATGAAAATCTTAGGATCACTTGGGATGATTATAAAATTATACTTTCAATAACTTATGAGCTATTGCAAATAATTTTGATAATTTTATATTTTAAAATATTTGAATGAGTTTTGAAAAAAAAATTCAATCATACAATTCATGATAATTTTGATAATTTTATACTTTAAAATATTTGAATGAATTTTGAAAAAAAAAGTTAGTATTGAAAAAAATAAAAAAATTGGAGAAGATTTTATAAAGAAAAAAATGATAGAGATTTAACAGAATCTTATTTATAATTAGAAGTTATTAATGATTAAGTTTCCTATAAAATTTATTGATTGTATAAATCTACGATACTAATATTTTAGACTCATTTCATGAAAATTATTACACATGTCATTCATATAGTGGTTTAGGCTTCACATGTCATTCATATAATGATTTAGACACCACTTTTTTCAATCTTTATGTCTGAAAATTTTTTAAACTTAATTTATAATTTACTTATTAATTATTTTTCATATGAAATAAAATTAGATATTACAATCGTTAAAGAATCAAATATTACATCAAATATTATAATTTGCACTAAGAGAGAACTCATGTTAATATAATTATGATCTACAATTAAATTAAGAACTATTAATAGTCTCACATTATGAAACGTAATGTAAAAATTATAAAGAAAATATTTTTAAAATAAATAAGTTTTAAAATAAACATATTTTTTTTTTAAAGAAAATGGATAGGTCAAATTGTTAACAAATTGTTAATTGATTAATTTTGATATGATAATAATTCAAAATTCAATTTATACCAAATTTATTCATAATCAAATATTTAAGACACATTATAATACTAATATAATAATTTATTCTTAATAAAATATGATAATAATTTATATAATACTAATATTTAAGACTCATTACATAAAAAATCTTCCATGTGTTATTTATAAAAAAATTATACCACACCCTTTTCATAATCTTAATACTTAAAGTAAGCTTTTGAATTTAACTTATCTTCTAATTATTAATTATTTTTTTCTAATCATATCTTCATATCTCTCTACCATTAACAAAATCAATATAAAAAATAAAAAATATTATAAAAAAAATTATAAATTTAATAAGTTATACCGTAAAAATTTTATATATATAATTATAGTATTAATGGTAACAAACCTATTATAATTATGTTGTATTAGTATTATTTGTTATTATAGATATTTATGTTTTGAAGTTCAAATATTTTTAAAATTCTTTATTTTTAAATTTTTTTAATAAACCTATAAATATTAATAGAGATTCAAATCTCCATGTGATATAAAAATAGAAACCCATGATTGAGATGTGCATAGGAATGGAGGCAAAATTCTAAATGAAGATGGAATTATGGAAAATTTTCTAATTTTAAATGTAGAACTTTTGAAAATCGTAATTAAAAAAAATTATTTATCTACATATATCACTATATTCTATTTAATTTTTTACAACTTAAATATTTCAATCTATCAATTCCATAATTTTTTCATACTAATTTTTTTGAAAAAAAATACCTTCAATTTTTTAACACTAAAATATTTAAAAAAATCAATTCCATAATTTACTCTTCTTTGATAATGATATTAAATATTTATTAATTTTTAAAAAGTAAATAATTATATTATTTTTTATTGGAAAAAATTATAATTGATATACTACTCTAATAATTTAGATTATATAAATTAGAATTATAAATAATTTTTTACTAATTATTACACATTAATTATAGCATATATTTAAAAATTGATATTTTAATTTATTAAAAGGATGTATAAGGGAAAGACGTGTAATTGAAATCATATAAATTAAATTTATATATTATTTTTATTAATTAGAAAATATATTTTAATATTTTAAAATTAAATATTTTAATTTATTAAAAAGATATAAATGGCTAGAGATGGTAAAAAAAATTTAAAATGGGTATACACGGGAATTACCCAATGGGGAAAAAAATTGGCACATATTTCATCTTCATAGGGATGATGTCACGACCACTCTGATCGCCAAGACATGTAATCCTCATTCCCACGTGAAACCTCATGACCTCCTAGTCTCTATACGCATAAAATGACATATATTTTTTGTAACACTGATTTTTACTATTATAAAAATTGACCAAAATACTCCCTGCGTCTATTTTACACAAGATTTGAGCACAAAATACCTGCGTCCCATCTTCAATGTGATATTTTGATATTGTAATAACATTATATGGTGATTAAATAGACATGCAAAAATCGCGATTTTCAATTTTTTCAACGTAAACGACCAAAAACGCCTAAGGCCATTTTCATTTCAAATCGCCGACGACCACCTGGTGCTTATCCTCAAGGGGTTAGTTTATGCTTGAAAGGATTATGTGTGCATGATATTGTAGATGTGAAAATATCAACTTCAATTTTTATCATAGTGAAATTACCAAAATAACCCATGTGGTAATTTAACATGAGATTAAGTAATTTCGAACTTAGTCATCACCCTGAGTTCAAAATGTTTATTACATGTAATTTGATATTTGAAAATGCGTTTCGGGTTTTTTAGCTTTACTAAATTACCATTTCGCCTCTAATTAGCAATAAATGAGCTTATTTACATAATTAAGTAAATATAAGCAATATTAGGCTCTAATTAAAGATAAACTAATTTTATTTATTTACCTTGAGTCAAAATAATTATTTGAGGTAATTTTAAAGCATAAGGTTATTTTAGAAAAGATTGTTTTCCTTTCTTAATTAAAAAGGGGTTCTTAAGACACATAATAGGAAATTAGTGTATTAAATTTCTTTTTCATAAAAATAAAATATATTTTAGATTTATTTATTTATTTTATTACTTCAGATTGTTTGCACTAAAAATTCCACTACATATGTTGGCTATTTAATTTTGTAATGGAGCACCTTAAATATTTGATTATTAAGCACTTACTTTAGTTTATCAATTTCTTTTCCACTAACAATTTTTTTTTTCTCAAAAATAAAATATATTTTAGATTTATTTTTATTTTATTACTTCAGATTATTAGCACTAAAATTTTCACTATAAGTGTTGACCATTTAATCTTGTCTTGAGGAATTTTAAACTCTTGATGGTTAAGCCACTTACACTAATTTATCATTTCTAAACCATTACAAATTAAATACTCATCAAATATATGTCCTACCACTCACAAAAATTGAAAATAATACACCCAATTATACACATTAATCCAGTTACCTCACGCCCCAAAATCCCTATAAATATGTGTTTTTCCAAGCCTAATTCACACACAAACATTCATTCTTACCATTTGCATTTTTGGTTGTAGTCTTGCTCACAAAAATTAGCCAAAAATCCTCTCTTCTCTCTCTAAATACAAAGCTCTCTTCTTCTTCCTTCTCCACCTCCAAGAGACTTCATTCTTGATATCCATCCAAGTTCCCAAGCTCAAACAAACACATAGATACCATAAACCAACCCCTAAACACCTAAACTTTCCATATCCAAACACAAGAACACAACAAAAATCCTCCCACCATTTCATCTTCACTTGGCCAAATATATACCATCACTAAGATCATATTTTTATCAAGTGATATCTCATACAAGATCAAGCTCTTGCTTTAATTAACAAAGAAACAACTTGGTAGGATTTTATTTCATGTTCTTTCTTTGTTCTTCCTTTATATTTTTATTTTTATGATTTGATAATACCATATTATGATGATGAGGAATCATGGTGGTGGTTGTGAACCCAACATTTAAATATCCTCTAAAGCCCAAGATTTAATTCTTGATGACAAAAGATTCGTAAAGGAGTTACTAAGTCTTGAGTTTAAGTTTAATAAGACATAAAAATGAACTTGCATCCATATTTAAGTTATAAGTTCTTGCATATCATATTTATATTTCAAGCTTTTCATAATCATATTTATATTCCAAGTTATCACTTTAATTCTTGAAGATAATAATATGAACTTGCATATTCATATTTACTTTCAAGTTGTCACCTAAATCATAAATACCTAAGAATAAATTTGCATCTTTATATTTATATTTCAAGCCTTGCATTTCATATTTATATTTTCAAATTATCACCTTATAATGATAATAATAAGGTTACAAGACAAGTTTATGATTCTAGTTATCATTTAAATCCTAAAGTTCAAGATTTACTTGTTTTATTTTAAATGACAACTTTGATCATGGACCCTTCTCATCTATTTATTTTTGACACTTATATAATTCTGATTTAAAGCTTGATATACTTTATTTTTAGGTATGATCTTGTCTTTAAATTTGTACAAAGAAATTTTGAAAGACCTAGAAATTATAAAGGATTAAGAATACGTGTTTTTCTATGATTTTAAATCCTAAAATTTTAGTATTCTGATCTAATCCTTTAGAACTGGAAAGGTTACTGATTTAGGATGTTTAGATGAGTTTAAATCGCTAATAGTTGTTGTAAAAATTATTTTTGGTACCATAGATGCATAAAAGGGTAGTTACAAGTGTTAGTTTGGGCATTGCTTTGCAAAATGCAGAAAGTTGTGTTTTGAACTATCAACTATGTTATTTCAGCCAAATGATTTTATTTTAAGCTACTAATGATGTTGAATGTGTCCATGAGTCCAAAATACCATTTATGAAGTTTATATAAAGTTTTAGAAATTTCGTCATTCGTTAAATATTAAAAACAAGCCATTTTGCACTTTGACCCCTAAAATGTATTGAAATTTGGTTTATGGCCTTAAAAGGTTTTTACGATGAGTTTATAACGATTTCTAATAGTTATATGTCTATTAAAAGTATTGGTTAATGTTAAAGATCTCTAGTTTGTGAGAAGGTGTTACAAAAGGGTATTTGCATTTTGACCCGTAACCTTTGAGAAATTGTGATTTGACCCTTTGGGGCTTAAGCGTAAATGTTGATAAATTTGATGGCATGAATGCGGTTGATATCTTGTAAAGACTATATTCATGTGTTGAAACTTATATGGCCTATGGATATATGCAATGAAGTATGATGCATGTTTATGTAGTTTAAGTTATGGTATGTTATAATTATGCTTGATAAATCGGAGATGCATGATTCCATGAAGTTTATGAGCATGAAATGTTGAAATGATGAGTTATTCATATTTGCATCTCTATATAACATGCCAAGTTTAAAGGTGACATAAAACACATGGAAATGATCCTCTAGACTTCCAATTAAAGCTATGAGAGGTGATCCAAATAAGAAACGATCCTTTAGACTTCGACCATTAAAGCGTTATGAAAGGTTATCCTAACGCTCTATCCCGCACCTTAAGAGTCGGGAATTTATTTTATCAAAAGGGATAAGAATACGCTAGTGACGACTAGTGAGGTATGAGCTCATAACCTAGAACTCTCGAGAAAAGAGAGAATTATAGGCGACCCTACAAGGAAAAGAGAATGAAGAAGTTTAAGTCACCCTTTAGAATAATGATCATGATGTTCTTTTATATCATATGCATCGCTTTATGGATTTTATGATATTATGTATATGAAATTGACATTTGCATCCATGACTAATATGTTGCATTCATGACATTAAGATTCATGCTAAAAGATACTGCCTTCGCTAATGATATTTAGAACTTAATAAATGAACCCATATATATGTTCACCATTTTCATAATTAAACCCGAGGCTCTTATTTCGGGACGCGACGATGACACTCATGTGTTATAGCTGAGAAGCCCTACTGAGATTCTTGTATGTTTCTCATCCCTTTTCTTTTCTCCGTCGCCTGCATTACGAATGGCTGTAGTTCGTGATTTGTCTCTGAGAATGGATTTAGAGAGCCATTGAGATAACTTCCTTTGATATTTCCCCTTACAGTAATTGTATCTCAGTTATCAGTTTGTCTATTATTGATGGATATATATTGATGTCCTTAAGATTACAAGACATCACTATTATGATACAGTTATTGATATGTCATCATTATTTGAGTTATGTTATGTTATGGTTGTATTATGTATTTACCTGATATTCGTTTCTAACATCTCTCTTACCCAGGTAAGGTAATGACGTTAGATATTTAGTATGCGCGGCTCACGGTTTGGTATTTAAGTTCAAAAAAAATTTTACCCATATTTTTACTAAAGTATTTTAAAGAAGTTTGAGTTAAAAACTGGAACAAAAGAGTAATGACTAATAATTAACTTAAATGCGTCATAGGCGTGTTGAGTTAAATATTAGGGTGTTACATTTTTCATTTTGAAATCGTATTTTCAATTAAAACTCTATTTAGTCTTTGTATTTGGAAATATAAAACTGAAATATTTGACATATAAAACTCTGAAAACCTCTTAATCATATTTCGAAAATATGCGATCTGAATTACAAATACTTCTCAGGTTTATTGCATAAACTCTACAATTTCAAGTCCATGTTTGCGAACTGAAACATATACATCACTGTTTAAAATATTAAAATTAAATACATGGTCTGAAAATAATGCATGGTTCAGATCCTACCTGCATATCAACTGGAGCACTCTACTCGAACAAATTCTAAGCTAAGCCTTACTCCGAAGTAAGACTTACCAATAAAAACAACCAGATTCACAAACCAGAGTCCGCTACATCTCAGACTGCAACTATGAGGAGGAAGGGAGAGGGGGAGAGTCAATCTGACTCAAAGTGAGTCACCCATCACCCACATGGGGCAACAACAACTATATATATATACATGCACTAGAAAACATTTCAATATTTACATAACATAGCTACTCGAGGAAAACACTTTCCATGCCGTGAATTCATAAACAAGCACTCTAAACCATAATCACATAAACCATTTGATATTCTTGTATATAATTTAATAGAAAATATATCTATATTTGTAAATTCAAAGAAAACATCTCTAAATTCTTACTCAACAGAAAATCATTTCTCATATGTATAATATCTCTTAAGTCAAATATTCTCGTAAAATATCAATAATCTCTGAAAATCATTAATACTTTTTGAAAACATAAACAATAAGATTTACTGTAGAAACAGTGAATTCGCTTATGGTTCTGAAGAACTAAAATGTTATCTCTATGATCTATTGAATCCAACATGACACTTCCAAATAGGTTTCATTCTCTACTCTATGAGATTGTCCTCTCAGGACAACTTGGTACCAAGATTAACGATCGAGGTTCAGCCGTTAACTCACTGTCTGCTTTCTATACTACCATCTAGTCTCTATTTCAATAAACATATTGTTTTCTAAATCTTATATACTCTAATATGTGTATCGAACTATTTCATACATAAATACTCGACTTCTTGAAATCATCGAAATAATTCATAAAGTCTCTGGATACAATCATACTCATTCTCTAGCTCTTTATGAAACCGTTTAAATATGAAAACTCTTGAAACTCAAAACTCAGACTATATAAATCTAACAACCTGACTTTTAGCATAACTGGATCAGAAAATCATGCCCAAGGGATCACTCCGCTGTATTCGATTTCAAGCTCACAGAATATGTATCTGGCACTCACTATGAATTATACTGAATTCCATACTTTTGGAATATCATAAAATTGGATTTTCTATAAGTCTTTTTTCTCAAGATAACTTCTTTTATAAATTAATAACTCTAATAACATAGATTAAAATGGAAAGGTTCAAATCATAAATTCTCTAATGTTATAACATAGCATCTCTATTTGACATATTTGTCAAAATATCTTAACTGATACTCTAAAATCATATTTTAAAATCTCTAGTCTTGAAAGATAATTATGTCGTAACTCTTGAAACATTTTGGATATGCTAAGAGCTTATTAAATCGTATAATCTCGCACTAAATCACTTCATGAATATATGTAAAACATTTTCATAGCACTCTATACATCAATCATGGTCCCATGGTTTTGAAAAACTAATTCTTTCATACTATCATCATAAATCATAATTTTTCCAGCTTGACATAATCATATAAAATCATATTCTATACTTTTTCTCATCTCAAATCTCATATTTCACCAATATCATGCATCAAACATAGTCATAATGATAAAACTAAGGCAATGAGGTCAAACCCACTCACCATTTAGAGCCGGGAGTATGTGGGCACCACCAACTTGACCTCCGAAGCATGGAATGGCATCAACAACTACCATAGAGCAATATAGACTTAAGATTAGTCTCCGCTAATCTTTAAACAACTCTAATCTAGCTTTAACAACATTGGGGGAGCATCCTCACATGACAAAAATGGAGAAAAATAACAACCCAAACCAAGAACATAAAAGAATGGGAAGAACGGAGACAAAATCTATCAACATAAACATACCTTGATGATTTGGGGGAGCTAAACTTGAATAGGATTGAGAAAAGAGGTGAGAGGAGGGTTTGGGAGTGACGGTAATTCGGATTTTTGGGGAAAAATCTGAAGGGGAAGGTTTATAAAGGGGCTGGGGGTCTCATTTACGCAAAACGACTGCTTTGCACTGGGCATCGGCCATCACGCTATAGCGGTTCACTTCACTTACGACCGCTATAGCGGTCTCCAGAGACCAAAAATACGTGCTACACCACCCACATGACCGCTATAGCAGTCCCCAAAAGCCAAAAATACGCTGCTACACTCCCTATGACCGCTATAGCGGTCCACAAAACCCAGTTGAAGGGTCATTCATGCATCTTGGGCTTTCCTGGCCACATGAATGGGTCCTAGGAGACCTTGGGCCATTACGGAACTTATCCGCCGCCACGTATACCTCGGGTATTACAGATGACCTATGGGGGCTAAGCCCCCGTTTATTAAATGAGATGAGGACATGAATAATATATCTTTATTTTTTAATTATTTTTCTTATATTTATATTTTTTTATATATTTTTAATTTTAATTTGGATTATGTTGCATTAATAGTTTTTGTTATTATAAATATTTATGTTTCAAATTGTAAAATATTTTTAAAATTTTTTCTCTTTTTGAAATTTGTTAATAAACTCTTGAATACTATAGGGATTCAAAATCTTTACGGGAAACAGAAATTGGAAAAAGGGAACTCATAAGGGGAATGAGGATGGGGATGAAAGATAAAATTGTAAATGATGATGGGAGACATGAGAAAATCCATTTTTTCATGAATACTCATTGTCATTCCTATAAATTACTCATGATACAGTAAAATTATCCATTTATTCTCTTTCTTTAATCAATAATTTCAACTTTTGAAATATGCAAAATTTTCATAAAATAGGCTCTTTATTGTTAGGTATAGGTCATCTATCAAGATATTTTCAACCTTATAAACATGATATTCAATATAAGATATAAAATAGAATAATATATTTATATTTTGTCCACTTATTTAATTATTTAATTATTAACCAACTTTTAAAATAAATTTATATACTTAATTTTCTATAAGATATATATAAATAAATTATCATTTATTTTTTATAATAATTAACAAACTATTTTTTTATTATCTACTCGCATATTGCACGGATTAAACGACTAGTTTTGGTATATATAGTGTTTTACTTACTTAATATTCTTTATTTTTATGACAACTCCTTATAAGGGCGGAAAAAGCCCATCAAACTTTCTTGTGGAGTATTTAGCGCATCATTAACAGTCATGAATTGATTGTTTATATATAACAGACATATTGATTAATAGTATCCTCTCATATTTTCTGAATACAGACGTGTCAGGAAAGATAGATACAAGCACAATATTTCCATAAGATTTTGGGAGGCCTAATTTGTGTGTCTATACCCATCCGTCTTCATATGACCCGGTGTTATGACCGAAAAACAAGAAAAGATACATATAAACAATGGTTATAGTTTAACTTCATGTCTTATTTGTCATCAGAAATTGAGTATGAAATTATAATTTAGAGTTAAATTTGATGACTCAATTCTAATTTTCATGCTTAGAGTAATGTATATTATATATAAAGGGAATAATCTCTTTTAACTATTTTTTGGTGTCTAAAATTCCTATTTTTTAAAATATCTTTAATGCATAGGGAGTTGGAGAAAGTTATAAAAATAAATTAAAAAGTTTAAAAAATTGAGAGAAATTACAAAAATAAAAATATAGATTGATAGGCATGTAAATATCTGTCAATTAATTAGAATTATAATTCTATAATTAAATCGTATGAAATTCAAACACAATTAAATTGAACTCATCTTGAATATTTCTAACCTATATCTTATGGCACTACAAGAAAAACAAGAATTACTAGCAGATTTTACCCAATCTTTTACACTGATATTATTGGCAAATTTACTGGTAAAGTTTATTTTTTCTCCTTTTCATTTATTTTCTAACAATCATCTTACAATTTTTTAGTAAATCCAAATATAAAATTTAATATTCTAAGTTAATTTCAACATTCAAATGAATCCTCAAAGAGTTTTAAATTATGAATTAAGAAATATGGGGTGCACTTTTTTGAAAAGATTATTATAAATTTTAATTCTATATAAAAGTTAAAAAACAAAAACTAATTTTTTTTAGATTCTGGTTATTTTACAAAAGCTATTCAAATATACAAAAATTGGTCTTTTGGGTGAAAAAAAAAGTGATTTTCACCCCAAAAAAAAAAATCCAATCCAAACGCCCCCATATTGATGTCTCATAACTTTTGCCCAAATAATTTTGAATTCGAACAACTAAACCAAAACATGCTATAATTTTTCAAAAAAAAACTATATATTTTAAAATTATTTCAGATAACTTCTGAGATTGAAAATTCTCTTTTCACTTTACTTAACCCATAGTTTTTTATTTGAGTTAATTATAAAAAAAAAACTAACATTGATTAGACTGTGTCAAGATATAATATCTTTAGAGTGTTCATTAACAAATATAAAAACAACTACATCTTTTAAACATCACATTCCACCAATTCATTCTTTGCCTATGCTTTAAGTATTCAAGGGGCATTTGCATGTGGGAAGATGTTGGAGATGTAATATATTTTAATTAAATCTTTGTGATATGAAGATGGTATGATGAAATGAAATGATATATTCTTTGACTCACTGTAAAATTTTCAAATGTAATATATCCCCTGGGCCCGAACATGCCATTGCCATTGCCATGGCCTACTACATTCCTTTGCGGGTTGGACCACATATGATGAATTCATTGGAAATGGCACAAATTCTATATATAGGATTTTGTATTTCAGAAATTAGAACTCAAGAAGATAACATGTTCGAGATGTCGACTTTCTTCAGTTCTTGGCGCCTTGGCTCCTTTTCTAGTTGAGGTTCCTTCCTCAAGCTTTCCTCAACTATATATGTGTAGCACTTTCCATTTAATACACTTCCCTGATTCTTTCTGAATACAAAGAGGTGGTTGGGATAACGAGGACCGTTCATTTATTAGATCTAAGTATCTAGCACTTGCTTTCCTTTCAGGGCAGGGTGCAACTTAGATTCTCATAATCTCATCACACAAATAACTGAAAAAGAGGGAAAAGGAATGTTAACATGTACAAACCGTTGGCCGTTCGCCATAGATTGTGCCTCTCGTAGAATTTTTCATGGCCCGCTTGTCATAGTGTCATACAAAGGGAATTACTTTTTAATAAGACATGTGTAGACATAGTAGAAGACACAATATATATTTATGCAAGCATATGGATGAATATCAAAATATATATCGTGGATATTTATATGAAAAAATAATGTCACATTGTGAGGTCTTAATGTCCGCTAATGGAACTTGTCGTACAAATACCCACCACTAGACGTTTTAACTACCTTCTAATTTATGTTCATGTTGGATCTTGTCATATCTCACCGTACTAGACAATGATACATTCGACATTGAAAAGAATAAAGCTTGACCTTTTAAATCAGTTTTAATCTTAAGCAAGAAACTTGACAAAAGGGGCTGATGGTATCGATGAATTGGTGGTATCGATGAATTGTTGGACAAGAAATTTGCTGAAAACTAGGATGTACTGCATTGGAATAAACAGCCGCATCAGCCATCAGGGCATCTTCATTACTGACATTCCTTCAATCCAGATCATATCAAGTCTTGGACTTAGCATTAAGACCCATAAATTATTAAATTCAGGAGAACTCGCTGTCGCTCTTCAAAAAGATAGGTTCTTGACAAATTAAATGTTTTGTGTAAATGAATCATTCAATAAAATGAAAAACAAAAAATTCATTGGGGACTAAAGGATAAAAGTTATATGGCTGTGTGTTCTAGTCCAGGAACGAGCACAACATTACACTTATACTTCCTTCATTGAAGAAATTTGGGGATTGGTGAATCTTTTGAGCAAACAAAATAGTGTATTCTGTAATATCTAGCCAAAAGAATAATTAATCTATCAAGATTAAGAATTGACAAATATATATGATTTCTTTCTCTCACTGACATATCAACAATAATATAATCAAGCTATAGGTCTGAAGGCATATAGAGGAGAGGATCCCAAGAGGTATTAGAACTAAACCAAGTGCTGTTCTCACACTGCACAAATTGTTGCTGCTCCACTGTCCAAAATCCGTCTGTTGCTCCATCAGCTAGAGGCAAAGGCAATTGCATGCTCACCATATTCATCTGTCCACTCCTGCTGCTACTTGATGGCCCCGGATCCGTGTATGTCATATCAACAGTGGTCTCATTTACCCCAGAAAGGGGCCATGTAAAGGTGGCTGTGCTTGAAGATGCAAGCAAGCTATTTTCAGGAACCTGGCTCATCTGATTATTAGGCCAAGGCAATTCATAGGCTATTTCATTGGACCATGTCAAGGGTGGTGTTTGACAAAGTTGATGAGTGTTATTATTGGCTCCACCAGCACTTGTAACACCTCCTTCATGATCATGATTTGGGAAAAGTACACCCTTACCTGAAGTATCTGATGAAGTACTGATCAAACAAGGCAAAGTATTATTGTTGCCAATTACATCATTAATCGTCCAAGGGACTAGTGCCGGTGCCGGTGCAGGTGATGATGATAACTCTTTGATCTTCCCAGAACAGTTCTGAGTTGTTCTTGAAACCATACTAGATTGAACAACTGGGGCAGCACAATGAGCACGAAGTGGGAACCTCCCTCCACCCTTTCCATCAAAAAGCTTGGCCTTGAGTGCACCAAGAAGGCCATCCCCATCTGCCACTGCCTCATTGGCATCCTCAAATGAAAAGGGCTCAGAGTTATCAGGCATGAAGTTGGAACCAGCACCACGCTTGCTAGCACCACCACCAGAGGCTGCAGACTCCGGCAATTCAAAGTTAGTCCTAGCATTTGCACCTCTTAAGGCTCTAGCAGCAGTGTCATATGCACGAGCTGCATCTTCTGCAGTGTCAAATGTTCCAAGCCAAAGCCTAACCTTCTGCAAAGAGTCCTTGATCTCTGCCACCCATCTCCCTGATGGCCTTTGTCGAACACCTACAAACCTGTGGTGCCCTCTTGATGATGACTTCTTCTTGCTGCGCATTCCTTCCGTCGCTGCTCCCATTCTTACTTGGTTTGAGTTTTGAAATCTCAAACCTTTGCCACTACTACATGAATAACCAAAACCTTTTTGAGCTTCAAATGGGGGTGGTTTATATTAGTTATAAGCTTAAATTAGAAGGCAAGCATCTTCAACTCTAGGAAGTGGACAAATTAGAACATGTCAAAAGTGCATGGCATAATGTGTGTGTACATATTAGAACGTCACCATTGCAGGCCGAATTGTTGATATCGGCACAATGTTAAAATATCACGTAGGACACGACTTATTTTCTTTGGTGTAATATTAATTGTGGATTGTTGAGTTTATTGAACTACTAAAGCACTAATTATGTTAAATATTATCACCGCTTAGCAGCTATGAAATCGTGCCAAATTGACAATCATGTGGAAGGTTGTCCTGTTTTGATTGTATGGCTACAATAAAAGAAAAATGGTTAAAATCCATTTCGGAACTTAAATTGTATCTAGAGGGCAATTTAAAAATGAATACAAGCAAGTAATGACACCTGAATGGCACTCAAATAATCCTTGGCTCCAACGCTATCACCTTTAAGAACGAGGATGCAGACTAGGAAAAATTTGTCTTGTCGCCACTGAACAAATAATTAGGTGTCACTTACAGGTGTATTTTGTGTCTTTTTCATCCTTGTCCTCTTCTCCCTTCACTTGTTCAGCACGCTTTTTAGGGGTTAAGACATTAGAGTTTTTCTTTGTGTATAAACATCAAAACAAAGTAGTACATGAAAATGTTGCACAACACATCTCGCTTTCTTAATAGCTGGAGCCAGTAGAGTAATGCAATTTAAAATCTATAAAATCAATTTCCTCCTCATAAATCAGCAGCACATGCTGCTTTCTGTCTCACAAAATTCGTTTTGAAGTTGGGGGGGAGTTAGTTTCGAAGACCCGCAGTTTTAGATTATTGCCTGGCCTTTTAAGTGAAGATGACTGATTAACCAACGAGGTGGTTTTCGTGTTATGATTGCCTGATTAGTTGTCGTGAGTTTGAACATTATTATTATATTGAAGGCAAATGTTATTTCAATATCTAAAAGTAGATACTCAATTAAGAAATTAATTCTATTATTATTAGATATGATAGTGATCTTTATTTTTTTTACTATTTCATCATAATAAAGTAGGATACCAATTTTTAAATGTTGAAATAGTAATACTCTATTTTAAATTATCAAACTTTCAAGCTGTTGATTTTCTCAATTTTATTTTTGACATAACTTTATCAAGTAATATTTTTACTATTTGATCAAGTGACTTTTTCAGATCTGATGTTTTGGATTTAAGTCCTCGGGATGATATGCACCTGCAATAAAATTCAAGAGGGAAACTATGATAATAGTCCTACCCAACTCAAATAAAATTGTCTCGAATAGTGAATAACAGGATCCTTATAACTTAGACAATACAAAAAAAAAAGTTACTTGAACAAAGTTCTTGTTAATCTTATCGATGGTAAAGATTGAAATATGACAAGGTCATATCATTAATGCAATTGAGAGGATTCACTCATAATATCTAATACAATAAAGAAATGATTTCTATGTTTTCTTCTATCTAAATATTATTGAAACTATTTGATTTTAATCGCAACTACTAATCTATTTTTGTTAAACTGTTATACATAATTTTGCACATAAAACTTTTCGATAAAATTTTTTTTTCTCATTTTTACCCCCAATTAAACACATCCTTAGGAGAAAAAAGTTAGCCTATATTTTAAATCATGCAATCAAATACCAATCAATCCAGTATTATAAACAACACTAATTAATTGACACGGCAGCATTAATCAATTGATCCACATCCTCACTTAGGTCCAACTTTATTTTATGAGTGACTCAGTACCAAATTGAATAGGAAGCAGATAGGAATTTGACAACTCCGAGTGCTAAGTACATGAACTGACATAATTAAACAAGAGAGTTAGTTCTCCACCTTTCAAACTGCTTCAATATTTGCAGTGCATACTGCATGCAACTGCATAAGCCCATAACCTCAGATGCTTTTTCATTGCCACATCATCATCAAATGGAGGCAGTATCTTTGTAATTTGCTGCTGAGCTGCAGGCATGTGATCATATCCACATGATTCCTGAAACCCCAAAAACCCATCAACACCAAATCCCAACTCAAGCCCTCCAAGTATGATCACTTTCATTCCATGTACCCCTCATCTCTTCTTCTTCCTCCTCTTTCTTTTCTCTCTCTTCTTCTCTCTTTCCGTCCCAGATTCCAGCACCTCAGAGTTATCATTTGATTTTGATGTTACTCTCTCAGCTTTAAAGGCAGTGGAAACTCCCCCACATTTGGTACACCTAGGAATCATACTCTCAACATTTCCAGGCTGATCATTTTGCTGATTCAGAAGAAAAGAGGCATTATTGGCTTCTGTAACAGTAAATCTATCTTGAGAGGCTCTTTGATCAGTGAAAGAAGCTGCTACCTTGCTGTCACTGCAAGTCAAAATGTTGGCGTAGAACCATAGAGAGTCTAAGCTTTGTGTAACCCGGGCACAGTCCATGATGACACTATGGCTAGAACATAACATGTTACATGTGAGGTGATGAGTTACAGCTTATAGTATTATATGAAACAACATTGGAGGGAAATTTCGACGATAAGTGTAGAAGCTTTTCATTCTTATTATACGTTCAAATTTGGACAGGCACACGTTTGAAGGTTCCAAAAGAATGAGGAGGGTAACATTCCCGTTGGGTGTAGTAGTTTCAATGGACCAAACTGCCCTTGGCATTCCCAGGAAACCGGAGGCGGTATACACATTGCAGTGGGCGCCGGCTGTTACTGTAGTACATCTTTCTTCTATGCATTAACACCTTCCCTTATCAGACTCCTGAAGTTTCTAAAATGTGCTTATCACAGTAAGAGCAGTTTTCATTCTGTTTCCATTTAGAAAGGGTAATTTTAATGACTAATATATTTCTTTGATAATCTTTCTAATGTTGAATATTGAGAAATACTGATTAAAACATATTTTAATTGCTTGGGAATATAAAAGTATTCAATGCTTTTTTTTTTGGTAGTTTAAATTAAGGGAATTTACTAGAAAGATATAGAGTTATGTATCTTTAAATTGTATATAATCACTAAATCATCCTAATAGTTATATATCTTTCTGATAATTTTTTTCTAATATTCGCATAATTATTAAATGGAAGATATATTAAATATTAATAAATTATTAAAAATATATGGCAAAAACTCTTCAGCTATTCCTAATGATCTACCTAAAATTTTCAAGATTTTACTCATACTTCAGTCCTTTGAGTCATTAAAGTAAGTCATAATCAGTTGAAAGCTGACTCAATTCATTGTGCTAATCCTAGAACTATAATGGGGCATGCAGAATGATATATTCATGCTAGCAACACTTCACGTGATGATCTTAACAGTTGAGATCAGTAATTAACCATGTTACATTACATGATCTTTCATAGGGAAACCTTAGGCATAATTTCTAACATGACAGAACTCTATGATGCAATGAATGAAGCAAGTTCATGATGCAATATTCAAGTCCATAACACCATGTCATATAGCCTGATGTTAGCTACTCAGTATGAAATAGGTATCTGTAATGAATCTTATTATGTATTCCATGAACAAATTAATTCTTTGATTATCACTAGCGGATTTGCATACACCAATATTGTTTGACTTATCGTCCCCTACCACTTTCCGCATCATCCATCCTTTTTCTTTAGGTCTTCCGGATTAACGCATTCACGTGCTCACTTTGTGAATTGCAGCCAATTGAGGGAAAAAATCAAATAAAATAATTTTGTACTTGAACAGAATACAGATTATTACATAAAAATAATAAGGTGACTGCTCCCATACAGACATTGATCAAGGCCTTTGATGGAGTTAGAACGTGAATTTTCCTGAGTATGACATGTTACTATTTGAAGAGTTATCAATAGTGATTTGTTAATTACAGCTAAAAGTAGTTAAAGATATAATGAGGGTAATTTAAATATTTGCGTTGTGTTTTTTAAAAGAGAAGTAACGCGTTTTTTTTCATTTTTTTGTTTTTTTAAATGTTAATTTACTATTGTATTTCATTTTATTTTTATTTTTCATTTTAAATTTTAATTTTTAAATTTATTCTTTCTTTATGTTTTCTTTCTTATTTTTTGTTTTTTTTATACAAAGATTTTGGGTTGTTCGAAACCTGTGTAGTGTACAGTGCATATTTTTGTTATTTTTTATTTATTTATTATTTACTTTTCCTTTTTCGAGTTTTATGTTTGTCAGAATTAAATGTACCGAACAGTACGCATTTTTTCATATTTTTTCTGTTTTTTTAAATGTTAATTATTTATTATATTTCATTTTTTATTTTCCATTTTAATTTTTAATTTATTCTTTCTTTATGTTTTCTTTCTTTTTTTTTCGGTTGTCCAAAATCTGTGTAGTTCACAGTGGATATTTTTGTTATTTTTTATTTATTTATTATTTACTTTTCTTTTTTCTGAGTTTTATGTTTGTACGAATTAAACTTGCTGAACAGTATGCATTTTTTGCACTTTCTAGTTTTTTTAAATGTTAATTATTTATTATATTATACTTTTATTTTTAATTTTTTAATTTATTCTTTCTTTATGTTTTCTTTCTTTTTCTGTTTTTGGTTATACAAAGATTTTGGGTTGTCCGAAATTTGTATAGTGCACTTTGTTATTTTTTATTTATTTATTCATTTATTATTTACTTTTCCTTTTTTGAGTTTTATATTTGTCCGAATTAAATAAACTGAACAGTTGCTTTTTTTTTTCCATCTCTCATGGACATTTCACTTTTATGGCCCCGCCGAAAAAACACGGACACACCGACTTAGTAGCGTGTCCATGTACCGAATACGTGTCAATATTTAATACCTACATGACACGTGTTGGACATGCGTCTGTATACGTTCAATTAAAAAATTTATTTTTTTGTGCTTGGACACATTCCGAACGTAGCTGGATACTATTCTAATTCATTATGGACTCAGCTTAGACATCCATAGACATGTCTGAGTTAGTTTTTTTAGTTTTTTTCAAATTTAATACTAACATGAGCCCAAAATCAACCCTAGTTATTTAGATGGACCTGTGCTATTGGGTTATTTTATTTTGAAAATTCTTTGATTGATCACAAAATAATAAAAAGAAGAATTAATTAGATAAAAAAATTATACAAACAAGAAAAAAAAGAAATTCAGACAAAAAACAGATAAAAAATTATAAATATATGTCGTGTCCGTGTCCTGTAATTTTTTGAGTTTAATATGTCTCCGTATCGTGTTCGGTATTCGTATCAGTGTCTGTACTTCATAAGTTCCTGAATACTATTTTTTTAAGGGGATTATTCTGATACCCTATAAAATTCATGGGTATCGGTACCTTTTAAATAACTTGTGACTGAAAGTTTGCCACATGTTCCACTAACTAAATCAAGTAATATTTTAAATGCTCATGATTAAATCACAACTCTTAGATTTAAAAAGGTACCAATACCCTTGGAGTAGCAAAGTAAAAACCTTTTTTTAACTTACCCCTGAAATTATTTTTATTATAATTATTTTACTTTTTCAGTCGATGTCATTTGGTCTTTTTTGTCCTTATTCTTAAAAAGAAATCCACTTAGTCCCCTCCTGATTAACATAAGCTATTCTGTCCCACCACACCACGTGTCCATCTCCCATTCGCTATCGTAAATGATTGAGTGTAGGTATTGATTGCCAACTGCGTTTAAGAATCCCCAAATAATTAAAGAACCAAATATGACAAAAATTTAAAAGGATTTATTTTTTTTTCATATAATAGCATAGATTTATGAAATTCAGTGGCACTTTTTCTTCGCGACTGGCCCAAGCAATTGGAAGATGGAAGAGAAAAATTCAGGGCCCATGAACGGTTAACCCATCGACCTCACACAGTTGGAATCTTCAGCTACCTTACTTGCTTCACTGCCACATTGCACACTCTGCTCCCTATCCTTTTTGCTCCCTTCTTTCACTGTAAATGGCGCCTCAATGACTCTCTCTCCGTGCCACAGAACATCCTCCAACTCCAAGATTCGATTTTTAACGACGTTCCTTTGTGGGCACCCAGATTTGTTACACCCCAATGGCCCCTCCCATGCCTTCTCCACCACCCAGCTTCGCTCTATCCATCAGGGACGACCAAATGGACGGCAAAGAAGAGAGCAAGTGCGCTTTCCTTGTGGTAGCTCTCTGCCCTTGTCTCGTTTGCTTCATTATCCTCTTAATTGCGCTCTCTATCATTCTTGTTATCAAATTCCACTTTTTTTGCCACACCCCTCTGCACTTCTTGCTTCACAAAAAGAGCTGCTGAATTCCCATGTTGGGGTTTTCTCTAAGGTGCCCGTCTTTTGTTTTCAAGGAAAGTTTCTGTTTTTGAATAGTTCTAGGGATTTTGCTACTGTCAGTGGAGGAGGTGATGATAACTCGGGGGTTGAATCTGGCCTTGAGGGTGATGATGGGGATAGGGGTGGTGATGGTAGAGGTGTTAATGCTGAGTCTTGTGCTGACCCTGATGAGGTTGATAGGGTATGCAAGGTGATTGATGAATTGTTTGCATTGGATAGGAACATGGAGGCAGTTCTTGATGAATGTGGGGTTCAGTTATCACATGATTTGGTCTTGGATGTGCTGCAGCGGTTCAAGCATGCAAGGAAGCCAGCATTTCGGTTCTTTTGTTGGGCTGGACAGAGGCCTGGGTTTGCCCATGATTCCAGGACTTATAATTCCATGATGCACATTCTTGGGAAGACTAGGCAATTTGAGACCGTGGTGGCAATGCTTGAGCAAATGGGGGAGAAGGGCCTTTTGACTATGGAAACTTTCTCCATTGCTATCAAAGCATTTTCTGCTGCAAAGGAAAGGAAAAAAGCTGTTGGGATCTTTGATCTGATGAAGAAGTACAAATTTAAAGTGGATGCTGATGCTATTAATTTCTTGCTTGATAGCCTTGGCAGGGCAAAGCTTGGTAAAGAAGCTCAAGCCGTCTATGAAAAACTGAAGAATAGATTTACTCACAATTTGCAAACTTACACAGTACTTCTTAATGGTTGGTGCAAGGCAAAAAATTTGTTGGAGGCGGGGAGGGTGTGGAATGAGATGATTGATGAGGGATTTAAGCCAGATATTGTTGCACATAATATTATGCTTGGAGCTTTGCTAAGGTGTATGAAGAAATCCGATGCCATCAAGTTATTTGAGATCATGAAAGCTAAAGGTCCATCACCCAATGTTCAGAGTTATACAATTATGATACAGTACTTCTGCAAGCAAAAAATGATGAGCGAGGCTGAAGAGTATTTTGATGAAATGATAGATCGTGGGTGCGAACCCGATGCTGCACTTTACACATGTTTGATCACTGGGTTTGGGAGGCAGAGGAAAATGGATGTGATATCCGATCTACTGAAGGAAATGAGGGAAAGAGGTTGTCCAGCTGATGGGAGGACCTACAATGCTTTGATAAAAGTGATGACGAGCCAACATATGCCAGATGATGCGATGAGAATTTACAAGAAGATGATTCAAAGTGGCATCAGACCAACAATTCACACTTACAACATGATAATGAAATCCTATTTTGTGACAAAGAATTATGAAATGGGTTGTGCCATTTGGGATGAGATGTATGACAAGGGTTGCTGTCCTGATGATAATTCCTACACTGTATTCATTGGAGGACTTATAAGGCAGGGCAAGACAGGCGAGGCATGTAGATATCTGGAGGAAATGATAGGGAAAGGGATGAAAGCTCCTCAGCTTGATTATAACAAGTTTGCCTCCGATTTTTCTAAAGCTGGGAACCCTGGCATACTTGAGGAGTTAGCTGAGAAGTTGAAATGTGCTGGTAAGGTTGAAGTCTCCGATGTCTTTGCCAGGTGGGCTGAGATGATGAAGAAAAGTTCCATGAGAAGAGAGTTTACAAAATCTGGTGGGCAGTTCACATGAAAATCCGACTGCCTTGCAGGTTGGCCAAGCCTCTTTCTTTGGTCCTATGATGTTGTACTAACTCAATTTATGTTGGCCACCAGTCATATAGTCTGGACTCTAGTTTGTCTCTGAAACTTCTGTTTTGTTTGTAGCCAAAAAGAAACAATTGATTTGTATTTTGTATATTAATATTGATGTAGTTGAAACTTATAAACCAGTGTCGTACGATGTCATGTGCCACTTTGAATGAAACAGAGTGATTATTATTGGAATTTTTCATGATTTTTGGCGTTGTTTTTTAAGACTACTGGAATCAATAATAATTGACATTTATGAACGTAAACATGCAGACAAAGCTACAATTAGCAACTTTGGTAATGATTTGACAATTTTATCATTTAAATATAGTATATGAATTAAGACGTGTTCTATCTTCAGGTGTGTGTTTGTGCGCTCTCAAAATATGTATGGACAAAACTTGACTCTCCGCTCATTGTCACTCATTCCTTCTGTTTGTGGTACATACGTACGATATTGGCAACCTGGATTTTGTACGTTTGTCAACTGGAACGGTAGCATGTAACTACCACATGACAGATTGCTTTACATCAGTTTTGTTTTTTGTAGTAGTTTTATGCTGTGATGTGTAGTATAGCAAGAGATTTTCCTCCAAACTTTCTGGTCAGGTTAATTCCTGGATCCATTTGCTACTGGCTAGTGGGCATACCTTTTGCCAAAATGTTGATGATAATCCCCTTGCTTCTCTTGGTTACATGTAATCTTATACGAAATTGATAAATGGGATACTAATATCGACTCTCCCTGTTGTACGTGGGTTACCTTAGAGGGAGATGGTGCTCGGTTTTGAGCTTCATTCAACCCTCAGCAAAAATAAATAATAATAATGATAATAATAGTAGTAATAATAATAATAATGTGAAAAAATAAGGGTCTTAAATTATTAGGTAGATTATTATTGTGATCCGTTTTAGTTATTTAAAAATAAATACATTCTTATTTTCTCACTTTAAGAATAAGCTTATTTCAATAGAATTTTATACATAAAAAATGTATTAACCTGTCTTGGCCCTTATGAAAATTTTGATAGTGACCTCCAATCAGATAGAAATCAGATAGATATTGCATTATCTGTTCAGGTCAAACTGACATTATATTTACATTCTTCCATATGTTATTCCATTCAAATGAAATTTAAGTATAGTGGGGGAAAAATTCAGAGATCTTAAAAGTGGATATAGAAGGAGTTTACAATATTGAAATCGGATATGTCTTCCCAAATTGGTAATTTTCCCGATAATATGGGAGAAAACGTAGTGCTTATGTGCAACAGCTTGTATAATGTCTCTGAGTGGCTGACAAGCCATCAATCAAATGTTTGCATAATAGTTGTCCTTATGCTTGGTTACATGGGAATCACTAATCTAGAAACAATTAGATGCTTCTGAGCTCTGACATTGGCAATTCTCTGAACCCAGCATGGTTCTGCCAAGCAGCTTGTAATGATGCATCTACTATCATCACCATTCACCATCTTACACTTAATCGATTTCTTCTTCTTTAATCTTCACTTCTAATTTTTAAATTCTCTAAAACATAGTTGCATGTTACTGAATAACATGCATGCAGATAATTTATCCCAAAATTTGGACTTAGAAATATTCAGACCTGCTATGGGTTTATTGCTGTTTATAACTTACGGAATGGATCCGAAAGCTGAATATATTTCCTTCCTTTTGTCTAAATTTACAATGTACAAGTTTGTGCAGTGTGGAACTGCGGCATATTTCAAGAAGCAGAAGGGTTAGTAAAAGAGAAAAGAAGGAAATGTATGATGTAAAGAAGGAGCTGCCTTAACCAAAATTTAAATTAAATTAAATTAAATTTCAAAGTTACAAGCAAAAATATGATACAGAAAATGGTAGAACCATGAACTTCATCTGACAGTGGAGGCAACTGTATGAGCCCACCACCTGAGACTATCTTTCATGTCATTTTCATTGTTCAGAGCTGGAACTTTCCAATTCATCAGAGGGTTCTCTTTCTTTCTCTTCTCATGGACCTTCCATGCTTCAGAAAGGTAAGGTCTTGGGATTGCAGACTCATCGGAACCCTCTTCTTCCTCATCACCATTCTTCCCTAGCCTTTGCAACCCAGGAATGATTGAAGCCAAGCTTGAGTCCTTGTCTTCCTCTGAGAAAACAAAGCCCAGGTCCATGAACCCTCTAAGCTCCTCAAATTCAAGGTCTGACAAACTCTTACTTTCCCTTTTCTTCCTTCCCTTGCTTGTGGTGTTCTTCTTAGGCAACACTTCAAGTTGCACCTGTGCTTGCCCCTCACCTTCTCCTGTGCCTATGACATCTTTTCCTGAGAAGATAGTTTGAAGCTTTGGTGGAGAATGGACAAACTCACGGGAATATGAGCCGTGGTTGGAGCATGTCATGGAGCTCAATTGGTCGCTCATAGACCTGGTATGAATGGTTTGGATGCTTGAAAGCTTTGGTTCTGATGTTCCTTCTTTAGTTTGAATTTGATGATCTGTGTTTTCATGAGGACTTGTTGATGTTAATGAACTAGGTTGTTCCTTCATGTCTTGAATCCCAAACCAGCAAGAATCAAAGAGCTTCAAGATTGCCTCTGCTTCCATTGCTGGCTTTGGAAAAATCAGCTAAGGACTTTTGAATTGCATTATTAGCAGAAGTAAACTGTCAAAGCCATGGTAGATAAGATATATTAATACACGTCATGACTATATTGCCCTTCATGAACCATGAAATTACAAGAATAATTCAACCAATCATTTACACGTTTTGGATTGGAGACTTGTCTTAGTTAATGTATCATTGTGATGTAGGGCACTGTTCTTCCTATTTTACTTTTTCCACGAAAATGAAAGTGTTAAGAGGCAAAAGCAAATGGTGTGTGTGACAAAAACACAGAACTATGGACATCCAGAAAATAAACTTCCAAAGAATTTTCAAACACAGAATTGACACGACTTCAGAAGAGTCATTTATATATGGAAGGAGGAAAGAGAGAAAAGTAATACAGTAAAAGAGAAGAAAATAAGGGGCAGTAATTAGAGTCTGCGTGTGCTTTCTATTATAGATGTGTAGTTGTGTACATACTGCATGACATTCCTGTTATGGATGCTACTAAATGAAGCCAGATAAGAGGTTGGCCACTAGTTAATATCAAAGCACTATTGCCAATCTTTTCCTGTTCTCTTAGATGTTGACATAGTATGGTCACATCTCTTTCTGGTTGGTTTGGTCATTGCATCAAAGCTTTCATGTGGAAACTAATTGCCTGAGCAATAATTGTTAGTTGCTTCCAAACTACACAAAATTGAAAGCCTATGTTAGTGTGGTCGGCATTAGCTGCTATTTTTCATGCTAAATTTTCTTGCAGCACTATAGATTTTAGATTTATGGGAACAAACCTTTTTAGTGAAAGGTACATTTTCCATTTTTTTTTTTAATTCTCTTCTATGCATGGTAATGTTTTGGCATTTTATGTACTCTATAAACATGCTGAGCTTAGTCTCAAGTTTTTTGCCTTGCAAGGTTGAGATATTTCATATGCGTCTGATGCACCCTTTTTTTTTTTCCCTCGTGCAGTTAAAATTTGTTTAATTATGTAGGTCCTAAGTCTTAACCAACCAAAATTGGGATTCGCCGCATGATTACGAATTGATCTTAGAGTAAGCTACACGTGAATAATGAAAGCACAGCTTTATAACGTAATATATATGCTGATACCAAATTATACTGTCGACACCATAACACACTTCATCTCATAACCTCTTCTCCTTTTTTAAAGTTCTTTTATTGTAGCCCACCCTCACTATATGTATAGTTCAATTTATATAGCTTTTGAAATAATTATTGTAAATTTAAACAAATTTAGTGGCATAATAGCATACAGAAGTTTTTTACACTGATGATATTTTCAAATTAAATGCTTTTATGTATAAATTTTTCCTTTATACTATTCGAGTTTGTAATTTGCCACAACTAGGCAAGTGTTTTGAGTTTTATTAGTCAAATGAATGCCTTTTCAATTCAAATTCAGTAGAAAGATAAAGATTGAAAGAGTTACACACATACGTAGAAAGATTTTTTATTTTTTTTTTAACGTGATATTTAGCAAGTATTTACTTGTTCGGAAACAGAGCAGTGTGTTCTGCGGCTTCTACCTTAGCCCAGAGTCTCCAGGTTAATTGGTTGAAGTCAAAGCAGCGTCAGAATGTTTATAATCAAAAGGTGCAGCGTCGGTATGCATTTTTTCCTCCTCCATCATATATAATTTATCTCTTAACTTTAAAAAATATACATCATAACATCTTACACTTTTTAAATTATATAAAATACTTTTCAGTATAATTTTAATAATTAATAAAAATAAAATTTATATACACTTAATCCTTCTAACGTTTCTAACTTATATAATCTAACATCTTATCTATAAATACTATGTATAATTAATCTCATAATTTTTTTATTATATACAACCCGATACCCTACTATTACATTAATTTTTTAAGAGTATTTTACATAATTTAAAAAATTCAAAATATCATAATACATATTTAAAAAGTTAAAATTTAAATTACATATAACACAAAATAGTAACATGCATTCAACCCTATTCAAAATGATGTTCAGCAATGGAACTTTTTAAATGACTAATGCATTTGGCAGCAGAATATTTTTTTTGCTTTTGGTATACGGCAACAGAATATTCTAACAATAAACTTATATCGATTAGAGAATGCATCATAACAAATGAAAATTTCTTGTCATCATGTTATGTGTAAATTTTTATCATTAATTAATAATTGGGCCTACTGTAAATATCACAAGACAATATAATCAATACTAAAAATCAATAAAAATGCACAAGAGATGATCACATAAAATTTACACATGAGAAGATTTATTTATACATATTACTTGCTGGGACTGGCGGATTCAAACTAGTCATTCACCTGCAACGTTGTTGAGAAGGGACATTAGTACTGAAGGAGCTTAATTCGCACGTGCGTCTCATGCTTCCCTCGCATGTGTTTGTTTCATTCTCCATTTCTTTATGATTTTAGAATAATATTATTTTAACATAAAAGTGAATATCAAAGGTAAATATTATAAAAAAGAGACTTAAAATTTTTAATAGTAATGAATGAGGGCTATATTTTATGGGTGCGTTTGCTATAATTTTTCTTAAAAAAATAGCTTTCATAAAAAAAATTAATTTTTTGTCAAAATTAAAAAATTGAAACAAACACACATCCTTATAATTTTTGTTATCCAACTTTGATATCCACCTGTCTTATCAAAATAACACTACTCATATCTTTAACTTTGAGAAAGCTTTTCCGCTTTATACTGTTAATATATGTTCTTATAGGAAGATACTTTGTCTTTATCGATTGACATTATTATATGCACTTTTATTTCATAAGGTCACGCCCGTCCCCATTGACATGCTGAATTATATATTCTGAAACGAGCCCAACATTGATGACCGATCCGGTAACCTCTGTCAGCATGTGTTGTCTTGTGCAATATAATCTATTGTTCACATAAAAAAAAATGATATATTATAATCTTCCGTTGTATATTCCATTTGAGAGAATTTTGTGTGGTGACTGTGGCGGAAGAAAGGAGAGCTCATGAGTGAAGAAGAACAGCTTATGAAAAGCAGACGAAGCTAATAGAGTTTTTTTTTTTTCCGGGGTAAATATGAGCTAACGAGAGTAATTGTTTATGAATCGAACGGGCGCAAACTCTCAATATAAATTTTATATATTATGATTCAATCATTTTATTATTCATGCATGATTAAAAATAATTTGACTACTACAACCGTCGCAACCGGGATCGCGACGGGGACGACGAAAAAAGAGAGAATTTTGTTTGAAAATATTGGAGTCGCCACCAAGTTTATTTAAAATTGGGAAAACGTTGGAAAAACCCATTTTTTAGAGAATAGTCTTGGCTTGAGTTTGAGTTAGAGTCGGTTATGTATAGGGAATGGCAGAAATTTAATCCCATGCACTGTACACTGGCGTCGCCTTGGGATCATTTAATTAACTGTACAAATTAAATAAATAACCTTTTTCAAACATTTATTTTCTGTTTCAAGACAATTAAAAGGAATTTATTTTTCTTAAAAGAAAGGAATTTTTAGTGTACCGAACTGTTACAATTCGGATGTCCTAAAAATGAGTTAACTAGTCATTACGACTAAGTTAACCGTTCTTTATTTGAAACAAAGTATTTGACGATAAGTATATAATTTTTTTTTAAAAAAATGAATTCTTCTAAATAATAAATATTTGTAAATAGAATCTAAAAAAGAAGCGAAGATTTATTTTTTGGTGTTTTTGTAAAAAAAGAAAATATAAAAACCTTATGAGAGATATTTGGAATATCAAATTGTCACAACTCAGATATCCAAATATCAAGTTAACAAGCTGTCACAGCTAAATTAACCTTATTATTTGGAATAAAAAAGATAAATAAATGAAGAAATTTAAATCAAAAATTAAAACATAAATAATAAATATTTACAACTAAGAGAAAAAGAAGAAAATTATTTTTTATGTATTTTTATAAATCAATAGAAACAAATATAAAAGAGAACAAACATTTTTTGAGGAAATTTTCGAATCATTAAATTTATCATACTCAAATGTTCGAAATATCGAGTTAACAATCATCACGGCTAAATTAACTCTTTATCTACAATAACAAAAGCTAAATAAAATATTTTGAAATAAAATTATTAGGAAAAAGAAACTTATAAATAAAACAAAATATACGAATAGCATAAAAAAAATTAGGGAAATTATTTACAAATAAATTAAGTGGTGAAAAGTTAATTTTGAAAAAAAGAATTTTTAGAATATTAAGCTGCCACAGCTAAAATATTCTGAAATTTAAAGTTAACAATAAAATCAGTTAAATTAACTCTATTTTTTGTAAAAAGACTTTGAATATCCACAGCTAAAACATTCTAATGTGAGATTAACAAATCGTCCCGGCTCAATTAACCCCCTTTTTAATACAAATCATTACTAAATTGAGTGAATAAATTTTAATAAAATACTCAAGTACTTATTTTAAATCCAAAATGGATAAAACTTCTCTTTTAAACAAAATTCTAACTTTAATAGGAACCAACAAAATTAATACATAAAAAAAACAAATACCCCGTTAATTTGAACCAAAAAAAAACATAACATAAAATAATTAAGCTAACAAAAGCAAAATTTATAAACACAAACACAATTAACTTAAATAAAACATATAAACATTTAAAATAATTAAACTAAAAAACATAAACATAGAACAATTAAACTAAAAAAACAAATCATAAATACAAACGTAAATGAATTAAGCATAACACACAAACACATAAACTAATTAAGTTGAACAAAATAAAATTACACAATTTAAACAAAACACATAAAATAAAAAAAACTAAAAATGAAAATAAACCCATAAACACAAATACACAACCAATTCGAGTAAAACACATGAGCATATAAAACAATTAAATTGAAACAGAACAAATATAATTATGTACTTAATTAAAGCAAAACACATAAACCAAAAAGTAATTAAACTAAATAGAAATAAAATTTATCCCTAAATATAAACATGCAATTAAACTTAACATAAAAAAAAACTAAACTAAAAAAGGAGGACCCTAATTACCTTCTTTTTTTTTTAATTAAAAGAAATATTGACACTAAATTCACTCAAATCAAAGAAATGATTAAATAATTCTTTTTGTTTTATTTCATTTTTAGACAAAACCAAAATTTCAACACAAATTGACAAAATTAGCTCATGAATATGAATACACAAATAATTTGAACAAAATACATCAACAAACAAATGAAATAAAAAAACTTTATAAATATAAACACATAATTAACTTTAAACTAAACGTACACGTGAATATATAAAGTAGTTAAACTAAAAAAACCATAATTCACATATGCCATCACATGATAAAATATATATATATATATATATATATATATATATATAAATTAATTCAAGCATAACATATAAATTTAAAAATAATAACAAAACTAAAAAACACAATACATAAAAAAGTAAATTAAACTGTTCGAGCATTCCTCTTAAATCAAATTAAATAAAATCTTCTTTTTGAATCACAACACAATCAAACGCAACAAAACAGGACTTGGAGATTTAAAATAAACACTAATTAAATAAACACAACCCATTCCTAAAACTGAAATATAGTCTAACAAAATAAAAACAATACTAACAGCAACAAGAACAAGGACAGCAACAACAACAATAATAATAATAATAAATAATAAAAAAAATATAATTATAATTATAATTCCTACCCCTATCCCCACACACACACCTCCCTCTCTCACTAACTCTCACACGTGTCTCTCACCTCTCACTCACACACACACACCCCACTCACTTACACTCATACACTAACCTAACCCACTAACTCACTAACACTAAAAAAGAAACGAAGACAGAGAATGAGAGCAACAGGGAGATATGAATTGAGAGAGAGAAAGAGTAAGAGATAAACTGAAGGGAAGAGAGAGAGATGGTTGCCACGACCAAGAGAGAGAAGGAAAGTCGCGGCAAGGATGGGCCATGGCGGCGACTGCCGCGGCCAGGTTGAAAAGGGAGGTGCGACCGTGGCGATCTGGCAGCAGGGGAAAGGCGGAGGCATGGCGGTGCGGGTATGGGGAGATCGGCGGTTCTGGGTGGAGATCGGGCATGGGGAAGACCGGCAGTTCTAGCCTAGCCATGAGGAAGGTCAGTTCGCGGTGGGGGAAAGGATGAGCTTGCGGTGCGATGGTTGCGCGACGGGGGTGGCTCGCGGTGGCGCTGTGAAGGCCGAGGGAAGGGTGGTGATGGCTTCAGTGGGTGGTTAAGGTAATGGATCGGTTGGGGGTTAGGAAAGATGACGGTGGTGGGTGGTTGTTGAGGAGTTGCAGGGGAGGGGCCGGTGGAGGAAGCAGTTCGGCTAGGCTATGATGGAGGTTGGAGAGGAAGAAAATGAAGCTGAAAAGGGAAGGGGGCCGCGGCGGTGGAGCAGGGAGGCCGCGGCCCCTATGTTTTTTTTTTTATATTTATTTGTTGTGATGATGTATACCTATATCTGTTGCTATTATTGCTGGTATCTGCTTCTGATTCTTTTGTTTTTTGCTGGGGCTGCTGCTGGATTTCACTTGTTGATGTGTTTGTATAAATTTTGTTTCTAATTTCCCTACTGATGGGTGATTGCAAACTTCTTGTTGATGATGGTTTTTCCAATCCCCTCTGATGATGGAAATACTTTTTTAAAGACTAAAAAAAACTCTCTGTTGTTGTCTTTTTTTTTTTTTTGGTTGATGATGATGATGAATTTATCTTATTTAGCTCCTTGACCATTGCAGGTTGCTCCAATTCATCACCGAAAGGAGCTTCAGTGTTTTGCACCTAGTGGAGAGAAACATCATCATGATGTTCTCCACTTTTTTTGAAAATAAAATTCCTCATCCCAAAGCTTCACGTGTCTGCCTTGAGGAAAAAAAAAGAACCCGAGAGGAGCCGATGACTCCTCTTTTTTTCATTTTTTTATTCTTATTTTTGTCTTTTCGTTTTACAGATAAAAAAAAAAAGAGGAAAACAAACTGGACCTAAAAAAATGAACCTGGATTGGGCTTCTCTTTTTTTCAAAGGCCCAGAATAAAGGGGTAGACTGAAAATAACATAAATGGCTTGGGTTGCAATAAATAAACTGGACCTTCTTAATAAAAAAAAAACTTAACGAAACTGTAATGAAGCATACAAATTTTTGGATTTTCTTCTTAAACACCGGACAAAATCAGGTGTTCACAACAACGGTATATGAAAGAATGAAAAATGAGCAGAATTATTCAAATTCTGTGAAAGTGCAATGAATAAGTAGAGAAGAGTAATGATATTTAAGACGGGTATTTATTTGGGTAAGCCACCTGTACTTGGGAGCTTAGAAGCCTAAATTTAGTATCTCATCTTCAAAAGAAGAGTATGCTACTTATTTATATAGGAAGGGGAAAGACATTAATACATGCAAGGATTAATAGGTAAAAACGATAGAGGTTGCAATGCAAATAGGTAAGTATGCCTGTATCGAATTCAGGTAATATATTATGTGTTTATATATGATAAAAGCACTATATTTAGTACAAAGATTGTATAAACAAATGATAAAGTTTCGTTATATTAGCGTCCATACCTTAACTTGTAAGGGCATAAAACATTGGTTGACCTTTGGAATGAAAACTCTTAAGCATGTTCCCTAGCTAGTGCTTTTGTAAGTTAGGGTTCCCATTTCTTTGTTTGCTGTCTGCGACCTCCAAAATGGGACCAAATTTTGTTCTTTGCGTGCTAAAACTTGACGCAGCATTCGCGTATAGATTCCACTATTCTTACAAGTGATCCATAATCTGAGATTATTTATACTCTTCCAATTTGCATTATGTACAGTAATATTATTCGATTCATGAGTGGTTCAATTAATTAACGATCTGGATTTGACATTATTAGTGATATAAAAGCATATTTATATATCTTTGTAGGTGCAGCTCCATCAGGGTGGAGCAGCTTTGCTTAAAACTATGTTCAAGATGCTACTTTGGAAAGAGACTGCCACTATTTGTAGCATGGCATGGCATATCCTTCCAATTTTTTTTTTCCTCTCTATTGAGTTAATGGTCATGTTGCTTCAATCAACTTTAGATTGGATCCCCAAAAATAGTTTGTAAGCCGGTGTAGATTCAATTTAAAATTGATCAGTGACCAAATTTGTCATCAACTTGTTAGCAGAAGTATCATACACAATTCAAGAAACTACATGTAGAGACTAAAAGATTAAAAGGAAAATAAAAAACAACTTTCGACAACATGCGCCTTGAGGAATATAATGGATTAATTCCAATACATCAATCACCACATAGGAAAAAAAATGCCCGGGAAGCAACTTGTTGGTTTAAGTATCCTAATATGATGACAAAACACTATATGTAAATGTGTTAATCCAAACATCCTTTACTTAATTACTTTGTTGCTGAACTTTCTGATGAAGCTGATTGAGTGTTTCAGTCTTGGTTCAAATCAGTTGACATACGTTGATAGTTTTGCTTTTGAGTAAACCAACAATATAAGCTGGCACAACAACAGATGAAAGCTAGAAGCTAATTACGGAGACCAAGGGCAGAAAAAGATTTTGCCAAAATTGGCAAAACTTGGAAGTCCACAACACATTGCTTGTTTGAATAGCCAAAGAAAAGGGGAACTGATGTTGCTGCTACCACTCTATCAAAAAAGCTGAAAAGCTAACAAGTCAGAGGCCTTCTTTCTCTCTATCTCCCTCTCACATGCCCAAACAAAAACTTCCTCATTTGTGACTACCTTGGACTGTATTTCACAAGGAAGAAAAAGGAATAGCGGCACTCTTCACCAAAAAGGAAGAACTTCATCTGAAATGACATGTCATATCTCTGCAAGCATCCAACGGCTATCAACTCTCATCCTCCTATAAGAAATGCTCTTGGAAGACATTCAAAATTACGAGGAAAAAAAATCAAAAATCGAGAAACATACTGCTGATACATTCAAATTCGAAAATCTAGCACAATACACATTCATTTTCTCTCATATTTTATTGTTCATATTATGTTATGAGATTGTTCATATAGCTGTTATATTGAAGGCATTATCTTTCTTGAGTGAAAACAGCAAAACACTTATGTTAGAAATTACTTTGTAAAGCTTTATCTTGTGAAGATAGAAACTAGTGAATTGAGCTTGGAGAGACTCATTGAAAAGACTACTTGGTTGTGAGCTTGGAGAAACTTGGGAAAAGAATACTTATTGTGTGTACTAGTTGTACTGAGATTATAGCGAATACACTCACCTGGAGAGTGGAGACTGGATGTACGTAGGATCTGAATTATAGATCCGAACCAGTATAAATACTTGTGTTAGCTTCTCTACTCTTTACTTTCCATATATGCACATCTGCCAATTATTTCTGCATATTATCAACTAAAGCTTAAGATTTAATCATCATTGTTTTTAACTCTAGTATAACTGATATATCTAAATTTGTTCTTACATCTGCATTCCTCGAAATCTCAAGTTTTATCAAAATCCTTTGAAAATCTGTTAAGTAAAATTATTTTAGCATCATCTTTGATAAAATAGCATTTGATTTATACATAAATATCAAATATACACATTATTTTGTACTTGTTAAATTTATTCAAAATCTGTGACAAAAATCTCCTATAATAGCAGGAGGCATTCTACTGAACTTCCTAACTTATGTGTTAAAGTGTGTAGAAAATTTTTTAAGGAATATTTAATTCAACTCCCCTTTTTAAGTATTCTGATACCATCACAATTGATCAATGTTGCAACAATATATATAAATAGGAGAATCATCTAACACATGTACTTGTCTAATTAACTCTTGTTAAAGACCATATACATAATGGAACAAATTCATTTCCCCCAGTGTTATGTGCATATTTGTTCTCTCCCTTATTTTTTCTCTTTTATGGGATGATAATCAACACTGCTAATATAGGTTTTGCAAGTTTTCAAGTAGGTTTTATCATTGCTTTTCATATTACTGAAGAGCAAAACAATGCTATATAATTAACAGCTAATAAATCAAGATTGTGAAATAGATAAAACAATGAGACATCCATAATATTGCTGGGCAATATGCTGGATCATCCTTGCCCATATCCCTACCCTCATGTATCAGGTCAAGTGTGTGCATATCTTCACCATGTTTCCATTATCATATTCGGCATTATGAAATATTTCTACTTCAGGAAAGCTAACAATTATCATGAACCATCAGCATTGTCTTGTTAATTTATTCTGTTAAATCCAGGGACTCCTAGCTAACCTGACCATCTCGAAGGCCTTTTAATTTCATGAGTACATATATAATAACAAGAACACACTGCAATTTACTTGAAAAAACAGCTCACCTCTAAGTGCATGCATGGTACCTTGAAAATTGAAAGACAGCAAATATAGCCTGTTCAGAAAGGAATGATATGGGATGTTGAAGTGAATATTGACCTGTTTTAATCTAATCCAACATTCAAAAAATCATCAGCAAACAAAAATTTGAATAAAAAATGCAACCACAATCATGAAGGGATTAGTCAGAATATGCAAACAAAAACTGCACCTATAATTAACATAATTGTTTGTCTAGCTACCTGCTTCTTATTGGTATATGCTAATTCAAAAACATAGCTTGAGAATATGAGGCTTTGGTGAGTATAAAATATGCAGAGGAATTGTTAAGCAAATCTCCTTTGGCAGACAGTCGAGTATTGAGATAGCAACACTTTTGCTCTGCACTCTGTAAGATGCTGGAATTTGACGGTTTGCCAATAGGAGATTGCTGAGTAATTCATATGCCAACCATATCACAGCTCTAGCTATAGAATGAGAAGGTAAGAAACCATGGTATACTTAGCTGAGGAGAATAATATAATTTTGCTTTCCCACAGAATATATTATATATCTTTGTTCCCTCATCTACTTGGCATCATAGAACAAAAGATTACAATTATACCGCTCTTGAAGATTGATGGAAGAAGCGGTGACTTGAGGAATCAAGAGAAAATAATTCGGAGATTTACCATTCTTTTATATTTTCACGTGCTTCTACTTACATATTTGGGACTTGCATAAATAGAAGAAGAAGAGAGGGGGGGGGGGGTGTGTGGGAGGGACAAAAAGAAATGATATATACAAAATATATTTTACAACATACTTATAATGTAATTAAAAAAATAAGACGATGGACTCATAGAAGAAAAAAAAAAGCCAAAATGGCCCGGTCACCTTGTTTGTATTTTTACTTATGTTGTAAGTATGATTTACAAATACGTTGTATACATATATATCATTTACACATGGTTCCATTTATTCAACATGAAGATTAATAATTGAAAGAAAATAATATTTGAACATTCAAAAAATAAATATTTTATCGAGATATTTATTTTATTATTATTGAATGTAATGGTAGTTTCCACTAATTCCATTTCTCTACCATATTTAAAAATGATAAAATAAATATTTAATTAAAATATTCACTTTTATATGCTCAAATAATATTATTTGGAATTGAAAATTTGAGAGAGGGAAGTCAAAGGGAAGATCCATTGGCACATTCACCGCGAAAGTACAAACTAGTGTTTTCGTTCATTATGTGGCTAGCTTTTTTTGTTTTTTTGATAATTAATTCTCCCCAAAACAGGGATGAAAGTATCACAGCACCATACAAAACTAATTAAAGTGACACAATAGCCATATCCCTCAAACACCTGCAGACTTCGCTAGACTCACGCCCTAAGTGTATAATCTCATCCTCCCTCTTTCCGAAGCATATATTTATAGTCATTCAAGCCCAGGGAATTGCTCAAGCATGAACTACTTAATGGCTGAATGGTCACACCTTCCAAGAAACTGATATCATCCTGAGCGCCTCTAACTTCTTACCCCTTGATCCCAATGAGACTAGCATTATCCCTCAAGCTAGTTATAGCTGCGCGCACACAGAATTCCATCCCTTACACCTTCCAATAGTCGACATCCATTCTAACCAAACTCATACACACATTCTTGTGGCTAGCTGTGAAAGGCGATTGGCTCAGTTTATTTTCAACACATCGAGACCCTGTATTGCAATTACTTCAACAATGTTCTCAAAGCGTCAAATTAAGGCTAATTAATTTGCAGCAAATTCTGATTTCTTTTAAAAAATAAAAAGAATTAAGCCAAGAAAACAAGTTTCTTAAAAGCTAACATAAGAGACCATATATATATATATAGCTTCCACAAGATCAACATGCTAATTTGCTATAAGTGAAGAAACCAATGTGAATGTTGGTTGGTAGGTAACAACATCATGCCTTGTAAACATCCAAATAACATTAGAATAAGAATAATAAAAATATTATTTTAACACTTAAAAATAGATTTTTTATTAGGACACCTATTTTATCACTATTAGATATAATGGTGTCCCTATCATCCCCACTCATCTATCATATTCAATAGTGATAGAGGTGGGTGTCCCAAATAAATATATACTTTGGAGTGTTTTAATAACATTACTCTAAGAATAAATCCTAGTATGGTATTGTAACAAAGAAAAAAAAAACTTTGGAGTATTTAAATAATATTGCTCTAAGAACAAATCAGACTTCATTCTTTTTAAAATATATGTCCACTTTTGAAAAAATTATCTTTTAAAATATCTGTCAATTTTATATTTCAATAAAGTATAATTTTTTGTTTTAATAATTCTCCTGGTATTAATGACTATAAATAATGGTCATTATTATATTAAAAAGAGTAGTATTATTTTAACTCACATTTTGTCCATGTCGATATATTCTTATCAAGCTTTGGATTGGATATAGACCTCACTTAGTTTGATTTCACACCAAATTCAATTGTGGATGTGAATGTATCGACATGGTGTTCCACAGAATGTGAGTCAAGATAATATTTCTCTATTAAAAAGGTTTGTTGGAGAATTCATAGGAGTATAGTAGACCATACACCATAATTTTGCATAAAGTACTGTATTATCATATCATTTATCATCTTTCTCAATATTTATGTTTACTCAAATTTGACTTATGTCTTATGAATGAGGAGTAGTATGGTACTGTGGAAGGAAAAAAAAAAAAAAAACGAATCTTGGTAACTTGCTCATAGACTCAACAATAGATACGCCCTATTTATCGAGGACAGGAATTACTCCAGAAGCCAACTGATGAGAAAGAACTTTCGTTGAACTGGAAGCACGGCGGAGACGATGAGGCTCATCCATGGATTTTCTTTCCTTTTGGAGTACCCTATATCTAGCTAATATTTTTAATCCGATGATAACTGATAAGTACTTGATTCAATATGACAAATTCTCAATTAATAAGATCATCTTTAGTTCTCGCAAAGGATTCATTTGATGCCTTGTATCAGCGGAGATCGTGGATTATTAGTACTAAGATCTTAATCAACATGTATAATTCCAAAATAGAAAGGCAAGACTGCATTCTCTAAGAGCGAGTTTGGAATGAGAATAAAATGAAATGAATTGATTTGTAAATCAAATCATTTGTTAGGAATTAAGAAAATTAAGAAATAAAATGATTTATAATTCCATTAAATATCATTAATTTGCAAATCCTTTGATTTTTTATAGGATTTAGATGAAAATGAATTGATTTTAAAACCTACACACAAATTAAATCAATTCTTTCAAACACAATATATTCTATTTTAAATATAAAAATAAATTTTGAAATCAATTCATTTCCTATTTCATTTAATTGGTCACACATAAGATAAGAGGATTTTACTTATTCTTGTTCACTTGTGCACCATAAATGAGAGAGAAAATGGAAGAACAATAACGTATTCCATACTTTCATCCTTTTAAAAAATAATTAAGAATAAATTTTCAAATTTGTTTCGATAATATTATCTATAGATATATTGGTCTTTGACCAAAAGAAATGACTCTTGATCATGAGATTCCTAGCAATTGCAAAATATCAACATCTCAAATCCCTAGTCAAATGCAACCAATAATCTCATAAGTTATCTCCAATCTCATCCCAATCAACTTCTTGATCTTCACAACTGAAATTGAAATTTAATGCTCTTATGAACATTTATAAGGGGTTGTGTTAATGTGTGATTTAATTTCAAAGTGCTGGGGGTCTTTGAGTATTTTTTTTTCATATGTTATTCTTCATGCTTGAAAAAAAAAGTTATTAATTTTTAAAATGGACTTGCATATATTGATCGTTTCTCTATTAGATTGCTCCAATATAATTTATTTGAAAATTGAACTTTTGTTGAACGTAGCTATGATTATGCTGTTATAGTAGAAAGATCATTTGTTGAAAATTGTTTTGTTTGTTTTACTTTGAGTTAATGTTCACTTTAGTTCTTAACTTTATATTTATAAGTCATTTTAATCCCTAACTTTTAAAATGAATATTTAAATTAGTCCCTGACATTATAAAACATGAATCAAGTTAGTCCGTCATCCCATTTTTATTTAACATTTGTTAATTAAATGATACTTTCTAATGTTAAGTGATATTTTGATATGCTATGCAGTATTTGAGATATAATAAAATTTAAAATAACTCATTTTTATGTTTATAATTGTACAAAATGAGTCATTTTATGATTTAAAAATGAGATTTAAATGAGTCATTTTGTATAAATTTAGATATCAAAATGTGTTATTTTAAACTTAATTCTACTTCAGATGATATAAAATATATGAAAACATCATTTAACGTTATACATCATCTATTATTTGATCGAATGTTAGGTTAGAGTGGAGTAGAGAACTAATATGACTCATATTTTATAATGTTAAAGACTAAATTAACTTATTTTAAAAGTCAGAAACTAAAATAATTTGCGACTATAAAGTCAGAGATTAAAATAAATATTAACTCTTTTACTTTCACCACAATCCATACGCCCAATATTGTAAAAAGAATTTGATTTGTTTACTAAATAAATAAATGGGACGGAAGGTGCCAGGAGGGGGGGTAAGGGTGCAGACTTAGGGGGTGTTTGATTCGATGTGTTAGGTATAATAGTATAAATTAATACTATATATTATGTTATTATATGTTATTTGGTGTAAATAACGTATTATATAACCTTACACGTGATAACCCTTTTATATATCAAAATGTTGTATAACTTAATACAACATGGGAAAATTGTATTTGGCCTGATTAGTTTTTAACGTATAATATTATTTTTTTAAATATTTTATTAAAATAAAATATTTTTTAAATAAATCATAATAAATAAAATTATAAAAATAAAAATAATTTTTAATAAAATTACTTTATAATAAAATAAATACAAATAATATATTAGTTTATTTATATATAATAAAAATAACATAAATATAATTGATAAATAATATATAATATAAAATTATAAATTATTAACTAATAAAGTATATAAATAAATAATAAATAATATATAATCTATCAATAACTTAAATTTAAATAATTATGATTAAAAATATAAAATGTTAAAATATATTAAATAGTATTTTTATTTATGTATTTTATTAAAATAATAAATAATTATAAAATATTAAAATAAAAATAACATTTAATAAAAATTAAATTTTAATTAGTAAATATTTACATAAATATAAAATTTAAAAATTATTAAAATAAAAATTCATATTTTACTATTATTTAATTTTATTTAATATTTAATTAAGATACTATAATTAATTTTAAATAAATAGTATAATATGAATAATAGTATTCAATCATATATTTTATGTTTTATTTTTTTATTTGTACAGTACAACTTCGGCTGAGAAAATGACTCGTTTTAGGATTAAGCTATTAGCTCAAAATGAGCTTTTGGGTTCGTGGATCGCAGTAGACCAAAAAAAAAAAAAAAATTCCATGGAACACTTACAAAAATGTTTATAAAACACAAATAAAAAAACTTGCTAATGACCTACCTATTAAAAAAAAAACAAAAAACAGAACTCAAGTTATACCGACTAATGAAGGAGAAGCTGATCAAACGATTAACCCTCAAATAAATTTATAGAATTAATATTTATTTTAGTCATTTATCTTTTATTTATGAGTTATTTTAGTTCTTAATTTTTTAAATGAGTCAAATTAGTCCTCGATATTATAAAATGTGAGTGATATTAGTCTCGTAGCTTACTTTTATTTAATATTCTATCAATTAAATGATGATAGATAATCTTAAATGATATCTTAACATACCATATGTCATTTGAAGTAAAATTAAGTTTAAAATGACTCATTTTTGTGTTTAAAATTATACACAATGAGTCATTTAAATATTCATAAAATGATTCATTGTGTGCAATTTTAGATATCAAAATGAGTCATTTTAAACTTCATTCTACTTCAGATGATACACAGTATAATAAGATATCACTTAATATTATAAATTATTATTTAATTGATAAAATGTTAAATAAAAGTAAAATAAGGAACTAACTTGACTTATATTTTATAATATCAGGGATTAATTTGACTCATTTTAAAAGTTAAGGACTAAAATAACTTATAAATAAAAAATAAAAGATTAAAATAAATATTAACTCAAATTTATAAGCCCTCCTAAATAAGAAAAAAAAAAGTCTTTTAACTTCGTTCACCGTTTAGCACCACAACTATTTTATTAAAAATATTAAAAAATTATAATTGAACTGTCATTGTGATGAACGAAATAGGTACATGAGCACCAAAAAATATCCCCGAACATATATAGTGTTAATTAGGACAGCTTTCATGGAAAGCTCCACGCACCAACCCGTTAACTTCGATGCATTGTTTTCGATCAATCCTCTGCATAGTGTCAAGTTTCCAGTCAAACAAGCAAAACAGAAAACTTGGCTCATTCTTTCTTGGAAGCTGCCGTGATGTTGACTCGGTGACTCCGCTAGATCTTTGTAAATTCTCGTTTTCCTATCTAGCAATGTATATTACATATTAAATTTGTATTTAGTAGACTGTATTAGACATGATAATATAGACTTATATTATATATTATGTCCTTATATGTTATTTGATATAGACAATATATTATATAAATTTATACATCATAATACCCTTATACATTAAAATATTGTATAACTTAATACTGTATGAAGAGGTCGAATTAGTCCTGATTAATTTTTAACATATAATATTACTTTTATTTTTAATATTTTATTAAATAAAATAATTCTTAAATTAATAATAATAATAAATAAAAATTTATAAATAAAATTATTTTATAATAAATAAATATTATTAACACATAATATATGTTATCAATCTAGTTATATACAATAAAAATAAAAAGTAATTATAATTAATAAATATTGAATAAAATAAAATATTAAATAGAAATGAATTTAAAATAAATGATAAATCATATGTAACATATAAAAGTAAGGATCAATAATAAGAATATTTTCACTTAATATTTATTTTAAAATTATAATTTAAATAATTATAATTAAAAATATAAAATATTAAAAATATAAAAGAGTTGTTTAATATTTATATAATTTATTGAAATAATAAATAATTATAAAATATTAAAATAAATAATAAAATTTAAAATAAATTAAATTTTAATTGATAAATATTTACATAAATATGATATTTAAAAATTATATTTAAATCATTAATAAATTTTTTATTTTATTCAATATTTAATTAACATATTAGGATTATTTATAAATAAATAATAATATTATAAAATATAAAATAAAATATCTTATATAGTGTTATATTAAATATTATATAATATTAAAAGTTTATTAAATTTTATATTATTAAGTCTTATTCTCTCGTATCAAATCTAATACTATCCATTCTTATCTTATCCAACGTCTTGAATAATTTTTGAGAGGTGGCAATGGAGCTTGAGGGCGACAGGTGATGGGACTACAGTGGAGATCATATGTACGGGATAATTTCTGGGTTTCAAGTGGTCACAATTTTGAAGTTGGTTATTGAATTTTTGAATTAATTTTTAAATTCTTGTGAATTCATGATCTTATCACAAAAATAATTTTATCTAAACTCTTAAATTTAATAATCTCATTTATTTTGTAATTATTATAGATCTCAAAACACATTTCTTTTTATTAGGGACTAATCTACCAATAGATAATATGTTAGAAATTGATTTGGAGTTTTACTCTAATTAGACATAACTAATATGTTTGGAATTGTATTGACTTCTAAAATTTAAAAAATATTTTCTCCCTCAATATCCCTCTCTAAAACTTTTCTATAAAAAAAAAAAATTTTCCCCAAATTTTTTCTTATTTTTTCTCAAAAATATTTTTCATCTTTTAATATCTAATTTTATCAATATCTTTTATTGAAAAAATCTCACATTCTGGTTGGTGGGTTTTTTCTTCTAGTACTTCTAAAATATTATTTACCTTGAGGTTTGACATATATGAAAAATAATAGATAACATCTATCATTTTAATAGGATAAGATAATTAGACAAAATGATAGATAATGTAGACTTTTATTAAAATGATAGATAAAATGCAACATTTTAATAGCATAAGATAATAAATTATATTGAAATATCATTTTTATCTATCATGATATTTAACAATGTAAAAAATTATCAAAAAAGATAATAATAAAATAATGGCACGCAAAGCAATACAAAATCTAATAATTTTTTTTTTTTTTTGTGTGTTTTCGATCCCTTTTAAACCAAACTACGGAATTCACCCTTAATTGTAATAGCTAGTGCGCGATACTTGTGAAGATACCATGGTTAAATGCTAAAATAATAATAATAATTTATCTGCCTGCCCTCAGAACTGTTTTTAACTTTTTATTTTCTTTACTACCTATAAGTCATTTCAAAGGTAAACAGAAATTTTTTTATATTTTTTATATTATCGTCTATTCTCAATAATATTGATTATAATTTAATACTTTCCTTTTTAATAAAGTATAGCAATAGTTTTTTCAAAACAAATCATATGATAACATAATTCTCCGTAAATGATATGAATGGACCCACTATGCTAGTCAAGACCAATTCATGCGTTGGAATTTCTAAGCAATAATGTCAGTCATCGCTCGTGACTAAAGAGCTAGCCAGTTTAGTAATTTAATCTTGTCGGAGTCAAGACGAAATAAGATTTGAGAACAGTATGCATTATAATTGTTTAATTTCCTTTTCACGTATCATAATGTGCATTTGGATACGATTATTTTAATATAAAAATCACTTTTTAAAAAAATTCATTTGTCATGTATTTAGATAAATTTTAAAAAATCTGAATTTTAAAAAGATGGTTTTCAATTTTGTTGTGGAAGCTAAAAGATTAACTTTAAAAAATATATATTTTCAAATTTTTTAATTATATATAATATTTAAATTTCATCAACATTTCTTTTTTATCTAAAACAAACGTAGTCGTCACCGTTTACACTACGCATTGAAATTTTGGAGTTATACATACCGGTGATCACTCGTGACTATTGACTAGCCGTCAATGTAGACAAAGAATCCATATCCAGCTGGTGATTGTAGAATTTGTGTGGACAAAATACTTCCATAATTGAAACTATAGACGACTTAGTTGACTTATTAATGAAATAATAATGATATTTATGTCAAATTTGTATTTAAAATAGACAGCAAAAATTCATTTTCATAATTATTTTCAGTTGGCCTATTTTATATCATTTATTAAATTATTTAACTTTGATACACTTCTAGAGTGTGTTGGGCTAAAAAAAAAACTTCTGATTTGATACAATTTAAAATATAAGAAAATAAGAGAATTTAATTGATCATTATTATTATTATTTTCATTATGGATGGACAAGGAGCATTAAACGGCAGAAGTGAGAAATAGAGGTGTATATTGATAGGGCTAGTCAACTTGCATCAAGCTCCAAGCCAGCCTAATTTTATTTTATTTAATATTTATATTTATTATAGTTATTTTAAATTTAAGAGTAATTTTATAATAGATTAATCAAACACTATTTTTATAACTTCTTTTTATTTAAAATAAATTTTATAATATTTTATCAAATAATATTATCATGATATTTCAAAAGAAGCTTTTAGAGAGGATAAAAAGCTTAACAGCTAAAAGTCACACCTTACCAAACCAAACTTTAATGGTGCCAATATCTCTAATTATCTCTGTATCTCTCATTTGATTTTCACTATTAACATAAAAACCATTTATCTTATTAAAATATAGAATGCCTCTATTGAAATTGATTTTTGAATGATTTCCTCCTTTTTTTTTTTTTTTTTTGGTCATGAGTGCACTGATTTCCTTCAATATGTTACATTCAGACTATCACAGTAGTATCTGGCCCATCTGATTTCACTAACCGGCGTCTCAGATAGACCGAAATAATAAGGTGTATTTCGTTTGTAAAATTTTTTTTTTTTATTTTTTAAAAAGAATTTTTATTTTTAGATTCTAAAATTAGAAAATACGTTTAGTTCATGATAGTAGATTTCATTTTCAGAAAGTGAAAATGATAAAAATATGTTTGGTTTGATTGATTTTAAAATATATTTTCAAAATCAATTTTAAGATAATAGTATTATGTGTGTTATTGTTCTCTAGAATAATTTTCCGATAATCTATCTATGTCATATTGTATTCTAATAAAATTATGTATCTACCTATATGAATTAATCCATCTGTATAATGTCACAATTAAATCTCTTATTTTATATGACTTTTCAAGTAATGAGAGTAGAAAATAACTATATTTATTTATGTGTCTGTAAACACCATATTTTATCCGAATATTTTATCTTTTTAATTTAATGTTTGCATTAACAAAAAAAAAGGTCCAATCCGTTTTAATTCTTTGTAACCCATTTTAGTTTGCCTAGCCCATTTTATTTTATTTTTTTTATTCTTTTTTTTGTTACAACCATACTTCATTAATTCAAAACAAAAAAAAAATGCATATAACCTATTTTATTTTTTTGGTCCGTCCAGCCTATTCTTTCATAAAAAGAAAAGGGAACATTGAATTCCTATTTCCGATCCTAAAAAAAAAAAGAATAAAAAGAAAAAGAAAGAAAAGGGCCGTTGGATTCTGGCCATTTCTCGATGAGGGTAGGAGTGATGGCGGACACCATCATCACCTACTTCCCCAGCAACATCATTTCCTTGCCTTTTCATGATACCAGCCAACCTGTGAATTTGTTCAGCAATAATCCCGTTGAAAAAAACAACATATAATCAACCATCATCAACCGGGAAGTGAGGGGGATTTTTTTTCCGGATCAGCAAGAATTCAAACACCAAAAATCAAAAAAAAAAAATCACACTAATACATCAACAAGCCAAATCAACCTGCAAAATTTCCAGCAAGACAATCCCAGTGACAACAAAAAAAAAGAAGAAAGAACCAGGTAAATCCAGCACCAACAACATCAATTTTGCATCAAGAAATTAACAAAAAAAACCAAAGAGAAAAAAGGAGGAGGCCGTGGCGGTGCTCCTCCCCCTGCCACCATGCCGCAGCCTCCATGTCATCATCATCATCATTAAAGCCTCCTGTATGAACCTCCATCTCCGTGAAGCACCATCTTCAGAAGCCACCGCGGCGGCCTTCCCCTTTCACCGCCACAACCGGCGTCACCTCTATCACTGCCGCTGTCATCCCAAGCCATGAACCACCCCTTAAACGCCGGATCTTCCCTCTGTGCTCTTTCTTCCCCAGTTCACAAAGCCAACCACCCCCATCACGGCTAGATCGCGGCCAGTCGGACCGCCGCTGCCTCTCTCGCGCCCTTCACTCGCGACTCCGCGAACTCAACCCTTCCATTGCCGATCCAGCCGCGCCGGCCCCCATTCCTGCGAGCCACATCTCGCGGACTCCTTCCACCATCACCAACTCTCTCTGTCTTCTTGCTGCTAGCCACGCGAGTAGCCCGCTGGAGTGCCGTCGCCGCGAAGCTTCTACCCCTCTCTTTGTCTCTTTACCTCTCTGCCCTTTCTCTCTTTCTCATTCTCCTTTTCTCTCTCTCTCTCTCTCTCTGTCTTTGGGTTAAAATGTGTGTGTAAAAAAAAAGGAAGAGGAAAGAATGTGTACGCGTGTGTTTTGGTTTGGTGTGAGTGCGTTAAGTGAGAAGGTGGGCTGGGAGTTTAAGTGAAAGGGAGAATCCATATGTGTATGTTTGGGATGGGGTAAAGATTTTGGTTTTGTTATTATTATTATTATTATTATTTTGTTAGTTTTTGTTATTCTGTTAGATCAGATTTCAAAATTATTTGTTTGAATTTTAATTTTTTTTTATTTGCTTAGTATTTATTTTGTTTTAATCTTTGGGTTTTACTTGCTAAACTTAAGTTTGTTGTGGTCTAAAAAAAATAAAAAATTTTATTTAATTTGGTTCAAAATTAATATTTGATCATTTTGATAAAAAAAAGAGAAAAACAATTTATGATATGTCTTTCTTAGTTCTTTCAGTATTCGAGTGAAATTGAATAAATTGGTTTCAAAGTAATTTAATTATGCAAAACAAAACAAAAAAGAGTGATTTAATTTTTTCCTTGATTTTGAGTGAATTTAGTTTTTTTAATTAAAAAGGATAAAAAAAATAAAATAGTAATTATGACCTTTTTTTTTAGTTTTTAGTTTAATTATGTTAGATGTTTTGTGTAATTGTGTGTTTTTGTTTTTGTTTAGTTTAATAATTTTACATGTTTATGTGTTTTGTTTAAATTAATTGTGTAATTGTGTTTATTTTATTGTTTTAGTTTAATTATTTTACATGTTTATGTGTTTTGTTTAAATCAATTGTGTAACTGTGTTTATAATTTAATTTTATCCATTTCCCTTAAATCTAGAGCTTATAAAAAAAAAGGAGGTTTTCTTTTCATTTAATAATCAAAAAATCCATTTCAAAAAATTAAAATCAATGAACACTTTTTTTATTTTCTTTTAAATTAAAATCAACAACACACTTCTCTTTTTTTTTTCATTTTAAAATCCACGCAACAACATGTGATATTGATATATAGCTTGCTATCCTCAAGTTTGATAAGAGTGTAAGGGTTTATTGTATAGTTCACATTATCCTAAATCGCAAGAGAGTGGGTTTAAATTCTCTAAAATTAGTTTCTTCAATAAAATCAATTCAATACACAATCATTTTCTACAGAACTACGTGGCTTTGAGTTCCTTATTGCACCAGAGGATACGTAGGTGTAGCCAACAACTATCAAGCCAAAAATCTTTTTCATAAAATTTGTTCTTTATTTCTTATTTTAATTCTAACTTTATTTCTTTGTAAATATGCAATTGTCATAATTTTTGGGGAAAAATAAATATTATAAAATTATAATTAATTTACATAATAAGTTCTAGGGTAATCGTATTATACGGATGTATCAGGGGTGCAGTGGAATTAAGTTTTCACCCTTCCCTAATTATAATCAAACTCCCGAACCTCAAATCTCATTTAAAAGACCAGTTTGCAAATCAAAGGTTTTCCAGTTTTAACTAGAATTAAAATTGGTCGCGACTCCTGTTTTATTTTAAAATCAGTTGTCATTTCCGTCGCGGCGCCCTTCGAGTATGTTGTGGCAGTGTCATTACAGTATTTGATAAGCATGTAAAACCTTTTTATATTATCAGTACATTCCAATTAAATCCTTTATAATTTTTTAATGGTAAAATGTATTTAAAATATATTTATTTTCTAAATAAATTGTAATAATCAAAATAAAATAGATGTTTTTAATAAACTTCAACTTATCCCATATGTAATGACAAAATCGCGTTAGAAGCATGGGAAACAAACTGTAGAACGTGAAATATGATTTTTTTTAACACATTTTTTGATTAAAAAAATAATAAAGTAAGGAAAAACCAAAACAATGAAGCAACCACGTTAAGAGAGGAGTAGCCACGTTCCAACAACCACACATATGCATTCTTCTCACTACTTGTCACAATCGTTCCATCCATGACTTTCTGAAAGTTTCAGATTTCTTTTTCTTTGGAGTTATTTTGTGACTTTATCTGGGCTCTAGATTAGTAAATACATGCATGATGACCAACTATTACTTGCGCCCTTTTCCCAATCCAAAATATCATTTTATGAACGAGATTCATCTTGAACAGTGAGTCTGCTAGCTCAAGAAAGAGTCACGACCAAGATCAAAAGATAGCAAAGTTAAAAGCAAGACCAACAAATGCTACAAAAATGAAAGGATTTGGCAGAGCTAGTTATGGATGAGAGGCATCCGAAAAAAGAAGAAAAATAGTGTTATTTTCTTTTGGTTGGGTTCGAACACAACACATGAGTGTTCATTCCTCGTATTAACAAAAATGCCATCTTCCCATCTGGAAATGTTTTTAAATCCGTAACTGAAAATACTAAAAATATGGATTTGACATTTTCAATTTTATGTATCTTTTAAAAATATTTTCATTAAAAATATTTTCTTAAAATGATAACCAAACATATTGCCATCAATTATTTTTATTTTCATTAAAAATAAAAATAAAAATAAAAATAGGCAAAGCAAACAATACCTTTAAGTCTTTGTTGAAATTAGCCTCTTAACACCTTTTATGATAGACTGGCAATGCCATTTAGTAGTACATGGCCCACTTGGCTCACTAACCCGCGTACTAGGCTACTAGAGTCTGGACAGGCCCCTGGTAAGTTAGTCTCTGTTGACATTAAGTCGTTACTACTTTTCTGATAGACCTTGACAATGCCATTCTGGACTTCAGATTCAAATCCAGACAAAAGTAATGGCTTTAGAATAAAGAATAAAGGGAAATTAATTTAGGGATTGCGTAGCAAACACTCTCGTTGAAAGAGAGAGGGAAATGTTTAAACATTTCTGTTCAAAATTTAGACTAAAAATAAATAAATAAATAAATACAATGATAGATCTTATTGTTTTAACTTTTCATCCAATGGCCAAAACTTAGAGGGTGTTTGACAATAAGTTTTAAAAACTGTTTTTAGTTTTTTAAAATAAAAGATTAAAAAACATGTTAGTACCCACTCCCTTATATATGCCGGTCAATATCTACTATACAGTTGAGATGTATATGGCTAGTAAAATAACACGTGATGGTTTAATTAGGTGATGTTATGAGTGATTAGTTAGTCCAAATTATTTTTCTTCAAAATAATTACAATTACCAAAATAAAAATAAAAACAATGAAAAGAAAAAACAAAATAGAACCAATACTGTGCAATCACAGAATTTGGGATGATCAAACTCTTAACAAATTACAAAATAAAAATTTAAAAATATGAACATTAAATATTAAAAATAAATAAATTATAAAAATTTAAAATAAAATAATATGAAAGGAAAAAATAAAAAATAGGATTGTTAACTTAATAGATTTTGGACAAACCAAATTAATAAAAAATAAAAAAATTGAAATAGCAAATTAAAAAAATTTACTAGTAAAAATTAATTAAAATTAAAACAAAACCAAAAAATTAAAACAAAAACAAATTCACTAAAAAAATAAAAATATTACAAAATAAATATGAAAAATAATTAAAATTTAAACACACAGAATTAAAAACACAAAAATAAAAATATACTGTACACAACAAAGAATTCGGACAAATTGAATTCTTTAAAAAATAAATAAAAATAAATATTAAAAATAATTAAAATTAACAAAATAAGAATAACAACAATGAAAAGAAAAAAATAAAAAAGGAACTGTACACTCCATAGAGTCGGACCAACCGACTTCTTAAAAAATGAAAAATAAAAATTTTAAAATATAAACATAAAATATTAAAAACAACTAAATTACAAAAAATCAAAATAAAATAATACAAAAGTGAAAAATAAAAAATAGCATTGTTAACTTAACGGATTTTGGACAAACAAAATTAAAACAATTTAAAAATTAAAATAATAAATTAAAAAATTTACTAGTAAAAAGTAATTAAAATTATAACAAAATAAAAAAGACGGTCTTCCCCTCTTCTACTTTCCATTGCCTTTATTTTATTTTTTAAAAAAATTTTACATTTGATTTTGTTAAAAATTTTACATTTATTTAAATGAATAAATGATTTCAATTTTAGTAAATTATTTCAATTGTTGCGATCTTGGTTTTTTTTACTTTTCATCGTCATAGATTACCGCTCTATTAACCTGTGTAATTAAATCTCTTAAACCACTATCTCACAGTAGCATGCTTACCAACTGCTCATGCCTGCTCACACATGTATGCATGTCTGCTTATTATTGGCCAATAGAAACAACTACAGCAAAAGTATTGACCTTTGATTGTAGGTGAGGATGCCCCAAACATGTTTGGCAATTAGTTTTACAAAAGTTTGTTTCAAAAATAAAAAATCACAAACCATGTTCTAAAAGGTGAAAATCAAGAACAGTTTTGAGTTGTTTTTTCTGGTTTTCTTGTTTTAAAATAGAGAAAAATACTGTGAATGTGTGGAACTTGTGTTTTGCCCATTTCTTCGAATCCTAGAGGTTGCATATAGCCGCTTCTCATTTTATTTTGTTGTTTGTTCACCTTCATCCAGCCTTTTTCTCACCTGCTGTTGCTTTTCCATTTGTTGCCGGCAAACCAAGCTCCTCTGCCGCCAGCCGTAGCGAACCAGCGAACCAAGCCCCCACGACCCAGCTCGCGATTCACTATGCTCCGCGACCTAGCGTCCAAGACCCTGCGATCCACCATGCTCTACGACCCCACAACTCGGATCCGTCATGCTCCACGACCCTGTGACCAAGCTCCTCCTCCACAACCCAGCCTGCGATCCGCCATGCTACGCTGGCGCCCAAGACCTCCTTCACATGCCACCAAGTGACAGTGAGTCCTTCCTTCTCCCTCTCTCTTTCTCTTTTGCTCGTGCGTGTTGCTCATAGATTGATGAATAGTGTGAAGTCATTTGGTACAGCAGATAATTGAGGGTAGTTGAAGAAATCATCAATGTTTCTTAGGGCTAGAAGATCAGAATCTAGGAAAATGATTTTGTCATACATTATGGACTCCCATATTCTAAGCTTGCTATCTTCCACTCATTGCTATAGTTCCTATACAGTGTGGGGCAATAAGTTTATGCTTTGTTGTTTGCTCTGTTCACAAAAAAAAAGAAGAAGGCTACATTAAGTCTTAATCAATATCGTTCGCTCTAAGTTTTTTTAGCAAGTTTAAGCAACATTATTGTTGCAGTTCTATATGAATTGGCAATTTGCTTCAAGAAAAGCAATCTGTTACCTCTATCAGCATACTATCATTAGATTTATATGGATTTAGTTCTTGGTGGGGTTTTGATTTAATATTTGGATATGTTCAAATAATGGTATAATGGCTTGATTTTTATTTATTGATAAGCTTTGAATATTATTTCAAACATGGCAGCTTCAAGCATGGTGGCTTCAAACATGATGGCTACTATCTTCAAACATGGTGGCTTCAACATATGTACTCCAAGCTCTTTCAATAGAGCTTGATTCATCAAGCTTGAGACACCAACACAACAACCCATTCATCTCTTCCTCTATTTTAAGCATTTTCGAGAGTATTTTGTTTCCTTTGTTTTCTCTCTATATTGAGAGTTGAGAGTATACAATGTTGAGAGAAACACTATTAAGTATTTTGGGTGTATTTTGGATTAAAGTGTTAAGTGGAGTATGTTCACCTTTTATATCTCCATCATATTTCCACACTGAAATATTTGGTTATCGCCTTTACCCGTGGACGTAGGCTTTAAGCCGAACCACATAAATTCCTAGTGTCATTTGCTTTACGCTTCCGTATATTTATTTTGTGCTACTCTGTTTGTGCCTTTGGGCCCGCCATTTTACAACAAACTAGTATCAGAGCTCTTATAGAGTTTTCGGCTAATTTGTTTAAAAATGTCTGCTGCAAAATTTGATATTCAGCAGTTTGATGGATGTATTAATTTCAGAATGTGGAAGGTCCGTATGATGGCTGTTCTTATACAGCAAGATGTAAAAGTAGCACTTTCTGACAATGAAAAGAGGTCCGAGACAATGAAGGAACATGAATGGGAAGATGTTGATCAAAAGACTCTTTCTATTATTCAGTTATGCATTATAAACGATGTTGTCATGACCCAACCTGGGCCCGTGACCGACACGTGAGAAATCTTCATTCCCACGTAAGCCTCATGACCTCTGAGTCTCTCTATATGCATAAAATAATATACTTTTCATTCTGAATCATAATTTTCTCTAAAACTCTATATAAACTGTATATTTGGAATTATAAAACTGAATTACTTGATATACAAAGCTTTGAAAACCTTTTAATCATACTTTGAAAATCTAATCAACGTGTGAACTGAATCATAAGTAAATCTCTAGCTTATTACATAAACTCTAATTGAATTCTACAATTTCAATTCCATAATTATGAATTGAAAGTATACATAACTATTCATATACTTAACATTAAATACATAGTCTGAAAATAATACATGGTTCGGATCCTGCCTGCACATCCACTGGAGCACTCTACTCCAACAAGACTCTAAGCTAAGCCTTACCCCAAAGCAAGACACAGTGCTGAAAATAATCGCGTTTGCCAAACCAAAGTTTGAGCTACATTTGTACCTGCAATTATGAGGAAGAAGAGAGAAGGGTGAGTCAACAGACTCAGTGAGTGGGCTCTCACCCATCACCCACATGGAACAACAACAACCATATATAGATATACATGCATTGAAAAATCGTTTCCAATATTTATATAACATAGCTACTATCGGGAAAACATTTTCTATGCTATAAATTCATAAACAAGCATCTCTAAAATCATAATCTGTTATAAACCATTTGATATTCTTGTATATAATCTAATAGAAAATATATCTCTGTATTCATGAATTCATAAAAAAATATCTCTAAATTCTTTCTTCAGCAAGAATATCATCATTTCTCATATATATCATGTCTCTTAAATCAATATTCTCTTAAAACATCAATAATCTCTGAAAATTATTAATACTCTCTGAAAACATAAGCAACAGTGCACTACTAGAGAAACATGAATCTTTGCTCTATGGTTCTTCAAGAACCGAAAATGTTATGTTCTATGATCCATTGGGATCTAATACGAACACTTAAATAGGTTCCATTCTCTGCTCTATGAGATTGTCCTCTCAAGACAACTTGACACCAAAGTTAACGATCGGGTTCAGCCACTAACTCACTGTCTATTTCTCTATAGCTACTGTCTAGTCTCTAATTCAATAAACATATTATTTTCTCTAAATCTCTGTTATATACTCTAATCTGGGAATCAAACTCTTTCATACATAATTACTCTATTTTCTTGAAATCATCAAGATAACTCATAAAATCTCTAGATACAATCATACTCATACTCTAACTCTTTATAAAACTATTTAAATATGAAAACTCTTAAAACTCTAAAAGCTTTGAACTCGTACAACTCTAGCAACCTGACTTTAGCATAACTTTGACTGTGAAATCATGCCCAAGGAATCACCTACTTGCAGGCGTTTCAATTTCAAGCTCACAAAATATGTATCTGACAGTCACTACGAATCATACTGAATTCCATATTTTTGGAATATCACAAGACTGAATTTCTAGAATCTCATTTCTCAAGATAACCTCTTTTATAATTAATAACTCTAATATCATAGGTTAAAGCGGAAAAATTCAAATCATGAAATCTCTAACATTATAATAAAGCATCTCTGCTCCATATTCTTTGCCAAAACATCTTAAATGATACTCAAAAATCATATTTTGAAACCTTTAGTCTTGATGTACAAGTATGTCATAACTCGTGAAATATTTTGGATATGCTAAAAAACTTATTAAATCGTATAATCTTGCACTAAATCTCTTCATGAATATGTATATAATATTTTCATAGCACTCTATACATCAATCATGGTCCCATGATTTTGAAAAACATGTTTTCATGCCAAGAATCAAAATCATATACGTCTAGTTTTGTCATAACTTGTAAATACATCTCTAAATCATATTCTCATATCAACTTATTTCATATTTCACAACCATAATGCAAGGAATATACTCATAATGATTAAACTAAGGTTATGAGATCAAACTCACTCACCGTTTGGAGCCGGGAGTATATGGGCACCACCAACTTGACCTCCAAGGCATGGAATGGCACCAACAACTGCCATAGAGCAACATTAACTCAAGACTAGTCTCCGTTAATCTCTAAACAACTCTAATCTAGCTCTAATAATATTGGGGGAACGCCCCCACTTGACAACAAAGGAGAGAAACAGCAACCCATGACATGGGGAAGGAAGAACATAAGGAAAACTAACATAAACCAACAACAATCACTTACCTTTGATCTTGGAAGGAGAATGATTGATGATGCATTGGGAGAGACAGGTTGGAGAGCATAGGGTTTCGGTTTTGGGGCTAAAAATCTGAGTTGGGGGTGTTTAAAAAGGGGTGGGGGGCTCATTTACGTGAAATGCCGTGTTTTACACTATTTCTGTACTGCTGACACCGCTATAGGACTGCTGTTGTAGTAGTCTCCAGAGACCCAAAATCCGTGCTGTCACATACTGTAACCACTATAGCGGTGACAGTTCACCACAAAACCCAATTCAAGGGTCATTTATGCATCTTGGACCTTCCCGGCCACATGACTGGGTCCCAGGAGACTCTGGGTCAGTACGGAACTTATCCGCTGCCACGTATACCTCGAGCATCACAGATGTGCTGTAGGAGGTCCTTTTGGAAAAAACAACAAAATTGCTGTGGACTATGTTGGAGTCTTTATATATGACTAAGATGATGGACAATCGTCTCTATATGTTGCAATGTCTATACATGCTTCGTATGGCAGAAGGGATATCAATCCAGTCTCAAATAACTGAGTTCATGTCACTCTTCACAGATTTGGAAAACATGGATGAGACATTTTCAAGTGAGCAACAGGAAATGATGTTGCTTTGTTTCTTACCTCCTTCATACAAGCACTTTCGTGAGACACTTACATATGGTCGTGAAAACCTCAAAATTGATGAGGTGAAATTCGTACTTTTAATTTGGGACAAAATGGAGCACGATACTGGCAGTCGTGATAACATTGCATCTAGCCTGGTTGCCAGAGGGAGGTCAAAGGAGATTAGATCAAATAGTAGCAAAAGAAGGCCTAGATCTAAGTTTAGAATTCGTAAAGGCAGATGTAGATATTGCAAGAAGGAAGGGAACTGGAGAACAAAATGTCCTAGGCTCAAAGACGAAAAGGAGAAAAATTCAAGTGATGCAGCCAGTGTAGCTGAAAGTACTGATAATGTTCTCACATTATCAACTAGTTCAATTAGTGATACTTGGATACTTGATTCAGGTTGTTCCTACTACATGTGTCGAAACGAGGATTGGTTTACAACTTGCCGGTTTATTGATGGTGGTGTTGTTCTTATGGGAAATGATATACCCTGTAAGGTCATTGATATTCGAACAGTCCAAATTAAGATACATGGAGTTATGAAAACGCTGACTAATGTTCATATATACCGATTTGAAGAAAAGTCTTATATCCTTGGGCATCTTTGATTCTCAAGGTTATAAATATTCTATTGAAGGTGGAGTTTTAAAAATCTGCAAAGGTGCTCTTATTGTGATAAAAAAACAAGTTGGTCAATGGTCTTTATTTACTTCAAGGAAGAATAGTTGTTGGCGTTGCCTCAATATCATCTTCATCTGATTCTAATTCAAAAACTACTCATTTGTGAGATATGCATTTAGGGTATATAAGTGAAACAGGAATGCCAATTTTAAGCAAGCGTGACTTGTTAGGTGATCATAAAATTAGAAAGCTTGACTTTTTGTGAATATAGTGTCTTCGGAAGCAGACCAAAGTCAAGTCCAGCATTGCTACGCACAGGGCTAAGGGCACAGTGGATTACATCCACTCTGACTTGTAGGGAGCTACACTTGTTCTGTCAAAAGGTGGTGCTAGATACCTATTGATATTCATTGATAATTTCTCAAGGAAGGTATGGGTTTATTTTCTGAAACACGAGAATGATATGTTCCATACATCCAAGAAATAGAAAGCACTTATTAAGAACCAGACCGGCAAGAAAATCAAGTGCCTCCAAATAGATAATGGTTTGGAGTTTTGTGGAGGTCAGTTCAACGAGTTCTATGAAAATGAAGGCATAGTAAGACATCGTACTGTACGGAAGACTTTGTAACAAAGTGGAGTAGCAGAACGCAAGAATATAACCCTTTTGGAGAGGGCTCACTGTATGCTCTCTAATGCTAGTTTGTCTAAAGAATTTTGGGCTGAAGTTGTCAATATGGCTTGCTATTAGGTGAATTAGTCTCCATCAAGTGTGATCAATTTGAAGACTCCTATTGAGGTATGGTCCGTGCTCCTGCTGATTATTCAAATCTGAGAATTTTCGGTTGTCCTGCATATGTTCATATTGATGATGGAAAGTTTGAGCAAAGGGCACTAAAATATATATTTCTTGGATATGAAACTGGATTAAAAAGTTATAGATTGTGGTGTACTGAACCTAGGTCATCCAAATTCATAATCAGCAAAGATGTCGAGTTCAATGAATCATCCATGCTTCATCCGAAAAAGGAGGTTGACAATGCAGCAAAAGACCAGGATGTTTGTAAGTAGGTGAAATTTGAAGCTGAACCCCCAAAGAAGATGGAAAAATATGCCTCTCATTAGCCCATTCTAGAAGAAGAACAAAATATTGTTGATGTCGTAGATGCATGACAACAGTTGCAGCATTAAAGCATTACTAGAGACAGAAAATAGGCAAATAAAACCACCATAGAGGAATGGTCATGTAGACATAGTCTTTTTTGCATCATCAGTGGCAAGGGATATGGAATCAAAAGATCCTACCACGTACTATGAGGCTATCTCAAGTGAAGAGTCTGTATAATGGATTCTGCAATGAATGAAGATATGGAGTCTCTTCATAAGAGATGGACTTAGTTGTTGGTGAAACTACATAAAGGATATAAAGTTGTTGGTTGTAAATGGATCTTCAAGAGAAAAAAATGATCCCCTGGAGTTGAACTGACTCGGTATAAAGCACACTTAGTTACAAAAGGTTTTGGCCAAAGGGAAGGAATAGACTTCAATGAAGTATTCTCTCCCATTGTGAGACATAGGTTTATCCATGTGTTGGTCGCTATGGTTGCACTATTTGATTTAGAGCTTGAACAGTTCAATGCTAAGACAACTTTTCTTCATGGTGAGCTTGAAGAACAGATCTACATGCAGCAACCAAAAGTTTTCCCTGTTCAAGGAAAGGAGGATCATGTATGTCTCTTAAATAAGTCATTATATGGCTTAAAAGAATCTCCTCATTAGTGGTATAAGAGATTTAACACTTTCATGTTAAGTTGTGGTTACTCAAGGAATGGCTATGACTGTTGTGTCTATCACTGGAAGCTCTCAGGTGGTTCATTCATCTGTTTGCTGCTCTATGTTGATGACATACTCATTACTACTAAGAGTATGTCCAAAATCAAGAAGCCAAAAAAGCAACTGAGTGGTGAATTTGAAATGAAAAACTGGGGTGCAGCTAAGAAAATTTTAGGTATTGAAATTCATAAGGATCGGCTTGTTGGCAAATTATATTTTTCTTAGAAGAAGTATATTGAAAAAATACTTGAGTGCTTTGGAATGCAAAATGCAAAACTTGTGAGTACTCCGTTGGCATGCCATTTTAGATTATCAACTGCACATTCACCACAGTCCATTGAAGAGGAGGAATAGATATCACACATTCCTTATGCTAGTGCGGTTGGAAGCATAATGTATGCTATGGCATGCACTCGACTAGATATTTCACATGTAGTTAGTATTGTTAGTAGATATATGGGGCATCTTGGCACGATGTATTGGCAGATAGTGAAATGGATACTATGATATCTTCGAGGTACTATGAATGTTGGCTTACTATATGATAGAAGTTCTAATACCGGTGGTAGTATTATTGGTTATATTGACTTTGATTATGCTGGAGATGTTGACAAAAGAAAGTCTCTTATGGGATATGTCTTCACACTCTTAGGTAGTGCAATTAGTTGGAAAGTTACTTTATAGTCCACTATTGCATTATCCACTATAGAAGCTGAATACATAGTAGCAGCAGAAGCAATGAAGGAAGCCATTTGGCTTAGAAGTTTGGTAAGCAATTTAGGCTTGTAATAAGATATTACAACTATTTATTGTGATAGCCAAAGTACCATATATTTGACAAAAATCAAATGTATTATGAGAAAACTAAACACATTGACGTCAGATGTCACTTTATTTGAGAAATTATTTCTCAAGGTGCCATTTCAATGAAGAAGATTGGCACCTCAAATAATCCAGCAGACATGTTGACAAAGTCAATCACTGTTGCTAAGTTCAAGCATTGCTTGGACTTAATTGGTATTCACGATATGTGATTTTGCCCTTATGGGTAGATTGGAGAAGGCGACTTCAGAAATTTGAAACTTGATGAAAATCAAGTCAAGGTGGAGATTTGTTGAAATAATGGTATGATGGCTTGATTTTTATTTATTGATAAGCTTTGAACATTATTTCAAACATGATGGCTTCAAGCATGGTAGCTTTAAACACTGTTGAGAGAAACACTATAAAGTATTCTAGGTATATTTGGGTTTAGGGTGCTAAGTGGAGTGTGTTTACGTTTTGTATCTTCATTATATTTCCATACTGAAATATTTGGTTGTCGCCTTTGCCTGTGGACACAGGCTTTAAATTGAACCACGTAAATTCCTAGTGTCATTTGCTTCACACTTCTGCATATTTATTTTGTGTTATTCTGTTTGTGCCCTTGGGCCTGCCATTTCACAGCATTATAGTACTAGTACTTTTCCTTCAAAATTTCCTTCAAACTTATTGAGAAATTTTTGGTGAGACATCTTGATGTTTATGTTGTCTTGATCTAGAGTTTAGTGCTGTTATTGATTTATGCTTTGTGTTGTGGCTGCTACTTTTATATCCAAATCAATGCTATTGGTAAGACATTTTAATTTGTACTCTTGTAGTTGAACTGGAATTCATTACTGATGCAATGATGTCTAATATTTTATTGCTATTATTGTCAATTATGCTTAAAATTGTAGTTTAAAATGGTGCCCAAGTATGAGACAGATGTCTTGTTATGTTACTTGTTGGGTAGTAGATCATTTAGTTGAACTTGAGAAAGTTACTATTACTATTTACTTGGTCAATGTTATCTTTTGGTTGTTCATAATATGGAGCTACTAACTTTCTTTGGCTTAGGAAAAATCATTCATTCTTTCTTTCTTCTTTTTGATATGTAGCAACTTTCATCCTAAAGGTTCATAAATTTGTAGAAATAAAGTATGATTAGCAAAATAAATGTGAGTGAGCGATGGATCTTACCACCAATTAAAGCTAAAGTATCACAAAATGGAGTGAGCACAATCCAACACATAGTACATTAAGAGCTTCCTATAATTTCTCATTCTGAGGCATCTCAAAATTGTCAACACTACGTGTTGACAAGTAGCACATTGACTATATTCTATTCAAGTTAAATCTCAACCATACTTTATTGCATTTTGTTGCATGGAGTTGTGTGTATTAATTGCAATTCCACTTTTTCTCTTCTAACATACTTTTATTGGTGACTAAGTTGAGTTTCCTTATTCTTGAAGATGAATACAATTGCAAATTGTTTTGCTCCTTATTGTGTTGTTTATGATATATCGACCCAGCCCACTTTTATTATGTTATATCAATTGCAAGTTAGTTAATGAAAAATATATTATTTGAATTTCATTCATTTTTCTTGTTTAGGCTATAGCAATGGGTCTACAAGTTATTGTTTCAAGTTTTTTTGCATCAGGGTTTGGACCAATATAAAGAATAAGCAATAATCAAAGGAAGAGGTTTTATAGAGTCCAATTCGGCCAGCTTGTGTTGTAATGTGGATCCTGCTAAGCTGCTTTTAGAAGCTGCCTCCTTAAAGCTTCTTTCTTGTCGTCCATGATTTTGCTTTCTAGTTGTGTATGAGTCTAGAATCAAATATAAAATGTTAACATACAAATGACCTTTTTGTATAAATTGTTAGCCCTAGTAGTGGGTTTGACTTTCATAGTAGATTTGATATATGTATGGATTATATTTGTGCACGGGTTATACTAGTACTCGTGTTTGAATTTAATTTGAACAAATTTTATATAGTTATGGTTGTGATGAATTATTTTTGTGTGTTAATTTTTTAGTTAGAATATTTAATTTTTGAATTGGTACACATATATCTAGCATAAAAAAAATAATTGTCTTTGAATTTAATTTGAGCAAATTTTATGCAGTTATGGTTGTCATGGATTTTTAGTTAGAGTAGTTAATTTTTGAGTTAGGATAGTTAATTTTGGAGTTAACATTGGTAATATTTTGTTAGAGATTTTGAAGTTAAAATTGTTAATTTTTAGTTAAAATAGTATTTTTTTAAAGTTAAAATTCTTAATTTTTGAGATAAAACAACTAATTCATGAGTTAAAATTGTTATTTATAGTAATGTAATTTGCCAAACAATTTTTTATTTTATTAGTTTTAAAAGTTTTTTGTTAAAAAAAATTATCCAAGCAAGTTTTCTATTTTTCACAAGTATAAAACTGTTTTTAAAGTTAAATTACCAAACAAATTTTTCTATTTTTTTTTGTTTTTAAAAATTGAACTTGAACTTGTTTTGTAAAAGAGTTTTAAAAAATTTAAGAATAAAAATACTTCCAAACAAGCCCTTAGTTATTGTTTTTTGGTTGATCTTAACTCGTACTTGAGTTTTGTTTTGATATTTTTACCTTTCTTTTAGTTATTTTTAAGATAAAGTAAAGGCAAAGGCTCTATTTTATTTGAATTAATACTTATTTTAATACATTACTTTATGTTTATGAGCCATTTTAGTTCATGGCTTTTAAAATAGGTTAAATTAATCTTTCATATTACAAAATATGAATTAAATTAGTCTCACATCCTACTTTTATTTAATATTTTATCAATTAAATGATGATGTGTAACGTTAAGTCTCAAAATCAGTCATTTTATGACTTTAAATGGAGATTTGAATGACTCATTTTGTATAATTTTATATACCAATATGAGTCATTTTAAACTTTATTTTAGTCTTTGACTTTACACCGGTGACAATATTTATTAATATTCATTATAAGGTTCAATGTTAAAACATTATTTAAATGACTCATTACAAGGTTCAATGTTAAAATATTTTTTTGGGAGTAGAAACACATTGAAATTTGTTAAAACATTAGAAACGAAATTAAAATAACAAAAAATCTTTTGAAACCAAATTAAACTTTGTTTCTAATATTTTAACAAAGTTCATTGTTATTCTACTCGCAAATATTGTTAATTTTATCAATAAATACTATTAATTAGGCTTTGAAATATCCATTTTCACCTCTTATTGATGCTATGTTTTGCACGTAAAAAAAAAATCTATTTTTGTCCAAATAAGCTTATTAAAATGAGCTAGATCTTATTATTTACAGGTAACTTCATACCATAAACATTGAAATTTAGGAAATCAAAGGCAAAAATACAACTTTTGCACGTATTATATGATATCTACATAAAATAAAAATGGATACATTCGAGTCTTGTTAGCGAATTTCAATAATAAAATAGCATTAAAAATATGATAATATTGAGACTTTATCAAATTAAAAGGTAGGGACGGAATTATAAGAAAAAGAGTTTTAAGACAAATTAAAAATATTATTAAAATATCAAGAATAAAAAATTTAAAATAGAGTGTTTTTACCTAAATTAAATGTACACAATCAAAATAAATATTAGGAAATATTAATTTTTAGCCATTAATAAAATGTCTTTAATGAATTTTGATTTTACTTCTTAAAAATAATTTTATTTGGTTTTGATATAAATATTTTAAAAATTGTTTAGCCTTAATCCTTACTATTAGTATATTTATGTTAAATATTGAGCTGACTAACAATATGTCAGATTGCCTAATTTTACATGATAGTCAATAATCCTACACAATACCTTAATTAATCCAATGACTCATTTTACACAACTTATCTTAAATGACTCATTACAAGGTTTGATGTTAAAACATTATTTTGCGATTAGAATAACATTAAATTTGTTAAAACATTATGAATGAAATTAAAATAAAAAACTTTTGAACTGGAAATAAACTTTGTTTCTAATATTTTAACAAAATTCAATGTTATTTAACTAGTAAATATTGTCAATTTTATCACTAAATACTATTAATTAGGCTTTGAGAAGTATACATTTATATTATACTGATGCTATATTTTGCACCAAAAAAATTCCATTTTTGTCTCAATCAGCTTATTAAAATGAGCTAGATCTTATTATTTATAGGTAACTTCGTACTGATTTCCTTCAATTTGTTACATTCAAATTATTACAGTGGTATCTGGCCCATCTGGTTCCACTAACCCGCGTCTCAGATTGACCCAAATAATTAAGTCTTAGCTGACATTACCACTTTTTGTCATAGACTTTGACAGTGGCATTTGATAGTACCCGGCGCATTTGGCTTACTAATCCGCGTACTAGTCTACCAGAGTCTAGATAGGCCCCCGGTAAATAAGTCTATGTTGACATTAAGGATTTCTTTTGCATATTACAATTTCTGATTTTCTTTTTATTTTTGAAAAAATTAAAAATTATAATTTTATTTTTTCTTCTATTTAATTAAACAATTTATTATTTTTCTAAAAATTATTTTAATACTTTTTAAAAAATTAAAATATCTAACTTCTTAAAAAATACCTTTTAAAATATTAAAAGTAAATACTTTATTATTATATATTTAAATATAAAATAATTTATTTATAAATAATTTTTTTAAAGTTATTTCTATATAAAAATTTAAATAAATTATTCATTAAGTCATTACTACTGATCTGATGGCCCCTTGACAATGCCATTCTGGACTTCGGTTTCAGATCCAAACAAAAGTAATGGCTTTAGAATAAAGAAAAAAGGAAAATGAATTTAGGGATTGCGTAGCAAACACTCCATTGAAAGAGGTGTTTTTAACTCATACTTGAGGTGTTTTTCGCCCAGGCGCAAAACTTAGTTATTGTTGTTTGATTGATTTTAACTCATACTTGAAATTTGTTTTGATATTTTTATCATTCTTTTAGTTATTTTTAAAATAAACTAAAGGCAAAGACTCTATTTTGTTTAAATTAATACTCATTTTAGTCTATTATTTAACATTTATAAGTTATTTTAGTTAATAACTTTTAAAATGGATCAAATTAGTCTTTGATATTACGAAATATAAGTCAAGCTAGTCTCATATTTCACTTTTATTTAATATTTTATCAATTAAATGATGATGTGTAATGTTAAGTTATATCTTGATATATCATGTGTAACGTTAAGTCTCAAAATGAGTTATTTCATGACTTTAAATAAAAATTTGAATGACTCATTTATATAATTTTAGAAACAAAAATGAGTCATTTTAAATTTTATTTTAGTCTTTGACTTCACGCTCATGATAGTATTTATTAATATTCATTTTAACAGCTGAGTTTATAATATTCAATGTTTAAACATTATTTAAATGACTCGTTACAAGGTTTAATGTTAAAATATTATTTTGTGAGCAGATTAACATTGAACTTTGTTAAAACATTAGAAAACGAAATTAAAATAATAAAAACTATTGAAACGAAATTAAACTTTGTTTCTAATATTTTAACAAAGTTTAATGGCAAATATTATCAATTTTATCAATAAATAGTATTAATTAGGCTTTGAAATATCTATTTTTACCTCATATTGATGCTATGTTTTGCATGTAAAATAAAATTCCATTTTTATCCAAATAAGCTTATTAAAATGAGCTAGATCTTATTATTTATAGGTAACTTCGTACTATAAGCATTGAAATTTAGGAAATCAGAGGCAACAATATAACTTTTACATGTGTTATACGATATCTACATCAAATCAAGATGGCTACATTTGAGTTTTGTTGCAAATTCATTAAAAAAATAGTATTAAAAAAATATGATAAATTGAGACTTTATCAAGTTTTGATTTTACTTCTTAAAAATAATTTTGTTTGATTTTAATCTAAATATCTTTAAAATTATTTAGTCTTAATCTTTGCTGTTAGTGTATTTATGTTAAATGTTGAGCTGAAAATTGACAACATGTTAGATCGTCTAGTTTTACATGACAGTCATTAATCCTATGTGGTACCTAATTAATCCAATAATTCATTTTACATTATAGTCAAATGAAATTCAATTCTTTTAAAAAACTTAAAACTGAATGAAACCCAAATAGGTGTGATTTATCAATAGACTTGGGGTTAAAATTTTATATACCCAAAATACCACTATCCTATCTTCATTCTTTCTCTCCTCCCTCCTCTCTCCTCTCCACCCCTCTTTTACCAACAGGTCATGGCTGCTACACGGTTCTCCATTGAAACAGCTTGCTTTGCTTATGAATTTCTCTTCTTCCTCAACTTCTCAGCCGCATGAATGGAGAAACATGTTCAATGGGTGCAATAGCTGCACCGTTTCTTCATTTTCTATTTTGGTATTTTTCCTTTTCACAAAATATTCAACACCGCATAAATAAGTGAAAGAAAATAAAGAGATCCTAATCAAGCCTTTCGTCCTTTTCAATTTTATTTTGGTCAAGCTATTTTATCAATAATATTTTAAGAAGTAAAATAAACCTAACAAATTAAATAGAAAAAAGTAGTCTTTCTTTTAGCTTTCATCTACCAAAAAAAAAATTAAGAAAATGAATCATAATATGAATATTAAAAAAAGAAAGCCTCATGATCAATAAAAATTATAAAAGGCACAATATATTTATCAATGAATGATAAAATAATAAAAACAAAGAAGTCAATTCATTTTTAGATATATTATATATATTAAGGAATTAAATTAAATTCTGTTATAAATTCAATTAATGACGGAATTTAATTCATTTTCGTTTTGTTAAAGCGTTCCAAAACACTTGTATATATTTAGTGTGCATCCTGAATTGATGTGCCTAGGCTTGGCTTAGCTGGTTTCAAATTGGTCGCTGGTAAGTGGTAACTTTAACTCCACGGGGAGCCGACCTCGACCCTCGCGTGCAAATCAACTCGTCTTTGCATTACAATACCACAAAAAATAAAATAAAACTCAATTTGGTCAAGTATTTTTAGCAACGAAAGCCATAGGATGATTTAGGATGATACATCACAAAGCTTTCTATATCTTTTCATGGCCCTTGGCCTTCAGCTTAACAAAATGAAATTGGTAATACAATCACAAGAAATATCCAAAGCATATCAGCCATCTTACAACTATAGCTAAATACCTTTTTTTCTGATGAATCTAGAAACAATTATCCTTTTTCGTTCATTCATGAATCACTTCTAACTCAAGATTTAGACCTCTTTGAATAATTGTTGCTCCTGCATTAGTGGAATTTGTCGAGTGAAATGGATTGTGGGGCATTGTTAATTTGTCAACCTCTCCCTCTAACATTTGTATAACAGTTTTTATAGATGGACGATCTCTTGGATGCCACTGAATGCACCAAAGTCCCACGATGGCCATTTTCTTTGCAATTTTAACATCTTCCTCATCCTCAATGAGTACATGTGTATCTTCTCCATCTAGCAAATTGTGCACCCATTCCGGGTATAAAACTTGGAGAGGTCTCTCAACTGTCATCTCTACATTCTTCCTTCCTCCTACCATTTCAAGCAACAACATGCCATAGCTATAAATGTCTGACTTGTATGACACATTCCCAAAGTTTCTTGAGACAACTTCAGGTGCAATATAGCCTAAGGTTCCCCTAGCTGCAGTCATTGAAACTGCGCTCTGGTTTCTGGAACACAATTTGGCAAGCCCAAAATCAGTAATTTTGGGTGTGAAGTTGTCATCTAGCAAAACATTGTGGGGATTTATGTCAAAATGAAGAATCTGTTGCTCACAACCAAGGTGAAGATACTCAATACCTCTTGCAACACCAAGAGCTATTTGATGAAGCTTCTTCCAACCAAGGAAAACGTCCTCGTTGTCTGGTGTGGAAATGAAGTTCTGCAATGACCCTTTTGAGAAGAAATCATAAATTAGAGCACGGTGGAATCCTTCAGCGCAGAAGCCAAGCAGGCGAACCACATTGACATGGTGAATTTTGCCCATGGTTCCCACCTCATTGGTGAAATCTTTCCCTTCACCTTCTGTGCTATTGAGTAGCTTGACAGCAACGCTAATTTCAGAGGAGAGCATGCCTCTAAAGACTGCACCATGGGCTCCTTCACCTAACTTTTCCTTGAAACCATTTGTGATCCTCTTAATATCAGAATAAGAGAATCTAGTAGGCTTAAGTGCCCTATAATCCTCCAAGAACTTTTCGATCCTTGCCCGATCTTCTCCTTTCATCCTGAAATGCTGGTAGATCGTAAACAATGCAACAGCCACCAGTACCAGCATGAATGACCCCAAAACCACACCTACAAGCATGGAACACGATTTTCTTTACTTACTCTAACTGTCCTCAACATTAGAATTGCAAAAAATAAAACAAATAAGAATGCTTGAGTGTTGTGTCTCACCTGAAGTGCATAAAAGTATCTTCTTGACTGGCTTGGGGCCGTTTATTTCCTCAAAGCATTCAACAGCACCTTCAGTTCCATTGTTCTTCTTCAGTCTACATTGCTTGCCATTTATTTCACAGGCACTACAATCTGGTTTTGACCACCATAAACTCACCTTTGTCGTCTTCCAGGCATCTCCGGGAAAGGTTGAGGAAATGTCAAACATCTTGGTGCAGGATATGAGGTCGGATTTGAGGAGTGAATCCCAGTCGTCATCAGCAAGATAAATGGGGCACATGAACTGATCTTGCGCATAGGGAGAACAATTGAACACGGTGAGATTATATATATGCTGATCCTGATTGAATTGGAAAGGAGAGATTGAAGTATTGATCAGTTTGAGAAACTGGCTGCAATTGGCTGGGTGAGCGACTTCGAGATAGTTGTGTTCATATTCTATACGAGTGACAAGGAGTTTGATTGGAAGAGGACCAGTAGAGACCTCAAATATTGTGTCGCCGTTATCAGCACAAGAAAGATCAAAACCACGATAGCCACAGTTTTGGGAGTCCTTGTCTTTAAGACGGAATGGAAACCGTATTGGAGGGCCGTGACGTCTGCACTTGTGCCCGCCACATCCATCCTGACCGAGGCACTCCCCCATGCTGCTAAGCAGAAGCAGTACCACGCTCAGCAATAAAATGGAATAAACAGTCATTGTAAGTTTGTAACTTGTGGGCGATAGAAGATGCAAATGAGCTTAAGTCCTTCGCACACAAGTTTTCTGGTATAAATAGAGAAAAAAGAGTATGGTGTAAATAATCAGATGGACTTTGAAGGAAGATTATAGCCAGCAATTTTTGGGAAGATTAAACGTCGTGCTAGCCAGTGGCGAAAGATATCCTGGCAGCTTCTGCAGGGCAGCAGGAATCTTATTGTAAAGGTTTTGCTGTTGAGCCCAGCCGAACCAAGTAGATTGTGGCTGGTTTAGTTTGGGGATAGCGTAGACCGACTTCACAACTGGTCGGTCAACTGGATGATATTACGTTCACGTGACTCCGGGGCTGACGCATTTAATTTTCTACTCAATTATTGTTTCTGTGGGAGAGCAAAGTTTGGATGTTTCTCACTGTCGTATTATAAAGACGACCTTCCAAGAAAAAATGGAACAGCCATCCTTTTCACTTTATTTGTGGTGAACCATCTTCCATAATTTCTTTAGACACAGCTTCTGTGCACTTTCTTTAGGACTTGGAGAAAACTAGAAAAAGGGTGTGGATTTAAGGAGCCTTTTTCACGAATTATATTGCTATTGCAATTGCAAATGACAATGGTTTCGGTGGGAATATGGGTAGTGTTGGTGATGGTTATGATACCCCAGGAAAGTTGGGGTAGACAGAACCAGAGCGAGAGTAGTTGCGTTCCATCATCATGTGGCAAAATTTCAAACATAAGCCACCCCTTCCGAAGGAAAGACGACCCGCCCAACTGCGGCGACAACAGGTACGAGTTGGAATGCGTGAACGACGTGGCTGTGTTACGCCTGTCAGGTGAAGGTGAAGCTGAATACCGTGTGGAGGCGATCAATTACAACAACTACACAATCAGGCTGGTGGATCCCAATATTCAAGACCACAAGTGCTCCTCCATCCCCAGCCACTTCTTGTACAGCTTCAATTTCAGTGATTACCGTCAGGATGTCTACGATGGCGTTGCTCCTCACCATCGGGATGTGGATCTATATGATGCTATGCATGTCCGTACATATGACGGGGACATGGTAACCCTGTTTCTGGAAATAATTTACATGAGCTGTAACAGTCCAGTGATGGAACATTCTACTAATGTGTACAACTATACTTCCTGCTTAGATGACCTACATACATACGTTGTTGCTGGGGACTTAATGCCCAGAGAATGGAAGGCTGGTTGCCACGTCAAGCTAATTGCTCTTACATCTGGCTTGTTTCAACTCCTACAACAACAACATCACCCAGAAAAATATTACCCACCTCCCAATTTTTCGTACAGTGAGATTCACAGGGCGCTGGCTTATGGATTTGAGCTGTCCTGGTTGCGTCCTATTTGTAAACGGCACTGTGGTCTCGCCACTCCTTGCTACGTTGACAACTCCATCCAAGAGGTTGTGTGTGTCACCGGTTGCAATTCACGCCTCTGCGGTAAGAAAAATACATTCTAATCCTGATTTTCAGCCTCTAATCTTTTTAGCAGGATTCTTATTTCAACACCCCACATCTCCTTTGAACAAACAACAACCTTCTCACATAAATATAGCCATCACCTTTTTTATTTTTATTTTTTTCCTTTTCCATTTTTTCTCCATAATTCTTTTTTTCTTATTTCTTTAGATGTCTTGGTTGTCCTAATTCTTTGGATGTTAGAATATTTTTTCTCTCTCTCTCTTCTTTCTATTTACCTCCAATTCGGATTTTGAACTTGCGTCAGCGTTGTATAAACTAATTTTATTTATGTGTACTTCTGATGTTTGGTGTGAGAATTATTTATACAGTTTTATTAGATAAATTATTTGAAGTATTTGAGTTGTACAATAATTATTCCAAAATCAAAATGGATAAGACAAATAGTTAATTGATCATGTATGGAATTAAAAATTTTACATTCACAAATAATGTAGCAAAATTAAATTCATTCATATATCCCACAACAAAATAAGCTAGATTCATATTCATATTATTTGTTAATTCTTTTTCCATATGTTCTAGGGATTCGAGAAGGAATTCGTCTTTTCTGGGAAGGTACGTAAAGAATTTCTTGCATATTCTAATTTCTAAGGTTTTCCATTACTTTTATGAAAAAATTTAGGTGAGGACAATTTGAACATCTTCTTTTATACAGATTCATAATAAAATTAATGGAATTTATAAAAAAAAGTATATCATTAAATAAAGTAAATAGTTCTTGTTGATACTGTACTCCTAAGTATCTGTGAAAATAAGGTGATGAAATTGAATTGTTGCCCAGGTGAGTTGGGATTTAGTGGTGTATGAAGGTAGCTTTTGCGAATTGTAGTGAGGGAACCCTTTATTTGAATATGAAATACATCCTTTCCTCTTAACTTTCACGCGACTTTATTATACCTGTTCTTTTGCCATCACATGAAATTCATTTGATAAGGAGAATTTTATTTTAGAAAGTAAAATAAGAGGATTAAATTATTGAATAAATAAATTTAGAAATAAGATTCTTTTTATTATATTAATTTAAAAATAAAATTTTTTATTTTATTCTCTAAAATGAGAAGATCTAAATTCAATAAATTTACATAAAATTTTCACATATAAATAGATCAATTTCCATTCGAATATCACATTTTAAATATTACATATGATATAACTTTCGTTTAAATAGATCTAGCGAAAAAACAACATAATAGATAAATTAGCACATAGTGACATTCTATTTCGTAATAATTACAATATGTTCGAGTATTCTTTTTTTTTTTTTGTCATGATATGTTGGAGTATTCAAGTGAATAATAATGATAATAATAGTAAGTTTAGAAGTGTTAAAAATTTAGCAAAAATACCATTTAATGAAATAAATTTGTCCCTTCGAACTTAAAAATTCTCTCATGGTATCTCGCCATTCAGAAAGAAAAACATATTAGTATGTCTATTAACTTATTGTTTCAATACTTAAAAGCACACTTGAGCAGTTAAAATGTTAATCTGGTCATTAAACTTCACATTGACATATTATTCTTCTTTGACATATTATTCTTCTCTTCCATCACAATGACCAAGCTTTCATCTTTTTTTATCATTATTTACTCTGTTACACCCTACTTTAATTTCTTGTTCGTTCTTATACATTTCAAATTGGACGGCTTTATATGCTGCGTCATTGTTTTAGAAGACAATGTAATAGAGCGACCCCTTTTCGAGTGGTAAAGGAGCACGCGAGACTTTTAAGCCTTAAAAAGTGTAATTTATCTTCCACAATTTTAATGTCTACATAGTGAATTTATTAAACAATATTGATTGAACACTTAAAATTTCAAACACTCTAGATACCCATCTCATAAAAAGTATGGGATTCACATTATTTTTTAATCTTCATTTTTTTTTCTCTTATCATCTTCCCCTGATTTTCTCTTGAAGTGTTAGATGTCTAATATTTTTCAGATGTTGAAATAGATTTATTGGAATTTATTTGATGTTTAATTTCTGATATATGTATATATTTTTTCCAATTCTATGTACAGATTTTCTGTATCGATTTTTGTACGGTAAGATCTCTGATCATTCTTTCTCATTTTATTTTCGTCATAGTCCCATCTTTTCATTTCATTGCAATGGGAATTGTTTTTCGCGATATGATTGCATTATATTCCTACTTTATTATTATTCTTTTGTCAGGATTACATAATTGTTTTAACTATTAGAGCATTTAGCTGAAGAGATAGATTTTAACTCTTTGGGGGTAATGTGCACTCTAATAAGTTCAGAATTTAATTGAAAAAAAAATCACAATTGTCCAAACTTAGACAAAACCCTATTTCTTGAAATAAATTAGACCTTCAAGACTTAGAATGGATATGATAAATCTTTTTAGAGGAATGCCCTGACACATGAAAAACATAAGCTAACTTTTTATATTTGGTAAACAAAAAAAGTTAATGTGCTTTTGTTTACAGCTTTTAAAAGCCATGGGTACCTTTGCACCTTATGGATTGTATTTTAGAGTTGGTTTCTGTTCTCTAAAATTAAAAAGACTAATATGACCATATGTTAATTAATAATAATAAATATAGGAATCACACTCTTTAATATCTATATCTATTATTATCATTTTGAATATTTAGAGCATATTTATCAAATGCTACTATTTTGATTTCTGATTATTGAGAGCAATTTTTGCATGTTTTACCAAATAATGCTACTGTGACTTTTTAAGAATAGTTTTTTAAAAGTCCAAGGAGCTTGGTAGTTTTTTGAGAGCTACCGTAATATTAAACTAAGCCTTAAAACTCTTCTTGTGGTGTCCCAACCTTGAAAAATTGAGCTTTCTATTAGTACAACTAAAAATAAGTCTGTTACCAATAGATTTACCAACAGATTTTAATTAATAACCAAAAGATTTATCAAGGGGTAAAAGATCACGATAATAACATCCCAGTAATAATTTTTAGCAAAAACAAAAAATAAAAAAGCGGCTAGTAAGTTTTGAGGGAATTTCAAGAGATTTTGTGTAAATTTCCCTTAGCAGTTTATCCATCAAGCAGACCACGAAAGTCCTAAAATAATGAGAAAGAATAGCCAGTGAACAGATCATATATGATGGGCACCTTCACCTCTAGCATTCATAATACGCGTCACCCTCAACTGAGTCTAAAAGAACCAAGAAAAATAAATGAGACTTACAATCTTATTAAGAATTAGGGATGGCAATGGGGCGGGGCAAGTGCGGGGGTACCTCCCCATTCCCCGCCCCGAACCCTCATTAAATTCTCCGACCCTGATCCCAATCCTGATCCCCACAGTGGGGAGAAAATCACCACCATCCCTGATCCCCATGGATCTCCGATCCTCGATTGGGGATCCGCAGGGATATGCAAAATTAAGGGGAAAAACCCATTAACCCAAAAATCTTCAATAAATAGCTCAAATTAAAAAAAAAAACTAAAAATAGTTAATTTAACATTCCAACACCATAAATCTTAGCATTTACAATATTAAATTATCGACTTCAACTTACAAAATAAAAGCAAAACCACAAGTTCATGCCAATATAAATAAATCATCATGTCCAGAAAACATAATGTCCAACAGAACTAACAGAAAATAATTAAAAAATAGAAACACCAGAAACCATCATGTCCAAGATTCAGGTCAATTAATCCAACATAAAAAAAGCATAGCACTCTGTCTGTATGATATAGAAGTGTTGTTTAACTAAATCTGGATGTAATTCTAACTGTGTGCCTATTTGAAAATGATGAGATTCCAAAATAAATGTGAATGTGTGACCAAATGCTAATCTTATACGATGTTACCATCCTATGAAGGCATTGATGTGATCAAGGTTCTAGTCCACATAAAATTTCCAAATTTTTTCCCTTAACTTTGAGTACTTTAACTTTTGCTTGATAGCTTGAACTTGACTGGTCCAAATGATTCTTCTTATTAGATCAAAGCTAACCAGACTAGTGCTTCATTCATATTTCTAGACAAAGTCTTGGCTTGCGGTCGCTGGATCGCAGTTGCTGGCTCCCGGTTGCTAGATCGCGGTTGCTGGCTCTCGATTGGTGGCTTCGATTCGGATCCCTTGGCCGGCCGGTTTGGCCACGTTCAGGACTCTAGTTCACGGTTACTGGGCTAGCTTCGGTTGGCGCGTTCCTGGACTTTGAGAGTAAATGAGCGAGTGAGAGTGACTGAATGAGACTGTGAGAGTCAGCAGATGTTACTGGCTTGCTGCCTTGTGAGGAGCCAAGGATAGTCTGAGTGTTGAGTCTCTGGACTCTAAGAAAGTGATGAGTGAAAGTGAGAGTGGGAATCCGAGAGGCAAAGTGAGAATGAGAGTGAGAATCCGAGGGTGAGAGTGAGTGTGTGAGAAGTGAGAATTAATAAAAAAATTAATAAAATGTTATAATAAATAATTAATAAAAATTTAAAAAATTAATAAAATATAAATTTTATGGGAAATTATAAAATTACCCCTCGGGCTGGGGATCCGTGGGATGGATTATTATCCCTGACCCCGTCCCTGAATTCACCGCGGGGGGATTTTCAACCTTATCCCTATCCCCGCGGGGATAAAAATCCCCGACTACAGGGATTCGAGTCCAGGGATCCCCGTGGATACTCGCGCCTCCAGTTCCCCGTTGCCATCTCTATTAAGAATCAGTGTTTTTAGGGGTTTGTTGGGCACTCCAAAACTCCCAGGTTTGTCAACAGACAGTTTTTAAATTAAAATAATGAACAACACAAAGTGACAAATACAACGACAGATAATAAAATAAAGCAAGTAAGAAATTATTAATCTATATCAGCAAATAACCAAATAAATAAATAAGAAAGTAGCAATAATATATGAATTATAAGGGATGAAAAGATCAAAATAAATGTGCATGAAATGTCATGAAATACACTTTTCTTTTACTTTATTGTAGGGATGGCAATGGGTTAAGGTGGTGTCTAAGGGTAGTCCCACACTCCTTGCCCTAAGCTTCCGGAGTTTCGCTACCCCTATCTAGAGCTAAGTATATGGATTGCAGTTTGCAGAACAACCCGTTTAACACACAACTCCCATGAAAATAGACTAGAAAATTTTTAATCTGCCAACCCGTAAAATTTTCTGACCCACTCCGTCTAGCCTGCGAGTAAACGATCCTAGCTTGCAGATTTGTAGACCAGCTTGCCTAACCCGCGTAAAATGCTTCAGTCCTATATTATAGATTTATAGTCTAGTATTCAGCCCAAGCCCAAGAGTTTAGTGGCCCATGAACCATGCAAGGCACTAATCTACCGCACTAAGGTTGGGATGGGGATCTTAATCTTCATTCTTCAATCTCAAATCTCAATTCTCATTCTCTCAGATGGTTAGACCTCAGTCTTTACTGTTCACTCTTCTTCTTCATAGGTTACGACTGTGCTCACTCGCGAGTCACGGCCTTGCGGGTTGCTTACTTTCTCAGAATTTGTCTCGCTCACTCACGGCCTTGGCTCCTCACGGGTTGCGGCCTCGCTCCTCATGGCCTCGTGGGTCGCGGCCTTCATTCTCATTGTCATATCTTACCTTCTCACTCTCGTCTCTCATCTCGCCAGTCCCCACTACCAAGCCACTTCGCTAGTTCGCAAACCTCTACGTCTCCGAGTTGCCACCTGTAGATCTGGTGGGCTACCTCCAAGGAACCTCCGCCGCTGCCAGGCTGTCGCTGTAAGTGAACCATGTAGAGTGAACCTTTTCCTAGCTGACTGTTGATTTCTCCTGATTTGTCTCAGAGAATGTTGTTGTTTGTACTTTGTACAATATTTTGAGCTAATATATATATTTTTGAAGTGGTCCTAGATTTGGTTTTGTCAGTTATTCGGCAATGCTTTGGTGCTTATATCTTGTTGTGATGGCAGTTGGCAGGAAATGTTCTGTGAGAAATCTCCTTCGGCCATTTTCTAAGGATAAATCTTCAAGTTCAGCCGAAGATGACATTCTATTCCCTATTTTTACTAGGCCAAAAAATACAGACTGGATTTGCGAGCTTAGGTGGGGTGGACGCGGACTAGGCAAAAGGCTATCCATTTAAGAAACGGACCAGTCCGGTCCGTTTAATGTTAGTCCGTCTCGGATCGGGCTAAACGAACCGTACCGGTCCGCATACCTAGCTCTACCCCTATCTCCACTCTCCAAGACAGAGGAAGAATCTCTCCATTCCTATTCCCCCATAGATCCTCACTTCCCCAAGGGGACCCATGAATACCCAAAAATTCAGCATAGTTTTTAGCACTTAGTTTCATTCTCTCTAGGAGAATAAATAGGACAAATTACATAGACTTCCTTTGATGTCAGTTCATATTGCAAATCCTTTTAAGTTTTAAAAATGCTCGCAACTCCATCAATTTTTAGAGATTCATTACAGTATCTTCCCTTGTAAATTGGGAATTGCTAACATTGTTAATGAACTATGGCTTTCAAATGATTTAATAATGGACGTTTTTCGGTATCCCATAAAATTCAAAAGTATTGGTACCTCTTAGTTATTAATAACTAATAATGAGTCGTATACCCTATTAATTCAAGTTTTTTGAAATCTATTAACTTTTAACTGTTGAATACACAAAGGGTATGGGTACTCTATGGGTATTGGAATAAAAACCTTTGATAAATTTAAAAGTACAAAAAAAATGAAATATCAAATTTGTCCTTTTAAATGTTTCCTATATTTAATCCTCATCTCCAGCCACCCCGATAAGCCCTTTTTTCTTCCATGCTTGTCCACTGCCAGTGCTACCTACTAGAAATGTCAAAATAAGCTAATCTGGCACATTTAGGGCTGCTTATATCAGGCCGGACCATTTTTGGGCTGGCCACTTTGAACGACGTTAGTTTCAGGCAATAAAATGCTAGCCAACCTAATCTATTTGGGCCTCAGGCTGTCCCATGGACCAAATTTTTTTTCCTTGTTCATTTTTTGAATTGTGTAGTTCATAAAATATTAATAAAAAATATTTTTATTTTATTATAATGCAGTAAAAAATAAACTATTAGTAAGTAGTGTTATTATTTTTACTTTATTTGTAAGAATGATAAATGAAACTTGATTTTTATTTGATAACTAAATTTCAATGACTTAATTTGAAGCAATAGTAAACTGAATATATGTATGTATTGTCAATATTTGTTATTAGTTTTATTCTTTAGGGAAAAAGGTTAAAAATTCTAAATTCAAGTATTTATAGCTCATATATTATTTAATAAAAAATTCAGGCTCAGGCCATCGGGCCTGCCTCGCCCATGCCAGGCTGGGCTCATTTGGGCCGGATCGAATTGTGCCAATTTTTATTTTTCTTCCTTTTTCTTCATCCCAACCCGTATATTTTTTTTGGGCTATTTAGGCCGGCCCATCAGGCTTGGCATATTTCGACGGCTTTGCTGCCTACCAACCACACTTCAAGCTTATCTCTAAAAATTCCATCTCGAGGGTAGAGGAAAGAGGTGGCGGAGCGAGGGAGAGAGGTAATCGATCATGTGGTTGATGTCATCAATGGTAGAGAAGTAGTTAGATGCATCGTCGTGGAGTCAAGGAGGGAAGCGGAGTGGCGAGAAGGCTCGCCAGAGAGGGAGGCATCCCAATTGAGGATGAGCTTCTTAGCGGCCTCGAAGCTATTGAGGTCGTCACCATCATCGGAGTTTGCATCGTCATGATGGACGAGATCGATGTTGTTGGAGAGACGATTGTTGAAGCTGGAAAAGATGAGGAGCATGTCATGGCAAATCTACTTAGGAATATTGAGGTTCTTGAGGTTCTGTTTTGTCGTTGCAAGTAATCCACTCCTTCTTCACCTCCATCAATAGTGGTGGTGGTCGCCGGCAGATTGAAGTGCTAGGAAAAGAAGCCTTACCATCAGTGGGATCAATGCTTGCACATGAAGAATAAAGGGCACATTTCAACACAAATCCTAATGGAATTGAACTTGTCCACAGATCTTAGCTCTTGTACTCAAAGGCGGATCTCTTTCGAAAATGAAATAAACTTTTACATGTAGAAATAATAACTAGCAGAATAAGGATGGAAAATGCTGAGAACATATATGAAACAAGAAGTGAGCAAAGAAGTAAACAAACAATTGGAGCTGAAATGATAGTAGAGGAAGAGGTATTAGGTGCCATGGAAGACAAAGGGGAATGTGATAGTGAGGAAGGGGAACAATGATGAAGATGAAGGAGTGTGGATGAGTGTAAGGTTTTTTTTTAAAATTTATTAAGGGGTAATTTGGGTATTTTAGAAATTATACTGATAGAAGTTAACACCACTAATATTAAGAGCATTGCTATTCTAATACCTAAAAGTAGGTGTTCAATTGGGACACCCACTCCATCACATTTGGATGTCATGGAGTGGATTGGACATCCACTTTTGGATATTAAAATAACTTTTAGATATTATAATAGCATTTTTATAATATTAATGGAGATTTGTGAATTTTAAAATTTAATAGGGTGCAAGTATAATATAAACTAGCCTTAAGAAAGTCAATATAATCTACTTAAATTGAAGGTATTAGTGCTAGGGTGGAAGAGAGGAAAACGAGAGAAACAGAGAGATGAGAGATAGCAAGTTTGTGAGAGAATCTAAATTATGAATTTCATGTGTTGAGAAACTGTTACAGGAGAGTTTATATACAAGCTGGTATGAGAGTAACTAACTCTCTAACAGACTTCTAACTACTAACAAAAACTAACTAACTTTGGCTGCAACCTTTCTTCCTTACATCCCCCCTCAAACTCAGTGTATGCTGATCAGCAACTCTGAGTTTGTCTCGAAACCTGTTGAATGACACTGAGGAAACTGACTTGGTGAATATGTCTGCTACCTGATGTTCGGCCGGAATGTGGCACACCTGGATCCTACCCTTTGCTACATGATCCCTCACAAAATGTAAGCCTAATTCAAAGTGCTTAGACTTTGAATGGAGAATTGGATTTGCAGCCATGAGAACAACACTTAGATTATCACAGTAAACTGTAGGTGTCACAGTTAGTGGAATTTGCAATTCTTGAAGAAGATTTCGGATCCAAAAGAGCTCAGCAGTGGGAGCTGCAAGTCCTCTATACTCAGCTTTAGTGCTACTCCGTAAGATAGCATGTTGCTTCTTGGAAGACCACGATATGAGATTGGGACCATGAAACACATAGAATCCACTTGTGGATTTCTAATCATCAGGGTCAGATCCCCAATCAGAATCTGTATATGCTGTGAGAGGAAAAGCAAAGGCCTTCCTTATGGGTAAACCATAGTGACATGTAGCCTGTAGATACCTGAGTATCCTTTTAACAACTTTCCAATGACTATCAAGAGGGTTTTGCATGAATTGGCAAACCCGGTTGATGTAGTAGCTAATTCAGGCCTAGTGATTGTGAGATATTGCAAGCTGCCAACCACTGTTCTGTACAATGCAGGATCAGGGAATGCAGGACTTCCAGTGGCAGAAGGTTTTAGGGAGGAAGGAATGGGAGTGGCATAGGGCTTACATCCTTCTATATTGGCTTTATTTAGTAAATCACCAATGTACTTAGATTGTGAGATGTCACGACCCGACCTGGGCCCGTGACCGGCACGTGGGGAATCCTCATTCCCACGTAAGCCTTATGACCTCTGAGTCTCTCTATATGTATAAAATGGCATATTTTTCATTTTGAAATCATATTTTCAATTAAAACTCTATTTAGTCTTTGTATTTGGAAATATAAAACCGAAATACTTGACATATAAAACTCTGAAAACCTCTTAATCATATTCCGAAAATATGTGATCTGAATTACAAATACTTCTCAGGTTTATTACATAAACTCTGATCAAACTCTACAATTTCAAGTCCATGCTTGCGAACTGAAACATATACATCACTGTTTCAAATATTAAAATTAAATACATGGTCTGAAAATAATGCATGGTTTGGATCCTGCCTGCACATCTACCGGAGCATTCTACTCTAACAAACTCTAAGCTAAGCCTTACTCTGAAGTAAGACTTACCACTGAAAACAACCGCGTCTGCCAAACCAGAGTCTGGGCTACATCTGTACCTGCAACTATGAGGAGGAAAGGAGAGCCGTGAGTCAACGGACTCAGTGAGTGAGCTCTCACCCATCACCCACATGGGACAACAACAACCATATATGGATATACATGCACTGGAAAAACGTCTCCAATATTTACATAACATAGCTACTCTCGGGAAAACACTTTCCATGCCATAAATTCATAAGCAAGCATCTCTAAAACCATAATCTATTTCAAACCCTTCGATATTCTTGTATATAATCTAATAGAAAATATATCTCTGTATTCATAAACTCAGAAAAAAAATCTCTAAATTCGTACTTCAACAAGAAAATCAGTTCTCATATGTATAGTATCTCTTAAGTCAAATATTCTCGTAAAACATCAATAATCTCTGAAAATCATTAATACTCTAAAGTTCATATTCATAGGAATAACAAATAGTTCTAAAATCATTACTCTGTAGAAATCATAAACCATAATATGCTAATAAAGAAACAGAAATATCTGGTTATGCCCAATTCATGTGACACAACAAATCTCTGGTTATACATAGCATAACAAAGTCTCTAATCTCTGGGGCACCTAAATAGGTCCCATTTGTTATTTCTCTGGCCCGAAGGCGACTTGATATACCAAGGTTAACGGAATAACTGCCGTTAACTCACAGTCTGTTTCTTTATAGCTACCGTCTAGTCTCTATTTCAATAAACATATTGTTTTCTCTAAATCTCTGTTATATACTCTAATATGTGTATCGAACTCTTTTATACATAAATACTCCACTTCTTGAAATCATCGAGATAATTCATAAAGTCTCTGGATATAATCATACTCATTCTCTAGCTCTTTATGAAACCGTTTAAATATGAAAACTCTTGAAACTCGAAAAACTCTGGACTCATATAAATCTAGCAACCTGACTTTAGCATAACTTTGACTGTGAAATCATGCCCAAGGGATCACCTACTTGCAGGCATTCCGATTTCAAGCTCATAGAATATGTATCTGGCAGTCACTATGAATTATACTGAATTCCATACTTTTGGAATATCACAAAATTGACTTTCTAAAATCCCATTTATCAAGATAATCTTTAGTATTATAGTAAAACATCTATACTTTATATTCTTTGCCAAAATATCTCAACTGATACTCTAAAATCATATTTTAGAATCTTTAGTCTTGAAACATAATTATGTCATAACTCTTGAAACATTTTGGATATGCTAAGAGCTTATTAAATCGTATAATCTCACACCAAATCTCTTCATGAATATATGTAAAACATTTATATAGCACTCTATACATCAATCATGGTTCCATGGTTTTGAAAAACTAATTCTTTCATGCTATCATCATAAATCATAATTTTTCCTAGCTTGACATAATCATATAAAATCATATTTTATATTTTTTCTCATCTCAAATCTAATAGTTCACAAATATCATGCATCAAACATAGTCATAATGATAAAACTAAGGCAATGAGGTCAAACACACTCACCGTTTGGAGCCGGGAATATGTGGGCATCACTAGCTTGACCTCCGAAGCATGGAATGACATCAACAACTGCCATAGAGCAATATGGACTCAAGATTAGTCTCCGCTAATCTTTAAACAACTCTAATCTAGCTCTAACAACATTGGGGGAGCACCCCCACTTGACAATAATAGAGAAAACAATGACCCATAACAAGAGGAGAGAAGAACACAGAGGAAACTAACATAAACCAACAACAAAACTCACCTTTGATCTTGGAAGGAGAAAGATTGATGATGGATTGGGAGAGGAAATGTTGGAGAACATTTGGGGATGAATGGTTTCGATTTTCATCCCCAAAATCCCTAGCTTGCTGTGTTTAAAACAGGGTGGGGGATCACTAACGCGAAACGACGCGTTTTGGACAGTTTGGGTACTGCTGACACCGCTATAGCGGTCTTGCCGCCCCATGCCCTCGCGAACCATTCACTTACGACCGCTATAGCGGTCTTCAGAACCCAAATTTGCCTTGCTGCACACACTGTTACCGCTATAGTGGTGACAGTAAAACTGATTCACTTACTGTCAGCACCTCTGGATGCTTCTGGCATCTGGGTTGCCTCACTACTCACTTATTTACATTTATGTTTTAAAGTTAATGGACATTAACTTTAAACCCTAAACCCTAAACCCTAAAATTAAATTAACTTTAAAACATAAATGTAAATAAGGAAATACCCCCCATTTGGATTCAAATAAAATATCATAAAAATCAAATTCCCAACCAATCAAAATCCAAATTTTGGATTTTAGTTCAAATTCGAGAAACTTTATGATTTTCTAAACTTATGGGCTAAAAACGAACCGTTTGGAGGCTTCATAAAATTCGTTAAAAATCACTTTTTAACTTGTTTTGCCATTGGGAGCAATTACCGGGACTTTTGATCCCAAGAAGGTGGCTCTAGCATATAGCCTTCCAAGGAGGTGTAGGATCCAGACTTAGCGAAATCCAGGACCCGGTAGCATGGGTGGGTCTCAGGGCAACACCAAGAAAATAATGTAGCTTGCCCATGTCTTTGAGAAGATGAGCTGCCAGTGATGATAATGTCATCCACATAGATAAGAACATATGTAGAAGTGTGAGAATTGACTTTGCTGAAAAGGGAGGCATCAGACTTGGTTCCTGTAAATCCGAGTTGCTGTAAAGTTGATGTGAGTTTGTGAAACCAGGCCCTTGGGGCTTGTTTTAGCCCATACAAAGCTTTGGTGAGTTTGCATACATAGGTAGGATCACTTGTTTGATAACCCTGAGGTTGTTTCATGTAAACATCTTCAACTAGTTCACCATTGAGAAAGGCATTATTCACATTAAGTTGTCTAATGCACCAGGACTTTGCAACAACAAGTGATAGAAGTAACCTGATGGAGGTTGGTTTGATAACTGGATTGAATGTCTCAGTGTAATCAAACCCAGGTCTTTGGCTGAAAACCTGTGCGACGAGCCTAGCCTTGTACTTCTGTAAGGAGCCATCAGGATTGTGCTTAGCTCAAAAAACCCATTTGCTGCCTATGGCTTGTCTGCCTTCTGGCAGGGGGACTAATTTCTAGGTGTTGTTCCTCATAACTGCATTGTATTCTTCATCCATGGCCTGCTTCCAATGGGGAATGCTCAATGCTTGTTTAGCTGAAGTTGGTTCAAGACTAGCATTGAAGGCCTTTGGCTTAAAAATCCCTTGCTTGGCCCTTGTAATCATGTGATGTTCATTTACTGGTTTTACTTGCTTGGATGTTTGTTTAGATTTTCGGGGCTGAGGAAGTACTGGAGAAGGAAGAGCAAGCAGAGCGGTTTCAATGGGAGGAGAAGGGTGGGATTCAGATGGAGTTGGTGGGGATAATGTAGTAGCACTAGGAGAAAAGTGTTGGTGGTTTAGTAAGGGAATGGCAGGTATAGGATATTGGCTGTCAGGTTCAAAAGAGGCAGGTGTGGTGGATTCAAAACCAGATTTGAACAGGAATTGATACTCATCAAACAGCACATGTCTGCTGATGATGATTTTTCCAAAGGCGGTAAGGCATCTATAGCCTTTGTGCTGTAAACCATAGCCAAGGAACACACAGGGGATGGACTGAAATGACAGCTTATGTTTGTTGTAGGGCCTCATATAAGGATAACACAAACAACCAAATCTCTTAAATGTCAAATAAGGTGGAACTATACCAAACAGCTTTTGTGTAGGAGAGCAGTTATTCAGAACTGGAGTTGGTAAAGAGTTGATTATTTGTGCTGCTGTGAGGAAAGCATCACCTTAGTATTTGAGTGGCATAGAAGCTTCTGCTAACATTGACAGTCCCATATCTACAATATGCCTGCGTTTCCTCTCAGCAACTCCATTTTGCTGATGAATATGGGGACACGAAAATCTGCATACAATGCCTTGTGTCTACAAATGTTTGGACAGACTCACAAATCCCAGGGCATTATCACTTTGAACAGACTTTATCTTGGTTCCTAGTTGTAGTTCTACCATTTGTTGGAAATTAGTAAAGATAGATCTAATTTCTGATTTAGATTGAATTAAATATAACCAAGTGTACTTAGAGAATGCATCAATAAAATGAACATAGTAGCGAACTCCTTTTATTGAAGAAATTGGGGCCAAACCCCGTATATCTGTGTATATGAGTTCTAAAGGCTTATGGTAAACAGTATTAGAAGCTGAAAAAGGAAGTTGATGAAACTTTCCTTGACAACAAGAGCCACAAAGGAATTTTTCAATAGGAAGAGAAATATTACAAGTCTTTAATACTCTAGACACTACAATTGGAGAACAATGGCCAAGTCGTGAGTGCTAGAGTGCAAAATCTGACTTAGGAACAACAGCTAAGTATAGTGCAATAGCGTTAGTGGTTGGCTTGAAGTCGTGAAACTTGTACAAGCCATTGCTACATGAGCCTTGGAGAATTGTCTCCTTGGTTCCTTGAGATTTAGCAAGACAAGTATAAGGATGAAATTCAAGAAAACAATTGTTGTCTTTAGTAAATTGATGCACACTCAGTAGATTCTTGGTTAAATTAGGCACATGCAACATTTTATTCCATCTAAAAATGGAGTTGTTTAGATCTGACTTAAAATTGGCATTTCCAACATGAGTGATTGGTAATGTAGAACCATTACCCACATATTCTTGATCTGGTCCAGAATAGTCATGCTTTTCCATGAAGTTAAGAGGATTAGGTGTCATGTGATGCGTGTCACCTGAATCAGGATACCAATTTGGATCTTGCAATGTGCTAAGTGTGGCAATAGTGAGGTTTGCTCGAGGTTTTGTAAATTGGTGATCTCCATACTGTGAATCAGACCAGAGTGCTGACTGCCATTGCTGAATCCGGAGCTCGAAGCTTGAGTTCCATAGCTTGAGTCAAATCGATACTAGCACTCTAAAGCTGTGTGACCAATCTTGCTGCATACTTGACATTGTGGCTGATTTAAAGAGTGTGTTCTACCTCCACGGCCTCGAGCAGAACCAGATCTGCCTCCACGACCTCGAGCAAAACCAAATCTACCTCCACGAAATTGACCAGATCTGCCACCTCCTCCACGAGAGGGCATGTACTGAGCTACATTAGCATACACTAGCGACTCAGTTCTTCTATATTTTTCAATTAATTCTTCTTGAGCCATTAAAAGAGCTTCCAATTCTCCAACGGAAATTGGAACTGGTCTTGAAATCATTGTGGTTATGAAGGCTGAATATTCTTCAGGCAATCCATTCAGAATTGCCTCCACATGATCAGCATCAGTCATAGGTGCACCAACAAATATCAATGCATCAACAATTTTCTTTACTTCAAGTAAGTAATCAGTAACCACTCCTTCTTTCTTGAGATTTCCTAATTTGTTCTTTAATTGCCTAATTTTGGCAGTGATTTGAGAAGCAAAGTAATTCTCTAACCTTTTCCAGATGTGATGAGAGAGTTCACATCCAACCATTCTTGTGGTAAATTACTTCGACATGGAGGACAAGAGCCACGATTTCAACAGTGCATCTTGCTTTTTCCATTTTCGATATTCTGGATTCACAGTTTTAGCAACTTGATCTTGCTGTGAGAGAAACTTCTTTGGAATTCCACTTCCATGGAGGTGATCAAGGAGATCATAGCCTTCAATTGTAGCTTTAACCAGATCTTTCCATGGCAGAAAATTTTCTTCATCCAGCTTCTGTGGAACTGGATTGGAAAATTGTTGAAGCGTCGCTTGAGCAGGTTGCGTGGAGTCTACTACATCCATGGTGGTTAGAACCTAAGCTCTGATACCATGAAGGTATCAGTGCTAGGGTGGAAGAGAGGAAAACGAGAGAAACTAAGAGATGAGAGATAGCAAGTTTGTGAGAGAATCTGAATTATGAATTTCATGTGTTGAGAAACTGTTACAGGAGAGTTTATATACAAGCTGGTGTGAGAGTAACTAACTCTCTAACAGACTTCTAACTACTAACAAAAACTAACTAACTTTGGCTGCAACCTCTCTTCCTTACATAAATAAATATGGAACATGTACACCAAATACAAATAAGATCATATGCAATGAATCAAACATGCATTAAAAAACAAAAAAACAAAAACCATGCATGCAACAGAAGCATTGAAGCATGCAACATAAAAGGAGTTGATATATGTTAGAGTTAATTCTATTTTATACTCTCACGAATTGATCTTTCAGTTTGTAAAACAGTCCTTCTATTTTTGTTTGGGTCAATTGATAGTAAAATTTCTCAAATGCGTTTTTATCTTAGTATTTTTCGTTTTCTTAATTAATTTGTTCTTCATCTTCTTTTTCCTTTTCATTTGTTCATTGAGTGCATAACTATGTCCAAATTGTGAATTGATTTGATGCTTCTGATTCCTTTTCTAATTCTATTCTTCGAATTATCTGTAAATTGTGCAGGACTTTATAAGGTTTTTAAGTTAACCTTTAACTCCTAAGAGAGAAACTAAAAAAGAGAGAGATACACTTTTTATGCAACAAAAATACCGAAATTTTTTTTATCATTTTTCATCCTATATAGTCTTGACTTTTCCTTCGTTTGAGTAAGAAAATTTCTCACCACATGGTTATGTAAGATATAACAGTGATAGATTATAACTCTTTTGGATATTCCCGTATAGGAATGTACAATCTAACAAGGCTCCGGCAGCCACCTGATGAAGACGGTACAGCAGAGGGAGGATGGTTTACTCTATTATCATTTATGGCAGGTAGAGTTCTATGTGGGGTTACAATGCTAGTTGTGCTATTGATCTATAGATGGCGGAGAAGACATTTATCGACGTATGTGAACATTGAGAGTTTTCTGCAAGACAATAACCTCATGCCCATAAGATACTCATACAAAGAAATTAAGAAGATGACAAAAAATTTCAAAGTCAAGTTGGGCCAAGGTGGCTTTGGTACTGTATATAAGGGGAAATTACGAAGTGGTCCTCATGTAGCAATAAAGATGTTGAAACAGTCCAAAGCTAATGGACAGGAATTTATTAATGAGGTGGCAACCATAGGAAGAATACATCATGTGAATGTAGTTCGACTGATCGGATTTTGTGTTGAAGGATCAAAGCGTGCTCTTGTCTATGATTTCATGTCCAATGGCTCACTCGATAAATATATTTTCACTAAAGAAGGAAGTATTCCATTAAGTTATGAGAAAATATATGAGATCTCTAAGGGGGTAGCATCTGGGATTTCTTATTTTCATCAAGGTTGTGATATACAAATTCTACATTTTGATATTAAACCTCATAATATTCTTCTTGATGAAAACTTCATTCCTAAAGTTTCTGATTTCGGACTAGCAAAATTATATCCCATAGACCATAGCATTGTTACTTTGACAGACAAGAGAGGGACGATTGGATACATTGCTCCGGAATTGTTTTATAATAACCTTGGGGGAATATCTTATAAGGCTGATGTTTATAGCTTTGGGATGTTGTTGATGGAAGTGGCAGGTAGAAGGAAGAACTTAAACCCACAAGTTGAAAATTCAAGCCAAATATTCTTTCCAACTTGGATTTATGATCAATTTAGCAAAGGAAAAGAAGATGAATTAGACAATTGCAAGGAAGATGAAAAGAATATAGCAAAGAAGATGATCATAATTGCATTGTGGTGTATACAGCTCAAACCTTCAGATCGTCCTTCAATGAAGCGAGTAGTAGAGATGCTCGAAGGAGAACTTGAAGATCTGACAATGCCTCCAAAACCATTGCTATATCCAAATGAAACACCTATTGCGGATGAAAGCCTGAATTCTGAACATTTCACGTCAGAACACTCAACGAATGTCGTAAGTGATTTCGGTGAAATTATCCCTAGTGGTATTACAGTTGAGAATATATAGCCCTATTTGGTGACAGACGTAAATTAAGGTGTCAGTTGTCAAGTATCTTGTTTTCTCATTATTGCTAAAAACAGTAAAACGTCTATTCATAACCAATCTAAGGGACATGTTGCTCGATAAATAATATTTCCAACTATTACACTGTGGGAGACTAATTAGTATGTTCTTTTTTAGTGCTGATACTTAATTTTACTTTCTTAAATTGTAGTTTTTTTTGGTTGTAAATTGTTAAATACATGTCAAGCTGTGATAATTTACGTTAATATAATATTTTTAATTTACATTTATTTATCAGTTATTCACTTATTCTTAATTTTGATACTTCCAAAATACCAAAATTTTGGAAGATGTAATTTTTTTCTAATTTATTTAATAAATTCAGTTTATGACTGTCATATATGAGGATTGTGATTTGAATTTAAAGTATTATTTAGCCCTCATATGAATAAATATTTTCACTTGATTTGTTTTGATATAGGATTACACATAACAATATTTGTTGTAAAAACTGAGAAAAAATATGAATACAAAAGATATGAGAAGATGTGGGAGAGGAATTGGTGATTGGATTGTATCTGAAACAAGGCAAAAGAAGATATGAGAAAGAGGAGAAAATCCAAAAAATTTAAAATTTCTTTTACTCGAAATTCAAGAATTAAATTGCAAAGTGGGTACAATTTTAAAGTTGGTACAGTCGAGTCACTTTTAGGAACTTCAAGAAATCAAATTATTAACTTCTTAATTTTAGGACTTAAAAGTGGGTACAATTTAAAGTCAAAAATAAAACTTTAATCTATCTTTTAATTGGCCTTAGCTCCATTGCATAAAAAATAATAATAGCAAATATACAAAACATAAGAGTCGTACAACCACCGTGAAACACTAGCCATTCCGTATGCCTCATATATATATATATATATATATATATATATATATATATATATATATATATATATATATATATATATATATGTCTTCTTTCATTCACTAATCACTTTTAACTGAAGATTTAGGTGCCTTAAAGTAATTAGCGAGGCGTTGAGACAGTTCAAAGCTAATGGATAAGAATTCTTTACTGAGGTGTCAACAATTGGAAGAATAAGTCACATGAATGTAATTTGACTAATCAGATTTTGTGTTGAATGATCAGAGCAAACTCTTGTACACGATTTCATGCCTCACGCCTAATGGCTCACTTGATGAGTATATTTTCTTTAAAGGTCAGGAAAATCCCCTTTATGAGAAAATATTTTGTGTTTTAGGATCAAAGCATGCTTTTGTCTATGATCTCATGCCTATATTTTCTCTAAAGATTAACTGAGTACCTGTTTAAGTTATGGGAAAATATGAGATATCTTTGGGAGTAGTACATGGAATGTCTTATCTTCATCAAGGTTGCAACATTCAACTTCTACATTTTGATTCAAACCACACAACATTCTCCTCGGTGAAAATTTTATTCTTAAGGTTTCAGATTTTGGGGCAAAATTGCATCCCATAAAACATAGCATTGTTACTTTGACTGACAAAAGAGGAACAATTAAATACAGTGCATCCGAGTTGTTTTATAGCAACCTTGGGGGAAGCTCCTATAAAACTGATGTTTATAACTTTGAAATGTTGTTGATGAGAATGGCAGCAGACGAAAGAATTTAAAACCAAAAACTGAAAATTCAAGTCAAATATTTTTTCCAACTTGGATTTATGACCAATTTTGCAAAGGAAAAGAAGATGACTTGGATAATTACATAGAGGTTGATAAGAATATAACAAAGAAAATAATCATAACTGCACTATGGTGTATACAGCTCAAGGCATTTGATCGTCCTCCAATGAAACTTGTAGTTGAGATTCTTGAAGGAGAATTTGAAGATCTGACATGGCCTCCAAAGCCTTTGTTGTATCCAAAATCCAAATGAAACACCTGGTACGGGTGAAAGCCTAAGTTCAGAACAAATCACGGCAGATTAATCAACAAATGCCACAGGTGTTTTTGCTGAAGCTACCCCTAATAATGCCACAGTGGAGAATTGCTTATCTGATGAGAGAAGTAATTAAGGACGAGGGGAGTTAATTAAGGAGCCTACTGTCAAGTATTTTTATTCATCATTCTGTACAACAGTAATATGTTTATTCGTAACCATTCTATTTGGTTGCTCGATATATAACATTTCCAACACACCATACATGAAGTGAGAAGTTCACCCGAGCTTAGAACTGTACATTATGGTTCAGTTCAATTTCACACAAGAAATCTACTCACATTACAGGTCGCAAAAATGTCAGCAACCCCAGCTATGTGATTATTTAGGGTACAACTCAAAGTTTCTATCTATTCAAGGCCCCTGGCCCTCACTGTGCCAAACTAAAATTGGTCATACAACCGCAACAAACATCCAAAATACATGAGTAATCATACAATTATTGTGAAACACTATCTTCTCTCATTCATCAATCACTTCTAACTCAAAATTTTGACGTCTTTGGGTAATTGCTGTTCCTGCACCAGTGGAACTCGTCGAGTGAAAAGGATTATTGGGCACTGTTAATTTGTCTCCCTCTCCCTCCAACATTTGTATTACAGTTTTTATAGATGGACGATCCCCTGGATGCCACTGAATGCACCAAAGTCCCACGATGGCCATTTTCTTTGCAATTTTGACATCATCTTCGTGCTCAATGAGTATATGCGTATCTTCTCCATCTAGCAAATTGTGCACCCACTCCGGGTATAAAACTTGGAAAGGTCTCTCAACTGCCATCTCTACATTCTTCCTTCCTCCTACCATTTCAAGCAACAACATGCCATAGCTATAAATGTCTGACTTGTATGACACATTCCCAAAGTTTCTCGAGACAACTTCAGGTGCAATGTAGCCTAGGGTTCCCCTGGCTGCAGTCATTGACACTGCACTCTGGTTTCTGGAACACAATTTAGAGAGGCCAAAATCAGTAATTTTTGGTGTGAAGTTGTCATCGAGTAAGACATTGTGGGGATTGATGTCAAAATGAAGGATCTGTTGCTCACAACCAAGGTGAAGATACTCAATGCCTCTTGCAACACCAAGAGCTATTTGGTGCAGCTTCTCCCAACCAAGGAAAATGTCCTTGTTGTCTGCTGTGGAAATGAAGTTCTCCAGTGATCGTTTTGGGAAGAAATCATAGACTAGAGCACGGTGGAATCCCTCAGCGCAGAAGCCAAGCAAGCGAACCACATTGACATGGTGAATTTTGCCCATGGTTCCCACCTCATTGGTGAAATCTTTCCCTTCACCCTCCGTGCTGCTGAGTATCTTCACAGCCACGGCAATTTCAGAGGAGAGCAAGCCCCTAAAGACTGCACCATGGGCTCCTTCACCTAGCTTCTCCTTGAAGCCATTTGTGATCCTCTTGATATCAGCATAGGTGAATCTAGTAGGCTTGAGTGCCCTGTAATCCTCCAAGAATTTCTCGATCCTTGCCCGATCTTCTACTTTCATTCTGAAATAGTGACATATTTTAAAGGTTGCAGCGACCACTAGCAACAGCAGAATTGAACCTACGATAACACCTAAATACACATGCAGGATGATGTATCATTAATATAATTTTTGTCGAGAACCATAATGGGATTGAAATCAAATTAAGAATAACAAGACTACACAAATTAATGTGCCTCACCTGCAGCACCTAAGAGTATCTTAATATTGACTTGCTTTTGGTGGCCCACAAAGCATTCAACTTCACCTCTGGTATCGGTGCCATTGTTCTTCAATTTACAATGCTTGTCTTCTCTTTCACACTCGCCACAATTGGGTTTCGACCAATAGAGATTCAAATAATTTTGACGCAGGGTCCTTGTGTAGCTTAGGGTTGAGGAAATGTCAAACATCTTGGTGCAGAATACAAGGCTGGGATCGAGCAGGGTTTCTGTGTCGACAGCAGCATTAATGGGGCAGGAGGAGAACTGATATTGAACATCGGGTGGACAATTGAAGAAAGATATGCCATTTAGACTCCTCTGATCCTCGTCAAAGTTAAATTGGAAAGGAGAAATTGAAGTATTGTTTAGTTTAAGAAGCTGGCTGGGAAGGCAATTTTCTGGGTCGGAGACTCTGAAAAGGTTGTCTTCATAATATATAATAGTAACACTGAGTTTAATTGGAACAGGAACAGCAGGGATCTCAATCAGTGTGTCATGATTAGCACTACAAGTTAGATCAAAACCAGGATAACCACAGTGTGGGGGCTCCTTGTCTTTAAGGCGGAACGGAAACCGAATTGGAGGGCCATGACGCCCGCACCGGTGTCCGCCACATCCATCTTGGCCCTGGCACGCACCCATGCTGCTAAGCAGAAGCAATACCGTGCTCAACGATGAAAAGGAATAACCAGACATCATAAGTAACTTCTAGGAGATAGGAGATGCAACTGAGAGCTCAAGTTTTCGCAAAGAGACATAAGGGAGATATCCTTTGAAGAGGCAACTGGTTCGCATTGAGACTAGTTTTCCGTATAAACATAAATAAACGATTTTGGTGCTTACAAATTAGATTTTGAAGGAATATCTTACAGCAATTTTTCGTAGACTAAGAGTCGTGCAAGCGGCAAATTCAGCAATATTATATAATATAATAATATGTCCGAGTCCACGCAGGAAATTTCCTTGCTGCTGCTACATCAGATTCTGCCGGCAGCCGAGATTTGTACGTGATCCGGGGCCCACGCCTTTGATTTTAAACTCAATTATTGTTCGTTACAGGACCCAAAAATATTATCTCAAGGTATTCATTTTATTCTTTTTAAATATGATAATAATTTTTATTATTTTTATTATATATAATAATAATAAAATAAAATTTTTATTTAAATATTTATTTGTATATATTAAAATAATATTAATTCCTACATTTAATAATGGTGGAGACATGATGAATTGCTATCTTGGACACACTACACGTAACATTTCTATTGGCTATTGTTTCTTTGGGGAGGTGGGAAACCAAAGTTTTGACTTTTGAATGATTACTGTACTTTCTTATCCTTTTATTTTGGAAAAATGATAAGACAGTATCTTCACCGCAAAAAAAAAAAAAGTATCTTGCTTTCTTTAAACACAGCTTCTCGGCACTTTCTTCGAGTCTTGGAGAAAATAAAATAGAAAAATATTAAAGAAGGAGTTGATTTAAGGAGCCTTTTTGCACGAATTGCAATTGCAAATTCAAATGAAGATGGATTCAGCATCCATGTGCTGCGCGGTGGGATTATTATGGGTTCTTTGGGTGTTGGCTATGGTACCACAACTAAGCCAGAGTAGTTGCGTTCCATCATCATGCGGCAAAATCTCAAACATAAGCCATCCTTTCCGAAGGAAGGACGACCCACCCAACTGCGGAGACAGCCGGTACGAGATAGAATGCGTGAACGATGTTGCGGTGTTACGCTTGTCACGTGACAGTGAAGCTGAGTACCACGTGCAGGCGATCAATTACAACAACTACACAGTCAGGCTGGTGGATCCCAATATTCAAGACCACAACTGCTCCTCCATCCCTGGCCACTTCTTGTACAGATACAATTTCAGTGATGTTTTCACCAGGTTTGTGGATGATTCCAACTATCATGCGGATGTGGTTGTGGATCTTTATCAGGCCACTCAATACCGAAGCACATATTCTTCATACGGGATAGGCATACCCCTATTTACGGATATAATTTACATGAGCTGTAACACTACAGTTTCACGGGAGGACGACGACAACAATAGTACTTCCTGCTTGGATTTGCATACGTATGTTGTTGTGGGGAACATAAAGGGAAGGAGATGGAGGCCTGGTTGCCACGTGAAGCTGATTGGTGCCACTTCTGGATTGTTTCAACTCCAACAGTTCTATGACGACTTTCGGTACTGGGTCGACTGGATTTCGGGTGATGTGCCGAGCAATTTAGATGATCAAATATCAAACATTTCGTACAGTGACATTCACAGGGCGCTGAGTTACGGGTTTGAGCTGTCGTGGGTGCAAGCTACTTGTCGGGAGCACAAGTGTGGATCCAGACCTTGCTTCGTCGACGAACCCACTCGAAACGTTTTGTGTTTTTCCCCGATCTGTGACACCACACAGCATTCAATCCCCGGCTGCGGTAAGAATGTAACAGCATATTCTAATCATATTCTTCAACTTTTTTTTTTTGGAAAAAAAAATCTAAGTTTTGTAATTCACCTCAAATTCTGATTTTGAACTTGTGTCAGCTTTAAAAAAAATATCATATGATTGAAATATTATATTTTTTATCTTACTAATCAAACATATGCATATTCAAAATATTTGAGTCATATAATTTTTTTTAAGAATATAGTCAATTGACGATTGATGAAATAAAAAAAAAGTTTATGTTAATAATGTTTAACATTAAATTGATATTGTTTGTTAATTCTTTTCTTTTTCCCTTATGTTTTAGGGATTCGGAGAGTAATTCGCAGTTACTTTAATGGTATGTGAAGAATTTCTTTCGTATTCTAAAGTTTTTTACTACCTTTATTATCTACACAAGTCGTGGACAAATTTTGGCCGTATTCGGCTGGGTAGAAATTGAACAAATCTAGTGTTGTCTGAATGAAGCTCTTGCGAGTTGTGATTGGACTTATGTTATTTGAATGTTATATTTGAACATTAAATATAATATTTTTGACGCAATGTACATAATTTTTTAGTTTAATTTTAATATATTGACTCTATAATTTTTATGTAATTATTTAGTTCTATTTCAATAAAATAAATTTTATTTTTATTTTATTGCTTTAGAAATTATGCATGCCGAAAGATTTAATTGGAGACTAATGTAAAAACTTTTACCTGGTTAATATACTTAAATTAAATTTATATTTTTATATGTTACTACATATGTCTAACGTTCATTCGCATAGATGTTGATATACAATAGCTAAACGATGTTGATATGTTATCAATTTAAATAACATTTCTCAGCATTCTTTTATATCCTTTTGAGTACTAATCAATTCTACATGTATCAATTATGAATATTAGTAATAACTATATATACTATTATATAAAATAAAAAAAATTTATAACATATTTTTACTCAATTTATTACAACAATGATATTTTTTGGTTAGTAATGATCAATATTATTAAATATTAATCATTAAAAACTCAAAATGATAAAATAATTAATATATTTTAAATTATTCAAATATTTCAAAATAAATATATAGTAAAAGAGAATTTATATTAATTATTAATATAATAATTAAATATAAAACAAATCCCTTTATAAATATTTATACATATATGATTAAAACTGATTTAAAATATATACTTGATTAAGTAACAATTTAAAAACGTAAAATCAATAAATAGGCACATATAGACTATATATTTTCCATTAATTATAATAATATGAGCGGTCAGGTGAATTCCAAATATAAAATAATAAGTTCAGAAGTATTTGAACTTTAAAGATAATTATAACTAAAGGTAAATTATTTTGTGATATATTTATTTGTATTTTTTAAAAATCTTCAAATTTTTTTATTGTTCAAACATTTCATATCCTAAAATTTAATATGTTATATTTAAATGATCACTTTATGAATTATTATATTCAGAATCTTAAATGGTAGTTATAAAAATATTTCTCAAATTAATATTACGTTTAATTTGGGGCTTTTTTTACCTGTATTTTGTTGTTGTGTGTTTTGTTTTGGTGTGATTTTGTTTTTTCTTTTCTTTTTTTTTGTTGGGGGCGCCGGGGGGGGGGCGGGTTTTTTTTTTCACAAAAGCATGTATAAGATTCAGTTCGTATTATTTTAATTAGCCTCTCTACCGGATGCCTTCTGTTTTTCTATTTATTAAATATTTTCATATCTGGTATCTAACAGTTTTTTTAAAACCAGTTTCTATTTAAACTAATGTTATTTTTGGCCAAAAAGTCAAACTGATATTATTAATATTATTATTATTTAATTATACTGCAGGTCCTATAATTTTACTCAATTTTTAATTAGATCCCTATAGTAAATGAGATTTTTCAATCAGGTTCTTACCGTTATAAAAAATAAAATATTTTATAGAATATAGAATATTCTATTGAAATATTCTTTCCATCACATAACGGCATAAATCTTATTGAAAATTCTCATACATTATACGGACTTAATTGTAAATTGAGTGAAACTATAAGGACTTGAAGAATAATTAAACCTTCAATATATGCATCTGTTTTTCAACTAATGCCTTGGTTTCAAGAGAAATGTAATTTTATTTTTTTGGTGGAATACAAACTTTTTATTGTATATTTTAAATTACTTTTGGCATTGAATCTATTTGTCCTTTAGAATTATGTTTTTTGGTTTATTATATTGTTTAATTTTAGTAAATATCTGATCTCATTCTAATTATTACCTTTGTAATATTGAGGTTACATTATACTAGTTTTCTGTCATATCACCCAGTATTTTCCTTGTGTATCTACTATCTTCCCCCTACTACTAAATTAAAATTAGCTAAGGTTTATGCTATTAAATTTTAGTTATCTTCATTACTTCCTTACAACCTAGTCCTTCTTGGTAGTGATAAGTTATGCTGTTTATTTATTATGTACATTGTGTAGGACTTTCTCAAGAACTTGATGCACCATAAAGATTATGTTGTTTGAAGTTACTGTCTTTTCTACTATTTATTAACCCTTTTTAAAATTTAGATTTTAAAAGTACTATTTTTCTTGATTAACTCCTTGTGGAATTTATCTCTTCTATAATTAATGAATGAAAAGGCGATGTAATGATATTACAATTTAGAGAATGATAGAATAATGATTTTTAAAACTCGGTGTATAGAGAGACAAACAGATCCAATAGCAAAAGTAATGTAAAACATACAATAAAAAATTTGTATTCCACCAAGAAATTAAAATTGTGCCTCTCTTGAAATTGGGGCATCAGTTGAAAGATAAATGCATATTTTGAAGGTTTAATTATTCTTCAGGTCCCTATAGTTTCACTCAATTTTTAATTAAATTCCTGTAGTATATGAGAATTTTTAATCAAATCCCTGCCATTATGTGAAGAGTGAGATGGAAATGGAATATTTTATATTCCATAAAATATTCTATTTTTTATAACGGTGAGGATATAATTAAAAAAATCTTATATACTATTGGGACTTATTTAATAACTTTTAAACTATATGGGCCTAATTGAAAATTGAGTGAAACTATAGGGACCTACGTTATAATTAAACTTTTTTTTCACATCTTCTTATTACCTCTCTCTCTAAAACTTGTTTCTGTCTAAACTACTTTTCTCTTCTTATTTTATTAATTTATTCTCACCCATTAATTTGAAAATGTAATAAACTATTTTTCAACTTAATTTTTAGTCAAATATTTTTAATTTAAATTTATTTCAATTTTATATCCGCAAACATAATTGATTTTATTTTATACCCTATTAAAGTGATTTTCATGTTGTCAAACAGTCTTTTTATTTTTTCGTTTGGTCAATTATATTGATAGTAAAATTTGTTAAAAGTTGCCGTTTGTTCGTCTTGTGTATTTTCTTAGTCTCTTCTTCAACTTCCTTTCGTTGTTTGTTCTTTGAGCAATTGAGTGCAAAGCTATGCGTTTAAATTGTCAGTTAATTTGACGTTTATGGTTTTTTTTTATTATTCTATTTTCAGATTTTTTGGGAATTGCGCATGACTTTTCATCCGGTAAGATCCTGACACTTTCTTTCCCGGGTTCTCAACATATTCCAATATTTTGTCTTTGAATTTGATAGGAGAATAAAAGAAAATTCGATTTCAACACTTATATGACTATGGACACCCACATGGAAGTATAAAAGAAGTGATAAGAAAGAATAAGTTGGAAAAAAATAAATAGTAAGATTTATATATTTTATGAATAGAATATTTGAATGCTTGAAAAAATTGAATGCTAAAATAATAAAATTGAGAATAAAAGTAGAGTTTATACATGAATTTCATTGATAAATATTTTTTTATTTTTTATTTTTCATTGTCAACTTCATATCAAACTCAATCTCTAAGAATATGTTTGGCTAGGAGCAAAGAGTAAAGGAAAGATTTTATAAATAAAATTAATATATAATTTTATACATAAAACTTATTTCTTAAGCTTTTTTCACTTATTTTTACCCTCAACAAACGTACAAAATGGTCTTGCCACGTGATTACCAAGACCAAAATTAGAAAATTTTAACTTAGAGCATTTTGTTGGAGTGACAAATTATAAACCTTTTAGTGGTGTTCACTTACAGGAATGTATACTCTAATAAGGTTTCGTGGTAAAAATGACATCGACGCAAATTTGGACCATTACATTACAGCAATTGAAGGATGGTATGCTCTATTATTATATATGGCAGCTAGGGTTCTTTTTGGAGTTACATTGCTAGTTGGGCTATTGATCTATAAATGGCGAAGAAGACACTTATCAGACTATGTGAACATTGAGAATTTTCTACAAGATAACAACCTTACGCCCATAAGGTACTCATATAGAGAAATTAAAAGGATGACCAAAAATTTCGAGGTTAAGTTGGGCCAAGGTGGCTTCGGCTCCGTATACAAGGGCAAATTACGCAGTGGTCCTGCTGTAGCAATAAAGATGTTAAAGCAGTCCAAAGCTAATGGACAGGAATTTATCAATGAGGTGGCAACCATAGGAAGAATACATCACGTTAATGTAGTTCGACTGATCGGATTTTGTGTTGAAAGATCAAAAAGAGCTCTTGTTTATGAGTTCATGTCTAATAGCTCACTTGATAAATACATTTTCACTAAAGAAAGAGATACCCAATTAAGTCATGAGAAAATATATGAGATATCTTTGGGAGTAGCTTACGGGATTTCGTATCTTCATCAGGGCTGTGATATGCAAATTCTACATTTTGATATCAAGCCTCATAATATTCTTCTTAATGAAGACTTCATTCCCAAGGTGTCAGATTTTGGATTAGCAAGATTGTATCCCATAGACCACAGCATTGTCACTTTGACTGATAAGAGAGGAACACTTGGGTACATTGCTCCTGAATTATTTTATAATAACCTTGGGGGAATCTCCTATAAAGCAGATGTCTATAGCTTTGGAATGTTGTTGATGGAAATGGCAGGTAGACGAAAGAAAGTAAACCCAAAAGCTGAAAATTCAAGCCAAATATTTTTCCCAACTTGGATTTATGATCAGTTTAGTAAGGGAAAAGAAGTTGAGTTGGATAATTGCACTGAAAATGAAAAGAGTATCGCAAAGAAGATGATCATAACCGCATTGTGGTGTATACAGCTCAAACCGTCTGACCGTCCTTCAATGAAGCGTGTAGTACAGATGCTCGAAGGAGAAATTGAAGATTTGACAATACCTACGAAGCCTTTACTATATCCAAATGAGACACTTAGTTTGGATGAAAACCAGAGCTCTGAACAAATCACATCAGATTACTCAACAAATGCTACGAGCGAATCCTATTAAACTATCCCATATAATACTATGTGGTAGAGAATAGCTTATCTGGTGGAAGAAGTTGAATGAGTCAACTTTCAAGTATTTGGTTTCTCATGATTGTGTAAAACAATAAAATGTTTATTCATTACTCCACTTTTTTTATTATTGTTAATATCTATTTTAAATCAAAGTTTCTATCTATTCATGGCCCCTGCCCCTGCCCCTGCTGTGCCAAATTAAAATTGGTCATACAACCACAACAAATACCCAAAATACGTTAGTGATCATACAATCATTGCGAAACACTCGTCATTTGGTCTGCAGAGAACAAGTATTTTTTTCTATCAATATATAAACATCGATCTTCTTTCATTCATCAATCACTTCTAACACAAAATTTTGACATCTTCGATTAATTATTGTTCCTGCATCAGTATAACTCATCGAGTGAAAAGGATTATGGGGCACTGTTAATTTGTCTCCCTCTCCCTTCAACATTTGTATAACAGTTTTATAGATGGACGATCCCCTGGATGCCACTGATACACCAAAGCCCCACTATTGCCATTTTCGTTGCAATTTTGACATCTTCCTCATCCTCAACGAGCATATGTGTATCTTCTCCATCTAGCAAATTGTGCACCCATTCCGGGTATAAAACTTGGAAAGGTCTCTCAACTGCCATCTCAACATTCTTCCTTCCTCCTACCATTTCAAGCAACAACATGCAGTACCTATAAATGTCTGACTTGTATGACACATTCCCAAAGTTTCTTGAGACAACTTCAGGTGCAATGTAGCCTAAGGTTCCCCTGGCTGCAGTCATTGACACTGCACTCTGGTTTTTGGAACACAATTTGGCAAGCCCAAAATCAGTAATTTTGGATGTGAAGTAAGACATTGTGGGGATTGATGTCAAAATGAAGGATTTGTTGCTCACAACCAAGGTGAAGATACTCAATGCCTCTTGCAACACCAAGAGCTATTTGGTGCAGCTTCTTCCAACCAAGGAAAATGTCCTTGTTGTTGGGTGTGGAAGTGAAACTCTGTAGTGACCCTTTTGGGAAGAAATCATAGACTAGAGCAAGGTGGAATCCTTGGCCGCAGAAGCCAAGCAAACGAACCACGTTGACATGGTGAATTTTGCCCATTGTTCCCACCTCATTGGTGGAAATCTTTCCCTTCCCCCTCCGTGCTGCTGATAATCTTCACAGCAACAATAATTTCTGAGGAGAGCATCCCTTTGAACACCGCACCATGGGCTCCTTCACCTAGCTTCTACTTGAAACCATTTGTGATCTCCTCTTGATATCAGCATAAGAGAATCTAGTAGGCTTGGGTGCCTTGTAATCCTCCAAGAACTTCTCGATCCTTGCCCGATCTTCTACTTTCATTCTAAAATACTGACATATTTTAAAGGAAGCAGTGACCACTAGCACCACCAAAATTGAACCTACCACAGAACCTACACACGCAGGCAAGATGAAGAACTACTATAATTTTACTCGACAACTGTAGTTGGATTTGAAACCAAATTAAGAACAAGAAGGCTAACATATAACTAATGCGTCTCACCTGTGGCACCTAAGAATACCTCATTGACCAGCTTATGATGGCGCAAAATGCATTCAACTTCACCTTCAGTGCCATTGTTCTTCAGTTTACAAAGATTTCCTTTCGTTTCACACTTTTTGCAGTTGGGTTTCGACCACCAGAAATCCAAAAAATTTAAACGCAGGCCCTGTGTATCACCGAAAATCGAAGAAGTGTCAAACATATTGGTGCAGGATACGAGGTTGGAATTTAGGAGTGTTTCTGCGTTGTCAGCAGGATAAATGGGGCAGGAGTACTGATATTGGACATCGGGTTAACAGTTGAAGAAAGGCACGTCATTTAGATTCTCCTGATCCCTATCAAGTTGGAAAGGAGAGATAGAAGCATTGATAAGTTTGAGAAACTGGGAGGGAAGGCAATTTTCTGGGTCAGAAACTGAGAAATAGTTGTACTCATTCTATACGAGTGACAGAGGATATAAGTGGAACAGGAACAATCTCAAACAGTGTGTCATGATTGGCACTGAAAGTTAGATCAAAACCAGGATAGCCACAGTGTGGGGGCTCCTTGTCCTTAAGACGGAATGGAAACCGAATTTGGGGGCCATCACGTCCACACCTGTGTCCACCACATCCATCTTGGTTGTGGCATGCCCCCATGCTGGTAAGCAGAAGCAATACCAAGCTCAACGAAAAAAGAGTGGATTTAAGGAGCATAGCATTTTCCATCAATTGCAATTGTGATTGCAAAAGAAGATGGTTTCATTGGGACCATAGGCAGTTCTTTTGGTGCTGGTTAAGGTGCCACAACTGGCCAGAGTAGTTGCGTTCCATCATCTTGTGGCAAAATCTCAAACATAAGCCATCCCTTCCGAAGGAAAGACGACCCTCCCACCTGCGGCGATAGCAGGTACGAGATAGAATGTGTGAACGTGACAGTGAAGCTTAGTACCACGTGGAGGCGATCAGTTACAACAACTACACAATCAAGCTGGTGGATCCCAATATTCAAGAGCACAATTGCTCCTCCATCCCTCGCCACTTCTTGTACAGTAGATACAATTTCAGTGATGCCATACGAGGAGGGCGTTGCTCCTGACCACCGGGATGCGGATCTATATCACGCCACTCAAACGCAAGGCCCAAGAGAGGAGGAGGTGTCTGTACCCCTATTTGGGCATGTGATGCACATGAGCTGCGACAGTCCAGTGAGGGAATATTCTTCTCATGTGGACAAGGACAAGGACACTTCCTGCTTGGATTCGCATACATATGTTGTTGTTGGGGACTTGAATGCCACAGGATGGATATGGAAGACTGGTTGCCCCGTGAAACTGATTGCTGCCACCTCTGGCTTGTTTCAACTGCAACCACGGCAACAGTACATAGGATGGGAGAGATGGAGCAGTGAGGATCAAACAGCCAATGTTCCGTACAGTGATATTCACAGGGCACTGGCTTATGGATTTGAGCTGTCATGGTTGCATGCTACTTGTGAAGATCATTGCGGATCCAAAGCTTGCTACTTCAACCGGACCGCTCAAAATGTTGTGTGTTACTCCATCTGTTCCTATCCGTATTCACTCCGCGGCTGCGGTAAGAAACTTCTTTTCATTTCAAATTTTGATTATGAAGTATGAACTTTGTGGGAACTTCAAAGTTCAAACTCATTTTGATTCCATTTTAATCCATTGTTAAACTTATTTATATCTTCATTTAATTGTCTGTTTCTAGATAAATTATTTAAAGTATATGAGTCCTATAATAATTACTTGGAAAAATAGCAAATATGATAATATAATTGATTGATCAATAATTAAAAAAATTATATTAGTAATATATACTGACATTAAACTCATTACTTATTAATTCTTTTACTTTATGTTTCAGGGATTTGGAAACGAATGCGCAGTCACACTATAGGTACGCAAAGAATTGCTTTCGTATTCTATTTTTCATTGTTTTTACTTTCTTAGGGTCGATAATAAAGATTACACTTGAAATTTGTTCGAATGATATTCGTTCCATTTTTTATCCAAAAAAAAAAACAATAAAGCACAAATTAATAAAGAAAATAAAAACTAGTAAAAGAACAAATTATATAAATATAACTTCAACTCAACATGTATATTAGATTAAACTAATTGTTAAAATTTACATCCTAAATTTTTTATCCTTAAATCTATACTTGGCTAAAATCAAGATCAAATTAGTTGCTACATGAGAATGATTTATATATATATATATATATGTTGCGATTGAAAAGTAGTGAGAAATATAGGATAAGTTGATTCATCTTCAATATTTTTGAAGAATTTACAAGACAAATTGATCCTTAATTATTTATAAAATCACTCAAATTAGCCTCTAATAAAAATACCAATAGAATAAATAAATCCACTTAAATATTAAAAAATAATTAATTTGTCATGCATTTTTAATTGTGAGACATCACATGCATTTTTTTTCCTTGAGGAACTAATTTATATGTGTTATTTCAATCAGGGGTCAACATATCAGTTTACTTTTTTTTTTAATATATCTGCATTGTTCTTATGTAGCAACTCAAATAAATGAATAATTAAATTTTATTTTAAGCTAGATATAGATTTGAATATATGAGATTTAGGATTAGAATTTTAAGAATTTCTTTAATTTAAGAGATATGCCGAGTTAAGGTTACGTTTATAAAATTTATTCTCTTTCACTGGTTTTTATTTTCTATTTTCTTTATTTGTTCTTTGCTTTTTTATTTCAAGAATGGGATGAAATATTAATTTTAAAGAAGAATGGAGTAAATTGTCATTTGAGCAAACTTTAAGGACAGTTTTTGTTATTTACCCTTATTTTTAATATATATTAACACAACACAACACAACACACGGAAAAGAAAAGGGGGATAGTTGAGTTGGGCTAGTAGGAATTGAAGATTTTTGAATTTAGTGGGCTTAACACAACTTCAAAAGATATTCTCAAAGAATAAGGGTTATTTAAGACTTGTAAAGATTATCTAGGTTTTATCTCTAGACAATGTTGGACTTTAATACACCCTCTCATTCTCTTTCAACTTTCGAGTTATCGCCACATAATTTTGCTTTATCTATAATTCATCAAATTTTTTTATATATGTTTTACTATTATAATCAATACTGCATGTATCAATTTGATTCAAAATCCCTTTATTTGCATGACTTATACAATAGTGAATTGAAAATCAAATATATTTTACAGACATAACAATATGTGATTAGACATTTGTGTAAAACAAAATTACTTTTAATGTAACATAAATTAAACTCTTTATTTTTATCTTAAAGATAAAAAGTATAAAATAAAAAAGGCACATATAATTACTATCTACTTGTTATTAATAATAATAATTATTATAACAATATTCAACTGAATAATAATTACGCAATAATAACTCCACCTGAAGTATTTAAAGTTTAAAGATCATTATTTAAAGGTACAAAACTTATAACATCTAAACACATATATCTTTTTGTATTTATTTTCAACATTTTAAATATTTCCATTCTATCATACATTTCATATATTTTTTAAATTCGAGATACTATATTATATTTGAATAATCAATTAATGAGTTCTTATATTCGGACCCATATTATAAATGATTTTTTTTTTTGTTGGTGTCAGTTGAATGAAGTGAAAATGAACTTTGTTAAATGCTACCTTTTAGTCATGTTGTTCAATTTCTTTGTTCTGTATATTCTTGTTATTTGAGTGCCCAACTACGTCTAAATTGTGAACTAACTTGATGTTTTTTATTATTTTCTGATTCTATTTTCATACTCCTTTTTATACGGTAAGATACTGACCCATTTTTTCGTTCAGTTTTCATCATAATCCTCCTTTTACCTTTTCTTTTGAGTAAGGCCTTTTATATCCATGATTAGTTTAACTAATCGCGTTTAGTTCAAGTGATAGGTTATAACCCTTTGGTCGTACACCTGTGCAGGAATGTGCAGCCTGATTAGGTTTCACAATGAAAACGATATCTGGGACGAAAATTTGATTCATTTCCATACAGCAATTGTAGGATGGTATTCTCTATTATCATTTTTGGCAGCTAGGGTTCTGTTTGGGGTCACATTGCTAGTTGTGCTATTTGATCTATAGATGGCGAAGAAGACATTTATCGACGTATGTGAACATTGAGTTTTATGCAATATAATAACCTTATGCCAATAAGATATTCGTATAAAGAAATTAAGAAGATAACAAAAAATTTCAAGGTCAAGTTGGGCCAAGGTGGCTTTGGTTCTGAATGCAAGGGGAAATTACAAAGTGGTCCTCAAGTAGCAGTAAAGATGTTGAAACATTCCAAAGCTAGTGGACAAGAATTTATCTGTGAGGTAGCAACCATAGGAAGGATACATCTTGTTAATGTAGTTCGACTGATCGGATTTTATGTTGAAGGATCAAAGCGTGCTTTTATCTATGATTTCATGTCTAATGTCTTACTCTGTAAATATATTTTCTCTAAAGAAGGAAGTATCCCATTAAGTTATAAAAAAATGAGATACCTCTGGGAGTAACTTATATATGAGATTTCTTATCTTTATTAAGGTTGTGACATACAAATTCTACATTTTGATATAAAGCCTCGTACTATTCTTCTTGATGAAAATCTCATTCCTAAGGTTTCAGATTTTTTATTAGCAAAATTGTATCTCATAGACCACAGTATTGTCGTTTTGACCAACAAGAGAAGAACAATTAGATACATTGTTTTAGAATTGTTTTACAATAACCTTGACAGAATCTCTTATAAAGCTGATGTTTATAGCTTTGGAATGTTGTTAATGGAAATGGCAAGCAAACGGAAGAATTTGAATCCAAAAGCTGAAAATTCAAGCCAGTTATTTTTTCCAACTTGGGTTTATGATCAATTTATCAAAGGAAAAGAAGATGAGCTGGATAATGGCATGAAAGGGGGAAAAAGTGTAGCAAAATAGATGATCATAGCTGCATTGTGGTGTATACAGCTTAAACCTTCTGATCGTCCTTCAATGAAGTGTGTGGTAGAAATGCTTGAAGGAGAACTTAAAGATCTAACAATGGCTCCAAAGCCTTTGCTCCATCCAGATGAAACACCTGGTGTGGATGAAAGCTTGGATTATGAAGAAATCACATCAGAGCACTCAACAAATACCACAAGTGAATTGAGTGAAACTAGCCTTAGTTATGCCATAGTGGAGAATAGCTTACCTAACAAGATAAGTTAATTGTGCTATAACAGCCATGGATTTTCATTATTCGTACTGTGTAAAATAGTAAAATGTTTATTCATAAGCAGCTTAAGGAATTTGGTTATTATTTGATATATAATATTATTAATCATTACAGTGGGATCCTAATTTCTCTTCGTTAGTTTTTTAGTGCTTATACCTAGCTAATTTTACGATCTTAAATTATAGTATTTGCTATTTTGTATATTGCTTAGTGTTAACACATGGAAATTTTTTTTTTTCCCACTTACTCTTACTCTCCTCAACATTAGGATTGGAGTAAAAAAAAATAAAAATAAAGAATGAACCAATATTGTGTCTCACATGTAGTCCATAAAAGTACCTTGAATGGCTTGGGGTCCCTTATTTCCACAAAACATTCAACAGCACCTTCAGTGCCACTGTTCTTCAGTTTACATTTGTTGCTATTTACTTCAGACTTCAGACTACAATCTGGTTTTTGTTAGGTACCAGAGTTATGGAAACAGATCAACGCAACTAAAATAGAGTTGAGAGAATAGGAACTGACACAAAATATTTACGTGGAAAACCCCCTAATGATGAGGGAAAAAACCACGGGCAAGAACCGAGAAAGATTTTCACTATGTGGAAGATAAAATTATACCTCTTTCTAAATATAAGGAGAGAACAATAACATCCTCTCTTATACAAGGAGAATACACCTCTCTCTATAAAAATAGGAGAAACTTTCAGAACACACTATATATGTATTTCTCTCTCTGGAATGGGATGAAATGAACTGAAGAAGAAGCCTCTATTTATAGGCGCTTAGAAGTTACTGTGCAATCAATGCACAGTAACTTCTCGTGACACGGTAGGTGCACCAACCATGTGTGCACAGTAAATTTTATTGTGCACGGTTTGAAAATTCAAAGTGGCTTTACGCTACTTACAATCTCCCACTTAAAGCCACTTTTGGTGAGCTTTCAAAACCTTTTCTCATCTTGTCAGTTTCATACTGCTTACGTTTCTGATAGGCCATAGGAAGACCTACACCATTTAAACTTGTCAGTGTTGATCGGTTTTGTCATGACATCTGCTAGGTTGTCTTTCGTATGAATTTTCTGCATATCCACATTTCCTTCTTCTACTACTTCTCGAACAAAATGATATTGAACACCTATGTGCTTTGTCCTGGAATGAAAGGCTGGATTCCTTGCAATGTGTAAGGCACTCTGACTGTCACAATACACAGTAATCTTTGACTGTTTGTGCCCGAGTTCCTCCATTAACCTTTGAATCCAAATAGCTTCCTTGCAAGCTTGTGTAGCTGCCATATATTCAGCTTCTGTAGTAGACAGAGCTACAACAGTTTGTAACTTGGACAACCAACTCAAAGCTCCACCTGCAAGTATGAACATATAGCCTGTAGTATATTTCCTTTTATCAAGATCACATGCAAAATCTGAATCAACGTATCCCCTGACAATGAACTCTAATCTTCCAAAACATAGTGCAGCACCTGAGGTTCCTTTAATGTATCTAAGGATCCTCTTCACAGCATTCCAGTGCTCATTTTCTGGATCTGCCATAAATCGACTGACCACACCAACTGCTTGAGCAATATCAGGCCTAGTACAAATCATGGCATACATAAGGCTTCCCACCGCTGATGCATACGGTACTCGAGACATTTCCATCCTCTTTGCTTCACTGCTAGGACACATATCTGAGGATAATTTGTAATTCACAGGAAGTGGGGTTGAAACTGGCTTACAATCTTGCATGTTGAAGCGCCGCAAGATTTTCATCAAGTAATTCTTCTGGGAAAGCCAGATCTTCCTGTCCTTTTTGTCTCGGTGAATTTGCATCCCTAAAATCTTGTTTGCGGGTCCCAAGTCCTTCATATCAAATTCCCTAGCCAACTGTGCCTTTAATTCTTGGATTCGATCTTTGTTGGGGCCTACTACCAACATGTCATCCACATACAACAACAAAATGATGAAAACATTGTTATCAAACCGGTTGTAGTATGTACAATGGTCTGAACTCAGTCTGTTGTATCCGAGGCGAATTATGAAGGAATCAAATCTCCTGTACCAACACCTTGGCGCCTGTTTTAAACCGTACAGAGATTTGGTCAACTTACAAACCAAGTTTTCTTTTCCTTTTTCCTCAAAGCCTTCTGGTTGGAGCATATATATCTCCTCTTCAAGTTCTCCATGAAGAAAGCGCTACATCTAATCGCTCAAGATGTAAATCAAATGTACCACACATAGCCAGCACTACTCTGATAGTGGTAAGTCTGACAACTGGAGAAAATATCTCATTGAAATCGATACCTTCCTTCTGAGCAAATCCCTTTACCACCAGTCTTGCACGATATCGTTCTACCCGATCATTGCCATCTCGTTTGATCTTATAGACCCATTTGTTGCCAATGGCTTTTCGACCTTTTGGAAGTGCAACAAGTTCCCATGTTTTGTTCCTATGCAAGGCTTCTATTTCTTCTTGCATTGCTGCCATCCACAAAGATGCATCCGGACTACTCAAAGCCTCCTGAAAGGCTAATGGCTCTCCTTCTTCTGTTAGAAGACAAAATGCATCATGACTTGCCATAACATAGTCTGAATGCTATGCTGGTGGCTGTGTCTCGCGTGATGATCGCCTGACTGCTGTATTATTAGCCTCATCTGGTACTTGTTCATCATTCTCTGGTTCTGCTTCAGAATCTTTTTCTCCAGATTTCTCATCTATCTGAACCGTAGTTGTTTCCTTAACAGTGCTATCATTTCTTTCTTCACTTTGCAGTTCATTTTCTGCAAATATAACATCCCTGCTGACAATAACCTTGCGGGCAGTGGGATCCCACAAGCGATACCCCTTTACACCGTCAAAGATAACCCAAGAATATACATTTCCTGGACTTTGGGTCCAACTTAGTTCTTTCTTGGGTGTTGTACATCACATATGTAGGACATCCGAACACTTGTAAAGAAGAATAGTCTGCTGGCTTGCCATTCCACATCTCCATTGGTGTCTTCAGACCAATTGCAGTTGATGGCGATCGATTAATCACGTAACGAGCGGTTTGATCGCTCGCCGTAAAGACTTGGCTAAACCTCGTTGTTCTCACGATTGCTCTTGTTCTTTCTAGGAGAGTCCTGTTCATCCGCTCTGCTATACCATTTTGCTGAGGTGTATGTGCAACAGTGAATTGCCTTTGAATACCCTCATGCTTGCAAAATTTTACAAAATCTCCATCTGTATATTCTCCTCCATTGTCTGTCCTCAAACACTTGATCCTCTTTCCAGATTCAAGTTCCACTCTTGCTTTGAAGTCTTTGAATATTGGAAACACATTTGACTTCTTCTTGATTGGGTATACCCATAGTCTCCTGGAGTAATCATCGATGAAGGATACAAAATACTTTGCTCCTCCTAGGGACATTTCTGGTGACTCCCACACATCAGAATAAATCAAGTCTAGAATGTGCTTACTCCGAGCAGTTGATCTGCCAAATGTCAATCTATGCTGCTTGTTTGTAATACAGTGCTCACAGAACGGTAAGTTCACCGATTTGAGCCCAAGAATGAGATTACGTTCCGCAAGAACCTTCAAACCACGTTCCGACATATGGCCTAGTTTGTGATGCCACATCATTGTCATTTCTTCTTGACTTGCTGATGCAACTGATGCATCTGCCTCTTGGAACGTATCTCCTTGAAGCTTGTATAAATTTGCCACGATCTTTCTGCTTTCATCATCACAAGAGCACCTTTAACAACTTTCAAGATCCCACCTTCAATATGGGTCTTGCACTCGAGGTCATCCAGTTGCCCAATAGACAACATATTCTTCTTCAAGCCTTTCACGTGTCGTACTCCTTGAATTGTACGAATAACACCATCAAACATTTTTATTTTGACAGTACCAACACCAGCAATTTCTAAGGCATGATCATCTCCCATGAACACAGATCCTTCCGAGATAGGTTCATAATTGTAAAACCAGTCACAGTGTGGAGTCATGTGCCATGTTGCTCCTGAATCCATGATCCAAATATCAGTGAGCCGTTTACCGCCTTTAGAACTAATTGCTACTTCGTTGCACAGGATTTCTCCACCCTCAGAGGTATTCGCAACACATCCTTGAGAGGTTGATGCCTCGGGAGCTTTATCTGCATTCTTCTTGTTATTCCGATAATCTCTCTTCAAGTGCCCTCTCATGCCACATTGATAGCATTTGAAGTTCTTCCTTCTTCTTGACTTTGATCTACTCCGACCATGACTCCCACTGAAGTCACGCTCTATTGATCTCCCTCTCGTCACCAACAATGCCTCTGCTTGCTTTGAGCTTTCCAATCTATCTTCCTTATTCTTACGCCTGGACTCTTCTTCAAGAATAGCACCGGCGACATCATCAAAGGATAGATAGTTGGCAATATTATTATTTGTGATGTTGATGATGAGTTAATCATATGAATCAGGTAGACTTTGAAGTAGAAGCTTTGCACGTTCATTCTCCACTATTTTATAATCTGATGCTGTGAGCTGGGAGAATAAGGTGTTCAGATTGTTGATGTGGTCCGTCACTGATGTGGACTCACTCATTCGAAGAGTATACAGCCTCCGTTTTAGAAATATCCTATTGTGAAGAGACTTGACTGCATGCAGGTTTGACAAGAGCATCCTGCATTTCTTTCTTTGTCTTCTTTTCTGCAACACTGGACAATACTGAATCTGCCATTGCAAGATGCAGATTGGCAACAGCATTATCATCCATCTCCTTCCACTTTTCATTAGTAATATCAAGAAGTGCAGATTCAATTCTTTGATAAGCAATTATCTTTTTTCAAGATTGCCTTCATCTTCAATTTCCACAGGGAAAAATTACTCCCATTGAACTTCTCAATCTCAAATTTCACTATCATAGTGTTTACCGGGATCTGTTTCTCTACTAGACTGGTCACTTTTTTTTACTGTGAATAGTACCATATATGTGAACAGTACCGTATATTTATACCGTATATGAAAATAAATCCAATATACGTTAACAATACTGTAAAAGTATACAACTATACGTATAAGCAGTGACCAAAAGTAGTAACTCGCAGCGGACTATAATCAAAGGCTGTGATAATCTCCAGGAAAAAATTCTTTTCTAATGTGGAAGATCAGACTAAGCTGCAACCACAGAGTATACTAAGAATAAATCTCACCAAACCAAAAGCTCTGATACCACTGTTAGGTACCAGAGTTATGGAAACAGATCAATGCAACTAAAATAGAGTTGAGAGAATAGGAACTGACAGAAAATATTTACGTGGAAAACCCCCTAATGATGAGGGAAAAAATCACGGGCAAGAACCGAGAAAGATTTTCACTATGTGGAAGATAAAATTACACCTCTTTCTAAATATAAAGAGAGAACAATAACACCCTCTCTTATACAAGGAGAATACAACTCTCTCTATAAAAATAGGAGAAACTTTCAGAACACACTATATATGTATTTCTCTCTCTGGAATGGGATGAAATGAACTGAAGAAGAAGCCTCTATTTATAGGCGCTTGGAAGTTACTGTGCAATCAATGCACAGTAATTTCTCGTGACACGGTAAATGCACCAACCATGTGTGCCGCATGGGATTTTCTTGTCTGCGAGTTTGAAAAATTTTGCCTCGATCTGTTGTCTTACGTGCATGCAGGTAGAAATCTCTGCGTGCGGTTTGAAAATTCAAAGTGGCTTTAGGCCACAGTTTTGACCACCGTAAGGTCAAAACTTTATCCACGAGGCTCTGTGCTTCACCGAAGGCTGAAGAAACGTCAAACATGTTGGTGCAGGATACGAAGTTGGAACTGAGGAGTGTTTGCGAGTCGTAAGCAGCACAAATGGGGCAAGTGGAGAACTGATGTTGCGCTTGCGCATCAAGTGAGCAATCGAAGAAAGCGGTGTTATATAGCTTGCTTGCTTTGTATTTTCTTCAACCATAACTGAGGTTTAGCCAAAGGTTACGATGTGGAGTTTTACACGAGTGTGTAGAAAATCAGGATTTCCGTTACTTTGTGCATACACATCCATAGAATAAACGATGATAGAAAATATAGTGTGAGGGTCGTCATAATGGTAACTATTTTCTGCCGTTCCTAAGCCTCACATGTGCCTCCTTTTTCTCCACTACCCCCACCATAGTCAGAACAGCACAGCATCCTATCATATATCAGTATCACTGACAGTCCTTCCTACAGTTTACCCCATACGATTGATAATTCGATACCAATTGCAATGATTGACATATTGTACCCTGTCCATTTGGAGCAGTTCAGGAATATATGGAACTGGAGCCAGTTATTCAATATCTAGAACGCCTAAAATTTGAATTTTGTTCTAGCTTGATAAAGTTAGCACTATCCTATACCTCATTTGATAATCAAGTAGCCTGGGCTATGTCCAGTAGTTAGAAAACCTCAATTGCCCTATTCGGTACCAATTTCAATTACCATTAGTTTGGTGTGTTTTGCAGCACAAGATAAAAGACTGCAAAAAATGGTCGAATTTGGATTACCAACCAACATATGGACAGAATATGTGGAAATGGATTTGCACTCAATAAATAAGAATATTTGGAATTCATTGATCCGGTAGCAGACACAAACACAAATTCTAACTTGAGTCTGGCAAATAACCAACCTAAAATATGAGAAGTTGGATGTCAAATTGGTAGCGACTCAAATTCCAATTTATGCTGATTCATAATTCAAGAAGCAACTAAGGAAACACAGATCACGTGTAACATCAGCACAAAATGACTTAAACTTCCAAATAAAAATGCGTGTCAACTATTACTAATAAACCAAAATAAGAAACTCATCAAGAAAAGAGGTAGGGCAATATTGGACGAGACAAAAGCCAGTATTCCTGTGGCCCAGACTATGCCAAAGATAATTGAAGATGTAAAGTTCAGACTTGGCTTCGGCTTTCACGTACTAAGCTCGTAACAAAACCTATTTGATTAGCTCATAGCTTCTTACCAAAACACAACTCATCTGCTGATTGAGCATGTGCAGCATTCATCTTGTTCCCCTGAAAGTAGGCCTGCTCTTCCTGGTGCGAGCAATGGTATGAGTCCGCTGCCCTCGACAGAGCAAGCCATCGACGTGCCTGATCCCTCTGCAGCACTCAATGCTCACCAACCTCCCCCCATCTCTGTCAACACATTTCAGATCACACAACAAATACCGCAAGTGAATTGAGTGAAACTACGTACCCTTAGTAATGCTATAGTGGAAAATAGCTTATCTAACAAGGGAAGTTAATTATGCTGCAAGTGCCAAGGATTTTGATTGTTCGTTTTGTCTAAAACTGTAAAATACTAAAATGTTCATCCATTACCAGTTTAGGGAATTTGGTTGTTTGTTATATAATATGTCCAATTATTACACTGCAAGATACCAATTTCTCTTGTTATTTTTTAGTTCTGATACCTAATTGTACAACCTTAAATTATAATATTTGCCTTTTTTGGCATGTAGTTAAATAAGTGTATTTATTTTAAAAAATATATATTTAGATTATGAGTGAATGGGAGACTATTTCATTAATCCCAAGAAGAAGAAAAAAATATATATAGAAATCAGAAGTAAATGATAGGATAGGCAAATGAAATCTTCAATGGGATGAGGATAATTGTGAGTTGTTCCAAGATTAAAATTATATTTGGAATTTGCAATTGCTAATTACGTACATTTTAAACCTTGAAAATTTCTAGATCAACTACACAAATGATAGAATGAAAATACAACCATGACAAATGTCTAAAACGAAAAAGTGACCACATAGCTATTGGAAGATATTTTTCATTCATTATGCATGAAAAGGTTTCTTAATTTTTGGACTTAGAAATAAATGTCCATCTCATTCATGAATCACTTCCAACTCCAAATTTAGACGCCTTGTTATAGTTATTAGTCCTCTACTAATAGAACTAGTCGAGTCAAAAGGATTACGAGGTGCTGTTAATTCATCTACATCTCCTTCCAGCATTTTTACCACAGTTTTGATGCACGGACGATCTGATGGATGCCATTGAATGCACCAAAGTCCCACAATTGCAATCTTCTTTGCAATTGCTATATCTTTCTCATCCTCAATGTGTATATGTATATCACCCCCATCAAGCAAATTGTGCGCCCAGTCTGGGTACAAAATCTGAAAAGGCCCCTCAATCGCCACCTCCATATTTTTCCTTCCTCCTACCATCTCAAGCAACAACATGCCATAGCTATAAATATCTGCTTTGTAGGAGACATGTCCAAAGTTTCTCGAGACAACTTCAGGTGCAATGTAGCCCAACGTTCCCCTGGCTGCGGTCATTGATACTGCACTTTGATTTTTGGAACACAATTTGGCAAGCCCAAAATCGGTAATTTTCGGTGTGAAGTTGTCATCTAGTAAAATATTATGAGGATTAATGTCAAAATGAAGGATCTGTTGCTCACAACCAAGGTGAAGGTACTCAATGCCTCTTGCAACACCAAGAGCTATTTGATGAAGCTTGTCCCAACCAAGGAAAATGTCCTTGTTGTCAGGCGTGGAAATGAAGCTCTGCAGTGACCCTTTTGGGAAGAAGTCATAGACCAGAGCACGGTGGAATCCTTCAGCGCAGAAGCCAAGCAGACGAACCACATTGACATGGTGAATTTTGCCAATGGTTCCGACCTCATTGGTGAAATCTTTCCCTTCACCCTCCGTGCTTCTGAGTATCTTCACGGCAACAATAATTTCTGAGGAGAGCTTGCCTTTGAACACCGCACCATGGGCTCCTTCACCTAACTTCTCCTTGAAACCACTTGTGATCCTCTTGATATCAGCATAAGAGAATCTAGTAGGCTTGAGCGCCTTGTAATCCTCCAAGAACTTTTCAATCCTTGCTCGATCTTCTCCTTTCATTCTAAAATGCTGACGTATCTTAATCAATGCAACACATACCAGTCCCAGCAGAAAAGTGCCCAATGTCACGCCTGCGCATGGAACATTGATTTTCTTTTACTCACTCTTACTGTCCCTAACATTAGAAATGAAAGAAAAACAATGCTCATGAAATGCTTAAATAATGTGTCTGACCTGTGGTATATAAAAGTATCGTGTGGACTGGCCTGGGTTTGCTTAGCTGCCCAAAGCATTCAATAGCACCTTCAGTGTCATTATGGTTTTTGAGTTTGCATTTCTTGCCATTTTTTTCACAAGCACTACAATTTGGTGTTGACCACCATAAACCGAGAGAATTTTCCATCAGGCTATTTGCGTCACCGAAGGTTGAACGAATGTCAGACAACTTGGTGCATGATATCAGCTTGTTGGAATCGAGGAGTGTTTCTGTGTCTGTAGCTGCATAAATGGGGCAGGACAGCTGCACAGCGGGTGAACAATCCAAGAAAGTGATGTTACTTAAATACGGCTGCTCATACTGACCCGATCGGAAATGAGATTGAGAGATTGAAGTAAGGTTTAGCTTGAGAAACTGTCTAGGAAGGCAATTTTCTGGGTCGGAGACTACGAAATGGTTGTGTTCATATTCTATACGAGTGACAAGGAGTTTAATTGGGACAGGAACAGCAGAGAGCTCAATCATGGTGCCATGATTATGGTTACGAGTTAGATCAAAGCCAGGATAACCACAGTGTGGGGGCTCCTTGTCTTTAAGACGGAATGGAAAGCGTATTGGGGGGCCATGACGTCCGCACCTGTGTCCACCACATCCATCCTGAACCTGATTGAGGCACGCCCCCATGCTGCTGAGCAGAAGCAATTCCATGCTCAACAATAAAATTGAAGAACCCGTCATTGTAACCTGTAGGTAGTAGGCTGTAACAGACGCTTTACCCACATTCCGAATTCTGAGTCCTCGACAGCACATAATGTGATTCTCAAGTTCACTTCCTGAGAATTAGTTTACTGCGGAAGGGACACCGAACCAACCATGTTCACACCATGCCAAGTTTAATCTTTGAGTAATGTGTTTTTTTTTTTTTTCGTCTTTTAACACATTTCTTACCATGTATTGTGTGTCCACACTTACTTTATCATCAGATTGAAGATCTAATTTTAATATGATATATACATATAGATTATCGGTCTATATCTCTGTTCCTATTTTTCATTATGTCTTTTGAGAAAGACAATCCATGCTCGGAGGTGTCAAAACTGTTGGCGCACCTCGTTTACATCTGCCCTGTCAAAAGCTCGTAAAAAACGGGACGGGTCGGTCTATCAAAATAAAATGAGTTGGAAAAGTCAGCCTAACCTATTTTAAGGTGGGCTGGCCCAAAAAATAAAAAAATATTTTTTAATGTTTTGATGAATTTTTTTTAAAAAAATTTAAATAATATTTTTTATTTATGTATACCCAATTTTTTAATATCCATAACAACTATATATTAACTTGGACTGAAAAATGTTATTGTTAATAGTGTTATTTGTGAGTTATGACACTGTTTTATTTTAAGTTTTAACTTTGAGTGAATAATGTCAACTTATAATATTAGTGTATTTATAACTATACATATTTCTTTTTTTTTTCTTTTTTGAGGTACATATTTCTTAATTTTTTTATCAATAAATTATAAACCTTTTCTTTTAAAAAAAAAATTTGGCCCATGGGCCAAGCTCCCTCAACCCACCAAAACTCGCGGGTTAGGCTAGGCGGGTTTGGTGAATTGAAATTTTTTGGCGGGTTCAAAACTTCAACCCAATCCACTAAAAATAACTGGTTTAACGGATCAATCTGACGGGCTTAACCCATTTTGACATCTCTGTCCACACCCGTTGTTCGTATTTTATTTATTTTGTCGTATTTATTATAAGAAGTACACGTTTTTCAAGGCGTAATAATATGTATCAAATAATAATATGAAAATTTTACACTTACGCTAAAATTAAATTTTACATATAACAAAAAAATAAATTTTGAATGATTTTAAAAATAATATATAAATAAATAAGAGTTTAATTTTGATACACTGACAGTGTAAAATAGTTTTACACTCTCATCTAATCAAAATAGTTAGTTTGGATGACTTTTCATGTAGTGAGTATAATAGTCAACTATCATGGCTTATGTGACAATACATGATTGGATGAATATGTAAAAAAATTTTACACTATCAATGTATAGTAATTAAATTCAATAAATAATAAATACCTAATTAAGAATTTCTTCAATCAAATCAAGGCCCCTGTATTTTACATATGCAATCATCAAAAGAAATGAAAAACTTATCTGAATTTTTTAATTAAAAAAAGAAATTGATAATTTAGTCTCTAACCTTCTAAAAAGTAAGACAAATTTTCATTTATAAAGTTTATCCATTAAATACTATAATGTGACCCGATTTTGACCCCATTTAAAAAGTTGATACCGCATTGTTATATTCCATAGTATCATTCTAGTTACTCTAATTAATACAACAACACCATACTTTTGGGATTTAGAATGCATTTATAGTGAAATTTGTTGATAAGGTGGGGCTTTTAAATGTTAGAGAGAGACTAAAAGATGACATCGTTTTGTTAATTTGTGTGACTAATAATAATGTAAGATGACAAGGAGGATAAAATTATTATATTGACTACTTAGTTCATGTTATAATATTTTAATGCAGAGATTTAACGAATGAATTAAATTGCCTAATATTTTAAATGAGTAGGAACCAAATGTGGGTCTAGCCTCAAATCTAGAAACTGGCAAGATTTGAAGCAGTCGGGAAAGAAATTTTCCCACGCGTAAACATTGAAATCACTGTTCACGCATGAAGAGCTCGGTACTGAAGGAGAATTTTCAACGCGTGAACAGTAAATTAATTACTATGCACGCGTTAAACTCTCTCTATAAATAGAGGCGAGGAAGTAGTTTTAGAATCATCAAAGCAACAGCGAAAATACAAGTTGCATAGAGAGAAAAATACACAGAGCTTGTGTTATTTTTCTGAGAGTGAGAGGAAAATAGAGAGTGTGAGTATCCCAGAGAGTGTAGGGTGTGAGTATATACACCGGGAATATTTTTGGGTATCATCTTTATTACTCCTTGGTACTGCAAAAGTGTAGTATTTGAATAGGAGGGTTCTCACGGAGAAACACTATATTCACCTCTTGGGTTGGAGAGTGTGGAAATGATATTGTGTAATTATCTTGAATATAGTGGAATATTTTTCGGAGTTTGTCCCGTGGTTTTTCCTCCTGTGTTTGGAGGTTTCCACGATAAAAATTTGGTGTGCATATTTCTTGATATGTTTTGATGGCGTGAATAGTGACGTGGGTCCCACCATAGTGAATAGTAACTTTTGAATTTACTATTCACGCGAATAGTGATACGGTTCCATTGCTGAGTGCTGTTCGCGTGAATAGTGACAATGAGCCCACCGTGAATAGTGATCAGCGGGTCCCACCATATATTACTATTCATCATGATATTTATTTTTCCGTTGCGCTGTGTTGATTGGTAGATTTAATTTTATCGGATTAATTTTGATACTCATTGCCACACATTAGGCATTATTTAATTACACTGTGAATCAGTCTCTAAGCCCAACACCAAATTGGTATTTTTTTTTCTTAGCAACCAATTTGTTTAACTTAAAATTCATTAGGAACTATTTTGAAACTTTACTCTAAGGATGTGTTTGATTTTTTTTTTTTTTGATAAATTAAGAGTGTGTTTGATTGGAAATTAAATGTAAATTTCCATAAATAAACTCTATATGTAAATTTACATTTAAAGTTTATCAATAAAAATTTACATTCCAATTTTATCCCACAGCTCAACAATCAAGATTTACATCCCAATTTTATCCTAATCAAACGGGCCTAAAAATTAAGATTTTTTGTCTTATTAAAAGGATATGGTTTTGTGATTAACGCTGTTCATATGTCTCATTTTGATCTGGAACTCATGAACGTAAAAGACAGTTACTCTCAAGTAAAGGAATCCACAAATGAGGAAAGAAGAGCCAAGTAAATTACCAGGATGAGAAAATTATCACTTATCGCGTCTCTTGAAATACAACAAAAACCAAAAAAGTGGACGGGGGTCTCCAAAAGAAGGAACCTATTTCTGGGGAATCAAGCAAGTTGCCTCAAGATGTGCATGATTCTACTAAAGTCAAGCTCTTAAGGAATGAGTCAATACCGATCTCCTTAGTTGCTCATATTAAATGACCTTTAATTTAATACCATTCAAAATATGAAACAACCTGCACTCAGTTCGGTCAGCAGGCAATCTAATTCCTACAATACTTCTAAATCTAGCGTAGGGAAATTAAAATGTTTGGATATTTGCTTAGAAACATCTAAATCATATTTTGTCAAAATTTATTTCTGTTAACAAACCATAATAATTTTATACTAACATGCAAGAATTGACATACATATGTGTTGGAAACGTGCAAACAGGCAGGGATGGAGCTAGATCATTTTGATGGGAAGAAGCAATGCTTAATAGTGTATTCTATACACAAAATAATACTTGTTTTCTAATTTGTACTCTGCCCTAAAATATTTCACAATCAAAACTTAAAAAAAAAAGATATATGCATGTTAACGTATTGTCTACCTGTTAGATTTTACCATCTAATTATGTAAAATTATTAAAAAATCAAATATATAATTTTCGAAGAGCTAAATAAATAATATATAAATATAACTATATCTACAAATAAAACAAAATTTTTAGGGGAGGCTCTTGCCGGTCGAAGAGGAGCCGCGCCACTGCAAACAGTCAAAAGGGAACATCTTAAAGCAGAACAATATAATTAAGAAACATATGCATAATGTACCAAAAGTAGGGTAATAGTTTATAGGATTTGGTTAGAAAACAGCTAGGATTTGCAATACCTTATATATATATATAAAAAAAAAGAGGCTAGGATTTGGGGATATGTGTATTTCTTTTTGTAAAAGCTGTAAAATAGAAAGCCATGCTTAACATGCCACAGCCCAGTCTATATTATAAAGCTAAAAACAATGAAACAATATGCTGGGGTTCAGTATTCTCTTCCGCTCTTTTTTGACTAAAGTTGAAAAAGGGTCCTTTACCAAAAACAAAAGTTGAAAAAGGGAATAAACATAACATCTACGTGCCAACATTTATAGCTGTGGGTCAATTATGTGTATTTGTTTTTTCGTGTAAAAGTTGTAAGATAGAAAGCCATGCTTAACAAGTCACAGCCCAGTTTATACTATGAGAATAATAAAACAATATGCTGCGGTTAAATATTCTTTTCCGCCCTTTTTTGACCAAAGTTGCAAAAGGGCATAAACGTGACATCTACAAAACTAAATTTAGAGATGAAAGTGAGGCAATCCAACACATGCGGATTGATCCATCATAAATTACAAGCTAAAATATTAAATTTGGTTGACCCACTTTACTAGTAAGCAAAGAAAATACCAACTCAACTTAATCTATTTAAGTCAGTGGGTTATGTGGTTGATTTGTCAAATAAATAAAAAATAAAAAAATTTAAAAAATTATTAAATTTATTCAAAAACTAAAAAAAAGGAATGAATACGTGGATACGTGGGATAGAAAGTATTTTATTAATTTTTTTTTGGAAGTATTTTATTATTATTTTTTCTTTTGGGATAGAAAGTATGAAAGAACTTGAGGTGGATACGTGGATCTTAACTAAATATGAAAGAGAGAGAGTTAGGTTTTTATTAAAAAAAAATGAATGAACCATACCAACTCCCGAGTTATACGGGTTAGAATTTATTTAATTCATGGATTAAGTGGATTGAGCCAAATTGACTCACGTTTAAATGAATCAATATTTTATCAACCCTATCCACCAAAAAATGGTGGGTTGAGTCATGGGTTGTGACTCACTTTGACTACTCAAACTATATTATTACCAACATTTCTTAGTTTATTCTTTCGGATAAAAATCTTCTATTCACAAATAGTATTTTTTTTCCTATTTTTCCAATCATTACTTAGTAATTCATAAATTTTTTAAATCTATTTTGATTCTTTTCTTTCTATGTGACAATAATGATTAAGATGATAGAGAATGAGACACCATTCAAGAACAGAAGATTTTCTTCCTATTCTTTCAATATTATTTTCGGTAATGAGTTTATTCTTTCAATATGAGAAAACTTGAGTTTAATCTTTATGCATTAATATTATAAAGTTTGACTATAGAAATTAAGAAAATAATAAGTCATAGTTGGTAGCATAATGGATAGTTAACTAACATGATTTGATATCTTTTTTGAAATTATATTGATTCACACTGCCAATGTCTACCATTAAATTCAAAAAATTAAGATGAAATAATATAACTCTTTTATATTCATTTACATCTGGTGTAACTTGATATACTTATATCTTTCAATAATTTTTAATAAGTATAAAATTTAATCAATTTAATTGTTGAATTCAAAGTTTTTAACTAATAGAATAATTATATCAAATTTTACACAATTTGAAAATGATTTGATATTTTATCATGTCAATATATATATCTGTGTGGGGGGGTCTATTTATACCAAATGTAAGTCTTATACACTTGCACTCTTCAATAACTCTTCACACAAATTAAACCTAATTGATCTGACTACTTAATTATGTGGTATTATATTAACGATCAAACATATCAAATTTTAGAGAAATTGATAACAATAAGCATGTATTGTTATGATTGATATTTATAAATATTTTAAAATATATATTATCCATCAAAATAAAGTGAAATAATAAAATATCAAATTATTTTCAAATTGTACAAAATTTAACATATTTGATCAAATAGGTAAGAACTTTAATTCAACAATTAGATTAAAAAAATTTACATCCATAAAAAATTATTAAAAAAGTGTAAGTATTTAACATGACAAGTGTAGAATTTATCCGTAAAGTGTGGAAGGCAAAAAAAAAAGCAGGGATAGGAAGGCGGAAAAATCTAAAGCAAGAGGGGAATACAAACTGGAATAAAAGTGAAGACTCCCTAATTTAATTTTACTTGCACTCAGAATGGAAGAGATTTTGACTTGAGGATTCGAGTCAGGATTCGAGTCCCTCATATGTCCCCCACTAGAGATGAGAATACCCAGGTCCCTCACCAGAGATGAGAATGCCTGAAGAAACTCCGACTTGCAGTGGACAATCTCGGACGAACAGCTCATAACAATATGATTGTTAGAATTTATAAATGTAAGGGTTAATCAATTACTTTACATCACAACATATAGTCAAACGATAATGGAATCAAATAGTAAATAATATACAACAATAATATTCTACAAAAAAATTATACAACAATAATATCAAAGTCAGGCTTGTCTTGAAAGATCAGTTTGAATCTTGCAACAAATTCATGATTGGTTTCAGTTTTCAGATTTTATGAAGGAAATACTGAAAATTTTAAAACTTATAAATTCTAGTTTTTAATTTTTATTTTTCATTTTTAATTTTTTTTTCACAAATTTCTGAAAGCTAAAAGAATTAAAAATAAAATTTGAAAACTGAAAACTGAAACCAAATATAACCTAAAACTCTCATCGGCTACCATTCAATGCTTCCATAATCTTCTGGGGTGCATATGAGACTATTTGCTTTGCTGCGGAGGTTGGCGTTGTGTTTTCGGTGAGAAGCTGTGCAAAGTGTGAAAGTTATTTCCTCCTCTTCGGGTTTCATAGTAAGCCCTCTTATGCGTTTCTTGCAAATATAAAATATAAAACTGAGTAAACTTTTAATTTTGTCTCTATCAAAACCAGCTTTCATGAAAATTTGTCTTTTGAAAAAAAAAACAATATTTCACAATACCTTGCATAATTAAAAATAGGATTTATATTTTATATACCAACAATGAATAAAATTTTTTTTATATAATTATTCAATCATGTATTATTATATTAGTTATGATAATTTTTTTTATCATTCATTATCTAAGAAATCATGCAAGTAAAAAATTTTAATTGAACGACAGTATAAAATATAATGCATCAAAGTCAAACTCTTAAAAATATAAAAAAAATTAACTCAATGTAAGCGTATAATTTTTAAACGATTTACAGGATTAATTAATCCTAACTATTTATAATAGTTTAAATTGGTCATAGTAAAAATACTAATAAGAAATTTAAATTTATCAAAATAGTTAGTAAAGATTAATTTGTTATATATTTTAATTATGGGAACCATGAAATGTATTTTTTTCTCAAGGGATCAATTTGTGTTGCACTATTTTTGACAAGGACTAAATTAGAGGTTTATTCTATACTTTTTTAACTTTGAATATGTTAAAATTCAAAATTTTATTTTTATTTTTTCATTTGAAATTTTAATAAATATTCTTAAAACCCTAACTAACTGATTTTTTTTTATTTGTCATTCTTCAAAAAAGGTTAATAAATGAAAGATTAAATTTTAATGAATTGACGGTATGAATTATTTTATATAAATTCTTTTTTAATAAAAAATTATTTTATACTATTATCTGATTAAAATTTTCAAATAGGCAAATAAACCCACGGTCTAATCATAAATTTCTGCATGTCCTAATGAGATAATAGAGGTCATAAATTCGACTCTCATTTTCCATCGCTATTTTCTGATATCTTAGTTGTAAAAAAGAAAAACAAATTCAAACTCTCAAATAGGATTGGAATTTTTTCTTTTCGTGGTGAGTAATTGGATGATTATGTTAAGAAAAATTAAAATCAAACTCCTTAAATACGGGAGCGGAGGCCCGCAGACAAAGCCTTCGTCAATCGCAAATGCAGGAAAGAATGGCTTCAGCATCCATTTACGGAACAAAAGCCTACAGTCCCTGGGTAGGATTATGGATTGTGTTTCTGCTGATTATGCTTATGCTTCCCCATCAAAGCAGCTCCGCACAAACTTGTGTTTCATCGTGCGGCAAAATTACCAACATAACCCACCCATTCCGAGTGAGAGGCAGCCCCAACAACTGCGGAGACCCCCGGTACGAGCTAGAGTGCGTGAACGGCGTTGCCGTGTTGCGCTTGTCACATGCCGAATACCACGTGCAGGCTATCAATTACAACAACTACACAATCAGGCTCGTGGATCCCAACATTCAAGAGCACAATTGCTCCTCCATCCCTCGCCACTTCTTGTACATATACAACTTCACTGATTTCTTGGACAGCCAGCAACTTGCTTATAATCACGGGGATGCACTGGATCTTTATCAAGCCACCATAAGGTTAAGTGCAGCTTTCTACGATATCCAACCTCTATTTCATCATGTAATATACCTGAGCTGCAATAGTTCCGTGAGCAGTACAACCGATTCTAGTTCGTGCTTGGATATGAATAAATACGTTGTTGCTGTGGATTTGGATGTCGCGGGATGGAGATGGAAGCCAGGTTGCCACATAAAGCTAATTGCCGCCACGTCTGGCCTCTTCCAACTACAACGGAATCAATCGTGGGTTTATTCTCTCGGGTACTATCATGGAAACGTGCCGAGAGTTTCCTACGCTGATATTCACAGGTCCTTATCTTACGGGTTCGAGGTGTCATGGATGCACACGCACTGCAAACAAAGTTGCAGTTCCAGGTCTTGCTACTTCGACAACACCACTCAGGAGGCCGTGTGTTACTCCGATTGTAACTATATACCCCATCAAGCCCGTTGCGGTAACAACATTGAGTTTACAAATTATTTTTGCTTCATCATTTCTAAGCTATTGTGTCAATACTTTATTAATATTATTATTATTATTTTAAAATATGTGTGAAAAGTAATGTAATAGTTAGGTAATTTGAATTACAAAACTATTGATACAAGACCACATGGATGATGGTAATCCTGACTTTGCATATGTGAAAACTAATTTTATTTGCTTTTCTTTATTTCATTTCTAGGAGTTATGACAACTGCTTGGTGGTGGGTTCGAGGTACGTAAACAATTTTATTATATTCATAATAGACGTGGATTTGTGCTCTTCAGCTGATACCAATAGATCTATGTCTATATCATATTAAAATGTATATTTACGTGTCCTACCCAGCTTATCACTAGTAAAAGTGATGGTGATTCAATTCATCTTATTCATCAATCTCATCAAATAAGAATAAAATGATTGCCCAAATGAAACCATCACTTTTATATATTCAAATAACATGGTTGGTATATGTATAGGCGCATGCTCAAGTAAGTATTTTGGCGGTGGTGGTGGGGAGGAACCAAAAATCACCGTGAGTTTGCGATTTGTGAGGAGGAGAGTAAGTTATAGGCGCATGCTCAAGTAAGTATTTTGGTGGTGGTGGTTGGGGGAGGGGGGGGGGGGCGTACCGAAAATCACCGTGAGTTTGCGATTTGTGAGGAGGAGAGTAAAACATTTTGGCAAAATTTGTGAAAATTTATACTTGTATAGTAAGCGCCGATACCCACTTAGTAAACCATAGAAACACCCACAATTCACGCATTCACTCCGTCTCCTTAGCATAGTGTAACTCTGCTAGAAGTTTCCAGATCCACCCCACGACTTCGTGTTCTAAGTGCAAAATTAGCAGAGGTTCTTCCATATACGTACTGACCTGGAGGGGCAGAGATGGAGGAGGGAATGATGGAAGGCCAAGAAGTGGGAGCAAATATATAAGCTTAGTATTCTTTTTTTCTTTTTTCTTATGATTAAATTATTTTTTTAAGTCAAATTAAATTATAGTTTGTTACCTAATGGATCTCAAAGTGACCGTGTAAGAATCGGCCCCCAATAACAATTCACAAATTCACGGTCAGTTTTTTTTTTTTTTTTTTGTCAATCTCACCTGAAAATGCCCCTTATTCATAATACTGTAGTTCTTTCAGTAATTATCTGTAATTATATGTTTATTCATCCTTCTCATTTTTCTCTCGTTTCTTTGATCATTGATTGCATTGGGACCTTGACTAATTTGACGTTTGTATTTATTTATTTAATTTTTTCAGATCATCTGTTGCCCTTTCCCCTAGGTGAGATGAGCCTATTTTTTTAGCGATTCGTCTTGATTTTATTTTTCAACCGATTAAGATTTACATCACTTTACAAAAGGCTTTTCCCCTATTTTTCTGTTTGAAAAGCGAAAAGACAATAACTGTTTTGGTGACCGTGCAGGAATATGGAGTTTAGTACCGTTTCGTGACAGAATTTTCGTCTATCATAGCTATGGACTTGCTCACAAGCTAGAACTGGCTGCACGACATGCCACGGTAGTATTTGTTGGAGTTAGGGTTTTGACTGGGGCTACGCTCTTAGTTGTTCTTCTAATCTACAAATGGCGAAGAAGACATCTATCAACATATGCAAATATTGAGAATTTTCTGCAAGATAATAACCTCATGCCCATAAGGTACTCGTATAAAGAAATTAAGATGATGACCAAAAATTTCAAGGTCAAGTTGGGTCAAGGTGGCTTCGGCTCCGTATATAGAGGGAAGTTACGTAGTGGACCCCTTGTAGCAATAAAGATGTTAGATATATCCAAAGCTAATGGACAAGAATTTATCAATGAGGTAGCAACCATTGGAAGAATACACCATGTGAATGTGGTTAGGCTTATTGGTTTTTGCGTTGAGAGATCAAAGCGTGCTCTTATATATGAGTATATGTCTAATGGTTCCCTTGATAAATATATCTTCTCTAAGGAAGAAAATATTTCTTTAAGTTATGAAAAAATATATGAGATAGCTTTTGGAGTGGCTCAAGGGATTTCCTACCTTCATGAAGGTTGTGGTATGCAAATTCTACATTTTGATATCAAGGCTCATAATATTCTTCTTGATGAAAACTTTATTTCAAAGGTTTCTGATTTTGGACTAGCTAAATTGTGTTGCATAGATGATAGCATTGTCACTTTGACTGATACAAGAGGTACAATTGGATACATTGCTCCTGAATTGTTCTACAACAATATTGGGGGAGTCTCATATAAGGTTGATGTTTATAGCTTTGGAATGTTGTTGATGGAAATAGCAAACAGACACAAGAATTTGAACTCACACGCTGAAAATTCAAGCCAAATATTCTTTCCCACTTGGATCTATCATCAATTCAGCCAAGGAAGAGACATAGAACTTGACAATTGCACAGAGGATGAAAAGAATATAGTAAAGAAGATGATGATTATTGCACTGTGGTGTATTCAGCTGAAACCCCGTGATCGTCCCTCAATGAAAGAAGTAGTAGAGATGCTTGAAGGAGAAGTTGAAAGCCTAACAATGCCTGCAGAGCCATTCTTGTATCCAGAAGAAGGACTTAATTCAGAGTCGGACCAAAGAACATCAGATGACTCAACAAGCACTACAGGTCATTCAGGTGACACTGCCAGCAATAATGTGTCGGAGAATTGCATTTCTGCCTAGAGGAGTTATAGTGTTCAGGTTGGAAATATAGTGTAGTGTTTTGGCTTTCGGCGTTGATATGTAAAACAATATTAGCTTCTTCTTAACCTGTTGTTCTGATGACTTCTGACGTCAGGAAATTCAACATTTGAATAAAATCAAAGCAGACTTTTATTGAAAAGAGATTAAGCTCCCTTTTCTCACCTGTGTGAGATTGATTTATATTCTTAGTGGCATAAGCACGAGTGAAAGTGAAAAAAGTCTTTCTTTTTTTTAAAGAAAAAAATTATAGTGTATAGCTAACGCAAGTAAAGCTGTTGGTTTCAAATATATAATGACAAATACCAATGGCAAGGTATGTGATTTATTCTCCAACCAAGAAAAAGAAAAAAAAAATTCATATTCATAATATATTTTGGAGTTATACTCTTCTAGATATAAAGTTTTGTGAAGTACCCCAACAAAATTTGGAAGGGGGATTCTCACATGGCCTTGGTCTTGGCCTTGGCTGACAATGCTATGCTGAAGGTAAAAGTATAGCGAATAAGAAGGTCACACATGACACGGTGGGTCATGTTTGATTTTGTTAAATAGATAGGAGTAAAATGAATTTATTGGAAAGAATAAGGACAAGAAAGTTAATTTAGTGAAATAAAAATATTTGGTGTAAGTGAAGAAATAAAAAAGAATTCAGGAAAATTAAATTGAGAGGAAAAGGGGAGACTTGGGTATGTGTCAAGTCTGAGTTTCTTTTATTTTGCATTTTCGTATTTATCTATTATTATACACATTTATTATCTTTTACTATTTATTTGTAAAAAATTTCATATGAGGATTGGGTTGTCCCGAATCCCGCTATGTGAACAAGTTATTGTTTTTGTTTTTTTATTTGCAACAAAGAATTCGGTTTTCCCGTGTATGTGTATAGTTCTTTTTTCAGTTTTCCTTCCATATTTTTTTATATTTCAGTTATGTACTATAATTTTTTGGCAACAATATTACTCTCTTTTTTTATTTAATAATTTTTCTAATAATTTGGATTGCCCGAATTATATGTAGTTAACAGTGCTTCTTTTTAATTTTTACCTTTCGTATTACTTATTTATTTTGTTTTACTTTTACCTTTTTATTTTTACTTAAGTTAACTTTGTTTTTCAATTTTTTTTTTGTTGAAGTTGGTTTGGCCGAATTTAACTTTTTTTTTATTTTTTTTATATATTTAATTTAAATTTTATATATTTTATTTTATTTTTTAATTTTTGTTTTATTTATTTTTAATATTTAGATGTTTTACTAAAAACTTACATAGCAAAATTCATGGAAGTGTGGAACACAACAACTTAGCAGCATTATACTTTGAATGGCAACATTTTAAAAATTGAACCCGGAGTATTTGGAGTGAAATAAAAATTAACCGTTGAGTAATGGTTTTTCATTCACACTAATAATTTATTAATATTTATTCTCCATAAATACTATATATTTCTTTTATGGATATGATCTGCGGGTTTATCTTGTGTTTTTCACAAATAAAACTTTCTTCTTTTTAATATCATTTTTTTAGTTGTTTAATAAAAAAAATTAAATAAAAATATCTAAATTACCATCTATAATACTTTTTATACATGCACCATCACTCAAAATAGTAATCATTACGTGTCATGAGCATACCTCGTACACATGTAACATTCATGAAAGTCATTAACCGATAAATTTATGGGAGAAGGTGCCAATTTGGAAATGATCAAAGCAAAGAGAGATTGCTTACGCAGGAATTGATGACCCGTACTGCTATATATGATGACCAAACAGAGGGCAGGTTAAGGCAGCCTGGGCTTATCCGTATGGATATTGTCATATCAATAGCGACTTAAAGCAATATCAACGGAGGTTCTATGCATTTATTGTAATATCAAAAGGTGGGAGTCTCCAGAGTGACTCTTGACGCAACAATAAATTTTTTACTTTCTAATTTAGAGGTCACAAATTCGAATCCTCAAAACAGTCTTTCAGTCTGTGGGATAAAGCCATTTATATCTATTCTTCCCGTACTCATCTGAATGGTAACTTTCCCAATTGCAAAAACAAGTGCTTCCACAAATTACCACTGTTGATGAGCAAGTCTTCCTTCCACAATTTCTATCAAATGATATTTACATATTCAAGTATACCAGTGGTAGTTTGCCTTAAGATGATGTGTTTGTTATCGAGTTCTCTAATAGACAAAGAACAAAGTGGTAGCCAGGCCAATCTGTAACATGAAATCCCAGCTTTTAAAGGAACCCCAATTCTCTCATCCCCTCCCTCCTTCCCTCTCTCACTTCTCTTTTCTTGATTTCCCTTTCTTCTGTCGACTCTTGCTAGCTAGCCAACTCTTGCTAGCTAGCCATTTTCTATGCTGAGCCAGCCGCAACCCTCACTACCATCACCTTCCAATGGGATTGAGGATCAATATTATTTCCTGGCTCAAAATTGCAAGACATGGACAGTAATTTAACAACAGCAATCCATATATGAATATGAACGAAACGGAAGACAGTAATATGGACAGCTTGGTCACCTCCTCCATTTCTTCCGTCAAAAGAAGGCCAGTCTCATGTCCCACTGTGCTACTATATACTTTCTAGTTTCGACTAACTGATTATGTTGTCTGAAACATTTTTGTTGACAACTGGACTTTTACATAGAATCATAACAAGTATTTTAGTTGTTAACTTGTTATTGAACCTAGTCGAAGTTTCATTAAGAGCAATGGAAATGAAAAATGGGATTATGTGTGATCAGGCGAGGCATAAAGAGTGATACAAATCCCAATCAAAGTAGAAGGCAACAATAGTACTCCACACTCGGATCCTTTGGTTGTCATTTTAGCAGTCAGCAATAGCACTACGCCAATTTTGGATTAAAATAATTTTATTGGGCTATCACAAGAAAATTAGAAAAAAGCATAATTAAGAAGTACTTTCATTTCACCGCTTTTTTTTTTTTCAATTTTTTTTCCCACGACAAAGCTAGTATTTCGCTATTTATACTAGGGATAATGATTTTATGCCATAAGAGTAGAATCAGTGTATTATATAATAAAACTGAACCCACCAAGTGACATTACTTCTATGTCCATAGTATTAATTTGCTATTTTCACCCTAAAAACTTTAAAACCATAAAACAGAAGAAAAACGACACTTACATGATTATTAATAAAACTAAAAAACTATAAAAAAAAAGACAAAACTTTTTAAATCCACAAGAAGTACATGGACAGGAAACTTACAGACTAATATATCAATGATTCACAATACACGCAAAAGGTTATATCATTAAAAATAGTTTTATTCGTTGAATTAAAGCTTGCTTGCTTTGGATTTTCTTCAACCACAACCGAGGTTTAGCCAAAGGTTACAATGTGAAGTTTTAACACAAAAATATCTAGAAAATCAGGATTTCCGCTACTCTGAGCATACACACTAACAGAATAAACGAAGGCAGAAAAACATAATGTGAGCATCATCATCATAGTTGATTGGTACAAGCAGAATCAGAGAGGTACTAAGGCCACGGCTATCTAATGGAAACTAAATCCTGCCGTTCCTAAGCCTCACCTGTGAATATCTTAGTTCTGCTTCTGCCTCCTTTTTAAACACTGCCCCCACCACAGTCAGAACAGCATCCTAATTCCTATCACATATCATTATCACTAATAGTCCTTCCTATAGTTTACCTCATATACGTGATCGATCATTTAATATCAATTGCAATGACTAGCATATTATACCCTATCCATTGGAGCAGTGCAAGAATATATGGAACTGGCGCCAGTTATTCAATATCTAGAACGCCAAAAATTTGAATTTTGCTCCAGCTCAATAAAATTAGCACCATCCTATACGTCATTTGAAAATCAAGTATCCCGGACTATGTCCAGTTGTTAACAAACCTCAATTGGCCGATTCGGTACCAATTTCAATTGCCATTAGTTTGGTGTGTCTGTACAACACAGGATAAAAGACTGCAAAAAATGGTCGAATTTGGATTACCAACAAAAATATGGACAGAATATGTGGAAAATGGATTTGCACTCAATAAATAAGAATATTTGGAACTCATTGATATAGTAGCAGACACAAACGCAAGTTCTAACTTGAGTCTGGCAAATAAGCAACCTGCAATATGAGAAGTTGGATCTCAAATTGGTAGCAACTCAAATTCCACTTTATACTGATTCATAATTCATAAAGCAACTAAGGAAACAGAGATCACACATGTAACATCAGCACAAATGACTTAAAATGACTTAAACTTCCCACCAAAAAAAAAAAATGCGTGTCAACTATTACTAATAAACCAAAATAAGAACCTAATCAAGAAAAGAGGTAGGGCAATATTGGATGAGACAAAAGCCAGTATTCCTGCAGCCCAGACTATGCAAAGATAATTGAAGACGTAAAGTTCAAAATTGTTTTGCCCTAAAGATACTAAAGCTTGTAACAAAATTTATTTGATTAGCTCATAGCTTCCAAGCAAAAACACAAGTCATCAGTTAATCGAGCACAAGCAGTATTCATCTTATTCCCCTGAAAGTAGGCCTGCTCTTCCTGGTGCGAGCATTGGTATGAGTCCGCTGCCCTCGACAGGGCAACCCATCGACGTGCCTGATCCCTCTGTAGCACTGAATGCTCACCAACCTCCCCACATCTCTCTCAACACATTTTTTCTGATAACAGCAAAAAATAATCACACATGTCAAACATTATTGAACCAACACAGTGATTCACAAGCCAATAACTGACAAGTGCCAAGATTATTATAAGTACCAAATCATTCCCAATCAAGTACTTGGAGAGCAATTCACGGATGGAATACAATTCTCTTTTGCTTAGGTCCTTGACAAACTTGTTCTCAACACCAAGATCACACACGATGTGGTGAGCTTTGGAACAGCAATGCCATGGATATGCTGAAGAGCATACTCAAGGCGCTTGTTGTCCGGGATTTCCCCTCCAACGCCCCCTCCGATGTTTATATTTTGTACACGCACACCCCAAAGCTGCACAACATCAAAAAAAATAAAAAAACGATACAGAAAAAAAAATGGTTAATTTGATTCCAACTTTTTGATTGCCGAGAAATTGAAAGACTCGCAATGAAAAACCCTAAGCGAAGTTAATAAAATTGAAACTACGGATAAAAAAAAGAAATTCATACAAGCTGATTTTGATTTTGCGGTAAAGCCTTAGGAATTGTGATTTTTTTTTTGTGGATTAGAGAGACGGTGTGGATATAAGCGAAATCTGAAAACGAAAAAGAAAAAAAAAAAAAGAAAAGTGGAGAAATCAGAAGCATAGGTGGAGGGAAACATACGGACAAGTTTTGATGAAGTCAGTGAGCAATATTAGAAGCAGAGCGGAGAGCGAACATGTTGGGGTTGGTGAGTGACTGGCAGCGGCGGCGGAGATAAGAGTAGAGAAGTGGGAAGAGCAGTGAATAGAAAGAAACGAAGCAAAGAACGAACGGATCGAGTCAGTGGCTTGGAAGGAGGCGAGGCCGGCGGCGTTGAGGGAAGCGGCTGCCCAAGGGTGGGTTCCAAAGGGGATGGATGGGCTTCAGGACAACTTCAGTCTCAGGACTCTCAGTCACACGTTGTTTTTCTTGTTTTTTTCTGTCGAGATCAGGTAACGTTTGCAATGGTCCATGGACAACTGGTAGCCCAATTTTTTTTATTTTCTTTGATAATACTCGACTGATGGAGTGGTGGTCCCTTTTTTTAACTGTACTTTAAAAAAACAATCTGAAGACAATTTAAACACTTTTTTTGTTGTTCAGGTTAGCCCCACGCTTAGCTAGGAAGTCAGCACAATGGTTAGCTTCCCTGAAGACATGGAAGACCTGAACGTCCCAATCCAAGTCCAGCAGATGTTTGATCTCGCCCAAGATAATCCCATAGATGTGAAAAGGACTAGCGTGCATAGTCACTAATCTCCAAGCTTCCGTGAATCTGATTCAAGCACCACATTCCTGAAGCCCAAGTTCCAGGTCATCAAAAGACCAGACTTGATAGCCACCAACTCAGCAAAAAGGATGTCCTTCTGCCCAAGGAAACCCGAGAAACCATGAATCCAGTTTCCCAAGTCATCGCGCAGCACTCCACCAAAGCCTGTTCGCCAGGGGTTCATCATACAACTTCCATCTACATTCACTTTAATGCTGCCTTCTGCAGGATTCTGCCAGCGGACCTCAACAGGGGTGGTAACAGCAGCATTACGGCTGGGAGAGTAGCAAGACTTCAAATCAGAAACAAAACAACTGATGTGGGAGAGCACCTGAAAAAAGCTCCAAACATCATCACTCAAGGCCATGTTGTTTCTCCACAGCCAGCACCACCAGAGACAGGCCACAAACTCATGATTGTAATTAAACTTTAAGCTAGTTTCTAACCATCTTCTGACGTCCAACATACTGAAGTTAAGAGAGCTAGAAAACCCAAATCTGTCCCACATCCGGCGAGAGTAGGGGCAATCATGAAGACAATGGAGGATGTCCTCCTTACTCCTGGTACACCTCAGGCAAATGGGGGAGTCCGTGAGATGCTGTGTGTGCCTGGATTTATTAGTTGGTAAGGAGCAATGCAAACAGAGCCAAAGGAAAAATTGGATTTTAGCAGGGATTTTCAGCTTCCAAATCCAGCACCAAGAAAGCTCAGGTGTCTCATCCCCAGTGCAAGATAACCAACTATACCCGCTAGCCGCTGTATAGATACCAGAATAAGGAGGAAAAAAAAAATTTAATATTCATAATGAGTAGATATATATATTCTAAAATATTTACAGGAAGTTATGGATCAAAAAGATAATATTATGAGAAAAACATAAGTAGGTTCAGTGTCCTATAATATGTTTTGATCCTTTTTTTTATTTTGTTTTTGATATTGTTTTTTCTGGTTCACAGGGGGCAAGCCCAGGTTTTTATCCTTATTATTTTAGTTTTAGTCTCTATAAATATTTAACAATATGCATTTAGCAGTTAAAAGTATTTCTAAATTTTGGATTCGGTGCTTATAAATATTTTAAGAAAAATTTTTTCACTCTTATCTATATCACCATTTATTAACATCTGGGTTAAAATAATAAGGTCCAGGACAAACTTTTTTTTAAAAAAATGGATAAAAAAATCATACAAACCAAAATAAAAATTTAGTATGAGGAGTAAAAATATTTAAGCCATATACATAGTTTGATTTTATGCAACCATATAATGATGTGAAATTTTAAATTAGTAGTTAATAGAATTTTAAGAAAGTGTCAAATCATGCAATAAATTACTACTTATTATGATAATTTACCTTGTATTTTATATTTTCTTAATTTTGTATCCGCTCAGTCCGGAGTGTCCCCCATTTGTTCCGAGTTCCAACCATTGAAGATATAGTCCAAGTTACTTTCTTCACTCCTATGGCGTATTCAAGCACCAAAGAGTTCTCATTTGTTATTAGTCCAGCACATCTTAAATTTTTGCAGAAGGATTACTTGCCCATATGGGAAGTGAGTCCAGTTTACATACTATCAACATGTATGCAGTACACCATAAACCATTATAAAGTGAAAAACACACATGAACAAAAACTAGTTAAGAATCACTAGATGAACCAAAATGAGTTGCGTAGCTCCTCCTATAAAAAAATCCGCCAAACTGACTTCAGATTTGGTGGCGTATTTGCATCTAAATGTGAGACTAGATCACCATTCTCGTTATACGATGTCACATACACAATCCACCGCTGTGTGGATATCTTCTTTAGCTTTCTTCCCTTCAGGAATCTCACCTGGCTTTTCAAGCCAAACTATAACCAGGTATCTTATGGACATTTCTCTCCTTCATTGCCTTCCCTATGACCCCAACCTGTTACCAGTCACCATCAGCAGCATAAATATTTGAATCTAACGTTTAGATTTTATCGGACTCAATGTTTACAGGTTGGTGAACATAACCTGCCTCCCCCATGTTTACATCCATCATTAATCCAACACAGGGCTTAAGAACAAGAGTAATGCTATTTTAACATTTAAAAAGTGGGTATCTTTTCAGACACCTATTTTATAATTATTGGATGTGATGAATATTAAGGATAAGTGGGGTCATCATCATGTCCAATGATTATAAAATAAGTGTCTAAATAAACACCTAATTATTGCCCAAGTGCCCAATCTCACTGCATCCAACGAAAGTACAAGAGTGCATCATCATAGTACCCATTATATGCCAAACCCGGAACCATCCAATTGAATGCAAAAACATTTGGGTGTTCAATTTCGGGAAACAAAAGCCTTGCTTATTATAATGAAATAATAACGATATTTTATGTCAAATTTGCATTAAAAATAGTTACTAAAACCCATTTTCAAAATTATTTTGATTTGGTCTCTTTTATATCATTTATTAAATTATTTAACCTTCATATGATTTTAGAGTGTGTTGGGATAAAATACTTTTGATTTGAGACAATTTAAAATAAAAAAAAATTAAGAGCAGAAAATATAATTTTCAAAGTCTAAAAAAAAACTCTTCATTTTTAATTTTTTTTTCTTTGGACGAAGTATTAGTCATGAGAAACAGAGGTGTACATAGACTAGGTTGGTCGGGTTGGATCAAATTTAAAGCAGGCCCAATTTTATTTTTTTTAATATTTATATTTATTATAGTTATTTTAGCATCTAAGAGTAACTTTATAATAGATTAACCAAACACTACTCTTACAAATTCTTCTCATTGAAAATAATTTTTATAATATTTTATCAAATAACATTATCATGATGTTTCAAAAGAAGCTTCTCGAGAGAATAAAAGCTTAACAACTCTTAAAAAGATCACACCTTACCAAACCAAACTTTAATGGTGCCAATGTCTCTAATTATCTTTGTATATCTCCCATTTGATTTTCGCTATTAATATGAAAACCATTTATCTTGTAAAAATACACAATGACTCTATTGAAATTGATTTTTGAATGATTTCTTTTTTTCATTCGATGAATAATTTCATTTTTGTTTTCTGGTCTTGTAATGATTTCCTCTTTTTTTATTTTTTTGTCATGAGTGTAATGATTTCCTTCAATATGCAACATGCAGTCAAATTATTACAGTAGTACCTGACCCAGCTAGTTCCCCTATTCCGCGCATTAGATAGACCCAAAGAATTCTGTCATAGTTGACACTACCACTTTTCTTATAGACTTTGACAATGCCATTTAATAGCATCTGGCCCATTTGGTTCACTAACCCGCGTAGTACTCTACTAGAGTCTAGACATAAGCCCCCGATTATTAAGCCTTAGTTGACATTTAGTGGTTACTCCTTATCTGATAGACCCTGACAATGCCATTCTGGACTTCGGATTCAAATCCAAGCCAAGGTAATGACTTTAGAATAGCGTAAGGAACGGGGGGATAAAAGGGATTGCGTAGCAAACACTCATTGAAAACGGGGGAAAATGTTTAATGAACATTCCAATTCAATATTTATACTGAAAAAAATAAATACAATGATAGTATAGATTTTATTATTTTAACTTTCCGTCCGATGGACAAAACTTAGTTACTGTTGTTTAATTGATTTTAACTCACACTTGAGTTTTGTTTTGATTTTTTTAAAATAAACTATATGAAAAGGCTCTATTTTATTTGAATTATTATTTATTTTAGTCTCTTATTTTATACTCATAAATTATTTTAGTTCATAATTTTTAAAATATATCAAATTTAGTATTATAAAATATGAGTTAAGTTAATCATACATCCTTTTTTTAATATTTTATCAATTAAATAATATATAGCATTAAGTTATACCTTAACATATTACGTGTCATCTAAAATAGAATGAAAATTAAACTAACTCATTTTGGTGTATAAAATAACACAAAATAAATAATTTTATGACTTTAAATGGATATTTAAATATCTTATTTTATATAATTTTATATACTAAAATGAGTCACGTTAAACTTTACTTTTGCTCCTAACTTTATATTTATGGTAATATTTATCAATATTCATTTTAGTGAGATTCAATGTTAAAACATTATTTAAATGACTCGTGACAAGATTCAATATTAAAACATTACTTTGCGTGTAGAATAACATGAACTTTGTTAAAACATTAGAAACTAAATTAAAATAATAAAAAAAATTTGAAATTAAATTGAACATTTTTTGTTTATAATATCTTACCAGAGTTCAATGTTATTCTCCTTTCAAATACTGTTAATTTTATTAATAAATATTATTGATTAGGCTTTGAAGTATCCATTTTCACCTCATATTGATGTTATGTTTTGCATGTAAAAGAAATCCACTTTTGTCCAACTAAGCTTATTAAATGAGTTAAATTTTATTATTTATAGGTAACTTTGCACTATTGTTTTTTTATTGCTCAAGGGTATTGCCCAGCCAGCAGTCGATAACTAATTCCTTTGGAGGTGTAGAGATCACTGAAGTGGGTATTACTTCTCCCAATAAAGCTCCTTTTTATACACACGGCAGGAGTCAAATCCTTGATAAATGTTTAAAAGACTCAGCCATCTACCAACGCTTCTTACTATAAACATTGAAATTTATGAGATCAAGGGAGAAAATATAACTTTTACATGTATTATATAACACCTACATGAAATAAAAATGGATACATTTAAGTCTAATAATCAAATTCCGTTAATAAAGTGTATCACAACATACGATAGACTTTGACAATGCCATTTAATAGTACCTGGCCTATTTGGTTCACTAACCCGCGTACTAGTCTACCAGAGTCCAGATACAAGCCCCCGATAATTAGTCTTCGTTGACATTAAGCCGCTGCTACTTATCTGATGGACCTTGTCAAACGCCATTCTGGACTTCCGATTCATATTCGAACAAAAGTAATGACTTTAGAATTGAGTAAAGAACGGGGGGAACGAAACGGATTGACTAGCAAACACTCCCATTGAAAAAGGGGGAAAATGTTTAATGAACATTCCAGTTCAATATTTATACTAAAAACAAATAAGTACAATGATAGATTTTATTATTTTAACTTTCCGCCCAATGGATAAAACTTAGTTACCAATGTTTGATTGATTTTAACTCATACTTGAGTGTTGTTTTGATATTTTTAAAAATAAACTAAAGGCAAAGGCTCTATTTTATTTAAATTAATATTCATTTTAATCTCTTATTTTATATTTATGAGTTTTTTTAATTTATAATTTTTAAAATATGTCAAATTAGTTTTTCATGTTATAAAATATGAGTAAAGTAAATGCTACATCCCATTTTTATTTAATATTTTATCAATTAAATAATTTATAATGTCAAGTGATACCTTGACATATCATGTGTCATTTAAAGTAGAATAAAAATTAAACTAACTTATTTTGATATTTAAAATTGCATAAAATAAGTAATTTGATGACTTCAAATGGAGATTTGAATGATTCATTTTGTACAATTTTAAATACTAAAATAAGTTATTTTAAACTTTATTTTAGCCTATAACTTTACATTTGTGATAATGTTTATCAATGTTCATTTTCCCTGACTTTAGAAGGTTCAATGTTAGAACATTATTTAAATGGCTCGTTACAAGGTTCAATTTTAAAACATTATTTTGCGAGTAAAGTAACATTGAACTTTGTTACAATATTAGGAACGAAATTAAAATAATAAAAAAACTTTTGAAATGAAATTGAACTTTTTTTTGTTTCTAATATTTTGGTAGAGTTCAATGTTATTCTACTTACAAATACTGTCACTTTTATTAATAAATATTATTGATTAGGTTTTGAAGTATCCATTTTTACCTCGTATTAATGCTATGTTTTGCATGTAAAAAAATTCATTTTTGTCCAACTAAGCTTATTAAAATGAGCTAGATCTTATTATTTATAGGAATCTTATTATTTATAGGTAACTTTGTACTATAAACATTGAAATTTAGGATATCAAAGGCAAAAATATAACTTTTACATGTATTATATGACACCTACATGCAACAAAAATGGATACATTTAAGTCTAATAACCAAATTCCGTTAATGAAATTGTATTAAAAAATATGATAACATTGAGACTTTATCAAATTAAAGGGTAGGGATGGAATTATAGCGAAAAGGATTTTTAAGACAAATTTAAAATATTATTAAAAGATCAAGAATAAAAAAAATTTAAAATAGAGTTTTTTGGCCTAAATTAAATTTAGAAATCAAAATAAATATTAGGAAATATTAATCTTTAGCCATTAATAAAATGTCTTTAATGAATTTTGATTTTACTTCTTAAAATTAATTTTGTTTGGTTTTGATGTAAATATTTAAAAAATTATTTAGTTTTAATCCTTACTATTAGTATATTTATATTAAATATTGAGCTGACTAATAACATATCTTATCATCTAATTTATATAATAGTCAATAATCCTGCACAATACCTTCCTTGATCCAATGACTCATTTTACATGACAGTCAAATGGATTTCAATGAATTTCAATTCTTTTAAAATGCTTGAAACTAAATCAGGTCCAAATAAATGTGGTTTAATTGGGGTTAAAATTTTATATACGCAAAATACCATTATCTTATCTTCATTCTTTCTCTTCTCCCTCCTCTCTCCTATCCACCCCTCTTTTACCAACAGGACATGGCTGCTAAATGGTTCTCCATTGAAACAGCTTGCTTTGCTTCTTATGAATTTCTCTTCTTCCTCAACTTCTCCGCCGCATGAATGGAGAAACCTGTTCAATGGGAGCAACAGCTGCATCGTTCCAACCTTTTTCCTTTCCACAAAATATTCAACACTGCATAAATGTGTGAAAAAAAATAAAGAGGTCCCAATCAAGCGTTTTGTCCATTTCAATTTTATTTTCGCCAAGCTATTTTATCAATAATATTGTAAGAAGTAAAATAAACCTAACAAATTAACTATACTATACGTATTAAATGGAAAAAGCATTTTTTTTTAGCTTTCATCTACCCAAAAAAAAATTAAGAAAATGAATCATAATATAAATATTAAAAAAAGAAAGCCTCGCGATCAATAAAAATCATAAAAGACACTATATTTATTAATGAAGGATAAAATAGTAAAAATAAAGAAGCCAATTTATTTTTAGATAATTTACGAATTAAGGAATTGAATTCAATTTATTTTTTTTTTTTTAAAAACATTCCAAACACTTTGCATATATTTAGTGCATCATAAATTGATATGCTTAGACTTGGTCTAGTTTGTTTCAAATTTGGTCCCTGATAATTAACTCTACTCCATGATGCAAATCAACTCATTTTTACATACATTACAAAATTAGAAAAAAAAAAAAACTCAATTTTACGAGAGAGAGTTCACACTGCAAGTCACAAATATTTTTAGCAACTACAGCCATTGGATGATACATCACAAAGCTTTCTATCTTTTCATGCCCCGTGGCCTCCAGCCTAACAAAATGAAATTGGTAATACAAAAATCCAAAGCATATCAGCCATCATACAACTATAGCTAAATACGCTTTCTTTTCAGATGAATCTAGAAATTATTATCCTCTTTCGTTTATTCATGAATCACTTCTAACTCAAAATTTTGACGTCTTTGAGTAATTGTTGTTCCTGCACTAGTGGAACTCGTCAAGTGAAGAGGATTATGGGGCACGGTTAATTTGTCTCCCTCTCCCTCCAGCATTTGTATGATAGTTTTTATGGATGGACGGCCTGATGGATGCCACTGAATGCACCAAAGTCCCACAGTGGCCATTTCCTTTGCAATTTTAACATCTTCCTCTTCCTCTATTAGCATATGCGAATCTTCTCCATCTAGCAAACTGTGCACCCATTCCGGGTATAAAACTTGGAATGGTCTCTCAGCCGCCATCTCAACATTCTTCCTTCCTCCTACCATTTCTAGCAACAACATGCCATAGCTATAAATGTCTGATTTGTGTGACACACTCCCAAAGTTTCTTGAGACAACTTCAGGTGCAATATAGCCTAAGGTTCCCCTAGCTGCAGTCATTGACACGGCGCTCTGGTTTCTTGAACACAATTTGGCAAGCCCAAAATCAGTAATTTTGGGTGTGAAGTTGTCATCTAGTAAGACATTATGGGGATTTATGTCAAAATGAAGGATCTGTTGTTCACAACCAAGGTGAAGATACTCAATGCCTCTTGCAACACCAAGAGCTATTTGGTGGAGCTTCTCCCAACCAAGGAAAACGTCCGTGTTGTCTGGTGTGGAAATGAAGCTCTGCAGTGACCCCTTTGGGAAGAAATCATAGACTAGAGCACGGCGGAATCCCTCAGCGCAGAAGCCAAGCAAGCGAACTACATTGACATGGTGAATTTTTCCCATGGTTCCCACCTCATTGGTGAAATCTTTTCCTTCACCCTCTGTGCTATTGAGTAGCTTGACAGCAACGCTAATTTCAGAGGAGAGCATGCCTCTAAAGACTGCACCATGGGCTCCTTCACCTAACTTCTCCTTGAAACCATTTGTGATCCTCTTGATATCAGCATAAGAGAATCTAGTAGGCTTGAGTGCCCTGTAATCCTCCAAGAACTTCTCGATCCTTGCCCGATCTTCTACTTTCATTCTGAAATAGTGACATATTTTGAAGGTTGCAGCAACCACTAGCACCAGCATAATTGAACCCACAATAACACCTAGATACACATGCAGGATGCAACATTAATATAATTTTTTGTCGACAACAATAATGGGATTGAGACCAAATCAAGAACAAGAAGACTACATAAAATAACTAATGTATCACCTGTGGCACCTAAGAGTATCTTAATATTCACTTGCTTATGGTGGCCCACGAAGCATTCAACTTCACCTTCGGTATGGGAGCCATTGTTCTTCAGTTTACAATGCTTGTCGTCTCTTTCACACTCGCCACAATTGGGTTTCGACCAATACAGATTCAAAAAGTCTTGTCTCCATGTATATCTTACGGTTGAGGAAATGTCAAACATCTTGGTGCAGAAAACAAGGCTGGGATCGAGGAGTGTTTCTGTGGCGTCAGCAGCATTAATGGGGCAGGAGGAGAACTGATATTGGACATTTTGTGAGCAATTGAAGAAAGATAAGTCATTTAGATCCGTCTGAACCTGGTCATATTCGAAAGGAGAAATTGAAGTATTGATTAGTTTGAGAAGCTGGTTGGGAAGGCAATTTTCCGGGTCAGAGACTCCGAAAAGGTTGTGTTCATAATATATATCAGTAACACTGAGTTTAATTGGATCAGGAACAGCGGAGATCTCAATCAGTGTGTCATGATTAGCACTACAAGTTAGATCAAAACCAGGATAGCCGCAGTGTGGGGGCTCCTTGTCTTTAAGGCGGAACGGAAACCGAATTGGGGGGCCATCACGCCCGCATCTGTGTCCTCCACATTCATCTTCTTGATTGTGGCACGCCCCCATGCTGCTCAGCAGAAGCAGTACCATGCTCAACGATGAAAAGGAATAACCGGACATCATAAGTAACTTCTGGGAGATAGAAGAAGCAACACAGAGGTCAGGTTCCCACACAAGTTTTCTGATATGAATTGTGATAAAAGATTTTGGAGGTTACTGAGTAGATTTAGACAGGTAGAACTTAGAAGGAATAATCTAGCAATTTTTGGGTAGACTAAAACAGCTGGTGGAAAAATTCGAAATATAATTTGTCAGATCAGTAGTTTAAGTAGGAAATAACCTGGTTGCTGCTTCTGCCGGTCAGCTTATGAAATGATTTGCTATGATTTTTTTTTTTTAACGGGTTTTGATTACGAGAATATTTGACAATTCATTCTAAATGACAGGAGAATTACCCTTGTGATTAGATTGTTACGTACTTCACATCACAATTGAATAATATTTCTTTGGCCTGACTGCAGTGGCCCAAGCGCTAATTTTCAGCGCTGTTATGTTATTGATTCTCTGGAACAATATAATAACAGATTTTTAAATGATTACGTTCCTTTAATCACGTACTTCGGAGAAATAATAATTTTCAAATAAAAAAGAAATTTTGTTCAACTATTTTTTAAAAAACTTTGAAACTCCGGTCCAATTAAGTTACTTAGAATTAGTTTTGGTCAAATAAAGAAAGCGCGAGATTATTTATGTATGGAAAATGGTTTTTATCAAATAAAATTATACAAAAAATATAAATTATTCTCACTTGTTATACTCATTCATCAAATTTAATAATAATAAAATATATAATATATATTTATTATATAATTTTATTTTTCCCGTAATATTTATGTTTTATGTGTTCAGGTTGAACTTGCAAGAGTTGACTTGCCCTTCACTACCGCCCACTATCTCTGAGTCTTTGAAGAAAACAGAAAAAAAGGAGCTTTTTTCCGTCAATCGCAATTGTGATTACAGATGAAGATGGTTTCTGTGGGATCATGGGCAGTTTTTTTGGTGTTGGTTATGTTACCTCAGAAAAGTTGGGGTAGACAGAGCCAGAATAGTTGCGTTCCATCGTCATGTGGCAAAATCACCAACATAAGCCATCCTTTCCGAAGGAAAGACGACCCACCCAACTGCGGAGACAGCAGGTACGAGATAGAATGTGTGAACGATGTTGCAGTGTTACGCTTGTCACGTGACAGTGAAGCTGAGTACCACGTGCAGGCGATCAATTACAACAACTACACAATCAGGTTAGTGGATCCCAATATTCAAGAGGATAATTGCTCCTCCATCCCTGGCCACTTCTTGTACAGTAGATACAATTTCAGTGATGATATCACGTGGCATGTGGATGCGAATGTGGATCTATATCAGGCCACTCAATACCGAAGCACATCCCCATACCGGATAGGCATGCCCCTATTTACGGATATAATTTACATGAGCTGTAACACTACAATTTCACGTGAGGACGACGACGACGACGACAACAACAACAGTACTTCGTGCTTGGATTTGCATACATATGTTGTTGTGGCGAACATAGAGGGAAGGAGATGGAGGCCTGGTTGCCACGTGAAGCTGATTGGTGCCACTTCTGGATTGTTTCAACTCCAACGACAGCTCTATGACGACTATGAGTACTGGCTTCCGGGTGGTGATCAAACATCAAACATTTCGTACACTGATGTTCACAGGGCGCTGAGTTACGGGTTTGAGCTCTCATGGCTGCAAGCTACTTGTCCGGAGCACAAGTGTAGATCCAGATCTTGCAGCTTCGACGAACCCACTCGAAACGTTTTGTGTCGTTCCCCGATCTGCGACTCCCCACTGGAAGCAATCCACTGCGGTAAGAATGTAACAGCATATTCTCATTACAATCTTCAACTATATATTTTTTTTTAATTTTAAGTTTTGTAACTCACCTCAAATTCTGATTTTGAACTTGTGTCAACTTTAAAAAAAAATTATACGACTCAGATATCATATTTTTTTTATCTTACTAATCAAACATATACATATTCACAACATTTGAGTCATAATGTTTTTTTATTTTTATGAATGTAGTCAATTGATAATTGATGAAATGAAAAAAGGCTTATGTTAATAATGTTTAACATTAAATTGATATTATTTGTTAATTCTTTTCTTTTTCCCTTATGTGTTAGGGATTCGGAGAGCAATTCGCAGTTACTTTAATGGTATGTGAAGAATTTCTTTCGTATTCTAAAGTTTTACTACCTTTATTATCTACAAAAGATGTGGAAAAATTTTGGCAGTATTTGGCTGGGTGGAAATTGAACAAATCTAGTGTTGTCTGCATGAAGCTCTTGCGAGTTGTGATTAGACTTATGTTATTTGAATGTGATATTTGAACATTAAATATAACATTTTTGGCCCAATGTACATAATTTTTTAGTTTAATTTTAATATATTGACTGCACAATTTTTTTTATATGTAATTATCTGGTCATATTGTTTCTTTAATAAAATAAGTTTCATTTTCACTTCATTACTTTAGAAATTATGCATGTTGAAAGATTTAATTGGAGACTAATATAAAAACTTTTACACCATCAATATACTTAAATTAAATCCATATTCTTTTATGTTATGCATATGTCTAATACTCATTCACACGGATGTTGATATACAATATCTAAACGATGTTGATATATTATCAATTTAAATAACATTTCTCAGCATTCTTTCATATACTTTTGAGTACTAATCAATTCTACATGTATTAATTATGAATATTCGTAATAACTATATATACTATTATATAAAAGAAAAAAATTATAACATTTTACCTCTTAAATTATTACAACAATGATATTTTTTGGCTATTAATGATCAATATTATTAAATATTAATTATTAAAAACTCAAAAATGATAAAATAATTAATATATTTTAAATTATTCAAATATTTTAAAATAAATGTATAATAAAATAGAATTTAGATTAATTATTAATATAAATAATTAAATATAAAATAATCCCTTTATAAATTATTTATACTTATATGATTAAAATATGTATTTGATTTATTAACAATTTAAAAACGTAAAATAAATAAATAGGCACATATAGACTGTATACTTGCCATTAATTATAATAATATGAGCGGTCAGGTGAATTCCAAATATAAAATAATAAGTCCAGAAGTATTTGAACTTTAAAGATAATCATAAATAAAGGTAAACTTTTTTATGATATATTTATATGTATTTTTAAAATTCTTCATATTTTTTTATTTCATAAAAAATTTCATATACTAAAATTTAATATGTTATATTTTATTCCTTTTCTTTTGTTTTTGTTTTGTTGGGGGGGGGGGGGGGGAGTGGAGTTTTTCACAAAAGCAGTGCTAATAAGTGTATAAGATTCAGTTCGTATTATTTTAATTAGCCTATCTACCAGATGCCTTTTGTTTTTCTGTTTATTAAATATTTCATATCTGGTATCTAACAATTTTTTTAAAACCAGTTTCTATTTAAACTAATGTTATTTTTTACCAAAAAGTCAAACTGATGTAATTATAATTTTTACATCTTCTTATTACCTCTCTCTAAAACTAGTTTCTATCTAAACTACTTTTCTCTTCTTATTTTATTACTTTATTCTCACCCAACAATTTGAAAAAGTAATAAACTATTTTTCAACTTAATTTTTAGTCAAATATCTTTACTTTAAATTTAGTTCAATGTTATATCGGCAAACATAACTGATTTTATTCATGCCCTATTAAAGTGATTTTCAAGTTGTCAAACAGTCTTTTTATTTTTTTCGCTTGGTCAATTATATTGATAGTAAAATCTGTTAAAAGCTGCCGTTTATTCGTCTTGTGTGTTTTCTTAGTTTGTTCTTCATCTTCTTTTCATTCTTAATTCTTTGAGTAATTGAGTGCGAAGCTATACGTCTAAATTGTCAGTTAATTTGACGTTTATGACTTTTTCATTATTCTATTTTCAGAGATTTTGGGGATTGCGCATGACTTTTTATATGGTAAGATCCCGACACTTTCTTCCCCCGGTTCTCACCATAGTCCAATATTTTTTCTTTGAATTAGATATGAGAATAAAAATAGAGTTTACACATAAATTTGATCGATAAACATTTTTTTTTCATTTCCACCCTCATATCAAACTCAATCTCTAAGGTTGTGTTTCGTTAGGAACAAATAGTAGAGGAAAGATTTTATAAATAAAATTAATATATAATTTTATGTAGAGCAAAAATGCTGAAATTACTCCTTAAAAATACATGATACACTTTGCTTAAAAATAACTCTTGCACTAATAGTACTAGTGCACCCAATTACAAACTCTATTAGAGCACAATACACGAGCACACACTCGTGTCTTGCTCACTTTGTGCACACTAGGTAGAGTACTTGTTTTCACTCACATGTTAAACTCTCCACTCAATGCTCTACTCAACCACACAGAGACAATTGCACCTTGAGTCTATTTATAGGAAATGCAAGGTGGTGGAATTACTGCCAACAAATTGACTAGAAGCTTCTAACACTTCATTGCTTTCTAGGTGGTTCTTTTCCTTTTGCTATTAAAATATTGACCGGAAAGTTCTAGTTACTTCTAGTTAATTGCAAGAAATTTCCAGCATGGTGGCTTCTAGAACTTGTACTAATTTTTCATTTCTCCCCCTCAGCACTAGTTCTGTCACATTCTTTCTTCTGTGAGACACTTTCATTGCAAGCTCCCCTCTTTCCTTAACCACTGCAACATTTACATACTTCGGATTTAGTTTCTTTTCTCTAGTGGATCTCCTGATATCAGTTGCTCCTCGACTTCTTTTTCTTTTTATTGTTCAGGCTCTTCTTGTTCTCTTTGATGAACTCCAATTTTCCAAGGGTTCTGTTTATGTCTCTCTACTTTACTTGGACTTGAAGACTGTAGTTTTTCACTCTTTTTTTGCTCCCCCATTTTATCTTCTATCATGCTTTCAATATTTTTAGAGTATGATAAAATTACTTGTTGTGGCAACCATCATGAAGAGGCTTTATCGAACACTATATTTCTTTATGTGTAATACTTGCCGGTTGTAGGATCACAATATCTCTATCCTTTCTTTTACTATCCTATCCCACAAAGATACATTGAATAACCTTCTTATCCATTTTGCTTCTTAAGTGATTTCGAATGAAGACATAGCATACGCAGCCAAATACTCGGAAGTGACTTCCCGTGGGTTTGAGCTTCTATAACTTCTTGAACGATGAATGAACTTTAGTTTGGCTTGTAGAAGTCGATTGATAACATATACTGTAGTCTATATACACTCGACCCAAAATCTGCTTGGGACATTTTTGGTGTGCAACATGCTCCGACATATCTCTGCCAGATGGCAATTCCTTCTCTCCGCCATACTATTTTGTTGAGGAGTGTTTGGACACGTTATTTGTCTCGTATCTTGCACTCCTTTAAGAACTCATAAATTCTTTTGAGGTAATGTCATGACTCGACTAGGATCGTGACCTGCACGTGGGAAGTCCAATCCCCACGTAAGCCTTGTGATCTCGATATCATACAATATGCTTACTTTATCCATAAAACATAATTTATTCATAAGTCAAATTAACTAATAAACTTTGCCAATTTTAGGAATAAACATTCTTTTCATAAATAATTTTCATAACTGTAGCTACAATATATATATTTCATTGAGTATTCATATACAAAATAACTATGGGTGATATGCTGTGAAATACAAAAGAATCATGGTATAATCAAAATGCAAAATAAAATGACTATATGCGGTCTGAGACCCTGCCTGTCACATCACTGGAGCACATATACCATGAACAAAATAATATGGCTTTACGCCATTGTGAAGCTCACCCCAAACTAAAGAAATACTACAGCTGAGAATGAGGAAGAGGAGGATCCTGAGCGACATCCGTATTTGTGGAAACATGAATGAGAGAAAGGTGAGTTTTGAAATCAAAACTCAGTGAGTAGATCCTCACTTATAACCGTACATGGGACAGGAAAACATAATATATATAACTAATGGTAAAATGCAACATTTATAAACGGTTTTAGTTACTTTACATATTAATTATAATCTTTAAAATATCAAGAATTACACAAGGGAACAGAGTATTCATCAACTGTAGGGAGGGTGCTTAGTCCCTGCTGGACGAAGCCCCTAGCTAATGTGATCTCTTCGGTCCTTGGTGAACTGTGTCCCTGGCAGGCCTTGGTATACCAAGATTAATGGAATAATTGTCGTTAACTCATACTTCTGTTCCTCTCAGTAACTCTCTCCATTCTAAAACTAACTGAAATCATAAAGAGGATTCTATATTTCTAGTTTGATATTTCTCAACTCATAAATCGTAACAAATCTCATTTATCCATAATCAAATCAATTCACGAATTAAATCATACGAAACTTTTGTGAAATAAATATGGTCTCATGCATTTCTAAAATCATATTTTCATGCATAATTTCAAACGGAGCATTTCTAGTAAACATATTCTTTACATAGAGCAATATCATATAAGAATCCATTTCAAATTCTCAAAATAATTCGCAATGTTAGTAAATACCATATAATGGCCAAAATAAGACCATGAGATCGAACCCACTCACCTGGAGGGGTAGACTATGAAGTACTGACACCGCGGGGACTCTAGGAAGGAGGAATGACACCAACGTCTGCCATTGAAACCATAACACTCATCAATAACCTGTGGGGAGCTCTAGATTACTCTAAACATATACCAATAACTTTGAGGGAGCACCCCCACTTGACAATAATGAGAGAAATAACTATACCCATGCTAAGAATGTGAAAGAATGGAGAGAATGGAGACATAATCTAACTACATAAACATACTTTGAGGCTTGGGAATGATGGATTAGAGAGGATTTGTGTGAAAAGAGAGTTTAGGGTGTATGTATGTGTGTGCTTCGACTTCTATTTTGATTATGTGAAGAGGGAGCCCGATAGGGCTTTTAAAAGGGGCCAAAATAAAACGGTGTTGTTTTACTGATATTGTGTTGTCACGGTATACTCGCTGCAGTGAACTTTCTTTGTTGTAGCGAACCATCACTCACTACAGCGAATATTCCTCGCTGCAGCGAGCATGAAGACTCGCATGCTCACTGAAGCGAGCCTGTTCTGCATAATTCTGTAGAACTTGGCGCCGCAAACTGATTTCTGCATCTGGGGTCGATCTGGCTATCCGGGTGGGCCTCAGGGGATTCTAAGGCAGTACGGAACTTACCCACAGACACGGGTACCTCGGGTATTACAGGTATACTCTCCCCGTATTGTTTGTACGAAGGCATGGAATCTTCTTTCCTACTTCGCTTTCAACTTTCTCTTTAAACTCTTTGAATTTTGTTAATGTCCCGAATTTTTCTTTTATAAAATAGACTCATACGTACCTTAAGTAATCATCTATAGAGGTCACCATATAAGGATATCTGCTGATTGAAGGTTGTTTACCTGGTTGCTCCAATGGTTCTTTAGCTTGAAACTTTGAACTTTCGTATGGAAGCTGATGAGCCTTACCATATTGACATCCAATCCATCTGACATCTTCTCGCACTTCCAATTCAGGGAGACCCTTAAGCATTGTCTTCTTCATCATCACCTTTAACTTGTGATAGCTTATGTGCCCAAGGCATGCTTGCCACAGATCTACCATCTCATTCTTTCGAGTCTTATCTAAGCAGATTTTTCAGACATTACATAGATTGACTTTAAATGCTGCCTTTTCAGCACTGGCATCCCAATAATTTTTATCTCGTCATAAATCTTAACATCTTCTGAACCAAACACCACATATTTTCTTGACTTTGTTGTTTGCGACACTGAGAGTAGATTTTTTTTCATTCTAGGCATGTAATAAATGTTCTATAATCGTACCTCTTCGCAAATGTCTTCTTCAACTGCCAATGAAGCGGAAGCGTCCTATTCTTCTTTGCTATAATTTTCTTTTTCTGTCTAATCATTTGAGGTTGCAATATCACTCTCTGCTGTCTTTTTCTTGTACTAATAATCTGTTACAAAATATCCCTGCTTCCTACAATTGAAGCAAGCATTATCATGTTTCTTTGCCTTTTCAGATCGTGAGCCCTCTTCTCGCTCTTCCCTCCAATTTTCATTCTTGTTATTTGAATTTTTACTAAAAAGTGGCTTCCCTCTTCCCTTCCTTCTACTAGTGAAGAGTGCTTCTTCTTCACTCTTCATTGATCCCTTGACTATTTGTTTGGCTAATGCCTCTTAGTCCGCCAACAAATTTTCTAATTGTAAAAGAGGAGGTTGGGTAGGCCAACCTTGAATTGCAACAATAAAGCCTCTATATTCTAGTCTCAGACCATAAATAATAATTATTTTCATGCTTGATCAGATATTTTACATTCAGGATCTAATTTAGAGATTTCTTGGCAGGAGTTCATTCTCCAGGAGTTGCAGCCTCGTGCCATTCTTCTTTGAAAACAGTGTTACAAATGTGTCTCATGCTTTCTTCGGTGTTGATGCCTTCCTTATGTGCTCCAGCCTAAGAAGCATGAACACACTGACTTGGTAATGTGTCCGTGTGTCAGATACTAACACCCACACAACATGTGTTGGACATGCGTCCACACGTGTCCAATTAAAAAAATAATTTTTTTAAACTCGGACACGCATCGGACATGCAAAAAACTAGTTAGGTAAGTTTGAAATTTCTTCAGTTGATAACAAAAAAAAAGAAATTAGATAAAAAAAATTATACAGACACAACAAAAAATAATTCAAACCAAAAAAAGACAAAAAAACCATACAACAAAATAAAAAAATTATATATATATATATATATATACACACCATGACCATATCCTGTAATCCTTTGAGTTTGGTGTTTCTGTATCCATGTCGTGTTCCGTGTCCGTGTTCGTGTCAGTGTCTATGCTTCATAGGCTCCAGCATATCATCCTCAACTATGGTTTTTAGCACAAACATCGTCTTTCCCGCTCTAATTTTCTACTTCTACAGTGCTTCGACTTCATTTTCGAAGGTGGTGTAGGGTCACTTCCTCCAACAATTTCTCACAAGTCTTGGCCTTGGAGGTACAACTCCATACATGTCTACCATGTGTTATAATTCAGGGTATTGAGCTTCCTAATTCCACCAACCACTTGAATATCCGCCATAGTGACTTGATGAAATTTTCTCATAACTACTTTGGTTCCAGGCCAATAGCATCACAGTCTCAGACTACGATTTGCAAGAGCTCTCCCAGAACTAATGATTCTCTCACTTGAAGCGGTTTCAGGCCGTCAAATAGTAATACCAAATTGTATAGCAAAGAGGCTGAAATTACTCCTTGAAAATGTCTATGATACACTTTGCTTAAAAATAACTTGCACCAATAGTACTAGTCCACCCAATTACAAACTCTGTAAGAGCACAATACACGAGCACACACTCACAGCTTGCTCACTTTGTGCACACTAGCTAGAGTACTTACTTTCACTCACACTTTGAGCTCTCCATGAGCCTATTTATAGGAAATGTAAGGCGGTGGAATTATTGCCAACACATTGACTAGAAGCTTCTAACACTTCATTGCTTTCTAGGTGGTTCTTTTCCTTTTGCTATTAAAATAGTGATTGGAAAGTTTTAGTTACTTTTAGTTAATTGCAAGAAACTTCCAGCATGGTGGCTTCTAGAACTTGTGCTGATTTTTCATTTTTTATATAAAATTTATTCATTAAAATTTTTTCTCTCATTCCTACTCCCCAGCAAATGTACAAAATGGTCTTGCCACATGATTACCAAAGCCCAAAGTTATAAAAGTTTAACTTAGAGCATTTTGTTGCAATGACAAATTATAACCCTTTTAGTGGTATTGACTTGCAGGAATGTATACTCTAATAAGGTTTCGTGGTAAAAATGACATAGACGCAAGGTTGCATCATTACTCTACAGCAAATGAAGGATGGCATGCTACATTATATTATGTGGCAGCTAGGGTTCTTTTTGGAGTTGCATTGCTAGTTGTGCTATTGATCTATAAATGGCGAAGAAGACACTTATCAGAGTATGTGAACATTGAGAATTTTCTACAAGATAATAACCTTGCGCCCATAAGGTACTCATATAAAGAAATTAAAAGGATGACAAAAAATTTCAAGGTCAAGTTGGGCCAAGGTGGCTTCGGCTCCGTATACAGGGGCAAATTACGCAGTGGCCCTGATGTGGCAATAAAGATGTTAAAACAGTCCAAAGCTAATGGACAGGAATTTATCAATGAGGTGGCATCCATAGGAAGAATACATCATGTCAATGTAGTTCGACTGATCGGATTTTGTGTTGAAGGATCAAAGCGAGCTCTTGTCTATGAGTTCATGTCTAATGGCTCACTTGATAAATACATTTTCACCAAAGAAGGAGATATCTGGTTAAGTTATGAGAAAATATACGAGATATCTTTGGGAGTAGCTTATGGGATTTCGTATCTGCATGGCGGCTGTGACATGCAAATTCTACATTTTGATATCAAGCCTCATAATATTCTTCTTGATGAAAACTTCATTCCTAAGGTGTCAGATTTTGGATTAGCAAAATTGTATCCCATAGACCACAGCATTGTAACTTTGACTGATAAGCGAGGAACAATTGGATACATTGCTCCTGAATTGTTTTATAATAACCTTGGGGGAATCTCCTATAAAGCAGATGTCTATAGCTTTGGAATGTTATTGATGGAAATGGCAACTAGACGGAAGAATTTGAATCCAAAAGCTGAAAATTCGAGCCAATTATTTTTTCCAACTTGGGTTTATGATCAATTTATCAAAGGAAAAGATGAGTTGGATAATGGAATGGAAGATGAAAAAGGTGTAACAAAAAAGATGATCATGACTGCATTGTGGTGTATACAGCTCAAACCTTCTAATCGTCCTTCAATGAAGGGTGTGGTAGAAATGCTTGAAGGAGAACTTGAAGATCTAACAATGGCTCCAAAGCCTTTGCTATATCCAGATGAAACACCTGGTGTGGATGAAAGCTTGGATTATGAAGAAATCACATCAGATCACTCAACAAATACCACAAGTGAATTGAGTGAAACTACCCTTAGTAATGCCATAGTGGAGAGTAGCTAATCTAAGAAGATGAGATAATTGTGCTACAACAGCCAAGAATTTTCATTATTCGTATTGTGTAAAACAGTAAAATGTTTATTCATAAGGAATTTGGTTATTATTTGATATATAATATTATTGATTATTACACTGTGAGATGCTAATTTCTCCTCGTTAGTTTTTTAGTACTTATACCTAATTTTACGATCTTAAATTATAGTATTTGCTGTTTTGCATATTGCTTAAGTGTTGACGCATGAAATTTTTTTTCACTTACTCTTACTCTTCTCAACATTAGGATTGGTTAAAAAAAATAAAAATAAAAATTCTTTAGTTTACATGTAGTCCTTAAAAGTATCTTGACTGGCTTGGAGTCCCTTGTTTCCACAAAACATTCAACAGCACCTTAAGTGCCACTGTTCTTCAGTTTACATTTCTCGCCATTTACTTCAGACTTCAGAGACTACAATTTGGTTTTGACCACCGTATAGTAAAAACTTTATCCACGAGGCTCTGTGCTTCACCGAAGGCTGAAGAAATGTCAAACATGGTGGTGCAAGATACGAGGTCAGAGCTAAGGAGTGTTTGCAAGTCGTCAGCACAAATGGGGCAAGTGGAGAACTGATGTTGCGCATCAAGTGAGCAATCGAAGAAAGCGGTGTTATATAGCTTGCTTGCTTTGGATTTTCTTCAACCACAACTGAGGTTTAGCCAAAGGTTACAATGTGAAGTTTTAACACAAAAGGATCTGGAAAATCGGGATTTCCGCTACCCTGTGCATACACACTCACAAAATGAACGATGGTAGAAAAACATAATGTGAGCATCATCATCATAGTTGATTAGTACAAGCAGAATCAGAGAGGCACTAAGACCACAGCTATCTAATGGTAACTAAGTCCTGCCGTTCCGAAGGCTATAATTGCGAGAAGGCTATAATTGCGAGAATGAAAATGAAGGGAGTGACAAGGCTAAAATTAAATGACCATTGTTTGAAAGTACTTTTAGGGGAAGAAGTGGCATGACTACCTAGGGACAATATGTCCCTCCCTGTCACTCAAAACCAAGCTTTTTTGACCCCCCAAATTGGAGGGTCAAGGAAGAAATGAAAGCAACTTCCAAACAAGGAAGTGGCACAGTATCTTCCACTCCACTCCTCACCTTTTTCTTCCATTCCATTATTTGTTACTCCTTTCTATCATCTACTAAACTCCTAATCACAGCCTAGGCCTCACCTGTGAATATCTAAGTCTACCTGCTTTTTCTCCACTGCCCCCACCATAGTCAGAACAGCATCACCCTATCATATATCAGTATCACAAATAGTCCTTCCTATAGTTTACCCCATATATATGAACGATTATTTAATATCAATTGCAATGACTGACATATACCCTGTCCATTGGAGCAGTGCAAGAATATATGGAACTGGAGCCAGTTATTCAATATCTAGAACGCTTAAAATTTGAATTTTGCTCCAGCTCGATAAAATTAGCACCATCCTATACCTCATTTGATAATCAAGTAGCCCGGACTATGTCCAGTTGTTAACAAACCTCAATTGACCAATTCAGTACCAATTTCAGTTGCCATTAGTTCGGTGTGTTTTAGAACACAAGATAAAAGACTGCAAAAAATGGTCGAATTTGGATTACCAACAAATATATGGACAGAATACGTGGAAAATGGATTTGCACTCAATAAATAAGAATATTTGGAACTCATTGATATAGTACCAGACACAAACGCAAGTTCTAACTTGAGTCTGGCACATAAGCAACCTACAATATGAGAAGTTGGATGTCCAATTGGTAGCAACTCAAATTCCACTTTACACTGATTCATAATTCAAAAAGCAACTAAGGAAACAGAGATCACATATGTATCATCAGCACCAATGACTTCGAATTAAAAATGCGTGTCAACTATTACTAATAAACCAAAATAAGAACCTCATCAAGAAAAGAGGTAGGGCAATATTAGATGAGATAAAACCCAGTATTCCTGTAGCCAAAGATAATTGAAGACGCAAAGTTCAAAATTGTTTTGGCTTAAAGATACTAAAGCTTGTAACAAAAATTTATTTGATTAGCTCATAGCTTCCAAGCAAAAACACAACTCATCTGTTAATCGAGCACAAGCAGTACTCATCTTGTTCCCCTGAAAGTAGGCCTGCTCTTCCTGGTGCGAGCATTGGTATGAGTCCGCTGCCCTCGACAGGGCAAGCCATCGACGTGCCTGATCCCCCTGTAGCACTGAATGCTCACCAACCTCCCCACATCTCTCTCAACACATTTTTTCTGATAACAACAAAAAAATAATCACACATGTCAAACATTATTGAACCAACACAGCGATTCACAAGCTAATAACTAACAAGTGCCGAAGATTATTATAAGTACCAAATCATTCCCAATCAAGTACTTGGAGAGCAATTCACGGATGGAATACAATTCTCTTTTGCTTAGGTCCTTGACAAACTTGTTCTCAACACCAAGCTCACACACGATGTGGTGAGCTTTGGAACGGCCAATGCCATGGATATGCTGAAGAGCATACTCAAGGCGCTTGTTGTCCGGGATTTCCCCTCCAACACCACCTCCAATGTTTATATTTTGTACACGCACACCCCAAAGCTGCACAACGTCCAAAAAAAAAAGAAAGAAAGAAAGAAACAGAAAAAATGGTGAATTCGATTCCAACTTTTTGATTGCCGAGAAATTGAAAGACTCGCAATAAAAAACCCTAAGCAAAGTTAATAAAATTGAAACTACGGATGAAAAAAGAAATTCATAAAAGCTGATTTTGATTAGAGAGACGGCGTGGATATAAGTGAAATCTGACAATGAAAAAGTAAAATAAAAAAAAAAAGGTGGAGAAATAAGAAGCATAGGTGGAGGGAAACATACGGACAAGTTTTGATGAAGGCGGTGAGCAATATTAGAAGCAGAGCGGAGGGCGAACATGTTGGGGGTTGGTGAGAGACTGGCAGCGGCGGAGAAGAGCAAGAGTAGAGAAGTGGGAAGAGCAGTGAATAGAAAGAAACGAAGCAAAGAACGAACGGATCGAGTCAGTGGCTTGGAAGGAGGCGAGGCCCGCGGCGTTGAGGAAAGCGGTTGTCCAAGAGAGAAGGGGGGTGGTTTTCCAAAAGGGATGGATGGGCTTCAACTTCAATCTCAAGACTCTCAGAGTTTTTTTTTTGGTCCGGGGTAGAGTTTAAAATGGTCCATGGACAACTTGTAGTCCAATTTTTTTTGTTTTCTATGATAGTACTAGACTAGTGGAGTGGTGGTCCTTTTTTTTTTTTTGCTCTAGACAAGTTTCTTACTTAAAAATAAAAAATCCAAAGACAATTTAAACCAATTTTTTTTCGAAAAGGAAAAAAACTACTTTTTCCAACCTACTTTAAAACAATTTTTGAATATGTAACATATTATATATAAGGAGAAAGAAATAAAATTTTTAATATTCATAATGAGTAGATATATGTTCTAAAATATTTACAGGAACTTATGGACCAAAAACATAATATTATGAGATAAAACATAAGTAGGTTCAGTGTCCTATAACATGTTTTGATCGATTTTTTTATTTTGGTTTTGATCTTTTTTTTCTTTTTTTTTTTTGGGTTCACCTGAGGGCGGAAGCCCAGGTTTTGATCCTTATTATTTTAATTTTGGTCTCTATAAATATTTAACAATATACATTTACCATTTAAAAATATTTTGAAATTTTGGATTCGGTGCTTATAAATATTTTAAGAATATTCTTTTTAACCCATATCTATATCACCATTTATTAATATTTGGGTTAAATAATAAGGTCAAAAATAAACATTTTTTTGAAAAAAATGAATAAAAAAAATCATACAAACCAAAATAAAAATTTAGTATATCTAGTATGAAGAGTAAAAATATTTAAGCCATAAATATAGTTTGATTTTTATGCAACCATATAATGATGTGCAGTTTTAAATTACTAGCTAATAGAATTTTAAGAACGTGCCAAATCATGCAATAAATTGCTACTCATTCTGATAATTTACCATGATTTGATATTTTCTTAATTTTGTATCCACTCAATCCGGAGTGTCCCCCATTTGTTCCAAGTTCCAACCATTGCAAATATAGTTTAAGTTACTTTCTTCACTCCTATTCAAGCACCAAAGAGTCCAGCACATCTTAAATTTTTGCAGAAGGATTACTTGCCCATATGGGAAGTAAGTCCAGTTTACATAAGGGATAAAAAAATCTATCAACACGTATGCAGTACACCATAAACCATAATAAAGTGAAAAACACACATGAACAAAATTTCTTTTGAAACTTCAGTCACTCTTTTGTCCAAAAACTAGGTAAGAATCAGTAGATGAACCAAAATGAGTTGAGTAGCTCCTCCTGTAAGAAAACCCCCCAAACTGAGATCAGACTTAGTGGCATATTTGCAGCTAAATGTGAGACTAGATCACCATTCTCGTTATACGATGTCACGTACAGAATCCACCGCCATGTGGATCTCTTCTTTAGCTTTCTTCCCTTCAGCAATCTCACGTGGCTTTTCAAGCCAACTATAACCAGGCATCTTATGGACATTTCTCTACTTCATTGCGTTCCTTATAATCCCAACCTGTTACCAGTCACCATCAGCAGCATAAATATTTGATAGTGTTACAAAGCCACCAGGTCCTTTTAACTGTATTCTCATTATTTCATCAGCTATCATTTTAGCCAGGTCTCTTCTTCCATGGATATTGCACCCATTCAGAAAAGCTCCAGCAATTGACTCTCTGACTTGTATTGGCATGGCCTTGAGAAATCCATATGCTTCTATCGTCTTTCCTGAGCAACAGAAGAGGTCAACAAATAAGCATAATGGTGCAAGCTTGCCTCAGTCCCGTAACATTCTCTCATGAATCTGAAGATCTCTAAACCTTTTTGCGCTGATCCACTATGGCTGTATGCTGAAAGCAAACATTTAAAAGTGACTTCATTTGGCTGCAGTCAATAAACCATGCCACACTTCCCATAGCAGTCAATCATTGCAATAATCCAGGATACAACATTATTACATGGAATCTTGTCAAATACATTTTGAGCATCCCTTAAATTCCCACTCTTCGAATACATGTCAAGTAGAGCACTTGCAATGAAAACATTGACATCGAACCCCTTCCGTAATATATTATCCAAGAATTTCTCTTCCCCATCTTATAGAACCTGCTGATCCACAAGGGGAACCAGCACTTCAATGGTTACTTGATTGGGTTGAATCCTTGAATTTAACATCTCCCGAAACAACTTAAACCCTCCCATGTCTTTTTGATTTTGCATGAAGCCAGAGATTAATGAATTCCATGCAACCAAATCAGGAACAAACCCCTCTTTTTTCATTCTGTAAGAGGCAAAAGCCATGCTGCTATCTCTCAACCTTGCATACGCACAAATCATAGCATTTCACGTGAAATCATTCAGCTCTAATCCTTCCATCTTCATCCTCACAAACAACGCCAGTGCCTGCTTAATCTTCCCAGTGTTACCAAACCCACAAATCATCGAAGTCCACAAGGAGACATCTCTCTCGGGCATTCTATCAAACACTCGACAAGCATAAGAAACACCTCCACATTTAGCTTACATATCTTTCAAAGCATTGGCAACAGAGACAGTATCTTGAAAACCCATTTCACAAAACCATTGCATTAAGCTGCCTCCCCATGTTTACATCCGTCAATCCAACACCGGCCTTAAGAACAATGGGAAAAGTGAACTTATTGCCCAAGAGTGCCCAATCTCACTGCATCTAACGAAAGTACAAGAGTGCATCGTCATAGTACCCATTATATGCCAAACCCGGAACCATCCAATCGAATGCAAAAACATTTGGGTGTTCAATTTCAGGAAACAAAAGCCTTGCTGATTTCAGGACATTATAGTAACAGAAATTACGTATTGCGTTTGCCGGGAGTCGAACCCGGATCTATTGCTTGGAAGGCAATTATCCTAACCGTTGGACTACAAACGCTTGATGCAAGGAGCTTTCAAGTTGTATAGTATAACACTTCTCATGGTCCCGTAAATCACAGCACGGAGAAATATGTCCTTTCAAAACTTCTCTTCGTTTCGTCGGTGAATAAAGCTTTCCATCTTTAATGTCATATGTGGAATTGTGTACTCACTTACTTTCTCAAATATTTATACATCTTATTAAAAACATGTTACATGGACGAATCTACTTAGAGGTGACTGGGGCATGTACCCCTAACAAAATTTCAGAATTTATATAAGTGTATGAGTATATATTATTTTATTTTCATTATATTATTAAATTGATCCCATTTTAAGAAAAAAATTATAATAAATATTTTATTAGACTTACATATTTTTGTCTTAACTGTCTAAAATTTCTAGACCCATCATGTATACATATATGCGTCAAGCTTTTGCAAGGTGTGAGTACTTATTAGAGAAATTTCAGCGGTATATGTTACTTGCTTTCTAAAAGGAAAGAAGATATTGTGAACACATCCCGATATTTCAAATTTGACATCACTAGAACTTTGGTTCTTAAGATAAAAAAGGAGAACAAGTAACACTTTTTAAAATGTTAGGCAAATCATGAAACATATCCTAGCTAAAAGAATACTATTATTTATATTTGCTAGTCATAATGTGATAGCAAGTGTCTCCGATGTTGGAACTTTACGATGCCAAAGCAGGCAAAGCACAGTTTTCTTTCGGCGAAGAGTATGACTGTATGAGGGTAATAAGGTAAACGATGTCGCAAGGCAAACACCTAAGGTGTTGACATCGGTGAATGATTCAAGGCCTTTCTGTATGCATTCTTTCCAGCAGCTTCTTCTTTTATTATTTCGGCCTTTTGCATTCTATTTTATTCTCGCCCACGCTTTTTTCAGGTTCAACAACACAGTGCGTGACTTTTCTTCCCTTTCTTTACCTGTTTCAACGTCATGTTTGCATTTTTAAATAAAGTCCACAATGGCCAACTTGCTGGCTAATCCTTTTCACTAAAAATATATCAGAAAAAAGGTGCTATCAAGACCCGATAATTTATATTGCCTAACGGTGTATACTGTAACTGTAACCTACCTTCTTTCCCATACGTCTATTGATTATTTGAAGCTTATTTTCTAATAATCACGTGAGAGAAATGGTGAATTTAAATTGTTTTTAATGATCATAAAGTCAACTCAAGCACAGCTCAATTAAGTCGCATTTGCAATAATCTTTTGTTAAACAAGTCAGCTTAACTTAAGGAGTTGATTAAGCAATAAATGAACATGAATGTAATGTGTGAACTTAGGGGTTTGAACACTAAGGGTATGTTTGGTTGAGGGGTTAAATCGAGAGTAAATTTTCTATTTATGAATCTTATGTATGTTAAATTACAAACGAAACTCATCTATCAAAAATCATCCTCTATTTTATTCCCTAATCAAACACACCATAAGGTGCAATAATCAATTAAGTTGATTTATTTACTTTTTGATTATATCAGATCACTTGAGAGAGAGAAGTTTGAATTAAGTAATCTTTTCAAAATTTTCTTCACAGTACACTTAACAATGTTAAGTTTTTAATTGAAATTTGGTTTGGGGAATTAGTCACACATTACTTAGAATTGGGATGGAAGTGGGTTGCCAAAGCTATATATAGAAGTCTAAGTTCTCCATTTCAATTTGTACCAGTCAGAAACACTTTAAGCTTGTATCTGATTTTCTTCCTCTGTACTCTTGTTTTAGAGTGTTGTGAGGTGTAGTTCAAATATTTGCTTTGTGAGAGTGTGGGTATACTGGGGTGTGGTAAGAGAGAAGTCTGTGTGTTATAATAATTTTCACATAGTGAGATTCTCTGGTTGTCTTTTGACAGCAGTTGTGGTTTTTCTTCGGTTTTGGAGTTTTCCACGTTAAATTCTTGTGTTGTGGTTGTGTTCCTATTTTATTTCTCTGTTTATGGTGGTTCTCAAGGAGGAAAAGTGTCTTAGTTTCCCAACAATTAGTATCAAGAGCTTTGGTTCGGTGGGATTTATTCTTAGTATGCTCTGTGGTTGCAGCTTAGTCTGATCTTTCACATCAGAAAAAAATTTCTCCCTGGTGCTTGAGGATCATCCTTGCTTGCTATTGCTGGAAGGCGGTATGATATTGTCTGTTGCTGGAAGGCAGTGTGATACTGTGAGAGTGCGGTTTGGAAAGGTTCTGGCTAAAGAAAGACTTGGTATTTAATCCTGTCCATTGTGACCCACCTCTCTTTCCTAGGAACCCTCCTGGTGCACGGTTTACAGTTGATTTACACTATTCCAGTATACGGTTGCAACAATGTCAAGTTTTTCAAGTTCTGTGAAATATGATATAGAGAAATTTGATGGAAGAATCAATTTTGGCTTGTGGCAAATACAAGTCAAGGATGTGTTGATACAATCAGGTTTGCACAAGGCGTTGAAAGGAAAGATCGCTGATATGGATAATGAAAACTGGGAGAAACTAGATTTAAGAGCAGCAAGTGCAATTCATTTGTGTTTGGCTAAGAATGTTCTTGCAAATGTGCAAGGAATATCAACAGCCAAGGAACTTTGGGGGAAACTTGAAGGGTTATATCAGGCAAAGGGCATATCAAATCGGTTGTTATTGAAGGAACAGTTTCATAATCTGCGCATGGATGACAGCATGAAGATTTTCGACCATCTTAGTGCCATCAATGGTATTGTCTCTGAATTAGAGGCAATTGGAGTGAAGATTGATGATGAAGATAAGGCACTAAGGCTTATATTGTCTCTTCCGTCTTCCTATGGGCACATCAAGCATGTATTGATGTATGGGAAGAAAACTCTGAATTTCGAAGAAGTTGCCAGTAAAGTCATTGCTGAAGAAAGAAGAATGAAGAATGAGGGTAGCACTTCATCAAATTCACTGTTTGTAGCTAGAAGTGACAGTTATGGGAAAAAGAATAATGGAAAGAGTGTGACATGCTGGAAATGCGGAAAGCCTAGGCATGTAAAGAAAAATTGTCCAAGTGGCTCGGTGTTGGAGCGGGACTCTCAATCTGATGCTTGCAACATTGCTCTCCTAGAGGGAGAGGATGATCTTTACTACAAAGTAAGAAGTGTATCCTCATGTCATTACCGCGCTGCCATGGAAAAGGATAAGTTGTTGCTAGCGGATCCACAATTGCACATGGGTATTGATTGGCGTTGAGATGCAAGGTGTGTGGTAGAAGTTATGTCGATGGCTGAGAAACTTCCAGGAAAAGCCAATGTGGAAGTTGCACCATAACTTTTCAGCAAGGTTTCGACATGTGCCAAGGTGAAATTCTTGGAATTGTTTTATTCCAAGTGAGTGTACTTTTTATGGTGGAGTATGATAGTTCTTTGGACTATGATTGTTGGTATAGACAATGACAGCAAGAGATTGTCGGTATTGACAACAGAAGATGAAGGTGTGTTTATTTTAATCAAGGTGGAGATTGTTAAGTTTTTTATTGAAATTTGGTTTGGAGAATTAGTCCCACATTGCTTAGAATTGGGATGGAAGTGGGTTGCCAAGACTATATATAGAAGCCTAAGTTCTCCATTTCAATTTGCACCAGTCAGAAACACTTTAAGCTTGTATCTGATTTTCTTCCTCTGTACTCTTGTTTTAGAGTGTTGTGAGGTGTAGTTCAAATATTTGCTTTGTGAGAGTGTGTGTGTATTGGGGTGTGGTAAGAGAGAAGTCTGTGTGTTAAAATAATTTTCACATAATGAGATTCTCTGGTTGTCTTTTGACAACGACCGTGGTTTTTTTTTCCGGTTTTAGAGTTTTCCACGTTAAATTCTTGTGTTGTGGTTGTGTTCCTATTTTATTTATCTGTTTAGGGTGGTTCCCAAGGAAGGAAAGTGTCTTAGTTTCCCAACAAACAAATAGTTAGAATGTTTATCTAATTGTCTCTCAAAAATTTAGGAGATATTCATATAGTAATATATGATCTTTTAGTTAAAACATTCAGATATAATATTTTATATGCAGATTTATCTTTGAAGTACTGTCTCAACATTGAAAATAAATATATTTAAGTTATAAGGACCAGAGATTTGTTGGAAGCAATATAAAGATAATGAGATAGGTTTTAAGAGAATGGGTCAAGAAGTTTTATACTAGTTCAACTTCTATGAGAAGTCTACTTCAATCCTTATCAATGTTAATGAGAGTTTTACTAATTTCAAGTTTAGATATAGATGCTAAATCAAAAATACAAAGCTAGTGGCTGAGCAACTAAACTCTCTCTCAAAGACTAACTCAAGATTCTAATAAAAACGAAGACAAATTGCTAGATGATAAGCTCTTCCTTTTCACATAATATTCTCACAAGAAATATCACTCAAAGAATGCTCAACAATATGACTTTTTCAAATAAGTCTCAATAGTAGTTAATTTCAGCCTTTTTCGAACTAATATATAACCTATCATACGCTGTACACAGATTGCAACTAAACAACAGATTTTTTAATAGGAAAAGCGTTGGTATTTGGGAGGACGAAGGAAGCAAATTTTTCCTTTTTAAATCATAGTCCAAATAGATTAATTTTTATGCAAAGAAAGTCCAGCATGTTGTATCCTTAAGTGATGAAAAAATTTGACCATTCCTCAAGCCTTGATACAGTGATTTTGCTGCTCTCTTTGCTGTTGTGCTGGTTCATGACAAGAATTGCTGAGTGTGTTTTTATCTTCGAAGCATTGTTCTCATTTGTCTCTTCCATTTGTCTTGTTAAGCATACTTTCCTTTTCTTATATTTGAGATGTATGCGTTTCTTATTTCATAGGTTCTGCAATCTTTCATAAGATGCATTTTGCTTGTGTAGTATTGACTTTGTCTTTCTGGCAGTGTTGTCCGTGTCACTTTTACTTTCATTATGCAATCCATATTTTGACAATGAATCCAAAATATCTTCTCTTTGATTAGGAGACATCTACTGTTAGTGTAAAAACTACATTTGCATATTTGATCTAAAACATTAACAAACAAATTAAAATTGCTAATATCATTATGTTTGTTATCATTTAAAAGTTATTAAGCCAACACTTTTACTACTAATTTAATTGCAGTTCTATTTCTTTGTTTCATTCTAAAAAGTTTAGAAATTAAATTAGAGTGCGTACTATGCCGAGTAGTGAAATGGATATTATATTCAAGCCTATTTCTCTTATTTGGTTTCGCTGTCGTCTTGAATCTGCAATGTATGGCTATAGTCTATTTCGATCTCTTATGATTAATTAATTTTAAATTCCCATGAGCTACATACTACATGCTTATGCTTCTAATTTCTGTGATAATACAATTTGTGGGTTATATTTAATTAATTTGAATATCGAATTATAAATGTCCTGCAGATAAAATTATCGAATGGGGTCTAATTATATTGTTGAAAATACAATTAAATATTCAAGAATCAAGAGCAGTATTTAAATGATCGGTGTTGTTGCCCTTAGTATCATGAGGTCTCGATCCCAGGGATGTTGCTGACTTTCTTTGCTTGTACAGAACATACAGATTCCCAAATTAATTAAACACAAATAAAACAATTTGGCCAGTTGTGAAGTTTGTCTAATGCAAGAATTTTTGAAGAAGGGATTGGACGTGTAAGTCACGCATCATAATGTCAACATACGCACCTAACTATTTAATCTTTTCCTCGTAGAAAATTTTATAAGGAAAAATGAGACAAGGGGAAAAAGGATGTGATCAAAATTGAAATGAAATTTCCTGCAATAGTTTCGTGGAAATGGGGAAAATTATTAATGAATATATTTCTATGTATAAATTATACTTAAACTCATTCATAATTTTTATTTTCTCAATTATTTTAACTCCCAACCAAATCAGAGTGTATTGATTCTTAATCATAATGTAATTTATTGATGTATAGATCAATATTCTTACTTCTCATCACTTCAAAAATTATAAATCTTCTTTACAGTAACCTTCTAAAGTAACATATTTGCAATAATACTAGCTGTATTTCCCCGAGCCCCCTTTTCCATTTGTGAAGGTGCTGATGCTGGTGAAAAAAACTAAATGATTAATTTAACAGATGGACAGTGCAGACAAATCCTTAATTTCTATTAATTTCCTAATTCTGGTCTAACCCTGTTTGCAAAATAATGATGACATATATAATGACACGTACGATCCGTTTCAGTCCGAGGAACATATATCGATTAGTAATGTATCAAAATAATCCAGTATTTATTCATTACATATAAAGCCATTATGATTCTCAGTAGGGAATCAACAAAGGTCAGGGTTATTAATGAAATGGTAGTCAAGTCTAATGAGCCCACATCTAGCAGCCTCATGGATCTTTAAGCTGTGCATGTAAATTTTCTATCGTGATAATGGTTTGAACTTTGACTGCACATCAAATATCTTTGACAATATAAATATATATGCCTCACACATCTCTATTCACTACTTATCCTTTAAATAGCATCAGATTAGCAAATAATTAATGAGTCATGCATTGCATACATCATTGTCAAACTGTGAGATAATTGACAACTTTAAAAGGATTAATAATTCTACATGTCCCTATAATTTAGGTCAAATTTCAAAATACGTTTGTCACAACCAGGATCGCGATGGGGACGGCGAAAAAGAGAAATTTGTTGAAAATCATGGAGTCGCCACCAAGTTTATTTACATTTGGAAAAACGTTGGAAAAATCCATTTTTAAAAACAATGATCTTTGAAACCAGTTTAAGTTCGGGAGTCGGTTATGTATATGGAAGGGCAGGAATTTAACCCCGCACACCCCTAGTACACCTATCCTTGGATGGTACCATTAATTAATCGTGCAAATTATTAATAACCTTTGGAATATTTATTTTTCTATTTTTTACTTACAAGAAAATTACGAAGAAAATAAACTTTCTTTAAAAAGAAATTTTGGAGCATCAAACTGTCACGATTCAGATGTCCAAAATATTAAGTTAACAAGCCGTCACGACTAAATTAACATTTTTATTTAAATAGAAATATTTACAATTTAATAATTAGCTCAAATTAATATAATAAAAATAATAAAATATTTACAAACAAAATAAAATTATGAAAATCTAATTTTGAAAGAGAATTTTAGAATATTAAACTGTCACAGCTAAAATATTCTAAAATATAAAGTTAACAAACCGTCACGGTCAAATTAACTCTATTTTGAAAAGAGACTTTGAATATCAAGCCGTCGCAGCTAAAATATTCCAGGACACGTGATTAACAAGCCGTCACGGCTCAGTTAATTCAATTTATTAAAAAGAAATAATTAATTAACTGACTTTTTTTTTAAAAAAAAAATCTAAATACTTATTTTGAATTTAGAATGTATAACAACCATATTCAAACTAAATTGAACTCAAACAAATAACTCAAAAATTCAAGAAAAGCAATTACTAACGAAGACTTAAACTTGAATTCTAGACAAATAAAGCCAATAATTTAATTCAACAAAAAGGTTTTATTTAGTTTTTAGACAAAATTCAAATGTTAACAGGAACTAACAAAATTAATTCATAAGAAAAAAAACACTTTGATCAACATATATATGTATATATATATAATATAAGATAATTGAACTAAAAAGCAAAATTTATCTATAAACACAAACACAATTAGTTTAAATAAAACATATAAAATATAAAACAATTAAACTAAAAAACATAAACATAGAACAATTAAACTAAAAATCAAATCATAAACACAAACATAAATAAATTAAGCATAACACATAAATCTATAAAATAATTAAGTTGGACAAAATAAAATTACACAATTTAAACACATAAAATAAAAATAATTAAACTAAAAATGAAAATAGATCCATAAACACAAATACACAACCAATTCGAGTAAAACACATGAGCATATAAAATAATTAAATTAAAAAAATTATGCATTTGATTTAAGCAAAGCGTATGAATATAAAGTAGTTAAACTAAATAAAAATAAAATTAATTCATAAATATAAACATGCAATTAAACTTAACATATAAAAAAAAACTAAAAAAAAATAAAAAATAAAAGAGAACACATTACGAAAAAAAAAAGTATTTATTTTTGAATCAAATAAAACCCTTAGTTTATTTTAGATCAAAACCAAACCCAAACCCAGCAAATAAATTCAAGAACTAAGGTAAGAAAATAATTACTAACCTTACAAACACAACCCCAAACTCAAATTTAAAATCTAATCCAATAAAAAGAAACAAAACTAAATTAATAAAAATTAGAAAATAAATGAAATCCCCAATTCCCCTAATCGATCATCCTACCCACTCATTTACGCACCCACATGGCACACTCCCTCACTCTTACATGCTCATACACACGCACACACTCACGGGCTTACACAAACGCACGCACAACACTCTCTCTTTCTTTTCTTTTTTCATACAAACACAATTCTCTCTCTCTCCACATACACACATGATCACAAACAGAGAGAAAGAGAGGGAAAGCATGAGAGAGAAGAGAGGGTGAGGGGAAGAAGAACGGGAAAGCCGCGGACGGCGACACGGCAAGGGGGTTCTTCGCTGAGGAAAGAAACAGAGGCTGAGACCGGCGCATGCGCAGCCAACAGGGAGGGAGCGCGAGCTGCCGCTGAAGAGAGGGGAAGGCGGAGACGATCCACGTGGAAGTTCAGGCAAGGGGAGAGAGCGCGAGGCGGAAGAGGAGGCTGGCGGTGGTTTTTGGTTTGGGCCATGGCTGAGATCCCGATCATGGGGAAGAGGAATGGGGGGAGTGCGCGATGATGGTGCTCGGTGAAGAAGGAAGACTGCGCGGTTCGCGGTGCTGGCGGTGGGTGGCGCGATGATGGTCATCGCGCAAGGAGGAGCTCGGCCGGCCGAAGCCACGGTGGTGAAGGCGTTGGAGGCACTGGCGGAGTTTGGAACACCGATCTAATCATGGACAGGGGAGGCTGACTCCCCACTTCTTGTTTTTTCATTTTTTTCATCTCCTTAAAGAAATTCTGAATCTGTGAATGGTGGTGACTTTGATTTTTAGGTGATTTGATGATGATGATGATGCGACAGTGGAGAGGGGAAGATGATGGTTCAGGGGCAGTGGCTGAGGGAAGAAACGGCTAAGGGGGTAGGAGATTGTGGTAGTGGAGGCTTTGGGTGAGACCGTGTAGGGGAGTTGATGGTTGTTGATGATGATGATAGTATGGACACCGCGGTTGGAGGGTGTGTGGTGGTTATGGTGGTTGATGATGGAGGTTGACGCGGTGGCGATGGCGTTGGAGGAAAAGGAAAGGTCCGTCGCGGTGGGCCTTGTGGATGGCTATTGATGATGACGATGTGAAGATGGGAAGGAGGGGAGGAAGATGATGGAAGCTATGGTGGTAAGAAAAGGAAGAAGATGATGAAGCTGAAAAGAAGGGGGGCCGCAGCAGTGGAGCAAGGAGGCCGCGGCCCCTATGCTTTTTTTTTATTATTTGTTATGATGATGATATATACCTATATCTGCTTCTGATTCTTTTGTTCTTGCTGGGGCTGCTGCTAGATTTCACTTGTATTTTGCGGGATCCTCTTGGATTTGGTCTTTGTTTTTTTCTTTTGCTAGTTGGTGTATCCGTGTGTAATTCTGATCCTTTTGTTTTTTTTTTTTTGAATTTTTGCTTGCCGGTTTGAAAGTTCCCTCTGATGAATGCTCTCTTTTTTTGAAATTTTTTTTTTGGCTCATCTTGCTGATGATCTGCCCCTCCATATCTATATTGTTGTCTTCGGATCTTGCCAATTCTATCGAAAGAGGAATCAAAAATTCAAGGACATCATCATTGCCTGTTTTTGATTTTTCCTGCTTTCTCTTATCCCTATGCTTCACGAGCATCTTGGCTGGCAGGGACGAGAAGAGAGAAGAGCCCGTGACACTCTCTTAATTCCTTTTCCAATTTTATTGATTTTTTATTTTTTTTAGAAGTGAAAACGGGCTGAGACTAGTTGGACTCCCTTTTTCTTTTTGTACAAACTGAGCAACAAACTAAAAATGAGAAAAATGTAAACAAGAATGGGCTGAAGACAAAAACACAAATGAATCAAAACTAAGTTGGGTACCAAGCCAAAACAATTGGGCTGAAAATGTAAATGAGCTGAAGAGGATTTCTTCCAAATAAACAAGGACAAAAAGGGTCCTTTTTTTTTACTTATTGGGCCGAATAAAATCGGGTATTCACAACGTTTCTATAGCTTCAAATATTTTAAATAAGTTCCTATATTATATAAGATTTTTTAATTAAATCCCTATCATTATAAAAAATAAAATATTTCATGAATATTTAATTTGTATCACTCTTTTCACCCTCCAATAAAAATAAAATATTATATAAATATTCTATTTTTTATAAAGATAAAAACTTAATTGAAAAAATCACACATTATAAAAATTTATTTAAAAATTTTTAAACTATAAAAATTTAATTAAAAATTAATAAAAATTATATAAACTTGTAACATAATTATATCAGTTTAAAACCACTAAAACTTTGTGAACTTAAACTAACTGCACTTCACGCAGTATCAGGACAAAGTTATTAATTACGAAGAAGCTATAGTGGGCATACTTGCTGCTAATCTGCTATAATATTATTCAACACCCAAGCTAATTTAATTAAAGTAGGGGCGCCATGCCGCTATATCAATATAGTACCTAGGTAGCTTTCTGATGATTGTCACTTTATTATACACCCATCTAAAGTCTATATTTTTGTCCCTTTCACAGGCCTCGGCTATAGAATTATTTTATTTATTAAAATGCATATTCGTGAAGAAAAAAAAGGATATTCATTAACATATATAGAAATTGTGACGGCATATAACTGGAGTTATTGTGTCATGTTCATGTCATACTGAATTGTCTATACTGCAACCGAATATGTGTGGAGTCTTCGCTCTCATCTTTCTCTGTCCCTTTTCTTTTTTAGTTTTTTTGTTTTCTAATAGTTGCAATTACAAGAATGGCTCAAGGCTAAGAGAAAGGGTAAAATTCAACAGAAGAAAAACCATAAAATTAAGAAACAAAATAACGACGTACCTTGATCAATTAATAAGAATATGATATATGGTAGTATGAAATTTATTAGAAGATCTGGAGAAAAGATATTGAGATTCCTTTGGTGAGATTGAGATGTTATTGTGGTTACCTTATTGGGATTTTGCTGGAGTTCTCATATTAATCTAACATTAAACGTACAACCAAGAATAATATTAGCAACGTTCACCTGACGAATATCATTTCCTAACATGATGATTGATTTTATGTAAGCATTGTTGCTCTACCAATTTAAGTACATTTCAAGTACTGTTACTTACACGATTGTAAATGGTGGCACTTATAGTTTTGTTTTTTCCTGTCTTCCGAAAAAGAAGTTTCTATATAAATCTTCCTAAACTCAAAATAAACTTACATAAATGTACTATTTAGCAAAATGAAAAGCAAATCTGTATCCCAATAAAGTTATGCAATTCAAATTAGTAGACGGTCACCACGAGAGAATGGAAGTAAATTAAAGAAGCACCGAAAAAAAAAAGGTAATGTGTGAAGGAACCTCCATTTGTTTTTCTAGAGTGAGATAAATTTAAGTGCTCTTCGAGCTTGGAGATTTTTCTTACTTTAGGCTATAGTGTCACCCTTTAATCCTAAGTTTCTCTCTTATAAAATATATATATATATATATATAATAATTATTTTAATTTATATGGACAGCGTAATCGTACATGATAATAGATGCAAAATCATATACACGTTAATTTTTTCCGACTTCCGGTGAATATGAGATTCATGAGTTTCAAATTATCGTATTCATCCTTCACTACTCAACAAATTTTTTTCCAAATTAATTTGGCATTAAAAAACACCTTTTATTATTAGATACTTAAATTTTTCGGTAGTGTCGCAGTAGCAGATCTTATTCTTAGGCTTTACGGATTTGACTATTGTATCATGAAAGTGAGAGCTTGAAACTGAGAGGCGCTCACTTACCGCCTTGTGTGGCTAACTTGGCTTACAGCTCGGCTCCTGTCGGCACCTACGTACGCGGCTTTGGGCTGTGGCATTATTCTACAGGGAATGTCTAGCCAGGTTGCTGTCGGCTGCACAATTTGTCATAAACTCTGAACATTGATATATGGACGTCAAATACACTATGATTAGTCCATTACCAAGCAAACAATTACTAATAGCAGGTGAGAAATTATTAAGCAAAACAAACTAAAGGAGACAAATTATTAATGATATAGAAAATCATATAGTGTGTTTTTTTCTTCAACTGTTCAAATCTTGTTAATAATCAATTCTTTTTAATGATTTTAACAGCATTGAAATTGTCATTTTCCCTTAACCATAATGTTTTTTTCCTTTGTTTTTCCTTTTCCTCTTCCTTGACGTGGTTTCACACTCCTATGTTGGCCTTTTTTTCATAGATCATGGTTGCTGAAGTGATTGCTTCCGAACTCAAGAATACAAAACCCGTAACTTCACTTCGAAGTTCGAAGTAACGCCTTAGCCGAGAGGGTTGAACCAATGGCATGGAGCCAAGGTAGGGTGCATTAATTAGAGTGGATCCTTGACGGTGGGTGGCCAAGATAAATAAAAATATGAAAGTGAAAGGAAATTACCAAAAAGGAGTAGACGGCGGCTTAGCTCATCCATCACCTAACTTAGCCTCCTCACACGGCTATTGTGGAAAATACGAAATTAAAAGTATTGAACGAAACATTACTCCCACTCTGACTATTGCGGCCCTTGTTTCATTACATTACACCTATATCCCACCACTTTTATTCAAAGCCCGCAATTCTTCTTCTTGACTTGGCCACTCCCCACACCCTCTCATAACGTGATCTCCAAGCTTTATTTATTTATTTATTCTCTCTCTCTTTCTAACTCTATTCACCAATTTCTTGTATTATAAATAGCATGTCATTGCGCATATTTGCCCACACAACACACACCCTCATATAATCCTACTATATATTCATTCACTCACACAAAAAACCAAACACACTGCAAAACTCACCCATTTGCTCTCCTTCTTTCTCATTTTGTTGCGGTTATACACTTATACCATGGCTCGCTTTGCAACTTTGCTGGTTCTGTTCCTGGTTCTCTTTGCTTCCATGTGTTCGTGTTTAGAAGGAAGAAAGCTTCATCTCGGTGGAGAGAAGAAGCAGGGGAACGAGGTTAACCCTTCTTCAAGGGAAAGGTTGTTCTTCAGCTCCCTTCCCAAGGGCACCGTTCCGTCTTCCGCGCCAAGCAAGAAAGGACACGCCACGGAGGTTGATGAGAAGCTCATTGCGCGTCACCTCATAAGCACTGAACGAGTTCTTCTAACATCTGTTCCCAGCCCTGGTGCTGGCCATTGATTTCCTTCTATATTATTCTTTTTTTATTCTTTGTTATTATGAGATGAGAACACATTTTTTTATTTGTTCAATTTTGTGATGTTCTTAGAGTTTTTTTCTGTTGTATGGGTTAAGAGATTAGCAGCAATGATAGGGACCAGTGACAGTTGAACTGTATAAAGATAATAGTATATATGTCTCTGTTTTCCTCTGTTTTGGCCTTTTGGGATTATCGGCAATCCCTTTTAGAATATCATTACTGTGGTGAAAATAATATATACTTATAGTTACGATTTTGTATCTGTATATTCAACTTCTGTTTTGGTTTTAATATAGATAAGTTTCACAGCAACTTGCTGATAATCGAAATACTACCTTTGGCACCAGTGGGAACATGTTGGGTTTGCCCGTTTGGAGAAATGTTGGGCTGGAACTAAGAGCGTGAGAGGCCATTGACAATTTGATTTCAAATTAGAATATCAAAGACTAGAATCAGAATAAAAAATAAATAAATAAAATCCATTGTCAAACAATTAAGTGTGTACAAGCATTTTACTTGCTTGTGACTTGATGATAACATATCATTAGACCAGATAACCATAACACTATTAGTTCGAAACTTCGAATTGAATGTGAAGTTATCGTTTTCCTGTAGATAATTAATTATAATTTAAGTGTTTTGGATGTCAAAATTACTATTTACATGCTAGCCATAAAAATTGAGACAATTTCAACCCCCAATGCCCCACAGCCGGTGAGATGTAACTCATGGGGGGAAAATTGAACAATCTCGTTTTATATAATAATAGATATTCCTAGACCCTAGTAAAACTGTAGCATTACACCCTTTGAATCTTTTCCATGGTAAAACTCTTCTGAGTGAAAAGTTATTGAATGTGATGCCTTATTTATCTATCTATACCCGTTTTTGGAGGGTGAGGTAGGTGAGATACTGAGATCTTCAATTTTAACTAGAGTACAAACACAGGAGGAAAAAATGGCGTTGGATATGGTTCTGGTGAAGTGGTCTGCTACTTAGGTTGCATGTTGGCGAAACAAAAGCGCCAGAAAGACGGAAAACGCGTCCAATATATACAGCTTAACCTAATCGATCAGTACACAACTGTTTGTTTGTTACTTTTCATGGGATCACCGTCTTATGTCATTGGACTTTGATTTGCAGCTTGTGACCTTCACCTTGTATTTTTTAATTGGCATATTATTTAGAAAACATACATAAAGAAATAAACATATTAAGAAATGGATTGTGGACTTCATGTCACAACGGCAAACGTGTGAGCTGCTATTCATTGACTTTTTGAATTTTCTTTTTCTTTTTCTTTTTTTAATTTTCCTTCCCTTTTAATTCTCCAAAGTCCAAACGAAGTGTACTTTTCGATTTGAGGTTACGTGGTTGAATAAAAAAAAATTTGAGCTAACTAGAAAGTCATCAACGACGTATATTTCTCCAAGCACACAATGTGCATGCTACGAAATAATCAAGAAGGTTCATGCACGCTTTTTTCCCATTCTTCAATCCCTTTCAAGTCATGTGCTTTCAAAGGCGATCTAAAGTAAGATACGCATAGTCCAAGTGTAGTTAAGTTACGTCTTTGTATAATCTTCTTCAATTCCACAAGATAACCTATTCAGCTTTTTGATGTTGAGGGGTGGGGGGTTGAACATCGGATATTGAGTTCATTTTGGCTTCCTTCTTTGCTTCCCCAATTTCCTTGGACCCACCCACCAAGATCACAACATTCAGCACAGCATAGTCTCCTCGGAGGCTAAGAAGGAGAGTCCAATTATAATTGAGCACAGCGTAAAAGGCTCACACCCTAATATACATATGGGACACAACATAGAAACACATCAAATTTAAAAAATTATAGAACACAGAGATATATATACATTATATATATAATTTTTTATTTTATTGTATGATTTTTTATCTTTTTTTGTCTAAATTTTTTTTATTTTGTATAATTTTTTATTTAATTAATTATTTTTTTATGATCAACTTAAGAATTTTCAAAATAAAATAACCTAACATTACAAATCTAAATAAATAACTAGGGTTGATTTGGACTCATATTGATATTAAAAATTTGAAAAAAAATAAACCAACTAAGTATATCCGCGACGTGTCCAAACTGTGTCTACAGTGAATTAGAGCATTATTCAATCATGTCTAAGCTCAAAAAAATTATTTTTTAACTGAACATATATGGATGTATATCCAACACATATCGTGTGGGATGTTAGTATTTGATATGTGTTCGACGCATGCATACCAAGACAAGTTGCCCGGCCAAATTTGTCAAACCTTCGATTTGAAGTCTCAATCTTTGATTTATTTGAAGAACTAGTCATTTTATCCGGATGATATATGAGGAGATAATAAAAAATAGTTTATTGATTATTATAAAAAATAAATAATAATTTATTTATATATATTTTATAGAAAATTAAGTATATAGATTTATCTTAAAAGTAAGTTAATTATTAAATAATTAAATAAGTGGATAAAATATAAATGTATATTTTATATCTTATATTGAATATTATGTTTATAAAGTTGAAAATATCTTGATAGATAACTTATAACTAATAATAAAAAACTTATTTTATGAAAATTTTACACATTTTAAAAGTAGAAATTTTTGAATAAAGAAAGAGAATAAATAGATAATTTTACTATATTATGAGCCATTTATCGGATTATAATGAGTATCCATGAGAAAGGGGATATGTCCCACACCTCTAGTCACTGTTTAAAATTTTGTCTCCAATCCTCTTCCTCATCCCCCTTATGGGTCCCTATTTCCTATTTTCCATTTTTCATTTCTCGTTTTTCGTGGGGATTTTGAACCCTATGGTATTTAAGGATTTATTAACAAATTTTAAAAAGATAAAAATTTTAAAAATATTTTACAATTTAAAACATAAATGTCCATAATAACAAATACTATTAATGCAACATAATCTAGATTAAAATTAAAAATATACACAAAATATAAATATAATAAAAAAAATTAAAAATAGATATATTATCCATGTTCCTATCCCATTTAACACTTAACCCCCATATAGCATTCCTATGAAACCGAAATATGTGCTAATTGAATTCCTTTTCCTATTAAGTAACTCTTGTGAGTACCTGTTTTCAATTTTTTTTAATCATCCATAGTCATTTATATCTTTTTGATAAATTAAAATATTTAATTTAAAAATATAAAAATATATTTTCTAATTAATAAAAATAATATATAAATTTAATTTATATGATTTCAATTACATGTCTTTTCTTTGTACATCCTTTTAATAAATTAAAATATCAATTTTAAAATATATGTTATAATTAATGTGTAATAAATAGTAAAAAATTATTTATAATTCTAATTTATATAATATCAATTATTAGAGTAGAATATCAATTATAATTTTTTAATAAAAAATAATATAATTATTTATTTTTTAAAAATTAATAAATATTTAATATCATTATCAAAGAAGTATAAATTATAGAATTGATTTTTTTAAATATTTTAGTGTTAAAAAATTGAAGGTATTTTTTTTTCAAAAAAATTAGTATGAAAAAATTGTGAAATTGATAGATTAGAATGTTTAAGTTGTAAAAAATTGAATAGAATATAGTAATACATATAGATAGATAAGTTTTTTATTATGATTTTCAAAAATTCTACATTTAAAATTAAAAAATTTCTCTTAATTTCATCTTTGTTTAACATTTTGCCTCCATTCTTATGCACATCTTGGTCATGAGTCCCTATTTTTCATTTCACATAGAGATTTGAATCTCTATTGATATTCATGTGTTGATTAAAAAAATTTAAAAATGAAAAATTTTAAAAAATTTTGAACTTCAAAACATAAATATTTATAATAACAAATACTACTAATGTCACACAATTATAATAGGTTTGTTATCGTTAATACTATAATTATATATACAAAATTTTTATGGTATAATATATTGAATTATAATTTCATGTTTGCTATTTTTATTTTTTATATTGATTTTGCTAATAGTAGAGAGATATGAAGGTATGATTGAAAAAAATAATTGATAATTAGAAGGTAAATTAAATTCAAAAATGTACTTTAAGTGTTAAGATTATGAAAAAGGGTGGGGTATAATTTTTCTAGAAATAACACATGGAAGACTTTTTATGTAATGAGTTTTAAATATTAATATTATAGCAATTATTATCATATTTGATTAAGAATAAATTATTGTATTAGTATTATAATGTTTCTTAAATATTTGATTAAGAATAAATTTCTTATAAATTGAATTTTTTGAATTATTATTATATCAAAATCAATCAATTAGTCATTCGTTAACAATTTGACCTACCCATTATTTTAAAAATATTTTCTTTATAATTTTTTATATTCTTTTCATAATGTGAGGCTATTAATGGTTCTTAATTTAATTGTAGATCATAATTATATCAAAATGGGTTCTTTTTTAGTGTAAATTATAATATTTAATGATTGTAATATTTGATTCTTTAATGATTTTAATATCTAATTTTATTTCATATGAAAAATAATTAATAATTAATAATTAAATAATAAATTAAGTTTAAAAAAAAATTTAGACATAAAGATTGAGAAAAACAAGGACCTAAATTACTGTATGAATGATATGTAAAAGCTAAATTACTATATGAATGATATGTGTAATAGTTTTCATAAAATGAGTCAGAAATATTAGTATAATAAATTTATACAATCAATAAATTTTATATGAAGTCTTAATCATTAATAACTTTTAATTATAAATAAGATTCTGATAAATCTCTATCATTTTTTTAAAAATCTTCTCCAATTTTTTTAATTTTTTTCAACACTAACTTTTTTTTTCAAAATTTATTCAAATCTTTTAAAGTATAAAATTATCAATTTTTTAAAATTCATTCAAATCTTTCAAAATATAAAATTATCAAAATTATTTATAAGGGCTCAGAGGTTATTGAAGGTATAATTTTATAGTCATCACAGGTGATCCTAGGATTTTCATTTTCACCAGCATATATATATATATCAATTTTTTTATTAAATTGACATACTCTTGGTCTTCAAATCATTAAATTTGTCTATATATATAATCAAATAATGTCATCGCTAATGACATGAAAAAATATTCTATCTTTAAATAATTAAATTCATCCTAATCTTATTGTTAATAAAAAAGTAAATGATATAACCTAACGCATATATTTTACATTTTTTTTATAATTTATATACTTAATTTCATAAATTTAATATAATAGTATTCAAAAGAAAATCACCACCCGCATCAAATATAAAAATTTTAGATACGAAATTAATACTAAAATTATGAAATTATTTTATCAATATAATTCATGATAATTAAATATATTTGATTAAAGATATCACAATAATTAAATATATTTAATTTATGTAATACAGTCCTATTATTACATATGGATGATTATCAATAATATGCTAATAATATGTAATAATTACAATTTTATATTTTTTCAAAAAAATTAATGAATAATTTCTTAAAAAAAGTGGACCCTAAAACATTCTTATTATGACGTGTGTAAAATTTTCTTCAAATGATTCTGAAATATTAGTATTATAGATAGATTATAGATATAGATAATGCTAACTTTTGGTACTAAATAAAAGTAAAAAGTTAATTTTTATATATTATCTCAATATAAACAAGATTACTAACAATTCAATCATATATTACTATATTAGTAAATGTTATTGACTCAATCATTCATTGTCTTAAAAGTTTTACAAATAAAAGTATATTGTCAAGTGATTATAAAGCCTTTTTATTTTGATAATACATCAAAATTAATTTCAAAATTGATGAAAGTTAGTTTATATCGTGGATGCTCATCCTATTTCTATTTTGAGGATTTTTCTTATTTCACTATCACTAAAGAAAGTAGAGGAAATGCTAATTAAGAATTAATTAATTAACAATTAGTTTATGAAGAATTTTCGTCTTATCTTGAGATTTTCATAATTATTATTATTTTGGCCATGTATTAAGTTATTTAACTTCATCCATTCCTTCTGTGAGAATCATAAATTTATGTTATACCCGAGTAATATAACCAGCATTTTGTATAGAATATATAATGATGATTTGATTAAATATAGTGGTAGAATGTGCCTGTTTATTCAAAGATTATCAATAATAGCACATCATTTTGATATTTATTTTCTGGCAAGAATTATGGACATATAATATTTTCCTAAATTAAAAAAATTCTACATATGATATGATTATAGTTTGATTTTTCTCAATTGAGAATCCTAGAAAAATTGCAATTTGCAATAAAAGAGCAAAACAATGCTTTTAGTTATAAATAACCTGACTTGTGTTGTGCTATCATATTTAGTCTCGTAAGAAATAGCAGTCTTGTCCGTTCAAGTGGCTTGTGGGTACAATGTTAATATCTCACAATGATTTGATTATAAAATAAAAGAAATGTTATTTATATTCACCATTTGTGGGACATTATGCCAACACAATTCTATTTATCATTAGATGAAATATAGACTTCACTTAGTTTAGGATTCATATCTCATCAAATAATAAATAAAGGTTTGTTAACACGATGTTTTATACTATGTAAATATAAATAACACTATTTTAAAATATATGCGATTTTGATATTATATGTGCAATGCATAGATTTGAGTAAACACTGCTTCTTGACTGGAAAAATGTTAACGTTATTATGCCGTTTATAGGGATGAAGCCAGCTATTTTTAAGACTGATAGTGTAAATTTTTTTCACACAATCATTCAATCATATATTATCACATAAGTCATGATAATTGACTTTTATACCCACTACTTAAAATGTTATCTAAACTAAATGTTCAAAATTAAACTCTTTTTAGAATGATAAAGGTTAATATGTTCTAGACAGAATTTATATTTTCATCAATTCTTAATTATTCACAATCTAAACTAGTTTTAGATATTTTGCTATATCGAACTCATAATATTTCAGCTTATTATTTAATTTGGCTTTTACTTACCTAAATTTATTAGATAATTTTTCCTATTTAATAGTGTGTGTGTATATATATATATGTATATATATAATTCAACGTTAAAATCCACCAAAAAAATAAAAAATTCAACATTAAAGAACTTATGTTATAAAAAAATTAAATTGCTTATTATTGGCGATTAATATATAATTATGCTATCGAAAGAATAAGTTTTGTAGTTTACTCACATAATTCATAATTTAATGCACTACAACTACAAGTATAAAACATTTTTTTTATTATTATCCAAGCAAATCTTCTTATAGATGTGACTTCTGCAATAGTGAGAAAAGAATCAAGTTTATTGTAGTAATAATATGTAGTTAGATGGTTATATAAAAATATTTTAAATTGTAGTACATCAAAATTTAACTTATTTATAATTAGTTTGTATATTTATACAATTGATAATATATTGTAATAGTTATAAGAGTTGATGCACTGATAGTGCAAAACAGTTTTACACTGTCATCCAATCAAAATATTTTGTTTATATGACTTTTTAAGTAGTGGATATAAAAGTCAATTATCATAATTTATGTGGTTATACATAATTAGATGACTATATAAAAAAATTTTACACTGTCAGTGCATAGTAATTAAATCCTAATTGTAATTGTAAAACATTCACCCAATTAAGGTGCTCTGTTCTTATATTTGCTCGATGGCCATGAAAATGAATACATAGAGGACCAAACATTAAAATCAATATTGTAATTGTTACCTGAAAAAATAAAGTATCATTATTATGTATACAACTATGTGTAAATTTTTTAATTTGTTGATGTCTGAGTGAGAAATAAAAATTACACACGTATTTTTGAAGTTTTCAAGGCTTCGGGGCATAGCGTCTCCGTCCGTGCCGTTTCTGACTTGATGATCAAAACATTTATACATGGGAAAGGTGATGATATGAAGTTTTTCTTGGGTACAGGAAGATATAAAGTTAAAGAAACGTGATTGCCCACGAGTTGCAAATGTGAATTTGCTCCTTTTGAACCAACACAAGGGCTCCACGAAACCGCCATGCAATTGGAAAATGCTGAACATAAAAATCCGATTGTCCACCATGTGTTTGTGGTCGTGTCGACCCAACACAATAGAAGTCCACCTCGACCTTTAATTAATTGGACTAAACCAACAAATAAATTCGAAAAAAAAAGGCTATCCATTGAACCGAACAATAGAAAACGAAACGGGAATAATAATAATAATAATAATAACAACTATTTCAATGCGTGGAAACGTTACATATTTATATTTTTCACATCAAAAAGGAATTTTCTAATACATCTCAAGCTAGAAATAATACAATAGCACGTAGCTTTAAACAATTAATCAACGTGGCCACATGTCTGTTGTTTGCCTTATCCTGTTTAATTAGTACGAACAAAAACTTTTCAGTTAAAAAGCTCTCATCGCTAGACAAGTGAGAACAAAAATTATATTGCTAGGAAACTTCTTATCTTAGGGCCATGCAAATTAAATGAATTCATACGAGCTTCGGAAATGGGTATAATCAATGAGAAGTCAAGTGGGTCAATTCAGAGAAGATACCTAACCAAGATATATGCAATGTGAATGGGTTTATTGCGAGTCTTTGATTAGGACCCAAAGTTGGACCAAACCAGTACCCTGTGTAAGTTTAATTTCAGGATGTTTATGTGAAACCAGAACACGTCTGCGCGGGTAAGCACACCATGTTTCACATTCGTACCGTTATCACGGTGTTGTGTAATCGTCCAATGTGTTGTGCAATGCGGTCGATCTCTCATTGCGTTTGATTTTTCTAACCTTTGTCGTCATCTTGAACTAGAAATGCAGGATGGAACATAACTTTAGGAACAGGAACAGATAAGGGAACACCACTATGCATTGCAATAAGTTAAAAATAATGGGGTCCCACCCAAAAATAAGATAATCACAAGATTAAAGGGGTTAAAAGAGCTCTTGCTTTTCAAAAATTATCATCTTTTCCCTTTTGAAAAAAGAAAGAAAGAAAAAGTTCATTTCAACAATTTTACAAAATATACAAAGACCTAAGGGTAGTACTACTATATACCTAGTGTTGCTGGGTAAATCTGATATTTTTCTGGAGTTTTCTTTTTCTCTTAGTTTTTTCAGGATTACTCTACAAATTCCCTTTTTTCTCTAAAATCAAACTCACAAATATACTGTTAGTGGATTCAACTCCTTTTGCACTAGGTCCATACTATGCAATGTAAATAGAGATATCAGTGACAAGGCTTCAATTTTAAAAAATCAGGTGTATGTGTAGTAACTATCAGAAGTTAGGGAATAATTAAGGACTATTATATAGAGTAAATTAGCACACGCATGGTGAATGCTATGTGTACATACATATACATCATCCCTTTTTATTTTGAAAGTTCTCATTTCGTTAACTCGATTATGGCGTCAGATACATCCACTTGAGCAAGAATTTTACAAGAAAAATGCGAGCATGCCCTCAACCCATGCAAAAGAGTTGTATGAAACTACTCTGCAATTTTACATGATCACCCGAAAATGAGAATATAATCGTCCATATATATTATACTAGCAATAGTCTTAGTAGTTTGTAAATAATAGCTTGCAACTTCTAAATGCGTACAGTAAATTTTTTGACAACAACTTCCGTTAGACAAATTAATGTGTTCGCAGTGACCAATACGTCTCTTGCAATTCAAATGCCTTGCGTGATAAGAAAAAAATATAATAATAAAAAAAATCTTCCACGGCTTTTTCACAAATTTCTCCAAAACGCAGCACAGCAATAGGTCATCATCTCTAACTTTAGAAGCCCTGTGTAGCATACCAGCAGTAGAAGACTCATCAATCACAACCTTTGTTCCCAATCAGAAGTGACTATTGATACACCTTTGGTACATGGCTGGTATTTTCTAACCCCTTTCCGTGTTAGTTCAGCTTAGTGGGAAAGACATACTGACAGAAAATTTTGAATTCGTGGGGGCTAAACGATCGCAAAATATATCCTTTCCAGGATCCATGATTATCCTGTCCCATACTTTTTCTTTGTTTGACTTTCTCCCCCATCCTGACTATCTCAATTCAAGGTTATTAGTCATTAACATTTACGTAACACCAATCAGTCTTATAAAACATCAATTCCGATCCCCTTCCTCTGAATCATGAGAGAAAACTCCACAGTGAATTAAGTTCATCAAAGATCTTACACCTATGAGTCACACTTGCTATTTTAGCCTTATCTATACGCTATAAACTTACTGACTGACTAAAGCAATTCACATCGCAATCCACTAAGTTGTAGCTAGAAAAGATGTGGAAATGCATACATACCAATGAGAATACATGTGTATACCCACTACAATTATAATTACGTCAATCTATATACAACTTGAGCAAGACCTCATCACCTGCTAATTAACTTTCTAAAGATATATGTACGATCAATTACTTTCTAAACTTCACTCTAATAACACAGGATGTGTACACATTTGGGATTAACAGCTATAATTGGCACTAGTACACCACCAAAGTCAAGACACATGCTTATCCTTTGCTTGACATAATCGCAAAGCAAAATCCAAGAAAAAGTGCTGCCTATTGAAATCTTTTCCTTCCCCAAATTAAGGTCTTCAATCACAAAATCGTACTAATATATTAAATTAAAAATCGTCAACTTGAAGCTTCACTTAATCAAATACTACATTTTCTCTTCTTTTCGGGAGGTGCCAAAGTTATTTCTCAAATCTCAAAGCAAACGTGTAGCCGAAAGTACGAACTTAGTCTCATCTATAAATACAATATCCTTGTTTGATCACAGTCTTAACTATTCCTGAACCAAAGAACTCCTGTCCATTTAATTAATTTGTTCAACACCAATACATCATGGCTAACTTGGGTGCCAAACTTCCCTCTATCTGTTGTCTCATAATCTTAGTACTGCTACTGGGAGAACGGGTTTCAGCAACTCGACCAAAGTTTCTTTCTGTCGAGCAAGTGGACAACGGAAGAGGAGCCACGATGCAAATGGCGGAGAAGATGTCAGAAACGGGTTCATCAAGTAAAGCAGCGTTACTTCTTCTTGCAAAGGGCCATATCCCGCCTTCAGGACCAAGCCATAGAGGCCATAGCGCACCACATTTTGAAGGCCATTTTAATAATAGAAGCCCTTGAAATCCATGGGACATAGCTTGTGTGCAATAGTAATGTATGCATGCCAAACCTGAACTTGGACATTGGTACACATGTTTTCATCACAAATTATTATTACCTTATATATATATGCTTGTTTTATATATGTACAGCTCTCTCTCTCTCTCTCTCTCTAGATATATATGTATATATATTCTGATTTGTAAATTTTGGATCAATATTTATTAAGAATAAATAGGGGGAAAAAAGATAGGAGATATATTTTCTATCTTTCCTCATTCTGTGGTTAGGCCATGAATTGACGACATCAAAGTCAACCTATATGCATAATATATTTTTGCAACTATACATTCTTTTATTTAATTTCAGTGAAATGACTGTTTTTGTATTTTACATTAGTCAATCAGCCAAACGTGATGAGTTCAAGAGGATCTCAGATTATCAACAGTCCAATTACAAAATATAATGTTCTGAGCCCAACCCCATGGCCTTAGCATGTAGGCTGAGAAAAATAAACATAGGTGAAGTTGAATAAAATGTTACTCCACAAGCAGTTGGCCTATTAGCTCAGTTGGTTAGAGCGTCGTGCTAATAACGCGAAGGTCGCAGGTTCGAAACCTGCATGGGCCATGGGCTTCATTTTATTTTTTTCATGCCTTAAAATGCCAACAATTGTAAAGAGAGGAGGGCTTGGAGATGAGATATGAACATGGGATGTTGGGCGCAGGTTGCATACTGACAACGATAAATCATTAAAATATTAAATTTATCTTGTACTCGATTTGACCCCCAATATTTAATAGACCTGCGTTGGGCTTATCACTTTCAGAATCTTCTTCAGAAAGTACTGAAGTTAATTATTTCATAATTAAGTATATTCGCTTGTTTATTTGGCTAATTATCCCTTAAACTAAGATATCAAAATTGCTACTATTTCAATTGACTCAATTCCCTCAAAACAAAATCTTGATAGCAGCTGCACCATTGAAAAAAATAGTGACATAGGAGGAGGAACTTCCACTTTCACCCTTGCATGTTTTGCATTGCCAGTTTAGAAGGGCTGTCAGTGTCAGTCATTGCTGTGAGGAAAACAAGGGCTGTCACTCTTGGAGAGAGTGATAACTCTCCTCTACTTGCTGACACTGACAGTGGTTGTTGTCAATTGTTGAGTATAAAGCTCTGCCACAGCAATTTGATGGGGATGATGGAATAGGTGTTACTGTGTTCTTGATGGTCGCCCGTTGAATCAGAGAAAACAAGCAACTGTGACCCTTCAAATATGCCAGACCATTATCCTTTTCCACTCACCATAACCACACCAACTGTGTGGTTATATAGCTGTTAGCCTTGGTTTTTAGTTTATTGATTGATACAAAGGTTTGTCACTGAACTCCTACGGTTTAGAATTTAGTTAATAAACAGTGTGAGTTAGTATGTCTGGGACCATAACCTAAGCTTATTTTGGTTTCTTTGATCATCGGCTTTGTCTGTCTAGTTGAGAAATCACTAAAAATCAAACTCATAGTAAGACTATTACACAGTTTATTTACACCAGGTTGCAAACATAGCTACCTGTGATGTGTTTGGTTAGGAATAAAAATAAGATGAAATTTTTTCATGGATGAACTTTGTGTGCATAGTCTAAGCATTTCTTGATATCCTACCTTACATTTTGATCAAAGAGACTCTGGAATTTGGGGAGAGTTAGAACAACTGCATCGTTTTGATTCAGGGGTGATATTTTCCAAACAAAAAGTCAAGTTATTCCTTCTTGAGTTTAACACTAATTATGCCTTAACGGAATCCTTATTTGAAATTATTTATCGTAAGATACTTTATTATAAACAAGTTGACTCTCTAGCCCAAGAATCTCAAACATCAACCAAATTAAGCCACCTAGAAATTGAAACCAAGGAGGTTGTTGGTTTTTACTTAGTAAAGTTGTTGTCATAGAGTTCAACTTTACCAAAACGTAATTGATGAACTGTTTAGTACTTAGCTAGTTCAAAGGGTTTGATATCAGGAGTGCAGTTCAAGCTATGAATAAACTAGTCTTTGCAAAAATTATTACCATTAGCATTTTGTCAAAAGAGGAAAGTTTTTCACAAATTTGGTAATGCTATAAAAAATAAGACAAGTGTTATTTCAACAATCAAAAGTAGATGTTCAATTGAAATATTTACTCCATCATCATTCGATGTGACGGTAATCCTCACTTTTTTTACTAAGTTATTACATTCAATAATAATAAAATAGGTGTCTCAATTGAACACTCACTTTTAGATGTTGAAATAACAATCGTTAAAAAAAAATAATGAATTGTTGGACCCGAATTTTATAAATTTTTCCAGCTATACTATATATATATATATATATATATATATATATATATATATATATATATATATATATATATATATATATATATATATATATATATAGCCTATTACACTGATTGCATCACTCTATACAAGTAAAATAGAGGAACATTTGACTTTTAACTAAAGGAACCTATGAACTTAACTAGTCCATTTAAACTTTTATTTTCATTTTATATCTTTCATAAAATTAATATCATTTCTCATATTTCTTGTGTAACACCCTAATAATTTCATATTATACCTAAGTCATAATATGGCTTGTTATTAGATGTTATGCATGCTCTTGTAGATTGTTTTAAATTAGATCAAATAAAATTATCATGAAATTTTAGGGTTTGTTTGGAACTGTTTTGTGTTTTTTGTTTTATAAGATTGTTCTACAAAACAATTTTAAATTCAATTTTCAAAAAGAATAAAACAAGAAAATTTGTTTGGATAATTTTTTAAAAAAACAACTTTCAAAATGATGTCACCACCCGACTTGGATCGTGACCGGTACGTGAAGAGTCTCATCTCCACATAAGCTTCGTGACGTCGAGTCTCTTTATATTCATAAAATATATGATATACTACTTAAAATATAATCTTTCTTATAAATTATTATCATTTTCTCTAATTAAAACATAATATTTAAATTCCTAAAACCTGAGGTATAATCATGGTCATAAACTGAAAATCAATTTAAATTCTTGAACACTGCAACATTAATACATTTTTAATTCACTACATAAATCCTTAGGCATAGTCTACATTTCAAAATACATACTTGAACTTTGAAAACATATAGGGAAATATATAATCACTGAAAATAAATACAGTATCTCAAAATAAATGCATGACTTGGATCTGCTTGCACATCTACAGGAGCCCTCTAAAACAAATAGAAACCTAAATTAAGCCTTATAACAATGTAAAGCTCACCAAAGGATCACTGCGGATACTGGATCGATGAAGAAACTAGATCTGCACCTGCAACTATGAGAGAAAGGTAGAGGATGAGTCAATGAACTCAGTGAATGAGCTCTCACCTATCACCCACATGGGACAACCAAGGAATATACCATATATAATGTACATGGAACAATCATAAACAATTTGATATTCATATGCATAATCTCATAGAAAATATATCTTTGTATTCATAAATTCATAAGAAAACATCTCTAAGTTCTTGCTCCAACAAGAAAATCATTTCTCATATATATAATATCTCTTAAATCAAATATTCTCAGGAAAATGTCAATAATCTCTGAAAATATAATTAACAGTATTCTAATAGAGAAAAATGGATATTTGTCCAGTTATGCATGTCAACCATGACATAACCAATCCACTATGGGTGCCAGACACGGGCTCCACCCTCAACCCATATTGGGTGCTAGACACAGGCTCCACCCTCAAGACTTTGTTCCTTCCTCCCAGACATGGGCACGGGGAAGAACATGTATTTTCTATTCTGTGAGATTGCCCCTAAGGACAACTTGGTACCAAGGCTAACGATCATTTCTCCCAGCCGTTAACTTTGTCTGTTTCTCTATAGCTACCGTTTAAAATAGTTCGTACTTAGTTCATATAATATGAAAGCTCTTAAAGCACTGAAACTTTGTATATATTCTAATTTGGGTATCAAAAATCTTTTATACATAATTACTCTCATTCCTTGAAATCATAAAATCTCTAATATATATAAAAAACATCTCTACTTGATATTCTTGCCAAGATGTTTTAATTGATATTCTAAAGTCACATTTCAAAATCTCTAATCTTGAAGTATAAATATGTCATAACTCTTGCTCACATTTCTCTAACATATGTAATTATCTTAACTGAACATTTCAAAAAAAAAAAAAATTGAAATCTAAATCTTAAAAACACAATAATGTCCTAAACTCATAAAACATATTTGATAAAAAACAACTAGATAAAATCATATATTCTTCCAATAATCATTTCATTAGAATATAAAACATTTTCCATACATACAACATAACAATCATGTTCCCATGGTTTTGCAAAACTCATTCTTTTATGCTATAATCATAAATCATAATTTTTCTATGTTGACATAATCGTTTGAAATCATATTTTATACTTTTTCTCATCTCAAATTTTATTTTTCATAAATATCATGCATCAAACATAGTCATAATGGCTAAATAAGGCCATGAGTTTGAACCCACTCACCGTTTGAAGCTGGGATTATATGGGTATCACTAATTTGACCTAGAGAATTTGGAATGACACCAACAACTACCATAGAGTGATCATAAACTCTAAATTAATCTCTAACAATCTCTAGAAAGCTATATTCTAACTCTAATAACATTGAGGGAACACTCTCACTTCATAACAATGAGAGAAATAACAAAACCCAATCCAAGAGGAATAGAGAGAAAGAAGACATAATTTAACAAAATATACATACCTTGATGATTGGAAATGATGGAATAGAGTAGATTTGAGAGAAGGAAGGAAAATGAGGGTTTGGGGGTGAAAAGCTTCGGTTTTTGCCAAGGGAACCCAAAGGGAAGGGTTTATATAGGGGTATTAGGTCATTAACTCAAAACTGTATCATTTTGCACTGTGCTGACATCAGATATGTTCGCTGTAGCGAACATGGAGAAGCAGCAACTCGTTGCAGCAAGCCTCGTGGCCTGCCTGCTTGTTGCAGTGAGCATAACTCATCTGACAAGAAGGTCATTTCGCAATTATGCAAAGAACAAAGACACCCAAATTAAAGTGCTTTGGCATCTAAGTTACCTCAGCATTCACCCAAAGTTAATGTCCCCATTTATTTTACTCTCCATTAACTTTAAAACATAAATGTTAATAAGGAAATACTCCCCATTTGGATTCAAATAAAATATCACAAAAATCAAAATCCCCACCAATCAAAAAGCCAATTTTGGGTTTTAGTTCAAATCCAAGAATCCTTGCGATTTTACAAACTTGTGGACTAAAAACAAAACGTTTAAAGATTTCATAAAATCCATTAAAAATCACTTTTTAACTTATTTTCCTTTTGGGAACAATTACCGGGACTTTTGATCCCAAGAATGTGACTCTAACATATAGCCCTCCAAGGAGGTGTAAGGTCCAGACTTAACGAAATTCAGGACCCGGCAATATGGGTGAGTCTCGGTGGATCCTAAGGCCATACAAAACTCGTTTACTGACACGTGTACCTAAGGTATTACAAATGGATAAAACAAAAAATTGTTTGGCAATTTATGAAGATCATAACAATAAAGATCAACACAACAACAACCACAAAAAAGATCAACAAAGAACAACATTGAGATCAACTTAGAACTTGGTATCAATTTACAAATAACAACAAATATCAACATAGCAACCACATCAGTGAGAGGAGGGAGGCCCAGAGAGAGAAAGAGAGAAGCATGACTGGGCTTGGTCATGGGGTCTGGGTCGCAGTAGATCTGGCTTGCAGGGGCTTGGTAGCGGCAGATTTGGATCCCATTCTCTTGGTCACCGAGGCATGGTCGCACGTAGAGGCTGGGTCATGGAGGTTGGCCGAGGCTTGTTCTCACGGAGCTTGACCAAGGCTTGTTCGCGAGGAGCTTGGCCGGGGCTTGGTCGCGCGGAGTTTGGCCCGGGCTTGGTAGCCAGAGCTTGGTCGCACAGAGCTTGGCCGGGGCTTGGTCACCGGAGCTTGGTTGACGAACGGGGAGCACGAAGATGGATGGAGGAGTTGCGCTGGAGGAGTTCGGAGGGGCTTATTGTGTGAGTGAAGAAGTGAAGATCAATAAAATTGTTTTTGAAAATATCCAAAATCAATTTTTGGTTTTTGTTTTAAAAACTCATTTTGTGTTTTTCAGTTTTTGAAATAAACATGAAAAAAAAATAGCTGTCAAACAGATTTCTTACTCTTTTATTTTTTAAATTAAAAAATTGTTTTTTAAAACTGTTGCCAAACAACCCCTTACTTTTTCCTTGAAAGAACCCCATGAGTCTTAACAATTGAAATAAACACATAATCTAAAAAGCACAAAAAGTGAAAATATAAATACTAATTTTATTAAACTATAGTTGAATACAAATTTATTCCTTTTCAAATGTTTACAAGGGTAACATAGTATAATAATACTATAAATTGAAAAAAAAAAGGACAAGAGCCGTTAGTAATGTCGTCCATGCCATGGGCCCACCACCACACCCCCTATTACTAGCATTGCTTCCCCGGTTAGTGACTATTGAGGCTTCAGAAATGCTAGACGCCTCCGAGTCAACTTCCCAGTTCTGTGCAGGGTCATAGGGCCCTTCTGAAGGGTCTTCCTCAAAAATATAATCCATTGGATTATATTGAGCTAGGGGTTCCACTTCCAACGGCTCCTTATGAAGGATGTAGGCCTGTTGAATTTGAATCTCGTCGAAAGGATCACTTGGGACAGAAGCCTGGTGTAAAACTGAAATAGCAAAATGTCTATCGACAAACACATAAGCCCTAATAGTTGCCCTTGCCACAAAAACAAATGAATTAAGCATGGGATTGTAGTGAGAATCAAAGCCTGAGCTATCCATGTATATGATTATGCTTGCCATCTTCTTCTGGAGACAACAAAGAAAAACAAATAGAGTGAAAAATAAACATTTCTCAATATGTACCTAAAGCACCAACCATTTCGTTTTAATTATAAAATTGTGAACATAGCATAAATATTCAATCTTAAATTTTTGAAAAAGATCAATTTTTAAAGTGGATTCTTTTTGCTACATTCACCCTATTCCAACAATAATGATAATATTCATAAAGCTTAGCACAAAAACATTCATAGCAGTTTGTCACGAACGATCTTTCTTGAGGGGTTAATAGGCGAAAAATTGGAGAAATTCTGAAAGATTGTAGGAAAATGTAGAATATTGTGGAACAGTGTAGAGTGCTCTAGAATGTTCCAGAAACTTGTAGAATTGTGTAGATAGTTCTAAATACTTCTGGAACCATGTAGAACCGTGTAGAATCATGTAGAACTTTCTAGAAGGATGAAGAGACATGAGGAAGTATCTAGAAGCATGTAGAGGCATGTAGGAGCTAACTTGAATGTCCTTAGTAGATATGTATAGGAGGTTCTAGAAACATGCGGAGATGTGTGGAATATAGGAAGGTTCTGGATAAAAAATCCGGACCGTCCATTAGAATCAATCTCCACCGTCTGTTGAGGAGGTGGAAGGCTATATATAGGGGGTGACTATTATTGGCCAAACCATCCAAGACTTTGAAGTCCTTTGTAAGTGTTTCACTGTGCAATACAAAGAGAGTTATCTCCACCAAAGTTCTCTTGTACTCTTAACTTCCATTGCGAGTCATTTTGAGTGGGGCTGACTTGGTGTTTAGCTCAAAAGGTTGAGTAAGTCCAAGTGCCAGCACGATAGTATTGGAGTGTGTCCAAGACCGTGACAAGTTACATACATTTAATATGCATGTCTAAATAATGATGATGATAATAATAATAATAATAATAATAAGCCTTGCTGTACTTTTTGAAAGTCTTTTCTTCTATTACCTTTACGTGGCATATAGGTAGACTTATATCCCTATCTCACTGTATCTTTAAATTTTTACGTGTCGTAGGTGAGCCTACATCTATATCTCATGGGTTCTTTAACTTTACGTGTCATGGGTAGGTCTGTATCTCTATCTCACGGGATCGCCCCTTTCTTACGATTAAATTAAATTGTCAGTCACATGAATGGAAAAATATCATGCAAGAAAATAATGGCGATAAATAAAATTCTTGGCACGTTATTTCTAATCATAAACGACTCATTACTAGTTCAAGTGTAATGTATCACAATAATTCTAATCATTCAAATTTTACAGCTTTTTCGCCCAGTCAAGGCCTCATGGATGTAACTTTCATTCAAAATGTAAGAAAGCATAAAATCATAACTCATGGCTAATTCAGATTGTAATCTTCAATAATAATTCCAACATTCAAATTGAGATATTAACACTTACTACAATAAAAAAAATCACAATTATAAAAGATGCAATTCAAACATATTGCCCAAAGTCTTGGCCTTAGGGCCGTGACTCTTCATTACTTTGGGAGAGGGAAATTTATACAAACTAAAAACCGATTAAAAATAGAGTTAATACTCATTTTAACTTTTTACTTTATACTCGTAAGTCATTTTAATTCCTGATTTTTAAAATGAATCAAATTAGTCTCTGATATTATAAAATGTGAGTCATATTAGTCTCTCAATGCACTTTCATTTAATATTTCATCAGTTAAATGATAATAGGTAACCTTAAGTAATACATTAACATAACATTTATCTTTTGAAGTAAAATAAAGTTTAAAATAATATGTTTTGGTGTTTAACATTGAATAAAATGAGTCATTTTATAATTTAGAATGAAAATTTAAATAATTTATTTGTACAATTTTAGATATCAAAATTAGTTATTTTAAACTCTATTATGTGTTAAATGAGATAAAGTATGTCAAGGTATATTTAAAATTATTTATCATCATTTAATTGATAAAATATTAAATAAAAGTAAGTTAAAGGATTAAAATGACTCACGTTTTGCAATGCCAAGGACTAAATTGACTTAATTTAAAAGTTAGGAATTAAAATAATTTACGAATGTAAAGTCGAGGACTGAAATGAGAACTAACCGTTAAAAATAATTTGAGAGTTTCAAATCAATTGTAAGAGAACATTACCGGCACTGAAACTAATTCAATTCGTAACATCTCAAATAGTAATTCTAACATTCTAAATCAGAAATCTCTTGCTCAGTGATGGCCTTTAGGCTGTGAATTCATTAAGTGGAAGGAAATTGATTGCTTGTATTAATTGGTTTCGCAGCCTTCTATTCCAACATTGTAATCTTCAAGAATCATAAAACGCTAACAGTTACCCCTTTGAAATTTTTGAGAATCAAAACCACAATTGAAAAGTCTCAACAAGAGCGTGGTGGGCATTATTGGATATTAGAATGCAAATCCAAAATAAACAAAAGCATTAATTCTAGGCACCTAAAAATGTTGTAATATAACTATGAAATTAAGCTTTAAAATCATTATCGAGAGAGTAATAACATTGCCAAAACAAATATTAAGTTAAAAAAAAAACTTGGAAGCATAAGAAACTTTTAACATCAACATTACTATAACATAAAACTTAACATAATCTTTCAAATAGAGTAACATGACACCTTGGTTCAACAATAACATGAATTTTAATAGCATGAACATATCATAATAAAGGACTAAAACAGGGATTTCAAAAAAAAGAAAAAAAGCATAACAAAAATTTAGAAAAGATTTAAACTTAACAAGAACATTATAAGAATAATATGAACAAAATGCATTTTAGTCTTCACAAGATAGTTTGAAGTTATAGATAGAAATCAAACATTTATCGTGGATTACTGATAAAGATAAAACTACTCCAACTCCTGCTTTGATTCATCAAAGAGACTAAGCCTTGCCTCCAAGTTGCCAAAAAATGAAATGAGAGAAGAAGATACTAAGAAACTTATAGGGGAAGATAAGAGAGTGGGTGAGGTGTGTATGTGGAATGGTGAGGGTGACACTCTTACTTATAGGGTGAGAGTAGATTTGATCCCATGCAAATCATTAATGGGTTCCATAATTTTGGTTGTGAATGGACTAGGCTATTAGGTATCCTATATATCTAGACTTGTTCTTATCTTTTTCTGAATGATAATAGAGAGGGAATCGGGAGGTAGAATTTGTGTCTTGATAGATAGAATAACTTGTGGGATTCTTGAGCTAATATCTTAATACATGCAAATGAAATAATGCAAGAAAATAACTAATGATAATGATGATAACGGTACGTGTAGTTTTAGCATTTTAGGTCCAATTTCTTTTTTTGGTCGGAATTTTAGGTCCAATTTGATTTTTTGTTTTTTTACCAAAACTGTGTTCAGCAAAATAATTATAATAAACAAATATAATGGGCTAGAGACTCATTTATCAACACTTTTGGATCAACCCCTAACAAAGCTCACATAGAGGATTGGGCCTCTACTTGTACTCTTAATTCATTGGGCATACCCTTTAGTTGAAGAACATACCCTTAATTTTATAAATTATAGTTATAAGATTGTAATAAATAGAATATTCTTATTTTAGGATTATGATTTAGAAATTCATTTTTTAAAACAATTAAAACTTGAGGATGTTACATTTTGCATAAATTTCACTTTGTCTATTTGAGTATAACATTTAAGGTTTTTGCTTCGATACTTTTGAGGTACTAGTACACCTTAGATAATTAACAATTATAATTTGATGGATTTTAAAAAATTTGGATTATTGTAATACGTAACTCATTCTTAATCATTAATAATTAAAAGGTACTCGTACCTGAAAATTCAAAGGAACCTAACTTTTAAACATAAAACTTCGTGTTGATTATGATATTTTTCAGTTCAAATATTTTTCTGTGTCATAGATTTGAATTCACCCATCTATACAAGTGACCAACGTCAAACACGCTGTCCCCGAAGCCAAGTTACCTCCTGCTGCAATGTCAAAAAAGAATGCTCTCCTATGAAATCGCAGCGGAGAATTGTTGAACCTGCTTGTACTAATAAAAGAGAATATGTCAACGGTAGACAGACATTAGCTAAATGTTATGTTAGTACTAATAATGTTGCCTTACAATCCCGTGAACTTCAGTCAGTAGAAAACTCAGAACCTCCAAGTTATACCTATCATCGGGTTATCAGAAAGAATGTGACATTTCCAACATTGGTGGCAGAGGTTTGGAAAAAAGTTAGGAACTGAAACTGATCTTTGTCTTGAAAAGGACCAACTCCCTTGCCCCATATATCACTAAATTTTTTATCTTGGTTGATTTAGCTTTAAAGTGAAGGTTGAACAAATGTGATTTTTATTATCCAATTCAATCAAGGTAATCGCAGATTTTGGATTTGATCATTACACTAAGAGAGAGTAAGATGCTCGCTGCTCTGAAGCACATGGCACGAGACACGCACATACATGGACAAGACACAAAAACACGTTAAACTCAAAAAAATAAGTAAACCCCAATTTGATCTTTTGACAATTTCAGTGTAAAAAAGCTGACTCCTAATAATTAGAAAATGTCAATTTGGTTCTCGACAATGTTAAAAGTCAGACACTTATTAGTTCATGATAATATTAGTAACAATTTCATTATTAGATAAATTGGTATCTAATATTATTTATATTAAATAAAAATCCACATCATTATCACCTTCCTTCCTTTATCCTCTTCACCACTACCACCACCACCATAACCCAATGCCACTACGACAACCATCCACAGCCCCCATTGAGTAGCTCCGCCTTCACCTGAACCACCGCTGTGAAGCCTCCTCTGCTACAACAACGCCCGTGAAACCGAACAGCAAAGCAATGAAGATCGCCAGTCCAACCGTTGCCATCACCACGAGAGCCATTCAGCAAAGCTGCCACAAGCTAACCGCTCGCGCAACCTGTGAGTCATCCCTTCGTCACGTCACTACCATCTCCGTGGTCACACCGCCCTTGCGTCAAGGAACCTCGCCAAAGAAGATAGGCACCACCTCCCTCTAGCCTTCAACTCCTGCTCTACTCTTCTTTTGGTACAGTCACAAATTGGGGAGATTGGGGAATTAGGGATTTGGCTCCTCTAATCCAAGGGGAATGGTGGTGATGGTGGTGGTGAGGAAGAGAATGAAGGAAGGAAGGTGATACGGATATAGATATGGATGTGGATTTTTTTTTTTAAATAATGTTAGAGACTAATTTATCTTGTAATGAAATTATCACTAATATCATTAATGTTTTCCATGAGACTAACAAATGTTCAATTTTTGATATTGTTGGAGACTAAGTTAACACTTTTCAATTGTCAAGGACCAACTTATTTGATATTGAAATTATCAGGGACCAATTTGGAGTTTACTCCAAAAAATTGCCATGATATGGGCACCACATATATATCATACTTTTTCTCCACCCTATAGTCAAATTTGAATTAAATGTGGAGTATTATTATTACAACATTTAAAAATAAATGTCTAATTTAAATACTCATAGATATCATGGATGGTGGAGATTATCGTCAAATTTAATTACAAAAGAATAGGTGTCTCAATAATGTTAGATGTTGAATAACTTCTTTATTAAATGTGGGTCCAAAGTCGGCAAGGCCCTATCATTTTGTGCTCACAATATCAGTTAGGGTCGCTCGCCCCCGCTTCACCTCCCCGGCGCCCAACCCACAGAGTGCAGAACTCATGGACCCTATCAAGCCTCAAAACCAGAAGCCGCAAAAGTTGACCAAGGGGGTAAATGGTTTTACCCCACGCGCCACCTTATTGCCAGCGGCAATCATATTCACATAAATGACTTCATCTTACTCCCCAGTCCCCATCACTCCTGCAAACAGGGCAGCTATTCTAGAGAAATTAATTTTGTTTAAAATTAATTCTGAGATAACATAATTTAAATGTAATAGTTTGATATGGTAAGTGATTTTGATAAAAATTAAATAAAAAATTAGTTCTGCATAATTTTAATTCCATAAACACAATAATAAAAGTGCAAAATTGATTCTAGTATTCCAAAATCGATTCCATAAGTTCCCAGGTACAAACCAAACACACATTAAAGGATTTTTTTTTTTGGTAGTAATTGTCGAATATAAACTATACTTATCCGTGTAAGTACAACTAGTTTAACATTGCACCCAATCCGTTCCACTAGTTGCATGACAATTATGATTTAGAGTAGGTTTACATAATCCGAAATTAAGCTTAACCGAATGTCTTTACATTTTAGGCTTTTAGTTTTAATTTCCACTTCAAGGACAGGCTATGCTTTCAGTAGCATTAGACTTGTCATTGGCATATATCAGAATAATCATCGAGAGAGACTTTGTCCTTACACACTACCAGACAAAGCAGTGAACATACCCACTAATCACTATACATGATACTAATTTACAGTTGATATTGCCGATTACCAATTACTAATAGTAAACTACAAATTACAAAATAGTGATACTAGAGTGAGAGAGAAAAATAAAATCATCCATGGCAGAACGTGTTACAGAGCGCGTGAAGAACCCTACTTTGAGACCACCTGTGCCTTCTAACTCGCTGGAGACAAGTAAACCTGGCTCTGTATAACAGTTTTTCCTATCATGAAACCCGGAACCACGGTAAAACACACCCTGTGCTCCCCGGAATCGAAATCAGTGGCTTCCCCTGAAGCTGGTGCTAGTTGTTCTGCTTCACATTCCATGTACACTTCAGAGAACCTAGTGTTCTTCTTCACCTGAAAAAGGGTGACCCTTGTTTCAAATGAAAGTGCCAAACAATGTAAGGACCACACACGCTTGGCCATCTCAGCAAAAGCCATGAAGAATGCAGAATCTGGGACACCCCCATTGTTGAGTAGCCTCCGATGGTTCAGGTTACCAAAAAACGAGCACTCCATTTTCGCATGAACCACTTGAAGGTACTTGGACTTAAAGAATCTAGCGAAGGATGAGTTTGGATTCTGGGCTAAGTACTGTTTTGGGTTCAAGGATTTTAGTCTTTGGAAGTTTTCAAAGTAGAGGTATTGGTTGTTGTGGTGGTGATGGTTTTTCTCGAGTGGTTCACTTGGAACAGTGAAGTTTGGGTAGTTGAAGCCTTCAAACATTGTTATGCACACAAAGGATTCAAATGCATAGCATTGGTGGCTTGGTTTGGTAAAAACTGCATCTGGGGTTATGGATTTGACGGCTGCTTCTAAATCCCAGAGAGCTGATTCCATTTCTCCGACCATCAACTTGGTGAAGCTCCTGATTGATCTTAAAGTGTGGCGAAGAAACTTGATGAAATGTGTTGGGTTAAGCGCTGAAAGATGAAGGTTTTCCAATATTGGCAATGACCCACTTGAGTGTAGCTTCTTTTCAAGCGACTTGTTGAAGGCGATGCACTCATCCAGCTCTTTCTTCATTGATGAAATATCAGAATCCTTAGCATCAACAAGTGCTTCGAGCTTTTGGGTAGTGATTTCGTAGGTCTTCATTAGTCCTTGTTGTTCTTGTACCTCTGCAAGCATGAGAGCCACTTGGGGTGAAATGTTAAGCTCTTTCTTCAAGAATTTGCGCTTCAACTCTGATATAGCTATGAGCTCATCGACCACAGCTTGATCAGCTGCTTGAATGGCCTCGTTGTTGTATGGTTGTTGTGCCACTTGGAGTTCAGCATAAGCTGCTTTAATGGTTGTGACCCCAGCAAAGAGCCTTGCAATAAGGGCCTCCATAACTGCTCTTTTTCTATCTTTGGTGTCTTCATGCCTACCACTGGCTTGGTGAGTTTTGGTCTTATCATTGAAAGGATGTTCCTTGTCTCTGGCTTGTGACGTGAGCATGAAGATGCCATTGTTTGAGGCAATTTTGGCTGCAGCTTTGAGGCTAATCACCTTCTGGAATGTTCTGGCCAATTTGTTGCTCCTATTTTTCATTGCTGGTTTGGGTTTAATGGTTTCCATATCATGACAATGGTTAGTTTGAAGCAGAAGAATTGGAGGAGATTGTATCACTGTAAAGCCAGGAAATCCAAGACAAAGGAAAGGAAAGAGTTTGGACTTGGGAGAGAAAATGTGTGTGGCAAAAAGGTTTTTTCAGTTGAAAAACAGGCACAATTCTTTGACTATTGCCATATCAATCTGATCTTCTGATCTGAAGCCTTGAGATTGGAGCTAGTGATGTTAATATGTAACATACATACAGTGGGCCATTTTTTTTAATATGGGCTGTGGTAGTAAAATTTATCATAAAATGAGTTTTTTTTTTTATAATTTATATGAATATGATTTGTGAAATTTTATCAATGATAAAATTTTATTAAAAAAATATTATTTTTTTTAAAAAATAAATCTTTTAAAATCATTAACTATATTTAATAAAATATAATTTTTTTCAAACAAAATAATGACAAGATTTTATTAATAAAATATTATTTTTTAATTCAAATATCACCAATTGATAATATTTTATAAATAAAATATAATTTTTTTCAAGATCTTACTATTGATAAAATTTCACATCATAATAATATAATTTTTTTCTAAATATAATATATGAAGTATTATTTGCTTCATACGCTATAAAAAAAATAATTTGCCACATACATTACCAATTACACTGCCAAAATTTAGGGGATAAAAATTAAGTAAAAATAGAAGTATATTTCTAAAGCGCGGGAAAAGAAAAAGGTATGGGTAGTTCCGCTTTTTCGATGATAAATAGTAAATACTTGATTACTTGTAGAAAGTAGTCATGTAGTAGGGTTGTGGCAGAAGGACTTTTACACAAATCCCATTAATTTTTGTCCTTTCTTTTTTTTTTTTCCTCCTCCTTCCTTTCAGAATAATATACTACTTGTAGACTTGTAGTGCTATACACAAGGTTTACAATCAGTGGGCCCTGTTGTCTTACGTGATTGATTGCTATGATATAGTTTTGGACCCACCAACAATGGCCACAAGCGATTACTGAGAGAAGTGACGAGGAAATCACGTAGAAATAATATTTTAATACCTACATGAATGCGGATCTCATATAATATGAGAGAAATGATGGAGAGAGAATAAGTTGGGAGAAAAAATAAGTGATGAGACCTATATATATTATGAGTAGAGTGTTTGGATGTTTGAGAAAATGAGGTATTAAAATAGCGAAACACAACCCCATAACTGTTGTTTATTTAATCTTAAGCTAGAAGATATTGGCTTGTCATCTGTTTATTAAGCATTCAACAGTAATTTACAATGTCTATAATGAATAAATCCGTATACCATATTTGAAGTTTCACCATAATTGTAACTAATGTTAATGTTAGTCTGGTTTATTTTGTGCATGAAATCTTACAATTGGAAAAATGGAATATGGCAGTAGCTTACTAAATTTTGCCATAATCCAGCCTTTCTATATATAGTTTAATTTGTGAGGATCTTTGAATCAAAAATACTTTTTGTTGGTTTTAATAGTTATATCGTTGGGCCTACGGGGATCAGAAGGCTGCAGCAGAAAATGTTGAAAGCTGGGTTCAAATCTGTTCACATTTCAAGGATTTGTTTTCTTTCCTGCACTTGTGTCCCTTGTTTGGAACCATTCACAGGCGTTGCCTTTGCAGGAAAACCACAAGTTTCAGCACCATTGGGAAGCTAACTCATAATTTTGACAAATAACATATGGATGGCATGAGCTGTCAATAAGCAGCATAGTCCTGTTTAATATGGATGGCTAAGTGGTTTTACAAAATTCATCAATCAAGGTTTGTCTTTGGCTTCTTAGAAAACAAAGAGCTCAAATGAATGATTTTCTTCATTCTAATTATTCTCATCTCTCCCGTTCAGACGTAATTTATGATCTTAGCCACGTCCGGCATTATTCAAGTTGATATTGTGTATTAGTCTATCACGATATCCAAAGTCAAAATTATGGGATCGTATAAAGAATAGGTTCTTGCTTCAGTATCAAGATCCATGTCTATTATTTATTTTTGTCTTTTGGGACCCATTTCTACATTTCATATACACTTTCTGCCATTATATGTGCATGGCTGGTGCAAAATATAGACGGCAATGGTTAGATATGAACAGTTCATCATTTATTCCATTGTTAGCTTTTTGGGTGTACAACCTTGTTGGATATATATGGAGAAAATCAATTGTCTCACATTCAAACTTACCTTCCATTTTTTCTCTGGCATGCAGCTTTATGCGGGGGTCTACTATATCAGCATTATGTCGTTAATGATGATTTCTATCTCGAGCTTTTAACTGTTATAGGATTTATCTATTATTAGATAGTATGGTAGATTATGTAGATCTCCGAACGAGAAGTAAAGAAAACGAAAAATCAAAATAATGTACACAGAAATAGTTTCGATCATCCTGACAAATATCGTCATTTCAGATGGAGGCTCACAATCTCCAATCAAAGAGAGCCAAATCCATTACAAACAAAGAAGGAATGAATAGAACAAAAGTATATATAATTCCATATGATCTTTTTATCTCGGCAATTAACACCAATTTCACCCATGAATTTATTACATGATTATCATCTCTCACCTAATTTGAATCACAAAGCAAATGTTGTTGAACAGTCCTTTATCAATATATTTGGTATCAGCACTTGACATCCCAGTGATATTGACCACCATGATTATTGTGTTGGGCTGAAAAAATTTGTAGCGCTGGGAGTCCTTAATTTGGGTCGACTACCTTGTCTCAATACCAAAGAATTTGATTCGGTCAAATCCTAAATTCTCAGAGGTATTAAGGTTCCCAGTAATATTTGTGTCCGATGCTTTTACATGCATGCTATCGTTTTCTTTATGTAATGGAAGCATATATAATCAACTTAATTTTTTTTTTCCAATTAATGTGTAAGCTACCTACGTCGAAAACAATCACAATCCTCTAGAAATGTAAAACTCCCAAAAGTCGATTTTAACTCTAGCCACAATACTCTTCTTTATACATTAATGAATCCAATTAATTATTAATTATATTAAGTCTCGTGATTAATCACCTAAATTAATCACAAGAAAGCTCCCAATTGGAGTTCGAGCTATCATGAATTGTGGCAATAATTCAATAAGTAAATAATAAGTATGTGGTCATTGTCTTTGAATTAAAGTTGCGAAAATGTAGCTCTTTAAAAAAATTGTGTGATGCACAGCTCAAGGTGAGACATATAGCGCAATACTCAAACCTCGAGACACCGCCGTTGATCCCAAGTTGGAATATTAGTTTACTGACTGCTGAAGTACTACTAGCAGTCCTCACTTTGCTACCTTGACCTTTTTCAATGAAAAATGTTGATAGTATTCATAGCTGTAGAATGTCATATTCAATCATATTCTATATATTATTAAATAGAATATTAATCCTATTTTAACAAAATTTATGCGCCAACAAATAATAGATTTCGCATTTAATTTGTGAGTTTGTGTGTCTCACTGTGTCCCTTGGGAAATCAAAGCTCAATGGTCTAATCTGAAGGATAAGGGATCCCGAAGGATAAGGTCATGAAGGTGAGGAATTGGGGCTCTTGGAGGCTTGGTTGTCCCCAAGTGCCAGAAAAGCTTATCCTATTAATTAAAGAAACTGTCCACACTTAGACCGCTGTGGATGCCAATCTTGTCAAAACGGTCTCTTCAAGTATACAAATACTTTTGTTTTAAATTTATGAAGAAAAAAAAAACACGTCTTATTCTAATACACAACAAGTTGTGGTGCAGGTGGCGGAGGGTTATTCTCTTAGAAAAATTTATTGGGCGAACATAGGTCTACCTACCATTTTATTTGTATACATATTCACATTAAAATTGAAAGTACTTGTAAACAAATTAATTTATGCTAAATAAAGGTAGAGGAACCCGGTGTATTGATGTAGCCAATTTAAAAAATATCGAATCACTAGAATGAGTATGAAATTATCATTTTTATGAGGATTAAAATCAAGTACCGGTTTAATTGAGTTATTTTTTTAACAAAAGCATTATAGCTAAGAATCCTTCCTAGAGAATTGGGGGAAGGGAGATTGTGAAATTCGAACACAGAACTTCCCACTCAAATGTTGTAAGAAATAATCACACCTATTAGGTTATAGGTTCAACCACAATTCAATTGAGCTATTTACTACTTAGAAAAAAAATGTAAAAAATGTAGAACTCAAATTAAATAGAAAACTAAAAATAAATTGTTGAGAAATATAAATAGAAGACAGATGTTAGGGGTCGATTTTATCAAAGTTTCGTGAATTGCACTACCCAATTATTAAAATTCTTTCCTAAAAATTTTATTTCCAGTCGAATTACTCATTACTAATAATTATAGCATAATCTCTCGCTACTATAATTCTCTTCAGATAAACCAAGCAGTCAATCTCTCGTACTATTTTAAATTTATCTTGAGGATGAAGGATAGAGAATTCATAAAGACTGCATAGATAAGCACTTCTATCTCTGGCTGCTATAAGCTATATTAAATTCTACTTTGACTTATTTACAAGGTGAAATATGTTTCAACAATATAAAACCATACATTAGTTAATGGGTGATCAAGCCAAGAACAACATTAAGATTGCTAAAAAAAAAGTAGAAATGAACTAAAAAGAAATTCAAACAATAAAAATGATGGAAATCAGTTCCCTAAAAATCTATCTTCCCAACACTTATAGGAGTTTAGAAAAACAAAGATAAAGAGAGAACTCAAACTGAAAAAAGGAAAAGTGTAAAAGGAAAAGTGTTTTCAATAAACTAAAAACTACCTATTTATAATTAAAAGTAAATTGAAAAAATAATTAAAAATTAAAAAAGACTCTAATGCCCTTCTATTCCCTTAAATCAAATCATATTGTAACCAAATCTCCAAAAATCTCTCCTCTTCGAATCATGCTGACATATTTTCCTATTATCTCTTTAATCTCCAATTGCTCATCTGTTATCTCCTGCAAATCAAATTAAATCATTGAGGATATTTTGCCAATAAATCTCTAAAAGATCATAACTCACTAAATAAATCAACTAAGATAATTTGAATTGATTTTTCAACATAATTACTCAAGAACAGCTCAATTTAAATATGATTGGGATCAAAGAACTTAAATAAATTAAGATATTTTTCCAAGTTATGTATAAATTTGTCTACCCAAAAATCTCTCATTCTTTTTTATTAGTTGTAATAACCATCGTAAACATAAAATTTAATCTTAAACCCTCCTATGCTCTTTTCTTCAAATACTACCCACTAGTGTTTTTTTTCTTCTTTTGAGCTTGGCATAAATGCTGACATACTAAAGTCTAATATGAAATTTTATTTAAGATTAAATATTTAATTTGGTCTCGTATAGAAATATATTAGAGGATAAATATAATATTCGAGGTACATATGTCTGTAAACAAGTTTCGTACAGTCTTAGGATCCCTTGAGACCCACCGATGTTTTCGGGAATGCCTCAGAAGTAAAATGCCAGTTTTCAATGCAGTCAGCCTCTTCTAACATCGTTATAGCAGTCCTGGACTGCTATAGCTGTGGTAGGTGTCCAAAACCCCAATTTCAACTTGATATCAACCACTATAATAGTCCAGGTCCGCTACAATCGTGCGTTTTCCAATGGGGGGTGCTTCAGGCCCCTAACTATTATAGCGATCATAGACCTTTATAGTGATGCCCTCGATGACAACACAATGCAAAATAATATCATTTCACTTAAGTGATCCCCCTACCTTTTAAATACCCCAAACTCAGGAATCCACCAATTTTATTCGAATCCCTAACTCTCCAAACATATTTTCTTTTTTCCTTTCTCAATCTAACCCCAAATCCTTCTCATCCAATAAAAGGTAAAGGATTATTGTGGTTTATGTTAGATTTCTCCATTTCCTTCCTCCCCCATGTTATGGGTTGTCTTTGTTGCTCATTGTTGTCAAGTGAGGATGCTCCCTAATATTGCTAGAGTTAGATTACAGCTACTTAGAGGTTTTCAGAGATTAATCTAGAGTTCATGTTATTATGCCAGACGTTGGTGTCATCGCTTCTCCCGAAGATTTATTGGTGTTGATGCCATTCCTTCCGCCCCTCCAGGTGAGGGGGTACAATCTTGTAGCCTTTATTTTAATCATTAGAGTTATTTTCCAGTTTATGGCATAAATATATGGATTTCTAGAGATGTTCTTAAGACTTGAATGAATTATAAAGGAACTCGAAAATGCTATGACAATTTTTTTTAAAAAAAAAAGCATGAACTTTATGTTTTATTATAAACTCATAGGAACATTGTTGCTAAAATAATTTTACGAAAAGTCAGAACATGAATACGATTATATTTAGATATTTTATGACTATCATAATGCTTTCCAGAGTAGCATATATATACGATAGAGCTTTTATACTCAAATTAAAGCTTAGAACAGAGTTTCAGAGAAAAGAGCTAGATTTTTATGCTTTATAGGCTAGACTGTAGCTACAGAGAGCAGACAATAGGTTAACAGTTTTCAAACATTATAAATATATTCTATGTATTATGGTCATTAAGTATTAAGTTAGAGATGAAAATATGTATAAATATGATCTTGAGAGTTAGCGCAAGTCAGCAAGAACATGATTTTCAAAGTCACTTAATTATGAAAAAAAAGACATGTTAGCTTGAGATATGATTTAGAAATTCTTTCATTAAAGTTTTAGAGTATGAGTCTTCATACAACTTATGTCGGTTGGCGGCTACATATTCGGTGGGCCATTGAAATCATGGTGGCTACAAGTGGTAATCTCTTGGGCATGATTTCATAGCCACCATTATGCTATGGCTAGCCAGACCGTTAGAGTTACATGCATTCATAGCTCTCAGAATACTAAGAGTTTTAATAGTTTTTATGAAACTAGGCAGTATGGAATTTCAGTATTGTGATTTTATTCCTTTTCAGTTGAGTTAGGATTCATGGTTAAAGATCGTTAACCTTAGTACATCTAACTGCGAAGGAGGAAATGTATTCACCGACCATGGAGGCAGTTTTATGATTAGTTATACTTGGTACATCTAGAGCTGGGCATATGGGTTGCAATCCGCAGACCAACCCGTTTAACTCGCAACCTACATAAAAATGGACTAGAAAATTTTTAACCCACCAACTTGTGGACTTTTTTTATCCGCTTTGGCTAGCCCATGAGATAAATGGGCCTGGCCTGCGGATTTGCATATTAGCCCACCTAATTGTATAAGATGGCAATGCTCTAGTCCAGAGTCCAGACTCCATTACCATTAGTCCAGTCTACATAGTGAAACACTGCTTAAATCTATTAATCCCAAGGCCATTCCCCAAACGGCTCATATACCCAAGCGGCCCGTATACTAAAGCATATCATACTAGGGTTGGGGATCTTCAATCATAATTCTCATTTCTCACTCAACCTTCAGCCCTACTCTCTCTTACAGTGGTGCCATTTCTCTCTCTTTCATGGCAGCGCCACTCGCAGCCTCTGCGACCTCTACGGCCTCCGTCTTTCATCTCTCAAGAGACTCTGCCACTCATGGCCTCCACATCTCCACATCTTTATGACTTCCACGAGCTCCATTTTTTGTCTCTTATCTTGCCCCTTACCTCAGAAGTCAGATCTCACTTTTTTTCTCTCGTCTCTCGTCTTACCACCAAGCACCGTGACCTTCACGGGCTCCGCCACTGAGCTCCACGAGATGGAGCAACAACGGCAGAGGTGGCAGCTTGAGTGAGTTGGATCAGTGCAATGATGATGGTGGTGGAAGGGAGGTGACCGTGGCAGGATGGATCCTGTTGTTTGAGGGTGGCTCATGGTGTTGAGAGTGGTTCACAGTGATGGGGTGTTAGTGGCAGCAGCCACACGGTAGTGGCTTGGAAACATGGAGCTCACGTTGAGGGAAAGTGCGAGCTTGCATCGTGGTGCATCACCGGCAAGAAGTGGTGGCTGGCGGTTTTCAGGCAGAGGCAGGGAAGGACAATATGGTGTTAAGGAAAGGAGCATGAAGGAGGAGTGAAAAGGAGAGCGGTGGTGATGGGTGGCGGTAACAGCCGTGGCCGGCCTTCTTATTTCTTCTCTCATTTTTTTATTCCTAGTTCTATCTTCTTTCCTCATTTTTTTTTTCGAGGGATTTGGCTGGGCTATTTGGGATTTTGACTGTGAATGGATTTTGATTTGTCATGCATCATTTTTTTTATTGGGTTTGGTTGTAATGTAGGAGATATAGGTGATGTGTTTCATGAACGGTTTGCTTGGATTTATGATTTGGGGTTGTTTGTTGTGGTTTTTTTGTGATTTGAGGATTGAAATTGATTTATTTGGTTTTGAGATGGTTTGGAAATTGGTTTGGTTTGTCTTTGCTCATGGCCAAGAGTTGCAAGTTTTTTCTTTTTTTGAAATAGCTTGATTTGGAAAACCAGGAAAAAATGACAAGGAAAAAAAAGCTCGTCCATGGGCCAGTCTGCGAGTCAGTTCGTGATTTGGTATATGGGCTTTTTATTAGGCCAAAAATGCGAACTAGTCCGCGAACTTGCGGGCTTAGGCTGGGCGGACGTGGACTAGGCAAAATGCTAGCCCATTTATGAAGCGGACCGGTCCGATCTGGTCCGTTTAATATTGGTCCATCGTGAACCGGGCTAAACGGAGCGGACCAGTCCGCATACCCAGCTCTAGGTATATCTAACTGCCAAAGAGGCGTTATACCAAGCGGCCACGGTGGGTAATTTTTTAATACTTTTAACCTTGGCATACTTGGCTGCCATGGAGGCGGAATGTCAAGCGGCCATGGAGGCAAGCTTTTCAGATATCAAAGAATATGAGACCTAGTTAGGTGCTCAAGCTTGTTCATTAGGGACACGGTCTGCCAAGGACCACAGGGAATAGAGAAATTTAGGTATAACTTTTATCTATACATGTGTGTGTGTGTGTGTATTTATCATGTTCAGAGTTCTAGTACTTATGATTCAGAGCAAGGTATGATTGAATTTATATATATATATATATATATATATATATATATATATATAAAGACAAAAATACTTTGGAGTGTACTTTATTATTATCATTATTATGATTTCTTGTATTCGGCTGTTGTCTAGAAGTGAGAATTCACTCATTAAATTTTATGACAAAACTCACCCCTTTTTCCTCACAGATATCATTACGACTCCAGCTTCTCCTCTTCCTTAGCAGTATTTATCTCCAATTTTGGTGAGTTTCACTTGGGTGTGAAGTTTGATTATGTTGGTATAGAGTGCTCCAGTGACAGTGCGGGCAAGGTCCTAAACCACATATATTCATGTTTTGCATTTTGTTTTCATGATTATTCTGTATTTAAATGATTATAGTTCTCATGGATGCCTTGCGTAGAGTAACTTAGTACGTTTGGTATCATAGAGACAGTTCTAGAGTTTAATTGTGAACTTATCGTTTATGATGACTTGTTTTCCCAAGAAAAAAAGATTTATTTTAGAGACGAATTTATGTTTTAGACGTGGATTTTATTATTATAATATACATATAGAGGGCTCAGTGATCACAAGACTTATGTGGGGGCAAAATTCCTCACATGCCAGTTACGATCCAAATCGGGTCGAGACAATAAATTAGTCCATTAGATTTTAAAAATTCTAAATTTGTACCTCACATTTAGAAAATATAACAAATTAGTCTCTCTATACATAACAAAAAAAAAACTGTATATAACTGTATGCAAAGATTAATTTATCCTCTTTTTTTAAATATATGAGGATTTAAAATTTTGAAAAACTAATTTGTACTCTGATATATTTGTGAAAGACCGGTTTGAGTATTTTGTCATTATTCACTTTCCATAGACATTGATCAATGTTATTGTTGTTATATATATATAATGTTTTAATTATAGTTTTATATAATTTTTTAATATTCTACTTTATGCCTAACTATTATATAAATAAACCCATAGAAAAATACTCGTGCAAAATTTAAAGAAAAAAAAAATAAACACATAGAATCCTAATCAGGTACTTTACTTAGGCTGCACACGGTCAATCAAACTAAGGTTTAGCCCTCAATCTCAATCGTAAAGTATAGACAACATATCATGACAAAGTACAAGAATAATAACATCAATGAATCAATAAAGGAAAAGAAAAAAAAAAAGGTTACATGACACGTATCCTCTTTCGTTTCCCCAAAGAGTGGTAGGTGAAAGCCTTCAACAAAGAATGTTAGCTTCGTGAAATCTCATTAGTGAGAGAGAGTTTGGTGGTTGACGTATTTAACCTGTAAAATAATATAAGTTTCGAATAGAAATTTTGGACTCCGGCATAAAGCGAAAAAAGGCCGAAATTATGGGTTTGGAAATCTTTATTAATTAAAAAAAGAAAAAAATCAAGCACACGATCCTAACATCCGGATTCAGAATATACATAATTCGAAATCGAAATGAGAATCATGCTTTTCAGTAAGTGCCAAAAGCAACGGTAAAAAATATTGCATTACTTGATACCGAAACTAATACACATTAGCTACAAACCTCTGCCTATTAGACTAACAAGATGGTATACCATACCAGTTCATAAATAGCAATTCACAAATAGAAATGCTTTTATACCTAGTCTTTAAATATCACTGTGACGAACTCTAACTTACAAAACATTAATTTATTTTTTCTTTAAATATCTCCTTTGATGCTCACACAATTAACAGGGCTGGCTAATGCACAAATAACTGAAAAGGCCCTATAGAGGGTCTTGCAAACAATCAAGGAGAACAAAGAAAAACAACCGCGCATCATTGCTTTAACATTAAAATGGGAGATAGGTTTCCTCGTTGGCTTCTTTGTCCAGTAGCATCCCATTGCATGTTCACAGTTTTGAGATTTTAAACTATAATTCCTACTGCCAAATTTGATCAATTCTGTGCAGCCAAGCTCAACTTCTACTTTGTCCACCTGTTGGATTAGTTTGTCTATGGATGGTTCCCGCTACAAGTATTGTGTACAACAGAAAACTCAGACATATATTATCTTGTTATAAGAAGTGGTTAAGTATTACAATTAGTATCTCAAAAGATATGCATAATGCTAAATAAATAATTATTGATATAAAAGGCTTTTATACTGAATCCATGTTTGATAGAATAATTAGAGGAGAAAAAAAAAATTAAGGGGGCAATTATTCATGGAATAACTATTAAAGGGAGAAAATTATCCTTTCAAGAGATTTGGAAGCGAAAATATACTGAACAATTCCTTGTTATTATTATTATCATTCTTGGTGATGAATACCTTGTTCTGTTTTCATGTTTTTATTTTTGGGTCTGATGAATACCTTGTGATCACCACTTGCATGCGGCAGCACTGGGCCACCATCAACTGGAAATTTTTTGTTCCTACACCCACTCTGAAGTTGTTGAGTTAAATAAAACAGTACTGGGCTAATGAAATTGCTGGATATACGATGGTAAAACTAAGCAGCTATGGACCACACTCAATATTTCAATTGCAGTCCCTCTTCGGCATAAACTCTTTGGGCTTCTCTCCACCGTGTCATTAGCCTGTGTGGTTTGGGCCTCTAGATATTCCTGATCTTTACAAGATTGTTCGTGTTCTGACAAAAAAGGAAAAACCACGTTCGTGTCACAAATGGAAACACAGTTTTGCACAGGCAAAATGGAAAAGAAACACAGTTGACCTAAAACAACCAGCGGCACAGATTGACCGTACCCAAAAAATAAAAAAACACACACACCCCCACACATATTATACACAATAAATTAGAATAGGGGTCCAGGAAAAAGAAAAAGTGAATTAGCTTGGTTTGCTTCTAAATTTCATCCAACTAGTAAAACATGAATAAATTTAATTTAATGAATGAACCAAACCATCTAGCAAACAACATAGCAAGAGGAAAATGGCAATGTAAGCCATCAAAAAATAGTTCAAAGTTTTCCAGCCAGACCATCCTTACCCACTTTGACTGGACCATCTCCTTCTCACATCAGGATGTACGTCGTGTACATAACTTCACAAAAAGAAAAGAAATAAACCCCAAAGTTGTCTCACAAAAACATTACTGAATATATTTATCCTTATGAAACGAAAATCCTCAATATAGTTCTTGAAAATTAAAAAAAAAGGCTCAAATCAATGGTGGGTTTTATGGTGTATTTCATATGTTTGGGTCCATTATGAATTCCCTATTTTTTTTTTATCATTAAATCAAACCATCTAATAAAAATAGTATTCATCTAATAATTAATATATAATATAAGGTTCATGGTGGACCTAAACATATAAGATCCACCTTATAATTTATCCAAATCAATTATTTCATAGAGACTAATATCTCAGATAGAAAACATATTTAAGGATTAAATTGTTCAAAAAATAAGTATTTGACCTACATTTATAATGACTTGTTTTTTAATATATAATATAATTATTAGGAACCATATTATTAATCTCATTATTATCAGAAATTTATTTCACTGTATTCTTCTAATCTAATCATCTATACCTTGACTTGTACTCAGAAAATGAGAGTGACATTTGTGATAGGGGATCTCCTAGGGCCTTAATTAATTTCCAGCTAATCCCAGGCGAATAGGTTTTAGGTTCCAATTCAATTCACCCGGCAACCTTTCCAAACTCCCCGCCGCAAAGGTGCATATGAGTAAGCGCAACAGCCTACGTCCTGATCAAAATCCTATGCAAACCAAGTTCAGGAGCTGCTTTTCTCAAGATTAGAAATTAGAGATTGAAGATATCGGAAAAATAACTAAATGTTTCTCCGGAACTAGACACTAAAAGTTCATTCCCGATGACCCGAAATGATTCCCTCCACCATCCACTTAAATTATTCGGGTCCCCTATAAAAGAAAAAGGCTAATTAGTCATCAACAGGAGTCGATCAGCTGCATGCATTGGGTTATGTTACGTTTTTCATATTATTTGTAGCCAAAGACAACGTTACCAAAACTGCGAAGCTAGCTAGACCTATAAGATTTACAAATATAAAAATATAAATTATAGTTAATCACATGGTGCACCAATGCTATCTACCAGTTTAGGTTTGTTTCAATAGGTCTAATCTAAAAGATGATTCATTATAATCACACATGAATATATGTCACCTATATGTTATCAACTTCTTGTCTAGGGCTTAGCCTCTTCAGATCATTCGCTTTCTAATAAGAACATTTGTTTTTCAGTTTTAAAAGGTGTGCTATTTACGTTTTGTCGTTTTTAGCTTAGGAAAACTGCTGTTTATTATAGTGGGGATTTTATTATTTAATCAAGTTCTTCATTTGGTCAAGTTTCCTAAAGTAACTTTCAGTGAGTTATTAAAAGGATTTGGTGATATGGCCAGTATATAAAGTTAAAGCAGCAGTCAAATTAAGATTTGTTGCGATAATGAGTAATGATTTCTTCTTATGTGAGGAACTAGTTAAGGAACTTCAACTTTCACATATCAAAAGTTTGAAAGCAATGACGGAGGGAAAAGTTGGGGGGGGGGGGGGGGGAAGGGGGATTAAACTAGAGTTAGTAATGATTAGCCGTGTGAATAAAATGGTAAATTTTGATAATAAGATTTTATGCACATATAAAATTATATAACTTTTTTTAAATAATTACATCATTAAATTTTTAATTTTAACTATTCATATATAATTATACAGTTAAAATTTTACATTAATAGTAAATGTTATGATTAAATTACAAGAAATTATATTGATAAAACTTACCACCGACTAATATAACCCCAAAATAAATAGCTTGAGTAATTAATTATCCTTTGTAAAATGATATTATAGTTCAATACTTTAATTTATAACAATTTTGTCGGCCATTATTTTCAATAAATTTTTTCCATTGGTATGACTATTTAATTAATGAGTGTGAATTTAAGTCAATTAAGTTTGTAATTATGATAATATATGATCGGATAATAGTATATCTAAATTAAATCTATAACATTATTCATACTTTGATCTAAATTAGTTTAAAAATTTAAAACCAATCTTATATAAACTTATATATATTAAATATATATTTTTTATCTTAATTTACTTATGAAAATCTCAGAATGTAAGTCTCATTGCAACGTTCATGTCTAGAACACAATATTTACTTGCAGAGATGAGGCAGCATTAGGCCACCTTATTTATACTTAATTAGAAAAATCTTAATTATTTTAAACCTATATTTTCGGTAAAGTAATCAAAAACCACTTTATATTTTTGTTAAACTAAACATTTGTATTTTTTCATTTCTTTCTTCCTTCCCAGTCTTGGAGATCCCACAGGTCTGGTCAATGGTCTCAGGAAGGTTGAGACTGACGTTCGATTCGAAAGAGAGTACTCAGTGGAACTAGCTAGGCTCATTGGCCTCCATTCTGACATCCTCTAGTGATTTCTATTTGTGGCTGGCTTTCGGACAATTAATAAAATCCGCCTATGAATTGATCTCACACTGAGTGACCCATTCCTCCAACGAATCCAAAGCACCCTGCCTATGAAGAAATTAAAGTTCAGAAGATCAACATACAATTCATGTCCTCCTTCAACTACCTTGTGATTTATAATACAAGTCGTCACCGACTTCAAAGCTATGCCCATTTTCAACTACACTCCATGTTACTCATAACTCCATTAATTACTCACGAATATCGCAGTTTTCTACACGATGGTGCATCACATGCTGTGCTAGCTAGTGGTCACCCCACACATTGATGTTTCCTTACAGAAAACAGGTTAAGGACTGGTTCTATATCTAAACTGTTCTATACGTCAATATTAACATAGACACATGAGGACGGTCCTGAGTTTTGAATGACTAGGTCTGATTTTGGTCATTGTTCGCAGCTTTTCTCTTCTCGACAATTAATAATCTGTTCCATAAATGAGCAAACTATTTCTAACATGGTATAAGCTGAAACCAAAATAAATAAATAAATAATAATAGTAAAAAAAATTGGAGCCCAAGAGTTTCGCTGTGGAATAAGGTATTCTCGATCAAGATTAATCAAGAATCTGACAAAAACCAAAATAAATAAATAAATAATAATAGTAAAAAAAATTGGAGCCCAAGAGTTTCGCTGTGGAATAAGGTATTCTCGATCAAGATTAATCAAGAATCTGACAAAAACAAAAAACAAAAAAAAAAAAGATTAATCAAGAATCGGTGTGTGTATAAGCAGGCTTGACCGCATTGCATTCGGTATTTTAAACGAATAATTCTAAATCCCCTGCCAAATATGCATATAAATCTTCTTATATATTAAATAAAGTAAGTACTATTAACTTTTTAAGTTTTCAAAATATTAATTACATTTATTCTTTTACTTATTTTAGTATTAGGAGGATTTGTGTGAGTATTGGTAGGAGGATATAGCAAAACTCATTTTAAAATGTCCCTAGTTCAAATTTAATTTAAATTCGTAAATGTGACCAAATAGGTATTGAGAGTTGTTTGTTTCACTTGATCAAAAGTGTGTGGTTGGAAACACAAATGTAAATTTGTTGTTCTCAAATTATGTCATATTCCCTGTACTAATCATATATTACAATGTAAGAGATAAAAATTAAAAGAGATTTAAGAATTTAAAAATTTAAAATAATTGTCAAATATATAGTATTATCTTTCACATGATAATACATGATTTGGTGAAACAGAAAATAAGACAGAGATTGGAGACAGAAGATTTCTATCATGAAAACACCTTAGGTGTATTCAAAATCATTTCTAAGGTCTTAAAAGTTGGGCAATTATATATGTTTGGATGTCTCTCAAGCAAAATTGATTTTGGCAGCAAAATCAATTTTAGGGGCTTGAAAGTGAAAGCAGCATTTTTTTATTTTTGCGTTTAGTACCATCCCACTAAAGTCTGTATTTACAAAAATATCATTTTAACTTAATTTTATATTATTATTTGAATGCTATTTAAATAAAGATATTAATTTTTCTGCATTTTATTAACCAGTAGAATTTCAATAAAGTGAAGAATTATGGTGGGTATAATTTCCTTAAATTCTATTCGTTGACTTTATAATATGTTCCTGCCAATGTATATATAAGTTAAATTCTTAAATAAAAAATTAATATGTTTATATTAATAAAATTATATTTTAAAACTGATTTTGTTTTGTATTTAAATAGATTTTAGTTATAAACACTGTCTGCATGTTTGATTTTGAGATATCACAATCAATTTTGTACTTTCTCCATCATGTTTGGTTTTCTGTTGGATTTATTCTCCAAAATCAATTTCGTGCTCAAAGTTAATTCTAGATAGAAGTATAAAATTGTTGTTTCTAAGTTTGTACTTTTTTTTGGGGGTCAAAATCACTTTTTAGGTCCAATAATCAAATATAAATCCCTTAATTTACCTCAATAATGTAAAATTAAGTTGATCCAAGATCAATTTTGCAAACTCTAATGTTAAATCTTCACAACCGTATGTGTGTATTTTTCATGAAGGTACGTTAGGGACTGTTTGGAAATATTTTTTAGTTTTTATTTTTAAAAATTGTTTTAGAAAATAGTTTTAAGTTCAATTTTTAAAAATAAAAAAACTTATTTGGCAATTTAATTTAAAAACTAGTTTTATAATAGTGAAAAACAGAAAACTTGTTTAGATAATGTTTAAAAAAAACAACTTTTAAAATTAATAAAAGCAACACAACCCTAGAGATTGTTTGGCAAACTACATTAAAATGAAGACCACAACAACAACAATTCATCATCATCATCAATAATCCAATATCAAAAACACAAACCCAACCCCAATTCCAAACCCTTCATCATCAGTAACATTCCAGAAAAACAAAAAAAATATGAGAAGTGAACGGCGGATCTAGGTCGTGGGGATGCCAAGCACGGCGGGTCGAGGGCTGGGTCGTGAGTTCTTGGCCGCAGCGGCGCAGAGGAGCTTCACGGATGAGCTTGGTCGCTGGGTCGTGGGGTTGTTGTAGCTGGCTTGTGGCGTGGGTCGTGGTTTGCAGGCGAGTGGAGGAGCGGCGGGCTTGTTGCTACTTGGTTGCTGGCTCTACTGCTGGATCCCTAGGGCTGCTACTTGGTCACCAGGCTTGTTGCTGCATCACCGCTTTAGTTCGCGGCCAAGTGAGAAGAGAGGAAGGCTGTGAGCTCCTTGACCACGAGCTTGGATGAAGAAATCTAGCAAAGTAAAGGGGCTGTGAAGGTTTGTCGGCCAAGTGAACGGGCTTGTTTTTTTTTTCTGATTACATTGATAGAGCTCGATTTGTGAAAGAAATCACTTTGTTGTTTTAACAGAGATTCGAAGTGTGGTTGAAACAATAGTATCATATATCTACAAAATTGCTATCGTACTTTCTATTGTTTTCCAAAGCAAAAAAACAGAAAACATCTTTGGCCTGTTCTATGTTTCTTGTGTTTAAAAACCAAAATGTGTTTCTTGTTTTTAAAATGGGCGTGAACCAAAACAGCAAGACAAAACGAGTTTTTTTATTTTTAAAAATTGAAAATTGTTTTTAAAAAACGTTGCCAAATAGGCTGTTATTCTTTCACTTGAAGGACCATGACATTGCACTCGTGGAGATGAAGATTTGAGATGCGGGGTGGATCGAGCTCTTCTAATGTAGATTGGATGGGGTTAGGAAGAAAGTAACTCTTAAACCAAATTACGAATATGTGAGCTCCATCAGTAGAAAACATTATATGCATTACAAAACTTTAAAAAAGAACAAAAATTCCCGATTCGATATGGAACAATTATTTAATATTTTTTAATTCATTTCAATCCAATTAAAATATTTTCTATTCAATTTTTTTTCATATCTATAATAGCATCTTCTGCTATATAATTATTGATAGAGATCTCACTTGTAGATCAAGTGTCTTTTGTTTAGGCATGTTGTAATTATAAAAAATTGCTTAATTTTTATTTGCTTAGAATGGTGATCCATATCCATAAATATATGAGTACTTCATATTTACATAGTTAATAGATTTATATGAAAAAATATCATATTTATATTTTTTTAATCAGTCTAATTGTTGATTTTTATAAAGAATTAATCGAGTTTTCTCATATATCATGTTTTTTTAAATCTTTTTTTTAGAGGCACAATGCTCATGGATTCTATTTCTCCAATTTTGTGGCACTAATCTAGACTATCTTCTATGAGATAAATCATATTGATAATGACCCTTTAACAACCAATTTGTCCATTGAGTTGTGCAGAGAGATTAGTTTAATTTTGATAAAATCTTAATGTAAAATAGTTTTATATTATTATTTAATAAGATATTTTAATTGACTTGATTGCTAAGAAAATATTGAGTCAATTATTCTTGTTAATGTGTCAATATATAATTTAATGTTTGTAAATTTTTTTCTCTACTCACAGTGTATTTAAATTTAATTATAGTTTAAATTTGCAAAGTTTATTTTTGTTTATTATCATAATGGATAATTTACATGGTCCTATATATGAATGTTTCTACCATGGTGTGTCCACAGAAGTGGACAAAGAAACGATTTTTGTTTAATTTCTACTCTCTCTCATGTCATTATTTATATGTAGAGAGATTTTACGAATTGCACTTCCACTTTCAAGTGGACCACCCATAATAATAGATATAATACGGCACGATCCCCTTTTCTAGCAAAACATTGAAAGACCAGGGCACTTGAAGACAATGTTCTATTTCACTAACAAAAAAAAAAGAAAAAAAAAGCAGACTGGAAAAAAAAAAATGACAATGTCCTAAACCCTTCAAATATCATTCTCTCAAACATTGCACTTAATACTATGTTGAATTGGCGAGAGTGCAGTGGACATTAAAAGTCATGGGGGTTTGCTCAAGGAGAGCTTTCAGGAATGTGGTCCATCCCATCCCATAATTGAGTTGAAACAGTTTGAGGATCCAAGTGAACCATGCTATATCCATTCCTTCATGAAAAGAAATTTGGAACTTTTATAATTTTTCATACAGTACTTCCTTCTTTTTTGTGCACACATGCAAAAAATAAGTCACCACATAAATGAGTGTCATGAAAGTCCAATGTGATTTTGGTATGTCTTCCATGGTCAGACAATTTAAAGATAATTACATTCGTACCACAAAAATTGGTTAGACCATATAGCACACCTGTCATTGCTTTTTGAAACAAACATATAATTTCGCATTTAATTTGCCTAAAGGCAAACTAGCTAGTATACATGCATCTACATATATAAATCTCAATGTCTATCAAAAGAAAATATAAATCTCAATATTCACTCAATCTAAACGCGCGCTCTCTTTTTGAGATTAATTAGGTAGAAAGTTTTGCATAAAACTTTGGGATTTCTCCTATACCTCATAAGATTTAAGAAAATTGGTATCCTTTATTATTTGTTTGTGATAAAAAAAAAAAATAGTCACCGCTAGTACAATTTATTAATATTTATAATATTGCTGGTTAAATCATAATCATTGAAAATATAAGAGTTTCGATGACCTATGAATATAGAAGAAAAATCCCAAAATGGTAAAAATATTAAAACATTAATTTATAAAAAACAATGAATGCATTTTTCTTTAGACCTGAGAATAATGAATACCTGATTGTACCACAGTGAATGAGTGCTTGAATATTTTCGGCAAAGTCTTAACCCATATTCAATTCCGTACTATTTAGTGGGACAGTCAAATAGGATAAAAATATAATGTCTGAAGCCCTTTTCAAATTTTATTAGTTGGGTCACAAAGAGTATACTTAACACTTCTATATAAATTATTCGTAACAAAAAAAAAAACACTTCTATATAAATTATTCAACTAATTTTTATACAATACATTAGTTAACTATTTTATCATATGAACTTTCACTACAACATTATTGAAAAACGTTACTAAATTCTATAAAATTACTAGTCAAACCTTTTAGTACTATAACTAATTATATATAACACTTATAATAATATCACTGAAAAGTTTTAACATTTTTTTGTATTTTTAACAACATCTTTTAAATGTTTGTAAAGAATTATTGGTAGCACTTGGTAGCTAGCTTAATTTTTTAAATATCCAATTAAAGGTTCAATTCCTGATAGTATATATGAAAATGGTTTGATAGTAAAAGACACGACTCAGATCTGTAAACTCTATGTATCAAAGAAATTAGTCAATACTTCCAATAATGGATATCCTTAATTAGAAGAAAAGAGGTCAATCTTCCAGTGTTGCTAACTAGATTAGCTAAAAGTAATTTGTTAGAATCTTTTATTGTATTAAATGTATTAAGAAATTAAGAATTTTAGGACCTATCTAATTTTTATTTTCAAACTATTTTATACTTTTTAATGTTTTATAAAAAAAAAGTAAAACAAGAAATAGGATTTTTTTTGTTTTCACTATTTTGTCATGAAATTCTGAAAAAAGCTAAAGAATAAAAAAAAATAGATTGACCTTTTTAAATTTTTACTATTCATTCACAAAATTTTTAAAAAAGCAAAGCATGTAAAAATAAAAAAATAAAATCAAAATTAAATAGAACTTTACTTTTTAATGAAAATTTCTCATTTGGAGTTTTTTAATTAGTCCCCTTAAAATACTAGCAAATAAAACTCTCAATATCAATATGAACTCAAATTTTCGAGAACTCATCATGAAAAGAACTCAATGTCAGTAAATATGTGTCCTACAATTTTAGTATATCGCCATCGCATGGATAAGAGTAAATAAAAAAAAAGGAAAAATCACTTGGGTTAGAGTACTTATTCTCCTACAAATTATCGCATTAATTAACTCGCACAAATTTAACCGATAATTGCCCAATATAATCCTGTTTTCTTCTCCGAGTAACCATTTTCGTTTGTTAGCATAATAACATTCAGAAACAGTCATACTTCTTCTTAGAGATCAGCCATGATCAGTACTTTGAATGACAAATGATGGATGACGATGTTGATAGCTGGTCTATGAGTTTTCGTGGTCACCACTAAGATACTCTTGTTTATTCCTTCGTTTTCCTTTTTCCATTTCCCTCCCTTTTTTAATTATCAAGTGGTTGTTAAATCTGGACATTCATGTCCATTTTTTTTTTTAAATACAGATCCGATCATTAACCTTCAGTCTCTTTTTGGACCACAAATATGATGGGCTTTGCATAATGAAACACTTGATTTTGTCATTGCATGCTTCATTAATCACTTTATTTAATGTTATTATTAACAAAATTGATTAACAAGTATTATTTCAGGCTATTTGAGTTGGCTCACCTATTTTTTTTTCTTTACTTATATATAATCATGGCTTAAATTTGATTATTGAGTTTTTTTTCATTGGTGTGCAACTTACAAATACTTCAATAAATATCTTTATCTTTATAAATATTTAATGAGCATGAAGACATGCTTTAATTTTAGATCAAGGTAAATCTTTTTTTAATCTAAATTTTTTCTTTGATAAAAATATTATTTTTATAAATTATCTGGCATTTTCAATCATTTCATTATCATATAATAACAATAATAATAATAATAATAATAATAATAATAATTTTGATATTATTTCAGTATGAAAATAGAATGATATTCTATAAATATTTTATTTTATGTGTGAATTTAAAATGATTATATAAGAATTGAATATCTTTAATAATACGACATTATATATTTTTAACAAGTAATATTATATATATATATATATATATATATATATATATATATATATAATATTACAAAGCAAAAGACACACTGGCATGCCAGAGAATATAGAAAACAATATATATGTAACTTACTTTTTCACTATTTTAGTTCCATATCAAATAGTGGAAGAACTGGAGGTCAAAAGTTTATAATAAAACACTATATTAGTTCTACCTCAAATAGTGGAGAAATTTGAAGCCAAACGTTTAATTATAAAAATGAATGAGTTTTAACTTTGATGCTAATTACAAATTGTATCCAGTACATTAATTTATAAATGTACCAAAAAAAAATAAAAGAGACATTTATTTTAAAATAAAAAACTTATATTTTAAAAAAGCTTATTCTAAAAGATATATGTCTATGAACCATTGGTTATTAAACTCGATTGGCTCATTAGTTCTTCTGAAAATTAGTCAAGTTAAATTGATTTACATTTTTTTTTGTATATTTAAGAGATAATGAGGTCTAAATCTAAGATCTCACAGTAAATTATTTAAATTTTTTACCCTTACTATTAAAGTATAAATTAGTCATATACTTCTATCCAATAACTTAATTTTTAAGGAGAAATACTTCATGATACATGCAACTTGGAAGTTTTGATCTGAATTTTATAACTATAATTAAAACAATTTTTTTAATATTTGTTTGTTTATCTATTTTGGAAAAACAAAAGTTGAGCAGCAAATGTCGTTACATCGTGACGTTATGACATATTATATGTCTCAATCATGCCAAACACAGTGAAAACTCATCATAGATAATTTACTAATAACCTATTATAGGATTTTTCTTATTCAAGCTAACAATCCTACTGTTGAATCAACTTTCTTTACAAATTTTATGTTACAATAGTGATTTTTTGCCATTATATCTTGGTTAAAAATCTTAGAACACTAATTACGTAGATAGTTATTTTTATTTAGATGGTTACCTGAGCTTTTTCATATTGTGATATTGATATAAAACTTCATTAATCCTACTTGAATTTTTAACACATGACCTAAATATAATACATCATAGGAGCTAGATATAATTTTGTATTACGTATCCTATATATTGTTACTTACTTCCTCCATTTTCATATAACTGTAATTTTTAAAAAGAATTTAACACATAAATTAAATAATCATTAAAAATGTATAAAAACAAAAAACAGTATATGTTTATAAAATTGTCCTTTTAAAAAAATATATAATAATTACTACATGAAAATTTGTGTGTGGAGAGAAAATATTTGCAAGCTTTAAAAAATAATTAACAATTTCTTAAAATCCTCAAATAATAAATAATACTGAATAATATGCATTTTTTTTCTTCAAAAGTTATAAAAATAATGTAGGGACTGTTTATGTTTTGTTGTCTACAGTAGCATTTTTCAACGGTTTTTAGACTTTGACACCTTCCTCTTACCAGTATCATACCCAGCTACTGGCTGCTAGCACGTTTGACGTATTTCATAGCAGCATACGATTGCGACCTTATTTGTGTCCGACATTCTCCTTTACGATTTTCCTGAGCCCATGCCAGTCATTTGATAATTGGCTAACTTTCAGGGATTACAGAATTGAATGATAACACTGCTCAAGACCAGGTGTATCAAAGCTTGATCCATTTGAATTTGAGCTAACTTTAATCAATCATCTAAAGTTCTAGATTTTCCTTGGCCTACAAGTAGCCATTTATTGTAGTACTACGTATTAGTTTGTCGGAAGATAATTATTGTTGATGTAAAGTGCTTAACAATACTTCTTATTCAAGGAATTATTTACTTGTATGTATTATACTTTTTGACCAAATTAAGATGCACTTAACATAAGCAACGTAACTATGCCGTAGAAAGACAGATGTACAAGTCAATTTGCGTTAATTGATCCAGCTAATCGTGAAAACTTATGAGTTTCGGTTAGCCAAAATAAGCGAAAAGAAACAAAAAGACCTCTTTTCATGTCCATGCAATATTTTATATTATAGGTGTTGGAATGGGACAAGATGACATGTGCGGAGAAAGTATCCTAAGCACATTCAACGGGTACAAGGAGATACTCCAATTTCTTATTCTAAAATCTAAAGTTAAGAATTGAACGGAATTCAAAACATTGATATTATGATATGGATGTATGCTTACCATTTCACTATAGGTGGCTAAGGATCAATGTGCCATTAATGTAGACCAGCAGACTTGAGCATCCACCAACCAAATAATTCCTGCATGGAAATTGGCCAAATAAAAAAAACAACTAACTAAAAGCCATACTATGTTATGGTATGTTGGGTTTCTATGTTTTTTTTTTTTTTTTTTGGTCTTCTGTGGATTATATTAATAGGCAGTTCTTAGGAGTTGGGAGTAAAGAGGCATACAACTGGGCGCATTGAAAATCAATCAATAATATTTTTATACTATCTGTTATTTTTGGTGTAAATGTATAAATCACTATTATTTATGGTTTCATTTTGGCATTTCAGAAGTATAGAGTATGTCACTTGTTAAGCATAGATAATTAATTGACCATAGCATATAATTCCATTTCGTTTACACATTACAGTATTACATGATATGATGTATTTAGTTTTTCCCTTAATTCTGAGTGCTGACAAACTTTTATTCTATTGAAATTGGAAAGAATTCATAGCCAAAGTTACAAATAAAATGAAAATATAATCTTCACCGAAACGTTCTCACCGTCACCGAAGGAAAATGGAAATATAACGTGAAAAGATCATGGTAGAATATTTTTGACACTAATTTGTAACACAGCTATGAATAAAATTAAGACGGAAAATATATATTTGGAATATTTGGGGTTAGTGTCAATTTGGCGCCGTTTTTGAACTCGTTTAAGGTCCTTGAACCAAGCATAAGAATATTCACAAAGAAATCCGAAAGGGAAATAAAAAGTCTAGGTAGATATAATAGCGCACGAGAAAAAATGTCCAACCCTAATCCATCAAACAACCTAAAATTTCAACGGGACGGGTGTCATTGGTCTCCTGCGAATTCAAAATTCCACAAAATTCCAAAAACAATTTTGTTCCCAGGTCAATAATCATTCAAACGCCCAAGGAGTTGGCCTAAATAGTACCAATTTTAGTGTTAGACTGTTTTAATTTTTTTTATACAAAAAACAATCACTTTTAATAAAAATTATTCATATAAAATTTACTTTGAACTTATTTTAACAAAAATATCATATTTATTAATTTTTTTTAAAAATGCACTCTTGATTTTAAAAGAATGGGAGTCTAAATTTCAACAATATCCTAAATAAAAATCACAAGTTAGTTTGTGATTTTCCAAAATATCTACTATTATACACAATGATTAATTCTTTTACATAGGCTTATTTAAGGAAATAAATAGTGGCTATAAATTTTAATGATGTTCCATTCTCAGTGCAAAAACGAATCCACTCTTGGTGAAGGAAAAAAATGACTCTTGTGACTTTACTCTAGTCTCATAATTAATAATAAATTAGTTTTGATATACTAATAATATAACTATGATATTATCATCCAATTACATATTTTAATTTATAAGATTTTTAAAATAATAAATAATCAGATCAAATATTTATACACGGATATCGAAATTAAATCCAAATAATAATTTTATAAATGTTCAAAGACCATTTATGAAAAATAATACCACTAGATAATAACAATATGAGTAATGCTACACTCATAGAGAGAATAAAATAACTGGGATTTTATATTACACAATGATACTTAGATTAAATATAGTCACAAAACTCATATATTTATTTAGAGATTATCAATTACGATACATCTTTCTAAACTTTATTTTTTGAAAAAATTCTGAATATGTAACATTTTTCAATCAATATTTGAAAACAGAGGCATATAATCCAATTTGCATGCTTAGCAAATGGGACACACCGGTTTATTTGGCAGAGCTGTTCTCTGTTCCCAGAATTGTGTCTGAATCTGCCTACAACGGATCTTAAAGCCCATACTCACAACATAACCCCCACCACCTCTTCCACTCTCTCTCTACCACCCTACACATTAACAACACTACACTCACTCTCTCTTCCCTGCTGCTGCTCTTACATGCTCTCTCTGTTTCCCCTACTCTCTCTCTCTCTCTCCACCACTCATAGGTTGGACTATCGTTTTCTTCGCCTCGTGAAGTGCATGTGAACCTTGCTGAGAGATCTGCTACTTAATAATCCAAACGGGTCACCTCTCCTTTCTTTTTTCTTCTGGTTCAGTTGATTGTAGTGTTTTTTTTGCCCTTCTACCTTTAGCTTTTATTTTGGCCCCTCTGCTTTATTATTCTTCTCTCTCTCTCTCTCTCTCTCTCTCTCTCTCTGGTTCCTACTTTTTACAAAATGTTACATCATTTTCTTTTATGCCCCCTGCTTCATTAAATTCCCTTCTCATTTTGTCAAACACTGTGTTTTCACTCACTTGGGGTGGTGATTGGTGCTTTCGGTTGGTTGCAACTTTTTGAGCTTTTGAGATAATGGGGTCTTAGATTCTTCTCTTCTCTTTGCTTGCCTGATCTCAAAATTCTTCCTTTTGGTGGCGTCTGAAGCTGGCTTCTTTTGTGCTGCTGCACTGTGCTGTGGTGCTCTAAAGTTCGCTCTTTTCAATCTTTGTTTGGCTCAATGGGGTTCATGGAGTACTGGGTTTTGCTTATGGAGTGTTTGGTGGGAAGTTTTGGTGATTAATGGTTCCTCCTCTTGCAGGGTGTTTTGTTGTGTCTTTGTGGAGTGTTAGTTTGGTTAATGGGATAATTGACTACAAGAGTTGGTGTTTACCCTTTTGGTGAGTTAAATTCTCAGTTTCTAACCTTATATTTTGGCATATTTAAGTAATTAAGGGGTGTTCAGGATTCAGCACTGTTTCCTTTTTTGTTTTTTTGCTGACATATTTGCGAAAAATTGGCACATGTACAGGCAAAAATGCGGGATATTCTGATTTGCTTCTTTAATTTAGAAGAGAATCTGGTATCAGAAGGGTTGATTTTCTGATCATGACTAGGGCTGTCCGCAATAGGGTACTCAAGGATGCCAATGGTGATATCAGTGATCATCTGCGCAACCATATCCATTTAACAAATTGCATTCACTTGAAGAACCATATGCACAAGAACAGCCCCATCCTGGCTGATAGGTCAATCATGAGGGACCTTGTTGTGCTTCAGAGATCGCGTTCGCTCAGGGACCCTTCTGCGAGCCCTCCATCGTGGCACTCACCTTCTGTAGTGGATGTGCTCTTCAAAAGAAATGAAAATGATGCCATGGTTCATGGAGGAAGAAAGTCTGTAGGCAGTGAGCGCAGGAGGGAAGGGAGGAGATTGTCTGGAACCTCACCACCCTTGGTGAGTATAGGTGCATCAAGAGTTGCTCCAGGTGAGGCTATTAGAGGTCATGAGGGGGTACCGACAACTAGTGAGCGTGGTAGTAGGAGTGGAGTTGCAGATGGGAAGAGAGTTGGGAGAGAAGAATCCAGTAGGAAGATTGATAGGCCTGATTATTTGGATGTTAGTCAAGAGCAACCTCTCAATCAAGCTGGCAAAAGTTTGGCTGAAGATATTAATTCAAGGCACTTGGAATCTAAAGAGAGAAAGAGCAAACCCAGAGGGAAGAATGTTCGAGATGTTCAAGTTAAGACCCTCTCTGAGCAGCTCAATGATGTTCCATTGGATAGTGATGATTTAGCATCAACAAACATTCATTTTCGAGCAAGGTTTCCAAGACAAGAGAAAATTATTGAGGAGGCAGAAGGCAGCATGCGCGGTCGTGGCAGTGGAGTGAATAGGGTAAAGAGGCGTAAATTTCGAAGTGCAAGAAGAACTCGGGTGGCAACAGCTTCAAGAGATACTGAAGCTGAGAAAGAATTGTCTGTGGCTTCCAACTCATTCGCTCAGGGTTCAGCCCACCAGAAATATCAGTCAGAGGAGGCTGATGAGTACCCTGATGAAAATGTTACTAGAGCTCCAAAAAATGGGTGTGGCATTCCATGGAATTGGTCCAGAATTCATCATAGAGGTAAAACATTCCTTGACATGGCTGGAAGAAGTTTATCTTGTGGTTTATCTGAGTCCAGGTTAAAGAAAGGGACATTAAATGCCAATGGAAGAAATATTTCTGAAATGCCTGTGGCATCTGAGCACTCAAGTTCATCTACTAAATCTGATGCAGAGGCACTACCTTTACTAATTGATGCATCTGGATCACATGGAAGCACTGAAAATGCTTGTTGGGACCATGACTATTCTGGGGAACTAGGTCTTTTTGGTGATAATTTGTTCAAGCATGATATTGATTCTGACCTTGCTTCTGAAGCTAGATCTGGTGGCCAGCATAAGTTGAGAGGGAATCGTCATGGTAGACACCAAAGCTTAACACAAAAATATATGCCACGAACCTTCAGAGATATGGTTGGACAGAATTTAGTGGCACAAGCCCTTTCAAATGCAGTGATGAAGAGGAAAGTTGGATTGTTGTATGTGTTTTATGGTCCCCATGGCACTGGAAAAACTTCTTGTGCTCGCATATTTGCCAGAGCTTTGAATTGTAATTCTTCAGAGCACCCAAAACCTTGTGGCTTTTGCAATTATTGCATAGCACATGATATGGGCAAAAGTAGAAATATAAGGGAAGTTGGTCCAGTCAGTAATTTTGACTTTGAGAGCATCATGGATCTTCTTGACAATATGATTGTATCTCAGCTTCCATTGCAGTACAGAGTGTTTATTTTTGATGATTGTGATACTCTGTCGGCAGATTGTTGGAATGCTATATCAAAGGTCATTGATCGAGCACCTAGACGTGTGGTTTTTATCCTTGTCAGTTCTAGTCTTGATGTCTTGCCTCATATAATAATATCCAGGTGTCAAAAATTCTTTTTCCCAAAGCTGAAGGATGCAGATATTATATATATATTGCAGTGGATTGCGACCAAGGAAGGTCTAGAAATTGATAAGGATGCCTTGAAACTCATTGCATCAAGATCCGATGGATCGTTGAGAGATGCTGAGATGACCCTTGAACAACTTAGTTTGCTTGGGCAGAGAATATCTGTTCCTCTTGTTCAGGAACTGGTAAGTTGTTTTTCTATTAGCTTGTTTCAGTCATTCATTGCCTCTTAAATATGACGTTAGATTCTATTGTTAACTGCTGTTAATATTGCTAGTTGCTATGCATGAATTGCTCTGAAGTTAAATTCTTTCTTCAGGTAGGGCTTATCTCTGATGAGAAATTGGTCGATCTGCTTGATTTGGCATTATCTGCAGACACAGTCAACACTGTAAAGAATTTGAGAGTGATCATGGAAACTGGTGTTGAGCCATTAGCATTAATGTCACAACTTGCAACAGTAATTACTGATATACTTGCTGGGACCTATGACTTCACAAAAGAAAGGCGTAGAAGGAAGTTCTTCCGGAGACTGCCATGTTAGTAAACACCATCTCTTATAGATATTTTATCAAGTTATCAATTTATTGCAAACTAAGGCGGCACTGACTGCATTAGTTCCCAGTTATGGAGTAACTGTAAATATTTAATGCTGCAGCATTTCATATTGTCATCAATGATTAAACATCTTTTAACTTTTGTTTTTCTCTTGGTTTCTGGAACTCTGTCCTGATAAGTATTTTGTCTAGCCTTAGTTGAGTTTTTACACTTGTCAGTGTGGAGACTGGGGAGGGAGGGCCTTAATCTGTTCTCATGTTCGTGAATATGTATTTCATTATTTTCCTCTCACAAATTGATGATACTGATTTCTGTCTCAGTGTCCAAAGAAGACATGGAAAAGCTTCGCCAAGCTCTGAAAACTTTATCTGAGGCTGAGAAGCAATTGAGAATGTCCAATGACAAGCTGACATGGTTGACAGCTGCATTGCTTCAACTTGCTCCGGACCAGCAATATGTGATGCCTACTTCTTCTGATAATAGTTTCAGCCATAGTCCCCAAGCTCTAAACAATGCAGATGTGAGAGCAGCAGCCAGAATAACTGGTAAGCCTGTTGACATTCCTAACAAAGCAGGACGATTATCAATGGATGCTAGATTAGAAAATTTCCATACTGGAAGCTCAACTAGTGGTATGACAAAGGGCCTTAGTTCAGAGAAAAGAAGACTCAGTGTGTCTGGTTTTGCTCCTCAACAAACTTATTCTCATGTGAGCAATAAGAATAGGATGAATGAAAAGCATGTTTTGGGTAAAAACAGCAAAGAAATTAAAGAGATATGGTTAGAGGTTCTTGAGAGGATTCAAGTTACTGGCCTGAAAGAGTTTTTGTATAAAGAAGGCAAGCTGATCTCTGTTAGTTTTGGGGCAGGTGAACATCAAATATGCACTATGTTTATTCAACCATGCAATTGATAATTTTTTCATGTGATATAGTTAAGTGTTTCTCATTCAAAATGTCATTCTCAATGTTAGTATACTATGCAAAAGTTTTCAATGAAGTTCAGGTAGGAAGAATTAGGGAAACTGGCTTATGTATGTACGTGATTGCAACAAATGTAGCATCAACTAAAGGGCCTTGTACTAATTGCATTGAAAACTTCGTCTTGGCAGTATATTTTATGCTTTTTAAGAACTGTTACTAATTAATTTTGTAATGCGAGCTTTTCATTTGCTTCCATAAGTTGCATGCGAAGCATGTGCTATTATAATATTTCTTTGGAAAATTATCAAAAAGATGTAATCTGTGGCATATACTACTATCCTCAATAATTGTGGGCTTTGTTTTGAGTGCTTTTAGTTCACTCCGTTCCCATGTGTTTTTAATGATGTTTCGTATTAGCCATTAATTTGCTTCTTGTTTAATTTATTAATATTGCTGTTGTTATGGTAGTGTTACTTTTGTGTCCCTCTCCAATTTTAGTTTTTATGCATTGACTATTACCATTTATCTAACGACATTGGATGCTTTATTGTACAGCTCCAACTGTGCAGCTAATGTTTAGCTCTCAACTGACCAAATCTACAGCTGAGAAGTTCACAGGTCACATCTTACAAGCATTTGAATCTGTCCTTGGATCTTCTATAACAATAGAAATTAGATGCGAGTCAAACAAAGATGCAACAGCCTCAGCTGTTCAACTGCCTCTTACATTGCCTGCTATTGATGATAGTTCATCGAAGATTAGAGACTTAAATGGTGTTGACCCTCATGCACATCCTTCACTAACTGATTCTGTTGGAAAGAGGAGGGGCGAAATTGTAGAAGAAGCAGCTTCTCCAGTGGAGCACAAGAATGATAACCAGCAGGTTGCTCATGCAACAACATACAGAAGTCTAGAAGGTACAAGTATAGGACAACCATCATCTTCCCAGAAAAATCCAACTGGCAAGACTCATTTAGACCGAAGAAAGCTTAGGGAACAAGGTCAAAGTCGAAGCCTTGTAAGAAGTAAGGTATCTCTTGCTCATGTAATCCAACAGGCAGAAAGCCAGCGAAGTGGGTGGTCAAAACGCAAAGCAGTTTCTATTGCTGAAAAGCTTGAACAAGAGAACCTGTATGTTGCTTTTTTATCCTTTTTCTTTTGATGTGTGCTGTAGCTAGTTTTAGACAGTGGTGGCTCATAACTTATAGGGGATGAGAATCTCAATAAACCTGGGCATTAGTTTTTCCAAATTTTGATTGACCTAGTCATTGGTAGTGTTATGCTGGACAAAAGGATAACTATATTTCTTATCTTGTAGTTGAGTTTGAAATTCGAAAAATGTATCATGTTTTCCATGATGGATTTAAACCGCGTAGAAGTGCGCAGGCTAGGTGTTGCATATATGCGGGATAGAATACTTAAGTAGACTGAATGAGAGTTTCATAGAACTATATGCTAGGTTAAGATTTCCTTCCTTTTCAACTATATAAGTATGATATAGGGATTGTTCATGCGGATATTTTGGAATGTGTATGTTATCCTGTTTCAGTAATATAGTAATGTTTCTGTTGTATCTGCCTATTAATTCTAAAATCATTTACTCCGCAGGAGACTAGAGCCAAGATCAAGGAGCTTACTATGCTGGAAAGCATCAAGAGCAACCCGTCGGAAGGTAATTCAATTTATCATGATTCTAAACGTTAATGTTTGAGTGCTTAAATGATTTTAAAAACTGCGTTTCCCATAAGAACTAGATAACTAGTTTCCAATTCTCAATATTTAACATTTTTCAACCATAAGTCACTGTTTTTTTTTTTTTTTTACTAATAGTATTCTGAGGCATGACACTTGAATTCACCATATTAATGTTGTGCTGCACTGAGCCACAGTATTAGATGAGTCTGATACAACTTGAATATCTTACACTAGATGCTTATTTATCAAATTGTTTTCTTTTTCATTTGGAGATAGCTGGGGGTCTCTGTCTAAAAGATTTGCCTTTTAGACAATCCTCTTATGGACTTGATAAACTATTAATAAATCCATGCATAGTGCAACTTGCTGTTGCAATGCACTGAAGATTGCATTATAGGGATGATGTGCTCGTATATATACAATACATATTTTTGGATTCGTGTCCATTATTCATCGCTACGTATCTCAGTGTTCGTCGAATAATATCACCACCTTTTTGGGTAACAGTTGTTGTCTGCTAAGTTTAGTGAAAGGAGTAAATAAGACAATGTTGGTTTATATATTTTTCTTTTTCCTTGCCATGTATAAAAGATTTGATTGGGTATGATTGTGCAGGCGCAAGTGCATGTTTGTTGATTTTATGTACTAAGTTAAGAGTTTGTTTTGCAATTTATATATTACTATGTATGAAGACATTATTGATGTATTCAATTGCATTGGCAGCTGTCACGCTTGAAAATTCGAACCCGGAAACCACGTGCATTGCTGAAACTTGTCTCATGTGGGAAATGTCTCTCCGCAAAATCTCCAAGATAGTTTTGGGAATCTTTCAGGGGTTCATTCAGTTGTCATTTGTATTGCCTGTATTTAGGCTTTTTCCTGATGTGTTATAGGTTCCAATTTCACAGGGCCAATCCTTTTTATTTTCATTTAATCAAATAAAAGCGTGTAGTTATATATGTGATGAAGAAAGTATAGGAAAGTAGTTATCCCGTTTTAGTGATTAAGATATTGTATATTTTTCCTTCTTAGCATAAATTCGATGGAAATTTCAATCTAGATTCTGTTGAAAATTTTATTACTGTGCCAAATCACTGGTCGATAAACGATGATAAGTATTATTAATTACACCTTCTTACATATCAATTACTGTGTAATAATCTGTGCGCACTCATTGAAGCCTTTTCGATCATGATGATAAATATTAGTAGATGTTAATTTGCTTTACAGTTTTACTTGATACTAAATTGTCATAAAGAAAACAGGACAGAAATGGTGAAACCTAAATAATATCTTTCAAGTTCTAAGTCTACCCCTCATGTTTGATTAGCAGCATATTCTTTTCCTATTCCACTGGGGGTAAAAAAAAACATAGTTCCTTTCATCTGTTTCATGTGTACTTGGCAAACAAAACTAGCCTTAAAAAACTAAACTGAAGATTAAGATCATCCTCAAGAAGAAGAGGACTGAAATAGTGAATGGAAAACCATATCTTTCAAGCTTTAGATCTACCTTTAGCAACATATTCTTTCCCTGAGTCTACTTAGCGGAAAACAACGTTGATCTTATATTTATGTACAATTGAGCTCAACAATCAATAAAGGTTGGTATTAATGAATTGGCAAGATGGAAGAATTGTAAGTCCATGATCCAGTAGCAAATAAAATAGAATTTAGAAGAACCTGGCTTCGAACTGGTTTATGTATTTTCCACCAAACATAGCCGCGTCTGCAACAATAAATTTCCCTCTGGTAAGTTCAACTGTTCAATACAGAGAGGCATTTCAAATTCACATGCAGATTTTTCAACCTGGATTGTTGATAACCTCTTCTTGAAGCAAATGGCAAAGTGGCATATCATGAACATTTGAAAGCAGAGAGAATCAAGAAAGAAAATATTATTCATATATATACATCAACCAATACAGCATAAGTTGTTACATTGAAATTATATTTAACAGTACAGAGAAGATTATCCTAGAGGGATTTCTAACATAACTGTATTCTATCATAAACTGTTACAACGGGCTTAATATATCTCCCTCATTGATTTGATCTCGCATCTTCCTTACCTGATAGAAAAAAGGGGTTTTCCTTACCTGTAGTAGTGTGCATCTTTTATCAGCTCACATCCAACTGGGTTCATTCATTAATCCCTGCATTTCCAAGCAAAATTCATTGGACACACTAGAGCACCTAAATCCCCATCTCAATCACGTTTATCTACCTTGACGCAACCCCTGGATATCCATGACAGATGAGATATACCCTCATAACAAAGGTTATTTTCATAACTAAACGTTTCACCTACCTATCATTTCACTTTTTGCAGCTATAAAATCACTCTTCTCCACTTCAACTTCCACACAACAAACACTCATTGCAATAGCAATAACAATTCGCCTATCATTTGCAATTGCATCTTCCCAAAAGCAGAAAAGCAATCTAGAAATTTTCAATTACCATTAACAAGATGAAGCAAACTATCATCTTCTCACTCCTCCTAGTACTATTTGCTCCCATCTTTTCCACCACCACTCTAGCACAGTCACCTGCTGCAGCACCTAAACCCCCACCAGTAAAGCCAAAACCAACCCCAGCCACACCAGCTCCAGCACCAGCAAAACCATTAGTCCCTGCGTTACCCCAGTCTCCGACATCTGATTCCTCTTCAGGTCAAGACATCATCAAGATTCTAAGGAAGGCAAAATCATTCAACACACTAATCCGCTTGCTCAAAACCACCCAAATCATCAACCAAGTCAATGCACAGCTTGTGACCACAAAAACTGGGGGTTTAACCATTTTTGCACCTGATGATGGTGCCTTCTCAGCGCTCAAAGCAGGATACTTCAATTCTCTAAGTGATCGCCAACAGAAGGCTTTGATACAGTTCCATGTTCTTCCTGTCTATGTCTCAAGCTCAAACTTTGATTCTCTGAGCAACCCTGTGCTGACACTGGCCAGTGATAGCCCTACAGGTTACCAAATAAATGTGACTGCTTATGGTAACAGTGTGAACATCTCAACTGGGGTGGTGGATGCCACACTCACAGGGATTGTGTACACGGATAAGACTCTTGCCATATATCATGTTGACAAGGTGCTTATTCCTTTGGACTTCTCGAAGCCTCAGCCTATAGCTCCAGCACCTGCTGTGGCCAAGGCACCTAAAGCTGATAAGGATAGCTCATCTGCAGAAGCTGATGATCAGGGAGAGTCATCCAAGGAGAATTCTGGTGCCATCACGTTGATTGGCGTTCAAGGAACTATGTTGGTGTCACTTGGTGTTGCTTTGGTTGCAGCAGTAGCGATGTCCAGTTGAGGAAGACCCTTTTGCAGGCTGTTGATGGAAGTTATTACAGCAAGAACTGTCAATCTTTGTGGACTTCTCTTTGTGTTGTTTTTTGTTGGCTTTGTTGAGATAGGAATAGTGTTTGAGAGCCATGTGAACCCCTTCCTTTGTTTTATTGTTTTGTCTTCAAATGAAAATATGATTTTGTTGTAAGAAAATTGGCTATTTTATTCTATTTTTTTTATGAATTATGCTCTTAATTATTAGTCTCATTATTTTTATGACTTGTTATTTGAACACATGGCAGACACACCACAATTGACATATACCAAAGAGTGAGTGAGAAAATTGTTCATTTTCACTGTATTTTATTCCACCCAATGTTCTCTCTCACTTTTTTAGTTTTTCTTCAATAAGGGTGTGTGTAACTAGTAGATATATGTGTCAAAACATCATTTCTCTATTTTAATCAAGTCTTCGGATATTAAATGAGATATCTATTCTCAAAACAAGTATGCGATTCAACGGTGTAAACCTAATTAAAATAAAATTAGTAAAATACTTATGTCCACAATGATTTTAATTCTGACATCCCTTTTAATGTCTTTCTTTATGTTAAATTAAAATTTCTCTTGGTTGTTTAGTGCTGATTGTATATGCATAGCTAGATTAATATTGTTCTTATTTATTGCGAGTTATGACATATTTGAACCTTGATTTGTTTTAGAGATACTCTACAAGCTACGTATACAATAAATAGAAAGAGAACATTATTTTGTCCTCACCAGATTTTGCTTCATCGATCTTTTCTCTCACATTTTCCCTATGTATATGTGTATTTGTAGGTAAAATAGTCCAAATAACATTTCTTTTATTGGAACTTGAGTCACGGGGAAAGATTCATTCTGAATTGCAACTCTGAAGTTGATTTGATCATTATCATTGTGCAATGAAGTTTAATTGCATGAGCGTTTACAATACGATGGAGTCTTGTACAAGTTCATACCCTAAGCTGTAAAAGAATCGATCAATTGAATATACATGAATAGAAAAGAAAAAGTTGAGTGGTATAATTCAATTGATAAACAAAATTTATTTGGGACTATACTTGTGGGGTAGGGATTCAATTCAAGCGCCATGCAATTAGGGATTAGGTGACTGACGTATATGTTAACCCCATCCAAAAAAACATATGATGGCACCAGCTGACCTTAATAAAGGGAAAGCATATTAATGCCTATCAATCAAAAACAAAAGAACATATTAACGCCTCAAGATTTTACATTAAAATATGGTGTCGAGTTTTTATATAATTGCGTTATATTCGAGTTTTTTTATTTATATATTTACTACGGGTCTAAACAAGAGCCAAAAAAAGAATTAGAAACTAACAAGGGAAATTTAGGTTAAATTAATCGACAAATTCCTGAATTTTTCGAAAAAATTCAAATAGATCCCATGCTTTGAAAATTTATTATTCGATCCCTAAACTCTCAGAATGTTTATAATTAGGTCCCTAGATATAATGAAAATGGAATATTCTAAGGTGTTATTTTAAGTGTCATATAATAATTGAGTAGAATAGTGATGCCATGAGATCACTAAATTAAACAAATTTTTTTTAATAAACTCACAAAACAATAATATAACAATGTATTAAAAGTGTATAGGAATCCAATTACAAACGTTTCATAAGTTCATGAACTTAATTACAATTTTTTAAAATATAAGAACATATTTAAAATTTTTCATCAAAAAATTCAAGGAACTACAAGATAATTTAACTGGGAATTTAATCCCCATTACATTCAGCCCAGTACAGATGCAATACAAAAGAGGGAATTTCATTAAATTAAAATAAAGAAAAAATTTTCGAACCAAAAAAATAATAGTTAATATATATATTTGTTGTCTAATATATTGTTCTATCTATACATTAATGGAGCACTTTCTTCACTATTCCGCTTATCAGAGAGCTCTAGTTATTTAAACAAAAATTAAATATAATTCGAAAGAACATATTTCTCGTTATAGCAGTTGATATATCACCCAATCACAACACATAGGATGGGATACACTGAACAGAGAGATGTAGATACATCTGAAGGAATGGTAGGTCTCAGGTGTGATTCTTAGTTCCTCAGTCCTTTCCGAAACCTCTGTCAGACAATGCCACTTAGCTTTGGAGCTAATAATTTGGTTTTCATTTTCTTCCTTATTGATGGCATAACTCAACCTATATATATGCAGAACAATAGGCCCCTTCTATACATATTTCCAATTACATTTTCATATCACTCATTCCAATAACAATTAGCCCATCATTTCATTTGCAAATTGCAATTGCATCAACCCAAAAGCAGCAAAACAATCTAGGAATTTTCCATTACCAATAAAAAAAAAATGAAGCAAACTATCATCTTCTCACTCCTCCTAGTACTGTTTGCTCCCATCTATTCCACCACCACCACTCTAGCACAGTCACCTGCTGCAGCACCCAAGCCCCCACCAACAAAGCCAAAACCAGCCCCAGCCACACCAGCTCCAGCACCAGCAAAACCATTAGTCCCTGCATTACCCCAGTCACCCACATCTGATTCCTCTTCAGGTCAAGACATCATCAAGATTCTAAGGAAGGCCAAATCATTCAACACGCTAATCCGCTTGCTCAAAACCACACAAATCATCAACCAGGTCAATGCACAGCTTGTCACCACAAAAACTGGGGGCATAACCATTTTTGCACCTGATGATGGTGCCTTCTCAGCACTCAAAGCAGGGTACTTCAACTCCCTGAGTGATCGCCAACAAAAGGCTTTGATACAGTTCCATGTTCTTCCTGTCTATGTCACAAGCTCAAACTTTGATTCTCTGAGCAACCCTGTGCTGACACTGGCCAGTGATAGCCCTACAGGTTACCAAATAAATGTGACTGCTTATGGTAACAGTGTGAACATCTCAACTGGGGTGGTGGATGCCACACTCACAGGGATTGTGTACACGGACAAGACTCTTGCCATATATCATGTTGACAAGGTGCTTATTCCTTTGGACTTCTCTAAGCCTCAGCCTATAGCTCCAGCACCTGCTGTGGCCAAGGCACCTAAAGCTGATAAGGATAACTCATCTGCAGAAGCTGATGATCAGGGAGAGTCATCCAAGGAGAATTCTGGTGCCATCAGGTTGGTTGGCGTTCAAGGAACTATGTTGGTGTCACTTGGTATTGCTGTGGTTGCAGCAGTAGCGATGTCCAGTTGAAGGAAGACCCTTTTGCAGGCTGTTGGTGATGGAAGTTATTAGAACAAGAACTGTTTATCTTTGTGGAGTTCTCTTTGTGTTTTTTATTTTTGGGCTTTCTGCACTGGGGTAGGAAGAAAATGTTTGAGAACTATGTGAATCCCTTGCTTTGTTTTCTTCTTTTGTCTTCAAATTAATACATGATTGTTTTGTTGTACGAAAATTGGCTATATGGGTCGTTTTGGTTAACCTTTTAACTGTTAAGTTTATTATTTGCAGTTTTGAACTCATATTTGGACATCAGATAAGATATCCATTGTTAAATGCAAAATTCAATGGTTTCAAATTAATTGAATTCCTATCTGATATATATAAATGTTTCTCTTAATTAATTGTTTACTGCTCATCTACGATTGAGTAGACTAATTGCTGCCTTAATTATTGAGACCCGGGTACAGGCCGGCAGATTCTCTCAAAATTACAGTTCTAAAGTTAACTGAAAATTATCATTGCGGATTTGATAAGCCTAATAATTGTATAAGCTTATGCGATATGATGAAATCATATAACGAGGTCATATACAAGGTGTTACTCTAAGGTCTAAGCCTTAAAAGAGTGGATCTATTGAAGATATATGAATAGAAAACAGTGTTGCATGGTGTATTTCAAAATTTTTATTGGGACTCTACTACTTGTGTTGGGACTCAATTCAAGCACTATCTGATTAAGGCTTCGGTGACACACGTATAGGTGTTAATCCCATCCAAAAAGAAAAAAGAACGAAAAATCTTCCCTGGTCTTAATACAGAAAAAACATACTATTAAGGCCTCAAGATTTTACATCAAAATATGATGTCAAGTTCATACATAATTGTGTTTTATGGAATTATCCACATTCCACATGTTTTGATCCCAGATCTTGATTCTCGAAACCTAGGCAACGACTCAGGACATTGAAGGATGGACCACTTTGGCTCAACAACCCAAGGTGGTCGATCATTGGAGCCCACTTAGGGCATCCCCTTGAATCCTCTCGCATTAGCCGGAATGCGAGATGCTCTGAAGTTAGGGGGCATGAGGAATGACTTCTCTAAGGCAAGTCTGAGGATCCTATCCTAGAGAAGTTGAATAAGCATAGCCCCGAGGTCGGAACGAGCATGAGATGAGCGCATTATCAGCATGGAACATAGTACATGTTCTAAAAGGACACTCTTAATAGTATTTCATGCACTTCGTACACTGCAACTTAATCCTAGGATCACCTATTTTGGATATATTCATGCAGTATAAATAGGAAAGAAAACTTTTAATGGATAAACTATTTATTCCAATTATCTATTCCTCTTTTATCATATTCGTACTTACTTGGATGTTGAAATCTCCTTGTAGATATCTACCCCCCGTGCTCAATCCAAAATGCAGAAAGGAAGAACCGCCTAAAAGACCCACGATCCGTACACCGGAGAGCTCTCTCAACGTAACCCTGTGTTACACCACACATTCAAAATTATCTTTAAATTTGTTTTATTAAAATTGATACTCAAAAACATACCAATCAAAGTACCAAACATGCTATACGATGTTTAGAAAAACTTTTCTTTCTTTGTGGAGGTAGAGTTCGCAATCACTTACTGTATTTCTCTAAATAACACATCTTTGTTTCCTTTTTTATAAGCATAATTTGTGTTTACTTGAATGCATGTATGCAGAGTAATTTGAAAGATAAAAATACATTTTATAAAATTCAAATCTTTTATCTCCTCTCTCTGTCTCATTCCCTATCTTTTCATTCAAGTTTTGTCATATATTCAAATCATGAGTAATTTCAAAAAAATTGGTTAAATAAAAGATAATGGATAATATCATTATTATACACATATTAAAATTTTATTGAGGGAATAGGAGTGGGACAGAAAAAGAGACAAGATTTGATTCCCTTTTTATAAACTCAATTTTAATTATCTTATTTTCCGTAATCAATTTGCGTAAATTCTTAAATATTAAGGAATATGAAGCAATGGTTTTTGTTTAGCTGTGAAAGGATATCTTTATCGAAATAGTCACTTCTTTATATCCAATTGAAAAATAAATTAATATCACCTAACAAAGAACAACGAAGCAAATATATAATATGATTGTATCACACAAAATTCACTTCCTAATTACCATGTTAAGAAAGATGACTGGACAAAACAACAGAGTTAATATATATTGGATTATTGTCTAATATTTTTTTTCTCTACATTAGTACTTTCTTATTGTTAGTACGCTTGGATCTCTAGTTATTTAAAACATTTCTGATTACGTAGTTCTTGATATATCACCCAAGCAAATCAATCTCTTATAGCATGGGATGTATTGAATAGATAGATGTAGATACATCTGAAGGTATGTATGGTAGGTCTCAGGTGTGATTCTTAGTTCCTCAATCCTTTCCAAAACCTCTGTAAGACAGTGCCACTCATTCTAATTAATCTGCATTGGGCTCCCACTTCTCTATCACTGCAAAATCTCTTCTCTCTCACACAACAACAACTAATCAAACATGATATACCACCTTTCCATGTCCATGACAGGTACTGGTGATTTGCTATAATTAATAAAGTAGGAACCTCTTTTTTTCTTTCTAACTAAACCTTGCACCTATACAAAGAGAAAAGTCTACACATGAGGCCTTACAAAATTGATGTTACCCTTCTCTCCCTTCTCTCTCTCTCTCTCTCTCTCTCTCTCTCTCTCTGTGTACAGTGTACACTAACCACTCCCTCTCACGTCCACCCTCAATATAAATAAGGCATCCCCTTCTCTTCCCCTTTCATCACAAACTAGCAGCACACAAATCACTACTAAGAATCTGAAAGTGTCCTATCCTCAGTTGTAAGCATCTCCTCTCAAGTTCTCCACACTCCCTTAACAGCAAAATGAAGATGCAGCAACAACAACAACAACCTCTCTTCTCAGCTTCATTTCTACTACTACTATCACTGGCACTCACCTTGTTCCACTCCACCACCACCACCACAGCCCAACTCACACCAATTCAGCCCCCAGTAGCATCCACTCCAGCCCCACCACTACCACAGTCACCACCAACAAATTCTCCCCCATCTACACCAGCTGCCACCGCACCAGCCCCAGGATTCAGCACAGTCCCCCTCGTACCGGTGTCACCAAGCGGCGGCCCCAGCCCAATTGTCCCAAAAGCGCCCACCATCGACATAGTCCAAATCCTCAGAAAAGCAAAAAGATTCTCCGTCCTCATCCGCCTCCTCAAAACCACACAACTCATCAACCAGCTCAACTCACAGCTGGTCACCTCAGGCTCCGGAGGGCTCACCCTTTTCGCACCAGACGACAGCGCCTTCTCAAAACTCAAACCAGGTATACAACACAACACAACACAACTAACTTACATCATGTCAGTTATAACAAACTAAGTAAGTAACTAACTGGTTATGTCAGTTATAACGTAACTAACTAACTAACTTCTTGTAATACTATTAGGGTTCCTGAACTCCCTGAGTGACAGAAAGAAGGTGGAGCTGTTGCAGTTCCACACACTCTCTTCCTTCATCTCGATCTCCAACTTCGACACGCTCACCAACCCTGTGCAAACGCAGGCCGGCGACGACCCCGAGAGGCTTCAGCTCAACGTCACCACTTATGGCGGCAGCCAGGTCAGCATGACCACCGGAGCCGTCAACGCCTCCGTCACCGGGACCGTTTACACGGACAGCAAGCTCGCAATATACCAGGTGAACAAGGTGCTTCTCCCTCTTGACATAGTTCTTCCGAGCAAGGCGCCGGCGCCTGCTCCGGCCAAAGGAGGGTCGCCAAAGGCTGATAAAACGAAGTCTGGATCGTCCTCTGGTGATGATGGTGCCGCCGGTGATGACACTGACGGTGGTAATAAGGCCTCGCCGGCGGAAGCTTCTAGTGCTGCTGACTCCATGAGGTTTTTGAAGGGAATGTGGGTGGATCTTGTTATTGTTGGAGTGGCTATGATGGTGTGAAGTGAATAGTGTCGATGGAAAGATGAATTCGGTCCAATTATTTTGTTGTGATGTTTTATGTTTTTGTCAGTGGTATATAGATCGTTATGTTGGGGAATTGGGATTCTTGTGGTTTGTGTGCTGCAGAGGATGACAAGGTTTATTATATTTAGAGTATATGTTTGATTAAAATGTAAAAGTAGTGAAAATTTTTTTTTGACTGTGTTCTGTACGTGAAATTATATAAAATTCAATCATAAAAAATTTATTCTTATTTTTACTTCCTAACCAAACAGAACATGAGCATAAGGGGCTTCTTCTTCATTTTGTTAACTTGTGATTTCCCTTTGCTTTTTGAACTTGATCGTTTAACCAAATTAAGGGCACTGTATACATTTAGTTTTTAGATTAATTCAAGTTTTCTTACGGTATTGTTATTGATGCACCAAAATTATAGAAATATAATATTGAGACACACTAAGAATTGTGTGGCCGGTAATATAATATGTAACAGTTAGGAGTTTAAGAACTTATTTGTAGAAAATTGTGAGAAATCATGGATTAATAATTAAATCTAGATTTTATATATCTTATTAATGAATCGGCGTAAAGAATTTTATATCCAACTATCCATTATTTATAACTTTATAATATTTTACGGAAAAAAATAACTTTATCATATTTATTACATACACCGTAAGCATAATTAAAACTCTTATCGACTTGTACATCAATTTTTGATGAATAGACACTAACAAGTAACATCCCAATGGAAGAACATCTTGTGGTCATACTATTGTCTTCTCTTAGAGTCCATATGAAAGTATTCAGCTAGTAGCTTCATCTAACACGATCAATTAATTAGGTGAAAAGATGCATACGAGTTAACTTATTCCGCAATAACTCTGAGTTATTTTTTCCTATGTAATTAAGCTTCCTTTGTAGATCATCTAGATTATATTGATCAACTTTATTTCTTCTTACTCTAAAGGAAGCTTGACTATATACATTAATAACATGAAGCCAATTTGACCATCTAGTACCATTGTACACATCTAAGCTCACTAGTAGCCTTTCCCTTCTTTTCAATGATGACAAGTTAATTAAGCTCACCCCAAAGTAGGGGAGCTACTAGTCAGAAGAAGCAAGAAGAGAGATAGCAAAAATAAAGGAAAAATAGAACCAATAGCAACAAAATAAATAGAGCTTAGCATAGGGCGGGTAAACTAAAGAACAGAAGAAACAACATTTAACCAACACAACAATAAACCTAAACCAAACAAAAACGTGGATCAGAGGTCATGTGCCTCTAGACTGAACACTAAATAAAATAAAACTCTAACCAAAACCATCAACCGAGGTTGTAGATTATCACCTATTATAGACACACAATTCAGATACAGCTTGACATCTCAACAAACTACGAGATCCACACTTGAATTAGCTATATCCACATATTCTCAAATGACTCTAAAACTATTACTATCCCAAAAGGTATATTAGATGCAAAATCACTCAAACCAGCATATACAAGAGAACGTGGAGAGAGAGAGAAATTATTTATATGAAAGAGATTGCTAGAACCATCATGAAGGGGTTGAGCTACCTTCATGGGTCGATCCCCCTTCAACAAAGAGAAAAGAAGAGGGTGGAGAGGAAGACACCGATTAACAGTGCGTTTGGAAACTCTGGAATTAAATTCTCATGGAAATTGAAATTTAACAAAACTAAAGAATTGAAATCAGACCCAAATGGATGTGATTTGATGTGAGAATTGAATTTCAACAAATGAAAATACCGAAATAACGTTACTTAAATATAATATTTTGTTCATAATCTATTAATAAAGGATAAAATAGTAAAAAATTAAATTAATTCATTTTTATACTCATTTCAAATCAAGGAATTGAATTTAATTATTTAATTTATTGACTCATTTTAAATATAAAAATTCAACTCAATTCCTGACGAGTTTTGATACTTATGAAATTCAATTCAATTTCATATTATTGAAAGTTTTTAAACAGATTATTAGTATGTTTGTTGACATATGTAGACAATAGTTTTTCTTCTTTTTTTTTGTTGAAATATGCTCACAATAGTTATAAACCATGTTTTGGATTATTGGGCTTTTGGCTCAATAGTCCAGTATATCTGGGTCAATTATTCATTTTATTGCCCAACCCTTTTAAAAACAAGGATTTACCTGGCCAAAAAGAAGGCTGTTATACTCGATCGTGTCCAATTTCAAACTTTGACTTTTACATTTTTTTTAAAAAAAGAGTTGAAAAGTGAAACTCAAATCAAAATTAAAATTCATTAACTATAACTATATATATATATATATATATATATATATATAGTTAATGTTTGTGGTGTTTGTAGTTATATTGTTTCCTTTTTAAAGAGAACTTATTATAAAATTAAGCATATAAATTATTAAATGATATAATGTAAATATCTCAACTATAAAAAAGTATGAGTTAACTATTTAAAATAGGAAAAATTCACTAATTGAAAAATGAAATAAAAACACCAATAATAAAAAGATGCACAATTATGCCACAGCATACAAAAGTTTTAATTTTCTTTTCTTTTCTTTTCTTTTGGGTGTGTGAGTAGAATTGGTCGGTACGATTATCATTAAAAAAAAAAATTACTCTGAAGATGATCAGGCAACAAGAAATCTCTTCTCCGGAAGTAAATAGTCATTTTCAGCCTTACGACGCAGTACGCATATTCTTCCCCTTAACCATATCGAGTTGAGTAGCTTGCCCTTCCTGCTGTCTAGGTCTAGGGCATACTTAGTCGCTGTCTTGCCCGATCATTCATGTGCAGTAGCTTACTCCTTTTGAAAGGTTATGCATTAATACTTGTACAACTTTTCAACAGCCTTTGCAATGACTATTTCTAACATTTCCCACTTCACTTTCCTATGATAGCAATAATAGATTTGACTTCATAGATCTCCATTAATTGGTGTTTGTTGAATGAAACCGTTATTCTTTTTGAGCCACAGAAAATGCAATGCATTTAAGCTATTAACACAACTAACTATCACCCTGCTCCTTCTTCTGGCCTTGTGGCGAACATTAGAAGGAGTGATCAATCCTTTTCTTCAGGGCTCTAATTATTTTGTATTGATTTCGGCCTATTATAGGATGAAACTCACTCTCTACCACTAATTTCTTCCAATAAAATGAAAAACAATTAGATATTTTGTCTGATTTTTGTTTTTAGAATGATATAACATGATTATTAGATTTTAAATGAACAAGTACCTTACTTTTCCGTAGCAGCAAAAAACATAAATAAGTAAATTATAGTACTTTATTTCATCTTATAATTAGCATGATTTTCATCTAATATTTTATTTGTATTTTTCTGGAACAGTAGCGTTACTCTTTTTTCTATTTATAATATTTAAATTCAAAGTCTTATTTAAAGAGAATAGCTGGTGAATCATTTAAATTAACCAAGTATATGGGTGAAGAATTGATCACTTCGATTCCACTTTTGATTTAATTATATAATTACAGATGCTGCAAGATTATTTAAATTGTTGACTTTGGCATTCCTTCGTCTGTACGTAAGAAATTGTGTTCTTAACCACATTACATTTCCGTGGTCGGTCATTTTTAATCAACCAGGAAGACTGCACCCACGCAAAAGAGGTGAACAGAATGAATCCCGGGCTTGTGACATGTAATTAAATGATACTTAATGTGTGGCAATAAGTATTAAAATAAATCTGATGGAATTAAATCTACCAACCGGCGCAGCGCAGCGAAAAATAAATATCATGATGAATAGTAATTCACGGTGGAACCTGCTAATTACTATTCACGATGGGCCCACTTATTACTATTCATGCGGACATCACTCAAGTAACCATATCACTATTCTCGTGAATAGTAAATTCAGAGTTACTATTCACTATGGTGGGACCCATGTTACTATTTATGCCACCAAAATAGATCAACAAAAATATACACACCGAATTTTTTTAACATGAAAACCCCCAAATACCGGAGGAAAAACCACGGGACAAATTCCGAAAAATATTTCACTATATTCAGGATAATTACACAATATCCTTTCCACACTCTCTAACTCAAGAGGTAAATATAGTGTTTCCCGGTGAGAATCCTCCTATTCAAATACTATACTTTTGCAGTACCAAGGAGTAATAAAGATGATATCCAAAAAATATTCCCGGTGTATATACTCACACCCTACATTCTCTGGGATTTACTCACACTCTCTATTTTCCTCTCACTCTTAGAAAAATAACACAAGCTCTGTGTATTTTTCTCTCTATGCAGCTTGTATTTCTGTCGCTGCTTATGATTCTGAAACTGCTTCCGTTGCCTCTATTTATAGAGGAAGTTTAACGCGTGTACAGTAATTAATTTACTGTTTATGCGTTGAAAATTCTCCTCTCACCTAATACGTGAACAGTGATTGAAATTTTTGACTTCCCCGGCTACTTCAATCTTGCTGGCTGGACCAACATTTATTTCATCTTATAATTACCATGATTTTCATCTAATATTTTATTTGTATTTTTCTGGAATAGTAGCGTTACTCTTTTTCTATTTACAATATTTAAATTCAAAGTCTTATTTAAAGAGAATAGCTGGTGAATCATTTAAATTAACCTAGTATATGGGTGAAGAATTGATCACTTCGATTCCACTTTTGATTTAATTATATAATTACAGATGCTGCATGATTATTTAAATTGTTGACTTTGGCATTCCTTCGTCTGTACGTAAGAAATTGTGTTCTTAACCACATTACATTTCCGTGGTCGGTCATTTTTTTAATCAACCAGGAAGACTGCAACCACGCAAAAGCGGTGAACAGAATGAATCCCTGGCTTGTGCCTGAGGTGAAAGGGCAAGCATTTTCTTTAAAGCCTACAGCACCACATACCTTTTCTTATTTATATTTTTGACCAAATCCCATAAACTAGGGGAGCCACCGCGAACCTTCTCCCATCGTTTGGCACTTGGCAAAATATCATGCAGATTAACAAAAAATAAAACAAAAAAGGCACTTTTGGTATGGTTGAAGTGTGTGGGAACCAGGATACAAACTTAATTATGAAGAACATACCAAGAATAACGGTTTTTTTTAGAGTGAAGGAGACTTCAATCAAGAAGATATATACTATCCTTTCAAAAAAGTGTGAAGACTGAGGAGAAACTATACACTCTTTTATTGAAAGAGAAGATAAAAATAGGGATAAGTTTTTATAAACAAGTTACATATAGAAATATTATACATGAATTCATCCATGAAAATTTCCTCTATTTTTACCTTCTAATCAAACACATCAATATAATAAGAGGTTTCAAAAATAAATATCTAATGAGTTTGTAGTTGTTCTGAAGTGTTAGGGGATGAATAAAATGTTTTTATATTTAACATTTGAGAAAAAAATCTTAAAACTAAGATATCATGGTTTTTTTTATATATAACATGTTTTTTATAATATTACGTCTTCTTCGTTTTGGTTTTGTTTACCAACATGTGATCAGTTTATTCAGCAGAGAATGCACGTGGCTTGAGTGAGTGATCTTAGCCGGCGGAGCAGGTAAACTAATAACCCCCAATCAGTTCGGAATTTATCAATAAAAATAACTGCATCCAAACAAAATAATACTAGAAACTTTGAATTTGTCGCGGGTGATTAAACTGGCTGTACATTTTTATTATATTCCTGATGTTCTTGTTCTGAGGAGAGGAGGTGTCCCTATATGAAGAGTTTCTTACATGCAGGGGTAAAGCCCCCACAAAAAAGAAGGAAAAGACAAACAAGAACAAGATACACATGCCAAACAACGATAGGCTAGCGAGGGAAAAAAAATGTCTCGGCATGAAAAGAAAGAAATAAATACCATACATTGTAAAAGTTTTAATTTTAAAGAATGGGAAATTAAGTTGAATACTATTAACACTGTGATTCAGTGGATCACACAGCACCATCCACGTACCCCGATCGGCTTGGCGCTGGTCCAAGTAATCCAGCGTAAGCGCACGTTGCTCCTTTCAAAGAAGTCATAGATTGACCGTGCACCACGTGGCTTCAAGTTTTTAATAAAAAAATTAATTTTTGACAAAGAATAATATTATTTTGACTCATATTTTATAAGATACTGTGTTAATAAATTCACATATACTATTAAATTAGATATAAATCATAATTAGTTTAAATACATCTATATAGTGTCATATAAAATATGAATTAAAATAATATTCTTCCTTAAGAAAATGGTTTTGGGCAGTGTCACTTTTTTTTTTCCTGTCGTGAGTATTCCTCGTAACACATGTGAAATATTAGTCTTTTAAGTTATTATCAAGGGAGTCATTTTATAGATTCCCCCCCCCCCCCCCGGGGTATACAACAATATAAAAATTAAATTTAAAATTACATGTTTGAAGGACTCAAATTTTTTAACTTCAATCAAACTCGTTACTTGGTCACACTTTTGTTGGGCTAGTGATTGAAATGTTCTGGTGCAAGTAAGAGAATAGAAAGAAAGAGCCTAATTCGGATAAGTTCACGATAGCAGCATTGGGGGTGAGCGGAATTAACAAAAGAAACTGGCTATAAGCAAACATGTGAGATTATTATAAGCATATATCCTTGTGTGGCCTTGGTGAGGAGAATTACACTAAGTCCATTAATAGTCGCAGTGAAAAACTTTATTATTTTAATACGTTAAAAAATTAATATAACTAGCCACGACTCTTCATTGAGACTATTAATAAAGAATAAAGAGATTAATAAGTTGGCTTTATGCAACAAGAGATGGAGGGGATAAGCTAGGGGCCAATCGATTTAGCCAATGATCCGCACACTCTTTCATATAGGTTTTGCTAATTTTGATAGATCAAATCGTGAATGTCGAGGACTTGTTCGTAATGTCTTCATCTGTATGTTGAGGATTTGTTGGGCTCAGAGACTGATTCACAGTGTAATTAAATGATGTCAATATATGGCAAGGAGTACCAAAATAAATCCGATAGAATTAAATTTACCAATCGGCGCAGCGCAGCGAAAAATAAATATCAAGATCAATAGTAATTTACAATGGGACCCGTTGATCACTATTCACGGTGGGGCCCACTTGTCACTATTCACGCGAATATAAACTCAGCAATGGAACCGTATCACTATTCTCGTGAGTAGTAAATTTGGTGTTACTATTCACTGTGGTGGGACCCACGTCACTATTCACGCCACCAAAACAGATCAAGAAATATGCACACTGAAATTTTAATGTGGAAACCCCCCAAATACCGGAGGAAAAATCACGGGACAAACTCCAAAAAATATTCCACTATATTCAGGATAATTACACAATATCCTTTCCACACTCTCCAACCCAAGAAGTAAATATAGTGTTTCCCGGTGAGAACCCTCCTATTCAAATACTACACTTTTGCAGTACCAAGGAGTAATAAAGATGATACCCAAAAATATTCCCGATGTATATACCCACACCCTACACTCTCTGGGGTTTACTCACACTCTCTATTTTCCTCTCACTCTCAGAAAAATAACACACTCTCTGTTATTTTTCTCTCTTTGCAGCTCGTTCATCCGCTGCTGCTTCGATTGTCACTGAAGGCTGCTTCCTCACCTCTATTTATAGAGGAACCTAACGCGTTATTATTCAACGCGTTTACTGTTCAGGCGTTAACGCATTCACTGTTCATGTGTTTTCCTATTCACGCGTTAACGCATTTCACTGTTCACGCGTGGAAAACCTTCTTCCCGGCTGCTTCAATTGTGCCGGCTTCTAGATTGAGGCTGGACCCCACAATTCTCCCCCTCCAGCCGATAGGGAAGTAATCTAGGAGCAATCATCTAGGATTCATGCCGACTAACTCAGCACGAAGTTGAAGCTTATCTCAGGCTACAACTTTCTTCATGCATTAAACTTGCATTCCTCAAGCATTTAATAGTGCTAACACTAGAGCATCATCCACAAGCCTCATCACCGGCTAAATATGCTCTCTTCACTTGTACCGCCGACATTCGGGACACGCTGCCTGGACTCCACTTCGCTAAGAAGACTTTCAATACAAGGGACCCATCATATGGATCCAACAAACATCATGTTATCCATACTTGAACTAAACCAGCTGATCCAAAACATCAGCTCCTTCCAGCTTCCTCCAAATCATCATGGTGAAACGCAGTCTTCACATCTAACTGCTCAAGCTCCAAATCCAAGCTAGTCGTCAATCCGAGAATAACTCGAATAGACCTCATTTTGACAACTGGAGAGAAAATCTCATCAAAATCTATTTCTCGCTTTTGACCAAAGCCTTTTACAACCAAGCGAGCATTATACTTCACTAGCTTGTCGCCATCTTTCTTCAGCTTGAACACCCATTTATTCTTCAAGGCTTTCTTGCCTTTAGGGAGTTTTACCAACTCATAAGTGTCGTTCTTCTGCAAGGAATCCATCTCTTCTTGCATGGCTTTGACCCACTGAACTTTATCCTTATGAGTTTGAACTTCTTCAAAACTCTCTGGCTGGATGGATGGATATCGTACTCTGTTAGATCTTCTAAGCTGTGGCGTATGAGCTTGCTCCCCCTGCTCAACACCTCCTCCATCTCCAGCATCATCAACAACTGGCTCATCATCAACCCCATGGTCTTGAACCTCTCCCCCTTCTGTGGCATTTTCTTTAGGAAGAGAGATTGGTGTAAAATCAACCTTATCACCAGATTCAGTAGTTTTCTCTGGAATAGAAGAATCCGACATAGCTTCTTGCTCATGAAATACTACGTCTCTATTTCTTATAATCCTTTTTGTTTTCGGATCCCATAACCTATAGCCAAATTCCTCATCTCCATAGCCCATGAATATGCAAGGAATGGCTTTATCATCAAGCTTCTGTCTCTGCTCCTTACTTATGTGAGAAAAGGCTTTGCATCCAAACACCTTCAAATGAGAGTACCTAACATCATGTCCAAACCATACTCTCTTAGGAATGTCAAAGCCCAAAGGAACAGACGGAGATCTGTTAATCAGGTAGTACGCCGTTTGAACAGCTTCACCCCAGAATGGCTCAGGCAGCTTAGCCATTCTCAACATACATCTGACTTTCTCCATAATGGTTCTGTTGATTCTTTCGGCCACACCATTATGTTATGGGGTGCCAGGCCGTTTTCTCATGCCTGATGCCATGTTCATAGCAATAATTCTTGAATTCATGGGAAATGTACTCTCCCCCATTGTCATTGCGAAGACACTTCAAAGGTTTCTCAGTTTCTCTCTCCACCATGGCATGAAACCTCTTGAAGTATTGAAACACCTGGTCCTTCCTCTTTAGGAAATAAACCCACACTTTTCGTGAAGCATCATCAATGAACGTTACAAAATATCTGCTACCACCCAGAGTCTCCACCTCCATGGGACCGTATACATCAGAGTAAACCATATCTAAAGTATTCTTTTTCAGCTTCAATCTTTTGCTGAAAGACACTCTATGATGCTTGCCAAATAAACAATGATCACAAGGATTTAACTTTGTGCTTTTGGCATAAGGAATGAGGGATTTCCTAGCCAAAATCTGCAATCCTTTTTCACTTATGTGAGCCAGTCTTCTATGCCACAAATTTGGCGAAGCATCGTCCTCGACTGTATTTAATCCTCCAATCTGCTTCACTTGAGTCTTGTACAATGTGTTGTACAACGTCCCTCTAGCAACCACCATTGAACCTTTGGAAAGCTTCCATTTGCTATCACCAAAGTTACTATGGTATCCGGCTAGATCCAGAGCATGCACAGAGATCAGATTCAGGCGTAAATCCGGCACATGTCGCACGTTCTTCAATGTCAATGTACATCCTATATTTGTTTGAATGCACACATCACCAATGCCAACAATATCAGAATTACTAGTGTTTCCCATCCTTACTTTGCCAAAGTCTCCTGCTTTGTACACAGTAAAGAATTCATTGTTGGGAGTGGCATGATAAGAAGCCGCTGAGTCAACGACCCATTCAACACATGAATCTGCAACATGACACTCTTCATCTACAAAAGAGAGCAACACCACTTCCCCATTTGTCACAAGGGTTGTAGTATTTTCATCATCAGCCGCGTCCTGACTTCTCCGATAGTTCTTGCCTCTGTCTTTCCAAGCCTTACAATTTCTTTTGATGTGCCCTTCTTCGCCGCAATGGTAACATTTGAACTTTCTTCTTGACTGGGACTGCGATCGATCCTTTGGTTTTCTGGACCGCCTTCTGCTCTTGCTTCTCCCCCTGTTCTCTGTGACAAGGGCCTGGGAATTATCTATTCTCACCAAGTCTTTTCTTCTAGTTTCTTCATTGAACATATTGTCTTTGACTTGGACTAAAGACAGCTTCCCACCTGAAGCAGAGTTGCTTAGTGACACCACCAAGGTCTCCCAACTATCTGGCAACGAACTCAAAAGTAATAGTGCTTGTAACTCATCATCTAACACTATCTTCATGGTACTCAATTGATTCACCATATCTTGGAAGTCACTCAAGTGCTCAGCAACAGACCTTCCATCTCTGTATTTGAGATTCACGAGCTTCTTGATTGCGAAAGCTTTATTCTGTGCAGTCTTCTTCTCATAGAGATCTTGTAAAATCTTCCACAGAGTATGGGCATTCATCTTTGTGGCCACATGGTGGAATACGCTAATGTCCACCCACTGCCTAATTAATCCAATGGCCTTCTGGTGCATATTTTTCCAATCTTCTGCTTTCATTTCTGCTGGCTTTGCATCTCCCTTCTCTATAGGATCATATAAATCCTTATAGAAAAGTATATACTCCATTTTTGGCTTCCAAATAGAGTAATTTGCTGCTGTTAGCTTGATCATGGTACCCATATTCTCCTCCATTTAATTTACACAGCACAATCCTGAGCTCAACTTGCGCTCTGATACCACTTGTTGGGCTCAGAGACTGATTCACAGTGTAATTAAATGATGCCAATATATGGCAAGGAGTACCAAAATAAATCCGATAGAATTAAATTTACCAATCGGCGCAGCGCAGCGAAAAATAAATATCAGGATGAATATTAATTTACGGTGGGACCCGTTGATCACTATTCACGGTGGGATCCACTTGTCACTATTCACGCGAATAGAAACTCAGCAATGGAACCGTATCACTATTCTCGTGAGTAGTAAATTTGGTGTTACTATTCACTGTGGTGGGACCCACGTCACTATTCACGCCACCAAAACAGATCAAGAAATATGCACACCGAAATTTTAACGTGGAAACCCCCCAAATACCGGAGGAAAAATCACGGGACAAACTCCAAAAAATATTCCACTATATTCAGGATAATTACACAATATCCTTTCCACACTCTCCAACCCAAGAAGTAAATATAGTGTTTCCCGGTGAGAACCCTCCTATTCAAATACTACACTTTTGTAGTACCAAGGAGTAATAAAGATGATACCCAAAAATATTCCCGGTGTATATACCCACACCCTACACTCTCTGGGGTTTACTCACACTCTCTATTTTCCTCTCACTCTCAGAAAAATAACACACTCTCTGTTATTTTTCTCTCTTTCTGACTCGTTCATCCATTCTTTGCTTGATTAATCCTTTGAAGGCTGCTTCCTCACCTCTATTTATAGAGGAACCTAACGCGTTATTATTCAACGCGTTTACTGTTCACGCGTTAACGCGTTCACTGTTCATGCGTTTTCCTATTCACGCGTTAACGCGTTTCACTGTTCACACGTGGAAAACCTTCTTTCCGGCTGCTTCAATTGTGCCCGCTTCTAGATTGAGGCTGGACCCCACAGGATTGTCATAATTCGGATTAGAATTTACGTACGTACTAATATTGCGAGTCCATTTTAAATTAAAAGATAAAAACAAAAGTTGTTTTAATAAAAAAATTTAATTAGAATACACTAACAATATAGAAAAATTTAACACATTCATTCAATTATGAAATGTTATGTTAGTAAATATAATTATTTTCCATTCTGTTACTTAAAAAGTCATATTAAGGAAGAAATTTGAATAGATGACAGTCAGTGGATCAAAATCAAACTGTAATAAAATTTTATCAGTGCTTATGTTAATTTACCAATTTTATTCGTGTTTTTTTTCCCTCCAATATAACCGTTTATGTGAGTGAATACAAAATTAAGAATCATAGTCCATTTCTTTTTTAGATGAATCATAGTCCATTGCTTCTTGGAACTTTGTATCTTTTTCATTTATTTATTTATTCAAATGTCTTTGTGTGTGAGTATACATTAGGGGAAAAAAAAAGGCTGACACATGAATCATGATCTCATGGAAACACAGTTAATATAGAAAATGGAGTGCAATTGAATGTAATTAAATTTATTAATGACCATGTAAAGGATGATGCGTTTGTGTTGGCTTAGCGCAGTCCGCTACTGCCTAAAATTCTTTTAAAATCATATACCCGTGCATTTTTCTGTTTTGAAACTTTTTTTTCCCCTGAACATAGCCACTCAAATTTTGAAATCTAGCCCCAACATTTTATTTTATTTTATTTTATTAAAATCAGGGTATCCACTGCCTACAGTAGTGACTAATTCCTTCGTAGCTAGAGTTCTCCCAAAAAGACAAATGACTGACTATAAAGTGCATTTCATTCTCATGGGTGAGGATCGAACCCTCAACCATATAATTAAGGAACATGGTAAGCTACCACTATGTCACACTTTAAAATTGTCTAGCCCCAACTGACCATATGCAATTTATATATATTTGATATGCACGTCTAAGAGAAAAGAGTAATGATATGTGTATAATATTCTTATAACATAGGTAAAAATAAAGAAAGTGATGGATCTATTTTAGTTTTTTATTTTCTTAGATCGAACACATTGTTTTATTTTTCATTTTTGCTTATGTTGCAAAAATATTGTGTGATAGGATTGTACGCAAATTATTATTTAAGAGGAAAAAATGGCGTGTGAATAAAATTAACTTTAAAAGAGACTCTTCTTATCTTAATTATTGAGTCCAATCAAACAAAAACATCAAGAAAGTTCACACAACTAAATGTGTATATATTCAGGGTTGAAAATTTAAGAGAAAATTATGTTGATCTCCTTTAAAGTTGATTAAAATTTACTTTAGTTCTCCTTTATTTGTCCACATGACAGATCTTCTCTTGATAAGTTACTCATTATGCATTAAAGGGGGTCAGTGTAATAATTTTACAAACTCAAAAGAGGTCGATGTAATAATTTCACAAATTTAAAAATCTCCTAAATAAATTTTATAAATAAAATAAATACAGTCTAAATTTCACCAAATCTTTAAAAAGATAAATGTAATTTACCTGGAATTTAAAATATCGGCCCACGGCGGCATGTATGTCAGTCAACAAGATAACATATTAAGTACATTTTAAGTTTTTTATAACTAGCTATGATGCGAATCTGAATCTCCTATGCTTTTTTTTTTCCTGAAAAAAGTTTTAAAAAAAACACTTCACAATTTTACCATTTAGCGTATCAAACTATAATTTTACTACTTAAATTTGGCATATAATTAAAGTTTTAAGAAATATGATATAGCCTAATCTTCACACAACCGAAAAATGTCACTCAATATTTCTGATATCGATAAAAACAATGTTAACTATATTAATTTGAGGGATGTTTCTCATATTTATTTGTATGATAGAATAAAAAACATAAATTTATGAAAATAAGATAAAATTAATTATAATCAATTACTACCTCCAATCCATTATATTTATCACTTTACCAAGACATACCCAAAATTACGAAATATAATTTTTAATAATAAAAAATACATTCTTTATTGAGATATTCTTGCCCAATTTCAGTATTTGATTAAATCACTCTATTAATCTCAGATGTGCTTAGAAGACTATAAAATTAAATTAAAAAATAATCTATAAATATTCTATCAATACAAGAGAATAATAAATATTATAAATAAAATATTTTATCAAATGTAATAAAATGGATAAAATATAACATAGTAATTTAAAAGTTTTGCCAATCAATACTCTAAAAACATCAATTAAAGAACAAAAAGTAGACGAGTTTTGATTAAAAAGGAAAAGGTAAAATTTTTGATACATTAAATGTGCATGGTGAACTTCAAAATGTTGATAAGGGTATCCAAATCCTAAGAAAAGAACACGGTTAAAGTTGGGGAGAGCAGTAGCTATGGTACCCTTTTGTTTGTTTTATGTAATGGAGATTCCGAGCGGTCAACTTGGCGTATGGGAGTGATGGGTGATGGGCAGCAGCTGAGTCGAGTCAAAAGTGCGAAACTGGGCATGGCATTGGCAGAATAATAATAATAATATTATTATTTTAATATTTAATTTTAAAACTTAGACATCTACTTTATTATTATTAAATGAGATTATGATTTAAACTCATTTTTATTCATCAATTTCATTCAATAATAATATAATAAATATTTAACTATTAAAATAATATTATTATCGCGAGTTACAGCTAAGCAAAGCAAAGCTACAAGCTTGCTAGCACGCACCGCGCACACCGTTTTAATCAAAAGTCCATTCTCCACTCTCCACGCTCCCTCATAATCGCGTGGTCCCATGATCACCTTTCTCAAGTCAACTCTTCCACTCTTGACTCTCCCATGCAAACTTCCTCCTTTTTAAAATTTGTTAGGATTTTTGATTTAGAGTTTGCTAATTGTAATGAATTAATAGTATCCATTTGTATATTATTATTTAATTAAAATCATTTTATTTATATGAGTTTGAGTTAGTTATGTTTATTATTATGATAATATATGATTGAATAATAATATAGTCTTTTTTATACTTTCAATACATCAAAATAAAATCTTATGAATTATTTGTTAATTAAAAGTTCAAATATGTTTTATAAAAATTTAATTATTTTAATTTTTTCTATGTGCAAAATATTATAATGTCATTGTTATGTAATGTTTTCTTTATAAATGATCAAATATTGGTTAGCAATACCTTAAAAATAAATTTTAACTATGAGAAGGTTTTTGTGATTAGTGCTTCTAGAGTCTAAAGACAAGTTTTTGAGTTTTTCAAACACACCCAATGCATTTAAAATGAAAAAAAAAATCTCACTTTTTAATATAAACATGATCTCTTTTGATAAAAATAGTTTTACAATTTTATTATCTAATTAGGTGTTGTCTCATAAGTAAATATGATTAATTTTTATATTTATCAATTGAAAAATTATGCAAATAGAAGAAGTTGATGAATGATAGTATAATTTTTTTTTTGTATTGTTGGTGTACTAAAATTAATTACATATTTTTTTATGATAAGACCCTAATATAAAATTAAAAAATTTCTTACTCAAAGTTAAAATAATATAAATTGTATAATACAAAATTTCTAAATTCATATGATATGTACAATTTAGTGTTCACTTTCTAAGATCTCTTGTATCATACTCCATCTATTTTAAAATAATTATATTTTTTTTACTTTTTTATGTTTCGTAATATCTATCAATTTATAATACTAGACAATATTAATTTTTTCTTCCATTTATACCTCTTAATAATATGTAAGTTAAGTAATCAACATATTTATGAAGATAATTTTATTAACTCATAAATTTTTTGATATTTAACAATTTTTTCTGTTTTCCTTAGTATACATGTTTGATTTTTTATAATTATTCTAAAAGAAGGGGAAAAGTAATGTTTATAAAATATATAAGGCCACCCATAGATGATAGATCCTCATTAATAAATGTTATGTAACGTTACTAATTTACTATAATAAATATAATGCCGTAGTGTTGAGATTGTTTAATCCTGCACTTATTCAACCTGATTGATTTTAAGAATATGTTTTTCTGTTGTTTTTGGCTATCGGTACATTCAGATCGATGGAAGAAAATACTGAGAGTTCAAATTACCAATTTTTGAATCAAAGCAAATAAAGTAGTAATAAAAAGCTCAAAACGGTAGTAAATCTATCCCTTTGAGAGTACCTTGCTTGTGCGGGAAAGAGAAGGAACATGACATGATACACACATATCTAGGAGAGTTGCAAACACTGTGGACTTTAGGCAGGTCTGAAGTCATACCCAAGAAAAGCAAGAAAAGAAGGGCATCAAAATGTTACCTCACACACCCTCTTTCACTCTCAAAGTCAAAACCAAAACCAAAATAACACACACAAAAAAATAAAATTCCAGCAAAGATTCCCCAATTCCCCCCATTCGATTACTAATTTTGGCCTTGAATCTGACAAAAGCAACACTGGCCATAGGCCATGCCAAGAACACCATAACTGTAATTTCACACAAAAGCCGAACCTATCTATCTTTAGTCTTCTTTCTCTCTTTTATTTTATTTTTTTCTTCTTGCAGCAAAGGGAGGTGAAAAAAGAGAAAAACATAACGAATGGTCCAGAATCTACGTAATCAAAATCAATCCGTCAAACACAGGAGTCATTTTCACGAAGGTGGCAGTGCATTGAAATTCCTAAGAGAGAGAGAGAGAGAGATTAGAAACTTAGAAATTTGAGTGAGAAACACAAAGTCTTCGGCAATTCAGTCCTTTCTGTTTCCTCCTCTCTTTCCCATACGCGGATTCGGCCGAATTTTTTAATCTTCCCAATCTATTCGGCGTTCCGACTTAGCTCTCCCTTCACCTTCTTAACCCTGTCAACATTCAAACTTCCACCAAACAACAACTGTTTCATAGTCTCCTTCTTCAGTGTGCCGTTTGGGAGCCCAGGAAATTTTATTTGTTTTTTTCCCGGAAAATCCCGCAGATCTGAAAGTTTCGCCAAGCTCTCCCCTTTCCCTGTGCGAATTTCTTGTCTCATCGAATTACCATCTGGGTCTCGAAGAAAATTTCACCCCACTGGGAGATTCTAGCTAATTAGCTTCTTCATCTCTGTGAAATTGAAAAACCCTAATTTTTTTCTTCACCGTATTCTATGGCTTCAGGAGCTATATTCTCGTCTCTACGGCGGAGAAGATCGCCGTCGCTGGAGGCCTTCCTCGCCCCCGTTGACTTGACCGACGTGGCGCTCGTCCAAACCCTCGCTCACGTGGCCAGCGAGCTAGTCACGTGCTTCTCCGATTCATCTTTGTTCTTCCAGCGCAAGAATTCGAGGTCCCTGATCCGAAAAGTTGAGGTCTTTCAGCTGCTCCTGGAGTACCTTAGCGATTCCTCCTCGTCCTCCTCGTCCTCCTCCTCAGGCGCGTGTCTTCCACCCACCGCGTTGCTCTGCCTCAAGGAGCTTTACCTCTTGCTCTACCGTTCCAAGATTCTCCTCGATTACTGTGCCCAGTCGGGTAAGTTGTGGCTCTTGCTTCAGAACCATTCGATTTCGGGGCATTTCCATGATTTGAACCAAGAGATTTCGACCCTTTTGGATGTTTTCCCTATTGGGGATGTTGTGTTCAATAAGGATGTTAGGGAACAGGTTGAACTCTTGCAGAAGCAGTCAAGGAAGGCTAGGCTGTTTATAGATAAGAATGATGATGCCCTTAGGATAGGGTTCTTTGCCTTCCTGGATGTGTTTGAGAGTGGGATGATTCCTGATTCTGCTGAATTGAGGGATTTCTATGTGGAGAAGTTGCAGATTTTGGATGCTAGGAGTTGTAGGAGTGAGATTGAGGCCTTGGAGGAGCAGATTGTTAATCATGAGGGGGACATTGAGCCGACGATTTCGGTTCTCAATGGGTTCGTCGCGATGACGCGGTATTGCAGGTTTTTGCTCTTTGGGTTTGAGGATGATGAGCTTGGCTTGGAACGTGGGAATCAGAAGAAGCTCAAGAAGAGGTTGATTACTCAGGAAATTGCAGAAACGTTTATGACTGTACCGAAGGACTTTTGCTGCCCCATATCGTTGGATTTGATGCGTGACCCAGTGATAATTTCCACTGGGCAGACCTATGACAGGAGTTCTATTTCCAGATGGATGGATGAAGGGCACACGACTTGCCCGAAGACAGGGCAAATGCTTGCCCACAATCGCCTTGTTCCGAACCGAGCGCTGAGGAATTTAATAGTGCAGTGGTGCTCTGCACATGGAATTCCCCTTGAACCACCAGAGGTTATGGATCCAATGGCTGAACCTTTTGCATCAACTTGCCCCTCCAATGCTTCCCTTGAAGCCAACAGAGCCACTGCTACACTTCTCATTCAGCAGCTTGCTGATGGGTCGCAAGCTGGAAAGACTGTAGCTGCTCGGGAGATACGATTGTTAGCAAAAACCGGAAAGGAAAACCGTGCTTTCATTGCAGAAGCAGGGGCAATTCCTTATCTTCGCAACTTACTTTCATCTCCCAATGCTGTTGCTCAGGAGAATTCTGTAACTGCATTGCTCAACCTATCCATTTTTGACAAGAATAAAAGCCGGATCATGGATGAGGAAGGGTGTCTTGGATCAATTGTTGATGTGCTTAGATTTGGCTACACAACAGAAGCAAGGGAAAATGCTGCGGCAACATTGTTTAGCCTGTCTGCGGTCCATGACTATAAGAAGAGAATTGCAGATAAGACAGGTGCTGTTGAAGCCCTGGCAGGGCTGTTGCAAGAGGGGACTCCAAGAGGAAAGAAGGATGCTGTAACTGCTTTATTTAATCTTTCCACTCACATCGAGAATTGTGCTAGGATGATAGAGGCAGGGGCAGTAACAGCTCTAGTTGGTGCTTTGGGGAATGAAGGAGTTGCTGAGGAAGCAGCAGGTGCCCTGGCCTTGATTGTTCGCCAGCCAATCGGGGCCAAAGCAGTAGTGAAGGAGGAGGAAGCAGTTGCTGGATTGATAGGAATGATGCGTTGTGGAACACCGAGAGGTAAAGAGAATGCAGTTGCAGCACTGCTGGAGTTGTGCAGGAGTGGTGGCATGGCTGCAACTGAAAGGGTGGTTAAGGCACCGGCTTTGGCTGGACTACTTCAAACCCTTCTTTTTACTGGGACAAAGCGAGCAAGAAGAAAAGCAGCTTCACTTGCTAGAGTGTTTCAGAGATGTGAAGCTCTACATTATGGTGGATTAGGTGTAGGCTACGCGTTTGCCAGCAATTCAGCTGCAACCAGGGATACAACCTTTGCTGGTGATGTTTCAGTACAAATGTCCATTTCTGTCCCCGTTTTATAGTGGTAATACTCCAGTGTTTGTTACATTCCCAATTTTTGTTGTAAGTTTTTACAGATTCTTTCATTGAAATTTAAAATCATAAGAAATTATAGCAATACCATATATGTATTCTAAGAAATCCACGAGTGTTGTTGAGCGGTTGGCTTCAGCATGTGTAATGTTATATATGAAGAAAGAATAGAGAATGTTCTACAGAAGAGTTAGACCATTTATCTATTTCAGGTGTCATGTTTCTTTCTTTTTTCACCCTCTTGTCCACCACTCTGCATATGAATCTTCCTAGTCCCAATTGATGTGGTTTCACAATTGAGCAATGGACATAAGGCCAATAGCTAAGCGTATATGTGCATTCGTATCATTCGATTTTGATCCACTAGATGGAGGGTTGTGTGTAATCATGCAAATCTATGCAGATTACTCTCTTAATTTTTACCAAAGAATCATAAAGAAAACAACTTCGTGCACGGTTCAAGTGCCAGGCTAGTGATTTGCTGAGTATGAAAAAGTTGATCACGATGTTATAGCTGTTACATCGGGCTATCCAGTTTCATCCTTGGGTAAAGCGTGTTAATATAAAGAAATTCAATTATTCTTTGGTGTTCAGTCAAACTGTGTTGTGTCCTTCCTGGAGATTCCCATGTGAGTTTGCCTCAAATGTGAACCATGCAGGATTCTTCATTAGCACAGTCCACTAATTCTGTTCCAAGAAGAATCTAGACTACGCGGGTGAATGTCCCCTTTTTAAGTCCACGGTGACCTCAATCGACCTCCCTTTTTTTTTCAGTTAATATTCACTCTTATTTATCTCTTTAGAATATCACTAATTTAACTTTATAGTTGTGAATCGCATTAATCTTTGAACTCAAATCCATCAATCAGGACGTCGACATGTATGCACGGTATCTCACTTCTAACATGGCATATTATTTCAGAGTGAAATTTCAGTTAATGACCCATACAGATAGTATACTTACATGTCAGTCAATGTTGTGCACTAGATAAAGAAACTAACTCACAATTACAGAGTTAGAGGGTAATTAGTCAAATCTTTTTAACTCGCTTTTATTTCTTTCTGGCATAAAGTCACAACAAAGATTGATCAAAAAAGAGAAAGCAGTTATATGCACATGTATCATCAAAAGGCGTAGATCATTTTCTCTAGAAAATTCTTCAGCTTATTTTACCAATTGGAAGATATTTATGTGAAACACGCGTATTATTATGGAAATTAAAGTGATTGGCCCCCTTGAGTGGAGCAGGATGGTCTTCAGACTCATCACTTCATTTATTGTACATTCACATAATTAAAGGCACAGATGGCCAAACCAGGTTTGCACTAACTATATTCTTCTTCGAGGTCCACGTCAGCGCTATTAGCAAAGCAGAACTTTCTTCTGCCGTACATTTTCAAGCAAAATAATTTATTGCTTACCCGGAGTATAAGCAAAAAAAAAAAAAATATTGAACAGAATTGAAATTTTCAATGTATGTGAACACCACGGTGTTCGACGATTTGTTTGTAACGTTTCGTTGCTTTTGGGAAAAACAGATAGATACTTGCTTTAATTTTTTAAACTCTACGATTGTGAGTTCCTTATATCAATCCTACGACGTATGTTAGACCGACAAGGAGAAAACAAATATCTTAAAAGTTTTTGTGATTTAAAATCCTCTCGTATATGTGCCTTTCTAGATATTCAAAGCAGCTAAAGTGAAGGGATTCCAATCCTCGGAACGTTTTTCTGGTGGTCCAAACAATGCATGAACGAATGGTCACGGTGGCCTGCTTCTGCAGTCTCATTGAGAAGTGATGGGAGCCAAACTTGATTGTGGCATCTCAAGTTGTTTTCACCGGCATTCATTAACCTGTCCTTAAAAGAAACGTGCGGGTATCAATGAGACTCGTATGCATGTCTCATAGTCTAGCTAAGCCACAGTCCAAGAATAATCTTTTATTTTGAGATAAAATTTTTAAAAATATTATTCAAACACCTAAAAAGTAGGTATCTATTAGCTATTGGATTTGATATAATAGATGCAGTGTGTGAGAATCATTATCACATTCAATTATTTTAAAATAAATGTTCATTAAGAGTATGTGAGGACCACCATCACTTATAATAGTTTGGGTATTTAAATAAGGTTATTCTAAAATTTTAAGCAACTATGACGTAAGGTGGGTTGATATGGAATCCTATGGATATTAAAAATCCAGAAACTCCAACACACAATTGATATGGAAGATAGGACTGAAAACCAAATAAAAAACTACAAGGGAATCACTCTATCTTATAATCTCCTATTCAGCTTCCTGATGCAACAAGTTAAGGGAATCACTCAACCTCACTTGTATGCACAAAGTTTCTGAAAAGAAACTAGAGAAATTTCATTCAAAATCAAAAACTGAGCTAATAGTGGTTGCCAAGTTTAGAGGTATTTATACCTCTTATTTAGGTTAAATTAATTTTTTAATCCTACTAGACTAGCCCAAATTACTATCCTAACAATTGGGTTTAACAAACATAAAATAAAACATGTCTAGAAATATTTTAAAATATAAACTAAATAAATCGACTTAATCTAATACGACCTAATGTATTGTCAATGCAAATCCACTAATAATAATATTTCTTCCTTCTGGTATTGAAATGTCCAGTTAGCTCTCCTAAACTCGTATCATCCCCTTCTTTCTCAAAAAAGATTCGTCCTCGAATCTTGGAGTCATTTCTTCCTACTCTTGCTAGCATTAAACATGGTCCAGGATTAAACACAACATCTTCAAATTCTTGCAACAAAGAGACAAAATGAGATAAAAAATTTGGATGAAATATAGTAGCAGACAGTAAAATTTTTCGGAACCAAATTGGAACAAAAGCTCGAATGCCGGACAAAACACCATGCTAATCTTTTTCTTTTGCAAATAAATATTGTATCCCCTCAACTATAGCACCCTGCTCATTTCTCACACGCTCTACTTTTACTGCCCATATCAATGAGCCTTTTTCTACATACTTTTCTCTCGTGGCCTCTATTTGCACTTCATTTTCTAGGACCTCACGCTCTAAATTCCCAAGTGAAGATTGCTGACTGTAGATTGGAGCAAGATACACCTCATTGGGAGATGATGGCACAATAATAATACGTGCATTATGTTTTAGGGTGTCCTCCTCATGAACTTGTAAACTTAATGCAGGCCTAGTAGCAACAGGTTCACTATGATCAACATTGTCAATATGTTCATCATTAGCAGAACAATCCTTTAAGGATGGTGCAGCATCACTTTCAATATACTCATAACCATCTTCAGAATCAGATACAATTTTACCTTTTCTAACATCCAAGGTTCTTTTGATTGGGCAATCATATGCACAATGACCAAATCCCAAACATCGAAAGCACATAATATCAGAATGGCCCAGAGTGGTAGTAGGAGAAGATCAGTTAAAGGTACCTTTGTCATGGTGTGATTTCGGATACTTCTCTTTCATGGTATCCCCAACTCTCATATGCCGAACAAAATTAGCTGTATCAAGCTCCCCCACAAATTGCTTATGAGAAGAATCATTATGACGATGTTGGTTCCACGGAATAGCCTTGTTACTTCCCTTGTACTTAGATTGCGATATCTCTTGTAGTCGCACTTCCATATCGTCTAATCTGCTATGTATTTGCTTAATGGTCTTGTATATGAGCTTTATGGCATTCACTTTATCAGTATTTTCATCACTCCCAAATATATTAATAGTCATTTGAACAATCTTCAAAGTAATAAAAGAGACAACCTCATAAAGCACTCATTCACGTGTTTCACTCAAAAGTGGACACTCATGTTTGCATCACTCAATGTGGCTTTTACCCTCTTTTTGCTCACCACTCTTGCCTTTTACCACTCTGGACCATTTATAAATGTTGCACTTCAGAAACCAAATAAACTCAAATAAGATAAAGTCTCAAGTAATATTTAAATGACACAAGAAATAACCAAAGAATGAGGAAGAAATAAAGAGATTAAACTCAAGAGAGAGAAAAAAATGACCTAAAATAGACAAAAGAAAATAAAAATTGCAAGGACCCAAAACAATAAAATAAAAAAAGTATACAAATTGAAATATGAATCTGAATGTTTTTTTGTTTCACAAATTTTTATTTTTTTGGCTTTTATTTTTTTTAGCACCCTTTTTTATTTTTTTTTTGGGCTACTGCTCTTTTTTTTTCTTTGTGCGCTGATGCTTCTGCGCTTTGCACCACTAAACAAAAGAAAAGGGAAAGGAGATGTACATGGAAAGGGCGGGAACAGGAAAGGTATTCCTTTTTTTTTTTGGTTTTGAAACCAAAATAAAACGAAAGATAGCGAAGAACAATTAACTAGGAAATTTTTTTTTTGAGGATGACGCCGGAACTAAAAGAAAAAAAATAAAAATAGATAAATAAGAATTTATCTGGCGCCTGAAACTAATATCAAATGATGTGGAACCCTGTGGATATCAAAAACTCAGAAATCCCAACACATAATTGATATGGAAGATAGGACTGAAAACCAAATAAAAAACTACCAGGGAATCACTTTACCTTGTAATCTCCTATTCAGCTTCCTAATGCAACAAGCTAAGGGAATCACTCAACCTCACTTGTATGCACAAAGTTTCTGAAAAGAAACTAGAGAAATTTCATTCAAAATCAAAAACTGAGCTAATAGTGGCTGCCAAGTTTAAAGGTATTTATACCTCTTATTTAGGTTAAATTAATTTTCTAATCCTACTAGACTAGGCCCAAATTACTACCCTAACAATTGGGCTTAACAAACATAAAATAAAACAGGTCTAGAAATATTTTAAAATATAAACTAAATAAATCAGACTTGACCTAACATGACCGGAATGTATTGTCAATGCAAATTCACTAATAATAATATTTCTTCCTTCTGGTACTGAAATGTTCAGTTGGCCCTCCTAAGCTCGTATCATGGGTGTTGGAGTTTCAAGTGTGAGGGGTGTTCCCACCAAACTATGGAGCGACTATTCAGATTCTATGTTTGATTGGAGTGTTAAGGGTTTCAAAGTGTGTTTTCATGTCTCCCTTTTTAGTCATAATTCCTCTTGTTTTGCAATGGGCTAAACTTCTTGAAAACGCCCTTAGGAATTTGAACAAATTACTGATCTTCTATGTCTTTTAAATGTCCTGCTTGAAATTCATAAGGTTTATAGTATTAATTATAAGGTCCATTATTTTTTATAATCTGTCCGGACTTCATTCGACGTGAGTTTTGATTAGTCAAAGGGTCTAGTCCAAGGGACAAAGTCAAAAGTTGTTGAAAATAAACCAAGTGAAGAATATACAATATAAAATGATTTATAGACCTATTACCTTACAGGGTTTTAGGCTAAGATATGGCTCTAATTCAATTGTATAATTTATTCATTTAGTTTATTGTTTGAATCTCGATAATAGTGGGATTTCCCTCCTTATTGAGAGACTTGTCTTCACCGGCCAATTATTTAATTTTTAAGAGACTAAATGGATGGTAAAGAAAGTGGAAGAATAGAATGCACATATTTGAAAAATAATTGGATATTTTAGCAGAAACTTAATGCCTAGAGACATGGTGGTAGTCGATCTTATCCAAGGAAGCACAAATACAACACGCGACATGGATATGATAAGACAGGATTCAGCGACATGGTAATTTTTTAAAAATATATGACACAACACGGTGAGGATACGTTGTATAAAAATATGGAAATAATATTTTATATTAAAAAATGATATGATAAAATATAAATTAGAAATAAATTCTTATATAATATATAAAAATTATAAAAATATGTATAATAATAATATTTCTATTATATTGCAAAATACAAAAAAAATAGCAATATTGTAAGGTAAAAGAAAAAAATAATTACTTAATTAAATGTCATAATTAAAAATAATTTGGGCATAGAAAATGTCATAGTACACTAAACTAGTGTTGTCCGCTTGTACACCACTCACCACATTGGATATTTCATCTCTCTTCTGCCAGTGAAATGTACTTGTCTACACTAATCTTTTTTATTTTTTTCTTTTTGAAAAAAACGTTGAATAATTTAACATACTTAAACTAAAATCCCACAAGGAAGAGAAACTTCATAGGGAGAGGAGAATATAAGAGAAGATACAAAACACACAATCAAACCTAGGAAGAGAAGCTTCGCACTACGTCAGTAGTCTATGTTGCCGTCGCCAGCTTGCCACCTCACCAGTCGTCGGAAGTTGCACTGCATCGTCGTCTGTGTTGCCACTGCTAGTCGGTGCCTCGGTGGTTGCTTCAGTCACAAAGTCAGAAGGTCTGGACTTTTGGTATGTGTTGTTCTGTGTTTTGCTCACCTTCTCCAAGGTCTAGGAAAATAAGGAATGTTGGTTGTTAAAAGGGGAAAAGGATAAAAAAAAAAGAAGAAGATAAAAACATATCAAATTTGAATATCTTCATGATTCATATAAGATTCAGTACAAAACAAAAAAAATTTGCGCGTCTCACCCGAGTCTAACCGGTGTCGGACAATTCGGGTCTTGAAAATCTGAGGGGCTAAACTGGATACGCCCCTGACATGCGCATCCAATGAGCCGTCCCCGTGTCCACTGTGTCGTTGTGTCCGACACTGATGTGGTAGCTATGGTGAAGTGTCCATGCTTCCTTGATCTTATCTTGTGTGATATACTACAGTTTGAGAGAGATGGTTGTTAATGATGACAATTGTGCTGTATGATTCTGAATATTACTTTATTGATTCCAACCTTTTATTCGGCAGCATTTGTCAGACGAAGAAGCATCTCAAGTAAAGTGTCCCACGATCACCCCAGCTTAGAGCTAGCTTACTGCTTGATTAATCTTTGATTTGTGATAGTATGACCTGGGATTGAATTCAGGGATTTTTTATTTAAAAGGAGATATATAGTTTTTTATATATATGACTCTTGAGGTTTGTGGTTTATTTGAGATTAGAATGAAAAAGCTGGTGTGAAAAAGAGTTTTGGGGTCCCTATTTAACCTTTTCAAAATCAGCTTAAATTCCTCCTATCTTGTGTCAAACACTTTACTTATTTATTGATCTTCTATTTGTAAACCTAACTAAGCATTCCTCATTGTCCAAAATAAAAGTCATTTTGAATTTTTAATTTGATTCAAAATATAAATCGTTTTCACATTTCAAGAGGGCATTATTTATTTTTTACCAATTTTATCCTAATACTTATGATGAGTAAGAATGAGTGGATATGAGTGTGGTTATTTAATGGATAGATAATTTATAATAAGTGATAAAGTATATTTTTGTCTTTTACTAATCAATGAGATCCAATCATTACTTTAATTCCTATGCATAACTTTAAAAGACTTATATTGTGGACCGAATTAATTAATATATGATATACTAGTTGGAATTTGGAAAATGACTCGAACATTTAAAGTAATGGACCACTAATATAACTCAGCCTCGGATTTCTGATCTAAGTTATTCTCAAACTTTTGCATGCCCCCTCATATAGGTGATGAAGGATATTGGTCTCAAAAAGTTCTAGCGGTATTTTAAGATTAGGGCAATGCTTCGGTGTTGTCGGAGGTCAATACCTTCGGTGTTGTCGACCATGTCTGTTGATACGGTGATGACAGTTGTTGGATCAATTAGTGAGAGTGAAGTCACTAAGCAAATATCAACAGAAGCTTATTTACAATTTTTTGCATTAGTTAATCTTTTAATTTGTGAATATATTTTGTTTATTTTGGATATTGAGAAAAAACCCTTTTTAAATGAATAAAATAATTAACTGAAACAAACTTAAAAAAATTAAAACAAAAGAAATGAATGGCCAACATGAATCAGATCTAGTTAGACTACACCCTCGCTCGGTGAGACAAGACCAGATCTAGTTTGCCCAACACAAATCTTCTCCCTTTTCTCGCCTCAGCAACTTCGGTTCTGGCATTGCTTCATGCTGCTACGGTGGAGTGTGGTGGAACGAAGGCTAGTGGGGCTAGATCAATGTCACGGTGTCACTGTTGTGCTTATGTTAAGGTGGCTCCACTGTGTTAAGCACAACTATTATAGGAGTGAGTTAGGTCAGAGGAGTGTGGACTACACCTTTGATACCAGTTGATTTTAAAGGTTATTCACCTTTCTTGAATTTTTTTTTTTTCGTTTTGGATTTATGTATTTACGATGATGAAGGATGTATACATGTACCGTGCAAATAGGTTAGAGGCTTTTGTCCTTCTGCATTTCTTTGTATATTCGGTTACCATTGTTTGTTTCTAATTTTTCATTGCAGTTTTCACATTTAGACGTGGTTGTTGAACGGACTTGGAGTGGCTAGGTGTGTAGGGTGGTTCTGATATTGTCACATACACAACAAAAACAATTTTTTTTAGGAAAAGAATCCGCTACAAGCGAGTATTTACAAAACAAATTTGTAAAGAATCAATTATAAGTGGATCTTATACAAAACAGTTTTTAACAAAAAAAGTATTAAAATTAAGAGTCCGCTGTAAGTGGATTAGGTAAGATAAAAATTAAGAAAAATATTGTTAAAATATAATTAAACTTGTAGGAGAAATTAATAGACCAAAACTAATATTGAAATGCTATTAAAAATATTAAAATATTATCAAACCAATATTAAAATATCATTTAAACTATGAAGGTCTCTTTGGAATGTTGAGATTTTTTTCATCGATATATACTGTGCTTTAGGTCCTCAAATGAGAAAATGTAGGAAGCAAAAAAAAATATAATGCCATCAATTGTATTTATAAATACATGGTCATTGAAATATAATATTTTATTCTTTGTTAAATTTAATAATAATCAAATCATAAAATTATAAAATAAATTAATAAAAAAGTTTATATCTTAGTTTAGAAATGAAATAATATTTTTTTATTAAATTATTCTTTATTAAATTTTCTTCATAAACTTTTTCTTTTGAAAATAAAATATTATTTTATTAGATATATGAATTCACTACAAGCGAATTTTGTTACAAGTATTATTTTATTACAAATTTATTTATAAATTGGAATATTATGCATACACGTAATTTGCTGGTAGAAAATTCTTTTCATGTATTTCCTTTAATCTGTCGTTCCTTCTGCTTCCCTATCATACAGCTAAAGTAAAATTATCGCCAATTTCACTCTATAAACCTCATTTTCCTCATTGATTCACCAATCGCCACAAAATCACTTCAGAAATATATATTTTTAAAAAAATCGAAGTAAATAAATACCAAATGCATAAGTAGTAGCTGGACGATACTCATTCCTCACAATCTTATCACCATCTGCATACCACGCAATCTCCTCCCCTCTGTACTACTCTCTTTAACTGCAAACAAACAACACCGAAATCAAACCACTCGATCAAATTTTGATCACAAAATAACACAATGCAAAAAAAATAAAATAAAATAAAATCGAACAATGTAGATTTTCTCGATGTCACAACGAATGGATCTGATACCGTTACTCGTAGATCTAAAGCGTTACCTCAACGGTCTGAACCGAATCATCACCATAATGTTATCCGAAGACCTTAATGAATCCATTGGCTTGCAATCACCTCATCCTCCACTTGAACACCATCGACGAATGACATCGCCCCCCGTAGTAGTTCGACTCGCTGCTGCAGCCACAAGCCAACACGCATACCGTCCTTATTCGCTGATTTGGTTTGCAATCTCCGTCAGGGACGAGGTCTTCTGGGCTTCCCCTACCTTTCACTTCAATTTTTTATTTTATTTTATTTTTTGGTGTTTTTTATCTCTCAAAATACTCATTAAGTAATTAAGAAATAAAAAATAAATTAACAGGCTCAATTTTTCCATTATAAATATTTTTTCAGAATATATTACACACAACTAAGTACTATCTTCAATACATATTAAAACTTCATTAAACTGCTACTTTGAACGTCTCCATTGATATGTACTGGGTCTCACTTTGCCGTATGTCATATCCCCATTGCAGCCTGCAACGACAACACCGGTGGCATTGACCTTAGACCACACGGGAGAATTCGCCTTAAGATTATCTCAAGTCATAAACACATTCACGCATGTGGCATTTTCTAAATTGCTTTTCGACAAAAGAAGAACCTTGCTCAACAATGGCTTAAAAATTTACGACTATAATAAGTAGTGCCACGATATTACCTTTTCTTTGGTTCAATATCTTAGGTGTCTAAAGTTTTTATGTTGTTTTCATGTGGTTGTCTTTAGTAATATTGGCAAATTAATTAATTTAGATTTTTTAAAATATGTTTTGTGTGTGTGTGTGTGTTTTAGATGAGGGTACTACACATATAGTAATGATGTAGGACAAAGTGACAAACCTTTTGATTTGGAATGGTTATTAAATAGAATCTTCTCAAGACGATGACTTCAATAATATTTGATACATCATAAGCAAAATTTATCTGAAGTTACAGCTTATTATCAAGACAATTAGTCAAAATTGGATCGTTCTTTATATATAAATAAATAAATAATTACATTCATGTAAGTAAAATTGTATTACATCACCTTCTATTGTACCATATAATTTATGTGAAGATAACAATAAAGTGATGGTTGGCCGCCTATGTGATCTTGTGGGCACTTCATGGCTGCAAATGTGTATATCCCCAGTCTAACAACCATGGTCATCAAGATTCCAAAACCGCCATGGATTTGGGGTGCATTTCTTTAGATGCCAAATACATTGCTTTATTTTAGTAGCATGATTCCAAAGACAGCACTTCAACAACAGATAATGATAGGAAATGTATGAACCATAGGAGCATGTATTTCCAGCTTAGTTACATCCTCGGTTTGGGCCTAATCAGTGGTTATCCAATAGTCCAGCCCGGGTATAATAGATGGTTATCGTGAGGCATTGATGCTGATGTTCACAATTGTGTTGGTTTTATAGTAATCAGATGTAGTACTAGTCATGAATGATTGATTATAGGGGTTAGTTCTTGTGATTGATTCACTGTTATACTTAGATTTTCAGGCTGTACTGTTACTCAGCTTCCGGATTTTGGTGAGCTAAGTGTATCAAATAATTAAATAAAAATGGGTAAATAACACTTCTCACTTTTGAGGTTTATGAAAATAACACTCAATTCTAAATTTATTGGAAATTGACACCCCATCCCATTTTTTTGTCTCATTAACTACTCATTTAACTATGGTTAAGAAATAAGATGTATATATATTTTTACATATTCTATCATATTCTGTAATCCTACTAATCTTATCCTATATTCTACACTAAAAATACAATTAGATACTTATCAAAAAGACACTTTTGTCAAATGACAAATTTTCTTCAATGAGAATACAGTATATATTTACTTTTTCTAAAATAAAATTATGAACACCCTATCAATTTATTATAATATTTTATCAAATCATTTTTATTATGGGATAATATTATCAAAGCCAATAAATACTATCAATCAATCATTTCTTAATTACATAATTAGAAACCTATTCCAGAGAATTTTGACACATTTTGAATTTTTCTTCAATGAGAATTATTTAATACATGGTCATTTAAAAAAAAATCTGAACAGATCAATTTATAATAATATTTTATAAAACTTAAAAATATTATTTATCATATCTATATTTAGAAATTCAATTATTTTCCGATGAAAATTATATACATAAAAATTAAGAAAAATGTCATTTCCCTCGAATATCTTTGAAGGACATCATAATATGTTATTTAAATATATTATTTTAAAATTTTGCATTTAAATATCAAGTATGTTAACATATGTTTTTTATTTGTACTTGTTCAATGTAATTATCTTTTACCCAAACATATAAAATTATTTCAATATAAATTTTATTGAAAAATAATTGCATTTCCAACACATGGATTTGACAAATAATAAATTTTGAGTTTGATAAAATGTTATAGTAAATTGATGCGATGTTCAGAATTTTATTTTTTTAAACAATCATATATTAAATTCTTATTGAAGGAGAATTTGCAATGTGTGAAAATTTTCTCTAGAATTGTTTTCTAATTATCTAATTAATAAATGATTGATTGATAGTGTTTATGTGTTAATTGATAGTATTCTTTTGCTATGATAATATCATGCCATAACAAAATGATTTGATGAAAAATATATAATAAGTTGATAGTATGTTCATTTTTTAAGTAAAAATAATCATGTATTAAATTCTTATTGAAGAAAATTTAACATATGACAAAACTTTGTCTATGAGAAGTTTCTAATAGAATATATAAAAGTATATATCTTAACTATAAGTTAGTGAGACAAGACAATGAAATAGAGTGTCAAATTCCTATAAATTTAGGGTTGAGTGTCATTTTCCTAAAACTTAATGGTAGCGGGTGTTATTGACTCTTGTGAAAAAAAAAAAAAGTTCGGAATCGAGAGTTAAGGCAAACTTTTTATTTTTCGGTCAAACACAAGCACATCATCACGGGGGAGGGAGGAGGGGTTCATATAGGCTGTGCCTAGTTCGAGCGCAGGTGCAATTCTTAAGAGACGCACAGCTCTATCTACGAAGCAACGCCCCAACAGCAGAGCTAAGGCAAACTTAAAATATTGAAAGCCTGCCAACAACCTTACAAATGTTAAAGCAATCGGAAGCTATTGGGCTGTCTTTTTGAAAGGAACTTTTTCCGCATTCTAATTGATTACATTATTGCCAATCTTGGGCCATCTCGTGGGCCAAAAAAAAAAGAAAACTCCCCTTGTTAGCAATTAGTGAAAAATCTAGGAACTATGAAGCCTCAAGCACTGCCATGGACACCTTTTGCGAAACGGTTAGTACGGTAATCCTTTGCGAACGTTCTTTGTGCTTTCTTTACTGTTTAATGAAGTTAGCACTTTCCTATTATTCCTTTTTTTTTTTTTCAGGTAGCATATTTCCCTCTAATATGGGGAATCTTTTACACTTCCAAACTCATTTATCAATGGATTAGCTTCTCTAATAAGAGAGGAAAAAACAAAAGATGAGAGGATCAAAATTCTTTCCCAACCAGCAAAGAACATGACGAACAATACTTTTTCTTAAATATACTAGGTAGTCTAAAAGTTCTTTTCCGGTGGCCAATTAACGGAATATGTAACATTAGCAGGTGCATGAAAGATGAGCCATGATCGTTTCTAATGATATTGGGTTCATCATCTTCAAGGCCTAAGCGATTGCTGTGATTGGCGGTTGGAAATAGATTACATACAAACAATAACTATCTACATACATTTTGGTGAGGTATGGTACGTAATACTTAGAGTAATAAAATGAATTTTTTGGTGGCTTTTATGAACAAGTCGTTATATGTCACTTCAATAATAGAATGGATCAAGGGGAAAGAAAAAAAAATTAGATTTTCAACCGCTTACAATAATGCATGTATTTCATTATTTATATTATGAGAAATATTATTTGGACATTCAAAAAAGTGGATGTCTAATTTAATATCCACTTCAGTACAAGCTCATCTAATAGTGGTAAAATAGATATCAATGGAATACCTATTTTGTAGATATCAAAATATCATTTTCTTATCCTGTCCACTGCACACCACTTTGGCATACATCAAACGCTTTGGTCAACTGTTTTAAAATGATAAAAAGCATTCCCATAGGATCAAGACACACTTTTGAGCACACAAGTGTAGGTTATGGGCCTCTCTAGTTTGAACCTTCTCCTCAAAATCGGATTATCTGCTTTTACCAAAAGCTGCATCAATAAATCGTTAGGTGATCATCAAAAGAAGGAAATTTCAAAGTACAAAGAATCCATCTACTTTCCAACATTAATTGTGTTTTAGAAATTTCAACACCATAGCCATTACTACACCACAGTATCTATTATGAAACTTCGGATTATCTGCTTTTACCAAAAGCTGCATCAATAAATCGTTAGGTGATCATCAAAGGAAGGAAATTTCAAAGTACAAAGAATCCATCTACTTTCCAACATTAATTGAGTTTTAGAAATTTCAACACCATATCCATTACTACACCACAGTACTTATTATGAAACTAAGTTAACTTGACGCTTAACTTTGCAAGGAGTAACCTTAGCTGAATGAACAGCGGTTTCATGAACAGATATTATGGAACCGTACGCCTTTGACGGAAGCCCTCTATCATGTATTCTACCTAAACATATATAATTTGGGTAAAAATGTAAAGGAAATCTTCATCATGTACTTAGTTTAAATATTTTATCTAACAGTGATTGGGAAATGCAGTCAACAAGAAAAAGAATGAGCTTTTGTTCCTTCATATTGTCATTCCATTTTTTTACTTACAGTTTCAAATGCATGTGGGTCATATACTGTAAATGCATGTTAGAGAAAAATTTGCTGAACAAATTAAAGTTTACAAAAGAAGGAAGCACAAGGGTAGTTTGGGAATTGGATGCTTACTGATTTTGATATTGAGAAGGGATCACATGGGCCTTTTACTGAAAATAAGGCCTAACGGCTTCAAGTGCGTGGGGTGTAAGGTGAGGGACACGTGTGAATGTAGTGGAGAAAGAATATAATTCTCCTGGGGTCAGAGATTTGGGATTTTTAGAAAATTCTGTTAGAATTGACTGGGAGCATGAGTTGCTATAGTGCTCAAGGACTCTCTCTTTCTATTGTTTTTATTTCATCTTTCTTTCATTCTTAGTTAATACAATACACTCTCTGTGTTTGTTTCCATTTGTTACCTGTGCGTGTGTTGCTATTAATTGGTATCAAACTTGTCATTTCTAGGTTTGGGGGTACTCATTTCACTGTAGCTGCTACATGGAGGAAAAAGTTGTTGAACTGAGGAGAAGGATTGGTCAGATGATGCAAATGATGGAGAGGAGGGACGGCCACCATCATCATTCGTGGGGTCGATCACCACCGCCATGATAACCATCGTTCCGAGTTGTCTCGGATGACCACTAGAATGGGGGTTCTACAGGGGACCATGGGGGACACCATTCTCCATCTTCCCCTCTCAGAGAGCGTCGAGACTCGAGGTTGCATGGCCGAGACTCAAGGTCACATGACCGAGACGAACGGAGCTCCCCTCACTCTCAAGATGGTCATCACCACTGGGAACGCCAACTGTGGCACAATTGACCTCTTCATTGGTTCTCAAATAGTTCTCCTCCTAGGCATTGTGAGCGTGATCAGAAAATAGAGCTTTTGTTGTTCGGGGCGATGGCATCGGTGGTTAGCTGGTGAAGATCGAGCACTACTTCCGGGTGAATGGGATCGAAGGGGATGAGAAGTTCAAGGTGGTGCTTCTGGCGTTAAAAGGGAAAGACTTATCCTGGTACCAGATTTAGGAGGAGTAAACTCAATTCCCTTCATGGAGATCCTTTCGGGAGGGCATTTCTCATCGTTTCTAGCCAGGGCTTGTGAGAAAACCATATGGGCCGCTATTGTGTTTGAAGCAATTGGGCCTGGTGTAGGATTACATTGATGAGTTTGAAAGGATATCTGGCCCAATGCGCAATTTGGACTGTGAGGTTCTTAAAAGCATATTCCTAAATGGGTTGAAAGCCAATTTGAGAGCCGAGCTTAAGAGTCTTGATTTGGGCTCTTTAGCTGAAATTAAAAAACAGGCCCTATTATTGGAGGAAAGGAAGAAAGAATGGAGAGGCGGAGGTGTTGGGCAACCTGAGTGCCCCTGGGGGCCAAATAAACACCCAATCGGTTATTCCCTAGCCTTCTAGAAGCAGTAAAGGATGAAGTGCTAGGATAGATAGGAGCATTCGACATTCCAAGAGGACTAGTGGCGAAGCAGGGAGGCACTTTTCATAGGAGGAGCTCCTAGATAGGAGTATAAAGGGATTATGCTTCAAATATGGTGAGAAAAAGGATCGGGAACATGTGTGCAAGTTGAAACATTATCAACTAGTTTTGTTAGAAGATCCATAGGCTGAGAATCGCACGAGGAAGATGAAGCCTAGCAAGAGGGGGAAGAAGCCTATTCAAGCCTTGAAATCCCTACATCTAACGTTCAACAGCCTTCAAGGGTTCATGACAATAAACAAATCGTTCAAGATACGAAGAAAGGTGAAGGGAAGCGAGGTACTTGTTTTAATAAATACTGTGGCAGACGCTAACTTCATCTCGGCCCTACTTACTGAGCGTCTCCAACTACTACTAAAGGATGTATCATTCACAGTGGAAGTAGGCACGAGGAAGATTTGGAGAGGATCAAGATTGTGCGAGAATCTAGGAGTAGAGATTCAAGGTAACCACATGTCTCGATCATTTTTTGTCCTTGGATTAGGTAGTGTAGATGTAGTGTTGGGCTATGGGTGGATAACTAGCTGGGGGGACATTAGAGCAAACCTTCAGAAACAATACATACAATGGAAGGTAGGAAAGGAATGGAAAAACATTCAAGGGGAACCTTCTTTAAGTATGACTCAGATCTCATGGCGTACAACTTTGAAGGTATTAAGAGTAGAGGGAGAAGGTTACATGGTGACCATGTGGGCTAACAATAAGAGCAGAGAACCGAAGACCACCACAAACTCATATGTATCACACAAACTTCAGAAGTTGTTGTCACAATATGAGAATATCTGCAAGCTCCCAGAAGGGCTACCTCCCCCGAGACCCCAAGATGACTCCATTACATTGCATGAAAGAGCTGTCATTCCCAACATATGACTATACAGGTACCCTTACTTTCAAAAAAAATGAAATTGAGAAAATTGTTAAGGAAATGCTGTCCTTGGGTATTATTAGACCCAATACTAATACTAGTCCTTATTCAAGCCCAATAATTTTAGTAAGAAAGAAAGATGGAGGATGGCGATTTTGCATTGATCATAGGGCCCTGAACAAAATCACCATTCCTGATAAATATCCAATCCCAGTCATAGATGAGCTCTTGGATGAGCTAGGGGGAGCCCAAATTTTTTTGAAATTAGACATGAAATCGGGGTATCACCATATCAGAATGAAGGAGTCAAACGTGGAGAAGACTACTGTTAGGACACATGAGGGACACTATGAATTTTTAGTAATGCCCTTTGGCCTCGTGAATGCTTCCTCAACATTCCAGGCCCTCATAAACACAATCCTAAAACCATTCTTGAGGCAGTTCATATTAGTATTCTTTGATAATATACTCATCTATAGCAAATCAGAGGAAAAGCAATGGAAACACTTGCAGCAAGTGCTGAATTGCTGAGGGAAAATAGCCTTTTCATCAACAAAAAGAAATGCTCGCTTGGTAGGAGAGAAATTGAATACTTGGGGAACCTAATTTCTGGTGAGGAGGTAAGGGCAGATCCAAGGAAAATTGAGTCAATGATGACATGGCTAGTCCCTGTAGACTTAAAGGGGCTGAGAGGGTTTTAGGGTATCACAGGCTATTACAAGAGGTTTGTAAAGAATTATGGGAAAATTGCTTGGTCACTAACACAATTACTCAGGAAGAATAGTTTCGATTGGGGAGTAGAAGCTCAATTAGCCTTTGAAAAATTAAAGCAGGTGATGATTACACTGCCGGTACTAGCTATCCCAAACTTTGAAAAAAGATTTACTATAGAAGCAGACACTTCTAGAAAGGGAATTAGAGCTGTATTGATGCAGGAGTGGAAACCAATTGCATATATGAGTCAAAAATTGTCAGATAGATCTCAACAAAAATTAGTTTATGAAAGGTAGCTTATGGCCATAATGGTAGCAGTTTAAAAATGGAGGCATTACCTGTTGGGTAGAAAAGAAAATTCATCATACATTCTGACCAAAAGAATCTTAAACACTTGGTGGACCAACAACTTATGGGGGAAGGTCAACAAAAATGGATAACTAAATTGCTAGGTTTTGACTTTGAAATAAGATATATAAAGAAGGGAAGGAAAATGGGGCAACAGATGCTCTTTCTAGGTGCATCAGTTTAGAAACAATACCTTAGTAACTTTTCAACATTGGGAAGAACTAGAAGAAGAAGTTCAAGCCGATGAAGACCTGAAGAAGATCATCCAAGGGCTGACTGGGGGAAAAGAAGCTCCAGAAGGTCGGAACTGAAGAAAGGAAGACTTTATTACAAGAGGAGGATTGTTATTCCCAAAAACTCTCCTAGAATTCAAATAATTTTGCAGGAATTTCATGATTCAATTCTAGGAAGGCATTCAGGTTTTTTCAGAACTTATAAGTGAATTTTAGGATTGATTTGGTAAGAGGGTATATGGCAAGCTATCCAGCGATACATTTAGGGTTGTGAGGTTTGCAGCAGGAATAAATACCTCACTTTATCCCTAGCAGATCTCCTTTAACCCTTACCGATTCCTTCAAGGGTATAGGAAGATATTTCAATGGATTTCATTGGCGGGTTACCAAATTCCCAAGGGGCAGATATGATTTTAGTAGTAGTAGACAGATTCTCTAAGTATGTACATTTTCTGGGACTTAGTCATCTGTATTTTGCTAAAATGGTGGCTGAGGTCTTTATCAAGGAGGTGGTCCGTCTACATGGGTTTCCCTCATCTATAGTGGCTGGTAGAGACAATTTTCATGAGCAATTTCTAGTCTGAGTTGTTTGAACAGTCAGGGACAAAATTAAAATTCAGCTCCCCATAACATCTTCAAATGGATGGACAAACAGAGATGGTGAATCTATATTTAGAGACATATCTCAGATGCTTTGCTAGGACCAAAATGAAATAGTGGAGTAAATGGTTAGCTTGGGCCAAATTATGGTTCAATACAATATATCATTCTGCTGCTCGTTCATCCCCATTTAAAATTCTCTATGGAAGAGACCCCCTACTCTCATTAAAGGGGATTCGCTGCCTTCAATAGTAGAGGATGTGAACCAGTTATTGGTTGAAAGGAACTCTATGATTGAGGAGTTGAAGTGGTATTTAAACCAAGCTCAAGCCAGAATGAAAGTCCAGGCTAAAAATCCAACTATATCGGATGAAGACTCTGGCCAGCCGTATTAACTAGAAACTTAGTCCCAGGTACTATGGATCGTTTGAGATAATAGAATGAGTGGGGAAAGTAGCTTACAAATTGTTGCTTCCCCCTGATCAATTTGTTAGTCCATTCGGTCTTTCATGTTTCTCTACTCAAGAGATGTTTGGCTCCTAAAGCTAGGTGCCAGCTTTTGCCTTGAGGACATACTGATGGGTGGGAGCTTAAGGTACAACCAGAAGTTGTGCTAGCCACCCGAAAGAATGAACAAGGCGGAGAAGAGGTGCTGATTTGCTGGAAAAACCTTCCAGATTTTGAAAGTAGCTGGGAGGCAGCAGCGGATATTAAGATGAATTTTCCTGAATTTCACTTTGAGAACAAGGTGGTAGTTCAAGAAAGGGGTGTTGTTAGAGAAAAATTTGCCGAATAAATTAAAGTTTACAAAAAAAGGAAGCACATGGATAGCTTGGGAATTGAGATGCTTGCTGATTCTGATATTGAGAAGGGATCATGTGGACCCTTCACCTAAAATAAGGCCTAACGGTTTTAAGTGGATAGGGTGTGAGGTGAGGGACACGCGTAAATATAGTGGAGAAAGAGTATAATTCTCCTGGGGTCAAAGATTTGAGGTGTTTAGAGAATTCTGTTAGAATTGGCTGGGAATGTAAGCTACTATAGTGCTTAAGGACTCTCTTTCTTTTACTTCTATTTGATTTTTCTTTCATTCTCCGTTAATACAATACACTCCCTGTGTTTGTTTGCATTTGTTACCTGGGTTTGTGTTGTTATTAGTGTACCAATTAACAATGATTTCTTTCTAGTGTAACTTTTCTTGCTAGCCAAACAATGCGAGAAAATAATTATATATATATTTCTCATCTACTCTTTTTTTTTTCTCCCTGTATTAGAAAAATGAGTACTTTTCTTAATCAACAAAAAAAGGTATTCTTTTTTTTTGGATAAAACAAACTAGATTGTTTTTATAAATACACATTTTATGAAGAAAAAAAAACGTGATTCTAAATACACATTTTATATGGACTAGACCAAACCTAGGCAATGGCCGACACGACACTGGCATTTGAGACTTTAACTTGAATGAAATGATTGATAATTTAAGGCGACTGGAAAGAAACGAAGCCAGAAAGGCAAGACAAGGACAAAGATCTTGCAGGCCGGGATGATTGGATGAGTAATGAGTAAATTGGGGAAACTCACCCAAAAGAAAACCTACGATTCGATGTTATTTATGTTGTCTCACTTAGAAACCCTCCCCTCCACCTCCACGTGCTTTCTGGTAAAAACAAAAGTTAGCATTAAATGGGCAGCAACTACACAATGACCTCCTTGGTTCCTAATCTTCCCGGCTTACCATTGATTGATGTCAACATCTCAAGGTCAATGCTAAAATGGAAGATAATATAAATGACTCCTAGTGGCTTGCAGATATACTAGTAGTTGTGATTGTGTTGCATTAGAATTAGTAGTATCTCAGTCCTACAAACAATGCTCATCAAAATTATTTGGTTTATAAGATATAAGATAATGCTACTATTTCTTCTATCTCATTAATAGTATTAATTTGCCACTCGTAACTGCTATTGCGTGGTACTTAAAATGGTCGTCCTCATACTACAAATTAAAAAGCAGGAAAAGTGGGTAAGTGGTCACAGGAATTGGGGGCTGGCGTCGCGGGGTTGGTTATGAAACAATAGCACAAGAATCAGAACGGAAGAAACCCACTTTCCTATATAGCATCCTAATCGTCCCATAACTGCTACAAGTCTTTCAGAATAGTACCATAATAATTACCTTCCGAACTTCGTTCTGATTTTTCTCTCCTTTGCAAACTAGTAAACCCTAACCAAATTGACAATTACACAATCCCAACAAAAACAGCATCATCTTGCCCACGGCAAATGATGAAGTGGGGAAGAAGAAAAACTTTTTCTGCTTCTGGGCCTGCTACCTTCATGTCTCGTGCACCCCTTTTTTCTTGGCTGTCCAAGTTCAAGCACATGAGAATATTCAACTTAGAGCCAAATCAGGGAAAGATGAAGCATAAGGCAAAGCAGAATTCTACCACATCTGTTGGTTCTTCACCACAGTATTCTTGTGGGAATGGAGGTGGATTCCATGTGCGGGATGGTGATGCTTTATGGAGAACAAGACCATCATTTGGGGATGAGAGTCAGGTGGATAAGAAAAGTGAAAAAGATGTTGATGGAAGTGCTATTCCATCCTCAAGTTTTCCTAATGGTAGGAGTAGAAGGAATGCACAGAAACATGGAACAAGAGAAGACACTCTCAAGTTCAAGGAGAAGGACATTGGTCCAGGTCTAGGAGAAGAAATAAAATTGCTGGATTATAGGAAGGTTTCACTGGAGATGGATGAGTACAATAGAGAAAAGGAATATGAACACTTGAGTAGATTTGAGAGGAAAGCACAAAGAGCTTTGCAAGAGCAAGAAGCAGCGGAAGAAGGTGAATTTGCATCGAGTAAAGTAGAAGAAAAAAATGTGCTGCAACTTGAATCACCTAGAACAATTTGCACACCAAGAGCACACTCCTTTGCATCTTTTGCAGATTCAAGTCGTTCTAACTTTGAAGTTAGAAGCATAGTAGATTGCTATGAGAAATCGGGGAGGCAGTCTCAGAAGCAATCGAATTCTGATCAGAGGCAGAAGTTGAAGCAAAGTGAGGGGTTGAAGGTGAAGACCACTAACAAAAAGAGGCAAACACTTGATGTCAGCAGAGAACCCCAGAGGAGAAAACCGAAGCACAGCCCCAGGTTCAGAATATATTCTCCAAGGATGGCTTCCAGGGTTGAAGCTTGCAGAATAAAGGCTCTAGAAGACATGAGGAAAGCCAAACTAAAGATGATGAGGAAAGAAATAGAGGAGGAAGTTGTGGAGGGAACACAAGGTTCAGATAGCCATGCTGTGATTAAATGTTCATCAGATCCAAAGCAAGATTTCAGAGACTCAATGATTGAGATGATCATGGAGAAGCAGATTAGACATCCAGAAGAAATGGAAGAACTGCTGGCATGCTACCTGACCTTGAATTCTGATGAGTATCATGATCTCATCATCAGAGTGTTCAGGCAGGTGTGGTTTGACATGAGCCAAGATGGTTCTTGCTGTGAATAACTACTTCTGTCTAGTAACTCTAGTTATCGGATAGAAAAATAAAGAGCAATGCTAATTTGACATCAAAAAGTGGGTGTCTGAAATAGACACCCACTTTATAACCATTGGATGTGATGAATGTTAAGGATATGTGGGGACCACCATCACATCCAATGGTTGTAAAGTGGGTGTCTGAACAGACACCCACTTTTTGGGTGTCAAAATATCATTTCTCAAAAATAAATTGAACGGGAAGGTCATTGAATAGTTACTGACTGCAAACAGTTGCGGTTGTTGTCATGCCTTGGTTTTACTTGAAAAGAACTTAATATTCTCTTTCTGTCTTTTGGCATATTGCACCAAGATTTCGACCAATATCATGCTTACGAATGACCTCAAATTATAAGTGTTTTTTGTGCATGCTTAGGTAAATATGTAGTTGTACTTCGTTGTTGTCAATTAAATCATGCTTAGCCAGTACATGTTCGCATGCTCTCAGCAATATATCCAATCCGGTGCATTGTTTTTGAGGCAGGCTACTGAACTTATTATAAAGCAATGGTGACTTGAGTAAATAGTTATAACTTGTGAGTGTCACCTACCATATCGATTGTTAAGTAGTAAATAGATTGATAGAACGTAACTTACAACAACTAATTGTGCGTACGTGGTCGTTATCGTAACCTCAAATATTGGGGGGATTGGGAGATGGATAAAAATATTTCAACACCTCTTTTGAGCATGATACCTAGTATCCAAAAAGGAATAGATGGGGAGATGATGAGAGATAATGAGGAGAATAAAGAGAGTGATAGATCCCATATTTTTTTGTGAGAATGGTGTCTAAGATGTTTAAATTTTTGAGAGTTAGGGAGAGTTGAGGAAGAGAAAGAGATTGACAAAATGGAAGAGGGAAAGTACATATATATGCTATTCAAGCTATTTAATTTAGTGATTTTACTGTTTTTGACTCCTATTTTTTTTTTTTTTTTTTGTCTTGTTGCCTTGTAAATTATTTTATGAGCTAGGCATTTACGGCCCAAAAAGAATATTAGTTCTTATCTTCATATAAATTCTTTTTCACTCCAAAACACTCACTATATCTAGATTGTGCATGATTGATCCCACACATAACTCCGTTCAAGTCAGGCAATTTTGCAAAATCTATTCCGCGGCAAACTAGTTATTCAACGGTCATAAGTTACAATACTATAATATGGTTAGCCGGGATAATAGTTAGACACATAGCAGAAGCAATAAAGTTCCCTTGCCTGCTAGGGACTCATCCACCAGTTCCATCCACCTAAATCATGCTGCAAGCAAGCTTTGTGCTGAGCAGCTTAATTAATATTTTGAGTTAACACCTGTGGGTCTTAGACACATTGAATATTGATACCAGAACAAAAAACAGAACTAGCTCCATGATACTGTGTAAATAATGTGCTCATTCTTATCAATGTAATACGCTATCCTCTCACGAGCTGGTTACAGAAATGGGACAAAAGTTATATAAAGATCTCTAAATGCTCGTGGAAATGTTTAATTTTCTATTAAAATATGACATGTATAGTACTGTAGTATTTTTACGTGGAAAATATTTTAATGACCACAAATTTACCTCTTGCACACATTCACAGCAAAGTTGATATATAGGACCCATAGATAAAAGGATGCATCTCAGATAAAATTAATGGGGCCTATTTTTATTATGAATAGGTGTAAAAATGAGATAATAAACTTGTATTCATACAAAAATCTCTTTTATGTACCCTATTTTTACTTTTTAAATTTTTTATGATTACAATATAAAAGAATGGAGTAGTATGCATATTATACGTTTAATTTAAAGACAACACCATAGACAAATTTAACTAATTTTGACTAAATTTTGCTTATTGAATATTCAATATTCTAATCGTAGAATGCATTTGGAACCAATTTGGAACCAACAAAGACCAAAGATCCCCTTGGTAGATTTAACTCCACCCCTAGGAGTGAGACCAACTGCGCGTTCTACTCATCTAAGGAGGAATCGCTGAAACATCTCTTCTTGCTTGTTCAATCTCTTCATCCTTTTGGTATAGCTGTTGCAAATGGTGGGATATACATTGGTGCCTACCTGTGGATCTTGTTTGTTTTTATGATTCATGGTCATCTGCCCCCTTTCAAAGGTTTTGATAAGAAATTCTGGGTTTCTCTCCTCTATGTGGTGTGTTGGACAATCTGGTGGCCGAGAAATATGATGTTCTTTAAAGGTTTTAAGCCTAACTCGGATACTGAAAAAGATAATATTCTGGTAAGACCTGATTTTTGAACTAAAGCATGGTGTTAAGATTTTCCTTTCGAACCCCAATCTTTGGTACAAAATTTAAATCAGGCTCGTCCATGGCACTTGAATTTTGGGGGCATGTGTCTCTTGCGTTATCCTTGCTGTCGACAAAAAAAGTATGTAGATCGTCCCATGGATGGCCCGGTTCTTAAACGTGTGCTAACCTAGCCTTGATGGTGGCAATGCTGGTTAGAATTAGTGCCATACACTTCCAACCTTTTCTCTCTGTTATTAGATGTGCTTTTATCTTGCTCTCATATCCTACTGGTTGGCTGTGTTTTTTATCTTGCTCACGCTGCTTTGTGCTTGTTTCTATCCTGCTGTTTTTCTCAGTTTTGCTGCTGCTTATATTTTGCATTACCACAGGTCTTGTTCCGTGCTATATATCTGTTATAGCACCTCCTTTTCTGCTCTTTCTTTTCTCTATATTTTGTGTACAGGTTTGAAAATATCTAGAATTCAATTCTATTAAAAAATTGAATTGAATTCTATGATTTTGAAGCAACTTAAATGAAGGAATTGAATTTTCATCGAAATTTAAAATTCAATAAAACTAAGGAATTGAAATCAGATCCAAATGGGTATAATTGGTGTGGGTATTGAATTCTAACAAATAAAAATATTAAAATAACCTTATTTGAATATAATATTTTGTTCCTAATTTATTAACGAAGGATAAAATAGTAAAATAATTAAATTCATTTATTTTTAGACTCATTTCAAATCAAGAAATTGAATTCAATTCTTTAATTTACTGACTTATTCCAAATATAAGAATTTAATTCAATTCTTGATGGAATTCAATTTTTAATAAAATTCAATTCAAATTTATCTTATTAAAAGTTTACAAATGGACCCTAAAGTGGTTTTGGCTCGTCTGTGCATGACGAAGGGCTTGAAGCTTTGTTCAAAGAAGGACCGAAGTCACGAGACTCATCACCCACCACTATGATTTCGCTATCCGATCTTCCACTTTGGTCAAAGTACAAGGTCTAGTTTTGCCTCTGACGGGGTCACATACTCACAATCCATTACTTTGACCAACAAACGAAACTGCTTATCCGTTTAAGAGTGCTGTGAAAGTGAGTGGATTACAACGAGTGGGCAAATTCCTCTCTTTTTCTTTTACACAACTTGCGAGTAAGTTATTCTAACAATCCATTTGAGATACACACCCAAAAATAATAGAGAGGGGAAGATATGGAGAGAAAATTAATGGAGAATAAAAAAGATGTGTGTCCTATGATTTTTAAGAGATGGATGTTTGAGATTTTAAAGTGCTGAAATAATATTACTCTACAACTTGCAAGGAAAATATTTTTATTATTATTTTCACAGATTTTATACAATTTTAAAAGTTCATGTATAATTTTATATATAAAACTTATCCAAATAATTTTTATCTCATTTTAATTATCAAAATGATGAATCATTTAAATAAGCTTTTAAAAGGAAATGATTTTAATGTCTCACAAAACACTTATTGTAATTTCATATCTGTACATGTTTTGTATTGCTATAAAATGAATCACTTACACATTATTACGATTAAAAGATATTCTTGACAACAGTCCTTAACACTTTGTAAAAAAATTTAGTTTTCTTTGAAAAAATGTCCTTACTCATTATTCTACTCAACTCTTAATGGTCTTCTCTTTTTTCTTTTTCTTTTTTTTCAAAGTATACAAAATCTATTGCCTCAATTATTCCTGATTCAACTTGACCCTAATCACCTTATAAAACTCAATTTATTGACTGAGCCAATTTTGGTAGTTTGCTTAAGAATAGTGCTTAATGCTACGAACACTTTATTCACCAATTTTATTTGAAGCATTTGATGGGTAGAATCTTTTACGCTTTAAGTATTATAACCAACTTAAGTTCGCATAATTCGTTGATCTGTACCATACAGCATTCCTATCTTCTTTTCTAAAAGGTGGCGATTTTAAGAGACTTATAAAACTTAACCAAATTCATTCTTACTATGTTTTATCCTCAATTTCAAGAAATATCAAGCTAAATTCATCATGGATATCTAAAAGGACATCCAAGTGCATTCAAAGTTGCTTCTAAGTACTCCCAGTGGCACAGGCCATTAGTTTAACTTGGTTTTCAATCAGTTTATCATGCTTTTCTCAGTCTTGAGAGTATTTTGCTGCAGCCCTGGTGAGCTTTATATATGTGTGTGTGCTGTAATATTAGTGAGAAACTGGTCAAAAGATCTGGTTCAGATTCCATTTGAAACCAAGTTGAATAACAGCCATATTTGAATAGTCAAAACAGGTGCTCAGCTCAAACTAGTTTACAGAAAATTACACCAAAACCGAAATTTCTTTGCACCCTCGGATCCCATCTCCTTGTGTCACCTCTATATACAGCACACTAACAATCATTCAAGCTCAGATTTGACTTTTACTGCATCAAAATGACGCCCTACAATGCCTCCATGATGAAATTAATCAGGATTCACAAATTAACCATTTCAGATATATACATATGGCTGAAATAACTAAACTGTAAATTCATATAAGTTACAGGTTTTTATGTTAGTCAGCAACCTAAATTCACAACTTGGTAATGAAAATCAAAAACGCCTTGTATCAATTCTACATTAGTCTATCTTCTATTCCTCACCTTTCTAGGAACATGAATTGCAACTTAAAAGGTAAAGAAAATTGCTAAACGCATCACCCAGCAGTAAAATTAGGAGTCCACTACGAAAGTAGGCGCACATCATGCCATCACATAGCATAGCACAAACAAAGCTTCATGCTCACTAATATCATCAAAATTGAAAAGGAAGGACAGAGACATTAAATTGAATAGTCACAGGTTCGTGGGAATCAACAATAGCAATAATCAAAGAAAAAGCAGAGAGAAATTTACTAGTATGACTATTTGCGTGCAGCTAAGAAAAACAGCATGGTCGATGTGTTACTCCAAATTCAGTAAATACTTAAATGGACTTTAATGGGTATATAAAAAAGGACTTTAAATGGCCATGTGCATGAATGCGCATGAAGTGTGAGTTTTCCATGTTCCTTACTACATTGAAGGCATTATTGTGCATACATCAAATGCAGATTTCATTTGCTTCTAGACAGATTCTGCTACCAAAGCATTACATATCCAAGTGGAAGAAATGTAATATAAACTAGAAATTAATTTCAGATCATGGTAGGACATTGCCAATCTAGCTTGAATTTCTTTTCCTGCACCTTGTATACGTCTGTGGTCAGCCTTGCGCTATCCATAGCTTTTGTATGCCATAATATTGGGATCAACAAAGATATGAAAAACCCTGGCGAAAATAACAAGTATATACTCATAATATTTATTTCCCAGTATTCTCCTGTTGTTTAAATGTAATACTATCAAGTCACAATATATTAATCAGCAGTCCTGTGAAAATTATTGACTGGAGAAAATAGAACTAGAAGAATATACTCACAATATCTTCCATTTCCCAATATGAAAAATTGTAGTTTCCAGCACTCTCTTGTGTGAATATAATACTCTCAAGTTTCAATAAATTCACTATTCAACAATTCTTTCCATTCTTATTAGCAGACCAGTGTAGTCATACAAAATATCAAAAACTACTGGCATGCGTGGTGAAAACAAGGGACAAGAAGTACTACTTCTCAACCCAAATCACAAACAAAAGGGCTAACTAAATTTCCTCTTTCACAAATAGTAGGAACTTGAGCGTGTATTACTCATTTCAGTTATCTTGCTGCTAATTTCATCCATTACACGTACCTGACATAAATGTCATTATAAACCACTTTCTAGTTTCAACTGTCAATATTAGGCCCTTCTCTATGAGACATCTGTAGATTGCAATTGAGAAAACAGAGTTTCTCTCCTGATATTCAGTATCTCCCTGCAAGAAATGGCATCAGAGGGCATCTGCTGGTGGCTGGCTACTATTATATGGTAAGTAACATAAAGTATAGATCAAAGGGCGGAAATAAAAACAACATGCGGGAAAGCAAACTACACTTCAGTACTGGTTGGGCGTAGAAGAAATGAAAGAGATTGGTAAGCAGGGTAATAATTGACTAAATTCTATAACGGGCAAAAACATCCAACCACAGGTATGGAACATGTATTTATAGCTGAGCAAATCATGCATACCTACAGTTATTACATGTAATTGCGAGGCATCACAAGCTATAAAGAATAATCAATTGCCACTAAGTTTTGTTTGCTTGACTACGAATGCCCCATCTGTTCTGGAAGGTCATTTACATTCCTCATGTTCCACCAAAATTTGCCATGGTCACTAGGCTTTCCTTCATTCTTTCTGCCATCAGAATCCTTTCTTTCTGACTGTGCCTCCTGCATTTCTGTCGAACCAGGATTCTCTGTCAAGAATTGTTCCCAGAATCTGTCATTAACACCAGTAGCCACAGTGTTTGTACCCATAGGTTGTTCTTGTGAAGCAACAAGATCTGGACCAGAAGGTACAGCTGGCTCAGAGTTCATGTCGATTCCAGATGACTTAGGCTGAATTTCAACGTCGAGTTGCACACAAGATATTGCTGGACTATCTGCACAACTCAGAGATTCATCAAAGTCCAAGTTTGAATGACTTTGAACAAGGGTTTCATTCACATCTTGTGCAATATTTTCCCAAAACACCAGGGATGCCTCAAGCTGACTCAGTCGGTCTATGCTTGCTGTGAAAATAGTTTTAGTCTCCGCACTTTCCCTAGGTAACAACAGCTGGGGAGTTTCCATAGGGTCTTCAATGCTAGCTTCATCACTAAAGTGACCACCTTTTCGCAACCTTCGTTTTCTATCCGTGTTCTCTGTCAGTGTCAATTGATTTAAGGCAACCTCAGGTCTATGCAGCACTTGAGAAACTGAAGAGAGCATAATTTGTTGCTTTTTTTCCAACTTCTCCAAAAGATCCTTTGAGATATCTACTTCTATCTCAAACATTTTCCACTCCTGTTCTTGTTCCTGCAACTCCAAAAGAAGTTGTTGTTTATCATGGTTCAGCTTCTCGATCTTGTCTTTCAGATTCTGCCGTTCTGACTCAGTTAGAGCAGTAGCCACTAGTCCTTGTAGATTCTGTAAAGAATGACTATGAACTGGTTTGCGCCTATGGATATTCTTCAAGAGATGTGGTTGACCTCTTACAAAATCTTCATTAGCAAATTCCCATTGTTCTGGATCAACCTTCCTAAAGCCCTGATTGAACAGAAACCATGACACAATTCAAACAATCATAACAATAACAAGGTACCCAAAAAAGAAATACAAAGGCAAGTTATCAAATCCAATTAATATGAAAGGGGCTGAGTTTTGCTTACATAAGTGTTGAGCTGTCTGATAAAACTTGAGAAGTTATTGTGCTTAAAGAACCTGGGTAACAAGTCCCTCGCAAACTCTGGTGGGTTCCAAACAATGAAACTCTTGTTGGTGGAACTCCATGAAACAATGGAATTGGTGGAAGGCTCGTCCACCATCTCATAAGTCTTTGTGAGAAAAGGAGGCAAAGTACTGGAACTGCCCTGAACCTCATCCATCACAGGAAGCTCCAAAAATCCCAATAGAGAAAATTATCAAAAACAAGTGAATCCTCAAACACCCTTTTGTATACGCTCCAGAAAAACTTTTTTCCTTAATTCCGAAATCTAACAATAAAAAAGCCTCCTTTCCCTTCCTTCTCCTCCCTTTTGGTTCCAACTAGGTTTTACCAAATTCCAGTTAATGTCAATCAATAACAAGAAAACAAAGGACACCCTTTTTCCGAAGTCAATCAAAAAACCCAATTCTGCATGCAAATCAAAGCTCACACACGCTTACCTGCACTGCACCAGATGGGGATGAATCACCGCCCCAAAGGATGAAACCCTTTTTTTCGCAGATTCAAATGCTCAAACACATCAAAGCTAGAAGAGGGTAAAAGCATAACCCACCCACAGAAAAACAAAAAAAAACAAAAAAGAGTTATTGTCAGCTTCTACTCCAATCCAAACAGGCAATCCTCATGTTTCTGACAAAATATTCGACAAAAAGCTCAAATGATTCTGACCATTTTTTTTTTCTAACAGTATTCAATTGAGAGAATACCTTTTTTTTCCCAAGATTTTCCACTAATTTATAGCAAAGTTAAAATATCAAATAAGCTTGCTGGTCAAGAAACAATAATTGGGATTTAATGACAATTGAAAAAAAAAAAGGGAAAAACAATAAAGTAAAACCAAAGACCGTTTTGACGAAGAGAAATGAATGGAAAATTGTAGGGAAAACAATAAAAGAAAAATGAAAAATGAGGTTCTTTTGGTTTCTTGGCGTTCCGAATTTTTGACGTCCTTCCTGGCAAGGGGGTGGACAATCGTGAATTTTCCTCTTAATTTTTTTTTGGCATATTTATTCTGGTTGATTTATTTGGAAACAGAATTAAAAATTGAGAATATATAAAAAAAAGGAAAGAAATGCAAAATTCAATAGCTTTGGACTCTTTGACCAAAGAAATTTCATTACTTTGACCTCTTGAACACATTAGAATTTCATGAATGAGCAGCGATACCGTATTCATTTAATTATAATTTCCACTAACTTCTTTGAATTTGTCCGAATTCTGCAACCCTTATCTTTATTTATATCCCCTCACTTCACTTGTACTTTCTTTTAAGGATTTTGAAATATTGATTAAGAAATCATTAAAAATATATCATATATATAAAATAAAGTTTATGTTGACAAATTATCTTTTTAAAAAGTTATGCAATAGTTATTAAAAGTATATGTGTATAAGAGTATAAATAAATAATAATAATTAATATCTCAGATGATATTAAATATTTTTCCTCAAAATATACCTATAAATAGATGGAGGTATATATAATATAATATAATATTGTTTTTAAAAGCACGGTCAAATTTCAAAGTGTAAGAATTCCCTTTCACTCACTGAGAATTTAATGAATGAATATATTTTTCTTTTGATAAACGATGAGTGAATATTTTTATAGCTTAGTGAACCTTTTATTCATGATAATTGTTTGAGAGAATTCGTTTTTAAATACAAAAAAATCAGTAAATTTAATGAGAGATCTATGCAAGATTTCATATTGTTTAATAACAAAAAAAATTATCTAAATATTCAAACTGGAAAAACATTTAAATATAGATTCATATATTTATCACAAATAATAGATTGACTACGCTATAAAAAAAAATTCTTAAAAGGAAATGTTTTGGTAAGATTGGGATTGATCATCCTGCCAAAATTAAGGCGAAACTCCAACACTTATGGTTTACTTAGATGAGAAAAAATAATTTATTTGAATGAAAAAAAATAAGAGAAATAAAATAGAAAATAAAAAATGAAGATAAAATATATTTTCCTTATTATTTTCTCTGGTTGGATATAAACATGGAAGGAAAGAAAATATCACTGTAAGAAAATAACTTCTACGCTATTTTATATGATAGAAAGAGAAAAATACAATGATATATTTGTAAAGGCACCTATTAATCAAAGAGAAAACTTTTAAGTGAATCCCACCATTTTTTTCTCTTAATTTAAACAAGGGAAAATATCCCTCTCTCTAATTGTTTTTCCCAGTTTTCTTTTCTTCCTATTTCTATTGATCCAAAGGATATAGAACTTGGAATATCACCTGCCAAAGCAGTCTTTATATCAATAAAGGACATCAAACCTCCATTTTTTATGAGATATGAGCCTCGCTATCAACTGTATCAATTCTCATATTGGCTAACCTAGCCAAATTTATTAACTCCTATAATTTCTTTTCAAATATAAATCATCATTGTTTAGAATTTGTTGATTTTTAATTAATTAGTTAAGCCAAATCTATTCAAGTTTTATCATGCCAATTTTTCTGTTTATAAGACTTAAACCTAATACATTATTTGAGAAAAAAAGTATTGAACCACTTAAATTAATCAAGTATAGATAACTCTTAATATATATATATATATATTGCTTTGAGACCTTTACTTCAGTAATTTATATGGAGAATATATATTCATTTTTTTCTTTCATATTTCATAAAATTAAAATTAATTTAAATATATATTTAGTATGAAACACTAGTACTTAATTATATTTATATATTATAGACTTTTAATATAGTTATTATGGGCATCAAATATTTGAAATGATAAGCCACTAGAAGTGAACCAGTATTGAAGGGCTTGGGTAGTTTACATGAGGTTATAAGTTCAAATCTCATTACTATTAATATATGTGTCTGTATATAAGGAGATGATCAAGTGAGAGGAGTTATTTTATATGAGAATGAGAGAAATAATAATAATAAGGTTAATGTTAATGTTCAATCAATGTAGGTATGTGTTTTTGTTTTTATTATTACATCAATGATAGTAAGTTTTAAATCTACGACACAATACCTACAGCTTAGTAGTTGTGGTTATCTTATGCACCTTTGAGTGGGTGATTTTGTATTTGACTTCCACCTCTCCTCCCTTATATGCTCTAACACTGTGTTTGTTTGAAAAGAAATAGAGAGGAATGATTGGAAAAGGAAGGAAAGTGAGGGGAACGAAGTGATCTTTCATCGTTTAGTGTAAAAAAAATTGGGAGGGAAAAGATTGAATAATATCGAAAAACATGTGGGACACCCCCAAATTTTTTTCTCCCCATATGGGTGGAAAAGTGTGGAAGAAAGGGATGATATTTACATATTTTAAAAATACTCACGTTTATGATTTAAATATCTATCCCAATATTTGTGACTTTAATATTTTTATTTTAAATAAATTTGAATAATTTATTTTTTATTAATATTTTCTTATTTGTTAGCTTGATATTATTCTAAACTTGTTATAGTAAAAATAATTATATTTTCTATTTGATATTAATTAATAAAATTATTAAATATAAAATAAAGATGTTGACTTGAGTACTTTTATATAAATATGTATAAGGTCAAGTTTTATTATATTTATTTATATTACTTCGATAGATAAATTTATGACAAAATTATATCTAATTTTATTTTTTCAGTAATTTTTTAGATAGTTCTATAAAAATTAAAATATATAATTTTTTTTCTCATAATATAAAAATAAAAGTCATTTAATATCATTGTTCTTTCTTTTATTTCACTATTCCATCTAAACAAATAAAATAAAATAATTTTTCTTCTATTTCCTTCCTTCCCATTTTTCTTCTATCCAAACATATATATAAAAAATAAAAATCACCTTATGTTTCTTCCTCTTCATTTCTTTCCACTCCATTTCCTTCTTCTCTATTTTTTTTTTACTTTACCAAACGGAGCCCAAGAGAATTTCTAGACTTAATACGTTTGTGCCAAAAAAAAAAAAAAACTATTACACGATATGTTACTCAAATCTCTTGTTACCAACTCACTGCCAAGGGGACTTCAAACGTGATAATCCTTTATATTATCGTCAATTCATTTTGTTACATTCTTAAAAGTACTTGATTCTTATATTAATTACTTCAAAAATATATATACTGGTGATTATCATAGAACAAAAGTGTAAAATATTTTATAAGTACCGAAATCAAACTCTAATTAATTAATAAAATAAAATAAAAATATCTAATTTTTTATGAGAAGAAACGCATGCTAATAATTAATATAGTAAAATGAAATCGTATTAAATAGTATGAGGTCGTTATAATAATTATTATTTGAAGTACATCCTGACAAGCTTTGGTACAATAATCTGTTAAAAAATTCTGAAGATAAATCATTAGAGATAAATATGAGTAGAACAAACTAGCCAAATGATTTTAGTCATGATACATTCGATGAATAAATAATAGTAAAGTCCGTTGAATGCTATCATCTATGCAGTATCATGAGACGAAACGACTTATAGAAAGAATGATTGAAACTGGAAAGTATATATGCACTGTGTGTGTGCTGCATGCACTATTTGTCTTCATGGTTTCTTATGTTTGTGATATGATTTATCAAAATAACCGTATCCACAAAATACTGCAACAAAGTGATAAGAGGGGAAAAAAAGAAAATGTTCCATGTGATTATGACGGCAGAAGCACAACTAGTTCATATTTGATCCTATAATGAAAATGCTAGTCATACCTTTTTTTCTAGTCGGAATTCTAACACCAGTAACCTAATAAAAAAAATCTGAAGAAGGTAAGATAATTATTTTTAAATTTTATTGAAAATATTAATTTAGATTTTGTTCGTCAAAGCTTTAAGTACACTAGTTAAAAAACATAAAATGCTTATCGTAACTACTTATAAAAGTAAATATTAGAATTTAATTTTTTATTTCAATATAATTAATATTTTATTTGTATATAATGTTTTCATAAACTTCATATAATACTTTTGTGCTTTTTATTTCCTTAATTTAATATTTGAAAAGCACTTTTACGTTTATATTGATCCCACAAAATAATGTTTACATACTTCTTATTAGCTTCAATCTTTTACAAGTGAGTCATTTATAAATCGTTTACGTCTTCAAAAAGTTTTTAAACCTACCTTGACATATCCTTAGTTGAAATTGAGACAGTCCTTCTCTTATTTTAGATATTTAAGTCATAAAATATTTATTTGAGAGACATGAAAAGGAAATAATACTTTTAGATGAGAGCATTGACTAAGCCTGGTCGGATAGATGCATTGAGGTTCAATAATAGTATAATACTTCAATCTCTCTACCTCGTTCCTGTCCTCGTAAATATTTTATTCGATTTTAAATAATTATAAATAATTAAAATAATTAAAGAAATAATTAAAAATATTAAAATTAGAGAAAATTTTATTTAATTATCTTTGTTTCTTTTTAATATTTAAATTTTCTTTCCCCTCCTGTATTTCTCTCCTCTTTCAATAATATTTAATAGGGTTATTATTGAAAAAAAATAATTAATACTATTTAAATTTTTTAAATGGATAATTTTTTTAGATTCTTTTAAAATAAATAATTATTTAAAAATGAAAAGAGTAAGTAATTGGTCTTGTTTTTCATACTTATCAATGTTATTATTAGAGTTACACCAGCAAGAGTCGAACACTTCTGAAAAAATTATTATATATATTTTTCAAATCAATATTATGCAAAAATATTTTACTCTACTATTATCAGTTAATATTTTGATTTCGATCAATAATAAATATACATATTTATTATTTAAAGTATATTATTTATAAAATATAAAATAATAATAAGCTTTGTCATTAATTAGTTAAACTTTAAAAGTAAATTAAACATCTAACTTTAGTGACTAGATATTGAGATTAATTTTGACATAACATCTACTTATTATATCATTGTATGTGTGACTTTCATATAAGATTAAATGTCTATATAAAAAAGTTTATTATAATTTTACTGTATTAAAATTAAATTTATAATATTATCAAATAATAAGAGTTTAATTTTTATATACTGACAGTATAAAATATTATTATACTATCATCCAATTATGTATTGTCCTATCAGTAAAAATGGTTAAGTTTCACACTCACTAGTTGAAAAGTCATACAAATAGAATGATTTGATAGGAAGATGGAGTAAAAAAATTTTACATTATCAATATATATAAATGAAACCTAAATAATAATAATAATAATATCAACCAGACGAAAAAATAATATATCAAAGTTATAGTTATATTATTTTTATATTTGTTACTTTATATATATATATATATATGAAAATCAAGAAACCTGAAAAGGGCTTAATTATGAATATTTTACGAATGTAATATATATTATCAATATAAAAAAGATTTATGCAAATATTCAATTATATACTCCCATATTAATAAAGAAGTTGGATATAATCATTCACCGTCTTAAAACTTTTATAAATAAAAGTATATGGTTGAAAGAATAAAAATTAAACTCATTTTTTGATCAAAATATTCTTGCTTATTTTTAATATTTCATTACATATTATTAACTTTATATTAAATTTTAATTAACAATAAATTATGAAAAGTAAAATGAAAAATAATTGTTAATTTTCTCTACTATATAAAACGGCAAATAATATAAACTTATTTTTTATTCAAAATGTCAAATAATTTGAAGGAGAGGAAGTATTATTTGAGTGAAAGTTACTGGTTATCTTCTGGGTCAGAATGACATCTGGGCTGTAATGGCTGCCGCTGAATCAAAGGGATCTGTCCCCCTCCATTTTTGGAAGTATTTTCCCACGTTGTGCAGAGAGTGAAAGAAAGACAGAAATTTTCCTTTGGTCATAAGTGAACGCGTCGCTTGAATCCATCTAGTTTGGTAAATTAAATGATTGAGAGGAAGAATTATGATGATCTATGATTTAAATTTTGATATGATTATTTGATGAGGGAGGGATAGAACTGATTTATTATAAGAGTGAAAAAAATAAATTTGAACCGTATAATTATATATGAGTAATTAAAATTAAAATTAATTAATAATAATTAATATTCACATATTTATTTTTAAAATTTATATTATTTTATATTTTAATTTTAATTATTTATATAAAATCAAATGATTAAGAATCACCGTCTTATTCTCATAATAAACTGCTAATCTGATATGGTAGATCCCTATTTGATAATAGCAACACAGGAAGGACTAAGGAGGCTAACTCTGTGAGCGGAATGATGCTAAAAGCCTGTTTTGATAGCAAAATTTTCACATTGAGGTGAAAAAAAAAAAGCATGTCGGAAAAAAATTGAAATAGTTTCGTTTATAATTTTATTTTTGTACAAGTGTTTTACTTTTAAAAATATTAATTTCAGTAAAAATTGAAAATATTAACTTTTATTTTTCATAAAATATTAGTTATTTTAAACTTATTTTTTCTAACATCCTTTTCAAATTAGAATCAATTCTCGTAAAATCAATTCTTATAAACTCAATTGCCTCCATATTAATTATTTTAAAAATAATTTTACCAAAAGTCTAAACTAAACGCACGCTAGGAAGAAGTACTATCACTTTCAGCCTCAATTTTATTTACCTTTATGATAATTTGGAGAAATTAATTTGTAAAAGTAATTAAGATTAAACTAGAAGCAACCGAGAGCTCATGTCTACAACTATAAGAAGGAGCATCAAAATGTCTCTCCCTCGCACACACATTATCTATACTAGTGACTTGACTGTTGTGACAATTTTTATTTTAGAGATCAATTTTTATATATTATTAGTGTAAAATTATTTAATATTATTATTTAATAAAAATAATGATGTTTTAAAATTTTATATCCCTTTCATACGCTCGAAGAGAGGTTGGTTACATAAGAAAAAAAATGAGAAAATAGGGTAAATGAGATAATGGGTGGTTATACTATATAGAGATGGAATATAGTAGGAATATTTCATTTTTTCATAATGATTATTACTCGCAGGAACTCAATTGAAAATTTTATAAGATATAGAGATTTAATTAAAAACTTTTAATCTATAGGAACCTGATTGAAAATTGAGTGAAATTACAGGACCTACAAAAAAAATTAAACATTCTTTTTATTAATAGTATAGATTTATATATAGAGAGAGAGAAAGAGAGAGGACAAGGTTAACTTTTCATTAAAAAAATTTATCAGCAATATTTTTTATTACATTTATGTATATAAAATTCTAGACCAAATACTAATTTAGTCTCCCAAATATATGTGATATAAGCTTCATTACTAAAGGATTATTGGCATCAAGCTAATTTGTAAAAGATACATGTGACCTCTATTTGATCCCTTTATCTATAAGTTCAAGAATTGATCATATTGATCTTTTAGAAACCAAAACGATGTGATTATTTTTTATTAAATTGATGTTAGAAAAATTTTAAGAATTAAAATGATACTATGTGTATCTTTTGAGAACTAAATCGATGTAAAATATCTTATATTTTTGAGAGGCAAAATTGATAATTTAGTAAAATCAAATTTTTATTTTGTAATAAATTTAAAAATAAGATCCATTTGATCAGATTTTTATTAGTATCTAATTTCATATTATGTATCTAATTGTCACAACATCAATTGTGGAAATACTCTAGCTGCATTTGCCTTTTAACTCATTCATACTATACTAAGTTCAAGCATTTTTCAAAAAAAATAAACTGATGAATTATTTGTCTTCAGAATAAGTGTTAATTTCATGAAAGATATATGATCACAAAACTTATATATAAAAAATATATGTAGTGGTCAACAATTATATGTTGCTGGAAGATTTCAAAGTTTACATGCCTGACACATGTGCCAATCAACAGACAAAGCTTTCCCAAATGAAGTTATGGATATTATAGTTCTTGTTACTTAACATTATTGTTATCTTCAATATCATGTTTAATTGATTATTTGAAATCGTTCAGATCCGAAACCTTTGTAATTTAACTGTTTGTGCAGTTAGAGAAAGACACACTCAATAAATCTGAGTCCAATAAATTGAGACTCCTTATATTAATTTCTTTCTATCTCCCTATGTAATTAGAAATTCTTGTATGACCATAGAACATTAGACGAACTGTATTTTATCTAATAATAAAATGACATTTTATTGTAAAATATGAGTTCTATCATTAATTGAAATTAAAATGTCATTCCATAATTGAATTGAGTATAATCTACATTGGTATTCGATGAACTTGCAAGAACTTCTCCTCCACCTATTGGTTCAACTGACGAGGGGTCAAGCTTAAATTGCTTCCTCTAAGGCTGTTATGCAGATATAATCTTTCTAGTTGAATTACAGTGCCATCATAATTGATATCATGGCTTAGCTAATGGCAAATAAGTAAAATGAATTTGAATATTTTATCTGTGTATCTTAAGAAAGGATAAGTTAATAAAATAAAAAGTTTTGCTTATTTATGTTTGACTAGTCGCGCAAGAGCCATTTTGCATTTGCCATGTGTTTTTGGTAGATATTTGCCATGTGTTTGTAGATCAAAATATCAAATTATACAGGGAAAAAAAAAATGAAGAAAAGGATTAGTGAGTAGTGACCTAAGAAGTACACACACCAAGTTAGCGGTGTGTCCCTGCATCGGATATTGACACCCACATGATACTCACATGACACGTGTTTGTATTTGTCCAATTAAAAAAATAATTTTTTTAAGTTCGGATACGACTAGACACGCGTCAGATACCACTCTAATTCATTGTGGATACATTTAAGTTAGTTTCTTTATTTTTTTTGAAATTTTTAATATCAACATGAGCAAAAAATCAACTATAGTTGCTTAGTTGGATATTTACTGTTAGGTTATTTCATTTTAAAAATTCTTTAATTGATTATAAAAAATAAGAATTAATTAGATAAAAAATTATACAAATATCACAAAAAATTCCAAAAAAAAATCATACAAAAAAGTAAAAAAATTATATATATATATATATATATATATATATTATATCCATGTCTTATAAATTTTTTAAATTTAGTGTAAATGTGTGTTCTTCATGAGTAGTGACACATCTTTCACATCTTTTCATACGTAAAAAACGGCAAGTGTGTACAAAGCAAAATAACGTAATTAAATAATACAAAAAATATGAATTCGCATGCAAGTGAAAAGCCAGCCAGTTGACCATTTTTGGCGTTAATTCTCATACTCTTATTATTACCGGTTTGATTTCTTCCTCTGGACTATTAATCTATTACTTCGATTTCAATATCTTGCTATTACAATAGGCACATAAAGAACCTAGACAAAACCTACGGGGCAATTTTCTTGTCTAGGTAACCTAAGGGGCAATTTTCTTGTCTAGGTCCACATCATTAATTTAAAACAATGATAGCAAAAACTACTTTCTTAGGGCTCACAACTGACCTTATCCTCGACCAAGATGGGCTCCCCACATTAATTCGATATAAACCTAGAGTATTCAAAACTAGAAATAATAATAACAAAAAAAAATGCGCGATTGAAAGTGATTGTAATGGAATAGTGGGAAGTGGATACTGCAAATTCAAAAGGCGTGGCTTGGAAAAAAAAATTGGACTTGATAGTGAAAATTAGTTACTTAGTGAAAAGTTGAATCGGGCTATTCCTTAGTATGGATTCTAATCAAAGCTTCCTTGCATTTACCTGCCACTCCTCTGATTTTTATCCTCCCAATCACCCCCAAATGATTGTAATTCAGCCGCACATGGGGAGAAAAACTGTGCAGATGGACAGTATTCAATTATTCTAGTTCCTTTCTTTTTTGTCTTTTTTTTTTGGTGATAAAAGTCACCTCAACTTCACTGGCGAGTGCCATGTGGTGAAACTGATTATCCAATGACCAAAATTTTAAGATGCTTGGGTGTATAAAAAATGTGTGATGTACTATAGTAATTTTTATTTTAGTTAAATTTTAAAAATATAGCTAAATACAATTTAAAAATAGCCAAATTCCATCTGTATGATTCTTGAATTAAAAATGAAAAATTTTAAAGTAACAGATGACATCTGATCATTTTTTGAATTCAATAATATAGTCAACTTCATTTTAAAAGTGAACAAAATTTATTTACATGATCCTTAAGTTATGTAAAAAAATTTTAAGTGTCATGAAGATAAAATCTTATCACTTTTTCAACACATTTGGTAATAGTTATGAAGTATGACTAAACTGCAAAATTATTACACCACACATCAGTTTGGTACATTAATGCACTCTGTGATTTTAATGGTTAGATCACAAAGTGCACCAACTCTAAAAAAAAAAAAATGGTAAGCTTGAGAATATCTCTCACTAACATGAAAACTGGTAAAAGAAAGTCAGCCCTAACGATTACCCCTCGGAAAACTTGTCACAGGCAAACATCAGTCACGAGTTGGTCCTTACCTATTAAGATGAGTTCTGTTTACAAAACAGGCGGAAAGCCAATAACATTGCATATAGAACAATTTCATGCTAGACTTCCAAGGTAATTTTCTAATCATACAAATCTTTAGAACTCTGCTAATTCATTTACCACTTACATAACATATATGACTACACTTCTCTCCATAATTTTATTCCATCTATGTCACAGAAACATACAAGCAGCAACTATATTTGATGATGACTGAGCTCTAATAATCAGGGATTGCAGAAAAGTGGTATCCTTTGGCACCCCTCCATGCATAATATGCAATTCGAGTCTCATAAAAGCCTGTATACAGAAATCAATAGAAGTATGTTACAAGTTTAGCTAACAACAGATTTTGATAACTTAAGAGAGGTTGCATGGTAGAAACAAACTAGAACTTTTTGTCCACCGTAGCAGTTGCATCTATGGACAAACAAGACATTTAAAGCACCAGAACAAATTGAACAGTCAAATAGAAAATCAGGTTGACCAACATTAATCCTCATATAAATATACAACAAGAAGCCTTTTCCTACTAGGCGGGAATATGCGCTTGAAAGAAATCATTAATTCATAATGGTAAGCATAATCATATGAGGTATTATTCAATGTAAAGTGACAAATTTTCCATGGAACAATATATTTACACTTCTTGGTGAGCATTGGTGTGTTTTATTTCCATCGAAAAGTTTCTGATGATTAATTGCAAAGGCTGGTAAACACAAGGAGGCTGCAGAATTGATATAGTAATGTATAATTTATCTGCAAATCTTGAAGTGCATGCACCACTAACCCCAATTTAACCAAATTGATTTGACCTTTAACAAAAAGGGTCCTGTGTGCTTGTTAAGCTTAAAGCAGTTGCATCAGAATTATCTATATGGCTCTTATTGCAGAAAAATCAACAAATTCATCTAAAAGCACATTTGCAATCTGAAAGAGTTGCCAAAAGCAGTTGATTCCCCTGTTCTCGATATTAAACTAGAGTAATTAGCATAAATAATCAATGCATATGACATTCTGGGAATCCAACATACCTGGGAGAAAACTAAGAACCCCAAGGGCTAAAAGGCCATAAGCTTGGGACAGTTCTCCACCCATATGACCAGTGAAGATAAAGTATGATAGAAACAAAAGTCCTGTCCCAAGGCATAGCAGAAAGAGGGCAAGAACAATGGATTTCCAGGGAACTTTATCCAAGGCTTTTGGTGTATAATCAAATCGAGGGTCAAATGGTCTACCCCTATCACCACTATAGTCATCCTCATCTGTGGCAAGAGGGGTGTAATGAACATTGCGTCTAGTTGCCATGTCCAATCTTCCTGAGTTCTCTGCTCCTAAGTTTTGTAACACTAACCGATCTGAGGCCCTCAAACCAAATAAAAAAGGATCATGTTAGATTTAGATCTCATGGGTTCTGAGAAAGAACTCAACCAGAAATTTTAACCCCACAAAGCAGAAGTGTAAGGAAAGGCTTACAGTTAATTGGCAGGCTTTGAGGATTGATGCTCTTCCAGTCAAGTGAAGGTTAGCTGCATTATAAAAAAACTTCAATCACTTCACTCTAACAAAAGTAAGAATTTAGTTTAGGAGATAGAATTTTTCTTTTGTCTTTTGATAAAGGGGCCCAATGCCCAAAAAAAAAGATACAAAATATGCCCAATTTCAGCATTTCATAACAATACAATCAACATTACATTCGAGACCAAAAAATTATATGCAAACTGGAATTTAGCACCATATATCAATTATATGACTGTAAGAGTCATACGAGCCAGCTTAGAGACTTAGTACAAGGCACTCATTGTGATAGGGACACAAAATCAGTACAAAGAACAAATATGTAAATAATGAATAAATGCATCATCTATCTAGTTTCAATGTTGGAACCACTTATACCAAGTTCGCTCACCCCTCCTACGAACCAGTTCATATTACATATAAAAATCATTCATGACTTTCTACCTAACAGTTTAAATTTTTGGGAGAGAAGATTTATGGCATGGTCACATATCAGAGCCTTTATGACCAAGTGATCTAGAGTTTGATTTTTGTTGCTCTCATTATTATAGATATCATAATTAAATTTCAGTATAAGGTAAAGTGGACTTGTACATTATCCCTCCTAGCAAATTCACTCTTATTCTCTATTCTTCGCCAAATTATTCACGCATCAAATTATCCCACAACTGATGACGACCAAAAGAGACATCCATGTGAAAGGGCATATAAGATATAAAAACCATTCATGCACTTCTACCGACGAGAGTTAGTTGTATAGCCTCTGTGAGTGAGAAAGTTGCGATGACAACCCAACACACACACACACAAACGCGATTTCAATGGGCTAACAACAACACAACACAACATAACATGTAATGAACCCCGGTCCGCTTAAGCCAAAGAATGAAGCTTAGCTTCATAGACCCACGCAGAGGAAGTAGTAATAGAAAGATGAATGAATACTCGCAGCGCAATGGTTACAAGTGCAAATAGATTATAATTAAAGACAGACAGAGAGAGATGAAAATCAAGAAGCCTATAATAGAATTCAATAGGGGGTCATGGATCGATCCCGGTTACAGTGATACCGCAACATAATAAATAAAAAATGCATAGCTACCAAAAAAAAAAAAAAATAGGGGGGAGGGAAAAGGGACTAACAAATTGGAAGCACGATTGGGAAGTGAGGGTACTCTTTCTTTAGATCCAACAATGAAGAAAGAAGAAGACGACGACGACGAAGAATTTTGCTGCCGCTGCTGCTGCTGACAAGTCGTCGTGTCGTAGGTAGCCACGAGAATTGCTCTGGGCTTTACTTACGGGCTTTCATGCTCATCCAGTAAGGGCTTTTTTTTATGACAAAAAAACACCTTGTTAAATTTAAGAAATTAAAAAATATTTAATTTGCACGAGTTACATTATATTTTTTATATTTTTCTTTAAAATAAGGTATTTTATATTTTATAAATACAATTAAAATATTTTATGTTGAAAATTGTGATTTTTTTTAAAAAAATTAAAGGTTAAAACCATAGGAATTTATTTGCATTTTAATCAAATAGGGAAATTTGAAAAATATTATAATGATAACTCTAGTTTTCAATCAAATAATAAAATTTAAAATATTTAAATATTGACTTATATTTTATAAGGATTGAATAAGGATCCTTTCATTTTTCTTTATATGAATAATTAAAAATATTTTATGTCAAAATAGTAAAATAAAAATGAAAATTAATGTTACCATAAAATAAAATAAAAAAATAAATGAAAGGATCTATGAATCATGACTCAAGGACGTTTTATTACTATTAGCAATTTACCAAATTAAGAACCCAAAGAAAAACAATATTAATACATGACAATTATAGCATACAAAACAGAGAAAGAAATAATTTTAAAATGCTTAATTAAAACTAAAAAAATCAAAAAAATTAAATTCTATTTAATAAAATTATGTTAAAATTAATTTTTAAAAATGCTTATTTGATGAATAAAAAATATAATAATGAAACTATAATTACAATTGTGCTAAATTTTTTGTGGATAACCAATGAGATTTTTAGAAAAATATTTACCCTTTTCTCCGTATTTATAGATATGAATGTAAGAAACAAATGTATAGAAGAAATAAGTGACAAAGTGACAATGATGTCAATCATATTTATTTAAATATTTTAAAATTATTTATTTCAGTTCTATTTAAAAGTTAGTGTGGTTCAAGAAGTTTACATGGTTCGTGAAATGTGTGGCTTAGTGTGTCCATCAATGGTCCGTGCATATCAGATTTTCTTCACCAACGGATAGGGAAAGATCTAAAAACTAGATCCACCTAAGTCCATTCCTCGACACAACTGCTGTGAAAGATTCTTTTTTCTTCTGCAATTTTTCGTTTAAAACTGATGATTTTCTTGCACTGACAGAAAGCATTTTATACTGCCTCATAGTAAAAACATTTTAATTTCTTATTTATATGAATAAAAAATAACCTTTTCCGAAATCAGATTGTGATAAATGAAGATATGGCAATTCAATTCCATAAAATGATAACTATCAATAAGCTTTGTCTAAAAGGTTGAAATACCAGTGAAACAATGACCTATTAGTTTATAAACGTTTGTTTTTTATTTCTACACGTAGATGTTAATTAGGTTTAAAGAAGTAATTCAACCGCTAAATAACAAACTAAACTAGAACCACCAGACTGGGGTGCAACAGAAATTAAACGAGGTCTACGTATATATATCCGACAAGATGTGGGTTTTGGCAATAGGCTACCAACCTCACAAATCGCGAGCACTATACAGGAACAAACAAATAATGTTCCAAAGCAAAAGGAAGCCTCTAACTTTAATTATTCTTGTTAGCTTATGCACTTTATTAATTAATTAAGCAAGGCATATGCTGTAACCATCGCTCATTTGTGATTCCCTTCCACCATATAAAATAATAATACATATACTCTATCTCACAACGAATCCGATCATCATCCTTGTGCTGTCAGTTAATTTGAGCAAAGGCTATAGCGAGAAAGTGAGCAAGAAAATTAGAGAGATGAAAGTGGACTCAATTGAGGAAATGAAAGTGCCATATTTATTGGCCAAGAGATACGACTGGGAAGGCTTCGGGAATTTCTTCCGCAAGAAGAGACACCTGGTGGCAAAACACATTGACTTGCACCACAGCACGCCGTTTCACTATGCGGCACACTGTGGGAGGCCAGGGATGTACAAGGAAATGCTTCAGATGGTGGCAGAAGAGGAGATTCAGCGCGTGCTGAGGATGCGGGATGACATGGGGAACACGCCGCTTCACGAGGTGGCGTTCGTGGGAGAGGTGGAGATGACTGCCAGCATACTCGAGTACGAGAAGCTCGAGGTCCGAGGGACCACCGAACCAGAAACAAGTGAGGCTGAGCCATTGCTATACATGAGGAACCACCTGGGGGAGACCCCCGTGTACAGGGCTGCTGCACTTGGCAAGACCAGCTTGATCAATTATTTCATTGATGACTTGCATATAGACATGCCCCTGCATTTTCAGCGTACCGGGGATAACATGTCCATTCTTCACACTGCTGTCATTGACCAATTCTTTGGTATCTCTCTCTCTCACACACACACTCTCCTCCATCTTGAAAATATATTATTCTCACGCAATTCGTGTTAAGTTTGCATCCAGCACCCTTCTTTCTCACGAAATAATACTAGCAAATTGTTTGATCACCAGAATAATATAATCAGAATTTTGTATAGAATATATAAAGATAGTTGGGTTCTGAATTTACAGTATTTTCCTATTCTTAGTTCTCGAAGTCTACTATATCATCATCTCTCTAAATTAATTAAATTATTTAACATGTATAACAGCTTTTTAATGCAGAGATAGTACTCTTTTCTGTTTTTTAATTGGTACTTGATGCAGAAGTACTCTTTTTGTATCTTTTTGCATGAAACAAGGTGATTAATTATTTCATGTCTATCAAAAAAAAAAAAAGAGTTATTAGATTATTTTGGGTGACCCTATCTAAACACCCAAAAAGTGGGTGTCTCAATGGGTGTCTATTGAGACACCCACTTAATAACTATTGGATGTGATGTGATAGATAAAGTGTGTGGAATCCACCATCACATCCAATGGTTATTAAGTGAGTGTCCCAATAGACACTTACTTTTTGGGTGTTTAAATAGTATTTTTGGATCATTTTATCTCCTTTCTCTCTCGTAAATTTTACTCATCACAATGTGATTTTCTCTATCATGTGAATTTCATTGATTGATATTGTTACAACTTCGTAGTTGTATTTGTCACTTCTATTTTGTACCGATTAGCACTCTCTTTCTAACAATAGGTGCACTTTTATTATGGCCCTCACATAACTTTATATATGTCAACTAATGATAATGATTTGTATGTATACAATAATAAATACAAAATAAATTTTATACATTCGAGAATTACTCATTATGTATGATCAAGTTTTTTTCTTTTTTAATCCCTTTGGCAATGCCGTTGGAAATTCACTAGAAAACAGGCTCACATATAAACTTATCATATATGTCGTGGGAACCCAATGATAGTGTGATAGAGTATAAAATTATTCATATGTCTCAACCCATTAACTTATATTGTTGGGAGAGATACTTTTATGATAAGATATTAGAATTACCCTAATCAAGTAGTTTTCATCAATTTAAATTGTTGGGAGAAATAGTTTCTTTAACCGATGAATTTAGTAGTATAGACGTGTCTAAATATTTAATCCATTGTTTTTTGTTATCTTAAGAGAAGAGAAATCTTATTTAAAAATAAAAACTTTGATTTTTGACCTTTGGATTAGACTAGGTATCTATGGATATCCACTTTTTGTGTGTAACATCACTCTTAACAGAAACTCTTAAATAGACGTTAGTTTATTTATTATTGAATATGCTAACATCGCACAGATGCATACATATGCAACAATAACAAAGAGGCTTCCAACATGAAATGCTAGAATAAACCACATGATCAATGATAATATCTTATTAAGGTTTGTGTGTGAACCATGAAGTGATATATACGATTTGTGTGTGAACCGAGTGTATACAAGAGTTTGAGGAGACAAATTAAAGTTCCTTTTGGGAAATCTTGCATGGATGGCAGTGTTTCTTTATCCTTTTATTTTTCCATTCTCTGTCATTTGCAAGGAAAATGAAGTAGGCTGGCTGTTGTTCACTTCCAACGCATGCAGGCACAGCTTTATGGCTATTGAAAAGGTATGAGGAACTGGCTGATCTAAAGGAAGACAACGGACTGACAACACTGCAATTGCTAGCAACAATGCCCTCTGCATTTAGGAGTCAAACCCAAATGGGAGCCTTCAAAAGTTTCATATATCCTTGTAAGTCTTAGCCAACTTTATCTCGGAATTTAGCTTTTGACTAACAAGCATGCACGCATATATAATCTCAGAAAACAAACCCACAATCACTAATTGAGCGGGGAGAAAATGAAAACACTTTTAAATCAAAGATTGTACAGTTAAATCCACAAATACATTTTGAATTTGCTATCACAGGTTCTGATTAATGAGGTTGGGATGATCGGTAAAAACACTGTTACGCTTCAAATTATATAGCAATTCTATCTGATAGTTCTAATATTGTGACACACAGTACTTCCTCGTTATCGAGATGATAAATACTACTACCTTGAAAATAAGGAGGACGGTAGGAAAGGGGGAGATTTGGAAAATGGCAAGAAGGGCAGTAATCAACCATCTCAAACTCCAAGGAAGCTCTCAGGTCTGTGTTTATGCGGGAAGGAAACTATGTTTTGTGCACTTATTTTGTGATGCTAAGTTGAAGGTTACAAAGCTAAATCTTCAATTTAATTACATTAACTAAACAAAAATGTTAACTTAATGCATGATTTAGACACCATCAGTTACGTTTCTCATGGTAAATGTCGTAAAATAACTAAATAGATATGATATTAACTGAAATCTCCAATTATAAATATACTAAGGTAATTAATAATTCAATTTTTAAAACATCATTCTCTATATTTCTTTTCAGATAGATCCACAAATGTATCAAAATTTCTATTTATGTACACATGATTTCTCACATGGCCCAATGATATTCTAATAAACCATATGACAAAAAATCATTATATTGTTTACAAGTGGAAAGTTGCATATGCATTATTAATTTGGGTGCAATATATGTATATCTATCTAACCTTAAGATGTCAAACAAAATTGCAGCTTTTTCATGGACGTGGTATGCTATGTGGAAGGCTTTGGCTAAAGGTGCAAGCTACCATGATTCTTCAAACAAAAAATATTTCCAGTTAGATTAATTGTTCTGACGTTTATTTTTCCTTCTAATGTTACTTGTATGTGTCTTGTTCTTGTTCAGAATGGAAGGGGATTGAAAAACTTTGGAGGAAAAAGGAAATGCATAACTTAGTAGCGGAACTTGTCTACTTGTTAGCAAAGAAAGATCAATCATGGCAACAGACCGAAGTACCAAGGGATAGAACAGTTTCCATGGGGAGCGGAGGTTCTCTCACCAAGGATCCAAAAGGAAAGCAAAAAAAAGGAGAAAAGGAAGAGGAACATGATAAGGAATCAAAGGATCACAATGCTGCTGATGACAAGCCTACTTTTTATACCCCCTTGCTTATGGCTGCTCGCAGTGGGATTATGGAGATTGTTGAAGTCATAATTCAATTGCATCCTCAGTCAATTGAGCATGTTAGTGAAGATGAGCAGAACATATTGTTTATGGCTGTTAAACACCGTCAGATAAAAATTTTCCGACTTCTGAAGAAATTGAAAATGGTGGGTAGGCTTGCTGGAAAAATAGACAAGTTAGGGAACACTGTCCTGCACTACACTGCAGACTTTCAAGGGGGTAACCAACCTGGCTATGCTCTGCAACTGCAGGAGGAGTTGCGTTGGTTCGACGTAAGTACTACCCTTTTGATCAGGCGAAAATATTGTGCAAGTAATTTACACGTAATTTCCCCCTACATGCATGAATTCAAATTCTGTGGATAGAGTGAAATTAAAAGCAAGAGGTAAAAAAAACAAAAAAAAGGCCTTCTTGTCATATGCATATGCTATGCATTTCTAATTGGATAGATTATTGCATAATAACAAATTTAACATCTCATATTTAACTATATTCACAACAAAATTAAATTTCGTTAACTTTGCTCAACATATATATATATATACACACACACACATACACTTGTGTCTGATTTTAATCAACTTTACCTTGAGTATACTACTTAAATGTATATAGGGATTAGATCATTTGTTTGCTGTTTAAAAAAGAAAAATACTTTGTTCAGTTGTTTGATTAAATTTCCAAAAATAATAATAATGATAATAATAATTAAAAAAAGATAATTAGTTTACTACTTTTTGTGAAAAGTTTATGTAAAGCAGCATTTCCTTTTTATTATCTGAGAGTAAATTAAATCTTTAGAAACTTATCCTATATGCAAGAATATTTCCTCTACTTGCTGATGTCTACTAGTACCATGAATCTCTGTACATTACATATCTATTCTGTATGCATACCCAGCGCGTAGGAAAGAGGCTTCCTTATCATTACACCATGCATTACAACAAGGAGGACAACAAAACAGCAAAGCAACTTTTTCTGGAGAAGCATCAAGAGCTCCTCATGGAGGCTCGTAACTGGATAAAAGAGACAGCTCAGTCATGCTCCGCGGTGGCTGTCCTCGTCGCCACCGTTGTCTTCGCCGCAGTCTACACCGTCCCGGGAGGCACAGATGAAGAAACTGGCCTCCCTAGATTCCTTCACGAGCCTATATTCTTGGTGTTCACAGTCATGGATGTTGTGTCCCTTGCAAGCTCACTGGCTTCGGTGGTGATGTTCCTGTCAATCCTGACATCACCCTGTGAGATGTGGGACTTTAGAAACTCCCTCCCAAGGAAACTAATGGCAGCTTTTGCCTTGTTGTTCTTCTCGATGGCCACAACAATGTTGTCCTTCAGTGCAACAGTTCTGATCAACATCAAGTTGGAGAAGAACAAGTGGACTTCAACCTTGATATATTGTGCTGCGTTCTTCCCTGTCACCATATTTGCAGTCATGCAGTTCCCTCTCTATGTTGCCATGAAAGGATGTGTGCGGAGTACCATCAAGAAGCTTAAGAAGATCACTCCTAGGTACATCCGCAATTTGCTCAAGAGGAGAAAGAGACTATGGGAATTGGACTGACTCTGATCAGACAAGCTTAACTCCTCTTATTGAGAAATTCTCATAATATAACTTACCGTGTTCAATTCTATTGTAAGAGTGCCAAAATATATAAGATCTTATGTATGTGTGTAATATCGATGCAAAAAATTTCGTTGGAGAGACAGCTACCTTGATATAGGGTTCCCTGTCTATTTTTCACTCTCTCCAATTGTAAGTTCTTTTGGGCTTGTTTGGATCATCTTTGGTAAATTTAAAATAACTATTTTACACGGACCTGGATGAATAAAAATATACTTTCTCTTCAGAGAAATTATATATTTTGTACAAAAAAAGATATAAGGATGATAACGATAATGATACATACATAAATGTCACTAATTTTGCAAAGTCACACCACAATCGTTAATCAGTTTTTTCTGTCTTATCTCCTCTAATTCTCATTCCATCAGCAGTCCTCGTATTATTAATAACTTTTATTTTGGTACAAGGCTATTCAATTTCTGTCTTTGCATCTCACAAAGGAACAGCAAGGTCAGCAAATATCCAATGGATAGTGATATGCATGCGCAGGTGGATAACTTCCCCTGAATTCTAGCCCCCTCATACCCAGCATATTACAAGCCTAGTCCAGACAAAGTTGCTATGCTCCGTAACATACATATAATAATCGAATTCCACAAACAACCATCCGGAAGAATTGCAAGGTTCCTTAGTAAAGACCATGCATAAAGAGTATCAACCAAAAATATAAAAGAATTTTATATTTAAAGAGTATATGAACTCCATATTCTTAAGATCATATATATATATATAATTTAACTAGTTATTTGACTCGTGCATTGCACGAGATGATGGAATATAGCTAGGAAGAAGACAAACAAGGCGATGGGCTTATTTCATTTTTTTATTTCGCTTGATCCACAACCTTATTTCCCTTCTTTTTATGTTAAAAATATGTTGTAGAACATGATAAAAAAAAGTATCTTGTAGAAAGATGTTATACGCGTAAGATTCCTCATTGATACCATTATTTCGACATCTCATATCTAGCCATCTATAATCATAGTAAAGTTGGCGAATGTATGATAAATTCTTAAATACTCTTAGGACAAAAAGAATTGAGGTATATATATAGGGACACATCGGAGACTACTTGAAGGGGCAGTGGCGCCCCTAAAATTGTTAATTTCTTTTATAATTTGTTCATTATTTTTATTCCACCCCCCAAAGAAAAATTTATTTAGTCAATTTTAATCAATTCTTTTATTTAACTTGATATTTAGGTATTATAATATATAAATATGTGTATTTCTCTTGAATTTTGATTGCAAAATAGTTATTTCTTTTATATATAATGAATTTTATTTAATTTTTAAACAAAATTAAAAGTTACTCAAGTATATATTTTTATGTGAAATTAATTATTGAGTGTTAGCTTTCCCTGATATTATATTCTACCTCTATCCCCGTATATATACCATTTATTACTTATACATTAGTCATTTTATTAGAAATATAAAAAAAATAATGATTACTCACAAAATTAATATAATAAGTGATGAAAGATACATATTAAAACTCTTCTAGAGAAACTTTCACGTGCTCCTTGAGCAAGATTTTTTTTTTTTTTTGCTCTGAATCATTTATCATAGCAACTCATTTTTCTTACTCTACAAGCATGTAAAAAGTTTTCAATTTTTCTTTTACTAGAAGTATTTAAGAATTTCTCAATTATATTTTGAATAAAACTCCTAAGAACTATTTCTATTTTAGTGTGCCTTAATGTTTGTCAAAATTACACCTTTCCAACAATCTCTCATATTATGCATCTCTAATTTATGACTAGTACCATGAATCTCAATTCATTCTGTACGTATTTTGCTTTGCATAGCAGCGCATAGAAAAGAGAATCACTTACGAGTACACCATGCAATGCAACAACGAGACCAAAACGGCAAAGCAACTCTTTGTGGAAAAGCATGAAGGTCTGCTCAGGGAGGCTCGTAATTGGATAAAAGAGACAGCTCAGTCATGCTCCACGGTGGCTGTCCTTGTTGCCACCATGGTCTTTGCTGCAGCTTACACCGTCCCCGGAGGCACAGATGACAATGGCGTCCCTAGATTCCTTCGCCATCCCATGTTGATGGTGTTCACATTCATGGATGTTGTGTCCCTTGCAAGCTTGCTGGCTTCAGTGGTGATGTTCCTTTCAATCCTCACATCATCCTGTGAGATATGGGATTTTCGTAGGTCTCTCCCTCCGCAACTAATGGCTGGTTTTGCATTGTTGTTCTTCTCCATGGCCACAACCATGTTTTCACTCACTGCAACAGTTCTGATCAACATCAAGCTGGACAGGAACAATTGGCTCTCATTCTTGACATATATGGCAGCTGTCTTCCCTGTCTGCATATTTGCGATGATCACTCCTAGCTACTTCCGCAGTGTTCTTGAAAAGGGGGAGAGAACAGAATTATGGATAGTACCTGCTAAGTCGCCAGAGAAGGCACATCGCTAAGTTTCACCCACCTTTGTTCAGGATACGCTCACTTGTCTTTGTGCTTTACCAGCTTAATAACAAAGGTGTCAAAATATGAAGTGTTAAATGTTTCTAATGTGACAGCTCGGGAAATTATGAGTGTCCCCTTTTTTATTTTTTCACTTTTGGTTGCGTGCTATAGAGGCTATCTAGCATCTTTGCTTTGTCATCGTCTTCAAATATGAGGCTTGTTTGAACCATCTGTGTGGTAAAATAACCATTTTACATGGACCTGGATGAAAACAAGAACCAACACAGGGGGATTGTAATGATACACGCATAAAGAAATTCTCACAAATTTAGAGCGGCCGCTTGCTTTTGCTAAAAATAGTTTTTAATTTTTTTAGTTTTTCCTTTATAAATTTAGAAAATTAAAAATTATTTTCAGCAAAACAAACAATCCTAATTTGCCAAAATTCACCGCAAACCCCCACTCTTTCTCATATAATTGATGTGATTTCTGTTTCTCTTTATTAAGTCCGATAGAAAAAAAAATTGAATTATTAAAAAGAAAAACCTGAAATTTAATTGAGTTTAATTTATATATACTGTAAATATAAAGTAGTTTTACACTGATATCTAATAAGGTAATGCTACATAAGTAAAAGTAGTTAACTTTTACACCCACTATCTTAGAAAGAAACCATTTTTACTTATATGACATCACTTGATCAGATATTAATGTAAAACTATATACATTACACTGACAATACATAGAAATTAATTTCAATTTAATTTTTCCCAAGTGAAAGGGAGATAAGGATTTCCTTAATATCAATCTCCACTTATCCATCCCCTCTCTGAAAACCCATTTGCAGCATCATGTCTGTCATTTAATCCTTCAAATCTTGCCCTCGTGGTTTCATTAGAAATCAAACTTCTTTTGAGAAAATAAATATTTAATTTTCATACTGACAATAAAAAATCATTTTATAATATCATCTAATTATACACTGTAATATTAACAAAATGAAGAACCCTTCTATATCATCGTCAAACTATATATTATATATTAGCATCTCAACAAATATAACTGAATTTTATCCCACTAATTGAAAAAAAGACACGTAAATAAAAAATAATAATTAAATAATAATATAAAACTTTTTCAAAAATCAATAGATAAAAATTAAACTCTTAAAATAGTTATATTTTATGGTATTGCCAAAATGAAGTCATTTGCAATTGCAAGTGACTTTCATCAATTGCTAGTTCGATGTCAACAAAGCGGATATTCAAGGTCAAGCAACCCATCATATGCTTCAATATAATCCTAAACCATATGAAACTTGATTCATATTCATATCTGCTCTATGGTTTTGTCAACGTGTAAACTGAGGGCCATGTGTTGCAGAATAGTAACTTAGTAGTAAGGGAGACGGGCACTGCATATGTAGTTTGATAAAACTTTCTCTTTTTATGGCATTTAATAATATAACTGCTGAACTTCTGAGCCTCATATCATGTGACAAATGTAGTCCCCTGTAACCAGATAGAGTAATATAACCTTGATACAGGTCACCAATTCTCCTTCCTGGTCAACGTGTTGCATACAATATCTAAATATATTTACACTGACAAATAATGACACATGGACCCTTTACACACTGATTGACTTAGCAGCTGTACAAATTATGGAGGCCCAATAATTCTTTCCAGTAACGTCACTGTCCAAAAAGAGAAAAGAATGAAATGCAATGCTGAGACACTCAATTAACCATCAAACTTGGAATACAAATCTGCAAGAGCACGGTAGAGAATGGCGGCAGCAGGTGGCCTAGGCAGCGAGCCAAGAAGTATATCTGTTGCAGTTATGGACTGGCTGCCATAGAAACGGGAGTTTTCTCGCGTGCGAGTGCTGACAACACTGCCTTCAAGTGAACATCCAACAAACGCACCTGCAAGTAATATAGTTGTCAAACACTGCCATAGAGTTGTTAATCCTATCTTACCAAACCAAAAACCCAATACTTATCACTGGCAATCTCTTCACTGCTGGATGTTTAAAATATCCGGAGTTAACGTTAGGCTGCATGTTCCTTCTGACTATTGTATTAAAGATTCTTTCCCTAGCTAGACTGACAAATTTAGGTGCTTTTATAACATAAGTTCGATCCTAGCATTAAGAGGTATTAAGGTTGCAGAAAAAGACTTATAGTAATCTAAGCTAAAAACTCCAAATAGGAGAAAGAACCATGACGTTCAGTTGACATAAATGAAGCTAATTCCAGGATATAAGAGTTAAATTATTAACTTCTTCACATCATTCCTAAGTGTATGTTTGTGAGTTAGGATTGTGAGAGGGGGAGGAGGACAGGGAGGAATGTACTTATAACATATTGGGGGCTCGTGCTTCCACTAAATCTTGAAAATTTTTAGAGGTGTATTGAGTGTATAGATCATTTGCCCCCATTATCTTGTTAAGTTTGCCCCACATTGAGATAAAAATTATGTGAAACTTTTTATTATATATACATATATTATCTTTGCCTCTATTGTCTAAAATTTATGGATTCGTCACCAGAGAAAGGGAAGGAAGGGCTTATAGTATAAGTCTTAAACTACAAGCCCTTCCATCCCCTTTCCTCTCCTCTAAAATCCTAACTCACAAATGTACTCTAAAAGTTCATGAACTATCTGGTAGTTAAAAATTTCAACTGCAGCATGCTTGTTTGTCAGTACCAGTTTTCAGTGTGTCCTGTTAAATGAGAAACAGTTGAAACTTCAAAGCCTTACGCCAATGACAATGGTAGCATCTTCAATTATATAAGTTTTTAGGAACAGTTCACAGCCGCTCCAAACCAGATATACATTCACTAGTAAATTCCCTAAAACAAAATAGTTATACGATCCTACAGGTATACACTAGAGGGTATATAATGTGCAAACAGACTACGAATTATGTAAATTGAATAAACAAAAACGTGATCAAGTTACATATTGTTACCAAAAACAAGAAGGGTTTCAGTACCATAGATGATCACAAATAACACACATACCTTTACTGCAGCTGTAGGTATAACAAGCAGCATAGCCACCATCACCAGCTCGAACATCAGCTTCAGCTGACCTTCCAACAATGCCAACTGCAGCACTCAAACCAGCTCCAAGTGAAAGATGCACATTACCACTAAATGTCTTGACAGCATCATTTGTTCTCAGAACAATAATGAAGTCTGTTAACTCTCCTCCAGCCTATGTGGGGAAACAAAAGGGGAAAAAAAAAAGATAAAAAAGAAGTCAAGAAGACATACAAATAGAACAGAATATGTGGAGCAAGCAGTGGGAATCGGTGCTTGGTACAGTTGAAGTGTAAACAGAATAATCTTAAAATGAAGATCAATGCAAAAATTTATGTATTACATAATATGCCAAAAATATGTTGTTTCTTTCATCAGAATACAATGAAATTTGTATCTGCTAGAGTACAACAACATGAAATCTTCCAGTATCAGAGTAGACCTTCCTACTCAAGTAGAATCTGGAAACAGTATGTACAGCATATAGTGATAGGTTCTTGACCTCCAATCCATAATCATAAGCAATGCCATTATGAATTAGACTGTTTGGCAAATATTGTTGCAGTTACAGTTTAGTTAATTTACCTGAGCCCCCCAACCCACACCAAATGTTGAAACAGCAGATGGTGGAGACCATGAACCATCCTCTCTACGTGCAACTACAAGTCCCGTTCCAATATTATAAGTAACCATCACTCCAACTTTGACCACAGTGATAATTGCAAGGCCTTTTGCTTGCCTTAGAATGACATCTGGAATTGATTTCTCAGGCTTCAAAGAACCAATCTGCAAAAGTGAAATTCCTTATTAAGTAACAAATAAAATATATTGCACAGGCTTCCATGGCATGTTGATGCAGATAGTACCACCAAGAGCTTAAAATTCTGGTCTTTAAAATTATGAAAAAATGCTCACATCAAGCTATAAAAACAGTCACCCAGACTTAACATCTGTCTAGATGTGAAATCAAGCTGAGACATAAAGAAATTTGAGAACTTTTGAGAGAGAGAGAGAATAGTGCCATATGCAGTCGAATAGTAATGAAGACTGACTATCAGCATAGCTTCAGAACTTTTGATAGCCACCAAGTCATTATATGGAACCTTGGCCCACGTTATACCAGATTAACCTTCAGGCTATGTCACTACATCATTTTTCTAATCAAAGCATGAAACCCAGTTGCTCAGTGTGATGTTTAGACTTCAGATTTTACAACAACACGCTTTCCAGAAGACTAAGAATCCTCAACAAAGTAGCAGGAGATTGCTTTTCTTGTTCAGATCAACATTGGAGGTAGACACTAGACAGGTAGTTCATATAGATGTAAACCCCATAAAAATTAGCTAGTCATGAATGGTTTCCGCTTATACAGAAAAATCAGGCATAAAAAATATACATATAAATTTGAACCCATACCTGACTATAAGCCTTGATAGTATTAGTTGCCTTGTAAATTTCATATTCTATTGTCTGGCCCCAAGGAAAATTAACCCATGATCTCAAAGTGCTGAGGTCTGTCAAGTCGTGCGTTGGCAACTGAGCAGCATTACTTACGTGATCCATCAAATAAGGCTGTACAGATTCAAGCCGTACACAGCATACATCACAGACTCTTTGGGGGTCAGAAACTCGGAACTTTGATGGCAACAAGCTCCGTCCTTTGGAACATTCACCACAAAATATTCCCCCACAAAACCGACAGTGATGCCGGGTGCACATGATAGGATGAAACCTCACACCACATAACATACAAGAAGCAGCAGCACTATCTGCCAACCATTTTGGAGGCTCTGCTTCTACTAATTCCTTCACATTTCCAAAGTTGACCTCCGTAAGAGTCTGTGCCATCTCTCTCCAAGCTTGTTCAAGTACGTTCTTGGATATCCATGAAAAGCCACGCGTATGAATATCTCCTGATGCCAAAGAAGTCATTTTCCCCCTAGCTACAAGTAACATTTCTACCAGCACATCCCACATAGTCAATTCCCTTTCTTCTCCAAGGTATTGACTCCACCCCATGTCATCGTCTGGAAAGTAGCCACCATTTGGGTGAAAACCTTTGGCCCACTCTTTGTGATCATCTTCCAGCATAGGTGGGACTGAAACTGGTATCCAAACTCCAGTATCTTCAGACAGTGGAGAATCATAATAGAAGAACTTTCCACGCTTCTGAAGATTACGTGAAGGTTCCATGTCCTCTTCATTATTTTCCAATGTTTTCTCATGTAATTCAGGATATAATCTGGACGAGTTCGTATTGTGCCCCTCAATGCTAGAATTAGAAAAGGATTCATAATACTCTTCAGTGACATGATTCCTCCAATTACCACCCACTTCATCATCCTGTCAAAGGCATCAAAGCGAAACAAATAAACTATAGAGCACCAAACTACAAACAATCAGTTTAAAAAAGGAAAAACGCATAAACTACAATCATTTAAGTAAAAATATGTAATCAGATGTCTTAAAATGAACCGTGAATATTTTCCTTACATCTCTTTCTATTTCAAATGCAACCCCAGCACATCAAATCAAAAAAATTAAGAAGTCAGTGAAAGTCAAATCCACAAAAAGGCATACTCAAAACGCCCCTCAAACAACACAAAATCCAAATATTGAGGAAATTCCCAATTCACCAAACAGAAACACGTGTATAGCAAATAGGGGAAAGAGGACATAAATTACCGGAGAAGAATTGGAATTGGAATTGGACATCTGCTCCGCAATTGAAAGGCCAGAAACCCTTTTGGATAAATTTTCTAAATTCTCAACCTGATTCTTAGAATCCAAATTGTTGCCCTCCATTGACACACCTAAAAACAAACACCAAAACTAGGGCATATATGTGGATAGATATAATATTATACACATATATTATCAGCCAAAAAGAAAATTTTTGAATTGATATTTTCAGTTTTGAGTCAAAAGAATGAAGCTTTGAGAACAGAAACGAAAAGGGTCTCCGATAAAACTCGAATTAGAGCTTCAATGGCGCGTTATCGTTATTACGGAGTTTCCCAAGGGTTTACGTCACCCTTTCCTTGCGTACAGAACTTCAACCCTCCTTTCTTAATTGTATTTTTAATTTTCTTTTCTTTTCTTTTATTCTTTTTAACACGGAACAACCATAAACGACATCGTTTTTACTTCTTGTCCCGCTGCATAGTCAGCTCCTTGTCGTTTTGCTCAACGTGTACAACTCTTGAACACATATTTTCCAGGTAAAATGTAAAATAAAAAAGAAAAAACACTTTCCGTTTGGAGATTGGAAGTTTCTCAATTTTCACTGTCCTGAATACAAGAAACTAATTGAAGATAAAAAAATAAATTCAAAACAAACAAATCTTAATAATCTAAACAACACAAAAGCCCGTTTTGAAGCTTCAAACCCACGTTTAAGTTGAGTGGTTCAAACATGCAGCCAAGCATACACTGATAACCTTTTTGAGTTTCACAAAATGCGTCGAATTTTTTCATTCCATATTCAATGCTTGCCAAGTTCAAAGCTTTGAGCTTTTTTATCCATGGCATTTTCTCTCTTCAACCATAACCTTATTCTTCTGCTTCTTCTCATCCATGCTTCTCTGTACCAACCCTCTCATGGTTTCTCCTCCAGATATGATATTGGTTCAACTCGAAGGCTATTTGGGTCCTCCGACAAGTGCGGGGAGATTGTGGTGCAGTCTGAGTGCTCTCAGAACACAAAGTGCAGCTGGTGCACAAGCCAGGACCTTGATGACATGTGCTTCACTAAAGCTGAGGCGTGGAGGTTGCCCCACCAGGTTTACTCTTGCCGCTTGATCCGCTGAGATCCATTCCTCTTTGCCTCTTTTTTTTCTTTCACATTAGACAGATATCTGTGTTGCTGAGAGAGAACATGCCATTTGTGTGGCAACTTTTTGATCAAAAGGGAAAAGTCTTTTGTCTGAATTGATAGAGGGTTTGTTTGTTGTTGTTGTTGTTGTAGTATATTGATTCAATCTATTATTTGTCGAATTTGGAACATGTTTAGAACAGCAGAGACAGAATGGAATGATGAACACATCTGATTTTTTGATTTGTGAGTGATTTCGTTGGTGAGAAAGTTTTGAAGGGAACAAAAAAAATGAAGTTTACCTTTGGGCCTGATGTTTAAGTGCTTCATTAAAATGTGCTGAATGATTGATTTAGTAGTTGTTTGCCAGTTTATATTTTCAAATTGGTGATGAAATAGCATCACCCCCTTCCCCGATGGACTTAACCTAACCTTTGTTCTTCTATTTGAATTCATAGAAGATTACTTTGTCCACTATTACTTGAAATGCTATATGTGACTTAAAAAGCTCTTGACATTGATACTCTGACCAGGTCACCAGGAAAAGAAAATTGTGTTTATTTGTACTTTGTATCCAGCTTACCTTATTCAATAGCGCAGCTGTGCTAAAGGAAAATGCAAAGTGTAAACGAACTGACAATTTTCATCTGAAGTTAGTCTATAAGAAAGAAGTTATGGGTCTGCTCTAAAAATTGGTTGGAAGTTAAATAAAACCAACAAACCAGGGTTACATTTCGCTGTTGAATCAGAAAGCAGATTTTGCAGTATTAACACCAGGGAATCGTGCAGAAATGAAAGCTAAAGGAAAACACAGAGTATTTGTTCAGTTCTTGTGTAGTTGACAAGGCATTGCCATAACTTTAAAAGCCAGTTTCATGATTGATAAATGATGTTATGTTAATCCATGTCTACAGTGCCAGACTTCTGCATTCTTGTACCTTCTGTTAGGCAACTAAGTCTAGGATCTCTTGAGAGGTGTTTCTTGGTAAAATTCTTAGGGGATTTGTGAGGAAGAGATTTCTCTTTTTCTGTACTATTGTATGTATACCACCTCAGTTACAACAATAAAATTATATTTAAAGTGAGAAATAAGAGATAGTAAGGCTGATGTTGCTGAGGTGATACACATTTCTCTTGCTAGTACTCAATAATTTCTTGTGTCTTGCCAATGATTAAGAGTAATCAGTTGATTGGAAGCTTCAGCTTGTTTATGAGGACCAAATAAATTTTAGTGCTCCCTAAACATTCCTTCCCAGTAACCAGTAGCTTTTAGTGCTCCCTAGACATTCAATCTAATCATTATCGAGACAAAGGTGCCTGGGTAATTTCTTGACAAGCATCATTCATTTTAGAGGAGAGGTACCTCGATGATGAATTTCAATTAAGGAGGATCAATAACATTGGATGTTCCATCATCCATGGCATAGCCCCATTCAGTGTGCAAAATGGTACGCTCTGTAGAACAAAATGTTGTAGCTGCCTTTCGGTTTTCCCCTAGCTGCAGGTCACTCTTATGTGATTTTTCATTTTTCCTCTGATTTGCTATGTGATTATTTAAGGTCGTTCGTGAATTTTTCCATGCTATGTATATGTAAGACTCACTGCAATGCTTGAAATGTACTGAGTTGAAGTTCAACTTGCATCCTATGATACTATCAGTGCAGGAAGTTATGGTGTTTCTTCCTCCAAGAGCTCACTGATGGTAAAGAATAAGATGGAAAATTATAGCAACAAATCACCTTTAGGCACTCGATTTTCTCTTTCTAACAGAAGGGGGAATTTCATGCGGAACAGTGGTGGCCTAATGTTCCTTAGCATTAACGAATTACAAATCAGCTGTGATAGATGAGAAAATGTGGTGAAACCCATTTAGTTATTGTGTGACTTGGTCGAAGTAGAAGTATGTAACTATGTGCATATCAATAAATAAATTAGTTAAGTAATAATTCTCACCATCTCAACTGTATAAGCTTCTCCCATCTCATAAGTGGAATAGTTTACTGAGTGAGGAATGTTTCAACTTTCAAGTATTGCACTGTCAAGGTAAAAAAACTAAGGATAGGCCTTCATCTCTCCCACAGCTTAGCTAAAGCTTGAAGGGAATCATGGAATCTCCTTCATATTTTTGAAATCATTGAAAATTTTGAACTACATGATGTTAACACACTGTATATTCCTCATATGAATACAAAAACGCAATGGCGGCTCGTAGTAAAACATTTCTAGAAGACAAAGATTTAGACTGTGATTTTAGGATACTGTTGGATAGACAATTGTAGCCCCAACATGGCTGTTCGAAGCAATCCCCTGGCTAGATTTACGGAGGGTTTGTAAGTTGTACCTGTAGCTACGTGAGGCATTTCCGTTGCTATCTTGAGGCCGAAATCTTTGGTATGGATTTCATAGTTTGATACTTTGATCTACTAATAGGTAGTATTTGGAATAACTATGTTTGGGAATTGATTTTATTTGAATTCATTTCCTTTGTCTCATGTTTGGAATAATCATACAAAATGAGATTTGATTTAATTTACAAATCATTTATTACGTTTGAAACCTATTAAATAGTATTTGAAATTATTAAGAATGAGAGTTGATTTGATTTGTTATTTAAGTTTAAAGTTAAAAATTCACTATAACCTATCTAAATTTAATAGATCACATCTTTTCTTATTTTTTGTAAGTTCTAAACATAGGGTATAACTTAACACATTAGATCAATTTCCATTTTAATCCATTCCAATCACTAGCATATTGTCAAAATCAGGCTTGAATTGCTGAGTATAGATCGACACTGCTGAGCTGTGTGTGAGAATGAACTTATTGAATTGCTTCTACTATTTATGAGGCTTTCCAAAAAAATAAATGCCGAGTACTCAATATATAACTGATCAAATACTTGATCAAATCTTTCATTTCCAACAATTTTCATGCTTAAAACATACAGAAAAGAAGAGCTTCAACTAACATAAGAATCTCGACCAAAAAAAAAAATTAACATAAGAATTAAATCATACAACACTATCCCTCTTTTTCATTTTAACATCACTAAAGAGACATTGAACAAATCATTGTTCAACCCACATCAGTTTTTTCACCAAAACAAAAAGACTTCCTCCTTTTTTTTTTTTTTAGGACATTGCTAATGTGATTGTTGTTCCACAACAAGGTAGTGCTTCACAGCATCCCTCATATCATCATAGGAATCACACCCATCAAAGAACCTCCTCAACTTCCAAAGCTCCCTATCCCAAGTGTCATCAACAAATGGCTTTATCAAGATCCCATTCTCGGGCTGATTCGAGAACGAATTCGGGTTGTCATCCACGATCACGACCCGGCCCAAATCCCGGCCCGTTTCGGACAGGTCCTTCACCAGCTTCCCGTCCACGTGGCGGCACGAGTCCCGGTAAAGCCTATGCGACACGAACCGGTTCTCCCGATCGAGCCGGTCAATCACGAGCTCCGCGTACTCGCGGAGCGCGGCGGTGAAAACCACCACCTCGAACCTTGCTGCCAGGGCCTCCAGGAACTCCTCCACGCCGGGGCGCTTCAGCACGTAGAACTCCACCGGACCGCCGTCGATCACCGGCCGGACAACGAAATCAAACCGCTCCGGCGGCGGCGCCGCCTTCGAATGCACTAGCGTCTCGTCCAGGTCGAGGAAAACCGTCCTCCTCCGGCCGCCGTCAGACTGCGGCGGAAGCCGGTGCTTGATGCTACCGATTTCGTCAAAGGAGAGGGTTCTGCAGACGGCGGAGAAGGAATAATCGTCGCAATCTTCGAAATCGAAATGGGTTGGTGTCACTGTTTGTGTTGTCTTCGTGGTTCTCTTGAGGATCTTGTAGGGGTGGTGGTGGTGGCTGTTGTTGTTGTTGTTGTTTTTGCTGCGGTTGGTTGGGGTGAGTTTGGAGAGGAGCTTGGAGAGGCGGCGGTGGATGGAAGCGAGGAGGGCGGAGGAGGCGGCGACAGCGCTCCTGATTGGGGATTTCCGCCGCCAGCTACGGCGGCTTCCGCGGAGGTCTTTTATTGATCTTATTGGGCTTCTCTTCACCTTTGACACCATTTTCTTTTTCTGGCTTTGGGTTTTTGGAGATCACGAATTCACAACACACATACAGAGAAGAAAAGAGATAAAAGGGGATGATGAGAATGGGTGTGTTGCAGGGTGATTTTTAAATCTAGGTACGGTGCAACGGTCACCAGTAGCCTCGGAACCGAAGCTACGTTTCTTGCCATTTTGTTTTTGGGCTTTGTTTGTTAATGGACAATTGTTAGTTACTTTTTGTTTGTGATGGTTTTCTCAGTTTCCATGAGCTTAACGTCGTTTTTTATTTTTTTTTAACAAAATGAGAGCAAATTTTTTATTTTGTATTTTTGTTTTGATGATGGAGTTGTTATAATGTATGAACTATTTTTGTATTGTAATTAAGTATAACCATTAGAAAACAAATCAGCTCAAATGTATTCTATTTTTCTTTCTTTTAGTCTTGTTGGTTTTATAGCCGATTTTTAAGTTAGGAAACTGAGATTGTTTCTAAACAAAATTTTTAAAATACAAAAATTAGGGTGCCCATTGAAGCTATGCTATATTTGTTAAAATATATTTAAAAGAATTTAATTTTGGTGCACAAACAATGTCATCTAATTAAATCTCTTATTTGTTATGATTTCCAAGTAGCAAAGTGAAAATTAACCACATTTGTTCATGTGATCTTATATAATTATATAACTGTATGTAACTTTTTTACATTATCTGTATATTAACATTAAATTCTATAATAATTTTGAGATTAATTTTGATCTATTGACAATGTAAAAAGATTTTGCACTATTAACCAATTATATGCTTTTATTTGTAAGATTTTCAAGATAGCCGGTGATTAAATCAAACACTTTTGCTAGTGTGGTAATAAATTGTTAAATGATTATCTAATTCTTTTATGCTAATAATCAAGGAAGAAAAAATCGGACTGGGCATTAAACCGATCAAAGTACTGGTTCAAAGGTTTAGACATCTAACTGGTTCAACCGGGGTTCAACCAAAATGTAATAAAAATATATACATATGATTAATTAAAATATAAATAAATATATTAAATCATAAAGATTAACATAATTAACAAAAAATATTCATAGTTCCACAAAAATAAATATAATCCATATAAAATTCGCTAGCCTCAGCCTTACAACACAGTTACAATGCATTTGAAAATAATATTTGTTAATAACTAGTGAGGTTTATGGTGAACAGTCTATGAATAACAGAGAGAGGAGAAAAACAACCCAACAATTTTTGTTAGTGTCTTTCTTTGGTTTTCTTTCTATGACTACTATAAGATATCAGTATTTAAGTTTTAGAACAGAAAAAATTTTAAGTTTTGAAAAAAAACGGGTCAGACCGGTCCGGTTTGCCAATTTTCCCTGTTTTAATCGGTCTTGACTTTCTCCAATTTTTTATCTTAACCGGACCAACCACCGGATCAGTTAACCAGATCGAACTGACCAGTCCGGTCCAGTTGTCTCTTTATTGCTAATAATGCATAGTTTTTAAACTAAGACCGATGATCGACTCGGTCAAGGCATCAGATCACTGGTTCAACCGATGGGTCACTGGTCAAATCAGTTGAACCTGATTTATAGGAAAAAATATATAAAAATATATAAAAATTTAAATAAAATATAATAAAATGACAACTAATTAACAATTTGACACTCTTTAAGGGGTTCAAATACAAAAACATAAATAAATAACATAAATTCTTAAATATTGTTAACATTTCACAATCACAAATCACAATTGACAAATTCAAAATATAATTATACAAGCAAACTCACAAAGTTTTACATCATAAACTCACTTATGACAATATAAATAAAGTTACTATATTTTTCTATAAGTCAGATTAATTTTTTTTTAAGATTTTGAAAAAAGAAATAATTTAGCAAAAAAAAAGCAAAAAAGGAAGAAAAAAGCGGTTTGACCAGACCCGATTCAACCGGCTAATCACCGGTTTTAATACAAACCCGATCGAATCAAACCAAGTCGCATCGATTTCGATGCGGGACCGATCCAAACAGTGGCTCGGCTGATTTCATGATCGGTTCACTGATTTTTCGGTAGAATCGGTCGGTCTAAGTTGATTTTCATAACTATGTAATAATGTATAAAAATTAAATTTATAGGTATCTGATGAAAAATGTAGGGATGTCTTGAATAAAAAGAAATATTTAATGAGTTAATAATTATTTTGGTCCTTGACTTTATACTAATGAGTCATTTTAGTTCCTAACTTTTAAAGTAAGTCAAATTAGATCCTAATATTGCAAAATGTGTGAGTCAAGTTAATCCTTTATTCCGCCTTTATTAACATTTTATTAATTAAATGATGATGTGTAATGTTAAATAATACATTGACATACAGTATGTCATCTAAAATATAATGAAGTTTTAAATAAGTCATTTTATGACTTGAAAAGGATATTCAAATGATTCATTTTGCTTAATTCTAAAAATCAAAATAAATCATTTTAAGCTTAATTATAATTAAGATTATGTCAAATTATCAATTGATATTATGTCATTATTTAATTAATAGAATATTACATAGAATTGAGTTAAGGGACTAACATTACCCATACTTTTGTAATAATGGGGAGTAATTTGACTCATTTTAAAATTCAGAAACTAATAAAATGACTAACGAGTATAAAGTCAGAGACTAAAATGAATATTAACCTATACTTAATACTTTTAATTTTATAACTAAAGTAAACACGTAATTTAGTCCCTTAATAAAATTACATCAAACAATTTGGACCCCTAAGAAAAAAATAAACTAACCTGTGGTCCCTCAAGAATTGAAACGTAAGACAAGTTAGTCATTTCCTCAAGTCTTCGTTAATGGAATGAGGCATGCGGTGCATTACAACCTTGGTACGTCACATGAACTGATGGATTGATATTCAAACAATATCGTTTTGGAAGGATTCAAGAAATTGCTTCCCTTACATCATGTGGAAAAACTAAATATTGAAACAACATTGTATTACTCAACCTGTATGAGCGTGATTTCCATGTGTAACATGATATGCTATATCATTGAATTAACAGTCACGTGCGTTATCCTGTTCAGATTTGATGGATAGATCTTTTGAAGAAGCTGACTTATTATGTGTCTCAATTATTGAGAAACCATGAGAGATGTTTATTTTCTTGAGTGATCAAATTGTTCGGCATAATATTCTTGAGGAATTTACTTGAGTGTTTACTCTTATAAGTAAAAGGAGGGGGGGTCAAATAATTTTTTGAGTTTTGACAGGCTTCCATCTTTTACTCTTTTTCTTTGGATAGCATAGTGGCGGTGGATAATGGTATATTGGGGGGCCACGGTGGTGAGCTGAGGTGCGGTTAAACGATGATGGTGGTTTGCAACTAGGTGCTTGGTGGCTCATAGAATGGGAGTGGTTGCTATGAAAGTCATGGTAGTGACGTTGGATGACTTTGGTGGATAAATAGTGATGATATATATTTCTTTTTACCTAAAGTTTCATTATCAATTTATAATTTACACACAAATATAGAATTAGAAACAAATGATTTCACATATTTTTCAAAACAAACACTACATTACTAATAATACATCCAAAATATCGATTTGTGTTTAGGTATATTGAAGAGAAAGATTACAAAGAACAAAGAATACAAGGTAAACATGATTATGGAGGTGGCTCTCCCATGATTGTAGATGCTTAACGGGAAAGGAAGTAAGCAACAATATTAATAAAGGCGGAGGTTAGATGTGGTGCAGTGGCAACCAACGTTGTCCAACAACTATGGGCCAATGGTGGTTCGGCAACAACACACAATGGTCCAACTTTTGCAATAGTTATTCAAATTTTATGGTGATAATTTAGTTTTTTTAATTTTTAAAATTATTCTCTATCCGCATGAAGCCATTGAAATAATATCTTTTTTCTTGGGAGATATGATTTGTCCACAAATATTTTTTCAAAAACCACATATCAATTATAAAAATTTTACATTCTCAAACCCAAATTCTTGAAAATATTTAAAGATTCTGTAAACCAGATGAATTTGTAATATCAAGAAATTTACCGGCACATAACCACACAATTTTTTAAAGGAATAATTACAGGCACCTTTCTTGAGGTTCATTGATATTACATTTATCTCCCTTTAATTTTTAATACCTACATTTACCTCCCTTATTTCTAAATAGCTTTTCAAAATTCCAATATTACTTTTTATTAAAAAAATCCCCAAACTTTCTCCCTCCCCTCCATCGGCTTTTTTATAGAAATAAATTGAAAAGAAAGATTATATACAAATATGTCACATTTTAAATTTTATGTACGCATCTTCATCTTTTTCTTTTATATTAGAGAAATTGGTTAACTATCAGCTGATTTTAAAATATTGAAATCTAAAGGAAGCAGTCTATACTTGATCGATTTTTGTTGTTATTTTTCCCAAAGAAATCGGTTAACACTTGGGTGATTTCTGGGAATTAGAAATTGGTTAATAGCTAACCGATTCCCCAAATGCCAGTTTTTTTCGATTTTAAACAAAAAAAAATCTGCCATATAAAACTAGCACCTAGCTGGAAAAGTAGCTCCACAATACCGTAGGATTCAAAGACAAAATTTAGAGTCCCCAAATCAATGCCCTTTAATTTATTGTCAACGTTAGTTTTTGACCTGTATCTGCATGCATGTTTCGAGGTGCATTTCCTTAACCAAACTTCAATATATATATATATATATATATATATATCTGTGTGTGTATGTGTGGCTATGTATAATCAAAGTGAGATGAACCTAAAAAATAAATTTAACTATATTTATATAACTAATTATGATTATACTCTGAAGTTATAGATTTTTTTAATGCTACGAGCAATTAACTTGAGATTACCAGAAAAAATATTTATATAAATAATTATAACTACTTTGAAGTTACAGATTATTTTCTAATAACATATGTTATAATTTTAATCAATTAAATAATTTCAAAATAAAAATATTTTGTCTAATCTAAAGATAAATTTTTTCTTTTTTTTAGAAAAAGCTAAATAATTATTAACATTCAAATAAGAGAAAAAAGTCATAATATCTAGAATGTTAATTTTATTATTTAAATTTAAACTAATAGAATTCAAAGATATAAATTTTATTCTATAAAGTATCACATAAAATTAAAATTTTGAATCATTTATTCCGTTAAACTTGGCTATTAAACAATTCAAAAGGTCGAAATATTTTTTATTCTACTGTAAAAAAATATAATTTTAAAATATAAATTTTGTGCAAATTAATTTTGAAAAAACAATAGCCCAGTATGAGCTAACATATTAGCATAATTACTTAAATTATTATGCAATTTAATTCAAAAATGAAAATTTGATATTATTTTATGCAACACAATTAAACAATAATCTTTTGTAATTATAACAAATTAAAGTGAATTTTCATCTTTGAATTAAATTGCATAATAATTTAAGTAATTATGCTAATGTGTTAGCTCATACTGAGCTATTGTTTTTCAAAATTAATTTACACAAAATTTATATTTTAAAATTATATTTTTTTAAAGTAGAATAAAAAATATTTTGACCTTTTGAATTGTTTAATAGCCAAGTTTAATGGAATAAATGATTCAATATTTTAATTTTATGTGATACTTTATACAATAAAATTTATATGTTTGAATTTTATTAGTTTAAATTTAAATAATAAAATTAATATTCTAGATATTATGACTTTTTCTCTTATTTGAATGCTAATAATTATTTAGCTTTTCTAAAAAAAAGAAACAAAATTTATCTTTAGATTAGACAAAATATTTTTATTTTGAAATTATTTAATTGATTAAAATTATAACATATGTTATTAGAAAATAATTTGTAACTTCAAATTAGTCATAATTATTTATATAAATATTTTTTCTAGTAATCTCAAGTTGATTGCACATAGCATTAGAAAAATCTATAACTTCAGAGTATAATCATAATTAGGTATATAAATATAGTTAAATTTATTTTTTTGGTTCATCTCACTTTGATTATACATAGCCATATATATATATATAGGTTTGGTTAAGGAAATGCACCTCAAAACATGTATGCAAATGCAGGTCAAAAACTAACATTGACAATAAATTAAAGGGCATTGATTTGAGGACTCTAAAGTTTGTCTTTGAATCCTACGGTATTGTGGGGCTACTTTTCTAGCGAGGTGCTAGTTTTATATGGCAGATATTTTTTTGTTTAAAATCGAAAAAACTGGTGTTTGGCTTGCAAGGGAATCGGTTAGCTATTAACCAATTTCTAATTCCCAGAAATCAACTAAGTATCAACCGATTTCTTTGAGGAAAATTACAATAGAAATCAGTTAAGTATAGACCGCTTTCTTAGGTTTCAATATTTTAAAATTAGCTGATAGTTAATTGATTTCTCTAATATAAAAAAAACGTATAGATACATATATAAAGTTCAAAATATGACATATCTGTATATAATCTCTCTTTTTAATTTATTTCTGCAAAAAAGCCCCACTCCATCTCCTCCATCTGCATTACCACCGCTCTCTTAGGTAGCGTTTGGTTAGTGTTCTGAAACAGAAATACAGAGATAGAGATAAAGATAAAGGGACAGTAGAGACAGAGACATAAAAATTATTATCCCTACTTTTCTCATAAAGGAGTTAAATTTCTGTCTCTATGTCCTATATCTACTGTCTCCACTTTTTAAAGGAACAGAAATAATGAACATTTCTATCTCTAGTACAGAAAATTTTTCTGTCCTCATATTCTATCTCTGCCACCAAATATAATACTCTCCTGTCCCCTATTTGTGTTATGAGATATAAACCAAACACCGTCTTACTAACACACCCTCACGCTCTTCACCCCTACACACAAACACACAAAACACTTAAACACAAAGCAGAAGAGAGAGACATTCCGAGAGGGGAAGAGAGAGAGTGAGAGATCGAGAGAAGGGAGACTAAGAAAGGGGAAAGGAAGCGGCGCGCAAGGGATCAATCGGCCACCACCATCGTGCGGCGATGTGAAGGGAGTTTCGCGGCTGGCCAGAGTTCATGTTTGCAGCCACGGGGGAGATGGAGGAGATGGAGCGCGGAACCAACACAACCACTATCCTTTTTTGGCAATCTACACCCAACAAAAAACTGATCACAATCTTCACCAAGCAGATACAATTTGCATAGATCCATCAAAATAACCACACAAAAGTCATTCACAGCCAAATACAACCAAAGAGTTCAAAGTTCAAATACAAATGACAGTCAAAGGCAATAAAAAATCAGAAACAATGTGAGAAATAGAGGGAGAGGCAGTAGTCCCACTCACAGTGGCTGCCGCCATGAATTCCCCTTCCACCGCCGGCCGAGTGCATCACGGAACCAACACCAAGAATCACGCCACACTATCCTCAATCTCTGTCTTCTTCATCCTCCAACCATCGAACCCACCAAAGCCGGCAACCTCCTCTCTCTGGCCTCCCCGTGAGCGCCGCGCGTGCTCCTTCTCCCTACGCGGCCAAGCGCCGCGATCCGCAGCTTTCTTTTGCTCCGATCTCACCTCCGCCACTCTCTTCCGTGAAGCCGCCGCGGTGGCCGCTCCTCGGCCTCCAATTCTGCCGCGCCGTGTGGCCGGTTCCCGGAAGCTTTCCCCGGTAGCTTCGCCGGTTTTCTTCACCGCGGGCTCCTCCCAGCCGCCAGCTCCACCGCACCGGCCTTCACCTTCGATCTGCCACCCACGCCGGCCTCCCTTCGGTGAACCGCCGCCCCCGTTCCTTCGCACTGCTCCCTTCTGGTTCGCCGTTGTGCGTGGGCCACGGCGGATGGCTCATTGCCGCGGTCCTCTCTCTCTCTCTCTCTCTCTCTCACCATGCTTCCTCCCTCTCTTGTTCCCTTCTGTGTGCGTGAGTTTGTGATATGTGTGTTGATAATAGAGAAAGTACTGTTGATGTGTGTGGTTGCATGTGTGTGTGGAGTATCATCGATGGTGTATGCGAATGAATGGAGTGGCAGAAGGAGGATGGTGGTGGTGGCAATGCCGGTAGAGGAGTGGAGGGGAGGAAGAAAGTTTGGAGATTTTTTTTAATAAAGGGTAGTATTAAAATTTTGAAAAATTATTTAGAAATAAAGAAAATAAATATAAATATTTAAAAAAATAAATATAATATCAATGAATCTTACAAGAGATGTACGTAATTATCTCTTTTTTAAACTAAATTATCTGCGACGTTCAGAAATATCCTGTATATAAATATTCATCGTCATCTCAAATCGAGAGGAACATTACATAAAATTCCGAACGTTTACCAAAATTTTTAAAAAAGTAAAGCCGAGAGTAATACCACCACAAGGGTTAATATAATATAATTAATAACTAATTGAATTTTTTAACTATCTAATTATTTGATCCGTGACTGTATATAAAGAATTAGATAGTCTAAAGCAAAATCTCTTCAGGAAATTAATCACGCCTTTTGAGAGTAGATACCTAATTGAAAAAAAAAATGCTGAGAGTGACAGCTATGAGAGTTCAATGACAATGATTTTTTACTTCAAAAAGAAGAAAAGTCACCGGTCTAAAGTGGGTCAAAATTCAAATGCTAACAATGGGTTGGTGAAAGAGAATCGATACTAAAATAGGCTGAATTTGGTCCCTCAAACCACACATGATGATGCTGCATATAAGACAAGAAAACAATTGATTATTGTTTTCATGAGATAGTAATCGAGGAAGAAATTCACAAGTGGAGATGGAAGACAAGTCGAATACAATCTCCAAATTAAAATTTTCTTTCTTTTTTACATGGCCTACTTAATACTTATATTCCCGTGGGGGAGGGCGAAAGTTCGAGATTGGAAACGAACGGCCCCCCTTGCATCCTTATCCCAGCCCCGTAAGTTTTAGCCTTTGTTTAAAAAATTGCCACACCCCTCTTTTTATTTATTTGTTTATTTATCTTCCCCATTTGATGATTGTAATTGTCATTTGTCCATAGCCAAATTCTTAACTCCTCACTTGGTTCATATAAAATAAATGTTTTTACTAAAGGCATTAATTAAAAAATATAAAATATAAAATGTGCCTTTTTTTTCAATCCCTAACCACTACCTTAAAGATATTGGTTAGGAAAATGTTGGGAAACAAAATAACTATCACTTTGGGAAAAAGAAATACTCAGATATTGTTATTTTGATGTATTTATATTTATCTTTTGAAAGAATTTAAAATGATATTAAATATGTGTAAACATAATTATATTCCTCTTTATAATTTATTACTATTTTTATGTTGTCAATCTCATCTTTTCTCTTGTTCTTGGAAAAACTAGTTGTTACTCTTTTTATTATTATTTTTATTTGAATATAAAATTACTGCTTAAAATATTACCTTTGTAAAAGTAATGTATTTTTTTAAGAAAAGTTGTCATCAAAATAATATTTCAAATATGTGAAATAATTATCATTTTTTTTGTTTTAATGTAATACTTTCAAGTTATCTTCAGTTGCTCTCTCTCTCTTTTATTATTATTATTATTTTTATAAGATAACCACAAATCAGTCACCATAACTATGCCAATAGTTATTCACCAAAAAAAAAAAAACACTTTTGCCAATAGTTTTCTTTAGAATATAAAAATAAGCCACTGTTTTTTTTTCTTCTAATAAATAAATAAGGAAAGCTTCCTTTCTGTTGGCACAGGACATGCCACCAAGTCCTAAAAATAACTAGAAAGCAACTGACCTGGTCGTCCACTTACATATATATGGTTGCCACCCTTGTTTTGTGTCTTTATATTTAACATAAATAAATTAAGGATAGGAAATTTTCGAAACTTTTAATGATTTAACGCTTTAAAAATTTAATTTTTTTTATTATAAAGTTTCCTTTTATTTTTAATTAATATCTTTGAGACACTAATAAAATAAATCCATGAATTCATACTGATGATTAACAGCTTTTTGGCGCTTGAAACAAAAAAAATAAAACTTAATTGAATATAAATTAAAATAAAATAATTATTCTCTATCCTAAGCTCGATTACTTAAAATTACCTATTCAAATATTATGAGTTGTGTTATTTATACTCATAAAATATGAGACACCATACCGACTCACACTTTATACATCATAAGATGGATTTTGGACCGTATTCAAGTAAGGTTCATATCTCATTCAATGGTGAATGAGGTATGAGTCGATACAGTATTTCATACTCTAGGAATATAAATAACATTTTTTAAATACTATTCATTGAGCATGAAACGAGGATTGATCGGATATTTGAGTTAAAAAAAATACAATTTTATCATTTGAACGATAGTTTTATTATATTTTTCTTTCTAATAGTTTTGATTTAATTTTGATATATTTAAAAGTATATCATCATCTAGCTATATGTTTTTATTTATAAGAATTTCAAGATAATAGATTATTAAGTTCAATTTTATTATTGATATGACAGTACATAATTAAGTGCCTATGTAAATTCTTGTTATACTTATAATATATATAAATTAATTCCTTAATTTTAAAGTATGCATCCTCCTTCCCTAAAAAAAATAATAAGCTATACTTTGACTCATTTTTCAAGTTTTTCATTAACCTCATATTATTTTATATTTTTTTAACAAAAACGAATTTTATTAATAATTATATATATTATTGTTTACAAAATAAAATATGTGCAATTTATAATAAAATTAAATATTGATATATTTTATATATACTTAATTTATTTTTTAAATTTTTATTATAAAAATAAAAATTAGAATAAGCTGTAAATGAGGTGACATGAGAAAAAATATATATAAGCAGAAATTAATTTTTTTTAGACAAATAATAAAATAAAAAGGATAAAATCAATATAAGATAATTAATTATTTATTAAAGTTTAAAACAACATGTGATATAAAGCAAAAATGTTACTAGTGAACTAATCTCCTTAATCATTTAGTCTGGGTTTTAATTTCTGACATGTGTACGAAAAATGTCTTGTGATAATAAATTTTAACTTTAGGGGAGCTCTCCACCTTAAAGAGATTAGTCATAAATCTAAATTATCCCCTGTTAAATACTGTGATTAATCCTCTCGAGTTATAAAACTCCCAAAGATAAATTTTTTCTCTTATTACTTAATAGTTTTTTTTATTACTATTTTCACTTAATAGTTTGATTTGATATGTTATTGATATAATTTTATATTGTCATTTAATCATATATTGTCAGAATATTAAAATAAATTTAAATTTTACACTACTATTTTTGAAGTCATGCATATGATGAAATTTGATTTGATAATAATATAAATTTAATTTATTCGTTTGTACATTCATATCTAATCCGTCACTTAATAGATATCACTAATCTATATAATATAACAAAGGGAATTTCACTTTCCATTTTACCCTAATATATGCAGTTTTTATTAAATTTCTTTCATCCATTTTTAATTCTTTTAACTGCTTTCAAATTTTTTACCCTTTCAAAAAATATAAAATACAGTTTGACAGAGTAATAAAAAATAAAATTTTGCAGGCAGGCACGAAGTGCCTGAAAATTGCTAGTATCTAATAAAGAAATTTAATATTGATAACTTTTTCTGGTTACAAGAGAAAGGAATATTGATAAACTTACTTACTAAATAATTTGCATGATGTAATGAGCGATGATTATTGTCATATATGAGCGATTGTGGTTAAATAAGAGTGTGAAATTTTATATACTACGATTGCGATAAAATTTAAACTTTAATTTTTATAAATTAAAGTATAAAGCTTCTTTATATTATTAGCTAATATAATTTCATAAAAAATTATATAAAATAAATATTTAATGTCACAATCATCTATTATTCAATTTTTTTAGGGTCATAATCACCTACTATAATTTATTATTTTGGAGAGATTTTATTGCCATATAATGTTAGTCTGATATGGCTAGTATATAGAAGTCAAACTTTAAAATTAAACTTAGTAAAGATAGAAATGATATGAATTGCATAATTTTAATGTATTGGCCATTGTCTATATGAAATTATTTGATTATGTATAAACAAAATAAAATGTCATTTCTTTTTTCGGTAAGTAAATTAGATGCCATTTCTAAAGCCATTAGTTTCGCTCCTCTTTAGGAGAAGCACCATTGCGATGATATTGTGAAAAATAAGGAAAAATAAATAAATAATATCACCATTCTATTTTTCCCCTGAATTTGAGAAAAAATAGCAAAAATAATCAAATGGATCTTAACGGTTGCAACTAATAATAGCACCGAATCACATAAATAAAGGGGAAAAAAACTGAAGAAATCCTTTATACAGTGAATTAAGAAAGCAGAGTTATTATCATTATAATAAGAATGTAATTTTAATATATTGACAGTGTAAAAATTTTCTATATTATAATCCAATCACATTCTGTTATATGAGTAAATATGATTAAATCTCTTTCTTACCATTTCAAAAATTATGAAAATGAGGTGATTTGATTAGATAATAATATAAAAATAGTTTTACAATAACAATACATGCAAATTAAATCTTTATAATAGATATTATTTTTTCTTGGGAATTATAATAAATAAACAAAATATTCAAATTGATCTATTAAAAATATATCAGTAGATAAATTAGTGCCATCATATTTGAAAGTCTCAAATTTATCTATCACGATTAATAAATAGATAATTTGATCTGTTTGTGCGATTTTGAATAATTTTTTTAATTATATCTTATGAATGGATCACTTAGTCTCTCTTTTCGGAATTGTGAATGATGAATTTAAGACGTTTAAATTATGAGAAATCAATTTTTTCAAGATATATTTTTGATGAATCAAAAATTGGTATTTAGTTTTAATTAATATTGGTATTGAATTATGAATTTTGGTGATGAAAAACAAAAGAATAAAAATAAGAAAATAAAAGTGATAATTATCACAATCGCATATAGCATAGCAAGGCGTGGCCCTCTTTCGTGGCGAATCTACTTAACCCCAATCCCTCCCTCATTCGTTTCCCCACCTCACACCACAAAACACCCAATACACCCTCCATTCATTACCCTCTTCCCTCTCTCCCTTCTCCGCTCGAAAAAAAACACACACACACACACAGACACGCTCGTACGCACATAACACAAACACACACACAGTATTTTTCATCTGTGTCTTTCGAATGGAGGGATCTGGGGTGGTGACCGTTTACGGTAACGGCGCAATAACGGAGACAAAGAAGTCTCCGTTCTCGGTGAAGGTGGGCCTGGCCCAGATGCTTCGAGGCGGAGTCATAATGGACGTGGTGAACGCGGAGCAAGCCCGCGTGGCCGAGGAGGCAGGCGCGTGCGCCGTGATGGCACTTGAGCGCGTGCCAGCTGACATCCGGGCCCAGGGAGGCGTGGCCCGTATGAGCGACCCGCAGCTCATCAAGGAGATCAAGCAGGCCGTGACCATACCCGTGATGGCCAAGGCCCGCATCGGGCACTTCGTCGAGGCCCAGATCCTCGAGGCCATTGGCATCGACTACGTTGACGAGAGCGAGGTCCTCACCCCCGCCGATGAGGACAACCACATCAACAAGCACAACTTCCGCATCCCCTTCGTCTGTGGCTGCCGCAACCTCGGCGAGGCCCTCCGCCGCATCCGGGAGGGCGCCGCCATGATCCGCACCAAGGGCGAGGCCGGCACCGGCAACATCGTCGAGGCCGTCCGCCACGTCAGGTCCGTCATGGGAGACATTAGGGTTTTGCGCAACATGGATGATGATGAGGTCTTCGCTTTCTCGAAGAAGATTGCTGCGCCGTACGATCTGGTTATGCAGACCAAGCAGCTCGGGAGGCTTCCGGTGGTGCAGTTCGCCGCCGGGGGTGTGGCGACGCCGGCAGACGCGGCGTTGATGATGCAGCTGGGATGCGACGGGGTTTTCGTCGGCTCCGGGGTTTTCAAGAGCGGGGATCCGGCGAAGCGGGCCCGGGCTATTGTGCAGGCCGTGACGCACTATAGTGACCCCGAGATGCTGGCGGAGGTGAGCTGCGGGCTCGGGGAGGCCATGGTGGGCCTCAATTTGACGGACAGCAAGGTCGAGAGGTTCGCGAGCAGGTCTGAATGAACGTGATTTTTGGGTTTGGTTTTGCTCCTTGGTGGTTGATGCAATTGGATCTTGAAGAAGAAGAAGGAGAAGAAATGGTTTTTATTTTTTTTGTTTTCTAGTGGTGGTGGTAGTTGTTATTTTTTATTGTTATGGTGACAATAAGGTTATTATTATGCTTTTTTTTTTTTTTGGTTTTGATGTTTGAACCGTGTCAGGGTGAAAAAGACAAAAAGAAGGATGCGATTTGGGGGTTTTAATTGTGGTGGTGATACCTAGTTGGTGTACTTTACACATTTGGTTCCCGAAGTGTTCTGATCAAGTATGTCAACTTTACCCGCTGCATAAATCATAAACATTCTTGTTTTTGAATATGATGTTAGTGTTGTTGCTGTTTGATGTTGTTTTTGGCTATTTTTCGAGTCCTTCCTTTAATCTTTGATGTTGATGTTTTTCTTAAGTGTTTCTAAGGATCTTTGTATAAGTTGAATCAATATAGAACTGGCAATACATTATTTAAATTTATAGTTGAAACCTTGAACCATTGACACATTCATTTCACATTTCATGTATAGTGTGGCAGATTCGACAGACCGATTTCTTTTAGTTTGGTTTGATGTTTAAGACATTAATTATTTAATTTGGAATGGTTAAACAAGCACAAGTTTGTGGAATGGTTAATGGTATATGACAGTGCGAGAAATTGAGTGGAAAGTGACATCTGAGGCGGTTGTAGAGACAGTTGGATGCCGAAAGTTATTGTTCTGAATGCCATTTTAGGATATTAGTTTGTGACGTGTAATTTATGTTCTATCAATTGAACAGGGAATAAGGGCTGCACTTACTTTTTACATATTCTTTACTGTGATTACTTTAGCTTGCATTGCAATATACAGGATAATCTTTCGTTTTCCAGCTTGGATAGTATTATCTCTCCAACCTTGTCTATGATGTCACTCTATTATTACAAGCTGGTATCTTATTTTCAGTTTTAATGTATCTATAGATGATATTGAGTGATAGGTAATAGATTGGTGCCACTCTTCTATGAACAAATGGTCCACAAAAAAGGGTGACGGAAAACATATCTAGCGAAGGGGACTTAGATACTGCTAGGTAGCTGCTTTCCAAAGTTAGTTGAAACAACTACCACCATGTCCTGTTCCTAAAGTAGCTGTACCAGATCATGCTGTTGTCTCGTGTAACTATTGCTGCGCCTCTTCCCAACTTCTATTCCTAAGGCTAAGAAGAAGGAATCTAATGGTGAATTCACCTGTTTCTACTTTCTAATTTGCCCTGCTTCCATTCTATTTAGAGTACCTAAGTCATGCTAGGGAGGCTCTTTGATTTTTCTTTCTTTTTTTTTTTTTCTTCCAGAAGTATCATTTTCAATTTTGATCCCTTGGAGCTAGAGTATCAGTTTATGAGCATAATCTATTATTATCAGAGCGATTGAGCTTTGATGGTTCCTTGATGCAAATCGGAGATAGACATTATTCATAGAACCTATACAATTTTCAACTCTGAATTTCATTTGATATCATTGTTTGATGTTATAATTGTATTTGAATGTTAACAGTGTCACTGACTATGTTATTGCGGTTTTATTTGTCTATGAAATCAAATCTGACTTTAGTTCTTCCCATTTTCTCTGAATCTATTTCTGTACTCGTCCAATATTATAGAAGTCAGTTACATCCAATTTGGTTTCTCTGTATTTTTGTACTTAATATCTCCGTAGATACTCTGGCTTCCTTTGTGTATACTCTTGGTTAAAGCTAGTATTTCAGAATTGGCTGTGGAACTTAACATAGAACTAGACACAAATACTCACGGCAAGTTCGTGAATGTTAATAGCTTGAATTTATAATTATTGCTGTTTATGATGTTATCTGGTGTATCTGGTTGGAGTTGGAAAGCATGCATTTTCAGGGTAGAAATGATGAATGCTATGAAAAGTTGTATTACGAAATTTTCCAATCCACATTGGTCGTTCGTTAGTTTTTTTTTTTTTTTTGGATGCACGTGAGATGTACCTAACTATTGCATTCCTAAAAAGTGAGGCTTGTATTTTATTCATCAATGTTGGCATCTCTCTCTTTATACCAGATTGCGCCCATCTTTTTAGGAGCCTCAATTTACCTTTGCATATACTGATGTTATCAAAGAGAAGTGTTATTTGTTGAGAAAAACAAGAGTTTAATTTTGATATACACTCGCGTCTAATGATATCATCTGTATGATTTTTCTAAAAGTGGGTGTGATACTTAAATCTCCTGATTAATGTAGTAACATATGATTAGATGATAGTGTAAAAAAAATTTATATTGTGAAAAAAGTATCATTATATTGATGAAAACAAGTATGATAATATTGTTTTTTTTCACAAAACTATCATTATATTTGTCATATTTAGATGGTTCAATATTTTTTTATTTAATACCTAAATTGGTTCCTAAAAAATATATGAGAAGACAAATTAGTTTCTTAGATTCTAATAGTCCTAAAGTGGTCCCTCATGTCTTAAAAAATGGGATAATGTGGGACTTTTGCATAGCTTTATACAATTAAAAAAATATCATATAGAACTATGTGGATGAACCAATTTGTTATTTTTTTAAAGTGTAAGTGATCAATTTGAAACTTTTAAAATTTAACGCCTAATATATTTTTAAGGAATTAATTTGGATATTTTGTCATAATTTTTTTATTCTAATAAAAGTATTTTTATAATTAGTATAACACCTTCTACTTCTACTTTAGTTTTTTTTTTTTTGCTTTTCATTTGGAAAAAAAATATTCTAAAGAATTTATTCAAACGCAACCATATACTAATTTTGTGAAAGATATTTATGCCAATGAGCATTGTTTTAACCGTAGTTTTCAGTCTTAGATCGGTGATCAACTCAGTCAAGATATTAGTCCTACTAACTCATTGAGTGATTCTTGGTCGAATAAGTTAAATTGGATTTATACAAAAATATATATATAAAAATTTAAATGAAATACAATAAAATAATAACTAATTAATAATTTGATACTCTTTAAGGGGTCTAAATACAAAAATATAAATAAATAATATAAATTTATAAATATTATTCACATTTCACAATCACAAATTACAATTGACAAGTTCAAAACATAATTACACTGATGAACTCATAAAGTTTTACGTTACAAACTCATAAGTTATGACAATACATACCAAGTCATTATATTTTTCTATAAGTCAAATTATAATTTTTTTGAAAGTTTTAAAAAAAGACATTATTTAACAAGAACAAAGCAAAAAAAAAAAAAAAAACCCGACGCGGTTTAGTTTGGTTCAACTTGTCAAGTCAAATTGGATCACGTTGATTTCATGATCGGTTTCACCAGTTTTTCGATCGAACTGGCTGATCCGACTCGATTTTTAATATTATATGTCTATTTTCAAGTTAATCTTCTCTAGTTATATGTAAGTTAATAGCAATTCTATTTGAAAAAAAGAAGAAGAAGAAGAAGAAGAAGATGAAAGATTGCAACCCTATAATATTTGAAGGGACAGGGGTGAAAGCAATGATTTATTAAGACAGAGAGGATGAAAAAATACATCTGGCAAGGAGGATAGGAAATCCTCCTCATATAACCTAACATTCACATGTCATCAAGATCAAGTTATTGCAAAAGACAAACCACCTTTTTCCTTTTTTGGTCATAAATGACAAACCGCTTTTGATTCTGGGTTGTACAGAGTCATTAAAATGCGGCGGCCCCATAACTATTCGGCCCACACACAACTGTTAAAGTTCAAACCGTATTTGTCACAAACTAGATCCAGTTTGCGAAGGCAGGGATGTCTTAAACCACTTGCATTGCAGTATTTCATGAATAGTCCCGACTTATCAATTTGGCCTGATCAAAAGTTTATTGGGATGGATTTGAGTCTTAAAATTTAACCTGATATACTTTTCGGATTCGATTTGGGTCATATTTAGGGTTGCCTCAACCTGACCCAAAATTAAATACCTCCTTAAGAGATATATATTTTTATAATAATTTATAAAAAATAATAAGATTTTAAAGTTCAATTAACATATTTTATATAATTTAATATTATTTTTACATTGATATGTTTATCGTGAAACTTATATCATAAAATATCTCTAAACTTTTATTTCTTTCTTATAAAATTTTATAACTTTACTATATGCAATATTTAAATTCTTGTATATTATTCAAATATCGAGTTGACCCGGTACGATCCTAGGACATAGTCGGATTATTTTCGGGTTGAGTTCGGGTTTTAAAAATTGATCAAATCTAAAAATTGGATTGGATTTAGATTTTGTCTAACCTGACTCAATCTATCCCCTGTACACCCCTAATTTGCATAACCAGTTCACATGGGAACAAAGTTTATGTAGGATTCAACCAGTCTTTTTATTTGAGAGATTAGAATATATAAGAATATAAGTAATGATATTTTAACACCCAAAAAGTAGGTGTCTGTTCAGACACCTACTTTATAATTATTGAATATGATGATGGTCCACACTTATCATTAATATTTATCACATCTAATAATTATAAAATAGATATCTAAATAGATATTTACTTTTTAGTGTCAAACTAGCTTTTAGTCTAAGAATATATCGGACATCGTGATCAGACACCTACTTTATAATTATTGAATATGATGATGGTCCACACTTATCATTAATATTTATCACATCTAATAATTATAAAATAGATATCTAAATAGATATTTAGATTTTAGTGTCAAACTAGCTTTTAGTCTAAGAATATATCGGACATCGTGATACGCTTGTCCCGTTTTCAACATGGTTTGCTCACACATCCGAGGGTCATAGGGGAACAAGCACACAGTACCGCCTTAATTTAGCTGACAGTGTGGAGACAACTTTCGCCCAATTCAAATTGACTTACGGTATATTATCCTATAAATTTTTCTGCTTCCTATTAGTGCTTTTTATTCTGTTTTTATAGAATGGATTCTATATAGAATTAATTTTAAAGTAAAACAATTCATGTTTGATAATTTCAATCTTCTAGAAGCGGTTTGGACAAAATTGATAAATGTTTGAGTAGTATTAATCAAAATTACTTTTAGATATATAATAATAAAAAACCGATTCAATATTACTCTTTATGGGGGTGAAGAAAAAATAATAAATTGTACCGCTTGCCATATTTACATCCCTCACAAGTGCCTTTAAACCAACCATAAAAGTGATAAATTTTCACTTCAAGATACAATCGATTTAAGGGCACAATTGATTCTGGAATTTTGTGAACTGTGGAAACCAAACATGTTGATCACCTCATGGAATCAATTCCAACAATTAGAATTGATTGTAGTAAAAGAAGTTCCGTGCAATCCATGTTTTTGAAATTTTAAAGCGTAATCGAAACTTAGGTGGATCTATAGGAATATGAAAAGAGAAAATATATCATTTTCATTCATATGGTATATATATTGCTTAATGTGAGAAATTTTAACTGCTAAATGATTGGTGATATTTTAACAGGATGAGTGCACACGGGACTAATTAAGCTAATATTTGAAAGGGGAAAAGAAAAAAAACAAAGTGATGTTTTTGTTAACAACAGTGCTGTTTGGTTCGAAAATAATCTCGTCAATGTTGTTAACGTTTTCTGCAGCTGAGCACGTGACCCGTATTCTTGTACGTATAAACAAGAATTGTCATATGTAGTGTCTTTATATTGTGGAGTATACCAGCTCTAAATTTTTTACTAGATTAAGCATATCCAGTGTGTCAGACTGAAGAATAAGCACTTTGGCCACGCTGACAAAAATTGTCTATAGTTAAGGCAATTATATAAGAATAAGATCTTTCAAATTAATATTATTTGGCCAGTTGCTTTGGGGGATTTGTAAGTTTATTTCATTGCGCAAAGAAGTGTTTTAACTTATAATAAACTAACACGTACTACGTTGTTTCCACTCCAGATGATAGGGATCTTAATGGCCCCCAGTATGCCTTTTGGGCAATGTTCACTCCATTTAATCTCTTATCCTCTTCCTATGTATTTTACTGTCCTAGTATTGCACTGCACAATAGTGTCTAGGTACAATTCATTGCTGCAATGGGTCTCGTAAATTTATGAACCAAGATCTTTGTTAGCCCATATAATTAGTACCCAATATGCATCCTGGCCTAATGCGATAAGCCCATTTAAGCGTTGTTTCTTTCCAAAATGCATAGTAATTGCACCCCTCGACCAAAAAGATTAAAAATAAAACTAATTGCACACCCGCCATAAAAAACTGAAAATGACTTTTTAAGTTATTCAACATTATCAACTCCGCCGAATTACCGTATTTCGTATCTTATGACAGCGCTTCCATCGGATCACCCCTTAAAACACCAGCCATGATGCTATAAGAACTTAAATGAGTTGATGGATGATGTTACGTGAGAATTTTTGCTCCATTAAAGTCCAATCCTTTTCACTAGCGTATTAAATCAAACACCCATTTTTGTACGTAATCATTGTAAAACAAAGCACATACGAACAACCTAGCCTCTCCTTGTAGTAATTCCACGCATCCACTACAAGAGACAATGGCATCTACAATTTCAATTTCAGCACATACTTTTTTTTTTCCTTCTGTTTCCAAATTGATAGTAGACAATACTCAATTCGGTCATCATTTTGATATCTTATCATGCCATTTTATTTTAACGAATAATATATCTTTTAAATACAAGTAAACATCAATCATCAAAATAGATGCTATTGTTGTCCGATTTTTCTGGAATTTGATATGTTTGATCGTTAATAAAATATTATATAATTCAATAATCATATCAATGAAATTCAATTTCTATAAAGAATTATTGAAGAGTGTACAACACTTATAACTTTTTTTGTGTGTACCCTATAGAGACCTTTGTAACATTTTATTATAGGCCTACTTGGGACTTAAACAGCTCATGAGTCATATACACTCACCAATGACTCGTGATCACTAACAAATATGAAAAAAATGAGAAAAGGAACTGTGAACGGAATGCTAAAAGGGAAATAGATGTCCAGGGTTCCCACATCCACAAACATCTTTAAGTTAAATTGATTTTCAAAGAATAATGCTAGTTTGACACTAAAAAAATGGGTATCTGAACAGATACCCACATTTTGGGTGTCAAAATATCATTACCCATTTTTAAATTAGTACAAATTATACCTTTGTATCCAACAATAAAACTAATTTATTATCAGAAAGTTACTTAAACGATGAGCTAGTCTTGTTGGCTTGAAATTAAACGTGTGTTAGTTATCAAAAGCAGCCAAACAATTTTGTCATAAGTGACATACTCAGACCAAGCAACAACCCAAGGCGCAAAATAAAAAAATAAAAAAAAAAACAAAGCAAAGCAAAATTAGTACAAGTCATTCAATTATTTAAAAGTATTTTTTTTTATTTTGAGGTTTTCAATATTTTATTTTACAGTAAATTGCTTTATTTTAATTATTTAACAATGAATATGAGACTATCATTAATAAATTTCAAAGAGTTTTGTTACTCGCTCCATTTTCAAAATAATTATCACTTTAAATAAAGTGGTATATTAAAAAATAAGAGCAGTAACATATCTCTTATACATTCTCCTACAAATCTTTCTACATACTAAATAAAGTAAGTAAGTATTGAATTATTATTGAAATCTTAAAAGGTAATTAAAACTTACTTCATTTACTAGCATTTAAAAGAATTTATAGAAAAATGAAGTGAGAAAATATATCATTTTTCAAAAATTAATATATCTAAACACAATAACTTGTTTTCTAGTAGGTCTTATGTTGTGTCTCTCCATGATTCATGGGTGAACTATTCCCAATAAATAGTGTGTTTGGATTGGCTTTTTTAAAAATTACTTTTTTACTTAACTTTTTTTAGTTGAGTTTTTCTTCCCCTCTAGATAAAACTGTGCGTTGAGATAAATAATCTGACAATTGCTTTTAATTATTAAAAATACTTATAAATGTGTTTGGATAAATAAAAATAAAAGCACATTTTTAGACCAAATTATATAAAAGGACAATAGTAAAAGTTCAACAATGTAAAAACATCAATGATATATTTTATTGGTGATTGATCTCTTATATTATTTCTCAATTTTTTCATCACAGACAGCCAATACATTAGAGATGTGTGAGTGAGTGACTGTGAGGAAATAAGGGGTGTGTGTGTGACTGTGAGGAGTGAGAAGAAAGAAGTTATTTTAAGAAATTGTCAATGAATATGATTGTAATCATGAATAATATAGAGAGATAAATTTTTAATATAATTCTATTAAAAATCATTTCTACTTTTACTTTTTTCAAAAACTTAGTATTATTAGCTTTTGAAAAAAATAGTTCCTCTACTTTAATTTGAATTTTTTTTGAAAAAACCAATCCAAACACCCTAAAAAAGACATTGAAGCACTTTTTTTTTTTTAAGAAAATAAGTGTTTTATTTTTAAAAAAAGCCAATCACTACAAGAAGAATTAGCATTTTTAACTATTCTCAATAATTAAAATATCAATAAAAATATTATTAAGAAAATAATTCTAACGTAAAGTGATCATAGAAAATACTCGTAAATATTTGTCGATAATTAATATATATAAAAAATATCCAAAATAGATCTTTTTGAGTATTTTTGATATATACTGATAAAAATTTATGAGTTTGGAACGGACACATTCACCAGTTAGTTAAGCACTACGTGACGAAGCAATCAGAGCTAATTATATTGAAGCCAACAACTAGATTAAGTTAATATCGGGTAATTATACATCCGCAATGTGACAATGTCCAAGCAGCACTAGCCCAACAAAGACTTACACGAAATAAGTCAATGGAAGTCTAAATGCTTATATGAAATTGAAGCCTGGCGTTGAAATGTCGTCGTCACAGTATATAGGGGAAGGTTGGAAAACCTAGCATGCGCATGTTGGAAAAACATGCATGAGCATTACTTTAAGAAAATACTTATCTCATTTTCAATTAAATGTCCAATCTTAAATGTTTACAATAATCAAGAAAATGATCGAAATAACATAATGGTTTAAAAAATATATAAATTTTTTTTATTAAATTATCCTTTTTTCATCAACTTTTTCTTCTCCGCCACTTTCTCTCTCTTTAATAATTACTCACAAAGGACATGATTGAAATAAAAATTTAATATTATTTAAATTTTTAAAATGGAAAATTATTTTCACACAAATAAAATTTTTAAATGACAGTCGATTGAAAATAAAGGGAGTAACATTTTTGTTCTACCAAAGGACATGCCCTTAAATAGTGTTTATTTACTGTCTTAAGACAGAAATACAAAGATAAGAATAGAACAGAAACATAAATAATAAATATATATAAAAATATTATTAGAAAATAAAAATATTAAATTTTTATTCTCATATTCTGTTCCTATTACCCCACATTTTAGAGGTATAGAAACTGTATTTTTCTGTCCCTCATTTCTATCTCCACCCCTAAATAGATTTATGTATCTAGTGTTTCTATATTTCTGTCCCGTAAATAAACGCTACCTTAAAAGAACACTTTTAGAAACGACAGTTTACTCTTTGATAGTTATGGGTCACATTTCCAGCGTGATAAAAAGAGAGCACATTGGCATATATTATTTTCAACATAGTATGTAACTATTCAAAACAGAGACTAATTAATCCAAACAATAACATCGAGAATTTCTGCAAATAATCTGCTTCCATAAGATAACAATCCGAAATGTAAAGATTCATGGGAACAAGAAAAATTTCATAAACATATCTAATATTTTAAACAGAGTAGTCCATTTGAAGTCATATAGAGAACCGACGTAATGCTTTCAGAAAACCAAACCTAGATTTATATTCGTCGCCAGTACGCCTTATGCAGAAGAAAATCTCATCGTTTGCTTCCCATTACGTTCATCGCCAAACAAGCCTTATGCAGCAGAAAGTCCCTATGAGACTTTGGTGCATTGAAATGTGTATTTTTCACTTTCATGGTGGAAAACAAAACAGGCTGCGAGTCTAAATATATTTTGATTGGCAAACCAACAGGTTAGCCAAAATTCTATTTCTTTCATTTTATACATTATATACGACGTGCAACTAAACATGTACACTCTGATTGTAAAGGAATTAAACAGAAAAAATGAAAGTGAAAAATGTTAGGGTGCCTCACTAAACATAGATTATGAGTCAGACCTTGCTAGTATAAAATGTTAGGCAAAACATTACCTCCACCATTGTAAAATGAATCCAGGGAAAGTAGTATCAACTTTGTACCTGAAGATTGTTTTGGGTTGCAGGACCATGAGCAGAAGCAACCCTTTGCCTTGTTCTTGGAATAATCATAGGTCTACAACAAACTAGAACAAAAAGTAACTGCATTACAAATGACATCATCATAATCCATACAAATATGCTCATCTTCCAAAGCCAAATAATCCTCTTGAAGAATGGAAGTTCGGACTCAACAACAAGAGATGCATCGTATATTTGAGGAATGCCAGCACCAGGTTGAAATTCTGCTCGTTGCTCAAGTGTCACTTTCAAGCACGAAGTAGGTTCATCCCCTTCGACAAAACCTCTCATCTTGACATTCAGAGTCTGGGTTTCGGATGTATAGCCAGTAACAAGAGGAGCAATCTTGAGGAAAGTCATGATTAGACGGATAGGCTCACTTCTGAATCTTAACATGCAAGGTTGTTTTGAGCTTGCAATGGTTTTACCATTAGACGATAAGAAGTCTACTCTGGCCTGGAAAAGAAGTCAAAGAAGAAACTCAAAAGAAAGCAAAACTATGGATTGCAATTATCATAATCAGTTCTAATTGACTAAGTATGATAGAAAATACAAAGGAATGACAGTTTTCACAGCATGCACCAAGATGCTTGAAGAAATTATAAATGACAATCATGACACTAGTACCATGAATCCCCTTCTTTGTCTAATTAAACACCTACGCCATACTGATTGGAGCCATGGCAGATACACAGAAAAGGTTTAACAGAAATAACATGCCAAAGAACCACTTTGCCTAAAAGTTTGAGCAATTAAGCAAAGACCTGCAAAATGGTTTTTGTCTCAACCTACAAGTGAAAATCCAGATGGCTAGAAATATGGAAAAGGATTGCTCCAATAACTCAATGATGCATTCTTATATATTAAATTTCACATCTAGACAAGGGCACCATGAATTAGACTGATGGATTCCATTTGAACTCCTTTCAGATGAGACATAATCATAAAGCTCTAAGACCAAGCTTACAACAATTTATTTATTTATTTATTTAAGTAGGGAGTTCTTAGTGGAGCTAAGGATAAATAAGGAAGGAAATGAGTAACTAGAATGAAACCCTTGATCCAAAGCCAACAACCCCCTTTTCACAAAGATCAGTGGGAGGTGCCGCATGAGCTACGGCTCATTGGTGAAAAATACTCAACTAATGCAAACAAGAAACTACTGGGAGTTGGATAACCACCTTCAGAAGCCAAAACTAGTGGCTAGAAATAACATACTCCCCTTCACAGGTCCTTGTTCTATCAGAGTAATGTATAATGCCTCAGTTAGAGAGACAATCAACATCCTTTCTTATAGTTTGCACTTCACTATAAATGTGAAACCTCTGACTCTATAGAGAGGGAAGGAAGTCTCCCATACACCTAGGCTAAGAAAAAATCTCCTTGACAATGTCCATAACTATAATGCAAACCGAGAAGAGAACCAAACTGTGTATCTTCTTAATTGAAGTTTAAAACAGCAACCAGAGTAAGTAAAACTGCCAGCATGCCCAACAAAGCGATAATTCAAATTAGATGTTGAACCACTCAACATATATAGAAGTTTGTCATCATCTTTTTCCTGGGAAAATCCCAGTTTTAGATCCTTTTCAATAAGAAAGATTTCCCCTATGATTCCTAAGAACATTCTATGACAGAACAAACAAAATCTATCACCCGAATATCCACTTCAAGGAGCCAACACAAAATTGTTTCCAAAGTTCAAACACAATTCAAGCTTACCACTACAAATCAGTTTGTACCCTATACATTCAAATTCAGAGAAGAAGTATCAGTGTATCACTACTAAAACTAGATAACAGCAGAGTAAAACAAAATTTGCACAGAAGTTCACGGGGAAACAAATCAGACAGAGATATGTAAGGTACCTGAAACACCCCAAGATCTCTGTTGTATCCTGACTCTGGAACTGTCAACGAAATAGTGACCTGAACTTTGTGCTTATAAGGTATAACCCGTTCACCCCTCCTCTTCCAAACACCAACGTTGTTGTTATTATTATTCTCAGAATCTTTCCCACCAAAAACAACACCATCACACGAAATTACGGGCACATAAGCCACAGGGCTATGCTTTGTGTAGTCAAAGTTCAGAACTTCCCTCATCCTAACCGGCTTCTCCAAAAAGCACTTCATCAAAAACCCACTCAGCAAGAACGAATTAACCAAGAGGCCAAACAAGACGCAACAAACGTAGATTGACCACAGCAACCCCCACCCGCACCGAAACGCCACACTCCAAACCGAATCGTTCTCACTCAACAAACCCTTAACGTAAGGCTCAATGCACCCGAACACAGCTCCACGCGCTCTCGCCAAAACCCTAATCACGAAAACCTTGCCCTTCCTCGATGTCCCCAAAGGGTCCACGCAGAACATGCAGCAATGAAACGCGAACAGCATCGGATACGTAACGAACATAGCGATTAGCTTGATCTGAAACCCTATCGCCTTGATCACCAAACCCGCCACGAGTTCGAGGAAACTCGAGGACGAGTCGCTGGGTTGACTCGCCGAGTCAGCGAAATCGCCACCCGCGTCATCGTTCGCAGCTGTTGTAACCGTCGATTCCTCAGTTTTCTCGTCTTCCGTCACCGCGATAGCGTGTTGGGCTTGAGCTTCGTTCGAATCGAGTTTCTCGGAGGCATTTTCGTCTTCCTTTGGAGTTCGACGAATTCTGTGATTTCGGAAGCTCGTTCTCTCGACATTGATGAAATCGCTGCCCTCGAAAGCGATGGAAGAGTCGAAGGGTGAATGTTCCGGCTCCTTGCCGTGGGAATGGCGACGGGTTTTCCGGCAGCGGAGAGTGGAGGCCGGAGATGGTGGCTGGGGATGCGAAATTCGAGGTTCGGGTGGAGCGGGATGAGGATCTGAAACGGTGGAAACGGAGGCCGAAGGTTCCGGCGAGTCGTCCACGGCGACGTTGAAGGAGGCGCAGTGATCGACGGCGTCGTTTTCGTCCATAGTGAAGGTGATGATGATGACGTTAAGAAAGCTTGGGCCTTAGGGTGTCCAATAATTGTTTTTATTTTTAATTTTTTAGCGTAAATGTGAGAAATTCAATATATATATATATATATATATATATAACGATTGCTGGCTGAAATAGTTATGAGATATCAGAGGAAATTGTAGAGAAGAACCTTCCACGAATTTTTTATAGGGATAACCTTCCACGAATTTTTAAAATATTGTTTATGTCGAATGTAGTGGACCTATTGCAGATAGAAGAAAATTATATGTCAAAATAGTAGTAGTATTATCATGTCTTTCTAGATTTTAAATCTTTAATAATATAAATTTATTTTTGGTATATCGTCTTGATGATTTTATTTCATAACTATCTAATAATATATTGTTTCTTACCAAAAATAATAATAACAACGTATTGTTCTACGATAAACTTATTTGATTCTATAAGCAAGCAAACATTAGAAGATGCCAGATTAACAGAGAAGGAGACACAAACTGCTTTGTGCTGATTTCTACTTTACTGAGCTCTTCAGCTCTAGCAATCACTACATCTATCTTTCATAAGGAATATACGTGAACACCTCATTTGCGCACACCTGCAATTTCACCGTAGTTCCAAGTAAAGACGATGATAAAATAGGGCGGTTGCTCATCAATATGCAATTGGCCATCAACAATCAATAAAAAATTGATATCTAGATGGGAGTTCAATTAATTTTAAAATGAACAAACTAAATGATTAGCTTACCCTCTCTTCACTTATCCTTTCCAACCAACTTCTCCTCCCTCCTCTCGTCCTGTCTCTCTCAATCCTCTTCTCTCCATGAACAAAAACTTCCTCTCTATTCCTATTATGCCAAGAAAAACACGCAAGGAAAATTAATAAAAACAAAAAATTAGAGCCCAGATAAATAAAAGAAAGAAAAACTTTAACCATTCTTGCTATTGTTGAAGCTTTAAACCATTGCCATTCCACAACCCCATTTTCCTCAACCCTCTAAATACATCTAGGAGGACCTTCATGCGTGGTGAAAACAAGGCCAGGCCAGAGAGACTGAGACTCATACACCACCAAAGGCACCAACAAGATAGTAAGAGGTAACAACAACAATGGAAAATCTCATCATTTTCACCTACCCATTGCATAAACTATCAAAATCATTTCTTTTGAGGATTAAACTCAATGGAACGAGAAAATATCATATACATGATTTCTTGGTTGCTGACAGTTGTTGCCTTTCTTTGTGTTTTCTTTTTCGGTTTTTTGTGTGGTGTTTTTTAATTTTTTTTGTTTTTTTGTTTTTACGCTTTTTGTGCAGGAACAACGTGACGGTGTATGTGAGGTGTGAGATGGTACTACTCGACTAAAAAGTCCAATGCGGGAAGAAGGCAGTTACATGGGACAAAAGAGTTCTTCTTGTTTGATTATTATTACATTCAAAGTGCTCAAACCAATAAAGAGAACTCTCCAACAAGGATTGGCAAAAGAGATAAACAACGAAGAGGGAGAGAGAAAGACAGGTAGCAGGAAGGAGGGGTTGGTAGGGAAGGATAAATCGAGAAAAGACAAACCAGTTTTCTTCATTTTAAAATTACTTGAACCACCATCCAAGTGTCAATTTTTTATTGGTTGCTGATAGCCAATTGCATGAAATGCATTGACCATGAAATGTGGGTAAGCAACTGCCAAAATCGGTGGTTGGTGTATATGAAGAGAGAAAATTAAGAGAGAGATCACCACCACTCCCCCCACATACACTATCCCTTCACAAGTCACTGCAATAGCACAAATCCTTCTTCTTCATTGATTTCACCGCATTTGAAACAACCACGACTACCATGGTTTGTATTGATTTTATAGTTTAAAATGTTTGAGTCTAAGTCTTCATTCAATTTTCTAATTTTCTTTCAACTAAAGTAAATGGACATGTCCTGCTCTATTGCTCCTCAAGCCTACATGTGCATGATGCATTGTATAAATTTATTTAAAAAAAATCTTTGTCTATTGAGTATTCTGAGGTGCTTGTGGTCGGTAGATTTGGAGCAGTTGTAGTTATAATGTTTATTTATAATTTTACATAGGATTCTGAATGAGTTTTTAATTAAAAGAGTTTTTGTTTTCTGTTGTTGGAATTGAGATTATTGAACTCATATTTTATTCACCAGCTTACAATTTGTTAGCAGCTGTTTAGAGCTTTTCAACACAAATTTATAAGTTTTTTTAACTGGTTTTTATGTTTTCACCTTTGATTTATAAGTTTTTTATATTTGGTTTATAAGTTTTAAATATGAATTTTTAAGTCTTTCGTAGTTAGTTTATAAGTTTTTAGCAATGAATTTATTATGCAACATTAATTACTGACCCATCCTCTCCCCTCTGCGATTACTTATTAACTTTTATCTTCTTTTTCCCTCTTATAATTAAATTAACAACTTTATCTTATATTATTTCTACGGTTCAATTGCATATTGTAATTCTCTCTAAGTCTTCTTCTTCTATTTTTTTAACTTATTATTTGTGGCAACATAATGGGATAGCTATCTAGAATTTGAATTGAAAAAGATGTAAATTCCGACATATAGGTTTGTCACAATTATTTGATTGATTATATTGCATCTGAACTTTGGAGAAGTTATAAAATGAGGATGTTTTGGCCATTTGGGATCGCTGCATGCTTGAAAAAGTGTTGGTGTGATTGTGAAAGATGCAATCTTGTGTAGCACAATAATAATAATAACTTCTAAACCAAAATACAATTTTTAAATCTATGCAAAAACTTATAAACCAATAAAGAAAAACTATAAACCCATATAGAAAACTTATAAACTAAGTGTAAAAAAACTTATAAGCCTATGCTAAAAACTTATAAACTAAATACAAAATTGGTAAATTCAGTACTGAAAACTTGTAAATCAATTGCAAAATACTTGAAAATTCATGATAAAAACTTGTAAACCAAGTGCAAGAAATTTGTACACTTAGTATTGAAAACTAATAAACCAAGTGTAAGAAATTTGAAAATCCATGTTTAAAACTTGTAAACTAGAGCTGAAAACTTATAAGCCAATTAAACAAACTTATACGTCTAAAATGTTGTTAACAAGTTGTAAGTTAGTTAATAAAACACGAGTTCAATGACCTCAATTCCAACAACAAGAAAAAAAAAAAAACCTTTCAATTAACAACTTATTCAAAATCCTATATAAATAGACATTACAACCACAATCAAATTTACCAACCATAAGCACCTTAGAATACTCAATAAACAAAGATTTTCTTTTGGATAAATTCATACAAAGCATCACACACATGTAGGCGTGAGGAGCAATGGAGCATGACATGTCTATTTACTTCAGTCGAAAGAAAATCAGAAAATTGAATCAAAACTCATGCTCAAACATTTTAAACTTTAAACCGATACAAACCATTGTCGTTACGTTGTGTGTTGTTTCAAGCAGCGGAGAAATCGATGAAGAAGAAGGATTGATGCCATTTCTATGACTTGTGAGTGGACACTGCAAGTAGGGGAGTGGTGATGTTCTCTCTTATTCTTTTCTCTCTTTATTTACGTCAACTACCACTTTTTTATCTTCTTCTTCACTTGTAGCTATGGTGAAATCGAAGGTACGTACAAATAAAGTGTACACATATCATTCCTCGTCAATATAGATACTTAGATAGAGAGAATTGGGAACAATTCCCTTGATAAACAATTTTCTCACCTACATATATAAGATTTGGCTTGCGATCACTTTGCTCCCCATATTGTCCAAAATTTGACAATTTGCTCTCTTATGGTTTCTTCCGTTAATGTATGCCTTTTCCCAACTTTCCCCTGTTGATTTTCAGGGGGTAAAAAAAGGTACATCAGAGTTAACCAAAACAAAATGAGTGTTGATTCTTTAAAACAATTTTATAAATGATTAAGAAACTTGCGCAAAGAACCTCATTTATTAATTTTATTCAATTGGCTAAAAAATAAAAAATAAACATCTGATATCATTAAGCTAAAGAGGATAAACAACTTTGATTGCATCAAAAAATAAATAAACAAGTTTGATTGATTTCTGGCTATTATAAAATACCAATGCGTTATTTTTGTTTAAAGATTAAATACTTAAACAGATCCCTTAGATTTATATTAGGGACAAATTAGTCCCTCATATTTTAAAAATCTTAAATTGATCCCTCACATTTCAAAAAATGGGACAAATTAGTCTTTTGTACAGTTAAAAAATGGATAAATTGGTCTCTTCATACACTGTATGAAACTGTACGGAAGACTAATTTATCCACTTTTTTGAAATGTAACGGACCGATTTGAGATTTTCAAAATGTGAAGGACTAACTTGTCGGTGACACGATTCTGCACTGTGCAATTGCTGGAGATAATTTTGGTAAGCACTAAACCTAAACAATACTATTATTTAGAAGAGTATAATTTTTAGTGCACTTATAGTGTCGTCACCCATTATTTGAAAAATTATACATATGAAATTATTTGATTAGATGATAAGATGAAAATAATCTGCACTATTAATGTATGGATATTAAACTCTATTTAAAAATATTAAGAAAATAATTTTTTCAAGTAATCGAAATTTTACACTAACAATGTGTTTGGTTTGGAGGTAAAGCTAAAGTAGTGGAAATTTTCAATTGATGAATTTTACGTATAAAATTGCATATAAAATTTATCAAATAAAAATTTCCCTTCAAGGAAAGATATGTTTAGATGCCTGGTAAAAATAAGGTAGAATTTTTTATGGATAAATTTTATATGTAACTTTATATATGAGATCTATTTATAAAACTTTTCACCTGATTTTGCCTTCCAATCAAATACATCTAATGGTGATCCATAAATATCTATTATCAATATATTTCTCTAAGCTAAAAGCATTAGCCTTTTATCTGTGTTTTTAAGTTAAAATATAATGTGCATGCTAATTGGTTTTGAATTTAATCCTCACATAAAGAAAGGTTTGTAGATTTTATTTATGAATAATTGCATATGCATAGGTCGATTTGAAAACCTTTTTGTGTAAATATTAAATTCAAAATTGATAACATGTATAGGTATCTAAACTATTAATTGTTCATGAAAACAATTTTTTGCATAGCAAATATAAAGAAATTTGAACAGTTATTTATATGTGAATTTTGGTAATTAACTGTTAGTTGGTTTGAACAGATATTTTAATTCACTGCTTCAAAAGCGCATTATGACCAGGTTTTAGTTTTAATAAAAAATGACAGAGTAGTGGAAACTATTAATTTTTTTTAGGAGGTAAAATTCTAGCTGATTTAAAATTTATAAACATAAAATTGTCATGGTTTAGATTTTCAATCTAACAAATAATTGAACTTTGTGATTTATTCATCTTATAATTTGAGAGTATACATCGATAGCCAGATATACAAACTGGTGTCTAAAATATAGGTTCAAAAATAAATCTCTCTTAAAATAAGGTTAAAAGGTTAAAGTAGCAAAACCGCAACGAGATATATGTTTATCTAAATGAATTTGCTTAGCTTGTATCCATGTATAATTTGTTTGATAGATTTGGCATTCCAAATAATTCACTTGTATGGAGATCTTGTAAATTCAGTGAACGAAAGCGGGCCACTCCTCTTCATCTTCTAGCGAGTAAGCCTTCTGCTTTCAGAAGCGGCAGTCATCTTGGACGATTTGAAGCATTTATTTATTACGGTAAGGGTTGGTGTGTGCGTATATAGGAAATAAATTTAGACTTTAAGAAACAAGTTTTACTTTATAAACATTTGTAGAATAAATATAATTTTTTAAACCAAAAAAAAAAATCAATTGCAGAAAAAGACTCAGAATTAATCTAGCTTTACCTGCATAAAAGTAAGTTTGTTGTGGAAAGCAGCTCATCCAAAAAGAATGGAGCCTTCATGTGTAAATTATATATTAGAGGATCATGTATTAATTATTTAATTCACACCCTTCATCTATTTATTTTAAAAAGAATGAAAAAATACACATGAAAAAATGAAGGGTGATGATGAACACAAAGTCCCCTAATATGCAATTTACACAAACAAAAAAAAAATCATTCTTTCGTCGAAATGGGTTTACGCCGTTACCAATATTTTGTTGTTTACTCTGTTGTTTCTTCTATGTCAATGCACAACCTGTTTACACCATTTTTAAAAAATTAAATTATATCATATTTCCTTGTGAAAATGTCTAGTGTTATTTATAATCAATTTTACAATTTTTGAAAAATTACGTTAGTCAATCACTCTTATTTTTTAGCTACAGGAATCAAAATCAATTCCATTTAAAAAAAATTAAGAATCTAGTTTTTTCTTTAGTCACTAAGTAAATATCTCAAATGACATAATTTTGAGTGCACCAAAAAACAAAAACATTATTTTGGGACTAATTCTTCAAGTCATGATGGGATTAAGAAACATTATAGATTTTTTTAAAAACATCTTTAAAATATCTAGCATATAAAATAGCTTAACTTTAACCATTTAATATTTAGCAAATACCCCATAATAATATTTTAAAAAAATGTGTGTATATATATATATATATATATATATATATATATAAGATTTAAAGTTGTTTTTTTAAACTTTAAGTTGATTATTTCTCCCTTTTGTTTCTCTTTTATCTGATACGACTTCATTATTCTTTGGAAGGTATATTGGTTAATGAGCTCAAAGTAGAACCTCGTTATTATTATCAGCAACCAAATAAAGCGACAAAGACAAAAACAAGTATCCAAAAAGTTACGAGACAAGCGTGGAACTTACGAGAGTGATGAAGAAGGCAGCTTTAGTCGGTATGCAAAACGAATCCATATCCACGAAAAAATGAATCAGCTCTTTCTTACTGTTGCTTTTAATTAGAATAACATGAAGTTCTTTCTTTTTTCTGTGTGAATTTTTTCTTGAATAATATGTAAGTTTAGTTTCGATACATTACGGGTGTAAACATTTTACACTATTAAGTTAGAGTTTAAGTTTGATGTACTAACAATATAAATTATTTTTACACAATTATCAAATCATATTTTGTCATATTAGAAAAATATAATTGATTTTCGCTCCGTCATTTCAAAAGTTATATATATCGGAGAATTTGAGAGGATGACAGAGTAAAAAATTTTATATTATTAATGTGTTTCAATTAAATCCATTAATTAATTATGTATTATTATATGAATTTAATTTTAATAATTGATAATGTAAAATATTTTATACAGTTATGTAATCATGTAATGTCATATCAATAAACAATGTTAACTTCTATCCTCACTACTTAAAAAATAGGAAAAATAAGATATTTGATTGAATAATATTTTAATTTTTTTTACACTATTAGTACATTAAAATTAAATTTTTATTATATATATAATATTTAAAATGGTTGTTAAGAGTTACATAATTGTAATAGCATCATGATCTACAATTGAATAATAGCATAAAAAATTTTAAATCTACCTTATACTAAAGAATAATAAATTCAAAATAAATATCTATCATGTGATATTAAGCTCATAAAAAATAATATTGTTATATATAATCATTCATGTATATGCTCATTAGCATAATATTTTAAGAAAGATAATTTATAACATGATATTATAATTACTATGACCAAGTGTACAGAGTTCAATCCTTCATTAGTGTAAAGATGAATATTTGATATAAAACTATAAGTTTAATTTTGATACACTTACAATAAAAATAATTTTACACTGTTATTTAATTAATCTCTCCATTATATTTGCATTGCTTTCCAAATAGTAGGAAATGGGGACGAGATTTAGTTATATTGGCATAGTTATATTTGTAAATGTGGTTCATATATGTATTTTTTTTATACCATTATTGTATTAAAATTATAATCTAAAACCATTCATACACCATCACCCAGATTTACAATTGTTTGCACCTTAATTTTAGAGAAAATTTAGGTTTGTTTGTTTTCTATTTTTCATTTTCTGATTTCATTTTCTATATTTATATATTTTCAATATTTTATGAAAAAAATAGTGAAAATAATAAAATTTGTCTCTTATTTATATTTCTTATTTTTACTAGTTTCTTCATAAAATTCAAAAAATAAAAAATATACAAAATGAAATAAAAAATGAAAATACAAACTAAATAGGTCGTTAGGGTTGCGTTTAGTTTGAGAACACACTTCAATTTTACCTTTTGTTTCCATCTAGTTTTCTAAATTTTAAGATTTTTTTTAATCAAATACCGAAAAGTAGAAATGCAAATCATTTAAACAGCTGCTTCCAGACTGTGATTTGACTCTTTACATGCATATATCCAGTTACCCACAAAGTCCCTTAGCTGAACCGTCTGGTCGAAAAGTGGGCACAAAAGGATCAAACTCCAGCTGAAGTAGTGGACCCTGAAAAAGTCAAAACAAATTCATCAGGTGAGGGCTAAATTTCGGCGCAACTCATTATGATGGATTTTGGTACATCAGGTGAGGACTGAAAAGTTGCTGCTGCAGTAACTCACTGCTGGGGCTTAGGAATAACAGTAAATCTTATTAGGAAATGAGTTGGTTTGTCTATTCTCCTAAATGGATGTGTTCCCCGCACACCAATAGGTCAAAATCCTACTCAATTTATAACAAATTCCATGTGCATAAAGTGGCAGAATAAAAGTTGACCAAATAGAGAGAGAGCAGAAGAAATTGGGCTTAATTGGAAATCTAATTACACATATATATGATTGTTTAGGGTCAGAAGCCAAAGCCTGGTCGCATCCGTTATTTCCAGCCAATTACAAACGTTGTGCAGATTTCGTCAAGTTTGTGTTTGTGGTAATGCTGGTCATCTTTGGAAGAGGTACGTCTCCATGAACATATGTAGTTATAGATATTCATGTTATTTATGTATGCCCTTTTGTCTTTTTGCTCACAATTTTGTTATTTTGACCTTTAATTAGACCCAAAATAGATTTACGTACTCGTAAATATAAACTTCAAAATACCTGGATATTTGGATAAAAAAACCTCTTTTTCTCGGAAAGAAAAGTTGGAATTTTCTTTTTAGTGAAAAGAATACAAGTATAAAACCTTAAATTGATTCTAAAAAGAGAATTGTTCCACATTAATTTAGTCATTAAAAGATTTTTTTTTATTTCAATTTAGTCCAAAGATTAGCCTCCACGAAGAAATCATTGATTTTCGTCTGAGATTTGATGTTATATGATGATATATCATATTATGTGATTATCTGTGCAGGATAAAATAAAATAAAACTATGTGATGATATCACAAGCTATATCTACTAAAATTAATTCCGAATTGGATTTAAAAAGAGGTGCAGAATATAATGTCAAACATTATTAACATCAAATTAGATTAGATGTCGTGGCATATTATCACATAATGAGACACATCATACTTTAGTTGGCATTTTTCTTTCTAGAGAATAGTATTTAGACCAAATTGAAATGAAAACTAAGGAATTATTTAGTTTGAGTTTTTAGTTTTTATTTTCAGTTTTTCTAAATTTATGAAGAAAAAATTAAAAATTCTGAAAAACTGGAATTTATAATTTTTAGAATTTTCAATTTTTTCTTCACAAATTCTGAAAAATTAGAAAACTAAAGTAAAAACTGAAAACTCAAACCAAACAAACCCTAATATTTCAATAGAAAATTGATATCACAAATATTTTGAGGGCCAAATTCATCTCTCACCAACTCCGTTGATTATTAATGTGATAGTTTACTTGAAAATAAACTAACCAAGATATACACAAAAATTGTTCATTTATACATATACTTCAGGAAAATATTTACACTGTATGCAATAATTTGTATGCCCCATTAGTGATAATAATGGCATTAATCCAAAATAATATTGTATTTTTTTTTTAATTTTAATCAAACTATAAAGGGACAACCATATTAAAAAAGATACGTCGAAAGAAGGAGAAACACGTGTAGTCTGTTCAGATAATGAATCAACTTTTGCAGTAAGCTTCCATGTATGAGTATGAAGACAATGGCATCAAACCCCAATCATCAGACTTAATAGATAAAGCAGCTCAGGATCAAGAAACATTTTCTTATAATGTTAATGAAGGGGAAATTGATGCTTTGGATAGTAACACCAAAGAAGATCAACCTCCCAACAACAAAGAAGAGGCCCATCAGCAAGACAAGGGTAACTATAAGAACTTGCTTTGTTGAGTTGAAAATTTGAAATATGGGTTCAGTTCAATATATTGATTAGAGTACTTCAGGTCCTTCAATGTCTCTGTTTTATTAATTAGTCATGATAATTAGATTAGTACTAGTAGTTAGGATTTGTAGTTTTTTGGAGTGTGCTTGTTAATTACTTTTCTATGTAGGAGATAAGAAAAATAAAAAGTCTAAAATGGTGATGAAGATGGAGACGCCGATATTAATAGCAGCAAAGAATGGGATAACAGAAATGGTGGATAAAATTTTGGATCTGTTTCAAGTAGCTATTCATGACATGGATGCTAACAAGAAAAACATAATGTTATTGGCAGTAGGGAACAGGCAAGCCCACTTGTATAACTACTTGCTCAAGAGAAAAGTCCTAAAGGAGAGTTCATTCAGGAAAGTGGATAACGAAGCAAACAGTGCTTTGCACTTGGCAGCCAAGCTAGGAGACCATAAGCCTTGGCTCATTCCCGGAGAAGCACTGCAAATGCACTGGGAAATCAAGTGGTACTATGCAAGTGTGTAAATGACGTATATAAATGTATTTAGTTTCCGTTTTGGTACTCCAAAACTATAGTTGGGACAAAATTTATAATTTGGATAAAAGTTACAACCAAAACCATGGTTTTGGATTTCCAAACGGGAAACTAAAAATACACAATTTCAAAAAAAGAAGAAGTTACCTTTCCATTGGGTAAAACCATAGTTTGCAAATTCTAAACCAGCTGGTACACGCTTAGTGAACGAATATTATTTTTTTTTTCCTAAAAAAAAAAAAGAAAACTCAAGTCATTTGTGTATGAAAAATGATGGTCTTATGCCATCCTTTTCTATGTACGAATTCCACACTCATTAATTAGTTACAAGTTTGATATGCTTATGTTAACACTTCTATCTATTATCATTGCATTTAATTATCATAATAACTTTACGCATGATTTAGAATTTGTATTTGTTGATGTCATGCAGTTTGTTAAAGAATCGATGCCAGCACATTTCTTTCCTCACTACAACAAATACTCCCAAACCCCAAAAGAGATCTTCACCAAAACTCAAGAGAAGCTAGTCAAGAGCGGCCGGGATTGGCTGAAACAAACCTCTGAGTCTTGCTCCGTGGTGGCAGCACTGATCGCCACCGTGGCCTTCGCCATTTCCACCACCATCCCGGGCGGTGTCCATGAAGCAATTGGCATCCCTACACGTGAACACACAGCAGCATTCAAGGTCTTTGCCATCTCATCACTCGTTACTCTTTGTTGTTCTGTCACCGCGGTGGTGTTGTTCCTCTCCATACTCACATCCTGGTATCAAGAGCATGACTTCGGTAAGAATCTTCCAAGGAAGCTTATATTAGGCTTGACGTCCTTGTTCATGTCCATTGCCGCCATGCTTGTTTCTTTCTGCGTGGGTCATTTCCTCGTGCTAAGGAACAAACTCAAGTATGCTGCACTTCCTATATATGCTGTTGCATGCCTACCAGTCACATTTTTCGCCTTTGCTCAATTTCCTTTGTACTTCATCTTAGACGGGTTATGATGGATTGCATTTATGCACCCATTTTTCATCCTAACTATAAATATGTTGCATTTGAGTTGTGCTTAATTGATGTTTAATTAACGAAATTAGACTTTGTCCTCATCATGCATCGTTGAGTAATTTCATTAGCTACAAATATTGTTTTTGGTGCATAATCATTTCTTGGAAGTGCTATGTTTTTGACCTCTTTATGGGAGTGTTGTTTGATAATAGGGACTTCCGGGTTGGTGCATTAGAGTAGAAGAAGGACTGAGGAACACTGCTGAGCTTCTAATACTGCTAGTTTGACCTTTAGTCAGTATTTTTCCAATATTTAGAGGTACAAATGTCTGATTGAGGTGATTCTTATGGCATTGGAAAGCTTATTCAAATAGATACAACTTCCATTTCTAGGCTGAAGATCTAATTTGAACATTTTGGATGTCAAAATAGGCTTGTAAGTATACTATTCACTGCCTAAGCGGTGAACAGAAGAGCATAATTCTGGGAGCGCTTCACAGGAGACCGCCCAGGCAGTCATATGTTTATGGGCCGGCCCCATTTTGCGTCTCTGGAAGGGCCATTTGGAAAGAAAACAAAAGAAAATAAATGAACTGGACGCAACGACCTCTCTTTCTTTCGTTCAGCTCTCAATTATTCACATGACTTTTATTCTCTCTCTAGAACACATTCTCTCCCCCCTTTCTCTACTCTCTCTCTAGGTTTTGGAAGTTCCCAATTTTTGTTTTGGCTCCTATTCGGGATTGTAATTTATAGCTTTTTCTCAACAACGATTGTGACACTCCCTCTATGGAGGAGTAATCTCTTTATCGTGTACAAGGATAACTAAAGATTGAGATTGTTCTTGAGGTTCTTATTATTTTAATTACAATTTATGTTTGGTTTTTCTTCCCCATTTGCTTTCTCTTTTGATATCAATTGCGATGATTATTGTAATTATGCTTTTAAGAGTTGTTTAGTTGTGCATTCGTTCGTGTGCATAATCTAGATACCATTGGGATATTGGATCGATTAATTTAATTACATTCAATTGGTAAGGGGTTGAAATTAACTTCGTTAGGAATTAGGTTACTGTAATTGGTAATCAAACTGACATAGACTCATAAAATCATGATTGTAAATTACTAGTTCATATGTTAGCCAAATCCTTAGTGGAAGTGTGATTGTATGATCGTTAAGTATAATTGCATCATTGTTATGTGATATCATAACTAATGAAAGTAATCACTGCCACGAATTTATCTTTTGAACCGATGATTGAATAATTCTTAATCCGAAAAACTCCTTGTACAGGTAATTCTTCCTATAATATTTTTTCAATCTAATTTTGCTCTTAATAATTCCAAAATCCCCAAAATCTTTTGAATTAATTATAACACTTCCTTGTAAGGTGACCTGGATTACACCCTAACTATATTTTGGTGTAAGTTAGTCACTAAAATAATTTTTAATTTATTACGGATAGCGACAGCTCACATCAAGCCACATTTAAGAAAGTCCCACTCAAAGCCGCTCTATCTTAATTACTTGAAGTATGAATTGACCAACATTCCATTAACTTCAATTATAATTCAATTGTTATGGTTAATGCTCCCGCTGTGATATATAAACATAAATAATATTTTGGCTTGGAGTCAGAATTCATACTATAGTATAATAGTTGTAATAATGCGGTTGATTATATAGAATTTTGGCTCGATGTCAAAATTCGTGCTGTAGTATATATAATGGTTGTAATAATGTAGATAATAAAGCGGGTGTCTATATATACTTTAGTATTGAAATAATATTTTATTTTTTGAAAGTTTACTTTCTCATGAATTTTTCTACCAATATGATGCCGTTTTTATCTCGATGTATTGTTTGTACGTTTTCGCACCACGGGTCCACAAGTCATGTAACAATTCTTATATATATATATATTGTCATGAAACTTTTTATCTCAAAAACTTAAACTTTTAGGTCATGGAACACTGATAATTTTATATCTAATATATACTAAACCCTTTCATTTGATTATTAAGAAAGACTCAACTCTTCAAAGAGAAGGACAAATAAAATACACCAAGTTCTCAATGTAACACAAAGCAACACTATCCCATAATTCAATGCATAACTAAACCTATCCCCAAAAATATGAAATTAAAAAATACAGCTATATGAGATTCTACAAATCAAAAGGTTATATGAAAGTATTTGTCATACAAATCTCAAAAATGAAAAGCGTCATGAGCCTCACAAGTCACTGCTTCAACCGGTGGGTTAGTAATCGAATCGGCTGAATCGGATTTATATTAAAAAATAATAAAGATATATAAAAATTGAAAAAAAATGACAACTAAATAAAATTAAATAACACAATTATGAGGTCTAAAACTCCAAATACATTCATTAGTAATGTATAAATCTACTATATATATAACCAAAACAAATTTAAAAAAGAAATCAAGAATACTGGAATGAAGATCCATCCTTAGCTCATCAATTTCTCAATCAAACATAAATTATCAAAAAAAAAATAAATCAAGAACAATCACGGGCTTAATATCAAAAAGGAAATCAAGTGAAACTAAAGAACTTACCTTTCACTTTCAATTTCAGTTTCAGCTTTGGGCTTCCGACTTTTGGCAACAAGATACGACAATAGCAAAGAGCATGGTGGCGACGCGGCAAAGCGTGGTGAGCAAAGCAGGCGCGGTCATAGGTGGTGAATAGAGTAGGCGCGGGCTCACGTGTGGGCACAGGGGAGCAAAGCGGGGCTGGCGAGCGGCGGTCCCCTTCCCTTTGGCGAGGTCTGGCAGTGGCGGTGGTTGGGTCAGCTTCTCAAGCTCTCAGTCACAGCTCAAGGGAAAATGAGAGATTAGGTTTGTGTATGTTGAGTGGTGTTGTTTAGGAAGGGACTGGTAGGGTAGTGTGGTTTTTTTTTTTGTGCTTCTCAAAATGACACCATTTTGAGCTTTTAGGTAAACAAATTATATATATACATGACCCAGTCCGGTTCTTAAAAACCGACCGGGTCATCGATTTTGTTGGAAACTTGCCAAATCGGATCGATTCTCACCGGTTCTGATGCAAAGCCGGTTCAAATAGTGATTCGGCCCGATTTGGTGATCGGTTCGCCGGTTTTTCAATCAAACTGGCAGGGCAGAACCGGTTTTTAATACACTGTTTGAAATAGCAAAACATCACAAATTCTTGAACTTGATAGAGATTGCATCAACACTAAGAGCACTAGTGACAAAAGCACAAATCGAAAGCTAAGATCATGTCACAAATACCACATCCTAGCTTTAAGAATCATGCTACGATCACACTTCAGTAAACATACTTAATTACTAGTTTAGAGCTTGCAATTATTCTTATTTAGGGCAAAACCATGCATACATACGTGGATCATTTTTTTTCTTGAGGGATTTGCACCCCTAAGTACCAAATTGTATGTGATGTTTGAATGAAATTTACTAAAAATATGGGGATGATAATGCACCAAGGACTAGGTTTAATTAAAAAATTATTTTAAAATAAACTCATCAATGGTGATTTCATAAAAAATAATATAACAATAAGCTTATCAATGATGAATTTTTTTTTAAAAAATCGCCAATGACAAATTTAATAAAAAATAATAGAATATTAAACTCGCCAATAAATAAACACTACATTTGGGCAAATTTTTTCATAATATTATATGTAAGTATAAAACTTATCCGAAAATCATATATAAAATAAAAAACCCTACATATGTTGATGGATATTTAAGTTTTTCTTTATGCAATATTATTGATATCACAAAAACACAAATCTTCACTTAATATATTTTTTTCCATGCACTGACATATAACATAGAGAAAGAGAATGTTATTTGAACGCATAGCATACCTTTTTGTTAGGCTACAGTATGCACTCATTGAGTTATGTTATACTCAATGAGTTTGTCAATGACATAGGGGAATGCATGTTTCAATAGAGAGAATTTTACATTTATTAGTAATGAACAGGGAGATAGTAACAATAAATTATAATAATGTTTTTTATTCAACATTCACATGTGTAAATGAGTGATGGATTCACATGCACTAATGAGGATATAGGATGACAAGAATTTTGTTATCATCAAAGTCACCCGATTTCCTATTGATCCATGTGAAATCTCCACTATTATTATATGCACATTTATATACAAGTGATTCATCTAATCACAACACATTCTAATGAATATTAGAATACATAAAAATATCATTTTAACCTATTTCATAAATAAATAAAGGAAAATGTTATTTTGATATTCTAAATATGAATGTTCTATGAAATATCTACTTTATTACTATTGGATGAGTTTGTAATTTTCACTCACTCAACTTCACAAGCTCATTTAATAGTGATAAAATGAATATCAAATAAGACATTCAATTTTTGTACATCAAAATAATATTGCTCGTAGCCATTTTAATAGTTGATATATTAATTCGTTTAAAAATAAGACCGAAAAAAATAAAATTTTATCAATGGAATTTCTTTCTATTTCTCTGTCTACGTTTCTTGGAGCATGTTAGAACTTTTCGGAGTTAGAAGGTAATCTATACTTTGCTTGGAGAGGAAATTAAGCACCGATACTTGTCAAATTTAAAGCACCCAACCCCATTTGCACCGAATCCATACTTTTATTTTTGGCGCACCAAATTGATCCATGTTCAGATTAATTTATTTTATGATTAAAATATTTTATGATAAAAGTTTTTTGAAAGAGTTTTCTTTGAAAAAAGAATCTCCCAAGTTATATCAAATCGATCCAAACTTATTCTAATCTCTGATAACCAAGGTAAATTCAGGATTTCTCCTTTAATCCAGTTTCGGAACTGTTCTGCCCCTTTTTCCGTTTCTACCTAACCCTTTTTAATAAAATAAGAAAGATCCTAAACCCTTTAAATTTTAGTAAAATAAGAAAGAAGCTAAACCCTTTTTAACAAAATAAGAACGAAATTAAAGAAAGAGCAGGAGAGGCTTCAAACACAGCTTACCAGATTGGTCATCCAAAATGGGAACAATATTCCTCTTCTCTTTATGGCTGGGATCACTTAATATAGAAGCAAAATGAGAAGAAAAAGAAAAAGTGGCAGCAAGAAGAATATCGTACACATAAATTTGAGATAGCAAAACATCACAAATTCCTGAACTTGATAGAGATTGCATCAACACCAAGAGCACTAGTGACAAAAGCACAAAACCGAAAGCTAAGATCATGTCACAAATACCACATCCTAGCTTTAAGAATCATGCTAAGATCACATTTCAGTAAACATACTTAATTACTAGTTTAGAGCTTGCAATTATTCTTATTTAGGGCGAAACCATACAGACATACGTGGGTCATTTTTTTTCTTATGGGATTTGCACCCATAAGTACCAATTTCCATGTGATGTTTTAATAAAATTTACTTAAAATATGGGGATGAGAATGCACCAAGGACTAGTGATTTAATAAAAAAATAATATAACAATAAACTTATCAACGATGAATTAAAAAAAAAACTCGCCAATGACGAGTTTAATAAAGAGTAATATAATATTAAACTCGCCAAAAAATAAACACTACACTTGGGTAAATTTTTTCATAACATTATATTTAAGTATAAAACTTATCTGAAAATCATATATAAAATAAAAAACCCTGGATATGTTGATGGATATTTAAGTTTTCTTTATGCAATATTATTGATATCACAAAAACACAAATCCTCACTTAATTTTTTTTTTCCATGCACTGACACATAACATAGAGAAAGAGAATGTTATTTGAACGCATAACATACCTTTTTGTTAGGCTACAGTATGCACTCATTGAGTTATGTTGTACTCAATGAGTATGTCAATGACATAGGGGAATGCATGTTTTAATAGAGAGAATTTTACATTTATTAGTAATGAACAGGGAGATCGTAGCAATAAATTATGATAATGTTTTTTATTCAAAATTCACATGTGTAAATGAGTGATGGATTCACATGCACTAATGAGGATATAGGATGACAAGAATTTTCTTATCATCAAAGTCACCCGATTTCCTATTGATCCATGTGAAATCTCCACTATTATTATATGCACATTTATATACAAGTGATTCATCTAATCACAACACATTCTAATGAATATTAGAATACATAAAAATATCATTTTAACCTATTTCATAAATAAATTATGGAAAATGGTATTTTGATATTCTAAAAATAGATGTTTTATGAAATATCCACTTTATGACTATTAGATAAGTTTGTGATTTACTCACTTAATTTCACAAGTTTATTTAATGGTGATAAAATGAATGTCAAATGAGACATTCAATTTTTTGACATCAGAATAATATTGCTCATAACCATTTTAATCTTTGATATATTAATTAGTTTAAAAATAAGGCCGAATAAAAAAATCATTAATGGAATTTCTTTCTATTTCTATGTCTACGTTTCTTGGAGCATGTTAGAACTTTTCGGAGTTAGAAGGTAATCTATACTTTGCTTGGAGAGGAAATTAAGCACCGATACTCGTCAAATTTAAAGCACCCAATCCCATTTGCACCGAATCCATACTTTTATTTTTGATTTAACAAGTTAATCCATGTTCAGATTAATTTAGTTTATGATTAAAATATTTGATGATAAAATTTTTTGAAAGAGTTTTCCTTGAAAAAAAAAAATCTCCCAAGTTATACCAAATCGATCCAAACTTATTCTAATCTCTGATAACCAAAGTAAATTCAGGATTTCTCCTTTAATCCAGTTTTGGAACTTTAGCTGTCTGCCCCTTTTTCCGTTTCTACTAACTCTTTTTAATAAAAGAAGAAAGATCCTAATAAGAAAGAAGCTAAACCCTTTTTAATAAAATAAGAAAGAAATTAAAGAAAGAGCAGGAGAGGCTTCAAACATAGCTTACCAGATTGATCATCCAAAATGGGAACAATATTCCTCTCTCTTCTCTTTATGGCTGGGATCACTTAATATAGAAGCAAAATGAGAAGAAAAAGAAAAAGCGGCAGCAAGAAGAATATCTAACACATAAATTTGTATCGTACAGAAGAAACATTCATCAGGGATCATTATAAAAAGTGGTGCTCTTACATTTTGGCAGCACTCGAGAGTGGCCAATTATAGAAACTGCAGAGAGAGTACATACTGATAAGGTATTGGACAAGACTGATAAGAATTTGTTCAAATTCTGCATGGAAGGCAAATGGAACGAAGTGGTAGATATCTACAGCAAGGGCAAGAGGGCTCACGAGGCCATAATAACGAGGGCAGGGGACACTGCATTACACGTGGCAGTCACCGATGGGCGAGCACGTGGTGTCTCAGCTTGTGGGACTACCGCTGGAGGAAAAGCAGACAAAAGAGGCTTTGAAGATTCAGAACAAGAGAGGGAACACGGCATTGTACTTTGCGGCTTCAATGGGGACCCTCACAATGATTCCTTGGTGAGTGTTCGTAACGTTGACGGCGAGACACCTCTCTTCTTGGCTGCTTTCCATGGCAGAAAAGAGGAGTTCATGACCCTTCACAATATCTGCCACATGCAAGAACCTGATGAAGCTCCCATTAACTATTCGAATTGCAGAAGAAATGACGGGGACACCATTCTTCATTGTGCTAATTGCGGCAGATAATTTTGGTGAATATATAATGCCATTTATTTATCCATTTTATTTTGTTTTATTATTTCATTTCATCTATGTTGTTCATGTAGACAGTTTTGCACACGCCCATTAGATTTCAAAAAAGCTAAACAGTAAGAATGTAAGACAGAGGTAATGTAAGGGTAGGAGGAGAGCAGATATTTTCACTGTTTCAAAAGCATATCATACGCGAATAATTGTCACAAAAAAAATGTGGGCTGCGGTGAATCTAACTGCCTGCATTATAAAAAAAAAATGATTATTTTTTATTATTCAAAGTTCAAACATCAAAAAACGCCAATGAATACATTGTCAACAATATTTGCGTATAATATGCTTTTGAACTTCTTTCCCATCATCACTTGCTCCATTGGATGTGACAACCAATACATGAGCGGACGAGTGTGCAAAATTTTTTTAGCATTTTTAATATATTAAAATTAAATTATAAATGAAAAGAAAAAAAATTATTGAGGTTTATGTTAAACTAAATAAATTTTTTAATCAATAATTGAGTTACTTATGTATAATTTGTTTGACAGATTTGGGTGGACGAAAAGGGGGGTCTCCTCGCCATACCCTGGCGAGTAAGCCTTCTGCTTTCAAAAGTGGTAGTCGCCTTGGCCGATTTGAGACATTTATTTATTACGGTAAGTGTTGATGCATATATATTATGGGACAATTTATCTTTTCAGCATATCTATTACTATAAATACCTATCACACATTTCTTGAGCATTTATGACGGTGCACATCTAACCACAAATAAATCTTGTAACTAATTTTATATCATTATGAGGCATAATTTAAATTCACGATTAATTTAGTTTAGACTTCTAAATTTATCACAGTTAAAATTTTATAACTATTATTTAAATAATTTCACTCAATTAGCGGTGTTTGGAACTTGTGCTAATTATTTTTGGAATTCAATTTAAATATGTTGTTAGTATACAAAATTTTAGACAAAATTTAATTATATCATGTATTATTACATCAATAAAAGTATTTGATTAATCATCCATTATCTTAAAAATTTTATAAATAAAAGCAAATTTTGAATGGCATTGTATTACACTATCTTAACAGTTTAACCTTTTAATATTTCACAAATACATAGAAAAAATTGACGTCATACCCAATAAATTTTAAATATATTTTTATTTTTTACTTCATTAATATCTTTTATTTGTTTGATCATATCAAAAGTAATTTCTTGTCATTATTCTTGGGAAGGTATATTGGCTAAGGAACTCAAAGCAGACCCCAATGGTCAACAACAATGTAATACCGTGGACAAGGACAAAAATAGTTATCCGGAGAATTACCTGACATGTGTGGATCTTATGACGATGGTGAAAAAGGCAACTTCAGTTGGTATGCCAAATGAATCTTCTTTTATATTTTATTTTTTAGAAGAACATGCTAAGTTATTTCTTTTTTAGGTGTAACATTTGTTTTCTAAAAAATATAGAGGTTTGATTTTGGTATATCAATGTAGTATTGACTTATAGGTTTTTAGATCATCAAAATTATAAATTATTGTATATATCATTTTAAAAGATTATTATAACAGTTAAATGTTTTAAATAATATAATTATTTGTAATCAAATAATAATATAAATTTTTTTTTTGTTATAGTATACCAACATCAAATTCATATAATATATAGATAATGCAATATAAATACGCTAAATTATAATTTGCACTTAAATGTCTTTTTCTTTTTAATGTTATATTTGTGACAATTAGATTAGTATTAGTGGATAAGATTTATATTTGTTTTTAGTGTGCACTTACTTTTATGTGCAGGAGATAAGAAAGATGAAAAGTCTGAGAATGTGAAGGAGAAAGAGACACCGATATTACTAGCAGCAAAGAATGAGGTGATAGAAATGGTAGAGAGATCAAGGAGATCAAGCAGGCTGTGACCATACCCATGATGGCCAAGGCCCGCATCGGGCACTTCGTCGAGGCCCATATCCTTGAGGCCATAGGCATCGACTACATTGACGAGAGCGAGGTCCTCACCCTTGCCAACGAGGACAATCACATCAACAAGAACAACTTTCATATCCCCTTCGTCTATGGCTGCTGCAACCTCGGCGGGATCCTCCGCCGCATCCGTAAGGGCGCCGCCATGATCCGCACCACGGGCGAGGCCAGCACTGGCAACATCGTCGAGGCCGTCCACGAGGTTAGGTCAGTCATGGCAAACATTATGGTTTTGCGCAACATGGATGATGATGAGGTCTTCGCTTTCTCGAAGAAGATTGCTACACCGTACGATCTGGTCATGCAAACCAAGCAGCTGGGGAGGCATCTAGTGGTGCACTTCGCTGCTAGAGGTGTGGCGACGTGCACCACTGGAAGCCTCCCGAGCTACTTGGTCTGCATAACCAGATCGTACAGCACAGCAATCTTCTTCGAGAAAGCGAAGACCTCATCATCATCCATGTTGCGCAAAACCCTAATGTCTCCCATGATGGACCTGACGTGGAAGACGGCCTAGATGATGTTGTCAATGCCGGCCTCCCCCATGGTGCGGATCATGGCGGCACCCTCACGGATGGGCGGAGGTCCTCGCCGAGGTTGCGGCAGCCACAGACGAAGGGGATGCGGAAGTTGTGCTTGTTGATGTGGTTGTCCTCATCGGCGGGGGTGAGGAATTCGCTCTCGTCAACGTAGTCGATGCCTATGGCCTCGAGGATCTGGGCCTCGACAAAGTGCCCGATGCGGGCCTTGGCCATCACGAGTATGGTCACGGCTTGCTTGAAACACGAACAACATCGAGTACATAATGAACATAGCGATTAGCTTGATATGAAACCCTATCGCCTTGATCACCAAACCCGCCATGATTTCGAGGAAACTCGAGGATAAGTCACTAGGTTGACTCACCAAGCCAATGGAATCGCCACCCGCGTAAACGTTCGCAGCTATTGTAACTGTCGATTCCTCAGTTTTCTCGTTCGAATCGAGTTTCTCAGAGGGATTTTCATCTTCCTTGGAGTTCGACGAATTCTATGATTTCAGAAGCTCATTCTCTTGGCATTGCTAAAATTGCTGCTCTCGGAAGTGAGGGAAGAATCGAAGGGTGAATGTTCTGGCTCCTTGCCGTGGGAATGGAGACAGGTTTTCCGATGGTGGAGCATGGAAGCCGGAGATGGTAGCTGGGGATGCGAAATTCGAGGTTCGGATGGAGCGGGATGAGGATCTAAAATGGTGGAAATAGAAGCAGAAGGTTCTGACAAGTCGTCCACAGCGGCATTGAAGGAGGCACAGTGACAAATGGCGTCGAAGAAGACAGCGTCATTTTCGTCCATATTGAAGGTGACGATGATGACGTTAAGAAAGCTTGGGCCTTGTGGTGTCCAATAATTGTTTTTATTTTTATTTTTTTAGCGTATATATGAGAAATTCAATATATATATATATATATATATATATGTATATATACATGAAACAATATATATAACGATTGTTGGCTGAAATAGTTATCAGAGGAAATTACAGAGAAGAACCTTCCACGAATTTTTTACCGGGATAACCTTCCACGAATTTTTAAAATATTGTTTATGTCGAATGTAGTGGACCTATTTCAGATAGAAGAAAATTATATATTTATATGTAAAAATAATAGTATTACCATGTCTTTCTAGATTTTAAATCTTTAATAATATAAATTTATTTTTGATATATCGTCTTGATAATTTTATTTCATAACTATCTAATAATATATTGTTTCCTACCAAAAATATTAATAACAACGTATTGTTCTACGATAAACATATTTGATTCTATGAGTAAGCAAACATTTGAAGATGCCAGATTAACAGAGAAGGAGACACAAACTACTTTGTGCTGATTTCTACTTTACCAAGCTCTTCAGCTCTACCAATCACTACATCTAAACTTTACTGAGCTCTTCAGCTCTAGCAATCACTACATATATCTTTCATGAGAAATGATGCGTGTACACCTCAGTTATGCACACCTACAGTTTCATCGTAGTTCCAAGTGAAGAAGATGACAAAATAGTGGTAGTTGGTGTATATGGATAGAGAAAATTAGGAGAGAGATCATCACCACGCCCCCCATTTACACTATCCTCTCACAAGTCACCGCAATAGCACAAATCCTTCTTCACTGATTTCACCACGTTTGAAACAACACACGACGACCATGGTTTGTATTGATTTTATAGTTTAAAATGTTTGAGTCTAAGTCTTGATTCAATTTTCTAATTTTCTTTCAACTAACGTAAATTGACATGGCCTGCTCTATTGCTCCTCAAGCCTACATGTATGTGATGCATTGTATAAATTTATTTAAAAAAAAATCTGTCTATTGAGTATTCTGAGGTGCTTGTGGTCCGTAGATTTGGAACAATTGTAGTTATAATGTTTATTGATAATTTTATATAGGATTCCGAATGAGTTTTTAATTGAAAGATTTTTTTTTTCTGTTGTTGGAATTGAGATCATTGAACTCATATTTTATTCACTTACTTATAATTTGTTAGTAGTAGTTTAGAACTTTTCAGCACAAGCTTATATGTTTTTTTAACTGATTTTTATATTTTCAGCTTTGATTTATAAATTTTTTATATTTGATTTATAAGTTTTAAATATGAGTTTTTAAGTTTTCTGCACTTAGTTTACGAGCTTTTGGCAACGAATTTATTATGTAACATTAATTACTAACCCATCTTCTCCCCTTTGTGATTAGTTATAAACTTTTATCTTCTTTTTCCCTCTTATAATTAAATTAACACTTTATCGTATATTATTTCTATGGTTCAATTGCATATTGTAATTCTCTAAGTCTTCTTCTTCAATTTTTTTTAAACTTATTATTTGTGGCAAAATAATGGGATAGCTATCTAGAATTTGAACTCAAAAAGATGTAAATTCTGACATATAGGTTTGTCAAAATTATTTGATTGATTATATTGCATCTGAACTTTGGAGGAGTTATAAAATGGGGATGTTTTGGCCGTTTGGGATCTCCGCACGCTTGAAAAAGTGTTGGTGTGACTGTGAAAGATGCAATCTTGGGTAGTATAATAATAATAATAATGATAATAATAACTTTTAAACCAAAATACAAATTTTAAACTCATACAAAAACTTATAAACCAATAAAAAAAAACTATAAACCAATGTTGAAAACATATAAACTAAATGTAAAAAACTTATAATCTTATGATAAACACTCATAAACTATGTGCAAAATTGGTAAACTTGGTACCGAAAACTTGTAAATCAATCGGAAAATATTTGAAAACCCATATTAAAAACTTGTAAACGAAAAATAAAATATTTGTAAACTCATTATTGAAAACTTATAAATTAAGTGTAGAAAACCTGAAAATCCCTGCTTAAAACTTATAAACTAGAGCTAAAAACTTATAAGCCAACTAAACAAGCTTATACTGAAAAGATTTAAAATGCTGTCAACAAGTTGTAATTTAGTTAATAAAATATGTGTTCAGTGACCTCAATTCCAACAACAAGATAAAAAAATTTCTTTCAATTAAAAACTCATTCAAAATCCTATATAAATAGACATTACAACCACAATCATTTCAAATTTACCAACCATAAGCACCTTAGAATACTCAATAAAGAAAGACTTTTTTTTGTTTAGATAAATTCGTACAAATCATCACACACACGTAGGCGTGAGGAGCAATGCAGCATGACATGTCTATTTACTTCAGTTGAAAGAAAATCAGAAAATTGAATCAAAACTCATAATACAAACCACTGTCATTGTGTGTTGTTACAAGCAGCGGAGAAATCGATGAAGAAGAAGGATTGATGCTATTGCTATGACTTGTGAGTGGATACCGCAAGTAGGGGAGTGGCAATATTCTCTCTTATACTTTTCTCTCTTTATTTACACCAACTACCACTATTTTATCTTCTTTTTCACTTGTAACTACGGTGAAATCGAAGGTATGTACAAATAAAGTGCACACATATCATTCCTCATCAATATAGATACTTAGATAGAGAAGAATTGCGAACAATTCGCTTGATAAACAATTTGCTCACCTACATACATAAGATTCGGCTTGCGATCACTTTGCTCTCCATATTGTCCAAAAATTTGACAATTTGTTCTCTTATGGTTTCTTCTGTTAACGTATGCCTTTTCCCAATCCCTAGTTGATTTTCGGGGGGAAAAAAGGTATATCAGAGTTCACTAAAAAACAAAATCAGTGTGGTTCTTTAAAAGAATTTTATAAATGATTAAGAGACTTGTGCAAAGAACCTCATTTATTACTTTCATTCAACTGGCGAAAAATAAAGAAAAATAAATAAACATCTCATATCATTAAGCTAAAAGAGGATAAACAAGTTTGATTCCATCAAAAAATAAATAAACAAGCTTGATTGATTTCCGGCTATTATAAAATACCAATGCGTTATTTTGTTTTAAAATATGCGCAATCAAATTTAAGTGTTAGCCCATTTTTATTTTTCAGTTGAACATGGGGTATTCATTGCACAGATATGAGTTTTACTTCTGGCCACGAGACTCTCTCTATGCACACTATCAGGAATTGAATTCATAACTAAATACTTAAATAACTCAGGTAGCTACCATTTGTGCTAGGCTCTGAGGTTGCATTTAAGAGTTAATTAGTAAAAATAGTTTCAAATTATAACACATGCCTTCTTTTTAAAGATTTCATGTTTAAATATGTTTTTAGTCTTTATGAATATAAGTAATTTTGATTTTATTCCTTCTACAATATTTTCTTATGTTTTGACCTCTCTCATTCTGTCTCTTTCTAACATTTTGATTTTAGTCTCTTTATGTTAGTCCATTGCATAAGTGACGACTTTTAACCAAAAAAAATTCTTAAATATAGTTATAGAAACCAAAATGTATAGTAACATAGACGAAAATCAAATCATTTAATAAAAAAGAGACAAAAAATAAGAAAAAATTATAAATATTAAAATTAAAATAAGCTATATATATATATATAAGGACTAAAAATTTATATTTAAGTTAAAATTAAGGTTTTTCCTTCGATACCCATTAAATGCTAGTATCCTTTTATTTTTATCGGTTATGATTAAATATTTAATTTTTATATTTTAATAAATTAAGTTAATAAGACAGGTGACATATTTTTAACTATAAATAACTAATTAGAAGATATCAATATCCTTAGATTGTAAAAGAATACCAGAAAAATTCCCTAAAATTAAAACTAGAAAACACAGAGCAAGTTTTTTTTTTTTGTGTGTCAAAGAGCAAGTGCTTTATTATGTGCTAGTGGAGGGAAAAACAAAAAAGCATGTTCCGTACATTGTAACAAGCCCATGCAATGCACACAAAAAAAAAGGAAAAATATTTTGTGTATAATATAAATCTACGGCATATTTATACTATGTATAAGAAGACAAATTAAATAACGTTATCATGCAATCATTTTCTATTTCTCCTTAGTGCCAGAATTTTATTTGTCTTCTTATATATAATATAAGAATGTTGTAGGATTGTATTGTACACGAAATATTTTTCGAAGGAAAGAGCAATTGATCTTATTTGGATTTTTTTTTTATGTGAGTCTAATTTGGAGTTTTTTTTTCCCGTCAAGTAATTTGGAGTTAGAACCTTTTATATGTGTCAAGTCGTTTTCTACTTGCCGTTTAACACGTTAAAGAGATATAATCCATGACTTTGCTTGGAGTGAAAACTCAGCACCGATACCAAGAGGATCTATCCCATGCGCACCACATTCATATCTTCATAATCAATTTTTTCTTTTTAATATTAATAATCAGATGTTGGTTCAATTAGAAAGGTTCGAAATTCTAAGAATGGGGTAAGATTCAACGTATAAAAAAATTCCTATCGAAATTAGTCTCCCTCTAAATATTAATTATGTCACGAAAGATTAATCTCTTACTTGAAGGAACACTTTAAAATATATATATATATATATATATATATATATATATATATATATATATATATATATATATATTCAGCTTTTTACCATTTTTCTCCTAAGTTATATCAAATCCAAATGAAAGATGAAATTTAATTTGCATCGAAAATGTGAATTTATTTTGGACTTACTGACAGAAATATAGATCCAAAGTTAATTTGATGAAAAAAGAAAAGATTATGGACCCACCATTTTTATATTCATCTCTCTTCTTATAAGTTCCAGATAAGTTTACGCTTTGAGTACATGTATTTTTCCTCAATCGAAATATGTCTTCATCTCCGATAAAGCCAGAGGCCCAGGGAAAATTCAGCATCTCTCTTTTAATTCGGCTTTGGAACTTTTGCTGTCTGCCCTTTTACTTTCCTACCTAACAACAACACAGGAGAGGCTTCAAACACAGCTTACCGGTTTGATGATCCAAAATGGGAACAATATATATCCATCTTCCTCTCTACACTTTGTGGTGGAATAACTTACTATTGAAGCAAAAAGAGGGGAAAAAAAGTGACAACAAGAAGAATATCCGTACACACAGATTTATATCAAAGAGTGAGACACTTACCAGATTTGGCATTAAATTAACTAAGATCAGTAGGTCACTATAAAACGTGGTTCTGTATGCACATATTCAGCAAAATTCGAGGGATCAGTTATGGAAGCTGTAGAGAGGGTACAGATGAGTGAGGACATGGAAGGCACTAAGAAGCATCTGTTCCAAATGTGCATGAAAGGCAAATGGGACGAAGTGGTTGACAAATACAAGGAGGACAAGAGTGTTCACATGACCAGAATAACGAAGTCAAGGGACACAGTATTACACGTGGCAGTCACTGATGGGCAAGAGGAAGTGGTGTCAAAACTCGTGAAACTAATGGAGCAAGAAAATAGCAAAGAAGCTTTGAGGATTCAGAATGAGAGAAAGAACACGGCCTTGCATTTTGCGGCTTCAATGGGGACCGTGAAAATGATTGAGGACATTGGTAAGGCTGATCCTTCGGTGGTGAGTTTCCGTAACGTTGATGGCGAGACACCTCTCTTCGTGGCGGCTTTCCGTGGCAGGAAAGAGGCTTTCATGACCCTTCATTATATCTGCCACAGCCACGATATCAATATGGAACCAGGAACTCGAACTGCTGTTAACTATGCAAATTGTAGAAGAGCTGACGGTGACACCATTCTTCACTGTGCAATTGCGGCAGATTATTTTGGTAAGCACTAAACACTAAAATGTAATATTATTTAGAAGAGTTTAATTTTGCATGCAATCATAATCACATTGTTATTTGTTTATATATCGTCACATAATTAAAGGTGATTAAGTCTCACATCAATTATTTAAAGAGTCATGTAAATAAGATGATTTGATTAGATAACAACATAAAAAAAAATTACACAAACAATATACAGAAATTATACTGTATTTACAAATGTGAAGATAATCATTTTTTTTAAGTAACTGAAATTTTACATTAACAATATGTTTGGTTAGGAAATAAAATTAAAGTAGGGAAAATTTTCAATTAATGAGTTATATGTATAAAATTATACATAATATTCTCACTAAGGATATGTTTGTTTATTTGTAAAAATGAGATATAATTTTTTATAAATGCGTTTTATACCTAGTTTATATATGAAATTTCATAAATTTTTTTTATCCCATTTTATCTTCCTACCAAATACACATAATGTCGATCCATAAATGTCTATTATCAATATATTTCTCTTAAGCGAAAGGCATTAGCCATTTATTTGTTTTTTTTAAGTTAAAACAGATTGCGAGTCCTTGTACGTTAATTGTTTTTGAATTTAGTCTGCACATAAAACACAAAAAGTTTGTACAGATTTATTTATGAATAATTGCATATGCATATATGTGAATATTAAAAAACGTTTTAGTGTAAATATTAAATTCAAAATTCATAACATGTACAGGTATGTAAACTATTAATTGTTCATGAAAACAGTTTGTTGCACAGCAAAGAAATTTGAACAGTTATTTATATGTGAATTTACTAAACTAATTGTTAGTTAGTTTGAACAGATATTTTAATTCACTGCTTCAAAAGCGGATTATTACCAGCAGGTTTTAGTTTTAAAAAATGACGGAGTGGAAATCATTAATTTTTGTAAGAGGTCAAATTTTTGCTAATTTAAAATTTATAAACATAAAATTGTCATGATTTATATTTTTAATCTAAGTAATAATTGAACTTTGTGAATAATTCATCTGATAATATCAGTGTATACATCGATATTCAGATGTACAAACTGGTGTCTAAAATATATAGGTTCAAAAACAAATCTCTATTAAAATAAGGTTAAAGAAGAAACCGCAATGAGGTATATCTTTATCTAAATGAATTTGCCTGTGTCTATGTATGTATAATTGAGTTATTTTTATAATTTGTTGATAGATTTGGCATTCCAAATAATTCACTTATATGGAGATCTTGTAAATTGGGTGAACGAAAGCGGGGCCACTCCTCTCCATCTTCTAGCGAGTAAGCCTTCTGCTTTCAGAAGCGGCAGTCATCTTGGACGATTTGAAACATTTCTTTATAACGGTAAGGGTTGGTGTGTGTATGTATAAAATAAATTAAGACTTTAAGAAACAAGTTTTACTTTATAAACATTTGTAGAATAAAAATATAATTTTTTAAACAAAAAAAAATCAGTTGTAGAAAAAGACTCAGAATTAATCTAGCTTTACCTGGATAAATGTTGGTTTGTTGTGGAAAGCAGCTCATCCAAAAAGAATGGAGCCCTCATGTGTAAATTACATATTAGAGGATCATGTATTAATTCACATCCTTCATCTATTTATTTTAAAAAGAATGAAAAAAATACACATGGAAAAAATGAAGGGTGATGATTAACACAAAGTCCCCTTATATGCAATTTACACGCATAAAAAAAAAAATCGTTCTTTCATCGAAATGGGTTTACTCCTTTACCAATATTTTGCTATTTACTCCGTTGGATCTTTCTATCTCAATGCACATCCTGTTTGCACCATTTTTAAAAAATAAATTATATCGTATTTCCATTTGAAAATTTCTAGTGTTATTTATAATCAATTTTACAATTTTTGAAAAATGGTCAATCATTCGTATTTTTTAGCTACAGGAATCAAAAGCAATTCCGTTTTTTTAAAAAATAAGAATCTAGTTTTTTCTTTAGTCACTAACCAGATATCTCAAATGACATCATTTTGAGTGTACCAGAAAAACAAAAACATTATTTTGAGACTGATTCTTCAAGTCATGATGGGATTACGAAACATTAATAGATTTTTTTAAAAAATATTTTAGAAATATCAGCATATAAAATAGCTCAACTTTAACCATATAATATTTAGCAAATACCCCATAATAATATTTCACAAAAAAATTATATATATATATAAGATTTAAAGTTGTTTTTTTATACTTTAAGTTGATTATTTTTCTCTCATGTTTCTCTTTTATCTGATATGATTTCATTATTCTTTGGAAGGTATATTGGTTAATGAACTCAAAGTAGAACCTCGTTATTCTTATCAGCAACCAAATAAAGCGACAGACAAAGACGAAAACAAGTATCCAAAAAATTACGAGACATGCGTGGAACTTACGAGGGTGATGAAGAAGGCAGCTTTAGTCGGTATGCGAAACGAATCCATATCCACAAAAAAATGAATAAACTTTTTCTTACCGTCACTTTTAATTAGAAGAACATGAAGTTATTTCTTTCTTGGGGGTGAATTGTAATACCCATTCGTACAGAAATTAATAATATGAATTTACGTATGAAATACAATGGTTAATATTAAATAAAAAGATTACAAGAAAAAATTTTGACATAACTATTTAATATCATTAATTACAAACTTAATATTTCTAAAATTTACAGTGTAAAATCACATGTTAATTAAATACAAGTCTATAAGTTTCTAGTGGCTGTCTTCCATTCGACGTTACTTGATTAATTTGAAATCACCAGAAATAAAAAAAAATGAGAATTTAAAATAAATTCTCAGTAGAAAATGAATTATTTTCAAAATATTTGAATTCTGGTTGATTTTAACCGTATCTGCACAAAAAATACACAAGGTTATAATAATATTATATGAACATAATCAGTTATCATATAATAAATAAAATATGCAATGTAGAATATGTCATGCACATCTTAACCAAAATTTTACTTTAGTTTTATTTCTATTTCTTTGCTTGTCTTATTCATAGTCGAAGGTCTTATCTTAAAGAATTCTCATTCTTTCATATTATTCTTTATATCGTGATGACAAAACAAAACTTTTATGCCATTATGACCGAGGTAGATAACATAAAAGGATCTTATATGTATTTCTCTGCCTTGTCAGTAGTTAGTGGCAAATTTTAATCAATCATATTCTTCTTAAATTAATTAATAGTTATTGTGCATAAATTCAAAAATAAGGAATTCATACAATTAATCTGTAAATAAAATTTATAAATTAATTAACAGTTTAAATTGTGAAATATAAATTAAAATAAATGCACAAATTTATAAATTCATGTATAAATAAATTAGACCAAAATAGTATAAGCTTAGACCAAATAATCTTAATAAAATTGATTACACCATAGAATTATCAATCTAAATATTAATTTCAAAAGAGACTAATATTAAGAAAATTATTATTTAAATTTGCTCTTGTCATTTTATCAAAGTCCACGGCTTAGTTAAACAGAATTCCATACTCGATCTCATAGATACATATAGAATTCTGTGGAAAGCCGTATTTGATTAAAGTCGTATGTACGGCTTGGGGGGAGATCTTTCATATCTTTCGAGATCCACTCTACAATATGGGGCCAAAAAGCCAAAATAAATGATTTTAGCCCTTATAAGTTAAAAAAAAAAAACAGATTCTCCCTTTCACTCATCATAAGGTCATAATTAAATTTATGTACAATAACCTTATTTTATTCTTAGTATTAGATTTTTAAGTATAATTTATTTCTAATTTAGGTCCCTTATAGAAATTAGTATAAACATTAACAACTCAAATTAGTATAATATTATATAAACAGTATGATAAATTCTGAACCACAAATAACAATATAAATAAAAAGGAATATTTAATTGACTTGAATTAAATACGTAAATTAAAATAAAGGAAGAAACCGAAGCGGCGGTAGTTTACACTAGACCGGTAGGGAGAAAAGATAATCTTTATAATTAAATAATAAAATAAAAAAAAGAAATCGGAGTGCGGTAAACTGACGGGACCGGTGAGAAGAGAAGAAGATAATCTTAATTAAGTAATTAGTATTGTTTTAATCAATATTCAAGTCCATAATCATCAATAAATATAATAAAATGACAAAATGAAAATGTTAATAATAAATAAAAATAAGTATCTGTGATATAAAATGACAATATATAATAATAATAACTGTAGCCATGGTTTTATTTTGCATAAAATAAATTCACTTTCTACCTTTGAATTGACACAAAAATGATGTGTTTATACCACAATAATTTTACACGGCGTATTTCTATTTGTCCTCCCTCTTTTATTTTTCCTCTTCTTTCACGTCTTTCTCTTTTCCTTTCTTTTTTTTCCCCACTAACACTAACACACACTTACAACTACCTACTCTTTGCATTTCTCTTTTCACGGTGCACACACACACTCTCACCTTCTCCCTTTTTATAGATGATGATATGGGTGTAGTGGGGTGAGCGGTGCATTTTATCATCACTTGAGTAGTTGTAGGTTTTCTTTTATTATTATTTTTTATTCTTTTAGTGTAAAATTGTACACATAGTTATTTATACTCAACTTAATATTGCTCATTACTTTTAATAAAATTCATTCTTAACTTAGTATGTAGTATGTTGAACTTATCCTCACAGATTTGTGATCTTATTTTAAATAGTTAACATCTATATTTTAAATTTTTGGTCTAATCTTTAAAATAGATATTAATGTAAAATTATCAATTAAGACAAATAAAATAATTAAGTTGGATATAGAAATTAAATATCATAAAAAAAAATTATTTTATGAAAAAGGGAATGTCACAATTCTCCCCTCTTTTTAGGAATTCTCCCAAAATTCACTAAGCTATTTGGTATAAATCTGGATAGGACTTCTTATTCTCATCTTCTAGTTCCCATGTTGTCTCTTCAGGTGATAACTTTTCCAAACCACTTTGACTAAAGAAATTTCTTTTCCTCTTAAGTTTTTAACAAATCTATCAATGATTTGAATTGGTTTGGCTTTATAAGTTAAATCATTTCTTACCTGCCTTATCTCATATTCTATGATGTGTGAAGGGTCAAAACAATACTTTCTGAGCTAGGAGACATGAAAGATATTATGAAGATTTGAAAGGATGGGTGAAAATGCAATTTGATATGTAATTGATCCTACTCTTTTAAGAATTTAGAATGGACCAATGAATTTTAGACTTAACTTTTTGGATTTAAGGGCTCTGCCAACTCCAGTAGTAGGAATGACTCTAAAGAAGACATGGTCCCCTTCTTTAAATACTAAAGGTCTCTGTCTTTTATCAGCATAATTTTTCTGTCTACTCTGTATAGTGAGTAGCTTTTCCCTAATGAACTTGATATTCTCTGCGGTTTGTTGCACTATGTCAGGTCCTAATAAACTCTTTTCTCCCATTTCAAACCAGCACAAGGGTGACCTATACTTTCTACTATATAGAGCTTCAAATGGTGTCATGCCAATACTTAAATGATAACTGTTGTTGTAGGAAAACTCTATTAATGGTAGATGAGTATTCTAACTTCCTCGCAGTTTTAGCACACAGGCTTTAAGCATGTCTTCCAATGTCTGGATAGTTCTCTCAGTTTGACCATCTGTTTGAGGGTGGTAAGCTGTACTAAAATGAAGTTTAGTACCTAAGGCATCTTGTAAGGCTACCCAAAACTTTAAGGTAAATCTAGGATATCTGTTTGAGACTATGCTAGTTGGTACACCATATAGTCTTAGGATCCCTCTCATTTGGGTGTGTAATTAGTTCATTCATATACTCTTCCGCTTTCGAAGCCTGCCAGGAGCCGCTTCTTGTCCGTGCCTCATTGCACTGGTGATCACTCCTCGACTTCGCAATCCCTGAGTGTCACATGCCTACCAGTTTCCGCTTGGTTCGTCCCCGAACTACACCGTACTGGGAGAGGTGCAGGCTCTGATGCCAATTTGTAACATCTCCTGCTGCTTTATGGATTGATAACTGTCCCCGCAAACCAACACAGGTCTTTTCAGCGTGCTTTGTCCTCACTCACACGCTTCCTAGGAAAACTTCCCAGGAGGTCACTCATCCCAAAATTGCTCCAAGTCAAGCACGCTTAACTGTGGAGTTCTTTAGTGATAGGCTACGAAAAGAAGATGTATCTTATTGGTATAGGTAGTACAAATAAATTCATATAAGTCCTCCTTAATTGTATAGTCCCATACCTAAACAGTCTTAGAATCCCTCTCATTTGGGTGTGTAATCGGTTCATTCATGTACCCCTCCGCTTTTGAAGTCTGCTACGAGTCGCTCCTTGTCTGTGCCTCCTTGCACTGGCGATCACTCCCCGACTTCGCAATCCCGGGCGTTACATTAAAATTTTCAAATCCCTAAATTCCTCCAACAACTTATGCTCTTCTATCATCATTAGAGACATGTGCAAAGACTTTCTGTTCAAGGCATGAACCATAACATTTGCTTTGCCAGCATGATATTTTAATTCAAAATCATAGTCCTTCAAAAATTCCATCAATCTTCTTCCTCTCATATTTAATTCCTTCTGATCAAAAAGATATTTTAAACTCTTATGGTCACTGTAAACCTCAAACTTTACCCCATACAAATGATATCTCCAAATTTTCAAGGCAAATACTACAACAGCTAATTCTAGGTCATGGGTTGGGTAGTTCTCTTCATGAGACCTAAGTTGCCTAGAAGCATAAGCCACAACTCTCCCTTCTTGCATCAAAACACAACCTAATTCCTTCTTGGATGCATCACAATAAACTACAAAATTTTTCCTAGGGTCAGAAACTATTAACACTGGGGTAGAGATAAACCTATGTTTTAACTCTTGAAAACTAGTTTCACAAGTTGAGTTCCATTCAAAAGCCTGGTTTTTCCTAGTTAACCTTGTTAATGATAAAACAAGTTGGGAAAATTCTTTAATGAACCTCCTATAGTAACCAGCTAATCCAAGAAAACTCCTAATCTCAGCCACCCCTCCTTGAGTAATCACATGGCCTTTTCCAATGAACTACGGCTTCAACTTCGCTTGGATCTATAGTCACCTCTCCTTGAGTATTCATATGGCCTAAAAACTTTACTTCTTGCAGCCAAAACTCACATTTTTTTAGCTTAGCATACAATTGTTTATCCTTCAAAGTTTGTAACACTATTCTAAGATGTTGTTCATGTTCCTCCTTAGTCTTTGAATAGATAAGAATATTATCTATAAAGACTATCACAAATTTGTCAAGGTAAGGCCTAAAAATCCTATTCATATAATCCATGAATACTGCAAGGGCATTGGTAAGTTCAAAGGGCATAACAAGATATTCATAATGACCATATCTAGTCCTAAAAACTGTCTTAGATATATCTTCTTATTTTACCCTTATTTGATGATATCCCGATCTCAAGTCAATTTTTGAGAAAAAAGATGCTCTTAGTAAATGATCCAACAAGTCATCTATTATGGGGAATGGTTAGTTATTTTTAATTGTGATCTTATTCAACTACCTATAATCTATACACAACCTCATACTCTCATCCTTTTTCTTGACCAACAAAACTGGTGCACCCCATGGTGATACACTAGGCCTAATGAATCTCTTGGACAACAAATCTTCAATTTGTTTTTTAAGTTCATTAAGCTCTAGAGGGGACATTCTACAGGGTACAAAGGATAGAGGTCATGTTCCTGGTATTAGATCAATGGAAAATTCAACTTCTCTTTCTGGCGATAGGTTCAGTATATACTTAGCAAACACTTCTGGAAAGTCTCCCACTAAAGGTATATTGTTTATATGTTGTTCATCCTCAGAATTTAAAGAATAAAGAAGAACCCCTTGAATTTCATTTCAAAGACATTTCTCTACTTGAGTGGCATTTAGGGAAATGGTGTCAAAAGATTTTTGTTTTTTGTCTGGGTCATAACAAAATAAGCAAGCTTTTTAGGACAATGTAGAAGGATACTATTAGAAGACATCCAGTCCATTCCAATTATAATACCAACACCAAACAAAGATAAACAAACAAGGTCAGTAATAAAAGGTTTTGCTTTAATTAACATAGGACAATGCAAATAAGCACAAGAGGTAGAAGCTTTTTCTTCTGTAGGAGTAGAAACTAACAGATCAAAAGACAAATAAGATAAAGATAATTTTAACTTCTTCACACACTCAATAGATATAGAGGAATGTGTAACTCCTGAGTCAAACAATGTAATTAAGGGATAATTTTTTATAAAGCATGTACCTTTGATCATGTTAGGAAAACGAGTTGCCTTTTCTTCATTAAGAGTAAGTACTCTCCCTTCAGTTTGTGGTCCTGGTGTAAGATTGTTCAATGGTTTCCCATTGGGACAGTCCTTAACATAGTGTCGTGGCTTTTTGCATCGATAGCAAATATTTTGTCCAAAAAGTCAAAGTTTGGATCCATGAGATTTTCCACACTTATTACATGTAGGTCAAGGTTCCCTAGTTGGAAATTGTTTCCCCTTTCTTGGGTTCACTCTACTTTTGAAATTGTTTTTCTTTTGAGCCTCCATTACTCTCTTTCTTTTGAGAAAATTTTGTTTTTCTTTTTCTAATTCCATATCTAAATAGCTCTTTTTGGCTATCCTACATTTATTGGCTAGAGTGGCATAGTCTTTAATCTCTAAGGTGGACACCTTGTTTCTAATCTCAAGCCTTAGACCAAACTCAAATTTTGTTGCTTTCCAACGCCCATCCAAGTTACTTTTCAGATAAGAAGAAAATTTGGAAAGTTCATCGAGCCTAGCCACATACTGATCTATGGTCATATTTCCCTACCTGAGTTGTATAAACTCAGCTTCTTTCTCATTTTTAACATTATCCGAAAAATATTTATCAAAGAAAGTGGTTGTCACAATGTGCTCGGAGGGCGCCGCAATGAGGATGATAACCGATTTTAAAAATAAAAATGAGAGTCACCACTAACTTTAATTTTGGCTAAAATTGGAAAATCTTTTGATTTGCAAAATTGGTCTTTTAGAGAGATTTGAGTTCAGGAGTCTAGTTATAATTAGAGAAGAGTGAAAACTTAATCCCACTACACCCCTAATACATTCGTATAAATACGATTATCCTAAAGCTCATTATGCAAATTTATTTATTAGAATATTTATTTTTTCCCAAAAATCATAATAATTATACAAGAATAAAATAAAAGAAAAGAAAATTAGAAAGAGAATAAAATTTAAAGAAAAGTTAATTTTGGCTTGATAGTTGTTGGCTATGCCGACATATCTTCTAGTGCAATAAGGAACTCAAAGTCACGTCGTTCTTGTAGAAAATGATTATGTGTTGATGGATTTTAATTAAAAAAAAAAGAGAAGTGTGTTGATCGATTTTAATTTTCGAAAATGGATTTTGACTGATAAATTATTAAAAGAAAAATCCGTCTTTGCACAGGATTCAAGTTAATATAAGGCTACTCAATAAATTCTTAGAATTCACAACTACATGAAGGAGATATTCATCTCTCAACCATGATTATTGGCATTTGCATGGATTAAACAAATTTTTTATTTTTAGAAAAGGCTATTAAAATTTTAAGGCTTAAGACTATTGAAAAAAAAATGAAAAGCCCAAAAAACACACCTAGCCCGAAAGGAGAAAAAAAATGAAAAGAACTCAACCCAAGCTACAAGTCTAATACCCAAAAATGAATCTGATCAAAAACTCAATACCGCAAAAATAACGAACCTGACCAAAAGCCAGACAGCAACTCAATGTCCTAAAAAATGTAAAAATGGGCTCAGCACAACCAAGAAAAATCCAAACAGATCTCAGCTAATTTCAGCCCAAGTAAAGATAAATTTGACTAATAAGGAAGAGTAAACCAAACCTTTACTCCTAAGCACAATTGCTGTACAAAGAAAAGCAGAAGATAGAAGCCAAGGGATGAGGATGGCGGCGGCAGGGGAAGGGCTGGCAGGAGAGGAAGGGCGGCTTCGGCGGATGGAACCGAGGCTGAAAGGGAGGCGCGACTCGCGCCTGGACTGGGGTGACGACGGTGGCGAGAGAAAGAGTTCTCGCGAGCTGGCTCCGCAGTGGTGCGCGATGGGGGAGCTTCACGGGCTGGGCAGCGCCGGTTCTGGCGGAGGAGCGGAGATTCGTGGCCGGTGCCGGTGTGCTGAAGTGCGGGCGCGGCTGCTGTCGCGGAGGGAGAGTAACCGGCGGCGGTGCGGCAGAGCGGGAAGAGCGGCAGCGATGGTTGCGCAGCAGCTGGGTCTCGCGGTTGCTTCGCGATGGCGTTGATGGAGGCGCGAGGAAGGCCGGGGAAGGAAGGAAGGAGGCAGCGGACTTCGCGGTGCTTGGGGAAAGGCCATGGTGGCCGGCGGCCATGGTGGCCGGCGGCCATGGATGAGGAAGGCCGGCTTCCCTACCCCTCTCCCCTCAGTTTCTGTTTTTTATTTTATTTTTTTTCCTTTCTGGGTTTGGTTTGTTGATATTTGGTTTGCTTTTGGTTTTGATGTGCTGTTGGGTTTACTTTGTTTCTGGTTTGATTGTGATTGGGTTGAGAATGGTTGTGGTGATTGTGGTTATGATTTGGGGCTGTTAGTAATGGAAATTGGGTGAGGTTGGTAGTGATGGTGTTTTCAGTAATGGTTGAAATGGGTTCTAATGGCTGGTTCAAGAGGATAATGATGATGATTTTGGGGTTGAGGATGAGGTTAGGGGATGTGGGTCTGTTAATGGTGACGGTGGATAGTGATAGTGATGGTGGTTAGTGGTGTGTGTATGGGGTAGAGAAGGCTGTGTTGTTGTTATCTCCCTCCTCTGAGACTGTCATTCTGATAGGCCTCCTCTCCCCTTTTTTTCTCCTCTGCGATCCCCCCACCCCCCCAGCTTTGATGATGGATCCTGTGTTTATAAGCACTTTGTTCGTTTTATCCAATTTTCCCCCATTGATTTTCCGGATTTCATGCTATGATCAAGGGATCTTTGTCGCTGACTCTACTGATAATTTGGAGCCGCTCTTTCTGAATGTTGACAACGAAGAAACTTGGGAAGACGGTGCCGACAGACAGACGCTCCCGCTTGGCACCGTTTGGTTCTTTATCTTTTCTTTCGGCAACGTTCCTCGTTTTTTTTTTTTTATTATTATTATTATTTTTTCAAAATTAAAATAACATAAAAAATGAAACAGATTGGGCTTTTTTCCTTAACAATAAGAATCAAATGGGCTGGGCCCTTCAAAAAAAACAAAATGGGCTGGATTTTTTTTTGTTTATTTTTGTATAAATAAAATTAAAAAGATAAAATATCTGGATAAATATGGTGTTCGCAGTGATCAAGAATACCTCCTAGGTAACTTCGGTTTTGTTAGACTCTAGTAAATTTTTAGCACTCATCCACCAATGTTTTGCTTTCCCTTCTAACATATAGGTGGCAAAGACCACCTTTTGTGTATCTGTATGCCCTAAAATAACAAAAATTTTGTGTAGTTGCATGATCCTTTTTTCACCAAGAATTGGGTCATACTCCCCATGGAATGAAGGTGATGAGGCTTTCTTAAATTCTGACAGCCATTGGTAATTGTAATTAGTCAGAAGTGCTTCCCCAACAAAGTTTCCACTATTTTCCCTATTATGATTGTTGTTCCTATATTGAGTTTCTTGCATTTGTTGAAAAAACACTATTTGATTCTGTCTGGGCTTTGACAGCTTCGGCCAGACTCATCATGGCCCCCATAATTCTTGATAGAGTGACATTTGGTGCACTATGATCTTCTGGATTTCCTAGATCTCCAGATGTCATATAGTCCTAGAAGTACATAAACAACCCAATATTGAGTTGATTAGGCTCAATATTATATACTTAGTACATGGAGAATACTATAAGGCATGTAGAGAGGAACTAAGGCCGAGACATGCAAATAAAAGGGGCTCAACCTGCGTATAATTTCTTACAAAAGCCAAAAAATGGGGCTCTGATACCAAAATTGTGATACCCTTTCATACAGAAACTAATAATATAAATTTACATATGAAGGACAGTGGTTAATATTAAATAAAAAAATTACAAGAAAAAGGTTCTGACATAACTACTTAATATCATTAATTACAAACTTAATATTTCTAGAATTCTCAATATAAAACTACACATTAATTAAACACAAGTCCATAAGTTTCAAGTAGCTGCCTTCCATTTGACATTACTTGGATAATTTGAAACCATCAGAAATAAAAATAAAGAAAAATGAGAATTTAAAATAAATTCTCAGTAGAAAATGAATTGTTTTAAAATATTTGAACTCTGGTTGGTTTCAATCGTGTCAGTACGGAAAATACACAGGGCTACAATAACATTATATGAACATAATCAGTTATCATATAATAAATAAAATATGCAATGTAGAATATGCCATGCACATCTTAACCAAAATTTTACTTTGGTTTTACTTCCATTTCTTTACTTGTCTCACTCATAGTCGAAGGTATTATCTTAGGGAATTTCCATTCTTTCGTGTTATTCTTTACATCGTGAGGACAAAGCAAGACTTTTATGTCATTTTGACCAAGGTTGGTAACATAAAATGATCTTATATATATCCCTCTACCTTGTCAGTGGTTAATGGTAAATCTTAATCAATCATATTCTTCTTAAATTAATTAATAGTTATTGTGCATAAATTCAAAAATAAGGAATTCATACAATTAATCTATAAATAAAACTTAAATAAAAATATAAATTAATTAACAGTTTAAATTGTGAAACATAAACTAAAATAAATGCACAAATTTATAAATTCATGTATGAATAAATTGGACCAAAATAGTATAAGCTTAGACCAAATAAATTAATATCTCAATAAAATTGATTACACCATAGAGTAGTCAATCTAAATATTAATTTCAAAAGGGATTAATATTAAGAAAATTATTATTTAAATTTCCTCTTGTCATTTTATCGAAGTCCATGGCTTAGTCTTTGTCATCATAAGGTCATAATTAAATTTATGTACAATAATATTCTTTTATTCTTAGTATTAGAATTTTAAGTATAATTTATCTCTAATTTAGGACCCTTATAGAAATTAGTACAAACATTAACAACTCAAATTAATATAATATTATATAAATAGTATGATAAATTCTGAAATGGAAGAATGATAAATTAATATACCACAAATAACAATATAAATAAAAAAGAATATTTAACTAACTTGAATTAAATACGTAAATTAAAATAAAGGAAGAAATCAGAGCGACGGTAGTTTGCACTAGACTGGTAGGGAGAGAAGATAATCTCTATAATTAAATAATAAAATAAAAAAATAAATCGGAGAGCGGAGAACCCAACGGGACTGATGAGAAGAGAAGAGGATAATCTTAATTAACTAATTAGTATTATTTTAATCAATATTCAATTCCATAATCATCAATAAATATAATAAAATGACAAAATGAAAATATTAATAATAAATAACAATGATCATTTGTAATATAAAATAACAGTATATAATAATAATAGATATAGTTATGGTTTGATTTTGTATAAAATAAATTCACTTTCTACCTTTGAATTGACACAAAAATAATGTGTCTATGCCGCAATAATTTTATATTGCATATTTCTATTTGTCCTCCCTCTTTTATTTTTCCTCTACTTTCATGTCTCTCTCTCTCTTTTTTCCACTAACACTAGCACACACTCACAACTACCTACTCTCTCACTTTTTCACATTCTCTCTCTCCATTTCTCTTTTCACAATGTGCGCGCACGCACACACACTCTTGCCCTCACCCTTTTTATAGATGATGAAACGGGTGTATTGGGGTTAGCGGTGCATTTTAGCACTGCTTGGTAGTTGTAGGTTTTCTTTTATTATTTTTTATTTTTTTAGTGTAAAATTATATACATAGTTATTTATACTCAACTTAATACTACTCATTGCTTTTAATAAAATTTATTCTTAACTTAGTATGTAGTATATTGAACTTATCCTCACAAATTTGTGATCTTATTTTAAATAGCTAATATCTATATTTTGACTTTTTGATCTAATCTTTAAAATAGATATTAATGTAAAATTATCAAGTAAGACAAATAAAATAATTAAGTTGGATATAGAAATCAAATATCATAAAAAAAATATTTCATGAAAAAGGGGATGTCACATGAATTTTTTTCTTGAATAATATGTAAGTTTAGTTTTGATATATTATGGTGTAATTGTGTAAACATTTTACAATATTAATTAAGAGATTAAGTTTGATGATGCACTAACAACATAAATTTTTTTACACAGTCATTCAATTATATTTTGTCATATTAGCAAAATATAATTGATTCTCACTCTACCACTTCAAAAGTCATATATACGGGAGAATTTGAGCGGATAATAGTCTAAAAAATTTTACATTGTCAATGTGTTTCAATTAAATTTGTTAATTAATTATGTATTATTATGTGAAATCAATTTTAATAACTGATAATATAAAAAAATTTATATAGTTATCCAATCATATAATATTATATCAACCAACATTGTTAATTTCTACCCTCACTACTTAAAAAAAAATACAAAATAAGATATTTGATTGAATAACATTTAAATTTTTTTTTTGCATTGTTATTGCATCAAAATCAAATTTTTATTATATATATATATAATATTTAAAATGGTAGTTAAGAGTTACATAATTTTAATAGCATCATGATATACAATTGACTAATAGCATACAAAATTTTAAATCTACCTTATACTAAAACTAATAAATTCAGAATGCATATATCATGTGATATTAAGCTCATAAATAAAATAATATTGTTAGATATAATCATTCATGGATATGCTCATTAACATAATCTTTTGAGAGAGATGATTTATGACATGATATTAGAATTATTATGACCAAGTGTTCAAAGTTCAATCATTCATTAGTGTAAAGATGCATATTCAATATAAAATCATGAGTTTAATTTAGATACATTAACAATAAAAATAATTTTACACTGTTATCTAATTAATCTCTCCATTATATGTATTTGCATTACTTTCCAAATAGTGGGGATGAGAGTTAGTTATATTTGCAAATGTGTTATTATATAATTGGATGATTGTATAACTTTTTTTCTATACGGTCATTATATCAAAATTATATCCTAAAATCATTTATGTACCTTTATCCAATTTTACAATTGTTTGCAATTTAATTTTAGAGAAAATTTAGGTTTGTTTGCTTTCTATTTTTCATTTTCTGATTTCATTTTTTATATTTATCTGTTTTCATGATTTTATGAAGAAAATAATAAAAATAATAAAATTTGTTTCTAATTTATATTTCTTATTTTTACTCTTTTATTCTTAAAATTCAAAAAATAGAAAATATAAAAATGAAATAAGAAATGAAAATAGAAACTAAATTGGTCCTTAGGGTTGCGTTTAGTTTGAGAACACAGTTTTCAAATTTACTTTTTGTTTCCAATTAATTTTTTAATTTTAATATTTTTTTAATCAAATACCAAAAGCTATAAATGAAAATAATTTAAGCAGCTGCTTCAAAACTGTGATTTGACTTGTTGTGCATATGTCCAGTTGCCGACAAAGTCCCTTTGCTGCACAGTCTGGTTGAAAAGTGGGCACAAAAGGGTCAAACTCCAGCTGAAGTAGTGGACCCTGAGAGAGTCAAAACATATTCATCAGGTGAGGGCTAAATTTCGGCACAACTCATTATGATGGATTTTGGTACAGCAACTCTATATAAGAAAAGTTGCTACTGCGGTAACTCACGGCTGGGACTTAGGAATAACAGTAAATCTTAGGACATGATGAGTTGCTTTGTCTATTCTCCTAAATGGATGTGTTTCCCGGCCCGCATATCAATGGGTCAAAATCCTATTCCATTTATAACAAATTCCATATACAGTGGGAGAATAAAAGTTGACCAAGTAGGAATTGAGAGAGAGAGAGGGAGAGAGCAGAATTAGAGATCTAATTACGCATATATGTCATTGTTTAGGGTCAGAAGCCAAAGCCTGGTCGTATCCGTTACTTCCAGCCAATTACAAATGTTGTGCAGATTTCATCAAGTTTGTGTTTGTGGTAATGCTGGTCATCTTTGGAAGAGGTATGTCTCCATGAACATTTGTAGTGATAGATATTCATGTTATTTATGCATGCCCTTTTGTCTTTTTCTCACAATTTTGTTATTTTGTCCTTTAATTAGATCCAAAACAAATTTACGTACTCGTAAATATAAACTTCAATATAGCTGAATATTTGGATGAAAAAACCTCTTTTTACTTGGAAAGAAAAGCTGGAGTTTTCTTTTAAGTGAAAAGTAAACGAGTATGAAACCTTAAATTGGTTCTTAAAAGAGAATTGTTACACATTGATTTAGTCATTAAAAGATTTATTTTGATTTCAATTTAGTCCAAAGATTAGCCTCCACGAAGAAATCATTGATTGTCATCTGGTATTTGATGTTATGTGATGCTATATCATATTATGTAATGATATCTACGCTGGATCAAAAAAAAAAAAAAATTATGTGATGATACGAGCTATATCTACTGAAATTAATTTCAAATTGATTTTAAAAAGAGGTGCAGAATATCAAACATTAGTAACATTAAATTAGATTACGTGGCATATTACCACGTAATGAGACACATCAAACAATAGTTGGCATTTTTCTTTCCAGAGGATAGTATCTGGACTAAATTGAAATAAAAACTAATATTTCAATAACAAAATTGATATCACAAATATTTTGAAGACCAAATTAATGTCTCACAACTCTATTGATTATTAATATGATACTTTACTCAAAAATAAACTAACCAAGATATACACAAATATATAGTTGTTCATTTATATATGTACTTAAGTAAAATCCTTCTATACTTACACTGTTTGCAATAATTTGTATGCCCCATTAGTGATAATAATGATACTAATCCAAAGTAGTATTGTATTTTTTTTTTATTTTAACCAAACTACAAAGGGACAACCATGCTAAGGAAGATATGTCAAAAGAAGGAGAAACACGTGTGGTCTGTTCAGATAATAAATAAACTTTTGCAGCAAGTTTCCATGTATGAGTACGAAGACAATGCCAGCAAACCTCAATCATTAGACTTAATAGATAAAGCAGCTCATGATCAAGCAATATTTTCTTATGATGCCAGTGAAGGGGAAATTGTTACTTTGGATAATGACACCAGAGAGGATCAACCTCCCAACAACAAAGGAGAGGCCCATCAACAAGACAAGGGTAACTATAAGAACTTGTTTTCTTGAGCTGAAAATTTGAAATGTAGGTTCAGTTCAATATATTGATTAGAGTACTTCAGGTCCTTCAATGCCTCTGTTTTATTAGTCAGTCATGATAATTAGATTAGTACTAGTAGTTAGGATTTGTAGTTTTTTTGAGTGTGCCTGTTACTTTTCTGTGTAGGAGATACGAAAAATAAAGAGTCTAAAATGGTGATGAAGATGGAGACACCGATATTAATAGCAGCAAAGAACGGGATAACAGAAATGGTGGATAAAATTTTGGAACTGTTTCCAGTAGCTGTCCATGATATGGATGCTAACAAGAAGAACATAGTGCTATTGGCTGTAGAGAACAGGCAACCCCACTTGTATGCGCACTTGCTCAAGAAAACGATAGCCCAAAAGGAAAGTCTATTCATGCAAGTGGATAACGAAGAAAACAGTGCCTTGCACTTGGCAGCCAAGCTAGGAGACGGTAAGCCTCGGTTCATTCCTGGAGATGCACTACAAATGCGCTGGGAAATCAAGTGGTATCATGTAAGTTTATAAATGACATAGCATGTATAGTTTCCATTTTGGTACTCCAAAACTATATATAGTTTGGACAGAAGTTATAATTTGCGCAAAAGCTGCAACCAAAACCATGGCTTTGGGTTTCCAAATGGGAAACTAAGGACCGTTTGTTTTGAATTTTCAGGTTTTAGTTTTCATTTTCAATTTTTCAGTTTTTCAGAATTTATGAAGGAAGGAAAGATTGAAAATTCTGGAAGCTATAGATTAACGTGCATATCTCAACTTGAATTTTAGTTTCAGATCATAACTTAGCCAAAAAAAAAAAGGTTACATTTCTATCGGATAAAAACATTGTGAACACCCGGTTTTTGTCCGGCCCATTAGATAAAGTCCAAAATTTGCATATTTCATTTATAATTATTTCATCGTTTTCTTTTGAGAAACATGTGAAAAAAGTTTTTGTTCGTTTATTCCCAAAAATTAAAACAAAAAAAAAAGTTCAGTTCATTGCATTTTTATGTTTTTGTCCATTAGCGCTTGACCAGTATGTTTTTCGATTACAAACCCAAGTTCAAGTTTTCTACATTGCTGTCCAAATAAAAAAAAGGAGAAAACGTGGGGAGCCATGCTTTGGGCATTCCCATGTCACCCGCCATATCTGCACACCCACAAACAAAGCCACGAAGGAACGCATAAAGTGATGGGCAAGCAGCATGTCAATTGCAATTAAAAATCACAAGTGGAATGATCACCACCGGCGTGGGAGCAATTGCGGTTAGGATTCCGCACTGAAGGCATGGGCTTAGCATGGGAATTTGGATTAATTAACTAGAGCAAACTCAGGATAAAAGAGAACCAATAGCAACAATGAAGGGGGTTAGGAGGTATCAGCAAGTTTTCAGGCACATCCATTCAAACACTCACATGCACTGAGCATCAGATATCAAAATCCCTCTCAAACAGAGAGAACAATAACCAAACAAAATCAGCGGCATTTTAGCTAAATTTCAAGCAGAGCCAACAGAAACAAGGAGGAATCAATAGCAATACAGCAATTACAACAGAGACAGGTAGATACATATACCGGCTACCAAAGACGTAAATTTGAAAAAAAAAAATCAAAAAGAAGGAAAGAGGGAGGAGGCCGCGCCACCACCATAGCCGCGGCCTCTGTTTACTCATCCATCATCATCCCCACCAAGCAGCGCCGCTTCGCTCTTTCCGGTCATGAGGCCCCGGCGCCTACCACCATCATCTCTCAACCTCATCCATCATCAACCCGCTAACCATCATCACCACCACACCCCTCTTTCATCTCATCCCCTCAAATCCACCACCTCCATGAACCCATGACAACCATTCTCTCAACCTCCTTCCATCAAAGACCATAACCACCGAACCACCTCCGGCTGAAGCCACGAAGGCGGCACGGTCTGCAACTCGCCGCCCGAACCCATGGCCCCAAGCGCGAGTGGTCCCGCTTCCTACTCCAGGCAGCAGACGCGATCTCGCCGCGCCTCGTCCCTTCCTTCGCGAGCGGTCGCCGTTGGGTTCTTCCACCGCCCTCCTCACCTAAACGCCCACGACCTCTCCACTTTCTTGGTTCCTCCCTCATGTTCTCTCTCTTTCTCTCCATTTCATCCCCCTATACCCCTTTCACCCTCTGTGTCTTTTTTCTTTCCTCTTTGTGTTAGTGCGTGTGGGTGAGGGAGTGCGTGTGAGTGGCTGTGAGGGAGTGTCAATTAGTGAGTGTGTGCGTGTGTATAATCCGTGTGTGAGAGTGTTAGTGGTGCGCGTGTGTAAGTAGGTGCATTGTGTGTATGTGCGTGTGTGCTGGAGTGAGTGCGCATGAGAGGGAGAGAGTAGATTGTGAGTGAGTGTGCGTTATTTGAGCTTGAATGTTAGAATAAGTTTGTTGAATTACTTAGTTTAAAGTTTAAATTTTAGTCTTTTTTTGTTAACATTTGAACTTGTTGTCTAGAATTTTGAGTTTAAAATAAAAAGGAGTTTGTTTTCTTGGAATAGAATTAAGTAATTTGGCTAAGAGTAATTTATTTATTTTTTTTACTTGATGTTTTAATGAGTTTTTTTTAAAAAAAAAAGATAAAAAAAATAAAAAATAATAAAAAGAGTGGTATTTAGGACCTTCAATTCACTTTTAGTTTAATTTCTATTCATCTTGGAACTAATTGAAATTAACTTATTTTATAAATATGTTTTTTTCTTTCAATAAAACAAATAAAATAAAAAAAAAATCTTTTCAAATGTTTATTTTTTATGTTTTGTTAAGTTGTAGGATTATGTTTATGTGTATTTTTTTATTTTTGTTTGGTTTGATTTAGTTACATTTGTGGGTTTTATTTAAATTAAATAAGTGATGGTGTTTACGAATTAGTTATTTTTAGTATTATTATTTTGTGCGTTTGATTGAAACATTTGTGTTTTTGTTTAATTGTTTTATATGTTTATGTGTTTTTGGTTAAATTAAGCATGTATGTTGTGAATTATTGTTTTAGTTTAATTATTTCATATGTTTTATTTAGCTAGCTATTTATGTTCATAATTTAATTCTGTTTTCGTTTGGTATTAATTATAGGTTTACGTGTTATTTAAGTTAATTATGTGATTGTGCTTATGATTGAATTTTACTTTTTAGTTATGTATATATTTTGCTCAAATCATTTGTATATTTATGTTTATGAATTAATCTTGTCAGTTTTTTTATTTTGTCTAAAAATTGAGAAATAAAACAAAAATATGTCTTTTCAATAATCAATTTTCTTTTCAAAAATCTTTTTTATATTTGTGCAATATTCGATAATAGTGATTGAATAGCAAATGTCATCTTCACTATTTTTGAATTATAAGAGTTCATTGAGTGGCTGTGGCTTGAATTAAATGTTGTGAAATGAATTTTTCTTTGATTTAATAAAACATTTTCTTTCTTTGTTTAAATCCTGATTTTATTTGATCCTTTCTTTAAATTAAAATGGACAATCCATAAATATGCGATGTTCAATAATGATGATTGAACGGCAAATGTCATCTTATTTATTATTGAGTCATGGGATTAATTGAATAACAGTGTTGCTTGAATCAATGCCAGTGGATTTCCAACTCAAGAAGAGTTGTTTTAACTGCACGATAATAACGATGATTGAGTATCGGATGTTACCTTCATTGTTATTTGAAATCATGAATTCGTTGAGTGGCGCAGGGTCAACTTGGATTCCGTGATACGGATTTTTGCGTATCTTGTTGCAAATTCTTTTCTTAATAATTAAAATCTATCAACACGTAATCATTTTTTACGTAACTACGTGACTTTGGAATTCCTATTGCACTGCAGGGATACGTAGGAGGCGCAATCCCCGCTGGCCAAAATTAAATTTTCATAAATTGTTCATTTGATTTGTAAATATTTTGCATAGTTTTCTTTATTTAAATAGGGATTTTGAAGAACTATTAATTAATTTGCAGATAATTCACTGGAAGTGCGTCAGCGGGTGTCTTAAGGATTGAAAGCGTGCGATTAAATTCATACCCTTCCCTACGCATAACCGACTCAACTCATAATCTGGTTTCAAAGATCATCTTTCGAAATAAATGCTTTTTCCAACGCTTTCCAATTTTAATAAAAACTTGGTGGCGGCTAATTAATTTTCAAAAAGAAATGAAAATTCTCTTTTCGTACTCCGTCACATCGCGATCCCTTTGGCAGATGCATCAATTTTAATAAACTTGGTGGCGACTCCATTAATTTTCAAAAACAAATGAAAATTCTCTTTTCAAAATTCGCCGTTCCCGTCGCAATCCCGGTTGCGACAAACATAGTTTGCAAATTCTAAAGCAGCAGCTGGCACACGCTTAGTGAATTTTTTTTTTTTTTGGTTTTTTCAAAAAAAGAAAAGAAAAGAAACTCGAGTCATTTATGTACGAAAAATGATGGTCTCATACCATCCTTTTCTATTCGAATTCCACACTTCTTAATTAGTTACGAGTTTGATATGCTTATGTTAACAATTCTCTATTATCATTGCATTTATCATAACTCAGACGTGAGTAACTACAAATTTGTGTCTGCAGTTTGTTAAAGAATCGATGCCACCGTATTTCTTTCGTCCTTACAACAAATACTACCAAACCCCTGGAGATATGTTCACAGAAACACACAAAGCTCTAGTCAATAGTGACCGGGAGTGGCTAAAAAGAACCTCTGAGTCTTGCTCCGTGGTGGCAGCGCTGATTGTCACTGTGGCCTTTGCCACTTTCACCACCGTCCCAGGTGGTGTACACGAAGCAACTGGAATCCCAACCCTTGAAGACACGTCAGCATTCAAGGTTTTCGCCATCTCATCACTCATTGCTCTTTGTTGCTCTGTCACTGCCGTGGTGTTGTTCCTATCTCTACTTTCATCTCGGTATCAAGAGCATGATTTTGGTATGAATCTTCCGAGGAAGCTTATATTCGGTTTGACATTCTTGTTCATGTCCATCAGCTCCATGCTGGTTTCTTTCTGTGCGGGTCATTTCCTTGTGCTTAGGAACAAATTCAAGTCTGCTGCAGTTCCTTTATATGTTGTGGCATGCCTGCCAGTGACCCTTTTTGCCTTTGCTCAGTTTCCGCTATATCTCGATCTTATATCGGCCACATACAAGAGAGTACCACAGCGTAGCTTCCAAGCCCAAGCCATCAATTGAGTTTGAAAAATTCTTGGATGCACCTAAATATAACACAGTTTTTAAATACACTTACAAAGAAAATGGATTGGGCGGAGGACAATAGGGGCTCAGGGGCAGCTGCCCCCCAAAGTCTTTTTATTTTTATTACTATATATTAACATATACATGTTGTTCCTAGCAACGTATTGCAAAATTGTTTATGATTATTGTAACTTGTTACAAATTTAGTTTTTTTATAATTCCAATATCATCCATATCAAACCACCAAGAAAATTGGAAGACTAGATGCGAAGGCATACTCGAATATTCATAGGAACTGACTGATATTTGGATATGTGATTATTAATCTTCCAAGTTAATATGCATCATTGGCTTTCTCTTTTCTGATAATGGGATCTCAGGAAAAAAGGTATACTTATAAAATTGCTTGCGGAAGAACAAAATATGCATGGGTGAAATCATAATTTTAAAAATCTTAAAAACATATTTTAACAATTCCTCATTAACACAAACTCCAAGATATAGCTGTACACCAATAATAGGACAGTGTCAATCCCTTTCCTCCTTATGCTTTCCATAGCCAACTGCTCATCACTATTCACCCGATCAGAAAGCTTACTCCGCCACCACCACCCATGGAATTACCGTCGTCCTTGCCCGTTGTCCGTGGCGGTGCCATGTTGCAGGGGAAGAGAACTACTTCATAAAAGGCCATGATGCTGCTCAATCGTCCAAATATTAAGAAAGCTTGTTACATGGAATTTGAAACGTTCTCTTCAAGATTAAATATGAAGCCTCGCTAATGTTAAGTGCCAGGGGAAGATTGTTGCGATCTGAGGGTGTGAAAATATAATGGCAAGAGAACTTTATGACTGCAACGAAGTATTACACAAAAATCTAAAATACTTCGTTAAGGAAATCGAACAAGAAACATATGAATCAAGAGCAAAAATATTGAAACTAATACAAGTTCAACTATGGAATAACTATGGCAGAAATCAGATAAAATCTTGCACCATCGACCTCTTGAATGCACCTGTGAACAACAAGAGATTGGAGTCAAGACTTGAGAGAATAGAGGGAGAAAGAGACAAGATGAGAGTGAGGACGTGAATGTACCAACCAGATATATAACCGTCTCTGTATTGTTGCTCCCTTTATATACTAAGCTACAAAGTCTCTTAGGCTTAGTTTGCGAGCTGGGCTTTGGGGGGTAAGGAAAGGGAGGGGAAGACAATGGGGGAATAATCTGTGTTTGTGAGTTTTAAAAGTGATGGAAGAAGGAGTTTGAAAGATTTTTAAAATCCTCCAATATCCTCTATTCACCCTCATTTCAAGTTCTTCCATTTTGAGGGGTTTTTAGCAGATATAATTTGAAAATACCATTTTACCCTTATTAATTTTTTTCAATCTCAGAAACACCACACCACATCCACGCTTCCATTCCAATCAGTCTCTCTGCCACACCCTAATCCCAAATTTCTTCGAACCCTAATCTCTCATTCTTCCATTCGATTCCTTCGATTCTATTGAATGAATTGGCGAGGACGAACCGATTCCATCGCCAAGCACGAATCGGCGAGGACGAATCAATGAGGACGAATCTCCATGCTTCTTCAACGCTATTGATTTCGCCATTTCAAGGTTAGCATCTTTGTTTCTTTGCATTTCTTCACCATCGCTTACATCGTCAACTTCTATGTTTTGGATCGTGGCTTTTAAACGGTATTTCTGACTCTGCTTCTTCTCCTTTGCCTACAGATCGTGTACTGAGAGCCATTATCATCAGTTTCAAGAGCGTGACTTCACTGCCTCCCTCTTCCCATACTCTGAACACTGGAGAAAACAATACGGTAACCCTTTTGTTCTTTTTGATTCTTCTTCTTTGTTGCAGAAACATCATTTTTGCAATCATGAATTTAAAGCTATATGTTGTTAACTTTAGCCGAAAGCCTATCTGATTAGCGCATGCCTAACTTTGCAACTGTGTTGAAGTACTCTTTTTTAGAAGACTTGCAAGTGCTCTGCTGATGTTTTGTTTTGTCGTATGATTTTGACTAAGAAAATTCTGTTGTCTTTGTTGTTGTTGTTGTTGTTTAGGATGTTAATCAGAGTTTGCAGACACACTCCTTGTTGATTCAAAGGCTTTCTCAAGAGGAGGAGTTAGAGGTTGGTAAGATAACTTGGGAGGTTCTTCTGTTTCCTAAATATTATTCATCACTTATATATCATATTTAGTATGCATTTGAGAACTGAAAGTAACCAAATAAGTAGCTGGTTATGTTTTTATGTTCTTGTGGAGTTACTGTATTATGGCAAAATTGCGGTATGTGCATATGGGTCCTTTTTCTTTAGGTGATTTCAGTACTACTTGCTATCATATGCATGTTGGAATTAAATTGGGGAATAAGGCTTAGCGCTGCATCACATTCATTGGTGTAACTTGTCCTGTTTTGTTGTTTCACCTAAACATCTATTGGGCCAGTTAGAGAAGTGAGTTGAAAAATCAAACCTCCTTTAATTTGCCATTGACATATATGTTCAAGATAGCTTGTTGCAGAAGGCAAAACATACATCCACACAACCATACTGTACACTAATTTTCCTTGTCAGACTTCATTAAAAACAAACAAAAAACTATTATGAGTTCGAGGAAGTTGGGAACACATATGGTTGTCTAAGACGTATAGCCAAATTTGGGTTGGCTTCACAGCATCATTGATCGTGACTTAAAAAAAAAAGTCAGTCAATTGAAAGATCATAATTTTGACACTTTTTGTACACAACAAATGGCTGTGCATGATATGTGGCTAGTTTAGTTTGCTATAAAAAGTTGAAACTGTTTCATGGTAGCAAAAGGAGATAGCAAGTCCACGTATCACTATGGAATAAGTACTGCAGTGGAATTGTGAGTCAGGCATCTAAATTGCTTTCATTAGGTAAAGCAACACAAATTATTTAGACAAATTATTTTACACTATAAACCCCTTTTTCTCCTTGAAAAAAATCTAATCTCACAAACATAAACATATCTTTAAGTGGTTGTTCCCAGTGCAATTGAATAATGAGTATATGACACTAATTCCCTCTTTAAAGAAGATTTTACCTAATTGCTGTTCGTAGTCTAAAACTCACAAGACTCAAAGACACCCAAAATAAGACTCAACTATTTTTTTCTTGTAAAGTTTGTTAAAGCTTTTATTTTTACCCCTCTAATAAGTGAGATACACCAAGCCTCACATAAACCTAAACTGGACTAGGTCCGGATGTATGTAGGAAATTGATTTGCATATTAATTTTTGTACGGTTTGTTTTTCCCAATTCCACTGGGAAACAAAATTAAATATGCTGATCACAGCTAGCTAGCTACCTTGCATCTAATGAACCTTCCAAGCTTCAACCTGATTTCTCACCGATTTTTTGTTTTTGGTTTTTGAAAAAAAAAAACAAATAATAACTGAAGATATATGTTGTTTTAAGTTCACACATTAGTTGCATGACAATTGCTCGTATATATCAAATTTTCAAATCTTCCTCACTTGATTCGACGCTCAGTTCAGTTTCTTCGAAGAAGAGATTAGATTCAAATTTTACATGAATAAAAAAAATTAATACTAATACATAAAGTATAAGAACCACCTAGAAGTTTAGACTTTTTGTATGTTTGGGCCATATGCATGTGAACATGTTAAAGCTATAGCCGTGCAATTTATAAGGTTTCTTTCTTTATTTCTTAGAATAATAATCACCATACCTGAAAAAAGATGGGTGGTGAGTGATTTCAGTGGGACCAAGATAAACCACATTTCAGTAGCATCGTGTAGTTTTTTAGAGAAGGTAAACAACAATCTGATACCATGGTTCTGGGTTGTGACTACACTTGCATTAGTATATTCATGCTTTTGTACCTATCATTATGACAATGAGAGCTATTTGAGTACCTATCCCATTCCAAATTGAATTATTTTATCACCTGCCTTCCAGATTGAGAGTAAAGTTTAGAGCTACTTTTCAACTGATCTCATGCATGTGGTCATGTGGTTTGATTAAGTGTTTGCATATACATTCTTTTGGTTCAAACAGCTTCTGTATTTATGTGTAGTACTACCCCCTTAATTATCCAATTGAGATGTAATTGGTGCCATAATGTTGTGTCTTCATATCACTTTTCTGCATAATGTAAAGTATCACATTATAATGCAACGTACATGTATATATAAAATCTGATACTTTTTATCATGTCATTACCTGTATATAGATGGATGAGCAAGGAGGAAACATGAACCTTACATTGTTAAGTTGGAGACAGAAACATAGGATGATTATTGTCCAAGTTGTTTTTCTTGTAGTTTATTATTACATAATTAGAAAACGTTCTCAACATAGGATGATTGAGCGTACTCTAACATTAGAGAAGGAGAGGGTACGAGCAAAAATAATGAAACAAATTGCTAGTAGTGAAGGTCGTAAGATAATAAGAATGGGTCCCAAAGCTTTTTTAGACTTGTGTGATATCTTAAAACGAGAAGGTGGTCTCCAACCAACACAACGGGTAACCTTAGAGGAACAAGTTGCCAAAACACTCTACATTCTAACACATAATGTTAGAAATCGAGAGGTCCAATTCTGGTTTCGACGCCCTGGGGAATCCACTAGTCGTCATCTTCATCGTATGCTTCGATCAATAGTTGAGCTAGAAGATAAATATCTCACACAACCTGATGACTCGCAAATTCCTATGGAAATTTTGAGGAGCAACCGGTTTAACCCATTCTTTAAGGTAAATTTGTTTTAATTCATAATTCAAAAACATTTTAAAAGAAATTATATTAATAAAAAAAATTCTATGCTAGGATTGTGTTGGGGCAATTGACTGTACACATGTTCATGTAAAAGTGCCATCAGCTGAAGCTTCAAAGTATCGAGGCAGGAAAGATTTCCCAACACAAAATGTGTTGGTTGCATGCTCCTTTAACCTTAAATTTAGTTATGTTCTACCTGGATGGGAGGGCACTGCATCTGACTCAAGGATACTGAAAAATGCATTACATAGAACAGACAATCTTAGAATACCTAGAGGTAATTAATATAATTGTTCTTCATTTTCCTTTTTGTTATATTAGATATATCGTAGTAATGGAATATCTCCCTTTTATTAGGTAAATACTATGTGCTTGACGCTGGATTCATGTTGAGAAAGGGATTAATTACACCCTATAGAACAACACGTTATCATTTAAAAGAATTCTCCCTTAGAAATCCACCTCGAACTCCTCACGAATTATTCAACCATCGGCATTCATCCTTGCGTAATGCCGTTGAAAGGGCATTTGGAGTTTTGAAAAAAAGATTTCCTATCATTGCAAGTGGAATTGAACCTACCTATGGAATCAAAACTCAGAATAGGATCACTGTTGCTTGTTGTATTTTGCACAATTACTTGATGATGGTAGATCCTGATGAAGATTTGGTTGCTGAGGTGGATGAAGAAATTAACAATCAAGTTGCACCTCATCAACATGTTCATGACCCAGTAGATGATGAGGATGAAGAACATACTCGTTTAGGGGAGAATTTTAGAAATTCTATAGCAGAAGCTATGTGGAGAGATTATACTAGCTGATTTCTTTTCCTTTTAGTATACTTATTTGAAAGTGAAATTTTTAGAGATTATACTAGCTGTTTCTACAAGATCTGTGTAATGTTCATGTCTTTCATTATCTATATTGTGTCAATGATTTCCACATCTATGAACACATGTAGAACCTCAAATTTATCTCACTGTTATTATGCTATCCATGTTGCTTTCACTTGAGCTTTGATTATGAAGTTAAATATTGTTAAATAATACTTTCTGTCGGAGTTGAGAAAGGTACTCGTTTTGTTTTGTGGCAAATAATACTTTCATTATCTATACTTGAAGGGCGAAGATTCCACGGTTGTGCTTGGAAGTTATAAAAAGTATTGCAGAGTAGGAACCTATTAAGCCATTTTCTGATGATGCTTTTTATTATTCTTCCGACTCTTAACTCTAGAAAGGATGTTGAAGTTTGTTTACTTTTTGGTCTTTGTGATCTGATAATTATGGAATGTAAGCATTGATATTGAATTATTGCCTCTTAAATCTAATATATTTCATTTGCCCCTGCTCAAACCCCATAATGGTGAGAGTCTTGAACGGTAAGCCGTGCTTTTACTTTCCTTATGAAAACATAAAGTTGAACTGCATGCATGTTATGTATAAACTACAGAATGTTTGATGAACAAATCCTTCTGGAAAGAAAAGGAGAAAGCAAGGAAAGGAAAAAAAAAATTAAAAAGGGTCAAAGTTGTACTCCCTTTTGTTCAGATTTGGGAAGCTGGAAAATTCCCTTATTCAGATTTGGAGCAAATTAATATAAGATGGACGGTTGATATTCTTTTCTAGAGCTTAATATTCTTTCTTTAAGATATTGACTATTTTAGATGTGTTTGTGCTGTTTTGACACATTCTTACCCATATTTCAATTGCCAACTCTCTCAATTACAGGTAATTATGTCTAAGTCAGAAAGAGAGACATGGACACAAGAGATGGATAATGCTCTTGTTGATGCTTTCCTAAATCAGCTAAACATGGGAAATAAAGTGGGTGGGAGTTTCACATCAAAAGCCTATGAAGCAATAACAAATGAACTACAAGAAAAATTTCAAAGACCTTTTGCAAAAGAAAAGGTGAAAAGTCGCTGGAAGCTAATCAAGAGAGGTTTCTCAAGATGTTATGACTTATTCAAAAATGGGCTTAGCGGGTTTGCTTGGGATCCAGTTACAAAACGTTGGTGTGCTGAACCCGAAGTATGGCAAAAGCTAATTGAGGTAATAATTATATTTAAATATCCTTCCTTGATGAATCTACTTGCTGAATTGTGATTTTCTCCTTGAAAGTTATTAATGCTTAGTATCTTTCTAAACTTGGAAGTTATTATTGTTGGTTTGATAGACTAAACCTGAAGCTGAAGAATGGATGAAAAAGCCCATCCCAAATTATGATAAGATGATGTTATTGTGTGGCGAAGATAGAGCTACTGGAGAGCATGCTGAGACTGCCAGGGAGATTAGAAACAAAAGGGCGGTGTCTGGTGAATCAGAGTCTCTTGAAACCAGTGAGTTCAATTTGGATAGCGTTCAAGACACTATTGGCAATGAAGTCACATCTCCAGAAGTTCCTGTATCTCGCAGCCAAGGGCCCAAAGGTAAAAGGCCTAGAACGTCTAGAGATGAAACTGAAGCTGAAGGGATAAAGATGGTTCTTCAAGATCTTGTTGGAGCTTTTAGGGAGAGCACTGCTGCATATGAAAGAGCTAAGCAGAAGGCTCCAATTCCAGAAAGTGAAGTCTGGAAGATGCTCGAAGATTTGCAAATTGAAGACCACTTGATTAACCGTGTATACATGTATCTTCTTGGTCATCCCGAGTGCATTAGAGGAGTAATCGGTTGTCCTCAGGACAAACGCAAGAGATTGTTATTTGAGATGGTGTTTGGTCCTAGTGGTCCTTCTTGATGTTACTTTTAAATGAATTCTATTTGTGAATTAATGATTTAGTATTTAGGTTGATTAAATACTTGATATTGTTGGAATATTTGAGTTTCAATTAATGGTTCAATTAATGGAATGTTGCTATTTTTTCCTTTTTGCAAATTGCTATTGTCTACTTAATTGATAGTTATATTTTTTATTTGTCCCTTTTTATAATTTTTTTTCTTGTAAATATTAATTTTTTGCATGGTATTATTATTTTTTTATAAATATGAATTTTTTAAAAAATTTTGATAGGCTTTTTTAAAATATTAATGAGAAAAATCATTTTTAGATATGAAAAATAAAAAGATATTTTTTAAAATGATCTATTGTGTGCAATAGAAAATTTTGAGGGAGAAGTAGTTTTTAAATTTTTCCCCAAAATAATTAATTATTAAAAAAATAAAATAATTAAATATATTATTAAGGGAGAAAAGTGTAAAAAAATTAATTTTATATTTTTTTAATCAGTAGAAATATGTATTTTTAACTAAAATAGTCAACTATATAAAAATAAAATACTTATATTATTTTATTGTAAAGAAGGGTAAAATTGTAAAACTAGATCATAAATCCCTCAATTCCCTTCTCTTTATATATTTTGCACTCCCAAACAAATGAAGGATCAATGCTCTAAACTCCTTCCTTCCCTTACCTTTCCTTCCCCTCCAATATCTTTCCCTCCCATCCCCTCTAAACTCCCAAACAAAGCCTTAGTTTCTTGCTAGGGAACTTCTGTCTACACCCTTTGCCTTTTTTTTGTTCATTGATTGCTTGTTCCATGTGGCTAACTGTCTCAACTAACTGGCTTTGTTTGTTATTCTGTTCCAACTCCTCTTCATGATTAGGTTGCATAACAATATCCCTCTCTTTGAATTCAACCTTGTCCTCAAGGTTGCAGTGTGGATAGCAGTTTTGAAAATCCTTATAATCCTCCCATGTAGCTTCTTCTTTAGATAAGCCCTCTAATTGTATCAGCACTTGAGCAATCTCTAAGTTTTAGAGTGTAGCTTCCTTTTAGCTAAGATGGCATAAGGTTGGAATATAGGTCCATTTTCCGCAATAAGCAATGGTAGAGGGTAATATTGGTTACATGAGTCCCCTGTAAAAGGTTTGAGCATGGTTATATGGAACACAAGGTGGATCCTTGCTGATTCTGGGAGTCAGAGCTTATATGCAACCTTGCCAATGCGTTGAATAACTGGAAAGCGACCAACATATCGCATACTAAGCTTCTGATTGCGATTTAATTTCACTGAGTATTGCTTATATGGTTGTAGTTTTACCAAGTCTAGATCACCCTCTTTGAATTCTTGATCTATCCTTCCTTTGTCTGCTTGATTCTTCATACGATTTTGTGCTTTTTTAAGAGTCAGTTTTGCCTTTTTCAGGATTTCATCCCTATCATGTAGTATGTCTTGTAGTGGCATAGGATCAGTAGGGTCCTTATTATATTTGGTAATAGTTGGTGGGGATCTGCCATACACTACTTCGAATAGGGTCAGTCCAGAACTTGAGTGCTTTGAATTGTTATACCAAAGTTTAGCCCATGACAATGCTTTGGACCATGACTTTGGTTGTTCAAATGTAAAACACCTGAGGAACATTTCCAGAACCTTGTTTACCACTTTGGATTAACCATCCGTTTATGGATGGTAAGTCGATGACATAGACAATGTGGTTCCTTGCAGCTTAAACAAATTCTACCAAAAAGAGCTAGTGAAAGCTTCATCTTTGTCATACACAATTAACTGAGGCATGCCATGAAGCTTCACTATATTATGGAAAAAAATTTCTGCAACTTGTTTAGCGGAGTAATCACTCTTCATAGCTAGGAAGTGTGCATATTTAGACAGCCGATCAACAACCACTAAAACCACAGTATAACCAAAAGAATTTGGCAAACTGGTAACAAAATCCATACTCACATCTTCCCATATATGGAATGGAATAGGTTGAGGCTGTAAAAGGCCAGCTGGTGATGAATTGAGGGATCTAGCCTTTTGGCAAGTAGCACAGGAGCTCACAAATTTCTGTATATCATGGTGCATACTTTTCCAGAAGAATTGACTCCCAATTCGAGCCTTAGTTCTTTTAATACCTGCATGTCCACCCACTGGTGAGGAATCAGATTCCTGCAATATTTGCTGGATCAATTGTTCATTTCTAGGGATCAACAACTAATCTCCTTTAAACCAAAGTCCTTCCCTACTGTGCAACTATTGCGATTCCTGACGATCAGTAATTGATGAGTTGGTTGCAGTTGATATACTTAGGTCAGCCTATTGAGAAGTTCTAATTTCTTTTAACAGCGATGGAATGGGTTGACTCTAAGCCATATGAAATGACCTGCTCAAAGAATCAGCAACTATATTGTCTTTGCCAGCCTTATATTCAATATGGAAGTCATAGCCTAAAAATTTGTGCAACCAAGCTTGTTGTTCTGGAGTTTGGAGAGATTGGTCTAGAAGGTATGTCAAACTTTGTTAGTCAATTCAAATGAGAAATTTGTTTCCTAACAAGTAATGTCTGAATTTAGCTAATGACTCAGTAATAGCATACAACTCCCTCACATAGGCTCCTTGTTTCTATAATTTATGAGATTTTTTTTTTAAGAAAAAGGCAATAGGGTGACCCCCTTGGCTTAATACTGATCCAATGCCCAGTCCTGAAGCATCTGTCTCTAAGATAAATTTCTGGCTAAAATCTAGTAGGGCAAGTACAGCACCTGAAGACACAGCTTCTTTTAGAGTCACAAAGGCTGTTTGTGCTGCAGCAGACCAATTAAAACTATCTTTCTTTAAAAGATCTGTCAAGGGTGCTGCAATAGTGGCATATTGCTTGATAAATCGTCTATAGTATCCCGTTAATCCTAAAAGGATCTCAATTGATTCACCAAAGTTAGGGTTTGCCAATCTAACACAGCTTGCACCTTATTCTTATCCATTGCAACTCCATTTGCCGAGATAATATGCCCCAAATATTCAATTTCTAGGACTCCAAAAGAGCATTTCGACATCTTAGCATGCAATTCATGCCGCTGTAATAGGTTCAGGACAATCTCCAAGTGCTGTAGATGTTCCTTCCCATGAGCACTATAAACTAAAATATCATCAAAAAAAAATCAATACAAACTTTCTTAACAACCCTTTAAACACTTGGTTCATAAGTGCTTGAGATGTAGCAGGTGCATTAGTTAGCCCAAAGGGCATAACTAACCACTCATACAACCCTTGATGAGTTTTGAAGGCAGTTTTAAATCGATCTTGTGGCTGTACCAGTATTTGATGATATCCTGATTGCAAATCAAGCTTTGAAAAAAATTTTGCACCACATAATTCATCAAGCAATTCATCAACAGTAGGCATGGGAAGCTTATCTTTAATGGTGATGGCATTAAGGGCTCTGTAATCTGAGCAGAATCTCCAAGTTCCGTCCTTCTTCTTAACCAAGATTATAGGTGAAGCAAAAGGGCTGTTACTGGGTTGTATAATACCATCTTGTAGCATCTCTTCTACCATCTTTTCTATTTGTGCCTTTTGACTATGTGGTTGTCTATATGGTCTGGATTTGACAGGTCTAGCTCCTTCAATTAATGGAATGGCATGACTATAAGCCCTTTCTGGTGGTAGACCTGAGGGTTTAGCAAAAACCTGATGGTAATTCTGAAGCAATGTAGCTAGTTCATGTTGCATATCATCAATAGGGGTGAACACAACCCGGCTCAGGTCAGTGGCCCGATCCGGACCGGGGCAATTCAGGTCGGGTTTGGCTCGGGGGATGAAAAAAGAGACAGGTCATGGAAAAAAATAAGGCAACACAGTGTTTTTTGTGACCCGGTCCAGGCTAAGTTGTGGGTCACCCGATCCGGCCTGGTCACATATATTCTATTGCTTTTCCCCTTAGTTGTCACTCACTCTTACTCTTTCACCAAAGAAAAAAGTCACTCTCACTTTTCGAACTGAGGACAACATACACACTGTCACACATTCACTTTTCCTTTGCTTCTTTGATGATCTGCTTGACGACTGCGAGGACTTTCTTCTCCATTCTCCAAGACTCCAAGCCTCCATGGAGCTGCGAGCGATGATGATGGTTGGATGCAAAGGTATGCAGCGGTTATGGAGTGGCGATGGTGTCGGTGGGCTGTGGCTGGAGCGCGCCTCACATGGTGGAGAAGGAGACCTGTGTAGCGATGTTCTCCAGGTTTCACGGCCTCGCCCATGGTGCGGATCATGGCGGTGCCCTTACGGATGCAACGAAGGGCCTCACCGAGGTTGCGGCAGCCACAGACGAAGGGGATGCGGAAGTTGTGCTTGTTGATGTGATTGTCCTCATCGGCAAGGGTGAGGACCTCGCTCTCGTCAATGTAGTCGATGCCTATGGCCTCAAGGATCTGGGCCTCGATAAAGTGCCCGATACTGGCCTTGGCCATCACGAGAACGGTCACAGCCTGCTTGATCCCCAAAGGGTCCACGCGGAACATGCGGCAATGAAATGCGAATAGCATCGAATACATAATGAACATAGCGATGAGCTTGATTTGAAACCCTATCGCCTTGATCACCAAACCCGCCACGATTTCGAGGAAACTCGAGGACGAGTCGCTAGGTTGACTCACCAAGCCAACGGAATTGCCACCTGCATCATCGTTCGCAGCTGTTGTAACTGTCGATTCCTCAGTTTTCTCATCTTTCGTCACGACGCTAGTGCATTGAGCTTGAGCTTTGTTCGAATCGAGTTTCTCGGAGGGATTTTCATCTTCTTTCGGAGTTCAACGAATTTTGTGATTTCAGAAGCTCGTTTTCTCGGCATTGCTGAAATCACTGCTCTCAGAAGCGAGGGAAGAATCGAAGGGTGAATGTTCCGGGCCCTTGCCATGGGAATGGCGACGGGCTTTCCGATGGTGGAGCATGGAAGCCGGAGATGGTGGTTGGGGATGTGAAATTCGAGGTTCGGGTGGAGCGGGATAAGGATCTGAAACGGTGGAAACAGAAGCAGAAGGTTCCAGTGAGTCATCCACGGCGGCGTTGAAGGAGGCACAGTGATCGATGGCGTCGAAGAAGACAGCATCATTTTCGTCCATATTGAAGGTGTTGGTGATGACGTTAAGAAAGCTTGGGCGGCCCTGTGGTGTCCAATAATTGTTTTTATTTTTATTTTGTTAGCTTAATATCTATATATATATGTAACGATTGTTGGCTGAAATAATTATCCGACGAAATTGTATTGAATAACCTTCCACGAATTTTTTACAGGGATAATCTTCCACGAATTTTTAAAATGTTGTTTTTGTCGAATGTAGTGGACCTATTTCAGATAGAAGAAAATTATATATTTATATGTAAAAATAATAGTATTACCATTTCTTTCTAGATTTTAAATCTTTAATAATATAAATTTGTTTTTGATGTATCGTCTTGATAATTTTATTTCATACCTATCTAATAATATATTGTTTCCTACCAAAAATAATAACAACAACGTATTGTTCTACCTATGAGTAAGCAAACATTAGAAGATGCCAGATTAATAGAGAAGGACACACAAACTACTTTGTGCTGATTTCTACTTTACCAAGCTCTTCAGCTCTACCAATCACTACATCTAAACTTTACTGAGCTCTTCAGCTCTAGCAATCACTACATATATCTTTCTTGAGAAATGATACGTGTACACCTCAGTTGTGCACACCTACAGTTTCATCGTAGTCCAAGTGAAGAAGATGACAAAATAGTGGTAGTTGGCGTACATGGATAGAGAAAATTAGGAGAGAGATCATCACCACTCCCCCCATTTACACTATCCTCTCACAAGTCACCGCAATAGCACAAATCCTTCTTCTTCACTGATTCCACGACGTTTGAAACAACACACGACGACCACGGTTTGTATTGATTTTATAGTTTAAAATGTTTGAGTCTAAGTCTTGATTCAATTTTCTAATTTTCTTTCAACTAACGTAAATTGACGTGGCCTGCTCTATTGCTCCTCAAGCCTACATGTATGTGATGCATTGTATTATTTTTTTAAAAAAAATCTTTGTCTATTGAGTATTCTGAGGTGCTTGTGGTCCGTAGATTTGGAACAATTGTAGTTATAATGTTTATTTATAATTTTATATAGGATTCTGAATGAGTTTTTAATTGAAAGAGTTTTTTTTTTTTCTGTTGTTGGAATTGAGATCATTCAACTTATATTTTATTCACTAACTTATAATTTGTTAGCAGCAGTTTAGAGCTTTTCAGCATAGGCTTATAAATTTTTTTAACTAGTTTTTATATTTTCAACTTTGATTTACAAGTTTTTTGTATTTAATTTACAAGTTTTAAGCACGAGTTTTTAAGTTTTCTGCACTTAGTTTACGAGCTTTCAATAATAAATTTATTATGTAATATTAATTACTAACCCATCTTCTCCCCTCTGTGATTAGTTATTAACTTTTATCTTCTTTTTCCCTCTTATAATTAAATTAACAACTTTATCTTATATTCTTTCTATGGTTCAATTGCATATTGTAATTCTCTAAGTCTTCTTCTTCTATTTTTTTAAACTTGTTATTTGTGGCAAAATAGTGGGATAGCTATCTAGAATCTGAACTCAAGAAGATGTAAATTCTGGCATATAGGTTTGTCACAATTATTTGATTGATTATATTGCATCTGAACTTCGGAGAAATTATAAAGTGGGGATGTTTTGGCCGTTTGGGATCGCCGCACGCTTGAAAAAGTGTTGGCGTGACTGTGAAAGTTGCAATCTTGTGTAGTATAATAATAATAATAATAATAACTTCTAAACCAAAATACAATTTTTAAACCCATATAAAAACTTGTAAACCAGTGAAGAAAAACTATAAACCAATGTTGAAAATATATAAACTAATTGTAAAAAACTTATAAATTTATGCTAAAAACTCATACACTAAGTACAAAATTGGTAAACTTGGTACTGAAAACTTGTAAATGAATTGGAAAATATTTGAAAACTCATACTAAAAACTTGTAAACCAAGTAATAAAAATTTGTAAACTTAGTATTAAAAACTTATAAACCAAGTACAGAAAACTTGAAAATCTTTGCTTAAAACTTATAAACCAAAGCTAAAAACTTATAAATCAATTAAACAAACTTATGCTAAAAAAATCTAAAATGCTGTTAACAAGTTGTAAGTTGGTTAATAAAACATGAGTTCAATGACCTCAATTCCAACAACAAGATAAAAAATTCTTTCAATTAAAAACTCATTCAAAATCCTATATAAATAGACATTGCAATCACAATCATTTCAAATTTACCAACCATAAGCACCTTAGAATACTCAATAAACAAAGACTTTTTTTTTTAGATAAATTCATACATATCATCACACATGTAGGCGTGAGGAGCAATGGAGCATGACATGCATGTCTATTTACCTCAGTTGAAAGAAAATCAGAAAATTGAATCAAAACTCATACTCAAACATTTTAAACTTTTAAACCAATACAACCACTGTCATTGTGTGTTGTTTCAAGCAGCGGAGAAATCGATGAAGAAGAAGGATTGATGCTATTGCTATGACTTGTGAGTGTATACTGCAAGTAGGGGAGTGGCAATATTCTCTCTTATACTTTTCTGTCTTTATTTACACCAACTACCACTATTTTATCTTCTTTTTCACTTGTAACTACGGTGAAATCGAAGGTATGTACAAATAAAGTGCACACATATCATTCCTCATCAATATAGATACTTAGATAGAGAAGAATTGGGAACAATTCCCTTGATAAACAATGTGCTCACCTACATATATAAGATTTGACTTGCGATCACTTTGCTCCCCATATTGTCCAAAAATTTGACAATTTGCTCTCTTATGGTTTCTTCTGTTAACGTATGCCTTTTCCCAACTTTCCCCTGTTGATTTTCAGGGGGTAAAACAAGGTACATCAGAGTTAACCAAAACAAAATAAGTGTTGGTTCTTTAAAACAATTTTATAAATGATTAAGAAACTTGCGCAAAGAACCTCATTTATTAATTTTATTCAATTGGCTAAAAACAAAGAAAAATAAATAAACATCTGATATCATTAAGCTAAAAGAGGATAAACAAGTTTGATTGCGTCAAAAAATAAATAAACAAGCTTGATTGATTTCCGGCTATTATAAAGTACGGTGCATTATTTTTATTTTAAGACCGAATACTCAAATAGATCTCTCAAGTTTGTATTGGGGGATAAATTAGTCCCTCATATTTTAAAAGTTTTAAATTAATCCCTCACATTTTAAAAAAAATGGATAAATTAGTCCTTTGTATAGTTAAAAAATGGACAAATTGGTCCCTTCGTACACTGTATGAAACTATACGAAGGACCAATTTATTTTCTTTTTTAAAATATGAGGGACCAATTTGGGATCTTTAAAATGTGAGAGATTAACTTGTCCTCCAATACAAACCAGAGAAACCTGTTTGGATATTTAATCTTGTTTTAAAATATGCGCAATCACATTTATGTGTTAGTCCTTTTTTTATTTTCTGGTTGAACATTAGGTATTTATCACATGGACATGAGTTTTATTTTTGGTTATAAGACTCTCTCTATACACATCATCAGAAATCAAACTCATGACTAAATACTTAAATAACTTAGCTAGCTACCATTTGTGCTAGGCCATGAGGTCACATTTAAGAGTTAGCTAGTAAAAATGGTTTTAAATTATAGCATATGCCTTCTTTTTAAAGATTACATGTTTAAATATGTTTTTAGTCTTTATGAATATAAGTAATTTTGATTTTATTCCTTCTAAAATATTTTCTTATGTTTTGATCTCTCTCTCTCTCTCTCTTTCTAACATTTTGATTTTAGTCTCTTTATGTTAGTCCATTGGGTAAGTGACTACTTTTAACCAAAAAAAAAATTCTTAAATATTGTTATAGAAACCAAAATTTAAAGTAACATAGACGAAAATCAAATCATTTAATAAAAAGAGACCAAAAATAAGAAAAAAAATTATACATATTAAAATTAAAATGAGCTATATATATATATAAGGACTAAAAATTTATATTTAAGTTAAAATTAAGGTTTTTCTTTCGATACCCATTAAGTCTTAGTATCCTTTTATTTTCAACGATTATAATTAAATATTTAATTTTTTTTATATTTTAATAAATTGGGTTAGTAAGACAGGTGCCACATTTTTAATTACAAATAACTAATTAAAAGATATCAGTATCCTTGGATTTTATAATACCAGAAAAACCCTCTAAAATTAAAACTAGAAAACACAGCAAGTTTTTTTTTGTGTCAAAGAGCAAGTGCTTTATTATGTGCTAGTGAAGGGAAAAATAAAAATAAAAAAGCCTGTCCCGTACAATGTAACAAGCCCATGCAATGCACAAACAAAAAGAAAAGAAAAATATTCTGTGTGCAATATAAACCTACAATATATTTATACTATGTATAATTAAGAAGATAAATTAAATAACATTATCATGCAATTATTTTTCATTTCTCCTGAGTGTCATAATTTTATTTGTCTTCTTATATATAATATAAGAATGTTTTAGGTTTGTATTGTACACAAAATAATTTTCAAAGGAAAGAGCAATCGATCTTATTTGGATTTTTTTTTATGTGAGTCTAATTTGGAGTTTTTTTTTCCGTCAAGTAATTTGGAGTTAGAACCTTTTATATGTGTCAAGTCGTCGTTTTCTACTTGCCGTTTAACACGTTAAAGAGATATAATCCATGACTTTGCTTGGAGTGGAAGCTCAGCACCCATACCAAAAGCATCTATCCCGTATGCGCACCACATTCATATCTTCATAATCAATTTTTTCTTTTTAATATTAATAATCAGATGTTGGTTCAATTATAAAGGTTCGAAATTCTTAAGTATGGGGTAAGAGTCAACGTATAAAAAAATTCCTATTGAAATTAGTCTCTCTCAAAATATTAATTATATCACGAAAGATTAAATTAATCTCTTACTTATACTGGGAATACTTTAGAATATATATATTCAGCTTTTTACCATTTTTCCCCTAAGTTATATCAAATCCAAATGAAAGATGAAATTTAATTTGTATCGAAAATGTGAATTTATTTTGGACTTACTGAGAGAAACATAGATCCAAAGTTAATTTGATGAAAAAAGAAAAGATTATGGACCCACCATTTTTATATTCATCTCTCTTCTTGTAAGTTCCAGTTAAGTTTACATTTTGAGTACATGTATTGTTCCTCAATCGAAGTCTGTCTTCATCTCCGATAAAGCCAGAGGCCCAGGGAAAATTCAGCATCTCTCTTTTAATTCGGCTTTGGAACTTTTGCTGTCTGCCCTTTTACTTTCCTACCTAACAACAACACAGGAGAGGCTTCAATCACAGCTTACCGGTTTGATGATCCAAAATGGGAACAATATATATCTATCTTCCTCTCTACACTTTGTGGTGGAATAACTTACTATTGAAGCAAAAAGAGGGGGAAAAAGTGACAACAAGAAGAATATCCGTACACACAGATTTATATCAAAGAGTGAGACACTTAACCGGATTTGGCATTAAATTAACTAAGATCAGTAGGTCACTATAAAACGTGGTTCTGTATGCACATATTCAGCAAAATTCGAGGGATCAGTTATGGAAGCTGTAGAGAGGGTACAGATGAGTGAGGACATGGAAGGCACTAAGAAGCATCTGTTCCAAATGTGCATGAAAGGCAAATGGGACGAAGTGGTTGACAAATACAAGGAGGACAAGAGTGTTCACATGACCAGAATAACGAAGTCAAGGGACACAGTATTACAAGTGGCAGTCACTGATGGGCAAGAGGAAGTGGTGTCAAAACTCGTGAAACTAATGGAGCAAGAAAATAGCAAAGAAGCTTTGAGGATTCAGAATGAGAGAAAGAACACGGCCTTGCATTTTGCGGCTTCAATGGGGACCATGAAAATGATTGAGGACATTGGTATGGCTGATCCTTCGGTGGTGAGTTTCCGTAACCTTGATGGCGAGACACCTCTCTTCTTGGCCGCTTTCCATGGGCGGAAAGATGCTTTCATGACCCTTCATCACATCTGCCACAGCCACAATATGGAAACAGGAGCTCCTGTTAACTATGCAAATTGTAGAAGAGCTGATGGTGACACGATTCTTCACTGTGCAATTGCCGGAGATAATTTTGGTAAGCACTGAACACTAAACAATACTATTATTTTAAAAAATTTAATTTATATTCACAGTGTATTATTATATTATTAAAGGTGGTTGAGTTTTAAATTTATTATTTAAAAAATTATACACATGAGATGATTTGATTAAATGATAATGTAAAGATAATTTATACTATCAATACATAAAATTAAACTCCGTTTAAAAATGTGTAGTCATTTTTTTCAAGTTACCGAAATTTTACACCTACAGTGTTTGGTTCGGAAGTAAAGCTAAATTAGGGGAAATTTTTAATTAATGAATTCTATATATAAAATTACACATAAAATTTATCAATGAAAAATTTTCCTTCACTGAAAGATGTATATAAATTTTCACCTCATTTTGCCTTCCCACCAAATACATTTAATGGTGGTCCGTAAATGTCTATTATCCGTATATTTCTCTAAGCTAAAAGCATTAGCCGTTTATCTGTGTTTTTAAGTTAAAATATAATGAGTCATTGCACGTTAATTGGTTTTGAGTTTAATCTGCGCATGAAAAAAAGTTTGTAGATTTTATTTATGAATAATTGCATATGCATAGGTTGATTTGAAAACCTATTGTGTACATGTATAGGTAAACTATTAATTGTTCATGAAAACAATTTTTTGCACAGCAAATATAAAGAAATTTGAGCACTTATTTATATGTGACTTTTACGAATTAACTGTTAGTTAGTTTGGACAGATATTTTAATTCACTGCTTCAAAAGCGCATTACAACCAGGTTTTAGTTTTAAAAAATGACGTAGTAGTGGAAACGACTAATTTTTTTAAGAGGTTAATTCTAGCTGATTCAAAATTTATAAACATAAAATTTTCATGGTTTAGATTTTCAATCTAACAAATAATTGAACTCTGTGATTTATCAGTGTATACATCGATATTCAGATATACAAATTGGTGTCTAAAATATATAGGTTCAAAAATAAATCTCTCTTAAAATAAGGTTAAAAGATTAAAGGAGAAACTGCAATGAGGTATATCTTTATCTAAATGAATTTGCCTGTATCTATGTATGTATAATTGAGTTATTTGTATAATTTGTTTGATAGATTTGGCATTCCAAATAATTCACTTATATGGAGATCTTGTAAATTGGGTGAACGAAAGCGGGGCCACTCCTCTCCATCTTCTAGCGAGTAAGCCTTCAGCTTTCAGAAGCGGCAGCCATCTTGGACGATTTGAAACATTTCTTTATTACGGTAAGTGTTGGGGCGGGTGTGTGTGTATATATATATACTCAAAAGTTAGACCCACTTTATTTCGAGACTAATTCTCCAAGTCCTGATGGGACTAAGAAACTGTCTTTATGATATAAATGTTTAACTTATAGATTTTGTTTTAATATTTTTACAATATCTACCATATAAAATAGCTTAACTTTAACCTTTTTTTATATGATGGTAATGGGGTTATAAACTATCCAAATCTATCACCATTAGTTAATTCATAGCTAAGGACTTAATAATATTTAGCAAAATACCCCATAATAATATTTCACACACATGTATATACACTCTCTCTCTCTCTCTTTTAAATTTAACTTCATTGTTTTTTCTCTTTTGTTTCTCTTCCATCTGATATGACTTTGTTATTCTTTTAAGGTATATTGGTTGAGGAACTCAAAGCAGAACTCAATTATTTTCATCAACATAAAGCGACAGACAAAGACAAAAACAATTATCCAATAAATTACCAGACATGCGCGGAGCTTACAAGGGTGATGAAGAATGCAGCTTTAGTCGGTATGTAAAACAAATCCACTCTTTATCCAACAAAAAAAATGACTCAACTCTTTTTTACAGTCGCAGTGTCGCATTTAGAAGAACATGAATGTATTCCCTTTTTTTTGTGTGAATTTTTTTTCTTGAATAATATGTAAGTTTAGTTTTGATATATTATTGGTGCAGACATTTTATGATTTTAAGAGTTTAATTTTGATACATTGACACATACTATCACCACATTACTTCAAAAATCATATGCATAGGAGAATTTGAATAGATGATAGTATAACAAATTTTCACATTGTAAATGTATTTAAATTAATTAATTAATTAATTATATCTTATTATATGAAAATAATTTTAATATATTGATAATGTAAAAGAGTTTTATACAATCACCTTACTTATTATTGATTAAACTCTTATTATATATATAACATTTAAAATAATAGTTAAAAGTTAAATACTTTTAGTAGCATCATAATATAACGTTACCTTGTACAAAAATTAATAAACTCAGAAGGCATATATCATGTGATATTAAGCTAATTAATAAATAATCTATTTGATATAAAATCATTCAAGTAGATTTGTTCATTAGTTTAACATTTTGGGAGAGAAAATTTATGATATGGTATCAAAATCATTATGATCAAGTGGTTATGATTCGATCCTTGTGTGCAAATGTGTGTTGGATATAAAACTGTGAGTTTAATTTTGATATATTAACGGTAAAAATATTTTATATTATCATTTAATTAAATCTTAAGAGGTAAAAGTTAATTTTATTTTCTAATATAATATTACATGATTAGATGATTTACAATATTATTTTATATTATTGTTGTATCAAAATTATATTTTAAAATTATTTATGTTTCTCTATCTGACTACCCAACTTCACTATAATTTGCACCTTAATTTTAGAGAGAATTTAGGAATGTTTGGTATTTTTTTTGCATATGGGATTTGGGTGGTATATTTACATCAATATGATATTTTGAAAAAAATTTACACAATATTGGATTTTCATTATAGAATCCGGTAGGTTTAACAATGAATCAGCCGCAAATTCAGTACCAAAAGTCAGATTCAATAACACAGAACCCGTCATTGGCAGATTCTAGACATCATGTATAAGTAAATTTATCGATTTTTTAATATTAGTGTAAATCACCTATAAAAATACTATATATAAATTATTTTTCCTGTGTGGTTTTTATTTTCATTTTGTATGTTTTCTGTTTTTCAATATCTTTGTCAGAGAAATAATGAAAATAATAAAATCTGTTTCTTATTTGCATTTTCAATAATTTTTTGTCATAAAATTCAAAAAATAGAAAACATTAAGAGTGAAATTCAGAAAATGAAAATGCAAACCAAATAAGACCTTTGGGTGCCTTTAATTAGCTTGAAAAAATAGTTTGCAGACTTCATTTTTAGTTTCAGTTAGTTTTCCATTTTCAGCGTTGTGCGAGTAAAACAGAGGAAACTGAAAATGAAAATAACATAAAGAAACTGCTTACCAACTGTTTGACTCTTTATATGCTATATCCAGTTACCCATAAAGTCCCTTTGCTTGACCGTCTGGTTGAAAAGTGCGTACAAAAGGATCAAACTCGAGCCGAAGTAGTGGACACTGAAGCAGTAGAAAACCCTGCTCCTAATGGAGCCGTCGAAACAAAATCAACAGGTGAGGGCCAAATTTCGGCGCAACTCATACGTTATGCATGATAGACTTTGGTACAACAACTTTTTTATAAGTAAAGTTGCTGCTGCAGAAACTCACTGCTGGGGCTTAGGAATAACTTATAACAGTAAATCTTAGGACATGTGAAACTCATCTTGCTTTGTCTATTCTCCTGAATGGATGTGTTTCCCCCACACCAATGGGTCAAAATCCTACTTCATTTATAACAAATTGCATATACATAAAGCAAGAGAATTTAAAGTTGACCAAATAGGAAATGAGAGCGAGCAGAAGAAATTGGCTCAATCGAAAATCTAATTACGCGTATATATCATTTTTTAGGGTCAGAAGCCAAAGCCTCGTCGCATCCGCTATTTCCAGCCAACTACAAATGCTGTGCAGATTTCGTCAAGTTTGTGTTTGTGGTAATGCTGGTAATATTTGGAAAGGGTATGTCTCCATGAACATATGTAGTTGTAGGTATTCATGTTGTTTGCATGCCCCTTTGTCCTTTTTCACACAATTTTGTTATTTTGAGCTTTAATTTACCCAAAATAGATTTACATACTCATAAACTTTAATATACCTGGATATTTGGATGAAAACCTCTTTTTGTTTGACAAAAAAGTTGGAGTTTATTTTTAAGTGAAGAGGAAATGAGTAAAAACTTAAATTGATCATCAAAACAGAGCTATCTCACATTATTTTGATCATTAAAAGATTTATTTTCATTTCAATTTAGTTCAAAGGTTAGCCTCCACAAAAAAATCACTAATTGCCGTGTAGCTAGTATTTGATGTTATGTGATGGTATATCATATAACGTGATGATAAAACAAGTTATCTGCTGAAATTAATTCCAAATTGGTTTTAAAAGAGGTGCAGAGTATCAAACATCAGTAACATCAAATTAGATGATGAGGCATATATATCATCACCTAATGTTACACATCAAACATTAATTGACATTTTCTTTACAGAGGATAGAATTTGGACTAAATTAAAATAATAATTAATATTTCAAGACCTAAATTAATGTCATAAATATTTTGAGGACCAAATCAATGTCTCACATCTATGTTAAATATTAATATGAAATTTTACTCACAAATAAAGACCAACCAAAATGCACAAATATTGTTCATTTGTATACTTTATTTAGTAAAATCCTTCTATATTTACACTTTGTATGCACTAATTAGTGTATCTCATTAGTGATAATAACGACACTAATCCAAAAACAATTGTATTTGCATATTAATCAAATTATAAAGGAACAACTATATTAAGGAAGATACAACGAAAAAAGGAGAAACACGTGTGGTCTGTTCAGATAATGAATGAACTTTTACAGCGAGCTTTCATGTACGAGTATGAAGACAATAATGGCAGCAAACCCCAATCAGACTCAAGAGATAAAGCAGCTCAAGATCAAGAAGCATCTTTTTTTAGTGTTGGTGAAAGGGAAGTTAATACTTCGGATAGTAACACCAACGAGGGAAAACCTCCCGTCAACAAAGGAGAGGCCCGTCAACAAGACAAGGGTAACTATAAGAACTTACTTGGTTGGTGAATTGAAAATTTGAAATATGGGTTCAGTTCTCAATATATTGATTAGAGTACTTCAGGTATTTCAATGTCTCTTTTTTTGTTAGTTAGTTATGATAATTAAACTAGTGCTAGGAGTTAGGATTTGTATTTTTTGTTTTTAAGTGTGCTTATTACTTTTCTGTGTAGGAGATGAGGAAAATAAAAAGTCTAAAATGGGGATGAAGATGGAGACACCGATATTAATAGCAGCAAAGAATGGGATAACAGAAATGGTGGATAAAATTTTGGAACTGTTTCCAGTTGCCGTTCATGACATGGATGCTAACAAGAAAAACATAGTGCTATTGGCAGTAGAGAACAGGCAACCCGACTTGTATAATCTCTTGCGCAAGAGAAAAGTCTTAAAGGAGAGTTTATTCAGGAAAGTGGATGACGAAGCAAACAGTGCTTTGCACTTGGCAGCCAAGCTAGGAGACCATAAGCCTTGGCTCTCATTCCCGGAGAAGCACTACAAATGCACTGGGAAATCAAGTGGTACTATGTAAGTGTGTGTGTGTGTGTGTGTGTGTGTGTGTATAAGGACCAAAGTTATAACTTGGACAAAAGTTACAAACAAAACCATGGTTTTGGATTTCCAAATTGGAAACTAAAATACGCAATTTCAACTTTGATTTTAGTCTCAAATTATAATTTAGCCAAAAACAACAAAAAAGTTACCTTTCTATTGGGTAAAACCATAGTCTGCAAGTTCTAAGCCAGCTGGCATACGCTTAGTTAACGAATTTTTTTTTTCCTTAAAAAAAGGAAAACTCAAGTCATTTGTGTATGAAAAATGATGGTCTTATACGATCCTTTTCTATGTACGAATTCCTCACTCATTGATTAGTTACAAGTTTGATATGCTTATGTTAACAACTCTATCTATTATCATTGCATTTAATTATCATAATAACTTTACGCATGATTTAGAATTTGTATTTGATGATGTCATGCAGTTTGTTAAAGAATCGATGCCAGCACATTTCTTTCGTCGCTACAACAAATATTCCCAAACCCCAAAAGAGATCTTCACCAAAACTCACGAGAAGCTAGTCAAGAGCGGTGGGGATTGGCTGAAACAAATTTCTGAGTCTTGCTCCGTGGTGGCAGCACTGATCGCCACCGTGGCCTTCGCCACTTCCACCACCGTCCCGGGCGGTGTCCATGAAGCAACCGGCGTCCCCACACTTGAACACACGGCAGCATTCAAGGTCTTTGCCATCTCATCACTCATTGCTCTTTGTTGTTCTGTCACCGCGGTGGTGTTGTTCCTCTCCATACTCACATCACGGTATCAAGAGCATGACTTCGGTAAGAATCTTCCAAGGAAGCTTATATTGGGCTTGACGTCATTGTTCATGTCCATCACCGCCATGCTTGTTTCTTTCTGCGCGGGTCATTTCCTTGTGCTAAGGAACAAACTCAAGTATGCTGCACTTCCTATATATGCTGTGACGTGCCTACCAGTAACGCTTTTCGCCTTTGCTCAATTTCCTCTATACTTCGATCTTATATGGGCCACATTTAGGAAAGTCCCACAGCGTAGCTTCAAAGCCACTCCACTTTAATTAGTTGAAGTATGAGTTGACCAACATTACGTTCCAGCAACTTCAATTATAATTCAATTATGGTTAATGTAGTCCCACAGCGTAGCTTCAAAGCCACTCCACTTTAATTAGTTGAAGTATGAGTTGACCAACATTACGTTCCAGCAACTTCAATTATAATTCAATTATGGTTAATGTTGCCGCTGTGATATATATATATATCTGTGTGTGTGGGTGCGCGCGTGTGTGGTATATTAGTTGTAATAATGTGGATGATAAAGTCGGTGTCTATATATTTTAGTGTTGATATAATATTTTTTATTTTTTGAAGCTTTACTTTCTCTTGAATTTTTCTTTCGACGTGAAGCTGTTTTTTCCTGGACCAATAAATGCCATGTATTGTTTGAACATTTACACATCATGGGTCTAGAAGCCATATAACAATTTCCATATATATTATCATGAAACCTTTTATTCCAAAAACTTAAACATTTAGATTATGGATCACTTATGACTTTATATCCAATATATATTACATCCTTTCACTGGATAATTAAGAACGACTCAACTCTTCAAGGAGAAGGATAAATAAAATACATCAAGTTCTCAAGGTAACATAAAGTAACAATACCCCATAATTCAAGGCATAGCTAAATCTATAACCAAAACACGTAAAAATGCAACTATATCAGATTCTACAAATCAAAATGCTATATGAAAGCATTTGTCACACAAATCTCAAAGATGAAAAGCAGCATGAGCCTCAGAAGAGCACTTTGAGGTAGCAAAACATCACAACTTCTTCCTGAACATTGATAGAGATTGCATCAACACTAACAGTATTAGTGACAAAAGCACAAAACCGAAAGCTAAGATCATGTCACAAATACCACATCCCAGCTTCAAGAATCATGCTACGATCACATTTCAGTAAACATACTTAATTACTAGTTTAGAGCTTGCAATTATTCTTATTTAGGGCGAAACCATACGTACATACGTGGGTCATTTTTTTTCTTATGGGATTTGCATCCTTAAGTACCAAATTGTATGTGATGTTTGAATAAAATTTACTAAAAATATGGGGATGAGAATGCACCAAGGACGAGGTTTAATTAAAAAATTATTTTAAAATAAACTCGTCAATGGTGATTTAATAAAAAAAATAATATAACAATAAACTTATCAATGATGAATTTTTTAAAAAAAAACTCGCCAATAAATAAACACTACATTTGGGTAAATTCTTTCATAATATTATATTTAAGTATAAAACTTATCCGAAAATCATATATAAAATAAAAAACCCTGGATATGTTGATGGATATTTAATTTTTTTTCTTTATGAAATATTATTGATATCACAAAAACACAAATCCTCACTTAATATTTTTTTCCATGCACTGACACGTAACATAGAGAAAGAGAATGTTATTTGAACGCATAACACACCTTTTTGCATTACTACACATTTCAGTTTTACTAACATTTAATAAATGTTACTAAATCTCAAAAAAATGTTGCTATTCCCAATTACTAACACTTTACAAGTGTTATATTTACCCTACGTCGCTAAAGTGTTTTAGCAACATTTTTCTATACTTTTACTAACATTTTAAAAATGCTACAATACATATTTGTGGTAACATTTTTCAAATGTTACAATTTACTATCCTTTGGGTAACATTTAACAAATGTTACCATTAATTATTTTTGTAACACTTTTAAAAGTGTTGCCAATTTATATGCGAAAATTAATTTGATTTAGCTTAAAAAGCGTTGTCATTTACTCCTTATACTCATATTTATAATAACAACAACTAAGAATCAGGCAATAACTTTGAACAAAAAAAATTTCATTCAAAATTCTACATATCCATTACATTCAAAAATGAAAAAACAAGATAAAATAAAATAATACAACTCTTCTAGTGATTGTTGAACAAGAAGAAACTGTGGAATGTTGGTCTTGAGAATGTAACGGGAATCTTGAGAATCCATGTAGGAATAGTATATGCCAATGAAGGAAAAATAGAAGGTCTCGATGCTTGTGGAAAACAGGAAGCTTAGCAACTGTCATAGCCATTGCATCAAACATGACCACTCCTAATGTGAAAAACAGAGCACCAGCACAAACACCAGCATCATCCTGATTACGGTGATGCATTTTCGTTTGAAAAAATAGTGTGATTGATACTAAAGCCAAGACGGAAATCTGTAAATAAAGCATCAAGAGCAAAATGATAAGTCAAAAACAACATACTTTGTGAAATAATAGTTATACAAAAAGAAATGCAGTACCTGGTTATGCAATGAGCTTAGAACCAACCTGTAAACAGATGGGTTCCTTTTCATCATGAGATACTCTCTAGAGAGGTTAGCCTTCAAGAGTTCCTTCTTGTTGATACCATACCCAAAATCTGCAAAATTAAATAGTGTATAAATGTAACTAAATACCTTTGGCTTTCATGAGAAACCTTAAATCATAAGATGAAAGAATAGAACCTTATTTCAGTATCACCTTATTTCAGCTACAGTATGCACTCATTGAGTTATGATAAACTCAATGAGTACGTCAATGGCATAGGGGAATGCAAGTTTTAATAGAGAGAATTTTACATTTATTAGTAATGAACAGGGAGATCGTAGCAATAAATTATAATAATGTTTTTTATTCAAAATTCACATGTGTAAATGAGTGATGGATTCACATACATTAATGAGGATTTAGGATGAGAAGAATTTTATTATCATCAGAGCCACCTGATTTCCTATTGATCCATGTGAAATCTCCACTATGATTATATGCATTTTTATATACAAGTGATTCATCTAATCACAACATATTGTAACGAATATATATTAGAAAACATCAGGATACCATTTTAACCCATTTCATAAATAAATCAAGGAAAATAGTATTTTGATATTCTAAAAATGAATGTTTCATGAAATATCCACTCTATCATCATTAGATGAGCTGATAATTTCCACTCACTTAATTTCACAAGCTCATTTAATGGTGATAAAAATAAATGTCAAATGAAACATCCAAGTTTTTGACATCAAAATAATATTGCTCATAAGCATTTAATCATTGATATATTAATTAGTTTAAATTTAAAATGACCGAAAAAAGTTTTATTTTATTAATGGAATTTCTTTCTATTTCTATGTCTACGTTTCTTGGAGCATGTTACAACTTTTTGGAGTTAGAAGGTAATCTATACTTTGCTTGGAGAGGAAATTAAGCACCAATACTCGTCAAATTTAAAGCACCCAATCCCATTTGCACCCAACCCATACTTTTATTTTTGACGCACCAAATTAATCCATGTTCAGATTAATTTATTTTATGATTAAAATATTTTATGATAAAATTATTTGAAAGAGTTTTCTTTGAAAAAAAAAAAATCTCCCAAGTTATATCAAATCGATCCAAACTTATTCTAATCTCTGATAACCAAAGTAAATTCAGGATTTCTCCTTTAATCCAGTTTTGGAACTTTAGCTGTCTGCCCCTTTTTCCGTTTCCACCTAACCCTTTTTAATAAAATAAGAAAGATCCTAAACCCTTTAATATTTAGTAAAATAAGAAAGAAGCTAAACCCTTTTTAATAAAATAAGAAAGAAATTAAAGAAAGAGCAGGAGAGGCTTCAAACATAGCTTACCAGATTGATCATCCAAGATGGGAACAATATTCCTCTTCTCTTTATGGCTGGGATCACTTAATATAGAAGCAAAATGAGAAGAAAAAGAAAAAGTGGCAGCAAGAAGAATATCTAACACATAAATGTGTATCATACAGGGAAACATTCATCAGTGATCATTATAAAAGTTGGTGCTCTTACATGCATATTTGGCAGCACTCTAGAGTGACCAGTTATAGAAACTGCAGAGGGAGTACATACTGATGAGTAAGGTGATGGAAAAGGCTGACAAGAATTTGTTCAAATTCTGCATGGAAGGCAAATGGGACGAAGTGGTACGCATGTACAGGGAGGACAAGAAGGCTCACAAGGCCATAATAACGAGGGCAGGGGACACTGCATTACACGTGGCAGTCACCGATGGGCAAGAGCACGTGGTGTCTCAGCTTGTGGACCTGCTGGTGCAAGAGCCGACCAAAAAAAAGGCTTTGCGTATTCAGAACAAGAGAGGGAACACGGCATTGCACTTTGCGGCTTCGATGGGGACCATGGGAATGATTGAGGGCATTGCCAATGCTGATCGTACTTTGGTGAGTGTTCGTAACGTTGACGGCGAGACACCTCTCTTCTTGGCTGCTTTCCATGGCAGAAAAGAGGAGTTCATGACCCTTCACAGTATCTGCCACAAGGAACAAGAACCTGAGGCTCCCGTTAACTATTCGAATTGTAGAAGAAATGATGGTGACACCATTCTTCATTGTGCTATTGCGGCAGATAATTTTGGTAAATATGCCATTTATTTATCCATGTTATTTTGTTTTATTCATTCATTCCATGTATATTGTTCATGTAGACAGTTTTTCACACGCACGTTAGATTTCGAAATAGTTAAACAGTGAGAATGTAAGAAGAAATGGGAGAGTAGGAGAGTAGATACTTTCACTGTTTTAAAAACATATCATACGTGAATATTTGTTAAAAGAAATGTGGGCTGCGGATAATCTAACTGGCTGCATTATAAAAAAAAAAAATGGTTATTTTGAACTATTCAAAGTTCAAACATTAAAAACGTCGATGAATACATTGTCAATAATATTTGCGTATAATATGCTTTTGAACTTCTTTCTCATCACTTGCTTTTGCAAAAATTTTTTAACATTTTCAATATATGAAAATTAAATTATAATAAATAAAAAGGAAAAGAAATTATTGAGGTTTATGTTCAACCAAATGAATTTTTTAATCAATAATTGAGTTACTTATGTATAATTTGTTTGGCAGATTTAGCATTCCAAATAATTCACCTGTACGAAGATCTTGTAAACTGGGTGAACGAGAAGGGGGACTCTCCTCTCCATATCCTAGCAAATAAGCCTTCTGCTTTTAAAAGTGGTTGTCGCCTTGGCCGATTTGAGACTTTTATTTATTATGGTAAGTGTTGATGAATATATATTATGTGACAATTTATCTTTTCAGCATATCTATTATTATAAATACTATCCCACATTTCTTGAAGCATTTATGACGGTGCACATCTAACCACAAATAAATCTTGTAACTAATTTTATTTCACTATGAGGCATAATTTAAATTCATTATTAATTTATTTCAGACTTCTAAAGTTATCACAGTTAAAATTTTATAATTATTGTTTAAATAATTTCACTCAATTAGCGGTGTTTGGAACTTGTGCTAATTATTTTTGGAATTCAATTTAAATATGTATGTTAGTGTAAAAAATTTTAGACAAAATTTAATTATATTATATATTATTACATTAATAAAAGTATTTGATTTAATCATCCATTATCTTAAAAGTTTTATAAATAAAAGCACATTTTGAATGGCATTGTATTACACTATCTTAAAAGTTTAACGTTTTAATATTTCACAAATACAAAGGAAAAATTGACGTCATACCCAATAATTTTAAATATATTTTTATTTTTGACTTCATCAATATCTTTTATTTGTTTGATCATATCAAAAGTAATTTCTTTCATTATTCTTTGGAAGGTATATTGGTTAAGGAACTCAAAGCAGATCCCAATAGTCAACAACAACGTAAAACCGTAGACAAAGACAAAAATAGTTATCCGAAGAATTACCAGACATGCGTGGATCTTATGGCGATGGTGAAAAAGGCAGCTTCAGTTGGTATGCAAAATGAATCTTCTTTTATATTTTATGTTTTTAGAAGAACATGCAAAGTTATTTCTTTTTTAGGTGTAACATTTGTTTTCTAAAAAATGTATAGGTTTGATTTTGGTATATCAATATAGTATTGACCTAATGGTTTTTAGATTATCAAAATCATAAATTATTATATATATATCATTTTAAAAGATTATTATAAGAGTTAAATGATTTAAATAATATAATAATTTGTAATCAAATAATAATATAAAATTTTTTGTCATAGTATACCAACATCAAATTCATAATATATAGATAATGAGATATTAAGCAATATAAAAATACTCTAAATTATAATTTGCACCTAAATTTTATTGAACATTATTGTTCAAAAAACCAATTTATTGATGAACATCATTAAGAACTTCTACTTAGTGTCGTGACAGCGATTTGACTCTATATGTATATTATCCAGTTACCAACAATTTCCCTTTGACAAACTATCTGATTAAAAAGTTTGCACGAAAGAAACAAGTTCAAACTCAAACCCAAGGAGGGGACCCTGAAGCACCACATGACATAGCTGCTAATGAAGTTGAGACAAACTCGTCAGGTTAGGGCTACCTTTTGGCGCAACTCATGTATATTATGATGGATTTTTGTACAATACTTAAGAAAAATTGCATAGAGAAGCTGGCCAAAAAGAAAATGTGAAAGAATAGAAGAAATTGGGCTAGGATTCTAATTACGAAGATATATTATATATATTGTCTAGGGTCATCAGAAGCCAAAGGCAAAGACAAAAATAGCTATCCGGAGAATTACCAGACGTGCGTGGATCTTATGATGATGGTGAAAAATGCAGCTTCAGTTAGTATAAAAAAAGAAGAAGGTGGGTTTTACAGTTGATCTCTTATCTTTAGATTTATCATAGACCCCGTATTATTAATCATTGGATCAAACTATTCAATAAAAATTATAATCATCTAGTGACTAATAATGATAAACCTTAAAATTTAAGGTTCATCTTATAATTTGTCGCAAAATAAATTTTCTTTTATATTTTCTGCTTTTAGAAGAACATGCAAAGTTAATTTTTTTTTTCAGGTGTAACTTTTGTTTTCTAAAAAATTGGATTTTGGTTCACTCCTTAAGAAAAATTGCATATAGAAGCTGGCCAAAAAGAAAATGAGAGAGAATAGAAGGATTCTAATGACGAAGATATACTATATATTGTTTAGGGTCATCAGAAGTCAAAGCTTGGTCGCATCCGTTCTGTCCAAAAAATTATAAAAGTTGTGCTGATTTCGTCAAGTTTGTATTTGTGGTTACGCTGGTCATCTTTGGAAGAGGTATGTCTCCATAAACATATGTAGTTGTAGATTCGTGGTTTTTTCATATTTAATTTGCCCACTTTGCCTCTCGTCTATTTGCATGGAATTTTGCAATTTTGAGCTTTAACTAGACCCAGATTAGATTTGCATATTCACAAACTTTAATGTTAAGAAATAAATCAAGCTTATCCACATCATCATCAAGGTTAAAGAATTCAAGTTAAACTTTACTTTTAGAAGATTATAGGATAAAGTAGAATTCAAGTTGAATTTGTATTTATCCAGTCGTCATATTTGACTAGTCAGCAAAAGAATTTCAGTTGAACTTTACTACTTAAACATTAAGAGAAGTTTGCCTATATAAAGGCTACCCCATGCATTATTTGTAACATATGAGAATAAGAAGTAGAAACAAGAGAGAGAGACAAGTGTAAGAACTCCAACGAGTTCCATATTTGAGTGTTTATATTTTCTTCCCATAGCTTCTAAATTACAACAAGGCAATTTTATTTAATTGCCAACATCCGGTATCAGAGCTTGTTGTATCAAAATGGTAGCAAGTTTAAGCACAGGAGCAAGTCAAGTTCAACAACTACAAACAACTGTCTTCAAGTTTGATGGCAAATCAAATTTTGCCATGTGGAAACACTTGATAGAGCTGTGTTTACAAATCAGCGGATATGGTGAAATCATCAAAGATGGTTTTGATGAACCAACTGAAGAAAATAGAGCAACAACTAATATGCAACAAGTAGAGAAAAATCATTTACTTAATGAAAAAGCTCTATTTTTTATATGTCAATCTGTGGAGCTGTATGTTCTTGAGAAAATTTTCCATGCTAAAATAGCAAAAGAGGCTTGGGAAATTTTGCTCAAAACATATGAAGGTGCTGACCCAGTCAAATGAACGAGGTTGCAAGGGTTAAAACGCCAGTTCAAGCTGATGGAACAAGGAAGAGATGAAAGTATTTGTGATTATTTCTCACAAATGGACAAGCTTGTCAACGATATGAAAAACAACAGTGATGAAATAAAGGAAAAAGAAATCATGGAGAAAATTATGTATACACTTTCAACTTGTTTTGATTACGTGGTAGCAGCTATTGAAGAAGCTAAAGATCTCAACACCATGACTCTAAATGATTTGCAATCATCTTTAGAGTCACACGAGATGCGGATGAACGAGAGGTCAAGTGGGACAGTTGAGCAAGTATTAAAAGCTCAAACAAATGTGAAAAATAAAGGACCTATGTAAAGAAGGGAGAACCACTATCAGAGGTTTCAGAATTTCAAAGGAAGAGGGAGGAATCCTCAATCTGACTCAAGTCAAGGAACACAAGGTAATGGCTCTTTTCAAAATAAATCTAATGTTCAATGTCACAAATGCCAAAGGTATGAGCATTTTCAATCTGAATGCAAATCTCATATTCAGTGCCATAACTGTAATGAGTATAGTCACTATAGTCGAGAATGTCGTGCTAAAGCATTGAATATTAGAGAAAGCCATGTCCAAGTTGCAGAAAGTGAAGAAGGTATGAAGATGGTGCTTACAACAAGTCATCCAGTAGCTGATAAAGATGACAACCAGTGGTTGTTAGATACAGGGTACAGTAACCATCTAAGTGGAAAAAAGGAACTATTTTCTAACTTAGATGAGAGTTACCACACCTCAGTCAAGCATGGTGATCATTCAAAACTTGAAGTCTTAGGGAAAGGAAAGATTGCCATCAGATGGAAAGATGGATCTTTGAATTACATTTCTAATGTGTTCTACACACATGGTATATGTCAGAATCTCTTAAGTGTGGGACAACTTGCTGAAAAAGGCTATGATTTAAATTTCAACAAGAAAGGTTGCGCCATAAGTGATGCTCAGATGGGCTTGATAGCAAAGATAAACATGTCAAAGAATCGTCTATTTCCAATGAATATCAGGTATGACACTGGTTTATGTTGCAAAGCTGCAGCAGTTGATGATAATTGGTTTGGCACATGCGATTTGGACATTTCAATTTTGAAAGCATCAAATTTCTTGCAATTAAAAAATGGGTTACTGGCTTGCCTGTTATCCAAGCTCCCGATCAACTATGTGAAGCTTGTGTAGTTGGTACAAAGCATCGAGATCCTTTTCCTAAAAGACATGCCTGGAGAGCTACAAAACCGCTTGAGCTAGTGCACTATGACTTATGCTATGTGGAAGTTCCATCTAATTGAGGTAATAAATATTTTATTACTTTTATTGATAATTTCAGTAGAAAGACGTGGGCGTATTTTTTGAAAAATAAATCTGATGCTTGTGATATGCTCAAAAGTTTTATGATGTATGTTAAAAAGTGGAGTGGTTATACTCTGAAAACCTTAAGAACTGATAGGGGGACAGAGTATATTGTTTGTGATGATTTCTTGAGAAAATATGGTGTTAGGCATCAAATGACTGCCAAATACACTTCTCAACAAAATGGAGTGACAGAAAGAAAGAACAGAACGATCATGAATATGATGAAAAGCATGCTACATTGCAAAAAATTACCCAAGAGTTTTTGGGCTGAAGTACTGGCTTGTGCTATTTACATCTTGAATAGATGTCCTATCAAAAGTGTTCGTGATAAAACTCCACAAGAAGCTTGGGGTGGGCAAAAGCCAAATTTTAGTCACTTGAAAGTCTTTGGTTGTATTGCTTATGCACATGTTCCTGATCAACTGAGGAAGAAGCTTGACGACAAGGCAAAAAAATGCATCTTTGTAGGATATAGTGAAGAAACAAAAGCCTACAAGCTATACAATCCAGAAACTCAAAAAGGTGATTATCGACCGAGATGTTACCTTTGATGAAAATGGAATATGGGACTGGTTAAAAAAAGAGAATGAGTTGTTGCCTGTACCAGTAATTATAAATGAAGAGGTAGCTGATGAACCATCAGATGAATCAACATCAAATTCACCACCTCCTAGATATCCACAAAGGGAGCGGTGTCCACCTCCTCACTTGCAAGATTATGAAGTTGGTAGAGATGATGATCCAAAGGATGGAGAAGAAGAAGTTACCAACTATGCCTTATTTGCAGATTGTGATCCAGTGACATATGAAGAAAGCAGCCAATGATGATTGCTGGATTAAAGCAATGGATGAAGAGATTCATGCAATTAAGAAGAATGACGCATGGGAGTTACAACACTTCCAAAAGGAAAGAAGCCAATAGGTGTAAAGTGGGTGTACAAAACAAAGTACAATCCAAATGGAAAGATAGATTGTTTCAAAGCACGTTTAGTGGCAAAAAGGTATAAACAAGAACCCGGCATTAATTATTTTGAAGTATTTGCTCCAGTGCCTAGATTAGACACGATGGGCATGATTCTTTCTCTTGCTGCCCAAAATAAATGGAAGATTTTTCAAATGGATGTTAAATCTGCTTTCTTCAATGGTGTACTTGAAGAAGAAGTCTATGTAGAGCAACCACTAGGTTATTAACAACAAGGAAAGGAATACAAGGTTTACAAATTGAAGAAAATGCTTGGAATGTTAAATTCTACAAGCTTGGTTTAAAGGAGGCAAATGTTATGAGGTATACCAAGCTTATCCACATCATCATCAAGGTTGACGAATTCAAATTAAACTTTACTTCTAGAAGATTATAGGATAAAGTAGAATTCAAGTTGAATTTGTATTCATCCAGTTGTCATAATTGACTAGTCAGCAGAAGAGTTTTAGTTGAACTTTACTACTTAAACATTAAGAGAAGTTTTTCTATATAAAGGTTACCCCATGCATTATTTGCAACATATGAGAATAAGAAGTAGAAACAAGAGAGAAAGAGACAAGTGCAAGAACTCCAACGATTTCCATTTGAGTGTTTATATTTTCTTTCCATAGCATCTAAATTGCAACAAGACAATTTCTTTTAATTGCCAACATTTAATATACTTGGATATTTGGACGAAAACTGTTATTTTTGAAAGAAAATTGATTGTTATGTGAAAACTAAACTAATCAGGATGCAGAAAAATTGTTCATTTAATCATTTCTATAATAGAGTAAAATCCTTGATTCTATGATTGCACTTTTTATGATTTTATTAACAATAATTTGTGTCCCATTTAGTGATGATAGCGATACTAATTCAAAATAATAATGTATTTTCATATTATTAATCAAACTGAAAAGGGACAAGTATGTTCAACAAAATACGCCGAAAGAAGGAAAAACATGTCTGGTCTGTCCAGATAATGGATGAACTTCTAGTGCGAACTTCCATGTACGAGAATGATGATACTGGTAGCAAACCCCCATCGGACTCAAGGGAAAAAACTCGAGATAAAGAGACATCTCCTTATTCTGATTATGAAGGGGCCAATGATACTTTGGATTTGGATGTTATCACCGCCGAAGATCAGCAACCTTCCACTACCAAAGGAGAGACCAATCAACAAAACAAGGGTATTATAAGAACCAACTTGGTTGTTGAGTTAAAAGTTTAAAATATGGGTTTAGTTCAATATATTATTAGAGCACTTGAAGTCTTCCACTTCAATATAAGAAATGTTATTTGGACACAGTATTTTTTGATATCTATCAACAATGGGATTAGAATATAAATAACTGGGGATTTCATGAACATCATCGGGAAATTGGGCGACTATGAGTGGTAAGTAATAATGGTGTTATTTGATAGAGAATTGGGTGACAACATTATTTCTTATAACTTGCAGTCACCTAATTCTCCATTTGTGAAATCATCAATTATTTATACACGAGTCCCCTGTTTGATGGATACCTAAAAAACTGTACGTACAAAAATCATTTACGCTTCAATGTCTTCTTTTTTTTTAGTGTTAATTATTTGTGACAATTAGACTAGTATCAGTGGTCGGGGTGCGTTTACTTTTATGTGCAGGGGATAAGAAAGATGAAAAGTCTGAAAATGTGAAGGAGACACCAATATTAATAGCAGCAAAGAATGGGGTGATAGAACTGGTAGAGAGAATCTTGGAGAAGTTTCCGGTAGCTGTTCATGACATGGATGCTAACAAGAAGAACATAGTGCTATTGGCTGTAGAGAACAGGCAACCCCACTTGTATGCGCTCCTGCTCAAGAAAAAAGCCCAAAAGGAGAGTTTATTCAGGAAAGTGGATAACGAAGCAAACAGTGCCTTGCACTTGGCAGCCAAGCTTGCAGGCTATAAGCCTTGGCTCATTCCTGGCGCAGCATTGCAAATGTACTGGGAAATCAAGTGGTACTATGTAAGTATGTAGTTGACTTAGCTTGTTGGAATTAATGCTCAACTTAATAAATAAATAAAAAAGATGACTGAAGGCCTATTTGAGAATTTGTTAGAAAATTTAGAAATATAAGAATATAGTTTTGGTAAATATCATGGATATCACATATTTGTAGTGGTTAATTTGACTATTCTCAGCTATCATTGCATTTACCGTAACTAACATATGATTAACTAGAAAATTATACTTTATGATTTGATGTAGTATGTTAAAGAATCCATGTCACCACGATTCTTTGGTCGATACAACAAAAGCTCCAAAACCCCAAAAGAGGTCTTCGCCGAAACACACAAGGAGCTGGTCAAAAGCGGTGGGGAATGGCTGAAACAAACCTCCGAATCTTGCTCCGTGGTGGCAGCACTAATCGCCACAGTGGCCTTCGCCACTGCCACCACGGTACCAGGTGGTGTCAAGGAAGACACCGGCATCCCAACACTCGAAAACACGACAGCATTCAAGGTCTTTGCCCTCTCATCACTCTTGGCTCTTTGCTGTTCTGTCACCGCAGTGGTGTTGTTCCTCTCCATACTCACATCTCGGTATCAAGAGCATGACTTTGGCAAGAATCTTCCCAGGAAGCTTATATTGGGTTTGACATCCTTATTCATGTCCATTACCTCCATGCTGGTTTCTTTCTGTGCTGGTCATTTCCTTGTGCTGAGGAACAAATTCAGGGACGCTGCACTTCCTATATATGCAGCAACATGCCTTCCGGTGACACTGTTTGCCTTGGCTCAGTTTCCATTATACATCGATCTTATATGGGCCACATTTCAGAAAGTACCACAGCGTAGCTTCAAACCCGGCACTCGGCTTTAGTTGTAGTACAAGTGGACCAACACTCTAGTAGCTTAAATTATATATGCTATTGTTATGGTTCATGTTCCCATGATATATAACCACGCCCTAGCTACAAGAATCCAGATCATATTTCACTACATAAGCTTAATTTAGACCTTGCAATGGTTGTTGAATATAAACTACAAGTGTTGGTGGATATACATATTTGAGTATTTCTTGATATCAAATATTTACCCACCCCAAAATCTTTTTCACAAGGCACTAATATTTTTCTCTCACTTTATAAGCATAATGACACGTTATAGAAGTAAGGAAGAAGAACAGAATTTCACAAACTCGCTTTAAATTCATATCATTCTCATGATTCAATATGGTACATAGTGTGAACACCCAATTTTGTCCGGTCCATTAAACAAAAATCCAAAATTTACATCTAATTTGGTATTTCCTCATTATAGTTCTTCATTCATTTCTTTTAAGAAAAATGGAAAAAAATTTATTGTTTGTTTGTTGTTGTATTCCCAAAATCAAAACAAAAATACAAAAAGAGTCCATTTCTTTTTTTTTTTTTGTGGTCCAATTCTTTCTTTCGGCCCATTTGTATTTTGGGCCCAACGCAGGTCAGTCAGCCCAGGCCCGTTTGAAGTTTCTGTCCAAAAACAAAAAAATCTTTTTATCCTTTTGTGTTTCTTTTGGTCCATTTTCGTTTTTTGATCCAAGCCCAGTTTTTTTGCAAGCCCAATCAGGGTTACATTTCTGTTCAAAAAAAAATAATAATAAAAATACAAAAATACAAAAAAAAATTGAAAATACAAAAATGAAAAAGCAGCAGAAGCATGTGCATCCCACGACCTCCGCTCCTTGCACGCCTGCAGCAGGGAATGGGGCTCTCTGCCCAGCAGTTACAAAGGAGGATGGGCTGACATTTAGTGGAGTATTTAGCAGCCACAGAAGCATGGGGAGCAAGCTCAGTTGAGGTTCCTGCAATTCAGAAAGCATGGGATCAGTATGGGAGTTTTGTTTTGTTTAATCAGAGCCAACCCATTATAAGAATAGCAACAATGGAGGGGTGGGGGGTTCGGCAGTACCAAGAGTAAAGGATTTTCAAAACACACAGCAAAACAATCCAAAAAAAGACCAGCAACAAACTTAGCCAACAAAGAAAGCAATCCATATAAAACATCAAACCAGAGATCGGCAGCATTTCAGCTAGAATTCAAGCAAGAAACCAACAAATACAAGGGAGAAATCAGCAGTAATCCAGCAATTCAACTCAACAAAGACAGGTTTATGCATATACCATCATCAGCATCAAAAATAAAAAACTCAAAAAAGGAAAAGAAAGGGAGAGGGAGGCCGCGGCTGTCACCACCATGGCCGCGGCCTCTGTTTAGATGCCACCACCATCAATCAAAAATCCATGCCCACCCTCACTTTCCAATCTCTCCCACTAACCGGTGATGAACGGCTCCATCGGCGACGGCGACGGCGGCGGTGATGGTCCAACCCTAGCATCGCGAAAACCCAAAAAATCCTCATCACCTTTGTCGTCACGGAGGAGTGGCTCGGCTACGTCGACGGCGACCCCAAGCCCGATGCCGTGCGCTTCGCCGCTATCCCCAACGTGGTCTTGTGGGCGCCTCAAAGCGCCCGATTTTCCGGGTTCTCTGAAGCCACCATGACCAACGAGGCCGGATTGAGACTTCTGGCAGCCAACAACCGCGCCTAAGGCCGCCTCCCTCTCTTCTTCCTCGCGACCGGTCACCCTTTTACGCGCCCATATCCATGCGCGCTGACCACCGCCTGTGCCGCCGCCTGAACCTATTCCCGTGGTGACCGCGCCGATCTGAAGCGCGCCGCGTCTGGAAGCCACCGCGAGCGCCACACCTCCGCTGAGTCGTGGCCTTCGCTCGTCCGATAGATAGCCACCGTGTTTCAGCGCGTTCGCCCCTGCCGCATCGCGTCGCACCGCGCCGGAACCAGCGTGCCCAGCCGGTCGGGTCCTCTCCACCAACGCGGCGGCGACTTCCTCCTGGGCTGGCGCTCTCCCCGTCCCTCTCCCTGTCCTTTTTCTGCCTTTCCCTTCTCTCTCTCTCCCCGAATTCTCTCTCTCTCTGCTTCATCTTCTCTACCCCTCTCAGTGTCTGTTTCTTTTTTCATTCCCTTATTGTGTTAATGTGTGGCAGATTTAGGGATTTGTTTTCTTTCCTTAGTTTTGATTAGGTTCTGTCACCTTTTTTGTTTTGTTTCTGGGTTGGGCCTTGTTCGTTTGATCATGGGATTAGGGGGCTCTTAAAAAAAAAAAACAAAAACTGATCATGGGCTTCATTCTTTTTTTTCGGTTTTTTTATATTATGTTGAGTCTTTGGGCTTTGCGGTCTTGGGCTTGCTTTTTTTTTTTCTTTGTCAAATTCTGTGTGGGCTTTCTGTTTTTTTTTTATCTAAGTTATTAGATAATTTATCTTAAGTCAGTTTTAACTTTTTCTTTATTTTATTTATTTACTTTTCTTTCCCTCTTCTTTTTTGTGTTTTATGTCTCAAATCAAAAAATCTAAAAATCTGAAAGGTAGGAGTCTTTTAATTTGACGAGTTTTTTTTATTATTTTTATTAAATCCCAAAAGTGATGAAAAGGTCTTGTAAGACTAAATTTTAACTCACGCAGCAAATTGTGATTTTGATGTATGACTTATCATCCTCAAGTTTCACAAGAATATAAGGGTTTATTGTATAGCTCACGCTATCCTAAATTCTGTGCAAAAGTGAGTTTCAACCTCTTTATAATTATTTTCCGAATCAAAACCAGTCAACACATGTTCGTGTTCTCTCTTAATTAAAATACATCCAAAACACAAACATTTTCTATGAGCAGCGTGACTTTGAGTTCACCGTTGCACGAGGAAGGATCGTCGAGGCGTGGTCAACAACTATCAAGTCAAAATTAAGTTTTTATTAAATTGTGTTTTTTTTCCTAATTTTCTTTTCTTTTCTTTTATTTCTTTTAATTGTGACCTTTGGGGAAAAATAAACATTATTAAATTATAAATAAATTTGCATAATAAGCTCTAGGGTAACCGTATTTATACGGATGTATTAGGGGTGCAGTGGGATTAAGTTTCCACCCTTCCCTAATCATAATCAGACTCCCGAACCTCAAATCTCTTTACAAGACCAGTTTTGCAAATCAAAAGGTTTTCCATTTTTTTCCAGAATTAAAATTGGTGGCGACTCCCATTTTATTATTATTTTTGTTATTAAAATCGGTCGTCTATCCCGTCGCGGTGCCCTCCGAGCACGTTGTGACACATAGGTATGGTCTTTATATAGGCAAGATTACGTAATAAAATATTATGAAATAACTATTCTTAATCCTTAAGAAAAGAAGTAGTAAAATTCACTTGCAACTCTTTTACTGACTAGTCAAATATGGTGATTACAAGACTTCAAATTCAACTTGAGTTTTACTTCATCCACAATAGCATAAGAATTCAGATTCAACTTCTACTTCATCCAATGTGGTGACATAAACATCTTTTAGTAGCAAAGCTTAACTTGAATTTTTCAACCTTAGTGATGGCTATTAATGAGTTGACATGGATAAGTTTGGTTTATCTCTTAACATTGCCTCCCTTAAATCAAGTTTGTAAAAGTTAACATTCCAAGCATCTTTTTCAATATGTAAAATGACTTCATCTTTAATGGCTTGGTAAAAATATTTGCAACCCATTCTTCAGTAGAATAATAAATCAATCACCACTTCTTTTCCATTCATCAATTTCTGAATTTTGTGGAATCAGATATTTGTGTCCTTTGACCATCTATGAAATATTAGATTTTTGCAAAGTACAATAGCTGACTTGTTATCACAAAATATTATTGTGGAAATTTTTTGTTTATGATTTAATACTTCAAGAATTCTTCTTAGCCAAATTGCTTGCGTAGCACAACTTACTGATACTATATATTCAACTTCTGTTGTACAGAGTGCAACAAGTTTCTTTGATGATACCGCTCCTAAATCGAGATGAAGTGTTTTTTCTTGTTTCTATCTCACCTACTCAATCACTGTCTGTATATCTAATAAGTTTCACATAATCAGTATTTTAAAAAAATATTCCATCATTTAGGGTACATTTGATATATCGAAGAATTCATTTGGCTGCTCGCAAATGATAGGAACTTGGCTCCTCCATAAATCTACTAAGTAATCCAACTCCAAAAACAACATTTGGCATGGTTGCAATCAAATATCTCAAGGTCCCAATCAAGCTTTTGTAATAAGTAGAATCCACAGTTCTTCTTTTATTAGCTATAATTTTTCTTCAACTGGAGTAGCAACTAACTTTGAATTTTCCACATGATTTTTTTTAAAATATCATTAGTATATTTTTTTGAGAAATAAAAATCACGTTATCTTTCTGAAAGAATTCAATGCCGAGCAAATAGGACATCAAGCCCAAATCAGTCATTTCAATGTGCTTCTCCAAAGCCCCCTAAATTCTGCTATCATCTTTAAATTATTGCTAGTGAAAATCAAACCATCAATATAAAGATATACAATAAGAATATCTCTAGACTCAACTGATTTAATGTACAAAACTTGTTCAAAAGGACATTTTTGAAAACCATTCTCAATGAAATAGGAGTCAATCTTCTTATACCATGCTCTTGATGCCTATTTCAAACCATATAGAGCTTTTTCAATCTGTAAACTTTATCTTCTTCTCTAAGAACCACATAACCTGCAAGCTATTAAACATAGATTTCTTCTTCCAAAGTGCCATTTAATTTAAAAATGCTGACTTAACATCCATTTGATATATTTTCCACTTATTTTGAACAGAAAGTGAAATAATCAAATAAATCATATCTAATCTGGCAGCAGGAGCAAATACCTCAAAATAATCAATACTTGACTTCTGCTGGTATCCTTTTGCAACTAATCTAGCTTTATAGTGATCGATCTGACTATCAAGTTTGTACTTTGTCTTATACACTCACTTTACTCCTATTGGATACTTATCAACAACAGTTAACTCCCACGTGTTGTTCTTCTCAATTGCATGAATTTCTTTATCCATGGCTTTCTTCCAATTCTTATTATTAGAGGCTTTTTCAAAACTTACCAAATCACAGCCTACAAATAAAGCAAAATTAATAATTTCTTCATCAGATGGGTCATTATCATTATCCACAACATAATCCTTCAGTCTGGCTGGTGGCTGACAATTCCTTTGAGGTCGGTGGGATAATTCTGATTGAGTTGATACCTTTGTTTGTTCATTTTCTTCTATATTACTGTTAGGAATTGTCACGGGTTCCTTCTGAGATTTTGCTGACCAATCCTATGTTCCTTTCTCAACAAACATCACATCTCTGATGATTATCACTTTCTTTATCTCTGAATTATACAACTTGTATGTTTTTGAATTCGTATTATAACCAATAAAAATGCATTTCTCACTTTTTTTTACACTATTATCAAATTAAATTATTTCATTTGCATGACTTTTCAATTAGTAGGCGTGAAACTTAATTACTTTCACTGATATGACATTACATGATTGAATAATAGTGTAAAAAAATTTATACTATCATTATATAAAAATTATCTCTTATCTAATTTATATTTATACTTATCTATAATTTTTAATAAAGTAATGTCCTATTTGCGATTCATCAAACTCTTTGTGAACAATACATTGTATTTGATTTTTTTGTTTACTTGTACTTATTAATGTACAGTCACGTGGCATGATTCCTTAAAATTTATGTGTAAATTGTTAAAATATTACTTTATATGTGTTTTTTTAATTTCACATATTATAATAAAAAGTGCAAATAAAAGCTCTTAAAGTATATAAATAAAATAAAAAAATGATATATTCTATTAAATGAATTTTCCACAATTTTTCACGTATTTTTTTTTATCATATCTGTGTATTGAAAATTTTATATTTATTATTATTTATCCGCATAAAAGCGCATAGTATGGGTAGTTAGGATTTGCTTCTCCTTTTTCTAGTGTACGTACTTTTATGTGCTGGAGATGGGAAAGATAACAAGTCTGAAATGGAGAAACAGATAGATGCACCACTATTAATAGCAGCAAAGAATGGGGTGACAGAAATGGTAGAAAAAAAATCCTAGAATTATTTCCAGCTGCTGTCATGACTTGGATACTGAGGAGAAAAACACAATGTTACTGGCCATAGAGAACAGACAACGCCATTTGTATGAGCTCCTACTCAAGAGAGAGATCCCGGTGGAGAGTCTACTCAGGGAAGTTGATTACGAAGCAAACAGTGCATTGCACTTGGCAGCCAAACATAGAGTGCGCTGCAAATGCACTGGGAAATCAAGTGGTTCTTGGTAAGGGACCAGAAATACTTAGGTGCACCACCGAGAGCCAGAGGTAACATTTATTTTGATTCATTCATTAATTGACACATAAATTTTATGGGTCATTATTGTCTCACACCTCCCTCATATTTTTAATACAATAACTAATTTGTCAATCATTAAATGAAATAAAGTAAATATTTTCTCTTCGTCTTGCTAAAAATTTCTTGGTTAGTGACAAATTGTGTGTCACAAACAGAGCTCGAAAGAAAAAGAGTGTAGCAAATCGTCAACACAAAGTCAATAATCAAAACACACAAACCACCTCCAGCCCAATATGCCTATCAGTATTCTAACCCGCCGCATGCACCCCTGACAAATAAATCCACCAATAAGAAACAAACATAAAATGCGAATTACCATCAACTGAAGGATAATACATCCGCGCCAAAATGACAAGCCAAAAGACACCAAAATGTGTAGTCTGCAGAAACCACACTCTGTATACTCCTCGGTATTGCCATCAAGGACAAGGACAGAGAAGGAACCGCAGAAAGCACAAGGAAGAAGTAGGAGCAGTAGAAAAACAGAAAGATAGGGTAGATGACGCAATATGCCCATAGGTAGATCATTTCCTTGTGAAAACTCCGTGTACAAAGCACAAACAGCCCTCTTAGCTCATGATAGGCTTGACCTGTACACATCTCCCTTGATTGTTCAAAGCCTGATTCATCCACAAACCTTTGCATCTTGAGTCAAGTTTGTTTGAAAACACCAAAACAAAATATTTTAGTTGCTCGAACAAAGTCCTATATTTATTCCACAAGAACCTTTGTTCCAAAAAGATATCTTTTTCACCTTTATGCCAATAGACCAACAGATTAGAATTGGTTCTAATCAGTGTTGGAATCCACACTCCGAAACTCCTGAGAAATAAAAAGAGCAGATTCTTGCAGCGCAATACGTTCCGCCTCGCTCGTAGATACAACGTTTGTATAATTAAAGAAAATTTTAACAGGTATATATGAGTCACTATGTGCAGCATATTCGATGAAGAGCCACCAAACCCATTCTCTTCCCCAAACATGCAGAGTATTAGATTTCAAATTTTTGGAAAAATCCACATGTCGCTCCGCTTTAAGGTTGGCACGATCTTCGATCCACATCTTCCATTTAAGCAGCATTTCTTTCACATTTTCGTCCCAATTTACTTCGCCTTTTTCAAAAATTACTGTATTTCTCAGGCTCCAAACATACCAAATAATCACAAAGGGGTCGTGTTAATATGGTCCGCCATGTGTGTGTTTCGGACTTTCCCATGAGCTTCCAAAATAATTATAAAATTTACCCCGTCCCTGTGTATCTTAAGTTGCATTTCAGGTCCTTCTTCTATTTTATTTGCAAATAGAGTCAAGTTTTTTTTTTCCACCTGCACTTATCGGCAGCAGGATTTCGGGATTCAAGCGGTTGTTGGTGACAAAACTTGAGCTTGTATTATCCCACAGACAAATCCAAACCCTCACAATTTACAAAGATTTGCAAAATAAAATGCGTTAATTTTGTTTTTATGTCAAGTTGTCATCCTCAAATTTTTTTGTCTGTTGGTCTATATGTTTGTGAGAGATGAGAGGAAATAAAGCTGAGAAAGGTCCAGCTCAGCCTTTCCATTGCTACCTCTCACCGGCCCATTTTCTGTGTCCCATAAGTTTGCGTTGAGAAAGCACAAATTTGATTACAATGGTGGTATCAATGGGGTAAAGGTGGCATGAAGGGACTGCTGGGAATGGTCAGGTGATAATGCAGGAGTAGTAAAACAATAGATCCACATAACAAAGGTGTTACACCCTTTCTTTTTAGGCTGAACTGAACCAATGCTTGGATCGACGAACCATGACGTCAACAGTGCCCCGCAGCCGCCGTGGCCCGTGGTGTTGCTGCGGTGGAACTAGGTGAAAAGGCTAGAGGATGTGTGTGGATCTGACATGGTAAATATTCCAGCAAAGAGTTTGGTAGGGGTGTGTTTGTTAGTTAGTATGGGTAGAGATAATGAAGTTATCCGGCTTCGTCGGCCAGTTATCATGCTCTAAACCCTTAACCTTCATGTCCAACCAGATATCCAATAGCATGCTTAGGTTCTTAGGCAAACCAAAGACTCCCAGACCAAACAACACAATGACACCATAATTTCCATGCATAGTCACACTAGATAAAAAGATGATGCACAGACTCCATTTCTTTTTCACAAAGCACACACCTGGGTTCATCAATATGGACAATGTTGTGAGAGATAAGAAAGTCCTTTGTCTTCAACTTCCCCGGAATTACAAACCATGTAAGCTCAAGCCGTGGAGGAGCAATTCCATTCCCACACCAGAGATAGTCTGAAAAACATGGGATTCTCCCGGTTTCACCTGCATGCTACCAGCCCACCTACAAAATAGACTTCACAGAAAAAAAGCCAGTTTGGTTATGCCTCCATATTGCTCTGTCCTCCTCTCCATGAATCAAATTCAACCGCAAAAGCAAAATCTGTAGCTCTTATATATATATATATTAAGTTGAGATAAATGTATAAAAGAAAGAAAAATGATATTTGTATAATATTTTTGTCCAATATACTTAAGATATAGACAAAAAAAAAAGGTGAAGGACTCATTTGAAATTTCTATTTTCCTAGGCCCTTCACCTTGATTGTGTTTTTGTCTATGTTATAAGCATGTTGCACACGTAATTTCTCCTTGGATTATAATAGGAACATAAATTTGTTTATTTGCCATTGGAATTAATTACCTAATCATCCATGATATATCACGTCCAAGTGAATACATACACAGTCACTACTCACTACCCTACCGCTGATGATGTGATGCGGTTTGTTGAAGAAACGGAGCCACCAAATTTTGTTCGTAAATACAACAAATACGGCAAAACCCCTAGAGAGATCTTCACTGAAACTCACAAGGAACTCATCAAAAGCAGTGGGGAATGGCTGAAACGAACATCTGAATCTTGCTCCGTGGGGGCAGCACTGATTGCCACCGTGGCCTTTGCCCCTTCCCCCACCGTCCCGGGTGGCGTCCACGACAAAACAGGCATCCCAACCTTTGAAGCCAAGCCAGCATACAAGGTCTTTGTCATCTCATCACTCATTGCGCTTCGTTGCTCTGTCAATTCGGTGGTCTTGTTCCTCTCTATACTTGCATCTAGATTTCAAGAGTACGATTATCCCCCGGAAGCTTATATTGGGTTTGACATCAATGTTGACGTCCATTAGCTCCATGCTGGTTTCTTTCTGTGCCGGACATTTCCTGGGGGCTCAACGACAAACTCAAGTATGTTGCATTTTCTATACATACCGTGATATGCCTACAGGTGACATTTTTTGCCTTCTCTCACTTTCCCCTATACGTCAGTCTTATATGGTCTGCGTTCAACAAAGTGCCACGGCGTAGCTACGAAGACACTCCGCTTTAGCTGCAATTCAAGTGGATCCGAATTCAAGTAGCTCCCATTAAATAAGTGTTCTGGTTGATGTTCCTGTAATCTAATGCCACATCCTAGCTTCAATTATTAAGATCATATTTTCAGCAAATAAACTTTAAAACTTGCAATTGTTGTTGCTTCCTAAGAAACTCAAGATTATGGTGGATATTTAAGTGTCTCTTTTATGTAATATTAACTGTTTCTTATGCCATGTTAAAGCATAGCTGATATTTTTTTCCTTCCTTCTTCTTTCTTCTATTTTTTTTTTCCCGTAAAGGCAATTTTATAATTTATAAACATAAATTCCGGCAACAAGATAACATTAAAAAAGACCACAAGTGCTACTATGTGTGAAATTTTGATTTCTTGACCTCTTCAGCTCGTCCAAAGAATACATCTGTCTTCAAATATAGTTTGCGGGGAATAGGGAAACAATTACTGGAATAGATTAAACTTGCCACCCAATATCACAACAGCAAGAGAAATCAGCGATGTCCGAAATTACAACTCTAGAAGACAACAGTATCAAGCATCATTCCCAGAGTCTGAACGATATTGGAAGACATCAAATTTGAGACATGCTCTTCAAGGTGCTTCTTGGCATCTTGTCTTCCGACATTTGCTATTGCGAGCTTTTCAGGGGGCAACTCATCTTCCTCTTGGACTGCCTTGTTGTATTTGACAGCTAAGTTCAGCATTTCCTGCAATTCCAAATTGATTGAGATCAATCACCATCTGGTCCGATAAATATATTGGGACAGCATTGACATATTACAAGTTAAAACTGGCATGAAAGATATTCAATTAATGCAGCGATACAGGCAGCTTTCTACCTTACGCACTGAATTCCTTAAATTACCTGAACAGTCTGCTCATTAGTTTTGGAATGTGTATCAAAGCGCTGAAGTGTCAAACCATCAGTCCATTTCTTCTTGTGAAGGTTAAGTAACATCTTCTCCTCAAGTTCATTCTTCCTGTAATTAATGGCTATGGAATAGTAATGCCTATTCAACCCATGGATCAATGCCTAAAGAAAGCCAAATAGAACAGGTCAGAAGCTGTTAAAAGAACGAAAAAGGGGGCAAAGTGTAAAACAACTGCTTAAAAGATAATTATCATATAGATGCCAAAACAGAAAAAAGGCTTTGAGTTACCCACTTGAATGGACGGTTTGTTCAAATGCCCCAGATTGGATGTTGTCTGCCTTGGTTCTTGACCAAGCATCATAGTCTGCGGATTGATCAATCGAAAAGCATCAATAACTACTTTGCCTTTAACACTTTGTATTGGGTCTACAACCACAGCCACGGCACGCTGATTCAAAGCCTCAAAACTCTGCAAAACATAACATACAAGACCAAGTTATTGAATACTCGTAATATCAGAAGTACCATATTAATTAGAACCGCAATAACAGTTATTACTTATATTGCAATTGATTCAACCTCTTAGGCGTAGCTGAAACTTCAATTACTAGCAATTAAAATTTAACATTTATAAAGTAGGCAATAGTTGCCACTTGGCAGTGAATTCCAAGACACTGTTTCAATTGGCAAGAAAGTGGTTTGCTCACATTGATAATTTAAAAACACTTTATATCAAAATGAAGAACTCCATTTTTAGGTAATCGGGAATTAACCTCAGGGAAGCAGTGCAAGCTTTCATATCAACAAATATTGAATTTCATGGAACATCATAAAAACCTAAGATTTTCTTTTGAATGAAAATCAGATAATTTTCAGAGGTAAAAAGGGCAAAATGGCATTATGAACTTTCAATTGTATCTCAGTGTGGTAGTTAGTTCTTACTCAAAGTTATGCATATGATATAGTACAAAGTTATTGTAACTTCTTTATGTTATTGTTTCCGATAAGCCCTCAAGAGAATACTTTGCATGCCATAATCTTTTACACACCATCAATTTCAGGGAAAACTAAGCATCTGGTATCAGCATCAGCTTTGTTGTCCAATCATTAGAAAATCCAAGCCATGTAGTAATCTTAGTAACTGATAATAGGTTCTTTTGATTTTAATGAGGGATCCATAGTCTATTCTTCTTTCTATGTCACTCTTCCAAGGAAAGAGTGAAGAAGTAACCAAATTCCACAGAGAGTGTTAAACAAATGGATGGGAAGCTTGAAAACAGAAAACAGAAACACTGAGAAATCAATTCGGGGCAAAAGATTTATATAAACCTGCCAGAATGAAAGCAATGCATCCAATTTCAATCCAGAGTGTTAATAATTATCAAAGTGATTAAAACCAAAACTAAATAGGATAATCTGCCACAACCCTCTGTATAGGCTAGTAGACTCAGAAACAATCCATACAAAAGGGGCCAAAAACATAAAAATGAACCTGTTGTGTATTAATGTCCACCCCAGAAAGCCAACAGCCAAATCCAGGATGTGAATGGTACCAGCCAACAACCATCTCTGGTCTGCCAACACAAACAAAGTAACCAACATCAACCAATTCACTCATGAATTAAATCAGACACAAAATATTAAAAAAATATAATTTTTTGTGGTGTTAAATACCTTCCAGTCTGTTTGAGCATATCAAGCATATTAGTCTGGAAGACATGATCAACAGCTTCAACACTGACACCAGTTCCACTCTGTGGCATCGCAAACACATCAACAACACGGACGGTGTACTCGTCCACGAACTCCCCAAGCATCAAACCCATCACCTCCATCGGAACCCCAGCCCTTCCTATATTAAACAACATTCCAATTCAAGAAAAAAGAAATTTAAAATTAAAAAAACCCTAATTTTGAATTTGAGCAGAGAAAACAAGGAAAGGGGAAAATAGAGAAAGCCCATGATTTGATTGGGGTCAAAGATGGAAACTTTGTTACCGTGCTTGAGCATCTTGAGGAGGGCGAGTGAAGAGATGTAGACCTGCTCGGAGGAATCGAGGGTCGGGGAATCTGGGGGTGGGTGCCCTAGCGCCCCTCCTGCACCTGCGAACATTCTCTGAAGCCTCTCCATGCTTCACAAATCTTGATTCTGCGTTCTGTTCAGATCTTTTCTTGCTTCAATTGCTTCGGATTTGAGAGTTTTAAATTTGATTTTGGTTTCCGTTTCAGTGAGAGTTGAAGTTGAAGCTGAAGCTGAAGCCGAGCCCAGTAACAAAGGAGCAACAACAATTAGATGTATTCACTTTCCGTTGCCTTGTTCCGACCCTCCAACAATATTATATTATTGGTTTTTACCCTTCTTGTTTTGGACAATTATGATTCAACTTTTGTTTTATTTTATTTTCAGAAAATTACACTATCCTCCTTTCAAGTTTAGTATAATTATATTTAGTATTCATTTATTTTATAAAATTATCATTGACCTCCCCTGAAGTTCACTAAAATTATACTGACCTCTCTTATATATACTAGTTCATTAATTTAAGTGACAAAAAAAGATAATATGTTATATATACATAATTATTAATAGTGAAATTATAATATTTTAGTAATATTAAGCATATATATTAACTAGAATTTTTTTTTGTCATAAGTTATAATTACAAGTTTTTTCATGTGATAAAAATATATTTTATTCAACTGATGTGTTAAATATTATCAAAATATTATAATTTTTTTTAATAATTAAGTATGTATTTTATATTATCTTTCTTTATCACTTAAATTAACAAACTAGTATCTGCAGGTAGGTCAGTGTAATTTTAGTGAATCTCAGGGGAGGTCAATGATAATTTTGTAAAATAGAGGAATGCTGAGTGTAATTACACTAAATTTCAAGGGAGGTGACTGTGAGTCCAGTGGTTTGTTGATCGTGAGTCTAATCGATGCCTCATGGATTGAGACTTATGTGTCATCCGAAAGAGCATAATTATTAGAATCGAATTGGTGATCGACTCAAATAAGATATTAGGTTACTGGTTCAATCAGTGGATTATTGGTTGAATCGGATTTAATTAAATAAATATATAAATTGAGATAAGTAAGGGTGTGTAGTATATGACATTACATATTTTGGAAGAGCACTTGCGTGGTGGTTGAGGCACAGCCCATGCCTTTTGGCAAGTTGGGTTCAACTCCTCGCATCATTGGTTTTGGTATTTATTTCAAAATTTTCAATGTGTAGGATGCAGTCAACTCCAGTTTGCTCCATCGATTTGATGCATGTCTGGTTTAATCGAAGAATTGAACCGTACTAATGCCTGGTTTACCAATTCCTGGTCTGAATCAATTTTTATAACTGTGGGAAAGAGTACTAGAGAAACTCTTCTATTATTGTTATTATTATTATTATGGAATATATTTGATATTCCTATAAAATTTAATTACAATGTGTTTCAATAATCCAAATTTTAGAAATCTATTAAGGGTTTATTTGGTTTAAATTTTATAAGAATTATTTCTAAAATAATTAATGTGAGAAACTGATTTTGAAATAATTTATTCATATTTTGGAAATATGTTAAAAAAGTGAATATAGAAGGATTAATGTGAGATGAAAAAAATAAAAGTTAATATTTTTCAGTTTTACTGGAATCAATTCTTATAAAAATAAAACACTTTTATTATTATGGAATATATTTGATATTCCTATAAAATTTAATTACAATGTGTTTCAATAATCCAAATTTTAGAAATCTATTAAGGGTTTATTTGGTTTAAATTTTATAAGAATTATTTCTAAAATAATTAATGTGAGAAACTGATTTTGAAATAATTTATTCATATTTTGGAAATATGTTAAAAAAGTGAATATAGAAGGATTAATGTGAGATGAAAAAAATAAAAGTTAATATTTTTCAGTTTTACTGGAATCAATTCTTATAAAAATAAAACACTTTTATTAAAAATAAAAAAAATACAAAGTGAACAACTTTACTTTTATTTTTTAACTAATTTTTTTCTAATGCAATAAGATGAACTGAGATAACCAAACATGTTCTAAATTAAAGATTAAATTATTAGACAGGAATACTTATTATTATTCCTTGAATTTAGAGTTTACGTATTCAGATCTTTTCTGTTTTGGTCCGCGCGTGCAAATCTTAACCTTGTGAAAAATGAGATATCCTTTTTTATTTGCGTTTTCTTCAAAAGTATTTTAGTATCAATCTGTTTGCTGATCGCAGTTTACTATTGACAAAGTTCGGTTAGTTTTCTTCGTTTTCTGTAATGATTTTTAGTTAATATCATTAATCAAATAATTAATTGATTTAGCGGTGAAATGTGTAGTTTTATTTTCGTGGTATTTTTTTTGTGGTCATGTTTTTGGTCGTAATCAATAAAATTTTTAAATTTTTTTGTGGTCGTAATAAAAGTGACAATTTGTACAAGCGTCACTTGGGTTTTGTTTTTGGTCATATCTTCACTTGGGTTGATCAGAAGGGCTTTATGAAGTTTTACAATCTATGGTCGCATGTCTTTCTTCTGCATTATGTTTTGGGCCATCAGCTCATCTGGTTTCAGACTTTCCTGTTGCCCCCATTTACTTATTATCAAAACAAAAACATAATAATAAATGTGAAAAGAATATTCCTGACCCCAAAAAATAATGTGAAAAGGATATTGACCAAAACAAGATGCGGAAAGAAGGAACGGGGCAAAAAAAAAAAGTGAAAAGAGTATATTCTAAGGGTATGATAGCTTTGGATTTTTAATTTTCAATTTTTTAAATTTAATAAAAAATATTAAAAATTTTTGAAACTATAAATTATAAGTTTTAATTTTTATTTTTAAATTTTAATATATTTTTTAAAAAATTATAAAAATTAAAAATACTAGAAATGAAAACTGAAATTGAGATGAACATAAAGATTTTAGAATTCGATTTTGACACAATTTTCTAAACGCATTTTTTAAGCAAGAGTAATGGTTAGGAAAATTTTGATCTAGATTTAAACTCTAATATTAGATAACTTTTATTTAGAGTCACAATATACTTCTATTACAACAAAGCCATTTTAATTTAACATTACGATGAAATATTATTTTGATAATAGAACGAATCAAAATTTATAAGGAGAGATTGGTTGAAAAAAAAAATCCAACTTGTTTTGTCCGCCAGAAAAAAAAGACAACCAATTGAATGCAATGATTTGTTTTGGTTGAACGTAGCACAAGAAAGTCATTACCCAAGTACAAGAAAGCGCCTACAAGGGGAATGACTACTTTAGTTATGAGATGCTTATATTTATCAAAAAGTCGTTGGCTTATTATATCAACAGCTGACAATAATTCATGTAAATTTTATATCTAACGTTAATAGTTTGACTTTTGAAATTAGTGATTAATTTTAATATATCATCAATATAAAATAAATTATATTTTTAATTAATTAAATCTTATATTTTATATAATTTTCAAGTAATTATAATAAAAGTCACATAAAATTCATGATGGAGTTATATGATAAAATAAATAATAAAATTTTTTAGATTAATTGTGTATTAAAATTAAATATTTAAAACTATATTTTAGAAACTATTTTACTTAATGATGATTTAATTTGAATCTATGTAAACAGTCTTTTGGAAAAATGATGTTATTTGCAATGTGTATGTTAGTCTTATTTTTAACATGAGAAAACTCCAATTGATAATGACGTTCTGAATATCAGTTTGATGGACTTGCGCGGACTAATCATCCAACAAATATTCCGAACTTGAAAAATCTGAATATTCAAGGATCCCCGTCCACATTAATCAATATTAAGAGCTCCTGGAGAACGTGTTAGGGGTGGGAAAATAATGACGATCGAAGAAAATTCGAGCTTTATACTAATACATCCTTTGTACGTATTCGCCTCAGACAGTGTTCCTCTTAATTAGATGAATCTTATCCAAATATTATAATTAAAATTTGGAACACAGAAAAGATTGCAGCGCCAAGTAATTAGCGCGGACCCGAGTGGAGGTGCATGTAACTTGATTAAACTATGATTTGAGGTTAGGCCGTAAACAAAATGTTTTATAAACATTTTAAAGAATTAATTTTTATTCTCTAATGATATTATTAAATATATTTAATTTTCATATTTATTATTTAAAAGATCATGAAATAAAAAAAAACTAATTATCAATGGACTAGAATCTATCTATAATACTAATATTTCAGAGTCATTTGAGAGAAAGTTTTACACATGTCATAATGAAAATATTTTAGGACCCACATATTTTAAGAAGTTATTCATCATTTTTTTAAAATAAAACCATAATTATTAAATATTATTAGCATATCATTGATAATCATCCGTATTTAATAATAGGATTGTATTATATTAATTAAATATCTTTAATTATTATAATGCTGAAATCATGAATTATATTGATAAATTAATTTCATAATTTTAATATTAATTTCACATCTAAAATTTTTATATTTGATATGGGTGGTGATTTTCTTTTAAATACTATTATATTAAATTTATGAAATTAAATATATAAATTATAAGAAAAATATAAAATATATGCGCTAGGTTATATTATTTATCTTTTTTATTAACAATAAGATTATGATGAATTTAATTATTTAAAGATAAAATATTTTTTTTGTGTCATTAGTGATAACATTATTTAATTATATATATAGACTAATTTAATGATTTGAAGACCAAGAATATATCAATTCAATAAAAAAAAATTATATATGTATGTAAGTGAAAATGAAAATCCTGGGATCACCTAAGATGACCATAAATTTATACCTTCAATAACCTTTAAGCTCTTGTAAATAATTTTGATAATTTTATATTTTAAAAAATTTTAATGAATTTTAAAAAAAAATCAATCACACAATTCATAAAAATTTTGATAATTTTATACTTTAAAAGATTTGGATGAATTTTGAAAAAAAAATCAATCATATAATTCATGACAATTTTAATAATTCTATACTTTAAAATATTTGAATAAATTTTGAAAAAAAAGTTAGTATTGAAAAAATTAAAAAAATCGAAGAAGATTTTAAAAAGAAAAAAATGGTAAAGATTTATCAGAATCTTATTTATAATTAGAAGTCATTAATGATTAAGATTCTGTATAAAATTTATTGATTATATAAATCTATTATATTAATATTTCAGACTCATTTCATGAAAACTATTATACATGTCATTCATATAGTAATTTAGACTTCACATGTCATTCATACAATGATTTAGGCCCCACTTTTCTTAATATTTATGTCTAGAGATTTTTTTTAAACTTAATTTATAATTTATTTATTAATTATTTTTTATATGAAATAAAATTAGATATTATAATCATTAAAGAATCAAATATTACAATTATTAAATATTATAATTTGCACTAAGAGAGAATTCATGTTGATATAATTATGATCTATAATTAAATTAAGAATTATTAATAGCTTCACATTATGAAGGTAATATAAAAAATTATAAAAAATATTTTTAAAATAAATAAACTTTAAAATTAATATTTTTTTAAAGAAAATGGGTAGGTCAAATTGTTAACGAATTGCTAATTAATTGATTTTGATATGATAATAATTTAAAATTAAATTTATACTAAAATTATTCTTAATTAAATGTTTAAGATACATTATAATACTAATATTTAAAACTCATTATATAAAAAGTCCTTCATGTGTTATTTATAGAAAAATTATACCTCATTATTTTCATAATCTTAATACTTAAAAAAAATTTGAATTTAATTTACTTTCTGATTATCAATTATTTTTTTTCCAATCATACCTTCATATCTCTCTACCATTAACAAAATCAATATAAAAAATAAAAAATAACATAAAGAAAATTATAATTCAATATATTATACCATAAAAATTTCATATATATAGTTATAGTATTAACAATAACAAACCTATTATAATTATATTACATTAGTAGTATTTGTTATTATAGATATTTATGTTTTAAATTTTAAAATATTTTTAAAATTTTTTATTTTTAAATTTTTTTAATAAACCTATAAATATTAATAGAGATTCAAATTTCCATGTGTAATGAAAAATGAAGACCCATGATTGGGATGTGCATAAAAAATGAGGTGAAATTCTAAATGAAGATAAAATTAGGAAAAATTTTCTAATTTCAAATGTAAAACTTTTGAAAATCATAATAAAAAAAATATCTATCTACATGTATCACTATATTTTATTTAATTTTTTACAATTTAAACATTCTAATCTATTAATTCCATAATATTTTTGTACTATTTTTTTGAAAAAAAACACATTCAATTTTTTAACACTAAAATATTAAAAAAATCAATTCTATAATTTATAATTCTTTGATAATGATATTAAATATTTATTGATTTTTAAAAAGTAAATAATTATATTATTTTTTATTGAAAAAAACTATAATTGATATATTACTCTAATAATTGAGATTATATAAATTAGAATTATAAATAATTTTTTACTAATTATTACATATTAATTATAATATATATTTTAAAATTGATATTTTAATTTATTAAAATAATATACAAGGAAAGGACGTGTAATTGAAATCCTATAAATTAAATTTATGTATTATTTTTATTAATTAGAAAATATATTTTTATATTTTTAAATTAAATATTTTAATTTACTAAAAAGATATAAACTGCTAGGGATGATTAAAAAAATTGAAAATGGATACACATGAGAATTATCCAATAGGGAAAGGAATTGACACATATTTTGTCTTCATAGGGATGGTCTATGGAGGCTAAGTTTCTGTTTGTTAAACAGGATAGGGACAGAGATAATATATATTTATCTTTTAATTATTTTTATTATATTTGTATTTTGTATATATTTTTAATTTTAATTTGGATTATGTTGCATTAATAGTATTTGTTACTATGAATATTTATATTTCAAATTGTAAAATATTTTTAAAGTTTTTCTTTTTTAAAAATTTATTAATAAACCCTTCAAAATCCTCATACGAAATGGAAAATGAGAAAGGAACCCATAAAAGGATGGGGGTGAGGATAAGAGACAAAATTCTAAATGGTGATGGAAGGCGTATGACATGTCCCATGGATACTCATTGTTATCCCTATAAATGGCTCATGATATAGTAAAATTATTTATTTATTCTCTTTCTTTATCCAACAATTTTAACTTTCGAAATATGTAAAATTTTCATCAAATAGGCTCTTTATTATTAGTTATAGGTCATCTGTCAATATATTTTTAACCTTATAAATATGATATTTAATATAAGATATAAAATAGAATGACACATTTATATTTTGTCCACTTATTTAATTATTTAACTATTAACTTAGTTTTAAGATAAAATTATATATTTAATTTTCTATAAAATATAAGTAAATAAATTATTATTTATTTTTTATAATAATCAATAAACTATTTTTTATTATCTCCCAAGTGTATCGTACCGGTCAAATGATTAGTTAAATTTATATTTTAATGTTGATAAAAATATTATTTTTTATTGGATAAAAAATTAAATTAATAAAAATACGCATAAATTTATTCAAATATTATATGTATTATATGTTAAAATAAGGAATTATAAAAGTTTTCTTATGAATCTTTCTCAACTGCAAGTCTCTGACCATACTATCGCGGTACATGCAAGTTGACCCGAACGTTGCTTGCCCTTAATTAAAAAATAGTATTCAAATTCTTTGTTTCAACTTTTAGTTCATTACCCACATATATACTTTAGTCATTGAACATTATTCCATTAACCTACCCTCTCCCAAACTGACCACATAAACGTTTGTTAAATGAAAAATATTTAATGCAATTCAACTGTTCTGAATCATAGGGTTGCTGGATCCCGCTATAGAATTCTTATTCACATTGTTCATGGTGTTTCGAATTGTCCAAAACTTCCAAATACGCAATAATTTAGTAGAACAAGCTCACGAGCAGAAAAACAGTGTGCCCAAAAATAAAAAATAAAAAAATGCAATAATGTAATATATAGTTTCACTGTGTGGTGTTTGACAAGGAAAGTGCAACATGTATTATTATTATCTCCATCCTCCAAAATCTGGGTTCCACCAACTCAAATACTAACTGCATAAAAACCATTGGCTAATATTTTTAAAGCAAAGTCTAAAGAGAAAATTAAAGCCAGTTTGTTACTTCTCAGGGCAACATGCAGGTTGTCAACTTCTTTGGTTTCTTACTTGTTACAAGTAGTTGCTTCCAGTTGCTGAGGATTTCTGAATCAAAACTACCCCAAGAAGAAGGTAACTCTGAACTCATCTTTCCACATGTTAAACATATTGTTTGCTGTTGACAAAAGAAGCAACAACTGGAGCTGCTGAGATTCTTAGTTCAGGAGATTTCAGTAATGTTGGGTTTGAATCTTTGTGGTAGTAATGGTGTATAGATTTTTCATTTTTTTCTTAATCTAAACAGTGAAGTTATATTGGATTCCATATATTGCTTCATCTTGAGAGATTTATTTGGAATAACTTACAAAGAAAGAGATATGAAATCACACATTAGTATACCTAGATCTTGACAGACTCCGCGGCCTCCTTGTGTGAAATTTTAGTTTATTATTTTCTAAATACTTTTTCTTTTCTTAATTATTTGACATATAAAGAAATTGTTTTCTTTTAGTGGATTGGCGGCTGTCAAGTTGATATTGGACTCAGTTTCAGTGGATAATAAAAGCTTTTAATTTATTTAATTACTGACATAAACATTCCATCTCTGTTATGTCCTATTCATATGATATTATTAGTATGGATTATATGAATAGAAAAATGTTTAAACTGCTTACATTTACATGGTTATGATTGCCACTTAGTTGATGCTCTTAAGGAAATTACCAATACGATGGGTGCGACCTATTGGGAGTTTGATGCTGATTCCTGTGACATTAAAATGGTTGGAATAACACAAGAGCCACCTGCTGAATCAGAGAGAAGCATTGGTTGTGACTGCAGTTTTGAAAATAATGTCTGTCATGTTACAAAGATGTATGACTACCTAATTATCTTATTTGTAGTTCCTTAAGCTAGATTTTCTGCTTCATTTTTAAAAAAATCCATGAATAAGTAAGGAATGCAAACATAAAATAAGGTATTAGAATAATTTAATCCCAGGCCTCAGTATTTACAAAGAGTCTACTAGTACTTTATGCATCCTCAGTAAGACTGCTGAACAATGTTTCTATGTTTAGGACCCTCAAGCGCCTTAGTCTACCTGGCACACTCCCACCTCAACTGGCCAAGCTACCATTTCTCCAAGAAATGTATGAACAGATTAAATTTCATTGTTTCTTACTAAAAGTTTGTAATGAATTCATTTTATTCCTGCTATGATCTCTTTAGGTAGTTCTGTGCTTCTTTGATCTTAGTATCTCCAATAATTTTCCTTCTATTGACAGAGATTTTGCTTACAATTGTTTTACTGGTACTATCCCAAAGGAATGGGCTTCAATGAAATTAACTTCAATGTGAGTCATTCTCCACTACTAGGAATTTGTGAATAAGTTTCATTTTATTGTTCTTGTCATGAAACCAATTGTCCCAATAGCTTAAGCTGTTGGGTTATGACGCATTAATGGTTTTTAACACGCCCCTTCATGCCAATGCCTTTTTCGGGCTTGAAGCACAGGCAATACACAGGCCCACCTTACCTTGTATTGAAATTTAATTATTTTTATTTAGAAGTGGGGGCAACAAAGATTGAACTCTAGGCCATTTGGTCCTAGAGACTCCAATACCATGTCATGAAATTGCTTATCCCGAAAGCTTAAGCTATTAGGTTATGGCACATTAATGGTTATCTAATGCTTGTGTTACATTGATTATGTATAACTTGATGCAGCTCTCTTCTTGTGAATCGCTTGTCAGGGGAAATTCCACAGCATCTAGGAAATATTACTACTCTCACATACCTGTATGTTTTTAGCTTCAATTCATCCATATATGACCTGGACCCAGCTTATGTTTATCGAAGTGCTCAAGACCGATTTGTACTGCAAAGTTTTCATTTTGATTTGTATGCCATTTTTCATTCTCACTGAAATTATCGTTTCAATATTCTGATTAGGATGCTTGAAGCAAACCAATTTTCTGGTGTTATTCCGGCTGAGCTTGGGAGTCTAATAAACTTGCAGACCTTGTAAGATATCAGGGGTTCCATTTCTACTTTTCAATATGATTTTTAGTTTTCATTGTTTGATTGTCCCCTGAAAGACAGATATAATGTTTTCTAACAATTTGTTTCTGAAATTTTACCACTAAAGGGTGCTGTCATCCAATCAGTTGTCTGGGAACTTACCATCTGCACTTGCTGGTTTACGAAATTTAACCGACTTGTGAGCCTTGATTTTGTTCCTTCTTCTTGGAACATAAATACTTATGAAACTGTGGTATTACCTCTAATGTGTGTCATTGTTTGTAACACTGCAGTAGGGTAGACAACAACAATTTTATAGGAACCATACCTGATTTCATACATAACTGGCAACTTCTCCAAAGACTGTGAGATAATAATTCCTTTCCTTTCTTTAAATTATTCAGTTGTGTTTATCTGGGACAATACCAAGTCATAATATCGTTTTCCATACTCTTATCCTTGTAAACCAATTAAGAGAAATGCATGCAAGTGGACTAGAGGGACCCATTCCATCAAATATATCTCTTTTGAAGAACTTACAACAGTTGTGAGTATAAGTATTGTTTTTAACTTTTATGTGGTATTTTACTTCATTTTTGTCTATCATATTTTTAGTCTAGCTCATAGTAGCACATCTTTATACAGAAGAATCAGTGATATAAGAAGTCCTAGCCAAATTTTTCCTTCTCTGCGGGACATGACAGCCCTGACTACATTGTACGTAGACTGTGATTATTGATGAACACAATATTTTCTAATGTTTATTTTTTCGGTAATGTGGTTCATTTTTATTCTGTAAATTGTTTGCCAGAAGTTTAATGTAATCAGTTATGTATTTTAGGGTTTTAAGGAACTGTAACCTGTCTGGGGCGATACCTTCGTACGTGTGGACCATGATGAATTTGGCGATTATGTAAGTAAAGCATGTGAAGATTCTATGCGTATAAGATGCTAACTCTGTACCTCTGTATTAATAAGAATTAAATTGTTCAATTTATCTTCCCAGCAAAACGATGTTGGAATGCCCAATGCACGAAAAAATCACTTTATAAGCCTAAACACCCCAAATTGTTCGGCAGATTGAGAAAATGTAAGAGGAAAAAAAAAAGGCTTTCTTAGGATTTTTGTACATGATGTAGTCTCTATATGTTGATGTCATCCTAACTTTAGTTGGATGGTTCTTACTTGTTTCGAACTATTTGAGGAAGACTAGAAAGGCTTTTAGTTATAGGAGCATGTGCTCTTAAGATTTTGAGATGTTTAAAAGAGGGTGTGAGGTAACAGAGGGAGTCAAAAGAAAAACACATGCGAACAATCCAGTCAAGTGAATGGATGGAAAAGTTTCCTGCTAACAGCTAATTCTAAACAATGCATATTTACTATTTAGTTTGATTGAGTATAGGGAAAATGAGTATCAAATTGGCAAATATATTGTAGTTTTGTCAATATCAATATGAGTATTTTGGATGGTGACCTTGTCATTGGTTTGCCCTGAGTGCCATATTAGCTGAAGTTAGGTAAGTGTAACTATAGTGTTAATGTACATGTGAAGATCTATGGCCCATCATACCCCAAAAGTCCAGTGTATTAATTGCTTAATACATTATAAGCCAGAAGCCTATTTGTCAGTAAAGAAGTTATGAATCTCCTGAATTAAGCTTTATGTGTAAGAATTGCATTTTCCTTCTTGTTGGCTTTCTTTAACTTGTTTTACAATCTGCTTCAATTATTTTATGGTTACATGTTGCTTTTAAGTCAGCATTGAATGTTGAAAATGAAGTTCTTTGTTTTTGAAAATTTTATGGCAGGGATGTCAGTTTTAACATGCTAGTTGGGGAAATTCCTGCAATTATAAGTGCAAGGCGTCTGAGATATATGTAAGTATCTTACTCTATGTCCTATGTTGACACTTTGACTTGACATAAAAGAGATACAGATAGCATATTTATGCATATGGAAACAAATACTATGGCTGAAGTGAGATAATATTCGACTATAGTTCATGATTACACAAGCACCCAGTTCTTTACAACGAAAATGGAATAAATGCTTCTCAGTTCAAGTATTGACACAATAAATTTAACAGTTTGGCATTGCTTTTTTTAGCTACCTAACAGGTAATATGCTCAGTGGAAATGTACCAAATTCAATCCTGAAGGATGGAAGCAGCATGTAAGTTTCTTCTTTTATCAATAATCTCTTACCTAAGCAAGGTTATAGCCTTTTAGATTTGGACTTTTCACTTTGGGTTGTGTTGTGCCACATGGGGCATTAAAGCATGCATTTACTTTTTGCCCTTTCTTATTTTATTGTTCTGCGAATATATCTACGGAATGAGAGCAGAGAGCCAGAGAGAGAAGTGGGGAGAAGGGAAGAAGGGTGGGTTATGTCTGGTTAGCATTAAAGATGATGCTAGCTTTTGAACTTTATGTAGCTTATTCATGCTACATGTGAATATTATAAAATAAAGTAGGATACTCATGCCTTTAGCATATTAAACCTCTGTTATTGATCTTATTTCCTTTGAACAAACGGATGAACTAAGTTGTTGAAGCTCCTCAATGGCCAATTGGACATCACATAAGTATTGTCTCTTCTATTGTTTTTTTTCTCTTTTTCCTTGATCTTTTGTTTGGTTGGGAAATTATTGAAGCAAGGTGGGTCTCTAAGATGGCTTCTTCTTCTTCTTTCATATGTTGTAGATGATATGTTACCAGTAATAGGTCTACTTTGTCTTAAAATAATTTTGTGGTGGCATAAGATAATTAGTAACACTTTTGGATTTCAGTTGTGGTTTGTTTCTGATGGAAATTCTGTTATATTTTTGGACACAGTGATCTTTCTTACAACAACTTTACATGGCAAGGCCCTGAGCAACCTGCTTGTCGGGAAGACATGTGAGAAACCGAGAATCTGAAACATTTGCAATTAACTTCCCTTTATTTTTCCAATTTTTCTTTTGAACTAAAATCTGTTTCACGCTGTTTCACTTACTAGGAACTCAAATGTGAATTTGTTTAGAAGCTCTATGATGGAGAATAAGTTGTAAGATCCTCTTCTTTAGTTTCTTGGGTTAGAAAGCTGCAAATTGAAAATTGATTTATTTGCAAACCCTTTTTCCCATGAGTAAATTTTAGTTTTGCTATTGACAGAGAGGAATATGTGCCTTGCTCAAAGAACTTCACTTGTCCAAGGTGTAAGTACATATTATTCTTTGGTACTTGAAGTATATATTATTCCGAATTATCAATATCACCAGCATGGAATATGTTCCTTGTTTCACCCATTTTGTAAAATCCGCCGAGTTCTCCCATTTAGGAATGAATGATGGACCAGTAGTTATTGGTTTTGAGCAGTTAAAATTAATTAATGTTAGGGCAGATTTAAGGTTCATACGGAACTGGTAAGGATCTGTTGTCAGCTCCACAGCTTAGGTGCAGCCAGTTTTTAAAATAGGCTTTAAATGATACTGACCAATAGCATCTTTGTTGGCTGCGTTATAGCAATGATTAAAATTCAAAATAAATGCACAATGGCTAATTGATGCTTTGTATTCTATGAAGTTGCATCAATGTAAAACTTTAAAGGGCAATAAATGAGTAAACTTACTGACAATGAGCTTAAAAACTCTGCAATGTATGGAGTAGATGCATAAAATTTTCTTACTCACACTTAATTTCTTCATCACTATCAGATTCAAGTTGTTTACATGTTAATTGTGGTGGAAAGGATATAGAAGTAAAAGATGATAAAGGTGACAACCTCTATTTGGGAGATGGAAACGTGCAAGGTGGCACTGCAACTTACTTCTATAGCAACAATGATCACTGGGGATTTAGTAGCACTGGAGACTTCTTGGATGATTTCGACTCCCAGAACATACGATACATTGTATCTCTGTCATCTTCAAATGTGCCTGAAATATATACAACAGCACGTGTAGCTCCAATTTCACTTACTTATTTCCATAATTGCATGGAAAATGGAAAATATACTGTAAATCTTCACTTTGCTGAAATTCAGTTTACAAATGATAATACGTATGGAAGTCTTGGGCGGCGCATATTTGATATCTATGTTCAGGTAACTGGTGAGTGAAATTATTGAATCTGGCTTTGATTTCCAGATTTTGAATTAATGCAGTGACTTGGTCTCAGGAAAAACTGATTCGGAAGAATTTTAATATAGAGAGTGAGACAAAGGTTGCTGAAAAACCACTCGTACTACCTATATACAATGTCAACATCACAAATAATGTTTTGGAGATTAGAGTCTCCTGGGCTGGAAAAGGAACAACTAGAATTCCTGATACTGGAGTTTATGGTCCCCTTATATCAGCATTGTCTGTGGTTTCTGGTGAGTACTTCCGCTTGGCATGATGGTTTGCACCATCATCACTACTTGCCGCCTCTAACATACTTCATTTATCTCTATACATAGCTGCTTAGAAAAAAGAACCTCATTCAACAGTAATTCTGTTCTCAATTTTGTTTTGCTAAGCTCGTACGAGAACTCTTTAGTCTTTATGTGCCTTTCTCAAACTTCTCACCAAGATAAAGTGCAGTGTGTTCTTATCACCTGTATTTCTGCAAACTAGCACTCCTTAGAGTCAATATTGTTTCTTAAGTTGTTAATCAGGGAAGGCTTTTCATAGTTTCAACACCAATTCTTATGATGTCTGGTACTGTCTTAAATTTAGTATGATATCTTTCTGTGGTCTGACCAGATTCTAGACTTTGCTCAAACGATGGAAAGAAGGTTTCTGTTTCTGTAATCATTGGAATTGTAGCTGGGGCTTTATGCTTACTACTTCTTTTATCTGGATTTATTTGGTGGAAAGGCTTTTTCAGAAAGAAATTGCGACAGAAAGAAGGTGAGGCCAGTTTTACACTTTCAAGGCTGTGTAAGTTTTCTTCGGGCAATGGGAAAAAAAGTTTGTACAGCCTAATCAGATTTTGTTTTCAACCAGTTTCTTTGTGCAGTGCTAACAAGATTTGAGCCTTTATTTATATTTCAAGCTTAATTAGAAACATAACTACAAATTCTTTGACATAAAAATTTATCTTGCTCCAATGGATAGGTACAAAAAGTGGAGATATTCAGACAGGAACTTTTAGCTTAGAGCAGATGAGAGTGGCCACTGATGATTTCTCTTCTGTTAACAAGATTGGGGAAGGCGGTTTTGGTCCTGTATACAAGGTTTTTGAATAACTTCTAAATATTTTGTTTCATCGGAATGGAATCTAGTGTTAATGTCTGGCATGTGTAGTTTTTGACAATTTGAATTGCAGGGTGAACTGCCTGATGGTACTGTGATAGCAGTCAAGCAACTCTCATCAGGGTCAAGGCAGGGAAATCGTGAATTCTTAAATGAAATAGGCTTGATATCTTGTTTGCAACATCCCAACCTTGTAAAGCTTTATGGATATTGCACAGAAGGAGAACAACTTTTATTGGTATATGAGTACATGGAAAATAACAGCCTTGCCCGTGCCTTATTTGGTGAGTAACTACTTTGCCATGAATTTCCTGATGTCTCATATGTCTAGTGGTCATGCCAATGTTTTAAAAACCAAAAGAAAGATTGGACTGATGAGGATTCCGGTTCATAGTTCAATTGGTTAAATTTGTTGTTGAACTTTGATTAATCACAGTAATTAAAATGAAAAATATTTGAATCTGCAACATGACTGGTTAAAGTCCAACAGGTTCAGTTTTCATAACATTGATTGTGTGAGAAGTACGAGATGAATAATATCTTATATCTAGTGGTTTTTAATTCCAGAATCCTTTTTTGTTTCTTTGAGAACTTAGCAGGATTGGAATAGCATATTTTTTCTCTCTTTCTATCTGAATAATTTATTTCCCCTATAGCTACCATGTACTTGGATTGCAGCATTATGTTGCTGCCCCTGTATAATATCACTTCATTATCTGAAGGGTGAGAAGAAGGTGTAAATGGGATTTGATTCAAATTAGCTGTATTGTTAATATGTAGGCAGTGAATACAATCAGCTTAAAATGGACTGGCCCACAAGGCTTAGGATCTGCATTGGCATAGCAAAAGGTCTGTCATTTCTTCATGAGGAATCAAGATTCAAGATAGTTCACAGGGATATCAAGGCCTCTAATGTGTTACTCGATCGCAAATTAAATCCTAAGATATCTGACTTTGGCTTAGCTAAGCTTCATGAAGATGAGAAGACCCACATCAGTACCCGAGTTGCTGGCACTATGTAGGTTGTCTTTGCACTAATTACTGAGATCTAAATGATATTTGGGTTCCTAATGTCTAGCTATCAATAATCTTCTTCTCTTTGCAGCGGATATATGGCACCAGAATATGCATTATGGGGCTATCTTACATACAAGGCCGATGTTTACAGCTTTGGAGTTGTGGCCTTAGAACTTGTTAGCGGGAAAAGCAATAACAATTATTTACCAGATGATGAAAGTGTTTGCCTTTTGGATTGGGTATGATCAAAGCTCCGAGCTGGAATTTTCACCTATAAATCCTTCATTCTTGTTTTATTACTTATTCAAACTAAAATACAGTTTTATTGTTTTAGTCACTTGATCCTTGATAAAAGAAGTGAACAACAATCCATATTGTAGGCATGTCGATTGCACAAAACTCAGAACTTTGTGAAACTGATTGATGAAAGCTTGGGGCCAGACGTTAATCTAAAAGAAGCAGAAATGGTGATCAAAGTAGCTCTCCTGTGCACAAGTGCATCTCCATCACTTAGGCCTACAATGTCTGAGGTGGTGAATATGCTTGAAGGGCATGCAGCTATTCCAGATATGGTTCCAGATCCAAGTTCCTACAATGAGGATTTAAGGTTTAAAGCCTTAAGAGACTTCCATCAACATCGAACAAATCAGAGTTTGAGTGGAAGCCAGTCCCAACATTCAGTGACAGCACATACATTCAGCTCAACATCTGGTGGTAATACTTGTACAAGTTATATTGAGGATCATAGTTTAGTTCACAATACTGAGTTTTCCCCTTTAGCAAGTTAAATATATATCCATTGTCTCTTAGAAGAGAGCACAGTGTTAGCTCCAGATCTTTTGCATTGAAAATTTTGATCTTGTACATGCACCGTACTAAACGAGTGCAAACGTGCATGAAGATCTTGAGGGGAACCTTGACACCCTGCATTTTCCGTTGTAAAGTTTTTCTTTATGTAGAGTTCTACGAAGGAGTACAGGAATATTTTTCTGTTCTTACTAAAGAGTGGCTATTGCCGCACTCAATTGTTGATTGTCTACTACCTACTCCATACATCACAAAGTTTTTATTATTTAATTGAGAGTGACAAAGGGCAATGAAAAATTATTGTTTATGCATAAATATAAAAATCTATTCTTAGACACACTCATAAGAAAGTAAGTGAAACTCATAGATGAGTAAGAATAAGTTGAATAAAGTTGATGGGACCTACTTTTATTATGAATGTGTTTAAATATAATATGTTAAACTTATGCCAATACAAGAATTTTTTAAGGACAATAGGGCATGACAATAGCCATTATCTTTTACCCAATATCACTATTTTTCTTAAACCTTATGTTTCTGAGTACAAAAATATGACCATGAATAAAGCCGTCTGAGTCGTGACTTTTTTCTTTGTCTCCATCTTTATTCAATTGGATATGCCTTAATGTGATGGAAAGCTTTCAAGAAAAGATGGAGATAAACGAAGAAAATATAATGTGCTGGGTGAATAGAACAGCTAACTTTTCGTTGAATAAAGACCCCCATTTATATACATACGGGAGGACAGGAAAGGAAGAAAATAACAGAAATAAGTCAATAACAAAGTGACGAAATTGCACCGGAAAAAAAAAATGAAAGTGATGAAAAATAGTGCTATATGAGCCATCATCCATGTGCATCGGCAGAATCCATGCATTCTTTGAAAGCTCAATTCACACTTTCAAGAAAGAACTTGATCTGAAATTCTCTTTTTTGTCCCTAGTGAAAAACAGATTCACACACATGAATTTTTCAAAGGTAAAACACATATTAAATCGGGTTAAGGTAACTATACGATGTTTAACCAAACTTTTATAGCGATTTTATATATATTATATTATTACATCAAAAGGCATTTTCCATAGGTGTAATTTACTTAAACGGCCTATAGAATAAATTCTTGATGGGGGCTTATAAAATTAATTTTTGTTTAACTACGAAAGTATAAAAATGATTTCATTACTCTAGAGGAGTTGATACATAAATATTCAAATTTTATTTTTTATCTTTGATGTAAAGTAATATAGTAATATATATCATGTAATTTTCAAGCAAATAGCGATAGAGAAAAGAAAACATGATTGGCTTGAGTAGGACTCTCGAGTACTTAATTATCTGGACGCAGAGAGAAAATAAAAGGAAAAACAATACAATAAAGAGAAAAATCTCTATCATATTGAGTTGAAAATAATAAAATAAATACAATCATATTAAGCAAATTTATTTAAAAAAGTTATGCTTTTTTCTTCTTTTCTTTTATTTTTCTTTCAATGGAAAACTCCTATTTTTTCTTTTTCGAGGGAAAAGTAACTAATTTTTCAGGAGAAAAAATGGAAAACTAGTTCTCCAATTTTTTTCCCAATTTATTATTAAACTTCTCAAAATAAAACTTTTTCCTTATCCTTTACTTTTTTTTTTTTCATAGCCTGAATACTTGTCATCCAAGCAAGATGTAAAGCATGTTCGGCACCAATATCTGTGAGGAACTGGTCTCGGACAGAAGCTCCAGTTTTGGGGTATTCACATATTCCTTGTTCTCTATTTTGAGTATTGGTGTTTGGTTGGTTTATTCTGTTGTTAGCACGATTTGTGCACATATTTGAGACTCTCTTGTACCTGTTTTTGATCATAGTGGAGCTATTTCTTTGGTCTGGACGACCCGTGGTTTTTGTCTCTCACATTGAGGGAATTTTTTCACATTAAAAATCTTGGTGCATTGTTCCTATTATTACTCTGGTTTATTGTGTATGTTGATTGCTGCGATAATCTTACTGGTATAGTTGCTCCTCTTGTTCTTGCAAGTAGGGAATTGTGTGTTTAAGTTCCCAATATTTGGCATCAGAGCTCGTTCTTAGGCATTATTGATTGTAGCTTGCTTGAATGATGGAGGCAAATACAAGTAGAATGGTATGCTTGAATGGTATTAATTATCATATATGGAAAGGCAAGATGAAAGATTTGTTATTTGTTAAAAATCTGCATATGCATGTATTTGCTACACAAAAACCAGATTCAAAAACTGAAGAAGAATGAGAGTTTGAGCATCAACAAGTTTGTGGTTTTATTCGGTAATGGGTAGAAGATAATGTTTATAATCACGTTGCTAATGAGACTCATGCTAGAACTATGTGGGAAAAGATTGAATCCTTGTATGCTTCCAAGTCTGGGAATAACAAGTTGTATTTGTTGAATATGTTGATGAATCTAAGATACAAGGAGGGGTCTTCCATATCTAATCACTTGAATGAGTTTCAGGGAGTTTTAGATCAATTGTCAGGCATGGGAATCAAGTTTGAAGATGAAGTTCAAGGACTTTGGTTGCTAAATACTCTACCAGATTCTTGGGAGACATTCCGCATCTCACTTACTAATTCTGCTCCTAATGGTGTGGTAACCATGCAACTTGTGAAAGGTGGTGTCTTGAATGAAGAAGTGAGAAGGAAGACTCAAGGTCCTTCATCTCACTCAGAGATGTTGGTTACAGAAACTAAGGGGAGAAGTCAGAATAAAGGCTCAAAAGGTAGAAGTAAAAGCAGAAGCAAATCCAGATCAAGGTACAAAAATATTGAATGTCATTACTGTCATAAAACAGGGCACATCCAAAAGTATTGCTTTCTTTGGAAAAAGGAGAACAAAGGTAAGCAAGTGAAGAAAGAAAACAATAATGATCGTGTATCTACTGCTAGGTAAGCAAGTGAAGAAAGAAAACAATAATGATCGTGTATCTACTGCTACTTCAGATGATCTTCTCATTGTAGGATATGAGAATATGATTAATATAGTATCTGATGAGTCTGATTGGGCAATTGACAGTGGTGCCTCAATACATGTTACACCAAGGAAGGAGTTCTTCACATCTTACACTTCAGGTGACTATGGAGTGCTAAAGATGGGCAATGATGGCTTGGCCAAGATAATTGGTATGGGAGATGTTTACTTAGAAACTAATGTTGGAATGAAGTTGCTGCTAAAGGATGTTAAACATGTTCCAGATCTCCGCTTGAACTTGATTTCTGTTAGAAAGCTTGATGATGAAAGCTATGTTAACACATTTGGCAGTAGTCAATGGAAGCTCACTAAAGGCAACTTGGTAGTGGCTTGAGGAAAGAAGACCTGAAGTTTATATGTGATGAAATCCACAATTTCAAAAGGTAGTGTGAATGCAGTTGAAAGCAAAGAAGCTTCAGAGTTATGGCATAGAAGGCTTGGTCATATCAGTGAAAAAGGACTAAATTGTTTAGCTAAAAATGATGTACTTTCTGGTTTGAAGAATGCAAAGTTGGAGAAATGTTCTCATTGCATGGCTGAAAAACAAAGAAGATTATCCTTCAAGAAGCATCCTCCTTCAAGGAAATCAGATTTTTTGGAGTTGGTGCACTCTGATGCTTGTGGTCCATTGAAAGAGAAGTCATTTGGTGGTGCTTTTTACTCTGTGACATTCATTGATGATCACTCAAGGAAGCTTTGAGCTTATGCTTTGAAGACCAAGAACCAAGTCTTGGAGAAGTTCAAAGAATTCCAAGTTTTGGTTGAGCGACAAATAGGTAAGAAACTTAAATACATTCGTACTGATAATGGTGGTGAATATTGTGGACCATTTGATGAGTATTGTAAACAGCAAGGCATTAGGCATGAAAAGACTCCTCCTAAAACACCTCAGCCGAATGGTTTGGCAGAGAGGATGAATAGAACATTAATTGAAAGAGTTAGGTGCATGCTTACTGAAGCAAAGCTGCCTAAGTATTTTTGGGTAGAAGTATTGCTCACAGCAGTGCATGTGATTAATCTGAGTCCTGCAGTTGCTTTGGATAATAATGTTCCAGATAATGTGTGGTTTGGCAAGAATGTCTCTTATGATCACTTAAGAGTTTTTGGGTGCAAAGTATTTGTTCATGTTCCAAAGGATGAGAGATCTAAGTTGGATGTGAAGACAAAGCAATGTATCTTTGTTGGGTATGGTCGGGATGAGCTTGACTATAGGCTCTATGACCCAATTGATAAAAAGCTTTTGAGAAGCCGTGATTTGGTATTTGTAGAAGACCAAACCATAGAAGATATTGAGAAAGTGAAGAAGACCGAATCTCAACATAACAGTGACTTGATCGACGTAGATCCGGTCCAGCCACCATGTGCACAAGAACTAGTAAAGAATCAGGCTCAGGATCATATGCAAGAAGATGACCATAGGGTTTGTGATGACCAGCAGATGGGAGATCATTTAGATGCTCCAACAGATGATGTTGTTGATGATCAACATGAGATACCTACAAATCCGCCTGTTGTACTTAGGAGGTCTACTAGAAAGATACAACCTTCAACAAAGTATCCTTCTGATGAGTATGTGACTTTGACAGATGGGGGAAAGCCTGAGTGTTACGAGGAGGCAATGGATAGTGACCAGAAGCAAAAATGGGTTGATGCTATGCAAGATGAAATGCAGGCCTTGTATGATAATCAAACGTTTGAGCTTGTGAAATTGCCTGAAGGTAAGAAAGTTTTGCAAAACAGGTGGATATATAGGTTGAAACATGAAGGAAATTCTTCTTCCCTAAGGTATAAAGCTAGATTGGTGATTAAAGGCTTTAGGCAGAAAAAAGGGATTGATTATGATGAGATCTTTTCTCCGGTTGTGAAGATGTCCTCTATCAGGACTGTTTTGAGTTTGGCTGCAGGTCTTGATTTAGAGATAGAGCAAATAGATGTAAAAACTGCTTTCCTTCATGGTGATCTTGAGGAGGAAATCTACATGGAGCAACCTGAAGGTTTTATAGCAAAAGGGAAAGAAGATTATGTGTGCAAACTCAAGAAGAGCTTATATGGCTTGAAGCAAGCTTCAAGGCAATGGTATAAGAAGTTTGAGTCTATAATGGGTGAGCAAGGCTACAAGAAGACAACTTCAGATCATTGCGTTTTTATTAAACGGTTTGCCAGTGATGATTTTATTATTCTCCTGTTATATGTTGATGACATGCTTATTATTGGTCAAAATGCTTCAAGAATTGATAGGTTAAAGAAGCAACTTGGGATGTCATTTGCAATGAAGGATCTCGGACCAGCAAAGCAAATTCTTGACATAAGAATCATCCGAGATAGAAAGGAGAAGAAACTTTGGTTGTCACAAGAGAAATATATTGAAGCCGTGCTGCAAAGGTTTCAAATGGAGAAAGCTAAGGCTGTTAGCACTCCTCTTGCTACACACTTCAAATTAAGTTGCAAGCAAAGTCCATCAAATGAAGAAGAGAAGAAAGACATGGAGAGAGTTCCATATGCTTCAGCCGTGGGTAGTTTGATGTATGCTATGGTATGCACTAGACCAGACTTAGCTCATGCTGTTGGTAGTGTTAGCCGTTTTCTTTCAAACCCAGGAAGAGAGCATTGGAATGCAGTGAAGTGCATTATGAGATATCTTCGTGGTACTTCTAGCTTGAAGTTATGTTTTGGAAATGAGAAGCCTTCTTTAGTTGGTTACACTGATTCAGACATGGCAGGTGATATTGACTCTAGAAGGTCTACGTCAGGTTATTTGATTACATTTGGAGGTGGAGCTGTAGCTTGGCAATCTAAGTTGCAAAAGTGTGTTGCTTTATCCACTACAGAGGCTGAGTTCATTGCCATTACCGAAGCATGCAAGGAGATGCTTTGGATGAAGAAGTTCTTACAAGAACTTGATTTTACTCAAGAGAGGTATGTGCTATTTTGTAATAGTCAAAGTGCTATACATCTTGGTAAAAACTCAACTTTTCATTCGAGGTCCAAACATATTGATGTGAGGTATCATTGGATACGTGATGTTTTGAATGCAAAGTTGTTGGAACTTGAAAAGGTTCACACCGATGAGAATGGTTCAGATATGATGACAAAATCTTTGCCAAGATGGAAGTTTGAATCTTATTGTTTGATCGCCGGTTTGGCGAATACCTCCACATAGTCGTGAGGGGAAGATTTGTTAGGTTGGGCTCCCATCCTATGTGGAGAAAAGCCCAAAACCGGGCCAACTCACTTATCCATCATTTACACAATAGAGGGGTCTGCTAGGGTAGTGGAGTGAGTGATCATTTTGTGTCAAGAGAGTGGCCACAAAGAGAGAGAGAAGAGAGAAACACCAAACTCGGTTTCATATTCCTACTCAGAGCAGCCACCGTAGATCACTATTTTCGAAGCCATTCACCGTTGGATCAAGCTGAAATTTGGACAGCAGGTTCTTGACAGGCGGCTCTTCATTCTGAACGGTCAGATCATCGAGAAAAGCTCTGGAGTGAGAGATATTGAGCTCGCACAGAGGTTCTATTTTGGTTTGAAGAATCAATTTTCTGTTTAAGCTGTCTCTGTAAATTGACAGTTGTGAAGTTGTTCATCGTTGGATCGGGCTGAAACTTTCACAGCAGGTTCGTGGTGTCTGGTTCTTCATTCTGTATGGTTAGATCATCGATACGAGTTCTGAAGTGTAAGATATCAATCTCGCACCGCAGTTCTATTCTTGTTTGGAGAATCACTTCCATGGTTCAAGCTGTCACCGTAAATCGGTGTTTCTGAAGCTGTTAACCGTTGGATCGGGCTAAAACTTTGACAGAAGGTTCTGGATATCTGGTTCTTCATTCTAAACGGTTAGATAATTGAGACGAGGTCCGGAGTGTGAGGAACTGGTCTCGGACAGAAGCTCCAGTTTTGGGGTATTCACATATTCCTTGTTCTCTATTTTGAGTATTGGTGTTTGGTTGGTTTATTCTGTTGTTAGCACGATTTGTGCACATATTTGAGACTCTCTTGTACCTGTTTTTAATCATAGTGGAGCTATTTTTTTGGTCTGGACGACCCGTGGTTTTTGTCTCTCACATTGAGGGAATTTTTCCACGTTAAAAATCTTGGTGCATTGTTTCTATTATTGCTCTGGTTTATTGTGTATGTTGATTGCTTCGATAATCTTACTAGTATAGTTGCTCCTTTTGTTCTTGCAAGTAGAAAATTGTGTGTTTAAGTTCCCAACAATATCTGGACACGAAAATAGCATATATGCATCCCAATTCCCAGCATGGTCAGAAGTAAAAAAAAAATTAAGTTGAAAAAATTTTATCTGCGCTTGGTTTTGATATTTAAGAAGTAAGTTCAAGAAAATAATTTTTGTTTCATAGAAATAAAAGCAAAATTATGTTTAGAAATATAATTATCAAAAAGAAAAAGGGAAATAGTTGAAAGATAGTAAAAGCTTAATTAATAAAGAATACACCCTAAATTATTTTTAACTTAGCTAGACACTAAGAATATAAATTTATATGATAATATTCTATTTAGTGAAATAAAGATAAAATAAAATTAATGTGTAAAAATAAATTTTATTCTATTTAAATGAGAATAAAAAATAAGTTAGATCTCTTTCAAATGCGCAGAAGATACCCTTTTTTCAATGGCCAGTCAATACTAGGGCTAACTTGATCCCATAGCTTGACTTGAGTCAAAGCTAGCTTGATTGGGTTTTAGTTTTAAAATCGGATCTGGTGACTTTTTTTGTTTTTTTTTTTTCAGATTTTGATATATGTGGATTGGTTTCACTGAGATTAATGTATAATGTTTTAATCAAAACATAAAAAATGGTGTAATGTTTTAAGAAATTAATATACAATAATGACATTAGGTGAGAGTAAAAGTGAGAATTACCCGACATATACAACGATCCTTGCATCCATAGTAATTAAAATAACATTTTTGTTAATCAATATTAACAAAACTAACTTCACATGAGCCAGATCATATATCGGTCAGAAGCTCATATACGCACTCAAAATGCTTGACTGAGTAATGAAGCTCGAACTATTTTACAATGCTTCGAACTCGCTCGATACTGAACCTGTTTTCTTAATCTCTCTTACATAGCTTGCAACACAACTTCAGAAATCTCTCTCTCTCTCTCTCTCTCACCCACATACATACATATACACATATAAATATATATATATCCCTTCCTTTTCCTTCTCTCTTCTTCCTTTCAACTGCTAGGGAGTAGGAACACCGCGTTGCAGGGCAACACCAGCAACATCATCTCGAAGAATATCAGCAACAGCAGAGGGTGGCTCCGAGTAGCGCTTCACATTGACACCCGACTCCAGATAGTGTCCCCTATGAGCCATCTTATCAGCCGCACGATTAGATTCTCTTAAGACGTGCGAGAACTCAACCAACCAATCCCTTCTCACAAGGGCATTTATCTCACAAACTAACCCAAATGCTGGGTCACTAGCCACAGGGCAATTCCTCACCAATGCAAGAGCCCTCGCAGAATCAATGTCCACCTTCACCTTTCTGCAACCAATATCCCAAGCCAAGTTGAGGCCATGAACAACACCCCACAACTCTGCTAAGATAACCGATGTAGGATCCAGTTTAACAGAAAAACCGCCCAAGAAACATCCTGCGGGATCTCGAACAAGACCCCCACATGCTGCTCGTGGGTTGTTGTTATTCTCAAACACGGAACCATCAGTGTTGAGGCAAACCCAACCACTAGGGGGACGCCTCCAAGTACACCAAATTGGAACCCTGGGGTCTTCGCAATTATTAGGGACGACACTGGATACGAAATCTGCTTTTATCGCCTTCTCCAATTCCTGCTTCTTGTACTCAAACTCTTCTGCTTCGGCCAATTGGTTCCCCTCTAACCATTCTATTGCCTCCTCCAATGCCTTCTCTACATTCTTTACTCTGTGCCGCATGTCATAAGCGTAATACTCAAGCGAGTTTTTGGCCCTCACTTTCCTCTTCGCATCCTCATCATCGGCCTTGAACTTCTCTGCATCTCTCACCATTCTCTTCAGCTCTTCGGGGCTCAACTTTCCCCTCTTGTTGATGGTGATCCTCTTCTTCTGCCCCGCGGTTTTGTCTTCAGCTGTGACCTCTAGGATACCATCAACATCTATATCAAAGCAAACATCGATGTGTGTGGTTCCTATTTGTGCTGGGAGCTCACACTTCCCGAGAAAGATGTTATCATTTGTCCTGTGTTGCTCTCCCTCGAACACTTTGATCCAAACATTTGATTTCATCTCCGAGGAGGGAGAGAAAACCCTCTCTTTCTTTGTTGGGATCATGGTGTTCTTTGGAATCAACACAGACATGGCGCCACCAGCGGCCTCGATTCCAAGGCTAAGCGGCAACACATCAAGCAACAAGAGCTCCTCCACTTTCTTGTCACCTTCACCACTCAAGATCGCTGCCTGAACTGCAGCACCGTACGCCACGGCTTCGTCGGGGTTGATGCTCTTGCAAAGCTCCTTGACCTTGCCATCGACACTGAACATGTCCTTCAAGAGTTGCTGAACTTTTGGAATTCTTGTAGAGCCACCCACAAGAACGATCTCGTGGACTTGGCTCTTTCCAACCTGGGCATCAATTAGGCACTTCTCCACTGTCTCCATGCACTTATTGAACAAGTCCTCGTTCAATTTCTCAAAAGCAGCTCTGGTAACAGTGCAATAAAGATCAATCCCATCGTACAAAGAGTCAAGTTCAATTGTGGTTTGGGAGGTGGAAGAGAGAATCCTCTTGGCTCTCTCACAGGCTGACCTTAACCTCCCCAAAGCTTTTGCATTCCCACTAATGTCCTTATTGTGCCTCCCCCTAAACAAATCAACAAAATGATTCACCATTTTGTTGTCAAAATCCTCACCACCCAAATGGGTATCTCCAGCAGTGGCCTTCACTTTAAACATCCCTTCATCAATGGTCACCAAGGAAACATCAAAAGTGCCACCACCAAGATCAAACACAAGAACATTCATCTCACCTTCCCTCCAACCCTTCTTGTCCAAACCGTAAGCAATAGCAGCAGCGGTAGGCTCGTTTATGATCCTCATCACGTTGAGACCCGCGATCTTCCCTGCATCCTTGGTGGCCTGCCTCTGTGAGTTGTTGAAGTAAGCAGGGACAGTGATCACAGCTTGCCTCACAGCATGACCAAGATAAGCTTCAGCAACCTCCTTCATCTTGAACAGCACCATGGAAGACACCTTGTAGTGAAAACATGTAAATAGATTAGTCAAGTAGCGGAATTAGTTGTGACTACATTGAACTTGAGTGGTTCTCTTTTCTTACATACCTCTTCGGGTGCGAGGTGCTTCTCTTCGCCTTTGTAGGTGACAACAATCATGGGCTTGTTGGCTATGGGACCAGGGACAACCTTAAAAGGCCAGAGCTTCATGTCTTGCTGAACTGATTCATCGTTGAAGCGACGACCGATCAAGCGTTTGGCATCGAAGACGGTGTTATGTGGGTTCTTGGAGAGTTGGTTAATGGCAGCCTCGCCTAGTAGTCTTTGGGAATCGGTGAAGGCTACACAGGAAGGGGTTGTGCGGTTGCCTTGGTCGTTCGAAATGACCTCAACACGGTTCTGTTGCCACACTGCAACGCAGCTGTAGGTCGTGCCAAGGTCAATGCCTATGGCTTTGCCTGTTCTTGAAGACATGGCAGAGAGGAATCGAGCGACTAGAACAATCAATTGATGGAAGAGGAAAAAAAAGGGCGTTTCAATGTTTTGGGTTGTGAAGAAGTGGAAGTGAGTGATGAACATGTGGTTGAGACACTCTCTATCTATTTATAGGAACATAGAAAAAAGAGTATCAGAAACGGTTCATGATTTCAGAGTTTGGAGGAACCTGCGAGGCAAGAACCGTGATGAAAATTGAGGCTACAGGGTTGGGCTTGGCAATTTCCAAGCAAGCGATTGAGAGTGACTTAATAAAGTGAGAGAATGCGATAGTGTAGTAGTAGTACACTGGTAAGCAACACGCCAAGACCAAAATCATTGCATGGTGCTTTACTTTGCTGTACGTACGGCACTGTAAAAAAGAAGATTAAAGTTAGAGATATTTTATGTAAAAGTAATATTTTGCATACGACTTCTCTTCGCAACAACTTCACATCTTCACATGTAAGTATGGATGCACACCAAAAAACAATGGGGAGAAATTAAAAAAAATTATAACAATAAAATAGTTAAAGAAAATAATGAGAGTAAATTTATTCTCCCATGTTATTGTACATAAACATTTTTCTGTTATGCAATGCTATGATGGGAACTGGAGATACAGAGAGGACCACATTACACTGTTAGTGATACCTACTGGCTACTAGCCTCAAAAGTCTGAACTGAACTTGGTCCCTCACAGTGACTACTTCTTTGCTAAGGACTTCATTTGATTGGTTGCTTGACTAGTTGACTCTAATATATATGCTTTTTTCTTTTTTAAATAATTTTAAGCTAAAATGAAATGAATGGCATGAAATCCGAAAACCGAATGGCCATAATAACAAACTTCAAACCTCATCAAAAGGCAAATATTAAGACTATAAATATTTTACTCTTTAAATTACTATTGTCTCAAAGTAACCTTATATTAGTCCATGCTAATTTTCAAAACCAAACCAATTAGTTAGTCAAATAAGTTCAAATATTATGAAATTTTAAAATTAGAACACTGTTTTTAATTTTTTTAATCAGGTTTGTTTATATTATATATTAAAAATGAATAATTAAGATACAATTTCAATTAAGTCTTTATAATTTTTAAAAATATTCAATTAAACCCTCTTAGGTAAGAATCTTTTTGCGTATTAAAAAATGCTAATAAGAGGAGACACCCTTAATACTAGTGGGCAAGCTGAGAATTCAACCAATTGAGATGATGGATACTTATTATGCTCAGCGCATATGACAATCACACCATTATATCAAATTGGACCAGCCTAAAACTATTTAGAGAATTTTATTGAGGTTGCTCATGAGCCGTAGAGGATCTTTCTAGGGAGGGTTGGCCAGTAACTACAAATGTAATAGTTAGGAGAAATAAAACTCGTAACCATAGGCGGCCACAAACTCAACTCTTAGGCCCCAACTATTATTGGCAAGAATTTTGTGTTAAGGCAAATGAACAATACATTTTAGGAGAGAGAACGGTTATTGGGCTTTAAGATTATGTCCTAAAATGGATCATGCGTATTAGTTTGTTTTTATCAAAATTATTATTGCAACCTAAAAAATTATTAGATAATTCTGACATGTAAGACACAAAATATTTTGATAATCCATACATGCAATACATATATATATATATATATATATATATATATATATATATATATATATATATATATATATATATATATATATACACATATACACACACACACTAGTTATTTGAACCGTGCGATGCACGGGAAAATAATAAAAAATAAATAAATAATTATTATAAAAAATAGATGATAATTTATTTATAGAAAATAAATAAATAAATTGAGTATATAAATTTATTTTAAAATTAAATTAATAATTAAATAATTAAATAAGTGGATAAAATATAAATGTATCATTCTATTTTATATCTTATATTGAATATCATATTTATAAGGGCAAAAATATTTTGATAGATGACCTATAACTAATAATAAAGAGCCTGTTTTATGAAAATTTTACACATTTTGAAAGTTGAAATTGTTGAATAAAGAAAGAGAATAAATGTATAATTTTATTAGATCGTGAGTCATTTATAGGGATGACATGAGTATCCATTAGAAAGGAGACATGTCCCACGCCTCCCGTCACCTTTTAGAATTTTGTCTTTGATTCTCATCCCTATCCCGTCCCCATTCCCATTTTTTGTTTCCCGTGGGGATTTTGAATCCCTATGATATTCAATGATTTATTAATAAATTTTAAAAAGAGAAAAATTTTAAAAATATTTTATAATTTGAAACATAAATATCCATAAGAACAAATACTATTAATACAACATAATCTAAATTAAAATTAAAAAGTATATACAAAATGCAAATATAATAAAAATAATTAAAAAATAAAGATGTATTATCCATGTCCCTATTTCGTTTAACAAACCGGGTCTTAGTTCCTATAAATCATCCTTATGAAAGTGAAATATGTGCCAATTCATTTCTCTATTGGGTAATTCCTATGTGTACCAATTTTCAATTTTGTTATCATCCCCAGCCGTTTATATCTTTTTAGTAAATTAAAATATTTCATTAAAAACATAAAAATATATTTTCTAATTAATAAAAATAATACGTAAATTTAATTTATATGATTTCAATTATATGTCCTTTCCTTGTACATCCTTTTAATAAATTAAAATATCAATTTTAAAATATGTGTTACAATTGATGAGTAATAATTAGTAAAAAATTATTTATAATTCTAATTTATATAATCTCAATTATTAGAGTAGTATATCAATTATAATTTTTAATAAAAAATAATATAATTATTTACTTTATAAAAATTAATAAATATTTAATATCATTATCAAAGAAGTGTAAATTATAGAATCGATTTTTTTAAATATCTTAGTGTTAAAAAATTGAATGCATTTTTTTCAAAAAAATTAGTATGAAAAAAATTATGGAATTAATAGATTGGAATGTTTAAGTTGTAAAAAATTAAATAGAATATAATAATATATATAGATAGATAATTTTTTTTATTATGATTTTTAAAAGTTCTACATTTGAAATTATAAAATTTCCCCTAATCCCATCTTTATTTAGAATTTTGCTCCATTCTCATGCATATCCCGATCACAGGTCCCCATTTTTCATTTTACATGGAGATTTGAATCTCTATTGATATTTATGGGTTTATTAAAAAATTTTAAAAATACTTTGAACATAAAAACTAAATATCTATAGTAACAAATACTACTAATGCAACACAATTATAATAAGTTTGCTATCGGTAATACTATAATTATATATATAAAATTTTTATGGTATAATATATCGAACTATAATTTTATTTGTGCTATTTTTTATTTTTTATATTGATTTTGTTAATAGTAGAGAGATATGAAGGTATGATTGGAAAAATAATAATTGATAATTAGAAGGTAAATTAAATTCAAAAACATACTTTAAGTGTTACGATTATGAAAAGAGTGGGGTATAATTTTTCTATAAATAACACATAGAGGACTTTTTATATAATGAGTCTTAAATATTAGTATTATATCAATTATTATCATAGTTGATTAAGAATAAATTTAGTATAAATTGAATTTTGAATTATTATCATATCAAAATCAATCAATTAGCAATTCATTAACAATTTGATCTATCCATTTTCTTTAAAAAATATATATTAATTTTAAAGCTTAATTATTTTAAAAATATTTTCTTTATAATTTTTTATATTACCTTCATAATGTGAGGTTATTAATGGTTCTTAATTTAATTATAGATCATAATTATATTAACATGGGTTCTCTCTTAGTGTAAATTATAATATTTAATGATTGTAATATTTGATTATTTAATGATTGTAATATCTAATTTTATTTCATATGAAAAATAATTAATAAGTAAATTATAAATTAAGTTTTAAAAAAATCTTTAGACGTAAATATTGAGAAAAGTGAAGCCTAAATCACTATATGAATGACATGTGAAGTCTAAATTACTATATGAATAACATGTGTAATAGTTTTCATGAAATGAATCTAAAATATTAGTATAATAGATTTATACAATCGATAATTTTTATACAAAATTTTAATCATTAATAACTTCTAATTATAAATAAGATTCTGATAAATCTCTATCATTTTTTTTAAATTTTCTCTAATTTTTTCAACATTAATTTTTTTTTTAAATTCATTCCAATCTTTTAAAGTATAAAATTATCAAAATTGTCATGAATTGTATGATTGATTTTTTTTTAAAATTCATTCAAATCTTATAAAATATAAAATTATCAAAATTATTTGCAAGAACTTAGAGGTTATTGAAGGTATAATTTTATGGTCATCCCAAGTGATTCTAGGATTTTTATTTTCACCTGCGTACATATATAAATTTTTTTTATTGAATTAGCATATTCGTGGTCTTCAAATTATTAAATTAGTCTATATATATAATTAAATAATGTCATCACTAATGACATAAAAAATATTCCGCTTTTAAATAATTAAATTTATCATAATCTTATTGTTTATAAAAAAACGTAAATGATATTACCTGGTACATATATTTTACATCTTTCTTATAATTTATATACTTAATTTCATAAATTTAATATAATAGTATTCAAAAGAAAATCACCACCTGCATCACATATAAAAATTTTAGATGTGAAATTAATAATAAAATTATGAAATTAATTTATTAATACAATTCATGATTTCAGCATCATAATAATTAAAGAAATTTAATTAATTTAATGCAATCTTAGTATTAAATATGGATGATTATCAATGATATGTTAATAATATATAATAATTGTGGTTTTATTTTTAGAAAAAATTAGTGAATAACTTTTTAAAAGATGTGGGTTTTAAAACATTCTTATTGCGACATGTGTAAAACTTTCATTCAAACGACTCTGAAATATTAGTATATGTATATATATATATCATCCCTACCAGATAAAAATATGAACAAGTAATACTTTTTTTTTGGTGGGTTATGAACAAGTAATACTGATATAAATTAACAATGTAAAATATAAACAAGTACTTTATTTTTTATAGTGCATAAATATATATATGCAAAAAATAATTATAAATGTACTCAAATAATTATTATCAATATACAAAATAAACACAACAACATGTAACGCTGAATAAAGTGATAATGTAAATTATAAATATTGTCAAAATTAATGTTAATATATATGAATTTCAATCACTTTTTAGCATAAAATTCTGATTGGATAAATTAAAAAATATTGTATGAATGTGTTGTAACTTTTATTATATTCAAATATAACGAAAATCAGTTAAAATGGTCTCCAAAAACTGTTGATATTTCTCTAACTATCAACCGAAAAATTTTCTTGATTCAAAATTTTGCCTACATTGCATTGGTTATAATTTATCTAACATCTTAAAACTATTTGATACATGCAAATAAAATTTTGAATTAAGAGTATTTTTTTAGTACACTAATTAAGAGTATTTATCTCTATTCATATTGATTGTTAGGAAGATATATCAGCCTTGATTAGTTGTGAAAATTCAAGCATAGATTTCGATTTTCCATTTGTTATGAGTGCTGTTATATGAACGCACCAAATCGACACAATACGCGATGCATACGGTACGGAAGTGGAGAAGTTCACTGTGCACTATCTTTGTGAAGGTCTACGGTGGAGTGAGGAGTGGATTAAAAAAAATGGAAAAATAAAAGAACAAAATTTGAAAGATAAATAAAAGAAGTGTGCTTTTATACCCCACCTTCACTCTCGTTCTTCCTCCCCTGAAACCTTGAACCCCTCATGTCAGTATCACCCCCTCTCACCTCTCCCCTCACTTCTAACCCATACAAAATCTATAGAATCAAACTCAAAAGCTTGAATCTTGCACAATCTTGCACGTCCTTCCTTTATTCTCTATGCAATTTCTTTATAATGGGTTCATTCAGTACGGTGCCAAAAGCCACACCTATCATGCATTGAACCTATGCTTGCAGAGTAGCATAATAGCTGGCGGGTATTGAGCAAGACCTCACAAAGTTCTCTTCTTCCAACACCAAATTTCAACACGGTAGTTCGAGCACTTGTCAGAAATACTGAATCCACAACTCCAAGTGTAGGTATCTCCTAAGTCGCCATGCTTGTGACAGAGAAGGATGAGCTTGTGGATGGCGGTTTCTACCTTTTGGCCAAAGTGAGAATCCAGAGATAATTTGCGGGGTCTTGCTCTATTAAGCATTGCCACCTAATGATGTTATCTTTCTTTTGAACCATTGAATCTAATTATGTGAAAAATAACTTATATTTTGCAGTTCCTTTGAATGATGCTTGAAGCAGTAAATTCAAGATTGAACTTGAGCCTAAGAATATTTCCCTTCAAAAGATGTAAGGCCATCAATTTTTGGTTTTTGGCTTTCAGTCAATCGATTTGAATATGTCAATTAAAGCCATTTCGTTTTGATAAATGTTAAGCAAAATTGTAGCAATGATTTTTTGGATCACCTGAGGAAAAGCCAGGTGCTTTGGTTGGGAAATTATTAAACAAAAATGACTAATTTGGTAACAAACCATTTTTAGTTAAAGAAATTAGTAGAATGCATTAGTTTGTTAAGTGTACGGATCAAATTGGGATGTCATTTTTTGTGATTAGTAGACATGGACCAAGGCCAATGGTATTAAGCAAGAAGTTGCTTGGCATTACGATTTTCTAAAAGCTTTTACAACTTTGAGAAAGATTATTTTGATTTTTGAGGATCTAATCTTTTTCATTAATGTCATTTGTGCAGATACATAGAAATGGACAAGGTTTATGAATAGCTAGATGAAGCTAAAGCTAAAGTCAATAAATTGAAGGCAAATCTAAGAGGCAAGATAGATTCACTTGAGAACTTGAAGAAATCTCATAATGCACAAGTCAACCAAATTCAAGAAGTAAAGCTCAAAGTTGATAAGCTGAAACAAGATCTGTTTCAAAAAAAGGATGAGCTCACTGAGGGACTTATGTAAAGATCTCAAGGGGCTTGATAAAACTAAATAATGTTGATGTGACTTGATACTTATTCTCATCAAACAAGAGTCTATGTTTGACTGGAGGAAAAATTTAAACAAGAGTCTATGTTAGTAATTAGCTTAGAAATGCTAGTAATGTTAGTTCAAAATGTTAGTAATTTTCTTAAGATGTTGGAAACGTTTCAAACTTTGTTAGCTTTGAAATATTAGTATTTTGATGTAAATTTGAGTTAGTAAGCAAGTTAGGTGAACTTCTTGGTACTATAAATTGATGAAAGGAGTCTAATTGGCTTATAAACATTAGTTTGTCAAAATCAATTTGTGACTTTAATTTTTTTTTCCTTTTCCTATCTGTGGTTAGTAAATAGCTCAAAACTATTGGTGATTCTAATTTAAAAAGTTAGTAAGTTGCCAAGAAAGTTGATATATAGGTCTTTTGATTATTGAAAGTAATATGATTATTCACCAACATATATGAAGCACTTACCAATATATATTAAAAAAAAATTTCGAATCACTTTGATATTGAGGCTAAATATATGAATTCTTGAGTGCATAAGTCGTTGGGGCACATCTTATATGTTGTGTTGACGACCAATTCATCAATCCAACGGGTCCTTAAGTCCTTTTATCGTAGTCCTCAATATTAATTTCCCACAAAAAAAATTCAACTCCTTTTCAGTATTGCCAAAACTGAAAATTTACCACCATTTGGATTACTTACCAACATTTTGAACATGAATCACCAACACTTTTCCATTACTTACCAACATGCACCAAAAAAATTTCAGTCAGTTTTTATTTTTTTTCATTTTGTACATCTTGGATGTTGTTGAAAGGACCAATTCATCAATATAAAGGGCCTCTAAGTCCTCTACTATAATCTTCAATCTCAATTACCCAAGAAAATTCATTCCTTTTTCAATATTTCCAAAATTGAAAACATACCAGTATTTGAATAACTCACCAACAATTTTAACATGAATCACCAACATTTCTCCACCACTTACTGATATGTAAAAGAAAAATTTTGATCAATTTTTTTCATTTTTCACATCTTGGATGTTGTTGTGACTACCAACTTATCAATATAAAGGGCCTCTAAGTCCTCTACCATAGTCCTCAATCTCAATTTCCGAAGAAAATTTAACCCATTTTTAGTAGTACCAAAATTGAAAATATACCAACATTTGACACGGTCACCAACAATTATATCAACAATTACCAACATTTCTCCATTACTTACCAACGCATACCAAAAACACTTATCCAGCTTTTGCCATACTTACCAACAATTTTATCATGACTCACCAACATTTCATGTCGCTGGTAATCGATTACATGATGTCTGTAATCGATTACCATTGTGAAATTTTGAAAAGCGGGACGGGTCATGTTGTTGTAATCGATTACGCTTTGTGTAATTGATTACAAGTGTGTAACAGAGAATATACCAGCTTTTGTCATACTCATCAACAATTTTATCATGACTCACCAACATTTCTACATGACTCACCAACAATTTTTTTCTAGTTTTGGTCCTTGGGCACAACTTAAACATTATGTAGAGCATCAATTCAAAGTGAACCTAAGTCCTCTAGAACAATCCTCACTCTAAAATTACAAGGAAAGTTCAATTCCCTGTTAGTATTTCCAAAATTGAAAATATACCAGCCTTTTTCGTACTCACCAACAATTCTATCATGACTCACCAACATTTCTGCATGACTTACCAACGTTTAATAGAGAATTTTTATCCAGTTTTGGTCCTTGGGCACAAGCACCAATGTTGTGTAGAGTACGAATTCATCAATCCAAGGGCTCCTGAGTCCCGTATAATAATTTTCACTGTCAATTTCCTCAGAAAACTCAAATCCCATATCTGTGCTACAAAAACTGATAGCATACCAGCTTTTAGCATTGGTCACCAACAAATTTAGAAACAAATACCAACATTTATGCACAACTTACCAACAAATATGAGAAAAAGATTACACCTGTAAAATATTTGTCAACAAAACGTAACCCATAAAATATTTCAAATCTCTTTGCCTGGGGGGCACACTCTTGATGTTGTGCTCAGTATCAATTCATTTTATCGTAGAATGAAATGGTATTCTAAATATAAATGTATTTTCAATCAATACTTAGGATTTTAAACACCTTGCTCAAACCCTGATTTATTATATGAAAGAATCATAGAAATCAAACCATCAACAATAATATGTATCAGGTAAGAAAATGAAAGTCAATTGAGTCCCTTACTCAATCCAAGTGCATACAATGTTCTTGTATATATTGAATAATTACAAAAGTCTCCTTTTTTCTATAATTACAATAGTTCCTTTCCGAATAATTACAATAGTCTCCTTTTAAATTGTGACGGTGAGCATACACGGTGCTTTATTGAGACATCCTCACTAGAACTACCAACACTAGACACCCTTATCTCCACTCTCGCTCTTGGTCATCAGGAAAAACAGCTACTAATTCCACTGATATGCACATATGGTTCCTCTGAAACAGGAGATAATAAAGACATTAATTTCTTGACCATGACTTATGAGTTAAGACTAAGGTTAAATAGACTTAATGCATTAATGGAATGAAGAAAATATTGACATATAAATGGAAAGGAAAAAATATTGTACTTGAATCAAATGTCTAACATTCATGAAAATTAAAAGCACAGCTCAATAAATATATATTCAAAAAGGATAATAATGCTTAAGATTGATGCATGAACAAAAGATGGAGGTGTGGCAAGTTGAAATACATTATAAAATTATAACCAACAAACTTACCTACTGGATCGGTGGAAACTTTACCTTCTATCATAAAATCTTTTGCAGTGGCTTGTAATTTCCTTTTCAAAAAATAATCGTGATGTAAACATCAAGTCTGAACTATGACATAAAAAACCAACAAAGGGATAAATATCAATATAAACATGTTTCTTGAAATCAATTAAAGAAGAATCAAACACATAGAAGTATGCATCAATAAGAGGAAAAAAAGAGAGCAAGGATAATCTAGCTCATCTATTATGTTGTCAAAGTGAACTCAATCAACCTATCAATAAGAGAAAAAAGAGCAAGGATAATCTAGCCTTAGCAAATAATAGAAGTACACAAGAGAAAAAAAAACACACACACAGTAAAAGCATGGTAATTTGCACATGCTAAATACTATACAACTATAATAGCTAACAAATACACCAAAAAAAAAAAACAGGGGCTAAGTACTTATGAAAGACAAACCTGAAAGTTTCCATCAGCAATGCAAGCAATCATTCTCTTCTTAGGGACGGCTTGTGCATAACCATGAGTTGCACCAATAGACTATCCAACAAGACTTGTGCTCATGTAATAATCTCTCGAAGAAATTACTTGGGAGAAAATGAAAATGGAACAGGCTCACGATTGAATGTAGGGTGGGGAATCCCAGGCAAGTTACAGCTATTGCTTATGCACACAGGCTTGCTTTCTTTCAGTGATGTCAAGATCGCTGTATCAATCAGCTCATAAGCATCATCCAAGTTATTGCTTATCAAAAAATCAATCACCAAGACACAACTCATCAAAACTCCACAATAAAATCAAACAAATTCGCAACAAGAACAAAGCAAAAATGGCATCATATTATCCCATTACTCCTCATATCAAGAAACAGTCAAAAACCCATACCCAATTCCATATGAATAATCACCAGAACCACCAAAGATGCTAAAATTCCAAATTTCATGAAACAGCCACACAAAGCCCAAAAAATCCATATCCCATAAAAATATCAGTGAGCTTGATTGATATTGCTGTCTAAATCAGTTCATGAGCATATTCCAAAAAGAAATAGTTACCTGGAAGCAAGTGATGGTCTGAAAGCACTTCAGCTCCTGGCTAAAATTGAGGTAACCCAATAGTATGGTGAAGGATCCTATTAGTCCCATAGTCATTCGAGTTCGGTCCCCCAACAATGCATATAAGCGGCAAGTTCTCACTGTAAGCTCCAGCGATAGCATTCAACCTGCTGAGCCCGCCGATGGTGAACATCACAATGGATGTTTCGACGCCATGTTACCTAGCGTAACCATCGGTGGCGTACTCGGCCTTGAGCTCGTTGCAGCACCCGACAAGTTTTAGCCCCACCAACGATCGTGTGGTCCGAGCGTCAGATTGAAGTCACTGGGAATGGAGAACATGTCAGTTATGCCGATCTGGAAGAGTCGGCGGGCGAGGTCGTGGCCCATCATTGCCTCTGACGAGGAGATCGCTACAGATGGCACGGCGGAGCCTTGGATTATGGTGGCCCCAATGGTGGAGCAGGAAACGACATCGTTGCTGGTGGGCTTCTATAATTATAGCGATCCAATCATTGTGTCCATGGTGTTGGTAGTGGTGATGGTGGGGTTTCGGGGTGGAATGCTAACTGGAATGAGAGAGAAAAGGAAAGAATGGTTGAAGTGTGTGTGTGAGGTTTTTGAAGGGAGTGAGAGGGTCATGCAGTTTCTCTTTTTCCTTCTATTAGTTCTTGAAAACATTTTTTAATCTAACTAGTCCACCATATGGTCTCAAGATGACAATGCACACTAGCCTACCACCGTATACGTCGAGTAGTGCGTCCAATGTGTGCGTCAACGTATCGTTTCTCATTTGTTATACCCCTACCCTGATTTCTACTGGTTCATACTTCCTACAGATAAAATGCAACTATTTTTCATCAGAACAGTATAAGGCAGGTGGAGACTTGTCCTTAACAATATATTGTTTGGATAAGAAAGGGGCAAGCCCAAATCCAATGGCCCACTCTTTCCTCAAGTAGGAAGGTGCAATGGTACCCTCTTGACTTTGACCCAAAAAAAAAAAGAGTGCCCTTGGTGTCCAAAATTGTAATAATAAAATAAATAAATAAAGTAAAAAAAGCACAATTTAGAAAAAAAGAAAAAGAAAAATTATAAAGTAGTAAAAAAAAAATTTTTGGATTTAGTATATCAACATAATACATAATTTTACAGATTTAATTTTAATATCTAATAGTATAAAATATTTTAAATAATTATCCAATCACATTTTACTGCATTAATAAAATATAATTGACCTTATCAACAATTTCAAAAGCCATATATATAAGAAAATTTGATTGAGTAATATACTTTCAATGTATTTAAATTTAAATCCTTCTCTTTTCTATATTTTGAGAAAAAAATTGATCTATATGTGAGTCAAGATACATTAAAAAAAAAATCCTACACTTTAATACCACAGTCATTAATCATTTTATCAAAAGAAAAAAAAATCTAACTTTAATTCGGAAAACAGGAATATATATAGAAAGAAATCCATTATTCTAATTGGGTGTCTTATTTACTATCCACCAATAAAAAAATAACATGTATAAATTATGGATAGTTATCAAAATTTGATTTTTAAAAATTATATTATGTAATGGCATATTTTTCATCACATGAGTGGGGGACAGAGAAAAAATAGTAAATGGGGATATAAGATCTCAATCTAATATATATTGAAAATAACAGTTGTACTTAACATGCTATATTAATCTTAGAATACTGAAATAAATCCTCCATTGGGTTGACGCAGCCTGTTCCCCTCCTCCATTGATGCATATCAATTCGGAGTTGGACCCGCATGCCACTTTGGCACTTTCCTTTGCTCCTAATGTAAATCTAAGCTTGCACAGTCTCAATTCACCACTCATTACCAACTTGTAGCCTAAAGTCATGGGTATATGCCATTATATGACAGATCTTAACCCCTTGTTACTTCCTAGATCAAATGAGTTGTATGCCGGGTCAATCCGCTTTGTTTATTGCGTGACAATCTCAACTTGATGTATTAGATAAAGGAGGGTGGATTTCATAAAATCACCAAGGAATATTAAACTCTCACTCTATTGGTCAGCTACATTCTCCATTTTTATTAATGTGCAAGTTAGAACTTACAAGTAATCATTGTTTGATGGCAATACAAGCATTGCATTGCATTTTAAATTCATCTTGATGTTGTACTCGTTTGTTTTATGATTTCATCAATTCACTTTTTAAATAGAGCGGTCAAATAATTACTTTTTTATTACAAAAAACATAATCACATCAAAAGATTTTTTTTAATATATATATATAAAATTTTTAGGTAGGATAAAGATCAATATTCTATCGAGACCTTATAATACCTCTTCAAATATTTTTGGAAGAATTTTCACATTAGTCATCAAATTTAAATCTAAATCATTCTATAATATGAATCAAACTTTAATCAATTGCATCCATCTGTATTGACATATAAAAAAGAAATTAAATGTTAATACAGTGTAGAAAGTGATATTATTGTTATATACTAACTTTGATATTCAACTAGCAAAGATGGAAATAATTCTTATAGAAAGACTCCTACTCTCTACCTTGTCAAATTGAATTAGTTGAATTCCTAATAATATGTGGTATGTTTAAGTAGTTCTATCGAGACCCAAAACAAAATAAAAGCAATGCTAAAAAATCATTTAAAGTATAAACAGCACATCAAATTAAAAAAAAAAAATCAAAAGACTAGTCAACCCAGAATCTTAAAGTTAGAAAAAAAAAATGCAAAGAAGAAGCCTCCTCCTAAGCTTGTTGCAAGGAAAATGGTCCCTACAGATTACAAAAAACGCGTTTTCAGACCATATTTTATTAACAGTCAAACCCCAACAGTCGCCTTTTGGAAGAAGGACAACCTTCGAAGCTCACCAAGAAGTACAAGGTCCAAGCTTTCCTTCTTCTCTCCCAACTTCAAAAGAAAAAAATATCCTTGTTCACATAAACAAATGCTATTGTTGATTTGTTGTTCATCTGCACCATCACTCGAATTCCAACCATTTCATTTTCACCTTCCTTTGTTCAGTGACCATGGAAAAACCAGTTTCAATGAGGGGCTCTGATTCTCTATCTGCTACTCTTGCAAATTCAATCCAAGCTTTGGGTCGTGGCTTTGATGTGACATCAGATATTAGGCTTCTGTACTGTAAAGGGGCTCCAGGTTCAAGGCTGGTTCGCCTTGATGAGGAACACCCGAGGGATCTTGCTGTTTCTCATGGTGTTGTTGTTCCCAATGTCTCTGTGGACATTGATTGCTCCTCTGGGAATGGCAAGGGTGGCATAGAGAAGACCTCCGTGTGTAGTTTCCACGAGGTGATCGTTTTTCATCCTTCCGTTTTTGGTTTTCTAGATTTTGATTTGTTGAATTTTCTTGTTTCTGGTGAATAGCATGTGAGAAAGGAAGAAAGGGCAACTGGGGCATGATAAAATTTCCATTTTTTAAAATCTTTTTTGTTTTTGTTTCATTTTCTCCTGTTATTGTTACTTTTTCATTTTTTTTGGTGGGTGGATTGGCGTGTGATTTCAATGTGTTGGACTGTATTTTCAAAATTCATTGCCTAACTCAATATGTGGACATTTCTGTTCCTTGCTGCATTTGGCTTCCCGATTGAAATGTCACTTGGATTTACAAGGATGTGCAAATGCATCGTTGGTTGAGATAAGAATGGTTTTAGTCTGGTTTATGCCTTCTGAAGATTAACAGTATATCGGCAGCAGAGGATGTAGAGATGCATGTAGAGATTATTCAAGAGTAGAATGTATACTCTTTTATTAGGCTCAAAAACTTAGATTTTTTCTTAAAATCCAATACGCTGAAGAGTTACGCAGCAAATTCTTTGAAAATATTGAAATGAAGTAGTTGAAAATGGGGGATTGGGATTTGCAGGCCCTGGTAAGATGAATCTAAAGTCTAAACAAGATGCCAATTTAAAACGGGTAGAGGGAGCCTTCAATTCCATGTTCAATTTTATGGATGGTTAAGCACCTATCGTGACCGTATTCCATGACTGAATTTTTCAGATGGCGAAATATTTCAATGAGAAGTCAGGCATTGAAGGACAAATTCCACTTGGAAGCTTCAATTCCATGTTCAACTTTACTGGCTCCTGGATGGTTGATGCAGCAGCAACCAAATCCCTTGCCATGATTGGATATTTTATTCCACTGGTTGAAGTTAAGTTAACCAAACTGAATTTGGTCTTGAATGATCAAGTCAAAAGTGCCGTTCCTCATTCTTGGGATCCGGCTTCCTTGGCAAGGTAAAGTACACTTCATTGTTTTCTGTAAAGAATGTTTAGTTATCTCTTGCTATAGAGAGTGGCTTTGACTTCATATGTCTGACCATGAAGAACGTTATACTTGGTAGATTTTATGCTATATGCACAGACTCTACGACAATGACACATATCAAAGATATGACACCTTAGGCTTCAATTATCACGTTAAACAGTAGAAAAGCAAAATTTGTTGCCAATGGTAAAATAATTTCATTGTTCAATTCAACTATTTATTAATAGTTATTCTTAGCAGTTTCTGTTCTAGGATTAATTAATATCTATTTACAAGTTTCTGAATGAGAAGAGGTTGGCCCTAACTTGTGTTGGAAATTTTCATTTGCCAATATATATTTACAGAACTGAATTTTGCAACATCCTTTATGTTTTTATAACTAATTGAAGTTATTCAACCCATTAGATTTTTCTTCGCTAACTATCTCTTATAATCATAACTAGAGTCTTGGGACAGACTTGCATTTTCCTATCATTTTTTTTTCTGTTCCATTTTTGTCCTATTTTGAAGACGCCGTGAAACTGCTGGCTGAGTCATACATATTGATGTAGTAATTGAATTTCTTACTTGTCATCGGTGTCATTTGGCTATCTTATTAACAATATTATACTAGTTTTATTTTCCATATTATTGGCCCTTAGTTTTAGATAGAAATTAGAAAGAAGATTTGATAAAGAGAAAGAAGGGAAGAATAAAGAATGACAATAAATGATTAGTCCTAGAGCAATTATAAAACCAACAAAACATACAAGAAAAAAGTAGAAAACAACATTCCTCTTGAGTCTTGACAGAGCTTTGCAATTCCTCTGTTAAAGAAAGCTGCTTAAGAAACCATGAGTTGAAACCTGCTACAATCCTAGATTTTTAGACTTGAAGTCAATTATCTTCAAATTCCTATTTGTCTAAGTAACTGTAAATTCTGGAGCCTGATTCGACAATTGACAATGATCAACTAAGGCATAGTTGGAAATGTGGTTTTTTCAGTAACACTCTTGTCAAGGGCCATAGGATTTTTATGAGTTCTTATTCATGTTTTCTTTGGGACATATATGGAAGTCTTGCAAATCTAAAATTTCACGGGTTGTGTGAGAATAGATTATACCTTTCGATAACTTCTCTCAGATATGATTTTAAATTACTAATTACAATTCCAAAAGCCAGACGGAATTGCACTGAAGTAAAATGACGACTGCATTCTCCCAAATAGGGCATTGAGATTAAATTTGATACTTGCCAAGTTGCCATAACCAATTACAATAAATATTCTGCAGAAGAAGTGAAACGTATCTTGGTTGCAGTACTATGACAGTAAATATAACAAAGCATTTTTATCTCCAGACTTAACGTTGATTGTTCAAAATACTTATCCCACTTCCCCTAAAAAATTCCAAAAGAAAGAATTATATATTATATCAGTTGCATGGGATGGTCAGGTTCACGTTCTAATCAGAAATTCTGCCCTTTATTCTTCTCAGTTTTATTGAGAATTATGGAACCCACATTGTGACATCTGCAACAGTTGGTGGAAGAGACGTAGTTTATATCAGGCAGCACCAGTCATCTAGTTTGTCTGCCTCGGACATTGAGAACTATGTAAAGGATATTGGAGACGATAGGTTTCTTGATGTTAAAAACATGTCGGGTCCTGGCCCTTTAAAGTACAAGGAAAAGGTTAGTATTAAGAAATGCCCTTTTCCCCACCGTTATTCAACAAACAGATCACCTTCTGCTTCTAATTATTTTTACAATTTCCTTTAGTTTATGAAAAGACATTCCTGCCTAGTCTTGTTGCACATCATTCTGATTCCTTTCTTGCTATTATACTCTATCTCATTGAAATATTCAGTCACTGATTATAGTAGTCTCAGTGAATTGACCTTTCATTTTGTTGCTGCAGGATGTTACTGTTATTTTTAGGAGGAGAGGAGGGGATGATCTCGAGCAAAGTCATACTAAATGGGTGGAGACTGTAAAATTGGCACCAGATATCATTAACATGAAATTTACACCCATTGTTTCTCTTCTTGAAGGAGTGCCTGGTGTAAAGCATTTGAGCCGTGCTATTGATCTATATCTTGAGTGTAAGTTCTAATGAAGTTATTAGTATCTTGGTGATAACTGATAAATGTATTGGTTATGATAACTATCCATGGATGATCAACTAAGGATTTTCTTAGCATATAAATTGTGATCAATCAAAATGGTTTTGAAAAATCTATCTGTATTTCAATTAGCCTTCCTTAGAAATGAATGTAAGCTGTGTAGCTAGATAAAATAAATATACTTGAAAATTCAACCCAACCAGAAAAGTAAAAAATAATGAATAGGATGAATAAAAGAAATATTTATGTATAGTTTGATGAATATTATATTAGATTTGTAGTTGTGTGGGTGGTCTCTTAGTAGATATTTATTTAAGTCATTTAAATCTTTCAATCTTTGAAAATTCTTTTACCTAATCCAGCACAAGGTCATGGTGGACATGTGATATTCAGATGGTGTGTGTATCCTTATCTGTTAGGAGAGAACTTTTCACCAAGATATTTTTGGTGGTTTTTTCTTATGCCTGTGCACATGCTGGAGTCCCTAGGATTTGTTGGAAATTTGAAGAATAATTATTATTTTCTCATATTAGTTTACTTTTGTGAGTGCATCGGTGCAAGGGTCGTCCGTAATCATATGAATTTGTAGAAAATCTTCTCATTTCAGCGAGCTAGAAAACTAGCTATGAAATTACTAGCATTTTGACGAACTTGAAATCTAGAACATTAGCACCTGACAAGACAACTTCTGGGCTAGTATGATTACCAGTACTTGGCAGTAGTTGTAGTTCTGTATGCTACTGTAATTTTATGTAGTGTATACAATTCATTTCTCTGTTATATCCGCCAGATAAACCACCTATCGAAGACCTACAGTATTTCTTGGATTTCCAAATAACTCGTGTTTGGGCACCAGAGCAAAACAATCTACAGAGAAAGGAGCCTGTCTGTCCGCACCTCCAGTTCAGCTTGATGGGACCAAAGCTTTACGTTAGTCCAGATCAGGTATTGTTTACTAAATCCAACATGATTGAACATAGCTATTAAATTATGTCGAAAAGGATTATTGACAATTTAAGAACATAGAATAAGTGCTGAAACTGTCATTACATCTCAATTTAATTGAATTGAAACTAGTTTGCAAGATGTTTCAGACATGTTCTTTCACAGTCAATTTATTGTATGTGTGAGAGCAAAATGAAGCCCAGCTAGCCTGCAAAAGTGTTGCAAGAAGAAACTAAAAGTTGGACTCCTTGATAGCAAATATGTTTTGGTTTACGAACAGCCTTATTCATGTTCATCAGCATTAATCCTTAATGGGTTGCAACTTAGTTATAAAACTCGTTGAGCTAAGCTTCCAAATCCACAATTATGTCATGTGGGTGCTTGAGTTGTAAAATATGCATCATGAACCTTTGAGAGGTATTTAGTTTATAAGCATGTTTGATATCTCTTCGTAGCTGAACAACACGACTTCATGTTGCAGGTTACCGTTGGACGAAAACCTATCACTGGTCTAAGGCTTAGCTTAGAAGGAAGCAAACAGAATCGACTTGCAATACATTTGCAGCATCTAGTCTCCCTCCCAAAAATCCTTCAACCTCACTGGGATGCTCACATGGCCATAGGTGCTCCCAAGTGGCAAGGTCCTGAGGAGCAAGACAGCCGGTGGTTCGAGCCAATCAAATGGAAGAACTTCTCACATGTAAGCACTGCACCAATCGAGTACACTGAAACTAGCATTGGGGACCTCTCTGGTGTTCACATTGTCACAGGGGCACAGCTTGGTGTTTGGGACTTCGGTGCCAGAAATGTGTTACACCTCAAGCTCCTTTTCTCCAAGGTACCGGGATGCACGATAAGGCGATCGGTGTGGGATCATAACCCCTCCATCCCTGCTGCACAACAGAGAACAGATGGTGCTTCATCATCAGCAACAAAGAAAGCCTCTGAAGATAAAAAGGAAGATAGTTCAATCCACATTGGAAAACTGGCAAAAATTGTGGACGTGACAGAGATGTCTAAAGGTCCCCAAGATATTCCTGGTCATTGGTTAGTCACTGGAGCTAAGCTTGGAGTTGACAAAGGAAAAATTGTACTGCGGATTAAGTACTCCTTGCTTAACTACTGATTGATTTTCTTCTTCTTCTTCTTCTTTTTTTTCACAATATGTTATTTTTTATTTTTTCTTTCCCTTCACAGTAGAAACTATAGTCCAGCATTCTTTGCACAGGGAATCGTCGAGTTCTTTTGTGTTTAGTTTATGGTCATGTCATGCAATCGTTGGTTACACTTTCTATAAGTTTTGAACTCAATTTTGTTTACCTATTGGACATGGTGACATTGTAGAGAGACAGATAGTGACCTTCAATTTTTTATTATACCTTTGCGTCGGAAGATAAACTCAGATTATTTTATATTGCTTACCAACAGTGACCGGATACAGTAATTTATGCATTCGTTATCTCCCAAAATAAGTGGGTTTGAGGTGGTGACATTTCACATGGAACCATAACTAACATAAGAAATGTAACGTATCTCTCTGCTATGTCAGCTGCTTATATTGAAGCTTGAGTTTTATAATTAGATAATCCATTGAAGATATGTTATTAAGCATTTCTTATTGGCATGGCAAGTAACAGTATTATAGTAAACAGCAACTTGAAATTTATATTGTAAACTCATGTTGACGGCAACATAATTGTTCAGCCGGCTGCTTGAAATTTCTTATAGATTTGAGACATCAGTTGAGACAGTGGTAGAAGCAACAAGTGGGGGCTCCTGAAACACATCATCAATAACGCATCATAGTACAATTTTTGCCATCATTTGAATTTATATTGTCTAGTATCCTGTGAAACCTTGATATGCCTCTTAATTATTATCAGGTGGCATCTTTCAGATTTTGCAGAAGACATAACAACAACACGTTCTTTTCTGTGACACTTCTGATAGTTCATTGACTGGAGTACTGTTCAGTTAATTTATAAAAATATATTATCTCTCAAAAATGTCTCCAAAAGAAGATGGTTTCATTACACTGCATAATTTAGCCCTTAAGTAGAGCTTTTTCTTCCAAGAGAATCGAACTATCCTATTCCTATAGTTCTACTCAAGCGATGGGAAGCTCTTGGATCATTCCCACTCCACAGGTTCTCTTCTTTCCGAAGAGATGCTTTGGCTCCATGCACTAAAGTGACAAAAATTGCTCAGATGCCTATATACTTTCTATAATATCAACCTTAGACCTTTAGCATCCGTCTCTCGGTTTGACCTTGGGGAGAATAATGAATTCGTTAAAAAAATGGTTAGTAGTACGAAAAGGGTACTAGCATTGGTAAAACGGTGTACGAAAAATAAATAGCAAAAATAAAAAAAAATTTGTAAAGTTTTTTTTTTCTTTAATAACTAATCTTCCCCTGATTGGTCATATTTCTTTGTTGACATTTTCGAAGGGGGATTTTTATTATAATAATTTAAGTGTGTTATTGAAATTTATAAAGTTTAAAAGAAATATGGGTTTTTCCTATACAAATCGCTATACAGCAATTTACCTCTGTTATCAATTAAAAAATTTGTATCTTTTTATATACAAATCGCTACGTATTGATTTAGCATATTATTTTTTTATACAAATCACTATTTAGCGATTTACAATCTGCAGCGATTTGTGTGTTTCTGAAACACACAAATCACTACATAGTGATTTGTGAGTGAAAAACATACTACTTTTGTGTGTTTTTGAAACACAAATCGCTACGTAGCAATTTGTATCCCATATTTCTCTTAAACTCCAATAATTCCAATAACACACTTAAATCACCACCGTTTCTCCATATCCAAAAAAATGACCCCATTTTCAAACATTATTCGTAATGAATAATTAAATAATTAATAAAAACCAAAAACATGGTGTACCCATAACAATTTTTTTAGTACTTCAAAAATTATATCAATCATTGTGAGGTTTGAACTTAGACTCCTATACATACTACTTAAATTCCTTACCATTAGACCAATCATAGTGGTTTTGTGTAAGCATAACGATGTTGATGCGTATTCACTTAAAAAAGATATGATTATTCGTATTTGATATACATAGTTAGGTACTTAATTAGTTGTATGGGCGCATATGCCAAACAGGCTGCTTTGTTGTTTCAATTCCACGAGAAATTTTTAGAAAATATCTAAACGAGATTGTCATCACATTGTTACAAGGCTGTGCCTCTGTTAAGTTGAGTCTAGTAGAATAGGCAAGTAAGGATATCGTGACGGATAAAACAATGAGGTATCCGCCACTATGGTCCTTGTTGAGAAATAGGCAGTATGCCTTAGGAATCTCTCTTCTAATCGGCGACCTTCGTGTAATGCATTTTGCTACCATCCAAGAACAGACTATTTCTATTATTCTAAGTAGAATAGAACCAGCTATAGCCATAATCCATCATCACTGTTGAGTGAGGCACTTGATGTGTCGCGTGCGCAATGTTATTACTTTGAATTCTGAAAAAATGATGAATCATATGAACAATATTTCGTAAAACGACTAACGAATGAGCAGTTGTATGTGAAGGTGGGTTGCGTTTTATGCTTGATAAAAAAAAAAATAGACTGTCTCTTCCTCAATTAACAATCCACCGTGATTGATTATATAATGAAAATATAAATAAAAAATTGTTAAACAAAATGTTATAATGAATAAAATACATTTGTTGAAGAGTAGGAAATTTTAGTTTTAATTAGCAAAGTATGTTGGTATAAATAGAAAGGATTTGGGTCTCTTAAATTTGCAATATATTTTAGATTCAACCTTAGGATTCATTTTCGGTCGAAATCATATGATAGCTCACCCTCTTAAGTTTTGATGCAATAGTATGTCTAGAGCTCAAACTCAAGACTTTCGATTAAATTAAATAAAAGAGCCCAATCAATTAAAAATTTATGTGTATGGAAAACAAATTATTAGGAGGAGTCACCATTTAGGTACTTGCCCAAATCAAAGAGATTAATTTCTTAATTGACAGGTGAGATATACTCAACAATTTGAAAAAATAAATTTTAATATTTTGTTTTTTATTATTTGTAGTTATATAGTAAGTTGAATGTATATACTACAACACACAATAATACTATGTCTATCTAATATATATCAATACACATATCTCAATATCCAATTATTTTTGCATTGATATACTAGGCTACTTCGTGGGTTCAAAAAATCATTTTGAGTCTATATATAGAGCAAGATTGGAATTGCTTGCTGCCGTTGTAAATTTGTACTTTTTCCATTTCTGCTCTTTCTTTTGAATTGGCTACTCAAACGTGCTTTGCAGAGCCATGGTACTTTTTGTTTTCTTTGTTTAAGCGTACCCCATTTACCTACTCTTTCTTCTTGTTACTTATATTCATTATGTCCATGCAGGAAAAATCTGAAGTTCTTGATGAGAAGCTGGAAGCAGGGCTTCAATTCGTTGACGGAAAAGTAGATTGGAGAGGAAGAAGAGCTGTGAAATACAAACATGGTGGCATGAAAACATCTGTGTTCATACTAGGTAGGTAATGATATACTGAGAGATAAATCATGAACCTTTTAATGAAAAGAAAGATGAACCAAATTATACTGAATCATGTGATCATACATCATTGTACTGCCCAAAAGCAAGAAAAATGTTCACTTCTCCCTTTATTGTCTCTTTTATATTCACGTACATGATGAGCAAGGGAAAAGTCTTGCTCTATTTTATTTACTATTTGACATTTAAACTTTATATATCATTGTTATTTCCTATTTTTACTTCAATTTCAATAAAATAACTGATGAGTTCGTCAAATGCTAAATGAAATAAAATAAGACATTTCTGTTATTTTATTATCACTTAAAAAATTCTTCATAACAATAAGGATATGTTTAGTAGACAGAGAGTAAAAATGATAATAAATTTTACGTGGAAAGACTTTATACATAATTTTACATATATATAAAACTGAATTAAAAAAAAATTTATCTTGATTTTTACTCTCTAACTAACATACCCTCAATGAAAAGTTTCAGGGAGTGAGTTGTTAATATAAGGAATATAAAGAAAAAGAGCAAGTTCTTCTTTATCACCTGTAAAAACATATATATGATACCAGAAACCTTTATTTATTTTTCCTCCTGTACTACTACTGGTTTTTGGATTGGGATTCTATTTGCAAATCTTTTAGTGGTCAATTATGTACGCAGTGACTTTGATTTGGTTTTGGGTGCAGCCACGCTTGCTTTGGAGAATTTGGGGACTTTCTCACTAGCAGTGAACTCGGTGCCATACTTCAATGGGATCATGCATTATGATCTACCAGATGCAGCTAACGTGCTCACCAACTACATGGGTGCCAGCTACATACTCTCCATTTTGGTGGCCGTCGTTGCTGACACGTGGATTGGCAGATACAAATCAGTTTTAATTTCTGGGTGCTTCGAGTTTGTGGTGAGCTAGCTCCGAAACTACCCTCCTTATCCTAATACATCTTCACTTCAACATATATACAGCCTAATCAATGTCCTATAGAAGTTGTGTTAACCATTAATTAATGGTACAACTGGTGCTATATATTAAACCAGGGTTGTTGAACATCTCTGATGGACATTAATTGAGGAAAAAACTATATATTTTTCAACACTTAGAATTTTCAATTTTTCAAAGCTATTTTTACCACACTTAAATATAGCTGGGTCTCTGGTGTTCACTTAAGTTGTCATACATTGATTAGTGATATTATGTATTATCCATTTTCACTCATTGCCGGGGGCACACTCATAAAAAAATTCTGCCGGCCGCCTCTGGATAATGTGTCATGTATCTTTCTTTTCATAAATTAGTATTTCTCTTTCATATCGGATATTGCTATCTACTATATATATATATATATGTATAGTTTTCTTTAAAAAAAAAGGAAAATTGGTTGTTTAAATTGTGTGGAGTATAGATGTCATCGATCGTAAAAAATTGAGAATTCTTGTCGTCTAAATGTAGTTTTTATCTGCACACAGCCGTACAGAGCTATATTAAAAACACGTCAGATACATTATACTTGGATCAGACTATAAGCAACTAAACAACACTTGACAGTTTAACCAAAAAATGACAATTGACATTTTAAAAGATCTTGGGACCTTGATACCCCCCTTCCCCCTTCTCTTCTCTGCTTTTTGTTTGTTAAACTATGAATTAATCAACTTAGTAACTATATAAGATAGCCTGAGCTTTAACTTATATATATATATATATATATTGTCACATTAAATTTTATCTTTATAATGAAGTATCTTAGTATCTTTGTAATTTTAAAATTTAATTGTTATGCTATTTTTCATAAAGTATTAATCTCTACTTTTTTATTATATAAAATATTGGTTTGTATAAGTTAAGTTATTTTAACTTTGATTCCTCGGGGGCCAAAATACAGATGATAAAAGAAAAGCAATACTTTATCATCCCACAATGCACAATACAAGATTTATTATGTTCCGATACTTTAAAATTTGTCAAAATTAATTTTTTGTGTGGTTTAAAGTGTTTGATATCAACGTATTGTGGATATCAATACTTTATCATATTCGATATCGATACTTTATTTAACTCTTGTCATAACTATCTTATAATGTTATTAATATATATTTTTTTCTTTTCTTAAGATAGTTATGACAAGAGTTAAATAAACTTAATAACACATCTTAAAATTTATCAATTTAATATATATATCTTAGTATATATAAACATGTATTCCTGCATCTTAAACATTAGAATTTCACTGTATTATTGTATCGATGTCAGATTGTATCATTATCATATTTTATCTTCGTGATTCATAGAAAAAAAAGTATAGGACTTTATATTAAAAAATAAATATAATATGTAGGAATCAAAATTAAAATTTAAAGTAAATGCAAGGACTAAATAATATTTAAAATATTATTTGTTTGAATTTAATATTAATATACTGTAAATCTAAAGTTTTTTACACTATGAATCAACTATATATTATCTCGTGTGTAATTTTTAAGGTAATAATAATCAAAATGCTTTTAATAATGCTTGATTGGGAGTTGGTGTTAATCCTGAGTTTGTTGTAAATTATGTTGTGCAGGGACTTGCATTGCTCACAGTACAAGCACACTATCCTAGCCTCAAACCTCCCTCTTGCAATGTCTTTGATCCAACTGCTCACTGTGAAAAACTCAAAAGAGGTCAAGAAGCTCTCTTCTTCATTGGCCTCTACTTGTTAGCCTTTGGCAGTGCAGGAATCAAAGCTTCCCTGCCATCACATGGTGCTGACCAGTTTGATGAAACAGACCCCAAAGAAGCAAGGCAAATGTCCACCTTCTTTAACACTGTCGTGCTAGCAGTTTGCATTGGTGGTGCAGTCAGCTTAACCTTCGTTGTGTGGATACAAATCAACAAAGGTTGGGATTGGGGCTTTGGGATAGGCACCATTGCTATAGTTTTGGCTGTCATAATCTTTGCTGCTGGATTTCCACTATATAGAAATCATGTTGCTAAAGAAACAAGTGCTTTAATTGAGATTATACAGGTATCTATATATGCCTTTGTAAACCCATTTTTCCTAAATTCTAAAGCATATAATAAGAACATTCATACCAGAACATTATTACTCATGTTTTGCAGGTCTATGTTGCTGCGATCCGGAATAGAAATCTTCCCCTTCCTGAAGATCCTGCAGAACTATACGAGATCGAACAGGACAAGGAAGTTGCTTTGGATATAGAGTTTCTACCTCATAGAGACATTTACAGGTTCAACTTCCCTTGTGTCTAAAGCACTTAATATTTGTATTGCATGTCAATTGGCCATAGCTTCATTCATAAATGTGATACATCATTAAATTAAAGGGTCTAATATCGATTTTTTGTAAATTAAACGTGTGGATTTGGATAGTCTACACTTATAGAAAACTGTACTAGACCTTAAGTATGAAAAATGTATCATATTGCTTAAACTAGAGCTTTTAGTTATACATTGGAAGCTAAGAATTTAGAAACATACTATTTTTCATGTAGTATACTTTCTTTTTAAGGTTCTTATAAACGAGTGTTCTATAAAAGTTTCAAAATGCATTCTAGTAATTAGGTACAACTGCTCCTAGCTAGTAGAGTTAACTTTTCAGCAGCACCTCATCTATTTCCAAAAAATCTTTCTAATATCATTATAAAATATCACTCCAATTCAAAATGCATTTGGTTCTGAAGTTCTAAACTGAAGTTTTTCTTATTTTCTAATTTTAACAGGTTCTTGGACAAAGCAGCCATCCCAATAAAATCTAATGAGCAATCTGAGAAACCAGAGGCTCAAAGCCCATGGAAGCTTTGCAGAGTCACCCAAGTAGAAAATGCCAAAATCCTTCTAAGCATGGTCCCAGTATTCTGCTGCACAATCATAATGACCCTTTGCCTAGCTCAGCTCCAAACCTTTTCAATCCAACAAGGCTACACCATGGACACAAGATTCACCAAGCATTTTAAAATCCCACCAGCATCCCTCCCAATCATCCCAGTTTTGTTCTTAATCCTCATCGTTCCCATCTATGACCGCATCTTTGTACCTGTTATGCGAAAATCCACTGGTGTTCCTACTGGAATCACACACTTGCAGCGCATAGGAGTTGGTCTAGTGCTCTCTTGCATCTCCATGGCTGTGGCTTCAATCATGGAAGTGAAGAGAAAACAAGTGGCTAGAGAAAACAACATGCTTGATGCTTTTCCAGTGTCTCAGCCATTACCCATAAGCACTTTTTGGCTCTCTTTCCAGTACTTCATATTTGGCATAGCTGACATGTTCACCTATGTGGGTTTGCTTCAGTTTTTCTATTCTGAGGCACCAAAAGCGCTTAAATCTACATCAACATGCTTCCTTTGGACCTCTATGGCACTTGGGTATTTTCTAAGTACCATCGTGGTAAAGTGTGTGAATAGTGCCACCAAACATCACACTAAAAGTGGGGGCTGGTTAAAAGGGAACAATATTAACAGAAACCATCTAAACCTTTTCTACATGTTCCTATCCATGGCGAGCTTGATCAACTTCATAGTCTATTTGTTCGTTTCAAAGATGTACAAGTACCGGCCTCAAGGCCCTACAGTCCCAGATGACAATTCAAAATCAAAGGAATAATGAATACAAGGAAGAAAAAAAATGGTTATTATAGGGAGTGAATAATTGTGAGTTTGTGAGACAAAGTGGAAACCCGGTATTCTCTTTTACTTCATAATTTGGAGGCTTTTGTCTCTAAGATATACTTAATCCTTGTGTAATTTTCTCCACTCCGTGCCTTGAGGAGGTCTTAATTTCTATTTAGATCTTTTTTCCATTGTTCACCGTTCTTTTTTATCTTTACACACACACGCACATATATTCAGCTTCGGATTAATTGCTGACCACATCAGATTTGGTATCAGAAAGACGCTTCAAATTGCATATTTTTCATTATTGTTTCCGTGCATGCTACATTTGCTCATAAATAATTAATACAAGTTCATGATAAAAATTAAAAAACACCACCTTGCTTCTCCATATGAATTATAATAAAAATATTACTTAATCGTAAATTACAGAATATTAACAGTTTAACAACACCCGATTAGACGATTACCAAATTAGTATCTACTGCAAACTTCAAATGTAATTCAATTAACTACAATACCAGTACTTTTTCCCTCTAGAGATTTGTTTACAATTTTTTCTTTTTCCGTAGGATACTCTTAAAATCTTAGCTGCTTATAAGGAATTTGCTCATGTCATGCGAAAGCACGCTCACACACACATATTCCGAAGAGTTAAAAAGTTTGAGCATGCAGACAAGAAACTCTGGATGAAGATTTTCTTTTTCTTTTCTTTTTCTCTATTTTGGTTAAGAGAAATTTGGATGATGATGATAGATATATTCATACCTATTGACTATTTGACTTCATCACTTGAACAACCCAATTTGTTTGTACTACCTTGCTTACAAGCTCCAAGTTCCGACAGCAGCACAAATGGCAACACAGGCTCACTACTCTCAGCCACGCAAGCCTCCCTGCATGTCTACGTGGAACCAAAGCCACACCCCACGTCCTCTTCCCTTCGTCACCCTTCTCCCTTATATCAACCCAACTACAGTTCCACTCTCTCCCAACACACACACAAACACACAATTGCGTGAGACTGGCAATAATGGCTTCCACAGACGAGTCACCGGGTCCCACACCGGCAAAGGGCTCGGACCCAGCACCGGGGGAGGCCATGAGCGTGGGGCAGCACGCCGTGGACAAGGGCGCAATGCTGCTTCAGTCGCTGAAGCCCATAAAGCAGATGAGCCAGCACGTGTGCTCCTTCGCCATTTACAGCCACGACATGTCTCGCCAGATCGAGACTCACCGCTACTGCACCCGCCTCAACCAGGACTTTCTCCAGTGCGCAGTCTACGATTCCGATGACTCCAATGGCCGTCTTCTCGGTCTGTCTCATACTCTGATGACTTCCCATGTTGCATGTTCTTGTGTCTTTTTCTTTTCCCTAGCTAGTTTTTTTTTTTCAACTGGTAATTGTGTTTTTGTTTCTATTGTATCTATATGAAATATCATTTATATGCCCGTACCATGTATTCTTTGATTAACTTATGACACGATAGTAATATTCATTATCAAATAGACTAGTTGCATGCATGAGATAAATGTTTAAGTATTAATATTATTTATGTGCGCCTGTGACTCTAATTAATAGGTTAAGTTTTCTCATTTATGTGCTCTAACTAATAGGTTAAGTTTTTGGGTTCTTTTATGGATGTCACGTGACAGGTGTGGAGTACGTAGTTTCTGATAATATATTTGAGACTCTGCCTCCGGAGGAGCAGAAGCTTTGGCACTCTCATGCTTATGAGGTTCTTGAGTTATATCTTACTTATGCATGCTTCATTTTTTTATTTTTTTTCCTGTTATTGTGGAATGTTGGAAGGCTAATTGGGATGGTGCAGATCAAGTCTGGTCTATGGGTGAATCCAAGAGTTCCAGAGATGATTGGGATGCCTGAACTTGAAAACATTGCCAAAACTTATGGAAAATTCTGGTGTACATGGCAGGTTGACAGAGGTGACCTGTTTTTCTTAGAATATGATTAGTAGCATGGCTCATTTTACTAAAACTTGTTGGTAACATGTGCCATTTTATTTATTGTATGGTGTTATTATAGCATTAAGGAAAAATATTCAAATTCATAATGGGTTTGTTATTAATGTGGTTGTGAAAATTGCAAATGCAGGGGATAGGCTTCCTCTGGGTGCACCAGCCCTGATGATGTCTCCACAAGGAGTTAGCCCCGGGCTGGTGAGGCCAGAGCTGCTGCATGAGAGGGATGCCAAGTACAATATTTCCTCGGAGAGCCTGAAGAGCTCAAGGTTGGAGATTCCAGAGCCTGAGATGGTCAACCCTTTGGCTGATTATTGGAAGCAACATGGCAAAGGATTTGCCATTGACATTGAGGAAACTGAGATGATACTGAGGGCACCTTTTCCTTGAACATATACATGTTTGTGTGATCTTGAGTGAATAAATCATAGTTATATTTTGATGAAATAATGAAATTAGGGGATAAGCTAATTGTCTCTCTCAAGTGCTTGGCTATGTGGCTTTACATAAGTGCTTATAATCAATGACATGTACTTTTTTCAGCAATAGTTAGGAGTCAATACTTCAATACACAGTCAGATGAGTTCTGTTAATGTAGAGCGGATTTTTTGTATCGATTCCTCGTGTGATGCCTGATAAAAAATAGTCCATTTTATTCTGGGTTAAAAATTATCATAAACTAGCCTTTAAATTCAATCTATGCATCGACATTTTTTCTACTAACTATATGGTCATGAGATTCAGCTTTCCAAACTTTACTAGGAAATAAAATATGAGCGGTCATAATCAGGGAAATCCTTCTCTACTCTATCCAACTGGTACAAACTTGCATTTTTTCTCAGCCAACCCGGGATTTTGTGATAGGGAATATCAGACTTTGGGTATATCCCAAGGATAATAAATATTTTATGAATATGAACGAGAACACACTCAAATTTATAAAGAGTAACGGATAAATAATACATGTGAATAGTATTTTATAGTGAGGTCCACTTGTCATTTTCACACCAACAAAAAATCAAGAGAACTGCAATAAATAAAGAGAACTGCAATAAATAAACAACAACAATTCAGCTACCATAAACACTTTCGGGGGAGGGAGTAAAATTGCCCTCCTTCCTTTGTTGACCTTGCAATAATATGCAAGCCACACAAAACATTTTATTGCAAGTTCCGGGGTACACATCTCCCACAGACGAGCAAAGGAGTACTAGCAAATTATTCTCTAATACGCTTTGGTGGCGGTCCCCAAAGTGATGTAAAATTGTTGATCTACTCAGCTGGTTTACCATTACTCCAATTTATAGTTTCTAAGTCTGCTTCAGGTTCGGATTTCGAAGAAATCATTTTGTTGTTATCTAAAACCAATGCTCAACGCAGGGTGCATTAAGAAAAACAAATTAATTTGTAGTTTTACCCTTGGGTCTTTCAACTTCGTTAGAGTTCATACGAAGAATTATATTGGATTATGAGGTGGAAAAAAGGGAAAAAACAAACTGTAATCCAATGGTGTAAATTGTATAGATGTAAAGCAATATGTCTAAATTGTGAAGATGTGAAATAATGTGTGGAAATTGTAACTATTGTTACTCACCAGAGTTATAGAAATAGAGTCGAGAAAAATTACAACTAACACAAAATATTTACGTGAAAAGTTCCATGAGTGAAAAATCACATGCAAGATTGAGGAAAAATTTTCATTATATAATAGATAAAATTACACCTCTCTCTATAAAAATAAGGAAAATTCTTAGAAAATACTATGTATATATTTATTTGGAATGAGATGATTCAACTAATGGAGGAGGCCTTATAGGTGAGAACCTCCCCCGTTTTCTTCCTCCTCTCGCGTTCCTTGCGCTCGCGTTTGTATTATTTTAATATATTTGACCACCGAAAGTTGCTTGCGTTGTTGGTGGATGCTCTTTCTCTTATTTTTAATTCTTTGAGCCACAAAAAATGGCCACACCTATGAGTTGTGTCTAAATTATACAGATGTCATCGAAAACGAGTTGCGGAGAGAGTCCTATAGGAAATTGGCGTACGCATAGCTAGGAGGAGAAATTTTCTCTTCTCCGCTGAAGAATTCCATAAATTCACCTAATTTGTCTTTTGAGTTCACACATCCAAGTCAACTAAATATGACTGAGTGAACTTCCGGGAAGGTGGTACACGTCCCTTTGTAGTCTCAATTTTTTTTGCTTATCAATATCATCAATGTGATGTGACTGTGTGTGTGTGTAAAGAGGAAGCAGAAAGGAAAGAGGTGAATCAAGAAATTCCTGGCCATTCTGTTCTATATAACTCTACATTTATTAAACAAAGCTGCACACTGATGAATTTGATACCATAAGATATCCTTGTGTGGAAGGATGAAAAGCAAAAATATAGTCGTCCAATACGTTGTTATTCCTATCCTCCTGCTTGCTGTATCATTTTCCTATGCAGCTACAAGCCTTAATGTTAGCACTAGTCTTTGCATTGAGGACGAGAGAGTTGCCCTACTTAAATTCAGAAATGATCTTCAAGATCCTGGCAATTGCTTTTCTTCGTGGGTTGGGAAAGATTGCTGTGATTGGGCGGGTATACGATGCGACAATCAAACTGGTCACGTCCTAATGCTTGATCTCAACCATCTCTGCACCAATGCGTCGGAATGGTCTCCCTTAAGCGGTGTGCTAAATCCTTCATTGACACACTTGAAACGTCTAAATCACTTGGACCTTGGTGACAATGACTTCCAAGGAATCCCTATTCCAAAATTTATAGGTTCTCTCAGCATGTTGCGTTACCTTGACCTATCCAGTGCAAATTTTTCACGAATGGTCCCTCCTCAAATTGGCAATTTGTCAGATCTGCAGTATCTTGATATCTCTGGTTCATCATCACTATGGGTCGGAGATATAAGCTGGCTCTCTCTTCTGATTTCCCTTCAATATCTCGGCATGAATGGTATTAACATTACCAGCACAACAAATGAGTTGTTTCGTGCTGTAAATATGATTCCATCTCTGCTAGAATTGCATTTGTCCAATTGCCATCTTGGTACTCTTCCTCCATCTCTTCCATTTGAAAACATTACATCACTTTCCGTTCTTGATCTCTCAGCAAATCCTTTTAACTCTGTTGTACCTTCTTGGTTGTTTAATATGAGCACACTCACAGAACTTGCTTTCTTTTCTTCATCTCTGAGAGGCCCCCTTAGTGGTAAGCTTGGGAAAGGAAATCTGTGCAAGCTTCGGAATCTAGACCTATCAAGTAATCAGTATCTCACTGGCGATACAACTGAAATATTGGAGGCCTTGTCTTGTAGCAACCGAAGTCTTGAGCTATTAAATTTGAATTCAAATCAACTAACGGGGAACTTGCCGAATTCTTTAGGGCAATTTAACAATCTATATCAACTTGATCTGTCATCCAACTCACTCTCAGGTCCAATGCCAGCATCTATTGGAAACTTATCAAGTCTAGATTCACTGAACCTGGAAGGCAACATGATGAATGGGGAAATTCCCGAAAGTATTGGTCAACTAAAATATTTGTCATCTCTAAATCTACTCAAGAACAATTGGCAAGGTACAATTACCGATATTCATCTCCATAATCTCACAATGCTACGGAGTTTCTCTGTTTCATCAAAAAATAGCTCATTGGCTGTGAAAATGGCACATGATTGGGTTCCGCCTTTTACGAATTTGGATGACCTGGAAATTTCTGACTGCCAAGTTGGATCGGCATTTCCTAACTGGCTCAGAAACATGTCCCTGCGCTCTGTAGTCCTGAAAAATGTTGGAATTTCCGATGAGATACCCCTTTGGCTTTTCAACCTGTCCTCCGACATTGTTCAGATGGGGCTTTCTCAAAACAAAATAAGTGGTTACCTTCCGAAAGCATTGAACTTCTCTTCCATTGCTGGTATTGACTTATCTTTCAACCAGTTAAAGGGTTCAATTCCACTTTGGTCTGGTGTGAATGAACTCCACCTGAGGAACAATTTACTTAGCGGAACAATACCTGTCAATATTGGCAAAGAGATGCCTTACTTGACAGGATTGGACCTCTCAAATAACTACTTGAGTGGGAGCATTCCTCTATCTATAAACAGGTTACAAAATCTGATTTATCTTGATCTGTCCAACAATTACTTGACAGGAAAAATACCCTTGTATTGGATGGGTTTGCAGAGCTTACAGATCATTAACTTATCCAATAACAGTTTCTCAGGTGGAATTCCAACCTCAACATGCTCATCGCCTTCACTTTCTATCTTAGACTTGAGCAACAATAATCTCTCTGCGGATTTGTCCTTAGCTTTTCAAAATTGCCATAGTCTAGAAACTATCGTGCTAAGTAATAACAAGTTCTTTGGGTCCATTCCAAAAGAGATCCCCAAAAACATTCCTTTCCTTTCAGAGTTACTATTAAGAGGCAACACACTCACTGGAAGCATCCCTGAAGACCTATGTCGCTTACCTTCTCTCTATGTGTTAGATCTTGCAGAAAATAGAATATCAGGATCTATTCCAGCATGTTTGGGAGATTTACAGGGTTACAAATTGCCACAAACTAACTACATCTATTGGCCTTTATTTTATAATAGCGGAGTTGCAACATACTTGAAGCATTTAGAGTTGGTCCTGAAAGGAAGAATACTGGACTATTTCAACCAGATGCTAGTGCAATCCATCATTGATCTTTCTAATAATGATCTCACAGGTGAGATACCAGACAAGTTAACAGAGCTAGTTCACTTGGGTGCCTTGAACTTGTCATGGAATCATCTAACTGGTAACATACCCAGTAACATTGGATCATTAACTGACTTGGAAAGCCTTGACCTCTCCCACAACTATCTTTCAGGTCCAATCCCTCCAAGCATGACTTCCTTGACTTTCTTGAGCTATTTGAACTTGTCATACAACAACTTGTCTGGACAGGTCCCAGTGGCTAATCAGTTTGAGACCTTCAGTACCGATCCATCAATTTATGCAGGCAACCCACATCTTTGTGGGACTCCACTACCAACTAACTGCTCCTCATTATCGTCGCCTGGAAATGGAGAGGAAGAGAGAAGACGTGAAGAGGATGCAAGTGAAGGTGAAGATAAGACTGAAAGGCTGTGGTTATATGCAAGTATTGCTTTGGGGTACATTACAGGCTTCTGGGTGGTGTGTGGCAGCTTGGTGTTGAAGAGGTCTTGGAGACATGCCTACTTCAATTTCATGTATGACTTGAGAGATAAGCTATTGGTCTTCATCGCTGTTAATTTGGCTCGCGCAAAACGCAGGTTTGGGCTAGAAAGAAACTGAGAGCACTGCCATAAGTTGTTTGAAGCACGCTTTTTTTTTTTATTTTTTTCCTTATATATGTTGTTTGAAGTTGTGCGTGTTTATTATGCGTAGCTGAAGAAGCAATATGCTTGTTGGTTGGCAGGACTCAAGGGTTCAAACGACTTCAAAAATTATTGTTAGATAACCATATGTATAATGTCTCTCTCTGCTATCTACTGCTATCTTTTATTCCCACAGGAATTGGAATGATTGCTTTCTTGGAGTTTTTCCTTGGAAAATTGTAACATGTATGATATCATGATACTATATATTGGAAAATTTATATTATCAACTAATTTTCATTATTTATGGAGATATGTTGATGAGGTCGTCTCATCTTTCTCTCACTAAACGTTCAAACTCAGGTGTAACTGATTGTCAGGCTGCTCTGGGAAAACTACACTATATAAACACCTTTTCTTGGTGTTTTACGTCTTATAATATACATTATTCTTTATATGCTTATACAACTATTTTTTTTTTTTTTGGAGTATGCTTATACAGCTACCATTATCACTTTTGTTTACTTACTATGTTTCAATTAGCAATACATCGACTTTGAGTTTTGAGCTTGCTACGAACAAGGTCGGTCTATTTATTACACTTTGCCATAGCAGCCGTTAGAGAAGAGATTGGTTAAACAGAAGACTACCTAATTAAGAAGCTTTTATTTCACTAGTTGCATTTTCTAGCTGGACCAGAACTGTCGCCGAGAAAATTAACATGACATCTGTAAAATTATTGCAGTTAAATACTAAATGTTTGTCGATTTCAATTTTATTACTAAATTACTCTCAAATCATTAGAACGAATTTCCGTACCATGGAGCATAAATTCGATAGTCAAGCATTCTTCGCAGGGGGAATCATTGGATTGTTTTGTCTTGTACTTTTTGCTTATTTAATTTGTTTCGTTGATGGTCATGCAATTGTTGATTACACTTCTATAACTTTGACTTCAATTTCGCACACTTACTGGACATAGGGACACTATACAGTCACATAATGACCTTTTACTTTAAATTATTCCTTTGCCTTCGAAGATAAACTCAGGTGACGATTCGAAATCAAAGGGGGGAAAACTGTAATCCAATGCTGTAAAGTGTAAACTGTATAGCAACGTGTCCAAATAGTATAGATGTGAAATAATGCATGGAAATCGTGCAGATATAATGTGTCTAAATTGAATAAGTATGAGGTAATGCGTCCGATTAGCACTATTCTTGAATAATCGACTCATTTTACTAACATTTGTTGATAACATGTGGCATTTTTTGTGTGGTGTGATTATAGCATTGAGGCAGAATATTCAAATTCAGAATCCGATTGTTATTAATCAATGTGGATGTGCATGTCGTTGTGAAAATTGCAAATGCAGGGGATAGGCTTCCTCTGGGTGCACCAGCCCTGATGATGTCTCCACAAGGAGTGAGCCCGCCAGAGCTGCTGCATGAGAGAGACACCAAGTACAATATTTCCTCGGAGAGCCTGAAGAGCTCAAGGTTGGAGATTCCAGAGCCTGAGATGGTCAACCCTTTGGCTTATTATTGGAAGCAACATGGCAAAGGATTTGCCATTGACATTGAGGAAACTGAGATGAAACTGAGGGCACCTTCTCCTTGAACATATACATGTTTGTGTGATATTGAGTGAATAAATCATAATTGTATTGATGAAATAATGGGACGAGGGGATAAGCTAAATGTCTCAAGTGCTTGGCTATGTGGCTTTACATAAGTGCTCGGAATCAATGACATGCACTTTTTCAGCTATAGTTGAGAGTTAAGACTTCAATACACTGTCTGGTGAGTTTTGTTAATGTAGAACGGATTTATTGTATTGATTCCTCGCGTAATGCCCGATAAAAAAGTAGTCCATTTTATTCATGAGAAAGGATAACCCTCTACCACTTAAGACCAGGCATGCACCATCATTAACCATCCATGTGAAAAGTCCATTTTTTTTTTTACTATTTTTGTAAGTTGTTTGAATTTTCTTTCAAGTTGTTTGAATTTCCTTGTTGCATCCTTATCATTCCAGCTTATATTCTTATCATCTTTGGTTCCTAAAATCACTATAAATAGGGCCAAACACCTCATGTATTAGCATCCTTGAGTTTAAGAATAAATTGAGAGTGAGTTTGTGAGAGTTTTTTCTCTTGTTTCTAAGCCATTTTGGTAGTCAGAGAAAAGTTTTCTATCCCGGAGTTGAGTTTTGAGTGAAAAAATCAACGAAAAACTTGAGTTTTTTGGCGGTGTTGTAAGTGCACCAAGGCTCCCAAGGCTGCCCCCTCCAAAACTCCACTTTACGGCCATTTTTTCGCAAAAATAACGCCGCCATTGTGTCCAGAAGGTCGAAAAACCCTTGGGTAGCAAGTTTTTAGCAAGTTTTACGGCCAACGGTTTACATGCCGCCACTGCCTTTCTTTAAAATCACTAAGTAAAGTCGCCGGTTACGTAACCACCGCGAGTCACTGAATTGTCACCAGAAAATCAGAGGTAGAAAACGATTACTTCATTTGCCACGTCATCCTGCTGTGTCCAGTCAGCGACACATCATCCATTCAACTTCGGCCACGTGTCACCAAGCGCCACATCAGCAGAAGTTTTAGAAAATTACAATTTAGTCCCTTGACATTTCAGCAATTGCAATTTAGCCCCTGAACTTCTAAAAATTTCAATTTTTCCCCTTAGCTTTTAAAATTTCACTTTTGTCCCAAACTTTGAAAATTATAAATTAACCCAATTTCTCAAAATCTGTAATTTATGCCATAATATTTTCTATTTTTCTATTTTCACCTCATATTTTACCACAAAACTTTTGTAAAGTGCCAAATTTTTTTTAGAGGAATTCCAAGTATGCTCTGTGGTTGCAGTTTTATCTGATCTTCCTCATCAAAAAAGAATTTGTTATTGAAAAAGAAATTGTGGGATTGTAAAAGGCACATTTCAAGAAAAGTCTGGCTAAAGAAAGACTTGGTTTTTAAGGACGCTTAGTGCCACCTCTCTTTCCTGGAAATTTCCCTAGTGTTCTGACTACAAAACTATGATCTCCGATCCAGTAACCTGGTACTTCACAAATTTTCCCCTACATCCAAAATGCCTCCAAGAAGACAAAATGAAGCAACTCTCCAAGAGATTCAAATGGAAGAAATGAGGAGACAAATCCAGCAGCTACAGGAAACAGTAGACGCACAGCAAACTCTGTTAGAAGCACATCACATGCGATCAGACAATGATGAATCTAGTAGTGATGCATCATCGTTTAGAAGCCATCGTCCGCAAAGACAACCCAAATGAAACAAATCCTCCCCTTAATCCAAAGTCCTGCCAAAAAGCTGACTGCAAGAACTGTCTCCACAAATATTCTTCTTGCAAAACTTGTATTTCACGAGTATCCAATGGTGTAAACAATAGTCATACATACTCTATTAAGTTGTACCACCGCTACACACGAAACACGCCGCTTGACTTCCATATTGCCAAGAAGACTTTCGATACAAGCTCTGTTCACTTTCACCGTTGCTGCTCCACGGGACCCGCCACTTGACCTTCATATTGATAGAAGACTTTCGACATAAGGGACCTCATAGATCCAAAAATTACTGTTCTAACCAATACTCAACCAAGCCTAACTGACCCGAACCACAGGCTCTGATACTGCTTGTTAGGCAGCAAAAGCAAACAAATACAAGAACAAACTTTCTCTTAATAGAAGAAACAATGCAAGAAGAAAAACAATATAAAGGAGACAAAAGATAAAGAAACGCTACAGTGGCGTGAACTTGGGGAAAATGAGAAACAGAGGGATGGCGCCATGGAGGGAGAAGAGAAAAAGGGAGAAATGGCAGTGCAGTGGGTTCATCATCAGATGGGTAAACATGCTCCTTTTATCACGAAAATTTAGTATGTTGTTCCTGATATTGAGCTTGATAGTTTGATATTGCCTGTTAATTTTATTGCCTTCTCTGGTGGCTGTTCTGTTATACCCATATTGTGGAGTTATATGATTGTGTTTCACCCATTGAGTGAGTATTTTGTTGATTGTTGAAATTTCCTAGTGCTACTAGGAAGACTGACTATATTCCCATTGATTATTGTGGAAGTTTTTACTAGACTAGGTCCTGTGAGTTTTTTGTCCCTCTAATTGGGGGTTTTCCCACATTAAAAATTGTGGTGTCTTTTATTTTATTTTTCTGCCAAATTATTATAATGTCTAGAATATTTTTGGTACTACCTATTTAACTGCACAGGTGTAGGGAAATATTTGTTGCAACTTTAGCCGTTCAAAAGTTATGGATAGTGAAAAATTTGAAACTCCTTATATGGGTTGTGGATGTAGGCAGTTAAGACCGAACCGCGTTAAATTTTGTCTCCTTTATATTATTTTTCTGCTTGTATCGTTTCCTCTATTGAGAGAGAATTTGTTCTTGTATTTGTTTGCTTCTGCTGCCCAACAAGTGGTATCAGAGCCTATAGTTCGGGTCAGTTGGGCTTGGTTGAGTATTGGTTAGAATGATAGTTTTTGGATCTATGAGGTCCCTTGTTTCGAAAGTCTTCCTGGCAATACAAAGGTTGGGCGGTGGGTCCCGTGGAGCAGCGACAGTACAAGTGAAGAGAGCTTGTGTCAAAAGTCTTATTGGCAATGTGGAAGCCAAGCGGCGTGTTTTGTGTACAACGGCAGTACAAGTTAATAGAGCAGGTATAACTCTTGTTTACACCATTGAATATTCATGAAATACAAGTTTGCAAGAAGAATGTTTGTGGAGACAATTGTTGCAGTCAACTTTTTGGCAGGACTTTGGATTAAGGAGAGGATTTGTTGAGATTTAACCCAAAGTCTCATATCGGTAAGAAATAGAAGTATTGCTAATATTTTTGCCTATAAATATTGCTTTAGTTATTTGAGTTTTTTCATCCTCAAAAAGTGGGAGTGATCTATATGGGTAGCTTTTAAGAGTTGTCTATGTGAAGAAGTATTTGTAAGGATGATTTGCAACTTTAGCTGTTCAAAAATTGTGGATAGTGAAAAATTTGGAACTCTTTATAGGGGTCGTGGATACAGGCAGTTGAGGCCGAAACATGTTAAATTTTTTCTACTTTATATCATTTTTCTTTTTATATTATTTTCTTTATTGAGAGAAAGTTTATTCTTGTATTTGTTTATTTATGTTGTTGAACAATCCACTGCCTATGAAGAGATTATGGATCAACGCACTAGCACAGCCCCTTCGTCATGCCATCAAGGCTGTCCTCGTGCAAATTCTTTAACCCATACTGAAGTTAGATCCACACTTGAGCTGTCTCTCAACTTCGTAGCAGCAGCACACCTTCAACAGATTTTACCTTTTTCTCATACCACAACTACTTCACTTAGTACCCTCAACACAGAATTAATGCACCCCACCCCGCTTGATGTCATGTGTATCTTTCAATGATTAAATTGACATAAAAAATCTTTAAGAAATTGCACTAATATTAAGTGTGTATTTAAAGGACTAAACTGATAGTTTTTTAGTAAAAAATAAAATAAACAAGTTGAAAACTTCTTATTGAAGAGTTCATTAAAAACAAAAAAGACTAAACGTTTACTTCAACGCACAGTCAAGTGAGTTCCATTCATGTAGAATGGATTTGTTTCATTGATTCTTCATGTGACGCGCGCCGGATAATAAAGTTGTCCCTTTCGTTCCGGATTTGAAGTTACCATAACATAGCCTTTAAATTTAATCAGCCATCAGCTGAGTAGCATTTGAGTGGCCATAATTGTGGAAATTTGCATTCTCTATCCAACTCTTCCTTTTCTGCGTCAATAAATCATTTAATCCCGAAGTCACAAAACTCAACTTATAAAAAAGCATGCGTAAAGATCTTATTGCCTGTTCCGGAATACACACTATTTTTTTCCCTTACGTAATACATACTAATTTATTCACAACTTCTCACCCTGACCCCGTTATTATGAAAATAAAGCGGAATTAAAGTGACTTTAGGAACTACATCGTAATCATGTTGCTGTCATTATTACAACCATTCAGCCAGGTTGTGGTCTCCATCTCCCACAGATGAGCAAAGGTTAGGGCACTTGCAAATTGTAAGACATGCATCTCGAAGTTACAAAAACTCAACTTAATAAGACATGCATGCACAAAGATCTTCCGGAATACTCCTACATAGAAGTAACTTATTGTCAACTTTTCACCTTGACCCCGTCATTATGAAAATAAAGGCAGAAAAAAAAAAACTTTAGGAACTGCATCGTAATCATGTTGCCGCCTTTATTATAAATATTCAGTCAGGTTGTGGTCAAGCTCGATCTCCCACAGACAAGCAAAGGCTAGAGTACTTGCAAATTATAATCTAAAATTCTATGGAGGCTGTCATAGAAATTGAAAAGGTCAGGGCAATTTAACAATTTTTAAACATGCAAATAAAATTGCAATCCCAAAAGTGGTGTATAATTTTTGGGAATTACTCTGGTACCCTATAAAATTCATGGATATTGATACTTTTTAGATAACTTGTGGCTGAAAGTTTAGCACGTGTCCCACTAAATAAATCAATTAATATTTTAAACACTCATAATTATATCACAACTCTTAAATTTAAAAGAGTACCAGTACCCTTAGGGTACCAAAGCAAAAACCATAATTTTTTTCCCACTCAATTGTTCACATCACCGTTGTTCCAGTTTTATAGTTTTTAAGTCTGCATTAAATTCCTTTTTTTTTCTGAAAAAATGTTGGCACTAGGAAGTAATAGGGTTGTTGTTATTTAACAAATGCTCAAGGAAGGCTGCAACAAGAAAATTAAATTAGTTTGTAGTTTACCATAGCCATTCTTTGTTATCTCCTGTTAAATAAATTTATTTATCAATTTTTCTAAAATATCCTTTCTTATATTTAGTAATTAAATTAGAAAAAATGTTTAACTTCATATTTTTTTATAAAATAAATTACATTAAATAACTGAAGTAACAAAGGAATCAAATGAGTACAAAGGAAAAAAAAAACAAAGGAATCCACTAAATTAATTTAGGCATGGCCTATATATATTATTATGATAACAGAAACATTTTAGTGGGACTATGGGAGAATATTCAATTTTTATTTACATAATATTTAAGATATAAAATCGTTTACAATTTTATATTGTTATATTGTATTTAAAAAATATATGAAAAATGTGATCAATTTTTTTTAATATTTCAAATTTTAATTTAACTATCTTAACACATGGTTTATCATTTTTGAAGGATTTTGTTAAAAATAATTGAAATTATGTTGATTTGATATATATACTTAATGTTTTAATATATTAAATGACTAGAATTATAAATTCATAAATATTTAATTTTCACATAAAAATTGAAATCACGAGTGCTAATTAAAAAGTTTAAAGCAATAAGAATTTAAATAATATTATCAATTATAATAAAAGCAAATTTAGGGGTTTTTTTTTCAATATGGAATTTTGCTGGGGTATTTAGATTAATACGAGATTTTCAGATGTAGGATAAAAAATATGAGGTGGATATAAAAGACCTGTTAAAAGCAGATTAATTAATTAAAAATTTATAAAATGCATCCGCTTTTGGCGGAGTTAGAACTCGCCAAATTCAAAAAAATTAAACTAATAAATTTGGTGGGGGGGGGGGTTTGACAAATGAATCCGCCACAGGCAGAATTTTTATTAAAAAATTATTTTTTAAAATCCACCAATGGCATGTTTAATATTAAATTATATTCCTTCTTTTATATATACTCTCAACTGAGTTCAAACATTTCAGATCAGTGTCAGTATGTAATTGAGGATACAAGAGGATGTGAGATTCATAGGAAAAAAAGTGTGAGAGTGCCAAAAAAAAAGAGAGTGAAAATGAATAGTATAGTAAAATAATAATTTATTTTAATGATGAAGTTATTATAAATACTAATAAAGGCATTACATTTATATGTGAGCATTTTTATTCCCTATACTTTGTCATATGCTGAACTAGAAAATAGGTTATGTCAATCAATAAATAATAACACTCTAAAAATAATCGTGGCAATGAAAGACAGATGTCTTATCTCAATTTTTGACAATTGCAAGCATTACCAAGCAATTGCAATACGGAATGATTATTTTAGTTGATTCTTTTTTTTTATTAGTTGATCATTTTTAGTCTTTTTTAGTTGATTAGAAGCACAATTTTATATAATTTTAATTCATTATTATTTATTTTATTTAATATTTTTTAGTTGATTATTTTTAGTTAATTGTTATAATTGATTTTTTTTTTGGTCATTTTCGATTGATTCTTTTAGTTGATTTTTTTATTCTTTTAGTTGATTATTTTCACTTCATCATTTTTTGTTTTTTTAGTTGATTAGAAGCACAATTTTATATAATTTTAGTTTATTATTATTTAGATGATTTAATACTTTTTCGGTTAATTATGTTTAGTTGATTTTTTTGGTTGATTAGAAGCACAATTTTATATAATTTTAGTTGATTATTATTTAGATGATTTAATTTTTTTTTTGTTGACTATGTTTAGTTGATTTTTTTAACTGATCATTTTTAGTTGATTAAAAGCACAATGTTATATAATTTTAGTTGATTATTATTTAGTTATTTTAATCTTTTTAGTTGATTATATTTAGTTGATATTTTTAGTTAATCATTTTTAGTTGATCGATTAGAAGCATAATTTTATGTAATTTTTTATGATTATTTATTTGGATTTTTAAATTTTTAGTTGATTATTTTTAGCTCATCATTTATAGTTGATTCTTTTATTCAGATTGGGTTATAGCCGGAGGACGAAAATTAAAAAAAAAAATTTATCTTATTGATCAATTTGTATTATTCGAAGAGGTTAATTTATATGCATTATTATCTAATCATATATTGACACATAACTAAAAGTAATTAAATCTCATACCCACTAATTGAGAAGTTGTACAAGTGAGGTAATGTAATTTGATTGAATAACACTATCGATATATGAAAATTAAAGTACTCTTAGTTTTAGTTGTCAGTTTTCATTTTCAATTTTCAGGATTTTACGAAGGAAATACTGAAAACTGGAAGTAAAAATTGAATTTTATAGCTTCTCCAATTTTCAATATTTCCTTCACAAAATTTAAATTTGCAAAATTCATATAGAATGGAGTAGAGATTGATGCATTCTATTCCATTCAATGCCATCAATTCTTCACAAACAATGGATTTATTTGTCTTATTTCTATTTTTTTATAAGAGGGAAAATTTCAATTATTTTATATAAGGTTGGATAAATAAAATTATAGGATATGATATAATATGTAGGGAACAACTCCAGTAAAAGCTAGTGATTTATTATGAGAGTAAAAGGAGCAAAATCTAGATTATTGAATTTTATATAAATGATTAAGATTAAAATATAAAATAATATTTTTTAAGTAATCATATGAGCATTAATTATCATAATTAATTTTTAATTCTGACCATTCATATATTATTATACGGCTCAGATTTATTTCTCTTACTCTCATATAATAAATCACTTATCTAACTTAAGTCGTCTCCAATATATATGTATGGTTTATATCATTTTTTTAATATACTATCAGTACACATCTTAACCATATGTAAATATATAGTGAATGAGACAAGATAATATGGTGAAGTGTCAATATTCTGCTAATTTGGGATTGAGTATCATTTTTTATAAACCTTATGAGAAGTGCGTATTATTTACCCTTTAGGGATTTTTTAAACTCTAATGCATTTCCTTTATTTTATCGTGTGTGTATTTTGTTAAGATAAAATTAACAGATTAAAATCCCGATAATTTTGAAAACAGTGAAATATTTTAATTCTTGTGACAGCATGAAGGTTGTACCCCAAATATTAAGAAGACATGATTAACTTCAAATATTATTAAATATTAATGTGTAACCTAATATAAATAATTGCAATAAAATATATATATCTAGTTCTTAGATATGAAAAGACGTCGTGCATAATGGGAATAATTTCAGTATTTCATGATAGGAATGATACACTAAAAGCACATTTTACAAAGCAAAAAAGTCAACCATTAACGGTCACGGGCAATAGTTTGGAGCATAGTTTTCAGAGTCGGCTCGGCAGTCGACTCAGTTGAGGTATTGGGTCACTGGTCTAACCGGTGGGTCACTGGTTCAACTGGTTGAATCGGATATTATCAAATTAATAAATAAAAATAAAATTAAGTATTTATTATATATATAAATAATGGAACTTCTCAACAAATCAACTAGCTAGCCTAGTGGTATTAGTGTGCGTCCATAGGATTCTCAGCCACTGGGTTCAAATCCTAGCATTGGCTGCATACACACAAAGATACATTATATATAAAAACAAAGACTAATATTGATAAGTGAAGGAAGTGTAGTGGTGCAAGCGCTCCTTCCCATTGTTCACAACTTGAGTTCGAATCTGGCGTTTGCACTTTTTGGAGAATTTCAAGCAATTTTCACAGAACCGGTTCAGCAGCGGGTCGGCCCGGTTCGTGCATAACTCGGCCGGTTCGCTCCGAGTTTGACTGGTCAACGCTGGTTCAAATGCATAACCGGTCCTATTGGCGAACCGAACCGGCCCACGGACCAGTTCACCGGTTTCTGGTCCGAACCGGTCGGTCCGATCCGATTTTTAGAACTATGGTTTGGAGCTTCAGTGTCCAAAATTGAAGCAGACCACTGTAATTGAACTTTCATCACCGTGCCTCATTTTAACCTGTATCCGCCAAAGGCGCATTCCACCACGCAGAGACTCCTATGCACGATGCAACGCCTTGCCCGTGCTCTGTTCATCCCCAGCTAAATCCGCTAAAGGCGGAGAAATTTACGCCGTATTTAAATAAACCACCTCCCAATCACATATATTGTTATGAAATATTATTTATTTACGAAGGTGCATCTTTGACTGATTCAATTAAGATTTAATTAAATTAGATAAGATCTATTATGATTTGAAGTGATATTATATCTTTTTTCTTTTGATTATAAATAGCTCTTTAAATACTCCATATACAATACCTTTGATATTATCAATAAAATTATTTTTTCTCTTCTTCTCCGTTATTCTCTTTGTTTTTATCATTTTTTATAACATATATAAATATATCATCCACCAAAACAATATATGAAAATTATTTTTTCACAACTTTACATAGCCAAATTATTTTTTTGAAAAAGTAATATTTTAGATAAGTAAACTAAAATTTCATTAAAAGTATTGGAGTAAAGATACATAGACGCATACCAGTATAATATATATTTTTAAAATCTCAAAAAAATTATATCTAAAAGAATCTGAAGTGAAGATTAAATTTAGTCTCCAAATTATCTTCATTATTATGATAACAAGAAGTATATATATGCCGCATCTAATTTTTTTAGCTTCAAACATGAATTTAATGTATTGTGTAAAAAAATGTGACACTGAACAATTTGTTATTTTAACCGTAAGAAATAAAGGACGTAAACAACTATGAAAAAAACAAAAAAGATATTTTAATAAAATAAGTAAATTAGTGAATAGAAATATTGAGTGGAAGTGACGAAGGGCTACGAGGAGTAATACATGATTACTATTAAACTTACACCATATATTTACACCAAGTAAAATATTATAAATCAGTGTATAAAATATTCTAAAGCATGTATAAAATATTGTAAATCAAGTTGTAAAAAGTTATAAATAAAGATGGTTTATAATATTACATATTGATTTACAACTTTTTATATGCTGATTTATAATTTTTTAACTTGATATAAATATATGGTATAAATTTCATGGTGGACATTTAACATTTCTCTGCACTTGGATTTTGGCTCTTAGATTTCATATCAAGATGGGAATATTTGGTGGAAAAAATAGGAAAAACAAACAAATTGTATAGATGTGAAATAACGCGTGAAAACTGTGCAGATGTAATGTTTCTAATTTGTACAGATGTCATAAAAAAAAAAAAAAATAGTCGCACCGTAAGTCCTAGGCGGGCAAGAAATTTTCCCTTACCCTGTGGCATACGCATATAGCTAGGAATTGAGAGAAGACTTCATTGCTTTCACCCCACACATCCTAGTCAACAAGTCAAGTGGCTTTATCGTTTGCTTTGGTTAATTTACAAAATGACACGCCCGAGCCAGCAAGTATGATCGAGTGGATGACTGATTGAACTTCCAGAAATTGGCGGCACACATCCCTTGATAGTTTCTTAATTTTGTTTTCATCAGTATCGTGAATGTGATGTGACTGTTTTAAGGGGAAACACGAGGGAAAGAGATGAATCGAGTAACTTTATTCCTAGCCACCGTTCTATACAACTCTATTCGTTAAACAAAGCTCACATGCACAGATAAATTTGATACCCTCTCTCTGATATACATCCTGTGGCGGGTGGAAGGATGGGAAGCAAAAATATCGTCTTTGGATATGTTGTCATCATTCCTATCCTCCTGCTTGCTGTATCATTTTCCTACGTGGCAACAACAAGCCTTGATGTTAGCACTAGTCTTTGCATTGAGGAAGAGAGAGTTGCCCTCCTCAAATTCAGAAACGATCTTAAAGATCCTGGGAATTGCCTTTCTTCATGGGTTGGGAAACACTGCTGTGATTGGGCGGGTATACAATGTGACAATCAAACTGGTCACGTCCTAATGCTTGATCTCAAGCACTCACATATCTGCACCAATATGTCGGAACAGTCTCCCTTAAGTGGTGAGTTAAATCCTTCATTAACTCACTTGAAACATCTGATCCACTTGGACCTCAGTTTCAATGACTTCCAAGAAATCCCCATCCCAAAATTTATAGGTTCTCTCAGCATGTTGCGTTACCTTGACCTATCCCATGCACAATTTTCTGGAATGGTCCCTCCTCAAATTGGCAATTTGTCAAATTTGCATTATCTTGATATCTCAACTCCTCGTTACCTTCCTATATCTGGTATAATTCCACCATTACTATGTGTTAGAGATATAAGCTGGCTCGCTCTTCTGTCTTCCCTTCAATATCTCGGCATGAATGGTATTAACATTACCAGCACGACAAATGAGTTGTTTCGTGCTGTAAATATGATTCCATCTCTGCTAGAATTGCATTTGTCCAACGGCCATCTTGGTACCCTCGCTCCATCTCTTCCATTTGAAAACATTACATCACTTTCGGTTCTTGATCTCTCTAAAAATCCTTTTAACTCCGATGTACCTTCTTGGCTGTTTAATATGAGCACACTCACAGAACTATCTATTTCTTCTTCATCTCTGAGAGGTCCCTTTAGTGCTAAGCTTGGCAGAGGGAATCTCTGCAAGCTTCAGATTCTAGACCTATCATTTAATGAAGATCTCACTGGTGATATAACTGAAGTGTTGGACGCCTTGTCTTGTAGCAACCGGAGTCTGGGGCAATTAGGTTTCGCATCAAATAAGCTGACTGGGAAATTGCCAGATTCTTTATGGCAATTTAACAATCTGTCTGTACTTTTCCTGTCAAGCAACTCACTCTCAGGTCCAATACCAGCATCCATAGGGAATTTATCAAATCTAGCTGCACTGCTCCTGGACAGCAACATGATGGGTGGGGAAATTCCAGAAAGTATTGGAAAACTAACCAGGTTGTCATATCTCTTGTTGCTTCAGAACAATTGGGAAGGTACAATGGCCAATATTCATTTCCATAATCTCACAAATCTAGAGATTTTCTCTGTGTCATCCAAAAATAAGGGGTTGGCTTTGAAAGTGACACATGACTGGGTTCCGCCTTTTAAGGATTTGTATCAAGTGGAAATTACTGACGGTCAAGTTGGTCCAACATTTCCTAATTGGCTCAGATACCAAATGTCCCTGAGCAAGGTAATCCTGGTGAATGTTGGAATTTCTGAGATACCCCGTTGGCTTTTCAACATGTCCTCCCAAATTGAACAGCTTGCTCTTTCTTCTAACAAAATAAGAGGTGATTCCCTTGCCAAAGCACTGAACTTCTCTTCCTCAAATCTAGATGGAGTTGACACAGCTTTCCACCAGTTGAATGGTTCAACCCCACTTTCGCCCCCTCTGTCTGAGCTCTATCTAAGTAACAATTCACTTTCTGGAACAATACCTGCCAATATTGGCAAAGTGTTGCCACATTTGGAAATATTGGACCTCTCCAATAACTATTTTAGTGGGAGCATCCCCCTATCCGTTAACAGGATACAAAATCTAGATTATCTCGATCTGTACAACAACTTTTTGACAGGACACGTACCCATATTTTGGATGAGTTTGCAAGATTTAAGTCTCGTTGATCTGTCCAACAACAATTTCTCAGGTGGAATTCCAACCACCATATGCTCATCACTGTCTTCACTTGTTACCTTAATATTGAGCAGCAATAGTCTCTCTGCAGATCTGTCTTCAACTTTTCAAAACTGCACTCGTCTTGCAACTCTTGTGCTCAACAACAACAGGTTTTTCGGGTCCATCCCAAAAGAGGTCTCCACAAACCTTCCTTTACTTTCCAACTTACTATTAAGAGGCAACACAATCACTGGTAGCATCCCTGAAGACCTGTGTCATCTACCTTATCTCCATGTGTTAGATCTAGCAGAAAACAGAATATCAGGATCTATTCCATCATGTTTAGGAGATGTGTATGGTTACAAACTGCCACAAACTTACTATACCAGTGTCATGTATGTAATAGAAGTTCTTCGCCTTGTACAATACGTGAATCAACAGGTGGTCATGAAAGGAATAGCAATGCACTACAACCATATGCTAGTGCAGTCCACCATTGACCTTTCCAAAAATGAACTTACTGGAGAGATACCAGAGAAGTTAACAGAGTTAGTTCACTTGGGTGCCATGAACTTGTCATGGAATCATCTAACTGGGAACATACCCAGCAACATTGGGTCATTAACTGACTTGGAAAGCCTTGATCTCTCACACAACCATCTTTCAGGTCCAATCCCTCCAAGCATGACTTCCTTGACTTTCTTGAGCTATTTGAACTTGTCATACAACAACTTGTCTGGACAGATCCCAGTAGCTAATCAGTTTGCGACATTCATTGCTGATCCATCAATTTATGTAGGCAACCCACATCTTTGTGGGACTCCGTTGCCAACTAGCTGCTCTTCATCATTGTCTCCTGGAAATGGAGAGCAAGAGAGAAGACATGAAGAGGATGCAAGTGAAGGTGACGACAAGACTGAAAGGTTGTGGTTGTACGCAAGTATTGCTCTGCGGTACATTACAGGCTTCTGGGCAGTGTGTGGCAGCTTGGTGTTGAAGAGGTCTTGGAGACATGCCTATTTTAATTTCATGTATCACTTGAGAGATGAGCTACTTACTGGTCTTCATCGCCGTTAAACTGGCCCGTGCAAAACGCAGGTTTGGGCTGGAAAGAAACTGAGACCACAGGTATAAAGTGTGTCGTAATAATTATTTCTCTTGTTATTATTGTTGTTTGAAGCCCGTGATTATTCTTATTTTTTTTTTATATCTTGTGCATGTTGCTTGGAGTTGTGTCCCCGGTTACTGGGACAAGACTTAGATGCTGTTGTTTGTTGTATGTTGTTTAAAGTTGTGCGTGTTTATGCTTGCTTAGCTGTGGAAGCAATATGCATGTTGGTAAGTCTCAAGGGTTCAGACCGGGTGTTAACAATTATTGTTAGATATCACATCTATTAGCTAGCATTTGTTTATTGTTTTTAGGACAAAAATATAAAGATACTAAAAATATAAATATATTTGGTGGTGAAAATAATAACAGAGGAACAATGGGAATAAGAGATGGAGATAAAAATTTAATATTTTTATCTTTTAATTATTTAATATTTTTATCTTTCAATTAGTATTCATATACATATTTATTATTTGTATTTCTATCTCTACTATTTCTGTATTTCTGTCTTTGGAGAGTAAAAAAGCTACCTTACATTGCTCAATCAAGAAAATTGGACCTTGTGTGATCCGCTGCTATAATGTATTTAGACAGGAATTGAACTGATTGCTGAGTTTTCCTTTGGAAAATTGAACCACATATGACATGATGATACAAGTTTTCGGAATCAAATATGAATTTCTGAAATTCGTAGTACTAAGTCCTCTTGGTCTAGATTTTAGTGGAATTATTTTTAGAATAATTGATATTGAAGGAATTGATTTTAAAAAACTGATTTTGAAATAATTGATTTGTATTTGAGAAATATGTCAAAAAATAAGTTTAAAAAAATTAATATGAGACAGAAAAGTGAAATCTAATAATTTTTCACTTCCACTAAAATCAATTCTTCTAAAAACAAAATGCTTTTATCAAAAATAAAAATACAAAACAAACGTCTTCACTTTTTCTCAACTTAATTGTTTCTAATGCAATGTTAAAATATTTCCTATGATATTTTGGGAAGATAAGTTTTGGTGTCTGCTATAAACGAGACTCACTTAAAAATTTTAAAACTCATTTTATTTTATTGGTATCTGGATACATTTTAAAATGAATGGAGTATTATTAGTTATCACTTTTATTCACTTGTAACTGTGTTATAATCAGCGATACATAGACTTTGAGGCCTTGTTTTTGGTAACGACATAGACTTTGAGTTGAGTGCTTGCTACTAACAAAATTGGTGTATTATAATTTGGCACAACGGCCGATACAGAAGAGATGGGCTAAACAAAAGACTAGCCGACACACTAGTTATTTAGCAACAGTCGAGAAATGTGGCTAACTGTCGGAAAAGCGGCCATCTACTATACTTGTGCGGTGCACCTTACTTTGCCTTTTAAAGCACAGGCCCAGCCTTGACCCTATTCAAGAAGCTTTTATTTCAACAATTGCATTTTTCAGCGGTTGGATGAGAGAATTCTTACTGAAGAAATTATAAAACGACGATTGCGTTTAATAAAGGGTAAGTTGAAGATTGCAAGTGTCATGACACAACTTAGGCCAGACGCAGATTTAACACTTTTCCCAAATGGCCTTCTTTAACACTAAATTTTCTAGAAAAGCGGATGAGTTTCTCTGCTTTTTCGAACATTTCCCAAATAATTACATAACCTGCAATGTTTCCAACAAATTTACAGCACTTGGGCATCAAGCATTCTCAGAATGCGCCCTTCCAATACATAATAATATTTCAACATATACCAGTCATAGTACCAATACAGTTCAACACAACCAAATTAAGTTTACAAATCTTTTCCAAAACATATCATATATAGCTAAGTCATAAGTTTTCAATTACAAAAACAACACAAGTCCAAGGAACTCGTCAGAATATATGGAAAGAATCGACATCTATAGGCTAAACCACATATGGATGAAAACTAAAAAGGCCTTTACAAAAATGCTCACCAACTTAGAGTTTATTAAGATTGTGTCGGAGGAACACCAGAACTAGCATCAGCACCTGTATCTGAAAAGGGTGGAAATACAACAGGGTAAGTTTTGCAACTCAATGAGAGATAGGGTATCCATAGTTTACTAAATGTAAGCATAAAACAATATAAACATAATAATATATATATACTCATAAAATAGGATTTATATACTTATATGAATTCAAATACATTGGGGAATTATCCAAAGCAGAACGATAACAAGTCCAGACATGACCCAAGGCCATGTGCGGGTTAGCACCACATTTGCTAACTAGAGTTGGCCCGTAGCCATATACAAGTCCGCATAGCATGCGGTATGTGCGGGTTAAGACCTCACTTGCTAACTAGAGTTTCTCACTACAAGAGCGCTAACGTCCTCGCTGCTAACTACATGCGTTCTAACTATAGAATTTTCCCCAATTTAACTCAAAATATTTAAATACGCATAATAATCATATTATGGCCTCTAAATAAAAGTTTATCATTTCAAACATAAAGCGACATTTTCAATAAATAAATTATTTTCTTCTATATCAACATACTTTCAACTCTTTATACCATTTTATATTGTTTATCATGCATAAAATAACCTACAGATATACTATCTACTATTATTATTGGTTCAAAGAACCGAAGAACAATGCCTTTGATGCCACCTATTCAAGTTTTGATGTCTGATTGCTCTATCGCTCTAGGAACAAGATAATATTAATTTTTGTGAGCTAACAATATCACAAATTTACATAAATTAGCCTCAAATCAATAAAAGCCCCAAATTCTAGAATTCAATAAACCTAACAATATTCCTAAAATAATCAGAAATTTCAATAATTTAAACGGAGTAGTTTAGGAGCTAATTTACCACTTGGAGTGTAGAATTGGTGAAGAAAATTACTCCAATTCTTCCTAAGCTTCAAGCTCCCTTTAATGGAGTTAGAGAGAGAAAATGGAGGTGTGAGGAGAGAGAGTGCAGTTATGATGGAGAGGATGTGGAGGAGATGATGATAATGGAGGTGGTAGTGATAATTGTTGATGATGGAAGCAAAGATGATGGTGAAGAATGGAGATGAGGGAGAAAGAAAGAAAGAAGTGAAGAGGAAGAAGGGAGGAGGGGGGGTTACGGGAGGAAGAAAGAAAGGGAAGAGGGAAAGAAGAGAAGATAAAAAAAAAAGAGAAGTATATGGTGGTCTATACCACTTAAAGTGCACGATGGTCCTCATTTCATTTTTTTTTTCTTTTTCTACGGTCATCACAGCAAGTCAGAGTAAAAGGACTCCTCATGCAGATAAGGTGGAAAGTGGAAAACGCCCGGAATGAACTGGAGCACCATGAGAAGGTCCGGCTAGAAGGACACACTAGTTTTCGGGATAATTTTACCAGCGATGTAATTCTTAAGATAAATTTATTTGATAATATTACATTTGATATTATTGTTAGTAGTAGAATGCAGTATTGTTGTATCTTTTATTAAAAAAAATAGTATTGTTGTATCCTCTATTTAATATTACTTGTTACTTCTTTCTTACTAATAATTATATTTTAGAATAAACTAGGTGCTCATATTAATTTGGTCTCTCAAAAGTATATTGGACAACAAATTAGTATGTCAGAATTTGAAAGCATTATATTTATGGGTTATAATTTGAAAAATGGACAACTATCCCTTTGTATAGGCCCAAATATGGATCAATCTGTCCTATTTTTTTTTTTTTAGAAGTTATGAGTGGTGAATATAAGATTTTCAAACCTCGAAGAACAAATTCATCAAACAAGAATAATATAATTTTAACATTTAAAAATAGTTGTCTAAATTAAATAAATATTGAAATAATATTTTTTATATTTTTCAAAGATCATTTAGTCTTTAGTGGGTATATGATTGGGTAATTCGATTATAATCTACAATCTGCTGCTTTTTTCAACTACTAACGATATGTTTGGTTTGGTTAGTAGATAAAAATTAGATATAAATTTTCATACATTATCTTTATTTGTAACATTATATATAAATTTTATTTATAAAAAATTTATCCTTATTTTACTTTCCAATCAAATATATCCTAAGAAAATCAATGTTAAAGGATTTAAATAATTTATATGAGATCATATATTCAAATCTTATCTGTCACTCACGATTAAGAAGTAAACTTTTAAAAAAGTTATTTTGGATATAATTTGATATATGATTTAAATTACTTATCTGCATAAAAAGCATTACAATTCATTGATGAAAATAAATGTTAAAAAAAAAATTGTTAAGAACTCGTAGAGCAGACAAAAGTTTGGAAAGGTGGTGCTGACTAATGTTACGATGTTCTTGTGGTTCTTTCTGCAAGAAAAGTCAAGTGTAAAAGATAGGTTGATATCTCTATTCGAACTTCGAGGGCATGCATGGGTGCGGCATCACTATGTCGTGACAGCTCAACCTTGTAGGTGACCTTGTGGTGACACATGGGATGATTTTTTGCTTTTGTTATTGCTTCTTTAGTTTAGTGTATTACTGAATGTTTTGTTTCCTTTTCAGCAGTACGCTCGTCTTTGTTCCTTTCCTGGACCTTTTGCTCCTCCATCTTGTGGAGTCTGCAGCATTATCATTTATCCAAAAAAAATAAAAAAAAATCGCAGGCAGAGAAATCAATAACGATTGCACCCAATAAAAATTAAACAAAATTTTCTAAAGATAATTCACTTGATTATAATCCTTTTGCTTCAGTACAACCAGAGTCCTTATTGTTATTACATAATTTTGGATGGAGCTCTATAGCATGAAGGGTACCTAGGTGATTCTTCAATCATCAAGCGGTGGAGGAGGCCTTTCATATCGAGGAGGACCATGGTAAGGCCCTGAATAAAACGTCCCAAGAGAGGAAGAACTCAAACGATTTGGTGCACTTGGAAGCGGCTGGAATGGAAGGTCTGGATAGAAATGGAATGCAGCAGGCTCATCCACCAACGTTGGATTCTTGGATGGTTGTGGTGGAGATTTCACTTCTTGTGGAGGCTTAATCTCATGGCCATGAAAAGGTGCTGCGTGAGAGGACCTCAAGGACATGGGACGAGGCAGTGAGGAACCATGCGCTGCAGAGCATACCACAATACTAACGCACACTAGTGTCAGTTTGAAAGCTGTTTCACAAACCGTTGCTGCCATCTCTCTTGCTTATGCCTTGCCCTTCAGGCCCTCTGGCCCTTAAATAAGAGTTCTCAGCTGATTAATTAGACGGAAACGTTATATTAAAAGTCAATTTGAGATAAGAGAAAATAAGGCGTGAATGCTGTTGCTCCGAGATTTAATATACTGTGAGAGAAAATATGTGAGTTTCAAGAAAGAGTAAAATAATGAGTAAATTAAAAGAGAAGAGAGGTAATTCAGTTTAGGCTTTGTCTACTCACTGCCCTCAAGACACTGATTAAGGATTTCAATAAATGTAAATTTATTGACCAAGTAATCTTGACCAACAAATTTTAATCACTTGAACACTAAGAAAATTAAACACATATTGTTATGTTACTATATACATTACATTATATATCAAAGAATATATATTAGTATTATATATATATATATATATATATATAATACTAATTATTTTGTTTTCATAAGGTATAATCAATATTTTATATCCTTATGTCAGAGATTAATTAATCAAAATTTAATTCTTTGTTAAATTTCTAGTAGGCTATTCTACAATAATCAATTCAAACAACTAATAAGAATGTAATAACTTACTGTATAAAATATTTTATGGAAAAAAAGAGGATGTTACAATTTCAAATGAGCTTCCATTTTTAAAATTTTACTTGGTCCAAAATAATTGTCTATTTAGAAAATTCAGACAGTATTATTTTTTTTTCTAATACCCCTAATAAATGAGAAAAAAATAAGGAAATAGAGAGCACAAGTGGAGGAGAGAGAATAAGTGAGAAAAGATAGTACAAAGAAAATTTTGTATAATCAGTTAAAGTTATAAAAAACCAATATATCTTCAATCATTTTTTTTAATTTAGGCACCTAATTCAAATTAGACACTTTTTTGGGACTAAATGGAGTAATAAAAAAATAATAATAAATAATAATATTATTCATAATCTCAAAATATTTTATACATGGAGCTATCTAAGTTATTTATCATCAAAGAACAAGAGATACAAAACTAAATCATTAGTTTTTTTTCTATAATGATCCGCATGGTAGCCAATAATTTTTTCTATTTTCACACTCATATAGTCTCGATTTGAGTTTCATACCGTATAAGAACGATGCAATTTACTCTGCCGATTGTTAATATAAGTTGCTTTTGGATTATGGTAAATAACAAAAAGCATCCTTGAGGTTTGAAAAAAAAGTACTTCATCCCATTGTTATTTCAATATGACATTCCACTCCAAATATGTGATAGATGCCAATAATAATCCTATTAACTAATTTTTTATTAAAAGAAGAGTAAAATGTAACTAATATTTATAATATTTCTTATTTTTCAATAAATACCATTTATTAATAATTATATACATGTAATATTTTTACAAAGTATTTTCTTAGCTTTTAATTTTAGAATATTAATGTTTATAAAAATAAAAATTATTTGTTAATATTGTATATAAACATAAATTATAAATAACATAGCAAGAAGATTTACTATAAAAAAATATATATATTAATATTCTAAAACTATTAGTTGAGAAAATATTTTTTTTATTTTTACAAAAATAATTACTATAAATTAATAATAATAATAATAGATTTAATTAATGAGTTTAATTTTATTGCACTAATAGTATAATTATTTTTATAATTTATCTAATTATGTATTATCACATCTGCATAACAAACTTACTCTTACTCCACTATTTTAAAAGTCATACATCTAATAGAATTTGATTGGATAAATATATAAAAAAAATTACACTATAGATGTATTTAATTCAAAACCATTATTAATAGTTATAATAATTTATAATAATTATTTTTTGTAAACATAAGAATATGTATTTTTTCAACTATTAATTTCAGAATATATATATATATTATAGTAAAACCACAAGATTCTTATTGTTATATTATATATGATTTGTCTTTATGTATAATATTAACACATAATTTTTTTTATGTATACCAATAATTTAAAATTAAGAACTGTGAAGATGCTTAATGTTTATTTTTATAAAATAATTATTAAAATTTATTATTATTATTGATTTATTCTTTTAATCTAGTAAAATTCTAAAAATGAAATTCAATATATAAAATATAATATTTTATATTATTATAAGCCACATTTTATTTTGTAAAAATAATATATAAATATTAATAAAAGATATTTTATTTTAACTGGGGTAGAGCGTCATATTATATAAAGATTAAGTTCATCGTATCTCAAGGGTGTTTTTTTTTGTTAATTATCCTTTAGATTATATACAGTATTCAAAATAATAATTGGAAGAAAAATAAAAGGCTTGAAGGCCACGTGACCACAGAAAAAGAAAAATAAATAACGAAAAGAGTTCTTTGGATTTAGGTAAAAAAAAAAAATGAAGTGACGTGAAGGTCACTGTGTGAAAACCGTGAAGCAGCGCCGCGAGAAGAGAAATAGAAGAAAAAAGGCCGTGTTTTGAGCTCATTATTTAAGAGAAAACGTGATTTGTTTATCACAAAATAGTTTGTTAAAAAAACTGTATTTTGATATAGTTTATCAATTTTATTATTATAACACTCTGATTTTAAATAAAAATATTAGAAATTTTTTTGAATTAGAAAGGGTGTCAATTACCCTCATATATCATTTCAGGTACTAAATTTCACTAAGTTTGGATCCTACATGTCCATAAAGTGTTATATGATAAAACCATATTGTTGGAATTAAAAGTCTCAGTAATTATTTTCAAAATAAAAATAAGTTAAAGAATAATTTTTAATTAATTTTATGAAACCTTTAAACATTTTATTTTTAACCTACAAGTTTATAAAATTGTGAAAATTCTCGAATTTAAACTAAAATCCAAAATTTAGATTCTAATTTATTGGGATTTTAATTTTTTTAATATTTTACTTGAATCTAAATAGAGGGTATTTTCTATTTATATTTATGTTTTAAAGTTACTAGAAAGTAAAACAAATGAAGATATTAAAGCTTGAAGCTGAGGGAAAAACATTCTAGAGAGTGCTGCTATGCTCATTAAGCGCTAGCGCTCAAGGAAGAGTAAGGTGGTACGGCAAAAGAATTAATGCCCTCTGGTGAGCACTGCAACAGTTAAAATTTTATTAAAAACTCCTATTTCAAGTTTCCAGGCCTCAAAACATAATTTCCATCCCCCAAACGCGAAACTTCATCTCTCTGCCCTTTTCACCCCCCCAAGCCTCCATTTTCTTCCAATTCTTTCAAGTTTATGCCTTGGAATCTTCCACTCTCCAAGCTTAAAGGTATATTATCTTGCCAGTTTTGCTTCATTTCCTTCAAGTTTTTCTTATTTATGGGTGGTTCTCTGTGCTTCTTAAGGAAAAGATAAGTTTTCTATCGGTGTTAGAGATGGATTTATTGAGTATTTGAAAGTTCTAGAAGTTAATTTAGAGTTCTACTGTTTCTATGTCAGATAGTGGTGTTATTTTTGCTTCCCCAGTGTCTGTTGGAGTTATTCCTATATATTCCATCGCTCCAAATGAACGGGTTTGTATATGTGATCTCTATATTGTGCATTATAATTATTTTTATAAAGATATAATTTATTATTTGATCTTAGAGAAATATTTTACAAGGATTTGAAGTTTACTGTTTGATTGTATGTTTTAGAACTCTTGATTTTAGAGCATGAAATATATTTTTGATAAAACTCATAGGACCATGTTTGCTGAACTGATTTTAAGTGTATTTGACGATAATTGTGATTATGCAAAACTTTTATGGATGTTAAACTGAATTTTAGAAATGGTATATATATATATATGAAATAGTTTTATACCTAGATATGCAATTTAGAGAAGAGAATAGAAGTGTGATTGCAAACTCTGTTATTTTGAAGTATGACATTGAGTTTTCTAGTTCAAGAAAAGCTTGATAGTTTGACATATGTTTTAGATATTTAGTCAAAACCATTTTAGAGCAGGAGTTTTGCTGAGAATTAGAACAACTGATGGCTACATATTCTGTGGACTTTGTAAATCACAATGTTTGCAAATGGTGATCTATTGGACATAATTTCATGCCTACAATTATGTTAAGGTCATACTATTAGTATTGGATAGATTCAAAGTTTTAGTTTAGATGGTAGCTATAAAGAAACACACAGTGAGTTAATAGCTGTCCAAATAATCATTAACCTTGATATCAAGTTGCCTTAATGGCAATCTCACAGAGCAGACACATGGGCCCTAGTTAGGTGCTCGATTCGAGTTATTGAGAAACCCATAAAGCAGAGAGTTTAATTGTTATGACTATTTATTAGACATTATCATAGTTTATTGTTTCTCTAGGAGTTACTACACCATAAGATTATGACTTTAGGTATGCAAGTAACTTGAGCAATTTTATGAAATAATGATTTGTACATATATGAACTTATGCATAACTTTTGAGTATTATTGATATTATTATGATTTTATTCATTGCTTCTTTAGTGCCTCATGGAAGAAGGTTTCAGGTGAGGACTCACTTATTAAGTTTTTGAATGAAAACTCACCTTTCTCATTTTTCCTCCCTTACAGATATAATAGCTACTACAGGTTCCTCATAGTCTCCTTCTTTCCAATAGCAGTAAAGTTCAGCTGGTAAGCTTCACTTGAATGAACCATTCTTATCTTGTTTAAAGTACTCCAATAACCAGAACACACATGTAAAAGTAGTCAACAAGTCACGTGGCTTGCGTGGGAGTGAGATTTCTCACATATCACTCACGTTTCTAGATCGGGTTATAATAATTGTTTTTTCTACTGACCGTTTTACAATACCCATATTATATAATTATATGGTTGTGTTTTGCCTATGGGGTGAATATTATGTTGATTATTGAAATTTCCTAGTGGCACTAAGAGGATTGGTTATATTCTCATTTTTCTATAGTGAAAGTTTTATTGGATTAAGTCTCGTGAGTTTTTTATCCATCTGATTAAGAGTTTTCTCACTTTAAAAATTACGATGTTATTTTTTTTATTTTTTGGCCATATTAGTTTATTGTCTAGGGTGGGTTTTTGATATTGCTTATTTAACTGCTCACATATGGAGAAATATTTGTTGTTTCTATTGTTGATAATAGGCTTAATCTTAAAATTTTTCTAACAAGAAAAGATAACAATGTATTAAAATTAAACTATTTATTTATTTAGATTTTTAGGTGATGCAACTCAATAACAATTTGCGCAACTGAGAAATCAATAATGATAATTCACTTTATTAGAATCATTTTTTTTCAATGGGGAGCACGGGCAGAGTTGTTGTATATATTATTATAATAATATCATTATTGCATATATAGTTTCGAAGGTCTATACAAAAATTGAGTAAGTTGGAAAAGCAAGGTCAAGCTGCATGATGATGCGGTGATGGAGCACCTTTTGCATCATCATCATCAGGTGTTGAATAAAATGAGCCAACAAATGAACTGAAACGATTCTCCTGTGGTATGGGAGGTGCTTGCTGAAGAGACGAATGGAGAGGAGGCAGAATCGGAAAGTGATCTTGAATTGTTGGATTGACGGGTTCGATCGGAGGAGGCAGATAACCAGGACTCGTAATCGGGAAGTGATCTTCAATTGTTGGATTGCATGCTTCGGGCGGAACAGGAGGAGGCAGGAAAGGATCCGGAACCGGAAGCGTTGGTGGTTTTGGTTCGTCATTATGAAAATCAATGCCTAGCGAATTGGATGGTTCTGGTTCTGGTCCTGGTGATGGTTCCAAATGATGGTGATGGTGATGTTGAGGGTACTGGAATGGTTGTATAAGTTGGACGCGTCCATGAGGGATAATAGAAGGGTTTGGAGAAGGAAAAGGTGGTGGAATATCTCCCAAGTATGGCTCTGCAACACATCCCACCACTACTAATATACACACTACGGTCAATTTCAGCACTCTTTCACTAACCTTTCCCATCTCTCCACTCTTTTTTCTAGCTTATGTGGGTTACGTCTTATGCTTTTTGCCCCTTCGCACCCCTCTTCCCCTTATATAACACTCCTTTACCAATTAAAATATTCCTAGTCAATTGTAATAATAGTTGATAAAACAATATAATTGCGGTTATATTCCTTTTCATTCAAAAGTCAAATATATGACATTAAAACTATCCTCCTCATTCAACTAGCATTTACGATATCTGACTTTGGACTACTGCATTTTATTAATGAGCATAGAGAAGATTAAGGACTCTTTAAATAAACCACATATAAAAAATGGATTTTTCGTCAAAGTATAATTAAGAACAGAAACAAAAATTATAAAGCTGTTTTATTAGTGGATGTTCATTTTGAATCAATTTCAAATGAAAAATTCAACTCATCCAAGTAATATAATTTATAGCTATTTTCAATCAGATTGATTTAATTTAAATTTCAAATTCAAGATAGTTCAATGCAATTTTTATTGTTTTGAATTGGATCAACTCAATTTGAATCAATAAAATTGATTCAATTGAACAAATTCAAACTGGATTTGATGTTATTTTATTGTGTTTGAATTAGCCGGGTCCCTTTTTCATATAAAAACTATTTTAAGTTGAATTTCCATGAATTAATAATATAAAATAATTTTATACTGTTAATTAATAAAAATTCAAGAAACTACCAAAACCCACTACAACAAATGTTCATCATGATTTGATGTTTTCTAGCATTTCTAATTATGTGCATAGAAATTAAACTCTACTATTTTTGTGTTTCAAAATATATTTAAAGCACTTTAGAAAAATCAATAGGCTGACCAGATATGTGACCCGTGGGTCAGAAGGGATTGGGTTGGGCTAATACTTTGTAAATTCAAAATTACTTTAGTTTGTAATGCCCACCTGAAAGTGGCGGGGCCTAGCTTGAATGGACCAGTCTGCCGACCATTTTACCAGCCTTATAGATGGGCCAACGGTGCTATGCTTTGTTGTTTTACATTTAATTTTAATTATTTTGAAGTGAATTTAATATCAGTGTATTGCTTGACAGTTCTTTATTAAATATAGAAATATTAAAGACATAAATTTATTTAATAATAGAGACTGAATTAGAGGACAGAAATCAAAATAGAAATACAGAAAATTTTTATATTTCCAAAAAATAAATATAATAGATATTTTCCAATATGTTCTTAAACCTATTGGTGGTCATGCGATGATCTGATATTTTTAAGAGGCAACTACCATATGCTCCCATGCTTCTGCTTGCTTACCTTCCATTAGGTGTCAATGTCAATAACACGGAGTTACGTATCATATGTGAGCCCCCCATACTGGGAGTTGTGGCTGGTGGGGATGAGCTACCAATAGGATTTTTTTTTTTTTTTTGGGGTCTTGACAATAGGATGTTTGTGGGGCAACGATTTGGGCATGGAATGGGAGCAAAGAAAAGGAAAAATTCTTCGTTCTTCCTGGAGGAAGACATTTTTTCCTCCTTTAAGCCATCTTTACCCTTGACTTTCTCCTTTTCATCTTCTTCTATCTCGTACTCCCATCTAAAGTGCAGGGTAATAATACTCCATGGAGGCGGAAATTTCTTTCCACTCGAGAGTAAACAAAGGAGGGTAACTTGAGCTTAGGGCACGGTAAAATCTACATGAACAACGCATTAAAAAAAAATGGACTAAACCCTGAATTACTCCTCCTGTTGGAGTAATATTATTTTCACTTACATTTTATGATATATCGTGCTGACACACTCATATTCACCATTGAATTGGATGTGAACCTCATGTAGTTTGGATCCCACACCTCATCCAATGGTGAATATGTGTGTCGACACGATATTTCACAAAATGTTAGTCAAAATAACATTTCTCCTCCCATTTATAGTGAGAATAAATTAATCTCTTGAATTTAAAAAATCTCATATTAGTTCTTCAAATTTTATAAATAGGGATAAATTAGTCCCTTTGTAAAATTTTTGTTTAAACTGTGTCTTGTTAACTTATGCATACTATTAATTTGTTTAAATGTACTGTTAACTTTTATAATAGATCCCAACTGATCACACTCTTTTAAACGAAGTCATTTAGGTATTTATTTTCATATATAATCCCACCTTAGTTCTCTACTCATAAAAAAGATTTTGATTTTAAGTTGCATTTGTTCTATATAGAACAACATAGTAAAATAGTGACACAAGTTAGGACTCATTGTGAAAATTAACAGTAAATATAAGTGAGTTAACAGAATACATAGGTATTTTTATTAGCAATTCAGATAATAATTTTATAAAAAAAATAATTTATTTATTTTTATAAAATTTGAGAGACTGATATAAAATTTTTAAAATTTTAGGAATTAATTCTTCATCTATTATAAATATGAGGGGAAGTAATTTGACGATTTATTCTTAAAAAAAAAAAACTACTACGAAGCACAGTGTCGGCGATTTCCTTTCTATTTGCATCAAGAGCAGCGCACGTTTTGTCAACTGTTTGCTAGATTGCAGTGGGCCACCTTTCCTTACGCGCCACGCGCTTAGCTCAACGCGTAGAGCCCACCTCTTCCTCCTCCTTCTGCGAACTTGATAGATACATTCATTCATTCATACATACATGTCAACGTTGGACTCCGTTTCATTAAAAGTCCAACGTTCATCACACAACTTGCACACACATTTCATTTCCCCTCTTTCCCTTCAAAATCTTCAAAACAAAGCACACACCCAAAAAAAAAAAAAAAACTTTTTGAATTCTCTGATCTTCACTTTCATCACTGAAGCTTGGGTCTTTCTTATTTTTCAATTTTTTTTCTTGCGCTATGGAATCGAAAAACCCTTCGAGGTTCACGCTGGGGAAGCAGTCATCGATGGCACCAGAACGAGACAGAGGAGAAGGAAAAGAATCGGAGCTGCGGAATGGTGGGGAGGCAGAGGAAGGCGTTGATCCAGGTGTGAGGCTGATGTATTCGGCAAACGAGGGCGATCTTGATGGGATCCGCGAGGTGTTGGAGTCAGGTGTTAGTGTTAACTTCAGGGACATTGATGACCGCACTGCCCTTCATGTTGCTGCCTGTCAGGGCTTGACCGATGTGGTTGCCTTGTTGTTAGAGGAAGGTGCTGAGGTCGACGCCAAAGATCGATGGGGTAGTACGGTAATTACAATGTTTCTGTGTCTCTTCTTTTTGTACTAATGTGTTTTCGTTTCGAAAACTATGTTTTGGTTTATTGGTCTGATTGATTTGGGGTGTTCGTCTGTTTCGATGTTGTTAACCAATCTTTGGCCTGGAAATGACAATAGCAACAGCAATACTTAAGCATTTTCCGAGTAGGAATCGGCTACATGGATAACATAGCAATAACATAGGTTTTATTTACCTTGGAAAGGTCAAAATCCAGCTTCAGGGTATTTTGAAGTAGATAGGATTTGTATTCCTTGACTAGTCAAATGCTTTATTTTTTGTAGCATATTTTCATTCTGCTCTGCACTCTGAGCTAGAGGCATGTTATATACATCTCTTGTTTATTGCACTTTGGCCTGATACAGGTGGATGACTAACTGTAAACTCCTGAGTTACTTAGAACAAGTTTTAAGTTAGATTCCTCACTTTCCAAATGAGCATGGTCTGCTTCTGTTAAACATTGGTCAAGTATTGCCCTGCCTAAAACATTTGTTTGTACTTTGTATGATGGGAGGAAACATCAAGAGGATATATGTAATGTGCAACTGGGAAAATATGATTTGATCTCTTGCTGCAAAGTGCAATAGGCTTCTTTCTGCTTGATGTTTTAAGCATGGCTGTCCTTTTCCTACGTTCCATTCCCATTTCTCATTGAAGTGATGAGCAGATTTAGGCTTTATTGTATGACTTGTCTTTGTGCTTCCCCGATTCCAGGGTCGCTTGTATGGACTGCATTTTAAAACTGAATTGCCACTATGTAATTATTGACTGATTGTTGATCTCGTGTCTCTCAAACAGCCACTTGCAGATGCTATATTTTATAAAAACAGTGACGTCATCAAACTATTGGAGAAACATGGAGCAAAGCTTCCGGTGAGTGAGAAAAAGAGGATTGTATTTGTCCTGCGCTTCTGGCATATTTGTTTTAGATTTTGTATTTTGCTGATGGTTGCCTATACATATGATTATTCTGTTTCAGATGGCTCCCATGCATGTTGATCATGCACGTGAAGTCCCAGAGTATGAAATCTACCCTAAAGAACTTGATTTTACCAACAGTGTGGAGATAACAAAGGTAAACAAGTCATTGTGATTTGCTGTTTTTCTTTTCAACAGCGAACTTGATGCACCTTCAGATTATTTTATTTCAGAAACCTTGAGAAACTAATATGATTATCTATAATTACATCTCTTTTATTTTCCACCTTTTAGTTTTGTGACACAAACTTCTGAATTTGTGGGGTTACCTGCCTTTTTTTTATCAATAATTATATTTAAGTTCTAGTTGCTGATTTCTGGAAATAGTTTTAATAGCTGGAAGATGCAGTATGCAGCAATGAGTTTTTATGATAATTTTGTTTATAGCCATGTTTTGGGAACACAAATGATTCTTAGGCTAGTTCCTCTTTGTCAAGGGATTTTACTGTTGTTGAATATCTAGATCTAGCTTGCAGGTTCACTGTAAAAGAAGTTTTGGGTGTTCACAACTACCTAAGAGCATGAATCTTCAATTGCATGTAAATAAGTCTTGCATCTCATAATCTAGTCTTAAATGGCAGGGGACTTTCTGTAGTGCATTCTGGCGTGGGACAGAGGTTGCAGTAAAAAAGCTTGGGGAGGATGTAATTACCAATGAGGAGAAAGTGTGAGTTGCTTGAAAACCTTGAGAAAAGTCTCTTTATGTTTTTAACTTTCATGATAATTAATGTGTTTAGCTTTTCACAGGAAGGCTTTTAGGGATGAGCTTGCTCTGTTCCAGAAGATCCGGCATCCAAATGTAGTCCAGTTTCTGGGTGCTGTGACCCAGAGTAGTCCAATGATGATTGTGACGGAATATCTTCCCAAGGTTTTTCATCCTACAATTGCTTGCAATATGATTCGTTGAGAATTTCTTGGATGTTTGTTTGATGAAGCTTAACACTTATATAGTTATATAATAGAAAATGTGCCCTTCATTGTCTTATTTTCTGCATGTATCTTACAGGGAGATCTTCGTGATTTCTTGAAAAGAAAAGGAGCTTTGAAACCATCAACAGCTGTGAGATTTGCACTTGATATTGCTAGGTATTTGACAGTGTTGATCCTTGATTTTGTTTTGGTTCTTCTTTCAGCTCTTTTTCTTTTTTGGACAGGGGAGGAGGCTAGAATCGTGTGGTTTGATTTTCTTTGTGCTTATATGTTATTATTACCAGTTATACGGAAGTAGGAGCACATAAAACCTTAGGATGTGTTCAAATTATAATTTTTCTCAACATTTTATACTTGGAAATTTAGTTATCACCTATTCTTCATATATTTGCATGAGCGCCTAGATCATTGGGTGAATGAATGTAATTTTGATCGTGGAAATGCAATGAAGCACAGAATACATGCATTTTGTTGCAAAAAAGAGCTTTGTGCTCATTGTCCTCCTTGTTGATGTTGCAAATATAGGAGATTAAGAGTGTTTGGGAACATAGAAATTGATATAAAGTATAAATGAGGGAAAATAATAATAAACAAGGAAGCTAAAGCTCTATAAACTTAATCAAAATTTCATTTTATCACATAGTTAAATAAGTAACTTGACTGTGAACATTTATAAGTTGATCCATTAAAACCCATGTTTAATTGGGCTATGTAATGATACAATCCATTTGTTCCAGTAACTTACTTAAGTGGGTGGGTACAGAATTATGGATGAACCAAAACTGAGTTGGATCCAGGTGGTTAAATTGGTTTGGGCTCACAATTGTCAGTCCTACTTTTTATTAGACGCAGTAAGAAAAACCAGTTATCTATATGATGAAAAGGTGCTCAGTAAAATTGAAAGACATTTCAATCAATACATAATTCTTGATCAGACTTTCCATCTTAATCCATTTTGACTGCATATCATGGCATGGAATTTCGTTTTGATGTTTTCTTTTGTTTTCCCTTGTCCTCTTTACTTCATGTATTATTCTTCTCTTCTTGTTAATGAAATTCTTCTTTTATACAAAAAAAGTTCTATATTACTTATTAAACAAACTATTTATTAAAAGGTGTTTAATGTGGGTCATGGTTAGATGAGACATTGATTGGGCTCTGATAAATGGATAATGGTGTCTCTGCTTCTCTTTATGTCTGTCCTTTTGTATTTTAAGAGTGTTTCTTGTTGACATTTTTTTTTGAAAAAAAATTCTGCAGGGGAGTGGGTTATTTGCATGAAAATAAGCCATCACCCATTATTCACCGCGATCTTGAGCCTTCGTAAGTTTTTTCATTCAATTATTTAATCTTTTCCTTTGTTCTTTTATGTGATGTGATATCCATGTGTCTGCATCAATAGTCTGATACACTCTACACTTTTTATAATGTTGCTTATGAGTAAGCTAACAGTAATATATTGCGGGATGATTCCGGACACCTAAAAGTTGCAGACTTTGGAGTTAGCAAGTTGCTGGCAGTTAAAGAAGACAGGCCTCTAACTTGCCAAGATACTTCTTGTGGGTGCTGCATTTCTTCAGAATTGATATTATGCAAACTTGAAAAATCTATATATATATATATATACATATATCTGAAATGCTGTTTTTTTCTTATTCACAGGACATAGGAGAATAGTGTCATGCTCATGCTTTTTGCTGTGGGCTTAGACATGCCCTTTCATGAACTAATTGGGAATTCGTTATTTCTTTTGGTAGGTCGCTATGTGGCTCCTGAGGTTTTCAAAGAAGAAGAATATGACACCAAAGTGGATGTATTCTCATTTGCGCTAATCCTGCAAGAGGTAACTATTTTTGGTATTTCATCCTCAAATGCAAAGCTATCAAAAGCTATACCTTGTTCAAGTTAAAGTGTTAGTAAACTAACTTTTTACTAACTGACTGCCTAAGTAACATTTAAACTAACTGTTTTTCCTCGCAAATTGTTATGCCGAGTTTTGAAATCCTTTTACTTTGACGATTTGCTTCTTTTCTTCCTAAGCAACATTTAAACTAACAGTTTTTTCTTGCAAATTGTCATGCAGAATTCTTAAATGCTTTTACTTTGATGATTTGCTTATTTTCTTTCTACTGCAAGTTTGTGAATTATTTTAGTGTTCATGACTCGTGAGAATTCTGCTATTATAACTGGCTTATTCAGTAGTGATATTTCTTGTCTGCTCTGCATTAGATGATTGAAGGCTGCCCACCTTTTTCTGCAAAGCAAGACAATGAGGTTCCTAAGGTATATGCTGCAAAAGAGCGTCCACCTTTTCGAGCTCCAGCCAAGCGTTATGCTCATGGAATTAGACAGTGAGTCTTATATGTTTCTTAGTGGTATTTCCTGTCTCACAATTTCCTTTTCTTGAGGTTAGAAACAGAATATTAAAATATTGCCTCCCCTTAATTTCTAATTGACAGTCTTTTGCTAATAAGTTTTCTAATCAGGTTCAAGACCTTTTTTCCTGTCAAATTTGAAAACTGTTAGATATGTTCACGTCTGTAGCCTACAATATGCATAGTATATTACTCGTTTGCTTGTTTTCGTGGTATGTTTTCTTATTTTTGTGGTATGATTAACATAACTTATCTGTCCCTTTTTTTTTCCAATTGGTTGATAATGATTTGTTACATTATTTACATTTCGCTGATCTTTTTAATGACTGTTGCTTATAGATTGATCGAAGAGTGCTGGAATGAAAATCCTGCAAGGAGACCAACATTTAGGCAAATAATACCAAAGCTGGAATCCATCTACAACACTATTGGTCAAAAAGGACATTGGAAGGTATTTTGTCCAACCTGGCATTTGTCAAAAGTTTGTAGACTGGGCTGCATGATTATTCTCAGTTTATCAAAATGCCATATTTTACTGATGAAAGTAACTATTAAATGGGGGATAAAAACTGTTTCATGTTTTTGGATTTATAAAAGGAAATATATAGCATGATAAATAATCTATGAGATAGCTAATGTTTGAACAGAATTAGTCGTGGCCAATATGTTTGACAATGACCTTATGCACTTGCCCCTAGTTGAATGGTTTTACTATTTCATTGCGGGTCCAATAGTCCAGCTCAATTTGATGCTGACTTCTCCAAATATAGAAGCTGGCAATTTAAATGCTATTCCAGCTTGAAAAACAAGTTGGTGCTTGTATTTTTTTTGCCTAGTAAGGTGATGTAGTATTTTAGATGGAGGATAGTCAAATAATTAGAGATAGAAGGAAATCAAGAAAAATTATAGACAAAATTAGCAAGAAAAACTTAGATTTTAATGTTTTTGACTGTAGACATAGTTTACAATAAAAAAACTATGGCGTTATTTGATTAATTTAACATACTCCACCTAGTGGACGAAGGCTTGGTCGTCATTGTAGTAGTATTTTATCTATTTGACTGATTCTTTTGCTGAGTACAGAACATGTGGGGTGAATTTGTAACATTGACACTGTTTCCCTGTCGTTCTCTGTTATATTTACAGGTTAAACCACTGAAATGCTTCCAGAACCTGGAAGCCTTATTGAAGAGGGATCATTCAAATCACAGCAGTCGGGGAAGTTCATCTCGTTCCACGGCCAGCCGTAGATGAAGGTGCTATACTGTAAACTTGTAATATTAACATTGGCGTAGAGATAAAGGTAGCAAGCAGATTTCACTTCTTGATTTTGGAGCATTGTAACTTCTTTTCTCGTTTGTATTCCCACGTTCAGGATTTTTGGTTTTGGATTCTTCATATTTATCTACGATTTGGTTCCTACTACATTATTTCCGGCCATAGAATTACATGTAACATTGTGACGTGTTCTAGAAATGTGCTTCTTGTAATGTAGATTATATATGTATGTAGGTAATTTGTTTTCTGTTGAATATTATGCAATTAGAATTTACGTTTACTATATATATATATTTTAATGTTTAACGATTAAATTGAAATCGGAAATTGGACTAGTTTATGAAATTCTGTATTAATAAGAAATAACATTTGACGGTTAATCGATTATAAACCAAGTGAATATGTAATTATAGGAAAAAAAGCAAAACGGTGGAAGGCCGGAAAAACCTAGCATCAGTAACTGATTTTCATTTGCTTCCATAGAGAAGTCTACTCTCATATCCTTTATTCAAGTATTTCATTTTTATAGAAAATCTTGGTTTCATTCTCCAAATGAAAACATGCTCTTTGAAGAAAAATACTCTCTCCTCTTTTTTTTTGGTTTTTTTTTTTTGGGGGGAGGGGGGGGGGGGTTCTTTTTTGCAATTGGTGTCCCCCATTTCTAAAACCAAGTCTGTTAACTTGATTGAATAGTCCAGGACCTATTACACCCAATAACTAGCTTTTGGGTCAAAAGCTCCAATTCAATGTTTATGAACTTACATTTGACAATCATGCCAGATACCCAGAAATCTTCCCAACCTCAAATGACAGAAATCAAATGAAAAGAATAATGGCTAGCAGCAGAACACAAGATCATGATTAAGTCTCAATATGTCGCATTTTTTGTGGATAAAAAATAGGAAAAACTAAATTTCAAAGAAAACCACAAGATTGATAACGTGTTTCTGACACAGGTTCCTTCTCATAGTTTATTTCCTTTACTAGATATGGATAACAAAAAAAAAAAAAAAACTATTAGTGCTGCAGATATTCTTACTTTACACACGAAATGTCCAGACTAAACTATATAATTACAAATTCACACACCATCAATTTCACTGTAAAAATAGTCTACATTCAATGATATTCTTCAAACTGAATTTATTTAGAAAATTATGCAGTTCATATAAGAAAAATATATTTGTAGACTTTACAGCGAAATGTGTCAGGAAAAAAAAAGTACAAAGTCGGATACAATTAGACAGTAATGAAATACTTCCGAAATTGTTAAAAGCAAATTTCAGTCAAGTTTTCTTCTGAATTTATCGGATGTTACGAGGTTACGCACATTTCGCTATGATGCCTTAATTATCAACATTTCTTGGATCAGATTTACACACATGGCTATGTGAATACTTAGATGGGTTATTTAGATTATATGAGACACGTGAATATTTTGAGCATTCACGTGGCTATGATTTTTTCTTGCTTTGTTTTACAAATGAAGCTTTTTAGACCATTGACTAGGATAAACAAATTATAACATCAAGCACACTACAATAAATCATGTAACGTACGTTATTAGTTTACTCGCAGCACCCACCATAAAAGTTTAAAGTTTTTCACAGCATGCTAACTAATGAATTGAAAGTTTTAATTATGACTTATGAGATAAATCGAACTCATAACATTTAAGGAATAATTAATAATCTTCTTGGCAGGAAAATCATCAGTTCTTTATCAAACAATTTTATTTGGTCCAATGAACATCATTTGGTCCAGGAGTGGGTAGTCTTGTTTTAGCTGATGATATTGGATCTCATTAGGATTTTCAAAGAATTACGAAATAAACAGTTTCAAAATGGTGAAGTTGCCGCATATAAATAAAATCAGAAAATAACGCGCTCAAATTGAATTATTGTAGATAAAATTGCAAAAACTAAGTTAGGAGAAAAACTACAATTGTAACCTTAATTACCTGAGTAATTTTACCAATGTTAGTCATTTTTATTTATTAAAAATATATCAGATTAATATTACACCTATTACGTGATGATATATACACTTTGCACCACTTTGGCACTTTGCAATTAAATGATAGATTTGGATTTTGGTTACCGGTAGCATCACTTAATCGGAAACATTTGTAGTACTTTCAGCAGGGAGTATGTTTACCCCTTTTATGGGCCAAGAGCATATGAATTACTCCATTAAGCAAATTTAATAAGTTCTTTGGACGCACATCATCAAATCAAAAAGACTAATTGGTAGCTGAAAATGTTTCAAAGTAATATACTTAAGTGGTCAACCAAAATTGTAGGCGTGCTTACCTATTTGTGAAGACATAACATAATTTCCCATCTGATCCCGCTAGTGTGTGTGGAAGCAGCGTTTCCCAAATTGGAGAGTTTCGAATGTGCAAGCTAATCTGATATGCCTTTACTTTTTACTTGTTTGAGTATACACCGTGTGCCATAAGGCAAAGGGCACAGAACACAAAAAAAAAAAAAAAAAAATAGAGCCTGCGAATAAATACTAAGCTATATAATATGGCATGGCACACACTAGCTAGTTGCGCTAACTTTAGTATAATGAAGAATTGGCTAACATGAATTTACCAATTAGTGGGGAACCATATGAACCATAGACTCCAACTCAACCATATTATTTTGAGAAAGCTTTGCACGTAATGGGAGAGAAAGCTACATTTCCACCGTAGTTTTATTTTTAGCTTCTAATTCGACTATTGGGTTGGCTTTCTAGTCTACGTACGGAACATTTAAGGTATGCTTGTCGCAACTGATCAGATGGGGCAAATTTAAATAATTTGCTTAATTAGTGTGGAAAGCTCTTATTGACCAGCTTTAATCAGATCAAATTTCATTTTAAATCATTTCAAACACTAACGTAAAAAATTGACCTGCTTTATAATTATATGTGGTACATACTCATGCAATTGTGGTTGAAATTGCGCTAATGAATCACAATTCCAATGTCTCTCGTCTGTAAATTTCAGTTCCTTGCTAAACAGGAATTTGTTTTTTCCTCTGGCATATTGTCATCAAGCTATGATAACTATAAATTCATGTTGATGTTAAATTATGACCTTGATAAGCTTTTTGTTTTTGTACCTCACACAAATTACTTGTTTATGTCGATAAGAAAAAAAAAACCAATTACTTGTTTGTCTCTTTAATGGTATTTGAAAATTTTAAATATACCTCAACCTAATGATGTATAAAAACAAAAAGCTTATCTTTATGCGGGGTCATGATTTCAACATCAACATCGACTTATAGTTATCAGTAACTTGATGGCAAATTACTTGTTTATCTCTGTGTTTAAAATTTTAAATACTCAAATGGCAGAGTTTATATTATACGGGTCAATTTTTTCTACATGATATTTGGCGTGGGTAATTCCCATAATATGATGTTTCTATCACATTTATGCACAAAATGGGTTATAGAATCGCTATGGTGATTTTAGATCAATAAAATAAATAAAAAATTTCTTTTAGAAGTCACCAACAGCAACTTTAGGATTAATAATAAAAGAGTTCTTACATACAAGTCTTCAATTTTTAATCAAGTTAAGTGTTGATGATACATGATGTGTTTTGAAAAAGTTAAAATTGACATTGGCTATTTTAGTTAACAACCATAATTTCGTTAATCCCTCCATAATCTCATAGTCGATAAATTTATAACCGAAATTCCATGTGTAAAATTAAATAACTCATGTTAACATGGTTTTAATTCTTCGAAGATATAGGTCAAAACATATTAACACTGAACTAGTAGTACTAAAAATTTTAAATATTGGAGAGGCTTTATAAACTTAAAAATAATCAATAATAAAAATATGATACAAGTTCAATTCAATGCTTGAATCCCATCAAATGGTGCAGATACTTATATTTGACTGATTTGACTATATTTCATGCTTTGATCAGCCTTCGCTCCTCAGACCACTAAATTTTATATATGTCACTTCAGTTCCCTTTATTTTCTTCTGTCAATCAATCCAAAGTAAAAAGGGAATCGTTGTGAGTCGAACTTATCACAAAATGGTTCGATCAAACTCCAGTTGAAAGGCTCAGTTAAAGAAAGTGACATTTGTAGGCAATTTTAATGGTTCACTCGGTAATTTGCATTTTATTACTAATCACTCAGTTAAAAAAAGTGACTCCTGTGTGTAGTTTTTTCTAGATATATGCAAGTGTGTGTAGTGTGTACATGTTCCTCCCATATTCACAAAAGCTACAAATTGCCATCTTAGAGATTAGCGGAGTCTGGTCCTAAAATTATTTGCAATATTTTGAGAATAACACAATCCGCAATTCAGATTTTACTTTGAATTTAGTTTATTACAAATATTTTTATGTTACCTTGACGTGCATGGCAAAGTAATTGCTATTAATTATTTTCTGTGATTCTTCACGCCGGGGATGTGATGGCCTGGTGGGCAAACCTAGGCCTAATTAGGGTCTAATATTAGAGATTCAATGCACATAAATATATAGTTTTTGACTTGGAGCCAAACAGTCTATTAAGGTGCTCTTGATAAGATTGCCCTACTGAGTGAATTTATTTGTAAAGATCAAAATGGCATGTTAATAGTTACACATTTTTTTAGGGCCCCCCCAAAGGGGTAGAGGGAATTGAGGGCACTGTCTTTAAAATGAACCATCATGCTTGGCATCACTGGGAAATGGAAAACGGAGAGTATGGAAAAAGATTATTTGTTATGCTCTTTCTTGGTTGAGATACAAATGTTCCAGCATAAATATAATGATTTGTGTCAGCAAGAAATAGAATCTTGTTAATTATTTCCAATTTTATTTCTTTCCTAGGTTGAAGGTTCCAACATAACATGGGGTTTTATTTGAGGGTGGATGTGGGAGTTCCTTCAGACGGTAATTCCACAAGGGAAAAATGGTTATAACAAGTACCAACTTCCAACTGCTTTGGCTTTTTTCCAAGGACATCATTGCCCTGTGGAATGTGAAAAAAGAGTGATAAGAAAACATATAAATAACAAAAATTATATTCAGCTCCATGTGACTGCAAAGACAAAAGTTGGTTCATATCATGCCTAAGCCTTCAATCCAACAGGAAAAAAAGGGAGGCTGAAACATGAGAGTGGTTTTGTAAATGAGTGGAACCTTTAGCAAAAAGTTACACTTTATACATCACAAATCCAAAAGAGCAATCACCATTATTATACATATGCATGACTATTCACTACGCACTAGCCTATTTATCTTTTTTTTTTTTTTTTTTACCCTCAGCTGCTTACAAAATTTTTCATTAAGGTGTAAATTCATTGATCCTCATGTTCCATTGTACATAACTTGCAGTGAACTTCTGTTAAAGCTTGGCACCACTAAGGAATCTTTACGGAGAAGCATCATAGGCAAGTATCACATTGCAGATGCCGGCATAAACTTTTCATTCGTAAGAGAAAGAAGTACTAAATTTTTTCTTCTTGTGTTGATCTAACTATTGACAGTAGTGGCAGAGGACCCTCAATTTATCTTGTACATCTAGGCTCAGATAATAAAAAGGCCAAAGGTAACAAAGAAACAAGGGGTGGAAAATGGACAACAGGTTTATACTGTAATTGGGAATTACAAGCATCTACCAATTACCATTGTTCTCTTTAGCAAAAGGAAGGGTTGTTGGGATCAAATATCAGTCACCTTAAAGTAGAGAGATGAGAACAGAAAGATGTTACCAAATATGGCTTGAGTATTTATGTTGATCTTCAATATTCTTAAGGTTTTGATAGAACATAAGGGCTGCTGACTGTTAAAGAAGGCCAAGGACACTAATGCTTACTATTTCATGACATTCCTAGCAGTTTTTGCACAAACTACTGGTCATTGGCAACAAAATCTAGTCCAGTTCACTCTAATTGAAATAACATAAATGATATTTTGATATCCACGTATGTGTCTATATCTATATGAGTCCCAAGTGATATAAGAGGAGTGATGAAGAAAGAATAAATTGGAAAAAAAGTAAGTAGTGAGACTTATATATACTATGAGTGAAGTATTTGAGTGTTTGAAAAAATTGAGTGTTAAAATAGCAAAATTCGTGAAATAATAACTATTCTTCTCATTCTTGCATGTTTAGAAAATTCACAACGTTCAAAACATTAAAAAATTGAAAAAAAATGTGTTTTGAGCATAACTTTTAGATACTCAAACGGACATATGGTGTACTATGTACAAATAAATGTGATTTTAGTTATATAACTGTTGAATGGGATGTTATAATCAATAAAAATATGTTACTAAAATTACTATATCGGTTTAACACTGACTTGATGACGTCATATACTTATTCATACACAACTTACTATATCTCAACTTTGATATTTAAATCACCATGTTAAAATAATGGATCCGTAAATGAAAATAGTGTTTCTAAAGCATAGCTGAATATAAGAAATTTTGATATGTGACCAATATACTTCGACAGTTGCAAGCTGCAGAATTTGCCAAACACAAGGGTCTTGTTAGTGGTACAATAATCAGCTCATTCTTCACCATGAAACTTAATTGGTGCCAGGAATTTTTTTTTTGCAAAGAAAAAATTCAAGCTTTATAATACTTTGTGCAGTAGGCAGGAGTACGTGATATGCCTATTGTCTAGTTAACCTTACATGTGATGGCCACAAAATCGTGTACTAGTGAAGTTTAAACATTTTAGGAGGAAATTGGAATTAAAACAAACAAAATTGACTTGATATCATGAAGAATGTTGATGTCAGCTTCAAATGAGGCCAATCAGTTGCTAAGGTCATTAATACCGCATAGTTCATGTCTTAGTTCTGATATAGAGACTTAAACACGGGCAGATTTCTTGCAGAGCCCCACTCTTTGAATTGAACTTAGTTCCCATTTGAGCTAAACTTTCTGTTTAACCATGTGGTAGTGAAATCAAGTACTTGAGTCGGTTGGATTCATACAATAGCTTGACGACAAAGAAGGTGGGATTGTGACAACCTACATACTATGCATTTATGAGATTAGGTCTTGCATTGAAGAACTGCAACGCGTAGCATCATTTGAGAGCCCAATAGAGAATCATGTAATTGCTTTGTGGTCCCTTACGTGCAAAGAATAAATTATTCCTCAAAGGAACTGCCGCACCTTGTACTTGGCTTCTCCTCCAACTTTACCGTAAAGAATGACTGAATGAAAAAAAGTTCTCTTCTAACTTCCTAAGAGGGCCATTCTCCCTTATCATTTCAAAATGGCATTTAATTAATTTTGGTGCTGTGAAAATGTATGTACTAGGAGAACATAATGACCAAGATAAGATGATTATGACTTCCTCCATTTGCCGAAACAATTGTTTGAAATTCAAAGTTGGAAAACCCAATGACATTGAAGAATATGACAATTAGTACTACAAGTACTAGAATGTGATTGATAGAGCTAAGAAAGAGGGATCTCAGAGAGAGATAAAGTAACTAATTACCCCCCTCGTGGTTCAGATGTTGGATTAAAAATAGGAGAAGAAATGGGGGGCAATGGGTTATCCCACATCCCCTGACAATTATATAAGGGGGACCTCTCCTCCCTTGTCTTCCCATTATTTGCTCTTTCCCCTTCCTCCCAAACAGGCCCTTAAAGCAGAGACTTCTCAAGAGGCATCAAGGCTCTAATTTTTCAAATAATTCTTTTTCATGTATTCCGCCACTTTCTTTGCATAATGGGCTCACATTGAAAGCCATGCATAACCAATAATTGAGAGGTCTATATAAGTCGATTGATGACACATGCATTTCTTAACTTTTGCATTTGGATGGCTGAAGCAAGAGGCATGTGGTACCACTTACCCTCAACTTGTGGTCCTCATCTCGGATACGGGCAAGATTTTCTTGTTGAAAAACATAACGAGTTTGAACCATGAGAAATAGGGTTATCTCTCTGGCTTTTCCATTTCTGAGCTAAATAGAACTACAATTGAAGCTATGAGCAGAAGGTGATTTGGAAGGTTTAGAAAAAGGCTGATCAATTTGATACAGAACAAAGATAAATTTTTTCTTCTAGAAAAAAAAAAACAACATGGGGATCATTTATCCTAAGCAACAGTATAACGTCTTTGAGACGGAAATCTTGACAAGGATTGGTCCAATGGTGTCACCGTGGTGGTACCTTCAATTCCTAAGCACCTAGAAATAGAGGACCATCCATGGAACATTCTCCAATACCATGAGGTATTGTGAACATTTGTTTTATGTACTAAGGTGTAAACTTTCAGAAGATGAGGTAAGATGAGGGTAGTTAAACTACAATTTCATTATTTATAGTTGGATATTTGGATACTCAAATTTACCCGTGATGATTACGGTTAAATAATTGTAAATTTAATATGTAAGTGTTGAATCAATAGTTTACCGTCACTATCGTTACATGTTCATTCGCAATTAACATCATAATACTCATATAATTGAAAAGCACAGTTATTTAATCCGCATATCACACACTGATTTGGGTGCTAATACACTATGCGCAAATAACATTCTTGGATAAACCATGCATATATTATCATAATTGGGAAGAGCAACTGACTTGAGAGGATTGAGATATAACTATTCTAGGTTCAGACCACCTTGTGCCTCAATTATATTCCAGATTGACTAGTTGGCAGCTAAAGATAGAAAATGATAATTTTCAATTATACTCTACTGTTTTTGTTCTTTCTATTTGTTTAGTTAATCTCCAGCTTCCAAGTGTGCAAGATTTGGCCCAATAGATTGGTTTTTAGGTGAAAGGCAGAGTTTAACTACTCAATAATCAATTCATGCAGCCTTTTCATAAAGGGTAAGGAAGAGACAACACATGGGTCATGGGTGTATAATCTCCAAACTTGCTTTGAAGACCAGTGTATAAATTTGTTTTTTCATTTGAATTTATGCTGAGGGGAAAGAAAATATGAACATGCATCATTAGGAAGATAAAACAGGCCTAGCTAGCTAGCTAGCTAGTGAAAACTGCTCTCAAAAGCTACTGTTATTCTTTGTCATAAAGATGTAAAAAGCAGGATAGCAACATAGAAAAGTTTTTGCAAGCTTCTCTTCAAATAATGCATCACAGTATCAGTTCCGGATAGGAAAGGCAACAGAAAAGAAGTCGTTGGAATAGTGGAACAAATCAGCCCACACGAAAATACTGCTAGTTTACCATACCCTCACTACTTCTCTAGCACTTGTGTTTAAATTGTCACTCTGCAGTACAATAATATTGGTACTGAAATGCGACAGCCGTCAAAAGTATGCAGAGAAATTATAAATCTTGTGGACTAATGTGATATTATATAACTATCTGATTGGGTAAGGGCTAAGAACTATCCTGATTCTAGTTAAAATCAAAGATAATTTCATCCTAATTATCATTATAAAATAAATGTTCTACGGCATTTATAAACTGATTAAAATTAATAATATTTGATTGATTCAAATAGTTTAATACTTACTCCTCTTAAATATGATCTTTTGAGTTTGAGTCTTATGAACGAAGAAATTAGCACTCATGAAGAGTTTTATTTTCATAGTAAACTTATCTAAAACAATTCAAATTAATTAGAATATAATAAACTTCACAATAAATGAATTGAAATTTTATGTAACATCTATCATATTTACCATGTGATTTAAGAAGTTGTTTTAACTTTCTATTATCGTTGTCCTTTCTTTTATTGATCTTTTATCATCATCCTATTCTTTCCTGCTTTTCCTGTGCTTCTTGTAAAGATTTGCTTTCGTTGTTTTCCTTAATTTTTATTTATTTAGATTCTCTTCTTCATTAATGGAGTATTATATCTGGCCTAAAGAGAATTATACTTTTTATAACATGTTCATTGAATAATGTTATTTTTTTATTATTCTTTAATGGAAAAAACTTCAATTTGCCAGCCATAAAATATAAAGACTTTCTCCTTGGTATTTTTATAAAATTTAAGGGTATTAATATTTTTTAATTATTTATTGCTTTATGTGTTCCACTAATTCAATAATTTATTAAAATATAGAAAATTAAAGGTTCAATTGTCGTGGTTGAAAATAAAAGGGTTAATACAAAGGGAAAGCCCAAAATATATTAGGAAAATATTCTGTGCAGAGACTCTATGTGAATAGGTCATATTACTTCTTTTTTTTTTGGTGAAAATAGGTCATCATATTACTTAATTATCACCATTGCGTGCACCTTTTATATCAATAAGAATAAAAAACATAATATTATTAAAAATTTAAAATTTTCATTTAAAACTTTTGTTTTCTTCTATTTTTAAAGCACTCGTTAGAATAATTCCTTTGAAGTGTGAACAGTAAGAAATCTAAAGTTTCTTTAAATAGTTATGAGTTTGACGATAAATCACCAGTGATGTGATGTGTTGGTAATTTGTTCACCGTGACATTTATCAATACTATTTACCAGAGAGTTTTATCCTACCATAAATGGTAAGAATATTCTTAAGTGGTGTGATATATAGAATAATTAATTCAATTGTTTAAATGATTAATTACTTTATTGTAACAAATAATTAATTAAGTTTAAACAGATAATAATTTCATTTGATAATACGTTTATCTTTGCATTCTTCAAAGGGCTCGTTATTGGATTAAAATTCTGAGAAAAATATCTCGTCAAATTCTTCAGAAGCAGAAGCAATACATTTTAGATGTAATTATAAAAATACATTTTATTATAATAAAAAATTATTAAACTGTTTGGATTGAATAAATATAGAAGTATTTTTTTTGAGTAAAATTACAATTAAAAATATATAAAGTTAATTCCTAAAAAAATGTTTGAATTTTCCAGCATTTTATGCATATGAATTTTTTATATATAAAACTATTTTTATTTCTTATTTATTTTTAACTATATATTTAATAAAAATATTTAAATAAAATAAAATCAAGTCAATTCTTTAATATTTTATATTCTTTTACGTTATGTAATATTCACTAGACTTATTAAACTGATATTATATATATTTATTATTATTGAGTTATATTTTATTGAATTATAAAATAATAAATGCACAAAATAAAATATAACATAGAACAATTAAATTATTGTAGCTGTGATACAATGATAGCGAAAATAAAGTGAGAGTACTTTAGTGAAAGGTTATTTTTTATCATTTCATAAAATTTGTGAGGATAAATTTAGAATCTAGATAATTTTAAAAATCAATCAATGACACTTTTTTCTATTGTTTCTGTTTCTACTATAAGCATGTATGGATCTGCTATTGATAAAAACAGAAAATTTGATTAATTTCTGCTTTTATTTCTTTTAAGAAGTACAAACAAACATGCTAAAAAATTCTAGAAGTAATTTGTTTCAAAATTTATTTTTACTAAAACAAATATTTTTTTTAACATGCTAAAAAATATGCTAGGAGAAGCACAAATAAACATGCTAAAAGATATTTTTGTTCTTACAAACTTATCCAAATGAGCTCAAAATCAACAACTTTTGAACATTCACTCGAATAGCATCAAAATCATCTAGATTTAAATTTTTATCAAGAAGCTAAAGGTTTATATATTTTAGCATGCTCTTATCGTTAATATCTTCTGATGTTCTTTTGTTCTTACATGCTCTAATTATAGCTCAGAGTTGTTAGATAACTACTGGTAAGCAATATTAAAATATAAGTATATGCTCTAATTAATGCTCTATTTTAATATTATTGCAGTGCCATTTATTGTTTTATTATCAATCATTTACGGTGCCTGTCTTAAGAAGATTTTGGAGTCTGAGGAGAAAAAAGCTCAAAAGAAAAAACAAAAAATGGGAAGAGAAGACCAAAGAAAAATGAAGCACATCATCTGTGGCTAAGCTTGATCAAAAGCTTCAGAATTTGTTGCTGGATAAACATTTAGGAGACCACACCAACCACAATGCTCTGATTCTTCAGGAAGGATTTTAGGAGCTACATTTTCTATTTTGGATCATGACTATGTTAATGTTTAGGAACTATTGATGGATGTTGTTTGAATTGTTTTTTTTTTCAACATTAATTATCATATTATCAAGTCACAAATATTTCATAGTTCAATATACATAATTGATTGATTAAATGATGATGGCTTATCTTATGTTTATTTATTATTAGAAAATATTAAATAACAAAATTAAATATATAAAATAATCAGTTATTACTAAATAAAAAATGCTACACAGTTTACTAATTATGGACAATGCTTTAGAGTGTAGCCATTGATTTCAAGTGATAGGCAACATAAAAAAATGTGGCCTTAAATGTAAACTATAGAGCATACTTTATAAGTATGGTCTTAACTTATAAGAATACTCCACGCTTAAAACTGTTGCTTTTGAGTACCTTAGGTTAAAACAATCAACCACTCTTAGAAGTGTGGCCTTAAGTGCAAAGTTAAGACGATATTCTTTAAGTGTGGCCTAAAGTGTATATCATAGACAACTTTTGAAAAACATAGCTATAGATATAGTGAAAAATGTGACCTAAGTTAAACCAAAGACCACATTTTTCATCAAAAGCCACGCTTTGATTATACCATAGCCTTTGCATCCAAAAATCGTGGTCAAGAGCAAAGGCAACGCCTAAATAAGCTACGTCACAAAAAGCGTGGCCTATTATCAAAGGCCACACTTGTCACTATTAAAGATCACATTTTTCAAACGTTGCCGAGGTGTATTTTTGTTGTAATGTGTATTTCAATTAATTCATTTTTTTATTGAAAAAAATTATAACTGAAATATTTTTGAAAGAGTATTAAAAATGAATATTTATAAGGGGAAAAAAACAGAACAAAATATGCAATTAAAGTGTGCAAAAATCATTTGTAATGTGACACATCGCATGGTCATTAAAATAATATCGAACTAAAATATCATTTTGTTTATATCTTCAGCTATCAAATATTCAAATGCCGTTTTCTTTTGGAAGAGATATATAAAATCAAAATCAGAGCACGTTAGTATACCCTCGACAAAATTTTAGCTTTGGTAGTTGAAATAAATAGGGATTTGGGTATACATTCTTGGTTCAGACTGTTGTAACATTTTGCTAACGTTACATAAAGAGTTGCTTACCAAAACACTTGCTACAATAACATTATTTTCGTTAGGCATAGTTTTTATTTATCATTTATTCTCTTTTAATGATTGCCCGTGATAGAAACTTTTTGTTAAAATTTAGGATGAATTAGACTCATTTTCATTTTGGTTTATTAAAATTTAATTCACATTCCCTCTAGTTATTCAATTTATACTCACCTCCCTGATAATATAAAAAATTAAATTATTTTTAGTAAGTTACCAAAATACCATTTACTAGATAGTACTCGTGTATTGTATGAAAAATTAATTTTCAAAATCTTTCTTAATTTAAACTTATTTAAATTGTTTAATTTTTTATTCATAATATATTAATTAAATTTTATAAATTATATATATATACAGACAAACACACACATACATACACTTTTAAAGTTGATACAAATAGTTTCTATGAAAAATAGCTATTTTTAGTTGAAATAACTTAATTGCATGTTTCGTTTACAACGAATTGTGCTGATTAAATCTTAAAAACAATCTTTCTGCAAAATGGGAATAAGGCTGAATATATTCACTATTTCCAAACTCTATCAGGTAGAAGTCTTGTGCACTAAGCCACCATTTTCATTTAACTATAAAGTGCTAATATTAAAAATTTACATAAATATTTATCATATATTACTAAATCAATAAAATAATTAGATTTAACCACTTACTAACTATCTTTAAAGTCATATAAATATAGAGTATTTAAACATTTTATGCAACATCCTAAAAATGCAGTAAGATTTTTTTTTCCATTTACCTAAATTTGAGTTTGTAGATTAAAAATAGAATTTATTTTATATGCATTAATAAAAAAATTACACATATATCTAATCATACATAATTATATCAACTTTAACAAATTAAAAAATAATAATTACAGGAGAATGTAAAATTCGTGCGCTACACGTAAACTTGTTTTTCAAAACTAAGTTACAAATGGATACTTACAAATTTTTAAAATTTAAATTTAGTTGTAGGTAGAAAAAAAAATAGAAAGTTGAATATTTTAGACTTGATGTAATAATTTATTGTAGTATTTTGTTTATATATATAGATATATGATGTTTCTTCCTTCACTCAAACATACATGTGAGCCCGACCCCTCACCACCTCCTTCCATCGTCTCTACTTCCTTGTCTACCAGGTACCTCCATTTTTTTTTTCACCCCCAATTTTGCCTTCAATGTTAGTGTCTTTTTTATTGGATTGCTCATCAATTTCTCGCCACTACTTCGATCTCAGCATTTGCCGACTTCCACCCTCTCATGGATGGCTAATATTTGTTTTTTCAGGACCTCACTGATCTTTATGAATACTTAGTTTGATTCTTTAATTCTGCAACGTGACACGATACTCCTTTGTTTCAACCTCTTTTAACGTGTTTTATGAAAGGGTTAGAGGATTGCTAAAAGAAAGCCTCAGAGAGAAAATTTAGTCAGCAAACTTGGTCTTGGGTTGGATGAAGAATTTTTTTAATTATTTTTGTTTGTAATGGTTTTTTAGTCTGGTTCTTAAGTTTTTTTTCCCATAATTTTTAAAGTTTCTTATTCCCAGCTTCTGGAAGTTGGACTTGATTCCTTATCTTAACAAGAGTGAATTCTAAAAGTCTATGAAATTAAAAAGAAAAGAAAATAAATAAATAAAATACAATAAAGGAAGCACAGACATTATCTTGGACACAAGAAGAAGCGAGGGTTGACCTAGGGGTGAAAATGAGTTGGGCTAGGCTAGACTTTAACTTAAATAGACCTGACTTACATTCTCAACAAGTAGCCTGAGCCTAGGCCTATTACTTGTCATAGGGTTTTTTACGGTCTTAGTATGTCCTTTCGAAAAGTCTGACCTAGTCGGAAAGTCTATTTAGAGTTTTGCTTGATTATAGCTTTTGAGTCTTAAAAAAAATCAAAATGCATACTTTAAATAAGTCAAATGACTATTAAATATGTCAAAAATTATATTTTTAAATTGACTAGAAGGCTTCTTAAATAAGTTGAAAATTATATTTTTAAACAGATTGAAATATTTCTATTATCATTAAATTTTATTAAATATAAATATGATTAATATTAATATAATTATGTTAGTCTATTATGCCTAATATGCAATTTTCAAAGTCTAAAACCTGACTTATTTAGCTAAAAAAATATTTTGATAAGCTTAAGTTTAGCTTGTTCACTAAATAGGCTGGGCCAAATTAGGCTGATTGTAGACTAGGTTGAAAGCCCCCGACAAGCCACTTGACCTACTTTCACCCTAGGTTGATTGGATTTTAATATAAAAACAGAGGTACAATGTAGACAAGGAAGGGGAGACATTGGAGGAAGGAGGTGGTAGGGGATCACGTTCATAGCTATCTTAGGTGAAGGAAGATAAATTAAGGACATTTTTGGTAACTTGCCAGTAATTGTTTAATTGTTGGTGTGCTTAGATGAGCTGAGTGTAGGACAATCAGAAATGATGTGAGTTAAATTTTAATAAATCTCATGGGAGATAAGTGTAATTTATTCTAAAATTTAAATAACCTCCATTCTTAATGCAAAGGCCCTTTAGGCTTTAAGTAATGCTACCTATAAAAAAAATTATTGACATAAATAATGGTCACTGTTGGATAAAATAAAATATTATAACCCACTTATTTCTCTAACAAAGACTAAAAATCATGACATATCATTTTAGAAATAAAATTCGAATAGGTTGTCTGTTGTTTTCCAACCATTTTATATGCTAATTAAATAAATTTCATGTAATTATATCAATTAAAGTCTTCATTTACAAAAATAAATGAAAACTTTGTTTAAAAAAACTGTTGATTAAAGTCTTAACCCCAAGCCGTTGAATAGAGCAAGATAGGGTCTCACATTGTATAAATTGTGGGCTCAAACTTCCACTCATGGGATGATGCAGATATGAAGTTCCTCTAGAAGTGCTGTATGAACCTGGAGGCATTCCTTATATAGATACATATACATAGTTTGGGTTTAATGTGCTTTAAATATCAATAATTGCTTATGTAATTTTTGGGTTGTAGAAAATAGTTAACTAACCCGCTTCTCAAAAATCATTAACCTTCAAGATTAAAACCACAAGTACCATTTTCACATGGTCAGGGCTTTACATATAACATTTTTATATTATTTTATTTTAACTATACTATGAATTTGTTAGTAAAAATATATATCATAAAATTTTATTTTGATTCAGGAGTTAATTTAAAATTTTTTATACAGTTATTTAATATATCATTAAAAATATTTTGTTAACATCATAACCACTTCAAAAGTCAGATATAATGATCTATGATTTCTTGATACTAAAAGATATTTTAGAACAATATGTATAAAAATTGATCTGCCGTAATATTTCAAAATAAAGTTCTCTCAATAAATGCTTAATCTATAATTGTAGTTTAAATTTTTCTCTTGAAAAGATAATTCATCAACCAATATAATGCCAATGGGTGAGGACGGGGGATAGTCTTCTACCCTTGCCCTTGGGGTGAATATTTGCCCCTACCCCTGCGCCATACAGGTGCAGGTATTCATTGTTATGTTCTCCCATGGATAAATTGATGCCAATGGATATCCATGAGTACCCACTATATTACTAAAAATTATTAAAAAAATTTGAAAAATAAAATAAATGAAGAAGAATTCTAATATCATAATTCTTAATTTGTCCAATAAATTAAAAATGTCCAAACATAGTTCTAATAAATCCAACAACTTAAATACTTGAAATGGTATAACTCAACTAATCCAATACTATCTTTATTTCTAGACACGCAATAGTAACAGAAATAAGATGTATGACCGTGAAAATTGACTAAGTAACATTAAACAAAGAAAGACAGGTGAATAGGAATGAGAAAATAGGTTTTTAAAATTCATCTATATATATAAAATAGATGAAGATATTTAAGTAATTTCACATAGAGTGAATACCTACAAATACAAGGAGTGATACGCAACCACACTCCACTTAATAATCGGATTTTAAAATAACCACTCACATTACCCATGGAGGGAAATCTTTCTTCTCATGTCCACTCCGTCGTGGGTATTAGCGGTAGATACTCGCGAGGCATATTATTGATATCCCTAAATATACTTAAGTTTTGTAGTAAAAAAGATCTTATTCTTGAAAACTGTTTCTCATCAAAGTAAAAATAATGTTAAATAATACACTTTTCTAGTATAAGTTACCCTAAGAGAAATTTGCGAGTACTTTATTGTCTTGATGAGGCAAAAAAAAAGTTGTTGCTCTATATCATTCAATGCTCAACACTAGAGAAGTTTATAGATCGAGTTAACTTGAGGAATACATAATTCAAATCAATCAAATTATTGCACGTTGAGTTGGATTGAGTTTTTTTTTTTATCAATTTGAACCAAAATCAATCAGATTATATCTTTGGTGTTCATATCTATGAAAAACATAAATTAGTTTTGCAGTTTGATATACAAAAAGTTGAGGGTTTTTTGTATTTGATTTTTTAGGAGTTAAGGGTGCATTTTATGGGATGTTTTTTCATAGTTGGGTTATATTTCTCAAATCTTAAAGACTAATATAATTTTATAATAATTAATTATAATAAAAATATACATTATACTTTTTAAAATCTATATCTATTATATTGCAATTATTTCAAATTTTAAGAGTAACTTTATCAAAGATTTATCAAGCGCTATTGTGGTATTTTTTTTATTGAGAGTAATTTTTATATTGTTTTACTAACAATAGCTTTTTAAGACTGCCTTTTGAGAGTTCAAAGAGTTCAACAGCTCTCAAAATATCACACCAATATAATACTAAACCAAGTGATAATGTTTGGGCCAACTTAATTAAGTGCCTTCAACTAATTTACTTATGATCAAAGCCAATCAATCCATTTCATACTAGGAAATTCACAAAGGTATTCTGTCCCTAAGTAATTGGCATAAGTGTGCTTAAATACACATCATATGCTCATCCAGCACGAAACCCAACACTTAGTCCCTTTACAATGTCGATAATTGGAGTTTTCTGTTTTTGGTTGCCTATCCATATCCATATATGTTTAAGTAATATAACCAAATAAATTTGAAATTTCACAGGGTAGCTTTTTCAGCAATCAGAAAACAAAAGTGTTCCTTATGCTTTTCATAACTCCAAGTTAATAACAACCAAACAAATAACTTTGAAGAAAATTCAATTGATTCATCACCACATGGGGTGTCACGTTAGTTGAATTTCCACAATTGTGATGTTTAATACTATCCATTTACTCAAATTCCTTGCATCTTCAACTACAAATTTGGCTATGTGATCATTAATAAGAATTGTGTGCCGTAATTTAATCACTTTAACACTACCAAACCTAGACCATCACTCAAGCCTATACTACAGTTTAGGCAGACCTAAAACAGCAAACTAGCAGCAAAGCACCAAGGATAAACACTCAAATTTGACCTCATGTACTATCTACTACTAAGTGAAGAACGTGGATGGTGTTTTTCCCATGTCCATGGGCAATATCCAACAATTGCTTGCTATAGAACGACCTGTCAACGCTATGCTTAACATGTATGGCCTAGGTAGGTATGGATAGTTGACATGTCCTATACCACAAGGAGTGATAAGGCACAATCCATGAATAGAACAAATTGTACCCACTCGACAATTTCCCTTGCCAGGTCCAATCAACTCAAGTAAATGGGAGAGTTACATAGTTGGACAAGCATGGTAAATGGAGATTGTAATAATATTAATTTTACACTAAAGTCCTAAACTATATACACAGTCAATAGATAGCAAAGTTAATTAAATGACTAAGATACTGCTACAAAGGGTATATTTGGTTATGAGATGTAAAATTTTGTAAATAAGCTCTATGCGTAAAATTATACATAAAAAATTTACACATATTTTCATTCCTTAACCAAATAGACCTAAGAGTATGTTTGGGTTGGTGGAGGGTGTGATGAGGAGCATAATAGAATGTAGTGAGGTGGAGCAGAGCAGTGCAACATAATTTCTCTATTTTATTATTTTGGTATTTTTTTTTATTCTATTTCATTCCTCCTGCTATTTTGGGAAAGAAATTTGAGAATAATTGGTGGAATTGGATAAAATAAAGCACTCTATTTCATTCAAGTTTGGTCAATCCAAATAATAGAGCAAATAAAAATCTCACTCTGCTATGCTTTATTCCATCCAACTCTACCTATGTAAACATAGCTAAGACATATTTATTTGGGGGGTGGACGAAGGGGGGTTGGGAAGCAGAATCAAGCAGAATTGCAAGTAGAATGGTGGTAATTAAGAAAGGTGTACCGATACCACCATCACCAGCATAGGGATGCAAGTTATGCAATTTAATTTCTGTAACTTGGAGGCCTTCTTTTGTCATTACTAAAAATGAATTGCACTAAGGAGATGAATGCTGGATATGTCACATGGCAGTAGCCAGTCGCCTTCAATTTTGGGTCACCACTCAATAAGAGATACATTTATATATGGCTGTCAATGATGCAAGAGATAGAAGTCCCCACAGTGATGGAATCCCTACAAAAACAAAATGCTAAGAGGACAAATATTTAGATGCATTGAGAGTAAGACAAAACACTTGTTTTGGTATATCTATTAATTGACATATAAATTTTGTCAGTTATTATTGTCTCTCACTTTCTCTATATTTTTAATGTAATAGCTAATTTATCAATCCATAAATCGACTAGCATAAATATTTTATCTTATTTTAAGAGTACCTAAAAATTTCTTAATTAAAAAAAATGTGCAGCCGGCCACTGTGACAATTGATGGACAGTAAAAGAATACCATTAGCTGTTTATTGGTCTTCAAGTTCATTGTACAGAGTATTAAAATTAAGACATTCAGAAAGGACTGAAAAGAACAAAACCATATTTGTTATTATTGTCAGTTCGTAAGAAAAGTTAATACAATAATGGAACAAATGCTAATTGCTTGAAGCGCTTGTTGCATACCCAAGATGGAAAATTGAGAACGTGATGAATTAAATATGCAAATAAATTAAAGGAAAATTGAGAACATATTGAATTAAATATGCAAACAAATTAAAGGAAAATTCTTCTTGGGCTACTTTTTTTCATTGCCAATGGCATTTAAATTAAACTATAATCTATGTCCGTAAAGGCTTTGCTAATTCTAACAAGAATCTTTAGAGAGAATAGGAACCAGGTCCCTCTAAAATGAGATTGTGGAATGTCACTTGCCAGGTGCGAAGTTTACAATTTAGCCCAATGTCCTTTTCAACCAATTAAATCATTTTCAGAACTCTCCGTGTGTCTCTCTCTATCTCTATCTCTCTCTTCCATGCCCTTCTTCCTTCATTAGTAATTTTCTTTCTTTCTTTTTTTCTTTTTCAAAAAAAGTTGTTAGTTAAGCTTAATTCCAAAGTTGTTGTTGTTATTATTATCATTATTATTATTATCATCATCATTATCATCCAGCTTTATCCTTTTTCATTTGATTCATCTCAAACATATGCCACTAGACCAGATAGGGTAGAGAGGAATAAATAAAAATATTAAAAGAAAAAGATAAGTAAATAAAATATAGAGAAGGGGTATGAGTATGTTATATAGTTTCTGATGCATAAACCATGATGGTTGAAAGGTGGTTTTATCACTTTATAAATGCCCCATCTCTTTGGCCTCTTCGCTTTCATTTTCTGATATATCTCCTTCACACCTGTTCTGATAAGTGGGAAAAGAAGGAGGTGAAACAAAAATCAAGGGCTAGCTGAAACCCTCTGTTGTGTCCTTAATTTTATTCTCCTTTTGTTTCCTCACCCGGGTCAGTGTGCAAAATACTGAAACATCATTGGAAATCCAATCTCCAGTGCTTCAACTCTTTTGGGTCGATCAAACTTTTTCCACTTCAAGCCCAGATTTGGTAACACAAGCTTTGATAGATTGCACACTATATTACTAGCAAATGAAAAAAAAAAAAAAAATTGAAGCTAATGATGTGTGAATGTTGGGAAGTGAGGGGGGAAAAAAAAAAGGCTACATACAATGAGATTCAAGTTTCCACTTCATTTTCTTTCCCTTTCAGATTCTCCCCCTAGCAAGACAAAACTAGCTGAAATACCAGAATTTGCTTATAGTTTTCTAATTTTCTACACACACCCACATGCATATGCTATATATCCTTGTGTGTGTTATAGAATGATGATATTATCTTTGACTTGATTTGAGTTTGTTGCAGCCATGGCTTTTCCAAACCAATCCATGTCAGTTTCTCCACAGAGAAAGATGGGAAGGGGAAAGATTGAGATCAAGCGGATTGAGAACACCACCAATCGCCAAGTGACTTTCTGCAAGCGCAGGAATGGTCTTCTCAAGAAGGCATATGAGTTATCTGTTCTTTGTGATGCTGAGGTTGCTCTAATAGTCTTCTCTAGCCGTGGCCGCCTCTATGAATATGCTAATAACAGGTATAAACTGCTTTCCTTTTTGGTAGATAATATGTATATACTCAAGGATGAATTTCAAGGCTTTCTTTCTATGCTTCTTCTTACCGTTACCTTTTTTCATCACTTTTTGTTTTGTTTTTATTAATTTCTTCTTCTCAGAAGCCCTTCTGAGATTTGGTTCCCACTTAGTTTTTTTGTTAAGCTAGGAATGGTTCTGGCTTTTTTCTGGGAACTTGGGGGGCTTAGATTTTTGATCCTGCAAATAGATCTTTTGAAATATTTTGAGCACAAAGAACACAATCATTTTTTGTGATGCAGTTTGAGATTGAGTTTTTCCTCTTTCTATCTCTGTTTTCTGCAACCCAGGTTCCACTTGTCTTTCTTTACTTCTATTTTGGCCTTTTCCTTCTATGAGCTTTTTGTGTGTTCTTGTTATCTCTTCCTTCTTTTTTTTCTTTCCTTTCTGCTTATGATAATTTTCCTAGCTCTTGGATACACAGATCTGGTGCAATAGATAGAAATAGAAGCACTTGTTGGTTGTAAGTAGCAAAGAGGGTTAGGATTTTGGGAAGTTATGCAGGCCTGTGAGATCAGCCACTTCCCATAACTTTCCTCTCCATTCTTGTTAATTTTCTGTTTCCTTTTTCCTCTTTCCCCTTTCCCTTATTCTCTTCTACTCTCTCTCTTTCTCTCACACATATCTATAAGGCTAAGCTAAGCAGGCCCTAAAGCAAAAGCTGTCATGCTTCAATTAGCCCAACTCCTTCCATCTCCTTGACACTTCCTTAATAACACGTCAGTTACACATCAACACAAGCACAGTACAATTTCAAGAAACTCGTCAATATGTCAAATTGAATAAATAAACAAGAAGTGCAAAATAAAATAAAATAACAAGGAAAGGATCTTTAGGGTTTGCAAAAGTCCAGCACCAGTTTATTTCAGATTATGCAGAAAATTTCTCTTTTTAAACCGAATCAGCTCAGAAACACTAACGCCCCTGATAAAGATTTCCCACTCCAAATACTTGAAAGTTGAAACAAGGTTTCCCCAAATCTCACTTGCACCCCACGTGCCAGATCTCTTGTTAGGTCAAAAATAACCCTAAAGATTAGGGTTTTATTAGCAAATACATGATTAGGGTAATTGCACTTAATCAAGTGAAGCAAAAAACCAACCTTTCTTTTTCTTTTCAGCCAATGAGAACTAGAGAACAGTCAAAACGATGTCAAAGTTCAAATTTTTGTTCCGGTTGATTTTTCCCCCTCTCTTAGGAAATGGGGGGTTCGGTGATTTCTGGTTAGGGTTTAAAGGACTAGTCTAGGATTTGTCTTGGTTGAAAGAATCTTTGGTCACGTCACAAACATGATTTTTCAGTTCTTGACTTCTGACAAAAAAAAAAAAAAGAGTAGTTTATGTCATGATTCCCATACTACTTGGGTCTCTTTCCCTTCTTCCATCTGAACCCCAAAATTTTTCCTTCAATAGTGCAAACCACCCCTCTCTGGGAAAATTTTTCTTTCTTTCCCTTTTTTTTCACTCTTTATTTTGAAAGAGTAAAAATTCTTTTATATTAGGCATAGAACAGAAAAATAGAGTGAAAGAAGTGATAAGCCAATAAGAGTGTCATATCATAATTTCACCACTGTTGGGGTATCCCTGACTGGGGTTTGCATTTGCTCAAGATCTTGCATAGATATATTTATGAAAGTCATGGACTCAGTGAAAAGAGGTAAAAGAAAACAAAGAAAGAAAAAGGGTCTCCTAGGCACAATGAGAGAGGGAGAAAAGAGAAGAGATTGAAGTGAGTGAGTGAGGTAAATGTTGGCAGAGACAACGTACGACAACTGAGGTAGCCAATGGGAGAGTGCTGAGTTTTTGGCTTCTTCCATGCAATGGGAAGAGTGATACTATTGGTGCTGCTGCTACAGCAGAAGCTGATATGGACGGCTGTGATGTTCACAGACTTTCAGACAGAAAAGACTAGATAAAAATTAATAGTATTTATATTCAATGGAACCACTTAGGACTTTGAAATGTTTTGTGTTATGTGGCTTCTTTGAGTCTTATGTTGTTGTTATCACCGAGGTGGATATTTCAATGGGGTTGAGGGTATTACCCACTGTGAAATGTGTATCCCTCCAAGTGGCAGAGAGAATTAGCCCTAGAAATGGTTGAACCAATCATATTGTGGGAACCTGTGCCAGCGTGGCAGAGGCAGCCAATCAGTGGCTCGAGGAAATTAAGGTATCAGCAAAATTGTTGCAGATAGTCAAATGGGGTTTGAAAAAAAAAATTGAAAAAAATTGTTTTAAATTGATGGTGTTATTTTAACATTTTATTTTCGTCACATCCGGTCATGTTTGGACGTTGATGATGACTAGTGAGATCATTTGATGTTGCTTTTGAAGCGTTGCATTTAAGGTTCGGTTAACTGAGAGAGTTCGATGATTTGACCATCAAGCAGAAGCCAGCTTTCTGGTTAATCTCCAAATTAAATGTCCCATGATTAATTTCACATTGAATTGATTGACCACTTTGATTGACACCTTCCCTGCATTTTACTGTTTCTTTCAATTTATACTTATCCCAAACAAGAACCATACACATATAAGATCAGTCATTTTGCTTTTGTTTTTTTTTTGTTATATTTTTCAGAATATTTTTATGATAACTTTCTGAATATTTAACGAAAAAGTATATATATTTCGTATATTAATAAATAGAAGGCAGTATTTTATTTATCTAGTAATTGAAAATTGATCAAGAAAATTTGGAATCGTTCTTAATTAATTGAAAGATGCTAGTTTCATGCACAGGTATATGACAACTCAATAACTGTACAAAAAAGCTGAAAGATAAACCACAATAAATAAGCTCAATGTGGTAGTAAAATTTTAATCTTATACTTTTGCATACAATTAATTATATTCCTTGCTCTTTTTCTTTTATTGTTATTGTTTTTCTAACTGAAAACGAGGCGACTCCTAAACAACGTATAGGGGAGATCCACAAGGTTTCCTAAGTTCCACAACAGAGTACAAAATTTCCTGCCTAACACTACATATTCTCATAATTTGATTTGATATGCTCAAGTGAAGACTTTAAGTCTTTCATTACACGTCAGTGATATTTTAAGTCCTCAACAACACATCAATACTCAAAAAATAAAAATGTTTAAACGTCTTAGAGTACAAGACTGAATATACTATTTATGTTAGGATCACCAAATTATTTTGATTACAATTTTATACGGAAATTTGATACATATATAATTCTGTCAAATGTTGTATTTTATGGTTTCCTTGAAACTGACTCTGAATGTTTGTTCTGCTTATGTTTTAGGCCTTAAGTTCAATAGTCAATTAAAAAAACTGGGAAGTTTAAGCTGAAGTTATGTATTATTTCCTTGTTTGTGTTCATTTCTGAGCCATATGCTGTTGCGTATGAAACATTGCAAGATCCTGCAGCTGACGTGCTGACCTCATCGAGACGTATTAATATAAAGAGATAATTTAAGATGAGAAGTTTGAAATGTAAAATTAATGTTTTGTTTTTGTTCCTATTTTTTCCTTCATCCATATACAGGCTTAAACATAACAAGAGACATAGCAATAAACTAGGACCCATGTTACCAGCAGTTCCAAATCAGAGTCAGATAGGAAACAAAGAAAATTAAATATTTTAGCTTTTTATGTGCACTGTTTGATTATAGTTTCATTAATTCTCTTTCTAACAGCGTTCAATTACATTGGTTAATGATCACATAGAACTTACATATATTGGGCATACCACTGTGTTCTTGATCTGATTCATGGTAATACTTGCTACTTCCTTAGTTTTAATTGGCAGTTGAATTAGATTATCACATATATAATTAGGCAACCACTTAAACTCTCTCTCTGCCTCTCTCTAAAAAATGCAGGCATTTCCAACATATGCAAATGCAATGAAATTAAACGGGTATTAAAATTAGCAGCGAAAAACGGGTATTGAAATTAGTTTTAAGCATGAGAAAATGAATGCTAAAAAAACTCATCTTTTAAATGTTCCACTCATCTAGTGTTGGGTCTTTGAAGCCTAATTAGTGCAACAGATGTATTAGGATCTTTATAATATAGAGTTTTTGGTTGGTTTTTCTTTAAACTCTTCTATTGAGCTTCGTTTTCTTATCAAGTTGTATTATCAAATATTTAGTGTTTACTTTTACTTCTCTTATTTGGAGAGTTAAAATCTTTTTAATTATAAAAAAAACTCATTGATTTGCCATTTTGGATGATTATGATTTTTGAGGTTTAGATAGCTTATAAGCACTCAAAAGCCATTGGTTTTAATTTTAAAATGCTATTAAAAAAATACAATTTCAGGTACCTCAGTCTTTTTCCTTTTGGTGAGTAACTGAGGCTAACGCCCAAAATCAAAAACAACACAGAAAACACAAAGCCACCAATCGGGGCAGGGCGTCCCCGGCCAGATCCTCATGCAAAATAGCATCTACATAGGGAGGGGAAGACAAGTAGAAACAAACACCCAAGGGAAGACAGTGACTAGCATTTGCCAAACAAACCTCAATCTTTTTCCATTGTTCTATCCTATGTTAATTTTAAAATGTGCTTAAAATATACAAGTTGAGGTCTATGTATGTCATTCTTTCCTTCTTCAATCACATATTATATTTAACCTTCCTTTCAAAATGGTCACAAGAGACCTTGTCATTGGAGAAGATTGCATGCTAATTGAAATTAGGCCGTCACTTCTGTCCATCACCGTGATTTTAGCTGCGGGGCTACACATGGAAGATTATAATAGAAGGACTTTTTGTTAGTGCGTAATCTATTGAATATTTCTATAAGCACTCGATATGTTTGGAGATATGGTTTAACTCTAGAATGGGACAAGTTTTTATCTTAATCTAAACTTCTGTGTGTGTGTGTGTGTGTATATATATATTTATATATAACTTGTGATGGTATATACTTCAAGAATGTTATCAGCTCAAGAGTCAAGCACTTCGGGATTTTAATTAAATAGATTGAGAAATCAATTTTCTTGACCTTTTGGTAGTTTAACTTTCCACTTGCAATTGTTTACACAATAACATACACAGGGAAAATACTAGAGATCTCTAACTGATGAGCTATGTTTTGTTGATAAGTGACCAGAAATAGTAATAATAGCCACAAATGAATTTAACAATTAATTTGTCAGCGTATGACTATTAGAATTCAGATAACCTACCAGCCCTGTCCTTATCAGATGATTGTCTACTTAGCTTGCTAATATACAATGAATATCAATTTTAAATGATACTATTAATTATGGCAGTGTCAAAGCAACTATTGAGAGATACAAGAAAGCTTGTTCAGATTCGTCTGGTGCTGGATCTGCTTCCGAGGCTAATGCTCAGGTATTGCTCAATCATTTCATGGGTGAGAGAGATTGAGTCCATGGATTTGACCAGCTAATCTGTCACTATGTTTTTTAGCACCCAATTATACAAATAACCATTGTAATTTTATTAAATAAACCTACACTTATAGCTATGGTTTCATTTATATTACCCAGTTTTATCAACAAGAAGCAGACAAATTACGGGTGCAAATTAGTAACCTGCAGAATAACAACAGGCAAGTTGAATTATCATTTGATGCGTTACAAGAACGTTTTCATAATTTCATCTATAGGAGATTTACTAAACAAAAATGGTATGAAAGGATTATAATTTTGAAAGCAGATATAGTTGTTTGTAATTGGTATTATTTGAGCATCCTCTCTGAAACCGAAGTGAATTTCAGGCAAATGATGGGTGAGTCTTTGAGCAGTATGAATGCCAAGGACCTCAAAAGCCTGGAGACTAAATTAGAAAAAGGAATAAGCAGGATTCGTTCCAAAAAGGTACCTATTGTAAAATTGTAATGATTTGGTTTTCTAGCTGATGAATCCTGCATTTTTTTTATCTGACTTCGTCCAAATTCCCTTGTTTGTGCTGCAAACCAACCTTTATCTACATCAGAATGAGCTGCTGTTTGCTGAAATTGAGTACATGCAAAAGAGGGTAAATACTCTCCTTTTAATCCTTTATTCCTCTTTTAGTTTTGTTTTTGAATGTATTTCCTTTAGTCAGCACACTAAATTTGATTGGTTTTGAGAGGTGAATATTATCCAAAGATTTTGTTGCATAGATACAAACGCCTTATATTTAGATATACTCATGATAAAAATAAATCTCATTAATTTTATTTAAGATATACTCATTAAGTTGTTATTTCTACTTACTGTTGTATGAGTATGCCTAAACATAACTTGTTGAAATTGTGCCCATCCAATAAATTTTTTTATATGATTTAGCATGTCATTGTGTTCTCAGTGTATTTAATCAACAGCTAATACAAAGGGTATTTTACATATTTTAATTAAAGAAACATTTATTCAAATTTAAATTGATCCATTACAATAGATAATGAATGAGATATTAGTGTCTCATTGTTAATTTGATGTAAATATAAGAAAAATTGGAACAAAACGTGACCCTTCAACTGTTAATTTGATGTATTATACTATTCTACAGGAAACTGAATTTTAAATTGGAGATTATATTACCTAGGTTTAATTATATCAGATTCGTATAGTTTTTACTCAATTTTATAATTATATTCTTTAGGTCCCTATAGTTTGAATCAATTTTCAATTAAGTCCCAGTAGTGTATAAGAATTTTTAATCAGGTTTCTGTCATTATATAAAGAGAGAGATGAAATTGGAATATTTTATATTCCAAAGAATATTCTATTTTTTTTATAATAGGAGGGACCTAATTGAAAAATCTCATATACTGTAAGGACTTACTTAGAAACTTTTAAACTATAGGGACCTAATTGAAAATTGAGTGAAACTATAGGACTTGAGGTAATAATTACACCATTACTTTTAGTCACTTGTAAAAACATCATCAGAAATTTTTGAACTTTATGTATATTTTCGTTTAATTGAGAACATATTTACAAATTCAAATGTAATAACAGAATCAATGTTATGTGTTTGAGTGCCAGTTTGGTGGCCTTTCTGTTAGGATCCTAGGCAATTGGAATGGAAGAGGACAAACAAGAAGGAAAAGAAAGAGAGATTAATTATAATGGCTTTCCGTTTCCGCCAATCAAACTAGGACTAGAGGGTTTTGGGAGATAGGTTTAACCCCAAGGTTTCCCTTTCTCACTGTTAGAAGGTCTAGAATACCCAGATGATGAAATAGATTTTGAGTGCAAATAGGCCTGCACACCAGTATTCTACATACTTTAGTCACTTCTTACAAACTCAAATAATAAAAATATAGAATGGCTTGATTTGTTGAATAAAGAATAAAATAAAATATCAGTCATCTAAAACTATGGGAACTCATCAATTAGCATGAGTTACTTGTCATAAGGGAACATAGTATTAGAATTATATCTAATTAATGTTCCTGTTAATTGTGTGTGTGTGTGTGTGTTATAGAATGTGTTAGTTCTCATAAAATTCCTGTGATTATGTCATATGTAATTTGGAGTTTGATGATAAGTAAGACATAAGGTATTTTTTTCAGAGTGTGTGTATACCTCTTCGTGGACTCTCTTCCACTCTATCAAGAATAGCCCTAATTTCTAGTGCTGACAAAAAACGGGATTTTTGTTTTTAATCTTTTACTGCTCACCTGCACACTATGGCTTTCAATGTATGATGACTAAAATGTACGATATGCAGGAGATAGACTTGCACAACAACAACCAGCTTCTTCGAGCAAAGGTCTGTCTCTATCTCTTTCAACTTTATCCACATTTTCTCTATGTGCAAAGTTGGTAGTATTGTGAATTTTTTTTATTTATGGCTATATATTATATATATCTTTTGTTGATGATTGGGGTGTACTGGTGTAGATAGCTGAAAGTGAGAGGAACCACCATAACATGAACGTGTTGCCTGCTGGAGGCACAAACTATGACTCTATTCAGTCTCAGCAGCAGCAGTTTGACTCTCGTGGCTACTTCCAAGTCACTGGATTACAGCCCAATAATCAGTACGCACGGCAAGACCAGATGTCCCTTCAATTAGTGTACGAATATAATCTCCCTTAATTACCACCCTTCACATTCATACTATAAATTATTGTTCTTCCCTGACGTCTACTTTAATCACTAGCTATTACCTATTTACAAATTAGATGTGGCTTATACTTATATATTATTCAAATTTCCATAATAAATGAAGATTTAGAACTATGCCCATGTGCGAGCCTCCAACAAATGGTTCAATGGATAAATACTAACTTGCTCCTACTACTCGTCTCAATAGAAACAAATTGCCCTAATTCTTAGTCCCAAAGTAGTCATTTCCATATAGTGAGCATTTTTTTTTCTTCGGATAATAATTAACTTGCAAATAAGTTAAATACAATTATGATTTTACCAAATATTCATAGAATTAATTGAAATTGAAATAAGTAACATTAGGGAATATGAGCATTTAGTATTGAGATTGTCAAATTAGTTTTTTTTTTCAATGAAAAAATAATATGATTAATAGGTCTCTTTCTTAGCTTAAATTGATTTTTTTTTTTCAAAAGCGGAAACTGAATTTTATGGAAGAATAACTGAGTTAGCATATTCATGCCTTTTATGTGTCTTGAAGCTCATCATTAATTGGCAGGAATGTTTTTGTTCATATGTAATTATGTACATATTCCACTTCTACCTACTGACTTGAATTTATTCACACTTGACTATGTATGTATGGAATAAACAAACAACTAATCTGACTAGTTCTTTGCTCTCTTGTGCAGTTGATGTGTTTGCGCCTGAGGAGTACTAAGACATAAAGATTTTCTCCTACTAGGTTGCCATCTAGTATATGATAGCAGATGACTGATAAGGGTAATATAAGCAGAACTATGTGGAGGGTATTTAAGTATATATTCCCTCAGTACTATGTAGTGGCTTCGTAGACTTTCATAAGACTACCCTGTATCTATTGTGAAATGCTCTCTGATATGTTTAGTATGTGTAGTATGTACTAAGAGTATGAAGAAGACACCTACCTGACATATGCATGATTGTCAACCTTGTTTACTTAGCATATTATAGGCTTGCACATCTATATTTCCACATTTTATTTTTCAACCAACAAACTATAAATTTGCAAACACCTTAGCTTTGAATTCGAAATTAAAACAGATAAACCAAACCTTTCAGCATCTATATGATGACATCAACATGCTAAGGGAATAATCATGGCCTTGTAATCTATTCTTTGGTCAGATAAATTTAGTCTGGTAGACTGCAATCTGTTAAGAGTTGATGCACATAGTCCAGCAATTTCTAGAAACTTTGAAGATAGACTGCACAAAAGAAAGTGCTAGATACATCATCAAAGTAAATTATCAAAGACTCTAGATAATATGATGTATTGCTAAAATGGAAAAGTCTGGTAACTGCTTATAAGAAGGTGCTGTTAGAAGCCTATGAATAGGCTTAAGCCCATTGCAATGATGTTGAGCTACAAATAGCTTTCCCTTGTACAATATTAAGATACATTGGAATATCCTTTAGTTTATAGAACACAGGCATTTTAGTCACTTCGATAGCTATCAAATCCACGGGGTAGTTTCACTTCACCAAAATTTCCAATTTCATTTTTCATATCTTCTAAAAAACTAACACATTCCCTAATCCCCGGGCTAACATTCCAGGATTGTCGTCTAAGCATAAAATTTGCATATGTAAGGGCAACAAAATGTAATTATGGTGATCAAAATCTTTAAATTCTACAGAAATTTATAGCATAATAAATTTCAGACACATATTCAGCTATGTCTGGCATAAAGTTTTAAAAAGAACCCATCCTGGTCAATGACATTTGTTCTGTATAGTAAAAACTATGCAAGGCAAAAATATATTATTGGTGGTCCTTAATTGAAATTTGTAAAATTATCTTCAACCGAAGTATTTATTGGTACCATAACAAAAGGGGGTCATATGGATAAAAAAAATGCTTTGAACCCTCTATATCCTAAAACTACAATTGATTTTTTCAATTTCATCTTTATTTGCTTTGCTCCCAAAAGTACTTTTAGGCAAAGTAAGAAAAATTCTTACATTTTATAAAAATGCATTGAGAAAGTGAATTTATCATTCTCATTCTACATAACTTGCTATCCAAACAAGCTTTGAGAGAATGAATATGAGAATATTAACATCACCAATCCACCGTCAAATCATATTGGGTGTCATCAACTAATTAGTCCACTGTATATATTGTTCAGTTGCATTGGCTATCATTCCTATTACTATTAAGACTACTCTTGACCCGACATGGCAATTATTGTTATTATTATTATTATTATTATTGTTGTTGTTGTTGTTACGATACAGACCTAGATGACTGTTAATGAAGTCCCTTGCCTACATTACATATTTTGGGACTAGGCAAGACTACATAACTATTGAACTTGAAACTTTTGTATTAACACTTCAGCTACACACTTGTACCTTGAAAAAAAAAAGATAAAAATGGAAAAATAAACAAATGACAAGGTTACTGATATCCATTGGGTGAGTAAGGGTGGGATTGGAAGAAAGATATGTTCTTGTTGCTATTACTTGACGAGTTCAGTGGTATGAACTATGAAATGAATCCATAAATGAGTGCAAGTTCCTGTTCGAGCATGGCGTCTTGTTAGGTATGCATTGCCCGCTGTCTCCAACTTCGCAACATTGTACACTGAAGCTGCTCAGACCTGAAATTCATTGTTACACCGATCAAAGTCATGCCTCCACTACACAAATTGACTTCTAACACTCGCAAATTAAGTGTATCATACATACTAATGGATCAATCAATTTAGTGATTAACGTATGAATAATACTCTATGAAGGCACTTGCAAGGACCAGAAAACAAGACTTATTGGACAAGACAAGGCTATTGGATTTACATCTATTAGATAATATTAGATATATTAGTTAGGGATAACTTTGTCATTTTGATATTGAGTATACATTTTCTTTTATGCTTTGTATTATATAGACAATCCTATTTTTATAACTCTAATGAAATCTTAGCCCTATTTCTTCTTCTTCTCTATGGTTCTTTCTCTTTTCTTGTATGGTTCCTCTCTATGTTAACAACATCTATTTCATCACCATTAAATATAATGATAATTATTACTGTCTTCACTTTTTCTCACATCCAATGATAATGGAGTGGGTGTCCTAGTTGGATATCTATTTTTGGATGTTGGAATAACAATTTTATTGTTGAATTAATCAACTAGTGCCTTAAGCTTGTCATTAAAAATGAGCACTGCATTATTCTCCTCTCCAACGTATGCATGAGACCCATTTGCCCCACTTTTAGAAATTTTATGTGGGATGCAGCTTACTAGGTCCAATGTGCAAAGTTCCTTGCTTTGATACAAAGCCTGCCAACAAAAGCCCAAATTATCCACAGAAAGCATCAGAAACTGTAAGTTGTATTTTGACCCAAAACGTTAAAATGAGTAGAGGGTTGTGGTTCCCACAAGAACTACGAACAAATATTAATTTATCTGGGCACATTGCTATTTAGGTAAACGCAAATAAAAGGACTAAGGAACTTAAATATAGAAAAAATAACAAATAAGTAAACAATAAGAAATGCGGAAGAACAATGCGATGAATTAAAGACAGTTAGGAAATAATTTCATTTGAACTCTCATTGGATTCTGCGTTACGTACCAAATATCGATCTGATTTCCTTTTAAATTCAATTGTTGGTCAAAGTTCTTAAAACTTGCAATTACAATTCAGTAACTTGATATTGCAGGCCTCCCAAAATAAATTGAATAAATTAATATTTTAATGCTATTTTAAATTTACCTAATGAAGAAAAAATGAATTCATATATGCTCACACAAACGAGTAATTCTATTTCTAGCTACTCTAATTCATTACAATTTTTATATTGACTTATTCTATACAATGAGTTGTTATTCATCAATATAATATCATGGAATATTTTAGGAGTGGTCAATTCCTGAAAAACATCAAGAGCACTTAAAAAATGCGTAATTGATTAAAAAAATTAAATCAATAGCAGAAATAAAAAATCCATTTCTTCAAATTATATTGTACTCAATGAAATTTAGTATATCATGACAAAAGAAAATCAAAGGATATAAACCTTAGAGTTAAGTCCATTAGAACAAGTACAAACACAGCCAACAATTATTTTTGGGATTAAAGATGATTTTGTATGACGGATCACAGATGTTATTTTGTTAACATATGATAATTACCTGTTTAATGTGTCAATTATTCCCAAAAAAATAATAATAACAAGAATAGGTAACTTGCACAGCATAAATGTTAAAGTATTGTTAAGTGTATAATAAAATTATACAATAATATTACAACAATATTCATAATGTTATTTTATTTTTTGTATGAGAGTGGATATTGATGCACTAAAAAATAATGAACATTATGAGTGTTGGTATAATATTATTGTATAACTTTATTGTAGACCGCTGAGTTGGCAAAATAGTTAAAAATAAAATAAAAAATGAGTAGGTTAACATTTCCAACCCAAATAACTATAAGGAGTCAACCCATTCTATTCAACCCCATTGTATAGTCAATTGGCAATAGAATAAGACGAGTTGGTAAAATAGCTAAAAATATAATAAAAAATTGGTTGGCCTGGCAACTCTCTCTTTTTTTTATGTGTCGAATTGATATTTTCAACCCAAATAATTAAAACGGGTCATCTTATCTCATCCCATTTGCCATCCTTAATTTTATTGCACATCAAATATTATTCTCTCCAACAGAAAATTTTTTGTAACTTGGGGTAATTTGCACCTTGGAAGTTATAGTTTAAGAGAGTTTATTGAATTTTAATTTTTTTTTTTTTAGATCAAAGTTCAGTTCACAAAACAACAGTGACCTGATGAGTAGGTAACTGGTAATAAATAAAAACAATTGATCAATTTCAATATAGATTAATCTGAAAATTTACAAAGATCATTACTGGACCGTACTGTACAAAGGTCCAAACAAACAAACCCCAGCTACACATGATGACGGGGAAGATAAAATTCCGTCATATTGTATAGTTGTGCTTGAACCCCTGGAAAGAATTAGAAAAAAAAAAAAACGATCTTCTTCAACTCAAGACTTGACGAGCTTCCCGATATCGAATGGGGAGGTAAGGGTGGGAATGGAAGCAACATATATGGCTGTTCCGAGTACTTGGTTGACAATCTCAGTGGGATGAAATTCATCCATAAATAGGCGCATGTTCCTGTACAGGCAAGGTGTCTTATTGGGAATACATTGTCCATTCTCCAAAACCTCGCAGCATCCGTGAGTAAACCCTCTCAGAGCTGAAATTAATCAAAGTTCGTTTATATTTAGTTTATTTCTAAAATACTACCAAACATATATGAGCGGTATGTTATAATTTGAAACTGTGATAGATGGTACTCTGATATAAAATGCATAGGGTTATGGAACATTCAATTGGTTTGTATTCAAATAAAACATAACCCCTCCATACATGGAAATGAATGTCAACTTAAAGTGTTTTACACTATTTGATAACTTTAGGCGCCGTGATGCATATTTTGAAAAATCAAGATGTAAATTGTATATAATCTAAAGTTTAGGGATAAAATGTATTCATCCGAAAATATGTCCTTCTCTTTTCTAAAAGATTATGATAACATACATTTTAATCTATTTTTAAGTTTTTTTATTAATTATCTAATTTTCTTATTCACTGTTTTATTGTTAATCAAAATACCCTTTAATAATAGTTATACATAATTAACGATGAGTTAATTTAATGGTTAAACCATGAATATTCTATGAAGGGATCACTTATAGGGAGAAGAAAAAATGGATTACCAGACAAGATAGGGCTATTGGATGTGATCAAAGCAGGATTCACAAAGACAAATTTAGAGTCGGATAACTCCTTGTTGAATTGATCAACTAGTGCCTTAAGCTTGTCATTAAAAATGAGCGCTGCTTTATTCTCCTCTTCAACACATGCAGTAACCCCATGTCTTTTAACTTCATGTGGGATGCACCCTACAAGGCTCAATCCAATCACTGTGAATTTTCTTGCTCCGGTCTGATGCAAAGCCTGCCACACCAAAAACCCCAAATTAAATTCAGAAACTGTTAGTTTCACACGTACCATCAAATTGCAACTATTGGGAAAATATTCAATGGTTAAAAAAATAATAAAATAAAGGTTTTTGCTAAGGATACAGAAAATAGAAAATTTTAAAGGTTTAGAAACATCTAATGCATTGAAAACTTTCAAAACTTCATCCTTTCAATATAAATTTCCCTTTTTAAAATCCTTAATAAGTAGTGTCCTTAGAGTACTGATTAGATAAACCCTAAAAGAAATACCAAATTGTGACAAGTATGTTAGGAGTTAATGTTTTTCAACATCATGAACACATTATTGTAATTCTAAAGAAAATTGTAATTGCAGTGGTATACCCTCAACTGCTGAGAATATTGTTGAACAAGGGCCTCAGCATACTGCTCTGGGTTAAATTTGCGGCTTGAAGGGAAATGCTCAGGCATGAAGTAGTTGTTAAGGTAATCATTGCTGCCTATATTAAAATAATACAAACACTGGCTTAGGTGTTGTTGCGCTTTGTCAAGTCCTCCAAGTTTGTTAGCGATTTTCGAAATTATGTCCCTGTGATGAGTCATCTGTAACTCCAAACTGACATCAGAACCCTGCATCAACAATTTCGTCATGCTATTTTATAAGTAACAAAAAAAAAAAAGAAAAAAAATTGGTACATTATTCACATAAGTCACAACTCAAGACCAAGTCATTTTTCCTTTTCCATGTTTCTTCATAAGAACCGTTATTTGACCCCAACCGGTATTTAAAATTGAAGCTCCGTAAGGTCCATGACTATATACTAAATTTAGGATCAAGTGTGTTTGTTAAAGCTAGAATTAAAAAAAGGAAAAAAAAAAAAGAAAAGAAAAGAGAGATGGTAAATTACCAGTTGCGTGCCAGTTTCATTGCGGATTCCTGCTGCGCCTGATGCATAGTTAACGCCTTGAAGTATGTCTGAACCACTAGTATTTGCATAGGGTGGGATAAAATTCTTGAAGCCCAAACGTTGAGCTGCGTTGACAAAAACGTTCAACCAAAGTGATCATCATAAAATAAAAATTTGAAAAGTGAAGAAATAATTATTACGTATCAAGCAATAGACTCAGTAAAATAATGTTATAAGCATAACGTATCCATACACTTCATTCCTTCTAAGTTTTTCCATAGCACAAATTAGAACATTTCTTTATAGCACCAACCATGAGATACATCATCACAAGTACAGAAAATGTAAGAAATTTTGTCAGAATCTAATCATAAGAGTTATCCAACATGTTAATTTACTAAATAAATACACGAGTAATACAACAACATTCCTCTTAACAATCTGCCATAATCATTTATTTATTTTGGAAAAAAATAAATCTGACAATAATTTGGATTGTGCAACAACATTATGAGAAGAGAGGTTCAGTATTGTAAGAAAGGTTAAAAAAGGTTACTAAGTATGTCAGCTGCAGTTCGGCCATTGGTAAATCTGCCGGTTGGTCCACCAGGGAAGTCAATCCCATAAGGCATGTAATTAGCTCTGGCTTGTGTAGGTAGATTGTTGTTATTTCCACTATCAGATAAAGAGTCCCCAAAAATGAAAAGGCAAGGCACTTGAGGATCCCCAGCAACATGAACACATAGTTGCATGTTTTTTGCAGCCAAGACAAGAAGCACAAACAACCATAACTTTTTATCCCAAGCCATCTCTATCTCTAAGCTAATGAACAATCAGAATATCAGATAAGCAAATTAAAAAGAGTGTATGTTATGATCCAAATATGAGGGAACCGAGAATAATGCACCAAGGTTCATGCATATATAAGCCGGGGGTCAGTGCAAATTTTTGAAGTGATGATGAACTATTATTTCCCGTGTTTTCTTTTTTTCACTTCTTGCATCATATATATAGATGGTGTCTGCATGCATGTTGATTTTCAGTGAGTGAACCTTACCCATTTACTAATAATTGTAGGGTAGAATTTAGAAAAAGTGAGGGCTTGACTAGAACATCGGCTTACCCCACAATATATTTCGAGGTTTTGAAGTACTCTTGGGGATACGCTTTGCATGGTTGCTACAGCTTTGAGAAAATTACGTATAAATGAGGTCCATATATGTTGCAGCAACCAAGATTCATTCATAGTTGCTTTTAAAAATTCTTCTTTTTAAGTTCTCAGGACACTCCCACAATCCACATCACATCTTTTGTGCGTTAATACTATTCTCTTCAAGATTATAATAATATAAATTAAACTCTTCTTACAAATTAGCGGCATCTCGATGTTATAATTACTTTTATTATGGGCTAACTACAGCAATTGCTTATTACAACTTCCCATTTTATTTCAGAGTTTTACGTTTGTGGTACAAACTACACTAATAAATACAACAAACACATTGATGCATACTTGTTAATCAAAGTAAATCGAATTGAATTAGTCTAAGAAATATTCAGAATTAATTATCGCAGAAGGGTGACTTTGGCAGTATTTCTTTGAGAGTTGTACTTACGTCAACATTGATTCTAACTGGCAAATCAATTCTTCAACAAAACAAGAGGATAAACAGAGCTATAGACATAGTTCCAAGATAAAATTTAGAAAAACTAACATGATGGTGCAATGATTTTGAATTGCAGAGCTGCAACTTCGTCTGCCTTTTTCCCCCTTTTTTCTGCAATTGCAATTTGAATCGATTGCCGACCATAGATTTACATTCAATAAGCAATACACAATTGTAAATTATACATTATCCAAGCAGACCTCCACGAAACAAGGTACATACTTAAACGTGCTATTTCTTGTGTAAAGACAGAGTAAACCAGCTAGCTAACCAACTAACTTATCCAACACAAATTGGATCAAATTTGAGGAAAAATGGCCAATTTCCACATTTAACTTCTTGATTCATTCCACTTAATACGCATTCAGCTCATGACTAATTTGGCTCCGTATGAAAGACTACATGATAAACAACTTATATAAAGGCACTGAACTCTGATGTGGCCCCATCTTGCAACTCCAATTCCATCTTGATTTCTTGGTCAACAAGGTTCTTGACATGCATTGGATAATTGAATGCTGGATCAGAAGTATTGTAACTAGCTATTGCTGTGAGTAGGTTCCAAGCCTCGGTGGGATGGAACTCATCCCAAAACACGTACTCATCCCTATTGTAGCATGGCCTTTGATCAGGAAGACATGCCCCAAGCAACCCCGAAGGACAGCAAGCAGCTTTTGAAAATGCAAAACCTGAGACCCATGGACTATGCTTATTTATATTATAGTCTATGACATTCAATTGTTTCTAACTTTTAATCAATAGATGTTAACTGACGTATAAGAAAAGCAAAGATTATTACCTTGTAAATCGGCATCGGCCTGAGCTGTACTGTTTATGAAGATGAATTTGGAATTAGCAGAGAACTTGTCATTGAATAGATCCACCAGTGATTTAAGCTTGTCATTAAAAATGAATGCAGCAGAATTTTCCTCTTCGAAACAAGATCCATTTGTTCCACGAGTATTGATGGCATTTGGAGTGCAGCCTAGAAGGCCCAACCCAACCAACACATACTTTCTTGCTCCAACATCATGCAGATCCTGCCCTCAAAAGTCAAATTGCCCTGTTAAAACCGTCCTATTATAAATGGTGTAACCTCAATTAACATGCTACAATGATTATCAATTTATCATGAATCCTAATTGATCAATTTTGTGAGACAAGGGGAAACACACACAAGATTTCAATTTATACCAGTAAATACCGAGATAACTCGTCAATAAGAACTTCTGCATACTGCTCAGGGCTATAGATGTGGCTTGTTGGGAAGAGCTGGGGCTGGAAGTAATTGTTTATGTAATCATTGCTGCCTATGTTTACATAATACAAGCACTTGCTAAGGTATTGCTGGGCTTTGTCAAGACCTCCCAGTCTGGTTGCAATTTCGGACACTATAACTCTGTGATTTGTTAACTGCAATCCCATGCTGATAACAGAACCCTACATTGCATAGTGCTATTTTAGAGGCATGCTTGAGCACTGTAAGCATAAACCTTACAGCCATCAAGCAAAAAACCAACAGAAGATCAAGAATGAACGAGTAAGGAAATGGGAAAAGGCTAAAAGATTTATACAGCATGCATGCCAGTCTCGATGCGAATTCCAGCTGCACCAGATGCATAGTTCACACCTTTAAGTATGTCTGAACCACTAGTATCTGCAAAGGGTGGGATGAAGTTCTCAAATCCCAGAAATTCGGCTGCAAGAAAAAGCTAAGATATTAGTCTGAGCTGATGGAAAAGTTTTGCATAAGGAAAAGTAACCGTAGCTTCAAGTCTTTCAGAATTCTGAGAAAATAAGACTTTAATCTAAATTTTTCAATTGAAGCAGTGAATGACAGCATTTTATGGAAGTCTTACTAATTATGTCAATTGTAGTCCGGCCGTTGGTGAATCTTCCAGTTGGGCCTATTGGGAAGTCGATGCCGTATGGTTTGTAATTAGATTTTGCAGAGGTTGGGAGATTGTTGTTGTTTCCACTATCAGACAAAGAGTCCCCAAATATAAAAAGGCATGGCACTTGGGATTCCCCATGGACACAATGCTTAGTGCAGTTTGCAGCAAACAAAAGAAGCAGGGGCAGAACCAACCATGTCTTGGTACTCTCACAAGTCATCTAAGCAGTGAAAGAAACTAATGAGGCAAAAAAGAGGTTGGGTCATGATCCTGGAAATGAGGGCTGAAGCCAGTCACAATGCTAAAATGTGTGGTTTAAATATTAGGAACATTAATTGATCTTGAATAAAGTTGATGTAGAATATCTACGCAAGAAACCTGCTGCTGATTCCTTCTGTAATTTTTCCGTGGGCTGAATCAATATTAGGCCCAAGATATTTCCAAATATCCTTCATTTCCTTTTCTAATTTTGACCGTTGACAAAGTGAGAGACATACCCACTTTTTTTAAAAAAAATTCGTGGATAAACACAAATTAAATATATCATATTTATATATATACTCATAATAAAAATAAGTCATATTAATTTTATTAAATATCTGCTTATTTATTTATGAGTCTCACACTCTATATTTTTATGAACGTACCTAAGAATTATTCTTACACTTGCCTGTATAATAATTTTTCTTCTTTCCAAAGCAAGCATCTGCCTCCTTCTATATATTGCATCCTTAAGCCCCGTTGAGCATATTTTAATGACGTTTATCCTGAAGAATTTCCACTTAAATAAGAAAGGATTCTTTCCTATTTCAAGATGCAAAAGTCCCTTTATTTTCTGGCAAAATATTCTTTTCGATTATTTTACAGTATTAAGATATCATACCTCACAATATTGGTATAAATATTTGGATGCACCATTTTAAATTGAATCAAGCAATTCCCAAAGAGATAGATTTGTCCCCATTAGAAACACGTGCCAAAGATAGGCAATTATGCATAATATTCATATGAAGACAAGGAAGGTGGACCCATTAGATATGTTTGTGATCCTCATTAGAATATTAAAATCAACACCGTCCGTGCCCATCAACGGATCAACCCATATCATCACAATACGACAATCTGATTTCATTTCAGTTTGAAAAAAGTATCTATCAAAACAAAATAAAATCTTAGCTCGTCCTTAGAGTACCTTCTTTAACTGTTTTTGTTAGCTTCGAAAACTTCAAACCAGCATAGCACGTCCATGAAAATTGAAATGGAGCATGGGAGAGAGAAGAAGATGGAGGTACTCTGTAAGGACGTACGTGTCATCAATTGAGACCTTATCCACGTGTTGATGTCGGAAACCATCAGTTCTTAACTCCCAGCCATGTCTTTCTCCACTCATCTGCAAGTCGTGTGGTATATGATTGAACATCTACATCACATTGGAGAGAGGTACCTTGCTCATTAAATATGTAAGCAACTAAGATGTAAAACGCGGCCCCTCCACTGAAGGAAGGTCCACCGTCTTCTTGCCCTTTCTATTCGATTTCTATTCGAGAAAGGAATATTTTATTTATATTCATAGTGTATAAAATATTATATTGATTATATTTTATTTATTATTAGATGAGAGGTAGATCTTAAGATTTATATTTTATCTAATAATTAATAAAATGTGAGTCAACACATATCTTATATCTTGAAAATATCAATAGTAAAAATTTATATCTCATCTAATGATTAATAAAATGTGAGGCAATACATATCTTACGTCCTGTGAATATCAATAATATTCTTTTTTAAAAAAAAATATTAATTATAATTATTTTATTTAGAACATTCAACTCATATTCATTGCGCACCATTTCAATAATAAGTTTGTCCTTTAAAAGATTTTGTGGTTCATTTATATGGGTGGAGGATACATGAGTCTATAGACCATTCAAATAATACAATTAATCTATTTAGAGTTCTTCGCATACCTAGCTTTCCCTTTTCTTCCATCAGACATACGGTATACTGTGGATCCCATGAGAACAGAGTAACGCGTGCTAGCTAACTTCGTTTTTTATCGCATTCGCGGGGTTGGATAGATATTTTCCCCTAGGGGAGGTGCCGAGTCTTTGAAAAAAATTTAGACTAAATCGGCTGGAGACACATCATTAAGAGTGCGTTGAATTTCGGATACTTATTTAGTATTTAGATAGATGAAAAATAACACACATGCTTTATTATATTATCAACTATAAAAAGATTTTTGAAAATTTCTACACTCCCTGTAATAAGAAAAAAATGCGTTGCTTTTTATACTTAGAGTTTATTAATACACATTAATTAAAAACATAAAATAATTTTATAGTATCATCTCATAGGAAATGCAAGCATATTATCATGGATAATTATATGAATTTGAAAATTTTGACATGGAAATTTTTTACATTTATATCAGATGATCTGCATATAAAAATTAAACTCATATTTAATATTGAACATTTCAATTTTATAAGTTATTATTGTTTGTTACTTCTATTACATTTTTAATGATAGCTAAGTTGTTAAGTATTGATTAATATGCTTTTATACCCCAAGCAAATCTAAAATTTTCTCTTATTTTTCACATCAAAATTTTTTATTTGATAATAGGGATTTACTAAAGACTCTAATAAAAATAACATCTACTGTTTATTCAAACTACTTGTAAAATTATCAAATAATTTTTAAAATAACAAATATTTATACTTTTATATTTTTAAATTTTTAACTCTGCAAAATATACCCTCATTATATTGACAAAACTCTTCATAATAGAAAAATAAAATATTGTCCAATCATGTGTTATCTGTAAAGATTAAAAAAAAAACAGTACAAAAGACGAAAAAGAAGTATAGAAAAAGCATATTTGATATTGGTTTCGGCCCCATTCAAACACCAAAAATAAGTATATTTTATATAAAAAGAAAAAAGGACTAATCATAGTTTTTAGATATAGAGTAGACAGCTGGTTTGGGTTAAAAATCAATAAACTAATTACTAATCTGATTTGATTCTCAGCTTAGACCAGATCTACATGAGAATCGCTCAATGGTCAAATCCAAGGTGAAGCAGTGGATTTGCTATCAAATCGGACTTACGCTAGAAATCAAGACTTTCTCCATGGTGGAGTGTGCCTCTTTAACCACTAGCCTAGCCATGTGTTGATGTTATTATTTATTATTTTTTACTATATATACATGAGATATTAGTCGTACTAAATTATATTTTTATATGTTAATCTAATTATATTTGGTTCATCTAATTCAATTCATTACCTGCCAATTGAATCAGTAATCAGTGTCTTAATTGAATTGATCAACAGTCGGGTGTTGAAAACTATGATCAGAATACAGAATTGCAACTGTGCCTGCATTATTTTTCCATTTTTCTTCTATTGCAATTTGAATAGACTGCTGACCACAGTTACGGTCAGTACACAATTATAAATTAACCACCATTATCCAATCAGAACCCCCAAGAAAGAGGTTACATAGTTAACATGGCATTTATGTAAACACAAACGTACTAACCTAGCTTATTCAATACAAATTGGATCAAATTTGAGGCAGAGTAGCCAATTTTCATATTGAACTTCTTGAATCATTCCACTCAATAATACGCATTATTTCAAAAAAAAAAAAAAACTCATAACTTATTTAGCTCCATAGGAAAGATTACATGATAACTGAGCTTATTCTGAGGCACTTAGCCGTGGCATATATGAACTCATTTACCAATTCCCATTCCATCTTAATTTCTTGGCCAACAAGTTGCTTGATATCCATAGGATAAGCAAATGCTGAATTAGAAGCATCATAAGCACTTATTGCATTGATTAGGTTCCAAGCTTCGGTGGGATGGAAATCATCCCAAAAGACGTACTCCGTTCTATTATAGCATGGCCTTTGACCAGGAATACACTCTCCAGTCAACCCCGTTCGGCAACAAGCAGCTTTTGAAACCGTAAAACCTGACATCCATGGACCACATATATGCTTGTTTATATATAGAGTTATGGTATTTGAACCTATTTCACCTGAAACACTATGGCGAATCATCCATCATCTACCATTGAAATAATTAAAACAAGACACTTATCATTTCAATGGTGGATGAAAGGATGAAATCAGTACACCTAGTATTTCTCATATTTTATATATATCATATGAAAATCAGAGATGTCAACTGCTGAAGTATTAGAAGGCAAAATTATTACCAGGTGCATTTGCATTGGCATAGGCCACGGCTGTAGAATTTATAAAGATGAATTTGGAACTAGCAGATAACTTGTAATTGAGTACATCCACCAGAGATTTAATCTTGTTATCAAAAATGGATGCAGCTGCATTTTCCTCCTCAAAACAAGATCCGTTTGTTCCATGAGTGCTGATTGCATCTGGAGTGCAGCCGAGAAGGCCCAACCCAACCAACACAAACTTTCTTGCTCCAACGTCAAGCAGATCCTGCATGCTCACAAAATCAAATTGCCAAATGCCAAGTAAAAGCCATCCTATTATTATAAATGGTGCAATTACTTTAATTGATCTGTATTATTATTATCCTAATCAATCATCTCGTGGGACAAAGTGAAACACAAATTAAGAATATTGTTCCAATTGGTACCAGTAAATTCAGATATAACTCATCAGTGAGAACTTCTGCATACTGCTCAGGGCTATAGATACGGCTTGTTGGGTAGAACTGTGGCTGGAAGTAATTGTTAATGTAATCATTGCTGCCTATGTTCACATAATACAAGCACTTGCTAAGGTAATTCCGAGCTTTTTGAATACTTCCCAGTGTACTAGCAATTCGAGAAACAATAACTCTGTGATTTGCTATCTGTGCTCCCAAGCTGATAACAGCACCCTACATTGTGTAGCACTAGTTTTAATTTAATGGCATGCATGAGCATTAATGCAACATAATTAAGCCATCTACCAAAAACCAATAGAACATCAAGAATAATGAACGAGTAATGAAAGAAAACAAGGCTATTTCACTATACCAAATTGGTGCCACTCTCAACTAGAATTCCAGCTGCACCAGATGCATAGTTCACACCATTAAGTATGTCTGAACCAGTAGTGTTTGCAAAGGGTGGGATGAAATACTCAAATCCCAGAAATTGAGCTGCAAATATGCTAAAATATTAGTCTGAACTGATGAAAAAGTTTTGCATAAGCAAAAGTAACCATAGCTTTCAAGTCTTTCATATCAGAAGATTTTAATCTAATTTTTTTAATTGAAGCAATTAATGCCAATCAATTTAGAAGTCTTACTAATTATGTCAATTGCAGTTCGGCCGTTGGTGAATCTTCCAGTTGGGCCTATTGGGAAGTCTATCCCATATGGTTTGTAATTACATTTTGCAGAAGTTGGGAGATTGTTGTTGTTTCCACTATCAGAAAGAGAGTCCCCAAAGATAAAAAGGCATGGCACTTGGGGTGCCCCATGGACAAAATGTTGGGTGCAGCTTGCTGTCAACAAAAGAAGAAGCGGCAGAACCAAACATGTCTTGGTATTCTCAACACCCATCTCTAAGCAGTGAAAGAAACTAACGATGGAAAAAATTAGTTTGGGTTATGACCAAGGAAATTGTGTCTGAGCCAATCAGAATGAGAAAGGAGTATTTGTAGTGGGGTGGTGAGTGGTGACCAAGTTTTGTGGCCTACCTGGGAGACAACAAGGTTATTCGACGAAAGTTGAGTCTGGTGTGAAAATTTTACTGCCAATAAACAAGTTTTGACAGAAAGAATAGATGAATGCAATTTTACTTTTATTGACCTTAAGGATAAATAGAACTATCTTACTATTGCATCAAGACTCGTGCTCCAATGCTAACAGATAGAAATGCATTTTGGATGCACTTTTTATCATTTGTTAAGCAAATATAAAAGATGAGGATGAGGTAAGGTATATATTAACTTTGACCATCATCTGACTTAATGTATCTACTAGTCAACAGAGAAATTCTTTAATTTCCTCCTGCCCACATATCATCTACACCATTCATCTTCAAGTGTCCCATTGTGCCCATTACATCTCGATCTCCCAATCTTTTCAATGTCCAAAATCCACCTACAGGAGCCAGGAGGATATAAGTTTTCATTTCAACATTCGTATAAACACATTAATGTGTGATACACATTAATGTGTGATATATATATATATATATATATGTATGTATATATATCAGACAGAAAGATGGCAGAAACCGTGAATACGACCGTCCATCTCCATCACCTCATGGCGCCATCTCATCATAGCAACACAACAAGCTGATTGTTGCAATGCAATTTAAAGCATTCACACAAAACCGAAAAGACAAACTAAGAATACTAGCCTTAGGCAAAGTGTGCCAAAGTTCCTTTACGTTAGAAATATCTATGGAAACGACCACCATAACTTCAAGCCTCTCTTGAAGTCGAGTTCAATAACTTCAAACCAGCATGTCCACGAAAAATGAAACGAAGCGTGGGAGAGAGAAGAAGATGGGGTACTTCCAAATAAAAACGAAGCGTCTAGAGAGCCACCAAAATTAATTTAGTTGTGAGGGATTCGAGAAGTATATACGAGATCATGGATTTAAATTTTTATTGTGATTAATTTTAATTTCAAAAGTAAAAAACGTTAACATGTTTTTTTTAAAATAAAACATTTTTTAAGGAAAAAAACACTTTCAAACCAATGATGTGTTCGGTTCTATTTTTATAAAATTGATTCTAAATAAAATTGATTTTGGTAGAATTGATCTTAAAATATAATAAGGTGATTTATATTTGACAATTAATTTAAAAGTAATTCTGATAAAAAAATAATAATAAATTTTCACTCATACCATACAATCAATTCTAAAGGCAAGAATCAATTCTCAACTCTCAAAACCAAACATCACAAAAAATTTAATAGAATCAATTTTAGCGGCCCAAAATTAATTCTAAACCCCAAAGTGGTTTTCCAAACATGCTACAAGTAAAAAGTAGTTGACCCAAAAAAAAAAACACTAAGAAAGAAGTCAGCAATTTGTTTGTATTATTTAGTAATTTTTTTAGTTTTTTAGTTTTAAAATATACCACAATCATTAGTTTATATTTAGTAATGTTTAGCGTTTGAATTTTCTATGTTATCATTATTTTCTACTTTTATTACATTTTAAATTTTCAAAATAAAAAAATAAGATGTTAAGATTCAACTAATATAGAATAGCACTTTTTTTATAAATTAATTTTGATATATTGTCAGCATGAAACTATTTTATATTTCCAGCTAATCATATCTCATAATATATATGTGACTTTTAGAGCATCTATTATAAAAATAAAACACTTATAATGATGTCATAGCACATGATTGAATTATCATTTGTAATTAATCTGGCATTAAAGAGATTACCTTGAAATGGATAATTGTAAGGACTTAGGTTTTCTCATTTGAATGACTAACTTATGGGATGTGATTATCCTAATAACTTATACTTGTCACATTATCTCAAAAACTCTTACGTGATGTCAAAATTAATCTATTTAAATTCACCAAACATCCAAGTTTATTTTTCACATGATCAAACTTTTTTTGTTTAATAATAGAGCTTTGATAAAGAGACAAAATTTTTAAAAAAAAACATTTGATATTTATTCATATTACTTAAAACATCATCAAATATTTCTTAAACTTTTAAAATAACAAACATTCATACTTTTTGGTTAATATTTTTTTGATGGTTATACCCTCACATATTGACAAAACTCTTCAAGTATCTTTAAAGAAAAAACAAAGTACATATGTCCAATAAAAATAAAAAGGACAAGAAATTAAACCGTTCAATCATGTGTTATATTTAACAAAAATATTATTCAAATACTTAAAAATAAATATTTAAATACTCTATTATCATTGGATGTGATAATAATTCCTCTTATCTCTATCCATTCATCACATATAATAATGATCAATAGATATTTCACTTAAATATTTTTTTTTAAATGTAGAAATAATATTCCAGTATATTTAAATGACAAAAAAAAGGTACATATGTCCAAAAAGAAAGAAAAAAAAAAAGGCAAGAAATGGCATGTGATTGTCAGGTTAGCCAACTAGCCAAGAAGGGGAAGGACTATTTTGGCAACATGCTTCTCGTAGGGAGACTGTGGAAAGCTCTGAGCTCATCGATCCATTGGATTTTCCCCAGCTATCTCTCACCCTCCATCACGGACGCCGTAACCCCCGCTAAGCTTGCCTCCTTGGCACGTGGTGGAGGTTCAGTTAATTAAACTACCACAATCCCCTGCTTGAAACTGATTTTCTTGTGGTTCTTTTACTAACGGTGGATAGGATGGAGGGTCTGATTTGTTTCTTTTTTATAAAGAGAGTCTGATATTTATCCTTTGTTTCAGTGAGAAATAAAAATATGCTAAAAATTCTAAGTACTTCCTTCAATTTTAGTTGATATGTAATTTGGAATCGTTACTTTAAAAATATACAAATTGGCCACAGAATGTTTTTTATATGTGCATATTATCACACTTTGTTAATAGATATTCAAATTTAGATGAAAAGAAATATGTAATTATAATGTTATTTTTTACTCTTGCCTTCACATCCTTCTCAAAGTTAAACTTTTCAATTGGCGTATGCATTTCACGTGCCTTTTTTTCATCCAAAAACTAATATCTACTAACAAAAAAATGTTACCTGCACGAATTAAAACATATTTCTTAAACTTTAATAAACTCGGTCCATCTCAGCTCACTTCCACTCTTACAGGGGAAATTGGACCTGTGTTGGCAAATTACTCATTAATATATAATTTGTGTTTCTGCTAAAAAGGTTATAATTTCACTATATGCCACTATATTTATGCTACTTTTTTCATGCTAGGAAGATTGGGTAACAGTGGTTAGGAGTCTAGACAGTTTACATGAGTTTATGGGTTTAAATTAAATTAAATCATATCATCTTAAAATATTGTGATGTGTAATAAAATATTTATTTATTTTTCTATGGTCTTGGTGGAACCATCAATATTCGAGTTTTATTATTAGGAACCTGATTAATCAATCCAACCCGACCCAACGGATGTCTCTTAAGGAAGTATGGCAGTTGGGGTGCCCCATGGACACAATGTTGGGTGCAGCTTGCTGCCAACAAAAGAAGGGGCAGAACCAAACATGTCTTGGTATTCTCACAACCCATCTCTAAGCAGTGAATGAAACTAATGAGGCAAAAAAAGAGTTTGGGTGATGATCAAGGAAATTGAGTCTGAGCCAATCAGAATGAGAAAGGTGTATTTGTAGGAGGGTGGTGACCAAGTTTTGTGGCCTACCTGGGAAACAACAAGGACAAAATGACTCAACGAAGGTCGAGTATGGTGTGGAAATTTTACTGCCATTAAACAAGTTCTGAGAACGGATAGACGCATGCAATTTTACTTTTACTGACCTCAAGGTTAAGTAAAACAATCTTACCATTGCATCAAGACTCATTCTCCAATGTAACAGATAGAAATGTATTTTGGATGCACTTTTTTTCATTTGTAAAGCAAATATAAGAGATGACGATGGTAAGGTATATATTAATTTTGACCATGCATTTGACTTAATGTATCTGCTATTCAACAGAGAAATGCTTTAATTTCCTCCTCCACACATATCGTCTACACCATTCATCTTCAAGTGTCCCATTATACCCATTATATCTCGGTCTCCCAATCATTTCAATGTCCAAAATCCACCTAGAGGAGCCAGGAGCATATAAGAAGTTTTCATTTCAACATTCGTATAAACACATTAATGTGTGAATTACATATATCTGACAAAGATGGCAGCAACCGTGAATACGACTGTCCATCTCCATCACCCCATGGCGCCATCAAATCATAACAACACAACAAGCTGATTGCTGCAATGAAATTTAAATCATTCACTCAGAACCGAAAAGACAAACTAAGAATACCAGCCTTAGGCAAAGTGTGCCAAAGTTCCTTCACATTAGAAATATCTATGGAAACGGCGACCACCATAACTTCAAGCCTCTCTTGCAGTCAAGTTCAGTACCTTCAAAGCAGCACGTGCACGAAAAATGAAACGAAGCGTGGGAGAGAGAAGATGGAGATACTTCCTAAGGACGTAGTGTCATCCCAATCTTCTACGCACGTGTTGATTAGAGGTGTACAAGAGATAGGTTGGATAAAATCTAAACCTGGTCTGATTTTTAAATCGGGCTAATTTTTGAAATCCGAACCCTGCATGATAATGAACTGATTATATCTTGGGTTAACTTGACATTTAAACAATATATGACAATTTGGATATTGTATATAGTAAAATTATAAAATTTTATAAAAAAGAAATAAAATTTTAGATATATTTTACGTTATAGGTTTCAAAATAAACCATATCAATGTAGAAATAATATTAAGTTATGTAAAATATATTAATTTAACTTTAAAATCTTATAATCTTTCATAAATTATTTATAAAAATATATATCTCTTAAGGAGCTATTTGACTTTAGGCTAGGTCGGACCAACCCGACGTATGACCCAAATCCGACCCGAAAAGTGCATTGGGCTAAATTTCAAGACCCGAACCTGTTCTAATGAGTTTCAAGCCAAACTGTGTTGGCGGGTCGGGACGGGTTATGAGCACCCTAATATTGATGTCGAAAATCCTTGCACCTTAGGGAATGCTTGGTCGATGAGTAAAAGTGGGAGTAGATTTTTCACAAATTAAGTTCATATATATATTTACATATAGAATTCATTTATAAAAATTTACATCTAATTTTTTCCTCTTAATCAAACATACCCTTATAATTAGTCCTTACCATATCCCCAACTAGCTATTAGTCTTGTAATATGATTGAGCACACATCCCAATCGAGAGGTACCTTGCGGATTAAATATGCAAGTAACTAAGCTGTAAGATGGCCGCTTGATCAAATTCATCTTCCTACAAAAGTCAAAATATTGGAGTAATAACATTATATGAATGAGTAGTGTTATTTTAACATCTAAAAATTTGTGTCCTATTGAGACTACTTTATTATTATTGGTTGCGATGAATGGATAGGATAAGTGGAAATAATTATCACATCAAATGATAATAAAATGAGTATCCATTTTTAGGTATTAAAATGATATATTTTATAAGTAAATTAAAGAGATTGAGTAAAGCTACAATTAGCGAATTAGTGGTGAATAGTGAGTAGTTTACACTTTACATTAAATTATAAGTTCGAGCATTGTTGCCACGCAAATGAAAATAAAAAATTAGAAGTATTTTATCTAAATATATAGGTGATCGAAGTCAAGAATTTTGTTTTCAAATGTCTATTATTATATACACTTTCCATGTTCAAATATCATATCATTATTCAAAACACTGAAGCAAGAACCTCCTTTGCCTTTTGCATTCATTAAAAGCAGGAGTGTTTAAAAAGATATATCGGACAAAATCTGAACTCAACCTCATTTTTAATCGGTTCATTTCCTCGAGCCGAACACACCCAATAATCACTCAGTAATAATTTGATTAGTAATAAGGTTAAATCGGATCAACTTGACTTTTCGACAATATATAAGTACTTAGACATTGTGCAATTATAAAATTTTAGAAGTAAGAAATAAAATTTAAGGAATATTTTATAATATATATTTTTAGACAAACTATATCAATTTAAAAATAATATCAAATTATGGATAGAATTTTATAATTTATTATTGATGAATTTTAAAAAGTATAACTTTAAAATAATTATTGACTTCGAGACATGGAGTAATCTCAAAATATGATCCAACCTAATTGAAAAAACAAAAAATTCAAATCAGCTCTCATAACCTAAATAGTTCAACAAATTTTAGATTGGGACAAATTGCTGGGCCAAGCGAGCTCACCAACACATTGAGCATCTCATCCTTTCTTTTTCTTCATTTTTTTTTCCGTCAGACCCTTTTAAGGGAAGGGAGAGATGGCATCTCAATGCTATGGTGGAAGAAGGCATCCAGAGAGCTCTCTTACTTTGTAACATGAAAAATGTTACAAAATATTTAGTATACAATATTTCTGTACATTTCTATTGCATATAAACACGTGAAGACAAAATAAGTGTGAGACCTATGTGTTTCTATACATTCGAAATGTAAAATTGCTATCAAACAATGTTGTGTGCCCCACATTTTTCAAAATGTTCCCAGTGAAGGCTATGGTATGTCGTGTAAATGGCACAAAATTAACTAGAGATTATATAATATCTATATCTATATATGTACAATTTAAATGGCATTTTCAATTATTGGTATATTATCACGTGTAAAACACACCACGAACTCAAGATTATCGTAAAACATATCATGAACTTTTCTCCCATGTAAAAGTTCACTTTGATCTCTAAAATTGTAAATGTGTTTCACTTTAATCCCTGAAATATTAAAATTAACTCTTTAGTTCCTGAAATTTTATTTCGTAGGTCACTTTAATCCTTGATAAAATAAACATTAATCAACCGTTACTATTTTACTAACGTGATATGTTTAACAAACACGTGGCATGACACATGTCAATGACATGTTATGTTGAGTACACGTGGCATACTGATGTGGCACAAAATTAAAATAGAATCATATTAGTCCCTGAAATTTTCAAATGTATCAAAACAATCCCTGGAATTTCTAAAACATATCAAAAAATTAAAGTCCCGAATCCCAAAATTTCTTCTTTTTTGCTTCATAAATTCTAAATTCTCAATATTTTTTAAACTTACTTATCTCTCTCATTTTCACACATTATTTAAATAATCCAAGTTTTTAAATATCCTAAATTTAATTAAAAGCTTAATTAGAACAAATTTGAGACCTTTCATATTCAGCTAACAAATATTTTTTTAGCTATCGCATTACATTTCTTGAAATAAGTCGGGTCTAAACTATGAAAAATGGGATGCATAGGAAATACTACATTATCAAGTGTAGATGGAGTTCTTCAAGGGGCTATTCGAAATCTTTTAGTTGGTATCAAAGAAATCAAGTATGACAAGGAAAAGAAACTTGACTCCCATGACAAATGTACTCGTAAACTATCTCAAATATGTGAAGTTTTAATCCAGCTCAAGTAGAGAATAATGCGCTCAAATATGACACATTCTCTTATCATTGTTATTCTATGTGAGAAAGATCTTTGTCTAGGTGTAGGGTGTTAAGATTAGAGAAAAATAAGTGAGTTTAAAAAATATGGAGGATTTAGTTTTTAGGGAAAAAAGCAAATTATCCCCCTGAACTTTTGGCTGTATGCAATTTAGACCCTGAGTTTTAAAAATGTGCAACCCAACCCCCTGTACTTACAAATGGTGCAAAAAGGACCTCTATATAACAGACATTAAATTACACCATTAAGCATCCACATGCTTCTCACTTGCATTGCCAATTTGAGAAAAATACCCCTTTTGTCTTTCATCTCACTTTCCCTCACGTGCATCATCAACCACTCTCTAAATATTAAGCGAGAATACACACAAAGTAAAGGGGACAAAAAGGATACACATCAAAAACCTAGCAAGTAGCAACAACAGTAACAAGAAACAGGTTTTTCTGTTTTCTATTTCTTACATCAAGTGTCAAAAATCATAACCATCACCAATAGCAATCCATTCAAACCCAACAATACTAACCCAGATTTAAACTAAAACTAACAAAAAATAAAGGTCTAGAAACAGGAGGGAAGGCCACAACCTCAATGCTTCATCATCATCATCTCACCACAGCCACCACCACTCCTCCTCTTCCTTTGCCACTCCTCCGCTGGTGACCCAACCACCATCATGGTTCATCGTCAACAATAGGCCACCGCGAAAGCCCGGCTAAGCCACCACCCTAATCGGCCAAATCACGACCCAAACCACCATGTCCCTTCAGCTTTCCCCCATCGCTGGACAGCATCTCCAGTCTCCATCTTCCTTGCGAACCGCTACAAGCACCGTGAGAACCACTGCATCGCGAGCTCCTCCTCCCTCCTCGAGCAGCTCTGTCGCCATCCATTGCCATGTACCACTACTCGCGACCCCTTCCTTTTAGATCTATCTTTCACCGTCGATTGGCCTCCCCTTGTAGCAGCCTCCCCCTCCACGGTCTCCTTCCATGTGCGCCGCACCCTCAGCTCCTCTCTGCCACCATGCAAACCGCTCCTCATGCGGCCTTTCTTCCTCCGCCACGTGAAGGAGTGAAGGAGAAACGGGAAGGTTTCAGGCAAGGGGGTGAGTGTGTTTTGAGAGAGTGGTTGATTATGCACGTAAAGGAAAGTGAGATGAGAGCCAAAAGGGGTATTTTTGTCAAATTGGCAAGCACGTGAGGAGCACGTGAGTGCTTAATGGTGCAATTTAACGTCTATTATACAGAAGGTCCTCTTTACACCATATGATTAGTACAGGGGGTCAGGTTGCACATTTTTAAAACTCAAGGTCTAAATTGCACACGGCCAGAAGTTCAGGAAGGTAATTTGCTTTTTTCCATAGTTTTTATGAAACAAAATAGGAGAAATTTGGAAATTCAAAACTTTTTTGATATATTTTAAAAAAATTTAAGGACTATTTTGACACATTTGAAAATTTCAAGAACTAAAGTGAATATTGTTATTAAAATAATAATGGTTAACTAATGTTTATTTGATCAGAGACTAAAATGACTTATAAAATAGATAAAAAAAATAATTTTAAAATTTTAAGAATTAAAATAAAACACATTTACAATTACTCTTTTCTTCTTACGGAGATAGCCATACGTCCGTCTAGCCGGGCCTCCAACAACTCAACATCTCATCCTTGAATCACGTAGATGTGCACAATCATTGGGACCCACAAAGTAACAGTACCCAACTTTCCAATGTGTCTTATGTTAAATTTTGCATTGCTATTTTAACACTAAAAAGTAAGTATCCAATTAAGACATCCACTCGTCACCATTAAATGTAATGGATAAGTGAAAAAGTTGAGACCACCATCACATTTAACGGTGATAGAATAGGTCTCCTAATTGAACATCCACTTTTTGGTGTTAAAAATAAAAAAGGCAAGAAATTAAACCCTCAATCATGTGTTATATTTAACAAAAACACTATTTCAATATCAAAAAATAAATGTTTAAATACTCTATTATTATTGGATATGATGATAGTCCTTATAATCTCCATCCATTCATCACATGTAATAGTAATAGAGTGGATATCTCACTTAAACACTGATATTAAAATAGCACTACTCTATATTTAAATGAAAAAAAGGTACATTTGTCCAAAAAGAATGGGGAAAAAAGGCAAGAAATGGCATGTGGTTGTAGGTTAGCCAACTAGCCAAGAAAGGGAAGGACTATTTTGGCAACATGCTTCTCATGGGGAGATTGTGGGAAGCTTTGAGCTCATCGATCCATTGGATTTTCCTTTGCTATCTCTGCCCTCCATCATCGACACCATCCATGGTGGAGGTTCAGTTAATTAAACTACCATAGTCGCATGCTTGAAACTGATTTTCTTGTGGTTCTTTTACTAATGGTGGATAGGATGGGGAGTCTGGTTTATTTCTTTTTTTATAAAAAGAGTTTGATATTAATCCTTTGTTTCAATGAGAAATAAAAATATGGGAAAAATTCTAAGTACTTCCTTTAATTTTAGTTGATATGTAATTTGGACTCGTTACTTTAAAAACATGTAAATTGGTCTTGATCTAAAAAGCACGGACACACCAAGTTGATCTAAGAAGCACGGACACGTATCAGACACTGACACCCATATGACACATGTTCGACACGTGTCTGTACGTGTTCAATTAAAAAATTAATTTTTCTAATCTTGGACACGCGTCAAACACGGCTCTAATTCACTATAGACACAACTTGGACACACCACGGACGCGCCTAAGTTAGTTTCTTTATTTTTTTAATTTTTTTTTTAATATCAACATGAGCCCAAAACTAACTCTAGTTGTTTAATTGAATCTGTACTATTGGATCATTTTATTTTAAAAATTCTTCAGTTGATTACAAAAAATAAGATTAATTAGATAAAAGAATTATACAAATATGACTAAAAAAATCTAGAAAAAAAGAGTCATACAACAAAATAAAAAAATTATATATATACACACACACACACACACCGTGTTAGTGTCCTGTAATTTTTTGAGTTTGGTGTGTCTTTGTGTCCATATCTGTGTCGTGTTTCGTGTCCGTGTTAGTGTCTGGGCTTCATAGGTCTTGATATTTTTTTCATATGTGCATGTTATTACACTCTGTTAATAGATGTTAGAATTTAGATAAAAAGAAATATGTAATTATAATGTTATTTTTTATTTTTGTCTTCACATCCTTCTCAAAATTAAGCTTTTCAATTGACATATGGATCTCACGTGCCTTCTTTTTTATCCAAAAACTAATATCTATTAACAAAAAAATGTGCAACGCACACAAATTAAAGCATATTTGAACCAATTTGCAAGTTCTTAAACTTTAATAAGTTTGGCTCATCTCAGCTCACTTCCACCCTTATAGGGGAAATTGGATCTGCGTTGGCAAACTACTCTTTAATATAATTTGTACTTCTTCATTTTGGCTAAAAAAGTTATAATCTCACTATATGCTATTATATTTATGCTATTTTTTTCATGCTAGGAAGATTGGGTTGTAGTGGTTAAGAGTCTAGATAGTTTATATGAGTTTGTGGGTTTAAATCTTATTATCTTAAAATATGGTGATATGTAATAAAATATATATTTTTTTCTATGGTCTTGGTGGAACCAACGATATTCTGGTTTCATTACTAGGAGTCCGATTAATCAATCTAACCTGACCCAATAGATGTCTCTTAAGGAACTAGGGGCCTTTCAAAGAGAATTTTTTCCAGTCTCAAGACTCGAACTGAAAACCTCTAGTTAAGTGATTAAAGTGCTTACCTTCTTGACCAATCCCATGCTGTTATTTATGTTTGTGTCAAGAATGAGTAAGGTAAACAAGTTAATGAATAAAATAGTATTATCTTTAAAAGGTAAAGAAAAAGTAATTAATATATTAGGGGATGTTTATTTAAAGTTGAAATTATATTTTCAACAATAATACCTTTTGGAATCCTGTATCTAGAAATGCCATTCTAGATCAGATTTTTTAATTTTAATTTTTTTTTTTGTTTAGCATTACAAATTTTTAAACTTTATTTTAGAGATTTTGGTAATAAACTAAAAACTTGTTTTATTTATCATGTGCATTTTATGAGAATGTTTATAATAATTTTTAAAATATTTATAATTTATTATTATTATTATCATCATCTGAAATAAAAAATTATATATACTTAACAAAAAAAACTAATTTTTTCAACTTAAACCAAAAGAATATGCATGGATGAGCTACTACCAAGAAATTAAAAAAAAAAAACTATTCAACTCATCCAAAGCTTAAAATTGAGAGGTGTTTTATTATTTTTTCATTCAATGATTTTCTTTCTCATATCTCATGAGAATAGTTCATTTTCCTAAATCCTTCCATGAAAAATAATCCTATTAAAACCCAAAATATAAAAAAATTTAGCAATGATTGAAATTTAAAATATTTTTTATTATAAAAACTGTAATTCATCTCATTCTTGAATAACTATTCTTAAGAATAAGTGAATAAATAACCTTAAAACAAAATACACTCTCTTAAAATTATAAAAATGTTTAATTTTTTAATGATTAACATAAGCAGGAAAGGTTTTTTTTAAGTTATTTATTGTGTTCAAAACACTTGGCTTAAGCGAGTAATTCAGCTCAATTGAACAATTGTATGATAGGCTGAACTTATCGAGGGACACAGCTAAGATAGGAAGTGATCACAACTGAATAAGGTGTTTGATATCTATTGGGTAAGTGAATGTGGGATTAGAACTACTATTGTATGCCTCTGCAGCAGTGATTTGGTTGGCAGCTTGAGTGGGATGGATTTCATCATAAAAGATGTACTCATTCCTGTTGTGGCATGGCATTTGATCAAGAGCACACTACCCATCTGGCCTACATGGGCAACAACTAGCATTCTTAACTGTGAAACCTGAAATGCTTGCATACATTTATGGTGTCATATATCGTGGTAATTGTATCAAAAGTAATGTTACTCGTATATAATATTATACATCCAAAAAAATGTATACAGAATTTTTAACGAAAATCATGATTATTATTTAGATGAAATAAAGTGTTATGACATACTAATTCATCTAAAGATAAATAATTACGTCACACATTTTGAATAAGTTTTTGGTTGTCTGATATTAATATTTTTCATATTAAAAATAGACATTTGTGGTGTACAATATATAAAGAGAAAGAGATGAACTTTGGTTTCATAGACCAATCACCACAAAATACTTTCTTCACCTTTGATATGCAATTTACCAATAACATCACTTTTGTATTAATTATACCCTCCCTACTCTAAATAACAATTATAACTTCCTATGTAGGAAAGTAAAATGAAGTATAAGAGAACCAAAATGTTTACCAAGTGACTGGTCCAGGGGGGTCCCAGCAGTGCCATTTACAAAGATGAATTTGGAATCAGCAGAAAACTTGTCATTGAATTGATCAACTACAGTTTGGAGGTTATCATTAGAGCTGGGTATACGGACTACGATCTGCGGACCAACCCATTTAACTCGCAACCCGCATAAAAATGGACCAAAAAATTTTTAGTCCGCCAACCCGCGGACTTTTCTGATCCGCCCCGATTAACCCACGGGCTAAATGGACCTGGCCCGCGGGGTTCGCGGACCAACTACAGCTTAGACAGTGAGGAGAATGCTCTCATTTGTGATATTTATTTATATTATTAATGGATGGATTTTGGTGAATTGGTTTATTCTATTATTTTTTGTACTTGTATTTGGTAAAATATACTGTATAAATATAAATATATAATATAGGGTATAAAAAAAAGTCAAGAAAAAAAATATGAAAGAAAAAAAATGGGGGTTATATGAGCTGGTCCGCATTTGGTCCATTGGTCATCCAATCCATGGTCCGCGTTAAGTCCATGGCGATGTAATACCCTATTTTAACTCACGCTAAAACGCATTTAAGTTAATTATTAGTCATTACTCTTTTGTTCCAGTTTTTAACTCAAACTTCTTTAAAATACTTTAGTAAAAATATGGGTAAAATTTTTTTTGAACTTAAATAACAAATGCGTGAGTCAGCGCGATACTAAATACCTAACGTCATTACCTTACTCACGTAAGAGATGTTAGAAAGCGAATATCAGGTAAATACGAGAATACAACCATAACATAACATAACTCAAATAATGATGACATATCAATAAGCTAACCATCATAATAGTGATGTTTTGTAATCTTAAGGACATCAATATATATCCGTCAATAATATACAAGCGATAAGCGAGATACACAATTACTCTAAGGAAAAATATCCAAGGAAGTTATCTCCGTAGCTCTCGTCCACTCTCAAGACAAATCACTTAACTACACCTTCATTCATGTATGCAGCGACACGGGAAAGAAAAGGATGAAAACTTATACAAGAATCTCGGTAGAACTTCGACTATAACACAAGTGTCATCGTCATCGTCCCAGGGAATCTCGGGTTTAATTATGAAAATGGTGAACATATATATAGGTTCATTTATTAAGTTCTAAATATCGTTAAGCGAGACCAGTATCTTTTAGCATGAATCTTAATGTCATGAATGCAACATACTAATCATGGATGCATGTCAATATCATATACATAATATCATAAAATTCATAAAACAATGCATATGATATAAAGAACATCATGATCATCATTCTTACAAGTGACTTAAACTTCTTTTTTCTCTTTTCCTTGGGGGCCGCCTCTATAATTCTCTCTTTTTCTCGAGAGTTCTAGGTTATGAGCTCATACCTCACTAGTAAATCACTAGCGTATTCTTATCCCTTTTGATAAGATAAATTCCGACTCTTAAAGGTGCGGGATAGGGCATTAGGATCACCTTTCATGCAACCTTTAATTCAGGGAGTCTAAAGGATCATTTCCTATTTGGATCACCTCTCATAACCTTTAATTCGAAGTCTGAGGATCATTTCCATGTGTCTTATGTCACCTTTAAACTTGGCATGTTATATAGAGATGCAAATATGAATAACTCATCATTTCAACATTTCATGCTCATAAACTTCATGGAATCATGCATCTCAATTTATCAAGCATAATTATAACATACCATAACTTAAACCACATAAACATGTATCATACTTCATTGCATATATCCATAAACCATATAAGTTTCAACACATGAATATAGCCTTCTTCACAGATGTCAACCGCATATCATCAAATTTATCAACATTTATGCTTAAGCCCCAAAGGGTCAAATCACAATTTCTCAAAGGTTACGGGTCAAAATGCAAATACCCCTTTGTAACACCTTCTCACAAACTAGAGATCTTTAACATTAACCAATACTTTTAATAGACATATAACTATTAGAAATCGTTATAAACTCATCGTAAAAACCTTTTAAGGCCATAAACCAAATTTCAATACATTTTAGGGGTCAAAATATAAAATTGCTTGTTTTTAATATTTAACGACGATCGAAATTTGTAAAACTTTATATAAACTTCATAAATAGTATTTTGGACTCATGGACACATTCAACATCATTAGTAGCTTTAAATAAAATCATTTGGCTGAAATAACATAATTGATAGTTCAAAACACAACTTTCTGTATTTTGCAAAACGGCCCAAACTAACACTTGTAACTACCCTTTTATGCATCTATGGTACCAAAAATAATTTTTACAATAACTATTAGCGATTTAAACTCATCTAGACATCCTAAATCGGTAACCTTTTCAGTTCTAAAGTTAGATCGAGAATACTAAAATTTTAGCATTTAAAATCATGAGAAAAAGCAAGTATTCTTAATCCTTTATAATTTGTAGGTCTTTCAAAATTTCTTTGTACAAATTTAAAGACAAGATCATACCTAAAAATAAAGTATATCAAGATTTAAATCAGAATTATATAAGTGCCAAAAATAAATAGATGAGAAGTGTCATGATCAAAGTTGTCATTTAAAATAAAACAAGTAAATCTTGAACTTTAGGATTTAAATGATAACTAGAATCATAAACTTGTCTTGTAACCTTATTATTATCATTATAAGGTGATAACTTGGAAAGATAAATATGAAATGCAAGGCTTGAGATATAAATATAAAGATACAAATTCATTCTTAGGTATTTATGATTTAGGTGACAACTTGAAAGTAAATATGAATATGCAAGTTCATATTATTATCTTCAAGAATTAAAGTGATAACTTGGAATATAAATATGATTATGAAAAGCTTGAAATATAAATATGATATGCAAGAACTTATAACATAAATATGGATGCAAGTTCATTTTTATGTCTTATTAAGCTTAAAACTCAAGACTTAGTAACTCCTTTAGAAATCTTTTGTCATCAAGAATTAAATCTTGGGCTTTAGAGGACATTTAAATGATGGATTCACAACCACCACCATGATTCCTCATCATCAAGCCATGGTCATTATCAAATCATTAAAATCGAAAATATAAAGGAAGAACAAAAGAAAGAACATGAAATAAAATCCCAACCAAGTTGTTTCTTTGTTAATTAGAGCAAGAGCTTGATCTTGTATGAGATATCAACGACAAAAATCTGATTTTAGTGATGGTATATATTTGGCCAAGTGAAGATGAAATGGTGGGAGGATTTATGTAGTGTTCTTGTGTTTGGATATGGAAAGTTTAGGTGCTTAGGGGTTGGTTTACGGTATGTATGTGTTTGTTTGAGCTTGGGAACTTGGATGGATATCAAGAATGGAGTCTCTTGGAGGTGGAGAAGGAAGAAGAAGAGAGCTTTGTATTTAGAGAGAGAAGAGAGGATTTTTTGGCTAATTTTTGTGACAAGACTACAAACAAAAATACAAATGGTAAGATAGTATGATTGTCTGTGAATTAGGCTTGGAAATCACATATTTCTAGGGATTTTGGGGGGTGAGGCAGCTGCATTAATGGCTATAATGGGAGTATTTTTTTTTCAATTTTTGTGAGTGGTAGGACATATATTTGATGGGTATTTAATTTGTAATGGTTTAGAAATGATAAATTAGTGTAAGTGGCTTAACCATCAAGAGTTTAAAATTCCTCAAGACAAGATTAAATGGCCAACACTTATAGTGGAAATTTTAGTGCTAATAATCTGAAGTAATAAAATAAAAATAAATCTAAAATATATTTTATTTTTTGAGAAAAAAGAAATTGTTAGTGGAAAAGAAATTGATAAACTAAAGTAAGTGCTTAATAATCAAATATTTAAGGTGCTCCACTACAAAATTAAATGGCCAACATATGTAGTGGAATTTTTAGTGCAAATAATCTGAAGTAATAAAAAAAAATAAATATAAAATATATTTTATTTTAAGAAAAAGAAATTTAATACACTAATTTCCTATTATGTGTCTTAAGAACCCCTTTTAATTAAGAAAGAAAAACAATCTTTTCTAAAATAATCTTATGCTTTAAAATTACCTCAAATAATTATTTTGACTCAAGATAAATAAATAAAATTAATTTATCTTTAATTAGAACCCTAATATTGCCTATATTTATTTGATTACGAAATAAACTCATTTATTGTTAATTAGGGCAAAATGGTAATTTCACACAAAAACTCCCAAACCAACAGACATTTTCAAATATCAAATTTACACATGTAATAAACATTTTGAACTCCCGATGACTAGGTTCAGGAAATTACTTAATCTCGTGTTAAATTACCACAGGTATTTTGGTAATTTCACTTGCAGTAAAAAAAATTGAAGTTAATATTTTCACATCTACTACACACATAATCCCCTTCAAGCATAAAACTAACCCCTTGAGGATAGCATTAGCCGTCATTGATTGCAGTAAAAAATAGGGGCATTTTGGTCATTTGTACATTGAAAAATTGAAAATCGCGATTTTTGCACATATTGCTATTTAATCACCATATAATGTTATTCTAATATCAAAATATCCTATTGAAGATGGCCTGGACCATTTTGGCGCCCAAATCTTGTGTAGAAATGACCTCAGGGTATTTTGGTCATTTGCATGTAATAAAAATCGGCGTTACATTTCTACCCTCCTTAAAAGAATTTCGTCGCCGAAGTGCGTTACTGTCGAATAGTTCAGGATAATGAGTCTTACGTTTGATTCCAATTCCATGTGAAATCCTTAAATCTTACCTTGTCCCCATGCCACCTTAACCAAAGGTACACTTTGTTTCTTAATGCTTAACTTTTTGTCCATGATCCTCGTGGCGATAAGTTGAAAGTCAGGTTCTCCTTAATTGTACTTGTTAAGCTCTAACACATGACCAGGTCATGATACTTCTTTGGGAGACATGAAAGAAGACATTATGGAGGTTGGATAGGTTGGGTGGTAGGCTGTCGGTATCTTTCTGGACCCACTCGACTAAGGATTTCAAATGGACCAGAAATCTAGGATTTAACTTCTTGACTCTCATAACTCGACCTATGCTTGGTAGGGTGATCCTAAAGGAATACATGTTCTCCTTCTTGGAATTCTAACGGCTTTCGCCGTTTGTCCGCATAAACTTTTACTGTCGACTTTGAGCAGTGAGAATTCTATCCTTAATTCTCTTGATTTGTTCCGTTGTTTCCCTCACAATATCAGGTCCTAACAAGTTTTGTTCCCCGGGTTCATACCAGCATAAAGGTGATTGGCATTTCCGGCCATACAAGGCTTCATACGGTGCCATCTACTTGCATGACATTTCTGTATGATAACTCTTGTTATAAGCAAATTCAATCAATGGCAAGTATTTATCCCAACTCCCTCTTTGGTCTAACACACATGCCCTCAACATATCCTCCAATGTTTGAATAGTCCTCTCAGTTTGACCATCTGTTTGAGGGTGGTAAGCCGTACTTAAACACAACTTTGAACCAAACGCCCTTTGAAAGGCTCCCCAAAACCGTGACGTAAACCGCGGGTCTCGATCCGAGATTATTGTCGATGGTACCCCATGTAATCTTACGATCTCTTGAATATATAACTGAGCTAGCCTATCCAAGGAGTAAGTTACCTTGATAGGTAGAAAGTGGGCCGACTTGGTGAGTCGATCCACTATTACCCATATGGCATCATGACCTGCTTGGGTCCTCGGTAGTCCAGTCACAAAATCCATTGAGATACTTTCCCACTTCCACTCGGGGATTGTCAGGGGTTGCAACATTCCAGAGGGGTTTGGTGCTCAATCTTCACTTTTGTGAGACTAAGCACTTACTAACCCAGGCGCACATCCTTCTTCAACCCAGGCCACCAGAACATCTTCTTCAGGTCCTAATACATCTTAGTGGTACCAGGGTGAATGGTAAAATGGCTCTTATGGGCCTCCTTCAAAATCTCCTTTCGGAGGTCACCTTTTGCCGGTACACAGATCCGGCCTTTAAACCTCCACATACCATCAGCACCTTGGGCGAAATCTTTTAACTTTCCGGCTGTCGCCTCTAGAGTTTCCTGAAACTCACTATCCTCTCGTTGGGCTTGAGTGATCTCTTCCATGAAGCCACTCGTCACACTAAGATGGCATGCCTTCATGCTCTTAGTGGTCAAGGTCATCCCCAGGTTCAGGTCTCTAAACCTTCCGATCAGCTCAACTTCCTTAACCATCATGTAGGATAGGTGCAACGATTTCCTACTTAAGGCATCGGCCACTACATTGGCTTTGCCAGGATGGTAGTTTAACCCAAAATCATAGTCTTTCAAAAATTCCACCCACCTTCTCTGCCTCATGTTTAGTTCCTTTTGATCAAAGAGGTACTTAAGACTCTTATGATCGGAGAATACTTCAAACTTTTCCCCATACAGATGGTGTCTCCATACCTTTAAAGCAAACACCACAGCTGCTAATTCAAGGTCATGGGTGGGGTAGTTTGCTTCGTGAGGCTTGAGTTGCCTAGATGCATAGGCTACCACTTGCCTATTTTGCATCAATACACACCAATCCTTTTCTGAAGCATCACAATATACCTCGAAAGTCACATTAGGTCAGGGTAATACTAACATGGGGTTGTGGTTAACTTCGCTTTAAGCTCTTGAAAACTCTTCTCACATTCGAGTCCAAACAAACGCGCATTCTTCCTAGTAAGCTTGGTAAGGGGTAAGGAAATTTGAGAAAATCCCTTAATAAACCTACGGTAATATCCAGCAAGTCCTAAAAAGCTTCGTATTTCCGTTACCGTAGTAGGTCTCTCCCAGCTCATCACAGCTTCTATTTTACTAGGATCTACTGCAATTCCTCCTTTTGATACTACATGCCCTAAGAACTTCACTTCCTCCAACGAATTCACACTTAGATAGTTTGGCATATAGTTTCTTTTCCTTAAAAATCTCCAAAATTGTCCTCAAATGATATTCGTGCTCCTCGTGGGTCTTTGAATAGATGAGTATATCATCTATGAAAACAACCACAAACTGATCCAAATAGGGTCTAAAGATCCTATTCATATAATCCATGAACACAGGAGCATTGGTGGGTCCAAATGACATCACTTTGTGAATTCAAAGTGGCCATATCGAGTTCGAAAGGCCGTCTTTGGTATGTCCTCATCTCTCACTCTAATTTGATGATATCCACGACCTCAAGTCTATCTTGGAGAACACCATCGCTCCTCTTAATTGATCCATTAAATCATCAATCCTAGGCAAAGGGTACTTGTTCTTTACTGTCACTCGGTTCAATTGCCTATAATCAATGCATAACCTCATACTTCCATCCTTTTTCTTAACAAATAGGACCGGGGCTCCCCATGGTGATACACTTGGTCTAACAAACTTCTTCTCTAAAAGTTCCTCTAATTGAGTTTTTAACTCGATTAATTCTAGAGGTGGCATCCTATAGGGTGCTATGGATATTAGTCCTGTCCCTGGAACCAACTCTATGGAGAACTCAATTTCTCTTTTTGGAGGGAACTGGGTATATCATCGAAACAGCTCAGGATAGTCTCTCACAATGGGTATCTCATCAAAATTTTGCTCAAAGTCTACATCACTAGCGGCTAGGAAAACATATCCCTTACTCTCTTCCTCAGCACAGTTTATTTCTCTGACATTTATGTACTGGACTTAGAGGTTTTCTAGGTTCACTAGGAATAGGAAGAAAAATGATAGACTTGTCATAACAATTTAACATTACGGTTGGCGTAAAAGCCAATCCATGCCGAATTATATCTAGACCTTGCATAGGTAGGCAGGACTAAATCTAGAACAAAAGATCTACCTTCAACAATGAAATGACAGTTTAGGCAACATCTACGAGTCCTAACGGGTTTCCCAGATGGGGTAGAAAGCAGTGAGATCAAAAGGAGTTCTACGACACATGCAATTTTAAGGATTCGATTACAAGTTTGGGATATGAATGAATGAGTAGCGCCCAGTCAAATAGTACAATTAAGGTTCTACCATTCATTTCACACTTACCTTCCATGAGGTTTGAGATCTTATTGAGTCCTGCCTTGCGAGGGTGAAGACCCTTCCTTAGCGTTGTGGCTTGGGGTTGGGGGCTGTTGGGTTCCTCTCTATGCATTCCCTTGAGTAGTGACCGAGCTTCCCTTGCAGGTAGCAAACATTCTCGCCCAACAAGCAAGGCCGATCACCATGTTGCTTCCCAGCGCCTTGGGCATTGATGCGAGGCGTGTCTTGAGAAGTCTTGGTGGGGTCCATTAGGGTGCCTTGCCTTTGGTTCCACTTAATCCCCCTTGATGAAAGTCCTTCCCCTAGGGCCTTACGGCCTAAAGCGTGGCCTAGGTTTGTGGTCTCGGTTGCGGTCTAAAGAGTGGTCGATTTTGCGACTTAAATCTTGGGGCTTGTGGTGCGCTTCTTATAGTATGTCGCCCTTGATGTACTCGCCTTCTTTTGACCATCTTCAATTATCGACATTTGTTGACCTTGGCGTAGAAGTCCCCTCGATCTCCAAATGAGCCATAGCAATGTTGATTTCAACTTCGGCCGGATTAAGTACTTCACACATTTCAGTGATTACTCGCCGGGGTTTCCTTGATACATCCTCGAGAACTTAATGAGCTCCTCGAACTTGGCGGTATCTTGAGCGACATTCATACCTCCTTGAGTGAGTTGCATGAACTTTCGATATCTTTTTGCATTCCTTACAGATTCGAGAAATATTTTTCATAAAAATGAGCCTTGAAACGACTCCCGATCTATCTCGAAGTACTGCTTTGCCTCCAAAGTAGTCTTGATGCAGGCCCACTGAAACTTCGCATCAGCTTCTAGCATGTATGTAGCAAAGGTCACCTTTTGTTCCTCGGAGCATATAACCACCGTAAAGATCTCTCTATATTCTTTATCCATTCTTGACATGATTTGGGTTCAAAGATCCTCTAAAGATGGCGGATTACGCCCCTCTACGAAACTCCCCCAAACCGTGCATTCTCCATAACCTCGATCAATAGGATGGCGACTCGCTTACGCCTTGACGGTCCATCCTTTCAAAAGCAGCTTTTCCATGGCCCTTGCCATGCCCCGAAAGCTTCAGCAGTTCCGTCACCTTGTCCGTTTCCATTTGGAGTCCTATTCATGCATTGATGGTGCCATTGGTCCCCGAGCACACAAAAGCGAAGCTCTTGAGGTGATCAAGCTCAATACTTTATGTTATGTGAGCTAGCTACCATGGCATCTACACAAGCGAGTCATGTATTTCTATCTTATAGCTCATCTTATCAACAAAAGCAACTACACATGACATAACTATCGTGATTATGCTTGAGAAGCATAGTCGGTCAATCCTCAGGCTCGTGAAGGTCGAGCGCCTGCCTCTCGATCACGGTGTGGTTGAGGGATGAACCGGCGAGTCGGTGGGCATGTAACGCCCGGGGATCGCGGTCGAGGAGTGATCGTGGTGCAAAGAGAGCAGGACAAGGAGCGCTCTGGCGGTACTTGAGCGGAGGGTACATGAATGAACCGATTACACACCCGAATAGAGAGGATCTGGCAGCATATAGGTATGGGACTACTCACGGATTGAGGAGGTTTATATGAATTGATTTGTACTACCTATACCAACAAGATGCATCTTCTTTTCGGTAGCCTAAACGAAGAACCTCATGATTAAGCGTCTTGGCTGACCAATTACCAGGATGGTGACCTCTGGAAATTTCCCGAGGAAGTGTGCGCAGTGAGGACAAAGCACGCCGAAAGACCGTGTTGGTTTGTGGGACGATCGTCAATCCATAAAGCGGCGAGGGGATGTTACAGTCCTGATGTCCGCGGTGCCGGTCTGCAAGCCAGTCTCAGATCTCTGAGGGTGGTTATGCGGGCCGGTCCATGTGAGTTTATACTGGCCGGGCGGACCACCACCCTATAGGCTAGTCCATTTATTAAATGGACCGGTCCGGTCCGGCCCGTTTAATGGTGGTCCGTCACGGACCGGCCTAAACGGACCGGACCGGTCCACATACCCACCACTAGTTGTCATTAGACATTAATGCAGCGGCATTCACCTCTCTGGAACAAGATCCATTTCTCCTGTGCGTGGAGAATGCTAGTGGAATGAGGCCTATAAGACCCAACCCAACCAAGACGTGCTTTCTTGCCCCAGCTTGATGCAGAGCCTGCCCACAAAAACCAGTTTTGTTATTTTAAATGATCAAGTTAGGCACTCCTAGTTGTTGTACACAACCCACAGGTGTGGCCCAACTTCTACAACATTTCCCGGTGACCAAAAAAAATAAGTAAAATATTTCTCTCACCATTTTTTTATTTTATACAAATTAATAACATATAAATTTGTAATAAGTCAATATGTTTTACAACTAACGTAGTAATACCATAATACAATAATAATCAATATAATAATATCAATTATTATTAATAATACTATATTAGTGATTAATCATGTACGAAATTGGTATTATATTTTGGAATAATTAATGACTATTGTCATTTTCTATTTTTTTTATTGTCTCTCTTATTTTTTAATATTTTCATTGATGCCCTTAATTAAAAGTTGTCTTAAATTCTTATATATATATATATATATATTAACCAAGATATTAGCGGATAGGAAATGGGGATGGAAATTGAACACTCGATCTCCTGTAACTCATTGAGATATGCAGAAGCCTATCACTAGAGTATAGACTCACATGCTAATTTCTTATATATTGCAATTATATCATATTTCAAATCATATTTTGTAATTATACTAGCTAATAATAAATATTGAAATTGTATTCCTTATATATTCTTAAGAATTTTTTATTTTTTTCAATTTTTGAGACACAACAATATTTAAAACTATACTGGAATAGAAATATGAAGCTAGATACCTCAACCCAGACCCGAAAAGCTCCAAAACAAGGCTAGTGATCGAGCATGTGATGGCCAAGTCCTCCTTAAAGATTCATCCCTGATTTAGTTGAGAATATCTCATAAATCATGCACATGATCTCTCTATATCTCTCACTATCTCCTCATATCTTTTATACTGGAGTATATCTCCTATTGATATAAAAATATCTAACACAAACTAAATCGTAAGAATATCTCCCTCACTCAGGAAAAATTATCTATAGATTTAGCATGAGATAACCTCTCACTATATAAGAGGGCTAACGCCCTCAGGTATAACACCTAATTTTATCACTCTCACATATTTTATCACTCTCTACCTCATCTATTCATTAACTTGAGTGTTAGAATATCTTTACAGGTACTCTACCCTCGATTTTTATGGACGTTGGGGTTATTGCATCTTTACCCCCACTTCTAGGTAAGAATAAAATATCAACTCATCACCAAAAAAAAAACTCTTAATTTAAACACAATAATTAACTTGAATTCGAAAATGTAATACAGTAAAATTTAAATAACTTATCAAGGTTGATTAAACAACAATATAACACTCTTATGCTTGTGAAAAACAATATACCAAGTTAAAAATTTATTATGACGTAATTATATTCCATCAAAATGGATAATTCACCGAAGTCCTCAAGAAATATTTGCTACTATACATATCAACACAAAATATATAAAAAAAAAAAATGATAACGAAAAGCTTAATTTAGTTAATTAAAAGACATAATAAATAACCTCACGTAAGTGCACCTTAATGAAGCCAATTTCAAGGCACTAATATGAAAGAGCACATAAATCCACCATACTAAACCAACCATAGTTACGCCAAATGGGTGAATAGAAAACTAAAATAACAATCATTAGATATAACTAGTCTAACGCAACTTTTTATGAGTGATAGTAGCCGATCTCTATATTTTGATGTAACTAAAAATGTCAATAATTGTGGATTGCCAAATGAAAACCAGACTCAAGTTTGATTAAAAGCTATAAATAATTAATGTGTAATCTATATATTGTCAAACTAAACAACGGCGGATCCATGCTTTCATGGTTGAAAATTTCTTAAATAGGAACTTTAAACCTTGGGCGTGCAAATTGTATAACGTGTAGAATTGTACTATCACATAGCTTATCACATGTCAAATATTGATTTACATGTTTAAGGTAGAACTTTTGGCTACAATAGCTTATCAAAGGCGGTAAATAATAAATGAGATTGATTTTTGGTACACTAAATGAGATTAACTTTAAAACACTATTAGTGCAAAAATCTTATATTATCATCTAAATATATATTTTTATAAGTAATAATTTCCTGATAGTAGGTGATTGAGTCAAATTCTATATTTTATGTAATAATATATAATTAAATATACGTGTAAAATTGTTTTAGATTGAGAATGTATCAAATATCAGAGCGAACCTAATTTTAGCTCCCATGGTCGCAGCCTAGTATAGTAAAAATATCCCAATCACTTTGTGCAACAAAGAAACACGTACGCGGAAAAATCGTAAGATACCTGTAAATTGAGAGATAACTCGTCGATAAGAACTTTGGCATATTGCTCAGGGCTATAGATGCGGCTCGTCGGGAAGAACTCGGGAAGGAAGAAATTGTTTATGTAATCATTGCCGCCTATGTTCTCGTAATACAAACACTTGCTAAGGTACTGCATGGCATTGTCATAACCTCCAAGTCTAATAGCTATTTCGGAAAATATGAATCTGTGATTGGTTAACTGTGATCCCAAGCTGATTACAGCACCCTGCATTATGCAACACTAATTAAGTGGCATGCTTGAGCGTTGAAACAAAAATTACTCCATAATAAATCAGAAATAAATTGAAAAAAATATATATGACCCAGTAAATTAAACAAAAGGAAAAGAAAAGTATTTGATTGATGAAAAAGTCTTCTATATTCTAGGAGTAAGTCATTTCTCTTATTATGATCTATTAATTGCTTCGCACATCGATCCTACAAGTCACCTTTGTTTTCTCAACCATTTATTCATGTAAGCTATTTTTATTTCTTTAGCTAGTACTCTTTCCATTTATTTGCTCAGATACATTAATTTTCTAATATATTAATTTGTATCAATTTTTCAAGATGACTATTAATGAGGAATGAAGTGAGTATAAATTAAGCTCATGGCAAGCAATCAATAAAATAAAATCATTTGCATGCCGGTCTCATGGCGAATTCCAGCTGCACCACATGCATAGTTCACGCCATTAAGAATGTCATGAGCACTAGTTTCTGCAAAGGGTGGGATGAAATCCTCAAATCCCAGAAGTTTGGCTGCATTAATTGTAAAACGTTAGTCTAGAACTCTAGCTGGACAAATTAAAAGTGTGAAGTAAGATAAAAAATCATAATAATAATAATAAAGAATTGGTGAGCTAGCTTTATAGCAACGATCGAAAGACCAAATGATGAGTGAACAGAAAAATCATGCAACCCAACTGACAAATTAATTGACCCCCCAAATTTCTAAATGAGACACATATATAAAGTGGTCTTTAAAAGGTGTAGATAAGTGTTATTACAGATAATGTCAATTGCAGTTGGTCCGTTGGTAAATCTTCCAGCTGGGTAGCCCGTTGGGAAATCGATGCCATATGGTTTGTAATTAGATTTTGCGGCGGTCGAAAGATAGTTGTTGTTTCCACTATCGGATAAAGAGTCACCAAATATGAACAGGCAAGGTACTTGGGGTTCCCCATGGACACTACAATGACGTTGCATGTGGTTTATGTTTAAAGCCAAGACAAGTAGAGGCAGAACCAGCCATGTCTTGGAAACCATCTCTAAGCAGAGACACTAACGATGAGTACGCAAAAGGTTGAGGAATATATATATACAGCAAATAAGGAGTGGGCGTGAGACATAAGATTTATATTTAGAAGGTGTATACATATATGTAGAAAAGTATTTTCCTAAAGTAGAAAAAGTGTAAAAAGTATAAAAACTTTGATATTGTACTTATTAAAATGCTTAGGATATTATGCAAAATAATCACTGAATATATTATGAACTATTTTAGAATATTTTTTAGACATATTTCATGAAGTCCACTTTATTTTAATATTATTTTCCTTTTAAGCATGTTTGGTGAATTGAAAGAGCTTGATCTGCTTGTAAATTTGTTTGCCCTATTTTAATCTCCAAAGCAAACATAGCCTTAGTGTTATTTTTTACATGGTCAAAAGTTAATACGATGTTCGCTTGAAGAGAAATATATTAAATTGTCTGCAAAATATTTCATTTTATTGATGTTGTATGTTTAAATAGTTATAAAATATTTACCAACAACATGCTGGTTTGAGTGGAAAAAGCTCAGCTTTGTTAAATACGAGGATCTCGATTTTGATAATAGGATTTATATGTAAAAAAAATAAATTTTAAGATGGTCCCTGCTTAGATATTTATGAGTAAAAAAGTATTATAGATTATTGGATAAATTTTTAATTACAATTTTTCATATTTTTCGGACTTTATTTTCTTTTTATTTAACTAATATTAACTGAAAGTGTGATACTTCTTCTTCCTTGCCTAAACTCATTAATTTCAGCCAGAAGAAAGACAGAGATGACGGGTTTGGCAAGTTAACATACTTTATTTAGTAAACACGAAGGCCGAGGGAAGATAGCATTCATTTCAATTTGGCACCAAGATACAAAAGATGATGTGATGTTGTTTTTCTTTTCAGCATTAGTTAAGAATAATGGATCAGATAATTACCATGTAAGCTTTGACAGTTTCTTTTCGTTGGCAAACGATATCGTCTGTCAATAATCACGAATCAATTATGGAATTCTATCATCAACTGACAAATCAAAGAAGTCTCCTAAACTAATAAATAATCATTTTAGTACGCTGTTGTAGTTCTTTAAGTATAGGTTATAAATTGCAAGATATGGAGCAACAAAGGGATGATGAGCTTCGTTCTGTCTTAGTTGAAAATTAATTTGCCAAAAAAGCTCAGTACTGGATGAAGTATCAAGCTGATAAGAATAGGAAAGATGTCAACTGACCAGTTTCAGGTGAAAGGGTAAAAGCACAGCAATATATATAAGCAAAAGTTTTTGGTATTGAGGAATAAGAACCATAAACTAGCTATCAAGGAGCTACTTTGGGCCTTTTCCTATATTATTGTTGAAAAAAATCAATTCAGTAGCATACAAGTTATAGTTAACTTCCTCCAACTGCCAAAAGCTACCCAATTTTTCATGTCTCGCAATTAAAAATCTTCAGAGGTGATGCAACAGGACAATTCCCCCCTTTTCCCTTCACATCAACTGAAACAAGTTTTCAATATATACTTGAATCTAGAACCATCAATCAAGGGGAGCTCAAAGATTCCACTACAATGGCAATTGGATTACCTCATGCAAAAGCAACTCTGGGAAGTTCCTTCCAACTCACAAGACTCACAGTTGTTTCATTATATTGAATTGTTCCATTTATCCCAGTATAGAATACTCTCTATCTACTTGATTTTTTAGTTGACAAATTAAACTGAATTCATCTCCATTATTCTTACTTATTGTCCAATTGAAATTCATTTCATGACATATATTCCTTTCATCATTTAATTAAATTCAGTAGCAGATTATAAAAGTATTACATTTTATTTATTACATGTCCAACCACATGACTAATTATTTCAGCTTAATCGAATCAATGCATATATGATAGGTTGGAGTTATTAAGGGACACAACTGGCTATTATGACGTGAAGTGATGATTAGGCCTGAATAAGGTGTTTGATATCCATTGGGTAAGTGAAGGCTGGATTAGAACTACTATTATATGATTCCGCAGCAGTGATTTGGTTGAGAGCCTGTGTGGGATGGATTTCATCATAAAATATGTAGTCCTTCCTGTTTTGGCATGGCGTTTCATCTGGAACACACTGCCCATCTGACCTAGATGGGCAGCAGCTAACATTCGTAACTGTGAAACCTGAAATACATACATGCATAAAGTCATAATTAAGGCCATAGCGGTTGTATTAAAAAGTAATAAAAGTAAACTTTTCCGTGTTATTTGTATAGCAAAAGTACAAACTTTTTGTGGATATATATCTCAAAGAGAGAAAAGAAAAAAAAAATACTTTAGCTCAACCTACCATTAATAATATAATATTTTTACCTCTTACTCTTGTATTAATTACACGGTCCTAACTCTAAATGAGGCATTAAATTGTTTCAAATAACTTTTCAAACTAGGCAAGTGAAATGAATTAAGCATATATAAGAAAACCACAATGTTTACCAAGTGACTGGCTAAGTGGGGTCCCAGCGGTACTGTTTATAAAGACGAATTTGGAATCGGCAGAGGGCTTGTTATTGAATTGATCAACTAGAGTTTTGAGGTTGCCATTAAACATGAATGCGGCGGCATTCTCGTCTTCAACACAAGTTCCATTTGTCCCTCGTGTGGAGATAGATAGTGGAGTGCAGCCTATATAACCCAACCCAACCAATACGTACATTCTTGCCCCAACTTGATGCAGAGCCTGCCCACAAAAGCCACTTCTGTTATTCTAAATGATCCAGCTCGCTTGAACAAAAACAAAATGTGATCCAGGTAATTTACCCAAAAAAACAGGGTATGGCCTAACTAAAATATTTCTATCACAGTACTTTTTTTTATATATACGGATTAATAACTAAATTTATAACTAGTCAATATATTTTATACAACTAGCATAATAATGTCATAGTACTTTAGTTGTCAATATAATCATATTCATTACTAAATACTAGCAAATTATTAATAAACTTTAAAATTAATCAAGCATGAAATCAGCGTAATATTTTGGTGTAATTTAGAAAGTGATCAAATTGTTCATGGCCAAATGAAAACCGAACTTGTGTTTGGTTCAACGCTATAAATAATTAATATAAGTTATAGTCAAAGTAAACAGAAGTGCATCCTTGCTTTCTAGGTGCATTTTTACTTTAGGCGTGCAAATTACGTGTGCAAGATTGTAATAATAGGGGAAAAAAAATCTTAGTATAACTCAAAAATACTAGTAACTTAACACGCATCAAATATTTGTTTGCATGAACCTTCCACCAATAGCTTCTCGAAGGAGATAAATAATAAATAAATTTACGCATACACTTTGGTTAATACGTGAAAATTTAATCAAAGCGAACCTATTTTAAACTCTTAATCCAGCCTACCAATATTAAAAAACCCGTCCTAAAAATTAGAATTACAAAAAAAATGATATGATCAAAATGATGTATACGTATCCTTTCCTTTTTGAGTTTGGGTTACGTACGTCATTCGCTCGTGACATTAGTATTGATTTACGTATAGACATACAAAGAAATCGAAATCAGCCATATGTCACTAATATAAATGCTGTAACTTCAATTGATGTATGCTACTACTATAGTAAGTAGTTTATATCCCAATCATTTTGTGAGACAAAGTGAGAAACACCAGAAAAACCATAAGATACCTGTAAAGTGCGAGATAACTCATCAATAAGAACTTTGGCATACTGCTGAGGGCTATAGATGTGGCTTGTCGGGTAGAACTGGGGAAGGAAGTAATTGTTTATGTAATCATTGCTGCCTATATTCACGTAATACAAACACTTGCTAAGGTATTCTTTGGCTTTGTCATCACCTCCAAGTCTGATAGCTATTTGGGAAAATATGGATCTGTGATTGGTTAACTGTGATGCCAAGCTGATTACAGCACCCTGCATAAGTGGCATGCTTCAGCGGTGAAACATGAATTACTCTATGTATGGATAAACCAAAAACAAATTGAAGAAAAATGTGATCGAAGGAAAAAAAGAAAGTATTTGATTTGAACCATTTTTGTGCCGGACTCGGCGCGAATTCCAGCTGTACCCGATGCATAGTTCACGCCTTTGAGAATGTCTTGACCACTAGTATTTGCAAATGGTGGGGTGAAATTCGTAAATCCCAGAAGTTTGGCTGCAATATTATTAATGGGAAAACTCTAGTCTAGCACTTTCTTAGCTGAACAAAAAAAGTAGTACATGATGTATATGAGGGAACTGCTAGAAAAGCACACCTAATTAAAATATTATTATTTTAATATAAAAAAATAGGTGTTTGTAGGCACCCAACCTAATCTAAAAAGTGAAAAGTCAAAACTTTTATTTTAAATAAGGACCATATAAAATTTAAGAATAATAAATTAGGTGTTCATACAATATTTAAGATATGAGTGATCAAAAAAATATTTTTCTTTAATGGGCTCAAGTTTAAAATTTCAAAAACCAATAAAGTTGACGTGCTTTTTTGTTCCTGGCTGATCCAAAAAATGACTTGCAAGAAATATCTATCCCAATTCAAAAATTTGACATCCAAAATTCTACATGAGACCCAACTTTAAAATATTTAACTACATCTTTAAAGAAAAAAACGAGATTGGTCTTAGAACAAAGGAGCAATACTTTTTTACCATATATATTAGACACTATTTAGACGTTTGGGAATCGGAATATGCATAACTAAATATTACATTTCTAGTGAATGCAGTAATGAGATGATTAATAATATATGATAAATCCTTACAGAATCGATTAGTAACAACTAAAGTCTCCCGTTATGTAACCCAAAAAAAAAATAAAAAGTCTCCCGTTAGGCCATTATTAACACAGATATATTAGTTTTCATTTTATTTTTTTTTTGCACAAGCAAAATCACTAGTAACGTAATTGAAATTGTAGACACAAAGACAGTTCGTGTACAAAAATTATGTTTCTTTTGTCATGAAAATTATGTTCAAATTAAATAAAGATATTAGCAAAAGTGCAGAGAAATGTTACAGATTATGTCAATTGCAGTTAGTCCGTTGGTATATCTTCCAGTTGGGCGGCCTGTTGGGAAGTCGATGCCGTATGGTTTGTAATTAGATTTTGCAGAGGTTGGGAGATTGTTGTTGTTTCCACTATCAGACAAAGAGTCCCCAAATATAAAAAGGCATGGCACTTGAGGTTCCCCATCAACATGAACGTAGTTTAAAGCCAAGAGAAGAAGAAGAAGAGGCTGAACCAGCTGTGTCTTGGAAACCATCTCCAAGCATAGACACTATGGTGATGAGGAGGCAAAAGGTTGGGCTTATGATCCACGAAGTATATAAGGAGTACGTTGTCCTCGGGGCATAATATCATGGAAACGATGTTCATATATATATAGAAAAATGTTATCTCCACATTGTTTTTGTTATATTGTTTTATATTCCTTTCATTTTAGATTTTAAAAAAATTAATGTTTTGATTTAAAAATAGTGCAAAAAAGTTTTACATTGTTATTCAATTATATACTTTACTTGTAAAACTTTTAAGATAGTGGGATAGTTGAATTAAATATTTTTAATTTATTAATGTGATAATATATAATTAATTATTTCTATAAACAAAATTTATACTAACAGTGCATATGAAGTAAATTCTAATAAAAATAACAAAACACATTTTGATATACATTTTCACTTCTTTTATATACCAGTGTAACTTTAAACAAAGTTATACTATTTATAACTTTTAATAAAATAACTTTTTTGTTGATCCAAGAAATATAAATTTATAATTATCTATCATAAAGAGTATCTGTGTCAAATTTCATAAAAATTAAATATCAATAGCAATGCAATCATATAGCTTTTATTTTTTTTCATTTTAAATATATATATATATATATATATTACATTGATTTTGATATATATAAAAACTATGCCAAATAATTTTTGATTAATTTGAAATTTTTCAAAATTGATTTATATGATGTGAGCTTCTATTCCAATGATAAGTTTCATAAAAATTTACATCAATAAAAAGTTATTTAATGGTGTAATATTTTTTTAAAGTTACACTAGTATAACTTGATTATATATATAGGGGGGAGAGAGAAGGGGGAATGATGGACTTTTTGGCCAGATTAGAGGAATTGAATTATTTAAATCGTTAGAATATTATGTCTTAAAATATTATAAACATGTATTGATGGTGTAAGAAAGGTTATGCTCTTTCATTAAATCATTGTCACATCAGTAAATATGATTGATTTTCGTATATTTACTACTTGAAAAGTCACATAGATAAAATAACTTGATTATTAGTATATCAAAATTGATATTACCAATATCCTAATAATAGAAAGTTTTTTATTGATAAATAATAGTTTGTTTGGTTTAAAAGAACAGTATTTATTTTTGGTTTTTATATTGTTTTCTGTTTTCAATATGTTATGAAGTAGACAATAAAATTTTATTTCCAACTCTAATTTCATATGGTTACTATTTTCTTCAAAAAAAATCTTGAAAAATAGAAATAAAATTGAAAACAAAAAAATACAAATAATAAATGAAAATACAAGTAAAAAATTTCGGTATATTGAATATATCAAAAACTTTAAAAACTTTTTGATTCTTTAATTAATGCCATTATGACATCCCTTGACTAAATTCTTTTCTTTTTAATAGGTGCTATTTGCTAGCGTTTACAACCAATAAGATGTTAGTTTGAAGAGAAGTGTTAAAATATTTGTAAGATAATTCATTTCATCTTTATTGTATATATTCAAATATTATAAAGTATTTTAGATGATTTTTTAAAAATAATTTTCATTTTTTCATTTCTTATGATTTTATTTAATTAGCTATTCTTCTTCCTTGCCTAATCTCTGTAATTTAATTTCAACTAGAGTACAGACAGAGCCGGCTCGTTTGGCCTACATTGATTTCGATTTGTTCTGATGAACACGAAATCTGATAGTAAAGATGCGGTTGTCTCTCTCTTCTTTCCATTTTGGCATTATAGTTAAGAAGTGAACGCTAAGACGCATGGAAAGCTTTGTCAGGTGTGGATCTTGTCCCGTTGAGAAGACTCTGGAAATTGTGAGGAGTGATGGGACTAGATATAATGTTGGATCGTACACCAATGAGAAAATTGTGGAAAGTGTTGGAACTCCACAGATAACAAAACTGTTGCTTCCCACCGTTTATAAAATAAAATATCTGTTTTTTTTTTTTTTTTGACAAAGTCATCTTCTAAAATATTTATCAATTTCATATTTTAGTAAAGTAGTTTTATATTTCAATAGTATCTCTAGGAAATTAATAACTATTAATATAATCTTTCATTTTCAACTATTTAATATACTTTACAATTAACGACTATTAAAATATATTAGTAATATATTATCATTTTGTATAGAAATATTTTATTAACATATAATTTATCACCATTTTTAATATTCAAATCTATCTGAATTTAATAAATATTTTACAAGGAAAGAAGTAACTAAATGAAGAAAATTCCTGCATGCGCGTGCAATAGTAGTACGCAGATGAAGAGAACGTCTTACGTACACTTTAAGGCCAATGGTGGATATATTCAAAGTTTTAGAAACTAGACCGGACATCGAATCAATCTGAGTAAAGATTCAAAGCTTCAATGTTTTAATTAGAGTACATATATAAAGTGGTTTAATCAGAGTAAATATATAAAAATTATTTATATATTTTAATCTTTTAGAATTTTATTTAATATATTAGTTTAATTTATGTATTATAAATATCAAATACAAACATTTTTATTCTATATATTTCTCTTACAAAAACTAACATAACACAATAAAGGAGAGAAAAATGAAAAGTATACAAAGTCCAAGGTTAAAAATTAGAATGAGACAAAAAGTATAATGGTGAGGCCTTGAAATCTAAAAGGCATGCATCTCATTGGTTAAGACATTTGCTAAGAGATAAGGTTGTTTTCTCCTCTTAGATCAAATGCCCATTAGTCACATATGAACGATGCACCTAGAGCAATAAAAAAGGGCGATCATTAAAAAGAGGACATCTCCACCTACATTCGTGAGAAGCAGGCATGGAGCAGCACTTGTAGGCAAGCTCGAGTGAGGCGATGGTAACCAAGCGAGGTGCAGTGCAGCAACAAATGTAGAAGACGTGATGAGTGACTTTGTTGCAATCTTCTTTTCTCTCTTTAGCTACAACCCAATACAAAACAACCAGAGGCCCTCCCTTTTGTATTTCTATGTTGAATCTTGCTAGCTTCGTTTTGCTCTGCTTCACTGCCTAGCTGTTTGTCTCTTGAGAGAAAAGAAAAATTGTAGCACTGCTTAAGCATTCTGACCAGTCCGATTTGCCAGTTTTGTTTTGTTTTCAGCCAATTTAGACGGTTCTTTAACGGATTTTGAGAGGCTGGTTTTTATGGGCCACCCGAACTAAATACAAGGTTAATTCCCCATTCAACTAGTTGGACCGACTGATCCAGTCTAATTTTTCGAACATTGGATATACTAAGAATTTTTCCGTTGAATATGGATATGGATCGGAAATGTTGAATTTCAGTACTTGGTGTGCAATTTTTTTTTCAAATAAAAATACCTAGTATTCTAAAAAATGGCCGATATCAACTAAATACATAGTTCATTCTCGAAGATATTAAATAAGTTTTTTGAAATTTCAATTTGCATACCGAACATGCCCAAATGTAACATAGGACGGGTGCAAATTAAAGCTATTAAAAGTGGACCAGTAATATTCCAAAAAATTAGCATTTGTATGAAAGAAACCCCCTCTCTTAATTCAGAGTTTATATGATGTTATAGCATTTCTGAACAAAATATTCATATGAAAGAAACCCCTATTAAAAAGAAAATCTATTGAATAATATGATCTTATACTTAAATTAGGGGTACAAAGGAGACCGATTGAACTGAATCAGACTAAACTCGCATTTAGTTTGTTCTTTAATCAAATCATTTCTTTCAGCTTAGTAATGACTTTATTAAAGATTGAGTCAAACCAACTTTAACATAACATATGAATATGAATGTTTTTATATTTTATATAGTAAAATTATAAAAAAAATTAAAAGTGAAGAAACAGATTTAAAAAAATATTTTATAATATATATTTTAAAATAAATTTTCTCAATGTAAATATAACTTTAAGATATATTAAAATATACAAGTAAATAATTACTTTGATCCTAACATTTTTAATTTAACATGAATTTAGTCTTATATTTTTAATTTTGACATTAATTTAGTCATTTTGTTTGATCTTCACTTTGATAACATAATTTGCTTTAGTGGAACAAAACTTAATTATTGTTATTGTATCCAAACAAAATCAAAGAGCTCCCTTAGAGTAAATTATCATTGTAGAGCACTGGTTTCGGCACTATTTCAATAAAAAGATATAATATGTGCTGTGGTAATATTTAAAAGTTATAAATTATTAGATTAGAAAAAAATACAGTTGAATTGTATATAATATATTTTATTTTAATTTTCATTTCTCTATCTTTTAATCGTATAGAATTAAAATATTAAAAATAATAAAAAGTAATTTAAGGAAAAAAAAGCCAAACTTTCCTAACTTTTTCCCTGTCTCCATCTCAATAAGCAATCATCTCTAGTGCCATGTTTCCGTAGCGAACGTCATCCTTTATCCCGTAATTCCTTAAAATATGCAACAAACTCAAACTTGTTTCATTTTATATATGATATATCCTCTCCTGTCGATAGCCTCACTCTCTTACAAACTTCTCGCACCGTTTCTTATATAAATAATAAAATGATCTGAGAACTCACTCATTCTAAGCCCACATCACTGTCCCTCCTTCATTCAATTTTTCCAAGGTCCATCAATCAGCAACATACCACGCGCCATCAAAGACAGCCACACTCACGCAAGCAGCCACGATCTTCACCATTGGACATCACATTAGTGCATGAACCACAGAGTTAGTAAAACGGCTGTACATGTGTCTTCTAGAATTTTCATGAGATATGCTTCCAAAGTTATATTTTATTTCTATGAAAAAAATTATATTACATTTTAAATTAATAATTGTGTTAATTATCTTAAAAACAAGCTCACCATATACATAAGTTTAATGCTTCAATATGTCTTGGGCTTTTGGGTCAATTGTTAGGTTAAAACAAATCTGGTCTTGCTAAATTTTGTGTGTTTTTGTTTGTTTTTTTCAGACAAAAACTATATCATGCGAGCTTGCTAGAACGACTTCCAAACCAAGGTCTGATAATGAGACATGAAAAAGAGAAATGTTAAATCCTTCTAAAACTACTCTTGATTTATAATCTCATTTACATTTATTAAATAATTTATGAATATTATGTAAATTATAACTCATGTTATCGTCAGTAAAATTTTGACTCAGAAAATTTGTTAGATTAGTTATTAAAATATACCTATACTCACGAAAAAAAAATTTAGAAATTATAAGAGACTAAGTAAAAAAGGATCAGAGAGACCAACCTTTATTACTTTACTTTCATCGCATGTTCGGATCTTTTATGTTTTTACAAACTAACTAAATTACTAAGACAGAACAAATTTTTGTACATTTACTATATCCATTTTTATAACAGGTCTCCCACTTTTGGTGTTTAAATAACTTCTTTTTTCTTTTTGTCAGATTTAAATAACTTCTTTATGATTTTATTTTCAATATTATACTCTTTATGCTATTTAGTAGGCATACCCAGGACCACCGAAACCCGACAATTTGGGGGATATTGCGCCAAACCCATCTGCAGGGCCAGGAAACGACATTCGGAAAATTGAGAGGCCCGATACAAAAGCCCACTGTTACAGCAGGAACAAACAGAACAAAAAAACAAATACTCTTCGACCAAATCAAAAACCAAGAAAAAAACTTTTCTTTCATTACCAAGAAAACGTTAATTTTTTTTTTTGTTAATATTAAGAATTTAATTTCTATGTCTTGTCTATGTAATGCGGCTTTACACTATCAACCAATAAAAAGAAAACAAAGTGTCAAATTTATGGTTTTCATATTTGCTTTTGCCGAATGATTAAGTTTAAGGATTGGTTAATTTAAACTAGGTGGTTAAGTTTTTGACGATGTTCCCATTTTAAAGTTATTGGTATTCTTTATTGCAACGAGCATTGTGGAGATATCAAAGAGGGACTAGGCACTATTGCCGTTTTCTTAATACAATTGGATTTTTTTTGTGAACTAGACATCACTACTACTACATTCATCCTACATTGTTCATTTGATTACATTGTATATTTTCATTTCAGTTGTATTACACTTTCATCCAAAACTAGCATATGAAAAGTACATATCTTTCGAGTTGCAAGAGTGTTGGAGGGTATAATTGTAATTAAAAATTAATTAGAGCTAGTTTAATTTGTTAAATATTAGTTAGAAGTTTGTTATGCTACTTAGTTTATATAATGTATAGTCTATTGTATTACCTAACATTTTCATCATTAATAAAATTTTTCTTTCACTATTCTCTCAATTATTATTTTCTGTTCTCTAATCGCAATGAGATTCAACACTAACCTGATGAACCAAATTTTTATATGTCCTGTTACAACTATTGTGACTTTGTGAGACTAAGTTATTGTTAATATTTAATATCTTTATATTTATTGATGTATAAGTTAAAATAAATCAAATTTAATAGTAAACCAAAAGATATAATATTAAAATATGCATATTTTTCATTAAATATTTCCATTTTCTTGTGTCTTCATTTTAGTTTATAATTCTGAAACCAAATAGTAATTTCTTCTGAATCTATTCACTAGGATGAAAATTCTATTAGCCAGTAAGTAGTACCCATGCGCTATCAATATTCAAATCTTACCACAATTAATGGAAAATTAGACTTGGATAATTGGATTTTTGAACACTTAAGCATCCAAATATAAATACGAAAAAGAGAAACAGAAAAGTTAAGGCCCCTCTCTCTTGCATGCCTTGAAAATTTAAAAGAAAACACATTAAACAACATAATAATTTGACGCATCTTATTATAGCCACTACTAGACCCTCTTCAGATCTGAGCTAAGCGACTGATATCAAAGGGGTAAGCATCGGATGCAGTTTGAGCACTGTAAGCCCTCCTACCAATAGCAGTGTTGCCAGCATCTGTTAGATGAAAAGCATCCCAAAACAAGAATTCCCCCCTGTTCCCACAAGGAGGTTGCCCGGGCAGACATGTAATTAGACCATTGTTCCTACCTACCCCACAGCACCCAACATTTGTAACTCTCAAACCTGAAAAATTGAAGATCATATATATGGGAACACGTATAATCAATGAGCATAAAATTTGACTCTGTATATACTATAAAGTGGCAAATTAATATGACCATAGGAAAGGCTGTAGACAGAAAATAAGTACCATAGGTTGAAGGGTTGTTTAGAATGTCTTGAAGGACACCAAAAGTGTTTAAGTAGATGAACTTTGCATCAGGTAGCTGGTTGTTGAGTTGATCAACTAGAGACACCAATCCGTTGTTGAATAATTGGATTGCAGAATTGATTCTTGTGTCACATGTTCTACCATCTGGGCTATTCCGGGACAATTCATAAGGGGTGCAACCTACCTGACCAACTCCAAATAACGCCAGTTTCCTTGCTCCATAGTTATACAGAATCTGAATCACGGACACAACGATTAAAGCTTTTAATTGCTTTGTGAATTTTGTATTTGGGCTTCTAATTAAGCATCACAGCTTCAAAGCATAATCATTTTGATTTGTTTCTTTCTTCTTTGGGACTTTGTAATTAAAAATTGGCTAGCTGAAGTTTTAATTCGGATATCATGAAAGCTAAATTAGACACGGTGAAAATGACGAAAGGGAAAAATGCAGAGTATTAGGGACAAACCCTGAGTTGCTGAGCATATCCTTGGATTAGAACATCAGCAAACTGCTGTGGTGTGAATTGCCTGCTGCTGGTATAGAATAGAGGCATGAAATAGTTGTTAAGGTAATCATTACTACCCATTCCAATTGAATAAATGCACTTGCTCAGGTAATTTGCAGTGGTGTTCGCATCCCCTATTAAATTCACCAACTGGGACACTGTCCTTTGGTAATTTTGCACTTGCGCACTAAAAGTAATACGCCCTCCCTACAAGGTCATTAATATAAAAACAAATTAACAATTTTAGAAAATAACTAATGGGGTTAGTTGTTAACAAATGAAGAAAAATAATGTTACATGTCATAGAGGTAATTATAAATGGAAAAAAAAAAAAAGAAGTATACCAGCTGCCTTCCAGTTTCCTCTCTGACCCCAGCAGCTGCTGATGCATAATTGACTCCTTTAAGTATGTCCTGACCTCTAGCTGTTGCATAGGAAGGTATGTAACTGTCGAACCCCAAAAGCTCAGCTGTTAAATTTCAAAGGAAAATTGAAGTTAGAATATAATTAAGAGCAAAATATTTCATGTCCTCGCCTAGTTGTCATATTTGAACGTATCCGTACAACACAACCTTTAACAAATTTTTATAGGAAAGTATTTTTTTTTAATTTTAAATTATTTAATTTGTCTTTCTTCAACACATCTCATACGAGTGTATAAGCAGGTGGGTCGATGTGATAGGTGCAGAAGGAATTTCGATTCCCACGTAATATAATGCCATTAAATAATAAAATTTTTATGTACCATAATAGCTTAAAGACTTTCTTCTCCTTTCAAAAAAAGAAAAAGAAAAAAGGACTACCATATTGCCTTAAACTGCAGGTTCAATGCCGGCCAACAAGCACATGTGCTTCGAATTGAATTTAGGGGATAGCTCAAAATGCAGTGTTCTTGTTTTCTTTTGTTAACAGACTTCTGCATGTTTCCTTTTTTTTATAAGATTGAGTAATGATATTGTCACATTCAAAAAGTGAGTGTCTATTTATATATTCATTTTATAATTATTAAATGTGATGAATATTAAAGATAAATAAAAATTAATATCATATTCAATAATTATAAAATAAATATCTGAACAGATATTTAATTTTTGGATATTAAAATTCCATCACCTATAACAAAACGTGCTTCTTAGTTCTTACAGCCTTGCTTTAACGGGCAAGATTCGTTGTCGGCCATCAAAGGTAATCTCCGACTCATACACAGTAGAAAAAAACATGGATGCATGCATGTATAGGTTGCATTTAATTTACATGTACCTATCTGATTGATTCAAAAAGGAGAGAATAATAGAGACAAAAATATATGTTTAATGTGTGCCATGTAATTTAAAGACGTCAAATCATACGCGGTTGGATACAGGTTGGGGAGCGGATTATAGTTATGATTATTTTTATATCGTTATCAACAATAATTATGATGTCTACGGCAAGATACATGTGAGACTTGTTGAAGACCATAAGTGTACTGGCACAGACGTGTGATCTTGTGAAACGTATAATTGACTTATATTCCGGTAGCATGCAATTTTGAAAAGATTTTGAAACTTTTTTTATGTACAAGTGGAGGGAGATTGCAATTGAATGGAATAACATATTAAATATAAAATTATTTATATTTTTTTATTTTTTAATATAAATTTTTTTTAAAAATAATTTTATAATATTTATTAATAAAGAAGTAATGCTATTTTGAGATAAAAAAATGGCCGGTCATAAGCAGCATTCACTTTTTTTAAAGCCAAAATATTATTTTCCTCAATGAAGTGAGTTTAGAAACAAGCTCACCAATTACATCAACGGTAGTTCTCCCGTTGGAGAACCTTCCAGTTACGCCGGCAGGGAAGTCAATCCCATAAGGCGGGTAATTAGCTTTGGCCAAAGAGACAAGCAGGTTGTTGTTCCCATTATCCACCAAAGAGTCACCAAGAATGAAGTAGCATGGTACTTGTGGTGCAGCTTCAACTCCACAAAACAAACTCACAACCACCACCACTATTGTCACTATGTTATTCATAGTCCACTTCATAATGAGCTCCTCAGATGCCATTCAAGTAACAAATGGTGGCTATTACGTACCTTTGTATTGGAGAGTGAAGTGTGGAAGTCAGCTTAGGTAATTAGGAGATGTGTGTATGGGTGAGTACTGAGTGAATGAGGAGGAAAAAACTATATACATATATACATATAGTAGTAGTAGAAAGGAAGAGAAATGGGCCATGGTTTACAGCTTCTACTGATAGAGACTTTGTTAGGAGCATTAAGTTCACGCAGATATTTTATAATGTGAACTAAGGCCTTAGCAATGTAGTACTATGAACACTGATATTATTTGAGTGGGCAAGTCTAACCTATCATATTTAAGTACGCTTATAATTAAAATTTATCTTATTAAGTTCATTCAAGACATATTTACTTATGTATTGGTCCGCTAATTTAGCATGCCTAGGGACTAATTCTTAAAATTATGCACATGCAATAATTTTTCATCATTATTTGTCGTGAAGGAACCTTACCTCAAAATCGACAAAATAATAATGATTTAAATGTTGATCAGTTTAAAAAATCTTATAGGAGCTTCAACCAGTCCTTTTTTTGTACTTTGAAAATTACATTGATTATAATGAAGTTTGAATATAGAATCTCATACATACTAGAATTAGCCTAAAAATAATATATATTGATGTATAAATATGTAAATATCATTAATCATGTATTATAAAATATTTAAAATAAGTGAGTGTTTTTAAAACTTTTTTCTCACAATTATATATCCTTTTAAAAAGTTTAGAGAGTGTTTTTTTTTTTTTCATTATACTTTTGTCAAAATGAATAAGTGAGAAGAGTTGTTAGGTAAAAACGAAAATAAGGGATACTTTTGTAAAATAGATTTGAAATACTCTATATAACATGAAGCCTTATTCAGTATTTTTCTTTTAATTTTTTTTCTGAATTTAAAAACGGATACTTACTTGAAAATAAGATAACTAAATAAAAAGTGTTAAACAAAATATATGAAGAGTTCAAATATAAAGTATTGCCTAGATTAATAATTTCTTTTAACTCTTTGGATTATTATATAGAAAAATATATACTCAAGCCACACATTGTGTAATTAAATTCAGTCGTTTTATAGGTTTTCTAGAAATAAATGGTCTTTAAAAAAAGAAAAAAAATGAAACAACTGGATCGATTATTTGACTAGTTGCGTATTCAATCTTATATCGGACTAACCGATGACGCGATATTCATAACGATGCATTGCCACTACCACTAGGGATGTTCGCAATCGTTAGTGCATATCACATCGTCGCCATCATCATAACAATAATTGGGCAGGCAGTTGCAGTGAGTTATTGGCAAAAAAAGGAAAATCACTCTCGAGAAGACAGAGATCGAGGAATGTTCTAATTAAAATGGGAAAATAGTTATTGTGGTATGTTTGGATAACCACATTCATGACTTTTTCAACATTTTAAAAGCTAAAAGTCGTATTTTTAACTTGTTAAGGAGGAGTGTTAGTTAGCATTCAGTTAGAGTTCACTTAGCTTTCAGTTAGATTTCAACTAGAGTTAGCTTGCTGTAGTTGTTTCTGACTTCTGTAATATATAAATTTCCTTTGTACCAATTCGGAATATACAATAAATTCTCTTTACTTTTTATCTTATTTGACTTAATAGTTTTTTTTAAAGTTATTTTAATTATTTTTTGAAAATTTAAAATATTTAATTTTTTGGAGTGTGTTCATGAATTTAGCTTAGAAGATAAGGGTGATTATAGCCCAGCAACCGAGCCCAATGAAACTTATTAGAACAGTTTTGAGTTTTGAAATTTAATATGGAACACTTTAGGTTTAAAACATATTTTGGATTGGCTCGACTTGACTCCAAGTCAAATAATTATTTGGGAATATATTTTCTTTATAATAATTTGTGATAAATTACAAGATTTTATTTTCTTTATATTGATATGGTTTTTTTGAAGTATATATCATAAAATATCTCTTAAATTTAGTTTCATGCTTATAAAATTTCAGAACTTTACTTTGTATAATATTCACATCCTTATATGTTGTTTGAGTATAGAGTTAACCCAATTTAACCTGATCACTAGTCAAGTCATTATTTAATTGGGTTCAAGTTCAAAAGAATTTACCCGATTTAAAAATCGGACCAGGTTCGAGTTTAATCCAACGTGTCTCTTTTATATTCTTATTAGGAGAAATAGAAATTTTAACATGCTCAAGAGTTTTATATTTAGGAGGAAAAGGTGTTTGAGGATTTTTACTAGCTCCTCAAAAACCTCCAAAACGGCTTATTTTATAGTTCTCTCGAATTAGGAGGTTTTAAACTTGTTATAATTTAATTTACTATATTATCCCTACCAAAATATTAGAAAACCATTTTAATCAATTCATTCAAAATTCAACTTAATCTATTATTTCCCTCCTAATTTCACATCAATCTTCAAGAAAATTATTAGGGAGAACTAGCATTTTGGCCCCTGAAAGATTGTCATTAACAAAATACCTTTTAAAAGAAATTATAGTTGCCCGTAGTTCTTAAAAGATCCATCTTATTTGATAAATTTATTCAAAGATTAACTAACTACCATTTTTGTTAAGAGAAGTAATTATATTTTGTTTTATACTAAAGGTCGCATCGTAGAAACCACTACTCTAGTCTAAAAAAAAAGAATACATCTTTGAAAAAATTAACCCATTTTACATCAAGTTGACATTATAGAACAATCACTTTAACCCTTAAAAGATAATATATTTGACAAGATAATTCCTTAAAAAGTTATTTTTATTAGTCAAAATAGAGACCAATTAACATTTGAGTGAATTTGTCAAATGAAAATAGATTTTTAGAGAATCACGGATAAATATAATTTATTTTAAAAATTATTTTGTTAGTCGTGTGATCTTTCAGAGCAAAAATACTTGTTTTTCCAGATTATTATCCCCCTTTGAATCTCCTCAGGTTATCATTTTCCTCTCATTGTTTATTAATTATTGTGCCGTCAAAGAAAATGGAATTAATTAGAAAAACAAAATGATTGAATTAATGACTCTGTAATCAACGGAGACGCATCAACCTTTAATTCCGTTTCTATATCCTCCTATAACTCGATGTATTCATGACAAGCACCACGAACACAAATTAAGGTACATCACGAAGCATAACAACTTTTTGATTTGTTGCCTATAAAAACAAGCCATATTTTCGTGTTGATTATGCCTACTGATTTTGCATGTCGTAAGTTATAGTCTATTGCTTATATGGTGAATCCTGGAATAGAGTTGACCATACTGGCTATTTGAATTGAACTGGGACACATCAGCACAGGATTCATTCCCAGCTGTTCAGATTTTTTAAAAATGTACTATTATAATAAACCATATTAATTATATTAAATTAATAGTTTAATAAAGGATAAAATTATAAGACGCAGTTTCTCCATTTCTATTCTCTTTATTTATTTGAAATTCGTGAACAAAAGAGATTGAAACTCTCCGAACCACTTACATTCCTTTCCCTTCTATATATTTCTTTTCCTTCCTCTTAAAATTCATGAGCATACTGAAGAAACACTTCTTAACAAAGTTATCAAGTTCCTGAGTTAATTCATAAAGTCATTCGATTTTATGAGTTTAGATCCCAAAATTGAGCTGATTTGCATTCAAACTTGTTTTCTAGTAAACTCATGTAGGGTTGGGCAAACTCGCTCAAACTTGTGAGTTTACCATGATTTTGAGAGTTTACTCGTGACCCATTACAAACTCAAAAGGGCTTCGTATAGGGGCAGTAAAACGACGCCATTTTGATGCTCTCTTCCAAAATCACCTTAAGGCTTGACCTCAACCCCATTTCTGAAACCTGATTGAGCCTCCGCACATAGGAACGAACTTCGAACCCCTCATCACGCTGCCACCAAGTGTGTCACTAATCATCGCCATCGTTGTGCAATTTGTGTCGCCATTTGCACCTCCGTTCATTGTCCTTGTTCATCAACTTGCCGTCATTCTCGGTTTCGCATGGTTCACATGTGTTCGCTTGTTCACTATTCGTTGTGGTGCTCATGCCTTGTTCGTTGTCAGAGACTTGGCGTCGCTATTCCCTCCTCCTTGTTCGCACTGCTGCTTGTTCTCCCTAATTCATGTCGCTATTCGCATCGTGGTTTTCTTTGTTCTTCTACAATCAGTCATTTAGGTTTGGCTTTTCTTTGTTTCGGGTCCTGCTGGTATAGGTTCTATTGTTCTAGCTACTACAAATCTAGAAAATGAAACTAGAATATATGAAGTTGAAACTAATTTACTAATTCCGGCACTAATGTGATGGTTTGTGTCTAGTTTAACTATTTTATGTGAGTTTTCTTTAATTATGGGTGTGATGACAGTACTGGGCTGGTTGTATGCATTTTAGGATGACTAGATGAAAGTTATTCTTAGTTTATTTTAATTATGAGTGTGATTACATATTACTGATTGCTATAATGGACCTGACTATATGCATTTAGGATGAGTGTGATTGTGAGTTTATTCTTGTTTAGCATTTTAGGATGTGTCAAACCATTGGGTCAAGGACAAGGTCCTCAAACTCAAATGCAAAAGCTACCACCTCTCAAACAAAAAATGCTCCTTGAAGTAGATTTGATATTGGGTTTAGGGATGAGACTTATGGTGTTATAATGTACTAATGCATGCTTGATTTTGAAGTTGATGAACCATTTGAATTTTATTTTTTTAGTATATATTTTTTAAAAATTATTTTAATATCAGGTTAATTCATATGAGTTTATGAAAGTTCCACGATTTAACTTAAACTTTCGAATTTGATTAGCATGCTTCCCAAAACACTAAAACCAAATATTTTTGTTACTATATATATTTAAATATAAAATAGTTTATAAATAAGTTATTTTTTAAAAATTACCTTCAAATAAACAATGTATATGTTATTTACCTAAATGGACCCTTAATAGTAACTAAACTTAGGTTTGGTGCTTATTGTGAGAATTATGTCCTTGAACTCTCAAAAAGTTACTTCTTAAAAAATACTCTCTCCAATTTGAAATACTTGTTCAATTATAAATGCTCACATAGAATAACTTAATAATTGATAAAGCCTCAATCTTAGGAAAATTTAGATGCGTTTTACTATATCTTTACTATTTAATTATTATTCTCTTTCTTCTTTAAAGTCACTATTGATTTAGTGGGCAAGAGTTTAAGTAGAATACATGAGATTTTAGATTCAAATTTAAGTATGATCAATAAAATTTCTAAACTATAAAAGAATTCTCTCTTTTTTAATTATCTCTCATTTTTTTCGTGTAGTTTCTCTTCTCCACTTTTTAAGAGGGTGTGAAGTTGGAAAAAAAAAATCAATACTATCTATATTTTTTAAATGAATAATTATATATAAAAAAATAAAATTCTAAGATTGGACAAGTATCTCCCCATATATGAAGTAGCAAGCACAGGAAACTTTTTAATACACACCGTGCATTAGAAAAATCCAACATCTTTCTCATGAAATATTTCCATTTCCTTATACCTTTATTTATATGTAGAATTCTGAAACCTAACAATTTGTTCTTAATTTATTCATTGGGAGTTTGGGATGAAGATTTTATCAGCCAATAAGTTGTATCCGTTCACAGTGAATATTCAAATATTACCAAAATTGATGACAGATTACACTTGGATTTGTAATTAAAATATAAATACGAAAAAGAGAAAGAGAAAAGTTTTAAGGCCTCTCTCTCTTGCATGCCTTAAAATTTTAAAGTAAAACACACCAAAAAAACATACAGCAATATTGTGGCACAAAGCTTATAGCCACTACTAGACCCTCTTCAGAGCTGAGCTAAGCGATTGATATCAATGGGGTAAGCATCGGATGCAGATTGAGCACTGTAAGCCCTCCTACCAATAACAGTGTTGGCAGCATCAGTTGGATGAAAAGCATCCCAAAACAAGTACTCCCCCCTGTTCCTGCATGGGGGTTGCCCTGGCAAACATGTAATTTGACCATTGTTCCTTCCTACCCCACAGCAACCAGCATTTGTAACTCTGAAACCTGAAAATTGAAGATCACATAGGAACACATATAATCAATGAGCATGAACTACATGTGTCCAGAATCTGACCCTATATTATAAAGTGACAAATTAATATGACCAGAGGAAATGTTGCATGCAGAAAATAATTACCATAGGATGAAGGGTTGCTTATAATATCTTGAAAGACGTCATAAGTGTTTATGTAGATGAACCTTGCATCCGGTAGCTGGTTGTTGAGTTGATCAACTAGAGATTTCAATCCGTTGTTGAATAATTGGTTAGCAGAATTGATTCTTGCCACACATGTTCTCCCATCTGGGCTATTTTGGGCCAATTCATTAGGGCTGCAACCTATTTGGCCAACTCCAAACAACGCCATTTTCCTTGCTCCATTGTTATATAGAATCTAAATCACAAACACAACAATTAAGCTTTTATTTGATCAGTTGTGAAGTTCAATTGGGCTTCTAAGCATCACGACTTCAAACCATAATTTGATTTCCCTTTTTATTTTTGGGACTTGGTAATTAAGAAAATGACATGTTGAAGTGAAAAACTTGGATGTCATGAAAGCTTAGTAGTACTCCCTCCGGTTGGAAATAAACTAAATGTCCACATGCATTGATCTTTTGATGTACCAGTTTGTCCAAATGGACAGTTATTTCCAACCGGAGGGAGCAATTGGACATGGTGAAAAGGGAAACGACACACAGAGAGAGTTAGGGACAAACCCTGAGTTGCTGAGCATATGCTTGTATAAGAACATCAGCAAACTGCTGTGGTGTGTATTGCCTGCTGGAGGAATAGAATGCGGGCATGAAATAGTTATTAAGGTAATCATTGCTGCCCAGTCCAATTGAATAGATGCACCTTCTCAGGTAACTTGCAGTTTGGTTTGCACCCCCCAGTAAATTCACCAACTGGGACACCGTCCTTTGGTAGTTCTGCACTTGCCCACTAAAACTAATACGCGCTCCCTACAAGGTAATATGAGGACAATTTAGCAATTTTAGAATATAATCAATGTAGTTCATTATTAACAATTGAAGAAAAATAATGTTACATGCCATAGAGGTAATTAAAAATGAAAAATGAAAAAAAAAAAGTAAGAGTACCAGTTGCCTTCCAGTTTCCTCTCTGATTCCAGCAGCTGCTGATGCATAATTGACTCCTTTGAGTATGTCTTGGCCTCTTGCTGTTGCATAGGGAGGTATGTAGCTGTCGAACCCCAAAAGCTGAGCTGTTAAATTTCAAGAGGAATTAATTATTAATTAATGTTAGACAATTAAGAGCAAAATATTTCATGTGCACACATAAATAATATAGTATCGCCAAAGAATCAACTTTATCTACCATGATTTGCTTCCACACTTTCCTCTCCTTTCTATTTACTCAAAGGACTACGACAGTGTCTTAAATTGCGGATTGAATGCCGCCCAACATTCACATGTGCTTGGAATTGAATTCAAAGGATTGGCAGAGAGTAGTCCCAAATTTTGCTAGCAGTTACTTTCTTTGTATCTTTAATTTTAAATCGTTGGTAACTGATGAGAAAACGTGCTTCTTTCTTACGGCCTTGCCTTGACAGGTAAAATTTGTTGTCGGCCATCAAAGGTAATAATCTCCATGATGGATATACGCAGTTAAAAAAAAGGGAAAAAAAAAATCAATCTGATATTGAAAAAGACAGAACAATCGAGACAAAAATATTTATTTTAATGTGTGGCATTTAATTAAAGACGTCAATTCTTAGGCTGTTGGATAAAGGCTGAGGAGTGGATTATAGTTATGACTATATTTATATAATTATCAACATATAATTATGATTATGACAATGATGATGTTTACAGGAACATATATATAAAACTAGTAGAAAACCCTAGCACTAAGTATATTGGACCATATATTGTGTGATTTTGTCACTTGTTAAATAAGTTTGGGTTTGAACAAATTTATTAATTAAAAAATCTATATATGATTCATACATTGAAAAGTCTGTATATAAGTTGTCCAAATATACATTTATTTGAAAAATGGAGAGAGTATTAATTAATAAAGTGACACTGAGCAAGCTCACCTATCACATCAACAGTAGTTTTCCCATTGGAGAACCTTCCAGTTGGGCCGCCAGGGAAGTCAATCCCATAAGGCAGGTAATTAGCTTTTGCCAAAGAGGAAAGCTGGTTGTTGTTCCCGTTATCCACCAAAGAGTCACCAAAAATGAAGTAGCAAGGTACTTGTGGTGCAGCTTCAACTCCACAAAACAAACTCAGAACCGCTACTACCAAAGTTACTATGTTCATAATCCACTTCATAGTGAGCAACCCAGATGCCATTCAAACAACAAAATGGTGGCTATTGCCTCCTGGGGAGTGAAGCGTGGAAGTTAGCTTAGCTAATTGGGAGGGGTGTGTGTGAGTGAGTACTGAGTAGATGAGGTACTTCTGGGATGAGAAAAACTATATATAGCAGTAGAAAGGAGGAGAGAATAGGCCATGGTTTACAGCTTTTACGGTTGGAGACTTTGATAGGAGCATTAAATTCACGCGGACATAATGTGAAATCAGAAGAGAAGACCGGCGTCAGCAGTATGCCATTACTCCATTAGGCTGGGAACAGGAGTTTTAAGGATGACGAAGGGGTGACTAATAATAGAATAAAAGACTAATAAGAAAATGAAAAAGAAATATGAGGAGTAAAGTGAAAAAAATTATATCACTTTTTTAATTGAAAATTATTTTCATTTCTTCTTTGATCCCTCAATTTAAAGGGATAAAAACCTTAGTTTTAAATAGCAAAAAAATGACATATTATTATTTATTAATTATGTTACTTCTTTTTCTAAAATTATTTCTAGGCAATAGCTATTTAATTTTAGTCTTGTCACTAATCCATTTTCATTCTTCCGGTCACGACCTTAGCAATGTCATGAAAAAATGAAGAGATGTGTTTTTATACAAATATATGTAAATATAATTAATTATGTGTTAAGGTATATCTAAAATAAAAGTATGTTTTTAAATTTTATTTTTTACAATTATATGCTATAAGAAATTTAGAGAGTATTTTTTTTAATGATATTTTTATTAAATGAATAAGAGAGAAGAGTAATTAGGTAAGAAAGTTCATTTAAATAAATAATCTATTTAAGCTCCTATATAAAAATAATTTTTTTAAAAAGCTTAGGAATAATTTATTTAATATTTAAATATATAATATTAGAAATATTCATTTTGAGTATTTTAAAATTAAATACTCATTGAGAAGTTAGGTTTTAACTTCTCAAAATAGTACTAAAAATTAAAAATTATTTTTTATAAGAAATAATTATTAGTATAGTCAAAAAGAAAAGGAATTAAAACTCTGACTTTTGAATTCTAAAAAATTAAAAGTCATAAACAAGATTATTTAAACATATCCTAAATGAGACTAAGAGATGACGATATTTTTTAAAATAGATTTAAAATAGTTTAGCATTTAGGCTTATTTAGTCTATTTCTTAATCTTTGTCCGTGTCTAAAAGTAGAGACTAATTTTAAAATAGAATATGTAAATAAAAATTATAAAAAGAGTTGGAATATAAAATATTCAAGTTTCATGTTACTCATTCAAATAACTTTTTGGGTTTTGTTAATCGGTACCCTAAGAATAAGTATTAAGGAATAAAAAAAAAATTAAAAGTTTGAGTGGATTTCATATATTGAAAACTTAAAAGCTCATATTCCTAGGGTAAAACTTTTCATTATTGATTATTTAATTAATACCCTTAAAGCATTAATTAGATAAATCCAAACTTTTTTTACACTTAAAATTATTGGTTTTGCTAACAGTGCTTGGTTAAAGTTGAAGAGGAAGGATTTAAGAGTTTCTAAAGCAATAAATGTTTTAGAAAGTTAAAAACTTTGACTTTTAGGTAAAAACTTTGGCTTACCTTAATAAGGAGAAAATTTTTTATACTCTTAAAATACATTTAATGTATCTTCCACAAACGTACCTAACCATTCATTTTAATAAAGAAAAAAAAACAAAAATAAGTGATCGAACATACACAAATGTGCTTTAGTAGTGTGCAAAATTTTCTCCAGGTGCTCGGTATTTTTAGAACAACCAGTTCCTATTTCAATCAACAGGACTGACTGTTCCGATCTTCACAGCCATGGCCACTATCACCACTACCTTTTAATTCCTTGACGAGGAATTGCGTTTCGCAGTGATCGGAAATTTCGGCATTATCCGCAGCATAAACATCAAATTTTGTTAAATATCTTTTGAGGATACACATACATTGAGAGATTGATGTTGAAAGTAATAAACAATCCTGGACAGTTCAGCACCCTAGAGATGCTCACAATAATGGCTAGTGCACATCATATTGTCGGCATCATATTAATTGGGCTGGCAGTTGCATTGCAGGGCAGTCATTAACGTAAATAGCTGTGGAGTAAGAAATATTAATTATGCAAATAGATCGTGAAAAATTGTATTAATTTATATATATCTCATTTATTATTAAAAGATTTGTAGATCATATTTAAATGTGATTTATTATCTATCTAATAGTGAATAAAGTGTGAATCAATTTGATATTTTATATTTTATTAATACAAATAACACAATTTCTAAATTAAACACCTTAATGTTCTCATCAAATTGAAATTGGGAAAATACATGATATTAGTAGCGCTTGAAAATAAATAGAAAAGGGAAGAGGGAAATGCATAGTTGATTTCAATCTCATCACAATGTAGGACCATATCCAGATCTCAAGCAATAGCAAATAAATTTTCACTCACAAAGACTATACCGAAGCTTCATTCACTCAAATTACTAGAAAAAAAAACCCTCCTTTACCTAATTTTGAAATAGAATTTCTGGTTTCTTTCTCTTAAGGACACTAGAAAATCTCTCTGTGGTGAACTCTCAAGGTGCAGCAATTGCTCCTACCAACGAGCTAAATAGATTTTACATAATAATCTCTCCCTAAATTAAATAAGCTAGTTTAGGTGCAAAACGTCGTGATTAACGATGAGCAAGATGTAAAGCAAGGTGATCTCACCATTTCTTCTTTTCTTTCTCTCGTCGTACTTTATATTACTGTTGTCTCCTGGGGCAAAAGTTGTTGTCTGCTCAATATTAAGTGGCTAATAATATTTTAATATCTAAAATGTTGGTATATATTCAGATACCCATTTTATAATTATTAGATATAATAAATGTTAAGAAAAAATGAGAACCACCATTACATTTAATAATTATAAAATTAATATCTAAATAGACACTTATTTTTTAAATGTCAAAATATCATTCCTTATTTTTTATTTTGTAATAGCTGTTTATGTTACCTCCATGTGCGTTATCTGTCTAAATTTTCAACTTCTTGACCATTGGAGCTTAATTTCCACTCTTAATCATAGTTTTTATGAATCAAAACAAGAACAAAATATTTACTATAAATACACTTATTTTATAAGTTGATTTTATTGAATAAAGGCATAATTTGAGCTAAAGAAGAAATTATATATAATATAGAGTATTTACAATAAATAATATCCAAATTTAATATATTAATAACTAGTAATATAGTCATCATTTTTTTATAATAATAATATGGTCATCATAAAAATTATAAATCCAGCTGATATAATGATAAATTTAAATTTTAAAAACTTAAAGTACTATAATATGACGTAAAAAAAAGCACTATAATATGAAATTTTAGATTTCCACGAGTAAAGACCAAATCATGTACGAAAACAATATGATATTATTTAATGCATTATATTTATCTTTCTTTTTAGGAAAAGAAAAAAAGAAAACATCCTGAATAACGTAATTGTTGAAAAGAATTGTTACTTACAATAATGTTTAAAGAGTAGTCTCATAGTATCTGCCAAAATATATATACCGCACAATTTCGTCATATCACTGTCATTATGAGCACTTGGTTGTATATAGCATTATATTTGAACACAACAAACATGGAGAGGTGCTAAATCGTCAATAAAAATAACCGTCACAAAAAGACCAGGGCTGAGGAAGCGCGTGAACAGTTTTAGTTAATTGGACACAAGTTATTTCTGCAGTGAATCCTTTTCGTAGATTAGAGTTTTTAATTTTGGATCAGTTTCATTTCACATATGGTACGGGTATCTACACAATCCACGCAAGTATCAAAATCATAATGTCGCAGATAACTAAATTAAGAAATGTGCAAGATGCAAGGCCTTCTTTTGTTATTCTGGTATCTCATTTTGGCTTCAAACGTGCAAAACTGAACCGACGATGCGATGCTCTCATTGAAAATATATCAATGCGACCTTCTTTCTTAGCTAGCGCTCCCTGCGTTTACTTTCTCCACCGCAGTTAGTGCTCTGCGGAAAATGGAAAGCTGAGAGTGACCAAACAGTTTGAATTTTTCTAAAGGTAAACCCCTATCATGGGGGAATTCCAACACAAATTTTAACAAAATGAAGTGAATTCAATGGAGGACAGTTACTAACCAAATTTCTTAGGACATGTGCTCTCTATTCGCACCAAATTTTACTAAGTATCAGATTGTCAAATTGGCATTCGACTTTGACAGATTTAAAGTTAGTCAAAAGCCTGCCATGGGAAGAATTGACAAAGCATCTAGTTTGTCAAACAATATGACGAAATACAGAAGAGTCCAGCTGTGATAAAGTTTCGGTATCTAATTCGACAACTCGACATTGTCAAAATTCTTCTATTCGACTTTTGACAAACTGAAGTCAAAGTTTGTCATATGGGACTTAAAATATTTTAAGACCAATTAGAGACTAAGGATGATCAATCTTTATGTTCGAGGTCTGACAAGTCCAAGTAGGAGTTTGTGACTGGAAGGCTTGAAATTTTTTTGAAGATGTTGAAGATACTGTCAAGATAATTGCTTTATATGTATTCGTCAAATGGCGGTTATCGATGGTTGCCAGCGGTTATTGACAGAAATTTGACAAGAATGTGACAAAGTAGTGGCAGAGGGCAAATGACAAAGAAAATAACTGCCAAAACTACGTGGACAACATCCAAGAGCAGCCAAAAGATAAGTTTCAAAATCTTAGAGTCCTAGACTGTCTATAAATACTAGTTCTGTACACATTGTAAAGAGTTGGAATTTTCACTCACACACTCACTCTAGAAACGCCTCCAATGGCTACACAGAGTCCAGAGTTAACTAAGTATTATTCTCAACTCTCTCTTTTGCTTTCCTAAGGATTAGATTTCCTTTAAATTCTTTACATTTCTTTACAATTTTTGTACTTTATCTTAAATTTGTCAATCAATTTATATTTTGCAAGTTCTTCTTCTTCTCTAATCTGTCAAACTTTTCATTCACACTGTCACAACACAAATCACGTTAAAAGCACTTTGCATTTTATATCATTCCATCCTCATTTCATAAAACACAGTTTGACACTCGATTTCTTTGGTGGTGAATATAAGAGGAGTAGCTTTTCACTCTTCAAATCAAGATCTTGAAAAATAAAGGCCGTCATCCAAACTTTTGAAGTTTGTTGATATATGTCTGGTTTAATGCAATTTGACATCCTACATAAAGAAATTATCAATTATTTGTTATTGACAATTTAAGTGCCAAAATCTATAATAAACACTCTCAAGCCTAAAAGACATTGATTATTACAGTAATTTTCTTAAAGAGTGCTAGTGATATGCTAGGGAGCCTGAAAATTCTTGTGAGAAGATATGCCCAACACAGTTGGCATACATGTGGCCCATTATTAGTGATTTGACGGAAATCATAAGTGATTTAAAAAATTGAGATGAACTTATCATATGTTGCCATATAGTGCAGGAAATTATTTTTTGTCAAAAAATTATGGTTGACAAGCATTTATTTTAAAAAAGGAGATAAATACTACATTAGTAAATTCACACATCATCTTTTTGTCCAAAGAAAAGCTATACGGACCTAATACTTGACTCAAGACAACATATAATAAGAATGAAGCTCTCGCTGCGTATCAGTTTTGTATTTACAAGACTCAAATTTAAAACTTTATTTTTGAGAAGTAAGTATAGAATCATTTGAACATGCTTAAATTAATAAAGTGTAATTTTTTAGGTATATATAGCAATTTATGATTAAAAGAGTTGGCTTATAATTAATATGATATTAAAGTTTTCAAGGCCAAATGGTATAGAACTCAATCTTTAAAAGCATTATAGTATTTTAAGAGAGTTCCCATAATGACATTAATAGGGTGTCCGAGAGGGTGGGAGTTTGTCAACTGATCGTAATGCTAGTGGGTAGTAAAATTTAATGGTTTTAGGCTTTTGGCTGTCATATACCGTGTAACATGCCAAGTTTTTGAGTAATCCACCATTAGGCATTCAAAGCAAAAAGTCCACAGTCCTCTGTGCTCATCCTTTAGACAACTCACCTAACCTCTCCGTGCTGCTTCGTGCAGGTTTATCGTTGACAATTGAGTCGGTGTTAGGCTTTGTGGATTGCACTGGAACCTTTGTCTGCAGTCCATGATCAAGGTCGGCATCAAAGGGAAATGGTGTGACCAAGAATCCTTTACACGTTACAGCTAATATCCTTTTAATTTTGGGCAATAATATTTATGGCATAGTTGACATTAGAAACGTTCATAATTATGATGAACTGATAAGATAAAGGAAACAAACTGGGCATTCCATAAACTCGAATAGCGATATTTCAAAATTTCCTTCGGTCCTAATGTTTCTCTCACCTATGAATCAAAAGGCACATACATGTTGCGGGTGCTTTGGGCTTATCGATCAGAGAGTCGTATGTTTAGTCATTCCACGAAGACACAAAGAATCCCAAATAAGCTAGAAGGAAATTTCACCATCAACTTGTAATCATCAAGGAGACAGAATGATAATTAATAAGAGTTACTTAAGATGCATCCATTGAGCATCTGATTAGGCATAATCAAAATCCATTTGTCGTTCTATGACCACTATTTGCTTTTCCATTTTTTGTCCGCATATTAGAAATTTTGTCGCTATCAATACTAATTTATGCATCGTCATTACTTGAGTTTGATTGTCATGTTTATCTTATTAATTGGTGATATATAAATACCTCTATAAACACTTAATGAGACATATCCGATATTAAATTTGAACAAACTTTTCTTCTCGATGTAACTTAAAACCCCAAAAAAGAAAAATAAATATAGTTGTGATTACAAAAAAATTGAACTTTATGCCCATGAATTTATGCAAACTACCAAATCTTTTGCAAGTCGCCAGAGCAATACTAGCATCTTTTGATGAGAAAAGGTTATCTTATCCATTTTAACTTTGGGAAGAAATTGGAGCTCTATGCCATGTGCCTTGCATTTACCCACCACATGTTGATATTTTGTCCACATCAAATGTGCTGTCTCCTCGTCTTCAACCAGCGCCGACCACAAAAGTTCCTGGTCTTCTCGTCATAAAAACATGATATTAACTACTATTGACTTTTACCCCTCGCAATCGCTCTTCACAGCAATGCTCAATCTTGACCATTTTGTTATCATTACTCTTCTTTTTTCATTAATGATGAAACCGGATTGCTTTTAAGACCACAGCTGTTGTTTTTAAGTGAGCGAACTAGAATTATTTGGTGGCCTCTGACAATGCGTTTGAATGATTTTTGAATGGATCAGAACAAAAAAAAGAAGAAAAAGGAAGTGAACACAATCAACTTGTTGTCTGTTTGGAAGACTTGTAAGGTAAACGAACGAAATTTTATTAGTTATGTGTTTGGATGTTATATTACAAAGGTGCAGGATAAAATAATTATTTCCATAAAAAAATAATAAAATAATTATAATTACTGTCTTCCCAAATTTTTCATTCCTCCCATTCCATCTCAAATTTGAGGGGAAAAGAATAGACTTTCCAAGGATAATTTAGAGGAAAATTATTTTATTTGAATTTCATTCTCTTCTTATTTATTATTAAACTTCGAAATAAGACAAGAAATTTTGTTCCTTACCATTTTCCTTCCGATGCCCATTATTTGTCATTCAAACACACACAGTTGGTGGTGAGATGGGGTGACCTCGGTTTTGATTTGGTCAATTTTGAGTGAAAATTTTTAGAAAGAAAATTTCTTTAGCAAGACACTTGATACTTATTTATTTATTCATTTGGAAAGGAGACACTAGTAATATGCTATACATAATAATGAACTTGCAAAAACTAATTATAAGTAGTGATTTTGTGAGGACAAGTAAACCATTTTTGTCTAACATCTTCCTTTATCTGAGACTAATTTGAAAGTGAAGAAAGCAAGTACAGCAATTGTTATACAGAAGGATAGATATGTGGAGGGATAGAGGGAGAATAATCATTGACTCAAGCTGGTAAGAAAATCCTCAGTAATTCAATCAAACCCTACTTATGATGTGGAAAAGAAAATCAAATAAGGAATCTTGGAGTTGGGGTAGCCTTATCCAAGTAAGAGACCTCACGAAGAAACAAGGCTTGTTAGAATGTTAGAAGAGAAGATTCCACTGGCATAGAAGAAGTGGATTCCTAACCATATTGGCTCAATCCCAAGATTAAGTCATATGTATCAGCGCCACTGTTGTCAATAGCAAATTGAAGCAAGTGCTTAACCATGAATCGATGTATGGTTAACAATCTTCAGAGAATGTGTTTGGTTAGAGTAAAAAAATATATGAAAATAAACTTCATTGATGAGTTTGTTTGTCCCAATTAAACACACCCAAAGTACAGAACACTTTTTGTTGTTTTTCTCTTCTTGGATCAAAGTTGTAGATTCTGCTGGAGTTCTATAAAGGGCCCACCCCGGCCTGTACATATTCGATAACCATGGGTGCCTAAGAATGGGCTTCAGCTCAAGACCTTATCAAACATGACCTTTCCAAATTACAACCCAAAAGATTCTGGGTTGGTGTAGTTTAAGCCCATGCCTAAGCCCACTTGCAATTGCACAATCACAAAGTTTGCAACTGCAAGAACACTCAAGTCCAACTGCAAGCTTGCAACCTCTGCTGTTGATCATCCTCAAATTCAGAGTCACAGCTGCTTATAACTTGTTTGTCCATTGCTAAAACCCTACGCCGGCAGCTTCGTTCTCAAGCACACTGCCACTTCCGTCCCAAAACCACATGGACGTTGACGACGCCATTGTAGATCACGTCGAGAAGCTCAAGGCCGCTCGAATTCACGATGACGATGACGATGTCGTAGATGAAGGCAATGATCTCGACGATTTTGACGATGAAGAAGAAGAAGAAGAACCTGTGACACTTGGTTTCGTTGAAAAGCCAAAGAATCAATGGTCTCTTGAACGCCAATATTTTCCAAGCAAAGCTGGTGGAGTGCCGGTACTCCCACCGTCTCTTCACAATTCTCTTGCCTATTTACTTATGTTTTTTGGTTTATTGAATGAAACCAAGCCCGACCCATTAAATGAAATCAAAGGAAGTTTGAGTTTTTGATGTTTATGTGGTCTTTTGTGACTGTAAATATTATAGGCTTGGCTTGACCCTGATCACGATTCTCTTGCTATTTGCTTCTGTTTTTGTATTATTCAATTAAACCAATGCTGCCCATTAATTTACTACAATGAATGTTTCGGTTTTTGATGTTTGTATGGTCTTTTTGTGAATGGGAATGTTGCAGGCTTGGCTTGACCCTGTGGATATACCATCAGGAAGGTCATCTCTATGTGACATTTGTGGAGAACCTTTACAATTTCTGCTTCAGGTATGATTCTATGGTGCTGATGGCTCATGCTATTATCATTTGATTTTCATATGGTGTGATAAATTGTCTGGAATCTTTGAACTGCTAGGTTTATGCACCCACTGAGACGGAAGGTGCATTTCACCGGATGCTGTTTGTTTTCATGTGCAATTCCATGACATGTCTTCTCAGGGATCAGCACGAGCAATGGAAGCGCCATCCCGAGAAGCCATCTAGAAGGTAAATGATCATCCTGTGTGGAAGAAGTATTGCTTTTTTCCCATTTTTTTCCCCTTTAGTTCCTTTGACTGTTGGTTTCTGATTATGTAATGATTTATTGAAGTGTGAAGGTTTTCCGTTGTCAGTTACCTCGCGTCAATCCATTTTACTCAAGTGAACGCCCCAAGTATGATGGGAGTCACAAACCTTCCAGCAGTGGAGGTCAGTCTATCCATCATCATTATGTTTTAGTTCTAGTTTGCTGAAAATAATGCCATCTTACTAATATTTGGTGGGATCATATGTATAAATTCATTCTTGAAATGAGTTCTATGAGTGTTTAGTGTAGTATGTGCCCCAAGGAAAAACACTTGTTTATTTCTTTTAATAGTACCCTACTTGGGTGTGGTAAGGATAGAGTGTTGTTTCTGTTCAGGTCTTCATTTGCTAGACTTAGTTTTGTCTGTTGATTTATGAATCTTGGTACTTGCAATTGTTTCGATTCATTGTGAGGAGTAGCATTTTAGTGCATAGCATGACTTAGAATCTGTTAGATTGAGTTCATGAGTGCATCCTAGTCGTCTTTCTGATGCTGCTATATATTGGCACCATGCTTTTATCAGGAAAAAACTTGATATCATGCCACATTTCAATGTCAAACTATATTTGTTACTCTGCATATTTTCTACAGTTATTTTTACTTAGTTTATAACTAATATATGGCATGTTTGCACATTAAGATTAGTGGATTAGCACTTCTATTGACTTAGGTGTTGGAGTACATGTATGCACATTCTATCAAACAGATTTGTTCCACTCAAAATCTCTTATGATAGGATCTCTCTTACTTTCAGCTGCCCTTTGTGATTGGTGTGGTACCTGGAAAGGAGATAAACTCTGTAGTAGTTGCAGACAAGTGCGGTACTGTTCTGAGAAACACCAGGTAGCTGACTTGCTTAAATGTTTCATATAGTCTACTTTTCCCAAATATGATCACTGTAACCTTCCTTTTCTATTTCAACTTACAGATCATGAGTTGGCGCTCAGGTCATAAAATTGCTTGCCAGCAGATGAAAGTTTCTTCACTCATTTGTGGATCCAATAAAAGTGGAGCCACTTCATTGGAGACTCGTAAAGGTTAGAGTGGTTTAAGCTTTATATATTTTTATAGGGTATATTAGCTCGTTGATGGAGTAAATTTAGTGACTTCTAAATGGAAGTATATAAACTAATTAAAATCATCCTCTGACATAACAATCTAATCCCTTTTTTGGGAAAATTTTATGAAGGTTCCAAGATATTTATATTAGTATCTGGCTGTGAAACATGAAACATGCTTAATACCGTGCCAAAACAAAACATGCATTGGTCAATCTTATATTTTATGATCTCTAGCTTCATGTTAGTTCAAGTCTGATATCATTGTCATGCAGTTGGAAGCAACAATGTGTGGCCTGAGTTTGAGATCATAATTGAAGAGGAAAGTGAATATAACACAGACATTCCTGGGGATACTGCCTTAGCTAATTCCTTGATCTCCGGGAACAAGATTGATGACACAATGAATTCACTTATGGATGGTTTTCAGGTATTATCTCTAGTTTTTTTTCTTAATTGAGATTAATTGCTTATTTAAGCATATAAATTGCTAATTATATTGTCTGTGAACAGGGTGATAATGACAAAAGGAGTTGGGCATATTTCCAGGAACGCATTGCCAAGGCCCCTGAACAAGTGTTGAGGTGATTAATTTTAGCAAATTCAGAATGCTAAATTAATTTTGGAAACTGTCTTGCCTAGTATATAAACAAGCTCAAAAGCAGGAAAAATATTCATTTCCGGACACTCTTTACCTTACTTAGAAGAAGGATAACTTCAAACATGCTATCTTTGCATAATTGACAATGACAATGGTTAATCTTGAAGTAGGGGACAAAAGTTGAACTTTAGATTATACATCTTTATCACCGCCCAAATTCACGCAATAATGGTATGTTTGTTTTAGTAGTCATATTTAGTTTATGTGTGGTAAAAAAAAAAAATTAATCGTGTATAACCTGGCTGGTGGAATTGATTTCATAGATAAATCTCCATACGATTGCGCTTCTGATGCTTACCAATGGTAAATACAGGTACTATAGGAATACAAATACGAAGCCAGTATGGCCTCTTTCAGGTGGTCGTCCATCCAAAGCCGATATCCCTAACTGCAGTTACTGTGGTGGACCTCGGTGTTGTGAATTTCAGGTAGTACTTCAGTAATCCGTGGTTGATGTTTCCATGTCATCTTACATGCTCTCTTCCTTTGGCTTGGTCAACCATGTGTTGTTACCCTTAGTTAATGAGTTGTTATTGTTGATGATGCCAGATTTTGCCACAACTGCTATATTACTTCGGGGTAGACAACGAAGCTGACTCTCTGGATTGGGCTTCAATTGTTGTGTATACATGTGAAGCCTCTTGCGAAGCAGGTTTGGCTTACAAAGATGAATATGCTTTGGTTCAACTTTATTCACCTTCCAACACCTTAAAGTGAATTTTTTGACTCTTAAAATTTTGTGTTCAAAATGTAAGATTTTTTTTTTTTTGGGTTATTCTTTTTGGAATTATTAAAATATGAGATAGGAATATTTGTATGTGCGTCAACCCTCAACTTTTGAGGATCATGACAGGTATTTTGTAATATATAGGCTTGTGTTGTGCTGCGTTCTCATAGGATGAAATTTTGCCCTTACATTCGAAATAGGCTATTGTCATTGTGCCTTCGACTTTTTTGTCCTCCCACTATATATGTTGTTTTTGTTGTTCTGTAAACATTAAACATTTGTTCAAAAGCGCACTGTCATTAGTTTAAACCTAACTAAACTGTCATGCTTGTTATTCTTGTTTCATATAGGTAGAATAGTTAAGGTTCTATTTATAGTTAAGGGTTTGCTATTTATATCCTTTAATTTCTATAAAATAGCTTATCAAAGTCTTTAATTGTTACCAAGGACAATTGTCGAGAAACTCTTAATTATTTTAAAAATACTTGAAGGGTTAATTTCATATAAATATCCATACAGTTAGGTCAAAGATAACAAAAATATTGTTTTTTATCCATTCCCTTCTACCTTTTTGTTTAGAATGGGTGAAAAACCTCGTGAGTTATCGTACTTATCAAGAACACTTGAATTTTTTTTCTTGAATCTTAATGGTTTCTGTGATTGGTTTTCTTCGTCTTAAGAATATACATTGTGGAATTTAACGGTGCTTTGTTCTACAGTATCAACTAAAAGTCATTAGACACAATGAACAGAGATTTTTTACATCAATCCATAGAGCTAAGACCATCTCAGTTACCACCAATAATATAATAGTAAGATACAAATCAGGGTAGTACATAAAGTCACACATGGTACGTCAAACGCAGGAACTATTGTATCCGCTCAAAAGCAAGTGTTATAGGTCTTATCCGGTCAACAAAAAGAAGTTCGTGTTCAAGTAACGTAAGGAAGCAAATGAAGCTGCACAGAGATATAATAGTTGCACTTGACAACACTATGTAAAGGTTTTCCATAGCAAGACGACGAAAGATCGATTACAATGCTGAAGATAAGAAGCTTCTTTACATCGAAAAGAACTTTAGTCAGTTGCAGATGGAATGTGGATAGCATCACCGTATGTAGATTGAATGAAATGAATAATAACAACGCATCTTTCAAACAAATTTTATAACAATCAACAATCCCATAATATTTACATTTTTCTCATTTTTTTGGTCCGTACTTTTCTGACTCAATCGCTATTTGGTAACAGCAAACTAGAAAGTTGAAAAAAAATAAATAAAAGAGAAAAGTGGAATGATCTGTCATGGAAACTGGAATCTTGTATCTAAAGAAAAACCAAACAAAAAGCAGTCTGAGGAATTTGAATTTGGTCAATTGGAAGGAACTGCCAAGGTCCAGCAGCACAGCTTAAGAACCATCTCAAAAGCACCGATCAGTAATGCTCAATCATCCACCCTAAGAACTAAAAAGTCATCAACCGTCCAAATGCTTTTCCATAAGTACTGTTAACCAGTTACAGTTCAGGGTCTTTATCAGAAACCGGGTAGAATTGCAACACCAAATCCTTCACAACCTGAATCAAAGCCTTTAAATCATTGCTTCCCACTTCAAGGCAATCTCTGATCATCCCACCCTCCACTACCTCTTTTTGTACCGTCTCCATCACTTCTCTCACCACCCCCTGCGAACAAAAGCCATCATCACTTCCATTTTTTTTTCCTTATAATGATGTATTTTATACGGTTAAACAATCATATTTTATCTATCACGTATTATAATTAATTACATGAAAGAAAAAATGCATATAATAGAAAAAAGTAAAGGTTGTAAGTTAAAGAAACGACGTCGTTCGTACCGATTGGCCAAACGCTTTGAGTAGCTTGGCGGAGAGCGACTTAGAGACAGTGAGCACATTTTGGTAATTTCGTGCAACCCAAGCAGACCTTTCGGCGGCGGATTCCAAGCGAGTCAACTCAGTGAGTCTCCTCATCAACTCGTTCATGTCCGAAGCGGCGCCGTAGAGGTCTGTACGGGAAAAGTCCCTCGAACTCCACGCGTAGTCCCACGCAGTGGCCCATGCCATCCTCCAGAACCCGAGCCCAAGCCCGCGGTCCACCTTGTCCGCTAGGGCCCGGGCCCGTTGGGCCCCAGCGACATCGCCGCGCGCGGCCCGAAGGTTGGCGACACCGGTGAGGATGGAGCGGGAAAGGGAGAGGAGCTGTCGGGCGTAGAGGACGGGATAGACGGAGAGGGATTGCGAGGGAGATGGTGACGCTGCTATGAGGAGGAAGGCGATGAAGAAGAGAGGGGTCGGGTTTGATCTTACGGCTGGCATTGATTTCGGAGCTGTTTAGGAGAAGAAAAGGAACCGTTTGCGTGTGAGGAATGGGATGGACCTTGTTGCTTCCTCGGGTCACATTTGCTGCACTGCGAATTCGAAACTCATGGATTTCAGACGGGTCCGGTCAACTTGTCACTTTCTTCCTTGAAAAAATGGAATTAATTTGGGATTTAATTTCTATAGATCGGCACGAGTAAACCATTTGTAGACATATTTAAGGTCATTTTGCTTATTTAAGAGCAAGATTTTTTTTAAAATATAATTAAGTAGGCCTCTAATAAATAGGTTTTCAGGTTAGGATAAGCTTTCAAGAAAATCAGGCTAAAATTATAAAAAAATATTTATGTCAAGTAATATATATAGGCTTAGGTATTCTTGAGGGGACCGGGATCATATATAATAAGGAGACTTAATAATTGGATCAATAAATTTAGAAAGTAGGGTCATTTTTATTCTATTGATCTAAGAGTGAAACTTATCACTTTACTTTCTAAAGTGAAGTCTTTACTTTAAAGAATGTTTAATAATATATGTCAAGTCTATTTAAGCCAAAACCTACCAGAGCCCAACATATTTCCACCCCTAGTTGCCACATCAACTATAGTAGATGACTCTAATACTCATTACTTGAAAAAGTCATTCAAATGAAAATTGTGATGGAATGAGTGTACACTTTAACCCTATGTTTGGTTATGGGAAAAATGAATGGAAACAATTAGCAAGAAAAGAAAACCAAGTTTTCCTTTCCTTTGTTTTAAAAGAAAACTAAAGGAGGAAAGAAAATATTAAGTGGGCCTTACCATATATGTTTTCTACTTACCTAGGCAAAGAAAAAAAAAAGGCATAGGTGATAAAGAACAAAGACATTTATAACCCCTATAAAAATGTGAAAATTACATGAGTGTCAACCAAAATTTGAATACTTAAATTGATTTTTTTAGAAAATAATTTGAAAGTATATTTTATAGTTTAAATGTTTATAGATCAAATTAATTTTTAATATTATTATAATATTATCTATTAATTTAATTCATAAAAAAATTTAAAATTAATTTAAAATGACATGTTTTATCTTTATTATGATAAGGATATAATTCTCAATTTAACAGAACTCTTAATTTCTTTCCTCTCATTCTCTCTTCATTCAAACACAAACACTTTTCCCAATATTTTCTCTTTTTTTTTTATTTTCTTTCCTCCTATTTTCTATTCTAATCTAAACATGTCATAAGTGCATCAAAAATGGAATCTTAACTTTAATGCACAGATTTTCATCCAATTATATGTTTTTTGTTTGTAATACTCTTAAGACAGTGGGTGGTCATGTCAAGCTCCTTTAACAATGTCTTTTTTGGTTAAAGAACAAATTAAAACAAAGCAAGGAAAGCCAATAGGCTCCAACTATGCAAATACCCACTTCCTAAAGTATCCTCGGGCAAGTTATGCAATAAGGTGGCAAGAGGGGTTTGCTAAAATTATATAGAACCACCTTTGGTACTTCCCAACTTAACTATTACATCAGCATACGAATTGATCTCAGCATCCTATGAGACAAATGCACAACCCAGTCCCTTGCCAAAAGATGAGCAACCTCTATGAGAACAGTAGCACAAGTATAATACTTGGTCCAAAAGTTGGTTGTAAGTTGTTTCACACCACATTAAATGATAACCTTTCTCCTATGCTCTTTCAAAGCCAACTCTGATCACCATGAACTCCACAAACAAAATAGAATTCTCCCCAGTGAAACCAAAGAGCCTTTCACTCCACAACCCATTGGAGTCGCATAGGATCCCACCAAACCCTGCACACACCGCATCGATAGCTCTTTTACTAATGTAACAATATATAATTAAATATTTGTGTAAAATTTTATATACTAAAAAAAATTACACATAAATGAAATTCTTAAAATTTAATAAGCATATTTAAATTATTTTATAAATAAACACATTATACATGTGTGTGTTTATATATATATGAGGAGCAATCCATTTATTTCAAGAGTAAGTATATTATACTTACTCCATTAAACGGCTTCTTATTAACAATATATTTAATTTCACTAATCCAATTGTTGAATTATGTGATATTATCTTAACGATTAAGGGCCCATATAGTTTGAGTCTTCAGTTTTCTAATTTTTCAAATTTTATAAAAGAAATACTGAAAATTTTAAAAACTATAAATTTCAGTTTTCAATATTTTCTTCACAAATCCTAAAACTGAAAAAACTGAAAATGAAAACTAAAAGTTGAAACCAAGCAGGCTCTAAGTATACCAAATTTCATAAAAATTGGACATTGATATATATATACATAATACTCAAGATTTACATGAATTTTAAAACTATGTTGTGCATAAAAAAAAAGGGATGATGAAATATCAAACTATGATAAAATTTAATATCTATAAAAGGTTATTCAATAAAGTAATATTAGGACTTAACTCTAGAGTAAACTGATATATTCTTAATGATTTCTGTGATTTGTCTGGGCATAAGCCCCATTGAATCACCCAAAAAAAAAAAATGGAAAATACTATGTGGAATTTAACGGCAGTACTACACATTCTTGCTTAGTTCTACAATATCAACTAAAAAGTCATTAGACACAGATAACAGCTATTTTTAATTACAAAGTTGAAGAGAAGGATAACTTGAAACGTGCTATCTTTGCATAATTGACAATGACAATGGTTAATCTTGAAGTAGGGGACAAAAGTTGAACTTTAGATGATACATCTTTATTACCCCCCAAAACTCACGCAATAAATGGTACATTGTTTTAGTAGTCATATTTAGATTATTTGTGGTGGAAAAAGAAAAAAAATTAATCGTGTATAACCTGGCTGGTGGCATTGATTTCATAGATAAATCTCCATACGATTGCGCTTCTGATGCTTACCAATGGTAAATACAGGTACTATAGGAATACAAATGCGAAGCCAATATGGCCTCTTTCGAGTGGTCATCCATCCAAAGCTGATATCCCTAACTGCAGTTACTGTGTTGGACCTCGGTGCTGTGAATTTCCGGTAGTACTTCAGTAATCCGTGGTTGATGTTTCCATGTCATTCTACATGCCCTCTTCCTTTCGCCTGGTCAACCATATGTTGTTACCCTTAGTTCATGAGTTGTTATTGTTGATGATGCCAGATTTTGCCACAACCGCTATATTACTTCGGGGTAGACAACGAAGCTGACTCTCTGGATTGGGCTTCAATTGTTGTGTATACATGTGAAGCCTCTTGCGAAGCAGGTTTGGCCTACAAGGATGAATATCCTTGTGGTTCAACTTTATTCAGCTTCCAATACCTTAAAAGTGAAATTTTTTTACTCTTATAATCTTGGGTTCAAAATGTAAGATTTTTTTTTTTTTTGGGTTAGTCTTTTTGGAATTATTAAAATATGAGATGAGATAGGAATATTTGTATGTGCTTCAACCCTCAACTTTGAGGATCATGACAGGTATTTTGTAATTTATAGGCCTGTGTTGTGCTGCGTTCTCAGTGGATGAAATTTTGCCTTCGCATTCGAAATAGGCTATTGTCATTGTGCCTTCGACTCTTTTGTCCTCCCATTATATATATTGTTTTTGTTGTTCTGTAAACATTAAATTCAAAAGCGCACACTGTCATTAGTTTAAATCTAACTAAACTGTCATACTTGTTTTTCTTTTTTCATATAGATAGAATAGTTAAGGTTGATTATCTTCTTCAGATAAGGTGTTGCTATTTATATCCTTTAATTTCTATATATAAAATATCTTAGCAAAGTCTTTAGTTGTTACCAAGGACAATTGTCGAGAAACTCTTACTATAAAAATACTTGAACGGTTAATTTCATATAAATATCTATATAGTTAGGTCAAAGATAGCAAAAATATTATTTTAATCCATTCCCTTCTACCTTTCTCTTTAGAATGGGTGAAAAACCTCATGAGTTATGAAGAACACTTAAAAATTTTTCTTGAATCTTAATGGTTTCTGTGATTGGTTTTCTTCGTCTTAAGAATTTACATTGTGGAACTTAACGGCAGTACTACACATTCATGCTTTGTTCTACAGTATCAACTAAAAGTCATTAGACACAGTGAACAGATAATTTTTACATCAATCCATAGAGCTAAGACCATCTCAGCTACCACCAATAATATAATAGTAAGATACAAACCAGGGTAGTACATAACTTCACACATGGTAAGTCAAACGCAGGAACTGTTGTATCCGCTCAAAAGCAAGTGTTACAGGTCTTATCCGGTCAAAAAAACAAGTTCGTGTTCAAGTAATCTAAGGAAGAAAATGAACCTGCACAGAAATATAATAGTTGGGCTTGACACCACTATGTAAATTAGGTTTTCCATAGCAAGACAACCAAAGATTGATTGCAATGTTGAAGAGAAGAAGCTTCTTTACATCAAACAGAACTTTGGTGAATAATTTGCAGATGGAATGTCGATAGCATCATCGTATGTAGATTGAATGAAATGAATAATAACAACGCGTCTTTCAAACAAATTTTATAACAATCAACAAACCCATAATATTTACATTTTTCTCGATTTTTTTTGGTCCGTACTCCGTACATTTTCTCATTCAATCGCTATTTGGTAACAGTAAACTAGAACAATAAAAAAAAAAAAAGGAAAAAAGTGGAATGATCAGTCATGGAAATTGGAATCTTGTGTCTAAAGAAAAAACCAAACAAAAAGCAATCTGAGGAATTTGAATTTGGTCACTTAGAAGGAACTATCAAGAGCTAGCAGCACAGCTCAAAAACCATCCCAAAAGCACCTATCAGTAATGCTCAATCATCCACCCTAAAACCTAAAAAGTCATCAACCGTCCAAATGCTTATCCATAAGGACTTTATCAGAAACAAGATAGAATTGCAACACCAAATCCTTCACAACCTGAATCAAAGCCTTAAAATCATTGCTTCCCACTTCAAGGCAATCTCTGATCATCCCACCTTCCACCACCTCTTTTTGCACCGTCTCCTTCACTTCTATCACCAACCCCTGCAAACAAAAGCCATCATCACTTCCATTTTTTTTCTTATAATAATGTATTTTATGCGGTTAAACAATAATCATATTTTATCTACCACGTATTAGAGTTAATTACATGAAAGAAAAAGTGCATATAATAGAAATAAGTAAAGGTTGCAAGTTAAATAAACGACGTCGTTCGTACCGGTTGGCCAAACGCTTTGAGTAGCTTGGCGGAAAGCGACTTAACAGTGAGCACATGTTGGTAATTTCGTGCAACCCAAGCAGACCTTTCGACGGCGGATTCCAAGCGAGTCAACTCAGTGAGTCCCCTCATCAACTCGTTCATGTACGAAGCGGCGCCGTAGAGGTCTGCAAGGGCCCGGGCCCGTTGGGCCCCGGCAACATCGCCGCGCGCGGCCCGAAGGTCGGCTACACCGATGAGGATGGAGCGGGAAAGGGAGAGGAGCTCTCGGGCATGGAGGAAGGGATAGACGGAGAGGGATCGGGAGGGAGATGGTGACGCTGCGATGAAGCGAGTCAACTCAGTGAGTGCCCTCATCAACTCGTTCATGTCCGAAGCAGCGCCGTAGAGGTCTGTAAGGGCCCGGGCGACATCCCCGCGCGCGGCCCGAAGGTCGGCTACACCGGTGAGGATGGAGCGGGAAAGGGAGAGGATCCGTCCAGCGTAGAGGAAGGGACAGACGGAGATGGATTGGGAGGGAGATGGTGACGCTGCGATGAGGAGGAAGGCGATGAAGAAGAGAGGGGTCGGGTTTGATCGTACGGTTGGCATTGATTTCGGAGCTGTTTAGGACAAGAAAAGGAACCGTTTGCGTGTGAGGAATGGGATGGATCTTGTTGCTTGCTTGGGTCACATTTGGTGCATTGTGAATTTGAAACTCACGGATTTCAGACGGGTTGAGCCACTTTTTTTCTTAGGCTTTGTTTGGATTGAGGAGGGGGGAGGGGGGGGGTGGAAGAGGGTGAAATCACTTAATGTGTATACAAATAAACTGAATGGAATGGGACGGATCCAATTCCATCCACTTTATCACTTTATCCGAATGAAGACTAATCCTCTCGAGGCGTGTGAGATCACCAAAGTGGGTTTTGCCTTTTTCGACAAAATCTCTTTCTATACACACAGTAGAGTCTAACCCCCAATTGTGACAAGCTTTGATGGTGCCGTCAATGCATACTTAAGTGGCTTCTTTCACCTCCCAGACCCCTTTCTTATTTGCTCTCTCAGTCCCCAATTTCTTAACAAATCTTAATTAACAAATTTGAATCCAAATAAATTCAAAAGACAAAATCCTCTTCTCCTAAAAGTGGGCAACAAAATTCCCATTTGGTTTGTTCACCTTATCTTCTATAAAAAGGTACTCTTCCCATTAGTTTGCACAGAATAGCATCGAGAAGGAAAAAGTTCACGACAGATATTGCGAAGAGGGATAAAGGAAGAGAGAGAAACTGAACTAAGGTAACACAAACCCTTTTCTTTTTGCACATTTAATCTGTGTTCTTTTTTTTTTTGTTTAATTTTGGTCTGAATTAATCGGTGTTCAATTAACTGACATTGGTATGTTTCCTTACCTTTTTTGTGCTTCAGTGGTTTTTGTCAGCTTTGTTCAATTTTTATTTTTCTTTAACTATGCTTAGTTCGAGTTTTGATGGATATAGTCAGTTTCAGTGATGTATATATTTAGGGCATTTTTTAAGTTTAATCGTTATAAAGGTTAAATGAGGATTCGGAAAGGGTGGGGAAAAACCAAATGTGAAACTAGCTAATTTTAATCACCAGCTAACATGCATGTATAATGAAGTGAGAGAAAGAAAGAATAAAAAAGAAAGTAAAATAACGTAGCGTGGAATGTCTTTTTCACTCCTATGAATGTCAGCCACAAACTATGAATACGATAGGAGGATTAATGACGGTGCTAGAGATAAAAGTCGTGGGGCCTGTTTAGCAATGCAGGCATAGTATATGGTTCTTTTGTGTGTGCGGTGGGTTCCTTTGAAAAAAAGAAAGAAGGAAAGACTGGTTCTTTTGTAATTGGTTTAGAATGTGATATATATTTGTGTTATTATTTTCTTGGTTTTTATTTGTGTCAATTCTTATATTGACGTAGATGGACAATAAATTAAAGACTTTATATCAAAATATATAATATTGGTTCACATTTTGAAAGTCATGACTGCTCAAATATTGTAGCTTAAAACTATATTTTTTGCACTAAGAAATAATTCTAGAAGATGATTGATACCTCTCAATTATAATAAAAGAAGATGGAGAAAGAGCTTGAGATGAACTAATGAAAAAAATTGTGGGCACTGAATGATATTAAGATGCAATTCGTATGAGTCCTCAAGCTTTTTTAAACTTGTGCACTATATTAAGAGATTGAGATGGACTTTGACATATATGACGCGTAACAATTGAAGAACTAGTTGCAAAATTTCTTATATAGTAGGGCATGATGTTAGGGATCATATAATTGATATCTTTCTTCTTTAGATGCTCTAAAGAGATGGTTAGTCGTCATTTTCATAGTGTATTGCAAGCTTTCATAAAGTTTGAAGATATATTTATGAAACAACATGATGGAACATATATTCATCTAGAGATACCTAACAACTCTAGGTTCTACCCATATTTTAAGGTGAACTCTTTCATATTTCTATTTTAGCAATAATAAATTGGTATCATACACATTTGATAAGATAATTGAATGTTAGGATTGTATTGGAGAAATTGATTGCCCACATATGCGTGTCAAAGTTCTAGAAAAATAAACCTCTAGGTATCATGGTAGGAAAGATTACCCCACATAAAATGGGTTAGCTATGTGCACTTTTGACTTGATATTCACATGTCTTACCTGGATGGGGAGGAATAGCATCAAACTCAAGAATTGTAAAAAATGCTTTCACATGTAGTAGTCCTCTCAAAGCACCAAAAGGCAATAAAAACTCAAAGTAATTGGTGTAAGGTATCTTTCAAAACTATTTATTAAACTTATTAAAATATTTTTTTAAGAAAATTCTATCTTGTCAATGCTGGATTTCCTTTAAAGGCTTGTTTTATCACACATTATAGAGGAGAGCAATACCACTTGCAAGAATATTATAGAAATCCACCACACGATCCTCATGAATAATTCAACAATTGTCACTCAACATTATGTATTTCTATTGATTGTGTATGTGTTTGGTGTGATTAAGATGAGATTTCCAGTTATACAAACAACAATGGATCCCACATTTGGTATTACCACCCAAAAAGAAATCATAATTGCTTGCTATATATTGCACAACTACTTGATGAGGGTAGATCCTGATTAGAATCTCATAAACAAAGTGAAACATGAACTAATGAAAAGAATTTTCATGGGAGCCATCAAGTTCATAGAGAAGACAATGATGATATGGCTAATTAGAGATAACATTGCAGCTAATATGTGGCTAAATTACTAAGCATATCTTATTTGTTATGTCTAAAGCTTGTTAATGTTTTGATATATTTTTATTGACTTTAGTTCCTTTCATGAACTTTCATTAATGTGCACTAGTTGACCTTTATTTTTGTACTTTAAAATTTTTCATTCCTAAATTAGGTTTTTATAAATTTTTATTGATGGCTAGTTAGTTAATTGATGGATACTTGAGTTGATCAAGTTGTATATATGTCATTGGTTTTTAAGCTTAGCAATGGATGAAAATTCAAAAAGGGCAAAGAGGGCTAACGATGGTGATACATGTTCCTGGACACTATCGATGGATAAGGTTTTGATTGATGCATATCTCTATCAACAAATTTTAGGTAACAAAAATGATAATTGTATGACATCAAGTACAATGGATAGCATTTTAAAAGAGTTGAAAGACCACTTTCCACACAAGCCAATCTCTAAAAATAAAATAAAAGATCACATGAAAAATATAAAAACAAAGTTCAATGGTTGTTATGACCTTTTGAAAAATGGCCGGAATGGTTTTGCTTGGGATACAATAACAAACGTGTGGATTGCAAAACCAAAGGTCCAAGATAAGCTTATTCAGGTATATTCTATATACAAATATTAAATTTTAGTGATTTCAATTTAAGAATTGGCATGGTTAATTTTTTATTTAATGTTTACTTGTATTTTATTTTATTAAAGGCTAGGCCAGAAGCAACTGAGTAAAGAAACAAACCTATTCTGTATTATGATAAACTAGCTCAACTTTTTGGAAAAGACCGAGCAACAGGAGAGCATGCAGAAACAACCGCTGAAATAAGAGTAAGACCAGCTGCAAATGATAGGAATAGATATGGTGACACCATAGATGACATAGACCATTTGGTATCTATTAATGAAGTCACTTTAGATGGATTTGATATTGCTGATGAGGAGCAGCATCCGTTCACTTCCCTCAGAGAGCCTTCCAATAATTAGTCTCATGATGCAACCTCGTCTACGACTAATAAAAGAGGGAGAAAATCAATGGAAGATGGTGTAAACATGCATATTGCTAAACCTATTGACAAGATTATTGATATGTTTGATAGTTTTGGGTAAAAGAACTGCAGAATTAGTCAATCGAAACAAGAATGTTGCTCTTGAGGATATATGGGTACAATTGGTTGATATTGGTGTTGAACCAACTTTCTTGCCAACCGTATATATGTACTTTGCTCGATATCATGATGTTATGAAAGCTTTTGTGGGAATTCTAGTTGACCAGTGTAAGGAAACGTTACCTCATATTGTGTCAATATATCCACCTAATACTTAATCTCTCTATTCATGGTAATTGGTGTAACACCCTAAAATTATTTAAAAAATTAATTTGAACTTTATTAGTCATAATTTCAAAATCTAATAGTTTTGGCAATGATGAGGACAACCTAACAAATGTGAAAAATTTTTTTTTGGTCTTGGTGAATAGTGACCTTGCAGGCCTTATAGGTCAATCGGGACAGCCGAAACTCTAGAATTGGGACCTGGAGATGTCCGAAACTAAAGAAACATAGGATTAAGATTATAAATAGTTAGACACAGAGATTTTATACATGGAATTACATTTTGGGCAATATCTGATTACCTGGATACGGTGTTTCACCCGTTCGGTGAGATTTCAGTGCACAATTTCTAACACCGAAAGATAGTTTAATCATGATAAATGGATAATGTATATCCATTTAATACAAGTGTAAGGCTAAGATTTAATCTTCAATTCCAAGATTAAATCTAGCCATCCATTTTACTTTTTTTCTTTGAGAATCATGTCTTTATATTATACAATATCTAAACTTCACCTACAAGATAAATACAAGCCAAATCTTCTTCAACACACCACAAAACATTCTCAGCCAGCACAAGAAGAAGAACCGGCCACCATTTTATTTTCTCAAGAGCTCAAAAACTTGAATCAAACCTCCATTTTCCCAGCCTAGACTTGCCAAAACCATAAACTTCCTTTACTAAACTTACTCTACTCATCATCATCTACAAAACTAACTAATTAGAATTTGAATCCATCAACCTTTTCTACCTTAAAAGATCATCCTTTACTGCCTAAAGGAAAGTTGGTATTGGTTTGGTGGCCTTGGAGCATCTTTTGGAGTCAAGATCTATACAGCTCCAAAGAGTACGATTTAGTGTTCTTGTTTGTTGAGATTCCATTTTTCTAGATTTTAATCAGTTGGAATTTCAAATTTTCTTGTTCTAATTTATGACTTCACATAAATATATATGTATTTGCATAGGTAGAGTAGTTTGGTGTTGTGACAATTTGGAATACCTTGTTGGAATTTCGGTTTTGTTATAGGCAGTGATTGTTTACGAATTTTCTAGTATAATTGTAGGTATTTTTATGAGCTAGAAAAATTATATATTGAAGCTAACATCATAAGGCAAATTGGGTCACATTAAAGATTTCTACTGCTTGAAAAAAAATCTTGAACTTAAATGATACTTGTGCTACCTGAATTATTGGAATAGAAGCTCGGAAATTTGCTAATTTTGTTAACATAATAAATGTTTCCTTTGAAATTTTTACAGAATGTTCAAAACATCTTAAAGTTCAACCATGATTTTTATTCTAAATTGATTTAGTCAGTTGCTAAGGCTAAAAATTATGAATTTCTAGTTTTGAATTGAGACTAAGTAGTTTCTGACCAACAGATACCTTGTGGGCATATTAAAGTGTCTTGGATAATTTTTATAGCCCCTGAATTGATTATTTGATATGCATATTAATTTTGCTCTACTTTAGTATAAAAATTTATCCATGTGCTGGAAATGAACCCAAAACTTGAATTGGTAAGGTAATGGCATTTTTGGTTCAAGTATGATGTATATGAATGTATGTTAGTGACTTCAGAGATTGATTTATGAGGTATGATTAAAATTACATTATGAATGAATACCTATATGTGGCTTATGCATGCATTTGAGAAAAGAAAAGTACACAATCCAAATTATGTGATAAAAGAGAATGCATAAACTTTAATTTTGCATATTCTGACATATGAACAAAATAAAAACAAGAGTTATGTTGAATAGGGGAAAGGCAAAAAGAGGAACTTTCCTAGAGATATTATGAGTTGGTAGACGTATCGGCTAGGAATAGTTCTATGTGTGATTCGGAAGAGAGAAAAATGCACTGAATTGGTTTCTAAGAACATAAGTTAGAGACTTGTTGAGGGAAAATAAAGGGAGATGAGATCCTCTTCAATTTATCAAGGGCAATTAAAGATAATTTCACTACATTTGGCATATACATATTTGTATCATATTAAATCATTTTAATTGACATTATTTACTATGATCATGAGCTTCTGATAAATGTGTACTGAATGATTGATTTTTAAAAGCAATCAACTTCGAAAGTATGATTTAGAACTTTAAAATGAACTATTGTTATATAGTGCATGATCACGTTTTTCTAATAAACCGAAGTGATTGGGACGATGATGATAAGATAGATTTATTTATTGTGTGTTTTTGGGATACATTACTGAAAATTTTAGAATTCTTACCCCTACGTGTTTGTGTTTCCATGTCGTCTCTAGGTTGATTCATAAAACCATGAGGCTGCTACATGAAAGAACTCGGACTTGCAATAGTTTAGTAGTTAATGTTTTTATTTTATTATACTTAGCTGTAGTTATGTGTATATATATATATATATATATATATATATATATATAGAGAGAGAGAGAGAGAGAGAATAGACGCGTATTAAAGCTCATAGAAGAGCTTCCTTTTGTACTTGGCTTTGGATTCAATAAATGTAATATTTCTTTGTTATATATATTTTAATAGAATTACGACTTAGTTACTTCACGATTCAAACGATCTTGCTATAGATAATTAAGAAAGATCCGCTAAGTTATAAGTAACAACTCCTAAGTATAAAGCTATTACCTAAGGATGATGTTGTAATTGGAAGAGTGTTACAATTGGTGTATGTTGTCTTTATTTTCTTTTTTACTCTTTTTCATTTAATTTTTTTGTTTTAAATCATATTTGTTTAACGAAATAATATATTAGTTATATTATATTCTATGAATTTGCAGATCATATAGAGGTCTTCACGTATGATATCATCATAGAGGACATGGAGCATGATATCTTCATTTGGAGGATACACACATGAAATTCTCATTTTATTTATTTGTTTATTTTGCTCGGCATAGAATTAGAATTTGACACACTGACTTCATTTAATAAGTTTTTCATTGTTTTTCCTTCAATTTTTTATTCAACCTTTTAATATATCCTAGAAACTTCTCTAGCCTTACAACAAATAAATGCCAATCTTCTAAGTGTCAGTGTTAGTGGTAAAACATCAAGTTGTATTACCATTAACACACTAAGTTAAGGAAAACAATTTTTGTGATATAGGATTAGACGACTAGCGAGAATAGTGGTTAATTCAAAAGTTGTTAATCAATTCTGAGCAAATGATGTTGACTGTTGAATTAGATATGAGTTTAATTCTCATGTATTGATATTCGATTTTAGTACTTTATTTGGAAGGATTTTTAAATAATGAATATAAAATCCAATTATCATAATTAACATGGCAAATACCTGAGCGATTACAGTATCATTTTTCATGTTAAAAAAAATAAATTGTAACATATTTATCATAGGGGTAATTATGGAAAAATATGCTATAATTATTTTGATTCTATTCTTTTCTATTTTATTATCCAAACAATGGAGTGATAATTATACTCTATTCTATCTTTAACAATCCAAACAATGGTGTGGGATTTCTATTCCATTTCATTCCATTTTATTTCATTCTGCTCCATCCACCATTGTTTATCCAAACAAAGCCTTAAAAAAATAGAATTAATTTGGGATTTAGTTTCTATAGATTGGCATGTGTAAACTATTTGTAGATCGTCATTCCATTATGTATGGCCACTAAGGGTGGAAGTAGAGCATTCGGCTCGTCAAAGCCTTCAATCTAACCTACATTTGACCTAGTTTGACCTAGCCTTTTTAGTTAATAAGTCATGCTCTAGAGAATGAAAATTTGAAAACATCCAATTACATTTAATAGGTTGTCTATTTATATTGTTATTAATATTATTTTTTAAAAAATCTAATGATAATTGAAATATTTTAATCTATTTAAAAATATATCTTTTATTTATTTAAGAAACCTTTTTTCAATTTAGACATATTTAAAGTCATTTCACTTATTTAAGAGTATGCATCTTCTTTTAAATATAATCAAGTAGGCCTTTAATGAATTAGTTTTTAGGCTAGGTCAAACTTTCAAGAAGGTCAGATTAAGACATAAAAAATACCTATGTCAAGTAACAAGCACAGACTTAGGTATCCTTGGGGGCATAAGGATCATGTAAAGTAAGGGAACTTAACAATTGGATAAATAAATTTAGAAGTGTGGTCATTCTCATTTTATTGATCTAAGAGTGAAACTTCTCACTTTATTCTCTAAAATGCGATCCTCACTTTATAAAATCTTTGAGAATACATATTAAGCCTATTTAAGTCAAAACATAGTCTAACCTAATTGTTTCCACCCCTAGCCGCCACATCAACTATGATAAATGACTCTGATGCCCATTACTTGAAAAATCATTCAAATAAAAGATTGTGATGGAATGATTGTACATTTTAACCCTATGGTTGGTTTGAGGGAAAATGAATGGAAAGAATTAGCAAGAAAAGAAAACCAAGTTTTCCTTCCATTTGTTTTAAAAGAAAACTTAGGAAACAAAATATTGAATAGCCCTTGCCACATATGTTTTCCACTTAGCTAGGTGAAGAAAATGAAAAAGCATAGGTGAAAAAGGCAAAAGACATCTATAACCCCCATAAAAATGTAAAAATTACATTGATTGTCAACCAAACTTTGAATACTTATATTAAATGTATTTTTGTTTAGAAAATAATTTGAGAACATATCTTATAGTTTAAGAGTTTATAGATTAAATTAATTTTTAATATTGTTACAATATCATCTATAAATTTAATTTATAAAAACATTTAAAATTAATTTAAAATGACATGCTTTATCTTTATTATGATACAAAAATAATTGTCAATTTAACGCAACTCTTAATTTCTTTCCTCTCATTATCTCTTCATTCACAAGCACTTTTCTCCACATTTTCTCTTCTTTTTATTTTCTTTCCTCCTATTTTCTTTCTTTTTATTTTCTATTCTAATCGAAACATAACATAAGTGCATCAAAAATAGAATCTTAACTTTAATGCACAGATCTTCATCTAATTATATGTTTTTTACTTGTAATACTCTTAAGACAATGGGTGGTTATGTTAAGTTCTTTCACTAGTGTGATAATATACAATTAAATATTTAATTGAGTAAGTACAATATACATATTTTATTAAATATCTTCTTATTATTAATAACATATTTTATCAATCAAATTATTAAATTATGTAATATTATTTTGATAATTAAGTATATCAAATTTTAGAAAAATAAAACACTGATATATATAATCTAATACTCAAGATTTACATGAATTTTTAAAATTATGTTACGTACCATAATAAAAAGAAATGATAAAGTATCAAACTATGATGAAATTCAATATCTATAAAAGATTATTCAATGAAGTAAATATATTAATACTTAACTATGGAGTAAAGTGATATATTCATGATTTCTGTGATTTGTTTGGGCGTGAGGCCGTTGAATTAACAAAAGAGAAAAAAAAAACACTACGTGGAATTTAACGGTAGTACTCTGCATTCTTGCTTAGTTCTACAATATCAACTAAAAAGTCATTAGATAACAGATATTTTTGAATTACAATGTTGAGGAGAAGAAGCTTCTTTACATTGAAGGGATTTCATCAAATAAGTTGCAGATGGAATGTGAATAGTATCAAAGCCTCGACAAAATATGGACTTTATCAGAAACCGGGTAGAATTGCAACACCAAATCCTTCACAACCTGAATCAAAGCCTTAAAATCATTGCTTCCCAATTCAAGGCAATCTCTGATCAACCCACCTTCCACCACCTCTTTCTGCACCGTCTCCATCACTTCTCTCACCACCCCCTGCAAACAAAAGCCATCATCACTTCCATTTTTTCCAAGTAATATTACTAACACAATAACTACACATACAACAATGCTACAACCCACCATTGCAATAATAATAATATGTAACCGCGATTATCAGACATAAGCTTGCAATATAACATTAAATGCTTTTTGAGATAACGGATGTATTATATACAGTTAAGCAATCGTATTTTATCTATCACGTGTTTGGGATTAATTACATGAAAGAAAAATGCATATAATAAAAAAGGTGCAAAACAATTATAAGGAAAAAAAAAAGGGATTAGTAAACTGAAATAAACAAATAAATAAATTAATAAGTAGATCTAAGTTAAAGAAACGATGTCGTTGGTACCGATTGGCCAAACGCTTTGAGTAGCTTGCAGGAGAGCGACTTGGACATGGTGAGTACATTTTGGTAATTTCGAGCAGCCCAAGCAGACCTCTCGGCGGCCGATTCCAAGCGACTCAACTCAGTGAGTCCCCTCATCAACTCGTTCGTGACCGAAACGGCGCCGTAGAGTTCTGTGAGGGGAAACTCCCTCCACATCGCCCACACCGTCCTCCAGAACCCGAACCTGAGGGGCGCGGTCCAGCTTGTTGGAGAGGGCCCGGGCCCGTTGGACCCCGGTTAGGTCGCCGCCCCCGGCCCGAAGATCGGCAACGGCGGAGAGTAGGGAGTGCGAAAGGGAGAGGAGCTGTCGGGCGTAGAGGAAGGGAGAGACGGTAGGGATTGGGAAAGAGATGAAGAAGGGAAGGTTCGGGTTTGATCGTACGGTTGGCATTGATTTCGGTGGTATGGATTGGATCGGAGCTGTTTAGGAGAAGAATAGGAACCGTGGATCTTCTCTTCTTGCTTGGGTCACCATTTGGTGCGTCGTGAATTTGAAACTGATGGATCTTGGACGGGTCGGGTCAACTTGATTATAAACGAAACTAATTTCAATGTACTGAATAAAGGCGTTCATTAGGCAAAGCTTATTTTATTCGATTTGAGTTTTGAATTGGGTTGAGTGTGGATTAAGTATAATAATTTGTGAAAAATTATAAAATTTTATGATTTAATTAATATATTTTATGTTATTTGATATTATTTTTATATTAAAATGATTTGTTTTGAAATATATATTGTAAAGTAGTTCTTAAATTTTATTTTTTAGGGCATGTTTAGTTTGAGAGTAAAAATGATAGATAAGTTTTCATAGATGAGCCCTTATTCCCTATTTTTATCCTTGAACCAAACATATCCTTACTTGTAAAATTTTATAATTTTACTATATATAATATCTAAATCATCATATATTATTTCAATGTCAAGTTGGTCCAATTTAATCCAATTTATAGTTAAATCATTATTGGGTCAGATTTAGATTTTAAAAAATAACTCAGTCTAAGAACCAAAATTCATTCAAATTTTTATTTGATCTGATCGAACCCGTGCTTTAGACTGCTCTAGTACTGAATCTAATTTATTTTTTTATTCTGAAAATTCTAAAGGTAGTGAGACTTAAAGTCAAATACTTATATATATATATAAATGTTACGTTTATACAAACTATAAATATTCCTTGTGCTGATATTTCTTATAAATTAAATTCTTAGAAATTACCAGAGATACTTAAAATATTCTTTAATTTTAGTTTTCATATTAACATATACTATAACCAGATTCCATAATAGCACATGACTTCATCCTTTAAATTATGAGCAGATGATTTTCACTCATTTGAGTTTTTCAATCACTCTCCTTACATCTTAATTAATAAATTTTGGCAATAATTTTAATAGATTATATAATATCACTCTTTATATTTTAAGTTAATTAATTCAACTCAACTTGATCGTGACTCTTATCGCCACAACTTAAATAAACTAAAATTACTAACACTTAGTAGATCTAAGGGATTTATTAGTATTATTTATTTTTTATATTTGACTTCTTTGAAGTAAGAAGGCTGGTAAAATACAAAAGTGATGGATTAATCATTCTTGAATCATCTAGTAGAATTTACATATGATGAGAGTTATTGATCAAAAGCTAATTAACCCCTTACGTTTGTACTTTATCAATTTTTTCATTTTATACTAGTCATCCTTATTTTCCTTGAGTGAAATGATCTATTTAAATCTTGTAAATAAAATTAAAATTTTATTCTATAATAAATTATTTCTTTAGTGTCTGACTTAGAATTAAATTGGTTGAGCATTCGGAAATTTGGCTTCCATACCAAAAAATAAAATTATGACATTAAAACAAGATTTTATAGTGTCCCACATTATCAAAATAATGATATTTATACAATTTCATCTTAAGACGGCTCTCAAACATTCAATCAATCTATAATCAAGAATTTTCACAGTTTTATCATCAAATTCTTTTATTAAACTATTTTATTTACATCCAATTGTGGGATATTGCACACGTTGGTTGTCCCTGAAAGTTATAAAACTATCTTTTTCTGCAATTGTTAAACTTAGTAATCAACTACAATTTAGAACTAGTATATTGATTTCTTTTATGAATTTTACAAAATGGGTAATGAAAAGATTCACAAGAGTTATAAACAAAGGTAATAAAGAATATAATTGTATAATATCAATAATAATATCTGGTGTATTAATTTTTTCTGAGCACATGAGATTACTGCTGTTTCAGAATAACGACACTGAAAAGATAGGGTTGCAATCCTCGACGCATAATCTTCTTTGAGAGCATGCCGTGACATAGTTCTTTCACCTCTTTGATACAGCAAATATATGAATGAGCATTTTCTGCACAGTATAATAAAACCAGAGGAGTACTGGTTCTTCATATCGGTAAAAACGTTAACGGTTCAAAGGAAAGGGTAAAAAAGACCCAAAGTTTATGAGAATTTGTTTTCAACTACCTATAGTTTCATACAGTTAATCTGTTTAAGATGAAAGGGTTTAAGTTTCAAATAATAATAGTAAAAAAAAGGCACTATATCTTATTATTATTGCAAGGAGAGGGTTTTGCATGTATGAATACAAATTTAATATATCATATTTAGACACACTCATAATAAAAATAAAATCTTCCAACTTTATTCAACATACATTTAATCATTTATGGATTTCACTAATTTTTTTTGTGAGCTTATTTGAGAATGAACTCTTAAACTGCTGCTTATTAAAAAAAAATTTCTATTCCCAGAATCTCTTGAATAGAAAATTATTTAATTCAACAAAAATATTTACAATGTCCATCAAAGGATAACCCTCGTGTTAAAATCATGTCCCATAAAAGAATAAAGGCCTCTAAAATATCATACATATAATGTCATGCCGTTTAATCAGATAATATACCCATAGGTCCCTACTCTAGTCTCTAGAGATGAGGGCCAGCATTGGTTTGAGATTCGTGTAACACTGACTGTAACCTCTATAAATCTCCCATTATTTTCATATGGCATTTGTCTACAAAATGGCAACGAAGAACATCATTTTCACAACAACTTGTCCACTGATTTTGCTGCTCCTCCTCCTTCCCTTGGCCTCATGCACAAAAAAGAAGCAGGTCTTTCATTTTTTTCTGCTACTTCTTCCTTTAATTTAATTAGCCTTTTATCCTTAGTTTTGTCCTCGGGAAATTCACTGTCGATTCTCATGTGAAACATTATTATTTCTCAAGTTCTCACAGGTTTACATAGTTGAGTTTGGAGGGCACACCAACAATGGAGATAAAACACTGCATGATGAAGTAGAGAATACCCATCATTCTTATTTGCTTTCGGTGAAAGAAACTGAGGAGGAAGCCCGAGCTTCTCTTCTTTACAGTTACAAACACAGCATCAATGGCTTTGCAGCATTGCTTACCCCAAAAGAAGCCAACAAGCTCTCAGGTAATTTGGAACATTCTCCAATGTACAGTTTCGCTTGTTGTTATAGGGTCCCCCTTGTTATAACACTTTTTTCTTCCGTTCTTCTCTCTCCATGTCCATGAAACATGGAACAGAAATGGAGGGAGTGGTGTCTCTGCTTAAGAGCCAGCCAAGGATCTACTCTTTGCACACGACAAGGTCATGGAAGTTCGTGGGATTAGATCGGCTTTTAAATCCGCGGGCAAGAGATTCCAATCACGCAAATGGAGACTTGTTATCCAGGGCAAAATACGGGGAAGATATCATAGTTGGAATGATTGATAATGGTAATCAATTGATCATTAACATAAATATCTTCCTGTATATGTCCATGGTTCTATCATACATGTGACTCTCTCTCTCTCTCTCTCTCTCTGTGTATTTATACATATAAGAAAAATATTTTAACCCATGTTTTATATAAACCATGCTTTGCAACCCATGTATTTTTTTATATAATAGATATAATAATTGATAAAATATTTTAAATCTCTTTCACCAGATTTGCTAATAAGATAATTAAAATTATATTTCCAATAATAGGTGATTTCTCATGTCTTTACACTTGAAGATTTAAGGGTAATGAAACTGAAGAACTCAGATTATGATTCTCCTATTATTCCAATAATGTTTAAAAAATTGGCCTACCAAAATGACAATGGCGTGTGTCTATATTAACCTGCAGGTGTGTGGCCAGAATCAAAGAGCTTCAGTGATGAAGGGATGGGACCTGTTCCACAAAAATGGAAAGGACTCTGCCAAAATGGAACTGCTTGGAATTCGTCTCAGTGTAACAGGTGAGTAATTGTTTTCTTTATCCACTTGAACTTCTCTCGTACGCGCTTGGGGTTGCTTGGTTTGTTTGATTTGAACTTTTAATTTTTATAATTTTATAAAGAAAAAATTGAAACTATAAATGAAAACTTGATTTTATAATTTTTAAAATTTTTAGTATTTTTTTTATAAAATTTAAAAAATTAAAAATTAAAAACTCAAAATAAACGGACACTTATTTTTTCCTTTTTTTATGGTCATATATATATATATATATATATATATATATATATGTAGAGGCAAATTAATTAGTCATGAATATAAGTCAAATTATATCGGATATGAAAAGATTCGATGTTTTTACATCAAACTGCTAACCAGGAGCTTGATTTCTGAGTCTTCTATCTTGGAGCGAAAATGCCTACAGTAATAATATAGTTAAGTCCGAAGTTTCTTTTAACTGAAAAAACTAACCTATGCTTTATTTTATTTTATTACTTTAAGAGAACGACAGCTATAGCAGCATTTTAAATAGAGCATTATATGTGATCTAAGCATCAAACTTCAATTTGAGCTTTTATTTTCTTGTTAGATATATTTATAATGATGACAAGACAATTGTCTTTTGAATTGAAAGTTATTTTTAATGGACTTCGGAACCTTTGAAAGGGTTTCTTTAATTTCTAAATTGAGTTAGCCAATATTAGCATTTAAATCTTGTACGGAATATTAATAGTTGGCTTGAATATTACTAAAGCGAAATTTCATTTCACTATCTGTAGCATAACTTATGCGCATGTCATTTTCATGGCACACACTGTTGTATATATATATACACACACACATTTACTTATAAAGATCCCAAAGGAAAATGTATAAAGAACAATGTCTACTATATATATCTTACTTGCTAAGGAAGATAAAAAAAAAATTTATGAGGGAAGTGCTGTGAGACATGATGACAAGAGGTGCTTTTCTAATTGAAAAAACAAAAGAAATATACTTTAAATTGAACAAAAGAGCATATTAGAAGAGTTCTCAGAAAAATCATGTAAAAAGATTTATGATTTTCCTTAGTGTAACAATTAGATTCACAGCCACATCACATGCATGTAACATGATGGTTTATCTGTATATGTCCCTTTTTTTTACATCATATATATCCCATTCGTTGAGATGAACTAGAAACAATGATAAGGTCAATTCATATCCAGCTTTAACGATGTGTGGGGTTAGAGCTTGTTCGCCTAGACATATATGATTTTCCAGCTTTTGTCCTTTTGACTTAATTGTTCTTTGGCTTCTTTTGTTTTGCATCTTGTGAGTCTCTATCTGTATTACAGTGTCTTCTACCTTTTTTTTTTTGCTAGTCAAGACTATATATGTCTTTGTCCATCTTTATAATTTTGTCAATGTCTTTTCTCTATTGGCTTGTGTGATTCTGTCCCATAGTCTAGATGTAGACATAACTGGAAGAGAAAATGCCCAATTGCTGAAGGCCTATATGCTGAAAGTTGTCATTGTGCATGCCAAAACACGGCAACACACATGCACGAGAGAGAGAGAGACAGAGAGAGAGAGAAGAAGAAGAAAAAAGGAAAGAAAAAGAAAGAAACTGCCATGTAAACAAAAGGACAAGGCCTTAATCTGTCTTGGAATGATATACCGTGATGAAAAGTATATCGCTCTGACAAGTCATGGTTTGCATACTCGTGATGTTATTGAACCTATAACAATTTAGATATGGTATGGACAAATATTTATAATAATAAAGGAGCAAGAGAACGTTGCCCAAAAAAAAGGAGCAAGAGAAATTATTTATTATATAAGGTGAGAAAAGTAAATTCAAGAAAGACATATAATAATTATATTCAAATCTTCATTATTCAATTTAAATTTGATAGGTAAGATTCATTCCCTCATCTCTCACTTTGAACACTCCTTTGTATATTAGCTTGCTCACAGCTCACTTGATAATAACTGGGATAATCCTTTATGTAGCTATAATCCCAAAACTGTGATTATATATAATGCTTGCACTTGCACTTCGGAACAAGGTGTTATGTAGAGCCAATTAGTCAAGCACAATCACACGTTTATCACATATGACAAAACGGTGATCGTATATACAGATGGCCTACCTTCATGTTCAGACCAACACATTACCTTATTAGAAGAAAGGAAGAATGAAGGACAACTGATATACTCCAATCAATCCAATATATTGAATCACTAATTACAAATTAAATAACAGATCTAGTGTTGAACATCAAGATGATTTAACCGTTTCAAAATTTGCACATCTCCCCACTTTTAATTTTCATAACTACTAAGATTTTTGAAAATTTTAAAAAAGCCACTAAGAGTGTTATTGTGATGAAAGCTTGCATAATATAAGTTCAAATCTCATTACCAACAATGTACCAAGTGTTAGTATCATTTTTTTTTATACAAACATTTAATCATACAAGTATTTAAACCTTTAGTACCTCAAAAGGCACCCAAAGAATAACATATAATTTGACCATAATATAAAAATTTTGATTATAAAACATATCAAAATTAATCCCTTCCATTTGTTGGGGTTGCAGAAAGATCATTGGAGCTCGGTACTACCTACAAGGTTATGAAAATGCATTTGGCCCTCTAAATGAAAAAGAAGACTACAAATCAGCTCGTGACAAAGATGGCCATGGAACTCACACATCTTCCATAGTAGCAGGCCGTGCCGTTGCAGGTGCCTCAGCCCTTGGAGGCTTTGCCAATGGCACAGCCTCAGGGGGAGCCCCCTTGGCCAGGCTTGCCATATACAAAGCATGTTGGCCAATTAAAGGACAATCAAAACATGAAGGGAACATATGCTTAGACATTGACCTTCTCAAAGCTATAGATGATGCCATTGGTGATGGTGTTGATGTTTTGAGCATTTCTATTGGGTTCTTGGGGCCAATACCATATAAGGTTGATATGATTGCTAGGGGAGCGTTGCATGCGGTAAGGAAGAACATTGTTGTGGTTTGTAGTGCTGGGAACTCTGGTCCTTTTCCTCATAGTTTGTCAAACATTGCGCCTTGGATCATCACTGTTGGTGCTAGTACTGTGGACCGTTCATTTTTTGCTCCAATTAAGCTTCAAAGTGGCACAATTATTGAGGTAAATTTAAGTTCACTTTTTTATTTATTATCTTCCGTTAACAAATGTTTTTAAAGTAGAGTTTTCACTATTTATTTTTCACTGAGAATAAAAATGAGAATAAAAATTGAAAATTATTTTTTCAAAAGTAAACACTCTAAGACTATAATTTTTTGAGTTGTGTTATTTTGATCCCCTAATAAGTAGATATTTATTGATGTTTATTCAAATCTATAAGAATAACAAAGTTAAAGATGTTAGAATGATGATCCCATAAGATTTAAAGGTAATGAATTGAGTATTTACATTGAATATAAGAAAGTGAATGTTAAAAATACCGTTGTGATTTTTTTTCAAGAAAATTAAATACACGTGGAAGTATGCTACATTTTGATGTTGGCACTTGGCAAATACATTCCCTTATTGTTGATTGTTACAAACAATTCAGCTCATCATTTTAATTAAAACAAAAAGTTACATTTCAAGAGTTCATTTGTGCCTGGAAAAATGACATACTGTAAAACAATAATCTCCAAAAGTGAATACTTTTCAATAAACACAAATACAAACTTTGCATTCAGAAGTTGAAAAATATTGTTTATACATCGATTTTAGACATCTCTTGGACATCTAAGCATTGATATGTAAATATTTGGATATTTTAGTTATGCTTCTAATTAATAAGTATGACGAAAATGCTAAAATAATTGATAATATATGAGAAATCTTTTTATCAGATTTACTACTTATATAATTGAAATATATGATTATTAATATATAGTTGCTCATTTTTTTGATAGACAGATTCACCACTTAGATATATGATAGAAATTTCTTTTCTTATTATCTTAACATCAGGGTCAATCAATTACTCCAGTCCGCTTGGGAAACAACTTCTACCCATTGGTGCTCGCTAGAGATGTTGAACGTCCAGGCGTGCTTAGGAACGAGTCTGGGTGATCTACAATACACTGAGTGCTTTTTACCTCTTCTTATGTATGATTATTTGACAAAAAATAATATTGAAAATGTTTGCTTAATCATGCAGGTATTGTCTAGACAATACCCTTGAACCTAACAAGGTCAAGGGGAAGATAGTTCTCTGCATGAGAGGACAAGGTGAAAGATTAAGAAAAGGTTTAGAAGTTCAAAGGGCTGGTGGTGTTGGTTTTGTCCTCGCAAACAATCGAATGCTTGGAAATGACGTACCATGTGAACCTCATTTCATTCCTGCCACCGGAGTGTCCTATGAGAATGCCTTAAAGCTTATTCAGTACATAAATTCTTCTGCTAATCCAATGGCATATATTCTACCAGGAACAACAGTGTTAAATACCAAACCAGCACCCTCTGTTGCCTCCTTCTCCAGCAGGGGTCCAAATATAATTGACCCCAATATTCTAAAGGTGATTCCTATCACTTTATCACCATATTTATGTGTGCTTCTCAGTTACTTTTCATATACATATTTATGCCTTTTTTGTACACACACAGACATATATATAACAAAAGTAACATGTACCCTCGTTTCAAATTTTTCATAAATCTTTTTGGACTTTGCAGCCTGACATCACAGCTCCAGGAGTGGACATACTGGCAGCATGGACTGAGGAAGATGGCCCTACAAGAATGACATTTCACGATAAACGAGTTGTTAAGTACAACATCTTTTCTGGAACTTCCATGTCTTGCCCTCATGTTTCTGCTGCAGCAATTCTTCTGAAAGCCATACACCCTACTTGGAGCAGTGCTGCTATAAGATCTGCCCTCATAGCCACAGGTAACTTCAAGATACAGACCCCTCTTGCCCTCTTGGGTACCATAAATCCCTTAATTAGATCATTTTGCTTTATTGATATATAGTGGCAGTAATATATACACGGTTTGCTGCTAAACCTGGATACCTGATCATATATAGCCTAGGCCAATCTAATTTGAAAACCGAAAATAAAACTATACCAAGGTGAAGGGACTGATATACTGATCTGTTTATCTAGATTCTAGCATTAATCTTTGCTATTATATATAAATAACAAAAGAAGTCTCATTTTAATTTTAGCCTAATTAACCATGTTGATAAGTCTATTACAACATTCCTTGTACACAATTTTTTGGACAACTTTATGAGTACTCAATAAGTTGAATATAAGCAGTGATAAATGTATATCACAATGGATTCAATATATATTCTCTCACTTGTCTTTTTCTAATTGTCCTTTTAGAACATCTCATATTGATATATTTAAATAACAGCACTCTCTAATTATCCACAACACAATTGAAATTCCAATCAATGGGACGCAGCTAGTCATCTAACGGGTACGATTTATTGATCTACTTGCTATTATATGGAGAAAAGAAGCCTAATTCTAGCTTAATTAACCATGGTGATAAGTCTGTTAGAACAACATTCACAACACACTTGAAAATCCCTGCCATGTATAATTACCATGGTCTAAATTCATTTTTTGTGTCGCAGCCGGGACAACAGACAACACTGGCAATCCATTGACTGATGAAACCGGCAATCCTGCAACTCCTTTTGCAGTGGGTTCTGGCCACTTCAGCCCCATAAGAGCAGCAGATCCCGGACTTGTTTATGATGCCTCCTACATGGACTACCTTCTCTACACTTGTAGCCTTGGAGTAACTCAAAACTTACACATCCCATATAACTGTCCAAAGTCATTGCCTGAACCCATCGATCTCAACTATCCATCGATACAAATCCACAAACTCAATGGCACTAAGACAATTAAAAGGACAGTCACCAATGTTGGTATTAGCAGGGGTGTTTACAAGTTTAGTGCTAAGCCACCAAAGGAATACTCCATCACAGCCACTCCAAATATCTTGAAATTTTATCATGTTGGGCAGAAAATAAGCTTCAACATCACAGTAACAGCAAAGAGAGGTCAGATACCAACCAAGTATGTTCCTCCAGATAGATACTACTTCGGATGGTATGCTTGGACTCACGAGCATCAAGTCGTAAGAAGCCAAGTAGCAGTGTCTTTTTCATAAGATTTCCTCCATGTTGTTATTTTTATGATTTTATTGTGGGAAGGATCAAGTTATTCATGGAGCAAGTAAATACTTTATTGAGTATTTTTTTTTTTATAATCAGTGAATTTCTCTTATCAAACTGTTGAACATGCATAATATTATCTTGATAATTAGACATACTAACAATAACTGAAATGTAGTTCAATCCTAATTCCTACCAATTGAATCAAGACCTCACTGAAACAAATGTAACATGAACATGAAACAGATGAATGAGATAAGATAAAGCCATTATTTTTTACCTCAAAAGGTGCTCCAAAACCAATTTAATTCTGAAAGGCCTGGATTGATATGCATTAACTTTTCCCTAGGAAAAGTCAATGACATGGGACTTAAAAGCATGTGTTGACCAAGGCAGGCTTCAAAGGTGAATAAAAACAAACATGCATAGTCTTCACAAATAATCATTACATGTAACATGCACATCTGGGGCAGAATGGCACCAGAGGGGATTTGCACACAAGCATGGAGAGGTGGGTTGAGGACTATGGGTCTTCACTCTTCAGTCACAATTCTGCAAGGCCAACGGGCAAAGCAGCGCTAGCCACGGCTCGTGGTAGGTCCACAGAGATAAAGGCAATAATATCCGACTTGAGATTCTGATGAATTTAACTTAGGCATGCTCCAAGTTCATGCTGGGCCAATAAGAGTAGTACACAGAAACAACTATATATGGGAGAGAGTCAGTGACACTAGGCAGCAGTACTGCAGAAATATATATTATGATAACAAAAAGCAACTCCAGAAAATTGTGTTTTTTCTTTCCTTGTTTTATTGATGGGTGATTAGTAATACAATATTAACAATGATAACAATGATCAAGTTATGAAAAATAAAATATAGCTATTACAAAAATAACAATGTGTTTAATTTTGATGCATTCTTTACATAGTAAACCAATTACATCCTGCTATTTACATAATTTTTAAAAAGCAGATGTGAAAGCCAATTGTATTTATTGATGTAACAATATATGATTAGATGACTGTATAAAATTTGTTACTCAATGTATTAAAATTAGATCCAACATTTAAATTGTCATATCTTCATATGCATTACATTTATTTTATCCTTATTCTTCCTCGGTCAGAAAGGAAGGTTATTTTTTGGCGTTGTTGGGGTGAAGGAAAACCTAACAAACGCTATTTATCGGCATTATATCAATCGAATGTTACATGAACTTTGCAGGCCGACATTTTTATCCGATACATTCACAATCAACAGTTTTATGTTAGCAAGTTTTTGGTGGAAACAAGAAAATTGGTTTGAGGCGTAGATATCATGAATATCTGAAATGTTAGCTATGTTTTGCATTGAATGCATACCTAAACATATATCTACAGTTCTAAACAAAATCTTCAGCTTTGAGTGCGGTCCCCCATCCCTCAAGGTAGATCTACCAATGATTGGTTAGTTGCTAAGCTAAAACATCACAATGAACCAAAGTGGCGAACCTCTAATGCAGACGCTGTAGAATGCGACAAGATAATTGGCGACAACAGCAGACCCCAGATACTAGAATCTGGCAATTTACTCATTGACGTACACCTATTTCAATCCGTAGATCCATCATCTTCTTCCCAACTTTCTGTTCTAACTTTAACCCGGTCACCATTAAAGTGAATGTACTTCCACTTAAGCCCATATCGTTTTCTAACCAATTTACTCTTCTCCTCTTGGCCTAGCTTTTTAAAGGCACTCGCCACTCTCCTGACTGTATCTTCATCAGGTTTTACACGCAACTCTTGCATGTCTGCAAATACCTGAACTTACAGATAAGAAAGCTCTATGTCAAAGCATAGGAGAGTTAACCTCAGAATTGCTGAATAAATACACTTAAAATTAACGGTGTAGTGAGATTGACAGTACTACAATAAGATACCTCTACAATCTTATCCGGCACATCATGGTGATCATACAATGCAATCATTCTAGAGAACAATCTCTTTGAGACAGAGCGCATGTGGGCATGTATAATCATATTCCACAATGATTCTGCCTCATCTACTCTCTGGTCCATATCAAACGCAAGAAGAAGGGTGTCATATGTTCCCATTGTTGCTCCCTGACCTTTGCTTAACATCCACTTGGCTACCTGAGCAGTTTTGAGGATTGATAACCAGTAAAATTCTTTTCCATTCCTCATATGTAACCAAACAACAAATCACCAGGGTCATCAAGCAAAAGAGGTACCATACACAGAACTCAAGCACATTTGTATGGCCCAAACACAAACCGGATGACATTCTCAAGAAGAATAACTATGTCAATATTGATTGATGAAACATCATTACGAAAAAAAATAGAAATAAATGAATTATTTTAAAACATATCAAGGTTCATATCTATGAGTACTTTATACAAACTGGAGCGTCAAAAGCTGAGGGAACATTTCATGAGTAAAAGGCCATTCTTCAGTTACATATCAGCTAAAACCATATGCTAAATTTTAACAATGATTGAGGTCAAGTTGGCTTTAGTTAACTTTCAAATTCATAAATAAAAAATTTTAACAATAAATCATCATTCATTTCATGAGGGAACAATTTTAAAGAACAGAAAACTTTAAACAAAGGCATTTCAGCTCGCAGGCATGTTACAAAAACAATATTTAACAGTTACCGGATGAAGTAAATATTCTTAGTTGTCAAATATTCTCTAATAACTTATTTAGGAAAATGATGTGAAGCTTTGTAAGCAACAAGAATTCCTTAAAACATAGCATGAGAAAGTAGTGATTATACTTGAATTACACGAATCCATTGCCTCCTTTTCCTTAAGATTTTCAAAGCCTTGGCTGCTGCAATCACTGGGAATTCTGTCTCCCAAGCCGTCCATTTGTCTAATGCTCCATAAACAGCCTCTTTCTCATTAGGAAGTTCAGACACCTGCCATTCCAAGGTTAAAAATGTACAACACATTCAAAATGTACAATAAGATAAATTTTGTCACTAAATTCTTTCCAAACGGAAAGATTTTTCTTCTTGGGCATACAATTCTAACAAGGTTGAGTGCCTTTTGGCCAGACTGAGCCGAATCTCTACTCTTCCACAAGTGGTGCTCTTTCTTAGCCACTCTCTTCTTCCCCTGTCTGCATTGTAATGTGAAGCATAAAACAAATGGTAAGATAGAATCACATAACACATCATCTTTATGAATAAAAAAGGGAAGAAAAAAAAAGAGTAATAACCCACTTTTTCTTCTTCTCCAAGGGACTACTATCACTTTGGCTAAATTTGGATTGAACAAGTGGAGCAGCAAACGCACAATAGACACAACTTCTCCGCAACTAAGACCAGAATATTTCAAATTTCAAAGCAAATAAAGCTTCAACATTAGAACCCCGTCAAAAAATTAAAACAAAACAAAAAAAGCACAACATAAGAAATTCCAATTATTTTTCAGAAGAAGTTACCTTGTGTGAAACAGATATAGTGGTTATTGAGAATTTATTCTTCAGCAAAAGTAGAGCCCTTGTGTCATCGACAGCCTAAGTCACCCATTCCAAACAGGAAAAAAAGAAAAAATTGATGATCTGTGATGAGCAGGAACATCAGAGCAAGTGGCTCAGCGGTTACCTGATACGTTCCTGATGAGAGAAAGGGGTAAAGATTTGAGTTTTGAAATGTTTGAAGCATCCTAGTTTTTCTTTCTTGAGCTTCAGAATACGTGAGAGAAATGGAAGCTGGATTTAGCGGGAGTGGGTAAGGGAAGGAGAGGTGGACAATCGATAGTCGAACTCCGTCAGTCATTAGTGGGCCTGAATTTGGGCCGAACCCATTAAATCGATTATTAGTGGGCCTTGATTTGAGAGCCTTGGGTCCCTTTTCATGCGTCGTGAGGCTCTCTGCTGCTGGAGAGCGTAAGAAGAAGAACTAGAGTGACCGCAGCAGACCCATACAATGTTAGAGCCACACCGAGATCAGCCGTCCACCACCGATGCATAGCAACACCTTCGCGAAGCGCCGCCGCCTTCCTTCCCTTGCTGCCTTGGTGCACTGCCACCATCTTTGGTCTCTGCTTTGCTTCCGTTTCCATTTTCACAACAATGAATTAGATTAGGCTATTGGGGATTTGGGGTAACTTTGGGTCACAGTCTTTGCTTTTTTTTTCTTTTTTTTTTACTTTTATTGGGCTTAGATCTTTGGTAATGTTTTTTGTTTTACAATAACATTTAAGAGATTTCAATCATGGCTATTTGTTTAATCTATTTCAATTTTTGGTTGATGAATTTTTAAAATGTTATTAGTGGGCTAACCCTAACCCACAAGATTCACATGGGTTTTTGGCCCTGTGGGCTTTTTATAGTTATGAGTTTTTTTGGCCCTTTGTGCATTTTAGCCTTGGCTTACGTGGGCGAGGGCCAAGTAGGGTTGGGCTGGCCTGGCCCATTTGACATCTCTACATATCATTGTAAACAAAAGAGAGAGAGAGCTTCAACCCACAGGCTAGGACCGCTTCAACACATAGATTAGGCGAGTTGAAATTTTTTTACAAGTTTAAAAGTGTAACCCAACCTGTCAAAATAATAATTTTGGCAGGTGGGCTCAATTTTTTTTAATTTCTTAATATATTGATTGTCGGTTACAATAACTAAAGGTGTGAAGTTAGATAAATCTTTGGCCATGAAAACATTTTCACATAAACCACCTAAAATTAAATCGCTAACTCTATATGCTTAAAGAACCTAATTAACTATTAATTGTGCTAGGTTTTATATATATATAGAGAGAGAGAGAAATACAATAGAGAAATAAGTAACGTGTTGAAGATATTCACTATAAAACGATACAAATAGTTTTATGGTTTAATTTGTGCATTTTTTCACGTGGACGTGCATATTATTATATGTAGAAGATAATTATTCATTTTCAAATATGCTAAAGAGCCAAAAATAGTTGGCAAAATGACCTAATATATGATCAATGAGTGGATTCTATCACTTTATTTTATCCAACCATCTCTCTCTCTCTCTCTCTCTCTCTCTCTCTCTCTCTCTCTCTCTCTCTCTTTTTGTCAGAGATTCTAGCAAAAAAAAAAAAAAAATCTAATCAAATAGCATCACTCTTTGTTATTTTACAGTCTATATAGATGACAAAGTTACTTTCATCGATTAACAGTTTTATTTGGGGTTATTTATTTTAACCTAGGAGCAATCACAATAATAAAATTTTATCACAATGTTTTTCTAATGTCTCTTGGCTCGCCCTGTACGCAATTTTGAACGTAAGGTAAAAATGAACCCCCCCCCCCCCCCCCACACACACACACAACTAAAAAAATCTGTAATATAAAATGAAATTTTGTTTATCAACTTGAAAAATGTTTTCTCTTCTATTTGTTAGACATCATTATCACTATATCCCCAAAATAATAATAATAATAATAATAATAAATAGAGGAGAAAGACTGTGTAATCCGTTTTCTTCACGGCTGTAGGAAATTCCAAAATTGTTGAACTACTATTTGGCATTGAAATTTCATTGTTCACATGCATGAGAATATTCTTCCAACCGTGTACAGAAATGCTCCCAAAGGTTAACACTCATCAATTATGCACAATTAAAACCCGCAATTTTGTTCGATGTCTTAGTTCCCACAACGCTAAGAAAGATTTTTTTCTTTTTCGCTTAAAATGAAATAACTTCAACTCTTCAGTTTTCTTAATTGTCCGGCTTAAATTTTGATTTTGCATCACACGCGTATCCTAGCTCCTACAAATTTAGAAAGACATTTGTCTAGGGCAAATTATATTGAACTCTTTAAAAAATGGGTGAAATTCATCTCACATGTATTCCTTTTATTTGTAAAATTTACTTAAAAGATTTATAGATTTGTGAAATAATTATATCAATCCCTCCTGAATTTATAAAATTATTACACCGACCTTTCATCTATCGCATAATGATAAGCACATCCAACAAGAGATTAGTGTCACTCAGATATAAGCAAATTTCACCAAGAAATATCAGTCTAATTTGCCCTTTGCCTAAACAACTATAGTACTGTACCAATGCTCCAAAACAAGCAGTTGGAGAATGATAATTGGCATGAAAACAGAAGATAAACATTAATATCGTTTTCATTATTATCAAACTGTAGAATATATTGAATGTTTCATCAGAAATGATCTTCACCAAGAACGAAGGATGGAAGGTATAACTTGCAATAGGATATATCATCAGCCCGATGTACCGGTGCTGTCGTTCTCACCAAGATAGAGTACATGCACGTCAAGTACCCTTCTTAAGGCTGTTTTCTCAATGATTAAGCCATCAATTCTCGCTTGGATTAGGCATTAGCCTATACACCTCTCCTTTCATTCTCTCCCCTAACACGAAATTTTGCCTCCATACCGGATTTTTTTTATAATATTCCCTATCATCTATTTCGTTGCGTCTATATTCATTCATTCCAACTACTATATATATATATATATAACATAAATGTCAAAGTAAATGATGATTTAGTTTCCCTAAAGTGGGTTGTGGACGTGCGTTTACTACGTCTAAGTAGATAAAATAAAATCAAATTCCCATAGTCTAATACATTACTAAATTTTGAAATAGCATACGTGCTGTATATAATGACGCCTGTCCCTGTCTCAAGAGTTCAGGATTTGTAAGCCGATCACATCCTAAATGAATTCAACATCAAAACGCACGATCTCTAGCTCCTGCAAATATAAATCACGAAGCAGATAATCTTTAGACATTAAAGCTACATATATTTGTTCTTTGCTAATTAGTCGTTGTTTTTAAAAAATTTAGCGTATGAAACTTGAAGAGGAGCGGGTGACTAAGTTCTAGAATCAACGAAAACGAATTGTAAGACCCTTGCGAAGGAACCTAACCTTGCTTGGACAAGTTACAACTAAACAGGTATATTCCATGAAACAAAGAGAAAATTGTAAACAATTAAAGACAGTTCATAAAATAAGGTTAAGAAAATACTCAATGGAGGCTTGCACGAAAACAGCCTCGGGAACGTAGCAACGAAGCAGAGCCAATCATTAGATTAGAGTAGACCCACCCGCAGCACGTGTAGATGTGGCTCCAACGACGTCACCACTGGAAACGTGGCAAGTGATGAGTGGCTGGTGACGTTGAAAATTATGATAAAGTGGGTGAGAGTAAATGAGGATGATTTTTGTGTGGGACCCACAAAAGATTCTTCATCGGGAATTGAAGCCGTAAGATGCGCCGAGCTGTAGCAAACGCAGCCAGATAGTACCTTTGCAGCGACGCTTTTCATTTCACCCAAATCAACAATTATTAGCATTGTGGCTGGCTTGATTAGTGGCTTGTAACTACCTCAAATGACTCAGCGCCGCTTGGCTTCTCACTCCTCAGGCCTCAGCCACCACTGTTACTGAGTCCACCACATGCCTTTTTATTCACTGTAAAATAATAATAATAATAATAATCTATACTATTAATAAAAAAAATTCAGTTTTGTAATTTTTTTTATCTCCAATTCTATATGATTTTATTTTAAAATTTATGAATTTAAATCTTCCCGATATTTTCTTATTTCTCCTTTTCTACTCGCTTCTTTTGAAAAAAAAAATAATTACCTCACCTTAAACCATTTGCAAACAAACAAATATTTAATAAAATTTAACAATTTATTATTATAGAAATATTTAGTTTTATTAATATTTAAAAAATAAAAAATGTTACTTGACTAACTATAAAGTAATAATAATATAAGTAATATACTTCATTTGTTTGATAATTAATAACTACTCTCTTCATTTTAAAATATTTGTTAATTTTGATCAAACACAGATATTAAGAAAGATAATAAATAATATTGATAATAAAGTAAAATATAGGGAATAGGCTAATATATCCTTAAGTATTAATTAATATAGCATAATATTTAAGGCTAAAATTAGACAAAACGCTTTGAAAATATTAAATTAATTAGAGGTAGTGTTGAAAGAAAAAAATTTATACTTTATTAAAATGTGAAATTGATAAATATTTTAAAATGCAAAGTTATTTGAAAGTGTACATATATTCTAGGATGGAGGGAATACCATTTTTTTATTTTTCATGTTTTAAAATATTTGTCATTTTATAATATCTAAATAGTATTTTTTTTCTTCTATTTATATCTTAAACTAAATGTGTTAGTTAAATAATTAACACATTTATCAAGATAAATAATAATGAATATATAATAATAGTTTGCCAATTATATTCATATATTTTTATACATTTACCAATTTATTTGTTTTACCCTAACATAAATGTTATTTGATTTTTCACACTTATTATGAAATGGAGGGAGCAATTCTTATGCTTCTTTCAATCTGCTTTCTAGTTATGAATAAGACTCGTCTTCAAGTTCAAGTTAATATCATAGGTAAAGAAATATTTATTAAATTTTATTATTTGATCTTTTGGTGCTATTCTAATTTTTAATTTTTAATTTTTATTGATGCAATCCACGTTTCTTTTGACAAATTTGTATTCTTTTTTTTTTTAGTAAGTATAGAATAATATTATTTTAACAATCACTTTATTATCATTAAATATGATAGATTAATAGAGTGAGTAGGAACCACTATTAGATCCAATAATAATAAAATACGTATTCTATTAAGGCAGCATTTTTGGTTAAAATAACATTTTTACTAAATGTATTATGGAAACTACCGTAAACAGACAATGCGTTGAAAGTCTCGTGTAAGAAAATTGATTGCATGTTTTGTTTAATCTAAATTTATGATTTAAGCAAAAAATATATAAAACTAAAATTTCACTTAAATCATAGTTAGAAATTTTTGAAATATTGAAGCATATATGTCATCATGGTAGTTAAACTATAAAACTCTCTCATTTAACTTATTCTTTTAGCTTGATCTTTTTCATGTGGCTTTAAACTAAAATGGTTGATATTTTTCTTTGACTATAAAAAATTTGTCACGAATTAGATCAATATTTAATAAAAAAATATTAAAATTAAAAGATAAATGAATTGAAGCTGCAAGAAAAAAGGTTAAAGAAGAGGGTAAATCACCCCTATTTTTCTGAAAATTAGGTGATATTACATTTAATATTCCTTAATTTGTCATGCTTATATTGACTTTTTGAAGGGATATCTAGTGTCATATTTATATGTATGTTCAGTGTCTTCCACAAGACATAAAGATATCAGTTTTTCTTATTTTTTTGTTGAAGAGATATCGAATGTAATATCACCTAAATTTTAGAAAAAGTTTTACTCATGTGTTATATTGTTTAATCTGTACAGAGATAAGTTTAATTCTTAAAAAAAAAAAATCTGAGAATTATCCTATCTTCAATCAAATGATAAGTCAAATAGTCAGACTCCTCTCACAGTTTCACGGGTACGGATTTGAACATGTAGCTGGCCTTATCCGAAAACGTTAACTGGTCAAACATCTTTATTTTTGACTGGATTAATTGGTCTTACTTTTTATACAGCAAACGTTCATAAATTCTAGAGCTACATTTGACGCATAGTTAGTAAAAAGATCTTTTTAATTTGCAGTATACTGTTGATGAATATGCTAGTATAAACTATCATTAAATATATGTTTTAGAGAATTTTACAAAATTTGAAATAACAATTAATTATCCGTCAAAAAATAATATAATATACATAATAAATTAATGATAGAATAAATTTTATTATAATAAGGTGCATTAAGGTTAAATTATAATTTGATCTTACTACCATTGCCCCTCTTTTCTTACACATTATATAAATTTCTTCAAGAATTAATTGGATTTGACTCCTCTAAAATAAGAAGAATGATAAAGTATAGAAGTTGAGAATAATTATTAATCACTTTTAACTTATTTAGTAAAATTCATATATATATATATATATATATATATATAATGGAAGTCAATCATCAAAGAATAAACAATCATTCTCTTTTACACTTTTGTCTGCCAAATCCGAGGCGATTATACTCTTAAAGTCATATCTCGAATGAGACTCATCCATAAAATGAGCTCCGAGGACAATACTATACTATATTCATTTTTACCATTGTAATTTTGAAGACGCTATGACTATGTTCTGATATAGACTAATAACATATGTAAAAAAAAGGAAAAAAAAGAAGATAAAAGCTAAGACTAATCACATGATTTCGTCTAAGCCAAGAATTGAACACGAGCTGTGCATACAAAATGACAACATTTGACTTTATTTTATAAACAAATGACAACATTCTAATTACATACATATAGACCATCCGAAGCAGAACATATTAATTATTTTTTGTTCCTCCGAGGCATGTTTGCACTCCTCCAGATGCGCAGGGGAGTAAAATAGTCATCTATGTCAAAAGGAAAAAAAAATTCTATCCTCATAATTTTTTTATAAATAAATTATTAATTAATGAATTAAATATAGTCAATGTTTTAAGGACATATATTTATTTAGTATTTTTATTACAATTGAAAATTATTAAAAATTTATAATGGGATTTAGAATAATTTAAAATAAGTTATTTCATTTTCCTAAATATCCTCATTGTAGTTATCTTGAAAATTAATAAAAACTAAATAAAAATATTAGATACATTTAACGTCCTAGAAACATAACAAAAATGTTCCATGCCTTGTTCAGTACATAAATAAGGACTTTGTTTCTACATATAAGAAACATGTTTCTTTGTTCTTTTTTCACATTGAAAAAAAAATACAAGTTTTATGATATCAGTCATTTGTAATTTTTAAGACAAGAATTAAAAATTTATTAAATAATAATAAATTATAGAAATTTAATTATATTTGACTAAATTTTCTCTCATTCCATTAATGCCATTTCCCATTTCTAAAAAAAATACGAAAAGATAAGGATAAAATTAAAATATGATTGATACATTCTTTAAGTGGTAAATTAAATGAAACAAAATTCCTTTTTAAGAATAACTAATTATTTTAAAATATGAAACAAAAATGTGATTACTAAATTGAACATTACAGATATTCATTATTTTAAAAATCTAACACTTCATATTTTATTTTTTTTAGGAAATTAGGAAGAGTGGTAAATATTGTTCCTATTGCTTACCAAGAAAATTTCAATATATATATAAAAAACTGAGAATCGAATCCATATCTTAATGACTAAAGAATGGAATGTCGACTTATTGAAAAAAAAAATGTTAATTCTATCCCTTCATATGTAATTCTATGGCACAGCTTGGAAAATAGCATGTATTAATCATTATTTGTTAAATGGATAGCTTCTTTTTAATAAAAAAAAGGCCTACTCTTTTTTAGCATTTTTCATCTTTGGATTATATATGTACTCATTTTTTAAGTCCTGGATCGCAAACGACCGGTAATTAACTACAATAAATGTAAGAAAGAGTACTTTGAGCTTATCCAATTCTACTAAATATCGTCTCATTTTAAAGGGTACGTTTACCTTATCCATTCTACTAGTCAAGCCTACATTAATGATATCATTTATTTTTTTTCTCACTTGAAAAAAAAACGATATTTTTATTTCCTATGAGTTTGAGAAAAATCTAACCTGACAACAAGCTAATCAACCCTGGGGTTGTGCATTAATTAACTCTATACTCTCATATGTAATTAAATCTCGACGTAAAAGAATATTTTGAAAATATTCCAAGATGATTAGAACGTAGAAGTTTTGAATTTTACGTGTCTAAATAAATTGTTTATTGATATTTCAGGTTCAAACAAATATTCTCACAGCGGAAAAGTCCCTGCACCAGACAAACAAGCTACAACTTAATTATTATGATTTAAATTTTTGTGTTAAGTTGTAGGTCAAGGAAAACCTTCAAAAAAAAAATCTTTGAATTTGGATAAATCCCTGAAGATAATAATTATGTTTCAACATGCACGCTTTCATTTTAACCGATGATAAATTACTCACACGTTAAAAGAAATGATATATTATATATAGATGATAGCTAGTAAGATTCATCTAAAATCACTATTTGTAGAACACTTTATGATATTTTACTTAAGCTAACTGCCACGTTCTTTACAGATACTATTTGTTAAACAAATCCGTGTAAAAGTTAATTATTGCTTGAGATCGTAAGTTAAAAAAATCCTTAAATCCATCCACTAGATAGCGATGTAGTACGAAGTACAACTGTAATAACAATTACGTAAGTAAATTGCATTGCGCTTCGATTTGTTATGTATCAATATTTGCATCCATCTTCATTAATTAATGATGGCCCCACGAGAAGGAGATGTTGGTAACGTTCATGAATCCATAGTGAGTTAGTGACTATCTGTAATCTATAATAACAAGAAAGCAAAATAATTCATCGTTTTTTGAAAAATTATAAACGCGTAAAGTGTGATCGAATAAAAAGAAGAATTTCATTAAAATCATGTTTGCCACGTTACCCAAAAAAAGAAAGAAAAAAATAAGAGACTTAATTCAAGGGGGTTAATATGATGACAAACAAAATCTGCTCATTTTAATTTGTTAATACTCGAATTGGAACCCCAGTTTTTTTTTTCTTTTTTAATGAATAAGAGATTAGTCTTCCTCGGCAATATCTATCCACAATATAACTCTAAGAAGGAACACCCCAATTTAGATTGGAACCTCAAATTAATATTTAATGAAAATACTGTTTTTAATATATACTCTATCTACCACACTTATTAGAAAAAGGAAAGGTAATAAATAAATATTATACAACGTACAAAAATATGACAGTCAAAAGGGGAAAGAGGTAACGTTGCAATTCTCATGATACCAAAAACGTAAAAGAGTACATTACATCTGGATAACTACGAACGAATGGAGACGAAAATGGAGACACGGTAAGCAAAAGAAAAATTAAAATAAAGGAAAGGAAAACGTGGATTTAAGACAGAAACCAGAAAAGCCCAAAATTCTATCTTGAGCAAGCCATCAAAGTTGAGCCGAGTGGTATCAATTAAAAATGCCATTAACTACACATAAAAGTTAGTACAAGTTAATTGCAAGAAAAGAACAATTACAATATTAAAATCTATTTTTAGTTCATGCAATTCAATTTATTGATAATTTTTTGTTTTAAATAATTTTAATTTTAAGTTTATGGTTAAAAATAGGAGTTTAATTTTCACCCACGCTTAATATAAATAAATTTTATATGGACATTCAATCATCTATTATTATATCAACGATGAAGATATTTGATTAAATTATTTACTATTTTAAAATTCTTATAGGTAGAAGAATATTATTAGATGATGTTATAAAACTCTTTTATAATAATAATTTTTCAAAATTAATTTCCACCTCATGTTGAGCTAAACTTGAATCAAACTTTGGACATAAGATACAAATGAGAGAGGATTTTTTTTTTATTGGTGAATCTAAGGTTATAACTTATAGACATGAATTTTACTTTTGGTCATAGAACTTTTTTCATACTTATTGTTAGGATCAAACCTTAGACTAAAATCTTTAAAAAATTTAATTAGTTATTAACTGTGTTAGACATCTTAATTTAAAGAGGATGTCTGATAAATGAATTTCTTTTAAAAAAAAGAAAAAAATGTCGGACCCAAGGGAAAAAATATAGTTTCTGATTTTATTTTTATTATTATTGTTGTTGTTTGAATTCAGTGTGCCCGAATGAAAGTCACGCGGGGAGGGAGGGACAGGGGACAATCAGGAGAGAGAGAGAGAGAGAATGCGGGGACCGCACTCAACGCCTTTGCGATGACACCATCTAACATCACAAGCCAATCCAAGTGTGCTCACTACGGTCCTTACCTTTCTCGATCTTGGCTTCCCTTCCCCTTCCCTTCCCATTATAAATAAACCCACAAACCCCACCTCTTCACTGTTTCATTAACCCCCCCAAACCTTAAAAACAAAAACAAGAAAAAAACACACGCACACACACAAAACAATTCTTTGTCCTATATATCCTCCTCTCTATTCTCTTACAACAACCATAACCTTCCCAAATGGCCAACGAGTTCCTCGAATCCGATGTTGTCTTCTCCGACAACAACCACAACACTCATCGTCCTCGCTTTGCTGAGGTACACAGCTGCTTCGACCGCCACCGGGAGGTCGTGGTGGCGCCGCCGGAGAAGAATTCACCGGTGGAGTGCTGCGGCAAATCGATGGTGGCGAGTGGCAGCGGTAACAAGAAGACGGTGGCGAGTTCGGCGCCGGTGAATATCCCACAAGGGATGGTGAGGTCGTTGGATTCGGACGAGGATGGGGACGACGAGGAGGGGATGGTGCCGCCGCACGTGATCATGGGGCGGAGGGTGGCCGGAAAGATGGCTTTCTCCGTGTGCACCGGCCAAGGCAGGACATTGAAGGGAAGGGATTTGAGCCAGGTCCGCAACTCCATTCTCAGGATGACTGGCTTTCTTGAAGCCTGATGATGACAATTTTCCTCTCTTTTTTTAATTTTAATTGATTAGCTTTTGCCATTGATGGGTCCTGTTTGGTTGGTGGGAAAATTGAAATGAAAGGGAGAGATAAAAAAAATTGCTTGTCTTTCATTTCCGGTCTAGATTTGATAATTTCCCCTCCTTTTTTTTTGAGATCTTTTTTGGAGTCTCATTGTTGATTGATATGTAGAAAGGGAACTACAGAGAAGAATTCCAGACGAACGTCGATGATTAGAAATGAAAAATGGATTAATTTTATGGATTTTGTTTCCATTTTGTTTTTTTTAATTATTTGTTTAATGGGGTTGACGATGGATAGAGGTTTATTTGTATGCATGCTTTTGTTTCTTGTGGGAATTGTGCTCTTAATTTGTCACATTGTTGAAGCAAGCAGCTTTCAACTTTTGAGGCGATTAGCTAGGGAAGGCTATAATGTGTAGTATTGTTTTTGCGATGGTCAAATTAAGGTGTGTGCGCTGTGCTGTGCTGTGCAGTGCACCCACTTCTGTATGTGTGCGGGACTGTTCTGGAGTTTTGTCTGCTCTTGTTCATAGCTCAATACAGACAACAACTGAATTGGGTTCAAGACCAAAAAGAAATCTGGTTTTTTTTTTTTTTTTTTGGTTTTAGATGTTAGATAGATTGACAGATGGAGAATGAGGAGAGAGAGAGAAGAGAAGGTTTCAAAGTTATAGCTTAAAAGGTTAAGAGTCTGCTTTTGTGTTGAAGATTGTTTGTTTTGGTTCACATTTCTTCTGCTTCACCCTTTTGTTTTGTGTGTTTCGTCATTAAAATCGAATCTTTGGACTAAATTTTCAGACACGGCTAAACAAAAAATATTAATCATTAGCTTAATTAATAAATCATATCCTTTACTTTTTTTTAATTAGGTAATAAATATTATATTTAAATTCAGTTAAGTAAGGGATTAAATAATCAATTAATGCGAATTTTGATTGCAAAAAAATAATAAGACATTAAATTAAAACAAAAGATAATTAATGTAGGGGTTTTATTCTGAATAAAAAATTGCAGCAAGGTGGAATTTATATGTTGGCCAGGCTCTCGAAACTTGAAAGGGAAACAAACCAAATCTCAAGAGTGGAACATGGGTTTTAATTATGATTTGGCAGGTTGGAAAAAGATTGGTGTAAATAATTAGCTGTCGCTTTTCCCCTATAATGACAATATTAGAGCCTTAATAGAATAATAATGCAAGGACAAAACAGAAAGTTTGATAACTGAATTTGGTACTCCTCGAATTATGGCATGAGCAATTTTGGTTGGCATCTTATAAGGTGTCTCGTCACTGCATAAGAAATCGTTACAGCATATGGAATCCCTGTTCTTCTACTATTATTTTTCTCAGAGGATCATCCGTTTATTCTAGCGTAAGTCTATTGAATAATTTTTTATAAACATTAAATTTTATTAATTTAACCGTTAAATTATAAGTTCCTAATATATAGATCAAGTGCTAAAATTTCATAAAATTTCAAAAAAGTTAGTATTTTATCATCTCTTTTTATTTGAACATATAACGTAATTTTGAAAATACATGTAAATTTTAAATACTAAATAATATATTTATTAATCTCTAATTTTTTTAAAATTTAATATGCTTGATCATTAAGATAGTATCACGTAATTCAATAATTGGATTAATGAAAGGATTTAATTTTGATGCACTGATAGTGTAAAACTCTTTTACACTGTCATCCAATCATATCTTTTATTTTATATGACTTTTTAAGTAGTGAAGATTGAAAGTAATTATATTTATTAATGTGTCACTATATAATTAGATGAATGCATATGTAAAACTTCTTTATACTGTCAATGTATTCCAATTAAATCCTTAATAAAATATATTGTTAATAGAAAGATATTCAATAGAGTAAATATAACATACTTACTCCTAAAATAAATAGATCCCTTATTTACTTTTTATATTGAATAGGTTCGGAACTGCATTATCTATAATTATAAATTAAAAGAATCGTATGATGTGCAATCATAAACGTAAAGTTTAATATTTAATCAAATATTTTTATAGTATTCTTTTGACTATGAAATAAAGCATCTCTGATATATGATTGAAAATTGTTTTGAGTTTTCTGTTGAGTGAAATCGTAGATGATACCAATCAATATAGCTTCAACTTCAACGCATGCATTATTGAACATCGTAATTTCAGGATCAAACTAGCCATATGTGGATACAGGTCACCTCATCAATTTTAATAATATAGTAAGAATTTTCTTTGCATTTTATGATTCAGTATTGGCTTTTGATGGGAACAGCAATTTAGAACATACAAACAGGGGTATCTTACTGTCGAAATTCACTATTCTAAGTTTTTGTCTCAATATCTCACGTGTTGAACTACGCAAGTATAAAGCAAATAGAAATAACTGTTAACTATGAAGCCATGAAGAAATAACTTTTTACTGTTTACTATCATTACGGCAGATATTAATCGCGACTCTTCATTTTTTTTAAAGTGCACATAAGACCATATATTTAAATGTATGCGTTTGTAATGTAGTGAAAAAAGTGAGATTAATTTTGATAAATATTAATAGGAGAGAGTTTTATATTGTCATTCTCAATTATATATAATTTTATTTGTCAAATTATTAAAGAAATGATTAAGTCAAATGCTATTATTTATATGATAGTATATAATTAAATACTTGAATAATTTTTTTTATTCAAATGTTAATCGTTGTATTCTTTTTGATTTATGATATGCAAATCTAGTGGCAGGCTCTAAATAGAAGATAAGAGTAACTTGAAATAAGCGAGTGTTCCTACATCTAGTGAAACAAAAATTTAGGATGGTGTTATTTTAATATCTAAAGGTGAATATCTCATTGAGACCCTAATTTTATTATTATTAAATGTGATAATAATTTTTGTTCATCTCACTAACTCATCATATCCAAAATGACAAAGTTAATGTATTAAGGGGACATCTATTTTCAAGTGTTAAAATAATATTTTTAAAAAATTAATGGATATTCTATTCTATATATGTTGACAATCTAGTTGATAAGAGCTAAAAGCATTTAGAGGAAATAAATAGAGTTTAATTTTAATGTACATACAGATACCAATCATGATTGTTAACTTTTATATCTAATTCACTCTTCATAAGCACTCTTCATCCTAATTTTTCTTTTCTTTTTTCCTTTAGTCCCTTGTCCGAACCTTATCAAACTAGGAGCCACCGAAGGGAATGTTTGAGAGAATAAAAATCGAGGGAATGACATGGCTTGACAAGAACAGTTGCAAAAAATATGGATTCGAAAGTTTTTATGGGAAGGAAGGGGATGGCCATTGATGACAAGGAAGGCCACTCCAGACCCTCCAACATAGTTAAATTTTTGGCCCTCCAAATTAGGGACATACCCACTCTCCAAACCCACATTTTTACTGTTAAACCCTTAATAAAATTTTAGATATAGAGAAAGAAAAAAACCATACTTAAAAATCAATGGGTAAGATTGAAAAACAAAACAAATTTTATAAGTCCTTCCTTTCCCCATTCACTTATGCTATTAAACTCCCAGATAATATAGTGACATATAACTTGCCATTCTATTCCACACATTTCTATTTCATTCCTTTATTACTCCTTTTCCATCCTGAAAAAACTTCAAAACATACCCTAAGGATTCAATGATTAACTGCCAAGTCCACAAGGTGCTTCATTGATTTTTATTTTTATTCTTTAAAAAACATAGATGATGTAGCTCTTTATGTTAAATTTAATCATTAATAGATCGAGTTTTGTTTCATTTTCTGATTTTTTTGGGAGAGTTCTTCCAGTGCCTCGTGATGTGTCCAATAGTTAGATTTAGACTTTAAGTCGAAGTTTAGTTTTCTATTACTGTTTTTTATTACTATTGTACTAATGAACACTTGGTATTATGCTCTGCTTCTCTTTTTGAGGGTTAAGTACTTTTAGTTATAAAAAAATTATTATTGTGGTTAAAGAATGAAAAGTAATGATAAGTTTTTTTTTTTTTTAGTCAAGGAGCAATTTTTTTTAACGTACTAACTATATATTAAAAAGTTTGGAATTTACCGCTTATAATTTATTAATCAATTGATAAATTATCATTTTGATATTGAAAATATTAATTTGCTAATAAATTAGTCTCTAAAAGATGATTTATTAGTTTGTGGTATCTCAATGATAAATTCCATCAATGGCAATGGGCTTGTAGGTATAAACAAAATACGCTCTCCGTTTCACTTCATATATGTCAATTTATTATATCAAGAAATTATCAATACTTTTTTACCAGTACTACCCATAGTATAATTAATTATATTTGCTTACTTTAATTAATTGTACACTTACTTTCCGTTTTTTAACAGAGGTCGGACTATCTTGTTCATATACATAACTAGTTGTTTGATCCATGCGATACACAGGGTGATAATAAAAAATAGTCTATTGACCATTACCAAAAATAAATGATAATTTATTTAAATATATCTTATATAAATTTGAGTGTATAAATTTATTTTAAAAATAATTTAATCATTAAATAATTAAATAAATGGACAAAGTATAATGTGTCATCTATTTTATATCATATTTTGAATATCATATTTATAAGGTGGAAAAAAATCTCAATAAATGACCTATAACTAATAATAAAAAGGCTATCTTATGAAATTTTATGTAGTTTGAAAATTGAAATGGTTGAATAATAAAAAAGAATAAGTGGATAATTTTACTATATCATGAGTTATTTATAAAAATGATAATGGGTACCTATGAGATATGAGACATGTCCCAGACCCCATCCCTGTTAAAAAATTTTGCCTTTCATTCCTATCCTTATCCTATCACAAGTTCTCACTTTTCATTTCTTGCAGAGATTTGAATCTCTATGATATTCATTGGTTTATTAAAAGAATTAAAAAAGAGAAAAATTCTAAAACTATTTTAAAATTTGAACATAAATATCTATACTAATAAATACTACTAATACATTATGATCCAAATTAAAAATAAAAATGAATACAAAATACAAATCCAACAAAGGTAATTGCAAAATTAAGATGTCATATCACCATCCTGCTTCATTTAACAAATGGAGACTTTGCCTTGTCAATCGTCCTTATGAAAACAAAACATATGCCCATTTTCATCACCATAGCAAGTAATCCCTGTACGTACCCACTTCAGTATTTTTTGTTCTTGTCATCCTTAACCATGTATATCTTTTCGGTAAATTAAAATATTTCATATATAAAAATATAAATATATTTTTAATTAATAAAAAATAAAAAATAAATTGAATTTATGAAATTTCAATTACACCTCCTTTCTTCTATATCCTTTTAGTAAATTAAACTATCAATTTTAAAATATGTTATAATTAATGTGGAATAATTAGTAAAAAAATCATATATAACTCTAATTTACTTCATCTCAATTATTGGAGTATTATATCAATTATACAATTATTTTTAATAAAAATAATTATTTATTTTTTAAAATTAATAAATAATTAGCATCATTATCAAAGAAGTATAAACTGTGGAATTGTTTTTTTTTCAAACAAATCAATATGAAATTCTATTGTGGAATTGTTAAGTTAAAATTTTTAAATTTAAAAAATTAAATAGGGTATAGTGAGACGGGTAGATAATTTTTTTTATAATTTTCAAAAGTTCAGGATTTGAAATCAGAAACTCCCCTCAACCCTGTTATTATTTATAACTTTGTCTTCCATCCACATATGTGTCACTGTCACGAGTCTTCATTCCTTATTCCACATGAAAATTTGAATCCTTATGCATATTCATGGATTTATTAAAAAAATTCCAAAAAAATAAAACTTTAAAAGTACTTTGAAATTCTACACATAAATATTTACAATAACAAATACACAAAACATAATCCGAATTAAAAATGAAAATACATACATAATATAAATTCAGTAAAAATAATTTTAAAAAATGTATGGTAAGGTTTTTTGTTTTTATTAATTATCGTGTTTGTTACCATTAATATTATAATTATAATAATTAATTATAATCAATATAATTATCTTTAATTATAATAGTTTTTTGGCGGCAACATAATTATAATAGTTTTATTATCATTAATACTATAATTATATATATGATTATTTTAATGATATAATACATTCAATTATCATTTTGTTTATTTTTTATTTATTAAATAATTTCTATTGAAATTTTTATAGAGTACTTTTATTGTGTTAATGGAAGATAGATATGAATGTATGATTGGAAAAAAAATTAATAATTAAAAAATAAATTAAATCTAAAAACTTATTTTAAATATTAAAATTATGAAAGGCGAGGTAAAATTTTCTCTATAAATGACATGTGAAATTTTTTTCACGTAATAAGTCTTAAATATTAATATTATAGACAGATTATAGATTAGTATTATAGATTGTTGATATTATTTGTTAAATAACTTCGATCAAAATGTTTTGTAGTGCACTTTTGTTGTGTCAATGGAAGAGGGGTATGAAGGTGTGATTAAAAAATAATAATCAGAAGAAAAACTGAATCAAAAAATAAACTTAATTATTTTAAGTGATAAGATTATGAAAGATAGGGCATAATTTTGGCTATGAATATTACTTAATTTTGGCATAATCAAATCAACATGTATATTATATATCATCTATAACTATATATTTTTAAGATAAAATGAAAAATCATGTTAAAAAAACAAAAAAAAATAAGATTTTACTTTACAAAAGCAATATTTTACTACATCATTTCATACCTTTCTAGCACTTTACCATACAAAATCAATATTTTTTATACAATCCAGATTAAACATATTATCTTATAATAATTTTTTAGTTAAAGTATTCATATATAATTAAAGGAAAATATTCATATAAACTTGAATTTATGGTAAATTTTATATATGACACAATCCCAATGAGTACCTTTATAATATTTATAAATTTTTTAATTTTAAATTATGCTTTGTGTAACAGCCCAGACAGCTTTATAGATTGATCACTGTCCCCACAAACTAATATGGGATCCTTTCAGCGTGCTTTATCCTTACTCACACACTTCCTTGGAAAACTTCCTAGAGGTCACCCATCCCAAAATTACTCCAAGTCAAGCACGCTTAACCATGGAGTTCTTTAGTGATAGGCTACTAAAAAGAAGATGCATCTTGTTGGTGTAGGTAGTATAAATCAATTCATATAAACTATTTTCAACTATATAGTCTCATACCTATACATTCTTAGGATCCCTCTTATTCTGGTGTGTAATCGGTTTATTCATGTACCCCTCCATTTAGAAGCCTGTCAAGAGCCCCTCATTATTCGTGCCTTCTTGCACCGGCAATCACTCTCCGCCCTTATCACTGGGCATTACATGCCCACTAGCTTCCGCTTGGTTGGTCCCTGAACTAAACCGTACTGGGAGAGGTGCTGCTTTGATATCATTTGTAACAGCCCAGGCAGCTTTATGGATTGATCACTATCTCATAAACCAACACGGGGTCCTTTCAGTGTGATTTGTCCTCACTCACACACTTTCTTGGAAAACTTCCCAGAAGCTCACCCATTCCAAAATTGCTCCAAGTCAAACACGCTTAAACATGGAGTTCTTTAGTGACTACCAAAAAGAAGAATCATCGTGTTGGCATAAGTAGTATAAATCAATTCATATAAGTCATCCTGAACTGTATAGTCTCATACCTCTACAGTCTTAGGATCCCTCTCATTCTAATGTGTAGCCAGTTCATTCATGTATCCCTCCGTTTAGAAGCCTGTTAGGAGCCACTCATTGTCTATTTGTTCTTGCACTGACGATCACTCCTTACCCTTATCACCGGGCATTACACTTTGAATGGTTGATATATTGTAATTTACCATGAATCCAAGAATAAACTGTTATTACTTATATAATGAAATTTATTTACGTATAATTGATTATATAAAAAAGATTATAATAAATCTTATAGTTTTAAAAAACATACACTAAATTACAAATTTTAAATATTAATATATTGTTAAGATTTAATTTTAACATGATGTCACATATCATCAAATGATACTAAAAATACCTTCTAATTTTAAAAAAAAATCATATATTCTATATATTTTATTTCTTTTTCAATACTATTAGTCTATTGTGGAAGGAAACATCTATAAAAGAAAATAAAGCATGTTTCCATCTTTGTATCACATCTAATCTAAGAAAATACAACGAATGAAGGATAATTGCATGTTATGAAGTGATAACTCTAAAGAAAAATGTAATGATGACTTATAATATTTGGCATAATTTATTGTTATCTTTTTATTTTATAACTCATTCCTTAAGTTTGAAAATTGAACAGATTAATCACATCAAATTGGAAAATTGAAGCTGGTGCATAGATTTTGAATTGTTAGTCTTTCTAGAAATTTCTCACCAAGAATATATCAATCAAGTGGTGAAACTTCCAAGTGATGCCATATTCGATGGAGCCAGTTATTTTCAACCAGTTATTTTCAAAATTATGTATAGTTTTAAATATAGAATTATTCTCCTTTTTTTTCTTTTTAAGTGCAGAAGATAATGAGCAACATTTTTTTATGTTGTTGATAGCGCTCTTAAGTATAGAAAAAGAAATTTAAAATCATGGACACTTTTATTTGACATGAATATTGATTGTTCTTCTTTATGTATTCTAACACATTTATTAAGTAAATTAGTCACATCAAATTGGAAAATTGATACTGGATTAGTCTTTATTGTAATTTCTCACTGACGACTTATTAATCAAGTGGTGAGACTTTCCTCAACTTAATCTATGAAAAAAAATAATCTCAAAAAAAATGGTCTCTCAAGAATAAAAATACATATTTTGTGTTCCCAAATAATTAAAAATAATTTTAGGACAAATTGATCCTTATCACTAAATTGATAACAAACTAAAACTGCAACCCATATGTGATGTTAAAAAACTATATAAACCTATTATCAACTTAGAAAACATATTATAATAATTTTTTACATAATTATATAATAGCTATACTTGGTCAATAAAATTCTCGTTAATTATAATAGTCTTCTTTTTGTGGTAACATAATTATATTAGTTTTGTTATTATTAATTAATACTATAATAATTATACATATAAAAATTTATGATATAATGACATGTTCAGTTATCATTTTGTTTATATTATTTGTTATTATTTTCATATTAAATAATTTTGAATGAGATATTTTGTAGGATATTTTATTGTGTTGATGGAAGAGAGATATGAATGTATGATTGGAAAAAATTAATTAATAATAATAAAGTAAATAAAATTTAAAACTTACTTTAATTATTAAGATTATGAAAATAATGGGGTATAAATTTCTCTATGAATGACGCATGAAAAAGTTTCCATAAAATGAGTTGTAAATATTTGTATTATAGATTTATATATTTTATTTCTTTTTCAATACTATTAATCTATTGTGGAAGAAAGCATCTATAAAAAAAAATAAATAATGCATGTCTTCATCTTTGTATCACATCTAATTTAAGAAAATGCAACAAATGAAAGATAATTGCATGTTATGAAATGATAACTCTAAAGAAAAATGTAATGATGATTTATAATATTTAGCATAATTTATTGTTATCTTTATGTTCTTTAACTCATTCCGTAAGTTTGAAAATTAAACAAATTAGTTACATCAAATTGGAAAATTTAAGTTAGTATATAGATTTTGAATTGTTAGTCTTCTTAGCAATTTCTCACCAAGTATATATCAATCAAGTGTTGAAATTCCAAGTGATGCCATTTTCAATAGAGTCAGTTTTTTTCAAAATTATGTATAGTTTTAAATGTAGAATTATTATCCTTTTTTCTTCTTTTTAAGTGCAGAAGATAATGAGCAGCATTTTTTTATGTTGTTGACATCACTCCTAAATGTAGAAAAAAAAATTTAAAATCATGGACATTTTTATTTGGCATGAATATAGATTGTTCCCCTTTATGTATTCTAACCAATTTCTTAAGTTAGAAAATTAAGTAAATTAGTCACATCAAATTGAAAAATTGATGTTGGATTAGTCTTTATAGTAATTTCTCACTAATGACTTATTAATTAAGTGGTGAGATTTTCCCCAACTTAATCCATGAAAAAAATAATATCGAGCAAAATGGTCTCTCGAGAATAAAAATATATATTTTGTGTTCCATCATAATTAAAAATATAGGATAAATTAGTCTGTCCTCAATATTTTTGAAGAATTTTAGGACAAAATTGATCTTTATCACTAAGTTGATAATGAACTAAAACTACAACCCATATGTGATGTTAAAAAACTATATAAACCTATTATCAACTTAGAAAACATATTATAATAACTTTTTATATAATTATATAATAGTTACACTTGATCATTAAAATTTTCATTAATTATAATAGTCTTCTTTTTATGGTAATGTATTATAATAGTTTTGTTATTATTAATTAATACTATAATAATTATACATATAAAAATTTAATGATATAATGACACGTTCAATTATATACCATTTTGTTTATATTATTTTTTATTATTTTTATATTAAATAATTTTTAATGAGATATATTGTAGGATATTTTTATTGCGTGAATGGAAGAGAAATATGAATGTATGATTGGAAAATAATTAATTAATAATTATAAGATAAATTAAATTTAAAAATTTACTTTAGTTATTAAGATTATGAAAATGGTACGGTATAAATTTCTCTATGAATGACACATGAAAAAGTTTCGATATAATGAGTCATAAATATTAATATTATAGATTATAGATTATAAATTATGTATAATTTTAAATATAGAATTATTATCTTCTTCTTTTCTTCTTAAGTGTAGAAGATAATGAGCAGAATTTTTTTATGTTGTTGACATCGCTCCTAAGTATAAAAAAAGAAATTTAAAATCATGGACATTTTTATTTGGCATGAATATTGATTGTTCTCTTTTATGTATTCTAACCCATTTCTTAAGCTAGAAAATTAAGTAAATTAGTCATATCGAATTGAAAAATTGATGCTGGATTAGTCTTTATAGTAATTTCTCATCGATGACTTATTAATCAAGTGGCGAGACTTTCCCCAACTTAATTCATAAAAAAAATAATATCAAATAAAATGGTTTCTCAAGAATAAAAATATATATTTTGTGTTCCCTTATAATTAAAAATACAAGATAAATTAGTCTGTCTTCAATATTTTTGAAGAATTTTAGGACAAATTGATCCTTATCACTATGTTGATAATGAACTAAAACTACAACCCATATGTGATATTGAAAAACTACATAAACATATTATCAACTTAGAAAACATACTATAATAAATTTCTACATAATTATATAATAGTTACACTTGGTCAATAAAATTCTCATTAATTATAATAGTCTCCTTTTTATGGTAACATAATTATAATAGTTTTGTTATCATTAATTAATACTATAATAATTATAAATATAGAAATTTAAGGATATAATGATACGTTCAATTATCATTTTATTTATACTATTTGTTATTATTTTCATATTAAATAATTTTGAATGAGATATTTTGTAGGATATTTTACTGTATTAATGGAAGAGAGATATGAATGTATAATTAAAAAAATTAATTAATAATTATAAGATAAACAAAATTTAAAAACTTACTTTAATTATTAAGATTATGAAAATGGTGTGGTATAAATTTTTCTATAAATGACACATGAAAAAGTTTTCATATAATGAGTTCTAAATATTAGTATTATAGATTTTATACTATATTACCAAGATTTATTATTGTTTTCTTAGAATATATGTGCCTTCTGATTTTTCGATAGGCGAAGTGAAACAGGGAAAATATATTGTAGGGACCAATTTATCAATGAATGGATCATTTAGAGACTAATCTACATGTTAGCATATTGATATATATATATTTGAGATATCGTCACAAGCTAGTAAAATATCTTTTAAAAATTGACTTTTCAACATAATGATTTTTTGAGGAATAAAATGGTAGTTCCCTATAACAAATTAGAAAATAACCATTATTTTAAAGCGGCAATGCTATCTCGTTTCAAACTAGGGGTTTTTTCTATTTTAGAAATGGTCTTTTTAGCATTTTGTGTGTGCGCGCTTTTTCTTGGGTACATTATAGAATCGTGGTTTCAATGCACAAAAATAAAAAAGGGGCATTAAATAATATAATTTCAGTAAAATATAATCGATTTGACTGAATTATCTTTTATTTAAAACTTTAGAATAATATATCAGGTCATTAATATTTTCTTTTATTTTATTTAAAAACACGAAGAGGTAAGGATAAAAGCTAAAAACTATAATCACCACCTTATTTTTGAAGTGATAAATAAATTGAAAAAGATTAAATTTACTAAGCTCTAGTCTATCTCCGTAATTATTTAAAAATGAATGAAAAATATTTTAAAAAGAATGAAAATATTAGGTTGCCCTTATTAGAGTAAGCCTTAATGAATGACTTGGGTGGAGGATTAAGTGAAAATTAAAAGAGAACGTATCAAGGCATGCAGTACGTCTAGATGCAATGTCAACTTTGTGGTTCCTTTTCATTTCATTTATTATTTAAGTTAGTATTTTAACTTTTAGCCAGTCCTTAATTATATATGAATAACATATAAAAACATGTAACATTCATATTTGTTTTTGTTTGTGCCTCAACCTATGTACAATGGTGACATTTATTTAACCGGTACCTTAATTAAGAGTTAAAAAATAGAAAATTTGTCATTGAAAATATAAGATTTTATATTTTCAATGTGTGAGGTCTAAAAAGTTATGAAACTTGTCTCTTTTAATACTATTATTAACCAATATTCTTAGGTTAACGGTTAGAAAAACCATAACAATATGCACTAGACTTAATTTTTCACAAGCAGCACGTTGCAATAATGGAAATATCTAGAAAGCCGGCTTAACTTCAAGGTGCTTGTTTGGTTTGAATTTTGAAGTGGCCCAAAGTAATTCCCTTCACATGAAAATGAGAACGAAAAAAATTAGATGTGTTTCATTATTTTTTTTTTATCAAGGTTAAAATTATTTTTAATGCGGTGAAAAAAACAATTTTAGTGGAAGAAGATTATTAATATCGAATATCCAACCACCAAACCTCAGAATAATTTGAGGTCACCGGCCACCGAGGGTGACAATGGAGGGACATCAGACAAGTCGGTCCCAACCCCCAGGTCCTGGTGCCCATGATCCCCGAGATTAGGGGAAGCCTCAGAATCACCACGGCACAAGCTCAAAGTAAGCTCGGTATCTAATATATCTTTTAGAAGGTGTATGGTAGTGATTTGTATGCCTTCCATACTGAACAGCTCAGCCATAATCCACCTGCTTTGGATGCATTCGCTAGGTATAAATATAGAATGGATAGTGAAACAGTGGAAAGCCATTTTTATCCTTTATGTTAGTTATCCTCTCTTTCATATACATAAACTTACTTGGGCATCGAAATTCTATCACAGGTATCCACTTCAGTGCCGAAGCAGCCGTGTGAGGAGGAGGGACATATCCCTAACCATCTTCCAGACCACCCGGGGACCATCTCAGTGTTGTGGTGTGTAACAGAGATCTAACCTACTTTCTATTTTCATTCCAATAAAATAAAATCCACTTTTTTATATCCACCTCACTTTTACATATTAACTCAAAAATATATTAATTTATCTTAAAATTATATTGTGTCATTTTGATAATTATCTAAAAGTGATTTTGTTTTTCCTTCCAAATAAAAACAATTCTTTTGAATTTGTTTTTGAAATATTAAAACCAAATACAAATCAATTTATTTTCAACTTAATTATTTTAAAAGTAGTTCTTTTGATCACCTCAGTTCATTTGACTTAATTCTTCTAAAAATAATTATACTAGAAGTTAAACCAAACTGACTCAAATTCAGTGAAAACCTAAAAGGAGTCTCATATTTAAGACCTTTATATAAGTGATTTTCTTTCTTTTGGTATATCATAATTATTGAGGCAGAGGTATACTTCATAGTACATAAGTTACGTTTCATTTTTCTTTTAAAAAGTTGCAAATCATATTTTGGACAAACCTTTTTTCTTTTTATGAGTTTTGTTCAAATTAGACTATATATAATTTTAAATTTTTAAACGAAAATTCAAATTAACATGCTAGTACTACTAGTTTCGTGTATTCTGGAGTCAGGTTGTCTCCATTCGGGGTTGGAGAGGCTTGCCCAGTCATCCTCGTACAGTAGACTTAATATTTAATGTTAATATTTAAGAATATGTCTTAAGCGTGTATGAATTCGTGACATAAAAAAAAAAGAAGAAGCGTGAATGAAGGATTGAAATCTTTCAATATTTTAGAATTTCTTACTTAAATCATATGAAGCTCCCTAAATTAGGGGATAATGGAGTTCGAGTGAGCGTCTAGATTCGGCTTTCCAAACCGTGAGGTATTGTTTATAATATGGACATGACTTCTCTCGAATGTATTTGTCAAGGGAAAAAAAAATTAATGCATTATTAACGAATTATATAATATTATTGAATTATATATTTTTATTTATAAAACTTTCAAGATAATAGATAATTAAATCTAATTATATTATTAATGTCACAGTATATGATTTGATGTTTATGTAAGACTAGGGATTGTTGGTGATTAAATCTAACTATTTTATTGATGTGATAATATATTTGGATATTTTTATATTTTTTTGTAACATGGACCGTATTTGTAAATTAAATTAAAAAAAATTGTGCATTAATTTTCATCAAATCATTCATAACTAACCAAATTGCTGTGCGCTATATATGAAATTATTTTATGATTTATTTACTGATTGCATGCATTGGTGCATTCTTAACTCCTGAAATATGAAGTTTAGCTAAGACACCAGAAAACTGGTTTGTGCACCGGTATAATAAGTTAAAATGAGAAGACTTAACGTGTATTAATTATTACGAGTACTCAAACCGTTGATAATCCAAAGCAATGTGTAGTACAAATTGCTATAGATTAATGCCACATTATGGTAGACTTTACTAGTATTCATATTAATTTCAATCATTAAATGTATGATTATGGATGAACAGTAAAATTATTGCTGGACCCATTGGCTGAGTACACTTGGTTGTTGAGCATTAAAAATATGTTACAGGATCAGAAAAAATAAATAAATAAATAAAGTGCACTCCCTACGAACATGAAATACAAATGTTTTTATAATTTGGGTTTGATTCTTAACTTTCTCTTATTGGCCAATAATTACAAATATCTCTAGAAGCATTTAATAAACCTAAAGACATGTCTTAACTCTTAATTGAGACATGTCTTTTTCCCTCAAACTAAATTTTAGTATATATATGGTGAGAGTTGGTCAAATCAATAAAGTATTTAACCATTTTTAAAAAAATATTTAATAATTTAATTTAACGTACTATTAATGTAATTTTTGTTTACATTTTTTATATGTGAGATTTTTGAAATAATAGTTAAGAGACTCGATAATTTTTACTAATGTAAAATAATTCATATTTTTTATAAATAATAATATATAATTAATAAAATATAGTATAAAGTTCCTCTATGACAACTTTAAAATTAATCTCTAAAGAATCCCTTGAATTAACTTTTGATTTGCATGTAGTCGAGAGAAGCATATAGAGGACAGCAACCCAAAAGCAAACAAAAGAGGAATAGAAAAGTCGAATGACTAGTTAATTGCAAACTACAGACTTATTTTATAGCCAATCAAATTACAAAAGCCAAGAGGATTATTAGGAACCCAAAAAACAAATCCTTTCACAAGATGGATTTAAATATAAAATTTGCATCAACAATTTGGCTTCTGTGTGAGACGGATTTCTTCCGTTGCAATTTATTTTTGCAGTTTGACCGCTTCCAATATCTTTTTCTTGAATTGAAGTCAATAAAGAGGTCATGCCTAAAAAAGAAAAATGGGGTTTGTTTCGAATTTTTCAAAAAATGGGATATATACACAACCAGAAAAAGCAAAAATCTGTACAAAATTTGGAGAAGGAGGAGATAAATTTTTAGGTGTTCATAGATAAACGAAGAAGTGCTTCAATTTTTTTGTACCATATTCAAAATATATGACTAATTGTCTTAACTTTAATGTTAAAAACCTAGCCAAAGTGAGAAATAGAACTAACTAAAAAAATCGTGGTGTTGAATTTTAAATGATCAGTAATATCAAGTTTTTTCCCCCTTTTTTGAGTTAATACTATAAATTCTCGAAGGGGAGGATAGGGTCATGGAAGATGAAAAAAAGCCGTTGACACATTAAAGGAGAAAGAAATGGAATTCACTATAGATAGCATTACTTTGTACCTTGAGGTTAAACAATTTCTTCCATGTAACTTTGTAGTACAAGTTTACAGGATATGAGAGCAAAAAAGTGAACCAAATTGAAGCATAACAATAGTATGCAACACTCATATGGAAAAAGAAAAAAATAAATCTCCATCGAATATGTAAGTATTTTTCTCACTTGATGTTATAATTTGCATTGTGAACATTGCTTAAATACTAAAGTAAATTATTCTGAAATCCACATTTAATTATTGTTAGTCAGCGCACATGCTTAAACTAAAAGAAATTATTCTATTAAAATATACATAGCACGTTTTTTCAGCATGTTTTCCTTAAATTGTCATTAATTAAATTTTTTCACAGTGCAGTTTCTTAACATAGAAAATTGTGGACCTTCTAATTAACATAAACTATGTAGGACCTCACATGCATGTTATGACTGAGTGGGGCTTGGCATCTTTCTCGTAACCATTCATGTGACTCCACACTTTTGGCAAAATCATTTTCCCAAAACAATTACAGTGTATTTTGTTGAATACAACTTGTTAAAAAGCCATTTCATACATTTGTGATGACAATTCCTAGCAAGCAGCAAGCAACACAAATTGACATCCATGAAAAGCTAAACCATATTGATGAATCATCTGCCATTTGGAATACCAGTCCCAAGCCAAGAAGAAACCATCTTTCTTATTATCTTGTAGCAAAGAATTCTGCGTGCAAGAAATTATTACACCATAAGAAATCCAAGACCCATCAACCATAGCTATTTCACGCATAACATGAGGCATAAAGCATACTGCTGTTGGTTTTATTCTTCAGCACTAGACATTCTCTATAATACCGGTAGAAATGGAATCCTAACTACTTCCTCTATTTTAAATTAAATGTCACTCTTAAATTTGTGTTCAGATATATTGATTTATAAATATTTAATTTGAAATTAAGAAAGTATATGGTTAAGGAATCCAACCTAACTATCAATTACTGCAATAGGTATTGTGGCTAATACACATCATTTTAGAATACCAATACTACTAATTGGAATAAAATGGTCTTAATTATTATGGGTGGCGGCAATCAATTTTACCGAGGAGGAACAGGAGGATTTCTGATAAGGGAAACCTTGGTGGGATCACCATATCCAAGCTGCCAGAATTCGATGACAACGAGGCCACATGTAGTTAACGAGGAAAACCCCACCACGATGTCAGTGACGACACGTGTATGGCATCATTAACCTGTCCCCAGAGACCGGATCAACCAATGTGACGTGGACACCATCGCAACCTGGTAAAATTAAAAAATTATGCAGTTTGAGTTCTTCCACAAGATACGCTCGGCGCTGTATTAAATTACAATATCTGCTGTATAATTTGGAGTGTTGTGACTTTTGAATGTGGGGTGTCTCATTGCCGTTCTAAGCAAAGCGTTTCAATGGCCTAACCTGCACATCTATTTAAGTATCTGAACACAATAGAAAATTGCTTAGATTGAAAAGAAGAATTAGAATGAAGAATCAAGTGGCCGGAGAAAGTAAAAGTCAAGTGGATATTATAATTTAAGCAGATTCTAACTTATTGCACAGAAAAAAAAATTGTAACTTATAATTTGAGTATTTATTTATCAATCTAATGCCCATGTGTTTGGCTGGTGGGTAGCATATGTGCTTCAACCTTCAACTCCTCTTCTCCGTTTTCATGTTTAAAGCATTTCAAGCACAATATTTATACACATAATTTTTACATTGTCACAGCAGATTATTAAAATTTCATTGCATAACTCAAATTTCTACACACTAAGTAAAATGCATGTTCAGTAATTCTTTCCCTGTGACTGTTAAAGTTAATTACTATATACTATAAAGTGTTTAGAATTAAACGATGACATGGAAAATGTTCTCTTATTTTTTTTAGGCGGTTCAAAATTCATTTTGATTGTTGGTTCAATAATATAATTATGAGTTTGAGTTCACTTGTTCCTTGTCGTTTATTAAGTTAAGAGAGCTGCTATTTCATTTGTTACACATTTATAAAGTATCAAAAAGTAAAATAATCATTATAATAAAATCTGACTGCAGTGAAAATAAAAGCAAAATACTGTAAGAATATGGTATTTGATTCATCTAAAGTGAAGAGATTAGTAAAATATAAAAGTCATGTATTAACCATGCTTGAATGAATAATTTTCATTATGTGTGAGTCCTAGGTCCCTAGATGATCTAAGAGAGATTAACTCTTCATTCTAGAAAAGCCAAATTCAAATGGTGTTGATTTTTTGTGCCATTAAAATTCAATGTGATTAGCACACAAAAAAATGGCACGACATAATCTGTTAGTAACATACTCCTTCTGTCATTACATAATTATCCATTTTAATTTTTTTTGGTCTAGATATAATGTCCAATTCACAAATTTAAGTGGCACTAATTGTTTTGTTAATAATACCACTATTAAATACTATTAAAAAAAAGAGAAAAATATAGTGAAGTAAGGGAGAGAATGTTCGGTTGTTAAAAAGAAGTAAAGGTAATTCAACAGATCACTTTTAACTTTGATATTTTTTCAATTATTTTCTTAATTTTAGTGTGCATTTAAAATTGAATAATTATTCAAAAATAAAGAAAGTAATAAATTTTCATTAAAATTTGTGCTTTTTTTTAAAAAAATTACATTGAAATAGTTTTTGATCTTCTTAACTTTTTTATTTAAAAATTAATATTAATTTTATGAGTTTAATATTACATATTGGCAGTGCGAATTTTTTTTACATTATTATATCAAAATAAAATAGTTTATTTGTATGATTTTTCAATTAGTAAGTATGAAATCTAACTATATTTGTTTATATGATCTTTTGGTGAAAAAAGTTTTGGTTAAGGGGAAAACTCACCCTCCATCTAGAGTCAGAATATGCCTCCAGACTTATCGAGTGTTTACAAATTATTCATCAATGGAAAAAAAACTGAGAATCAAAATCAAATCATAGCAATATGAATGAAAAGTCAATCAAATAAGCTAACCCTAATTAATATATTTATTGATACAATTGGTAATATATGATTGAATAATAATACAGCATTTTCGTTTCTTATCTTTATTGGTTAATTCGTTAATATTTATATCAATCTGAATGAGATGTGGCCCTCTTTCTCGTTTATATTGATATTTACTTGGTATATACACACAGAATATACCGTATAGGACCGAAAAAGGTCTACTTCTTCTGTTTTGTTGTTTTCTTGCTAACGTGATTTAACACTTTTCTTTTTGTCCTGAGATAAATGTGATTCATACTTTTTTGTCTTTACTTTTTCTGATGCCAATAATGCCATTCACAATTCCAATTCCAAATTGAAGTTCGATCTATCTTGAATAATGCGATTCAAACTGCGAGCAATAATTTAGCCATATCAATACTTATGTAACCTTCCAAGAGTGACAATTTATCTTAGCCATTCAAAGTGGTACAATGGCATTAGAACAATGAAAGCACCGTGCGCGAAATTAATTTTCATATGATGTTTTTCAAATAACATCATGCTAATATAGACTACACGGACAAATGAAGCGTGGCACAGGTAGTAAAGGCTCGGAACATACTTCAAAAGGGTACAGGTTCGAGTTCTTCCTGTGTTGTGAGGTCTTCATTGGTGGGTAATCACATACGAACCCCCTAATGGGATATTTGATGCCTAACCCACCTACACTTTTGCTAATATATATATATATATATATATATATAGACTAAACAGGTTAATCACTAGTTTATGGGATGAAAAGAATTTGCATAGAGGTCAGACAATCCGAATTAAACAAAGCTTTTTTACATTGACATTTCATATTTTATTATTAAAATATCAAAAGCCCACAACATGAATTTGGATGCGATAGAGGAGAAGTAAAGATGAGAAGGAAATTTGAACCTACCAAATTCCATGAATTGGTTGTTTATTTTTTCATTCTTTTACTTTTTAATATAATAAAATATAATATAATAGAGCTTAATTTTAATACACCAGTAATATAAAAGTCCAATCAAATTTTTCTTTTTATATGATTTTTTAAATGGTGGAAATGGAAAGTTTTTGTTTATATATCATTATATGATTGGATGAATGTGTAAAAAAAAAAATTATACTATTTGTGCATTTCAATTAAATCCCAGGTATGATATAGAGTAATTTACATTCACATCCTTTGAGATTTAGTATAAGTATACTTGACACTCCTTTATTTTATAAAACTATCACTGATCTTCCTTGCAGATACCAATTGTTAACTTAAGTGACAACGAAAGATAATATAGGATATATACATAATTATTAATGATAAAATTATAATATTTTGATAATATTTGACATATATATTAACTAAAATACCTCTTTTTTTTATCATAAGTTATAATTATTGGGTTCATTTTCATGTGATAAGAAAGTGTTATATTTAATTAATGTGATAAATATTACTAAAAATATAATAATTTCATCATTAATAATTATGTATATATCCCATATTATCTTTTTTATCACTTAAATTAATAAACTAGTATTTATAAGAGAGTTAAATGTAATTGGATATTTTACACAAATAAAATAATTAAAAAATATTATTTATATATATAAACATTCCAAAATTAATAAACAAAATGAACAATTTTTCATTTATTAGGCGGTTTCGTATAAGTCTATAACGAAATCAGTGCAATTATTAAACATATTTGATTGGTAGTTTAGTTTGTTTATGCGATTTATTTTCATGTAAAGATTAAGGGTTTAAATCAGATCTCCATGCTTTTTCATGTTTTGGTATATTGTTGCATTTCTTTTTTATTTGCAAATTTTCAAGAGTAACTAATTGTGTTATGGTAGCCCAATTGATGGTGCTTTGACTTGTGAAGAGCATAAGTCACCTTCTTAATTTTTTCTGTTTGGTAAACCAAAAATGCTGAGATGCTTTTGCTTCTATCTTTTGAAAGCTGGGAGTGCTTTTAAGAGCTAACACCCAGTTTGTGAAAATCGAATTCCAACATGTGCACCGGTCACAATTAATAAGAGATGAGTTAGGATTGTCGTTTTCACGAGGACTAAGAACAAGTACCAATTCGTTCAGGTATGTCATTATTTAGGCAAACGTGGTATAACAAGGATATAAAAAAAGTTAAAATAACAATGAATAGTAAAGAAAAAAGTAAAAAGAAATAAACAAGAGCAATCGATGAAAACCAATGTTAGGAAACAACTTCATTTGAGTTTTTGGATTTTGCATCACCTAATATTAATTTAACCACTTTCTCAATTCAATTACTAATCAAATTTCTCAAAACTTATAACTGCAATTCAATGTCTTGATATTGCAATTTTCTCAAGATAAATTGAATAAATTAACACCTTATTATTATTCTAAATTTACCTAAGGATGAAGAATGTGAATTCAAATGAACAAACAAATAAGTATTTTTATGCCTGGCTACTTTAATTTATAGCAACTTTTAGATTGATTTATTTTATACTATAAATTGTCATTCAGTTAATATAAAACCATTAAACATTCAAACGAGTAGCTAATTCCTACAGAAGTGTTAGGAATGCTAAAAATTGCATAATTTATTAAGAAAGAAAGTTAAACAATAAAAGGAATACAAAATCCATTCCCTCAAACTACATTATCCATAACATTAAAAGAAATTTAGCAAAAAAAAGAAAAAAAACATAAACCTTGGAGTCATGCCCATTAGAAGTAGCGCCAATCATTTACTTATGAAAAATGTTAGGGAAACAATAAAATTACATAACAAATGCACGCCACATATTTTATCACTATTGAGTACCCCATTAATTTTACTGACTCATTACATCAAATGGTAATAAAGTGTGTGACGTACATTTGTATACAATTTTATTGTCCCCATAATATTATTCCTTACCTATGTCTCTCCTTAAACCTTTCTACAAGAATCATCTATTTAAGGAAAAAGAAAACATTATGTAAAACTGGATTTTTATTTTCCATTATTCTCTCCTTGATTTGGCAAATCTTCATCTCTACAAATTTTTATCCAAATATTCTATTTAAATTTTAATTGCTATTGCTATTTTTTTATTTTTGCAACAAAAATAGAAAATATGAGAATATCTACCAATTAAATCAAAACACTAAAATTAAATAAAAATTAAAAGATGATCTCACTAATAGCAATATATATATATATATTTTAAATTTAACCAAAAATTAGAAGATTTAATAAAAAATTTTGAAGTTATTAACAAGCAAATGTGAGAAAAATAAGATAATGCCATTAGTTATCAAGAGCACCTCATGGAATGCTTTTTCAGTGCTAATTCATACTCTTTGAAATTCAAAAATAAATAAAAAAAATTATTATAACCCTTAAATTTTAATAAAAATCTAATTTTATCGTTCCATTAATTATGACTCTTAATTTTTTACACTTTCCACAAATGTTTTTGTACATTATAATCATTTTATATTTTGAGAGTACCTTTATAATATATTTACTAAATACTACTTCAATGACTCTTGCTTATTGAGAGCACTTTTATATTATTTTATCAAATAGTGCTACTATAACTTTTTGAGAGTAGTATTTTAAGAGCTCAAGAGCTCAGTAGCTTTTTGAGAATCACAATAATATCAAAGCAAGCCTTAGTCCACTAACTCAATACCTTTCAAATATTTTTTTTATAATTTTTTAAATATTTATTTTAAATTTTCAATAAATAATAACAAAAGGGACCTAATATTGTTAATTTATTTATGTAGTGTATATATATATATATATATATATAATATTGGCCAACATGATTATATATAATTACTTATCTTGATACAAAGATTATCAAGACATCAAATTTGTTTTAAAAACAATTAGATATATTCTAGGAAATATGACAAAAAGCATAACACTATTATATTGAAAATTAATGTACACATTTAATTAGAAAATTACAAACAATTCATTATTGCAGTTAAAAAGCTTGTAATTGACCTTGTGTTGGGTCGACCGATCTGGTTGATTAATTTTTAGGGTGGATAGATTGTTAAACAGAAAAATTAATTTTATCAAAATTCTACTTTCGTCTGTCTTGAGCACTCTCCCAAATTCGAAAAACAGATAGTGCTATCTTTTTTCAAGATTACAATTGGGACCCCTTTATCTAATTTTTTCAATTAATTGTTTATAATTATGTAATTAACTACATGCATTATATATGTAAATAATTTTTTTTATTTTATTTGTCTAAAAATGTCCAATGTAAGTTTAGTGAATATTATGAGAGTTCAATGATACTATTACCTTTCTTATATTTATTGTTTTTCATTGCAATCTTAATTTAAGTCTCTATAATATTTTAATATATGTATTTAATTCTTATGAATATTAAAACTTTTGGTTTTGACCTTTATAAATAAAAATTTAATTTTGGTACATTTATAGTATAAATATTTTATATTATTATCTAATTAAATTATTTTATTTACATAACCTTTCAAATAACATGAAAATAATCTATATTTGGTAATATGACAATGTATAATATAATAGTGTAAAATTCTTATACACTGTCACTCCATAAAAACTAAATTTTATAAAAAAAAATGAATTTTTAATTATTGTAAACATCATTTGACAAATTTTTATAAGATCCAAAAATATGATATAGAAAAGAGATTGTAGTTTAAAAAATTTAAAATAACTAAAAATTAAAATAACTTATATTGACTAAAAAATTTAAACCCACCCACTTATAATCTAAAAAAATAAAATGTTAAACAATTCTCATTATTTTTTAGTAAATGTTAAATTTATTGCATCCATAATGTTAACAAAACTCACTTAATTTTATTTCATATGTAGAATTTGATAGTTTGGTTTCGAAAAGTTACAAGAACATATCAATTGCAGATGCTTTAATATGGTGGAACAATGATTAAAAATGAAAATGAATACTCCAAAGTGAGAATCCCTCTGAAATATTGAGAAAGTAAGAAGGTTCTCACATTAGATCAATTGATGTGCCCACACACTATATATGCATTTTTTTATTCAAGGGTGAAAACTTCCTCACTTTAGAAAAAAAAATCCATTAATAACAATAATTAATAATAATAATCTCAAACTTACCATAGCATATGTATGCTTGAGTTTATTGGATCACCTCGCTTTAAAAATATTATTTTATTAATAAATTAATTTTTTATTGAATTCGGATAGTCCGAATTCTTCACAAATCATTTTGCAAATTTTACACTAAACTTGGATCATCCAAGTTTTGTTGATTTTTAAAAAATAGTATTTTAATAAAAGACATAAAAATATTATTTTATTACAAAATTAAGTATTGAATTCGGATGATCCGAATTCATTAAAAAAATTTATAATATAAACCCTAAACCCCTAAACTGTCTCTCTTCAATGTAAATCTTACCATAGCACCATAAATTTATAATACAATCACTCAACAACCATAACAAAAAAAAAAATGACCCTCTCTAGATCTGTTTGAATATATGTGAAAAATAGAAATAGCTCATTCCTATGGCTTTTATTAAAAATATCTATCATTATCCTTTCGATGATGACACACAGGTTCAACATTTTACACAGCTTTCATTTATCTTTTGAATCCTTGATTAATAAAGTGAAGATAATAAGCGTCCATCAACCAACGCCCGAAACCACTGGGATAATTCGCTAGCATTGTCCGCAACAATTCCTTCTTTGACAACAAAGTATAAATCGATGGTGGCAACACAGGCATCTAGATAGCATAGAGTCATAAAGAGGAAGTTTCGTGCGGGCTATAGTGAACTACTAGCTTGGGTTACTTGGTACCATTGGAGGGTTATACATTGGAGAGTGTAAAAGTCAATTTAAAAGTTTGGGGAAGTGATTATGACACATGTATATAAACAAAAGGGCACTTCACTATCAGTCTTTTCGGGATATGGTTTTCTTGGCCTGTGATAGTTCCACCACATTCTTTCATTATTATTCTTTCATTGTGTCATACGTGCAGGCTTTGCATAATTGTGTGATGCGGGGGTGGGGGACTCTTAATTTCTTTGCTATGTGCTGTTGCTCTGCATTTTTTGACACGTAGTCCTTGTGGATTGAGTCATGCTTTTCTCTGATGTTGGTTTCAATCATTTGCGGATTAAAAAGCAAAACCACGCACGCAACAATACAACCCTCCTTTTCTTTTATTTTATTAAAAATATTATTTTAACACTTAAAAATAATTTTAATAAAATATTTATTTTATTATTATTATTATATGTAATGATAATTTTTATTATTTTTATCTATTTATTATATATAATAATAATAAAATAAATATCTTATTTAGACATCTATTTTTAAATATTTAAAATAATATTGTTGATAGTTAGTTATCTCCTTCTATGTCCCAACATGCTTCATTATTACTGCTCTTCTTAATTATTGTAAATATAGATAAATGTGTTAGTCCAAGGCTTCGAGTTAGTTTCATTTAATATGCACTGCTCTATGCTTGACAGTATTTGTCAATGATTGATCTAAATCCAAACGATTAGAACTTAGAAGGCAGGCTTGTCCAACAAGTTCTGACACGAATTCTCAGCTAAAAGAATAAACTGTCAAAAAGTGATGGTGATACTAGAGCTTATTCGGAATCAATAAGAGGATAAAAAAGTTGAGATGTTTATGCAAGGCTCTATCTATATCTTCAAAACAACAAAAATAATCGAGACGCGGATATGCGGTCCATGTTAAAAGAAAAAAATGAAAAATGATGCACAAGAATCCTTGAAAGTTGGAAAACGGGAAAACCTTGTTAGACTCGCATGAAGATAATGTGAAACACAAGTTAGAGATGCCTATTGAGCAAGATTCTAAACTAATGTAGATGTTATTTCGATGTATCAAATAAGCAATCTCATGAAAAGAAGATGAAGCAACTCTTTTCAAAAGAACCGAGTGTTCTTATCATAACGAAAAAATAAATGAAGGCTACATATTATACTCTTGCTTTCTCCTTAACTCATGACTCCAAAAGCAGTATTTGTCGTTTCCCGCTTTCGCTATTCCTGCATAACACTTTTCGTCATTAAAATACTGCAGCATTGCCTATTTTTCACTTTAGTAAATTTTTTTACCAATGTGTGATGCTTTTCAATTAATGACCGTGAATGAGGTTAGATTGGGTTTCAAATTGAAATATATTCATACATAACTTAAAGGAATACTCTGCTCCTAACAAAACTTAAATTTTGGTTTATACCATGTAATAAACAAAGGGTTAGCTATACCAAAAAAAAAAAAGAAAAGGGTTGGGCGTGGTAATCAATCAGTTACCTTTTAGGAAGAGAATCAAAACTCAAACTTTTTAGTAAGCACTTAATATAGCTGACTAATTGAGAAAAAAAAAACTCACCAAAAAAGAAACTAATAGAAATCGTAATATATAATACTATCATTCATTATACAGCTGAGACAATTTTTGTATGTAATCCCTAGCAAAACAGAATTCACTGAGGGATACACTACACTATTAGGACTGCAATATATACAGGATTAACAAAAATGATGAATGAAAAAACGGTGCAATGGTGCAGGGATATGCTAATTAGTTGGAGTTGCTTTGTGGCAAATCCTAAGACGGTAAGATAAGACTATCAACCTGCCTATTATTTGGCTAATTTCGGCTTGTATAGGTCTAAACTTTGGTTCCGCGTTGTGTGGGACTCTCCATCTGGAGAAGTTATAGGATTGTTGATTCATGATGTAAGGTTAACCTCTCATGGAAATGTTGTTTAGTTTTACTTTGGTTTGGCTACCTACATCAACAGAAAATTGAAGGTTCATAATTATATTATCATCCAACTTCAACATTATCATGATTGTCATCATTTGAAAACAGATTCTCGGGTATTTCTAATATTCACGTGATCATGCTATCTACAAAGAGAGGTCAAAACACATGCTTAAATTGAACTAATATATTTTCCTTGTTCTTGAAACCATCTCTTGTAAAAATTTAAATGGTTGAATAGTAGTACATAAATAGTTTTAAATTTAATACGTTACTTCATATGATGCCTCATTTTAGATAGTCGTAACCAATTTATTAGAGTGAAATAACAGAGAATCGAACCCCAAACTATTTATTTGTGTAAACTATGATGTAATTTCATGAAGCTATATCTCTTAATTGCTTAAACCGTTGGGTTTGCACATAACTGATTCCATATCTAACATAATAACTAGTCGCAAGCTAATATTATATAAATATTCAGACTTTTCTTTAAGTTCTTTTCCCAATGAATGATGTCATTAATATAATTTTATAAAAAAATGTTGTTAATAAAATGATAATAAAGAAATTTGGTTGCATTTCAAAATTCAAATCGAAATCTTTTAGTAAATTAATTATATCTCTATATGTGCTACTGAAAATTTGGGTTTCCCTCTTTGATTCACACAGTAGTTAGATATTAGTCTCTTGAGTTCACGGAAACGATCCAATGAATAAAAGTCTTGTGCCGGATTATGGGCTCAAGGCATAGCCGTGATTCTTGACTTCTCAATATCTATTGGTATTTAGGAATCAAAATCGCTTACCTCGTTTAGAGATCGACCCACATGGTTTGTTGTTGGTTGTGTTTATGTAGCCACAATGAATCAATCAATGGTCCAATATGAGAAAATATTAAGAAATGAGATTTAGAAATAAAAAAGCAAACGTGTAGTTAAATTTTATTACTAGATATAGAAGACAAAATGATGATTGAAAATTGACTAGAATGGGGCACACGTGTAATTGCAGCTATGACTAGAAAATATGTTATTTAAACATCTCAATTGAACGTCATCAATACTCAATCAGAGAAAGATTAGGCATCCAGTTTAATGTGGACGGAAAATCCGATGAACAGATCAACCATATACGTTGAAGAAAAGAAAAATGCTTTGTGGCTTGAATGATGATGAATATAACATGTGCAAACAGTGAAATCATGGCACCTTTTTTTTCCTTTCTTTTGACATTTACCCATGATTTCCGCATAACTCCAATTTTGATAACTACTGTATTCGCTGGTTTGGCTTGAAGCCATCAAGCATTTTAAAGGAAATTGAGCATTATATTTCAATTTTGTACTTTATTCATTTTCTAGCCCATATGGTGTTCAAGAATACGTCATATATTCACATAAAGAAACACCTTCATTACTTATTTTGATCTGATATCGGAGAAAAGTGAGTATTATAGGTGCAGGCACCGAGCTATATGCCTCTTCATTGTATTGTCTTTTATTTTTTGGGTCGAGGTCAACAGGATGGCCATTTTATTTTCTTTTGGGTCACTAATATGTCAATTTGTTAGACAGCAATGACCCATTTTGCAAACCACACAGCTCCAATTCTTTTAGGGACATTTTTTTGTCTTCTGTCAACCCAGCTCCCTCTGAATAGCTATTTGCATGCATCCCACAAGACTTTGGAGTCAGTTAGTCAAAGTTCTTCAGGCCAGCCCAACATACACATGTCATCAAACTATGTATACTAGCCCATCAAACTTAACCGTGTTTAATACACTAACATTAGCGTGATCCAATATCCATGACCCCTCGACCAAAAATATAAAAAATGTCCATGACCCAAAAGGAAGAAACATCAGCGTAACCGTGACTAAGTAATCAAATATCTGTATCCAATTAAAATAAAACAAAAAAAAATCTGTATGATAGTTTTCCCGCTTTCCTAGTTTCACACGGCATCGATGATTTTGATATTTTTCTCTTCAAACTTGTAAGATTCCCTATAAAAATAAAAAGGAAAACTAAATGTGCAACGTGAATAAATATATTAAAAGATAAATTAATTCTTCATATTTTGAAAGTCACGAATTTAAAATGTGATGAATTAATTTAAAATTTTTTAAAACTTAAAAAACAAATTTATCCCAAGAATTAATTTGGATATTTTATAATAAAAAAAATCTCTATTTGCTTTATTTCTTTTTGCGCTGATATAAACATTTGTTAAAAAATAAAAATGATAAAGTAAACCCCAAAGTAATGAGAAGTCAAAGTGAAAGCGTAGATAAGGAAAAACCCTAGAAAAAAAATAAACACGACACTCGCGCTCACACTGCTGTAGCCACTCTTTCTCTTCGTTCGTCTTGCTGCGTCGATCTACGAGGGGGGCTTCCCGGCCCTCTCTCTCTCTCTGTCTCTCTCTCTCTCTGCGCTCCAATTCAGGTATTTCTCTTTTCGAATCGTAGATCCCTTTTGATTTCTTTTTTTGCAGTCATGTAATTCTCTCTCTCTCTCTCTCTCTCTATATATATATATATATATATCTAGTTGTTTGTGTTGCTACGGAACGTGTGTGACTAAAACTGATTTCAATTTTAAGTCTTTTTGGTTTTCTTCTTCAATCTTTTCTTGGAACTCGATTTGAATGCGGACTCTGTCGTAGTTGTCGATATCTTAGTTTTTCCGTGTTTGTTCAATTGAAGTCGAGTTGCTTACTTTGCCTTCTATGCTGCTTTTATGATACTTGATTTTAGCTCAGATCTCAAATATTAACTCATGATTGAAGCTGAATTCGTTATGATTTTGTTTGAAGCTTTCATTTAGTTGCTGTGTTTTACCCTTATTCATTCTTGTCGGCTATTTTTGAATGGCTAGGTTATTCACATCAGAATTCAACCCCTTAAGTTGTATCTTGTGATTGTAGTACTCTGTATGCAATACTTTTTTCAAATTTTGGCTTGTGAAAAGATTTAGAGCCTGGGATTCTAATTTCAAAATTGTACGTCAAATAACCCAATTATGATGGTAATTGGTTTCTTTAATTAAAACAAACCTTACTCTACTGTAAAATTTTGGTTTAATATATACGTTTTTATGGGAGAAAAAGGACATTTTGTTTAGAAGAATACACGTAGTGAAATACAGTTTTTGGCCATCCAGGTGATCTGTCTCCACATGGAAGCATTGCATGCTTGATGCCTTTGCCCTCAAAGGAGTTGGAGTCTTCTGGTTTTTGAAAACCTGGAAATTTGGGGAGTGTGCTTACACTGCCCTTTTCATTTTATCACTATGATTGCCACAGAAACTATAGTACCAAGTACAAAATTGAAGATCAAGTTCTCCACCAAAAGGATAGAAGTTGATCATGGGACAAAATGTGATTTTGCACCAAATGTGCCCCAAATTGATCAAATTGAGCACTGTAATTCAAAGGAGAAGCCCATTAAGCCAGATTCCAAGAAGAGGGGACCACCAGAGAGTATTGAGTGCCAAAATGAGAAAAAGCAGAAGATTGATCGGAAGGGATCTGTGCACTGCGCTGCAATCCTGAAGAGTTTAACATCTCATCGATATAGCTGGGTTTTCAATGCGCCTGTGGATCCTGTGGCACTAAACATTCCAGATTATTTTACAATCATATCCGAACCCATGGATTTAGGCACAATTAAATCCAAGCTGGCGAAAAATATTTATTCTAACATTGAGGAATTTGCAGCTGATGTCAGGCTGACCTTTTCAAATGCCATGACATATAATCCTCCTAGTAATGATGTTCATTTAATGGCAAAGGAACTCAACAAAATATTTGAGAGAAAATGGAAAGACTTGGATAAAAAATTGAATTGTGAAGATGAGCATGGGAAAAGCATAACTGGAGCAGTTAAGGAAACTGTAATAGACGGTCATAATGGGATGTGTTCCCAGGAAAAAGAGGCCATGCCCAAAAAGTCACAAGTATATGAACACAAAGGAATTCGGAGGTGTAGTTCATTGGTGGCAAGAGAGGCAAGAGATGCTAATGTAAGTGTTGTTTTCTGTGAGGTAGGAGGGAAGCATTACTGTAATATGCAAGGATACAACGTATTTTCTGTAAATGATGAAATAAAATTGATACTTATCCCTATTTTGTTCTCTGTGATCACATCATTAGGTCACACATGTCTTTTGTTTCTTTTATGTATTTTCAAAAGATGTTATTGTATTGGCAATGTTTTGGTCATAGGTTGAGGTCCCTAAATTATTGCGGTTTCCTTGCAAAGTGAAGAAAGATTCAAACAAAGGTATGAAATACTTACAATACAGTATAGTGTGTGTTTATGGCTCTGTAAAGGAGCTAATAACTATGTAATCTATAGGCAGCAAAAGTAGTAACCATGAAGGGGAGCTCTGTCCTTCATTGCATCTTGTCACAAGCAAGTGTAGTATTTGTGGTGACATCACATGCGGCTGTGTAGTTCCTAGCAACTCAGCTCATGCATCATCAGGTAGTTTGACAATCGTGTGGCTGCTTCTCTCTTTAGCATGTCATTTGTTGCCTAGTTGACTTATTTTTGTGTGTTGATTTAGACATATCTTCTGAAGGATCTGAAGGGAAGAATGCTTTGAGACTGGTATTAACAAATCTTATCTATGCCATTAGTGAAATTATATATGGCTTTCAGAAATTTCTTATTGCTGTAAATCTGCAAAAACAAAAAACAAAAAACTCTGTTTCTTATTCCAGGAGTTCCAGACAAAGTGTACATCACCTTTGGAAAGAAAATCTGAACCTGATTCTGATGGTGAGAAGAATTTGTCATTCTTGATGTGTGGTGTTATGTTACTCACTCACTGATTTGGTACGCTTGATGTTGATGTTTGTAGGGGCTGTGAGTTCTTTGGATAGTGAACACGTATGTTCTAGTTCTCAGCTTGCAACTCCTGCTGCTGATGTCTCTTCTGGGGAAGGTCAGCTTCTCTGCTCTGCCCTAGATGCTTTCACTAATTGCTACTGCTTTTTTTACTGTGAACCGGTATGATACTAATTGCTATTTCATGTTGTTTTATGTTTCAGTGTGGAGCACCCCCGTTTTTTCTGTACAGCTGTCACCTAAAAAAGCTCTTCGTGCTGCTATGCTTAAAAGTCGTTTTGCAGATACCATCTTGAAAGCACAACAAAAAACACTTCTTGAACATGTAAGGCTTGTGTAGTGGGTATCTTTGATTACAGTATTTCTCCTCCTTGCATTACTGCAAGATACTTTTAATTCTTGATTGCGGTGTACTAATTTATTTTTTGTCATTTCTTTGTTAAGGGTGATAAAGGTGATCCTCTCAAAATGCAGCTGGAAAAGGAGCGATTGGAAAGGATGCAGCGTGAAGGTGAATATTTATCTCTTACATGTGTGGGAAACAGTCTAGTTTGGCAGACCATATTTGTATGCTTGTTTTGAACTTTGAATGTTCATGAGTAGCATTATTTGTCTTTGTTCAATTTTCTTTCATCTGTGTTAAAAGTTGCCATGTATTGTGTGAAGTAAGTAGACTCTCTTGGAACACCTGATTCTTCTGATGCTTTATTATTGGGATATATAAAAAATATTTTAAGACAGCAGGATAGTGGAGGGTATAAGATTATTGTGATCTGATGGTAATAGTGATTGGAGGTCGTACCATATCACTACAATTGACAAAGGCACTCTGGCTTTAATTTTATCAATCACCAAAAGAAAGTCATCACATTCAGGTTTTCCCTCCTTGTTATAGTAGATTAGTTGTCATACTGTGATGCAATTCCCTTTGCATTTTGTATCATCTGTTGTCTGAAGAGGAACTATTTGCTTGCCTTGTCTTCTCAACTTGAACATCAAATTGATACTAACTTGATTTTGGCGTGTATTGCATAGACTTTTAAGCCCATCATGATACTTGAATTTTGATTAGAGATTCTTATAAGTAACTTTTCTTGTTGGAATTAATTTCATTTATGATTACATCCTTGTTAATGACGTGCTGCATAGCAGAGAGAGCTAGGATTGAAGCCCAAATTAAAACTGCTGAAGCTGCTGCAAGAATGAGGGCCGAGGAAGAGTTGAAGCAACGAAGAGAAAGGGAAAGAGAAGCTGCACGAGCTGCTATAGAAGAGGTTTTGTTCGTGTTAAATATATTTCTGTCGCTCTGAATTTCGTATGATCAACAAAATGAAGTATCACCCTGATTTTATTTTTTGTTGTTGGTAGATGAAAAGAACAGTTGATATAGAGCACAATTTGGAGATTGTGAAAGAACTTGAAATTTTGAGTGGGTGTACGCTATCTTACAAGGCAGTTACTGGAAGAAATGGCTATAAAGTTGCAATGGAGGAGACACTGGATAAACCTCAGCTTGAGAACCCGTTGGAGCGGCTTGGTTTATTTATCAAGGATGAGTATACCGCAGATGAAGACGAGGAGGTTCTGAACGGTTGCTGGGAAGAAGGGGAGATATTTTAGGGCTAGACCTTTGATGTAGTCCTACCAGCTCTAATTGTTTATCTTTCTGACATGGGAATAGACTTAACTGTAAATGTATATTGCTGTGGAAAAAGGTCGTTCATCATGTCTTTCCTCTTGCCTCTATTCTTTCATGTCTGCCCTATTACTCATTTAGTGGATGTAGGTCCAAATTTCATCTTGGACCTGCACCTACATTGCCTTGGGTAGTTTCACGATTTCAATATAGTTTACTCATCTCTAGGATGTGGATCGGATAACTCCTTTGACTCTTGAGTAGTTTCCTTGGTGTAGAAATGAAGTAGGAGACCTTGAATAACGAATAATGAAAAATATGAAGTGGCAAAGGTATATAAGTAGTTTGTTGAAGGAAAATGTTGACCGCACGCCACTATATATTTATTCATGTGTGGTGGTAGCAATGAATCCGCTTTGATATAACAAGGTAACAAGCAATGTAGATGCATGATTGCCTATATATATATATATATAGGGATTGATTTTTGTTTGGTCACGACAAATAAAAACTTGGTTTATTAATAACGTGCCACTTTCCCACAAACTAGTTGCTTCAAGCAGGATCATACAACATATCATACTAACGTAGCAGAATCATACCGAGTATGTGTAATAGTCTTAACAAAGGGAACAACCTTATTTCCGATTATTTACTTCTAATTTGGCATGTTAGCATAGAGGTGAGAAAATGTAACAAAACACTAGTTAGACAACTTACTATCTGAAATTTTAGAAGTGTAAAATTTTTCAATATTGATATCTTTTTATCTACAAGATTCGAGACTATGCTTGAAAAAAACAATAACGAACATCTTGAGCCAATCTAAAAACAGTATATTAAGAAAGAAATAAAAAGAAAAGATCAAAACCATCCACTTTACCTTAATTTGTTTTAGGCAGACTCGAGTTTACAATCAACACAAAGCAGCCATGCAAATACCGATACTGAATCCAGATGCAATTAGCTAAATCACACTATTATTGATGAAATATCTTTCAGTCAAAGATTATCGACAGACAATTCTTAAAATACTATAGAAGACGAGATGAAAAAGACTCAAAATAAATCCCAGCTACGTGTGTTGGGCAAGGGGCATCCTACACTTGCTAACTGATAGAACAGCTATACAGTTCATACGACGTATTTATTTTTAGCGGCTCTGTCATATTTCTTTGCATCCTCCTGCAGAAATAGCAAGACAACAAGAAACAAAATCACGAACCAAAAGCTTAGCCCATTACTTGAGATCAAGTGTACAACAACAAATAGCAAAAGCACACATGTAGTTCTACTTACATGAAATATAAAGCCAATGGTGTCATTATAATCAAGAAACTCCTTCCACTGTTTTCCAATGCTCAACTGTAACAAGAAAATACAATTTTGATGTTCCACAAAGCTGCCCAAAGAAATTTTGACAAAAGATGAAAACAGTCACAAGCACAAGCAAAGGACTCAGAATGTCACCCACAGGCCTTAATTCCCCAAAATATAATATCAGTTCGTTCTTTGTTTATTGCTACTATTCAGTGTAATGGCACATATCCAGCATGGTAAGTTCGAGAGTAAAATATATAGACTTTCACCCATAACTAAGTGGATTTGACTCCTCCAAAGGGTTACAGGGTACAGTTGAGCAACCCCTGAGACTCACTCTATTGTTATTGCAAAAATTGTATCTCAGGCACAATCTCAACCAGCAAGTCATTGTGAATAAGCCTAACTGACTATCCGTTATCCGCACTCCATGCCTAACAGCTCTAGTTAGTTGACTTCACTGGTGTTCTCCTAACAGTTCGTTCTTTGTTTATTGCTACTATTCAGCGTAATGACACATATCCAGCATGGAAAGTTCGAGAGTAAAATATATCAACTTTCACCCATAGCTAAGTGGATTTGGCTCCTCCAAAGGGTTACAGGGTACAGTTGAGTAACCCCTGAGACTCACTCTATTGTTATTGCAAAAATTGTATCTCAGGCACAATCTCAACCAGCAAATCATTGTGAATAAGCCTAACTGACTATCCGTTATCCACACTCCATGCTTAACAGCTCTAGTTAGTTGACTTCACTGGTGTTCTCCTAAGAGCTACTAGTCCCATATTTGGTACGCCACTCATTCCCAGATAACACACTGTGATCAAGGAGGCATCTTTCCTGGCAAATAACAAATAACACCTAGTAATATACTCACTCCCATGAACTTCTCAATAGAAGACAACAAAAGAACTTCAAAGACCCTAACCCCCTCATCCCCCCAGACAGAAAATGAAAGCTTGCAAAAGAATGAAATACCTGAGCAGCTTCATTGGAAGCGTTCTTAGTCCAAAGAGCAATTCTCTCCTGCTTACCCCTGACATTCACGACAGCTCCGCAAATCTCATCACCGTGATCAAATTGTTCTCCGATCATTGCCAACAACTTAAAGAAACAAACAGGGGGGAAAAAAAAAGAAAGAGAGAGAGAAAGAAAGAACCGTATTAGGGGCAAGTTTGGTACCCCATTAAATTTCAGAAATAATCATCAAATCAATGATTCAAAATCACATCACATACTATCCTAAAAGTAGGGAAAGAAAGGCAATACCGTGTACAACCAGCTGGTATCAGACTTCCCTCGAGAGTACGTGACAGTCCATCTGCCACCATTGGCGCAAATGGGGTCCTCCCATTTAGGCTCAATCTTGTCCTTGAAACAATACAAGTCTGCTTGAATAGCCAGCTTGCTCGGATGATGTATGTTATTGTAAATGCTGTGACATAAAAAACCAAAACCCCCCAAGATAATTAAAAACAAGAAACAAAAAAAAGTTTTTATTTTTTAACACCACAAAGATGGCATCAAGAAACGATGACAAAGAAACACGAAATCTAACAAAAAAGGAGTTGGGGAAAAGGGGGGGGGGGATTTTGATGAGGTACCTCCAGAACTCTTCGACGGAGGCGAAGGTGTAGATGCTGCGGAGGGAGGCGCCCCAAGCGTCTTGCCTGGACTTGGCGGAAGGGTTGTCGAACCAGAACGTCCACGCGTTCTCCAGCGGGTGCGGGTTCCGTGCCACCGCCGAAGGGGGCTTCGACGTGGCTGAGGAGTCTTCCTCGTCAACGATCTCTCCTTCTTCGAGGTCGTCGTCGTCGTTGTTGTTGGCGGCGTTAGGGTTTCCGAGGATTTGGTCATCGGTGATGCTGGATTTCTGGGAATCTTCCACCACCATCTTTCAATCTTTCAATTTCTTTCCTTCTTTCTTGGTTGGTTGGTCTTTCTGCTGCTTACACTGATCTCTCTCTCTGAAATGAGAGGATGGCTTGCTTTGTTTGGGGTGAGTGGGTGAGCTGAGCTTTAACTAGAGACAGACACCCATGGGCTTGGTAACTTACTATTAACAGGCTTGTTTTTCAAGGCCCATTTATTCAGGTATGAGATTTCTTCTTCTGCTTCTTTTTTTTTTAAAGTGAATTATGAGATTTCTTATTTCTAATTCATGAAAATATTTCTCTCATTTTTATATAAATTTTTTATATCGTCAAATAATCATATATTTCTATTTATAATATTTTCATATAGTAAGTGGTTGGTCAAGTACTTTTACTAATGTGTCAATATATTATCAGATGTATAAGTAAAATTATTTTATACTGATGATCCATACAAATTAAACTCATAGTTTTTATTTCAACCAAAAAAATATCTCATACATTTTCTATATTGTAACTTTTGAGTTATTAAAGGATAAATGAGTTTAGTTTTAGCATATTGATACTGTAAATTTTTTTTTTACCTAATCATCAAGTTTCCCTCTAAACATGATTTTTATCTCCCCCGTCAAATTTTTTCACATGTATAGCTCTTGAAATGTTAAAAAAAATCAAACTTGTTTTGTTTTGATGATGTGGTAATATATAAGTAAATAATAGTATAAAAAACCTATATACTCTGAATACCAAAATTAAACATTGATGGACTTACAATGTAAAGATAAACTATACGTACTATCACAGCAATATATAATTATATGGCAATTTGAAACTCAGAAAAATCAAACACCTTTCTCTTCTATTATAAAAAACAGATTTTATGGAATGTATCTCTTCAAAAGTTTAATTTTAACAAATTATTACACTACCATACAGTTAAATTTCTTTATTTGAATAAATTTTTAAATAGTGAGAATAAAAATTAATTATATTTACTAATATAATATTATATGATTAAAAGACTAGAAAACAATTTAACTTTCAATGCATCAAAATTGAATCCTAGAACAATACTCTTATCTTTCCATTCTTTTTATTATCTAGTTACTTATATTAATCTAAAATTTTTTCCTTTTTCTTTAATCTTGGTTAATCAAGATTAAAGTTTTATCTTTGTACATAAGATCACCAAAGGTTTGATAGTGTCAAATACAAAGCTTTTATTTCAGTAGGATATATTCTGATCAACAGACCAAAGCCTTGTTAGCAAACAAGGCTTTTTATACATGAAAATGCTGCCTAAAAGTTACCATCCGATATCCATTACTAGTAGAGCAAAATGCAGCAACGCCTATAAAAGCTTTTCTTTTAATATAAATAAAGCGGAAACACATTTGCCAGGAAAGGTAAAACAACAAAAATTATCAGTCACATACAAACAAAGCATGCAATTATCATATCAAAATTTTTCAAAAGCGTCTAAGCTTCTAGCGCTGATTACAGCAACTACACCACTCAGACCCCAGGAATTGAATACTTTGCAGTAAGAGCTTCAACTCTACCACGCAACTCTGAAACCTTGTCTCCCAAAGGAAACTCAGGAGATGATACAAACTTCAAAAAGTCCTGCAGCTTTGTCCCTGAGACCAGGCTTTTGGCTTCAAGACTTATCTGCACGCCCTCATGGATTAAGTCCGCGATTAATGCGAATTCTTTCTCACCGAGTCCTCTTGTTGTCATCGCAGGTGATCCTATGCGAATGCCTCCCGGAACTAGGGCACTCTTATCACCTATTGTGATTAGGCAAATGTCAGTAAAAAAAATGAAGTATAAACATCACAAACAACAAGCAAAAATGAGTAGAATGAGTCTTACCAGGCACTGAATTCTTGTTGAGGGTTATGGAAGCCATGTCAAGAATTTTCTCCACCCGAGCACCATCAATACCCTAAGATGTGAAGTTAATATATATATTCCATAGCCGGAGTTAAAAGAGAGGTGGTCATTCTCTTGATATTATATTATGATCATGAAGGATCATACTTCAAAATGCAAAATCATGTCTTTTTACATTTAAGAACATGTAAGGAATTATTGCACTTTGCACTTCAAGTTTAAGAGAAAATTTTTCTCTACTATATTATTATTATTATGATCGGAGGAGGAGGGGAAGAAAAGAGGGAATTAAGCATTTTATTCTACCAATAACAAAACAAAAGGAAGAGCAAGGGGCTTACAGATGGCCTCAGATCGACAAGAACCAGGTGATTATCACTACCGCCAGAGACCAGTTTATGCTCGTGCTCAATTAACCGCTTAGCCAGAGCTCTGCAGTTAGAGACCACCTGTAGGATGGTAGTTATATGTGTGGTCATCAGTAAGTGCCATATGTTGAATTCTAACCAATGATGAAAAGGGATATACCTGGTTTTGGTAATTTTTAAATTCCAGAGATTGAGCATGCTTCAAGCAAACTGCTAGTCCTCCAATTGTGTGGTTATGAGGACCACCCTGGACAATTAATTCTATACTATATCAAAATCACAAACTACAAAGCTAAATAAGATAAATATATCTGACAGCATTGGTGAAAAGGATGCATGAAGCTAAATAAGATAAATATATCTGACAGCATTGGTGAATAGGATGCTCACATCTTGTCAATCAGAATAGTTAAAAAGAGAACTAGCTAGAGGACATTCTAAGTTACCTGTAGACCAGGGAAAACAGCATTGTTAATGGCAGACTCCAGTTCAACTCCATGAATGGTATCTTTCTTGAAGAAAATCATACCGCCTCGTGGACCTCTCAAAGACTGGAGGAAAATACATAAAGGATTAGTATATAATTCACGGATTCAAGTACACATAACATTATGATTTTACTAAAATAAAAGTAACTTCCACTTGTCTTGTTCAACTTAAACCCAAAAAGTACAAAGCACAACATATAAATATCACAGGCAAACCTTGTGGGTCGTGGTGGTCACAATATCACAATACTCAAAGGGATTAGAAAGCACAGATGCAGCAACAAGCCCACTTATGTGAGCCATATCCATCATAAGAAATGCACCTACTTCATCTGCAATCTTCGCATACATACAAGATGTAATCAGCTTATTGCCAGTAATAAACGACATAATGTGAAGAGATAACATGAGCAAGATATAATTCCAGAAAATGCGTAAGTAGAAAACATACTTTTCTCATGCGAGGATAGTCAATGTCTCGAGGATAAGCACTAGCACCAGCAATGATGAGTTTTGGCCGGAAGAGACTAGCAGTTTTCTCCAGCATATCATAATCAATAAGACCTGTTGTCATTCAAAAACATGTTACAAATTTATGATATCCCAGAAACTAGCAAATATATCCACAAAAATGCAATGACAACAGAGGCACCTGTTGATTCATCAAGTCGATAAGGCATAGATTCAAAATAAATTGATGTTCCTGAGACTCGTCTCTTAGGCGTCATGAATCCGTGAGACAAGTGCCCCCCATGAGGTAAGTCCAGACCCTGGTAAATTTTCATTATACATTAGAACAATCACATAATGGACTGCATTTCAGAATAGTTACAGTCAAGTGGAAAATAGTTTACCATTATTCGATCATGTGGTTTAAGAACTGCAGTGTACACTGCAAAATTAGCTGGGGAACCAGATAATGGTTGAACATTTACACCCCACTTCTCTGCATCTACATGAAATGCCGCTAGTGCCCTTTCTTGGCATAGGGTTTCAAGCTCATCAATGAACTCATTACCACCATAGTACCTTACATGTAAAATGAGACTCCCATCAATGAAATTACAGAAGCAGAAAATGAAAGTAGCATTTGGTAAATTATCAATCTTTAAGAGAAGGAAGAAGTAAAAGAAGAATTTACCTTTTACCCGGCAGTCCTTCAGAGTATTTGTTTGTGAGGCATGAACCAACTGCTTCCATCACTGCTCTAGATGTAAAATTCTCAGAGGCAATAAGCTCAAGACTTTTAAACTGACGGTCTTTTTCCTTGTCAATAATTGCACGAACCTCAGGATCAACTTCACTCAAACCATAGTCCAAGAACCTGCTTCCATCGCCTGATATTTGCATGTGATTCCATGGATAAAAGACATCATTCTTAGGGCATAAACTTGAATACAGGTGCACTGTATACAGGTCTATATTGATATAACAACGATATCAAAACATTGAACTGAATTAAGATATTGAACACCAAACCAAAGAAAAGATCACAAAATAACATTCAAAGCCACTTCATTATCATAAATGAGATTTGCTCATCCATAATTGACCGTCTGCCAGATTGCATGTTGCAGGTTAGCAACTGCAGTTGTAATCCATTGGTAGATACAAGACAAATCAGAAAATCTGGGAAGCTTCACACTTGTTCTACATACAACTATCTAAGATATTATAATGGCCCTTAACACCCTCAACTTTTCAAAAGGGGAAAAAAAAAAATACAATAGCCATCCACACATGACAAATTTTAAATCAAATGGTTAAGTGTAGTTACCTCCAATTTCAGGCACAGTGACCAGCAAAGTTGATGGCTTCCCAGTCACTAAACTTCCTTCAACATGAGATGCTTTGCATGGCTTCACATTATAGAATTTTACTTGAGACATAAATCCATTACAGCCACACCCTTTTGCAGGGAAATTCAACCCCTTGGTCCAAACAGGTTGTTGCAAAGATCCCATCATTGCAACTCCAGCAGTCGCTTGCATTCTTGTCTTATGATTCTATGAGTCAGAGTTACAACCCTCCCTACATGGTTCATAACTCATTGTATTAAGAAGATAGATTACTGCATGGCATGCTATATAAGTTACTACAAAAAGTAAAAAACAAAAAAAATGACCAAGTACATCAAAAAACATTAACACAGCTACAGTTTGTTTTCTTGTAAGGGAAAAATAGTCTTGAACAAACAATGTACTGCTCTTTTCCAAGCACAATACAATACAATTTTATGGTTAATGAGGCAAAAGTGCATGCAGAGACAAATCCCACCACTGTTAATGTTGCATTTACAACTGATAGGACCAAATATATGATAACTATCTCACTACTTCATGCTCTAAGGAACTGCACATCTTTACTAAATGATAGCATGTAAGGCATAGATAGGCCGATGAATTTAACCGGAAAACAACATGCAGGCATACTATTCATTATTCAATCTGATGTAATTACCCACACAAAATATTGACTTTATTAGACTTTGCAATTGGAAAATCACAAAAATTATTCTCAAAGAAACATTCTTAGCTACAAAACCGGTATTTTTTAACACCCCCCAAATATTATGGGGTGTGTGTGTAGGGAGACTCTAAAAATTTGTATGTTTATCCTCTGGCCACGTACACAGTTCAAACTTGAAAAATGAAAACCCTTTAAAATCCAGAATCAGCAAGTATGCTTCTCGAAACTAGAGCATCCTAAAGCACCATCAGCGCACGCAAATTTCATCACATGTTCATCAAGAAAAGCACAACTATATAATAAAAATGAAAAATACATGATACGCCCACTAACGAATGTACACCATAGTAATAAATTGAAAAAAAGGGAAGGGATTTTTTAATACCCCATCAAATTCACTCATAGTATAACACGAGAAAGAAATAAAAAGAGTTAAAAAAGAAATCCTAAACATGATCATAGTTTGGTTTCATAGGCTAGGCAGATTGAGCTCACCTAAGAAGAAGAAGCAAAGGCAGAGGAGCACAGAGAAGCAGCGAACTAGGAAGAGAGAGAGAGAGAGAGAGAGAGAGAGGGGAGTGTGAAGCAGAGGTAGCTATGGGGCAAAGAGAGAGTGGACAGACAGCAGTAGCGGCGCGACAATTTATGAAACCAGCCGTATGGTTCGGTCGGCTCCCGGTTAACACATATTAATAAATAAATGACTTTTTTGTGAAAAGATGATAATAGAGTGAAAAAAAAAATGAAGAAGATAGAATAATATTACTGATAATTTTAAAAAGTCTTATATGTTGAGTATATCCCAACGGTTATTAATAGTTAAAAATTGAGAGATGCTTGATCAGATAAAATCATAATAAATTCTATCTAATCAAATCATAACTAAATTAGTTGAAGATTAAAATATCTATATTCAAATAATTTTTCAAAACATGAATAAATAATAACAAAAAGTGGCTTTATATTTTTTTCATGTAAGTAAGGATTATTGTTGTATTATATATTCTAAGAATTACTAAGCATTAATTAATCATAATTATAATATTATTAGGATATAGATATTTACTCAGAAGCCACTCATTTAGTTAGTGGCCAAAATCAATGAATGTAAATATGTTGGTAATGAGGGGCGTTTATTGAAAGATTCAGGAATGAATATTGTTAAGTAAAATTAAAGTAATATATTATGAACTTGAAAAGTATTTTACATTTAATAAGCTTCATTTGAGATCTCATTTTTTCTTTTTTTTGACGTGGATTTCATACTAGATGTTCGTAAAATACTAATAGCCAGCTAAGTTTTGGATTTGGCTAGAGAAGGATCTAACGTGTCAATGAAAGTGATTGAATTCGATAATGAACCATTGTATTAATAATTGTTTATTTTAATCACAATTGGGTCACCATTTGCCTTTTCTTTGGACTCTTCGTAGCAAAAATAACGTTTTAAATAATAATGGAAAAATAAAGTAACAAGTCTATTCACCTTGAGTGAAAACTTGAAAAAATTCACTCTTTTTAACTAGATTAAAATGTCCTTTGAAAATTTGTAAACAATTTAAGCAATAATACTATTTTTATTAATTATAAAAACAAATATTTTTCTCTCTCAATAACAAACAACATCATAAATATTTTTCTAATACTTTTTCAAAATACTAATATAGTAATACAGTTTACTTTTTCTTAATAAAAATCATGTAGATAGATAGTTGAGGTTACAACTATTTGAAAAAAAAATACAAAATACTATTTTTTATATTTTAAAATATAGAAACATGACAGAGAAACATTATTGTTATATTTGGTAAAAACATAATCACTCACTATTTTCTCTTTAAAAGTTGATAAAATGACAAATGCAAAATAAGTTTTCATTTCAAATTAATCACTTCATTTTTTACCTGTCTAACTAATCAACCAAGCAAAAGGACACATTAATATTTTCTATTGGATTTTTCCCTTTCGGCCAACCAAGGGAAGGAAAAGTACAATTCTATCCTCACAAACGATTCTCCTTAGCTCTTGTAGTCATGATATCTCACAATTCTAATTCCATTTAAACTGGTTAGGCTCACGCAAGTATCCTCAGCTAGAACACCCCGAATCAGATTCGCTTCTTTTCAAGATAGTGATTGTATCTCAGCCACTAATATATGCATCAATCACATAGCAATGAAAACCGTAGCTGACCCCCTTTCATAGCTTTTTGCCGAAAGGACATATTCTTCCTGATGCGTAGGATTTCCATTGTTCTATAAAATATTTGGACATAAGATATTCATCATCCAGAGCAGCAACTCTGTCTCATGCAATTTACATACCAAAATTATTTCTTTCCACTACATTGTAGTTATCCCACTGAATTCTATTTTGTCCTATAAGGGTGGGAGAAAACATGGGGAGTAAGGGGGCTGGGTTGTGACTTTGTGATGGTTAAGAAAATAACATCTTAAATGTACTTTCATTCTACATGTGAAAGACCTCCGCCACTTTCAGCACGCGTCCTGCAAAAAGAATTTGTTTTAAGAATTAGTTAAGACAAACAACTATAGCAAAGTGAAGCTCATGAAGTGTAGACTTTCAAGGTATGTAACATAATAAGCAATTTTATGGAGTCTCAAAAATTAAACGAAAGAAAATGTATGAGACCAGCATGCTTCATATGGACATCAATAGGATCATGTAACCAACACTGAGCAACGTGACCTTGAAATTCATTTAATGAAAGCTAGATATAAACTGAGATTAATGAGCCTACATAAAACAATTTCTAGAGAGCAAACGCCAAATGTGGAGGACTCAACATTGTTAACTCAAATTTCCTGACTTCCTTGATGCAAAATATACAGATGAATATATCTTGGAAGGATAGAAAAAGTGAATTGATAATAAAATGATGTTAAAGAGTTCAATGCGCTTACTTGTGGTCAGAAGGATTTGGCATAAGCTCATAAACAATAGTGGCAACAACATCCCTTTTTAACTGTACAATAAACAAGAAAGTTAATAGGCTGAGTAGTGACTATAAACAGCCTGTATTTAGTAGTTAATTTAAGTACCTGAGTGGCTTCGCCTTTAAAGCCAATATAGTGTATTTTACTTGTGTCACCTCCAAAATTATCAGGGAAGTGCAACGTTATATTTCCCACACTTTGAAATTTAGAATATCTGATCAAAAGGATCAATACATTTGGAAACCAGGACGGCAAAGACACATGAAAAATCCAATGACACAACACAGTAGTGCCCATAATTAGTAGTCGTAGATTGTGAATACACTGTATTAACATCGCATAACAAATGCATCAAGTACGTCTATTATTGCCTCAGTAAGTATTTCAAAATATTTTCAGGTGCAAGTGTTTCTTGTATACAAGGAAAATGTGATGGAATAAATATACCTTGTCTGGTATTCCAACACTCCTTGCATATTCTCAGCCAAATCCCATTCCTTTAAGAAATAAAAATGTAAGTTTCATGCAAGCTGTGGAGTTGGGTTGATCAATTAATCCTCAAAAACCGTTTAAAAAACTATACCTGAATGGCTTGCATGCTTTGTGCATCTGAAAAGTCAATGCCATCCCGATTGATGAACCTATTTCAAGTTGAAGTGTTCAGCATTTTGAGAAATAGTATTTGCAATAAAAAGAAAATATCATAATTGCATACACAATTAAGTGAAGTTTGTACAAAAAATTAATTTCCAAAGTCCAAAATATTACATAGAGACGGCACTGAGTCTATTGACTATAAGGGGGATACCCAGGAAAATAGAAGAAAAATCTTGTTGGTCCAAACACTAGACTGTATTTACTAAGATAGTTGTATTATTTAGTTTCATCTTTCATTTTACAACCTTTCTTCCTGAAGCTAAACCCCAACCCTGTTACATTTACAAAAGAAAAATTAAACGTTTATTTAGAAATGCACACAACAGTTTATCAGGTACAAGCATTTACTAAATATTTGTATTATTTTTCTTCCTATCCAACAGAGAAAATAAATAATTCAATCACAAAATAAGCAACAGACGGACAGCATTAAGCAGGCAAAAAAAATGAGCATCAATGTCAGTTGTGGTCAAATCTATACACAAACCAAAAATCAGAGTTGCAGTGGTTGGATTCTATGAACTTAAAACAAAATATTTCAGGAATCAATGCTAAAATTCACTTGTCAATGAAACTCAATCAAATAGAACAAAGCTACTTCAAAACCATAAGAACATACGCTCTCATTTTGGAAGGACTCGTTCCATCGGCTCCACCAACTATGGATATGCTCTTAATCTTGACATCTGAAGTAAATCTATCTCACACAGAAGCATAATGGGTTCTGTAAGAATTTATAGGATGAATGTTCCAAACACAAAAGTTGAGTAACTGCCATTGATTTTTTTGGCAGACAGATGATCATGGAAAATTTCATGGTTGGCAACATAATGGAAAAGCCTTTGGATGAAAGGAAGCATAATTTAAGACATATTTAAAAACATGGCGCATCCGGTTGCCATTATATATTTCTTGGCCTTCTAGGGGTCATTAAAGTGGATATTTATCAAGAAAAAAATGAAGAAAAATGAAAATTTGAATGCAATACACGTTAAATAGGAAATTCCACCTGCTCTATTGTAGATATCATGAATCAGCAGCACATCTATACTTTAGAGTGTGTTTAGTTATGGGGTAAAAATAGGGTGTAAACTTTCGTGGATGAGTTCTATGTGTAAATTTACACATGAACCTCATCCATAGAAAATTTACCCCCACTTTTACTTCCCAACCAAACATACCCCAAGAGTGCAACAAAAATTACATTCAATATAGCAGATTAAAACTTGAAAAATGTCAATTCAGCATAAAGCAACAGAGAAGGCTTCAGATATAGCAACTTACGGAATGAAAACAAGTAACTCAGGATCACCCTCATTGCTTTCCAAGTGTTCCTGTTGAAGCCAAGAGGGCCAAAGAGGATATATCTTATAGGTTAAAAGACTAGAATGCAGAAACATTGAAGTGGGAGATCATTCCATTCATTGGGGAAAAAAAAAATTAACGAACTAAAGTGGATTGCAGAATGTATTATTACCCCAGAAGAATTGAGACGCTCCTCCCAAGCCTTAAAGACTGACTTGACACTGCCTGGAGTTGCCTCATTCAAAGCAGATACCTGAAAAAGGGACTTCAATTTTTAACAAAAACACTGGAAAAAAATAAAGGTGTTTTATCTAGAGAACACGGAAACTTCTAGTTAACAAAAATTCTCAAAGACAGAGTGAAGCAAGCAATTCAGACCATACAGATAAAATACACCGAAGCAACCACAATAAGCACCTATCCTAAACCCAGCTGGGCATTGTGTCAAGCATTAAGTGTGCACTCCATGGCCTCAGTAACGACAGAAACAATATAAGGCCAAGCCAACATCATTAACAAAAGAAATTTCAGGTTATTCCTTCCTTCTAGTTTGTTGGGAGTGGGGGGGATTGTAAGAGAAAAAAGAGAGAAGGAACCTTGGACAGGTCGATGTGCTTGTAGAGAGACCAGTCAGAGGAACAATCGTGGTCTTCGCAACTGTGGTCATGCATGCACGCCATCTTCTTCTTCTTCTTCGATTCCCACTCCACACACAAATGAAAATGAAATATGAAATTAAAACTCAGCTCAGCAACGCAGCTTCTGATTCTTTTCTCTTCAGATTGGGTTTACCCCCATTCGAGAACTAGTTCTAGTACTACCATGACCGTCTGCCGCATCATTCAAAACGACACCGTGTTCCCATCAAGTTTTCTTTTTCCTTTTTCCCCCTTTTGGCGTGGACCTTTTTCTCGTTCAATAAAGGACCGACAAGCGTATAAGAATTTCCCACAGCCCGACATGGTTGCCCGATTTCATTTCTTTGTAATTTGATGGGCTTTTTTTATTGGGCTTTAATTTGTTGGTCACTTGGTCCAGTGCAAGCCGTAAGAAACATTAACCCTGTTTTTTTTTTTATAATTACCATTATTTGTCTTTTATCTATGTTTCTGTGTGTTTCCCAACCTCTTCCATTACAGGAAGAGTATCTTGACATCCAACTAACAAGTTATTCTTGGTGGTAGCCTTAACCGTGAAGGAATGTAGTTCTAGCAATGCTTGTTATGTTAGCTGGATTGGATGACTGTGCTGATGCCAGATGATAGATCTGCTGATCGGTGTGTATGGTTGGGTCCTCTTTGTTTTTTAGTGTCCTTGTGGTGCTTGCATAATTTCTGAGGTTGCAGGCCTCTAAGTTATGCATCTTGTTATATCTATATTGTGTTTCTGTTTCACTTTCTATTTTTTGTGTTTGTCGATGTTCTTTTTCTAGTTATGTATGTGTCTTACCTGCTTGTTTGAACTAGTTATATACATATATAGTCAAGTTTCCTGCAACTTAGAAGGAAAGAAATTTATCCAACCCAAGTATACTATGAAAAATTAATCACGGGAAAATTTAGAGAGTTCTGTAAATAAATTAACCTGTGTGTATCTTTTTTTCTTACTAGATTAAAGGATTAAAATAGTGTTCCTTTATCACTTAGCTTGAAAGTTTGTTGAGCATTATGTCTCAATCAACTATAGACTATACTTAAATACGTAATCTTTTATCCTATGAATATTTGACCTGCTAAGTAAATATATAATATGTACTATTTTAAAAAAATATATATGTTTTCCATCATTTTATTAGAATTATATTTATTGTATTTTTACACAATTATAATCATTATACTTATATTTCTTTTTTTGTACAGATTATACTTATATTTTAAGACATTATAATTGAAAAAGTATAAGAATAATTTTTTAAAAAAATAATGTGTCAGATATTTTTTAGTGCTATTTGGCTAGGTTTACTATGCGAAGAGGAGTATGAACACACTGGGATATCTTTATTGGAAAGGAATAATATTCATGAGCAAAGAAAAAGGAGAGATGTTGCGACAAACAGGTGTGTGAAGGCTATAACAGTGTTCGTGCGACAGTGATGAATTTCAATTCGTACTGTTAATTATTTTCCAATTTTGATTAAAAAATTTACTATCTTGAGATTGATTACAAAGTTAATAAATGATTTTATGATAAGTGATAGCAAGGCACTTTGTTTGCCGGATACACGTTTACCTCATATATTAGTTGAGAATTAACCCAATATCAATTTCTAGTTTAGTTACAAAATCAACTATTGGTTTCATAATTCTATCATGTCTAGTGTGATCACTCATTCATATACAACATCCTCATCTTTGTTGCATACAAAATTTTCATGTTGCCTTTCTAATATCCAACATTCAGTCTCATACAATAATAGAAGTCTTATTATTATACTTTAGAATTTATTCTTAAAACTTAATGGTACATTTTTATTGCAAATAAAACGTAATGCACGTCTCTCTATTTCTCCATCACTTTGCATACAAATACTTGTAAATCTTGGGTCGGGTAGAAAATGAGGGGAAAAAATAGAGTTAAGTTCAATATATAATGTGTGCTTTATGCAAAACATACCGGAGGTGTATGAAATTTTTTTAGGGTCAATCCTCTCAATTGGATTTTTTTATATAGTTTTATCATATTAAATTCTCACAATTGGTAAACTCACTTTTTCATATTATCAAGTTTTCTTTTAACTAGATTAATGATTAACGATAAGGACTAACAATAACACGTCAAAAATTAAATTAAGAAGATACACTCTCAAAATATTTACACATGTCAACAGGAACAAATTTCATTTCATAGCTAGCCAGAAAGGCACCACAGACCAGACCCAAATCTAGCAATGATTCACAAGTAAAAATAATGTCTTTTCTTATTGGGCATCTAACTCCCTACACCCTATTAGCATTGCGAGTGAAGAAAATGGGCGGGTGATTGCGGAGGCGGTGATGAGGTCGCCGATGTAGCTGAGGAGGGCCAACTGAGACGAAGGTGGAGTCTAGAAGGCGAGGGGCGATAGGGTTACGGGAGAAGGCCAAATTGCGTTCAGGGGATGCTCTGGTATTTATGCTATAGTGCATTGCGAATAATGAGTGTTTGAGTTTTTATTTTTTATACTTAATCCTATTTATGGGCACGTGACATGTAGATTAATGATAGAGTTATCTAAATCGAGAGAAATTTAAGTAGATAACTGGGACAATAGATTTAAAATTAAAATGGAACAGTGAAAACAAAATAAAAGACAACAATTTGTTATTGACAAAAACAATAGGTCTTGTTAGAAGAATGGGAAGCTACTGACATGAAGGCAGCAAACTGACAATGTTGAATATTATTGATTGTATGTATTGTTGTTACAAGAGTGAGTTTCAGTATTGTATATATACACGAAAGGCAATACTAAAGCTGGTAAAGATCAGTAGCTATAACTAACAATAACTGTCATATGACTAATATAACAAACACGTGATGAATGTGTGTGAATGTATCTTATCAGCCCCCCTTAAACTCATGAGTTGAAAGGCATTCGACTCTGAGTTTGCGCCGTAAATAAGGAAATCTGCTACTAGAGACAGGTTTAGTAAGAACATCTACAGCTTGCTCTTCAGAAGGAATGTGGAAAACTTGAACCTGTTGTTGAGTGACTCGATCTTGAACAACATGAAGATCAATCTCAAAATGTTTCATCCGATTGTGAAGGATTGGATTAGAAGCTAGCATCACTGTGCTTAGATTATCACAATATATTTTTGGTATAGGTGGAATAGTGAATTGTAGTTCAGAGAGCAGTGACTTTAACCATGAAATTTCAGCAATGACAGATGCTAATGAGCGGTACTCTGCTTCCGTGCTTGATCGGGAAACTACAGTTTGTTTCTTAGATAGCCAAGAAATAATATTAGGACCAAGATAAATGCAAAAGCCTGAGGTTGAGCGCCTGTCATCAGGGTCTGAAGCCCAATCGGAATCACATAATGCAATAATAGCGAGAGAGGATGAAGGCTGGAACAAAATGCCATGTGTTGAGGTGCCTTTGAGGACCTACGGATGCGTTTAACTGCCTTCCAGTGAGAAAAAAGAGGGGAGTGCATAAATTGACATACTTTGTTGACAAAGAAAGCAATTTCTGGGCGAGTAATGGTGGCATATTGGAGACTGCCCATAATAGATTGATAAAGTGTAAGATTGTCAAAGGGATCTGAACCAGTTTTAGTGAGTTTAAGGCCAGAAGTCATTGGGATGGGAAGGGGGTTGCTGTTATGGAGGTTGGCTCGAAGAAGAAGATCATTGATATACTTGGTTTGAGACAAAAGCAAAGAGCCATTTGGTAATTTCTTGGCTTCAATTCCTAAAAAATAGTAAAGTTGGCCTAAATCCTTTAATTCGAAGGCTTGATAAAAGGTGGAAATTAGAGTGTGAATAGCAGGAGAAGAAGAACCAGTGATAAGAATGTCATCAACATAAATGAGAATAAAAAGGGAATAGTGAGGGGTGGATTTGGTGAAAAGAGATGCATCATAAATGGTGGCATGGAATCCAAGATGAAGTAAGGTGGAAGAAAGTTTAGCAAACCATGCTCTAGGGGCTTGTTTAAGCCTATAAAGAGCTTTATTCAGTTTGCAAACAAGGTGAGGACCACCTATTTGGAAGCCAACAGGTTGCTGCATGAAAGCATGTTCAGTAAGATCCCCATTAAAAAAGGCATTTGTGAAGTCAAGTTGGTGAATTGGCCATCGAAAGGAAACAGCTATGGACAGTAGGACCCAAATTGTAACTGGTTTGATGACAGGGCTGAAGGTCTCATGAAAGTCAACACCTTCTTGTTGATGATAACCCTTTACAACAAGCCTAGCTTTATGTTTGAAAATACTTCCATCAGGATTGTACTTAATTCTAAAGATCCATTTGCATCCAATTGGGGTATGATTAGCAGGAAATGGAACTAAAGACCAAGTGTGATTCTTCAACAATGCATCATACTCAGATTACATGGCTTGCTTCCAAACAGGTTGAGAAAAAGCATCCTTAGCAGAACTTGGTTCAAGAGAAGTGAGATAAGTTTTTGGCCTGAAAATTCCAGCTTTTGCACGTGTGACCATGGAATGTCTAGGAACAGTTGGATGATTGGATAAAGGTGGAGTTGGTCTGGTCTAGGAGACTGGCAACTGAGATGAAGTGGCAGTTTGGTGTGGAGATGATGGGATATGTGCAGGAGAATGAGAAGATTGTACAACAGGCCTGCAAGCAATGGAAGGAACGGAAACAACAGGTGCAGATAACAAAGGGGGAACAGGTATAGAAGAAACAGATAAAGGATTGTTAGCAACATGAGAAGGAGGAGTAGAGGTGGAATTATAAGGAAATAAATGGTCATTAAATTTTACATGTTTGGAAATAAAAATTCTACCTGAAGGATGTAAGCATCTATAACCTTTGTGATTTGGACAATAGCCCAAAAAGGTGCATTGTGCAGATCAAAAATCAAGTTTGTGAGTGTTGTATGGTCTTAATAGGAGGTAGCAAGCACAACCAAAGATTTTAAGTGAATTATAGGAAGGTAGAGACAGAAATAATTTGGCATGAGGAGAAGCATGTTGTAAGAGAGGAGTATGAAGTATATTAATAAGATAATTGGCAAATTCAAAAGCTTCATACCAGAACTTCAGAGGAAGGGAGGCATGAGCAAGTAGTGTAAGGCCCATTTCAGTTATGTGGCGATGTTTTCGCTCAGCACAACCATTTTGTTCATGGGTGTAAGGGCAACTAAACCTATGTATGATGCCATGAGAATGCAAATACTTAGAGAACGTAAGATATTCTTTTGCATTATCAGTTTGCAAGATTTTGAGTTTAGTGTCAAGTTGTAATTCAACCATTGTTTTAAATTGATTAAAGGCAGTGAATGCTTGAGATTTGTGTGATAAAAAGTAAATCCATGTGTAGCGAGAGTATGCATCAACAAAGATAATATAATAGCGAGATCCATTAGTGGAAGGGAAAGGAGCAGGACCCCATATATCAGAATAAACTAACTGAAGTGGTGCAGAATATGAGGTTAGAGAGGTAGTAAAGGGAAGTTGACGAGATTTACCAAGACAACAAGCATGACAAACATCAAGGATTTTATTTATATCAATTGCTATCTTACAAAGAGAGAGTACCTGATGTACAATTTTATTGGATGGATGTCCTAGTCTAGCATGCCAATCTACAAACTTAGATGTATGTGCAATAACAAAATTAAAAACAGAAGCAAAAACTGCATTAGTAGTACAAGAATTAGAAGAAGGCTTAGGGACAGTGGCTAAATCTGGAAAGTAGTACATGCCATGCTTAGGAAAACCTTATAGAAGAATTTCCTTGGTTGCCTGAGATTTAATCAAACATTTGTTAGAATGAAATTCAAAAAAAACATTATTGTCTAAGGCAAATTGAGAAACACTAAGTAAATTTTTTTTTATGGCAGGAACATGTAAAAGATTATTGAGGACAAGGATTTTATTTGAAGATAAAGAATGAAGGAAAGATTTTCCAAGATGAGTTATAGGTATACCTTGACCATTACCTACTTGAACTTGTTCAGGTCCTACATAGGATGTGCTGGTGTTGAGATTGTTTAGATCAGGGGTAAGGTGATTAGTGGCACCAGTATCAGGGTACCATAATGGGTCATAAACTATGGAAGGAGTGGCAAGAAGTCCAGGTTGGGAAGCTGCTGCAGTGGAAGAAGGTAGAAATGGGGCAGTGGCTAAGAAATTCTGTGCTTGACTAGAAGGAAGATATTGATTGGTTTGAGATGGAGTGTTTGGTTGCTGTGGAAGAGTAAAGTTAGGATTGAACCGATGAAAACAATCCCAAACACTATGTCCAAATCTGTTGCAAAGTTGACATTGCAAAGTGGAAAAGGGTTGAGAGCGACCACCACCTCTGCCAAATCTACCTCTTCCTCGGCCAAATCGACCTCTGCCACGAGAAGAGAAGTTCCGAGAAGAATTTGGATTTCTTTTGGTGGTTTGAACAAGGTGGGCTTAAGCTGAGAGTGGTTGAAGATCAATTTTCTGGAGTTTTTCTATTCTTTCTTCGACAGCAAGAAGTAAAGATTCAACTTCAAGAATTGTATAAGGTTCAATCCGTGAAAGAAGAGATGTGATGAAGGGGCTATATTCTTCAGGTAAACCATCAAAGATCGCTTCGAGATGATTAAATGTGGTTATATTTTCACCTATGGCAGTGAGGTGATCAACAAGTTTCTTTATGGAAAGAAGATAATCATGCATGGAACCTATTTTCTTGGTATTTCTGAGTTGTATCTTGAGTTTGCTGATATGAGCTTTTGTTTGAGCAGCAAAGATGACTTCAATTTTGCTCCAAACTTGATGGGAGTGGTTACAGCCAACCATCTGAATCCGTAAAGGAGGGGAAAGGGAAGCAAGGAGCCATGATAAAAGAAGATTATCTTGTTTTCTCCATGTGGTAAAGGCAGGATTGATGGAGTTGGAGGTTGCATCTTCATCAGTAAGAAATTTCTTTGGGATGTTGGTGTCTTTGAGAAAGTCTTCAAGTTCATAGCCAATGATGGTAGCCAAAGCTTCTTGTTGCCATCGTAGGCAATTATCTTCATCCAATTTGAAAGAAACTGGATTGGTAAAGGTTTGAACAGAAGAAGAAGAAGTGGAAGATGGAGAAGAAGTGACAATGGAAGATGATGGAGCCATGGATCAAAATTCGCTCATGATACCATGTCAGAAGAATGGGAAGCTACTGACATGAAGGCAGCAAACTGACAATGTTGAATATTATTGATTGTATGTATTGTTATTACAATAGTGAGTATCAGTATTGTATATATACACGAAAGGCAATACTGAAGCTGGTAAAGATCAGTAGCTATAACTAACAATAACTGTCATGTGACTAATATAACAAACACGTGATGAATGTGTGTGAATGTATCTTATTAGGTCTTGACAAATGTGCTCAAAATCTAATATATATATATATATATTAGTATTTTTGGATATACTTTTCAATTTTCAAAAAAAAAATGTTTTCTTAACATTGATAAGAGTACAAGATTTTTTACATAAATAAAACAAAATAAAGGTGATATTACATGATTCCCTCCATCTGAATCCCATTTACATATATGTTATGTTTTTATATAATAGAAGTCGATTATAATTGATTTCCACTCAACATAGAAGTCGATTATAATCGACTTTCACATGGATGCACGGCTGATTCCACCACAGAAGTCGATTATAGTTGACTTCTGCACAAAGAAGAAGTCGATTATAATAGATTTTTGAAGTCGATTATAATAGACTTTTATTCAACACAAAAGTCAATTATAATCGTCTTCTCAGATAATCTGACACATTTTGACACCTACTGAAAGTCGATTATAATCGACTTCAGTATGAACTTCATTGAGCTCCTCAGTTATAAATAGAAAGCTCCTAGATCTGCATTTCCATGTTTCAAATTTGCAGAATCAGTGTGAAAAACATAGTGAGATGGTAGAGACGAACATGTTGTCTATTTTTTTTTTCTAAATTACCTAATTTTTTGTCAAAAAATAAGTGCCATAATGACGTAACATGACATAAGTAAATTCTGCCATTTTTACAAAATCAGTGTGAAAAACATAGTGAAATGGCAGAATTTGGTACAATATGATACTTTTTGCCTTAAGCAACTTACTTCATTTATCAAATATTTTTTCATTTATCCCATTATTTAACATTTTCATATTTCATATTGACAACAATATAACATATAAAAAAATCGGTACACTGTCCATTTAGATATTGAAATTGGAATTATAATCTGACATTTTAATTTCAACTCTACTCCTAAAAGAATTGAAATTGGTTTAGAATCTTAAATTTTATATTTGGATTTACTGAAAAATTGTAACATAGTTATTGAAAAATGAATAAGAAAGAGAAATAATTACATAGACTTTAATGGAGATATATATATATATATATATATATATATATATATATATATATATATATATATATATCAGATAAATATTGAAATTGGCAATTTAAAGGATATATGTTTAGAAGAGTAATAATGCAATAGTAGAGCTCACTTATTCATCCAAAAGTTACTACTTATGTCACGTCACGTTATTATGGCACATATTTTTTGAAAAAAAAAACGTAATTTAGAAAGAAAAAAAATAGACAATATGTTCGTCTCTGCCATCTCACTATTTATGACTAAAGAGCTCAATGAAGTTCATACTGAAGTCGATTATAATTAACTTTCAATAGGTGTCAGAACATGTCAGATTATCTGAGAAGTCAATTATAATCAACTTTTGTATTGGAATCAGCCGCGATGTGAGAGTGCATCCATGTGAAAGGCGATTATAATCGACTTCTATTATATAAAAATAGGACATATATGTAAATGGGATTCAGATGGGGGAATCACACAATATCACCTTTATTTTGTTTTATTTATGTAAAAAACCCTAAATGTACATCTCAACTTTTGTTTTTTTTGGGTAATGTTTATCTCAAATTTTATTTCAATCAATGTTAATTAAGGAAATCTAAAAAGTAGTACGACTAATATTGTTACTCAAAATGAAAACAATCCCAAATTCCCAGTTTAAGACTAGAGTTAAGAGTGGTAAAACTGGTTGGCCTGTCAACCCATCACTTTTTGATGCAATGGGTTAGATTTTTCATCAATTCATCACAATTTTTCAATTAGCCCACTACCTCTCCGCCGTTTTATAGTCAACCTGCAATTTTTAAGTGGAACAGATTAATATTTTCAATCCAACTAACTAAAATCTGTCTACTCATCCCATTTCATTTTATGACCAACCCACAATGGATAACCCACCCGCTCCATTTGATAAGACCTACTTGGAAGTCATCTGGCCAAATTCCTTTCACGTTTTTTTTTTCCCTTTTAACATTCATAACATCTGCGATTAGGATTTCTAGTTCTCAATCGTTTGATAAACTTGTCGACGCGGCCAAGCAGCCACAAAATACTAATCATGCAGTTGGCCACAAGACTTTCTGAAAATATATCTTTGACTAATAATGTCTATTGTTTATTATTCTATCAAGAGAATCAATGGATTTCATACATTTTGTAAAAAATTGGAAGGTATATCCATGGTTCCAGTAGCGTGGATCAATCAAAATTAACGACAGTTTAAAATAATCTTTAAATAGTTAGTGGAAGGAAGATGCAGTTATCATGGCGTTGTTTTCCCACACTCATAACAAACACACAAAGTATTAAATACTTCCTCCATTCATTTTTAAGGGAGTGACTATTGTCATTTTTAATTGTTTAATACCACTCCATGTTAATGATTTACATTTATCTAGTTCCTAAAATGTACTTAAATTATTAATCTATTTTGCTTTATTTTCAAAATTAAGAATATTAAAAATTCCAATGAAAGAAGAAGACTCTATCACTGGACCAGTCCCCTCTTCCTCCTCCTAATCTCATCCACAATGGCCCCTTACCTAGATGCTGGCAAAGCAATCAATTTCAATGCCATCTCCCCCTCCTCCTAGTTTTAGGAACCAAAATATGGTTAGCAGCAGTAATTGTAGCTACGTTAGGTGCATTTTCTCGCAATGTTTTTACCAACAGCAACTTAAATCTGAAATAATAAAGAAATTAGAAATAGAAGAATAATGAAATCGGGGAGAGAATAGAAAATGATTCAGGGAGAAGACTCAATTTTACATTTCAATTAATCTCAATTACAATTCTAATTTCTCTTCTTTATATTATTATCTACCCGACTCTCTTATTTTGGCCTATACCATACATGTTAAAAAAACCATCACCAACATACAATAATAAAAAATCAACAGCGAGAGACGAATGAAGCTACCGTTGGACCATCTTCTAAAGAGCTTTGATGGCGAGTATATGGGTGGTGATGAATATAGGATTTCCCATTAATTAAACTAAGCCAATAAATTAAATTATTTAAATAAAATTTAAAATGAAATGAAATTGCACTCTGGAACATATTGTTATATTATGTACGGTTGTGCAAGGGTGTGAGGAGATTCTGTTTTCAAGCCGAAGTAACTAGCGGGTGGATGGGATAAAGAGGAGAAGAAGGAGGGGATTGAGTCCAGTGTTGGGGTAAGGGGTCGTTGTGGATGAGATTAGGAGCCATAGGGGATTGGGTCAGTGATAAAGTTTTCTTCTTCCCTTGGAATTTTTAGTATTCTTAATTTTGAAAATAAAGCAAAATAGGATAATGATTTGAAGGCAGCTTAGGAACTAGATAAATATAAGCCATTAAAATAGAGTGGCATTATTAGACAATTGGGTATGGGAATAGCTGCTCCCCATTTCTAAATATTTCTTGTGAGTTTTTTGGTGTGTTTGGGATTAAATGTCATTTTGGATTTTCAATGAGTATTTAATGACTTATTTTCAATATACCTCTCTATTCATTTAGCTCTTTATCTCCAATATCTTTGCAAAATATGAATATTAGAGAGAGAGACAGTAAATTGGAGAGAAAATTAGTGGATATAATTTAATACTGAGAAAATGAAAGAACATTTTAGTCTTTTATTATAATTTTAAAAAATTTAATGAAATCCAAACGTTACATTAATTTGTATGCAAAACTCAAATTCATGTGCAAAAAATACTATTTTCATACTTTTATATTGAAGAATTAAGTGTTACTCCCTTTAGTTCATAATATAATTCATTTTTGGATTTTATATCTGATTCAAAATATAAGTCATTTTCACATTTTAAAAAAATATTAATTACTTTTTGCTCATTTTACCCTTATATTTATTATGAATGAGAATGAATGGATGTGAATATGATTATTTAATAAAAAAAATTTATAGTAAATGATAAAGAATATTTTCATCATCACCTTAATTCTCATGCATAATCTTAAACTATTTATATTATGATCTAGAGAAACTAATCTTCTAGGATTTTAGTATATAAATTAGAGAGTAGTTATTGCTACTCCTATTTGTCTAATGTCACTATCTATCAATTATTTACGTTAACATTATTCCTAAAATGCCCTCAAAGCTATCTTTTAAGTTTCTTTACTCCCTCTCTCTTCATAGTATCATGTTTGAGTTTCTTCAATTTATTTATTTATTTATTTTTATTTTTTGTGGAATTTTCTTCGCTATTGATTTATTATGATTTTCACGCAAAATTGAAACTTTGCTATTCCAAAATAATGCAAGTATACCAATGGGTCTATGTCGGGTAAGTTATTGATTCAATTATTTGCTTTGCGCATGTGTGATCATTTTAAGAGTCATTTTAGCCATGAGAATAATTTCAATTCATAAGTTTAATTTTATTACCACAATTATTACTGTGTGATTCCTAGCTTCTCTCTCTCTCTCTCTCTCTCTCTCTATATATATATATATATATATTACTGTGAGTGGCTAGCTATGAAGAATAGATGAATAGTATTGTTTTTATTTTATTTTTATAAAAGATGAATATTATTCTTTTTTGGGTCTAAGAATATTATTGTTTTGATCATTCACTATACGTTAATTGTTTCCCTGTGGAGTTTCTCAGGTTTGAACTCTCATTGAGTGTGGCCTTAAATTGTATTCACGTGTAGAATTCACTTAGCCATGTCATGGCCCATTAATAATGAAAGGGCCAAGATGAATCTTTGATTTAAGTATAGAGGCCATTACCATTTTCTTAATTTTGAAAATAAAAAGGGCGAAAATAACAAAAACAACTTGAGGGCATTTAAGGAATAATGTAAATATATGTAATTAATAGGAAGTGATATTATACAAATAGAAGTGGCTATATCAAATTATCCACTTTATAAATCTTGTATAAAGAAGAAAGAGTTAGGCTTTGTGTGAAAAATAAAAAGTGGAGAATGTTAGCAATCCCCCCCTACACACACACTATATATATATATATATATATATATATATATATATATATATATATATATATATATATATATATATATATATATATATATATATATATATATATATGAGAGCAAAAGGAGTAAATATGGGTTGTTAATTAGTATATTATTTTTAGATTTATTTTTTAATAAATATTTTTAAATGTCTTTTAAACATTGGTAAAAGTATATCTCATCAATTTTAATCAAATAAATAACTCAAAATGTTCCACTGAAAAAAAATAAAAAAATAGTACTAATAATATTACTCAAAATGAAGAAAACTATCCCAAATGCTCAATCTAAGGCTGAGGTCATATGGCTGAATTCCCTTTCAAAATACCAGCTGGGGCATATATCATTATTGTTATTAGGCTGTGGGATGTACTTTAAACATTCATAATACCTATGATCAGGATTTCTAGTCCTCAATCGTTTGATAAACTTGTCGGCCAAGCAGCCACAGAATATATACTAACAATGCATTTGGCCTTAAACCATGCTTCCGGATAATTTTTTAAAATATATCTTTGACTAATAATATCTATTGCTTTATAATAATCCTATTTTAACACTCATATGGATATAGACATCTATATGGATCTTATATAAATATGAGATGAGTGATGCAGAGAGAATAAATTGAGAGAAAAAAGCAAATAGTAAAACATATATATTTTATAAATAAAATGTGTAGGTGTTTGAGATAATAAGTATTAAAATAATAAAATTGGCGTTATGCTATCAAGAGCATCAATGCATTTTATACATTTCATAAAAGATTGGAAGATATGTATCGATGGTACGCGAAATGTGGATCAGTCAAAACTAACGACATGTTAAACTGTAAACTAATCTTTAAATAGTTAGTGGAAGGAAGGTGCAGTCATAGGCGTCGTTTTCCACACTCACAACAACTACACACAGAATATTAGATATTCACAATTTTTTCATATAAAACTTTTTTTTTGGGGATATTAATGGATATGCTAGTGTAATTTTTGTCGATTTTCAAATATTAGTTTGGGACAAAATAATTTTTCTTTATGCTATTCTCTGTTTAATTTATATACTTTTTTGGATTGAAGGTTTAAGTGTTAGTCTTTTCGGATTTCATCAGTGTATCAATTAAGGATATAAAATTCTTACTCTCTGTCCAAAGGCCAGAGAAATAGTGAGTTTCACATGTCTGGTCGATACACTAAAACTCTGTAAAGGATATAAAAACTATAGTGAGAATAAGACTTGCTTTGGTAACATTGTTAGGGAGGGTGCTCTTGCTTGTATATGAAAAAAAAAATTGATCGACCAATTTTTTCTTTGATTCAAACAATAGAGATTAGACCAAAATTTTTGTGTTGTCGGTAGACAGCCTAGTACGTATTCTTTTATTCGGGCTTAGAATCGACAGTATAAATAGATATTCAATAAAGTCAAATAGAGTTATAATGGACCAATTTTTTCAGTTTGGCATAGGTAAAGTCATGAAAACTTTTAAGAACCTTTATGAATTGCTTCTATAATTGACTTTTGCTTTCTTAAATTTGAAAGACTAATAGAACCTGAATTTCAATTTCTAGAAGTTAATCTATTCAATATTTAGATCCGGAATTATAAGTATTGTATTCTGTGCCCAAGTTGAGGGGGCATGGTAGACTAACCCAGTTATCCCCTGTGTAAGCAATGACGTTTTTTTTTAACCTTTTCGTGGAATCCTTAAAATGAATACAATAAATTTAGAGGCTGAAGATTGTTCTTGAATCTCAAGGCTTAACTCAAATCAATAAATTTCACGTGTCCTAATATGAGACATTTTATATATCTAGAAATATTAACCTCATTAATTTCACGTGTCATATAGTCGGATGCATCATGCATGACTTAATAATTGAGTCCTATCCATATACGGCATCGACTATGTCAAATCATTGACATCAACTACATTAATTAATATAGGGTCACTTAATAACCACGTATTTGATCAGATAGAGGATTTGAAAAATGCTACTATAAATCTAAAAAAATAAAATAAAATCTTTAATAGAAATCATAATAATTATTAAATAAAATAAAATTATATAACTATTCAATTTATCTAAAGACTAATAATTATGTTATATTTTAAATATAAAATTCTGAATAAATTTTTGATTATTTAGCATTTTTCTTGAAAAGGAAAAGTCATCTCATCAATTGAGAAGGGTTTAATTACTCCATTAAAAACATAAATAATATTTTTAACCATTAAAGTGTAATAAAAATACATAAAATATAATTTTAATATTAAGTGAACACTAAAAATACTAATAAATTTTTATTGATAATTATTAAATATCAATAAAAACTTATAAATATTTTTAACTACACTCTATGTTAAAAATTTCTTAACTATATTCTTTAATAATGTTTTCAATATTTAATCATTTTTCTTATAATGTATCAGATATATTATTCATGATAGCCTAGGTTGAACAAGATCCGGCCAATAATTCTAGGAGAATCAAATACGTAGCGATCCTTTTCATCTGCACCTATGTATTTATATTACGATTGCATTTGATCTAAGTGGAAAGGACTCAAATTCATTAAACATATAATTTTGGGTTTAATTTTGAAATTTATGTGTATGGTTAAAAAAATCATTAGGAGGAATTTTGGTTAAGAACTTGTTTGTACCCAAAAATTCGTTACTTTTTTATTTACCCGGTGAGACCGTGAGAGGATATATACTGTCAGACATAAAGAATATATTTATATCTCGATATTCACGCGGTATACTGGTTTTTTATTTTTATTTTTAACATATAAGCTAGAATTGTATATATTGACTGGTAATTAAACTTCTGCATGCCTGGGAGTCTTGAACTGTTAAAAATAATTTGAATGAGTTGCATTTGGTAGCCATGGCAATTTCTTTTGGCAAGAAGAAAAAATTAGAAGATAGTTTAACGTTTCCTACTATATATGCGCTAGTGCATAATGAATATCAGTCAAACGGAGGAGCACCATTCAGCATGAGAAATTCAATTCAATATTCTTTCTTGTCAAGTGAACAAAATTAATTTCAGCTTAACATGACTTAATCTGCGGTCCATATATAACCGCTATTGTGACTGTAATACTGCAATCTTGCTACATTCCATGACTGCATGTTGCCGTGATTTTTATTTTATTTAATTTGTTGAATTATTTTTTATTAAAAAATATTAGGCGGAAAAGCCTAAGTCTTTGGGACCAGGAGAGGTAAATGGTATGTTACTGCTCCTCCCTAAGAGAGCTCCCTAGAATTTACTTTGTAGATAAAGTTCGAATAGAACTTTAATTTTATTGAATTAAATATAGTGATATAGGACGACTCACTTATTTAAATGTTATCATCTATATTAGTTTTTATTTTCTAATAAAAAGTCTGGTCATATAGCATTTTTGTTTGCATTTTATTTTGCACTCAAACTTGATTATGCTGCAAAACTAAATATGCTTATTTTAAAAGTAAATTTCTTGCATTTTTGATTGGGTGCTATTCTGATTTTGTTAAAATATTTTTTAAGTAAATATATCAAATATAAATTACTTTACCACAAAATTATTTTAACTAAAATTTGCTTTGACAAAATTAAGATTCTCAATAAGTAAGCTGCAAATGCAGTACACTATAACATTGGTGTCTGTTTATGGCTATGCAGCACAGATACACCATTTAGATACTGTGTCTACGTGTTGGACACATATCCATGTTGAATCTTGCATAACACATTAATAACATATCAATGACATAAATTTATATATATTTAATTTAAAATATACTTTTTTCTTAACCTAACATAGAAAAATACTATATAAATTGGGTTATGAAAAGGAAAAATATAAGTGAAACTTATTTAAGTTATATTTTGAATAATATATTATTTTAATTAAATTTTATTTATGTATATGTAACATCCGTGTTTTATAATTTTTCAACTTTAACGTGTTTCTCATTATCGTGTTGTATCATGTCTCGTGTCCGTATCAGTGTGGGTGCTTCATAGGTTTTTGGGTCTTGGGGGTGTTAGTTGTTGCCCAAGATTGTTTTTCGCTTTTGGTGTTTTGGGGAGTAACTTTCTGTTTTTTGTGTGTCTTTTGCATACCCTCCGTTGCCCTGCACCCTTCGAAGTTCGAACTGTTGAGCCTTTTTCCACTAATGGGGGAAGGGAAGAACTTTTAACCTTGTCTCATAAAGGTATTGAGCTATCAGTTCTCAATGTTTTTCAACCTATATGTGCTAGTTTGATGGGTCATGGGTGTTTGATGGATATTGTAACACTTTTCAATAAAATTAAATAAGATAGAAGAAAAATTATGCATGCATGCAAGCACTTGTTTAACTCACAATACATAAGATGCCGTATCATATCACAATTTATCTACTATTAGATTGAATCTTCACCTTATCCAATAATAAATGAGGTATGAGTTGATGTACCAGTATGATGTTCTATATATTGTAAGTATAAATAAATAACATAACTCAACACCAAAACATTAATACCTAACTAAGACTAAGGGATTCAATTCTTCTTACCTTTCTCTTTGTCCCCTACTCCCTATCTCTCTAATCAAGTTTTGCTATGTACTCAAATTATAGGTAGTTGAAAAAAAATGATTGGATAAAAAATTATAGGTGACATCATCATTATGCATGTGTTAAAATTTTATTAAGGGAATATAGAGTGAGACAGGAGAAAGTGATAGAAGATTTGATTCCGATATTAAGATGAATTCATGGTAATTTCATAACAGTGACACGCTTTAACGAAACTTGATAATAGCCATTGGTCTTAAATATTATAGTTAGGTTAAGACTTGATTACAAACATCTATAGTGAATCTTAATAAATAAACCTAACTGTCATACTATTAAACAACTTTTTATTTGATTAGTTTTTAACAAACTCACTGTTAGATTAGAAGACATCATATATGTCATATCTATAAGATTTTAAATTAATTTAAAATTATTTGACACATTTTTTTATTTATATCAAAATTAACACAATACACATATTTAAAATGAATAAGAATAAGAGTGACTTAATTACCATTTTATGGATGTTCAACTTTTATGAAATTTAATTTGGTAAAAGTGATCTTTATGATATGTAATTATAATTTAACGATCAAATCAACAAAAGAATCATTTTACATAAAGTTATATATTAAGTGGTGCTCATGCAATTTTGGGCCTATGATAGTAGTTCATTTAGTAAATCCCTAACATATTATGGGTGAAGTTTGTTCGAAACTGTAGTCTACTAATTTTGAGGGGCAGCAAAATGGATTGATTTCATCAGGTTGGTTTGCTAATTCACCATTTTTTTTGCAAGATGAGTTAGTATTTACAACCGAAATAACTAAATAGGTCAACATGCCCCGTATTATTTTATGGCCAATCCACGATGGGATGGATTGGTAACATAGTTAAAAATATAACAAAAAAGGTTGGTCTAGCGACTTGTCATCTTTTGACATGACAGGTTGTTACTCTTCAACCCAGATAACTAAAATAGGTCAACTCACTCAGCCCTATTCCAATTTATGGCCAACCTATGGCAAGGTGGGTCACAGCCCATTTGCCACCCCTACTAATTCCATTGCAACCTTTTCTATGAAATTGTGTTCATCATTTTTGTTACAAAAATGCTAAATTTTCTTACGCTTCAAAATTCTACGAATTCAAAATTTTATTCACATCCATTGAATAGTCATTGAATATCATATAGGTCATAAAATTTAATTTTGATATACTGATATTATAAAATTTTGTTACACCTTCATTTAATCAAATCTTTCCACTTACGTGACCTTTTAATTGTGAAACTTATTCACTTTTATGTATGTGTCTTGAATAACAGTGTAAATTTTTCTTACATTATTAGTATATTGTCGCAACCGGGATCGCGACGGGGACGGCGAATTTAAGAAAAGAGAATTTTCATTTTTGAAAATTAATGGAGTCGCCACCAAGTTTATTAAAATTGGGAAAACGTTGGAAAAAAACCCATTTATTTTGAAAGATGATCTTTGAAACCAGATTATGAGTTCGGGAGTCGGTTATGCATAGGGAAGGGTATGAATTTAATCGTACGCACCCCTAATACACCCGTCCTTAGACGATACCTTAGTGAATTGTGCAAATTAATTAATAGCCTTCAAAATCCCTATTTAAATAAAGAAAAACTATGCAAAATATTTACAAATCAAATGAACAATTTATGAAAATTTAATTTTGGCTTGGCAGATTGCTCTGCGTATCCACGTATCCTCGGTACAACGAGGAACTCAAAAGTCACGTAGTTCAGTAAAAAATGATTTGTGGGTTGATAAATTTATTTATTAAGAAAAAGAATTTGCAAAAAGATATAAAAATCCGTTATTGGCGGAATCCAAGTATAAAGGCCACCAATGAATTCAAATAACAATGAAGAGTAACATCCGATACTCAATCATCGTTATTGATCATTGACGGATTAAAAAGATCCTTATGAAGAAACAATTCTTTTAGAAAGCGAGAATCCGTTCGCATTTGATTTAAGTTAGCGTAATATTTAATTGTTCAATAAACCTCCTTATGATTCAATAACAATAAAGATAACATTTGTTACTCGAATTATCATCATTGATCATTGCCGCAGTTAAGAACAAATCTGATGCAAATCCATTTTGTCTTGAAATTCAGAGATTAGCACTAAATTTACTCAACTCAATCCTTATAATTCAAAAATAATGAAGATAACATTTGCTATTCAATCACTATTATCGAATATATTGCACAGGATATAAAAAAGATTTTTTGAAAAGAAAATTGATTATTGAAAGACATATTTTGTGTTATTTCTCAATTTTAGACAAAATGAAATAAAATAAAAAAAGTTAATAGAACTAACAAGATTAATTCATAAACATAAATATACAAATAATTTGAGCAAAAAAATATACATGACTAAAAAGTAAAATTAAATCATAAGCACAATCACACAATTAACTTAAATAACACATAAACCTATAATTAATGTCAAACGAAAACAAAATTAAATTATAAACATAAACAATTAATTAAATAAAACATATGAAATAATTAAACTAAAACAATAATTCAGAACCACACAGTTAATTTAACCAAAATACCTAAACCTATGAAACAATTAAATGAAACACAAATACTTCAATTATGAACTGACAAAAATAATTCAGAGACAAAATTATTTATTTAAGTAAAAAACACGAACAAAATATAATAATTAAAGACTAAAAACAAATCAAAGGTCCTAACTACCATTTTTTTGTATTTTTATTTTAAACATAAAATTCACTAAAATGTTAAATAAATGATTACATCAATTCCTAAAAAAAACTTAGAAAGAAACCAACTTTTTATTTTATTTTAAACTCAAACTAAACTAACTCTTAAATAGACAAAACCTTAAAATCAAAAATTAAACAAAACGAATAAACCCAAGTTTAGACGCATATTTGAAAATTTATTCTGACAAATACTAATCCAAACCAAAATGGAACTTAAGATTCCCTTTTTATTTTATTGATTTAAAATTATCCCTAAATTAAACTCTACCCACTCCCCCAAACATACCCACATGCTCTCAGCCACTCATACACAAACACACGCACACGCATACACCCACACCTATGACTCTCTTTCTTTCACATGCACACATACACATGCTCATATCCCACACATACATAAGCACATATACGGTTCTCTTCTTTCCCTTTTTTACTCATACAAGCATATCCACACCTGGACAGGAGGTGTGAGACGTAGAGAATGGGAGATTAGGAGAGAGAAAGAAAACTAAGAGAGAGAAAGGGGAAAAGAGAGGATGAGATAGCGGCCGGCCAAGGAGGGAAGTGGGGGAAGCTACCGCCGCGGCTCGCATCGAGCTCCACGGCGGTCCTCACACCGGCCTTACTGCTTAGGAGGTGGGTCACAAGCGTGGAGGACGCGGTGAGGCCAGGCCGCTTGGTGGCCCTCGTGAAAGGACCTCACTTGCGGCGACTTGGGCGGATCTAAGAGGGAGGAGACCACCGCGAGGAAAAAAAGAAGGGCCAGCGACACCTGTACATCTCTTGAGAACGCGACGATGGAGGAGGGCGGCGGTGGTATTGGTGAGATGGGGAGCGCGCAGCCATGAGGGGGGATGCCGTGAGATCCGATCGCGTTGAAGCGGGGCGAAGGAAGCGGTGCTCGCCGGGCTGAGCGCAACGAGGGGGCCAAGGGCACTGGTGTCGAAAGAGGCAAAATGGAGAGATCTCTCCATGGTGGCGGAAGGCCCTGGTGATGATGATGATGAAATGCACGGGAGGCGCTGGTGACATGAGAAAGGCCGCGCCTCCCTTCCCTTCCTTTCGTGATTTCCTTTTTGTTTTATATTATGGCCGTTGATATTACCTTCTTTTTCCTTGTTCTTTAATTTGGAACTTGTTGTTGACTAATGATAGCTCTCTGGTATTGTTCTCCCTTTTTTTCCTTGTATTGTTGCTAGGATTTTATGGCTGGATATTGAAAGATTGTTTTTTGGTTGCTGGCGGAGACCCCCTCGGATATTGTGGTAGTGGCTGATCTCTTATCAAAAAAAATTTTTTTGTTCTCCTCTCTGGCCCCCCTCCCTATTCCTTTTATGTTGAGCTTACATTGATTACTCAAAGAATAACTCCATGCTCTTCAAATCAGAGCACACCAGGCAGATTGTTCCCCACGCCCCTGCTACTGCCATGCTCACGTGCTACTGAAGTGGTTGGGAAGGGCTGAAGCCTGTGCCCATGCCTCTGTGTTGTTTTTATTTTTTTATTCTTATTATATTTTTTTGTTTTTTTCTTTTGACAGCAAGGTAAAAAAATTTAAACTTGGGCTTGTAACCGAAAAACATACCTGAACTGGGCTGGCACTGATGGACTAAGACACAAAATGCAATACATGGATTGGACTCCTTTTTTTTAATTTAATTTATTTTTTTTGAATAAACGAACAGAAAACCTTTTTTTTTTTTTTTTACATTTTTCTCGAAAGAAAACGATGGAACAACTATAAAGGAAATATGCAAATTTTTGGACTTTTATTTAATGGGCCGGACAAAATCGGGTGTTCACATATATAGAAATTAAATTCAAAATTACAACTTATATTATATTATGAGTGAAATTTTGAATTAAGAAAATTTTGAATTGATTATTATATATTAATAGAATATAACAACACTCTATGCTTCTTGACTTCTTTCTAACCAGAGCATTGAGATTCAGGTTTGAGTTGGATAAAAGCAACAATTAAATACTCAAAGAGAAATGTAAAAAGATAAGTCATGTTAGAATGAAACAAGGATTAATATTATTTGCTCATTAATATACATCTTTATGGCTATATACCACAGGGACAGAGTATTTAATGACAAGCGTGGGATCAAACGGTTTATATTTTTTTGTTTTTTCCTATTTCTATGATGTTCATATATTAAGAATATTCTTTTTTTTTTGTTTTTTTTTGTTTTTCAATGGAACTGTTGTTATTTGAGTCCGAGAATCTTTTCCATTTCCATGGCTTAATTAAATTCAAAATCTGTGGCTAAGAAATTAAGACACCTAGCTATCATCTTAAGCAACTTCAGTTATATGGAAATTCCAAGCACATGCTTATATCCTAATTCCCCAACTACATGCCTCATTTATTTTAGGTAAGAAGCCATACTGCTCATTGATTATTACTCGGAAATACTGTATACCTTATGGCCTTAAGAAGTGGTCCAGTGGAGATGGTTCAAGGTAACTTTAGAAAATTCATTATACAAGGCATAAAATCAGATTGCCTATCGTAGTGTATCCTTTTTTTTTATTCTTAAATCATTGAAATTCAAATAACTAATACCAGGGATAAAATTCAAAGCATACCTGGCACAAAGTGCCCGGGATTATAGCATCAACATGCCTTTTCCAGCGAGACTGTCTAGCATTTTCAAGAAGATCTGCATATTATAAGAATTGATCAGTAAGTGTGCCTGTTATTTTCACAAGCAGCAATACCACAATAACAAGTCATCTTTTTAAATAATTCGATGTATGTATAAAACTCTTGTGTTTCAAAAGCACGTGTATGGGTGACATATATAGATAAATGTAGTCGTAAGAAACTTGTGCGAATGGAAACAGCCTGTAATTAAATGCTGGTACCTGCAGGTAGTAGTATAAATTCCCATCAATGCCTTGGCTCTGAGGGCGGTGTGTGTGTGTGCTTTGAAAAAATAAACATGTCAGCAAGTTCTGATGAGTGCTCTTATCACCATCATCATCAGCATCGGTCACCGTTGAGCATTCAAGAGCTAGTAAAGGAACCGCTGACTTCAGTTCCTCAGCGCTTTATTCGCTTAGACAATAATCATGCACCTTCACCCATCCTAAATGATGAAACCCTTTCTCTTGAAATTCCAACCATCAATCTGAAGAATTTGATTCATGGAGAAGAAGCTGCGGAACTTGAACTAGAGAAACTGAACTCAGCTTGTAGGGAATGGGGTTTCTTTCAGGTTCGCCGCCAGTGCCCTTTTTCTTTTACAATTCGTGTTGTATTATATATATATGCATTCTATAATATCTTCCTAATTTGTAGCTATAATTGTGAGTTTGTGATGACTAAATAATTTCTTTCTTCTTTTATGTATAGACCATTTATGATAACTTTTTTCTTTCAAAAAAAATTATTTAATGGATCGGAGATAATTTATATATAGACATGATTTATGATAATAGAGAATGACTTCCTTTGATTTATGTAGTCGTCAACTAATTAATAAGAAATTAAAATACCGGGCTATTAATTATTGTTGTAAGTATAATATATAGGTCCAGATCCTCTTCAATATATTCCTTCTCTGAATCTATAATTATTTGTATGTATGTGCAGTTGGTGGACCATGGAATCAGCCCACTATTGCTGGGAAAGCTTAAAGATGAGATTGAAGAATTCTTCAGGCTTCCATTGGAAGAAAAGATGAGGTACAAGATAAGGCCAGGTGATGTTGAAGGCTACGGAGCAGTGATAATATCGGAGGATCAAACGCTTGACTGGGGTGATAGGTTATATATAAAAACCAACCCTCTCAATGCAAGGAAACCACATCTTTTACCCCAGCTCCCTCCATCTCTCAGGTAGTGGTAGTATACTATATCAATTAATTCTTTCTCTAATTAATTAAACCTATATGGCTATATCGGATCATATATATCATGTGATATGTAAATATATATACATGTATAGGACTATATTGGAATCATACATTGTGGAGTGTCAAAATGTCGCTATGAGACTTGTGGGGGTGATGGGGAAAGCGCTGAAGATAGAGGAGAAGGGGGAGTGGGAGGAGGTGTTGGAGGACGGGATGCAGGCGGTGAGGATGACATACTACCCTCCGTGCCCACAACCGGAGCTTGTGATGGGGCTCAGAGCTCATTCGGATGCGTCGGGAATCACGATCCTGAACGAGGTGAATGGAGTGCATGGCCTCCAGATCAAGAAGGATGGGGTTTGGGTTCCTGTCAAGGTGATCAGCCCTGATGCCCTTGTTGTGAATGTTGGAGACATTCTTGAGGTTTGTCGTATCATCCTCTCCCTGCTGCCTCTTTTGTTCCCCAATTCTTTTACGCCTTTTGCTTTTTCCACTTTTGTCTAATTAATTAAACAGAGTTACGATGGCATCTGATGACTACCACACTTCAAACAAGTTATATATAATTCTTTTCTATTATTAAAAATATATATAAATTTTTGTCGTATAAATATGCAATATTATAAATATATATATATTGTATATTACTAGATAAACACAAAAAGTTTTATACATACATCAAATTATATATTATTGATATGCAAATAAAAGTATTTGATTCAATTATTTTTTATTTTAAGAGTCTTACAAATATATAAAATTACATAATGTAATAACAATGTAAATTTTTTTATCCTAATATTGCATCAAAATTAATTTTACACATATATGAGTTTAATTTTAATGAATTAAAAATATGAAAGAATTTTACACAATTTAATATGATTATACATTCTCAAATCGATACATATAAGTTACTTTTATTTTATTATTTAAAATATTATATAAATAAATAATTAAATGATATTGATATATAAAAACTTTATATTGACATTCAATTCAATTAAATCATTTTATTTGTATAATTTTTTAAAAATTAAGTGTGTGACTTAATCACTTTTATTTATATAGTAAGATTTAATTGAATAATAATATTAAAAAATGTTACTCTATCAATTCATATAAATTAAATTCTAAATATAAATATATCTTTTTTTCACTTTGATGTTTTGTTCTCATGATTTATTCACTTCGATATTTGGATATACTTGTATTTTGATATTCATCCATGTACCCAAAAAAATATTTTGATATTCATCGATCGGTACGTTTACTTTAATATGGATCACCTTGATATATGAATCCAAACGACCTTTACATGAAGTGGGAGGATTCGAGGATTCGGGTGTGATTGTAATTAACTCATTTTTTCTACCTTTGACCATAGATCGTATCTTCCATTCAAGTATATCTTCTCGTTTTTTCAAGTATAACTTCCGTTCTACATCTTGTCGAGTGTATCTTCCATTCAAATTTACTCTTTGCCCGTGTCTATCTTGGTCCTTAATTACACTACTCCTTATATGATGGAGGTTCTCATTATATTGTTATAATAAAAAATCATGCTATTAAGCTGAGCTACTTGACAGTTTCATTTTGAATTATACTTACTCCGATATCGAATATACAAATCAAATCATTTACACTGATACTCAATATATACATGGGAGATAAATAGAAAAAATTGACACGAACGTTTTTGAAAAAACTTTTGATGAAGTGGAGGGATTGCTATTTTGTTTTATTTTTTCCTTTAATACAACAACCGTATTGATTAAGGGCACAAACTCTACTTCTGACTGATTAAAATAGAAGCACGCATCTTTAACCAAGTCAACCCCTTGAGCTGTGGAGGAAAATGTCTTTTTATTTTACCACTCCCTCCCAAAGTTTCGTGAGAAATTATTAAAGGGAAGTGCTTTGCACCTTATTTCTTGTTATTTCTTTTGGTTCACTCGATCAATTAAAAAAAATGTAATATATTAAAATGGAATGAATAAATCTTGATAATAGCATAAAATTATATAAGTGGACGAGAATGTCCTTACTAAAAAAAATGTAGATGAATATAATTTCTCAAATAGAATAAGCTACATTGACTTTAATGAGATTCTTAAATCCATTCATACGAAGAAGCCTTCTACTTTACTTAATTTTTCACTGCTTTAATTGTTTGTAATTTTTGAAAACTAGAACCCTGTCCGAAAAAGAAACCTTCTGAAAGTATAAATATATATATATAGTGCGTCATAAATTTAGTAAATCTTAGCAAGTGATAAGTCAAAGTAAAAACGAGAACACACTGAATCAAAAAAACGCACACACCAAAACTAGTATGATTGCTTTAGTTAAAAATAATATGAATGTTGTGCACGTGATTTGATTTGGAATAAAATAAAGAGTGGTGGAGTTTGCAGATTATGAGCAACGGGGCGTACGAAAGTGTCGAGCACAGGGCAACAGTGAATTCTGAGAAGGAGAGGATCTCCCTTGCTATGTTCTTTCTCCCGAAGCTTCAATCTGAGATTGGACCCGCAGTTAGTCTCACAAACCCACAAAATCCGCCTCTATTCAAAAGGATTGGAGTGGAGAAATATGTCAAAGGTTACTTCGCTCGTAAGATGGATGGGAAATCGTACTTAGAGGATATGAAGATCACACATGAAAATGTGACAGACGCGACTCTGTAGCATGCATGCATGCTTGCATATGTACTAATCATGTAGTCATCATCATGTATATGGTGAGGGTGGCTTAGCTAGCTTGTGTTTGTATAATAAAGTATATAAGTTTGGCAGATTATTTGTGCTCCCCAATAAAGTCTAGCTAGCTCCCTAGTTTGTGCTTGTCATGAAATCAATGGTCAACTTGTCTCTGTCAAATTGCCTGTAATAACTTGTTTACATGCATGTTGTTAATAAAAAAAATTATCATCAAGTAATAAGGCTTTTAACTTTTTATTATTAACATTTTGATGTTGGGCACGTTAATTTATTCTAACACTTTAGAATTTGACATCAACTGCGAGAGTATTGTTCCATCAAATCTTCAATAACTTCCGTGATATTTCGTCTTAGTTAGCTGACCTATATTACTTATGCACCTTTTTTTTTTTTGATTAAGGGAAATTTTTTTATCTTATCAGCTTGAAATAATTGAATAATTAAAAAATTAAATATAAATTAAATTTTCACAAAAAAATAAATTCAACAACAATATACTATAATATACATATTTTAGAACCTTATTATCATATTTAATAAGTTAAATAATTTTTATTTTTATTTTTATAGTTGATAAATATTTCTTAAGGTAATTCATTGTATACTATAACTACTGAATGATTGATATTTATCTTGCCAATTTATTCCACCTTTTTCTTTTTTTTTAAACTATTTTTCCATTTTAAAAAGTAATTATGTACGCACTTATATTATTAAATACCTCTCAAAAAAAATCTTGCTATGTAAAATTATTAAACGACAATTAATATGAATGCTATTCTTGTTTTAAAATTAGAATAGGTAGTTTTTGGTATGATTAAAATTAGAAAATAATTTAATTTGATTTGAAATAATTTGATTTATAAGTTAAATTTTATGTCTAAGATGATTTAGTATAATAGAAATTGAATTGATTTATAAATCAATTTTATATTGAAAATACACTAGATTCTCGTATTTGGAATGACAATTAAATAATAGAATTAAATTTATTTGATTTGATTTTAAGTTTTAAAATCAAATAAATTCCACTTAAATTCTATTTAATTTGTTAGAATCTCAAAAATAAAGCAAGTAATTTCCATGAAGTTGCAAATGAAATAATTTCCTCTTTTTTGAAGAATAATACTACACAACCATAATAATAAAACTATAATTTCTACAGAATTCATGATATATAATGATTGAATTAAACCAACATATTTATATGAAGGTTATCAATCATGTCATCTCATTATAACTATAGTATTTTCCTTTTTAAAAAAATAAAAAATGGTTTAAAAATCAGATCATTCAAAACACTCTCATGTATTTACCAAGAAACACTCTCATATATAGTGTCCTTCCAGACGGTAAAAGACAAAACATTATGCTTTCAAAAGCACCTATTACCTTCCAAAATTAGCTAGTTTTCAAAAACACACAAACCGAACCTGATTTTCTGTCTTGGTTGGACCCTTTGTTGACATGGTCACACGTAAACAAGCAATTTAAATAGAGACTACTCATTGTGGTCTCTTGTCCGTCTTGTCTCCCTTCTGCATCTGAAGGGTATCCCCGTGACCCTTCAGCCATGGCGCAGAACACAGAGCCACAAAACGAAGGGAACAAGAAGCCAAAAGTCAATGATGAAAAGGTCCCCTTCTACAAGCTCTTCACTTTTGCTGACCGTTTTGACGTGGCTTTCATGATCGTTGGCTCTATCTTCGCCATGGCTAATGGGTCTGCCCAGCCTCTCATGACCCTCATTTTTGGGAAGCTCATCAACACCTTTGGCACCACCGATTCATCCCACGTTGTGCATGAAGTTTCCAAGGTAATATAATATATATAGATGGTTTCATATCTTATGCATATTTGTATCATTCTATTAACACAGCTTGTGTTTGCAAACTAATTTATGTATGTGTTGTTGCACTGGTATTTCAAATTTCAGGTTCCATTACTATTTATTTACGTGGCTGTTGGGTCTGGGATTGCCTCATTTCTACGTAAGATGGCACATTATGTCTTCTCTATTACGATTCTTAATTGCTTTGTTTGTTAAGGTGTTATAGGCAACTCCTTGTGTTGCACTCTTTCAAGAAAATATTGTAGGTTTCTGATATGAGAGTAATTCTTTTGTGAAATGCTGCTGCAGAGGTATCATGTTGGATGGTAACAGGAGAAAGACAAGCTGCACGGATACGTGGCTTATACTTGAAGACTATATTGAAACAAGACATTGCCTTCTTTGACACTGAAACAACATCTGGAGAGGTCATTGGGAGAATGTCTGGTGACACTGTTCGCATTCAAGACGCCATGGGAGAAAAAGTACATATCAATAATATATAAGCTTCTCTAATTTCTTGTACGAAAAGCACCAAGAATATATATATATATATATATATATATATAGGATTATACTTCGGATTTTAGTTCACTTATTTAAACATAACTGATAAGATTTTAACCGAAAAAAGAAAAGAAGGAACTGACATGGAGTTAATGGCAGGTTGGGAAGTTCATACAAGTAATTACATCCTTTTTTGGTGGCTTCGTGATTGCCTACATTAAAGGGTGGCAACTCTCTTTGGTTTTGACTGCATGCATTCCTTGTATTCTCATTGTTATGGCAATTATGGGCAAGATGATTGGGAAAACCTCAGCTTGTGAGCAAACAGCTAATGCAGAAGCCGGAAATGTTGTGCAACAAACAGTTGGAGGCATTAGAACAGTACGAGACACACATGATCATGATCAATTTTGTAGATATGTTCATAATTGGAATGCAATTTATGTTTAAAAACAGTCCTTGACTACTTCTTTCATGATATTGGACCAGGTTGCATCTTTTACTGGTGAGAAAAAATCAATAGAGAAGTTTCATAACAAGTTGAGGATTGCATATACCACAACTGTTCAACAAGGGATGGCCTCAGGTTCAGGATTGGGAGTACTTTTGTTGATTGTCTTCTGCACCTATGGACTTGCCATGTGGTATGGTTGCAAACTGATCGTTGAGAAAGGTTACAGTGGTGGAGATGTCTACAATATAATCCTATCAATTAATACCGGTGGAATGTAAGTGAGACATGATTTTTCTTTTATCATGTAGAACTTGTTTATGTTTCATACTCATCATGCTTTTCCATTGCGTATAATAAAATTCACAACCTTATTAACTTGCATCTCCTATTACATTGCTTAACTAGGTTCCTCGGTCAGACCGCACCATGCCTAAATGCATTTGCAGCAGGCCAAGCAGCAGCTTATAAGATGTTTGGGACAATAAAAAAAAAGCCCAAAATTGATGCTTATGACACCAGTGGTGTTGTTTTGGAAGGCATAAAGAGTGATATTGAACTCAAAGATGTTTGCTTCAGGTACCCTGCTAGGCCAGATGTGCAGATCTTCTCTGGATTCTCATTCTATATTCCAAGTGGCACAACTGCTGCTTTGGTGGGTCAAAGTGGCAGCGGGAAATCAACTATAATCAGTTTATTAGAAAGATTTTATGATCCTGAAGCAGGAGAAGTACTTATAGATGGTGTGAATTTGAAGAATTTTCAAGTTAGATGGATAAGAGAACAGATTGGACTTGTTGGTCAAGAACCTGTCCTGTTTACAGCTAGTATCAAAGAGAACATAGCTTATGGGAAAGAAGGTGCAACTGATGAGGAGATAACAACAGCAATAACACTTGCCAACGCCAAAAAGTTCATTGACAAGCTACCTCAAGTATAACTAATTCTTTCACTCAGAATATAAATATAGATACTCTTACGTTACACAAGTGATCCTGCTTTAAGTTTCTCTCTTTTTTCTTGATGCTAATCAATTGTATTGTATTATTCTGTTTGAAGAGCCTTGACACAATGGTTGGAGGTCATGGAACTCAACTCTCCGGTGGGCAAAAGCAAAGAATTGAATTGCAATTGCAAGGGCAATCCTGAAGAACCCAAAAATCCTTCTTCTGGATGAAGCCACAAGTGCATTGGATGCTGACTCTGAACGCATTGTTCAAGAAGCATTAGAAAAAGTCATGGCAAACAGGACCACCGTAGTTGTTGCTCATCGTTTGACAACTATTAGAAATGCTGACACCATAGCAGTGGTTCATCAGGGGAAAATTGTGGAAAAAGGTGCTAGTGTGCTACACATTATGAACCAATACACCACAACCATCCACGAATTTTCCATCTTTATAACAACATGGAATAACGTATTCACATTTGCATGTTTTCTCTTTATATGCAGGAACTCATGATGAATTAATCAAGGATTCTGGGGGTGCTTATTCTCAGCTTATTCGTCTACAAGAAGGACCTAAGAAAGGTGAAGGAAGCCGAAACTCCGAAGCAGACAAGTCAAGTAACAGTTTTAACTTGGAAAGAAACACGAGTAGATCTTCCACACAAAGAACTTCCAATGCAAGATCAATGAGCATAGGTTCATCAAACAGTAGAAAAAACTAACTCTCACTTAGCTTTCCTCTTTCTTATGAAATTGGTGGAAATGTATCTGGAGAAGGAGCTGATGGGGATGCTGAAAAAACTGAAGTTGATAGCCTGAAGCACCAGAAGGTTCCTATCAAACGTTTGGCCAAGCTGAACAAGCCTGAGGTTCCTGTGTTACTACTAGGATCCATTGCTGCAGCAGTGCATGGTGTCATTCTCCCTGTATTTGGCCTCTTGCTTTCATCTGCTATTAGCACTTTCTATAAGCCTCACAAACAGCTTCTGAAAGATGCTAAGCAGTGGTCACTCCTGTTTGTTGGTTTGGGTTTTATTACTCTAGTGGCTATACCATTACAGAACTACTTATTTGGCATTGCTGGTGGGAAACTTTTAGAGCGAATTCGATCCTTGACATTTCAAAAGGTTGTGCACCAAGAAATCTGTTGGTTTGACCGCACTGAAAATTCAAGGTATGTTAATGAGACATTAGACATTTACTGCCATGTAATGTCTAGAGAAGTGGTTGCTTTACTTCTCTATATGAATTGTTCCTTGATCCTTTTTGCATCCACCACCTTCAATAGATGATGTATTAGAAATTTCTTGATTAACTCTTTACAAAAGACTTTGTTATTCAGTATGAAATTTTTTTCACTTCAGCTCATCTAACTGAAAGAAATGTCCTCGCAGTGGTGCAGTTAGTGCAAGGTTATCTACCGATGCTTCAACAGTGAGGAGTCTTGTTGGTGACACCATGGCCCTCATTGTGCAAAACATATCAACAGTCACAGCAGGTCTAGTTATGGCATTCACAGCTAACTGGATTCTGGCTTTTGTTGTCCTGGCTGTGTCACCCTTGTTGTTTATGCAAGGATACGTTCAGGCCAAGTTTCTAAAAGGATTCAGCCAAGATGCGAAGGTTAGCCTTAGCCTAAATTCAACCTTGTCTATTCCATCGATAGAAAGTATGTGCATATATCGCGGAAGCAATAAGAATCCTTTGGCTTCTATAGATGAAGTATGAAGAGGCAAGTGAGGTGGCAAATGATGCTGTTGGTAGCATCAGGACCGTTGCATCATTTTGTGCAGAAGAGAAGGTGATGGATATGTACCAGAAGAAATGTTCAGCTCCAGAAAAACAAGGTGTTAGGTTGGGGCTTGTTAGTGGGGCAGGATTAGGCTTCTCATTGTTTGCTCTATACTGCACAAATGCATTCTGTTTCTACATTGGATCTATCCTTGTGCAACATGGGAAGGCCACTTTTGCACAAGTTTTCAAGGTACATGACTTTTTGGATAGTCCACCTTCATTAGTTTCTTTTGAACAGGTTCTTAGTTCTTATCACAAGTTTTGCACAGGTTTTCTTTTCTTTAACACTAGCAGCAATCGGTGTTTCCCAGTCAAGGCCAAAGATTCCGCAGCTTCAATATTTGCAATTCTTGATAGCAAGCCTGCGATTGACTCTAGTAGCAATGAGGGCACAACACTAGAGATCGTTAAAGGTGAAATCGAACTTCAACAAGTCAGCTTTCACTACCCAACAAGGCCTAATATCCAAATCTTCAAAGATTTGAGTCTAAGCATCCCAGCTGGGAAGGTAATAATCATCACTATCATTTCAACAACTAAGATTTTGATTTGCACAAATCAAGTTTCTTAAGAATGAAGTAATCTAATTACATTTTTGATATGTGTCTCTATGTAGACTGTTGCCTTGGTTGGAGAAAGTGGCAGTGGGAAATCAACAGTGATAAGCCTCCTAGAGAGATTCTACAACCCTGATTCTGGGCATATACTACTAGATGGAGTGGATATCACAAAGCTTAGAATAAGCTGGTTGAGGCAGCAAATGGGTTTGGTTGGTCAAGAGCCAATTCTTTTTAACGAAAGCATCCGTGACAACGTATCATATGGCAAAGAAGGAGGTGCCACTGAGGAAGAGATAATTGCAGCAGCTCAAGCAGCCAATGCACACAAGTTCATAAGCTCTCTTCCAAGTGGATATGACACTTCTGTTGGGGAAAGAGGGACACAGTTATCTGGGGGACAAAAGCAACGCATAGCCATTGCAAGGGCCATACTGAAGGACCCCAGAATCCTTTTGCTTGATGAGGCAACAAGTGCACTTGATGCTGAGTCAGAGCGTGTAGTTCAAGAGGCTCTAGACAGAGTGAGCATGAACAGAACTACTATTGTGGTAGCTCACAGGCTTGCAACAATTAAAGGTGCTGACATTATAGCAGTAGTGAAAAATGGGGCCATTGCTGAGAAGGGTAGACATGATGTGTTGATGAAGATTGAGGGTGGAATTTATGCTTCATTGGTAGCTCTACATATTAGTGCATCATAGGAAGAAAAGAACATAATTTTGGTGCCTCCATTAGGGGTGAGACATTCTGCCATAAACTTAGTGTACCAAAGTGTACCAAACTTAAGATATTGACTCATCATCAGCATACAGGTGAACATAACACGGTTTTTTTGGTAATGGTGAACATTACATTTATTTAGTTAAAATAGTGATAGACTAAGAACATAAGAAGTTGGTTGTATCTTATTCATGTGCTCATCGGAATGGATGATAATTTCATCTAAACGATAAGGACAGAAGCCAACTAGCCAGTAGTTTTTCAATTTTTCAAACAGGCATGAAGTGTGATTTATGAGCATAGGAGAAGATAACTTATTTATATATTTCACTCGCTCGCCGCATGTTAAGTGATCCGAGCATAGAAAGCACACGGGGACAATTTGGCACATAAGATATATCTTACCCTTTTCTTCCGGAATCGAAGTTAACAAGTCCAAGCCAATATAGAATTGGGCTTTATTGTAGTTACTGAAATGAAAATTAAGAGAGGAAAAATGAGTGACTCAGGTGTAACTAATTGTGCTGAGCTGGTACACTAAGAGAGTATGTGAGGAATTGGAGGGAAATTCTGTTATAGATAGTGAGGATAGCTTATAAAAAAGGAGAGGGATCATGAGGGAGGGTACTGAAAAAAGGTCAAAATTGGACTCAGTTTCTAAAACTCTCTAATACTTTTGAGTCACTTTACCTTTTCTATTTGTTCATAATACACTCATAATACACACTCATTTTTTATAGTGAATTCTTATACCATTTTCTATTTATGACTATCCCCTATGGCTAGGTACTTGATGGAATTGAACTATTGAAGTCTTAACTTATAACTGGTCTAACTCTTCACCACTTGTCCAGGAGGATCAAACTAGTAAGTTAAAAAAAAATTGGAAATCTGAAATGGCACTGGTAGTTGCTCAAGGATAATAGATGCTATAAATAATAACGTTTCAACCGTGATAATATTATTTTAAAAGACCAATTTCCAAACGAAACTTCTCATGTGCATGAGTTTGAAAAGAGTAGGGTAAGAATCAAGCTTGTTTTAGTGACGTAGCAACATATAATTAGATGACTATATAAAAAAGTTTTATATTGTGAGCACATTAAAATTAAATTCTTTCAGAAAACAAAATTTCAATATAATTTAATTTTTAAATACTGTTATAAAATAGTATATTATCACAGAAAGTTCAGAGTAACATCAAGTTTAGAATGGAAAGGCCCGATGTGAGACTTGTTGATCAATAACAATAGGTAACCCATGAAAGTAACTTCCTGAATGTAATCTATTAACAGAAACTAATCAAAAGAATATAAAGACGATTGATTGATGTGCATTTTCTACCGAGTTTAGAACATCTCGTGCTCCATCTTCAATCCCCACCACCTTCTAACTTTGAAAATCAAGGCAGGCAGATGACAGTGGCGCCTGATAGGACGAGGAAACAGGCTGAACTAAGAAGAACAGTGCCACCTGCAGTTATTTTATTTCATTAAAATTTCATCAACTCAGAAACAGGATAAATCCAATAGATAAGGATTAAACAAGCTTATAACCACAAGAGGGAAAAAATAAAAAAAATGTAAATCAAATTTTACTATAGCTAAAAAGTGCGTGTCCCAAAGGCTAGACGGCAAACTGATGACATGAATACAAATGCATAAGGGAATACGAACTAAAAGTGAAACATGACATGCATTGCCATAAAAAACCGAATGAAGATAATGAGTGAAGATTCAAATTAATTTAAAGAATGAATTAAAAGAAGATGGTATTTTACTTTAAAGAAGAGTGATATAACTGTTAAGGACAGCTACCTGGGGATAATGAGATGCTTCATGATATCCATTTATCTCCAATGCGTATATTGCGAACATGAGCAATCTTAGGCCAAGTGTCCCTTTTCTTGACACGGCATTTTTCTTCTAGCAAGGGACAATTCCGAATTGTAAGTTTAATTAGAGAGGATGGGAGACTTGCTTCTTCTGTCATGGACTTCAGCATAGGACAGTTTACTATCCATAGGTATTTGAGAGAGTTTAGGCATTGAAGCTGCTTGCAGTCCAATTTGAGCATTGAGACTTTCTCGATGGACAGATAGGTAAGAGTTTGAGGAAGCAAACCCTCCTCAGGGAAGGACTCAACAGTTTCATACATGCCAGAAATGGTCATGCAAGTAAGTCTCGGCAAGTTCCACTCCATTCTGAGGGCAGTAAGCTTCAAGCAGTTGCTAATCACAAGTGAGCTCAAACCTGACGGCAAACCCATTTCAGGAAAGGACTCAATTCGGGGACAATCACAAATGGAGAGTTCTGTCACAGTTGGGAGAAGGCTCTGCATTTGATTAGGCAGAGATTCAAGTTCTCACACTTGCATATAGTCAAGCTTCTCAATTTGGGAGCATACAAGCCAAATTCATGGAAGGATACTAGCTGGGGACACTGAATGATGGCAATGCTATCCAGGTGCTCAAGAGGGCCTTCTGGAACTAAAAGAGATGCAAGATTTTCACAGCCTTCTATATGCAAACACTTGAGAGCTGGGAACAAGTCTATGGGGAAGGATTCAACTGAGTCACAGCTGTTTTGTATTTTAAAGGACTCAAGTGACATGTGACATTGATCCATGTTCACTTCAAAACTCTAGCAGTTCTTGAATTCCAGTGTTTTCAACGAATCGGGTAGACATGCCTGAGAAAATGAGACAGAAGAGACACAATCAGAGATGTCTAAATGCTCAAGACAGCTTTGGCTCTGCGTCATGGACTCTACAACTAAATCCACATGGTTAGATCCTGAAACTCAAGTGAGATCAGTGAAATTGGTAGCTTCTCCAACACTATATTTTCACTCCGATATATATCCATTTCCTGAACGATGGGTGATGTTGGGAGAAGGGAAGCAAAACTGGTACACCCAACAATCGCAAGCTTTTCTGAAGCAAGAAGGTTATTAGGCAAATCCCCAATCAATGATCTGCAGTTTCTTAGCTCAAACTCACGAAGTTGAGGAAAAGCAAGAGGTTCAGCTTGGAAGGAAAGCAGATTTTTCAATTCAGAAAGCACCAAAGTTTCAAGGGATGCAAAAGGTATCATGGAGGAGGACTCGTTGGTCCCAAAAAACTCCGGACCAATACTGAGTGTTTCAGGGAAACTGTGAATAAGCAGATGCTTAAGAGAAGGTAGTTGTCCAAGTCCTGGGAGGGAGGAACAACGGCACCATTGGAGGCTTAGGAAAACCATTTTGTGGTATATGTTATGACCTATCCAAACTGGAAATTCTGAACCAGCATAGCATCTTATGGAGAGACTTCTCAGGTTCATTTGAGGCTGCAGATCGCCAAGGATTTTTGATTCAAAATTATTAGATGAAGATTTAAATATCTGAGAGCTTCAACTGAATTCTAGATGTTCTAGGTACTTCTTATCCTTCAGCTTGGCACCTAAAACATTTTCAGCTTTCTCAAGCCTACTAATGGCTAGTGCTTTACCAAGGTCTTGCAGTTCTCCCAAATCTGAAATGCTGGTCTCTTTCCCAACAATAAAATCACTTAATGGAGATTTTTCAATTCGCCAATCCTTCTTGGCATCCCCTTTAACCCTGCTCTCCTAATATCAAGATACCTCAAGTTGACTTGACGATAAAAATCTTCAGGTAACATGGTCAAGTAGAAGCAATCTATCATCTTAAGTGTCTGTAAATTGTACAGGCCACACAGAGAATCAGGTAATACTTTGATTTTAGTCCCAGAGAGATTCAAATAGTGCAGATGAATTAATTCCCCAACTGAATCAGGTAACAATTCAATTGTACCATATCCAGATAGCGACAACACTCTCAAGCATCTAAGCTTTGACAATATAAGATGAGGGACTGCCTCATGCAAAGGCAACACGCCATAATTGTCAGAATACATGGGTAGAAAAGTGCGCAAATGCTTTGCCTCACAGAACACCATGAATTCCTCGAGGACAGGGTAACTCAATGCATCATATGAGAAATGACGGGTTCTTCGTGGCATTCTTTGCACATTATCAGCATCAGAAGCCACATAAAATTCACCAGCAACAAAACTTGAAAGGTCGTGTATTAAGTGATGCATGACAAAACAGTCTTTTCTTATTGCTCGAGGGTTGAAAGAACGATCTTGAAACAAGACAGAAGAAGTATTCATTGCCAATCTCTATTAGGGAACATGTTAGTTATAACTGTTTGTTATTATTAATTGTTAGTGTGAATACCTGATTTTGTTCAATCTTTTAACAAAAATTCAAAAATTTGCACTTGATTTATTATTTACAGTTTCTTTAATAATTAATTACTAGTTTTTAATTTTATTTATTTCAAAAAAAAAGGGGGAAAGCAGTGGAGTCACGGGCTCCGGTCTTCAAATTCCTTTTCTTTGCCACGGGAGAACATAGAGATAAAGAAAAGCATAAAAAAATAAAGAAGACCAAATGATGGTGTTTCTCCACTATGTGCAAACGATTTGATTTTCTTTCGGTGGGTGGGGAATCCAAAAAACACGGAGACGGTAAAAAGGAAAAAATAAAAAAGAGGGCAGATCATCAGTAAGGAAAAACCAGAAATAATTCGACACTATCATCATAGACCAAAAAAAAAAAAAACATTCATCAAAGAACCTGAAAAGAAATTAGAGTCTCGATCCAGTAATACAGCCTCAGCAAGAACAAAAGGATCAAAAGCAGACACCAGCAATAACAACAGCAGATATAGGTACACATCTTCATCAAAAATATATATATAAAAAATAAGGAAATAAAAAACACAGGGGCCGCGGCCCTCCCCTGCTCCACCGCCGCGGCCCCCTTCCTTTTCAGCTTCATTTTCCCTCCACCTCAACTACCACAACCTCCTCATCTCATCCTCGTGCCATCACTGCCAGCTTCTTCCATGTTTCATCATCACCATCCTTTCCCCTTAGCCACAGCAACCACCATCCTTCGCAGCCTTCCCCTCCATGTTTCATCATCACCATCTTTTCCCCTTCCTCTCAACCTCCATGAACTCCTTCCCCTTAGATCGGTCCTCCCCCACCGTTCATCTTCCTCTTCCATTCCCCCTCTCCTCTGAGCTTGTCACCATCATCATCATCCCTCAGAGTTTCAACCACCACAATTCCCAGCCACCATCATCACAACTCCCTCCCTCCCTTGCCTCTCTCTCTCTCACTCTCTTTCTCTCTCTTGTTCCCTCTTTTCACCCTCTGTCTCTATTGTTATTTTCAAATGAAAAAAAAATAATAAGAAGGCTACAAGCTAAAAGCGTGAGATAAGCCTTCTGCAGCTTGTCCTTCCTTTTCCTTTTTTTCTTTTTTTTATATATATAAATTTAAGGTTAGTTTATGTGCATGTGTGAGAGTGTCGGTGAGAGAAAAGTTTTAGTGTGTGTGTAGCGTACGTGAGAGGAAGAGAGATGTTCTTTTTTATTTTAAATGTGTATGTATGTTCTACATGTATGGGCATGTTTTGTGTGTCATGTATGTTATGTTAATATGTATGTAGTGGAGATGGTAATAGTACTAGATTAATTAGGAAATATATTATATTTATCATTATTTTATTTTGTTGGTATTGTTTATTAAGTTAAAAATTGAGTTTATGTGTCTAGATTTGTTTACATGATTATGATTTAAATTAAATTTTAATTTCTTGCTCGATTGGAATTTAAGTTATTTATGATTTAAAATGAACAAAAAAATTTAATTCGGTTCAAAATTGATATTAGATTATTCGATTATAAAAAAAAAAGAAGAAAAAGAGAAAAGAGAGTTTACGATATGTCCTTTTTTAGTTTCAGTGTTCTAAATGGAAATGAAATAGTTTATTTTCAGAAGTGATTTAATTATGAAAATAAAAAATGATTTGGTTATTCCTTTGATTTTGAGTGAACTTTGTGTTTTTTTTTTTTAAAAAATATTTTCTTTTAATTAAAAATATAAAAAAGGTAATTAGGACCCTTATTTTAGTTTAATTATTTTATATGTTTAATCTAATTCTGTGTTTATGTTCGTTAATTAATGTTATTTTTGTTTGGTATTAATTATTTAGGTGTTTTGCTTAAATTAATGATGTCCATGTTTATAGTTTAATTATTTTATGTTTATAGGTTGCTTAATTTCTATTTTGTAACTTTTTAGTTTAATTATTTTATAGGTTTATATGTTTTGTTTAAATTAATTATATAAGAGGTATTCATGAATGGTTTTTTTATTGTCTTGCTTAGATTAAAAGTGTTTGTGTTTTATGTTTTTAGTTTAATTACTTTATGTGTTTATGTGTTTTGATTAAGATTAATTGTGTAATTGTAATATTTTGCATTTCTAGTTTAATTATTTTACATATCTTGTGTATTTGCGTTTGTGAATTGCTTATTTAGTTTTGTCATTTATGTAATTATGCGTTTGTGTGTAATTAGGATATGAATTTTTTCTTGGTTTAATTATTTTATGTGTTTATGTGTTCATTTAAGTTAATTGTGTTTAATTTTGTGAGTCTCTGTTAACATTAGAATTTTGTCTAAAAACTAAATAAAACCTTTTTGTTGAATTAAATCTTTGGCTTTATTTCTCTAAATTTGAGTTAAAGTTTTCATTAGTAGTTGTTTTCTTGAATTTTTGAGTTATTTGTTTGAGTTAGGTTTAGTTTGAAATTTTTTTAATTCAAAATAAATATTTAGATATTTTACTTTCAAAATTAAAATTACTTAGTTAATTTGTTTTTTTAATTTGAATTAATGGTGTGATGTTAATCTGCATGTCACTTGAAATATTTATTGTGAACGATATTAGAGTCTTTTTCAAAGTAGAGTTAATTGACATGACGGTTTGTTAAGCTTTGTGTTTTAGAATATTTTAAGCTGTGAACAATATTACAAAATCTCTTTCAAAATTAACTTTTCATTGTTAATTTATTTGTAAATAATTTTCCTAATATTTTCTATGTTAGTTGTGTTTGTTTTATTTATAAATTTCACTTTTCTTAAATTTTATTTCAAAATATTTTATTTAACTTTTGTTATTGTAATAAAGAGTAAATTTAGTAGCGAACTATTAACTCGATATTTTGAATATTTGATTGTGACAGACAGTTGAAAATTTCTCAAAATGTTTGTTCTCTTTTATATTTGTTCTATTAATTTATAAAAATACATAAAAATAATTTTCTTCTTTTCCTTATTTGTAAATATTTATAATTTTATACATTTATTTTCAATTTAAATTTGCTCTTTTTTTAGTAAATTTCTTATTCAAATAATAAAGGGTTAATTTAGCAGTAGCATTAACTTTGATATTTGGATATCTGAGTTGTAATGATTTGATATTCTAAATATCTCTCATAAGGTTTTTATATTTTCTCTTACAAAACACCAAAAAATAAATCTTAGTTTCTTTTTAGATTCTATTTGCAAATATTTATTATTTAGAATAATTATTTTTTTAAAAAAAAATTATATACTTATTGTCAAATGCTTCATTTTAAATAAAATAGTTAAACTTTAAGTGACATTAGTTAAGCTCATTTTAGGACATCTGACTTGTGATTGATTAGCCTAAAAAATTCTTTTCTTTTAAGAAAAAATAAATTCCTTTTAATTTTCTTGAAATAGAAAATAAATGTTTGAAAGGGTTATTTATTTAATTTACACTTAATTAAAGTGCAGTCCCAGGGCCGGAGTGTCTTTAGGAGTGCGTGGGATTAAATTCATCTGCCACTTATCATCATCGACTCAATTGTGGTTTGAAAGATTATTTTTAAAAATGGGTTTTTAAGCCGTTTCACGATTTTAAATAAACAGTGGCGGCTCAATATTTGACAAAGTGCTATTCTCACCTTTGATCACGTCACGATCCTGGTTGCGACAGTTAGTCAGTGAGTTAGTTACAGAAAGAGCCAACTCCAGGAATCATAATTGTCACCGGTAAGTGGTTGTGAAACAAGAACCAAACCGGGATTGCCACTTTGGTGAAGAAAGTATGGGTTGTTGAAGTCATCCATGATTGGATGCAGGAGAAACAGCAAGAAGTGTTTCAAGAAAGTTAGCAGAATAGCAAGAAACGCTGAGAGATAGCAAGAAAGAAGAAAGAAAGAGGGAAAGAACTCAGAGATAGCGGAAAGTGAGTTGTTAATCTCGTGATACCATATTGAATATGATGTAATAGACAAGTGAGTTTTATTGATCATAGAATTTGTTATTTATACAAGAGAGATGTTTAACTCTGTTAAGTAACTAACTGACTGACTAACAATTAATAATAACAAACAGTTATAACTAACATGTTCCCTAATAATCTCTTCTAATTTCATGTTTCCATTTTGTGGTTGTAAAAAATCTTCTGCCATCCATAGTAAGACAAGTTCCCGTTTCTCAAATTCAAAGTCTTTGGGAAACATTGAACAATAAGAAAAACATCGTTTTAGGCATGGGGGCAAATAGTAGTAACTTACTCTCAAAACCGGAATGGTTTGGCTCTCATTCTCTGGTAGATTCCATATGTCACTCCGCAGTATGATCTCCCAGTCTTTAACATAGAGGTTTCGATCTCAAAAGACCTGCTAGTGTTTTCACTGCAAGAGGCAATCCTTGGCATTTCTTAACAATACCTTTGCCAATTTCTTCTAAAGCAGGATCCAGGTTGGACTTGGAGTATTCATCATCAAATGCATGTTTTGCAAGCAAATCCCAACAATCCTTGTCTGACAAGGGATCCAAGCGAAGAGATAAAGTGGTTTGCATGAAGGACGCAGCCTTCTCACTACGAGTAGTTACTATGATTGTACTCCCTTGAGCACCATAAAAGAAAGAACTTCTTAGATGATCCCAATCTGCATAGTTTTAATTCCAAATGTCATCCAGAATAAACAGAAATTTCTTCCCTGACAACCTCTTTTTTAAGTCTAGAACAAGGAGATCTAATTCCTCAATGTCGCTTCTCTGGGATGTAATGGCCGCCAATACGGCTTTTACTATCTTAGAAACGTTAAATTCTTCAGAGACACAGATCCATGCTGTGAGGACAAAGTTCTGTATCACTCTTGCATCATTGTACACAAGTTGGGCTAAGGCGGTCTTTCCAATCCAGCCCATGCCAACAATGGGAATCACAGACAACCTGTGTCGGCTTGCAGTGCCAGAGAGCAGCAAGCTAATTATGGCCTCTTTGTCTTCTCCTCTACCAAACACAGCAGAACTGTCTAGTAAAGATGTGGATGGTGTCTTCCATGGGAGGTTCTTCCCCACACCCTCTTTTAAGGCCAAGATCAAGGTGATACTTCATCATGGATTCTAAGGTGTTAACAGTGTTCTTTATCCTTATAACCAATCCTCTGTCTTTCAAGTTGAAGTAGTTAGAGAAGACGCTGCCTTTACGTACCTCCTTGCTTTTGTGGCAGGCAGCAGCAGCTTTGGTGGCAACTTGCTCGATTAAGTCTTCAGTGAGGAAGACAGCATCCTTAAGATCATCGAGCCACTTCCTGACCATACGATAGTTGACTTGCTTGTGCTCTGCATCGTCCAGCACGGCACCAGCAGCATGCAAGGTTGTGTGCAGCCTTTGGAGGAGTTGGTCGTCAAGTTTTGTTCCACGGAGGAAGTGCAGGACTTGAGGGGAGGCCAACGTGTCAAAGATGACCTGAAGAGAAGCAGAGAGAAGAGCACCACCAACGACCCCGGCAGCCATGATACATAGATATGCGTACGCTTGGAGGGGATGATGGAAAGAAAGCAATCCAAGGGGAGGATGGAAATTTCCTTCCCGTGAGCAAGCCCTTGACCGTTGACTGTTTGTTTCGAATGAACAAGTCTACCTATTGTCTACTCTCTGGTTGCTTCGTGCAACTCTCTAACCGGCTTTCGGTGTCAGTACTGACTACTGAGTAGTTAGTTAGTCACTCAACTATGAGTATAGCTAGTTATCTTTTGGCGTTGATTTCGCGAGGCGTCAAGTTGTGTTTCGGCACCTTTTCAGAGCTATGACCTGCTGTCTCCCCCCCCCATTTTTCAGCTCTTTGTTGTTTTTCAGTTTATATATTTATATCTTCGTTTCTCCGTTTTCTAATTATTATTCGCATCTCCATTTTTTCCTTCATAGCGCTCACAATTCATATATGAAGAATGATAAAATAGTCGGCTTCAGGAAATGGATCCAGAAAATTTTAACAGTGGAGACAAAAATAATTTATTAACATAAAAATAAATAGATTATATTATATTCTATTATTTTATTTCATCTAAAATTAATATGGGATTAAATTTAATAAAAAAAATAAAAATTCTTGTGGGGCATAAGCCTCCACCCTTACCAACGTGGGTCCATCCCTGTCGGCTTCGGTTCAGTCTTTGGGAAACATTGATCAATAAGAGAAACATCGTTTCATTTAAATGTCTTGTCCTTTAAAATAATCGGCTTCGGTCTAAATACATCATGGATATGTAAAATTGTGAATCCAATCAAATTACTATGACTTTTTTTTTGCTTTCATAGGGTTTTGAGCATGCTTAACTCCATATCAAGGAAAAAGATGAAATTTTATTCGTTTGAGTTTCAAAAATGAAATACATCATAAACTAAAAGATCTTAAAAGCATCATGTGCTAAGAATAAAAATAATATTAATAATTTTTTGAACAAAATATAAATTTTAAAGTAAAAAATAATTATCATAGTTAAGAAAATCGGACTTGACTGGTCCAAACCAAGGAATCAGAACCGGTCCGATGATAGGTCCGGTTAGCATAAAAAAACGGGGAGAAATCAAAACCGAGAAAACCAGACCGGTCGGACTAGTTTTTTTTTTTGTAAATTTTTTTTTCTAAAACTTAAATATTGATTTCTTATGGTAATCATAAAATAAAATAAAAAAATGGAACCAAAGAAGGACATTAATAAAAATTATTAGATTGTTATTCTCCTTTCTCTATTATTTGTAAACTACTTACCATAAACTTCACTGGTTACTAACAAATATTATTTTCAAATGCTTTGTGATGGTACTGTGAGGTTGAAACTAAAAAAATTTTATATGGATTATGTTTATTTTTATATATCTATGAATATTTTTTTATTGATTATGTCAATATTAATGATTTAATATATTTATTTATATTCTAATTAATCATATGTATATATTTATATATATTTTTATTACATTCCGGTTGAACCTTGGTTGAACCGGTTGGACCTCTAAACCTTTGAACCAGTACCTTGATCAGTTCGACACCCGGTTTAGTTTTCTCTTCCTTGATAATTATAGATTATAAACTAGGTGGCTCGACTTTTCAAACCAAAATTTGAAACCAATAAATGCAAATGAACAAAATATCTAAGACATGCAAATGGACAAAAGTATCATTTAATGCTTTGATAGCACATTCACTACAAAAAAATTGTTGTTCAGCCATGCTCAAAAATGACAATTAACCACATTTTCAAGGCGTGGCTAAATGATTTTCCAACGCCCATAGGTGGTGTGCCTATTACATGTGTGGAAAAAAGGTATCAATTAGCTACACTTTATATTTTCATTTAACCACATTTCTAAATGTGGCTAACTTCTTTATTTAGCTACATACTTTCTCATCTAGCCATAATCAGTAAATGTGGGTATTTTATCTATATTTATTTTTAAAAAATACGTCCGAAAATACCACATACATAAACAAACACCCAAAAAAAAAAAACGTAAACTCCAACAACATCCTTATGGCAACTCTAATAGTTAACAAGATCTAATCTGTCCCGCTTTAAGTACAATTAGCAATCACACCATAAAGAAACCAAAATACAAGAAATCATAAACACAAGCCAAATCAATAGGACACCTAAAATCTCTGATTTCTCTAATTCATTTGTTGGCTATGGAATGTATACATAATATGTTTGGCACTTAGCCATTTTTTATCTTGATTGGCTATTGGCTGTATTGCATATATGTATTACGCTGCAGAGCTGGCCGGTTTTTAAACTGACATAGTTCGTGTTTTGTTTAGCTGTCAAATGTAATATGTGAGCAATTCATTTTACTGTAAGCCGTTTTATTATAATTCAAAAAATGGTGTATATAGGTAAATAATAATAGAATGGATGGACATCCATAATTAACCATTTTTTTAATTTTTTTTCGATAAAGAAGCCTCTATTTAATCCCTATGGACATGATACTCTTTACTCATTACTATATATATTACTTGAATGATCTGTCTACTTGCGGTGTTTTATATGCTTTCGTAGGTGGTCATTAGAAAACGAGTTGAAAATTGAATGAAATTATATGGACCTCAAGATTAATTAAATATATTTATAATTTGTACATTAAAATAAAACATTTAGAAAATAAAATCATATTAAAAAGAATAATAACTGAGAGAAAACTGGAGTGAAAAAAGAAAAATAGAACAAAAAATCATCATATCCCACTGCACAATAAGTCGCATTACCAAAAAAAAAAAATACACAATAAGTCAGTTATATGAATCTTAAGTTATTAATTAGGAAAAGGAGGAAAAAACATCATCATATTCAAATACACATAAAAGATTAAATATTGTCTAGTCTAGAAATTATAAATTTGTACCTTTAATTTTTATTTTGATAAATAATTTAAGTTCTTTGGCTTCTAGTATAGAAGATTAATAAAAATTAAATTCAACAAATTAATTTTATGAAATATTGATATTTATAATAATAACTTTTTAGTCTTTCAAAAAAGCCATTTTTAAAGTAAAATAAATAAGAATTCATCTCAAATATGAAAAATGTCCAAATACCTTTTCAAATAGCGAAGTCAAAATCTACGTGGTAGAGTCATACATGTGTATATGAATGCATGATAATATAGGGACATTTTAAATAAAAATGCAAGTAGATCCTAATGTCTCATTGGATGTCATGTCAACATTTCTAACAATTATATAATTGCGAGTTGTTTGAGAGATTTGGTTGCAATTTTGTATTCATTATATTGGGATATTGTTATAAATTTTAAACTATAAGGACGTATAGAATGGTTAAACTTTAATTGAAATTAAATAGTATAACTTACTTGATTATTTAAGAGTCAATAAATATGTCACATATATTATTCTCGCTGAAGTTTTTGATAATATAACTTTTTTCAACTACAATAAAATATTATATATATATATATATATATATATATACTAGTTATTTGACCAGTGCAATGTACAGGGTGATAATAAAAATAGTTTGTTGACTATTATCAAAAATAAATTATTTAATTAATTTATCTTATAGAAAATTGAGTAATAAATTCATTTCAAAAATAATTAAATAGTTAAATAAATTGACAAAATATAACTGTGTCTTTTTATTTTATATCTTATTTTGAATATCAATTTTATAAGATTGAAAAAATATCGATAGATAACTATAACAATAAATAGCCTATTTTATGAAAATTTTATACATTTTGAAAGTTGAAATTATTAAATAATGAAAGAGAATAAGCAGATAATTTTATTATATCATGAGCCATTTATAGAGATAACAATGAGTATTCATGACAGAGAGAACATGTCCCATGCTCTTATTCCCGTTTAAAATTTTGCTTCTCATTCGCTATCCTTATCACTGTCACAGATCCCTTTCCTCATTCCTTGTAGGAATTTGAATCACTGCACATATTCATGAATTTATTAAAAGAATTCCAGAAATAAAAATTTAACAATATGTTAAGATTCAAAACATAAATATTTATAATAACAAATATTAGTAATACAATATAATTGAAATTAAAAAAATAAAAAATACATACATAATGCAAATCTAATATAAATAATTGAAAAAATAAAGACGTGTTATCCCTGTCTTTGCCCCATTTAACAAAGAGGGACTCCACCCCCATGAAGACAATATATATCCTTATTCTCATCTTTATTATGGGTAATCCCATCCCACATGTACCCATTTCAGCAGATTTTTTTATCATCCTAGTCATTTGTATCTTTTTAATAAGTTAAAATATTTGATTTATAAAAATATAAAAATATATTTCCAAATTAATAAAAATAATTAATAAATTTAATTTATGTGATCTCAATTACACCTCATTCCCTTGTACATACTTTTAGTAAATTAAAATATTAATTTTAAAATATATGTTGTAATTAATAATTAATGTGTTGTAATTATAGTAAAAAAAATCACATATAATCCTAATTTATGTCATCCCAATCATTAAAGTAGTATATCAATTACACAATTATTTCTAATAAAAAATAATATAATTATTTAATTTTTAAAATAATTAATGAATAATTAGTATCATTATCAAAGAAGTGTAAATTGTGGGATTTTTTTTTCAAAAATATTTTAATGTTGAAAAATTAAAGTCTTGTTTTTCAAAAACATTAATATGAAATAATTGTGAAATTGATAAGCTGGAATGTTTTTATTGTAAAAAATTAAATATTATATAGTCAGGTGGGTAGATATATATAATTTTTTTATAATTTTAAAAACTCTATGTTTGAACGTCGAAACTTCCCCTCCCTCTACCTTGTTCTCATTTAGAATTCCTTATTCTTATCCTTGTCATGAGTCTTTATACCTCATTTCCCGTAAAAATTTGAATCCTTACTAGTGTTCACAGGTTTATTAAAAAAAATTTAAAAAGTGAAAAATTTTCAAAATACTTTCAAATTTGAAACATAAATATCCATAATAACAAATACCACTAATATAGCATAATTTAAATTAAAAATAAAAATACATGTATGATACAAATTAAATACAATAAAGATAATTAAAAAATAAATGTGTGTTAAGATTTTCTTGTTATCATTAATTATTATAATTAAAATAGTTCTATTATCATTAATACTATAATTATAATCATTTATTATAATTTTTTTGGTAATGTAATTATAATAGATTTGTTATCTTTAATACTATCATTATATTTATATATAATTTTAATGGTACAATACATTAAATTATCATTTTGTTTATATTATTTGTTAAATAATTTTCATGAAGAGAGATATGAAGGTATGATTGAAAAAAATAATTAATAATTAGAAGGTAAACTAAATCCAAAAATTTACTTTGAATATTAAGATTATGAAAATTGTGAGGCATATTTTTCTCTATGAATAATACATGGAAAACTGTCCATGTAATGAATCTTAGATTAAATCCTCTGAAAATACGATAACTATGATATTAAGTTTTATTAAAATATCAAAACTAATATAGTATATCATGTATTCTTATATTTTTATCATCAATATCATTACAATATACTATGAAAAATTTTATATATTATAATAATTTTTAATAAATTATATATTATAGTAATTAAATCTGACATGTACAAATAAAATAATATGTAATTAATATTATTATTTAAAATTTTAATTTTAATTTGAGAGTGATTAATTAATTAAAGAGTGGTTGATTGATAATATTTATGTTTTAATTTATGGCATTAAACTTTTAGTTATAATTTGTTGACTATGATAATATTTGTTGTGATTTTAATTAATAAAATAATTTAACATTAATTTAACATGTATCCTCTAAATTTATGGACTTATCCAAAACTAACATAGATTATGATTAAAAAATATATATCTCTCATTAATTTTATAATATATTGTACTAAGAATTTAATTTTAATATATTGTTAGTATAAAAAGATGTTTTATATAGATATTTAATTATATAAAATTAAAGTATTCAACCACTAATTACTATATTTAAATATAATTTGAATAATAAAATAAAAAGAATATTATATTTAAACTATATTGAAATTTCTAAAAAATCTCATGAATCCCATTTGAAATAAGTGAATAATCTCCATACTTGAAAATTTCATATTAAAATTAAATGATAATAAAATATATATGAGTTTATAAAAAATACTCAAGCATTAAATAAAGAAAATTCTCTGAATTTAAGTCATAATAAATATATCATAGTAAATATTTTATATTTTTAAAAATAAAAAATATTTCAAAAAGTAAATTGAATTATTTAAATTAGTATTGAATTAATTTTAGAAAATTTTAATTTATTTATCTTGATAGGCATGTTTTCAAATAAAATATATAATTTTAAAATATCCATCTATTATTTATGATTGATATCATTGTGATGGGTTATTTTAATTATAAATTGATAATTTTATATTGATTGAAAACTATCATATAAGTTAATTTCAAATTATGTATTCATTGATTATATATAAATCACGTCTTCTATATATAATTATAATATATTTGAAAAAAACTGTGACTATATATTAAAGCAAATAATATAATCATAAGAAAACAATTTGAATATATATTACAATGAAAAATACTATTTCATAAACTTAAAATATAGAATAAAATTTTGCAAAGTCAACCAACAAAAAAAAATTTGTAAAGTGATATTGTGGGTTTTAAAATTGGATTGTGAAGTGGAAATGAGATTATGATTTATAATTTATATCTCATAATTAATAATTAATTATAATTGATGTGATTGATTTTTATCAATAAAGTATAATAAATATAGATTGAGGATTCAAATTCTAAATGAAAATTGTGGGCCTTAAATTGCTCTAGAAGCGACACCGGTAAAAGTTTTTCTCATAGGAATTTGAAATATTAGTATTATAGATATTATATATTAATATAAAAAAGGAGGAATAAATTAGAAAGTTATGCCAGATGGCAATTATCTAGAATTTAGTGATTTTATTTAAGTGGATGCCGTAGAACTGGTGAACAATATCATTTAATTATGTAGTGTATTACTCTACTATATTTTTGTTTTATGAAATTAGTTCATGAAATTTTACTTGAAATAATAATGGTTTTGTAAATTTCTCTCTTTGAAATTACTTTATTAGGAAGTTGAGTGAAAAAAAAGGTGAGTGAAAGAGAATGAATTATATATTCAATAATAAGTTATTATACATAATATTTTTGTAAAATTTTTCTTTAAAATTAGTTTATTGTGATTCTAAAGAACAAGGAGGGAGGGAAAAATAAAATAATTTATTTTAATTTGACTTAAAAATTGAATATACATATTCTTATTCTTATGAAATATTGAAAAATAATGAACAAGACGAAAATTAAATGAAATTTTTTTAGAGTTATTTGATTTTTCAAAAAATTAAAAGTGGAGAATATTAATATCATTTATTAACCTTTAATCTAATTAATCAATTAAATTTTTTATAATAATTATTATTATATTTGCTAAAAAGATTTATCTCGTAAATTGCACAGATTCAAAATTATAATGATGAATATTACCAAAACTTTGCGTATCCCTTTGGGTCTATGATGTTGATATCTATTTTTAAATTATGTGCCACTAATATTAGAGAAAAGAGTTTCTATCCCAAAGAAAAAAAAATGTACTCTACCCAAAAAAGGGATTTCCATGTGATGACCAATTATGACTTTTCTTTCATATTATTAATTTGTTGAAGCATATAAAGGTATATGCTTTATCAGTACTCTCATATTAGAATGATGTGAAAATGTGAAATAAAAACAAATTTAAAATAAAAATTCATTGTTTTGAATGAATGAAATGATAGAGTCCTTGAAGGGATCTCTGAAATGTGCACACAACGTAAAATTTCTCTACATACAATTATCAAATCACGTAGGGTTTTAATTATTGCATCAGCATACAAAATCAAGTTTTAATTGGATGATGCATGCATGCCCTCCTTCTCTGTGTGATCTCTCTGTCATCTCTCCAGATGCTGCCGTTTAGTCTCCTTCTTCACACTACGTGACATCTATATATATAGATGTCTGCTCCCGTTACGTTGCATGTTACATTACATAACGGTAGTATGCTGGTTTGATCTTGAGGCAGAGCCATGACACAAAACACAGATGAACCAACCACTACGTCTACACAGCATAAAGGAGGAGGATCAAGGCCAACCAAAACCAAAAGGTTCCATTCTACAAGCTCTTCTCTTTTGCGGATTATGGCGTTGACGTGCCCTTGCATCATTGGAACCGTGTCTGCCCTCTGTAATGGGCTATCTCAGCCTCTCATGACTCTCGTTTTTGGGAAGCTCATCAACGCTTTTGGTTCCAATGATCCTCCCCATACTGTAAAGCAAGTTTCCAAGGTATAAAAATAAAAGTTTAGTTTGAGGGGTTGAGAACTTCTTACGCACACTCAAGCGCCACATGATGAATATATATGTTGTGTCCAATAACAAAGTGATACTTCAATTAAATGGAAGTTAGATATATGTTCTAGTTGAAATCTTACTTAGTTAATGGATATGAAATATATACAAACACGTAAATGTTCCAAGTATATGTAAGAATTTCTATGTGGTCTGTGTTGTTTTGATTGATAAGGCGCTTTATCCGTACTGTTTAACCTTGTACACGCCATGTGATCCATACATGGTATTTATTTTTACTATATTAATATGGTGTTCATTATATTCCATTACCATGCTATGGTATTTCAGGTTGCATTACTATATGTTTACGTAGCTGTTTGGGCTGGAATTACGTCATTTCTGCGTAAGATATAAGACGCGCCTCTGCTTGTTTATTTGTACCCTTGTGCTTCAGTCTTTCCAATATAACTGCAGCAGTCTGAGGTTAGAATAATCCTTTTTTTTTTTTTGATAGACAGAATAGAATAATCCATTTATATAATATATTAAAGCTAATATGAAAGGTTTGGCAGGCGTACCTTGACTATCTTATTATGTTGTCAGTAGCAGTCATATTGGTAATATTTAAATTGTCATTTTTAATTTTTAATTTATTCTCTTGTTTTTATTACTGTATAATTATATAAGTCCTCAAATGATTTTATGTATTTTATAATTTGCTGCCACTAATAATTGTACGAAGTGTTAATTAAGGTACATTTATAGTTAAACAACTAAATGAACACCAGTTATTATCTTCTTAAGCATTGTGTGACATCTGAATAATTAGTCTCATATGCTTAAGTCATATTAAAATTTATTAAATCGTTACGCTTTGATGTTATGATTTTTTAGTTTCAAAATATAATATAGGTAGAAAAAAATGATAACAATTTTTTTTATTAAAAAAAAATCAAACCAGAAACATGATACGTACATATAGTTATATGTAATATTCATTCATTACGGAAGTAGGTAAGTGATAATAAGCACATTTACCCAATCAAAAGTCTAAAACAGTATTTTAGTAACAAGTAAATAATTCCATAAATACATAGTAGCTACAAATTAATATCATAAATAATAAATAATCTTTAACTAATAATAGTATGGTCATCAATAAATTAAATCACTGAAAAATTAAACCAGTCTAATAAATTAAAGTATCATAAATAATACTAAATTCTAGCTACTTTTTAGGTATGTGTTCCTTCCTGAGAGTCTCACTAGTCTGCTTCACATCTAGAGATGACATGGAAAAAGAAAAAGGATGAGAACTCAAAAGTTCTCACTAAGGATAAATGAACACATTAATTAGTGTCATCGAAATCATCTCTAGTAACCTCGGTTTATTTTTTAAGAATATAAACATACATTAAGATCTAATTAATAAGTTCAAAAAATCTTTACCCGAGATAAACATGTTTTTTAATATGATCTTTCTTATTATGGATGCGCTTCTAAATTTACATGAATGCATAACAATCTAATTAATATTTATATACACAAAATTCACAGATAGTCACATGAAACAATTAATACAATATTTGTTAGCCTCTTTTTTTATATACCAAGTTTTAGCCTATCTGTGGGATAATAAGCTCATACCAATAACCAGTCGTCACCAGCAACCATCGATGCGGATCAAATATTTGATTAGTAGGGATTACCTCTTCTTGGAAGGGGATTCAATTTATTACTGTAGAGAATCATATCCATTAACATATATATATATATATATATATATATATATATATATATATATATATATATATATATATATATATCCTCGTAATTAAAATCACATAAGAAGAGTAATGCAACAAAAGAATAGTTACTAAAGTACCGTCCCCGAATACATGCATTTCAATTTGCAGAAGTTTTCAAAATCAAATTAAAAGATAAATTTTGAATAAATATATAAGTAGAACGACGATTCACCTCGTGGCATACATAGATTGCAAAAGCACTAAAAGCTAAAAATAGCATGTTGTTCTACGAAACTATATACGTATATAAAATCTAAACTTATTAAACGTTTCAAAAATAAATTTAATGCCAGTAACATACCCTGTGACTACGAATACATAAGGAAAGGTTTTGCATAAGAAGACTAAAATAGTGAAAAGTTGGACAACCAAAAATTTAAGTCGCAAGAAAATGATTAAATCGTTTGCGTATTGAATGTTGTAACTAAAGCATGAGAATAACAACCTTCTCTTTTTAGATAAACAACCGAACAAGAAATTTTTATTTTTTTTTGCTAAAGTCTAAAATCCTAGGGTTCCAAACAATAATAAAATAGAAAGTTTGGCACAAAAACCCTTATTTGGTTTGAAGATTAACAAAAATTAGAGACTCTTGGAAAAGAGCAAAATTCTCCTCATGTATATATGCTTGAGTGTGGCACAGCTTCAAGAGGAAGAATTGGGGATGAATTTTGTTCTTTCAAATAAAAGTGATGGGGTCTTGTATTTAGAAAAGATAGAGATCAAGTATCAACCTAACCAAAAAGTTTGTAGAGAAGATCAATAATAAAGTAAAGTGAAGGAATTTTGATGCAGGTGAAATAGTATGTAACTATATGCTCCCTTAGGTTTTAATGGTAAGAGTTAAAAATAAAGATGAGAGAATAAGGGTAGTGGCCAGTTAGGCATTAGTTTTACTCTTAGAGATAGAGGTGATAGGTCTCTTCTTCCTTACTAATTATAAATAGAATCTCTTTTAAATTTTTTTAAAAAAACCCAATTGTATCTTATCTTTGGAGAGAAAAAATTTCTTAATATATGTTACATGCTTATACTTGGCTAAATTTCATTACTTCTATATTGCCAACACTGGACCAAATATTTTTCTGCTACATATCAATTAATCTCATATAAAGAAATTAAAGGAACTAAGAATAAAATAAATTGGGATCTCATACATTGCTTGATAACCTTCTAATCCATATACTTATGAGTAATATGGTGCATAATAAAAAAAAATATTGTTCAAATCTTTGACAAAAACTATAATAATTGTTAGATAAAATAAACTAGCTAGAATGATTCACTAATTTAGCAAAAAGCCAACAACCAAGCAACATTATTTTGGCAACAAAACTCAGACAATGTTTCGATCTATTTACCCATTAATAATTGTTAGTGAGTGAATAACAATGGCTTATTTTCATCCAACTCTTGTATAGTTGTATTGCATGAACATAAACTCAACTGAAGAAACAAAACCAGTATTACAAAAATGAAATAAGTGTAAAAAAGTTAAACACAAGGATTACATAAAATAAAGCATGAAACTCAGCTGAAGAGCATGCATTCATATGTATTTAGTACATTTCAAATTATTATCAAGATTTAAGACTACATTCCTTTGTTTCAATTAATTACAAGTAAATAATAATTTGTTTCTATTATGTAAATATTCCCTTCAAACTAGGCTGTAAACATCTATTGTTACATTTCACTAGTTTTATCTGTTCATGCAACCAGGGATTCAAATTACAGTTCGCAACGGTTGATGCGGCCACAATATTAGTTGCGCTAGTGCCCGAAACCACCTTGGACCACAATTGTGGGGTGAATTGAAATCCCAGAAAAATCTGCAACATAATGGTGATGCGGCCGCAACATAACAGTGATGTGGCCGCAACGCAATGCAATAGAATGCAACAAGTCCAAAAAATCAACCATGTATCCCGCTTTTGCACTTCCATTCTCGCACAACCTCAACCATCATGTGATGGTGGAAGGCCGATTGAAGATATGGCAGATGGTGGTGCTCCGGTGGCAAACAGAGAAGAAGCAGATTGACAAGGGGGATGTAAGAGTGGAGTTAAAGAAAGATTAAACATGGAAAGTGGAAGGGATATGAAAAGAAAAAAAAATGTTAGATATTATGTTGAAAATGACTTACAAGCTGAAGATTGAGCATAGGTTTTTCTGAAAAAATCAATGGCTAAAGGTGGGAGCCTGCGCTGCTGTTTGGTTGGTCACAATGAAGAAGAGAACTAAGAAAGAGAGAAGGATCTAGAGGAAAGTGGGAGATGAGGATGTTGCTGATGGCTTTTCTTTTTGTTTTCTTTTATCATTTTATTTTATTAAATGAGTAGGCTTCCTGTTGTTGCTGGGCATTCCTCATTCATGGCTTAGCTTCTCCTTTTGTTTTGATACACGGCTTAGCTTCTCCTTTTTTTATTGTCTGCCATGCCAAAAAAATGGGTGGGCTTTTTATTTGTGCATGTCACTATCAATTTTTTTTTTTGAAATAAGGGGTGGAATTATGTTGGGACCAGAGGCTTTTCAGTTTTTTTTTTTGTAAAAAACATGTATTGGATGTTGAAATGTCATCCAATCATTTTTATACGGTTAAGTTGATTTTGTTAGTATTATAAAATTATTCATGGATTAATCATTTTTACAGCCGCAACACCGTTTAGTTAATTATTAATAGTATTCTATATTAAAATTTTGTGTTGAATTTAATTCTTGCTTTTGTTAGTATTATAAAATTATTCATGGATTACTTGGTCACATTTATAGAAATTTTTTTTGAGAAGTTCTAATTTTATTGTATGATCATTCTAAAAATATGAAAAGTTCGTATTTAAATATGTTAAAGGCACATATTTGTATAAATTATGTTGAAACCTTGTTATTTTGGTGCCATAATTGTTGTACTTCTTTTTATTTTATATTTTGTGCAAAATAAAATAAAATCACGCCAGAATTACTGTAATCCGTGATCGCGCAATACATAATGCTACAACCGCAGCAACTGTAACTACAATTACAATGGTGACCCTAACCGCAATTTAGAACACTAAATGCAACGGTGTTTCTCAGTCTAGTTTTGTGAAATGCCGCTGCAGAGGTATTGTGTTGGACAGTGACAGGAGAACGACAAGCAGCACGTATACGTGGCTTGTACTTGAAGACTATATTGAAACAAGACATTGCCTTCTTTGACACTGAAACAACAACCTGGGGAGGTCATTGGTAGAATGTCTGGTGACACTATCCTCATTCAAGATGCCATGGGAGAAAAGGTATATACATCTATGTGTGTGTTCATTTATATATTGTATAATAATAATGTGTCATGATCTTGAGTTGAAAGTATTAATTATATTTTAATTTTTCCTCGTCCATCTTTCTTGGAAGTATTATAATGTCTATGTATATGAGTACTTTTTTCTTCTTCTCTGATTTGAAGATTTCATATAAAAAGACAAAGTATAACTGACAAGAACTTGATCATGACAGGTTGGGAAGTTTATGCAACTTGCTTCAACCTTCATTGGTGGCTTTGTGATGTCTTTACCAAAGGATGGAGACTCTCTATAGTTTTGCTTGCATGTATACCTTGTGGGGTAATTGCCGGTGGAATTATGTCCACGGTGATGGCTAAAGTTTCAAGTCGTGGCCAAATTGCTTATGCAGAAGCCGGAAATGTTGTTGAACAAACAGTTGGAGCCATTTGAACAGTGACACAAAAATCAACAAAAACAATAGGCGGCATTGAATGAATTATGCTTTTATATTTTAACCCCACACACACACACACACACACACACACACACACACACACACACACACACACACACACACACACACACACACACACACACACACATATATATATATTGTCCTTTAGTCCTTGACTTCTTTATGAAATTTATTCAGGTAGCATCTTTTACTGGCGAGAAGAAAGCAATAGAAAACTATAATAGCTAGTTAAGAGTTGCCTACACTGCAATGGTTCAACAGGGAATATAGCCTTAGGGTTGGGAATGGGAGTGCTTTTTGTTGTCTTCAGCACCAATGGACTTGCCATGTGGTATGGTGCCAAACTAATCACTGAGGAAAGTTACAATGGTGGAACCGTCATGAATGTGATCATAGCTATTATGACCGGTGGAATGTAAGTAAACAATAGCATTTGATTGTTGAATACGAGTACTTTTATCAAGACATCATTTGGACACTTAGGGCATCATGTGTTAATTATATTTTTGGTGAATCTGCATGTGTGAAATTGTGAGGAATTGAAGACTTAAATATGTGTTACAAAAAAGACTGAAAGAAGATACTCAAAATATTAATAAGAACCTCAAACAGAGTTTGTATTCTAAGTACTAAAATTTAGAGCACAAGAATAAAAAATATTATATTGAAAAATGAGATACCAAAAACTTAAAAAATTTCTAGAAGAACTAAACTAAAAAGACCTATATTTTATTACGACTAGAAAAATATTTAAGCCCAACGAGGAATTATGTGTGAAATAACTGAGAGTTAATTCAGTGAAAGAAATTTGCATCTCTTATTGGTTACCTTACTACTATATCTACCATTCTAATAATGTTTTGAAAGTGATAAGAAAAAATAAAAAAGGCATGTCTCATTGAAATGAAGAACTGGCATAATAGTATAACATTGTTTAGGTATCACGTGAGGAGAAAAAAAAAATTGTTCAGGTATGAGCTATTTTCCTCTTTTTCCAATTTTGTAGAGCTTTGATGAACATCACAACTCGATTAACTCTTGTTACGTTCCCCGGTCACTAGGTCAGATATCCTCTAGCCTAAATGCATTTGCTGTAGGCCAAGCAGCAGCATATAAGATTATTTGAGACAATAAAAAGAAAGCCCAAAATTGATGCTTATGACACCAGTGGGGTCGTCTTGGAAGACATAGAGGGAGACATTGAACTCAGAGATGTTTACTTAAGAATTCAGATACCCTTCTAGGCCAGATGTGCAGATCTTTGCTGGATTCTCATTGCATGTTCCAAGTGGCACTACTGCTGCTTTGGTGGGTGAAAGTGTAAGTGCCAAGTCCACTGTAATAAGTTTATTAGAAAGATTCTATGATCCTGATGCTGGAGAAGTACTCATAGATGGTGTAAACCTGAAGAATTTCCAACTTAGATGGATTAGAGAACAGATTGGACTGGTTAGTCAAGAACCCATCATTTTGAGTTTTGACAGCTAGTATCAAAGAGAACATAGCTTATGGGAAAGAAGGTGCAACTGACGAGGAGATAACAACAGCAATAATGCTTGCCAATGCTAAAACGTTCGTCGGCAAGCTGCCACAAGTATGTAAAATATTCAAATTTCTTACCTTAACTGAAATATGTTTTGTATGTTTTTTCTTAGTTGAGGTTGATGAAAGTGTACTGTTCTGTTTGCAGGGTCTTAACACAATGGCGGGGGAGCGTGGGACTCACTCAGCTTTCTGGTGGGCAAAAGCAAAAACTTGCCATTGCAAGAGCAATTCTGAAGAACCCAAAAGTCCTGCTTCTTGATGAAGCCACAAGTGCATTAGATGCTGAGTCTGAACGAATTGTTCAAGAAGAGTTAGAAAAAGTAATGTAAAACAGGACCACCATAGTTTTTGCACATCGTTTGACTACTATCAGAAATGTTGACGCCATAGGAGTGGTTCGTCAGGGGGAAATTGTGGAAAAAGGTAATAACACACATGAACGACATCATGAATCAACTGTTTATAGCAACTCATAACTAAATACACTCACAATAAAGTTAATGGTATCCACAAATAAGTGAATGTATCTCGAGTAAAGCTTGGGGAAGTGAAACACACTTTTATTGTGTGTGTGTCTAATTATAAAACATTAGAATTGTATCTATACAAGAATCGCTATATATGTTATGTTATGTCAGTACACGAACTACGCCAATACATTGAAAAGTTCGTTTTTATAACGTGTTGAAATTATGCATTCACTTTTGCATGTTTCCTTCATTTGTAGGCACTCATGATGAGTTAATCAAGGATCCTCATGGTGCTTATTCTCAGCTTATTCACTTACAAGAAGGACAAAATGAAAGTGAAGGTGGCCGGAATTCCGAACCAGACCAGTCAAGCAACAATTTCAGTTTAGATATACATTCCACCCAGGGAACAACCAATCTGAGATCACTGAGCTCAGAAAAAGCTGATGTAGATATAAAAATCAGTGACTGTGATCACGAGAAGCCCAAGAATGTTTCTATAAAACGTTTGGCCTATTTGAACAAGCCTGAGGTACCTGTCTTACTGCTTGGATCCATTGCGGCAGCAATACGTGGTGTTGTGTTCCCAATATTTGGCCTCTTGCTTTCATCAGCAGTAAACATTTTCTTTAAACCTCCACATCAGCTGCGGAAGGATTCTAGGTTCTGGTCACTCTTATACGTGGGTTTGGGTTTGGTTCCTCTTGTGACTTTACCAGTGCAGAGTTACTTCTTTGGGATTGCTGGTGGAAAACTCATTGAAAGGATTCGGTCACTGACATTTCAAAAGGTTGTGCACCAACAAATCGGTTGGTTTGATGATCCTGCAAATTCATGGCATGTTAACAAGATAATATACTTCCACGAACGAAAGATGAAATAAAGAAATATAAATCATCATGCGCTAATTCATTTTGCTCATATACTAAAAGAAATTAATGAACTTCCAGTGGTGCATTTGGTGCAAGGTTATCTACTGATGCTTCGACAGTAAGGAGCCTTATTGGTGATACCTTGGCCCTCCTTGTGCAAAACATGTCAACGATCAGAGCAGGTCTAGTTATAGCTTTCACTGCTAATTGGATTCTGGCTTTTATAATTCTGGCTGTGTCACCTGTGGTCCTCATGCAAGGATTCCTTCAGATGAAGTTTCTAAAAGAATCCAGTGCTGATGCCAAGGTTAGCCTTACTTTCCCAATTTTGTTGATTCCATTAATGGCATTATGTATTTTGGACAATATGAACCTTTCGTTTTCTATAGTTGATGTATGAAGGGGCAAGTCAGGTAGCATATGATGCAGTTGGCAGCATCAGAACCGTTGCATCATTTTGTGCAGAGCCAAAGGTGATGGATATGTACAAATTTAAGTGTATAGGGCCAGAAAAACAAGGCGTTCGGTTGGGGCTTGTTAGTGGTGCTGGATATGGTTTTTCTCTTTTCGCTCTATACTGCACATTTGCTTTCTGTTTCTACGTAGGATCTGTTCTTGTGCAACACAGAAAAGCAACCTTCTCAGAGGTTTTCAAGGTACTATCAAGTCAATAATCTTTGGTTGCTTCACCTTATTTGATGTTTCTTTGATCTGGTTCGTAATAGAGATTTTGTGCAGGTTTTCTTTTCTCTAACAATTACAGCAATTGGTGTTTCCCAGACTAGGGCCTTGGCACCAGACACTAACAAGGCCACAGATTCTGCAGCTTCAATATTTGAAATTCTTGACAGCAAACCAGTGATTGACTCCAGCAGCAAGGGGGGTATAACACTAGACACCATAGCTGGTGATATTGAACTTCAACAAGTCTCCTTTACTTATCCTACAAGGCCTGGTATTCAAATTTTCAAGGATTTGTGTCTAAACATCCCAGCTGGAAAGGTAATCATTACTTTACTACTCTAATAACTAAGCTTTTAGGCCGTATTAATAATCAATTTGTTGAGATAATATAACGTAATTACATTGTTAATATATGTCTGTATGAAGACTGTCGCCTTGGTTGGAGAGAGTGGCAGTGGAAAATCAACAGTTATAAGCCTCTCAGAGATTCTACAACCCTGATTCTGGGCATATACTACTAGATGGAGTGGATATCACAAGGTTCAGAACAAGCTGGTTGAGGCAGCAAATGGGTTTGGTTGGTCAAGAGCCCATTCTTTTTAATGAAAGCATTCGTGGCAACATAGCATATGGCAACGAGGGTAGTGCGGCCGAGGAAGAGATAATTGCAGCAGCTCAAGCAGTGAATGCACATGAGTTCATCAGCTCTCTTCCAAGTGGATATGACACTTCTGTTGGGGAAAGAGGGACACAGTTATCTGGTGGCCAAAAGCAGCGTATAGCCCTTGCAAGGGCCATGCTTAAAGAGCCCAAAATACTGTTGCTTGATGAGGCAACAAGTGCACTTGATGCTGAGTCAGAGCGTGTGGTTCAAGAGGCTCTAGACAGAGTGAGTGTGGACAGAAGTACTGTGATGGTAGCTCACAGGCTATCAACAATCAAAGGTGCTGACATCATAGCAGTGGTGAAGAATGGGGTGATTGCTGAGAAGGGAAGGCATGATGCTTTGATGAAGATTGAGGATGGAACTTATGCTTCATTGGTAGCTCTGCATATGAATGCATCATAAGATAATATTTCAACCAAGCAAAAGTAAAAGAAATCAACTTCCGGGAAGTTGTTTTAATTTTCAGGGTGATTTTTTAGCACAATCGATTAGATTTAAATTTAGAGCCTTTAACCATTGACTTTTGTGTGTACATACTTAGACCTTAGTGACGATGTGTGACAAAATAAATCAAATTTTTTTAGTTTTACACATCCACACGAGAAATATTGCTTGTAAGTAGTTTTTCAAGACGGTGATGACATCGATAAATTGTGAGTGGCCTTCTAGGTTTTATGTTCTGGTTGCAATTATCTAGTCAACTTTTGCTTTCAGCACTTTTCCATCAAGCCTTTAGGCCTCACGGTTTATATTATGATATGACTAATTACACGACTTCGTTAATCAAATACAGAAATAGGAATCAAATTAAGAAGCAATGGGAATGAATATTCAAATCCCTGTTTTAAGAGAATGTAGAACACACACACTGCACAAGAAAACATTCTCCAATAGCAACTTGCACAGAATCTGACCCGGCTGACTGTAACTGTAGCGGTTAGTTGATGGTGAAAATACAAGTATGCATGCTAGAAAATAAAGGAAGGGAATCATACTAATAAAAGTAAAACATGGCATGCATTGACATCAAAATCCAAATGAAGATAATGAGTGAAGATTCAAACTAAAACTCACATGACTATGATTAGTATTATTCCATTTTCAAAAAGAGAAGTGACAAAGCTGTTAAGAACAATACCTGTGCATAATGAAATGCTTCATGATATCCATTTATCTCCAATGCGTATGTTGCGAACATGAGAAATCTTAGGCCAAATGTCCCTACTCTTCATATGGCATTTTTCTTCTACAAAGGGACAATTCCGAATAGTAAGTTTAATTAGAGAGAATGGGAGACTTGCTTCTGTGATGGACTCCAGCATAGGACAGTTTACAATCCACAAGTATTTGAGAGAGGTCAGGCACTGAAGCTGCTTGGAGTCCAATTTCAGCATCAAAACTTTCTCAATGGATAGATAGGTAAGGGTGTGAGGAAGCAAACCCTCCTCTGGGAAGGACTCAACATTTTCATATATGCCAGAAATGGTAAGGGAGGTAAGACTTGGCAAATTCCACTCCATTCTGAATGCAGTAAGTCTCAAGCAATTGCTGATGACAAGTGAGCTCAAACTAGATGGCAAACCCACTTCAGGAAAGGACTCAACTCCAGGACAGTCAGAAATGGAGAGTTCAGTCAGAGTTGGGAGAAGGCTCTGCATTTGTTCAGGCAGAGATTCTAAGTTCTCACACCTGCATATAGTCAAGCTTCTCAATCTGGGTGCATACAAACCAAGATCACATAAAGATACTAATTTGGGACACTGAATGATGGCAATGCTATCCAGATGCTCAAGAGGGCCTTCTGAAGCCAAAAGAGATGCAAGATTTTCACAACCTTCGATATGCAGACACTTGAGAATTGGGAACATGTCTAGTGGGAAGGATTCAACTGAGTCACAGCTATTTTGTATTTTAAAGGACTCAAGTGACATGTGAAATTGACACATGTGAACTTCAAAACTCTTGCAGTTATTGAATTCCATTATTTTCAATGAATTAGGTAGGCCTCCCTGAGAGAATGATATATTAGATAAACAATCAGAGATGTCTAAATGCTTAAGACAACTTTGGCTTTGTGTCATCAACTTTACAACTAAATCCACAAGGTCAGATCCTGAAACTCTAAGCGAGTGCAGTGAAACTGGTAGCTCCTTCAACACAATATTTTCACTTTGATATATTTCTATTTCCTGAACAATAGGAGATGTTGGGAGAGAAGAAGCAAGATTGGTACACCCAACTATCACAAGCTTTTCTAAAGCAAGAAGGTTATTGGGCAAATGCCCAACCAATAGCTCAAGCTCACGAAGTTGAGGAAAACCAATAGGTTCAGCTTGGAAGGAAAGCAAATTTTCTAATTCAGAAAGCACCAAAGTTTCAAGGGACGCAAAAGGTTCCATGGAAGAGAACTCATTGGTCCCAAAGAATTCAGGACCAATGCTGCGTGTTTTATGGAAACCATGAATAAGCAGATGCTTAAGAGAAGGTAGTTGCCCAAGTGGCGGCAGGAAAGAACAATGACAGCAATGCAGACTGAGGGAAACCATTTTGTGGTATATGTTATGACCTATCCAAACAGGAAATTCTGAACCAGGGTAGTCTCTGATGGAGAGGCTTTTCAAGTTTGTTTGAGGCTGCAGATTATCAAGGATTTTTGTTTCAAATCCTAGAGGTATAGAACCACAATATTGAGAGGTCCAACTGAATTCTACATGTTCAAGGTTCTTCTTATCCTTCATCTTGGCCCTTAAAACATTTTCAGTATTCCCTAGCCTAGTAATGGCTAGTGATTTACCAAGGTCTTGCAATTCTCCCAACTCTGAAATCCTGGTCTCTCTACCAACGATAAAATCACTTAAGAATTGGAGACTTTTCAATTCACCAATCCTTGTTGGCATCCCTACTAAACCTGCTCTTCTAATATCAAGATACCTCAAGTTGACTAGACGACAAAAACCTTCCGGTAACATGGTCAAGTAGAAGCAATCTGCGAGCTTAAGCGTTTGTAAATTGTGCAGGCCACACACAGAGTCAGGTAATACTTTGATCTTGGTCTGAGAGAGGTTCAAATAGCGCAGATGGATTAATTCCCCAACTGAGTCAGGTAACAATTCAATTGTACCATATCCAGACAGTGACAACACTCTTAAGCATCTAAGCTTTGACAATAAAAGATGAGGAACTCTTTCATGCAAAGGTAACACCCCATAATTGTCTGAATAAATGGGTAGAAAAGTGCGCAAACGCTTTGCCTCACAGAACACCATGAAGTCCTTGAAGATGGGGTAATTTAGCGCATCATATGAGAAATGACGGGTTCTTTGTGGCATTCTTCGCACATTATCAGCATCAGACGCAAGGCAAAATTCACCAGCAACAAATTTTGCAAGGTCATGCATTAGGTTATGCATCACAAAACAGTCTTTCTTATTGCTTGAGGGTTGAAAGAACGATCTTGAAACAAGACAGAAGAAGTATTCGTCGCCAATCTCTTCTAATTTCATGTTTCCATTTTGTGGTTGTAAAAAATCTTCTGCCATCCATAGCAAGACAAGTTCCTGTTTCTCAAATTCATAGTCTTTGGGAAACATTGAACAATAAGAAAAACATCGTTTCAAGCATGGGGGCAAATAGTAGTAACTAATTCTCAAAGCTGGAATGATTTGACTCTCATTCTCTGGTAGATTCCATATGTCACTCTTCAGTATGACGTCCCAGTCCTTAACATCACGTTTTGATCTCAAAAGACCTCCTAGTGTTTTTACTGCAAGAGGCAATCCTTGGCATTTCTTAACAATACCTTTGCCAATTTCTTCTAAAGCAGGATCCAGGTTGGAGTATTCACCATCAAATGCATGTTTCGCAAGCAAATCCCAACAATCCTTGTCTGACAAGTGGCCCAAGCAATGACATGAAGTGGTTTGCATGAAGGATGCGGCCTTCTCACTTCGAGTAGTTACTATGATTGTACTCCCTTCAGCACCATACAAGAAAGAACTTCTCAAATGATCCCAATCTGCATAGCTTTCGTTCCAAATGTCATCTAGAACAAACAGAAACTTCTTTCCTGACACCCTCCTTTTTAAGTCCAGAACAAGGAGATCTAATTCCTTAGTGTTGCTTCTCTCGGATGTAATTGCCTCCAATGTGGCCTTTATAATCTTAGAAACATTGAATTCTTCAGAGACGTAGATCCAAACCATGAGGACAAAGTTCTGCTTTACTCTAGCATCATTGTACACAAGCTGGGCTAAGGTGGTCTTTCCAATCCCACCCATGCCAACAATGGGAATCACAGACAACCTATTTTGACTTGCTGTGTCAGACAGCAGCGAGCTAATTATGGCCTCTTTGTCTTCATCTCTACCAAACACAGCAGAACTTTCAAGTAATGACGTTGATGGTGTCTTGATCCATGAAAGGGCCTTCCCCACACCCTCGTTGAGTCCAAGAACAAGCTGATACCTCATCATGGATTCTAGGATGTTAACAGTGTTCTCTATCCTTTTAACCAACTCTCTATCATGCAAGTTGAAGTAGTTAGATAACATATCGTTAATACTGCTGCGTACCTCCCTTTTGTGGCATGCAGCAGTAGCTGCTTTGGTGGCAATTTCGTCCATTAAGTCTTCAGTGAGGAAGACAGCATCCTTAAGATCATCGAGCCACTTCTTAACCATCGGATAGCTGACTTGTTTGTGCTCAGCATCGTCAAGGACAGCATTAGCAGCGTACAAGGCTGTGTGGAGCCTTTGGAGGAGGCTGTCATCAAGTTTTGTCCCACGGAGGAAGTCTAGAACCTGAGGGGAAGCCAACCTGTCAAATATCACCTGAAGAGAAGCAGAGAGAAGGGCACCACCTACAAACCCAGCAGCCATCCAAGAAATATAGGAATAGAAGAGATCTGTGCACCCTTGAAGCAGATCAGAGCTTGGAAGTTGGAATACAATCCAAATGATGCTACTTCACCGTCACTATCTGCTAGTAGGCTATTGTTTCACAAGAGTAAAATTTTATATACATCAAAACAGGGAGATGGACCATGTGTGAGCTTTTTATCAGCGATTTATAAATTGGGACTTGGATACTTTTCTCTGCAAACGTCTTCCGGAAACAATCACTAATTTTTTCTTGAGCGAGAGTTGATAAATATAGGTTTTGTCTCCCATTATGAAAGGTAATTATTATTATATATTTATATTAAGTTAAAAATAATAAATTAATATATAAAAAATTTTAAATTAGTATATAAAATATTATAAATTAGTATTTAAAAATTTTTTATATATTAATTTATAACTTTTTATATACTAATTTTATATATTAATTTATATCTTTTAACTTGGTATAAATGTATGGTATAAATTTAATGATAATTATTTATCATTTCTCCTTCATAGACACTCCCAAAAAATAAATCTTTAACTAAATGGTTAAAAAATTTAGCTAGCTATTACTAATGCTCGGTGATTATTGAGACTTAGAAATGGCACATGATAAACGATAATCAACGTTGAAAGAACACAGAGAATTAGGCCATAAATTCCAGTGTAGAATTTTATATTCGTCAAAAACAGACATTATGATGGGCATTATAGAAAGAAGAGAATAAAAAGGACACAATTTTGGCATTACCCACTAATCACTATACTGGGTATCTTTCACTTTTCATATTATATACATATATATACAATTTATTATCTTAATCATAACGTAAACATAACTGTTATTAATGTATAACTCAATAACAAGCGTTGGATTGCATATTATGAACGAGTGAGATTTAAGTTAACCCCCTCAAATATTCTTCCTTCTCACCCCACGCTTCCCATGGACCAATTCCCACAACCTCTTCTTTGGGTTCAATTTTCCTTATATGGAACTCAAGTAAAGAAAAGACTCAAATACTATGTTTTTAGGAAAATTACCAGAGAGTGGGGTAGGAAAAACAATCCGCTTTTAGCGGATACTATGCTAAAAAGTCAAAAAAAAATTATGGGATAATAAATCCGCTTTTACTGGATAGGGTTTCCACTAAATCAAAAATATTTTTTTTTTTTTAAGGAATGGAATCCGCTTTTGGTGGATTATGGTTCCACAAATACATCCAGTAAATATTGATAGCTGTGATGCAATTTTTATTTTTTTCACAAGCGTAGAGGATGATTTTCTAGAGAAACTCGTGGGGAGTATAAAATTAATATATCTGTCTATATAAACTTTAGATAACTACAATTTTGCTGACTCTCTTCTACTCTCGCCTTTCTCATTTACACTCATTAATTTTTTTTCATTCTCCTTCATGCTTGTAACCTCTTTCTATCTTTCATTCCCCCAGCCTCTTCTGATAGGAAAAAAAAAAGAGCATTGTCATGATAGTAGTATATTATAATGGTAATATATTTACAAATCTAAATGATGGTGTATATTTTACTTGTGAGAATCCAATAAATATTTTTATTTCATACACTTTTTCATTTGTGGAGCTAGAGAATCTTCTTTGTCAATCTATAAATCCAAACACTCAAGAAAGTGACGTCTATAAAATACAGATACCCATCCTCAATTTTTGATTGCTTTATATTCATAAACTATCAAGCAATTCCAATCATCAATGACGACAGTATTCAACAGATGTTTCGCATACATCAATAGTACCAACCAAACAATCATTCCATTGAATTGTACGTTGAATTCGAAGAAGTTGTTGCTCGAAACGAAGCTTACAAGTCAAGCATATTTGAATAAAGAGAAGTAGTGTGGGAAAAAAGTGATGAAGAAGAATAAGAAAGTGGTGATGATGATGTGAATGATGTTGTGGATGAAGAGGATGTGCCAAACATGGTGGCGAGGCAATATCTAAACAATGAACCACTTTTCATGCGTACATTAGATCTTGAAGCTATGAATGTACTTGAGTTTTTACAGTTTCAAAACATGGGTATGTATAGCTAATTCTAGAATTAATTTAAAAATTGTTACCTAAGGTGTGAAAAAATGTTATAGATTTAGTTATTTTTTCCATTTGTTTTTTTATTATTCGTATTGTTTTTATCAATTAATATTGGTGCTTGATAGGGCCCCTGTTATCAATGCTGAATTCTACAATAAGGAGGCTATAATTAAAGCATTTAAGAAATATAGCATAGATAAAGGAGTGGATTATAAAGTTGAAAAGTCAAAACCAAAGACGTTTTAACGTAAATGTGTACAATATGGTCAAGACTGTCTTTGGCTTCCAATGGCCAGTTTTAGGAAGAATAAGAATTATTGGAAAATCAGGAAGGACAATGGACAACACACTTGCATGAGGTCGAGGCAATCGCAGGATCACTCAAAGTTGGATTCTGACATGATTGCACAACTCATAGAGCCATTGGTAAATTCCGATCCATCTATCAAAATAAAATCTTTCATTGTGGAGCTTTATTCTCGGTTCGGGTACACGACAACATACCGAAAAGCCTGAGCAGCAAAGCACAAGGCGATTGAAAAAGTTTTCGGTGGTTGGAAAAGTTCATTTGAAGATCTACCATAATGGTGTATGGCAATGTGTGCTACTGATCAAGAAACAATTGTTCAGTTAGATTCTGTAGAGGCGAGCCATGGGGGTGACCCGGTGCTGAACACTCGAATATTTTGCAGGATATTTTGGACTTTTGGTCCTTGCTTTAAAGCATTCAGATACTACAAACCACTTGTTCAGATAGATGGGACACATTTTATGGGAAATACAAAGAAGCTCTACTGATTGCAGTTGCACAAGATAGTAATCAAAATATATTGATGCATGGTCTTTTTTCCTTAACAATGTGCATAGACATGTAGTCACTTGAGATGGAGTTGGACTTATTTCTGATCGTCACAAGTCCGTTAAAGCTGCAGTAGCTCAAAGCAATGGTCAATGAGAATCTCCGAAGGCATTCCATATGTATTGCGTAAGGCACATCTCTACCAATTTCTCACAGAGATTAAAGACACTGAACTTGCACCAACTTGTTGTGAGCACAGGTAATTTACATTATCATAGAAGATATTACATAATGAATAATTTAATAAAATAAATAGATTTAAATCTTATAAAATAAATTAATAAATAAATCAGTAAAAATAAAAAATTATTAGAATATAAAACAGATTTAAAACTTACATGTCCATTAACAATAGCAACTGCAATATGCTCATCAACCTCCATTGTTGAATCCAGGGGCGGAGCTTAGCTTAGACAATGGGGGGCCATGCCCCCCAAAAAATTTGCAAAAATTTTATACATATATTTATATATGTGTATGACAATGAGATTGAGACATACATATGTTATATGTTACTGGTTATGTGGTTGGCCTTGTTGTATTTGGGCCCAATTCAAAGCCCAAATGAAATAAAAGTAAATAAAGGAAATGAAATAAAAGATTGGATGATTCATAACTTACCAACACCCAACCCAAGTCTCCATTAAAACTTCTTCTTCATGTCACACCACTTTCCAAATTTCCTCTCAGCCTTTCTCAGTTTCTCTGTTCTCTCTTGTTGTACGATTAAAAAGATGAAAATAAAAAGTGAGTGTGCGTGTGAACCTTGTGACTATTTGTTGGAGGAGTGGAGTGTGGACCACTTGACACTTGAGTCTTGACTTGAAGAGCAACGTGGAAGGCTGCAAGCAAAGGTGAGTTTTGTTTTGAGTTTCTTATTTTTTTTCGACAATGTTGTATGCCTGTATGTATATATTGTTTGAGTTCCTTACTTTGTTAGTTTATTTTTTGACAATGCTGTATGTGTGTGTGTGTGTGTGTGTGTGTGTGTGTGTCGCCTTTGATTCCAATGGGTGGTTATAAAAATTTTGACATTGACAATATTTGCACTCTTGATGACAAGTATTATCCTATGGACTTTACTGAACAAGAGAAAATTAATTTGCCCTTTTAGCTTCGACATTTTATTCTTGATGCTCGTCAACAGGCAGAATTAAAGAATTTATCAACCATTCAAGAATTGTGCAGGTGTTTGGTTAAAACAAAAAAAATCAGAAGTTTACTACTTGATTGATAGGGCTATTCGTCTTATTTTAACTCTTCTAGTTTCTATAGCTACTACGGAACGATCATTTTCTACAATGAAAATAATGAAGACAAGGTTGAGAAATAAGATGGAAGATGACTTTCTTGCAGATAGTATGGTTATTTACGTTGAACGAGAAATTGCGGAAAGCTTCAGTTCTGAGTCTATTATTGATGATTTCAAGGCATTGAAAGAGCGGAGAGCAATGTTATAAGGCTTTGTTCAATCATTCTCTTTAAAATTCATCTATAATATTATTAGTGATTAATTTTAAAATTTATATATATGGTATGCATTTAATTTTGTATAGCCAATTTGCATTTGATTTTAGTTTATATGTCTTGACCCCAATAATTTTTGTTAAGCTCCGCCACTGGTTGAATCACAGTGTCATCGAGGCATTTTTTTTCAAGTATATCTCTTTCTTTTTCTTTTTTTCTAACTCTATCTTTACTCTCAAACGTAACTCATCTTCTCTTGAATATTAATACAGATCCTCAAACTAAACTCTCCCTCTTTGCAATATGGTTTTTGCGTAAGTTTTTAACTCAAGCTCTCCCTTTTATAATGCTAGCAGGAGAAGAGTAATTGACATGGGTTCCTGAAATTTATTCACAGACCTACAATTGTATTAATGTGCCATTACTCTCTTCCATTGACGTAGGTAACAGGTTTGGCACATGCAAGTTCACGGACTGCCTTTTATCACGTGCGCTGCAGTGAGGATGCGACGCACATGGTGGGGGCCGATGGAACCATTGTTTTTTTTGTGTGCATATAGTGAAAAATCCACTTTTAACTCTTATCATTGGTGGTAAGGCCAAATACAAGGTGAAAAATTTGCTTTTAATGGATAATGTACCTCTTGCATTTTTTTTTGGGCTTTTCCAGGTGTAATTCGCTGTTCTTTTGCCCACCCCAATAGTAATTTCTCTTTTAACTCCCATACTAAAATGTTAAATAATATCAACGTCCATATCATAATCATTTTTCCTCTTTTTTGCTCTCTTTTCCCCTTCTCTCTCTCTGCATTTCATTTTCAATGTTTATGAGACTGAACATCACAAATACAAACGGTCTACATAAATTCCTGAACAAAATTAGAAGGCATAATTAATTAACTAAGAAAGAGCACTCCTATACTATGACCTTGGCTTGCAATCTTCCCTTGTCAACACAATCCCCCCAAATCACTTTACATAAAGAAATTCAATCATAATATTGAATATTAAAATTCACGAGAAATCTAAGGAACACCAAAATTGGGGTATTTGATTGAGGAATAAAATTGAGAGTAAATTTTTATATGTAACATTACATATAAAATTCATTCATAAAAATTTATTCCTTAATTAGTTAATTTTATCCCTTAAACAAACACCTTCTTGATATGAAAGGAAGAAGAGTGAAGCGGAGAAATTGGAGGAGGGAAGGAAACTTGCGTAGCAGCCAGCCTGGAATCAAAGTGCTATATGGTGCTCACACATGTAATCTCATTTGTTGCTGGGCTTCCTTCCTCATTGGAGCCCAAGCCCAACAACTAACAAAAAAAAATTGTAAACAAAAAAAAGGAAAACCAAAAAAGCAAATAAAAGCAAACACGCTATAGTAGCGTGCGAATTGAAAAAAATGAAATCGTGAGAAATTGCCGCGGAGAGAGAAGAGAAAAATGAGAAAGGGCAGTGCAATGGATTCATCATCAGATGGATAAACGTACTCCGTTTATCACGAAAATTTAGTATGTTATTCCTGATATTGAGCTTGATAGTTTAATATAGCCTGTTAATTTTATTGCCTTCTTTGGTGACTGTTCTATTATACCCACAGTGTGGAGTTATTTGGTTGTATTCCACCTATTGGGTGAGTATTCTATTGATTGTTGAAATTTCCTAGTTCTACTAAGAAGATTGATTGTATTCCCATTAATCATAGTGGAAGATTTTGTTGGATTAGGTCCCGTGGATTTTTTGTTCCTCTAATTGAGGGTTTTCCCACGTTAAAAATTGTGGTGTCTCTTGTTTTATTTTTCTGCCAAATTATTATACTGCCTAGAGTATTTTTAATACTATCTATTTAATTGCACAGGTGTGGGAAAATATTTGTTGCTTCTGCTGTTGATAATAGGTTCCATTTCTAAGATTTCCCTAACAAAGTAGTATCAAAGCTTTGGTTATTTTTTTTTTATCTGTGCAGTTTAAATGGAGGAACATCAGGGGCCAAATATGGTCAAGTTGAATTTCAAAAATTACTCGGTTTGGAAGACTCTTATGGAAGACATGTTATACAATAAGGATTTGTATGATCTGTTGAGGATGATAAATATAGGCCTGCTGATAAGTCTGAAGCCAAATGGAATAGAATGAATAGAAAAGCTGTCGCTTTGATTAGGCAGTGGTTGGATCTTAGTGTGTATCCACATGTTGACAAAGAAACTAATGCTCAGAGCATGTGACAGAAATTGCCAGAGTTATATGAGAAGAAGAATGTGCAAAATAAGGCATATTTAATTCGAAAGCTGGTGAATATAAAGTATAAAGAAGGTGATTCAATGCCAGAGCATTTGAGTAGTTTCTAAGAAATTATCAATCAACTGACAACCAATAAGATTACATTGTCTGATGAGTTGCAAGTATTATTATTGTTGAGTTCTTTGCCTGACAGTTGAGAAGTCCTAGTTGTAATATTGATTAACTCAACTCTAAATGGGAAGTTGACGTTGTCAATAGTTAAAGAAAGCATATTGAATGAAGATGCTAGAAGAAGAGAACGGGGTTTGATTAGTGCCTCCACCCAGTCAGAAGCACTTATTGTAGAGTCACAGGGGAGAAGCCCAAATCGAAGACCTCATAATACTGACAGGTCAGAGAGCTATAGCAAGTCAAGGAGTAAGTCCAAGACAAGAAAGGAATTTAATTGCTATCATTATGGCAAGCTGGGACACATCAAAAAGCATTGCAGATACTTGAAAAGAGAAAAATCAAGAGAAAGAGATAAAGACAAAAATAGTAACAATGATAAAGACACTGCTGATGTTGCATATAATGATGTCCTTGCTCTACATCATGAGAACTTCATAAATCTTGCATGTGATGATTCCAGTTGGATCATGGATTTTGGTGCCCCATGTCATATCACTCCTAGGCATGAGTTTTTCTCTACTTATATTGCTAGTGACTTTGGCAGAATAAGACTAGGAGATGAAAGGATATGTAAGATTATTGGTATGGGAGATGCGTGGCTTAAAACTAGCATGGAATGCAGATTACAGTTAAAGAATGCTAGGCATGTGCCTAATATGCGTCTTAGCTTGATGTCAATCAAAGTATTGGAGGGAGAAGGTTACTATGCTACCTTTGGTGGTGGGAAAATTCAAAATCACCAAAGGGTCGCTAGTTGTTGCAAGAGAAGATGGTAGTTTCACTGCTCTCTACCAGTTGACCGAAAAGTTGTGCAAAGAGGAGGTGAATGTTATTGATTATTCTTCTTCAGACTTGTTGGCATATGCGTCTTGGCCTTCTGAGTGAAAAAGGACTTGGTGTTCTAGCCAAGAATCAGCCTCTTCTGGTATAAGGTACGTCTCTAAAGACTTGCACTCATTGTTTTATTGGAAAGCATGCTAGAGTAGCTTTTCACTATTTAGGACCTCATAGGAGACCACATGTATTAGATTTAGTTTATACTAATGTTTGCACTATGGACACAAAAACTTTAGGAGGTGCATCATATTTTGTGACTTTTATTGATGACCATTTTCAGAAAGTGTGGGCTTTTGTATTGAAATCTAAAGACCAGGTGCTTGGAGTTTTCAAGAGCTTCCATGCAAGTGTTGAAAGAGAAAAGGGAATAAAATTGAAATGTGTCCGAGCAGATAATGGTGGTGAGTACAGAGGTCCATTTGAAGATTATTGCAGAGAATATGGAATCAGGCTTGAGAAAACAATTCCCAAGACTCCTCAACATGATGGAGTTGGAAAGAGAATGAACCATTCAATCAATGACAGAATTAGATGCATGCTCTTTCATACAAAGTTGTCCAAATCCTTTTAAGGTGAAGCAATGAGAACTGCAGTGGATTTGATCAACCTTTCTCCTTCAGTTCCTCTAGATGGTGATGTTCCACAGAAAGTATGGACAGGGAAAGATGTCTCATATAGTCACTTGAGAGTGTTTGGCTCATGTTCCAAGAGATGAGAGATCCAAGCTTGATGGGAAGTCCAAGCAGTGTATCTTCATTGGTTATGGTCGCGAAGACTTTGGTTACAGGTTATGAGAACCGGCAAGTAAGAGAATAATCAGAAACCGAGATGTGATCTTTTTTGAAGACCAAACGATTGAAGATTTTGAAAAGTCAGATAAGCCAGTGTTTGTTATTAGAAGTGACAGTGATGTTATGCATAAGTCTCCTCCTAGTACTCCTGTTGACGGGGGAGATTTAGAGGTTGATGATAGGAATACAGGTGATGAGTTTGCACCTACTCTTGAGGTGTTAGTTGAGCAAGTTTCACCAGAAATACCAGTTGAGTCACAATTGAGAAGATCTACAAGACTGCATCAGCCTTCTAAGAAATATCCTTCAAATGAGTATGTGACAATTTCTGATAGTAGGGAGCCAAAGAGCTTCCAAGAGGCTATTTCCGATGAGCACAAAGACAAATGGTTGACGGTCATGCAAGAGGAAATGAATTTCTTGCATAAGAATCACACTTTTGAGTTGATGAAGTTGCCAAAGGGTAAAAAAGCACTCAAAAATAAATGAGTGTCCAAGCTAAAAATTGAAGATAATGTCTCACAGCCAAGGTACAAAACAAGGTTGGTTGTGAAAGGTTTTAAGCAGAAGAAAGAAGTTGATTTTGAAGTGATTTTCTCACCGGTGGTGAAGATGTCATCTATTTGAGTTATGCTTAGTTTAACAACAAGCTTGAATTTAGAGGTTGAGCAACTTGATATGAAGACTATATTCCTTCATGGTGACTTGGAGGAAGAAATCTATATGGAATAGCCAAAGGGTTTCAAGGTCAAGGGAAAGGAGTAGCTTGTATGCAAATTGAAGAAGAGTTTATATGGCCTCAAGTAAGCACCAAGGCAATGGTATAAGAAATTTGATTCTTTCATGGCAGATCATGGGTATAGTAAGACTACTTCGGACCATTGCATATTTGTTAAGAAATTCTCTGATGGTGATTTCATAATTCTCTTGCTTTATGTGGATGACATGTTGATTGTTGGTCATGACAAGCAGAAGTTCAGAGTCTTAAGACTGATTTGAGCAAGTCCTTTGCTATAAAAGACTTAGGTTCTGCAAAGCAAATCCTTGGTATGAGGATCATTTGTGACAGGAAGAATGGTAAGTTATAGTTATCTCAGCAAAAGTACATTGAGAAGGTGTTGGAAAGGTTTAACATGAGTAATTCAAAGTCTGTTAGTACTCCACTTGCTGGTCATTTCAAGTTGAGTTCACAATAATATCCTACAGGTGAGAAAGAAAAAGAAGAGATGAAGAAGGTTCCATATGCATTTGCACTTGGCAGTTTGATGTACGCTATGCTATGTACCAGGCCAGATATTGCTTATGCTGTTGGTGTTGTTAGCCAGTTCCTCTCTAATCCTAGTAAAGATCATTGGCAAGCTGTGAACTGGATTTTCAAGTAGCTGTGAACTGGATTTTCAGGTATCTTCAGGGCACTTTCAAAGTTTATTTATGCTTTGGTAGTGGTCAGCCTGTGTTGGATGGTTACATAGATGTGGATATGGCTGGTGATTTTGATTCTAGGAAGTTTACTTCCGGGTACATGATGACTTTTGCAGGAGGAGCCGTGTCATGGCAGTCTAGACTTCAGAAATATGTTGTTTTATCTTCCACTAAGGCCGAATATATTGCTATTACTGAAGCTTCAAAAGAACTCTTGTGGATACAGAAATTTCTGCAAGAGTTGGGCCTTGATCAAGAGAAGTTTGTATTATTTTGTGATAGTCAAAGTGTTATCCATCTCAGTAAGAACGCGACATTTCATTCCAGGTCGAAGCACAAAGAGATGCGATATCATTGGATACGTGAAGCACTGGAAATGAAGTTGTTTTCATTGGAAAAGATCCATACTGATGACAATGGTTCAGATATGATGATCAAAGCTTTGCCGATAGTAAAGTTTGTTTCTTGTAAAGAGAAGACAGACTTAGTGGAGCAGCGCATCCCCACTTGAGTCGAGAAGAGAAAGATTTGTTGGTGGGCTTCCCTCCTCATTGGAGCCCCAAGCCCAACAACTAACAAAAAAAAAAAGAAATTGCAAACAAAAAAAAGGAAAATCGAAAAAGCAAATAAAGAAAACATGCTACAGTAGCATGCAAATTGAAAAAAAAAAAAAAGACACCATGAGAAAGTGCCGCATAGAGAGAAGAGAAAAAAGAGAAAGGACAGTGCAGTGGGTTCATTATCAGATGGATAAATGTGCTATGTTTATCACAAAAATTTAGTATGTTATTCCTGATGTTGAGCTTGATAGTTTGATATAGCCTGTTAATTTTATTGCCTTCTCTGGTGGTTGTTCTGTTATACTCACATTGTGGAGTTATATGGTTGTGTTCCGCTCATTGGGGGAGTATTTTGTTGATTGTTGAGATTCCCTAGTGCTACTAGGAAGATTGATTATATTCCCATTAATCATAGTGGAAGTTTTTATTGGACTAGGTCTCGTAGATTTTTTATCTCTCTAATTAGGAGTTTTTCCATGTTAAAAATTATGGTATTTCTTATTTTATTTTTTTGTCAAATTATTATACTACCTAGAGTATTTTTGGTACTACCTATTTAATTGCACAGGTGTAAAAAAATATTTGTTACTTCTACTGTTAATAATAGGTTTCATTCCCAAGATTTTTCCAACATATAGCAGTATATTACTGGTGTGGATGTGTAAAAATAATTGATTTAATTTATCATACATCATCACTAAAGGTCCACGTATATATAGTTATATACACACAGAAGCCAATAGTTAATGCCGTAAATTTATTTTATTAAGAGAGAGAGAGAGAGAGAGGGAGACTGAAAAGTTATAGACTAGATTCTTTATTTTCTGTTAAATAGATTATATTTTGCTTATTTTCAAATTTAAATAAATAAGTCATCATAAAAAATGCGGAGTATGTCAATCAATTAGTTACAATTATAATAAATATTTATTTTTTGTGTCAATCATATTGTATTACTTTTTCTTTTCTTTTGTGAAGTTGACACGTCATCATACAGTTCCGGTATTAATGGCTAATAATATATATAATTTTTATAGATTTACTTTCAACACACTGTGGTGCAGATTTTATTAACACAAATATGTCAAATGAAAACACCAGCCTAGACCTTATGACTCGAGATTGTGATCGGTTTAAAGGTTCATACCTTTGACTAACCACACAAACACCCCTTAATGCTTCTATGTGGTCTCAAAACTCCAATCGCGTAGTTAAAACACTACAAGTGAAAGAAAATCATAAATCAATTCTAATATAATCTACTGTGCTGCAAAATCACACTCTGAAAATCAGGGGAAAAAAAACCTTCCCGGAAGTTGATTTCTCCTACTAATACTTTTGCTTAGTTGAAATATTATTATCTCATGCTGCACTAATATGTAGAGCAACCAATGAAGCATAAGTTCCACCCTCAATCTTCATCAAAGCATCATGCCTTCCCTTCTCAGCAATCACCCCATTCTTCACCACTGCTATGATGTCAGCACCTTTGATTGTTGAAAGCCTGTGAGCCACCACCACAGTAGTTCTGTCCACACTCACTCTATCTAGAGCCTCTTGAACCACACGCTCCGACTCTGCATCGAGTGCACTTGTTGCCTCATCAAGCAAAAGTATTTTAGGCTCTTTCAGCATGGCCCTTGCAATGGCTATACGCTGCTTTTGTCCCCCAGATAACTGTGTCCCTCTTTCCCCAACAGAAGTGTCATATCGATTTGGAAGAGAGTTTATGAACTTGTGTGCATTGGCTGATTGGGCTGCTGCAATTATCTCTTCCTCCGTGGCACCACCTTCTTTGCCATATGATATGTTGGCACGTATGCTTTCATTGAAAAGAATTGGCTCCTGACCAACCAACCCCATTTGCTGCCTCAACCAGCTTATTCTTAACTTTGTGATATCCTCTCCATCTAGAAGTATATGCCCAGAATCAGGGTTGTAGAATCTCTCTAAGAGGCTTATCACTGTTGATTTTCCACTGCCACTTTCTCCAACCAAGGCAACGGTCTACATATATACATAGAGACATATATTTTAAAAAAAATAATAATTACATTACTTAGTCGTGTACAACCCAAAGGGTTAGTTATTAGAGTAACAATGAGTAATGGTGATTACCTTTCCAGCTGGGATGCTTAGACACAGATCTTTGAAAATTTGAATATGAGGCCTTGTTGGGTAACAAAAGCTGACACTTTGAAGTTCAATATCACCTTTTACGGTTTCTAGTGTTATGCCTTCATTGCTGCTGGAGTCAATGGCGGGTTTGCTGTCAAGAATTTCAAATATCGAAGCTGTGGAATCTTTGGCCTTGTTTGTGTCAGGTGCCAAGGCAGTAGTCTGGGAAACACCAAATGCTGAGATTGTCAAGGCAAAGAAAACCTGCAAAAGAATTTCTGGTTAGAACCAGATCAAAGGAAACATCAAACAAAAGGTGAGGTAAAGCATCCAATTGTGATTAACTGTTTTGTACCTTGAAAACCTCTGAAAAGGTTGCTTTGCCATGTTGCACAAGGACAGATCCTATGTAGAAACAGAAAGCATTTGTGCAGAATAGAGCCAAAAATGAGAAACCAAATCCTGCACCACTAACAAGCCCCAACCGAACACCTTGTTTTTCTGGCCCTAAACACTTTTTCCTGTACATATCCATAACTTTTGGTTCTGCACAAAATGATGCAACGGTTCTGATGCTGCCAACAGCATCATTTGCCACCTGACTTGCCTCTTCATACATCAACTATAGAGGACAAGAAAAAAAAGAAAGAAAGAAAAAAGATTCTCATAATGTCCACAATAAATACATAATGCCATTAATGGAATTGAAATGACTGAATTGTAAGGCTAACCTTGGCATCAGCACTGAATCCTTTTAGGAACCTCATCTGAAGGAATCCTTGCAAGAGGACCAAGGGTGACACAGCCAGAATTATAAAAGCCAGAATCCAGTTTGCAGTGAAAGCTATAACAAGACCTGATGTGATTGTTGATATGTTTTGCACAATGAGGGCCATGGTGTCACCAACAAGACTTCTCACTGTTGAAGCATCAGTAGATAACCTTGCACCAACTGCACCACTGGAAAGCCATTCATTTCTTTTAGCTATATGAATAAAAGGAATTAACACATGATAACTAATGTTTCCTTCATGGAAGTAAAATATCCTCATGTCAACATACCTTGAATTTGCAGGATCATCAAACCAACTGATCTGTTGGTGAACAACCTTTTGAAATGTCAATGAGCGAATCCTTTCAATGAGTTTTCCGCCAGCTATCCCAAAGAAGTAATTCTGCACTGGTATAGCCACAAGGGTAACCAAGCCCAAACCCACATACAAAAGTGACCAGAACCGAGAATCCTTCCTCAGCTGGTGTGGAGGCTCAAAGAACATGTTAATGGCTGATGAAAGCAAGAGGCCAAATATGGGGAACACAACTCCATGCACTGCTGCAGCAATGGATCCAAGCAGCAACACAGGGACCTCAGGCTTGTTCAAATAGGCCAAACGTTTTATTGAAACCCTTTTGGGCTTCACATGACCACGTTTACTACTTTCAATATCCCCATCTGCTCCTTTTCCTGGCTGGTGTGTAGAACTTCGGAAAGGCAAAAGAGAAGAGCTTTGTGAGTGTCTCCTCCCAGATGAATCTCGGCTTAATGATCTAAGATTGGATGTTCTCCGGATGGAGGAAGGTCTATCTAAATTGAAACTGTTGCTTGGCTGGTCTCCTTCAGAATTTCGGCCATCTTCACCTTCCTTTTGTCCTTCCTGTATGCGAATAAGCTGAGAATAAGCACCATCAGGGTCCTTGGTTAACTCATCATGAGTCCCTACAAATAAAGGAAACATGCAGAAGTGAATGCAGAATTTCCACTTGTTACAAAAAATGGACAGTATTGTATTGCTCTAGTGTCCCCTACTTATCATGACATATTGATGTCTCAAAACTACTTTTGATGAAAAAGGAGGAAAAAAAAAATTGAAACAGTTTGGTTCAATCATGTGTATTACCTTTTTCCACAATTTTCCCTTGATGAACAACTGCTATGGTGTCAGCGTTTCTAATAGTTGTCAAACGATGTGCAACAACTACAGTGGTCCTATTTGACATGGCTTTTTCTAACGCTTCTTGAACAATGCGTTCAGATTCAGCATCTAATGCGCTTGTTGCTTCATCTAGAAGCAGGATTTTTGGGTTCTTCAGAATTGCCCTTGCTATGGCAATTCTCTGCTTTTGCCCACCAGAAAGTTGAGTCCCATGCTCCCCTGCCATTGTGTCAAGTCCCTGAAAATCACAGTAATAAACTCTCATTAACATCAAGCAAGCTTAACAAAAGGATAAAAAAATGGAGTCAATTATGTAATATCTGCATATATACCTGAGGTAGCTTGTCAATGAACTTTTTGGCATTGGCAAGTGTTATTGCTGTTATTATCTCCTCATCAGTTGCGCCATCTTTCCCATAAGCTATGTTCTCTTTGATACTAGCTGTGAAAAGGGTAGGCTCTTGACTAACCAGCCCAATCTGTTCTCTAATCCATCTAAGTTGGAAATTCTTCAAGTTTACACCATCTATGAGTACTTCTCCAGCATCAGGATCATAGAATCTTTCTAATAAACTTATTACAGTGGACTTGCCACTTCCACTTTGACCCACCAAAGCAGCAGTTGTGCCACTTGGAACATGCAATGAGAATCCAGCAAAGATTTGCACATCTGGCCTAGCAGGGTATCTGAAGTAAACATCTTTGAGTTCAATGTCTCCCTTTATGTCTTCCAAGACGACACCACTAGTGTCATAAGCATCAATTTTGGGCTTTCTTTTTATTGTCTCAAACATCTTATATGCTGCTGCTTGCCCTGCTGCAAATGCATTTAGGCTAGGGGATGTCTGACCAAGTGACCTAGGAATGTAACACAAGTTAGTCAAATAAATAAATGATCAAATAAATCTTATGCCTAAGCAATGTTATGCCAATGCCAGTTTTTCAATCAAGTGTCATTGCCGACTTACATTCCACCGGTCATAAGAGCAATGATTACATTGATGACGGTTCCACCATGGTATCCTTTCTCAATGATCAGTTTGGAACCATACCACATGGCAAGTCCATAGGTGCTGAAGATAATGAGCAATAGTACTCCCATTCCTAACCCTGAGGCCATTCCTTGTTGAACCATTGTATTATAGGCAACTTTTAACTTGCTATTATACTTTTCTATTGCTTTCTTTTCACCAGTAAAAGATGCAACCTGATCAAATTTCAGAAAGAAGTCAAGGATTACTGGAGAATATATGGTTAAAATATAAAAGCAACTAATTCAATGTTGCCTATACATTCTAATTTTTTTTCTTTTGACTTACTGTTCTAATGGCTCCCACTGTTTGTTCAACAACATTTCCTGCTTCTGCATAAGCAATTTGGCCACGACTTGACATTTTAGCCATCATCATGGACATAATTCCACCTGCAATTACCACGCAAGGTATACATGCAAGCAAAACTATGGAGAGTCTCCATCCTTTTGTGAAGGCAATCACAAAGCCGCCGATGAAAGTTGAAGCGAGTTGTATAACCTTTCCAACCTGTCTTGGTCAATTTCTTGTCATCAGTTCTACAATTTGTCCTTTAATAAAATCCTCAAATTAGAGAGAAAGAGAGAGCCATATACACGGACACCACAATACTTTTAAGATCATGATACTCTATGATAATGAAGAAGCGCACATGCACGCACGCAGCCCCACACACACACACATATACCTATACCTTTTCTCCCATGGCATCTTGAATGAGAAGAGTGTCACCAGACATTCTACCAATGACCTCTCCAGTTGTTGTTTCAGTGTCAAAGAATGCAATGTCTTGTTTCAATATAGTCTTCAAGTACAAGCCACGGATCCGTGCTGCTTGTCGTTCTCCTGTCACCATCCAACATGCTACCTCTGCGCATGCAGCAGCATCCCACAAGATTAATTCTCACTTCACAATGCTGCAATTACTTACATTGAAAAGACTATGACCCAAAAGGGGTAGTTACAATCTAGCAAATGAATAAGCAAAAAGTGAAAAAGAAGTTTTATCTTACGTAGAAACGAAGTAGTTCCTGACCAGATAGCCAGGTAAACAAATAGCAATGCAACCTGCAGAAATACCACATTAATGGAATAATAAGTATCACATTGGTTATAGCAAAAATAAATAAATAACTAAATGCCATACATGGATCGCATGGCGTGAAAAAGGCACAAGAAGACAGTGTAACAGACACTTAATCACACCAAAATTTGAAGTGCAACAAACAAAAAGATTTCTAAAGAAATATATAAATATATAAACAAGAAAAACCCTGCAAATGCATGGAGCTCTTATTATGTATATATACCTTAGAGACTTCCTTGACCATGTGAGAAGGATCTCCGGAACCAAACGTGTTGATGAGCTTGCCGAAAATGACAGTCATGAAAGGCTGAGACAGGCCATTACCGATGGCACAGAGGGTGCCAATGATCATCAAGGGTACGTCGAGGCGATCGGCAAAAGAGAACAGCATGTAGAACGGGACCTTTTGGTTGCCCTTGTCTCTTTCTTCATGTTGTGTAGACGACGTAGATCGTGCCTCTATGTTGTGTGATGTCATAGCTAACTAAGCCTCTCGATCAGGAACAATCAATATTTCATGTGGAAATTCAACCGAGAATACGATATAAAGGGTTTCACGTAGAAACAAAAGAAGAAAGAAAGAAGGGCAAAGAATGATAGAGTGCAAGTCTTGGTTAAGAGGATAGAGAGACGCTATTTAAACGCAGCGCTTATGATTATGGTTATGATTATGATTATGATGGTGACATTAAGGAGTCAAATGGATGGGAGTGATCTAAGGCACGGAATCCTCTTGTTTTACTTTCGGTGTAGAGTAGCGCGCAAGTTTGAGATTTATATATGACAATCACTCTCTTCACTTATAAGTCTCAGGTTAAACTAAAATAAGCTGGATATCCGAAAGAATTTTAATACACTATTTTAATACCTAAAAATAGATGTATAACTTCCAACTGTTTTCACCTATTCATTATATTTAATGAGCAATAATAATGAAATGGGTGTCTCACTTAGAAATCAATTTTTGAATATTGAAATAGTAATACTCTATTTAATATTACGAGCATTACTATTTTAACATAAAAAAATAAGTGTCTAAGTGAAATATCCACTTTATCATTATTTAATGTGATGATAGTCTCCATTTTTTTAATCTAATCATTACATCCAATAATAATGAAATAAATGTCTCATTTAAATATTCACTTTTAGATGTTAAAATAGCAATAGTCTAATATAAGTGATGGATAATAATATGCAACAGAAAATATTAGGAAGATAATGCTTTATTTAGAAGAGTGTTCGCTTTTCTTGGTGAATACTTCGCAGAGTTCGCTTTTGTTACCACTTCCACCCTTCCAGGATGTCTGTTATCCCGTTTTATATATTTAATATTAGTGATAGATAGTAACATGCAACCGAAAATATTGGGAAGATGATGCTGTATCTGGAAGAGTGTTCGCCTTTCTTGGTGAATACTTCAATTTATAGAGTTCGCTTTTGTTACCACTTCATCAATTATTTGAGGAGTAAGTATTAGCACATTTACTCTATTTTATAATTTTTTATTCATATTGAATTTAATCAATCTAACTATTGATTTATGTTATTTTATATTAATGATTATGCATGTTAAATTTCAGAAAAATTGAACAATAATAGTCATGTAACCTATTAATAGATATTTATCTGTATTTTCAAAATCATGATATTTGTCAAAATAAAATGAAATGATGAATTACCAAATCATTTTTAAATTATATGAAACTTTATATATTTGATCTACTTGGTAGGAACTTTAAATTCAAGATTGGATTGACACAATTTCATGCCAAAAAAAATTATTTAATGGAGTAAGTAGGCCAAAACTATATATAAAGCTTGCATATCAATGTTTATGGTTAATGTTTTAGACTTCTAGCCAAGTGCCCTAGTGGAATGGAACTATTTCACATGCTAACCATCCTGGTTTGTCTCGATCACTTAGTCAATCTTTCACTCATGTATATCATGTTTTAGGTTTGATCATTAGGTATTTTCTGTCGTATAAATATCTTTATAAGTACTCAAGAAATCCGATGGCATGCATGTCGTCCTAGACCAGCTTCCTCGTCAACCTAAACTTTTAAGCGTCATACTATTTCACATATTAATATGAATTTAACTTTTATAAATAGAATTTAGTGAAAATTACAAATCTAGAAAGTAATTATTCACCATCACAACAATCGCCTGAAATTTTATTTGAAGGCAATGCAAAGTTATTTTACCCTATCAATACATAAAACTTAATTAAGTATATATGTACTACTTTAAATATAAATATATTTATTCAAATATTTATTTAATTATTTTCCATTTTCCATTTTTTATTTTTATTATATTCTTATAATTTATTGTAAAATTTGACTTATTTTTATTTTTTTATATTGAAAATCAATAAATAAATATTGAAAAAAATCCTTTGGTCCTTATAAATATCACTACTTGTTAGGATATTATATTTTTGGCTTTTATCATTCTAAATTTTGGTCTCAATAAATATTTTTTACTATGCATTTCATCATTATAAATATGGTTAAATGCATTTGAACCCCTAAACTTTAGGGCATATGTAACTTATATTATGACATTTTAAAACGTATATTGTAACATCCTAAACCTTTTAAATTGTGCAAAACACATTCTCGATATAATTTTCACGATTGGTAAATGTATGATTTATCTGAACTTAACCCTTCCTATGTTTGTAATTTGTATAACCTGACACTTTGTCTATAAATTCTCATCATATGCAATTAACTCCTCTGCTTTTTATTGTGTTCAAATCGACACCTTGCTATAACCTGAAGTTTTGTACTGTTTAGATAGTTGGGGTTTTTTGCATAGTTTAGAAAGTTAAAGGTGTCGCGATGTACATTTTGAAAAGGATATTTATAGAGAGATGCGTAGGGAAAATGATATTCGGTTTTAAAAAATATCTTTCAGAATTTGAAAAAGAAAATCTTTTTAAAAATGATTCTACAATATCCAATATATTTATCATCATATTTCAAATTTATATTATTTAATAGTATAAAATAGAATCACAAATTTAAGATAGAGATAATATATCTCATATATATCCATAAATATTAAAATTTGAATTCTTAAACAACCTCAATCCGTTTGCTATATTCTTAATGTGCGACCCAATAGATTTACATTACATTGGTAGTAGGCCCAATGCTGTTATTACGTGTACAAGTCATAGGTGGTTTCTAGTAAGATTTTATGATCGGCCTAAGTAATAGTAAATTGAAAGTCCATATTAACTTAACCAATAGAATATGTCATAATCCTTTCGTCCCGCGATATCTAATTTGAACAAAAGGCATGGATCATGTCATGCTTATACTGTTCAAGCATAATTTATTGATCTTCAAGTAGACTGATAAATCAAATAACAATTATTACTCCTTCAGTTCATTTGATTACGGCTATGCATTCCTCAATCTCATTTATCGAGAGGCCCAATAGATATCTCTCTCAAAAAGAGATCTTGTTTAGTCACCTTCCTTTGCATAAATTATATTATATTCAACCACAATTTTTATAATTACCCAATTAAAGATAACATTTGATTATGTCAAAACATAATGCTCTTTATGCAGGAAACTGTGGAAACTCAGGTATAAAGATTTACTAACATAACCAATTGGAGAATCACTTTTAACATTAATTCATGCAGTGATCTCATAATGAGTCTATCTAATATCTTATTCTCTAATAAATACACATAAACTTAATCTTGTGCTATACACATAATTATCTCATATTATCAGTTAATCTTATAGTAGTCTTATATCATAATATTAATGATCAATGAGGGATATATTCATTATTATATATAACATGCAAATATAATAATAAAGAAAATAAATAAAATATTTTTTATCAATAAGAACATAACTAATAAAGATCCAAAAAATAATTTAGGGCACAATCACTGACCGCGTGAACCTTTTATCATAGATTGATAAATTGGGACTTAGATGTTAGGGATGGGAGTAGTATTGCTCATTATTCCAGCACCTATGGACTTGCAAGTGGTATGGTTCTTAACTGATCATTGAGAAAGGATACAGAGGTGGCACTGTCATCAATGTAATCATTGCTCTTATGACTAGTGGAGTGTAAGTAGGCAATGATACTTGCATTGAAAAACTAGCATTGGCAGAACATTGTTTAGACACAAGAATTTATTTGATCATTTATAAATAGGGCCACAGTAGTTGTTGAACATCGTTTGACAACTATTAGAAATGCTGACACCATAGCAGTTGTTCATCAAGGGAAAATTGTGGAAAAATGTAAGGTAATACTCATGATGAAACAAGCTATTTCAATTATTCTATTTTTCCTTTTTAATCAAAAGTAGTTTTGAGACATTAATTATATCATGATAAAGTAAGGACACTACAGCAATACAATACTGTCCATTTTTGTTACATGTTGAAATTATGCATATTTCCTTTATTCGTAGGGAGTGATGATGGGTTAACCAAGGACCCTGATGGTGCTTATTCTCAGCTTATTCGCATACAGGAAGGACATAAGGATGGTGAAGGTGGCCGAAATTCTGAAGCAGAAAAGCCAAGCCTGTGTTGACTAACATATTACGCTTAGGTTGTACTTGGTTAGAGATAAAAATCGGGTAGAAATATTCATGAATGAACTCCAAGTTTAAAATTACATATAGACCTAATCCATGGAGATTTCTACTTCATTTTTACCCTCCAACCAAACTAACCCTTATGATGAATTATATATCCATGGTTTAGACCCACAAAAAAAATGATGACACAAACATGCTATGCATATCATCATCGCCATAAAAGAGATGGAACTCTGTGTCGAACTTCAAAAGGATAAAATATCAAAACAACTTTTAAGATTATATGAAAGAAATTTGCGTTCTTAAAACAGAACTTTTCCTCAACGAATAAAAAAAAAAAAAAAAGATGCCTAACCACAGTGGAAAGCAAGAAGATGGATTATCACCAAAGGAAAGTAATAAATGGATTTAAAAGTAGCACCATTCCTGTAACTTTAAGCTTAGAATAGCAGCTAACTTCACAAATGCGTCTCATTTTGTTGTATTCCACGCTCAACAAGCCGTAACATAAGGTTATCAGCCTCCACCAACTTACCATCTAACATCAGTCTCTTGCTCATTTTCTCACACAACTTTAAATCAGGAACCAGATTACGGCTAAACATTCTACAAGCCACTCTATATGCTGATAGAGAAGCCCCTTTTGTCAGATAGCTTTCCATGAGAACATGGCATGTATTAGCATCAAGTTTTGATGCTGTTCTCAAAACCTTCCCCAGAAGTTTCTCAGCCTCCTCAGGTTTCCCGAAATCACAAAGCTTCTCAATAACCCGATTGTACACTGTTCTAAATTGCTGCCTAGCAAGCATCTTTTCCAGTAACTTCAACATATCATCCACTCTACCCCATTGACAATAACGGTGGATGACTGCCCTGTATGTTACAGGAGTAGGATCGAAACCTTTGCTGAGCATCTTCATGATTAACTCACCGGCCTCGTCCAATCTACCTTTCTTCCCCAATGCATCAAACAATGTCGTATATGTGACTGCATCAGGATGTTTGTTGATTAGATACATGTCATCTAGCACCGATAAAGCAGCTTCCAAGTCACCAATCTGACAAAAACCATGAATTACTGTGGTAAAGTTTACAACATTTATGGCACAGCCCTTATTCAGGCATTCTTCTAAATATTTTTTAGCATCTCCTACTTTCTGATTTTGACATAGGGACCGTATTAGCAGGTTAATTTCAACTGGTGTTGGGGAAAAACCCTTTTCAATCATTTCCCTGACCAAATCAAAAGCCTCAGACAATTTTCCCTCCCTTCGGAGTCCATGAATCACAGCACTATAACTGATGGCATTTGGGGTCCACCAGTGCTCCTCACTCACATTAAGCATCTCCCTTGCCTCTAGTGATTTCCCATTGTGACAGAGGCCGTTCAACAAAGCTGTATATGAAACAGTATTTGGCTTGCAACCACGTTTGTACATCTGCTGCAGCATCTTTCTTGCTTCATCTATCTTCCCCATGCGACAAAATCCATCAATAATAGCAGTATATGTCACGACATCAGGGATACAGCCCCTTGAGTACATATCACCCACTAAACTCTTCGTCTCATCTATCCTGCCTTTCTTACAGAAGGAGTTAACGACTGCACTATACCCAACCTTATCAATGTGGAAACCCTTGTCTTCTGCCTCCCTTAAGAAAGCCAGAGCATCATCTGCATGTCCATGCTTGGAAAGCATGTGAATAATTGTATTATATGTAACCTGGTCTGGAACTAATTTACTACTCACAACCATTTTCTCCATTAACTGCTTCACTTCTTCAATTTTTTTCTCCTTACAGAGGAAAGCCATCACGGTATAATAACTGACTTTATCCGGGGCACATCCCTCAGATGGCATTTCTGCAATAAGCTGCAATGCATCTTCAACCCGATGTAAATCACAGTAAACCTTGATCAAGCAGTTATAAGTGACAACGCTGGGCTTGATTCCAGTCAGTTGCATCCGTTTCAAAAAACGCAGTGCCTTTTCTAATTTACTGCTCTTCACCAAAACATAGATAGCAGTGTTACAAATAGATAAATTAGGTTCAACTCCGGCTTTCTGCATCAAGGTCAAAACTCGCATGGCATCCCTCAACCTGCCTGCACGACTATAAGACACCATCACATAGCCAAAAGCTTCGGGTGAACATTTGATCCCACGGCGGGTCATAAGCCGAAGAACTCGCTTAGCACCTTGGCACAACTTAGTCTTGCTGAGGACATCTAGCATTGTATAGTAAACAATAGTGTCATGTCTGTAGCGCCACTGCCGATCAGCCCAATAGAAAAAACTCAAAGCTACACGCTCATCAGCTTGAGAGCGTAAAACAGCACAAACATGTGGGGGCTTGAGCCTTCTTAACAAGTACCTCAAATATCCTTCAAATCTTGGGTTCCAAGCAGACCTGAGTGCAATTAACCTACAAGCATCCCTGACCAAAGGGTGTCTAAATTCATCTTCACTAATTTCAATTCTCCCAATACTTTCTCCTTGTGTGTGATTTCCATTGAAGGAGCAGATAAACTCAAGACCTTCATCATCACTGGAATTAATACTCTCTCTAGCCCCATCTCCTTCCTCTTCCTCTTCATCATCATCATCATCATCATCATCATCATCATCATCATCTTCATCTAGTTTATCAACACTACCAAAACTGAAGTTCTGAACTATATGCCGATCATCACCATTGGAACTTGCAGTAATACACAATTCCCCTGGAAACCCAGAACCCATTTTCCCTAAACTATCATTGATATCTGCAGTGTCACATTTACCCTCCTCACCTTGTTCCCCAGAACTAGAGGTTGAATATGATGAACAACAATACACACTTAAAACACCAGTATAGGAAAAAGGGTTATCATAGAAATGGCTCAAGAGTCGTCTATATTGTAAACCCTTTGTCAGTGGATTGAACCTCAGTGCCATAAGGCGTAGGGAAGCAATGTTTTTTGTATTAGATCATTGTACAACAACAAAAACTATATTATTGCAACTAATTAGGTACAAAAAGGTTGTACCTTTGATGCATTCCCAGTGAAGAGAAGATAAATGAATTCCCTTTCAGAATCGCTGATCGTTCTGGTGCCGCCGCTGACGGTGGCTATTTGCGTCGTTGGCAGCTGAGCAATGAAAGAGAACAAGAATGGTAATGGTGGGGCAGCCCAGCGCAAATGAATTTTGTGTGTGTTTTTTTCGACTTCCTTGTTTGGGCCACGACACCAATTTTGGGTTTCTGGGTTGGGTTTAGTTTTGTCATTTTCAAGTTATGGGTTTACAAGTTGAAAAGGGATGCAGGGGCGGGGACGAGTATTTTTATTTTTTTGGTAAATGAGCGATTATTTTGTCTACTAATAAAATTTTCACTAGCATTTTAATATTTCCAGTACAATAATTATTAAGTATCCGACTTTTATTGTTGTCAGAAATCAACTTGTCCTATGCTAAATTTGTCAGAGACAAACTTGGAGTTTTATCCTATTTTTATTTTTTTAATTAAGATATCAGGAGATATGGAGGAAAATTAAAATGAATGTACGACCTTATTAAAACATATAAAAGTTTATCACTAGACTACAGTTTCATTTGCCATTGTTTTTTTATTTTAGTTTATTTTTATTATGGGTTCACGCGTTTTTTAGCATAAGTTATTAGAATGTATGTGATGAATAAAAATTATTAAATACAAACTAAAATGCATGTTATTTTGAAACTATAAGATATTTACGATTATCATTTTTAGTATTTAAAAAAATAATAAGAATTTTTGTTCACATATGCTCGCAACAAAAGTTTCTTTATGTACTTTGTATTTCTTCATTTTTATTTTCTATTTCTTCAAATTTTCTCAAGTGTTTGTCTCTTCTTTTTTCTTGTCTTTTTTATTAGAGTTATGTTATCTATACTCATTGTATGTAGAATATCGCATTGACTCACACTCCATCTATTATTAGATAGGGTGTGAACTCTATTCAAACAGAGTCCGTATCTCATTCAATAGTAAATAAATTATGAATTGATATAATATTCTACATATAATGAATTGAAGTAATATTTTTCTTCCCATTATCCTTTTTTTTTTTAGCCTTTTTTTTCGTTTTGGACTAAAACCCCGACTTCTTCCTGCCTAATATTAGTAAGTTAGATAAGGACAAATTTAAGATTTTAATCTTATTGTTAACTCAATAGTCAATATTTGGCTTTGATAATTTGGGTATCATTATTTTATTATTAGAATTGTATAGATATTCTATTAAGATATATATATTTTTTTATCTTTGATTTTATTTTTTTGATAATCAACGGGGCTAAAAGCCCAACAAGACAAAGAAACTAGCACTTGTCAGACATATATAACAATAATAAAATATGTGTCTAATGAAAAACTCAACTTTTTATTATTAAAATAACATTTTTATTTTATTATTTATTACCATGCTTTGAAGTTTTGACAGCAAACACTACGAACCACGCACTTGTCACTTGGTTATTCGTGCTACGGCTTCATTTCACAGTCACTGAGATGACATATAGCACCAACATTTTATCTTTCTTTTCAACCATCGGAGAACGACTCTCTGAAATAATTCCAAGAAAAATTATATTTATTCATAGCTTTTGAAAAATTTATTTTATTTAATAAATTTACTCAAAATTAATTAAACTGCAACTTTGTTAACAGAAATAATTATATTTTATGTTCTACATCAAATTCATATTATAAAATCAATACACAAGTCTCAAAAGATTAAAGTATATAAACTTTTTAAAGGATCACGTATAAATATATATTCTTAAAAATTATTTTATTAATGATATAATCGTTTGAAATTAAAGTGATAGTTCTGGCTTCAACATTTTATTAATTATATCACCGTTCTTTATTGTTTGCGGTTGAGATCATGCTGAAAGAAAACTTTCGTTTCATTGCCGAGCCGAAACATACTCAAGTGAACTCTTTAAAAGGATTTTTAACTAACTTTTTATGAATCCCTTTCTCAAAAAGTTTAAGTGCAGAGGCAAACCGCACACAAATAGATTTTATATTTAATACGTTATTTTATGAGAATATCTCTTTTAAATATGAAGTATGAATATTTTATTATAATAGTAGAAGTTGTAGATGATAGGTAAATAGACCTGAATTATTTTTTTATTTCTAACAAAGTTATTGACTATTGTCGTTAACGTACAGATAATATATTCCATCGTCAGTATTTCTCAACCAAGCAAGGTTGCGTTTCCAACATTACTCTTTTTGGCCTGCGTTTCCAACAATTTTGTCACAATCGTATGTCAGCCATGACATCTGACCCCGTAAATAATTATCCGGATGTTATTGGCTAAGACAGGGCGAAAGTTTTGATTTAGATCCACTCATATCTATACAGTTACATCAAGATATAATTATTTAATATTTAATTATATAAAATATTTTATATTGATAACTTACCATTGAAATTGTTCTCTTTGCTTAACGGGTTACATTGATTTGTTAGCTTGCATCAGGCTTAAATTTTCATTATAATCGAAATTAGTCTTTGAATTTTTTTTTAATTGTTCAGATATCTATCGAAGACAATAGTAATCAGTTCCTTCGAGGTGAAAGCTTCTCTAAGAGAATAAATCTCTAATTACAAGATCCTCTCTATACACATTTGTTAGATTTAAACCTCTAACTAAATATTTGAGGAACTCAGTTTATTTTCAACTGAACTAGACCTTATGATTTCCTTTAAAAGTTATAAAGCTATTACTTTTTTCATTCTATAATAAATATATATTTTGCTTTTGAACGTAAATAAAGAAAATAATTGACTAAGTATAAATATTAAAAAATAAATATATTTTATAAAATTATCATTATTACTTACTCATTCCTTTTACCTTAATACTTTCTCTTATATTTAATCACTCTACTTGATTTTTCTATTGCACATATTTGATAAGGGTATAAAAAGGAGAAAGTAATTAATGTTCTCTACAATTTTTAAAAAGAAAGATAATTGTAAAAGAATAAAACTTAAAAATAGACAATTTAAAAAATGAAATGAAGTATACGTTAATAAATTAAATAATTATTAATGTAACCCACATGCTAAAAGTGGCAACATAAGATATAAGCATATGCATGTTTGGTTATTATTTTATATATTTTCTACAATTATAATTTTATTAAAAAAAATATTGAAGACACAATATAATCCTGCTTTTAGTTTTCCTTTTCAATTTCACTTTTTCCTGTTATAAAATTCTAGAAAAAAAATAGAAAATAGAAAATGAAAATTCAAATCAGCCTCAAAAAGTTTTGAACAAGACAAAAAGTCGTAGTGTCGCGTGAGATTTATTCATTTAATTATTAACGATGACTATCCTTTTGAAAGAGAGACATTTTGATCATAACAAGAACCAAGAAGCTCCACCCCGCAGGGTCCTTGCTTGTTACAAATAAATGCCCACAGAGAAAAGAGAGAGGCCATTGAAAATGGCAAGATTTAGTTCTAGTATTTATAGTACTAAATCTGATTATTTCATTTGCCATCGGATCCTACTTCCCCTTCTTTTATTATCACAGACTTGTTTTCAACTTACAACGTGTGGCAGCATAGTAAAGTTCCTACCTGGATTCCACGGACCACTTCCTTTTGTGCTTGAAACCGGGTCAGTTACAATTACACATTTACACTTATTAGCTAGGCCATGGCTATATGTGCTTGGCTTTGTGATTTATTGGAATCAAATCGCTTGCTTGAATTGTATGTCTGTGTGTGTGTTGATCAGGTACGTGGGAGTGGGTGAAAATGATGATGTACAAGCTTTCTACTACTTCATTGAGTCGGAGAACAATCCAAAGGAGGATCCTCTCATGCTCTGGCTAACCGGTGGTCCTGGGTGCTCTGCTTTGTCTGGCCTTGTCTTTGAAATAGGTAATGGCAACACTAAATGCCTTGCTTTCCATGTTTTTCTCTTTTTCTTTCTATTTACAAAAGTATCATTTTTTTAATCATATATCGGTGGTTCACAATATCTCATTCTTCCAACACATCTAAAAATGATAATATGATTGGATGTAAAAATAATACTACTCTTTCTACCTTTCTATTTATGCACAGCTAAAGAATTCTCTCATATTGAAATTGGTCATATGTGATTTTTAACTATAAATTTAAATTGTGGAACGACCCAACCATTACATGTGACACAAGAAAATAAACTATAAAAAAATCACATGTGATAAAATTATGTGAAATTTTAATATAAGAGAATACATTTCCATAATTTCACTGTACTAGTCAAGAGTATGGTGAATCTATAAGCTTATTTTGGATGCAATGAAAAGTTTTCTGAGATGCTTTTTGAAAAGAAAAAAAAAGAAAAAAATTATTTTTTAAAACAAAGTTGATGCTAACCATGGAGCTAGTGAGGTGTGAATAACTAACAAGGAACGAACGAATGGGCCGATTTCGCCCCGTCATGTATCAAAAAAAAAAAGAAAAGAAAGGAACGAACGAATAGTTATTAATAAGCTATTTTATTGATAGGTCTATCAGTGCATGTATATCCGCTATTTTGGACTCCCCAACCCTAGCAATCTAAAGTCTAAACTGTTCAAAAGCATATGAAAAAGATCGAATTTTATGTGTCATTAAATGGCTGGCACAAAAATGAGTGAGAAAAGGTGATTAAACGTACAAGCGATCCTCTAACTTTTCAAGTCATTGTTGTTAATTACTTTCCCTTTTTGTGCTCTCCAACATCCACCGATGTTTAAATTCAAACCAACAAAGATGTGTTTCCACTTTTAGTCACCAAATTTAATTCGTATAAAAGCATAGGGAAAAGGGGACTTCGGTTGTGTTATTCTTATCATTCAAATACATAGGGAAGATTCAAATACGTAGGGAAGGGGACTTCGGTCCATTCATTTTGGAATTACAATAGTATTTATGGCGACTATTATCACTTTTACTTGTATTAATTATTTTTTAATTTTACTAAATTATTTTTCTTTTATTTTAACCAAAATCATACCTAACATAAGATAATTCATAATATTATCAAAATTTATTATTATGAATTTAATTAAAAATTAGTTTAACTACATAAAAATATTTATTATTTACCTTATTTTAGATATTCACACAGATATTATAAGTATTAATAATTTATTTATTATGATGATTTAATTCAAATATTAAATTGCTTTAAATTTTGAATAAAAAAATCTAAATAATATAATATTGAATATTTTTAAGAAAATAATAAATAAAAATGATTGATAACAAAGATATGATAATAAATTATGGTATATAATTACTTAGGGTTTATATAATTACTTATGGTATATAATTACTTACATAGTTTGTAACGGCCGGCGTTTATATAAATAAAAAACCAGTAAATAAATAAAATGATACCATAGTTTATTTCTATTGGATTGACAATTGATTTTTATTATATTTTTTATTTATTCATATTATTAAAAATTGAGGTAATTTTATAAGTTAAATTAATTATTTATTTGCATCAAAAAAGAATTTAAAAGGGTTAATTTTTTCCGAAACATGAATAATATAAAGGCTATATTGTTTGTTTTCTATTAGATGACATATATATATAATTTACATTTCTAAAATAAATTTCAAAGTAAAAATTTAAAAAACTAGAGAAAGACAAGTGTGTGTGTGTGTCTTTAAGCCATTAAAAGTAAGCGATTGTTAAAAGAAATCTTAATATAATAAGTTTATTTAATATTTTCAAATTATATAAACATTGAAAGTTAAAATTAAATAATAGCATGTGCATTGTATAGTTTGATTCAGTATTTATCTTTTGAGTTATATTATTTGTACTCATCATATATGGGATATCATACCGACACATATTTCATCCATTATTAGATGAGATGTGGACCCTATTCAAGGAGATTCACATCCAATCCAATGGTAGATGAGATGTAAGTCAGCGCAGCATCCTATGTATAGTGAGTATAAATAACATTTTTTTATCACTCATTATTCATTATTTTTCTTTTTCCTAAAATATTTAGGTAATTATTACCTTAATAAAGTTTTAAAGGAAATAATTCAATATATTAAATATTGATTATTACATCAAATAAGTTAATGTAAAATATTTGCGGCTAAACTAATGAAAATAATATTAAATATTTTCATAATTATATTATTTTTAATTAAATTAACAACAATAAATTTTGATATCATTACAATGACTAATAAACAATAAATATCAATTATGTATTAGTTTTATTTGATTATTTTCTTTAGATAATGTGAGGGGACAAAAATGCCAAATTAGATCGAGGGTTGCGCTTATATTTTATGGTATAAATGTATTTGTTATGCCATGGTAGTAATAATTAGAATTAGACATTATATTATAATCATTGTATATATTAGTTTTATTTGATTAAAATAAAATGGGTAATCAAGGGAAACTAAATACCAATTAATGAAAGTGAGAGTGACAATAGACATTTAGGAGTGACAATAGCCACCCTTAGGTCATGATGCTTGAAAGCTTTTGCTTTGTTGAGCATTCTTATATACGTTGGAGGAAATATAACAATATAGAGAAAATAACTGAAAACTTTGATGTTAATTTTATGAGAAGTGTTACTTGAACATTAAAAAATCGGTGTTTATTGGGATACCTACCTTTGGAAGTGCTAATAACATTTCTGTAACTTTATGTGGACGGACGTCTTAGGTCCACTTGCATTTAAAAAGGAGGAATACAAAGGAAGCCTGCCTCATTTGGTCTTGAAGCCAAACTCATGGACAAATGTGAGAACACATATGTCTAGTACATCATACAATCTCAATTTTCTTAGGCTGATATAAATATGTTGAATTTATTTATTTAGTCAAATACCTTCAGATATTTCATCATTAATGTAACAATCCTGCTATGCTTATTCACTGGCATTTATCTCAAACTTATGTTTTTGGTAGGCAAGCAGCATTATATTCGTAGACTTGCCAGTTTCCACAGGCTTCTCTTATGCCAGAACAGAATCTGCTGCTCAACGAAGCGACTGGTTACTAGTTCACCAGGCCCATCAATTTCTTAGGAAGGTACTAGGCCAAATGTTATGGTTTATTCCCTGTTTTTAGCTTTGTTGGGAGTTGATAGCAATCACTTAATTTTTTACAATCAAGCTTGAATATTTGTAGTGGCTCATTGATCATCCGGAATTTCTCTCAAACGAAGTATACATTGGTGGTGATTCATACTCTGGCATTCCTGTCCCAGTAATTGTTCAAGAAATTTCACAAGGTATAAAACTCATATATGCATGGCTCATTATATATGTATGGCAAAATTGGAAGTTTGGAACTATAAACATATGTAGACGTTAACTAATGATGATTGACTGTTTTTGGCGACTGATATGTACAAAATAGTAATCCCCAGCACCAGCAGTGCCATTTTGTTACTATAGGTTGCAATAAGAATGTTTATTGTTTAGTTACAACATAAATTCCCTTGCTTGCAGGAAATGAAGAAGGGGTTCAGCCATGGATAAATCTCCAGGTTTGCATTTTAATTTATCTTTGTTATGCTGGGAACTTTCTTTTTTTTTTTTTTTTTAACTGGTGTGGGACAGTTGAAGGAGGAATTGTAGGTAATAATGTGAAAAAAATGCAACGATGCAATTGAACAATCTTAAACTATGTACTTATGTTTGTTTTGTACAATGACACCATGAAATTTTGAACCTACTCAGACCACCCACTACTCATCCATTCTCAGCAGCCAAGTATACTTTATGTATGTGAAACATAGAATGGTTGATTAATTCGATCAAACAGACCGTGATATGAGACAAAACAGTTCAAAACTTAGATTGTTTGACACCTTGATTTAAAATGTGATTTTTAACGGTTGAGACTTGAGAGTAATATGCTTGAGGAGTATATCAATAGCCAAAGATGGATATTGATACCAAATAAGAGGTTGTATATAGTTTCTTCTATGACAAAATTCAAGATTGGCTATGAAATATTCTTTTATTTAGGGGTACCTGCTGGGCAATGCTGTAACAAGTGGAAGGGAAAGAAATTATGCAATCCCCTTTGCTCATGGAATGGGACTTATTTCAGATGAACTATACGAGGTAGTTAAAATTTAATTTATCAGTATCTATTCTTGAAAATTATATTAGAAAAAACAGAAGTCAGATGCTAACAGATCCGTATTATTTTCATCTAATGAACAGTCACTGCAAAAAAATTGTAAAGGAGAGTATATAAATGTAGACCCAAGAAATGTGTTGTGTTCAAGAGACATTGAATCCTACAATGAGGTATGTATCCATTATTATTTTGGTGTCCTATATATCCTTGTTATTCAAGTTTTGTGAATAGAATTCTTAGCCATAAACACACTACCACAGGTTAAACCATTCTTTCATTTTTTGCAGGCTAAATCAGGACTTAATACAGCGCAAATTTTGGAACCGTTATGCGAGTGGATCACTTCGCCTAAGCCAATGCAAGGTTCTTGGAGGAGATCTCTGTCTGAGAAATATCCCCGGAATTTCCTCGCTACTCATCTCAATCTCACATTGCCACCGCTGAGCTGTCGGGTAATTTTCGGGCCTTAAAGAATTTGAGATCTTTCCTTATTGCTTATTTTCCATATATTAGTGCAGTGATAATCTAGCTATAATTAGCTTGCACTTTGCTGCTTCATATACTTTTTTTAATATTAATTATAATATAACCTCTCTTAGTAGTATTTGAAGTTTGAATCTGAAACCTCCCAAATATTTGTGTAACCTGATGTTTATGTTTGTTTCCTTTTCACTATTAGAGTTATGCATACTACCTCTGCACTTATTGGGCCAATGATGATAATGTTCGCAATGCACTGCACATAAGAAAGGTATAGTTGATACACCTGGAGGTATATTCTTCTAGCATAGTTAGCAATGCAATTGCAAGTTTGCAACCCTAAACCATAAAGCTTTGCTGCATGTGTTGCAGGGAAGTATAGGGGAATGGCGACGGTGTACCTTTGATATACCTCACAAGACGGACATTCCTGAAAGCTATGAATATCATGTAAAGCTCAGTAGAAAAGGGTACCGTTCACTTATATACAGGTCAATGTTCTTCCTATCTGCTCAAATGTTGCATAAGATAACACACATATGAAGTTTTTGAATTTCATGTGGCAAATAAATTGTGTTCAATGCTAACAGTGGTGATCATGACTTGGGGGTTCCTTTCTTGGGGACTCAAGCGTGGATAAGATCCTTAAACTACTCCATTGTGGATGATTGGAGGCAATGGCATACAAATGGCCAAGTTGCAGGGTATATATTGTCCTAACTACATAGTTATATAGTTATTAGGCTTTATTTATTCAACAAGCTAATTAAATTATGTGCTTGATTTTTGTTTTTAATCCAAGTAGATACACAAGGACTTACTCCAATCGGATGACATTTGCAACCGTGAAGGCAAGCCTTTTGTTCCTTCTGTTGAACTTGTGATTCACACGTGGATGTATTTCACATGATATATGAATTGTTTCTTTTAAAGCTATCACAAGTATGCAATAAGATTATAAGAATGCAGTGTATAACAATCATTACATGCTTCTGTGTTCTGTTATATGGTGGATGTGATTAATTGCAGGGTGGAGGCCACACAGCTCCAGAGTACAAGCCTGAAGAATGCTTTGCCATGTTCAGTAGGTGGATATCTAGGAAGGCTTTGTAGTAGGAAAAATCAAATAAGATCATCAGCTAATTAGTGAGGCAGATTTCATTCAGTTGATAAATATATATGTGTATTACTTAGTCTTAATGTTGATATACTATAAATGCATATTGTCAATCTTATATTCCAAATTCTAAACCTTAAATTTAGTACAGTTGATGGAGGCATGAAAGTCATCATGCATACTCCACCTTTTTACTGTTTTGAGGCAATAATTGAGGAATTATATGCCAATCTCTGAAAAGTTCAATTCAAATACATAGGAATTGAAGGTGGCAAAATTCACCTTTTCTGTTTTTTCATATACTTGTTTATATTCTAATAAATAAGTTAAATTATCTAGATATAAACATATGGTTTTCCAATAAAGAAATAGGGGGAAAAGAACAGAGAAAGATTGTGATTCATGTCCCCAATAACTACGTTGACTCCACCGAAAGAAATATCGTCGGATTCTCCAAAATTCCAAACATATTATGAACCTCAAACGGTTTTTTATTAATGACCATACTTCACCGATTATTCTCACCATTTAAGCTAAAGCGAAAGGCAACTAGAAAGAGTTATTTGGATAAATAGCTTATTTAAGCTTTTACATATAAGGAATTTTTGAAAAGTAACTTATGGATAATTTTTTTTATATTCAAATACATAATAATAAAAATATTTTTTTTTAGTATTTTAAAAAGTATTTTTTAAGAAGTTAGATATTTTAACTTTTCAAAAAGTATTGAGAATAACTTTTAAAAAAGTAATAAGTTGTCTAACCAAATATGATAAAAAATAAAAATATAACTTTTGACTTTTAAAAAATTAAAAAAAATAGAAATTATATACTCCAAATGGACCTTAAGTAGTATTCTTTCTCATAAGTCATTGAAAAAAATCTTTGGATGGAAAGGTGCCACATCTCCACAGTGTTGCAGCTATAACTATAATAAAAATATTATTTCAATACCTAAAAATTCGAGCACTTATTTTATCACTGTTAAATACGATAATGACCCTAATTTTTTCCAGTTTTCCATTGAATCAACAACACGACAATCTGAATTCCCTTTCTGATATCGCTTTATGTTTCGGGAATAATCACCATTTAGCTTGCAGATTTCTCGAGTTTCTCTTTTGTGAGTCTTTTCGTAAGAAAAAACGAACACAAAAGATACGTGCAAGTTGAGGAAACTAAGTCGCCAACAAGACCTTTTTTTTTTTTCCTTTGGTTACAAGTCGCTAACACGACTTGTGCCATTGCAACCTATTCCATCAGTTGGAAATAACTACTCCGGTGGAAATAAACACTCAGTTTTAAATACAGACAATAACTAAGAAAATAATTGAGAATATTTCAATATTAATAAAATTTAGATAAATTTCATTATGTTATTCTTAATAGTAATTATCTATCTTCTTTAATTATTTCTTCTCTACTCTTCTACTAACTAGGTGTAATGATGATTAAAAATAATAATAAATATAATAAAAAATTTCTAAATAGATAATTATTCATTAAAAAAATTTTAAAATTGGATAGTTATTTTCAATCGAAGAAAATACCTTCTACGCAATCAAGTCAAAGATGACAAAGAGCACCCCCATTTTATGATTCAAAAAAAGATTTGTTAGACATTCAAAATCGATATCATTCTAGGATTTCATACGTGAAACTGACATATTGGTTTAAGAGCTAACAATAATAAATGTTTTTGGTATTTCTCATAACAAAGATTTTTCAAATCTTAGTTATGTAAATGCTAAATTAACACATTAATTTTATGAATAAGTAGTGTATGTTTAGTGATCGTAATTTAAACAAATGTGTGTTTTAGTTTGCAAATGTCAAATTGATAGATTAACTTAATGAATAGTGTATGTTTTTATTATTAATTGGCATCATGATGTCCAACACTTGAACTACGTTTAACTGAGGAGTAAAAATGTAAGAAAAAATTTTATGTATAATTTTACACTAAAATTTATCAATAAAAAAATTTCTCTTAATTTTATTCTCATACTGTATACACCCTTAAAGTGCATTTAATAGAGATAAAAATAAAGGAAAGATATATGAATATAATCCATAAAGAAATATTTTCGTCTTTTTTTTTAACTTTAATTGAAGCCGGAACTTATCTAAAATTGATCACTTAAAATGGTCGAGAGTGTCTAACTCAGTTTGTACGATTGACCTTTTACATTTCAAAATGATCAGTATATAAGAAAACACATAATCATTTTGTCATTTAATAATAGATATTTATTTATATTAATATTTTATTTATTATTATCTTTATTTCTTATTAATAATCACTTTCAAAAAATTATATAATTCCCAATATATATGGTCAATATATATAGTAATCAAATATCCAAATTTTTTAATATATTAAAATTATATGATTTTTCAAAAGCGTTTTTTAATAAAGAAGGAAGGGACTGTGAAGGATCCTTTGACAAAACTTTCGACAAAAATTTCAAATACCGAGGATTGAAGGAAAAGAAGAAACAAAATTCTTCTTGAATGCTGTAGCTCGTTTTACTACAATACCCTTCTGATTATAGCAAGAACTAAGAAGCTTCAAGCCTTCAATCAAAACAACATGCAAATGCTCAGAGAGAAAAGAGATAGACCATTAAAAATGGCAAGGCTTAGCTCAAGTTATAGTAATATTGATTTCACTTGTCATGGGTTGCTACTTCCCATTCTTTTACTATTATTATCATCTCAACTTGCAAACTGTGGCACCATAGTAAAGTTCCTTCCTGGGTTCCAAGGACCACTTCCTTTTGTGCTTGAAACTGGGTCAGTTACACTCAGATATGCTATGGCTATGTTTTTTTTTTTTTTCATCCTAGCTTATGGGGTTTGAATAATTTACTTTAAGAACTTTGCAACTATGTGCTGATCAGCTATGTAGGAGTGGGTGAAAATGATGATGTACAAGCTTTCTACTATTTCATTGAGTCAGAGAACAATCCAAAGGAGGATCCTCTCTTGCTTTGGCTCACAGGAGGTCCTGGTTGCTCTGCTTTGTCTGGCCTTGTCTTTGAAATTGGTAATAGCATCATTGCCATCGAAATTTCATGCTGTTAGTCTTTTAGTAGTTTGTGTAAATTTTGGCATAATCCACAAGGAACAAAATAGTATGCAAATTTTAGCAAAATATATTGACTTTTTAAACACTTAGTTGAGAACGGATGTAATAAAAATTTACTGTATTTTGTGTATCGCAGGTCCACTTGCATTTAAAATTGAGGAATACGATGGGAGCCTGCCTAATTTGATATTAAGGCCCCACTCATGGACAAAGGTGGGGGAATAATCTACATTTTCTTGGCTAATATATATATATATATATGTATATATATATATTGGCACTAGTTTTATCCGTATCATCAATCCCTTTTAGATTTTATTTTTCGGTTATTAAATTTCTATTGCCTTGATGGTTATTTATTGCTAATCATCACAATTTTTTTGTGGCAGGTGAGTAGCATTATATTTGTAGATTTGCCTGTTGACACCGGCTTTGCATATGCCAGAACAGAATCTGCTTCTCAGCGAAGTGACTGGATGCTAGTTCACCAAACCCATCAATTTCTTAGGAAGGTATCCCCACAACTTTCTAGTGTTTTTACTGCACATTCACAACCACTTTGGTTATTGATAATTTTTGTTTTGCAGTTATATCAATCAGTCAATTAAAGTGTTATGATAATAATGTACAAATCTTTGCAGTGGCTGATTGATCATCCTGAATTTCTCTCAAATGAAGTTTACATTGCTGGCGATTCATACTCTGGTATTCCTGTTCCGGTAATTGCTCACGAAGTTTCACAAGGTACAAAGCTCATGCATGGAAAAACTGAAACTAAACATATGTAGAAGTTAATCCCCATTTGACTATTTGTGACAACTAACATGTACAGCATAGTATTCATGCTTCCAGGCTGTGCCGTTTTGTTACTCTAGATTACTATAAGTATGTTGACAGATTAATTATTTGGCAATCCCTTGTTTGCAGGAAATGAAGAAGGGATCGAACCATGGATAAATCTTCAGGTTTCATTTCATATATGATAATTCTCTTTTGTCTCCTTTTCAATGAATACATTCTTTTGGCTATAGCAATAATGTATGCGTGTGGAAACTGAAGGAGGAATCGTATGTTATGTGCTGTAATGAATGTGAAAAATGTAAAACTATCAAGTGTAGGAGAAAGAGAAAAGAATATAGAGCCTAGAATGTGATTGTGATGGCCAAAGATAAACATCGATACAGATGTGCATAAATGCAAAAGTAACTCCATTTAAATTGAATTAGCATCAACTTGAACTGTTTTCTGTTATAATCAAATAGATGCATTCAGTTTTGTAACTATTTAGATTTATAATGAGATGTTCTTTGCTTCAGGGATGCTTGCTGGGGAATCCTGCAACAACTCGAGCTGAAGGAAACTATAAGATCCCATTTGCTCACGGAATGGGACTTATTTCTGATGAACTATACCAGGTAATTTACTTAAGCCCTCAGAAGTTGTTTTTAAAAATTTATTGAAAAGCAAAATCCAACTGCTAACTGATCTCTATAATTTATGCAATGAAAAGTCACTGCAAAAAAATTGTAGAGGAGAATATATAAATGTAGACAGCAGAAGTTTGTCGTGTTCAAGAGACCTCAAGTCCTATAAAGAGGTATGAAACCCTCATTTTTTATTGCCCCGTTTTATCTTTGTTCTTAAATTATCACAAGTCCAACTTCTAATCTGAAACTATCCTTCCATTTCTGCAGATCACATCAGGAATTAATACAGCCCATATTTTGGAACCAAAATGTGAAATGGGTTCACGTAAGCCATTGGAAGTTTCTTGGAGGAGATCCCTAACTGAGAACTATCCCTGGAAGCTCAACAATACTCAACTCAAATTGCCGCCCACAAGCTGTCGGGTAATCTTCATGCCTTGTTGAGCGAAAGGAATGGAAATCACCTATCTCCAAATTATATCTTTTTTTATATCCCACCAATTAGCTATTATCACATGGAATATGAACATTTACTAGCATTCAAAATTTTAAATTAACTATTAAATATAGATTACTCATCTTTCACATGATAATAAATGATTGACAAGATAAGAAAGGGTAAATAATTTGGGGACATGTAATTTCCATCCGAATCAAAGATGTTTCCTTAATGCTTCTTTTTTACATATATTTCTGCTTTGATCATAAAGATTTACCATACAATGCCTGCTGCTTAGCTCTTTATCTTAGTGGGATTTGAAGCTAAAACCTCTAAAATATATTCTTTTTGTTGTTTCCTTAGACTTACGGAGGCTTCCTCAGCAGTTTTTGGGCCAATGATGACAGTGTTCGCAATGCGCTGAACATACGAAAGGTATAAATAGACGCACGTGAAAGTAATGTCCTCAGGTACAAAATTAGCAAAGATAATGTTATTTGAGCATCAAAAATAGACATCAAGAATGGACACTATATTATAGATAGACGCAGAAAACCTTGTGGGTGGGATCAAAGCTTTGCGTCTCTTTCTATAGTGTTCACTCTTGGTGTGAAACTTTCGATGTGCAAACAGCATTATCTATTAGCAAAACAGCGATAACATGGAAAAACTTCTCTGCATGTGCTGCAGGGAACTAAAGGGAAATGGGAACGCTGTACCTTCGATATACCTAACAAGGAGGATATCCCAAGCAGCTTTCCATATCATGTAAATCTCAGCAGGAAAGGCTATCGGTCACTGATATACAGGTCGATAATCTCTCTATGCTCAAATTATTGCGTGAGATAACACACGTACTAGTTTTGAGTTTCTAACTGAAAAGTGAAATTATATACTGCTAACAGCGGCGATCATGACATGATTATTCCTTTCTTGTCGACCCAAGCGTGGATAAGATCTTTGAACTACTCCATTGTGGATGATTGGAGGCAGTGGCATACAAATGGGCAAGTTGCAGGGTATTCCCTTAACTACATAGCTATATAACTAGGTTGGATTTAAGGGAAAAGTTAAGATGTGCAGTTAATTTTGTTTTCTCTCAAGCAGATACACAAGGACTTACTCCAATCGTATGACATTTGCAACTGTCAAGGCAAGCATCCTTTACCCCTTGCTGCACTTGTCGTGTGTCACACATAGATTTGTCATAATGAGGATATCAAAGATGGGTGAACCGAATTAACTGGAGTTTTGGACCTTAGATTTATTGGATCTTAATAAAATTTCATGTTTGGGACTTCAACACTTATCTTTGATATACTCAGCTTACCTAAAATTGTTGAAAATAAGGCTGAAACTATTAATACTTGCATTTCGAAACTATATCATGTTCAATCTGGTATATGAATATCATCTCAAGTTTCTTTGAATCATCTTATTTTGATGGATCTGCTTACAGGGTGGAGGTCACACAGCTCCAGAGTACAAGCCTGAAGAATGTTTTGCCATGCTCAGCAGGTGGATATCTAGGAGGGCATTGTAGGAATAACCAATTAAGGTCAAGTGCTGAGGTGCCAGGACTAATTGCTACCAGTTCTCCATAGCTGCCTATGTCACTGAACAGATTTCATCGAATATGTGAAGGCAAATAAAATTGTTTAAACTAAACTTCATAATATCAATAAAGTACATAAAGGAGAATCCGAAAATGTTATACAAACTAGAAACATATGTACACTACTATTTATGCTCAATTTCCTCGGTCAAAATGCAGCATTTCATGTATACTGTAGTACCTGATTTAAGTTGAGAAACCAGATTAATGGTTCCCAATAAACCTCCCTGTAGTGCCTAAATTTTGTTCTTTTTCTTTTCTTTTTCATTTTTTTTTCAAGAGTGACATAATATTGCTGGAAAAAAAGATGATGATGTCCATGTTATGATAAACTGGAGTCTTAGCCAATACACCAGACAATAAATTCTGTGTGCTGGGCATTCCAGACTTTGCCATCTAATCAATTTTCACTAGCACTGTGAGTAGCAGCCACGTAGCATAATAGCAGCTTCGACAGATGCATTCTCAATGAGCCGCAAAAGGAAGTGGGGAAAAGGCCATTTGATAATTTATATTTATAGAATTGATTTTAAAATAAAATAATTTATATTTGATAATTTTTCTAAAGTTGATTTTGATCGAAAATAAGAAATTTTTGCTTTTCCAAAATCAATCCTAAAGACTATAATTGAAATTGAAGCTTCATAACCAAACAAAATATAAAATTACCCAAATTAATATCGGGAGGTTAGAATTAATTCCGACTCTCCCTGACCTAAAACCAAACATGCCGAAAGAAAGTGATAAGAAGATAAATAAGCATTTCACTGTGGCAAACAATCAAACATGTTGCTAGCATGCAATGAAAAAGCAACCACAATGGAAGCAACTATCACCATGCGTCCATTCCACAGTCTAGATCTCTCTACTTAGCTTTACACTACATACATGTAAAGGGAAAGAAAAGGTTCCGTCTGCTATACACCCGCTGAAGTCAGGCGTACCACACACTAGATAATCGATAGGCCATGATGTGAGGATCTGAGGGTGTATTGATATACTAATTCTGTGAAGGGGGCGTTTGTTTTGAATATTAAAAATGTTATTTTACAGTTCAAATTTTTTATGCACGTATAACTACTCGTTTTATCGTTTGAAAAAAAAATTGAAAATAGATTTTCCTTTTTTTTAAGATTCTAATTATTTTTAAAAATTTATCTAAGTATGTGTAGTTTATCAGTTTTTCTAATAAAAAAGTAATTTTTTAGCGAAAAATTTTAAAGAAAAACAAAAACTGAAATAAAAAGCGCCATAAGTCGCAGCCATAATTTAAGAATTTGAATATTATATAACATGGGACCGCTTAAGAATTAAAGCAACAGGAAAAGATAAGAAAAAATCGAAAATAAAATTCCTTTGGAATCTCCATTAAGCTTATTAACATTTTTCTAATAGTTCGTAAATAATGTTTAATTATAAATTTATTATTTTGTAATATATTTTTTATTATTTTATTTTTTAAAAAGATAAAATTTAATATTAATAATTAAAAAGATGTAAACATTATTAAAAATGAAATATAAAAAATTACTTATTTTTTGGTGCATTAATAATTATTTAATTTATGTGTAACACCATGTGTACACGTGACAGTGGACAAGTTCCGTATGGCCTTAATGTCTCTCGAGACCCACCCATGTTGTCGGGTTCTAAGGGTTCACTAAGTCTGAATCCTATACCTCCTTGAAGAGCTACATGTTAGAGTCACATTTTTTGGATCAAAAGTCTCAGTAATTGTTCCTTGAAGGAAAATAAGTTAAAGAGCGATTTTTAATAAATTTTATGAAACCTTTAAATATTTCATTTTTAGTCCATAAGTGCAGAAAATGTCAAAGATTTTCGGATTTGAACTAAAACCCAAAATTTGGATTTTCATTTTTGTGATATTTTATTTGAATCCAAATGGAGGTATTTCTTTATTTACATTTATGTTTTAAAGTTAATATTAACTTAAAATTAAGAAATGTAAATAAGTAAATATGTGAGTAGTTAGACAACCCAGATGTCAGGAGCACCCAGAGATGCTGACAGTAAGCTGCACTAGTTTTATTGTCACCGCTATAGTGGTCCAAGACTACTATAGCCGTCACAGTGTGTGAAATAAGGCAATTTTGGGGTCTGAAGACTGCTATAGCAGTCCAGGTCATAAATGTGTCTGAGGGGGGAGCACAAGCGCGCTTGACTGCTATAGCGATCATAGATCACTATAGCGGCGTCAGTGGGGCAAATACAGTGTCAAACGATGTCATTTTACTTAAGTGATCCTCTACCCCCTTTATATGCCCCAAAACTCGGGTTTCACTCCCCATTTCCGAACCCTTACACCAAAACATCATCTCATCTCCTTCTTCCTCCATTCCACTCTTATCCTACATAAAACCTTCTTCCTCCAAGCTTCAAGTAAGTTAGGTGTTGAGTTATGCTTCCTTTTTCTCATCTCTTTCACGTTCTAGTGTATGGGTTTGATGTTTTCTTATTGTTGTCAAGTGGGGGTGCTTCCCCAACGTTGTTAGGGTTATAATAGAGTTAACTATCTAGAGGTTATTAGAAATTAATTTAGAGTTATGGTTACGCTATGACAGTTGTTGGTGTCATTTCAAGCTCTCCAAGTCAAGTTAGTGGTACCCATATACTCCCAGCTCCTAACGGTCAGTGGTTTCAAACTCATGACCTTATTTTAGCTATTATGATTATGTTTGATACATGATAATTGTAAAATATGAAATTTGAGATGAGAAAAAGTATATAATATGATTTTACATGATTATATTAAGCTAGAAAAATTATGTTTTTATGATGATAGCATGAAAGAATAAGTTTTACAAAACTATGAGACCATGATTGTTGTGTTGTGTATGATTGTTGGAAGAATATTTAATTTTATCTAGTTGCTATTTTGACAAATATGTTTTAAGAGTTATGATATTATTACATATATACTCCAAACTTTGGATTTTAGAAGGCTTTTAGAATATTAAGTTGAGCTATGTTGAATAGAGCATGATTAGTTTTATGAAGAAATATGCTATTATGGTTTTGGAGTTTCCGTGATTCAGAACTCAAGTGTTTTAAGCTATAATTTTAGATTTATCCAGTATATGAAAAAGATATGATAGTTTAAGATTTGAATTTAGAATTTCAGTTTTATAGTACCAAGAGGTACAAAATTCAGTATGATTCTTATCAACTGCCAGATACATATTCTGTGGGCTTGAGATCGAGTTGCCTACAAATGGATGATCCCTTGGGAACAATTCTCATAGCCACAATTATGATAAAGTTAGATTGTTAGAGTTATATGAATCCAGAACTCCCAGTGTACTAAAAATCTAGGGGATCTGTTCGCCAGGGACAGAGTACCCATTTTTCAATTGTGGGTTTTTGTCAAACTAGTTTAGACGATAGAGATCAGGAAATAGACAGTTAGTTAACGACTATATGAGATCATTAACCTTGGTATCAAGTTGTCCGTTAGAGGACAATATCGCCCCACAATAGATACAGAAAATGGGACCTAGTTAGGTTCTTATAGCTTGTCCACCAGAGACTATTTGACTTTACAACTTCGATTTTTATTTATGTATTTATTCAGCTCAGCAAATACTGTTTTCCTAGGCTCTGCCATAGTTTAGTTAAAATGACTTCATATTGCTTGTGAGTTTACAATTGTTTGTTCATGAATTTATGAGATGAGAAATGTTTTCTTATATATATATATATATATATTTAAATATCAAATGATTATAATTGTTACATGCATGTATTATATGTATGTTCCTTAGTTGTCCCATGTGGGTGATGGGTGAGAGTTCACTCACTGAGTCCGTTATATAAGTTTAAACTAAGGCTTAGTATAAGTTTATGTTAGTTTTAGAGGGCTCCAGTAGATGTGCAGACAGGATCCAAGCCATGCATTATTTTCAGATGTTGTATATTATTTCAATATTTGAAATAATTATGTATATATTTTTAGTTTACAAGCATAGATTTAAAATGATAAAATTGACTTGAGTTTATGTAACAAGCCATAGATGTACTTATGTATCAATTTCCAAGTATTAAGTTGATTTTCAGATTTAAAATTTAGATCAAGTGATGAAACAGTTTATGTTTTCATGATTTACATGTTTAATGGAAATGTTATATAGTTTTTCTATATTACGGTATTTCAGTCTTTTGAAACTGGATATCAGATTTAAAATAAATATTTGGATAACAATTAAAGGAATATTTTCAGAATATAAATTAAGTATAATATTATTATTTTATACATTCAAGGACACGTCACCCAGTAAACTTACGTAGGGATAAAATTCTTCACGTGCTGGTCACGTTTTCCAAATTGAGTCATGATATTATGATAAGGTTTTATGACATCTCATGATCCATATAGTCAACCCCACTTATGCAAAAAAAACTTAGTTATTGTTGAAGAATTATTTAATTTAATGGATTCATGATTATACTTACATAATTTTATATTTATATTTGTATTATTTAATTGTAGTTAATTTATATATATATATGTATATATTTATACTTTAATTATAATATATTATTGATGTAAAATATTTAGCACAATTAGTTAAGTTTATATTATTATAAGTATAAATTTATATTTTCTATTATGTGTAAATACTATAATTAACTAAACTCTCAATTGTTTTTAGTTTCAAAATTTGATCACATGATTTTAAGTTCAGAGCGGTAGTTGAGTAATTTTCATTTGAAATGACAACTCTAAAATTTCAAGTTATGACATTGCAAATATCAAATTTTAAATTATATGTTATAGGAAATAGTTGGTTTTGTGTCTCATCAGTTAAAATATTTATTATTATTTAGTTTACATGATAAAATCCATTTAGTTATCATAAAATAGTTAATCCGTTAATACAATATAAAATAAATTATTAATTAATTGTTACCATATGAGTATTAAGTAGGATAGAAAAAACAACTACGTTGTTATTTAAATAAATGAGTAATTATTAATTAATGGCTCTTATATGAGCAGTGGTTAGATTCATAAAAGTAGTCTCAATATTAATTACAATCAATTATTAAATCATTTACAACAGAAATCAGCCCATAGCAGAATTTAATTAGAACGATTGGTGTGAATTTTAGAAAGTAGCAATAATATGATTATGCTAACACCTCATGTTAGATATTTTTGACAGCTTCCATGAAAATTATAGTTTTCAAAATACACATAGACAACCATAGTTGCGGTATGATTAAAAAATGGTTATGATTCTGAATTTATGAGCATCAAGACATGTTCTAGATATTATTTCAAGTATGAAAAATCATATTTTGTTAGAGGATATAGTTGTAATTAGAAACTAGTTAGAGTTTATTTAATTTATTATATATTAATTAGTAGTTTGTTATATTAGTTATTCTATATAACGATGCTAACATATTTTTATCATTAGTAAAACTTTCATTTTAACATTTTCTCAATTATTGTTCTCTTTTCTCTAATTACCATGAAATTCAACATGGTATTAGAGTTTTACCATCTACCATAAAGTATTCTCCAAAATGTTTCAGTTTTGAGTTCTGATTGAACTCAAGCTTTTCTTTCATTTTCTTGCCTTTTCTCCACAATTTTTTTTCATCCAAACACTTTCTTTTTTAGAAGTTCATCACACATTCTCTAATTTTTCTTCATCAATTACCGTTTTTGTTATCCTAAAACCTCTCATTCCACCAACTCCTAAATCCCTAAATTTAACCAAAAATCCCTAAACATTTTTAGATCTACTTTACTTCATCAATTACTGTCTTTGTTCCTTTTTTTGGATCTTTGTTTCTGGTTAGAAAATATAATTGTATTAGAAACTAGTTAGAGTTGATTTAATTTATTAGATATTAGTTAGTAGTTTATTATGCTTCTTATTATATATAAAGATACTTATACTTGTATTACCTCATGTTTTCATCATTAGTAAAACTTTTATTTTAATATTCTTTCAATTATTGCTCTCTCTTCTCTGATCACCATGAAATTTAACATGTTTTGTGAATTGTTATATTTCGAAACTTCATGGGAAAAACAAAAACTATGTTTTGACCAATTAAGTCAAGCATTTAGTAATGTTGGATTGAATAAATAGTTTTAATATAGAGATCAGAGAGAGATTGGACAATGAGTTAATAGTTGTCAAGATCGTTAACATTGATATCAAGTTATTTGCTAAAAAACAATCACACCCCTCATATTATAGATAAATGGACCTAGCTAGGTGTCTCATCAAACTCAATTAAGATATACGGGTCCAATTGGGAGTTCTTGATATGATAGACCACTAGAGCCTACGTTATATTTTCTGTCCCTCACTAATTTCCTCAAATTTTGATCATATAAATGTTTTAAAAAGTAAAATATATAATTATATGAATATGATTATTATTATAAAAATGTTTTTGTGAATGCTGCATTTATTATATTCATATACCTTCCTTTTTTGTCCCACATGAATCGTGAATGATTATCCATGTGTTGAGTTTGATGACTACCCCTTCTTCTTCCTTTTTAGATTGGGCAATAGACATCAATGTTGCTCTTCGTCCGATGGAGAGAGAGGAGAAAACAATTAGTGGGATTATTTGAAATACTCTTCTCCTTACTCAAAAAATCATGAAATAACGAGAGAAAACCATCAAAAGATAAAAAAAAATTATATTTTATTACACATTGAGGATATACGTATCATTTTACATTTATTATTTTTTTCTCTCAATTTCTCTCATATTTTCTCTTCATCTAAACAATTAAAGAGAAAATATTTTTCTTCTCATTTTCTCTTTTCTTCATTTTCTTTCTTGAACTAAAACTCTAAATTAGTCTCTCAGATTTATAGATAGGACAAACTAGTTCCTCACATTTAAAAAAACATAGAAGGTCCCTCACATTTTATGGAAGGGGACAAGTTAATCATTCCGTTATTTCGTTAACTTTTCGTTACACCCACTAACGAACTAGTTCACGTGTCACATGGAGATGGCATGGTAAGTTTCCAAGGTTCAAATGAGAAGTGGATTTGGGGTAAATTTTTTTGCATTTGTTAATGAAGAATGTGAAGAAGATGGTGGAAACAATGTAGTATAAGGGAGAAAGGAGGTTAATAGTGCACATTAGCTTCTTAATGTGACACGTGTACTAGTTCGTTAGTAGGTATGACGAAAAGTTAATAGAAGGACTAACTTGTCCCTTTATTTAAAATGTGTAGGGCCTCGTTGGATTTTTCTAAATATAAAAGACTAATTTACCCCTTTTTGTAAATCTAAGAAACTAATTTGAAATTTTAATCTTCTTTAGGGCCTGTTTGTTTTGCATTTTCCGTTTCGCTTAGGTTTTAGGTTTTGATTTTAGATTTGTAAAAAAAACTGAAAAATCGAAATCGCTTTTCGCTTTTTCTTTACAAATCAAAATCTGAAAACTAAAATCGAATCAAAAACGCAAAGAAATGCGCTCTTACATTTTCTTTCCTCCCATTTTCTCATCTCATCAAAACAAAATAATATTGGGACTGGCTGGCCACGCCACACTGTTTTGGCTAAAAGCCATCTCTTTGATGTTTCTCAGTATCACCTACTCCAAACACAGTAAGGATAGACAAAAAAAAAAAAAATCAGTCTGCACAGCTCCCCTATATTTAGGTGGATGGGGATCGTACGTCGGCCAAGGCCTTAGACCGGCCACGTCTCTGCAGATGAATCTCTCGGCTTCTCTTATTTCTACCACAGATCCACATCAAAGCACAAGGAGCCGGTAAGGAGAAAGAGATGAATATACTTTATTCTCAATTATTCTTAGTCCTTAAGTAAGTAGTCAAGTTAGTTACTCTTAACTCTAGCCGTGGTAACTCCACTCTAGCCATGGCAACCCCACGTGCCCCTCTATGTAATTGTATATAAAGCACTCTTCTATCAATAACAAAGCACCTGCCCCTCTATGTAATTGTATATAAAGCACTCTTCTATCAATAACAAAGCACCTTTTACATTGTTTCAGTCAGTGTGTAATGTGGTATCAGTTTGAATCCAATAAACTTCCGCCACACTCCTCTTCTTCCTCTGATCTCGACTCTTAATTTTTCCTTTCTCTCGGTTCTTGACTGGAGATGAGCTGATAGGCAATGAAGGCTAGTCATCTCCGATTGTCTTCCCAAATCTTAGCAAATGTTGCAGCACTTATCGGACGTTTTGTCCAGTTACTCTGACACAAGGCTTGAAAAGCCATCAAACAGATAAGCAAAACATCTCTTGACCAGAATCAAAATTGGCAAGTTAAATACAGAAGTTAACAAAACTATTTTTACTCATTTATATATATTACAGGAAGCTTTTGGTGAGGGAAGTATCGAAACATTTAGGCAGATACATCAAACCATGCTAACACAGTAAAATAACATTCCAAATAACATTATTAGCACCAATTATTTTTTTTTTATAGTGTTAAACTATAAAACAAAATCAGAAACAGAACAGTGAGCAGCAAAGAAAAGAGAGTGAGTGAGATTGACGAACTAAATTTTATTTTGAACCTTAATATGAAGCTTGAATAGAGCAGCTATGGAGGAGTCACAGTGAAGTCAGATGTGAAACTTTTCCAACGTGCTCTTTTGTGTCTCATGTCATAGTATGTAGCTGATGCGAAAATGCGATAATTAGAAAAATTAAATTTCAACGTAAATCGCTTATCTGCCTTCTTGGAATATCATTGATATTCAATATTTGATGTCATTTTCCTCTGTACCAAAACCAGCAGTTAAGAACGGCAAAACTCAATTACTGTCTACTTTCTTAGTAATTTCATATGAAGTCTTCAAAAAAAAAAAAAAACACGTCTTTTACTTCAAGACATTTTGGACTTAACAATTTTCGTATGTACAGTTTTTTTTCAAAAAAAGAAAAAATTGAAGTAGCATACCATAGCTGGAAAACGTGAAGAGGAGTGTCCAATCAGCGAAGGGTTAAGACATATTTCAGCCTAGAGTAAAATGTTGGCTGAAAATGAATAAACTTTACCCACAAAAAATTTTCAATTTTATTCAAGTAAATTTTGTTTGTTGGGTTTTGTGCTAAGCATGTACTTTTAAAAGATATTTTAAGGAACTACAAATATTGTAATTTGGCCTTATTTATTTTTTATTTTCACTGTATAATTATTTTCTTCTCATTGAATCCATCACAGATTAAGTTGGTCACTACATCCCAGAATTTGCCTTGATTTCAGGGCTGATTTTAATTTTTCAAAATCTTACAAAGAAAATAATAAAAATTTAAAATTTAAAAATAAAAACGGAAAACTCAGAGCAATCGAGCCTAAATTACCGTACATTTTCGCGGGGGGTGGGGAATCCGCCTATAAATACGCTCCTTCGAATCTTCGCTCCTCTCTCCACCTACCAAGCCCACAACAAAACACACGCGAGACTCCCTTCCCCTCTTTTCTTTTCTCTCTCAATTCAATTCCACGTTCTTTCTCTTTCTCTCTCTCTTTTTCAGTTATCTCGATCTGCCGTCACGTGATGGCTACTCCCAATTGCTCCGGCGGCGGAAACCACCGCGAAGCCTCCCCGTCGGAATCAGCATTGATCTTCATGGGGACAGGGTGCTCCAGCATGGTCCCCAACCTAATGTGCCTGATCCAGCCCTCAGATCCTCCCTGTCCCGTTTGTGTTCAGTCATTGTCCCTCCCTCCCCACCAAAACCCCAATTACAGGTTATCTTTCCTTCCCTTTCCTTTCTCTCTTCACATTTTGAGCCTTTTCCTGTTTGCTTTACCGTTTTCTTGGCGCGGTTTTGGTTATGGAAAAATGAAAATGAGCTATTATACGGTTTTGTAGATCTTGATCATTGTTTCTCTGTAGTAGATTTGATTTATTTATTTTTCTTTGACATGAATTTGACTGTTTTTTGTAATCTCTGATAAAACTTATTTCACAAGTAAGCTTAGCAGGAAATGGATTAGGAAAAGAAACGGCTTAAAGATGAGAGAGTATTTGAGCCATTGGGAAAAAAAAGGGGAGGAAAATAAAAGAAGCCGAAATTGAACCTGGCATTGCTATTATAATGATCGATACTTTTCTATTAGCCTAGGGATTTTGTGCTGGGACGTGTGGTAAAGAGTTGATATGTTAATTTTTTTTTTTGTCTTTTTTTTTTTTGGGCTTTTGCAGGTGTAACACATCCCTTCTAATTGATTATTGTGAAAGCAATGGTAATCACAACTACGTATTGATTGATGCTGGGAAGACATTTAGGGAGGCAGTACTTAGATGGTTTGTTACTCATCAGATACCGAGAATAGATTCTGTGAGTTACTCATCCTGCCAACTTTTTTAATATCCAAATTTGCTATCCATGGTTGTGTTAAAATTTCGGTCAGATTCAGTGTGAATCTAACCTTGTATGTGCTCGGCTGCCTTACATTTATTGAAGCCTAATTTAGAGATAGTTCCATGATATACAATATTTCGTGATATCAATGTGTATAACATTCTAGACTGCAATGTTTGAAGAGCCATGGAGTGTGGTAATTGTTATTGACCTTTGAATTCAAGAACACGGATTGGTTACAATGCTGCTTTTAGATTAGTTTTTCTTAATTACTTGGATTCATATTATTTCCTTGAAATTTTTATTTGACCTCAAATTCACAGTCTCTGAGAAGTTAATTCTTGCTTGGATTGCAGATTATTTTGACTCATGAACATGCTGATGCAGTACTTGGATTGGATGATATGCGAGCTGTGCAGCCTTTTAGTTCCACAAATGATATTGACCCCACCCCAATATATCTGAGTCAGCATTCAATGGATAGGTACCTTCAGTAACCATAACTTGTTATGTAATGTATTTATTGATGAGTTTAGCACTTCATCCCTGATTTAGTTTACACCACTAGGACCTCCCCTTTATTTTCAAAAACCTCTCTTAAGATTTAATAAGGCAGTACTTGGAAATTGTTTTTAATTACTTTGGAACTCCTATTATGTTCCCTTTCATTTGTTGGCTGTCTTCCCAGTGGTTGAATCCATGTTTTTAAACCTTTGTAACAGCATAGCAGAGAAGTTTCCTTATTTGGTTCAGAAAAAACTCAAGGAAGGACAAGAAGTACGAAGGGTAGCTCAGATGGCCTGGAATATTATTGGTGATGACATCAATCAACCCTTTTTTATATCAGGGTTGAAATTCACTCCTTTACCGGTAACTTGCCACAATCTTTTTCATTAGTGATAAGAATGAAAGAATACTTCTACTCCATCAAGACTCAACTATTTTGTTTGTGTGTGTAGGTTATGCATGGAGAGGATTACATCTGTTTGGGCTTTCTTTTTGGTGAGAAAAGTAGGGTGGCTTATATATCTGATGTTTCACGGATTCCTGCTAGTACAGAATATGGTGGGTTTTGAATTATCTTCAGTGCTATCTCATGAAGTTGGACTATCAATTACTTAGAGATAATTTATGTGCCTGTTTTGTCACTGCTGTAACCTCGGTGGGACTGTACCTTTTTAGATTGCAAAAACATCTTCAATTCTAAGTGCCTGTTTTCTCATTGCTGTAACCTTGGTGGGACTGTACCAAGATTGCAAAAACATATTCAATTCTAAAACACAAGCTTTCATATTTGAAGCATTAATACATCCTAAGAAACACCTGAGCTAGATTATGCTTTTTGACTACTAACATCTAGCAACAAATTTTCTTTTTACAGTCATTTCAAAAAGTGGAGCTGGACAGTTGGATCTTCTTATATTGGATTCTTTGTATAAGGTCAGTATTTTGATTTTCAATTGTTGTGGTATCAATATGACTATTTTGTATTGTTATATTGTGCTTCAAGTTGCATTATTAATTATTTGGAATTGGGATTAGTGCCTTCTCTGATACTTTTTGTTCTTTTGAGAATTTGCTCATACATGTTTCTCAATTCCACATTTTTGTTTTCTTGTATATTTACTTTCTCAGTCATAAATGTTTTTTCTGATGATATTCTGTGTTATTGCAGACTGGATCACACAATGTTCACCTTTGTTTTCCACAGGTTTGTTTTGCATTTTATAAAATAATGTTCACAGTTCATATTGTCCTGATCCTAATGGTGAAATGTTGTTATAACGTATTAGCTGATGTGATGTTATAGACTCTTGAAACCGTGAAGAGGTTATGTCCAAAGCAAACCCTATTGATTGGAATGACTCATGAGTTTGATCACCACAAGGACAACGAGCTTTTAACAGAATGGTCCAGAAGGTTCATCTTTTCCATTTTCAAAGAATTTGAATACTAAATGTTGCAAATACTTTAAAGTAATAATTACTCTGAGAATCTGATAGTAACAGGACCATGTGAATGCAGTTCAACTTATCAACTATATATCTTTGTACTCTATGGTTTGTTGTTTAGCAATTGATAGAGTTGATTATTCTTCTATTATTGTGCTCAGGGAAGGTATTCCAGTGCAGCTTGCTCACGATGGTTTGAGAGTCCCCATAAACTTATAAGGTAATGCTCATGGACTTGAATCTCCATATTTCTCTTCGAGAGCAGTACATACAGAACTAGGATATTAGTTATTCCAAATCATCAGTGGCATGCATCTGTGCCTGATGTCTGCTTGGGACGTATGTGCCTGCTGATCTCATTGCTGGAGTATTATTTTTCTCTCTTGTTTTCCCAACTTTTTTAAAATTATCCTTTATGATTGTGGAGTAAATGTCATTAAGTTGTGTTTGCTCAAGAAGACGGAGAGTGAGTAGGTAGAAAAATGGGTAGGAGGCAAAAATTGATTGGGATAGTAAGGAAATCGTCACTCTTGGTTGCTTGGCCAGTAGAAATTCGCTATAAGATCACTCCCACTCTATAGAAGTAGATAAATTTGTGAGGTAGACTGTGAATGATGGCATTCCATTTCCACCTGTCCTACATTTTGCTGTTCACAACAATAATGCAGTAATTTTGTTGTAAAAATTTTGCCTCCTCAAACAAGTAGGCCCTTATTTGGGCATTAGCTTTTCGACATTCAGGAACTGATAATGTATTAATATGACGAACAAACATGTAATGTGTTTTCTTATCCTCTTATATTCCTTTATCTTTAGCCACATTGACATTCAATGAATAGTAATGCTCTTAAATCTTTATGTATCCTATCATATTCTTGCAGGGGAAGCATGTGACAATATATACAGTATACTGTAGATCACAAATAGATTGGAGAACGCCTTGACATTTTTGAAGAATATCCTCAGTCTGTACTACTATCCGAGGAATCAACATTATTACAATGTATGGCATTTCCGAATTTGACAAGGATAACTTATTGTGATGGAAGTCCTCATTTTTTCTAATTAAACTCTTGAGAGCTGTATTAGTAGCAATTTTGTAATCGACTCGTTGATGCTGGAAAATAAATTAGATATCAATGATTTCAACAAGTTTCAAGAGCTTAGAAAATGCACTGTATCCTAAATTTCTTTTGCTATCACTTCGACGCAACCAATCTGCTGGCTGATGCATTCTTCTATCGCAAATAACACCTGATGTGCCCCTGGTGATTGTTAAATTAATAAATGGTCAACATAACATTTACATACGGGACCTTCTCGCATTACATTGTCATCTTGTTTACACACATAAGAAGTGATTGGACTTGAAGTGATATTTGCTATTTTAGATGGGCTACAAACAAGTATAGATTGTTGGAATATTGATTCAGTGATGAAGCCCACAGGCATGCACAGGTTCTTGTGTCTTACGGCAATCAAGCTTGGTATTGCATTGACTCAGACTGACAATGGCTTAACCTCCTCTTGCTGTTAGAATTCCAGCGGCTCTAGCACACATTCTCAGTGGTGAACCAATCTAGGCGAATTCGGGAAGTTCCCGTGTTGCAGTTCTTGATAAATTTGCGTATCAGATGAGAACAGCGCGATGAATTCTACAAGCAGCAGTGCAAGGGAAAGGAGCAAAACTTGCAATTTGACGGTGGTGATAAAATTTAAAGCATACAATGGCACAGGACCAATATTTACAGGTTTATACTTCACGTCAAGGATTTGCAAGGAAAGCTGTGTATTCTCCCTCACCGATCATGATATAGCATCTTTGAGGTTCAATGAAATTAAGGTAATTTATGAATGTTATAAATTTAAATAATACAAATGACGGATATTTACTTTTTCATGTATATTAGTTTTGTTTTAATTTTGATATGTTCACTGTGTAAAAAATATTGATTTAATTACAGTGTGTAAGCTCAGATATTCAATCATGTATTAATGCATAAGGTCATGATAGTTGACTTTTACACCTATTACTTAAAATTTTATTCAAGTGAAATATTTTGAATAAATGATGGTGTAAAATAGTTTTATACTATTAGTGGATTAAAATTAGACTTAAAACATTTATGTTGTCATCAAATCAGGTATTGTTATATAACAAAAATAACTGACTTTCATATCACTTATTTGAAAAATCATAAAAGTGATTATTTGATTAAATGATAATCTAAAAGAACTTTATAACGTAGATATATCAAAATTAAACTTATGATTTTATATATGTAATAAAAATGTACATTCTTAGCAATAACATTGATGACCGCCTACAAGAGCGGATAAATTACCGCAAGTGCACGGGTCGTTCAAGTAATATAATGTGAGTTAAGAGTATCGTCTCCACAGGGATTAGGAATAGATATGCTATCGATTTACTAAACTACCACGTTCAGGCCTAAGCAAAACAATTTAATGGAGTTAAGAAGAAATTCTAAAGAACAAGTAACTAGAAAACACTAATGCAAATTAAAGTTGAGAAACAACCAAGGTTAAAAGGCCTAGGGGACCTTTTTCACCCTCTACTTCACCTGGATGGGCAAATTACTTAAATGAACATTAAGGAATTGGTTTTGTTAACATGCCAATTATAGTTAAAAGCCTATGTCTAGGTCGATTAACCGTGTCTTTTTCACCTAAAACACTAAGTGTCCTTGTGAGTTAGTGTAAAATCAACCCATTAAGAACTAACATCAAACATCTACTATGCAAGGTCAATGGGTATGTTTCCATCCCATTGACTAATCCCCACACCTAAGCCAATTAAGTGTAAAAGAACAAGCATTACCCATATCAAAGTCCAATATCTCTATTCCTATGTCTAGTTCAAGAGAATCCCCCAAATCAACTTAGATGGTGGCCAAACATATAAGAGCATTAAGAATAGAAATGGGTAACCAAAACCAATATCATCAACATTCAAATAAGCAACATTACAAACATCCAAGATCCATAGAGGGATTCAAAGGATCCCCTAGCTACAAGTTTAGCTATCCATAACAATGAGCAAAACACAAACTAGTTCAAGAGGCATAATGAATATTAAAGACATAAAGAGAGAGGAAGAGATGAACAAAATGGGGCTTCAATCCCTCTCCTAGCCCTTGGTCTTCAATCTTTAATATGAATCCTTCTCTAGTATTGGCTCCTCCAAAACCTAGGGTTCCTCTCTCAGAATCAATAAAAGGCAAAGAAAAACAAACTCCCTATCGATCTTTGTCTTACGGGTAAATATTTACTAAAAATGGGCTCAGGCGTCAGGTTCTTGACCAAGACAAATTGTCGGGTCGCGACCTGACTTACAAAACTGATCCAATGCTTAGGCGCCCAGTAGGTTGCAACCCATCAAAATTCAAATCGCGACCCAACAGCAAAAACTTCAATTTAATGGCTTTTTCTTCTTGCTTTGCTTCCCTCCTCTTGGCTTCAACTTGAATTCTCTTCAAGCTCCAAAATTCTACAATTTTCCCTGTCAAAAATCATTCAACGAAAATTTACTTTGAATTATGCAATTCATTCCAATAGTCTTGATTTATGACATCAAATTTTTCAACAAAAGTTCTAAAACAAATATGAGCCAATTTTTCTTATTTTTAAGTGTTTCACTTGGAAAATGAAGGACAAGTCATGTAATTTTAATTCCAATCAGAGGCTAAATAACTCCATAAATAGGAGTTATCAAACATTTTAGAGTTAATGTTCATTTTAGCCCCTTATATTTCACTCGTGAGTCATTTTAGTCTTTGATTTTTAAATGAGTCAAATTAATGTCCGATATTACACAATGTAAGTGAAATTAGTCGCTGATTCCACTTTTGTTTAGCACTTTATCAATTAAATAATGATCCGTAATATTAAGTAATATCTTATCATACCATGTATCATCTGAAGTAGAATAGAGTTTGAAATAACTTATTTTGGTATCTAAAATTGCACATAATGAGTGATTTCATGATTAAGAATGAATATTTAAATGACTCATTTTGTATAATTTTAAACACAAAAATGAGTCATTTTACACTTAATTCTACTTCAAATAATATATGATATATTAAGGTATCACTTAAAATTACCTATCATCATTTAATTGATAGAATATTAAATAAGAGTGGGTTGAGGCACTACTATGACTCATATTTTGCAATGTCGGGATTAATTTGATTCATTTTAAAAGTTAGGGACTAAAATGAATCATAAGTAAAATGTGAGGGACTAAAATGAACATTAACTCAATATTTAAATTTTTGCTGCTTGATGATTAAAAAAAAATTAAAAGGAAAATCAAAGCCAGCTTTATTTCTGAAAAGAAAAATTAAAGTGTACAAATTTGTGAGAATAACAGTTTATCATTTTATAAAATTATTGTTATATACATGGAGAGATGCCAAATATCATTCCATAAACTTTGAAGTCTCAATCTCACCTTTTCACAATGGAATTGAGATTTGGAATGGGGTAGTTTTTTTTTTCCTAACAAAATATACCAATTTTTCATTTGGTATCAAACGTTAGATGAGAAAGCCTAAGCCTTGGGTTTAGAGTAGCAGACTCATCCACAAGAAAACTCTTTACAGTTGTTTGAAAATCCCTAGAATTCAATTCTTTGATTGAATTGAATTGAATTTCATATTTTGGAAGTAACTTAAATGAAAGAATTGAAATTTCATAGAAATTAAAATCCAACAAAACTAACGAATTGAAATCAGACTCAAATATATGTAATTTGGTGTAAGACTTTAATTCTAATAAATAAAAATATCAAAAGAATCTTACTTGAATATAATATTTTACTCCTAATATATTAATAAAAAATAAAATAATAAAAATAATTAAATTAATTTATTTTTAGATTTCTCAAAAATCAAGGAATTAAATGTAATTTTTTGATTTATTGACTTACTCCAAATATAAAAATTCAATTCAATTCCATCACATTAAAGTTTTTCAAACCCCAATAGATTCAAATTCTCAAAGAGCTTAACTCACTCTTGTTGGGCTAATCTATTGTGTCAAAAAATTAAAGAATATACCAATTTTTATTCTATGGAGCTGGAATCATCTTGCATTCTTGCATATCGAACATGATCACATCTTGTCCTGAGCAATGCGAAACAAATCATACATTGAACACTGCCGTAGTTTGCACGGCTAGAATTCATTTCATGGACTCCGATTCAAGTCGGTGAAATTTGGCTTGACCAGCTAAGCTTTAATTGGCTCTTTTGCATAAAGATTTAACCCAATCGAGGATGTCGATCATACACGTAACACGCTGAATGAGTCAAACTCTAAACAGTATATTTGATCAATCACATTAAAATATATAACACATTCTAATCCTAAGAAACTTTTTTATCAACATCCTAAGAAAAAGTTAATTTAATCAAATTATAAAATCCTCACTTCCAGAAACTTTAATATAAAAAAAATACATAACTATATCAACGAGAAATTTCTTGGATGGAACGATAGGTGTAAACATGTTGCACTGGTCAACGTCAATGCACGCGACGTGCCTTCTAGCTGCATTTCTGGGCCCTGATTATTATAATATAATACAAAACATTATTTTAACACCTAGGCGAATACCTCACTAGAACATCTTTTTATCATTATCCTAAGAAAAAGTTAATTTAATCAAATTATAAAATCCTCACTTCCAGAAACTTTAATATAAAAAAAATACATAACTATATCAACGAGAAATTTCTTGGATGGAACGATAGGTGTAAACATGTTGCACTGGTCAACGTCAATGCACGCGACGTGCCTTCTAGCTGCATTTCTGGGCCCTGATTATTATAATATAATACAAAACATTATTTTAACACCTAGGCGAATACCTCACTAGAACATCTTTTTATCATTATCGAATATAATAGTAATCTTATTATCCCATTATATTCAATTATATTAAATGTGAGTGTCACAATTTGGATGTTAAAGTAATACTATTTAATACTTATTTCATTTTAAATTAACTATAAAAAAATAAAGTACACAGATTAACAAAATATTAAATAAATATTAATAATAGCATAAAGTTATATAAATATACTGAATTATTCCTATTAAAAAATAAATATAATTGATACTCTATTGAAATGATAAATAAGCACTAAAAATAATATTAAAAAAATATAATTAATTTTCCCTTAAAATGATAAGTGTAGATTTAACTTGAAATATAAAATCCTACTGAGGATAACATTGTTGGGTTTTAATTTTTATATTTGTTATTAGTAGTCTACAAGAAACAACAGAAGACTGGGCAGAAGGAAACAAACAGTTGAATTCCTCATTTCCTCTACACCCAAAGTCAACATTTGGAACCATTCCAGAAAGCAACCTTCCTTTGCTTAGTATTCATGGAAGCTTCGAGTATGCTATATTGCTATACGTGTCTTGTGGGTTTGCTTCTTGTATTTGATGACTTAATCTCACATGCAAACAATAAATAGCACTAGTAAAGAGCTTGAAACTTGAAAGGAAGAGTAATTAAGAACACACACACAAACAAATAACTTGAAAGGATGGCATGTTCTGTGCCTTTTAGCAACAAGAATTTGGACGTGAGCTTCTTTGTTTTCAAACCAACCGTTGTGATCGTGGATGATGTTGTTCATGTGCTCAAACACTTCTCTTTAAGCACTGAGAGCCTTGGTTGTGTTCAAAGCTCTATATTTAGGAGCATCCATGGAAACATGGTTAGTTTTTGTTGCTTCATATTGCTATCAATTTCAAAGTTCATTATTGCTGATTTGGAAGTGCTCAATTTGTTTGAAACTGTGCTGATAAGTTTATGAAAACCCCATTTCTTCTCCTGCTTAATTGTAACTTGCATAGAGGGAAAGACTGCATTTTGTAGTGCCATTCTTATTTTCAGTTTTGTTTTCCACGTAGGTTTTGGACACCACAAGTTCATGTTCTTGAAGAGTTCAGCTTGGGGCTGTATTTCAATGAATGACAGCTTCAAGTGCCTTTGCTCAATGGTAGTCTACCATCTGTAATGGTTGAATCTGCCATCAATTCATAGATATATACAACTTAAAATCCTGTAATTGTGTTCAATTAACTAGTTTTTTTTTTTTTCCAGTCATGTGGCTTTTGATTAGTCTAATCAATTTTCCAAACTAAAAGCACAAAATTCTTCATTTCTACAATAACCTGACTGATTTTATTGATTTAAGTTTTTCCTTGGAGCCAACTTGATTCATTGGTTCAGTTCAGGAAAATCATTGCTGTCCTTGTTTTCAGCAAATGTGTCAGTTTCATTTCTTTTGTCCCACGACACAATAAATGTTTTTGTTCAATGTTAGTGCTAATTTTTTCACTGAGCATTTAATGCTCCCACCATTTTCACATAATACTGAATGTGTGTGTCCTGTTGATCAGATCATATGGTACGGAGGATGGCAGAAGCGGTCCAGCAAGGAAAAAGAACAGCTGATCTCAACCCTTGTAAGTTTGACCCTAGCTAATGACTGCTTCGACAAGATTGTGACTAGATATTTACTTAACATCATTAAGAACAAACTGAGATATTAAATTTTGAGTGAAGTTATTAGTACCTCAAAAGTGGACACCTAGAGAGACATAAAACCTTAGTATGCTCCATCACTACTACTGAATATTTTGTATTCCTCTACTCTTAATATTCATTTTTTCTGAAACTTTTATGTGAACTAAAATTAGTCACCTATCAAATTTTAAAAGAAGAATTTTCTGGTAGAGAAGTGAATGAAAGCAAAGGAGGATGAATCATCCTTTCCTAGTAGACATTCAGTACACTTGCTAACAAAACAACAAAAGGAAACAGAAGGGAAAACAAAGTGACAAACTTCAGCTCAAAAGAGCTCTCCAATCTCTCTCTATATCCAACAAAGAAACCCCTTCAACTCATGCATAAATGTAACAGAAAACGAGGAATAGAATAATAGAGTATCATATTCCAAATAAAGTTCAAGGTCTTGTGCTATGCACAAATGACATGCCAAGGTAAACTAAGCTCTTCATGGATATCATATTAAGGGTAGCTATTGACTAGACAGAACATCCAACAAGCAGACCAACTGTTTGTGTTTCAATGTTTCACACTTCTTGCTGGAGTACATATAATGTTATTGTTTTGAAGGACCATCTCTTCCAAAAGTGTAAGTTTACAGTGAAGGCTACTAAATGGTTTTATATCCAACAATTTTGATGTTCACTGAGCTCTACCATGTGACATGGGGTTCCAGCAATTTGAACTCCTTACTGATCTTTAAAACATTGTGAGAGTAGGACTATGGAAAGGAATGATCAAATTGCTTCCTAAATCCTTAATAAACCCTTGAAAGAATTGAGACGAATTCCTTTTCTTATGAGATGCTTTTCATGCACTTATCTATTGATTTGAAAAGAATGCTCTATTCTTCTGTTATCTTCGATGTTGATCAATATAGTGCTCATTTGCTTTAAATTCTTCCCACCCAAAAAGAAATAATTTGGCTTCCCAAGACATTTTTAGTAGAAATAATTTAAGGCTTATTTTTGTTTTACTGGCGATATGAGTCAAATGTCCGTTTGACCAACACTGTAAAAAACATACTTCTCTATTGGACCATGTCGAACGGCCTGCTGTAGCCAAAACAAACAAGCCATGAAGAGTTATTTCTATCAAAATATCTTGGAAGGCCAAATTCTTCTCTTTCTCATTGGAAGAATTTAAAACAAACAGGCCCATAGCCTGATCACCTTCTTTTCCTTTACTCATTTTTTTATCATTATTTTTTAACTTTACAGAAATCAATGCTGAACATCATATCAAGCATGGCTGTCTTAGTTGAATATAGCTTCCTTGAAGCATACGCTGGAGAATCAAGAGATGGATCTTCAACTGTGAAATTCTCTACTGGGGACATAATCTGCATTAACTCAGCAGCCACCACTAGTGGTGACCTTAATGACTTGTGCTATGCTGTCTTAGCAATATTTAGGTCTCGCTTTGACAAAATAGAAGGCACAACTGCAGGCCTTTGCTTGAAAGGACTAAGCAGGCCCGGAGTGATATGCATGCATGTGTGGAAGTCTCTCCATTTTTGCTACTCATATATTCTCAACTCAGACTACAGAAAGTGGATGATGCCATATCTTGAACGTTTCTCTATGGATATGAAGTATGATATTTTCCGTGTAGTTTATGTTAGTGGTGACAATATAGTTAATCATCCATATATATCTCCCCATCAGATGTTACAAAATGGGAAAGAGACCAGACAAGGGCAGGTTATGCAGAACTGAGAGTGCGGCAATAGATTTGAACCATCATCAGTCCCCTAATTAAGTGTTTTGGTTCTTTTTCTTCTCTTGTAAATGTTGTATATTGCTTTTTGCAAAATCATTTTGCAGTTTAGAACTCAGTGAAAGAATAACTACTCAATATTGTCTTTTTTTGAATTTATAAAGTATACTACTTAGCATTTGGAATGATTTTCAATTTTCCAAAATTGAACTTGAGAATGAAATGTTACAAAAAGTACAATACTCTACAAGAACAAGTTGAGACCTTCAGTTACAATTCCTTTGGTATGAAACACCAATATCCAACCGAAAGTCTACTTGAACTCAACATCTTGTTTTCGGGAAACAAATATCAAACCGCTTGAACCAACCAAGGCCAAGGGTACGTGTTGGTGAACTTCAATTACAACTTTAGTAAATATATCTATGCCGTTGGGCTAGTTGGTCTTAATCTTTCAGTGAAACATACAGGAAGATATTTAGTTCAAGATGTCTGAGCTAAAAATATACAATAAAACAGCTTAAATTTGTAAGAGGAACAACTTGATAGTTCATTTTGAAAAATATTCAAGATTTGAATGTCAATGCTCCTGTGACTCATTTAAGTGCAACACAACAATGAAGGGTGTTGCCTTGTCCGTGTACCTTTTAAAGTGTTAATGAGTAATGACTTTTTGTGTTCTGCTGCTTTTATTTGGCTTTCTAGGCCTAGTTGCCTACATTGTCTTTCCTAGCCCCAAAAAAAAAAAAAAAAACCGCAACTCAACACAAGACACGGGGCCCAAAAGAAATTTGAAATGTTGAATCTAAGTAAAGCAATCTTTAATTATTTATTGGAAAAAATTGAAAAAAGTTGAGCAGCCTTTCGGTTTATAATTGAAGCTAAAACCGCCAATACTTAAGCAAGCAATGAAATTTACAACCATATTCAAATTTGAACCTTTGGCTACAATGATCTCTTGAAGCATTAAATCAAATGCCACACATCTCTTTGGTGGTAGGTTATAATGTTTTATTTGTTTTAAATAGCTGGGCCATATATTGCTTGTGACTGTGATTTTAAAATTGCCATCATATACACTTGTCAAAACCATCATTGACTTCAAAGCCAAAATCACATAATAAATCCTTATTGGCTATTGCCTGACCAAAGGGCAACAGAAAAAGCACGAAGAAGCAAATTTCCATACCAAAACTACTTTATTTTTCAAAGATTTGAAAAGGGGATGCAAGTTGAGGGTCCCAAAATCAGAAAGCAACAACCCCAGCGTGTTTTTCCAGTCAAACTTATAGTTTTAATTTATAAAAAGAAATCAACAAACTTAGTATTTTTGTCCTGTACAAGTTCCTGCCACCAAGGTCTCACTCACAAACTCCCTTTTTAAAGTTGGAACTTATTCAATTTCCCTAACAGCTATATGCCTAGGATATAAAAGCCTATTTGTTTTATATTTCCCCAATTAGGAAAAAAAAGAAAAAAGAAACAGGCTTTCCAAATACTTTAAGCAAAACTGAGACTTTTCATCCCTCTTATGAATCTATGAAAGAAATGAGTTTCATAATGGCTAGAATATTTGAATTTTGAGCCTTCCCGTGAATCTATGATATAGTTGAAAAAATTATTATAGGAATAGATTGTTTGTTATATTCGTTAAAAGTCTTAAATTTTCCCATTTACATATAAAATAAATTCAGAAATTTTATGTAAAAATTTGTCCTTGTTCACTTGTGAATATAATTTGGCCATGACTCGGTGAAGTAAAAGTTTGAAAACAGTTACCTTATTGTTAATTATGTGGCCTAAAATGCATTTGTTATCTATCATTAACAATTACTAAGTGAATTAGTTAAAAGATAACACTACATAACATTATTCCTAATATATATTATAAACTTAACACAAGCACAGCTCAAAACGTTGAACGTTCGATTCATCAAAAGTTTTTTCTTTACGAATTTATTACCATTACTTTTTACGGCAAATTTTGGCAATTGATCATCTACCATGACCAACCTGCACAAGCAGCAGTTACTATGCAGAGGAAATTGAAAATCAAACAATTTCATCATTGCCACTGACACTATTCCGAAAGAGACTCTGACCAAAATCATTTCCCTATCTATTGCTTCAAATCCCAATGATTTTTTATTCAAAAAATGCTGGAAAATATCTTCTTTTTTTTTGCTATAATTTATTCCTTAAAATAATCATATAAGTCATTCGCTAATACGTAAATGAATTATATCACCCCCATTCTATTATTATAGTAGTTTTGGTCAAGAAATTCTCTCTACATGTTTTCCCTTCGTAGTAGTAATAATATCAGAGTATCAGCGTTATTTGTATGAGCAATTTCTAATTTTCTTGGCTGGAATGAGAATAACGACATGCAACCAAACCAGAAAAGCATTCAAAACCACAGTGTCTCTCTGTCCCCACAAAACATGACAGATCCTTCCACAAATGTGGGACCGACCTGGTGGATCATTCCTAGATTACATACAAACATCTTCAGCTAGCAAACTCAAAATTCACACACACACACACACTCTATTATCCTGTTCATTTGTGCTAGTCAATCACATGCTGCAAGTGAACACTTTTTCTTCTTCTTTTCTCTGCTGAATTAGCCTCCAAGTTGAACTGAGAGTGAAACAATATTGTATCAAATGGAGTACGAGAGGATTGGCAAAGTTCAGGTATGGCATTTTGTCCTGTGTTTGTTTGATGTGCTATACAAAGAGCCAATGTTTTAATATTCTGTGTGACTGTTGAGCTTTTGGTGGTTAGTGGAGTTGTTGATCTTGTGGGGTAACATCCAAGCTGCTTGTTTTTGTTCATGAAAATTGCAACTTTTTCCTGTTTACCCTACTGGGTTGATGGAAAATTTGTCTGTATTTGTCTGTGTCTCTTTTTTTGAGGTGGATTCAGAATAGTCATTGCCTCTGTTTTGTTTATAGGCCATGCTACGTTGATTCCCTCCAAGCAAATTTTTTATATGGTTTGAAAATTCTGCTTTTACTTTCTCTACTTTCATAGTGACTTGAAGGCTTGGATTTGTCCTAACTAGTAGTTGGGTGAGTGGGGAAGGGGAAAAAGAGCATGGTAAAAAGGACAGAAGGGAAAGTGAAGAGTTCAATTACACTTGTTTTTCTTATGAGGAAAATGACGTTGAATTGAAATTGTGGAGGTGGGCCTTTTGGTGGGAAGAGACTGGTAAACTAACTGGTTTCTTTGTCTTGTGTATTTTGTTTAAAGATGGATTCTGCTCAAAAATTTCTAATTGAGTTCAAGTTGTTTGATGAGGATTCATTGCAAACCTGCAGTTTGGAATGATTTCTCCTAGTAAACTGAGGATGAAGCTTATTGGGCCTCACCATGTTAGGAAAAAGGATGGTTCCAACCATAACTCAACCAGAACTTCCCCTTCAAGGCATGAGGATGCTGAATTTGTGAAGAACAGCTTACTTGCCTCAGAGAGTGACAGCCTTGGTGATGGTGGTCTACAATTGCAACTCTCTTTTATACTAGTTTATTTACATTTCAACTAGGGATTAATCAGCATTTATCCCAGTTTAAGTTAAATACTTAGATGTCTCCCCCCCCCCCCCCCCTTTTTTTTACTTTGAATAATTTTAGTTTTTTAGAGAACAAAAAATTGCATATTTCTGAAAAATTAGGATTTTTGTATTTTGGAACTAATTAAATCATATTTCTACCAGATACAACTCCAAGCTTAGAGGCTCTATCGTTAATGCCAACAAGTTATGTAGTGTTGGACCAGAGTGAACAGATTTCTTGTGAACCAGATAAGACATTGCCTACGGGAAATGATAACATGGGCCTCGTAAAGATAAAGCAGACTCAAAAGGATGATGTTGGTGGTAACTCAAGTGCAATTCACCCTGTGAGAACAACAGATGATGAAAATCTTGATTGTGACAGCAATGCTAGCTCATCGAGTTTCGAGTTTCATAAGGGAGAGAGACCAGTGAGCAACCCTGCAACAAGGTTCCTACTGAGGCCAATTCCATCCAAGTGGAATGATGCCGAGAAATGGATAATGAATAGGCAAAATATACAAGCTGGTTACCAAAAGAAGAATGCTTTACATGGCCAAGTAAATCGCCTCCCACCAAGTATGATGAAGGTTGCACAAGAAACCAGTTATTGTGGTCATAAACTACCAAAAGCCAAAGTGACAGAAACAGAAAGAGTTGATCTTTGTCAAGCAACATCACATCCGGGATTTGAGAAATTCTCCTTTATACCAGCAGCTGAGCCTCATTCAATTTCAGGTCAACCTCATGGAAGAATTTCAGTAGCGGAATCTTTTCCCCACACCAAAGATTTAAAGGAAGTAGATGATAAGACAGGTATGCGAAAGATCTCTATTTCAAGAGAGTTATGCTATTTGTACATCAAAATTAAACATCAAGCAACTCCTCTCACATAAATATACAGTATATCTATCTCACCTTGATACGCGTATACCTTCGCATTAATATGCAATGTCCATATGACATTTATACAGTGTGGGTTCAAAAAGCATTTTTCTAAGATATCCTTAAAACAAAACATTTTTTATGTAACCTTTTTTTTTGTACCATATGCATCACAAGATTACATTTTGATTGAGTCATGCCTAAAGTACACATTTAATCAGCTGAGGGCACCTTTAAGGCTTTACTTCATTGCATAGCTGAGAATAGCAAAATGTTGGCAAATTATCATGGGCTAACTATATTCATTCAATTAGCAGATGAATGATCTTAGTGCAACATAAAAAGTCCCATTTGGACATCGTCGTGCTGATGCCCTTCCGGCTTTGTTTAGATATTTACATTTTCAGGGGGAAGCTAGAGACATTAACTAACATGTTCTTATGAATTATGATGAAGGCGTTCCTGGGATAAGATCAGTTGCCATGAGAGACATGGGAACAGAAATGACCCCTGTAGCAAGTCAAGGACCTTCCCGGACTTCTACTCCTGTTGGTCCAGCAACTCCACTACGAAGTCCAACACCATCAGTGCCTTCAACTCCTACAAGGGGTGCACCTGCTACAATACCTTTGGACAACATAACTGTTAAGGATTCGCAGTATCCAGCTGAAAATGCCGAAAGGTTGTCTGAAGAAGAACTGAAGCTCAAGACAAGGAAAGAGATTCAAGCCCTTGGTGTGCAGCTTGGTAAGATGAACATTGCGGCATGGGCAAGCAATGATGGAAAGGACAAGAAAAAAACTTCTTCAGGGGACTTAAATGCAGAAGAACGTGAGAGAATCGAGTTTGAAAAACGTGCAGCTTCATGGGAGGAAGCCGAGAAATCTGGATATACTGCAAGGTTTCTTTATCATTCATCCTCTAAGAACTAAAAGTAAACCAAGAATTTCTTTTAAAACTAATAACTTGTCCATGTACTTCTTTTAATGTGCTTATATAACATGTAAAAATTTGCAGATATAAGCGTGAGGACATCAAGATACAAGCATGGGAAAGTCAACAAAAGGCAAAATTAGAAGCAGAAATGAGAAGAGTTGAGGTACTAGATAAAGCATTTTCAATTTTGTTGTGATTAAAATCTCCCAGGTAATCCAAAAAGGATTAAAAAATAAATAATAAGTCTACTACATATCAATCTTTACTTTTTCCATGACGGAGACTTTACATATTTTAGGCCAAAGTTGAGCAAATGAGGGCACAGGCCGAGGCAAAGGCTGAGAAAAAGATTGCCATGCTGAGGCAAAGAACAGAAGAAAAACTTGCAGCAGCTGAAGCTAAAAGAAAACGAGAAGCAGGAAGAACCACGGCTAAAGCAGAATACATACGCCAAACTGGAAGAATGCCCTCTTCCAATTATATTTGTTGTGGCTGGCTGTGATGTACCTTCAATGACTTTGCAAGTACAAGAAAAAATGCTGCTCAACAAAATTGCCTGATTTTCTTCGGAGAGTTTCGCCAATTCATAAGTGGCATGTGATATTATACGTTGCTGAAACCTTTTCATTGTCAGGCACCTACATCCAAGCTACTACATTAAACTAACAGAGTTAAATGAGAGGCTGTGTTTAGCACAAAAATTGTCTTTAGAAAGAGGGAAAAAATGGTATTTGCTTTCATCCATCCAAGTATTTTTGCTTTCATTATTCGAACTTTTATCGACGTAAACTTCATTCTTATCTAACGTTTAGCACTTGACTTTAGGATCCATTTAATTTCCCAGCGCAATTTCACAAAGAACTTACAATCATACATACAAAATTGAGAGCATAAAAAAATGAAAATTAGCAGTAATTGCTTGGTATCAGTGTTTATCGACTGTTTGGGCTTTTAAGTACACACTTAAAACACTAATTTCTCACATTCAAACAACTTTATTTTTCTCGCGATTAAATTTGGCTACGAGACCATTTACCCCAAAAAACAGAGCTATGAAAGCATTAGTAAGAATGTAAATTTTCGTACCCTCGCACTCATAAGCATTGCATATAATATATTGGAGCGCTACTAGAAACAAGATGCAGAAATAAAACAGACTATGATTTCATCCACATAGTTCCACATTGCTGATATCTTCTCCATTGGATCAAAAAAAAAAAAAAAAACAACTTCATTCATAAAAAATGAAAACAACCATGTCCTCCTAGCAGTTATCTAAACATAAGATCAACTCTCAAAAATCTCAAACTTCAGATTAAGGGAAACAAACAAGAACGAAACGCCTCTCACTTGGTCCACCACTCAGCACCTCTACAGGTCCTGAACACTCAAACCTGAAAACATCAAGAACATTATAAGTTTTAGTGCACAAAATGACCATACTAATGTTACACGAAATAAAATATTTAAAAAAAAAAAACTTCTAATAGTCCAAAGTTCAGTTATCAAAATACATTTGATTCTCATCCAAATATTCTTTCAATTTTTTTGCTCAGAAATATTCTTTCAAGTTGTTATGGATATTTTGCCATTGGCATATATATACAATCAAACTGAGGGCATCCTATAACAAAATGTACTACCCCAAAAAAATGCAATTTTGATTGCTTACCAGGAGGAAGTGATTGCTTCAATTTATCAGCTTTCTCAGAGTCAAACACACAAAGTGTGTAGAGGTACTTGGAGCATCTGACCTTGAACTTAACCACATCCCTGCTCCTCTTGATTTTCACTGACCTAGCATCCTTCCTTCTGGCAGTGAGAAGGAAATCCTTAATCTCGTGGATTTGCTTAGGCTGAGAAGAAAAACACCACACACATATTAAGAGACCATTGGGAAAATCAGCATATTATATATATCAGCAATAATGCACACAAACAAACCTTAACAACAAGGACCAAATAACAAAGTCACAAAAACAACAAGTTATGCAGCTTATATACAAAAAAGATCAATGGTTTTCCACAATCATGAAGAACATCACAAAGCATAACTACGCCTGAATGTTTAAAAAGCATTGATCTCATTGATATCCACTGCTTAAATCTTAGTATAACACAGCATAGCAATTCCCAAATGTAATTTTTAGTGTTTTTCATCCTCTCAAAATAAAAATTATAACTTGAACAAATAAATTATATACACTCTGACCAACTTATTTGTAAAAGCATGACAGCACCCAGCTTCTTTGTATCGAATGATTCGAGAGAAAACGGACCCAAAAATGAATTTTGCAAACAAGATCCCTTCAAACATAATCGAAAAACAACAACAAAAACAAAATCCCTTTTGATTATCTCAATCGAATGAAGAGGGACATAACCAAGGACAATGAATCAATAACAGGCGAAGAAAAAACAGAGAGAGAATATGGTAAGTAGGGGAATGAATACCATCGTTGCAAGCGGGACGGCGGCGACAACGAGTGTGGCAAATGTAATATAAAATCGCAAGAAGCAAAGGTAGGCTTAGTTAGTGCTCCTCCTCATAAACCCTAACCCTAGTCTCTCTCTGGATTCCTATTTGACCCGGAAGCCCAAACTATCTAAAGGCCCATGGTGCCTCTTCCTCGGCCCACGATGTATCGAGCTAGCAAGGAAATTGGGCTTCACCATTGGGCTCAAAATCGGGACTACAAGCACTAACTCCTGATATGTAAGCCTTATTATAGTTTTAGACTACAGATTTTTCTTTTCTCTTTTCGTCTTTTTGATTTATACCATCTTTCACTCTATCCAAATCAAATTAGTTAATTTATCACCACACACAAAGAAAAAAGTAATGATAATAAAATAACTTTATGGTATAAAATTTTCTTACAATTTTCAACCATCCTTTTATTTGTATTTGTATGACTTTTAAAATAGTAGAGGTGAGAGGTAAATATATTTTATTGAAGTGAAAATATGTGACTAAATGACTATATAAAAAAAATTAAACTATTAATACATTAAAATAAAACTAAAGAAAAATAGTTAATTTGTTAGCGAAATGCCTCCATCTCATAACATGAACAACGTAAATAACCAGACATTCCCATGTTACTATGTATTGGCGTTCTTTTAGAGAGCAATTGCAAACGCCAATCGTTTTCTATGACAAATTGTTGTCACTTTAGCCAGCCAAGGAATTTTGTAACAAGAATTTATACTTGTCGTCAAATTCGTATTGCCACCGTCTTTTCACTAGTGAACTGCCAATTTCTCATCGCTATACATGTTATATATGCTCTGTCCATTACAACTAAAGATAACAGTTGTCCTACTTAACATAATAATCATCCCCATATATACGTAGATTTACATCCCAAAACAACCCGAAACTTTGTTCCATATAGTTAATTTAATAGTTCTACATATACATTTGCATGGTGGTTAAGGAGGCCCATGCCTAAACTTTTTATGACAAAAGTAGAGAGTTCAGACAGATGCAGCGTTAATTTCTACAGTGGGAAACCAGAAACGACAAGGTCTATGCACGTGTTAAACGAGGTTATTACAACCTTTTTTGGCCATGCTATGGATGACGAAGCAATGCCAGAGAGCGGTGTGAGTCCCAGAGAAAGAAAATAATAAGTCCTGAAGTTAAGGATCGCAAAGTAAAAAAAATTTATTGACCAAAATTTTCAAGTTATCAATACATCCAATATATTAGAAGCATCAAAAGTTTTTACCATTAGAAACATTAGCAAAACCCATAAAAAATTATTACTCCCTCTTGATTTAAATAACTATCAAATTATAAAAGCGTACTAGAATTAAAAAAATAATTAAGAAGATATCAGAGTTCAAAAAAATTAAAAATAATTTATTAAACTGCTCCTTATTTATTTTTACTATTCTAATTTTCTCTTTTATGCTCTACTACATCTCTCTCCTCATCAATAGTATTTAATAAGGACATTATTAAAAAATATAATTAATATTATTTAATTTTTTAAAATAAATAATTATTTGTAGATAAAAGTTTTTGAAAAATAATTATTAGAAAATAATAATAATGGTTTTGCTAACCAGAACATTTGTTAAAGTTTCCAATGGTAAAAACATTTTATACTCTCAATACATTGAAGGTATGATAACTTAAAAACTTTATTTTTTTTCAATAATAAATTTTTACTTTGAAAATCTTAAACAGTAAAATCCAAGTAATAATAATAAGAAGAAGAAGAAGAAAAAGAAGAAGGGTGAAATAATGATAGAATGCTAGTTCGATATATCGAGAATCGAGGATAACTCCGTCCCCAACTAAAAATATAAGGGAGGTGGGGTTAGGGTTTGTTGGGTTGCCAGCCCCCCCTTTTATTGTTGGCATTATTAATGTGTAGATAGTGCCCTACCTGGTCACCATTCCATACCCAGAAAAAGGCTCCCACAAATAAGGCACCCTGCCCCACAACATGCATCGAAACAAATTGCACAATCCTGCACTCAACATCAACTTTTATCCACCTAGCTTATTCCTCACTGGTAGTGGGCTAGCTAGCTAGCTAGTGCCTCAACCGAAAAAGTGGCCTCAATTAGGCTCTTCCTTTCATTCATTAAATTGTGGATCACCTTTCAAAGGAAGAAAACAGAGACTAGAAACTAACTAATACAACTTGCGTTCCGCATTTTAAAAGATGAGTCTTGATATAATGATGAGATGAATTATCGTCTTATCACAAGAAGATTATGGGTTTAAATCTCAAATTTATTCATCTACTCTCACCAAATTCTCTCAGATGAGCTTTTTTTATGTTCCTAAATTTATAGATGGTCGCAGAATGTTCCAGTTTCTTATAGAGGGGGGTTTTTCTTATTACACATTTAAATCTATCATTATTCCTTCTTCTTTCTTGGCTAACTAGATCTAGCATTATTCTATTAGTTATCAAATTTGGATATATATGACCATCATCATATATATTTTCTCTTAAAAATTAAGGGTCCACCTCTCCACATGTGCCATTGATTGTGGAGTCAATTGCCGATTCAACTTGGCATCTTTTTTTTCGTTAAAATGATTGTGCCACTACCCTTTTCTGGTAACTCTTGCTTTCAAGTTGATAACAGGTACAAAGGTATCCTCACAATTTAAAGTTACCAATGTTCTATACACACTTTATTACTATAGTTGCACCGCATAATTACTAACTAGCGTAAACCTACGTGAAAAATGTTGTCAACACTGAAAAGCGATGTGCGCATATTTCTTCTTTTGTAACCCTCTATCCTTTAAGCAATTACATTGCCTCTAATTAGCATTGTTGCTGCTCTATTATTTTTGCTTAACCATATTCTAAATCCAGTAATTTGTACCCTTGCCATCTACAATCATTGAGAAACATATATATAGTTTCCGTGTTATTTTCCCTTCCAATAAACGCCACCTAACGCATTGGAGGCAGGGAATTTCCGTGCTTTTAGGGATTCCAACTACTTGGGGCACCAAAGCATGAAGCAGGTATAATTAAGCAAGATCGAAATGGACAAATTGTACAGCTTTCGCTTTGCCATTCTTGAAGTAAAGGCATTATAGCCAAGGTAAAGGGGTGCATGGCCAAAACCAATAAGACGACAAGTAAGGCCACTATCACATTAATGGAAGGACACTAGTGACTGGTTTTCCATACTTGAATGATCAGAGAGACACATCACATGGCTTTGGTGTCCTCTTCATGTTCTAGGAGTCACCATCCTCCTTTTCCCAAATGGTCTACCCATCACTCAACAAAGGTCAGGAAAATCCAACAACATGGGCAGCGCCACCTATGTTCTACTAGCCATCATCTTCATGCATGACACCTTTTACCAAACATTTCTCAACCGGAACTCATCAAAGGTCAAGAAGTTCAACGGATTTAAAAACTTCTCATATTACTTTTTAAGACACAAATATATCAATTTGGCACTTTTGTTTGTGTCTCTCTTTCATAATATGACATGCTAAAAAAAATTCGAGGATCGTCATCTAAGTTCATCATCACTCCCTCCCCCCAACCCCCACCCAGGATACTCTAGTCAATTCAAGCACCCCAAAGATTTGTCCAAAATGAGATCAGAAGTAAAGTTCCATACAAGTCAACAATTTTAGAGAGACAACTATCTTCACGCATTGATTTCCTAACGGATTAAGTATTGTAATATTGTAGCTAGCACAATGACTAGACGCCATATAGTTACAGTATTAGTTTCATGAATGGTCCTAGCAGGGAAAAAACATGAAAACATAAACGAAAACAAAAAAAAGCTTAAAAAGTAGGCTACAAACTACATTTAGGCAGCACTTCACACCCTTGGCAAGGGTTGAGAAGCAAAGGGTAATATTACAAAATACATAGAAGAAATGCCTAGTATTGACGATGTCACATGATTCAGTAGTCTAAAGACCCCACAGTTGTTATCCCAGAGCTCAAACTTCTTGGGTCTTGACGGCTCATGTAGTCGTCGCAGATGCCATTAGAGAGCCTTTGAACTGGAACCGAGTTCAAGAGCTCGAGGCCAGAGTTGCCCATTTGCTGCTGCACTTCCTGAGGTGAAAGTATCTTGATGCACCATACACTATTTACGAATTCCCTGTCAAAGCAAGATCACGCATGTCATGAAGATTGTACAGAATAGAGGCCCCATCATTTGATCTGATAACAAATATGGCACTAAACACAACCATATCATTAAATAAAAGGTCACTCCATCTGCAAATAAAAAGGAAAAGGAACAAAGATCGGAGCATGGACAGTGTGATACTTACGGCCAGGGGCCATCGCCGAGGAGAAGAACATCATTCTCTCGGTCCACAAATACAAGCTGCCAGCCTGATCTCACAGGGTCCTCCAGCTCGCCTTCAAGACTAAACATGCGAGCAAGCTCACTGCGCAGCTCATGGTAGCTGCTAAATTTAGTGATATCAAGTGATCTTCCAAAGGACCCTGATTTATAAACCTGTAACCAATAAAATAAACAAGCAAGACATGAATAATGAGTGAAAATTAAAATACTGATTTGAAAGATAATCTCACAGGGAAAACTCACCTTAACAAAGGTTTTGTTTGTTGGGTTTCCTTGCTCCCCATTTTCTGCGGTGGGCAGGAAGCCTGAATCACCAATGCTATGCGTCATTCCAGGATTCAGTGAAGAATCAGTGCCTGTGGTATTCAGGTAATTAGAAGATTGGAAGGGCATGGTTGAGGAGTCACTATTGTTGTTGACCCCCTTGAGGTTTGACAACCCATTATGCACTAGAAGTGATGAGGGCTCTATATTAACACCAAATAAAAGATGGTTTTGTGGATCAGTACTTCCTTCTTGGTCTATTGAGCACTCCCTACCAGGAAAGGGTGGCAATGTAATAGCATTTTGAGACATGGTACTCAGTGGCTTCCCTAACTGCTGCACCTGAGGCAGAATGCACTGTGATGCCCCAGAAGAAAGGAGAGGATCCACTGCAACTCGCTTAGAGGGCCATGCAGCTGAAGTTTGAACAGGAACCCAAGAGCTAGTTCTAGGAAGGTTCAGAAGGTGAGATGTCTCATCCTGGGGAAATGAACCCAATAGACCGTGCAAGGAAGAAACATTAGCAGTGGTCACGGGGTTTCCATTTGAATCAGAAAAACTTTGCTGTTGGCACAGTGCAGAGATAGCTTGCATTGGTGGTGGTTGAGGTTGAGGTGCTGACACAAACTGAGACATCGTAGAGACAGCACTGGAAATCTGTGGATTATCTACCAGTTGCTGTGATTGCTGTTGTGTTTGTTGTTGTAGTTGCTGGTTGGGATGATGATGCTGACTATTGAATGAGTTCTGATGCTGCAGTTGCTGCTGAAGATGCATGTGAGTTTGTGACTGAGATTGAGGAGGATGCTGATTCTCTTGATTACTTTGAAAAGCCTGCTGAGGTTGTGACTGCTGCAACATCTGGGAATGCATTAAAGCAGCAGCCCTGTTTGGGAAGTTCTGTGGTTGCTGAAATTGAAGTAAGGAAGCAGGATGCTGCTTGGAAGGAGCTAAAGTCCTCATATCCTGAAAAGCAGCAGCAGCCACAGCTTGATACATATCTGTTTGCATATTCAGCATGGGATCAAACCTTGGCTGCATCCAAGGACTAACCCCAATCCCCTGAAAATTAAGAGACTGAAGCCCTCTATCAGTGTCTCGAAGCCACATCAGTGGAGAATTTATGCCAAAGTCATCATCCTTCATTCCTGCTAGCATTTCATGCAAGAAAAAGTGGGGAGCACAGTGAGAATGAATTTCCAATGATGCATAAATGAAACAGCCTTTGAAATGTAATCAGCTTGCAAAGGAAAGAAAAAAATCGGCACCTTGCAAGGTTGAAAAATTAGGATGTCAAAAAATAGTTTATTTTACAGCCCTGTACGTGGCAAGAATTACCATGGAATGAAGGCAGTCCAGGAGGCCAAGGTCGTTTGAGCCTAAGGGGAAATGCGGATGGATACATAGGAAACGTTGTTAATGGCTCAATTTCCCACAGAGACACTCTAGGTTGCCTCTCTCCAGCAGTGGATTCGTCCCAGCCAACCTGCAATCCAAGTCAAACACATGCTTCAAATTCCTTCTTTAATATATAGGAAGCATATTAGTTGAAATATCAATCTTGCTTCCTCACGGACCTTGACTGAGCGCCAATGTGAATTTGGCCACCGGGCAGGATCCAAGTCACTAATGCCAGTTATTGTACCCATGTATCTGCACAAGAAATAAGTATTACCATCATCAATTCTTACCAAGAGATTTACTATGTTTATCTTGACCATGTGCAGTTTTACCAACTAAAAACCTTTACAGAAGAACCAGAAGCATTCAAATCCAGTCCGGAATTCATCCCATCAACAATCATAGGCATGTGCCAATTTTTGGCTAGACAACCATTTTTTTTACCTCTAAAATCATAGTGTATTTCCTTTTAGTAACTTATCAAACTGTTAAGAAAGGCAGACATTTACATGATATCAACAAGAAAAAAAAAATTTGAAAACGCACCGCCGCACACTAGACTCCTCAGTTTCAAACAGCATCCTGAAGCGCATACCAACTGAAACTCGAGTATGATACACAGCTTTAACATACTTCGCTAAGGGTATGACAAAATCTGATGGGCTAGCACTGAATTTAAAAAGAAGAAAATAATGTCAATCAAAGGAAATGAAATATATCATGAATAGAAAGTATTGCAAATGTATACTAATTGTACCGTGGATTATAGAAAATGGTGAATCGACTGTTTGTTGCAGCTGCATGAGCTGCTGCAGCAAGAAGCCCCAAGTGCATGCTATCACTTGACAACACTGAGGAAGGCATCACAGTTTGTGGTCGATTAGCACGCCGGATGCCAAGAAGCAATTGGTTCTTTTCATTCCTATTAAAGTAAATAGGCACAAGTTACACCATTGATAACACATCAAACACAATCGAAATTAACAAGGCTCAACACAATACCAAAATAAAGCAAGCAGATACAAGAAAGAAGATTAATGTCATCCAGACAATAACAATAGGCCACTTTGATGAGCAAAGAACAATAAAATTACTTGCCAGATAAACAGCACGGAATCACCAGCAACAAGTCTTTTAGCACTCACAAAGACACTCCATCCAGTTGTAAGTAGATGCCTTTTAGGCTGGCCTGCATAAAAAGGAAAAAAAAAAAAAAACCAACTTCAAACATTGTAAACAAAATCCAATCTCATTTTCAGCCCGCCACAAGAAACATGAGGTCTCAAACAGACAAGAAATTTCCCACATTTGCATTTAAAACACAGGAATCAATGTCAGCTTCATAACTCACCTCGAAAAATATGTCTGAATTTCCACTCATTACCATGCAAGTCCCTTGCAATTAACTCTTGAGCAGGAGGCTGTTGGGAGAAGTCCTGTACATCAAAAATTCAAAATTATTAAGTTACCAGAGTAACAGAGTTGACGAACAAGGTCAACCTTTGTAGCATGGCTTTATGACAGGTTTACCAATGGAGGGAACACTTTTTCAGCTGCCCGGCGAGGAACAGAGAATCCGCCATGTGTGCTTGTGTCACTGGCAGTCAAAGTTTTGCAGAAGTAGTTTGTGGGCTGTTTACTCGGAGTGCCCAACTCTGCTGGAAGGTATGCCTCCTTTTGCTCTTGCTGCAATTGCGGTCACAGTAAAAGATGAGAAAATGAATATAACTATAAAAGCTACAAAAATCAGTTATCAGATAAGACATGGTATCATACAGGATTCAAAGGTTGCAAGGTCATTTGTGCATACACTTCATCAGTCTCAGCATCAGCCTGAATATACATAGATTAATCAAAGAAAAAGAGGGCATAGGAACCAGAAAATGGGAAAATTAAAACACGAGCAAATAATTAAAAAAAAAAAAGCCTTTTTCCCGTCAAAAATTTAAGTGAACAACCCATACATGCATAGTCAGATTATGAAGTTGACAAATGAGTTGGGGCGGCAAGCTCGGATAGTTGGGGATATGTGCATCCACTTCCTTGTTGGTTGACACAGCCACCTAAGCAGAAAAGAACTGTGAGAATATGTACACACGAAAATTACATAAGAGATGCTTTCAAACGTAGAAGAAGTTCATGTGCTGGTTTCTCAGATGGTAAGTGTAGTTATTTCATTTCTATGAGTTAATTCATTGGCCTGCAACAGTTCAAACTAAAGAATTAAACCCCATCCTTCAAATTAGTAGTACCGAGACAAAACAAGAGACAAGATAGAATCTTCATGTCATGCCCAGAAACTGACTATGACTTTATTCTTACCATGGGAAAAAGAAAAGATGCAGTGTCCACAAGGGTTTTTTCGATAGAAGCAACACAATTACAACAATCTAACATCAAATCTTACTCACCTGTTCACTGTGACCTTGTGGAAAGTATACCACGCGACTTCCAACTGCAGGTAAAGAAACAAGAGGTCCAGCACATGCATGCCAAAGTTCTGAATCTAGAACTCGCCTTTCCCCTGCAAAATCCATTCCCAATGTCATGAACATGGAACAGACAGCTCATAACTTACCTCAAAGGACAAATTGATTCTAACATAATTTTGGCAAAACCAAGATCTTTAAACAAATATAGCAAGCCACAGAAGAGGTGGCTGCCACACTTTTCTGAAAATCAAGCCAAAACAGTGAAATACTTTTTTCTAGTTTCTAAGCTATGGCATAAATAAAAGAAACTTCAGCTCCAAAAGGTTTTAATCTCCAAATCCCCTCAAACAAAAAACAAAAAACAAAAAAAGGACCACACCATGCGGGGCATGAGAACTTGCGCGAGTAGATATATCCTCACGAGTAAGACCCCATCAAAATCCCAAACTTTTTAACACAAAAGGGAAAGAGAGAGAACACGCATTTTGACCCGCGGGGACTGAGGATGCAATGACCAGTTCCAGAAAAACTGAGCTAATACAAGCAAAGATGAAAGAGGGAAGCAGAATCTGCAAGCAAGAGTTACTATTACCTTCCTGGGGTGGAGGACTAAAACCAGCTGAAGAAAGTCTCATTTCAGCCAAAAAAGAAAGAATTCAGCAACTTGTAAACTCAAAATTGAGCCTCTCCACAAACACCACAATCAAATGATTCCGAAAACACTCTCCTTAAGTAGACCAATTAAGCAACAAAATCCTCGGAATATGACAACCGCACCACAAAAACAAACATTTCAGTTCCTTCCTTCCCCCTACAGAATATCATTCTTGTTCTCCTTGTTCCCCTTTCACCACAAACCAAAACCCATTTCAAATCTAAACAGAACCTATATACCCACAAGATTCCCACCCCTTCAAACCTTCAACCAAAACCAGTATCACTACAAAAGACTAAAGCTTTATCCCTCATTCGCTTACACTCCTCCTCAAACCCCACCACCCCAGGTTCCAATCTTCAACCAAACACCTCATAACACAACCTTCCAAACACCCCAAAAGAGAATATATATGAAGGCCCTTTTTTTCACTACCTAATTTGGCAACAATATGAAAGAAGAAGAACAAGACCCCCAGAAGCCGAATAATGGTAAAAGCACACAAACTTGAAAAAGGAAAACAGATCTCAGTGGAAGGAACAACAACAATGAACCCCCAGAAGTGAAACAGATCTCAAGAAAAAAAAAAAAAAGGAAGCAAGCCCAGAAAAGAGAGGGTGCAGGAAAGAAGGGGGCACGGAAAACAGTGTGTGCTGGGGCGCAGCCTTGTTTCTCTTTGTTAGTTCAAGAGTACAAAATAGAGATCAGGGTCAGGTTTAGCGTATGGCTCTTTTTTCCAGTAATGGTGGGAAGAAAGTGGCGTTCTGCCTATGTGATTGTTGTGGGTTTAAGGTTATGGTGATGGTGGAATGAAGTAATAGTAGCAGTAGTACTACAAGACTAGTAGTAGACTAGTAGCAGCGCTCCATGCTTACTCTCTCTCTCTCTCTCTCTCTATCTCTCTCTGTGTCTGAGAGCTCCAATGAATCAATCAGTGCAATGGGAACACAACCGCCATTATTTTTGGGTGTCTTTTTAAGAGGGAGAAAGACAGTGCGTACGAGTGTCAGATTTTTTCTAGCAAGAGAGAAGGTTTCTTTATTTTTCCATTCTCGTCATTTATTTATATATGTTTATTTTTTTATAATAAATATAATAATTATAATTATAATTGAATTTAGACTAAATGCTAAAATGGTCTCTTATAAATTATAATTATATTTGAAGAGAAATTAGTTTATTAAGATTTAAAACTTTCGTATTAGTTCAACATAATTTTAAAGAAGAGATAAATTGATTCCTCTATATAGATTAGTATAGTTTTATTAATTATATAAATTTATATAGAGAAACTAATTTAGTGATATATATTTTTAAAATTATGAATAATCAATAGAAATTTCTCTAATATCCTTATAAGATTCAATAGTATTAATACTTTTTAGTTAATTTATGATAAAAAAATTAACCACTTGTTCTATGAATTAAAATTGTTAATATTTTAAAAACTCATTATTAAATTATAACTATTAAATTCAAGAGGATATCAATATTTTTTGAAACCAGAACAAATACCCTGCCTATATGATATTCAAATCTTGAAAAATTAATTTGATCTCCTCTATATTTTTAGGGAAGTAAGCCCGATATTTACTCTTAGATTCATTATTGTTTCTGCCCACGATCTCACTTTCATTCTACCAAGGAGGGGAAATTGCATCATCCTCCACCTCTGGATTCATAGTTCTCCTCACTCGCCTACCTTTGTTATAATGTTATTAATTTTTTCTCCTTTGCGACAAATTGTTTTTTTTTTCTTTTAATTACTCGGATAATTTTGGGTCAAAGAATGATTAAGTAAAGTCATCTCTAAAATAATATTGGCTAAGATAGATTACAGTGTACTTTCAGTGTTTCAGTGCAATTAATTTTTTTTATAAATTACATTGACTTTTTAAAGAATTGGTAAAATTTACTTTAATTTTTTTCTATTTATTCAAATAATATTGTCTCTCCTTAACACAACTATATTTTCTTTGATGAGTGACCACTACTAATTTATATGAAGTAGTGGGCAATAAAAGAATGGTATAATAATTTTATAAATTTTAGAATTTTTTGAATAAGTTTTATAAATAAATGGAAGTATTCCACCAAATTTTAACAATTTATCTTTTTTGGTTACGAATTTCCCTTTATATTTTTATTGTTAATGCAACATGCACGGGAGGATATGGGAGTACAGTAGCACGTACAAGACATCGTAGAATTATGTAGTGAAAGATTATGACGCCAACTTGGTAGGAAGCCCCATTGAAGATAGAGGGGTTGGACCAGTTGCAAAATCGAACCCCAGGTGCATTGATTTTGACAGTGCAGTGACCCAACTTGGAGTTTAACTCTCTATCCATAGGATGGGGAGAATCAGTTCTCTCTTCTTAACGTGAATCGCAGTAGGGGGTGACTTTGGTTTGGTAGGTGCCAAATATTTTAAAGTCCAATAATAAGTTAACATCAAATTTAATTAATCAAATATCTTCAACCCTTGAAAAGTCGATGCTGGGTTATATGTAGCGATTTACTAAAACCTACCTACTATTTCATCAAACACTGACAAGTACACTGTTGTAGTTTATATAAAATAGATAACAACTTAATAATTTTTAGGATTAACTTTAACGTATTGCAATATAAAATATTCTTATATAATTATTCAATAATATAATATTACGTGATCAAAATATTTAATTATTACAATCAATACTTTAAAAATCACATTAATGATTACATCTAATTAGTTAATTCTGTAAATTTTTTAAGTTCATAATGTATTAAAATTAATATCATTTTATTTAATTATTAATCATCATATCAAAACCTCAATGCTTATAGGTTAAATATCACTACATGCATTTCGGTTAAAATAATGACAATATTGAGGTCATACAATCTTATCATCATTAGCTTTTTTAAAGATAACAAGTAGTAACGTGTTACTGATTCTCCTTAATCCTATTTTGTTTTGATTGGCCCTAATCCATGTATAACATAACAACAATGAGACAAAATAGAACAAAGTCCAAACCTTAACAAGCCAACTTGCACTAGCTAGGTAGGGTTAACACGTCACAGGTCCAGGTTGATTAGTACTATTCTCGTTCCTAACCACCGCCCTCACATTTAGTTGCTGTCCTTTATAGTTACTGTTGACATAAAGCATCTTCCATGCCCTAAAATAGCATGTTAGGGGGAGTTCAAAAATTGAAAAGATGTAAACGATTTAAGTAAAAAATTATGATAGAAGGTTGAATATCACATCTGCTAAAAACTTAAAAATAGTGATTGTATAGATCATTTTATATATTTTTTAGTTAGGTTATTGTTAATTAATGTGGAATTTATCACTTATTATACGTGAAATCCCCACATTCTCTCTCCTTAATTAAGTTGGAGGCCCATATATATATATATATATATATATATATATATATATATATATATATATATATATATATATATACACAAGTAAAATTCAGCCCTACTTACTAGAAATATTTGTTGTAATGCGTAATTATTACATTTGCAATTCAAAATTTAATCTAATTTAATTAATTTATAGTTATTGAATAAATTATAATGTGATTTGTAAATTCCTTACAGTGTGATAGAATCAAACAATTTAATTTTCATGTGCCATTATGGATAAAAATTGTTTATGCACACAATTAATTATATATTGTGATATCATTCAAAATGTTTAACTCACTCCATAAAAAAAAAGGTGTTTAACTCTTACAATAAATACTCAAAAGTCCTATATTCATTATACTTGGTTGTCAGCATTCAAAAATTTGCACTAATAGTATATCATAGTTGTATAAGAATATTAATCTTTTATCTTGAATTTAAAAAAAATTAAAATTAAAATAGTTATATTAATCTGTTAGCTTATAATAACATAAGTTTTGTGATTTTGATAATAGAATTAATCTTTTTAATCTTTCAATCAAATATAAAATTAATTTTTTAAAAAGCATATTAATGAAATATTCTAGCTTCAAAATAATTTACAATCTTAACATAATAAAAAATAATTTTATTTAGAGGAATAAACAACCAAATTGAGAATTCTGATAATTGAAAAAGATAACAAATACCATGCACTATGCTAAAAGTAATATGTAGAACAATTACAAAATTTAATATATTACCATCATATATAATTTTAAACCATTAATAATTTTTTTTGAAAGTATCATTATTTTTCATCGTTAACTGGGGCTCAACTTCCATCAAACAGAGATTCAAAAGTATTATTATTAAAGAGAAATTTTTGAAAAATATTGAGTAATCCTTGCAACATATGGGAATTATCTCCGGTTCATAATAAAATAAGACGCAACTTCAACCAAAAAGACAGAGCATATTTGGTTTAAGGGTAAAAATTAGATAAATTTTTTATTATTAAGTTTTATATATAATTTTATATATGAAACTTAATTAATAATAAAAAATTTATTCTTACTTTTATCCTCTAATCAAATATAGTGTGAGCGAAAGAAAAGAACAGTGTATCATTTCCACTTCACCATTTCAATATATATATATATATAACAGTTCTTTAATTAAGCCATTCTTATCATCATCTTCACTAATTTTTATCTTGCTCAGAACATCCGAAATTTTTTCCTTATACTGACACGCCGATCAGGATATTTTTGCTGTATAAGGGACGATGAAGAATGTTAAATGAAAAAACAACAATCCACATCCACCATATATATTGGCTGTATGATCTCTGACGACCGTGGAAACATGCCGGGTCTATCAATATGTTGTAACTTGCAATGTAAGATAGCGTTTGGTTTCTGACAAAGACAGTCGAGATAGAGATGATAAAGATAACAAAGATGGAATCATAACAAATACTATCTATTTATTATGTTTAGTTGTAAAATATAAGATATAATAATTATCTCTATATTATATTTAAAAATATAGAGACACCACAATAAATATACGATAAAGGATATTATGTACCCTATCAATTGCTGTCGGAAGCTAGTCGGTTGCCACTGGACGACTACGTCAACTCCTGCTAGACCATCACCGAACTAGCCATGGTTGTGAGGACAAATAGAAAATATTAAATATGTGAAAGAAAAAGTATTAAATTTCTATTTTCATGTTCTGTCTTACTGTCTCTCTATTTTGAAAATACATAAATTTTCTGTATTTTGTACTTTCTGTATTTTGTGTCTTGGGATAGAGAATTTTTGTATCACATGTTCCTATCTCTATAATCAAATAGTTTTGTGTTTCCAGCATTTCTGTATTTTTTATCCTATGACAGGAACTAAACAATACCTAATAGTCTCTCAATATATGGATAGGTTTGACCAATATTCGATTAATTACTGGTATATGACAGGAGAACACTCCGAATGTGTTTAAGAGTTTAGATTTTGGAGTGAAAAGGAAGAAAATAAAAGACTCCTTTGTAAAATTCAAAATCGCAAGTTGCCTCCCACTTTACCTAGTTAGCTAGCTAGCCTTAATTAAGACTAAATACTCAAATTAATCCTTTAAAAATATATCAGAGAATGAATGAATTTTTTAAATTTTAAAAATCTCAAATTGATCCTGCACATTGAAAAAAAAAAAACAAATTGGTTCCTCTTTATAGTTAAAAATAGGGATAAATTGATCCCCCGTATACTAAATAAAGCTCTGTATGGACAGCTAATTTGTCTTTTTTTTTAAATGTGATGGATTAATTTAAAAATTTTAAAATTTAAAGAATTAATTTATTTTTTGATATACTTTTGAGAGACTAATTTAAATATAAATCCCATCCATTGGTCAGAAAAGAGGAAGCTGTTTGTCTATCAACACGTGAGATAACGAGGGATTTTGAAAGATGGGTGCAACGTTTAACCATTTTGCATTTTTTGTTGGATAGTTAAAGAAAATATAAATATTACCTCACAAATTTGCGCTGGGACTCTTATGATGAAGAAGGACCTTGCACTTGATAAAATTCAACAGGACATGGTTATGTACTAAGAGTTCATTACGAATTGATGTGGTTGTGTTTTAGTAGATAAACAATAAGTTAAATAATAACGAAAATTAAAAAATTTAACCAAAAATTATGCGATGTCTATTCGTACTGTAGTTTCATGGTTAGTATATTTCAACCAACATAAAAAAAGTAAGAAGTCTTAGGATTAACGTGTTATTTTCTCTTAAAAATATAACAATCACTGGCAACTCAATTTAATTAATAATCTTAATTATATCCAATCCCCCATGAAAAAAAAATTCTTAACTATAAGTAATCTGCTTATTTACAATTCAATCAAAGCAGAAACTAAACAAACTCTAAATTTTTTTCATTGTAATTGAATGGGGAAAAATGTCAAATTTTGTTGATTGATTTACCATATAACTGACATACCAGGAGAAACACAATCAATTAGTTTATTAATTACGTTTATTTAATCAATTATAAAATTGCCTTACAAATTTACAAACTAAATCAATCAATATATGCACTATAATAAGAGTGGTTCTCTCGAGTTAGGGTGAAAATAGTTAATTTTATGGAGAGGGATGGTAGATAATTATCATCATACTTACATCATATATTTATATTAAGTTAAAAATTATAAATTAATATGTAAAAAATTATAAATTAATATATAAAAAATATTAAAAAAAATTTATAATATTAATTTATCATTTTTTATATATTAATTTATAATTTAATATATATGTATAGTCCAAGTATGGTGATAATAGTTTTTTTTTTTTAATGGGTGGACTGTATTCAAATTCAGATGTGTTACTCTTAGCTATGGAATTGTAGTGCGTTTCAAAAGTTTAATCATAGGTGAGTTTAAATGCTGGGAACCATCGAAGGTTGCAAAAATGCATGCCTTTGGAAGGTGGGGCCCTCGATCGTATGGACAGAAAATGATGGTAGAGTAAAAGGATGAATCCCATCCATTGGTTGTGGGGAGGGGCGAGAAAAGATTTTGTGATGGGACCTGACCTGACCTGATCTGACAGGATGACAGTATGCGTAGTGCTACAGCACTTTTTCTATTGGTCGCTGTCCAGTTCGTACGGCTAACAGACCACACACGCAATGCTGCATTACCTGTACTCCACGCGTTCTGTTGCCCCCTCCTCAATTTTTACAAACTATTTATGATCGTTTTAGTTGCTTCAATTACGCGACAGTTTCTGACAGTTTTACTCCATCTTTAATTTGGTATTTACTCCGTCTCTATAAAATATTTATCAAATTTATATAAATATAAATATTAAAAAAATAATAAATAATATAATTATTAAATATTTTATATTAAATAATAATATATGGACTAATATATTATAATAATTATAAATTATAGAACACATTAAATGATTAAAAATAAAATATTACACTAATAGTTAATAATTATTTAGAAATACTAATAAAATAAAAACTATTTTATTGGAATATGAAATTAATAAATATTTTAAATGATAAATTTATCTAAAAATAGATAGATATTTTAAAATGGAGATAATATAATTTTAAAAATTTATAATCAAATTTCTATATTATATAAAAATTTCAATTATGCTTCTATAATTTAAAAATTTGTGATCGAGCTTTTATATTATAAAAAGTTTTTAATCGAATTTGCGTATTGCATAAAAATTTTCAATCAATGCCTTACATTATACAAATAATAGAAATTTAATTATAAATTTTTTAAGTTATGAGAACTTAATTAATTTTTCTTGTATAGAATAGGGATTTAATCACAAATTATTAAATTATGGAGATTTGATTACAAATTTTAGAAAAATATAAAAACTTAATTACAAATTTTAAAATTGTAGTGACCTAATTAAAAAATAAATAAAATTATAGGGATCTCTAAAATAATTAAATCTAAATTTTTTGTAAATAGGTTATACATAAAATTATCATCTCATGTGATCCTTCGGACCATTAACTTCCTGGTTAATTAATATGATTGGATCTGGCGAAATTGGTAAAACATCTTCCCCCAAACTTCACACCCGTGGCTTCCATACAAGTCCAGACTGTGAGATGATATTTAAACATAATAATTCAAAAATACAACATATTACTTACATAAATATATTATTATATATGTTAAATCAAAATATATATAGTACATTTAGGGCTTAACTTGTGATCATTTAAATAATAGGCGTGAACATTAATTATATTTATTAATAATAATATATAATTAAAGAATAATTATTTTATACTATATTAAAATTAAATCCACACATTCATCTCATTTAAATATACACTATTTTAATATTTATCTACATTATATAAGTATGATAATAATTTTAAAAGATATTTGATATTTCCCAAATTCTACTTCCCCAGCCCATCCAACAAGATTTCCATCCCTTTCTCTTTCTTACTATGTGTCCTTCCCCCCCCCTCTTTTTCTATTCTTTACATTCCTCTTTTTTTTTTTTTTATGCCCGTTGATGAAATTTATGTTTCATAGATATTATATATATGTTTCATATACATCAGAATTATATATATATATATATATATATATATATATATATATATATATATATGTGTGTGTGTGTGTGTGTGTGTGTGTGTATTTGATACAAATAAAATTTTGATGTATCATGCTATTATTATTTAATCATTGAAAATTATTTTAAAATTATATAAAAGTGATATAAATTTATTAATTATATTAAGATTTTTATATTAATAATAATAGATTCATATAAATACTAATATGACATATATTTACTGTTTAGCATACTTTGTTATATGAATTTAATACGAATGCATTTTCAATGTAAAATAATTTTATATAGATATTCAATTATGTATTGATGTATCAGTAAAAGTGTTTGACTAAACAATTTACTATCCAAAAAATCTTATAGTGTAGAAGCATATGATTAATTGACAATATAAAATATTTTTACATTAATAGTATATCAAAATTAAACTCTTATTATATTAACTTATGTTTTAGATATTTATGATCATATTATATTCATAATATAACCCAAATAGTATATATATTCATGTTAATTTTGGTTGGGATCTTAACAATTGTTCATTATCACATTAAACAAAACAAATAAAAGCTAGCTAATATAATTAGCAGATAGTTGGATCTCTTAAGCACGATATCATGGGTTCAATCAATGGTTGTGCATATGGGGAAAAAAAGAAAGACTTTACTATGAGAGATAATATCGACTTTGATGATCTCTCCACCTCAAAATGGATCCATTATTTCTCTCTCTAATGGACAATGAGAAGTAAAAAACACATTAAATAAAAGAATGTTGTAGACAAAAAATAGTCTTTTTTTTTTCAATAGTTTAATACTAATATCGATAGCCCAAAAACTCAACCAGTAGTACAATATATATCGAGAAATTTTTTTAATTTAACTGATCAAATATCCAAAAGCTACCATTCAAGCTCCCAGCATTTTTTTTCGCATACCAATCAATTTATGCATGGTAACATTTATAATTGTGTATATATACTTTCTATTGGAAGTAACAAACTCAACGCAATTGAACAATTCTTTTTCCTCGACATTATAGCAGGTATAGTTCCCTCTTGGGATCCATTCAAGTACATTTCTCTATGTCCGCTCAGAAAATTCACAATAGTTTTATTATCTTTTCGCAGTATCCACTAAAAGTCTAAACAAACAAAGCAACTAGCTACAACTTTTTCTGGTCAGTCTACCTTGTGCACATACTTTTCAAAACATGCTCAACAACAAGTTGATTTTATATATATATTAGCCGTGAACCAATGTACTACATTTAAAGCGCGGTTTCTTAACATTCACTTAATTGCAAGTATTACAAGAATATTGAGTTGGATGCCAACAAGTCACACATTGTGGAGTCACCCTCATCATATCATATAGACATTATATGAAGCCACGAGAAGTTGGAATCACGAGACATCTATTATATATATATGAAGTACAACCTTCCACATTCACTAGAAACCCACAGCTAGTGAATATAAGAACACAACCATTATTAGTTGAAACATCAATGTCCAATATGTTGCACAAACACCATCGGTCACATGCAAAGGGATTTTTCTTCACACACACACAAGGATGTAACTAGAAAAGATATGCTTTTATACTATGTCATTCACCTTCAATTGTGCAACGCATGCCGAACGCCAAACTAATTGCTGAAAAGCCATAGCTGTTGTCTCATGCATAAGTGGCCAAAAAAAAAAAAACATAGTACTGCAAAAATCAACCCCTTCATAATTGACCAGTTTCTGCATCCAACATGGTCTGTCTTCATGGATGATACTTGATCAGTACACTGTACACGTAATTTGTTCAACACTCAACACAGTCTGTTTACAAATTATTTTTATATCATATGTGTTTGAACTGAAAAAGTGTGTGTATGTGTCGGTATGTCAAGCGTGTGGCTTGGACATTGCCAATTGATTCATGTGTTTTCCTCAATTGTATATAGCGTGGACCATTGTTGATGCTTGATGGCAACTATACAAGTACACACGGAGAATGTATCAGATATATATCCAAGCTTATATGAGAGGAGCCAATGCAAAATTTCTGTCACTCTTGAAACTAACTGTTGACAGCTTCTACAAAGACACATCTCCAGAGTAAAACAAAATATGTTCCAACGTAGCACAGATGACAGGGCTTTCAAAACTCAAATTAAAGTATATCTATACTCCGATCACCCAGTTTTATCTGCTTACAAGCTGGAAATCAAAATCTTATCGATAACACAAGTAGAACCCACAATTTGGGGATAAAAGTCAAGAGAGAGACTAACTTCTTTGAATTTCTAATTTTCAGTTTTTATTTTTAATTTTTTAAATTTGTGAAGGAATTATTAAAAATTTTGAAAATTATAAATTTCAGTCTTTAATTTTTATTTTTAATTTTTAATATTTTCTTTACAAAATTCTAAAAACTGAAAAATTAAAAATAAAATCTGAAATCTGAAAGGAAACATATTCTAAGTTTTTTAAAGAAAAAAAAATTGTGTACAAGAGATTGTTATCAAGTACAATCCTCCCTAAAGTGCCGTATGCGGATAAGCATGCTGAACTAAAAAATTAATGATTATTGACCTCTTATAATTAAAAAAAAACCAACAATAATTAAAGCATTAAAAGGTATAATATTCAAAGGCTAAGAATAGACTGGTTCAGGTGAAATGTATCGCTATGGCTATGCTTTCAAGCTCCATCTTGATGAAAGTATGCTTATCTTTTTAATATTCAATGAAACAAGTAGCCAGGAATATTTACTTTTCCCTTTTAACAAATAAAAAGTATCTCTTTTGTGATGGAAGATATGGCTTAGTTTAAAAGTATCACAATTTTCTTTCCTAAGAGTCAAAAAGTCTCATATTCGACAAGGCATGTAGGTAGCTGAATACCTACCAATCTCAAAACAGAAGCCAAGAAGAGACAAATTATGATGTATATCTTTGTATGATACAGAATTTAGGCATTAAATTTGGGGAAAGTGCTATAAGCCGAGGTCATTTATATTTTAATATGAAGCATATCTGCGTTTAAAACAACTTGAAGACTTCAGCAGTGGTTATATACGGAATCTAGAAGCAGGTGTACAAAACGACAATACGGCTTTAGGTTCTATATATGGTAAATAAACTAGAAATTCTAACTAAAATTTTGTTTATTTACCGAGGGAAAAAATTAAAAGAGCTTTTTTTTTATTGTATACTGATGGCCCTTTATTAGCGTATATAATAATTTTTCGTAAACAGAAAGCTGAAATTATATTCCATGCTACAAAATTAAGCCAAAGAAATAAAAGTACGGAAATTGAGGAGTTAAAAAATTATACACTCAAATTTGAAAGGGTGTTAGAAAGAACAAAGATATATGTACAAGCACCAAAGCTTTACGAACATTCACGGGATCGGCACGTTTGGTAACAATCAAAAGCTATAAAACTCTTCATCCTTCCGAATTTCATTTTGAAAAGAAAAATGTTATTTATACTCATAAGGTATGAGATACCGTACCAACTCACGTCTTATTCATTATTAGATGGAATGTGAACCCTACTTGAATGAGATTTACACTCCATTCAACGATAGATGAAATGTAAATTGATACAATATCTCATATATTGTAAGTGTAAATAACATAACTCTTTTGAAAAACTACTTTGTTTTATTGAACGGGGAGTATTATATCCACAATACTTAAAATTATTATCAATTTTATATTAATTTATTCTTTTACATTATAAATGAAATCTCCCGTCGTTGATTGCTAGAGTAATTGACCACACAGATCAATGAGCTCCATGACTATACTAATATCGTGGATTATGCAATGCAAGTGTAAAACTCGCAAAAAAAGATGCAGGGGCCTTCGCTTTGATAAAATAAATTTGGGTACCCCTTGATTGTGACACTTGTTACGTACTTTAGAGTGCCAAGCCAGTAGCCAGTACCAGACAACCTTTAAGTCCATCGAGTTTTGTTATTTCAATATTCTATTTTCTCAAATATGCAAATATCTCACTCATAATACACATGAATCTTACCACCTACTTTTTTTCTTAACTTATTATCTCTTTATCATTCCTCTCACATTACATGGTCAAAATATCATTTTCTCAAGTGTCTGTGGTTCTGCATGCGCGCGGATCTATAAAAGAACATCGATCTTGTGAAAACCCATAGTTCCTCATATGCAATCTTCTGAAAACCAAACTGGATCGGCCGGTCAGACCAGTTAGATCGGGAATCGGCCTGCTATCCAATTCAGGTTATACTTGAAAACCACCCTAGAAAGCACCGACCAATTACCACTTCAAACGGCCTGGGAACTAGTAAACCAGGCAAACTGCTCTGATGGGTTTTTCTTTTTTATAAAAAAAATGCCAAATGACATTATTTTGGATTTTTTTTGAAAAAAAAAACCTAAAATCTCATATTTCCTAATTTTTTTCCTTTTTTAATATGAGATATAGTAACTTGAGAGATTTGATCCATATAGATAATATTTATTTTGATTAAAATATTAATTAGGTTATGTTCTATTAGTTTTGTTGATACCTAATTTAATTTTTAGTTATTTTATGACATATTTTATTTTGTATTTTTATATATTTCTATAAATACTTGCATTACTATTTATCAGTTATAATCCGATTGGATCCCTAATTGAACCCGATGAACCTTTGAACTCTTGCCCCACCTGTTTGATGTCCGGTTCGGTTTTCATAACCTTGCTCATATGTGGTTGAGTGTAGAGATGGCAACAAGACGGGGCAAGTGCGATGAGTACTTCCCTATCCCTCGCCTCGAACCCCTAACATTGCCCTTGACCCCGTCCCCGATCTCCGTAGAGGGGAAAAATTTGCCTCCATCCCCGAACTCCACAGATCCTTGATCCTCCGTGGTGATCCACGGATACTGCAAAAAAATTGAAAAAAAATGGCTATTGAACAAAGAATCAACCAAAAAAATAATTGCTAAATAGCCAAAAATTTTTAAAAAAATTACAAAAACAAAGATGATCTAACAATGTTGAGTGGCTGAGCTAGTTGATCGCCAACAACTCTTTCAAAAACAAATTTCAAACAAATTACAATCAGCAACCCCTGCCTATCATATGCAATCAATAATTTTCCAAAATAAAAAAAACTAAAACATAATAGAGGCTGAAACAAAGGGAGGGCACCGACCAGGGGGGAGTTAGGGTTTCAGCCACTAAAGCCTAGAAAGTTACAGATCGTCAATCGACTGGTGGTCATGATGGTTGCCTCACAATTGTTGGTTACATCACACCATGGACCGTTAGTTGCCTCGCAATACCAAGTCAAAAACAGAGAAGGTGAAAGGATGAGAGGGAAAGCACTGGGAGGAAAAGTCGATCTCTGAAGTGGTGGCGTAGGGAAGTATAGGGACAGCCGATTTGTGGCAGTGTGGGGAGGGAACTGGCCACAGGGGAGGAAAGGCTACGGGATGCAATAGTGGTGGAGCGACGCGCAACCGAGCTAGAGGCGATAGAGTTTTGGGGAGTGAGTGCTTGAGCGTGTTGAGGGAGGGCAAACGTTGCTGAAGAAGTAAACGGGACGCTGAGGGAGTGAAGGACTGAAGTGAGAGACTGAGAGTGAGTGATGAGTGTCAGAGTAAAGTGAGTGACATTAGGGTAGATATTTTTTAAAAAATAATAAAATATTATAAAACTTAATAAAAATAAAAGAAAGTTAATAAAAATATAACATCTTCTGAAAAATACTAAAATACCCATCGAGGCAGGAAGCATAATCCTTTTCAATATCAACTCACAGCGGAGGGAGTTTCAATCTTGTCCCTGTCCCGCGGGGACAAAAATCCCTGAATGAGGGGATCCGAATCCGCGGATCCCCATGGATATTCGCACCTCCCACCCCCATTGCCACCCTAGTTGAGGGCATATCTTAAAAACATAATAATCACATTTCAATAGTAAAGTTATCTTTTATGAAACCTTAAAATTAAGAGCAATGATAGGATTTCTATAATATGTATAAAAGTTTTCTGATAAACCATATACGTAGAAAACATAACAATCACATTTCAATGGTAAACTTTTATTTTAATTCTTAAAATTGAAGAATGTCTGAATTTAATATTTGGAAATACAAAATGTGATTTAAATTAATTTTTTGGCGAGTCAAATTAACCTCCACAAATATTGACATAAAAATTAATTCGAATATTTTTGTAATTTTAAAAAATAAAATTAAACACATATAATTTTAAAATCAATATAACCTTTACCCGTTATAAAAGTGTCTTTATTGATTCAGATTACCACACAAGGTTACGTCTGCTTAATTCAATTGATTCACGTGGGAAGAAAAAACAGCAAAAAGATTATCATATTGCTGGCTACGTACGATGATGAAAGAAGCCAGGTAATAAGTACCCTATAGCTGCGGCTAACCCTATACGTAGTTTTTCTCGTGCACTATTTTTGACTGCTCTAGAGTTATCACAAAAGCAATTTTTGCCATAGAAATGCGTTAGTTTCAATAATCGATTAAATTTATACTAGTAGTTATTTGACTCGATTTAGAATTGTACAAGAAACAATCCTTTTAGAATTATGACATGACAGGAATTCATCAGAAATCTACGACACGAAATTCATTAAGATTATTTGGAAAGATCAAATCAAAAGTTCTCTTTCATGGTTGTTAATTATTGGACTGGATTGGATGAGTGATGGTCCTCTGAAAACGAGGTAGTATTTTGGATGATGGAATGAACTCAAAACTGATTAACAATTTTACCTCACAATCCAACCCAATTAATATCATCAGGTGCCTCTAGTTTCTTTCAAGCTGACATGAGGGTCTCACTTCAACAATATATCACATCACACGGAAGAAAGTGACGTAATGCACTAATCTCAATGAAATTTGAACCAGTCACACACGTGCAAACAAATAGACAGATTCTGAACGGATTCTGATGGAAGAATTTTCAATCCTCTTAAATAAATTAAAACGAAATGCTATAAACGGGCGTTGCATACAGTAGGTCCGTTGGGTTCAGTTCAGTGTACAACCTACTGTTGTATGGGCCAGTATTAAAATATTTATGAAATGGAGCAAGGGATCTTGGAAGTAGATTGGAACTCAACAACTTGTAGGTCCTCAATAATTAAGGATGAAGAAAAGGCGACCAACTAAGACTATCATGCACATATTTTTCTTCTTTTCCTCTTCCCATGTGTTTAAACTTCAATTTCCTCCAACTCATCTCCGAGTAGTGTTATTTGCATATGTTCATACTAAAGAAAACAAATGACAATGTTAAACTTGAATACTATCTATATTTGCAATAGTATCTCATTATTAATTTCTCTATTAATTTAATTTTAATTAGAGTTCTCCAATTCATTTTGACACACACATATTGCATATACTAATTTTATAATTGATACTGCATATATATATATGCTCATAAAGAAAATGAAATGTTCAATTCATACAACCAAGGCATATGTGTAATAAACAAGCAGATAATAAGGAAAAGATTAAAAGTTTCTTAAAAATGAAGATATTTTTCTTAGGATAAGAGAGTGAGAAAATAGAAATTAGAGAAAGAATGAGGGTGGGTGGAAGAGGGTAAGGTGACGGGCCGTGGCTGTGGAGATGGATGCACTTTTTAATTAATAATGTTTTTTTGTTTCCCTGAATTAATCATGAACAGCTAGCTAGCTGCCCTTTGATTATCGTACATTCATTCTCTCTCTCTCTCTCTCTCTTGCAGATTTTCACTTTCTTGGTCACTTTCTCGGGCTTTCTCTTTCTCGGTGAGTGCAAAGAAAGTGAGAGGTGAGGGTGATGGGAGTGCGTGGTGTCAAGTAGGCGGAAAAGAAAAGGGAAGAAATGTCAAAAAAGCAACAGCTCATGGCTTAGATTTGGGGGCCCCACGAAATTCTCTCACTATGGATTTCGTATTTTTTTCCCCCTTTTTGACGCGACGCCTTGGCCTGGAATTAGTAGTAGAAATGTAGAATGGAATGGGGTGGGACCCCACCATCACACCACTCACACCCTCATTTTCTTCCTTCACCCACTCATCTTTCATCTTCACACCCCCGCACCTCTTGCTCTTGGTCGGGTGAATCGTTTCAATTCCACTCTCTTCTTCTTTCTTTTTATTTCTCTTGTCTTCATTCTAGATTAAACAATATATAGATAGGGTTTAGGGTTTTGGTCTTGATGATCTTTTAATTAAATTGATCTTCAATGAATTGGTAGAGTGTATAAAATATTATGCAAATATGGAGACAAATTTATAAGTAACACACCAACGCCCATACACTACTAAAATAACCAAGACGGGGTAAATAATCAAAGTTTTTACTTTGTATCTCAAGAGTACCGGTATTTTTTTAAATTCAAGAGTTGTGATTTAATCATGATTGTTTAAAATATTAATAAATTTAGTTAGTGAAACACGTAATAAAATTTTAGCCACAAATTATCTAAAAAATATCAATATCTATGAACTTTATATGATATTGGAGAAATTTCCATAATCAAATAACCATATTCATATATTTATAAATTGATGGTACAAATTATATATGTCGCACAAATGCTTTTTTTTTTCTTTTTTCCATAATTAATCTTGATCCCCACATGAAAGCTATAAGGGAATCATGAACACAGCACAACGTCTTGTACAAATTAAAACTTACAAACCTTACATGACCTTACACCCGAGACCAAGAAACAAACAGTCTGCCTATCCATAGCCATTGAGCACCAAGCTCATACAGCACATTATACTGTAGAGTGACAAGAGGGCATGAATACAACCATTACTCCCTGTGATGTACACCAGATCTGCAAATACAAAGGGGAATGATATTTTGACATTTAAAAAGTGGGTGTCTATTCAGACACTCACTTTTTGAATGTCAAAATAACATTATTCAATGCAAAGTAGCACTCCCAAGGTGAAAAAAAACCGCCTGCTGTCTATGCAGAATCCAAGCAAAACAAAATCTATATAGTACTTCATTGCCCATCAATGACATGCAAGTATAAATGCTGATGCAAGAGAATGTTTAGTACGATATAAATAAGATATAAATCAAACTAAAAATGTATAAAATATAACCAAAAGTATCTAAAAGTACAAATAAAATATGTACAAGTATGGATATATATAGTAACTATTTTTAAATATTTATGTATTTTATATATATATATATATATATATATATATATAAAAGTAAGAAGAGAAAGTGTGTGTTGGTGTTATAATTAAAATAATAATTATTATTATATATGACTTTCCATTGAGAAGCTATATATATATATATATATATATATATATATATATATATATATTCGCAGGCAACCTATGCAATTCCATCTATCTTTTGCTGCTTTTAGTCTCTTTGAATCAATACCTTTAGAAAAGCTCCATCGTGGTTTTGGAGCATATATATCTAAGCAACTTCACGGAACCCTCAACAAAATTTGAGTAATCAATCTATTTACTTGCATCTTAATCGATCGAAAACCAATATGGCTGCACACAAATCCAAATCCATATCTCATATGAACGAACTCATCGCTAATAAGAGAAGTAAGTCACATCCGTTGTAGGCTCAGATTCATACATATGTTACCAACAAACAGATACGATCATTTTTTTATTTTTTTGGTCATTGCATAACAAAAGCAACACGAACCAGATAGCTAGGATTAGTTGGGAATGAATAAAAATTAAGCCAAAAATACGGACGTACAATCTAAGGTACAACCAATTTAAGGAAAAAACAGTGCAAATGAAGATAGCTAGCAAGGAGACAATCCATGTAAAGAAACTAGTATATAGCTAAAGAACATCGCACCCATGATAATCACCTTGTGCCAATAATTCTTTTGAAGATATTGATCGTTGTACAGATGACGAAAAAGGACATGTTATAATTGAGGGTACCTTTCTTCATGCAATTATTTCGAGGATCTTGCGGAATTTGTGACTACAATATCTCCACTCAGATAGTTTCTTTTCCACTCGTGAGTTCTTGTCAGGTAGCAAACATATACATCAAATGAGCAGTGTGGTATTTACATAATTTTGCCTACCGAGTTTAGTTCAGAATTCAGATACACCTACCCATTGTTTATATATCATTCATTATTTTCTCCATATTTTTTCCGTCCTTTCCCTTTTCTCAATAGATTTTTTTTTTGCATGCTTTTTCTCAATAGAAATTAATTATATATGGCTCCTTTTTTTTGTATTTATCTGATCTCTGTATTATTTAAACAATTTTTTCATGCCAAAACGAAACTACATGTAATGGTAAAAAGTATACGTGTAATTATAGTGGATCTTCTATCATAGAATCATGCTTTTTCCTTATTTTGTTTTATTTTTTTAAGGAAAGACGACTTATAGCATACTAGACACTTAAATAGAAACAACAATAGTTATCTTTTAAAATAAATTATGTCCTTTTCTTTTTATTAAAACCTTCTTAGTTATAAAAAAATATAAAATAATCTATATTTATCTCATAGTTGCTTTATTTTTCAAAAGAAAAATCACAATGTCTTTAGCTATGAACCATTTTGACCACAAAATAAACTAGTTCAAACAGATACGATTTTATTTGAAAATTCAAGGAGTAAAGTCTCATCTTTCAAAACATGAACTCTTCAAAAGATTACTATTACCAAAATAGTTTTTAAATGAAAGTTTTGAATTATAATAGATAATGTTAATTTAATTTCGTAAATTACTAATCTCTAGGGATGGCAATGTAAATTACTATTTCTCATTTTAATTTTGAAACATTAAAATGCATCTTACGTTTTGATGAGAGGACGAAAGCCTATGTTTAGAAATCTATAATTTTTGGGCTTTGCGCATCATGTATTTAAAAAACAGCTCCAACAATCCGTGTAACTTCCTTTTTGAAATTTTCTAACTTTATAATAAACAATTGCAGGTTATACATTATTGTAAGTCCATTTTAGTATATAAAAAATTAGATGGGAAAATTCCCCGCACTCCAGGTTTAGGATATGTTTCCAAACATTGAACGCTTATAGCTAGAGGTATTTTTAGATATTCCACTAATAGAAAAATCTATAAATTGGACTAAAGTTAAAACAATGCATAAGTGGGAAGAGCAGTTAGATAAATCGACTAGACAGATTAGCCGATCCTTGTTGGCAAAAGTAAAGGTTGTACGATATACATTAATGAAAGAAATAGCTTGTAGCTGGTTCGTTCATGATGGGCAAAGCCCAAAAATTATAGCTGGTTATTAATATTAATACATGATTCTTCATAATTTTTTTTTATAAATACATTTATCTATAATATAAATAAAATATCCAATTATGAATACGTGCTTCCTTATGCATTGAAATAATATTTTAAAAAAAGTACACATAACAGTACTCAAGAAATTGTGAGTTTTAGTCCCCCTGCCCTTTTTGACCAGGATAAGGTTAATTTATTGGAAACCGCCTTTCCATATGCTGCAATAACAAAATAATAATGATACTAAAGAAAAATTTTACATGATTTAGTCCATTTTTTTATTTAAGTTAATAGTCATCATATGAAATGCAATAACTGCATTTTGCTTTTATAAATGTTAAAGTGCATGCAATAGTAAAGCAGTTTTTTTTTTTTGGCCGACGCATAATAGCTGCATTTTTTTTTGGCACATAATAATAAACTGCATTTGATTCGATCGAAAATTTCTGCGGAAAATTGTCAGCAATATGAATAGAATTTTACATCTGCCTATAAAATAAAATGTTATCCCGAGTCAGTTTAATTGTTGGCTTAAAGTGGAATAGATTGCAGATAATCACACTCGTAAGTGTAGTTTTCAGAAACCATGTATAGTTTTAGTGCTGAACATTTTTTTTAAAATTTTGCGTGCATATCTAGTGCTAATTAACCACTTTTAATTGCACAATGTATTCATCATAAATTTTGGAAATATATGTGACACATTGAACCATCTGCCTATTGTACAATTGTACAAGAATTGTTTATGGAGAAATATTGCTTTAATTTTTGAAAAAAAATGCAAAGAAAATGAAATGAAATCTCAAACCCCATATAAGGAAACCATAGCGGAAGTTCAAAAATTTTGAAGCAAATAAAAGAAACATGCGCAAGCCATTTTGATAGTGTTGGTGGATGGAATGACTCTGATACCACATATTAAAATTCATGGTGATCAAAGAAAAAAGAAAAATAATTAAGTAAAACTAAAATAAAATTTTATTAATGATAGAAAAGATGAGTAATATAAGAGTAAGTACCCTTATTTATTTATATAGAGAGAGTAAAGGGCATAACTATTAACAAATATCTAATTAATTTTAACTAATTTTTAATTACAATTATATTCTCAAAACAGATAGTACTAGTTCAGGACTACAGGAGTAAAGGTCATGTATCCCGGGAAAATTAGTGGGAGCTCGTTGGTAGTATATATTGGAACTTGACATGGGGATAGCACGAGGTCGTAATTAATTAATTTTAATTTATTTTAAGATGCAGTTGCACACATTTAATTATTACAATTGTCAAAACTAAGCATCTTGTTAAGTTGTTATGATACCATGCAAGTGGAAGCTTGACAAACTTGAGAACAATACAGCACAAAAGATGGGAGGCAAACCGAACAGAATTTTAGTGTGGACCATCCCTTGATCGTTTCGGACTATAGCATGAATATGACTAAATTAATTAATGACAAAGAAAGGTTGAGAGTGTCACTAATCATAATTATTAGTAATCAAAAGGGTTTTAGCCATCAGTGTCCCCTTTCAAAAATACAAAGCCCCCAAAGAATGAGCATATAAGCATTGCTAGAGAGAGACGAACACAGAATGAAACATGTTGACCAAATGTTCCTGCTTCCCCCCTCTCTTTGTTTGCCATTTTTCAAAGGCAACCTGATAGCCAGGGAGCATATAGCAAGAAAGCAAGCCAGCAGCCATTTGGATTTTTTCTTGGCCTTGTATTGGGTGACATGCATAGGGTCTTCAACAGAATAAAACCATTAACATAACATATTTTGTTTTAATTATGTAATGCATGTTTGCTTATCACCAAACTTCCTAATCATTTCTATATCATCCGGGGGTTCGTGAAAATGGACCTACAACCCCTACACTAAACATATTGTGTCTTTCAAGTCAAATCTCTAATTTAATTCCCTTATCAATCAGATTAATGTTTCTGTTCTGTTTATCTCTAATATATTCCTCTCCTTTTTGTCTCTCTTATGCAAAACTACATGTGGCATAATTGCGTTGGATCAAAAGCCTGTATTACATGTGCATGCAGCAATTGAGTCTCCCCATGGCTCAGGAGATGTCAATAATGTGTCCCCTTGAATAGTGAAAGATGCAGTGGGGAAAATTTTGAAGCACCTATGCTTGGGGATGTCTACGCTTTGGGTTGCAGATAAAATATTCAGTGTTACCTCGAACTAGAAGGGAAAATTATGCACCACTTGAGATGGGATGGTCAACATTTTTCCCCCTTTGAATATAGCTTTGAGGATATTGGCATTCTGCAAGGAGCCGAACTTTAAAATTATTGGAGTATCCCTTAAGGTACATTTGAAATCCTTTTTATTTTGAAATTGTGTCAAAGATACATTGGAAAAATGTGGAGCCCCAAGTAGGAATCCATGCATTATTGATGGGACCACATTCCAAGCAGGGCAAGTGGGTTGGTCACATTTCTTGGTTTAGAAAATGTTAGACATCAAATGATGCTATTAATTCTGTAAAGAATCATGGTTATAAAAGTTTATTATAATATTGATGGAATATAATATTACTACAAAGAATGATATTTTAATGTGTAGAGCACTTTTAAGATCTAGCAGAGGAATCAATAGGATAGTGTAGGCCAGAGAGAATAAATTATGATGATCTAGGGGTAGAGAAGAACACACCTGGGCTTTTAGTTAGATTCGGCTTTAACTAGACTAGATTTCGCTCAAACATGCTCTGGAAGTCACTAGGGTCCAAAAAGAAAATAGAAAAAATAAAACTGTTTTTTATTCTTGATAACAAATAATTGATAAATCTGATCCTATAAGAAAGAGTTGAAGTGAAGCTAGGCAAAAAAGGCTCACCCCATTGCCGGAGCTGGAATCACTTTTTGAGAGTATTAAAATTATCATCAACAAGGGCTTATTTTGGCCTAATAATACGGTCGATTGATGACAAGAGAAGGTTCAATATTTGATCAAAAGTGCTCCGTATAACGACAATAGCAGCACATGGTTTGGTCAAAATGAAATCATCATGATTGAAACCAAAACAGTTGCCTGAGTTTAAAAGGAAAAAGAAAATGAAAAAAAAAGTATGCGAGCATTTCTACATAGTAACATAGGATCTTGTGTAATAACAATGCAATTGAATTATGTTTAGCAAAACAATTTAGGATGAGAGGAGGATGTTTCAGTTAAAAGCAAAGAAAGTTGATGATGTTTCAGCTAAAAACAAAGAAAGTTTAAATACTCAGCATTTATAGAGAATTTATATTTATCGCAATCAAAAAAATGAGCTGGGATTTGAATCTGCTTATTCGAGATCCTATAATGTGGCTGCATTTACATATACTAGCACTATTGAACTCAAATTTCTGTGTTAAATAAATCCTAGCACTTCAATGGCTAATTTACAGGGTTAGTACTTAGTAGGCGGTGCACATGGTTTCTAAAATAAGTCAAGTGGGTAATGGCACAAGTTTCATTAGCACCCGCAATCACAATTTTATATTTAAATCTTTGAAAAATGTTGACCGATGAGAAAAAAAACCGTCTTTGAAAAATGAAGCTATAAAACAAGTTTAAACGAACATTCATTCATTTTTTCAATTAATAGATAATTGTCATATTTCAAATATCAATAGCTGTTGATTGAAAAAATGTCAACTGTAGTATGCTGTAACGAATGGTCTATCTTTAATTGGATTCAAAAAATATGATTAATTTTCCAACAAACTAAACTAAATAATTTGGAGATATAATGAAAAGAAAAAAGAAATCCGTAGATGAATAGCAAATTTCAACGAACTGTCTTTCAAAGATGAGAGATGCTCGTATTAGCACGTTTGTTATCGTTGTGGGCACTTTTGTTTTTCTGTTATGCAACATTTACATTTTTCTTTTTCCTTTTTGGGTCGTGTACCCATATTTCAATTGTATCGGGAAAGATAACACTGGGTTCAAAATTTACAACATTAAAAGAGAAGCTGGCAAACTTAGTTCATTTAAGCCCAATAACAGTTGGACCAAAAAACACGCAACAAGAAGACACTTCCAACATTGAAATCAAGTGCAGCCTGCAACCAGCGCACACGTTAAATAAGACCAATTTTTTTCGCCAAAAACTTCATTAGTAATTGCCTAATAGGAACCATCTAATGTGTTTAATGTGGATAAGCAAACCTTTTTGGCCATAAAAACTCATTAGTAATTGCATGATAGGAACTATATGCAATGTGTTTAAACTTTTAATTATCTTTTCAACAGTCCCTTGGCCTTGTTTATAGCTTTTTTGTTAATATTTTTTAAGGATTTTTGTGGGAGCAAAAACATTATACAATGAGACTTAAAGCAATAGTATCTTAGGCAAATTATATGGGATTAAAACACTCCTCTTGGGAAAGTTCGCACCAGATTAAGTTAAAAATATTAAAATATAATAAAATGATTCATTGCATACTAGAATTTCTAAGTAGAAGAACTCATTCACATTGCAAATAATACAGTTTACAAGCATCCAGAGTCTAATACATGCCTAGGCTGAAATTTAAGAAAGATATGATTGGAACGGCCATTCTACTATTAGTGTTAGACTCCAGTTTGCACCAAAATTATATGATTGGAACGGTTCCTCTCCCAGTAGATTTACCTACTGAGTTCCATATGAAGACTGAGACATCAGGATTGTGTGTGTATAAGGGAACTTGACTATGGCTCATTGTTTCGAAAACCTTTGAACTAGCATTCAGAATCTAGTTCCAGCATTTATAGCCAGGGCCACACTATCCATTGTGGCAATGCCCCAGAAACCTTTCCTATCGTCTGTCTACAACAAAACATACGTGCCAACCACTGGAATGATTACACAACTCGACATGGAATGCTTCACAAGGAGGCACTTCATTCTTCTTCTTCAAAGTCCATGAGGAAATCAGTCAAGTTCTCGGAATCATCTACGGCCTCATCCAGGGACATAGGACCATCCTTCTTCGGTTTAGGCTGCGTGTTCAAGGAGCAAAGCAATGTTATGGTTGACTAAACGTTGTTACTGGTGAAGTAAGAAACGTGTGAAATATAACAATCTATCTCAAATCTAGACATCTGATTCAATAGTCAAAATACCAGGTAGCAGAGGTACAAAGCTGCAAGAGGACATCAAATTTACAAGAATACCTTCGACTGGCGAAGCTCAGGAGTACTTTTCAAGACACTCCAATTACGATTAATCTTCTCTTCCTCTCCCTCTTCCTCTTCTTCCTCATCAACGTCACTATCCTCTTCATCCTATTTAAAGTGAGAAAGAAAAAGTAAAAGGGAAAGGAAAATGTTATTTACAATTTACAACCAACGATATAGTATTGGAATTCACAAGACAACCACAAGGTGGTACTGTTCAGAGTTTACAAAAGCAAATGAAACATAGAGATGGTGAGTGGGAGCTCACATCGTTTTCTCCAATGTCAACAGCTTTGGCCATAGCTTCATCCATATCTGTCACCTGTCATACAGCGAATGAATGGTATCAATCTATAACAGAACAGCATGATGGGCGACAGGTAGAATTTGAAGGAAGGACCGAAGGAGGATGCAAACAGAAAGGAATTGTAAGAGGTTCATTATGAGAGTTAATCTTTATAACTTGAAACTTGAGTAAAGTATGAAGCTCGGGTTGACAAAACAAAAAAAAAAACACCAGCAAGGCAAGACTCGAGATCATACAAAGTGAATTAAAACTTACCCTTTGGAATAAAAAATTTCAGCTATGACTTTTGTCAAGGTCATAAAAGATCATACGTCTGTCCTTCCGTAAACAAAGACATTAAGTTTTGAATGCAGGTTGGTACGGTAAGAGAACACTTGCCCATTTTATACCTTTGCCTTTTCCCCACTTTATGCTTCTACTTAAAAAGAAATATAATCATCAAGAACAAAATTCACTTTTCGTATTTACATTTCTAGTTGTTCTACCATTTCTGTTTTCAATCATTAGTCAACGTGAACAATCCAATGTCTGTACCTCACTTTTCAACACCTAACCTGAGGCAAATCATAAAATACTCAACAATAAAGCTTTACAAGACAGCAATTGCCTACATGCAAGTAATCTGTTCACAAATAATTCATTCAATCTCCATATTCACTATTAGTATCATAAAGTTCATACTTATTGCTTCCTTACCTCATGTTGTTCAGTCTTCTCCTTCGCCAGAATCTTGTCAAGTTCCTCCCTTGTAATAATGTGTCCTTGCTGATCATATGAAGGAAAAGAATTTTAGTAATTATTATGAGTTTATGACCGTTAGAAATAAGAAAATATCTAGTAATATCTCTGTTATATCTTAGAATATTTCATATCATATCCTAGAATGATTTAGATTTATTTAGGTTGATTTTGTTATTATGATTAGATTTTATCTTTACCTTATAAATAGGATTACCTTATTGTATTACAATCACAATACAAAATATCAATATATTTTCATATTATCTAGAGTTGCTATTCTATCTCTTTCTCTCCTCCACTATTTAAAACCCTCAATTTCAACAATGACATGAATAATCAGAGTTGTCATCACTTTGATCTCCCCATTAGAAGTCCGAATACTGAAAATTTAAACAATCAATGGGAAAAAGGAAGATAAAACAGACGTCACCACATATTAGATGACATGTTTAGCCACCATAACTAGACCAGAGATAAATGTAGAACAGGAAAAATATAAAAGCATGCCATGTGCTTTGGGGATTGTCCTTATTGAAGCAACAAGCAACAGCTGTCTTGAAAGGATTAGAATATAGACATTAATTTAACAGCTACTCCTTCCATCTCATAAACCAACAAGGAGAATTGTCCACCACTTTTTCTTCCTTTATTTATTTATTTATTTTGAATAAAAAGCCTTTCACCTTAAATTAGAGAGAAAAAAGTGAGGCACAGTATCTTGGAAGTTGGAACAATGATATGGTATCATAACAATTATGTTAGAAGGTGGACAAAAGTAACCATCCATGACCACATGAAGCCCACAATTTGCACACATGATAGCACATAAATATGACACAGTAGACAAGTTTTATGCCAAAAGTCTCGAGCACTACATCCTGGATATTTCCATATTCATCATCTAAAAAGGTTAACTTTTACAGCTCACTCACATTTAGCAATCAAAATTTTCAGGAAAGAAAGAGAAAATAGCTGAAACAAAGAAGAAAATGACTTGAAGCAAATAACCTCCTTCAGATAAGCCAGCATATTTGGTGTTGGTTCATGAAAATCTGGCCCCCTGTGGTCAATCACTTCATTTGGATCTTGAATATAGTTCACAGTTGGGTAAACTGGATCTCCACCCCATACTGAAAGAATGAAGAGAATTTTTTTGATTACCATATGGATTCAATATATCTAGAATCTAGAGTGAGCAAAAGTATGTGAACAGTAGATCAACACATAAAGTATATGTCGTCAGCCATATAGTGAATGGTTTAAAACTAATACTTAAAGAAGTAGATGCCATATAAAAAAGATCAGGATATAATGGAAGTCTGGAGTTGCCAGGACTACATACATACATATAATACACACACACACAAACAACACAGACAAGTAAATGGAAGGCAGTCTATTCTTTCTGATTCCGTTATTTTTTGCTTTCCTTTTCTAAATGCAGACATAATTGGGTCTAAAAACCTTTTTGGTCAAGCAGTTCTTTGAAAGGCAATGCTAAATAAAGCTGAATAATTTTAGAATCATAAAAATATAAGATGAACGGCCAGATATATAAGATGACCAAAGGAATAAAAAAGATAAAGCCATAAAACACAAATATCTAATTGTTCAAGTCAATACTTTGCTTTATCTGATCCTCTCTCATCCGCATTGCTAAAGGATCCCTTTGGATACGAACATCAGTCCCCATCATTACGCGATACTCTCGGTCCGTTTGGTGGGAAAACATTTCAATTAGTTGAGTGTTTTCATCTTCACCAGTCTCTTCAAAATGCTTCTGAATAGCTTCATGAGATGTATCCCTCTTCCATGCTTTTACCCATTCTGAATAGTATGCTATTGGACCAATCCTTTCCAGTTTCTCTTGTTCAGCCTGTAGCCTGTGAAAAACAGGAGTTATTTTAACAGATGCAATTCTGTAAGACAAATTACTTTGGAAAGCTTCTATTTTTCCAGGTTTGCAAAGCAATGATTACAAAGGATATCTCTTAGGAATCATCTATTAGATAAAGGCTCATGAATTATTTTATATCTAACATCTCCCCTCACACAAATACCAACTCGACTTGAAGCATGAACATACACACAGGCCCATCTTACCTTGTGCTGAAATTTTATTTAGAAGAATGGATGGGCAAGAAGGATCAAACTCTAGACCATTTGGTCATAGAAGCTTTGATACCATACCAAGAACCATAAAGCTTAAGCTGTTAGGTAAAGGTATATGACTTGTTTTATACCTAACAACATCATAAAGTAGGGATCTCTAATATGTCTATTGCTCTATTTGTGTGCAAATTATATTGAATCTTAAATTTAGCTGTAATATGTGTTATAAGACCATGAGAAATTCAATCTGATGTCACACTAAGCTTAAGAACTCTAAAGCCCAACACAGGCATAGTGCATAGATTTTTTTATTTATTATTATTTTTTTTTTTGCGTCTGAGACGGCCTTTAATTTTTGTGTTTTTTAGTTTTATTGGTAGAAGAAAAACTAAGAGTGCCATTTTTCAGTCTTGGAAAACAACATCTGAAAAAATGCCTATCCCTAACTTTTGAGAAGCCTGGAAATGGTCACTTAACAAGCAGTTGGGATTTGCTAAAGTTTCTTTCACAACACTCATAAACCCAGCAAAGCCCCTTTCAAGAAGAAAGCATATGTAGGACTTAAATAAATATGGAGAAACACAAGTTCGGTCTGTGGAGTGAAAATTTTATCAGGTTACTCTCCTTGATTCTTGATTAGAAATATATCCAAATATATCCAGTATTCTTCTTAAAATACAAAATTAATTCTGATGCATCTGCTTAGCACTTTCAGATTTTTTTTCAGTGTAATAGTAAGTCAGCAATACCTCTCTTCCTTATAAAGATGGCGTCTTGCTCGGTAAAGAGAAGTTTCTGTTAATGTTGGGTGTTCACCATAAAGCTTTACTTGCCCAGTTTCTGCCATGGCTTTCAGGAAAACCTGAAAAATAAGAAGTAAGAATTTACAACTTCAATATATCAGACTGGCTTTTAGACCTCTTGCTCAAAGAACAGTGTATCTAACTTGGGGACTAGGAGCATCGAAGCATCTTGCTACAAGGAAATGATTTTATGGCGAAATACTTAAAGCTTCTCCATTGCTAACACAATGCTATCAAAAGCAAGTGAACTGATCATATGACCCTTATCCATAAATTGATCAGGGAGAACTATTCACTGGTATCTTTCTCAATATAAAGCAGAAAACCAATTAATACAGAAGGGTCACCTAGATGCAAGACATAATTATATAACAGATGTCTCATGAACTTCAAAAAATACATTGTCAGAGTGTAAAGTATAATTCTTTCTTTTTCTATCTCACGTACAAGCAGATTTATAAACAAAAAAGTACATGGAGTAGTCATTCATTATTCAATAATCTGTAAATTACCAAGGAAAACCATAATTACAATATAAAAAATCTTTTCCTCAACCATTTTCATGCAGACAAACCGTTTCAACATCTGGTCTCCTCCTTTGCCACCTGGACCATTGTTCATTCTCCGGCTTCCTCCAATTCCACCATAGTTCTTCACTTGAAAGTGTGCCCTCTATTGGCTTTTTAACTCTCGGATCAATAAACGGATGAGGGCGTCCAAGTTTCTTATCAAGGTCATATCCAGTCTCTTCTTCCTCCGGTTCAGACTGATAAACAACATACTCAGAAGAGGCATCTTGCGTATCATCTGAGGATTCAACTGAGGAAGCCTCAGACTCAGACAGGCCAGGGTCAGACGACTCTACAGCGATCTCAGAGGAGGAAGCAGCAGGTGCTTTGTAGTTCTTCCTCCTACTTCCGGGCTTCCTGCCATGTGAAGGAGACCCTTTTGACTCACCAGTTGGTGCAGGTGCTCTTGCAGCCCTCACTTGACTAGCAGTTCCTTCAGGCCAATACTCTTGCTCAGGAACACTCGCTCGGGCGCCAGAGGCCGGCTCAAGCTCGCCAGAGGTGGAGTCCATGTAACTGTAGTAAGGCGGACGTTCAACAGATACATACTCAATATGATGACCATCTTTCTTTTCACACTTTATACAAGTATTTGAAGGAACCCTCCTTCTTGAACTGCCTAAACCAACAACTCTAACTTGCAATGCCCCAGCTGGGAAAGAACCAACAAGGTACGATGATGTCTACAGACAATCGCACTACAGTAAATTAGCTTCATGTTACATAAAATGAGAACATAATAAAGTGAGAGTCTGAGAGACAAATGACTTCAAACAAAAATAAGAGAAGAATAGATATATAATTTGGCAGCTGAATCAATCACCTAAAATTTTGAATTTTTCATGAGAAATGAATGAAGATAGTTGCATAAATGTAAAAGTGCATATAGGAAAATTAAACCACCCCAGAAGCTAAAAAACTGAACTTTTTTTTTTTTGGGTGATAAAAACTGAACTTTTAACACCCCATTTAGGAGAAATAGAGAAAAAAAGAAGAAAAAAGGGAGGTAGAGAAGAGAGGGGGGGGGTGCAAAGACCAGAGAAACACAGGAAGGAAACCTGGAAGTGATTGAAGGGTATGAGATTGGCATGAATGGAATTGGAAGCCATAAGCAAGGTGCCACCAAAAACGGCGTCGCCGGAGTCAATAACGGATTATGATGATGACAGCACAGCACTATGACTGGCTGACTGCACCGGGTAGCTGGGAAGTTCGTTCAGAATCCAAACGACAGAAGAAATGGCGGCGTCGTATGCTTTGAATTTGAAGCGATTCGTTTAGAATTAGAAGGGAGAAGGAAAAAAGGAGAAGCTAGAAGAAAGGAAGGAGGATGAGATGAGATGAAGTGGACGAAGACACTCACTCAGCTGAACTGTGTCGTGCCCTGCCTTCCAACAAACCTCTTCACTGCAATCTGCAGTGCCATCTCCCTTATCATTCTCTCTCTTCTCTTTTATCACGTTTCATTTTTTCTTTTTCTTTTTTTTTTGGGTGTATTTTATCATGTTTCTTTCAAAAATTGCTACATTTTCCAAGGATTAACGCGAATTAAGGATATCTGGTTGGGGGAAAAAAACTTTAGAATTTGCCAACAGATAATTTGGATATTAGAGGAAAATGTAAAGAACATACTTTGCAACGACTTCGTAGTATACATTAAATTTAAACTCAGTTATTTTTGTTAAGCATTATTATATTAATAAATTTATATTTGTATTAAAGTGGGAGTGAGATTTTTACAGTCGTAGTGATTACTTGACTCCACCATAATTGCTTCAAATAGGGGTATACCTGTAATTTTGACAAAAAAATATTAATAAATTTATGAATTTATTATCCATTGTTATTGTAAGTCATTGTGAATTTTTCTTACTAGTATTATATAAACTAAGAGGAGTGATACATAATCACCACTAAATTTACATTATATACTTATACCAAATAAAATATTATAAATCAGTGTATAAAAAATTATAAACCATGTGCAAAATGTTGTAAATCAATTTGTAAAAAGTTATAAACAAAGATGGTTTACAACATTACATATTTGTAACTTTTTTCATTTTGGTTTACAACTTTTTACATGCTAATTTATAACTTTTTAACTTAGTGTAAGTATATGGTGTAAGTTTAGTGGTAGATATTTAACATTTCTCATAAACTAAATCCTGTACTATTGAAATTCAAATTGTAATAATTGGGTATAATATTTTTACAAAAAAATAATTTAAATATATTGTCAGTATATCATATTATATACATCAATTAATCATATTTTATGTTATATTATTTTTAAGATTATTATGCTAAAGTGACTATAATCTATAATCTATCTATAATACTAATATTTCAAAGTTGTTTGAGAGACAGTTTTACATGTGTCGCAATGAGAATGTTTTAGGGGCTTCATCTTTTAAGAAGTTATTTATTAATTTTTTTTAAAAAAATAAAACCATAATTATTACATATTATTGATAATCATCTGTATTTACTAATAGGATTGCATTACATTAATTAAATATCTTTAATTATTATGATGTCGAAATCATTAATTGTATTTATAAATTAATTTCATAATTTTAATATGAATTTCATATATAAAATTTTTATATTTGAGGAGGGTGGTGATTTTCTTTTGAATATTATTATATTAAACTTATGAAATTAAGTATATAAATTATAAGAAAGCTGCAAAATATATACATTAGATTATATCATTTTCCTTTTTTATAAACAATAAGATTATGATGAATTTAATTATTTAAAGGAAAAATATTTTTTCGTGTCATTAGTAATGACATTATTTGAATATATATATATATATAAATTAATTTAATGATTTGAAGATCAAGAATATGCCAATTCAATAAAAAAAATTATATATGTACGTAGATGAAAATAAAAATCCTGAGATCATCTAGGATGGTCATAAAATTATACTTGCAATAACCTCTGAGCGCTTGCAAATAATTTTAATAATTTTATATTTTAAAAGATTTAAATGAATTTTGAAAAAAAAATAATCATACAATTCATGACAATTTTGATGATTTTATAATTTAAAAGATTTGAATAAATTTTGAAAAAAAAAGTTAGTGTTGAAAAAAATTAAAAAAAATTGGAGAAGATTTTAAAAAAATTGATAAAGATTTATCAAAATCTTATTTATAATTAGAAATTATTAATGATTAAGATTTCGTATAAAATTTATTGGTCGTATAAATCTACTATACTACTATTTCAAACTCATTTTATAAAAACTATTACACAATATAGTGATTTAGACTTCACATGACATTTATACAGTGATTTAGACCCATTTTTCTCAATCTTTATGTCTAAAGATTTTTTTTGTAATTTACTTATTAATTATTTTTTATATAAATTAACTTAGATATTACAATCATTAAAGAATCAAATATTACAATCATTAAATATTATAATTTGCACTAAGAGAGAACTTATGTTAATATAATTATGATCTACAATTAAATTAAGAATCATTATTAGCTTCACATTATGTAGGTAACATAAAAAATTATAAAAAAAATATTTTTAAAATAAATAAGCTTTAAAATTAACATATTTTTTTTAAAGAAAATAAATAGGTCAAATTATTAAGGAATTCCTAATTGATTGATTTTGATATGATAATAATTTAAAATTCAATTTATACCAAATTTATTCTTAATCAAATATTTAAGACACATTATAGTACTAATATAATAATTTATTCTTAATTAAATATGATACTAATTGATATAATACTAATATTTAAAACTCACTACATAATAACTCTTCCATTTGTTATTTATAAAAAAATTATACCCACCTTTTTATAATTTTAACACTTAAAATAAATTTTTAAATTTAACTTACTTTCTAATTATTAATTATTTTTTCCAATCATACATTCATATCTCTCTACCATTAATAAAATCAATATAAAAAATAGCATAAATAAAATTATAATTCAATATATTATACCATAAAAATTTTATATATATAATTATAGTATTAACGATAATAAACCTATTATAATTGTGTTGTATTAGTTATATTTTTTATTATAGATATTTATGTTTTAAAGTTCAAAGTATTTTTAAATTTTTTTAATAAATCTATAAATATCAATAGAGATTCAAATCTCAATGTGAAATGAAAAATGAGGACTCATGATCGGGATGTGCATGAGAATATAAATAAAATTCAAAATGAAGATGGAATTAGGGGAAATTTTCTAATTTAAAATGTAAAATTTTTGAAAATCATAATAAAATAAAACTATCTATCTACATATATCACTATATTCTATTTAATTTTTTACAACTTAAACATTTCAATTTATCAATTTATAATTTTTTCATACTAATTTTTTTGAAAAAAATATGTTCAATTTTTTTAACACTAAAATATTTTAAAAAATTAATTCTATAATTTACACTTCTTTGATGATGATATTAAATATTTATTAATTTTTAAAAAGTAAATAATTATATTATTTTTTACTGAGAATAATTATAATTGATATACTTCTCTAATAATTGAGATTATATAAATTAGAATTATAAATAATTTTTTACTAATTATTACACATTAATTATAACATATATTTTAAAATTGATATTTTAATTTATTCAAAGGATATACAAGAAAAGAACATGTAATTGAAATTATATAATTTAAATTTATGTATTATTTTTATTAATTAAAACATATATTTTTATATTTTTAAATTAAATATTTTAATTTACTAAAAAGATATAAACTGTTAGGGATGAGAAAAAAAAATTTAAAATGGGTACACATAGGAATTACTCAATAGAGAAAGGAATTAGCACATATTTCATCTTTATAAGAATGATCTATGGGGGTTAAGTCTCCGCTTACAAAACGGGATAGGGATAGGGCGAATACATCTTTATTTGTAATTATTTTCATTATATCTGCATTATGTATATATTTTTAATTTTAATTTGGATTATATTGCGTTAATAGTATTAGTTATTATGAATATTTATGTTTCAAATTATAAAATATTTTAAATTTTTTTCTCTTTTTAAAATTTATTAATAAATCTTTAAATACCATAGGGATTCAAAATCTCTACAGGAAACAGGAAATAGGGAATGAAAAATGGGAAATGGAGATCCATAAAGGGAATGAAGATAGGGATGAGAGACAAAATTCTAAATGGTGACGGGAGGCGTAGGACATATATCCTTTCTCATAGATACTCATTATCATCCCTATAAATAGCACATGATATAGTAAATTTATCCATTTATTCTCTTTTTTTATTCAACAATTTCAACTTTCAAAATGTGTAAAATTTTCATAAAATAGACTTTTTATTGTTATTTATAGGTCATCTATCAAGATATTTTCAATCTTATAAATATGATATTCAATATAAGATATAAAATAAAATGACACATTTATATTTTGTCCACTCATTTAATTATTCAAGTATATATTAACTTACCTTTAAAATAAATTTATATACTTATTTTTTTATAAGATATATATAAATAAATTATTATTTATTTTTTATAATAATCAAAAAATTATTTTTTATTGTCTCCCATGCATTGCACGAATCAAACGACTAGTATATAATTATATAAGGGATTTAATGTTTATGGATTAAAAGTGTAAAATAATTTTATATAATCAATCAATAATGCTAGAAGAAAATATTAAATCATGACAACTAAGTATTTACTATAATAACTAGATTTTCTAGTTTTCTTAACTCTCGTTAACTACTTAAAAATAAAAAAGATAGTCCAATATATGAGCCTCGCATCATGTGAGATTAAGACATCAACTTTACTATTATGCAAGGGCTCACTTTTCAGTTTTCTTAACTTCTATTACTTAATTATTTGTAGTATTTTTGAGACATTTTTCCAATAGATACCATAAGAGTTTCTGTTCAACATTAGTTGAGATCAAAAGCTGAGATTCCCCTTTAAGTTTCAACTGAAATTCAAGGAATACATAAAAGAGCCTCTTGAAAGGAATTGATCTTCTCATACTACATGATATTATATATTAAGGGATGACTTCATAAACTCTCACCATTGATTTAAAAGGTTAAACTCAAACAAAACATGTAACATAAGAGAATTACTACCATCATTCTCTACTAAGTATCGATCTACAAAATTTTATTTTTTTTATTATTATATGTCATTTTAAGAATTTTAAATAATATTAATTATTTTTTTTACTTGATATCCTGATGAGAGAAAAAGAGTTAATAAATAGATTAAATATGAGAGAAAGTACTGGGTTAGGTGACAAAGATAATATTATAAAATATACTTACTTCTACTATAATTTCAAGTTCATCCAATCATTTTTTTAATATGCATGCATAACTAAAGATGGATACTTCTTAAATAATAGATATTCTAATAATGAGATATCACATGTACAAAATTAACATGAAAAGACTCATTCCCATCACTATAATCATGTGTTAAAAATGGTACCACTAATATTTTGTTCTTTTCCTACTTCTATTCCTTTCATGACCAAAGCCCAACTTGAGCTGACCAATAAAAAAAAAAAAATCTGCATGGTAATGTAATCCTTAAAAAATGGTAGCTATCAAATGAAATCATTGGAGGAGAGAGAAAGATATATACAACAAAAGCGAAGTTTGCAGCTGGCTGGCTACGTTAACCGTTATTGTCGCTCCTTCAGTTACTAGGCTTTAGAATCGCCACTTCTCTCTGTCGAGCATCTCATCTCATCTCATCACAATCACTTTCCTCTCAGATGAAATCACTCCCTTTTCCTTAGCTTTCTCTTCTTCTCTTTTCTTCCTCTACCACTATCTCAACAACCTGCAATTAAATAAATAAATAAATAAATCTATAAAATGGCATTCATGAAGCTGGGATCGAAGTCTGAAGCATTTCGTAGAGAAGGCCAAACGTGGTGAGCATTCATTTTTTCCCATGGATATTGCATTCATTAACAACAAAAAATAAAAAAAATAAAAAAGGGATCCCCCATGCCATTAGCCTTGTTTTTGTTTAATAATGTCAATTCCCATGTCAAAATGGAAACTTCTACTGATTTCTGTCGTGGGGTTGGTAAAAGGTTTTCAATCTTGTCTGCGAATTCTCCTTTTTGAGTCATCTTCATTTTGGGATAAAAATGTTGTGAATCTTGTTACTTTTCCCTCCACTGATAAACAAGTGCAGGTGTTCCAATATACTAGCCAATGTTCTTAATCATGCAGGCTACTATATAGTGCATATGCCCAAGATGAAATAGAAAGTGGTGCATGTCAAGCTGTGAGCTTTTGGTTGGAAAGGAAACATACACTTGTTGAATTTTCAAATCCTGAATTAACTAGTCCTACGCTCTACTTTTTGCCGGTTCTTATCTTATGTAACTGGTTCTACTAGCTAATTCTACATGCTAAAATTGTGAAAGACAGGACAAGCATTAAACAACTTAGCTTGGAATGTAATGCAGTACAGTTGGCTTCTCTGATTCTTATTCCATGCAAGAATGCTGCTTAGAATATGGTTTTATATATTATTATTGGTTCTAATTTCGTTTTACTTTCAGGGTTTGTACAACAGGACTTCCTAGTGATATTACAGTTGAAGTAGGAGAAATTACTTTTTTACTCCACAAGGTGCTTGTTTGAATTTCTTCTTTCTTCTCCACTCCGTACCTTTTTGTATCTTTCTCGGCCTCTATTAAGTGCTAAATTCAACTGCGTACTCAGGTTTGTCAGTTGTTTGTTTATACTTGTGATTTTGATGCAGTTCCCATTGCTTTCTAGAAGTGGGCTACTGAAGAAACTCATTGCCGAGTCCACAAGTGAGGATGGATCAAGTTGTGTTCTGCAACTTTATGATATTCCTGGTGGAGCTAAAACATTCGAGCTTATAGCCAAGTTTTGCTATGGGATAAAAATTGACGTCACAGCATTAAATGTAGTCAGCCTTAGATGTGCAGCAGAGCACCTCGAAATGACTGAAAACTGTGGTGAAGGGAATCTTGTTTCACAGACAGAAGCTTTTCTAAATGAAGTTTACAGTAATTGGCCAGACTCCATAAAAGCACTTGAAACATGTGAAGAGATGCAAACCTATGCAGAAAACCTCCATATCGTTTCAAGATGCATTGATTCCTTGGCTATGAAGGCTTGTTCAGATCCGAGCTTATTCAATTGGCCTGTGAGTGGACGTAATAATAGCCAAGCAAACCATGTAATGTGGAATGGAATTTCTTCTGAGGTTAAATCACAATCTCAAGGTGATGATTGGTGGTATTATGATGCGTCTTTGTTAAGCCTACCCTTGTACAAACGACTGATTTTATCCATTGAATCAAAAGGAATGAAATCTGAGTGCGTTGCTGCATCTCTCATATATTACCTTAGGAGGTTTCTCCCTTTGATGAATAGGCAATCAAGTTTCAAGGATACATCCCATGCAACCATTCCTACAACCTCTGAAGCAGATCAAAGGGCTCTATTGGAAGAAATTGTGGAGTTGATTCCTAATAAAAGAGGGGTCACATCCTCCAAGCATCTGCTTAGGTTGCTCCGCACAGCCATGATATTGCGTGCAAGTCCACAATGCAGAGAAAATTTGGAGAAAAGGGTAGGAGCTCAACTAGACCAGGCTGTGCTTGTGGATCTTCTCATTCCAAATATGGGATACTCGGTTGAGACCCTCTATGATATAGACTGCATTCATAGGATTCTTGATCACTTTATGTCTATATACCAACCTGCATCTGTATCAGCTTCTCCATGCCTCATTGAAGATGGGGCTTTGATAGCTGGGGCTGATACATTGACTCCAATGACAATGGTGGCAAATTTGGTAGATGGATATCTTGCCGAGGTCGCTTCAGATGCTAATTTGAACTTGTCTAAGTTTCAGGCTCTTGCTGTTGCAGTTCCAGACTATGCTAGGCCACTCGATGATGGTATATATCATGCAATAGATATTTACCTTAAGGTTAGATCATTATGGGTAGTCTAGCTTGCTAAAGAAATTTGTTTCTATACCTCATCTTTATAAGATATTTTGGTATAAAATGATGAAAGTTGCTAAAACCGAAATTGTCGAAGAAAATAATAAAATTTGTGAAGAATTTAATGCTGCTGAACTAGTCTTAGTGTTGTTTGCAAGCTGCTGCCTTCTCCATACCTATATTGAGATAGAAGATAAAATTAAATCAGCGACAAAGAAAGAGTGCTTAACAAGGGAATAGAATGACGGGACCTTCTTATGTTTCTTACTAATGAAAGAATGTCATGTTATGAGAGAGAAAGACACATAAACAAGAATAATAGATTATTATGAATAATAATAGTAGGTCAGGTCCTATCGTGATAAAAACTTTGTTTCTTTCTCTCACATAGCATAAGAGAAAAAAGAGAATTCCAATCCACCTAACAAGTCCATTTGGTGAATAAAACTCTCACAAATCAAATACTATATCAACATTAGCTCTTTTTTCTTTTCTTTTCTTTTTTACCCTTTTCCTTCTATGCTTGCCTGTTTCAAATTAGTTGATTCTAATGTAAAACATGAATGACAACTACAGGCACATCCATGGCTGACAGATTCTGAAAGGGAGCAACTTTGCAGATTGATGAATTGCCAAAAGCTCTCATTGGAAGCGAGCACTCATGCAGCACAAAATGAAAGATTACCTCTCCGTGTAGTTGTTCAAGTCTTATTTTTCGAACAGCTTCGACTCCGCACATCAATATCAGGCTGGTTCTTTGTTTCTGACAATCTTGGGAACTCACAAAATCCAAGTGGAAATCTTGGCCTCCCCAGGAATAATGGTACTCATCAACTGGACTCTGCAGAGGGAACCGAAAACGTGAGGGAACGCCTTTTGGAGCTTGAGAAGGAGTGCTCAAGCATTAGAAATGAGCTGCAGAAGTTGAATAAGACAAAGAAAGGTTGGAGCATTTTCCCAAAAAGATTTGGCTTCAGGAAAAAGTCACAGTCTTGCAATTCAAAAGAATCAAATGGCTGTGATGTAAAGACACAATCATCAACTGTGAATGGAAAACCAAATCATGAGAGTGGTTGAGAAGAAAGTCACTGAACTACATATTTCGAGTAAGTGGAGATACTTTGTTTTCTTCTGCTATACAATCTATTTCTCTATCCTAATGAGGTTGTAACTTGACAATCCAATTGTTGGAGGAATGACGTGGTAGTTAAATTTTTAGGGTTTGGTAAATACAACGGGTTCTCCTATTAGAGTTGGAGTTTTTAGAGAAAACATTTACAACAGTGCACTGTCTAATTAGCCACCCTTCTAGTGGAAATCTTGATTTCTCAAATGCTCCCTTCAACTATTTTCATCTTATTCCTTTGTAATTTTGGCATTTTGTTGTCTCTTTTCTGGCCTTAGATGTAACTATCATTTAAAAAAGGCAAAAAAGATGTAATGTCTTCTTTTATGAGATGATGCACTTCATGATTGGCTTCCTTAAATTTAGTTTTCCTTTGCAGAATTTTATTCGAAGTATGGAAAGAATAGTCTATCAAGAGAAGATAAGGACTGTCAATCGAAATTCAAAGCATCTGCGATGGATAATGAATATTGAGATCATTCTATTTTTTTGTACATAATCTTGAGATCATTTTCATAATTGAAATGTTAGGCTTTCATCAAGACATGATGATGCTAACGTGTTTTAATACTACTTTGCAACCTGTCTTGATTATCTGATGGGAGTTTCTTGTTTGAAGGATGCCTAGTCCAATGCTATAACCTGTGCAACGAATTCATCTTCCTCTTGTATCTTTAATCGTGTTATTTGCAAAGACCCTCGACTTTCTTTTTACATCAGTTGTTTACGATGGGTATAGCTTCAGAACAGCAAGAATTTGTCTTGCCGGCTGTAATACGTAGCAATTTCGTCTCACAACATATCTAAACAGGCAGATCAATCTAAAGCAAATTTAAACAAAACACTCAGTAGCGAAAATAACCAAAATCTTGAGAAAATATATATATATATATAACCCTGGCTTCTTTTAATTAATTACTTAAACAACAACAAATTGTGGATGAATTTGACTTGTATACCGCTCCCAACTATTTCCCAGTCACTTGATGTAGCCAAATTCAGATTAATATGACGTGTTAATTTAAAGCAATTAGCACCTTCGTATGATTCACCAATCAGACTGAATAGATATGACTTCCACAAGAAATACTTCATTCAAATGAAACTAGGAACACGTCAAATATATATTATATATAGGTGATAACAAAGTAACAGAGTTTTTCAACAGCAAATTAAACCCAATATCATCCGGGTATGTACATTATTCCAATCCAAGGGGTCTTTTGCGACTCAAAAATACACTTGACGCATTTATCCAGTTCCCAGCATCTAGAATATTATGCAATAAAAGCACCTGAAACAAACAAGAAAATATGATGATGAGTGTCAAGAACTCGAGATCAAGAAAAGAAGCATGTTCCATACAGAAGTGGTCGAACTGTACACGCATGTATTAACAACAACCATTACCCCACAAGCATATATCCAATGCCATCATTTTTTTTTAATTCGAAAAACCACACGAAACCAGTTGCACTTATCTGTCCAAAATCCTTTTTCCAGTTGTGCATATCAATCTAAGCTGCAAAAGACAATATAAGAGACAGCAAAACAATTTGGCACATACAAACATGATTCCTACGTCAACAATAAGAGGCCTTGGTGAAGTGACCAAGCATGAACAAGACCACACACCCATTCAACATGATTCCAAAAAGCCACTAACACATCACTTTAGAACACATACACCATCTGAATTCTGAAGGCACAAAAATGGCGTAATTGCTTATGAACAGTTTTGGAGAATAAAAAGCTGGCTAATTGCTCACAAACACAGACCCATGCCATAGGAAGTCACAGAACAGCACAAAAGTAATTTAGCACCAGTCAGCCCAAGAAATGTTCTTTTGAATAAAATATGATTATCTGACTCGTAATTAAGTTAATAATAATCATTTGTACATTCCCAGAAGGGAAAGATTCCAAGGCACAAGCATGCAATCTTGGGATTTGGACCAGGGCTCAGTTGAACAAACAACAATCATAAAAAGGGAAAATTCCAACAAATAATTAAAATGATCACGCCACATAACTACCAAATTCTACAACAAACATAATTTCCATGAGGAAAGAAAAAGTCACCAAGGCTCAAAGGTCAAAACACAATCATGATTCAAGAAAACCCTAAAATCAATCAAGAAAACCCTAAATTGAAAAGGAGGGAAGAAGAAAGAAAGGGAGAGAGACCTTAGTTGTAGTAGAGCTCGAGGCCCATGCCGTCGTGGATCTCGTAATCCTTGAGAGTGATGTGATCCTTGTAGATGGTGTACCACTTCTGGATGCGGATCTTGTCGGCTCGGGTGCCGGTCTGAGCAGCCACCAGCTTCTTCAGGTCGCCGATGGTGTCGTCATCGTTGCACTTCACGCGAACCTTCTTCCCCAATCGATCGTTCAGCACCACCTCTATCATCTTCGTGCTCAAAACCCTAATCCCCAAATCCTCTAAAACCTAGATTGATTCCTCTATGCGCGCGTTTTGTTTTGACTATGTTATGGCTTTTACTATGGGAAATAAAAACAAAACGGCTCGGTGTATTATTTATAGCTTTTTATCACCGCCACGCGTAGCGTGACTTGACCGCCAAGTAAGAATTTATTAATAATTAAAAAAATAACAAAAAACATATTCCAAATTCCAACCCATCAAGGAAGAAAATAAACTTAAAAAAAAAAAAGTTCTAATTTCCCATTTTTTTTTTAATTTTGTTTGGTAGTGAATGCATTTTGAGTTAATTTTAATATGTTGATAATATAAAATATTTTTACATAATCAATTAACCATATTATTTTATTTGTATAACTAATTAAATAGTGGGTGTGAGATTTAATTATATTTAGACTGAGTTTGATAATATTCTCCATAAGGTAGTTTGCCTAATGAAAAACATAACTCAATTTTTTTATTTGATAAATAAAAAAATTAAAATGCTTTTGAGAGTATCTCATAAAGTGCTTTTAAAAGTTGATTTATGCTTTCTTAAATTCAAAATATTAATGTGATTTTATTCTAATTAATGACTATAAATGTATAAATTACCTTGATTGTGATTTTGGCCTAACTGATGATTAATTAATGATTCTACCTAATGACTATTATGATCCTACCCTAAAAGTATAAATTATATCTTTTATTATTTATATATATGTTATTGTCATTTTGGATTTTTTTAACATAATTACCACACACTACTATTATGACTTTTACTTATTAAGAGCAACTTCCATATTATTTTACCAAATTCTACTATTATGATTTGTCAAAGCAACTTAAGAGCATAACAGCTCTCAAAAAGCCACAACAATACAAAATCAAACTTTATTGATATGGTAAGATATGATTGAATGATAACGTGAAAGAACTTTATATTATTATTGCATAAAAATTAAATTCTTTATTAAGACATAGTAGTGTATGGAAAGATGTGACCTTGGGAGCTTGGAATTCATGTTGAGCTTTCCCTTTCCTTATTGAGTTTGATCACGGGCGAGGGTGGAGTACCTGCATGCATTCCGATGCTTAAGTCAGATAAGTATTTTGAAGGTTTTTAAGTATGGAATGACATGTATCTATCCCTGATGACTAAGTTCCCTTTTTATAAGGGTTTTATGCCCATTATCATCATCCTAAAATATCGAAGGTGATATTGTGGTGAAATATGGGTTCTGCACATTCGATTTTGTGTGATGTATGGGTTTAGTGGTGTGTTTTTGGGTCTCAGGTCGAATCACGTATGCCCGAGTTAACCATATTACTAGGTTGCCATGGTTTACTTAGGCTTGAACTACGGCTTCCGATCTAGGCCTATAGATGTCCTAGTGCACCTGCAGCACATTGTCCCTTGAGCTCATCCAATGGGCTGGGCCATAACATTTATATTTTAGAGATTAATTTTGACACATTGTCATTATAAAAAAAAATTGTATGTTGTCTTTCAATTATATGTTTCTAGTTGTGAGACTATGTGATGTCTCAAATCAATGTGTCCTTAGATAAGTCTAGTATGACTTTAAGGTTCCCCGAGATCCACCTGTGTCGTTGGGAAGACTATGGACAAATTTAATTGTAGAAACAACATCTTATGTAGATACCCTCGCCCTCTTACCGTAGCAAGTGACTCACCATAGCAAGGTACCCTCTCGCCATGGTGAGGTAGTTGGTTAGCTCTTGTAGGAAGCACGTTCAGGGAAACTCGCTATGGCAAGGTAGTTGGCCAACCCTTGTAGGAAGCATATGTTCAAGGAAACTCGCCATGGCTAGGTATTCCCTCACGATGGTGAGCGTGTTGTTCAGTCCTTAGAAGGGACACACTCAGATAGACTTGCCACGACAAGTCTCCCCTACCCATGACGAGTCTTTCGATACCAGTAAGCCCTTAAAACCATGCAATTTCATTTAAATCATCCCATCTCCTTATGTAAACCCTTCCTCACGCGTTTTAGACACAAAAAACACAAACCCTAACACTTTCAACCTCTATTTCACCCTTCACTTTCTTCTTTCTCCAAAGTTAAAGGTAAGGATTTAGCTATGACTTATGCTAGAGTTCTTCCCTTTTCTTATTTTTCATGTATTTGAGTATTGTTGTTCTTAATTGTTGTCAAGTTTGGATGCTCTCCCAATGATTATAGAGTTATTGTAGTGTTGTTATAGATTACTCACAGGTTTTTATTACGCCCATGGCAGATGTTGTTATCATTCCTACTCCCCGAAACTCCATTGGTGCAAATACCTAATGTATTACCCTTGCAAGTGAATGGATTCAAGCTCGTGACCTATGTTTTTAGTCATTAAAGATATTTTCATTGTATAATGATATTGGAAGATAGTTTTAGAAATTGTTTCATGAGTAATATAATTTACTATGAAATTATTACAAGTTTAGTAACTATATTTTCAAGTGCTTTATGAAACATGTCTTAGAGAACTCATGGCACCACAATTTGTTGCCTGAATGATTTATGAAGTGTTTATGATTAAATATATGATTTATTATCGATGTTATGTATGCTTAGTAATCTACATTGATGAAATAATGTTTCCAATAATAAGAGTTAGATACATAGTTTTCAGAACTAGACCTGTGATCGACTCGGCCAAGGCACTAGGTTACTAATTCAACTAGTGGATCACGAGTTGAACCAAATTTAAATAAATATATATATAAAATTAAAAGCACACATTATCACAAGTAAGATGGTGGCTCAATGGTAGTGATGTGTGCTGCCATCAATAAGGCATGGGTTCAATTCCCTTGTTTGGAATTAATTCTTGAAATTTCCTTGCTTTGCCCACTACACATGTTGGTCCGTCTCACTACTCGGAATCAGCATCGATTTACTGACCGATCCATTGGGTCACTTGTTAGTTTAACCTAAGTTTAACCAATGTTTGATTGGTTCAATGCAAAATCAATCCAATTGAAGAACCGAACCAGACCAATGCCCAGCTTCCTAGTTTCCGATTCGAACCGACCAGTCCGGTCTGGTTTTTAAAACTATGGTTAGAGCTCAAGTATGCAAGATAAAGATTTTACTTAGTTTTCATGACTTTAGTTATATAGTAGCTATGAAAATTGTTTAATGGTGTTGTATTTATTATTATATATTCATGTTGGGTGTCCCAAGTGGGGGTTATGGGTGAAAATCTACCCATTGAATTTTAGATTAAACTCACCCTTATCTTTTCCTCCCCCTTACAGATACAGCAACCACTCCAAATCTTTCACAGTCTCCTTCTCAGTAGCTGTAGTATTTCAGCTTTGGTGAATATCACATTGCGATGGAGTGTTATCAATTTTATCATAAAATACTTCAGTGACTATGCGAGCAGGATCCTAGACCATGCATATATTTTGAATTTTATGTTTATACATTATATTATACATGTATTTATTTTGTTTGTTTTTGCATTAAATGTTCTCAAAACAGTTTCGATAATAGCATGTTCGTAATTCTTAAAAGTAGAGCATACAGAGCACACTGGTTAAATTTCATGGTTTGAATATACTCCTTCACTTGAGGCTGAGGGGTGGAGACAAGCCTTTTAATAGACCACTTAAAACTTCCTTTGTTTCTTCTGAAAACATTATAAGAGCTTAAGAGTGGCGGGATAACACTTTTTATCTGGGCATCTTTTAGAACATAGGAATATTCTATAAGATTCTCTAATTTGGATGAAAGGGTTTTTGTACAGGTTTTTAGGATAGAGATTTTTGAGGACAGAGTTCTAAAAGGTTGGAGTACAAGCTTGGATGTAGAGTTTTCCATATATGAGTGTGATTCTTCCTTACTCATTCTTTCTCTCATATATAACATGTGCTCTACCATCTTAGACATATAGTTCTTACTTTGACAAGGCGAGTTTTTCGGCAACAACATTCAAGCCTATTTTCAAGCCCCAATTACTTATAAGAACCATACATCTAAAATAATAGAAACTGATAGCAATAGATCTTTAGTCGGATATATTTCTGATACATAGGATCCTCATATAGAGGCAAATTTAGAGCATATTCTATATCTCAGTTGTTTTTTTATTCTCCCTTTTTCTTTTTATCAGAGCAGCATGTTGTATATGTGAGATTAAACTTTCAAAAAGAGGAAAGTGTTTAGAAAGACATATTGGATTTATAACACACAAGGAAATTTTTAATTACAAGTTTCGAATGATTTACAATAAGGTGGAACCTCCCTTTTATAGCCAAAGGAAGACTACTGCTTGACACTTCTTCTGCTACTATCTTACAGAAGCTTGAGTCACAAAGTTCCAACTTTCTACATCTATGACAATATAGACTGGTACAACATAGAGTCATGACTCACAATGGCTACTATGCTATGTGGTTTCCTTTTTATGACAAAGTACTAACAACTTTCGAACTATTCTGACTCAGACACTTATGACACCATATAAGACAATAATAGTGACTAGACACATAAGTTATCTACTTGCTACGTGTCTTTTAAGATGCAATAATAACATCTTGCTTTTGAGACATTAGGACATTATTGACTACACCTATATAGGACAAAATAGTAATACATTTATTTTACAATCTGACAACACATTTTTTGAAAGACTTGGCTTCATTCATTGTTACAGCAACGTCTAACATCTTCAGTCCTTTGAAAATTGGTTCATGGCTTGGGGATAGGATCATGTACTGGCCCTCCTACCTTTTTGGCTTTTTCTCATACAGTCTGGTCTTTATGTCTATTAGTATCTGGTCTATATCTATGTCTTCCTTGTCTGGATTTTGAGAGTCTTGTGGTGGCTCTTGAGAATCATGCATTATTATGCTTGCATAATTGCTACGACTACCATTTAGCTGGATTCTAAGGGTGTTGTCTGCTGCTGGACTTGCTCCAACATAGCTGTAATAATAATCCATCTCTTCTGGATAACAGACAATGTCCAAAGGCTTGAGCTTGACGCAAGTAGACTGGACAACTGGCATTCTTACATCAAGACTATTGATTTTATGGATATGAATTACTAACTCCTCTCTATAAAGAAATCTTTCATCATGCATGAAAGTTTAAAGACTTGGAAATGTTCCATAATGTTTTGCTTGGTTTTGAGTCAAAGAGCAGACCTGTGGTTGGGTTTTGAAAATATGGCTTGTGCACAATATAAACTGATATAAGCCTATTTGCTGTATCTTCTTGCATTCTCCAAACATTCTAGTTGTTCAATTCATTATTGAGCTCTGTGGTCCATCAATTTATGGGAGCAAACCATTGTAGAGTTCTCCATAACAAAGAATGTTTGCTTCTTGCGATTTCAAAAAATTCATACATTCTTGTGGTATGAAAGATAATGGGGTATGAATAGAGAATTGAGACGCACCATAAATACAACATATCTTATTTAAGAAATGGTTTTCCCATAAGAATTCCAAAAACATTTAAATAAGGTGCAGCAAGATTAAACCATATTGGTTTAGGGGCAATTTGGTTTTGCTGGAGAGAAATGGCTAGATAATGGAACATGTTTGAAGTGGCAAATTCTTTTAGGTAATTTGGAGTGAGGATGCCACCCGGTGATATCTCAGGTGGGTACTCATACAAGGGATTTGGTGGAATAGCAGATGAACTGGGTTGTTCTATGTTCATGAAAATTAATGGATAGGAATGGGTGGAAGTGACGATGGTGATGGGTTTAGAGTGATTTGGCCTGGATAAATAATCAGGGATGAGGTTTTGGTTTCCTTTAATGTGCTTAATAGAAAAGTCATATTTAGAAAACTATTCTTTTAACTTGAGAATTTGTGGGTTTGGAGGAATTTTGTTTTTGAACTAAAGGATCTTTGGGAAAAATTAATTATCAAGTTGAACTTCAAAATGATGTCTTCTCATATGGAAATCAAACTTCTAGATTCCATTCTTAACTGCCAAGGTTTCTTTGTATGTAGTGTAGTAGTGGAGTTCTGCAAGCTTGAATTGTTCACTGGCATGGCTATAGTAAAGCTTCTGGCCTGCAATTTCTTCAATTAGAACTGCTCTCCAGTATTCATCACTAGCATTTGGCTGCAGTATCCTTTTTCCTTCTCCAGGAATTTTGAGAGATGAAGGATTTTCAGCTACCATTTTTAGAAACCTTACAACTTTAGTATGCTCTAGTCCCAATGGAGGGTGATTCTTATTTAGAAGTTTTGAAAGCTTAATGGTGTATCTTAAAATATGAGGAATAAAGTCTCTAATATAGTTCAGAATCCCAGAGAATTGCTGGATTTTCTTTGTACTCATTTTTTTATTAGAAAATTTTGGAAGTTTTTCAGCAATATGTGGCTGAGGGACATATTTTCCTTTTGAAAAATGCATTCGTAGAAAGTAAACCTCTTTGGTGCCAATCTGAGATTTCTTGGTAGATAACATTACATCATACTGATCACAGATTTGATAGAATTTTTCTAGAAGTTTTCTATGACTTGCTTCATCTAGAGAGAATAAAAGGATATCATCAATGCAGACAAGAGCACTGTCCAGAATAGGTTCAAAAATTCTGGTCATGGCTTTTTGGAAAAAAGAAGGTGCGACTTTGAGTCCAAAAGGTAGGACAATCCATTGAAAATGAGCATTGGGTATGCAAAAAGCTATTTTGGGCCGATCTTTTGGGCTTAGACCCAATTGCCAGAAACCGGACTTGAGATTAAACTTTGAGAAGAGGTAGGTATTTTTAATGTATGGATAAAAGGGAACTTATCATCTTTAAGGAAACTATTAAGATGCCTATAATCAATCACCAGTCTCTTTTTTCCTCTGATCTGTTCTGATCTCTTGTTCACATAAAGGCTTGTCAAGCCCAATCAAACTTTATTGGTTCAATAAGGCCTTGGTTCAACAATTGTTGGCATTCTTCAAATGCTGCGGTCCTATCGGTTGGAGACATTCAAGGATGAATTGCTTTAGATAGATTGATATCTTCATTGAGCTTGAAAGGTAACTAAATAAAGAAATCTTTATTCTTCCACAAAAGGTGTGGATGAGAGAAAAGATCATGGCTATCTGCACTTAGTTTAAGCAAACTGTCTCAAATTTCAGAGAATTCTAGAGGTGCATCAGCAAGAGCAAAAATTTTCTGCTCTGTTTAGTATGGCTTGAAGTTTCTCTTAAACTTGAGGCCTTCTTGTAATATCCTGAGTTACCGATTCATGCAGTATACATCCATCCCAATCACAATATCTTTTTCTGGTAGATCAGTACCTATCACCTTAGTCCAGATAACAAAATCTCGAAAGAATTTGAGGCCAATCTTATTTTTGGTAATCAGGTTGGTTTTTTAAAAAAATTTATCTGCTGCCCTAAAGAAATAGGTTCTATTTTCCCAAGCAGAGGATGGCAAGACTGCTAGATTCATCAATGTTCTTTATGCTCCTGTGTCCATGTAAGCTATGACCTTGATGAGGATTTCATACTTAGGTGGAAGAATGTGCATCTCAACATTGGGTGGAGGAAGAATAGGACCAAAAGGAATCAATCTCTAGATCTGAAATTTCTTCAACTCGATTGATTTGTTTAGTCATCATTCCTGGAAAAAGGGCTGCAGTCTATTCTACTATTTCATTCATCATGACAAGAAAATGCTCTTGTAAGGAATCTGATCCTTCTTCTTCTTCTGAGCTGAAGTCTGTTAATTCAAGCCCAAAGATGGTACTTTCATCTTTCTGCTCTTGTTCATCATACCAGGACTCAATATCTTCACCATCATCGAGCCCGAGGTATTGAACAAGCTTGGCTGCTTTTTCCTTTTTGTTTGGACAATTTTTTGAAAAATGTCCCTTCTTTCCACAAATAAAGGATTGTTTACTATTTTTTGCACATAAAGGCTTTCTTTTGAAAAACTTGACCTATTTCTTCCTTTCTTTTTTGTCTATGAACTTCTTCTTTTTCTTGGATGAGGACTTGCAGTGGCAATTGCATGCCTTTTCCTTGCTTTTGATCTTGACATGGTTCTTTTCGTAGGCTTTTGCATATTTGGCTTTATCTTTGAACAAGTTTTCAAAGAAAATCTGTTGGCTATAGATTTTATCTAAGGCGGCAAGGCATGTTTGATGAATTTCTCCAAGGGTCATGCTAGCAATATCTTTTTGAAGGATATTGATCATCCTATCCAATTCTTCATGAAGTTCTTCAGGAAGGGAATTAACATAAGTAACCTTCAAACTTGGATCATTGTATCCGTTCAGCATGTAAAATCTTTGAGCCATTCTTTTGAAATGGTGTTCAATATCAGCCTTCTTGAGTGAGCAGCATTTCATCTTATAAAATTCTTTTCGGACTCCTTTTGTTGTAAGAGTCTGGTCTCCTTGTGTCGCAACCGGGATCGCGACGGGACGGTGAAAAGAAAGAATTTTTGTTTTGAACATAATAGAGTCGCCACCAAGTTTATTTGAATTGGGAAAACGTGGAAAAACCCATTCATTTTGAAAATGGTCTTTGAAACCAAATTTGAGTTCGGGAGTCGGTTATGCATAGGGAAGGGTAGAAGTTTAATCCTACGCACCCCTAATATATCCGTCCTTAGATGGTACCTCTAATTAATTGTGTAAATTAATAATAACCCCTTTTAAATATTTATTTTTATTACAAGAAAACTAAAAGGAATCTGTGTTTTTTTTAAAAGAAAAGAATTTTTAGTACACTGAACTGTCACAGTTCAGGTGTCCTGAAAATGAGTTAACTAGCCGTCACGACTAAGTTAACCTTTTTTATTTGAAAGCAAGCGTTGTGGACAATAAGCATATAATTTTAAAAAAGGAATTCTTCTAAATAAAGAAAATTTGCAAATAGAATCTAAAAAAATGAAGATTTATTTTTGGTATTTTTTGTAAGAGAAAATATAAAAACCTTTACATGAGATATTTGGAACATCAAGTTGTCACAACCCAGATGTTCAAATACCAAGTTAACAAGCCGTCACGGCTAAATTAACCTCTTTATTTGAAATAAAATTTTGATAAATAAATGAATAAATTTAAATCAAAAAAGAAAATATAAACTATAAATAAGATAAAAAGAAATTTATTTTTTATATTTTTATAAAAAAATAAAGAAAAAAACAAATATTTTTAGAGAAATTTCAGTCATTAAAATTTGTATCAACTCAAATACCCGAAATATGGAGTTAATAAGCCGTCACGGCTAAATTAACATCTTTATCTAAAATTCCCCACATAAATGAATATTAAATAAAATATTCCAAAAAAAAAAGAAATTATTTGTAAATATAACAAAATACAAAATTTGCATAAAAAAAACAAGTAAAAAAAGTATTAAAAATTTACAAATAAAATGAATTATGAAAAGTTAATTTTGACTTGACAGGGATCGGAATCACCTGCTCCTATGTATCCCTTGGTGCAATAGGAAATTCAAAGTCACGTAGTTCTATAAAAAAAATGGATTGAATGATTTTTATTTAAAAGAAAGAATCCTCAAGAACATCAAACTGTCGCAGCTCAAATGTTCTAAAGGACATATAATTAATAAGCCGTCCCGACTCAATTAATCCCCCTTTTAAATTGGAATCTAATGATTAAAAATTATTATTATTTTTATATTATTACTACTTTTTAACAAGAAAGAAACACATTCATTTTATTTATTCTCAATATTAATTTCAACATAAATTAACAAAGCTAAAGTGTAAACCAATAACAAACTTGCAATTAACCTGTGCAAATACTGAGACAAGTAAAAATAATCTAACTAAAAAGAGTCCTAATTATGATTTTCTTTTCTTTTCAATCTTTTCATTTTTTTTAGCTTTAGCATAAACCAAAAAAGGAATTCTAATCACCAAATCTACTAGGCACTCAAAAGATCAAAACAAAATGATAAAGAAAATATTATAAACTCTTTTTTTCTCCTTTTTTTTAAAACAAAAATAAAAAGAAAATTCAAATAAAGACATATGTAAATCCAAAAATAATAATAATAATAATAATAATAACAACAACAATAAAACAGCCCAAACACCTTCATTGTCCAATTTTTAATCTGAAGTGGCCCAAAAAAAAAAAGCCCAAGTTCACACAACCCAAATTAACACAAAAAAAAGGAAAACAAAATTTAAATAAAAGGGAATAAAACACAAAACTCTCTCTTACTTTGCACACACACACACACAGACCTCTCTTTCTCTCATACACACACGGGCACAACACTAACACATAACTCTCTCTTTTACTCACTCACGGGCATAAACACATATGTTTAGATAAAATAAAAAAAGAAAAATCTTTCTCTCTCTCACGCATTTACACTCAGACACAAGACTCTCTCTCTCTTTTTTGTGTCACACACAAGTTCACGAGCTCTCTTTTACACACGTATGCACATAAAGAAAGAGAGGCAAAGAGGGAGGGGGAATGCGAGAGAGAGGCGGAGAAGAGAGTGAGCTCGCGTGAGAAGCTACAGTGCGCGGTGATGAGAGATGCTTTTGTGGTGGTTCTGGTGGCGGGAACGAGGCCAAAGTGGCCAATCCGGTGAAGACTAACGGCAGTGGAGTAGAATCCGAGGCACTGGAGGTATGGAGCCCGGTGCGGCCAAGTGCGGCGGCGATCCTGGCCAAATGCGATCACGATGGATGGTGAAGGAGAGACCAATCTAAAGGGGAGGCCGAGCTTGGCGGACGGCTAAGGGAGATCAGCCACCGGTGGTGATGATGTTGACGTGAGGCCACGGCAACTCCAGCGATAATGGCCGGAGGCCGATCCATGAAGCTCGCGATGATGATAAACGCGGCACGGCCAAGCGGAGGAGGATCGACGATGGCTTTGAGCTTGGCGGCATCGCGGCCCTGTAGATGGCAGAGATGAAGGTTCTTAGTTGTGGCTGGGCATGGTGGTCCAGAGGATTCACGGCGAGAGGGAAGGCGCGGCGTAGAGAATCGATGAGGAGACGGAGGGGAGAGAGGAAAAGAAGCACCGTGCCAAGAGAAGGAGCAAGAGAGGAAGAGGATGATGAAGAGAGTTGGGGCTGATGATGCGCTTGACGGTCACAGTGGCATTGGCCCATGACCTTTCCCCTTTTTTTTAAAATTTTTATTAAAATTTTCTAATGATGATCTATCATTGTTGCTTGATTTACCTTACTCCTTCCTCTTGTTGTTGTCTGGATTCTTCTTTGTATATGTTGGTTATTCCCCAGTTTCAACTGATATGCTGCTGAAAAAATTTTGGGTGTCTTAAAATCCTCTGGCCCCTTTTTTCTCAATTGTAATGATGATGAATTTATATCCGTAGTTCTCTGTTGATCAAATTTTTTGCAGAGGTTGGCTGGTAAGATCACCGAAAGAAAATTCTATCTTTTTAGCAAGATTGGACAAAAGAAAATTATCATTTTGCATCATGATGTTCACCATTTCTGCTTGTTTTTTTCTACTCTCCGTTTCACTATTGATTCACATGTGGGAGATGCCAAAGAATGGGGAAGCCCGTGACTATATGCTGTCTTACCCCCTTTTTTTTGTTATGGGCCAAAAGAGGAGTGGGCTTTTATCTTCTTTTTTATGCAAATGAAGCAAGAAAAATGTCAAATGACAATAAATAAACCTAGACAAAAAAGGAAAAACACAACAAAGAAATATGGATGAGACTTGAAATAATTTGTAACTTAGGCCCCCAAAAAAAACATTGCTAACATGAGTCTATAAATAGACAAAACTCTAAAAATATGCTAATTTTAATTTTTGTTTTATGGGCCGGACAAAATCGGGTGTTCACACCTTGGAATTCTTGATAAATAATAGCAATGACTGATTCAACATTACTAATCTGATGAAGTTCATCTTGTCTTACAGGGCCAAGGCTAGCATACCATTCTTTTAATATGTTCGTAGAATAAGCCCAAATTTTTTTGATAACCCTGTAAGGGTCTGCATCCATGGCTAACATTTTTATATCTATCCACACTTTGAAGTCTAAAAGTCTCTTTCTCCATAAAATTGGAGGGATATCATCAAGAGTAAAGAGTGGTGTTCCTCCTGGATGAGAAGTATTTACCTCTTGAGGATAGAGGGATGAGGATGATGATGGTTGGTCTGTTTCAGTCTTTATTCCAGTGGCCATTAATATTTTAGTGACATCATCATATTCATCATCACTAGTATTCTGGCTGCTTTCTTCTTCTTCGGAAGAGGAGAACTGTTGAGATACCATCATGACTTGGGCTAAAAGAAGAGTTTCTGACTCAGCGTCAGGGTCCTCTATTTGTTTTCTTTTAAGTGATGGTTGTGGAGGTTTGGGTTCTTCAGAAGGTTGTTTCGAGGAGACTGTGATGGCCTCAGCAGATTCTTTTTCTTTTTGACTTTCTAAGGGCGGACTCTTTCTTTCCCTTAGAATGGTGGCCTTTTGGGCAAAATCTTTTGGTAGGAGCGGTGGAGGCTTGTATAGTTGGTGAATGGTAAATAAGGTGGAAAATATTTTTGGTGGTGGTGCAAAGTATTCATCTATCTCAGGTTTTTTGCTGCAGAGTTGTTATGTATTCATACAATTCTTTGAGTTGCTGTCGAAGTCTCTGTAATTCTCTTTTACGTTTGTCAAAGGTTGGATCATGAATGTTCCTTATGGGAAGCTGTTGAATTTCCAGCTCCAAAACTTCTATCTTGGCTTTTGTGTCTTTGTAATACCTCTGCAACTTTTCTAACAATGTCCCTAGTCTTGCTTCTATAGTCTGCAGCATCTCAATCATTTGTAGGATTCGATTCTAAACTAGGGAATTTTCAGTTTGCCAGTTTAGTATTTCTTCAGCTTGAGATAGTGGTTTGTACTACCCATCGGGCTGTACCTCAGTATGTTGAACAAATGGCCTTGTTAAGACTTTGGTGGTAAGATTTGTTTTTCTTTCGAAAATTAGAAAATCAAACTCATAGGTGGCTGAGGAAGGGATGAACATCATGCATGGAATTTCTACTGGTTGTGGAGTGGCATGACTTCCTGTCTTGCAAGAAAAGGAATTTGACACTTTTGGTACTGGTGGCCAGAAAATTAGATCAAAATCATCTGGAGGAGGAGGATATCGTTCTTTTCTGAGGATCCTAAGGGCCTTTTCATAGATGGGAAGAGGTTTTGGCTTTTTCCTGATGCCAACCCGAGGGCCATTCTCTGGATCTGATTTTCTTTGTGGTGAAATAGGAGGGTTACACCTTTGGAGCCTTTTCTGACGCGGTGCATCCTCTCCATCTTCTTCTTCATCCACGTTCTCACATCCACAGTCAAGATGACATCGTCCTGACCCGGGAAGATCCCACATGAAATGTCCATTTATGGTATCCGAGAAAATAACATCTCCATTTCCTCTAATAGCATAAATAGGAATTTTCTTCTCAACTTTTTCGAGGGTGATCATCATGGTGTCGAAAACTGAATGGCCTTTTTTCTGAGGGCCTTTTATCAGCTTCTGGATCTTTGAAAATATTTTTGATAGATCTATTAGCAACTTTGCTAAAAGTTGCATCAGTAGCAACGGCAGGACTGCTATTCTACTTAAAGTTTTAGTAGTTATTTATCCACTCAAGTGGCATAAGCTTCAAGAGACCTTTTCTTGAGATTTGTTTTGGGATTTGAATGATAGAAGGGACACCTTCTTCTATAGTGTCGGCAATGACCATAAGAGCATTGTTCAAAGTAATGATCTTGAAGCCTGTATATGAGTTGGTGCATAAGGGATGAACATTAATGTTTGGAACCATGGTTAAAATAATGCTTCCAGCATTAAGTGTTGTCAGAATAGTTCCAATAACAACATATTCATAATTCTTAAAAGTAGAGTCAATCAGGGTGACTCTAGCTGTGACTGGAAGACCTTTCCTGCCATAGAGTGATAGTACTAGTCTTATGGCTCCAAAGTGGAGGTTGACATACCCTTCCTTTTGCCATAACTTGATCAAAGTAGGATTGATCTCTACATCAACATATTGTTTTGCGCCAGTAGCATACGGAGCACACTGGTCAAGTTTCGTGGTTTGAACATACTCCTTCACTTGAGGCCGAGGGGTGGAGACAAGCCTTTTAATAGACCACTTAAAACTTCCTTTGTTTCTTCTGAAAACATTATAAGAGCTTAAAAGTGGCGAGATAGCACTTTCTATCTGGGCGTCTTTTGGAACATATAAATATTCTATAAGATTCTCTAATTTGGATAAAAGGGTTTTTGTACAGGTTTTTGGGATAGAGATTTCTGAGGACAGAGTTTTAAAAGGTTGGAGTGTAAGGTTGGATGTAGAGTTTTCCATATGTGAGTGTGATTCTTGCTTACTCGTTCTTTCTTTCATATATAACATGCTCCTTGGTTTTTGGAAAAAAGGAGAATAACTCAGCTGGGCATTTAGGCTTTGATATCATTGTGTCGGGAGCTTTACCATCTTAGACATATAGTTCTTACTTTGGCAAAGCGAGTTTTTCGGTAACAACTTTCAAGCCCCAGTTACTCATAAGAACTAGACAGCTAAAATAATAGAGACCGATAACAATGAATCTTTAGTCGGATATATTTCTGATATATAGGATCCTCATATAGAGGCAAGTGTAGAGCATAAAACCCATGATATTTTCAGACTATGGGTTTGATTCGAAACTTGGATATTTATGTCGATTTATATATGATGATTATGTTTTGGAACTTAAAATGGTTTATATTATGTATATAGCAACTCAGCGATCATGAGACTTATGTGGGGATGAGGTTTCTCATATGTCGATCACGTTCCCAATTTGGATCGTGACAGATTGGAATTGATATGTTCATCAAATCACATCCTCATAAAAGTGTTTTTCAAAACATCACATAGGTGTTTTTCGGAGGTAGCTTATGCTTTCGAAAACTTAAAAAACTAATATAACTCTACTATAATTAATTACAATAAAAATAAAGATTATCTTCAGTAATATCTATATCCATGATGGTCATTTTAAATTTTAAGAATAATTTTCTAATATATTTGTCAAACATTATTATGGTGTCTTCTCCATATTGAGAACAACTTTCGAAAAGCCCAAAATACTCAACAATTCTCAAAAAAACCTAATATTAAACCAAGTACATAAGTGATGAATAACAATGTTATTGCTTAATTTTTTGATTACATAAATGAATCTTCTATTTATTTAAAATTTAATTTCTATAAACTGATTATAATGATTTGATTGTATGATAGTATAAAAAAAAGTTCAATGTATATAAATTAAATTTATTTATTTACACATAAATTCCAATATGATGAAAGCATCGTCACTTGACATTCGCTGACCGAGACTTCATTTATTTATACGAGCCTCATACGTCAATGGGTATCAAAAACACAGTGTCAAGGCAACAAAATCACAAAAATTGTTTCACAAGATTCAACATTGATCTTCTGTAAAAGAAAAAGAAAAAGATACAAACACGACATCTTGAATAGCTTCAAATGATAATAATCCCAGGTAAGAACAGAGCTTGCTGTTATATTGACGAAGAAATCCATGCAATGTTTATCAAAAAAGAAGTCCATGCAAAAAGGATATGGTCTAATGTAATTTTACTTGGATGGCGACAAACATAGGCATGCCTCTTATCGAATGATGGGAACGTACTTCCTTAAACTAATTAAGAAAGAGAGGGAAGTAAATTAATTAGTGTTGAAGCAAGGTATAAATATACTAATTGATCCACAATGACCGGAAGAAAAAGATGTCACCATAAATAGATATCGAATTAATCAGTGAAAGAAAGTAAAAATTAATTATATTTACTACTTTATTTAATTCAAAAGTGAATGATTACAAGAATTTATAAGAGTTTAATTTTGATGGATTGAAAGAATTTTATACTGTCACTAGATTAAATTTATTCTTTTATATAATTTTTTAAATAGTTAGATAAAAATTAATCATATTTATTGATATATTATCTTTTAAATATTAATAAAATTAAATATTTTTTATTTGTAAATGGCTTAAGAAAAAATGAGAAAAAGAAAAAGTGAGTGAAAAAGAAGAAAAAATGGGACATATTTAAATTTATAAACTTTAAAATAAAATTAACTAGAATTAAGAAATACTGAAAAATAGTTAAAAAAGTAAACCCTTTTTTTTATCAAAAATAGTATATATTAAATAAATGTGTAAAAACAATATTTACTGTGAATGTATTTCAATTAAATTTTGTTACAGCAAATTAGCAATGCATCGAATACTTGAAGTGCACGCTATCTAATCAGAGTCATCCACCATTCGAAACCAACCAATCACATTCATATATTTCATATATTCAATACATTACTGATCGGCTACCCACCTCCACCTTCGCCCCATGTATTCATTCTTCTCCTTCCCTTACGCCACGATCGAACACTTTCATTCCTTTTCCGTGCACTAGGGTTTTCTCCGGCGATCCCATTCTTTTTTTAAACTGCAGATGCTGCCTTCATGTTGAGCGATTCAGGGTTCTCTTCTTCCATTTGCAATGGGTTCCCTCCCAATTTGTTAAATCATTGTGGCATTGGTTGATTCCTCAAACTCCACCTCTTTAGGTTTTGTCCCTGCATGAAAGTTTCGTTCTTGACCCAAAAAAAGGTTGCTCCTTTCCGTTGCCCTGTCGCCCTCAGGGGAAGTTTTGACGTGGGTTTGCTTTCAAAATTTGAGCTTGTTGCCATTTGCGTGCTTTCTCAGGTTGCTGTGACAGTGTTTTTTTAAGGGTATTGTTGTAGCTGATAGCTTGTTGTAGAGTATATTGTATTCTTGGCTTGTGTTTTTGAAGGTTATTATGAAGAGGCAGAAAACTGAGCCTCCCAATTCGAGGAGGTTTAGGTTGTCCCATTTTTTGTTTGTTGTTGGGGTGTTATACTTGGTTTTTATAGCATGTAATTTTCCTCAAATTCTGAAGATTGTGTCAACGATAAGTGGGGATGATAGTTATGATGGATTGGATGGGACTGCCGTTGGGGGCTCTGAAGATGGTGATTTGAGCAAACCCTTTGTTAGTTCTGTTTATAAGGATGTATTTCACAGGAGGCTAGAGGACAGCATGGATAAGGATGCTCCCTTGAGGCCAAACAAAGTGCCACTGAAGGAGGAAGATCATGGCCGCGAACCTGTGAAGCATGTTCAGCAGCATTATGGTAGGATCACTGGAGAAATCATGCGGCGAATGAATAGGACCAATTATTTTTCTGTGCTCGAGAGAATGGCAGATGAGGCATGGACATTAGGGTTGAAGGCTTGGGAGGAATTAGTCAAGGTTGATGACATGGACTCCGAAGAGAACTCTATCATTGAAGGAAAAACTGAGTTGTGTCCTTCTTGGATATCAATGACCGGGGAAGAGTTGCTGAAGGGAGATGGTTTGATGTTTCTGCCTTGTGGGCTTGCAGCAGGTTCTTCGATCACTGTGGTGGGGACACCCCATTTTGCTCATAAGGAGTATGCTCCCAAGCTTGTGAAGTTGAGGAGAGGTGATGGATTGGTTTCTGTTTCACAGTTCATGGTTGAATTACAAGGGCTGAAGTCAGTGGAAGGGGAAGATCCTCCAAAGATTCTTCACCTGAATCCTCGATTAAGAGGTGACTGGAGCAAACGGCCAGTTATTGAGCATAATACCTGTTATCGAATGCACTGGGGAACTGCTCAAAGATGTGATGGTCTGCCAACTCAGGATGATGAAGGAATGCTCGGTATGATGTACCACATTTCACATGCACTTTCAAGCATATTAATTATAAAAGAAAAATTATGTTGTTTGCTGATGTGACCTAGAGATCATGGGGTCAAATATTGGAAATAGCATCTTTGCTTGTGGGGATAAGGCTACACACAACGATCCTTTTCAAACTCCCCTAGGTGGGAGCCTTGTGTTCTAGGTCACTCTTTTTTAATATATAACAACTAATCAAATTGAGATACCCGCTACTAGGAATCTCACCAAATATGAGAACTTTTTCGAAGCAGATTTCGCAGCTATCTGACTCTGTTTCCTTGATGTATAATCCAAGGTATCAACAGATTTTGGCAGGCATTGGATATCCATACTTCTGCACTATGAATGATCATTTTTCACTTGAAAGTATATGGCTAAAGAGCCAAGGATACTGAATTGATATAACTTCTGTGGTTTTACAATATGTATATTATCCTTTTATTACTAAGAGTGATACAGAAAAACGCAGAAAACAATCCTTGATTGTTTCACTATTAGTGTGATAATAATTTGTACGGCCCTTTGTCTGGAAGAATGATATTTGAGAACAGTATTCCTTTAATCCTTAACGTGTGCAGAATTCTTTGATCTTCTTTCTAGGTGTAAATTTAATGCATAAATAAATCTTTGATTATGTTTGGCAGTTGATGGGTATAGGCGATGTGAAAGATGGATGCGGAATGACATGGTAGACTCAAAAGAGTCCAAGACAACATCATGGTTCAAGCGGTTTATAGGGCGTGAGCTGAAGCCAGAGGTGACCTGGCCATTTCCTTTTGTAGAAGGTAGAATGTTTGTCCTTACAGTGCGTGCTGGAGTTGATGGATACCATATTAATGTTGGGGGTCGGCATATGACTTCATTTCCATATCGGACAGTAAGTTAATTGAAATATGTCAGATGTTTTCATCTTATGCTAATATGCTTGCACTAAATATCTTGATCATTGTATATCTAACTTATTTGTGACAATCATGTCATGAAGACAAGTTTGTTTTTGTTGTTGATTTTATTTTACCATTTTGAACTTCAAAACATATATTATATTGTGTTGGAGAATTCCTCTTGCATTAATGTCAGGTTTTATAGATAGAGATTTCTCTTTTGTACTCTTATAGCCAAATTATAATCCATAATGATGGTGATATCCCTTTTTACATGCCTCTCTGTGCATTTGGCTTAAACAATAAGAATAACTGGAATTAACTGCAATTTTCTACAATCCATGCTGCTGTGGTTGCAGTTTCTTTTTCCCTAATGATTTTTCTTTTCCACGTTATCTTCAGGGTTTTACACTTGAAGATGCTACAGGATTGGCTGTTAAAGGAGATGTTGATGTTCATTCAGTATTTGCTACCTCTCTCCCGGCTTCACATCCAAGTTTCTCACCTCAAAGAGTACTGGAAATGTCAGAAAACTGGAAAGCAAGTGCTCTACCCAAACATCCTGTTAAACTTTTTGTTGGAGTTCTTTCTGCTTCAAATCACTTTGCAGAACGTATGGCAGTTCGGAAAACATGGATGCAAGCATCTGCTATCAAGTCTTCAGACGTAGTAGTACGATTCTTTGTTGCATTGGTATGGCTTCTATCTTAATTTTTATGACATAGATGCATACATTGATTCACTCATTACATCAGCATGAACAAATGCATGGGACCAAAATTTCTGTTGAACAGCTGTAAGAACTCTATTGAGAAGAGAAACACCTTCCTGGGGCTGTTTCGTGGAATATTCCAGGTGCAATTGTGGGTTTAAGCCTTGAAAGTGCAATGGCAAATTTGTTTGAGCTTCAAGTGGGGATTTTCTGACTTTTAATTTAATTGCCAAAGAGCTACTGCAAATAGAACATGGAGTTATTACACATTTTAACTGTAAGTCTCTTAGGTAGTGTTTGGTGGGGGACAGGGATAGAAATACAGGGACAATAGAGACAGACAAAATTAATAAATATATATACGGGTATTATTAGAAGAAAAAAAAATATTAAATTTCTGTTGCTGTATTATGTCTCCACTGTTCTCACTTTCTAGAAGAACAGAAATTGTGTTTTTTTCTCTCGGGGATTTTCTGTCCTATATTCCTGTCTCTCTTTCCAAACACATTTTTGTCTCCACTGTCCCTATATTTTGTGTCCTGTCTCCCAAACCAAACGTTATCTTAGTTTGTTTACTGTCTTGGGACTATCTCCCAAACCAAACGTTACCTTAGGTAGCGTTTGTTTACTATCCTGGGACAGGAAATACAGAGACAGGGACAGAAATACAGGGACAATGTAGACGGAGACATAAATAATAAATATATATAGGGGTATTATTGGAAGACAAAAATATTAAATTTCTGTCTTCGTATCCTATCCCCACATTTTAGAGGTACAAAAATTTTGTATTTTTCTGTCCTGGGGACAGAAAAGTCCTCTGTTCCTATCTCCATTACCAAACAAGTTTGTATCTCCAATGTCTCTATATTTCTGTCTGGGAGACAATAAACAAACGCTATCTTAGGGTTTAAAGATCTAGCATCATTTTCATTCTCTGGGCAAGTGTGAGATTTCTTAACTAAGTAGAATAAACAGAAAGTGAGTGAGATAGAAGAGAACTTAAGAGCCTGTCTGGTTTCAAAAAATGGTGTCAGTTTTCATTTCTTGTTTTCAAATTTAATTGCAAAAATGCTGCCTTATTTTCAATAGGTTTCCTTTTTTGAGAATATTGTGAAGGAAACAATGAAAATCTATGTTGGTATATTGGACTTCTGTGAGATAATTGATATTGAAATGTCTATAAGTGATTATAATGCAACTTGCAAAAAGTAAATCATTTGCTCAATTTATGCACAATCAGATGCTATAGTTTGGAATTCTTGAAGGCTTTATATGTATTTTCATTTCTTTTTCATATTATTCTTCTTATTGATATGATATGGCTAATTTTTGCATTTTGTGCCTGTCATGAACGTCAAGAATCCAAGGAAGGAGGTAAATGCAGTGCTGAGAAAGGAAGCTGCTTACTTTGGTGATATTGTCATCTTGCCTTTTATGGACCGCTATGAGCTTGTTGTGCTTAAAACTCTGGCTATCTGCGAGTTTGGGGTGAGCTCATTTTCAAGCTTTTAGTCTGCTAAGTTTTTGTGTTTCTTCTGTTTTTATTTTGTACTGGTATTGGGATAGGTGACTTGCATTTATCCAGTTATCCGTCACCTTCACCAAAATGTGTCATTGCTGTGTCTCCTAGGCTTTGTCTTCCTGTTCTCTCTAGTTATGTAAGACAGTTTTTTTTGTCATGCAGATTCAGAATGTGACTGCTGCATATGTCATGAAATGTGATGATGACACTTTTATTAGGGTGGATACTGTCTTAAAAGAAATCGAAGCTGTTCCTCGTAAAAAGTCACTTTATATGGGTAATCTCAATCTCTTGCACCGGCCTCTGAGAAATGGCAAATGGGCAGTTACTTATGAGGTGTGATATTTGCCACATTTACTTGAACTAGTAGGTAATACATGTGTGTATATTTCTGTTGGAAAATGCTAACCAACTAGAATCTTGATTAATTTTGACAACAGTTCTGGCAAATAAATTCTGGCTATGTATTATTAATTTATTATTCATTTCTATTTGGTTAAGTATAGGGAATAGGGTTTAGCTGTGTATATCCCAACAGACCCTCATATGTAGGTCAAATTGCTTTGCGCAAAATAGTAAGCTCTTCAAACAAGATGGGAAACAAACTGAAGGGCTTATGCTTTTATACCTGTGCACCTGCCATTTAAAGGACTAACTTGTAGCAAGAAAAGGGATGTGTATATATGACTATATATATTTTGACCCGCAAGTCAGCTGTGGTGTTTACTATTTCAATTGTGCATATTTTTGTGTATTTGACAGATTTATGTAATAAGAGATTTTATTATCAGTAATATTTCTTAATCAACTCTATTTTTCACATTATTTAGTAGGATTCTATTTCCCTTGGTGGTCCTTGAGGCACTCGTAGTAGCCGGTGACTAGTACTAGAGAATGCATGGATTAGAATCTTATTTTCTTGCTTCCTTCTCTTAAAGGATTATGTTTTATTATTGCAGGAGTGGCCCGAATCAGTATATCCTCCTTATGCAAATGGCCCTGCATACATAATTTCCAGTGATATTGTTACTTTTATCGTATCTCAACACAAGGATAGGAACCTGAGGGTTGGTTACCATAAATTTTATCTGGATTTTTACATTTACCGATATCCCTTCCCTTTCTTTCTTATTTTTATAGTATCTTCATGTTCATGATAATCACTACATAGTATTGATTGCAAAGACATTTGTTTCTGGTGGCAGCTCTTTAAAATGGAGGATGTAAGCATGGGGATGTGGGTCGAGCGATTCAACAATACAATGGCAGCAGTTCAGTACTCCCACAACTGGAAGTTTTGTCAGTATGGATGCATGGAGAACTACTTCACTGCACATTACCAATCACCAAGGCAAATGGTGTGTCTATGGGACAAATTGTCAAGAGGTCATGCTAGATGCTGCAACTTCAGATGACAATGTGCATTGTGCAACTCTACCATTGTCTTCATGTTCGCTTGGGCTGATCATAGTTCACCTAGGTTAATATTTGAAGAAAAAATTACGTCTTCATGTTCACTTGGGCTGATCATAGCTCACCTAGGTTAATATTTGAAGAAAAAATTACAATGATAACAAAATGGATTACGCGTCCAATTTGAAAGAAGCAGAATTTTGTAGTTGAGTTCATAGATCCTAATAGTCCCTCCTGTCTGGTTTCGTTTCGGTGTAAATACTTGACCATCTTTGAATTTTTGGCTATCGAACGAATATTTTTACAGTTCATGAATTTTGCAAACTAAATGAAAGCTGTGAATCTTTAAGAACTGAGCTAAATTAAATTATAGCTTGCACACTGATTGATTTTTTCTGAAGTGTGCTTTATTAGCGCTTCAATTTTGATATGTACAATGTCAGTGCTTAACTTTGTATATCCTAAAGTAATTGCTTTTTTTTAATGCATGAAATAAACTAACTGCTTTCTAGAAGTAAAATGAAAGTGATTCTGGTCATTGAAATTGAAACCTTGCTTTAAAGTGCACAAACGATTTTGTCTTTTATTTTTTTTTATTCCTTTGGTCATACGATTTTATGTTTGGTGAAAGCGTTTGCTAACTTCCATTAAGCCTTTTTTTTTTCCTCTCTGTCTTTTATTTGAACTCCCTTTAAGCTTTTTTGTGTTTATTTTCCATGTAGCAAGTTTCTCCTTTTTTTTTTCGGTCGGAGTCTATTTCTTTTCTTTTTTTTTGTTTTTGGTTGGAGGGGGGTGGGGGGTGGTGGTGTTTGGGGGGGAGGTTCATTTCTCCTCCAGCTCTGCTAGCTCGAACCCAGGGTGTATAGCTTTGGAGGTGGACAGATTGTCCACTAGGGCAACGCCTCAGGTGCAAGTGTTTTTCTTCATCAATGCATGTACCTTCACGTATTCCCCATTGTTTTTTTTTTCCGACGAATTGCGAGTTTTCGTTAACTGGGTGGGCTTTTGACACCTAGTTGGCCCAAGTTGTCAAGAAGCCCATTAAATCTTCTGTTTAGTTCAGTCAGCATTCCACAACCAAAAACAAAAGTTCGGTCACCACTGCAAGTATTCTGGCGAGTTCTCCAATAACAAGAAATCTCGATAATACAGACAGATTTAATAGGAAAAGATCAAAAGAAAATAAACATAAAAAGGAAATAAAATGGTTCCCGTGATTGGTGTACTTATATTCTAGTTTATTTTAAAATAAAGTGAATTTTATATTTGGTACAATTAAGTGAATAATAATTTAAAAGGATAATCTTAATTTTACATCATTTTTATTTTATTACTTTTATAATTGCTTCCTTTTAAAAATAAAATAATTAAAAATACACTGTATTTTTTCAAGTATAAAGTTGGTATAATGTAACTTTTTTAAAAAAATAAATAAACATTACCCTTAAACTAAAGGAAAGAAATTTTATTGTGCCAAAGCAAAGGGGTGATGAATGTTAATTCCCTAGACTATAATTGAATATTTAATTATGGGAGAAATGGAATAAAATATGATAAAATGGTATGAAATGAAATAAAATACATATTATTCTTTTTCTATATTTTCACATGTATACTTTACCAGAGGAGGTAATCCCGTTTATAGTGTAGTGTGACTAGATATTAAATGTGAACACTTTTTTTGAACAAGAATTTAAATCGTAATTCATCATATGCAGAGGATTAGTCTCTTTTAGTGAACCTAATCTCCATGGGTGAAATAGAATAAATGTTATATTGTATCATTTGAATGTTATAAACAACAAAACGGAGAGAAGTTTTCATGTTATTATTTGGAATACAATAAAATGAGATAATTAAACCATATTTTCAAATTACGTGCTGTCAGTTTATTTTGCTTAATCCCGTTCCATCCAATCTGAAAAAGAAAACAGATTAAATGAAATAAGATAGAATGATTTCATCTTATTCCATTCGATTTCATTATTTTATTTTAAAACACTCAAATAATAGCACATGATGATCATGGTCTATTCTGATTCATCACTAGGAAATGGAATCGCTTCTAAATGTTTGTTTTAACTTCAGACGGTTTACACAAATCCGTACCTCTAGTTGTTATCCATTATTAAATATAAACACAAAAATTTCAATTGAAAAATCAAAAGCACACGACTTGATATGGCTGATTTGCGTTAAAATCAGAGAAATGTTGGTCCACCAAAGAAGAGATATCAGAGCAAAAGCGGTCTCGTTTCCCCTTTATCCTTCCAGCGTGTTTGCTTGGCAGCGTCTATTGCGTGTTTTAATTTCAATGACTCTAAAAGCGTTTGGGACCCTCTAATCTCGACCCTACTCTAATCAATCGGTCCCATTCCATTCCAAGTCCTTTTCATTTTCAGCTAGAACGTAGCTAGCAAACATCCTCATTTCCCTTTGTAGGTGGCACGTGCCGTGGCCCTCCTCGCGTGTTCATGTCCAAGGCCAAAGCCATAACCATCGGCATAAGTAAGTACTAACCTCGAAACAGAACAAAGTTAAAGGATTGAATGATCCTTAAGGATAAGCAATTAGCATAAGTATCCTATTCCTATCCTATCCTCTCCAATAGTCAATATCAACAGCCAAAGTAATAGTAATATGGGGTCCCCATATGCACCCATTCCCCCTTTACTCGTGTGTCCCCTCCTGTCGGCAGCACATGCGTACGCCACGTTTTCACTAGTTCTTAGTTAGCTTCTCCCATGTGACACTGACACCGACACGTGTCCTCTATATAAGGCGTTTCCTGACTGTTTGGTTAAAGGCTTCCCACGTCGGCAGTAACAGGCTTGCATTACACTATATACATATAAATATATATATATATATATATATTCACTGTGCAGGGATAATGCTAACCAAACATCAATTTAGGAGGGCAGTAACAGTGACAGTTACAAGCCTAGGATGTTGACCAGTAGCAGCTGATTACTTTAATCCTTGTTCTTTGTAATTACCAAAGTGCCCTTGTAATAATAACTTTTTCTTTTTTCCTTATATCCTTTTATTTCAAAAATTATAAATATCGTGCATGCAGCCAGGCTCTTTGATTAAAATAAAACAAAAAAAAAATTTATCTACGAAAATAATTAAAAAATAAATTTGATACAGAAATGGGTGAAAATTATGTGCGCAAATACGCAATGAGTCTTTGCGTTATTGGTCTGCACATGAATACGCATGGAACTTCTGCGTATTCATATTCATTTTGAATACGCAGAGACCTCTTGCGTATTCATGTTTAGATAGTCCTTACATATTCTTTGTTTTTACGAGGCATGTAGAATAGACTATATACACTGGTACTGTGGCATGGCACGATCTGACTGGTGCCACTTCAGATGATGGACATCCTCGTCTGATGGAATTCTCAACTACCCCACCTAGAATAAAAAAAATCATTTAGTAATTAATGACATTCAAATATACTAATGTCAAAGCGAATATACAAATAATTGATTGACATAATAAAATGTATACATCGAGGCTAGTGAAAATGTAAGGCCTCGATCATGTCGAGGGTATAGTGAAGGGATCCGATAATAGGTCAATGACAACAACGCCACATCCTGCAGAGTGATAGTACAATCTCCATATAGAAAATGGAATATGGTGTCCCTGGACACCGTCTCTCTACCAGTGCCCTAATGAGTGCTGAGTCGTAGTGAAAGTTACCAAAATTGGCAACCTCCGAAAACCTTGCTTGCCGTAAATAATATTCCATGTAAGAATGGGGTGTCGGTGCATCGCAGCACCTTGGCTGCAATAACCGATGCAGCTGCATAAATGAATTAAAAGTTAGTCAAAATGAAAAAATAAAACATTAAAAAATTAGTCATCAATATTAATTTTAAACATAAACTATCATAAATTAATTAAATATATAGATTCTGAAGGTTTAAATTTTACCACCGTAAACCCTAAACTAAACAATTTTTAATTAAAAGTTTACTTGGGTTTGATATTAAACTTATAAATTACTTGTCAGCAAATTAAATAAGCATGAATATGTATAGGTTCCTCACGTATTCCAAATGAGCATGAATACCTATGGGACTTCTGCGTATTCACATGTGAATATGTAAGAGTCTCATGCGTATTCATGTTTATTTGAAATATATGAAAAATCTATATTTATTCATGTATATTAAAAATGATTCATTTTTATCATTAATATTTTTTCTGCTTATTTCCATAATTAATAATTTTTTATTTTAAATGAATGTTTTTTCCCACACCGCCATGACACCACCAAGCTTTACTCCTCTTTTACTTTCAGTTCTAATCTAAGCTTTTCTCCTCTCTCTCTCCTTGAGGTGAATAGTAGTTTATCATGACACCTACTTTCTACAATTTGCTCAAATTTGAAAGTGGTATACGTACAACTATACAAGCCTTTGAAATCGAAGTTATATCGCTTGAAAAAAAAAATTTGTTATTTCCAATCCATGATCTAGATTGTATTCATTTTTGTTTTTTGAGTAGTTTGTCTTTTGTGTATTTTAATTTTAAATTAATACTTTTATTCTTCAATTTTATTTATTTATATGCATGTATATATGTTTAAATTAAAATAGTATATTGTGTTCAGTGAACTAACAATCAAAATTAGCATCATGTGATACGTACAAACATGTAGGTTAACTTATTTTCTTAATTTTTAAATTAAATAGGATAGAAGAGACCGATCATTAAAATCTAAATACAGAAATCATATTATCAAATAATACATGATATCACAAAAAAAAAAAAACTGCTGTTGGTGTTACTTCTCCACCAACGGTTGGCTCAAAAGTCACAATGGAAACGCAGGCTTGCACGGTCCCTCATAAATAAAATTTTAAAATTAGGTGAAGTATATTATTGCTTCCCTAGCTTGAAATAGAAAGAGATTGGTTTCAAGTGAAGTTCAGCAACCAATAAAGGCTTGTTGAGCACGCGGGCAAGAAATTGATCTAATTATTTTTTGGCATCTGACATTGACGCGTTCACTGGCATCCAAATCTTGATTTCTCTTCCCTTCAACGTTAAATATTACTCATTTGTTGATTAATTAATGGGCTTATAATGATTTCATAGCCTAAGCATTCTCTATATATTGGCCTTGAAGATCATTTAGAAGTCGCAGCTCTTTTATAAGAAATCCGAAGGATCACCATGAGTTGGTTTCATGAAACAATTAATCACCATTACTTACACACTAATATCCAACGTTTTGGTATTTTTATATAAATTCAATATTCAATATGAATAAACGAAATGATGATTTTCTGTTCTTCATGAATGGTGGGCTATGAAATGAGTAATAATAATTTATTTTTTTTGAATTGACTAGTAATAATAATTTATTAAACAAGTGAATTGTGAAGGAAATAATTGATATGACATGTTCATATGACCCATACTAATTAAGTTACATCAAGCTCTACACTGAATCAGTGCCAATTCAGTAATAAAGTCCAGTCTGTCGGTAATAATGCAACTAATTTTATAAAAGATGGCTTCGTATAAGCTTAGCAAATACGTTACCCCAAAAAAGACTTAGCAAATACGTAAATGGAAAAAAAAAAAAAACTTACTGAATACTTCAATAACGACGTGCCTTTTTATTTTCTTCTACTTTATGTTTTTCTATCTTGGCAGCAACACAATTTAGACTCATACATGAAATCTAAATTTATGTAAACGTATTTGATTTTTTATTTTTGCTAAATTTTGCATCCAGTCTTATTTGACCAACTCTGAGATTGTTCTTAAGATTATTTCAAATCATTCTTAAGATTGTTCAATTAGCAATTTGGTGTTTTTTGTTTTAATGTTGCGAAGTTTCCTAATATTTTAAAATCATGTTTCCTTTGAATATTAAAGTTATATATATATATATATATTTTTTTTTTTTCGGTCGAGATTAAGGTTACATATTTGTCTTTCCATACCACTGTTCTTTTTTTTTTTTTAATGTTTAAACTGTTAGTACCACAGATGTTTTTCAAACACTAAATTTTGGGCCCAATAAAAGCACGAAATTTACCCCTGATGCCCCCTCAAATTGCCCTTTGTGGACTAATAACTAATTGGCTGAAAAAAATCATAGCGATCACATCAAAATAATTACAATTTCAATGCGAAGATAAAACCGTTTTCTTCAATCTCAACTTAATAACTTCTAAATTTTTTCTGGACAATAATGATCACAACGGTTTTGGTGGAAAAAAGGTTTGGTGATGCAATAAAAAAAACAGATGAATATCTTTTGACTTCCTTGGAAATTCCACGAAGACCACGTGAATTGGTTTTACATCTTTTTCTATAAATATACGAAATAAATCGTACTGTAAAATTCACCGTATGTCTGAATGTGTAATATAATAACAAGAAGTACTTGGCTGTGTTAAGATTCATAGAAAAAGTAAAAAATATTAAAAACGGCACAAGTAATAAACTATATAAAAACTAATAACTTGTATAAAAAATAATAATAACTAATAACTACAACAACAAATTAACCCTTTTATGTCTCAAACTGTTGTCTCTTTTTCCAGCTTCCTATTCACTTGCCATTTGAAGTGACTAGCGAGAGTGCAACTAACATTACAACTTGGTTAAGCCAAACCCTGTGAAATGAAAAAGAGCCTTGACATGCCAATAATTGAGGGGCAAAATAGGCAATTAACATAATATTAGGGAAACCCCCGTCATGTTACATTGAATGTCTTCACCTTATACACGTGGACGTGTGTACATGTTTTGTCCTTTTCAACAGCGTGTCCTCTCTCTCTCCCCCCTACCCATCACCGTTTCCCTTCAATTCCGCTCTCACACACACTCTCCCACTCTTCCCACACATTCTTCAAACTGAAAAGACAAAAGATAAACACAAAAATAAAAATAAATAATTAAGATCCAAACTTGCATTAAATGAATGCAAGAAATCTAAAAGCTAAGGTACCCCACATCAACCACCACCTTTGCTAGTATAAGGATCTCCCCTTTTTTTTTCCGGTTTTTCATCTTAATATCTCTCTGTCGTTTGCTTCACAGGTACACACAGACCGTTTTGTTATATATGTAACTGTTTCCTTGGCCTAATTAATTCCATTACCAGCGGTTGGTTTTTCCCTTAACACTTGTTCCTCTGAATGAATGCTATAACCCAGTAACGGCTACTATTTTGCCTAAGTGAGGAACTTTTTGGTGAAGGGAGTGTTGGGGTGGTGTGAGGAGAGAAGACCCAGATGGATTTCTCTTCGTTCTTGACGTCTCTTGGGACGTCCTTCGTGATATTCGTGGTTCTGATGATTGTGTTTGCGTTGCTTTCAAGTAGGCCTGGGAACAATGTGGTGTACTACCCCAATAGGATCCTCAGGGGGCTGGATCCCTTTGAAGGTGGCTACAAGTCCCGCAACCCTTTCACTTGGATCAAGGAGGCCCTGTCTTCCTCAGAGAGGGATGTTATTGCCATGTCTGGGGTCGACACTGCTGTTTACTTTGTCTTTCTCAGCACTGGTTTGTGTTTAATTTCTCAAGCTCCCTCTATCTTTGAATTTTGCATGTCATTTTCATGTTGTAATTCTGGGTGTTGCTTTGGATCCACAGGGATTTTTAACCAAATATATAATTTATTTGTTGTTTAGAAATTAATATATTTTCCATGGATTCCTCATCCTTTAACTATATTTCCTTGTTTAACAGCCATTATATTAGCATGTTCAATTTCCCATTTGGAATCTAAACCATGGTTTGGGCAAAAGCTAGGAGAGAGTAACTTTTGCCAAAACTAGCTTCCAATAAGAAAAACCAAAGATTATCAGTCTAAGTATGAGTTTCTCCAAGGTTGGTATTTAGGGACTAATATATGGCTAGATGAAGCCATGCTCCCATATCCTTTAGAAATAATGCTAACCATCTCACTTCTACACAATCTTCACCATCTTATTTCAGCTGGTCCCAAACTTTCTGCACACTTATAGTCTAATTCTGCCAAAATGTGTTTTCACATGACAATACATAGAAAGAAATGTGATTTTGTTTTCCCTTTTTCCTTTTTAAAACACTTCTTCAATTGTAAACTTCCATAGTTTCCAGTTGTTTGCTGGCATGTTTATTGGATAGTTTGTGAATCGAGTTTTCAGTGTGTAATCACTCTTCTTCTTGTTGGCGTGCCAGTGTTGGGTATCCTAGTTTTATCTGGCATGATTCTGCTACCAGTTCTTCTGCCAACTGCTGTCACTGATGATGGTGTGAACTCACAATCAACTAGCAACGGGACTTTCACTGAACTCGACAAGTTATCAATGGGAAACGTCACAGTATGATCACTATTGCATAGTAGATTTTTACAATTTTATTATGCTGAATTTTCTCTTTTTTCTTTGAGTGAAACAGATGACCAGTTTGTGTAATATCTTAGTATGATCATGGTGCCAGAGACTGACTGACTGACTGACTTCTTGATTATGTAGGCGAAGAGTAAACGGCTGTGGGCATTTTTGATTTGCTGCTATTGGGTTTCACTTGTTGCATTTTATCTCTTATGGAAGGCTTACAAACATGTGTCATCGCTGCGAGCTGAAGCTCTTAGGTCTCCTGATGTGAAGCCTGAACAATTTGCCATAGTTGTGAGAGATATACCTCCTGTTCCTGAAGGTCAGACTAGGAAGGAACAGGTTGATTCTTATTTTAAGACCATCTATCCTGAGTCATTCTACAGATCTATGATTATAACAGACAACAAACAGGTACAATGTTCATGTAATTTCTTCTTTTTCTCTTCTTGTCCACCTTCACTATTTCTAATTCAATGCCTTGCATTGGAGCCCGCTTTCAGTGCTTCCTTTCAGTTTTTTTCTGTCTGTAAATGTTATGGTATATATTCAATTCATCTAAGTTTATTATTGCTAACAGGCGAACAAAATTTGGGAGGAGTTAGAAGGTTATAAGAAGAAGCTTGCCCGTGCTGAAGCAGTATATGCAGCCTCAAAAACAACTGCTAAACCAGAAGGAACAAGACCTACCAACAAGACTGGCTGCCTTGGACTTGTTGGTAAGAAGGTGGATAGCATAGAGTATTACAATGAGAAGATTAACGAGTTAGTTGCCAAATTGGAAGCTGAGCAAAAGGTTACTCTCAGAGAAAAGCAGCAAAATGCTGCTCTGGTCTTCTTCTCAAGTAGGGTGGTTGCAGCATCCGCAGCTCAGAGTTTACATGCTCAAATGGTTGACACATGGACAGTCTTTGCTGCTCCTGAACCCTGTCAGCTAATATGGCCCAATTTGAAAATAAAGTTTTTTGAAAGAGAGGTGCGGCAGTATGTGATTTATTTCATTGTGGCGCTGACGATATTCTTTTACATGATTCCGATTACATTTATATCTGCGATTACAACTCTGAAGAACTTGGTGAAACTTCTCCCATTTATAAAGCCAATTGTGCGAATAGTGGCTTTGAGGACAGTGTTGGAAGCTTACCTCCCTCAACTTGCACTGATTATTTTCTTGGCTTTGTTGCCCAAGTTGCTTCTGTTTTTGTCTAAATTGGAGGGCATTGCCACTGAAAGTCATGCAGTCAGGGCTGCATCTGGAAAATACTTCTATTTTACAGTGCTGAATGTTTTTATTGGAGTTACGCTAGGTGGAACCTTGTTCAGCACATTTAAGGAAATTGAGAACAAGCCAAACCAAATTGTGACCTTGCTAGCTCAAAGCCTCCCGGGGAATGCTACTTTCTTCTTGACCTATGTAGCTCTAAAGTAAGATGACACTCTAATTTTGTTAATTTATCCGCAATGCTAATTGAGTTTGTTTATTGTAAATTTTAAAGGATTGAGTTGCATTGCCATTTTCTAGAGATGGTAGATTTGTGAAAGGCACTTTACTTACAAAGTTACAGTTGTGTGTTTGACACTAATCTTTTGAAGTAGGAGTGTGTGTCTGTAACAAGTATTTCTCATGTGATTTTATGTCTGAACTTAAGATTTTGGACTATCCTAGTACATGAACAAGATAAGATTTAACCTTTTTTTTTCATAGGGGGGACACATGGCACAACCAAATTAAATGATTTATCTTATTTTGTTTGTCTCAGATTTTTCGTTGGCTATGGCCTTGAACTGTCCCGGCTAGTTCCTCTCATTATATACCATTTGAAGAGAAAGTATCTTTGCAAGACCGATGCTGAGTTGAAAGATGCTTGGGCTCCTGGAGATCTTGGTTATGGTACTAGAGTACCTGGTGACATGCTGATTGCCACAATTGTCTTCTGCTACTCTGTGATTGCTCCTCTCATAATCCCATTTGGTGCTCTGTATTTTGGCCTAGGATGGCTCATACTGCGAAATCAGGTGAAGTTCTTGGAATTTTGTTTCATGAGTCCAGTTCTTTGCGGGCATTTAAAAAAATAATAATAATAAGAGTCAAGCATATGTACAATACTTATAAACAAAAACTTGCAAACTTGTTAAAAATATAAACTGAAAAACTTATCAGCTTCTTGTAAACCTCTAATTTGCTTTAGTTTACTGGAGGTTTGCAACAAAGGCAATGATACCAATTCATGGATTTTAGAGTTGTATTTGATATCTCATGCTAAGTGCTATCAATATGCACAGTGAAGATTTTAGCTATTGTAGGCATACTACTTTGATATCTCATAAATCAGTAATCCTTTTGCTCATTTTTGTTATCCTTGTATCAACAGGCACTCAAAGTCTATGTTCCATCATATGAAAGCTACGGAAGAATGTGGCCCCACATACACAATCGTATACTTGCATCTTTGATACTATATCAGGTTACCATGTTTGGGTACTTTGGGGTGCAGAAATTCTACTATGCACCACTGTTGATTCCTCTCCCCTTGTTGTCTTTACTCTTTGGTTTCGTCTGTACAAAGAAATTTTATCCAGCTTTTGAACATCCAGCTCTTGAGGTTGCAGCCCATAGTCTCAAGGAAGCTCCCAACACGGAATGGATTTTTAGATCTTACATTCCACCAAGCTTGAGTTCTGAGAAGATTGATGATGAACACTTTGAAGATGCAAGGTCTCAAGTTTCGAGATCAACATCACTTGTCTGACGCAGTTTTCTGAATTTCCACTGGCTTTACCTGCTAGTTGTAATGTTGTAGTGATACCTTTTAGATATTTTATTGATTGTTGATAACACTTTTAGGAAACAGGGTTGCGGACTGCTTGAGATATTAGTTTATGTAAGATTGGGTTGTCTGGTGTACTGTTGTGCATTTTGTAAAAGTTGTGGATAAGTGCTCTGATGTTATCTATAAATTCAAGGTTGTCTTTCTTGCTGAGTGAAAGATTATTAATACAGCTACACCTAGCCCTCTTAAGTAACTGAATTTTTTTAACCCGCATTACATATGGCTCAATACCAACAGATAAATATTGCAAAGAGAGACACAATTCTATTAGTAAATAAATATGACCCCCCCACAGGAACGCATTGAGTAATCCTATGTTCTATTCAGATACACAGCGCTTTGCTAAGTCATCTTCACTAGGTAGTTTCCCCTTATTTCACCAAGATAATTTGAGATTTCAAAACAACGAGATTAGGGATGAAGATACAGTTTTATAACTGATGTAACCAAAGACAAGTGCAAGCAACTTCAAGACTTAGCAACCCAATGAAATGGACAAAGGGCAATGAAAAAAGAACAATCAGATGACCACAAAAAGTTGATTGAGTCAGTTCTTCTATGCATCATAAGATTCTCATCCAACAAACTATTTACACGAAACTTGTGCAGCAATAACATAGATGGAAATTACTTGCCATTATTTGCTTCAACAGGGGTATGGTGAGCTGTGACCTGTATGACATACTCATTATTGTCAAAAGTGAGACCCTTCTAGATGGTCCAGTTCATCTGAATACAAGTTATGCAACTGAACTGAAAAAAATCAGCCGTCTCATACACCTTATGCTAGTAGAATTCAATGCTCCTCTCCAAGTCAAGTTGTACCAAATCACTAGAACAACCAAATTCTACAAAAATGATCGACTCATATACCTTGAAACCAAAAGCACAACCAAGCATAGAATCTACCCATCCCGGCATATATAGTGCAATTCTTTCAACAAAGCCTTGTACATCTTCTCATTCATGGAAACATCCCTCTTCCTGCATTCACCAAGCAGATCAAACGCCTCGTCCGCCCTCCCTTCGCGACAGAACCCTTCCAACACAGTCTTATAAGTCAGTTCATCAGGGGATCTAGAATTCCCCAACATATCAAACAAAACCTCGACAGCATCCTCGTACCTCCGATCCATAGCAAGGCTACAAACAATGATCACATAGGTACTCCCACTAGGCACAAAACCCTTCTCTCTCATCTCCTTGAAAAAGCTCAACCCCTGATTCACCCTCCCCTTCTCACACAAACCCTTAGCAATATAACCATAACTATAAGCATTAGGCTCACACCCATACAACCCCATCTCACGAAAAACCCTAATCGCCTCATCAACTTCCAAACACTTAGCATAAGCCTTAATAATCATGTTCAGCACGAAAGTATCAGGGATAACACCATTAGCCTTCATCTGCTTATTCATGGACCTAACAGCATGCAAATAAACGTAACAGACATTGAGCCTATTGAACCTTCTGAGCAGCAAATTGAAGAGTAAGGAATAGGTTTCGAGCGTGGGTTTGCAATCCTCCGAATTGAGCATTCTCTTGTAGACATCGAAGGCGCGGTTGAAGAGGAACTTGCGGCCGCAGCAGAATCGGATGATGGAGTTGTAGAGGGGGACGGAGGGGTCGCATGCGCCGGCAATGACCTCTTCGATTAGGGTTTCGGCGTGGCGGTAGCGGCGGCCGGCGATGAGGGTTTTGATGGCGGTGAGGTAGGTGAGGTCGGTGTGGCAGTAGTGGCGTTGTTGGGCCGTCCAGCGGAAGATGTCGAGGGCGAGGTCCGGGTCGGATTGGGCTTTTAGGGCCCGGTCCACGTCGGAAGGGGTGAACCCGGGCTTGAGGTGGTGGATCCATGTCTCGAACTGGGCCTCGAGTGGGGTTTTGGAAGGCGAGGTGGAAAATGGGCGTGTGGGGAGGGAGGAAGAAGCTCTGAGAAGATTGTTGAAGAAGCGAGAGAAGGGGTTAGAAGAGTATAATTTGGTGATGATGGGCATTGTGACTGATACGAAGAGGCACTCGCGGTAGACTGAGAAAGAAAGGGGATGGAACCGAAGACTAGTGTGATAGATACTGATACTGCGATGTTACTCCGTCCTGAAGCCCACGCAGCAGTCAAAAACCCGACCCAGCAAAATTTGACTCATGCTTGGTGCGTTTTTGTACTCCGTCGCCTACATAATATGAAGTCATTTTAATTTTTTTTTATCTGATATAAAATAAAAATAATTTTATAGTTTAAAAAAGGGAAAAAAAAACAAATTACCCTCCTAAACTTTTGGCTGTGTGCAAGTTAGACCTTAAGTTTTAAAAATGTGCAACATAACCCCCTTTACTTATCAGATGGTGCAATAAAGACTTTCTGTGTAATAGACGTTAAATTGCACCGTTAAGCATCCACGTGCTTCTCACGTGCTTGCCAATTTGACAAATACCCCTTTTGTCTCTCATCTCACTTTCCCTCACGTGCATCATCAACCACTCTCTTAAAACACACTCACCCCCCTCGCCTGAACCCTTCCCGTTTCTCCTTCACTCCTTCACGTGGCGGGCGAAGAAAGGCCGCACGAGGAGCGATTTGTGTGGCAGCAGAGAGGAGCTGAGGGTGCGGCGCGCATGGAGGGAGATCGCGGAAGGGGAGGCTGCTGCGAGGGGAGGTCGATTGGCTGTGAGAGATGGATCTAAAAGGAAAGGGCCACAAGTAGTAGTGCATGGCGATGGATGGCGACAGAGCTGCGCGAGGAGGGAAGAGGAGCTCGCGATGCGATGGTTCTCGCGGTGCTTGCAGTGGTTCGCGAGGAAAATGGAGACCATAGGTGCTGTCCAGCGGTGGGGGAAAGCTGAGGGGACGCGGTGGTTTGGGTCGTGATTTGGCCGATCGGGATGGTGGCTTCACCGGGTTTTCACAGTGGCCTATTGTTGATGATGAACCGCAATGGTCGTTGGGTCACTGGTGGGGGAGTGGCGGAGGAAGAGGAGGAGTGGTGGTGGCTGTGGTGAGATGATGATGATGAAGCATTGAGGTTGTGGCCTTCTCCCGTGTTTCTGGACCTTTATTTTTTGTTAATTTTGGTTTGAATCTAGGTTGGTATTGTTGGGGTTGAATGGATTGCTACTAGTGATGGTTATGATTTTTGACACTTGATGTAAGAAATAGAAAACAGAAAAACCTATTTCTTGTTACTATTGTTGCTGCTTACTGGGTTTTTAATGTGTATTCTTTTTGTCCCCTTTACTTCGTGTGTATTCTCACTTAATATTTCTGATTGATTCCCTCAATATGTCTTCTAATTTTTTTCGAGATGTGAAAGGTTTCAGGCGAGGGGGTGAATATGTTTTGAGAGAGTGGTTGATGATGCATGTGAGGGAAAGTGAGATGAGAGATAAAAGGGGTATTTTTGTCCAATTGGCAATGCATGTGAGAAGCACGTGACATTAACGGTGCAATTTAATGTATATTACACAGAAGGTCCCCTTTGCACCATCTGATAAGTGCAGGGGGTCAGGTTGTACATTTTTAAAACTTAGGGTCTAAATTGTACACGGCCAAAAGTTCAGGCGGATAATTTACTTTTTTCCCTTTAAAAAAATATTAATTATTTTTTATCTATTTAATTTCTATTATTATAAGTGAAAATAAATAAATGTGAGTGTCATTATCTAATGGATAGATAATTTATGATAAATAAAAAAGGATATTTTTTGTCTTTTATTCTTATTTTTTTAAAAGATTAATAAGATCTAATCATTGCCTTAATATCTGTTGATAACCTTAAGGATGTATTTGGATTGATGAAGTTTGGTGTAATGGAATGGAGCGAAGTGACATGTTAAATTACTTTGTTATTTGGATTACAAATTTTTGATGGAATAGAATGAAGATGAATAAACTCTAGTTCATCCAATTCCATTCATTCGCCTCAAATTTTTTCACCAAACTAAGTGGAATGGGATGAAATAAAAAATAACTAAACAATAGTATAATTATTCCACTATGCTCCACTTCATTTCATTCTATTATATTTCATTCCGCTCTGTTCCATCTAATTCCGCCAATCCAAACATACCCCAAACAGCTTATATTATCTATGGAGGGAGTAATAATTCGCAAAGGGTCAGGTAATGATGGATGTCACAACGTGCCCAGAGGGCGCCGCGACGGGAATGACAACCGATTTTAAAATAAAAACAGGAGTCGCCACCAATTTTGATTATGGTTAAAATTGGAAAACCTTTTGATTTGCAAATTGGTCTTTTAAAAGAGATTTGTAATTCGGGAGTCTGATTATGATTAGGGAAGGATGGAAACTTAATCCCACTGCACCCCTAATACATCCGTATAAATACGGTTACCCTAGAGCTTATTATGCAAAATGATTATAATTTTATAATATTTATTTTCCCCAAAACTTATAACAATTGCATATTTACAAAGAAATAAAGTTAAAATTAAAACAAGAAATAAAGAATAAATTTTATAAAAAAAAAAGATTTTAGTTTGATAGTTGTCGGCTATGCCTACGTATCCCCTGGTGCAATGAGGAACTCAAAGCCATGTAGTTCTGTAGAAAATAAGCGTGTATTGAATTGATTTATTAAAAAAACTAATTTTTTTAAAAAAAAAAACTAAAACCCACTCTTGCCCAGGATTTAGGATAGTATAAACTATACAATAAACCCTTACATTCTTATGAAACTTGAGGATGGCAAGCCATACATCAATATCACAAGTTGTTGCGTGGATTTTTTTTAAAAAAAAAAGCGTGTTGTTGATTTTAATTTAAAAGAGAATAAAACATGTGCTAATTAATTTTAATTTTGAAAATAATTTTTGATCGATTAAATTGTTTAAAAGGAAACCCCGAAAAGCTCCTTATTATTAAGTGAAAAGAAAATATATTTTTTTACAAACTCCAATCGAAAGTTGGCAAAATTAAATGATAAACATAAACACACAAATAATTTAAACAAAATACATAAAAGCAAAGTAATCAAACTAAATGAAAACAAGGATCTTAATTACTACCTTTTTCTTTTTTCTTTTTTTTTAACCTTAAAAAAAAACCTTATCACACAAAGAGGAACAGGCCAAAAAAAAATAAAAATTATCAGATAGCTATTTTGTAAACAAAAACAGTTACTAGAAAAAGATTTTTAATTCTAAGCCCAACTAGCCTATAGACCCAATACGAACTAACCCCAACAAAAATAAAAAAGAACTTAAAAAAAAATTAAAACACACACACACACACACATACACACACATCACTCTTCCTCACCGACACACACAAATACAATATCCCCTCTCACACACTCAAAACACACGGATAGAGAGAGCCACAGAGAGAGATCGAAAATCTAAGAGAGAGAGAGACAGAGGGAAGGGGGAAAGGGGAAGAGGGAAGCCGAATCCGCCACTGGACGAGGTCGGCCAACATGCCACGGAGCAGATCGGGGCAGTGCCCGACATAGAGAGGGGACCGGATCGCGAGGGGGCAGAGGTGTGGTGGCGGAGCTCTGGTGTTCGCGAGGTTGGCGGTGGCTGGGGTGTGGCTGACGCGGTTGCGGATCTTCAGGGGTGGTGCGCCGGCGGTGTCAGTCTTCGCGTTTCACGGCAATGGCGGAGTGCGCGCGACTCGTACAGTGTTCGGCTGGGAATAGAGGCGGTGTGACGGGAGAGAATGCAAGGCTGTGGAGAGTGCGATGGTGTTTCCGGCGAGGGTAGAGATCCGGTTAGAGAGGTCGCGGTTGTGCATGTGGAGGAGCTGGTCCGAACTTCAGATGATCTGGGCTTTGAGGCAAGACGGTGGTTGGGTGGCTGGATCACGATCTTCAGGGATGTTATGCGGAGGTGCAGAAGATAGATATGTGGCTCTGTGGCGAGAGGAACGGCGGCGTTGGAAGATGGAGCTGTACGAGGGGGGGAAGGAGCGCGCGGTGCGGTGGTTCTCGGCCTGGGTCACGCGGCGGTTCACGCAGAAGATGGAGCTTCGCGGCTGGGGAGCTCCGAAGGGGAGGATCGGCCGAGGATGGGAAGGATGATGGAAGCCGAGAAAGGGTACCGTGGACGCGGGTATGGGTGAATTGCGGCGGTGGGTCACGATTGGAAGGTGGAGGACGGCGTGGCCAAGGTGCATAGTGGAGGGAAAGGTGGGGTTTGATGATAATGAAACCATGAGAGGAGGCCGCCGGTGGTGGTGGCGTGATTATTGATGATGAGATGAGCTATGGAGGCCGCGGCCATGCTTGGTGTGCTTGGGGGAGGCCGCAGCCTCTCCAGTTTTCTTTTTTTTGTTTTACATTTTCATTTTGATGATTCTAATGTTGCTGTAGCTGAAGTTCTTACCTTGTTTTTCTCTTTTTGTTGCTCCTGGGTTGTTGCTGGAATCTATTTTTTGTGTTTGAGATTTTTGTCAAGTGATTGTAATTTTTGCTCCTCTGAAAATTTCTCTCCATCCCCCCCTCCCCGGTTGATGATAGCTAGTTATATCATGTAGTTTTTGTCAAACGAAATTATTGCTGAATTCATTTACAGCTGGCTGGTAAACCCATGATCATCACAAAGGGAAGGAATAATGTTGTAGGGAAGAGGAACTCATGATGCTGTCTGTTTCCTCTCCCCCTTTGAGAAACGGTCAAAATTAGAAAGGATCCAATGTCTCTCTTTATTTTCCGGTTGCAGCAGGAACGGCCAAAAAGGGTAATAAAAGAATAATATATATTTTTTTATTAACTAAGTGTGGGTTGTAATGAAAAAAAAAAGAAGAAGAATTCTTTTATGCAAATAAAATAAATAATAATAATAAATAAATAAAAATAAAAATAAAAGATTGGACAAAACATGATATTCACAATGGATAACCAAAGAAAATATGCCACATAAGCCCTAATACATGAAAATAGTACTGGAAGGAGGAAAGTCCAATTTACCATACTAGCCTTGCCTATAAATAGGTGTGAGACTATTTATGTCACAATATTATTCCCACTCATTTTAGAGAGGGAAGCTGCTTATTGATTTTAGAGAGAAGTCAGAGAGAAAAAACACCTTTTATAATCAGAGAGGATAATTTCTAATAAAAAGAGAAATTTCGATTGTTATTTTTATTTCGTTCATATTATTTTATATTATTTGATTTTGTTTAGTTTGTTTCTTTGTCTCTTTAGTATCTAAAATTAAAATATTTTTTTTATTTTAAATATAATTGGCTTGTATTATATTAATATTATTATAAATAAAAGTATATAAATATTATTTTCAAGATGATTAAACAATTATTGGTGCTAATATTATCTTGTAGGATTGGTGGCCGCATGTTGGGGTTGTGCTTAACGGGATGGCTGCCAATCCTAAATCATCGTTTTTCACCTCTCATTTGATTCCTACCGGCAAAAATGTTGTCTTGGTATGGTATGGGGGAGGAGAAGCCCCACTATTTGGTGGCGCTGGTTTGGGAGTGAGGAGGAAGATGATAGTGACCTAAGGATTTATGTAATTTTGCCTTTATATAATTCTTTTTTGTTGTTAACCAAAATTATTTGGTTACTTAGAGTATCCATACCCTGAATATGATGTAGACTATCATCATAAATATTATCAATATTAACCATTAGATTCAATTTTGTGTTAAATCCACGATTAGAATTTAGCAGGAACTTTCAATGTTTCGATTTTGATAGGCACATTATAAATGCCACCGCCTGCATATGCGCACTTCTTAATTTGGCATGTTACTGAAAATTTTGTAATGAAGCAAATGCAAAAGTCGTGTCAACATTCATATGGGTAAAACTACCCCTCCTAAATTGTGGGTCAATTCCGTTTCTATCGGATGGCCAAAAGAAGGTAATGCTTCTACCTTGTAATTGATTATGACCATGTTCCTATCTTTTGTATTTTATTATATTTTTGGCCAATCTATCTTCCGTATTTATGTGGGGAAACATTTTATCATAAAATGATCAAAGCAGGGTTTTGCCCTTTGGAGAGTCCGCGTGTGTGAAGGCTAGTCCTTGTTCAATCATTCTCCATCCTAATAATAGCGAGACCAGACCATCCATTCACAGGGCCGCGTGGGACCTCGAGAATTCTTTTTTTTGCTTTTTTTAATTTGAGAAACAATTCTCATTTTATTCTTAAATTACTTACGCGAATCACCTATGCTCCTAAAATTTCAAATCTAGATGATTAGTTTTTTTATTTTGTAATTGTGAATTATGTTAATACTTTAAAACAAAAATTAGTCACATCAATGATGAAAATATATATTATAAGTTGTGTTATTTATATTTATAATATGTAAGATATTGTGTCAATTCACATTTTAAATTTTGAATTTTAGAAATTAAAGTGGCTTGCTATTACAGTATAATTTAGCCAACTCAAATGAGTACTAGCTCTTTATTTAAAGTGAGAAAAACAAAAGCAAAGAGGGTTGAGTGTTCTCTTTATTATTCTCATTTTTTTGGGGAAAAAAAAGTTTTGATACTCCTTAGTGAGTCAGTGGTTAGTAGTTAATATTATCAGATTAAGGTAGGAATAAAATTAAGAGTGTTAAGAAAGTACCTGACCATCAACTTCGAACAATGTCACTTGGTTATGGTTCATTTTGATGGTTGCTCGCTATTCTGCTCCCCCTGCCAAGTATTGTTTGTCAATTTTCAAGCACCACGATTCTACCTTACTACTTACCTAAAAAATGAAAATACAAAAACCTTTCCTACTTTTTGCATCCTGCCCAAATAACTCGCTTTCTAGCCAACTGAATTATGTTAGCTTTTGTTCATCTAGTTTTGGGTTTATAAGGGATAACAATAAGACCAAAGAACTTCCTACCTTATACTGATTTTTTTTTTATATATATAAAATACGGGGATCTTACCTTATATTGATAATGATAATCTTTGCAACCATAAAGTTATGTATAATCACAGATTTGAAAAACTTTTAATTTAGAGTAAACACTCTCTTTTAATTCCTTAAAATTTTTGTATTGGCCTATTTTATTTTTTAGAAAAAGAAATAAATTTTGTAGTCTTCAAAATTGAAAACAATTGATATGTTAATCTTTTTTTATAATTTTTTTTGTTAGTACATTTATGCACATGACATAATATAATGATGACTTTTTATTAAAATATTAGATACAAATAAAATGACATTATTTTGGAACATATTATACTGATTTGAATGTCTAAAATTATACAAAATAATTCATTTTATAACTTGTTATGAATATTTAAATAAATTATTTTGTAAATTTCACTTACTAAAATGAATAATTTTAAACTTTATTCTATTTTAGTTGATAAATATATCACTTAACGTCTTATCATCAAATTAATTAATAATTTTATTAGTATTTAAAGAATTAAATATATATAAAAAAATTGATATATCATATTATCAAAATTTTAAATAACCACGAGTTTAATTTGTAATTTTTGAAGAATTAAATATTTCTATAAAAAAAAATTTAAGGACCCATATGCGCTAGTTACTCTTTAAGAGTTAATTACTGGCACGTTACTTTCACGATCATGCAAATTTTTTCCGCATAAAGAGAAAAAAGTGACACTACGGAAGCGATCACGTGTCCTCAGCCTTGTGAAAAAAAATCAGAAAACGTAAGTGACGTAACAGAAGACGCCAACTGCCACGTTATCAAGCCACCGGAAAATTCCTGATAAAACAACCAGGCTGTGATTCAAGGAACCATCAAACGTTCAATACACAACGATCCTAAACACGTGACAGCCAGTTACTTTAAGCGACCCCGTGTTTTCCCAATTAGCCCCTTTGGGCCTTTAAATTTTGCGTGACCGTGCGTTGCCATTGCTCTCTCCAAACCAACACTTGTATTTATTTATTTATTCATCCATTCCTCCATCGTTGCTCTGAAACAGTTACTACGAGCGTGTTGGTTTGTTTGTTTGTGCGTGAGTAAAGTTTTGAAGATGGCGCATACGAATACGATGACGATGGAGGCGACGCCTGGTAGCTCAGAGTACTTGGAACTGTATCCGGAGAGGAAAGTGTCGCTGTTGAAGAATCCGTACATTCTTGGAGTGACAGCAGCTGCTGGCATAGGTGGACTCCTCTTCGGCTACGATACAGGTAAATCAACCATCATCATCGTCATCATAATTTCGGTTCATTTTCTGCGTTTTCTTAGCTAATTACCGTGTGAGCTTGATTTGTGTGAGTTTATGTCATATCTCGTCCGTTAATTTTTTTTATTGTTCTTTGATTATGATGATGATGATGACTCGGCGTGTAATATGATTGTCATAGCTATGCTTGCTAGATATTGAACTGAATTGAATAGAGAATAATAATATACTATGTTGATTTTAAAATAAATGACTTTTTCACCTTTTAAATCTATGAATAAGATATTTATTTTAAAGCGGTATTGATCAATTGAATAGGGGATCGTCGAATGATCGGTTGATCGATTTCTGCATGAAAAGTGATTACAAAGAAAAATTGTGCCACGCTACGACATCGATACGTACTGAATAGTGAAGAGAGTAAATAGTGGCACTTCTGTCGGAAAAAAAAAACAGAGAGCGCCACCTTGAAGACTACGATCAGTGAGATATGATCCAGAATGTTCATTGGATAAATAAAAAAGTAAATAAAACGGCGAAAACCAGATAGCTAGCGTTGAAAAAGCGGGGAAAGTAGCTAATATTATATATTAAAATTATAAAATTAAGCTAAACTTGCGTATAAACAATAAAATGAAAAAGCTAGTAAAGAGAGGAAAAATAATTTGTAAATGATGTTTCGGTAGTTGATTTATACTTATATGGTATAATGAATAAATTTATTTATATATGGTGTTTATGGAATTCATCTATGATGGATTTTGTGTTATTTTTATTTTATATTGAATTTACTTTAAGCGGATTTTGAATCTGCCTTTTATAGATTTTGTGTTAATTTTATTTTATATTGAATCTACTTTAGACGGATTTTGAATCTACCGGTTATAGATTTTGTGTTAATTTTTTTACATTAAATCTATCTTTGACGGATTCTATATTGAAAAATATCATATTACATACTTTTTTTCAAAGCACTATATTGATGTAAATACACTACTCAAATCTCGTATGTAAAAAAATGACTCTAAAAGAGATTCACTCAATAGATTATAGTTATTTTGTATTTTTTTTATTAATTTATGGTGAATATCTCTCGTGTTTTTATATTCAAGGGGTGTTTGTTTTGGATTCTACGAGTGAAAAATTATTTTTTCACTTCCAAAAATTATTTTTTAAATATTTAAATAACTTTTCAAAAATAATTGAAATTTTAAAAGAATCAGTTTTCGTCTTTTTTTTATAGAAGACTAATGAATTGATAGGTATTTACGTGCTTGTCATTTCACATTTTTTTATTTTTATAATTTTTATAGTTTTGTTTAATTTTTTTAACTTCTTTTATTTATTTTTATAATTTCCTCCAATTCCCTATGTAATAAGGGTATTTTGGAAAATAGAAATTTTAGACACAAAAGAATATTTAAAAGAGACTATTCTCTTTATGAATAATGTTTATGTACAATTAAATTGCACAATAACTGCACACCACACACCTTATTATTATTGGATGTGATGTGTGGTCTCCATTCATCCCATTCATCCATCAAACCTAATGGTGATAAAGAGTATGATGTGTATTTATTGTACAATTTAATTGTACACCTATCATTACTCTTCCCTATGTGTATAGTATAGATAAAAAGGATAACTTCTAATAAAAAATTGAATTTTTAGTTTGTTTCAATTATATATAAAATTTGAGTTTTATAATTATTTTTTCTAAAATTTAAAACAAAATCATTTTAAATGAATCTTATTGTACAGACATTTTATTTTATCACTTTAGAGACAAATTCAGCGCATTTATTTCAATAACAAGAAAATATTTTTCTCTAATTTCAATTTTAGGGCTTTGTTTGGCCTCAAATGTTATTCTCTAATTTAAATTTTTAGTTTGGTTTCTAAGTTGTACTTTTTTATAATATCATTATCCCTAGTTATTTATTTTGAAAAAGAAATAGAGGATTCAAATTTTTTAATAATTATTTAGAATTAAATAATTATTTAAAATATACATTATTCAATATAATTATTTAATATTCATAGCCTCAAATTTTTATCAAATTTAAAATTTTAAAATTATTTATTTAGAATTCTTTTAATATTAATAACTAGAACTAGAAATAAAATGGAAAGAAAAAAATACAAAAAAAAACTGGTCGACATATCATGATTATAAATTTGCTAAATTTTTTAACACCCGTTAATATTTGGATTTAAAAGAAATAAACAAAAAATTGTTAAACAAGAAAAATCAAGTAATGAGTAATTTGAAAAATTATTGAGTTACTTTGTTCAAGGTAGTGATCGCTAATTTAATAATTGTTATTTGTTAAACTTCCAAGAGTATTTGGGTCTAGAGGCTGACTGCAGTTAAAAATCCATTGAATATTATTTCAACACTATAAAAATAGATGTGCTTTGAGATATTCATTATTTTATTATTAGATGTGTTATTAATCCTTATTTATCTTATTTTATTCATCTATCATATTAAACAATAATAAAGTGAGTGTCTATTTTAAAATGTTGGAATATCACAACTCTAAAAATTGTTTGATGATTGAATTTGTGGGAACTCTATGGTGGAAAGAGTTGAGTCAGTGACTAAGTTGATTTTTAAATTTCGACCAAATTTGAAAATTTCAATGTAATAAAATAATTCCATAATAGCTAATATTCATATTTTAATATTTATTAAAAATTTGTACTTCCTCTTTTATCATTTGAGTGAACATCTTATTTAGTTCCTCAAGATTTTTATGTTAGGGTATTTTGTCTTGCAAGAAAAAAAAATTAATCTTGTAGTCCCTCAAGATTAAAAACAATGGACAGATTAGTCTCTCTATTAGTTTTTCGTTAGTCGATTTATCCACGTGTCATAGTATAATGATGACGTGCCATTAAAACATTAAAAATATTCTAAATGAAACTATTTTCGAACATATTATTCTCATTTTATATTTAAAATTGTATAAAATGAGTCACTTTATAACTTAAAATAGAAATTTAAATGACTCATTTTGTACATTTTTATCACAAAAATGAGTCATTTTAAATTTATTATACTTCAAATCATATATGCATTACTTAACACTATATTATTAAGTCAATATATAATTTTATTAGTATTTAAAAAATTAAATATATATAAAAGAATTAATATACCATATTATTAAAATCTTAGGAAACCGTGAGTTTAATTTTGATTTTGTGAGGAACTTCCTGCGAAATTTTCTTTGAGATTAAATTAGTTATTTACTCTTGTCATTTTTGTATCTTCCCTAAGTCTTTCTCCCTAACCACCTTTGCGCCATCTCTGGCCAGCCACGATTCAGCATCGCCTCTACCTCCCACTCCCACCGTTTTCGCCAGGTGCCTCCCCCAGCCCCCCTTCCAGACAACCTCACCCTTTGTTTTCCCTTAACTCCATCTCCCTACTGAATCCACCCAATCAGCAGTCCAGGTTTACCTTCACAAAACCTTAAATTCTCAAAAAAATTTAATCGAAATTTGAATTCCTCTAAATTATTAGAAAGTAAGAAACCTCCAGACATAGACAAGGGAAATCATTTGAACACAAGGTAGTATTCTTTTTTTTTTTTCCCCAGATCGAATGGGTGTTTTTGACAAAAACAAAACAAACAGCAAGCAAATAAAAATGAAAGATAAAATTCAAGGATATCTCCTAGATTGGTGTGATTGTCCTTGTCGATCGCGTTTGTGTTGTGTTCCCTGTGGGCCTTGGCCTCCCTTAGTTGAATAAGATGTGTCGACTATACTGGAGAGATTGTGGAGTGCATGGGCATAGTAACTTGTAAGTTAAGGAAGATGACTGACTCCAGTATGGGGTGGAGGTGAGGTATGCAGGAGGGACTGGATTTGGGGAAAAAAAGAGCAAGGGTATCAAACTATCGATTGATAGAGTTGGTCAGAAAACTAGTCCCACAGCTCCCAGTGGAAAAGAAAGATAAAATGGTAAAATCATAATTTCATTAGTTTCTAACAATTTTATATATTGAACGACTAAGTTGTTCACTACCAGTTATCAACTGTTCCGTAGTCTGAACTCTGAAATCTGATCACTCATGCTCTGCCGTTGGCAGAAGGATATCTATTAAGTTGGAACTGTTTATTCGATGCAGGTGTTATATCAGGAGCCCTTCTGTATATTAAAGATGATTTTGATGTGGTTAAAAGAAGTAGCTTCCTTCAGGTACGATACAAGCTTTTCTGCCTTATTCAGGGTTCATTTGTTTGAGGTTATTTAAAAAAAGAAAAGCGCTTTTCAATGTAAAGGTAGCCATAAAAGCTTAAGATAAGTTTTTGCAAAACGAAGAACTTGTAGTGCTAGTCACAGCACTAAAACATCGTCTAAAACAAACTGGCAGATATGCTGTTCATGGCTTTGTTGTTGCAACTGCAGAAATTATGGAAGCAACAATAGTGACAACTTGTAGTGCTAGCTACAGTACTTACAGTGTGTTGCATGTTGTGTATTGTGTACATGATTTATAGGTTTTATGTTCGTAGGCTTTTTCCATTTTCCTGTTTCTTCTCCTTTATTTATTTATTTTTTGGGGGTATGCCTGTGTACGGTTGGGGCTGTTGGAGTTGGATTTTATTACCATTAAGAGGCAGAAACATAATCATCTAACTGTGTAGAGAAACACGATGCTTGTAAATCTCCTCTAGTATACTTGTTCACCGTCTTGCTGTCTCTGGAATGTGGATCATTCTAATACTTTTAATTTACCAGGAAACAATTGTGAGCATGGCATTGGTTGGTGCAATCATTGGAGCAGCAACAGGTGGTTGGATTAACGATGTTTTCGGACGTAAGAAGGCCACTCTCAGTGCTGATATTGTCTTTACCCTTGGATCCATTGTTATGGCTGCTGCCCCAGATGCATATGTTCTCATATTAGGCCGTCTTCTTGTTGGCCTTGGTGTGGGCGTAGCTTCTGTCACTGCTCCTGTGTATATTGCTGAATCTTCGCCATCAGAAATAAGGGGTTCATTAGTGAGCATGAATGTGCTCATGATAACTGGTGGACAGTTTCTCTCTTACCTCGTTAATCTTGCCTTTACAGAGGTTTGTCTATCTTGCTTGGTTCTTTTTCAAACTTCCTTGTTGTGCTTACAATGCTTGACATATTCAACTTCAGTCAATGCGAATTTTTGTGTAAGGAACCAATTTTAATAGTTTCTGGGAAATGTGACCAAGTTATGGTTTTTATCACATTAGATTATTTCCAATGACTTCACAATTTCATTTGGTTATCGTTTAAATGATTAAAGAGGTAGCAATTTCTTTTGATCGTCTGAAAGTTCAGAAGAAATCGGGTGGAAAGGCAAAAGAGATCTAAAACAGCAACCACAGGGCTGGCGTTTTGATTTGAAACATGGGGAGATAGGAGATAACATCAGTTATTTGGAGAGAGAAATTATTAGTCTCTAATGGGAAACTCATCTGACAGATATATCCTAGCCTAGCCTGGGAAATCTGGTATCCCTATCTTAGTTGTCCAACTTGAACGTTAGAAACTAAATAAATAACTCTGCTACAGTACAGACACTAAAGTTATGGCAGCATAAGCAGCTGCCCAAAATTTTTTCCCTGTCCCACATTAGTAACAGAGTAATGTTATTTTGACACCCACTTTATAACTATTGGATGTGATGGATGTTAAGCATAAATGGGAACCACCATCATATCTAATAGTTATAAAGTGGGTGTCTGAATAGACATCCATTTTTTGGGTGTCAAAATATCATTACCCTTAATAATACATGACTTTGGTATTTTTTGGCACGTAAGGTATTCAATTTTGCCGTTTGATGGGGCAGCATGGGGATAGAAATTGGGGCAGCATCAGTGAAGGAACTTCTGCTGTTCTTTCCTGCCTTAATTCAATAATGTGCGGTTCTTCGATTTTTAATTGCATGCTTCTGGCTTTCTCTTTCATTTAAGAAGAGTTGTGCAATACCAGTGTAGTTTGTCTTATCCAGTCCTTCTAAGGCTTCTATGCCCATTTTCTCTCTTCATTTTAAGATTTGTTAATCTAATTCAAAACTAATTCATCCAACAGCTTGTGTTCCTCGACAACGTATCTGAATAGGGAAGGAAAAAAACTTTAATTATCTTTTTGAAATCTTGATTTAAGATGATCTTTCACTGTTTTCTCCGCAAGTAATATTTTGCCATAAAACATTGAAAAGGTTTCCAATGTGCTTCTGCGTCATTTTGGTTTTGAAAACTATTTAACAGATTTGAAGAGCTTTTTAAATTCCGTTTTTCACTAAACCTGTGTCATTGTATTACTTCACCTTCTACTCGCAGATGTGCTTAGCATGACTGCTGAGAGAGAGAGTTCGTTATTTTTGTGATGCCACTAGTAAATAGAAAGTAGAGTTGGCATGTTGCTTGTAAGATCCCATACATGTACTGTGTTGCAACTTGCAACAGTTTTTCTTGTTAAAATCTGAAGTTGATGGTCTCATTCTGGTTGAGAACATGAGTAACACTGGCCTCCATACTTTTATGTCCCTAAAAATTTGTAAAGGCTTTAATGTCTCTCTCAATTCCTAAGGGCCGGGGCTCAATGTATTGTATTAGGTTCTCATAAAGATTTTAATAATGTGTTTTAGAAATCACCTAATGAAATTTCGATAAAGCAGGTTCCTGGGACATGGCGATGGATGCTGGGAGTTGCTGGTTTGCCAGCTGTTTTTCAATTTTGTGTCATGCTATGCCTGCCCGAGTCTCCAAGATGGCTTTTCCTGAAGGTGAAAAGCGTTCATTTCATGTTGAGTTGATTTGGAAATTGTTACCTAACGTGTTGTGCCAATGCTGAAAGCTATCATATGATTTTATCTTTTATGTACAGAATAGGAAAGAAGAAGCCATTTCTGTGCTAACTAAAATCTATGATGATCGGCTAGAGGATGAAGTCGATTACCTCACTGCTCTTTCAGAGCAAGAACGTCAAAAACGGAAGAACATTAGATACACGGATGTTTTCAGATCAAAGGAGATCAGAGTTGCATTTTTTGTTGGAGCTGGACTACAGGTTATTAGGACAACCCTCATTTTCTCTGTTTCTAAATCAGATTTTCATGTTTTTTAAATGACCATCTGAGACATACTTTTTTAAGAAGATAATAGATTTGCTTTACTACGGAAAATAATTGTGATTTTGTGGCTCTTCACTGCTGCCACTTAAAAAATAAACCGGGTTCACCTGTAATAGACAACAGATGGGCTTACATTCCTGATGCTCTGATGGGCAGCGTTAGGATTGAAAGTGTTTGTTGTTGTTTTCTGATTTTTGTGTTGATACTAACTGTTTCTTTTTCATTGGTGCGTTACTTTTTATGCTGACCATACTTACATAAGGGTTAATCCTGGTGATTGTTTTCGTGCTTCAGAAGCTTTCCATTTTTTTTTTTTTTTTGTGTTTCAGCAAATAAATGGGGAGCTGCAACAACTTTCTATTATCTCAACACTCAACAGTAGATATTCATAGCTAGTTTTTGTGATTTCTCACGTCTTGAGTTGTACAACTCCTCATCTCACATTTCCTTATTATTCCGCAGGCTTTTCAGCAGTTCACAGGTATCAGCATAGTCATGTACTACAGCCCCACAATCATTCAGCTGGCTGGGTTTAATTCAAATCAGTTAGCTCTCCTCTTGTCCCTCATTGTTGCCGGCATGAATGCTGCTGCAACAATTCTTGGCATTTATGTAATTGACCACGCCGGGCGCAGGAAGTTGGCACTCTCAAGCTTGTCTGGTACAGTTGTAGCTCTTGCAATCCTTTCCGCAGGGTGTTACCTTGCAGCATCCGACACTACAAATAGACTTTACGGGTGGATTGCAATTATTGGGTTAGCCCTCTATATTCTTTTCTTTGCTCCCGGAATGGGACCTGTGCCATGGACTGTGAACGCAGAAATCTACCCTGAAGAATTCCGTGGTGTATGTGGGGGCATGTCAGCCACAGTAAACTGGATTTGCAGTGTGATCATGTCTGAGAGCTTCCTTTCAATCTCTGATGCAGTGGGACTTGGTGGGAGTTTCGTGATTCTTGGTGTTATAGCCGTGGTTGCATTTGTCTTTGTGCTCTTGTTTGTGCCAGAGACAAAAGGATTGACATTTGAAGAAGTGACCCTCATTTGGAAGAGGAGAGCCGGGGGTAAAAATCAAGACACACAAAGCCTTCTTGGGCGAGCTGGAAACCAGTACTAGGTGTCTGAGTTGTGAGGTGCCAGCGCTATTTGATGGGAGCTAGGAGAGCAGTCCTTGGTGTTTTGAGTTGTTACATGCCAACATCATGGTGGTGGTTGCTTTGTTCCATTACTAGAGAGGCTATTGGGGCATGTAGGGATCAGCCAAGGATTTTTGGGAGAATTGCAATTTAGGAAATTATGGGAACTTGTCTTCAATCTAAGAATTAACCAAAGTCAAAACTAATGGTATCGGTTATTCCATCTATTGCGGATGGGTAATGGTTAACTAAACACCAGCTCCATTTTCCATAAATCCCGAGTTTGGTTGATATTTTTCTTGATTGAAGTTATGCTTGCCTCCTATAACCTGCCATGAGTATTTTTATGAACGGATGGAATTTGTTTAGTGTATAGAGGGTGAAATGGAGGAGACTTCTTATATTTTGTTTGTTTATTAAGAAGTCTTGTGAGAATTTGACTACTTATCGCGATGCACGTTGCTTAATAATTTTTTTGGTTACAGATGAAATAAACAATAGATACTAATCACGCAAGAACCCATTCTCTAATGTACCCCTAATGTACGGTGGTTAATATGTGTATGCTCCTCGCGAAAATTGGAAACTTGGTCATAATGTATTTATGCTTAAAACTTAAAATTCAAAGTATGCACCTCTCCGATACAAATATTCATGATTGTACCAGTCAAAAAAATATTGAAAGTTGTAATTAGTGGTTATTTTAGTTTTTTTAAATTAGTGATTTTCTAATATTGTCATACAACATTTACTTGTAAGTTATGCAGACATGGCTACAAGCGGGAAACCCTTGCCCAAAACCCATTCCAGTTCTAGACATGGCTATTCATAATGTTATTATTTTTTTATTCCTTATCTGATAAATGAGAAAATAATCTCTCCTAGCGTGATCAAGAGCCTAAGTGGAGATCCTTTTTATTAGTTATTTTAGAAACAACCTTAACCATTTGTAACTTTCAGTTAGTAACAGTATAGTTTGTTAACATGTCATAATGACAAGTTGTTAGGTATTTGTTAGCTTAGTCAGTTATATCCGTGTTATCTCCTTTTCCTTCAACATTGTACATATATATACTACTCTAGATTCTCATTAATAATACAACAACACATTATTGTACCAGTAAAACTGTTTCTTAATATGGTATTAGTGAAAATTTCACTTCCGTCCTTTCTCTCATAAGCAAGATTTCACTCCATCCCTTGGTGTTCTTTCTTCAACTTGTACGTTCTCTGTTTCTTCTGTATTCTTCCTTCTTTCGAAGCTATGGCTCAAGTTCCTCCCATGGATGAAGCTTCCAATCCCTATGTCTTGTATCCCTCAAATCACCCTGGGCTTGTTCTGGTCTCCCAGGTGCTTTCTTCTGATAACTATGCTTCATAGAGTAGATCCATGTCTATTGCACTTTCTGCCAAGAACAAATGTGGCTTCATTGATGGCTCAATTCCCAGACCTGATGATTCTCAAACTTTGCTTCGTTCTTCTTGGGATCGAAACAATCAAGTCATCATGTCTTGGATCCTGAATGTTGTTTCAAAAGATTTGGTGGAGAGCATCATCTTTGCAAATACTGCTGTTGAGATGTGGCAAGATTTACAAACTCGGTTCAAACAACAAAACAGTCCAAGAGTGTTTGAACTCAAGAAAAGATTAATGACACTCTCCCAAGGTAACCTTTTTGTGAATCAATATTATACTAAACTGAAAGCAATTTGGGAAGAGTTGAATTCTTTCAAAATCCCTTGCACCTGCACTTGTGGAGGCTCTAGATCTCTACTTGAAAGTTTCAAATAGGAATACCTTCTTTCCTTTCTCATGGGACTTAATGATTCCTACTCCTCTGTTTGAGGACAAATTCTACTGCAAGATCCTTTACTTGATGTTACTAAAGCTTTTTTTCTCATCCTTCAAGAAGAGAAGCAACAACAGGTTGGACAATCCTCTGGCTGTCAAGAAACTCAGATGGCCTTTGCAATCAAGTCGAGCATAGAAAACAACAAAGCCAAAGGCAAGAAAGAGAGACCTCAATGTTCAAATTGTGGTTACATTGGTCATACTAAAGAAAAGTGTTATAAGCTAGTTGGTTGCCCTCCTGGATACAAAGCAAAAGGCAAGAATTCAGCTAACTTTGTGAATCATGTTTCTGACACTTCAGAAATTATACATTCCCTTGGCATGTTTGAACAACAATACCAGAATTTGCTATCAATGTTGACCAATCAGATTTCTCAGGCTACTAAACCCTCTATTAATGATGAATTCTCGGGAGGTACCTTTAATAAACTCATTGAAAATAATTCTTATTCCTTAAGCAATCTTTGGATTATTAACTTAGGTGCCACAAAACATATTGCTTGTACTCCACAACATTTTACTTCCTTATTACCTGTTGTGAATACATATGTTTTGCTACCTGATCATAGCAAAGTTGCTGTACAAGGAATAGGTGATATAAAATTATTCTCTAACCTGTTGCTAAAGAATGTGTTTTTTATTCCATCCTTTAAAGTTAACCTTATATCAGTTTCCACTGCTACCACTACATCAGATTATTATTTTCTTTTTAATGCCAATCATTGCTTAATTCAGGGCCCAAATTCTCAGATGATTGACAAGGCTAACCTCGAAGACAAAGTCTATATCTTGAAGATTCATTCACATACTGATGTAGTTCACAACTGCACTTACACAAACAATGTTCCTATTAATATTTGGCACTCTAGACTAGGCCATATTTCTGCTTCTAGGCTACATTTGTTACAGCCTTTACTTCCTACTTGTAAAACCAATAAGAATGCATGTGTACATACTGATACTTGTACTATTTGCCCTTTAGCAAAACAAAGAAGATTGTCTTTCATTTCTAATAACAATTTTTCTGCTAATCCCTTTGATCTAATACATTGTGATATATAGGGTCCCTATCACACTCCCATTTACAAGAATCACAGATTTTTTTTGTCTATTGTGGATGATTGCACAAGGTTCACTTGGACCTTCTTAATGAAAAATAAATCACAGGCACCTCACCATTCATCGACTCCTTTGCAATGGTTAAAACACAATTTGGTGTCACCATTAAAATCTTTAGATCTGACAATGCCAAAGAGTTGGCCTTGACAGATTTTTTAGCTAAGCAAGGAACTTTACACCAGTTTTCTTGTGTTGAGAGGCCTGAACAAAATTCAGTAGTTGAAAGAAAACACCAACATCTCCTTAATGTAGCTAGATCATTATTTTTTCAATCAAAGGTTCCTTTATCTTTTTGGGGAGATTGTTATCTACTGCCACTTATCTTATAAATAGAACACCATCTCCAAATTTACCTCATGCTAAGTCACCATTTCAGTTGCTTTACAATAAATTGCCTAACTATATTGCTTTAAGAAATTTTGGTTGTCTAGCTTTTGCTTCTACCTTACCTTCACAGAGGAACAAATTCTCACCAAGGGCTACACCATGTGTCTTCCTTGGATATCCTCTTGGTTTTAAAGGTTACAAGCTATACAACCTTTCCACTAGACAATTTTTAATCTCAAGAGATGTGACCTTTCATGAGGAGACATACCCCTTTCACTCCTTACAGCAAACAACAACAATAGTAGAAGACATTTTTCCTAACACTGTTACTCCACAACCTGCCACTGATATACCTCAAACCGAAATCTCAGTTCCAGCCATCCCTCAACCTAGAATCCAGCAAATCTAACCTACTGTACCTCAACCTAAAACACAACCAGATGTCCCCCAACCCATTATTCAGCCACAAACAGTTGAATACACCATTGAAACCTCAAATTCGAGCTCTTCTAACCCCATTCCTGATGTCACTCTCCTTGCTCAACAGAGAAAGTCATCAAGAATACCGAAAACCCCTGCCTACCTAGCAGATTATGAACATAACATTCCACACCCCATGTCCAATTTCATTGGATATCACTCTTTAGCTCCATCTTATCACAATTACATTATGCAAGTTGATTCAGCCTATGAACCTCAGTTTTACCATCAAGCTGTACCCCACCAAGAATGGAGGAAAGCTATGAAAGAAGAATTGGATGCTATGGAAGCAAACAATACCTGGACTGTAACCACTTTACCTCCTGGCAAACATTCTATAGGTTGTAGATGGGTCTACAAGGTGAAATACAATGCCGATGGAACCATTAATAAACATAAAGCTAGATTAGTAGCTAAAGGCTACACACAACAAGCAGTAATTGACTTCATGGACACCTTTTCTCCTGTTGCAAAGCTTACAACTGTCAGAGTTCTTCTATCTATAGCAGCCTCTAAGAATTGGCACTTAACACAACTAGATGTTAATAATGCCTTCCTAAATGGGGACCTCTTTGAAGAAGTATACATGGACTTGCCTCTTGGGTATCCAATTAAGGGGGAGAATCTAGTTTGCAAACTCAATAAATCTATATATGGACTCAAACAAGCCTCAAGACAGTGGTTCATGAAGTTCTTTACCACCCTTTTATCCTTAGGATTCTCCTAATCCAAGAATGATTATTCTTTTTTTTCTAAAGGAACTGACCTTGGTTTTGTTTTCTTGTTGGTATATGTAGATGACATTATCATTGCCAGCGCATCCACAGCAGTAATTTCTCAAATTAAAGAACAACTACAAAGAGCATTCAAGTTAAAGGATCTCGGATCATTAAAATATTTCCTTGGACTTGAAGAGGCTAGATCATCTAAAGGAATATTCCTCTGTCAAAGAAAATACACTCTTTCACTACTTGAAGACTGCAACTTCCTAGAAGCAAAACCTGGAGCCCTCCCAATGGATCCCAACACCAAACTGAATGCAACATTAGGAGAACCTCTTAAGGACAGCACACTTTATCGGAGATTAATTGGCAGACTCCTCTATTTAACTATTACTTGACCTGACATTACCTTTGTAGTTAATAAACTCAGTCAGTATATGTCAAGGCCTTACTCCTCTCATTTGTAGGCCATTCATCATCTTCTCAGATATTTAAAATCAACACCAGGCCAAGGAATTCTTTTTTCCTCGACTTCTTAGCTAAGGCTAACTGCTTATGCAGATGCAGATTGGGGCACCTGCACTGACACAAGGAGATCTGTCTCAGGGCAGTGTGCCTTCCTTGGAGACTCCATGATATCTTGGAAATCGAAGAAACAACCAACAGTTGCAAGAAGTTCAGCAGAGGCAGAGTACAGATCCTTAGCATCCATAACAAGTGAATTAACTAAGCTCTATAATCTACTTAAAGACTTTCAGATTAATTTGCTTAGCTCAATGGTGTATTGTGACAGTCAATCTGCCATTCACATAGCCTCTAATCCAACCTTCCATGAGAAGACAAAACACATCGAGATTGACCTCCACTTCATCCGCGAAAAGGTCTAGCAATGATTGATTCAATTAGTTCATGTCCCAAACAAACACCAACTTGCAGATTTACTTACCAAAGCACTTCCTAATCCTCTTTTTAAAACCTTATTGTCCAAGATGGGCATTCATAACAGTTTCCACAACCCATCTTGAGAGGGAGTATTAGTTATTTTAGAAACAACCTTAACCATTTGTAACTTTCAGTTAGTAACAATATAGTTTGTTAACATGTCATAATGACAAGTTGTTAGGTGTTTGTTAGCTTAGTCAGTTACATCCGTGTTATCTCCTTTTCCTTCAACATTGTACATATATATACTACTCTTGATTCTCATTAATAATACAACAACACATTATTCAGTAAAACTGTTTCTTAATACTTTTCAATAGATTTTTTTTTCCCATATATTATGAATCATGGATCAAACTCAAGATCATATTGTCGAAGGAATACTAATCTTTTTTGCACATAATATATTTTTTCAAAGAAATCAATAATTTTCAACAGACCGTACGTAACCCTATAATTAATTATCTCACGCAAATAAATCAGTTTGTTTTTCACAAAGACAATGAATTTGAAAAACTTTTAAAATTTAAGTATATACATTCACCCACCTATTAATTTAAAAGGTGAAAAAAAAAACTGTATTAGCTGCCACTTTCAAATTTCAATCAAATAATACGTTGTTATTATTATTTTGTAATAATGAAATAAAATTAAAAAAAAAAAAAGAAAACACAGAGAGAGTAAAGAAAACAGACAAGTAATCAAGGTACGGGGGAGGAGGGGGAATAGGGGCGCCTGGACTGGATTCCATTTCCAAGCGAAATTGTTAAGCAAACGAAACAAAGATACCCTTCCCAGTTTGAAAATCAAAACCCCATCCAATCCCTCCCTCCAGAGGCACAACAACAACACAAAAGAAAACCAAACCTACTAGCAGCAGTGTTTGTGTAGTTCAGCTGTCCTAGAAAGCCCAAACAATGTCGTCAATGTCGTCGTCGTCGCGTGCAACATCACCGGAGGTGGTCCTGAAGAACCGGTTCCTGGGTTACTTGATCTGGCAATCCATACCCTCCACTCTCATCTTCCTGCTCTTCAAACCCTTCCTCTCTTCTCTCCCTTCTTCTTCTTCTTCCAACAGCAACAACAACAACAACAAGAACCCCTTGTGGCCACTCCTCTCCTCCTTCCTCTCCTTCCTCACATTCCACCTCTCCCTCCTCCTCTTCTCTGCCACTCTCTCCCTCATCGCATCCCCCCTCCCCCGCCGCCCCGCCCCCCCACTCCACCTCGCCCTCCGCCTCCTCCGCTTCCTTTTCGTCCCCTCCTCCTCCTCCTCCCCCGCCGCCGCCGACCACGACGACTTTCGCGGTCGAGCTAAGGTCTCCTTGGGCTTCGTCCTGTTCTCGCTGGCGTCCGCCGTGTCGAGCCTAGCGGCGGCCGTGTCCCTTTGCGGGGCGGGTGATGGGTTTTGGGTGATGGGAAGAGTTGGGTTGAGGGGTTTCTTCGTTGGTCTCCTTTTCGGTTTGCATTATGTTTTTAAGCGTCGATGGGTTTTGGAGTTTCCCATTATTCAGGTCTCTCTCTCTCTCTCGTCCCTTTTTTTCATTTGTAGGTGTTTCCTCTTTCTGTTTACTTGGATACTGTTGTTCATCTATTCAAGAAGAAGTGTGTGCATTTCTATAGGAAGAAGTAGCTTTGTATTGTTACAAGATGATTTCGGATGTGGTGATGCCAAAGTTTTGTTCAGATGATCTAATCATCACTGCACTAAGTTTTCATCGTCTTTCATTGTTGATCTTAGGAATGAGAATGAGGATTCTAATTTGAGTCTTAAGATTGTGGGATTGATGAAGCATTGCTTGCTATCATCAGTTCCTTTTTTTTTCCGCGAAAATAATTTGTTTGAAAAGAAATAGTAACAGCTCTTAATGTTGTCTTCTGGAGATGTGTTTTTGGCGTTAGTATTTGTGATATCAATGTGGTTCGTTTCTGTCTATGGTAATGATGAGCATTAACTCTTGCTATTTGTATGCGCAGCGTCCTCCTTACTTCAGCTTTAAAATGGGAGTTCCTTCGGCTGCTAGACGGGCTTTGAAGCTTTCCATTGTGGCTTCCCTATTCTCAGCTATTTTATTGGAGCTTCTGCCACATCCATTTAAGTACAGCTTTGCAATAGGAAGATTCTTCACAGAGCAGATCGTCTTTTCCATTGGCGGCTTTGCTATCTTCTTCTGTTGGGAATTGACTCATCACTTACACCGGGTTGGTTTCATAACACACTCGGTCTAAATAATGGTTAATGTTTTCACTCCACTTAAATATTAACTGTTACAAGTTGTTGATGGCTGTGTTACCGGTTACTGCAGAGCATCACTGTCTATTATGTTCAACTTTCTTATAGATTTTATTTGATTTCATTTCATATGCTAACTTCAGAATAAAATTCTGTTGTGAATCTCCTGGAACATTAATTTGTTTAGCATGTGGTTTTCCCAATATGGTGGTCCCTAATTTTAATTTCATCTTTGCATTTTAGGCCTAGCCGCCTAGGAAAGAACCACTATTCATGTTTTTGTGCATTTGTTTGTATTAGGTTGCATTGATAGGTTATCATGTTGTGCTTGTTCAACGTTTTTCAGAGTGATATGCTGTGCCAGCATATTTGTATGCATGGTATTTTAGGATCTCTTCTTTGTATGTTAGAATTTGGTTCTGATTTGTGCAGCATATTTTAGTATAATATTCAAGATCATATACTTGAACTGATAATCTAAATGTTCATGTAAGTTGTGTTTGCTCATTGTACAATGCGACAATGGCAGAAAACTGTAAGATGCAATATGACTAGACACACATGCAACATTAAATAAAAAAAATCCATGCGTTACTCTATCTTCTGAAGCCCCCATAATGAACCCTGTACATACGGTAATCTAGCGCTAGGTATAAAACATGCAACTATTTCGAATTGGGGGTATTTTTTCAAACAGTCTCTAGCCTTTGGAGGGTAGTGGCTGTTGCTGACTTAGCTTTCTCCTGGTTGAATTGTTATGTAGGTTTTACATACTAAAAGGTCGATATTTGCACCCCCAAAAGGATCAGCAGCAGCAGAAACAAATCCAAGTGAACATCTCCTTTTAGCTTTAGAAGAGAGTAATCCAACTTCTCTTCTACGGTATCTTGCATATCTTGACCTCTGTATGGTTTGTGAGAACAATGTTGACACCTGGAGGCGTGCGGCATTTTTTGAAGAAACTGGTGAGACTTACAAAAGAGTAATTGCCGTGTGCTTGAAGCCTCTGGAGCAACTTGCCTCAAGATTAGGAGAAGGCTTGGGAAATTCTGTTGACAAACCCGCACAACTATCAAATCAGTTATCGTCTCCAACTGATGTGCGATTTGATTCGAAATATGTAGAACAGCTGCACAATTTCCAGGTACCAGTACAACTTCATTATCTTTATATTATTTATTTGTAGCTAACTTTGTTTTTCGTATAACCGGTAAGCTTTAGTAGTTCGTATGATTACACTGAATTTTAAGCTTCAGTAACTAAAATTAAAGGCTTATTTTAGGCTGGGTCTTCTATCCTTCAGAACTCAGAAGTTAGTAAATTTGGATGGTGTGCCTGGGGCATTGGCATTGCTGCAGTGTCTTTCTGGCCTCTTTGTTATCTTCAATTTTTTACCTGACATGGCTGGAAATTTATAAGTTGTGGAGTCAGTCAATATAGGCAGTTCTGCAAGGATTTTAAAGAGAAATGTGCCACTTTAGAAAAAGAGAAATAAAACATACATAGAAGAATCATGATTTTATCATTTTAAAGACTTTTGAATCCACAAAATCCTGATTGTTATACTATGATATCAGCTGAAACTGATAATTTGGGAAAGCTTGTGAGTTTTTAAAGGTGGATGGGTCCTTGACATGAATTGTCATGCATAGAATTACAATTTATAACCAATGGAAACAAAATTCACTTGTTCAATGCCTTTCTGATAAGGGACCTGGCAGTACTAAACAACATAATCCAGCATTATGAAGTTGCATATGACATATTACGAGCTTTAATTTGCTTACATGCAGCTTTATGCATGGTGTTCAAGGACTGTCGCCTCGCTAACTGCCAGCTCCCGTAAAGAAGACAAGTTTGGGGTTGCTCAGCTTTCGGGGAGCAATGCTGCCGTGATTTCAACGCTGATATCCTGTCTCCTAGCTGTTGAAAATTTCATGGGAAAGAAAACAAACCTGCAGTCCCCAAATCAGTTTTTGGGACCTGCTGGTATCAGATGGGCAACAGTGAATAGTGGAAGAGTAGATGTTGCAGCTGGTAAAAGAAGAAGTGGCCCAGTAAACTCAAAGGCTTATGCTATTGCTGATGTTCTGAAGAATTCAATATACCAAGTTGTCTCAGCATTCCATGATGAGATGTTGGCTGGTGCTAAAGCAAGCCTCCTTGAGAAGGACTGGCTCACTACTGGGAAGCCACTTTTTGGCACCCGTGAGATGCTTACACAAAAATTGCGCCTCTTCCTTGATTATAGAGCTACCTGAACTGCATTGTACTCGGGTTTGGATGCTACTACTTTCTTGGGTTGATCAATTTACTTGCAACACATTATACACATTGGTGGTTGTCAAGTGGGAATGGAATAGAATGAAGAGAATTCAATTTTGCTGTCAGAAATTTCAGAGAGAGGATATTAATCTGTAGCGATGTTGTTGAATATGCTTGAATTGGCAGGTAAAAATTGCTTTTTCTTATATGGATTTTTTTCCTGTTCAAAGAAAAACAACTGAAGCAATTGAAAAACCAATTATAGGATAAACCTTTGAGCTTGTAGGAAACAGGTTTTATGAAAGTGAAGCTTTTCTAGCATGAAATATTTTTTGGAAAAGTATTTCTTATGTGTTTTTTCTAAACAGAAAGATCTTTTACTCTTTTTTTTTTAAGTAAACTCTTGAATGTGCATTTGGCACAACTCGTGTTTATGCGAATGATTTAAGACTTTAATGTTGCTATATTGTCAATGTGAAAACTATAATTTACATGGATATTCAATTACGTATTGTCATCTATAGTATTAATAAAGGGGATTGGGGTGAGTAATCACCTTTTAGTGTCTCTTCACTCTATTAAAATTTATTTTCAAGTCCACTAACCATTATCTCATTTACCCCAAACTTTTCCATATTTTGATTTTTTTTTTCTTTATTCATGTAATCAACCTCGTTTTTAGTGTAATAAGAGGAATATAAAAAATTAAAAAACCTGTAATTCTATTAAATATAATATCAAATAATTTCATATAAAATTATATATTTCACACGGGATTAATCAGAGTCAGCTAAAATTCTTCATCTTTTTCTATATATAAAAGGAAATATATGATTTTATATATCTGGTTAAGTGTTTAGTATTAGTATCAGAGTTGATTTATCCCTATATTTCTCTTTTCATCTTTACGAACTAACACTAATAAAAAGGCGACTCGACATGCACGAGGCAGTGTCTGTCGAGTTGCTAGCGTTAATAGAAGTGTTTTTATATTATTATTTCAAAAATCTCATATAGGAGTATAGGATTGAATAATAGTGTAATATTCTTTTGTAGAGAGTGTATCAAAATTGATTTCATAATTTAGTATAAAAGAATTGAATGGTTGGTCACATTTGATTTCATGTCTTTATGCTTTCAAATGTTTTTGAGAAATGATGTGTACAACATTTTTGTATAACATACTTACAATGTAGATAAAAGCACAGTGTGGATTCAAGGAAATTAAAAATTGAAATGGATCCACCATTTTATCTATTTTTTTCGTCTATATTGTAATTGTGTTGTATAAAAGTGTGTAAACATATCATTTCTCAACATTTTTTTAGGGTCTACAAACTTTTTATTTTCGGTCAGAGGGTCGACAATATGCAAATTTTGAATGTTCACTTCACCAGGAGCTAAACGTTGTTCTTTGGGCTAGAGTTGTCTAGTTAAGAGGTCCATACTAGTCAGTGGTCCTGATATTGGACCGTGATACATCATAATACATTGCTTGGACCAAAAAAAGAATAATTCATTGCTAACAAAACTCAATTAAAAAACCAAATAAAAAAGGAAAATGATACTATATGTTAGGAAGTGTTTTGGCACGAGGTCACTTTGAAATTTTCACCCTATTTTTATCTGATACTAAAGGGGCGTTGTTTGCTAGTTGGATTTAAACTATATACTTTGGTATGTGCAATTTATATTGAGATTCCATCATGGTGGATTTCCGCGATTCGAACCTATCCTATCACTTTACCAAATAAGAAAAGAAAAAAAAAATCATATCCTTTGTCCATAGCGTAAGTATGGGAAGAGAGAGTGAATTTAACGAATATGATCTGCAAAATGTTAACACCTTTTTAAGCCAAGGGTAAAACTGGGGAAATTTTTAATGGATGGTTTCAAATATGAAATTACAAATGAAGTTTATCATAAAAAAAATTTCTCCATTTTTACCCCTATCCAAACTCATCCGAAATTGGATATGTCATGTTACAACAGAATGAAAACCCGTTAAAAGTATTTGTCCTGATTTCATAGAATAGACCCAATAACATTGTAGTGGCATATAGTATCATTTTTCTTATTAAGAACCTTGCTTGCTTTGAACTATTTATATTTTTTTGGTCTGACCATGCTTTGAACTTATCATTAGTTAACAGTAATACAGGCAAATACCGGCTGGGTTGAAGGTGAGAAGGGTGATGGCACCTGGCAGTGCAAAAGTCAAAAGAAATCTTATATGTGGGTTTAGGGTTAAATATGCTCCATCTTGTAATATATAATTTTAGGAAATTTCTTTCGTATCTATAATAGTTTAAAGGGTATATTATCAATAAGTGATTATTAGTCAACTATGAGCTCCGTCATTTTTATATTTTATTTATAAAAAATAACATGGGTGTCAGTGTCCTTGAAAAAAAAAAAAAGGAGATTACCAGAGAAATTCCTGCACTTTACATTTACTTAAACTATTTTAATTTGGCCCAAAATTATTGCTTAGTATTTTAGTAGATCTATAAAGCAGGCTGGCCCATAAACAACGGACTGGTGAAATTTGACTTGACAATATAAGGATAATAATACTGCAACCCCTTGATATCCAGCTATATTGGAAGATTTGATCTTAGCTTGAGTTTTCATCATTGTCCTGATCTATTTATTAGTCATAGACTAAGTCCTCGTCAATGACAGCCATGATCACTTGGCAAGTAATCGCCTTCTAGTCAAGAGAAATCAATCAAAACAATCTCCAAGGGTTAGTGGAGAGTAGAATATCACTTAATATTATAGGATTTTTTTAACCAGTGCCTCAAGTTGGAAAAGCAAAAAAGATAAATTTTAAAGCTTTTGAGTGCATGTCATTCATTGATAATATTAAAACTTAACTTCTTAATATATAGATTTTCTTTTTGATTACCTAACCGATTAGATAAATCCATATTATAAAAGAGTCTATCCTTTGTTATGGCATAAAAATTGCGCTTAAATGTTAGTCAGTTATTTTAATCACAATGACCCACTAAACTGAAAAGTGATATAATTTTAATATACAGTTTGTGAAAATAATTTTATGCTAATCATTTAATCATGTGCTATTGTTATATTATTATTAGAAATATTTAATTTTTACAATAATTATATTAAAAATCAGATATTAAAATAAGTGGTTGATTTTTAGTACAAAAAAATGTTACACTATTAAAATATTAAAATTAAACTCTAATTTCAATAATATAATGGAGTCTACATCCTATCCAATGGTGCATAAGGTATGAGTCGGCATGGTGTCCTGTACCTCATGAGTACAAATAATACAACTCATAAGAAATAGATCAATTGATATTGGAATAGTAATTAGCACACTTACTTTATAAAAAAAAAGTCATTAGTACACTTACATAAGTTGATAGCTTCTGATAAAATATAACTTTTTATAAATATATTAAATATTTCAAATTAATTAAAATTTTGTATATACACTCTATAAAATAATAAAATCTTATTTCGATAGTCAATTCTATAAAAAAAATTATATGATAAAAACTTATACAATAGTTTTATGTTAGAGTTTAATTTTTATATATTGACAGTATAAAATTATTCTACACAATCATTAAATTATGTATTGTCACATAAAAAAATAATTATATTTTACGCCCACTATTTAAAAGATCATTCACATAGAGTGATTTGATTTGATGATAATATAAGTAAAATTAAACTCATTTTAAGTTATATATCAGTATCCGTGGATTCTTCCCTAATAAAAATATTAAACCTAAACTCATTCGGTGACGTAGAAGAAAGGACATTTCTTAAGATTCAAGAATTTCTCTTTAGTCAAGATGTTAATCACTCTCATTGGTCATAATAACTCAACTGCAAGTTGTTAAACCCTATCTATCATCCCCATTAACAAATATTACAAAACATCTCATTATAAGCAAGCTACTTTATCGAACCAAAAATCCACAAGTCATCTATACTATAGTCGTCCGATCAGTTTACTTTGATCGTACCAACGGTTTAGATTGCTTTTCCCACCTCGAAATTTTATTTTATTTTTTATCACACTCCACGCGTATCCCACGTAACTTCCCAACTCAGAGTCACTTAGCCCCCTTTTCCTTGCCTACCATCGATAACGAAACTAATCAAACATGAACCAACCACGACAAAACAAAGCCAATCAACCAAGAGAACGAAAATCGCAAGAAAATGTCCTACCAGGTATCATAGCATGATAAATGTTGTGGCATAATTCATTAACAATTTAATATTTTTTTTGTACTAAAGAATATAATTTTAAATATTGGTATATGGATAGTATATGGTTAGTATAAATGTTTTTTAATTTATACAACCAACTAATTGTGTATTATAACATTATTAAAAATATGAATTTAATTTCTATAAATTGGTAGTGTAAAAAAAAATTTTATATAGTCATTTAATTATGTATTGTCATATAAGTTATGATAATTGACTTTCTCTCATATTACTTAAAAGGTCAATCAAGCTAGTTACTTTGATTGAATTACATTGTAAAAGTGTTTTACACTAATCTCTAAAATTATTTTACTTTTACACTAAAAACATTGACTTTTATTAGAATTATTTTAAAAATCGTAATAAATATACTATACAGTTAGTTGATATCTAATAAAATATTTTATATTGAAAATATATCAAACTCTCTCTCCATCAATCTAGTAAACAATAATTGAAATGTTGCACTGTGAATAAATTAATGATTTAATTTTTAAATACTTACACGATAAATTTATTTAATTTTAATGAGTTTAATTTATATATACTTTACACTATCATCCAATTAAATTATCCTATTTATATGACTTTTTAAATAGTAGGTATAAAACTTCTCCATTTTTACTGACATGTCATTATATGATTAGGTGATAATATCAATGCATATAAATTAATTTTTTTTAACAAAATTATCAAATTCGTCCATCTTAATTTTTGTGTCAACCAAATTAGTCCACGTGAAAAAAATTCTTATATTGGTCCTTACAAAATTTAATATTCGGACAAATTAGTCTTTAAAAAATAAATCCCTCAAATTAGTCATTGTAAAAATTTCAAATCGGATAAATTGGTCCTATAAAATTGAATAATTGGTCAGATTAGTCCTTCTGATAGGTTAGATAAGGATAATTAACTTGTCTGATAATTCATTTTTACAGAGCTTAATTTAAGAAATTTTTTTATAGGGATTAATTTGTCCAACTATTTAATTTTACAGGGACCAATTTGAGATTTTTTTTTTACTAAAATCAATTTAATCAATGTAAAATTTTAGAGGGATGAATTTGATAATTTTATTTTTTTTTCAATATATATTGCTTTAAATGTTTTACATATAACATCCAGATTCAAGAAAATGGTGGTATGATTGAAAGAGATTCAAATCTTTTTTACATGCGGTTTGAATTAATTCATGGAATATTTTGGTTTCAAAGTATATTTATTATTGGATATACTGATCAATCACTTCGCATACTGTATGAAAATTTAAGAGGATAGACGCTGATAATCAAATTAAATCCCATAATTTAATGATAACATAAAATTATATTAAAATTAATGTAACCATACTTTTTTTTAAGCCAGACACTCGAGAATTTCTCACAGAAAAGAGGATAAAAAAACTCCAATTATTATGGGGAGGTCACAAGTCCTCGTCCAATGGGATGGTGTACACGTGTTTATGCAATTGAAACAAAACAATGCTAGCTCTATTTTTTTTAAAAATAGTTAGGAGTGGATACCATATTATTTTAATATATTAGATGGCTAAATGTATTAGTATTTTAATAAAAAATTATTATTTATACTCACTATATATAAGATATTATACTCATTCATATCTTATCCATTATTAAATTAAATGTGAATTTCATTTAAATAAAATTTATATCTTATTCAATAATAAATAAAATATAAATTAATATAATATTTCATATATAATTAGTACAAATAATAAAATTCTCTATTTAATATATCAAAATGGTACAGATCCCTTCCCGACTATTATTAAGAAAAACGATGGAAGTACCAGTATCAAGTGAATTATTTTTTGTGGGGTGTTCCTAGCAAGGGTGGGGATTGTATTGTTCCTTCAACTGTCGGCAACCCTTCACCCTGTCTTAGCTGTCACTACCCACAAGCTCACTTACCCCTCCCACGTGGCGGATCTACCATTGGTCCAATATTCTCCCTTCATCACCCGCCTGACCACCATAATGTCCCCCTTTACCCCCCGCAGTACCATATATAAGAAACCACATCGAACGTTACAACCTGCTCGTGTCGGTAGAAAATAATAGAAACATTGTTCACTTCATAATGGCTTAAGATATTTTCTCTCACTTTCCCGATAAAAAAAAGAAGAAAAAGAGAAAAAAAAAAAAGTTCTCTCTTCTTCTTTTTTGTTTTTTATTTTATTTTTTGCCGGGAAAATTGAGATGAAGAAGAAGAAGAAACAGAGCTCTACGGCGGCGGCGACGTCGTATTCCGCCGCGAGAGATGAAGATGAGACGGAGTGGGAAATGAGGCCTGGAGGAATGTTGGTGCAGAAAAGGATGGTGAAAACTACCGATGCTGCTCCAACGCCAAATTTAAGGCTTCGAATCGCTTATGGTGCGCTACGCTACGAGATCTCCGTCAGTTCCATGGCCACTTTCGGTAAGATGCACCAATGAGCTCTTCTGGATCTGCGTTCTAGAATTTACGTTGTCCCTGTTTGGTTGCTTTGAATCATGGTTTTAGATTATAATTGATTGATGTGTGATCACAGTTATGGTTGGCTTTGGATTTTTGTAAATTTATAACTTGTTTGAAAAAAAAAATGCGGTTAATACGGTCAAATCACTCTAGCACAATGCGATTGTATTGTAGAGACTGCAATAACAAGTAGTAGTTGCAATTAGTATTGCAAAATGCTATCTAAAATCATGTTTAGAATAGAAAAATGCTAGTAATATAACTTTTTCTGTAGTTTAATTTGTTGGTGAGATTAGTAGCATTTTTGTGTTTTGTTTTAAGTAACTTCTAAACCATGATTTGATTGTTAGAAACATTTTCAGAATTTAATTATCCGAACGATTATAGCAATACTTGTTTGCTTTTAAACTAGTATAAGCGGTTGACAATGTTTTATTTCATTCCATAATCACGTAGCTTTTATTTAAAAAAAATGGATTGAAGATGTATTTTTAACTATATAATAGTGATGTTCGTTGAAAGAAAGAAAGACTAGTGAGAAGCTCTTACTAGTCTGCAGACCGCAGTTAATCAAAAAAAAAAAAAAGCTCTTGTAGTTTTTACCCATCAATAGTTGAAAAGTTTCTAAGCTGAAAATAATCAAATAATTGAAACAAGATAAGAAGTGATGTCATCATTACTAATGCTACGTGCCTACGTAGCATTGCATGGACTTTGTCAATTTATTTATTTATTTTTGGTTTTTTTCCTTTAATTTGGAAGCAAACAACCGAACGAGTGATGATGAAAATTAAACTCAGAAGGTGTGTTTGTGGAAGGAACGTGTGAGGATTGACCTGATTGGTGATGATTCATATTCATTTTTGCAAGTTTTGTTGTGATATGATTAATATACCCCCGTTCCAGTAGTGTGTGTATATACGGGGGCGAAAAGGCTGTGGGGTGAAAGTGTAAAACTGACTGACAGGTGAGGTGAAGAAGGTTCTGAGCGGAGAAACAGGGTTACAGGCTGATGAACAGAGACTTGTGTACAGAGGGAAAGAAAGGGAGAACGGAGAGTACTTGGACATGTGCGGAGTCAAAGACAGATCAAAGGTGGTGCTCATCCAAGACCCTTCCAGCATTGAACGACGATTCATCCAGATGCGTAGGAACGCCAAGATTCAGAGTGCAAATCGAGCCATTAATGATGTCACTCTCGAACTTAACCAGCTGGCAGAGCAGGTATATGTTTATATAATATACATATCAAGTGGATGAGATTGTTAATTTTTCTTTTCGTCTTAATTCGTTGTGAAGGTTTATTGCATTCTACGTCAACTATACTCATTCCACCAAGTTATTATAAATGATTAGTAATAACTAATAGTAATAAAAAACAATTAGTAATAACTAATAAACTATGAATTGTAAGCAGCGAATCCTATGAAGTAGGGATAACGGCTGAATCTTATAGAATGAATAAAACTGATATTGGTTCAAAGGGTGTGTGAAAGATAATACATGGTCCATTAGAGTGGTCTTTTCTATCTCTTACACAGTGGTCTCGGATTTGACCTCTATATGTGGGGAAAAAATTTATTGTTGAGAGAGTCTTGCTCCTATGGGGGTGCTTTATCGCTGTGAACCAATGACTATATGTGGCGCAGTTGGATTGATGTGGGCCAGTGGGTTCTGTGTTTTCTTTTTCGTTTGGAAACATGTGTGCTGTATTTTAGTGTACTATGACATGCATAACAAATTAACCACATGAAATGGTTACCTTTTATGGCTTAGTCTAATGTGGTCCACGTTTATGTTAGAATTTGTCGTGGATGTGACATCAAAGCACTATAGGATCTTTATGTCATTATCGGATGCCTGAAATTTCAATTTGGATAACACATCTCAATGATTACAAGATAAGGGACATGAGGCATCTTATAATCATGCATTTCTGTTTGGTGTAGCCAAAATAGTGCAGTTGATTCCATGGAGAGGCAGATGCGAGAAATTTTAAAATATTCTTAGAAAAAATAGTATATGTGAATAATAATAATAATCATCCACAAAATTAAGTATTAAATTGTGAATGAATCAGATTTTTTTTGGCATTTAAAAGAACCTAAAAAAATTTCAAATATCATGAGAATTCTATCTTTAAAAAATGAGTTGTTCCAAGAGAAATTGTTCACCAGTTGTGTATGACAATTCGATTTTTTATTATTAAATGATTATGTAACACATACCTTAATATATTTTGCCTGGTCCACTGGAATTTGAGATTTATGATAATGAATTTATTTCTTTCATGAAGCCGGACCTACTTCCGAGCAGATTAATTGAGATCTCCCAACCCAAGTTCTTAATGTTACTATAGAACATTGTCTCATCAGACTCTTTAAATTGCTATAATTAAGTAGGATAATATTAAACCTTTGCAAATAATTAAGGCAGTGCTTTAAAGTAAGGTTGTTATATAATTTTGTACTACCACAGTACTTGATAAGTTCCTGAATTTAAACATACATAATTCGCTTTTTCTAATTTTAATTGAGTTATCTTTCATATATATATATATATATATATATATATATATATGTATGTATATATATAAAGTGAGTTATCTTTTAGTTTAACAAAAAATCAGATGTGTTGTCATTAATAGCACTGAGCTCATCATTTCATGTTTTATTGTGTGTATGGCTGCGATATTCTCTAGTGGTAAAATTTTACTGGCTAGATATAGGCGTGTAGCTATTATGCATGGAAAAAAGGGTTTGTAAATTCATGGACTGAGCCTATTACTTCAGGTTTTATACTGGTCTTATGTGTATTTTTAATCTGAATATACACATGTGGAAACTCTTCTTTTTATGCTCGGGCCAATGAAAACTATAATAGTCCTTCCACTTTTAACAGTATACTAGAGCAAGCTTTTGTTCCAACAGTATATTCCCCTCATCCTTTTAGTTTAAATCCATTTCTTAAACATATTGCTTAATTATGCTTCCTTCCTCATAGCAAATTGAGTTTTGAATATTAAATAGTAAGCACCATCTGTAAGTGACACCAGAAATTTTGTCCACACACAAAATAATAAGTATAACTCTTTTTATTTTTTCCCGATAGATCTCTACGATTGAAAAGTCCATTTCAAACGGAGTCAAAGTACCAGAAGTTCAGATCACGACGCTGATTGAGATGCTTATGAGACAAACAATCAAATTAGAAAGTATTCCTGCAGAAGGAGATGCTTCTACACAGAAAAATTTGCAGGTACTTCTAATAGAACACCATTTTGTTATTGGGTACAAACATCGTTTTTTGATCATATCTCGAAATTAAAAGGGACTTACTTGCGCATTAGAAATGTAAGAAATAATTTCCAAAAACAATAAAATAAAAAAAACTGCTTATTTAATTTAAAGTAGCTTTGCCATGGAACAAGATTTATAATATCAACGACATATTTTCAAACAGACATGACTCGGGTCGTCTAAGAATATTGTTTCAAGTCAGAGTAATCTTTAAGATAAAAATAGACCCAAAAACTTACCTGTAACCAAGAAGTACAGTAATTCCTCTGTGATCATGTCAAGTTTTATAGATGACTAATTCTAGTATGATCATGGAGTATATATATTGGGTGGATTGTATTTTATCCAATAATAAAATGACATTTTAGATAAAATCGGAGTCTCATGCGCTTGTTACTACAAATGAAACTGAAATGTCATTGGGTGGAGCACAATTCATATTAATACTCCATGACTACACAATAATTTCTCTAAAAGAAGTTCGATAAAAGTATTTTGTACATTTTAGCTTTGGCAAGTCCCAGGGAATTGTTAGTTATAAGCTAATCATATGGTTACTTTTCTCAGGGAAAGAGAGTGCAGAAATGTGTTGAAACCTTGGATGTACTGAAAGTATCTAATGCAAGAATAAAGCCTGTTGTTGTTACAACCAAGTGGGAGACCTTTGATCATCCTCCTTCCTCAACCCAGTGGGAATTATTCGATTGAGTTCGTTTCTTTTTGTTTCTCCCCAAAACCTCCATTTTCTATACACCCTTGGGGCCTTGTCTTCTCCTTGTAACTGAACTCTGCCAATAAAGTCTTTGCTGTGGGGCTACATAACTAAATTTTTGTCCAAAGTACTGTCCGCCTTCAAAGACACAAGTTGTAATTGAAACAGAAGTTGGAAATGTTAATATGTCGATAATTATTGTTTGACGGTAAATTTATTATTCCTTTTTTTGTTGCAATAATGGTGCTAAGAAATTATGATATTATCTAACTACTGCATTGCTGGGGTCCTTGAGTACACAATTTATTTCGTCTTCATCTTCATTGTCCTATAGACAAACTTTTACCACCCCACCCCAGTCTTCATTATCCTATGGATAATTTTTGGAATCAAGATTGCTAAATTGCCGCCACCAGCACGATGGAAACTAAGTTTGTATAGACCTGAGGAAAAATAAAATAAAGAAGAAGACGGTACGTCTATTTTCAGTTGTATGTATATTTTTTTGAAAAAAGGTACTTCTGATGTTTCTTTAACATTGTTTGGATTCAATTATCGAAAGAAAAAAAAATGTTTGGATGTAATAAAAAAGGAAAAAAAAAGGAAAGAAAAGAAAAGTAAACAGGGAAAAGAAGAAAAACTAATTTAGTGCATGTGTGGATTTGTATTTGGAAGGCTCAAATGTGATTTTGGAGGACCAAAATTGAATTTTGATGATTTTATATTTGTTTGGTTTTTAGTTTTTATTTTTGTTTAAAAGTGATTTTGAATCTAGAATTGATTTTGACCGAAACCAATATTTTCTTACTTCTGCTTTTAACTCTTAATTATCAATTTCACTAAAACCAATTTTTAAGTCAAACTACTGAACCTAAATCATTTTACCTCAAAATTATCCTTAACTTTAAAATAAATTCTGACACAATCAATTTCACTTAAAATCACGCCTACAAACGCATAACTAGACACAAGCTTACAACGCCAACGACAACCAGATACTTGTGGAGGGAATGGGGCTCGGCTTTGGATGGAGCCCCGTGGAGGACTAGTAAACAGGTTCGAGCTACTCAAGTGGCATGTCAGGTATTTGGGTGTCCTTGTCCTCGGTGATTCACAGCCCTATGTATGTAGTTGTTGTGAATTTATGATCATCCACATGACCGTCGCACCCGTGCTATTTATTCTGCCTCGCAGTAAACATACATATATATCCAACTCTTCATATGTTGTCGTACCATGTAGTGTTCCGTGGCCATCTAATTGCACCCTGTTTTCACATTTTGTTTCAAATAAGAGAAAATTAGTTAGTTAAATGCCCGTTTCCGTTGGATCTTTTTTTCCAATCAAATGAATATCTACACAAAGTTCTCGTCATTAGTGAACGCATCGATGCCACGTGTCTTGCCTCAACCATTGAACCCCAATAACAACTTATATTCCTTCACATTTACAGGCATGTTATCAACTACCCCACAAAACCCAATACCCAATTTTGTCACCAAATGCATTGCTCTCTTGCAATTCTGTGCCTCTTCCAAATACAAACTGAGGCAAATCCATGCATTTTCCATAAGGCATGGTGCCCCACTCAACAACCCTGACATGGGCAAGCATCTCGTATTCACAATTGTGTCCCTCTCTGCACCCATGTCCTATGCTTGCAATGTGTTTACCATAATGCATAACCCCAATGTGTTCACATGGAACACCATGATAAGGGGTTATGCTGAAAGTGAAGACCCTACTCCTGCACTTCATTTATACCGCAAGATGATAGTGTCTTGTGTTGAACCTGATACTCACACTTACCCTTTTCTCCTTAAGGCTGTTACCAAGTCATTGAATGTTAGAGAGGGGGGAGCAATACATTCAGTTACAATAAGAAATGGGTTTGAGTCCTTGTTGTTTGTTCAGAACAGTTTGCTCCATATGTATGCTGCTTGTGGTGACACAGAAAGTGCACACCAGGTGTTTGAGTTAATGGGGGACAGAGACCTTGTGGCATGGAATTCTGTGATTAATGGCTTTGCTCTCAATGGCAGGCCCAATGAGGCCTTGACACTGTTCAGGGAAATGAGCTTGGAGGGTGTGGTGCCAGATGGGTTCACTGTGGTTAGCTTGTTATCTGCTTGTGCTGAGCTTGGAGCACTAGAATTAGGACGTAGGGTTCATGTGTACTTGTTGAAGGCTGGTTTGAGAGAGAACTTGCATGTCAACAATTCACTGTTGGATTTTTATGCCAAATGTGGGAGCATCAGGGAGGCACAACAAGTGTTCAGTGAGATGAAGGAAAGGAACGTGGTCTCTTGGACTTCTTTGATTGTTAGTTTGGCTGTTAATGGTTTTGGTGAGGAAGCACTCGAGCTTTTCAAAGAGATGGAAGGACAAAAACTGGTGCCTGGTGAGATCACTTTTGTTGGTGTCCTATATGCTTGCAGTCATTGTGGGATGGTGGATGAAGGATTCAATTACTTTAGAAAGATGAAGGAGAAATATGGGATCATGCCAAGGATAGAACACTATGGCTGCATGGTGGATCTATTGAGTAGGGCAGGTTTAGTGAAACAAGCGTATGAGTATATTCAGAACATGCCAATGCAGCCAAATGCTGTTATTTGGAGGACCTTATTGGGGGCATGCACAATACATGGACATTTAGGTCTTGGTGAGATAGCAAGATCACACCTTATGAAGTTAGAGCCTAAACATAGTGGTGATTATGTGCTTCTCTCAAATCTTTATGCCGCTGAACGCCGTTGGTCAGATGTACAAATAGTAAGAAGATCCATGCTAAAGGATGGTGTCAAGAAAACACCTGGATATAGCATGGTTGAGTTGGGAAACCGTGTTTATGAATTTACTATGGGTGACAGGTCTCATCCTCAGAGTAAGGATGTATATGCACTACTAGAGAAGATCACAGAATTGTTGAAGTTAGAAGGGTATGTGCCTCATACTGCAAATGTGCTTGCAGACATAGAGGAAGAGGAGAAGGAGCAAGCTTTGTCTTATCACAGTGAAAAAGTTGCAATTGCTTTTATGCTTTTGAATACAGCACCAGGGACCCCAATCAGGGTTATGAAGAATTTGAGAGTTTGTGCAGATTGCCATATGGCTATCAAACTCATATCAAAGGTTTATGATAGACAGATAGTTATCAGGGATCGTAGTAGGTTCCATCATTTTAGAAATGGTTCATGTTCCTGTAAAGATTACTGGTAATATAGATAAGTTGGGGAACCATTGAACATGCACACAACTATGGAATTTTTTACAAAATCCCTTTAGAGTTTGATATTTTGGGATAATAATCATTTAAAGTGAGGATCTCACCTTAGAGGATAAAATGAGGGAATTTTACTTTTTGATCAATAAAATAAAGTTAGAAGTGAGGGATTTTAACTTGACATGCTTTAGTAAACAATACTACATTCCTTTTACTTGGAATGCAGGGCTTTCTTTTGAGAGATTTAGATATACTTGTAGGTGACTGCTACCCTATGGTTGTTAGTCAATGCCTACCCTGCAGTTGACATTTAATCACATTTATGAACTGTGGCTAACTGAAAAGAAAAAACTGTACACTAGACAGAATTAGGAGCGAATTCTTTAAAAATTGGTGTCATATTTAACCATCACATTTTATGAATGTGGTTAAATGAAATTATGTGGCTAAATACAAAACAATCCCCACCTTCTCTCAGTCTTCATCTCTCATTCCACCCCACTTCCCCCTACTTTTGTCGCACCCATCCCCTCCCTCCTCTGACACCACTATCACCGGCCTTTCTTCCCCCATTCTTCTAAGGGTTTTGATGGGTGGCAATGGTAGTCAACTGGTGGTTGATCCTCAGCGATGATGGTCACAGCGGTGAGGTATGAGCCACTTCCCCCAGCCACAAACACCGTCATGATCCCCTACCAATGTCTGCCAGTGCCGCTACGTCGCATGCGAACGGCCACCACCACCATGGAACTGCGACCTCCCCTCAAATCAAATCCATGGTTTCTCCTTCGCTTATGCTCAAATCCACTACATCATCGACCGCTCGCATCGCCATCGGTCTTCTTCCAACCAGCAGTCACGTGACCCTATGTTGCGAGGTAATCGGAGCTGTGGTCACTTTGAGGGTTGAGATCTTGTTGTTGCAAGGAACCATCATTGTTGATGCAGCACCTGGTAGGGATGGCAGAGTGGTGGGGGAAGGAGGAAGGATGGTAGAGTGTGTGTGTTAAACACATGTGTCAGCTTTCCATTAGTCATCTCAAACAACTGCAACGAAGGTATTAACCTTCAACTGTATGTGAGAATCCCTCATACTTGTATAGTATAATGAGAATTACTTGCAGGATACTTGGATAAACCAAGCAAAATCTTAAAAACAAAAATTAGGCATACGAATCATGCTATTGGAATGCAGAAAAGTATTACTGTAACTAAATCTAATTAGAAACTAATTAATTAAAAAATATTTGAATTAATTAAGTTCAAAATAATTTTTGGTTGAAGGTCTTCTACAAAATAAAAAAAATACAATTATTTCTTCCAAACAATAAATCAAACATACCTCAAGGCTTCTATGGTTGAGTTTGAAGCCATTGCCAAGTTTGATACAACTAATAATTATGAAAACATCTTGATACAATTAATACTTATGAAAACATCACCGCAAAATGACTGAACTTTTAACTTTAATTAATTTTTTCATGGTTATGATTAGAGCTAACAACTTATCAAGTAGTGGGTATAAAACTCAATAACCTTTGATGATGTGTTAACAAATAATTAGATGATAGCATAAAAAATTTTATACTGTCAATATATAGAAAATAAACTTAACTAGATAATAATATAAATATTTTTATATATTAAGATTAAATCCCTACAAATAAAAAGTTGTATGAAGAAATCATGGGTTTATTTGGATTAGATTCTAGAGTGAAATAATCACTTTTTTCACTTGAGAAATCACTTTTTTATATTGAGATAATTTTTTAAAATATAACTAGAATATAAAAAAAATATTTGTAGATTTTTTTTGAAGCTAAAAATAGTAACTTCTAAAAAAAATTAATTTTCAACTTTTTTTAATTATATATAAAATTTAAGTTTTATAATAATTTTTTTCCAAAATTCGAAATAAACACACGTTGTTTGGATTAAGTGCATTGAATAAGGGAGTATTTGGATAAGGTTTTTTTTGGATGAAAACCACAATTTTAACCCTCAAAAATAACTTTTTTGTATATTTAGATAAATTTTTAAAAATAATCACAATCTTAAAAAAAATCAATTTTTACCTATTCTATAATAGCTAAAAAAATGCAACTTTCAAAAAAAATTTAAAACTTTTTAATTATTTATAATATATATATATATATTGGTTTTTATTTTTGTATCTAAGGGCACTGCTACCCTTTTGAATTTAAGGATTATAACTTAATTATAAGTATTTAAAAAATTAATTAATTTGCTTAGTGAGACATGTGATAAATTTTTAGCCACATATTTTTCAAAAAGTATTGATACTTATGAATTTTATAGAATATAAAAGAAATCCACACACACACGTATACACACACATCCATATATATATATATATTATAAACAAACTTATCTAGCTGCGTAAGGATTAAAAATAAAATTTAGAAAAAGAGAGGGGGTGTTGAGAAAGGAAAAGGAAGAGTGGGGAGGAAGATTGGCGAAAAGATGGAGGCGCGAAGGAAAGGAAATGGCGCGCCTTCAAATTCAAAATTAAAAAACACGGAGTATACTGAATATGGCTCAGTTTGTTTATATCAAATCAAAATCCCCCTCTCGCTCACTCACTTGGCCACTGCTTTCTCCCTCCCTGTAGAGTTAGTTCATCATCGTCTTTTTTGATCTCAGATTCGCAGCGGGAATCAATGGGAATGGAGGATCCTACGCATCTCGAGAGAATGGGCAGAGAACTCAAGTGCCCCATTTGGTATTTATTGCATCCTCCTTCTCTCTTTCCTGCTTCTTCGTCATTCTTTCATTCATTCACTCACTGTGCTGTTAATGTTAATTCATTCATTCGTTAATTCGTGCAGTTTGAGTCTGCTGAATTCCGCAGTCTCCCTCACTTGCAACCACGTTTTCTGCAAGTATGTTCCCTTCTCCTCTTCACTTCTTCTTCTTCTTCTTTCAAACCCCTTTCTCATTCGTTGTTTTGTTTCAGCTTGTGTATTGTAAAGTCCATGAAGTCGTCTTCTGCTTGCCCCGTCTGCAAACTACCCTTCACCCGTCGAGGTATCTATCTATCTATCCCTCTCACTCTCCTCCATCACCTTTTACTCTTTCTGTGTGTGTAATTCTCTCTCTGTCTCTCTCTCTCTCTGTCTCTGTAGAGGTTCGCCCCGCTCCTCACATGGACAACTTGGTCAACATCTACAAGAACATGGAATTGGCTTCCGGAATGAGTTTATTTCTCACCCAACACGATGTACCTCTTACTAAATTATCAGGTTATTATTATCCCTTGTAATCTCATGCATCTATCATCATCTGCTTTCGTCTTTGTGGTTTATGTTGTTATGGATTGCATTTAATTATTGTTTTTTTTTTTCGGTTGTCAAAGTGGGCAAAGATTATAAACAACTGAATTGGCAACGTTTTTTTTTTTTTGTCGAAATGTTCAATAATAATAAGAAAATAAAAAGAATAATTGTCAACTATGTAAAGGTTATTATTCATTGTTTATGAGCTTAGTGTCTGTACTATTATTGATTTCATGTGTTGTCATAAACATACGTCTGTGCTATGATGCTATCTTTTAATCACATGCTGCATTTTCTTTTTCTTTTTTTTTAATTTGCATGCGTTGCTTTCTGAGTTTATATTCTACGTTTGCTTGCAATCGAGAATCCTGCTATGTTATATATTTGATCCCCCATTATATACTTTACCAACGCTTAATTACCTGACAGATGAAGAAAGGCAATGTGAAGGTGATGGTGGTTGTGGTAAAGAGGGTGATGGTGGGGTTCATCAAAATCATGCACAGAAAAGAAAACTGCTCAAAAGAACAAGGAAGAATACCATGACCAGCACTAAATGTCCAGGTCCTGACACTTCAAAACTTTCTTTTCCAGCAAAGAAAAGGGTTCAGGTGCCACAAAATCCTCTTTCAGAAACTCCATTAAAGAATTCAGGCTTTGGAGACTCTCCTAGTGGAATTGGGAAAGACAGAACAGAAAAGGATACAGTTGTGGCAAATGAAAGGCCCCTCCGAAGTAAAAACAATGAACTTGTTCTTTCACCTTTCTTTTGGTTAAGAGAGGAGGAAGGTGGTGAAAAATTAACTCAGCAAAGCAATGGGGATCAACTTAGTGATGATGGCCCAACACCTATTCCTCCTTCATTCAGTGATCTACAGGACTCTGATGATGAAAACCCTTCTAAAGTGACTTCATCTGTAAGTAAATGGATTATCACAACCTAATTGGTTGTCTTAAACTACAAAATTTTAACTTTTTTTTGGTAGCTGTGCATTTTATATGTCTGATGAAAATCACTTGACACTTAGCTCTTAGTATATGTTTTTAACATCCCTTATCACTCATGGTTTTTAACTTAGTTGAGTACTTGACTGATGATTAAAAAAAAACCTTGTTTGAAGTCAAACAACATCAAAATTTGGTTCAACTGACAGTTACAATTTTTACTTTTGAAATATCAAATTTGGCTTCTTGCTATTGTCATGTAGGATGAGGTGCAAAATAAAGCCCATGTTGATTTATTTGATAGTGTGATGTTCGAATGGACGCAAAGGCCTTGCTCCCCTGAGTTATTTTCAAGTCCCGTCAAAATGCAGGTAATGTGAGAATTGAAGAGATAGCTATTCATATATAATTTAGGATCTTGTATCTCAATTATTTAAGTTGGAGAGATAGGTATTCATATATAATTTAGTATCTTGTATCTCAATTACCTATTGAAGTACTGATGAATTGTACATTTGTTACATTACAGGCTTTGAATCCTGGTGAGGTTGATGAAATTCAAGAGGATTTGGTGGCAGCTTCTCCAGAGCTTGAAAGAAATCTGTCAAGTGCTGATGCTGACAATACTAAATATCAGAATCCGCAAGAAGGAAATAGATTGATTGATGTGCTACCACCAAGGATGACTTCTCAATTTAGGTGCTCCAATGATCCAAATGGGATAAAGAAGTCCATGAAGGGAGGTAGAAAGACTATGGAAAAAGCAAGGCAAGAACAGATTGTGGAACAGGGTCCAATTGATGGGATGAATGTTGATTTGAATAGAACCTTAGAAGTCTCTAAGGATCAAACACAGGATAAGCAAAAATCTTCTAATCTGGGGAAGACAAATAGAAGGGGCAAGAGGGTTTGTTTCAATACCACAAGTCCAACAGCTCAACCTGCTTGTACAGTCTCCAATATATCAGGAATTCTTCGTAATGGTGAAATGAGCATGGCAAAGAATTCATACACTTCACCTTGCAAACAAGAAACTGAGAAGTGTGCTCCCCAGGGTATTGCTGGAAAATGCCAGAGGAAAAGATCTGGAAAGCAAAAGCTGGATCATGTGCGGGATCCATCTGAAGAACTATCATCAATGCAAAACCAAACCAATGGGTTTGCTAGTTCTATGTCATCCATTTTAAGTTTGGAGACAAATAATAATGGAAAAGCCTCTAATATCAGGCAAAGAAAAGGCAAATTTTCCAGAAAAGCTATTTCTTGCAGTGGACAATTGAGCAGTGCAAAGAGGTTGAAACTTTCCTCTGATTGTATCTCTAAGGCTGAGGCTGGTGAAGAAATTCAACCTAATCAAATTATTCAGAGAGGTACTGATGTTACGGCTTTGAATGATACATCAAAAGAGAAATACAGTACTTTGAAGGACGAACCAGCTTTACAAAAATGTGAAAGTCATGCCAAAAAGTATGAATGTGCCTTCTGTCTCTCATCAGAAGAATCAGAGGTAAACCTGTTTTCTTGCTTATCTAGTCACCTGTCTTTATAATAAATGGACCTGAACTTACGGTTTGCATTCCAAAATACAGGCTTCTGGCCCGATGATGCATTACTATGGCAGCAAGCCTGTTAGTGCAGATTATGAAGGAGGATCCAGAGTCACACATTCTCACAGGAACTGCACTGAATGGTAATGAATCGTCACGTGACTGTTAATATTTTTCATGTGTCCTTTGTCATTGGTAGATAAACATTTAATATAGCCGGATGAGTAGTTTAGACCACCTCATGTTTGGAAAAGCATTGCTTCTTCCCAAATCATGATGTCATTTTGATTCTTATTCTGATACTCCATATTGGAGTAAATCATTCTCCTAGTAATTAAGTATTTGTCCAAACCAGATTTGATCATTTATTTAGTAACTAGCTCTAATTTCAATTTGGACTTGGGAGTTGGATATGGTCTGGAATGTTAATTTGTTTTAAATATGCGCAGGGCCCCCAATGTATATTTTGAAGATGATAATGCAGTTAATCTTGAAGCTGAAATAAATAGAAGTCGGAGAATCAAATGTAGTTTTTGTGGACTTAAGGGTGCTGCACTTGGTTGTTATGAGAAAAGTTGTCGCAGGAGCTTTCATGTTCCTTGTGCCAAGTGGACTCCGCAATGTCGATGGGATATGGTATGTGATAAAGATCCAATAGCATTTAAAATTTCATGTTACTTTTTAGATAAACCCATGTAATTGGATCCTTTCATTTTACCGCTCAAGGAAAACTTCGTCATGTTATGCCCTTTACATGGTTCGTCCAAGTTGCCTGGTGAAGGTTCAGGATCCCAGTATAGGAGCACCAGATGCACAGCTAGAGAGGGTAAAAGCCTTGCTTGCAAACATGACACTGCAAATCAGAGTCGGACTGCTCATGGATTATTCAAGAAAGTTGTACTCTGTTGTTCAGCTCTATCTGTCCAGGAGAGGGTAAAATAAATAATTGCATATGGTATTTAGTTTGAATTTTTCTCATTCTGAGGTTGTATTTATTGCTTTTATTTCATGGTTGAAACTGTAGGATGTTGTTTCTGCATTTGAAAAAGCATCCAATGTTACTGTTTTGAAAAAATGGGATTCAAGTGTCACCCATGTTATAGCATCAACAAATGAAAATGGGGCATGCAGAAGGACCCTTAAAGTATTGTTGGGCATCCTGGAGGGAAAATGGATTCTCAATATTGAATGTAAGCTTAGTCTTTCGATATAACTTCTTATTCTACTTTTCAGTTTCCTACTAAGTGAATATCTCATAAATATTATAATAAATTTATAATGATACATGTCTAAAATTGGAATAAAAAAATAAATGTCTAAAATATTTTCTTTTACTTTTCTTGGTTTTGTAATTTTTTGGTGGTTCTGGGGGTTCTTGGTTGTTGGTATACAGGGATTAGAGCCTGCATGAAGGAAATGGAACCTGTTGATGAAGAGCTTTATGAAATCAATGTTGACATCCATGGAATCAGGGATGGTCCTCGTCTTGGACGACTCAGAGTATCAAACAAGGTCAGTTGGTTCATTGTATGTATCAAACAAGTTTGTTCTGTAATCACGTTGGCTATTTATGTAACCTAGAGAAGCCATTCTTGAAATTATAAGCAGACACACCAAAATCAAAAAATTTGCAAAGCAGAACAAAGAAGCTCACGTCATCAAAATGTATGTGTTCAAATAGTCATGGTTACTGTAGAGAACACTAAGGTGCAAGTAGCTGATATAGTAGACTAGTTACAGGTGATGCATGGCAGTAAAGAAAATGGGCAGTAAAAATTGGAGGAAGGAATGTGTTTGTTAAGCTGAAGTGATTGCCGTCTCTCTCACTAAACTAATGGTTTGTGTTGCAATTTCTAATGCAGCAACCAAAGCTTTTCAATGGCTACAAGTTCTATTTTATGGGAGATTTTGTACCGTCATACAAGGGCTATCTGCAAGACCTTGTGACTGCTGCTGGAGGGACAGTTTTGAATAGAAAACCAGTGGCTGGTGACCAAAAAACGATGTCACCTGATATGCATCCATGTCAAACCCTCATAATTTACAGTCTTGAGCTTCCTGATAAATGCACTTCTTCAAAAAGGGATACTATTTTCTATCAAAGGCGATGTCATGCAGAGGTTCTGGCAAGCTCTACAGGTTCAAAAGTGGCAAGCAATACATGGATTCTGAACTCAATTGCAGCCTGCAAACTTCAAAGCCTTGATCAATAAAATTGTACATGTTTTGAGGTCATCTACATGCATATGATCTGAAACTAGTGTAGTTCCCTTTGTATCTTTGTTTATCAAGGCACATTGAAAACCAACATTGGCAATAGTGTGCAACAAAAAGCTCAGGAACTGTGATAAACCATTCAAATGGTTTTTTGGGTAAGACATATTTAACAATGTTAAAGAATTAACACAATTTGTTTAGTGCATCACTGCATCCTGTGTAACATGTGTATTAGCACTCTAGTGAGTTTATTGTGGACAATATCTTAAATCTGTTTTGTTTTTCTGATATACGTGTCTCTATGTGACTATGGCATATTTCTTTCAGATGAAGTGTCATGACTCATGAGATTGATCTGTAATGTCTTATGGTTGGTAGGTTCGTAGTGTAGCACTATTTCCAATTATGGATTTTTCAATAAGGTAGAAAATGCTTTCTTTGCAAGGGTGTAATTCAATTTTTAAAGTAATTAAAAGTAGTTGAAGTTTAGTAAATCTAAATTTCTTAAACTCTATCTTGATTGTCAGTGAACTTATCTTAGGTTTGAAAGGAAAAGAATTTAAAACATGCCTACGAGGAAGACATGATGTCGAATATACATAACTCTTGGGTTGAGTCTCTGGATATTTGAATATCTAACCTTAGAACTATGTGAAAATTCATGATTCTCCTTCTCATACCTTATAAAAGCTCATGATTACCACCACTTGCTCAAATTCTCCAATTCACTCTCATCCTATTGTGGTCTCTACTTCTTCTTTCTTTGTCTCCCTAGCTAGCCCCCATTCATTCGTTCTCACCCTTTTTGCAATCAACCTCACTTTCCTTTTTCTCTGAAACTTTTTTGCTGTGTTCTCTACTTTAGATATCTTGGGCGCTAATTGGTGGGAATCAAGTATCAATTACACTACTCTTCTATTCGAATTGGACCTTGATGTAAGGTTTGATTCTAAAATTTATCTCGTGAATGGCTAACTTTAACACTTTGGGTAATGACAATCATCACATGCTAAACAACAATGTTCCATTACCATCTTCCTTCAATAGGAACAACAAGAGCACTTCGGGTTCCGCTCCGGCTAAAACACGACCAAGAATAAGGATGGGGAAACAAAATAAGTGAAACAAAGGAAAATACATTGCTTTGATAGCATGAAATTCTAAAGCATACTCAACAATGAAGTTCCTATATTTTACTTAGGAACTTTGCAGCGGCATTGTGACAAGATAGGTCACGGAGGATGGGATTGCTTTGGTACTATTTGAATTAGTAGGAAAATATAAAGGAAGAAGTGTGGAACAATATGGAGCTGAATAGTTCAGACTCAATAGGTGTTTTCTTGCGTACATAGATATAGATACCTAGCAGTATATATAGTCATTTTATGGAGTAAATACATGCATAGTTTCTAGGATAGATTTAATGCTAGTTATTTTCTATATCTCCAATGCCGCAATAAGCACATGCTAAAACACTAACTGTTGTCCATTATTCTTAACAGTTCCCTTTCTGCTCATGGCCCGGAAGCATGCATTCTAGACACCAAAATGAGATGTAAGAGCATGATGTTCGTGAACGATGTGTCGATACAATGTCCATTGTCTTCCCCGGTAATTCATGCTTCTATCTAGAGCAATTATAGATTGATGTTTAGGCTACTCACATTAAGTTTGCTTCTGCTCGTGTTTTGAGATTTTCATGCTAAGAGATTCAAGCATATGCTCTAAAGCTGCTGTCTCCTCTTCAAAGTTGTCTGCTTCTTGACTCTTCATCACTTCTTCCTTGAAGCCATGTATTGTATTAATGCCTGCTTGAACTTCTGCCTTCATTTCCTCCATTGTGGCATGGACTTCCTGAATTTCCTCTTGTGCATCTTTGAATCTCCTCTTCAAAGACCTATACGCATCAAGTGACTTTTGGAGTTGTTCCAAAAGCGCCTTGTTACGCTCTTGCAGGGCTATGTTGCCTTCTGTTTCCACCCCATTACTCAACTTTTCAATTTTTGAGCTGCAGGCATGCAACTTCTCCAACAACGTGTCATTCTGTGCTTTTAGATCACTCATGAGCTCCTCCATTTCTGTCATCTCCTGAGCCTTTCTTGCAAGTTCTGAAGCCATAATTTGCTTTTCTTTCCCTAAACTCGAACACATCGCTTGAAGGCTCTGCCGCGCAGCCAAGCTCGCATTAAGCTCCCTCCTCAGCCTCTCCTTCTCATCTATGGCCACATCAGGAGGCCTTTTGTCTTTTGGAATTGGAATGTTAGGCCTGAGGTCTGTGTTACACCTTCTAAGTTCAGCTTTTCTCTTGGTAGAAGATTGGATTCTTTGAATCCTGGACCTAACCTCATCTATGATAAACATGATTCCATCCACCCTTTGACACTTGCGCTCATCATTTTCTCTTGTGCCAACCCCATTATGTTCTTGAATTAGTTTCAGCAGAAGCTTAACATTTGTGGAAAGACCTGTAACAAATAAGACACGATGAATAAGGATGATCGGTCATTACTACCTCATGCAAGATGTAGAACCATTCAGATTTTTTCTATTCTCGGACAAACCCCTTTTCAATCTAAAAACCAAAACATAATTTGGAAAGAGGCTGTATTGTGTAGCTCATGAAAATTACCTTCCAAAGCTTCTTCTGGCTGTTCAGTGTTACTTGTAGAAGAAGAAAGCAATTGGGGAGATGAATATGCTCGGACATGATCCATGCTATAACACCAGGATGTCCAAGTAAATCAGATTTCAAGAGGAAGAAACAATTGTGGTCAAAGATATGATAAACCAACTACTATGTAATGGAAGATTGAAGGATGAGTAGAAGAAAAGGGATAAGTTTTGGAGAAGTTTTAATGTAACATATAATGAGAGATCCAAGAAAGATATATATCACTGTTGCAGTCTCTCTTCCTCTCATCACATGAAAAGTTCATGATTTCCTTTCTTCATATCTATGGTAGCAAGTCATAGGGTGAGGATGGAGGAATTGGCTGGTTAATAATTGGATGCGCAATTATTGCTGGGAGTTGGACGTTTTGATTGGCTTTGTCAGTCAATGAGGCCCCAAATCAAATCGGGAATAAATGCTCCACAGTCCTTATTGTCTGCGAAAATGTTACCCGGCAATATTTTTATATACTCATACATTAATACATTATCATCATTTATACTTTGAATGAGAAATTATAACATTAACATATTATCATGTCAGGTAAAATAATTGTTGAATAATGTGCAAAACTTCACAAAGAATAGTTAATTATTTAGTCTCTAATATGCAATGGGACATTGCACTCCAAGCTGACTCATTTGACACTCATACAAAAGAGATAATGCAATTCAACGGTTTTAGATAAAAAAGTAATGTTATATAACAAAAAAATATTAAAAGAATTTTGACAAAAATTATAGTATTGTTGGATGAAATAAAATCACACAACCCATTTATTCAGATCATAGTTATTATCATTAAGCTAGTTGTTATAGAAATTGAAACTTAATATTTAATGCCATATATTGCTTAATATTATATTTTTGTTTTCTTGTTATTCTTTACCTGCTATATCAAATCAAGAAATGCCGTGGCCTAATATGTGGCATCTTTGGAGAAAGCACGGGATGACAGATAACCAAACCAGGTTGAAATGAACTAAGAGAACGTGGTTTAGCATTGTACAGCTTTGCCTCTTTCGCTGTCCTCAAGTTATCAAACCATGTAGTATTAACAAATTCATGGCCTTTGACCAAAACTATGATAAAAGACAAAAGTTGGAACATTTTGTATTGTTAAAGAAGATTGCTGCTCACGTCCTTACATGTGGGTGTAAGCTGTAAGCGCCATATACGCCCCTACAAGCGGCCTCCACCATTTTGATGCTGTCAATGTGTCAAGTTCGAGTCAATGATAAGATATCAATGACCAAAAACAGAGGAGAAATCTGCAATGTTTCCTTTGTGGGGAGGAATTCCAGTGAAAAACTAAGGTATGGTTATGCTCATTACTCATTAGGATGAAATAATCACAATTCAAAGTTTTAACTTTTAATTGAGTAGGCATCACTCCTTGTTATATAAACATCATTACATATTAGATGGTGGTCCTTTTTTAACAGTTTTCTCCTTTTTTATTTAGACAAAGAGCTGTGAACAAAGGATTCAGTTAACAGAGAATGAAAAATGTGTCGGACTATTTTTTTTCATAGACATTTAGTCTTGGACTACTGGAGTCTAAATAGGCCGAATTCTATTAAGGCTAAGCGAGTTCAAAGGCATTTAATAAACCTTATGAGACGTTTGGATTATTCATTAAGAACTTCTATCGAGATGTCGTCCATTTGATCGCCTAGTCTTAATGTTTGGATTACTTCCATAGCTGCAATGAACCTGGATTACATGAGATGTTTGGATTGTTCTATTATGCTGCTACAATGAGATATGGAGGCTCTGATTTATTGACTGAAACCATCCATCGATAATCTCGGCAAGAACACCCTTTAGAGCTCGACAGAACATGCTTCATCATGTTTACCTCAACATTTCAACATATGGATTTTAATAATTTTATAGATTGATTGAACCTTGACTATTGATTGTCCAAAACATAGGCCACACACCGCCAAAAATCGAACTTCTACATCGTTAAAGAGCCTATGTAGCAACCACTAACTTAGGCCACGTGTTAGCTTATAAACCTATTTAAATAAGATTTTCAAAAAACAAAATCAGAAAATGAACTCTTTTTTCCCCTTTGCATGTTTTGACACTTTACTTTTCCTTCTACTTTTTGCTTTGAGGCTTTTCCTTAAAAAAATATTCAAACATACTCTTTATAGACAGTAGCCTATCTATGTTTTCTATGTATTATATATTTATATTTTTCCAATCAACAAGATGTTGGTATGAGTGTAAAGGGTTCAGATCTCTTAAACATGTTGACTTGAATTTATTTGGCATACTAAGAGATTAGTATATAATTTATCGAGTTAGGAATATTCTATGAATAAAAAACCCAACTTTCACGTCTCAGTTTATCATATCCTAAATCTGAAGTTACACGCCCTTACAAGTTTCATCATGGAATTTCGGTTAAGAGAAGAACAAGAGGGCAAAAAAGCTTTTTCCTTTTTTCGTCCAAAAAAAAGGAACATACACAGGCTAGAGGGAAAACCATGGTCCCAAGCCTAAGATCAATACAAACTTAGCCCAACCGGTCTCATGGGTGATAGGATGGGTTAACAGCCCATTTAGTGAGTGGGCTTTTCCAAAGAAGAAACCCATTTTCTCGGCCCACATAGCCCACTCCGTTTCATTTCCATTTCTCTCTGTCTCACGCACACATAACACAATATTATAAGAAACAGCAAAAAGAAAAGAAGAAAGGGCACAGAAAAAAGCGAAAGAAAGAAAATAAAAATCCTCCAGAGTCGGAGAAGGCAGAGTGTTGCATGCAAGTTTTCGTCGCAAATTCTCCAACTCAATCTCTGTAAACACCTTCTCCAAGGCACTTCAATGGAAGCATCGTCGTCGTTGTCGTCGAGTTCGAACCAACTGCCACCGCAGGATTCAGAGGAACAGCAGGGGAACTGGCTGGATCTGCCGCGAGACGTGGTGTCGGCGATATTCGTGAAGGTAGGTACGATCGAGGTGCTGAGGAGCGCTCAAATGGTTTGTTCGGTGTGGCGGAACATCGCTAAGGACCCTCTCATATGGCGCACCATCTACATGAACAACTTGGCGGACATCAGCAACATCGATTTCGACCTCGAGGCCATGTGCCGCCACGCCGTCGACCGCAGCGCCGGCCACTTGACCGACATCACCATCGAGGACTTCGCCACCGACGATCTCCTCAACTACATCGCCGATTCGTAAGTTTTTTTTTCCCCCTTTTTTGGGGGAATTTCGAATGTCAATTTTATGTTCTGAATTTTTTTTTATTTCAATTTGTTGTTTTGTTTTTGTGTGTTTTCGGATTTGGATTTCGTTGTGAATATCAATTTTGGTGATAATTAGCGTTTCGTTGGAATGAAGGAAATTGGGGTCGTGCCTTTGATTGTAGGGTAGTGTTCAGTTAGGGTATGTTTGTGAGTTTGGATTTTGGAGGGAATGAGAGTTGTGCCTTTGATTGTAGGGTAGTGTTCAGTTAGGTTATGTTTGTGAGTTTGGGTTTTGGACATCCCCTCCAAAATCCAAACTCGCAAACATATCCTTAGCATCCAATTCGAAACATGAAGATGACACTCTCTTTGCAGGTAGCATTGTGCATGCCAATGTTTAAAGCAGAATGTGTGAAATAAGGTATCCTAACCGAGCGAGCAGGAAGTCATCGGTAGCTATATACTGTCTTGTTCTTAGATTTTTGTTGTGTCAACCAATGAACGGTTAGTGTATTTTTCGGTCAATGTCATCTATATGACTATAAATGTAGGAAAATTTGGGAGCAAGTATAGTTTCTGCATTCAGCTTCCTCTATTTTCGTTCAATGTTACTTGCACTGTTTGTTGAATATATAAGAGTATTGCTAACATAGTAACATCTATATTGAAAACAAAAAAAAAAGGTGCAAACAAGTGCTTCTGGGAAGTGGTTGTTCATTAGTGTTTTTGAGCTTTAGAATTAACAACCAGAGTTTCAACTCTACGAGTTTAAAGCAGATCTAGAGTATAAGGTGGGGTTAGTTGTAGTGGCAGAATTTGTAGAAGGTTTGGAATCTGAGGGACAGAAAAATTACTTCCTGGGATTTAGAGTTAGAATATACAAAAGGGTTGGAGCTCTATGTTTAGGACAGGAGCAGATGTGTCAAAATGAGAAGGATTGTGGAAGTGTGATTTTGAGGAGTGATTGGAAATAAATGGAAGTTAAAAGGGCATTACTTTATGGCGTGAAATCCATTTTGTTATTATTTTACGAAAGAGCTAATAACACATCATGGTGGGGTTGCGGGTGTTTAGGAAAAGGGGAGAGAAAACAACTTCAGCATTTTCACTGTGATATTAACTTCTTTTGTTGTTTGTGTGAAATATTTGGTGGTACTACCAAAATACAAGAGAATCTCACTGTGATATTAATTTCGTGTGTCGTTTGTGTGAGATATTTTCGCCAACTTCAGCATTTTCCATGTTAATTTTCTCATGAATGTGATTTTATTTCTGTCATCACTGAGGCAGTAAGTGTGTTATACTGTTATTTTGCAAACAACAATAATATCAAGTGTCATTAGCCTCCAAAAAAGTGAGAGGATTTTAGTTTACTTTTGAGTTTCACAAGTTATCATTTTTTTGTCCACAAAGAAGGTTTCAGAAATGAAATCCTCTAGGTTATTGCACTTAAATGAAGGAAGTTCAACTCTTCAACTATTTATCTCATTGTTCAAAGCCAAGTTTTAATTTTTATTTCCTTTTTTCAAAGCCAACTTTGATTTAACATGTCCGCCTATTGTCTCTTATTTGAGATATTGTATATCATAAAGAACTGATGTGCGGCATGTGTATGTTTTAGTTATGGCAGAAAGTATGTCCGTATCATAACGCAATCAGTTTTTGGTGCTATTATGTAAAATGTTCATATGTTGTATATATTATATAAAATACTAAATTTCACATTTTTCTAGTTGGTTTATCAATTTCGCAGCAGATCCTCATCTTTTGGTAACATCCCTATGTAACGCAATCTCCCCCTGTTTTGTCTTACCATTTTGCAGCACAAGCCATCTACAACGCTTATGTCTTATATGTTGCTATAGCATAACAGATGAAGGATTGTGTGGAGTTGCAAAAAAGCTTCCTCAGTTGGAAGAACTTGACATATCAATCAGCAGCTTATCCAAGGAGCCTCTAGAAGCTGTTGGCCAGTATTGCCTTAACTTAAAATCCTTGAAATTTAATATGGAAGGTTATAAACATCCCCACATTGAGAGTGATGATGATGCATTGGCTATTGCAGAAAACATGCCTGCATTACGCCATCTCCAGCTTATTGGAAACAAGCTGACTAATGATGGCTTGCTTGCCATTCTTAATGGCTGTCCTCATCTTGAATCTCTTGACTTACGACAATGTTTCAATGTTAATTTGGGCGGAAGTTTGGGGAGGAGATGTGCTGAACAGATCAAAGATTTACAGCTTCCATATGATCCCATTGATAACTACCTCTTTGAAGTTGAAAATGAGTATGGATCATTTGATGAAGACTACCCATCTGGGATCTCAGACATAGATTTATTGTCTGATGACGAATATGACTATTATGAATTCTCAGGTGGGAGTGATTTTTCTGACCATGACAATGAGGATTATTAAGACACTATTTTGGGGGGAAAAAAATTCAGCGCAAGGAATGCAGGAGCTGTGAATATTTTAGTGGTCACTGGTTGTTATTACTCTCAAACACTGGGAACAAAATAAAGGCAGGAGATAATCAACAGTGCTCTCCATTAAAGTATCCTGATCCTTCTAAAGAAGACTCAATGTGATGCAGTTTTAAAGAATTCGGAAGGAAGAGGCAGCCTGATCCTTTTTTTTTTTCCTTCTTCTCAATTTGCGTTCAAGAGACAGCCTGATCTTTGATAGGGCATATTAGTGCCTTTTACATGGGCAGATAGGTGATGGTCATATGAACCTCTGTCACTCTGTGAGGTGCATTTAGTGTTTGCAACTTGTGTTTATAAGATGTATGTGAGAAGCAATATCTGTCGCTTTGCGTTGAAAATCTGCGACTCTGAACTAGGGTAGCAGTCTTTTTGGTAGATGCAGTTAAACCATTTTTGCATACCCTAATTTGAGTTGGAGTAAAATAGAAGGTAGCGGTATGAAGAACTCCTGGTAACAATGCATGCTCGCCAACTCTGTTAAGCGTTGCAGGGGTTAACCCAAAAGAAAAAGGGTTGGAAAGCTTCTTGGGGAGATAAAACTTAAGGTTGTTACTGTCGTGTCAAATTATGAGCTCTGTATGGAAGCACTAGTAGTTTTGTGGAGGGCATCTGCGTTCGAAACACACTTTTAGTGTAATTTTGTTAAGTTATAATAAAGATCAATCTTTTTTTTTTTTACTTTGGTAAGTGATCGTCGAAGATAAGGTATAATCAGAAGCTGTACAAAGCCATGAGCTGATGCCACTAAGTCCTTTTATGGAGTACGTCATTCTAGCATTAGCTCTGGTTAATGCCCAATAAAGTTAGGTCCAATAGAAAGATATTATATTGGCTGGGCGCACTAGGGCAATTGTTTTACCTTTTTTCAGTTCATCTTTCACGAATCTTAAGTGGTATACAACATGATTGACTAAAAACAAGTATGACCAAGTGAGTTGATGACCTATGACTCAATATATCCTTGTTATATTAACGGGCTGAATTTCATTTCTACATGATGTTTTCAGACTAGCGGCTTAAGGGTGGTGTACGATATCATGCTTTAGAATTCAGTATACCGATAACTTTTCTTCTTCTTAAAATAAATTTATTATTTTTATCTGAAAAATTATAATAACAATTGAAACCAAGATTTCTTTCAAATTGAGTGTACCCAACCAAGCTTGCGTAAGCGAAGTTGTCAACGAGAGAATGAAGGAGGTCACATCACGCGAAGTTTTAACCATTTATTTTATTATTTATTTCTGAATAAATAAACACTTAAAGGAAAGCCTTCAAAGTTAGTATATGCAAATCAAATTACCCTTTCAAAGACGATGGACGATTATTTGGTTTTAATGTTTTATTATGTTTCCAAGTTAATTTAAGAATTTAATTCCTTTTTTTTTCTTTAAAAATTGAAACACTAATTTGATGTCCCTCCCTCACATCCTCTTTTATGCTGATGCATGGGACACAAGAACAAAGTAAAACACGATTTTTACTAAGAGGACTGCTCGGCCGCGACAACCTCTGGCTCTTTGATTTCTCCACCCCAAAATCTGAATCATTCAAAATTGTCACTGTGCTTCTTGTCTTGGGTTGTGACCTAAGAGCCCCACCCCCAAACGCACGCTAACGAACGCGCAAACGCTAAAAACACACTTCTTTTCTTTTTTCTCTCTCAAAAAAAATAAAAAAATCAAAGAAGAAATTTGAAAAGCAAACACACAAACCAACCCCGCCGTGGAAGCCACGTTTGGCTTTCAGCTTTTGCTTCGCCGCCGCCGGCGTTTCGCCGTTCACCACGACCGCCACCTCCGCCACCAGGTACGCCCCCCTCCCCCCCCCCAACCGTCCCCTAAACCGATCACAACCGTCGGCTCGATTCGGATCCCCACAAGGATTCCGAATTCGCATTCGGATCTCACCATTCCCCTCCCATGCTTCGCGAATCCACAATCTTCTTCCTCCTTCTCTTCTTCTTCTTCTTTTTCTTCCTCTTCAGCCATGCGGATCCGAATTGCACGCGGGTCAACCCGCTCGTCGATTCGGTGGCCGAATTCAAGATGGTCCAGCACCAGCTCCGAGGCCGCCTCAAGATCCTCGACGATTGCTCCTTTAGGGTTTCCCAATTTGACATGCTCCCTGGCTCCGACGTCCACTGGTGGGCCGCTATCTCCCCCGATCTCGCCAACCTCACCAAAGGATTCGCCATCTCCGATCACCGATTGAACCAAACCTTCTCCAATTCCACCATCACCGTTCGATTGTTGGACAACGTCACCTGGAACATGATCCCCGTCCTCGCCGTTTGGGATCGCCCAACCGCCTCCGATTTCGGCCACGTGGACCTCGGAGAGCTCTCTAATCTCACGGCGAGTTCTCCGGCACCATCGCCGGCAGCAGCCGGCGACGCCGGCAAAGGTCAGGGTCGCGTTCACACTGAGCCGACGATGTTTGAAAATTGCAAGGTTCTGTCTAAGGATTTTCGGGTTCGGTGGAGTTTGTATGTGGAGGAGGATTCGATTGAGATTGGGCTTGAGGCTTCTACTGGGATCATGAATTACATGGCTTTTGGTTGGGCAGACCCTAATGCCGCTGACTCTGAGCTCATGGTTGGTGCTGATGTTGCTGTTACTGGGTTTAAGGAAGATGGGTTGCCGTTTGTGGATGATTTCTTCATCACCAAGTATAGTGAGTGTGTGACAGAGAGCGATGGATCGGCGCAAGGGGTTTGCCCCGATTCGATCTATGTAGGGCCTGATAGGGTTGGCCTGGTGAATGATACTAGGTTGGTTTTTGGGCAGAGGAAAGATGGGGTCTCGTTTGTTAGGTACAGGAGGCCATTGAGTAAGGTTGATGGGAAGTATGATCACCCTGTGGATCGATTCGCTAACATGAAGGTTATTTGGGCTTTGGGGAAGATTAGGCCTCCTGATACCCTTCAGCATTACTATCTTCCCCAGAATCATGGGGGTCTTCCGTCTGAGAATTTCGGGCATTTGGTTCTGAATGTTTCTGAGCATGTGAATGACTGTAAAGGTCCTTTGGATGCTGAGGATAAAGAGGATCAAGATGTCATCATTGGCGATGCTAAGGTTCCTTTGGTTGTTTCATCCGGTCTGGCATTGCATTATCCAAACCCGCCAAATCCGGAGAGGGTTCTTTACATAAACAAAAAGGAAGCTCCTGTCCTGAGAGTGGAAAGAGGGGTGCCAGTCACCTTTTCTATACAAGCTGGACATGATGTTGCGCTTTATGTTACTTCAGATCCTATTGGTGGAAATGCTACACTGAGGAATCTGACTGAGACCATTTATGCTGGGGGTCCTGAGGCGCAAGGAGTTCAAGGCAGCCCTAAAGAGTTAGTTTGGGCCCCTGACAGGAACACTCCTGACGACATCTATTATCATTCGTTGTATGAGCCGAAAATGGGTTGGAGAGTTGAGGTTGTTGATGGGGGTCTCTCTGACATGTATAATAACAGTGTTATTCTGGATGATCAGCAGGTTACTTTCTTCTGGACATTATCAAAGGATTCCATATCTATTGCTGCTCGTGCTGAGAAAAAGAGTGGTTATCTTGCTATAGGATTTGGAAGCGGAATGGTATACACTTATGCTTATGTGGGCTGGATCGATGATAATGGTGTAGGTCATGTAGACACTTACTGGATTGATGGAAAGGATGCTTCAAGTATTCACCCTACACATGAGGATTTGACACATGTGAGATGCAAATCAGAAAATGGCGTTATTACTTTGGAATTTACGCGTCCTTTGGATCCATCTTGTAGTAGGGGCAGTAAGCCAGAGTGTAACAATATTATTGATCCCACGACTCCACTTAAAGTTGTTTGGGCCATGGGAGCTAAATGGAGTAATGACCATGTTAGTGAAAGGAATATGCATTCCATTACAAGTAGTAGGCCTATACGTGTGCTGCTGCTGCGTGGCTCTGCAGAGGCAGAACAGGATTTACTTCCAGTTTTGGCTGTGCATGGCTTTATGATGTTTCTGGCATGGGGTATCTTGCTGCCTGGAGGTATTTTGGCAGCCAGATACTTGAAACATCTTAAGGGTGATGGCTGGTACAAAATTCATGTTTACTTGCAATACTCAGGTTTAGTAATTGTTCTACTTGCCCTTCTTTTTGCTGTTGCTGAGCTTCGGGGATTTTATGTTAGCTCAGCACATGTTAAATTTGGAATTGCTGCAATATTTTTTGCCTGTATACAGCCAGTGAATGCGTCCCTAAGGCCTGCAAAACCAACAAATGGGGAGCAGGCGCCCTCAAAGAGGATTCTTTGGGAATACTTCCATGTAATTGTCGGCAGATCTGCAATTCTTGTTGGCATTGCAGCACTTTTTAGTGGCTTGAAGCATTTGGGAGAAAGAAATGGTGTGGAAAATGTCCATGCCCTCTTTTGGGCACTGGTGGTTTGGTTCATAATTGGTGCTTTGATTGTTGTCTATTTGGAATACCATGAGAGGCAACGAGTGAGGGACCGGATATTTGGAAGAAGCAATTGGGTGCTTGCTAATCGTGAGGAAGATGATTCTGCTGATCTCTTAAGCCCAACCAGGATACCTGCAGATAAAGAGTCACAAGCCTCTACAACAATGGAAGTCCAATTAGAACCTTTGAACAGATAAGATGCATGTTTTTTAACTTCTGATAGGAAGTCTCCATTGTGCAACAATTCTTGGCAAATGTCGTGTTTGATTTGAGCTGTCACGCTTCTTCATGTGGCATTTTTGAGGTGTAAAGGGAGCATTTGCTCATCAGTTTGCGTTCCACTCATATTGCCATTTTTGTGAAGATTAGCTTTCCTATAGTCATACATGTTCGCAGAGTAGGTTATATCATTTGTTCACTGTAGCTTCTGTAACACCCCACCCCACCGAAAACAAAAAAGAACAAAGTAACACAAGAAAATCAGACTTCACAGAGTGATAGCTTTCTTGAGGATTAGTGTAGGAGGCTATCTAGCCAAAAGCATTGTTTGTATTATGAGATGCAGAAAACTAATACAACGCCATTTATTTTTAGTTTCAATGTGGTTGTGATTCATGGTTAGTTGAGCTCAAGGGGTTTCCATTGTCTAGATTGAAATCTATGAAACACTGACACAAGATACGAAGGCACACCAAACTCAAAGGTTTGTATAATTTTTATTTTTTTTCATGATTCTTTTTCTGTATTTTTTTTTATTATATTTGTATAATTTTTTTTATCTAATTAATTCTTATTTTTTATAATTAATTGAATAATTTTTAAAATGAAATGATCCAACAGAACAGATTTAACTAAACCATTATATTTGGTTTTTGACTCATGTTGGTATTAAAAATTAAAAAAAAATAAAGAAACTAACTCAGGAGCGTTCACAGTGAATTAGAGTCATGTCTGACGCATGTCCGATTGTGTTCAGTGCGTGTCCAGTTGTGTTTGGGGCGTGTCCGAACTTAGAAAAATTATTTTTTTTAATTAGACACGTACAGATGCATGTTAGACACGTGTCATGTGGGTGTTGGTGTCTGACATTCGGACACTGCCAATTGGTGTGTCCGTGTGCTTCGTAGATTGAAATCATCCTTGCTTACCTTGTCCTTTGGCATAATAATCACTGCTTCTGCGAATTGTGTACCATTTATATTTAAACAAATTTCTACTTTTCTCTTGCGGCCAATTAACTGGTAATGAAATGAGATAGTGGTTTTTGTTTTAGAATTCATATATGATTTTTTGCCCTTAGCCTGTAGATTATCTCATACATTTGGTTTCAACTTTACTAGTTTTGGCCCGAATCATAAATCCATGAGCCATAATGGAAGTAACATACTTCTGATTATATTGCTTCGTAGACAGGCAAAAGTACATAAATCTCAAGACAATTTAAGGAATTGATGTTGAATAAGAATGTGGGTGAAGTGAAAGATCCAATCACTGGCGATGATTTCATTTGTGTGAAATCTGCTAAGAGAAAATATTTGTGACCAAGCATTACCTAGCTCATGTTTTTATCTTGTCTCAAACTTTTAGACATTCTCCTTAGGACAGGATCCTACTCTTTTAACGCTCAATGAGTGAAATTTGTCGCACAACTTGACACACAACACTATAGTGCCTAATAAAAACACATAGAGGTGTTATTAAACTAATATTCCTACTTTCTTTCATTCCATTGGATATTTTGTAGACCGTTTGACCTATTTTCTTAATGCAATAAGAGGTTCGTTTAACTAAATTCAAATTTCCAAAGTTATTTATACAAAAAAAAAAATCCCAAGTTATTTTCTAGAATTGAAAAATGTACAACGTTAAAGTAGCTTATCTGATATTTGTTTTTTTTTTGGGAGTCAAATATATTTTTAATATAAGAACTTTTAGTATGTATATGGATTTAGATAGCAAAATACAATTGTCTCTTTTTCCTTTTTGTCCATCAAGCTGTATGTTTTTTTATCTGAAAAAAAAATCTTATTTATTTTTTGATTTATTTTTGGTCAGGGGGAAAAAAGTTATAGTCAATACAAAGCTAGAAGAAAATAAGACTTGTAGAAGAAACCAGAAAACGCTCGTACACCCATGTCAACAACTTCACGCAGCCCATCAAACGGACAAACTATATGCAATGGGCTTTACGAATAAAGTCTAAAGGCCCATTAATTTTCTTGACGTCAAAGTTGTAAGCGCAAATAACCAAAGCCCAAGGTCATTCCAATGTACACAAATACAATCTATTTGCCAAGGACCTCGACCAAAAATTATAATAAATTTGCCAAAGACTGTTTAAGAAAAAGCAAAAAGCTATTTGTCAATCTGTTTTCACCGTAATAAATACGAGAAAATGCCTATAATGAGTGCGTTTGAATTATTTTGTTCTAAAATTAAAATAATTAATTATATTTTCATAAAAATTTAAGAAAAAAATTATTTCTTTAACAATAATTAAAACTAAACATACTTGAAACGTGGTGTTAATGTATATACTGGATGTGAATATATTTATAAATAGTGACAAGTGTACACATAGTTAACCTTACCCACAAAAAAAAAAAAATCAAGTATACATATAGTTAGTTAGATAATAGCAATACAACTATGAGCTAAGGTGAAGTGGCAAGTGCCCTCTTCTTTTTTATCCAAGTGTTGAGACTTGAGAGTTTGATTTTCATCTTAAGAATAGAGAACTTCAAAACTCATGGTTAATGTCTATCCCTTTAAATGGGTCTATAAAATGAAAAGAAATTAATTATTGCATTGGACCATGAATATCTTATGGGAAAACAAAAAGATAACAGCAATACAACATCAGCTTCTTACTTTGTCTGATATTATTAGTTAGTTAGATCTCATATCTTGAATATAACCGAGACGTGTATCTGATCAATCTGATGAAGAATTCCATTTCCAATCGGTTTCTTCATCTTCTACCTTGATAATTCCTCAAATGCTCCTCTCTCTTTCTGAGTTTCCTTCTTCATCTTCAGATTCTTTGTTCATCAGAGTTCTTGTTTTCTAGACATGAGTGAAGTGAAAGGGCAAACATCTTTATATAATATATTAAGCTGGAACTCACAAGAACTTACGTACATGAGGATAGATAATCTCAATATCTTAATCTCATATCTAAAGGATATGAGAAACCTCATCCTATCAAATAAATAAATAAAATAAAGGATGTGAGAACCCTAATTAAATAAAAAAATAAAAACAAACAGATAAACGACTCATTATAATTGGAATATTACGACAATACAGGGGCTTTTACTTGAAATGGTGACAATATAGGTTCTTTAATTAAGTTTAACCTTGCTTTGCTTGAAACACATGATATTGAGACATTGAGAACTTGTAGTGTGTTTAGGCACAATTGATTTAGTTAATATTAATTTTAAGATAAAATAATTTATATTTAATAATTTCTCATGGACTATGTTTGGTTATGGATAAAAATTTGGTAAATTTTTTTATGGATAAATTTTAAATATAATATTATACATAATATTCATTTATAAAAATTTTCCCTTAATTTCTACCCTTCAATAAAACACGGCCTAAAAATGATTATGACAGAAGGTAACATTGTCACTTTTTCCAAAATCAATTATAAATGTAAAAATTAATGCTAATCACTATAAATCAAAACAACATGAAAAGTATCAATCAATTAATTAGTAAATTTGATTGGGAAATCAATTAGGTTGTTATATCCGCCACACGAACTCTGTCGTCACACTGGGGGCGTATGATTGCCACCAGATGAGGATTAACTGATTGAGTTTTTTACCAGTTTATAAAATACCTAAAATGACTCTTACAAATAATTTACGATAGATAATTAGATGATTGCATTACTCAATATTATATCACAAACAAATTACTAATTAGATGATTTAATAATTAAAATGAAATCAATTTTTGAGTCACAATGAGATTCATAATTTTCAAATTAAAACTTTATATGGATAAAAAATAAAATACATAAAAAGAATAAAATACTTGAAATTTATACTATAGTGTGAGATTTGAACGGTTTAGAAATAGTGACCAATAAAACTAATTGACTTACTTTTCACGGGCCATGGCAGAATCGGCCTACAAACACACAGTTTTTGGACTTTGTATTAAGTCACTCGTACTTTGAAATTGCCTCTATCTGCGCGTTAATTTAGGAGGACAATAATGGTTCCTCACCAAACAGCGGTGGTGGCAGGGTAACAATTTTCTATGATGCCTGCCTTCGCAGTTATGCATATACTGTATTTGACTAATCCTACCTATGCCTAGGCTTGTACATATCTTCTCCATACACAGTACAGGAGATGTCAATAATGTTGAGCTGCAGAAAACTTCATTGATCCCAATAACTTACATTTATAGCCAATTGTCAACTCTACCGTCCCCTCCCATCAAAATTTATTACCTCTTCAGAGACGTACTCAAACTCTTGTAAATAAATTATGCATGCACAATTGATTCATTACAACCTTGGGAAATTCACCTCAATTTTTATTTTATTTTTTATTTTTTATTTTTTATTTTGACATAGCTAATGCCAATGCTAACGCGGAGATGAGTTAGAGCTAGCTATCAAGTCAACTAAATTTAGTTTTGCTCCTAAGCTAACGTATATAGTTTGCATCATAGTTTTTTTTGGCATCGTTGCATCATAGTTTAATAATACTTAGATATGAGCATTTTGTTGACAAGCTTGGTTTCTGTCGGTTGAAATTGAGGTCAACTAGTTTATTTAAATGGCATCAGGGGATTAACGTAGCTGTCCCCAGTGAAAAAGATAATAGTAGTATCCACTTGATTTTTTTTTTGATTGATAACGGGGCTAAAAGCCCGTAGTATGCACTTAATTAAACACGAGAGATTTATATACAGTATATCTCAAGTTTTATGATGTTATAAGCATTAGCATTTAAAAACAAATTTATGTGGACAATTTAATAGTATCACAACTAAAAATCTGTCATCTCAAAGCTCTTATGCCCATGAAACAATTTTTAGGCTTCCCGTATTAGGCTCAACTTTCAACCCAGTTACCAAAGTCGTTGCTGCCATCTCATTTTCCCACCAGGCCTTGTTACCCTTTGCTTCAACTTTCAACTTATCCAGCGTTACTTGGACAATTGGACCAAAAAAAGTATTTTATTTAGTCTTGTGCCATAACTCTTTTCTTCCCCCACGCGAATGACAAGTGTTACACTATGATTTTGTGATGTAAAGTCTGCTAAAATTTTGTAGAGGAATGATCAGGAAGTTACATTGAGGGAACAGACCATTTCCTTTGGGAGATCAAACCAATACATATATCATTAATTCAAACAATTAAATGAAAAAAAAAGTATTGCGGGTTCTTGAGGTCACTTAAGACAAGTTTGGGGAATTAAGATATAATATTTTTAAAACAATTATCAAGGAGATTTTACTAATAACTTATTTTAAATTTTAAAAAAGCTAATCCAAATTAACAGTTAAATCGAGCAAGAGATTGAGAAGTACTTCACACAAATGTACAATTTGGGTTCAATTTTCCCTAATAACAGTTGTTTACATGCGCACAATCTTTGAATAAGACGTGTTGTATGTCTTCTTATCACAGTGAAGTACTCTTACGTCTTTTGAAAAATAAAACATTCATGCTTAATTATGTATAAGTGCTTAATAAGTTTAAAAATATATCTTGTTAGACCAACTTCCACTTTAATTTATACAATAATGTAAATTGAACTCATTGTAATTATAAAGATGAAATCTCACATAAATATACACGATTGATAAATCAAAATAAAGATAAATTATACCAACATCATTTAAAATTAGATGGCATGTACATTATACATTTTAACTTGTAGAATTATACATTGATCGTAGTTAAAACTAAGGATACATACATCCAACCCCTTCATATTCATATATATATATATATATTTATGGTACATGATATTAAATTTCTACAAACACTCCTGTAAATATAACACTAAATATTACTATATTGATGTGAAGATGACTAGATATCATATAAATAATAATAGCATTCAAACAAAATATAATTTACCTTTAAAATAAAGGAGTTGTCAATTTCTAAATAAGAAAACTCTATTAGCTGAATAAATTTTCTTTCATTTAAGTGGGAAAAAAGATAAGTGAAATGAAGTATCCCAAATGGCAAGAGATGATTGGATGGGTGGGAAGAGGAAGGGGGTGGATGTTTAATGGTTTAATTAGGGCATAGTGGGGCAGTGTATGTGAAGAGGATAGGGGACAGTGATTTGAAGTGAGGGTGGTAGGGCTGCATGGTTGGCAGGAAATCACATGGACAATCACATTCCTATTTTCATGACATCTGTTCTCTTCTATTGCACTACTGTGTTGTCAATGCCAACTGGACGAGAAATTGTTCATGTTTTTTGAGGACATATCTAGTATGTGTTTTACATGTAAGCATAATCAAAGCTTTTAGAGTTATATCAAAAACTTAAAATAGGTGATTATATGTGTTTATGAAATGCTCGTTAAATGTGCTTGAGAAACGTATAGGAAAATTTCTCCCATTGAACTCACTCTCCTCTCTCCTCTTCTTCCATCTCATTCATTCTGCAATTTCCCTTTCACTTTCCTATGGAGATTGGGATTCAAATGGCACACTCACTTCTGTAATTGGGTTTTGCTTTGAGCTGTGGTTAAAACTTTTGAGTGGATCCTCAATTTTAAAAAAATAAAAGCTCTTATTTTCAAAGTAAAAACTTTATTTTTTAATTACTTAATTAGTATTCTTGAGAGACCCATACAAAAAATTAAAATAAGTGATTATATCTTTTAATAAGAATTTATCTGACCAATATCATTAGAATAGTTCAAGAATAAAAAAGAAAATATTTATATCGAAATAATAAAACTTTATGGTTTCAAAAGTACCAAATGAGCGCAGAAGAATTTCTCGAATTGGACTCACTCTCCTCTCAATCATTCTGTAATTTCCCTTTCACTCTCCTCTGGGGATTGGGATTCAGATGACACTCTCATAACCTGCAAAACCATGCAGCGTGCCAATCACGCGACGCCTCCTTTCAAGCTCTACATCTACAAACCACTGCAGCGGTTCAGTGCATGCCACGGTAAATCGAGCGCGTGAGACATAGCATTAGCTGCTCATCTCGATCAGCGCAAATATAGAGATTTTTTTTTATGATTATAAATAGAAGTAGACGAAATTGAAATTTCTAAGTGTTAATGGAAACATTGAAAAAAATTTAACTGTTAAAATGATAAAGACAAATGCTATTTTGATATTTAAAAAGTGAATATTTATTTAGATATTTATTTTATAATTATTGAATGTAATAAATGTTAAGTATAATTGAAGATTATTATTATATCTAATAATTATAAAGTAAGTGTCTAAATAAATATTATTTTTTAGATGTTGAAATATCATTATAATGATAAAATTTACCACAAATACATCCCCCTAAAATGATTAAACACAAATATCATTTTTTTCCTCAAGGTATAAGGTGTCTAGGAAAAAAAATAAAATTCAAATAATATCATCCTAAATTAAAGAAAGTCAACATATAAATGTCTATTTTTATTTTTATTTTAATATTATATAAAAATTAAATATCTATACCAGAAAAATATAGATTAAATATGTTTTTGATTTGCTTACATTAAGCGAATTTTTTTTCTAACTTTTATAAAATAATTCATTCAATTTTGACTATTTAATTCTAGTTATTCTCTCACATGATCGCTGACTATTATATAAAATTGAATGAAATCATCTTTGTATATTAGTCCATTCACCATTTATCATAGATAACCTCACAGCAGAAATTAAAAATAAATAATTTTACAAATATTCAAACTAAAACCAAAAAGAAAAATCATGCACCGAAAAACAAATTTGCTAATTTTTCAACCTAAAAAACATATTTAAACATTTAATTTGCTACTTGTTTCTCAAGAATAGTGAAAATATAAAAAAATTGTTTTATTTTTATTTTTACTTCTTTGCTTAGAATTTTAAAAATTAACAAATAAACCAAAAATAAAAAATCAAACAAAAGCATCTTAAAAATCACACTGAGTATAAAGTAAGAAAGGAAGTTTCTTTGTATTTTCGTCATATTGTCATATCTCACGGTCATCATGGGTAATCTTTATTTTTTTCCTCTTAAATAAAAGCAAAGTTATTTCGAATAACAATTACAATCTGTGTGTGGAGCCCACTCGGTGTACTTATTTCACGCTGTAACAGAACGATTATCCCCACTGAACCCATCAACTTTGGCGCTATTCACCTCCTCAACTCAGATTTTAGCAAAAAAGGGATGGGACACAGTGATTATTTTTAAAAGAAAGAAGTTATTTGTAATTATAATTTAGAAGATATTATACTGATTCATAACTTATCTATTATTGAATAAAGTATAAATTTTATTTAAATAAAATTCAGATATAATTCAACAGTAAATATAATATGAGTTGCCATGGTGTCCTATATATTATAAATATAAATATTATCACTTTTTTAAAACTTTTGTACCAGTAAAAAAAATTAAAAATTGTTCCTTGAAGGTCAACACCTACAATGTTCTAATGCTATAGCCTTTGGACTTTTTGAATGCTTATTGTTTTTTGGAATTATTTTTAAAGGTTTAAATAGTCATATATTGGATACGTGCATCAAACTTCTCGTTTCTATATTTTCATGAAACAGTAACTATAGAGACGTCACTCTCGACTTGGCCCACTAATAACTAACTATATATATTCGATATCTGGTGGTTAGATAAAGCAGAGTGGAGTTGAATATTATGCTAATTAATCTGAAGTTATCAAAAGGATCCCAACAAACGCTATTAGCTAGTTTGATTGTTTAGCTTGCAAGTTCTTCTTTGAGTGCATCAAGACTTGTTATCATCATATCACAGACTTTGTTCATTTTATCTTTTTATACATCAAAAACTATGATTCGGCCAGCAGTTTAACTATATGCTTATATTATTGGTAAATCAATTTCATGATGAATATCTAACAAGATAAAAATTAGGCCATATTATTTTATAAAAAAGACCATATATATTATTTCATATTTTTCTTCATATTATTAGTACAAAATGTGTATTCTTGCGTATTCAAATTAGCAATCTAAGATCAAACAAATTAAAAAATGTTGTTTTTCTCCTCGCTTACTCCATTATAATGCAAAGGGATGAATAACATGTTTAAATAAATATTTTAGTTGAATAAATGTCAAGGTTATATAGCCTTTACCTTAAATTGAAGTCCAAGCAGACAAAAGTGGATTCCTACTTGAAGCCCCCTATACCTTTTAGAAACATGAGTGAAATAATGGAGAACAAACCTGCTTGATACAAAAGCAGATAAAACTGTTGGGGGACATTCTAAAGCGTTGGCAACGAGAAAAAGGGAAAAGGAATTAAAATTCCATAAAGATGATCAGATGGTGAGATGAGATATGATATATGACGGTATATTTGATGAAAATGGACATATCTGTAAAGCCTGAAAGGCTGAAAGCGCCTACCGTTTGGAATCACAAACAGAGAATTTCAGTGAGCTGGGAATCGATTCTTGGATTGACGTATAGTGTTATATATTTTGAGGAACGCATCATGCACAAGTTGTAAAAGGTGGTATATATCTTTATTTATATCTATACATTGCATGTTGTGACATGTCAAAACATATCCTGATAATAAAGTCTTGCAATTCTTTACGTGAATCGCACATTATGGCTTTCAACAGCCCTCCAATTGTTAGATGCTACATTTTGGTAAGTAGCTAATTAAAGAAAAACAGCCGTAATTAAACTATCGCTATATATATGTGTGGCATATTAATCGCATGTGTGTAGGTTTAGATAAGTGTTGACAACGAATGTACTGATTGAACAACAATGATGAATTACAAACTTCTGCTACGACTAATGACGGGTCAGATAATCTTCTTTCCCCTTAAACTTATTAAACAAAAAAAAAAGGGAGTTTGAAAAGTTTTTGTGTCGAGCATACATATTTGGAATCCATATATAGTTATATATGCATATGGAGATATTTTCATTGACCTGTGCATGTTTTGTGTGTGAGAAGTCATACCCACCGTGAAAAAAGAGATAGATTTACGTGAAACATGGTGTTGGGAAAATCACAACTATTGGTACGGTAAAGGAAATTTGTTGAAAAATACTAGACAACTAAGAGTTTTCTCATAATTTTATTATTTAGATGAATAAATGAATCAAACTATTTTATTTTATTTAATATTATTTTGACTATATTTTTTTGGTTATGTGACGTTACTTTCGATTTGCTTAAATACTCTTGGGACACCTGGAAAATCGATCATATATGCAAATAAGTAGAGATTTTAAATGTGTTGAGAAATACAGTAATATTTATTATCTTATCACATCTATGTATTATCACAAAAATATACTTAAAAATCTCAATTATTTACGTATCGGTCCCATAATAAGTCTAAAATGATATATAATAAACTACGGGTTAATACACAGTTCTCTTTGGGATAATCCTGTAATTAGAAGCACAAGTTTATCCTTCTACGCTTTCTATGCTCAGAATATCATGGAGATAAACAGGCACAATGCACCAACAAGCCTTGCTTTACTATATGTGTATATAATTATAAGGAATATGGAATATTTCACAATATAATAAACTCCAACTAATATTGGAGTATTATAACATGCATTTACATATACATATATGCATGCCGCTTCCTCCCTAGTCCACTACACAGACATAGGCCTTCCCGATTTTGAAGGGCCTAAAAGTCAGCAGCTCAAGTTCCGAAAGGTTCTTTATGCTGTTCTTGTGTTTTGAGAGTTTTGCCAGCTCTTCTGTTGAGGCAGAAGCTAGTAGTACTAAATTGTTAAAAAAAGAAAAACTAGTTTATTAGTTAATAATGGTCCGTCGTAAACCTTTTTTCTTGAAAATCTGACGATTGAAAACAATTTCAAATACTTAATTAAAATAGTAAGAATCCATATAACATTGTTCCAATACACTTAAATTTTGAATCTCCCATAAAAAAACCGTGAGTTATGCATCGTGTTACATCTTTCGGAGTTGACCAGTATTTAATTATGAATATAATTAATTATACAAAAATCAAACCAAATTACAAGTTCTGTATTATTGAATAAAAATAGGAGAAAATTATTCATAAGCTAGATTATATAAGTTTAATTTAAAATTTTACCTATATTGTTATCATATAAAATTCAACCTAGCTTCAGAGTGAATAATGTTTCAGTCCTTGAAATTGTGTGAACTTTCACTCAAATTTCTAAAATTAAGAAATTAACAATGTAAATTACAGAATACGATTTAACTTAGACTTTGTTCAATAGTTTATTATCAAATAAAAACATAATAATTTTTATTAGCTTATTATATATCATTAATTTCTTAATTTTAAAATGATAGAACCAAAATATCCACTCCTTAATAACCTGTATGCAAATGATTAAGTATTTTGTCTCTGTGCTTTGGTTCAACATTAAGTGAAATCCTGCCCTTCCAATGTCATTTCCAGATATGAAGCGAACCTTGCATCAGAAACAAGTATTAGGAACCACCTATAATGAAAACAATTTCGTAGTATAATTTGCAGAACATCTCTTTATTGGATGACACAGACAGTAAATTGCACAGAGAAAAAGAACTCACATTTCTTACTATCACCAATGAATTAACAAAACATGTGTGGTACTTTGTTGGGTAACATATATTTCTCCTCCCCACGGGCGCGTCTCAAAGAGGGAGGACGAGAAATTAAGCAAGGAATCTTGTGTCCTCAGCAATGCCAAGCCATTTTTTCCATGGTCCTCTTCCCAAAAGCATTCCATAACAGGAAAGACAGACCCCTAAATCCAGCCTTTAAAGGCATCAACCACTATCATAGTCACATTAACATGAAGATGATAATCTCAATACCATCATGTGGCAACCAAAAAGGGGCACCATTAGTTTTACACAATCCCAATTCCCACACTCGACATAACCCTATTTTCATTCCGTTATTTTCTTTCTGCTCCGTACCCCAACGCCATCCTTTATTAAGAACCATTTCATATCATAGTCATGTACATCCATAAATACATTAATAAAAAAGGTAAAACAAATGTGAGTGTCAAGTATTAAACTAAACTATATTATAATTTCAAAAAAATAAAAATAAAAAAAGTACAAAAAGAAAGGACAGCTCGAATATACACATACGTCACCCGCCAGTTATAAAATCTGGATGGGGGCACCGACTCAACACGTGGCGCAAAATGCGCCGATCGTCGGGATTTCTCAAAAGTAATCAAACGACGCCGTTAGCTGCTGCCTACTACTACTACTATTACGGGTACTCTTGTTGGCTTTTACAGGTAAAAACGGCGTCGTTTTGGGCCTTCTGAGGCATGGCACTTTCGGCGGAGTGAGCATCCTTATGAGGGCAAGGTTGAGGCCGCCGAAGAAGGGGTGCTTCTTGACGTCAGCGGCGCCCCGCTTCGACCCGAGTCTCCGGGTCGGGTCCTTGTTAAGCAACCCGGAAATGAGGTCCCGCGCGTGCATTTCAAGCGAGCTGGAGGGCGTGGAGGTTGGGAACGCGAGCGGCTTCCTTATGATGTTCCGCAGCGTGGCCTCATTGGATGGACCCGCGAAGGGCGTGCGGCCGTACATGAGCTCGTAGATGAAGATCCCGAACGACCACCAGTCTACCGCGTTGCCGTGGGAGTTGCCGGAGGCCACCTCCGGCGACACGTACTCGTGAGTCCCCACGAAGGAGCACGACCGCGCTCCGACCGGTTCAGCCACGAATAGCCGGTGCGGCTGGATGGTCTGGACCTTCCTGGACCGGAAGACGCGCTTCGAGAGGCACGAGAAAGGTGTGGTTGAGTGCGGACGGGTGTAGGATAACTCAGATGGCTGTGGGAATGGGGAACAGTCAGGAGATTCGACGGCTGGGATCGCATCGGAGCACAAGGAGAGATCGAAATCGGAGAGCATGATGTGACCGTCTGATCTGACCAACACGTTTTCCGGCTTTAGGTCCCTGTAGATGATTCCCAGCATGTGCAGGTACTCCAACGCAACTAGTACCTCAGCCGCGTAAAACCTGTAACAAAAATATTTCCAGAAAAGAAAAGAAAAATGTTAGCGCTAAAACGCTAATAGTTTTTTATTAACCAGTTTTTTATTTCGTAGCAAAAAAAAATAGTTTTTTATTTTTCTAGAGATTAGAAAAATGGAGTTTTCAGAGAAAACAACAAGACAGTAGATTTTAGGGTTCTGCAAAACGTCGTCGTTTTTTGGGATACCTTGCGGAGGAGAGAGGGAAGCGCTTGTGAGGCTGCTTGTGGCGGAGGGAGTGCAAGTCGCCGCCGGGGCAGAACTCCATTACAATGCAAGAGAAATGAGAGGCTTCGAACTCCGCGTAAAGCGTAGGGAGGAACGGGTGATCCAGCATCTTGAGGATCTTCCTCTCCATTTCAGCTCTCTGCGCCTTCTTCTTCAGCGCCACAGCCTCCTTGTCCACCACCTTCATCGCGTAGAAGCACCCTGCATCGTCGTCACCGTTGCTGTAGTCGGCGGCGAAGTCGTCGTCGGCGGTTGCAGCGTCTCGGAGGCGGCAGAGGTATACGGTTCCTATGTCGCCGGCGCCGATGCGGCGGAGGAGGTGAAAGTCGCGGAAGGTGAGGCCGGACTTGCGGCGGAAGGTGGCGGAAAGGATGGCGGAGTAGGCGAAGTCGGAGGAGCGGTGCGGCTTGATGGAGAGGCTCTCGGGCGAGGTCGGGAGGAGGTCGAAGGAGAGGCGGCTGAAGCTTGTGCTGCAGATGCTGTCACTGCTCATCGAAGTTCTCTGCGTCGAATTCGCAGTCTCCAAGCTCAGCCCCGAATCACGACCACCACCACCGCTAACAAAACCACTCTCTAGCATGATCGAAGTACAACACAGAAATCGGTCATATGTAGAAAGAAGATTTGACGACGACGATGATGAAGAAGAAGAAGAAGAAAGAGTGATGAGTAGCAGAATCAGAGATTTGAATGCGTAGAGAGAGAAAGTGAGGAGAGAAAAAGAGAGAACGATTGTGTCTGGAGAAAGAGGAGGGGCTGGTTGTGTGGTATTTATGATCGAGGCGTACGGAGGAGGTAAAAAGAATTGGGTTTAAAACTGAGTGGGGTTGCGTTGGCACGTGAGAGGGGGTTTTGGCACGTCGGGAGGCTGGTTACTCGTTAGTTGTTGTTGGTTTTGTTTGCCTCTCTCCCTCTCTCTCTCTCTCTCCCCCTCTTGGGTTTGAGGATGATGACGAAGGGGGCATGGCACGTGTGGGGGGTAACTGTCACGTGGCAGGGGTTGCTTTGGAGGGCTGATTAAGCTACGAGAGAGGAATGGGTTTCGGGGTGAGGGTGGGGCTGCCTGGGCGTGTGGTTCAGATGTTGTATTGTGTTGTGTGCAAACTGTGAAAAACTGAAAAGCTTTTTTCTTCTGCATTTGTTTTCTTTATTTTTTTTCACTTTTTACTGACTGGGATGACAGCGGTCAACCCTATTTCTGTCTCACCGGTCACCAAGCACAAAGTATTGGAGGATCATTCTCATTCATGCTTTATTTCTTTGAATATTGTTGTTCTATTAAGATTAATCAAAGATATATGAGTATGCAAACCAACCTACGTGTTATTCTTATACTCCCACGGCCAAATGCTATGAGAGTAATAATGCTAAACATACAATTGCACTCTTACCGTCTCACTTGTGCATGAAGTGATGTGTATGTGAATATATTTGTACATGAAGCACTATTCAAATGGAAAAACACACCCACAGGCTTGTAGAATTGTAACATGTTTCTTCCTTTTTCATTTCTATACCAATGATTTGTCGCGAAATTGATGAGACATTTGAGTGGGAAAAGATGCCAATGCAAGTGTAATTTCCATCTGAAAAAAGTGGGGAAAGCGTAAAAGGGTGATTTTTTTTGATTGAGTTATGTTATTTGTACTCATTATACATATGATATCGTGTCGACTCACATTTCATCCATTATTAAATGAGGTGTGGATCTCATTTAAGTGAAATCCACATTAAATTTAATGATAAATGAAATATATATTGACACAATATTTCATACACAGTGAGTATAAATATCATTTTTCGTTTGGGGGTACGGATGGCTAATGTTTTGTGAATGATAATCGATTGACCCTTTGTCTGATCCGGTAAGACACTCTTTTGTAATTGTTTGGAATCTATCCATCCATGTAAAGAAGGTTGTAGTTATTCACTTATTTCATTTATCATTACTTTCTTTTTCTTTTACCATCTAATAAGAAAAATACACGTAGACTTGGAAAAAGCTTTTACATGGTATTAGACGTGACTCTGATGATTCTACCAAAAGAAGAAATGTCTCTGATGCGTAGGTCTCGTAGATCCACTGTGACTTGAGTCGTGAGTCATCATACTCCTAATAAAAGCAGCCCCCAGACTCAAGCTTATCAGGATTGACCCATGTTCTAAATTTAATTTAAGCAAATTAAAAAGTACACCTAATTAATATTTAATATAAAAGTCTTCTGATACACACGTCACATACTATTAAAAAAAACAATATAAAATGAACCCTGAAAAAAGGTGTTTTTAAGCTTCAATACATAGTTGTACATTAGAAATCACCCATTAGAACCTATTTCTGCCACCTGATTATAATCTCAAATAAAATAGTGCAAGTGCGGGCCTTCATTCCATCAACAATATAAGAATTTTTATCAACAGCACAAAAGTATAGAGAGATCAGGAGAATAAATGGGAAGACAGAAAACAAAAAAAGGAACAGGAATTGTAATAATTGGATGAACAACAACCACAATTGCGTGTGTGGAATCAAGATAGCCCTTGGCCGCCCAGAGAGCAAAGAGAGTCATATCAGAACGAAAAGAGGGGTGAATGACTATATGATGCCTGTAGATGCAGAGACATGGTGAGTGATCATGTTCAATCCGATATGCACATCTATAAGATTAGGAAAAATAAATTAAAAAAATGAAAATGCTTCCATTTGAGCAAAGTATTTTTATTTGGGTGTGACTTGTAAGTTCTCACACAGTGAGAGGAAAATGTGGGGGGTGTGTTTTGGACGCATGTAGTAACCAGAAAAAACATTGTCAACAACCGTAGGACCAGTTTGATGGTACGGCATAGGCCCCGACGTATGTAGTGACCTGACCTTTCAGAATTCAGAACTTTTAACCCCTTTGCAAGCCACTGGGCCTGCATGGGAATCTTGTTATATGCCACAGCCTTACCAATTCTCTCTCTCTTTATGTCAAGGCCCCCCCTCACATTCTAGGGGAACCAAAATTCTTAGCTTTCACACATTGCAATATATTATAATGTTATATTGGTACATTGATTCTAAATATTTTTCTAACCATATGCTTCATGATATATCATAATTAATGCCCATAAAAAATGCTAAGATAACTACCACCTAAAAATATTGTGGAAGATATATATATATTAGCTGTGCACCTGCAGATTTGTGTCTCGTTATTTTTTCTGTGCTGCAATATATATATATATATATATTCTTATAAAGGGATTATCATGTGCAGCTGCTTAGCATATTGTACTATGTTTCGTGTTGAAATGATTCATAATTTGTGTTGAGAATTGAGTTTAAAGGTTGATTTTGTACATCCACAGTGAAAGCAGCATCACACTTGCTTTGGAAATAAGAATACATTGATTTCCAAATGCGTAATCATTTTCTGCTTTGCACGACGCTCCACACGTTTGCACCCCCTTGAAACGAGTTTTGGCTGGGTAAAAACTGGAAGCAAACACGGCCTTATGTACGTAAGGCTCACCTCATTTTATGATGTTTTGTTCATTTTAATTCTCGCATTGAAAGTAACATAGTAAAAACTTACGAAAAAAAACTCGAAAACATTATTAAAAAAACACGTATGTGTAAGCCTCGCTCCTTAATTGTTAATAGCGGCAAATTGGTAATAATTGTCGTGCCTAAGAGTAAATATAGTTGGAAAGCACCTTTTTTCGATAAAGTTGTTTTAAGAATTTTTATTATTATAAATTGTTTTAAATTTAAAATAAATTAGTCTAAATACAATTTTTTTTACGGAAAAGAACTAAAATCTATTAATAAAAATGCCTAATAGAGCTTACAAATTGAAACAAATACATCAAATTCAAATTAAATAAGAAATAAATATTTTCCAACTCTCGACTAACAACCGATAAATGACTTTGTTCTTCATCCGAAGCCTATCAATATCTAAACAACTTTTATGTTGGAGACCATCACAACAAGTATTGTAGCTTGAAAAATATCACGTCTCTTTTCTATGTAGGTATGAATAACTAAATATTTATAAGACCATAAAAAGAAATAGCTAAAGGAAAAATCAAAACACTCATAAAAGGGGAAAATAAATCATGCATAAAGAGAAACAACAAAAACACCACAAAAAAGATAACAAAACAAAATACAAAATACAAAATACGAAAAGAGAAAAAAAAATGATGAAACTGCCACCATAGGATAAAGATAGTAGCCCCTCAATAGTACCCATACAAAGAGAATACCTAGCCTAGATATACATTAAGAGAATTATTATTAGCAAGAAAACCAATGGTAGCTGTACAAGTGCATACCATTTTTACAACAATATCATTTTTTTTCGGTAACACAACAATATCATTAATCAAATTCTTTTATTTATATAATTATTTAAATAATAGATATAAAAACTAACTATATCTATTAATACAACAACTTATTATTAAATGACAATAAAAGCATTCACATTTGACAATTTAAGAATTTTACCTGAGACAACACTATATATAAAAAAACTGTTCTTAGGTAGCTATATATCTCTTTCAAAATAGTAAAGAAAATGTTGAGGTTGAAATTATCCAAATCCAATTTCTACATGTTTCCATCACTATTTATTTTTCAAGTTATCAATGTCCATGTCGGCAAACCATTCACAGAGAATACGCGATTTGTGTGGAGTAAATAACCTATAACCCTCTGTTGATGAAAGCAACTATGGATAATTCTCAATTGCTTTCCCTGTGTGTTACAAGGTCGATAAGCATTCCATGGAAGACAATTTAGCAACACAAAATCTAAGGATCAAAGAATGAACTACGATTTTGTGGTCCTATATATATATATATATATATATATATATATTTCCTTTTTCTTTTCATGATGATAAGTACTAGCTAAGTCGAAAGGTTTGACATATTATTAAATTATTAAGTAAATTTAATTTATTTCGGGACTTCCCCGTTCCGTTCCTTTTCCCTTTTTGCTTTAATTTGTAGTTTGCAATCATTTGTTGGCACAATGCGATCATAAAAAGTATCAATAAGCTAACTATATATGTACATACATATACACCATTGGTGAGGCTGTGTGCTAGCTGAATGTGGTTCATGGAGTGTGTTAGACAAATGCTGAAAAGAAAAAGTTGTGTAATAATTTTGTGGTCCTATTTTTTTTTCCCTTTATTCTTTTTTGGGATGACGATAAATGATAAGCAACAAATAATTATAAGAAGTACCCCGGAATTGTCTTAGGTTCCATTATCTCGTAGTTGGCCCGTGTACCAACGTAGAAGATATATATTACTAACCTAATGATTTTTGGTTTATCAATATGTTCATAATTAGTTTATTTCAGTGAGAAGTACAATTAATTAAGCATTTTATTAGCTACAAACAAGTTCCCTAATTAGGCGATTATAATTAGCACAGATAAATATATTGAGATGAAAAAAAAATAGAAAACACGGAGATCAAAATTGAAATGTTAATAATTAGGGCATGATCTGTTAATTACAAGCAAAAGGGCGATGTTCTGGCTTCGCAATGCGTCTAATCAATTATTAGAATTAAACCAAGAATACAATTCGTTTCAATCATGAATTAACTAAACTTACATAGTTTTAGAACGAAGATATATTGTATCGTCAAGTAACTATTCTTAATTTATTAGTTCTTATTAATTGAATGATATGAGTTGATTCTAGTGACATTATATTGATGCAAGTTAAGTTGTTTGGAGTACAAACAAATGACAATTAAGCTGCTGCCCATTAAATATCTCTTTCCATTTAGTTATGGAAAGCAACGGAGGCAACAGAAAGTGGACAGATTAGATTGATACTAAATATCCACATGGCCAAAGCAAAACAGTGCATGCATGGCATGTTATGGTGATTGGAAGCAACAGCGTGGGATGAACAAGAGTTGTGTAGAGAGGGGAGTAGGGCCACCCTCCACTTGATGGGGAAATTGATTTGGGCCCCAATGGAAAAGAACAATTCTCTAAAGAGCCTACATGATTTTTGAATTATTTGACACACACCCTCATCCTTTTGTTGGAAGTAGATTGAGAAGAAATTGATGCAAAGGGACCCATGATTGTTTAGGGGTGGGGATTGGTGTTTTGGGAAAGACCAGCAGAAAGTGCATCAAGTGGAATTGTTGGTGCCATGGGGCCATCGCGGTTTTGTTATAAAGGGGAACCCAAACACTCACAAATTCATGAGTCTTGTTTGCTTGTGAGGTCCATGACAAATATTTGAACCAACATGCATTTCGCAAGCAAACCAAACTTTCACTATTTACTCACGTGACCAGACCAGAGACACCCATGCATAAGCACAATGAATCAGTTCTTGCTTTTGTTGCGTGTTAAAAAATATTAATTAATTAATAACAACATAGAAGAATATAATTAAGCTTTTATATATATATATATTCAAAATACTATTTGAGATGATTTTCTATGATCACAAAGAGTTACTTAATGATAATTAATCTTTTGGATGTGTTTGGATTAATTATTAGTGGAGGATTGCTTTTGAGAAAACTTAATTTCGAAAAATAGTAAAATGTTAATTACGAAGAACAAGATTTATGTTGGAATTGTCTGGTTAATAACAATTGTAAGAATATACTGTAATATAATAGGGGTTTCATAATGTAAACCAAAAAATTGATTTAATGCCAAAGAGAAGGTTCCATAAATGTTTTGCAAGGCAAACTAGTAGCTCATATGGGAAAAATGCCTAACAGTGTGAGTAGGAGGAACCAATAATTGAATTGGGTGATGATTCTAAGTCCTAACCATACTATGTGGAGAGTAGACAAGATGATCAGCTCACTGACAAGATGGTATCCACTAGTAGATATCATTTAGCAAAACAACAGATTACACATCAACAAATAAGGCTCAGAATTCTAAACCATAGATTTCCACGAGTTAAGGGGCACTAATGACAACAATAATGAGTGGCTCCGAATTCTAATTCCACTTAAAAGAGATTTGTGGGCCAAATTTTAACTCACCTGTTGTCTTTTACTTGTTCCAGAGTTTGTCATTTTCTCAAGCAAATTAAAACTCTTAGGTTACGTTGTATATCACTTACCTCATCTATTCAGTTTTGCACAATAATTGAAGACTTGTATTAACCTCAGACCTTAAATACTGAATGAGGTTACCAGTACTAGGGTATCTGCAGGCATGGAATGCATGGGCAGCCCACTTACTCTGATTTTACTAAGATCCTCACGACAACTTAAACCCATATTTATTTATGTGCTGCTATACATCTAAATAGTATACATATTTTACATCATCATCAATTCACTTTTTGTGTCCCTTATGCCACATAGCAATATTCTATGCTTAATTAATACAATCTCAACATATAACTAGACAGATTGGTAAAAAGCCGTTAATATTATAATTAATTAACCTCACCTAAGTTGCAAACTTGAACCATTAATATACAATTAAAAGTGGGAATTGGCCATGTTTTGAGAATTAGTTAACACTACTGTCATTTTTGTGTGGCAAAGAAATAGAACTGGCCTTCCAATTGGCTCCTTGAAACTTTAACTCATGCATCTCCATTAACTTCTTTTTGACCAATGCCAAATAAAGTACTGTACGTATTTGCAATAATTGAATCAACTAATTTCAGAATCATGCAGTTCTCTTCACCTTTTCATCGTACTCTTGGGGGAGTAGTAACCGTCTCCTTGACATTAACAGGATTCAGTAAAGAATATGTTATCTTCCTTTTCCTGAATTTTTTTTCTTCTTGTCAAGAAGTTGCATTCGTAAAATACCAATATGCCTGCTACTTGTTGAGTATTATTTACTTGTAAAGTTCAAGTCAAAGATTTATCCGGAGATCTGGGGATGAAAAATATATATATATTGTATTATATTATTCAGTCCTCAAGTTATCTATCTACTTCGATAAAAGAAAACAAAAGGGAAATTCACAGAGCTTTCAGACACATTGATGCATGGACTCCAGTGCACTATGAAATTTCAAGAAGATCTCATATTTGAGTGCACTAAAAAGTTGCAATCTACTCTAGATTCGAATCCTAGGATTTGATAAGTAATTTTCTTTCTTTTTAATTGTTTTTCTGGAAAATGAAAAAGTGAATTTTCCTTTGGGACGACGATATCGGTATTTTTTTGTATTCAACAGTTTAATTTAATTATTAATTTTATAGATTTGAATAACTTCAGTTAGTAAGATACTTAACTAATTTTCAATCATAAATAATTAAAAGGTATTAATATCTTCGAATTTCAAAGAGGTAATATATGATGATGAAAAGATTTACAAGAAAAGATTATTCTACTTTAAGATTAACAAGTGACAAACAAAAGCTTATAATAATACTTATATACAATATATTTAATGTAACATGACTTGCAAAAATCCTATCAATCACAATATGTGTTACACTTGGTAACTTATTAAATTTCTTAAACATTTATTCAAGAATTTGATTCCCAACAATATGTATGGAGAGAATTTCATGGTTACAGACAAGATACACATATGTGCTTTTGATGATAGTGGATACCCAAATTCACCTAAATGAAATCGTACCAAAATTAAGTCAATCCCAATATTACATCCCCTACGAATTACTTGTCATTGGTAAATTATCCAATCTCAGCGACAGCGTATGATGTTCCCCTTTGTAATAGACGAAGCATTTAATTAAGTCAAAATGCATCCAAATTTGAACGCGTATTCGTACATAGTAGCTTATATTTTAAAGATTTAATATATTCAGCTACGTATGGCCTATGTCTCCTCCTCCCCGTTCTAAACATATCCTCATGAGTTTGAACATCAAAGTTCCAATAAACAAACTATTGAAGTGATCCCTTAATAACTACAACTATCTTCGCACAGAATTTCCTCGTTTCATTGACAAATGAAAAAAAAAGGACCCCAGCAATATAAATTAAGAGAATATTGGGGTTATAACAAAGAGTTATATATATATATAGATAATTAGTGCAAGAATCAAAGGGCAATTGGAAGGAAGCATAATTTATGAGAGAGATAGAAAACAACCACCAATATTCCCGCTGCATTGATAGGCCGACAAACGGACAAAGTGTGTCACATAGATAGCAACTCATCCTTTCTGTAAAATTAGTATTTGGCCCGTGCAATTGATCACACGGATAGTAATATTTCTTTATTTTAATAAAAATTAATCTGCTATAGATTAATTTATTAACCGATATCACGCATAAATATGAAACCGTTTTAACTGTCTCATTGGCCCAGAATAAAACATCAAACTGCTCAATTACTGATATCTAGTGAACACAGAAATTTCAAAAGAAAAAGAAACCCATATATGTCAGCGTTGTAGCCACATATATTCCACTAAAAGGAAAATGACGATGGAATTTGTGATCCATTTAAGTGCAGCGTTAAACATGATTAAAGCATGATGGAGGATAGTATCGTTGAGAATTGGCATGCATGCCATATACAGCTCCCAATATTATTTGAATTTTATTTTTGTTATACTTTGTGTATAAAAGTATGTTACATAAATATCCAACTATGGAAGCCACTAGGATTTATTGGTTCAGTAATGAAAGGTTTGAATAGTATGTATAAAGTCGTAGATTCAAATTTCAATGTAAACAATATAATTTTCAAAGTAGTAAAAATAGTCCAATTATAAATTGTCACAATAAAAAAAAGTGTTTGGCTTTTATATTTATCAATTCAAAAGTCTCAATATAAGATCATATAATTGAATAATATAATATAAATTTCTTTTATATTGATATTGTGTTATATTATGAAAATTAATTTCATATTATTCTGTTATAGGTAGGGAATTGTCAAATGGTAAAAAGACGAATTTAAAGCACATTTTGTTGCAAAATATTCTATTATTAAATCTTGGTAATGATTAATTTCAAGAAGGGAGGCCACAGAAGACCAAGAACAGTCTAATTACCCCATTCAGATAGTCAATTACATTTAAGTAACAAGCCAATAAATATTGACATGACTAGTAGGGTGAGCAGCATTGACCACAAAACTGGATTTCGAAAAACTTGCATATGGTATTCCTTGACTTTGGAGTGGAATATAACCTCCTTTTTCCTAATATGATAGAATTAATATGAATATGTATATGAGTTAGATAAGTTACATTACTGGTGTTGTTTTAAACATGTTACACCATTTAATAATTGTTTATAAAATAACTTTTTGTCGATTTTTAATTTTGTATTCCATAATAATATCAAACCTACCCCAGATCACGAAGCCTAGAAAAAAATAACAGTAAAATCCCAGAAGCAAAGAATATCAAAATCCCACCTGCAATACAAAGTTCACAATGAAGGTGATCTGTACACGTAAACAGAAAGGGACTTTTGCACAATAATAATCAGACTTCATTCTCATTCCTAGTCATTTCTCAAGATGGAAGAAAGAGTCGTGAAAGGGGAAAGAAAAAAAGGTATAGAGAGGAGAATAAAGAAGAAATGAGTGGGAATGATGAAGTCATATAAAAAACAAGAAACAAAAATGGATAAAGCAGCTCATGGAATAGAAGAGAAACTAGTGAATTACCCAGGCTAAGTGCATGGAAAAAAGCAAGAAAGTGAGAAGATATAGTTGATTGTAAGAGACAAATTCCAATTTTATTTTATTTCAAATAGAATCCCTAAGGAAGGAAACAGGCCGAAGAACGGATTAGCTCTTGGATTTTACTGCCATGTTTGATTGGAGGGGATGATCTTTGATAGAATAGAATTAATGACAGTCGAAGTAGAATGCTTATTTATAACTGATAAGTCCCAAGCGATTCCGATTTTTATTTAGAGTATATTTGCAGGTTTGATTTTAAAGGAAAAGAGAAGGAAGATAAGAAGTTTATAATGTCAGATTTTAAAATTTTATTCTTTAAATTCTTTCTTTTCTTCTTCTTTTCTTTCAAAAATTAAACTCACGGATAAAGTCTTAGAAAACTCTCTTCCATAGATCATGCTTACTTACCACCAAATAAAAAGATTCCAATCTTTCGAGATAAAAGCGAAGTCCGATACAGGGAAAAAAAAAAAGATTGGTCCAATGAAATAAATTGGCGAGTCAACTTAGAAATCAAGAAATGAATACTTTATGAAAGGAAGTCGAGGATTGGAAAGGGATAAATATAATTTGTCACGCAAATCTTCAAGGTCTATCTTCTTTGTTGCCTTTTATTTATTAAGTTGGTCCCCAAGTTGCTGTTGCAAATATATGAATGAACGACACCAAGTGCGTGGTCTCTGGATCCAACATGTTTGAGTCAGGATTGGACCTCTAGCTTCTCCCCAAATTGGAAAGTGACCGGACGGGACAGAAAGCAAAGGGACTGCGCCCAAAAGAAGAGAAGAGCTTGAAAAGTGAACACACCACTCAATGAGGTGAGCCATCAGCTTGTCGATGAAAACAGAAAAAATAAATAAAGATGAGCAAAATATCCCCTCAACGGGAAAGGCAACGAGCCTCGAAAATATCCATCCTTAGGATAGATTTGAGTTTAACTTCTCAAAAGGAAAGGAAGGGGGAAAAGAGGAGGAAAGAATTTATAGACTAAATTTTTCGTTTCCTAATAAAATTTAACCTCATAAATAAACCTTTAATGTTCAACATCCCCATAAATTCAGTGTCGAAAATTTATCACATGCTATCAACTTAGCCCTTGAAAAATAAACATAAAACCAATTTAATCCCTAAAAGGATTTGACATCAACTTAACCCCAACAAAACACACATCAAATCAATTTAATTTTTGAAAAATTGAAATTAATATAATTCTTAAAAGATAAATATGACATTATTTTGGGTCCTGAAAACACAGACATCTATTTGATCTCTCCCTCTCTATATATTAATGAAGCTTCTTTGATGTTACACGTGTCATTAAAAAACTAAGGTGTTTAAAATACCGTCTGTCAAGCACCTTTTGGCGGCGGAGTTAGCACAAAAACATTACGGAGGATTTTTTTTTTTTTTTTGTCTTTAATAAAACGTGTACAACAAATTTTTCGATAATTAAACGTTTTTAAAGAAATAGTTATTTAGTGTTTTCTCCAAAATTAAATTTGTAATTGTTTGGTTGTTAATGTTGATGCGCAATTTTGAAAGAAGCTATGGGATCCACTCTACTGGAAGTTTGTAGCATAGAATTGGTAAAAATAACTATCAAACAAAAGTATCTAGGGACCTGAAGGAACATTTTAAACAAAAAGTTTTGGCAATCAAAATTACAGTACTACATGATAAAAAAAATTGAAAAAAAGTTAATTTCTTGACCAAGAAACATGCAAAATAGGACTTACTTCCTTCTTCTTTTTTTCCCAGGAGAATCATGGCTCAATTGTAGAGCTACCTTGCAAATATAGAGTTAGCACGAGCTTGGATAAAATGAAAAATCTGTTGGTAGGACCGTGGCTCCTGTTATCCAACCCTACATATCAACTTGATCAAAGTCAATTGATCTGTCCTCGAATGCGTAGTCTGGTTGATGAAGCCTGTTCCTGGCAATTCTGCTCATCATAGCAAGACCTACAAAAATATATGTATGAAATTATATAATATTATATAGTCATCTCCAACCACACTCAAAATCCTAAGATTCTTTGTCTTGAAAATTTTAAGACAATATCTTTGAAATGCTAGCCTGTAATCCCACAGCGCAATTTTGCATAATTATCCAATGTAAGTGACATTCAAGAATACACTGGAGTTATGTACTGATTTTGGGTATTTTAATGTGGCATTGAAATTTATGCTTTCTTCAGAAACTCATGTTGCATAGGGATGTATATCATTGTTATTACTCCTCCATTGCACATGACGGCAATGTAAAACATGGAACAAAACTATACCTTCAATCATCTTGTAGAGTGATGACCACCAGCTATCCGGGGACATTTGATGTCGCTCTAAAGATTCCTCGATTTCTTTATCATGCTTCCTTTCCAGAACCCCTTGCAAAGTTATCACAGCATCTTTTGTTTTCTTCAGAATACTGTTCTCTCCTTCTACTTCCAATCTTTGCAGGTCGTTATGTGACGAGGTGAGACTAACAGCAAGAGCGAATTGGGCCGCAGCAGCCCAGCGAGATGAAGCCAACCATTTTCTCTGGCCATCTAGATGCTTGTTCTCTTCTCTTTCTGACTTGTCCCCACCAAGTGCTAAGTTGCGTAAGTATTGGGCGTTTGCAGCTCCTGTACTTTGCACCATCCTAGAGAAAGCACTGCCTTCATTTGATAGCAGCTCCTCAGGGGTATCATATTCAAGAACCTTTAAACATAAAAAGCTAGTAGCATCAATATACAGTCGAATCAAAACCAGCATTCATCAATTCACATTGGTGCAAAAATGGACACATGCCATATTAAATAACTTCCTATAATGTGATTATCATAGATCCAGATATTGTATCACAAGGTTCTAACTAATGTACAGTAGAAAGAACTACTTAATGTTGTATCATCAATATAACTGACATTGATGCCAAAGGACTTTTAACTATGCTATAAGTGTTAAATAATGAGTGCTTGTCTTGTACCCAAATATATTGGGGTGCTTACCTTGCCACCATCAAGTAAGAGAATCCGATCACAGTCAATAATGGTGTTAAGACGATGAGCAATAATGAGCATCGTACAGGATTTAAATTCCTCTCGAATTGTTTTCTGTATGAGTGCATCAGTTCTAACATCAACTGCTGCAGTTGCCTCGTCAAGCACTAATATCTTCGATCTACGCAACAATGCCCGGGCAAGACTCAACAGCTGCCTCTGTCCAACACTGAAGTTCTCCCCTGCTTCAGATACCTTGACAAAGCACATTTTCATTAATAAATATTGGTTTCAACAATGTTTATCTCTGAAATAAATACAGAAGGGGGACAAATTCAATAATTAATAATCAAATCCAATTACACGGCATCTACAAAAAGGTGTAAATAATGGCATCATTTTAATCAGTAACACAGCCATATCTCTAGCAAGTTAAGATTAATATTGACCTCAGCATCAAGCCCCAAAGAATTCCTCCGAATCACATCCTTCAAATGTGCCCTCTCTAGAGCCTCCCAGAGGTCAGCATCATTGTGTTCATCAAAGGGGTCAAGATTAAATCTCACCGTTCCTATAAAAATGTAAATTGTGCTTAATAAAATTACAATGAAATCAGAATTTAAAAGGTTCATGTTTCACAATTCAAAATTCAATAATGGTACAACAGAATAAAGCTTAGCTGCATGTAACAATATAGTCTATAAACAACATAAATACAACAACTATCCACTTAAGCTTTAAGGAATATTGGCTTTTAGATTTTGCATTATAGACTTTTCAATTCAGTTAAGTAGCTCACCAAACAATAAGTGTTGCAGTTTCCAGTGGCATCAAAATTCTGAATGAAATTCCATATTACCATATTTATCCTTATCATAATTTGTTTCTTATTGGATTCTATAAAAATCAAATGATCAATAACCTTCAATATATGGCTCTATCACGGCTATGCAATTCTTTCCCCCTCCCCCCAAACCCTCTCTCTGCTTGTGGCCCAAAAACACAACTCCCAGCCCAAAAATCTTGAAGACGTACAGTCAAATTGTACCAGAAGTAAAAAGAAATATAAAGACTTCATCCTTTGGACACCATTGTTTGATGTACTTTTCCTTCTGGTCATTTGATAACTTCAGAATAAAAGCCAGGAATTGGTATTACCTTAGTTGCCAATCATATGCTAAAATACAATGGAAAAAAGAATTATACCAAAAATACCTGAAAAGAGAACAGGAGACTGTGGTATAATGCCAAGTACTTTACGTAAATCAGCAAGCCCAAACTTTCCAATATCACAATCATCAATTAATATTCTTCCTCTTTCCAATTCCACAATCCGAAATAAAGCATTAAGCATGCTAGATTTTCCTGCTCCTGTCCTCCCTACAATGCCGACCTTATCGCTTGGATAAATATTGAAATTCAATCCATGCAGCACTGGAGGAAGTTCAGGCCTGTACCGAAGTACAACATCTTCAAATCTGATTGATCCGGATGAAGGCCACCCTGGAGGAGGGCGATTATCCTCAATGATAGATGGAGCCTCCGAAGGCAAATCTATATACGTACCAACCCGCTCAACAGCATTCAAACTATTCTCAGCCAAGCTCGCAAGCCTGAGCACACCAGTAAGCAAACTGGTAATATTCAAAGCATAACTAAGTAGCAAACCCATAGTGGATGCAAATGCCTCCTGATTCTCTGCCCTCCCATTCTGCATTACAGCAAAGGTTGCAGTAAACCATATCATGAGGCCTCCCACAGTTTCCAATCGGATTGCAAGCCATCGATTTCCACTCATGTTCACAAGAGTGTATCGTATATTGTTGTCCATGGATTTCCCATTTATCTCAGCCATCCGGTCATAAGCTTTGTAGGCCCGAATTGTTGATAAACCATTAAGTGCTTCTCCAAATTGTGCATAAACAGGAGATCTGCTAATTGAGTCTAAGCGCTTTACTTCACGGGCTGTGCTCTAAAATGAATAAGATAATGCTCACATAAGTTACTGAACATTTAACATCAAAGACAGAATAATGATTTGCATTACAGTATTAATGAGAAAACCGAGAAAAAATAATTATCGGTAGATATACTTCATCCTGAAGTAGTTAACAGCCCTAAAATAATCTGTATATGTGTTTGTGCATGCATGTATGTGTGTATGTATATATATTTCCTATATATTTATCAGTGAGGAAAGATGAAAATTTAAGAAGTGCATAATGATTGTATCCATGAGTTAGCAATAATAATGATTCGATAAGGCACACATGCTGGTTTATACCATAAAAAACAATTAGACCAAATCGCTTCATATGTATTGATTTTAAGTGCAAAATTACTTAAACTTAGATGCTTGTATTAGACCAAATTGCTTCATAGTTATTGACAGCGAATGCTAAATTTTAACCTAATTGTCAATATGGACCTTTTCTCGATAAATAGCTTTGCTTCACCAGAACACTAGCATATAAGTTTAAGTAATTCTGCACTTAAAATCAAAACATTCTATAAGTTAAAGCTGGATACTGTTTAGGTTTTGGGTTAAAAAATAAATGGAAGCCTGTAAAAGCAAGAATACAATGTTAATACCTGATAGTATAGATATGCTCCATAAAACAGTAACAGCAATGGCATTATTGCCCACAAGGACATTGTGCTAACAATTCCTATCAGGACGAAAGTTGAAAGGAGCTGGGACACTTGACCCAGAAACATATTGACAAATGGGGCAACATTACGATCAATGTCACCAAGATCCTTTGCAAACCTGTTGATTATTCTTCCAAGCGGATTTGTATGGAAAAAAACCATAGGAGCTCGTAATATGGAGTGAAGCATGGCTTCATGCAACCTTCTGGCAGCATATAGACTTGTTATGATTAACCAGTAAGAATTTGTTAAAGTCACCATAACCTGAAAGGCAACATGATGAAGACAACTCCAACTTAATATCTTCCATGAATAAAATTCAATAGAAATGCAGACAATAACAGTAATCTGAACTCTCACAAAAGATGAAAAGCAGAGAGCAAAAATGTGACCGAGAAAATTGACAGAATTTTAGGCAAAATGATTGACTATGACACATGACTCTAGTTGCCATTTTGTAAGAGAACTATACCTGACCAAATGATAAAGCTGCATATATCAGATTATAGAATGTAGGATTATAACCCACTGAAGCACTCTGATCAGTCCAATGGCTCAACCATGTGCTACTCGAAATTCGTAACACTTCTGTTAAGACATAGCATGCAAAGAGAACTAGAACCACCCAAAGGCCTCCTAATGCATTCTTGTACCTAGAAGGACCCAAGACAATAAGATTTGAGATAACATTATCGAAAAAAGGCAAGTGGGAAAGGAAAGACCAAGAGAAACAGGATCACATAAAATTCACACAACATTTCACTTTCTAACAGGATCACCAAAGTTCCACAATATTATTGTGTGTGCATGTCTATATATATAAACACATTTGTGAAAGTGTGAGGGAATCAAGAGATGATGTCTAGTGGTTATTACAGCAAATGGTTGCCAACCACTATATTCCAATCAATATTAAACTAATTATGCTAATTTTGTTACCTTGTTAAGACTTTCAAACTGACAACACCTGTTTCCCGTTCTTCCTGTTTGATGAGGACAGATTTTCCTTCTTTTGGTTTACTTTCACTCTTTGCAGAATCGTTAAGTTCTCCATTGGCCACTGGTTTTGCAGAGGATTTCTGATCAGTGGTTTCTGTATCTACCTTTTCCTCTTCATACTCCTCCATCTTTCCTGCATTTTCCATAAGCTTTTGGAACAACGGCCCCTGGTTAGAGAGCTCCTCAAATGTTCCCTCCTCTTTCACTGTACCTTCATGGATCAAAATGATTCTATCAACCTGTGAAAGGAAATGCAGCTGATTTGTAACAAGAACTCGAGTCTTCCCTCTAAGTTCTCCCTTGATGCATTTATCAAAAACCTGAGATGACATGGTGGAGCACATTAGAAAATGTTAAAATAATAAACAGAACATGGTTAACATTTGGCAATAGTCAAAACCGAGGGGATTAATTGCATCTTGTACTCAGCACCTATCAGAAAACTAAGCATCAAGCTTACCTGTCTAGCGACATGTGCATCTAGAGCACTTAGGGGGTCATCAAAGATGTACACATCAGAATTGGAGTAGACAGCTCTAGCCATAGATACTCTTTGCTTTTGGCCACCGCTGATGTTCACACCTCTTTCACCAATCTCAGTGAGATCACCACCCTAGTCATTAAGCATGTGAGATAAAAGATGGAAACAAATGTCACCAGTGTATAAATTAAATGGCACATGCATGCACTTATCCACTTAAATGCTAACTAGCACTCACAGGCAGTAACTCAAGGTCATGCCGTAGTTCAGTCACATCTATTGCCCTTTCATATCTCCTTGGGTCCAAGGCAGAACCAAATAAAACGTTTTCCCGTACCTGTAGATATAAAGTTTATAAGCCACCTCACCATATTGGAAATAACGTGATAATATCATAATGATGCGCCACAGGACCTCAACTTCCTTATCAAAACCATAAAATCAATTCATAACACAAGAAACTGACCCAAGGTAGAAGGATACACCCAAAGTTAACCAAGAATTTCAAACAAATTTTTCCGTATGTATTACAAAAAGGGAAAAAGATGTTTAATCAATACATTCTCAAAAGAGGGGTCTCTCACATCACCTTGCTGGACTTTAGGATGTATGAAATGATAAATCTGTAGAAAAATCTCTCCAAATGTCTCCTCTCAACCACTTAAAAAAAAAAAAAGGATCTCCTGTGTGTGTGCGCGTGTATATTTTTTGGTATGCAATGCATGACAGATATTTCTAAATAAAAAGGTTATTGTGGGGAGTACGGCAAAAAGGAAAGTTATAGTGATTGTGAGAGTGGTGACTTGTAATGCATTGAAAGTAAAGGTTATATGGGTCACTGATTAGTGTATCAGTACAAACAAATAGTTTATATTTAGTTGTAAAAAGTTATGAACTGTTTTAAATGTTAGTCACTATACAGGAAGAATGTTATCGTTAACTTACAGTTGCATTAAAAATCCACGAAATTTGGGGTACATAAGCAACTGCCCCCCTCAAAACAACAGTTGTATCTGCAACTGGAGGGAGTTCTCCAAGCATTGCAGATACAAGTGATGTCTTCCCTTCTCCTGTACTTCCAACAACAGCAACTAGGCTACCAACAGGTATATCCAAGTTTATGTTTGCCAATGTGGGCCTCTCTGCCTGAAGAAAGAAAATTAAATTATCAAGCTTCTGTTCCCAGAAAATACAAAACCAAATACCTTTGCACCATCATAAGATGCTTCTGGGAAGATATAAGACTAGTACAACATACAACAGTAACATAAAATTAATTTTAATTCTGCCACAGCAAGATAAAAAGATAGCAGAAAGAAAAAGGGTACTAGTGAACAGATGCCCTTTGTGCAACTTATCCATGCATAATAATGAAATATGTAAGGACAGGATGACAAAAAGACCATGGACCTTTGCATCCCAAGAAAAGTATCCATTCTTGATTGAGACGGCTGGTAATCCAGGCTCAAGTGGTGGATTTGGTAGAAGCATTCTCTCTTCTGCTAAGAGCAACTCTTCCAGACGCTTCAAGGATACATTTGCATTAACCACCTATAAAACATAACGAAGAATTAGGCCTACAAGAACTCCATTTGATCTAAGCTGGCGCAACATTAATTCCATTTACACATTTATGAATACAGAAATAATACTAAACAAGTACTGTTCCCCTCTTTTTGACCATCATAAACTAGACAAATTAAACTCTCGTCTGTCATTTATGGAAGAAACAACAACTACAAAGCCTTTCCATTAGTACTTACAGAAGAACCAAAAATATTTAGAGGGAGGGGGGAGGAGAGAGAGAACAAGAGCGGAGGATAACACATCCTGCTGCCAAATCAAAGAAACAAAAGAAAAGTGCGAAGGAGAATAACCTGAGTTATAATATTAGGAAGCATGAAGAGAGGAAATCGAAGCACAGCAAACAGAGAAAGTGATGTGAAAGCTCTCGCAGGTGTCAAATTCCCTCCAAGCAAGGTGAACACTCCAAAAGAAATCACGGTTACAAAAACTGGAATGCTGTTGAGTATGAATCCATTGCACTGCCAAAAAGGGAAAAAATAGAATATAGGTCTGGAGTCAGGAAGCAATACAAGAGAGAGAGAGAGAGAGAAGCACCTACTGGTTTTCATGATCAACAGTTACATTTTTAATGCTAAACACTTGTGACTTATATTCTAAAAAAATGCAACTGTAGACAACTATCATACATCCCATGTGTAACTTTATTTCTCGGTCATGCTAATTGATTGATGTCATCAAATACATGATTTAACAGCCAGTCAAGTTCAGCTTCAGTGTAGAAGTTTAGAAGGAGTTCCCTCCTGTGCTTTTATCTATCATATCTCTGTCAATTCAATGTTGCAATTCCTTACAATTTCAAGTCACTTTCAATATTGTGATGGATCCTCACCCAAACAGTTATCTAGAATTTTAGATCTTCTCTATTTATCAAACATTATTTATGTTTCTCGTTCACATTATCAAGCGTTCTTTATTCTGTCTCATTCATAAAATATTTTGGGGGACAAGAAGCAGGCCATTATCGCAGTTGGTCCAACCTAGGGTTTTTTTGTTTTGAATTTTGAGATAGAAGATGAAAGCTTTAGAGAAAGAAATTTGAGGAGAGAATATAACTTCAAATCAAATGGTGACCATATTCATGTAGCAGATGTCTAGTTTCTGATAATATTTAGATAGGTCCACAGAAGTGCAACCTGAGGTCAGTTGAATTCTGTTCAGCATATTATGGTCATTTGCAGGGGACTTAAACTAGAATTAGTAGTTGCATAAGTACTTGATCAAAATTAGTAGTATAAAATAGATGCATTAGGCTATAAATTTTGCCCATCTTTTTGCTATCAATGTCTTAATGCATTGTAAGCAACCATTCTGTCTCACTTATTTTCATTGTCTCAACCTGAAACATCAACAAATTCTAGTGGATGCACATGCACGCAATAAATGAGTAGGAAGCACAGAAATAAATTGTAAACAAAAAATGATTGGAACAAGAATATCAAGAGTTTCTTTATGCCATACCGCTCCAAGTAATGATGCTTTACGAAACCATGATAATTCATCATTTCGGACACTCTCTACTTTAGACTGGAAACTACTCTCCCATGCATAACATCTAAGCCATGCCAGCATAACCAACAACAGAACAGTTAGAACTTAACATTTAACCAAAGTAAAAATAATATAATTATAAAACATATAGTTAAAAAGACATACTTTACAGTGTCCATAGCAGCTAAAATTTCATTCATGAGACCAATTCTCTTGTCTGTACGTTGCAATCCTTCCTTAGACAACTTCTGCATTCTGCTGATGATAAATGTCTGATTCCGCAAAATGCAACATTTAGTTCAGAGAACCTCATCAAATTAATTCATCTTTTCAATAAGCTTTCATGATGATGCCAAAAAAAAGTCTGAGACCAAGGATATCAAGCCACAGACATGGTTGCTAATCTTGTTTATTAGCTTGTGAATGACATTCATTTGATGATTTTAAATCAGTAAAGTTACTTTCAGAACAACTCACCACCTTAATGGGAAGAGACTAGAGAATAAAAGGTGTGGAGAGAAGGAAAGAAATTTACTGCAATGAGTGTACTTAAACTAATAAATTCAGTGCAGTGCAAATGTAGAACAAATTATAGTAAGCAGGTAAACTACTTTACGTCTTTACCTGTAATGGAAACATAAGAACTAGCATCATAGCACCCAGAAGAGAAGCAACACCTAGTTGTTGATAAAGAAGAACCATAGCAATGGTAATACGAAATGGAGCTGACCACAAGGAGTGAAGTGACTGGCATATTTGCTGTTTAAGGGAAAAACAATCCAGACATTAATTGCAAGACAGCAGTGTTAAAGCATCAAACATACTATTTAGAAAAATTTATAACACAAGAATTTCAATAATGCACACCCCCTGGCATTGTATGAAAGCTTGGCTCACCTAGTAATCTTTAGTTTGACCCATGCAACGCATAATTCAAAATTTCAGTTTAAAATATAGTGTTTAGTTTAACGTAGTTCATGCTTATGGTTCAAACCCAGCAACTTTTATTAGAGAGGGCATGTTTCTATTATCAAATCCAGTATAGGCCCCTAATTAATAACTTTCAAGTCAAGTGGCTCTATGACACCTTTTAGCAGCAACTACTTGAATAAACAGCAAACAATAGAGAAACATGCCTGAAGTGCCTCGGAATCAGTTGTCATCAGGTTGGTTATTTTGCCAGATGCAAATTGCTTTCGGGCTTCATGAGTAAGCCTTAGAGACTTGCGAAATACAGCAGCCACCTACAAGGAAGCAAAATAAAAGGGGAGAAAAAATTGGAACACCATACTCAGCATGTTGAGCAGTGTTGGATTCAAAAAATTTAAGTAATTGGGGAAAAAATAATTATACAAATAATAGTAAGTTTCACATAACTTTTATTTTCATATGGGGTCAAATTTAATAGAACAATAGGGGCAAAATATATCTATACATATATACTCCTAAAATGTTTTTCAAATTTTGGTGGGGACACAAGCCCCCAACCATTTGTTAAAAGATCTGTCCCTGATGTTGAGTGGTACTGAGTGACCACCAATTCTATGTATAACAATTGTAGTGTCTCGTTTCAGCATAAAAGACTTTCTGCTAAAACTTAAAATCCTAATGGGATTTCACTTATGAAATCATTGTTCGCAACTTCCCGTATGACATAAGCTTTTAGGTCAAGTAGTTCTTTGACAATCTACTATGTGGGAATTAAAGATGTGAACCAATACATGTAAACAAACAAAAATATTACCAGAGTTGATCTTAGCCGGAATCCAACACGCATGACATTCTGAAAATATTGAGCTTCACATAACACCCCAAAGACCTACCAAACAGAAATTCAGAGTGGATCTTAATTAGTCAAATCTTCATATGTTCTGAACTGTTTGCTTGTAATTACATCAATATACCACTACGATTGGCCCTAATTTACTCAAAACCAAAAATATCTTCAATGTTCATCATCCCATGTTAACATGCAGAAGCAATTACTACAAGGATATGAGAATTGCATTCAAATCCTAGAATATGAAGGACACAGTATTATCATAAACCACATAAAATTAAGAATCCCACATCAGAACTTCTGGCTTCCCTATGCATTCAATCCAATCCATATATTAGCTATCTAGAATTTAATCAGATTTTGTATCGTACCACTCCGACAAATATTGAGAAGGCATAAATGTAGCCAATCCAGGCTGGATCACCATTTTGCATAGACTGCAAAAAATTAGGACAATCAAGTGATGAGAAAATTGTTAGAACAAAATAATAATAAGGTATTTGTCAGAGAATAGCAAGTCCAGTCTGTGTAATTCCCATCGGACTGGTCTTCTCAGTGTATTAAACGTGTACTAGTGGTAGTTAATCAGTGAGTATCAAGTAAAAGAGTAACTAACCTCTAGCAGCTGATTCAATATAAGCGGGCCCACAAATTGGGAAAGATCATTGAATATCTGCATATTGTCAACAGAAGAACAGACATCAGATGTAAAGTTTTCAACTCAACAATTTAATCATGCAAAAGTACAGTCCCAAATCTTCAAAGTCACAAACTCTTCACATATTTCGCACCAGTAGAATAACATAAGATTGCCAGTGAAAGTATGAACTATACAGCTTTGCAACCAGCAGCTCAGTCAAGATGTCAGTGAGCTCTAATACCAAGTTGATAATTGAAATGATGGTACCATCAAACAGATAAATTGAATATTTTAAGTATCGTATCATGCAGCAGTAGATTCACAAGAAAACTAATCACCAATTTCAAATGTAACTGTTCTATTTATTCTCACCCCAACAGGACATCAAACAGATTGACATGTACCAAACTCCAAGAGATCTAAATATTGTGTATTCCAACCAAACAGTGTTCGCTAGTGGCCTAGGCCTTAGTGCAATAATTATGTAAAAAAAAAAAAATAAAGAAAATAACATTACCTTCCAAAAGCCTCCCCACCAAAACCTGCAGAAAGCATAAATGAAATATAAATTAAATGAAATGCATATGAACACAGATGAGACACAAATGAAAAAAGAAATTAAAACCCTTCAGTTTATAGAATAACCGCTTTCATCGTCATTAACTAATTTTATGACAAAGAAGTAGATAGACTTGTAAAACAGCTAAAATCAACTCAATGCCAAGTACCATTTCACTTAAACTTCTGCCCTCGGATTATGATCCATTAGTTGATGGTGTCAACTTCATTCAACAGCAATTGATCATAAAGTAATCACCAAAATACATTGTTCTATCTTTAGCACTTTATCATGTCATACAAATTGGTTATACAATGTAAGTGATGTACTTTAGAGCAAGAATCCAGAAAGTCTTACTATTTTGTCGGTTAAAATATTTCTTAGATGATTATGATTGATGTAAAAACCATGAGAAGCTTAGAAAATCTTCAAGCCTTCAAGATGATTGAGAGACCATGGCCAAGTTTCCACACCATCTGATATTAAATAAAACCTTCTGACAAACAAGTAGCTTACTAGATTACTAAATAATTAGTCACATTAAATTGTCATTATTTACCACTGACATAAAAAGCTCATTTGGCTTCTGTCAGGCATCCAGCATGATTTATTTTACGCATTCTCTTGGTTGGACAAAATGCGGGATCTCCTGATCCATGCATTTAGCTGTATTTGTTTCCAACATTTTTTGTTGCCTTGCCTAAGTGTTGAGAACAAATCAAGGGTGATTAAATGGAGATTGACCAAAGGTGACTGATTCAGACTTGACTGAAAAAATAAATGATTGACTAGATATGCTCGTAATGTTCCTCTGTTAGAATCTAGTATAAAATTAACACATTGTGCTTCAATGTTAGAGACACAAGGTATGGGAAGTTTATGAAGGAATAGGCAGTTAGACCATAACTACAGGGAGTGACAGCCGGACAGGTTGTTATTTTGGCGGGAAAACAGTTAGAGGGGAAAATAGGAGAATAAGAGAGGGGGGGGGGGGGCTTAGGGGTCTATTCATCTTGTACATTGTTGTGAGAGTCAGAGGACTCCTTATTCTTCTGTTTTCTGTAACCGATTTAGGGTTCTTGGTAATTGCCAAGTTATCCCCAATTCAATAATACACATTCAATTCATTCAGGAATTCTGGTCCTATCTTTCAACCTAAAGCTATTCTGCATTATCTCCATTTCCTTCCCATCTTCTCAGACTCATTTTCTTCTTTTGATTTTTTCAATGGGATTTAAAGAAGTAACAGAACACAATGGACACTGATCTGGAAATCCTTATCCATACCTCCCTCCAAGGCTTGCATTTAATGCTCTTAAAAGCCAAGGTTTTGACTTCCGAGACTCTTCAGCCCAACATCTTTGGAACCTACAGAGTTAAGATGCACTATCAAGCAAACTTGAAACATAATTTACTAATGCAGGAAGAAAGCAATTTCAAGGTAAAAGAAAATGCATACTTATTATTCAGTGTCTCAGTCCTATCCCATGTATCTAATTTCCATATATCTTTCTCTGTAAGTGGTCTTTGATATCCTAGTTTCATGATGGGATTCATCCAAGAAAAAATTATTTCTGCCAAAGGAAGAGGGAAATCAAAATGAGTTACCCAAGCAACATTGTCACCATAATACTGACCCAACTAAGTTCATGCTAGATATTAATATGAATGGTCTATGCACTATATGCTACCTCCAAAATTGATAGCCAGGGGGGAAAAAAAGACCAGAAATATCCTAACCACATACAACATATCTTAGCAAATCTCGCTCAAGATTAATAGCTCAATCAGCCCAAAATTTGACTCTTCTAACACACTAAGGGCCTGTTTGGTTTGCTGAAAACAGTTTTCAGTTTCCAGTTTTCTAAATTTGTGAAGGAAAAACTGAAAAAACTGAAAACTGAAAATTTCAGTTTTCAATTTTTTCAGTTTTTCCTTTACAAATCTGGAAAACTGAAAACTGGAAAAAGTAAACCAAACAGGCCCTAAGCATTTAAGTATTTTCCAAAACTGTATTTGACATCCAATGGGCAAATACATACTTGAAAATAAGTTGGCCTGTCTCTCAGGACATATCAGCTCTCCTCCAGGCAGTTCAGCATATGCAGCATCAGTAATCAATTCACTCCGAATGGGGGTATAACCTGGATAAGGATCCAAAGTAGGTATATACACCAGCAAAAGTATTCCAAACAAAGCCTGGACCCAAAAAGAGAGAATATATTAGCTTTTTTTATTTTTAGGAAAAGATGTTTCACTATAGTTCTAACTGTGAGAAAATACAAATAGGGGGGCAAAGCAATTCTAAACCTCCAAACCAGAGAGGACAATAAACTAGGTGGAAGAACACAACTATGCAGCAAATTGCCCAATATATATTCAAAATAGCTATTCATTTGAAACAAAATTGACCAGAACAGTAGAGAGTAGCCACAAAGACAACCATATGCCTAATAGGTTTAGGCGTTGAGAGACACCCTAAAAAAATGCAAGTTTTGACCTCCAACAAAATGCAACAAAGAATTGAAAAGATTACACAATGCCACCAAATGTTAGCCTCCTAATTTATGCCGAATCCTTTACAGAGAATCAGCTTCAATGTAGAAAGAATACTCTCCAAACACATTGGAGGCAGGTAGCACTAGCAGATATTTTTAAAAGGCGAGTTGCTTAACAGGGTAGATTACATTTGCAAGTGTTGAAATTGAGGGTTTTAGATAGTGGAGGAAGAAAAGAAAGAGAATAGGGACTCAATAATATGAAAGTATATTTGATATATTGGGTTGTTGTGATACATTGAGATAATCCTATTTATAAAGCAAAGATAAAATCTAAACATAATGATAGAATCAACCTAAATAAATCTAAATCAATCTAAGATATGATGTGAAATATTCTAAGATATAATGGAGATATTATTAAATATTTTCTTATTTCCAACAGTAAGAAACTGGGTACAAATAACATCTATGTTTCAGCTCGAAGGGAGCCTTAAAGAGTAGTGTCAGGGTCAGGCTAGTGTGTATTATGAATTCAGGATGGATTTGTACAAGCTGTAATAAATCCAATTTACTGGTAAAAATACAAATTGTATAAGGAGCCTAACCATATCCAGTTAGTACATCCCAGTATGCAGCAATTTACAGACTTACTTTATTCGTTCTCATTTCTCAATATGTTCCTTGGTATCATATGTCACAGGTTAATGCAACAAAACCATTCAAATAAGAAAGCTCATGTTTATAAAAATGTATACTCTGCTGATTATGAAAGCCACTACCAACTTTAGACATACAGCCTTTTCCCATTGGACGCTATTCAAGGCCCAAAAGGTTAATCAATAGCCTCAAGCAAGGCTCAAAAGTGTATCTCAGATGAGCAAATCCAATGTTAAGTATCAATCACCCAGCTAGCTAAAAAACAAAAGCACTATTTCTTATCAAAAGGCACATTAAATTAAAGAGCATAGTATACCTCACAGGCCACCTCACTGATGTACAAAAACAGCACAGATCTGTAAAGCAAACCAAAATGGGGGATTGAGAAAACATAGATAAGCAAAGCATATGGTTTAGAACATGAAGCTGACAAAAAAATGTGGATGCTTCATTTCCATTGCTTAAGATGCCCTGTCATACAACGATATATGTCTACACACAAAAATAGGTATGAAATTCAATGGACACTTGTTTTAAAATATTGGATAAAAAATGGAACAAAAGAAAATTACAGGTGCTGCATATGTTCACAGAGTAGGGCTATTTCCAGTTTGATGCTACAATAAATATTGGGTGAGTAAGGGAGAAAAATAAAAGAATAGAGATGCCAATATATATGTTATAAAATGATAATATCACACACACACACACACACACAACATATTACACATATGCAGAAGACAAACACAAACTATATCATATAATTAACATTACACACACATATTCATATAATGAGACAGTCCCACTTTAGATCCACACAATATAAGAAATAACCAACTTTTTAAGATGTTAGCTAGGAAAGAGAGACCAAAAAGAATTCCAGGCAATGCTTGTGATTCATAGTATAGGCTTATCTCAGGGTTCGTCCTTTAATTTTTAAATGAGCGGGGCAAGAAACAAGGGGGAAAAAGCTAAAGATTTAAGAAGGACTTTGGAGTAGTTATTTTTTGATAAAATAAATCATAATAGAAAGGTATAAAACAGGAGGACTGAGAATCTTCCTGAGGCCACATGGAAACTTGGAGTAGATTGATCGGGAATGTTATTGGATCATGGGTGTGTCCTGTCAAATTGGATCATTTTCTTTGAAGGAGCTTCAGGAGCTCTAGAAGGAAGAAAGGCGGAGAAGCTCTTATGACAATGTGTTGCCTATGTTGTTCTCCATAGTATTTGGCAAGAGAAAACCTTTGCATAGAATTCTTCTCAGCCTTCGGATGTGTTGGGATAAGATCACTTGCATGGTGCATGGCATCTAATATCTATGGTGTTTGGCGTTTGGTTCCTTTTAAGGGGTCTCCCTAACAGATATACAATGGGAGTGGAAACCTTTATTATATTAATCAGTTTGTTCGTTCTCGTATTTCTGCCTTTGTAAAAGAGTATATCTTGTCTCAATCTGTTTTTGTACTCCTGCTTTCATCACTAAAAAAGTTTACCTTTACTGGAAAAAAAAAAAAAATACAGATTTGAAGAAGTATCAATAGACAATACAAATTGTGCCATAATTAGCCAACAAGTTACTTGGCATAAAATATGATATGGCCAAACCTGCTATAGAACTCCTGCGCAGACATGATGAGATTGAACATAACAGCATCCCCTACAATAGCATAAATCAAGCCAAATCGGACAAACCATCGGCTTTCATAGATGTAGACTTTGGTTTCAACACCAATCAAAATCAGCACAGTGCACCAAGTAAGAGCCTCGATGACCAGTGAAACTATCTGTACGTAGATGATATTACAGCTTTAGTTACAAGAGTCAACATCCGCCAGAAAAGGATTAACCGCAAGAAACAAAAGGTACTGTGTGCAAAAATGATAATGTGAACAGAATGGGCAAATAAGAAACATTCAAATTTCAATACTATGCAAATTAATGAAATGAAAGAATCAAATTACAGAAACACATGGGTAGTAATCAGAACTATGGCTCACCTCAAATGGAGCAAGCTGAGTCTGCCCATCCAAATTTAGAATTGATACTCCGGCGATCAATCTATATAATGGCTCTGCCACACAATATAAAGCCAACAGCCCCAGAAGATAATTGTAGAGTTTTGACCTTAAACAGAACCTTTTGGCTTTAAAATCCTTCTTGATCAACCATATCCGGTAAACGCACAGCCCTAGAAGTATCAGATGAGAAATGGAGATCACCAAAGAGTCAACTGCACAAGGAGTGTAAGCACCGAAGGCATTCTCAACTGCTCTTGTCCATACTCCATTTGCAACTGGCTGGCAATACCAATCCAATGGCTCAAAAGCCATTGCTACAACCTGCTTTAGTGCACAAGTTCAAGCAAAACGCATCAACACAAAATGCTCCTCTCTTTTCTCTCCGAGTAGAGTTGACCTTTGGCAGTAAGATGAACCTAAACAAACAAAAATAAGCCATCAGAAACTGTCATTATTCCCAATAGACACGTGCAGAACTTATTTCTATTTCAACTTGTTTGTGAAAAATCAAAAACTAAAACAGCTTCATCAGTTTCCTGTAAATGGGGGTGCAAAACAAGTGTAACGTAAATTCTCAAAAATTGAATGGAAAACTAAGAAGAAATCCCAACAAAAGGACAGCAATATAGAAATGAAACAACAAGCTGCCAACATAGGAAAAATGAAAACGACAACTTGCACGCATACAATACAACCCACCACTTTCTCTTTCTAATCTATCAGATTTGATTGGGTTTTACCGTTTCAGAAACCCAAATCCAAAAAATACAAGTCAAACATAGCTGATAACAAAAAGTTCTCACTTTTTTTTAATTAAAAAAAAGTCCCCACCTCTGAGTCCAGTTCATTTACTCCGAACTGAACAGAAGATTAAGATAAAACCCAGAACCAAAAGGGAAAATTTATTTATAATAAACAAATAAAAACTAAAAGGGGTAACGAAAAACAGCTTATTATAAGATGGGACCCGAAAATAACGAACCGATCAGAAAAAAAGGAGCTTCCGGCCGGAGAGTGTCACAAATGAAAGGATAAAAAAAAGGGAGACGTTTCCAAAGAGAAAAGGTTGAGAACTTTGGAGGAAGGAGACAGAAGGAATCTTTGAGGATAAGGGAAGAGAATAGAGAAATCTAACCTCGCTAAGGAGGCCCAGAGAGAGAGAGAGAGAGAGATTGATTCACATATTAGACTCAGCTTTTGGGGGGAGAGCGTGTGTAAGGTGGACTTTGTTGGTTGGTGATGTATAACCAATGAATGAATGGAGACAAGGGTTGAGTGTTTACTTTGTGTGTAGTGAGAGAGAGAGAGAGAGAGAGAGAGAGAGAGAGGAATGGTTGTTATGAAATGAATTCAGACTCAGATTTCAGAGGTTGAGTTCGGATCAGAAGCGTGGCATAGCAACGAGAATAGGCTTGGGAGTGTGGACAAGTTGGTACCTTGTTTGATCCCTTTACTACCAATAACATGCCAATTCTCATACGTCACAGCTTACGATTTTCTCCGATTACCACTTCATTCGATATATATATATATATATATATATATATATATATATGTTCTATTGGGAGGCAGTTCTCATATGAAGTTCTGAAAATAGCTTCACTGCTGAAGAGCTGTGAGTTGTAACAAGTGATGTGATGACAGGTGGGGTTTGTAGGCTCCACACAAAATGAAAGATTACTAAAAGATGTTAATATTAAGAGAAATTAATTATAAAAATTGAAAAAAGCTAATCTTCTCTCTTTCTCTCTCTTCAGTACCAAATCTGATTTTCGGGGGAGTATGGCAGTTGTGCGAGCGGATGGTGGCGGGGGATGGAGATCCGATTTTTTTTTTTTCTTTCCTTCTTTGGCATTTTAGGAGACGGAGGATGAGATGGATTTGGGATATTTTTCAAGCAAACAAGATCCAAATCTGGGTGAAGATGGAATGCCCTTTGATGCTTGCACTAGTTGGTGTAGTCACACACGAAAATAAGTGGATGAGGGAGGAAGTAGGTAAAGGAGGAGGGGTGGGCAGGGGAGGAACAAGGAAGGAGGAAACTCTGTGAATTCTAACCCATTTTTGTATGTATTTTTTTCTTTTAATTTCATAAACGAACATGATTAATTAAATAATTCCTACATTTCATATCAATAGATTTGTGATAGAGTATATGTAATTTTCAATATATCAATATTACATGATTTTTCAATAATAACTATTAATTTAAAATAAAGAGATTATTTAAGTGAGTAAATATCTCAAACTTACTTTTAAATTGGGAGTGCCATACAACTCATGTCACACATACTTAATGGACCAACATATAGCTTTCCAAAATACGCGTCTTTCTTATTTATATAGCGTTTATTTTCTATCTCTATGACAGAAGTATGAAGATACTAGAGACATAATTAAATAGGATATGGGAATAGAAAATTTTTCTATCCCCAAGACAGAAATCATTTGCATTTTTGTCCCTCTAAAAAGTGGGGACAAGATACAGAAATAAAAATTTAATATTTTTTTTCAATAATACCCCTTAAGTAACGACTTCTGACAACTGGTTGGTGACCTCCAACAGCGATCAATGCCGATCAATGGCTAGCCAGAGATGGTCAATGCCAGTCTCACGGCACAACCGTCGATCAACGACGGTCCAACAGGGGTACATATGTGTTTGACCGTGTATTTGTTATATTGTTCCTATGTTGTCAAACAAAATATGAAAATAATTGTCATGTATTGTACTCTACTGTCTAAAGACAACTACCAAACGCTACCTAGGTGAACATAAGGTATTTACAGTAAAAAAATGTGACTAATTTCATCGAGACATAGAGCTCATATATGTGTATTGTCTCTGTTTATAAAATCATTATCAATAATCCGATCTTTAATTAGACACTTGAGGAACTCAACTAACTAGCTACCACCTATATAGGTTCGTGGTTCGTTTGAATAGTATTATTTATTATTTGTTTAAATTTTTTAAAAATTCAAGTCATATTTTTAAATTTTTATCCAATTTGGTTATATAATCTATTATTTTCTAATGTTATTTTACATGCTTTTTTGAAAAATTTAATTAAAAGTATTTTTTTAATACATTTAAGATAAATATTTTATTATTATGTATCTATGTATACAATAATTTATTTTTAAAGTTGAAATATTTAAATAAATTAGTTATTTCTTATAGATTTATGTATAAACTTAAAAATAAGTAACGTGTATAAATATTTAAATAATATAAGCTTGACAAAATAAATAAAATAATATCTTAATAAATTTCTCGAAGCATATAGCTATCAATCTAAATATTAATTTATAAAGGGACCAAATTAAGATCATTTTTATTCAACTTTTCTTCTAAACTTCTTCATGGTTCATGAATTAGGTTTTATCATCATGACGTATTTAGCACATAAAAAACCTATCATTGAAAAGGAAATGTTTTTTCAACACTCAAATGGATGTAGACACCCACATATTGTGAAAGGGGCCTGAGGAGTGATAGAGAGAATAAGTTGAGAGAAAAAAAAAACAAGTGGTGAGACCCTATGAGGTTGTTTGGAAGTATTTTTGTTCTGAAATTTTTTAAAATTGTTTTATAAAAGAAGTTTAATTCAATTTTTAAAAACAAAAAACAGAAAAACCTGTTCGACAATTTAATTTTAAAAACAACTTTTAAAATTAATAAAATAAAAAGTTGTTTGACAAATTGTATTAAACCCAATAACATAGCTACAACTTCATAGCAAATATCTTCATGAATCATAACTTATTTGTTCTTCATCATCATCAATAACCCATCTTAATCCCAAATTCTTCAAACCACAACCTAAGATCAGAAACACAAAGTCAAATCAAACCATTCGTCATTAAAGGATCAAACACAGATATAACACCAAATCTAGAACCAAATAACAAGTCTAAACCTTTCAGAAATCAAAGAAGGGGTTAATATTATAATTTAAAAAATTATTATTTTATTTTATTATTTTTTATATTGACTACAATTTATATATTTTTTATTATTATTTTTTAACATGGATCTTTCATTTAAAATCTAAGGATGAATCAGTTAAAAAAAAAAAATGTAAGGATGAATAATGATAGAACATGACAAAATCCAAAACTAAGTGGACCAACTTATTGGCACTGACGAGACTACACACCCAACTTATGATTTTTGCGTTATATATTTATATACATTGCATATATATATATATATATATATATATATATATATTATGTTATACATATATATTACATTGCTAATATATATTATATAACTATTTTCATAAAGTATTATTACTATTTTATAATCCTGCTTTAGAGATTTATTAATCAAAATTTAATTCTTTGCTAAATTTGTGGGCTATTTCAGAATAATTAACTCCACCAATAAATAAAAAATAATAAACTACTCTATAAAATGTTTTATGAAAAAAAGGAATGTTATAAACTGCACTCCAATTTTACAAAAAATAAAAGCTTTCCTCTTCATTATAAATTGATTTCCAAGTTTTGAATTGAAATTTATGGTGACAAAATAAACTAATTCTCTCTGCATTCATTAGACATAAATGTCAACTTTTCACCTCTGCATATATGATATAATATAGTTTTCATAATGACGATGTGGACAAGAACCAATGTACATGTCTAACATTCCACAGCTTTTGCGCCATCATTGATTGGCGGATTCTACTTTTCATAGCTAAGATTCCATTGGCCATTTCTCTCATTTTTTTTTATCACTTTTTCTTATTTGTTTTTAAGTAATTTAAACGAAGGAATACTATTCAAAAATAAAGAATAAAATAGTAATACATCCGTATCTATATCTATATTTAGTTAAATATTGTTTAAAAAGGCATAATTTAAAATTTATTCTAGGTAGTTTATATATAATAGAAAAAAAAAGCTTAAATATCTTTTTACTCCCTTAAAAATTAACAAGCTTTTGTTTTAGTTTCAAAAAAAATACTTTGTTTAATTTTTGTCCAAATATTTCCAAAACAGTTTGTTTAGTCTCTAAAATATCTTTCTGCCACCCAACTCTACATTTAACTAATTTCAGGGATTAAAACTAAATAATTTTAAAAAGGCTTAGACTAAAAACAAGTAAAACTTATCCAGAATTAAATCAATACTCAGTAATTTTTCAGAGACAAAAATGATATTTAACCCAAAATATAATTATATTTGCATAAATCAAGCAATCTATGCAAAAAAAAAAAAAGGAAAAGTTGCATCAACTTAAAAAATTGAACTGCGGTCAACCAACAAAAAAAAAAACTTATAAAATTGAACTGTTGTGCCGAAAGGTTTGATTTCATCTTCACTCTCAAGTAGTCTGAAGCAGCTCGCAGATTGTTCGAAGTTGGAAGTTATAAATGATTAATTGTACGGATCGCCCCTTAAACTTTTAAAAAAGAAACAGAAAAAAAGTACAACATTATATCACTTAATTTTAATTCTTTTTAGTATGATTAATATAAATATTTTTACAAGGCATTAGGAGTTAGCTAATGGAACTAAGTACTGGTGAAGGGTTTGGACAATTTGGATGAAATTATAAGTTCAAATTTTATTATTATCAATATTAAAAAAAAGTATTAATATTTTACATACACTCATCTAATAATATTATCAATATGCTATTAAAAATATTTGACTTTCATAATCAAAAGAATTACTACAAATTGATATCTAATTAATTGATAATATAAAATATTTAGCATTTACATTTTGACAAACTTAAACTCTTACGTTTAACGCTTCTCAATTTTTTTTCTTTTTCGTATGTTTTCGTGTTAGTTACTTGGATCTTATCAGAATTTTTTTACATTATGTACAAAATCCACATAAATTATCAATGTATTTTCTAATTATTATAAATAACAATTTTTTGCGTATTGACAAAAAATATTAATACATTGAGATAAGATTGAAAATTATGTATATGTTAAACGTATTCTCATATTTCAACGCATGAAATTTTGACGAGCACTAGTGCTGATGAGTAGCTGTCGTACCTACATGCGAATATAAAGTGTCATCCAAATTGATTTGAAAGCAAAGGTATATTTATTTGAAAAATACTAGTTGCATATCAGATTATATTCTGGTCATCTCAATATTTTAGGATTTAATTTAAATATACAAATAATATAAAAAAATTTATATGATTATCTAATTATATAATGACATATCAATAAATATGATTAAATTTCACCATTGTAACTTGAAATGTCAGTCACACAAAATAATATATTTGATTAGATTATAGTGTAAAACTATTTTATATTGATGTCAGTGAATCAAAATTAAACTTTTCATTCAAAGAGTGAGTTATGATATATTTATGGATTACATTTAATTTGTATACTCTGATATACTGAATCAAATGTTTCTATTTGCATGATTATTGAAGTAATAAGAGAGAGAATTAACTATATATACTGACATGGCAGAATGCGATTGGATGACAGTACATCAAAACTAAACTCTTTAGTTATTTAATCAAATAATTTTTTAACAATTGAACTATTAAATAGTGAGGATCTATTTATTCTAAGAATAAGTCATGATATATTTATTTTATCAAATAATTGTTTATCAATTTAATTGTTAAATTGAAAATTTTCATTAACAAATACATCAAATATATAAATTTCATAAAATTTGAAAATAAATTGACACCTTTGATCCACTTTATTTTAATGTATAATGATTTTGAAAATGAATAAATGTTGGCAATTATATTATTTATTAATTAATCAATATATATGAGGAGAGATTCATTTACTCAAAGAAGTAAGTATGCTAAACTTTCCTATTTAATAATATCTTCTTATTAATGTATAATACGAGTAAATGATTTTAATGTAGCTCAAAATAGATTCTACAAAATTTTAATGATGACTAATTTTGAGATATTAGAATTGATTATTGTCCCTATAGAACTTATTATGGGAGAAGTAAAATTTTGTTACTTTAGGATAGAATTACTTTTGGAATAACTATCAAACAACATGAATATCAAAATCTCGAGTTAATTCTTAAACTTTTATAAGTTTAAGAGTTCATGTCCCCCAAATCAAGTTAACTAAAAATCTCGAGTTAATTCTTAAACTCTTATAAGTTTAAGAGTTCATGTCCCCTAAATCAAGTTAACTATCGCTTGAAAACTCAAACTCGAATAAACTTAGGTGAATTTGAGTAAACTCGCATGTTTACTGTTATACTTATAATTTGGTCCCTCAATCAACAAAATATGGAATCTCACAATAAGTATTTATAACTAGACTTTTCAAAATTAAAGTTATGATGTAATGGTTAAAGTTATTTTAATTTTTCACATATTAAAGTCTTAATCTATCATATTTCTTATGATTTTAATTTATATTTTATATTTTATGACTTGTATTTTCTTCATTATGCAATTGAATTATATATATATATATATATATTGTAGTTAGATGTTGTAATTACTATATAAATGTTTTTAAGATTATTTTCAAAATAAGTAAACTATTAGAAGTTTACAGTTGAGTTTAAGATCTGAGTTTATCCGATGAATTTAGGTAGACTCACAAATTTGATAATATTATCAAACATAAATTATTTTACTTTAAAATCAATTCTGCGTGTGCAACCAACATGCTATTAGATTATACATATATTATCTTCGAGTAATAATATTTTATCACCTAAAAAATAAATAAATAAATATCTATTCTAGATATCAAAAGCCTTCATTAGCTGGCGGCTGAGGAGCGACTCCCAAGTGCGAGTTAGGTGGAGGCACGGAGTGAGCAAGCACCAAAAGGAATTATCATCTTCTCTGGTGATGGGGCTCTTCTCCCAAAGTGTTAGGGCTGCTTTTTTTGTTGCCTGGTTTTATCTTTCTTTAATTTTTATTTTTTTATCCATAATTTTATAAGTATAAACAACATAAATCTATTAAATATATCACCGAGTATCTACAAAATTTTGTACAATCAGGACGGTGTTCTGCCTTTATTTATTCATAGTTTTTTTAAATAAAAACGTGGGCGGGATTAATAAAAAAAAAAAGCGTGGGTGGGTATTGGCCTATTGGGTAACGGACCGTAAGCGTATAAGAGCACCTTGCCGTTGAATGCAGGCACAACTTGTTAATTCACTAAATCACTGTATTAGTTGATTCTTAAGTTGCTATTAATTTCTTTTAAGATGGAAGCCACCAATTAAGGCTGCATTCCTACCGGTTCATGGAACCTTGACTATTGAATTAATATATTTGGTTGTGAAAATCTATATATCTACACACATTACATTTCCAGAGTTCCTTCTTTTTTTTTTCTTGGTGCGTCATTTCCAGAGTTCTTAGTTATACCGTTCATTGCCCTATATATTACTCTTTAATTTGAAGGCCTATTGTTTTTTTGGTTTCCAACATCATTGCTTACATTTATTATGCTACATAAGCCAGGTACATCGCTACTTATTTAACTCAGTTTACGTTTTGAAAAGCTGATGCTCTCTCGATGGGCTATGTTAGCGGGGTTGTAGCCCAAACATATACCTTTAACGTCTCTGCAAAATAGCTTTTCTTTCCCAGGACCTTGAACATGGTACTCCCTTGGCTAATATGCCCAAAAAAAGAAACAGGTCTAAAACACGAAAAATTACTTATCCCAGGGGAGTTGGCTTACGTTTGTGGGCCTGAGCCAATAGGGAATACGTTGAGAAAAAAAAAATTTACAACTGGACACACCCAATTTTTTCTCTGTGTTTGTGTGTTTCTCCAACCCTTTATTTATTTGTGCGAAAATATTGTCACAGTCACAGAGAAAAATATTGTGTCTTCACCAAAAGAAAAAAGAGGAAAAATATTGTGTGATATGTCATTGTTTTAATAGACATGCATGGAGAATACTGTGTCTTCCCAACGCGATTCGGATCTCGAATTTATTAGTTTTCATTAGTGAGGGACATTGCTGATCACCTCACGGTTTTTCAGGGTTTCAAAACCTACATTAATGGGCTTGGCTTCTTAGGTTGTAGCCCAACCTACATAGAGTAGTTATCCTCGACCCAAAAGGACATAAACAAAGTGGATTGAGGTCGATGCTGGATGGTGATATAATTTCTTCGAAGAAAGCGCGAGAGAACTGCGAGTCGCAGGTTCGACTCAAGGGCAGAGCTCCTAATATCCCTGTGAACACACCCCTCCCAAATGACCAAAAAAAAAGGAGATAAACAAAAGAGCTAAAGGTACAGAATTACAGAACAGTATTTGCTTCCCCCACAGGAAACATTCTCCTCTGTGTGGTTGATGAAACTGATATAATTGTGTGTTTTATAGTTGTATAGTCTTATAGTGGTGCAATGATACTAGGAATGTTTATTCAAACAAGCACGAAGTTACCTATAACTATGAGTTCATCTGTCGCTTATTTGAAATGATATTATGATTTTTGTATTAAATTAGAAGCATTTATATAACGGTCACGGCCATGAAATTTAATTTGCACGAAGTATTGGTTGTCAGTGTCACATGTCGAACAATTCACCATAAAATCTAAGAAGTTCTTACAGTAATTTAATTTCTTCCCTGCGTTGCATAGTCTCTCCATATGTTTTCGGTCCGGCTGAATCATAGAAATTGGCAGCATAAAACTGACAAGATTTTAAAAAAAGGGATTTGTTTAAAGGCAGAATAAAAATGATTTTCTGCGACAGATTGTGATTAAAAATATAAGAAGCTAGAACTATACTTACCACTTCGAAAAGTCAAAGAAATTAATCAAGTTGGGTAGGTGTGGTGCATGTAAGCCTTTTACTCCTAGACTAATTTTTACCAAAAATAAATAAAAAATTAACTATTTACAAATTTTCACCGTTTTCAACTTTATTTATTAATATACATTCTTTTTAATAAAAGTAATATGTTTAACTATTATATATTTTGATTGCACATAATACGTTTAACTCTCAAACATATTTGCATGAATTTAGACGTATTGTATGAATTTAAATGTCAGTGTTGATAATTGTCAGCTTATATTCCAGCCGATAGTTAGCCATTTTGCACAATAATTTTTTACATATTGTACGGTTCAGTATTGACCGATTTATGCAACTTAGACATACAGGTGTTGTGGCCAATTTATGCAACTTAGACATATGAGTGTTGTGACATGTGGAGCTTGTTGTCTTTGGCTGCTATACATTAAAGCAATACCATTTCCCAACATACATTGCACTCTATCTACTGTCACGCATGTCAACATATTGACATATGGGTTTATAGAAAATAAAAACAATTCTATTAAATATTAATAAATATTACATTAAAAAAAAAGTTACAGGCTAGAAACAGAAGTGTATGCCTTGCCAAAATAAAATATTTACTTTACTAAACCTTTGTATGGAGATTAACAATCTCTTATATATCATATATATTACTTTTTTTTAAATAATTATTCATTTAAAATTTTCTTATCTATAAATAATTTTTTATTTAAAAATTTAAATAATATTAATGATTTATTTTCAATAATATCCTTATTAAATATTATTTAATGAGGAGAGAAAAAACTAAATTATTAAAAAGAAATAAGAACAGTTCACTAAATTATTTTTATCTTTTTTCAAGCTTGAAATTTTTTAAATTATTTTCTTAATTTCAATATATATTTAAAATTAAATAATTATTTAAAAATTGAAAAAGTATATATTAAACAACAGTATCTTCCATGGAACTCTCTCCACGTCCCATCATCACAATGTCAAAGGCAATTGCATCCATGAAAATAAATAACTAACAATATGACATGCATTTATAAATAGTTATAAATTTTATTATTTTTTCTTTTCCTTTTTTTTTAATTAGCCCCTTAAAAAGTTTAGATTTAATAAGGCTAATCGAAATTCTCTACCTCACCAAACTGCTTTTAAGTTAAATCAATTGAGAGTCAAATTCTTAAGCTTGATATATATATATATATATATATATTCTGCATTTTTAAATAAAATATGATATGTGGTTGAAGAAGTAGAGGCACGCAACGAATAAATAATCTGACAGTCTAAAAAAAGTGTAAATAAAAGTAGTTAAACTTAAAACTATGTTCGATTAAAATTTAAGGTTCAAAGATTTTTTCACTTGAAGATATATGATTTTATTTCCTGAAAGTAATTTTTTATCTCTATTTATATTAAGAGTGTAAATGACTCTTGACAGATTCAAAAACTTATGTTTTACGTTATAAAAGTCATTTAAGCCAAAAAAAATCATTAAGACACTAAAATAAAAAATATATATTATAATTGTATAAATAAAATAATATATTCAATACCTATTTAAATATTACGATAGCTAGAAAAATAGAAGAGGTGAACGTTCTTTTTATTTTGATAAACAGACGAGGCACGCTTGTATGTCATCATTTTGACATGCGTTACAATGGATAGGGTCCCATGCATGTTGGAAAATGTTGCGCTTTAATATATAAGAAACTAGCTTCCCATGCCACAACACCCATATGTCTAATTTGCTTAAATCAGCCAACATTGAGCCGTATTATATGTAAAAAATTATTGTGCAAAACGTCTAATTGTCGGCGGAAATATAAGCCGACACTTATTAATGTGTTGACATCTAAATCCATGCAAAACGTTTGACAGTTAAATATATTATATGCAGTCAAGATATTTGACAGCTAAATATATTGTTTTTATTTAAAAACATAAGTGTATATTGATAAATAAAGTTGAAATCCATGGATATCTATAAATAATTAATTTTTTTGGGGGTTAAATAACCTATTTTTCTAGTAGGTAATAGGTTGTTATGGTGGCTCTCTTAGAATTCTCAATGGACCTTAAAGTAAAACTACCAAATCAAATCACCTACCCATTACTCACCCCCTTCTCTCTCTTAGATAATAAAGTTATTCATGTATCTCTACCCATAAATTTAAATTTTTAAGAGAGATGATTTCTCATGACATAATATCATAGCTCTTTTATGACCAAGTGATCAATGATTTGTAGATGAAGATGGTCACATGATCAATGGTGGAGCTTCAATAGGATTTTAGGGGGCCATAGAGGCTTTTTGTGTGTGTGTGTTGGGGGGGGGGGGGTATGTAGAGCTGAAGATGATGACAATTAAATTGTAATTAATTGTGCAATTCACTACAATTGTGTGTGTATATATCTGTATATATGCATGTGTGTATATGTATATGTGTATGAAGTGTTTTAGTTATCAAATCACACATAAGTATTGAGAAAATATGCCTATGTAAAATCTAATGATCATAATTTACTGCTCTCTATTATAGTAACCATCACTCTCGCTTTAACATATTTCTTGTAAACTTTAAAATAAATCAATTAACATGACAAAACGGTTTTGGAGAAAATGACTAAAAAAGTATTTATATTTATAAAATTGTTCTTTGTTTTTTGTAAATAAGTTTTAAGTGTAATTTTAAATATGAATTTTGTATAGAAAAATATGCATGCACAAAGATTGTCCACAAAAATTTTCTCTTATTTCTGCTTTCATACCAAACACACCTTAACATATACATAATGGTACTATTTGCAAGAAATCCATCTTCAATATTTTATTCCATCACAATGCATGATTTATTATTTCTTTCAATTAAAAATAAATAAATATTTTAATTGGAGAAATCTTATCTATAATACTAATATTCTAGAGTCGCTTGAGGAAAAGTTTTACACTTGTCGCAATGAGAATGTTTTAGGATCCACATCTTTTAAGAAGTTATTCATTAATTTTTTTTGAAAAAAATAAAACCACAATTATTACATGTTATTAGCATATCATTGATAATCGTCCATATTTAATAATAAGATTGCATTATATTAATTAAATATCTTTAATTATTGTGATGCTGAAATCATGAATTATATTGATAAATTAATTTTATAATTTTAGTATTAATTTCACATCTAAAATTTTTATATTTGATGCAGGTGGTGATTTTCTTTTGAATATTATTATATTAAATTTATGAAATTAAGTATATAAATTATAATAAAGATGCAAAATATATGCGCCAGGTTATATCATTTATTTTTTTATTAACAATAAGATTATGATGAATTTAATTATTTAAAGGCAGAATATTTTTTTGTTACATTAGTGATGACATCATTTGATTATATATATAGATTAATTTAATAATTTGAAAACCAAGAATATACCAATACAATAAAAAAAATATCTATATGTACGCAGATGAAAATGAAAATTCTGAGATCACTTGGGATAGCCATACAATTATACCTTCAATAACCTCTAAACTCTTGCAAATAATTTTGATAATTTTATATTTTATAAGATTTGAATAAATTTTGAAAAAAAATAATTATACAATTTATGAAAATTTTGATAATTTTATACTTTAAAAGATTTGAATAAATTTTGAAAAAAAAGTTAGTATTGAAAAAATAAAAAAATTGGAGAAGATTTAAAAAAAATGATAGAGATTTACCAGAATCTTATTTATAATTTGAAGTTATTAATGATTAAGATTTCGTATAAAATTTATTGATTGTATAAATCTACTATACTAATATTTCAGACTCATTTCATGAAAAATATTACATATATCATTCATATAGTGATTTGGGCTTCATATGTCATTCATATAGTGATTTAGGCCCTACTTTTCCTAATATTTATGTCTAAATTTTTTTTAAACTTAGTTTATAATTTACTTATTAATTATTTTTCATATGAAATAAAATTAGATATTACAATCATTAAATAATCAAATATTACAATAATTAAATATTATAATTTACACTAAGAGAGAACCCATGTTAATATAATTATGATCTATAATTAAATTAAGAACCATTAATAGCTTCACATTATAAAGGTAATATAAAAAATTATAGAAAAATATTTTCAAAATAAATAAGCTTTAAAATTAATATATTTTTTTTAAAGAAAATGGATAGGTTAAATTGTTAATAAATTGTTAATTGATTGATTTTGATATGATAATAATTCAAAAGTCAATTTATACCAAATTTATTCTTAATTAAATATTTAAGACACATTATAATACTAATATAATAATTTATTCTTAATCAAATATGATAATAATTGATATAATACTAATATTTAAAACTCATTACATAAAAAGTCTTCTTTATGTTATTTGTAGAAAAATTATACCACACCCTTTTCATAATCTTAACAGTTAAAGTAAGTTTTTGAATTTAATTTATCTTCCAATCATCATTTATTATTTTTTCAATCATATCTTCATATCTTTCTACTATTAACAAAACCAAAATAAAAATAAAAAATAGCACAAATAAAATTATAATTCAATATATTATACCATAAGAATTTATATATATAATTATAGTATTAATGATAACAAACATATTATAATTGTGTTGCATTAGTAGCATTTGTTACTATAGATATTTATGTTTTGAAGTTCAAAATATTTTTAAATTTTTTTAATAAACCCATAAATATCAATAGAGATTCAAATTGTAATCGGGATGTGCATGAGAATAAAGGTAAAATTCTAAATAAAGATAAAATTGGGGGAAATTTTCTAATTTCAAATGTAGAACTTTTAAAAATCATAATTGACACAACGTGCCTAGAAGGCACCGCGACGAGAATGACAACCGATTTTTAAAACAAAAGCAGGAGTCGCCACCAATTTTGATTATGGTTAAAATTGGAAAACCTTTTGATTTGCAAACTGGTCTTTTAAAAGAGATTTGTAGTTCAGGAGTCTGATTATGATTAGGGAATGGTGAAAACTTAATCCCACTGCACCCCTAATACATCCGTATAAATACGGTTACCCTAGAGCTTATTATGCAAATTGATTACAATTTTATAATATTTATTTTCCCCAAAACTTATGACAATTACATATTTACAAAGAAATAAAGTTAAACTTAAAACAAGAAATAAAGAATGAGTTTTATATAAAAAAAGGTTTCGGCTTGATAGTTGTCGGCTACGCCTACGTATCCTCTGGTGCAATGAGGAACTCAAAGCCACGTAGTTCTGTAGAAAATGATTGTGTGTTGAATTGATTTTATTAAAGAAACCAATTTTAAAGAAAAACTAAAACCCACTCTTGCACAGGATTTAGGATAGTATAAACTATACAATAAATCCTTACATTCTCATGAAACTTGAGGATAGCAAGCTATACATCAATATCACAAGTCGTTGTGTGGATTTTAAAATGAAACGAGTTTTAAAATAGAAATATGATGATGTATTTTAATTTTTTGAAAATGAATAAAAATATGAATTGATTGATTTTAATCTTTTTTGAAAAGGATTATCGATTATTAAATGGAAAGGACATATTTTTGACAAGTTTTAATTTTAACCAGAAATAGCAAAAATAAATCATAAACATAAACTCACAATTAATTTAAACAAAACATATAAACATATAAAATAATTTAACTAAAAAAAAAATTTCATAGGCACCAAATATACAATAAATTTAACAAAAACACACAAACACAAACTAATTAAATGAAGAAAGAAAAAAAATAAATAAATAAACACAATCACATAATTAATTTAAGCAAAGCACATAAACATGTGAAAAAAAGGAAAATTAACTTATAAACACAAGTACTCAATTAATTTAAACAAAACATACAAGCATATCAAACAATTAAACTAAAAAAAAAAAGCAAAATAAACACAATTAATTTTACCAAAACATATAAAATAAATAAAAAAATAGATAAATTCACAAACATAAGCACACAAATAAGCAAAACATATAAAATAATTATCCAAATTACTATATTTTTTATCTTTTTTATTTTTAATTTCAAAGCCATTAATACAAGATTCAACCGAGACAAATAAACAAACCAAAAAAAAATAAAAAAAATAAAAAATCACACTTTCTATTTTTGATTTTAATTCTACTCAAATAAACTAAGTTCATTATAACAAAAATATAATACAAACTTCTTCTTAATAAATCAAACTATTCAAGCATTTATTTTGAACTAAATTTTAATTCATCGAAACTACAATAACTCAAAATTTAATTAAAAATAAAATAAGCACTAACCAAACAAACAAATTTCCATCCAAATAAATAAATTCAAAATCTAATCTAACAAAATAAAATAAGATTAACTCAAAATATAAAATAAAATTAAAACTTTATATTTTATTTATCCTAATTTATTAACTTAATTCCACTAACCTATACCCTTCTTCTCTAAAACAAACACACACCCACACTGATGCACTTACACACACTCACACTAACACACTTACCCTCACTAACTCATGCACAGACAGAGGCACACACACACACTTACACATATTACATAGAGGGAGAGAGAGGGGGAAAGAGAGAGAGAGACTGAGACAGAGAGTGGGAGAGCAGGATGGAGGGTGGGGAAAAGAGAGAGATCCGCGAGAGGAGGAGCAGTGAAGGGAAGATCGCTGCTTTGAAGGGCGGTGAAGACGCGATGGAGGTCCTTCGCAGTTTGTGGCCTGATTCGCGACGTGGGAGGCAGGAACAGCAAGGCTTCGCAGCAGCAGATCTGTTAGCGCGGCGCGGAAGAGCTGATGGGAAAGAAGAGGTTGAGACGCGGTGGATCTGCTATGGGGGAGTAATGGTGATGTCCATGGTTTGAGGGGTTGGCCGCACGTTTGATGGCGGTGGTTTGTGGCAGATCGGAGCGAAGGCATAGGCAGATCGGCGTGGCTTGGGTTTTGCGTGGTGATGGGCATTTTCCGGCTGTTGAGGTGAGAATGGTGGCGGAGCTCTGGTGTTTGCGAAGTTGGCGGTGGCTGGGGTGTGGTGCTCGCTACGCGATTCGCAGCGGGAAGGAGGCGAACCACGACGGTTTGGTTGAAGAAAGGTGGAGGAGCGTGACCAAGAGGGAGATCGGAGAAGTGGCTGTGAGATGATGATGGTGCATGGCGATAGTTGTGTTAGCTGAAGGTGATGATGTGAGTTATGAGAGGAGGATAGCTAAGTTGTTATTGGTGGTGGCTGGAGATGATGAAGTGGTGGTTAGGGAAGATGATGGTGATGGCAGATCCGGCGTTAGGGGGTGAACCGGCAAAGGGAAGAGAGGTTGCGAGACGGTGGAGGTTGCGGCTGGGTTTGGTGTTGATGATGAGATGAGCTATGGAGGCCGCGGTTGGGGGTAGAGGCTGCCGCGGCCTCCTCCTTCCTTTGCTCTCTTTAGTTTTTTTTTGATATCTAATGATGATGAAACTGTTATTGTTGGATTTACCTTGTTCTTCTTCTTTTATTGTTGCTGGAATTGTTGCTAGGATCTTGCTAGAATTGTTGCTGGCTGGTTGATGTATCAGGATGTGTTTCCGAAATTTTTCTTGTTTGAAATTTTTTTGGCTGATTCTGTAATTCTTGTGGATCTTGTTACTGGGCTGTTATGTTGGAAATATTGTTGATTTCTTGCTGCTGGATTGTATTGCTGGGAAGCTGTTTGTGTTTTAAAATTTTTGCAGGTTGGTTCGAAAATTTTCTATGATCGTTTTTCCTTCCCTCTGATGTTATTGCTAATCTTATATCATTGCTTCTCTTTGATCAAGAAAAAAAAAAGTTCTCAGCTCATCACCGAAAACAAACTCACCTTGCCAAACAAATCAAGAACATCATCATTTGCCTCGGTTATTGACTTCCCTTTTCTTTTTCTTTTTGTTTTGCGTGAGTCACAGGCTGTTTGGTTGTGTCACGGGAAGGATGTTTTCCATTTTCATTTTTTATTTATATATATATTTTAACGAGAAAGGAGCTGAAAAAAAAAGTTGAAAAAGAAATAGGGCTGTACAATATGGGCTGAACAAACTTAAAAGTGGGCTGGATAAATTGGAATAGGCTGAGAAGAATTGACATAGGCTGTGGATTTTTATTTTTATGCGAACAAAAAAAACACAAAACAAAAATAAAATAAAATAAAAATAGAACAAAATAAAAAGATTGGATAAAATATGGTGTTCACAATAATAAAAAAAATTATCTATCTATGTATATCACTATATTCTATTTAATTTTTTACAACTTAAACATTCCAATCTATCAATTCTATAATTTTTTTCATACTAATTTTTTTTGAAAAAAATACCTTAAATTTTTTAACACTAAAATATTTAAAAAAATCAATTATGTAATTTACACTCTTTGATAATGATATTAGATATTTATTAATTTTTATAAAGTAAATAATTATATTATTTTTTATTGAAAAAATTATAATTGGTATATTACTCTAATAATTAAGATTATATCAATTAAAATTATAAATAATTTTTTACTAATTATTACATATTAATTATAGCATATATTTTAAAATTTTAATTTTAATTTTAATTTATTAAAAGGATGTACAAGGAAATAACATGTAATTAAAATTATATAAATTAAATTTATGTATTATTTTTATTAATTAGAAAATATATTTTTATATTTTAAATATTTTAATTTATTAAAAAAATATAAATGACTAAGGATGGTAAAAAAATTAAAAATTGGTACACACGGGAATTATCCAATAGGGAAAGGAATTTACACATATTTCAATTTCATTGGAATGATTTATGGGGGCTAAGTCCCCGTTTGTTAAATAGGATAGAGACAAGAATAATACATCTTTATTTTTAATTATTTTTATTATATTTAAATTTTATATCTATTTTTAATTTTAATTTAGATTATGTTGTATCAATAGTATTTGTTATTATGAATATTTATGTTTCAAATTGTAAAATATTTTTAAAGCTTTTCTCTTTTCAAAATTTATTAATAACCCTTGAATATCATAAGGATTCAAAATCCACAAGGAAAATCGAAAATGGGAAATGGGGACCATAAGGGGGATGAGGATTAGAGGCAAGATTATAAACGGTGATGAGAGGCGTGGGACATGTCTCATTTCTTATGGATACTCATTGTCATCCCTATAAATGACTCATGATATAATAAAATCATCTATCAAGATATTTTCACCTTTATAAACATGATATTCAATATAAGATATAAAATAGAATGACACATTTATATTTTATCCACTTATTTAATTATTAACTTACTTTTAAAATAAATTTATATACTCAATCTTCTATAAGATGTATGTAAATAAATTATCATTTATTTTTTATAATAATCATCTAATTATTTTTTATTATTTCCCCGTGCATCTCACGGGTGAAACAACTAGTATATAAAATAGAATAGCATTTACAATTAAACCTATTTGGTATTTACCACCTAAAGAAAATATATGCGTATGTATAAATTTTTCAATAAAAACTTTAGGGGCCCATGGCCCCCATTGTCTTAAGGAAGATCCTCCGGTGCATATGATGGTGGTAGTGGAACAGCAATAGTGGAGGGTTGGAGGTGGTGGTGGGATAGCAAATGGGTTGTTTAATTTTGTCATATTGAGTGAAGACCAAAGAGATTATTTTATCATTTTTTAAAAATTTAGTTTTGATTGATCTTCTACATTGATTCATTTTTTTTTAATAAGTTGATTGAAACAATTCTCCCCATATGTAGAAAAGTGAGAATCAAGGTGGTTCCAAAAACAGTAAAACAACCACAGTAAACAAAAACACCCCAACTACAAAAGAGCATTGCTTGGTGGCTTGAGATAAAGTTGATAAAAGGAGGTGCAAAAATTGTCTAACAAATCATTATAATTATTTTTAAAGGTCATTTTATATTAAAATCACATTTTTTGAAAATATTTTTATTCATATTTTTAATGTCATTAATTGTTAATTTTTTTTTCTTGCAGTGATATCACAACAGTTACTTCAAATTACTGAGCTCTTGCCGTAGCTTCTGCTTATCGCCCCTCATGTGTAGCCCACACACCAAGTAGACAGCATAATGTGATAATTTTTCTCTAATTAACCCTTTTATGCCAATCCACCAATCACCTTTGCATTCATTCATTTTGTTACAATGGTATATTTCAATTTTTTTTGTGGTAATTTTACGAGGAATTTTATGGGAAATCGAAAGTTGAGATCCCATCACAAAACCTAGCTATTTTTCCATAGAGTATTATGACCATTTATTTATGTTGAGTCCCCTCAATTTTACAACTCTTATAAATATTTTGATGGTGTAATAAGATCAACTTGGAGGAAACAACAAATTCTTTCTTGTCACAACGTACCCGGAGGGTACCGCGATGGGAATGACGACTGATTTCAAAATAAACCTGTAAAAAATGGGAGTCGCCACCAATTTTAATTTTGGTTAAAATTGGAAAACCTTTTAATTTGCAAACTAATCTTTTTAAAAAGAAATCAAAGGTTCGGGAGTCTGATTACGATTAAGGAAGGGCGGAAACTTAATCCCACTACACCCCTAATGCATCCGTATAAATACGGTTACCCTAGAGCTCATTATACAAATTAATTATAATTTTAATAATATTTATTTTTCCCCAAAAGTTATGAAAAAAAAGAAAAGAAAAGAAAATTAAATTAAAAGAGAACACAACTTAATGAAAAAAATTAATTTTGACTTGATAGTTGTTGGCTACGCCGACGTATCCTCTGGTGCAATGAGGAACTCAAAGTCACGTCGTTCTATAGAAAATACTTCTATGTTAAGTCAATTTTAATTAAAAAAAAAACAAAGTGTCGATTGATTTTAAAAAAAGAGAATAAAAAGATGTGTTGATTATTTTTAATTTTTTGGAAAAGATTTTTGATTGATAAAATTTAATTGAGACAATTCTTCCTTTTTCTTTTAGCAAAATCCTAAAATCTAGACAAATTAAAAGTTTTTTTATTTTTGATCCTAAACATAAAAAAAACTTTAAAACCAAATTAACCCAATAAATAAAAAAAAATATTTTGTTTAAAAATAAACTAATTAAAAAAAGAAGCCCAAAACAAAACAAAAATAGAACTAAAGAGGTATAATCCAAAACCAACCCAAACGGCCCAATTAAAAGAACATAAGCCCAAACAAGGACTATGACTGAAGTTTTTTTTATTTTCGATTCTAGATAAAAAAAAACTTTAAAACCAAATTAACCCAATAAAAAAAAGATGTTTTATTTTGTTTTTTTTTTAAAAAACTAATTAAAAAAGAGAAGCCCAAAACAAAACAAAAATAGAACTAAAGAGGTACAATCCAAAACCAACCCAAACGGCCCAATTAAAAGAACATAAGCCCAAACAAGGACTATGACTGCAAACGAAATAGACCAAAAATCATACAGCTAATGCCTAAACCCATACAGCTTAAACAAAATGAAATAGGAAGAAAAAAAAGAAAAAGAAAAGGTATAGCTAACTAAAAGAAACGGTGCATCAGTAAAGAAAGAACATGACATGAGGTGGGATTTTCAGATGTTGCAAGTACATAGAGAGAGAGAGAGAGAGAGAGAGAGAGAGAGAGAGAGAGATCAGGCAAGGGGGAAGGGGGAAGAAGGCCGAGAGAGAGAGATCCGGCGATGGAGGGAGGAAGAAGAAGCCGCGGCTGCGCGGTTGGGAGGCAGGCAGTGCTCCGCCGCCGCTAGCATGGAGAGGCCGAGAGAGAGAGGGGGGGAATCGGTGCGGTTGAGGGGGAGGCGGCTGGATTCACCGCCGCGGTGGTGGAGAAGCCCGCGCGGCCATCACGCTGAGAGAGGAGGGGAGGCCAGACGGCTGCGCGGCTGAGCTTCGCGGCTGGGCTTCGAAGATGGAGAGGCACCTTCCCTGCAGCTGGCTTCCGGCGGAGTCACGACCAAGTGGCCAGGATCTGCGCGGCGGTTTACGGGAAAGGAGCGGCTGATTCGCGGCTTTGAGGGTGCCGAGGAAGGGAAGGGATGTGACAGCGATGGAAGGGGATGAGTTTCGCGGCCAAGGCAAGGTAGAGGGAGCTCTGTGGGTGGTTGGCTCGCGGCTATGGAAGAGGAGGTTGGGGCGGTGAGGAAGGGGAGATGGGGGTTGATGGAGGACCACCGCGGTTCTTAGAGGATGATGGTGGTGGTGCCGCGGTGGCTTGGCAGAGCTTGCCTTCGCGGGGGGTGGCTGAGGAGTTTAAGGTGTTGATGGGCGTTTGATGGGGTTGATGACATGGTGGCCGCGGCTGGGGATGAAACCGCCGCGGCCTCCTCCCCTTTCCCCCTTTTTTTGGTGATGACGATAGTGTTACTACAGCTGCTATTACCTTGTCCTTTCCTTTCCTTTTTTGTTGTTGGATTGAATTGCCTAGATTTGCTTCTGTGTTTGAAATTTTTTTTGCAGGTGAAAGAAAGAAAAATGTTTTGTATCCCCCCCCACTCATTCTTTTGATCTATCCCCCCTTTTGAATCATTGGTCCCTTCTCTTTTTTGCAGGCTGCCCATTCATCCCTCGCTGTAAAGGAAGAACATCATCATTTGGCCAAGGGTGGAGAGAGGCGTTGGTGTTCGCCACTCCTGGCCCCTTTTTCTTTTTTATTCATTATTTCCTTTCAACAAAGATTATCGCTATGTGCCTGCCCCTCATTCATTTGTATATTGTTGTCTTTTGCAGGAAATGAGATCTTCGAGTGACCTCTCTCTTTTTCCTTTTTTCATTTTATATTTTTTTATGTTTTTATATTTTTGTTGGACAGTAGCCAATATGGGCTTTGTAGCCAAAAAAAAAAAACGCAAATGGATTGGATTGAAACATAATTGGACGAGACAAAAAGAAATTTTGGGTAACAGACTAATGATGAATTGGACTTTTTGTTTTAATTTTTGAAAGTAATAAAAAAATAACAACCCTTTTTTTGTTTTTTTTAAAAGAAAAGAATAAAGAGACTAGAAATTAAAATATGTAAATTTTGGATTTTCTTGCTAATGGATCGGACAAAATTAGGTGTTCACATTTCTTCATAAAGATATAAGAATTTTCTTAAGGTGCAAAAAGAGTTATTGCAAGAGAAGAAATTGTTTCCTTCTTTCCATGATATATCATAATTCAAAAACAAAATTTTAAGATTTACTTAATAGAGATTTGGTGTGTGTGTGTGCGCGTGCGTGTACATATACATTATAGATCTCTATTTACAACTCCCTAATCAAAGTTTTTGCAAACGGTACAATTTCCACCCAAACTATGATTTGGAGCATCGACAACAAACGAAAAATCAAATATACTATTATTATTTTTTTCTCTATCAAATTCAATCATTCCATTTTCTTCGTTTGTGAATATCTGTTTCATGTGAAAATGGCTACAAAAATCAATCTTACCCTCTGGTTTATGTCTGTATTGGCCATATATTTGAACACTGATAGATCCTCATTACTCATTAGCAACTTGAGTCACATCTATCCCAATTCGGCAATTCCTATGTTGAGTTAGAGCTCCTGAACCAAGCATCATGTCCCTCGACAAAATAGCAAGCCTTTCTCATAGAAAATAAACCTTTGTATATGGGAAGACTCTCCAACTGGAATTTGGTCTATTCATTTGGGCTTGCTTTGCTTGGATTTTTACTCTAGTTTCTTAGCCTATTTTGGGCTTTGACCCAGCTTTTTTGTACCAATTGAAAACTCATTAACCCAAAAAATCCAAAATCTGAACCAAAAAAAAAAAGTTCCCAAATCAAAATCCAAGGTTTGACCAGATTTTTATAATAGAAAAATGTTATTAGTACTGATAGGATATGAGACATTATACCGACTCACACCTCATCCATTATTGAATGGGATGTGAACTCTATTTGAATGAAGTCCGCATTTCATCCAATGATGAATAAGATGTGAGTTGACATGGTATCTCACATCTCATGAGTATAAATACCACAATTCTTTATAATAATATCATTACCAATTCTTATGAGACAACCCTTTTTCAGTACAATAATTCGGTATACTAGAATATACAACAAGCAAATAATGCATTACTACCCAAATGCATGGAGCAAAATGTACCCAAAAAAAAGAAATGATAGGAGAAACTTGAACAACTCAATGGGTTAAGTAGGGATAGATTAGGCCACTACTTAAAATAACATTTATTTTCCTAGCTTTATAAATATCCTCTTTCTTAACCACAAGCACTTAGTTCATTTCCTCGCCTTATCTCTAAAAGGGATTCGAATTCTCCATCTCCTTTGTGTGTCTTACTCATCATTCTCTTGATTAACAGTGATAACATATTTAAAAAATAACAATTTAGAAAAATTATTGTCATCAAGGAAGAAATGTTTAATCTCTTTCTAAAATGTTTTCATTTCAAGTAGAGCAAAAAATTAAAATCCTTTTTCGGGAAGGATCCTAAAAAGAGGGGAATTCCATCTTGCTGCTTAATTAAGGGTGCAACATACTTTATAAAGCCAATAACTAAATAGTCACAACCTGTGATTAATTATTGACAAAGATCACTGGCTGGGGTGATTAAAAAGGGTATCTAAAATCAATAAAATGACTCAAATCAATTCACTTAAGTGATTAATGAGATTTGTTTATCTAACTGATTTCTCAACTTTCACTATCAATGTTATATTAATTCTCTATTCATTTTTACTTGTCAGTAATTGTGGCTTGATTTTTTTAAGAAAAGTCAAAAAAAGGATGCTTGCAAATTACACAAATCCCCCGAAAGTAATTTTGTTAGCTGGATGTTGGTAGCATGTATTTAATGCACATAGTTTTGTTTCTCTATAAATAGAGAATGAAGGCAACCATGAAATGCATCCAGCTGAGAGCAATTTTTTAGCAATGTTAAGAAGAAGCAATATTAGCTTCTTATAGTGTGAGAAAAATAGAGAGTATGTGTAAGAAAATTTCAAGAGTCTAGTGTGAGTATACACTGGGAGTTTTGGGTATATTCTCTAGATCCCTGTAATACTACAAATTATAGTAGAAGAGAGTCTCACTAGAGATACATTATATTGTAATTTCTCTTTAAATATGGTGGAATATTCTCAGAGTTTGGCCCATGGTTTTTACCTCAAAATTATTGGAGGGTTTTCTACGTCAAAATTTTGTGTGTAGTTTTTTTAATTTATCTTTTGTTGGTGCGAATTGTCACAAGTGGGTCCTGAGGCAAAGTACAATTCATATGCTTTATTTATCTGTTACTCTCCATAAATTTTCAGCGCACTTTCGCTCACATCCATCAAATGTTTATTATACTTGGGGTGTACCCAACTCTTGATACTACAAACAAGTGGTATTAGAGCTTTTAGTTCGGTGGGATTTATTCTTAGTATGCTATGTGGTTACAGCTTAGTCTGATCTTTTACATCAGAAAAGAATTTTCTCCCTGATACTTGAGGATCATCCTTGGTTGCTATCACTAGAAGACAGTGTAAGACTTGGAAAGGTTCTACCTAAAGAAAGACTTGGCATTTAAGCGTATCCATTATGACCCACCTCTCTTTCTTGGGAACCCTCTTGGTGCACGGTTTACAGCTGATTTGCACTATTCCAGTATACGGCTACAGTTTAAGGTTCTGACTAAGATCCAAAATGTCAATACCAAAATTTGAAGTGGAGAAGTTTAACGGGTCCAACGACTTTAGACTATGGAAGCTGAAACTGTAGGCATTGCTAAATCAGCAAGGTCTTGCAAAGGTGTTGGAAGGCAAAGAAAAATTACCGGAGTCATTAGATGATGACAAAAAGGAGGAGATGATGCTTAAAGCACTAAGTACAATACAGTTTAGCCTTGCAAATAATGTTCTGCGAGAGGTTGTGGAAGAAAAGACCACTGATTCACTATAGAAGGCTTTGGAAGAAAAATATTCTGTAAAGACCTTGTCCAACAAGCTTTATCAGAGGAAAATACTGTACATCTTCAAATATTTAGGAGGAAAATCAATGCAAGAGCATATAAACGACTTCAACCGAATGATCTCCGATGTTGGAGCAGCTGGAATTAAAGTTGAAGATGTTGATCAAGCCATGATCTTGTTGACTTCATTACCTCCATCCTATGATAATTTCTATGATACCATACTTTATAGTAAATTCGATATCTTAGTGAAAAATGTCAAAGAATCATTGATGATAAAGGAATATGAGAAGTTAGTATTAGGACCCCGTGCCGAAGGTCCTGCAGATGGATTGTTCGTGACGAGAGGGCATAATCAAAAAAGAAGATCTGGAAGCAAAAGAAAAAGAAGATCGAAGTCCAAAAAGCACAAATCTATAAAGTGTTTTCATTGTTACCAGATGGGACATATAAGAAGAAATTGCCTAGAGAAAAAGGAAAAATTAGGATATTCTGCCAACATAACAATTGAAAGTTCTGATGATAGTGATACTGATGCTAGTTCGACCTTGACAGTATTCACAGGTGACACCGAAAACGAATAGATATTGGATTTTGACGCATCCTTTCACATGACGCCTAATCAAAGCTTTTTCTCATCCTATAAAAAGCGGGTTAGAAAAGTTAGATTGGGAGATAATAGAATTATTTCAATTGTAGTTGAAGGAAATATGCAAATAAAATTGGATGATGGTACTAAACGAACATTTCAAGCATGGCATGTTCCAGAACTAGGTAGGAACTTGATCTCATTGAGTGCCCTAGATAATCAGGGGTACAAGTTTATTGGAGAAGGTGGATTGTTGAAGGTGATCAAAAGTTCAATGGTGGTGTTAAAAGGGAAGCTGTAGGAGGGGATCTATCCATTGTTGGGAAGCATAATTAATGGAACTGCTGTTGTTCTATCCTCTGAAAGAAATGATGATGCTACACGATTGTGGCACATGTGGCTTGGTCATATGAGTGAGAAAGGAATGACCATACTTGCTAGCAAAGGCTTATTGAAATGCCTAAAGAATTGCAAACTTGGTTTCTATGAAAATTGTGTATTTGGAAAGCAGAAACGGGTTAAGTTCAATTCTGGCAAATACAACAGCAAGGAGATTTTGGAATATGTCCACTCGGATGTTTGGGGTCTAGCCCCTGTTAACTTTATAGGTGGAGCTCGCTATTTTCTTACTCTGATAGATGATTATTCCAGAAAAGTCTGGATTTATTTCCTAAAGAAAAAAGAAGAGGTGTTCGACAAATTCAAGCAATTGAAGGCCATGGTCGAGAAGCAAACCGGGCATTCAGTCAAGAGACTGAGAACTGACAATGGCGGAGAATTTTGCAGTAAAGAATTTGCGGAGTTCTGCAGAAATGCTGGTATAGTGAGGCACTATACTGTACCAGGAACACCACAGCAAAATGGAGTTGCAAAATAGATGAGCAGAACACTTCTAGAGCATGCAAGATGCATGCAAATTAATGCAGCATTTCCCAAATAATTTTGGGCTGAGGCAATCAATACAGTTGTATACCTGGTAAACAGATCTCCATCAACTGCTATTGATATGAAGATTCCACAAGATGTATGGTTTGGTCGACCCGTAAACTATTCTGATTTGAAGATATTTAGTTGTCATGCGTATGCCTATGTGAATAATGGTAAACTTGAGGCGAGGGCAAGAAGGTATATTTTTGTAAAGTATGTACAAGGAGTGAAAGGCTACAGACTGTGGTGTATAGAAAAGTGAAGTTCACCCAAAATCATTGTTAGCAGAGATGTCATTTTTGACGAGGCGACAATGCTAAATCAGAAGAAGGAATCAAATTTAGATGAGGCAAAGACAAATCATGGTGCTAAGAAGCTTGTGGAGCTAGAAATTGACTATAGGAAGGTAAAGCAAGAAGATTAGCTAAGTACTTCAGGAATTTCTCAACCTGAAGTAGAACAACAAAATGAACCTGACTGTGAGGATGCTGGTGAACCAACCAGAGAAGCAGAGCCATACAGTATTGCTACTAGCAGAGAAAGGTGAGAAATCCATAAACCAAAAAGACATCTGGATTCAGTTGCCTGTGCACTTACTCAGATCCTATAGCATTTGCCTTGGCTATGGCGGATGGTGCAGTTGGAGATGAACCATGTACCTACCGCAATGTCATAAAAAGCAAGGAGTCGAAGCAAAGGTTGACAGCAATGAATGAGGAGATCGAGTCTCTTCAGAAAAATCAGATATGGAAGCTGGTGAAACTTCCAAAAGGGAAAAGAGTAGTTGGTTGTAAATGGGTCTACAAAAAGAAAGAAGGAATCCCTAGCATGGAACCTCCAAGGTTCAAGGCCAGACTGGTAGCAAAGGGTTATACTCAGAAGGAGGGTATTGACTTCCATGAAGTATTCTCTCCTGTGGTGAAGCATAGCTCTATTTGAGTCCTATTAGTTATTGTGAGTACGTTTGACTTGGAGCTAAAACAACTTGATGTAGAGACAACGTTCTTACATGGTGAGCTAGAGGAGCAAATCTACATGAGTCAACCAGAGGGGTTCATAATTCCTAATAAGGAGGATCATGTTTGTTTGTTGAAGAAGTCATTGTACGGCTTGAAGCAGTCCCCAAGGCAATGGTACAAAAGGTTTGATGCATTTATGATTAGTGCTGGATATAGTAAAAACCAACATGATAATTGCATCTACTCTAAGGAGCTTCCAGATGGTTCGCGGATTTATCTGTTGCTGTACGTAGATGATATGCTAATTGCAGCTCATAACAATGCTAAAATTAGTATGTTGAAAACACGGTTGGAAAAAGAGTTTGAAATGAAGGACTTAGGTGTGGCAAGGAAGATTCTTGGAATGGAGATTCATAGGGAGCGACATTGTGATAGGTTGTGTTTGACACAACAAAGTTATATTATGAGAGTGCTGCAACGCTTCAATATGGATTGGTCCAAACCAGTTAGCACTCCGTTAGCTGCACATTTTAAGTTATCTTCGAAGGAGTGTCCGAGAACTGAGGAGGAGGTGGAGCACATGTCTTGTATGCCTTACTCTAGTGCAGTTGGCAGTCTCATGTATGCCATGGTGTGCACTAGACCGGATCTTTCACATATAGTAAGTGTAGTAAGCAGATTTATGAGCAAACCTGGAAGGCACACTGGGAAGCTGTGAAATGGATCATGCGGTACTTGAAAGGTTCTATCGATGTCTGTTTGGTGTTTGAAGGTCAGAAGAATCGTGGAGTTATTGGTCATGTAGATGTTGATTATGCAGGTGATTTGGATAAAAGGAGGTCATTGACAGGTTATATCTTTATAGTCTTTGGATGTACTATTAGCTGGAAGGCGACACTGCCACTACTGAAGCTGAGTATATGGCATTGACTGAGGCTATTAAAGAAAGCATTTGGGTGCACTATCTTTTGGATAGTTTTAGGTTGAATCAACATGTACCAGTTGTACATTGTGATGGTCAAAGCGCCATTCATTTGGCCAAAAACCCAGTCTATCATGAAAGGACAAAACACATTGATGTTAGGCTTCATTTTATCAGATAAAGTATCAATAATGGTATTGTTGCAGTTCAAAAGATAGCCATAGCTGAGAACCTAGCCGACATGATGACAAAACCGTTGCCGATTGATAAGTTTAAGTATTGCTTTGACTTGGTCAATATTTGCAGAGGTTGAAAACTGTTGAAAATGCAAGTCAAGGTTGAGAATTGTGAGTAATTGTGGCTTGATTTTTTTAAGAAAAGTCAAAAAAAGGATGCTTGCAAATTGCACAAATCCACCGAAAGTAATTTTGTTACCTGGATATTGGTAGCATGCATTTAATGCACATGGTTTTGTTTCTCTATAAATAGAGAATGAAGGCAACCGTGAAATGCATCCAGCTGAGAGCAATTTTTTAGCAGTGTTAAGAAGAAGCAATATTAGCTTCTTATAGTATGAGAAAAATAGAGTATTTGTAAGAAAATTTCAAGAGTGTAATGTGAGTATATATTGAGAGTTTTGGATATATTCTCTAGATCTCTATAATACTACAAATTATAGTAGAAGATAGTCTCACTAAGGATACACTATATTGTAATTTCTCTTTAAATATGATGGAATATTTTCGAAGTTTGGCCCGTGATTTTTCCCTCAAAATTACTAGAGGGTTTTCTACATTAAAATTTCATGTATAATTCTCTTAATTTATCTTTTGTTGGTGAGAATAGTGATAAGTGGATCCCAAAGACAAAGTACAATTCGTGTGCTTTATTTATTCGTTACTCTCCACAAATTTTCAGCGCACTTCCACTTACATCCATAAAGTATTTATTATATTTGAGTTGTATCTAACTCTTGATACTACTAACATTACTCACATGGCTAGAAATAGATTTTCCAGACCAAAATCTCCACTTTTCAGAAAATATAGGGCAATGCCAGGTTTTTTAATTTCCAAATAAAGCTTCTAATTACAATCAATGCTTTGGAATTAGTGAATAATATAATATAATTAATGACTTTTTTTCTATGTGAATTACAAATAATGGCTTAACACAACTGCCTTGGAAAAAAAATTATTAACAATTATTTGTTGCTATACTAATGTTGAAAAAGGGGCCATCATTCCATCAAGTATTTGTCACTTGATCATCAAAATATACATTACTGTTGTCATGCAAAGTACTTCTTTTTGTGCCATGTGCCATGTGCTATTTTATGATAATTAATGGATTCTAGATAAGGTTTTGGTTTATTACTTGTATCCGATTCGATGTTTACTTTGACTACAACGCTAATAAAGCATACAAAATTGTGATGTGGAACTGCAGGAAGGAATTTAAAATGGGATAAAACTTTTGGCTAAATTATAAATTACTCTCCATTATGATAATCACCAAAAATGCCCCATTTGTACTCCAAAATGAAGATTGGGCGTGCTCAGATGCCTTGTCTCCCTACTATTGCCATTTTCGTTGCCAGCAAAGGGATCATAGTGGAATTCTGCTGCACCCATGGCCCATAAAATGCTACCTTCCACAACAATATTAAAAAAATAAAAACATCAAGCGTGGGAAGCAAAGGGGCACACCATCAGTCGTACGGACCTAGAGATCTTATGCCCCCTACTTAAGCCATAAATGCTCTAAAATCTTTGCTTTATTAAATTAGGTGTGAATTACATTTAATTATGCTGAAATTCGGTGAAATTTAGTTCATCTTTTCTTCATCTGTAAAATTTATTAAAGAGGTTTTTGACTTTTTAAAATTATTATACTAATTTTTCATGAGTTTAAAAAATTATTGTATTGATCTTCTGTTTATTGCACAATAAACAATATATTCAAGAGAACTCAGTATTACCTGGACAAATAAAAGGGAACCAAGCTAAATTTCATCAATTCTCATGCGAGATTAGTGTAATTGATCTTTAATCTAAGAGTTAATTCCTCAAATTAGTCCTCCATAAAAATAATATTGGATAAATTAGTCTCCAAAAAAAGAAATATTATTTTTGGTTTCTCATGATTAAAATATGACAAATTGATCTCTAATAATTTACTCTATCTATTCCTTAATATAGGTCATTTTTGGGTTATACACAAAAACTAAGGTAATGATTGAATTTTATTTATTTTCAAAAAAATAAAAATAAAATACATAAATACCCTCCTTTTACTCGACCTCCACTTATTATCTGTCAAATTATATAAAAGGATAAATAAATATAAAATAATTAATAAGTGGTCATTGAAATTTGAAAACAACTTATAATTTCAAATAGAAGCAAAAACTAAAAATGACCTATATATATTAACGAATGGCATAGGTATAAAAATATATCAAATTAGTCCTTGATAAAAATACTAATACTAGGAAGAATAAGTCTATCAAAATATTAAAAAAAGACTAATTTATCCATTATTTTTAATTTAAGAGAGTAAGAAAGATATTTTTTTCTTGAGGGACTGATTTTTTTCAATATTATTTTTATGAATGACCAAATTAGGGGTTTACTTTGAAGTTAAATTTAAAAAATTTATTACCAATGAGGATCAGGTGTAAACCAACTGCATTTTCACAGAGAATAACACCAAAATTTAAACATATGAGAAGATAATTGTTAGAAAAAAACTATTTAAAATTTATTTAAATAAGGTTCAGGTTTTTTTACGGGCACTCGTGAAGGATTCAAAAATCACAATTTTATAAATTTCTTTTATAACATCCACTATTTTGAAATTTTCAAAAACTCATTTAAATTTTCAATACAAAAGTTAATAGAAATCCCCTTTAAATAATATTGTTCTAATTAAAAATTAAAACAACTTATTTGAACAAAAATTCAAAAATAGCGTTGCTTTGTAATTATTTGAACCAACTTTGTTGGACAACTTTTTACTTATTAAAAAGTTATGAGAAAATATTCTCTTGCACAACATTTTAGCATCAACGCCAGGGACGAAGCACTAAATCATGTGTGCTTCATTCTCTCCGATAATTTATTAACACGTAAAAAACAAGAATAAAAAATTAAAAAAAGAGTAATTATCAAATATATTATATTATATTTCACATGATAATAAATAATCAGAAAATAGTGAAGGAAGCAAAATTTGGGGTCTATGATTTTCATCCCAATTACTACTACTACAAATTAAAACAAACACTTTATTTATAAGAAAAATATTAGATCGGGAAGCCTAAGTTACCATGACTTGGAGTTGTAAATCGTGCAGCCCCTCCCCCAACAAATACTTTTTTTATAAGAAAAAAGCTAGGCTAGGAAGCCTAAGTCACCCAGACTTGGACTGATAAATGGCAAGGCCTCTCTCCAACTCTTGATTTTATGGGTAAAATTTAGTACTCAACTCACTTTTATTCAGCTAATTTTCATTGAGTTAAATTAAATGCTTTTATTATTATTATTATTATTATTATTATTATTATATATAGTGTATTCATAACTTTCTTTTTATACAAATAATTACGTCTAGAGCCCCTTTCACAAAATTACTAAACTAAGTTGTTTAATCGAACAAAACTTAATCGCCATAGTCTTCAATAAGGAATCGATCTCGCCACAATATCTATGAACCCTAAAGACAAAGAAATAAATGCAAATGAAAATATCGTGAATATTTGAAACTCCCCAGGGGACCTTTTGAAAAAAGTTGTTTAATTGAAGGAAGCTCAGCTAGTTTTGAACTCGACGGGTGGGCAGTGGTGGGGGAAGCAGCTACACACTTGTTTGAGTGGTATACTTCTAGTGCTACCTTTTTATCATCGTTGGAATTCACCCTTTTGTCTAATTACAATTACAATCCTACCACTCGTATACTTTATCTAAATCAACATCTTTAATTTGTTCTCAAATGAAATCTTTCAAAATTATCAGTGATCAGTCCTAGTTTTATCATAATCCTTCCGAGGGTACATCTTAATCACCTAATCCAGATCAACTTGCCCATTGGCTTATCTTCGCTTTTTCTTTTCTTGTTTCTGATCACTTCTTTTTATTTTTGTTTTCCCGTTTCGAAATTTATGTCATCTGAATAAAAAGTTTGACAACAAAAGCTTATGCAATTATGAAAGAGTGACTTACTTTTACTTTTCATTAATGATATATATTGAAAGCTTAAATTTAAGAGTTCAGCTTCTATATTTACGGACATTGTAAGCTTAAATTTAAAAGAATTTTATATTGACACCCAATCAATCTCTCATTTTATATTACTTTTTAAGTTATAAAATGAAAGTTAACTATATTTGTTTATATGACATTGTATATATAATTGGATGATTTAGTATATTAAAATTTAATCTTAGACTTAATTACGATGGTCTACAAATTAATTAAAACTTTCGTCGTTAGCCTGCTTTTAGAGAACTAATTTATGAGATATTAGAATGGCAGTGAGCCATGCAATTACGAAAATTGCCTCTTATATAGTGTGGTCATAAATATTTCAGGAAAATACTAGGTGTAATCTATTTAAGAGAGTTTTGCACTGCTTATATAATTCCATGTTAGCATCCTCGTTATTATGATGTCGTAATTATATCATAATCATTAAATTCAAAAGAATACCGATTCTTTTGGGTGCCATAACAAAAATCGTTTTTTCGTTATATATTTGTTTAACTGTTCTGCATTTAGATTATACGACATATTGGTTCGTGTGATTTTGGACAAAAGTCGTTCATACCAAAAGTCGTGCTCTTCAATAAAATAAAATTTAAAAGCCGATAAAGTAAAACTATCGAACATAAAATTTGGGAGTTCTAAAGTTAATTACGTTGTTCAAAGATAATTAATAGCTACAAGCTAAGCAAGGTATATGTATAATTATCCAATGATATATACATATTTTTCTTCTTTCATATCTAGCAAGGCAGGTTCATCCCATTATTATTTGTTTATTATTTTTTGGTTGTACTATTATATGTTTTCTTCTGGATAAAATAAGAGAATTCTGATGTAAATACTATATAAACATTTATGCTGTCGTATAGATATATACAACTGGAGAAGGTACGAAGGCAGTTGAATGTTGATCCTGGTCAATGACAATGATTCAGGGATTTTTTTTTCATTATTATTTTATTTTTGGGCTAATGTTTGAAAAGGCTGATTCAAGTTGTCGATTTGGTACCACATAACACACCCTTCAGTCAATCAAGATAAATGGCGTAGTACACAAATGAAATCCGCCAGGCCTAACAAGCTCTGGAAGAACGACTAGCTACCTTAACTCTTATCGAAGAAACATTAAAAGCTGAAGTCAAAGTCCGTGGTATAAATAAATTGCCAGCATATGATTTCTGATTCCATTTATGACATCTTTTTTTTAATATTATTATTATTATTTGGAGGGGGAGGGGTCGGTTCATATGAGAGACTTTATTTCTTCAAGTAGTGGAATCAAACACTATAATTAGGATGAATAAATTTATACGTTGATGATATAACTTTGGTTGATTCATTCAATATCAGTTTCGGCCATCTAATTTCCTATTTCTATCTTTTATAATCCCATGAGATTCGCCTAATAGTGATAGAATTGTGGAGACAAAACATGTGAATGATTATAGACAATGCTATGGATAGTTCGAGGAGCATTTTTCTTTTTTTCTTTTTAATGTAACTAACCTATTTATTATGATTACATATCTTGAAAGCCACTAGTAAGAATGGATTAGTAGTGAGAAATTTGAAATAGCAGCCATGATATTATTGGGTTCAAACTTTATTGCTGTCGATGGTTCAGTATCTAGAGCCACTTTGTACCAAATCAGTACATGAAGTTCAAAAGAAGAAAATGGTTCTAAAAAAGTTTTCTTTTACACATGAATTCGTGAGGGTTAGTGCCAAAATCTACAAGCCACAACGGCGGAAGGTAGTTATACATAGGGAGGGAGCAGTGTGACCCCTTTAAAATTGTCAATTTCTTTTGTAATTTATTTTTTTTCAATTTGGCTCCCTTAAAAAATTTAGTTAATTTTGATTAATTTTTTATTTAACTTGATATTTAGGTATTATAATAAATAATATGATAGGTAAATACACGTGTTTCTCTTAAATTTTAATTGTAAAATATTTATTTCTTTTATATATGATGATTTTTATTTAATTTTTAAATAAGATTGAAAATTACTAATATATATATTATTCATGTGAAATTAAGTATTAAGTATTAACCTCATTGATATAATAGTCTAGCTCCGCCCCTGCCGAGCTATATATGCCTTGACATACGTACTCACACAGTAAGCTATAGTATATTATACATGGTATAATTACACGACTGCTATTTTTCAGTGACTTTTTTTTTTTTTCGACCCGGGTCACGTTACCTTCAAAATTGTTTGAAAATTGTGGGGCTGAAAGATTACACATCCATGATCAAACCTACCTGAGTTGTTTCATAATTCAAATACATACTTTATCAAAAAAACAATTCAAATGCATACACTTTGGCTGCATGCTAGCGGCACATTAGATGTACAGCAAATGCGACCTATTTGCTACAGGACAGTATGTGGTGATATTTTTTTTACCTATTTAGATTGCACTTGAGGCTAGTGAGACCGATATTGATGGTTAAGGGATGGCCACATTTGTCCACTTCTTGTAACAGATGGCCTCAACTAATATTGATGTGTCTTGTGGTTGCGCATATGTCACTTTTTAAAACTCTTCGTTCTTATTATACAAGGAGAGCAACAAAGGCATGGTTAGTAAATTGAGAGTTTGGAATTGAACAATAACAACAACAACAATACTAATAAATGATATCGCTTGTTGAAAGAACCGTGCTTTAGAATTGCATTAAATTTCCAACCAAAAGAAATTTTCCAACCAAAAACTGAGATATATAAAACCATTTTTGGCATTAAGATTTCGGGACCTATAAAACACAATGGCTTATTCGAATCTTTGCGGCACTACTATCAAGGCTAGCTATATAGACCTCCACTTGACTCGGAGTATTCGCCATTTTTTGTTCGCCTTAAACAGGCTTCTTTGATCTGATTTCATCACACTATTTCACCCACATCTTTCATCAAAATGGTAATACTTTCCAAACATCCTAAATTCTTCTAGATAAAATCAAGATTTAATTTCCAAGTTATTTTAACTATGATGAGCCCTTGTTATGCAATACAGCTTTTTAATTTTTGCGGTCGATGACTGTTTGAATTTGAAACAAATTGACCCTTGACAGAAGAAAATGGAAAACAGTTTTACTATTCTCAATTTTTTTTTTTGGGGGGTTGGGGGGGAGGGGGTCTCTTTGTTGTGTCACTAGGTTTTGTTCTCAGCCTGCATAATTTTATGGAATCATATGAAAGGTTTTGACAAGTAAGAGCACATCTTTCATTTTAATATATAGATACAACTATATTATATTGTATCTCTAAGAAAAAATAATTGAAGGGCTCTTTAGAAGAACAAAGAAAGGCCACCAGCTTTAAAAGAAGGCCAATGGCACATGGCATAAAAGGTCGAAAAGGAAAAAAAAATATTAAAAGATCCTATCATCAATTATGAATTAAACAGTGGAGAAAAAAAATACAAAACAGAAGTCCTTGAATGACAGCAAAAATAAACTATTTATTTTTTATGCCTTGGTGTGTGTGTGTGTATATAACAAAGTTTAAGTTAGAAGGAAGTATTTACTAATACGGTTACGAAGAATTTACTAGTAGAAACAAATTCGTGAATCAAATCTAAATAACAACAGTGCTATAGCGGAAATAATGAAAATGGTTCATTTGATTGGCCAATTCTATTATGAATTGTTATGACTTAGCTTTAATTGTTTTAAGTTATTTCATTATAAATATTTCTATAAACCTTGAATGACCCAAAACATATGCCATAACCCTAAATTGAAAGGAAATTCTTCTCAATTTAAATTAGGATTTATCTAACTAGTATCATGGATAAGTAATAAGAAAAATCTTTCATATTGGGATAAGGGATTCTTATATTTTCAGAATGCAGGACTCACTAAAAAATCTTAAAACCTATTTTTTTCTAGTATTTTTGAAAGCTGGTTAGATTTAAAATATTTGGCTAAAAGAATAACAACAATGAGGGAAAACATTGCAATATGTCCAAACCATATATATATATATATATATATATATATATATATATATATATATATATATAGTCTCTAATGTTATTTGGATATCAATTTTAGATATTCTATTTGGGATGAATACTCTATTATCACTTAATATAAAATTGGGCCTTATTCATCCTCATTCACTAACACACTTGATGACGATAGAGTAGATAGTGGGACACCAAAAAATCAACGTATAAATAATAACTTTTGTTTTTCTCCATTGTGCTATAAGATTATGAATTATGAGATAATGATAAAATAATTAATGGAGCAAGGTAAATGAGTAAATTAGAGAGAAAGGGAGGGGCAAAAAAGGACAAGGAAGTGAGGTGCACATAAAGTGAGGAACGGCGCAGTGTCTGCCCTTTCCCGATAAGCCCGGTGATTGTTGGAACCAGCAAGAACAAGAACAATCTCCTCTTCATTCCTTCCACCATCCTACTTCTTCTCTTCTTCCTCACTTCAATGTCTCATGCACCCTTAAGCCACTTTGAGTTTAGATCCTTAATTGTACTTGCTCTTTCTTTTGCACACATACATACACTTTCTACACCAAAATAAATCGCACAGTTACTACATACCCAGAATTTTTCTTTAACTTACTTTTTGTTTAAACTCTCACCCTTCAAGCAACCACCATCTTAGAACATTCTTGTACCTCTCTCTCACTCATTCTATAACCGCTGATTCATGTAAAAACCCCTGTAAGTGTGAATCAGGATTCAAATTCAGCTCAAAAACATGCTTCTATGCTTTGGCAGTCAGTTTAAGGTCTTGTCTTGGACTTGAGGGTTGTTTCTTTTTTACATGGGGAGAGAATAAAAAAAATTGAACCTTTTTTTTTTCCCCATTCTTTTGTATTTCAAGTTACACGAGAAGAAAGCAACCATTTCAGAAATTCAGCAATTATCTTTTCAAATGAAGAAAGCAATCTATTATGCCTTTTTTTTTTTCCAACCCTCTCTCTTCTTAGTCCTTACTATGAAGCTGCTTTTTTTGTCTCTATTTAATTTTGGTTACTTTGATTTGCTTTCAAAGTTCATATAAAATTTCTAACTTGCTTGTTGGAACTTTTTTATTTTGTTTATTTGGTTTTATTTTTGTTGACAAAATGGGAGAATTGATCTGAAAATGTTAAGGTCTTTTAATGAGCTGAAATTTTTGCAGGTTCTGATTTTTTTTCGTTTTCCCTTTTGGTTTTGTTTTGTTTCATTAATGGAACTCCAGGTGCACAGATCTGTGAGCTGTTGTGAGAAGAGGTCACTGACTCACCGCAATTGTGAACCAACGGTAGCCCTTTCTCTCTATGCATGAGATGAGAGGTTAACACCTTTCAGTTTCACAGCACCCGATCCAACAACAATGCTCAAAGTAACTAACTAATTAAGCTTAAAGTCCTGAACACTTACAGTCATCTTTTTTTCAAAACTTTTTGTGCAATTTAGATATATTGGTTTTGTTTTAAAGTACTGCAATTTGCATATAGTGCAAAATAAACCCATATACATCATTAACCTTCTAATATGTGATTTCCATATTAATGTCTGCTACTATTAACTTTTTTTCATGCAATGTCTGCTATTATTTTAAGGTCATGGAAAAAGGGCTATAAATACAAGCAGAAGCTGAAAGGGGTTTGGCTCAGATCAGAAAATTAGCTGCTACATAGCTTGAGAACAAAGCACAAAGGTTCAGATCGAAGGTACATATATAGCAGTCTCCAAGGATTTCAACCTTTTCTTAAACGTCAAAGTTTTTAATAAAAGGTTTAGGTTTTTACCTTCTTAAGGAGCTATGCTAGTTACACACATAGTCGTCAGGCTTAGATCTTATCTGCTGTGCAATAAGTGAGAGTGATCTGAGAATGTTCTCATAGCTCATTATTTTATTTTATTTTGTTTTAAATTTTTCTGTCCCTTTTTTTTTCTTTGGGGGATGATAATAATTAAGATATTTTTTGGGTGGTGGCAATGCAAAATTGTGGCTGATCGAGGTGTATTGCTTTTGGTTTTGCAGGAGGAGATGAGGCTCTGAGACCTACTCAGTCTTTGCTTTTGAAAGCGTTCTGCAAACAGCAAAAAAAAAGCTTTAACAAGGGCCTCTTCCTGACTTGGACCGTGATATATCAGTGCGTAAATAAAGGCCTTTTTATCAATACACACAGCCACCCAAAGTACCCTCTCTGAGTCATCCTCATCAATGCAAACCACATAGCAAACAACCCCCCAAAACCCTTTCATTCTTCATTCTTCTCTCTCTACTTCCTCTAAGGATAAGAGAGGGGCCAAAAGAAAAAAATAGAAAACAAAACTGGGGTTTCTAGCTTGACCCTTCCGTTTCTTGGGAAAAGGCATGATTGTGATCATATGGAGGAGGATGAGATTCAAGCACAGGTGTCTAAGTTCCCAAGAGTTGGAAATATTGGAAGCAAGATAGCTTCAAGAGGGAACAACGACAACAATGAGCAATACCCAGATGAGGAGGAAGATGGAGAATTAGAGCTCATGAAAAGGAGAGGTGGTGGTAGTGATGGCAGCACAAACCGTTTCCACCACCACAACAGTACTAGTAGCTGCTGGAACAACCACTCTTCAAGGATCATAAGGGTGTCTAGAGCATCTGGTGGCAAGGACAGGCACAGCAAGGTGATGACCTCAAAGGGCTTAAGGGACAGAAGGGTTAGGCTCTCAGTTGCCACAGCCATTCAGTTCTATGACCTCCAAGATCGCCTTGGCTATGACCAACCCTCCAAAGCAGTGGAATGGTTGATAAAGGCTGCATCAGATGCTATCTCAGAACTCCCTTCTCTCAACAACACTTTCCCAGAAACTCCAAGGCAACCAAGTGATGAGAGAAGGCCAGGTGTTGTGGGGGCTGAGAGAGAGCAACATGGCCATTTTGATGAGGTTGATGGGGACACCAACAACTACCCTCAGCAGAACCAAAGCCATAACCTTTCTTTGTCCAAGTCTGCTTGTAGCAGCACCTCTGAGACAAGTAAAGGGTCTGGCCTGTCCCTCTCAAGGTCTGAGATGCGTGTGAACCGTGTCAAGGCAAGGGAGAGGGCAAGGGAAAGAGCAGCAAAGGAGAAAGAGAACGAGTCTCGCATTAATATTAATAATAATGCAAATTATCATCATCACCACAATGTTAACAACAACAACCCAATGTCTCAAAATGCTTCTTTCACTGAGCTCCTCACTAGTGGGATTGGTAATAATAGTACTATTACAGTTCCCAACACTACTAATAGTCCAACTGGGTCAGTTCATCAGATCCATCATGGTGGTGATGAGGTTAATCTATTCAACAAGGAAACAATAACAACAACAAGACAACAGCAGCATCAGCAGCATTGGTCTTCAACAGTGACACCAATAATGGACTACTTCAGCCCGGGCCTTCTGGTGGGGCCTCCTTCCTCTTCAAGCACAAACCACCATCAATCATCCTCTTCTGGTTTCTCAGGACAAATCCAACTTGGAACATCCCTTCCTGTCACGCCATTCAGTGGTGAGAACCACTCAGATCAGATGCAGCAATTCTCTTTCATGAATGACCATCTCATAATGCCTGCAGCAGCAGCAGCAGCGGTGGTTACTTCTTCTTCTACTTCTTCTCATCACCAGCACCACAGTGTTGGAGACTACAGCCTCAACTTCAGCATCTCTTCTTCTTTGGGCCTTGCTGGTTACAACAACAATAGGGGGACCCTTCAGTCCAATTCTCATCAGAATCATCCGTCTCTTTTGCCTCATCATCATCATCATCTGCAGAGGTTTATTTCACCTATGGACGGATCATCTTCCAATGTGCCTTTCTTCATAGGAGGAGTTTCTCAGGCTTCTGCTACTCCTCCAACCATGGACAATAACAACAACCATCACCAGTTCTCTTCTGTGTTCGATGGCCGCTTGCAGCTCTACTACGGGGATGGAAGCAGGCATTCAGCAGATCAAAAGGGGAAAGGCAAGAACTGAGTTTTCTGGACAACACCATGTTTCTCTTGATGGTCCATTTTCTTCCTGGTAAGAGTGAGGAAAAAAAAATTAAAATCCCTAAATTTCATCTTTTCTTGTTTTTCTCTTTTCCCTTTCATTCATAGTCAATAGCTTACATTTGAGACCCGTGCCATTTTTAATAGAATGTTCTTGATATCTCTGTGGTTAATTTGCTGGCTGTAAATGTTTTTGATATTATTATTGAATAACTTCATTCTTAGATATATACATGTGTGTGAGTGAGGTAAAAACCAAACAAAATGAAAATTAAAAAAATTGTGAATATATTTTAAGATATAATAAGTCCTATTATAGATACTCACTCAATTACTCATTTATATCCTAAAATGACACACCTATCTCTCCTTTGCCCTTGACATGCTTTGCCTTTGGCAAACCTAGGAGGACATGAGCTAAATTCATAAATATTTGCTTATGTGTATGTGTTTGTGCCTGTTATGCTTTTTATTAAAATAAAAGAAAAAAAAATTGCTGAGAGACAGTGCTTTTGGATTTATGTGTTGTGTGCAATACCATGAGCCGCTTGCTTTCTTGGTAATCATAAACAAGTGGCCACAGGCGCATATTTTTTATGGGATGCTATCTGTTTTTTTGTCTTTTCTTTGATTGCTGCATGGATTGCTGTGTATAGGGTTTTTCCACTGCTTGTCCCCCTCCTTTGTTCTCTCCTCCTTGGTTCCCCTTGACTATAGCATCAGTGAGTCCATGCCAAGTGTAAGGTCCTTTTTTTGTGGCAAACACCATGTGTAGGTACAGTAAATGTATAGTAAATAAAAATCACTTTGTACCAAGATAACACACACACAGATAGATATATATATATATATATAATATATATATATATATATATATGTATTGCAAGTTTAAAACAGCTTTACAATCCCAATTCATTTCCCTCTCCCCAAGCAATGCTGCACCACCACATGACATGACATGATTCTAATCGGCGCATTGTCAGGTTTCTGCACGGGAAAAAATATTGTACAAAGCATAGTTAGTTGGGGAGGAATAGGATGACCACACTATACACATGGGAGGGCACTTTTTCGTATGGTGAAAGGTCCATGCACGTAGCCAGACACTTGACTCTTTTCAAGTATTATAAAAAGAAACTGATTCTCATAGTATAGGCCAGAGAGACAGACAAGGCGCCATCAGTAGGGAAACAGAATAACCCAGTGGTTAGGTAGTTGCAAAATTGAATGAAAGAGCAGTAACATTTGTATGTATTCAAGCTCTAAATTATGAATATAATAAATACTTCAATACTATGTTCTTATTGGTTCTGATAAATAATCTATTTTTTACTTTTGTTTGTGAACATTTTTGCTAGATTTTGATCCATATTTTTTAAATTTATTTGATTTTAGTCCCTGTTATGTATGATTATTGATTGTCATATAGAATTAAATGGACTGACATTCTTTTAATAAATTTAACATTTAATATAGACAATATAATGATAAAGATTAAAACTAAATAATTTTATAAATAATTGGATCGAAACCAAATATATTTTTTTTTAGGAATCAAAATCATAATTTATTTATTTTTCAGGGAACAGTTATATATCTAGGTCTATAATAAACTATTAGATGCAACACTGTTTTAAATTTAAAATTTCCTACTTCTTCAATATGTGCAATTATTGTCTTTTCTTATTTGTTTTATATTTAAAATAGTCTACTTCTTGAATATATGTAATTATTGGTTTTCTAATTTTATGATTCATCGGTCTTATATTCCTATTCTCATAAAAATTTAGAGAACAGATAATGATCAGATATTTCATCAATGAATGGTTCTCCTTGGGGAAAGGAAAAATAGCATAAAAATAAGAATGGTTCGAATGAAACAATGACATGTGAATTAAACATCTTAACGATGAAAATTTTAAATATAAGAATGAGGTAGCATAAAAATAATATATATACAGATTATGTTTTTATTAGAGGATAACACTCTAAGAAGGAACTCTATTTAAGTTTTGTCCTGAGAGGAAAACTCATTTTGACAAAACTTAACTGAGTTTTTTGACCTCCAAGTTCCAACTAGGAAGTTTTCATTTGAAGAATGGGAGGTCAATTGAAGCAAACCCATCCTATCAAAACATCTCAGCTACCCAAAAGAGCACACAGTACTCATAACAGAACAGCAACAATACCAAAAGACACAACAAAACAAAAAACTTCCTCCCGCTTGACTACAAAAGCTGCCAAACAACACCAAATACACCTACAGATAAGAAGCAAAAACAGCTAAAGATTTGTCATCCGTTCCAAATCCTTCATAAAAGATTCGTATTGCATCAGATGCTCCGCAAATCCGATCGTAGCTTCCTTCAGAATAGAACGAGAGTACCAGTTCTTGGAACCACCCTTTGGTCCCCAATGATTGATCCATTTTTTTCCTTATAAAATCCTTTATTTAAGCATTAAAAAAATATTATTTTAACATCCAAAACTCAATATCTAATTGTAAGAGTTTGCTATGTTAAGATAAGAGCTATTAAGATAGGAGCCTGACTATATATATAGAAACGATTCGAATGAATATGGGGTTTTATCATATGAAAGATGCTTCATGAGAATAAAAGATTGAATATATATGATCCACTGTAAGACAGATATGAAAGTTAGACCTAACCACAAGTAGCCATCAATGTTAAAAATTGACCAAATTATAAGGAGATTAAGTTAGGAGATTGCACTCATTATAGATATTATGAGCTGAGATGCTAAGCTCACACATCTTAAGAGAGACACACTCAAATAAAGCAATCAATCTCTCTTGATGTCAAGTCATTGAAACTTACGATTTTGCTTTGAGATCATTTCTTGGATAAATGACTTATTATTAGGCCAAAGTTATATCGGATTGAAAATGCACAACTTTGTGTTTCTTACTTAAAGAAAAGTGCATTTTCAATTGGAGAAAAATAAAAATATTAAAATAATTAGATAATTACCTTTTAAAATAATAAAGTAAAAATACAAATAAGAGGTTGCTGCAAAAGAAAATGACTTAGATCATATAAAAAATGTGAGGTATAAAGTCCATGAGTCATAAAAGAGATGCTGACCAAATAAATCTTACTATTGTATTTGATGGTTCAACACTCAAAAGATTGTGATAGTTCATAGGGATAAATGTTTTGACGATCGAGAAGGGAGGAAATTTAAAAGATGAGATGGGTAATCATATCTTAGATGGGATGGTTGTTGCAGAGGTAAAGGAGTGAGAAAAGGTTGAATGCCATTATAATTTAGTGACATCTTCTTGTTAGTTTTAGAATTAATCAACGGCAAAGAGTTATAAATCAATCCAAATTTATATGATTCAGAAATCTGACAAATTACAATAACTTGTCTTCAGTTGAGGTCCTATAAGCATTAGGCCGATAGTAAGATCCAATTGAGACAGTTGTTTGAGTACTATAGGCTATTACCATTGTATTCTTAGAAAGATAAAATGTCAATAACCAAGATCATAGGCTATTGATTCGGTAATTGAAAAAGGGTGTAGCTCAATATTAGTTGCTTTAAAGCTTATGTTCAAAAGCAGCATTCAGTTTACTTCCTACTTCTCCCCAAATATCCACATCCTCAGAAAAGAGGTGCCACTTTCACCCCTTGTTATAACACCCTAATCCTTTGCTAGGGTTGAAACTAACAAACAAAGAATGTCCTCTTATGTGACTTTTTTCATGCAGGAGCAGGAATGTGTCACAAGCTGGGCTCTCTTCAAAACTGAGGATACGTTTGTTGTCACCGACTGTTGGTATTTCCTCTTTGGATAATTTTGAGCCATTCAATTACGTTGAGTGTTTTGGATATTTACTGATCTATGCGTGCAGATTATTGTATTTTGGAAGAATGTAAAAGAAATTGCAAGTTATTCTTTTGCTTCCCGCAATTATTTTGAAAATTGTCTATACCACTGGCGAAATAATAGAGCTGAAAATACGTCCAACCTATCGATTCAAAATATCTTCAAATTTCTACGTAACTTTTTTTGATAGATTTGGATCCTTTAAAGTAAGAATATCACGTTAGAGAGTAAAGCAAAGTGAATGAATTTAAAAGTAATGTTTTTTTCATTCTATTGACTAAGAGTAAAATCTCCTTATTTTATTCTCTAAAATGAGATCTTCACTTTAAAAATTCAAAGGTTTTTTTAAAAGGCAAGCCTTCTTGTGACTATCATAAATTGTAGATATTGTTACTACCCAAATAATTTGGCTAAGGAGTCTATTGGCTCTTTTGAACAGAAACATGGTAATAAACATAAATGGTGAATGAGCCCCCCTCCCTCTCTTCCCCCTTCAATTCTCTTTTTTTTTTTAATTTTAGGAATTCTTTGTTGTTTATTTTAGACATTATCATATCATGCTAAGAAGGAGATAGATAAACATTTTAAATTGGATACTATAAATTCTATAAGAATTTTGCTTATCTAAAGTGCTTTTGACTGCACCTATCTAAAATAACTGCGTCTATCTCTTTCTTAACATGATATGGTTATATTCGAAGCATGAGAAGATCCTAATCCATTAGAAAATATGATTAACCGGATTCTTTCTCTAACTCTTGTTAGCTGGTATGCTTATCAAATTTTTTTCCCTTTCATTAAAGAGAGAGCGGAACAAATATGTTAAAAATGAATGAATGATTCTAAAATTGCTACCTTCTATCTAGAGATATAATATTTGAACACATTTATTAGAGATCAATTAGATGGACACCATGCAGAATATATGTTAAAAGGTGCTCATTTTTTCTTTTCGGTTTTTTTTATTGTATCTATTTCTCATCTAATTCCTAGGCGTTGAAGAAGAAATTTTTTTTTTTCCGATCAACAGAGTTCTAAAGATTAGTATATGTTATACACAAAATGAATATGACCCTTGGTGTGAAAATTTCCTTTTGCCTTTAGTTTTGATTTTGTTCTTTTGGGCCAGCGATGGATTCGCCAAATTATCATTCAATTCCAGTATCTCCACCATGATATGTGCTCCTATGCAACCTCCAAAACCGAATGTAAGTCCATCAGGTGGTGAACCATACCAGAGCGTAGAAGTGAACAGAATGGCCTAGTTGAGTCTTCTTTCTTTAAGCTCCTTGGAACCACCAAAAACGAACAAACAAAAACAAAAATAAAAAGTCTTCTTTCTTGAAGCTCTGCTGCTTCATAGACCGAATGTCCTATTAAAATCCAATTTTCCAGTGTCTTTGACTTTTTGTCTCGCTGCGTCTACCTGCCACAGGGCCCAAAAAAAAACAAGGGCTACATGGGCCGGACTTTTGAGTAGAGTTTCAAATCTGTATTCAAGAGAGTTTTGATAAATTAATTTGGTTCTCAATATATTAATGACGTCAATGCATCGAAAGATTGCTTTATTTCATTTCAACTACCAAGTGAGTGAGGGTTGAGAGATGAGATCTCAGATTAGTTAAAAATAGACTAGGTGGAGAGTATATAATATGAGAGGACCTAAGTCACTACTTTTTGAGTCAAGAGGTAGCACCTCATCTAGTGTTGTGATTTTATCATCACTTACCTGTTCATTTGGATCATCTTACAGTCCCTCGTGTTCTACACACTTGATTATTTTGTTCATTTCATTCCTTCTTTTTCCTCTCTATTTTCTTTCTCTCCAGAACAAAACTTTGAACTCTCACTCATTTTGTTGAGCTCCTTCATTTCTTTTGCAAAATGCAATTTCATCACTTTCAAAGCTTCTAATAGTATGCATGTGCCTACAAGTTACAATCTCTAATGTATTGGAAGTGTTTCTTGCTTACAAAATTTTCACCAACCCCACCACCCTCCCTATGGTTGGAGGAATACAAGGGCACATCAAAACATACAAAAAGACTTTCCTTAAAGGAGGCAAGAAAGAAACAATTGTGGCACTTACTTTATTTGGATCCATGGAGCCTTTAATTTACATTCGGACCATTTGTTGCTTATGCAAAAGTATAATCAAAGCAATTCTCACTTTAAAATGACATATCAGAGCACCTTTAGCCTAGCAAAAAAGAATAAACCCTAGAGATACGTGCAAATTTTCTTTGCAAATTTCAATATTACATTTTCTAAAGCTAAGCAAATATTACCAAACAATCTTAGCAAATGCTAATAAGATTATTTTCTTTTAGTATTTTTTTTTTACAGGACCAAGGTATCCACCATTCAACATGGTGACTATTTCATTTGCTAACTTGCAGACACCTCAAAAGGTAGGACAGCTGGCCCGAGGATTTAAGGTTGCTCCATACCTAAAGTCAAGGATCAAACTCATGACCTTTGATTAAGGGTGAATGAGTCCTTACCACTCAACCACACCCCTAATTTATTTTCTTTTAGTATGGTCTAAGTTTACATTTTGTATATATATATAAAAAAAAAATTAACGTTAAGAGACTTAAGTTAGTTGGAAAAACTTCTAGCATAGTAGCATGTTATGAAAAGAAAGAAATAAACAGCTACTATAGTCTTAATTAATGTAACAGGAAGCCGTCAACCATAATTAAAAAGAAAAGGCAAAGTCAGCCCCACTTTGTTGTGGGCTTGTCATTGAATTCAGCACAAAAATTCAGGCTTTTTAAGTTTGAAAACTCTATTAGAAATATTCATGTAAGAGCTTCTAAGTCCCACCAAACAATTTAACCTTTAACTATGATTGACCGCCCCACACCTAAAGGTCAAACAGGGAGCTCCTGCAAACAGCAGTTAATTAATTAATTAAACCAGAAACTTAAACCAAAACCACAAAAGTTAACAAATTTAATCATCTTCACTAGTCTTTTGAGAAGGGTTTTAAAGCTGCTTCTAGTGCCACCTGAAAAATACGCTCCAAAATTCTATTGGGGTGATGATGCCAAATACAATTATTAGACAATCTCAATGGCCCATGTACACCTATTATAATTTTTTTTCTTTTTCTCATTACCATGCTTGCTTGGTATATTAATTATAGTTTGTCCAGTGATTCACTCCCTCTCTGTCACAAACTCTGCCGGCATAAATATTAGCATGTGGGGGCTTGTTCACAATTTGCTGTGTCCTATATAATCATATATTATACCCCCACTTGGGTGCATCTACTCTTGAAAATAAGTTTTAAAAAAAGGAACATTAGGGAAGAATAAAATAGAAGGTGACATCTTCAATTATACAATATGGGATATGGTTCCTAGTTATATATAAAATCACCAATGTATACATGTAATGATAAAACAAAGAAATCAGTGGAACATTATAGCAACAAGTCAAAAGGGGGAAAGGGGGTATGACTGTGCTAGAAGACCCTTTTCTTGCAGCGTGCAAAGCTTGTTTTTAAGTCACAAAGGCCAGAACTCATTTCACGTGGATTGTTAAGTATACAAGGCTAAGGTACCTCATGTGACAAACAGATAAAGCTAGAAGCAGAAACAGCTAATTACCTTATAAAATAACTAGCAATATGAATTATTATTGTTAGAGAACAAAAGACAGAGAAAATAAATAGAGGTTGGTTCTAGGAAGCACCCTTTCTCTGTCATCACAACTGTAATGCATGCAATTTCTGTTAGCTATGAAACATAAGTAGCAGGCAAATAAACAATAAAATAAAAGTGATAAAACTTCAGAATAGTATTTGGTTTGGAAATAAAAGCAGACCTTGTCTTAAAAGTTAAACATATACTTGTAAGAGTCACGTTGACTTTTAAAATACAAAATTGAGAAAGCATCTCTTCTCCAACACAAGATAAAAGTCATAAAACCTGAAATTAAGTACTAATATACTTAAATTATATAAACATAGATTGCAGCATAGTTCACTTAATTTTTCAAGTTTCGTACTTTTAACAGAATTCATTGTATGCACCCGAGAAAAAATTATAGAATTCATTGTAAGGCAAAGAAGCATATTTTAGAAGTTTTCTCAGCAGGTTTTAACATTGATTACTATATTGAAATTTTGGGGTTCATTTTTCAGTTTTCTTGTGATTGAATTCTTAAAGATAGTTCCTAACAAAGGCAGAGTTCTTAGGTGATTTTGGTTGACTTTATGTCCATATATTTATTGTGTAAATAAATATGGGGTGAAATTATAAATCTAGAAGTTATTTTAAAACACAAAACAAATTCGTTATTACTGTTAAAATATAATAAGATAATTAGCTCACAATGAGCCCATTTATCATTAACACATAACATAAGTCACTCAATCTGCTTTACAAAAAATAAAACTAAAAAAATGCTATTAAAAAGTAAATGTTTAAACCTGTGTGTTCACGTGCCAAAAACTACTATTTACAAAAAAAAAATGTAGTGCAACAGCTAATATTACACAAATATTTCAAAATGGCACCCCGAGCTCATTTATATACACTACTAGAATTTGGATTCTGCAAATCTGTTAAGAGAGCCTAACTTAACAAAGAGTTTGAGCCAGATTGGAATTTCCATCGAATGTTTAGATTAAGAACCTTGACAACATTTATGACTATGTCTTGCATTTCTCAAGAGCCTGGATAGAGAAAATACCTGCTTCCGGAAGTAGCCAGATATTAGACATGGCATTGAGGTGAGCATCTATCTAATTTACCAAACATGGCATAGCATTGCTATGACCCACTCTTCCTGTTCCATTCTGTTTGGATTATAATGGAATGGAAACTCGTCTGTGTAGACAATGACTAATTCAGTTTTTCAACACAGAGGCTAATTAAACTTCTGGACTAAATCAAGCCTAAATAATGGTTGCCAAAGTCCCACGTCGATTAAAAATAGAAGTATTGCTAGTATTTTGGCATATAGATATGGCTTTAGTTATTTGAGTGTTGTCATCCTCCAAAAGTGGGAGTGATCCATATAGATAGCTTTTAGGAGTTGTCTATGTTATAAAATATTTATAAGGATGATTTGTAATTTCAGCCGTTCAAAAGTTGCAGATAATAAAAGATTTGGAATTTCTTATAGAGGTTGTGGATGTAGGCAATTAAGGTCGAACCACGTTAAATTTTATCACTTTTATATTGTTTTTCTTCTTGTGTTGTTTCCTCTATTGAGAGAGAATTTGTTTTTGCATTTATTTATTTTCGCTGTCCAACAAGTGATATCAGAGCATACGGTTCGGGTCAGTTGGGTTTAGTTGAGTATTGGTTAGAATGACACTTTTTTGATCCATGTGGTCCCTTGTGTCTAAAGTCTTCTTAGCAATATGGAAGTCAGGCGGCATGTACCATGGAGCAGTGACGGTGCAATTAAAGAGAGCCTATGTCGAAAGTCTTCTTGGTAATGTAGAAGCCAAGCGACGTGTTTTGTTTGTAGCGGCGGTACAAGTTAATAGAGCAGGTATGACTCTTGTTTACACCATTGAATACTTGTGAAATACAAGTTTTGCAAGAAGAATGTTTGTGGAGGTAGTTGTTGTAGTCAGTTTTTTGACAGAACTTTGAATTAATGGAAGGATTTGTTGGGATTTAATCCAAAGTCCCACATCGATAAAAAATAGAAGTATTGCTAGTATTTTGGCTTATAAATATGGCTTTAGTTATTTGAGTTTTGTTATCCTCTAAAAGTGAGAGTGATTCATATGGATAGCTTTTAAGAGTTGTCTATGTAATAAAATATTTGTAAAATGGTTTGCAACTTCAACCGTTCAAAAGTTGTTGACAATGAAAGATTATTTTTCTTATATTGTTTCCTTTATTGAGAGAGAGTTTCTTCTTGTATTTATTTGCTTGCGCTGCTCAACAATGATAAACTCACCCTTCTTGTTGTTCTCTTAGTTGCTTCAATCCATGTTTTCTATTGGTAGCTCCATCTGATATTGAGAGTGACATTTGCTTGTATAGTGTGCCGAACTTGACTTCAAACACCCTTGTTATCATCCTACTTCTGTTCAAACCTTCTAAATAGACCTTCATAACATATATATAAATTTATTGTGTTTTGACCAATTTGCTTGTTAACGGAAAAAAAAGGGACTTTAATAATCCAACAAAGTGGATAGTAACAGAAATGAAAATTCAGACAACGAATTTTTTTTAATTTAAAACTCAAATATGTTTTTAATCCCTCAAAATATAAGTTATTTTAGTTTTAATTCTTCTTACTTTTTTTAATTTTGGTCCCTCCTTTTTTTTTAAAAAAATATTATATTTTGGGCTCATGTGCTTTACATATAAGTTCTTATAAATAGTTTAGAATATATATCTAGTACTTACCAATATTACAAATTTTGTTTTTTGTCCTCATAAATATTTTAAAACTCAGTTTTTTTGTCCTCATAAATATCAACACTTAATAGTGCAGACTAATAATGGAGGACAAAAACTTATTAGAAAAGTATGACGATAAAATCCCAAAAAAAAAAAAAATCAAAACGATATTTATTTATAAGAACCAAAATTATATTTACGCCTTAATTTAATAATCCAACAAAGTGGATAGAAACACAAATCAATCAATTTCAATTGAGAAGATTATAAACCGAATCATTATGAAGCACCAAGTTTAGAACAACAAAGATAAAAGTCAAAAGCCAAACTAAGATAAAAGTCAAAAGTCAAACTAAGATAAAAGTCAAACTATGTTTGGGTAAAAGAAATAACTTCCTAGGCAACGGATTCGAATAAAGGGGGAGGATGCTGTTGAGTTCTATGATTAGAAATGATGTTCTCACTCATGATCCATCTATCTATATCTATATCTATATCTATATCTATATGACAAAGAAACAAAAGGATATCGAACTGTAGACTTCTGCGTGATAAACAGTGACCTCTTGAATCATATGGTGGGAGCAACATCATCAACAGAAACCTGAACTTAGCCTACCAGGAAGTATTGTGAATTTGCTAAAAGATGGCATTGGAATTTTGTACTAAATAGCTGAAGAATTTTTGTGCAACCTCTTGGCAACGTCAGAAGAGAGCATAGCACATTAACTAACCATAGTTACCAAAAAATAAACAAAAAATCAGAAACAACAAAATAGCCATGTCCCTTTTGATTAGGAGGTGGGTTGGTGTCGGAAATCAATTATCCAGTTGGTGAACGATGAAATTGATTTAGCAACAAATAATTTCCAAAACACAACAATCTCAATAATATCACCAACGCATGTCATGATTAGAGATCACAATAACCAATCATAGCTGAAAACAGCCCAGGCTCCACTGTAATTGTTTCTTAGCACCTCCTAGAAAGATCCACTTAACTCATGCAATACAATTCCGCAATTACAAATGCTACCGAGGAGTATATATTACTATAGTATGTAACCAGACTAGACTAGATTTACTCCAGCTATCTGACTCGGTGTGCATGCTGCATTCAAGTCCACTACCTAGCCCCTGGGGGACCATCCTCACCATAATTAAAGCAGCAAGTTAGAGGCGTTGACACGATGTATACAACAATCAACCGTGAATATGACATGTGAGCTTTAACATAAACCAATTATATCCACCACCTTATAGTGTTGGCTACCAATCTGTAACACCAATCACCGAGCTTGTAAATTATCCTACTCATTCATAGTGTTTATAATTCTCCACTTGGAATCCTACATAGTTTGATCAAACCATAGTTTGGAATGAAACTTTAAATCATAGTTTGGAATGAAACTTTCACCTGACTAGAAGTTTCATACAAGTAAACAGCCACTGTTATTAACGAGGTTATAACATTAACAGCTATAGGCCAATTAATAATTTGAAACACCATTTCAACGCTGTCCGAACCCTTGAAACCTGACCAGATCCTCATGAACAGTTCAAACGACAAAATTGCAAGTTCAGGAACAAGTATTTCATTAGTAGGATGATTGACTCATCCAGAAGTTATTTAAAATTACAGAAGAAAAGTACATTGCTCATTTCACTTTAGAAAAATATATCACAAAAGCATACCAAACTGATACCTAGGATATTCACAGAGGAAGTACTGAAAAGGGTAGAAGACTACAAATCCAAAGCTCTTACAAAGAACCACCCTAGTTGCAGGTGTGTGCACTCTTATAAGCATTGCCTCAAATTAAAACAACCAGCAGATGCATTCATATTTCAGTTCAAGCAAAACATAGGTGAATGATTTGCAGCTCTTCAATTCAACAACTACTCGAATGTGGGCTGCCGTATCAGAAGCTTGACTGATCAAAGATTTAACAAGGTGCCTCCACTTCAGGTGTTCCCAACAAAAATTAGTGTTTTGCGATTCCTTCTACGAGAAACTCAACGTTCCCCCATTTCTCAAATGATTCTGCATCCCCTGAAAATTAAAGGAAACAACCACAGCATTAGAACTAAAAAATAGGGCTGAAAGAGAACTCAAAGCAAATCAATCTTGTCGAGTCCTGAGCAAATGCAGGTAAGCTAGCCGGGCAGTGGAGAAGTACAAGGCAAAATGAATTCCATGCATGCAGCATTTACTCAGATAGATCTAAATAACATAGCACAAGTTATATTTCGTCATTCTACTACTCCAATAACAATTAGCACTTTAGCACATAGGAAACAGAATCATATCACACACATCAATTAGGTCGTCACCACAAAGCAATCAACATTCAGCATAAGTTAAGTGACAGAGGTTTCTTCAAATAAAAGAAAAAAAAACACTTAAATCACAGAGACAACAAAATTATATCCAATACTAATCAAATTCCACCAACAATGACAAATCTTATACTATGATATTCAGTTAGCAGGCAAAAACACAATCCACTAACCCACAATGAAAATCACCCTTAACAAATCCTCAACATTCAATGTTTAAGTTAAAAATCATGAATGCAACTCCATTTCTATACAATAAGAGATAAAGTAAACCAAATTCTCAAATCCATTATACCTCAGATCAGATCCAACGCCTAATAAAGCATCATCAGAATGAGTTCATCTCAAGGCAGTAAGTCCTCCTCTTCACCAGCATTCTAGCCGCCGTCCTATAAGGTTCCTCAAAAGCCGTCGAAACCCAAGACACATCCGCCGCCGCCTCCTTCTTCCCCACAGCCGCAGCGGCCGGCGACTGCTCGCTCGGCCTAATAGCAACGAGAGTGGCGCCCTTCAAGACAATCCCATCAGGCAACTCCAAATGAGGCGCATACCAGAGCCTCATGTTCAAAGCAGGGACAAGGGTCCTCTTGGAAGCAGAAGAAGCAGAGAGAGGTTTCACCCTCAGCTCCTCAAGCTGATCCCTGTTCATATACAACACCCCTTGCCCATCAGCATCCGTCAGAACCAAACTGTCCAATGTCCTATGCTCCGAAATTATCGGCTGAAGCAAGTAATGCCTCGCAGATGCAGCGATCAACGAGCTTATGGTCCAAACCACACGAAGCTTCAACCCCCCATTCGTGTAGAACGAATCAGGAATGCTCCCATTGTCATCATTGTTGTTGTTGCTCCCGCCGCCAATTCCATCGCCGGAAAAAGCAGCGCCGTCGCATGATTTGGTGTGGATTACAGAGGAGGCGCCGAGGATGACGCAATTGTCGAGGGTAGAGCCAAAATCTGCCCTCCATTTGAGGAGAACGCCGTCTTCAATCCCTAATTCGCCGCTGGGAAGCTCGATCCGAAGGAGGCGAATCTCGTTGAAGTTCTTGAGGACTTGAGTGGGTGAGTGGTGGGTGACGCCGCCCTGATCGGTGTCGCCGTCGTCTTCAGTTCCGACGGCGAGGGAGGAGGATGAAGACAGGCCTGGGCCTGAGGTGGATGAGGAGGAGGAGGATGAGGCCCGTTTAGGGCCCAGGAACTGGCCCAGGGCTTGGAGGGGCTTGACGATGCCGCCGAAGACGAGGCGGAAGAGGTTGGAGAAGGGGGAGCGGGATTTGTCGGATGAGGAGGCGGAGGAGGAGGAATCGTCGTCGGAGATGACGCAATCTACGCGGACGACGACGTTTTCGACTTGGGGGACTAAGGAGTGGAACCTTCTGGAAACGACGCAGCAGCGGCCTAGGGCTTTGACGTCGCCGATCTTGTTGAAGACAAGGAGGAGGAGGGAGTCAGGGAGGCGGTCGAAGTGGTCAATTTCGAGGGAATCGGGCTCCGGGTAGATCCTGCACGGTAGATCTGCGCGGTGGGAGGACATTGTTCTTGTTTTCTAGGGTTTTGAATTTGGGCGATGGGTGTGGGATCGGATCGGAAAGGTTTGAAATTTCAGAGGGTTTCGACGTTTGGGAAGTGGGTTCGGGGCAGATCTGCGAAAGGGTGAGGCATGGGGTTGAGTCGGATTGGGTGGGGATTTTTTCTGCAGTGTGTGTGAAAAGGGGGATTGTGGAAATTGAAGGGAAAGGAGGTGGAAGGTGGAGGAGGGAGAGAGAGAGAGAGAGAGAGAGAGAGAGGAGACTGGAATTAGGAGACGGGAATGGTGGGTTGTGGAGACAGATCCACGGTTTCGGTTTTGTCTTTACATATAAAATGAGAGATGAGAGATCAGAGATGGAGAGAGAAAAGAAGAAGGGGTGTGTGTGTGTGAGTAAGAGTGAGAGCGAGAGAGAGATATTATGCGCGTTGAGGCAAAAAGGTGAATCAGTGGTCGTGGTCGTGGTCGTGGTGGTAGAGGAGGGTGTGATTGTGCTTGTTTTTGCTTGTGTTTGTGTGTGCCCTTTTTACCTTTGGTGCCCTTGCCTTCCCTTCCTGAGTAACATGAGGTGTATAATCAAAGGGTTTAATTTGTACATAGTAATATTAGATATACAATTAAATTATACAATAAATATACACCTAACTCTTTATTAGTATTGAATTTGATGAATAAGTGGGATAAGTGAAGACCACATATCACATCCAATGATAGTGACGGATGTGGTGTACATTAGTTGTACAATTTAATTATACACCAAATATTATTCATTTGTATATACTCTCATTTAATCATGTATTACCATATTAGTAAAATAGTTAAATCTTTCACCCACAATTTAAAATGTCAAATAAATGGAGTGATTTAATTATATGACAATGTAAAATATTTTCACACTGTCTATGTATATAAATTAAACTCATAATCAAATTATACATACAGTATTCTTTGTTCTTTTATAAGAGTGTGTATTGGATACATCAAAAGGCAAACAAGTATTATGAGTCCTGGTAGAAAATTGATATACAATTTACACCCAATACATTATTCTCCTTTTTTATGGCGTCTGATCTTATATCTATTATTGTGATTTTAGCAAGGCACTTAGGTTCGGTGCACATATCCTCTAATTCTCTATCAATTTTATGCCTTTCTTTAGTTGGTATTTTTGTTTTGTTTTGTTTTTACTATCCTTGTATAGGGTCTCTCTTCTTTTTAGCCCTTTTCTGTTGTCTTCCCCTTCTTCTTCTTTTTTTAATTATGCATTTTTATTTTGTACAATTAAAATAAAATATATTTGAATACATGAATAAAATAAAATAATTTTATACTATAAATTTAAGAATTTAATTTTGATGTAATAATAGTATAAAATATTTTTTATATATTTATCTAATTATATATCGTCGTATCAATAAAATTTTGACTCTTATCCTACTATTTTAAAGTGATATATATGAAAAGATTTGATTAATATAATGGTATAATGAAAATTTACACTATTAATGTGTTCAAATTAAATTTTACACTATTGGAGTTTAATTTTGATATATCAACAATATAAAATGATATTTTACATTGTTATCCAATCGAATCATCATATTTGATTGACTTTTCAAGTAATGGGTAAGACTTAATGCTATGACAATATATGATTGGATAATAATATAAAATTTTTTTATAATGTTAGCAGACAAAAATATTAAACTCATATTATTATCTAAAAAATAATTATAGTTTAATTGTTATGACTTGACAATCTATACCAAATTTACATGATCAAATAATAAAATTTCAAGAAATTGTCAAAGCATAACAATTAAGGGCCTGCTTATTTTGCTGAAAATTGAAAAAAGTAAACTAAACAAGCCCTAACTTTCTACTATGATGTATTATTTTTTGAGATTTTATTGATCGACAATATACTCTTATTTTATGCTACAAGTCTATAGAAATTAAACTTGAAAAATTATTAATATGACAATTTGTTCCATTTATATTGAAATACAATATTTACAATTAAATTTAGTCTCTATCGCATTGTTGCAACCCATTTCCATTCTCATCGCTTTTGCTGCATAATATTCTTCAAGAGTAATGTTATTTCAATTTTCAAAAGTGTGTTTAAGTGAGATACTTATTTTATTATTATTAAATATGATAGATGAGTGGAGATAATGGGGACCATCATCACATCCAATAATAACGAAATAGGTGTCTTAGCCACTTAAAAACTCATTTTTATGTGTTGAAATAACATTTTTTATTCTTCAATTTTGTTGTGTTTGGTATCATTACTAGAGTTTGTGTCATGGTTCTTTGAACTCGATAGCATTCTTAAGAAGAAGAAAAATTGCTCTTTGCTTTAAAAATAGCAAGGGACTATGATGCGAAACCCCTTGGATATCAAAAATTCAGAAACCCTAACACACAATTGATATGGAAGATAGGATTGAAAACCAAATAAAATACTATTAGGGAATCACTCTACCTTGTAATCTCCTATTCAACTTCCTGATGCAACAAGATAAGGGAATCACTCAACCTCACTTGTACACACAAAGTTTTTGAAAAGAAACTAGAGAAATTTCATTCAAAATCAAAACTGAGTTCCAAATGGTGGCTACCAAGTTTTGGAGATATTTATACCTCTTATTTAGGTTAAACTAATTTCCCAACCTTATTATAATAGGCTTAAATCACTATTCTAACAATTAGGCTTAACAAACATAAAATAAAACAAGTCCAGAGATATTTTAAAATTTAAACTAATAAACTAAATTAATCAGACTTTACCCAATATGACTGAAATATATGCTTGATGCAAATTAAATCACCTCCTAAGCTTGTATCAGACAGTTGATTTCAAATTTAGAAACTCTTTTCAAATACTAAAAAATGGAGATTGTACTAGAAAAAGGGAAAAATCACATGAGATTTGATAAAATTCATCCCAATCTCCCATATGCGTAAAATTTGTATCTTTTCAGTTTGTAAAATTATTATACTAATCTCTCAAAAATTTGTAAGATAATTATTCCATTCTTTCCTATATTACACATTGCACGTGACTATAATTTGGCAAAAAAAAAAATTATTTGGGTTTCACACATTTAACCCACTTTGTTTTTGGTTTTGTTTACAATAACAAGTTGCTTTAACTTTAGAATCGTTGTTAGGGTGGTTATTATGAGTCTCCACCAAAGGTATGGATACGTAGGAAACAGAAGTTCAATTCTCAGGTGTAGATGCAATTTGGTGGCAAAGTCCACCTACTTGTCTGTTTAAAGCCGGTGTGGATGCAGTTATTATATATCTAGGACAATGTAAAGCAATTCGATCGGGTGAGATTGTTTGTGACAATGCAGCTACATCCTTTTCCCCTTAAAACCTTATAATATATAATATATACTCAACATACATGTTGCTGATGTTACATTACTTGACTTCAATTTCTTCCATCATTGAGGAAGCAAGTGCAGTGCAGTTAGGATTGCTAATTGATCAATTTGGAGGTGGGCTATATATGTTGGTGGGCTTCCTTCATAGCTTGAGTGCAATTGCAGACAAATTGGTTCTAGTCAAGACATTCAACTAGTTGCATTCTTGCTATTAATTTGACGCATTGGTCATTACAATATTGATATATTCCGACCAGGCCCCCAGAATCCGAATTTTTTTTTGTAACTTAGGCTTAGTATATTCCGCCGATTTTATTTAACTTTTCATGTTAGGGTAATTTTTTATTATGTACAACTTGTTAGGAAAAAAAATTAAATATTGGAAAGGTCATTAGCAAAGTTTACAAGTAATATTACAATAATGGTCCTAGAATGAATCTGTCAGGAATGCACAATAAGACGTCGTTCGGCATTTCTTTTTTCAAAAAAAAAGAAAAAAGAAAAAAAAGGAGCGATTGGATCATGCTTATTTGGTTGGAATTTGTACCTTGTAATCCAACTCAAAATGGCCGGACCCAGTCGAACCCAAACCACTCATTTGCTCGTGACATATTTATATTAAAAAATTCCAGATTTTTAATTAATTTAATTTTCATTCATTATTAATATAAGGGAGTGCTTTGGATAGTTACCAGCGCGATAATTGACTTGGTTAAAATACTAGATCATTGGTTTAATTAATAGATCACATGTTAAATTAAATATAATTAAATTAATATATTAAATACAACATAAATAATAAATAGTGTGACTCGCATAGTGGCAAAGGAGCTTGTGCGCCCCTTGAGGAAAGGTGTTTGAATCCTGTTAGGGAATTTTTCATGCTTGTTCTAATTTCTGTGGCTAGCTTGGTTGGAGTAGCTCGGTTCAATTTTTAAAACTATGGTATTTAGAATTGTGAAAAAATATGAATTGATTTGATTTGTAAATTAAATTTTATATTTAGATATTTCAAAAATAACAAACAATTTCATTTGTCAAATTTTATAAATTTAGTTAAGCCATTAGAATTTATCCAATGGTTTGAGGGAGTTAGATAGTATGTATAAGATCCTAGAGTTAAACTTTATTGTAACCCTAAAAGAATTACAATAAATTTAGTTTCTTTGGTTTCAGTTCCGACAAAAATCAATATAATTACTCTAAACATATGATTTAACTTACGATATAAATAAAATATAAATCAATCCATAAATATAATAATTTCAAATGCTACCTAGAACTATTTTATGTAGATATCTTATCGATGATACATTATACATCAACAAACATATTTGATTATTTTTACACCCACTTTCTCAAAAATCTCACACATGGCTTTATATATTTAGATGACATTCTTTTTTTTATAATATTCGATTTATATAAAATTAATCAATTTGTTAATACCAAGCTTCCTCTCAATTTTATACTTAACGAAAGTTACTCTTTCCATAAAGCCATGGACTTATTTGTGTGAATGAGAGGGATGACTTATTGATTGAGTGAGTGAAGTACATCTTGACAGTTGAATCTTATATATTTTCGATTTGCAATGCTAAGCTGGTACTGAATTTGATCAAAATTAGTTTTATAAACGTGGTTCCAATACACCGTGTTATTATCTATTGAATCTGACCCTTTATCTTTTATTTTATTCTGTTTGTCTCTCCCACAAACGAATATTTTAAGGATACATTATATAAATTCAGAATTATAACCGGATTGATGGATTTCAAATCATTAAGTGTAAGTTGGTTGTTATTAAATTATTCGTATCCCTGTTTGAAGCATCCCCTTTGTTTAGATGATACATACATACAAAGGAATGTGTATCCAAAAATACATATGTACATCCATTGAAGAAATAATACATACATACATACATACATTATTACTCATAAATTAAATGTATCAAAAAGCAAGTTAACTAAAAATGTAGGGGAGAAGTGAAAGGGATGCGTTTAATTGTAGTAAAATAAAGCTCTGATATCAATGGATATTGTAACTGTTGAAAGTTTTTACCTAAACTTACGATCTACTTAAAACCAATTTAAAAGAGAATTATAACGGATTAACGCGCGCATACAATCGATTTAGCCCTTTCAGCGTAATGATGGCAAATGGAGAAATTTTAGTACAGATTTATGAAAGGAATAGGGGTGCGATAGAATTACAATGCATCTGATTATTTTTTTTTACGTAAAAGAAAATTTTATTTATTCATAAACTTAATGACACATAAATCCAAAAAGATATTTTAAATTTAAATCGAATGAGAAACCGATACAATATAGGTAAATTTTTTGGATACTTATTATACGTATGGTCAGCTATCAAACATCTATATTAGTATATTTGTTGAATTTAATAGTTTTAAACATCTATTTTGGAGCTACAAATGACTAATAAATACATTAGATAACTCACAATAATATAATGACGACCATACAGATACATAGCAAATCCAATATACTTATTCGTAGAACCTTTTATGCAATTAATGCCAGATTTAAATGATTTATCACTTAGTCCATTTGTATGTAGTGGTAATGACCTGAAACTTCCTATTAACCACAGAAAATGCAAAATTTGTATCCCATTTAGGTATCACATGGCATGTGCACTTCATATTGTTCTCATAATTCAGATTTGGATCCAAGAAATCTCTAACTAAATGAGAAGCACACGCGCACGTTGTGGCATGTGTGCATTTTTGGCATATGCTTTATGAACACACTTAGTTTCACGACGGTTCAGATTACAATTTCCGTACTCTTATGAAAGTACAGACACAGCATGTAAGCTGTATATTCTATTTTGCCACTATCAAATTTGGAATTCAAAATTTTGGTCAACCCCTTGAGTGTATTTGGTGTCCAATCCCAAATGACATTAGTTTCATCAATCAAACAATATAGTTTAAAAGTGTTATTATTTGCGTAGAAGTTTTAATTTCTTTTCACATGATTATTTATTTATTTTTAACAAATACAGGATCTTTAAAGAATTTCAACTCCCTTAAAAAGCACACCGTATAAAATTAAGGAAAAAAAAGGATAAATGCAAACAAAATTAATGTACAAGTGGTAATTATAGGTCCAACAATTGTTCCTTTGTGAACACATCCCAGTCAAACAATCCTTGATATCTCTTGATTGGCATTCTTCGAAATCAAACATTTATTAGTAGCATTGCTAAGCAATTAAGTTGTGCAAACATTTATTAGTAGCATTGCTAAGCAATTAAGTTGTGCAAACCACATAAATTCTTGTCATCGGCCTTTAGTTCTTTGACTAATGGGATAGATAGAGTCAGCTATTGATAACGTCAAAGAAGCGGTACTCCTTTCCTCCAACAATAATAATAGTTAGCTAGAGTAATTGGAAGAAATTGATACACTAAAAAATTAATGTATCTGCCAGAGATATTAAATTTTTCATGTGCCAACTTCAATTTTTCCAAGTAACTGATATTATTGGACGGAGGGAGTAACTATCATTCACCTTGGTGTCATCACTTTCTTCCTTTATATGTTAGACTTTTAATATGTTAAGTCAATCTGCTTAGAGTCGTGGCTCCGTTGGTTATCATTCATCTTGGCTTCATTGACCATCAACTTCATATGAAATGCCGTAGGCATTTTGCTACAGGCATGCCATTTTTTCCCCTCGAAAAGTTCTTAGTTGGATTACTCTTTTTAAGTTTTTGTCAAATAAGAATTGAATGCACAGCCTCTAAAATCTTGCATCTCTCATGTATTTAAAGTATATACCCTTTGCCCCTCGTGTTCCATTGTAGACTCAAAACATTTGTCAGCATATTAATAATTTCACTGAAATCAATGCATCATGAGGTCAAATTCCAGAGATGCATCTTCACCAAAAATCCACCAAGGAAATCCGCGACAATTTCCAGTGTTCTATTTTGTTTTATTGTTTTTTTTTTCCACGGGGCATGTTTGGTTGGAGAGAAAAATGTAATACGATTTTTATCCTCCAACCAAACATACTTTTTATTACATTAGGTTTGACGTCTAACTACTTTTGCATGATTGATCATTTAGACCAAAGCAACTCGACATATAGTAGTTCTGTTTTCTTGGCTATCTTATACGTATTAATCAAGATTATGTTTAAAGTGACATTCACTTAGGCAAGTTTAAAATTGAGTATTAGAGAGCACCACTGTCACAAGTGATAAGTCGCATCCACATCATTTCTAAAATAGGAAAACTTGGTTAAATTGTGCTCGTAAATAAATTCTTAGGAATGGATCTGAACTTTGAAAAGTATGGTATTTTTTTTCAGTTTTTAATGATAGTTCGATACAAGGATAAACTATTTGAAGATCGATCACTCAAATTGTCATCTGATTTGTTGTTTCTGAGCCATCCATGCAATTCGTTAACTAAAAAATTTTAATTCAAAAGCATATATGTCATACTAGATATGGTATAAGCATATTATATGAATGCTTAAAAGTGATTTTGAACCTCGTAATGTCAAAAGAATCAGAATAGCAACCATAATTCTTCGGTGGGGAGATGGCTCCTTCTTGTTATGAAACTATCACATGCAAGTTGAACCTAAATTTAATCTTTGAAGGCACTTTTGCACTTGAAAATGTGGGGGGAACAAAATAATGAAAATATCCACTTCACCGATTGAAAATATCCCGGATCCCACTTATAGACATGTTCCCCCGTTGGACCCCACCAACCACTCCATGGATGCCTTTCGGGTAACGACTAAAGAGACAGTATTATGCATTTTTTTTTAAAAAAGAAAAGGGAATTATTAGGGGAAAAAAAGTGATACAAACAACAGTAGATGAGTAAATAAAGTTTCTATCATAGTAACAAAGACCTAGAGGTTGTGGGGGGGGGGGGGGGGTATTAACTTATACAAATACAGCTACGTTAGAGAGGAATACTCTTAGTAAGCTGTTGTACATGTGCCAATTCAATACACTTTTATGATTAAAAGCTACGACTTCATGTGCTCGTTTGTTGTGGCGTGGTCCAAATCCTTCTGGGAGTGTCTAGTGAATTGACAAGTTTACTTTTCTAGATAAAGGCAATCTTATAAATATCCTTTTTTACAATGACATGCGACGAACATTATCCAAGATATTTTCGAGTAAAACATAATATTTTTCAAATAAATTTGGGTCGCATAACCTACATCCTTTTAATTTTTCTGTTATCCTTTAAAACGTGTGGCGCTAGTATAGAAAAGGAAAAACTTCTCCAGCATTATTTGTCCATAAAGTCTTGATATCTCTCCTCTCTTTGACTACCTATGGAGCACCTACGACCCTTGACCGTATAGCAGTTAAAGAGACAAAGCTACAAGCCTAACTCTAGTTGCTTGCTACGTTGGATTTTCAGTTTTTCCCCGAGTTAAAATCAGAATCTCCAACTTCATCGATAGTTTAAAAAGGTTTTTCCAACCAAGTTATTAAGAAATTTTTTTTTAAAAAAAGTTTAACCATGGAAAGATAAACCCCATTTGGTTTCAATTTTAATTCTCAGAATTTTATAAAAAACATACCAAAAATTAGAAATAAAAATTACAAATTAAATTTTAGAGTTTTAACAAATTTCAATAGCTCCTTCATAAAAACTGAAAAACTAAAAATTAAAACTAAACAAATTCATCCTCAGATTTTATATACTCGAGCACCACCAATGAGCGAATTCATGATCGTTCATAACCATAGTTTAAAGGCCTCGCAAGATATACACAGAAAATGATACTGTTACATTACTTATGAATCGCTATAGAAGCGAAAAACTTATTTTTCAGGTACATATATCTAACTACTCGAATCATATTAAGTGAACTGGGAATTAGTATTCAAATGACTGGCCAAGGTAACATAATCATGCAGCCTTTAGGTCAATATACTATGCAGAATAAAGGCCCTTTGGATGTATAATTGCTATTGACAAATTCTGTTATGTTTGCAACAAACTCAGAACAGTATATGCTTTTCTTTCTGTCTTTTTTTGGGTTGAACAAATGAAGCGTAAAACATAAAAGTTCACACGCAAACAGCGTTCACAGTCTTTTCTCGTAGAAAAAAGAATGAAGAAAGTTGTGTGTGCAGTATTAAGCATTTACTAACACTACTTTATATGCAACATAAAAGCATGTCCATATACAAATAGCAACAACCAACAAAGAAAAACAACTAACAAGATTTCTGACATTAAGTTTCAATATTATTCTACCCCCCAATAAATCCCACACCTTCACAAAGGAAATAATAAGGAATGTTTATCCCCAAGACAAACAAATACCTAAAGTGAATGATTGTCAATCTATTGAACTACACCCACTTATAAAAATGGCTACCTGTGGACCCCAACTCAAGCTAGACATCCTTACTGAAAAGAATGGTGGGGAAAATAGCTAAAATGGATAGAAATCTATAAACATACGGAATCAAGAATGGGGTATCGTACAGTTAGAACCTAGAATCAAGAAAGAGTATGTCCACATGTATAGAGAATCCTTCAAAAGAGTGAACAATATTATATCTGAGCATGTTAATTAAACACATCCTGGATTCTAGATGAAATGAACGAAAAACTGTACTGTAAAATTTGCTAGGAAAGGCAAAATTTTAACATCATTGATATCCCTGAAAAGTATCTAGCTGATTGCAAATTATACAGAGAAAGCTGAAGAAAGGTCAGTCACAGAAAGGGAAAGAGAGTTTTGAGCACATTGGTGCTGTTGTATTGTTAAAACATGACAACGGGCTATCTGAATGAGAAGCAACTTTTCAGCAGAAGATGGGAGTACAGATATGGAGTAGATGTCAATGAAATAGGATGATTTTAATCCTATTGCATCTTGAGATAGTCATATTAGTCATAAAGCAATATCTGAAAAATAAGCAGATGCTTTATGGATAGGAAACCAGCTATTGCCTATATATTTAAATATCATCTGGGAAAATCACTAAATTTAGGTAGGATATTTATCTAGGTCACCAAAATTCAATTAACTATGACCCAAGTTGATCTGAGATACTAAATGCTAAGTTGCAAACAGGACAATACATAAGTCACAGGCAACAGAGATAGAGATCATATAATGAATTTAATTTGATAGAATTTAGGATATTCAAAGAAATCATTTTAAACAGTGTTGGATGAGGTGAAGGTTTGCTACAGTAAAATGCAGCAGCAAGCATCTTCTTGTGAGTGACATCCAACACAAGACAACTGAGAAGTGCGAAAGTATGAATACAAGGTCTACAAAATAAATTCCGACAGTTTTTCAGATAATAGGTATAAAATGGAGTGTGTTTGGTGTGATAACAAGCGCAACCAGAAGCCTAGAAATCAAACAATATATGTATGGTCATATATATAGTTGCAAATACCCTCATTACGTTAGGATTACAAGATATGGAAAATACTAACAGGGAAGAAAGATCCAGAGTTTCCTGCATTTTTTCAAATTCACGAGGCAATGTCCCCACTTCTGATCAAAGAACTCACAAACCAATGACACAGGAAAAAGAAGATTACTGGAGAATCTGCATTTTATTAGCATCATCAGGGTATATGCTTTCAGCAAGAAAGGAGAATAAGAGGTCGAACCAGCAGAAACAAAATAAACATCATTGGTTTATGGTTCCTCTGATAATAGTTTTTGGAGATGATCCCACACCAGTCAATGGCCAAACAGTGTGAATGGATAGAAAGATCCTAAATCTCTAAGGGAAAACGCAGAAGAATAGATTAGGAAAAAGAAAAGAAAGGAACTATATCTCCTACATACAAAACTAGCAATGGATGCTCAGGGCCACTGGCATAGTCATGCTAGTCACTGTTATGGAAGAAACAGGAGTTGAGTCAAAGAACCCTAGAGAATATTCTCTCCAAGACCAAATTATAGGAGCTAAGGAGAGGAACAAGGACATGCTTTTGGAATTAAATTCACCTTGAAACCCATAAATGACTCCAACAACTCATGAGGCCATTATAAATGCCTGGATCAAGTTTTCAGCCGCACGCTTTTGTTCGGGTGTGCCAGATATAAGAGCTATACGATCACCCCGGGCAGATTTGGTTTCAGAGATCTCTACCATTGCTCCTGAAATCTGGATTAAAACAGCTAGGTATAAAATAGACATTCAATGAAGCGAATTTTGCACCAGTTGTTAAGACGTAAATGTGCAATGAGTATGGAAGTACAAACAAATTGGAATTCAATGCTAAACAAGAGTATGAGTGAGTGAGAGCCTGTGTGCATAAGAACAATATTAATGTCCATAAAATGTGGAACCTGAAAACATCATTGATAAAAAAATGTATGCTTTTCTAATTAATTTCCGAACAAATTAATGAAAAAGCATAGATATCCCTATTTTACAATCTTACAGATAAACCAGATTCAGAAGATACAATGTGACACTGTAGCTATGTGATCAATAAAAAAAATATTTAACAAGAATTAAACTAGAGAAAGCACAACATAGAAGCTTTTAATTTTCAGTAACTATTCACTTCATCACAATCCAAAATTGAGTAGTGCAAATGAGATATGTCACCGAGGACCAAATCTGGCAGTAAGATAAAGCATAGAAATGTCTTTCCAACCACAAATACTTCCCTCTGTCATATAATGAATGAAAAATAAATTCAGTGTGTGAGAAGAACAAACCTTCCTGATATTGGCTATATTTGCCCCTCCTTTACCTAACACTTTGCCAACAGCATTAGCAGGAACCAACATCTCCATAGTTGATGGGGGAGGCAAACTTTGCACAATAAAAGCAGAAAGGCACAAAAACATGAATTAATTATAATCAACCAGGTTAACATAGAGCTACAAGGAAGGGAAAAAGGGGAACCAAATCAGTTGTAAAGCATAAAATGCATATATAACTATGATAAATTATATACTAACCCTCCATACAGCTTGGCACCAGATGAAGACAAAGACCCATAGCCATTTTCTCCCATCTATAACAGAGAAGCAAACAACAGAAGATATCAGTGATAAAAAACTAAAAGTAGAGAAAGGATATGTAACAACTGACAGAAGAAGAACAGAGAGAGTTAAATGCAGCTATTAGCATATCTACTGGAAAAGAGAACACAACACTGGTAGAGGATGTGCTGGAAAACAAGGAAAAGCTCGAACAACAATCTGTATCATTCTATTTTTTTGCCCCAATCTTCCCCACCCAAAAATATAAAAACGGAAGAAAGAAATACTGAAATCCATCAGCACTAACCACATTATCTACTTCACTATATCAACATTCATAACTTCAAACAACTATACTCAAACCCAACCCAAACAGCTAATAAAAAAGAGATATACCATTCAAGTATAGAGTAAAGGAGCTATCTAATAAAATTAAACTCAGCAATCCTACCAGATTTTCCCATTTTAAATCAATTTAAAAACAAGATTAAATTCATTGTACCTCCTTGAGTTTTAGGTCGTGCGCAATTTAGACCCTAACATTTCAAAATGTGCATCACGATAGCTTAGACTTTCCAAAATGTGCAAAATAAACCCCTTCTGTCAACTTGACATCAATTTACTTATTTTTTGGACAAAATTACCCTTCCCATTTTATGAAATTTCCCAACCCCCACTTTTAGAAACCCAAAAGAACAATTCTCCCAATTCACCTTTCTCTCCAACACTAAACCTAGATGACTCCATCTCTGTCTCTCATCATCATCGAAGAAAGTGTGAACTAATTGGTTTTCACTTTTCACTTCTCTTTAGGCGCTTAGTTTATTTCTTTCATTTCATTTCTCCAATTCTACTGTGTGTTATATCCTAGAATCAAGTGAAGAAAGAAACAGAGATGCAACATGGGTTTCGTTATAAAAGCAAAACTAAAACAAATTAACAAAATAACATTATCGTCAAACTCAAGGACTAATGAGTTTCTTTTTTATGTCAAATCAAACCCACTTGTTGAATCAAAGAGCAAGACATTAGAGATTTTTGCTTCGCTTTTGTCAAATGAAAACTAGACATATTCACCAACCCCCTCGTCAAGGGCTTCAAAGGAGCTGGTTTTTCAGCCAATGGGTTCTCGAGTCGACCTCCGGCCCTCCTTTGGCCTTCATGGTGGCGATTGAGTAGTGGCTGCAGCAAGGGTTTGGAGTTAGGTCGACCCTGGCTTTTGTTTAGATCCAATTTGGGTTGAGACAATGGGGGCCATGATGAGGATCTGGAGGGACATGAGGTTTTGGGGTTCGAGGAGGAAGAGCTTGAATTCAAGGTTGAAATCGCATTCTAATGCTTTATTCTCTAGGGCAAAGATGGTGATGTGGTGGTTTACCATGACTGCTTCTAGTGTCTACAAGAGCATGGCTTTCTCTGCTAGTTCTGCTAGCTCTATGTAATGTGAGTCCAGAAGAGCATTGAGGATGGAGTTTGTGTTGATTTGAGCTATTGATGACAATGATGGTGTTGGTGATGAGGGTGTTTGAGAGGAAGAAAGGCCCAATTTTTGACTTCCTCTTCACGCTCGCTCTTGTTCCATAAATCAAAATAGAGTAATGCTTCTTCGATGATGATGATGATGATGAGCGACAAAGATGGAATGATTTAGGGTGTGTTGGAGAGAAAGGTGAAAGGGGAGAGGTGTTCTTTTGGGTTTCTAAAGGAAGGGTACTTTTGTCCAAAAATTAAGTCACATGACATGCACATGATCAATTAACAATGAAAATGGATATCAAGTTAACAAAAGGGGTTTTTGTGCAGCTTGGAAAGTTCACGGTATCGTGAAGCACATTTTGAAATGTTAGGGTTTAAATTGCATGTAACCTAAAACCAAGAAGACAAAATACATTTAACCCTAAAAACAATGAAACAAAATTACCTGCATCATGAAAAACTAACCTTTTAGAGGCACCTATGCTCAAGAAAACTGTCTGTAATTATAATTGTTTTCACAAAAGAATAGAATCCACTAACATAAGCATTGGGCACAAAATGTTCCTACCACAACCTACAGTAAAAGGATATCATATACAACAACCTAGGACCTAATTCCCCTTTTATATTTGATCCCCTTTTGTAATACACAAATTTATTTATACTAACATCTAGGTCAGCAAAGTACAACTAGCACAAGTCCATATCTTTCACAATCTAGCTCATGAATCATAATGTTCTAACAGTTATGATATGATTATATACCAAGAAAAAACAGCAGCGAGACATACCGAAAAAGATCCATAACCATAAAGGCTACTAGAGGAAAGCATGCCTAGTCTCGTTCCACTTTCAGTCCTCTGATCATAAGCCAATGGCACAGGGACAGAAGGAACTGCAGGCAGCACAGATGGCACAGAAAGAACAGAACCACCTGAATATAAGGATTCAGCACCTATAGGCGGATTATGGTCAGTGTCCCTTTCTTTCAATACATCATCTCTTAGTCTTAAGACAATCTGGATTAGTGCATCTCTCACACAATCAACTCCGCCAACCACCTAAATCCAAAAGAACATTAAATAAAATACATGTACAAATTAAACAAGAAAAATGATTAAAGAAATAAGAATTCAAACCTCAACAAGTTCATCATTCACATCTGCAAATTTAGGCTTATTGCTTTTTGAGATTCGAATATCTGCCTTAGTTCTCTTCCGAATTTCATTTATGATTGAACCACTTTTCCCAATAATACACCCTATTACTTTGGATGGAACTAGGAGCCGGATTGAAACAAGGGTATCATCATCATCATTTATCTTCCCTTGCAGCAGTAGAACAGCTTCAACTGCCATGGATTTCAGATCACTTGGCGACTACAAATACACATCATACTACATGATTATTTTTCATTTACAACAAAAGAAAGTGAATAAAAAAATAGGAAAAGGTAACTACATGCAGTGTATATGGGTGTCAACAAAATCTACCAACTAGCAAATCAAGCATAAAACTGATCATGAAATTCATTGATGTGAAGCAGCTTCCATGTTAAATAGACAATTCCTCATCTCAATACTTTTAAGTCTAGAGTATTTTTTCCTTTTTCTTATTCTAGCATATATTTGACAAGTGAAATTACTAGAATAACAAAAAATATATTGATTAAAAGTAAAAATCTAAGGGGCTGTTTGCTTTGCTGAAAACAGTTTTCAGTTTTCCAGATTTGTGAAGGAAAAACTGGAAAACAGCAAAGCAAACAGCCCCTTAGCTTTTCTATATATATATATATATATATATATACACACACACACGTCCTGGTTCCACAACCTCTATTACTGGATGTGTGCAATGATAGTTTATAGAAACAAGTGGAAGAAGCAGAGACAGCAGCTAGCACACCTCTGTTGCAGTTATCGTGATTAAACACTCATCATGACGAGCCTTGGAATCATCAATGTCAATACGAGCTCCACTAGTCTGCCTCATACTTTTAACTGTACTCCCTCCCTTCCCAATGACACGTCCAATCTTGTCAGAAGGGCACAACATTCTTACAATTAATTCCTCAGGTTGGGAACCACCAAGACTAGAAACTACTGGAAGGGCAGAAGAGTACAAGGACCATGTATTTCCAGAATCATAGCCTTGCAGATCTTGTACATCTGTGGCGCCTAGGATTTGAGGAACAGATCTAGGTGGGATGATAGGGTCTGAAGCTGGATACAGGCTGCCAGGTGGATAAATTGGAACTTCTGAAGGAATGATAATGCTAGGAGGGGTTTCTGGTACAGTCGTATCCAGAGGGATTTCTTCCTTTGGGGAGAACTTGTACATGATTGAAGAAACTGCAAATAATGCTTTTTTCACAGCTTCTGATTCACCAGTAATCTACTCACAAGAGAAATAAGCATATAGTAAGGCAGAAGTTCACTGCAAAAGTATTTGTTTTAACAACTAAAGAAAATATCCAAGTAAAAACATAGAAATCATAACATTTTCCCCAGAAAAGCATGTGGGAGAGAAAAAAAATGGAAATCACTATAACCATTAAACATGATCTACAAAAATCTCTATGCCAAAAAGAGGCTGCAGAATCCAAACAGACTATTGGTTTTCCTTCAAAATTGATGACTATTAAGGACTGCTCGCAGAATTATTTGTGCAAATATCTGTTTAATGCATGTGTGCATCAGTGTATCCACTAACTGCCTTTTGACTGAATAAATGTGTAACGTAAATTTTAGTCATAGCAGATGAATATATGAGTATTCTCCTCTAATAATAGTGAATGCAGGAAAAAGTTCATAATATTTTCTCACATAGACCTCACTAAAATTTCCTTGGTACTGAGGTCATCATTTAAAAATTACCCACCAAATTTTCATAAACATTTAAGCCCACAAGGGCCTCAGGTTCATAGTTCTATCTAAAATTCTAAAGCATTAAGGCTTGCTATTAAATAGTTAAACCAATAGATCTACCACACTTATCAATCATGACTGGATATTATGCTTCCACTATGATCACTAATAGTCACCAGATGCAGTTAAATTTTAGTTTATTTATAACTTTTGATTATTTTAACATAAAACAATCAAGAAAAAATTCTCAATGAGCACGTTTACAATGCAAAGCAGAATGGGGGTTAATATATCATATAGGTGCATAGAGGATACCACTTCTGGTTTCCCTCAAGTTCACTTACTGTCTAAACAACCATAGAGCCCTTTTGTAACTTCTGGTTTCATATAAAGGCATACAGCTCTTTTTTGGTCAGATAAAGCATACCACTTATCATAGCACAAATCACCATATATTCAAGGGAAGAAATATTCAGCAAGTGATAAGGACAGCAACAACTCAAAGTCTTCAAAATAAATGCAGGAAAAAGAAAAGATCGGGAAAAACACTTAAACTGCCAAACAACCATATCTATGTTGCATGCTTACTCTGATTAGAGTATTTATCCTTTTTCTAGAGTTTTTTTCAAGTTTCAAATTATTTGTCCATTTTGAACTCAAGAAGATATTTTTTCTTTCAATTTAATCCTTACACTAGTTATGCTTATTGATGGAAGGTGTGAAAAACATAATCAAGGATGTAATTTCAAGATAAGAATAGTTTTGTAAAATTAGCTTACCCTTTTATTTTTATTATCAAGGCAATTTATTAACTTTTCTAATCTATGTGAAAACCCTAAAATGACAAATACTCTAAAACAAAGGGAGTAGTTAATAGAAGACATATCAGGACACACAATAGTGTGAGTAAATACAAATACGTACATGAATGATCAGCAAAAATATTACAATGTTAAATATTTACAAAAACACCAAGTCATCAACTACCATGCCTTACCCCACTAGGAGAGCATTGTACTACCTTTCATGCCATTATAGGTGCTATTATCACTAAACGACATTAGAAGCCTATTTCGGTAGGTGGATTTAGATGCCAATGCATTCATCAGAGTAGTTGGGAAGTTATAAATCTAAGAAATAAATAGTTCAATGGGAAGTGACTAAGTTTTAAAAAAAAAAAGTCAGTAAAAGCTAAGTTTTACAATAATAAATATACATACCAGCACAAAGTTGTCAAGCTCCATAGCGCATGAGTGTGTTGGGTCAGTCACATCCTTTGCAGTAACCTTGATATTTGTCCTTGTCTTAACTCTCAGTTTTTTTATGGTAGCCCCAGCCTTACCAATGATATTTGCAGACTGGCTTGATGGAACAAGGAGTTGACATTCTTCCTTATCCTTTCGCTTCTTCTCAGAATCTCCAATAGTTTCCATAGCATTTGAGATGGCAGAGTGAACTTTGAGAAGAGCATCTTGGGCAGCACATAAAGGCTGATTATTATTGAACTCATCATCACCCTCAAGTTCTTCCTTCTCCTTAACATAGCAGTAGATTGTTATAACTCGATCCTTGGCACCAGGAAAAGGATCCACCACCTTGACTTTTGCCCTTGTATCTTGCCGTATTGAATTTATGACTTTTCCATTCTTACCAATGACACTCCCAATAACTCCATCTGGACAGAGTATCCTATAAACAATCAATTCATCTTTGCCCCTTTCACCTTTATCATTCACATGTCTCTTTTGACTTTTGTTGTATCCATCGTGGTCTCTCTGACTACGGTACCGTTTCCTAGTTTCCCTCATTTTACAAATTACCAGTAAGATTCCTGAAAACAAAAAATGTTTTTAAATATATGCTTAATAGTTGCAATTTTCTTTTCACCAGAGTTCTCTCTCCCCCATGCCACCCCATTGATAATAAGCTTATACGAAAGAATAATACACGACTGATTTTAACCAATTTACATTAGATAAAACAAACTATTATAATGTCACACACCACATAAGCTCACTTATCCAGTTATAACTTATATCTAGTTAGCACAATAGGAGCAAAAATGCAACTAAATTACCTATACTGTTGAATATAAGACTTTACAAATTTTTTCCATCATGCTCTTTTATCATCCATAGTGTGACTAAAACACAAATCATTATGATACAAACATAAAATTATCCCGTAAAAATATCAATAGCACCACCAATGAGCCGTAGCTTAGTTGGCACCTTCCCTAGTCCTTGTATTCAAGGTTTGATGCAGGTATGCAGCTTTGGATCGGGATTCGATTCCCAATTGTCCATCCCCCCCTCTCTTCTTTTAGTGTGACTAAAGGGCAAATCATTGCAGTACAAACAAGTGTATCCCATAATAAATTAATTAATAGTACTGTCAACAAGAGTGAGCTACCTTGTGACCTGGGGGTAATAGGTTCAAATCCTGAAAACAGCCTCTTTACAAAGCAGACCTCACTACGTGGGAGGCTCGTGCACTATGCCATCCTTTTTTAACAGTACTGTCAACGAGCCGAAGCTCATGCAGCACCTCCATTGATCCTTGTATCCAAAGGGTTGATGTAACTTCGGGTTTGGGGTTCGAACCCTCAATTGCCCATCCCGTCCCCTCTAGCCCCCACTAGGAGCTCCCAACAGCCAAAAAAATAGAAGATTAACAATGCTAACAAATGATAAAAATATTTCCTAGAAATAAAATATAATGGCAAGGTACCTCACACACACAGCTAGATAAACGAAAGGAAGAAAGAGCAAAAACTAGATAAATAATGAATATTCCCAAATAAATTAATTAAAAAAAATTGAACTTTCTGAAGACCAAAAATTGAGAGTTGATGTAGAATAGGGGGGAAAAGAGGAGGGGATTGTGGAAAATTTCAAAGGCCACAGTTCCATACCTGATTAATAGACAGAGAGAGAGAGAGATCAGAATAAGCCAAGGCAGTTAAAACCCTAATCTCTGATGTGAGAAAAACCGACAGACAGAGAGAGAGAGGGAGAAAGGGGGCAGCTCTGTCTTTGAATGGCTTCCTCGGATTCGCTGTAATTTGCAGTCTATTCTGATTTCTGAAAATCTTGCGAGGATTTTTCCCTTAATTATTAGCTTTTACAGATAAATGAAAAGTATTTAAACATTTAATGAGAAAAAATATTATTTACATTCATAAGATGTGAGATATCGTGTTGACTTATATTTTATTCATCATTAAATAGGATGTAGACCATATTTTAATGGGTTTCATATCTCATCTAATAGTGAATGATGTATGAATTGATACGATATTCCATACTTGATGAGTACAAATAACACAACTCTTAAATAAGTTTCTTTTATACTAGACGGTAGTACTTGTACACTGCAACAAGAAATAAATCTTTAAAAACTATTATTGATTTAAAACTTTTAAAATTTGTTTAATAATTTTATTTATTAAGCAATGGTGGAACTTAACAAAAAGTTTAGGGGAACAAGGAGTTTATCCAATAAATTAATTGATAATAGTTAAATTAAAACTAACAGTACATTATATTACATATATAAATTTTAAAGTAAATGCCAAACATGATAAATATTAATGTATATTTAGATTATCTGTGAAAATAAAATCATTTCAATAATCAATTATAAACATAATTAATTTTTAAATAAATGATTATTTAAAAATTGATTTTATATTCTGATGTGTTAAATTTTTTTACGTGAAAGAAATTTTTTTTTATAAAGAAACCTAATGGCAACCTAAGTATAAATTTAAAGTAGTGTTTCCTATTTGAATTGTATAAAAACAACTTCCCTTGTATAATAAATCATTAAAATAGTATGAAATAATTATATTTTATTTATTCAATTTTTAAGATTATTTTGACAGAAACATTAAGGGTCTGTTTGAAATTATTTTTGTGTTCTTATTTTTTAAAATTATTTTTAAAAAGTGTAAAATATTTTTAAAATTACATTATGTGGCACCATGAATTTTTTCAAACTGATTCTCAAAAACAACTTTAAAATATTTTTACCTTATAGTTTTTAAAACATACTTTCTATTTTTAAAACCAATACAGAAAAGACAACTTATCAAATAGGTTTTCTTGGGTTTCTTATTTTTAAAATTTGAAAATTGTTTTCGAAAACAATTTCCAAACAAGCCCTTAGTTTTTAATTTTTTTAAATCAGCAGGTAAAAACCTCCTTTTCAAACATTTTTTTCTTATTTTTAAAAATTAAAAAAAAAATTTAAAATAACTCACCAAATATCCCGTAACTTTCTGAAATAATTTGTTTGTACACTTAAATAGTCACAAAATATTTATACTCTAAAATGATACTCAATTGTGACATGATTATTTTGTTTTTAAGTTTTTTAAATTCAAATAAATAAGCTAATGGATTTACAAGTTGAAGAAACACATTTAGATATAAAGCATCATCTATCATAGTTCTCAAACTTGAACCAGTGATCAACTCGGGCAAGATATGAGGTCACTGATTCAACCAGTGAATTACTGGTTCAATTGGATTTTATTAAATCAGTATACAAAAATAATAATTTAATATAAACTGAATGTAATATATATACATACTCACACACTATATAATCAGAAGCACATAGAAGTAGTGGTTGTGCTACGCTTGTTCTCTAGGAGAAATTGGATTTGACCCATTTTGTAACACCCTAAAAATTATTTTAAAAAAAAATTATTTTGGGTTTTACTAGTTATGATTTCAAAAATCTGACAGTTTTAGCAATGATAAGGACGGTTCAAGAAATTTGTAAGAAAAAAAAGTGAATAATATTTTGTGGGCCCCATAGACTCATTGGGACAGTCGAAACATCAGACCCGGGACCAGGAGATGCCCAGAACTGAGAAAATAGAGGGTTAATGTTAGAAATAATGAGAATTGAAGATTTTATACCTGAATTAATTTTTGGACAATGTTTGATTATTCGGGTACACTGTTTTACCCATTCGATAAAATTTCGGGATGCGATTTCTAACATTAAAAGCTAGTTTGACCTTTACAAAAAGAGAATGCTTATCCATTTAAATTAAATGAATGGCTAAGATTCAATCTTGAATAACAGGATTCAATCCTAGCAATCCATTTTGTATTCTTAGATTATGAATTATCCAAAAATAATATAAGATATTCATGGCATTTAATAAAAAAGATTAACACAAGTTAAAGCTTCTTTAAGAAGCCAAAAGTTCGGCCATCAACAGAGGAAGGCAGCAACTCCATCTCCATTCTCAAAGAGCTCCATAGTTTTCATTCCAAGCCCAAATACCTTAACCTAGAGTTGTTAAAATTTCCAAGTTCCTTCATAAAACTTGTTCTCACATCAATATCTACCATTCTAACTGATTGAAATTTCAATTTCTCACTTTGATATCTCATACTCCTCTGCCTAAGGAAGGGTTTGGTGTGGGTTTAAAAGCTTTGAAGTGGAAGGAATCAACCTTGGAGCACCTTGGAGCCAAGGATCCAAAAGACACCAAAAGTAGGGTTTTCTTTGGCCTTTTACTTTCAAAATTTTTCTGAAACTTTCTGATTGGTTTTAATTTGAAATTTCTAGATGTATTGATTGATGGTAGATAGATATTGATGTGTTTAATTTGTTGGAGAGTTTGGATGATGTTAAAAATCATTTTTGCTAAAGAGAAATTGAAACATGCATGCTAGATTTTCGGTTCTGTTCCAGGCAGCAACTAGTGACGAATTTTCTGGGTGAATTGTGGGTATTTTCATGAACTATAAAAATTATATGTTGAAGCTAACATCCTAAAGCAACTCTAAGAATTTTAGTGGATCATATAAGGACTCTAACTACCTGAAAAAAATCATGAACCGAGACTATGTCTGTGCTGCCTGATTTTCTGGTCTTGAAGCTGTGAATTTGTCTAATTTTGTTACCAAAACAAATAATTGAATTATCCCTTGAAATTTTTACAAGAAATTAGAGACATCATAAGCTTTTGCTAGAATTTTTATTTCAAATTTTCTGGATTCATTTGCTAGGGTTAAAAATGATGAATTTTAGGTTCTGAGCTGAAGTTAAGTGGTTCCTGACCACTAAATTTGTTGAATTTTGTTATCATACTTAGAGAACTCTTTTAACTCCGAAATTTTTAGAGGACCTTGGAGATACATTTAAGTGTCTTGGATAATTTTATAGCCTTAGATTTGATGGTTTGAAATGCACAATAATTTGTGTTATGGATATGTAAAATCTATCATTGTGCTAAAAATGAATTCATGTTTTGAATTGATGAAATAATGACATTGGGTTCAAGTTTGATGTGTATGAATGCATGTCATGGACTTCCAAGATTATGTTATGAAAAATGAATGAATGATATATATAGGTTTGAAATATTATGAGATCAGAGAATTATGTTCATGCATATAGAAATGTGATGCATGTATATGTAATGCATGTATATGTGAACTTGAGAATGATATATGTGCAAAGTGGAGAATTAAGTCCCCTTTAATCTAAAAAGGGCAAGACAAAGTCCCTTTAAGTATGTACAAGGCATAGAAAGATCCCCATTAGGGTATGAAAAAGTCCCCTTTATTATGTAAAGGGCACGGAAAGATCCTCATTAGAGCATGGAAAAGTCCCTTTTTTTATGAAAAGGGCACGGAAAGGTCCCCATTACGGCATGGAAAAGTCTCATTTATTATGTTAAGGGCACGAAAGGATCATCAAAATTGCCATTTGTACACGTATATTTTGTTAAATTATTAATCTTGAAGGAATTTCTATGATCCTAAATGTCATGAAATACATGTTTTAAGTAATCAAGTAATAAAAGAGACCCACTTTGGAAAGGTGATTTTATAACTTTAAAACGAACATTTGATATATACATACATACATGTATATATATATATATATATATATATATATATATATATATATATATATATATATATATTGCATGCTCACACTTTCTTAATAAACCGAAATGGTTGAGGCAATGACGATGATATTATGATTGCGTAATTGGGGAGTTCCCTACTGAGAATTATATAATTCTCACCCCTATATATTTTGTGTTTTCGTGTCGCCTCCAGGTTGATCCAAAGAATGACGTGACTACTATAGGAAGAACTCGAGATTGCAATAGTTGATATTTTAGTTCACCGTATTTTGTTGAAGTGATAAGTATGCAAATATAATAGGGATTGTATATCTATTAAAGCTTCATTATGTAATTGACTTGTATATTTGTTATATATTTTAATTGAATTATGTTAGTTATTACACGAGCCCACCGAATTTGATATAGTTATTTAAGAAAGGTCCACTAATTTATAAGTAACAACTCTCGAGTCCGATGCCATAATTTAAGGATGACATTGTACTTGGGAGGATGTTACACATCTCTTGGATGTTTTTGAGTTATTGAAGGTTTTCAAGGCCGCCACATGTACATATGGGTGTGTGCATGGCGTCACATGGGTTGGACCTCTTCCGTAGGCATGCAGTTCAAGCTCGATCCGGTTCGAAGTTGGTTCAATTGGTTACTATGATCTATATAAAATGACATACTTAAACTTTTTGTATGGACTCAAGGTATCTTCTATCCAAAGTTTTCTTCAAGATGTAGAACTTATAGACATAAGTTTTGCTTCTAACCATAAAACTCTCTATCCCTACTCAAACTTTAATAAAAATTTATTTTATCTATTTATATATATAAGTTTTATTGGGGGGGGGGATGGCCCCACCCCTAAGAAAGTAAGAATATCTGGGGATGTTTATAAGATATATTCAATTTTCATAATCTTGTTTTTGCAACTAATTTTCCAAATTATATATATATATATGTACACACATATATAGCAACGCAAAATAAAAATATATATTTACATGTAATTGGAATAAAAAGAAAATAGTAATAAAATGCCATTTTTAAAGAAACAAAAAATAGAAATTTCAATGCAAAGATATTTTTTTTATCGAAAATATGAGTATTTTATTGAAACTAATATTTTATTTAAAATTTGTTATTTAATAATATATTTTTAGTACTACACCTTTCTTTATGAAGAAAAAAAGTACTATACCTTTCTCCGCAAGTATAAACATGCCTATATAATCACGTGTGAACGAGTCAAAATATATTTGAAACATAATCACTATAAAATTAGATCCAATAATACTTTTAAGGGCAAATTACATCTACCTCCCTTGAAGTATTTTAATAATATACTTTACCCCTTCTAATTTGCAAGATAACATTGAGTTCCCCTTAATAATTTTATAACATTACAGTTGGCTCCCTCGAGAGTAATTGGAATTTTTGGTCTATTAATGACACATGACTAGCACTTGACTTTTACTATTTTTAATCTTAAAATAACATATCAAATTACTAGTTTACCCTCGACTTATTTCCTATTTATTTTTCTTCATCTCCCCTTTACTCCATTCTTATTCACCTTCATGTTCTTCATATCTACCCCTTTTGTTAGGTTTTCATTCTCTTCCACCTTCATATTCCTCTTCCTTTATTCTCACACTTATTGCTTTCCTCCATTTTTCAGAATTTTCAATTCTTATATTTGATTTTTTTTTCATTATGAATTGCTTAGCTTAATTCTTTCACAACTTAGTTAAGTAAAATGCCAAAAGGGAGGGAAAAAATGGCTGTGAATACATGGTCAGCACTACACGACATGTCTAGTTGGGAAAAAGCAAGTTGATATGTGCCAAGTTAACCATTCTTGCAAAAAGCAATGGATATGCAAGCAAGTTTTGTGAAAACCCTAAACGTAGTAAAATTGCTTCAATATAATAGACTTACTCTGTCAAGGGTTGGAGATGCATGAATATGCCAAGAACAACATTTAGCATCACAAATAGCAGTGACTCTTCCTTTCTCATTCTTTAACCTAAAGATCTCAAACCCCTCTTGAATAACATAATCTCGTAACACTTCTCTAAAGTGATGAACATCAATAAATATCATTCTTGTCTCTAATGTCACCTTCCCATCAGCATCACACTCAAAACGTTTGCCTGCCATCCCCTTGTCTATGTACATCTCATATCTATCCTCATCAGAGTGAATATCCCCAGGTTGGTCAAACTTGTCCTCATATCCACTCAAACCATTGCTACTATCCCCTCCTTGCAATTCATTCTCATCAACCACAAACTATGAACCAGAATTATTATCACTATCCTCTGTACTATTCACTACTTCAACTATATACTCATCATCATATTCACTAATAACAATTTCCATACCCACGCTATGCAGCCCAACACTACTATCATTTCCATCCATAACATTTATATTTGCAGCCATAACTTCATTAGTAACACTTACATTACCCTCATTTTCTGCATCGATGCTCTTAGTCTTTTCCCTTATCAATGTGTCTCGTATTAGTGGAATGGCAATGTTCACGGTCATCATCAGGAATAGAAATGTTAACTGCTTTAAGAACTTCAGCAATTGCATAGACACAAATAAACTTAGACCTTTTGTTTTCCTCAAACATAGCTAGTATGTCCTTGTCACCCAGAATGTCTTTCCTCTCCCCTCTCATGTTGACCATGTAGTCCAGTTTGAATGAAAGTCCAAATCGGTCATTCTAATTGTATGAAACCATATTGATCACACTGGACATTAAGTCAAAATACCAATACATATTTGGGTCCACATTTTCCAAAGCAACAGGAGGACCTTCATTATTGTCAATATAATGAACAATGATGTCAGACTTTCTGGAAATTGACATCGTGGGCCAAAGAAAAAAAACCACAGTATTAGCCCTACAAAAATCAAGATCAGCATGATACGATGGCCTCCTTGGATAAGAAAGAACAACATGGAACATAAAACAGTTAATTAGGGTTTAAAAAGCTCTTGATGCAAAACAAAATGCGATGCAAATCAAACAAATCTTACCAATAGAGTAAGTAGAAGACGAGAAGACGACGATGGAGAAGAGGAGACGACGATAAGCAATGGCGGGAATGAGAAGTGAGAAAAAAAAGCGGGGTTGTTGACTCTTGATTTTGGGATTTAATTGAATAGAGTGAATTTTAAAATAAGGCCAAAATGGGTATGTAAAATTGGAAGCTTGGCAATGTTAACACCGATTAGTGCTCAGGGGAGCCATGTGTCATGTTGCAAACTTAAAGGGGGTAAAGTGTATTATTGTAATACCACAAGGGAGGCAGATTTAATTTGCCCTACTTTTAAATACAAGCAATTTGAAATGGTTTTCCAATGCAGTTTCAAAAAATTTGACTAAATATATGATGGGGAATGATTATTGTCACTTCCTTTTATCCATGGTGACTCCTTATTTAATAAGTATTTATTTAATTTTTCCTAAAATACCTTCATTCTCGTTTATAGCTAAACTAATAGTTTATTGTTATTGTAATTGTAATATTATTCAAACTCATCATTATTTATGTTTGTGAATTTTTGATTTTGCGAAAAAGTGATGATCATAATAATTTTATATGAATTTTATCAAATGATAATTAATTTAATTTTATTAGTGTAGGACTTGAACCTTCTCAACAATCTTGCGGTTTGTAACGACTCTCCTTTGAAAGTGCTAATTATATCCAGCAAGACAATGGGTTTTATCCCTATTAGAGTTTTGTTTGTTCTTTATCTTTCTTTTCACTGTACCAAAAAAAAAAATTATAAGTATTTCTAATTAATTTATTTAATATAACTATTAAATGATTTTAAAATTTATAATGTAATAATTACATCCTATACATGGTAGTAAATATGTTAGATAAAAAGTAATTTTAAAAGTGAATAAATATATTGTAATATGCAATAGACATACCCGGGTTTTTTTTTCATTTTGTGTTTATATATTTTACTTTAGTATTAAATAAACATATATTAACATTTTTTAGATTGATCTCTCAATTGTTATCGTGGATTATTTTTCATTTTTATTCTTAAAAGTTAACATATTACAGTAAATTGGTCATTTACATGGTAATTATATATACTCTATTATGATAAAAGTTTTATACTAATATTTGATAATATATTCTCACATCTCTTAAGGCATTTTAACAATATATAAAATACTAAATTCATAAAATAAACTGATAAAATACTATCAGATGATAGTAATTTATCTTAATCGATAGTGCAAATTATTTTTAAAATTATTATCAAGAACAAATTTATTTAATTCAAAATTTATTAATACTGTTACAATTCAATTGCTTTATATATAGAACGTCCTATTATAATGTATTGAATAGTACCTATGTTTTGGCATTGAATATAACTGATATTCCTATCAAGAAAGAGAAAATCAAATCAAGGATCGAACCGATTAAAGCACTGATTTAAAGGTTTATTGATTCAATCGGTATATATATATATATATATACACACACACACACCAGCCTGTGAAAATAAGATCCATCCGGATACAAAGTGCAACTTCAATGGAGTTTAATTGGTGATGTCTGAAATGACATACTGGTGTACTTTCACTACTCCTAAGATACGATTGGGAGATTTAAAAGAGAAGGAAGGAAGTGATCATTAATGAAATAGAATAGAAAAGGGATAGAATAGAATGGCTAGAATGATGTTATCCGATTATTTGGAAGTTTATAATATAAATGAGTAAAATAGAAAAGTGTATAAATTTAGTTTTCCACTTTTATCCTTTTATTTTATAGAAGATGCATTTCAAATATAAGAGATTATAAAATAACAAAACAGTAAAATCACACCAAAAAATTAAGTATCTCTCTTGTCCCCCCAATTTGAGGGGTCTATAAAATTACTATTTGAGAGGATTTGGAAGCTTTGATTGTCCCTTCTTAACATTCCCTTCCCTCCTTATAAATCACTCCCAAGCACTTATCTCTTCCCTTCCTTGTTATTCTCTCTTATAACTCCCTCCCAATCAAACCCTTACTACTTTCCCCCTCTCTCTTCTACCCCTTCCCTTATTTCTTCTTGTTTGTTTTTTCTTCCGCACTTGCACGCTCCTCCTCACCCCAACACAAAACTCAAGCTTCATTAGAGCACACACAAAGCTCACATAGAAGATTAGACAATGGTGTAACTCATAACGCCCTAACTAACTTGAACAGCCACAAAGATCTTGAAGTCCAATAAACAACAACACTAGCTTCTCCTCGTTATCAACAACGATACTATAGTGTTGTTTTTTCCCTGTATATGGCGTTAAAGCAAGATTGAGCTATAGTTATGGAACCCAAAGCTTCTTGTGATGTGTTGGTGTGGATATGGTGACCTCTTCTCTCTTTATGTTCTCTGGTTTTTTTTTCCTCCATTTTTCACCGAACTGAAGGGTGCCTGAATTGCCTCCGGTTTGAACAGTTCGGCAAGTTTTAACTGGTTTTTCCGGTTGTTGACCGATTTTTTATTACAATGATTTTTAGTCCTTGATCGGACCAGAAAAGAGTCTGATTCTCAGTTAATCTGGTCGAATTGGTCTGTTCAATTCAGTTTTATCTTATATGATTCCTATATTAATAAAGTGAAATTCATTATCATTTAATAAAATTTATATAAAATTATTATGACCACTTTTTGGGAAAATAAAAAGTTCAGAAACTCAAATAATGATGAGTTTGAATCGGTAAAAAAAAAAGAGGTTGAATAATATTAAAATAATAAATTATTAGTTTTATTATAAAAGCAGGAAAGGACATAACAGAACAGTTAAATAGAAACTCATTGAATCGTGAGTGATAGACAAATTAAATGGATAGGTGAAAACTTAGATGTAGTTGGTATCATTAACTATAGTACACTTAACAATAATTATAATAGTTTTGTGAGTGTCTGCAGAAATAATAATTTGAGACCTTTGATACATAGAAGATGAAAAGATAACTCTTCATATCTTTTATAATATTACTTTTAGATATAGATATATGACTTTACCAAAAAAGAAAAATAAATTTTATGTAATATCTTTCTCATTTTCTGATAACTAGGCATGATGCAACCGAAGAAAAAAAAAAAACTAGATATGACAAGAAAATGTAACTATGTCCACGTGACCTACCATAGTAATAATTAATTGGGCTTCTTAAATTAAGAGTTAAATTTTCAATAGTGTGTATGAATAGAGTCTTGTAGTTCTATAAAAAGAAGTGATAAAATGTGACAATTTGTTAAAAGTTTATGGCTTAATTTATGCATGACTTGATTCAACTTAACTTAAAGAAAAATAAATTAGACATATATTTTTGAAAAAGAATATTTAACTTAACAAGTTGACCAATGATAAGTAACAAATTAGGTTCAGATCGATAATGCTAAAATAGGCCTGAGGCTATTAAACAAAAGTTATTCTATTTGTATTCCTACTAATAAGAAGATTAAAAATCAAATAATTTTTTTGTTGTTGTTTTTATAAATAGTTATATAATTTTAGACTAGTAGTGATTATGTAACCCAAAAAAAGACTAGCAGTGATTACTCGTAAGTGTTTGGCGCAATAAATGTGAATTTGTGGCTTTAAGATTCAAATTACTATGTCCTTCTTTTATATAGAAAATTACTAAGTCTAAAGGCCTAGTTTTTAATTAAGTTATTTTTAAATGGCAATTTAAATATTCAGATTCGTAATATTAGTAATTAAATTTGTTTAGAGTTTATATTTCATAAAGTTAAATAGGCCTAACTCAACTTCAAAAGCTAGCTCAAAAGGTTCACTTGGATATATGAGTGATGACTCAATAACAAATATAAGATATGTTATTCTAATATCATTTTATAATTGAGTGGGTTTAATTCAATCCTAAAAATTAACTCAAAGAGCAAGGATTTTTCAATACTTATAAAAGTTATCTAGGTTCTATCTCTAGGTGATACGAGGCTATAATAATATTAACTAACTATTTTGTATAAACTCATCATTCTAGTTTATATATTTTTTACTTTTTTATATTTAATAAGCGTTTGTTCCTGATTTAAAGATTTTTTTTTTATAATTTCAAGACTTTTTATAATTTGTTTATCCTAAATAAATTCCTCAAGTCCCTGGCTACGTCAATGTAGTGACTTATTAATATAAGTTTGGGTTGACTTATTAATATAAGTAAAGGTTCTTTTGATATCTAAAATGGTACATGTGTTTCATTTTAGTTATTGAAATCAACAAAATGACAACTTAATTCCTAAAATTATATAAAAAATACTTAAGTTAATTTTTGTTAGTGATTTAAGTTAATTTCTGTAAAAATTATCATAAAAACTCACTTGAATTATTATTTTTTTATTATAGGGAATAAGTCAATAATTTCTTTATTTTAAGATTAAAATAAAATATCCATATAATTTTAAGGTCTAAAATAAATATTTAATTGTTAATTTTAAAAAGTTACTATCACATCTTAAGGTAGCGTTTGTTTACCATATTGGGACAGAATTATAAGGACGTGGATAAAAATATAGAGTCAGTGGAGACAGAGACATAAATAATAAATATATATAAGATATTATTAAAAGATAAAAATATTAAATTTTTGTCTCCATATATTGTCTTCATATTTTGGAGATACAGAAATTTTATATTTTTTTGTCTGGGGGACAGAAAGGTTTTGCCGCCTCCTATTCTTATCTCTACAACCAAATAGATTTGTGTTTTTAGTATCTCTGTATTTCTGTTCCTGAGACAGTAAATAAACACTATTTAAATATGCAATCTTTTTAGTTTAGGGTGCAATTGTTTCTTATTTTTAAGAAAATGATTATAAACTTAAATTTTATATATAATTAAAAAATTAAAAACTGATTTTTTTTTTTACAAAAAGTGCTCTTTTCAATTTTTACAAAAAAACTAAAAATTAATCTTTTTTGAAAGTTTAATTATTTTTAAAAATTATCTAAATATGTAAAAAATAATTTTTTTTTTGAAAAAAGTGATTTTAGGTCCCATAATCCCATCCAAACACGCACCCATAGTTTGACAGTTACGTTGGCAGCAAAGAGGTGCAGTTGGGTTTTGTAAACCTAAAGGCATTGAGCAGAAACAGCTGCAGCGTTGGTATGTTCTTCGCCACTTTCGTTGGGTTTGTCCCAATTTGCTGTTTGTGATTCCCAATGTGCGAACTTTAGGTCTTCTCTGATCTGTTGAGGGTTTGTCTCAATCACTTCAATTTATTGGTCTCCCTCATTCCTGTAAGTTGCATCACCCCCATCCCATAATTTGATTTCTGATTCACATATATCTCGTCCACTTGCCTTCATCAATACTCACAATTCATAGTGGAATGAATGCTCTAGCTTCTAGATAATTGTTTTGCTATGATGGAATTTAGCGACTCCAAGCTTTGAAATGGTTTTGAGCTTTGATTTCATTTATTTGTCTCTCTCTCATAAGGCTGTTAATTAGAGATGTTGGATTTCCATGCCAACTCTTTTTTTTTTTTATAGAAAAAACTGGATTTTCAGTGTAGTGTCCTGAGTTCTATTTAGCTGTATTTTACAGCTTAAAATTTTGTAATTGTTGTACTTTGACAAAGGTTAGAAAGGCCTTAATAGAGAACCCATGCAACCTTTGGTGCTAAATATGGTCATGGTTACAAGCTATTTGGTATGGATATTTACTGTATGAAAATGTAATGAATGGATCTATAACCAATCACAGCGAAGGTGGAAATGCTGGAATATGAAAGTAGAAAATGGCCATTCAAATAAATGTGTTCCACCCATATATTTGTATGAGACTTTGTCTATCGGTTTTCATAAACTTGAGCAATTTGCATGTGGTTATAGTGGCCACCCTAAGTATGGGTATCCAGTATCCTCCTATTTCTGACTAATTTCAATGGGTATGTGTGCTGTCTTTTGCAGGTGAGGTTCAAGTGCTAAGATGGAGCAAGAAGCACAACAGTCCGGTCCGATTCTTGTGGGGAGATCAGATGGCTCTGTCCCAACCAGCTCAGGTCCCGTAAGTCGGGTAAAGAAGCTGCTATTTTGTCGAATGCTGGTAGGGATCAAAGATGGAAGGTTCTTCTTGGGTGGCTTCTACTGCATTGACAAGCAAGGAAACATTATTCTCCAGGATGCTGTGGAGTATCGTAACACTCGGAGATCATCGCCCTCTCCAATGGAACAGAGGTGCCTTGGTCTCATTCTAATTCCTGCTTCTTCTCGCACATCATGCCATGTGGATTGCTCTTTTGAAGAACAGCTGTCTCTGCTATCACTTAAAGAAACATGACTACTTTTGGGTTTCATTGTACTCTTGATGAATTGTGAATTGAATACTAGATTTTGCTGTATCATGAATCCTGAGTTGTGTTAAAATATAGGACTATGGCACTTGCTTGTGTTTCCATCATTCACGAAGGAATATGGTTTACCATGATTAGAAAATGTTTTTGGTATTGAAGATTTGAGTAGAACAACAAATAAAATTATACTCCTGCATTACACTGGTTCCATATCTTCTTGTTGCTCTATTCTTTGTGTTGGCTCGTCCATTTATATCTTGTACTTCTAAGCTTATTAAACTTCATCTTGCCTCCTGTAATTGAGGTGCCAAATTTAATCTGTTAACCAGATTTTATGGGATGCGAGTGAAGCATGTGCCTTGAAAATGAACAACTGTGAATAAACCCCAGTCTGAATAAATTTGGCATCCTTTTGTAAACATTACTGTAGAAGTAGTATACATTTTCAACAGCCTGGTAACTGCTAAGACTGCATAAATTTGATGGAGTTTCTTCTGCTGCTGATTTGTTGAATTTGGACTTGAGGAGGAAAGAGGGTCATTTGTTTTCTGAGTATATATTTGTGTGAGGAATTTGACTGTAGTTCTTAAACACGATGTACAGAACTTTTTCTAGTTTTACTTCCTTTCTGAATCCAAGGTTCACTTATTGTATGCATATGTTATAATTCAAAACCCCCGGCATTATACTAACTGATGATATAGCACGAAGCATCATCACTAGAACCATTACGGAACCTCATGTTCAATTTGGCTTCATCTTCATTTGAAGTACCCACATTGTTTTCTTGATTTGTGGAATAAGGCTACCTGTTGGGTATTTATAATTTCTGCTTTCATTGATATACATTGCGGAGGGAGTTAGCTTTATGGAGGGCTTGTTTAGATGATAAGGGGCAGATTGAGATTGTGAATCCTTAAAAAAGCCAAATCCATTACATTGATAGATAAATTTTTTGGCAAATTTACACATTTTAGAATTATTTTTAACGTACTTATTTGCTAAAGTTAGAACACTCATTTCCAATTTTGGAATCGAAATGGAATTTCATGTACAACTTAAATGTCAGAATGATGTTCAGAGTTTATCTAAATTTCTACACATGATTTTATCAGAAGTAACATGCTTGATCAAAACCTATTACTATAAGGTGTTCCGTACACAATAAGGTATGGTACAGTCCTGAGAACAGTGTCGATGGGAATTGCAAAGTTAACACCTGATGACATTCCAGTCCCTGAAATACATTAAAAATAGCAGAAATTATTCTTTGAAGTTAACAAGAATTGCATTTCTTCAATAGAATATGTTGCAGTAGTATACTGATAAGAACAAATGAGGAAACATCTTATCACCTTTTCTGGTGAAAGTTGCTGTGTTTACTCCAATAACATGACCGTATGAGTCAATCAATGGCCCCCCTGAATTTCCTGTTTCATATTCACGCACACATAAGATCATAGTTCACGCATGGAAATTGGAAAATACTGAAATCTAAAACAATATGGATCGTGGAGGATCAAACAAGCAATGCTTCTCAAACTCGCATTTCATTCAAAAGCGGAGTCATGATTTCGATAGATCTTGACGTGGAAATATGGCTGAAGTAGGCCAAGTGGTTTCTCATGAGAGCAATGCTCTAAACCAAGTTAAGGTTATTTCCATTACAGATGCAATGGTAGAATCTCTCCAATGAATTTAGCCTATCTGACAGAATCATTTGAAGAATTAATAATTACATGGACAAACCATGTTTTATAAATCATGATGAGACTAGTTAACATGTTCATTTTAACTAGTTTCAAACTCCAATCAAATGCCCAAGAAGCTAAACTATTGAGTAAAGGCACATGAATGGATAAGCGATGGAAGGTGCACATATTCACTCTCCTTTGTGCTCAAATAGCATTGACACGACGTCATAAACCATCTTTTTCAAAAGCTAAAGTTGTTTACGAGAAATACATGAATGATTTTATATCTCATAGTACAAACCTTGGTTTCTCCAAATGAGTATCTTTACTTGAGTATGACTTAAAGGGTAACTCATATTTGGGATTGGGGTCCTAGCATAATAAACCTCAATTACAGTTATTGTTTACCTGCATAAATAGCTGCATCAGTTTGAATAGCTCCTTTAATGGCCCCTCCATTTGGCGAAGGTATCTCCCGGCCTAAACCACTGACCACCTGCGAAAGTTACATCAGACAATACACAATGATCACATTATATATATATTGTGCATCAAGATGCTACTATTAGCACTTGCAACCGATTTTGTTCTATTTGGGAAAGTACAGCACAACATCACAAAACCGTTAAATAGGATAGTAGCACAAATAATTTCTTGAAATTCTGCCTATAATCCTTCTTTTGCAACAATTTTACATGATTGGGTGGAGTTCATAGCTGATTCAGGGTCTTTCTCGTAGAATCCTGCCATGTCAGATTCAAAGTTTCTGAAAATTACCCCGGTTGTGAGAGTGTTTTCGTATCCATAAGGATTCCCAATGGCAAAGCAGCTTTGGCCAACATGTAAGTTGTTAGATTGACCAAGAACGACAGGCTTCATTTCGTACCCATCAACATCAACCTGCAACAAAAAAAAAATGCAGGAGTTACTGTGACTTAGATTACCTACTTGGTTACTTTATATTAGTTTCATGGTGCAGAAAAAAGAGTAGCGAAAATTTTCTTTACATCTCAAACTTTAAGGAAATGTTTTACCTCTTGATAATATAGTATATAAAGCAGGAATGGAACTGCCCTCTAACAAATTAATAGGTGTCTTGTTTAAGTGGCACCAAATGAGAGTCGGTTATGCTACAAAATTGCATTGTCTTTAGCTTCTACTAGCTAGTAGCCTCTAGCAGATTTCATATTTCAAGGATGGTCCCAAATAATTCTTTAATCAAGCAAATAGAGGGAGGGCTTAGGCAAAATAGTTTGTAACACTCCACTACAAAAGCCATTAAGGTGGACAGCAGAATAAAAGAATAATGCAGGTTTCCAAGTATCAATTATGAGGACATGTCAAGGTAATGGGCTAGAAAGAGGAAAAGCGGATGGAGTATTTATGATAGGCACATAGAGAAGAATCCTATAGGATTGACAAAGAATTAAAATGTTCAGAAAAAGAAAGATTTTTTTTTTTTTTGTGGTGGTGGTGGTTGTGTGTGTGTGTGTTGGGGGGGGGGGGGGGGTGGGTGTTTCAGAATGTACCTTCAGAACAGCCAGATCATAAGCTGGATCAAATCCAATTATCTTCCCTTCTCTGTAAAAGCTATTCCCTTTGGCATCAGCTAGGAAAACCTGTCAACAGTAACATAAGTATGCATTACTAGTGCAGTGCTGCTACTCAGATAAATGCTAGTAGACTAAATGATGGGATATGAATTAACAGCACAGGGAAAACCTTACAACGTTGTAAACCACTTGTATCAGTAGCCAGTTTAGCGACAACATGGTAATTAGTAACCTGTCAGCACGAGAAAGAACAAATAATCAAATCAAATCAAAGTGAGAAGAGCATAATTTCCTTTCTGATTTGTGTTTTCTTACTATGTGACCAAATTTGTCCCAAATGAAGCCTGAACCGGTGCCTTCCACTTTTGCATCATCATCCTCATTCAGCATTACTTCGTTAGAAGAGGTCTTGGGGACTCTAGTCAATTCAATATCCTTAATGAAAACAACCGATGGTGAAGTCTCCTGTGATAATCCCAAGTTCAAATTAAAATGAAAACGACCAAAACTCAATCATTTTGATAATGTGATGCAAAACAAGTGCAGCATTGTTAATTTCAAGTCAAGTTAAAATGGCTAAACATAAAGAATGACGTCTGAATATACAATTTCTAAACCACGCAGTGATTTTCCTAGTCAACTCGGCTATGCACAAAGATGGAAATGTACACGAATGATTCAAGAGTCAAAACCCACAAACCCGATTGCCAAAGCTTAATGCAAACAACTTCTAAATTCATTTCCAGTTCCAACCCATCACCATGTGAAACTAAAATGATGCTTTATCAGCAAAATCATGTGAATTTGACAAAAGGGGTGTCATAAAAAAAAAAGGAAAAAAAAGAAACTAACCAACCAACCTGAAAGAGGTGCACAACAAGGTCTTCTTCTTGCTGAAGCTCATCTTGTAGTAGTAGCTGCTGAGCAAGTGCAGGTGGTGGTGTAGAAGTGAGTGTGAGATTAGCCAAAGAAAGCCAAGAGCCAAAGGCTAAAGCCCCTCGCCTAGAAAGAGTGGCAGTGAAAGAGGGAAGAAGAAGGGTCTTTGTTGAGGAAGAGGAGGTAGTTGTAGTTGGCTTCGGCAATGGCAGCGGAGGAAGGTTACTTTGGAGAGAGAACAGTGCCATCACTTCAGAGAGTGAGTGAGAGAGTGAGGATAATGTCACGCTCACTGACGACCAATCCTTGCTTGGGGTTTTCAGTTTCTTGATTGCTGTTTTTGTTTAACTGTAGTAATATAAGTGCAGAGCATGTACTTATTTAGGGGAACTCCCTTTGCTAACAACTGTAACTGAATTGTGTTCTTATATAGATTGTGTTTGTGTGCACCTTAAAACGTTAGCGTGGCATGTTATTTTGATTTACAATATGGTCTCACTATATTTATATTTATTATTAGATGGAATGTATGATTTAAATTAAATAGGATTTATATTTAATTCAATAATAAATGTGAGCGTGTTGATATGGTGTTCCAAAAAATGTAAATCAAAATAACATTACTCTTTTATAAATGAAATAATGAAAGTTGAAGATAAAAATTAAATGTTAAATTTAGTAGTTTTTATAATTTTTAATATTTTCTTTATGAAGTCTAAAAAATTAAACAGTTTCTTAATATCATGTGTCAACTGAGTTGCATATTCTTGAGATATTAATTGCAAGAGTTCTAATATTTTTATTCGTGTAATAATGCATAATTGGATCACATCTTCATATTATAATTTTTTTTTCAGCCACAATGCATTAAAATTAAATTATTTATTTTTTATATTAAAATTTTGACATTATGATATCAATATTTTTTTCCTAAAAAAATGCTATTATATCAATAGTTGGATGAGAGAAGCTTTATCATTTTGATCTTATATTGGCAGTAAATTAAAATCAATATCTTAAAAATGCACAATTTAAAGGTTATGCTTGTGCACATAACGCACTATGGCAAGAAACAAAAAATAAAAAATGTAGATAAATATTGCAAATCGCAATTCACAAGCTAAAAAATCATAAATATATAATTAATATTCACCTATTTACGCTATTTTAACCCAATTACAAATTTTTTGAAGAAAAACAGCGGTTTAACTATCAAGTGTAAGTCTTCGTAATTCGTTTTAAGTTATCCTAAAATGTTTTTAAAACATAAAAACAAAAGTATGCACACATCTAAGAACACATTCAGATAAGTGTTTTATTTCTAATTAAGTGATTCAAGCCAAATAAATCTCGAGAATTTTTTTGGGTCATTTCCTTTATCGGAGAAAAGAGATATTAGGATTTTGGGAGCATAAACGAAATCAAACAATCCTCTTAAAAAATGGAGTGTGGCTTGAGGAACCCTAACTGTACATCGAGAAAAGTTGCAATCATGATCTCGAAAGGATATATTAAAAGAGAAATGGTATTTTGACATTCATATAGGTGTAGCCATCTATGTGGGTTCTGTGTAATGTAAGAGAAGTGATGGAGAAAGAACAAATTAGGAAAAAAAATAAATAGTGAGACTCATATATATTATGAATGAGGATGTTTGGATGTTTGAGAAAATTGAGTATTGAAATAGCAAAATCCATATTAAAACCAAATAATTGGTTTTTTGTTTTTTCCGCCTTAACCAAATAATTGGTTTAGACAAAAGTACATTGGACCTCTTGGGCTTAAAGCTCCCACGATCCTTGGGCCATATTACTTTCCATACCCATTGGGAACATGTTTTTTAGTTTCTTTGCTTTTTTTTTAAAGGACACTTTTAGGCCAAGAAAAAAGACACTTTTTAAAAAAAAAAATAGAAATACATATGTATTGATATAATTCTTATAACTTCGGGGTGTTTAAAACCAGGCCGACCCAAAACTTATCCAGTTGGATTCATTCTAATGCATGTTTGGAGTTGCGTTCCGATAATGTTTCTAGTTAGCTTGATTTGACCTGAAAACAATAATTCTTTAAAAGTTATATGCTTTTAAAAAATTATTGATAAATTATAATTTTTTTATAGTTTAATTGATATATTTTATATAATATAATGTTATTTTTGTGTTAATATAATTTATTTCAGTATATGTGTTGAAAAATATAACTTAAATTTTACCTCTTTTAAGATTTCACAGTTTTACTAGTTATAATGTTCAAACCCTAATAAGATATCCAAATATCAGGTCAATTCTCTTTGACCTAGTCATTAGTTAAGTTGGGTTTTAAAAAAATGAGCCAATAAAAAAAAGTTAAAAGTTGGGCCAAATTTGAGTCCAATTTAATCTAGCCCAACCATGTTGTACATTAGACAATGGACGCTTTTCTTCTTTTTAACTAATTTTTTAACTAATTTTTTTAGTTAAAAAGTGAGTTAAAAAGACGAATTCTACTATATCAGAATCTAATTCTCTATAGAATAATTATATATCTATATAATAATAGATATCATTTTTTCTAAAAAAACACTTATAAGTGGTAATTAACTCACCTGAGTTATAAAAAAAACTTATACGTGGTAATTAACTCACCTAAAAAGATTCCAGACCCCTTCTCTCTCAGCACGTATGGTAATAATTGCAACAAACATTGCTTTCGCCTTCTGTACGGAGATACAATAAGGCCCACAACATCTCGGCGTTAACCAATAATACTTAATTTCATAATATTGCTCATTTGTGACAAGATTAAGAGAACAAAAGTTTGTGGTAACAAATTGATTTCTGTAAATAGAAGGTCCCTAGCTGAATCCTCCATTTTCCATAACTGATTATTGTGTTTGTTTTTTCGGTATATTTACTAAGGAAAAATGGAATGATGAGAAGGAAGATACAAAATAAATAGGTGAGAAAATATAGATTTTATACCATGAGAAAATATAAGAGTAAGACTAAAGGTATGTTTGGTTGGAGGGTAAAAATCATAATAAAATTTTGATGATTGAACCTTATGGTTAGAATTATACACAAAACTCAATTATGAAAAATTTATTCATATTTTTATCCTCTAATCAAATATGACGTAAGTAATAAGCTATTGCATAGCAAAATGTACCATTTGTTTTGTAAGATTAAATTATGCACCATTAAAACAAGCAAAAGGTACAATTAATACACCAAAACTTCCCTGAGCACCCTGCTTCACCCATCTCTGGATTCTAACACTGAAAACCCTTTAAGTCTGACACACAACATTTCTAGCTTTTGCCTGAAGTCTAATCTGCCTATTGAAATTCTGAATAAACTCCTCCACTCTCCTATTAAGATCCTCATTCGTCATTCTAGAAAACTCATTATTATTTTCTTCTTCTTCTTCTACAATTTTTGTTTCTACCTTCTCTGACCCCCTGGTACTAGTAGTCCTCACAGCGTTCTTCCTCTCATCAATCACCACACACTTAGCTCTACGGGGTCTATCAGATTTACTTCTCTGAAAAGTTCTTCTAATAGGAATTGCTCTCTCCTCAAACTCTTTATTATAACCATCACGTACTTGTAATGGAAGTAGTGACTTTTTCTCATTGGAGCATTCACTAGGCTTCGTTGGTTCTTCATTTTGTGCCACAATTTCCAACACACGTTCAGGGACAACCTCACTATCCTGATAAGTGGTAATTTCTTTCTTCTCATGCAACAACTTATTAGCACCCAACTTTTTTTTGGGACTAATGCATTGCTTATCAACTTGCTCATCATATCTGGGGACATATGATGATGATGAGGAGACAGAGCCATTATTTCTTGCATGGCTATGTTTGACATACTCTTCATAAAGGTCTTGTTTCCTTTTGGATGAAGAGAATGCTCCATAATCAGCAGCTATGATGAGGATGAGGGTGTTGGACATGAAGAACCAAAAGATGTTGTTGTTGATTAAGGTGTAGGGAGAGAGGTTGAAGACATAAAAGATGGAAATGTAAATGAAAAGGGATAAGATTGAGGCAAAGAAGGACAAACTATTATTTGATTTATTATTGGCATGATCTTTTGATTTGAAATAGTGCTTCACACAATCTTTCTCTAGATATGGTGGTTTGGCCATGCTAGAGGCTAGTATTGTATTGTGACAGGAAGTAGCAGTGTGAAGCTTGTGGTGAGGGAGAGAGTGTTGTGTTAGTGTGATTTTGGTGGGAGTTCTAAATGAATCACATGGGGCTTTATATATGGGCTTGGTTGATGATTAGGCTGCAAATGATTGATCTTATGCAATTACAAACATGCCCCTTTTCCCTATGATCTGTTGTGCCAGCAAGTTTTCCTTTCCCATCATTTAATAATGATGCAAAATATTTTGAATGCAAATGTGCCAACTATTTTATTGCCAATAATTGAAACAGCATGATGTATTTGGGTTGAATCCTGGCTTCCTAGGAATTTGTTGGAATACATATGACATGGATACATGAGATGCCACACACAATTATCTTAATGATTTCGGTTCTGCCACGCAGACAAACGTATGGGCCAAATTCACGGAGATGAATGTTATAATACAACTGTAAAAGGAAAAATCATATATGTCTTCAACATTATTCACAAGAAGAGAAATTCTAGGTGCAATGCAATCAGAAAGCATGATAATCACAGCAAGAGACCAAGTGAGGTAATAAAGGTTTTCCCATTCTTTAATTAGATGTTAAGATTTTGATTTTCACCTTAATTGAACCTACACAAAGTGATTAATTACCATGTTCCACGGTGAATACCCAAAAATCAAGAAAGAACAACATGATTACGTATAAAATAGATACGAAGATCAGAGTTGAACAACTAAAGTGGCTAGGATACATTTTGGTCTCGTGTTTTAGATTAATTGTCGCCTTGGTTTTCTCTCAGTTATTTTACATGAAAGCTATGCAAGTTAAAAACTATTATACATGAAAATGAAAAGGAAGGAAACTGCAGAAAGTCAGAACATGTTAAACGTCATGGTCAGTCGGATTTGTTTGCATAGTGTCCGCAAAGTCTTCAATCAATGCTAATTAACGATTATAAGGTCTATTGAGTTAAAATAATAATAATTTAATAATTCGCCATACACAATCGCATGGCAACAAATTATCAAACCCCAATTTTATACGGCATGCCGAAAAGTGATTTCCGTAAGTTATTTAAGTTGAGGTTAAGTTGCTTGTTTCATTACAATTGCATGGACTTTAACCTTTTCTGATAATTAATTAGAATGAACAGAAACCTTTGCGATAAGCATAGCCGATGCCTTTTATAGAAAAGTATATACCCTTTTTTAATACATCACCACAAGGGCTCAAACCAATGTTAGTGGGGAGCCAAAAACAAGCCAAATCAGAGAGTTTTACATGCTAACACAGTCATAGAACTACAACACTGGAGACGCAAACACGCAGTACCTTTAGGAATCCTCTAGAATTTGTACTTGAAAAAGATTGATCTCACATCATTTAATTTGGTCTATTATTGAAGTGTATCTAATTAGAGTTTTGTTTGATTTTCTTGTTTCCTATTTTTATATAATTAATCAAAATTTAATGTTGATGTGTTTAGAAAAATTTTAAACAATTGTTTAATTATGTATTCAACATTGTTAAAACTATTTGACTTTTAACATAATTAACTAACTCAAAACTCACAAATATCTTTTAATAATTAGTTGTGATGTAAAACACTTTAAACTTAGGATATATCAAAATTATTCTCTAAATTATTTTTAAAAAATAATTTCTAAATTTATGTAATGCGATAAATTTTTTTGTATAGTTAATTCATACACAAATCTAAGGATTGAGCTAGGATGCATGAACTATACTTTTTAAGAAATTAATTTAATATATTAAATAGTTATTTACATACTATCATCTAATTCTATATTGTTATATGTGAAATTTTTTAGATATATAGTGAGTATAAAAGTCAAATATTTCACTAATATAACATTATCTAATGATTAGATGATTATGTAAAATACTATTACATCAACCATGTATCAAATTTAAATTTAATTTTTGAAGAGAATTATGGCCTTAATTTAGCATTTCTGTGCTGGACACCAATCATGCTTCCACGGTTATCTTGATCCTTTTTAGGATTGAATCTATCAGTTTAGGAACTTCAATTCATATTCAAAATAGTCTAATCTGGTTTATATAGTGAAAATTATTATATCAAATGTAACCCCCAACTTTCTGTTTTAAAAGGAAATTATACAAAATGCTCCCCTCATCAAACGTATTCTTACCATAATATTGTAACTGTGCTGAAAGTGAAACTAAAGTTTGATTGAGCCAAATGTCTCAACGCACAGCCGTACGTGGACACTTATGCCATGAAACGGAAATTTCTGATTTCTTTGAACGATTAACAAGATGACTATAGTTATGGATGCTGTCTACCTAGGTGTATCTTTATCCGCAAGATTGATGAATTATGACAAATAAAAAGCCAAAAATCACACAACCAAAGACAAGCAATGATATACAGAAGTCTGCGTAACTCTTCCTGGTCTTGGGCAGCATCATGGTGGTTGTGGGTCCTTGTCTAACAACTCTTTTCGTTTGTGTAATTAAGACTCACAAGTTTAACACATGTTGCATGAAATCCTTAACAAAACCTACAAGTGGCAAATCCTCCCGGTGCGGCCCCCAAATTTTGGGTCCCAATGAGTACCTAGGTCCTTTTCCTTGTGTATGGTAACCCCCACTTAATTTATTTTAATTGTGTTTACATTATACTTATTGCCAATTCTTGGATAGTGACATGAGATTGTGTGGCACACAAATTTTCTAATTTTATTCGAGAATCATTGTAACAATAATGATGATTACAAATTTATCAACAACAAAAAATTGGTGATTACAACAACGAGCTAGATATTTGTAATTAAAATAATTTTGACGGAAAATTAGGGGAGGGGCGCCTAGGTAATGCTTTAATTTCACCTTACTTCTTCCTTGATGTTGGTTTTGAAAATGTTTAATTTATTAAGTTCCTTCAATTCAGATTGAGAGATGAACTTGGTCATATTGTTAATTAAATTACGGTAAAGTAAAGGGAACAAGAATTCGTGCGATGCCGTGTCATTTTAGAATTGGTTAATTATCTCTTCCTTGCGTGATCAAATCATTAAAAGATTGCGCGTTAATTTATAAAACCCAGTGTAATAGGGTTTTGTAGTAACTAGAGGGACACTCCACGAACATCCAGATAAAGATGGACTTTCGTCTGTTTCATTGATGTTTTGTCCATTATTATCGCCGAGGGGAAGCCATGATTTGGTGTTCGCCTCTAAATTATCATAGATTATAATAATATATGTTCAAGTCCGTGAATGTGTATTTTTTTTATGTGAGGAATATTAAAATTATTAAATAAACGACATTGATTATATTTGGTTGACAAGTCAATTCTTGTGTTTAAATATAGTGCACCAACAAATTAAATGATATTAAAAATATGAGTTTAATTTGAGGTATTGATAATATAAAAATTTTATATGCTATTATTTAATTAAATCTTTGTATTTATATGATATTTCAAATACTAAGCGTGAAAATTAACCTTATTTACTTATATAATAATACACATCTGAATGATATTGTAAATCAAAACTAAATTATTTTTTTTCCATGTCCTTGAGAAGCTTGCACTTCATAAGTTTTGGGAGGGGTGAATTTTTAAAACTGTTTCCGATCCGATCAACCCGAGGTATTGCTCACATCATTAAAGGCCTTGCAGCATCAAAATATCAAAATACAACTTCTAAATGGATAAACTATTCAAAATTTTACAAGGTGAAGCTTCCAACGTGGTATTTTTTTTTATCATTATTGAATCCATTTATATTTAGGTTTAGGGTCGTGGTATAAACTTCAAGTTGAATCAATTCCCGGCGTTTGTTGTCCTTAAAATAAGACTTTTAGTTGTTGGGTGGTAATCTTCATTTTGATTAATTTAATCTTATCCTATAGTCTCACCTTTATCATTGATATAGTTAATATTGTCTTTCATATATATTATTATCTCTCCTATTATTATAATAATTACTTCCTCATCTTGATAGAGTACTTTTGTCTTGATTGACAAGACTTGAAAGAATCTGTATTGTTTCCCTTGAATTACTGAATCCATTTTTTTTATGTGTGGTCTGCTCTCATGGAGGGAGAATTTTCTTCCTCTATAGAGTTTCTCAATCACACATTTTGTTATTTATTATTGTTTTTCTCTACTCCTTTTGAATATTTTGTGACTAAGGTAGTTGTGAAGGAAAAAAAAAGGGTCTTCCTCCTTAAGCATACTAGGTAAAGTATTTTTCGGTCCACTGACTAACCTTTATTTATCTTTGACTAGTGTGTACCCGTATATTGCATGAGTGTGAGTTATGTGAATATTGTTATATAATAATTGATTATTAAGAATATGTATATTATATATAAGAAATGACTTGTTTACATTGATGTAAGAGTTGTTATACATCTTACACATTTAATAACTTTTTATTCAAGATTTTTTTTTTTCAAAATTCACCATTGGATTGAAAGTTTATATGTTATAGATCATCTCTACAAAATTTCATATTAATTCAAAATAATTTGATATATATTTTTCATATATATATATATATAAATCAACATAATAAATACTTCAAAAATATATGCAAATAAGAAACTATTTCATCACAACTTTATAAGTATCCAATTTATTTGAAATTCTATATACGAGCAACAACATGATATACATGTAATTATAATTCAAAAGTTGGAATGACAAAAACTATATTTTATTAAAAGTTATTGAAATTATAAGTGTACCAAGTCTTATACTAGTGTCAACAGATCTTTCCTATATAAGTATAACAAAATATAAAAAAATTTATATTATAAAAAGTTCTTTTATTTTGATTGGTTATAATTAAAAATGGTTGTATAGGATAGCTTAAAATAATGAAAAACTAAAAAAATATGTGAAATGAGAGATGAATGTATTATAAAAATGAAAAGTTTAATTTTAAAATTTTATAGGATTTTTAAAAACTTTTGTAGAAATCTATTCTACATTAACAACTTATTATAAATTAAAAGAACTAAAAGATAAAGTAATTTATTTTCCTTCACCTTTCTTTTATGAAGAACAAAAATAAATTAGTTTTCAATAAAAATTCAACTAAACAAATTCCTTATAATAACTACTTTTAATTTTTAAATGATAACAAAATAACTCAATAGATAAAAATTATTTTTCTCCTTTATCTTTAGACTTATAATAAAGTAAATTTTTAAATTAGACAAACTTCTTTGATTAAAACAATTAAGATTTTAATACATTTATAAAAATAGCAGCCCTAAAAAAGGAATATGCAACAACATTATTGTTTGGCTCTTTAGTTGCAGCCATGCCGTAATAAGTGTTATAGCATGAGTAGCAATAGATTTTGAAATAATATATGAAAAAGATTATTAAGCAATTATTACATAATAAACTTTGTAAAAGAAAAATAAAATGATTTTTTATTTGAACTCTTCTATTTAAAATTAAAATGTTATGGTTACTCAATTCCTAATGTAGTAAGTTTCTCTAAAAATAAACGGTTGTTCTTAACATTGGAGGTGGATTAGCTACAATGATAAAAAAAACTACAAACTATAAATATAGTTTAAAATAAAAACAATAATTTATTATTCAAGTTTAAAAATTAAAAATGATATTCACAATATTTTCAAGTTTCTGCTTGAAAATGTAAAAGATTTTTTGTCAATTTTTCAACTCTTAGAATAATTTATTTATTTGAATTAAATTTTTATATATAATAAAGAATGAATGAATTTACCACTTCTCTAAATAAAATAATAATTAAACGTAGGAAGAGAATAAGCAATGTAAATGTAATTTGATATATATTGAAAAATTATTGCTATAATAAGGGATATTAACTTAGTGTAGTGAGAAGATATAGTGAAGTGAAAGAATAATGTGATAAATTAAGTGACGCAAAAAATATTTAAATTCATTTTCAAAAATTTTCCTTTTAGGTAAAAATAATATTAGAATTTGGAGGGAAACATAATCAAATTTTTAAGTGTCATTATCTCATTAAATTTTTCTATTAATAATTCTTAAATATTAATAATATAGATCTCGTATGAAATAAGTTAAAGTTTGTTTATACAATGAATAATCCACTCAGAAGGTGTTTGGTTGACAGTTCATAAATTATGGTTTGATCCGATATAGTAACCTTGACTTTTCTCCAAATTATGGTTTGACGCAAAGAAAAATGAAAAAAATCATGTTGAAACGTAACTTTATTAACCCAATGTAAATTTATCATTAATGTTATCAGTTGAAACTCAATTTGTACCCTTCAAACTATGATTTGGAATATGCAAGCTGAAATTAGACATGCTATTGGTAATTCAGTGTATCACTGTGAATGAAAAAAAGAGTATGAATTTTTAAGAAAACTTGCGAACAACCCTAGGTTGCTACTCAAAATTTGACTTGATAACTAGAACATGATAGAGATCACCTCATATACATTGATTTTGTCATATATATAATGAATTTAAGTGATATAGGAATGTGTCTCGGATATTTTTCTTCAGTAATATTTATGTATGTGGACCTACAACCCTAACCTCCTACCACCTATACCCCATTAAATCAATGACTCAGTAAGAGAATCTCAGGATATTCGAAGAAAAATAATGGGTAGAGATAGAGAGTAAATTTCAGAGTATCCATACTCAATTATTTTCTGAATATTGTATTTCAGGTTAAAGGATTCATTTGGTTAAAATTTTGAGAGAGTTCCTTCTTCAAAAGTAGAAATAGAAGCAGAAAATTTGTATATATTTTGATGAAATTATAGATTTATTTTTTATTATAATTAAAAATTGTTAATTTGTTTGGATAAAACGGATATAGAAATACCTTTTTTTTTAATAAAATTACAGTTAAGGATATGATTTATAATTTAAATAGGGGTAAGTGGTGAAAATTATTTAATAGAAGATTATTTTTTATTTTTTTATAAAATGTATGAGGATAAATTTATAATTCAATTAATATTAATAATTAACTAGTAATATTCTCTCTCTTGTATTGCTTTTGCTTTTAAAAAAAATAGAAAAATTTATTATTTTTTACTCTGCTTATTTTGAAAAGCACAAACAAACATGTTAAAAAATTCTAAAAATATTTTTTAAAAAAAATTGAAATGAATTTTTTTCCCCCTTCCAAAAGCTTATCTAAAGGAACTCAATGCTTTGTGTATGCAGAGTATGTATTGAGAGCATGATTTGGGGAAACATTCTCTTGCACATGCCTGGTGTTTGTGTGGCATGGACTCGCCTTAATTGATCCCACCTGTTTTATTTCCTTTGAGAAATATTAAATGTCCACAACTAAATTTATACTGTATATTTATATCAAGTTAAAAAATTATAAATCAATATGTAAAAAGTTGTAAACCAAGATAGAAAAAGTTGTAAACCAATATGTAATGTTATAAATTATCTTGGTTTACAACTTTTTACAAATTGATTTACAACATTTTGTGCATGGTTTATAACTTTTTATACACTAATATATAACATTTTACTTAGTGTAAGTATATAATATAAATTTAGTGATGATCATGTATCACTCTTCATCTCCTTTTGGAATTATCCTAGCTACTATACATAATAATAATAATAATAGTAATAATAATAATAATAACCATCATCAATGAGACTGCATAAATATTTCGATTGGCCAAATGATTCAATTGCTACTTCCTTCATTTTATATCAATAATCGCTATTGAAAAATCATGCATTTTTTAGTATATTGAAAAATAAATGTATCTGATTATAAATTATAGTCAAATATCTTCATTTTTCACTGTATTAAAATTATATGATTTTTTATGAATGATCACATATATGAAATGGACGAAGTATAAGTCATCCGAGGAATGTAGCAAACTAGCAATTTATGTTGTTTGGAATGATGATTCGAATGCCCAAAGAATATTCATTTCCCTTTATTAGTTTCTTTAGAACGGCGGTAGGAGACCAAGATATTATTCCTTTGTTCTCAATTCATCTGTCTATTTTTTTTTTCTTTTTACAAAATATTTGTCCATTTCCTATATCAATAAATATTAATTTTTTTATTTCTAATACTATCCGTAACTAATTGGGTTTGTTTTTCAATAATATTGTAATAATGTAAATTTATATGTTAATAGGGATAATATAATCCATTGATATAACTTTTTACCATTATCAATATATATTTATTATTTTCCTAATATATATATATATTTATTTATTTTTGTAAAAATCGAGTGAAAGGAGAGAGAATAAAAACCAAAAAGAATTGTGGCCAAGATTCTCGCTAATTAGTTTAGACTATTAAGGTGTGGAAAGCTGTATCTCGTCGGTAACACCAGAATTTGCTAAAATTAGAAGCACTTTTGCTATGGGTTGGGTTTTTTTTTTTCTCTTTAAACCATTGCTATGGGTTGGGTTAATGAGACACTTTGGAGAAGTGGACCAATGGCCACCTTAAGTCTTTGGACTTGGGTCATCTAAAACCCAACACATTACATTACACCACAAGGTCTTTGGCACATGCTCTCTTTTTCATTTGCCCTTTTTACATTGAAGATAGATAGCCAAGTTAATTTATTAAATTCGAACCAATCTAGTGAAATTTTATGACATTTTTTATGAGCTACAGTTGCAGATTATTTAGTTGGGGACTGGAGATGTATTATAGGATGAATTTGTTAATTGTAATTGTCCTATCTGAGGATGTAGAGAAAAGGGAAAAGAATAAACTGATATGTACTATGAAGAACAAAATCAAAAGAAAGAAAGAAAAAAAAACCAAAAGTACCACATGGTAGTGGCACAGCTACTGCTTGTGAGGTTTAAAACTTTCTCAGAAAATTATAATAAATAAAGTTGGAAGAATATGTACTTTAGGGCATAGAAAGCAACGGTTGATAGTACACAGGAAAGGAAATGGGTAGCAGTTAACACTGCAATGAAAGATTAATTGGGTTATTTTAAAAGAAAAACTGGAAAAGATTTGCTTGGGTTCATGGATTGAAGTGAGAAGAAAGAATGTAGGTTTCTGTTGATCATAGCTGTAACATTGTCCCAGGCTTCCTAAGTCATGTCTAATCAATGTTACAAATTTATCTGAATTCTGAATCAACCATTTAACTGTTCTGGAAATGTGCATCGCCTTATATGGTAAAGCCATTTGTCTTTCCCTATCATCTCACTCCCTTTTCCATGCAAAACTAACAGTGTCATACTCACACTTACAATTCAAAGGCGACAGCTTTGGATTTTTCTTTGCAGCCTTCACTGCTGACACAAGAAAAGAAAAAAAAAATGAGATGCTTAGAGTTACCTTTACATCCTTCTCCTTTGCCTTCACCACCCTTCAAGAAACTAGCTTATATAGAGAAAGTGGATCTTGGTCTTTCCATTAGGCTCCAAACGCCATCCTACTTGCAAATTCCATTTGTGGGGTTGTCTAAGTTTGAGGCTTCTACCGTAGTGTGCCATTGTCTCAAATGGCTTCTCTGTCTCTTCTCCTTGTTGGTTTCCTTTTGTTTGCAGGTGAAATGCTAACAATGGGGGGAACACTGCAACGTGAAGAAATGGTAATGGAAGAGGAGGAGTTGCTGGGATTGTTTGAAGTGATGGATGCACTTCTTGATGACCCTGAATGGGCCCAAGCACATCCTCAGCCATGTACTGATACTCCATGGCCTGGTGTTGTGTGTGAAGTTAGCAGTGACACACTGATCTTTCATGTCACAAAGATCCGCATTGGTCCTGATATAGTCTTCCCACCTTGCAAATCATCTGCATACCTATCAAAATCCTTGCTGAAGCTAAGTTACTTGAAAACTCTTTCAATCTTCAACTGTTTTGTTGCTTCACCAGTCACTCTACCTGCAACCCTCTTTGGCCCTTTCTCTTCCTTGGAACACCTGGCCTTGCAGTCTAATCCTTCCCTCTCTGGAGAGATACCTCCAAGTTTGGGTGGTGTGGCTAGTCTTAGGGTCCTGAGCCTGTCCCAGAACAGCTTCCAGGGAAACATCCCAAGACAGATTGGAGGTTTGGTTTTTCTAGAGCAGCTTGACCTTAGCTACAATAACTTGAGTGGTAAAATCCCCAATGAAATTGGAAGTTTGAAAAGCATGACCATTTTGGACCTCAGCTGGAATGGAATTGAAGGGAATCTGCCTCATTCTCTTGGACAACTTCAGCTTCTCCAGAAGATGGATTTGACCTCAAACAGGCTTGCTGGAAAAATACCTCCTGATTTAGGAATGCTCAAGAGGTTAGTATTGCTTGATCTAAGTCATAATTTTATTGGTGGGCCTATTCCTGAAACCTTGTCAGGTTTGGAGCATTTAGAGTATTTACTGATGGATGACAACCCCATCAAAGCAAGGATACCCCTCTTCATAGGGAACCTTATGAAGATCAAATCAGTGAGTTTCTCAGGGTGTGGCTTGATTGGCTCCATACCCAATTCTTTCTCTTCCTTGAAGAACCTCTCAGCTCTTTCCCTAGATAACAATAGCCTCAGTGGACCAGTTCCTGCTGATTTGGGTTTGCTTCCTAACTTGGATCAACTGAATATTAGCAAGAATAGGCTGAATGGGGTTCTACAGCTATCTGGTGACTTCATTGGAAAGCTTGGTAAAAGGTTGGATGTAAGAGGAAACAATGATTTATGCATCGGTAATCAGACAAACAAGAAGAACCTGTCTTCATACTTGGAAATCCCCTCTTGTGTGAGCATGAGACCCACAAATGGAAAGGCTTTCGCAGAAGGGCCACCAGAAGATCCAGCAGGAATAAAGCCATCTTGGTATGAAAGCAACGTAAGTTCAAGCTCATCACGGCTGGATCTACAAGTCATCCTGTTAACATTGGTTACAAATTTTATCCTCAGTTTCCTGAATTTGTTTTTGTGACACTACTAGGAATGTATTTTCACAAAATGCTTTACTCATATCTATATTTAGTTACTGAAACTTTTTCTAATTAAAGTGTACTCATAGGCAAATGTTCTTGTTAGAAATGTCCATGGTAATTATTCATATAAAAGTTCCATGCAGTATAATGCTTGGTTGTAGTTCATTACTAGTGGCTTCAATTAATAGGAGTGCATGTGCATATGCATTTGCATGCAATGGTGAAAGTGAAAAAAGATTCACATTTGGAATTTTCTATTTGTTTTTTTTTTTTCGGTTTCTTTTGGAAAAAGATGATGGGTCTCAACTCAACTCCCAAGTCCTATCCCCAACTGTTGTTGTCTGTAGCAGCCTTTGGAGTAAAGGACTGTCGGTTCTGATACAATTAAGCATGCTGCAACCACCCTTGCTCCTGCCAACATAAAAAAGATGCACACCTCAATACCTATTTTGGTTGAGGGGGAGACACAGAGAATCTTATAGGAAACTCTCAATCTTTATCCGCAACTAGCAAAGTCTTAACACAATGAGGAGTAGTATGGATCAGAGGAATATATGATATGATGGGGCTTTGTTTTATTATAACTTAGGTCGATTACTTTGTAATTAAATTTAGACAAGCAAGATTTTTATCAGAGAATATGTTCCACATGACATGAAAATGTAAAATAAACAACTAAATGATGAATTATCATGATGCAATGAAATCAACTAACAGGTTGATGTAGCAAAATGTTGCTATCTACAAATTGGTCACTCAATACTTCTCTCTCTCTCTCTCTCTCTGATGTTGCGAATAGCATCTAAGTTGTTGATGGGCCACAAGACGATGTGTGTTTGGCTTTGTGTGGTGTGAACCATTAATCAAGACCTACCAAACCAGAGCTAAATGAATGAGTGCCAGTACAATGAGAGGAATGGTGTCGTCAATGTCATGGCTGTAAGTAACCAAGTTTGTCTGATCCTAGATAACTACCATGTTCCCTCGACCTAATTAATGGTCACGAGAAGGCATCATTAGTGTTCATTTTCATTCTTCTTATTAGAAGCTGGTTTTTTCCAACCCATGTTATTTCCAATCAGTATGTAACAAATTAAATTAAATCGTTGCTTTGGTGTTGTATTATCAGAAATTTAATGGTTTGGATTAGGAATTAGTAGTATATTGTGCAAATTAATCGATTAATATTGTGCAAATAGTCACGAGTAACAACATAAAGCAAAGGGATCTAGCATAAAGAGGGTTTTGGTGTGAAACTGCAAAGTTCAGGAGATGCAGCTTTTTCAATTGGTGGGAATTGATATATCTTGAAACTGACATAAGACGATAATAAATTCTTTCCAAAATTTTAAAAAAATAAGAAATAACCCTTGAACTGAATAATTAACTTAAAATGAAGGGGCACTACAAGACAATTTTGACCTATTTCTGGATGTAACATTGCCCTATTGATTTTGCCAGAATTCGGACCCTTCCGTTTTGTAGCGTTCTGAAATTAATCGCTAAACTGCACTCGTCGATTCAAGCCATTTGGCACTTGTCTAGAGAAAATTTGTCTTCACATTAAGCTAATCAAACTCGAACCAGATTGGTTAGAATAGTGTTGGGGGCTTTGGAGGTTATATATGTATATATATTATCTCTATTAATTTCTTAAGTTTGCTCTATATTAAGATAAAAATTATATGAAATTTTTTATTATGTCTATACATTATCTTCACTCCCATTACTTAAAATTTCTGGATCTATCATTGGAACACAATGAACTTCAAAATCTTTACTTCATTCAGAATCGGAGTTCACCTCTTTTAGTTTTCTTTGATAACTACGGGCATATCTGATGAGAAAGAGAAACGTTACTTGCATCTATTTCATTTGACATGCTGTTAGATTTGTCTGTCATCCGTTATTAAATTGATATTTGTTTGGTTTTAAATATGTTGTGATAATTTTTAAGTTTAATTATTATGTTGGTTTCTATAGTTTCACTCAATTTTTAATTAGGTCTCTATAATTTAAATTTTTTTTAATTAAATCCCTATAGTGTATAAAATTTTTCAATCAAATCTCTGTCGTTATGAATATTTCATTTCCATCTCCCCCTTCACCCTCTTATGAAAACGAAATATTTCATGAATATTTCGATTTTTATAATGGCAGTGACCTAATTGAAAATTGAGTAAAACTATAGGAACATGTTAAATAATTAATCCTAATGATAAATAGGTTAGTATGACGTCCAAAATAAAATGAGTTCAAATAATACAATTTATATATCTCAAGTGTCATTATCACTAGATTTCTACTTATACTTCTTTTCCTTAGGGTACATTTGGTACGTGTTAATCCATTATCCATCTAAATTACTGATAATGTTATTTAAAATTACAAGGACTCACAATATTATCTTATTTGGCATATCCATAGCATAGATAATGCACATTACCTTCTTATTGGTAATCCTCATTACCCCAAGAAAAGCCTCTCCATACGGATTACCACTCAAGTGGTAATCTTATAATTTATTTTATTACAAAAATACTCTAATTAAATTAATGAATTAATATCTTGTCATGACTCGACTTAGGAATGTGACCGGCACGTAAGGAATCTCATCCATACGTAAGTCTTTTGACCTCTTAAGTCTCTCTAAATACATAATTTATCAAAATATCATGCTTAAAACATAATTTTCTTTTAAATCAAAATCCATTTCTCTATTTAAAACATAGTAGTTAAGTTCATAAAGATTGAAATATTTACTTTATATATATATATATATATATATATATATATATATATATATCATCTTAATCAATTTGGAAATCCGTTTAACACTCAAAAATTAAATCATAAGTTAATACTTGGCTCGTTACATAAACTCTAATCATAGTCTACAATCTCAAATCTATACTTGAAATCTATAAATACACATGGATCTTCATAATTTTGAATTTAAATACAAAATCTCAAAATACATGCATAACTCAGATCCTACCTGCATATCTACTGGAGTATTCTAATGCTAACATGAATCTAAACTAAGCCTTACTTCAAAATAAGGCCCACCACTGGAAACAACTGTGTCTCCAAAGCAAGAGGTGGAAAGACACCTGTGTCTGCAACTGTGAGAATGAAAGGAGAATGGTGAGTCAAAGGACTTGGTGAATGGATTCTCAACTACAACCCATGTGGGACGACCAAGGGATATACTATGATGCAATATACATGCGACAAACATAAATAATTTGATATTTATATACATAGGTAGCTAGGAAAAACACTTTTCATTCATAGGTTTATAAACAAGCGTTTTTAAACTCAAAATCAATCATGAAATCATTTTAACTATTGGTGCGGTAGAGTATCAAGAAACAATATGTCATGATCCAACTTGGAAACAAGACCGGCACATGAGGAATTCTATCCCCCTGTAAGTCTACTGGGTGATGTGTCTCCTTAAATGTACAAAATATAATAATATGATACTTAAAACGTGATTTTATTCCAAATCAATATCAATTGCTTAGACTCGAACCGAACTCGCCCGTCCTTTTGGGCACAGGGACGCGAGAACCAATCCGAGTAATCAACCGCTTTTTTTATAAAATCTGCCTCCAACAAGATAGGGCGACGCCAAAAAGCCGTATAGTGCAGGAGCGCTCACATTTTATTTTGGCTTCCTCTTTCACTTGAATTTAAAAAAATCCGGCTTGCTCTCGGCTACCTGTCGTTTGGACCCAAAGCCCGCTTAGAAGTGGATTCGAACCACTGACACAAGGATTTTCAGTTCAAAACATAATATTCAAATTCATGAAAATTGGGATATCTAATATTCAAACTCTGAAAACACTTTTTAACCAAATCTCCTAATCATTAAATCATAATTGTTTCACCATATAATATAAATATTTGTGAACACCATATTTTGTCTGAAATTTTTTTTTCTTTATTTTTAAAAATAAAAAAATTTCTACTTTATTTCATTTTATTATTTTATTTTATTTTTTTACCAACCCGTTTTTAGTTCTTTTCCGGCCCATTCCTTGAACCAAAAAAAAAAAGTTTTCAGTTAGCCCAACCCCTTCGTTCTATTATAGCCCAAGCTTTGATGGCCAGTTAACAAAAAATAAATATAAATTAAAATGAAAAAAGAAAAAAAAGAAAAGCATAACCGCACAGAATGATGGTGCATCGATGTTGAAGATAATAAGAAGAAATGAAAAAGGTTGAGAACCATGCTGGTCCTTTACAGTTCACAGCTCCAATTCAGTTTGTTCCCTCAATCAACCATTCCCTTTCAGTGTTGGAAGAATCATTATGGGAGCGGGGAATTGATTCACAATCGTGCTTAAATAGGAGTCAGATTCACAAAACAAAGGGAAGGCTTTGAACAAAAATCAGAGAATACACATAGAGGATATACAGGGGAATTCAACAAGATACACAAACCAGTATCAAATCCAAGCAACAATCCAGGAGTGACAAAAGAGAGAAATAAGGTAACAACTATAGCTACAGCAACATTAGTATCATCAAAATCAAAAAATAAAAAATATACAAAAAAAAACTGGAGAGACCGCGGCTTCCCCCAAGCACACCAAGCATGGCCGCGGCCTCCTACTCTCAATTTCTCTTCCATCAACATAGCCACCAAGATCTTCTTCCAGAACTCCATCATCAACAACACACAACCTTATAACCGCCACTACCACGGCCTCCCCATGCTACTCCACCACCCTTATCAGACCCACGAACCACTCCACCTCTAGCCACCACTACCATTCTCCTTCTCTATCATCATCACCACACCAAAGGAATCAAACCATAACCCTTCACCATATCACAAACCCATAAACCAAACAACACTTCAAAACCAAAATAAACCCAAGATCATCAAAAATCAAACTCAGAAAATAAACCAAAAAACAGAGAAGCCGCAAACTCCCCTTTTAGTTGCTGGCGCTGCCCAACCGTGAGAACAGCCTCACGGCCTCCATGTGCGCCGCTGCTGCTCCTCCCTTGCTGCATGTATCCGCTAGCTCTTCCTCCTCCTTTTTCCTTCCTTTGCGGTGGCCATCCTCTCCGCCACATGCACGCACCGCCGTCGCCACCCTTTTCGATCTCGTTTCCGTCGACGAATCGCGCCTCCAGCCACCCTCCATGTGGTCGCCACCCTGATGCACCGCGACCTCTGCGGCAGTTTTCTTTTTCCTTGTGTGGCTGCTCCCTCTTTCTCTCTCCCCTTCTTCTTTCCCCTGCCTCTGTTTCCCTCTCTATGTATTTGTGTCTATGTGATGTGTGTGTGTGTGTGTGAAATGTGTGTATCCCATCCCTTGTATGTGTTAGTGTCAGAAAGTTTAAGATTCTTTTTTGCTTTCCTTTTTAATTAGTTTGTTATATTTGATGTTTTGGGCTATTTTAGTTAAAAAAAAAAGATGTTGAATGGCAAAAATGATTGGGCTCATTTTCATTATAAGAATGATTGATCAAATCGTTTGGGCCCTGGCATTTTCTTATTTATTTGTTTTTTGGGGCTTTGGGGTACTCCAATTTTTTTTTATTCAAAAGGACTTCTAGTAGATTTTTTTTTTTAAAAAAAGTTTTGTTTGTGATTTCTTTTTTTTATTCTTTAGAATTTTGTTTAGTAGACTATGTTAGGAATCAGTTTTTTTTTTCTTTTGTTTTGAGCCTTTTTTCCGTTTTGGACCCCTTTTTTTGTTTTTTTCTTTTGTTTTGAGCTTTTTTTCGTTTTGGACCTTTTTTTGTTTTGGGCTTTTTTTTTTAAATTAGTTGTTTTTTGTCACTAACTTTTTTTTTTACAAAATAAAGCATCTGCTTTAAAAAAAAAAGAATTTTTTTTATTTTGGCTAATTTTTTTAAAAAAAATGAAAAAAATTTAAAAAAGGAAAAATAGTAATTCGAATTTTTTTTCTTTTTCAATTCAATTTTATACGTTTGTTCAAATTAACTATTTTTATATGTGTGTGAATTAATTTTTTCAATTCTTATTAAAATTAATACTTGTTTAAATGTTTTCCTTCCATAATAAAAATCTATTTCCAAAAGTTTTTTTTAAAAAAAATCAATCAACACACTTCTTTTTTTTTTAAATTAAAATCAATCAACACATTGTTATTTTGTTTCTTAATTAAAATCTATCAAGCATAGAATCATTTTCTATAGAACGACGTGACTTTGAGTTCCTTATTGCACAAGAGGATACGTCGGCGTAGCAAACAACTATCAAGTCAAAATTAATTTTTCATTAAATTGTTTTCTCTTTTAGTTTAACTTTCTTTCCTTTTATTTATTTTGCTTTTATATAATTGTGACTTTTGGGGAAAAAATAAATATTACTAAAATTATAATTAATTTGCATAATGAGCTCTAGGGTAACCGTACTTATACGGATATATTAGGGGTGCAATGGGATTAAGTTTCCACCCTTCGCTAATCATAATCAGACTCCCGAACCTTTGATCTTTTTTAAAAAGACCAGTTTACAAATTTAAAGGTTTTCCAATTTTAGCCATAATTAAAATTGGTGGCGATTCCTATTTTATTCTATTTTATTTTAAAATCGGTCATCATCCCAGTTGCGGTGCCCTCCGGGTACGTTGTGACAATCTTAAATTTGAAAATTTGCTTAATATTTGATAACTGAATCACAAATATCTCTTTGGCTTATTATATAAACTCAAGTCAAACTTTACCATTTTAAATCCATACTTGTAAACTGAAAACACATACATAACTGTTTCAAATATTGAAATTTAATACAAAATCTGAAAATAAGCATTACTCGGATCTTACGTGCACATCTACTGGAGCCTTCTAATACTTAAATGAATCTATACTAAGCCTTACTCCAAAATAAGACTCACCATTAGAAAGAGCCGTGTCAACAAAACTAGGCTGAAGTTTGAAACCGAATTTGTACCTGCAACTATATGAGAGGAAAGGAGAGGGGTGAGTTAACGGAGTAAATGAGTGAGCTCTCACCTATCACCCACATGGGACAACCAAGGAATATACATATAATACCATACATGTAACAATCATAATACATTTGATATTTAAATACATAGCTATATAAGAAAATACTCTTCATCCTATAATTTCATAACAAACATTTATAAATTTACAATCAATCATGAAATCATTTCAATTGAGGGTGCGTCAGCACCTCGGGAAACAGTATTTGCTGAGTTGAATAAATACATATATAATAACAAAAGTTGTAAAATCATAAACTCTGTCGGAACAAGCAGTAGACACCTAACTAGGTCCTGCTTTCTGTATATGTTGAAGAGCGATATTGTCCTCGGACGGACAATTTGGTACCAAGGTTAACAATCTCGTCACAACCATTAACTAATTGTCTATTTCCTTATCTCTACCGTCTAAACTAGTTTAACAAAAATCATAACTAAAAAAAGTGAGTACTCGTCCTTGGCGAATGATAGCCCCTAAATTCTTAGTACACTGAGAGTTCTAGATTCATTTAATTCTAACAACCTGACTTTAGCATAATCGTGGCTATGAAAATCATACCTAAGGGATCACCACTTGTAAACATTTTGATTTCAAGACCACATAATAAATATCTGGAAGTTACTATAAATCATACTGAATTCCATACCTCTTGGTACCATAAAACTGAAGTTTTAGGTCCATATCTTAAGCTAACATATCTTTTCATGTGCTTAATAAATCTAAAATTATGGCTTAAATCACTGGGGGTATAATCATAAAACTCTAAATCACAATAACATATTTCTTCTTAAAGCTAAATCATATTTTATTCAACATAGCTCAACTTAACATTTCCATAAAAAGATTTTTGAAATTCCATGTCTTAAAGCATGATAATATCATAATCCATAATTCATAAGAACATATTTTCCTAATAAAATGTGATACCCGAGATACACGGGTCAACAGTAAGGTTCTGTATAGCCTCAAGGATTCCCTGGGAACCACCGTCGGGTCCAAAATTTTACTAAGTCTGGATCCTACACCTCCTTGGAGGACTATATGATAGAACCATATTCTTAGGATCAAAAGTCCCGGTAATTGTTCCTTGAGGGAAAACAAGTTGAAGAGTGATTTTTAAGGAATTTTATGAAACTTGCAAATGTTTCGTTGTTAACCCACAAGTTTAGAAAATCTCAGAAATTCCGGGATTTGAACTAAAACCCAAAATTTGGATTCTGATTTGATAGAGTTTTGATGTTTGTGATATTTTATTTGAATCCAAATGAGGGTATTTCCTTATTTACATTTATGTTCAAGTGGTGCAGCGGACTGAGGTACCGCTATCATAAGTGACCGTCAGACACTGTTAGACCGCTATAGCAGTCATATACCGCTATAGCGGTGTTAGTGAGAGCTTAAAATCCCCAAATCGGGCAGAAGAGAAGTAGAGACGCGATTCTCTCCCTTCTCCTCCATTTTTTCTCTCTTTCTCTCAAATTCACTCCAATCCATCATTCCAAACTTCAAGGTAAGTTCATGTTATTAGATTATGTCTTTATTTCTCCATGATCTTGGATTTGGACCGATTATTTTTCTCATTTTTGTCAAGTGGGGGTGTTTCCCCAATTTTAGTAGAGTTAGAATAGAGCTCTCTAGATATTTTTAGATGTTAATCTAGAGTTATGGTTGCTCCATGGCAGTTGTTGGTGCCATTCCAAGCTCTTCAGGTCAAGTTGGTGGGGCCCACATACTCCCGGCTTTAAACGGTGAGTGGGTTCAAATCCTATGATCCTTATGTTGATCATTAGAGTTAATTTCAGTAAATTATAGCATGAGATATATATGTTTTTCTGAAAACTCATGGGACCTTTATTGTTAAAGTGATTTTTATCAAAGAGCTAGAGTATATATTTAAAGATTTATGGAACATTATGATGATTTCCATAGTAGAGAATATGTATATGATAGAGTTTTAGAGAAAATAAGTGTTTTTTTCTGATTCTCAGAAGTATGGAATTCAATATGATTTGTAACAACTGCCAGGTACATATTCTGTAGGCTTGAAATCAGAATGCCTACAAATGGGTGATCCCTTGGGCATGATTTCACGGTCATAGTTATGCTAAAGTCAGATTATTAGAGTTATATGAGACCAGAACTGTTGATTTATATGCTAGAGCTTGTGAACTCTAGGGTAGAAGACTTATGAGATATAGAGAAAAGATTAGATTTCTGATTGAACTGGACAGTAGCTATAGAGAAACAGACTGTGAGTTAACGGCAGTTATTCCGTTAACCTTGGTATACCAAGTCACCTTCGGGCTAGAGAAATAACAAACGGGACCTATTTAGGTGCCCCAGAGACTAGAGACTTTGTTATGCTATGTATAACCAGAGATTTGTTATGTCACATGAATTGGGCATAACTAGAGATTCCTGTTTCTTTATTAGCATATTATGGTTTATGATTTCTACAGAGTAATGATTTTAGAACTATTTGTTATTTTTATGAATAATGAACTTGAGAGTTATTGCATTAACTAGTTTGATGAATATATATACATCATTATTTATTTCCCTTTACTGTCCCATGAGAGGGTTATGGGTGAGGACTTACTCACTGAGTTTTAGATGAAACTCACCCCTCTCCCTTCCTCCATTATAGGTGCAGTAGACTCGCAGTAGAGATTTCCCAGTTGGTGAGCTTCACTTTGTAAGTGAAGTACTTTTGGTATTTTGTTTAGAGATAGAGTGCTCTAGTGTGCATGACGGGTAAGGTCTCGGACCATAGAGATAGACTGTCATATTTTTATCATGAATATTTTGTATTTTCATGATTACGAGTTCTATGGTTTATTTTGAATTAAAAGCAATTCATGTATTTTGTATCAGAGATATTTACTAGAGCTTGATTATGAAAGTATTTATGATGATTTGTTTTTCAAAGAGTTAAACGTTTATATCAGAGATGAATTTATGTTTTGGAAAAGGGCTTTATATGAAATTATGCATATAGAGGGACTCAGAGATCACGAGGCTTACGTGGGAATGAGGATTCCTCACGTGCCGGTCATGTGCCCAAGTCGGGTCGTGACATAAAACCTTTCTAAAGCTGGTAGAACATTTTCTATAGCATACAACATAGTAATCATGGTCCCATAGTTTTGTAAAACTCATTTTTTTTATGCAATCATCATAAATTAAAATTTTTCTAGCTTGATATAATCATGTGAAATCATATTCTATACTCTTTCTCATCTCAAATTTCATATTTCACAAATATCATGCATCAAATATAATCATCATGGCTGAAACAAGGTCATAAGTTTGAACACACTCACCGTTTGGAGCCGGAAGTGCATGGGCACCACCAATTTAACTTGGAGAACTTGGGATGACACCAACAGCTGCCACAGAGCAACCATAAACTTTCGATTAATCTCTAATAACATAAAGATAACTCTAGATCTACTCTAACAACATCAAAGGAGCACCCCTACTTGACAACAATGGAGAATAACAACGACTTAAACTAAAAACATGAAAGAATGGGAAGAAAAAAGACCAAAATATATTAACAAACACATACCTTGATGATTGGAGGAGTTTAGTTTGAAAAGCATTGAGAAAAGAGGTGAGAGGAGGGTTTAAGAGTGAAGAAAATCGAGATTTTGGGGAGAAAATTTGAAGATAAGGGTTTTTACAGGGGTTGGGGGATTCCAGTAAGTGGAACGATGCTGCTTTACATTGTTCATGCTCAAGAAGGAGGACCACTATAGCGGTCAGGGCATGCTCGCGCCCCCTATGCTGACACTTATGACCACTATAGTAGTCCTCAGACTACAAAAATCTCCTAACTCACGTACTGTGACTGCTATAGCGATGACAATTCACATAGCTTGTACATTTTTCTGTCATTTGGCATCTGAGTTGTCTCAATACTCACTTATTTACATAAACGTCCTCATTTATTTTACCCATTAACTTTAAAATATAAATGTAAATAAGAAAATACCTCCCATTTGGATTCAAATAAAATATCATAAAAATCAAAATTCCAACAAATCAAAATCTGAAATTTGAGTTTTAGTTCAAATTCGAGAATTTTTAAGATTTTATAAATTTGTGGGCTAAAAACAAAACATTTAAAGGTTTCATAAAATTCATTAAAAATCATTCGTTAACTTATTTTCGTTTTGGAAATAATTACCGAGACTTTTGATTCCAATAATGTGACTCTATCATATAGTCCCCTAAGGACATGTAGGATTTAAACTCAGTGAAATTCAGGACCCAGAGCAACAAATAAGGGTAACTGACACCCTTCCTATATACAAAAAATTCTAACTTTTTTATTTAAAATTGTGGTATTATACAATATTTGCTGAACATGATAAATACATAAATAATAATAAAGCTGTAAAATCATAAAATATGGGGTAAAGCTCAATCCCTGGGGAATAAGAGCACCTACTGAAAACAAAACGGTCCCTGATGGACAATACTCTGGGTACCTAACTAGGTCTCGATTTCTGTATATGCTAGGGATGATATTGTCCTTTGGTAGACAACTTTTGGTACCAAGGCTAACAATCTCATCATAATCGTTAACAAATTATTTGTTTCCTTATCTCTACCAGCTAAACTAGTTTGACAAAAATCATAACTGAAGGGTATGTGCTCAATCCCCGCAAACAATCTGATAGTTCTGAATTCATATAACTCTAACAATTTGATTTTAGCATAACTGTGGCTGTTAAAATTGTGCTTAAGGGATCACCTGCTTTTAGGCATTCTAATTTCAAGCTCATATAATATATATCTGATAGTTACTATAAATCATACTGAGTTCTGTATTTCTTAGTACCATAAGGTTGAAGTTCTAAATTCATATCTTAAGCTAACATATTTTTCCATATGCTTGATAACTCTAATATCATAATTCAAACACTAGGGTTTTTAGTCATAACTCTAAAATCATAATAAGATATTTCTTCATAAAGCTAAATCACACTTTATTCAATATAGCTCAACTTAACATTTCAATAAAATGGTTTCCAAATCTTAAAGTATGATAATATCATAAATCCATAATACACATATGACACTTTCATAAATATCTTTAGATCATATATTTTTCTCAATGATAATTCCATGAGCATATAAAACATTTTCATAACATGCATCAGTCCAATTCATGGTCCCATGTTTTCTTAAAATACATTTTTCATGCTAACTCAAAATTATACTTTTGCTAGGTTTGGCATAACTTGGAAAATCATGTACATAATATATTTTTGCTTCTAAAGTCATATTTAACAATCATAATGCTCCAAACATAATCATAATGTTGAAGCTAAGGCCATGGGTTTAAAACCACTCATCCACTACAAGAAATTTGGCCTAAAACAACATTTATTTTTGGCGATGCATGAAAAGTGTTACTTTTTGTACACATGGACAACATTTTTTTTAAATGTATTACCTTTGATATCTAAAAAATATTATCTTTTCTACTCAAAAGTGTTGCCTTAAATAATTAACCATACTTACTATAGCAACACTATGAAAAGTGATGCATTAGCTTAAAAATGTACCCCTTTGTCAAAAAATATTGCCTTTGACAATTGGTCATATAGGATATAGCAACTCTTCAAAAAATGATACCTTAACTTAAAAAAGTGTAGCCTTTGCTATATCAAAAGCAACATATTTAGAAAAAGTGTTGCATATGTGTGCATAAGTAACACTTTTTACATGTACCTAAAACTAAGTATTATTTTAGGCACAAATTTCTTGCAGTGATTGTTTGGGGTCGAGAGTATGTGGGCACCACCAACTTGATGTTGAAAGCTTGGAATGACATCAACAATTGCCATAGCAACCATGAAACTCTACATTAATCCTTAATACTCTCTAGATAACTCCAATCTAACTCTAACAAAGATAACAATAACATAGGTAAGGGAGAAAATATAAAAAACTAACATAAACCAACAATAATCCCTTACCTTAAGCTTGGAGGAGAAGGATTTGAGTAGATTGAGTTTGATCTCATAACCTTATTTTCATCATTATATCATTATTTTCTAGCATTATGGAATATTTAGAGAATTGAAAGTCGAATTTTCACATATGATTTTATATAAAAATTTGCAATAGCTAGAAATGCATAATTTGAAATTACACATGAAAATCTATGTTTATCTAAATGCATAGGACCATAATTGCTCTATAAATGTTTTATATGATTTAATTCATGATTTTGATCTGATTATGGAAATGAGAATTAGTTATGATTCATGAAATGAAAAGTAAAACCTTATATTTATTTACGAGAATATGAGACAGGTTGAACTTAGAATCATAGAACTCTCTTTTTATGATTTTAGTATAAATTAAAATGGGGAATTACTGAGAGAAACAAAATTGTGAATTAACGACAGTTATTCCGTTAACCTTGGTATACCAAGGCCCGCCAAGGGCAAATTATCATTATTTAGATCAGTTCGCCAAAAACGTGATTTGCCAAGGACAGTTAAGATCTCAACTATGGACTCATGTTCGCCAGGGACTAAGTATCACCCTATAGTTTGTGGATAGTCTATTTTCTTTTGTAATTTCTTGAGAAATATAGATAGTACCAGAGCCGATCCTGGGATTGGTGTGCCATCGAGGATACTAGGCTCCCACAAGGGGGGTGGAGCAAGTCTCACATTGGTTGGAGAGGAGAACAAAAAAATACTTTATAAGGGTGTTGATACCTCCCCCATACATACGCATTTTCCCCATGAAGGAGAAAGAGAAAATCTATGAGGGGCAAAAGGCCTCAAAGTGGACAATATCTACATGCTAGGTGTTTAGGCTATTACATATTTGTATGTGATGTTATTGTAAGTTTGTTAAAAAAAAAGAGAAATGATGAATGTAATTATACTAAATTTCATGGAATGTTCATGTTATTTGCCCTCATGCATTTGTGATATTTTAAATTTTGATATTCCAATCTATCATTCATTTATTCCCTCATATAATTTTTTCCTCTATTTCATGCCCGAGTTTATTTTCCATTCTCTTTAATTGTTTCTTCAACAAAAATAAAAAACCAAAATAATAATAAATTAATTCCTTCACGTGTTAAATTCTTCAACCCAAAAAAATAAAGAAGATGTGTTTCATTTGAAAATACAAAATTACAAATATCTTTTTCATATAAATTAAACTTCCTCCAAAATAATTTAGGACAATTTTCATTAAAAAATTAGGCTTTAATTTCAATACACTAATAGTGTAAAAAATTTTACATAATCATCCAAGTATATAATATCACATTAACAAATACAGATAACTTTTGCTTTTTCCATTTGAGAAGTCACAAAAAAAGAATTTTGAGTGGATGGTTTATTTTGTCAGTATATCAAAATTAAACTCAAAAAATTAAGAATCATTAAAAATAAAAAAATTATAAATAAATCAAAATTGATTTAAAATTTAGAAGAATGCTTTTTTTGTCTTAAAAATATTATTATATGACAAAGGAGTGGTTATTTATTGTCACACCTTCGTGTCTATTACCTTACCCTTTTAGTGGCTTTTATTTTAATATTTCTAAAGTGTCCTTGTTTGATAGTTATTTTAATCTTTTATCTATTCCCACATTCATTCACTCTCATATTATAGTCCTTTTATTATAAATTTTCTTCACAAATTTTACATTATATTGTACACAGGTTTTACATTTTGTATTTTTTGAAAAAATATAGAATGTAGGTTTGAAAAATTTGAAGATATCCATACTTTCATCAAATTTCTAATTAGGTCTATATGATTTAAAAAATTTTAATCGATTCTTTACATTATAAAACTCATTAAATTAAATCTCGAAGTAACTTATCGTTATAAAATTTTTAATGTATTTTGATTGGAAGAGTGCAAGTTCTAGTAGTAGTCAATTAGACTTTGAAACGTTTGTTGTATTTAACTTTTTTCAGCTATAGGTTGCTTCAGTGTCTTAGTTATAATTTTTTTTACATTTACAAATTACAATGTAGGACTTGATTTAAAAAAAATTTAAACTATAGAGACTTAATTAAAAATCAAATAAAACTAAAATCAACTACACATTTATTAATTTTAATTTTTGAATTTGTTATTGGATAATTGATTAGTTAAAAAATAAATTTTGATGTGTAAAGGTTTAAGATATAATACACATATGATATAGATAAGATATTTAAATTAAAACTTTTTAAAAGTAATTCATACAGAATTTGAAAAATAATAATAAGTAGTATCTTGTATTTAGAGGATTGCAATCCATTATGATCATTCATTTCTATTTTGCATATGAGTTTAATTTTAAATTTTTTTTCTTCATTTGTCAGTATACTTGTAAATTTGTTGAAAAAAGTTGACTAAAGAATTGTTTTAAAAATATCAATAGAAATAATGTCATGAAATTTTTTTCTTGTGAAGTTTTAAAATAGCTCATTACAAATAATTAAGAGTGTGACAACAGATAAAAATTAGAAAAAATATTAAATAAGAGTATTTTAGAAATAACAAAACAAAAATCAGTAAAAAAATGTGTTAATAGACACAAGGGATGCCACACCCTAAAACTAAAAGTCTACTCAATGGCACGAAAAGATTTTCATTAAAATGTGTGAATGATATAGTAGTGAGACGCAACCAAACATATGCATTGTTTACATGCTTGAAGACAAAACAAAAAAAACGCAAGTCAATTACTCATGAGTTTTAAATTCGCACTTCTTTTAACAAAAAATACTTTGAGCCATAAATCAGTTTTTTCTTTGTCATACTCATATATCAAATTAAAAACAAGTTAAAAGATTAAAAACCAAAAAAAAAGAAAAGGATAAAGTTGTAGTTTGGTGTCAATCAAACACCCGGATCGAGTTGACAGTTGCGCCGGAAGAATAGAAATTATAGCAGAGAAATATAGCCGCCCTATTATTGTTCAGTGAATGTAACAATGAACTATTCGCCACGCCAGCTGCGAAAATCTTCTTGTTTTGCTTTCATGTATAAATTTCAGTGGCCGCCAGCTACCAAAAAGGGCTAAAAGCTAGAAATTAGAAGAGGGAGTACACAGATGGATCCTCACAAATGTACAAGAGACACATTAATCACTTAAAATTTAAAAATCTTAAATTAATTTTTCATATTTTATATAAAAAAAGAGAAAATTAGTCAATTCATATAGTCAGTGTTTTTCAAATTTTTAGGTTTTCCTGTATATATATTTTCAAGATGTAAATTTAGATATGTAATCAAATCCGAAATAACAAAAACATCGGATAAGAGAGGAGAAAGAAGCTATGGATTAGGAAGAAAACAGTAGAAGATTAGGAAAAGGTGATTTAAGATAATTTTGATTTAGATTTTGATATAATTACTTTTGAAATAATTGATATTAAAAAAATTAATTTTAAGATAATTGATTTGTATTTAAAAATTATATTAAAAAAGTGAGTTACGAAGAATTGACTTTCTTAAAATTACTTTTAGCCAAAGCGAGACATTTCTTCAAGAGTTAAAAAACCAAAACGATCCTCACTTTTTTACAAACCACTTTTTCCTGCGCAATGCTAACATAGTGGGTAACCAAACATGCTGTTAAAGAGTTTCTTTTCATCTTCCCAATAGATAAACTTTTATTTTTGATTCCTTAACCGGTATTTAGTGCACTAATTAGATAAATCTATTTATATTAAATTATTTATAAAAATAATTTTAATTTTATATTTAAAAATGACGTTCATTATTATTAACTATTTTGTGTTAGTTGATTGATAAATGAAGGACTATCAACAATGATAAGTAAGAAACTTGTTCAGCTTCATTCTAGAAGGACTAATTAACAACTTTTTCCAAAGGAAGAAACTTTAATAACAACCAAAATGTTAAGAAATCTTGGGGGGCTAAAGTGTTAAACTGTGATTCTTTGAGAGATCAAAATGTATATTCACTCTTATTTTATTTAAAGATAGATGTTAGAGTTACTCTACTTGGTCTGGCTGAGTTGTGATCGGAAACATTGGCTGTAGTAATACGCAAAACTGAGGTGTTAACTGGTCAGCATTGACTACAATTATCTAAGACGAGGTTTGTTTGTGACTTGAGCTCCATGGGGTAGGTAGAAATTTTATATATGAAATATGACATATAATTAATATATGCAGCTGTCTCTCTGTCAATGAATTCTTAAGCATAAATATGCGTTCTTAATTTATGCACTAGCTTACAACAAAATTAAAGGTGGCATTAATTTCCATGATGTAGTAATGCTCACAAAAGCCAATTCTTGCCTGTGAAGCTACTCTCTTCCCACTAAGTTATTTTCTCACTGTTTTTAGTATACTTTTGATTCTTGAGACTTCATCCACCTTGCTGATTATCTGCTGCTCATTTTCAGCTACACGATCAAATCCGCTGACTTCGGTTTGTTTCTTGCCTTCAACTTACTTGATTGTGTCATTTTCATTCATAGAACCTGGTTTTTCAATCCATGTTATATGCTTTCATTTAGTATGTAACAATCTAAGGCATCCTTGCTCGTCAAAGTGAATTCATGCCACAAGCTAGTGATTGTATTTTTCACTCGTCTTCAGAAACAAAGATCATATTGGGAAGATATGGAGATAACTAATGTTAACGAGTACGAGGCTATTGCAAAGGAAAAATTGTCAAAGATGGTCTATGACTACTATGCATCAGGGGCAGATGACCAATGGACTTTGAAAGAGAACCGAAATGCATTCTCAAGGATTCTGTAATCTTAATATACTTTTCTCACTGTCATCAGAAATCTGCTTATAGACCTATACTATTGTTTTCCTTAATCTTTCTAATTTCTATTGGCTTAGCCATTCTAAGATGAGTATATTTATTTTGTTTAAACTAGGCTCCGACCACGTATTCTTATAGATGTGAGCAAGGTAGACATGACAACAAGCATACTAGGCTTCAAAATTTCAATGCCTATCATGATTGCTCCGACAGCCATGCAAAAAATGGCTCATCCTGAAGGTATGGCGCCAAACTCACTGGATCCTATCATATTAAGATATTATATTGTGATTGCATACAATAGTTTATTGATGTGACATATAATTAACTGACTGTAACATTGAACAAGTATATTCTTTTTTTTAAAAAATTAATATGTTTGTGATTAATTTAAGATGATCTCACGTAGCATAGTCTTTTGAAATCAAACATAATAAAGTTTAGGGAAGATTCAGACAATTGGCTATCAAAGTTTACTTTGAATGGCAAAAGACGTCTATTGCCTAAGTTTTCGTTGAATATATAAAGTAAGGTACAAAGAATAATATGCTAAAATCTAGGCTAAATTACAGGGATTCCTATACTATTATGAGCTTATTCTAATCTATTCTATTAATGGCTGATTCTATCCTATTTATGGTAGTACAACAGAATAATAACAGGTGTACATAATAATAGAAAATAATAATAATAGCTATACATAAATATGATCCATATGAGGCAACATCGCCCCTTAAATTTGTTGTTGTATCGAGAAGCATCAATTTGGCCACAAGAAACTAATGGCGTTGTTGAGTATGAGACTTGGTGAACAAATCAGCAACTTGCAAAGTGGTTGGAACATGTAGGAGAGAAATGAGACGTGTATCAACAGCTTCGCGTATGTTATTATAGTCCATTTCAATATGTTTCATACGCTCATGGTCGATTGGGTTAGTAGCAATTTGAATTGCACTTGTGTTAACTGCATGAAGAGATGTAGGGTGAGACTAGGGAAAGCCAAGCTCAGCCAACAATTCTTGAAGCCAAGTTATTTTAGAACATGCAGCAGACATGGCACACTATTCAGACTCAGTGGAGGATTTGGAGACACGATCTTGCTTCTTACTCTTCCATGATATCAAGTAGTCCCTAAGGAACATGTACCAACCAGTGATAGATCTACGAGTATTAGGACAAGCTGCCCAATCTGCATCACTATATGCAACGAGTTAGATAGAAGAACCAGCAGAAAAAAATAAACCATGAGAAACAGTACCCTTGAGATATCTAATGATGTAGCGAACAACAGCCATGTGAAGATGTTGAGGAGAGTGCATGAATTGACTAGCCTACTGTATAGCAAAAGAGAGATCAAGCCATGTAATGGTTAAGTAGTTGAGGCTTTCAGCCAATTGTCGATACAACAAAGGATTGGAAAGTTGCTCGCGCTCATCAGTATGATACCTAACACTCAACTCAAGAGGAGAATCAATGGAGGAAGATTCTTGAAGACTAGCTAATTAAATTAACTTATTTGTGTACTTATGCTGATGTAAGAAAATGCCAGAAGAGTCCTTATGTACCTTCAACCCCAAAAAAAAGCAAGGTTACCAAGATCTTTCGTGTGAAAAGATTCTTGAAGATGGCTCTGTAACTAGGCAATCAATAAAGAACTAGGCCCTGTGATAATAATATCATCCAAATATACCAGAAGAATGACAATTCCAGCAGCAGTTGTTTGAAGAAACAAAGAGGAGTCATATTTTCTTTGCACAAGATTAAATTGAAGCAAAGTGGAGTGAAATTTCACAAACCATGCACGAGTATCCTGTTTGAGACCATATACGGAGAGATTCAAATTACAAACTTCTTTGGTAGAAGAGAAACAAACCAGGAGAAGGCGTCATGTATATTTCCTCTTTTAGATCACCACGTAGAAAAGCATTCTTGACATCAAATTGTCGGAGGGACCAACCTTGTGAGGCAACAATAGCAAGAATTGTTTGAATCGTAGTCATTTTGGCTACAGGAGCAAATGTCTCCTCATAGTTGATCCCATATTCTTGGCGGTGAGCTAAGGCAACTAAGCAAGCCTTGTAACGGTCCAAAGACCTATTAGAGCAAATCTCAACTGAGTAAACCCATTTACAACCAATGGGTTTGACATGACTTGGACATTGAACAATGTCCTCTGATTATCTTGAAGCATTTGAATCTCCTCCTACTTTGCTCTTTGCCAACACTCATGTTTGGCTGCATGTAAACAACAAAAGAGAATAGAAATATTAGACAATGTAGCAGCACAAGAGCTATACCAGGTAGGAGGGCGAGAAACTCAAGTAGTCCATCTTGGTACAATAGGGGGAAGATCAATGGGAGTGGCTATAGTTGAAGAACGCCATTGATATACAAAGCCAGGCTTGAAGCATTGGGAAGGCATCGAGTGATCATCAAATTGTGGAAGAATAGCCACTTTAGGGGAGGAGCTAGCACGAGATGGAAAAAAAAATTGATTCTCAAAGAAAATAACATTTCAACAAATATGGATTCTTTTAGAAGCAGGATCATGACAAACAAAGCCTTTGTGATGAGTGTTGTACCCCATAAATGCACATTTAAAAATTGAGCAGACAACTTATGGCGTTCATGAGAAGGCAAGTGAACAAAACACACACAGCCAAAGGGATGCAGATACTTGTATTCAGGATTTTGACTATAAAGACGAAAATAAGGAGAGTCAAGACTTAAATTTTGAGAAAGAAGTTGATTAACTAGGTAAAATGTAGTGGAAAGAGCCTCTACCCAAAATGTAGGTGGAACGGAGGAATCAAGTAACAAGGTGCGAACCACATCCAAGAAATGGCAATTTTTTTGTTCAGCTAGGCTGTTTTGTTGAGGTGTATATAGACAAGAACGCTGTGAGAGAATGCCTATTTTATTCAAAAAAGCATGAAATTCATTAGACATATATTCACCACCAGAGTCTGATCGAAGAACCTTAACAATAGAGGCAAATTGAGTTTCAACATAAGCAAGAAATGTTTTAAACACTTGAAGCACTTCAGATTTGGATTAAAGAAAATAAATCCATGTAAATCTACTATAGCCATCAATGAATGTCACAAAGTATTTATATTTTGCATGAGAAATAACATGAGAGATCTCCTAAACATCACTATGAATAACATCCAGACATCTTGTTGCACAACTACCTAAAGTTGAAAAAGGAAGAATTTTACTCTTTCCCAATTTACAAGTTGAAGAATCAAAAGAAGGACAAGACAAAGAAGTCTGATCAGATTGTCCTAATAAACTAGAGGTGAATGAGTGAGACAAAATAACCAGATTAGGATGCCCCAAACGTTTATGCCATACTTCAATTTTATTGGCAACTGAAGAAGACAAAGCAACATGACTAGGAATATGTAGCAGAAAGGGTCGTCCAACTTTAGGGCCCTTCATGATCACTGTCCCAGACACATGATCCTGCACAGAACAACCATCACAAGAAAAATGGACATCATAATGATTGTCTACCAATTGGCCAACAGAAAGAAGATTATGTGAGAGGCCAGGTAATACAAGAGTATTGTTGAAATTAGGGATAATATCTCCAAAAGTAGAAATTGGAATAATATGACCATTAGCAACCTGAACATGGTTAGAACCATGATATGGACGGACAGTTTTAAGCAAATTGTTGGAATTGGTCATATGATTTGATGCAGAAGAATCAAGAAGTCAAGACTTAGTTTGTGAAAGACTGTTACCTTGAATCCCTAATGCTGAAAAAGCTGAGATAATCATCTGTTGCACCATTTCAAGTGTAAGAACAGCAGGTGCAGGAGTACGAGCAGAAGCAGGTTCAGGTATGGCCACGTTTTCATGCTGACCAACAAAGGAAAGGACAACATTGGCTTGAAAGGCAGTGGGCTGACGTCTCAGAGGGCAAATAGAGCACTCTTTGATGATATGGCCTGGCTTTTTGTAGTAATTGCAGAATTTTTTTGTACAATTTGCGGCAATATGGCCATAGTTCTTGCAATTGAAACACTGAACCTTACTTATATCCCTCCTGCTGCCTCTTTTGTGCACTACAAAAGCCACCTGGGAAGTAGTCAAAGTGTCTTGTTCAAGAGTGGCTTGGCTGAAAAGACGCCGCTCTTCACGAAGCAATTCAGCAAAATAGGTATCTAGGGAAAGAGAAGGATGACGACTCATTAGATTAGAATACACATTTTTAAATTCTAAGCGCAATTTCATCATAAATTGATCACGGTGGCTGGTCGCATGGACCTCCAATACAGTAGGGAGAGACTCTTTAGATACCGAAGCACATACAATATTAGAAAAGTCAGCCCAAAGATTTTGAAAACCAGAGTAATATTCCTGAATAGACAAGCTGCCCTGAGTGTAGTTAGCAATCTCACACTCCAATTGAAATCTTCTAGCTGAATTAGTTTCGTTGTAAAACTTCTTCAAATACTCCCACATGGATTTGGCAGTTTTATGGGAGCGTAGATGAAGAACAGTTTGTTGATCATAAGACCCAGTGATCTAAGACATCACTCTAGCATCCTTGACACTCCATTGAGCCAGTTGGGTAAGATCCTGAGGAGCTAGTACAGTGCCATCTATATGACCCCAGAACTCCTTTCCAGTAACAAACAACCTGAATTGAAATTCCCATAGAGAATAATTTGTCCCAGTAAATTTGACACAAAACTCAGAAGTGGAACCAGCCATGATGGGAAAAAAATGACAACAGCAGACCAAGAAGGAGAGAAAAATTTTGATGCAGTCGCAATGGAGCAGGACGAAGAGAATCCAAGAAGACCAAAGGCAAGACCAAGATGTCGAACAACAGGCGAGACCGGGAAAGAAAATTCCTGCAATGGAATATCAGAAAGAAGGGAACCTAGAAAGCAGGCTCTGTCACCATATCAAAGTTTATTTTGAATGGCAAAAGATGTCTATTGCCTGAGTTTCATTGAATATATAAAGCAAGATACAGAGAATAATATGCTAAAATTTAAGCTAAATTACAGGAATTCATAGACTATTTTGAGCTGATTCTAATCTATTCTATTAGTGGCTGATTCTATCCTATTTATGGTAATATAACAGAATAATAACAGCTGTACACAATAATAGAAAAGAATAATAATAGTTGTACATAAATATAATCTATATGAGGCAACATTGGCTACTATTAATTGCTGTTGAAGTTCAAAATGCTTGAAAAAATAAGACTTGTACAGTGTGTATTTCCAGTGACTTCAAATTATATATTTCATCAGAAATTAAAACCGAATTTTGTAGTTTTGTTTAATCGAGAAGTTCCTGGTTCTCATTTTTAATTGTAACGGCACCAATTTTTTCTGTAATTTAAAAAAAAGAGGGAGAAAAGCTAAAACAAGCTATGCAACATTTGCGCAGGAGAATGTGCAACCGCTAGAGCAGCGTCAGCAGCTAGAACAATTATGGTTTGGCTTCTACCATATTTGTTATCTAATTTAGTTTCTTTCCAAACAAAATATTTGTTTTCCTCATTGCTTTCTTATATATTCACCACGGAGCCAATAGATGCTTTACCTGGATGAGTTTTTTTTTTTGGACATGTTTCACTTGTCAGCAGACTAATTTTCATGATTGTCATCACAGACACTAGCATCATTGGCTACTTCCAGTGTTGAGGAGGTTGCTTCAACAGGACCTGGAATTCGTTTTTTACACCTAATTGTGAGTACAAGAGAAAATTTCTTATTTTTTTCTATTCATTCATTCATCAATCATCCCCTTTAAGTGCATAAACATTTCATTTTAAAAGGGAAATAAATATCTTGAAGCAAAAATATTTGTACAAAACATGAAATTCTCTTTTGATATATCAATTGTCATGCAATTTTGTTGGTTGCACATTTTGTAATGCTTCAAGATGTTGAGAAATTATGCATCATTCCTGCATGCTGCCACAAGGAAATTGTTAAATTCTTTTGCTCTCGACTGTCTTGATTTATAAAATAAGTTTACTCTTCTTTTGTATTGCCTACTCCCTAGGTGTTTAGAGACAGGAATATAGTTATGCAGCTTCTGAAACGAGCTGAAAGGGCTGGTTTCAAGGCAATTCTACTCTCTGTGGACTGTCCACTCATTGGTCATAGGGAGGCTGATATTAAGAGCAGGTTAGGTTGGCAAACATTTAGAAATCTCAGCAGCTGAACAAACAATCTTTTATAAAAGTTGACACAGGTCATCATGGTAGAATTGATACGTGTTAATTTTTTCAAGACATGAAATATGACGTAATATTGCCTTGTTTGATGAGCTTTCCTACAGATTTTCATTGCCCCCAAACCTGAAACTTGGGAATTTAGAGGGATCCGATGCTGGGAAGTTAGATAAGGTGTGTGGCCAGTATGACATTTTGAAATGAGATAGATTTTTCCATGAATGATCATCTTGTCATTGTTGCTGTTATTGCTTCTATAAGTTGTTCTGGGATCACCTTGCAGACCAATGGCTCCAGTCTAGATTCTTATGGTCGCGTCCAACATGACCACTCTCTCAGCTGGAAGGTGATTCTTTCACAAATATATGATTTACTAATGTGCGTGTGACATTGGAAGTGAAAGTGGTAATAATGGCAACCCCTTACAGGATGTGAAATGGCTTCAAACAATCACCTCATTGCCAATTCTATTGAAGGGTGCACTTACTGCTGAAGATGGTAAGCACTTGGATGGTTCCCTGCCCATTTTATCTTTTTGATTGGATTGTTTTTCTATCTTGAATGAAATTACATTATCCCATGCTAATATTGTAGCAAGGTTAGCCATACAAGCTGGAGCTGCTGGAATCATTGTTTCCAATCACGGAGCTCGCCAACTAGACTACGTCCCTGCAACAATTATGGCTTTGGAAGAGGTATTGTGATCTAATTATTTCTCGAAAATGTGTGTTTATCTCTTAGTGACGTGTGGAAATGCTAGTTTGTCCAACAAGGTCATATTTTTCTCTTACCTCAAGATTGTATTGTAACTAACTAAACTTAATTTGTACCATTTTTTTCAACTGAATGCCTTGCTTGAATAGATTGTGAAAGCCGCACAAGGAAGAGTTCCTGTTTTTGTGGATGGTGGAATCCGCAGAGGGACAGACGTTTTTAAAGCACTGGCTCTAGGAGCATCTGGTGTATTTGTAAGTATACGAGTGTCTCATCATCATAAAACCAAATTAAACTGCTGAATACTCTACTCTATAGAGTGGTATGTACAACTGATGCAGGCAAATTCTCATATTATATCATTTAGCAGTAATGTATTAGAGAGGTAGTTCAAATATGTTCCACATAGAAGCATAACCTGATCTGGGAGATTTCCTCAGAATTGGAATACCACATATAATATAACCAGCGATGTGATGAACTTTCCCAATGTGCTGATCATATATATATGCAATGTCAGCCTATATTTATGTTGTTAGTCCTCATTCCTGCCACATGCACATGGCATGTCTCTTATGCTATGTATCGAATTTCAGATTGGAAGACCAGTGGTGTTCTCACTGGCTGCTGAAGGAGAGGCTGGTGTTAGAAAAGTACTGAAAATGCTTAGAGATGAGCTGGAAGTAACTATGGCACTAAGTGGTTGCCGTTCGCTCAAAGAAATAACTCGTGACCACGTTTTGACTGATTGGGACCGCACTAGATTTGCTTCCAGCTTATAAGATTATCGGAATCTGATCTCCTCCTATGGACTACAAATGAACAATCTGTTGATGATAATCAATTTTAGTAGCATTTCTCTATATAAAGACCTTTGTTTATTATACTATACTACATGCCTAAAATAGCAAACCTTGTAGCTATGAAATGACCAATCCATTAATAACTGCTACTTTATATTCATTGCATTGTGTGATTTGGTGATGATGGGATTTCTTAATCCAACTTCCTTTCTAGACTTAGATTGCGTTTTTTTTAGATTTTAAAAAAAGTTATTATAAAACTTAAATTTTATACTAAGTTGAAAAAGTTAAGAACTATTTTTTTTTAAAGATTACCTTTTTTAGCTTCTAAAAAAAACTAAAAATAGATTTTTTAAAATTTGATCATTTTTTAAAAATTATTTAAATATACGAAAAATAAATATTTTGAGTAAAAAAATGATTATGGGACTCTAGAATGGCATACAAATGCACATTCACTCTATTATATGGTACACACTGAAACGTGATTGCCTCACGAAGCAAAATCAGTTATAATGACAAAATTACATATATGAGAATGAGAATAATAAGCATGCTGCATGGACCTTTGCTGCCACCAAGGTACCAACGTGAAAAATATGCACTTTTACAGAAAAATTCACAATCTTTAACATGATGAACTGTAGCACGGAAACATCTCCCTTCTTCTAATATGCAAGATTTTTATCACACTACATGTATGCACCACAGGAGATGATAATGTAAAATAAGGAATAATAAATAAGGTATCATCATCAACTTAAGAAAATGAAGCAAGGAAATCAATTAAAAGGTTAATGCAGCAAAGTGTTGCTATCTATAATCAGGACTCTTCTACACATTGGTCATTCAATCTCTTTATGTATAGTATTTAACTATTTATAACTTATAGATGGGCCACAAGATGATGGGTTCGCTAGGTTTTGTGACATGTGGCCCATTAACCAAAACCTGTTCAAAGTGCAAGTCCTTGTCCTTTGATTCTATCTCTTTTAGTGTCTTCCAACTACTTTTTATTATTATTATTATTATTATTATTTTCTTGCTTGTATGTGTTTTGGCTGAGTCTTCATTCACTTTTATCTCTGCACTCTGCTCCATTTCTTCAGCCTCATCTCATTCCGCCAACTTTCGGTTTGTTTACTTCTTCCTTTCAACTTAATTGTGTCATTTTTTTTCATTCTTCTTAGAAGCTGGTTTGTCTATCCATGTTATTTTTTCAGTTAGTATGTAACAAATTAAAGCGTTACTTTGTGTTATATTAGAATGAATTTCATCATCTGATGTACTAAAAAACTAAGTTTCATCAGTTCCACTTTGACGCTTCCCTCTCTGTCCATTTTCTATCTTGAATGAAATTCCTTACACCATGCCAATAATGTAGCAAGGATAGCGATACAAACTGGAGCTGCTGGAATCATTGTTTCCAATCATGGAGCTCGCCAACTTGACTATGTCCCTGCAACTATTGTGGCTTTGGAAGAAGTTCTGCATTCTAATTATTTCTCGGAATTTTCCCTGTTAATTCAAGTAGAAATAAATCCCATTTTGACTGTCCAATTTGGACAATGTCGCCTTTGTTGGTTTCATCTAAGTCCTGTCCATTCTATTTTCAGTTTCATGTCAAGGTGTGTTATGTATGTTCTGAATCATTCAAGGACTTTATTTTTCCAATGCTTTTTCTAACTCATTCATTTTTTTTTAAATGTTCGGTCGTCTTGAATTTACTTATCTTTCAACTTATTAATCTGCTGGAAGTTTCGTTCATCACTTAGTCATGTGTGGAAATGCTAGTATTTTCAGCGAGTCATATTTTTCTTCTACTGTATTTGTATCAAACTGTACCCATTTTGGTTGCCTGCCTTGGATAGATTGTAAAGGCTGCACAAGGAAGGGTTCCTGTTTTCATGGATGGTGGAGTCCGCCGAGGGACCGATGTTTTTAAGGCACTGGCTCTTGGAGCATCTGGTGTATTCGTAAGTATATGAATGTCTCATCATCATAGAAAATTAAGCCACTGAATACTCAACTTGATTAAGTTTCATAACTGATGCATGCAGCTTCTCATATTAATATTATCATTTAGTGTATGAGAGAGATGAGTTCCTTTGTTTCACGGAGAAGCATAACCTGATCAATTAGATTTCCTTAGAATTTGAATTCCACAGATGTTAAGGAAATGCCATGACCTTTCTTACTAGCTAACCACAGGATTTTGACACACAGGCTATGTATTAATATTATAGTGAGCAATGTGATCTTTCTTTTATAATGTGCAGATGATATATTACATTTATATAGCAGCTAGCCCCACATTCGCGCTACATGCACATGTCTCTTATCCTATGTATCAAATTTCAGATTGGAAAACCAGTGGTGTTCTCACTGGCTGCTGAAGGCGAGGCTGGCGTTAGGAAAGTACTGAAGATGCTCAGAGATGAGTTTGAGCTAACTATGGCCTTAAGTGGTTGCCATTCGCTCAAGGAAATAACTCGTGACCACATTTTGACTGATTGGGACCGCACTAGATTTGCTTCCAGCTTATAAAATGGTGGGAATAGCCTTCGTGGTCGCCAATATGGTGGCGTCCTCTAAGCTGATCCTCTCATATGCAAAGTATATATGAAAGGATCATGTTTTCATCTCCACATTTAAACTCTTTTAGTTTAGAAAAGATAAAATATACACATGAAAGATGACCTCTTCTTATGTGTATTTTTGCACATGACAGGATCCATTCCCATCATATTCTTGAAAGTTGTACCTAAAAAACCTGTAGAGTAACCTTTGTTTTAACCACGTCTAAAATAGCAAACCTTGTAGCTACAAAATCCAATCCATTAATAACTGGCACTGCTACTGTTTTATTCATTGCCTTTGTTGTGTGTGTATGCCACTTCGTTGCAATTATTGGTGATGGGGTTGCTTATTCCCAACTTCCTACACTTAATTCACTCGGTTATTTGGTTCAACCATAACATAGAGGTTGAAGTAAAATTTTACAGCATCACTATAGAATTGACAATGGTATATCAGACTCATTGTTTTTCTTTTCATCAATTTCATCACCCTCTTTATCTCAATTCATTGCCCTTTTCATATTTTAACCTTTGTTTTGACTTGTCACTCACGTATACATGCAAATAGGAGCCTAGGTCTGTATATTATCTATATATTTGCTTTATATTTGTATGAATACTACTATAGTCATTTTTTACACCTCACTGTGAGTACGAGAGAAAATTTCTCATTTTTGCTATTCATTCAAACATCAATCTTCCCCTTTAAGTGCATAAACATTTCATTTTTCCAGGGAAATATTTTGAAGCAAAAATATTTGTGCAAAACATGAAATTCTCTTTTGATGTATCATTTGTCATGCAATTTTCTTGGTTGCACATTTTGTAATGCTTCAATGTTAAGACCAGCACATAAGGCAGATGAACTCACCTATCCCGACAAGTCTAAAGATGGGATTTCACGAAAATAAATTTCAAATTTAAATATTTTGGCTACCGAAATTTCGGTAGCACCTCCTCTAAAAATTGGACAATCCACATATGAAATTAACCTGCTACATAATGCAATTTCATAACCCAAATTCAACAACCGGTACATTCCAGTAATTTCAGTTATACAAAATAATTAGGTTTAAACTCTTGCTCATACACATAATCAAAATACCCAACATATGTCCTATAGTTACAAAAAAATGGAGTCAACAACCAAAAAGCCTCAATTGACAACAGAGGCCTACGAAAAAGAATATCATGGGTAAACAACAATCCCAGGAGCCTGCTACTCAGCTACCTGAAAATCTGGAGGAAAAAGGGAGGGATAAGTCAAACAGACCTAGTGAGGACTATAAACAAAGTGGACAAGAAGGAGAAACCGATCAACACACAAACATGTGATATAAAATGACATAAGCTATAAATCATATACTTTTCTAAAAGCCAATAATAAAAATATAATAGTTCATACTTCGTGTACTTTTTCCATAGTTTGAAAATAAATACTTTTCAAAAATTTTATTTCTAAATAAAATCTCAAAAATAAATTGCTAAACACACTTTCTCACTATTTTCTTCAATTCCTTATTTTCACATAATATTTACTTTATTATCCAATACTCAAATACTCATAAGGGTTATATAAGAAGCATAAATCTTATTTGGGGAGTAATTTCAACCTGTCAATCACAAGGTTTATTATTTCTCAAATAAGATTCTTTTAAACTTTATCTCACTAAAAGAAACTATGTGCACATAGGTCGTTACATCTCTTCGCTACAACAAGCAGTAATGCCTTTATATCTCTTCACTATGGCGAACGTAAAGCCGTTATATCTCTTCACTACGGCTAGTGATATTGCCATTACTTCTCTTTGCTATGGCAAGCAGTAATTCCATCTTAGAACTCATCATGGTTTTCTTAAATTTTAATCAAACACAATATATAAATCTAAAATTCAATCTTCATATTAATCTAACTTTGCAAGTGCCAAATATCATAACTTTTCCCATGCATATTGAAACAACATATAGCAAAATCATGGCATTATAAAATCAACAAAGAAAACTAGTAATAATTTCAATCAAATATCAAGTCATATCAATAACTATCATATTTGAAAAAATAACTAATCGAACTAATCAATTAATCCAAGTAGCTCAAAATAACTTTTTTTATCATATCTAATAAATTAGTTTCTCCCATAAAAATAATTTAAAATACAGCCACTATGTAAATAGCCACTCACAGTATAAAGGGATCAACTGGACCTCTCCCTGATAATTCTGGAGGGAGTAGCTCACTCCGCGTTAACAGAATCAAGTAAACATAAATATTTTGACAAGTTTAAATAATTTATTTCAAAATAATTTATCAATTAGAGAGCTCATTGAACAAAACCCCAAATTTATGGAACCTAAGATTCCTAAGGATTAAAGAAAAAATCTTTGATATTACCCACTACAACCTATTAATATTAGAGCTCCTAACTCACTAGGTTTATACTTAAAATATCAAACATATATCCATCCACTATTTTTGAGAACTCACAAGTTTTAATATATATCTTAGAGTGATAAAAAAAAATGGATGAGATTGAGATTAGGGACCTACCTCAAGTTTTGGAAGCAAAAGAATATGAAAATTTAATAACAAACTAAGATCACAATGAAATTTATGGGTTGACAAAGTAAAATAAAATAAAAAGAAAAGAGGAGAAGAAGATGGGGACATGGGTGTGTGTGTGAGCAAGGGAATAGAGAGGGACGGCAGGGAGAGAGATGTGTAAAGTGAGTGTGTGTGTGGGCTCTAGAATTATCTAAATATACGAAAAGTGATTATTTTGAGTAAAAAAATGATTATGGGCTCTTGAATGCCATGCAAATGCACATTCACTCAATTATATGGTACCCACTGAAACGTGATTGCCTGACGAAGCAAAATCAGTTATAATGACAAAATTACATGTATGAGAATGAGAAAAATAAGCATGCTGCATGGACCTTTGTTGCCACGAAGGCACCAACGTGAAAAATATGCACTCTTACAAGAAAATTCACAATCTTTACCTGCAACTTTCAAAGTTTTAATATGATAAACTGTAGTACGGAAACAAAGGAACGATAAAAAGAAAAATTGCTTGGACTGTTCCTCCTCACTCTCCCTTCTTCTAATATGCAAAATTTTTATCACACTGTATGTATGCACCACAGGAGTGCATGTCCTTATCCTTGTCCTTTGATGCTACCTCTTTTAGTATCTTCCAACTACTTTTTATTTTATTATTATTATTATTATTATTATTTTCTTGCTTATATGTGCTTTGAGTCTTCATTCACTTTTATCAGTGCACTCTGCTCCATTTCTTCAGCCTCATCTCATTCCGCTGACTTTTGGTTTGTTTACTTCTTCCTTCCACCTTCATTGTGTCATTTCTTTCATTCTTCTTAGATGCTCGTTTTTCTATCCATGTTATTTTTCAATTAGTATGCAACAAATTAAAGCATTACTTTGTGTTATATTAGAATGAATTTCATCATCTGATGTACTTTAAAAACTAAGTTTCATCAAAACCTGTTTGTGGTTCACGTGTCCGAATTTCAGTGGGAATAATTAGAAACTGGTATACTGCAAATTTATAGATTGATCTTGTGCAAAAACTCATGAGTAACACACAAAGCAAAAGGGTCCCAGCAGAAAGAGGGTTTTTTTGGTGAGAAAAAGTTCAGGAGATGGTGCATTTTGATCCAGGTTTCATTTTTATTCTCTTAGTTTTCAAGATTTTATAAAGGAAATACTAAAAATTATAAAAATTATAAAATCCAATTTTTAGTATTTATTTCTAGTTTTTAGTATTTCATTACTGAGAAATTGAAAATAAAAACTAAAACAAAAGGCACCTGCGCTTCTCATCTGGTGGGGAATTTAATAAATCTTGAACTTGACATGAGGTGGTTGGTGGTAACTTCGTTCCTAAAAAACGACTCTGTGAAGTGAATAACTGATTCAAAATGGAGGAGGCCCTAAAAGACAACTATGATATGGGACCAGTAAGTTTTAGTGTTCTGAAATAAATCAGTTACCTTATAGAGCTTGTGCCTCCATCCATCTCTACTTTTAAAATCATGCTCTTTATGTTACCTTTTAGTTCTTAACTTTGGGGATGTATTCAAGGTGATTTCATGTTGTTAACCATTGTATTTTGACTCACCTTCAGAAAAAAATAATCCAGGACCAGCATAGTTAATATTGGGAAGATGGAGATAACTAATGTCAACGAGTATGAGGCAGTTGCAAAGGAAAAATTGCCAAAGATGTCTTATGACCACTTTGCATCAGGGGCAGACGACCAATGGACTCTGAAGGAGAACCGAAATGCATTCTCAAGGATTCTGTAATCTAGCTACTTTTCTCACTGTCATCAGATATCTACTTATACTATTCTTTTCCTTAATCTTTCGAATTTCATTTGGTTAGCCCATCTCAGATAATTGATTTCATTTGAAATAGGTTTCGACCGCGTATTCTTGTAGATGTAAGCAAGGTAGACATGACAACAAGCATATTGGGCTTCAAAATTTCAATGCCTATAATGATTGCTCCCACAGGCTTCCACAAGTTGGCTCACCCTGAAGGTATGGTGTCAAGCTCATTGGTTCCGGTGAGATATTGTAATTGCATACAGTAGTTTGTCACTTTATGTTTGATGCAAATGTTATGACCAGCTTTAGTGATCAACCATTTATGCAGGAGAATGTGCAACAGCTAGAGCAGCAACAGCAGCTGGCACAATAATGGTTTGGTTTCCACAATTTTTTTCTTCTCTAATTTAGCTTTCTTCCCAGATAAAATATTTGTTTTCTTCATAGTTTCTTATACATTTGACTCTAATTTGAGACCGATAGTTGCTTTATCCAGGTGAGTATTTTTGTACTTGATTCACTTGTCAGCTGTCTAATTTTCGTAATTGCCATCACAGACGCTATCAACAATGGCTAGTTACACTATTGAGGAGGTTGCTTCAACAGGAGCTGGCATTCGTATTTTCCAACTCTATGTGGGTGCAAGAGAATTGCTCTCATTTCTTCTTTTTCAAGCTTCTTTCTTCTGTGATGCAGCATGAACCTTCCCCTTGAATACATCTACAGTTCCTTTACAAGGGAAATTCCAAGCAACAATATTAGTGAAAAACATGAACTCTGTTTTGACATATGAATTGTCACACAATTTTCTTAGTTTCACTTTAGTAAAGCTTTAAGGTCTTGGGAAATCATGCATGATTTGTGCATACGATTGGAGATATTAGTAGTCAGGGATATTTTATTCAGCCGGGTATAAATTAATTGCTGTTAGTTACACTCATTGCTTATATAAGGCTGTATTTCTCTTGTATTGTATCATCTTTTCTCATTCTAGGCAATTCAATCATTTAGTTCTCTCTCAATCATTTTCCTCTGTCTCTGTTACCATGGATTTCAACACATACTGCCTCTACGCAACTGTTCCTTTCTCAACTATCTTTAAGTTATAACCTAATCTGTTTGATCCTGTGCATTGCCTACTGCCTAGATGTTTAAAGACAGGAATTTAGTTACATGGCTTGTGAAACGAGCTGAAAGGGCTGGTTTCAAGGCAATTGTACTTACTGCGGACACTCCACTTCTTGGGCACAGGGAAGCTGATATTAAGAACAGGTTGGCAGTAATTTAGAAATGTCAACTAGAACAACTGTTTACAGAAGTTTACACTGGTTGTCATGGTTGAATTGATAATAAGTCTTAAATTTTTGGAGATATGTATATGAATATGATTACCTTGTCTGACGGGGTTTCCTACAGATTTACATTGCCCCCAAACATTACACGAAAGAATGTTGAAAGATTCAATCCTGGGAAGATAGATAAGGTGAGTGGCCATTATCAAATTTTGAAGTAAGATTTTTCCACGAATGCTCATCTGGTCATCGTTATTGTTATTGCCGCTATAAGCTGTTTCCGGATCACACCTTGCAGACTGAAGGCTCTGATCTATCGTCTTATGCTCTCAGCCAATTTGACCGGTCGCTGAACTGGAAGGTGATTCACAAATATGATCTACTAATATGTGACACCGAAAATGGAAGTAATAGTATGGCAAACCTTGTTACAGGATGTGAAGTGGCTTCAAACAATAACCTCATTGCCAATTCTAGTGAAGGGTGTACTCACTGCTGAAGATGGTAAGCATCTTAAATCAGTCCCACTTTGATGCTTCCCTCTCTGTCCATTTTCTATCTTGAATGAAATTCCTTATCCCATGCCAATAATGTAGCAAGGATAGCGATACAAACTGGAGCTGCTGGAATCATTGTTTCCAACCATGGAGCTCGCCAACTTGACTATGTCCCTGCAACTATTGTGGCTTTGGAAGAGGTACTGCATTCTAATTATTTCTCGAAATTTTTCCTGTTAATTCAAGTAGAAATAAATCCCATTTTGACTGTCAAATTTGGACAATGTCCCCTTTGTTGGTTTCATCTAGGTCCTGTCCATTCTACTTTCAGTTTCATGTCAAGATGTGTTATGTGTGGTTTGAATCATTCAAGGACTTTATTTTTCCAATGCATTTTCTAACTCATTCATTTTTTTTTTTAAATGCTGGGTCTTCTTGAATTTAGTTATCTTTCAACTTATTAATCTGCTGGAAATTTCGTTCATGATTTAGTAATGTGTGGAAATGCTAGTATTTTCAGCGAGTCATTTTTCTTCTGCTGTATTTGTATCAAACTGTACCCATTTTGGTTGCATGCCTTGGATAGATTGTAAAGGCTGCACAAGGAAGGGTTCCGGTTTTCATGGATGGTGGAGTCCGCCGAGGGACCGATGTTTTTAAGGCACTGGCTCTTGGAGCATCTGGTGTATTCGTAAGTATATGAATGTCTCATCATCATAGAAAATTAAGCCACTGAATACTCAACTTGATTAAGTTTCATAACTGACGCATGCAGCTTCTCATATTAATATTATCATTTAGTGTATGAGAGAGATGAGTTCCTTTGTTTCACGGGGAAGCATAACCTGATCAATTAGATTTCCTTAGAATTTGAATTCCACAGATGTTGAGGAAATGCTATGACCTTTCTTACTAGCTAACCACAGGATTTTGACACACAGGCTATGTATTAATATTATAGTGAGCAACGTGATCTTTCTTTCATAATGTGCAGATGATATATTACATTTATATAGCAGCTAGCCCCATATTCGCGCTACATGAACATGTCCCTTATCCTATGTATCAAATTTCAGATTGGAAGACCAGTGGTGTTCTCACTGGCTGCTGAAGGTGAGGCTGGCGTTAGGAAAGTACTGAAGATGCTTAGAGATGAGTTTGAGCTAACTATGGCCTTAAGTGGTTGCCGTTCACTCAAGGAAATAACTCGTGACCACATTTTTACTGACTGGGACCGCACTAGATTTGCTTCCAGCTTATAAAATGGTGGGAATAGCCTTCGTGGTCGCCAATATGGTGGCGTCCTCTAAGTTGATCCTCTCATATGCAAAGTATATATGAAAGGGTCATGTTTTCATCTTCATCATTAAATTTTTTTAGTGTTAAAAAGATAAAATGTACACATGAAAGATTTAAAAGTGGAAAGGTAGAGATGAAAACATAACCTCCTCTTATATGTATTTTGCATTTGAGAGGATCCTGTAGAGTAACCTTTGTTTTAACCACATGCCTAAAATAGCAAACCTTGCAGCTACAAAATCCAATCCATTAATAAGTGGCACTGCTACTGTTTTATTCATTGCATTTGTGTGTATGTCATTTCGTTGCACTTATTGGTGATGTGGTTGCTTATTCCCAACTTCCTACACTTAATTCACTCTGTTATTTGGTACACAACCATAACATAGAGGTTTAAGTAAAATTTTACAACATCACTATAGAATTGACAATGTTGTATCAGACTCAATTTTTTTCTTTTCATCAATTTCATCACCCTCTTCATCTCAATTCATTTCCTTTTTCATATTTTAACCTTTATTTTCACTTGTCACTCACATATACATGCAAATAGGAGTCTATGTCCGTATATTATCTATATTTGCTTTATATTTGTATGAATACTACTTAAAAAAGGTTATATTCTCACTTTTTTTCAAAGAAAATTTAATTTCTTTCTCAATTAAATCCAATCAACCTCTGAAAAGAAAATAATAATTAACTTACAAATGATGTCTATCTAGATGCCATTATCAGTGGCCTTAGAAAAATATAGTTTGCAGTAGTATGATATTACCATTTTCTTTTTATAAAATTTTAAAATTAGAATACTATATTTTTTGAAGTTTTTAATTTTTTTTAACGTGCGAGTACATATTAAAAAATGATTTAAGATATAAATTTTTTTTTTTGACAAGTTAAAAGATAACAAAATTAAAAGAGTTATATTATTTGTATTCAATTATATATATACAAGATGTCATTCATCTCATTTACTATTAAATTGAATGTGAATTCTATTTGAATGAGGTTCACACATCATCTAATGATAAATAGGATGTGAGTCGATACAATGTCTCATACATAATCAATACAAATAATTTTTTTCAAACCAAAAACAAGAAGACAAAGTGGTTGTTTGGTGTCAATTAAGCACTAATATCAAGTTGACAGTTGCCCCGCAAGAATAGAAATTATAGCGGAGAAATCTAGCCACCCTATTCTTGTTCAGTGAATGTAATAATGAAATATTCGCCACGCCAACTGTGTAAACTTGATGTTTTGCTTTCATGTATAAATTTCAATGGCCACAACAGCAGCCAAAAAGGACGAAGAGCTAGAAATTAGAAAAGGAAATACACAAATGGATCCCTCACCGATGTATAAGAGACAAGTTAGTCACTTAAAATCTAAAAATTCCAAATTAATTTGTCATATTTAATAAAAAAAAGATAAATTAGTTCATTCACATAGTTATATACAATATTTTTTAAATTATAAGATTCTTCCTTATATATATTTTTCAGAGACCAATTTAAATATTTAATCAAATCTTAAGTAGCAAAGGCATCGGATAAGAGAGGAGAAAGAAGCTCTGGATTAGGAAGAAAAAATCAAGAGATTTGAAAGATATGATTTAGGGTCATTTTCGTTTATATTCTGATAAAATTGATTTTCAAATAATTGATATTGAAAAAATTAATTTAAAGAGAATTGACTTCAAAAGAATTGATTTGTGTTTGAGAATGATGTTAAAAAAGTGAGTTTAAAGAATTGATGTGAGATAGAAAAATAAAAATCAATATTTTTCACTTTTACTGGAATTACTTTTGTCCAAAGTGAGATATTTTTTCAAGAATTAAAATACCAAAACAATTGTAATCACTTTTTTACAAACCACTTTTTCCTGCTGCAATGCTAAAATAGCAGTAACCAAACATGCTGGTAAAGAGTTTCCTTTCATCTTTCCAATGCATAAATTTTTATTTTTGATTCATTAATCACTGTCCTCGGAGTATTAATTAGAGAAATCTATTTATTATTAAACTAGTTGTAAAAGTAATTTTAATTTAATCTTTAAAAGATCTAATTCATGCTGTTCATTATTATTAACTATTTTGTATTAGTTGTTTGATAAATTAGAAGGACTATCAACTATGAGTGTATGTTTGGTTGGAGAGTAAAATTAGAGATAAAATTTACCTAGATAATTTTCACCACTCCCTAACAAAACACATCATGATAAGTAAGGAACTTGTCAGCTTCATACTAGAAGGACTATTAACTATTTTGTGACTTGAGCCCCATGGGATAGATAGAAATTTTGTATATGAAATAGGCCATATAATTAATAGTAGTCGTTTGATGGTAATAAAAATAATTTATTGACCATTATTAAAAATAAATTATTTAATTAAATATATCTTATAGAAAATCGAGTATATAAATTTATTTTAAAAATAAGTTAATAGTTAAATAATTAAATAAATTGATAAAATATAAATATGTCATTCTATTTTATATTTTATTTTGAATATCAAGTTTATAAGATCGAAAAAAACTTGATAGATGACCTATAACAATAAAAAGCCCATTTCATGAAAATTTTGCATATTTTAAAAGTTTAAATTGTTGAATAATAAAAGAGAATGAATGGATATTTTTATTATATCACGAAATTGCTTATAAGGATGTGATAGGTATTTATAACAGAGAGGACATGTCTTATGCTCCTATCCCCATTTAGAATTTTGCCTCTTATCCCACATCCTCATCACTGTCACAGGTCCATTTCTTATTTCCTACAGGGATCTAAATCCCTGCACATATTCATGAATTTATAAAAAGAATTTCAAAAATAAAAAAACTTAAAATATTTTAAAATTTGAAATATAAATATTTGTAATAACAAATATTAGTAATGCAACATAATCCAAATTAAAAAATAAAAAATACATGCATAATACAAATCTAATATAAATAATTGAAAAAATAAAGATGTGTTATTCCCGTCCCTGTCCTGTTTAAAAAATGCGAACTCCATCCTATGAAGACAAATTAAAATATATACCTATTTTCATCTCTATTGTGGATAATTTCGTCCCACGTGTACCCACTTCAATGATTTTTTTGTCATTCATAGTCATTTACATCTTTTTAATAAGTTAAAATATTTGATTTTTAAAAATATAAAAATATATTTCCAAATTAATAAAACTAATTTATATGATTTCAATTACACCCCTTTCCTTATACATACTTTTAGTAAATTAAAATATTAATTTTAAAATATATGTTATAATTAATAATTAATGTGTTATAATTAGTAAAAAAATTGCATATAATAATAATTCATGTCATCCCAATTATTAGGGTAATATATCAATTACATACATATTTCCAATAAAAAATGATATAATTATTTAAGTTTTTAAAATAATTAATAAATACTTAGTATTATTATTAAAGAAGTGTAAATTGTGGGATTGTTTTTTCTAAATATTTTAATGTTGGAAATTTGAAGTCTTGTTTTTCAAAAAAATTAATATGAAATATTTGTGGAATTGATAACTTGGAATATTTATATTGTAAAAAATTAAATATGGTATAGTCAGATATATGCATGTTTTATTTTTTTAATTTGGATTATGTTGATATTTGTTATTATAAATATTTATGTTTCGAATTTTAAAATATTTTTAAATTTTATTTTTAAAATTCTTTTAATAAATCCATGAATATGTATCGGAATTCAGATCCTAGCGGAAAATGAGAAAGGGGACCTGTGACAGTGATGAGGATGAGAGATGAGAGGCAAAATTTTAAACGGGGATGGGAGCATGTGACATGTCTTGTCTACCATGAATACCCATTGTCATATCTATAAATGACTCATGATATAATAAAATTATCCATTTATTCTCTTTCATTATTCAATAATTTTAACTTTTAAAATATGTAAAATTTTCATAAAATAAACTCTTTATTGTTATAGGGCATCTATTGAGATTTTTTCAATCTTATAAACTTGATATTCAAAATAAGTTATAAAATAGAATGACACATTTATATTTTATTAATTTATTTAATTATTTTATTATGAACTTATTTTTAAAATAAATTTATATACTCAATTTCTATAAGATATATTTAACTAAATAATTTATTTTTGATAATAGTCAATGAACTATTTATATTATCACCTCGTATATTATACAGGTCAAAAAACTAATATTCAAATATTAGGCACGTGAATAGAACTCATCACAAACGTCTGATTAAACATTGAGGCAAAATTAAATGAAAGGATCATGTAAAGAAAACTTCCTCTAAACTCATGATTAGCATACATCACTAAGTAAACTCACCAAACCGACACGTGAAGGATAATATATACATTTATGTAATTATTGGCTGGCTCAACATTTTTTTAGCTCAAAATTCATATTTATGAAGAATTATTCTCTCCGTTTTTTATAACTGTTTTTTTAGGAAAAAAATTTATTTCATATTATCTATTATTTGAAAATTTTAAAGAAATATTAATTATAGTTTTTCATTTTTATTTTTGCACATGTTCTTTCTCCACACACAAACTTCTATGTAATAATTATTCATATGTAATTTTATAAACATAAACTTTTTTGTGTGTATTTATGCGTTTTTAATAATTTCTTAATTTATATGCCAAAATCAAAATCTAAAATGACAGTTATAAAAATGAAGAGAGTAATTGCATATTACTCTGAAAATTAATAATTAAGGTTTATGAATCCTTCCCCTTTATATATAGCCTTTATTCTTTATATTCCTCTCTCCACTCATTGCATCACTCACTCTCGATTTTTTTTTTCGAATTCTTAATATTATAATAATCTAACGGCACACTAACCAGGTTTTGGGAGGTTAGAAAAGGGTTTGTCTTAGGGTCAAGAATGTAAGTGCACATAAATTGACTCAGATTGAAGCAATTAATTGATTAGTGAAGAGTTTGATTAAACTGTGGAACATTATATAGGTTCAAACTTCACAAATTTTGACTCAGTTTGGTACACCTTTGTCTGAAATTTGGTTTCTATTACTTGTGCTTTCTATCTGGCATCAATAGATAAAAGATATTGATTAACTTAAATCCAATTATTGGGTGTGTTCCATTACATTGCATGTTGATCTCTTTTCTTTTGATTATTATTATTTTATTATTATTATTAGATGGATGTCCATGAGGTGTATGTTATATTTTTTTTTGGTAGATGGAGAAGGAAAGAAAACAAACAAATAAGAGAACATAAGTTCTTTAATTTGATAAAGAAGACTTTACAAAGCAGAAGCTTAAAAGATCTGAGAAGTACAAATTAGACGTACAGCCTCTAAAGAATCTGATTTACAAAACACCCTCCTCCACCAACGATTTCAAACGAAGAGCAATTCCTCCTTGATAGCCAACAACTTCACCCGAGTGACGTCGATAGACCCTGCCATATACAAGAACTCTCTGAGCTAGCTTCCATTGGAGTCTTTGGTCACACCCCCAAGTCTATTGCGCCTCTCCACAAGCCGCACATTCGCATCCACATTCAGCTTAATGCTACTAACTGGGGGGCAAGTCCACTTGTCCAGCTACTCTAAGTGAGCCAAAGCAATTAGAGGAGTGAAGCAACCTTAGTGACATCCACCATGAAACTCCAAATCTTACGAGTGATCTGCGTAGGATGCCAAACCTTATTGTGAAGAACTGTCTGGTTCCACGCCTACCAAATCCATCAAAGTGTTGTGATATAAAAAAGTCGAATTCTCACTTTGCACCAAGGAAGCCAACCACTCATCAATACACACCACACTGCACCAATCACATCGCAATCTCAAAAGCAATGAACAACATCTTCCTCTACTCTACCATAACGGGAACATAAGAGAGATGAAGCTATATTCCTGTAATATTCTTTTTCTGAAGAAAATCAAATCAGAGTGAGAAATTAACGTGAGAGATACTGAATCATTCGCCACTTCCCATGCACAAGATCTTTAGTTTTTTTTTTTCTGAATTAATCAATTCGGAAATGCGTGCTACTTTTCTTTGACAAAAGGGAAATAACATGACCATTGATTTTTTGATAGAAACATGATCACCAACAATTGCCAACGATTGACTTCATAATTCAAATGATAATGATTCCGTATTATTTATTTTTTCGTTTGAGCATTTGTGAACTTATTTAAGAGAAAAATTATTAATGCCAATTAACTTTAAGTTGTTTGGTATTTTTGAAGTGAGATTTAAGATTCAAGTCTTATAAATTGTTAAAATAAAATTAAAAGAGTTTTTCCACTATGGTAAATCAACAAAATTTCAAATTTGTTAAATTTTAATAAATTTAAAATATTAATAACTTTTTAAAAAAGAGAAGAAGAGGCCCAACAATAATTGGATCACGATATAATGAACTTATAAAGAACTAGATGAAATCCCCAATCTACATTGGCCCTGTTGTAGGTAATCGCTGGTCCCTACATATGAATCAGGTTGCGCACGACATTGGCATGGCGGTGGTTAACTATTATTTCAATAAGGACAGAGAAATCTAGATGATATAGAAGTTTGTTACTTTATTGATCGTGGTCACAAAAATGGAAATAATTTAGATTCAATATAATTTAAATTCAACACTAGATACCTTTTAGTACGTAAAAACTAAAAATGGTAATAGAAGCACAAATTCTATGCAGATAAAAGTTATTTGTGGATGAGGTATAAGTTAGTAGTACGATGCCTTATTTAAATTCTAAATAAAAATTGTGGACTTTAAATCATTTTAGAAATGACATCTATAAAATTTTTTTATAGAAGTCTAAAATATTAGCATTATAGATTATAGATGTGCACTTGTCTCTATGTCAATGAATTCTTGATGCATATATATGCGTTCCTAATTTATGCACAAGCTTAGCTGTTACCACACAATGAATTATACTAAATTACGCAAAGATTAATAAAATATACTAAATTGTGCCACTAGCATACAACAAAATTAAAGGTGACAATAATTTCCAAGATGTAGTAATTAATGCTCACAAAAGTCAATTCTCCCGTGCGTGTGAAGTAAGTTATTTTCTCACTGTTTGCACTTGTCCATTTTTAGTAGACTTATGATTTTTGAGACTTCAGCCACCTTGCTGATATCGGCATTGTCTGCTGCTCATTTTTAGCTATACATGATCAAAGCCGTTGACCTCGGTTTGTTTCTTCCTTTCGACTTACTTGATTGTGTCGTTTTTATTCATCGAACCTGGTTTTTCAATCCATTTTATATATTTTCATTTAGTAAGTAACAATTTAAGGCATCCATGCTCATCAAATCAAAGTGAATTCATGCTACTAGCTAGTCATTGTATTTTTCACTCATCTTCAGAAACAAAGATCATATTGGGAAGATATGGAGATAACTAATGTTAACGAGTACGAGGCTATTGCAAAGGAAAAATTGCCAAAGATGGTCTATGATTACTATGCATCAGGGGCAGACGACCAATGGACTCTGAAAGAGAATCGACATGCATTCTCAAGGATTCTGTAATCTCAATCTACTTTTCTCACTGTCATCAGAAATCTGCTTATAGACCTATACTATTGTTTTCCTTAATCTTTCTAATTTCTATTGGCTTAGCCATTCTGAGATGAGTATATTTATTTTGTTTAAACTAGGCTCCGACCACATATTCTTATAGATGTGAGCAAGGTAGACATGACAACAAGCATACTAGGCCTCAAAATTTCAATGCCTATCATGATTGCTCCCACAGCCATGCAAAAAATGGCTCATCCTGAAGGTATGGCGCCAAACTCAATGGATCCTATCATATTAAGATATTATATTGTGATTGCATACAATAGTTTCTTGATGTGACATATATATAACCAACTATAACATTGAACAGGTATATTCTTTTTTTAAAAAAATTAATATGTTTGTGATTAATTTAAGATGATCTCAAGTAGCATAGTCTTTTGAAATCAAACATAATAAAGTTTAGGGAAGATTCAAACAATTGGCTATCAAAGTTTACTTTGAATGGCAAAAGACATCTATTGCCTGAGTTTTCATTGAATACATAAAGCAAGGTACAAAGAATAATATGCTAAAATATAGGCTAAATTATAGGGATTCCTAGACTATTATGAGATTATTCTAATCTATTCTGTTAATAGCTGATTCTATCCTATTTATGGTAATACAACAGAATAATAACAGCTGTACACAATAATAGAAAAGAATAATAATAGCTGTATATAAATATAATCTATATGAGGCAACATCCCCCCTCAAATTTGTTGTTGTATTGAGAAGCATTAATTTGCCCACAAGAAGCTGATGGCGTTGTCAAGTATGAGACTTGGTGAACAAATCAGCAAATTGCAAAGTGGTTGGAACATGTGGGGGAGAAATGAAACATGTATCAACAACTTCGCATGTGTAATGACAGTCCACTTCAATATGTTTCATATGCTCATGGTAGACTAGGTCAGTAGCAATTTGAATTGCATTTGTGTTATCTGCATGAAGAGATGTAAGGTGAGATTGGGAAAGCCAAGCTCAGCCAACAATCCCCGAAGCCAAGTTATTTCAGAACATGCAGCAGACATAGCACAATATTCAGACTCAGTGGAGAATTTGGAGACACGATCTTGCTTCTTACTTTCCCATGATATCAAGTAGCCCCCAAGGAACGCGTACCAACCAGTGACAGATCAAAGAGTATTAGGACAAGCTGCCCAATCCGCATCACTATATGCAACGAGTTGGATAGAAGAACCAACAGAAAAAAAAAACAAACCATAAGAAGCAGTACCCTTGAGGTATCTAATGATGCAGCAGAGTGCGTGAATTGACTAACCTGCTGTATAGCAAAAGAGATATCAAGCCGTGTAATCGTTAAGTAGTTGAGGCTTCCAACCAACTGTCGATACAACAGAGGATTAGAAAGTTGCTCGCCCTCATCAGCATGATACTTAACATTCACCTCAAGAAGAGTATCAACGGAGGAAGATTCTTGAAGACCAGCTAGTTGAATTAACTCATGTGTGTACTTATGTTGATGTAAGAAAATGCCAAAAGAGTCCCTATGTACCTCCAACCCCAAAAAATAAGTAAGGTTACCAAGATCTTTCATGTGAAAAGATTCTTGAAGATGGCACTGTAACTAGGCAATCAATAAAGAACTAGTCCCCATGATAACAATACCGTCCAAATATACCAGAAGAATGATAATTCCAATAGCAGTTGTTCGAAGAAACAAAGAGGAGTCATATTTTCTCTACACAAGATTAAATTAAATAGAGCGAAATTTCACAAACCATGCATGAGGATCCTGTTTGAGACCATATAAGGAGCGATTCAACTTACAAACTTCTTTGGTAGAAGAGAAACAAACCAAGAGGAGGCGTCATGTATATTTCCTCTTTCAGATCACCGCGTAGTAAAGCATTCTTGACATCAAATTGTCGGAGGGACCAGCCTTGTGAGGCAACAATAGCAAGAATTGTTTGAACCATAGTCATTTTGGCTATGGGAGAAAATGTCCCCTCATAGTTGATGTCATATTCTTGGCAGTGACCTAAGGCAACTAAGTGAGCCTTGTAACGATCCAAAGACCCATCAGAGCAAATCTCAACTGAGTAAACCCATTTACATCCAATGGGTTTCACATGACTTGGACATTGAACAATGTCTTTTGATTATCTTGAAGCATTTGAATCTCCTCTTGCATTGCTCTTTGCCAACACTCATGTTTGGCTGCATGTGAACAACAAAAAGGAATAAAATATTAGAGAATGTAGCAGCACAAGAGGTATACCGAGTAGGAGGGTAAGAAACTCGAGTAGACCATCTTGGTACAATAGGGGGAGTGGCTATAGTTGAAGAACACCATTGATATACAAAGCCAGGCTTGAAGCATTGGGGAGGCATCAAGTGATCATCAAATTGTGGAAGAATAGCCACTTCAGGGGAGGAGGTAGCATGAGATGGAAAAAAAATATTGATTCTCAAAGAAAATAACATTTCAACATATATGGATTCTTGTAGAAGTAGGATCATAACAAACAAAGCCTTTGTGATGAATGTTGTACCCCATAAATACACATTTAAAAAATTGAGCAGAGAACTTATGGTGTTCATGAGAAGGCGAATAAACAAAACACATACAGCCAAAGGGATGCAGATGCTTGTATTCAGGATTTTGACTATAAAGATAAAAAGAAGGAGAGTCACGATTTAAATTTTGAGAAGGTAGTCGATTAATTAGGTAAAATGCAGTGGAGAGAGCCTCTACCCAAAATGTAGGTGGAACAGGGGAATCAAGCAACAAGATGCGAGCCACATCCAAGAGATGGCAATTTTTTATTCAGCCAGGCTGTTTTGTTGAGACGTATATGGACAAGAAAGTTGTGAGATAATGCCTTTTTATTCAAAAAAATATGAAATTCATTAGACATATATTCGCCACTAGAGTCTGATTGAAGAACCTTAACAATAGAGGCAAATTGAGTTTCAACATAAGCAAGAAATGTTTTAAACATTTGAAGCACTTCAGATTTGGATTGAAGAAAATAAATCCATGTAAATCTACTATAGTCATCAATGAACGTAACAAAGTATTTATATTTTGCATGAGAAATAACAGGAGAGATCCCCTAAACATCACTATGAATAACATCCAAATATCTTGTCGCACGACTATCCAAAGTTGAAAAAGGAAGAATTTTACTCTTCCCCAATTTACAAGTTGAACAATCAAAAGAAGGACAAGACAAGGAAGTCTGATCAGATTGTCCTAATAAAGTAAAGGTGAACGAGTGAGACAAAATAACCGGATTAGGATGCCCTAAACGTTTATGCCATACTTCAATTTTATTGGCAATTGAAGAAGACAAAGCAACATGACTAGGAATATGTATTAGAAAGAGTCGTCCAACTTTAGGGCCCTTCGTGATCACTGTCTCGGACACATGATCCTGCACAAAACAACTATCACAAGAAAAATGGACACCATAATGATTGCCTACCAATTGGCCAACAGAAAGAAGATCACGTGAGAGCCCAGGTGATACAAGAGTATTGTTGAAATTAGGGATAATATCTCCAAAAGCAGAAATTGGAATAATATTACCATTAGCAACCTGAACATGGTCAGAACCATGATATGGACGGACATTTTTAAGCAAACTGTTGGAATTGGTCATATGATTTGATGCAACAAAATCAAGAAGCCAAGACTTAGTTTGTAAAAGACTGTTACCTTGAATCTCCCAAGCTGAAAACGCTGAGATAATCATCTGTTGCACCATTTCAAGCGTAAGAACAACAAGTGCAGGAGTATGAGCAGAAGCAGGTTCAGGTGTCGCCATGTTTTCATGCTGACCAACAAAGGAAGGGATAACATTGGCTTGAAAAGCAATGGGCTGACGTCTTAAAGGGCGAATAGAGCACTCTTTGATGATATGGCCTGGCTTTTTGTAGTAATTGCAGAACTTTTTTGTACAATTTGCAGCAATACGGCCATAGTTCTCGCAGTTGAAGCATTGAACCTTACTGATATCCCTCCTCCTGCCTCTTCTGTGCGCTACAAAAGCCACCTGGGAAGTAGTCAAAGTGTCTTGTTCAAGAGTGGCTTGGCTGAAAAGACGCCGCTCTTCATGAAGCAATTCAGCAAAATAGGTATCTAGGGAAAGAGAAGGATGACGACTCATCAGATTAGAATGCACATTTTCAAATTCTGAATGCAATTTCATCATAAATTGATCACATGGCTGGTTGCATGGACCTCCAACACAGTAGACTCTTTAGATACCGACGCACATACAATATCAGAAAAGTCAGCCCAAAGATTTTGAAAACCAGAGTAATATTGCTGAATAGACAAGCTGCCCTGAGTGTAGTTAGCAATCTCACACTCCAATTGAAATCTTCTAGCTGAATTAGTTTCGTGGTAAACCTTCTTCAAATACTCCCACATGGATTTGGCAGTTTTATGGGAGCGTGGATGAAGAACAATTTGTTGATCACAAGACCCAATGATCCAAGACATCACTCTAGCATCTTTGACACTCCATTGAGCCAGTTGGGTAAGATCCTGAGGAGCTAGTACAGTGCCATCTATATGATCCCATAACTCCTTTCCAGTAACAAACAACCTGAATTGAAATTCCCATAGAGAATAATTTGTCCCAGTAAATTTGACACAAGACTCAGAAGTGGAACCAGCCATGATGGGAAAGAAACGACAAGAGCAGACCAAGAAGGAGAGAAAAATTTTGATGCAGTTGCAATGGAGCAGGACGAAGAGAATCCAAGAAGACCAAAGGCAAGACCAAGATGTCGAACAACAGGCTAGACCGGGAAAGAAAATTCCTGCAATGGAATATCAGAAAGAAGGGAACCTAGAAAGCAGGCTCTGTTACCATATCATAGTTTATTTTGAATGGCAAAAGATGTCTATTGCCTGAGTTTTCATTGAATATATAAAGCAAGGTACAGAGAATAATATGCTAAAATCTATGCTAAATTATAGGAATACCTAGACTATTATGAGTTGATTCTAATATATTCTATTAATAGCTGATTCTATCCTATTTATGGTAATACAACAGAATAATAACAGCTGTACACAATGATAGAAAAGAATAATAATAGCTGCACATAAATATAATCTATGTGAGGCAACATTGCTACTATTAATTGCTGTTGAAGTTCAAAATGCTTGACAAAATAAGACTTGTACAGTGTGTATTTCCAGTAACTTCAAATTATATATTTCATCAGAAATTAAAACCAAATTTTGTAGTTTTGTTTAATCGAGAAGTTCCTGGTTCTCATTTTTAATTGTAATGGCACCAATTTTTTCTGTAATTGAGAAAAAAAAGAGAGAGAGAAAAGCTAAAACAAGCTATGCAACATTTGCGCAGGAGAATGTGCAACCGCTAGAGCAGCATCAGCAGCTGGAACAATTATAGTTTGGCTTCTACCATATTTGTTATCTAATTTAGTTTCTTTCCAAACAAAATATTTGTCTTCCTCATTGCTTTCTTACATATTCACCACGGAGCCAATAGATGCTTTACCTGGATGAGTTTTTTTTTTGGTACATGTTTCACTTGTCAGCAGACTAATTTTCATGATTGTCATCACAGACACTAGCATCATTGGCTACTTCCAGTGTTGAGGAGGTTGCTTCAACAGGACCTGGAATTCGTTTTTTACACCTCATTGTGAGTACAAGAGAAAATTTCTTATTTTTTTCCATTCATTCATTCATCAATCTTCCCCTTTAAGTGCATAAACATTTCATTTGAAAAGGGAAATATCTTGAAGCAAAAACATTTGTGCAAAACATGAAATTCTCTTTTGATATATCAATTGTCATGCAATTTTGTTGGTTGCACGTTTTGTAATGCTTCAAGATGTTAGAAATTATGCATGATTCCTGCATGCTGCCACAAGGAAATTGTTAAATTCGTTCGCTCTCAACTGTCTTGATTTATAAAATAAGTTTACTCTTTTTTTGTATTGCCTACTCCCTAGGTGTTTAGAGACAGGAATATAGTTATGCAGCTTCTGAAACGAGCTGAAAGGGTTGGTTTCAAGGCAATTCTACTCTCTGTGGACTGTCCACTCATTGGTCATAGGGAGGCTGATATTAAGAACAGGTTAGGTTGGCAATCATTTAGAAATCTCAGCAGCTGAACAAACAATCTTTTATAGAAGTTGGCACAGGTCATCATGGTAGAATTGATACATGTTAATTTTTTCAAGACATGAAATACGACATAATATTGCCTTGTTTGATGAGCTTTCCTACAGATTTTCATTGCCCCCAAACCTGAAACTTGGGAATTTAGAGGGATCCGATGCTGGGAAGTTAGATAAGGTGTGTGGCCAGTATGAAATTTTGAAATGAGATAGATTTTTCCATGAATGATCATCTTGTCATTGTTGTTGTTATTGCTTCTATAAGCTGTTCTGGGATCACCTTGCAGACCAATGGCTCCAGTCTAGATTCTTATGGTCGCGTCCAACATGACCACTCTCTCAGCTGGAAGGTGATTCTTTCACAAATATATGATTTACTAATGTTTGTGTGACATTGGAAGTGAAAGTGGTAATAATGGCAACCCCTTACAGGATGTGAAATGGCTTCAAACAATCACCTCATTGCCAATTCTATTGAAGGGTGTACTTACTGCTGAAGATGGTAAGCACTTGGATGGTTCCCTGCCCATTTTATCTTTTTGATTGGATTGTTTTTCTATCTTGAATGAAATTACATTATCCCATGCTAATATTGTAGCAAGGTTAGCCATACAAGCTGGAGCTGCTGGAATCATTGTTTCCAATCACGGAGCTCGCCAACTAGACTATGTCCCTGCAACAATTATGGCTTTGTAGAGGGACAGACGTTTTTAAAGCACTGGCTCTAGGAGCATCTGGTGTATTTGTAAGTATACGAGTGTCTCATCATCATAAAACCAAATTAAACTGCTGAATACTCTACTCTATAGAGTGGTATGTACATCTGATGCAGGCAAATTCTCATATTATATCATTTAGAAGTAATGTATTAGAGAGGTAGTTCCTATATGTTCCACATAGAAACATAACGTGATCTGGGAGATTTCCTCAGAATTGGAATACCACATATAATATAACCAGCGATGTGATGAACTTTCCCAATGTGCTGATCATATATATATGTAATGTCAGCCTATATTTATGTTGTTAGTCCTCATTCCTGCCACATGCACATGGCATGTCTCTTATGCTATGTATCGAATTTCAGATTGGAAGACCAGTGGTGTTCTCACTGGCTGCTGAAGGAGAGGCTGGTGTTAGAAAAGTACTGAAAATGCTTAGAGATGAGCTGGAAGTAACTATGGCACTAAGTGGTTGCCGTTCGCTCAAAGAAATAACTCGTGATCACATTTTGACCGATTGGGACCGCACTAGATTTGCTTCCAGCTTATAAGATTATGGAATTTGATCTCCTCCTGTGGGCTACACATCAACGATCTGTTGATGATAATCAATTTTATTAGTATTTCTCTATATGAACACCTTTGTTTATTATACTGTGTAGTATATACTACATGCCAAAAATAGCAAACCTTGTAGCTATAAATGACCAATCCATTAGTAACTGCTGACCAATCCTTTAATAAATGTGTGATTTAGTGATGATGGGGTTTCTTAATCCAACTTCCTTCCTAGAATTAGGTTGCCTCACTTTCAGATTTTATAAAAAAAATTATTATGAAACTTAAACTCTATATTTAATTGAAAAAGTTAAAAGTTGATTTTTTTTTTATAAAAGGAGCTTTTTGTACCTTCTACAAAAAAAAACTGAAAAACAGATTTTTTTTTAAAATCTAATTATTTTTTAAAAATTAGCTAAATACACGAAAAGTGATTATTTTGAGTAAAAAAATGATTATGGGGCTCTGGAATGATATACAAATGCACATTCACTCGATTGTATGATACTCACCTACACGTGGTCGCCTCAAGAAGCAAAATCAGTTATAATGACAAAATTACATATATGAGAATGAGAATAATAAGCCTGATGCATGCACCTTTGTTGCCACCAAGGCACCAACGTGAAAAATATGCACGCTTACAGGAAAATTCACAAACTTTATCTGGAACTTTCAAAGTTTTAACATGATGAGCTGTAGTACGGAAACAGAGGAAAAAAAAATAAAAAGAAAAATTGCTTGGACTGTTCCTCCTTGCTCTCCCTTCTTCTAATATGCAAGATTTTTATCGCAATATATGTATGCACCACAGGAGATGACAATGTAAAATAAGGAATAATAAATAAGGTATCATCATCAACTTAAGAAAATGAAGCAATGAAATCAATTAAAAGGTTAATGCAGCAAAGTGTTGCTATCTATAATCAGGGCTCTTCTACACATTGGCCGCTCAATCTCTTTATGTATAGTATATATAACTTGTTGATGGACCACAAGACGATGAGTTCGCTTCGTTTTGTGAAGTGTGACCCATTAACCAAAACCTGTTCTGAAGTGCTTGTCCTTGTCCTTGATGCTACCTCTTTTAGTATCTTCCAACAACTTTTTTTTTTAATTATTATTATTATTATTTTCTTGCTTATATGTGCTTTGGCTTTGAGTCTTCATTCAATTTTCTCTCTGCACTCTGCTCCATTTCTTCAGCCTCATCTCATTCCGCCAACTTTCGGTTTGTTTACTTCTTCCTTTCAACTTAATTGTGTCATTTTTTTCATTCTTCTTAGAAGCTGGTTTGTCTATCCATGTTATTTTTTCAGTTAGTATGTAACAAATTAAAGCGTTACTTTGTGTTATATTAGAATGAATTTCATCATCTGACGAACTAAAAAACCAAGTTTCATCAAAATCTGTTTGTGGTTCACGTATCAGAATTTGAGTGGGAATAATTAGAAACTGGTATACTGCAAATTTATAGATTGATCTTGTGCAAATACTCATGCGTAACACACAAAGCAAAAGGGTCCCAGCAGAAAGAGGGTTTTTTGGTGTGAAAGAGTTGAGGAGATTGTGCATTTTGATTCAATTTTCAATTTTTCAGTTTTCAGAATTTAGTAAAGAAAATACGGAAAATTATAAAAATTACAAAGTCTAATGTTCAATATTTATTTTCAATTTTCAGTATTTCCTTTCTAAAATCCTAAAAACTGAAAAACTAAAAATTGAAACCAATAACCCCTAGCTTCTCATCTGGTGGGGAATTTAATAAATCTTGAATTTGACATGAGGTGGTAATTTTTCTCATAAAAAACGACCCTGTGAAGTGAATAACTGATTCAAAATGGAGGAGGCCCTAAAAGACAACTATGATATGGGACCAGTATGTTTTACTGTTCTGAAACGAATCAGTGAAGTTCAGATATATCCTTAATTTGTGTTTGCACCTTATAGAGCTTGTGCCCCCATCCATCTCTACCTTGAAAATCATGCTCTTTATCTTACCTTTTAGTTCTTAACTTTGGGGATGTATTCAAGGTGATTTCATGTTGTTAACCATTGTATTTTGACTCACCTTCAGAAAAACAATAATCCAGGACCAGCATAATTAATACTGGGAAGATGGAGATTACTAATGTTAACGAGTATGAGGCAGTTGCAAAGGAAAAATTGCCAAAGATGGCTTATGACTACTTTGCATCAGGGGCAGATGACCAATGGACTCTGAAGGAGAACCGAAATGCATTCTCAAGGATTCTGTAATCCATTAGATATCTACTTATACTATTCTTTTTCCTTAATCTTCCTAATTTCAATTGGTTAGCCCTTGTTAGATAATCGATTTCATTTGAAATAGGTTTCGACCGCGTATTCTTGTAGATGTAAGCAAGGTAGACATGACAACAAGCATATTGGGCTTCAAAATTTCAATGCCTATAATGATTGCTCCCACAGGCAGCCAAATGTTGGCTCACCCTGAAGGTATGGTGTCACTTTAAGATATTGTGATTGCATACAGTAGTTTGTCACTTTATGTTAGATGCATATGTTATGACCAGCTTTAGTGATCAACCATTTATGCAGGAGAATGTGCAACAGCTAGAGCAGCAACAGCAGCTGGCACAATAATGGTTTGGTTTCCACAAATTTTTTTTTCTCTAATTTAGCTTTCTTCCCAGATAAAATATTTGTTTTCTTCATAGTTTCTTATACATTTGACTCTAATTTGAGACCGATAGATGCTTTATCCCGGTGAGTACTTTTGTAATTGACTCACTTGTCAGCAGTCTAATTTTCTTAGTTCCCATCACAGGCGCTATCAACAATGGCTAGTTACACTATTGAGGAGATTGCTTCAACAGGACCCGGCATTCGTATTTTCCAACTCTATGTGGGTACAAGAGAACTGCTCTCATTTCTTCTTTTTCAAACTTCTTTCTTCTGTGATGCAGCATGAACCTTCCCCTTGAATACATCTACGGTTCCTTTACAAGGGAAATTCCATGCAACAATATTAGTGAAAAACGTGAATTCTCTTTTGATATATTAATTGTCACACAATTTTCGTAGTTTCACTTTAGTAATGCTTTAAGGTCTTGGGAAATCATGCATGATTTGTGCATACTATTAGAGATGTTAGTAGTGAGTGATATTTTATTCAGCCGGTTATAAATTAGTTGCTGTTACTTGTATTCATTGCTTAAATAAGGCTGTATTTCTCTTGTATTGTATCATCTTTTCTCATTCTAGGCAATTCAATCATTTAGTTCTCTCTCAATCATTTTCCTGTCTCTGTGACCATGGATTTCAACACATACGGCCTCTAGGCAATTGTTGCCTTCTCAACTATCTTTAAGTTACAACCTAATCTGTTTGATCCTGTGCATTGCCTACTGCCCAGATGTTTAAAGACAGGAATTTAGTTACATGGCTTGTGAAACGAGCTGAAAGGGCTGGTTTCAAGGCAATTGTACTCACTGCTGACACTCCACTTCTTGGTCACAGGGAGGCTGATATTAAGAACAGGTTGGTAATAATTTAGAAATGTCAACTAGAACAACTGTTTACAGAAGTTTACACTGGTTGCCATGGTTGAATTGATAAGTCATAAATTTTTGGAGATATGTATATGAATATGATTACCTTGTCTGATGGGGTTTCCTACAGATTTACATTTCCCCCAAACATTACACGGAAGAATGTTGAAAGATTCAGTCCTGGGGAGATAGATAAGGTGAGTGGCCAGCTTCAAATTTTGAAGTAAAATCTTTCCACGAATGCTCATCTAGTCATCGTTATTGTTATTGCTGCTATAAGCTGTTTCCAGATCACCTTGCAGACTGAAGGCTCTGTTCTAGCTTCTTATGTTGTGGACCAACTTGACCAGTCTCTCAACTGGAAGGTGATTCACAAATGTGATCTACTAATATGTGACACTAAAAATGGAAGTAATAGTATGGCTAACCTTGTTACAGGATGTGAAGTGGCTTCAAACAATAACCTCATTGCCAATTCTAGTGAAGGGTGTACTCACTGCTGAAGATGGTAGGCATATTAAATCAGTTCCACTTTGACGCTTCCCTCTCTGTCCATTTTCTATCTTGAATGAAATTCCTTACACCATGCTGATAATGTAGCAAGGATGGCGATACAAACTGGAGCTGCTGGAATCATTGTTTCCAATCATGGAGCTCGCCAACTTGACTATGTCCCTGCAACTATTGTGGCTTTGGAAGACGTACTGCGTTCTAATTATTTCTCTAAATTTTCCCAGTTAATTCAAGTAGAAATAAATCACATTTTGACTGTCTAATTTGGACGATGTCGCCTTTGTTGGTTTCATCTAAGTCCTGTCCATTCTGTTTTCAGTTTCATGTCAATGTGTTATGTATGTTTTGAATCATTCAAGGACTTTATTTTTCCAGTGCTTTTTCTAACTCATTCATTTTTATTTTTATTTTTTAAAATGTTGGGTCTTCCTGAATTTTGTTGTCTTTCAACTTATTAATCTGCTGGAAATTTCGTTCCTCACTTAGTAAAGTGTGGAAATGCTAGTATTTTCAGCGAGTCATATTTTTCTTCTACTGTATCTGTATCAAACTGCACCCATTTTGGTTGAATGCCTTGGATAGATTGTGAAAGCTGCACAAGGAAGAGTGCCTGTTTTCATGGATGGTGGAATCCGCCGAGGGACTGATGTTTTTAAGGCACTGGCTCTTGGAGCATCTGGTGTATTCGTAAGTATATGAATGTCTCATCATCATAGAAAATTAAACTACTGAATACTCAACTTGATTAAGTTTCATAACTGATGCATGCAGCTTCTCATATTAATATTATGATTTAGTGTATGAGAGATATGAGTTCCTTTGTTTCACGGAGAAGCATAACCTGATCAATTAGATTTACTTAGAATTTGAGTTCCACAGATGCTAAGGAGATGTTATGACCTTTCTTACTAGCTAACCACAAGATTTTGACAATTTGCTCTCACTGGCTATGTATTAATATTATAGTCAGCAATGTGATCTTTCTTTCATAATGTGCTGATGATATATTACATTTGTATACCTGCTAGCCTCATATTCGTGCTACATGAACATGTCCCTTATCAAATTTCAGATTGGAAGACCAGTGGTGTTCTCACTGGCTGCTGAAGGTGAGGCTGGTGTTAGGAAAGTACTGAAGATGCTTAAAGATGAGTTTGAACTAACTATGGCATTAAGTGGTTGCCGTTCACTTAAGGAAATAACTCGTGGCCACATTTTGACTGATTGGGACCGCACTAGATTTGCTTCCAGCTTATAAAATGATGGGAATAACCTTGTTGGTCGTCAATATAGTGGTGTCCTCTGAGTTGATCCTCTCATATGCAAAGTATATATGTAAGGGTCATGTTTTCATCTCCACCTTTAAACTTTTTTAGTTTGGAAAAGATAAAATGTACGGTTGAAAGATGACATTTTCTTATGTGTATTTTGCCCATGACAGGATCCATTCCTGTGATATCCTAGAAAGTTGTACCTGAAAAACAAGTTGTACCTGATAAACCTGCAGAGTAATCTTTGTTTTAGCCAGACGCCTAAAACAGCTAGCCTTGTAGCTACAAAATCCAATCCATTAATAACTGGCACTGCTACTGTTGTATTCATTGCATTTGTTGTGTGTGTATGTCACTTCGTTGCAAATATTGGTGATGGGATTGCTTATTCCCAACTTCCTACACTTTATTCACTAGGTTATTTGGTACACAACCACAACAAAGAGGTTTAAGAAAAAATTTACAACACCACTATACAACTGACAATGTTGTATCGGACTCAATTTTTTGCTTTTCATCAACCTCTTCATCTCAAGTCATTTCCCTTTTCATATTTTAACCTTTGTTGTGACTTGTCGCTCACATATACATACAAATAGGAGCCTAGGTCCAGATACTATCTATATTTGCTTTAAATTTGTATGTATAGTACATAAAAAAAGGTTATATTCTCACTTATTTTCAATGAAAATTTTCTTTCTCAATTGAATCCAATCAGCCTCTAGAAAGAAAATAATAATTAACTTCGAAATGATATCCATCCAGATGCCATTATCACTAGCTTTAGAAAAATATAGTTTGTAGTAATATAATATTAGTACTTTTTATTATAAAATTTTAAAACTAGAATACTATATTTTTTAAGGTTTTTAATTAGGTTTTAGACATAACAGTACATATTGAAAAATGATTGATATAAATTATTCTTAAACTCCTCTATTTTTTTTTTTTTAACTAACACCGGAGCTTAAAGCCCAAAAGAAAAAATTGCACATCAAGATCTCGAGAAATTCATGGAGAAAACCTGTGAAAAAATTTATTAAAAAAAAATAATATGCCTAAAGGAAGCCTATGCCCTTCCTTTGCGGACTTATCAACACACCTATTAGCTTCACAAAACACGTGCCCAATCCGCACCTAACGGACTCCTTATGTAGCATTTACAAGAGAGCTATGACTGTGTGATTGCACTCCATAGTTCAGCGGGAGTGATAAAACAGATGCCAACATTCACACTCCATGCAGTGAAAAATTTGCCCTCTTAATCCCTGGCTGTTCTTCCACAAGCTGCAGAGAAGAAATAGGTCCTTGTAAATAAATCTCTATACTTTGTAAGGACGTGCAAAATTGCAAACAGGTCTTTAATTTGTATAAATAATTTGCATTCAAGCCTCCGTAACATGCGTCAATTATAATTACAAACTTTTTAAAACTATAAAGATGGAATGACAAGCTTTTAAAATTCAAAAGACTCATTTAAATTAATTTGTGCAAGAAGTACCGGGACCAATGACAGAGTAAATGAACTATATGAATAATTATAAGTGGGACATGGGATTGTGTCGATTATTGGATAAGCTAAATGTGGCAAATGTTGGGGGAACCGCGCGATGGTGCAACAGGAGTCTTTGCTTCGGCTTGGGGCAAAAGTTGAATGATGAATGATTGAAGTTTCAGTTTCACTTACTGGATAGGATAGGGCTTAGGAACAGTTTCAACAGTAAGTGGCACTTCTTTCACTGTTGCTGATCTCTAGGATTACTTTCTTTGTCGTTGAGATGTTGGCCTCTATAGCACGTAGTAGGTAGTGGGAATGGATTTCCTCATGTATAAATTACATATTAGGGGATCGTGTTTTAATCTATATCCTTGAATTGTACGACGGGTGTTGATTAAAACATGACACCCACGTGTGTAATTCACACATCAGAGGATCCACACCCGTTGGCTAGTAGATCTGAATCCGTGATAAGAATGTGATATTGGAATAACAGTTTGATAATTAATGATTAATCTTCCAATGGATCGATTGTGTTTCATCATGGCTGATTTATATCGTATTTTATCTGAGTCTGAAAAAAATTCTGGTGGACAGCCTAAGTGTGTGTTCATGTTCCTGATTTTCAACATTTTGTTGCATGCGTCCCACAGCTTGGAATTTTGAATGATTTATGTCATTAGCAAGTAGACACTCCTTGTAAATGAAACATCTTCAAATCTTTTAACATTGTATAACTCGTGTTAGATATACAGAAGGAATTTTTTTCTTTTCTGTTGAAGATTTAATCATTATTTATTAATTACTTGTTTACTGAATTTCAGTTTGGTCTATTAGCAATTAAACACTTTTTTTTATGTTTGTTTGAAGTATAGTTAAATCTTAAAAGACACTTTGAAGTAGGTAGCAAATATATATATATATAATAATTAAGAAACCGTGTTAGTTTAACGGCCGCGTGAATCGAACTAATTAAAAAAAAAAGACTTGATTAACGTACAAGTCCCTTTCATTAAGAGGAGGACAAGACAGGACCAGGAAAATTAAAAAAAAAATACTGATTCTAATAGTAATTCAAGTAATATTTGAACTCAATTAAAGGATCTCCTGTCAGGAGTTTAAGGATTCAAAATCCATCTTCTAGAAATCAACAGCATCAATATTTCAAATCAACATTAACCTCATGCTGAAAAAAAAGGTAGGAAAAAAACCCTTGTAATTAAGTACTAAAAAAAACGAAGAAATAATTGATTCTACGTGTAGTTGCATACAACACCACAAATTTGATCAGCTGCTTCCTCCTCCTAACATATATCTATATGATCTAATTGCTCTGGCTAGCTAGTGCAGCTAGTGATTGTATGGGGATGCTTCTTGGATGCGATTCTTTCTCTTCTGGAGGAATCGTTGCAGCGATCTTTTCATGGAAAGGCCAGTGCCTGCGTTATACAATTGGTGATTGGATTGCACTGTTGCTGGCGGTGAAGATGGCTTGGAACCTGTTGTTGTCATTGCTTTTTCCTCCACTTTTTTGCTTGCAAGCATCAAGATGGATTTGGCCTGCATGTGTTTCACATGAACCCACTAATTACTCCACACGATTATAATAATGTAATACTTTCACTATTCTAAATGTAAATAATTGACCACATATAGTACATAAAAGTTAAAAAACCATCACTTCAAATAAAGAGAATAGCCTAGCTGTATGAAGACCAATAAAGTTGACCCGTTTGGTATTGGTCTCTATTCATAAAGTACAAAATGCGCGACTTGAAAAATGAAAAGCATGGACCACCAATAATATTGGTGCACATAGCTCGATCGATCGCTGCTTGCTATTTTTGAAGTCAAAGAACGAGTCTATGGATTCAAACTTGGAAGTTTCCAGGAAACTTGTTGCCAAGTTTCAAATCAAACAATAAAATTTTTTTAGATTCACCACCTACTCCCTCTTGTCTATTATTATTGGATTGGATTACCCCTGATATTTCTTCTACTGTACTGATTAACCACCAACTTTGTCGGCATTTCATTGTATATCTTTTTTAAAGATGTTGCGTTTCTTTCTCGGCTAAAAAACTATCACGCGGTTTCATATGATTAATTCAACGCCTAATTATATTGTTAATTTATCATTGAGCTAACCTTTGCATCAATAGAGATTAAACCACTGTTTTTTTTTCCTTTTTGGTTATCTCGATGGAAATATTAGAACTAGAATCTTATTATCAAGAATTCGACTAATCGTTGGAATAAGGTTCTTGAAGGGGTAAGGTTCTTCCTAGCAATTAAGCAACAACTTTAAGCAATCTCAAAGACGCATACATAATTTATATATTAGTTATGTGGATTTAAAAAAATTATGAATAAACAATTTTTTTGATTCTAACATTTTTAATTTCATATCAATTTTGTCCAAAAAATATTTTTACCATTAATTTAGTCCTAATATTTTTATTTTAATATCAATTTAATCATTTTGTTAGATCTTCATTTTGATGGAATGACTAAATTGATGTCAAACTAAAAATGTAATGAATAAATTGATGTCAAAAATCTTATTAGGATTAAAAGATTTATATAAGTTTTTTTTTCAGGATCAAATTGATATGAAATTGAAATTGGTATGATCAAAACAGTTGTTTACTCGAAAATTAATTGCTTAATTATTTGTGATGATCTAAAATTAAAACTAGAAAAATAAAATTTTACAAATAGTACAACACTTCTGTATCACCAACAAGGGAGTTGTCATTATGGTAAAATCACATTACGTACGACTCCATGAAGGACCTCAGTTTGATTCTAAGGGAGGATTCTAGTTGAGGGGCACAGTTAAGCCTGACTACGGCCGAAGGAGAGATTAGTCACATTTCCTATTAACTTAAGCAGGTACTCTTCAAAATCCAAAAATGATTAACCATTGATCACTAACTACCTAGCTAGTGCCTACATAATACTCTCCTCCAACTTGTGGTGAATCCCAGCATCTGAATTATTCTATTGTGTGTAACTATAACAATGAGTTTTGCTATCTATAACACTAAGTTTTGCTATCTGGATCTGGAGGACCGAACTAATTAACTAATTATCCTTAATCCTTGTATATGAGTTTCTCATCGTGCTGTGGATGAATATCAAATATAATCAAGCACATTCAATGACGAAATGATGGCGAATGATCTCAATGGAAAAGAATAAAACTATAATAACAGATAATTATAATGGATGATCCCAAGGGTCCCTCCTCAGATTAATACCCCCAATGAGTTATAAAAAAAACTAGATACCTACATACATAACTATGCTTGTTTATAACACTGAAAAACTGATGCCATTTGAATGAGAAAGGAAACCAAAAAAAGTAGGAAAAAAGATAAAAAAGCAATAGAACTAAATAATTAACTCAAGCCAATATATATATATATATATATATATATATATGCATACCTGAAGCTCAGTGACGTCAGAAACACAAATCTTGCCAGCATAGAAGATGGTAAGCTGGTGGTGCTGTTCCTTCTGCTGGCTTTGTTCATGCTGTTGGAGATCATCACCAGCATCTTCTAACCTTCATTTGAGAGAAAGAGAGAGAGGCACAAAGAAAATCTAAGAATTAGTTCACTCCTACGGTTTTGTGTGTTCATAATAATCATGAATCATAGATGAATTAATATATGTAATCATCACTTATCATCACGAACAGGAAAAAAGAGAATAAAGAAAAAGAAAACAAATTAGATGCTTACATGGGTTGGTTGTGTTGGTGACCGGAATCGTAGGGAGGAAAAAGGCCTAGTTCCAAGTTGCAATTCCTCCTCATGATCTTTTGTTTTCCTTGGAGATTGAATTTTTAGGAGAAAGTGAGAGAGAAAATTATATTATGAAGATTTATGTCATTAATGGTGGAAGGTAGTATATATAGATAGAGAGAAGAACCAAATGGCAGAAGATATTTATATAAATGCAAAAGAAAGCGCTGTTGGAGAAGAACTTGCAAAACACGTAAAGCACGAGTACACAAAATTAAATTTCGGCGGGGTTACGATGCGGTGGTGTTAGGGGAAGAAACAAAGAAACGAAGAGGTAAAAGGAGAAAGAAGAAAGACAGGTGGTGCTGTCTTGGTTTGTGTTGTGATTTCGAATTTGAGCATGTGTTAAACGATTATTAAGAATTTTGTGTCACGTGTTGGTGTGTGTACCACCCCAGACGCAACCGCTACGCAATTTGTTATTCTTGTCGCTGCCACGTTGGCACACCGCTCCAAAAAAATTCAAAAAAGGTGCATACATAGGGTCCGTTCTTTTCATATTGGTTTTGAGTGTATGAAATACAAAAGAATGGGCTTGAGGCGAAAATTACATATATATGGCTAGAGGAATCTCGCATAATACGTTATTTTGAAAACGGAATAAAAAAATAATATGCTAAAAATCTCGCCTATTACGAGATTTTATGAAAAGAATTCAATAATTTAAAAAGACTAAGCTCGCCCTTGGCGAGATTTTTGCCAAAAATTATAAAATTTATAACTCATTTGTGGCGAGATTTTAGCCACGGTTTTTCCGAGATTTTAATAATATATCTTGTGAGATTTTTTAACAAATTTATTATAGTAATATTTCAAATTTCTTTTAAAAAAATTATTACACATATAATTCATGTAGTGATTTAGACTCTATCTTTCTCAATCTTTATGTCTAAAGAACTTTTAGAACTTAGTTTATAATTTACTTATTAATTATTTTTTATATTAAATAAAATCAAACATTACAATCATTAAATATTACAATTTGCACTAAGGAATGACCTATATCAATATAATTATGATGTATAATTAAAATTAAAAATAATTAATAGCTTCACATTATAAGGGTAACATAAAAAATTTAAAAAGGAAATATCTACTATATCAATATTTCAGAATCATTTCATGGAAACTATTACATGTATTATTCATATAGTAATTTAGACTTCACATATTATTTATACGGTGATTTAGGTCCTATATTTCTCAATTTTTATGTTTGAAGATTTTTTTGAACTTAATTTACTACTTACTTACTAATTATTTGTATATGAAATAAAATTAAATATTATAATAATTAAATATTAGAATTTACACTAAGGGAGAACATATGTCAATATAATTACGATTTATAATTAAAATTAAGAATTATTTATAACCTCACATTATAAGGGTAATATAAAAAATTTAAAAAAATATTTTCAAAATAAATAACTTTTAAGATCAATATATTTTTTTGCTCTAAAGAAAACATATAAGACAACTTGTTAATAAATTGCTAATTGATTGATTTTGATATGATAATAATTCAAAATTTAATTTCTACCAAATTTATTATTAATCAAATATTTAAGACTCATTATAATAATAATATGATAATTTATTCTTAATCAAATATGATAATAATTTATATCTATTATATTAATATTTTAAACTCATTTCATAAAAATTATTATACGTGTCATTCATATAGTGATTTAGCTTTCACATGTAATTCATAAAGTGATTTAGGCCCAACTTTTCTCAATCTTTATATCTAAATAACTTTGTAAACTTAATTTATGGTTTACTTGTTAATTATTTTTCATATGAAATAAAATCAAATATTACAATCATTAAAGATTATAATTTATACTAAGAGAGAACCCATGTCAATATAATTACGATCTATAATTAAATTAAGAACCATTAATAGCCTCACATTATGAAAGTAATATGGAAAATTATAAAGAAAATATTTTCAAAATAAATAAGCTTTAAAATCAATACTTTTTTAAAGAAAACGGGTAGGTCAAATTGTTAATAAATTGCTGATTAATTGATTTTAATATGATAATAATTCTAAATTCAATTTCTACCAAATTTATTCTTGATCAAATATTTAAGAATCATTATAATACTAATATAATAATTTATTCTTAATCAAATATGATAATAATTGATATAATACTAATATTCAAAACTCATTACATAAAAATTCTTCTGTGTTATTTATTAAAAAATTATACCTCATTATTTTTATAATCTTCATTCTTAAGGTAAGTTTTTGAATTTAATTTACCTTCTAATTATCAATTACTTTTTCCAATCATACCTTCATATCTCTCTACCATTAACAAAAGCAATATAAAAAATAAAAAATAGCACAAAAAAATTATAATTCAATATATTATACCATAAAATTATATATATATATATAATTATAGTATTAATGATAATAAGGCTATTATAATTGTATTGCATTAGTAGTATTTGTTATTATAGATATTTAGATTTTGAAGTTCAAAGTATTTTCAAAAGTTTATCTTTTTGAAATTTTTTAATAAACTCATAAATATCAATAGGGATTCAAATTTCCACGTAAAATGAAGAATAGGGATCCATGATAAGGATGTAGATGAAAATGGAGGTAAAATTCTAAATAAAGACGAGGTTAAGAAAAAAAATTCTAACTTCAAAACTAGAATTTTTAAAAATCATAATAAAAAAAATTATCTATCTACCTGTATTACTATATCTTATTTAATTTTTCATAACTTAAACATTCCAATTTATCAATTCAATAATTTTTTTCATACTAATTTTTTTGAAAAAAACCTTGAATTTTTCAACACTAAAATATTTAAAAAAATCAATCCATAATTTATATTTCTTTGACAATGATATTAAATATTTATTAATTTTTAAAAAAGTAAATATTTATATTTTTTATTAGAAATAATATAAATTAAATTTATATATTATTTTTATTAATTCAAAAATATATTTTAATATTTTTACAAATTCAATATTTTAATTTACTAAAAAGACATAAATGGCTACAAATGATAAAAAAAATTGAAAATGGATACATGCAAGAATTACCCACAATAGGAAAAGAAATTGGGACATATTTTGCCTCCATAAGGATAATCGATAGAGGCTAAGTCGTCATCTGTTAAACAGGATAAGGACGGTGATAGCACACTTTTATTTTTTTCAATTATTTTTATTGTATTTGCATTATGTATATTTTTTAATTTTATGTTACATTAATAGTATTTGTTATTATGAATATTTATATTTCAAATTGTAAAATATTTTTAAAGTTTTTCTCATTTTAAAATTTGTCAATAAACCCCTAAATACCATAGAGATTTAAAATACTCACAGAAAAAGGGAAATGGGGACCCGTAAGGGAGATGAGGACGAAAATAAGAGGCAAAATTCTAAACAGCAATGAGAGACGTGAGACATATCACCTTTCTCATGGGTACTCATTGTCATCCCTATCAATAACTCATGATATAATAAAATTATCTACTTATTCTATTTCTTTATTCAATAATTTCAACTTTCGTAGTATGTAAAAAAATTTTAAAATAGACTCTTTATTGTTAGTTATAGATCATCTATCGAGATCTTTTTAACTTATAAACATGATATTCAAAATAAGATATAAAATAGAATGACATATTTATATTTTGTCCATTCATTTAATTATTTAACTATTAACTTACTTTAAAAATAAATTTATATACTCAATTTTCTATAAGATATATTTAAATAAATTATCATTTATTTTCTATAATGATCAAAAAACTTTTTTTATTATCTTCCTGTGTATTGCATGGGTCAAATGACTAGAATTAAAATATTTTACACGCTATATTTAATTCGCTTCCATCATCTCTTCTTTCGTTCCATTTGTTTGTCAAAACAGAGAGATTGAGTAGAAAAAAAGAACAGAATATGAGGAAAATACCCTTACCTACGCTCTTCATTAATTGTGAAAAAAACCTAAATCCCTATCTTTTTTACTTGCTCAACGACAACAAGAGAGTAAGTAAAGATATTTTTATAATTTTATTAATTAGAAACAATTAATATCATAAAACGTTATTCATAAGTTGTCAAAAGACTGTTAATGAGAGGTGAGAATATAATATAAATATTTAAAATTTAACAAATAAAAGAAATATGAGTGTAAGTTGATCAACTACAAAGATGTGAGTTATATTTTTATAAGTCTTAAGAAAAGTGAGTGTAATTTACCTATATATTTTAGTTTAGGTTGGGTTATTTTTGAAGATAAAGTCAACGTCAAATTTAATAGAATTTGAAGGACAATATCAGATTTCTGGATGGTGGTTCTGATTTTATTCTCTTTGGGTTTTTCTTCTTTCATTGGTTAATTAGGGATGATTCAGATGTTTGTTTATTAACAACATGCAAGGTTGCTTTCAAGAGTAATGATGCGGGAAGGTTGCCTTAAAATCTCGCCAAATTCGAGATTAAAAATCTCGCAATAAACGTGATTTTAAAAGGCATATATACATAATTTAAGCCTGATCATCATATTATTGTCAATGATACACTTGAAACCCATAAAAAAAATAATTCCCCGCATACATAATGTGAAAAAAAAAAATATTATACAATAAAATTTCACAATAAACTTATATTATTATTTTTTTATTTTAATATATTAATAGTATTAGATTTTTTTTTTTATCTTTTTTTTCCACTTACAGTTATAATATAATTTGATTGTCGTTTATCATTTTACCCGAAGTCAAAACACTCGAGTACTAGCCAGTAAATTATTTTAACTTTACCAACGAGGGCCTCGTAGTTAACGTTTTTCTTTATGTTTTAATAATCTCTTTAAGTCTTACTAATCAATGCTTTTGTATGGGATGAATGATGATCAACTGAAAATTAATCTAATGAATTCTTTTTATAAGTTACAGACTTTTACGAATGAAATATGTTAGAAAGTAAAAGTCCTTTTAGTATTTAGTGCTTAGAATCGTATGGCTTTTTTATGGAAATAAAATGAAAAAAAAAATTATATGGATTTGCAACATTTTAAAGTTTATGCACCCATTCACACTCTTTTAATTCTTTAAGGAAATCAGTTAACTATAGATTAATTTCAAAAAAATAAAATACAAATAAACCAGTCAATAGTTAATTGATTTCTTGTAATTTTGGTGCAACAAAAATCGATTAATAATAAGGTGATTCTGGTGTATCTAACACTTGTTAGAAATCCATCAATAGTAAATCGATTTCTCACAAGTGCTAGAAATTACTTTATAGTTGACCAATTTTAAGTATCATTACTTAATTAAAATATTTCACTAAACTAATTAAAATGTACTATTTCATAAACATGTTCATAAATCTAATTATATTATATTATTTACTAAACATATTTATAGTGCAATCTAACTATAAGATTTACCAATCTAATTAAATTATACAACTAAAATATGTTTAAGGTGCACCAATCTAACTAAATCAACTAACTAATCTAATTACAAATAAAAATTTGCTAATGTAAGAAAAATGTTCAATAATTAGGTTTTAGTTTTGAGTATCTTTACTTAACTACAATATTTCACTAAACAAATTAAACTATATTATTTCATAAACATGTTCATGAATCTAATTAAATTATATTATTTACAAAACACATTTATAGTGTAATCTAACTATAATATTTACTAATCTAATTAAATTATACAACTAAAATATGTTTAAGGCGCACTAATCTAACTAAGCAACTAACTAATCTAATTACAAATAAAAATTTGCTAATCTAAAAAAATTATTTTCAATAAATAGGTTTTAGTTTTGAGCATTTTTACTTGGCTACAATATTTCACTAATCGGTTAATAGTTCCGAGAATCTTTACTTATCTTTACTTAATTTATTGAATTTGTATATTCTAATCGGTTAATATTTTCAATTACATTTAATAGTTTTTTAAATTAGTTTAATGGACTCTAAATGTAGCTTAGTTGTATAAGTTAACTATATTTTAAATCTAGTTTAATGTACTTTAAACTTATTTGAGCTATATCATTTAATTAGATTAGTAGATATTATGGTTATATTACAATATAAACATGTTTAGTAAATAATATATTCTAATTAGATTTATGAACGTGGTTAGGAAATAATATGTTTTAATTAGTTTAGTAAAATATTTTAGCTAAGTAAATATACTGGAAACTAAAACTATTTATTGAAATGAATTTTTCTTATATTAGCAAATTTTTATTTTTAATTAGATTAGTTAGTTGTTTTAGTTAAATTAGTGCACCTTAAACATATTTTAGTTGTATAATTTAATTAGATTGATAAATATTGAAGTTAGATTATACTATAATTATGTTTAGTAAATAATATAATTTAATTAGATTTATGAACATGTTTATGAAATAATATAGTTTAATTTGTTTAGTGAAATATTGTAGTTAAGTAAAGATACTCAAAACTAAAACCTATTTATTGAAAATAATTTTTTTTAGATTAGCAAATTTTTATTTGTAATTAGATTAGTTAGTTGCTTTAGTTAGATTAGCGCACCTTAAACATATTTTAGTTGTATAATTTAATTAGATTGGTAAATATTATAGTTAGATCACACTACAAATATGTTTAGCAAATAATATAATATAATTAGATTTATGAACATGTTTATGAAATAGTACATTTTAATTAGTTTAGTGAAATATTTTAGTTAAGAAATGATACTTGAAATTAGTCAACCATAAAGTGATTCATATGTATCCGACACTTATTAGAAATCAATTTACTATTGACTAGTTTCTGACAAGTGTCAGATACACAGGAATTACTTTACAGCCAATTGATTTCAATTGCACCAAAAACACATAGAAATTGGTTAACTATTGTCCAATTTCTTATATATATATATCATATTCATTAAATAATTACCACGCTTTTTCTTAAAAAGGAAAATTGGCAATATTTTTTCTTTATGAATATATACATTATCATAATACACTTGCTACCTTTTTTCGGTTCATCCAAAAGATAAAACAACTGTCATACGTTTGAATATGTAGAAAAACTAACAAAAAACCTCGCATTGAGAACAATTTTAATTTACCCGACTCCCACTGCTCGAATCAAATAGTATGTAAGGTGAACACATTGTATTTTTTATCTCACTCCTTCTTCTTTTTTCATTCTCTATTTTGACCCATCATTCTCAAAAAATGTATTCCGAAAAATATTATAGTTGAGTAGGACTGATATATAAAAGATAATTCCCAATTGTGATTTTAATTTTCTATAATTGAAAATAAATTTACTTTTATTACATTAATCTCAGTTTTATATAGAAGTTCTTTATACTGGTACTCGATTTCATATAAAATTTTTAAATATCCAATTTATTCAATAAAAAAAATTCGTGATAGGGTATAATTGAATGAAAACTTTTTGTGGCACTTGTTTAATTTTTTTTCCTTCTTTATTGCACTTGTTAAAAGGCCCTTTAAGTTCTATAATACTTCTTTATTGGCTGGCCATTGCCTCTGTGGTGATCAGTTTATAAGGTACGTATATTCTTTATATACTGATAGTGATAGTGTAAAGTTTTATTCTACAGTTATTTAATTAAATTATTTTATTTATATAATTTTTTAAATAGTAGGTGTAAGATTCAATCACTTTTATTGATATGATAATATATAATTAGATGATAATGTAAAATAAATTTATATTTAGAAATTACAATCTATTATTTAATTAATTTATTTTTTTAATCCCGGGCGGGAATAATTTTTGTCTTGACTATGCCGAAAAGAGAAAATCATTTGGACAACTCGATGAGGGCAAATGAGCTGCATTTTTAACGTTACATTTTCTAGAATTCAATAAATTGAGATATAAATCACGTTGTAAGACAAAATCAGCGGGAGTAGGTTTTGATCTTACTCAGTCAGTACCTAATGAAGCTGCCCGTATCAAATCTCACACATACAACATTTTTAGCAAGTGCGACACGAGGTTTTCTCTTTTCGAGTCTTTTCGTTTTGCGGATAAGCCACGGCACCGAACAGTGTGGAAGTCAAGGAATAGATCTCATAAGTTGATGAATCGGATGGGAAATTATCATCTACTTTCTCAGAATATAGGGTAAGAAAAACTTCTTATATATGTTTCTTTCATAACTTGACAATTGCATTAAAAATGCATAAGAAATTAAAGTGGAAAACAACAATATAACCCACAAAATTTAAATGTCAAATAACAAATAATATATATATATATATATATATATATATGTATGTATATTGGCTGTAAGTCCCAGATAATTTAGTTTGCCAATAGGTGGAGCATATTAATTTATTTATGAAATAATGTTTTTTAATTAAATTCTCATTTTAATTTATTGACACACAGTTTGAAATAGTTTACAGTAACATCTAATCATAATTTTTATATTAATAAATATGGTTAATTCTCATACCTATATTTAAGAGATCATACAAATGAAGTAATTTGATTATATAATCGTGCAATTTTTTTTTTTACAAAGTCAATGCCTCATAATTATAAATCCTTTAATTTGAATTAAATGGATAATATTTAACAGTTTTCCAGCTTATGATATATTCTATATGGTATTACCAAGGTGGGTGAACGCAGTTCATTAAGATTAGGCTCAAGTCATTTATCCACACTAATGAAATGGTGCGTTGACACGTTGCCTGTTCATTTAGCTAAATCTTATACAATATTAAATTAAACTGTTCTTAAACAAGTAAACGTTTCAATATATTTTGTTTAATTTCTTTTGACAATGACATGAAAATACTACGTCAAAATGTTACATTGATAACCATTCTCAGTGTCAAAATAGACCGGAAATAAATTTTCATTGTTGCAGACGTCAAGTTTCGAAACTCAGATCACAGTTAAAAAATATCTCTTACTATTAATTATACATCATGCTTGAAATGGCGTTCAGATCATGCTTATATTTTGGTAAGTACGGAATCCGGATCATGCTTATATGAATATATGTGATGGATTACCTTGTTGTAATTCAATCACCGTAGTTCAAATGAGTATTCTTTGACGGATTACCAGGTTGTAATAATTCTGAGATCTTTGATGGGTATTATCTAATTTAGGGACGAATTGTTAGGTAAGCTTCTGGCTTTAAATCATCTTATTGCAGGTTCGATATGGCATTCCTTTCATTCATCCATATCCAAAAAGACAGTAAATTAGAGCTACATTTTGAAGGGGAAGTAGTTCATAGAATGGCGATTTCCTAGGATATACGTATAAATATAGAATGTGTGTTATGTTTAACAATTTATAAATATATAATAAATCATGAGATTTTGTTTTAATAAAATCTTAATTCTTAAATGTAAAATTTTATTAATTACATGATCTAACTATGTCATTAAAACATATTGATTTTTAACTCAATTACTTCAAATTCATGTAAAAGGTAAGATATATTAGTTGGCAATATAAAATACTTTAATATAGCGATTCATTAAACATAAAGCCACTAGAATTGGGTTAATTGTGAGGGACATGGGTAATTTATCATTCAGTCGTAGATTTAAACCTCATTTTTTATGTAAGAAGAAAAGTAATTAAACATAGATAATTTTAATTTATAATAATCACACATATTGTAGTACATTTACATTCATGTTATTCGACATTAGCTAGGATTGATTAACTATTAAATTTGCTAATCAACTATATATATTTTGAGAGGCTATTGCCACTCTAAAATGGTTAGTGCCACTCCCACTATACTATCGTTTTTCAGTTTCTGTAAATACCATTTCTTTTGTTTTTCAATTAAAACACTACTATATTATTGAATACCCGTTATAATTTATAAGTTCATCCAAATTGTTGAAAATAATTTATTATTTTTGTCATTTATTTCATCAATTTATAAGTTATTAGTTTTCATGGATTTTTACATGCAGTAAACTGTTACTACTGGGTGTGTGGCTAATTGCTAGCTATAGGCAGTTTTATTTGAAACAATGACTAAAAACAATAAAGAAACGTGAGAAGTTTTTATGTGAGTCAATAAAATACTCGGTATTTGATCATGAATAAAATAATTATTTTTAGAATACTTGGTAGATAATTATTATATTATGAAACATATGAAAAAATAATTTAATTTTTAAATAAAAAATTGTGTCTAATAAGTTAATTTTATATAAAATAAACAATTGATAATGTTTGAAACAAAATATAAAAATTTTAATTGAAATAAAATAATAAATTTACATAAAAGTATAATTGATAATAATAATTTAATATTAGATTGTTATTACGATTCGCTAAAATAAATTGTCATTATAATTAACAAATAAAAAGGGATGTTTTAGAGAAACTGAAAAAAAAAAAATAGTTTAATGAGAGTAATAATCATCATTTTGGAATAACAAGAAGCTCTCTGTTAGTCTTTTTTTGGGTCTTGATTGTGATGAGCTAAGGAGTGATTGGCATCACATGTGACTTTTTGGGTGGCATGCCGACTTGCAAAAATATCAAGAGGTGGCGCATGCCCTCCTTGCGTAGATAAAGATAACATCACATTTAGGCGCACGTTAGGAACAGTCCCCCTCAACAATTTCCAACATTGAAATAAAGCACGTGCCACTTAATGGGGCCTTTGCCTAATACTCCAACCCATTTTGATTTGATTTGTAGAAACAGGCTGGAAGTTGGAAAAGCATCAAAGCACAGCAACTAGCCAGCCACCTATTCATACTCATTTGATACAAATCTGCTTGGTAACAATAAAATAATGGTTCTCATGAAATGAAGCTTGTGTTTAATATGGGCCGTCTTCTTGCTCCATGCATGTTCTCTTCTTTCTGCATGTGAAAATGCCTGGTTCTTTCGGTCACTCATGAGATTTTGTACTCTATGTCATATCTATTACCAAATCCAGAAAGGACACAGATTGAATTATTTATCCATAAGGTTTTCCAAGTCCTTCATGTTGGTGGGTTCAACCTAATTTGTTAGGACGCATTTGGTTTTAGTTTTTATTTTTAATTTTAAATATTTTATAAAAAAAATACTGAAAATTAGAAATAAAAATTAGAAATTAAAATTTATAAATTTTAGTATTTTTATTATAAAATCCGAAAAATTAAAAATAAAAATTGAAAATCGAAGCACAAACCAAATATTTGCATTTTTATTTTAGCTTTCAAGTTCTACAAGTTAGCACATTCGGATATATAGCACTTGTAAGAACTTGTCGAATTCGGACACAATTTCTCTTAATTTTCGTTTCTTTTCGGTTGTTTTCTTCTACATTATATTGTAATAGCGTGGAAATTGTGAGCTGAGTCTGTAACACGTGGTAGTCAATTTATGAAATTAACTAAATTAATTGTCGCTGTATTTATTTTAACAACAATGGTATTCAAATATTTCAAAGGAGATGTGCCATTTAGATATTAATTTTATCATTATTGGATAAAAGGGATGATTGGGGAAAGTGAGGATCACCATATAATTTAGAGGTGATAAAGTGGTGTTAAAATAGGGCACCCACTTTAAAATGGTCAAATAACATTTTTGATTTTGAATAACTAAAATTATTGATCAAATATAAGAGACTACTCACAATTAGTAATCTCAATTTAGCATTCGGCTCTCCCTTAGTTATTGTTTAGGATTTAAACCCAAGGTTGGCTAAGTGAAACATGACATGGAGTGAGATAAACATAACTTCCTTTGCAAGTGCTATCTGAATCTGAAAATTTTTCCTGTATTGGACTGAGATGTCATTTTCTCTCTAAAATTTTTATCAATAAATTTCATTTACAAGCCATTTGGAACCTGAAATTCAATTTTATCAAGGAATTGAATTAAATTTCATGCTTTAAAAGCAACTTAAGTTAAGGAATTGAAATTAGATCCAAATAGGTGTGATTTGATGTGAGAATTGAATTTCAACAAATAAAAATATTAAAATAATCTTACTTAAATATAATGTTATATTCCTAACATATTAATGAAGGATAAAATAGTAAAAACAATTGAATCAATTCATTTTTCAATTCATTCTAAATTAATAAATTCAATTCAATTCCTTACTTTACTGACTCATTTCAAATATAAGAATTCAATTAAATTTTTGATTAAATTTAATTCTTAATAGATTTCAATTCAATTTTATCACTTCCAAACATCCTGTTAGGATTTAGGATTTGGGCTTCAGCAACCGACACTCAACCGAAAAAAAGATAAGGTGCTTCATCTCTTGCTACGTCAACCGTTGGAGTTTTGCTATTTTTGGGACCAATAAGGATAGCCATCTCTCTATTGCGTACTGCATACGTATAAGTCACGGGAAGTAGGCTTGCGGCGAGATATTTATGTATTATACATCAGGTCGTAAGTTAAATTTTGTCGTCAATGTGTTGAAAAAGAAAATCTATATACTGCATATCAAAGGCAACGTTGTGTGTAACCAAAAAAAAAAAAAAAATTGCAAGGTTGTGCTGATGCAAGGTGGGGAGAGTTCACAAACCTTGACCAATGACCAATATCTTACCAAATCCCACAAGCTTCCACTCCCCACATTCTTCAGATTTGACCCTTGATTTCAGTGAGCAGCATACAAAAACAAAGGTTGTGATTCATCCACACTTCAACTCCTCAACTAGTGCATTATTGCTATATTTCACCCATGCTACATTTTTAATACAAAAGCCAAAAGCTGAAGTGTTACTATGCTATGGTGTGAATGGAAAACTCACTTTTTTTTTCTTTTCTTTTAAAAGAGAGCTCTGAATGTAACTGGTGACATGTTGGTTTCGTATGAACGTGTGTGAAAACATCTCTTGATGTTCAGCATCTTTCATAAATTAATCAACTATCAAGAAAGATTACTTAAATATTTCATATAATAAGGATGGGGTTTTTCACATTACAATTTGCCCACCAGCTCAAAGGACAACAGCAACGAACAGAATTTCAGCATGACATATCTCAAGCTAAGGGGCCCTTGCTTGTGAAGTCCAACCTAAAGTGCCAACTCAACCTACAGGTTTACCATCACCACCCGTTTGGGAGTGTTTGTCATGAAAGCAAATGGTGACTCTTTAATACGACCACGGCCACTTAGCATCTCTCCATCTAAACCACCGGTTTCTAGAACTTATTTCACCAAGGTCGCTTCCTCCTTGTTGCAGATGGCCATTCTCATTACACAATCCACAGCATTGCAGTGTTTGATCCCTTTTTATAGCTTCCTCCCTGTATGTAGGAATGGTATATCGAGGGTGTTGGACGAAAGGCACATTTTTCCACCAGAGTTTTAGAGCCTGGAGAAAACAAGATTGAAGAGGATGAATTCATGAAATAGTTTCCTCAGCATAAGCGAAAATTCAATGGAAGACCTAAAATAGTTTCTCAACAGGTTGAATTTATTCCAAAGACAATATGCTGATTTAAATAAAGCAAGGGAAACACTTATTCACAAGTCACAAAACTATAGCTCAAGCACAAGTATAAATGACGCCACTGTAAATTCCATAACAACTCATGATGCGCAACACATTTCATACATGACATTTCACCCTGCCAGCAAAGCCAAATGCGGGAAAAGCCAGCCCTGCCATAAACACACCTAATTTGCTCGGCGACAACAAGAGAACAAAAATGAATAGTCGCGAATCTACTTTAGCAAGGTAAAAACACAGAAAACTAATCAGGGTCTAACAGAAATTGCACTTAATACTTATTATATTAATTAAAAACACAGTGACATAATAGAAAGAGAAGGTATAACAACTAACTTACATGCCAATATATCCACACTGCAACCTTATGAGGCATCAACCAAAAGAAAACTGCATGATCTGACTCTGATGATGAGCACAACTTTTTGACTTTTAGACTGGCAATAAAATAGTTTCCAAGCTCAGGGTGATGAACTGAAATTGATATGGTAAGGTTCTCTCCAGGATCATTTGCTTTAATATTCCAACTCCCAAGCATATCCTACCATAGTTCAGGGGGATGCTCACTAATAAGTGCAGAGAAAGTATCATAAAATAATAGTGATTATCATATAAATTTAACCGTGCGGACTAAGCATCCAAGACACTGCAGTATATGCAGGAAAAGTTCACACAGTAATCCAAAATCTTTATTACCATCACTTTGTTCCAGTTTCACTTTACTAACACAGTGAATGGTGTTACGGTGAATGGTGTTATTTGCTCTCTATATTCTGAGAACGACAGATTATTTTACTATGAATAATGTTTTTGTTTTAGTGTAAATTGTACACCAGAACACACACCATTTACAAAAAAATATGTAACTGTAGACCAAAACATATCATTTTTTGTTTTATTTTATTTTTCTTTAAAAAAAAAAAGTCCAGCACTATAACCATAACTTTATTCTTGACATTTTTCCAAACAATTTTATCTCATAGCAAATCTAAGGAGACATGTTTCACATTGAATACATGGCAATTACACTGAAAACAAACCACCAAATGATGGTATACAACACTATCATATAACTAAATCTATTTTGACAAAGCTATAACCTTGACAGGCAACCATTATAGTTCATTAACTGACCAAACATTTGTTAATCACCTGCAATGCTATGCCAAAACATAATAGTTCATTCATGTCCCCAAAAATACAATTTTCAAACTATCATGCTTTAAGAAACATAAAGAAATAAGATGTACCTACTATTATTACTCATCAGTCCAGATCCAGATAGACACAATATCATAGAACAGGACCATAGTTTCAGTTTATGAGGACAAACATCGCTTAGAGGTTGCAGGACAGTGTGAACTATACAACAAATGCTGATTTCTCAATCCACAAAAACCATACCACAATGTGTACCAAAATGTCCCAAATGCTGAAAAGTAAAAGGCATAGCTTAGAGTGACATACCATAAAGGGACTAACATGCAAGGCTTTTGCCACTAGATCAGAGTGTGGATTGAAAACAAAAGTTACTCTTTCACCCCATGGTGTATTTGTTACCTGAAACAAAAAAATAAAAATCAGCAGCAATGCCAGCACAGAGCAAAAGGCAGAAAATAGTTCAAAGGATCCTGTTAAATTGGTAACAACTCTGTTATCTGGAGTCTTGCACAACCTTTTCAATAGATTCTGAATATTCTGACTGGTGGCATCATTGACAGGATAGGACAAAAAGCCAAACACATTCTTGATTTATCACACTAGAGGTTCAACTTACATATCCCAGCAAAAGCTATAAGGGCTATAGGCCTAGTTCCAGCATGTTTAAGCAAGTAAAAGGGACAAATGCTTTTTACCCCCGCGAATCTTAGGTCATGCGCAATTTACATCCTGACTTTTCAAAATGTATATCGCAACACCCTGAACTTGTCAAACTATGCAAAAAATCTCTCAGTATAATTTTGACAACTAATAAAGGTAAGATTTATGTGCATTTAACCCTCTGATGTTTTTAATTTATTCAGCCCGACACCTTGTTCATGAATACTATGTGCAATTAACTCCCTAATTTTTCTATTATGTGCAATCCGACATCCTATTATGACTTAGATTTTTTGAAGGTTTTTTGCACAGTTTTAAAAGTTCAAGGTGTCGTAATGCACTGTTTTTAGGGGTTTTTTTTTCACAATTTGAAAAGTTTAGGGTGTCGTAATACACGTTTTAAGATGTTAGGATTTAAATTGGACATGACTTAAAATTCAAGGGGTAAAATCCATTTAACCAGTGGGAAAAAAACGTTACTCACAAATGATTTGGACCAGGAACTGAAATCAGAAAAGTCTCAGAAAGTAAGAAAAAGAGAGCTCTGTTGCCACACACCTCAGCAATGCACTTCTTCAAACGTGTACCAGAGCCTTCAACATCATAACAGTAATACACACTCAAAGGGTTCTGTTCATATCCCACACTAGGAGGGATTGTCAAGAGCAATCTGCACAATCGTTTTACACATGCAGCAATTACAAAGCAAAACTTCACAACATAGTAAAAATCTAACTTAATTTATGACCACAAAATAACAGCCACAGATAAAAGAAAAAAAGAGAACCCAATGGGAAAATATTGAAAGAGGAAGGAAGATAGTTACATGGGTCCATTGGTATCGGTAATTAGGCGAGCCTCATCGGCAGAGAGATGGTCACGCGGCGCGTGTGGTGCACGCTCGATGTCTATGAGCGCGTAGCGAACCGGGTATTGGAAGGAATGGTGGACGGGGTGGCGGCGTTGGTGCCAGACTTTACCTTCGTAAAGAGATACGGGTTCAGCTCCGTCAATGGAGGGGGAAGAAGATGCGCGTGGCGATGGCCGCCGGCGAAGCAGCGCGTGAAGGGGGAGGAGAAGGGAGAGAGTGAGAGAGGTGAGTGAAGCGTAGAAAATGGCGCACACAAGATAAAGTATTTCCATTTCTTTTTCTCTATTTTTTTTGGTTATTTTTGTTTTGCTTTTATTGACTTGAGGCTACTGAAGTTTCTTCTTTTAATCAGCAGTGTAGCGCTGCGGTTTAGCCACGTTGGCGCATAGATGTGGAATCGGGCTGAGCTCGTTGGGTTCTTCCGTTAAAATCACCATTTTTAGTGATTCAGGTTGAAGTTTTAAACATATCAACAAATTTCAAACTCGTCTGACCCGTCGTGTTTAACTAGCAGATTTAAGCAGGTTAGTATGGGCTTGGCTTGCTGACGAAGTCTCTTTTTTCAAAAAAAAAAAATCACAATTTATTAATTAAAAAGTAAAAAACATGTGAAAAAAATAAGAAATATATATACTCTTTAACATAATATTACATTTGACATTATTCACTTAGTTAAAATTTAAAAATAAAATAATATTATAATCTATAAATAATATTATTAATAATAATATATTTTAGTTAAAGTTGATACATAGTTATCATATACCTTAAAAAATTTAATATATATAAATAATTTTTTTTTTTTGTTTGGCTAGCCCTTTAATCCATCCTAAAAATGAATTATTTTAGCTTATTTTATTTTGACTGCATTTTGACAAGGTGAGCTAACCTGTTTTGTCGCCTCTCCGACAACGTCTCTGTTCTCATTTTTTCTCAATTTTGGCTGCCCTTTGTTTAGTCTACATTTCAGTTACAGACAAATGCAATAATTAAATCCCATTATGTACAGTTAATATCCTATTTTGATGAATAGTTTATTTAAATTTTTATATAAAAGTAAAATAACTTATAAATAAATTATTTTATATTTAAATATATAATAATAAAAATATTTACTTTTAGTGTCATATAAATACTTATTAAGAAATTAGATATTTTAACTTCTCAAAAAGTATTGAGAATAATTTTTAAATAAGCAATAAATTATTTAACTAAACGGAATAAAAGATAAAAATTTAATTTTTAATTTTAAAAAGTTTAAAAAAAGCAAAACTTGTAATATCCAAACACACTCTAAAATTGATAGGTGCTCTTTATGAATTTTAAGATACTCTGTTCTCAAATAAATGATTAAACCTCGACATTAGCCGAGGAATGAAATAACCTTCTCACCTCATTTTAGTCCCATGGTTATTCTAGGTGCCACTTAGAAAGTTATATAATGTGTATCATTTACTCGTCAAGGAATTAAGAGTAGGAGATTTTGTATTAAAACGAGTTTTTTAAGTTGTTAATATCCTTGATGTATTAAAACTTCCAAAAATTTATTACTTTTCTAATTCACCGGCTTGGAAAACACTACTTTGTATTTTTTTTTTTAATATATATCATTGTAGGTTTAATGTGCTAACGGTAAAGTTCAACAACTTGCTTCACTAGGAACAATTATTTTTCTTCTTTCTAGTTAATTGTAAGAGTTAGTGCAAAAATCTCCCTTTTTTTCATGAAGAAAAATGCTTGGGCCGTATGGGTTACAATACATTAGAAAGAGCCTACTAGCTGACCCAAAACAGAAAAAGCTGACGAAATGAAAGATCCCACTAGAAAGAGCCCACATTAAGAATGCAATAAAAATACACTTATAAAAGCATGCAAAGCAAAGGAAGGCCCATAATAAAAATATGCCGCAAATTTATTAAGTGTTGGCTCAAGTAGGCCACCAACAAATCGTCACCATTAATTCCTATGGAGCTATGTATACTATATAGACTCACATCTCATTTAGTATTTAACGTGAGAAGAATCTTATTCAAATAAAATTTACAATATGAAATGTAAGTCAATACATATATCTTGCGCCGTAAGTATACATGACATCGATCACTCCTACATGGATTAACGAGACAAACAGAGGATTTTTGAGTTTGTATGGCATAGCATATGCATAGAAGAAGCCTTTATTATTACAATGAAAGTAATATAAGTTGCATCGCTCAACGCTACCATAGCAACGCTAAAGGCTTCAACCTCTCCTCAATTTCTCCGCCCGCTCTAGATTCCTTTCATTATCTCTTTCTTTCTACCCGTTCCTCTTATATATCGGTGCCTTTGCTTTCTCCATTCATCTACCTCGCGTCGTGGGTGATTGATTCATTGATTGAATTCAATTCAAATCAAATGGCGACGCTTTTTCAAGGAGTGGGAGCTGCCACCGCATTGTCCGCCTCCACCTCCTTCGACTCCAACAAATTCCACACCCCATCTCCTAGATCCCTCTCAGGTTCTCTTCATTTTCTCTTTCCTCCTTTTCCAGCTTCTTCTACTCAGTAAAGATGCGTTTTTTAAGTTTTGTCGATCTCATGATGCAAGTTTTATGAATTGGAGGCAGCTGCTAGTTCCTTTTCTTTTCCTTTTTTGTTTTAAATTTAATTCATTGAATTGGAATGGAACGAACATTGCCATTGGGTAGTGTTACCATGTAAGTAAGTTCACCTATGATGGGTCTTCAGTCTTCTGAATTTTGATTCCTGTTCTTTTGCTTTAGCTATTAATTAAGAATAGTCTCTTTCTTGTTGGGTTTGTGTTCCCATTTAAGTGTTGGTTCACTTCATTTTCTTTTTATTATTTGTTTTGTGATTTGTCACTATTGTATCACCCTTATTTGATCTATTTTGTCTGGTTATTGATGTTTTTGTTGGATTGCTGAGCTCTTTTGTCTTAGAGTTTTGCATATTCTAGAGACCTTAATCTTCGGAAATGTGGTGTTTTTTATTTCAAATTTTGAACATTGTGCTTCTTCTTTGATTAAAGTACTGCACTTTTACTGGGTGAGTGTTAACTAAAATGTTGTTTCATTCATTTTGTGTGCAATATTTGATGATTCAGAGAGGAAAGCTAGCATACTTACTGTCAGATCTGATGCAAGGTTGAACCACGTCCTGAGCACAGGATTTCACAAGCCTCAGCGGTTGATTTCTAATGCTGTTGCAGTAAGTTATCTCACTTAAATGCATTTCCTTTTCCCCTTTTGTAGATTGATTTTGGATTGATGGGATAGAGTTTGCATGTTGTTATTTAGTTTCTAATGAATTTGTGGGTTGTTTGTAGACGAAGGCAGACAGTTCTGCGGCTTCTACATCATCAAAACCTGGGTATGTTGCTTTCTCTAATCAGTTGCTACTTGCTATTATCTTTATCTGTTGTCTATCCTTTTAAAAAACTAGTTATCATGTGTGAAGAAAGCTGAGATGTTCACCCTTTTGCTGGTAAATTGACCACTTTGTTTAGTTTAACTGAAACCAATGCCTCCATTTCATTCTTTTTTCCTCCTAACATTAATTGTGCCGGTCATTTTATACGGTTTTTCTTTGAGCACTTACACCATGCTTGACCTACACATAATTACTTAAGCTTTTAGGAGAATCAGTCCTTCATAATAATCAAAGCAATAAGGAACCCAAAGGTCCCTTACCTCCCAAGGCACATAATAACTTAAGCTTTTAGGAGAATTGGTCCTTCATATCAATCAAAGCAATAAGGAACCTAAAAGTCCTTTACCTCCCCAGTGCCTTGAGGTGGGAGGCACCTCTCACTGCTGCTTGTCATTCTCAAGCAGATTCAAAAGCATAACAAAATTCATCAATTCAGTAATGTCCTTCATTTTGATTAAACTTGAAATAGAGAGAAACCGGGAGGGGAAACTCCGCTCTTATCAATCTACTGACCAGATTAACACTTATATCAAATGTCAATGACTTACTGTGTGGCCTTTTATGATTTTTCACTGCTTTAGGGATCAGTTTAATGCCATTCATGACACAAAAGCTCTTGCTTTGGCTCCAAAAGTGTAGATTGACTGCACTGGCATAGTGTTAGGACCCCAAATGATATTGCTGATAATAATATTGCTAATAATAGCCCTGACCCGCATAATGTTAGCACACATATTATAGTTTTACCTTATGCTAAAGTTTATAACAGAAGGAACAAACAGAGAGGGGGGTGGCACGGGTTAAGGCAAGTGACAAGTCAGGGAAGGAAGGGGTGTGTAACTAACTTTGCCAGCTAGCAACGTGAGTGGGGGTAGAGTGGATGGATTGCAATTCTGTTATGGGAAGCTGGGGGAAATATATGGGGAGGGGCAAGTGCCGAGGGGGGGGCATCTCTGAGAGTTGGAATAGAGTGGAATTTAGGAGAGTACAGGTCTCTTGAATACCTAAGTTATCACACTTGTTTTCTTCTTGTTCTTGTGAATAATACCATTCATAACTAGGAGGGGCAGAAATACTCACAGGTATTCTCCTTCCCTGAGTGTTTACATCTGTTCCAGCATTCCATTTTCCCTTATTGATACCAGTTCTTACAACTGGTATCAGAGCTCTCGATCTTGGGAGCTCTGTGCATGGTGACCACGCAAGCTGCAATGAAGACCAGACTAGGTGATGTGGAGCGAAGGCTGACGGAGATGCACGAGGAGAACGTGCAAGCAATGGCGGCTCTAACTCGGCAGATGGAGTAGTTAAGGCGGGATCAAAGCTTAAGCGGGTCGCAGAGTTGAAGGAGCGACTGGCGACGCCGGAATCCCTATCGCCAAAGGAGGGAGGAGCGACGCGCTGGGCCAGAGGAGTACGATGATTCGTCATCGCAAGAAGCTGAGGGATCTCGCTGCTTTCGCACTGCTTTTACGATTTTTCACTGCTTTCTCCCTTTCCAAATAAAGGGATCAGTTTAATGCCATTCATGACACAAAAGCTCTTGCTTTGGCTCCAAAAGTGTAGATTGACTGCATTGGCGTAGCCCTATAAATAGCCTCGCCCTGGTATTAGCATGTATCACAAGTAGTAGACTTAACAGGATTGAAACTCAGCCACGGTAGAAGTGGTAGGCAGTAATCATGGGAAATATCCAGAAGAGATTGTGTAATTTCTAGCTCAGAATTGACTTGCATAACAGACTCTTTGTGATAGATTCCCATTAATTTTGAATAACATCCACAAAAATCCCTTGGAAAAACTTGGACTCAGTTTGCAGCTTGCACTATCAAAATAAGTTGTATTTATTTAGCCACCACCCACCAGTAAAAGTGCAGAGCATCATGTTCCATGCTTACATTTTATATTTCATATAAATTCTCTTTTTCGCCCAATGTGCCATATGTTTTCGAAATAAAATTTATACTTTGACACCTGAAATGAGCTATAGATATGCCTTTTACTCAGAGAATGCTAGTGATACTATAATGTATTGCAAATGATGACCAAGCCCCATGGGCTACATAATTTTATGGTATGTTTATTTGTTTCTTTTTTTCAAAAAAAACAAAAGAATGATATTGGAGCACATAAAAGGGTGGTTGGAAGCCACAAGTAGTAGTTGTTTTTGGTGGTTGGTTTTAGTGCAAAAGATAACTCTCTCTCTCTGTCTCTCTCTCCCCTCTGGGTTTGATGGAATACAGTAACAGATAAAAAATATAAGGGAAATATGATAAGGGATGAAAATCTTAGGGACATTTTTGTGACAGTTTAGAACTTCCTGTCAATACATGATTGGCTGAACCTGCTGAAGGCATGTTTTAGCATTTGTTTTATTTTCTGTTATTGGCTGTATAGGTTCTAGACAGAAGATGTTATAGTTCCAATTAATGATGGAATTGACCAGATCTTCATTTGATTCTCAGGCATGAACTTCTCCTTTTTGAAGCCCTGCGTGAAGGTTTGGAAGAAGAAATGGAGCGGGATCCTACCGTCTGTGTCATGGGTGAAGATGTAGGTCATTATGGAGGATCTTACAAGGTGACTAAGGGTCTGGCCGAGAAGTTTGGGGATCTCAGGGTCCTGGACACTCCTATTGCTGAGAACTCCTTCACAGGCATGGGCATTGGAGCTGCCATGACTGGCCTGAGGCCAATTATTGAGGGCATGAACATGGGATTTCTCCTTCTAGCATTTAACCAGATCTCCAACAATTGTGGCATGCTCCATTACACATCCGGTGGCCAGTTTAAAATACCAGTTGTTATTCGTGGACCTGGTGGAGTTGGGCGGCAACTTGGGGCCGAGCACTCACAGCGACTGGAGTCATATTTTCAGTCAATCCCTGGAATCCAGATGGTAGCTTGCTCAACCCCTTACAACGCTAAGGGCTTGATGAAAGCTGCAATCCGAAGTGAGAACCCTGTGATACTTTTCGAGCATGTCTTGCTTTACAACCTCAAGGAGAGAATTCCAGATGAAGAGTATGTATTGTCACTTGAAGAAGCTGAGATGGTTAGGCCTGGGGAGCACGTCACCATTTTAACTTACTCCAGGATGAGGTATCATGTTATGCAAGCTGCTAAGACATTGGTGAACAAAGGGTATGACCCTGAGGTGATTGACATCAGGTCTTTGAAACCGTTTGACCTTTACACAATTGGGAATTCAGTGAAGAAGACTCATAGGGTGCTAATTGTGGAAGAGTGCATGAGGACTGGTGGAATTGGTGCTAGTCTTACAGCTGCTATCACTGAAAATTTCAATGACTATTTGGATGCTCCTATTGTTTGCTTATCATCTCAGGATGTGCCAACACCATATGCAGGGACATTGGAGGAATGGACAGTGGTTCAACCTGCACAGATTGTGACAGCAGTTGAGCAGCTCTGCCAGTAAATTGATAAGAAAATTATACTTGCATTGAGGATAGGACCTTCGTTGTGATTTTCTCATTGCCTCTTTTCCTTTCGCATCTAGATCTGCATAACAAACTTGTTATTTATTTTGGATTAACTTTGCATTTTTTTCCTTATAAAATATTTACAATTGTCATCCCAACCTGAGGCAGTATCTATTAGTTCATCTGCATGATAAATATAGTGGCTATGGTCTTGTTAAGCCATAGAGTATTTGCACTCCATGTTGAAGCCGGCTAGTGCCTGCTATGGACCTATTTTGATTTCACTTGTATGGATGAACAGATAGTTGTCACCTCAATTTTAAAAGAAAAGTATTCTACCCTACTTTTAAATTTATGAGCAATTTTCTGAAGCATTTTTTTAATTTTTTAAAAAATAATTATCTAATCATTTTAAGTTTTTTTAATTTAAAAATCTCAAAAAATTCGAACAAATGACAATTAACCTAATGTTTTATGAATGTTGAGCGGAAATGAGAAATCAATGACAGAAAAAATTAAGAAAAAAATTTAAGTATATATTCCTATTATTTGGTATTGAAGAAAAGTAAAGGGAAAATAAAATATATTTGTATTTAATTATTATTTTATCCTTCTATTTTGTATGAAACTAAACATAGAATTGTTATGTTAATTTTTTTTATTTTTTTATTTTTGTTACAATTCTTCTCTCCCATTTTTGTCACACCAAAGAGGAGTAAACTTTTTTCACAGATCCTATATAGTTTTCTTTATTCTCGGTTTTTTTTTCAATAAATAAAGCTAATAATATTTTTTTCTTGGTTGAAAAAAGTGTTCATTAAAAAAAAATTGAAAGCCCACAACCAATTATACAAGAGGAGATGATGAAAATAAAGATGCAAAGCCCCCTAATTTGGAAAAAAAATGACCCAAAACTATAAGAATTAATCCATAAGTACAATCTTATCAATATGAGGATTTTCTCAGTTACACCAACCCTAAATATAACAATAGTCTATAATAATGGCTAAGTGGCCCTATCCACAAATAGGCATCCTAACACATTAAACAACTTTCTCATGGGAACTGCAAGCTTCCTCAACCGCAAACAACCAATCCTTTAAGTAAATAGATTCACACAGGCACTCCTACTCTTGAGGAACTCTAAAAGGTTTGTTTATTGTGATTAATCTTCCAATGTTTACTAGGATTGTATCAGCTCCAATCTTTCATATCCTTGCAAAAGCTTGCATATTACAAGCATGCTAAACACGTAGATACAATAACAAACATAGAAACAAGAGTCCAAGGAACCATCACTAACATTGGAAGCGAATTTATCACCTTAATAAGCTTATCAAAAGTGTGAACAATCGAAAAATCTCAGATGCAAACGCTACAATTATCAAGATGAACTCATCAAAAGGGAAATCAATCAAACCTCATGCAGTAAAGGGAGACAATAATCAAAATGCAACATCAAAATAAAGTAAAAATACACACACAGAAAGGAAAAAATAAGAGAAAAGGGCCCACCAGAACCCCATGGAGGGGTTGGGAGGCGACTTCCCTTTTGACCAGGTGAAGGTAGGGCAACGCTTCAAGTGCTTGGAGAGAGAACAACTTGAAGAGAAGGGAGAGGGAACAGGAGTGGGGCAAGTAAATAGTATTGAGTTAGCCTTTTTTTATAAGTTAATTCTCATGAGCTCAATCCCTTAACATTGCAAGGGCTTTTTAAATGTTAAATCTTAGACTATTTTTAAGTTCAACTACTCTAATTCATTTCAAAAGAAATATCGTTTAAAGTTAGTACATGGGAATTGAAGAAATCATTAAATAGTATTAATTTTTAAGAACAGTTAATCCAAAAGACTAAATATTTTAAATAAAGAATTATGATTGGCTAAAAAAAGGTAAAGAAAGATAAATAGATTACCTAATTTAATGCATATTAGGGGTGTTTATAAGCCGGTCCGCCTGGCTCAAAGCTCATTAAGACGAGTTTGAATCTTGAAATTTGACTCAGTACATTTTTCAGGCAAGGTTTGGGTCATATGTCGAGTCGACTTAGCCTGAGCTAAAGTCAAATAATTCCTTAAAGATCAATATTTTTATAATAATTTGCAAAAATTAAGATTTTAAATTTTAATTAATATATTTTATATAAGTTGATATTATTTTTATATTGATTTAGTTTATTTTGAAACCTATATTATAAAATATCTATTCAATTTTGTTTCTTATAAAATTTTATAATTTTACTATGTATAATGTCCAAATTTCTATATATTATTCGAATGTTGGGTTGACCTCGTACCACTCAATATATAGTCGAGTCATTATTAAGTCGGGTCCAAGTTTCAAAAATGTATCCATTCTAAAAATCAGTGTAGGTTCGGGTTTTACTCAACCCGATCCAACTTGTCCCTTGTACATTTCCAATGCAGACAGGGATAAAATTTGTATAAACAAATGAATGCCTTATTGAAACTCTAAAGTTAGGGGTGGTGACTGATATACTTGAAAGGAGGCAGCTACCCTCCCTTAATAATAATGTATTTAGCGTTATACATATAAAATTGACCCTCTTTATTCCTTTTATATTTATATTTATTGTGTGTTTGTTTCTATCTAAATTAGCAATTGGATTTAAATATTTGAAATAAAGTTTTATGGTTTTTTTTTGCTTAATTAATATTTGAATATTGTATAGACAAAATGTTGTGAATATGTGTTTCTTGAATTTTGATTGTGGAATGTGTTTTTTTTCAATAATAAACCCCCCAATTTTTTGACAAAAATAGTAATAGACAAATTGATTCCTTAAGGAAAAAATTATGATCCCTATAATTAAAAATATAGGATAAGCTAGTCTATCTTTAATATCTTTAAATGATTTATAGAATAAATTGATCTTTAATAATTATAAAATTATTCAAATTGGTTGCTAATAAAAATAGAAATAAGACAAATTAAGTTCATCACAACACGAATAATATACTAACTTATCTTGCATTCTTAACTGTGAGGGATCATGAAATATATTTATTTTCTTGAAGGAGCAATTTATCCATCACCAATTTTGTCAATGAGCAACTTGAGGTTTATTATTTTTTTGTATATATTATGACTTTCTTCTAAATTTTTAGGTTAAGGAAAAATTAAAAGATATACACTACTATTCTTTGGGGTCCCTTCAAAAAATGATCCAACTTTGTTGCTAGCTATCTAAAGTGACAATTATATTGAAACAAAAATAAAACACTAAAAAAATATTTAATTAGAAATGAAGGGAGTATTTCTTAAAGGAAACATAATAAATATTTACAATGATATGAATATTTTTTTTTCAAGTCTTCAAGCTTTGTATATATGGATGTATTAAATGATATACTTACACATAACCCACTAAGACTAAGTTTCAAGTCAACCTTATTAACCAAATATGAACCCTTGCCCATTTCACATAAGTTCCTTTTGTGAGTTCGATCCATTGACCATTATTTTAAGACAAAAATAAAACTAAAAAGACATTTAAGTTGAAATGAGGGGAGTGCTTTTCAAAGGCAACACAATAGAGATTTTTTATGATATGAATGTGTTTTTTTAGTCTTCATGCATTATATATGTATTAAATGATATACTCATGCATGCCCACTAAAACTAAGTTTCAAGTCAACCTTGTTAAGTATGAAGCCTCGCAAGTTCCTTCTTGTGAGTTCAATCCCTTGACAATTATTTTAAAATAAAAATAACAATAAAAAAATTTAGTTTGAAATGAGGGGAGTATTTCTTAAGGGCAACACAATAGAGATTTTTTATGATATGAATGTGTTTTTCAAGTCTTCATGCGTTATATATGTATTAAAATGGTATACTTACGAATGCCCGATAAATCTAAATTTCAAGTCAACCTTATTAAGTATGAAGCCTCGCCCGTTTCTCAGAAGTTCCTTTTTTTGAGTTTGAGCCCTTGATATTGAAAGGCTCCCAATATACTTGTTGATGCTTGCTTTTAACTTTAGCTATAGCAACATAATATACAGACTAAAGCTTTAGGTTGGTCCTTTACTAATATTACGAGAGATAAATTGATTCTTTGGGATATGAAAGTGTCCTCATTATCCCCATTTCTCATAAAAGGCGACACATTAGTTGGTCCATTAATTTATTGTTCCAATACTTGATGAAAAACAATACATGGACCATTAAATTCTTAATATGGCTTTATTAAACTCCATGACAACATTAAAAGACACTGTTTTGGCTTGAATGTGTGAAAATGAAAAAATGAAGTAGAGAATGAGTGAAGCTAGGGTTTGAGGTAACATTAGCATGGTTAATGAAAAATGTAGTTGTTTCATTGAAAGAGATTAGTAATATGTCACTATAAACCTTAACAAAGAGCCAAATCAACAATTTAACAAATTGCGTTTACTTCTTCCCAAAGTATTAAAATGATAAATTAAGATAGGGATTAATGTGTCTTTTTCCATGAAAAGTAAGAGATTACAAGGAGACTTTCAAATCCTTAGGAACCATATTTTCCCCTACAATATTAATCGATGACCAATTTGAGAATTTTGTCTAATAAATATTTATTGTGATTCTTATTGGTGTGTATGACAAAGGTCTCGTGGCTAGAGGCTTATCCCTTTAGGGGAACTCTCGTCTCGAATGGATTAGTCATTACTATCGGAAGTGGATACTCTAGGAAACAAAAAAAAAATATTTACTGTGATATCAATATGTTTTTCCACTCTTCATGCCTTATATGAGTATTAAATGGTATAATTACTTGACCACTAAAAGCAAAGTTCTAAGTCAATCTTATTAAGTATGAAGCCATAGTTATGCTAGGTCTTTTTTTGAATTTTATAATTTATATTTTTCTTATCATTAATTATATTTGTTAATAATTTTTCTACACTCATTGAATAACATTAACTCCATTTCAATATTTCTTTTCTCAAAATCAATTATAAATAAGAGTAAGCTAAGAGTATTCTTCATCACTTGAAGACTATCCATTCCCAATTTTCTAAATCTTCATTGAAAGTATTGATATCGGCTTCTATGAAGAACTCTTCTCAAACTTCTGATAAGAGAAAGGTTAAGAAGAAAGGAAAACACTATAAGTGCAATTTTTGTGAAAAGGTATTTGACAAGCATCAAGCTCTTGGAGGACATCAAAGGTCACATCAAAATCTGATTAAGCAGCTGATCGAGCAAAATCATGCCATTCCGTCTAACATTCCAATGGATGTCACTCAATCAAATCTTGAGCATGGGAATTCCTCGGGGGATTTGTCAAATACCATAGAGTTCAGTCATGTTTCAAAAGCTAAAGGAGCAAGACCTCTATTCTTTTATAAAAGTTGTCTTAGGATACTATATTATTTTGATACATTGATTTCTGGTCAGATAATTTAGTTTTTTAATATATCAAAATGATATTCTATCACGACTATTATTAAGGAATGAAGAAAGTAGTACATTATGAGATTATGCAAGCAACTATCATGATAACAAGCAAATGGAGTGTGATGCTGGGAGTTAAGTACTCAGAGCTTAGAAACCGTGTCCTGATCCTAGTCGGATGATCGACGCTCCACCCACCTAAACTTTCATTTATTAAAAAAAATAATATGACAACAAAACTAGAGATGAGGAAAATTCGTTGTTCATGTCTCCAAATTATTCTTCTGCAGGAAACAACAATGAACCATTAACATCTAATCAACCTAATAATGGAACTATGCCCTCTGCTGTACCTGTGGCCGATTCAGTGAACGTCACCAATTCTAATCTCAAAGATGGACATGGCCAAATGATAATTTTACCTGATGGCCCTAAGAACACTCCTTATGCTTTCACAGGTAAACTGAAGGTCCCCTATGAGTTTACTAATTATTTTAATTCAAATGAATTCAACATGTTCAATGCAGGAAACCATTATGATAGCTACACCCAAGGTAATAATGCATCCTTGGTAGCACCACTTCAATCTGATGGAACTATGCCCCTTGCTCTACTTATGGGCCATCCAATTTATAGTAATCCTATAGGCTCTACATCAAGTGCAAGCTTGATTCCAAACCACCAATTCAATGCTGACAACTCACAATCTTCTATCGGTGATTCTTTTTAACCTTCTGATGGTCATTAGCATAATCATAAAAATATTATTATAACAATAACATTCCATTACCATATTTTATTGACAAATTTTTCCCCTTTGCAGGCTATCATACGAATGATTTTTCTCAATATATGGGCCCAAATCTCTTTCCTGAGCTTGACACCGACAAAGGATTGAGTCTTTCTACAAAGGATGCAGAACTTGAAATTACCAAGGGTGCGAATCTCAAAGATGGACATGCAATTCTCCCTGAGGCTCCATCTACATGTGGTTCTGTTCTGGAGAGCGCAAATTATGCAAAAGAAGAAAATGGGATTGATTTGGATCTTTCCCTTCATTTGTAGATTTGTGTTTAAATAACAATAATAATAAAATCTATGGATGCTAATGTTAGGTAGATTCTTTCCTTTGGATGTACCCTTCTTGTGAAATATTCAAATAATGAATTGGTACTTTTGTCAACCAGCCTTATCATTTTATATGTGTAGTTTTTGCGAATTGAGCAGTTCTTTGCACCATATATCGAATATGGTACGGTGTGATTACTATTATTATTATCATTATTATTATTATTGTTGTTGTTGTTATTATTATATGTGTCTGGGTATTTTACATAGTTTTTAATATTAAAAAAGAAACAACAATATCTTTTGTCATTTAAGAAAATGACAAAGATATTTTCAAAAACATAATTATTTCATTTATTGTACCACACATTCTTTCTCTAGTATTACTTAAACACATCTCTCTACCTAATTATTAAAAAAATAGAAAAAATATATGATTTTCCTTTTTTATTTTTTGAAAAGCACCATCAACCATGTAAAACAAATTTTAAAAATAACTTTTGTCTAAGATTTTTAACTAAACAAACCCTATCTTTATAGAATGTTTTACTACTCAATTTTTCCTAACTGTTATATAACCCTGACACATTTCATCTATAAACATCACTATCTTTTAACTTTTTTAAGAATCAAATTGGAATAGTGAATTTTATTTCTTTTTGTTTATTACAAGATTATTTAAAAAATTATGATATATATTTGAGTAAATTCCTAATTAGATCTCTCATAAAACTAACATTGAATAAATTAGTTCTTCAAGATTGTACTAAAAAAATAGTTCTTCAAGAAAAGAAATACTCTTCATTGTCTTTCATTATTGAAAAATTAAGTGATGCTATATTCATAAGAATAAAAAATTAAATATTTATAAAGACCAAAAAAAATTTAAATTTAAAAAGTAGGAACCAAAAATACAATATAAAAAAAAGTAAAACATATATATATATATATATATATATTTGTAAGTGAACCTATAATATAGTAGTGAACTCCTACATATCTCCATGAGTTAAGGAGGTCACACTTTTGACTTTCATTTCTACCCTCTATTACCTAATATCTTAGTTAAAAATATGTATATATATATATATCACACTTTCATATATAGGTTAGCAATATATACATTTTCCTTTAGATCAAAAAACCAAACTCCTCTTATACAAAGAAACTTATAGTTTAGGATAGATGTGTAATTTGGTTCATTAACATTAATTAGTAGTTAGGATTTTTCTCACACCTAATTAATGATATTTCATTATTATAAAAGGATATTATAAAATAAAAAAAATGAATTTGCTTCCCCATAACACATTTACGAAGACAGTACATTAAAAAATAAAAAATAATTATATTAAATATTTGTTGAAAACTATTAAATATTACTTAATGGATAATATTAAATTATATTTAATTTATTTTAAACTAAATTATATTTTCTAACTTCACCCAAAAAAAAATATTTTAAAGTTCTACTGTCAAGTTTTACATAACAGTATCACTATAGGTTTTTTTTATAATGTTATCATTATATGATGTGCAATGGAAAAGAAATAGGTACTTCAAAATTTATGATTAATATTTTAAATAAATAACATATGCAATGAATGTGATTTTAATTTTAATGTTTTAATATATTCTTCACAAATTCTTCTAAAACATCTTCTTAGTTTATCTTTGAAACTGTCATTATAAATAGGAATGAGAAATTTTAATTAGGTGAGAGCAAAAAATAAACTAGTAATTAATGTGAAAAATAATTTTTAATTTATCCTAATTTGTAAGCTTTTTTCAGTCTTTAGGGGCATTTATTTCACATCTACCAATCTATTTTGGGGAGTAATTGCTTAGGAATGATTTATTTTCATGTTTGCTATAAGTTTTGTAAAGTTATTCCTGGGTATTAATTAGTCATAGAAAAAAAATACTTTATGTTTTAGTGAGATTTCATTCCCATATTGAAGTGCGGGAATAAATGATTCTATGATTTGGGAATGATAATTATTGAGGATAAATCCTAAAATATCCCTTAATAATAATAAAAAAAAATTGAGTGTATCTTAGAAATTATGATATATATTCCCGAGAATATGTGTTATAAAACAAACAAGTTTAAAATTTATTTTTAGAAATCTTAACAAATGATCTTTGGATTTTTTAATGTTAAACAAATAAATTTTTCAAAATTCTTAGGAATAACATTTCTAGGTATTACGCATTGGTGGGAATCTATTTATTCCAAGAGTAAATCTTGTACACTTATTCTATTAAATATCTGTGTATAGAACTTGAATTTAATCTATCCGACTATTGAATTAAGTAATAATAAAATAATGATTGAGCATGTCAAATAAAAAAAATCGGACAAAAATAGACATACATTATAATGATTTATATTTATGTATATTTTAAACAATATATTATCAATTAAAATAAAGTGGCATGGTGAAATATTAAATTATTTTCAATTTGTATAAATTTGTTGTACTTAATTTAGTTAGTAAGAACTTTAAATTCAATCGTAAGATTTATGAAATTCTATGTCTATAAAAAGTAATTGAATTGAATAAGCATAAATAATTTATTCTTAGAGTAAATAGATTTCCACTATATACATATGTAGGGAATTAAAATCAGTGGCTGAGATTGGACTAGTAATGAGGGGTTTGAATAATATACATGGTTATAAGTTTAGGAGAAGATCAAATGAGAATGGTGGCTAATTGGAAAGGTTAGATAAATAAATATTGATTATTGAATCTAATATGAATTATTAAAATATAAACACAAAATGTCATAACTTTGTTAAATGAGCATGTGATTGTTCATTGCCATTAATTAACTTAATCTCAACTATTCATGTGACATTAATTTACTTTTTTCACTTATACTCTCATAATAAATCATCTCCTACCTTAACAAGTGCTAATAAGTTCGACTCTCATTTATTTTTAAACTCCTACCAAAAAATTATTTTTTTAATGAAAAATGTCAATACCTGAGATCTAGGATGGTAAATAGCACAACCCCTACTTAAGAGAGCTTCCCAATCCCAAGATTCAAATCCCATATCTTACAGACAAAGCTTATACATGACTCAATACATTTTTATTGAGCTAACCCCATTGGGTCTTACATATTTTTAAAAATATAAAGAGGATCAAGTGAGATGAGTGGCTTTATATGAGAGTAAGAGGAGAAAATTTGGATCATCCAATATTGCATTAATCATCGAAATTAAAACATAAAATTATATGGCTTTTTTAATTGATCATGTAACTTTTAATAATTTTTGATCATGAGCATTCAGACCTGGTTATATAGCTTAGATTTGATCCTCTCATTCTCATATAAAATAGCTCCTCTCACTATATACATCCCCGATATACACACACACACATATGGATTAGAATAAAGTTATCCCGATGTAACTTTAAGAAAGGTTACACTTTTAAGAACTTCTTATTAAATAATTTTTTTAATTGATCCAACCGTTGATCTATAATTAAATATCATAAAGATTATTTGTACCAAATTTCATAAAAATTAAACACAAATAAGAATGTAACCATGAAGCTCTTATTATTGTCCATTTTAAGCCTATATATTATGCTAATTTTGATCTACATAAAAACTATGTTAAAAGTTTTTAAATTTTATAGGCATGATTTATATGATGTATACTTTTAATTCAACCTTGAGTTTTGTTAAAAATTAATCAAATAAAAATTTATTCAATAATGTAAAAGTTACATTGTTGAATTAAAAGTACACATCATATAGACCGTGCATATCAAATTTCAAGTTAATCTAAAATTTTTTGATATAGTTTTTATACAATCAACATAATATATAGGCTTAAAATAGATAATAATAAGAGTTTCATAATTATATTTTTATTGATGTTTAATTTTTATGAAATTTGACATAAATAATTTGTATGATATACAATTGTAACTCAATGGTTGGATCGATACAGAAATTATAATATAATAAGCTATTAAGGTGTAACTTTACTTAAAGTTGCACCTATATAAGTATATAATATATAATATATATAAAACTAAATCGAAATTATTGATCTCTGGTTTAAATATCAATTTGGAGATATAAAGAAAATAATTTCTGTGTTAACTTGCTTCTTTTTTTTTATTTTTTAACTCTAGTTAACTTGCTTATATCACGCGTCAAGCACTTTTGGCTTTTGATGAGTAGAGAGTGGAGATTAGTCTTGGTTCTGAATTCTCCCCTTTTCCCAAGTGATAGTGATGAGATAGAATAAAGGTGCGTGGAGCCTTAAACCGTGGAGCGTGTGCACCACGCTCAGGCCATGAAGACTAAGAAGGAACTGTGCTCGTGATTTTCCCTTTGCGTGACAAACAAGCGACAGCAACAGCGCGTGGCCGTCTCTGCATGAATCTGCACTACTGGCGTCATGTTTGCCACACAATAATCAAATCTTTCTCTCATCAGTCATCACAAATAATCATCCGGAAAACGGGTCACCCTCTTTTCTTTATCTCTACTATTATCATTGATTATTGATTTTTTATTTCCCTATAAAATTAAAAAATAACTTCTTTTTAATTGTAACCGAAAAATGATGCTTTTTAATTATTTATAACCGATAGTTAACCACATTTTTTATTGATATAATTTTTAAAATTTATCAAATTAAATATTAAATTATAATTATTAATTAAATAACGATATCATACTCCACAAGTACCGACATAAAATTCTTATTATTTTTATGAATGTTGTTGTTATTATTATTATTGTTATGCTCCTGTGCCTAAAAGATAATGTTATTTTAATTTTGTAGACATTATATTAATATATTTATATTTATTATTAAATTAAATATAAATTCTATGTAATTTATATATTATATTCTATTTAATAATAAATATATATAATATTATGGTATATAGATGTGAATCTAAATTTCTCATGCCTAAAAGCAAAAGCTTAACTTGAATGTCATTTCAGGTCGCCGTCTTTGAACCTTATACTCTACCCGGTCCTTGCTCCTTGTAAGTTTCTGCCTTTTGTCCTTTTTTTTTTCCCTCTCTCTTTAACTTCATTTTTTTCCTTGTTTGGCGTGTTGATATGGCTTCAGTGTTTCCAAACCCCGCGTGAATTATGGGCTGTCTTTCTTTTAATCCGGAAAATAATTGTGTGTAATCTTTGGTGTCTTGGTTTTCATGTCTTGTGTTTCAGATAAAGCTGAGATTTTTTTGTGCTGCTTCTGAGCTGAGCTGTTTTGTTTTTAGGGGGTGTATCTGTAAATTGGGTTATTTGCATTTGGTGGAAATTGCGGCTCTCTAGCTTGTCTCAAGTTAAATTCTTGATGGTAAAGTTACTGGCTTTTGATGAATAGAGCTGAACCCCAATATATGCTGGTAAAAATTGCTTTTTTAAAGTTTGATGCTTTAAGAATGGGAATTTTCCCTGTGTCGTGTCATATAAGCTTTTTAGATCATTGTGGAGGAGGAATTAGTACTTCTCCTCTTTATTGAGGATTTGAATTTGGGGGATTCCTTTTATCTGCAATATAAAAATCTGGGAAGGAATCAGTTCAAGCGAATTTGGCATATATTCTTAGCACCCGAATGAAAATTTGGTGTTACTATTTGGTGGGATACGTTTTTCAAGTCCATTTGAGCACATAGGATGAACTAGAAGCTGCATAGCAGAGAAAAAGGGTAACACTTTTTTAGTGTTTCTGAAGGGTTTAGGTGTCTATTTGGGATTTGAACATGCAGCGTGTTAGGTTTTCATCTCAACAGGCACCAGTACACAAGCTAGGAGACCCTCAAATGACATTATCACCTAAGTTTAGGGTAGCTGTGATTCAATCTTCTTTGACGAATCCATCACCAGAATTAGAGTTTTCTCTCAGGGGAGATCCCTTAATACCGGGCCTGCCCGATGATGTTGCTCTCAATTGTCTTCTTCGTCTTCCCGTTCAGAGTCATTCATCCTGTAGAGCTGTCTGCAAGAGGTGGCATCTGCTTCTTGGAAATAAAGAGAGGTTTTTCACCAACAGGAAGCAATTGGGCTTGAAAGACCCTTGGCTTTTTGTTTTTGCCTACCACAAGTGCACTGGAAAGATCCAATGGCAGGTTCTTGACCTTACTCACTTTTCATGGCATACTATCCCTGCAATGCCTTGTAAGGACAAGGTTTGCCCTCATGGTTTTAGGTGCGTTTCGATTCCCCATGAGGGCACTCTTTTTGTTTGTGGTGGTATGGTCTCTGATGTGGATTGCCCTCTTGACTTGGTGTTGAAATACGAGATGCAGAAAAACCGTTGGACTGTGATGAATCGAATGATTACTGCTAGGTCGTTTTTCGCCAGTGGGGCGATCGATGGGATGATTTATGTTGCTGGGGGGAATAGCACTGATTTATATGAGCTGGATTCTGCTGAGATGTTGGATCCTCTCAATGGGAATTGGCGCTCTATTGCAAGCATGGGAACAAATATGGCATCTTATGATGCTGCAGTTCTCAATGGGAAGCTGCTGGTTACAGAAGGCTGGTTATGGCCCTTTTATGTGTCTCCTAGGGGCCAAGTCTATGATCCAAGAACTGATAACTGGGAAAATATGGCTGTTGGGCTTAGAGAAGGGTGGACTGGTTCAAGCGTGGTTGTTTACGGTCACTTGTTCGTTGTTTCTGAGCTTGAAAGAATGAAGCTAAAGGTTTATAACACGGAAACAGATTCATGGGAAGCCATAGATGGCCCCCCTTTGCCTGAGCAAATATGCAAGCCTTTCGCCGTGAATGCCTGTGATTGCCATATTTATGTCGTTGGTCGAAATCTACTTGTTGCTGTTGGCCATATCTCTAGACTGGATCCAAAAGAAAGTTGCGAGGAAAAATGGAGCTTCAGCGTTCGATGGCATGTAATTGATGCTCCAGAGAGTTTATCTGATCTTACTCCTTCAAGCTCTCAGGTGCTGTTTGCTTAGTTTATTTTCAGTGCTCTGTAATATTGTGTTGTTATGAATGTTGTCCTAATAAAATGTAATTAAGTATAATTATCAGAAATCAGAAAAAGTTGTAATCCCTGTGTGAGGGAATGCTTTGAGCTTTTTTTTTTTTTTTTCTTTTTCCAATTGTATTAATAGTTTACGATGACATTTTCTCCTTGATGAATGTCTCTATGGCATGTTTTGGTAGGATTAAAGCAAGATCCCGTTTGTGACTGTAATTTATGCATAGGATATTTTCCTTGTTAGCCCCTTGATTGCTCCACTTAACTTCAAACTTGGATACCACAATGTTAGGTCCTGACATTAATGTTCTGCAATTTGCATGGCCATTTCTGTTAAATAACTGTCGCAACCGGGATTGCGACGGGGACGGCGAATTTTGAAAAGAGAATTTTCATTTGTTTTTGAAAATTAATGGAGTCGCCACCAAGTTTATTAAAATTGGGAAAAACGTTGGAAAAACCCATTTATTTCGAAAGATGATCTTTGAAACCAGATTATGAGTTCGGGAGTCGGTTATCCATGGGAAGGGTATGAATTTAATCGTGCACGCACTTAAGACACCCGCCCCATCGCATCTTAATAATCTGCAAATTAATTAATAGCCTTCAAAATCCCTATTTAAATAAAGAAAAACTATGCAAAATATTTACAAATCAAATGAACAATTTATGAAAATTTAATTTTGGGCAGCGGGGATTGCGCGCTTCTGCGTATCACAGTGCGATAGGGAATTGAAGTCGCGTAGTTCTGTAGAAAATATTGTGGGTTGATAAATTTATTTATTAAGAAAAGAATTTGCAACAAGATACGCAAAATCCGTTATTGAGCGGAATCCAAGTTGACGTTAAACCAACGATGAATTCAAATAACAATGAAGGTAACGTCGATCTTTCAATCATCGTTATTGGTCGTTCTGCGGATTAAAAAGATCCTTATGAAGAAGCAATCCTTTTAGAAAGCGGAATCCATTCTCGCACGCGATTTAAGTTAGCGTTTGGCTCTTCGATAAACCCTTATGATCCAATAACAATAAAGATAACATTTGTTCTTTCAATTATCATCATTGATCATTGCACGATTAGAACAGATCTTGATACAAATCTATTTTGTGCTTGAGAATCTGAGTTAGCTAAATTTCTTCGATGAATCCTTATGATTCAAAAATAGTGAAGATAACATTCTTTATTCAATCATTTATTGTCGAGCATTCTTGTGACAAATATAAAAGATTTTTGAAAAAAAAAAAAATTAAAATAAAAATTAAAATAAAAATAAAATAGTAATAATAATTTGTAAACATGAACACAATATAATTTGAGCAAAACACATGGACATATGAAATAAATACACTAAAAGCAAAATTAAACACAAATACCTAATTGATTTGAGCAAAGTACATAAACATATGAAATAAAAAAAAATAAAACCAAATATAATTAAGAAAAAGGTCCTAAGTACTATTTTTTATTATTTTTATTTTATTATTTTTTTTGCTTTTTTTGTATTTTAAGATTTTTAACACAAAAATATCAAGTAGATATTTAAATCAATCTCTAATCCAAACAATTAATTTTACTTAAAAGAAAATAAACCCTTTTCCCTTTTTATTAAAAAGACTAAACCAACTTTTGAAGAGCAAAACCTGAAATTAAAAATTAAAAAAAACTCCAATTTAAACCAAAAATTCAAAAAAAACTTATCCTAACACCAACTCAAGCTAAATAAAATAAAAAAATAAAAAAAAATAAAAAAATAAAACTCTTTATTTATTTTGAAATTTCATTAGTTTAAATTTTATTTAATCTAATGAAATTTACCCCTAAAATTATTCTACCTATTCCCCACACACACTCACACACTCACACACTCACACGCACATGTACCCACTCGCACAAAGCTCCCCACTCACCCTCACGGTTCTCACATGCACACACTCACTAAAACACTCATCACACAACTCTCACACACACACTCACTAACACACACGGTTCCCTCCCTCACATTTCACTAACAGCACACACTAAAAACAAAGGGAAAGGCATCAAAAGTAACAAGAGAGAACTGAGAGGGGGTGGACCAAGAGAGAGAAAATGAGAGATTAAGAGAGAGGGGCGAGATCCAGGAGAGAGAGAGAGAGGGGCGCTCTAAGAAGCGACCGCGAAGGAGGAGGAGACCGCCGCGGCAGGGAGCCGTCCACGGCGGTGGGCTGGAAGATCGCAGCTGAAGGAAGAAAATGTCGCGGCCATGAGGGGCAGAACGTGGTGCGGCTGGGAAGTAGAAGAGGAGGAGCTCCGAGGCGGTGGCCGCGAAGAGGAAGCGCGCACGCCCTGATGACCATCGTGGAGGTCACGGCTGCAGCGGCGGAGGGTCACGACCGGTGTTGTGGAGGGTGGCCATGGATCACGAAGAGAGTGACGCGGGGGGGGACAAGGGAAGCGATCCTGGCCGGTCCGCCGCGGTGGGGGTGCGGTTCGGTGGTGGCGACGGTGAGAGATGAGGTACGATGGTTGCAATCTGCGAGAAGGAGGAAAAGGAAGCTTCACGGCGGTGGTGGCATCCTCGTGGTGGTGGTCTTGGTCCGATAATGGAGTGTTTGGGTGGTGATGATGGTGGCCTTGAGGTGGAGGAGAAGAGGAAGGAGAGGATAGGGTGATGGATGAGGAAGATGACGATGGTGGTGGTCTGAGGGGAGGCTGCGGCGGTGGCGGGAGAGGCCGCGGCCTCCTGGCCCTTTTTCTCCCTTTTTTTTACTTTTAGACTGACATTAACTAGAAGAAAATACCTCTGATGCTGCTCCTGATTGTGTTATTGCAGGGCTATTTTCTGGTTCTCTCTTATGTCTATTGGTTATGCTCCAATCCCCCCTTCCCCATTGTTGGTACTGGGTTCTTAAACCGAACACACTTGGTTTAATTAACAAATAAACCCATACTTCCTCGAAATGCAGGAGCACCCAAATGAATTTGTCCCCCCATGCCTCTGTTGCTGCCATCCTCGTGTGCTGCTGAAGTGGTTGGAAAGGCTGAAGCCTGTGCCATGCCGTTGTGTTGTTTTTTTTTTATATTATTATTATATTTTTTTTGTTTTTTTTTGTTTTTTTTTCTTTTGACAGCAAGGTAAAAAAACTTAAACTTGGGCTTGTAACCAAAAACATACCTGGACTGGGCTGGCGCTAATGGACTAAGACACAAAATACAATACATGGATTGGACTCCCTTTTTTTAATTTAATTTATTTTTTTGAATAAACGAACAAAAAACTTTTTTTTTTTTTTTTTTACATTGTTCTCGAAAGAAAACTATGGAACAACTATAAAGGAAATGTGCAAATTTTTGGACTTTTATTTAATGGGCCGGACAAAATCGGGTGTTCACAATAACTAACTACTCCCCTTTCCCTTTTAACCCATCACGAGCTATCTTGGGCAAAAGGAGATGTGGTACATGGTCATGAACGAGTAACATCTTTGGTACTTAGTTAATTACTGCATAACTTAAAAGGTCATCACCAAATTGTTGGCCAAGGTTGAAAACCACCGGTATGGTGCAAGAACCGATATCTTGATGGGACTTATGCCTGTCTTAATTAATTAGCATCTTCACACATTGGCTACAAATTTTTAGTGCGATTCGTACATCAAGGGCTGCTAGATTTTGGGGGTATCCTGTGTGCTGCAAACTAACTAATCCTATATTATTTATTCAAGTAACACAATTCACAAATTTTTGGTATTGTTTTGGGCATGTATGCACATCACTTTGTCAATAAATTTTTCATATTTATTCCCAAGTTGTACATGATTGGGTTTCCCCATTTTATTCCCTTCTAGACTTTTCTTCTATTTTGATCCTGTATTCCAAAAAAGGTTTTTCTAAACAGTGGTCTTTTGGTTGAAAATTCTAAAACGGTAAATTTTGCATTGGAAAGTGTGCATTTTAAGTTTTCGTAATGTGGGGTCTTGAAAAGTTTATTAAGTTATCTTTTTTGGATCTTTAGCCAATTCCCTGAAAAAACCTTCCAAAAATACACTAGGTGTGATATGACCAATGTTGATCGTGTAGAGCTTATACAAGGCAAGTTGGCTGAAGTATTGATAATAGTGACTTACTACTGCAAACCAAGTAGTGGCTCTTGAACATACAATAAGTAAGGGGAACCGTTGATATTGGGGAGAAAAAAATAAAGTGAAGGGTGTAGATTGAATATCAATAAGGTCCGTGTAAGTATAATATTCCGATTTTCAAGTAGAATACACGACACTAATGGTGGTGTTAATTATGCTAGTTTTAGGTTATTGAGGTCGCTGAATGCTAGAGAGTGCGTTCTTTCAATGGATTTAATGCTTAGTAACATAAAGGTGAGGTGCTTCCTTGTCAAGTGTATGGTACTTTGATATATAGGGTTGTGGCCAAGGTGAATACTGTGAATGGTTATAGGATAGGGTGAACAAAAGGCTATGAAATTTCTTAGATGTACAACGCAATTATTGTTTATGTAATTAGAATGATATGCTCCACGTGCTATAAATTATTCATTCTGAAGATATCTCTGCCCCTGTTTGTAATTTAACCGAGTGCGGCGTTGGGTCCATGCATTTGGTTTTTGGTTGGTGATCACAAATTGTGACGAGTTACTTTGGTGGTTGAAATTAAACTCTCTTTTGGGTGAGATAGGTTAGGAGTGGTTGAATAGATTGTTGGTTTTTAAAGAATGGTTTATTACACGAATTCTTGTTTGATGGCCAATGACAATGAAGGGTGAAGTGTGTGTGTGTGTGTGTATATATATATATATATATATATATATATATATATATATATATATATGCAGGACATGTATTTGATTGAGCGTTACACCTGATAAGATAGATATTACCCTTTTATTCTTTTTTTATGTAAGAGTCGTTTATTTTGGTTTGATAAAATTATTGGCTGATCAAGTTAGGTCAAATCCAATATTGGTCCAACCCCTTGTAACAGCTGCCAAATCAGTGGATCTAACAGTTGAAGTTGAGTAAATAGAAAGAGCAAGAAGCCAATCAAGTTTGTTGCTTAAATGACACTTCCCCTGATTACCAGTGTCCTAGGTCACGGAGTCAATTTCTTGACAACAAAATCTGTCTATTATTCATTCTTATCTCTTTAGGGGTCTCCTAGCTTTCTGAAAATGAAAAATATAAGCCAAAAAGGGGAATGCGAAAGATTTCTAGTGTGTTCATACTTGATTATTCCTTCATCTAATATGACGCAAGATCCGTGAGCAGGTTGAGTACCTGATTAAGCAAATTCAAAAGGGGTGGAAGAGGTGGGTCCCGTCACAAATTTTTTTTGAAAAAAGAACCCTTTCCTATTCTTATTTGAGATTAATTGTTATTTACTAATATTATAAAATCAACCAAGTAAAACTTCACATATCAGTATAATTTTAGTAATCGGGTCACTTCTTAATTTTTCTCACCAATTAACTGACGTGTCATATTTTAATTGGTTGATAATATAAAATGGGTGTATATTATCAGTTCATATCAATTAATCTATTCTTATTTTATCATTAGCTTCTTCTAATTGAAAAGATAATTAAATTTCTTTATTTATATTATTTATCATAATTTTATTTGATAAAATAATTTGGTCTATCTAAAATAAAAGTATTTACTTGTTTATAATCAAAATTTTATCTTATACCAAAGTAGTGTTGGTTTGAATGGAAAGGACTTGAATCTCTTAAACATGAGATCTTAAGTTTGATTATGGAATTCATGTGTATAGAAAAAATATTATTAAACTCAAAAAAAATATCTTGCTAAGTTTATGTCAAATAATGTGTGTGTATATATATTAAGTTATTTTCCATCATAACATTATTTAAAGTACTTTTTTTTATCAAGGTTAGCATAATTGGTTCTATTTTAGAACACACTAAAATGATTTCTCAAGTTTTCAAGCAGTTCTAACGATCAAACATCCACACTATAATTAAATAATGGACATACTCTCTATGTAAGGTCAAGAAACAGATTTGGTTCGTCCGATGAAATTGATTAGTCCAATTTTATTCTAAAAAAAAATATTGATGTATATAAATGAAATATTCATATGACATTTGGGAGGAAACCTGTACGCGTACTCAAATCTTTCTTCTGTAAGTATCTATAAACATACCATTAAAAAAGTACCTATAAACCTAATCACATCGTGTTATCTACTGTGCGAGAGCCACATAATCTGCTGACAATTGCTTCCACAAAAAAAATGCCGACAATTGCACACGTAAGTCGATTAAGTTGACAAATTCACCAATACATTACATTTATTGAAATCTTCAATAACAAGCACCATCAGAAGGAGAAAATCCACTTAACCTCGACATACATGCATGTAACTAAATCAAAAGAAACACAAATCTAAAGATGAAGGGAAAGATCTAATTCAACTTCATTCTTCTCTTTTGCATTATTTGCACCCACTAGAACAGAGCCAGGCTTTGATGGACCCTCAGAGAGAATTGCATGTCCATCTTCAAGCTTAGCATCCTCAGCATTTCCAACTTTTGTTCCCTTTGCAGAACGATGCAACTCTTTGTTGATATCAACCCCACAAAGGAAATCTTGGGTTTTAGGTTGAGAAAAATCATTCACATAATAACCTGGAAAAAGAACATCTGCATATGATATGAAACATTATAATTAATATTAGTATCATGATGGTCAAGGCCACTAGAATTACCGAATGGACCCATATACATTGGATGCCCCATAGGTAGAGCATAAGGCATAGTTCCATTTGATGGAACCGACGCTATCAAGGATGCATTGGCATATTGGGTGTGGTAATCATAATAGTTTCCTGCAGAAAACATGTTCGATTCATTTGAATTAGAATAAGGGTAAATTTCACTTAACCTCTTATGAAATTTAATGAAATTTATCTTGAATCCTATATATTTGTCGAATGACATTGATCTCTTCTGAACGTATTGTTCAATATGTAACAGAAGGGGAGGCAGTGCAATAATTTTATAAGCTTATAGAAAAAGTTATTAATAATTTCACAACCTTAGAGATCATATTAAGTCTTACAAAAAAAGAAAGGAGTCAATTGAATTTCACTAAATTTCAGAAAAGGTCAATATAATTTACCGTTAGAATAATTGTAGAATAATTGTGAACTTATAAGAGGGGATCACTTTGCAATAAAAAAAAAAACATTTAAGGGTTGTTTTCGGTACCATCAATTAAAGTTATTGACTGGCCATTTCCACGTCCGAGGTTAGGGTTGGTGACAGTTATTGACCTAGAGGAAGGAACTAGATGACGTTGATTGACCGATGTGGGGTCTACATGAATATTAGAGGAACCCATATAAATTGGATCAGCCACAGGCAAAGCAGAGAGCATAGTTCCAATAGGTTGAATTGATGCAGTCAATGATGCATTGTTGTTTCCTGCAATATTTAACATGTGCAATTCATTTAAATTAGAGCAACCAGCTAGGTAAACTAATAAGACACTATTTATTTTACCTTTTGATATGTAAAGGCTGTTTATGGTACTTTCTGATAAAGTTCTAGGGGCATTCCCATCTTGGGGATTAGATCCAATAACATTCATTGAAATGTTAGATGGAACCATATGATTTTGATCGATTGACAGCTTAACCTCACCTTGATGTACCTTTTGATGTCTCCCGCGAGCTTGATAATGTTTGAATACCTGTCCACATGAAGAACACTTATAGCCCTTTCCGTTCTTCTTTCCCTTGCCAAAAGCTAGGAAAGAATTCTTCATAGCAGCAAAAATCAAACTTTCAATAAAATGGACAGTCTTCAAGTGATGAAGAATACTCATAGCAGACTATATATATATATATATATATATATAAGGAAAGATATGAAAATATGTTGTCAATGTAATCGAATGAGTTTGACAGAAGTTAATGAAGTATCAGAAAAGCTGCATAAAAGACGCCTCGTATTTAATTAGATTGACCTTTTATTTTTTGTTGTACGTGAAAGACTTGAATCCTTATTTTTAAAATTAATTAAAAAACATACCACTAAAGTATCATTTATTATAATGAAATTCATATTTTAAAATTTTAAAAAGTAGTACGAAAAACGCTTCATACTTAGGTTGACTCGAAAGCTTATTTTCAGTGGAATACTTAAATATGTCATTCAATACGTATATAATGCACAAAGACTTCAAAAGCATAATCCTATCATAATGAATTTTTGTTGTTTTTACTTTAAGAAGTTCATGAAGTTAAAAGCAAGCTTTGACTTAGCAATTAGGGTATGGTTAGATTTATGGAGAATGGTGGATTGGGATGGAAGCCAGCTCAATTGTTTGAATTTGATAAACTTAGGTGGAGTGAAAAGGAAATTGATAAAATCCATTTAATCCATTCATAACATTGTTTTCTATTAATTTGAGAGGGAATGAAATGAAACTAAACTAAAATTACAACTTTATCCTTCTAGCTACATATTACTAATATAATATTCTACTAAATGTCTTATAGGAATAAGAAATTTATAATTGTAACAATAGTTCAATTTCATTTAATTAACATGTCTAAATAAAGGAGCGAAATATTTCTCCATTCTATCATTAAGATATTCAAACAATGCAATAGAATATTATATCACTCTACCCCACTCCCTTCCACTCTATTTTATTTCTTCACTTCATTCCACTTCCCATCCATATTCCTAAGGTCTCTTTTCAATGTTAGGGGTTTGAACTTGTTAGAAATAACTTCAACATATATCTTTCCCTAGTATTTGCCATCTCCAATAAAAGGTATCATAGAAGTCAATATCAAATCAATGCTTGTATAACTCGTGGATACTTGAAAAGCACATTCATTCAAATTATAATAGATCATTATTATTTGCTGCCTTTTAAGTAGTGGTTGAAGAGAAAAACAGTCTTAAACTTATTGGGAAATCTTTGAATGTCGGAGGTTTGAGCCTGCAAGAAATAAGCAGTTGTTGGTAAATGACAACCTCAATATCCTAGATGGGAATTAAACGCTCGCCCAAGAGAATATTAAAATACCTTGCAAGACTAAAAGTACATTTTTTTTTCTGTTATATGAGATAACAAAGCAACACATCATATCATTTGACTGCCAATCACTTTGTATTAAGTAGGTGATTTTCTGTTGATGGTTTAAATTCAATTTCCAACTACGTACATATAAAAAATTTCCATTCAATGCTATAGAGTTTAGTTTTGATAATATTAAACTTTTTATATAGTTATTCAATCACATTTTTGTGACATCAAGAAAATATGGTTGATTCTCATCTTATTACTTTAAAAGTCATACATAAAAGAATTTGATTGAATACTATATATGTTTCGATTAGGATGACCATTTAATCGCAAATGTTGTTTGTAGTCACACACATACCAAAAGAGATAAATAGATACAGTAAATAATTGTGAAGAAAATTACGATAACTGTGAAGAATTATTATCATATATGCCTACATATATAACATTACTGTTATATAACCAAAAGAAAAAAGGGTTGAGCACGTTACTCCCGTTCCCAAAATCTATGGACTAAATTTTTATTAGCACTTGAAATTGTAAATGTCGACTAGAATAATTTTTTTAGAAGATATTATTTTAATTTCTAATATCATAATCTGTCAATTAAACTAATCTTTATGTTAACATATTGAAAACTAATTTAATTATGAGTTTAGTTTTTATGCATTGATAATTTTTTACGCTATATAATCAATCAAATAATCTCATTTACATAATCTTTCGAATAATAAGTGTGAAATTTAACCATTTCAGCTGATATAGTAATATATAATTGGATGACAGTATAAATTTTTTTATACGATCAATACATACAAATTAACTCTCTTTTAAATATTCAAAATTATTTTCATACACGCTACATATCCTCTTAATTCATCTTCTTCTAAATATTAAGTGAAATAGTATTTTATTATTTTTTAAGAATTGCATGTACTTTTTTAACTTTATTTAATACATAAAAAGACATATAGGATCAAGTTACACCAGTGTAACTTCAAGCAAAGTTACATAACTTATAGTTTTTAATAAAATAATTTTTTTTATCAATCCAACTGTTGAATTACAATTACCATCATAAAGATAATTTGTGTCAAATTTTATAAAAATTGAAAATCAATAGCAATGCAATCATGTAGCTTTTATCCTTATTCATTTTAAGTATATGTATTATGTTAATTTTAATATAGATAAAATATATGCCAAATAATTTTAGATTAATTTAAAATTTTATAGCCTTGATCTATATGATGTAAACTTGTAATCTAATGGTAGGTTTTATAAAAATTTATACCAATAAAAAGTTATTCAATGATGTAATATTTTCTTCAAATTACACTAATTTAACTTGATCCTAACTCCCATATATATATATATATATATCTCATTTTAGGCACTAATTCAAGAACTTTACTCCAAATTTTTATTTTATTGTATTTTATTTGTTTTGGTCCGAGCTTTCCTCCCAAACCTTGGGTTGGAATTGCCCAATATAAAAGAGATAGAAGCTATGAAAGTCCAAATGTATGTTGCCCATTAAAAGCCCACAAAAGAAGCCCATTGAAGTTCATAACTTTACTTTCCTTCGTCAACAGAGAGAGAGAGAGAGAGAGAGAAAGGAAAAGGGATAATCCGAATCCGAAATGGGTGCGATCACAAGCGCGGTGGTAGCAGTGGTGGCAGTGCTTCTTGGATGGGTCACAATTGAGATCGCGTGCAAACCCTGCCTTGAAAAGGGTCGCGACGCCATAGACCGCAACCTCAACCCTGATTACGATCCCGACGATGACAACAACAACAACAATGCCATTCGCGCTCCCCTTAACCCCTCAGCCGCCGCCGACGAATCCTCCTCCTCCGATGCCACCGTCGCCATCGATCCTTCCTCCGCCGTCAAAGCCGTTTGAACTGTCACACTCATGACGACCCTTCTGCTTGGTATTCACTTAAGTTCAGTGTTTTTTTTTTTTCAGAGCAGGAAATGAAAAAGATCAAAAAAGTTTTGTCGTGTTGTGTGTGTGTATGTGTTAGTATGGTTGACGGATATGGCTCTGAGGCTTGATTAAATAGCAAATGTGGGATCGTTAATATAATTACTGGATTAATTGTATCAATGTTACTTTTTGATAGAATTGTATCAATGTTACTGAGTAGTAATTTAAGTGTAGAGACATTGTCTATTATTATTAAACAGAGATGAAAAATAGAGTAAATCATTACAGCAAATGGAAAAAAAAAAAATGAGGGTTTGACAATATTTGTGTATGTTTGTTTGTTTGCTAATATATGTAGCTTCCTCAATTCATAATCCTGATTTGAGAAAATGGAAGTTAAATTTCGTGATTGTTATGATGGGAAGTGGATGAGTTGCCCTCTTAATATTTTACCGCTATTATTATTATTATTTTGACGCGGGTAATGTTTCCATGATCATTGTAATGGATCACTAACTGCATAGAATTCTTTGAATAGGGGGTTCGGTCAACCGGTATTTAATTGATGGTCGCCAGTAGAAGATATTTTAAGTAGCAATCTATCCATAAATAACATACTGCCATGGGTGGGAACAGGCGATGCCATGCCCTAAATAGGCCAAACCTGTAACAAGAATAGAATACTAGGCCTGAACCTAGCTTTTTACTTGTTATAGACTTTATTTTCGGCCTGGCGTGACATGCTTGAGAGGCTTAGCTTGAAGCCTGTTTATAAAACTTGTTTCTAAAATTTATTCAAACAAATTAAAAAATTTGCTACAAATAGGCTTAGGCCTTAAGGCCTAGGCCTTCATGTAGACCTAAATAGGCTCAGGTAAATATTACATAACTAAATAAAATATAATCTTCAAATAAATCTGGCAAACCAATAAAAAATCAAATCTTTAAAATAATCTCCTCATCTTCTTCAAACTCAAGTACCTTGAAAATAAAAAATTATTTATAGTTGGATTGTGTCATAAATTAACTACTACTATAAAAGATAACATTGTAATATATAATATTCATACCATTTGCTTCTTCTTAAGATGATACTTGTTGCGTAGCTAGTCTACACCACAAATGAGGGCTATAATTTGGGATGGGAATAGGCCAGGCGGCCTGCCAGGGGCCTGCGGCCTAGCCTTTTATTATTTAAGTCAGATTCAGGCTTGTCAAAAAGCCTATTTAGTTAAAGAGGCTAGGCTTGGACTGTTTAGAAAGCCTGGTAGGCTTGGTAGGCCAGCCTGTTTGTGTGTGTGTGTGTGTGTATATATATATATATATAGGGTGTAGAGGATTTGAGCCCAGGTCCTCAGTATTTTACAATGAGTATAAACCACTACACTAGCGTGTTTGTTTGGTAATATACAACCTACCTAATATATTTATATATGTTTTCAAAACTAAAATAATTAAATAATTTTAAAATCAGAAATCAAAACACATTTCACTTTAGATCTGATTTACACAAATCACAATTGCAAATTTAGAAACCCCTCGGCCTTCTCCTTCCATAGTTGCACTTGCATTACACATCTGCACAGCCAGAGACTCATGCACGCTCACCCTTCGGCCTTCTCCATTCATCATGCACCTAACCTATGACCGCCACTGCCGGCAAATCGTGCAGCCACCATCGTTGCCATGCAGCTACACCTCGACATGCAGATTGCGCACCCACCGTTGTCCGTCGCGTAGCCACTGTTGTCCATAGCGCAACCACCACCACCGCCCCCTTGTCCAGATCGCGCAGCCACCCATCTCCTTCAGTGAGCTAAATGAAACTTTCTCTAAGTATTCTCTAAGCCCACAAGCTTTGTTTGTCTTGATATGGGATGTCATTCTCTTAACTCAATTTTTTTATTAGTAAAAACAAAGAAAACTTGGGAGACCCATCATTCTATTCCCTATCTACGACACTAGACTCGCGACTTCAACCAAATGCTCGGGTCTATATTGGTGGTGTCACAACGTGCCCGGAGGGTACCACGACGGGATTGACGATCGATTTTTAAATAAAACAGGGAGTCGCCACCAATTTTCATTACGGTTAAAATTGGAAAACCTTTTGATTTGCAAACTGGTCTTTTAAAAGAGATTTGTAGTTCGGGAGTCTAATTATGATTAGGGAAAGGTGAAAACTTAATCCCACTACACCCCTAATACATCCGTATAAATACATAAATACGGTTACCCTAGAGCTTATTATGCAAATTGATTACAATTTTATAATATTTATTTTCCCCAAAACATATGACAATTGCACATTTACAAAGAAAATAAAGCTAAAATTAAAACAAGAAATAAAGAACAAATTTTATGAAAAAGGATTTTGGCTTGATAGTTGTCGGCTATGCTTACGTATCCTCTGGTGCAATGAGGAACTCAAAGCCACGTAGTTCTGTAGAAAATAAGTGTGTATTGAATTGATTTATTAAAGAAACTAATTTTTTCAAAAAAAAAAATAAATTAAAACCCATTTTTGCACAGGATTTAGGATAGTATAAACTATACAATAAACCCTTACATTTTTATGAAACTTGAGGATGGCAAGCCATACATCAATATCACAAGTTGTTGCGTGGATTTTAAAAAAACAAAAAAAAAGTGCGTTGTTGATTTTAATTTAAAAGAGAATAAAAACATGTGATAATTAATTTTAATTTTGAAAAAAAAAATTGATCGATTAAATTGTTCATAAGGAAACCTGGAAAAGCTCCTTATTATTAAGTGAAAAGAAAATATATTTTACAAACTCCAATTGGAAGTTGGCAAAATTGAACGATAAACACAAACACACAAATGATTTAAACAAAATACATAAAAGTAAAGTAATCAAACTAAATGAAAACAAGGATCTTAATTACTACTTTTTTTTAACCTTTAAAAAAACTTTATCACACAAGAAGGAACAGCCCAAAAAAGATTTTTATCAGATAGTTATTTTGTAAACAAAAATAGTTACAAAAAAAAAAGTTTTAATTCTAAGCCCAACTAGCCTATAGACCCAATACGAACTAACCCCAACAAAAATAAAAAAGAACTTAAAAAAAAACAAAAAAAAAATTTACATCTCTCTCTCTCCCTACTCTCACGCGGTCACACACACAATCACTCACACACACACACTTACACCACAGAGAAAGGGTCACATACACTGTGTACCCCTCTGCCCTTTTTACACACACAAGAAAACAGAGAGAGAGAGAGGGACACGAAGAAGAGAGAGACCGAATAAGAGACCAAGAGAAAGAGAGAGAGTGAGGGATCGAGAATGAGGCGGATGGAGTATCAGGAGGGCAGTGGCATCGCGGCGGTGGCTGGGAGATTCGCACTTGGGGGGTGGCGGCTGGAAGGAGATGACTGGCGGAGGGAGTCCGCGACATGCAACAGCAGGGGAAAGAAGCTTCTCACGACGGCGCATGGGTGAAGAAAGGGGTGGATCTTCGCAGTACCGTGGAGAGAGGAAGGTTGCGGCTGTTCACGAGGAGTGGATGCGGAGCTTCACGGAGCGGCCATAGGTCACGATCTAGCCGCAGATCGGGGTGCGAAGGGGGAAGTCCATCACGGAGTGGACCGCCACGGAAAAGGGGAGCTGGGCAGTGACGCGATCTGTGATCGCCGCTGCGCGTGGAGACCGGGATCTGCATCTTCAAGGAGGAGGCGTGAGGGAGGGGACCATCGGGACTGAGGACCGGCGGAAGAGAGGTTCCGCCGAGCAAGGAGCAGCTCCACTGCAGCTTGCATGTGGCGGTGGTGATCTTGCTTGATGGAGGAGGGTGTGCGGCGGCGACAAAAGGGGAAGGTTGGAGGAGGAGCGGTGGCTCACGATGGCTGTCGTGGTGGTTCGCGAAGGCGGAGCCGGCGGTGAGGGTAGAGGTCTGAGGATGGCTTTGTGAGGATGATGATGATGTGAGGTGCACGGGAGGCCGTGGCGGTGACGTGGAGAAGGCCGCGGCCTCCTCTTTTCCTTTTTTCCTGTTTTCCTTTTTCGGTTAATTTCTGATGTTGATGATTGTTGTTGCTGCTAGATTTTACCTTATTTCTGGGCTATTGTGCTGGAATTGTTGTTGATTTCTTTGCAGGTTTTCCTTGATTTGATCTTGTTTGCTGAATGGTGTATCTGAATGTGTTTTTTTTTTTTTTTGAATTTTTTTGGTTTCGATTTCCTTGCTGATGAGTGTAATTGGTGCTTTTGGAAAATTTTCTTGATTCCCCTTTTTCCCGGTTGTTGATGGATGATTATATCATGCTCCCCCCGGTCAAATGAAATCATTGATGACTTAATTTTTACCGTTAGCTGGCAGGGATCTCCAGCTCATCACCGAAGCCAAATTCATCCCTTTGCAAAAAACCGATCAGAAACATCATCATTTGCCTCGGTTATTGGCTTCCTTTTTCTTTTTTTTTTTCCTTTTGCATGAGTCACGGGAAGAAATGGGATCCGAAGAAAGAATTGGGCCAACACACTATTCATCATTTTTTAATCTAAAGATATTAAAATGGGCTATTAAAATGTGGGCTAAAAAAACAAAATGGAATGGGCTACAATAAAAAGAAAATAGGCTGGATTTTTTTTTATAAAAAAAGAATATGAAAATAAATAAAAGTTTGGACAAAATATGGTGTTCACAGGTGGCTTATCCACTTACTAGTCTTGCCTCACCAACTTGACTTTGTAGTTCTTATTGTTAATTATCACGTTTCCACGTACGAGTGAGGTGCATCAAAGCTTGATTGAGTCGCTTCGTACATATTTATGGTCATCGTTGGACCACAAGCATCAACAAATTAAAGTTTTCAACCTACGAAAAAAATAGGTACGTGGAGGGGAAAAGCCCTTTGACTGATTATGAAGTTGTCAAAACATGCATTAGTAAAATACTTGTTGGTCCTTTTTTTATTTTTAAAATAACATACTTATTTAATCTACTATATGACAGGTTTATTCAGTGGCTTCTCCATTTGATAGTGATGAGACAATGTCATCTGGTACGCATCCCCTTGGCCTTATTGAAAGCAGTGGACGAGAAGTCACACCAATGACACCAATAGATTTAAGCCAACCTCAAGAAGATGATGCAAATTGTGTCATTAAGAAAAAGTGGCAAAAGACATCAATTATTTGGAATGATTTCAAAGAGATTGAAGTTTTTAAAGGAGTGGCAAAAGCTTTCTGCAATCACTATTAGAGATGATTTGCTTACTCAAGAGAGGGGGCTAGCACTAGCCATGTGAAAAGAAATACAAAAAATTTCTTACAAAGGAGGCTATACATGGCCTCGCAAAAGAAGCAACCCCCCATTTCATTTCCACCTTCCAGCTTGGATCTCAATCCTTTTCTAACACCTGGAGTTTGGTATACAAATGAAAAGATGAGAGAAATACTTGCTAGTTCAATCATGGTGCATGAATAACCTTTTAGCATTGTTAAGGATCAAATGTTGATGTGGGGCTTCCAATATGCAAATCCTGAGTTCAAGAAAGTTACTCGCAAAATAATTAGGAATGATTATTTGGTAATCTACGAGGCCTTCAACAATTTGAAGGCCTTGTTGAAAGGTGTGAGCAAAATAACTTTAGACATGTGAAAATCTAGTCACCAAGTAGCTGAATATATGGTTTTAACCGGTCATTTCATTGATGCGAAGTAGAATCTTCAGAAGAAGGTCTTAAGCTTTACGAAAGTGCCTGCACCTAGACGGGGAATTGATGTAGCCGATGCCAATTTCAAGTGCCTTAAAGCTTAAGGCATTGAGAACAAAGTGTTTTTTGTATCTGTTGATAATGCTTCATGCAATGACTCATGCCTGAGAACTCTCAAGGATAATTTATCACTAAGTAACAGATTAGTGCTTGATGGTAAATTGTTTCGTATCAGATGCTGTGCACATATTCTGAACTTGTTGGTGCAAGATGGCCTTGGAAGAATTAAGGATATTATTCATAATATTTCCGAGAGTGTGAAGCATATAAATTATAATTATTCAAGGTTGAAGGCATTTTGTGATGTAGTGGAGCAGAAGCACCTGAAAGAAAGAAAGCTCGTTATTGATTGTTCAACAAGGCGGAATTCTTCCTACAAGATGCTATCTATTACCTTTAATTTTAAGATAGTATTTGAAGCTTATAAGGAAAGAGAGCCACATTATTCCTATGAGCCATCACAAGATGACTGGAGGAAGGTTGAGAAAGTCTGCTACGTCTTGAGGGTATTCAATTTGGCTACTAATGTCATCTCAGGTAGTGATTATCCAACTGCAAATTTATATCTGCCTGAAGTTTGGAGGGTGAAAAAAGTTATTGACAAAGCGGCAACAGATGAAGACCACTTCATGAGAGATATGGCAGTCTCAATGAAAGCTAAGTTTGACAAATATTGGGGAGAGTGCAATCTGCTAATGTCCATTGCTCTTGTTTTGGACCCGGGTTCAAATTTCATGTTATTGAATATTGTTTTCTCTTGATATATCAACCTGATTATGTGGCCAGAGAGAACATAGATATGGTTATGACTTTATTGAATATGTTATATGACATTAAATTGTGGGAGGAAGAGGGAATTGCTAGTGGTAGTGGTGAAGTTGATGATGGTGGCATTGACAATATCAATCCTTCCAATGAGATTAATTCCCAACAAGAAATCACTAGAGCTGATGAATCTATGAGTTTTGTTCATGACAAGCAAGCAATTCCTCCAGTGAAATTTGAGTTGGAGGTTTATCTTAAAGAGAATTTTGATATTCTTGACAAAAGAACTAACTCTTTCAGTGCTTTGGAATCATGGAAAAGTAACAGCTTGAAATATAAGATTTTGTCATAGATGGCCACTGACATTCTAGCCATCCCAATCTCAACAGTTGCTTCTGAATCAACATTTAGTGCTGGAGGAAGAGTAATTGATGAGTTTCGTTCAAGATTGAATGAAGCATATATTACAGCCCTCATTTGTGGCGGGGATTAGCTACGCAAGAAGACTGTAACAGATGCTTCATTCGATCTTGAACAAAACTCATCAATTACTCTTTCTCCAACACTAAATGTTGATTTAGATGCAACCGTTGAGATTGGGATAGCTAGAATGTCAGCCGCCATCTGTGATAAAATCTTATATTTCAAGTTGTTGCTTTTCCACCATTCCAAAGCACTGCAAGAGTTAGTGCTTTTGTCAGGAATATGAACATTCTCCTCAAGATAAACCTCCAGCTCAGATTTTAATAGGGCAATTGCCTGCTTGTCCCAGACAGAACTCATAAATTCATCAGCTCTAGTGATTTCTTGTTGAAAATTAATCTCATTGGAAGGGTTGATATTGTCAATGCCACCATCATCAACTTAACCACTACCACTAGCAATTCCCTCTTCCTCCCACAATTCAGCATACTCATCGTACAACATATTCAATGAAATCATAACCATATCCACATTCTCTATAGCCACATAATCAGGTTGATATATCAAAGGAAAACAATATTCAATAACATGAAATTTGAACCTGGGTCCAAAACAAAAGCAATGGATATTAGCATATTGCACTCCCCCTAATATTTGTCAAACTTAACTTTCATTGAGGCTGCCATATCTCTCATGAAGTAGTCTTCATTTGTTTTAACTTTGTCAATCACTTATTTCACCTTCCAAACTTCAGGCAGATATAAATTTGCAGTTGGATAATCACTATCTGAGATGACATTAGTAGCCAGATTGAATACCATCAAGACTTGGCAGACTTTCTCAATCTTCCTCCAGCCTTCTTGTGATGGCTCATAGGAATAATGTGGCTCTCTTTCCTTATAAACTTCAAATACCATCTTAAAATTAAAGGCAATAGATAGCATCTTGTAGGTAAAATTCCACCTTGTTGGACAATCAATGATGAGCTTTCTTTCTTTCAAGTGCTTCTGCTCCACTACATCACAAAATGCCTTCAACCTTGAATCATTATAATTAATATACTTGACACTCTCATGAATATTATGAATAATATCCTTAATTCTTCCAAGGCTATCTTGCACCAAGAAATTCAGAATATGTGCACAACATCTGACATGAAACAACTCACCATCAAGCACTAATCTGTTACTTAATGATAAGTTGTCCTTGAGAGTCCTTAGACACAAGTCATTGTATGAAGCATTATCAATAGACACAGAAAACACTTTGTTCTCAATGCCTTGAGCTTTAAAGCAGTTGAAAATGGCATTGGCTACATCAATTTCCCATCTAGGTGCAGGCACTTTCACAAAGCTTAAGACCCTTTTCTAAAGATTCCATCTCGCATCAATGAAATGATCGGTTTTAACCATATATTCAGCTACTTGGTGACTAGATTTCCACATATTTGTAGTCAAGCTTATTTTGCTCACACATTTCAACAATGCCTTCAAGCTTATCTTCTCTGCCTCATAGATTGCAAACAATCATTCCTAATTATTTTGCGAGTAACTTCCTTGAACTTAGGATTCGCATATTGGAAGCCCCATATCAACATTTGATCCTCAACAATGCTAAAAGGGTATTTATGCACCATGATTGAACTAGCAAATATTTCTCTCATCTTTTCATTTGCATACCTAACTCTAGGTGTTAGAAAAGGATTAAGATCCAAGCTAGAAGATGGAAATGGAATGGGGGGCTGCTTGTCTTTCGAGGCCATGTATAGCCTCCTTTGTAAGCAATTTTTTGTATATCTTTTCAAATGGCTAGTGCTAGCCCCCTTCCTTGAGTAAATAAATTGTCCCTAACAGTGATTGCAAATAGTTTTTGTCATTCCTTTAGAAACTTCAATCTCTTTGAAATCATTCCAGACAATTGATGTATTTTGCACCTTTTTCTTAATGACACAATCTACATAATCTTCTTGAGATTGGCTTGAATCTGTTGGTGTCATTAGTGTGACTCATTGTCCACTGCATTCAATAAGGCTAGGGGGATGCATACCAGATGACATTATCTCATCACTATTAAATGGAGAAGACATTGAATAAACCTGTCATATAGTAGATTAAACAAGTATTTTATTTTTTTCCAAAAAAAAAAACTAGACTAAACAAGAATGTTACTCATGCATATTTTGACAGCTTCATAATCAATCAAAGAGCTTTCCCCTCTATGTGCGAATTTCTGTCGTCGGTTGAAAACTTTAATTTGTTGATGCTCGTGGTCCAACGGTGACCAGAAATATGTGCGAAGCTACTCAATCAAGCTTTGATGCACCTTACTCGTAAGTGGAAATGTGATAATTAACAATAACTTGAGCATTTGGTTGAAGTCATGAGTCTAGTGTCATGGATGGGGGATAGAATGATGGGTTTCTCAAGTTTTCTTTGTTTTTACTAATTAAAAAATTAAGCTGAGAGAATGACATCCCAGATCAAGACAAACAAAGCTTGTGGGCTTAGAGAAAGTTTCATTTACCTTACCAAAGGAGACTAATGGCAGCGCGATTTGAACAAGGGGGCAACAGTGGTGTGCCTATGCAATTTGGACAAAAGGACGGCGATGGTGGCTGCGCTATCTGCACGGCCAGGGTGTGGCTGCACGGCGACGGTGGTGGCTGCGGGTTAAGTGCATGATGGAGGGAGAAGGCCGAAGGGCGAGTGTACGTGAGTCTCTGGCTGTGAGGATGTGTGATGGAAGCACAGCTATGGAAGGAGAAGGCCAAAGGGTTTCTAAATTTGCACTTGTGATTTGTGTGAATTAGATCTAAAATGAAATGTGTTTTGATTTCGGATTTTAAAATTATTTAATTATTTTAGTTTTGAAAACTAATATAAAGATATTAGGTAGGTTGTATATTACTAAAAAAAAATACGTTAGTGTAGTGCTTTATACTTTTTGTAAAATGTTGAGGACCTAAGTTCAAATCCTCCATACCCCTATATATATATATATATATATATATATATATACACACACAAACAAGCCGGCCTACCAAGCCTAACAGGCTTTCTAAACAGCCCAGGCCTGGTCTCTTTAACTAAGTAAGCTTTTTGACAAGTCTAAACCTAGTTTAAATAATAAAAAGGTCAAGCAAGGCTGGCCGATTCCCATCCCTACATATTGGGTAGGCCAACGCACTTTTTTCCCCCTCCTTATGGGTAATTAATTAGTCCGAAGAAATTTGCATAAAACTAAATTGAATTATAGAAAATAAGGTTTAGAGTGCTGTAGCTGTATATGAAATTTTATGTGCAACTGCGATCATTTAGTGCCTATTTGGGGAGGAAATTTTGTATTGGCACTGAATTTTTTTGGGGCACAATTGTAACTGTCTAGTGCAAGTTTGTTAAATTTTTCTTTCTAATTATTTGTTATTCAGCATTGCTACATGTAACAATAAACTTTTCGTGGAAAGAGTGCGAATAGATGAATTCGTACCTGCAATTTCGTGCCACTAAGCATGAAAATGAACGTAACAGCCTCACAGGACACCATTCAGCGGAAGCACAGCCCGTGAGCTCCGATGCGATGCAGTCATGCAAAAACTATTGAATTGGACTTCCAACTTACGATGCGTTTTGCACAAGTCAAAACAGCTTCAATGGATTTGCGTATGCCAATTAAAGTAGGAAAATATAGTGGAGTAAAGAGACCATAAACTGCCAGCCAGAAAATGTAAATGTAGACCTCGATAAATTCTACGTATAACATGATCTCAATGAATGAATTTATAATATTTACATCTTTTTAACTTTAAATTATATCTTAAATGATTGATATATTATCAAATAAAAAATTCACTATAAACCTGATATTACACTATTACTACTCTAAATGGCCTTCGTTGATACAAATATACTCCAACGTAGGAGCCACCGACACCGCTAGATATTTAGTTTGCAAGATTCCTTGCAGTACCGTAATATGCCCTCAGATCAAATTGGAATGATGGAAATCCTTCGTTTCTTCTTTTCTACGGATTAAAGCAGTGCAAACCCTAAACGCGACGCTTAATGCCATTAGTTAACCGCATTCAACAAGGAATTGAGCAAAGCAAAATGTTGGAAAATGTTCGAAACTAAATGTTCTCTAGACAAACATGCAGAAGTGTAAAGAGGCGTCCTACCTCGTTAGACTGCCAACTCTTTTGAATTCCTCGATCAGTTTGGAGAACAATTTTGAGTTTCCCAGAAAATTTTAGAAAACAAAAATTTCAAGGGAAATGTTCTGATTTACAATAAAGTACAGTTGTCGATGAATGATGGGGAAAAGAAGGAAGGGATAGGGGGAAGGGGAGTCCATTGTTACTGACTTACTGTACACATGACATGAGATTAAACATGGAAGCTTTTCCCGTGTCGTTTGAAAAGAGACTTTAAAATGTGAAACGAGTTCGAGTATACTATGCCAAGTAATTGTATATTTGGGGGTTGTTCTTGTCCCTCTCCAGATATTCTCTGTCAATCAAGCTTTCAATCCTTTTCTTCAAATCAGCTGGTTTTATTGGAAATTTGAGCTGTCAAAAATAAAATGCCTAAAATCAGTAATAATCCTATCAATAAAGATAAAATCGGTCTGCATGCATCAGAAGTGATCACTTGCACACAACATTAGGGTAGGGAGCATAATGAATTTTTTATCACTATCAAGTAGTAACCCTGTCAAGCAGCCTGGTCTACAACCACAAGACTAACACCCCATCAGAAGGCCTGCATATGACAGAGAACTGCTAGGGAGTTCACACATCCGACTTGGATTAAATACTTTAAGCCTTTAAGGGCAGTAATGATTTCACCTGTTGGAAGAGTTCGGTAATAAGAAGGGTGTGACTAAGCACTTTCCTAGTCTTCATTATCCTCACAATAGCAGCATCAACCTGCATTGAACCAGCCAACAAAATAAATATGTTGGATCATAATCATTGTTAAGAGATGTTTAGCATGAAGACTTGGAAAAACCCAGGTATCTGGGATCCCTGGACATATATGATGCCCTCGTTCGGTTAAACTTAGCAATCTTTTGGGGGTGTTTAGCTTATTTTCTGTTTTCATTTTCAATTCATACATTTTTACTAATGATTACAAAAATATGACCGTTTTTTCCTGTCTCTAAAACTTAGTCAAGGTACTAGCAGAAATGACACCTGTTGTCATAATTTCCTGAAAACATTCTAATAAAAGAAAATATTATATTTACACCACAATTCACCATACCATGATATTTATGAATTTTAATAACATAATATAAAAGACTTCTGTTAATAACATCTTTCTCATTATATCTAACAACTTTTTTTCATTTCAACTTATAAATTTCCTCTCTTTAAACTTTCACACCGAACAAAGATAAAAAATTTTAAGGTAAGAAAATGGAATATTACATCTTTAAAGTTATTTTTATTAGGTTAATGTCACAAAGATCTCACATGCACTCCGCTGTGAGATTCCAATCCCCTTTTGTAGTAAATGAGTCAATACCAGAACAAAAATTAAAATTAAAAAAGAACAAAAATTAAAAAAAAAAAAAACTACGGCACAAGGGCAATGCCTTTCAAAACATACGACCTCTCAACAGCACTGCCTTTCTTATGATGCTAAATAAAGTTTTTAGGTGGCTTCTCAGGTGCCTATAAAAAGTGGACTCAATCAAAATGTGACATGTGGCATGTGGAGATTAAAATTTTATTGATATATAAATAGACAGATCAGGAGTTTTCATCTTTAATGAGTTCATCACCATAGATCTGGCCACCATTCAACCCCATTAGCCCAAATCATGTGCAGTAAGCTGGCAACGAGGGCCATGCTGGTTAATCCTAAAATCTCCTTTTGCACTGTTTTGTTGTGTGTGCGCCCTTTATGTTCTCTTCTCCGATGGCATCACCATCGTGTTGTTCTTCTCCACTGCGAATCTCACCGTTGATAATGACGACAAGGACAACAAATCCCCGAAGCTTCATTTTTCAAAAATACCCAAAGAGGGATCCATAATTGGGTTTTCTGATTCAAAAAGAAAACAAAAAATGGGTCATGGTGTCTCGGGAAGGCATTAAGGCCAAGAAGGCCATGTCCCCTGATAAGCTCGTTGAAATTTTGGACTGCTGATCCCAAGCGAGCCAAGAGTTATAACCTTTCTTCGTCATAGCCATAGCCTTCTGTATATGGACTCGCACCATCTGTATATCACCACCACCACCACCACCACCACCACTCATCGCTTCCCCTGCTATTGGCATCACTGCCTGCCCTCCATTGCTGCTGTGTCCGCTGCTCACGACATGACAGATTAGCTGTAGTGTATGATCCTAATTCTTAATACAGTTCAATCCATTCAGTAGTTAAAATTTATTTATTAAATAGATCCGCAAAATTTGACCTCCACATGCCACATGTCACATTTTAATTAGAGTCCACTTTTTATAGGCACCATCCTTGATAGGCACCTGAGAAGCCACCAAGTTTTTAAGGTCACTGACACAAACTACTAGTTTAGCACAAAAAATGTGAAATAAAGCGAGAGTAAAATTGGGACTGCAATGCTCAAGCTTAACAGATTCTCAAGGATTTGACAGAGCAATACATTCTCATGTACATTAAGCCTCTGAGGTATGAGCTTAAAGGAGGCTTTTGAGTAAAGAAAATTGACCTGATACTGACGGTCTTGGAAAACTCTTTCAGTGGTGCTTGTGTTCTCCTCCACTGTCTCCTTCAACTGGATTGCATTCACCTGCATTTGATTACAGCAAAGTTAGTTTGAAAAGCAACCTCACAATCATAAATTTACAGGGCTAAAACCCATTACAGCATAATTCTAAACTTCGGTAACTGAAATTAACAAAATGGAGAGCCTGAGATTCATTTATGTTCCCTAATGTTCTCTAAGCAACAGAGCCTATACCTTTATACGGTAAAGAGGAGCTGTAAACCCTTCATTAAAAACAAACGAGTCATAATCCTCCACATCTCTACCCTTTGGCAACTGTTGCAGGTTCATCAAAGGGAATCAAAACATTAGGAAACTAAACAGGACCATAATTACAAGGAAATTGAATACACTGGTAATTCCACAAATGATTACAAACACACCTTTTGTAGGACACGAACTTTTCCACATGCAAGTGATTGTAGAGTCCTCCTCAGTTCCTTGTCCTCAATACCAGTAGAGTCCTTGATGTCTTGAAAGCTTAGTTTCTCAGCATCATTGAATAGCATCAGAACAACAGTCTGAAGCACAACCAGGCATCCAGAATTAATTCAACAAAAAAATGAGTGCACTGCGAGATTGACAGCAACACAGATAAAGATATTACATAAAAAGGAAAATAGTTTTGGAAAGCCCTGCCTGAAATAGGGAAACGGCCAACTCCTTTTTTCCTTTAGGAAACTCTGCCTTTAAGACACAGTGACCTAATGAATTTTGCCACATCAGACGCCTTCCACTATATTTGCTTAAATAGAACTCTTTGAAAATATCCTGAAGGAAGAATAAAGGAAAGGACAGGATCATGTCAGGTGATAGGCCACCAAAAGGTAAAAAGCATTCAATTGTCACATGTGCTGAACCTGGTAAACATTCAATTCATGAGGAAGTCTAACATCCATGGGTGGATATGTTGGCCAGTACCTGCACTCATCCAGCAATTCTAATTAAATTCATCAGAACAAACATGCACGTAAATTTATCAACAATTACAGATAAGAAACAGAAAACATAAAGCTTACCCGGTTGTCAGGACATGAACACTCATTTCAATCCCTGACGGGAGTTTTGTCCGTGCTTGGGATGACTGTTTGAAGGACTCATTTATTTCTTTTGATAATTCAATGTCCTGAGTCAGAAAATTTGTCCACATTCATAAGAAGCTATGCATAAAAGCTACAGTAATTCATGAAGTTAGTAAGATCATGCTATTCATAAAGTAGTTGAGCAAAAACTAGCACGCGATATCACCATAAATGGATTTCATCAAAGAAAGCTACCAAAATCCTTGTTCATTCAGCCTATTTAAAATACAAGTGATAGATAATTTCATATGGCGGACCAATATATAATTGCTCTGTATTATTGCAATGATGTAGTTTAAACTCTGGGAGAAAGGTTATTTTCTCTTACCTCGTTTTTTAAACCATGTTGAATATTGCTCATTGACTCCTTAATTAGAATTGCAATGAATTTATGAAGCAAAAACACATTATATGGCAAAAAAGGAATTTATGAACTGTTGGATCTAAAATGTGACCGAGGGCCATATAGAGAATTTCTCACCAGGTATAAATTCTCAGTGAACTGCCAAGCTTAATGAAAGAGATGGAAAAAAAACTAGTATATAGATGATTTCCATCAAGTCCATAACAGCCAAGAGTCCACTAACGGAATAAAATTTAACTTATAAATTGATTCGAATATGAAATATGTATACCTTAAACATTCCTTCCAGTTTGTTGGTGAACTGGCTGCCACACTCAGTCTTCAACTGTATTCATGAAAGAAAATGGATAATATTACTAAAAATCCTAACTAATTCAAAAGATAATTGGTAATGAAAAGTGTCAACCTTGGATATCATAGATTTCTCTGCATCAATGGAAGCACTTTTTCCTAAAAGCAGTCTTTTCGCAAGATCTTTCTTATAGAATGCTTCAAACACATCCTTGCCCTTCAACAACAAAATGTCAAGTAGTCTTGTCAGTATCAGTACAGAGAGAGAGATCAGTAGAAGTGCATGATAACACCACAAGCATTTAAAAATAAGATATGTGCAACTGTTAGATAGTGCACCAAAAAAACATTGAGCATACCTGAATGAACCTGAATAAAACCAGGACTTTATCAAGTGTACCCTCCAATTCCTCTTCAGAAGTACCCTTATTACCTGCACGGAGCTTCTCATCTAAAAACTTGGCAATCAACTCCGCAGGTCGGTTCTGTCATGGAGAAAAAATAGTATGACAGGGTCAGCTGACTGCAAATCACACACTAAATCCCAAATAAGTTAAACATTCACTTGACCTAAGTTAAACAATCACTCATGGAAAGGAATTCAATGGCATCTAAAGGATATTAGTGATGTTGATCTTTGCAGCAATGGCATTTATCAGGTTTCAGTTTTATGATGAGAATATAGAAGGTTTACTTAAGCTAACTAGAGGATAAAATTGTGCCTTCCTTCTAAAGCTACTACCTCACAGGTTCAGGCCGGTGCAAGGCTACAAACTCGAAAGTTAAAACACGAACTAATATCATAGTTAGCTTTGAATAATTTTAAAACCCCAGGAAAACAAGCAAAATCTGCTATCTTATGCAGTCATTAAATGTTCACAAATCAGCATTGCTATTCACCGCACAACATTAGATAGCAATTATAATTTCAATCCATATCAGGTTGAGGATCAGTCATTAGAAAGACACAGATCTTAATTGTAGAACTTTTTTCCATACAGCAGGAAAAATGCAACATATTTATACAAAGATCAACAAAATGACATCCATAAACATTGTAACCATCAGAAGGCATCACAGAATGAAAATCACTCAAAAAGTTGGGCCAAAAATTATTGGATAGAGCTATCTATCTCAACATTTCTAAAATTTCAGTACAGAAACTGACCAACAAAAGACATGGAAATGACAACAGGAAAATGTGAATACCTGCCGTAGATTGATAAGATGCTCAAATGAATCTTTAATGGTGTTGGAAAATGCTTCATTCTTGAAAAAGCTTTCTTCCCATATTCTGTCAAGAGAAGCCTTAAATTCCAAAAGAGAAGAAACCATGTCTTTATCTTTCTCTTCATCCATAACAATGCCCTGCCCAGTTCTCCTGATGTATGAACTTAGGGCCAGCTTTAGTGACTCAAGGGCATTGACCCTTAAAAAGAGTGAGTACAGTCTCTGAAGGTCTTCAATACGATTCCCATCCATAAGCATAGAGAAACCCTGTAACACAAGAAATAAAACAGAAGCAATGGGAAAAACTTCAACAAAAATAGAGTCACCCGAGAAAAATCAAGAAGCTAGCGGTGATCAGAACCTTATCAAGAATGGCAGGTATATGACGTTCAAGAAGTTGCTTTTCTGCAGTTGCTATCAATGGCTTCTTAGTACTTGCATCCAAGTAGATCAAACATCTTTCATGTTCCTCTTGCAATCTAGTCTGCAAAAATGAGTATACAAAATGTAAAGTAAACAAACAATACTGTACAAGGGAAGGGATTGAATATGCAAAGAAAGATAGCTTTTAAGATTAGTAAAAATTCTGACAAGGCATGAGAAGATCCAATTGTTAAAGAATTACAAAAAGAAGCACATGCAAATGCCAATAACTGAAATTAACAAGATTATTTAAGGGTATAAGGAAAAGGAAGCACCTCCACATGTTTCAAATAATCTGGAACATCTGATTGCTGCATGTATTTCATACCTTCAGCAGCATAAAACTCAGATGTGCACTCAAGGAATGGCTTCTCAAAGCTTTCTGCATAAATTCCCAGTGCAGTAAACATCTTCAAAAGATGGTTTAGAAGAGTTCTATCCACTGCTTCACCTAATCTGAAAAACCAGACAAAAAAGTGAAAAATGTAAGGTAAAGAACAAGTTGAAGAATTTGATGGCCTTATTTCTAGACAGGTGGATCATCTAGCTAAGTTTTCTATATTAAGGGTGTGTTTAGTTGGGGAGTTAAAATGGGAGTGAAAATTCCACGGGTGAACTCTATGTGTAAAATTACACATAGATTTCCTTTTTGAAATTGTTATCCTCATTTTTTACTCCTCAACTAAACACACCTTAAGAGAAATAATTTAATGCCCAAATTCACAAATAATGGTATTGAGAAGAGAGGATATATATTAAATCAACGTGTCACCCATTGGAGTGGTCTATTGGGTCAAATTCATTACAATATAACGGACAGACTAGTCTATAGTCCCTAACCTTGTACACATCCATAGATTCAAACCACTCGAGCCAAAATTATTCACTAAACTATCGGTTGTATCTCAACCAGTAACAATGGCTCAATATATTTGACAATAGTTTTTATCGAAAAAATGTATATTTAACAACAGCAATACTACAAGCATCTGCTGATCCTTGACAGAACTTGCTCCATCATCAGTGTCATATAATATTCACTCAGACCATGTAAGCTTCAATTACTGTGAACAAAACTAAGCACATGCAGTTAATGTACAATATTTTTTTGTCTCCTTTTTTTTCGTAATACTGGGATTTAGCAATATGTATTCCAAAGCTAAATGGGAAAACTAAATTGCAAGAAGAAAATAAATCCTTATATTTTGTGTAATGAAGATAAATGATGTTAATAACTTTGCAGTTTATCTAGGGGAAATGGAAAAGGAGGTAAGATGGATGGCAACAGCAGTAGGCAACTGGTAGCATTAATTTGTGGACAGTATGAATTCTATTTCTTCAAGGAACAGGGAAATCATTGAAAACTCAACAAGCTCACCCATAGTAATATGAATCCCGTTCTACCCTGTCCAGACCTCTCTAAGCCGGCCCCTTCATGTGCAACTCATGGCCCTTTGTTTCTGGGAATAAAAAGTGGAAAGTGTAGCCATCCTGGGTCATTTCACTAACCAAACAACTAAACAGCCACTCCATTGGTATTTATGCAGATTGAAATAGCCATTCCTTAGTTTGGTATCTTTGGTGAGTGTTGGGTGTGCCATGCAACCTTAGATCAGTTCCTATTGACAAGTTTTGTTGGCTTTAGGAAAAGAAAGGAGGTAAAATCTGTGGCAATGCACTACATATGTAGCTGTTTAGAATATTTGGTTAGATTGTAATTCTTGCATCTTCTATGATAGAATTTTCAGAAAAGCAACTTTTGCGGGATAGGATTGGGTGTTTGGCCTCTATTTGGTGTAATTGTAAAGCATGTGGTCCTTTTAGAGGAATTTCTCTATCAGATATGATGAGAGATCAGAAAATTATGCTTCATTGGCAGTTTATTTCTAGTTTGTTTTATTCTTGTAAAGAGGATCTTCTGTCTTCCAATCTTCTCATAAATTTCAATCTTCATCTCAATAAAATTCTTCTTTCATTATATATATATATATATATATATATATATATATATATATATATATCCATTCCAATATACAAAACATGTGTGACTATTTTTCCTCAAATTAATCAATAACAACAATCTTACTATTACAAAGGAAGGAGGAACATGTTTAGTCCTGACTTGAATAGAAACTGAATAGAATGACATGACCATGATCGATAATATCATTTCTGCAGTAATTTTAGTTTGCATTTCATTCAATACAGAAATAAGTTTCAAAAAGGAATGGGAACAGAAACACAAAAACCTATAATGAAAGCATAGAGAAGAACCAAATAAATACACCACACCCCCAGCATGCATGGATGGAATGTTCAAATGATGATCTGCAGTGCATTGCATACAAATGTCTCCCATTCATTTATAAAACTGAGATTGCAAAACATGGATTTACCTTTCACTTTCAATCATTCGTAGAAGACCAGTAACAGTTTTGTGTTCTACTTCAGGAGATAATGAAAGATGTTTGCGGAAAAGTTGTAAGCCCATGTCCCATAATGATCGTACATTTGTTGTTTGCTTCACATACGTCCTATCCAGATACAAGGCTATACCACGAATCATCAACATTTGGTCACAAAGATCCTGCCAACATCTCTCAACTAGAGATAGAAAAACAACCAAATCTGGGCTTTGGCCAACCAAAGACTGCAATGCTGCAGATATGTGTGCTTCACACTCCTTTTCAATCCGTTGATAAAGATTTCCGCCCATTTTATAAAGGCAAAGATCACTCACAGCCTACGGATATTAATAGTTCGCCAGGAAATGGTCATGCTAATGCGCCTTAAAATTCACAGGGCTAAACCAACCATATTACCAATAACCAATTATAGCAAAATTTCCATTATTACCTGATAAAGCTTCTCCAAGTCACAGGAATCAGGTTGCTTCAAGAATATAGCACAGATAGCACACTTCAATTTTGCCCATGTATCCTCCTCAAAATTTGGGGGCAATGTTGGTTTACCTTTGTAAGAAAAATAGGTAAGTATGAATCAGAAATTTAGAACTTGTCCCAAATTAAATATTTAATATTATTTACAATACTACTGTACTGTGCCTGTGCATTTTTCAAAAGGCCATGAAACTATAAAATCGCTCCACATAAGAAAAACTCGCATCACTGTCATATCTTATAGGCACGTTCAATATAATCATAAGACAGATATTAGATTAAACAAAAAATATAGATGGAAGTGATTGACATATATCTCAAAAGTTAAATCCCGTCAAACAACAGCATGACAGCAGCCTAACGTACAATCAACATCTTGGAAATCTCAACAAGGCAACAACAACAAATTGACCCACCATACAGCTGCTCACAATCACTAGGCTTAAAAGACTCATTCGGTAGCGTTTACAAAACACAGTTCTCATGGGAAAACATAGAACATAATATTACATTAAGAAATCTCTCTTTTTCGCTCCACTTATTGGTCGAGGGGTAAAAAATGGGGCGAAAAATTCCAAAGATGAGTTCCATGCGTAAAATCAAAACACCAGAGTCAGCTTCTAAGTTCATAATCATATATTATTATGATTCAGGAAATGAAATCTATAACCAAATGAAGAAAACGACCAAGTCCCCGTTTCGAGCTTAGCTTGTTGTTTCTAAAACAAACTGACCTATTTGATTGTTGATATCGGTTCTTCACATTTCAAAGCTTAATACGACAGAAATAAGATTGAAAGGACAAATTACACACCAAAAGAGCTCGACAACCAAACTAACGGCTTACAAATTAGACAGATCAGCAAACAGAATTTTTTTAAAAAAAAAATCCTTATCATCTCGAACCCTATCAGCAGAAAAAAGTAGAAAAACCCTCAACAAACCAAAAAAAAAAGGATTGATGCGGAAATTAAGCAATCGGAGGAGAATAGAGAGTTTGGAATCGGACCTTTGTGGAGCTTGATGAGGAGCTTCTTAGCAGGCTGAGGCGGCGTGGCTTTCTTGCGAGAGAGATTGGCGGCGGCGGCGCGTGCGTTTGGATCGTTGAGGGGTTTGAGATCGTCGTCGAGTGCCATGGGGAGGATGGAAGAGGAAGAAGGGTCCAAAACGACGTCGTCGTCCGAAGAGGAGGAGTTGAGGTGATGCTGAAAGAGGCCGTTCTTGGAGTTTGAGGTGCACGCGACGCCCTGCGACTTGGCTTTTTTCATAGACGCGCTATTGTTGTTGTTGGTGGTGGTGTCAGTAGCTGGTGATGATGCTAAGGCGCGTTTGGTTGACGGCTGAGACATGAAAAATTGATAAAGCAAAAGCAGCAATCAACACGCCATTGTGGTCTGTGGATTGTGTTTTGCAATGCCTTGTGGCTCTCTGGAAACAAAAGAGGCAAACAGACACACGCACAACACACACACACTAAACAAAACGAACACCGGAAGAAGGAAAAGCCTTGCGAGCTTTAATCAGATCAATATGGGTAAGACCTCACTTGAGATGAAATGGGATTGGGGTACACCCTTCTACACGATTTTCATTTTGTTTTATTTTATTTTAATTATTTACTTACAACTCTTATTTTCTATTTTTATTTTTGATAAAACACCCATTGTCAGGAGTCAGGGCACAAGTTGTGAGAAGCTGGGATTTCATGAACCAAGATAGGTTAGTCGAGTTTTCTTATATTTTGAGAAACTAAGTGAAGGTTTTATTTATTTACTTGGCCAATGCCCCGAAGCTTTTTCTTTCCTTTTTATTAAGATATTTGGTGGTGAAGAATTTTTTTGAAAATAAATCTCTTATCACAAGATTTTCTGTAGCATTGTTTAATCATCATAATTATTTAAATAAATAATTGTTAAGTATATTTTCAATTTTGTAATATATACGTAGTGTTTCTAATTTTTTTTATTATAATTTGTACCCAGCAAAAATTGTTTATTTAACAATACCTAGATTTAGTACTTCAACCACTTTTTATTTAGCAGTACCTAATTCAGTATTTGTATTGTTACCAAAAACCTAAGTTAGTATTTGGATTGAGAAAAAGCCTTTGTTTGGTCTGCATATAATAGCCCATTAACTACATTGTATGCATATTGGCTCATAGGTCCAATGTTTTGCCTTTCTTCTGCAACAATGTCCACGAAAACAAAAAGAGCCGACCTATCAAAAAGAGGTTAAAAAGAGAACGAAAATAACGACAACATGACTACCTGTTTTGGGTTTTTTGGTCTGATCTATATGACACTTTTTATGTTTCTTCGTAGGCCGATTTCCATGACTGCTTCTTCAAGGAAGCTGCATCGCATTTTGCAGTTTGGGCTGAACAGAAGGACCGGACAAGGCCTCAAACTGTCAACATTAATCAGAAAAAACATGATCCGAACATGTGCCCGTCACATGACCCAAAAAAAATTGAAAACATGTGCCCATCATTTTATAATTGGGGTAAGAAAATAAGATATACAGTTTTGTCTTCAGTCACAGATAAAAAAGAGAAAAAAAATGATGAGGCTCAAAACACATTTTCTCCTTCTTGATGATGTAAAAAAAAAAACAGAGAAAGTGATAAAAGAAAAAAATCATTTTAATACAATAAACATTTTATTGTCTTCCACATTTTTTTTCTCATCAAAAAATAAGATAAAGATTATACTTTTCGTAATATTCCAAGGGAAATAGCAGAACTTGATCAGTCAATCAAAAAAATAGCAGAACTTGATCATCATAAATACTTTTAATCTTAATTCTCTTGTCCTAAGATTTAAAGGCTCGAGTTCTCTTCTCTTTTAAGAACATACAAATTAATTAGCAACCAAATAGCTATAGGCTACAGATCTTAAGAAAGTGCAATCTCAATAAGAAAGCCAAGAAATAATCTGAAATTCTGGAAGTTCATACATAAATCAGTTTAATGAGTGATGATTATGATCATGGGTCTGCTGTACGATTTCAATAGAAACATGGAAGAAGCAGAAAAGCAAGGTGGTAACCCTTTTTTTGATTAAATAAAAAAGAAAAAGCAAGATGATAATAATCTTGAACTCTCTCCAGTCAATTTTGTTTCCGAAATGTCGCACATGGGAAATTCATAAAAATAGAACTTAAGAGAAGTTTGTAATGTGGGCGCCCACAATTCAAAAGTTAACAGGACATATTCCAAACAGTTTTCTCAGCAAACTAACATTCCAAGTTTCAAGTCAAAGTTCCTAGTCTACTGTGTGACCGTCTCATTTGTTAATCTTGACGAAGATCAATATTTGAAAATGACAACTAAGGATGAAACGGACAAAGTGTAATTAATATAACTAATCTCACCGTTGAAGAAACGAGTTTTCAATTTGGATGAAATTTTTTAATAAACTAATTATTAGAAAAATTGTCATTAAAATTATGAATTTTAGTTAAGTATTTTAAAAGTTAGTTTATTTCCATATGATGTATCAACTATATATAAATTGATTATCTATAATAATAATAATTTTATTAAGATATGAGTATCTTTAATATATTTTAATTGTTTTTTCTAAAAATAAGTAACTGTAATATTGTAATAAAAATATTTGGCTACAATTTTATTTGACTCAAAATAAGTTAATGTCAATATAATTAAAATTTTGTAGTTTTTAATAAAAGGCTTATATTTGAAACCTAATAAGTGTTTGACTTTTTTTTTGTTTGTTTATAATTATATTTATATATATCTCCTAAATTATATACATAAATTTAATAAAAAGCACTATATTTAATTTTAGATTTTAATTTTTTTGGTAAATAATTTTACTTTTTTATTTCATTAAATATCCTTAGCTCAATTTTAATTATATTTAAGTAATTTGTACATATATCATCATGATTTGAGTGTAAATCTTGAGTTCTTATTCATTAATTAGTAGTTATATATATGCATGTAAGTACTTTTATAAGTGTATGATGAGAGTCTAATAATCATGTTTTGATTGGGTGTGTTTTTTCAACCTAAAATTTTAATTTATATGAAAAAAATTCACTTTAATAGTGTGTGTGTGTGTGTATGGATATATAGGGAGAGAGAGAGAGAGAATCAATATAATGGGGTGTAAAAGTAATGTATATGTGTTTCTCCTCTGCCATGTTGCAATGTGATTAATATTTTTTAAAAAAAATAAAGAAATCTGAAAACAGAGATAAAGAAAAGAAATCTGAAGGGTTAAAAAGTATCAAATTTTGAGAAAAGATGTATATGAAAAAAAAAACAACGGTAAAATTAATATATATATATATATATATATATATATATATATATATATACTATTTAGTTGTTTACTAAATACAATCTGTGGAAAGATAATAAAAAATAGTTCATTAATTATTATAAAAAATAAATAATAATTTATTTACATATATCTTATAGAAAATTAAGTATATAAATTTATCTTAAAAATAAGTTAATAGTTAAATAATTAAATAAATGGATAAAATATAAATGTGTCATTTTATTTTATATTATATATTGAATGTCATATTTATAAGGTTGAAAATATCTTGATAAATAATTTATAATTAACAATAAAGAGTCTATTTTATGAAAATTTTACACATTTTAAAAGTTCAAATTGTTGAATAAAGAAATAGAATAAATAAATAGTTTTACTATATCATAAATCATTTATAGGGATGATAATGAGTATCCATGAGAAAGGGGACATCATATCCTATGCCTCCCATCACAGTTTAGAATTTTGTCTCTCATCCTCATCCTCATCACTCTTATGGGTCCCCATTTCCCATGAGGATTTTGAATCCCTATGATATTCAAGAGTTTAATAATAAATTTCAAAAAGAGAAAAACTTTTGAAATATTTTGCAATTTCAAACATAAATTAATATCGATAATAACAAATACTATTAATACAACATAATCCAAATTAAAATTAAAAATATATACACAATGCAAATATAATAAAAATATGTTATCCATGTCCCTATCTCGTTTAACGAACTAGGACTTCCCCTCATAGATCATCCATATGAAGATGAAATATGTGTCAATTCCATTTTCTATTGGATAATTCCCGTGTGTATCAATTTTCAATTTTTGTTATCATCCCTAACTGTTTATATCTTTTTAGCAAATTAAAATATTTAATTTAAAAGTATAAAAATATATTTTAGAATTAATAAGAATAATACATAAATTTAATTTATATGATTTCAATTACACGTATTTTCCTTGTACTTTTTTTAATAAATTAAAATATTAATTTTAAAATATATGTTAAAATTAATATGTAATAATTAGTAAAAATCAACCCTAATTTTATCGTCTGGATCCTTTCTATTGAGTTTGGAAGAAGAGATAAGCTTTCTTTGGGAGTCACTTACATACATAACACACTAGGAGGTGTGTTTCAAGTAAGGAGCTCATATGAGTTATTACCGATAATGAGGTTTGCTATGGGGTCAACCCCAAAATTGCCTTGTGTGAGATAAAAATGAAGATAAATTTTTTATAATCAAGTTTGATGTATAGTTTTACACATGAAACTCAATCATAAAAAAATTTATCCTCTTTTTCATTCCAACCAAACATACCCTAAGTATGTAAGTAAATGATGGTCCGTTGTTTTTGAACTATAGGTCCCTAATCCTGCTAATTAAGGAGCGTCTTGTGAATTGTATGAGTTATTGTGAGTTGTGACTGCCATTGCATTAGTAATGAGTTCTATTGTATTGAGTCGCGCTCGACTCTGAGGTGCCAATGTCCAGAGCCCCAGGCAAATTGGAGCCCTAAATAGACCCACCAAAGCTCAACAGTGAAGGTTGTGCACCTACCTATTTGTTTGGAGAAATCAATAAGCTATCTATCGAAGAATCGAAGCGTCCCAAGTGACCAAGCTAAGTGATTAAGTCAAAGCTGGCCATAGAGTGACCAAGTTCTTCAATAATACCAAGTCCCCATTTCGAGCAATGGAAGGAAAAAGGTTGTCTTAAGGAGGAAACTCTAGCTTTTTGAGCGTCTTTGAGCATATAGGAATATTTTATACGATTTCGTAGTTAAGAGAAAAGGGTTTGTGTGCATGATTATGTGAAGATATATTTGGATTGGTGGAGGATGGTGCCTAGGATGAAATAGGAAAAAATGAGATTTTAATTAGGTCGGTTTACGATTTGACAAACTTAGATAGAGTGAAGTGAAGATGGAAGGAGTCTATTTTGATAATCTCATCTCTTGTCAATTTTGAGGGTAATTAGATAGAATTGGTTGGTTGTTCAATAAAATTACTAGTTTATCCTTATTACTAGTATCGTTATATTTTTAGCATAAGGGTACTATATATAGGAATAAAAAGTTTATAATATTCAATGAGTTAATTCTCATTTTAATCAATAATTTTATATATGTGAGTCATTTTAGTTCTTAACTTTCGAAATGAGTCAACTGAGTCCCCGACATTATAAAACATGAGTCAAGTTAGCCCCTCTTCCCACTTTTATTTGACATTCCATTAATTAAATAACGATGTGTGATGTTAAGTGATATCTTGATATATTACGTGTCATCTTAAATAGAATGAAGTTTAAAATAACTCATTTGATATCTAAAATTGTATAAAATGAATCATTTTATGACTTGAAAAATTAAAGAGATTTAAATCAATTATTTATGCAATTTTAGACATCAAAATGAGTCATTTTAAACTTAATTCTACTTCAATTATGATAATATAAAGTGTGTCAATATATCACTTAACGTCAAACATCATCATTTGATTGATGAAATGTTAAATAAAAATGGAATGAGAGTAGAAGTGGCTCGTTGTGTTGGGGAAGGGGGCCATGGCCCCCCTAAAATTTCTACTTTCTTAATAATTTTCTTAATTTTTTTAATTTGGCCCCTCTAATTTTTTTGTTAATTCTTATCAATTTTTCATTTAACCAGATGTTTAAATATCAAACAATATGTTACAATATACATGTGTTTTCTTGAGTTTTATTTGTAAAATATTTATTTCTTTATGGTTGACAATTTTATTTAAATTTTTAAATCAAATAAAAATTATAAGACATATATATTCCTCACATAAAATTATATATTGGTCCCTCCTAAAATTATGATCTAGCTTTGCCCTTGATTGAAAGAATAACATAACTCATAATTTACAATGTAATAGACTAATTTGACTTATTTTAAAAGTCATCAACTGAAATGACACATGAATGTAAAGTCAATGACTAAAATGAATGCTAACTCATATCCAATCTATCTATTCTATTGACATATCCTAACAATGATGTAAAATAATTATGTAAATTTGCTTCACTCTATTTTAGTCTACTATAGTACTTATCATCAATTTATAAGATAGACAATGTTCTAAAAGGTTGAAGAATTGAAGGAGGAGTATCCATAAATGTTAGAGGTTCTTTCTCTTCTTTCTATCTCTTTTTTTTGGCCTGGTCTTCTTTCTATCCATCCACCTTGCTTCATAAATATAAGAAAATAAGTAAATCTAACATGTAGGTTCTGATACCATTGAGTCCAAAATTCCTTTACTTATACATTTTATGTAAATGCTTATGATGCAGGTTTTGATCATGCCTAGTATTTTGATGTATTTTGATGTAGATTCAAAATGACCAATGCACGAAGTTTGAAAGAGAATGTTTCCAACTTATAATGATTAGATTTCTAGGACTTAGGTTCTCTTGTAAAAGGTTTCTTTTTAATAAGTTTGTTTTGGCCACTAAGTTTGTTAAAGTTTCAATTAAGTTCATTTTTTAAATGTTTTTGATTCGAAAGAAAATTTTGTTGAAAGAATTATTTAAGTGTTTTAATGAAGAGTTTAACTTTGATTTTGATTAATCACATGTTCAATTTGAAGAGAAATGTTTTTAATATGTTTAAAAATGTTTTTAGAATAAAAGAATGACTTGAAGTGTGTTAAAACTTTAATATTTCAATTTCTGAAATTATTACAATCGATTATCATATCATGTAATTAATTACCATGCTGTTATTTGCCCATAATTTTAAATTTGATCTGTGTAATCGATTACACAAATCTTACAATCAATTACCAAGTCCTATAATTGATTGCCAGAACTAGAATTAATGTGCAAAAAGGCATATTTTGAAAAGACACAACTTTTGGGATAAGTCCCCAATGGCTTATATGATTTTTGCTCTATAAACACCCATCACTTAACACACATTAAAAAATACAGAAAATAAATTACAAATATCAATTAACATTTATTTTCAATCGTCAATCTTTTTTATCGAACTTGTGGCCAAAACACTTATACTCTGAGAAACCTTCTAGTGCCTCAATTTGTAATTTATTGTTTAGTGAGTGAGTGAATTTTTGTATTCTTTATTAAGATTGTGTAAACTGTGAGGCATCCCTTATTAGAACAAGAGTGTGGTATGTATTTGTCTTGAGAGACTCAAATACAATATATGAGGGATCCCAAGATGTAAGAGTGCTCTTCGATTATAAAAAATTCAAAGTTAGTGAAACTCTCAAGCAGGTTGCTTGGGAGTGAATGTAGGTTACAAGTGGTGACCGAACCAATATAAATTAAGTTTGCATTTTTTCTTCCCTTTTCTCTTTATGTTTATTGCAAGTTTATTTTTCATTATCGTATTCATCCATATTGCTAGAATACTTAAACACTTGCATTTTTATCTATTCAATCAAGTTTCCAATACATTTTCTTAAATATTATTGCAAAGGGAATTAGAGTGTGATAATAAAGAAAAAATTTCAGAACTCAATTCACTCCCTCTCTTAAGTTCATTGAGACCACTTGAATAACATTATATTACACAATGATGAGAATGATTATTTTTTTATACTAATATTATATTAATTAACAGATCTAGTCCAATTCATTAAAAGTGATGCCCTTTTACCATTGCAAAAGATATTTAAATAATGAATTAAATATGTTTTTTCTCCTAAAAATAATTAATTTTGGATTTGGTCCTTAAAAACTTTTTTCGTTTGATTTTAATAAGTATTTCTAAAATCATTTGGTTTTAATCCCCGTTGCTGGACTATATGTCAAATGCTAAAAATATTAATGGAGGGTCAAATAATTTAATGTTACATGATTGTGAACAATCATACATGATAGAGATCAGTACTACAAGTCTACAACCAAATTTTTTTACAGATGTCCAGACTGAAACTAAACAAGAAAAAAAATCAAAAACTAAAAAGCAAAACTCTTTAATTTTTCAAGATTTAAAAACATGTTTAAACCTTAAATAATTATTCATGTAATGATATATCAATCAAAGTATTGAATTTCCATTACATTGAAAGTCTTAAAAACAATAATATTTAATTGAATAATGGTGTAAAATTTTTGTATATATTAACAATATATTGAAGTATTCAAAAAGAATTTAATTAGTATGCATGAGATTTTAAATTCAAAATCAATTATGACTATTATAATTTCATAAGTGAAAAAAAAATACATGGGGGCAAATCTAAGACTGGTATATTATATTCCTTTATTCAATAATCATGTCATCCTTGAATTTGTATTGAAAAAAGTGTGTACTTTATCTTTTTCAACGGATACTAATCTTCAACGTGAATAATTTAATTTGAACTTGTTGTTTATTATTCAAAGATTCATACGTTTCTTATAGTGATTTGATTCCTCATCACATAGATCGTCATCAAATAATTAGTTAGTTTTATACATAGTTAGCGACAAATTCTTTCTACGTAGATTCATGTATATGGTAATAGGAATTACACTTAGCAATTAAAGTTAGTTACAAGTAAATATTAGTCACAGGTTAAGTTACACAAAACAACTTGTATGTATAAAGACATCTATACCAATCTTCCAATAACAATTTTAATGAAAAGTTTCTTTTACTCTTGGTCTCTCTTAATCTCTCTCTCTCTCTCTTACAAAAAGCCCCCTATCTTATTCTCAACTCAAAGTATTCGGGTGCCTTGCTTATGCAGCTATCATTCCAGTAAACAAAAACAAATTTTCCCCTAGAGCTGACCCTACTGTTTTTATTGGATATCCACTTGGATATAAAGGCTACAGACTATACAACTTAAGAACCAAACAATTCTTTATTTCAAGGGATGTCACTTTCCGTGAGAACATCACACCTTTTGCAAATTCCACTTCAGAACCTATTGTACCAGACCTCTTTGCAGATATTGTCTTACCTAAACCTTTACCTATAGTGTCACCTATGGCCCCAAGCATTACCCCAACTGAGCCCACACCAATTTCTCAACCTGAAGAACTTATAGATATTCCTTAACTTGTAGAAACCCAGTCAAATCCCATCTCTAACCTAAGAAGATCAACCAGACAACCCAAACCTCCATCCCATTTGCAAGATTATGTTTGCAATTCCACAACCAATTACCCTATCTCAGAACACCTGAGCTACCACAAATTAACCCTAACCTATTCAGAATTCATAATGAATATTAACACTATCCCTGAACCATCTTTTTACCATTAGGCTATAAAATTCCCTGAATGGAGACAAGCCATGAAGGAAGAACTTCAAGCCTTAGAAGCTAACAACACTTGGCAACTTGTCCCTCTTCCTCCTAACAAACATACAATAGGCTGCAAGTGGGTTTACAAAACCAAATACAAACCTGATGGCTCCTTAGAACGATACAAAGCACGATTAGTGGCTAAATGATACACACAACAAGCTGGAGTTGACTTCCTTGACACTTTCTCTCCTGTAGCAAAGCTTACAACTATTAGAGCTTTGTTGTCCCTTGCAGCAGTAAGAAACTGGAACTTACTGCAATCAGATATCAATAGCGCCTTTCTAAATGGTGACTTATTCGAGGAGGTTTATATGGATCTCCCTCTCGGGCATCCTAGTACGGGGGAGGGTTCGGTTTGCAAGCTCACAAAGTCCCTATATGGCCTTAAGCAAGCTTCAAGACAATGGTTTCAAAAGTTTTCATCCACTCATGTAAATAATGGCTTCAACCAATCACAGAGTGACTATTCCCTTTTCTCCACTAGATCAGGTGACAACACTATATTTCTATTAGTATATGTGGATGACATAATTGTAGCTAGTCCCTCAACCACTGCCATCTCCAATGTACAACATAAACTACAGTCCATCTTCAAACTGAAAGTATTAGGTGACTTAAAATACTTTCTAGGCCTAGAGTTGGCAAGATCCAGCAAAGGCATTTGTCTTTCACAAAGGAAATACACCCTTTCTATCTTAGAAGACACAGGTTTCATGTTAAGCAAGCCCGCAAATCTCCCCATGGACCCGAACCTGAAACTTAACTCTAAAGATGGAGAGCTATTAGATGATCCATCTCTATATAGAAGAATAATTGGAAGGTTAATGTACTTAACCATTTCCAAACCTGGCATCACTTTTTCTGTCACCAAGCTTGCCCAATATATGTCAAAACCCCGAATTCCACACTTACATGCTTTTCACCATCTACTTAGATACTTAAAAGCATCACCAGGACAGGGAATACTCTTCCCCTACACAATCCAACCTAAGCTTATCAGTTTATGTGGATGCCGATTGGGCTAACTGCCTTGACACAAGACGATCCACAACAGGCTATTGTGCCTTCCTAGGGAACTCACTAGTCTCTTGGAAAACAAAGAAACAACCTACAGTCTTAAGAAGTTCGGCTGAAGTAGAATATCGAGCCATAGCTGATGCAACAAGTGAAGTCATGTGGTTAATGGATTTACTGAAATTCTTCTCTGCACCAGTTACTACTGCAATGGTTTTTTGTGATAATATGTCTGTCATCCACCTCTCCACTAATCCCACCTTTCATGAACGATCAAAACATGTGGAAATTGATTGCCATTTTGTGAAAGAAAAGGTCAACTCAGGCACCATCAAGCTTGCTCATGTTTCTTCCAAACAACAGCTCGCGGACTTGTTAACTAAAGCTGTATCTGCAAATCAGTTTCGAAACTTAATAGGCAAGTTGAGCACAATTGATATTTTTACTCCAACTTGAGGAGGAGTAATAGGAATTACACTTAGCAATTAAAGTTAGTTCCAAGTTAGTTACAAGTAAATATTAGTCATAGGTTAAGTTACACAAAACAACTTGTATATATAAAGACATTTGTACCAATCTTCCAGCAACAGTTTTAATGAAAAGTTTCTTTTACTCTTCGTCTCTCTTAATCTCTCTCTCTTGATATATGGGGCAATATTTTTTAATTCATATGGCACAAATCAAACGTCGCATAGATATTGTATATTAATATAACTGTAGATGAGTATTGAGATTCTATATATTAAGGTGGTAGAGATATTCTATATATTTATACAAGAGATTTGTTGTATAATGTCAAAAGACAATGTTTGGTGAGTTTTATCAGAATCTTATATATCGAAACAAGATATCTATTAGGAATATTACTATGTTACATAGATTAGTTAGTTAGAGCAGTTATTAGTTACTTTCACTCATTACCTATATATAAAGTTTTATCCTCTTGTATTACTCACATTATCATCATTAGTAAAATTTTTCATTTTAATTTCTATTAATTGTTACTTTCTTTTCTCTGATTATCATGAAATTCAACATAGTATCAAAACCTTTCCACCCATCTTGAAGGTTTTAGCGCTACATTTTCTGAGTTCCAAGAACTCATTTTCTTTCATTTTCTTGCATTATGGTTCAACATGAACTTTGTGATGATTAGGCACTGATTGGTTCAATGGTTCTTGGTGTCCACATCTCTGGTTGTTTGGAGTTGATTTCCTGGGTGGATTATTGAGGTTTATTTTTAGATTTGGATTATGTTTCAAGCCTTGTTGGTATTTCTGGTTCAGCTTTGACATAGCTTGATTTCATATTCGATTTGACATAGAGGACTTGTTGGTTTAGCCCTATGTGGCTTTGTTTTGCTTCTGCTATGGGTGGTTAAGTTTCATATGTGTGAGATATAGCTTATACTCTTGATGGTTAAGCTTCATTTTTAGCTTTTGCCTTTTGTGTTTAAAGTGGTTAAGCATTGATTTAGATTTAGTAGTGATTGCTTCCGCAAAGTGGTTAAGTTTGAAGATTGGTTAGTTTCTATTTGGTGGTTAAGCTCTTGATAATACTCTCATTTTGGGGTTATCGGTGACTTTTGTTGCGACGAGTGGCGTAGAGACATCGAAGAAGGAGTAGGCACCATCGCCGTTTGCTTTATACATTTCGCATTTCTTCAGCAACGAGTGCCAAGGAGACGTTGAGTTAGAACTAGGCATGCACTACCACTGTTGCATATATTGTATCTTTCTCATTTGAGTTTTTTCATCAATCCCAAGTTAGAGATGTTAAAGTACGCATGCTCCAGCCTGCGGGGAACTATTAGAAATATTGCGCTATATTAGTTAGATTAGTTAATTAGAATGATTATTAGTTAGTTTCACTCATTATCTATATAAGAGTTTATTCTCTTGTATTACTCACCTTTTCATAATTTGTAAAATTTTTCATTTCAATTTCCATTAAGTATTAATCTCTTTTCCTTAATCACTGTGAAATTCAACAACATCACACTTTATAATTTATTTTTTCCCCATAATTTATATACTCAACCATATGTGACATGACACTTGTATGATAATAATGGCTATTTTGATAAACTATTCTAATTGTGTAGTAGTATAATAAACTAAGAAAATTTTAGTTGCTCCTGAAGTAAGATAAAATATTTACATTACTTTATTTGTTGATTGACATATTAGCTACTATATTAAAAATGTATGGAAATATTATAAGATAATATTGTTCACAAAACTTATGTGTCAATTAATAAATTAATTAGGATAAATATTTTTTTACTTATGTGTCAATTGATAAATTAATTAGGATAAATATTTTTTCTTACTCTTAGTGCACATAAATATTTCTCATGTAAATTTCGGAAGGAGGTGATATAATATTTGTACATTTATAACAGATAGTGGACATGCTTGAAAAACACAGTGTCATCGGGGGAAGGCGAGAAATAAAGAAAATAACTTCTATACATATATAAAAGAACACAGTCCATAACATAACGTAGGGCTTTTTCCCCGTTGTTAATAAATAATTTAAAAAAGTGCCTATAATAAATATAAGAATTAATGTTCAAAAAGTATCCCTCTTTTAAATAACGCTACTCATGTTGCAAGATACAGGAACGACCTTCCTGATTGCCAAGCGATCGCAACGAAACTGAATTTTATAATTACTGGATAAGAAAAAAGACGAAGGAAAAAAAAAAAAAAGGCAAGTTCATCAGCTTTCATAGCACATGACCAGAATAATGATAACAAAAGAACCTTATTTTTCATGCCATGTGAGGGGAATCCAAGACCATCTTTTTGTTTTAGAGTTGATGAATCTCGTTTCCTAGTTAGTTAGCTTACGCTTTTGTCTATAATAAAATGATAATTTTGACCAAATTCCAAATTGCGTGCTATTTGACTTAGACGCCCCAAAATTTCAACTGACTATTCTCCTTAGACTGCTTGCATATCTCTTTCTCTCTCTCTCACTCACAGATGATGACAACTTCCACTTTTTGTTGTGTCAAAGCCCCCACTTGCATATGCCTCAGGCACTATTGGCCACAGTACCCACAATCGCATCTATGTATAAAACACCCGCATCCACAAACACTTCTCTAAACACAAAGCAGATTGCAAATTCCTCAAATCTAAAGCCAAAACCCACCAAAGCAAAAGCTTATTTTTTATTATTATTGTTATTATTTTTTTAGATTCAGAAAATGAGGAGTAGTGGTGAAGCTCCAAAGATAGTGCAGATCGAGACGAGATACGTGGAGACCGATGCCAACAACTTCAGGGACGTTGTCCAGAGCCTCACGGGGAAGAACTCATCAACGGCTTGGATTGGACGAAACAATAATGACAATAATAATGCTGATGCGGCCTCATCATCGAGCATGGCTAAATCAGGTAATAATTCTTCACAGACAAAAACTGCAGGAACTGCAATCATTAGCACTACAAAGCCACAAGAAGAACAAGATGCTGCTGTTGCTGCTGCTGCTACCTCGTATAACTCTAGTGGTAGTACAGAGGAAGGGGATCTGGTTGTACCTAATTCCATGCTAACCAACAACATGCCCTTCAAAGATCTTGTTGTACCTAATTCCATGCTAACCAACAACATGCCCTTCAAAGATTTTGATAGGTTGTTGTTAGAGATGTCTAGTACTGGGGGCATAGAAGGGTTGCCATGGTTTTAGTATACCTAGGAGCAAGATTTATACCTAATTCTATCCTTGTTTCCTCCCTTTGTTACAATAAAGTTGTGATAATTTTGATATTGTATCGTGAAATTATCTCTCTCAAAAACTTAGATCAATAGCTAGAGGAATCTGACATGAATGATTGAATTTTTTTTTTTTTGTATTCTAAGAAGCGGTATAAAATTCTCATCAAATTTTCTGCAAGTAGATCTTCCATTATAGTAGCTTTGTTCAAACAGTCATTGCAGATCTGCGGTGCTTTTCCCTAAATCGAAATCAGGAAAAAAATAGAAAACGGGAAGGTTATATGCATAACATTATACACTAGCTAGATTTGAATTCTTTGCAAGGACTGACGACATTGATTGGGCAATTTTGAGGACTTCAGATTAATATGGTGCTGATGTTTAGGTGAGAGAGTCAGAAGTTTTGTACGTCCCCCCCATGATGTTGGGGGCCTTGCATTGTACGAACGTCGACGTAGCATTTAGTCTTGTGGTTCATCTCTAGCCTCAAATTAGGATATAACAGGTAGGTAACCTACTCACACTAATTTCGTACGTAAAATAATCTTGCGGTGTTCCCAACGAATGAAGGAAAAACGTATTAATTTAACACACTATTTCAATCACTATTGTTTCTAGCTATCTCGTGATAATTACATTCTGAGGGATGCTAGTTGGCTCAAAAAGCCATTTTGACAAGATGTAGCAACATGAGAAGGCCATAAATTGGAAGAGAGGAAAAAAAATGTAGGAATAATAAAACGCAAATCAATTCGAGTAAACTGTCAAATAGTAATATTCACGAAATAACTTTCACACTGTTAAGTATGTTCCCTACCTTTTTAATATAACTATCAAATGATACTATTCAATATTGAATGGTTCATAACATAATTTGTTTCTTGATCTACAAGAACCTAAAAGTATCTCTTACGTTGTCGGTGAGAGGTCTAAAATCTTCAAAATTGAAGAGCATGTAATGAACTCAAGAGCAGGTCATACACCCTTAGACTAATAAGTATCTCTCGTATTATTATTTTTTTTTTGTGGTATTGAATTAAAAACTATTAGTGTTTTTTCTTCTCATGCCCGGCTTAAGCAATTAATGAAGTTCTCGCTCTAAGTGTAAAGCCAAAAAAACTAATGGGCGAAGTGTCGTCAAAGTCAACACACACACACAGATATATATATAACATTAAAAAACTGTATAAACAATTAACATATTTAAAAAAACAAGCTAACAAGATATAAGTTATGCAAAAAATCCACAATTAATGTAAATTATATATCACATTTACAAAAAATTGTATGCGTATTTTGTTTTCCCTTACTTCTTTATTTTCTTTGGCCTCATAAACTAATATGAAAATAAAATGATGAACCAAGAGGGTAGTAACCAACCTCCCGTCCCCCATCATCTTTGGTATTCCTCAGTGTAGTGTTTGCTTACTGTTATGCGACAGAAAATACAGGAATAGTAAAAATAGAGACATAATAAATAATACTGCGTCTGTATTGTGTTTATTTGTGGAGTACGATATATGATAACTGTCTTCGTATTTTGTTTGATAATATGAGGACAATACAATAAATATATGATAAAAGATATATATACCCCTGTTAGACCACCATTGACTAGCCATTGACCTATTGCCTTGACAGCCTGACCACCATCAAAGGTTGCTGCCTAAGAGGTATTATTGAAAAAAAATATTAAATTTATATTTTATATCCTATTCCACTATATTAAATTTATATTTTTATATCCTGTTCCACTATTTCCACTTTTTAGAAGGACAGAAATACGTAATTTTTTTTCCTCAAGGACAGAAAATATTTCTATCCTCATACCCTGTCTTCACTATCAAATATCGTTTTGCCCTCACTGTCTTTGTATTTCTTGTCCTAGAATAGTAAATAAACACCACCCTAAGGTGATGACAATTTTAAAACTTAAAATCTTGGCATTATAAATGAAAGAACAACGCTACACATCTAGAAAAATATATACAAAATTTTTGACAGAAATTATAATACTTATTAGATGAAATAAAATGGTATGACCTACCAATTTATCTAAAAACTAATAATTATATCATATCATTCTACATACAAAATTCTGAATAAATTTTTAGTTGTCTAGCATTTTCCTAATTGAAATTTGTTTGGATAATTCACGGTTCAACCAACCACTTTTAAGTGAAATATTAGCATTTTTCGCCTAATTATTCTTATTCTGCGACAACTGACAATTACATCACTTAAGTTAGATTCAAGATTTTTTTTAATTAATAGACGATCAATAATCTTATTATAAATTATTGTATAATTTTAGTTGAGTCAAATTTAACATATAATTCAATTTTGACACGATATTTTGATTGATTCAATTTTTTAACACAACCTGAATCTAATTACGACCCCAATTAATTGAAGATTATTTAGATGAAATATAGTAATGAAAATTTTAGAAATAAAAAAAATTAAGTTGAAGAATTTTCATAAAGTATATTTCTAAATGAATTATAATAAATATTTTCGCTTTCATCTATCACTTGTTTAATAATAAAAAATATAAAATATATCTTTCTTTTTTTTTTTCTTAGAGTTTTCACTTTTTTTTTGGGTATGTATTTATCACTTTAATTTAATGATGCATAAAACATTCCTTACAAATTTTAATCATTTATTAAAATTTCTACTTATTTTGGTCTGAAATTCTAATTTTCAGAAGTGTCCATCGGACACGGTCAAACTCAGCTCACCCAGAAGCAAGGGTAGAACAGTCCAATTGGTCTAGTCAATGACCTCTGAGCCCAGTGTCCAAAAACCCCACTATTAAGCCCGTAGCCAAGGGTCCAACAAAACTACAAAAAATTAGACAACAACAAAAACAATACTACAATAACAGTATGACCACAAAAAAAAAAAATGGACCAAAAACATATGATAACATCAAAGGTTTATCCCTAAGGGTGCTAAAAAATATTGATGCACTGACCTATGAAACTTTTTTATATTATCAGTCAAATTAAATCTTTTTACATACATGGCTTTTGAAATAATATGACGTGAATCAGATTCATTTTAACAATATGACATATCTGTGTATCAAAGTTAGATTAAAAAATAATAATGGGTGAATTTACAACACTTCCGACTTTTTCCTCCGTTCAAAATGTTCAAAAGGGATTAGGTTAGAACATAAAGGAAAACAAACATAATCATGCGTGCGAGCTGTGTTACACATAAGTTGTGCGATAAACGTCTTTGAGCAAACATAAACATGTGATGTGAGTCAAAATTCCCTTTTAGTGTGCATGGCATAACTCCCATACCCTCCACCTATGCTGGTTTCTACAACATATTGCCTTTTAACAAAAAGCATAGTCTTTAGCAAAAACATCAATATCAATCCTTACACATGCATATTCATATTCCATTGGATGTATGCAGGGAAAAAAGATAGTGTTGACGACCTACAAAGAGGGACATGGATGGTGGTCTCCCATGTATATTTCAAATGACCAATGAGATTGAAGATATAGCTTTCTCTATAAAAATATATGGGCAGATTTATCTTTTTCAATATTGAAAGGGACAAAGTAAAGAGATAAACGTTGGGCACTATAAATTACTATTCATTTGTATTATTTTGAGAAATTATTGGATCTTTGAGAGTAAGAGAATATATTTACTTTATTCTATTTAGTAAATGACACATATGGTATTTTATTAGATATGCAAGGAAAATAAAAAATAATAATGACCTACAAATCTATTGTGTCATTTATTAAATGGAACAATAGAACAAATATATATTTTTTTCTCTTAGAACACATAAGTATTTCTCATGTGTTTTTCCATATTGGAGCTCCAACTACATATTGCTTTTATAATAAAAGTGTTTGATTCAATCATTATTCTCTTAGGTTTTATAAATAGAAATATATTATTAGATGACAGTGTGAAGGTGTATTAAATTTAATCTCAAATTATATCTTGTTTATTTTAACTATATTTAAATCTTTAACTTTATTGCAAAGGGGTGATTAAAATGATATATACATTTGAGTTTTATGGAAGAGTAATGTTATATACGTAGAAATATATATACAGAGTTTTTTGACAATAAATTTTGATTATTGAATAAAATAAAATGATATAACCCTCTAATTTATTTAAGAGCTAATTAATAATTATAATACATCTTTCAGACAAAGCTTCTGGTTATCTCGATCATTTTTCTTATTAGAAATGCCTCGCAATGTTGAAATTTAAGCCAATATAGTAACGACTTAATAATGGGGATTAGTTCCACGCTTAAAGATTATTAAAAACTCTTACGCGTCTAGTATCCATTTAGCATTATTTTGAAGGGTTGTGGCCATATATAACTGGTGATAATCTCATATGTAGGGTAGCAATTAATCTTTCAGAGAATGTCAGTTCATATATTATAAACAAAAATAATCAATCTTAAACATCAAGTATTCACAAAGTCATTTGATGTGTCTCTTCAAAATTTATTAGTTTCCTTACGGATAGTGACAATATAGCTCGGCGCTTTATGTCAAAGGAACTTTCGAGACGTGAGCTTTTCTTTTTCTCTCTTTTAGCAGTCGGATAACATGCAAGCTGATGCAATTTATGAGTTAACAAAGAGCAAAACAAATTTGGGATAATCTTCTATACTACAACTTTATTGACCATCTCTAGCTTCCGCATCAAAGTTAAATCCAAATTAAATTAACGTACGTGGCAGGTTATGCATGGTGATTTGAATGTTTTGCAACTGTATATTAACCAATGATGATTGACAAAGTTTGTGTGATATATATGTAACTATGCAATTTTAAAAAAATTAGTTTTAATTAATTGTTGGCTAAAATTTTTATGCATAAGTTATTTATAAGTTAGTGTGATGTATACTGGTTTATATATAAGTTAAAAAATTAGGTTTTGACTTGGGACAAATAAGTTGAGATCCAATAGAGTCTAGATTCTAGTGGTTTATGTTAGGCACCGAGGGGTCCTCCATATCTCCACATTGGTATGATATTGTCCACTTTAGACTTATACCCTCATGGATTTACTTTTGGACATTACCCAAAAGGCCTCATACCAATGGAGACAACTTCCATACTTATAAACCCATGTCCTTTCTCTTATTTTAGGCAATGTGGGACTTTGTTTGCTCCTCAACAATCCTCCCCTCAAACAAAGGACCATGGTTCATCCTCCCCTCAAGCGGAAGCCTCCGAGTATTTTTTTTAGCCTGTTCTTATACTTGTACCGCCGACTAACAGGACACGCCGCCTGATCACCACAGCCAGGAAGACTTTCGACACAAGGATCACCCCAACAGCTACTCCAATACTTGCCCAAGCCGACACCATCGGCTCTGATACCACTTGTTAGGCACCGAGGGGTCCTCCATATCTCCACATTGGTATGATATTGTCCACTTTAGGCTTATACTCTCATGGATTTGCTTTTGGACATTACCCAAAAGGCCTCATACCAATGGAGACAACTTCCATACTTATAAACCCATGTCCTTTCTCTTGTTTTAGGCAATGTTAGGTTGAGCTCCCTTCCTATATGGAGAAAACCCAAAATGAGCAAGCCCAAGATACTCCACTTACCTGACCAAGAGGGGACTACTAGGGTTGAGGTGTGTGTGATCATTTTGTGAAAAAATTGAGCAGCCACAAAGAGAGAGAGAAGAGAGAAATACAACCAAACTTGGATTCATCTTCCTACTCCGAGCAGCCACCGTAGATCGCCGTTTCGAAGCCGTCCACTGTTGGATCGAGCTGAAATTTGGACAGCAGGTTCTTGACAAGCGGCTCTTCATTTTGAACGGTCGGATCGTTGAGAAAAGCTCTGGAGTGTGAGATATTGAGCTCGCACAGAGATTCTATTTTAGTTTGGAGAATCAGTTTTCTGGTTTAAACTGTCTATGTAAATTGACAGTTGTGAAGTTGTTCACCGTTGGATTGGGCTGAAACTTTTAAACCAGGTTCATGGTGTCTGGTTCTTCATTCTGAACGGTTAGATCGTCGATACGAGTTCTGGAGTGTGAGATATAAATCTCGCACCGCAGTTCTATTCTTGTTTGGAGAATCACTTCCTTGGTTCAAGCTGTCACCGTAAATCGGTGTTTCTGAAGTCGTTAACCGTTGGATCGGGCTGAAACTTGGACAAAAGATTCTGGATACATAGTTCTTCATTCTGAACGGTTAGATCATTGAGAGAAGGTCTAGAGTGTGAGGAACTGGTCTCGAACAGAAGCTCCAATTTTGGGGTATTTACATATTCCTTGTTTTCTATTTTGAGTATTGGTGTTTGGTTGGTTTAGATTTTTGTTAGCACGATTTGTGCACATATTTGAGACTCTCTTGTATCTATTTTGATCATAGTTGAGCTATTTCTTTGGTCTGGATAACTCGTGATTTTTGTCTCTTACATTGAGGGAATTTTTTCACGTTAAAAATCTTGGTGCATTGTCCCTATTGCTCTGGTTTATTGTGTGTGTTGATTACTGCAATAATTTTACTGGTATAGTTGCTCCTCTTGTTCTTGCAAGTAGGGAATTGTGTTTAAGTTCCCATCAGTTTAAACCAAAAACAGAGTTATTGTGAGATTATAGAGCTGACTCATTTATATATAGTTCAATTTTTTTGTTTAATTGAAATAATGCTAATAATAAGATGGAAGAGTTAGAAGTCTATGGTTCATGGGTACATAAAGTACATTTTCCATATATAATTGTCCAACATTGTACTGCTGTTGCTGTGAGCCTCGCTACACCTGTATTGATTATACTGTATGTTTTCATTTTCACATTTTGCATGCAATGCAATAGGAAACTGATTGAGAAATCAACCATATCCACAAGCTTATTGGCGAATCTAGGAGGAGGGGAGGCAAAATAGCTTTATCCAAGGGAGATTGTCTGATCCAAACGGGAGTTTGTGGAATAGAACAGCAACACTTGGTTTTCATTCCATTAATTTGACCACACTCTTTTCTGGCCAAACAGAAACCCTGAAGGAGGCTATATCTTTCTCTGACCATGACCCAATAAAAGCATTTGATCATCATCATGTGCATTATATGTATTTATAAATCTATGGATGAACCCAGAAAAGTTCCAACAATATTGCATTGCCGACCACACAAGTTTTCTCCCTGAGCAATGACACGTACTTATCCCACTACGTTCTGATGATTCAGATCTAACATATTAAGACCTTTCAACTTGGAAAAAACAATTAATGTACCTTCCAACTCATACACACATGTAGACCCCCTTCTCATTCCGCCCCTTGCATTGTTGCTTTTCACTGAAACAATACCATTTCAGTGAAAGTAATGCTTCATAATTATCACTGTCAACATATAAAGTCCAAATTTTCTGCACGTGACTTGGCAATTAAGGATCTAATATTCCTTGCTAAATAAAATATTTAATATGCTTAGCGAGATGATGATCCTGGACTAAAGATCCGAGGTTGTATGTCAGACATGAATCTTTGAGTCAATCAAGATAATTACTTGCGCAGTATTAATTATAAGAATTCTGATTATAAATGATGATGAGGAGTTGGTATTATTAGTTATTTGGTTCTAAATCTTCGTTTGCGGTCTTTTATGACTCATCAGTATACTTTTCATGCAAGTTGTGTGTCAAACTAGAACATTGATGCTGATTGGTGTACATTCCCTTTGAATCGATTTAGGTTCCTATTTTAATTTTATTTGGATTAATAAAAGATAAACAGAATACTATTACAGTAAAATTTTAATATAATAACAGTATAAATGTGTTTTAATAATACTGTCATCTCATCAAATATTTATATTTGTATGATTCTTTAAATAATGAATGTGATTACTAGATAATTTTGAGAAAAAATATGATGAAAAATTTTTAACATCCTTTTTCATGTAATATGCATTTCGTGATCAATTTATTTTTTTTCAATTGTTTTTCAGTTCAAAGGCAGCATATAGATCTAGCTCGGCTTTGTTGAAAAATTAATCCTTTTTTCTTTCTTTACCTAACGTGCGGCTAAACTTTGGACTTTTAAGCTCTGATGTTGGAATCTAATGTAATGCTCCTCTCCTTAACAGGAGAATCTTTTGAGCCTTAATTGTAATAAGTGTACTTATCAAAATTAAAAAAAACGGCTAAACCCAGGAGTATCCAAACAAAAGTTTCTGTGGTCAGAGAGCGCACTAATGAAAGCAGAATCTGTAAGATAAATACACCTACGTCTTATCACCAACCCGCTTAATTTTATTTCCCTGACCTGGATCCACTTAACTCTACAAACGCGTCAATGTTACATATGGACATACACGGCTATATGGTATACAGATAAATAATGATCACATAGAACAGAAATTGAATTGGAATTACATATACAGCCAGAATGAAATGATATTCCTAATGCACATATAATTTAATTAATTAATATCTTTTGAGATAGATTATTTTCCAAACTTTTCATGTATTAAGCATAAGAAACAATACGTAATAGAATAAAATTCGATTCAAATAGCATAAACGTCTCATGAGAAAAAAAAAAAATAGTTAAACTTCTGACGTATATGTTTGAATTCGTTCTCAAGAAAAAATGAAAAAAACAAATTATATTAACCACTCTTGAAATTATAAATAATATTACACAATATCTCTTGACATTGATGCCCCATACAAGCGTACTTGGTGTTAAGTTTACAAAGGTGTTAGTGTCATATATATATATATATATATATATTGATATATTGAACTGAATTAGAAATATAGGTCCGACACCTCAGCCCGAACCACTAGAGCTCGGACACGGGTCTTAGAGATTGGCCACATGGCTCCAGGTCTTCCGCGGATTTATCCTAGATTTAATTGAAAATATCTCCTAAATCTCATATAGGATCTCTATGTATCTCTCATTAATTATCTCTCATCATTATTATATCATATTTTATATATTATATTATATCTCTTATAAACATAGAATATATCTAATATCTACTAAATCTCGGGAATATCTCTCTTATACAGGAAAGATTATTTGCTAGCTTATTACATGCTACTCTGTTACCACTATATGCCTCATTTATTCATTGATTTGAGTGTTGGAGTATCTTTGCAGGTATTCCACCATTTTACTTGCACAAATATTAGAGCTACTTGCAACCTTATTGTATTTGTAGATAAGAACATATATAAATCGATGAATGTTATGTGTAACGTGGCCTAACTTGAGAGAAACAGAGAAAAAGAGTTACTTGAAATGATAAAACACTCACATGGAGTATTTAAAATGTCGTTAATTTGGGTATTAAAATTAATCACAACACTACGAGCACCAAAGGAAAAAAAAAGGCAAAACATAACACGTGAATAATTGATTAAAAACAAAATTGTAACTTATAAAACATAAACTTAGTGAAGAATTAATAATAATAATCATTGAACTTTATAAAATAAATGAGAGTATGTTAGAGAAAAGATTAAATCTTGCATAGAATAGCCAACGTTGATTGATTCATATGATTGACTTCGCTTATATATCACTGGTTTGATTTTAGTTTTTTTTTGTTTTGTGGATAATCTATAAATATTTGATAAGTCCAAAGGTATGATCCAACCTTGAACTAAAGTAAAACTCTTACTCGATATATATATATATATATACGCGCGCGCGCGCGGCAGAACTAATCCTACATTTCTCGAAGGGAACCACGATTACTTATTTTTTAAAATCCAATATTCCACGCTATTTCTTATCAGCAAATATAGGAATATTAATTTAATACAATGAAGCATGAAACGGAATCATGATCCTAAGTAGCAAACTTAAAAAAGTTTAGAAGGATAACGTGATAGTTAAGAAGTATGCTTGCTGTTTTAATTTTTCAGATTTGAATTTTGGGATGACTTATTAAAGAAAATTATTCGTTACATGCACTGATTTGATACCAAGGATGCATATCTATAAAGAGCATATTTGAATTTCAGAATTGATTTTGACCCACCCCTAAAAAAAGGTGATTCTGCAAGTTTTTTTTTTTTTTTATCTTGTTAGGATTTCGGTTTTTAAAATCAAATTTAGAGAAGTGAAAAATTATTATTTTTTTGTCAGAATCAATTTTAAAAGAATTATCAAATATAAATCACTTTATTTTATAATTAATTATAATAAAATTAATTCTATAAATGCAGAACAAAACACATTACAAATTGTTAAACTAAATATACAGTGGTTTATTCTTAACTAACAAACAAGTTGGTCTGAAAATGTTCTTTATCGTACAACATAAAAATTCCTTATCCACTAACCAGATTCTGCTTTTTGGTGCGTTTCTTTTGCCAAATTCACTAACCAAGGGCTACTTTTTGATATTTTTCTGTTGCGAAAATTACGTAAGTAATTATCTTGAAACAAATTTTCCAACCAATCGCAGATGTAGCACATTTAATAATTTGTCTTCTTCCCAAAAAGTACTCTGAATACTTTAATATTATACATGACTGTAATGACTCATTTTCCCTTAATGTCCGTCTTCCTTTTCCCTGATCAATTAGCTTCCCGTGAATGCCAAATTACAGTTACCCACCAAGCTCATGTCTCTGCCTTATATCCAACGATGTGCCAAACAATCGCGCATTAACTAGCTAACCCACAAAAGTTTTATTAACTAGCGATGACTTCATTCATTGTGACAAAACATTATCGTAAAGCCTAAATTGGCTAAACTTATATTACTTTAATTGGAGATGGGATGAAAGACTTTGAATATGATTCGCTCAGTTAAAAGAATAAGAAGCTACTTATCAAAATCATATGATCTGTAAGCCAATAAACAGCACCCCAAAAAAAAAGAGTGTTGCTTCTTTGAGAAAAGCTGGAAAAACACCAGGAAAAAAAATGATGTCGTTTTAGTGTGTGTTTGAGACAACCGTGAGATTAAAATTATTTTAATAATTGATTGTAAATATATTTTTATATAATTAATTTATGTATAAATCAATTTATATTCATATTCAGATACATTAACTTCCATAAAATCAATTATAATTAGAATGTTTGGTTTGGATATATGAAAAATTGCTTTTGAGTGATAAATTAATAAAAAGGATATGAAATAAGGGGACTTTTCGACACCCTATAAAATTTATGGATACTGATACCTTATAGATAATTTGTGATTAAAAATTTACCACATGTCTTACAAACTAAATTTATTAATATTTTTAAACACTCAGAATTAAATCACAACCCGTAGATTTAGAAGGATACGAGTATCTTTGGGTACCAAAACAAAAACCATGAAATAATTTAAGGTTTAATTAATCCGTTAGTCCATATAGTTTCACCGAATTTTCAATTAGGTCCATACATTTTAAAAGTTTTCAATTGGGTCCCTATATTGGATAAAATTTTTCAATCAGTTCCTGCCATTAACCACCGTTGCAAAAAAATAGAATATTCCCAGCATATTCTATCTTTATTTACTGCCATCTTCCCTCCCCACCACCTATTGTAGAGGCGGAGCTACACACAGAAGCCCCTTTCTCTGCATCCATCATCATCATCAATAACTAATCTTCCACCCATAATCAAACACAACATCAATCTAACCAGAATCACAAACAACAGGGACAAGAAATCATCAATGACAACAACAAAATTTTGATGTAGGGCAGCGCCAACACCCTTGGTCACCGCCAACACACATATACAGTCACAGTGGGAGAGAGAGAAAGAGCAGCACACAGTCGCACACGCATATACCAACCTACTCACACACGCATAAAGAGAGAGAGAGAGAGAGAAGAACAAGGGGATAGGGCATGGGACAGAGAGTGAAGGGCATGCATTTGAGAGGGGAAAGGGACATCACTCTTCATTTGGGGTTTGGGGCTACACACACACAATCATGAATTGAGAGAGGGAGGCAGAGAGAGAGAGGAAGAGAGAAAGAAAGAGAACGCGGAGAGGAGGGGACCGCGAGGGGGAGCAGTAGCGAAAGGGAAAATCGGCGGCCAAGGGAGCGAGACCGCCAGCGCTCGCGAGGGAGGGAGGCATGAGGCCGCGTTCATGGCAAAGTCACACCGGCTGTAACGTCCCGATTTTCTGTCTGAGTGGAAAATGACCAAAATACCCCTAAGGTCATTTTCGGCCCAGAATTTGAGGATGGCCGACCCGGCAGTCCTCGAAGGGCCAATTCAATGTTTGAAGGGGATTGAATGACCCTTGAGTAGTTCCGGAGGCGAAAGTCTCATTTTCTGCAGTTTCGGATCAAAATGACCAAAATACCCCTATAGCGTTTTTACGCGGGTAAAGGTGCCGTTTGAGCCCGAAACATTTCCCAGAGGTTTAAAACAATGTTTTTACATGTTTCAAAACATCTGTTTGAGTCCTGGCAGTCCCGGGCAATTTTAGTGCAAAATTACGATTTTACCCCTAGAATAGTGTTTTTGAGCTTAATGATGTAATTAAGCAAACCTAAGCAATATTAGGCTCTAATCAAAGATTAATTAATTTTCATAATTAATCTAGAGTCAAAATAAATTATTAAAATTAATTAAAACCTAAGATTGCTTAGATTAGATTTAAATCTCCTTTCTAAAACTTAAGATTTCACTCTTGGAATATTGAATAGTGTTTTCTCTCTCCAATTTCTCAAATCAAGAAATTGTGTCTAGAATTATTTATACACTAAAATGAGTTTATAACTCACTAATGATACAAGACCACTCCTTAATTATGTTTTGACAACCTTGATTACCCATTTTCTCACCTAAACACTTTCTTACAAATTCCTAATCTTAGTCCTAATCAAAGATACACCTAAACACAACTCTAAACCACAATTAAAATGCAAGAAAACCCTCCCCATGGCTGATGCAATTTCGGCCCTCTCTCTCTCTCATTTACATCACATGTTGATTTGTTTCTCACTCAAAGAACCATGCTTGAGCCATACCTTGAACCATACCTCACCATACTTTGAATCATACCTCACCATGCCTTAAGACCACATTATCTCACCTCATGAAACTCATGGGCTGCCCTTTGTTCTGTTGGCCGAAACTTCTTTCTCTATTTACACCTTTCATTTGTTTCATTTCTCTATAAATAGCATGCTTGGGTGAACTTGCATCATTTTGGGTTCATTTGCTAAGTGTAAGTTTTCAAAGAGCACTTCAAAGTTTCCTTTTTCTCTCAAGTTCAAGTCTTCAAGTTCTTCATCCTCTTCTCTCATCCCAACCTTCAAATCACTTAGTAGGGATTTTCTTTCAAGATTTTCTTTCATTTAAAGTTCTTAATCTCTTTATGTGTTCATAGTTTCTCTTGAATCTTTTTAGAACTTCTTTTCTTCTTCTTCTCCTCTTTGTTTTCGGCCATGAGGCTTGAGGATCAAAGGAATGAGAGCTTGATGATGAGGTTTCATGATGATAATGTTCATCACTTGAACAACCTCTAAAGCTTGATCTTTGTTCTTAAGTTAAAGATGTTTTCTTTTACTCTTTCTTCTTGAACCTTGAAACCTTTTACCGTGATGATATTTTAAAATGGTTACATGAACTCAATGATGAGTACTCATGATGTTAGTGTTAATGCATCACCAAGATCATGGTCTCTAGAGTTTCAAATGTTTCCTTTTATTCTTAAAAGTTTCGGTTCCTTTTTCCTTTTCTTTCTTCATATTTTCGGCCATGATGGCCAATAAGGTTCACAATGGCTTGATGATGAGAGCTTCTAGATGATGACTATGTGTTCATCTCAATGAGGTCTTTAGAGCTTGAGTTTTAATAAAAATGCTATTTACAACCACATCTTAAGAAAAAAAACTTTGTGTTTTAAAGAACCCTTGAGGTTCACTCTTGTCTTTACCTTATCTTGTCATGATAAGTTTGGGTTGAGGTTTAAGTTCCTTTAAAATTCTTGTATGAGCTCTAATAAGAAATAAAATGGACTAGCATTCATATTTAAATTCAAGCTTATGCGCTACATATTTACTTTGAGCTTTGCATTCATATTTAGTTTCCAAGCCATCACTTAAAGTTAAAGAATAAAGAATTGATTGCATCTCATATTTACATTCTTGTCTAGCATATTTACTTTTCATCACTAAAGAACATAAAGATTTAAAATGAGAGTTGCACTATCACCTAACTAAATCTCAAAGCCTTTCTATTTCGGCCTTAAAGTCGATTGTTGCTGGGCCTAGAGCACTAAAATAAAGAAATGAACTTGCATATTTATATTTCAAGTCTCGCATATTTATTTCAAGCCTTGTATATTTATATTTCAAGTCTTGCATATTTAATTCAAGCTTTGCATATTTATAATTCAAGTCTTGCATATTTACTTTAAGCTCTCACTTTACTTTGTAATGAAGAATAAAAATGAAGTGCATATCGTGTTTAAATTATGTCATCACTTAAAGACCTTGGAGCTCAAAAACTTGCCCATTTTATCTCAAGTAAAGTCTAATGTGGAGGCATTCTTTGAATGCATAATTTCGGCCATGTAGTGATGATGAACTTGGAAGGAGATTCATTTAGCTACAAGGGCCAACAATCTAAGTTTTAAGATTCTCTTTAAAACCTCATGAAGTTTATGAGATTAAGACTAACAATATTTATGAATTTAATACTCTTTTAAGGAGGGATTAAGTGGTCACTGACCTAAGGATGTTTTTTTAGTCCTTTTTTACAAAATAAAATGGTTTGCATAAGAGTCCTATAAGTCCTAAAAGTGATTCCAAGAGAAACTAACAACTTATGTGTTTTAAAAATATCAAGTTATGCATCTTCTTGGGACTTAATGTTTTGGTTCTTCCATGATGAGTTTGCTGCTGTATGATGATATTTTGATGAGTTTGAATGAGTAAAAATTATGTATGTTGAAGTAGGAACATTTCTATGCAAGATAGGAGAGAAACTAGCTTTCTAGAAAAATCGTAAAATTAAGATTTAGCATAGTTTTAACCCATTTATTTTTAGACATTGCCCAAACTATTTCAATGGGGATATAATCAGATTAGGATTGTTTAATCATGAAAAATTTGGTTACAATTGAAGTAGGATTGAATTTTAGCACCTATAGAGAAACTAGTAACTAGAAAATCATAAAACCGCAATTCTAGAACTCTTAGAACATTTAATTTTCTGATTCTGTACAGCACCCTCATAATGTAGTAAAAATGATTTATAATTAGTTCAAAGGCTTAGGAATACCTCATAATTGGTTTAAGATCTAATTTATAGCGCCTTAGGCGAAGACGGAACTAAGAAAGGGTCTAAAACATAAGTTCTAGACCCCGTAATCTTAAATGTGTAATTCTACCTTTAGAATATGATGATGCCCAAATTTGTTAATGGACATAAGATCTAGTAAAAGTCATTAGTTGTGAATCCTTAGGTGTACAAGAGGTTGATAGAGAACAATAGAATAATCATATCTCACGTCTAAGACCCGTAAGGGTCAAAGCATAAGACACCATAGGTCCCAAGACATAATGAACCTTATGAATTCCAGTAGATGTATGATTGATTATGAGAATGATTTGATGTCTTATGATGATGTTGAATGGTTATGCATGTCCTACGAGTTTCGTGGCATAAAGCAAATTTGAAGGAAATCCGGTGAACGCCGTTATGCTGCCGAATTTCCCATCAAACTTGAGAATTTGAGAAAAGTTTGTGAAAACTCCTAGGTGACACCGGTTCAGCCGAGCACCCCCAGGAATGGTTCTGGGTGACACCGGTTTGGCCGAGCACCCCCAGAACAGATGTGACGTAACATTGAGACGCATTCCTCTCGCTACGGCGGGGAAGAAACAAATCCGTGAGGGTATTGACATAAAGCTTGCCAAAGCGGACAATTCACTGTGTACTTGATACCAGTAGAGTGTTTCAAAGAAGGAAATGATCCTAAGATAGGTGATCCAAGAAAGTTAAGTATACCCCCTCTATTAGCCCATATTAAATCTAGTGACGACTAGTTAGGATTAAGCTCACTCCTAGGCGATAGGTGAGATGTAGTTTGGTGACCAGATTATCGCCGGGCTGGTGAATCGGTTGGACTTTTGGTGGATATGTTAAGAGGGTGGTCTTTGTAACGCCTCGATTTTTATTGCTATGCAAAATGACCAAAATACCCCTAGGTCATTTCTACACAAGATTTGAGGCCAAAATGGTCCAGGCCATCTTCAATAGGATATTTTGATATTAGAATAACATTATATGGTGATTAAATAGCAATATGTGCAAAAATCGCGATTTTCAATTTTTCAGTGTGCAAATGACCAAAATGCCCCTAAGGTCATTTTTGCCCCGAAATCAAGGACGGCTATCCTCAAGGGGTTAGTTTTATGCTTGAAGGGGATTATGTGTGTTATGGATATTGTAGATGTGAAAATATCAACTTCAAATTTTTACCGCAAGTAAAATTACCAAAATACCCCTGTGGTAATTTAACACGAGATTCAGTAATTTCTGAACCTAGTCATCGCCCGGGAGTTCAAAATGTTTATTACATGTGTAATTTGATATTTGAAAATGTTCGGGTGGTTTCGGGGAATTTTTACGCGAAATTACCATTTTGCCCCTAATTAACAATAAATGAGCTTATTTACGTAATCAAATAAATATAGGCAATATTAGGCTCTAATTAAAGATAAATTAATTTTATTTATTTATCTTGAGTCAAAATAATTATTTGAGGTAATTTTAAAGCATAAGATTATTTTAGAAAAGATTGTTTTTCTTTCTTAATTAAAAACGGGTTCTTAAGACACATAATAGGAAATTAGTGTATTAAATTTCTTTTTCTTAAAAATAAAATATATTTTATATTTATTTATTTTTATTACTTCAGATTATTTGCACTAAAAATTCCACTACATATGTTGGCCATTTAATTTTGTAGTGGAGCACCTTAAATATTTGATTATTAAGCACTTACTTTAGTTTATCAATTTCTTTTCCACTAACAATTTCTTTTTCTCAAAAATAAAATATATTTTAGATTTATTTTTATTTTATTACTTCAGATTATTAGCACTAAAATTTCCACTATAAGTGTTGGCCATTTAATTTTGTCTTGAGGAATTTTAAACTCTTGATGGTTAAGCCACTTACACTAATTTATCATTTCTAAACCATTACAAATTAAATACCCATCAAATATATGTCCTACCACTCACAAAAATTGAAAAAATACTCCCCATTATAGCCATTAATGCAGCTGCCTCACCCCCCAAAATCCCTATAAATATGTGTTTTCCAAGCCTAAATCACACACAAACATTCATTCTTACCATTTGTATTTTTGGTTGTAGTCTTGCTCACAAAAATTAGCCAAAAATCCTCTCTTCTCTCTCTAAATACAAAGCTCTCTTCTTCTTCCTTCTCCACCTCCAAGAGACTCCATTCTTGATATCCATCCAAGTTCCCAAGCTCAAACAAACACATACATACCGTAAACCAACCCCTAAGCACCTAAACTTTCCATATCCAAACACAAGAACACAACAAAAATCCTCCCACCATTTCATCTTCACTTGGCCAAATATATACCATCACTAAGATCAGATTTTTGTCATTGATATCTCATACAAGATCAAGCTCTTACTCTAATTAACAAAGAAACAACTTGGTAGGGATTTTATTTCATGTACTTTCTTTTGTTCTTCCTTTATATTTTTGATTTTTATGATTTGATAATGACCATGGCTTGATGATGAGGAATCATGGTGGTGGTTGTGAATCCATCATTTAAATGTCCTCTAAAGCCCAAGATTTAATTCTTGATGACAAAAGATTTCTAAAGGAGTTACTAAGTCTTGAGTTTTAAGCTTAATAAGACATAAAAATGAACTTGCATCCATATTTATGTTATAAGTTCTTGCATATCATATTTATATTTCAAGTTTTTCATAATCATATTTATATTCCAAGTTATCACTTTAATTCTTGAAGATAATAATATAAACTTGCATATTCATATTTACTTTCAAGTTGTCACCTAAATCATAAATACCTAAGAATGAATTTGTATCTTTATATTTATATCTCAAGCCTTGCATTTCATATTTATCTTTCCAAGTTATCACCTTATAATGATAATAATAAGGTTACAAGACAAGTTTATGATTCTAGTTATCATTTAAATCCTAAAGTTCAAGATTTTACTTGTTTTATTTTAAATGACAACTTTGATCATGGACACTTCTCATCTATTTATTTTTGGCACTTATATAATTCTGATTTAAATCTTGATATACTTTATTTTTAGGCATGATCTTGTCTTTAAATTTGTACAAAGAAATTTTGAAAGACCTAGAAATTATAAAGGATTAAGAATACGATTTTTCTCATGATTTTAAATGCTAAAATTGTAGTATTCTGATCTAATCCTTTAGAACTGAAAAAGGTTACTGATTTAGGATGTTTAGATGAGTTTAAATCGCTAGTAGTTATTGTAAAAATTATTTTTGGTACCATAGATGCATAAAAGGGTAGTTACAAGTGTTAGTTTGGTAGTTTAGCAAAATGCAGAAAGTTGTGTTTTGAACTATCAACTATGTTATTTCAGCTAAATGATTTTATTTTAAGCTACTAATGATGTTGAATGTGTCCATGAGTCCAAAATACCATTTATGAAGTTTATATAAAGTTTTAGAAATTTAGGTCGTCGTTAAATATTAAAAACAAGCGATTTTGCACTTTGACCCCTAAAATGTATTGAAATTTGGTTTATGGCCTTAAAAGGTTTTTACGATGAGTTTATAACGGTTTCTAATAGTTATATGTCTATTAAAAGTATTGGTTAATGTTAAAGATCTCTAGTTTGTGAGAAGGTGTTACAAAGGGGTATTTGCATTTTGACCCGTAACCTTTGAGAAATTGTGATTTGACCCTTTGGGGCTTAAGCGTAAATGTTGATAAATTTGATGACATGAATGCGGTTGATATCTTGTGAAGGCTATATTCATGTGTTGAAACTCATATGGCTTATGGATATATGCAATGAAGTATGATACATGTTTATGTGGTTTAAGTTATGGTATGTTATAATTATGCTTGATAAATTGAGATGCATGATTCCATGAAGTTTATGAGCATGAAATGTTGAAATGATGAGTTATTCATATTTGCATCTCTATATAACATGCCAAGTTTAAAGGTGACATAAGACACATGGAAATGATCCTCTAGACTCCCTGAATTAAAGGTTATGAGAGGTGATCCAAATAGGAAATGATCCTTTAGACTCCCCGAATTAAAGGTTATGAAAGGTGATCCTAATGCCCCCTATCCCGTACCTTAAGAGTCGGGAATTTATCTTATCAAAAGGGATAAGAATACGCTAGTGACGACTAGTGAGGTATGAGCTCATAACCTAGAACTCTCGAGAAAAGAGAGAATTATAGGGCGGCCCCCAAGGAAAAGAGAAAAAAAGAAGTTTAAGTCACTTGTAAGAATGATGATCATGATGTTCTTTATATCATATGCATTGTTTTATGAATTTTATGATACTATGTATATGATATTGACATGCATCCATGATTAATATGTTGCATTCATGACATTAAGATTCATGCTAAAAGATACGGGTCTCGGCTAATGATATTTAGAACTTAATAAATGAACCTTATATATATGTTCACCATTTTCATAATTAAACCGGAGATTCCTGGGGACGATGACGATGACACTTGTGTTATAGTCGGGAAGCCCTACTGAGATTCTTGTATAAGTTTCTCATGCCTTTTCTTTTAAAGTGTCGTCTCCAGACATGAATGAAGGTGTAGTTCGTGATTTGTCTTGAGAGTGGACGAGGAGCTACGGAGATAACTTCCTTTTGGATATTTTTCCCTTAGAGTAATTGTATCTCAGTTATCAGTTTGTATATTATTGACGGATATATATTGATGTCCTTAAGATTACAAGACATCACTATTATGATACAGTTATTGATATGTCATCATTATTTGAGTTATGTTATGTTATGGTTGTATTCTGTATTTACCTGATATTCGTTTCTAACATATCTCTTATGCAGGTAAGGTAATGACGTTAGGTATTTAGTATGCGCGGCTCACGATTTGTTATTTAAGTTCAAAAAAAAAAAATTTTACCCATATTTTTACTAAAGTATTTTAAAGAAGTTTGAGTTAAAAACTGAAACAAAAGAGTAATGACTAATAATTAACTTAAATGCGTCTTAGGCGTGTTGAGTTAAATATTAGGGTGTTACAGTCTTTAAGAAAAATAACTTAAGAGTTTTACTTATAAGAAAGATATCACATGAAAAGTACTATGCCTTTTTATGTCACGTATATGATTTATGTTTCCTTATGATGTGCCCAAGTATTACGACTTTCGTGTTAATGTGCATATGGTATTGTCATGCATTCATCAAATATCTGTTGCATTTATGTCATTAAGACACATACTAAAAGACATCTACTTCGAATAAATGGATTTGAAAAGCCTAAAACCAATACTTATGCATGTACACCCTTTTCATAATTAAAACCGAGGTGGCTGGGGACGACGACGATGACACTTGTGTTAGAGTCGGGAATCCCTACTGAGAATCTTGAATGAGTTTCTCATCCATTCCTCTTCTTCCGTGTCGTCTCTAGACGAGGATTACAACGAGGTTCGTGACTTCTGCTGAGGCTCGTGCTTAAGGGTCACACTAGCAGACGGGGCAGAGGGTCGCTGCGGGAGCATAAATAGCTTAGCTTTTGGGTTGACACTTATCCAACTTCATAGGTGGATAAGGATGACTTCACATATATGGGCATGTTTTGATGTAAATGATGGTACAATAATGTTAGTAGTCTATGTATCTATGAAGATGTGATGATATTATGATTATTATGTATAATACTATGTTTCATGATTATCAATGGTGTGGTTACTTTTTCTTGCACGTTATGGTTATGACGAACGTTAGGTTAGTGCGCGGCTCGCGTTTTGCTTCCAAGTTCAAAAAGAAAAATTTATTCGTATTTTCCGCTAAGTATTTTAATGAAAGGTTGTAAGGAATGAGACTAAAAGAGTAATAGACTAATGATTAACCTAAATATGTTCTAGAGTATTGGGTTAAAAATTAGGATGTTACACCGGCGAAGAAGGTGGTTCACAACTGGTGGCTGTGGGGCGGCAATGGCGTGCAAAGGGAAGGGTGTGCGGTGACGATCACGATGCGGGGCCGTGGTTTCATGACGGTAGCAGAGGTCGGAGATGAAGGTTTTCGGTTGTTGGATGCAGAGAGAAGAGGTGGTGCGCGACCGTGAAAGTAGAGGCTGCGACGACGTGAAGGCGGAGAAAAGATGGGAAGCGTGGTAGTTCGCGGTGGTCTTTGTTGGCAACGCGGCGACGGTAACAACCTTTCTCTCCTTTCTTCCTTCTCTTATTTTCTGATATTGGTTTATGGGTGTCATGGGTTGTATGTGTGTGGATTGATTTGATGATGCAGGTGGAGGTCGCGGTGATGGACCGATTCAATCGTGATCGATGCATGGCGGCAGCAGTGGGGTGTTGACGGTGGCCATGGGTGGTGGATTCAGCAAAAATAGCCATTTGATGATGATGATGATGTTTACTTGTTAGTTTTTTTTGGAAGGTTTTGGTTTGGCTGTGGGATTGAAGGCTAGTCTCGGTTGGGGGTGGAGAAGAGGGAAGGGGGTTGACGGTGGTAGTGAAGAGATGGGGGGTGAGAGAAAGAATATAAAAGTTTCTATTATGCTTTGATAGAAATGGATACATAGTTACACTGTGAAATCTCATTCTTTAGATTACATGATATACGAATTTTATATATATTTAACGGTGTAGATAATAAGTTTTATGGTACATCTGATTTCATTAAGTGCATTATAGCATTGCTAGATATATTTTTGTAACGGTGGTTAACGGCAGGGATTGGATTGAAAAACTTTATCCAATATAAGGACCCAGTTGAAAACTTTTAAAATATAGGGACCTAATTGAAAATTCGGTGAAACTATAGGGACTGACGGATTAAATAAAACATAATTTAATTATATTATATAATATTTAATATAGAAAAGTTTCTACCCAAACCTTTTTGCACACTAAACTGCACCAATGGTGATTAAAATAGAAAATGAGAGGAAAGAAAAGGAAATGGAATGAAAGAAAATTAAGAGGAAAAAAATTAAAATTTTTCTCTTTTGTTTGGTTGAGTAAAAAAGTGGGGGGAAAGACATTGTAATGTTATGTAAACTCATAATGTTATGATATAAAATAATTTTCTTTCAATTTTCTTTTCTCATTTTAGGGGAGAAGACATTTTGGGGAGATTCACTAGAAAGTTTTCTTTTCTTCCATCTTCTCTTGTCATCCAAACAATAGAAAAACCATATTTTCCACTACTAGAACATAATTGATTTTTATAAACATTTGAAAAATGTAATTAAATTATATAATTGTATTAGTAAAACTTTTCAGTAACATAGGCAAAATATTATACATATAAAAATATTACTAAAGAGTTTTAATTTTAATTTTAATAACACATTTTTATATTTTTAGTAACACTTTTTAAATACCAATAAAAGGTTTAACCATACTTCTTGTCAACAAATATTGCTAAAAGTTATACATGGTGCAGTGACTCATTTTCTTTTCTTTTTTAATAGTTTCTAGAGAAAGCTCCACGTCCAAAAAAGAGTGGAGCAATCAAAAGGTAAGTATCAGCCACTTAAATTCCTCTTGTCAAGGAAAAAACAAGTGGTCGATACTTATTGTTCCTTTCTTTTGTCTTCCATCCCACCAAACAAAGAGCAAGGATCAACCACTTATTACAGTAGATACAATCAAACTCATCAATTTAAAACAGAAAAAAAAACTCAGCAATTCCATAGTGAAAAAAATTTGGATCATCATCCTTCTAGAAAATCTACTCTCTCTATTTCCTTTCCTTTTTATTTTCTTTTTTACATCCCAACGAACTATCAATGCCGAGAACACAATCTTGGCACAGGAGAAATTTATCAATATCATCAACAATAAACAAAAATAGCATGAGTAACTTTTTTTATTATTTTAAAAAGGCTTTTTCATTGCATTGGAGTTTACATTTATTTGAAAGGAGATTTGCTAGTGATTGAACTTTCCAACTGGCATTTAACTCAAATACGGATGTATCTCTGAAATTTGCAATCATTCAGTATCTTGTTGATTGTGAATGATTACATATAAAGTATACAAACAAGAATAAACGGTGCATGAATATTCTGTACGCCAATACTAATAAATTTCCATTATTGCTAATGTCGGTGATGGTTCAATATTAGTCTCTCCTTTTTTAATAAAAAAAAGAAATAGTATCCTTTTCATATTTCTGAAACGATATTGTCTGAAATTATATCTGTACAATGTTGCCTTTTGATAAGAGTTTCTAGCAACAAGAAGATATACCGGCTAAAGTATGATTCTCACCTGAGAATTATTGACAAAAATGATTGCCACACAACCGTTAAGAATTAATTGTGCAGAATGTAGACCTGATTTTAATAATAAAAAAGTCATATATTGATTCACGAAAAAGTGAGAATAAAGTGTATTAAAAAATTATATTATTTGAATCCGCAGCATTACTTCAAGACTATATGCTCTTTATTATCACCACCATATATATATATATATATATATATATATATATATATAACACACCTGAAAGTGTTCCCACTGACCCTAAAATAAATAACACCTCTATAATTAGGGTTATTTGAGAATGTAAGTATGTTTTAAGAAAAACATTATGAGTTAGATAAATTGGTTTGAGATTACATTTGAAAAAAAAAATATAAATCGTTTTCAGTATTGGGAATTGAGCATAAAATTATACTTCAAAATTAGCATTAAATATGTTAATTTTATATTTTATATTTTAAATAACACGTCTAACTAAAATTTTAATTCCATCGACAATTTTATGAAATTAAACTAAAAACATTAGCACAACGTCTTTTTTATTCTCATCTCTTGCTACGGTGTCCCTTAGTTCTCTGATTTTCAAATTTTTTTTAGTAATTATATTATCAAAATTCCATATTTATAAAAATTATTCAAATACAAAATTTGCCTAGACTTCTGTTTTTATAGTGTATATATAAATAATATTCTAAAAAATTATTTGCACAAAAATGTTAATATAATATAATTATAAATACTAATTATAACCGTGTTAATATTCAATTTATTTTAAATTTGGAATCGCACATTTAAATAATAAAGCTGGAACTAAATTGAAAATCATAATTTAAATTTCAATTATTTAATAAACTCATACATTGAATTTAAATTTTGAAATAATTTTAAATTTTAAATATTCTTTTGATCCCTAACTATGCTAAATTTTGGTTTTAGACCCTCCAATATTTTCTTTTGGCAAAAGTCTCTATAATTTTCTGCCATTTAAGTTGTGATTTTCGAGGGGTTAATGCCAAAATAAATTAAAGATTTAAATTTTTTTTTGATTCCCCAAAAACAAATGATTATTGCATTTGATTTTTTTAAAAAAATTATTTAATTTTAGTCTAAATATTTCTAAAATTATTTGGATTAAGTCCCTATCATATATGATTACTGCTGTCTTATATGGTTGCATGACTTGGTCCTCCATTTGGCAGTTTAACTATTTAATAACTAGGATTAAAACCAAGTAGTTTTAAAAATATTTGAACTAGAAGTAAATAAAATTATTTTAGTGGTCAATATCAAAATTTATGTATTTTTCAGGACCAAAATTGAAACCTATATTAAATGATAGACCATCCTTCACGAAAACTTTGAACCAACCCTATACAAAAAATAATAACAACTATAGTGACTAAATTCTAAATGGATAAAAACTATAAAGACCAATAAGTAATTTTAGGGACCAGAAATAAATTTTTGATACGATAATACTAAAACAAAAAAAATTATAGGGACAAAAATTGAAATCAGTAAAAATTATAGCGACAAAAGCTTATTTAAACCAAATGTTAGTTTTACATGAATATTTAAAAATAAATTCTTTTTTTTTTTCAAAAGTCATTTTCAACATCCAAACGGAGAATCTCTCTTGGACAAACACGTGGGACATTGTCTTTAAATTTTCAGCTGATTGGCTTAATGGCCCTTTAGCTTTGAGTAATTATTAGCAAGGACAAAAGTGGTGTGCAAGTGATGATTGACAAGTTTTTATTTAGTGCTACCTCGATTATCAGATAATTGTCTATTTTAAAAATATGTTTTGTCTAAAAATAAATATCTATTTCATATACTGTGATAGTATTAATTTTTTTTCATAAATGTCTTCATTAACTAAGGAGAGAGAAGGAGTAGAGAAATTAGTGGAGAAAGAAAAAGAAATGTGGAGTTGAAAAATAAAAGGGGAATTTAGTATTTTTAATATTGATATCTTCTCAATTATTACTTTAATTCTAATATGTATTTATAATTAGATAATTATTTGGGGACAGAAAGAGTGTTTGTTTCTTAGTTTATACTTTTACTTAGTGCTGAAATTATTTATGCCAAGTTTTCATTTCAGCTTATATATCCCCCAAACACCAAAAAAAAAAAAAAAATTCAAAATTACATTCATATGAAAAATATTTTTAAACCTAACACGTGATACTAAAAGATAATTTCTCAGATTAATTTTCTTGTCCCATATATATTAGGTTATTAATCAGTCATCATTCCCTTAAGAAAAGCAAGGGCATAAACTGATAAACTTGAATTCTGCAACCATTTTCCCCTGAGAATTAATAATTCCGAAATTCAACAAAATCTTTCAAGTTTTCAACCATAGCTTAAGAAAACATATAAAGTTACGATTCCAAACAAACAGATATGTTCACATGCAATGACAAGTTTTGTTTCATCAAAATATAAATACTGATCACACAGCTTTTGTTTTTGGTGGAATATTTCAGTTTATTCAGCTTACGTGCAAATTGGTTAATCCACCTTTCGGATCTTATTAAAGGTAATAAGAGGTTCACAATTATAATTCTTATAAAAAAACTAACCAACTCACGTAATTAAACTTTAAATTTATACAATACTATATTAATCTAGACATCACATGACATGCTCCTAAATACTGATGACTAAATGGATATCTGAAGTCAGAGACATGCATGATCAATGCTTTTGTTTGAAACCCATTTTACATGGATTTGTGATCGTGTACTGCGAGGAAACGGACCCAGGTGCCTAAAATTGCTCAAAAAATTCCATCATGGATGGCATCTCCAAGTCAAAAGGGGTCTATTCCAGCACCCTATTGCCTTTTTTTAACACACAAAGCACTATATCTTCGCGGCTCTTATTCATTATTAGTGCTACCCTAAGTGGTGTAATAAACAAGTATAGTATCCACATATAAATCAGTTCAATATATAGGAATCTCTCATCATTAAGGTCATCTAAAAATTTCACCTTACCTCAAATTTTGGGATACTGCAATGACTTGCCTCTAATATTTAACCAACTAGTGGGGATTTCTCTTTGCTTTTGGGTGAAGAAAGCTGCTGATCAAGGGGTATTCAGGTCAAAAAGGATGATTGGAAGTTGGCGTGGGTTGGAAAGAGACAACCTTATATATATATATATATATATATATAAGGAAGGGGACTAAGCCAATTGAAAAGGCCTTGAAGGGGTTAACAGTCTAAGGCAGTACTTTTAAGGCAAGCTAAGACCCTCTATATGAACCAAACACAAATCCACTCATTTACCTTCTCCCTTCTCTCTTCCTCCAAAATATTCAAACAAGAAAAGAAAGGAATTCCACTTGCATAGAATTAGAATTTGCCCTATATCTATCGTCTTTCCCTGCCATTTTGGAATTCTACAATATCAAGAGTTCTACAATGACAACATTCATAAAAACAGTTGCCATCAGCTATATTTTTATTGCATGTTTTCTCTCTGCAGGTACCCTGCTTGTTCTGTTTCTCTATGTCTCTTCCATGCGTGTTTTTTGTTTTTTCCTTTTGGCTTATCATATGGTGTGCATTTTTTTGTTCTTAAATTCTAGCATTTTTTTTTTCAGTTTGGAAAAGATTGAGTAGTGCTAACATATTTCATTGATTGTGCAATTACAGATATTGGAATTCTTAGACGTGTTGAATCTTTTGGAATCAACTATGGCCAAGTAGCTAATAATTTGCCTCCACCAGACAAAGTCCTAGAACTTTTGAGCGCCCTTAGGCTCACAAAAACAAGAATTTATGACACCAATCCTCAGATTCTGAGTGCTTTTGCCAACTCAAACATTGAGATCATTGTGACAGTGGAAAATGAAATACTAAGCCAATTGGATGATCCCCAACAAGCACTTCAATGGGTTAACAGCCACATCATGCCATACCTACCTGAAACAAAGATCACTGGGATCCAAGTTGGCAATGAGGTCTTCACTGATGATGACACCACTCTCATCCAGCACCTTGTGCCAGCTGTGGTCAACATTCACAATGCTCTAGCTCAGTTAGGCTACTCAAACATCCAAGTCTCAACACCAAGCTCCTTAGCAGTTCTTGATCAATCTTACCCTCCTTCAGCTGGTAGTTTCAAGAGTGAGATATCTGGGATCATGTACCAGTTGTTGAACTTCTTGGCAAGCACTAAGGCCCCCTTTTGGATCAATGCGTACCCTTATTTTGCTTACAAGGATGAGCCTAATAGTATTCCTTTGGAATATGTGTTATTTAATCCTAATCAAGGAATGGTTGACCCTACTACCAAGCTACACTATGACAACATGCTGTATGCTATGGTAGATGCAGTTTCATTTGCCATTGCTGAAATGGGGTTTAAGGGGATAGAGGTTAGGGTCTCGGAGACTGGTTGGCCATCAAAAGGGGACCCTGACGAGGCTGGTGCCACACCACAGAATGCGGCAACTTACAACAGGAACTTGTTGAGAAGGCAAATGGCAAATGAAGGAACACCTCTGAATCCTAGAATGAGGTTGGAGGTGTACTTGTTTGCATTGTTCAATGAAGACTTGAAGCCTGGACCAACCTCAGAGAGGAACTATGGCCTCTTTCGACCTGATGAATCTATGACTTACAATGCAGGGTTGTCAGCTCTTGCAACCTCAACTTCAACTTCATCAGCTTCAGTTTCTCTTGCCTCACACGCCAATAAGACAAAGGTAAAAAACACCATAGATTACATTTATGCCTTTTCATCACTACAATAGTTATTAAGCTTAGAACATGCATAGTGGACAATTTGGAGCAAAGTGTATATCAATGGAAAGAGGGGGTTATGTCTATAATTCATTAAAATATTTTCAAATATTTTATCTTTGACCAAAGTCTTTCTAATTATCTTCTTTGATCCTTTTTGCCGTTACAGAAGGAATGCCACAGCTTGGTCTACTGGATGTTTGTGTATTTACTGATTTCGGCCATTTATGTGTGAAGAAATTTACAATGCTGTGGGATTCATGTGTATACAATATACATTAAGTACAGTTGGGATTTTACAATTGCTTCAAGTGGCTGAAAAAGTGAAACCCCAACAAAACACGCGATTCCCCTTAACAAAAGGAACATCAGAGGATCTCAAAATTTGAACTCTATATTAAAGGTACCCTATTTTGTGGAAAAATAGGACCAACACACTTTTCCAAACGATTGGGCAGAAAATCTGCAATACGGCGCAGAAAGAAAGGAGTTCAATTTCAATCCCAAGAATTGAAGATTACCACCCAACATCTTATTCATGTGGCTATCTATGCTTTCATCACTCTACCCCACCATTAGTCGCAACGTAGCAGCAAGCATGTGGCTGTGACGTGAAATTGAGCTTATTTTAGGTAGATAAGGGACAAAAGCCATCTCATTCTTTCAATGCAAGATGTTGCAGGAGAATAATTTCTAGTTTAAGTTTAGTGCTTTGATTATCAAATGCGAAATATATCTTGTATGTTCCTCATTAATGTAAAGTTCATTTCACTTTTGTTTCTATCTCACTTCTTTGGTATATGTTTATATTACTTAAATGGCCAGGTGTAATGCTCAAAATATTGCATATATTTATAAATTTTGGGATTTGAATGGTGCATATATTACAAAATTCAGTTTTTAACATATTAATACAAAGGAAAATAGAGTGCATTTCATTTCAAAAAATAGTTTTTATTTTTAGTTTTTCTATTGTTAGGATTTTATGAAGTAAATACTGAAAATAAAAAATAAAACTGAAAATTGTTAAAATTGAATTTTGTAATTTTCACCGGTTTTGATATTCTCTCAACAAATTTAGAAAATGGAACAGAAAATGAAAATTGAAAAATATTTTCTGAATCTAGATGCAGACTTATTTAGTTTGAGTTTTCAGTTTTTAATTTTCATTTTCAGTATTTCAATTTTTCAGATTTTGTGAAGGAGATACTGAAAATTAGAAATGAAAATTGAAAACTGAAATTTATGGTTTTCAGTATTTTCTTTATAAAATCTGAAAAATTAAAAATAAAAACTGAAAATTAGAAACTCAAACCAAACGGTCCTAAACATCCCAATTTTCAATTTCACTCATCTTAAGATGAAAACAGGTGTTGCAGCATAAGGAGATAATGTCGAGGCTAGCCTGCTCTGCCTTGTGCATCACCTTATTAGTTGTTATGAAAAGCTCTTCATTTTGGAAGGTGTAATCCATGACTGTTATTACTCGCATATAAAATTATCACACGTCATAAGATATTTTCTACGGTACTTTTTTAGAAGAGGTAAATGTTAAAAATTATAATATTATTATAACATATCCTAAGATTATTATTCCACCTCTCTTTTGCCCCTTTTGCTATCTTGATCATGCTAAAGTATAAAGTTCACTAAAAATGTTTATAACGAAATCTAATTAAAGTGCACAAAGTTAAGGCTTTGTTTGGTAACTTTTATTGTCTTGAAGACGACAATGGGGCGGCCCTCCTTTACTCCCATGGCCAAATGAACATCAGCATAGGGCCATTGCAGTTTCTTTTCCAAAGAAGCCTTTATCAACACTTCATTTATTTATTTACTTATTTATTATTTTTACTGCTCCTTTTAGTCCTTCTATTTTCTTCTGTCCTAAAGTGGGAACAAACAAACCTCAGCCGTATCAGAAAGTGATGGAGATGGATCTAGCCCTTTGACATCAGCTAACGTGGTGCACATGAATCCCTCAAATCTGAAGCTGACTCCCCCTCCTAGATTAAGAATTTCTTCTTTTATTTTTGGGGCATAAATACAATGCACGGTCAATTTTCTAGCGAATCCCACCAAGAATATTTGTGTCATCGTATTTGAAAATGCTTCCGAAGCATTTTTGGCCTCTAGTGATTTGATTGGAGTATAATAAGGCGTGTCCCATGTAAGGGTCCTATGGCATATAACTTCAGCATGTGAAGTTCCTAGTTCACAATAGACTCTGAAAAAATTGTGATCCTTTTATTCTTAAGGCTGGCTATGCTCTTTTAGGGTCTTTTTCATCTGACATCTGATAAGGCGCTAAACCGTCGATTCATAGCTCAATTATAATGAACTGTCATAAGTGATTCTGTCTATTTTCTGGTTCATGACATGTTTTCCATTATTTGTGTTTATCTTGAACAGTAGCCAAATGCAGCAATAGATCAATCTTCCCCCACTAGAGAACTTCAACATGACCATGCTGAAATTTTAGGGAGCAAAGTTGATAAAACTGTCATGATCACATAAATACATGAATCGTGCGGTACCTTTCTAACATTGATTCAACAACGGCATAATGTGAAAGCCTTTTCCTTTCTTTTCCTTATCTAAGATAAGTGCAACCATGTTTTCAGCGTCTGGAGTACCTTTCATTTGAGTCTGTAAACACATTGAAGTCATATGAGCGCGATGTAGCGGTATCATTACATATAAAGTCATTTACATGTTTTTATTTTACCTGATGACTTAACTTTTAGGGAGAGATAGTTCATGAAATATTATTTGAGCCTCTAAGACTACTGTGAGGCAGAGTGGATCTGTGAGCTAAAATGGATTTATGAGACGTTTGTATGAGGAAAAATAATAGATATGAAGGGCCGTTTGAAAGTGTTTTTTTGTTTTTATTTTTAAAAACTGTTTTAGAAAATAGTTTTAAGCTCAATTTTTAAAAACAAAAAAATAGAAAAGTTTGTTTGGCAATTTAAGTTTAAAAACAGTTTTATAATGATGAAAAAAAGAAAATTTGTTTGGATAATGTTTTTAAAAATAACTTTTAAAACTAATAAAACAAAAAACTGTTTGACAAATTGAATAACTATAAATAACAAATTTTAAACGACCCTTTAACTATTATATGTTTTGTGAATAATATTTTTCATACATACTTAATAAATAAAGTTTTAATACAACTTCCTATTCTAAAAATAGTTTTAATACAACTTCCTATTCTTATAGCCACACTCAATTTGCAATTTGGTCACAATATCTTACTAATTTGTTAATAGAAACAACAACAACAACAATAACAATAATAACAAACCAAACCAGTTTCCAAACAATCCCAGTCCCACACCCCCTTCTCAAATCAACACAAATCAAACAGCAATAATTCATTTCCAGTAACAAATCAACAATACATCTTAGCTCATGGAATCCCAATTTACAGATAATCACATATAGATTCAGAATTTCCAAGAAAAAAAAAAAGAATAGAAAGCAAAAATAGAAACCACCGCGGCCTCCACCCATGGCTTCCCCTTCCTCCTTCTTCCTTTCTCCTCGCGCCTCCTCTCCACTCCGCCAACGCTACCCCTCCTTCCAGCATCACCATCATTTCGCCGCCTTCAACCCTACAGCCAAGATCAACCACAACATCAATGCGTCACCCCCCGCCCTCACCTCGTCATTCGCGCAACGGCCTAGCCGCGTCGAGGTTGCAGTGGCACCGGCTCCCTCCGCCTTCCATCTCCCTCTCTCCCTCCCTCCCTCCCTCCTTCCCTCTCTCTTTCTCTCTCTCTGCCCAAAACGAGGTTTCCCATCATCGATAAAGGGCGCATTGGAGACATGGGTAACGATGGGCATCGCCAAATCCCACGGCGGCCTGAACTTTGCCGCGCTGGCAGATCTGGAGGCTCAGTTGTGCATGGCGCCAACGGATCTGGGGACTGGCCACCGGTCAGTGGGGGAGCAGCTCTGAACTTGAGTTGTGTGGTGAGTGTCCAACAAATAAAAACAAGAATAACTATCCTACAAGAATCGAAGGAATAAAGAGAATAGAAACTTGTAAGCATTACAAGTTTGCCATCGTGTTTTTAGTCAATCTCAAAACAAGAAAACATCCTAAACTTGTTTTCTGTTTTCTATTTTTAAAACCCAAATTCAGTTTTTTGTTTTTTAAAATCAACTTAACAAAACTTCCTTCCAAACATGTTTTTTTGTTTTCTTATTTTTAAAAATTAAAAACTGTTTTTAAAATAACTTACCAAACAGCCTCAAAATCATTTATGTATCTCTTTATATAATAATTTAGGCTCTATGGACCTTATTCACTAAAAATTCTCCCTATCTTTTTTTTTTGACGAGAAAGAGATTGATTCATTAATTGGGAAAAGAACTAACATTAGCAAATACAATATTCATAGCTTCAAAAGGGTAGTCCTCTAGCCACACATAGGATTTGGCCTGGGCAGTGATTTTAGCTAAATAATGAGCCACTTTATTACCACCCCTCTTAGTATGAAGGAAATTGCAATAACCAAGCCCAGCACTTAGATGTCTACAATCACAAGCTGCCTCTGCCACATAAGTTAAGACTTCCTTTGTCCCATTTAAAACTTCTACCAACTCCAGGAAATCTGACTCCACATCTAAATTCTGGAAAGACATTTCTCCTGTTAGAGTTAATCCCCACCTCATGGCAATTGCTTCCATAATTCGAGCTTCAGAAATAATGGTGATCTTCTCCGAAGCTGCTAACATCATATTACCCTCTTCATCCCTAATCACCGCTCCCAACCCCTATTTATTTACTCCTAATTCTGCTGCATCTGTGTTTAGTTTGAATCTTCCTGCTACTGGTGGTTTCCAGGTGCACTGGGGTTCTTTCTGTACTTCCATGGGACCTCCCCTCTGCCCCTTATGCCTGCCCATCTTTACCTCGTAACAAACACACACTCAAGAAAACAAAAAGGTTATCTAGCATAATTGATAGTATTAATTAACCTTCTGGAAACCACAAAACGAACTTAGGCTTTTTTACCCATTTAAATTGTAAGAAAACATTATATACAAAAGTCCCACTTTTGCAACTTTATGTACACATGTGCATTGTTTTGTAGATATTAAAGAAATCGGTTGAGGCTTGACCGATTTCATGAGGAGAAATGCAAAGAAAGAGGTTAAGACTTGACCAATTTCTGGTCACTAATTTTGCACAGAAATCGGTCAAGTCATGGGTGATTTCATGGCTGAGGAATTGGTTGTGTGTTAACCGCTTTCTTTGGGTTGTCAAACAGAAAGAAATCATGGGTGACGTGCGAGAAGCCCAGTAGCAAGCTACTGTGGTGGCTCCTCCCCCTCAAGAAATTAATTTAATATCATGTGAGCCATTGGCCTACTTCTTGCTGCCTGAGGCTTTGTGCTACGTAACACAACTCTAGTTATTTTGACAAATGAGTGAATGAGATTGGATATTGGAATGTATCCTCTTGCTCTGCATTGTTGAAGAGGGAAACAACAATCCAACTTCTTCAAATTTTGCATGAAAAATCACGGGCCTCTTGAATTGAACACTTAACAAAGTAATATCATACCCAGTTTTGTTTTTAAAAAAAGTCACCAACTTCTTGCTTGGGGACTTTCACAAAGAGAGAGCCAACAAATGGCCTCATGTTGGAACGCAAAAGCTTCAAATTTTTGCATTTCTCGTCCATGAAATCGGCCAAGCCTCAACTGATTTCTCTAACACATACAAAATAATGCACATGTGTACATAAAGTTGCAAAAGTGGGACTTCCGTATGTAATTTTTTTTACAATTTAAATGGGTAAAAAAGCCACGAACTTACAAAGTGCACCTATGTGCATTATGATAATAAGGTAGACAATAATGGTACCACACCAATTTCATAAAGAGGTCATATGATAGTGTTCAATAGAAAAACTTTACGGAGGCTAAACTGTCTTACATTCTAAGATGTTAGGGACTAAGATGTCAATTTATCTTGTTTGAGACTAATTTGTTCGATAAGAAAATCGATAAGAACCATTTTGGGAGTTTACTCTTAAAATAAAACAAACCATAATATTTCAATAATTACAATAAAAATATAACTAAAATAAAAATAATCATAACTCTAACTCAAGGAACTAATCGATTTAACTACTGCAACACCAATATTTTTTAGGTTAAACTTCTATTTTTGTCGTCCCTTCGAATTTAGTTTTTTAATTTACATCCTAATATCTATAATACTAATATTTCAGAGTCATTTAAGGGAAATTTTTACATGTGTTGCAATGAGAATGTCTTAGAGCTCACATATTTTAAGAAGTTATTCATTAATTTTTTTGAAAAAAGTAAAACCGTAATTATTACATATTATTAGCATATCATTGACAATCATCCGTATTTAATAATATGATTGCATTATATTAATTAAATATCTTTAATTACTATGATACTGAAATCATGAATTATATTGATAAGTTAATTTCACAATTTTAGTATTAATTTCACATCTAAAATTTTTTATATTTGATGCAAGTGGTGATTTTCTTTTGAATACTATTATATTAAATTTATGAAATTAAGTATATAAATTATAAGAAATATACAAAATATATGTGCTAGGTTATACCATTTATCTTTTTTATTAACAATAAGATTATGATGAATTTAATTATTTAAAGGAAGAATATTTTTTTGTGTCATTAGTGATTATATTATTTGATTATATATAGACTAATTTAATGATTTAAAGAACAAGAATATACCAATTTAATAAAAAAATTTATATATGTATGCAAGTGAAATAAAAATCTTAGAATCACTTGGAATTGCTATAAAATTATACCTTCAATAACCTCTAAATTCTTATAAAATTTTTTGATAATTTTATATTTTAAAAGATTTGAATGAATTTAAAAAAAAATAATCATACAATTTTGATAATTTTCATAATTTTATACTTTAAAAGATTTGAATGAATTTAAAAAAAAGTTAGTGTTGAAAAAAATTTAAAAAACTGGAGAAGATTTTAAAAAGAAAAAAATGACAGAGATTTATCAGAATCTTATTTATAATTAGAAGTTATTAATAATTAAGATTCTGTAAAAAATTTATTTATTGTATAAATCTACTATACTAATATTTCAGAATCATTTCATAAAAACTATTACACATGTCATTTATATAATAATTTAGACTTTACATGTCATTCATACAGTGATTTAGACCCCTACTTTTCTCAATCTTTATGTCTAAAGATTTTTTGAATAATTTACTTATTAATTATTTTTCATATAAAATAAAATTAGATATTATAATTATTAAAGAATTAAATATTACAATCATTAAATATTATAATTTGTACTAAGATAGAACCCATGTTAATATAATTATGATCTACAATTAAATTAAGAACCATTAATAACCTCATATTATGAAGGAAATATAAAAAATCATAAAGAAAATATTTTCATAATAAATAAGCTTTAAAATCAATAATTTTTTTTAAAAAGAGGTAGGTCAAATTATTAACGAATTGCTAATTGATTGATTTTGATATGATGATAATTCAAAATTTAATTTATACCAAATTTATTCTTAACCAAATATTTAAGAAACATTATAATACTAATACAATAATTTATTCTTAATCAAATATGATAATACTTGATATAATACTAATATTTAAGACTCATTACATAAAAAGTCTTCCATGTATTATTTATAGAAAAATTATACCCCCACCCTTTTCAAATTTTAACACTTAAAGTAAGTTTTTAAATTTAATTTACTTTATAATTATCAATTATTTTTTGCAATCACACCTTCATATCTCTCTACTATTAACAAAATCAATATAAAAAATAAAAAATAGCATAAACAAAATTATAATTCAATATATTATACCATAAAAATTTTATATATATAATTGTAATATTAATGATAACAAACCTATTATAATTGTGTTACATTAGTAGTATTAGTTATTATAGATATTTATGTTTTGAAGTTCAAAGTGTTATTAAAATTTTTTATTTTTAAATTTTTTGAATAAATCCATAAATATTAATAGAGATTCAAATCTCTATGTGAAATAAAATCTGGGGACCCGTGACGGGGATGTGCATGAGAATGGAGGAAAAATTTTAAATGAAGATGAGATTAGAGGAAAATTTTTAATTTTAAATGTAGAACTTTTAAAAATCATAATAAAAAAATTATCTATCTACATGTATCACTATATTCTATTTAATTTTTTATAACTTAAACATTCAAATCTATCAATTCTATAATTTTTTCTATACTAATTTTTTGGAAAAAAAATACCTTCAATTTTTTAAAAATAAAATATTTAAAAAAATCAATTCTATAATTTGCACTTATTTGATAATGATATTAAATATTTATTAATTTTTAAAAAGTAAATAATTATATCATTTTTTATTGAAAAAAATTATAATTGATATACTACTCTAATAATTGAGATTATATAAATTAGAATTATAAATAATTTTTTACCAATTATTATACATTAATTATAACATATATTTTAAAATTGATATTTTAATTTATTAAAAGGATGTACAAGGAAAGGAAATGTAATTGAAATCATAAAAATTAAATTTATGTATTATTTTTATTAATTAGAAAATATATTTTTATATTTTTAAATTAAATGTTTTTAATTTATTCAAAAGATATAAACAGCTATGAATCATAAAAAAATTGAAAAAGGGTACACACTAAAATTACCTAATGAGAAAAGGAATTAGCATGTATTTCGCCTTCATAGGGATGATCTATGAGAGCTAAATCCCCGTTTGTTAAATGAGATGAGGACAGGGATAATATATTTTTATTTTTTAATTATTGTTATTATATTTACATTTTGTATATATTTTTAATTTTAATTTAGATTATGTTGTATGAATAGTATTTGTTATTATGGATTTTTAAAATTTTTCTCTTTTAAAAATTTGTTAATAAATCCTTGAATACTATAGGGATTCAAAATCCTCACGAGAAACGGGAAATTGGAACCAATAAGGGGGATGCGGATGGAGATGAGAGACAAAATTCTAAACAATGACGGGAGGCGTAGGACATGTCCTCTTTCTCATGGATACTCATTGTCATTCCTATAAATTACTCATGATATAGTAAAATTATCTATTTATTCTCTTTCTTTATTCAACAATTTTAACTTTCGAAATGTACAAAATTTTCATAAAATAGGCTCTTTATTGTTAGTTATAGGTAATCTATCAAGATATTTTCAACTTTATAAACATGATATTTAATATAAGATATAAAATAGAATGACACATTTATATTTTATCCATTTATTTAATTATTTAACTATTAATTTATTTTTAAGATAAATTTATATACTCAATTTTGTATAAGATATATTTAAATAAATTATTATTTATTTTTTATAATAATCAACAGACTATTTTTTATCATCTTCCCGTACATCACACGGGTCAAACTACAAGTTTTTAAAATATGAATGATTTTCAAATTATGCAGGAATATCATAATTTGATATTTTATATTTTGTTATGATTTCTTAACATCGTAATTTAATTTTTACATCAACCTTTTTTTTATAATTTGGAAGTTATTTATCAAAAGAACAAATTGAAACATTTTGAAAATGTTGCAAACATAAATAGAACAAAAAACAAACTCCTAGGAATAAATTAAAATCTTGATAGAATATGAATGATGCAAGTGAAATTTTACTCTATTTTTACCGTACACCTAACCCTCTCTACTTTCTAATGGCTATGGAGAGATTATTACCAAATTATAAGTATAATATTTCATATTTAGATATACTCATAATAAAAGTGAACCTAATAAAATTTATTCAATATACACTTATTTATTTATGGATTCTACTAATTTTATCATTAGAGTGTCTAAAATATGAATTGTGTGAATTAGGTCTCTAAATGTGCCTTTGGATGGAGCAATTATAGGGGAATATTATTTTTGGAAGGATTTAAAATTTATCATGATAAAATATCCTGTTTGGATATTAACTTAGAAGAAATTAAGAATCCAAGAAATTTTAAAGAGAGATTTTATTTATCTAAAATAGAAAATTTTAATTTTCACCTATAGAAGGAATTTTAGAAATTCCTACACGCACAAGTATATGGTTTTCTTATTTTAGTAAGTCTCACTTTTATTATATTCCATTACAGTTTCTTTATATTTATGAGATTTTCATTTAATTTAATTTTTAATTTATTTTTTTGTATTTTAAATTTTTTAATATTCAGTTTATATTACATGATGTTATATTTACATATCATTCTATTTTATTTATATAACAATAATATTTTATAATTCAAATTTAAAATATTTTGTGAAATATGAACTAATTATAATTAATTTTAGATGGACTTAATTTTTATTATTAATTAAAATCTTATTTAAAAAAAATTACTTATGTTTTTTCAAATAAAATATGTTAAAATTAAGGTAATGTAATTATCTCACCCAAACAAAGTATTTTTCAAATAAAAGAAATATAATTATTTTTCCAAACAAAAAATTTAAAAATTGAAGCGAATTTAATTGAAACATTTTAATTTTCAAGTTTTTAAATTCCCTTGTATTTTGAAAGAGTTAATATTCATTTTAGTACCTCACTTTTCACTTATGAATCATTTTGATCCCTGACTTTTAAAATGAATCAAATTAGTCCCTTAACCCACTCTTATTTAATATTTTATCAATTAAATGATGATAGATAACCTTAAGTGATATCTTAACATACCATATGTCATCTGAAGTAGAATTAAGTTTAAAATGACTTATTTTTGTATTTAAAATTATACAAAATGAGTCATTTAAATATCCATTCTAAATCATTAAATGACTCATTTTGTGCAATTTTAGATATCGAAATATGTTATTTTAAACTTCATTATATTATAAATGACACATGGTTTAATAAGATATCACTTAACATTACAGATCATTGTTTAATTGATAAAATGTTAGATAAAAGTGGAATAAGGGAATAATTTGGCTCATATTTTGTAATATTAGAGACTTATTTGACCCATTTTTAAAATTAGGGACTAAAATAAATATTAACTCTAAATACTCCATCCAAACTCTATTAAGAATTTTTTGTGGTTACTCGTGGTTAAGGATACATATGTAGTTAAAATGCTGACATATCAAATAGACGAGAGAATCATATATAGAGAAATGTTAAATTTCCATCACCAAACTTATATCATATACTTACATCAAGTTAAAATATTATAAACCAGCATGCAAAAAGTTGTAAGTTAAGATGAAAAAAGTTGTAAACCAATGTGCAATATTGTAAACCATCTTAGTTTATAACTTTTTGCAAATTGGTTTACAACATTTTATATATGATTTACAACTTTTTATATACTGATTTACAATATTTTATTTGGTGTAAGTATATGGTGTAAGTTCAGTGGTGGTCGTGCATCACTCCTTTTATATATAATCTTGAAAAGTATATTTCATAATCTCTCTCAGGCGGCGAACTCTGTTGTGTCTTTGGGCATCACCGTCGTCCGTCACCGGAGCAAGAAACTTGCTCCCTCACTGGCTTCCCTCATTCATGACTTTTCCTAATGCCTTATTACATCTAAGGCACAATCTCTAACAACTATGTCCCGCACACTCTCTAGAAGCACTATCAACACTACATCACAACCTCACTTTTCTCTTGAAATCATACAAAAAGGCCTCCGAAACTCGCCAAGTTCATGCCTTTATGGTCAAAACTGCTCTCACCAATGTCCTTTTCACTTTCAACAAGCTCCTCGCATCTTCAGTTTTTATATGGACTATGCAACATCCATTTTCAGCTCTGTTCAAAACCCAAATCTTTTCATGTTCAACACAATGAATAGAGGCTATTCCATGATCAATTTCCCTAATAAGGCATTGCCCATTTTCAATGAACTGAGGAACAATGGAATTTTGATGGATCAGTTCTCTTTCATCACTGTGCTCAAGGCTTGTGGTAGGGTTTCAAGTGTTGGGTTTGGCATCCATGGGGTTGCAATTAGGTCTGGGAATGTGTTTTTTGTTGATTTGAGGAATATCTTTTGGCATTTCTACTGTGTTTGTAAGAGAATTGGAAATGCCCACAAGGTATTTGATGAGTTTCCTAAAGGAAATGACTTGGTTTCATGGAACACTTTGATGGGTGCATACCTTCTTGTTTCTAAGCCGAAGTTGGTTTTTGATTTGTTCAGGGAGATGTGTTGGAATGGGGTTAAAGTCGATGTTGCCACTGCATTGAGTCTTTTGTCAGCAGTTGGTGATATGGGGAGTTTTGTTGGAGGAAAGTGTCTCCATGGATACTGTATAAGAATTGGATTTGGTTCTAATTTGAGTGTTGTTACTGCATTGATTGATTTGTACACGAAAACACGTCATATTTGTTTGGCATGCCAAGTTTGTGATGGTGTTGCTAAGAAAGATGTTGTCTTATGGAACTGTTTAATAGGCAAGTATGCAAGAAATGACCCGATTGGAGAAGCAGAGGCTTTACTGCATCAGATGAGGATTCAGGGTGTTAAACCTAATTCTTCTACCTTGGCGGGGCTGCTTTCGGCTTGCCTTGCGTCTAGTACCTTGCAAGTTGTTCGATACGATAGCAGTTTCATCGAAGCGGAGAAACTAGAAATGGATGCACTTCTTGGAACGACTCCTGTTGACATGTACGTTAAATGTAGCTTTCTAGATAAGGCTATGAACTCATTCAAGAGGATAGAGAGTAAAGATGTGAAACCTTGGACAACCATGATTTCAGGCCATGGAGTTCATGGGCAACCAACTAATGCCATGAAGCTTTTCAATAGGATAGGGAATGAGGGGTTTAGGCCAAATGATTGCATTTTAGAAATTTTCACTGCTTGTAGCCATAGAGGACTCATAATTGAAGAGATGGAAATTTTTAAGAGCATGGTTCAAGAATAAGCCTTCTCACCACAGGTTGAACATTATGGATGTCTTATTGATCTTCTAGGTCAAGCAAAAATGTTGTGTGAAGCATATAAACTAATCAAGAGCTTACCCATTAAGGGTGATGCTATTGCATGGCGTACGTTGCTTTCTGCTTGTCAAGCCCATGGTGATGTTAAATTGGGGAAATGAGTGAAAGATGTTCTGACCAACATTTATACATAGCATCCTACAGGTTCCCTCCTAATGTCTAGCACTTATGCTGTTGCTGGTAAAATCCCAGATCTTATGAGAATGCAAGAAAAGAAGCAAACTAATGTTATAGAAGAAAAATATGGGGTGCTTGAAACAGGAGTAAGTATGGTAAAGGACACCGGACTCAGCACAGTTGAAATTGATAATCCAGGATGAGAACAATAATGGTTCACCCACATGTGTTGTCTCTATTACACATAGTGATGACCTCTATGGTGCACCAAAACACTGGATCACATGTCCAACACAAGTAGTCCCTTCTGACATGTGGGATGATGTTCATACAATTTTGATGAAAATACTCAATTGTTCAATTTTGTTCCATTTATGCTAGAGTGGAAATGGTTCGTGTCCACCCTATTTGATTCAATCACGATTATGCTCCCAAAGCCAAAAAAAACTAAACTAAACCAACAACTTCAGTAAACTCAATGTTTAAAATGGAGCCACAAAACGTAAAGCAAGCATTGGCCATAACAGCATGTGAAAGAAGAGACCCCGTAGAGGAGTCATGTCAGTCAGATATGTTTATTGCTTCCAGGGCAATCAATGATGTTCAGGAGGTGTTGGCTTTTTTTGGTCCTAGAGGCTTGGGTTTTGCCAATGAAGAATTGGTATGTGTTTCTGTCCTCATAATTTATAACTCTTCATAATTTTTAACTTTTATTTGAACCATCCATAATCTTGGCCTTTGTAATAAGCACCTACTCATTGAAATGTTTTGCTATGACCTATGAAGATTAATTGATAAATAAAGTAAAACAAAGAAAAAGGAGCCATATACTATTTTGGTTTATCATTTTTTAACTTGCTGAAGTTTATTGAAGTTTGAAACGCCCTGTTTCCGAGGTTTTTGCTACAAGTAAAGGGGATAAACTGACAACCATCATGCAGTTATGCAGCAGTTAATAGTCTCAACTGAAATTATAACCATGAGTACTTTTATCTTATAAGAGTTCTCTGGTGTGTTTGCAAGTTTGATTAAAGTAAAACTCACAAACATATCCTGAGGAAATTACATGGGGGCTAGAGAATTCTTCATCATTCTATGAAAAACTAATTGTCCCTATCTTTTTCAGGCAGAAGTTTTTACTTCCACCTTTTGAATATGCAAAAATGCGTGCTTTAGGGGAGAGCTTAAGTAGGTAAGTTTTCTCGCCTCTCTTACACACTCTAAAATGACTTGCATGGAAAAGTTACATTGTGCTATATGTTGACGAAGCAAGCAAGGTTTTGAGGTGTTGTTCTGAGTTCTATTGTCATTTTTGTTTATCATCTCCCATCATACCATTGTCAGTGGGAGTCCAGATGTGAAGTGGGAAAGCATCAAGGGGTTAGAGAATGCCAAGCGTTTACTGAAAGAGTTCGTTGTGATGCAAATTAAGTATCCCAAGTAGGTATCAGTAATTCATTACTGGAGACTTCAATAGGCCTAATATTTCTTGGAGTTATTTATGATCTTTTTCTTTCACTGCTTCTCCCCATATTATTGTATATGTTGCTGACATATAACGGTTACTTTGTTCGTTCTTGGTTTAATTGAATTGCATGATAGCATTGCATGACAGCTTACAAAATACTTAATTTTGTAAGTAGTATATGATGTGTATTTTTTTTTGTTGTTGTTGCATGAATCAGTATTTTACATAGAAGTTTTAAAGCAATAAACTACAATTATATGTTTTACGGTGTCGTAAGCTCTTAAACCACATGGAAATGCTTGTAGGTATACAACTGATAATTATTTTTTGGAAATGTAGTTTCTTTGTGGGGTTGTTTGTCTCTGACTATTGATTAGAAGGCTATGCCACAGTCTTTCATCAGAGATTTATCATCTGATACCATTATTGTGTTGAAGCTGCTGATCATATCTTTCTCATTTCTCTAGGTACTTTACCGGTCTATTATATCACCATGGAGAGGTATTCTAATTTTTGGGCCCTTAGGCAGTGTTTGTTTCCTATCCCAGGAGGGACAGACTGTCTCTGTATTATGTTTGGTAGCAGAGACGGAGTATGGGGATAGAAAATTTTTCTGTCCCAGAGACAGAAATTTTCAGTATTTCTGTCCCTCCAAAAAGTGGGGACAGTGGAGACAGGATGCAGAGACAGAAATTTAACTCCTTTGTGAGAAAAGTGGAAAAAGTGGGGATAATAATTTTTATGTCTCTATCTCCACTGTCTCTGTATTTCTGTCTCTGTCTCTGTATTTCTGTCCCAGGACACTCACCAAACGCTACCTTAGGGACAAGAAAGTTTTGTACAACACTCCCTCAGAAACAGGATTGCCATTTTAGTGTTTGACCAAAATTATTCGAATGTGTTTTTCTTGTGTGTAAGAATACAATCACATGCTCCAAGAAAAATAAATTTGTTGTATCCAATTCCATAGTTTGATGGTCAGAAATATCACACTTGGCTTTGTGTTTTGAATTGTTAAGTCTTCTAGTTTGAATGTTGCAGACAGTGCTTGCCAAGGCAGTAGCAATAGAATGCAAGACTACATTTTTCTAATATTTCAGCATCGTCTGTTGTCAGCAAATGGCGAGGCGTGTGTATTCTTGTCTAGTTCATTTTCTTTGCTGATTGCTAAAACTTCATTTTCTTGAAAGAATGAGGGTTTTTATAGTTTATGCCGTTCCTCTTTCTTCTTGTTTTAGTTCGTAATATTGTGAATGTGCCCATTTATAAAGTTTATTGTGCATTGCAGGTGATTCGGACAAGCTAGTGAATATGTTATTTAACCTTGCAAGACACCATGCACCCTCAACAATAATTCTTGATGAAATTGATGCGATCATTAGTCAACGTGGTGAATCACCAAGTGAACATGAAGCAAGTAGACAGTTAAAAATTGAGCTACTCAAACAGGTGAACATTGCTGCTTACATAGAACATGCATTTATCATAATGTAGATGATCATAGCACGATTAGTCAGCACACGCTTCCTCCTTTTTATGGCTCACTGCCTCATTTTGATTACCATAAACTCAAAACAAGTGTATTTGTCTGTGCTTTCTCCAAATTAATCATTTGGATTAGATTGCAGATGGATGGTTTGACACGGATTAATGAACTTGTTTTTGTATTGGTGGCCACAAATCTTCCCTGGGAATTGGACGCTGCTATGGTTCAACGTCTTGAAAAGCGCGTGTCCTTCCAATCCATGAGCTTGTTTGGATGTGCTTTTATTAAAAATATATTTTTAATAAAAAAATCTTTTTGTGTTTTTGGGTATATTTGGATAATTTTTTTAAAGTAAAAACAGAATCACTAAAAGAAGTAAAAAAATATCTTTTTTGAGTTTTCAGTTTTTTCTTCATAAATTTAAAAAACTGAAAACTAAAAACTTTTTTTAGCAAAGTAAACAGCCTCTAAAATTTTCATCTTCTAAAAAAAAGATCTTTATTATAATATAAAAAAAATATTTGACAATAAATAAAGATTTTTTAAAATTAAATCCAAATATAAATTAATGTTCCATCTAAACATAAATTAATTTTTATATTTTTAAAAGATCTTAATTAAAAAGATCAATTAAAAAAAGATCTTTTATGAGAAGTGTATCCAAACGAGCCTAATAGCTTATGCTTTTATTGTTACATGATAATCGAGTAGGCCACATTGTTCTAGGCCTCTCTGAATAGCATTTTTCTGTATTTCATTAGAAGCTGACATCGGGGTAGAAAATATTATTGAAAGTTATGTTTCAGATTGTGTTTTTAATTGAGAAAAGGATTATTTGGAGTTTCCCATCAGCTCATCAACAACTAGTAATATATTAATTTTATACATTTTCCAAATAAAATTTTCATTCTAATTAGGTTGCTTGGTTTGAAGTATATCAAAACTATGGTATCTACTTTTTTATTGATGAATTTTTCTTTTGCATTTTAATTCTAGTTAATAGACATGACTCACTAGGCATGTCCAAGATTGCTACTAAGATTGGGCCTTTTTCCTACTAACCAACTTCATAGTTCATATCTACCGTGCATATTTCAAGAATTTATTGTGGATTACTTTGTTGATGACCTTTTTACTTATGCTTTTTGATCAGCTAACCGATGGTGATTCTCTTTTATCATTGAAAATAGAGATCATAGATCAATGTGTACTTGCATGATGCCTAATAAGAAATCTGATCTTGGAAATGAAAGCTCTGGTAATCTTAATCCAATGGTTATTCTTTGACAATAATTGAAAGATTCTTGCACCGCTTCTAGAACCAGAAGCAAGAATAGCAATGTTTAAGGCGCTTCTTCCTCGACAGCCAGATGAGGAGCAGATCCCCTATGATTTACTTGTAGAACGGACAGATGGATATTCAAGCTTAGATATCCGGTTACTCCGTAAAGACGCAGCAATGCAACCCTTGAGATGTTTAGAGTCTATTTGGTTTGAGTTTTCAGTCTTCATTTTTAATTTTTCAGATTTTGTGAAGGAAATACTAAAAACTGTGAATAAAACTGAAAACTGAAATTTGTAGTTTTCAAAATTTTCAGTATTTCCTTTACAAAATCTAAAAAACTAGAAAAAATGAAAATAAAAACTGAAAACTCAAACCAAATAAGCCCTTAATATCACAACTTGAGTAGAGACAAGAGTTGGTGCATGAAGAAGGTATGTGGTTTGCAGCTATTACTAGCAAAAATGTCTCTACCCAGGAACATTGAAAAATTAAGGATGTAACCTACTGGGTTCAAAATCATAGTTTCATGTATTCACATGTCAAATGATTTCGGGTTCAAATTTATCTAAAAGAAAGTTGCCATGGATATTACATAGAAAATGTATCATCTCCAAAACTTGGTTCACAGGAAGTATACCTAATATGCAGTTTTTATTGATGTATCATTGCATTCCAATCATCGTTTGAAGGAAGCTAATCTGAATTGTAGATGAGAAGAATAAATCTTTTAGACGTGCAGGGTAGGGTTGGAGTGGAGAGGCACAATATGTATTCATCTTCATACCAGTTTTATAAAGTTTGCACAAATGCAAAAGCATCATTAATCCAATACTTCTTTGGAGTTTTTATAAGCCCTAAAGTTTTAGGGCCTGGCCAATGTTTGTTGATATTTTCATCCCCGTGGTTGAATTTTAAATTTTAACAAGTTCATTTTCAAGAGCACGTACATTGATACACTTCTAGGCATTTCTTCTGTAGATTCAAAAGTTATGCTAAGTTTGTTCCTTGAAGTTAATTTTTCAATATGAGCTAGCAATCGGTGGAGGACAATTTGGTTCAGCGCTTCTTTTGGATCTTTATATGCTCCTTATTTAGGTCTCTTTTGGATGTAATTCTTATAATTTTTTTTAATTGATCTTTTTAATCAAGATCTTTTGAAAAAGTAAAAGTTAATTTATGTTTGGAATATTAAAATATTTTTATTTATCGTCAAACATCTTTTTTATGTTATGAAAAAAGAATCAGAAAATTAAAATTACATTGAAGCACTTTTTTTTGTTTTTGAAAAAAGTCAATCCAAACACAAAAGTGAAAACACCAATGATAAAAGTCAACCAAATGCAAGAGTGAAAATGCAAAAGTCGACCAAATTACATAAAAGGACAATAATAAAAGTTCAACAATGTAAAATAATCGATAATACATTTTGTTAGTAACTGGTTCTTTATACTATTTCTTAATTCTTCCATCACAAATAGTCAATACATTAGTGCTTATATACCCTTTTCTGCATCTGAAAAGCATATGTTTTCAACAGGTAACTGGATAGCTATATGAGTGTCATCTATGACTCCAATGCAATTATTAAAATGAGGTCAATATCATTCTTCCTCCCTAATATAGTTAGGGACATCTCTAAATAAAATCAATGAGAATGAGTATATTTTGAAAAAACAAGAAGCCAAGAACAAAGTTGAAGTGTAAACTTATCAGACATGTGTGAGTGAGTGACCATGAGATGAGAGGTGCGTGTGTGACTATGAAGAGTGGAAAGGAAGAAGTATTTTTAAGAATTTGCCAATAGATAAGATTGTAATTATAAATAATACTGAGAGATAGTTTTGAAATATAATTTTATGAAAAACCACTTCTGTTTCTACTTTTTTTAGAAGTTGGGTATTACTGGCATTTAAAAAAATTGGTTCTATCACTTTTTTTAATTTGAAGTGCTTCTTTTAAAATGCAAATCCAAACACTCTAAAAAAACATAGAAGCACTTTTTGTAAAAAAATAAGTGCTTTGTTTTAGAAAGAAAAAAAAAATCAATCCAAACACACTCTTACAATTTTCTAAATGAGCATTAGAAAAATTCAAGAAAAGGACTAATTCTCTTGGGAAAATGGGAAAAATGCAGAACCAAACATTCACTAAAGAAGAAGGAAGAAATGAAACTTGGAAAGACCGGCGAGTAGGCATTGGTTGATTGAACCATTGAATGAAATCACAGATGAAGAGAGAGAGGGGGGAAGGAAGCAAGTAGTAGCAAGTAACAGTGTTTGATTTGAGTTTGGGGGAACAAGAACAGGTGAGCAGAGGAGTAAGGACAGCCAAGAAACAAATAAAATACGATACGAGAGAGAGTCACATGTTGTTGGTGCCATGTGCATTTCATACATGCACTTCAACAATACCCAATACCATACCAAATCTCTGTTTTAGCTGATTTTTGCCGTTTTCCCTGTAAAGACGAAATTGAGAAGTGATCTGATATGATGTTATGGCTCCGCCATGTAAATTAGTAAATTACTCTCTCCCTTGTAAATTGTTAAATTTGGATAAATACAGATATTAAGAAGAATATAATAAATAATATAATAATAGAATATTTCTATATAAAATTATAATGTATAGGCTAATATACTTTAATTATCATTAATTGTGAAATATATTAAATGGTTAGAAATGAAAGGTAATACTAACAGTTATTAACTACTCAGGACTACTATTGAAACAAAAAAATTATATTTTATTGGAGTGTGAGATTAGTAGATATTTTAAAAGATAATTTTATCTGAAAATAAATAAATATTTTGAGAGGAAAGGAGTAATTAGAAAAATTCTTATATATTTGATGATGAAAATGTAAATAATATTTATTTTTCCTCCATAACATTTATAATTTTTCTGTTTTTGTCCGGTCATAACATATATATGATGTACCCATTTTTGTTTTTTTGGTGAGAAAATGATGTCCCCGAGTGCCTACACAAAATACAGAGACTAACGGTTATTGTTTGTGGGAACTCAATTAAAAATTTTATATAATATGAGAACCTAATTAAAAATTTTTAAATTGTAGGGATCTGATTGAAAATTGAGTAAAATTATAGGAACATGTAGAGTAATTAAACCTAACAAAAACTATAAATAGAAACATGGGGGATGAACCCTCCAAGTCCTCGGGCATGTTTTTGTCATGATGGATGTTGTTTGCGTTTAAGCGTTTCAAAAATCATGTGAAGGGCTTGACTGAAAAAAAAAGATATGAAGGGCTTCACATTTAAGAAAAAAATAATAATATAGACCACTCCTCATGGTAAAAGGGCCGAGTAACAATAAAGCAAAATTTCAGACCACTGCTCATGGTCCTCAAATTGGTTCTGTTCCACTTGATCCTCAATCAGTATTTTACTTTCCGATGCAAATGAACTACTACATGCATAGAAATAGCCCACAAGCATATAATTGGGGTTAGCAATCAGCAAAGCAAGGAGTCGAAGAGGAACACACCCATTAAACATATAGAATAATTCGACCAAACAGGGTTATTATAAGCTGACAAGAACGTAATGGGATGACGAACACCACCAAACAAAAGTAAATTTAAATTAAGAACAATATAAAAAAAATTTAAAGGGTTTCATTAAAGAATCATTCACTGCTCTTTATTAAATATCTTTATTATTTATAAAAGAAAATATTAAACATTTTTAAAATTTGTAATCCATTAAATATTTAAATGCATTTCCTCTTTATTTGGTAATTTTTAGGGATTAAAATCCTCTGATATATGATCGAGAGAAAAATAGACACTTTAAACAGGTGGAACCTTAAATTTAAATTCAAGTTTGTTTGTATTAATCGCTTTTCACATGACTTACAACAAGTTTGGTTTAACTTTTATAACCTCACAACAATGATTTAATTTGGGCTAGCTACAATGACAAGGGATGAATTGCTGTCTAAATCATAAGTTGGTACTTTCCAAAATTCAAACCAAACGTGCAACTACAGTCAAGTAATAATAAAAATCATGAAGTGGACATAAAGTTTGAAATACAATACAATGATACTGCACATGCATTGTATACATTGCTGAATTTCAGCATGTGCATATATATATATATATATATATATATATATATATAATATCAGTGGCTCAGTAGAAGCCTGGACAGAGAGAGTTCAATGAACTTGGCAACAAATATTGAAAAGTAGCAGGATAAATTTCAAAGTCTCATACATGGCCTTTTAGGCACTACCTTGGTTTTGGGTTCACATTTCGTGGTGACTGATATGGATAAAATTATAGACATATCCAAGGAACGATCAAATAATTATTCCTTATTTTAGCAAGTACACACTCAGCTTGCATGATTTGGTCGGTCTATGTTGTTGGACCATGGAAAGCAAAGTGCAGAAGCTAGCCCTCATTGAGTGTGAAGCAAACATTTTGTCTTTGAAAATAATCGCCGACCATTTTTTGAAGATGAACGTTCATTTATCTCAGTTGGCCAAAAAGCTCTTCAAGTGTTGCCTTGAATCAAAGGAGAAACTGTTCAGAACCCTTTGAATTCCATTTGTTGTTGGGAACAAAATGGGAACGGGGAAGCTCTGTTTAATTAATGGCTTTGGTTCATAGCATGAAAAGATAGGAATGGATGGTGATGGCCAAAAGTAGGGGTGGCAATGGGGAGTTGAAAATGTGGATATCCGCAAGGATCTCCGGATTCGGATCCAAGATTCGGAAATTTTTGTCCCCACGAGGACGGGGACAAGACTAAACACCCCCCCCCCCAATGGTGAGATCAGGGACAGGGATTATGCTTCCCGTCCTGAGGGGTATTCTAGTAATTTCTAGGAAAAATTATATTTTTATTAAGTTTTATAATATTTTATTAATTTTTTTCAAAAAAATATCTTTACCTAACCTTAATTACTCTTACTGTCACCCACTTTCAATCACTCAGTCACTTCACTATTCACTCCCTCAACCCCTTACTCAGTCACTCCCTCAACGCTCTCCCCCTCAGTCCTTTAATCCCTCGGCGCTCACCACCCTCAATCCCTAACTCCCTTGCACCCCACACTCACAGGCAGGCGAAGAAGAGCGGCAATCGATGTTGCGAAGGACATGCGCTGTGAAGAAGCACTGTGAACGGCGCTACGAAGGATAGGAGAACAGTGCGGCGATGACGACAATAGTTCTTCAACCTTCCTGTAAGTACCCTCTTCAATCCTTTCTTTGATTTGTTCTTCAACCTTTCTTGGAGAATGTTTCAAATATTATTTTTTATTTTTGTGGGTCTTTGAAATGCAAGCTCTAGCCTAAATACTAAATCACACTATGACAGGTTTTTGAGATAGGGGTTTTCCCTCAATTTTGCACATCTCCGTAGATGTTCGCGAGGAATCGAGGGGTCTGTAGGGATCGGGGATGGCAGTTGTTTTCTCCCCATTGCAGGGGTCGAGATCATGGTTGAGTAACAGCTTGGAGATTCGGGGCAGGGAATAGGGAAGTACTCCCCGCACTTGCCCCGCCCCATTGCCACCCCTAGCCAAAAGTGACACCCTACAATGGATTGAACTCTTTGAGTTTTTTTTCCTTATAAAGTGATATAGTGAGAAGACATTCATCTTTATACACAAGAGTACTGTGTTTAAATTTTAATCTAAATTATTAATATTTTAGAGGTTTAAATAATAAAATTTTTACACATTAACTTTAGATGAATTTACTTCTATACTATTAGGAGAATCTTTCTAACCACAAAAACCACTATGAGATTTTAATAAATTCACTACATTATTTGTGTTTGGTGGAAGGTGGATTGATTTTCACAATATATATATAATCTTTTATTTTTTAAAATGTCAAGATAATGTTAACATGGTGACCACCATTGATTTTTAAATATTAAATATTAGCATTTTTACTTTATATATGTACTTACAAATTTTAAAAGTAGTATTATGAAAAAATTTAAAATAAAACCTCGAATAGGTCCTTCAAAGAGTTGTTAGACATCAATTTGGTTATCAAAAAGTTGTGGAAAACCAATTTGGTCCTTTAAATATTAAAATTTATTTCATGCTAATATCCAAACTTTTTTTTAGGGTGCGTTTGTTTCAAACTTTAAAAAATACAATTATGAAGTTCAAATTTTATATATAATTAAAAAAAGTTAAAAATTGATTTTTTTTAAATTCTGATTATTTTTTCATTATTTAAATATATGAAAAGTGAATTTTTATTGTAGAAAAAAGTGATTTTGGTACCCAAAAAGCTCCTCCAAGGGCACACTTAATCTTTTGGACTAACTTGAAATAGATTTAAGTCTTTGAAAGATTAAATTAATGCCATGAATCTTTTGAAGACTAAATTGGCATTACCACCAATTCTTTTGAGAACTAAATTAATGTCCCATAATTCTTTCAAGGATCAATTTAAGGTTTTACTCAAGTTAATTTATAGGTCTCATCACTTTCCTATACATCTCACAACTATATATATTATGTCATATCTTCTTCTTCACAAAATACTTTATAGAGTAATTTATCATATTCTTATTAGTTGTTTGAATTGATTATTGTAGACTAGGCTAATAGAAATTTAACAAAGAATTAAATCTTAATTGATAAATCTTTAAAATAGGACTATAAAATATTAATGACACTTTAAGAAAAACAAAATAGTTGCATCAATATATATATATATATATATATATATATATATATATATATATATAATGTGATGAACATATCACTTATAGTAATATAATAATATATATTTAATTTCCTTGGTGCTCAAGTTTTAAAACTTGTTGGCAAAGATTTCTTGTTGCTCAAGTTTCTAAACTTGGTGGCCAAGATTAGAACCTTTATATAATGACATGATGCAAAGAAGAATTGCAAGTGTCTCAAAGTGGAGCTTTCAGCATTAGCATTCCTAAAAGAAACTAGCATAAGAGAAAAAGAAGAGGAAAAAAAGAAATGTGTGGTGCTTACTTTATAGTGTTATCTTTACAATAATTTTAAGATAGGGAATGAGTCTCCTTGTAAACTAAAAACCTTTGTTATATTGTTTAATTCTTTTCAATAAACCAAAATCTTAGTTTTATGTGTATAATTACTGAGAAATCTCATAAAAATTTAGGAGATTTTAAAGAGAAATAAATTTTATAAAAGTTTAGAAGGTTTTATAGAGAAATTTCATATAGGAGATTTCAAGGAATAATTAGTTTGTTTGTTCCTTTACATTGTTTTATGAGTAAATTTATGGTCACATTAGTTATCTTCTATATTACTTATTTGTCTTCAAGATTATCCAATTATTTATCTTTCTAATTGACTTCCAGTTCTTTCGAATTATTATTGCTTTATATTAAAATCATTTTTCCACTATCATTTTACTTTCCTGTTCTTTTACACTTCAAGTTATTTTTTACTAAAGTTGCTAATTATTGATAACGTTAAATAATGATTTATATTACTTTGAGTTGTTAAGTCTATACTACTTGAATATCTAAGCACTTTATTTGTTTTTAAGTTTAATTATTTATTAACTATATTTTATGCATTATCTCCTATTTATTTTATTGCTTGATTTTAAGTTTTACTTTAAAGAGTTTATTTATAATATTCGAAGATTCATCATGCGTTGGCTCGTAATTATTTAAGTTCTATTTTTATTTGTGACTTAAAGATTTTGCATATCATATTTTGAATTTATGCAACTATGCAAGAGAATAATGAAAAAAAAAAGATATTTAAAACTTTGCTACTAACTGCAGAAGGCAGAGAAGCACAGAGATGTAAGGTCTTTTTATGTTACCTGCCTTGGTTAGTGGGCATAAATGTCTCGCTTTGTTGTCACGATGTTAAAGAGTAATGCCAGAGAATGGGAATTCCCTAAGAGAAGCCTTTGACTATATATGAGATAAGCAGGTAAAGAAAAGTGAAAAGATTAATGTAAAAAGATGATAATTTCTAAGCATTTGCATGACATGCTTTATGTAGTACATTTTATTTGTGCTACAATATCTAATTATGTTCTTACAAAGATATGCGGCCATATGTACTTTCCGTGTGGATGCGGCTAGAACCACCATAGTTCAAAATATGTTAGAGATATTCATTCCCTACTGAGAATTTTTTTCAATTCTCATCCCTATTTTTTGGTGATTTCAGATTAATCGAGTAATGCCCGAGAGGAAGACAGTCTCTTTCAGATTCTATATATGAGCATTTGGAGTTATGTTATGTTTAAATAATATATTCGAGCTTATTATGTGTTATACGATAATTTGATTCGTAAATATTAATGTTTAGTACTTTTATTAGGAAACTTTATTTGTACTTAACTAACATAATGTTAAATGTTGCATTTGATTGTCTAAATTTCTAGTAATGTCTTTAGAATGAATGGGTATTACATATTAGATTATATGCTTTCAAATTCAGTGAAGAATATTATTTATCCTTTGATTAATAAAATACCACTATTTTAATGACTTCAACAAACAGCGAACAAGAAAGTTATAAGGTTTTTATTGTTTTAAATTTAAATTTATGCTAAAATGTTATTCAAGATAATAATACTTAAATGACAAAATAAATTAATAATAGAACAATTTATTTACTAATAATGATATCTCAAATAGGTGATATAAACATATAAATTATGAGATAATGATTCATACATGTCATGATGATTAATAATTTGATTAAGATAAATATAATTTAATAAAATATATATACATATGTTTTTTATGTCTTAATAATTTATTTTTCATATTAATAAGCTAAATACTCATCACATGACAAAAAAATTAACTATAAATAATACCAAATTTATACATTGTATATGGATAATAACAAAGCACATTTATTACATGTATAATATTTTATTATAATTATTATTAATTCAAAGTAATAAAACTATATGTACATAATTTAAATATCACAATAATATATATTTTTAACTTGAATAAGAAAATATAAATAATTGAACTTAATATTCTGGGATGATTAATCATTGTAAGATAGGTTTTATATTAATTTTTATTATTCATTGATAACTTATACTTTTTAAAATTTTTAATAACTGAAAAATTTATTTTTCGTGCATTGCATGAGTAATAAATATTAATATTATGTTTAAATTTTAATAAGTATTTAATCTAATGATAGATGTCCTTATGATGTATAACAAAATGTTATTTCAACATCCAAAAAAGAGTATCTATTAAGATAAATATTCATTTTATTACTATTAGATTTGATAGTGATTTGCACTTGTCTCATCTACTTGTCACATTTAATGGTAATAAAGTGGATGTCTTAATAAACATCTACTTTTGAGGTGTTGCAATAACACTACTCTTGTATATAGTTTTAACAGAGCTTTTTCCCGTCTTAACTAGCGAAGGGCAGCGTTACATGCTAGAGAGCAAAAGTTGTTAAGAATTATTGCGAATGAGTTGTGCTGATATTGCACATTCTATGAGTATGTGTGCCAGGGGGCTTGTTAGTTTTGGGTCAGGGTTCAATCTCATTGGCCTCGCTCCTGAGCCATGCGCCAGTGGTGCAAACCGTGCAAGATGTAGATAAGTGGAATAACATCCAGGTAGAAGTATGTTCACTTCTTGGGTTTCCTTCACAGGAAAGGTGTTGCTATATATCAAGGTAAATAAATAAATGAATTTTTGTACTAATTCATTCATTGTCTGATGCGTAAATAAAGTGGACCGCTATTAATTGGTGTCTCATAAACTATCAATGGAGTGATCAAAATAAGATTTTTCTTATTCCAAAAGCAAATACAAATTTCTCTTCGAATTTAAAACAGATATGTCATGTAGAATGGCCATCTTAATTACAACTTTTTGCTAACCGACACCATGCCCTTTTGTCGATGAAAACAGGCCTTTTTCTTTCGTTTCTCCATGCTTATATATCTACCACAGAATACAGGTGCCAAATTAAGCCAGACAAGATACCAAACACAGATACAGAAGAACTATTATTGGTGAATAATAATATGCGGTTTGTGTATTGGTGTTGGCCTTCATTAGTACAGGAAGATAAAACCACGCGAGAAAGATACAGAAAGGGGAAACATCTGAGGTCTAGTATGATCAAAATCTTATCCAAATCGTACGGGATAGTGAAGATTCTTTCCAAGCGAGAAATGTAAGCTCGAATAATGCAAGCATGCATTCAGAAGAGGAGGCCCCCGGAAACTGATGAATGCTGCTATTGCACATGCAACTGCTACAAATATTATTACCTAGCTCAAATATGATAAAGTCAAAGCACAATCATCATGTTAAGAACTTATCATCAATTGTTAATTTGTTAGGAAATAGCTCACTAATTTTTCCCAACATTAATTAACTGAAGACAGAGGTCAGTTATACACTCCCAACAATATGAAAATCATCCTTCTATTTCCATGATCACACGCGAGCCCGAATAGGTTGTTGGGTTCTTGCTAATATACATGTACTGGCTTGCTATATGCCAACAAATAATTCTTACTTATGAACTATTCACTTTATTTTATTCATTATAGATATATAATTGTGTTAAAGCATAAGAGTATTTATGTGTTTCTATCAACCAGCTTCAAGGATTCAAAACCCTTATTGTGATAAAATCGTCCATACTTCAAGTCTAAATAATCACTTACATAAGTGAGCATGTTATAATATAAAAAAATTCATGTTAATAATCGACTTAAACATACTCATAATTAAAATTATTTTTATAATATGAGATTCGGTTTCTAAAATTATAAACAAATAAATATTATTAACATTTATATTTTTAACCAAATTAAGGGCACGTTTATTTCAGATTTTAGAAAAAAATATTATGAAACTTAAATTTTATATATAATTACAAAAGTTGAAACTGATTTTTTCTTTCAGAAGTTATGTTTAGCTTCTATAAAGAAAAGTTAAAAACCATTTTTTCATATTCTGATTTTTTTAAAAATTATTTAAATATACAAAAAAAATGATTTTTTATTTTAGTGAAAAAAATGACTTTGGAATAAAATAATCCCATCCAAATGCACTCTAAATTGGACCGTGGAATTTTCTGCCCAAAAGAAGAAAGGAAAAAAAAAATTGATCCGTGAAAACGTAAAACAGAACAAAACGAATAACATTGTCTATTTATAATCACATGCGGTAGGCCATTATGCTTTAACTGAGACCTTTGCAACATTCTGACAATAATATTGAATGTAGTTCTCACTTTTTGTAAGATTATTTCTACTTTGGTAAAAATGAATACGAAAGATGTAATTGAACCTTTTTTTTAGAGGGTTAATGGAAGAGCTAGCTTTCTATTGAGGTTTTTATGAAGTCTTCTGATGAGACATAAGAGAGGACGATGAAAATACAGAAAGGTAATTTGTGATGAAAAGTTTTGCAAAAAGAGAATTCGCACCACTCTTTATACGTCTTTAACTCATATCAACTAAATTATCAACCCACAACGAACCTTTGTTTCTATTATCAGGATATTAACAATAATATTCTTTCGGATATAGAACTTTAATAGAGTTGAAGAACTTAAAATAGCATCTGCATGTTTAGACCTTTCGCAAATATCGAATAAGAAAATAGTGGAAGTACACTCATGATGCATTTGATAAAATATCCATATTATACTATTGTTCTGCTGTATATATGATAAACTAACAAAGGATATAGGCAAAATGCAATGTCACCCTTCAAACTATGGAGAAAATTATTAAATTTTTTAATAATGGTAACAATATTTAAGAGATTAATTTCATGAGAAATTTTCTACAACAAAAAAATAAAATTAAAAAAACATTGTCGAAATCTTTGATAAAAATCACAATCATCGATGGATGAAATGAAAGGTATAGCTCATTCATTCATTCAAAAGTTAATATTAAACATGACACATTATTTTGACAATTAAATTTTAAAAAAATTGTAAGACAAATTTTTTTATTATATAATGTTTTTATAATCTCATAATAATATCTATAAAAATATCATTTTAATTAATGAAGAGTAAATGAATAATAATAAGATGAACATCTCCATTAAGTTATTATGAAAAGTACAATATTGCTAATCTAACTGTCATGCCATAATTCCTAGATCGTTTATTTTATTATTTAAGTAATACATATAAATTGACTTGAACCAATCAAATACTTATTGTAGTTCTGACTTTGGTGTAAGAATATTCAACACTTTGTTTAAAATTTGAAATATCTTTGTTTAAAATATGAAATATCCTTCTCAGCACAACGAAGAATATGTTCATTTTGTAATTTGAATTACCTCTTTTTTCGGTTGGTGAACCTTTAGTTACGGTTCTTTATTTTATTACAAAATCTGCACACTGATATTCGTATTGGACATAACTTTGTAGAGTTGTATTAGAAGCTTTATTAATTTGGCAACTATGGAAGAAATGTAATAGTAATTAGTTTTATTAAATGATTAATGGTTTAGCCCCTCTTACGAAGAAGTGTGTGGTGTGATAGTAAATGAGTCTCATTTTCAGTGGATGACTAGAATTTAAATTTTTTTAAATTATACATACTTCCTTTGATTTTAAATAACTCTCTATTTTTAAAATTTTATTTGATACAAAACAAGAAGTCATTTAAAAAATTTAGACAACTTTCTCCACTGATAACCCCATTACATGGAGGAGAGAGAATAAGTGGGAAGAGAGAATATAGGGGAAAAAAAAAAGACTAAATCACACAATTCAATTCCTCAAATTTATAGCAGATGGCAAATTAGTTCTACCAGCTTAGAAAATCTCATACTAATTCTTCAAATTTTATAAATTTGGACAAGTTGATATTTCCATCAAATTATCATTTGAAATGTTAATAGAAATATCCATGTGCTGTGTTAACTTGCTTCCATATATTATTAATTTTTACGATAGATCCTAACTTGCCTTATTCTTCTATTCTATACAGATTATATAAATGACAACTTAGAGTCAAAATCTTTCTTCTGAGTACAGAACTATGATAAGAGAGAAAGTGAAGAAGAAGGTCTAAATTACATCGTTTAGGGGAGTAAGATAAATTAAGACTCACCATGAAAATTAGCAGTATACGTAAATAAGTTAATACGACACAACTCAAACGATAATTTTATAGAGGGACTAAGTTGTCTTCATTTGTGAAATTTAAGGGCCTGTTTGCTTTGTCTGTTTTCAGTTTTCAGTTTTCTGTTTTGTGAAGGAAAAACTGAAAAACTAAAAACTGAAAATTTCGATTCGATTTTCGATTTTCCTTTACAAATCTGGAAAAGCGAAAGCGCCAACTAAAAATGCAAAGCAAACAGGCCCTAAGGAATTAGTATAGGATTTTCTGAATTTGAGAGACTAAATTAACATTGTCATAAAAAAATTATTAGTAAGAGTAATTTTGTACAGTCAAGTTATTTTCAATCATTTTCTTAATAATCTATATGCCTAATTAAAACTAGACACTTGTTTGGGACTATAAGAAGTAATTACCAAAAAAAAAACCTTTGTCAATGTAAATGTAGTATTTGATAAATGTCTCGGGACAGAAAATATAGATACATTGAGAACAAAAATATGTTTGGGGAAGTAGATAAAGACAAAAATCCTAAAATTATTTCTATCCCATCATAACTTTTGAGCCAATTTTTATCTTTCTAAAAAGGACGGACATTAGAGACATGTCTCTAAAACACAACTTTAAAATACAACTTTTCTAAACATATTTCTTTAAATATTTCATAATTTCTTTTTGCTATTCCCATTTTTCAAATTTTTATTAAATTATAACGTAATATTTTTAATCTTTTTATCAATCACTATATCTTATACATCAATATCAAACACAATTTTATCTCGCTCTCCAGCATTATCTCTCTCTATTGCCTCTGTCTTTATTATCTTAATCCTTTGTGTCCCAATGCAGATGCCAAATGTAGCCAAATAGATTGGATGAAAAAGTTGGGACGTGTGAATATTAGATCTTATCTCATACGCCTTTGCAGTGAATTGCGAGGTTCTTTATTTTTCAAAAAAAAAAATTGTGCATGACCATTTTATATTATGATGGTTTACAGGGAACCATCACCATCATCTATAGATTTCCTTTATTTTTTCTCTCTCTTTTTTTTCTTTACAACTGTGTGATGACAAATGCGGAAATGGTAGTAGTTAGCCACATTCACTTAATATGGCAAACGCATTTTTTTGGCAACATTTATTAATAAGAAGCTTGTTAAAACTTTTTATTAATATTTAAAAATTAACATGCCAGATAATGTAACAAATTTCTTTTAAAACACTATATTTTAATAAATCGTTTCAGAATCTTATAATATACTTACATAATTTATGCTCCAAAATCTTATATATAAAAAATTGAGCCTGCCATCATCTATATTCTTGATTGTAGGAAAAATAATTATTTGAACTGCTTAATCGAACTTACTTGCATATATATTAAGAATTGTATAATTAACACTATTCTTTCTTTCTTCCTTTCTTCCTTTCTTTTCTTAATGAGCTATAACTAACATTATTCTTATTCTTTTATAATATATATTTAAATGTTATACTGAAATCTCTTTGTTAGAAGCTTCTGACAAGCTTTCCAATTTGTCATGGGGAAGGTAGGGACGGCTGCAAAAAGCATGAGCTCATTTTCGTATATATCCTTATTCTAAACCAAGGAAAAAGAAATCAACGATCGCTGCACTAGTTAAAGGAAACCGTGGAAAAATAAAAAGCAAAAAGTTATAGTACTAGACTAGTAGTGAACATATAGGAAACTTTATAATAAGATATCATCGTTGCACTTGATGCGTGATATATATCCACCCAGCCCCACATAACGTAGTGAGAAGTCGAAGATACCTTGCTTCCTGTGTGTACTAGAAAGGAGAAGTGCTGTTAACCCATGTTATAATAAGGTTATGAATTTTGTTTGCCATGATGCTTTGATTGTAGATATGCATTTGATAACATACTAAATAAAAAGTAATAGAGGCAGAGCATTTGAACCAATGTTTAATTTTATTAGTTTAAAATTTTTTTATTAACGGATTTAATTTCAAGGTGACAAAAAAATATGCCCCCATCTTCTAGCATTGAGTCTGAAGCTTTCTTTGTTACCCAAAAAATTTATAAAAAAAAAAACGGAAAAAGCAGACAGACAAAAGACACTCAAGATTATCTTCAAATCAAGGCATAACGAGAAACAGGAAACAACAAGGAAAAATAATTTGTATATGATGTTTTGATATGTAATTTATACTAATATGAGATAATAAGAAAATTCACTTGTATATGGTATTTATAGAATTTGTCAAGGGCGGATTCTATATTATTTCCATTTTATATTGAATTTATCTTTGATGGATTCAATGTTAATTTTTTTTTACATTGTGTCTTTAGTAGATTCAGTGTTAAATTTATCTTTGATGGATTCTATACTGAAAATATCATATTGTGTGATTTTTTTCAAAACCCCATATTTATATAAATATATCACCTAAATCCCATATAAAAAAAAACCTAAACAACAACCAACAAAAAATAAATTTGAACACCGCTACAATGCAAATAGTATACAAGAGCACTGTATGTCTGCCCCACTACCATGTTTTCAGTTAATTGTGACAATTCATCATGTTTTTGTTATGGTTTTATGGTTGCCACCACCATATATAGTCAAAATTTACCGATGGATCGAGATTTTCCTTTCTTCCTTTCTTTGTGAATTGTGATCTTGTCGATCATCATTGCAATTAATGCAATATCACTATCATGCGAGGCCACACACATGCATGAGAGGTCATCATGTCCATATATATGCAGATCGATGCTGAATGCAGTACATGCTAGTTGACACAAACCTATCGAAAGAGTATGATGCTCGGCTTCCATAATTTACTCTCGATCGGTACCAATATGCGGCTTATATCAAATGAGGTATTTCTAAATCAAAAATATTATTTAACCATTAAATAATATATATTTAATTTATAATTATTAAATAAGATGATAATTCGTATATACTGTACATGCCTCATATGATTATAAAACAGTATCCCAATGAACACCTATTTTTTATATTCAAATAACATCACTCATGTCCTAGTTCTAAACCGTCTGTCTTTACTATCACCATCAAAGCAACGCAAGTCAATAAGACTCCCCGAATTGTGAGGTCATCACCGTTATATCCATCACAATATATTTAATGAGGCATAGCGTATTGCAATCGATTTTCATTCTCGATCCCATATAATTTGCAATGAAACATAAATAACTTCATGGCTATTTAGGAAGAAAAACCACTTGGTCGTCACAATACTATGGGCTTGAAAAAGATCTCTGTATATTAAATTTTCATCCAATGCTAATTGAGTAGACAATTTTATTTCTAGCATTTTTAATTTGACAGTAGTTTAATCATAATCAAATTACATCAAATTAGTTCTAATATTTTTTGTTTGGCATCAATTTTGTCCTAACATTTTTTATTTTGACATCAATTTGATCATTATATTAAAACGAAGATCCAACTAAATGCTGAAATTAAAAATATTGGGACTAAATTGACATTAAGAATTTTGTTAGAACCAAATTGATGTCAGATTAAAATGTTAGGATAAAAAATTATTTATTTTAGAAGAAAATAATTACAGTATAGCCTTTAAACTTTGGGTTACATATATTTTAGGCTAAAATAATAAATTAAATATAATGGTATGTAATTTGATACTCAAAATTTTCTTAAATATATAAGTTTTTTTTTGTCAAAAATAGAAAATTTAGTATAATAATCAATAATTTGCACGGTTAAACAAATGCGTATAACCTATATATATATATATATATATATATATTCAACCCTGGTTTTTGCTTGTTTTATTGGAGCTGAGGCTATCATCTTTGGGTTCAGCTGTGTATAGGTACACATCTAAAGTATTTATGATTGATTCATCAATATGAGTTTAGTATGTAATGATAAACAAGTTAACCCCTACTAGAAAAAGAGGCTCCAATTGTACTAAAAATTAGTGTTAATAAAACCTTTTAATTGTGATAGTGCCAAATAATTAATCTCACAATAATACTCAAAAAAAATCCTGATTAAAAAGGAAAAAAAATTAAATAATGGTCACTCAGTTTGCTGAGTCATGTTTACCCCATAAGTCCATCCCTAAATATTATTTTTGCAGTCATAATCTAAGAAAAATACTTACACTATAACTGGTAGACACGGTAGTTATAACTTTTAATTTAATATTTATTACTAAATATTGACCATGACTGCTGTCGTTGAATAATATTTATCCCATGACTTCGTTGTGAAAACTGACTATCGACTTACAGGTTGAATATTTATTAGTGAATTTTAATCAACAATTCGAAAATTGTTGTGCCAAAGAACATTTTGTTATTGAAATTTTATTTTATCGGCGAAAAGTGGTGCTGAAATAGTATCCTTGGTGAGTGCTTTCTCTCTCTCTATATACATATAAAAAAAAAAAACTGGTGCTGAAATAGATTCCAATTGCAAAATTTCTAGAAAAAAATAAGTATTTGGTGAGTAATTTATTTGCAGATACTTTATGATAGAAAATTATATATTTCCCTACTGTTGGGAATTCATTGATCTCTATTTAAATAATTTGGGAATATGACGAAATTTGATCGAAAATTGGGTTATTCAGGAATTATCCGCTGCAGAAAGCAAGTTACCAATAATTTGATATTTTCTTAGAGGGCAAAATCATTGACCTTAACATTATCGTCATATCACTTTAATTTCTTAATTAATTGAATAATAATATATATTTTATTGAGATAAAATACTTTTATTCAATTCTTTACGTTGTCATTAATAGCTGTATGGAGCATGAACTTGTTTATGAGGCGCAACAACTGGTCCGTTATCAGCTCTGTTATTTGCATCAGTACTATCATATAATTACAAAGTATCTAAAATATCGAAATGGGTCCCACATACAGGACTTGGCTCTCTCACTCTACAAACCACGCCTCAAAAACTAGTTATTAAAGTTGAAGAATCCTTTTATCCGAAAAAGAAAAAAATGGAAGAATCCAAATTCTTATGAGGTTGTATTTTTTTTTTTTAAAAGTGACATCTTCAATATGTAACTCGTTGCACATGTGTAAATATCCATTGATATTGATTTAAGAACATCTAGAATGTAAGATTTGGATATCGAAAAGTGAAAACCATCAAAGATCAAACCGGGTCATCTCAATTGGATACGACATAACGTAGAAGCCATGTGTGAGATAAGGATCGCTTGCGATAAGCTTGAGTGTTTATTATGCCAATGGGTAAGTAGGGTAATTATTCATCACGCTATAACCATCGAGTCGTTTCCTACAATTTTCTTCAAAAGTTTGCACTCCAAAGATATCCTACCTAATCTTCTTTTCCTCCCCTGATTTGAATGTGTGTGCACACTGCATTCACATTTCTAAAATCTACAGAAAAAATTATCTACTGACGTGTACTTTTATATTGTCAGCTAATATAATTTTGGAAAATTAACAAATTACAATAAGTAACGATTCATCATAAGAATTGGCTACCATAGTTTCTTATTTCTTAAAAATTATTGACTAATCGTAGAAAATTATTTTATATTATCTATGCATAAACTATTCAAAAGATATTATTAGTTTATGTATCCTAATTAGATAACAAAATAATTTATATATTTATATTATTTTTATTTTGCTTCAATTGATCAACTCTTCCTGAACTTTTTAATGAGTGTATTAAGTGTTTCAACCTTATTTCAAATTAATTGACTCATACAAATGGTTTTACTTCTGAGCAAACCAACACTTTGAGCTAGCACTTTAGCATATTTATGCTAGAACCAGAAAAGAAAGTAAAAAGCAGAAAAGTGTTTGCCAAGAATGGCAAACATTGAGCTTCATGATATATTGCTTAATGGAGTAATCAAGAAATGTGTGTAGCTGTTCTATTAGAAATATTGAAAAGCAACAAGTCAAATGATCCTTTTCATGTGCTCAAATGAACATTTCCTTTTCTCATAATATTCTAGACTGCATAATAACAAAAACAAAAAGGAGAAGCAACCTCTTTCATTATAAAGGGAAGACTTCATCAAAGGAGTTGTGTTTCATCTCTCCAAGCATCAAACAGTCAAAAAACTCCTATTCTCCTATAAAAGGTGATCTTGGATCAGCTTTCAAAATACAAGAGGAAAGAAAGAGAAATCGAAAGCTATACATTTATCAGAAAATTCAAAATTCAAACTAAAGCATTTTCCTCTTCTCCCAGTTTGTAATAGTTGTAATCTTCTGTTCTGAGAGTGCTTAAGATAGTTGGTGTAAGTGTCATATCCTTTTTTCGAGAGAGAAACAACAAACTTCATTCAAAAACTGTTACCGTGAGGCTTTGTCCTGTGAGATAAAAGCTAGTTGATTGAGCTTGGGAAGGCACACTTAAAATACTACTTAGGCTGAACTTGGAGAGGTTAACTGAAAACACTACTTGGATGGAGCTTGGAGAGACTTGGTAAAAGAATACTTAGTGTTTGTATTGGTTGTACAAATTTATAGTGAATATACTCACCTAGAGGGTAGGGACTAGATGTAGGTTCTAAGTTTGAGAACCAAACCAGTATAAAAATATTTGTCTTCATTTCTTTTACCATTTTCTGAGCATATTATACTCCTGGAATATCACTAAATATTTATTTTAAAGAACTTGAAATAAAATGTTTTAACTAAACAATTTTATATCAAAAGGTTTGCATCATAGTTTATGTTTTCAATCGCATCTAGGTACTAAACACAGGTTTTACAAAAAATTTTAAAAGGCTTTGTTAAAAAGTATTTTGTGGACATTCTTATCTTAACTAAGGAGAAAAATAGCTTTTGATTTAAGTTTTATAAATCATCATTCATGTAAGTCTCAACTCTCTTCAATTAGTAAGTCTAATTATTGCAATCATGAGAAAATCTCTAGTCTGAACAGAAGACAATTTGTTTGAACATTTTAACTTGTGTGTTAAATGTATAGAAAATTTTTAAGCGACATTTAATTCAACTCCTTTTTTCAGTGCCCTGATACTGTAATACCCGAGGTATACGTGGCGGCGGATAAGTTCTGTACTGGGCCAGGGTCCCCTCGGACCCACTCATGTGGCCGGGAAAGCCCAAGATGCATGAATGACCCTTCAACTAGGTTTTGTGAACTGTCACCGCTATAGCGGTCCAGGACCGCTATAGCGGTCACAGTAGGGTGACCGTGGCATTTTAGGCATCAGGGGACCGCTATAGCGGTTGTAAGTGGGGGGTAGACTGCTATAGAGATGTCAGCAGTACTAAAACAGTTCAAAATGCATCGTTTCGCGTTAGTGAGCCTTTCCACCCCTTTTTAAACCCCAAACTCGGGAATTAACTCCCCATTTCCGAAACCCTTTATCCCCAAATGCTCTCCAACACTTTCTCTCTCAATCTATCATCAATCATTCTCCTTCCATGATCAAAGGTGAGTTTTGTTGTTGGTTTATGTTAGTTTCCTTTGTGTTCTTCCTTCCTCTTGTTATCGGTCATTGTTTTCTCCATTGTTGTCAAGTGAGGGTGCTCCCCCAATATTGTTAGAGCTAGATTAGAGTTGTTTAAAGATTAGCGAAGACTAATCTTGAGTCCATATTGCTCTATGGCAGTTGTTGATGTCATTCCATGCTTCGGAGGTCAAGTTGGTGGTGCCCACATTTTTCCGGCTCCAAACGGTGAGTGGGTTTGACCTCATTGCCTTAGTTTTATTATTATGATTATGTTTGATGCATGATATTTGTGAAATATGAGATTTGAGATGAGAAAAAAATATAGAATATGATTTTATATGATTATGTCAAGCTAGAAAAATTATGACTTATGATGATAGCATGAAAGAATGAGTTTTTCAAAACCATGGAACCATGATTGCTATGTTGTATGCTTTAGAAAAATATTTTACATGGTTAAGAATGGATTTATTAAGAAAATACATGTTGTAATAACTTTGCTATTTATCAAATATGTTTATGAGTTTACGACACCGTTATGTTTTCAAGGTTTAGATTTCAAGCTATGATTTTAGATTACCAAGTATATGAAAAAGATATGATAGTTAAAGATTTGAATTTGGAATTTTTAGTTTTATGGTACCAAGAGGTACGGAATTCAGTATGATCCTTAGCAACTGTCAGATACATATTCTGTGGGCTGGAGATCGGTTGCCTACAAACGGGTGATCCCTTGGGCACGATTCTCACAGCCACAGTTATGCTAAAGTCAGGTTGTTAGAGTTATGTAAATCCAGAACTCCCAGTGTACTAAGAAATTAGGGGCTCTGTTCGCTAGGGACTGAGTACCCATTTTTCAGTTATGATTTTATCAAACTAGTTTAGACGGTAGCTATAGAGAAACAAACAGTGAGTTAACGACTGAGAGAAATGATCGTTAACCTTGGTACCAAGTTGTCTTTAGGGACAATCTCACAGAACAAAAAACATGTTCTTTCCTGTGCCCGTGTCTGGGGGAAAAGAACAAAGTCTTGAGGGTGGAGCCCGTGTCTGAGGGAAAAGAACAAAGTCTTGAGGGTAGAGCCCATGTCTGGCACCCAATAGAGGCTGAGGGTGGAGCCCGTGTCTAGCACCCATAGAAGATTGGTTATGTCATGGTTGACATGCATAACTAGATAGATATCCATGTTTCTCTATTAGAATACTGTTAATTATATTTTCAGGAATTATTGATGTTCTTTTGAGAATATTTGATTTAAGAGATATTATATATATGAGAAATGATCTTCTTGTTGGAGTAAAGACTTAGAGATGTTTTTTTTTTTTTATAAATTTATGAATACGGAGATATATTTTCAATGAGATTATGTATATGAATATCAAATGATTTATGATTGTTGCATGCATGATCTTATATGTATATTCCTTGGTTGTCCCATGTGGGTGATGGATGAGAGCTCACTCACTGAGTCCATTGACTCACCCCTCTCCCTTCCTCCTCATAGTTGCAGTACACATGTAGCCCAGACTCTGGTTTGACAGACGCGGTTGTTTCCAGCGGTAAGTCTTACTTCGGAGTAAGGCTTAGCTTAGAGTTTGTTAGAGTAGAGTGCTCTGGTAGATGTGTAGGCAGGATCCGAACCATGCATTCTTTTCAGACCATGTATTTAATTTTAATATTTGAAACAGTGATGTATATGTTTCAGTTCGCAAGCATGGACTTGAAATTGTAGAGTTTGATTAGAGTTTATCCAATAAACCTGAGAAGTATTTGTAATTCAGATCACATATTTTCAGAATATGATTAAGAGATTTTCAGAGTTTTATATGTCAAGTATTTCGGTTTTATATTTCCAAATACAAAGACTAAATAAATTTTTAATTGAAAATATGATTTCAAAATGAAAAATATGTCATTTTATGCATATAGAGAAACTCAGAGGTCACAAGGCTTACGTGGGAATGAGGATTCCCCACGTGCCAGTCACGGGCCCAGGTCGGGTTGTGACAGATACCATCAGATGTCGTGGTTCCGTATTATTGTTCCAAAAGGATCTATAGTTAAATTCATGAAGATTATGTAGTCTCATAGTTAACGAGTGTACATGACTCATATTTGGTCATACAATAATACTATTTTAACACATACTTTTAGGTGTTCCATACAAACACTATTTATTATCATTGGATGAGATTAAAGAATGACCACGCCTTTTGTGTCTATCCCTTAACCATAGCAAATGCAATGGGCAGAATGTTTGAGTATCCATCTTAAGCAACTACCATCTTAGGTAACTGCCATCAATAATGTGCCACTATACTTGCCATACATACGAGTGACATCAATTGAAACAAATTGTTTGAAGTATTTGAAAGCTTCTATGCATTGAGGAAATTTCCAAAACAAAAAATGAAACATTGCATTGCTACGATAAATAACATCATCCACACAATAAGGATGACTACTCATATAGATATGTGAACCTGAGCAAAATGCAATATTTTAGAACTTGTAGACAACAACGGTAAAGTATTATGACTCATAAAGCATTGAATAGAGATACACATGTACCTGGAACATGTAGTTGCAAACCCTAATGCCGTCTTGGAAGCTCAGTGTAAGATCCTTCCGAGTTGCCATATATTTTGACGGTTGCTTTATGTTTGGCAATCTATACCTTCCAGTATGTTGTCTTGAAATTTAATTGGAACTCTATGTCTCTTTGCAACGCTCTAATAGATAATGTTGGATTTGGCTCAACCATGGAGAATATGCAAGGACATATGAGATTACTAAATATCTAGTGGTGCTGTTGTGAAGGCATAGCAAAGGGATATGTGTGTGGTTCATTATACAATCAGACCTTTCAAACTTCCCTTTTTTTTGGAGACATGTCACAAAATTACACCCATTATTAAACTTCACGCATTTACCTTGATATTTTGCGTGGCCCAACTGATTAACTTTGTACTGAACAAATCTTCGGATGTTATAATTTTTAACAGCAAATTTTACGGTCTCCTTGTCGCAAAACAATTACCCAATATAAAATTAATTTTGCCTATCATGGACACCAGATCCAGCATCTACTGTGTCACTCTACCTGCTTCTTCTCTCGGATGCATCTACTGCCCATCACGCCGCTGATTGCATGTATGTAATATATCATAGGCAATTCTTAACAGTTTTGTTTTTCATTCTAATTTGATGAAGTCCATATAGATAGCCTTCATTATAACTAAAAAGTGAAAGTTATAAATATTGGGCGAGTAGGAAGAAACATTTTGTTCGAGCATCAGATAAAATGGCAAATTTAATTTTCAACTGTAGGTTTTAAATATTGAACAATTTCCCTTGTTCATCCTAGCTCCTACTTAGTACTTACAATACACCAGAAGAAAAAAAAAAATCACACAAAATTGGATCGCTAAGAAAACTTACAAAAATATTTAATATAATTAGATATAGCTAGAGTTGTATTGCACTGATAATAGAACAGGTGGTGACTGTTACATTCCAATTAAGCAAGAAAAAAAAGGACAAAGATAAAGAGAAAGAACATCATAATTAAACAACCTAGCTATTTCATTTTCTATATATGTCAAGTAGAGTCAACACTTTGAAACCTAGGCACCCCAGGAAAAAAAGGATTAACATGTGCCAGAACAAAATTCAGGAGAAATGTGACACGCTCTTTGCCTTAATTAGCCAGAATATTTCTCAAAGGGCCCTAGCCTGTTATCAGCCAGCCTTGAATTGTACGCAGCCTTCTTGTACTCCCACCATGTGAACTCTTTGTACAAGCTCTCTTCTTCTTTTGACATGAGTGAAGGTAAAGGCGCTATCTTTTCACTCAAAGGTGGTCCTCCAAAATAGATCATTGACAACCTTGACTTTGTTGGGTCAGCCAACACCCTATGCTTTACACTTTTGAACCTCCCATTGGTCATCACCTGCACATCAGTTTCAGTCCACAACCCGATTAGAACAATTTGATATTAAAAAAGAAAAAAAGTTAAACGAAAAATATTGTATTTTTGCTGTGAAACCATCCGATATTTGGTCTACGGACCAACTAATTCGAACTTGGATACTACAGTGACCCATTACAGGAGCAACCCTTCTAACCTAGTTTGCTTCTTCCACAATTCTAGGATTTGAACCTTACCCATTTTTTAAGGACCTAGTTGGCTAGATTCTATTTAAGGTGACTCAAATCAAGTTAATCTAATTTTAAAATAAAGTTATTGAACTCTAATTAATTAAGCTGACTCGAATCAGGTGGGGGTCATTTAACATAAAGTTCTCTAAGTAGTATTTTTCCTTTTTAATTAAGAAGAACAAAACGGGTAACAAATGTCGAATCAAATAAATCAAGGGTAGGTAAAGAGGAGGTGTGGAAAGAAATGAAGTGTTTTGTACCTGCAGGGTGTCACCAACATTGATGAAAAAGGAGGTCTGATCAGGTGGGACTGAAACCCAAGTGCCATCCTTGAGACGGATTTGCAGGCCTGATGTGCTGTTGGATCTTAGGACAGAAATTATCTGTGGGTCTGTGTGCTCCCCAAACCCAACCAGATTCCTACCATTCAATGCTTGCAACTCCGGGCATGGTGGGTAGTGGTTAAGCCTGAAGCATGAGTCACTCCTCTCATCCTTTAGGAACCTGCTCAACACATTCTTTGGCCCAATCCCCAACCCTTCTGCCATCAACTCCAACACCTCATAGCACATCCTCTTCACTGCCCCAATATAACCCTCCACAGCATTCCTGCAAAAACAACAACAACAATAATAATCAAATTAGAAAGCTCATTTTTTTTCTTCTTCAATAAACCGCCACAATTAAAAGCCCACCAAACTCTATCATTTTGATCCGAGTCATTCAAGTTGTTTTTGAACTAACTTTTCATTAACAATTTTTTTTTTAACTTGAGACATTGTTCAACAAAACAAGTGACGAATTCATTACTTTCATAATAATAATAATAATAATATAAAACTTTTGTTTCAAAATTGAATGAATAAAAGAGGAGAAAACAGGGGAAGGAAAACAGGGGACTCTGTTTTTTCGGAGACTTATTAACAACCTGAAATTTTGTGGGTTTTGGTGGAAGAAGAAGTGTGACTTGGGGGAGATGACATCAGGGTTGGTGTTGAGGAGGAGGTATTCAACCCAGCCCACATCACCGTTTGATCCGATCCTCTTGCTTCCGTAGCCAAAAGGGTCAGGAGGGCCAGCCTTGTCTTTCTCACACTGTGGCTGCCTAAAGAACTTGAGTGCTTCGTTCTCCAAGCCGGCGATGAACTCCAACGGAACACCGTGGTTCACCAGCTTGAAGAAGCCAAACTCTTGGCAGGCCTTGACTATCAGAGTCTTGGCCGCAGGGTCACACAGGTCAACCACAGGGATTTCAGTGAATGAATTTGTGGCCTTGCATGGCTTCACAAGAAGGAACTTGTTTAATGCTGCTGGCTGAGACAGAACCACCATGGTGTTAGTGCTGTTGCCTTCTCTATTGGTGTAACAAAAAGAAGACAAGGAAGAGGAAGAGGAAGAAGAAGAAGAAGAAGAAGAATTCAAAGAAACAGAGAGAGAGGGGAAATGGGTGAGTGAGTATTGTCTGCTAAATGCTAATGCATGAGACTTGAGAAGGCAGAGGCGTTACGACCTATATATAGAGAGCGAGTCATCATGTTCCCATTGTCTCCTTGGCACTTATAGTATCGAGAGAGAGAGAGAGAGAAGCGCCGCGTGTAATTTTCGCCTTTTTTTTAATTAAATTTTCAATTCAATCCCCCCTATTTATAATATAGACAAATTAATTTTTTAAATTTTAAAAATCATATATTAACCTTTTAAATTTTATAAATAAATATAAATTAATCTCTTTTTCAAATGGAGACAACTTAAAATTAAAATTTTTTTAAGTAGAAAATTATGATAAAAGAAAAGATAAAAAAAAAAATCTAAACAACTTTATTTAATAGAATGAAATAAGTTAGGATTCATAATAAAAATTAATAATTTATATAAATAAATTAATAGTACATATAAGTAAGTTAATAAGATATAATTTAGATAATAATTTTATAAAAAAATTAATTTATTTCTATTTATAAAGTTAGAGAGATTAATATATAATTTTTAAAATTTAAAAAGTTAATTCATCCCCCTTATAAATACGAGGGGGTAAATTGACATTTTAGTCTTCCGTTTTTTTCTTTTTTATATTGGGGATTTGGTTTCAGACTTGTTTTTTCAAAATTGATATATAAATATTAATACTTTCTAAAAGCAGCTTCTAAGAATTGAGACTACTTGTTGTCACATCACTTTTCATTAGGCACTGGATTGACATCCGCCTCGTAATTGAGTCACGTATGCTCCGATAATTTTTTTCATTTTTTATTTTTTGGTGTTTACTGGATATCCAAGGTAGGAGTGTATTAATCCTCAATATATACAGCTCTCATTATAAAATCTTTTTCATATATATCATCAAATCTTAACTAAATACTTAATAAATCCAATTAGTTAACGAGAGAACTACACCTCGTGGTTTGCTCCAATGATCCTAGTGTTCACGGTATGATCGTACTAGCTCTAGAATTTCAATATTTCATTTGATTTTTTTAATGCAATTTCATAAGATTATTTATCATACTTATACCGGAATATATATATATATATATAATAGCTTTGATATATATGAAATAATCTACATCGCACAATTCGAAGAATATTAAACAACCTATAAATAAACAATAATGGTAATTTGGTTTGATTCGCAAATCTATTGATGTTGGTAAAAAGGTATACTATTCTTAAGTAATAATACTGGATACCTTTTTTAACATGTATAAATGAGTAAGTATTTCGGCTATGTAAACGACAAATTTCTCTACTGAAAAGATGCGAACAATTGTGTTAATAATTGTAATATTTACGTACTTATATAAGTAATAAGTTTAATAAAATAATTTTCATATAGTAATAATCATCTTGTTGTATATTCACTAGAAAGCATAGCTAAAAATATCTCAATATATACATATAAATATTCAAATATCCAAAAAGGTGTTTTAAAATTTCATGCAAATTACATTTTCTGTTGGAAAATGGCTATGGAAGAAGAAGAAAAATAATAATAAATATTACATCTGAAATATATGGTTTTTACTTTGGTACCCCAAGGATATTGGTACCCTTTTAAATTTAAAGGTTGTGATTTAATCATGAGCATTTAAAATAGTAATTGATTTAGTTAGTGAGACATGTGGCAAACTTTCAGCCACAAGTTATCTAAAATGCACTGCATCTATAAATTTTATAAAGCACTGCAGTAATCCCCGAAATATGTGTAATATTATCCCAATATCAATGGTAATATTGGTTCCTTGATGAATTTAAGTCATCACTCATCACAAATACATCAAGTGAATTTCAAGGTGTAAATAGAAAAATAAAAATTAAGTACCATACCACATATAAAGAAATTGTGTATCATAGAATAATTATGTATATATGATGTTGGATTTTATTCACACTTTTTTTTTTTTGGTGTTTTGCAAAAGTTCCATTTTAAGTTAGTTAAATGGATGGTTGACTTTTTTTATAATTTTTAAGCTAAAAAATAAATACTTAAATACTATTCATAACTGGATAACCATATAAAAAATTCTATAATACTTCTCAAATAAATTCCAGAAATATAAGACCAGGGTATAGATGAATTGTATAAACGTGCAGGTATGGTTAACAAGAATGAGTGATAAAGGGTATTTGTGCAACTTATCTTACTTCTAAACCTTAGCTTTTTACATGAGTTTTACTATATTATTGATATAATTAATAAGGATTTTGATTTATCCCTCATTGTGTGATTTTCATAGAATTGATGGCTTTTGCATTGATTATGGAATAATTTGTAATTACATCCTGTTGCGTTTGACTTGTTTTTTTGAGTATGGTCTTGAGCACAAGAGCTTTGGATCAAATGCAATTGTCAAGAACAAGGGATTAGATTAAGACAAATAAAGATATTTTAAAAAGCGTAAGAAGTCCTCTACAACTTTCATGTTCAGCTCAAAACCCAGTTCTAAGAGTATCTTGGTGAAAATCGGATTGCAAGATTAAAGGTTGCTGATGTTCTAATGTTGTCCAACTTGACCTCTAGTTAGTATTTTCGCAATATTTGGAGCTACAGATATCCGATCGAGGTTATTTTGGTGGCATTGGAAAGCTTATTCAAAGGGCTACAATTGCTATTTCTAGCGCCGATGCCAGATTCAATTCTACCCAGCTTTGCAACGCTTAACAGCAACCCAGAAATATGATGTTCATCAACATAGCTCACTGCTAAGCGCCGCAGCGTTGGTGCCATGACGCATAACAGCTCATTTAACTTGTTTTTGGGCCCCAGTTTTGGGTATTTTAGATAATAGTATTTAAGGAACTGTAATAAACTTTTACCCTAGTTTTTGATTCAGTATTGAACTCACTTTGAGGCGGTCATTATTCTCTCTCTATATCTCTTTCTTCTCTTTCTCTTTTTTCTCTCTCTAAGGGTTCTATTGGTGAAGGTGCTCTATCTTGGAGATTGTGGCAATGATCATTGTTATTATTTTCAGGTTCTTTTATCTTCACTGTTGTAATCCTCCAGAGATGAAGGGGTAGATTTCTTTACTAATGTAGGGATTTCTAGATGGATTGGGATGACATTTGAGACCCTTTATTTAAATTGAATGCATTGATTTTCTTAATGTTCTGTAGTTTCTATTCCTTTAATTATTGTAGTGATTGCTATAATCTTTATTGGAAAAACTAAATTGGCGATTGTTGTTTAGGAAAACCCTTTGGGCATAAATTGGTAGATCTATTGGTTTATATTTGAGGGAGAACATTAGAATTAACTTTCCGATTGATAATTAGGCTATAACAATTGGCTCATTAAATCAATGTGATTTCTAAATAGATTAGAGATCGTCGTTTATTGGTTAATTGTATTGGTTAAATTCTAGAGGTCGATTGATCACTAGTGGAATTGTCAGTAATTTATTACTAATAGCCATCAATGAGTTTAATATTTGGTTGATGATAATTAATTTTCAATCTTAGGAATACCTTGTACTAGTGCCTTTTCTATTATTGCTATTATCTTTCAATTTAAATTATTACTTTAATTCTTGAAACTTCCAAATTTTTCCAACTAAGTATTGAAGTCTCCTTGAGAGACGACCTAGGTTATGCCCCTTTACTAAATTTTTGGTGCAACTTAGCACTTTATAAATTTTAATTTGCTTGTGAGTCGCGACAGCTCGTATCAATGAGAAATGTGTAAAGCGTTAACAAAGGAAGGAAAATTCCAGTATCAGTAAAGGTAAATATCAGCAACAATTGTGAAAAGTAAATGGTATCAACAAGCTAAATTCTTGTCAATCGACTCCTGAGCTCACCCTGCAAGAACCAGGAATTGGAATCAAGAATTGCTAGAATGGAGGAAGAAGAAATCCCAAAGGGGAGAAAGCTCATACCATAACTGCCTTTTCTTTTTGCTTCTGTCTTCCTTATATCCGAGTGACATACCCTTTGAGCCTTGAATTAGTAAATTTCCTTCTTTGACCCTTTCCCATCTCAAATAATGCCACATGTCCCAAGTTTCTAACCGTCTCAACCTCAGTTTGTTACTTCTTTGAATTGTCTTCTGTACCCATTTGCTTTATAACAATTCCTCCTCCATTAAAATGAACCCTGTCCTCAAGGTTGAAGGTTGGCTAATTTGTTGCTATGACTTCATTCTCCTCCCAAGTTGCTTTAGTATCCTGCCTTCCTTCCCATTGAACTAGGAGTTGAAGTTGCTCTGAATTACCAAGTTTCAGTTTCCTAGCAGCTAATACAGCTACTGGTCTCAGAATGGGGCCTTGTTCAATTGTTAGTGGAGGCAGTGGAAAATCTGCTGCTAATGGATCTCCTTGAAAAGCTTTCAGTATCGCCACATGGAATACCAGGTGAATTTTAGCTTATGCTAGAAGTTGCAGTTTATAAGCTACCTTGCCAATCTTTTGTGTGACTTGAAATGGGCCAAAGTACCTCAAACTTAATTTCTAATTCTTCCTCAGTTGCACAGAATGTTGTTTATATGGTTGTAACTTAACCAAAACCCAATCTCCTATTTCAAACTCCTTGTCACTCCAAAGCTTATCTGCTTGGCTTTTCATTCGAGTTTGAGCTTTCTCTAAGTTGATTTTCAACTAGGTTAGAGTATGATCTCTGTCTACCAATAGCCGTTTAATTTATGGGGCATCTCCAAGGTTAATGGAATACTTAGTAATAGATGGTGGTGATCAACCATATACTACTTCGAAAGGATTCATTCCAATACTTATTTGGGAAGTAGAATTATACCACAGTTCAACCCATGTCAGAGCTTTTGACCACTCTTTCGGATGATCATAAGTGTAGCATCTCAAAAACATCTCTAGGATCTTATTAACTGCCTCTGTTTGACCATCACACTGAGGATGATATGCAGAGGACATTGCTAGTGTTGTTCCTTGTAATTTGAACAATTGCTGCCAAAATCAGCTAGTAAACACTTTGTCCCTATCTGAGACAATTGTTTGGTGAAAACCATGGAGCTTGACCACATTGTTGAAGAATACTTCAGCCACCTTTTGAGCATTAAAGTTTGTTTTCAATGGCATGAAGTGTGCATATTTGGACAAACGGTCCACAACCACCATGATCACAGTGTACCCATGAGAAATGGGTAAGCTGGTGATAAAATCCATAGTAATATCTTCCCATATTCTCTGAGGGATGGGTAGAGGAGTGAGCAAACCTGTAGAGGATGAAGTCAAGTGTTTATCTCATTGACAAGTGCTACATCTGGTGACAAACACTTTGATGTCATGATACATGCCATTCCAAAAAAATTTGCTCCCTATTCTCGCTACTGTCCTCTTTACTCCAGCATGTCCTCCAACTGGCGATGAATGAAATTCCCACAAAGTTTTATCAATTAACTTAGTAACCTTTGGAATTAGTGTCTGGCCTCTTTTATATATCAAATCACCCTTTTTTTCAAAGCCCCTAGAAACCATCTCTGTTTGATTCTGATCTTGTAGCCATGTTTTGATGGTAGTCTCCTCATGTTGAGCTTTTCTAATCTCTTCTATGATATTGCATTTGGGTTCACTCCAAGCCATAAAATAGGACCTGGACAAGGCGTCAACAACTATATTCTCCTTTCCAGCTCTATATTCAATTTGAAAATCATAGCCTAAGAGCTTGTGTAACCACCCTTACTGTTCTGGTGTTTGTAATGATTGGTCTTGTAAATGGTGCAAGCTTTGATGGTCCGTTTGAATAATGAATTTATGCCTAAGAGATAATGTCTAAACTTTGCTATCGCTTCAGCGATTGCAAACATTTCGCGAGCATATACCCCTTGCTTCTGTAATCGGGGTGATAATTTTCTAGAAAAGAATGCTATTAGGTGGCCTTGTTGACTGAGCACAACACCAATTCCACACCCTGAAGCATCTATTTCCAGTATGAATTTCTGCTTGAAATCATGGAGTGCCAGGACGGGTCCTTCGGTAACAACTTGCTTCAACTTTTCAAATGCTTGCTAAGCCTCATGTGACCATTTGAAGCTGTCTTTCTTTAACAGATTGGTTAAAGGAGCAGCAATCAAGGCATAATGTTTGATAAATCTCCTGTAGTATCTCGTGAGTCCTAAGAAAGCTCATAATTGTTTGACATTTGTGGGACTAGACCATTCTAAGATAGTCTTCACCTTATTACTATCCATTTGTACTCCTCTACTTGACACGATGTGTTCCAAATACTCCACTTCTTTTAATCCAAAAGAGCACTTGGACAGCTTTGCAAATAATTGGTGCGCAGCCAACAATTGTAAAACATGCTCTAAATGATGTAAATGTTTAGACCAGGTTGAGCTATATACAAGAATATCATCAAAGAACGCTAGTGCATATTTCCTAAGGACTCTTTTAAAAGCAGAATTCATTAGTGCTTGAAATGTTACAAGGGCATTTGTTAACCCAAATGGCATGACAAGCCATTTATACAAACCTTGATGAGTCTTAAATGTAGTTTTATACCTATCATTTGGCTTTACAAAGATCTAGTGGTACCTTGATCTTAGGTCCAGCTTGGAGAAAAAATTTGCTCCATGCAATTCATCCAATAACTCATCTACTGTAGGCATCGAAAATTTGTCTTTTGAGGCTAATAGCATTCAAAGCTCTGTAGTCAGTGCAAAAATGCCATGTGCTATCTTTCTTCTTCACTAAAACAATAGGTGAAGCAAACGAGCTAGAACTTGGTTGGATAATCCCTTCTTCTAACATATTTTGAACCACGGATTCTATCGTCTCCTTTTGACTATGAGGGTATCGATAAGCTCTGGATTTAATAGGATCTGACCCTTTGGCCAAAGGAATAGTGTGATTATGAGCTCTCTAAGGTGGTAGTCCCACTGGATTGTCAAACACTAATTGATAAGTGTGCAAAAACAAAGCTAATTCCGGTTCCATCTCCTCAGGGAGGTGTAGTTTCTACTGTTCTGTTGGCTTAAGCAACAAGGTGTACCATTCTGCAATGCTTTGTGTGTGTTGTAACCTTGCGAAAATATTAAATTGTGCCTGATCCGACTGAGAATCTTGCAACCCCTGTAAAGTGACTAACTCATCCCCCCAATAAAATTTCAGAAACATCTCTTCATAATCTGTAGCATGAGTCTTAGTCCTTTTGAGCCATGAAGCACCTAACACCAAGTCTGCTACTGGGACATTGAGCCAGAAAACTAAAATTGGTAGCACATACCCCTGTATCTCTATTTGCATATCCTAAATGAATCTTTGAGTTGGCATAGTCATGCCATTCCCAACTAGCACTGGAAACTAACGTTCGGCCTGAACCGAAAACTTGAGAAAATGAGTAATTCACATCTGTATAAAACAATCCAAGCTTCCATTATCCAGACGTATCCTCACTAGTACACCCTTGATAGTTCCTTCAAATCTCATCAAATTGGCTTGTTTGTCATTGTGAAGAGCATTCAGGTATAATGGTTGCTTACTAGCGTCTTCTTTGCCCCGTGTTGGAGTGTCATTTTTGCTGGAATCATCTACTGAATCATAATAGACATCACCTTCTATATCATCTTCAATTTGTAACAATAGCATCTGTCTATTCGAGCATTTATGACCCAAAACGAATTTCTCTTCACAAGTGAAACATAAGCCCTACTCTGTTTGACGTTGATACTCTGCTAGTGGGAGGAACTTGATGGGATTTATCTTTGGTTTGGCTGGTTTGGGTAATGGTAATTAGAGGAGTGGTGGTTGTTTGGGTAGTGTTGTGTTTGGGTTTTGAGTTACTGTGTTCAAGGGTTTGGGATTATGAAAGGGGCGTGAGGGCCAATTAGAAGAACAGGGTTTGAAGTCGGTTTTGTCTTCATAGAATTTGACTAACGCGAAAGCTCTCGTAAGATTGGTGGGTTTCTAGGCAATTACCTCCCAGTGAATTTCTTGCTCGGTCCTCCCATAAAGTAATCGAGCATTGCATCGGGGCTGATTCCATAGCTCCAATTGGCCAATGAGCTAAACTCCATGTAGTAGTGTTGTACAGATCCTGTTTGCACTAGTTTGAACAGATTAAAGCCTGGGCAATCGAATGGGGATGGTTCGAATTGTGACTCCAAAGCTCGCGCAAGCAACTGCCAAGAATGGAAGGGATAGGTTTACTGCATCATCTGAAACCAAGGTACTACCCCCTTCTCAAAATGAATAGAAGCCAAGGTGATACGCTGTTCGTCTGGAATCTGATAGTAATCAAAAAGTTGTTCAGCTCTGAAGATCTATTGTCACACATCTGTGCCGTCAAATTGAGGAAAATCCACATGCGGGGTTTGTGGTTAAAGGGGTCCGCGATGATTATGGCCATCATGGGAAGCTCCACCATTCTGATGTAAGGGCTGTTGAGGCACTTGCAATGCATTTTCAAGCATCTCCATGCAATCCTCAGTTCGCTAAAATTGCTGTAAAATACTGGCGACATTTGTCGCTAATGCATCGAGCTTGTCTTCTTGGGAAGTGGGGCTTGCCATGGTAGTTGATGAAAGCACCAATGTAATACTTCTCAAATAGATTCCAGAAATATAAGACCAGGGTATATATGAATTGTATAAACATGTGGGTATGGTTAACAAGTATGAGAAATGTGTAAAGTGTTAATAGAGGAAGGAAAATTCCAATATCAATTTTAAAATTAAATTCATACATATCTCATCTAATATGCTCAGTCAATTAAATGTTTTTGCTCTTAACAGTTTTTAGGGTTCATTTGGATAGTATAGCTTATGACTTTTTTTATTTTCTGAAAGTCAAAAATTATATTTTAACTTTTTGTTCTGTTTGACTAAATAATTTATTACTTTTTTAAAAATTATTCTTAGTGTTTTTTGAGAAGTGAAAATATCTAGTTTCTTAAGAAGATTTTTCTAAAATACTAGAAATAAGTAATTTTATTATTATGTATTTAAGTATAAAATAATTTATTAATGAATTATTTTTTAAAAGTTATTTTTATATAAGTGCTTAAATAAGTTGTTTATTCAAATGAAATCTTAGTGATACTTTTGAGCACATCGTTATTATGAAAATATATTATAAATACGTATTTTAACAAATGTATGCAAGTTTTTGAATTTCGTGGGGAAAGCAAAGATGTTGTGATGAAGAATAATAATGTGATTACTTTGGGCGTTTATTCAAGCCAATGTACATGTCGGCCGATATATGCTTCTCGCTTTTGCTTATATTATTTTGAAAATTTTGGTGAATTTTCATACGCAATTGATATTAGATAATAGAATTAAAAGAAAAAAGTAATTTGAGAGTTAGAAAAAGCTTGTCCTATTGTAAGACTAAGAAGCTTTTCCCATTCGAAGACGAAGGTAATTCAAACTTCAAGGAGAACAAATCATCGTTGTCTTGATTTTTTCTTCTTGCTACGTTTGAAGGAAATACTGTTGAAAAAAATTAAGGTCTTGGCTAAAACATGAAAAGGAAAGACAAAAATAACAATTAGAAATTATAAGAGTAAATATTCAAATTAATACTTGATAATTTTATTAATAGATAAATTAGTTTCTGATTAAAAAGATATTAATGTTGGAGTTCCTTACAATTGTAAAGATATGATAGGTCTCTAACAATTTAATTGATGGGTAAATTGATCCCCGATAATAAAAATTAGTGTTAAGATCCCCACAATTGTAAAAATAGAGTATATATGTCTCAAACTCACTAGAAAAATTTTAAATGCAGATATGAACTTTAATTATTAACTTATATGACACTCATTAATCATAATCAATACTAACTAAAATATAACCTTTTATTTTTATTTTATTTTTTTACTAATTTCTTTTCCCAACGTTTCAATATTTCACCATACCCATTATCAACAAAAAATCCCTTGGCCCACGAGCTACCATTCTAACAAAGGAATATGATTTGCAATTGAAGTCCTTCTGCTTTATCACTATATTATTCTGAAATACTGTGATACTAATGTTATAAATTCAAAATTATTTCCCTAAAAGAGCATAATGATTGCATATTACAAAACAACGCAATAAGATTCTATTTTTGTAATTATTAGAGACCTCAACGCTAATTTTTTTTATCAGTGATCAATTTGTCTATTAAAATAAAAATATTAAGAACTTATAATGTCCTATTTTTATAATTGTGAAGGATGTTAAATGTAATAGTTTTTGCTAGGGATCAATTTATCTATAAATAAAATTATTAGAAATCTATAATATCCTATTTTTATAATTATAAAAAATTTCAATATTAATATTTTTTTATTAAAAATTAATTTATTCATTAATAAAATTATGAGGATAAATTGGATGTTTACTCAAATTATAAACTTGCGCAAATTGTCCTGCGTCGGTGACATAATCCAAATTAGTAACGAAGCCATTTGGAGAGAAGAAGCCTCTTTTATTTCTTTTTATCCGAAAAAGGTGGAATTAATTATTTACATCCTAAACGACTACTAATTGTCTAACCATGGAATGTGACGTAGACCTTATTAAATGAGTGTTTCTGCAACGACTCCACTATATTTAAGTCTCGCCGTCTTCGCTTCATTTATTTCTCTTAAATATTCCTGCGAATTTGGGCCCTGCGAATTGCATAAATTAATGATCCAAAGAAGAAAATGTCGCTTAACAGTTTCTGTTCAGAAACGACAGGTATCACTGTATTTAGCTTTAAAATTATTCAAGTGGAAGAGATTTATCTGTGGTATATTTTTAATAAGGCTATATCATCTTAATGGAATTTTCGACACCCTTTTAATTTTTGTTAAGAATTTAATTTTTATATATCAATAACATAAAATAATTTTATATTACTATTCAATCAAATCACTCAATTTATATAACTTTTTAAGTAATGAGTACAAGACTTAATCACTTTTACTAATATACCAATATATGAGTAGATGATAGTATAACAAAATTTTATACTATCCGCACATAGAAATTAAACTCTTTTTTTAGATAAAAATTAGAAGTATTTATAATAGTTTTTCTTCTTAAAAATTAGGTAGATTACTAAAAAAATAAGAATTTAACATATTGATGGGCTTGCTATTGTCACTCCTTTTAATTTATTGATATTTCGCTCAAAATATTTTTCGTTTCATTGTATAATTAAAGTAATTAAGAAAAATGTGTAACTTCACAATTTTTTATAAAATACATTGTAATATGATTTTTTAGTAACAAATAAAATAATTCAGATACAACTGTTTATTATCATAATTATAGAAATTATTTAGAGGTTAAAATTGAATTTTCACTTTACATTTTTAAATAAAATATTTTTGTAAGAAGGTTATGTTATTTTCAACTCTTATCTAATCAAATTTTATTTTCAACATGAATTTTATTTAATGTTTCTAAAATAATTTTTACCCCTTAATCTGACTATGAAAATTTCGGTCTATTAATTAGTTTATTTTCACTCTCGATTTTTTTGATTTTTAATGTAACGACTAAAATTTTATGAATTTATAATTTGCTTATTTACATGAGTTTAGACCTCATCAAATAAAGATGATTTCAAGTCCTTGTGAAGAATCCTTAAAAAAAATGACAATTTCATGTGCTAGTATTATTAAAAACTACTATTCTATTGAAGGGTTAATTGAATTCAAAAGTTTACATGATAATAAAAATTTCTCAATATATCTTCTCACATTTTTTATATGATAATAATATGATAAAAAGAATAAAAATATTATATCATGGAAAACCATATGAAGTAAGAAATTCAATTTAATCACTAAAATATTTTCATTATGATATAATAAATACAAATCTCATCTAAGTTTTTAACCCTATTTTTTTCCTTTGTTACTAAAAAACAAAATTTAACCTAATGTATTTTATAAAAAATTGTGAAGTTGCATATTTTTTAAATTTAATTATGGAAAAGAAAGACATATTTTAAATAGTCAACAAAAAATGATTGAGTGAGAGTTTAAATATCAAGACGATCTTTAGCATTAAGGCATAACTCATATTTTCCTTTTAGACAATAATTTTATAATTATTTTTTAAGCATATAAAAGTATTGTGTAAGAATTAAGAAATTAATTTTGGTTTATTAATAGTATAACACCTTCTACATAGTCATCTAATTAAATTTTTTAATATGCATGACTTTTAAAGTAGTGAGATGAGAGTCAATTATATTTTGCTGATACAACCATATATAATTGAATGATTATGCAAAAAAAATTATGATCATAATTATTACATCAAAATTAAATTTAAAAAATAAAAAATAACATAGTCTGTCAATGTTGACTAAAACTAAAACTTAGTCCCTAAAAGAAATAGATCTAAACATGCACATACATACTAGTCCTTGTAATGAGTTTTAATTTTTATGGTATTAGTCCCTTATGGGATGTGTATGCTTTTATTTTATAGATGAATAAATTTTATTTTAATACATTGTCATATTAGCAAATATAATTAACTCTCATATTTATTATTTAAAATGTCATGTAAATTAAATAATTTTATTAGATGATGCACAACAAAATTGAGCTCATTAGTTTATTTAGATCCCATACTTTTAAAGGCAAAAATGTAGAGAAATTTACATTTAATTTTTCCATTGTTTGGGTGCCATGAAAAATAAGTTAGAGGAAAGAAAACTATATATCATGGCCCCACTCAAGGTATTTTCTGTACTACACACAAAAAATGGGGCAACATAGGAGAAAACAAACCAAATGACATTAATACCTTAGTTAAAGTATTAATTAAATTTATATATATATATATATATATATATATATATATATATATATATAACTTTTTCTGATGTAAAAAGAAGTCTCAAAATAAATTTTATATTTCAAGTGTTTATAAATTAAGTTATTTATTAGTATCATAACAAAGTTATTTGTTTATTCATTTAATTTGTTAAAAGTGTTTATAAATTAAATTAAAATAATATATTAATTATTTGAGTGGAAATCCATTTATTTAAAGAGTAAATTATGATATACTTATTCTATCTAATAATACCTTTCAAATATGAAATGTTATCACTACAACTATTGAATTTAAATTCCCTATTGTAAAGATCAACTCTATAAAATTTCATATAATTTAAAATTAATTTGATAGTTATCATTTCAATTTATTTTGATTAATAAAATATTTTTAAAAATATAATTAAATATCAATTATCAAATTACATGCCTATTATTATTTAATTTTTTTGAAATTTGGTATGCTTGATTATCAACATAACATCACATAAATCAATAATAAGATTGATTAAATTTATTGTGAATAAAGAGTGGTTGAATGGAAAAAAATGTATAAAACTCTATTATAGTATATATTTCATTTTATATATTTTACATTTTATTTCTCTTTATTTTTTGTCATATTTTCTTTCACCATTCAAATACACTATTAGAGGGTGAAAAAATTCAATCGTTCGTGTCTAGTCAAGAAGCGTAGATTTGAAGTACACTCCAGTACGTACGGATCATAAGTGCAGTATTGGGGACGAGATCAAGAGGAATGTGATAAGAAAATAGAGGAATTCGGATCCTCTGATCTCCTTAAATCACGCGAGAGACTCTGTTAGTGAAAGAACGACAACTTGTGATGAATATGACTACATATCCCAATGATTATTGATTTATCATAGCAGTTTATGTCCTTGCATATTAATAGGCTTTGTATTTTATCGATCTCTCTTTTCAACATGATGGCCTTACCACACGAGATAATCCAAATCCAAACTAGGGAGCAGGGAATGGGACAATCCCCAAAACTGAAAGGATCGAGCAATAGTACATCCAAATCGTCACGTAGCATTCTTGTCCCTAAAATTCCTTAATTTTCTTATCCCAACCACGAGACAGTAAATTGATGTAGAAGTCCTGTTTGATTCTTGTCAAGACGTCTTAGTAATTATACGCGCAAGACAAATTTTCTTGGATTTTATTACAGCATAATGATATTGGTCTGACCTTTCGAAGGACTAACTTCGAATAAATAAGTCAAGAAATGCTTTATCCATCAAGACAATGGGATGAAACAAGGATAATTTATCTTAAATAAAACAACAAAAATCTCTGAAAGAAAATAATTAGGAGGCAAAATATACGAGCGGAAAGATCGGCTAAATGGATCAACCTCATGCTAGCGGTAAAAAAATAAACTTATATCAACAAGGTTTTAGTACAAGTGGAAGGATTGAAGCTTCTGCCCCTTATGTGTATGGAATATCTCATCATATCTTGAAAGATTAATCTCTCACATGTGAGATGAGGAAATACTATGAAATAACCAAAAAAAATTAACACCTAATGTAAGATGAAAATAAAAGACTTTATAATCTATATAAATTAAACTATTAATTTGGTCCCTCAAAGATACATATAAAATTAATTTAGTCTCTAAAAAATTTTAACATCTCAATTTAATTCCTAAAACATACATGTGATATCAATTTAATTCTCAAATAAGATCAATTTATAGAAAAAGATAAATCAAATACATATCACATCCATTTTCGTTACACCATTTGTTAGCTATGCCGAAATATTAATAAATATTGTTAAAGATACCTTTGGAGACAATTGGTTGGCTATGCTTATAGCAGGCCATTTGTTCAAGTAATGCCTTGGTTCTTGTCTCTATAACATATACATACAAAAGAGATCGACAAGGAAATGGAGATAAATTGGAATTTTGCCTGGTCAAAGAACGCCAATATGACCCGCACGTGGTTGTGAACATCCTTTATTGTGCCTAATTTCAAACGGGAATGGACAAACACTTGAGGAAAATGGGAGTCATTTTCTTGATCTTCTGACAATGATGCTTCAGAGTGCATCGGTTGAATTGCACACTGTTTTTCTTGCTCAATTGAACATCACGGTTGTTTTGCCCATTAATACTTTTCAAGTTTCAAAGTCTGAACAATTTTGGTCAATGCCAAGTGTTTGATGTAACTTGAAAGATAGTCCCATCACATTAGCGCCCACAATTCTTCTTTTTGGTGTGTAGCCGTGGAGTAAGTTTTTGTGTTGAATCTTGTAACTTTAATCATCATTAATAAATGGAAAAACATGCCTCTGGTGATCTGCACTTCCCGGAAAATTTTATGACTAGGATCCGGAAAATGGGCACCAATTACTTAATGCCCTGGGTATAAATGCAGGGCAACAACAGTGTTTTTCCCTGTCTTTCCTCTTTATACCAAGTTTAATGTTGTTCCTATAAAAGTGATTTTATTCCAGCAATGAGAGAACTGCTGAACAACATTTAACGACTTATCAATCTCTATAATAGATCAATGATTTTGTTCACCTAATTTGCTGTATTTTACTCACAAATTGAGGGCAGCAGCAAATCCAATAATTCAGAACATGTTCCTCTCTTCCACATCATGAAGGGTCAGGTGTAGTAGCTTTATAAGTAACCCTATCACTACCCTCTTTTTATACTAGGAATGATTTTGCACATAAATATTAAACCTTTTGAGACAAAGTTAAAGTAGAAGTATACATAAAAGTAGCTAATTTGTTTTCCTTCCTCTTTCAATACTGATCACTATGCTTTTATATTGTTTTTATCTTAAGCATATTTCTACGAAATCTTATTTTTATGTCCAAATAATTAAGATTCCTCTTTTTATATACATAAAGAAAAGGCTATATATATATATATATATATATATATATATATATATATATCCAGTTAATAATAATATTCGGGTCCCCTACTCATGCACCCCGTGTTGTGCTTTACAGGCAGGCTGCAGTAAAATGCATATTATTGAATGGCCTCTGTATCTGACTAACTAATTGGGAGGCTGAAGTAGACTTCTCTCCTTGTTACAGTCTCAGATATGTTCTAGTGCTCTCACAGCTTCTTATCTGTTTGGTCAATGAGCTGTCCGTATGGTACATGTGTTATGATGTGCACCCTTTCTAGGTAGAACGGAATCATTATTCTATGCCCAAAGGATATGACAAAGGAAAGAAGGCACAACACTGCTATGCCATGCCAAATGGAGTAACCAATACCTATGTGACCCAACTAATGCTACCAAAGAAAGTTCTAACCGGTCAAAAAGAAATATGTGGTGGACGAGGGACAATGGCTTGGATGTGTCAAGGAAACTGGTCAGTGCAATCAACGGAGGGAAAATGAAAGTTCGGTTCTGCTTGGGTTGGGATTAACTGTACTATTTCTATGTTTGAGCAATTAATAACTTATTTATAATTAATTATGAACTAACATTTTTCAATCTTTGTTGTGGCTAAATATAATATTATTTGTACATCTCTATCCATTAGCTAAAGTTTTTTAGAGAGATAGTTCATGATATCTATATTATTAGAGCTTGCATGACTAAATTCTGAGCTTGCATGACTAAAAAATTTAGAATTTGATCTTTGTTTTCTCTATTCTTCTAGATTGCTCATGTTTTAGGGAAAAAAAACTCTTACATGAGAAAATATGTTACATATAAAGTTGTTCATATGTATTTATCCCAAAAGTTTAAGATTTTTGAAGAGATAACTCATGATGGTGACTAGCCAAATAAATTACTTATTAGATCAATTTGCCTAATTAATGTTCATATTTTCATATAAACAAAGAAATCTTTGGCATTTTCAAGAGAGAAATATTATTTATACATAATTCTTGAGAGTTACTGTATTGATATACTCTTAATTATTTATTATTGAATAGAATATGAGACTTAGACCAACTAAGGTTCATATTTCATCTCGTGATTGAAGTGTTTTGATACAATGTCCTCACAAATATTATGTACAAATTGAGAAATATTATTTGTATTATCAATTTGTGACATATCATGTCGATGTATTTTTATTTATCATTAGATTATGTATGGATCTTATTTAATTTGGAATTTATATCTTGTCTAAAGATATATGAGAGTGTGTCAGCACGATATATAAGTAGAAATATAACATTTCCCTTTTCAAAAACCAAACCAAAACTACTCTATCTTCATCAACAAAATCTACATAGCATGGTGTCTAACAAGAAGATTGGAAGATGAGCTAGAGGGATTAAAAGCTGAGCCAATTAACAATATTCTTGAGAATCTACCCAGGCCACGATAGAATTCGTCATGTGACACACTACTGTGACAGACACACCATAAAGTGACCCACGAGAAGGTGTTGGTCCTTTTTATTTTAACAGGAAGACAAGTATAATACATGTTGTTTAGAGAGCTTGGCATTTGACGGCCCTTATTTAGGAACACAGGAAGGTGCAGTTGGTATCGCAACACAATGGAAAGCCAATTTTATTTCCACAGCACAAGCACAAGCACAATCACAGTCACACGCACGCACGCACGCATGCACACAGACACACTTTTTTGCGTTGCAGTAGTTTTGTGGGGGAGGCCTGGTGTGCCCTCTTCATCAGATTCCAACCTCATCTTTTTGCTTGGGGCCGGGGGGGTTGCATCTGAAAGCAAATGTCCCTGTTCAGCCCTTTCTAGATACTAGCGGTTCTCACGCTTTGGAAGAAGGGAATTCACCGCGACACGTGGTCTAAACTGAGGATGTGTTTCCTCACATGAGTCCCTACCTAGTTGAGGTTCGAACAAGCAGACATGCAGGCAACGTCATGATCATGAGGTTGTTAGAGGGATAGCGTGGCTTCTCCTCATTCGATGCTTTTGATGTTTTGTCAACTCTACTATAGCTAGTAGCTACGTTTTAATTTGTGTGTGTATTGCGAATGAGCATGGCCTAGCTTACCGGGTGCGTGCAGGGATATCAGCATTTCCAGGTTGGCCAACATCATCTCTGCACTCTGCAGTGTCATTCACTCATCATCACACTATCCTTTACAAGCACTGATCACTTCCCTAGCTCCCTCCTTGTTGCAATAATTCTGATATTGAACAAGAGAAACATTATTTGAACTTTGAATCCCATGATGTTTGGAGAAAGGAAAGATAAAATATATGAAGGTCAGAGAGAGAAATGTCTTTTGCAATTAAAACTTTTGGGATATTGGATCAGCCGACTCCTTTTTATTTATTTCTTTCTATTATTAGATAAGACATGAGACATAATACCTTCTAAGTTATTTGTACAAATAATATTACTTATATCGAAGTACACGTGTATCACAAGATAAGAAATTAATCATATGACCCATCATTCTTTTAGTGTACAATGTATTTCCTCTAAACTTTAGATCATTTACAGTTTACATCATGACTTTTTAAAATGTACATTGCGACATTCTATGCTTATCAAGTAGTGCACAACACTCCTTAACATAATTTTAACAACGTGTGAAGGTATGATTTATGTACACTTAATCTTCTGATATTTCTAATTTATGTAACCCGACAACTTATTTGTAAATTCTCATGTGCACCAAATCATGCTATTTTTTTAACTGTGTGCAACCCGACTGTCACAACCCAACTTGGGCGTGTGACCGGCACCGTGGAGAATCCTCATTTCCACGTAAGTCTCGTGATCTTTGAGGATCTCTATATGCACATTAATATAAAACTGTTTACAAAACATCATTTAATCTCTAGCAAACCATTGGTTCCAAGATAACGTAATCAAAATAAACTCTAGCATAATCCTCTGAAATTAGAAAAACAAATTGTTTCAATTCATTTCCAGCCTTTGAACTTATCCCTGTGATTCATAAAATATGAGTTGCCCTCTATATAAAATATACATGAAATTCGTAATCATGTAAATACAAAATAATCATGGTAAAACAATGCAATACATCTCTATGGTCCGGAACCCTGCCCGTCATGTATACTAGAGCACTCTATCTCTAAACAAAATACCAAAAGAATACTTCGCTCCTTAGTGAAGCTCACCGACTGAGATATCTCTACTGTGGTGGAGGAGGTAGAAGAGAAGAACCCGCAGCGTCTACGCACCTATAATGGAGGAAGGGAGAGGGGTGAGTTTCATCTAAAACTAAGTGAGTAAGTCCTCACCCATAACCCTTTCATGGGACATCTAAGGGAAATAAATAATAATATATGTAAACCATCAAAATCAGTTAAATGCAATAATCTCTGCAATTCATACTCACATACATAATTATATGATATCTCTAAATAGAATTTCTTTGAAAACATGATAACAGTATTCTATGAGAGAAACAAGAATATCTACTCTATGGTTCTTCAAGAACCGCAAATGTTATACTCTATGATCCATCAAGGATCTAATATGGACATCTAAATAGATTCCATTCTCTGCTCTATGAGATTGTCCTCTCGAAACAACTTGGTACCAAGGTTAACGATCGAGGTTCAGCCATTAACTCGTTGTTTGTTTCTCTATAGCTACTATCTCGTCTCTAATTCATAATTCATACCATTTTCTCTAAAATTCTGATGAAGCATTTCTCTAGGCATAAGCTCTATAATTCATAATTGTCTCTCTTAGAAATCATCATAATAATATCATAAAATCTCTAATCATGCAATGAAAGTACTCTAACTCTTTGATAAATATCATTTAACAACAATAATCCCCTGAGTTTTTTAAAATATACATTTCATGCCTAATTGAAAATCATCTCTTTAGTAAACGTATATATATACAATTCAATATCTATAATCTCTTTGAAACATTCTCTAGCAATATGCAATTATGTTATTTCTTAAGAAACTAGCTCTAATGACCAATATAGAGGCCACAGGTTTCAAACCCACTCACCTGGAAGAGAGGAAGTAGTGGCGTCAACACCAATAGAGTTTTGGAGGAGAGGAATGACACCAATTTCTGCCATTGAAGTCACAAAACTCTAGGTTAGTCCCCGATAACCTCTAGATGACATAACATAACTCTGATAACACAAGGGGATTAAAATCACAGTGATAGAAATGGAGACAAACCCATGATACCCATACCCGAAAAATGTGAAGGAATGGAAAGAAAAACAATGCGCAAACCCTAGGTTATCATATGGGAATGAATGGAACAACAAAACCCCATAAATCTCTTACCTTTGATCTTGGAATGAGATGAAGTGGAGTTGGATTGAGTGGAAGAGAGTTTGGAAAGGGTTTGGGGAGAGGGGTTTCAGGTTTTGGGTGTAAAATCTCGACCATGGGGTGTTTTAAAGTGTTGAGGTTCACTAAAACCAAAACTACGTCGTTTAGCACTGTTATGACATCTGGCCCGCTCATTGCAGTGAGCCTAGGAAGCAGTAACCCGCTACAGCAAACCTTCTTTGCTGCAGCAAGTCTGTTCTGCAGAATCTTGCAACAATAGCACCCAATCTACATTCCAAGGCTCCCCTGCCATCCGGAGCTTCCCCGACGACACGGGTGGGTCCCAGGGGACCCTAGGGCAGTACGGAACTCGTCCGCTGTTACGTATACACCGGGTATCACACCAACACCCTGTTATGACCTAAAGTTTTGCATTATTTGAAAAATTCAAAGTGATTTGTACTGTTTTAAAAATTCAAGGTGTTGTGATATACGTTTTGAAAAGTCATAGTGTAAACTGCATATAACCTAAAGTCTTGAGGGGGAAAATGCATTTAACACATTGTTATAAAATATTGAGTTTAGACACCAACATATATAGTTAGTGTTAAAAATAATGGTTAAAATATATTTTATCTCCCTGAATTTTAGGTCATGTATGTGCGATTTACACTCTGAACTTTTCAAAGTGTGCAAAAAAGCCCCACTTTCAAACAGTGCAAAACTATAAGTTATAACAGGATGTCTGGTTGCACATAATAAAGAAATCAGGGGGTTAATTGCATATAATATTCACAAATTAAAGTGTCGGATTGAACAAATTAGAAATATCATGAGGATTAAGTGCACATAAATCTTACTTTCATTGGTTGTTAAAAATTATACTGAGAGATATTTTGTACATTTTGGAGAGTTCAAGGTGTCGCGATGTATATTTTAAAAAATCAGGGTATAAATTGCGTATGACTTAAAGTTTAGGGGGTAAAATGTATTTATCCCTAAAAATGACACACAATTTATTGAATAACATAATACAAATTAAAAGAATCATATTATAAAAAAGAAAGACAAAAATTTGATATAATTAGATTATTATTATTAATTTTGCTTTTTTATAACATAACTCTCTTCTTTTCTTTTTTTTTCAGAAAAAGAGAATTCTGATCTTTCAAATATCGATCGATGTTGAGATGTCCATTTAAAACTGACGGGCCATATATAGCAAATTAAGTTAGAAACACTTTTTAATGCTTTCCCACACTAAGGAAAGTTACTTCTATATTATTAAATATTTAATATTTCAGTTATATAGTATTTGAAACAATAAAGTGAGGAATACAAATTTGGTACAAAATTAAACAGTATGACATACTATTTTATTATTCTAAAACGTTTTAGAATTTGTTATTCAACGGTGCTTTGGTCCTGCCATAGTCCCAGCTGCTTGTGCTGATGTGGTTGTGAGCCATCTATCCTCTTTCCCACCTTTTTTTTTTTCTATTTTTCTTTTTATTGGTGGCCAAGTCATCCTTAATAAACGGTTTACAGTAGTTTACATATGCATATCTCACTTTATTTTTCTTGGAAGTTTGAATTTGGAAATGATGGGATTGATTTGTGCATTTGGATTCGACTTTCGTTTTTGAAAGCATTCATTTAGTCTTGTGTGTTATCGATGAGCTATCATATGGCACTGCCCAGACACTGATATGTACATCCACCCCAAGAATGCATTTCACGCGCAATGTAATATCACACGTTGAAAGATGAGTGCCCACTAAAATGCAGAAGAGCTCGCATAGAATCAAATTGAGTACTTAGGAGATAGAGACGTACGGCGGATTAGGCCGACTCGATCCGATATCAATCAAATTCACATTTGATCTGATTTGATTTCTTGATCGATCTATTTGTTTGAATCTAAACACAATAACCTAGTAGAACCAAATAATAATAATAATGACCTATTGACTCAATCAAATTAGGTCAATTCAACTCTTAAGGTATGTTCACAGGTTCAGTTTAAGAGGAAAATTTACGGGAAAAATTTGTAGATATCTTATCTTGTTCAAGAGTTTTGTTTTTTAAGACCTACAGAAAGATTTCTAGAAGTTTTTATTAAATTTTCAAAACCCTCTACTACCATTATTTTATGGTTCCTCAAATTGAAGGGATTTTCATAAAATTATAACATGATTTACTATCTTATCCATATTAAAATATTGCGATGAAGGGAAAGATTATTTTTTATAGAAAATATTTTAGATAAAAAATGAAGGGGAGAAGATAATTTTGAGTATTTTTAAATTAATATTATTGTAAAGCATGATCATGTTTAGTTATTTTAGTAGAAGGTAAAATTTTAAAATTATAGTACATATATTTCTTTCTCGTCTTCACTTTTATGTTCATGAATGAAAGTAAGGTAAACCCTCTATCATATTAATATGTATTATTTGACTTTAAGCTAAATAATATCAACTGAAAATATGGCCCAAAATTGATTTAAAAAGTATATCAAATCAAATTTTAAAAATTTGAATCCAACCGAATAAACTTTGAGTCAAAATGGGTTACGTTGCCTTGAACGTTGGGGCAGGAACTCTTGTATGCAAATTAAGGGAGGTAGTCTTCCCCCTCCCTCAATATGCTCGCTCAAGCTATAAAAGTTGTTTTTGTAAATTTTTGTGAACAATGTATTTAATTAAATGTTTAGATACTATAACAAATAATATGTTATATATATAATGCTTTTGAATTGTGACTACAAAATATTTAGATAAAACCAAATATATATATATATATATATATTTAAATATTTAGATAAAACCAAATATATATATATAATATAACATTTACTATTAAATACCAACCCTTCTAAGACCTCTTGGCTCTAGCTCTGGCCAGGGGTGAAGCTAGACTTCTATATCAAGGATTGTCAATACTCAATAGTTAATTTTACATAAAAGAAATATATATCTGAGTAATTTTAAATTTTTATTTAAAAATTAAACAAAAATCATTATATATAAAAGAAATAATATTTTACAATCAAAATTTAAGAACAATATTTACATAGCATATTATAATATCTAAATATCAAGATAAATAAGAAAATTGATTAAAATTAACTAAACAATTTTTTATAGAGGAGGTCAAATTAAGAAAAATGAATTAATTATAAAAAAAATTGACAATTTTAGGGCCCCAACACACACAATGTTGGGCTTTTTTATTGCCTTGGATTGTGATTTAAGCCCATTAGAAAGAAAAATTAAAAAGAAGAGGTTTGGTGCGTGACTTTGTAGCTTCAGGTTTGGTTTTAACCTTTATATATAAGTGTATGATTGCTCTTTGTTTCGGTCAAGGGGGCACAGCGCTGCAATAGAAAAATGAGTGCTTGATTTTTGCGAGAGGGTGTGTGTTTTATTTAAGTGAGTTTTCATTAAATGGAGAAATTTTTTTTATGAGATTGGATGTATTGGGGTTTTTAGTTTGTGAGAGATTGTTAGTTTGGTGATTGTATTTTCACATAAAGTTAGTGAATTGATTTGTTGAGTTGTGGATGTAGGCATTGTTAGCCTAAATATGTGTGCTTCTTTTACTCTATTTATTTGTTTGGCTTGTGTAGATTTGAGATTTTTTTTCTCAACCGGTATCAGAGCGGGTTCTGATCCTGCTTCTGATTTTTTTTTTTTTTTTGTAATGGCAAGGATGCAAGGTTCAATAAGCAAATTTGAGGTGGAGCCTTTTGATAGAAAAAGTAATTTTAGTCTATGGCAGAGTAATATTAAATATATTCTAGTGCACTACGAGCTGGCTAAAGCTCTGAATGGGAATGACAAAAAAGCTTAAAAAGATGTTAGATGAAGAATGGGAAGAGATAGAAATAAAAGCTATTAGTACAATTCGCTTGTGTCTAGCACCTGAGGTAAAGTATAATGTAATGAATGAAATATCTGCTATTGATTTGGGGAAGAAGTTAGAAAATATGTATATGTCAAAGTCTCTCACAAATCATTTATTTTTAAAGAAAGAATTATATCAGTTGGAGATGGATGTTGGTGCTGACATTAGAGATCATGTGAATCATTTTACAAAATTGATTACACAGTTGTCTGGTATTGATGTGAAAATTGATGATGAAGATAAAGCAATATTATTATTATTATCTCTTCCAAATAATTATGTTAGTTTAATCACTACATTGCTCGTCGGAAAAGATACTTTAAAAGTTGATGATGTGATTATTGTGTTATTGGAGAATAAAAAATTGAAAAGATTAAATGGTCAATCAGAAGAAAGTGTCTTTGTTACTAGAACTAGCAATGGTAAAAACATGTCTCGTGATGAAAATTTTGGTAGGGACAACTCAAGATCTTCGGCGTCAAGACCGAATTATAAAGATAAATAATGTTATTATTGTCATGAGATGGGTCATACTAAACTTTATTGCAGGAAATTGAAAGCAGATATAGAAGAATTTGAAAGGAGCAAAGGAAAAGGAAAAGAGAAGTTTGAAGATACTACTGGAGTTGTGGAAGAATACTCAAATTATGAAACTGATGTGTTAATGGTTGAAGAAGAGAAAAATGTTAATAATGATTGCTGGCTTTTAGATTATGGTTGTTCTAATCATGTTTGTTGCAAAAGGGAATGGTTTGACACTTATGATGCTTGTAGTGATGGAACTGTTAGATTGAATAATGATGATTGCTTTGACATTATTGGAAATGGCACTTTTAAAATTAAAATGCATAATGGTTGTGTGCGGACACTTGGTGATGTGAGGTATGTACCTACACTTGGAAGAAATTTGATTTCTTTGGGCAAACTTGATTCGTTGGGCTATGAATATTCTACGAGAGATGGAGTAATGCAAGTCAGTCAAGGTTCTTTGAAGATAATAAAGGGTAAGAAGACTAGTGGTAATTTGTATAAGTTGATAGGGTCACTATACCAAAGAAAAAGGTAACATTTGCTAGGATTTTGATAAAATCTTCTAATAGTTGCTACTGATATGTCTGATTTGTTCCAATCATAAGATAAGGTGGAGATTTGTTGAGTTTTTTTATTGCCTTGGATTGTGACTTAAGCCTATTAGAAAGAAAAACGAAAAAAAAGCGGTTTGGTGCGTGACTTTGCAGCTTCAAGTTTGGTTTTAACCTTTATATATAAGTGTATGGTTGCTCTTTGTTGCGGTCAAGGGGGCACAACGCCGCAATAGAAAAGTGAGCACGTAATTTTGGTGAGAGGGTGTGTGTTTTATTTGAGCGAGTTTTCATTAGATGAAGAAATTTTTTTTACGAGATTGGATGTATTGGGACTTTTGGTTTGTGAGAGATTGTTAGATTAGTAATTGTATTTTAACATAAAATTAGTAAATTGATTTATTGAGTTGTGGATATAGACATTGTTGACCTAAATATGTGTGTTTTTTTACTCGGTTTATTTATTTGACTTGTGTGGATTTGAGATTTTTTTCTCAACACACAACAACAACAGCAACAACAACTACAACCCCACTCCTGTGAGTGCCGTTCGCCCATAGCTCTGCCCTCCCCAAAATACATGCAAGTATTGGTCCATTGCCTTTCTGAACAAAAAAAAACGAAAGAAAGAAATTGGGTCTAGCCGTGTAGGTCTATTGCCTTTTTGTCGTAGAAAAGACTGCAGATCATGCTAGTAAGGGCCGTGAGAAAAATGCGTTCCATATCTGTAGGGTTTTGGCCAACCCAATAGCTATATAGCCCATGTCTAGGATTTGATCAAACGGTCATGACAAGTAGCTATGTCTGATAAAGAATGAACTAGCATGGTCCAGGCATGATACACAAAAGACAATGATAATAAGTGGTATATATAGAAATGTTATTTGTACACGTATAATAGAGAAGAAAATATAAAAATAGTGATGGAATTATCGCATTTTCTCTCGATCTAACACCTTCCATTTCTTTTATATTTCTCATCCTCCATGCGATAGTTTCATTAAACCACACAAGGGTCATGTAACAGAATAGAAAATTGAGGTAGAGAAATCGTAGAATGTGAGGGAGAATAGAAGAAAGAGAGAATTCTCTAGAGAGGGAGGAGAGACTTAAGAGATGAAAATTCACATTTCAATTAATTCAGATATTGGTTTAGGATTACAACCCTTAATGTTCCTATTTATAGTATTTCTCCTATGGCTATTTTGAATTCTATCAAATTGGAATAAAATTATAATTATAATTTTATATGTTACTCCAAATATAAAAATTAAAATTGGAACGTCTAATTTTAATTTTAAACTCTAATTCTATACTCAATTTTGTACATAAAAAATGTAAAGGCAAAACTTAAAAAAAATTCTTGGGAGGCCAAGACATTTATACTAAAATCAAATACAAATCAACTATATAAAATTAAGTGCGTATCATATGTATTGTCACATTTATTACACTTAAACTAGTAGCACATATATATGTCTCATTGTCATACACATATATACATATATGTACAAAATTTTTGAAAATTTTTTGAAGAAGCCATGCCCCCAATGTCTGACTTAAGCTCCGCCACTGATAGTAATGAATATTAGGATCGGCCATTCCACCAAATGAGAAATTTATCTTTATTAAATGTGGCTTTGTTTGCAAACGGAATTTTACGTTGATATTCTCTACACCGAATATTGACAATTAAAAAAAAAAAAAAAACTCTACCCGAACATAAAGGTCAAAACTCAAAAGTAGAATTTTATATTGGGAAAAGTTTGAAAATGTATATAATTATTTCTGAACCTTAACTCTGAAGCTAATTTTATTTTAGTATTCAATTGAAGCCATTCCATTTTTTCAAAAAGAAAAAAAATAGTTTGTGGTGACTTCATTATTATTATTATTATTATTATTTTATTTTTACCTTACCTTCTCTCCACATGAGACTTCTTCGAGACGGTCGCAACGTCAAAATTACCTTCTTTTTTTTTTTTTGTTACAAGAAAAAGGAAGCTCCTACCATAAGCTCCCCTGGATAAAATTTAGTGACCTTTTCTTATTTGGTTTAAATTTTGATACAATTATTTTTCAAATAATTGAAATTGAAGGGATTGAATTTAAAATAATTGATGTTCAAAGAAGTGATTTGTGTTTAGGAATTAAAAGATGAATTTAAAAGAATTAATATAAAATGTAAAAAAGAACAAGCTAATATTTTAACTTAGCCGAACAAGAGCACTTATTTCCAAATCAATCTATTTCAACTTAATGTCAAAATTTGTACAAACCAAAAATGTGTCATAAAATAATCTCTTAAAAAAGCTTAAACTATTGAATTAATGTGGGCAATAAGTATGGACTTCTAAAAGAGACTTTAATATTATATTATAAAATAATTCGTCCCAAAAGCTCAAACTTTTGGATAATGACATGCTTTCAACTGCTAAAGTGATTTCCATGTGCACATTTATAAAAAACGTTCTCAGTTTTTGCTGCAATCATAGCCGATCCCAGTACTGTATATATGAGCATAAGTCTTTGCTTAAACAAAGGAAAGGCCACCTTTGAATCAATAAGGACGAGATTATATTCCTGGCAAAAGATATACGTTTCTTTGCATGTCTGCCAAGTCTAGAATCATATGCTTGAGGAAATTTCCCAAGTTATGTATATCTATATATACATGACAACAATATCTAAATTGCTTTCATACCTGTACCTGTGTTTTTAGTGCTGAGTGATTCGGGAGGAACATTCAGCCTAAGTATGAACCAACTAGTAGAAAAAATTTCTAATTTTTCCATTGCTCGGAACTATTTTGAGCATGTGGGAAATTTTATCACATCGGTCTGTTCTAAATATGGGGTTGATGCCATGACAGCAACACTCTATGGCATCATTGGTTGTGTCTCTATAGGGATTATTTATTTTTCAAAGAGAAGGCCCAGGCCCACATCGATCAAGCCCAGCATTCATCATCAGTGCCTTAGAGAAATACATGGTGGTGACCGAGTGTTGCATAGACTGGAGCAAATCAACGAAGCAAAAGCCAATCCAGCAGTACTAGCCAACACCCAGAATCTTTTAAAGGCTTTACTTGAAGAAGAACATCTTGATTTTAAGAAGCTCCAGGTTTGACACATTATAATAACATACTTAGCTGCTTGATCATGTTGGTTAATGCAAAGTAAGTAACATTAGAAAGCATATATTAACATTTTTCTGAATTCCCGTGCTTGAAATTTCGTAGACTAAACATTAAATAACAAAGTCCCCTTCATGTTGGTTGCTGATGATGAGGGTTTAATTTATGCTACCTTGTTGTTTCATAAATTTTCGCTAGTGCTTGGTAACACTCGTCGAGAAATCAAAAGGTGATAAAATAACAATTAATTCTGTTAAAATGTGTTGAAGCAAACGGTGGCAAAGCTGGAACAGAGTGGAAGCGAAGATTCCGCAGTGAAAATGCTTCAGGATGCCCTCCATAAGGCTCGTTATGACAACAAGCCACACGAAGCCTACGAGATTGAAATGTTACTCGTAGAAATGCACATTTTCAAGGTGCACAAATTTCCAATATATTTGATTAATTTGATATATTAAATTTGCTGTCAACCATTGTATCTCCAGTTGAATGGACCTGTTAAGAAAAAAAATTATGCTTAGATCTTAACCTAATAACTTAGACTTTCAAGTCTCAAGCTAATATCTTTTAATTCCCTTAAACATCTTTTGAACCCACAGCACACCTAACACCTAACACACAAAAACGAACTAGACCTACCACTTTAATTTTTTTCCCCAGCCTCTTCTCCAACTCCTCTCTTTTCTCTCTTAGATGTCAAAGTGTCCTGAAAAAAAGAAATGAGGTTTAAATATCATTTTCGTTTTCGCAACCACGTATGACATCCATATTGGAGATACACATACATGTATTGTCAAGAATTCTTTTATCGGTTTTTCAGGAGAGAAGTTCCTAAATTATAGCTGATATTGGCAGGGAGATTCGAAAGAAGAATTTTTGGACTGGGACTGCTTAAAATATGAATCAATCAACGATGAACGGCGCCCATTGTACAAGGTACACGCTCTTCTGTTCTTCCTTATCTACACTGGACTCCTTTGCTACCAAACCAATACAAAATTATATAAGCCTACTAAGGTCGGGGCATTTTTGAAATTATATTCTAGGTAAATGCTTTCCATGAGTCACATCTATCCTGGCCACACGCCTAGACCTAGTGGTAGCAAACAAGACTGGATGAGTTGACTCGTTTTAGTTATTTGTGTTAAAACTATCAATCCGTCCTATCAAAAAATGGCAACTTAAGAGACCAACCCAACAGGCCAACTCATTTTTAGTTATATTTTTAACTATTTTGCCAACCCGCTACGAGTTGGTCATAAAATGGGACAGGATGGGTTGCCCATCATAATTATTTGGGTTGGAAATGCCAACCTGTCCCATTTAAAATGTCGGTTTGCCTGGCTAATTTGGCAGGTTAAATCCGTTTTGCCACCCCTACTCAGACCTTGCTAGGGATCAATCCTTTACTTTTTTTTCCTAATCTATGCTTTAGTTATGACTCGGGTATATATTGATAGAATAACAACTGATTTTTATTTATATATATATATATATATATCCTAATATGTGTATTCTTATCTCCAGAAATATTTTAAATTAGAGGTTTCTCTAGTATCCCTATAAAATTCAAGGATACTGATACATTATAGTTATTTGTAACTAAAATTGAGTTATATGTCCCACTAATCCAACTTTTTGAAATCTATCAAATCACAACTGTTGATTACACAAAGATTATCGGCTAGTATCCATTGGGTATCGAAGCAAAAACCTAGGATATGTGTAGTTTGATAGAATATGGTAATTAAATCTAGTAGGACAGGTGAAATTTGGTAGGACATGTGAAGTCTATTAGCATATGGGAAATTGGTATATATTTGAACAATAAGTTAATATTGGGATTTAAGGAGTCTTGGAGATAAGATCCCTAATTATAAATAAAATCAATAACATCGGTGTGTAGTAGTGTGAAAGCACAAGTGAGAGAGATAAACTTTATTACCAAATAGTGTATACATGGGACTTTGGGTCAAGTATGGGAATAAAGTGAGATTCTTATACAAGTGACAAAGATAGTGTTGTTTTTATTCTTGTATCGAAATTGTTTATCTTTTGGCTTAGATATACTCATATGATTTGTTAAATCATCTTAATTTTTTTGCATCCTTGCACTCATTTTCGTGTTTGTTTTTTTCCTAGTTTTTTTTTTGCTTGTATTTGGCTTATATTGGATTTCTATGAGTGTGTTTGTGAGACCCATTTCACTGCATCATCCTTAACAATACCTTGCATGGATTGTCTAAATAGTCAATTGGGTCACTCAAACATATATCAGAGGATAAATAAGTCTTTTATGATTTGAAAGTCTTCTATTAATCTTTTATAAACAGGGAACGATTTGATTTCTGTATCTCTGTACAAGTTAATTATACGACCTTGTACAGAGACACTAATTTATCCCCTTTGAAATATTATCAATAAAGCACTTTCAAATTTTGATGGGTAAGTTATCTCAATATATTTCAAAAATACCGAAATGGGGGTTTAATCTATTTTTTTTATTAAATTTGGCCGTACTTGCCTTGTACCTGGAATTTCGCAGGCAATTATAGAGAAAATGCTGAAACACACGGAAAAGGCTAAAGGATACTGGAAAGAATTCGTCATAGTACGAGATCCATGTTTATGTGGAAATCCTCATGAAACCGATTTCGAAGAGTTTGAAAAATTAGTGGACAAACTTCACCATGCTATAAAACAGTTTGCTGGGAAGAAAAATTCCACATCACTGTGAAGCAAAAAGGGGCCGATCCTATCATCCATATTTTGCTTGACAACAATAAAATTTGTATTCTTAAAACAAAGATTGCATGAAGTTTCATTGAAGTGATGAGGATCTTTCCCATTCTCTCTATATTTGTGTGTAACAATGAGAAATGTTATTTGAACCTACATTATAAATACGCTCTGTAAATGCGAGTGTTGATAAATATCAAATTATGTATGTTATATGTATCAAGATGAAAGAATGTTATATATACTTTTGTCTGAAATCTATTGAACCCTCAAATTTTGTTACAGTGCTAATGTTATTTTTAGTCTTTAACTTTATATTTATGAGTTATTTGTATTCAAAATTTTTAAAATGAGCCAAATTAGTTCTTGATATTATAAAATCATGAGTCTAGTTATTTCCTAATTTCAAGTAAAAAAATGACTCATTTTCTCTTTAATTTTAAACACTAAAATGAGTCATTTTAAATTTTATTATATTTTGGATGACACATAATATATCAATATATCACTTAATATTATACATTATTATTTAAGTGATAGAATGTTATATAAAAGTAGGCTAAGGGACAAACATGACTCATTTTTGTTATGTTAATAATTAATTTGACTCATTTTAAAAGTTAGAGACTAAAATGAATATTAACTGTTTGTTGAACTAACAAAATATTATTAATATAGATTTTTTAGAATTTAATTTTGATACAACACCAGTGTAAAATCTTCTTATACAATCATCCCATCACATATTATCATACTAGTAAAATATGTTTAACTTTTATTCTATTACTTCAAAAGTCATAAATATTAAAAAAAACTAATTGGATGATTTTATAAAAATATTTTATACTATTAATATATTTAAATTAAATCCAATGTTCCATGCCACCTATTAATCTTATAGTACTATATATTTAACTTTCAAGGTAGGTATTACATGAATCAATGGCAATTGTAAAATACATTATTATTCTAGTGGCTGAATGATAAAACAACTCATCTTTAGAACATAAGCCACCTTCTACCAAATAACAAAATATGACAAGACTATATGAAATGTTGATGACGCCGTACAAACAACTTTGTTTTTCAATTTGTTGACATTTTATTCGCGCCGCTTTAGCTTCTTTTAAATACTTTATTTTTTGTCCTATTAAGAAAAATATTTGTTCATCTCATGACTAATTCAGGTCCTTTTTTTTTTAAACCTTTTTGCAACTAGCTTGCGAGAAGACCCCACCTTGATATAGAAACAACCATATTTTTTCTTAATTGCGTACACATAGGAACAAAATTTTCATTGTTGAAATCGACATGTAACCGTCTTCATTTGGGGGCATTCAACATCATCATCATCGATATTCAATCCTTTCTAAGCCACCACATTAGATGGAATAGGAAACCAATTCAGTGCAACATAAGGCCCTAGAAAAATAACAAAAAAAAAAGCCACATTTTATTATGGGAAAGCTAATTACCACAACCAAACCCCTCATTCTCGAATCAAAGCTCCTCTGTTTTTCTCTGTTCTACCTCTTCAGCACTCTCTTTCTTGCTCTCTACACCACTCTCTCTCAATCCAAATGCTTCTTCAGATCATCCCCTTTGGATCCAGTCCAGAGCACTCTCTTCTCTTACCCTTCTTCCTATGGAGAGCACAAGTACGCTGTCTCAACCACCCGCTCTACCTGCTCCTCCCCTGTTCACTTTTCAGGTACTCTGGGTCTTTCTCTGTTCTGTCCCAGAAAAAGAAAACGCTGAAATTTTTATCGTATTTTGTTTTTTCGATCAAGATGATAACTTTTCGTTAATGGATTTTGGTTATTGAGTTCAGATTACAGGGATGTTGTGAAGGATATCGAGAATTCCCTCAAGGACTCTTCACGTAACTCAAGGGCTCTGAGGTACATGCAGGGGAATGCTGATAGCTTTGGTGGGAACCTCAGCACCCATATGAGGTTTTCTTATTTTGATCATCAAAACGATAGCATGGAAATTCCCTGTGGATTTCTCAAGAGATTTCCAATCAGTGATTCTGGTCAGTTATTCATGAAATTCACTTGTTATGTGAGCGTGTGTGTCAGTGAGTCAGCTCTCAATTCATATAAGAATTATCCCCTGAAAATTCATGAAATAGGAATAACATTGTTCCCAGAAATTGCTTACATTAAGAGGTCATTTGCTAATAAAATTAACAGTAGTTTCCAATTATTATTTGGGTTTAATTTCTATTCGCTAGCGTAAAAGATTTACACATTTATCCAATCATATATTGTTACGTCAGCCATGATAGTTGACTTTTCTTTCCGCTACTTAAAAAGTCATGCAAATAAAAAAATCTTTGATTAGATGATAGTGTAAAAATATTTTACATTGACAGTGTATCAAAATTGAATTCTTAATATTTTTTCATAATTTGATGTTGGATAATAATTTGCTTATCTTATGTGCTTTGTCTCTTGATGTAGATCGAATTGCCATGGAGAAGTGTGACAATGTGGTCGTAGTTTCAGCAATCTTCAATGACCATGACAAAATCCGGCAACCGAAGGGCATTGGTTCGAAAACACTGAAGGATGTGTGTTTCTTCATGTTCGTAGATGATGTTACCCTAAAAGGCCTTGAACACCATGGATTGATCTCAATGAATTCAAAAGAGCACACGGTTGGTGTGTGGAGGGTTGTGAAGGTTGATAAAGAGGATTTGTATGAGAACCCGGCAATGAATGGGATCATACCAAAATATTTAGTCCATAGGCTGTTCCCAAATTCCCAATTCAGCATTTGGGTAGATGCTAAGTTGCAACTCGTAGTTGATCCTTTGTTGTTGATTCATTCACTTGTCATATCTGAGAATGTAGACATAGCTATATCAAAACACCCTTATTATGTTCATACCATGGAAGAAGCAATGGCAACCGCAAGATGGAAGAAATTGTGGGATGTCCATGCCTTGAAGGTCCAAATGGAGACATACTGCGAAAATGGACTACAACCATGGAGTTCCAGCAAGCAGCCCTATGCATCAGGTAACTAGATATTTTTTACTTAATTGTAAGTAAGTTTAATCAGATCATGTAAGTCTATATTTAATGCCTTGAATGTAAGATTTGGTTTGATACCACATAAAATATAGCATTTGACTTTAGCAAGTACACTTGAATTTAATAAGTTCCATTTAATATAGAAGAGTGTGGAGAGGTTGGAACCCTTATGTAGTTGTCAAGGAACGTGAGAACTTTTGCACCGGCCTTGGCAATAAATATGCTGTTGCCCGTAAGTCCTGGGAATGGGATGTCTTCAATGGGGAAGGGTACCTCCAAGGAAGGTTACTTTCTTCCATTTCCATGTGAGGTAGTTTACTTCTGTTGGCCTAGCTAGTTGTTGTTGTCAATTACTTTTTGGGACATTGGGCTGTGGCTAAGGATTTTTGGCAGATATTCAAGGCGTGAGATTTCAGATTGAAGTAGGAAGGAAAGGAAGCTGAATTAAGTTTCAATCATCATCTCATAACAAAAGTGGATCACCAAAATGATGTGCCAGTAGCCAGTATGTCACTGCAGCTACTCGGTAAAAATGTGGTCCATATGTTTTTTCTCTTTTTGGTCAGAGTGGTTCAAAAGCTGTGCGTCTCGTTCTAACAGTAGCTCAGTTTTACTTTCAGAGCAACAATAATGGCTCAATTTTTATATAGAAATGTTTCTTTCTTTTAACATAATATACACCACCAAATTGATATGTAATGATTGCAGTTTAAATAAATGTAAGTTTCAATCATAATAATGTTAAGTGTAATGTTAATTAAGAATGAATTTATATTGTTAATAAAGACAATATGCTAATTCAATATTTACATAATTAAAATTCACATCTATTTAAATTTTAATGGGCACGTCAATTTAAATGTCCAAATCACTTAGTTCAAATAATACAACTGAATTTTTATAACATTGGTTGGTGATGAAACTCACATGCAGCCCACTTTGCCTCTCCTTGTGTTAGCTAGCTATTTATTACTTGAGAAAAGTTAGTTGTACTCACAATATATTGGACATCATATACTCGTAATGAGATTCACATATCATCTAAGAATAAATGAGACTGTATAGGTACAATATCTCACATGTTATGAGTCCAAATAACACCGCTATTATTACTTTGCACATATGCTTTGTTTACCATCCCTAAGAATGAGTTTCTCATGATAAGATGCCTTGTTCTTTGTGCACAAAAAAATTGATGGTGTCCTCTTTGAATTGGTGTTGACATGCAGATGTGCCAGACAGTGCTCTGATATTGAGGAGGCATGGACTGGGGAGTAACCTCTTCTCCTGTCTTATGTTCAATGAGTTGGAGGCATTTAACCCGAGAGACCAATTGCCATTTGCATTTGTTAGGGATCACATGAAGCCCAAGCTGAAGCTGAACATGTTTGAGGTGGAAGTATTTGAGCAAGTGGCAGTGGAGTACAGGCACAATCTCAAGCACAGTGATGGGACCACTTTGTCCAGTTCAAGAAGGACCAAAAGGGCACACCCAGATTTGTTGTATGTGAATAGCAGCTGTTGCAGCAAGTGCCAGAAGTATCTTTTCACCATGTGGGGTGAATCCAATGATTAACTGATCGGATTATTTTTTTTAAAAAAAAAAAACTCTCAAAAGAGGTCAAAAGAACAAAGACAAAAAAAAATTAAAGAAAGATTAAAGAGCCTAATAGTTGTACTTATCTTTTGACAAAGTGTAAAGGAAATTAATGATGAAAAAAATATATATCCGAATTCTTTTGTTAATAGAGAAAAGCTGACAGCCTGTTACAGGTTAACAGAATGTTTCCTTCCTTCTGGTCCGGTCTTATGTAGTAGTCTGGCCTCTCAATATTCTCTATCTCAAATTTTGTTGATTATTAAATAGTACTATGTTATAAAGTGTGAAGAGAACGGTGGAATCATTATGAGAATGATTTGCTTCTTAAATGTAAAAGGTTCCGTGATCCGAAAGAAGCGTAGAATGAGGAAAGTTTGCAAAGCCTCGAATGAACGTACCCTTTACTCCTCCCTCACTTTCTACAAAATCTAGACAGAGAAAAGAAAATATAAAAGGAAAAGAAGGTAACAGAACATTTTTTTATTCGTTTTGAAATCATAACGAATTATTTGTATGTATATGTTTGGTACGATGACCTTGAAGATTTGAGTTTTTATTATATCTTCAAGGAAGTTATATTAAAAAGTATAAAAATATTATTTTAATATCTAAAAGTGGACATTTCAATCGTTTCATTAAGGCATCCATTCTATATATATAATTTTTATTTTACATTAAAACTATAAATCTTATGAAAATAACTCCACAATTATTAATATTATATCAACTCAATATTATACATGAAAGTATTTGACATTTTTCCCGTGTGAAATTGCCTTCAATTGTTCTTACAGCTCATGCGCAGCTTTCCCAAACGAATTAAAATGCAACATCGCTATTAGTCCCTCCAAAGTGTCCACTACAAATTTTAGTAGCAAAAGCAAACTATTAAACTCCAAATCATGCTCGTAAAGTATATAGCAAATGAAAAGTAATCTAGACCTAATAATGTTGGGAAGGGTACTAATAAAATAATAATAATGTGGGGAAGGGAGCTTATTGGATTAGCCAAAATTATACAAATGGGTCGAGTGTCACACATTATCTAAAAAACAAGTAATGAATCTATAAATTCTCTTATATTATATACTATTTATTTACTCATTTTGATTCACCAATGTAAAATTTCACTTCTCACAATTAAAATTTCAACGAACAATTCATAAACAACTATTTATCTACAAAATTATTATCTTTATTTTAAATATTCTTGATATATAGGAAAGATACAAAGATATTGTGGGATGATTGTTTCACGGCATACCCAATATTGTCAATCCCAAATGACTCTAGCTTGTATCTGAATCTATTACTTGGCAATAAATTACTAAGAAGAGAGAAGAGAAAATCATTTACGAACAGCAAATTTTCCCAGTCCCTAAACAACCCCACAACAAGGCGTTATTAGTGACTGCACAACCATATCAATATCAAATATCATAATGAACGAGTAGTAAAATGGTGATGTTGTGTGTGTCACAAAAATCATGACCATACTTCACCGGTTCCTCATCATTAAAACGTGACGTGACTTGACCGATGTCCCTTTCCCAATCCAACTAGCATGCATAACCTTCATTTTTATTTTTTTTGGTATAGATGCATAACCTTCATTATAATAACACTTCGTTTTCAATTTAATTAAAATAATCAACGGCACACGCATCACCATTCGATTGAAACAAACAAAATCATCTTGAGCAGAAAATTCTCATCCCTTCATTCATTAATTACTCCAAAAATCCAATAACACTTTTGTGTTCTATTCCTCCTCCTCTTCCATTGATCTCAGCATCAAATCAATAAAAACTAAAATAAAAAATAAAAAAATGGCAAGCCTGGACCATATTAGTACTACTACTACTATCACAATATCATTTCGGATATGGGGAAATTACATTATAGCACCCTACTTTAAGATGAACACCTAACACCTTAATAAAATAGAAAAAAAGTATAGAGAGAGAATTATTATAGAATAAAAAAAAATGCGAGTTCCGTACTATTTTGTAAGAGGGATGTTAAAATAATATTTCTTCTTTTCAAATACTCATAGCCTCTAACAATTTAAACCTCGTTATAATAACACTTTCAATTTTAATTACAGTAACTACCGACACACACATCACCATTTGATTGAAACAAAACCACCCTTGAGCTGAAAATTCTCATCCTTTCATTTATTCACCACTCCAAAAATCCAAAAACACTTCCGTTCTATTCCTCCACTTCCTGTTCCATTGATCTCGGCATCAAATCAAATCAACAAAAAAGAAAAACGTAAACTAATTAGGAAAAAAAAAATGGCAAGCCAACAAATAGCACAACGGAGAGAAGACGTGGAGATCTACGAAGGAGAAGCCCTATGCATGCAGAAGTCTCGGCTCCTCTTAGACGAGATTCTTCTCCCAAGAGGGTTGCTTCCATTGGAAGGGATCATGGAGATGGGTTACAACCGAACCACGGGGTTCATGTGGCTGAGGCAGAGGCAAAGGAAGGAGCACAGGTTTCAAGCCATTGGCCGCACCGTGTGCTACGACGCGGAGGTCACGGCGTTCGTGGAGGAGCGGCGAATGAGGAGGCTGACGGGGGTGAAGACCAAAGAGCTCTTCGTTTGGGTCGCAATCTCAGAGATCTTTGTCAGTGACCCTTCTTCTGGTAAGATCTCATTCGCCAATCCTACTGGCATTGCTAGGTCATTCCCTCTATCTGCTTTTGTTATCCAAGACGAATTACAAGACCAGCACCAGCAAAACAACACCAACAAAACTGCAGGCACTAACAATCACAAGAAAACTTGATAGTGAAAAAATGTTCTATTTTTTCTTTTTTCTTTTTTTTTTTAATTGTATTTGGTATAGGATCTACGTTAGCTTTTGGTCCATATTAATTCTTAGGTTATATAGTTTGAAAATGAAGGAATGATATACATTTTGATATACAGGTTTATATTTTGGTCATCTTCTTATATATGTTGTCCTTTTTCATACATTTGAACGAGATACATAAGTTATTTAGCCTTTAATTTGTTTCTTTCCAAATATGATAATTCGTGTTAGAGGATTTGGATTCAAATCATGCATAAATGTAGTACGCAGAGGTATGTATTAAAAAAAAACACTTTCGAAATTTTTAGTCGGATGAATTGAAAGCCTGACGTTTTCTCCACTTGAACTTCTCAGTTTTTTGTGAAGCCATATGTAAAAACAAGAAAAACGTTTGGTTGAAAACAAAGGCCAATGATAAATTTATAGTACCTGCATTATTACTATTAAATATGATGAATAAGAGTAAGGACCCCTCATTATATTTAGTGGTGATAAAATATTCATGGTAAGTTTATTGTTAATTTTTGTTGTCAACCAAACATCTTCCTTAAAACAAGTCATATACTTGCTTCCTAAGGAATTACAAAGGATTATTTCAAGACACCCGCACATTTAAGGTTTTTGACATCTTGCTACATGTACAGTAGAAGCCTCCCTCCTATTTTAAATCAGGAAGTTTATTCAATAGGTTAAAAACAAAAATCAATTAACGCGTTTGAAATATTGTCAAACACTTTGTAGCTTCATTACTTCTTTCCTTCAAGTTTGAAGACTGGTCAGGTCCACTTACTATAAACGAATATAAGAATAATGTTGTTTATACTATTTTTAGGAATATTTAAAGAGACATCCTAAGATGTTTCTCAAATATTGATTAAATTTTTTTTCAAATTTACTCTCAACCAATATTTAAGTGATATCTCATGGTATTTTTTCAAATATGTCTCTAAACGTATATAATATAAAAATATGTTGTAATTGAATACAACAACAACCTAACTAATATAATGATGTATATGGCAGGAGAATCAAAACCTAGCTAAACCACTCTTCCACTAAATATTTCTGATGAATCTTTTCTAGAGTTTCTTTAATTTCCGATCAAGTTTTATTTCATGCATTTGGAAATCCGAAATGTCAATGACACAAACTGACAAACGTCAACTAATACCACGTTTTCTAGGTCATTTTCAGGCAATGCATCAATACTAAAATGTTACAATCAACGATAGCTACCAAGAGAAAGGGTATCAAACAGATTTTCACATCAATCCACTGTTTTCTCTCACTCTTTAGACATGGCCCAAAAAAGTTGCAGGAATACTTCTAACAGATTTTTGGGGATAATTAATTATCATCTCCAGCTGCTATAGGTATAAATTACATTAACTATAAGAATAATTTCTCTATGTTAGAATGAAGAGTCACGGGTGATTAACAAGTGTCACAGTCGTTCATGTTCATATTAAAGGGCTACTAATTGGTGAGCATCAAAATAAATTAAATCTTACTCGATTCGTTAATGTCCAGACGGTACTTCAAACATGAAATGCTTTTTTGGGTCATGAACATGAATTGCTTGTTACTGACCTACTTTTTGCCTTACGTTTACAGGCCCGGTGGGCCTTTTCTCTCACCTAACCCGTTGCAAGAATCTCATGACATAAAACATATGTAGTTGTAAAGGACAATCACAAGGCACGGGCACTTCCAATAGGACATTCCAACGTTTTATTCTACTTCCACTACAAGGTTTAACATGATTGTAGTGATTTGAGATCTGTTACAGCATTGCCAATGACAATAAAGAAAAGCGCAAATTGCACAATATTCGCTTGATAATAAATGCCTCAATTGAGTCCTGATTGATTGTGATAAAACCCGCTAATTTACATATTTGTAATTACCAAGAGAGTAATGCTAAATAGCCAAAATAATTTGCAGAATTTTTCACAAAACAAAAAGGATGATTGTTGAATAAAAAAAAGTTTAACTCACTTATTCGTTAATGGGTCAATATATATCTCAAGCAATCCAACAAATGAATTCAGATAAAAAAACTCAGGTGAAAATTCATACCGTCTAATACTTTCAAACTAAAATGGACACTTGGTGATTATAAATTGAATTAGATGACGATGCATAGTGCTCTTGTCTTGAATACAGAGAAAGAGCAAATCTAGGGTTTTAGTTTTCAGAGATGAGAAGACCAGGGTTTAATTTGATGATCATTAAGACAGATCATTTCATCGATAGTTCACTTTGTAATAACTCTTTGGAAAGAGTTCCATTATTTGAACATCAATTGAGTAGTAAAATAAGAATCTTAAAAAAAGGATAAAAGCAAAGCAAAAAAGAAAAAATGGAGCTCCACAATCACATACCAAGAAGTTCATGTTACAAATTATGGTGTCCCTATATGAAAATGTACAGCAAATCAGTACAAAAGAAAGTTTTCTCTATTTTACAACAAAAATTACCTTTGTCTTGCTTGAAACAACTTTAAGGATGTAGATATGTCATTGAATCCTAAACACAACCACCTTATTTGAAAAAGAGAATATTGCCAATGAATTATAGCTCATATAAACCCTTTTCAATCCTTGTGTTTAGGGGATTTTTAACTTTTTAAGTCATAAATACCATAGTTAAGAAAATCAATTTGGACAGTAGGTCTAGCCAAGATTAACAAGGGAACCGGTTCGGTTAGTATAAAAAAATCAGAGGAAGTCAAAATCGATCAATAACTGGTCAAAATCGGGAAAACCGAACTGATCGGACCGTTTTTTTTTTTTGCAAATTTTTTTTTTTCTAAAACTTAAATATTGATATCTTATGGTAGTTATAGAGCAAAAATAAAAAAAAAATGGAACCAAAGAAAGACATTAATAAAAATTATTGGGTTGTTATTCTCTTCTCTCCATTATTTGTAAACTGTTCATCATAAACCTCACTAGTTACTAACAAATATTATTTTCAAATGCTTTGTAATCGTATGTGAGGTTGAGACTAGAGAAATTTTATATGGATTATGTTTATTTTTATATATCTATGAATATTTTTTTATTGATTATGTTAATATTAATGATTTAATATATTTATTTATATTCTAATTAATCATATGTATATATTTATATATATTTTTATTACATTCCGGTTGAACCCCAGTTGAACCGGTTGGACCTCTAAACCTTTGAATCAGTACCTTAACTGGTTCAATATCCGGTCCAATTTTCTCTTCCTTGATAAATACAATCTCCACTTGCCCATCATTTCCTTTCTCTCTCATTATCTCTACTAGAAGCCAACCAAAATACAAGAAATGGAATATTAATTGTTACTAACATCGATAAGAAAAGAGATTAATTTGTATCACTCCTTGTTTATTGAGTTGTATTCATGAGGTTTACTTTAGAGTATGAAGGACTGTATGTTTTAGATTTTTTTAAAATATTATGTAGGTTTAATTTTATATATAATTAAAAATATTAAAAAAAATTAGAATTTATTTTTTTAATTTATATAAATAATTGAAAATTGATCATTTTTAAATTCTAATTATATTTAAAAAAATTATATAAATATATAAAAAAATAATTTTTGGATATGAAAAAATTTATTTATATCCCAGATAATCCCAAACAAACAGCCCCTAAAGAAGGAAAGGAAAGGAGTTTAAAGAGCACTGGTTGATTAATTATATTGTTTTAAACACTTACAACAACCTTATTTGATAAAATAGAGAGGATATAAAATGATAACATAACGGAGAAGGAGAAGATGAAAACGATACTATTAATTAATATATTAAACGAAAAACAATAATAGTATTAACATAAAAGCTCTTCCCTCGTATTTTAATTAATCGATATTTTGATTTTGCACTCCCTTTTTTTTTGATTTCGTCCTTAATGTTTTACTAATATCTCAATTTTATCCTATTCTCTAACACTATTAATTTTATTAAGGAATACTATGTTATGACTTTGAAATGTTTATTATTATCTTATATAAATATATGATAAATGTTATTTTGACACCTAAAAGTAGAAGTCCAATTAGAACATTCGCTCTATCACCATTGGATATGACAATGACCCATACTTTTTTCATAAATTCATCATATTCAATAGTGATAGAGTAGGTGTTGAAATAACAATGCTCTAAATATATTATTGTTTATGCAAAAACTGTATTTTTGTCTAACCATTCTTATTAAAATGAATTATATCTAATTTATAGCTAACATTTAATTATAAATTCTTAAATTTCAAAGATTAAGGACGAAAATATAATATAACATATGCATGAGATAAATATAGACATGTTTGTACCAAAATAACAATCTCAATTAAAAAAAATTAACATTGTTATCAAATAAAATGATATTGAAATATTATTAAAACATTATGGATGAAATCAAAATAAAAATCTTTTGGGATGGAATTGAAATGTCATTGAAAAATAAAGGATGAAATTAGAGCTTTTACCTAGTATTAATAAATCATACATTAGTTATCAATATTAATATGGGAAACATATATATGTATAATATTACAAACATTGTATGAATTTAATTTTGATATATTAGTAATATAAAAAAATTATATTATTATTTAATTATATGCATTGAAATATAGATAATTATGACCTACTACTTAAATAGTCATATATAGAAATAGAAATATTCGATTAGATGATAGTTATTTACTCTCTCAAATCAAAATTAAACTCATCCCATATTAAACTTTTGCAGCTGAATTATATTATATAAATATTTCGTATATATTAATGTTACTTTAAACTAATACATGTCAATAATAATTGTTTTTGTTTTTGAAGCAATATTCCTTTATTCCCTCTTTATTTAGAATAAAATTTTTTAATTTAATTATTATTATGGGGGCCATTATATTTAATTAATGATTAAGATTTTCTTCTTAATATAGTTGTATTTACATATTTTCTTTCCTGATTACTATTAACAGTTAATATTCTTTCTTTAAATATGAAGTTAAATTTCAATAATAATTCATGAATCATTAATTCACGCCAAAAAAAAAAGTATCATTAATTTGAGCATTTGACTTTGTACTGTTTCAAGAACTGCCATCAAATTCCCTCCCTCCCTCCCTCCCTCCCCTGAAAGTCTAAAAATACAGCCATAACATAACCAGCACAATACAATGGCATTTCGTGAAAGCATCACCTTCTTTCTAGTCTTCCTCTCCTCCTTTTTTCTAAGCACAACATCAACACCTCCTAGTGCTGCGCCTCACCTTGTCGTGCTCGACATACGCGATGACCTGCCCAACTACACCCACGTGCCATTGGCACTTAGTTGCGACCAAGGTTCTTCTACTGATCTCCAACAAGGTGATCACTACAACCTAAATCTGACAGTCACAGAAGATCAAGATTTCGAATGCACCGCCACATGGTTGCGGTGGTTTGCCACTTGGGATGCGTACGAGGCCAAGAGGGACGAAGGCCATGACACCGTTTATTGGTTGGCGAGTGAGGACGGATTCTACCACAGCTGGGATGGATCTAAGTGGAAGCTCATGGAGCACTGGCACACTGATTGATCGATGATGTAGGCTTGATAGCAACTTGTTTCTTCTCTATACTATCCTAGATAAAGATACGTACGGAACAAGGTTTGCCTCATGTGATGTTTACAGCAGTATAAAGGATCGCTACCTGGAAACCAAATTCCTGAAATATCGTTAAGATTAATAATAATAACTCAATTTTGGCAGAAGATACTGATATTTACACAACTCAAGCCTGGTTTTTAATCAAGCACTTTTATGCTTAGTAGTTAGCACAGAACTTGCATCAAATATGAAGAATTTCATCGTATTAATCTCTCACTTATGAAAACAATATAATTATAAGCAGACACATAAAAATAGCAGCATATATAAAAGTGTGGGGTTGACCATTCGGAATATCTAGTGTGCACGGATTTTTTTTGTCCTTATTATATTTCAACCCTCCGTCTGTTGCCGTCAGGACTCAGGACTAAGAGACTCTCCCAATAATTGTCTTCCTCAAAGTGCAACCATCTTATCACTGCACCCAATTCTTGTTGGTAGTATGCATATCTAAGAAACTACCTCGTAGTTTAATATAAATAATAGCTGTATAACCCAGATTAACCTGGTTGGTTGGACCAGAGGATCCACTACTCCATCTCAAGCCAGTCCAATTATGGTTCCTAATTACTAGTTAGGCTTCTGAATTGAAATTCTCATTAACCTGGTCAAACTCAGGTTAATCTAGTTTGACCCGTGATCACAGACCGTTTACCCAGTGTTAGTGATGTGGTACTCTAACCTAGTCAGCTTTCGGTCCAGACTATGCATCCGTATCTCAAATTCTCAATAGTTGAAATGGCAATAAACTTCAAACCCAGAGTTCAAATCCATCACCAATAGTCTACCTATCTCTTACTCTGGGAAACATTTAGAAAATAATTATGTCTTATCAATGCTCCACAGACTTATGTATCACTTAAGTGTGTATGAATACTAAACTGCGTCACAGATTCTAATGCTAGACAAGTAACATCATGATTAAACAAAAGCAGAGATTTCAGTTGAAATCATGGAAAATATAGTACCACTACCGCATGTAATATTCTGATGCGGGGAGGGAGGGAGAGGATCCCAACATATATAAATGTCCAACAAATGTTCCAGTCTGCAAATAGTTAAAAATTACCAGTAGTAGATGACATTGCCTCTGATCATTCATAAGGAGACCTTCCACCTCCTAATACCTCCCATGTGAAAAATTCCTCTTGAATGCTTAACCATTATTCCTTTTAGATAATTGAAATCTGGTGGCACACATTCAATTCAGATCCAATAAGATACCTGTATGTTAGCAGCGCTTCCCAGGTAACATAACAAGCAAACAACGATCTTTGGTATCTTGAATAGTATCCTCAAGAATCTGCGTGTGTATGGTTTGCAAGGCAAACAGGTAAATCCCAATTTCCAATGCGCTTTGGGGCGAAGGAGGGGTATTGCCCCTTCCTACAAATGAGTTCGTGTTCAACAAAATCCTATCCAAACACACTGTTCACAATTTCAAACTAGATATTATGTCTCAAGGAAGCTCCAAATTCCAATGAAGAAAGTCACGGACTCAACAATGTAGAAAAATTTTTCTGTACCTATTGCCATTTTCTATATCGTCAATAGTTCCCAGTGAATGGATTCTAGCTTTTATTTAGATAATTATAGCATCGACAAACATTCCTTGTGAGTATAGTATTCAAAGAACTCGTTATGATCGACATAGAAAATGGCTCAGCAACGCACCTAACCAATTTTAGCCAATTTTCTATGCGATCACCAAATATGAAACAGAACCTTGATATTGAGAAAACCCCATTAATCTTAGATCATTGCCAAATTTACTCAGTTATCTCCTTTGGATCAGTGTCTATTTCTTTATCTGCATCAGATCGAAAATATTGAATCCCAAGAATTTTGTAGTCCCATACCATCTGTGATATTTCTTCTTGAGGAAGACTTGAAGTCTCAAACTTTTCTGCTTCGCAGATCTGAGCAAGTCACAGAAAAATTTGGGATTTTCAAGTTTCGTATACTCATGCAACACCCGCTCATGATCTGGGATCCAGTTCCTTTGGAATGGAGTGTAATCACACGATGGAATTAAAGACGTGTGAAAATTGAACACCTTCAATTGCATCAACCAGCCCCATCCTCAAAAGATCTGAATATTCGGGTGCAGAATGGTCACTGCTTCCCTCAGAGGATGACCGACATTTCTCAAAGCTATTCCATACACTTTGGCACGGGACCTTAGGCTGTACATGGCAGCATACAATTTAGCCAATGAGCTACGAACTACATAAGCACAAAAGCCAACAACTTTCTTGTGATGGTCACCATGCCTATACCAATCAGCTAGGGCCTCAGGGAACTTGTTCACTTGGGAGTTTGTCTGAGCTTGACCTGAATACAACATAGGAATATGAGGAAGTGGCTTAGGGTCCTTATCACCCTTCACAAGCTCAGGTTGCCTGAACTGGCGAATGCGTTGTGGCAAGCTGGTAGTAACTGAAAGCAAAGTTTCAACACCCTTCTCAGTTCTCACTCACAATGTTACCTCCAGGACCTACGTAACACAAGGTCGGCTATATCACCCTCTAGCAAACATTAGAGTAATGATAGTATAAACTCGGATTCACAGTGAACTCACACACTATGACATAAAAACCATTTAAAACATTATTTAAAGTTATAAAATATATGGATATTATAAAAAATGCTAACCGAAATCGTGTCACGTATAGGATTCACCATAAACTCAAGTCTATATTAATATTTTTCCATATTATATGATCCCGGCATTAGATCCTCCTTGTAACATGCTTAATCTCCACCTTCAAATTGTCCAACCTTAGTGCAAAAGAACTATCATACAACCTAATAATCTTCTTCTTAACTTCCAATGCATCCTCCCTAGGTCCCCTAATCCAAATCAAGAAATGATCCCCATATCTTATGTAATCCATCTTCCTAGTCTTCTCCTTGCCACTAGCCGGAATAAACTCCGGCCACACAGGGTTATGACAGCCATCATTAATCGAATACCTCCATATTGAATCAAACTTACAAGGCCTGAAAAACTCAACAATCATCCCGTCCATCATGTGAGATCCAATTGATTAAGGCAACCATTAGCAAGCAATGGACTCAAAATCCCACAACAGCCCTAAGGGGGTATACCTTAGCAGCTTCCTTCAGCGCCGAATCGGTAGAATGTCCCTAACCAATAGGGATCCGGTTTCGGCTCATTGTCATTCAGAATCCTCTTCTTAAGCCGAGGATGGAAGGTGTGGCACGGGAGTGTTGATAGCCAAGGAACCAGAGGTCGAATTCGGAAGGTGTAGTAGTTTGGGGAAGAGAAGGATTTGACCCAGAGGTTGGTGCATGTGTTGATTGGGTTTGAGAAGAAAGTGAGGATCTTCATCGTCTTGTTTAGGTTGGAGGTGGAGGTGGTTTGGGGTGGAGAGAGTGGAGGAGGAGGAGGGTGTGTTGAGTGGACGGTGGCGGGAATGAAGGTGTTTGATGATTTTCCTCAGTGACATTTTCTAAAGTTACTCCTTGCTCTCCCCGGAACGAAGAGTTGGTACTCACGCCCATAGTTTTCAGACTCGGACCGGTGATTGACTCGGTCGAGGCACCGGGTCACTAGGTCACTGGTTCAATCGGTGGGTCACTGGTCGAACCGGTTGAACTAGATTTATATAAAAAAATATAAAAATTTAAATAAAATACAATAAAATGACAACTAATTAACAATTTAATACTCTCTAAAGGGTCCAAATATAAAAAGCATAAATAAATAACATAAATTTCAAAATATTATTCACATTTCATATTTACGAATCACAATTGACAAGGTCAAAACATAATTATATAAGGAAACTCATAAAGTTTTACATCACAAACTCATAAGTTATGACCATACAAATAAAGTTATTATATTTTTCTATAAGTCAAATTAGTTTTTTTTAAAGGTTTTTGAAAAAGTTATCATTTAGAACAACAAAGCAAAAAAAAGCAAAAAATAAAAATAAAAAAGCAAAAAATAAAAAAAAACCTCAACCGGTTTGACCCGGTTCAACCGGCTAAGTCAAACTGGGTTGCATTGATTTTGGTGCGGGACCGATCCAAATACTAACTCGAACCGGTTTCACGATCAGTTCACCGATTTTCTGGTCGAACCGACCGGTCCAAATTGGTTTTTAACACTATGCTCACGCCTATGCTTTGCAGTATTGTGTACGTATGTATTCATATTTTTTATTTTATTAACATTTTATCATCATAATTTAGCGAAAATTAATTTTCATGTGCTATCTCTGGTAAAAAAAATAAATAACATATATATATATATGTATAATCATATATTATTATATTAATAATAATATTTGAATCAACTACTCATTATCTTAAAAGTCTTAGAGATATAAATTGCAACGCACTGTTACAATTGTAGCTTTTTTCCAGCGTACAGATGGTGGTCCTTGGGTTGTTTCCTCCTTCTACGTACCTGATTGAGCACTGAGGATAGGTACCTGTAAAGGGACTCCAATACCCAAATCAGCAAATGTTTGATAAAAGGGGATAAATAATTGGAATGAATGGCTTACCATAAAACATTTTACTTTCCCTATTTGTATTACTCAAATATATCCAAAATAGAATATTTAGGGCTGAGCTGTATCGTACGAGGTACAAAATATCATTAAGAAGTTCTTCTAGAATTTGTATTGTGATTTGCACTGATAATGCACTTAATTCGAGCTCGTCCCGACCTCAGGGCTGCGTTGATTCAGCTTCACTTGTGGTATTGTCTTTGGAATTACCTCAAAAATATCATCCTTCATGCCCCTGTTCCTTGGGGCATCCTACGTTTGGTCTGTCATGGGTGAACTTTAAGGAACTCCAAGGACTGATCGACTGGGATCACTACCCAAGTTTTCTGATCTAGGGTCACGGATCGTAACACAAATACATAATTAAATAAGAGTTTAATTTTGATGCACTAACGGTGTAAAGCTTTTTACGTTTTCATTTATTACTTGAAAAGCCATATAGATGAGATGATTTGATTGAATGACAGCATAAATAAGTTTTACACTATCAGTGTATAAAAATTAAACTCATTAAATAGTAGTGCAAAGTTCTTTTATGCTTACAATGTATCAAAATTAATTTCTTCTTGTATTACTCTTATGCCTTGTTTGATACATAGTATAAGACCCGATAGTATTTGCTAATACTATGAAGTCAATTTTTATCACATGTTTAGTGTTATCTATAAAAGTATGATGTTATACGGTCAAACTATTTTTATCCTATGACTATAGGATTAAGTTATCAAGTCATAAAATGCCGAATAATACCTGATAATATTATTTTTATTAACCAATCCCAAATTAACTTTGACTTATTATTCTACGTAACGCCCCACCCTATTAACCGTTGGTTGTAGCCCGCCACCCACTGCCCCACCACTCACTAGTCGCCGCATGTTACACCTTGATCACCATCCACCACTTGCCTAGTCGTTGCCCACAAACCTAGCACCCGCCATGCATCCCTCGGTCGCCGCCTACCACCCTCTGGTTACCGCCCATCTGCTCGTCCACCCCCAGTCATGTGGCATACCAAATAATAGGTAGTATAAAAACTTATATAATGCATTACTATCAAATCTTATATTATCAGATCTAATACTATTAGGCTTTATCTTATACAATGGACCAAACATGACCCTATATTTTGTAAAGGTATTAATTTTTATATAAACCAGTAGTAAATATTCAATTATGAATTTAATAATTTAAAATATATTTAATTATTTTTTAAACAAATATGTACCTAAATTTTAGAAATCAACCAATTAATTAATTAATAATAAAATTAATTTTGATATCCTATAAATATAAAGTACTTTTTTCTCAAAAAAAAAAAGTTTGTTTTTTAATTTCAATCTAACACAATCCTAGAATAAGTTGCAAATTTATCTAATATTACTATGCTATACATCGAAATTGATCCCACAAAGCCATAAAGGCAGTCATTTGATCAAACCAACGGCTTCCTCATGTCAATTATTGCATAAAGTTACCTTTATTTATTCTGTCTCTAACTTTTCACCATTAGAGAGGGAAAAGAATTTTGCACTTCTTTTGTAAGAAAGCGAGTTTAATCATTGGTGTGTAAAGTTGGTATCACCGAATAGTAAAGCTCACAATGCACATAGTTAAAAAATAATAATAAATAAAACAACAACAGGTCGATTATGTGTATTTAGATTTAGATTTTGCATTTTGCATGTTGAAAAACGATTTAAAACCCTTTCTCAATTTTTTTAATTTAATTTCTATATACCGTTATCCAATCATATTTTATCACATTTACTATATTGTTGACTTTCATATTCATTACTTAAAACTCATGTAAATGGAAGAATGTGATTGAAAGATTGCGTAAAATATTTGTACGCTATCGGTGCATCAAATAAAACTCTTTTTTAATACATTTCTCAATCTTTTTAATTATTATAATTAAGGTTTTAGAATCTATCTATATTATTAATATTTAAGAACTATTAACATGAAAGTTTAATGAGATAATGACATTTTGAAGAACTTAATTATGCTTCTCTCCAAATTCTAATTCTAATTTTACCTATGCCTGATCTTTCATAAGCCAATATTAAGATCACAATAATAAGTGCAATGCTCATCTTGTTCCTCCAGCACCTTGGCTTTTGATGGATCTCGACAAGCACTTCCAGGAAGTCTTCTTTGTCTCCGGCAATGATCTATACTAATACTCATAAAATTAAATTACAATAAAATAACGACACGCATGTCATATTTGAAATTACAACAAAAACAACGACACATAGGTTGTATTTGAAATTGCAACCCATAAATAAAATTCCAATCACATTGGTGTAATTTTTGCCATGCTACACACCATGCATTGAAATCAAACATATATATCAAAACAATCATGCATATCTCATAGCATGTTGATACAGTGCTAATTAATTAGCCCTATGTTAGTTTTAATAGAATATAAGACGCTAAGAATAGATAGCACGGTGGGGTCAAGGGGCAACCCCCCTCGAAGATTTGAACTGCTATTGATCACATCAATATTAACATTCTGCCTAAAATCATGATTTTAAGGTTCTTGAGGAATGAATTAGCTGATCATATCAGCAGCAATTTAATCACATTAAATTGTTAATCATTTGATCAAATAAGCACGCACAAGTTCAAATCACATTCAATAATAGCGTTACGTGTTAATCAAATTAACAGAAACTGTTTTTCCATTTCTTATATACCAAGAAAAGATCAATTTCGTCTATATCACATATAAACAAATTGTTCTTGTTGAGTTTTAAGTCATCATTTTCCATGCATCACGATTCACACACACATACACACACACATATAAACGATTCATACCAAAACCATATATATCACATACATATCAATCATGGCAGATTCAAACTGATTGGAAAACGCAAGTGACTCTGACACCACTATTGTAAAATCCAAAATTGGATTCATGCGAATTGATTAATTTGAAGAGAATGTTTACGTTATGTTATGGGGAGCGTGCTTTACAGAACTCGATCCTTGTGCTTGGACTGCTACTCAAGGAACAACTACCCTCTACCAGTATCCACACACGAACGATCACAAATATAATGACTATCTAGTGCTAGCTCTGTGCGATTCCAAACCACTAGTTTAGGGTTTACTTCAATGCCATTTTCAATTTCTAAAGCTATGTCACATACACAAATTGAAACCCTTATCTCTTTTATTTATAGAGAGATGCACAATTCTAACTAATTGGGAAAAAGATATTCAATTTTTAAAAAATATCTTTTAGAATTTGAAAATAAATCTTTTTAAATTTAACTCTACAATATCCGCTATATTTATCATCAGATTTCAAATTTATATTATCTAATAATATAAAACAGAATCAAAATTTAATATACAGATAATAATCTCATATATATCCATATATATTAAAATTCAAATTCATAAACAACCTCAATCCGTTTGCTATATTCTCGGCGTGCGACTCAATAAGTTTACATTGCATTGACAGTAGGCCCAATATTGTTATCACGCCTACAAGTCATAAGTGGTTTCTAGCAAGGCTTTATAACTAACCCAAGTAATAATAAATTAAAAATCCATATATTAACTTAACAATCGAATATGTCATAATTCTTTTGTTATACGATATCTAATTTGAACATAAGACATGAATAATGTCATCTTTATATTATTCAAATATAATTTCTTGATTTTCAAGTAGACTGATAAATCAAATAACACTGATGAATCAATCAGTTTATTTGAGCACGACCATGCATTTCTCAGTCTTATTTATCGAGGAGCCCAATAAATATCTTTCTCAAAAAGTGGGACAAATCACATATTATTTAGTCACTTTCCTTTGCATAAATTACATTATACTCAACCACAATCTTTATAATTATCCAGTTAAAGCTAACATTTGAATATGTCAAAACATAATGCTCTTTATGTAGTAGAGTGTGTAAACTCATCAGGTATAAGGATTAACTGACATAATATTAATGACCAACTAGAGATATATTTATTAATTATTATATGTGACATGCAAATTAGATATAATAATAAAGAAAATGAATAAAACATCTTTCATCAATAAAAATATAACTAATAATAAGAGTTCAATAAATAGCCTAGGGTACAATCACTCACACTACTGATGACCAACGATTTATCACTAAACCACCAATGATCTACTATTAATAAACCATTAGTGGTCTACTAACTAGCGGTCTATTATTAGACCATCAGTGGTCAACTACATAGTAGTTTATCAATAGACCATCATTGGTCTACTTACCAATGGTCTATCATTATATAAAACCATCGATGGTCTACTGCAAATAGCCCATCGGTGGTCTACTGACTAGCGATCTATCATTAAACCATTGATGATCTACTGCAAATGGATCATTGGTGGTCTATTAACCAATGGTCTATCATTAAACCATTGATGGCTTATTAAACCATTAGTGGTCTACCGACCAATGATCTATTATTAGATCACCAATAGTGTACTGCAAATATACCACCATTAGACCTTCGATGATTAATTGCACAGTAATATATTAATAGACCATCATTGGTCTACTTTCCAGTTGTCTATCATTAAACCGCTGATGGCTTACTGCAAATATGCCATTGGTGGTCTACTGACCAGCAGTTTATCATTAGACCTCTAATGGTCAATTGCAAATAGACCAACCATTAAATAAAGTGGTGTGTTTTGAAATTCACTAATTATTGACGAATAAAGGAAATCCCAAGAGACATGCACCAATGTCCTAAAAATTTAAAAACCAATCAGTAATTAATAATAAATATTTAATTTAATTAAAACCTGTAGGTATGCTTCATTGGTAATGTGAATAAAAAAATAAAAATTAATTTAATTCAAAATTTTTAGTAATGTGAATAAAATAAAAATTAATTTGATTTGAATCTTTCGGTATACGCCTTGAAAGGTTAGATTTTGAAAAAATAAAAATAAAATAAAAGCTACCTGTCGGTATACCATTCGTGCCACGTGACGCACTAGCCTATGCTGATGGCCTTCCAACGGGAGTGGAATAAATATTCATTCTATCGGTAAACACATCGATAATCTCTCAGAATTTGTGTGCTATATGGTGCATAATGGTGCCAAGCATGCATTATGATGGGTTGTTATCTATTTTTTTTTAATAAAAAATCATATTTAATGAGATATGTCAACTCGCCAGAAAGCCCATTGATATTCACCAATGGATCTGTATCGGTTGGCAACATCTATCGTTATTCTGTTGATTTTTAGTAGTGTATTATAAAAGTAATATTTTTTTATGTATGACAATACTAATTAAATTTGAGTTTAATTTTACTGCACTAATGAAGTAAAAAAAATTATACCATCATTGAATTAAAACTTTCTATTTACATGACTTTTTAAGCAGAATGTGCAAAAGTCAACTGATATTGTTAATGTATTCACAGTGTAAAAATTTTTGGTACTTTAAATGCATTGAATTTAAATCAAAATGAAATATATATATGTAAAGAAAATTACAAATGAGAGCTTATGTATTTATTGTGACATGGATCCGACTTGTGTGGCACATCGTCTAGAGAGCCATCTCAAGAATATGCACTGCATTGCATGCATGATCGAACAAAGTAAACGCCACGAAACTTGAAAGGACATATCTCGTATTTTTGCTTTACCCAACGATGCAAATTCACATGCCTCTCTCTCATTCTCCGGCTCTAATCGTGCACCTACCGTAGAATGCATCAACACACCCACCACATCCACCTTAATTAATTAATTAATTAATTTGGAGCATCAAATTCAACTCCATCTACATGAAATTCATTGAAATTAATACAGAAACATACATACATGCTTTGCTTTAATAGCAGACATCTCTGTAAGAATTAAGATGATGTGCACAGTGGACGCCATTAGAAGCTATGTATTTCAATTGGAAAAATCCAGTAGGATATATAAATGGAAAATTGAAAAAAAGAACTAATTGAAAAATCAAGAAAGGGAAATATAATATATATTGCAGTGACCAAATTCTTTTTACAATAATTCTAATTAACCAAGAAACTTTAAGGAACAGTTAAAAAGAGCGCTTTTGAAGCTGACTTGAAGAGGGTGCAGAACAGTAAATATAGGAATCAAAAGCTTCACAGATTTATTGCAGTATAATTTTTCTTTAACCTCTTCTGATTACATGTCTACAACATCAACATCAAGTAAAAGGAAAAATAAGAAAAAGATACCAAGGAACAGTGGCAAAAAAGTCATCAAGAAAGTGATACAATGCAGCAAGAAAGATCAAAAGCAATGACCAAACTATAGCATCTTCCTCATCTTTCTGATCACAGTAAATTGCTTGCAGTGTATATAATATCTCTCTTTCTCTCTCTCTCTCTCTCTCTCTCTCTCTATATATATATATATATATATAGCGAACACCGTCACAATGTGTGATTAGACCTTTTTATTTTTCTTTGTTCTCATGGTTGTGCACTAGTAGTGAGATGGCAGTGGAATGATGAGGACACTGAGTTTGGTTGGTCATTGTGGCAAGGCGAGGAACCGGAAGGAGGGACAAAGCCCTTTGGCAGCATAACTGAGAAAGGCCGTGACTGGTGATGGAGGTTCTTGACCATCTTCTTCTTCTTCTTGTAATGCTTCATCTTCTTGTTGTTTCTGTGTATCTTCCTCTTCTTGGCACGCCCTTGTCTAGTCACGAACATTGTGTGGTCTTTGTTCTTGAGGTAGAACACTTGGTGGTGGTGGGCAAGGGTTGTTGTTGGAGTATTAGAAGGGTTTGGGGGTTGGATTTCTTGGCTGGAGGAAGAGGAAGAAGCAGTGTGAGTGATGAAGAGGATGAGAAGGGACAAAGTGGTGCAAAGGCACTTGTTGAGATTGCCCATGAGAGAGGGGTGTTAGGCTTTGAGCTGCATTTGTCTGGAGAGGGAGAGTGAAAGAAAATGAAAGGAAGTGAGGAGGGTGAGAGTGAGAGTGATGAGATTGAGAATTAACGGGGATTCCAATGACTTTGTTGCTTTTGAGATAAAAGAGAGAGAAAAGAAAAAAGAGGTAGAGGATATATCTACCTAACTTTCACTATGTGGTTATATGTACAGTTTAAGATTGAGTTAAAAAAGGGTGAAATTGTGGAGAAATTCTCCACTGGTTACTTACAACATAAAGACTCTACTAATACTTTTTCCTTCACCAGCCTATGAAGCTTGCTACAATATAATTGTCCTCAAGAATCAATGTTTTCTTTCAAGAAATTGATCGCATTGATTTGCATTAATGGTGTGGTTGTTCCCTTGGACAACCATCAGGGCTGGACCTCACAAAAACACATCCTGTGTGTATGTATGTGTGTATATATATATATATTGTTGTTATGGAATATGTTATGATCTGAGACCCGGATCTTGGAACCCAGGCAACGGCTCAGGGCATTGAAGGCCACATATATAATGCTCAGACTCATTAACCTAGGGTGGTTAGTCACTGGAGCCCGCTTAGGCCATCCCCTCTGATCCTTCCACAATGGTGTGAACGCGAGATGGCCCGAGCACAAGATACTCCGAGGTACAAGGGGCACAAGATCCTTTGTCCCAAAGAAGCTGAACAAAGCATAGCCTTAAGGTCGGAACGAGTGCGAGATGAGCACATTGTTAGCGCGGCACATAATATAAGTTCTAGGAGAAAATCCCTAATGGTATTTCATACACATTATACACTATAGCTCAGCTATAAGATCATCTATTTTGAATGTATTAAAGTAGTATAAATAGGAAAAGGAAAATCTTTAATGTTAAGCAATTTCAATCTTATTGTTCATTTCACTTTTTTGCCACGCTCGTCCTGACTTGGATATTGGAGTCTCTTTGTAGATACCCACCTTCACGCTCAATCCACCATGAGAAAGGAGGAATCACCAAGAAGACCCATCATCTGTACACCGAAAAAATCCCATAGCGTAACTGTACATTATAGAATATATAATTTTTTTTATTTTTAATTAAGATCATGAAGTGTGTTTAGCCCATTTAAATCATTCACAAAGCTAGTAACTTTTGTTACAAGGTCTTTTCACAAGAGTTGCCTTTCCTAAACGTGAATTTGTGTATTATTCCTTTAAAAGGTCAAGATTATTTATCACCTCAATTAAACTTTCGTGGATGTTTTCCCCTTCTTTTAGTGTATCTTTCAGTTTTATGAGAGGATAGTTGTAAGTAGAGTAGTAGACCAACTTGAGTACTTGACCGCCCGGGGGAGGAGTGGAAAAGATTAGCAATTTGGCTGGTTGATTGGTTGGATTTAGGACTTTGACTATTTTTATTGCATGAGTTCGAGAGTACAATTTGGTCAAATAAACTAAATTGAATCAAATAAATTAAAATTCAGTATCGTTACTAATATCAGACAATTTTCTTTTTCTAATTTTTTTATTTGTTTTTTAAAGCTTTGTGTATTGGATTTCAATTGAACGGACATAAAGTTTCCATTTCAACAACTTTTTCGAATCAAGATCCAATAACGAGAAGGATATGGGGAGTGTTGGTAGAGAACCAAGAAAACATTTCTTTTATAGCTGTCAATACATAATATCAGTAGAAATATTATAGCTACCAATTTTTTAAATTTTAATATATATATATATATATTAAAAATTTAAAAATATTTCTAGAAATTGGTTAATATTATTATAGCTGTCTGATTGTTTGATAATGGATGATAAAAACCAAAGTAGTGATGAAAGATCCCAACTCTTCTAGTTGTATTTGGATTTAACTAGTTATATAGAAAAAAGAAAAAAGGAGCCATCGTGGAGAGATTCTTCTGTCATTTAGTGCTTGTAAGAGTCATAATCCTCCAAGGATGATGATGGTACCGGCGTGCGGAAAATGGATTCCTCCGGCAAACAGAATTTGTATACCATAATGAATCTGAGTTTTTCCTCGTATTCTTTAATGGCCTAGTACACTTTTTCAGGTAAATCCCCTCTGAATTGCCAAGTTCATATAAGCAATTTTTTTTAAAAAATAATTCGACAAGAAATTGAAGGCTATTAGTATTTAGTATTTGCACCTTCATTCTGCCACCGCTGACATCTGAGTGAGGTAGTGTGCTTAGTGTTGCGCAAAGTATTATTTCTATCATTTATGCAAAATTCATGTTCTTTAAAAGAACACAACTGCAATTAACTTTAAGTACGAAAAATTCAGTTGAAAAGTGATGACAAAACAGGTGGCATAAAGATGTTGGAATTGCACTCCTTTATATTCGGAAATCTTGGTGGTAAAACTTGTTCCACATCGTTTCGCACCAAACACCTTTATTATTCGTACTAAAAATCAATTTTCTTAAAAGAATAACACATCATTAATTTAAAAGAGATTTGATACTTATTTTTTCAGAATAAGGCATTGTGAATCAAAAATTAAAAAAAAAACGAGTTGATATATTATTTTATAGTCATACAGTAATCATGGGTTAATTTGTTTAGACCTTTCGTAAACATGGATAATTTTGTTAATGTTTAGATTAATAAATATTGGAGTTTAATTTTTATATATTAACGGTATAAATTTTTTTATATTATTATAAAATCATATATTGCCATATTAATAAAGATTGTTATGTTTTACACCCATTATTAAAAATTTTATATAAATAAAATAATTTAATTGGATAACATTGTTAATATATTAAAAATTAAACTCTTAAGTTTTAAATAATTAAATAAGTTAGTAACAAAATTAAGAAAATATTTTAGAAATACACTTGCTATAACCTTTATTTTTTTTCTCTTCTTAAATGCTCTTTCCTTTTCTTGGTATCCGGTTCCCAACTATCCTCTCCTTCCAACTAGGATTAGACCGAGTGGCCAATTGGAGTTGCTTTGCCTCTAATTCTCTCAATTCCCTTCTTTTGTCATTTTTCCCCTCTCATTATAGGGAGCTACCAAACCAACTAGCTAAGGGTGATTTCGAAGCTTATGATCCATGGACGAAGGTGGCAGCTTTGGGTTGTTTATTTTCTCTTTAATATCCATCGGCATAGTTAGTAGGGGTGTTCATGCTCGTTGAGTTGCGTAAGGGTAAATAAAATTCAGCCCCATCAATTTATATTGGATTGAATTGGGTGAAATTTTCAAAATTTCTTTCGCCAACCAAAACCAACCGAACTTGATCAGTTTATCTGGTTGGGTCACTTAGTCACACGAAGTAGTATTATTTTAATATTTAAAAGTAGGTGTCCAATTAAGACACATATTTTATCATCATTAGATATTATAAATAGGTAAAGACATTGGGTCACTATCATATTTAATAGTGATAGAATGAATGTCTCAATTAGACATTCACTTTTGGGTGTTGAAATAATATTTTTGATTGTACATTGTCGTCAAAAGTTTTGATTTGGATCCTTATATTGCACAAGGCTCTGCTTCTTATGAATTTGGTTTTGGGCCGTTCAGGTCACTAAACTCTCACTTGATTAGATCTTTGGTATAGACATACACTCCCTCAAATAGAGAGGTTTTTTCTAATATTTGAACTCATGGATTATTTCTTAATAAAAACAACTATTAGTTTAGTATAATTGTTCTAAATAATTATAGTTTAGTTTGTTTCCAAGTAAAATTATTGACTAAAATTTCAATTAGTCATCAAAAGAGTTGTGAAATATCAATTTTGTTTTCAATATATTAGTGACATCAATTTAATCATTATTTTGATTCCAATCTAGTCCAAATATTAGTCTCTATGAAGAAATCATGTATGATATGTAACATTATGTGATGATATAGTATGTTATATTATAATTGACACATTATCTGCCGAAATAGATCCCAAATTTGTTCTTGAAAGAATTGCATAACATCAGTTTGCTCCTAGGAAAACATGAACTATAATTTCTCAATAGCCAAATTAATGTCTTATAATTACTTTTAGAGGTCCATCTCAATAAATAACGTGAATGTGTCCAAATACTATATGAAAAGATGTTGGCTAGGGGGATCTATGACCACGTGGGCTTTTCCCTTCTTCCTTGAGCTTCTTCACAAGCGGGGGTCAGCCACATTAAGAAGCAAAGGTAGGTCGGCGAGTTTTGGGCCCCTGCCTCCGAATCGGGCTTCTCTAATGGGCCTCGACTACGAAGCCCATCTCATGGTCTGTTTAAATATATAGGCCGCAACACATGACATGTTGTAAAATGACATGACACAACGTTTTCTCCACATGAACTAATGTTTGGACTAAAAATTGAAATAAAAATTAATTTTCAAAAACTAAATTAATTAATATTATATATTTCTCGAAGGTAAAATTGATGGTCCGCACCGCCTCCGTCGGTACTGAAATAAAAATCTTACTCAATTTGTTTTTGTACGTGTGAACTCATATCCGAAATGGCCATTTTGTCAAGCATGAAACATCACAGCAACTCACATGCACAAGTCTGTCAACTTTATTAAAATCCACCTTCAAAATAGAATACTCTATCGTCTAATCATTTTAGAAAAATAGTAATATTTAATGTATAATAAAATTATATAATAAATATATACCATATATTTTATTATTATAGGATGTGATAGGTGAGTGGGATGAATAGAGATCACATATCACATCAAATAATAATAAAGTGTATAGTGTATATCTATTGTGTAATTTTATTATGCACCAAATATTATTTTTAGACAAATCATAATGTAGTCAATGTATTGATATTCAATGTTAGTAGTTTCGAGAGGTTTTCCCTACACATAATTAGGAATTAAACCTTGACTAAATATTTAAAAAATCTAATTGGTTACAAATTGTGTTACTAAAACTCGAAGTTAGTCTTTTAGATTTATAGTGAGTAATAAATTAGTTCGTCAGATTTTCCTCAAATTTTATAAAAGGATACAAGTCAGTCCCTCAATCAAATTGTTGTATGAACTATTAGCAGAAATATCCACATATTCTATAAATTTGCTTACGCATACTGCTAATTTTCATAATGAGTTCTAACTTCCCATACTCTTTAGTTCTGTGTAAAACAAATGTCAACTTAAAGTCAAAATTTTTATCCTGAGTAAAGAGTTATAGTGAGATAGTAGACAAAAAAATCTAAAGGACTTTGTTTAGATAGATGAAGCAAGTTCAAATCTACAATAAAAATTAATAATATATATAAATAAATTAATAGTATGCATAAGTAAGTTAACATGATATAATTTAGATGATAATTTTATATAGAGATTAATTTGCCATTTTTTATAAAATTTAAGAAGCTAATATAAGCTTTTTTTTTAAAATGAGAAATTAACATGTTCTCTATTATAAATTTAAATGACTAATTTGCGATTTTATTATTGAGTTACGGCTTGTGGTTAATGCAATGTTAGATATAAATAATAATTAATTATTATCATATAATATTATTCCGAGACACTGATTTTTGCAAGTATACATTTTCCCCGAAGCAAACGCGCCGGAGACAACAAGTCTCTTCTGTCTGTGAGTGTGTGTTGGGTTCGGCCCCAACCAGGATTCGCTGCGTTGCATCCAATGATGCTACATACTACGCATAACACCATCCTACGAAATCGAGTTCCAACCTAACTCGTCTTCTTTGTGCTCACTTCTCTTCTCTTCTCTACTTTGCATTCCAAAATTTAGATCCAATTGTGGGGGTGAATTGATCCTGTGATCCAGCATGTCCAAGTCTCTACCATACTCCAGGAAAGATATTGACTATGACAACGCCAAGTTTCGCCACCGTTCTTTCTCCAAGGTACCCCCTTTTGAATTCAATCCCCTTTTCTACTGCTCTTAGCTCGTTCCATTCTTTGATCTAAGTCAACCCCACAATTTTGGTTGTTATTAATCGCATCATCAGAGTTTGGATTTGTCTAATCTTGCTACCGGGTAGGTGAGAAACTGAGAATCACTGATTTCATATCCACAGTGAAGCTTGGTTTAGCGACCCCATTTTGTGAATTTGTAGTTTTTTTTTTTTTTGTAATTGCTATTGATATGCAAATTATGCCCTTTGGTTAGGCTTGAATTTTCGGAAAGTTTGTGTTGATTGGTGGAGAGTAACTTAGTGAGTTAGACTGGTTGGCCCTGTGGCAGCACTAGATTTTCTTACCTTTTTTTCGTAAGAGAGGGAAGTATCTTGTTGCATATTGGTCACTGTGTTTTCTTTAACTCACGTTCTCCTGTGATTTTCCAGAGTTGGGTTTGCTTTTGCTGGTTTATGAGAGATTTTGGTGTTAGAACTTAACAATAGATCAAATTGTGGTAAATAGATTGGTCTGTCCATTTGGGACAAGGTTCAGATTTCCTCACTTTGCAAGAGTTTGTGCTTAACAAGTTTCTGTCTTCAGTACCTCTATAGCAATAATGGTGTCCATTACATGTCAAATTTTTAAACTGGCTCCGATATATGATATGCATAACCAAAACTTATCTTTAGTTGTCCCTTCCTGATCTAATCTTTAAGTTTTCAATGTTGTGTAACTATTGAGTGTGAATTATTCTGAGCTTATCCTTACTATATTAAAGTAAGTGTTTCCTTGTTAGAATTCATACATGCTTAGAGAAGATGGAAACCGAGAAAGGAACATGAGTTGAGTGTGAATGAACTGAATATGAAAATCTATTTTGAATGCAAGAGTACAGGTTATTTATATTGGTTCATTGGTTCCACTAGCTTCTCCTACAAGCCAAGTGATTTGGCGGAAGAGTTAGTTAACCATTACGGTTGTCACTAACAACTAACTAATCATCTAATCATTATTACAATTACAGTTATCATTCCCCCTCAATTCTAGCTAGGTTCTGGCTTGTAGTTTCTCCAGATTTTTTACTCCTAGTAACTCCCTAAGGTGGCTGAGACAGTTGCTGGAGACAGCCTTGGTGAGGATGTCTGCAGGTTGTTCTGAGGAGGGAATGTGAGCAATGAAAAGCTGGCCCTGAATTACTCTGGTGAGGATGTCTGCAGGTTGTTTTGAGGAGGGAGTGTGAGCAATGAAAAGCTGGCCCTGAATTTCTCTTTCTCTAACAAAGAATAGGTTCAACTCCATGTGCTTAGTTCTGGAGTGCATCCTAGGATTATGAGCTAGCATGACGGTGCTTTAGATTATCACAATAAACAATTGATTTGGCTGTGGGAAGATGGAGCTCGTGGAAGAGCAATTGAAGCCAGATTATTTCGGCTGTAGTGTCAAGCTCCTGTACTCAGCTTTTGCACTGGACCTAGCAATAGTTGGTTGTTTCTTAGCTCACTATGAGACCAAATTCAGGCCAAGGAAAATGCAGGAACCAGATGTGGACCTTCTGTCATCAACATCTGTTGCCCAATCAGCATCACAGAAACCTTTAGGTCCAAGAGGTTGACCTGAAGTGACCAAGTGGAGGCCAAGCTGGGGGGTGCCTGCTAAGTACCTCAGGACTCTTTTTACTACCCTCCAGTGAGACTCCAAGGGCTAAGCCATAAATTGGCAGTGTTTACTGAGTATGATATTTCAGGTCGAGTGATGGTTGCATATTGCAATGCTCCAAATATGAATCCGTAGAGGGAACCATCTGTCATGTAATCTGAACCGTATTTAGATGGTTTTAGGTTGGAAACCATGGGGGTAACTATGCTCCTGGCTTTGTCCATTTTGCTTTTCAGTAATAAATCTTTGATGTATTTTTGCTAGGAGAGTTGCAGAGAACCATCTGTGAGTTTGTGAACCTCTGAGTAATTTTAGAAATGTGATGGGAAGAGAAGCCAGTGACAATTATGTCATCGACATACACTAAAATGTAGGTGTAGTGTCCATTGGCTGAATGAATGAAGAGTGATGGATCACACTTACTGTTGATGAATCCCAAATGATGTAGGATAGAGGCTAATCTTTTGAACCATGCCCTGGGTGCTTGTTTCAACCCATATAAAGCTTTATGCAGTTTACATACCATGTTAGAGTTTCCTTCAGAGAACCCCTCAGGTTGGCACACATACACTTCTTCCTGCAGAGAGAATGTTTGAGAGAGAGCTAATGTGAGGATGACACGGATAGTTGCTGGTTTAACAACCAGAGAGAATGTTTCAGAATAATCAAAGCCAACTTTTTGGTGAAAGCCTTTGGCTACTACTTTAGCCTTATACTTGTGTATGGTGCCTTCTGGGTTTTGTTTTACCTTGAACACCCATTTGCAGCCAATTGGTTGTCTCCTAGGTGGAAAGGGAACCAGAGGCCAAGTAGGATTCCTTTGGAGAGCCTCCTACTCTTCTGTCATGGCAACAAGCCACTGAGGTGAGGACATTGCTTCAGCTGTTGAGGTTGGTTCAGTCACAGCTAAGAATGATGAAGGCTGGTATTTGGGATTGGGTTTGATAATTCTTGATTTGGCTCTAGTTTGCATGGGGTGAGTGTTTACTTGGGCTGGTGAGGGCTGAGATGTGGGATCCGAAGAGGGACTAAGGGTTAAAGATGGAGGGGCAGGGGAGAACCTGGCAGAGACTTGTGCTGCGAAATTGGGACTGGTATGGTTGGGAGCAGCTGTAGGAGAATGCAAGGTATGGCTGATTGTGGGCAGGGGATTGATGCTTGAGAGTGGTAAGGAAATTGGGCCAGGAGATGCAGAAGTTGAATTATGGATGGATGGTGGGAATAGCTTGTAAGGGAACTTGGTTTCATTGAATTTCACATCTTTAGAGATGAAAATTCTGCCATTGGGAGCTAAATACTTGTAACCTGTGTGATGAGGTGAGGAATGGTAAGCAAATTTGTGCTTATATGGTGTAAGTAGGGGATAACATAAGCAACCAAATACCTTGAATGAATGGTAGTCAGGTTGATTATGAAAGAGAGTTTCAAAAGGAGATAAGTTTTTGAGATTTGTTAAGGGAATTCGGTTTATGATGTAAGTGGTTGTTGCAATGGCTTCATCCCAAAAGTATAAGCGTAGGGAAGCATGTGTGTTAGAACTGGTATCAGAATAGTCAAAAGAATTCAAGAACTGTAGTGAATGTGGCAAGAAAGAGTGATACCAGTGTGGTATAGCCTCCTCCTTGCTGTATTTAGTGTTATTCTGAATTGAAGAAAAGGAAAAATGTATGTCTGTAGCTAGACGTTAGAGAGGTCCAGCACTCTCCCAAGTTCTAATTCTATCCCAACTCCTCCGAATACCCCCCACAGTATTCTGCCCACCCTCCCTATATTCCTCCTCCTTCCCCATAACAGAAAATGCAAACCATCCATCACACCCCCACTAACAATGCCAGCTCAGCAAAGTTAGTTACCCACCCCTCCTTTCCCTACTTGTTCACATGCCTTACCCGTGCCCTCATTCCCCTTTCTGTTCTTTCTTCTATAGACCTTAGCATAAGGTATCATAATATTATCTCGGTTTACATTAAAAGAGCCAGAGGTAACACTATTATTAACACTATTATTATCATCCATAGTTCTCGGGTTCCTAACAATGTGCAAGTAAAGTAAGACCTGTTTTGATTAAGTGCTTATGTTTTCTCTCAACTGTGCCATTTTGATGATGTGTGTGAGGACAAATAAGCCTATGTGCAATGCCATGAGTGGTGAGATAGTTAGTGAAGGACCTGAACTCCCCACCCTAATCTGATTGAATCGATTTAATGGAATGTCCTAATTGTAGTTCAGCAAATGATTTAAAATTAAAAATGAAAAAAATGCTTGGTCTTTGGATTTAAGAAAGTAAACCCAAGTGAATTTGGAGAATGCATCAATGAAAGAAATGTAATACATAAAACCTTGTGAGCTAGTGATAGGGGCTGGACCCCACAAGTCTGTAAAAATTAGTTCAAGTGGGGTGTGGTAAATTGAGGAGGATGGGGATGAAGGTAATCTATTGCTTTTGCCAAGACAACAAGAGTCACATAAGTCTGTTGATTTATTGAGAGTGGGTATATTACAAGATTTCAGTATTGAAGATACAACTGGAAATGAGGCATGGCCTAGTCTATTGTGCCAAACAGTAAAGGAATTTGAAGCAGAAGTAGCATTACAAGTGGCTAAGTGAAAACCTAGATTACAAGTATTATCAGAATCAGAAACAGATGCAGTATTACAAATGTTATCAGAATATCTATGTGATGAATGGAGTATTTTATTGCTGGCTAGATTTAGATGCTGGAGTTAAAATGAGTCAAACTGATACAAGCCTTTGGTAGTGATGGATCCTTGGAGTAAGATTTTATTTGAGTCCTAAGATTTAACAGCACAATGATAAGGATGGAATTCAAAATAAACATGATTGTCCCTAGCAAATTTGTGAACATTGACAAGATTCTTAGTGATATTAGGCACATGCAATAAATTATGCAAAACTAAGGACTGTGTCGATTTAGTGGGTGGAGTGACATGGGAATGACCAATGTGAGCAATGTGCAAACCTTGCCCATTGCCAACATGGAGTTGAGCAGAGCCTTGATACTGTGAGGCATGCATGAGATTGGTGTATTGAGGTGGCACATGGTTTGTGGCACCTGAGTCAGGGTACCAGGCCACATCAATCACTGTTTCAGGTGTTGCTACCAAGGGAGCAAGGTTAGCTGGAGGTTGTGGAGTATGGGAAAGGGTGCAAGGAGGAGGCTGAGTAGGGGAGTTGGTTGTTAGGTTGGCATAGGGCGGAGGACGAGGTGGTGTGGGCTGGAAATCTTGATCAAAGCGGTGTCAACAGTTGAAGGATGAATGTCTTGGCTTATTGCAAAGTTGACAGATGACAGTGGAGCGCCCGCCACCTTAACAACCACCACGGCCACAGTTTCTTCCATCGGAAGGACCTCCTCGGCCGCGAAAACCTCCATGGCCACCACGGTTGCCACCGCGAAAATTACCAAAATCTGTAGCAATTAGGTGCGCTTGAATTAAAGGTTGGGTGGTCATTGAATTGAGCTTCTCCAATTGAGCTTCATCGACCAAGAGATACGATTCTAATTTTGTCACAATGCACGGTTCAACACGTGTGTTGATCGAGGTCACAAATGCTTGATAATTCGGAGGTAAACCACTGAGGATGATGTGGATGTGCTCTTCTTCAAAAATTTGAGATCCAATTGAGATGAGTGCATTGACTAAGGCTTTGATTCTTAACAGGTATTCGGAGGTAGTTGCAGAACCTTTGATTGTAAATCGCAGCTCAGATCTGAGATGTTGGACGCGTGCGCGAGTGTGCATAGTGAAATATTCTTCAGGTTTTTGCCAAAGCTCCCATGAATAGTCGCAATCTACTACCAAAGTGAGGATCGATTCAGACATGGAAGAGAGCATCCATGAAAGGAGCTTCCGATCTTGTTGCTCCCAAGCTTTGAATGCTTCAGAGACTCTTCCTGCCTTCCGATCTGAACTCGAGGCAAATTGTGCTGGTCTTGGAGCTTTTGGATCAATGAAGTTGCGAAGATTGTGGCCTTTCACAGCTGTTAGGATTTGTCGCTTCTAGAGAAGAAAATTCTTCTCGTCAAGGTGCAAGAAATTGACTTGTTGAGTTGGTGTTTGCACCAGATATCTTGGTGGAGTTGGAGATCGTGCATCACTTGCTTCACCTTCACTCGATACTGTTGAGCTTTCAGAGTCATTCATGGCAGAAGCTGTTGTTTCCACTTCAGGATCAATGCTTTCAAGCTCTGGATGCCATGTTAGAATTCTTACGTGCTTAGAGAAGATGAAAGCTGAGAAAGGAACATGAGTTGAGTGTGAATGAACTGAATATGAAAATCTGTTATGAATGCAAGAGTACAGGGTATTTATATTGGTTCATTGGTTCCACTAGCTTCTCCTACAAGCCAAGTGATTTGGGGAGAGTTAGTTAACCATCAGAGCTGTCACTAAATACTAACTAATTATCTAATCATTATTACCATTACAATTATCATTCCTGTATTTACTAAAGTGTGAATAAGAAACAATTGTTTACTATGTCTTGAATTTTCAGGTTATTACTCACAGCTTCCTCACCAGTAACCTAAAGCGGGATTGTTTAAGCTGTAGTACAGGAAAATTTCTACTCTTGCTACTGATCTTTGGTGTAGCATATCTTATGCTGACACGTACAGGTCCTGGTCATGTAGTTTCTAAGGGTCAAGCAACTGGGAACAGAAACAGTGAAGAAGATAGCAGCATGACTAACGGTGCTAGCAGATTAAAAAAGTTTTGGAGGCGGCCTCCAAGGCTTCCACCTCGATTACCACCTGATGCTAAGGGGATTAATAATGGTATTGGTCATGTCGGTGAAACTCTAGATGTCAGATCAATGTGGATTGCTAGGCAAGAAAAAGTTAAGGAAGCTTTTATTCATGCATGGTCTGGCTACAGAAAATATGCCATGGGTTATGATGAACTTATGCCACTCACCCACCATGGAACTGATGGATTAGGAGGATTAGGTGCTACAGTAGTGGATGCTCTTGATACAGCCATGATAATGGGCATTGATGAAGTTGTTGCAGAAGCAGGATCCTGGGTTGAAGAACACCTTTCTGATAGAATTAGCAAGAAGGGCCAAGTAAATTTATTTGAAACCACAATACGGGTTCTCGGTGGGCTTTTAAGTGCATACCATCTAAGTGGTGGGGAAAAAGGAATGAACTTAACTCATGCAGGACCTAAACCAGCTGTTTATCTAGAAATTGCTAAGAATTTGGCTGACCGTCTGCTGTCTGCTTTTACAGCCAGTCCAACTGCTATTCCATTTAGTGATGTAATTTTGCATGACTCGTCAGCCCATCCAGCTCCTGGTGGACTGAGTAGCACATCGGAAGTTTCCACTTTACAGCTTGAATTCAATTATCTCAGTTCTGTCTGTGGTGATCAGAAATATGGTTCAGAGGCAATGAAAGTCTTGGAGCACATGAAGACTCTTCCAAAGACTGAAGGACTAGTTCCAATCTACATTAGGTGAGAAATTTCATATAATTTAATTGGAGTATTTTGCCATTGATTATCACTTGGAGTAATTTTTTATAACTCCTTCAATTTGTTTGTGTTCAATTTATTCTTTGTTTACCCAGTTTTTTCAGTCACTTTGTTTTAGGCTAGCATGTCGTCTTTTCATTTCTCATTATATCTCTACTAATACAATGATATTTCTATTAACCAAATGCAGCCCTCATTCTGGTCAATTTAGTGGAGATAATATTAGACTGGGATCTCGTGGTGACAGTTACTATGAGTACTTACTTAAAGTGTGGCTTCAGTGTGGAGCTAGTAGAGATAGTAATACATCATATTTATATGAAATGTATGAGGAAGCAATGAATGGTGTTAGGCATCTTCTTGTTCAGAAATCAATTCCAAATGGATTAGCTTTTGTGGGAGAATTGCCTTCAGGATTAAATGGTGGTTTCAGCCCAAAAATGGATCACCTGGTATGCAGTACATCCTAATTCAAAATTTTGACATTGCATGAAATTTATTTAGTGATTTAGTTGCTTAAAAACTCCATTCAGTAGAAACAGTGCAACAAAAAGAATTCATCAAGTTATTGTGCTATATGTCATATACTGAACTTGCTATATTTATCTGACGTTTCTGAAATGTGGATTAGCCTGTATCCAAATTTTATATTTCCTCCGAAATTATGATGTTCTCATCCCATGCAAAGCTATGTTCTAGTGTGTCCACTGTTTAAAATTCACTTCAGAACAACATAAATTTCTATATGATTTGTGTTATGTATCAGGAGCAGCATTTGCCTTGTGTACTTCCCTATAGCCATTTTGGTTTACTACAACTGTCAAAAAGGATGCCATAATTGTACAAAACAATGGCATTTGAATAAAAATTGAGCCTATATTCTTAGCCGTGATTGTACAAAACCATGTCATTTTCTGAAATGTGACACCATGATTTAAATTCGCAGTATCACTTAAGAGCCATAAGATCGGCATATATAATGACTTTATTGCTCCTGGAAAATGCTTTGTACCAAACTTTTGGTGAAGCTTGTAATTTTGATGCGTTCCCTTAAGTTGTGAAATTTGAACTATGATTACCGGAAAAAAAAAAAAAGTCAGTTAGCAGTTCAGTTCAGTAGGCGCAGGGGGATTCCAGCATTTACCTGGTTAAAAATGTTGGTTATTATTGTTATTAGTTTTGAAATTCCCTTCTCATGTTCATCTTGCAAAAAAGTCAGTTATGGACTCTGATCATAATTCGGAGTACCCGTTTCATGTTGACGTTGACCTAATAACACTGATCTAAAACTTGTTGCTTCCCACCCAGGTGTGTTTCTTATCTGGCACTCTTGCACTTGGTGCTACCAAAGGTCTTACGAAGGAACAGGCAATGAAAAACAATATGCTTAAGTTTGAAGACCTGGAAAATTTGAAGCTTGCAGAAGATCTGGCTAAAACATGCTTTGAGATGTACTCAGTAACCTCTACTGGCCTGTCTCCTGAAATTGCTTACTTTCATACTGAGGTTCGTAGGGTTTTATGGAATTTTGAATCAATTATTTAGTAAAAGATCACAAGAAAATGCTGCAGTCCATCTTATTATCTACTATGTCTTCTGTTCTATGGAGCTGTATATGCAAATTATTTATTTTCTTATTGCATCAATATATAGCAAGACTCTGGATACTTGACATCTAGCATCTGATTTACCCAGGAATATTCTGAACAAGGTCTTGATGGAGGAAATAAGAGCTCAGAATATGTGAATGATATCATAATAAAACCTGCTGATCGTCATAATCTTTTGAGGCCGGAGACTGTGGAGTCGTTGTTTGTTTTGTATCGTATAACAGAAGATCCAAAGTATGCTTTTCTCCTCTCTTATGTTTAAGGTTGATTTATATTTTTATTTCTTGTGACCATATACGAGAAACAGTGAAGACCGGGTTAATTTCTCTCTTCTTGATTTCTTTCCCAAATATGTATCTTGTCTTACAGATACCGCGAATGGGGTTGGCAAATCTTTGAAGCTTTTGAGAAATACACAAAGGTTGATACTGGTGGATATTGTTCTCTGGACGATGTAACTAGTGTCCCTCCCCATAGAAGAGACAAAATGGAGACTTTCTTTCTGGGAGAAACACTGAAGTATTTATACTTGCTTTTTGCGGACAGCTCTGTTTTTCCCTTGGATAAATTTGTTTTCAACACAGAGGCACATCCTATACCCATCAGTTTGAAGAAATGAGTTTTATTCATCAAAGGCATTCAATATACAAAGTTTTTAGAAATCCAGACTTTGGTGACACAAAAATGAGATGATTCATTTGAGGTTACTCATCATCTCTTTCACTCAGCAAGGGCACTTCTGGTTGTAAAGGCGTTGATTAGCTGGGTTCCAGGGATTACAAAAAGTGTCAAATACTATATGAATCATGCGATACATCAGCAAACACATTTGAGGGACAGTCACTTGATTGTATGACTTGTTTTCTTGGACTAGTAACCAGCCCTATCTTGATGAGATTGTAAAATTTTATTTCGACAATAACAAACAAAGAGCAGCTTTTGTAATTGAACCATATGATTTTCCAGTAACTTGCTGGATGCATAGCAATTTTTACCATTTGATTATCATTAGCTTCCTAAAGGTACATCTATCTTGCGTCTATATTGGTAATATCATGATGTCAAAATTTCACTATTACTGCAAAGAAAGAAGAGATGATCTCCATCTCGAATGACATTTATGTCATCTATCTCTGCATTCTCTGTATTAATTACTTTTGAAGGGTTGATGCCTCCAAATTTTTCGCCTGCAATTTACAAGTTAATAGTTAGGAGAAGAAAAACAAGAGCAGTGCGGTTATAATGTTGTCTCCAGAACATTGCATTTGATTCTGGCAACCCCCTCCCGGGCACCTGGCTTCAATCTTTATTTTCTATATTTTAATTCATGTGTTTTCTGTTTTCAAATTTTTTTGAAGGAAATAGGTATTACTATTTTTATTATTCCCTTCACAAAATCGAAAACATGATAAAAAATAAGAAATGAAAATAAAAACCAGCTGAACCCTTGTCCTTTTCAATGTGGGTATTTAAATCTTGCAACTAACTATTTTTGAGTTATGGGTTCATAATATTCTTTTGAGAACTTACCAGCAATTTTGAGCAGCTCTTCTAATGAATCAGGTAGGATTATCAACTTCCCATGCTGTCCCTGTGAGGTACTTCTGCACCCGCTTAGCAAATGGATTGTAACTCTCTTCTTGATGAACCTAGCCATTGCTCTATTACCATGACAGTTAGAATTTCTAGGAAAGGAGTTTGTGCATACTTTCTGTGATGGGAAGTTGATGGATCTAATAGCATCTTGTCCTGTGTTTCTGGTTGAGTCATTCCTGTCAAGGTTAAGGATTTCTGGCTTCTCAACCTCTATTCTATATTCATCTGATTTCCTCTCGTTTTCACAACCCATTATTTGGTCAGAGATGCCCTTTTTTCTTAACTGTTCTACTAGAGATTCTTTTTGTGTCCACCCAATGGCATTTGGTTTCTTTGCATTTGCGTCTCTTTCAAGCAGAATATCAACCATATCTAGATTCCCTTTGTGTGCTGAGGCATGAAGATCCCTTTTGCCATCCACATTAAACATGTTATATTTAGTGATTAAATGATCATCATGAGTCACCTTATGCAAACTGACCTCTGAATCTCTGATATTTATGCAGTTTCCTTCCTGTGTTAATGAATGACCGTGTGAATTATCAGTACACTCATGAGATGAACACTCTTTTTTGTTGCCTCCATGAAGCAGTTCATGAAGAACCATCCCAGAATCTGTACGTGGATTTTCAAAGCCTGACTCTTCTTGCCCCTTTAATCTCTGTCAATATGAATAACAAATGATAAGGAACCTATTATTATTGGTGATTGGGGATACACAATAAATGAAAGTTATACAATATTTTCCCCATGTTTTCTAATTACCATGAAAAGGTTGTCCATCACAATTTGTGCATCACCAGGATTTGCATGTAAAACATTCATCAATGATGTTCTGTTAAGTCTTAATATTTGAGAAAGCTCTGTGGTCCGAACAGTGAAAGGCTCAGGTATATGATACAACACTCCAGTCTCTCCAAACGGATCCACTGCAATTGCTTTGCCAAGAACCTGAATTGTTAATGTAGTGATAGGAATTTATATTCAGTTCTTCCATTGTGTAAACTTGAAGGGTAAAACAAAACTAATGTTTGAATATTATGACATACTTGTTCATGCCCATCAACATAGCCAATGAGATCCTGCAACAAGTAATCAATGGAAAAAGTTAAAAAAAATAAAAAATCTCAGTAAGCATTCTTTAAGATTTATTCATGGTTACTAGACGATTGATGCTTTATCTAACTCACCACTGCCCCTGAAACCAGCACGTAAAAGTCTGTAGAAGACTCGTTTTGCAGTATGACATCTTCCTTGGGTGGGAAATACTCAGCTTCCATTTCTGAAACCTGTTGCCACGAGTTAGTTGGGTTAGATTTTGCAACATAGTTCTTCATCCTCCTAGCCCATGAAGAAAGAAGACAGAAGGAGAAGTGGACAATAATAGATACAAAAAAAAAAAAGGATAATATAAAGGGAAATGTGTATTGAACATAATTTTTTTTAGACACCCAAATCGAGATTCAAGCCTAAATAAGTGAAGATTTCATTTATGTTACTTGTTTATGTTGATGAAAGATTCACTAGTAACATAACTGAAATTTTCACTTATTTACGCAAGATTCCACATGTGTCGATTTGGTTGTCTAAAGCATTATGTCCAAAAATGAGATAGGTAATAAAAACAAACAAGGCATGTTGGGGTACTACCAATTGGAAAAGGAAGTCGTGGGAGACCCCTTGGAAGAGGTAGACCTTCTGCACAACAGGAAAAAAGAGATGATGTGCAATGCTTGAACGAATTGCCTTTGGCAGATCATTCAACGTTTCTTGCTGCTTCAATGCTTCTGTTTTGAACTTCAAACATATGTGTGACAACATTTGATTCTGTATGCGAGGGGGCAGATGGTTTCTTGAAGCAAATTCAGAAGCGGCTCTGACTGTGTCCCTCTGTGGCACCAAAACCAATCTTCTCTTAATAAATTGGAAGGAATAAAGTTCCTCTTATCTGAATGAGTTTTTATTTCATAGAAAGAAATGATTAGCTATTGCTGAAATGAAAAAATGAAACTGAAGGGCAACATAACAAGAAAGCAGAAACTATCAAGAAGATTATGTTATGTTTGAAGTTTCAATTAAAATATCAGAATGTGGGACCTATATAGAATATTTTAAACAAACTTTCGAAACATTGTCATGGATAGTGACTTCTATTATTGAATCAGAGTATAGTCTAATGTTTGCTGAATATAAAAACATTATATTATCGGGTTAGTGGAAGATTGAGCAATAGTAGAAGATGCATAGGTTTGAGGATACATACAAAATTTCTGGTGCGGCTGGTCCAGTGGACTACAAGGTTTGTCATGTTTCCAATTATGTATGATGTTAGACCCAAGTTGAACAGCATGTAAAAGATATCAAACAACATCTCTCTTGGGTTCTCAGCGTGTAAATCCCCATAGCCAGTGGTAGTAAGAGTTACAATGGACCAGTATATTGCTGTGACATATCTGTCCCAAAGGCTTAATTCTTTGAAATTCGGGTACATTGCACCAATCCAGGTTCTCTTGGGATCCGGGTACCTATCTGCAATTAGATAGTTAAAGCACCCAGCACAGTGTACTGCAAACAAGGTTACCTGAAATTTGGTGAAAAGTGGAAATTCAGCTGTAGAAAGTACCTAGAAATTGTAAAGGAAGAAAAACAAAACATAAAGGCTTAAATGGCTTACAGCAATGAGCTTTATGCACCTAGTCCAGAAGTAATTGAATCGGATGTCCTTTTCAAGTCTGAAAGCAAAGCAAAAGAAGCAAGTAAGCACTTTCATATTCCCATGATTAGAAGTGTTGAACTGTTGATGAAAACCAGAACTATAAACTTGCTTATATGAATATATGAATAGATGTGATACGATGGTGAACCTTGCAAAAAGAGAACTGACTCGTCTGAGGCGCCATAATCGAAGCATATTAAGAAGTTTGAAACCAAGCTCACTGCTGTGATTTGTGAAGAGGAGGCTGATGGATTGGAATGGTGCTGTTGAGCAGACATCAAAGGCAAACCAGGTAGATATGTACCTGCAAGTTTGGTGGAGCTATATGAAGCGACGAGTTTTCTATTTCTTAAGATTCATTTTAGTTTTTGAAGGAAGCAAAAAGATTGCATATTTACCTGACTGCAATTCTCCTGGGATCATCAACAAGAAGATAAGACTGGTTATCTAGATATGCAACAAAGAATGTCAGAACGATGTCAATGGCAAAGAAGCCATTGACAATGTTGTCTATGATGAATAGTGTGTCTCGCTTGTAAGACAGAAAGGCAAACTCAAAGGGGCAAATCCAAGCTGAGTAAGCCACTAGAACAACCAGCAACATCTCCCAAGCCCTGTAACACAATCATATATATGAATATGAGAACATGAAGGCACAATAATAACAACAAGTGTGTTATGGTTGTTGGGGCTGTGTAAAAAGGGTCATCAGTCATCACCTATAACGGGAGTTGAAAGGGGAGATTATGTATCTTCTAAGTCTAGTTTCCTGGTTTATTCTTGCTCCAAGGGATGGTAAGAGATCATTGGACAAAAAGCTGCTATGGGAAAAACTTCTCATTTCGAACTCATCCACCCAGAACCTCTGGAAGAAGTTTTTGGCACAGGAAAGCGACATGTTAATGAGTTTTGAATAGTTGAATCGTACAGTGGAAGGTAGTTATGTTTTTCATGGGGTTGAATCCTTTGGAGATGGCTATATTTATAGTCAGGGAATAAGAAGGAAGCTTATGCAGCTAATGTAAAATAAAAGAAAAAAATGGAGTGGTAAACACGTGGAGGGAAAACCAGCTATCTTGTCTATACAAAATAAAGCTTGAGAAAATCGGAAGTTAAGAGAAGAGAAGGGATGGTAGATAGTTAACTACAAGTGGCAGACAAGAGACTTTCTGAAATGCAGTTGCAGACAATTTGGTGTGCCAAAGAGAGGGTACAAAGAAGATGCAAATGATGTTTCTAGCTGTATATAATATATATGGTGGTGCCAATGGTGACCATGAGGCTTGGTTTGGTCGTTGTGGTGGTAGCCCCATCAATAAATATGGAGGTGGGGAGTTATACATGTAGCCCCTTTGCTTTGGATTAAGGACAGAATCTGGTTGAAACATATTGGTTATTGGTATTGGTTAGTGTTGTGTTTACACTTCAGATCCAAAGCATAGAGCAAACAACATAATAGTAGAATAGGTGAGGATTCAATGTGAATGTGACACATGGACCAGTAGGGCATTTTTTTTATAGAGGCTGTAACACACTAACACTTGTCAAAATGTTACTGACAAAAAAATAAATAAATAAATAAAATCACAATTATTAATGTTGCTGATAATCAAAATCTTCCTCGGTCTGTTGATTCATTCTCTCCTTTCTCCTCCTTTTCCCTCTATCCTAGATCTTTTTTCTTTGCAGATTTGAATCAGCCGACATCGAAATGCTACAGATTATTACCGACCTTTCTCACCTTTGATTAAAGAACCTTATGGCCCACATATGATTGGTTGATGATAATCTATTGGTTATGGAATATATATCTTGTAGGGTAATGTAGAGAAGAAATATTTTATAATTGTTATTATAAGGTTACTACCAATGTGTTATCTCTGGATTTTTCTTTATATTCTCTCCATTCATTCCTTGTTATCTATAAGCCACCTGGTTGGACGTCTCCATTGCACAACAGCAAAAGGGCCTGTAGTTTGTGTGAGATTTGCAATATTTGATGGAAGGGAATAAAGCACACAAAACTTCAATTCTCTTTCGAAATTGATGAGAACTTCCAAGCAAAAAGAGTTAGTGTAAAATACAAAGTTTGAATTCCTTGATATCTCTCCTTCATTAATTTAGCATGTGAAAGATGGTCAATATCCAAGTACTGGTCCCGTATGAGGATCTTAAAAGAATCTTTTCCAAGAGATAATGGATGGGAGAACTAAACCCCACTTGATGGGGGTACAAATTAAAGCTTGTGCAAAAAGGAGAATTTGTTAGAAAGCAGAAAATGTGCTAGGATTAGCAGCCTGTTAAAAAGCTCCTAATTTGTATATTACAAGGCCCCCATCTTCTTCTTCTTCTTTTCTTTTTTTTAAAAAAAAAAAATTGCTAAAAGAGTAATAGTATTTGTACATAGTAACTTTGGACATATATTTTTTTCATCTATATAATAATATATAAATAGGTGAATATTATACTTATATAAGTGGTGGATTTATCTGTAGAAAAGTGTGAGAATTAATAATAATGGGTTTTAATTATATAATTGGTATTCTCATACATCATCAATTATCTTACTACATTTACTAAAAATGCGCATAATTCCTATATGTTTGAAGAGAAACTCAAATTTATGTATAAATAACATTTTTCTTGCGCACAATGTAGAGCACAATTTGGTATTTAGCCATGAAAGCTGCAGGTGAGGTTGTTAATGGTTAATGGGCAAATATTACACAATTAGAAAAATATAGCTAGGGTTACACTGATTATCAAATAAAATAGAGTAGTATAACTCACTTAGTGCTTGTTTGAATAGCAACTTTTTCTCAACCGAGAATAAAAGGAATTGTGCTTCCCAACATATCTTTGCATAAAGTAATTTTCTTTTTTTTAACTTTATCCAAGAGTACTGTTAAGAGTAAAACAAACGTAGCTTTAGTCATTTAAGGGTTATTATTAGGAGTCTTATATATCTACGGCATCCGGTTCTGGTAAGGCTTGGCATTTTTCACTGTTGATTTGGTACACAAACAAACACGCAATAGTGGGAAGTTAGGGTTCATGTATCATGCCAATTATTTATAGTTAATTGCAAACATGCAAGTGGGGTTGTGGCAAACTGTTTGTTTCTTATGGTGGCTCCTATAGGCTGAAGAGGAGTTAGCCCCACCTATGGTGGGACTCATATGATATCCAGAGAGATGGGTGCAAGGATATATGTCATGTATGATGGCACTTGCATATCACGTGGACTAATCAGGGGGAAGCGGATTTCAGTGATCTTTTGATTAGCCATGAATTATCCTAAATCTTCTTCCAATTAATTATGTGGTTAAGGATATAACTGTGCGGAACTCTCGAGTTTGGTTTAAAGTTCGGTGAGGCTACCCTGTGGATCATGATCCTCGTGAAGACACACACTACGCAAAAAAGATTCAAAGGATGTTGACTGTACACGGACAAATCTCTTGTCAATTGTTCATATATGAATTAATATATCTCACCACCCCCCCCCCCCCCCCTCTCTCTTTCCAAGCAATGTTGTGTTGGTCTCAAGTTGATTTGTGGCTTAGCTTCTCCAGCAACAGTTCTACTAAAGCAGCAAAAAGTGTTGCTGGAGGCATGAATTTTGTGAAAACAAAGATAAAGGGGTTTGTTGTATTTGGTATATGTTAATGGAGTCAAACCCATTTTTCTAATCAATTTCATGAATATTCAAGACTTCCCAAGAAACTTGCTTTCGAAACATGCACAAATCATACCAAGCAAAATTTTTTTATGGATTTAATTCGATGCAATTATATTAAAAAAATTTACACAACTATTTAATCATGTACCGTCATATTTACAAATATGGTTAATTTTCATTCCATTACTTAAAAAGTCAGGTAAATGGAGAGATTTAATTGAATAACATTGTAATATTTTCTTATCATCTCATGTTCTTTTTTACAAAAATGATAATAGTATTGTTTTTTTTCGGTGTACATAACAATACTATGTTTAAAATATAAAAAAGAGAATGACCCAAATAGTTAACATTACTTAGGGTTGTTCATAACCCGTCTCCTCCTGCCAACCCGGTCCGGCCCGAAACACATTGAGATGGGTTTGGGTCATGAAATTTGATCTAGTGCACTTTTCAGACCGCGTTCGGGTCATATGTTGGGTTGGTCCGACCTTACTCGAAATCAAATAGTCCCTTAATAGATATATATTTATAATAATTTATGAAAAATTATAAGATTTTAAAATTTAATTAATATATTTTACATAAATGATGTTATTTCTATATTGATATGTTTTATTTTGAAACCTATATTGTAAAATATCTCTAAAATTTTATTTCTTACTTGTAAAATTTTATAATTTTATTATATACAATATCCAAATTCTCGTATATTATTCGAATGTCGGGTTGACCTGGTACAATCCAGGACATTGTCGGGTCACCATCGGGTCGGGTTTGGGTTTAAAATCGTGGCCTAAAAATCTGACAAGTTCAAATTTTTCGACCTAACCTAATCCTCAGACACCCCTATCATTACTTATGAACTCCCGTAAAGATGATGGGCTAGTGCGTAGAAATTACTTTGTGGCTCTTTTCTGAAAAAAGCATAGGATCCAAATCCAGTCTTTAATGAGCATTTTTGCCTTTGGTATCAATTGGGGCTCACGTCATGCACATTAGCATTTGCGTCGGGTATCAAATGGGGCTCACTATCAATCTTGCTCTCAATATGTGCACAAAGTGAGCCCCCATTTCGTACGCGGATACATGAACTTTGATTAGCTTAAAATATTTTTCTAGAGGACGAAAAAAAATCCTGTTACATGAATGATTTTGTCTGATAGTTACTTCCAACATATACGTTTGTAAAACTACATATAACAAGGTATTTACACATAATATATATGAATCCCCACCTTACTATGCAATAGACAATTCTAATGGGGAGTGATGTTAGACGCATATTTAAAAATATCACATAATTTTATATTTTAACATTGATCATTTGTGTAAGATCCAATGACCCATATTTGCTACTTATACATTCACAATAAATCGTTCATCTCACCTAAGTCATTTCCTGTATATAAATTTATCTTCATGTCTTTCTCTCCTTTTTAAGGTCATCAATAGCTTTTATCAAATTTATAATATTCGTAATTCAAAATAAGAATAAATATAATTCCTGCTCTAGTGACACTTAACTGTATAATCCAAAGTTCAATAATAACGTCAATTAAACAGGAAAATATTACAATAAAAAAGCACGACAAAAGCCTGCTAAGGAAAAAGAGAATATTTGTCTCATGGCCATTGGGAGACCTCATCATGCAAACTACAAACAAGAGTAGGTCGATGGTCCTGTGAAGGGATGCTCATAATTCATAATGTATCTATCCCCAAAATTGCGCAATAGTTGGCTATCACCATCAAGTGGTCCTGTTCAATTTAATTAGTACTACCAAATTACGGGATTTCCAGCAAAACATTGTGAACTTCTGCATAACCTAAACCGATTTAGGTTTCTTAGCAAAAGATCAACCCGAATTTTGTGTCTATCGCCAAAAAAAAAAAAAGAACAAGAAGAAAAGTTTCGTGTCTCTTTCTAGAGAATGGAATATTTGCTATCTCCGGGTATATTGTAGCAATATCCACGTTCGTATAATAGAAAAGTTGTCATTTACTGCTTATAAGCGAAAAAGAAATCTATCTTGAATCTTACATGAACACTCTTAGCTTTGATTATTGCTATGGCTTTCCCGAATCGATAAGTTCTTTGGGCTGTCAAAAAATTATCCTTAAAAGTTATGGTATTTTATTTGATAAAATGACATAGAAGTTGCTCTTAATAATTAGCATGATACCTGATCCTAACTTTTCATTATTGGCAAAATTATCCTTTTAAGAAATTGTGTAATAATTATTATGAGAATTTTGTATGTGAGAGAGAAAATATGTGCAAAAGCAAAAGTAAAAAAGCATTTAATACTTCTTTAGAATTCCCAGATGACAAAAGTGAGTAATACTCAATTTTTTTCTTTACAAAAACGCTTATAATAATTTTGGAGGGAGTACATTGTGATTATCATTTGTTTTTCGGTTTATATTTATTTTTTATAGACAACGGGACTTTAAGTTCAAAAAAAAAAAAGAAAATTTGGGAAACACAGTGTTTGTCCTATACGCAGAACAGAAAACAGAAATAATAGAAGAAAAAACTTTCTACACTAAAATGATAAGTGATTATAGACCTGAATTTTAAGTTGCACCACGAATGATATAGGGATGGGTACATATAGTAATTCGTCTTTTCACCACTCTTAATTTCAAGAACTATATTTATTAAAAGCTAACAATAACTAATTTAAATTTTGATGCCGGACACTATAAAATTATTTTACACTATAATTAAAATATTTTGTTTATATGATTTTTTAGATAGTAAGTATAAAAATTAATTATCATAAATTGTATGATAATATATGATTAGATGATTATATAAAAATATTTTATGTTATCAATGCATGATAATATTAAATCCTAATCACTACCTGAAAAGGATAATACCTTATAAAAGTCATTCAATTTAATTATCACCTAGATAGATCCACCATTTATTTTATCTATGATATTTGTCACATAGACGTATACGGTTTATTCTTACATATTTATATAAAAAATTATATATAATTTTAAGTCTAATTTAGATATTATCAATTAATGCTTTACTTCATGTGGTTTGACTTTTTGTCTCTCAAGTAATACTATACCAGAATAAAATAATCAAAATTTTAAACAAAATATATAATGGTGATTGGATTAAATATAGTGATGAGACCCACTTATTTATTTAAAGCTAGGTTAGTACTTATATCACATTATTCTTACACTTAGTTTTTGAAAAAAAAAAAGTCCAAATGTCTAACATTTTCCCTTTTTTTTCCTCTTAGACAAAATGGATTTTGTATACTGATCATTCCGAAAGAAAAGAGGAAAAAAAAACTTTACATGGTAAGTATGAGCGTAAAATTAAGAGAGTGAAAATTTCAGGAATTAATTTTATATACACTTTTACTTATAAATTTAAGAATTTAATATTGATGTATTAATAGTATAAAAAGATTTAACACCATTATTCAATAAAATTATTTTATTTGTATAACCTTTCAAATAGAATATAAAAGTCAATCACTATAATTAATTTGATAATACATGATCATTAGATAAGATAATTTTTTCACTTTATATTGGCAATGTAAATTTTGATCCTTAAAATTTTATACATCCTTTTTTTTGTATATATATATATATATATATATATAGTTTTATCCCCTTTGTAATTCATATCAAACTGACCCTAAGTGTGTTATTTTCCACTAACATTATCCTCAAATTTATGCAGAAAATGGCCGACATATTTGTATATCTCCACTTGAAATATTCAAATTATATTGTGTCTTCATTTGCAAGAGTCGCACCCCACGAGCTGTGCACATGATATGTTTGAGTGGCTTTTGGCTCGCGGAAGAGCCCCGGTATACTATAGGGAATGGTCAAGCACATTCTTATTCCAATGTCTAATTAGGATACTTATTTCATCATTTTTGAATATGATGGATGAGTAGAGAAAATTGAAGTCACCATTACATTCAATAATAATAAAATGAGTATCCAATTTTGATATCTACTTTTAGATATTGAAATAGTATTTTTATATCAGCCAAGGGTGATGATCAATTTAGTTACACAAACAAAAGAACATAAGGCTGGCCGAAAGGAATGATGAAGTACTATAGATATATGGTTGCATTCAAATGGGTTGTGATTCCATATTTACATGTACATGCTAATTACCATAACTTGCTTTGACCGCTCAAGAGACTTTCCGAGAAGCTCCCATGCCCAACAACCAGATTTCATTTCTCTTTTCTTTCTCTATCTCTTTTTTATTTTTATTTTTTCCTATATATGCTTTCGAACAACATTGAGAATGCAACCCATGTCTTTTCGAATATTTCATATTCAAAAAATATCCGCATAATTAGAGGAAATAACATTACCGCTTAGCTAGCACAGGTCACTTTTAAGCCAAATTAAATGTGTAGACAAGAAGCGGTTAAACCTATAACCTAATGGTTATGGCTGCTTCCTTCGTCTTTAAATGAGTGATCCCATGCTCGACTCTTATATTCCCCTCCCCTAAAAAAAAAAAATTATCATTATTATGCAGACAAGAATTAAAAAAAAATTATATCGTAAATAGTCTAAAATGCAAACAATTTAAGCCCACTTTTAGCCTACTTCTGCTTAAAAAATTATAAAAAAAATGCGGACAAGAAGATATAATTATCATTATTATTATTAAAATTTAATTTATATGTATAAATTAAATAGTCTAAACTTTTTTATAGTTATCCAATCATATGATGCTATGTCAATCCCAATAGTTGCTTTTTCTATCCACAATTTGATAAGTCATACTCATACAAATGAAATATATTGATTGGATAATAATGTATATAACATTGAGAATCTATCAAAATTAAATTCTTATTTTTATCTAAATCACTATCATTTGTGAGTTTGTTGGTAGCAACGAGGGTGTGCAAGAAGTGGAGGAAGATGATGAGAAGGCTGTGGAAGGAGGTTGCTCCCTCTGGCTTTGTGTTGGTCTGCAATTAAGCCTCGGTGCCCCTATTTTGCCTTATTTTGTTGGTGAACTTTGTCGACATTCTCCTGTCAATGGTCTCTGATGAATCCTCAGTTGCGATGCCTGTGAATCTGGTTCTTTGGTAAGGCATTTTGAGGCTCAGGCTGTGCTCTTTGTTCAGATATAGGATTATCGCTGTCAGATTAGGATCATCTCTCTGGCGAAGATTGAGCTTTCCATTTTCTGTTTCTTTCAATTCCCAAATTTCAAATACGTGGTGGTTGGTTTTGATTGAGTTTTGTGTTGATTTTGATGGAGTTTTGTGGTTGGTTTTGTTTGAGTTACATTGCTGAAGTTGTTTTTGTGTTTGGAAGATAGCTTCTACACCCTCTGTTGGTGTTATGTTTTGGAAGTTCATTCTTTTAGGCTCTACGGTTAAGTCTCATTTTCCTTTTCCGTTGCATTGTTTGAACACTTCTGTCCTCATCTGCTTCGCTCTTTGAGAGTCAGTGATTCTTAATTATTGGAAAAAAATAAAAATCTAAATCACTCTCATTTAAAATTATTGGACTCAGATTAATATTGTTTTAGCCGTATATATCAACCTATTGTTGGGAAAAGAATTTCTGAATACTAGGTTTTTTTTTATATTATTATTCAATTCGCAAAAATTTATACTTAAGATCTTATTTAAGAGATACAAATATCAAACTATTTAAATTAATTAAGTGTTATTGAAAGAAAAAAGTATTATTTTTTCGAGGTGTTTGAGCACGCCAACTTGACCCAACAAGCCAACGTGGCCCTGACTTGAAGCCTATTGTGTTGATATTATTTTTATAGTTAATTAATGGTTTGTTTTGAAATATGTATTGTAAAATATTTCTTGAATTTTATTTCTTGTTTGTAAAATTTTATAGTTTTATCATGTAGAATGTGAATATCTTTATAGATTGTTTAAAAGTCAGGTTAACCCGATCATTAATCAAATCATCATCGAATCTGATTTAGACTCTAAAAACTAGTTTGGTTTGAAAATCGAGTCGAGTTTACGTTTAATCCAACCCGACTCGATCCGTCCTTTGTACAACCCTGCTATTTATATACTATTTTGAAACTTTATGTATAAAATTACTCTCATAAAAAACACACTTTATCTATTTCAGTTCAATATATATGTATATCTCAATACTTACACACTCTTCCATACTGTTTATAGAATGTTTATATTTCATAAGCTCAAAAACTTTTTTTTAGCAGAAGATATAATCAAAGAGGGTTTCACGTTCAGCAAATTGCTAGCTACACAAAATCACAAACAGGGGCAAGATATTCTCCCAAAAGTGATGTTGGCCAACTCAGCCCATCAATGAGTGACATCTGGGACCAATTGATAGTGGTGACTTCCGTTGCATCTCATTGCATTTGCATTGCCGTCAAGGAGGGGAGATGCTAGATGCCCTTACGCCTGACGCTTCCCACCCTGTGTGGCCTTGTGGCTTCCAAGGCAGTTGCATTTACTACCCTTTCGCCTTATGGCTCTCTTTTCTTTCCTCTGTCATCTCACCACGTGATTGATCCACTATACACACTATGCTCTCTTTTTTGGTCCACATCAAGATGTGGCTTGGAGACTAAGCACTTATCCTATTTTACTACACCATCACTTTGGTGTAATCTCGCTATTGACGAATATTTAACACCCGCCGACATATAAAGTAATTGCAAAGTATCAATACGTACCTATATAGGACAAACCACATATATATATAGTGCCACGTATGAAATTAATAATATTAAGCTCCCCTCATATAGTGATATAACAAAAGTTATTATACATATATGTGGGATATTTTATACATATGTAAAAGTATTTGTAAATAATCTATACCTGTTGGGTTTGTTGCCTTGGATTATTTTAAGCCAATTTGAAATTTGTATCACTTTAAAATCAAAAGTTTGTTCCTTCTTCTTAGGTGGTTGTTGCACCATAATAGAGAAATAAAAAGGAAAATTGAGTGTGTGCCATTTTTGGATGAGAGTGTGTGTTTTGTTTGAGTGAGTTCTTAGTAGGTGGAGAAATTATTTTGTGAGATTGGATGTATTGAGATTTTGAGTTTGTGAGAGATTGCTAGATTGGTGATTGTATTTTTTCCAAAAAGAAATTAGTGAATTGATTTGTTGAGTTGTGGACGTAGGCATTATTCGCCGAACCACGTTAAATATTTTGTGTAGTTTGTTTACTTTTGCTTCTGCTGCCCCATCAATACTTTTTTTTTAATAATTTAGATATGCAAATATTGTTACAGGTAATAAATTGGGAACTTGAGATAAAGGGGAGAGGAAAGTGAAAGAAAATTCAGAATTTTAGTGACTCAATTGATCTTTTTTTTGTTTTAATTTTGTTAAGACAAGATAAGCAATCATTTCCTTGAGTAAGGGTGACGATTAGACCGCCAAAACTAGGAAAGGGCAAAAGAATGTAATCTAAACACATCCTCCAATCACTGGCAGCGAGGATCGAAAAAACTGTCTTGGAGTTTTTCTCACCGAAAGTGCCAACAGCTAGAAGAAGCCATGGTGTGGTCCATTTTAATTCTTCAACTTAGCCTTTTGTTATCGCGCATCACTAGCAAGTCAACAATGTATTAAACGTGTTCTTATCATTATCAAGCATATCCAGCTATGGCTAGAAGCAATTCCTTATTAACTTGGTTCATCTCATTAGATCACTTGAAGCCTGCCACGACACCTAATGGCATGTACGATCTTGATTATTGTTAAAAATGATTACGGACACGTTTTCTCATTAATTCGATATATATTCCTTTATTTTTATTAGAATTGCACGAGTTACTATCATAGGGGTTGATTCCTAAGATCCGAAGCCTATCCACATGCCAAAATTGGTTCGGCAAACTCCCAAATTAGTTTTGGCAGTTTGGATTACTAATCGAAAAACCCTTACACAAACCCGATAAATGAATAGTGTAAATGGCCTAACGATATCGATTGCTTCAAAACCTAACACATGAGATGGTACATGAGAGAACTGTTCAGCCAAGGAGTATTATTTAGTTGATGTTCGCCGATAAGTTTCGATTTGCTTTTGAGGGGAGAAAAGATAACCGACCCTCTAGCTATCTGATTATTTGCTCATGTTATCATTTCATGGGTTTGGCTTAATATAGCAAAACCAATCCAATTCAAATGGATTTTTTTTTTTTTGGATGTCATAAAAGACAGCTCAGCATAACTGACACAGTTTGTCGCCCACTTGTAGCGTGTTTTTTTTGCTTTAATTAGTGAGGGAGATAAACAGGTTTTTAAGAGGATTGATATTTTGATACCTAAAAAATGGATTATAATAGATGTTAAGAATAAATGGAGATTACCATTATATCCAATAATTATAAAGTGAATGTCTATGTATAGCAATTTTAAATATAAATTACCCATTTTATGTTCATTACCCATTTTTTAAAGTTGTCTCAATAGCAGTTTTAATTATAAATTGCTATTTAAAATGCAAAATAAACGAACTCGAACACACATTTAATTAATGAACAATTCATTAAATAAACAGCAAATGACCACATTACTAGAATGAAATATTCAAAACATATTCAAAGTATAGCCTGATATTTATGTTCGTGTCAACAAATGAACATTTGGTGTTTTGCTGAATTTTTTTCTTTAGGAGCTAATAAGCAGTTCTTAATTATTGTAGAAAGAGTTAATGAACAATTCATTAAATAAACAACAAATGACCACACATTACTAGACTGAAATCGTCAAAACATATTCAAAGCATGGCCTGATATTTATGTTCGCGTCAACAAATGAATGTTGTTTTGCTCAATTTTTTCCTATAAAAGTTTTGCGCTTCTTAATTATTGTAAAAAAATTATTCTCTCTATTCCAAAATAATAGTCACTATAAGAAATGGAAGAAACTGATACATTAAAAAGTTAGTGTATCTGGCTACATTACAGTTATGACATTATTTTGAAACGGACGAACTATGTTTTAATCTCAACTATTCATATAATATTCAATGGTAAAATTTTATTCCTTCCATTTTTATGATAAATCACCTTTATGATGTGCTCTGGTATTCTAATCCAACTAGTTTTAAATTAATTTATTGTCTCAATTTTTTCAATTTTAATTAATTGATTTGGTTTTTAACGCTCCTAAGTCAACTTGTTTTAGTGTAAAACTTAAATTAAAAATAGCATAAAACCATTCACTTTGGATTAAAATAAACATGGTTTAAGAAGGGGAAAAAAAAAGCGCTTGGTTAGTTTTTATGTTTTGGGCGGCTCCATTATTTTGAGTCTTGGTTGTTGGTTTTGGTTGTAGTTGTGTTTTGAAGTTCATTTTAAACCCTGCTTTTGAGTCTCATTTTCTCTGTTAGTTGTATTGTTTAATATATTATTTGGTGTTCTGTTCAACTTTATTTTTTGAAGAGCTGAGCACATATATTTCAATTATCGAAAAAAATGTTTTAATCTTAACTATTTATGTAAGTTTCAATTATTAAAATTTATTCCTGTTACTTTCATGATAAATCACTTTTCTGATTTGTTCTTGTATTCTTATCAAGTTTAATAAGTATACATACGTAACTTGTATGCAGTATAATTAATTTTTTGACACCATATAGTGAAACTATCCAGTATATCTAATTGAATAGTTGACTAATCCAGATTCAATTACTATAGAGATCCATTGTGAGGTCCTCATCTCCTTAGACCAATTGGCAGTTGGTTCATGATTTTAATTTTATTTTAATTTTATTTTTTTTGAAAAAAAGTTGCTTGGGTCATGAACATAGATTCAACAAGCCTAGCTCACTGGAATTGCGCCCTTACTTCGGTTAGGAGAAAGAGACCAATATCGCCACAATGTAAGGCCATTCTCAAGGCAGTACATGAAAAAAACTGCACATGTTTCCACTAATAGTTGTCAATTTAAATTTTTCAACCAAATAATTGCTTCATGTCGTGATTGCTTGCTTGTTTTCATACTTCCACTGGATTGATCTAGCAAGCTAAAAGCACAAGCACCCTCTTCCCATGCACTACCAGCATCCCTAAAACTTTGTTTCTTTCTCCCTCTATCTTTAGATTTGTTTATAAGGTGTATATTTTTCTTATGTTCTAATAATAATTCATTTGTTTTCTTCACATTTACTTTTATATCTTCACCATGCTCGTATTGACTCAAATGGTTCAACTTTATATCATAAAATCAACAACAGTGAATCAAACTCTGACGTAACCTGCTTCCATAGCTTAGTCTAAGGGATAGAAATGTTCTGTCATAAAATAATGTCTCATTCTCTATCCCTCATTTATTTATTGGCATGTAAAAAGATAAGAATCAAAACAGATTTAAAAATTTATAAGTTACCAAATATATAATACTTATATATCACTTGTCAATAAATGATTGGGGGACAGAAAAAGAGATATCATTTAAGGATAGAAGATTTTCATCCTAATTTAGGTGATCACTATAGTATTCAAATGCTAATATTTGCAATACATGAGACAAGTGAATTAAACTTAAGGAGTGTAGACCCAAAAAACATAGCTTATGGAAGTTAGGTTAGGTGAGTAGTTCTGCTAGTTATTGGTCACTTGTTGATTATGAAAATAATCATGCCTACTCTCAATATATATTTTTGAGCCATGAATGAAAGAATAGTTGAATCTCCTCCAAAGGAATTCTGTTCTTGAACCTGGTTTATTTCATTTTAGAAATATAATAAAAAGTTCCTAGAGATTTTAAGATTATAAAAGGGTACATCATGAAATTATACATCTATCATGAAAATACAGGATCATGATTGCAAATGCAAAATGCTTGTTACAATCTTTCATTGTGAGAAAGTTCTGACTAAAGATATAAGCACCACCCCACCCAGGACATGTACGCATGCTAGGTATTTTATACCAGAATTACGGCATTCCCTGAGTGACCAATTGTGGCATCTTTATTCTATTTAGGTAAGAGTAAAGCACCACCCTTGGTAGTGCCCTCTACTACACATTTTCTGGAGCACTCCATCAATGATTCTACAACATGGCACACTACAATTTGCTTTCTGTTTGGAAAGGTTTTGAATAAGCTGAATGGTTGGAAATTTTTTGGTATGCTAGCTAGCAGCAGCATAGATTGAGATTAGGCAACGTGTTGCTCGTCCACATATCCCAAATTCCCAAAGTAGATAGTAGGCAAATATTTTGCTTGACTTGACTTCATAGCAATTTAGAGGGTGTTTGGTTTCAGTTTTCAATTTTTATTCTCAGTTTTTCAATTTTTAGTATTTTCTTCACAAATCTTGAAAATTTAAAAATTGAAAACTAAAATCAAATACACTCTTAGACTCCAATAAAGTCCCTGTGTTGTAATTATCAAATCTGTTATTTTCCAAAATAATAGAACCATTAAGGGATAACAGTTAACTTGTTTACCTGTTTTTTAGAAAGGAAAAAAATGGAACTCTGCATATTCAGACAATTGATGAATTGGAAATTGCAATATTATACTGTTGCATTAAACTTGAAGTCACCTGAGTAGGTCTTAGTAAGCAAGGTATAAGATATTTCTGAGATGATGGTAGGTTAATTAGCAGATGATGGAATAAATAATGGCTTTGATTTTATATAGCCTAACTCTTTCATCCCGTGGGAAAGTTATTAAATTGGTTTTCCCGAGTGATTCATTAATCAAAAATTAAAACCACAGTCAAATCTTTGACCCAAATTAAAAAAACCATAGCCAAATTAAACAATTAGACTTCACTTTCTACTAGCGCTCCTACCATTTATCACCAAACAGAGTCATGCACAAACAGTTAGCACTTGCTGTTTCTGAAATAAATAAAATAACCAAGTCCGAGACATGAATAAAAAATCATAATCACATCAAACATTTAGAACTTCCACTTTTTACAAAGTGAGCAATCCTTCGTACACAAAATACATACATACATGTGAATGGAAGCTCTATCCTTCATACACAAAATACATACATACATGTGAACCGAGCCTCTAATATCATGCCATCAAACTATCGTGCCCAAAAGCTTAAGATAATGTGTAGAAACACATTAATGATCTAGCATGACCTACTTTTGGTTTCAACAATGAATATCAATCTCCCGTTTAGTGGTGGCTGCTAAATCTAAATCAACATCGACATCTCAGCAGCAAATGCTATGACTGCATATATATTGATAGGGTTCATCTCATGATCTTCTTCAGACTAATGATGTCTCCTGACCAAACTTTCAAGGTGGCCTTCTTTTTCAGTCTAAGCTACCAATATATGGAGTATATATTTGACACCAACTATTCCGGTTCAAACTGAGTTAGCTCACTATAGGTGTAAAACTGTGTCACCGATAGAATTTTCCATTCACATATCTCAAACTCAAGACTTTACTTAATAAGAACACGTGCAGGATTATTTGAATCAAGCATTGGCTGAAAAAGTTGGGTTTCTTCCTGCTAGTGAATTAAAACATTCATATACCTTTACTCATTATTTCATGACATGGTAATACAACCTCTATAATAAAATAGTCAAAGGTTAGATTCTTATTATCCTTGTTATAAAAAAAAATGTTCACACTCATGCCCAGAAAGAAGCATTTGTGTGAAAGCACGTATTAGACTATAAAACTAGAGAGATAGTTTCGTAACTATTGTAATTATGACGGATACACACGTTTGTTTGTTGTCAAGAATATGAATAGCAAGAAAGGAAAACATTTTGTTTCTGATAACTCCAACCGGATCTCATAATGCCAGAGTTGAAAAGAAGAATTTCCACTGCAATTTTGTGCAGTGAGGACGCACTGGCCTTCCCTCTTGCTTATTGCTAACAAACAATGGAAAAGCATCTACGTGCTGCCAACCCACTTGATGCTTTGGTGGTGGTAACTTGTGGCTATTACCATGGTAGTACAATCCTGAGGATAAATTCTTGTCAAGCATGCGTGCTTTGGTGATAGTGATTTGTGATAACCCCACCCTCCACCACATAGTATTGATGATATAGTACAACTGCAAAGTAACTAAATATCAAGTTCAGTGGAATTGGTGTGCATATTACCTAGAGGTTCACGAATAAATTAAGAAGCATGCATGTGTAAAATGTTTCCGGATGCTGATGCAGCTTGATGCATATCACTGCTGTTTTAAACTTGATTAATGTTGGAATATAGCAATTGAAATCTTGAATTCCATAAGAATACAGAGAAACATATATAGCACAAATTTTAATGATAGCAACTTCAGTGAGTTGTTCATTACACACATGCTTGCCTTGCATGCAGTAGGTTTAAATTTTCATATCATGAATAACAGGGATAACAAATATGAATTTCCCTGCAAAGGATTTACTGCTTAATTAGGTGAGATACACACGGCCATCCCCATTCTGCCGTTTTTCATATCAAGACATCAACATAGTGGATACGGTTGCTGCCTAGAAATAGAAATAGGTCTTGTATTCATATCGTTAGCTTTGCTTAATCAGCTTCATCTTTAATATTCAATGGACTTAATATCCTGGTTTATAGTGCTATAATAGATGCTGTCCCTTATACTTTACGTAAAATTTTAAGAAAATAATCTTTCATTTGTTGTTGTTATAGCTTTTAGTCTTGTGATAAATGTTTGATCTAACAAATGATATTAGAGCAATATTGCACCTTTGCCATTAACTTTAATATTTTGAGATAACGATAATTAAGCACTTGATCAAACATATAACATAGATATGGTTAACGGATTCACAGATCGAATGTTCATCAAAAACAGGGACAAAAAGAATAACTGAAATAATCAACATAACTGATATGGTATGAACACCATCAGTTAATTGACGATCATGATGGTTCTGGTTCAACCATTAATTGACGATCACGACCTGCCAATATGCTTACATTACCAAGTTTTATCTCAGTATGAGTGAAAAATACTTGCATGCTTCCGAAACTTATTTAATGTGTATTTCAAAAGCATATACGTTCACTCATCTTGAACTTTTTATATAACTTCTCAATATTATAAATGAAGATGAGTGGTGGTGAATGTTTCTAGAATACGCATTAAATATATTCTAAGAATATGCAAGAATTTCACCAGTATGAACGCCTAAAAGAAATAGCACATTCAGCACTAGTTGTGAGCATATTTCATATCAAATGCTTCAGCCTTCGTGCCCGTGTTTTCTTTTGCAACTTATCCTCATTATCATTACTAACGTACGAATTATCGTCCGACCAGAATGTATATTTTTCTTAGTGTCCGCTGAAGTGATTCATATTTGTGTTCTAAAGTCCTCCCCACAGCTCAGTAGGGGCTGACATATTCCTTATGCTCAAAATTCAAGAAGTGACAAATGACTAATTGTACATAAGGAAAATGGAACGCTATGAAAACCCACTAACACCAATTAGTAAACCACTAGGTTGGATGCAAAGGCTGATGAATAATAATATGGGTTTTGCTAACCATACAAAAGAGGTAAGTTTTTTTATGGGAAAGTGTGACTTTGAGTTTTCAAAGTGTAGGAACTACAAAAAAAAAAAAATTTAAATTTACTTTTATTATAATCCTTAACCAGTGACCTAAAGATTGGATAAAGTCTGATGATATTTGCAACATTAAAAATCTCATGCCAAAATATAGGTTTTTTTCCTTTTCTTTTACTCAATTTTTCCATTTGATCTCTTACCTTTTATTTTTCTCAATTTTTATTTATTATGTTTAAAATTATTTTCAGTTTGGTCCTAAATCACTATTCTATTGCAAAATTGGCTCAAAATGTTGAGGTGAAACAAACGGTGCTAATGTGTCATGATGTGAAATGTTTTAGCATTTTCTGTCAGTTATGTGATGGAACAATGATTTTGGATCAAACTGAAATAATTTGAAGTATAAAACACCAAATTGAGAAGGAAAAAAATAAGAGATCAAGTTGAAAACCATTAAGTAAAAAAGGAAAAAAAAATTTCCAAATCTTGTTCTTCCAATAAACAAGTGTTTTCATTTATCTTCTGTTCTCCTAGAGTGTTATGGTCCCTGCTTTCCCCAGAGTTTCTAATAATGGGAACTTAGTTTCATCATACACAATCCCAGTAATCCCTCTCGCACGTCTTTTTACATGCACTAGAATTCAAATTTCACTCAAGCAAATTTCAGATAGTGCTAGACACTACTACAAGTGTCTGCTCTAGCTTCTGAAATTTGTGGCAATTGCGCACTATATAATGATGTTTTGCGGCAATGTGCCCGACAAGAAGTATATGCTATCTCTCATGGGAGCAAAGACAAACGAAAATAAACCTTTTGATACGAAAATGACCCATGAATGATGTCATCGAGGTATAAATAATATCATAGGTAGCTAAGGTAGCTAAGGTAGCTAAGCTAGCTAGCATTAATTTTGTTCTCATCCCTGCGAAGAATATGTCCATCGGTCTGTCAGTGTCCACCAGATGGATTATCATAAGTAGGTGTTAATCTTCTGTTAGTTGCACATGTTCTGCCCAGTGGACATAGCACCGAACTGACAGGATTAGAAATAGCACTTCTTCCGGAATATGTTTTTTTTATTTTTGGAGTGCGAACATTTTTAAGGATGTTTTGTTATGTCAATTAAAGGGCTTCTTTTGCTTCCAAAAGTATTTTTTTTGACAAAGTAAGAAACATCTTATTTTTTACAAAAATGCATTAGAAAAATACATTTTTCATTGGCATTCTTATAAAAGTATTACCCAAATGGGTTATGTTATTTATATTTATTATGTGTTAGATACCATCTCAAATCATTTCTTATTTATTATTAAACGAGATATAGATCCTATTTGCATAGGATCCACTTAGATAAAGTATGAGTCGATATGATATAATATTCAGAATGAGTATAAATAATATTTTTCTATCTAAACAAACATTTAAGTACTATTATCATTGTTCTCTAATAAGTATATATTTTTACTTATGTACATATATTAAGGAAATAATTAAATGAATTTAAAATTAGATAAGTTTAAGTATATTTTACAATATTATTCTTATCACCTAATTTAACACTCTCTTTCATATTTAATCTATCTACTAACTATTTGTCTCTCTCATAAGGATATTAAGAGAATAAATAATTAATGTTATCTAAAATTTTTAAAAAGATATATAATAGCAGAAAATTAAATTTTTATAGGTGAATACTTATTAGAAAATAGAGCTAATACTATACTTACCATAAATTGATGTGACATGTACTCGTGTGTGGTGTAGTATTGGCTCAAATCAGGTTACAAATTTATTTCATATCAGTTTTTTAATGTACAAATGTAATAATGACAATAAATTTTATGAACATACGTGCTAGGCTTTTTGTACCAAAAAACAAAAGTTTAACTACATATCTCCATCACTTTTAATATTATTTATCAATATATATTATTTTTTATTTAATAGCAATTCGTTTGACTATGTGTGGTGGTAGTCCAATGTATTAGTGCTACAACTAGATGTCAACAATTACCGACGTCAGTCATAAATCGACTGATTACACTAGCCGTTTTATGCCTTTTACAACACTCAATAGCCAACCATTTTATACTTAAACGGCTTATAGCTAAGCTTATTAGATCCATGAGTTGATTTATAAAACCATAGTTGAGAGGCAAGTTCAAATGTGTGAGAAATTTTTTTTTTCTTTGCTAAGTAAGTATTTGGGAAAAAAAATGACAAGAGATATTTTATATTTGTTCATTATAACTATGAGATAATTTAAAACTCACAAAATAGAGTTCAGTTTTACTGTTAAAATTCATCGCTTGTTATTGTTCGTTCATCTAAAACTCTTTCTGAGCTTCATGCCAAAATTTTTCACAAATTACATGAAAGAAATAAGCAGATAATTCAAATATTGTATCAGCTACCTATTTATGTTGATTGCTCAAGGTGCAGTACGGTGTGGAAGTTACAGGATTGAAAGTGACGATGATTTAAGAATGATGCTTGATTGTCCTAGTTAGTTTTCTAACCTTCGTGTTATAGAGGTATTCGTAACTCTAGGAGAGTTGAAGATGAGTTCTGATAGAATCACTCACATTCAAGCTTTTGATAGATTGTAGTTAGCTCAACCTTCCCGGATAATTTTGATGCAAGTCCAGTGATCAATAAACACCTTGAAGAAGTAAATGAGGAAAATGTGATGAGTGGCTTGACCTTAAGAGAAATGGCGGCCAAGGTTGGTAGAGAGTTTTCACTTGATGGTCCAATTACAAGATATGAGCCTTATAATAAGTTGGGTTTTGAAGAGGATCCAAGAGACAGTAAAATTTTGTTTAGTGTTATTTGTGAATTATTTATGCTTTTTTTGTAACTTATGTGGTTAACTTAACTTTTTAATATTGTCTAAAGTCATATTTATGAATTGTTTTATTATTTTTTAATAAAGTATGTGACTATCCGCTTCCATTGTTAAATGTGAATTAATTTGTTATATCTTTTAATTTTTTGTAGTTAAGTTATTATTTAATATAGTTTAAATCCTTATTTATGAAGTAGTGCAATATTTTTTTTTTATTTCAATGGGTGATGAAATAATTTAAATTCTTGACCATGCATTATTGTTATTAATTTTTATTATTAAGTACGTGGTTAGTTTATTATTCAGTACAATTGATTTATTATTTATGTTGAATATTATGATATTTTGATTTTAATTGAAATTCTTTAGTGCCGCGCGGTGATGATGACAGGATAGCACCTCCTACCCAAAGCCAACCTTTTAACACAATCTCTTGTGCGATCTGAAAGTTAGCAAATAGGCCATTATTCAAGCTTGAATATGGAAGCAATATAGGTGACAATGGATGCTGGGTTCAGCGGCATTATTGTAGGGATATCATGCAATTATTTGGAGAGCACCCTTCACAAAAGGGCAGCAATTCCCAAATAAAATATCTGTGCTACTTGTAGTTAAAAGTTATATCATCTGAAGATGGGTTGAGTACAAGGTCCACGAGTTAGAGTAAACAAAATATCAAGGGAAATACAAGCATTATGGGAGTGGGTGTAATTAGAGCATCCGTGTGACATATCAACGGAAGAAGGGAATCTGGGAGGTTCAAAAGTATAATGGAGAACATCCTTGCTTGGCTAGAGGAGTTTTACAATGCAACCCCCACTTGGATGCTGATGTCACCACTTCTTGCATATTTTCTATTGTTGAAGCTAACCTATTAGAGTATTGCAAGGCTCAGTGCATAAAAAATATGGATTTGTTTCATCTAAGAGAAAGCATGGCTCGCAAAACAAAAAATCATTACTCGGATTTATGGAAATTGAAAAAAGTCTTACAACGAGCTTTTGAATTGGTTGCTTGGTTTGTAGTCATTTATACTTGGTACTTTTATATTATTTTTTTCAAACACACACACACACATATACATATATACATACATACATACATACATATATATATATATATATATATATATATATATATATTGTCATTCAACTCCATTGAATAATTTTTTATTCCATTATCATTTATGTCAGGTACAATCTTTGAATTGTCAACTTTGCATTGTTATGAGAGAGATTTGGTTAACTGTTTTTGTATGATTTTCCATCGTTTGTTTTGGACGTTTCCTCCATGTGCAGAGACTTTTAAGCATTGCAATCGTTTTGTTTTAGTTGGAAGGATGCATTTGTAGGGAAAGTATGAGGGCACACTGCTCATGGCAATTACACAAGGTGGTAATTCAAATATTTTGCTTATTGCATTTGCTGTGGCTGAAGGGGAGACAGGGAGGCTTGATCATTTTTACTAACTAATCTTTGGCACCACATGACACTACAATAGGGAATTATGATGATGTCTAATCAGCATGCTGCTATTAAAGCTACTTTAGATAGGCGAAAGGTAGTGGGTGGCATCCTCCATAGGCCCACCATGCTTATTGTATTCATCATATTGCTTCAAACTTTGCACTCAAATTCAAGGACCAAGCAGCATATTCGAAGACACAGGCAGAGTTTGATTATTATTATGGGTTAGTAGAGAGCTTGCACCCAGAATTTAATGCACGGGTAGAAAGAATTCCCCTAGAAGAAGGGGACACAATGCCAAAATGGGATCGTAGGTATGGCTATATGACAACTAATCTGTCGAAGTGTATTAATGTTGTTTTCAAGGGAGTCTGAAATCTTCCAATAACTGCCTTAGTTAAGCCCACTTACTACTGTTTTGTTGCCCTATTTGTCAAAAACGACAATGGTCAAGGCCTAGATAGCAATACATTATCATAATCATGAAAGGGAATGTGTGCGGCAGGCCAAAACCCAACCTATATTAGATATGATTCAATACACAGATCCAATTGAACACGTGTAAAATTAGATCAACCACGCATATTACACTGGGCTATGCAAAAAATAAATATTTTAAATTATTTTTTCATAAACTATAGTATAAACTAAACTAAATTTTTGTAAATCTTATTTTTTTGAGAAAATAAGTTATAATAAAATCTCTAAACTAAAGCAAAATTATTTAAAAAGTAATAAACCTAACTTTAAACTACACTACACTACACTACACTAAACTGATAAACTATTATTAAAATTGTATAATATTAATAAAGTTAACTAAACTAAGCTAAAACTACATTATTAAATTCTTATCAACCTTAATTATTCAAACCCATAAAAAAACCACCTTAATTATTCAAAAACAAAATATATTAAAATCTCAAAAGTAAACAAAATTAATTAAGCAGCATTGAACCTAAACTAAACTAAACTTACATGATGGAAAATAAACATGAATCAATATAAATAAATAAACCAAACAACACCAAGTTCTTAGCAATCTCAAACATTTAAATAAAATTTGTATATTAAAATCTATAAACTAAACAAAATTAATTAAAAAGTAGAGAATAAAAACTAAACTTACACACTAAATTTAACATGTATAATATAAACTAAATCAAATTTATTGCCTGGTCTAAGTTAAATCTCTATACTACACTAATTAAACTATACAAACTCAAAAAAATTTCATGAAACTATTTCAACTAAATAGTTCTACAACTATATAAACTAAAAAAAATGTACTACACTATTTCAAATAAATAAAATTTAATATCTAACGTAAAAAATTACCTGCACATTTAGATTTTCTGAGATGTACCAACACTGATCTTAACAAAATAGATTGTTTTTCGCTATGTCTTTTTTATTACTTTTCTCCCACTACTCTCTAACTCTCTGAGTAAAAAACAAAAAATGGAGGTGTGGTCCACCACTTCTCAATCTGCATCGGTCTTATAGTGTCTGGAAACTTAATACCAACGGCACCTGAACTTAGCACATTTTGCATGTAAAACGGCTAACTGTTCGCAATTTCATGTGCAACCACTAAGTTGGTTGACACACAGCCATTTCACCTGTTCTGGCTCTGCAATCATCAGTTTGACTACAGTATATGCGGCCCATAGCTAGCCGTTTTATGTTCCTGACGCACTTCAATTGATGCACTTGTCAGCCAGTAATTCGTTTGGTAGCCAAATGTATTAATGCCATTCTTTCGTTTGACTATCAACCTTATTCATATTAACTTAAAAAGATGGTGTATATTAGTAAATAATATTAAAAGTGATGGAGATGTGTAATTAATCTTTTCCTTGTTTGGTAAAAAAACCTATGTGCGATATTCGATCACTCAGTGGAAATGCGCTACACAGCCTCTTCCATACATTTCTCAAAAGAAATGGATTTTGGCATGGAAACGTACGCTCACTTTACCATGGTGGTAATTGGTAAATTGCAATCTGAATGCGATTTGTGTTGCATTGCTTTCATCATGCCATTTCTACTACAAATCTCAAACGCACCAAAATATGCCTAGGTGTTCACATCCACAGCTTGAAATTAACTTGTTATTAACTCATTCTCTTTTATTCTTAATTACCGATTACTGATACTGTGGCCTCCCGTATTTACGCATACTAATCTTTTTCTTTTTTGGTTTTTTTTCCCCTCCAACCCATAGTTTAGAGATTTTGAAATAGAAAACCAAGGGCCTGTTTGCTTTGCCAGTTTTCACTTTTCAGTTTTCAGTTTTCAGTTTTCTGTTTTATGAAGGAAAAACTGAAAAAATTGAAAACTGAAAATTTTAGGGTCTGTTTGCTTTGCATTTTCCAGTTTTCAGTTTTCCAGATTTGTAAAGGAAAATCGAAATCGAAAATCGAAATCGAAACTGAAAACTGAAAACAGGCAAAGCAAACAGGCCCTTAGGGTCCGTTTGCTTTGTGAAAATTTTTTTCAGTTTTCATTTCCAGTTTTCATTTTCTGAAAACAGTTTTCATTTTCAATTTTTCAGTTTTAGAAAACCTGTTTGTTTTGATTCTTTGTTTTCAATTTCCAAAAAATGAAAACTTTGAAAACCCGTTTGTTTTGTTTGTTTTCAATAAGTTAAGAACTTTTGAAAATAATTTTATATGAATTTCAAATTAAATTTTAATTAGAATAATTTTATTTTTAATAGATTATCATTTGATTCTTACAAAAATTTTAACATTAGTGATGTTAGAATATTTTTAATTTTAACATCAATTTAGTACTATTAAATTTGTATCCAAATAAATTTAGTCATAATTCTTTTAATTTTGACTTCAACTCAATTCTACATTTTTTATTTTGACATTAATTGTGTTATTTTAAATTTTACTTCATCAAAATAACTAAATTGATGCAAAAATAAAAATCTTCTAGATTGATGTCAGATTGAAAAATTTGTGGCCAAAAAAATCATTTACTCAAAAACTATTAGGCTAATAATACAATCAACATAACATAAATAAATCTAATAACAAGTGTTATATGTTAAATACAACTTAATAAAAATAGATTCAAATACAAGTGTTATATGTTAAATAGAGTAATTTTTTCATCTGAAACTCTTTGTAATACCACAAAAAGAAGTACAATCATCAATCATATAATGCCTCTCATTGCCTTCGATAACTTTCCCACATTTGATCTGCAATAGTTTCTCGAACTTGTGCCATTTGATTTGCTTGAGCAGAATCGATATTAATGCCTTGTTGGTCAACCCCTAAGCCATGTTCATCTCTAGTTGAGTCTTCAGATAGTAATGGATAAAAAGCCTGTCTGTTCTATGTTATAGTCTAATAAAATTATGTATAGCACAACAAGCAGTTGGAATTAGCCTTTGTCTTCTAACAGGATAATTTGGCATCAACCTTAAAATTGGAAACCTTGCCTTCAATACTCCAAAACATCTCTCAATGACATTTCTTAGTGAAGAGTGTCTATGATTGAACAATTCTTTTTTTCCTCGTGCCCGTCCCCCTTCACGAAAATCACGCAAATGATATCTTTCTTTTCGGTATGGAGCAAGATAACCAGACACATTAGGAAATCCAGAGTCAACAAGATAAAATTGATCTGTAAATTAATTGAAGCACTAATACTAAGTTAGTCATTAGTGATATATATAATGTAAATTGCTATGGGAAGAAAGCATACCTCCATGGGGCTTTGGAAAGTTATTCTCAGGAGTTAAAGCATCTAAAAACACCCTTGAATCATTTGCTGTCCCTTCCCAGCCAGAATAAATAAATGTAAACATCATGTCAAAATCACATACTGCCAATACATTTTGTGTTATCAAAACTTTTCTTCCACGAAAGGCATTTTGTTTGGATGCAGGAGCCCAAGCTGATACATGCGTGCCATCAATGGCACCAATGCAATTCTACATTTTAAATATGAATAATAATTTAGTACAAACTAATATCAACAGATTGTATGTTAGAGAAACATGTAAAAAATGTACCTGAAAATAAGGAAAGAACCTTTGATTGCCCATGATATATGGATGAGTAGTCGTTTGACTTCTTGGCCGAATAATTCTACTGCCTAACTTGCAAACTGCTTTTAAAACTATTTTAAACCACTTGCTAACAGTTTGTAGGGAATGTTGAAAGCGCTCAGCAACAACTCGATGTCGTGTACTATGACACAATATTATTAAGAACATTGCAACTCCTTCCTCCACACTTACCTTTTTACCATCCCTCAAATTTCCAACTTCCCTTAAAGTGTCACAAAAATTCATAAATACATGTTTCTCCATTCTAAAACTCTCATAGCATCTAGCTTCATGCCCAATCAAGAACTCAAGAGTATACATCTTCCCTGTCAACATAGAAGTCCTACATGGTATTTTACTAATAAAATTTTGCTCATATTCCCTGATAAGTGAAACTATAATCAAATCTCCCAAATCATCATCCAAGTCACTTGAATCTGTGCCACTATCACTACTTGAACTATTTGTGGATTCATATAATGACATATTGGCCTATTCATAATATCAACAAAATCAATTAATTTCAATACCAAATAAACATTCAAGGCTATCAAATAAAGACATTGGCCTGCACCAAATATCAACATAATCAATTAGGTATAATAATAGAAAATATTGAAATGCATCCAATACCAAGTAGTTAAACAAAGTCAATACATGACATAACCCACACTAACAACCCAATACTGAAAAGTTAAACAAGTCCTACAAACATTAAAAATGAAGCACAAACATTAACAATCCAATACTAAAAAGTTAAACAAGTCACTAAAAACATTTAAAATAAAGCACAAAGTCTATAATCAACTAGTACTACTCAAGTGATGCTAGCCAATCCTTCCTTCTAAATGAAGGCATCTTAATAAACATGCGTCTCCAATCACTGTCTTTAAACTTCACCAATGCATTGTTGTAGATTTTGCTTGAAATATCCTCCATGGAGTCTAGCAATTCCATGCATGCATCTATAGAATAAGGATAAGATATTGGGCTTGTAGCTTGGCTAGCTTGTGCTTTATATCGCTCAGCCTTAGCTTTTAGTGCTTCAGTTCTTGCTTTAGAAGATTCTGTCCTTGCACTCATTGATTCACTCCATTGGCTCAAAGCTTCTTCAAGTCTTTCTATTTTTGAATTCTTTGCCTCTTTGCGTCGACGTTCACTTGAAGATCCCATATGTTTCCTTTTATCGCCAATTTCTTCTAAGTCATCATCACCAACATCAACGGGGCCAGAAACATGCACACCTTTTGAAAGAAAGTCATCTTCCATTTGTCTCTCCTCATCAGAGGTTGGTGGCTCTTGAGTGGAAGCATGACTTAATTTGCCAGTTGCCGTACTAGAATTAAATATTTCACCTAGCATCTCGTAGTCAAACTCAATTCCATTCTTCTTAAAGTGTTTATAGTACTTTCCTTTCTACAAAATATAAATGAAATTTAATATTAGGTAATTGGATAAGTTACAATATCATTACATTGAAAATGATTGTATTTTAATTAATAAAGTTGAACATACCGAAATCAAGTCATCCCATACTTCTTGAGGGGCATTTACTTTATTGGATGTAGAGTCCCAAGTAACTCCTGTGCGGGATAGCAAAGTTGAAAATTCACGGTGTAGAGTGCGTAGTCGGGCATACTTTCCTTTCAATCTGTTTACACCATAACTCACTCCAATTATGGTAGCCAACTCATTGTTTATATCTTCCCAAACTGCTCCTTTAAATGATGAACTTTGTTGTTGATTCTTCTTCACTCTTTCATAAAGCACATCAATGAAAGCCTTTGTGTTCGAGATAGACCATTCCATACTATCTCCAAGTTCAGATTTTCCTCCCATCTTATGCTAATAACTTTACATCAATCAACCATAATTCATTATGAAAAATTACAAGTATACAATAACTACTTCTACAGCATAAAAATCCATGCATAGGAAAAGTTGAGCTAAATCTTACAAGTGTGAAAACTCAATTAGCACCTAAATCAGACCCAAGTAGCACAAGATAGCATAAATCAAATCCACCAATTGCAAGATAGCATAAATCCCAATCAGTAGGCATAAACATATCAATGCCATATTCAATACAGAATCAAATCATTCAATATTTACCCTTGAATAGTTGAAGAAGCATACCTGAATTTTTTTTATCTATAATATCAATTGTAGTTTAACCTGGTTTATCTGAAAAGCAGAAGAAAGAAAATTGAATTACATGAGCATGCACTTGAAGCAAATTTGGAAATGATGCAAAGAATAAACACAATCAGGAAACAATAAAAGCAAATCAGAAAATTACTCCTACATAACCCATGAAGAAATTTCACACCAATATAACAAGATTTCTACTCCAAATCATGGACTGATGCAATCCTAATCAGTGACCAACACCTATAATTGTAAGATTTATGCTATACCCATAACTGATCTTATGTTTCACTGAAAAAAAAATTTCATTTTCATGTATAGAACCCCAAACCCCTTGAACCCAAAATCCATGGAATCCAGTGGCTGACTCCCTTCCTGTTAATGGTCACAGCCCCTTTCCTTGCAGCGGCGGTCAGCCTCCCTTCCCGGCAGCAGTTGTCGCGGCCCTCTTCCTTGCGGCGGTCTCGGGCTTCCTTCCTCGCGGTGGTCGTGGACAGCCTTCCCTGCAGTAGGCTCGGGCTCCCTTCTGGCGGCGGTCTCGGGCTCCCTTTTGGCATCGGCGGTCGCGGATCCCTTCATTGCTGAGGTCAGGCGTCCCTTCCTCTGGCGGTCGCGGTGGCATTCCAGGCAGGCGGCTCCCTTCCTCGCGGCTCCTTGCCTCGGGCAGTGAGATCTCCGAAGACAAGGAAGAGGAAGATCGGCCCAGCATGATGAAGAAGAAGAAGAAGATCAAAGAGGTGACATAGTGGATGAAGGAAAGAGCTTACCAGGTGGAAGAGCTGAGAACAAGAGCACAAAGCCAGGAGGATTTGAACGCAAATGGCTGTTGGAGGCGCCTCAGTCATGAACAAGAGCACAAGGAAGTGTGCTTGTGGGGTTTGCTGATACAAAGTTCATTATTTTTACGGTAATGCCACCGCGTTTTCACATTTTCTTTTCTCATTCTCAAGTTTTCCAACGAAAAGAGTGAAAACAAGTTTTTTTCGTTTTCAGTTTTTTCGCCATTTTGGAAAAAAATTTCCAGAAACATTTTCGGAAATAACAAGACAAACGTGTTTTCATCCTAATTTTCATTTTTCAGTGAAAATGAAAACTGAAAAGAGGGCAAGCAAACACCACCTTAGTTTTCAGTTTTTTCAGTTTTTCCTTTACAAATCTGGAAAACTGAAAACTGTAAAATGCAAAACAAACAGGCCCCAAGCATGCTAATAGTCTCTCACAGGAAAGAAAAGTTCTTTCATGGTGATTTAAAAGTTCTTTCATGGTGATTTATTAATTCTACATGGCTAGAAAAACATATACAGAATCTTGGATAGAAATCATGGTAATTGTTGAACGAAATGAAATGTCATAACACTTATTTTTTAAAAATGTAACAATCGTGTCATATTATTCTGTTAACAAAAGAGTAAAGGTTCATTTTGGTAATTGAAATTATAGGCATGCTTCACTTTAGTCTCTAAAATTAAGAAAGTATTAATTTAGTCTATGAAACAGCAAAAAGTTATTTAAATTATTCTATATAACAGTATTTACAGGAACTAATTTGAATTACTTTTTATAATTTCAAGAACTGAATTAACACTTTGTTAATTTCAAAAACTAAAGCGAATCACACATATAATTTTTGGGATCAAAATATAAATCTTTACTCATCAACAAAATTATGACTTAGTTTTTCATTGTCTAGCATTTTTCTTTATAAGATACATTATATTATATATCAATAGCTCGACTCTACATTTTTAGACAATAGTAATTTTCTAGTTTGTAGAGCTTGATTCATCATAGCATTTATAATAATAATCTACTCTAATTTAACCATGAGACCTATCATAATTGGTAATTTGGCCAGAGGTTTAGCCCCTTTTATTGTAAAAAAATTAGTCACTGCTGTTAGTAGTCGATATCCTGGGCAATAAAAAACAATAATCTTCCTTGATGCATTGATTGTCATAATATAGGGGAAAATTTTATAGAAAAAGGGGTTGAACTCAATATTTTTATTGAAAAACAGAATATGAATTTCCGTAAAATAAGAATTTCCGTAAATTTTTAATTTTTTAGACATATTTAAAAAATTTACAAGAAGAATTATATCGTTTTCGGCCAACTGCAACAGTCATACTTTAGAATTGGACAATATACACCCTTTTTTTTTTTGGTCGCGGTGGGGGAAGGAGGGGGATGGGTTTTGGTGGCATCGAGCCTTGCTGCACTTCCAAGAGGCACTGCCTTATCACCATTTGTGCTAGCCTCGAAGTGCCCTTTTTTTTATTTATTTGCCAAAGCACGATATTCATCTGTAAGATGAGGAGAGATCCAAATTCACTAAGGGCCTAAACCCATTAAAAGAAACCAGAAACTATAGATTAAAGGGCCCAAGACTACTAAAATGACCTAGCCTGGCCAATACAGAGGCGCAACCCAATAGAGGCAAGACCTCTCACTCCTCATACTGATGACGGAATACCATTAGTCTGCTACGTTTCTGACAGTAATAATAAAAAGACAAACAACTATGTCGAAATGCAGATCCCATTATGCATCACGTACATTATTCATGGCAGTAAGACATTAACCCTTAGCCGAGAAGAGAAGAGTGAAGACTCTACTCGACCCAATAGAGGAAAAAGTAAAGACCGTACATATTGGCACAACAATATTGCAAAATTTATTACGAACAAGGAGTAACACAGCCTGAAAAAGTTTTATCCATCATTGTGCTGGCTTCTCCATCAAGTGTGAAAAGCTGGCCTGCCCTTCTACAGTTTTACTAATTCCAACCAAACTGGAAACTCTAGCACGGAACATTGGGCATTGCCATCATCCTAGGCCAGTAAAAACCAATTGCTCCATCGCAAATATTGTGGTACTGTGTGTATGTATTTTATATAATCATAGTTATCGAATCCGGATCCGAATGGCGCATCAAAACCTCAGGGTATCTTTGGTTTTATTTTCTAATTTTCAATTTTTTAATTTTTCAGATTTTATAAAAGAAATAATGATAATTTTAAAAATTATAAAATTTAATTTTCAGTTTTTATTTTTTCTATTTTCTTTACAAAATCTAGTTTTTAATTTTCATTTTTAGTATTTCCTTCACAAAATCCTAAAAACTGAAACCAAACGGGCTCTTATTTTTTGATTCGTGAATCATAATATATATAAATATAGTTTTCATATAAATAAACATAAAAACTAACTACATATTAGTATTTTAAAGTCAAATAACTCCTCTTAAAACAATAAATTGGTCCATAATTCCATATATACTTCAAGAAACAACATTAAAACAGTATACAAATTAAAAAATTAGAATATCTGAAAGTGAAAAAAAAGGGAAAAACAGAGCATGTTGCAATGAGATACAAACAAAAGGCAATAACTTCTGAAAACAAATTTAAAAAATAGGAGATACAAACACAAGTAAATGGGTTTCAACACAATAAAATTATATAATATAATCATGGAATCGAAAAGAAAAACACAAAATGATGAGATAATACCAAAAGAGAACATGCTTTGCTCTTGTGATGGAAAAATAGGGATAGAAGAGATGCACAAACAAGATAACACCTAAAAAGAAGAGAAGTGCGAGCCACAATGATGGAGAATAGTGCAATGCTGTTTAAGTGGAGATCAAGAAGAGTGGGGTCATATCTTTCTTAGGTGTTTCAATTTTTTGAGATGGAGGGTGTGAGAAGATGAAAAGAGCAAAGATTTTCAATGTGAAAAAACCAATCGAACTTGAATAGACCATCGGGTATGGACCTTCCCTCTCTTATTTTTGGAAAAAAAAAGTTAAAAAGGGCCAAAATTTGGGATTTTTCGTACCGAGCGGCACATGACCCGACCTGACTATGCTTGCGACTTGGCTGTTCATGAATCACAGCGATGAGGTCCAAATCGTGATTTTGACGATACAACAATGATTCAATGATTCGTGCATCGGTACATGATCAATTTCGATGCTAGGGTTCGAAATCATATTGCATCGCATGAATCGTATTGCGATACATTCAATTCCTTTACTCTTGTTTTTGGTTAGGTTGGGAGGGGGGGACTGGAGTCTCTGACTCCATGGATCGAACTCGTGATCCTTTTCACTGTCCCAGGTGCACTTCCTAGAGGCAGCATGCCTTTGCCAGTTGTGCTGGCCTCCAAGTGCACATCCCTTACTTTTTAACATTTTCTTTATTGGCCATGATCATGGTTGGGTTTGGCTACCTATACTGCTCGCTCCTTTTGTCGAACGGGCAAATATGGCTCGGAGCCCCGGACCAAAAAAAAAGAAACTGGATCCAAGCCCATACCAGCCTCCGACAACATTTTTTCAAGATATTGCTGCCGGAAGCTTGAGTGGTCCCGCATACTTAGCATATATATTTTTAATATAAAAGAACAGTTGACTATGTATTCCTTATTATAAAAATTTAAAATAAATAGCTTTGCCTATTATAATGGAAACCAATTGTATTAACTCACGGGCGATGTATGCATAATGTGAACACTGTCGAGTTACGTAATACGGCGGGTTGTGTGTTGGGGCCCGACATAAGACCAGGGTCTCAGAACCCATAAGAAAAAAAAAAAGAGCATACACATTAACTAGATATTAAATAATAAATATCCCTCTTTTTCCTCTAGAAGAAAAAGAAAATCTGTCCACACCAGACTGGAAGATCTTACTTATCAAATAATCAACAGTTTTTATAACCAAACTTTATTTTAATAAAGTGGTTTTAGCCTAAGATTTTGCTAACCAATATACTTAAAGTACTAGTTAAGGATATTAAAAAAAATAAAATTTAAAAATTATTGGTTGATCATACACTTTAAAATCTAAAAAATGCATGTTTCTAGTTAATATAAAATTTTTCATTTTTTATTCCCTAGTATACCATTTAACCTAAGCTAAAACAGCAAAAGGACCACAGTCCTGCGGAGAATCTTATATAAAAGGACACTCACGCTCCACTCCCTTGCTACTCCTTGCCTTTGTGGTTCCTCCTCAAAAACTGAGCACACTACACAACACTACACACGTATCAGATAAGCAAAGAGAGAGCCGGAGAGAGAGAGAGTGAGAGAGAGGGTGTGAGAGAGAGGGAATATTTTGGGCGTGCAGATGGCTCGGAGCTCCACAGGAATGAAATGGGTCTCCATGTTCATGCTCCTACTCCTACCCCAGTTGGCCCTCACAACTATGGCAGAAGATGGTAATGTTCCTCTCCTTCAATCTCTAATCTTTTCTACCTCTCTGCTTTCCCTGCTTTGCAACAAGTGTGTACATGGAATATTGGCTACTGTTTTCAAGTTTTCCTTTTTTTTTTTTATGCTGAGATCTGATATGAAGTTGATGATTTTTCCCTTTGTTACATGCGTATATATGCTTCAATATGTGTACTATGGTACGAAGATATATGCTGTGCTAGTGATTGGTAGGTAGCACTATAATGTCTGTGAGAATGAATTGGTAATGGGGTTTCTGGGTGTGGGTGGGGCTAATTCTGGATTTCAGTTTTACCATTAGACCCTCTTGCTATTTTTAAGTTCTGGGGGTTGCAGTGATTTTGAGAACATTAAGGATATACCAATTATAGAAACAAGAGAGTGATCTATTGGGGTGAGTCTTAGAACATTTTCCTCTTGTGAGAGAAATGAGCTTTATTTTTATGGTTCTGTTTAATTTAACTTGTTTGCAAGTGAATGCAGTCATACTTTTTGAAGTTTCATTTCAACTTTCGTCTAGTATGTTCTATTTCTAAATGAAGTGAACTGAACTATATCGTTCTCCATTTGGATGAATCTGGTCATGAATAGGAACCATGAACCCCCACAATCTTGTATGCTAAGAGTGTTTTTTTCCCCCACCGACTCCATTATTTAATTTCATTTTTAAGTGGGTGAGGGTAGCTTTCAATTTTATGTCATTCTCTGTTTCTTCTTTCTTCATGCCCCGGAAGTTCATAGGTTTAGGGATGAAGCTGGAATTGTACCCATAAAAAGGAAAGAAAAGAAAGGGAAAAAAAACTGTTAAAAAAGTAATAAAAAGTGGCCCTAGTTGTAAGTGTTTTGAAAGAAAATGCATCATGTACTTGATATATAATGCATGAATTGTTGAAAAAATGGTAATTTACAAATATAAAGTATAATGAGCATAGTATTTTGATACACAAGTATAATGAGCATACGAAACTTTAATAAAAACGCTTTAATCTTTTATTTTGTTTATTTATGTTGCTACTTCAAAGTTCTGAGTTTGGCACTTTGAAAATTAATGTTAGTTGTATTTTTTAATGGAGATTAAAGTATCAAAGAGTTTTCAATTCAAAAAAAGGGTGTAAAATATTTTTACATTGTCACTCAATCACGTATATCTTTTCACATATATCTTCGTATATTTTAAATTAATCGGTGTTTAAATTAAACATTTTTGGTAATATGATAATTTATAATCGAATATTTAACACTAACAGTCTATACTAATTAAATTATCTTTAAAATTAGTTAAAATCAGTTTATGAAATTTTTTTTAAAATTAGTTGAAATCAGTTTATGAATTTTTTTATTATCAAAACAAAGCAGTATTCTAGAATTGGTTATATGAGTTTAATGAACATAGTCAAATGCACTAATTAATTTAACTCGAATAAAATTGTGTAATTATGCTTCTTGAAACTACAATAGTTGACTGTATATGATATTTCTATTTAATATGTGATAATAATTCTGTCACAATATAAACTTTTAGGTTGTCATCTCATTAGAATTTAAGAAATTATCATGTCATATTTTCTAAAATTAAGGCTATGCAACCGTCCAAAAAAAGGCACAATAGTTTCTTAAATTCTTATTTTGACATTATTAGAATTATTCTCCTACAATATATCTACATTACATAGTAAAACATCGCCATCATATAATTATGGATGTCTCCTCGCATATGATATTAGACTAAGAAAACACCAATGCGGAACAAAAAGGAAAGAGATACCAAAAATTGCACCCCAAAGGAATGCAGATCACAATGGTTAGTGGTTTATTATAGGATGACGGATTGACGCTAGTAGAAGAAAATCATAACTAGCCTAGAGATGCATCAAAGAAAGCATGGCGAGTGAAGCATATGGGTCCCAATCATACGCCCTTTTTGATTTTTTTTTTGTTATACTTATATCCTAGGGAAGCGAAATGACCTAATTGACACAGTGTTCCCGCCTCTCAACACACGCTTTTTTCCTCCAATCTTTGACAAAAGTGCAAGGACCTTTCCGTAAAGCCCGCTAGCACCCCAAAATACTTTCTTAATTTTTTTTTCCTTTATATTTATTGTTGTCGTTTTATGTCACTATCTAGTCCCTATCCCCATGCCCAAGCCAATCGCATTAGCCATGCTCGGTTAAATAATTAAAAAGCACGGTAAGAAAGAAAAAAAAAAATGCTTTTATCATTCTCCGTCAAAGTGAGAGTACCAGTACCAGTACCAGTAGCAGGGTTAGGGCCCACCATTCGCTCAACGCGGCTTCTGGTTCATATTGGATTGGACCGGGCTTCAATTTTGCTCCTCGTCAGCATCGACTCTTGTCGTTTTTCCAATTGGGAAAATCTGCCTTGTAATCTTCCTCACATGCTGCATGCCTTGGCATCATATGTGCATGTTGATAGGTCTTTTGTGAATGGCAGGAGCTTATTTTGTTCCCACCCTTGTTAGTTGTTACTACTTGTGCCCATTGTGTGCTTCGCAAGCTGGCACTTATTGATTGAGATTTGAGACTCTCTGGGAGGAGAAATTAGGATATGCTCAGAGAGCACCGGTTGGATTGTACTCATATCAAACTATAAAATGACATTTTGAGACTAGTTAGTGATTTAAATCTGTGTATAAAATTTCATTTAATTATTGGATAGCACACAATCCATTTGATACTTCATGGGCATCTGAGAGTGCATTTGACTTCATTTCAGAAAACAGTTTTTCATTTTTTCAAATTTCACTACTATCTTATACAAAACCCTTGAAAGTAAAAAGTAAAAACTGAAAATCTTTTCTGAAGTTAAATGCACATCAATAATTTTCTTTATGGAGATTGCTTATTTTGTTCCTTAATTTATTACTCCTACGTGGGCTTTCTCATTCTCGAGGCCCATTCTTGGATAAGGTTGTCCAAGTTGCACAAGTAGTCTAGCACTGGCGCACTTGTCACTACTTGGACACTTGGTTTAGGGTTGTTATTGTGGTGAAACGCGTGTATAGAGTGAAGGGGCCAGTTATAAATTCGAAAGAATGGTGTAGGTATGGTGCACTTACTGCAAAAATGCGGCAGATATTTGCTACGTGTTTGATTTGTTCAACTTGAAAGTTGATTACCATTGAATTTGGTTGGAATTGCCTGCGGGATGGGGCTGGGGCATGTGCTTGCAGATGACACCTTGACAATGATTCCACTGGTCCTCTTTATATGTTGAAAAATACATTGAGAACGAAATGTGGCCCCGCACTCATCGCAATTATACTTTGTTGTTGCCAATTCTCATCATAAAATAAATGATATACTATGCTATGCTCGATGCCTTTTGTCTTGTGTGCTGCTACTTGCATAAATCACCAATTGTTATGGAGTAATTGGGATGTTGATGCATTGTCACTTGTATTGAAGTGTGAATAAAATTAACAAGGATAACTTTTCTGAGATGTTTTTGTTAACTACTATCATGTGAAGGGAAATTGTTTTCTTAGTTACATTCAGTAAAGCATTCAGTGTATATAAAAGGGTCTATAAACATCATATCACCGGATCAATGATGCCTTGAAAATAGGTGTACCCTATCATTGCATACTGTCAATTCTGTCTCTTGCTCTAATTTTGTCGTTAGTATTTCATAGCTTCCCCGCATATTTGAAATTAAATGAAATTTTAAGAGTCAAGTAGTTGGTAATATGACTATTGACTAGCTTAGTTGCCTAGAATTAGACTGGCTTGCTCATACGGCATAGGCTTCATTCTCGTGTTTAGCAATTTGTTTTTATAAATAATTTGTAAGCACCATAGAAAGTTCTACTCAAAGCCTTTAACAAACATGTACTAATTTTTTTTTAACAGATGGTTGTAGAAAAACATGTTACAGTGACCTTTATCCCCTTCCTTGACTTTTATTCCACCGAAAGGAAAAGTGCCACTCAATAACTCATCCATTATAAGAGCATTCATTCATGAAGGCCCCGCATCATACAGCATGAAGGTCAATAGCAATTAGCAAGCGAGAAATTCTTATTTGAAGGATAAGACTACATTGACATTTGATACCTCTTTTGAAATATTTCAAACTCGGATTAGAACTATATTAGAAGAACCCGTTTCTCAATTTATTTATTTATTTTTCATTTCCAGCTATAAGAAGACATCAATTCACGGTTATGGTAAGTAAATATGCTTACCACGAATTCGTTGTGGACTCGATCCTCATCAAACACAAAATGATCAATTGGATAACTAGTACAATGCTTTCCATAGTAATCTATTAAAGTGATAGAATATTTCTTTGGTCCTGTGCTTATAATATATGAGACACGATGACAATGTGCTGACTTTGGGTTATTAGATAGGGTGTGTGTCGAAATTACACTTTAATAACATTTTTATTTTTATTTTTTTCATTTTAATTTCACTAGCACTATGCTGCTAAGCACATTGCATACTTTTATGTACAAAATATATTGATACCATAAAACCCAAATTTACAGGGCTAGTGGCGAATGGAGATTTCGAGGCGAGCCCATCAAACGGGTTCCCAAGCGAGGCCATAGTGGAGAGCCCAACGGAAATCCCAAGCTGGAAATCAAACGGCACCGTTGAGCTCGTTGAGTCAGGGCAAAAACAAGGTGGGATGATCCTCATCGTACCGCAAGGTAGACACGCGGTTAGATTGGGCAACGACGCCGAGATCAGCCAGGATTTCCCTGTGGAGAAGGGTTCGATCTACTCCGTCACGTTCTGTGCGGCCCGCACGTGCGCTCAGTTGGAGTCGCTGAACGTGTCGGTGCCGCCTGCATCGCTTACCATAGACCTCCAGACACTGTATAACGTGCAGGGTTGGAACCCTTACGCCGTTCCGTTCAGTGCTGACGGGGACACGTTTAGGCTGGTTTTTAAGAACCCTGGTATGGAGGATGACCCCACATGTGGGCCCATTATTGACAATATTGCTATCAAGAAGATGTTCACCCCCGATAAGCCCAAAGGTAAACACCCACCCACTGAGAAAAAAGCCCATTCCTCTTATTTCTTTATTGTCATTAAATAGCGTATATACATTTATGTTTTGCAGACCCCAAAAAAAAAAGAAGGAAATACATTTATGTTTTGCTAAGAAAGCTTGTGAGCTTTTCTGACTGGTAATTTAATGCACTTAGGCACACTCTATAGATGCTGTTTTTCCTTCACTTAATTTTGTGTTAAAAAGATTTTTAATCTTAATTTGATTCTAACAAAATTTTTAATATCAATTTAGTCTTACTATTTTTAAAATTTGACATTAATTTAGTTATTTTATTATTGGGTCTTCATTTTGATGGAATTACGGAATTGAGGTTGAAATAAAAAAGACGATGAGCACAAAACATATTAAATGAGTGAAGTCTCTTAATGTTTGTGAAATCGAATTACAGTGTTTTTCTCTATTCATGTAAACTTAGTGGTGTGAATAAGTAACATGAGAAGGTCTAATTCGAAAATTGTATAATTCCTTTTAGACTAGTGTAAACTATAATGATTGGATCAAAAAGTGAGCGTGAACACTTCATTGTTAAGAGGAGAGCTTCTTGTATAGTAAGCCACTTCATTTCACTCTCAAGACCACTCTAAGCTACACTATACTCAAGCCCAAATTATCTGAAGCTATACATGCTGGTGAATGGTGCTATACTAATCTTCTATGTATTAAACTCTACAGATAACGCAGTAATCAATGGGGACTTTGAAGAAGGTCCATGGATGTTCAGGAACACTTCACTGGGTGTCCTGCTTCCAACCAACCTGGACGAAGAAACCTCCTCGCTGCCAGGCTGGATCGTCGAATCAAACCGAGCCGTCCGGTACATCGATTCCGACCACTATGCCGTCCCACAAGGCAAGAGAGCCATTGAGCTTCTCTCAGGGAAGGAAGGCATCATATCACAGATGGTTGAGACCAAACCTGACAAGGAGTACAGCTTGACCTTCTCATTAGGCCATGCTGATGACAAGTGCAAGGAGCCACTTGCTGTCATGGCCTTCGCAGGTGACCAGGCTCAAAACATTCACTACACCCCAAACTCTAATTCCACCTTCCAAGCTGCCAACCTCAATTTCACTGCCAAGGCTGATAGAACTAGGATTGCATTCTATAGTATTTACTACAACACCAGAAGTGATGACATGAGTTCCCTATGTGGGCCTGTGGTGGATGACGTGAGGGTGTGGTTTTCTAGGTCCAACAGGCTTTCTGGGTTGGGCTTAGTAAGGCTTGGGCTTGGTATTCTGGGCTTAGCTTGGGTTCTGCTCTAAAGGGCTTCATTTTATTTTGGCTTATTTAATTAGTTAATATTGTTACTATGCCTAATAGGTTATGTTTGGATTGGGCGGGGCGTAGGTAAATTCACATTCTCCAAACCTGTTGTATTGTAATGTGAACTGGCCTTAAGTTTATATAGTTTTTGCTATGAGAAATGAGAATGTCTTGTCTCTGTCATTCGTACACCTCGGGTATACACATACACTGACTTAACAAGAGGATCGTTTTCGTGGCAAACAATGCGACCAAAAGTGTTAAAGGAATTTGATGCTTGCTTCTACTGTATCCAATGTAAACACGCTTTCAAGATTTTACTCAACGATCGAATCCCTAAATGAATCTGCGACCCTGGTTAAAAAATAAAGGTGTGACACAGGGAATGTTGTAGCCGCTATGCATCTCAAAATTTTGTCATTTGTGGTATTGATGCTCTAAAGTGAGATTAAAGTAGCTTGAATTTTGCTTTCGCATGATGTTGCTGCACAAAATCAGTTGTACAGATCTACAATTATCTTTCTTGATAAGATTACTTTATGATATAGCTTGTACAATTGATTCCAACCTCAGTGTCAATAAAGTTTTTAGAATCTTCAAACGAATAAATAGAAATGTCTTGTCTACGAAAAAAAATATATAAATGGGATTCGGGGTAGCCTCAATTGCATTCTTAGCAATCAGTGGCAAACTGGTAATATTCGACTATGAATCTTATTTGATAAGTATAACATCTTCAAGAACGCTTGCACACAGATCATATTAATTATAGTGACTGAAAAAATATTGATGTCTTCAAAACAGGAAGGGTATCAGAAAAACTTAACTGTGCTAATTCTATATTGCTTCAGCATCAATTTTCTAAGAGAAATAATCATTTGAAGGGTTAATCTTAAGACACTAGTTAAGGCGTTAAAAAAAAAACTTTGCATTAAAAGATAAGCTTTTATAAATTTTTAATACATTAAATGTATTTAAAGTTTGATTTTGATACCACAATGGTTGCATCAACAATAGCGGCTAGGACAAAGATAGTAGAGGAAGGAAAAGAGAGGTTAATGGTTGGACGTAGGAATTTGAAATAAAAATGGTTTAATTTGATAATTTTAATATGATAAAGTAAAAATCATGCGAAAGTTCAAACTTCAAATTATGGGAGAGACCAACTTATCATTTATGGAAAATTCTAAATTTATTGATGGGAGATTAAATACTCACCATAAAGTATGAAATTCTATCCATGGGAATACACTTTCAGGTAAAGTAAAGATATTGCTATTCTATCAAGAAGTACTTTATACATCCGCTCAATAAAACATACCAGCTTTAACAGTTTAACTTAACAACGTTTTGTTTAGTTGGACTTGCCTAAATAGGGTCCACTTTTAGAATTTGTGATGGTGGGTTAAATACACACCATTGGACTCGGGTCCAACATAGATTCAATGACGTACTTCATGTTCATGGTCTTGTCATACTAGACCCAAGATGGTAGATTAATTTGGACCTACCTAATGTTTTCATTACTTGCTAGGTTTAGTATGATCCACTACAATTGATAAAACTTAAGATATATACATATGTTATTTTTAGCGACAAAAGACAGATATATCTTATTTTCTTTTCTCATTCTATCCAACCCTCCAATCCTCCAATTTATTCATTCTCTATTTGATATAATTTTCCTATAATTTATTCACTATTTTGTTAAATTTTTCTAACATATTTTCTTTTTTTTTGAAAATTTATCCGTTTTAAAAATATCGTCCCCTAATTTTTGCAAACATACACCTCGGCGTATTTTCAACCTTTTTAAAGGGAGTGATTTATAATTTATTGAAACAATTTTAGCTTGCAAAATACAAATTAACAATAAATATATCGTGTGTAATATTATTAATTATTAATTATTTAACTCTTAAAACATTACAAACATCTATGTTTTAATTTTCAAACCATCGGTGTGAAAAAAAAATACAAGAAATGAAATTGGGTGGAATGAAACATGGTCAGTGAGTGACCGTAGCGAGATGTCAGCGAGGGGGGAGAGTACCGGAAAAGGCTTTTACAACTCACGACTATAAAAGGGACCTGATCTCAGAAATCAAATCACTAGAAAGAGAGAGAGAGAGAGAAGAAGAACACAAAAACAAAGGGCGGGGGAAATTTCTTCCATTTCCTCTCTCTCTCCCAACCCTCGATGGAAGGCGGCGAAGAGCCTCTCCCTTCGTCCTCCGCCGCCGCCGCCGCCGCCACCTCCGCGGCTCCCCCGCACGCCGATAACGGCAGCGGTCCCGATCCATCTCCTGGCCAAAACGACGACGTCGCCGACCACGAAATTCATGATCTGGTCTCGGACGAAGAGCACCACCACGACCACGTCCACGAGCATGAGCACGAGCATGACCTTGACCATGAGCACGAGCACGGGCACCATGATGAGGAGCACGAGCACGAGCACGATCACGATCACGCAGCTGAACCTGATACCGGCGTCTCCTTGGATGATCTCAAGCTCAAGATTATTAAGCAGGCAAAACGCCTCTCTCTCTCTCTCTCTCTCAATTATTTATTTAACCAAAATTAATGATTGATTTTTGTGTGATTGGCGTTCTCCACACTCTCTTGTAGCAAATTCGAAATTAATTTGTTTTTTGAGTGAAAATTAATGTGGGATGATATGAAATGATATGGAAATTCGGTGTTTTCATGTTTCTACTTACTATGTTTTGATGCTTTGGATATTGATTTTTTTCTGTTTCTTTCAGCTTTGCTGCTGTCTAAGCTATTGGTTAATTTCTTGACATAGGTTTTGGTGATTTGATTTATGTCGATTTTTTGCAGGTGGAGTATTATTTTAGCGATGAAAATCTGCCCAATGATAAGCATCTCTTGGGTTTCATCAAGAGGAACAAGGAAGGGTTTGGTAAGTGATAAGTCTTTTGTTAAGTATCTTGGCCTGATTTTGATTTTGACTTCGGCATTTTCGAAATTTGATCCCCTATTTGTTTATGAGTAGTATTACTTCAACACCTAAACACCCAATTTTTCACCATTGGATATGATTGGATAATGGGATGAGTGGGACCAATACCATCATCATATTCAATGGTGATGAAGTGAGTGTCTCGATGGGACACGCAATTTTAGGTGTTGTAGTAAAATTTTTGTTTGCTTATTGCCTGACTTATTTCACATTTATTGTGTATTGCTATGTTGCATAAGTAGGGCTACAGTGTTGGGTTTAGATTCGTGTACAACGGGTACGAAAATTTTACAAAAACAAGGGTAAGGATAGGGGAGTATCTATCATATGAAAATATAAAATCATGAACAACAAAATAGCTAAATTATAAGCAATATGATGTAAGATAAGGATGTTTCTTGTTTGCTTTTGGACTATAGTGAAGCATTTGTTGCTGTTTCTGCCTAAAGAATACCTAATATTTGTTCCATATCCTATGGAACACCATATCATTTATGGCGTTTCCGTATGTCCACAGCTTCATGCATTTATTTGTTTATCCTATCATGTAATTTCTTTGTACACTGGTCATGCAGTTCCGATATCAGTAATTGCTTCTTTTAGAAAATTGAAGAAGCTCACTCGAGACCATTCATTCATAGCTGCTGCACTGAAGGAATCTTCACTGCTTGTACGATTCTTCCTTCCTTATTTTATGAAATGCAATTGGAATTTTCTACTTGTCTACTTGAATTCCTAAGGGAATTTTGCTCTCATGGGGACTGCAGGTTGTCAGTGGCGATGGGAAAAGGGTTAAGCGGGTCAATCCATTTCGATTCAATGAATCTAGAGATCATAAGGTATTTACTTCAAGAAGCATGATACTTTTCCCTTTCGTTGCTTTCTTCCCTCTTAAAATTCTGTTGTGTTATCCTGTGTCTTATTCTTGGACTCTAGTTATATACTGTTTTGGTAGAGAATTTGCCAGAGGACCATTCAAAGGACAACATTCTGCGAATATTCCATGAAGCTGGAAAGTAAGATTTCTTCCTTAACCTTGCTTCTGTTTCAAGTTTCATTAAGGTTGTTATATATGTGCTTCCAAATATCTAATGATGTTAACACATTCTAATATGCAGTATAAAGCGGATAAGCATTCATGATCCGCGTTCTGCTGCAGAGTCTGCAAAACATACCAAGCACGAAATTTTGATTAGTAGTAAGGTGTGGAACCATCTTATGCTAATGAGTAACCTTAAATATGCAGTATTGTATTTTTTCCGTTGCAATGATGCATGCACTATAACTTTGGAGCAACTCAACAATAAATTATAACGTGGCTACCTGTTCCACTTTTTCTGCTCTAAAACTTTTATGAAGCGCTCTTTTTTCTTTTTAATGTGGGTTTGATTATGTGTTTAGTTGGTTTCTTAGTCTCTTAATTCTAGCTAAGGGGAAACTATGTCAGAAATTGCATTCTCAGGTGATGCTTATTAGGCTACATTCTTATATCTCAGTCTTAGGGTGTTAGCTCATTCTTCTCTGCCATTGGTGCCTTTATTGCATTATTTTAGTTTGTTTTCACTTATTGTTATCTATTTTATTGCAATGTAGTTGCATGCTCTTGTGGAGTATGAGACTATTGAGGCTGCAGAGAAAGCTGTGAGTTTCAGTTTGTATGTTACAATTCGTAGTATCATTGCGCCTTTATTGCCCAGGCAATTAACTTGGTCTTCGTTATTCCTGGGTTAGGTGGTTTTGTTTAATGATGAACAGGACTGGAGAAATGGCATGCATGTTAAACTTCTCAAGAGATTGGTTAGTCCCAGATTCTTCATTTGAGAAATTGACAGTAAAAGGTGTTGACTGTGATTTTATGATATAGGGGAAGCATGGAGTCCATGGACACAAAAAACAAGCTTGGAAGGTATCTAATTCCGAGAAGAATAGCTCTAGCCATGCATCTGAACAAACAGGAGATGAGGAGAACCATAGCTCAAATGAGCATCATGAAGATACAGCAGATGAAGAGGTGTGCATTGCATTCTTCCTTTCTTTCTTTTCTTTTCTTTTTTTTTTCCCAATTTGCTTAGGGTGGGTTTGGTAAGGGGTTAAATTTAGGGTGAAAATTTTGATAGATGAATTCCAAATGTAAAAAATACATATGCAGCTCTTATGAAAATTTCTACTCTATTTTTATCCCATACCAAATGCACTTTTAACAATACCTTCCGTTGCTAATTTGAATCATTAACAGTATTGGCCATGTGTGTATAAATGCAACCATTAATGTTTTGCTTGTTCCCCCAAATATTGCAGAATTCTTGTAACTGCGACTAACCTGCTGCATATCCTCACTATTTAGCATAACCAATAACAGTGACAAACTGATTCAATGTGAATAAGGTTACATTTGCCTCCATTGCTTTCCTTTCATTACAGGACGGGGAGCATTTGTCAAAGGATAAAGGTGGGCATAGGTCTAGAAATCAAGGAAGGTCAAGAAAACATAAATATCGTGCCACAAATGGAATGGGTATCTTTTCTCTATATAGTTGGCAGTTCAGATTGTTTGTTATTGTTATGAATGCCTTCCCTTTCTGATGACCATGGCATTGTTCCAGGCCACGGAAGTACTTCTTATACTCATGCTGTGGAAGCATCAAAGCCGCCTCCTGGACCAAGAATGCCTGATGGAACACGGGGCTTTGCGATTGGACGAGGTCGACCTCCTTTTTTGGCTCCAAGTTAGCAAAGATTTGGAACCAGGACTGTATTTAACAGTGTTTTGTCCGTTGTTGTGGTGATATACTAGTTTTACCTTGGGGAGCTACAAGTGTGTTTGCTGGGATCCATATTTAAGGTTTTGTTGGACTGTTCAATTTTGTGGCTCAATCTTGTGGAAACTAGTTGTGTTGGTGGAGGTTATACTCATGTGATAATCTAATAGGCTGGGAAGGGCAAAACTGCACCTTTGTTGTGGTAATCCTCACCTTACGAGGAATCTGTGTAACAAAAAGTTGTTATGAGAAATCTGGTGATGGGGGGTGAAGCTATGGATTTGATATCGAGTAAAATTTTCTTGGTTGGCATAATAATGGCACCACCATCGTTGAAATTGAAACTGTGGGACTGGCTTGAAAAAATTATTACATGGAACTTATTAGGCGCTCCAAAAATAGGATTTTCTGTCTCTTTTAAGGCATAATAGCTTTGTTGGTAGACCTGAGAATTTTAATGGGAACCTGGGGGGATAAACTTAAAAATATACAGCGAGACAGATGGAGGAGCCAGGTAAATCGAACGCAAAGCCTTATTGTGCTCGTGCATAGCTTTTAAAGTTCTTTCCTTAGCAAGTTAAAGATGCTGTGAGGATAAAAGCCAGTTATGGGGAATGGAGGAAAGGGAGATTACTAGTCTCCCCATTTGATAGTTTCTCGAGAGAATAAAGTGACGGATTAGGAATATCCGGAAATCTCCAATAGTGAAATACTGGGTGTTTTTTTTGGGCTGTTCCTAGCAGGTGCAGAGGGTGGTTTATTTTCCCCGTGTGGAGGATTCGAGTTTAAAGTGAAATTTGTTTTTCTTCTTTATTGATCCTTCATTTTTCATCTTTTGGGTTCCACGAACTTCACTTTATTTTCTCCATCCAAACACCAAGACGACGAACAAAAACGTGTGATTAAATATTTCTCGAAGTTTTCTGCTACTTTGAACAAATTTTTTATGCTCTATAAATTGTCTGTATGTCAAAAAAGCTGTTTTTTGACGGTTGAATTCTATATATTTGTGATTTATTTAATCATCAAAAGAATGTGGATAAGCATAGAAAAATGTGATTTATATCTAAAATACCGCTTCTGGAGGGTCTACTTTCTTGTGACCTTTGTAAAATTTCAAATCTATCAAACTTAATCAACGTATATGTGGATTAAGGAAGGGCCTCTTGAGGCTTCCAAAAACAGAACGAGAACCAACAGTTTTGCCGAACTCTGTCAGCAAGCTTAGGAGCCACAAGCAGCTTAAGCAGCTCACCGAACAAAAGCAAAACAACATCCAAGAATTCAAGAATTGAAAAACAAATGCAAAAGCCATTCTCCGTGATGAAACATGATTGAGACACATCCATTGATTGACAATCGAAGGTGTTCTTCACTGAACGTAAGTCACCTAGAAGGATACACACACACACACACACACACAAAGGGGCAGCCAACAATGATTTTCGACTTTTACGAATCACCACTTCACTATCTTCTTCTACTAAACCTTAATTAATCAATTAAAGTGCCCACCGAAAAATTAGACTATGAGAAAATGGAATGCAACGCGTGGGAGGGGAGGGGAGGTGAGGTGAGGTGACGTGAGTGGCTGAGACTGTGAGGGTGACACTGTCAATATGATATTGATATCTGAAAAATTGCTTTGCTTGTATCGAAACCACGTATGGCGAAAGTCCAAGTGGCCCAAGCTCAGCAAAAGCAAACTGCTTCTCTTGTTTTGGTGTGCGATGTGATCGAAGTAGTAACAAAAAAACAAGAAAGTCGCAGAGTCAAGTAGCGGCATTTTGACAATTTCCCCTCCCCAACATAAAAAAAACTCACCCCTCTCCGTCTCGAATATACCCCCATGGCCATCATTCCCATTATTCCCTTCTTCTTCTTCTTCCTCCTCTTCTACTCAGATCTACAATTCTTTCCCAATGGCTTGTCATTCACGCTTCCTCAACCTCCTCTCTCTCCCTCGATCCTCCTCTTCCTTCATCCATTCTCCACCTTCTCACTTCCATTGCGCCACTCTCAGCGTAATAATCCATTCTTCTCCTCTCTGATCTTAGTCTGTATTATTATTATTATGCGTGATTTATGTGAGTATTGCTTCTCGTTTAATCGCTTCTTTGTTCTGCTGCCTGCAGCCACGTCCATTGATTATTCAGCAACGTAGCTTCCCTGCTCGACGTAATGTCCTTCTTACGAGAGCTTTCGACGATGTGCGTTCTCGCTTTGCTTCTCAATTCTCATGAATTGTGATTTACTTTTGTATATGCTGATTCAATGTGATTGTGATGTGACGTGGTGGCGTTAATTAATTGATTGATTGATTGATTTTGGTGGTGGTTTGATAAAGGATTCGTTTGACATGCCGCCGCTGGATGATTGGAGTGTTGATGATATTGAGAGTTCATCATCACCTGGCGCATACGCGATGTCGTCCAGTGACGGCGAAGACAGTGACGGTGAGGCGTTTCTGACTCCGATGACTGATCTTGACTTGCCTTCTGTTTCTTCTGCTTCCTCCAATAACGACGCTCTTACCGTCGCTGCTCATCGACTCGCAACCCTTGCCAGGGAACGCAAGAAGCATAGGCAAGTATGTTTATGCTTTTGATTTGTAGGGATTAGACTCTTACGCATAGTTAGTGTAGAAGACTTTGTACACGTTCAGTTATTGTCATATCATTGAAAGTGTTTCTCTCGTACAATAACAACTTCAAAAGTCGCATTTATGGTTTATATATTATTGGTTGAAGGTTTAAACCACCTGTACCAAAATTAATCTCTCTGTATATCATTTATATATATGAGATTAATTTTGATGCACTAACAGTATATAAGAGTTTTATACTGTCATTCAATCACATGCTTATATTTGTAAAGCTTTCTAGGTGGTGGGTGATTGAGTCAAAGACCGATGCTAACGTGACAATATATGATTGGATGTTTGTGTAAGATATTTTATACTAATAGACAATGCATATAAATTAATCCTATATTTATATCTATATTCATATTCTAAAGGGAATATTGAACTTAGTTTTGATACGCTATCAGTGCGAGAGCTTTTCACACTATCATCATTTTTTTTATTTGTCAAAACTTTTTACACCATTGTCTAATCATGTATTGACATATCATATCATTGAAAGTGTTTGATTTTTACAAAAATTTCCTTGAGAGCCACACATATATAATGAAACGTGATTGTTTGACAATGTAAACCACTTTTGCTATCAGTGTGGTTTAAACTGTGTTTTGTTCTATAGAACAATGTGGTTTCTAGATATTTGGTGTTATCTTACTGTGCTTCACTCTTTCTGCTCTGCATTTAGGGGTGTCATTAAGAAAAAAATTATAAGAATTGTGTGAGCTCTACTGCATATGCTGTACTTTTGTGACATGTGGTGTCACTGAAAATCTACAATAAGGCATGACGAGGATGAGGATTTGGAAGATTACTTGACATCAAAGATTTGCATGAGCTAAATGAACATAAGATTTTATTCAAGATTGTCTATGAGAGCTGGACATGTATTTTAATATAGTTGTAGCTGTATGCTTGATAGCCTACTGTCGGTTATTACCTAAGTTCTTACCAACTGCCCTTCCATTTTCATGTGATGTTATGCTAACCCACTACAGTTTTTAATGCATTTGCAGGATCAAACGTGGCGTTTTCATCACTATTGGGCTTATAATTGTTTTGACCTTGCTGCTTTTGTATGTAGATTGGTGTGCTTGGAAAATTGTTAGATTACCCTTGTCTCCTTTTTATTTAACCCGCCCGTTCCTCCTATCAGCCATTTTGGTTTCTTTTGCTGGCTATGTTTGTGTCCCTATTTTTCATGGTTTTAAAGCTATCCATGTAATCAAGCAACACGGGCCTGTTAGACATCGCACGAGAAAGAGGACACCTACATTGGGTGGTTTGTTTTTCGTACCTATTGGTATAGCCGTAGCTCTAGTTGTTGCTGGTCCGTCATCTATAGAAGTGTCTGGGGCAGCTAGTGTAACAATTGCATTTGCAGCTGTTGGTTTACTTAATGATATATTAAGCCTCATTAAGAGTCATAGGAGAGGTTTGCCTCCATTGGCAGAAGTTATTTTGGAGGTGACCACTTTTTTATCGTTGTTAAAATCTTTGTTTTGGTAGTTTTTATTTCTTTTGTGCATAATGACTTGCCGTTTTTCGACAAAAGTCCTACTTTTATTTGGGTCCTTGCTGATATTTCTTCTTCTTCAGTCCTTAACAAATCAGTTTTTTCAATCTAATCCCCTGCTAAGCAAAATCTGCCTCAATTCAATTGTTCTGCAATCAAATTCTGCCTCTTGGAAACATTAATTTGATGCAACATTTGATAAACCAAACACTATATGTGAGGAACTGAAATAGGGTTTTTTTTTATTGTTATTTAATTGACAATTTTTACAATTAGTTCTTTCTATTATTAATCTGCATTTTGATGCCACACAGGTAGCGGTCGCAACGTGGTTTTCATTTTGGTTGGACATCACTAGTATATCTTCACCCTATGGCATGTATACCTTCTTGTTACTAACCTGATCAACATTTTTCTGATGGTAACTAACATATCTGTTCTGTTCTCACAAAAGGCATCTTTACAGCCAGTTGCAAACATGATGTTTTGCCCCTTCTGTTCCTGGGTTAAACCTCTAATAAAATACACACTGACAAGTTTAGTTTTTCTTGTCAGATATGTTTAGTTTGAAAGGATTTTGGGTTTAATGATATAAACTTTTGTTTCTGTGCTACCATTGTTTGTCTTACTCATGCGACGGTAGGAAAAATGTCAACCATTGTTTTTAAACTTTGAGAAACAAGTTGCTATGTAGTCTCTTCATACTCTCTTAACCCAAGTTGAACCGTCAGTTCAGTATTTTTAAGTAATGCAACTTCTTTAAGAATTAAAGTCTCCATCTGTTGTTTTCTGACTGTGATGCCTTTTTGTTGGACTGTCAGTAATCCATTGTCTGTTGTGAAAATGCTACTTGACATATGACTACTAGAAAATTCTTTTGAAAACACTTCTCGAAAACTAAAGTATTGAAGTCTTGTAACAACATTCTTACAGTCAATCACTATAACTGTAAAAAGTAGATGATGATGCTCATAAGCAAGATTTATTGTTCATTTATTTATGTTAGTGTAGCTGTTCAGTTGACCTGGTAATGAATCACTCTAGCCTCCTTCTTCCCCTCATTTCTTTACTTATATGCAGGAAGATGTTGGTTCCACTACCACTGGGCCTTGTGTACTTGGGACGATATTACCAACTCTTGACTTCATTTTGTTTTGTTTCTATGGGATATGGCATTAAACTAGCAGATGCTCTTGATGGACTATCTGGTGGTACTGCTGCATTGGCTTTTACTGGATTGTCAATAGCTGTGCTTCCCATGTGTTCTGGTCAGTACCATGTCTTTTAAGTCAACTATAGACTTTGAAACCAATTATCTCTTGGCCAGACATTCCTTATGTATCATTCCACTTCCATGCTCAATCTATAATGTGAAAAAAGGAATTAAACATAGAGTGCAGGGCCTAATCACTGAATAATATAATTTTGGCTTTCTTCTTGTTGCATTGCAGCCTTGCACTTGCACATGCTGATGCAATAAGGAAGAATATGCGACTTGATAAAGTTGGTCTGCTTGAGTCCTTTATTCATTATTTTGCGTGTAGGTCCTCCGTGTTTCATGTTAATCACTAACCTTACTAAAATGACAATAATTAGTTTCATGATAAGTCAAACGTCTCCTCTTTTTTTTTTTTTTTTGGTCTTTTTGTCATTTTCTTATTTTGATAGCACCCATGTCCCATCTCCATCTGGATCTAAATTCATTTTGGGTATTTTTCACATCATAGAACTGCATTCCTGTTGTTAATGATCAGAGGGGGAAAACTTAGTTATCTTCGAGAATGAGTAATGACACCTAGCTTCCTCTTTTCTTTTTTTTTCACTTGGACTGACAATGGTTATTTTTAGTACTGCATACACTGATTTATTAATGATAACATAGCTTTTGTTTGATGTTGTTATTGATTTGCAAATATTGTAAACCAGATCTTGCTATATTTGGAGCTTCAATGGCTGGATCTTGTGTTGGATTTCTTCTACACAATAGATACAAAGCATCTGTATTTATGGGTAATACAGGATCTTTGGCACTTGGTGGCGGATTGACTGCAATTGCTGCTTGTACTGGAATGTTCTTCCCGCTTTTCATTTCATCTGGAATTTTCGTTGTGGAGGCATCATCAATTATCATTCAGGTCTGTTCCATCCTTGTAATGTGACTAGGTTCAGAGTTTAACTATTTGGCTAACAGTTCAAATTTAAATTGATTCTTTTTTCATATCACATTGTCCTAACCCCAACTGCTAATGTGGTTCAATATTGTTTTCATATGTGTGTATATATATGTATTTTGATCGTACCTGTGTCCACTTATGGTTCAAATATGAATTTCTTCTTTTGCCATATTGCATATCTTCTGGACTCATCTATACAGTTCATTTTATCCATGCCTCATAGGAGGGAAGCAGTCTTTCTTTTACTTCTCTTTCGCAGAACACTAATGGGATATTTGATATACAAAATTTGACAGTGCCTTCTAACTTTCTGATTCTGATATTCTATTCATCCCTCTATGTTTCCTAGACCATCATGGGCTGCAACTAGATATAGTATTCCACCTTGTTTAATCTATGTGTATACTTACAGTTGGACGGTTATTTGAGATAGGAGGTAATAGTGTCTAATCTGTAGATTCCTCTGATTTTGATCATGCCTCTAATTCGTTGTTGTCTGAGAGAATAGGTTTCTACATTCACATCCATTTGGAGGTCTCTGTGTCCAGGGCACTTATGAGATATCTCTAATTATTCCTCATAAAGCATTTTCTGTTATTTGCAATTGTATTGGAAAACTGAATTAATCGATTTTATTATCATTTATTATATCTTTATATTATATGCCCATGCCACATATCTTGATCTTTCTTTAACACCGCATCAATGCCATCAGGGTAATTTAATTTGTTAGACCATGTTAAAAGCTCTGACTCCATTTCAGCAGTCATATAACGGCGAAAATGATTGTCCTTGTACTTCATCCACGTGGCAGCCTCTTTGCTTGCTGTGGTTAGACTACATGTATCTACCCTTCCCTCACTTCACTAGATGGGAGCAATGGGTTGCAGTTTTTTTTCTTCATCCACATGGCAACCATTTCCCCTTTCTCTTGCTATGGTTTGCATTTTGTTGGAAAGAAAATTGGAGTGTGTTTTGTTTGATCGAAATTGCCAGTGGAAAAAATGAAAATGAAGGACGAGTAAATTGAGTGTTCTATGCAGAGGGGCATTTGGTGTTAATGTCTTATCTATTTTCCACATCATTTTGTCCTTTTATTAATTATTATTATCTCATATCAAGCACATCCTTAAAATGTGCATATTTATGTGTATGCTGTTGCGGAGTAACTGGATGTATTTTATGTTGGCTAGAATGAGGAATTAAAAGACGCTATTAGTATTTTCCTGTGTCAAAGTCCTTATTTTAATGTTGTTGCTTTCTTTTTATTTATCAGATATTGTACTTGAAGGTAACAAAAGGCTTAGAGGGAGCAGGGTGGCGCTTTTTAAGAATGCCACCCTTTCATTATCACCTCCAGTTACGTGGATTCAAAGAACCAAATATTGTGTTAGGTGCATATCTAATATCATCTGTATTAGCTTTGCTTGGCGGCTATGTTGGTCTAATTTCAGCATAACATCATGAGTTAACTGTGTAGTGTACCCCTCCGACTTTGATAAGAGCACCTTAATTTTGACATTTTCTTCTGAACCAAATATTGTGTTAGGTGCATATCTAATATCATCTGTATTAGCTTTGCCTGGCGGCTATGTTGGTCTGATTTCAGCATAACATCATGAGTTAGCTGTGAAATGTACCCCTCAGGCTTTGATAAGAGCACCTTCATTTTGACATTTTTCTTCTGCGTCCACGTTATGCACCACCAGGTGTGTCTCTGTTTCGTGCTAAGCCATAGCTTCGATTTCCACCTTAATTGTTCAGTCGTTGAACGTCTTCATTATCCGTTGAAGCATGAATATTGGGTAGATACACATAACTTGCAGAGCAACGATCAATAATGCGTTTACGCTATCCCCTGCCACGTCTCCACCAGCTGATTCAATTCTGACATACGTCACGGCTGATAACACAAATTCAACGGATAATGAATGATAATATTGTGAATACATTGAAATGAATCCATTCTTAGTAAAATTTTGTTCAACTTGTTTCAGAATCATCTTTTATCTTGTTTTTATCTCTAATACGTAAATTCATATGAAATTTCACGATGGGTGAAGTTTATTTCATGGCTAAATAAGAAAAAGAAAATAAAGTTTAAAGTAGTTCATTTGTGGCTCCTTTCAATCCGCAATGAAGGAAATGATGAAGTTTTTATTGTGTGACAGATTTAAAATTTGGTCACGGGCGGTTAAGTGAGAAGAATATTAGCTAGTAGCTGCTTTTAAGGCAGTTGCGTGTCAAAGCTAGTTTAGAAAGTCATTAGCAGAAACTAATGATTTCTAATAGAAATGTGTCTTACATTTGGATATAACTATAAAAGTATTTGAGAACATGAAAATTTAATTCTCAAAAAATATTGTTAAATAAAAAACATATTTTTATATGTAATAAATATTTTAAAAGTATAATTAATTTATATTCATTAATTTTCTTAAACGAGCCCAATATAATTAAAATGGGTACATTAAAGTATTAAGTAATAGTATTTCTTAATTATAAATAAACGCGGTATCTAGAACTTATATTAACTATATATATTATAAAAAGTGTTAGTTAACCATATGTTATTACATTATTAGAAGTATTTAATTCTTGTAATAACTTTTTTAAGAAATTATTTGTAAAATAATATATAATGTGTATGTGATAAAAACATTATATTAGTAACACATTGAAACTAAACTCTAATATTTTGTTAATAAAAATTAATAATATATCAATATGTCTAGAATAGAAAAACCATAAAACCTGTAGGTTGACCCCACAAATTCCACCCAGAAAACCATATTTTGATTGTGTACTTAATATATCTAAGTTGACTATTTTAAATATTTAAATTTATACAAAATTGAGTTTGTATAAATAATTCAAGCCATACGCGGATTCTAGGTCTACACTTAAGATTGTGTTTTGTATGAGAATAGAAAAAAAATGAATAAATTTCATATATAATTATATATAAAATTCATCCAATATATACTCAATAAGAAATTCACCTAAAGGTTGTGGGTATCTCCTATTTGGATCCAATTCTTCTATCCCTCCTTTCCATCTCATTCCATGTTACTCCAAGTAAATTTTATCATGTATTAGTTGAAAAATATTAGTTGGATAAAAGATCATGAATGATATATAACTGTATAGATGTCAAAATTTTATTAAGGGACAATGAGTGAGATAAAGAAAGAGGACACAAGATTTGCTTCCCTCCTGTTCCATGATGTTACGGGCATAAGTTTGACACATTGAGCTTTAGTTGTAGGCGACTTTTTCCTATACATGAAGAAATCTATCAACTTATATCTGTGCACACTTAGATAAAAGTGGTTGGACTTATGTATGAGTGGTTATATATCAAATAAAGTTAGTGAATTTCAATTTTATTATCAGTGTGTATAAATATTTGTCAAATTTGTGTATATGCAAAAATATCTCCTATATGTTATTAAAAAATTAATTTATATAAAACTTATAAAAGTCGAAATCAAATAATTCAAACTTTTTAATTATATTGTTAATCTATCTATATAGTGTCACGTTACAGACTAATTTTTAGTGTTGAGATCGTCTGCAGTTTTATTTGTGATCCGCTTCAATTTTCTTGCCTTTCATTTGGACAGTTTTGCTTTCTTGATGCAACTTCCTAGGTTCAGGCTTTTCTCTTCTTTTTTGGACTGTTTCATTCATCTTTGAACAAATAGAATTAAAGCAATAACATTTTAACATGGTCCAACCCCTCTTCTAAACCATGTGATGGTCTACCCAAAACTATAATAAAATGATTAAATTAACCTTCTTCAATCCTCTAATTTTTCATTTCAATCATCTACTATTTTTTCATTCATCTACTCCTCCGGCAATCCAAATCTTAATTCAAACACTTTAGAACATTTTAGTTCAATCGTTTTCCAGAAAATGACCTCTTCAGTTGGGAGGTGTTGGTTTTTTCTAGACACAAAAGAACAAAAAGAAAATGTGCTTTCCCCATTTCTGGTCTGAAGTTTTGTCATAGAGCGAGCATATAGTTTTAAACTTAAAAATAAGTATGCTTCTTTTTTGACAATCTCAAATGGGTTTTGTTCTCAGACCAAAAAATAAAAAATGAGTTTTGTTGAAACTATTGATATGTGATATGGGATTATTGCATTTCAGGCTGTTTCTAGTGAAACCTTCCAAAGGCTTTGCCTTCGAAACTCTGCATCTCTATTTAACCAAGCAGCAACTATTGGCGCAAGGGATACATGGTTTGAACTTGGAACATCTGTTTTCCAGATCCCTGCATTTGCAAAATAAAGAAGTAAAGGAAAGTTGGGTATTGTTGAAGAAAAAGAAGAAAAACTTACAAGATAGAGGTGGTGAAGTCATGAAAATTAGATAAGCAAGTGGGAGTAGCTAGACTTTTTGAAAAATCAACTTTTTAATTTACTTTATTTTATATTATTATCTCTTTAAATCTAAGTAATCCAAATAAAATCTAATAGTATATATAATCTCACAAGATTAGGTGTACCATGTTAACATGACCTATACTCGACAAGATCTTTCTGCCGACAAAATCGAATGTCTTTATGCCAGTAGCTCAGATTGGCAGCAGTATGCTATGGTCTTGTCATGTGCAGCTTTCCTTTTCTTTCTCGTTTGACTCCTATCCTTCATTATGGGGCCAGCAGATTCATTCAGGATCGAGCACAAGCTAGGCTTTAGTAGTAGGGGACTAGCCTTCAGATACAGGGTTAGATGCACAGCAAAAGGACCAAAATTCATGGGAAAGCTTAAAAAAATAATAATGACATTTATCTATTAATTTTCTCATATATTTCGTAAGCGACTAATTTAGTTATTGAGTGTACTGGAGATTTGGAGTCATTAATAAATTTTTTTTAAGTTTTATTTATGTGGTGTACATGCAAAATAAATTATATTAACTGTTATTATTGTCGAGAAAAGATGTCATCACTCAACACCAAGGTTAGAAATAAATTTATTTAGTAATTTAAGCACTTGTTAGAGGGGTTTTTTTTTTTCATGGATCAAAGGGTCGAAGACCCAAAACAAAACTAGCTAGTTACATGCCTGGTGAAATGCACACTAGATAGGTCTGAAAATAAGGGCAAGGAAACAAACTTGTTAGAGGTTAAAAAGAAAAAAAAAGATGTGTTTATGACTTTATGTCTTTCCTTTTTCAGTTGTCAATTATGGCTTCTGTTTTCGGATGGGACACTTGACCTGATTATCAACATTTGGCCAAAGCAGTCCAAAACCATCTTGGGAATTCAAATTGGCTGTCTCTTTTTCCCGTTTCTACTTGGCCTTCGGTTTAGAAGATACTCGGTTTAGGTTAATGAGGAGTCTTATTTGTACAATCCTTCCATCCCAGACATCCCAAAACGGCAACACCCTGCTTAAAAAGTACAGTCTCGCACCAAGAGTACATTTGATTAATAAAAATATTTTTTATTTTTATTTTTTAAAAAAATATTTTCATTTTAGATTTTCAAAATCAGAAAATATGTTCACTTTATAAAAGTAGATTTTATTTTTAGAAAATAAAAATAATAAAAATGTGTTTGATTTATCTGTCTTTAAAATAAAATTCTCAATAGAGAGATAAATTATCATCCAATTAAATTTCTTATTTTATATGACTTTCAATTAGTGAAAATATAAAGTAACCATATTTGTTGATATATCATTATCTAATTGGATGAATATGTGAAACTTTGTATATTATCATGCATTCCAATAAAAGCCTTCTCAAAATTAAATTTAAAATAATAAAATTATGATTTAATTGAAATATACTGATAGTGTAAAAAATTTACACATTTATCCAATGATACAATAACACATCAAAATATATGATTACTTTCTACTCTACTATTTAAAAAATTATAAAAAAAATAAATTTGATTGGTTGACAATATAAAAACTCTTACATAACTCTTACACTATTAATTCATTAAAATTAAACTCAAAATTATATTTGGTATTAAATAGTAAAAATTACATATACCTATTTAAAATTTCTGAATGAAATATTTAAAATTATATAAATATTTTAGAGATAATGGTTTGATTTGTTTTAAAAAAATGCAACTTTTTATTTGATTTATGCAAAACCACGGTTATTTAGGATATCTTTTCATTTTGTGTCCAAGGCTCCTCTACGTACTCACCACCATTAAGACCACACCACAACCACACATCTCTACTACTTGCATGCCATCCTTCTTCTTCCCTCTTTATCATTCTTCTATCTTCTCTTTTGGTTTGACTTTTATCTTGATAGCAGTTATGAGCTTGAGAACCTGCACAGAGTAACACAGTGCCTTGCAGTAGGTATGCAGAGTGATCTCTCCATAATCAATATTCTCATCTCTATCTCCAAAAAGAAAGGGAGTCGAAGCCACTATTGTCAAGAGCAAATAGTCCACTGAATCGGCCTTGTGGATTGGACAATGGTGCTAGTGGTTGTGTTAAAGTTGGGTACCCAAAACATCAAAGACCATGGTGGCACATTGATTGGTTCTTGTGATAGTTGCAAGAAAAAAGCAATATCATTAATATTACAGTGATGCCACCATTTTCAATTTCCTAACAATTGAAAAAGGAAATAAAGAAAACGTGAAATTGGCATTTTCAGTTTTTTGGGTGTTTAAGAAATATTTTCATGAAAACACTTTTTGAAAAACTCAGCCAAACATATTTTCATGTTCATTTTCCATTTTCATTGAAAACAAAAATAGAAAACGATCAAACCAAACACCCTCTTATTTTTTTCTCTATTCTCTCTCAAAATAATAACCATGGGTGTAGACATCCATGGAGGTGTATAAAAAACATTTTCCTTAGATTAACTAAGCAAAACTTTAGAGCCATCAAAGGGCATTGTGACTCATGGGCTAACCTAGCTTAACCCATTAAAATGATGCTGGATTGTTAAAAACAGAGCTCACATAAAAATGAGTTGATTTGACTCGACCCACATAACTTGTTAGTTAAGCGAGCTTGAGTCAGATTGGTGGTTGATTGATTCGGGTTCTCATCGCATGTCGAAAAAAACAGTCCTTATCATGTAAGAAGCCAGACACAACATGCATATTATGTTCAACTTAAATTTGAATTAATGCATTATTATATGTGTACTATTTTGCATTTTATAGGTATATATATTTTTCATTTCTCTTTTTCTATATATTTCTGTATTTTTTACAAGATTTTAAATTTTTATTTAATCAATGTTAAATTTTTCAAATATTTTATTTTTAAATTTTTTTGGTGGGTTAAATCGTTTAACCTACCAATTTGAGTGGATTGAGTTGAATTGGTATTCTTTTTACTCCCCATAAAAATGAACCAACTTGTTTTTAAACTTCTACCCATAACCTTGTAAGTCGGGTTGGTTCACTTTAATATCTATCAAAAGTCATTTTTATATGTGTAATTAAAAAGTCATGACATTAACATTATTTCAACAATTAATTATAAATATAATTATTTCTATTCAATAAATTGTGGGAAGTTAATTTATATATAAATATAAGGCATTTTTCCTCTTGAACTTTAGGTTATGCTTTACATGTTGACTTTTCAATATATGTATTGAGACGTCCTGAACTTTTTAAATAGTTCAAAACACCCCTTTATATTAAGTTGACATCTATTTCTATCATCAAGTAGTCATGTGCATGTCACGTACACAATTAAATAGATAAAAATACTCTTCCTTTTAATCAAATTTTCCAACCATAAACCATTTTCTATACAATAAATTATGGAAAAATTAATTTGTACTTAAATACGGGGCATTTTAACCCTTAAACTATAAGTTATGCGCAATTTATACCTTGAATTTTCAAAATATGCATCAAGATACCCTAAAACATCCATTCTATTAACTTAACATACATTTTCATCATTAAGTAGCCATGTGCACATCACATACATAATTAAACTGACAAAAATATCCTTTCTTTTAATCAAATTTTCTAACTTTAAACCTCCCTATTTCAAAAATAGACAAAAATATCCTTTTTGTTATGATCAAACTTTAGCATCTGAGGGCTAGTTTTGTTCATTTTTGAGTGGGGGAGGTTTAGAGCTGTGAAATATGATTAAATGAAGAATATTTTTATTTATTTAATTATGCATGTGATATACATATGATTAGTTAACGGTGAAAATAAATGTCAAATTAACTAAATATAATTTTTTGCACTGTTTGAAAAGTCCAGGATATCGCAATGTGCGATTTAAAAGATCAGGATGTAAACTGCATATGATCTAAAATTCAAGGGATAAAATATATTTTACCATTAAATATATTGGTATAAAATAATTTAAAGCTGTGTATTTTATTTATATTGTATAAAAAATATATATTTATTAAATTTAAATTACTTAAAAAATATGAAATAATTTTTTTATGTCATATAATGATTAATATTTAGCATTAGTTTGATAAAAATATCATAATTACAGAATAATTTATTTTCAATTATAATTTAACGTTTCAAAAAAATTATATTTTTTTAAAACTTGAGATTAATTTTTTTATTATAATATACATCTTCATTTTCATCCAAATATGATTGTTTTTTTAACAACATTTTTAAGATTGTTTTTTGGTGTTCTCTAATACATATTAAAGACCGAAGACTAAACATATGCAAGTTGAGCAGTGAGTCATGAGGCTAAGAGGCTTTGACGTATATATTAATATATGAATGTTAGGTGTGTGTTTGAAAATGACATCAAAATTATTTCAATAATTGAATATAAGAATAATTATTTTCTCATATAATTGTTTATCTTAACAGTAATTTACATTGGGATTTGCTAATGACTCATCTTCTACCTCATGTAGTATTAACTTAAAATATAAATTTTAAAATAAAAGATTGAATTCATGTTTAAGATACAAGGGATATGTGGTTAAATTCTGGCTATAAATAAATAAAAGATAGTAATACTCCCTTAAAATTTGGGGTACGAAAGGAATTTCCATTTTCTGGCCATTCTTATATATATATATATATAGTCGTTTTAAATTTTAACTAATTAAGATATTGTTAGCAAAAACATATCATTACTCAAAGTGTTTTTTATTGTAACTAATCAAGCCAAAAAACTTTTAAATAAGCACTAAAACTCTTGAATGCATCCAATACAACATATTAAAGACTTTTTATTTTGTAATAAAAAATTGAGTTTAATTTTATACACCGTTAATATAAAAAAATTTATATTATCAACTAATTAAATTATTCAATTTATTTAATATTTTAAATAATAAATATAAAATTTAATTATTTTTTATATAATATTATATAATTAAATAATAATATAAAATATTCTATGTGATATATTAGATATAAATTAAACCCTAAAATATGAAATTCAACTTTGAGGGGCACCACCCAAGGCATCCATGCAAATAACCCAATTCTATCATCCCCGAGAGGGTAAGTTAATCAATGCAGCATGTGCATGTGACCCCACACGAGGCACTAAGTTTTCAATTTCAGGTCTGATCGATGGCAAACAATTCGGACCAAAAGTGGCTGCCAGGCTCTGACTCACCTGCTTCGATGGATGTTGCTACAAGAAAGAAAAAAGTTTATATTTAATAAAAAAAATATTATTTATATTTATTATTTATAAAATATTATATTAATATATTTTTATTTATTATTAAATAAAATATAAATTTAATTTAATTTAAAATATATATCTCATTTAATAATAAATAGTCTTATAGAAAAATTAATGAGCAAGGAGAAAACCAAATTTGATTAGTAATCATAAGTTTCGACAAATATTGGAATGCATAAAATTAAAGTTCCACTTTTAGAAACAATATGATAAATAGAATTAGAGTTATGTTAACGAGTGTTGTAATCAGTCCATTAATTAATCAAATAAATAAAACTATTTAAACCTCTACTTACGTAATCCATGATTCACAAGTTTTCAGTCTTCATGAAAAAACAGTACAGCAAGAAAGATTACTTGCTTGCAAGTCGCAACTCGGGGAAAAAAATTGATTTTCAACTCTACGAACTTTAATTAACTATGCGTATTCGCGCGTATACTTTTTGAATTGTTCGCATGATTCCAAAAGCTCCCATCTAATCTATGTTATGTTTTGGGAAATTTAATACAGATACCCTTTTGAATATTTAGCAATATAATTATAAGATTGTCACGATATAACTTAGGCATGGCTGGCGCGTGAGAACACTTTTCCCAGCAAGACTTAACACACTAAATTTTCTAAGAAAACGGACAGGATTTTCTCTATTTTTCAGACTTTTCCCAAATAAAATATAACATGCAATCTTTTCCAATAAATTCACAACACTTGGACATCAAGTATTCTCAAAATGCGTCCTTCCAGTATATAAGAATGTTTCAACATATACCAGTCATAATACCAATATAGTTCTACATAAAACCAAATTAAGATTATAAATCCTTTCCAAAACATAACCTATATAGCTAAGTCATAAATTCTCAAATATAAGTATAACACAAATCCAAGGAACCTGCCTGTGACATATGGAGCAACTGATATCTACAGGCTAAATAAAATATGGATGAAAATTAAAAGGCCTTTACAAAAAGGCTTGCCAACTTAGAATTTATTAAGATTGTACTAGAGGAACATTAGAACTAGTACAAGCACCTGTATCTGAAAAAGGTGGAAATACAACGAGGTGAGTTTTGCAACTCAGTGAGAGATAGGATATCCATAATTTATTAAATGCAAGCATAAAACAATATAAACATAGTAATGTATATATATTCATAAAAATAAGAATCTAGCCATAACATGAGATTTCTTGATAACATAATTTTATGTAATCGTGTAAATCCAAATATAATGAGGAGTTATCCGAAGTAGAACCACAAGTCCAGACATAACCCGAGATCATGTGCGGATTAGCACTACACTTGCTAACTGGAGTTGGCACGTAGCCTTACAAGTCTAGACATGACAAAAGTCATGTGCGGGTTAGCACCTCACCTGCTAACTAGAGTTCCATGGTGCACCAAGACTAATGTCTCTGTCGTTAGCTACAACTTCTACTTAGGTTCACTCCCAAAACATTTTCAATTTAACAATTTTAGACTTAACAATTCTCATAAATATCATTATTGATGTTTCCAACACGATTCCAATTCCATGACATTCTTACAATATAAAAAAAAAATTCAACTTCAAGTTATACGAAACATAATAGACAATAAAAGACGTCAAATTTAATAATTAATATAAATTATTCTAAAATTCAATATTAATTATAATTTAATAAAGAATTATTTAAATAAACATAATACTCAAATTCTGGCATCCAAATGAAAATTTCTATTTTAAACATAATGCCTCATTAGCGATAAATAAACTATTTTCTCATCTATCAACATACTTTCAACTCTTCATATAATTTTATTTTTATAATCACAATTTATCATGCATAAAGTAACCTACAGATACACTATCTACTCACAACTAGTGGTTCAAAGAACCGAAGACTAACTCCACTGATGCCACCAATTTAAGTGTTGATATCCGATTGCTCTATCGCGCTAGGAACAAGACAATATTAATATTTGTGAGCCAACAATGCCACCAATTTACATAAATTAGCCACAAATCAATAAAAGCCCCAAATTCTAGGATTCAAGAAACCTAACAATCTTCAAAAAAATAATTACAAACTTCAATAATTTAAATAGAGTAGTTTAGGAGCTAATTTACCACTTGGAGAGTAGAATTGGTGAAGAAAATCAATCCAATTCCTTCCTAAGCTTCAAGTTCTTTCTAATGGAATTAGAGAGAAAGTGGAGGTAAGAGAGGCAAAGAGAGAGAGGGGGGCGTGGTTATGGGGATGAGAAGGAAGAGGAGATAATGATGATGATGGAGGTGGTGATGATGTTTGTAATGATGGAAGCAAAAATAAAAAAAAATAAAAATGGAAGGAAGTGGAGGGAGGGAAAGAGAACGGGAAGAAGAAGAAGAGGAAAAGAATGAGAAAGTTTACGGGAAAGGAGGAGAAGAAAAGAAGATAAGGAGAGAGTGAGAACTATAGTGGTCTATATCACTTAAGGTGCACGATGATTCTCACTTTATTTTTTTTTTCTGGTTACCACAAAGATGTAAGTGCATTCAACAATTGTTGTATGCATATACCATTATTGCATCATAAGTCGAACTCCATGATTCATTCCTGGTTTCGTTTTGGTCGTGTTTGATTTTTCCTTTATGATAGGTGGTGTCTAATACAATTCTATAGATAGTTACTTCAATAGTTATAGGTAAAAGATATAAATACGAAAATAATTCATTTGTAATTCATAGTGAATGGTAAGCAATTGGTGAACTTTAGTTGAATTTAGAGTGTTTTTCTATTTTTATGCAGGAAAAATATCCAAGTTCTAACAATATTACAAGCTTCATAGTAAGCAAACAGGCAAGTTCAATATACTCCCTCGTTAATTTTTATTTACTAGTCATACCACAAATTGTAAGATAGACTTTTTATGTTTCGATCTACCATAGACCTCATTATTAATCATTAAATTTACTCTTATAATTAAAGGTACCTTGTCTATTTTTATTTTTTCAAAAGAAAATATAGGTCTTTTTTTTTGTATACCGGATTTGAGTGCATAATATTAAAAATTGATTTAGACTGGCGATTCAACTAGCCAGTGAATCGACCATGAAATCGGTTCGAGTCACTATTTTGGTCGATCCTGCGTGGAAACTGGTGCAATTCGGTTTGACTCGGTCGGGTTTGTATCAAAACCAATGACTCATCCAGTTAAACTGGACCACACTAAATCAAGGTTTTTTTTTTGTGCTAAATGATGTCTTTTTTTAAAACCTTAAAAGAAAAAAATTTAATTTAACTTATAGAAAAATGCAATAGCTTTATTTGCATTGTCATAAATTATAAGTTTGTAATGTAAAACTCTATGAGTTTGCTTCTGTAATTATGTTTTGAATCTTGTTATTTGTAATTGTAAAATGTGAATAATATTTGAAATTTATGTCATTTATTTATATTTTTACATTTGGACCCCTCAAAGAGTGTCAAATTATTAATTAGTTATCATTTTATTGTATTTTACTTAAATTTTTATATTCTTTTGTATAAATTCGATTCAACCGATTTGACCAGTGACCCAATAATCTGGTGCCTCAACCGAGTCGACCATTAGTTCAGGTATGAAAACTATGTTTGAGTATCGTATTTCCATCGATACAGTGTTTTTAATATAGAATTTACCATAGACAAATTCAAAGATAAAGAAAAGAAAATCAACACTGAATCCATCAAAGGTTAATTCAATATAAAATAAAAATAATACAAAATTTACCTATGACAAATTCTATAAACACTATATATAAATAAATTTATCTATTATCTCATTAATATAAATCACCCATCTAAACACTATGTATAAATTTTTTTTTCAAATATAGCTGGTTTCAACTATCGAGTTGCTCCTACCGATGAGGCTAGTAAATGCACCAAACAGAAAATCAGAAAGTCTTCTTTCAATTTTGTTACTATCAATTATCAACGGTCTACCCTCGCAAACATAACTGTTTTCATGGATTGGATGGCGACCACACCTGCGACCTAATAAGTACCATACTACTCCAATGGATGGACTAGCTAAAATGTCATCTCCAATAGAAAAACCTTCGATTGTCCTAGAACCATTATTTAAAAACCTAAAAACAAAATTGAAAATTTTAACACATTTAAATGAATCGTTCGCAAACCCAAACTTTCTTAGTACTCCAATCTTTTCGGTCGTTGAAGTAAAAGCACCTTTCAGATCGGGACCAAAGGGAAATGATATTGCACCATCAGAATCCAAAAAGTTAACTAAGAAGTAGGGCCATGTCAATGAATTTGGTATCTTTACAATTTTTTTAATAATTTTATTTGATTGCCAAATAAGCACCCAATCTTCCACCATCCAATGACCTCTAACGTTCACATACACATGCTTTTACAACAAAAATGATAACATTTTAAAACCAATAAATCAAAAATAAAAAAAATAAAAAAAAGACCAAACACAAGTCAACACAAATTTCTTGACACTAAAGAACACAAAAATACTTTAAAAAAAAAAAAAGTGGTGACCTGTAATGAATAAACCAACAAAACCAGAACCAAGCCCCACCGCGCCGCCGGGGGGGGGGGTGGACGGACTACGGTCATTTCGCGTGCTCCACACCGGGGAAAGAAGGATAGCGTGCGCAACGCCTAGACAGGAACACCCTGCAATCGTCCTTGGGGCAGATGGTGGGTACGTAGGCTATCTCATCACAGCCGTCCGTTCTATCCCTCTTGAATTCGATCAACGTGGCGAACATCGCAATGAACAGAACCAAATGATTCAAAGCATACCTCTGGCCCACACACTGATGGGCCCCGGCCCCAAACGCCAGAAAGTTTCTCTTATAAACCTGGTCCTCTTGCCTCTTTTCGGAAAACCGGTTCGGATCGAACCGGTCCGGTTCAGTAAAACCCTGAAACGAAGATTCGTAAACCGAAGGGAACACGATCGCGCCTTTCGGGACCGCGTAATTCTCCGTCAACGGGAACTCCTCCGCCGCGATGTGCGGCACAAGAGTCGCCGGCGGCCGGAACCTCACAACCTCACGAGCCACCGCGTGCGTGTACCTCATCTCCCTCAGCTGCTCCGCCGTTATAAGTTCGTCCGACTCCGGCGACCAGATTCCGGCGACTTCCTCCCTCACCCTCGCCAGCACCGCCGGGTGAGAGTCCAGCATCGCCACCGCCCACAGCAGCGACGACGTCGACGCGTCCTGCGCCGCGAAGAGGAAGTCGAAGAGGTAACCGCCGATCTCGGAGTCGGAGGAGTAAGGCGGCGGAGACGGATCTCCGGCGAGCCTCGCCTCCGCGATCTCGCGGAGCGTGTCCTGCATCCAGTAATCGATGAGGCACGAAGGCTCCTCGTCTTTCTCCATCCTCGCCTTGCTGTCCGCCGCGCACGTCGCTAGGGTTGCGGCGAGGCGGCCGACGGCTAGCCTCGCGTTCCGGAACGCCGTGCCGGGGAGGTCGATGGGGAGCTTCATGAGGCCGACGTTGAAGAGGAAGTAATCCCGCTCGAATCGCTCGCGGGCGTTCGGGCCCAAATACGGGCCCACGAAGACGGTCTGGGAGGTCTCCAAGTTCATTTCACGGGCCAGGAGGCGGAGCGGAATGGGGCCTTGGGCTTTTTGGGAGAGTTCGACCCATTTTTTCAAGTGGTCGAGGATTATGATCTGCTGCAGCACAGTGTACGTGGAAAGCGCCTTCGGTGTAAAGTTAGGTGCGATCCGACGGCGGAGATTCTTGTGGTCTTGGCCCATCATGTAGATGAGGTTGTGTTCGCCGAAGAGCTTTTTGCCAAAAGGGTGGCCCACGAGGCGGAAGGCGTCGGGCCTGACATTGGCGAAGACCTTGTGGGAGAGCTCGGAGTCTCTGATGAAGACTATGAAGTTGCCGATGATGTAGTTTGCGGAGACCCCTAGGTTGGTGGACTTGGCCAAGATTGATTGCTGGTCCCAGAATCTTGTTGGGTTCCGGACCAATGGGATGGCGTTGCCTATGAATGGGAGGACCAGGCCCGGGCCTGGGATGGAGCGCTTCTTTTTGAGGTATGAGATCTGTTCTAGGAAGACGACGAAGAGGATGAAGCAGATGATGTATGGGGAGAGCTGGGTTAGGGACGAGAAAGAGGTTGTGGGAATGGAAGTGAGAGTTGTGGGATTGGTCATGTCCTCTATGTCCACCATGTGATTTTCTTTTTTGGAGGGTAGGTTTGGGTTGGTTGCAACGAAGAAGGACAATTTATTTTGATGGGAAGGAAGGAAATGGGGTGTCCTGTTTATGGGAATTGTAAGGTGGGAAAACTCAAATTGTGAAATAGCTATAGGGAGGGGTCAGCATGGGGTTGATGTCAAAAATGGTGAGTGTTCAAGATTTCAAGTCAAATTTGAGTTTTCGAGAGGGAAAAAATATATTAGGCGATAGGTGTTGTGAAATGGATTGAGAGTGTTCTAGAATTACGAGTAAAACACTTCTATAGACAAGAAGAAATTTTCATGGTTATGGTGTAAGGGATGAGGTAGAATAGAAAAAAAAACAAAAACAAAAAAAAGTGGTTTTTTTTTGCGGAGGGTAGGGGGGCGGGTCAATGGGGGGGTTGTGATCCAGCTAAGTAAGGGCAGGCCATGACGTGGTGCACTTTGGTTGGGACAAAGGGTTATCCCTTTTGCATTAGGACAAGTGCATGAGAGATTATTCTTTTCCATTTCAAATCGATTTCTCTTTGTGCTTTAGTTGTCTACGCTTGCATAGTATAACCACGTAGTTGTTATTTTCCTTGTTGGCTTATGATGAATGCTAGGAACCTCTCCTTGTCGCATGTTTTCTATTTGCCTTCCTATTTGGTGTTTCGGTTGGCTGTGTGTTGTTTGTATTTTCGTTGGTTCCTTCTGTTCCTTGACCATTTACCTAATACAAAGTCGCATCCGTATAAATATGCTACGCACATTTAACATTTTATGATTTCTTCCCCTAATATATTTTTTTCCCTTTAATTGTTTATTAAAAACACATTTTCAATTATTATGTTAATTTCGTCTTGTTATGGTAACTCGGTTAGCTGCATCGCGATGGTGCAGTTTCCCTCATTTGCGTCGAAAATTACGTAGTGAAGTCTTTTTTCGCTTTTAGGTTCGATCATTAATTATTTTTACCGAAAGCCGGGACTAAAGTATGTCAAAAGTGTTAACCGTACTATTCATACGCATAACTTGTAATAAATATAACTTATTATGGGATTGAGAAGTAACTGTTAACCGTAATATTCATAAGTAACCAACTAATAAAATAACCATGCAAGAATTGAACGCCAATTCTATTTATTATTCTGTCCATTTAAATTTATTTTTTCAATATATAAGTCATGCACATATTTCAAAAGATTGTTAATTATCAATTATTTTGTATCCATTTTATTGGAGAGAATATAAAAATTGAGAGAAAATGAGTGGAAATGTTGTATGATTACTTAATGGAGAGAAAATATATGATAAGTGATAAAATAATATTTTTATCTTTTACTTCCATTTATATAGAAGATTATTGAAATCAAATCATTACCTTAATTATTTTACATAGATCAAAAGTTACATTGCTCAATTTATTTGAAGCCAATATCAAATCAAATCAATTATTTTTCATTCAATTAATAAATTTATGGTTTTTCAACTCAAAATTCAAACACTTCATCCCCGATTACAGATCAGCTATTGTTTTCCAATTTATTTTAAAATTTTCAAAGTTTTACACTTAAGTTTTTAGGAAGCGTTTAGCGCATTGCCTTCATAATTACTGGTAATCTAGATTACCCATTAAAAAGATTACCATTTTTTAAATTACTGGTAATGCTAAATGAAGTATTTGGTGCTGTGTTGCACCAATACTTCATCATCCCACTGTGCGTAATATCTAAGATGTATTTTGTCCAATATTGATATATTGATATTTCAAGATATATCAAAATTAATTTTTTTGGTGGTTTTACAAATTTGTGCATCCATGAAATATAACTAATATATATTTATATAATTGATATATATATATATATATATATATATATATTATGTTTTCTTAATGTAGTTATGATAAGAGTTCAATAAATTTAATAACGTATTGATAATATCACCTTAAATTTAATAATATATACACACACACATATTCCCGTATCTTAAATACCAAAATTTCACCATATCCTCATATCAATATTGGATTGTATCAATATCATATTTTATCCTTGTGCTTCATAGGTTCGTTATATGTAGTAAATTGGCATTGCACATTACATTGTTTGTTACATTATACCAATCAGTCATTTGACCAGTGCAATGCATGGAGTGATAATAAAAATAATTTATTGAATGTTATAGAAAATAAATAATTTATTTAAATATATCTCATAGAAAATTGAGTATATACATTTATTTTAAAAATAAGTAAATATTTTAAATAATTAAATAAATTGATAAAATATAAATGTGCATTCTATTTTATATCTTATTTTGAATATTATATTTATAATTTAAAAAAAAAATCTCTATAGATGACCTATAATAATAAAGAGTCTATTTTATACAAATTTTACATATTTTAAAAGTTGAAATCATTGAATAATAAAAAAGAATAAGTGGATAATTTTATTATACTATGAGCCATTATAGAGATGACAATGAATACCCATGACAGAGAAGACATGTCCCATACCCTTATTCCTATTTAAAATTTTGCCTCTCATCCCCCATCCTCATCACAATCACAGGTCCCTATTCCTCATTCATCGTAGAGATTTGAATCCCTGCGCATGTTCATAGATTTGTTAAAAGAATTTGAAAAAAAATAAAAAAAAATTAAAATTTGAAACATAAATGTCTATAATAAAAAATATTTGTAATGCAACATATTTCAAATTAAAAAATTAAAAAAGCATACATAATACAAATCCAATATAGATAATTGAAAAAGTAAATATGTATTATCCCCATTCATGCCCTGTATAACAAACGAGGACTCCACTCCCATGAAAATAAAATCTGTCCTAATTTTTGTCTCTATTGTGGGTAATCACGTCCTATGTGTACCCACTTCAGTGATTTCTTTTGTCATCCCTAGTCATTTATATTTTTTAATAACTTAAAATATTTAATTTATAAAAATATTAAAAAATATTTTTAATTAATAAAAAATAATTAATAAACTTAATTTGTGTGATTTTAATTACACCGTCTTTTCTTGTACATACTTTTAGAAAAATAAAATATTAATTTTAAAATATATATAATAATTAGTAAAAAATCACATATAATCCTAATTTATATCATCTCAATTATTGGAGTAAAATATCCATTACACAATTATTTTTAATAAAAAATTATGTAATTATTTAATTTTTAAAATAATTAATAAATAATTAATATTATTATCAAAGAAGTGTAAATTGTGGGAGTAATTTTTTAAAATATTTTAATGTTAAAAAATTGAAGTCTTTTTTTTAAAAAAAGTTAATATGAAACAATTGTGGAATCGAAAAGTTGAAATGTTTAGGTTGTATAGAATTAAATATAGTATAGTGAGACAGGTAGATATATATTTTTTTTATAATTTTCAAAAGCTCTACATTTGAAATTAAAAACTCTCTCTCCCGCAATCTCCTTCTCATTTACAATTTTGCATCTTTTCCACATTCTCATCCTTGTCATGATCTCCATTCCTCATTCCTCACAGTGATTTGAATCTATACTAGTGTTCATAGATTTATAAAAAAATTTCAAAAAGAAAAAAAAATTAAAATACTTTGAAATTCGAAACATAAATATCTATAATAATAAATACCACTAATATGACACAATTCAAATTAAAAATAAAAATATACACATGATGTAAAATAAGTCCAATACCAATAATTAAAAAATAAATATGTGCTAAGATTTTTTTGTTATCATTAATTATTATAATTATAATAGTTTTATTATAATTAATACTATAATTATAATCATTAATTATAATATTTTTTGGTACCATAAATATATAGGTTTGTTATCTTTAATACTATAATTATATATATATATAACTTTAATGGTATAATACATTCAATTATCATTTTGTTTACATTATTTGTTATTTGTTAAATATTTTTTCTTGAATTGGAAAAAATAATTAATAATTAGAAAGTAAATTAAATCCTAAAACTTACTTTAAATATTAAGATTATAAAATTGGTTGGGCATTGTTTTCTCTATGAATGGCATATGTAAAACTATCCATGTAATGAATCTTAATTATTAATATTATAGATAGATTATAGATTATATTAAATCTTTTGAAAATATGTTAATTGTGATATTAAGTTTTATTAAAATATCAAAGCTAATATAGTATAACATGTATTATTATATTTTTATCATCAATATCATTATAGTATAATGTGGCAAATTTTGTATATTATAATAATTTTTAATAAACTATATATTATACTAATTAAATCTGACATAAAAAATAAAATGATATGTAATTAATGTTATTCTTTAGAATTTTAATTTTAATTTAAGAGTGATTGATTAATTAGAAAGTGACCAATTGATTATATTTATATTTTAATTTGTAGTATTAAATATTTAGTTATAATTTATTGACCATGATAATATTTACTGTGATTTTAATCAATAAAATAATTTTGAATGAATATAACTACTATGTCAATGATAGCACAGATTTATGGTTGACTCAATAATATCAATTTGATATCTCTCCTCTAAATTTATAGATCTGTCCAAAGCTAACATAGATTATGATTAAAAAATATATATCTTATGAATTTTTACAATATATTATTCTAAGGATTTAATTTTAATGCATTGTTAATGTAAAAAGATATTTTATATAGATATTCAATTATATAAAATTAAAGCATTCAACCACTAATTACCATATTTAAATGTAACTTGAATATAATAAAATAAAAAGAATATCATATTTAAATCATATTGAAAATCCTGAAAACCCATACAAATTTCATTTAAAATAAGTGAATAACTTCTATACTTGAAAATTTTATATTAAAATTAAATGATAATAGAGTATATGTGAGTTTATAGAAAATACTTAAGCATTAAATAAAGAAAACTCTCTAAAATTAAGTCAAAATATATATAAGATAGTAAATATTTTATATTTTTAAAAGTAAAAATATATTTTAAAAGGTAAACTAAATTAGTTAAATCAGTATTGAATTAACTCTAGAAGATTTTAATTTATTTATCTTGGTAGGGATGTGTTCAAATAAAATATATAATTTTAAAATATCCATCTATTATTTATGATTGCTACCATTATGATAGATTACATCAATTACAAATTAATAGTTACATATTGATTGAAAACTATCATATAAGTTAATTTCAAATTATGCATTCATTGATAATATATAAATCACGTGTTCTGTGTAGAATTATAATACATTTAAAAGAAACCATGACTATACATTAAACCAAATAATTTTTGATAAATAAGTCTAATAATATAATTATAAAAAATACTTTGAAATATATTAGAATGAAAAGAAATACCATTTCATAAATTTAAAATACATAATAAAAATTTGTGAAGTTAACTAACAAAAAAAAATTACAAAGTGATATTGCAGTATCTAATAATCGGCTTTGAAATTGGTTTGTGAAGTGGGAGTGAGATTATGATTTGTAATTGATATAATTGATATTTATCAATTAAATGTGATGAATATGAATTGAGGATTCAAATTTCAAATGAAAATTGTGGACCCTAAATCGCTTTAAAAGTGACACATGTAAAAGTATTCCTCATAGAAATTTACAATATTAATATTATTATAGATTATAGATTATAGATTACTAGGTAATATATATTTTTAATAATAAATTGATAATAATAATAACATTACTTATTAGTTTTATTAATTGTTAAAATAATTATAATAATTATTATAAGAATTCAAATTTAAATTATTATTTAAAGTTAATTATTAATTAATAATAATTAATTTTAATAATAATAATAACAATAGCATAAGAAGGATTACCACTGCATGGCAATCTAGGAGTTAATTCACATACATCTCCATGGAAATAATCCACATTACCACAAATATGACAATGTGGATTACCTTGGTAATATGGATTGTCAGTCATTTGATGTAACCAGACAAAACAATGTTGTGGGCTCAAGTAATTTTAACTCACATTAGTTGTAATGTAGAAATATTATCCTGTACCAAACGCCGCTTTAGTAATAATCAAATCACTTTTATCTCATTTGTTTGTATTTTTTAAGGTATTTATTTATATACATTGTTCTTAAGTATCTAAACGCCATAATATTATTAGCTGTCAAGAGACAAAAAATTTAAAAATATATTTTTTATTTCAACCCAATAAGGCAATAACTTCAATTAAACTATCAAAGCCTTTATCGTTAGTTTGAATTTGTTAAAAAAAAAAGATAAAATAAAAATTGAATTAAACAATTCAATTGAATTTTATTTATTTTTCTGTTCACCTCTTCCAGCCCGTTTCCAGTCTGTCACGGGAACCCCTAGCCCCACCATTAGGTTATCCGAAATTATTCCAAATCAGTAAGCAGCAAACCGGTGGCGCATTATAAATGGCAATACAGCACTATCACCTGGGCCACAATGCCGTTATCTGTCTGTCGATTAGGAGCAATTTATCAACAATATAAAATATCGAAATAAAAAGAGAAGAGTTTAATTTTGATATGGTGACAATGTAAAATAATTTTATATTATAATCCAATTAAAATATTTAGTTTGGATGACTTTTCAAGTAGTGAGTATAAAAGTCAACTATCAGGACTTATGTGGTAGTACATGATTGAATCACTGTATAAAAAATTTTTACACTGTCAGTGCATGACAATAAAATCTAAAAGAGAAAATCTAGGACATAATTAGAATAATACAAGGCTAAGATTTAATCTAAATTTATTAAATATTTTGAATTTAATCAAATATAAGATTATAATTATATTTTTACTTTTAAAAAAGGTTAGCAGGGAAAGGCTAAGTTCCCAAGATCTAAAGTGATAAACAGTACAGTTTCTTCTCAAGAGAGCTCCCTAGGCTAAATCCCTGAGATCTAAAATGACAAACGATATGGTCTCTCCTCAAAAGAGCTTCCTAAAACTTGAACCTTGACTTTACAGATAAGATTTGCCCAATACTAATTCCACTTTTGTTGAGTTAACCTCTTTTAATAGATGTATGATTATATTAAAAATATGTAAGTTTTTATTGTCTATAATACTTTCAAATGCCGTCCTTTAAGGTTTGTTCTATATTTAAATACTATTATTATAATTCTAAAATTTGTAGACTTATTTGTTACCTATGTTTTATGGAAAAAGGGGGGAAAAGAAGAGACTTTTGCTGTGTTTGATATTGCATATGTTCTCAAAAAGCTGCTCTAAAAAAGTTACTATAAAAAAGTTATAGTAATATTATTTGATAAAATGATATAAAAATGACTCTTGAGAAGCAGGAGTTATAGAAGTAGCATTTGGTAAAAATTATTTTCAAAATATAAAATAATTATAATGGAAATAAATATTAAGAGAATAGCTTTTTTTATATAGATTTTTTTAAGAAAAAATAAAATTGAGAGCCTTAATTAATGAAGATATAGTTAGGCTTTTATTAAATTTTAACAGTTACATTAATCTTTTTAATTTGACCGGAAGGAGCTTTGAAAAACACCCTATGACTCTGGCTTGATTTGGTATTATTATTGCTTTGAAAAAGTTGTGGAGCTCTTGGAGCTTTCAAAAAAGCCACAATGGTACTATTTGGTGAAAGAATGCAAAATTCGCTCCAAATATGCTCTAAATATTCAAAAGAACCATAATGGATATAGATATTAAATAGTTTGATTTATATATTTATTGTCATGAATTAGATTGTGGTCATATTAGTTTTTTTAATTTTAGAGAGCAGAAATTAATTTTAAAAAGCACCTCAACTTTTAAAAGTTGAGAGCAAAAATACCTCAGCTTTTTGATTTACTAAATATAAAAAATTGACTTATGGTTTTCAATAAGTCAAAACACCTATTTGAAAAATGTTACCAAACTTATCCTCTATAAAATGCTTTAAAAAACACCCATAACTTTTAAATGTCGAAAATAAAAGTATCACAATTTTTTTATTTACCAAATAGAAAATGTTGGTTTATACCTTTTATAAGATAAAGCAACCCCTCTGAAAATTTTGTTTTTAGAATAAATCTTAATAATAACATTGTCAGCATTGCGAAGCTTTTTTTGCAAGTTAGGAAAATTCCAATCCCGTAATTCTTTTATTCCATTTTTTATTTCGCCCCCGTGGGAATGAAATATTGTTTCAACTGCGACATTAGTCTGAAATTTCCAAAATTTCAAAGTTGATAAGATTTGAAATTCCTAAATCCCTCCTAATCGCATACGACGGCCGGTATTCTTTTCTCTCTTTTTTGATAGAATATTCTTTTCTTTCTAGAACCCCGTCCTTGCTCTTAATTTTTGGGCAACCAATCTTAAAAAAGCTCATAGGTTCCCTTCACATCCTGCCGCCACACCACACCAATAGCATAACCAATAAAATCACGTCACTTTAACGAAAAACTGCTTTTTGGTTCAAGATATGATTCGCACAAAGTTATTCTAGCGTTGCTCCTGCGGGACGGTGGCGTCTTTCCCAATTACTCAAGCGATGTAGATTTACTAATAACATGTTCACTCGGCTCTTAAATGAATGTCTGATTTAGATGTGTACATAAATTAAAAATGTATTAAATAGGCCTCAATATCATAATAATTTGAAAGGTATTTTGTAAAACCATTCTCATCCCCTAATATAACTTTTTTTTTCTTTTCAATGACTTGTTCTCTTTTATTAAACTTTTCTTGTCACTCATTCATTTAATAATAATAGAAAGAGATGTGTACAAATATGGTCTAGTAGCTATATATAAAACCCAAATTTGTGAACTTTAAGTCTTAAAGCAATTAATTATTACTACTGAAAACTCTGGATTCACAAAAAAAAATAGTAGATAAAAAAATAATATATGCTTAAATTTTATTAAAAATAATTGATAGTGGTAGAAAAGATAAGTCTAAAAATAGAGGAATGATACATGTACATAAACTTACTTACGCCATACTCTTCAATTTCACTAGATGATAAAATACAATTATGAAATACAAAGGATAAAATGAGGAGATGAAAAAGGAAAAGAAAAGCAATGTCATTTCCTTCTCATAACTTGTTATATCTCTCTCTGTCACCCGTCATCTATCCAAAAGCTTAGGGCCTGTTTAGTTTGCTGAAAACAGTTTTCAGTTTTTAGTTTTCCAGATTTATAAAGGAAAAACTGAAAAAACTAAAAATTGAAAATTTCAGTTTTCAGTTTTTTAAGTTTTTCCTTCATAAATTTAGAAAACTGAAAATTGTAAACTGAAAACTGGAAGAAGTAAACCAAACAGGCCCTTATATTCTCTCTTTTTGTCACGTTTTTTACTCTAGTTCTTCATCGTTCATAACAAAAAAAGAAGAAGAATCAAGATCTATTGGTAGTGCATTAAACTAATCCTAACGCGTGAAGCTTAACTCATTCTATTTGATTTTTCATGTGTTTGTGATTTATGTCCTAAGATATGAATAATTTTATTTTTCTCAGTTTTTTCAGTAACAAAACGAATTGAGAATGACTCTGTTAGAAGTTGAGTTTGCTATTATTGTCGAAAACTAAAGTTAGAAAATTGTAAATATGTGTTATGAAAAGTTGTAAATCAGTACGCAAAAAGTTATAAATCAATTAAGGATACATACTAAATATGTTTATGATTAAATGTGAAATCATATATAGAAAAGTTATAAACCAGTACTTAAAAAGTTATAAATTAGTACACAAAAAATTATAAACCAACATATAAAAAATTATAAAATGGTTTAATTGTGCACCTACAAACATCATTCATGACATTAAAATGGTGACCTTTTCCTTTGTTCTACTAGCACGTTACACCCATCACATGCTTTATCCATTCATCATAGTTTTTATTGTATCATATTTTTCTTAAAAAAAATAGGTGAAATGCACTTACCTCATTTGAGGTATCTAGAAATGACACTCTACCTATTTATTTGAAAAACCTACACTTCACCCTATTTCACTAATAGTGTGTTCGGTGTTTTCTCTTTTATAATTTATTTTTTATAAATTATATAGATAATCTGGGATAAATCCATGTGGTCAATCTTTAGGACCCATGTCCGAGATCTCATAGTTCGAGCCGAATTGTCTGGCTCATATTTCAAGTCCAGTATACATAGCCCCCAAGCTTAGTCATAAGCTGAGTAGTTGGTGCTGAGGTATGATGATCGAAGTCTAGGTTTTTCAAATAGGAATGGAGTGTTATTTCTTGACACTTTAAGGGACGTAAATATATTTTACCCTAAAAAAATTAGTAATTACTCTTAGTTATTTTAAGATAATTCATGTTGTATTTTATTTCGTTCTTATTTGAAAATTATATTTAAATTTTTGCTTTATACATTATTCTTATATTGACATCAGATTTATTTTTATTGTTTTATTTTTTTATGTTAGTTTTACTATAATTAATAAAATTAAAAATAAGTATAATTTTATTAAAATTACCAAATTCACCTAAAAAATAAGACCGCTACAATACTTGGATAAGACTAAAATTTAAGGAGTATGATTCATACCAACAAACTGAAACTTATCTTGCTTCAAAGTTGTTCATGTCGATGGCATTCTTTGAGCTAAATAACTTTTTTTTGTGACTCATTCAGCTCATTAACTAAGCTTGCTTCAATCAACAATTTGATCAATAATTTTGCGAGTGATAAGCATTGCTTAACTACAATAATTGACAATTGGGAAGCAAAGTTGAGATAAGAATTGGCTAAACAAGTGTTGCTCCAACTCCCAATCAAGATTTTAGACAAGATGCACGACGCATGATACCTCACTCCCATCCCATGATTAATTATAAACTAGTTTATAACTTTTTGTGTATTGGTTTATAACATTTTATATACTGGTTTACAATTTTTCTGCATATGGTTTCACATTTAATCATGAACCTATTTAATCTATGTCTTCAATTGGTTTATAACTTTTTGCGTACTGATTTATAAATTTTCGTAACACATTTACAATTTTCTAACTCTAATTTTTAACAATAACAACAAATTTTAACTTTTGGCAGAGTCATTCTCAATTCATTTTGTTGCTGAAAAAACTAAAAAAAAATCAATTATGTCTTAGGACATAAACCACAAACACATGAAAAATAAATGAAATGAGTCAAGCTTCATACATGAGGATTAGTTTTGTGTACTACCTGTAATATCCTCCCAAGTACAATGTCATCCTTAAGTCATGACATCGGACTCGAGAGTTGTTACTTGTAAATTAGTGAACATTTCTTAAATAACTATAGCAAGTGCGATAAGATCGTGTAATAACTAGCGTAATTAGATTAAAATATTTAACAAAGATATAAGTCTATTATATAAGGAAGCTCTACTTGGAGCTTGAATATATATACAATTTCTATTACATTTATCTACACATATACCTGCAACTATATACCACATAAGGAAAATATCAATTATTAAACTACTGCAATCCTAAGTTTCTTTCACGTAGTAGCCGCGTTGTTCTCTGAATTAACCTAGAGACGACACGGAAACACAAAACACATAGGGGTGAGAATTATACAATTCTCAGTAGGGCAACTCCCCAAAAACTCACTCATAATATCATCGTCATCGCCCCAACCACTTCGGTTTACTAAGAAAAGGTGATCAAGCATTACACAATAATGATTCATTTTTAAAGTTCTAAATCATATTTCCGAAGTGGGTTGTTTTTAATGATCAATCACTTAATGCACACATATCGTAAAGCTCAAACATATAGTTAATAATTCTAATCAAGAAATTAAATATGATATGAGTATGCATATGCTAAATATAGTGAACTTATCTCAAAGTGACCTGGTTTTACTTGTGGCTATAGAACTCAACTCGGTACATTTTTCTCTTTTCATCGACATAGGAAAGACTTAATGTATACCCAACGGGTATTTACTATGGATAACCCCACAATGAACATTATATACCATATGGTATTTATAGTGGTTCACACCACATATGGGAAATAGATTGCTTATCAGGATTGAGCTCATTCCTATACATGATCATTGGATTTACTTTCTCCAATTCTCACACAGATTTATTCCCAGTCGATACATCTACCGACTCATATTATCTCTAAGGAAGTTTGTCTTTTTGCCTTTCCCTTTTATCTCTAGGGAAGTTCCACTTTTTGCCTTCCCCTCATTCCACATAAGTCTTGTTTCTATTTTCTTCATATGTCAGAACATGCACGAATGAAATTTATACATTCACTTTTCTCATATAACTGCATTATGTATTTTCTTTTCTCGAATGCATGCATAAGCCACATGTAGGCTTTCAATCACAAGTAATTCTTGTTTTTACCTCATAAATCAATATTTAAATTGCCTAGCATGCATTCATAGTCATCATACTTAAAAATCAAGAGTTATTATATCATCAACTCAATATTTAAATTCATTTCAGTACAAATACAGCAGGTTGACAGAATTCATGCCAAAGGAGTACAATTTATTCTATCCATCAAACACCCATTGCAAGGGCTATAAAAATTCTCTAAGACACCTTAATGTGTCTACAAGGCCCTGTAAAAATTTCAGAAGGAAAATCCTTCTCTAACTTGTTTAACAAAATTAGACAATCTTTGTGGTCAGAAACCACTCAGCCTCAGCTTAGAACCAAAATTTCATAATTTTTAACCCTAGCAAATGATTGAATTAATGTAAAATAAAAATCAAGTTTACACTTCAATATGTTGTCAACTCCCTATAAAAATTTCAAAGAAAAAATCAATCATTTGATATAGTAACAAAATTAGCAAAATTCACAACTTTAGAGTTAACATCTCAGGCAATAAAGTTACAACTTCAATTCATGATTTTTTGAATATAGCAAAAGTGACCAGAATACCTCAAAATTTTTACTGAAGATGCCTTAACATATTAACTACATCATATAAAATTTTTAGCTCAATATAAATCCTCTAACTAGGTTAGAAAATTTGTGAACAAAAGCTACCTTGTTGAAATCCGAAAATCTAGCAAACCAATTCAAAATCTCTTATGATAAAAATGATTTTTCTACAACACCAAACACTCCACCAAAATTAAAACATCAATATCAGCATATTATCAACCAATATATCTAGAAATTTCAGACTAAACACAATCAGAAAAGTCCAGCATAAAATTGGAAAGAAAAGACCAAAGAAAACCCTACTTTGAAAGCTTTTGAGCTTGATACTTCAAAGGATATTCTAAGTGATCTCCCTTCACTTCAAGACACCAATTTCAGTCCTAAACCTTCCTTAGGCAGTGGAGAAATGAGGTATTAAGGTGAGGATTTGAGATTTCAATCAGTCAAATGTGTAAGGTTTGAGGTATAGAACAAGTTTTGTGAAGGAACTTTGTGGTTTTATGAACTCTAGGCTAGTGTTTTTGGCATTTGAAATCAAGAGGAAGCTCTTGAAAATTGAGGAAATACAGTTGTTCTCTCTCCCATGTGCTGGCCGAGAATTGGCTTCTTCATAAAGCTAATTATGTGTATTTATCGTGTAGTAATGATATAATATTATATATTATGTTTGGATAATTATTAACTCAATAAAGTAACATGAGTAGTTGTAATTCAATCTTGAATTTCAAGATTGAATCTTAGCCACTTATTTAATATAAAGAGATAGGTTCATTCATTTTGTAAGGATCCAACTAGTTTTCGGTGTTAGAAATCACACACCGAAATTTCACCGAACGGGTGAAACAGTGTACTCGGATAATCAAACATTGTCCGAAAAATATTGTCGGGTATAAAATCTTTAATTCTACCTATTTCTAACTATAATCATATAATTTCTCAATTTTGGACATCTCTGGGGCCCAATTCTAGGATTTCGACTGTCCCGGCGGGCTGTGGGCTCACAAAACACTATTCACATTTTTTTTTTTTACAAAACCATTGGACCGTCCTCATCATTGTTAAAACTGTCAGATTTTTGAAATTATGACTAATAAAGCTCAAACTAATAACTAATTTTTAGGGTATTATACTACCAACAAATCTAGATTCTCTTTTTTCTTCCCATGAATGATGAAGGATTAGAGAGAGAAACATTTCAAAGAGAGAGAATAGAAGATTTTGGAGGGATCATGGATGAGAGTGAGAGAGAAAACAAGTTCTGAGAAGGAAATGACGCTATTTTTTCTTTTCTTTTTCATCTTCATATTTTATCCTTTGTATTTTATGCTCTTGTTTTATCATTTAGTGATATGAAAGAGAATGATGTAAGTTTGTTATATATGTGTATTATTCCTCTTAAAAACAAGAACCTATTGTTATTGTACATTACACAAGTTAAATTCATCGTTATAATATAAGCAGGATGAGACAACTCTTCCGATGTCAGAGTTGACTACCGACCTCATGTTCAGCAAGGGCAAGGCCCATCAAAACTTAAAAATTGGCCAGTTATTTCCTTTTCCTATGTACGAAATAGTAGCATGGATACTGTAATTCATTAACAAAAGATTAATGGTGTGTCTCGATCTCATTAATGAGGGACCAACTTCCAAAAATATCTCTTAGAGAGTAAAATTAGGGATAAAATTTATCTAGATAAATTTTATGTGTAAAATAACATATATAACTCATCTAGATAATTTTTATCCTCATTTTTACTCTCTAACCATACTCTAACTAGATAAGACAGGCATAATCTAACCACATTTTTTAAAATCTAGCCAATCTATATATATTGAAAGCTAAATACTATTTGTACTCATCATTTATGAAATATCATATCGATACACTCATGTTTATTATTGAATGAGGTATGAATTTCATTTAATTTATGACACATATCTCATCCAATGGTAGATAAAAATATGTCAGTATAATGTCCCACAAAGTATAAGTATAAATAATACTATTCATATTGAAAACTGTCTGTTTTAATTAAGAGTAATGTGTAACACGTTAGAAAACTATTTGAAGAGTTTAATTTCTATGTACTGACAGTATAAAAGTTATTTATATGATCATTAAATCATGTATTATCATATAAGTAAAGGTGATTGAATCTCACATCACCTGTCTTAAAAGTCATATAAATAGAAAAATTTGACTGGATGATTGGGTATAAAAATTAAACTCTTATTTGATACCATGTAAAAGGACTAGCAGAGTGTTGAATAAAAATTATGAAAGTTTTTCAGAATTTTATATTAAAAAATCTGTGAATATCTAAAAATAATGAGAAATAGGGAATTTTTTTTTATAATGATGTATTAGTGAGTGTATTTGAATGAAATGGGGTTATGGAAAAATTTGGAATAAAATGGGGTTTTTTTAAACACAAATCGCTTATTAGCGTTTTGTTACACATGAGAACTACTGCGCAGTCACTGTTTGGTCACTGTTTTGGAGCCCCTCAAATCGCGAACCAGCGATTTGTGAAGGAAACTACACTGTTTATGAAAAATTTCTATGATAGGAGTAGATGTAGGCACATAGTCACGTGGTTTGTATGTATTTTTTCATAAATCGCTATGTAGCGATTTGTGAATGAAAAAATACTAATTTTTAATTCACACTGATGACAAATCGCTAGGTAGCGATTTGTATAAAAAAAAACCCATATTTCTCTTAAACACCAAAAATTGCAATAAATCACTTAAATCACTTCCCTTTCTCCATATCCAAAATAATGAACCTGAGAAATATGATTTGTTATCTAATAATTAATACATACTTCCTCGGTTTTGAAATAATGGTATATTTTAAAATTTTAATTTTTCATAAATGAATTTCTATTTAAAAAATCTAGTCAATATTAATTATTATTTTTCAGTTATATTCTTATTAAATGGCAGGGAAGATAGACTAAGTGAAAAAAGAATGAAAGATAATTAAAGAATAGAGAGATACATAATAAGAATAATTTATTAAAATATAGTTATTATTTTTCGTATTTATACTTTTTTTATAATTATTTAATTCATGTGTACATTTAAAATCTTATTTGAAAACGGTAGCGATGTATTATATCTTGCTCACAAGTAAATTTGAACCTTAATCAAGTTACAACTCTTCTGGCTAACATGTAACGTAATGAGATTAAAATACGGAACAGGGTGAATTGAGTGCTATTACATGATTACATGGTGAACATTTATGAAATAACGACGCTTCAAATTAAAAAGCATTCGGTACGTGAGAATCACGATTGAAAAATGAATTGTTTACACGTTAGTCAATGTCTTACTATCAATTATTTTACAATCTCACCTAAACTAAAAGGGACAGTATAAAATAAACAAGGAGGATTATACGCCTCTTGAGCAAATGGAATGTGGAATAGGTGGTCTTGGAGTCGACCATATCCTGTAAAGATGTAAGTTTAATTCTCGTTGACTGGTGTTAAGTCACCATTTATGATAATCATATATGAACCTAATAGGTGCTTGAAGGGCCCGAGATTGTACCTTCACCTTGGTGGGACGACTGGCATTAAACCTGCTCAAACTTTTTTGCTTAATAATAGGAAAGAGAGATTACAGGCTTTATAACTATCACATGACGAATAGCTTAACGATATTCAAAATGGCATTATTTACAAATCCCTCCGAAAAACAAAAGGTTAATTTGTGTTGCTGTATTCAATTCAATCCCTGTAAATGTGGGCACTTATGTTGAGATAACATCCTAAGGGGATCTTGAGGGATTAGAATTTTTCTGTCACCACATCATCGTTTGTGTTCCAAAACAAGAAATGAATGGCTTCAACGCATCAGGAATATGTTATTTTGAAAGGAAAGATTAAAAAAAAAAAAAAAGTGTCACCGGCAAGTTATCAGCCTTGCCACCATCATTCTTACAGTTGAAGTAGACACACTCAAACAAGTGCTTATGAAGGAATTTGAAATCAAATGGCAACTACTGTATTATATTTTAGGGTAAATTGCACTTGTTGAAATATAATTTTTTTATTTATCTACCTAATATTTATGAAAAGATATTTAACCGTGAGAGAGTAAATTACATTTATATTTTTTTACTTTTATCAATCTAAAACTTACCCATCAAAAGTTACCCTCTCTTCTCTGTCACCCTGACCACAGACCCATCCACGCACCCCACTACGCAACAGATCCAACAACCATAAATTACAACCAAAATATTTCAGCATCACAAAAAAAAAAAAAAAATCAATTCATCAATCAAATCCCAAGCCTTCACACACTCTGACAACAAACCAAACGGAGAGAACCAAAAAGTAAGGGGAAGAAGAAAAGGGAACCTAGCCACCGTGGTCCTCATTCCTCAGTTGTAAACCACCGATCTCTGGCCCCGCTTCTATTTGGCCACCATCGCACCTCCACAAATCCGCACTGCCGTAGAACCACCCTCACCACCGTTGCGCGCCTCCACAGCCATCGCGAATAATCACCGCGTACCTCCACCACTGCAAGGTCTGCCACTTCAGATTGTGCCACCACTGTCCAACGTGTGGCCACCACTCATGTCATCGTTCTCTGCCACTGCGTGCATCCGATGCGGTGCAGAGCAACCACGCCATCAGCTCTAGATCCGGCAACCACCCTCCGCCATCGCACCAACGTGAGCTCCGCCGCTCCAAATCGCACAGCCCAAGTTTTGCCAAGGCCTCCTCCTTCACCGTCGCGGCTCAAAGCCATCGCCGATCGCCTTATCTGCCACGGCCACAACTACCGCGGCCTCCTCCCTCATCGTTGCTCAAAGCCGTCGCACCTACGCCATCTGCCTTTCTCACCGTTGAACCACCTTTGCTCCACGGACCTGTCTCAGGCCACCATCACCTTGGGTAAGGGGTGCATATGTGGGTCTCTGGTGAGGGTAACAGAGAGATGGGAAGGTAACTTTGGTTGGATTGGTTTTTGGATGATAAAAGTAAAAATGGTATAAATGGAACTTATTTTCTCAGCGTTAAAGCTATATTTGATTTTTATTGTTATGTGAATAAATAGAGAGGGTATTTATTATATGTCAATAAATTTTTTAAAAAATTAATTTATTCTTATTTTTTTCTCTTATTTATAAAACTCTATTAGAGATGTTATGTTTATTAGATCGATTGAAATTGATCATTAATTAGTTTTACTTGATATTTATACAAGACTTTATCTTCTGATACTACTTAACTTTTCGACCATTTGGTGAAATTTATACTATTCAATTCAATCCATTATTGTTCTCTCTCTCTCTCTCTCTCTTTTTATTCTACTGATCGCTTGTTCACACCCAATAATTTAATTAGGTCATAAAACCTCATACTATAATAAAAAGGTTAAAACTTAAAACAATAAAAAGGAATAATTTAGTTTGGGTGGAAATTAAATAGATCTCGACAAACACAAATCTCATCATTACGATACACCCAAGGACATATCACGAATCCAAAATTTGAAGGAAAAAAAAATGTGAAGCGCCCCCACGTATATGATCCATGAACTTGAAGCGAGGGCTGCAAGCCTGCAAGGCATTTTATTTAAATTTTCCCTGATTAATCCGTCCGTGCAAGAAACAACTATTTGCCAACACACATAAATAATCATAACTATTTTCTAATAACCTTATTGCCTATAAGAGTTACTACTTAAACAAGTAATTTCACTAACAAATATAATTAATATTGCCAGAACCATAATTAGTGATAAACTCATAAACATGTGCTTGTAAGAATGACGATACGTGCAGATCTCTTGAGTATTACTGAGAATAATGTTGCAATAAACAATATGACATGTTGGATACCCTAATTTGTCATGCATGACATTTATATGATTGGTATGATCTCTCTTCTCATATCTACATTAGTCCAATATTTTATGGCACCACAATACAAGTACAAGATATATAAAGCTGTTGCTCGAACAAAATCCCATGACATCCTATTATGTAAATTTTAGGAAAATAACTTTTGTAGAAAGACTTCATATCCATATTTGTCGAATGAAAACTAATTTTATATGTAGAGGATGTAATAGACCGAACCTATACAAATTGTGATCTTAGAAAAGGAATATTAAATTAAATAATTTATCAATTTTATTTATTTATTTTTTTGTGGATAAAATCCGGGAAGGTTGACTTCAACTTCATCCCTCTATAATTATATTTTTTTAATGATAATTTGATTTAATTGATATTGAATTATGTGATATTACATTAACGATCAAGTATTCCAAATTTCAGAAAAAATTGAACAGTAATGTACATGTATTCTAATGATCGGCATGTACTTGTATTATAAAAAAATATTATCCATCAAAATAAAATTATATGATGAAATATCAAATTATTTCTAAATTATATGAAATTTGATATAATTGATCTACTTGATAAGAATTCTGAATTTAACAGTTGGATTATTGAAATTTTATACCCATAAAAAGTTATTAAATAGTATAAGTATATCAAGATTTAAGACTCACTATATGTATGATTTAAAAAAGCCATCTCGCTCAATTATTGAAATATTAATGCTTTGTCTTACCGCAAAAACAAATTGCTTCATCAATACAACACAGTTGACCAATAGTTTCTATAAACTATATATGATAATGTTCAAAAAAAAAAAAGGAAAAAAAAGGGAATTCTGTTATAGAAAATACACTGTAGTGACGTGCCGAATTTAATACTTGATTTCATTAAGAATACGGGCTGTTGGTAAAGTTTCTGCATTTCGAACATGGTTATTTCTATACTTAATTACTCACTTTGAACTAATTTTGTCCTCATTTAAATTTGAAGGTGCCGTAAATAAGGATGACGGAGTAAATTTTGAATTGAATTTGGACCGTAACACAATAATAGGCCGATCCTAGGTACCTTGGGCAGCTACACTTCAGCCCAACTTAAAGCCTATGGTGTTAGAACACAATTTTTTTTTTTTTTTGACAAGACTATCAAATTTGTCTCTTTAACGTTTCACATCGATCAAATTGATCACTATAAAAAAAAAAATTCTTAAATCAGTTCATGCAAACTTAAATAGTCAGACAAATTAATCCCCACAAAAAAATCTCTCAAATTAATCTTTGCAAAAATAAATTATCAGACAAATTAGTCTTCATTGCCTAAACTATAAGAGGGACTAATTTGACCGATTATTCAATTTTGTAGGAACCAATTTATCCGATTTGAAGTTTTTATGGTGATCAATTTGAGAGATTTATCTTTCAAGAATCAATTTGTCTGACTATTTAATTTTATTTTGGCCGATTTGAGTCTTAGTCTTATCGGTTGTTATGTATTCTCTTAATTTTTTTTCGTATAAACTAACCGTGCTGATTTTTTACTGTCTGATATTGAAATGTTTTTACTCCTACAACTATGGTCATGTTTTTACCCTACCGACCTTGAATTGAAGTTTTCCAACATACTAGGCCCATCGTTGACCGCCCCACTCAGGCAGAGGTAGGAACATATTCTTTTCCTCAAGATGATGTGAATAGATATACACAAACTAGGTTTCTAAGTGGCCATAACTATTTCAATGGCCAGTGACGATAGTAATGTTTGGTTGCATGGATTCCCAATAAATAGTGACTTCAAAATATTGACTATTATATCCTGATTGGTGATTGTGACCTGGAGTTTTTTGATGGGTACACACGGCCTTGTGTGTTTAATTCTTAGTAGTGACAAGAAAAATTGTATCTGATAGTTGCTACTTTATATTTAATTATTATAGTTTTTTATGTGATGTTTGGAACACAGCAATATTATGAGCAGATTCATGATTATAAGACTAGGACCTCATGTACGTCTTCATTAGCAATGCTTCTGCAGTCAGGGTTATCAATATTGCATAAAACCTACCATTAATGTGCTCGACTTGATCTATCCAATAAACTTCTACAAAGGTTCTATGTAATTACTAACTACATTGCCAGGAAAGGAGATCTAATAGACAACAATGAAAGAGGTAGCTTTGGAGGGTCTGAAATTATCATGAACTAAATATTTAATTGAAAAATTAAAACTATTTTTTTTTTCTGGAAGCTATTCTTTTATCTTTTAAAAAAAAGCTAAAAACTAATTATTTTGATATTCTAATTATTTTTCAAAAATTATTTAAATATATGAAAAGTTGTTTTTTTTTTTGTTAAAAAAGTAATTTTAGAATTCCAAAATCTCATACAAACACACCCTTATATTTTAACCCTAAAGGATAAATCGCATAAAAGGGGTAAAACCGAAACACAAATTTAACTAGAGCACATTTTAAGATGAAGCCATTATCCAACATGTAAAACTTTCAGTCTATAACAATAATATCCTAATGAACTAAGGCAAAATTCTTTGTTAATACCTCAAAATACAATAAAGTTTCAACATTGAAAACCAATTCAGCTAAATTTCAAAATGCCACAATTCTCCTTGGCATGAAAAACAAAAGATAGCAACTCCAACCATAAACATCGATACTGAGTTTAAAGCCTTCTACCCCTTCTACCACTCTTCCTACGGGTGCTGTCCGAAGGAATGGGAGTAACATCCTCTGAAAAAATAAAAATTATTGAATCAGAATTAATTCCATACAAATAAACCCAATCAGAAAACAAAACTGATAAACACAATAATATAAAAACCAAAAGGGAAAAACCCTTCACACTAAAACATGGATACTACAGCTTATACCAAGCAGCTACAGAATATCTTGCTGAAGGGGCAAATCAGGTCCACTAAGTTGTTTCTCCTTATTGTTAAAGGGCAACATACCTATACGGCCAATTTTCATTCCTGAACGAGCAAGGGCACGAAGAGCAGACTGAGCACCAGGACCAGGTGTTTTTGACTTGTTTCCACCAGTGGCACGGAGTTTGATATGCAGAGCCGTTATGCCCAGCTCCTGCTCCAAATTTAGTTTGAATCAGTACATACTTTAATAATATCCCAATTGCTACAATGATTTCACAGGCCAGGACAGCATGATCAGAATAAAGTCATTCAAATACCTCACTATAAGAAATGTCCAAGATACATGCTAGAAAAACAGAAAGATTAAAAACAGCATACTGGTTATCAAAGTTAACAAGATCAACAGATTGAATCATGTTAAAGAAAAAACCTCATGATACAATGAACTAAGTTAAAGAAAAATCTTACAACCTTGCATCTGGCAGCAACATCCTGTGCTGCAAGCATAGCAGCGTAAGGAGAAGACTCGTCTCTGTCAGCTTTAACCTTCATTCCACCTGACGTTAGGAAGCCAATAAAAATTACACAAGAACACCATAGCAATCTGCCTATATCCACTAACATAAAGAGTCAGACAAACAGCTTTTAAACAGGGAAGAATGTTATTTGGTGATGTACAAATAGACAACAATCAAAATTTTGTACATTGAAAAGTCCATAAAAATAAGGTTTAAATATGTTTTTGGTCCCTAAAAAATAAGCATATTTTGGTTTTGGTCACTGAAAATTTTTTTGTTTGGTTTCGATCTATACATTTTTAAAATTATTTGGTTTTAGTCCTTGTTATTAAACTGTTTATGTCAAATTTTGATCCAGCTAACAAAGAGTCAGGTCATTCATTTCCACATGATAATCCATAATCATACATGATAGGGACTAAAACTAGGCAGTTTAAGAAATGTTTGGACTAAAATCAAAGAAAAAACTTTTCAGGAACTAAATCCAAATTTTGCACATTTTGCAGCAACCAAAAATATATTTAAGCATAAAAAATAATGTATACCAAAATTTCAAAGTGAATTACAGTTACTCTCCCTTTTGATGATGATTTCCCCAACAAAAAAAAAAAAAATTCACTATAAGCAATCCCATTCTGGGGTTATAGGTATACCTCAGCCTAAGCATAAAACATCTCAAAAGATGATATTATAATAGACTGTAATGAAGGAAAGCTAAAAGAAAGAAAAATACTTCAATTGCATATTGGCTATTTCAATATCAGTATCCAACATTGCATTAACATTTGAGAATTTGACAAAAAATGAATAGATGATACAGTGACACAATAATAATCTGTGATCTATTGGTTACTGCAATGTCAATAGAAACAAACACTCATACCAGTGATACGGACGAGGGTTTCCCGCCCAGACAAATCAGTCACGTGCTGCAACCACACAAATCATTCAATCACAACCAGGCATCATAAAATTAACAAATTCAAAAGAAAGAAAACGGTACACATTACTCACAATGAAGGTGTCATTGAATGATGCAAAGATGCGAGCCACACCAAAAACATGTTCACCTTCTCTAACAGCTGGACCCAAGGTCACGTTTTCTTCCTTTGGCTCCCTAACCTTTCTCCTCGACTACACAACCCAAACAGCAACATAATCAGATCTTCTAAAATGGGATTTAGCAGTCACAGCAATCTACGACTCGAAACATAAACAAGCTACAAAATTTTAAGGTTCAAAAACAATGCAGAGAAGAACCAAAGGTGGAAGGGACACGTGTAAGAGGAGAATCTTGACGTACCATGACTGCGGCGCGTGGTTGCAAGGGTTTGTTAGCTAGGGATGAAGCTTCCGCGTTGTGAAGCTCCGGCGAAAGGAGAAAAAGAAACCTCGTGAAGTGAGAGGTGGAAGCTGCGTTTGCTTCGGCTTTTTATACTAGGGTTTTGTTATCACACGACGTAAAGAATCGGAATTTGCGATGGTGGCCCTCCGAAACCTTTTATTTATTTTCGAAATTGCCATTCGACCCTTTAGTCAGCATACATTGAGTTATTGGACTGGGCCCATGCGGCCTCTGTATCCTTCTTTCCAAGAAAGGCCCAAATTGACTTTAGCAGTCCAGTTTGATGCCACGTGGGAAACTACTCGGGTCAATAGGTGCCGACGGAGCTTGAATCAAAACCATTGAACAGCATGGGTACATGATCCATCATAATAGGCTAGCGTGCGGGGAAAGAGACAGAGAGAGGGAAAATTGTGTAACACGAAACGTCATTCATCGGAGATTGAGAAGGAAATCTGTCTCCGATGAAGGAGGAAGGGAAGAAGAACAACACAGGAGGCGCCATCACCGTGACCGTGAACGTCAACGGTGAACCCAGCCACCCTTACTATGGAACTTTTCAAGGCGTCGCCAACTTCTATCCTCAGCCACAGCCCCAGCCCCAGCCCCTTCCGCCACCTCATGCCTCCCCTTATTATTACCAAGGATACAACACCCTCCCAGGTACCCACAACTTTACCTTCTTTTTTTAATTTTTAATTTTTTAATTTCATACGTATGTTGAATTTCACATTTGACATCGCAATTTTGTTCTGGGTTCGCTTCATATTTTGAATTTTATTCCCTATTCCATTTGGTCTAGCTACTTGTTGCTTTTTTTGGGATGTTTAACTAATTTTTATTTACAATAAATATTTCATATCTGATCTTCATGCGCAAAGAAATTGTGCCTGGCTCCATCAATTATAAATTTATAAACCCTTCCTTTTATAGGTTTTGAAGAATGATAACATGTATACAAAATACAAGGGAAAAAAAAATAGAGTGTTCCATTGCCGCTCATTACTTGCCAGTACCAAATCGTACAAGTGGGTTGTTAGTTTTACTTGTGTTACTGGAAGTTAATGTCTAATATTTATACTTCATGTACAAGTTTCAACCATTCAATCTGTGTAATTTTGAAAAATTTGTGAAGGGTGCATAGGTGTTACTGCTTTATTTTGGTCCTCTATACTCACGATCATTTTATATTTTTATTGTGCAAGTTTATGCTGTTGTTGAGGGGCAGCCCCTAAGAGAACGTCGTCTTCCTTGCTGTGGACTTGGTCTGGGTTGGCTTTTGTGAGTTTACTTACACTTAACCAACTTTTATGCTCTTTTCTTTTGTATCCTTTTCCGTCAAGTGGTTCAGAGGGATGTCTCTTTCTGATATGCAATGGCATTGGAAAACCCATTTTCATTGAAGCATCCGTTTTTTTATTGTTGGTTCTGATTCATTTTTCTGCACTTCAGGAAGAAGCCTTATTATCCTATTCGGTATTAGATCTCTCTGTTTTTGTTCCCCCAATATTTTGTTCTTATATTTATTCTTCCTTTGGCTGAATGAACCTTCATCATGTATTGCGTTAACCTATTATTGGACAAAAGGAAGCTAGCTGCTTTCTTTTTGCTTGGCAATGGACAAATAACTTTAATGCATCATTTTCAATTGTTTAGATTCTTTAGAATACATACCAAAAACAAATTGAAGTGATAAAGTTGAAGAAGTTATGCTATCATCTTGCTGTTTTTGCGTTAATCAAATAAGAAGAGAAATCTTACCTACAAAGTTATAAGAAGTCAGATTAAAATTGGATTCCAATGACCATGAATCTCAACTGCCAGCACTCTACGATTTGAGCGTGATGGTAATGTTGGAGGTTTGATCCTCAAATATGTTGAGGTTAAGTGTGAGAGGTGAAGTCCCACATTGGTTGAGAATGGATTAAGTGAGTAGTATATAATATGGAAGGATCCATGATTCATTGCCTTAAGGTTTTAGGTCAAGACGTGGCGTCCGGCCCGGTATTATGGTGCTCTCACTTAACCCATTAGTTGTGCCTCCCCCTGTTGGGCTTTCTCGCCCTAACAGTGGTATCAGAGCCAAGGTTGGGCTCGGTTCCCGGAAAGGCATGGATTGCGGGTGGCAGGTGCTGGGAAGAGCGGTTAGCTGATGGGGGAGCAATGTGGTGGGTCTCACACTTAAGGGGGAAATTGTTGAGGTTAAGTGTGAGAGGTGAAGTCCCACATTGGTTGAGAATGGATTAAGTGAGTAGTATATAATATGGAAGGATCCATGATTCATTGCCTTAAGGTTTTGGGTCAAGATGTGGCGTCCGGCCCAGTATTATGGTGCTCTCACTTAACCCATTAGTTGTGCCTCCCCCTGTTGGGCTTCCTCGCCCTAACAAAATAAACCACCTAGATCCTCCTCCCTTACCTAAGTGCTTTTCACGGCCAATGTAGAAGTTCAATAGAATATAATTTGAGTTAATTTTCGCTGGCTGTATTAATCTTATTTGATGATATTGATTATCACAGTTTGACTTGTATTTGAAGGTTTATAATGGGATTCTTTATTGGTGGTGTTCCCTGGTATGTTGGAACTTTCCTTCTACTTTGTGTACCGATGGATTACAGAGAAAAGCCTGGATTAATCGCATGCGCAGTTGCTGTAAGTGTTTATTGAAATTTATTTCATGTACTGTGTAAATTAATAGAGAATTGGATGTGCTAGTCATTCAATCAAGAGGAATTTAGTTTGAATGGAAAATCAGTGTAAACGTTATTATGCATATAGTTTGATGACAGTAAAAGAGAAAGATAATCATTCATACTAAGAACTTCGTTAGATGCATTAGGCTCTAAGGCTCTTAAGAGATCGGTATATGTTAGATAGGCCCGTTGCTGCATTATGCTGTTTGAGACTACAATCTGAACTGTATTGTAACTAAATTAGTAATGCATCTGATTCTGATATACAGTCACAGATGCAATTATGCAATGGCCTGCAGAGTAAGATGTCCATTTTGATATGCAAAATGGGTGTGTGACCATTACGCTTAACTATTAATAAAAGAAATACCACTGCATAATTGTCCCGTTACTTTTGTTCTTCTAAATATCTTAAATCCACCAAAGTATTTTTCTCAAACGCATCCGTTGTATGCCATTGTTATTCCTTTATTGAGTTAACTTGGGAAGGTTTTATATTTTGCCTGTGCTCACTTGGACTATTACTTGAATTTACAGTCCCTCATTGTTGGGATAGCTGTTACACTTGGTGCGGGTCATCGACATCTTGTTGGGTGGAGTTGACATGGAGCACAAATTTCATTGTACAGTACGACACTATGACCTGCACAACTTGTCGGAACCTTTCCTCTTTTAATCTAGACTCTAGAACTCTTCTGTGAATGGCTACTTGTGCATTTTTCAGTGTATTACCAGAATTTGATCAAGTTTGGTAACGGATAAGAAAAGATATATGCATACTTGTTCTAACTTAGTTCCCTGAACTAGTTCAAATTGCGTAGTGCATCATCCAAATAGAATTTCATGACTAGTGTCCAATTTGTGATGAATTAGACCCACGGCGGCAGTGTTACTCCTTTTTTTTTTCCCCTTCTTTTTTATTTGGAGCGAACAACAAGAACAACAACAACAATGTTATTGCTGAGGCTCTCAAAAAATGTTGAGCTATTTGGGCTCTCAAGAAGCCGCTCTTAAAAAGCTATAATAGCTTTGTTTGGTAAAATAATATAAAAGCTACTCTTAATAAGTAGGAGTCATTGAACTAGTGTTTGGAAAATATATTATAAAGTGGCTTTTAAAATATAAAATCACTATAATAGGTGTAAATATTTAGGAAAAGAATAGAAAAACTAAAAACTTAAATTAATGAAAGATAAAATCAAATTTTTATTAAAATTTAAGGGTTATATTAGTCTTTTAAACTTTATAGAATTTTACAGAGTAGAAGTCAGTTCTAAAAAATATCTGATGAGGTGCTCTCAAAAGCACATATGGCTTTTAAAAGCTAAGAGCAAAAACATCCTAGCATTCTAGTTTACAAAATAAAAAAAAATTGGTTTATATTTTTCATAAGTCAGAGCATCCAAACTCACCGTAAGCCTTGTCCAATTTAGTGAAATTGGTTGCATGGATCAAGCAACGCTCTAAATCTCTATCATGTATTATATTTATGTTAAAATCATTAATATTTAAGTTTCTTTTAATTATTTTTCCAATAGTTTTTGTCAACTTCCTTTACCTTGTTTTATAATGTTATTCTCCATTTGGTCCACTCTCTTTATTGGGGTTTGTAAAGGTCTCTTCCAGATATGCTTAAGTCACATAAGGTGAGATTCTAACATGTTCTCTTTGATAGGCGTCACCCTAATTTTCTCTATAATATATTCATTCCTTATTTTATGAACTCTAGTACGGTCACTCATCCAGTGCAACATCCTCATCTCTGCTCATGTATCTTATTTTCATGCTGACTTTTCACTGTCCAACATTCAGTTCCATACAACAAAGCAGGTCTTACCATTGTGTAGTAAAATTTTCTTTTAAACTTTAGTGGTTTTTTTTTAATTTACAAATAAGACCTGAGGTGTCTTTCGACTTTAATGTCTTTATTTATCTCTCCATTACTTTGAATGACAGAACCCAAATATTTAAATTTTGTGACTTGTGGCATGAGATCATCCCAAGTTTTACTTCGAAGTTAAAATGTGTGCTTTTTAGTAAACTTGCACTCTATATACTCCATAATACTTTTGCTTATATGAAACTCTTATACCTTCCAAGTTTTCTTCCACAGCTTTAACTTTCTGTTTATTTTGCAAACATTATATAACAACAAGGCCCTGGGTCTTGGATGTATTCTGTAAACATATCCAAGAACAGTGTGAAAAGATAATTCACAAGTTTTTTGTTTGGTGTCACTTAACTTGTTTTTATAAGAAAGTGGGCTATTGATTTTTGAAGTGTTTATTTAATTTATTCGCATTCGGGAATTGAAATTTGAACTTCACCCTCATTTTCGATCGCAATGGATCCCAACAACAGCGCATCATCACCATGTGCAATTGTTGCTGCAGCCATTCAATCACCATCACCGCAACCAAAGTGTTGTTATTTCTTCCACCATTATGGTCTACCATCTCCTCCATTATCTCCCAATTGCGACTAATATACCACAGTTATACACTATTGTCTTCACTCTAATACTAATGTGATTGCCGCCACTACTATTGGATGCCACTACCTCGATATTGTTTGCTTGTGACCATGAAATCACGAATAACACTTCTTCTTTTTTTTTTTGGTGATGAATTCCACTTCATTGGCTATATAACTCGTTACCACATATCACCATCCGATAAATTGAGAACGAACAAAATGTGGTGAAAATATCTGTGTACATCGTCACGAATTTATGCTAATTTTTCATTGAATAATAGATAAATAACAAAAGAAAAATAATCTTTTTGCTGCATCATTTTCACCCGTATTCTCAAGAAACAATTGCAATAATAATTTAAACATTAAAATGAAACAAGTCAATTTTAAATGATCTATACTAGGGTTTAGGGTATTTAGGTTTTTATAATTTGTATAGTTTGTATTGAAAAAAAAATCATATTTGGGAATAAGATTAAGTAGACCCAACATCCAATCTATGTCTTTCTTTATAGCCTATATATATTACATTAAAACATCAATTCTATACTCTCTTTTTTTTTTGTCAAAAGAGTTTCACTAATTAATAAACAAAGATCTAAACTAAGGTACAAAACATCATGTAAAAACCTAGATATAGTACATCAAAATTTGTTAACACTATATCTAAACCAAGAAATTGAACCAATTACTACTATACAACTTTAATAGAATGCTCAAACATGAATGATATCGTATAATACTACATATCCTCATGAATGCAAAAGTGAGCACGTCAGATTTTTTATCTACCTGAAGCAACATACAATAATATGCTCTTACTATATAAAAACAAACATATCAGTTGCGACTTCAATTCTACTATTTATTTACATAATTTTATCAACCAGAGGATGAAAATAAATGAGAAAAGAAATGGTTCAAAAAAAGCCTATTGGTCTTAAATGGAAAAAACAAATGTCCGTATCTTTTGGGCCTTGAAACAGCCCGGCCCAAAAAATGAGAAGCCCAGGATGATCGTGTTCGGAATTAGGGTTTCGACGCGCCCCATATATATATAACACAAGACCAAAGCCCTTTCTCCTCCGTCTACCTCACACCCCCGAGAGAGAGAGAGAGAGTTCACGACGTTCGTCACATTCTCTCAGAAATGGTTACCTTCAGGGTGAGTCGAAATCACACTATGGTACTTAGATGTCGTTACTCGCTATCGATGATTCTCTTCCATTGATGATGATGGATTTTGTGTGTTTGGTTTTGTTATGTGTTGGCAGTTCCACCAGTACCAGGTCGTTGGGAGGGCTCTCCCTACGGAATCAGATCAGCATCCCAAGATTTACCGCATGAAGCTCTGGGCCACCAACGAGGTTCGCGCTAAGTCCAAGTTCTGGTAAATACCTCATTCCTTTCTTTCTCTATTTGTGTAGATTTTTTTTTTTATTCGTTGTTTGTTCTTTGTTTTGTTTTTTATCGGATCTTTCGGTTTTGGAATTCGGCTTGCTCGATGAGGTGATTTTGTCTCTCTTTGAGTTTGTTTGTTGATTTTCTATTAGGTATTTTCTGAGGAAGCTGAAGAAGGTCAAGAAGAGCAATGGCCAGGTCCTTGCTATCAATGAGGTATAGTCTCACTTGGATTCAATTGTGTTTTTCAGTTGGAATGATTGGATTTGGTTAATTTTAAGGCAGAGTCAGTTTTTATTTTGGGAAAAAAAAATAGGTTAGTTCAAACATGCATATGTGTGGATTTGATTCGGCCAAAATGTTTTATTGGTGATTATAATTTGTACTTGAGAAATTCTTCGCTGATGTTAGCGTATAGTTTGGATTTCAGTTCAAGTTAGTCCTAGTTATATTGCTGATGGTCTATGGCATGTATTGTTCTATGACATTCAATTCTTGTCGGTATTATTTATAATGATACTGCTATGAGTAGTGTTAAGTGTATATGATGAAGAGGTGAATACAACTATTGTAATTGATGATGAAGGCATGTACAGTAGCTACAAGTAGTTTGTGACAGAAATGATCCTAACAGTCTTTGATGCTATACAAATATTGTGATGTCTTTTTTCATGTTCCTGCTATGTATTGAAGGCAATATTGTGAGCCAGAAGCTGACTGATGTATTCTTCATGAGTTTTCTGTTTATGTATTTTTTGAGTAAGTTATTGCAAGATTTATTCTTGCTGCCATGGTTGCATATGCCATATTGCTAGTTAGCTAGGATGGAGTTGTGTAGTATATATTATATTATATTATTGTTTGTGCTATATTAATTTATTAATGAACACCCTTGAATCATGTAGAGCTTCATATGTAATTTCAACTGACTTCATATTCAGTAGCAATGGCTTCTGTTTAACATGAGAAGTTTTTTAAGTAGCTGTTGATTGCTGAGGCGGCGTTGTCATGAATTTGGACTTATATGTAAATTGTCCTTTTGTGCAGATTTTCGAGAAGAACCCAACCAAGATCAAGAACTATGGTATTTGGTTGCGGTATCAGAGTAGGACAGGATACCACAACATGTATAAGGAGTACCGCGACACCACTCTTAATGGTGCAGTTGAGGCTATGTACAATGAGATGGCTTCTCGCCACAGGGTGAGGTCCCCTTGCATTCAAATTATCAAGACTGCCACCGTTCCAGCCAAGCTTTGCAAAAGGGAGAGCACCAAACAATTCCATAACTCCAAGATCAAGTTCCCATTGGTTTTCAAGAAAGTTAGGCCACCAACAAGGAAACTTAAGACCACATACAAGGCCAAGAAGCCCAACTTGTTTATGTAATGTGGGTGACGGAGCAGTTACAAGAATTTTAGAGTGTCTCTATCAGGTGTTTCCGGTAGAAACATTCCTGTTGCTTCCTGATTACCAGATTTTGTTTTGAGGATTTTTAGACTACTGTTATTGGGTTCAAATGTTTTATGTTTTTGTTGGATATGATCTTTTTGATAATTGAGTAGAATCAAACAAATTTGTCTTACTGTCGATGCATATGTTATCATTTGCCTGAAATTAGCATATTATCTTATGCCCTGGTTTTGCGAATATGGAGTGCCACGTGTTAATTTGAACTGTGCTACTGCAGCAACAAACGAGCTGCGAGGCAAATCCTTCTTCTCTTCGAGTTTAAAGGTCGCTGATGGTCATGCCTTGATAGTGTGATTTTCCTTTTTGAATAAAATTGAAGTTGTTTTTTCTAATTTATGCAAAGTTAGTAAAAAATTTGTAATTTTAGTTTGCTTAAAAAAAAAATTGTTCAACAATTTTAATGTTTTTGTGCATCATTTTAAATGAAATTGCTTATTAGTTACAGAATCCGAAAAATGGATAGAAAAACATCCCTTGAAAGTGTTCTTTTACTTGCATCATTGGATGGGTGTTTGTTTTATAAATATTTCTAGATTTTGCGCTAATGTGGTCCTTGAGGTAGTTATGCTCGGAACATCTTGTAAAGCAATATCGTCAAAGCACGAGTACCTGGAATGCTAGTTTGCATTAAGAAATAGCATTACGCAAGTGCTGTCAGCAATGCCCTTGATCTGTATTGACTTACGGCAAAAGATCCTGTCATGGTGGATGCCTTGCATATTTAATTGTTTGCACGGCGTAGAATCGAGCTAGCTAGCTAGCTAGGTGGGCCTCGCTCAATTTTTAATCTCTCACTAGACGAAAAAAAGGTGGTTGATTAATGGCTTAATGCATGGTTGCATACATAGTTTCTACTCTGAGAATGTCTTTTTGCTTTCTACTCTTGAGAATGTCTTTTTTGCTTTCAAAATCTACGAACACAACCACCAACTAACCAAGGAGCAGACTGCACACCAACATAGCCATATCTCCACCCCACGTGACTTGATGCATGAAGGTGTGCCGCCCTACATGGGACAAAGTTGAATAGATCATAAATAATGTTATGTTTTCAGGAAAATATATGCAACAGAAACAATGATGATTGTTGAATAAAATAAAATGATGTGATTTATTTATTTATCTCAAGGCTAACAATTATGACATATTATTTGAGATATACATTTCTAGTTTCTAGCATTTTCCTGTATCATAATCTCTCTTTTCTGTCTATACGTTTAACCTTGCGTACATCACATTGTGACCAAAGGCAGCATTCGAGTACTAAACTTGGAGTACTCTCCATAATGCGAGTGTTAAAATATGCATAGCAAGCACACTCCGGTTTCGAAAATTAAGTCATGGAGAAGTAATACTGGAGAATATACTCCAACATGGTTCTATTCTTCGTGGACTAGTATGTGAGTATGATTTTTTTCAGATGAGAGAAGTCATGGCATTGACTTGCCTTTTGATTTTATCTACTTTATCGTACAAGCTCTCCACCTCTTGTCTAAGTAACACATGCGTCCATCATATTTTGACCTCTTTGTTTACAAATTCAACACATCTGTGAAACAAAATGGCAATGTCGACCAACCCCACATTTGAAAGTGAGATAGAATTTGTCCCATCTTTTTAAATTTTTAATTTCTTGTGAATAAAAAGCTGATCTGTATGCATTCAAGTGCCTTAAGTTGGAGTGGAGGTGCCCATAGACTTATATTTTAAAGATATTATAGCAGCATTCACATTACAAGTCTTCCTCTTTTAAGCTTTAAAAGTAAATGCAATCCTTTCACTACATTTTAAAAGCTTGCCTTTCTATCCAAAGAACAATCATTTCCTAGCATCTTTAGCTTCAAAACACAGAAGAAGAGAGGCAGAGAGGCTATAGGGTAGTAGTTAGATTTAGTAGGCTTGTCTTGCTATTCTAATATTCTTATTGTTCTGCGACAATATTGAAGAATGCATATTTCTTGCAAGCCTGAATGCTTTTTCATCTTATTATTTTATGTTTCTGTTCTTCCATTCACTGACTGCACTGATCCTAAGGGTGTGAACAAGTTGAGCCGTCCCAATAGTACAAATGATGACAATGTCTACAAGGTAAACCAACTTAATTGGAATTTACTACATTATCTTTTCTTCTTCATCTGCTGCTTCTTTCACTTTTGCTCCTAATCTTTCATTCTCCATTTTTCCTCCTTTGTCACCCTCTTCTGAGCAAACAGGTAACTATTTTAGCTGCCAGCAAATGTAAAATACTCTTAATCTCTCCTCTTGCAAAAGCAATTAAATTGTTGAAAGAGTGCTACTCTACAGCCAGAAAAAATCATGCCAAAAAATCTGTCAGACATATAATTGGCATGAATGTGGTAAATTTTTAATGGCTAGATGAAATCATGGATGGTTAAAAAATTAAATGAAAGTTTTCCAATCTACTGATATTTTGCCATATAATTGGGGTGACAAAATTCAGTCAGATTGTCTGGCTCTCAAGCATTTTCCTTGTTGAAAAGGACGAGTTAAGGACTCGGAAACATGATTTATAGTGTTCAAATACTAATAATATGATCAAGGTTTAATGATTCAACAACTGTCTACTGAGAAATGACAATTAATATATCAGGTTAATCATCATAAGACATCTGATATTGCACTTCATGGATTGCTTCTGTGGGCTTCAATGGCGTTCTTACTGCCACTTGGGATACTAGCCATTAGAATGTCCAGTAAAGAGGCACCTAGATCAAGAAGGAGGAAAGTCCTCTTCTATGTCCATGTTACTTTTCAGGTTATAGTCTCTTACGTTTGTTCTTGTGAAAATTATACATTAATAGTTGTTTTTATTTTACTGCACAACTGTCATTGTGTTTTTTTCTTGACTTTCGTTTTGGTAAAATATTGACTTAACTATAAGATGCTTCTTGAAAGTTACATAATGTGTAATCATTGAAGTTTTGAGCTTAGTTGACAGAGTAATGATAACTTCAACTTTAATTATTAGTGGCCTTAATTTACTTTTAGACAACAAATTTGGCCTTACTTAGAATTGTTGTTTTGTAATTAATGTTACATCATTTCAGGTAGTTAACATATATCATTCTTTGTGAATGTGAAAGTTGTTTTATTAATTGCCTGTTTTTTTGTGCATCTTTCATTTGCCTGGCTACAGTGCAGTAAAAAATTTGTCTGGTCACAACTCACATATGGCACTGGATAAATCTCTTTAAGCCCTTTCTCTCGTCTCCATCCTAATGATTATATATGTCACTTCTGCTTTTATTTTATTTTTTTTGATGATTTTTCTTTTTTTCTGCATGCAGGAGATATCACATACCCATGATTTTTTTTTGCCTTTTTATTCTCATGTGCTAGGTCTAACATCTTATTTAACAGATACTTGCAGTGCTTCTTGCCACTGTTGAAGGTGCCATGTCTCTGAAAAAGTTTGAGAATTCATTCGATAACAACCATCAAAGATTAGGTCTAGCACTCTATGTTGCCATAATAGTGCAAAGCTTCATTGGATTTTTCAGGCCTCCAAGGTTAATACATCAGTATTGTTTTTGCTTTGTTTCACAAACTCATCTTCTCTGCACTTATAATTGCATTTTATCTACATGGGGCAAGCTTTTATTCCTTAAACCTTATTGTTCTAAAGCTTCTAATTTGCAGGGAAAAGAAAGACAGGAGTTACTGGTACTTTGTGCACTGGATACTTGGAACAATAGTTTCTCTTGTGGGCATCATCAACACTTACACAGGTTTAAAAGCATACCATAAGAGAACCTTAAAAAGCACAAAGATTTGGACTATCCTATTCACAGCCCAAGTCTGTTTCCTTGCATTGCTTTACCTCTTCCAAGACAAATTGGAGTACCTGAAAAAGCAAGGAGTGATTCTAGGAAGTGAGTCAACAGTGTCCTCTAATCAAGACATTCCTATAAGGAGAAATCAGGAAGAGTTGTTGCCACTTGGCAGTTGCTTGTGGAAAAGAGACATGCACTAGTGGGATTTGTTTGACTAATATATAGATATATATATATGGGACTCTCTTTTGTACATATTTGTCAAGAGTGCATAGGTGCAGTCATCATCATAAAGTGAGGTTTGATTGGTGTATGTTACCCCATTTTCTTCGTCCTTTGTATGCTTTTCTATTTGCGCATTATGAAATAATATATGGGACAGTTTGCATGGTTGTGTTGTGCCAGTTCTAGAGTAGCAATTGTTATATGTGCATGACACAGCATAACGCGGGGATAGCTCAGTTGGGAGAGCGTCAGACTGAAGATCTGAAGGTCGCGTGTTCGATCCACGCTCACCGCATTTTTGGATGTTCTCTGCCCTTGCTTAAACCATGTTCAAATAACTTGCATGGTGACTCATTCAGGGATTGAAAAAAAAAAAAAGTGATTTACATTTTTTCCACTGTGCAAAAGTTCAAACCAAACTGAACAAAGCAAGATCTTAATGATCCAAATATCTATTTTATTATGAGATTAAGACCTATACTTATTCTTACTCAACCATCTCATATAACGGTAATGGAACAAATGTTTGGATGGGTTGAAATAACATTCTTGATTGTCTTAATATGGCGACATATTGCAAAACTAAGCAATGCAATATTAGAAGTGGAATAAACCTGTTCTTAATTATGAGAGGTTTTGTAGTTTGCTTGAATTAGCCTGATCCAGTTTCAGCTTCCTTCTCAATTCTCATGGCAAAGAACAAACTTCAATAAGACCCTTTTCACGGCAATGAATCTCCTCACTCAAGCTCAGCAAATTAACCAGACTCCATGATGAACAGTAACACTTGAATGAGACAACCCCTTTGCAATAATTATATATGCAAACTCGAGAACAACACAGTGCTAGATGTGTTGGCAAAAGTGGAGGACTCTCGCAGCAGCACATTTCATGGACAAAAAAAATACCCCCATTAATTGCCGCGTCAATGTCATCCATTGAAAGCCTCATGCTCAATTGCTCATGCATAATGGATGTCTAGCAAGTAGCGAAGGCCCAACGTACACCAACTTTTATAGACACTACCCTTCATTCCCATGTGGACTTGCTTTGTTATGTCAGAGCCCTTAGATTTGCACTTCCTCCTTTTTTTTTTTTTCTTTTGGTTTGGGTTGCAGATTCACTTCCTCTCCAATCTCCTTAAATTGGGAATAGTCAGATTTGAAGAAGGTGCATGATGATCGATTGGATCGTGGGTAGATTGTGATCCTAACTGAAATTTTCACCTGTAATATTAGAATTAAGCTTGAGTAATACATCATTACTCAGTCAAAGTCTGACATCGCCATACATTACCCAGGCTTAATTTAATATTGCACTAGCACTAAATAGTACCTCTTTTTTTTGGTCAAAAACTTTATTAGTCAGGCCTCAATTATAGTATTGCACTAGTACTAAAATATAGAGAAAGAAGTTTATCAAAATATATATAGAGAGAGAGAAAGAAATACCCATATCGAGATCCATTCCATGTCTTGTATTGGGCGAAATAGAACCAGACCAAAAAAAAAAAAAAAATTGAAAGCATCTCACCGACATTTCAGACTTTGGGTCTCTAATAATAATAGCATTTTTTTCAAGGGACTCTTGGGACTGTTTGATTTGAGTTTTTAATTTTTAGTTTTTCAATTTTTTAGATTTTGTGAATGAAATATTAAAAATTCTGAAAACTGCAAATTCTAGTTTTCAGTTTTTATTTCCACTTTTTAGTATTTCCTTCACAAAATCTTGAAAACTGAAAAATTGAAAATGAAAACTAAAAACTAAAAACTCAAACCAAATAGGTTCTTAGTATTTACATTTGGAAATGACTAATTTCCCCCATGCCTATGACCCAAATATGTAGATTTTATTCTTATTACGAAACCCTTTTCATTCAAACTAGAATGCTTAAAGTGTCGAGTTAGTTGTCAATTGTGTTATAACACACATTAATTACTACCTCCATTTTAAAATAAATATTTATTTTTCATTCTATTAGGTTCATTCATATAGTAATATTGTGTCCAAAATATCACTTTACAAATGAACCTAAAAAGTGAAGAACACTTTTATTTTAAAACTGATGGAGTAATATGTATTTGGAGCATAACATGAAAAGGTGGTATAGGCACCTATAGTTGACCGGCTCACCGGCTCATCCGGTTTGTCAACAATATTGAACCATGGTTCATCAATCGGTTGCACCGGTCATTGTGTTCCTATACCAACAATCACAATTATGATCTCGTGAACTCTTTTCTGGACATATTGCCGAGTCACAACTAGGGCTGAAAATAGGTCGAGCTAGACTAGGTTTTAGTTTAAATGAGTTGGACCTGTATTTTCAAAGTGGAGCCTAAGCCTAAGCCTAAACCTATTACCTGACATAAGTATTTTCTATCACCTTAGCCTAACCTTTTTAAAGCCTGACCTAGCCCCATATCTTATCTAAAAACCTATTTGGTTATAAAATATTTTAAAAAACTAAAATGCCTACCCTTAAATAAGTCAAAACACTACTAAATATGTCAAAAAAATATATTTTTAAATAGACTAAACACTTACGTTAGTTAAAAAATATATTTTCAAATAGATTCAAGTATTTCTATTATCATTAGATATTTAAATAATAATAATAACAATAATATAAATAGGCTAGTATATTAGGTCCAATAGGCTATTTTTTTAGCTTGGAACATGGCCTAATTAGTTAAAAAGGTTTTTTAAAAAAGATTTAGTCTAACTTATTTACTAAATATGTCAAGCTTAACTTTGTAGAATGTAGATGAGGCCAAGAACCCTAACGAGCGATGTTACAACCTTGTTCATCGTGCTTGTGCCAACTGCGTTTCTGACTGCATCTTCACTGTTGGCTTCGCTACTCATATCGGATTTGAATCATTCAAAGTTCCTTTTTTTTTTCACCATCACTTCTCCACAAGTTCTATCACGCACCTCGAGAGAGCGTGTAATCCACTCGTGCCTTTGGGCACAAGCAATTGAATTGTCTTGTTTTTCAGGAAATGGAAAATGGAGTGCACGCAAACATTGGGGACCACACAATATACTAAATAGCTCATGATATGCTAATTTGATAATATAATATAAAAATGATCAATGTAAAAAGATCCAATGCTGATGTGTCTCATCCAGAAAATTTTCATTTCCCGCCAAATCTGATAATTATGCATTCCAAGGAAAACTTAATACTGCCACGGTGAATCAAAGCAAGGTTTTATGCATTCCAAAAAAGTATTTTGTTTCATTGGTCAAATGAAGATGTGTTTTACGTTGGGAATAGTTGACTGATATTGGGAGTATGAAAGGTGAAGTATTAGAATAGTGATTATTCTAAACACACACATACACAAGGCTCTCTTTCTCTCAAATACACAACACACACACATGCAAGAGAGAGATAGAGAAGGCAATAGAGAGGAGAGAAAGAGGCAAAAGGGAAGGGAAGGGAAAAAAAGAGAGAGAGAGGCCGGTAACGGTCATTGCACCGGACAGAAGAGGAAGCCGAAGTGGCCAGCCTCGCAGTGACCATGTAGTGAGGTGATGGTAGTCGGCTGGAAGGTGGAGGTGGCGAGATGGCCGCGATCAACATGTGGATGGGGTGTGATGCGTGATGTGGCGCGACTAGGCGGAAGAAGGATCAGCGGAGACCATAGAGGTTGAGCGGTGCTGGCAGTGAGGGGCGAAGAAGCGCGTGGCGGCTAGGCTCAAGGCCGATCCACTATCGCGACACAAAGAATGAGGGAGGACACGGTTGTTTGGCTGTGCAAAGGGAGGGGCTGTGGTGGAAAGAAAGGTGGCTCACGGTGGTGGAAGATGGAGAAAGGTCATGGCGGTGAAGAGGGTGCAGAGGAGTGGTGGAGGGGCAGGGAAGGTGGTGGCACTGCTGGCTTCCCTCACTGTTTGTGCTTCCCTATTTTTGTTTTTTGGTTTTGAGAAATTGGGAACTATGGTTGACTCTTGGAATTGAGAATTTTTGGTTGAGATGGACTGTTGATGAACTTGTGGATTGTATGGATTCTCTGTGTTTGTTTGTTGATTGATTTCTGATTTTGACTGTAATTTGTGGGTTGTTTGTGATCTAGGATAGGGTGAGATTGGGTATTGTGGAATTGAATGGGCTGTGTTAATTTTCTCTTCTATCTGTAAGCAATTTCTCTTTTATTTGATATAAGAAATGTTTTTATTTGATTCAGGTGAAGAACATTCTTTAAATATTTTTATTTGCAATGAGGGTTTTCTCAAACTCGAGGCTCTCATCACATTCTTTAAATATCTCTCTTCTTTTTTTTGTTTATTTTTTGGCTCATTTTCTCTTCACTCTATCTTACAGATGAGCAATGGTCGGTTTAAGGCTTCAACTCCAATCCATGTAAAGATAAGAGTTATGCCTCCTTGGTATCATTTTTGCTTGCTTTTTTGTGTAAGTCTTTTTTTAGTGAGGGTTTTTTATCTAATGGGAAAGGAGAATTTTATTCCAAAAAAATTATCTTACCTTCTAATAATCTTTTTTTTTTGTTTCTTTATTTTTTTGCAGGATAGCAATGAAAATGAGATGAAAAAGTTAAGATTGATTAATATAAAAGGTATATTTTTGTTGTTTCTTATTTTCTAATGATAGGAAAGATATTTCCTATTAATATGGTGATATTCTAAATTAAATGCTTTATGTGTCTAAACGATATATGTTTGCCTTTCCATTTTATTGATATGGAAAAGAGTGCATATTCTTTTCCTTGCCATTTTATGGATATGGAAGAGTGTATATTCTTGCAAGACATTCAAATTTAATTCCTGATTGTCTCATTTATGTAATGTCATTATTCTTCCATTCACTGAATGTACAGCCTTTGAGCTAGTGAATCAATCTTTACAATCACAAGAGCACCAATAACAAAGTTTATGACATATCAATTTTTTTGGAGTTTCCCATATAACTTCTTCATATTCTTTGGTGCCAATTCTTCAATAGTCTATGGCATTCCCTAGACGAATAATTAATCCAAAGCCTATCAGTAGTATTTTTTATTCAATTTCACTTGAAGCTGGATAGAATCACCTAAATTATACTATTCTATACCACATAGTTCTTTCTAAGTATCTTATTTATGGGATGCATTTTATTCTTCATATGTTTTATTTTATGCTACTTCTAAGTTTGATTTCAACATGATTATGGATTTTGGTTCTTCGTTGATTTGTGGTTTTGATTTATGACATTTAATTAGCAAGCTCTATATTTGGAAGTATATGTGGTTTAACTTTGTATATGTGAGTCATAATTAAAATTTGTGTCCTATGCTGATTGTTAATTCCCATGAAATGATATCAATTGTTAATTACCTCCATGGCACATATGGATCAATACTGTTAATATTCACCTCTTAAAGTCCATCTTCTTTGTTTTAACAACCCAACTTGATGACAAATTCCTTTCTATTTGCAAATTAAGATTTATGATAGTATAGTTGGTCTCTTTACTAACAAATGCAAGTGAAATACAATATAACATATGTTGTTTCAATGGCTTCATTATAGATTCAAAATTGGATTCAAACCTTTTTAAAGATGGTCTTTTTTCATTTAAGGATGTAAATCAGTTGCCTAGAAAATTGCAAAATAGGAGTTGCAAATGCAGTACACAATATATAAGTTTCATTACAAGTGGTGAATTTTTTTATAAAATCATGAATAGCTCAAGATGGTCCTTCATTTTGTAGCTTTTACCATAATTTTGATAAATTGCCATTCATTGAGGTAATATTCCTTACAACCTTTTCTATATGTCCAAATCAAGATTGCTTTTTGTTTATAAGTGAACAAATGGTAATTTTTTCTTAATGATTTGTAGTTTTGCTAATCTGAATCATGTCTACCATTCTTTATCCAAGATTTATACCAATATCAAAGATATCCTCATAGAAGCTTTGCTATAGAAAGATCTGCAAGTTGAAAACTTCCCTATGCAATTCTTAGCATTAATTCTAGAAACTTCCTTCATGTTTAGGGGTTAAACATTATAATTACAATTGCAATTTATAATGAGAATAACAAGTTAATATAATGGTTTTATGCATACCAATATTTTGCAATATATCATTTCAATCAGCAGATGAGTATACTATTTCAATTGCACCATGAATGTGGTCTATAGAGAAATATTTGAAAACATTACTTCATATGGTAAGCAATGCATTTACATAGCATGTAACCTTGTGTGTGTGTGTATTGTTCATTACATATATTTTCTCAATTTTATATTCATTCAATATCAATTCAATGTTAATTAACATATTTCTTTTTTATACATATCATTCAAATGTAATGGGAGTTTCTTGATTTTCATTTGTCATGTTCACATCATATTTTTCTTAATACACTTTTATTTGGTGATCTTTCATATATTTTTTTAGTTTACATTCTTTGGAAAAAGAGCTATTTTCAATTACAATATAATATAATATCGAAGTATATGTTTATAAAATATTATTATTATTGATATTGCTGAAATCATGTCCATTATTATGCATGAAATGTAGTTAGCATACTTCTGCATCGCATTGGTTATTATACTAGTTTCCTCTCTTATAAACTTTGACAAGTTATCCTCTTAATGATTAACTTAACATTTATTTAATTTAAAATTTCCTTTTAATTGTATGGTTTGTAATTTACACATCTAATAATAGTATATATATATATATATATGAGATTTTAAATTAAACAAATGGACACATCAATTAAAAATATTATTATTTTTCTTCTTTTTTATCAGCATTTCATATTTTTTCTTACATTTATATGTAGTGAGTGACAATAAATTTTGGGAGACGTACATATTGTATAATTACACACAATATATGCATTATTTGGTATATTAACTTTGATTTTTGAGTGATGTCATATACACAACAAAGGTTATATTCGGTTATAGGATACAAATAAAGTAAAAATTTTCATAAATAAATTTTAAGTATAAAATTATATATAAACTTCATTTATAAATTTTTTTTTACTCCATTATTATCGGTAAATCAAACACACCCAAAAAGTAAGATACATTTTACACCATTAGAATTATTTTTTGATTTATGGAATAACTCACCAATTAATGTTTTTGAGCTAAAGTTCATGAAAAAAACTAATGACTTCCATAGGTGTGCCTTTTTTCATATAAAATTTTTGTCTGCTTAACATTACTATATATTTGGTATAATCGTTAATGATGAATTGTGCTAAATTTAGATTACGGACAAATAAAAGCTTTTCGTGTGTAACGAATGACGTGAAAAGCGTTACAACAAAAAATTGGTTATGTAACATTTTCTTATAACAAATTGATAACAATCAATCTTAATATCTCTTACAGTCCCGTTTGGCAAGGGCCATAAGCCCAGAACTAAACCTTCATTTACATTAAAGATAAATTAACAAGGTTCCTTATAAAAAAGGCCATAGGAGAACAATATTAAGAAATTTTGTTCATACAAAAAAAATAATACAGTAATATTTACAATGTTTTATTAACATAAGAAAAAAATTAAACACAGCTAATCTGAAGTTATGATAATTAATTGCGTTTTTTTAGTAACTAGACATAAATGATGCACTGAAACATTTATGCAAGCCTGTCCAATATATATTTCACTCGCTAGTCATCATTAATCCAACTTTAACATTGATATCAATTTGCTGAACAACGTAATTGTAGGATGATATACCAAATAATGCTAATGGATATTCTGCATCTCATATGTAAGAAGAACAAGGGGCAAATGCTGTAACCGTAAAATAAAAAAAATGAGCAAAAAATTTACAAGTTTTGCTGAATGTGCACATAAGATAAAATATAAATTAGAAAGAATTGTGTTATTTAGATTCATTATGTGTAGGACACTGTGCTGATACATATTCCATCCATCATTAAATGTGGTGTAAACCCTATCTTCAATTATGATCCACACCCCATTTAATGATGGATGAAATGTGAGTTGATATGATATTTCACACATAATGAATATAAATAATATTTTTTTCAATTAGAAAATAAGGACCTATTTGGTTTTAATTTTTAATTTTCATTTTCAGTTTTTCAAGATTTTATGAATAATATACTAAAAATTAAAAATGAAAACTAAAAACTGAAATTTATAATTTTTAAAGTTTTCAATATTTATTTCATAAAATTTAAAAAATTAAAAATTAAAATATAAAAACTAAAAATTAAAAATCGAAAGCTTAAACCAAGCATTTCCTATCTATGCAAAGTCGCTCTTAAAACAATTGAAAATAAAACGGAAAAAAAAAGTTGACATTGTTGAACTTAATCATTAGATCTTAACGCATGAAGAAACGAGGGAAGTACTTGATTGAGAGCCAAGAGATAATTCAAGCGGCACAGGGATATGTCATCGATGAAAAATTAAGAATGTCAAACGAAAAGAGGAGATTACGAAATTCTATGACCTTCTTCGTCCATGATAATAAAGAGGGAAAAAAAAGGGTTTTCATAAAGTAAACTCATCATAAAAATAGAAAGAAAGCGAGGGATTATTCATTTCATTAATCTTAAAAAGTGAATAACTTTCTCTTTTCATAGGCAATCTCATTTTACAGGAGTTTTATCTTCATGAAAAACGCTACTTATAAACTATATTTTAATAGCAAAAAGTACTAATTTCTTATGTTGTTTTATAATAAACCACAACACGATAGATGGATTAGTAACTGAATTACATTTTTAAAGAAAACGCAAACATTTGAATCTTATCTTATAAATATACATGCAGAAAACGTTTAATTGTATGATCCTGTGTCCAAAATAAAGAATTTCACGGCTATATATATATATGTATCTCTTCAAAAAGTAGAAATTAAACTTGTCTATAATATAATATTAGGCTATATTCCAACCATGCGTTTGTACGAGAAAGTAATCTTTTTCAACGTAACGTAGGTTGCGAAAGTACTTTCTCCCTACCAACTACTTACCCCGTCAACAAAAATTGATATTTAATTAGGCGATTAAATATAACACAAACTGAATCAAAACAAAGAATGGAAGTAATTAATAATCGGCAATAGAAAAACTTCAATTCATTGGGTTTGGTTTAGGTTGAAAGTGCCCATCTTTATGTGAATATTTAAATAGTCTTGGATCCTTCTATTAGTTACGATTAATCAAACCTGTAACATATGAATTTATCACATGCAATTAATCCCATGTCGCGAACAGTGTGAGGAGGAGAAGCCAGTTAGGAGTTAGGTTGGGACTTTGTTTTGCATAACTGAACTGAAAGTTTTTGTGTTGCGTTAAGGGGAAAGATCCCATAATCCTCGTCACATGGTACATTCCATGTGACCCTTTTTACCACTTTTAAGGAAGATCCTCCTTTTATGCCACGCGGAGCCAACAGCATCTATCTCATGCCCTCTATTTTTTTTGCATATGCTGTCATCACCCAAAGGCCAAAGCACACAGCATTACTTAATCAATAAATTAATTAGTTAATCTCCCCTCATTATTTGTTCCATTAAGTATTAATACCACACACAAAAGGACAGCTCTGTCATGTCACATAGTGGCATTGTCTATTGGCACTCACTAGTCACATGCAGAAATTCAAGGGCAATTTAGTCTTTTTAGAACTTGTTTTTGTCCTCTGTCCTAGCCAGAATTTCACACACTAACTTGTTTGTTACCTTACCCATTCTGCCACTCCAAAACTCACAACATCCCTCCTAAGCTCAATTCATTTATAAAATTTCCATTCTTTATATTTTCTCAAAATTTTAAAAATTAAGATAAAATAATTATTATTAGAGTTTAATTCTAATAAATTGATAGTATAAAATAGTTTTATATTATGAACCAGTCACGTGCATTTATTTATAAAACATTTTGATTAATAGATAGTAGACTATTGATATATCAGTGAGGTGTTGGCGGGTGCATATAAATAAAAGCAACCAACAAACTCAGAGACCAATAAACGAAGCCCCAATTCACACACACACACAATAGAGAGAGAGAGTAAAGAGCGTAGAAAGAAAGATCAAAAATCAAAACGCCTTGAAACTCAGGGAGTGAGTGAGAGAAACAAAAGAAAAAAGAGAAAAAAAAAAACTAGAGAGAGAAACACATAAACACAACACAGCATAGAGAGAGAGAGAGGGAGAGAGAGAGAGAGAGAGAGAGAAACCAAGCTACCTAGTAGTAGTGAAGAAGCAGTCCAGAGACGCTGTCTCTCTGTGCGTGTGCGTGTGTGTGTGTGAGTTAGAAAGAGTGAGAGAGAAGAGAAAAACCAGAAAACCCAACTCCATTCTCTCTCTCTCTCTCTCTCTCTACAATCTGAAGCAGGGGAACACACCCCATTTTGATCGGAAGCACCTCATTCTCTGTTCCATCAGCTCCGGTTGCAATGGAGCGGTTCGGACGGTCCAGTGAGGGTTCACGGTCTGATCCGTCGCCGGAGTGGACCGGAACCGGCGGCGAAACCGGCCTCGAAGGTATGCTCTGCCCCCCCCTCCCAACTCTGTTTTCAGTGTTTTAAAAATCGTTTCTTTTTTTTTTTGGGGGGGGGGGGAGGGGGGCAAATATTGTGGCTTTTTGCGATTGTTATTTGTGGCTTTTGGAGAATGTGGTGTTTTGTGAAGTGGGTCTGATCCTGATTTTGAAAAATGCAGAGCGTGTTTGGCAATTGGGGTTGGGTGGTTCTGCAGCAGAGGAATCGTATCCCCAAAGGCCCGATGAGGCTGATTGTATCTACTATTTGAGGACTGGCTTCTGTGGCTATGGCTCCCGCTGTCGCTTCAATCATCCCAAAGACCGTGCCGCGGTAAATTTTGTTGCTGTTTGGTTGGTTTAGTGTGTGTGTGTGTGTTTGGGGGGGGGGGGGGGTTGAAGGGTTTTGATTTTGCGTTTTTTGGTTTGGTTTAGTGCTTGATGTGATCATGAGTTTCTGTTTGTGCAATTTGGTTTGATCTTGGTTGTGATGATCAGTGTGTTAGTGTTGAGCCTGCTGAATCCGAAGGAATTTTAATTTGTGGGGTTGCCTTCAAGTCGCCGAATTTTGTTACTTAATTGAATATTTCTGCATTGGAAACTCTGATTTAATGTTCTTCAATTTTGGTGATGTGTGAATGCAATGCTCAGATTATTGGAGCTGCCAGGACTGGAGGGGAGTATCCGGAACGAATTGGCCAGCCTGTGTGCCAGGTACTTTTTAATATGGGTGCACTTATCGAATGATTCCTTTTACAATTGACACTGTAATTCCTTGTTTTTATATGAAGTAATATGCTGTGCGGTCATCTATGTGTGTCGAAGATGGAATAGGCATATGTTTCTGATTTGATTTGTCTTCAAAGTTTGTGACTTTGCTTTTGGTATTGATCATATTTACTGATGCCTGAAAATGCAGTATTATATGAAGACCGGATCTTGCAAATTCGGCGCATCCTGCAAGTACCACCATCCTAGGCATGCAGGAGGCACTGCTACCCCTGTGTCACTAAATTGTTATGGATATCCATTGCGACCGGTCCGTATTGGTTTATATTATGTTGGGTATCATTTTGCAGTTATTGACATAAGTCTTCTCTGAACTTGAATTTTGTGAATAAAATCAGGGTGAGAAAGAGTGTTCGTATTATGTGAAAACGGGGCTATGCAAGTTTGGTTCAACTTGTAAATTCCATCATCCTCATCCTGCTGGCATCCAAGTTCCGACAGCATCACCGGTTCCTCCAGTTTCACCTTTATCTGTACCGGTACCTTCACCAATGTATCCAACCATACAGACTCCATCTGGTCATTCATCACAACAGATTGGTGTACTGGTTGCAAGGCCACCTCTGCTGCCTGGTTCATTTGTTCAGAGCCCCTATGGCCACGTGTTACTGTCCCCTGCCATGTTCCCGATTTCTGGATGGGGTCCATATCAGGTAGGTTAAGCATTTTCTTTTTACTGCATAGTCAAGTTATATGTGCTTTCATTGAAACTGTTGACTGTTGAGCTCTCGGTGCAGGCTCCCGCAGCAAGCCCTGTACTTCCTTCTAATACTCCATCTAATGTTGGATCGGCACAGTTTTATGGGATAACCCAGATACCTTCACCAGCACCTGCCTATACTGGACCTTATCAACCTTCTGATTCCTCTGTTGGTCCTTCAAGTAGTAGTCAGAAAGAGCAGTCATTGCCAGAAAGGCCTGATCAGCCCGAATGTCAGTATTACTTGAAAACAGGAGAGTGTAAATTTGGTCCATCATGTAGGTACCACCATCCACCAGACATGAGTGCACCAAAAGGGAATGTGATCCTTAGTCCTGCTGGCCTTCCTCTGCGCCCGGTAATCATTACCTCTCAAATTCTTCGTACTATTGTGGCTAATATTGAGCTATGAATAGTATATGATGCATATTCCGTCTTTCGCCTTGTACAAAAAATGTGTATTGTTGTAGTTGTTATTGACCCATCTTCCCTCTAGAACTAAAGAATTTGTAGCTCCATTGAGTTTAACTGCTAACTATGAGCCATAACCAAATTGACTTATAATTTTGTTTTCAATAGCTTTATGTAGGGTTTGAAAATTGCTTTACCAAACCTCAGATTTAGTTTTAAATTAATCACTGAAAAGCAAATCAGAATAGGAGACACTGTCCCTTGTTCTTGTGCTTTGACTGTTGTTTTAAGCTAAGATACATATGTATGAAATGGTGCGCTTTTGTCTTTATATTATCATGTGTCATGCACTCATGTTGGTTATACCACACCTGGACAATCTCTAAAATTCAGTTGAATGACCATGTGATGATCTTTGATAAGAACCTTAAAATTAGTCAGAAGATTGTATGCTGAGATTTTTTTTCTCCCATTTTTTGGAGGAGGGTTAGTTAAGTAAATGAAAAAATCTCACCAATTGCCTCTGGATGAATGTTTTAATGATAAGGTTGGATGCTATTTACCCTCTTACATCTCTAGTCCATTGGAGATTCTTCTAGCAAAATTTAAAAGCATGGAGGTAAAACTGTTGGTTTGATATTGTCACTTTGGGCTTGATTGGATCTTTTAATTAGCGCGAAATTTCCACGTTGTCATCTTAGGTGTGCATCCTGTTACCTTATTTAGGTGTATGTTCAGTTAAATATGTAGGACTGATAACTTTGACTGTATCGAAGGATGATGGGTAAGTTCTGTTTGCAACTTGACTAGAAGGAATGAAGTGGAGCAGCATCTGGATAAGATAGACTATAGCTTGAGTTCTCAGCTGAGCTTCATGGATTATCCAATCTGTGGATATGTTCTCTCCCATAACAGGGAATATTGTGTATATAAACCGCTGAAACTTATTGGCACTTCTTTAAGTTTGTAAGAGAATACTCAAATATAATGCTGACTTTTGTTCAAGGTATTGACATTCTATTGTATCTGAATTCAATGCTACTCTGATTAGTTTCTATTGCATAATTACTAGGGAATTCTTACATGTATGTACTGATCATGAAGGGATATCTTTTCCCCTATGTGCTCCTTAAGGTAATGCTATGAGTCCTGCACATCATAGTTGGACCAGCCACCAATAGTGAGTTTTTGGCTTTTTGCATTTCACGTTTATCCTTTTTTGTCCAGCATGGACATTTCCCATATACATGGAAGTTCATTTTTGGGTAGATGGAAGTTTTATTTGATAAGCCCACATATGTATATATATATATATATAATCATCATTAGAAGAGAAAAGAAAATAAAGGATAGTTGTCTATCATTAATGTGAAATATATTTCCTCTTTCAGTAGCTTGCCTATATATTAAAATTTGTGAACCCTTTTGTGTTTTCACGTGCCATTTTACTGGGTAATGATTTTATGTTACCTATTCTGCCTGTGACAAACTTACTATCGCATTATCAAGATGTATGTTTTACGTAATTCTCTTTAATGAGTGTGTTATTATACATAGGCTGATATGTGGCTACTTTAAATTGGAGCTATACAAAGTCACCAACTCATTGTTCCACTCTTCAAACTTTAAAAATAATAGTCTGTTTATGTCATAATCCGATCTAGGGCTTGCAAACTCAATATTAAGAAATAAAATGTACTGATCCCAAACTAAAAATCTGAAATATTATAATCCTTGAGCAGTGAGCGAAATTGAGTCTCTTTAATTTATGGGATTTAAGATTATTGATCTCAAAATATAGTTTTTTTTCCCCCCCAAGTAGATGGATAGAATTATAATAATATATATGCTGTAATGTGGAGGTCATGGGTGATGATGAGCCTTGGCGCAACGGTGAGGTTGTTACCTCGTGACCTAGAGGTCACGGGTTCAAATCGTGGAAACAGCTTCTCTACAAAGTAGGGGTAAGGCTGCATACGTCTACCCTCTCCAGACCCCACTAGGTGGGAGACTCATGCACTAGTCCACCCTTTTTCATATGCATGTGATGTGATGGAAAATCTAGGAGGTGACCATTGTGGTTCATTCAGGTGAGTGAACGAAATAAGGCTAAAGATATTTGTAATAGTTTGTGAAAAGGTATAATAACTTGGGTGTATTTGTTATGATCTATATGGGAAATTATTACTAATATGATTCATAAAACATCTGAGATTGATGAATTTATAACAAATTACCATATATCACGGAAGCTAGGATGTGGAAGAAGTCCTAAAAAGCATTATGGACAAGATCTGTCATAGGAGAAGGCCCATTATCAGGCAAGTGTATGTGAGGAGAGACATAAAGGAAATTTGGAAATAAAATGAATAACCTGACCCAAGTGTAAGTAGTTGTGAATTAGGAGCATAAGAGGTAAGGATTAGGCGGGAACGGTGGGAACAGAGGCAGAAAATTAGTTAATTGTTACATATAGCAGATTAGGATGGTTTGAGGGGTTATTGTTGTGGTTGGGGGGTGGGGGGGGGGGGGAATATCAGTGAGTTTTTGGGAGAGTTTGGGAGGTGCTCTCAAATTAAATCTCTCAGCAGTGTAATCTTGAAGGTTATCTTGACCAAGATCCCTTCAATTGACAGATTTTTTCTCAACTTTTTATCTCTTTCTATATTTGTGATCCAGTTTTACCAATTTGCTGAAATTCTAGTTTAGCCGTTCCATTTTTCCTTGCTGTCAGCTTAGTCTAAGCTAATTTGGTGTTAGTTTGCATAGGTGGTATAATTCTTTTAATATTTTGCTCATCTAAAGTGTTTTAGACTGTTTTCATGTAGTGTTCGATCAATTATGTATCAATCAATATTCGATTGATCGGTCTAAGGTTATCAAGTTAGCTTTCATTACACTGTTTGCTGTACTTCTTAGTGTCAAAGTTTCTCTCTTACCTTTCATGTTGTTGTGTTACAAATTGTTATTATTGATGTTGTCAAGAATAAACTATCCCAAAAGTTTAAGCTAATAAGAGAATATACAAGAATGCATTTTATCAATGTTTAATGCGCCACTGTCTTGTTATATGCCAAAGCCCTTTGGTCTTGAAGAGTAGAGAAAGCACAAGCCCACCAAATTCTCCTGCTAAATTTTCAATTTGATTAAAGGAGTGGGTCACAAGAATCCAACTATTAAGAACTTTGGTTGTAGAGGCTTTGGTAAGCATGTCAACAACCAATGATCGCCAAATCAGGCAATATAGGTTTCCGGAGATTTTTTTTAGTAATAATTTCTAACAAATAGGTACCTATCAACCAAGCCCTATCCCACTATGTGGAGTTCGTTGGGACAATCGGCAACATTGAGCTCGATCAAAAGCCCAATTCTTAATAAAACCATTTAGAAATGTATTTTGCAATGGTTTCTCCTAGTGGTTTTCGAACAATCAATTGCCTAATGACAATAAAGGAACTGTTTTATCAATTTATTGGGTATGTTTGATATTTATTTTTCAATGAACATTATTTCATGCTTTGTTCTTTATTATCTAATTTTTAATAGTCATGGAGTGCTTTCCGGGTCCTTTTTTATCAGTTTGTCATACATTGCACCATAATTTATTTCACCTTATGCATCTTTCATGGCATCACTGTCTTTCTTATTTTATTTGGATTTTCTTATCTCTAATTTAATTATCATGTTTACTTTTTGTTAGGAAATAAAGCACGTGACCGATGAATTTTACTATGTCATTAATGTGTGGCATTAGAAACATAGAATCTTAAGAAATATCTAAGTATTAATTATGTGTTCTTGAAACTTTTCCATGTATTTATTCCCTAGTGAAAATATATAATGCAGATGGTATCTATACAAACAAGCACCTGAAAACCAAAAGCATTGCTCCACAATATTGTTTTACTTCCCCTTCTGTTTTATTTTCTACAAATTCAGCACTTATTTAATATATTATCTATGTAAGGCTTGGTTTGGTTGTGGAGTAGAGGGGCTAAATCTTTTTTAGGGGTAAATTTTTAGGATGAATATCATATTTGGTTTATAGAAGAAAAGAGAGAAGTGTTAAGGGAAGTAATTTTTCTCTAGTGTTGAGGTCAAATCTTACCCCATCTAAGAATAGCAATTTTTACAGTCAATGACAACCACCGTCCGCTGCCTCCCCAATCCTCAACTTCTGCACTAGAGCATGCACCCTTCCCTCAGAGTCACCCTCTTTCCCTTACGACTGGAGCACACACCCCTTCCTCAGGATCACCCTCTTTCCCTTTTCCCCCCTCCCTTCCCCTTCAGCTCCTCCAAACCCCTGAACCTTCATGTTCCTAGATTCTGCAGCGTAGCACCTTCTCTGGCATCGGGTCTTCATCGTAGTCTAAATCCCTAGCAACCATCAAGCCCAGAACCCTCTAGATCTCTGTTTGCCACCTCTGGCATGGTGGTTCTGGTTGGTGTTTGTATGACCTAGGGAATGAAAGAGGGAGAGGAATGACCCCTTGATAATTGAGAGAGAAAGGTTTTACTGAAATATATATATATATATATATATATATATATATAGAGAGAGAGAGAGAGAGAGAGAGAGTGGGGGTGGGGAATGGTGGTTGGAGATTGGAGGTTTTCAGTGGTGACCGGTGTAAATGCCAAAAAAATGAAGCTGGTGACCGATGTTTGAGCATTCACATTCTCTCTTTTCCTTGTTTGTATGCCTGAATTTTATTTGTACCATGGAGTGCCTTTTAGGTCAGATATCTGTTGTTGATGCAAGAATTATACATGTATTATTTTGGTTGTGTGGTGTCAGTTGCTCCGAAAGTTGCATTTGCTTGAAATTTTTTACAGTGATAGGAAGTAGGAACACCTTGTGCTTGTTTCTTCGTTTAGAGCAGAGGTGCTCTTGTGCTTTGTCATCTATTTTTTCTCTCAATTCTGTGTTCCCATGACAGCTTCAGTTGTCAAATGTTCAAATTTCGTTTTCATGGTTAAATTTTATGTTTCCTTTAGATTAGAAGTGCTGCCAGTTTTCCCTAGTATAGACAAATTGAATTGGAGTGATAAACTAGCCTTTAGTGATCCTCTCAGCAGATATTTCTATCTCTCTTCTTCATAATATCTCATTTGTCTTTTGACTGTGGTTAATGGAAATTATGTTTTGTTAATATGTTTTTGTTAGAGACAAATTACCTGAAGTGCTGAAAGTTTATAAGAGAAGAAAATATAGGGGTAGCATGGGGATTGGGATGCTGAATAACTCAGCAAATGTAGCCGACTCTAGTGGGCCCCCTGTGAGGCCAGGGGCTTAACAGTTTTAGGAGAGAGTGTGGTGTGCCGGTGAGGGGCGTATCACGTGGCTGTTAGGGGAAAGGGAGTATTTGTTACTTTGTGAGGGGGGATGTTAGGCATTCTGTTGGTTATGCTGATTTAGGCTTGGAGTGAGTGAGCTACTCAGTGCTCAACTCCTTTTCTTTGTATTTGCTTTGTGCTATTCCTATTTGTTTCTCAGTATTATATACATTCTGTATATTCCTTTGCATTTCTGTTCTTCTACTTTGCTGTGTTCCTATTAGTTTTCTATTTCATTTGCCATTCATTTGTTTAAAGAACTTGCACTTGGTGATGATAAGTTTGTCTGTTCAGTTGAAGTGTTCTTCCAAAATGTTTATTTGACTATTTGACTGCCTTCATAATTGTGAAGCATCTGATGTTTGTTTTTGATCAGGGGGCACCGCCTTGCACTCATTATGCACAGCGTGGAGTATGCAAGTTTGGTCCTGCATGCAAATTCGATCATCCTATGGGATCATTGAGTTATAGTCCATCTGCTTCTTCCCTGGCTGACATGCCGGTTGCACCCTATCCTGTGGGTTCATCAATTGGTACACTTGCTCCATCATCTTCGTCATCAGAGTTGCGGCCTGAACTCACCTCAGGATCCAATAAGGAGTCGGCTTCATCCAGATTGCATTCATCAATGAGCACATTGACTGGATCAGTTGGCTTGACTTTGTCAACTGGCGGACCCATTTCCCAATCAAGCACTCAACCATCTGCTCAGAGTTCCAGTTCTTTATCAGCTGCCGATACCGCCACAACCAGCAGTGTCTCTCACACGTCAAGCTAAGCAATGTGAATGCTTACCTCATCATTACTCCTTTTTATATCTTAATTCTTCAACTGGACATCATTATTCAACGAGGTCCTCAAACAGGTTTTATTTTTCAGTTATCCCGGTTCCACATTCAGGCCGAGCACACGTCCCACGAAATTATCTTCATGTTCATATAATCTTTTTGTGGCCATCCCCTTGATCTTGAATAAACCATGGCCAACCTTGAGAATTTTATCAACCCATACAGCCACCTCGCTTTTGAATAACTCCAAAAGAATCAAGTCCATCCACATCTCCAATTTCTGTGGAGTTTGTTGTGCTTATTTATGCTTCAATATTTTTCCATATGAGAACATTCTGTCCCGATTTTCATTGGCCACGTGTTTATGCCTCTTCACCTGAACCCTTTCCAAAGTCAGGATCTTTTTTCCTATTCTGCTTGGAAAGCCGTGTTCAGTACTTTTCCCAGTTTGTATCCAGGGTTAACTGTGAAGAGAAGTAATCAGGAGACAACAATGAGGCTTCACATTGCTATCTTATATGGTTTTTGATGTTGTGACATTCAAAAGCATGATTTGGTACTTAAATTTATTACAGAATACGTATATGAAGAAACACATTTAACACATCTGAATGTGTAATAACCCTTCTTTCTCCTTTTCTATTGGGTTACTTGATCAAGCTTTTATGTGAAATCAGGTAATTTTTCAGAGGGGTTCTTTTTTTTTCCATTTTTCACCCCCTCCCACCTTGACTGAATATTTTGATTTGTTTATTGTAAGAAGATTGTATTATAAATATAGTAACACTTTGCTGAAATGAAAAGGGTGCGACATGGCATGCAACATCCGATGGAAATATGAGAGAAAGACTAAAGTGCATACATCTTTTGAGGACAAGAAACCTGAGTGATCATAGCACTGGTAAGACTAGCCTCTTTGTTCAGGTCATGTTATTATATTATGTGCACCTGGCCAACCAAACCACAGCATGTGGCACAAAAAATGAATTTGCACCATAAATTCCAAAGTGAAATTCCAGGTTTCCAACCATTGGTAATGCATGGAAGAATCTTTCCACTTTAAGAGCCTAGTATCTCTGAGGCTTGTCTTAGTAGTTGGTACTAACTGGTACTTATAAGAATAATGTTTAGTGCCTGCCTGGTTTGTTTAAATATGCAGCCATGTTACATTGAATAATCCCCCCCCCCCCCCTCCTCTCAAATAGCCAACCAAAGGAGGGAAAGAGTATATTTTTTTTTAATGTGAAAATTTGAACATAATTTGATTATGTACATCTTTATCATTAATTTTTTATTTTCTTAAACATTTTAACATGACCTAATTAATGATAAGAAATTAAGAATGCATACGGCTATAGGATCAGATTATGAATGATTTTCACGTAAGTGGATTTTCTTCCATAAAAGCGTTGGGCTAGGCACTGAACTAGTCTCTCTTGTCCAACTAATTCTTGTTTCTGAAGAGTATTCTTCTGCATTTTCCACGCCTTTCTGAGCTGAACCAGAATCCACATCAAAACATTTTCTCAGATTAATAATAACCAAAATTGTTGCAATTCAAATAATGAGGGACGTTTAGCACTGCTGTTAATTTTTTTTCCCTTCTTTCTTTTTTTTTTTCTAAGTAAATTGGTTAAATAATATATTAAATATTTAAAATTTTTCTGACTAAACTTTCGTTTTCTTTTTGGTGTCTGTTAAGGTATTCTTACAGAAACTGATGTAAGACTAGCCACTCAGACACATTTGTGATTAAGGGATTCTTTCAAAAGAATTGTTTTTTCTAAAATTTGATAATTGATTATTTCTCTATATTAGAGTATGAAACTTTTCGTAAAAATTATCATTATTTTAGTGGCTTAATTAAAGTGACATAATGCCAGTTCAAAAAAACAAATAATCAAGTGACAAAGCTTTTCTGAAAATTATTCTCTTGATTCGAGATCAAATTTTAGAGAGGCTGCTTTACATCAAGATTTAGTGTGTGTTTGGTGTTATGTTTATAGAATTGTTTTGGATGGAATTAAATTTGTGAAAATTATGAGCTAAAATGAGTTATGTTTGGCGATTTGATCCAAAAAGTAATTTTGACAAAAAATAATAATAATAAAAGAGCCAAATCTTAAAAGCAATAGAATTTCATTTCTATTAGAATCAATTTTGAGTCCAAAATCAATCCAAAATTGATTTTCAATGTCAAATCAAGCAAGTTGGAGAATGAACGAAACCAATTTTAGTCGCTCCTCACCTCCTCACCAGGAATTAATTCAAGGTAGTTTTTCAGTAATTGTACCCACAGAAATTAATATTATCAATTGAGCAATGATAGATTTATAATAAAATATAATAATATTTCTGCACTTTTTATTTTATTATCATTAAATATAATAATAGTTCATATTTATTTATCACATTTGATAATAATAAATTGGAAAATATAATAATATTGTTGTATTTTTTGTGAACTTATCATTTTTCTTATCAATTAACTTCAATATTTAAAAAAAAAAATCGTGCTTATCACCGGTCTTTCTCGCGTACGATGACTTTGCATGCCTGCCTGGTTTCCCTGCTCCTAAGACCCTAAGACACTTAAAATGAGTATAGTATTTTATCAAAATTAATCATACGTTAGAACCCAGATTATAGAATAAAAACCTAAAAAGAGAAGGAAAGAACTGAGCTGAAACATTTGTGCAATCAATGAACAGTCAGTAAAAGGAAATGTACTGCAAGCGATATATATAGTATAGGCACAATATATCTTTCTGCAAACCTATGCTCTTTAATTTGTAGGGTACTCCTTGTAGCTAAAAGTTCAGGCAACCAGCCGCAAAAGGAGTTCAGATCATGCTATTGTAAAGTAAATGTTCCCTTTAACTGTTCGTCTAATTTCAATTTCTAAAATTTTAAAATTAATTTTTTAATTCTTGAAATTATATTTCATGGATTATTTTAGTTTTTGATTAAACAAAAATTAATTAAATATTTTTGTTATGTTGATGTGGCACATAAACTAATACGTGACATGTTACGTACTGATAATATGTCATGTTAATTCCACAAGGTATACTACATAGCATGTCAATGTGGTATAAAATTAAAATAGATTCAGATTAGTTTTTGAAGTTTTAAAATGTGTCAAAACAGTTTTAAGATGTGTCAAAAAAGTCCTGAATCTCTAGATCTCTCATATTTTGCTTTATAAAAGCTAAATTCTCAATATTTCTTAAACCTGCTTATTTTTTTCTCATGCCAATTGCGAATAATAGCTCTCAGTTCATATGTATCTTTATATGTGAATATGGTGCCATCGTTATTCAACTGGTACATCCCAAGAGGTGGTGGCTCCCTACCATCCACTATTGTCAAAGTAGAATAAGAAACGTGATCCTCTACTTGAGCTCAATAAAACTTCTTATGTTTAAAATGATTTGCGAGTACATCTGACATGAGAGTAAAGTTTCATTTCCTTATTGTCGGTACATTTAACATGAGAGTAGACTTTATTTTTCTTGTCATGCTGGATTTCTTTGATATTAAATTCCTTCTCAAATTACAACTAAAAGGTTTCCTTGTGACGCTTGATAATATGTTTCCCCTGCATCCTTATTTTCATATTTTAAACCCCAATTAATTTCAAGAAATATAATATAATAGCTAATAAATTAGTTATGTTAGCTAAGTATAGAGGGTCTCAAATTTGGAGCAATCAAGCTCTTAATTGTGTTTATGATATTTAAAAATTTAGCCTATTTAAATACGGTGTGAAAATGAGAGAAAAATATGTAAATTTAAGAAATATTAAAGATTTAGATTTTATGAAGCAAAATATGACAAATTTGGGAATTTGGGATTTTTTTTATTCATTTTAAAAAAATTTCAGGAATTATTTTGACACATTTAAAAATTTTAGAAATTAATCTGAACCTATTTTAATTTGATGCGATATCAACATAACACATGGCATGCCATGTAGGATCAACATAGCACGTTTATCGACATGTGACATGTACATTTTACTTAACCTATTACATCAGCATAATAGTAACGATTGACCAATATTTATTTGAATAAGGATTAAAGTGACATCCAGAATAAAATCAAAAGGCTAAAGAATTAATTTTAAAATTTCATGAACTAAAATAAAATATAATTATAATTTTGAGGATCAAAGTAAACCTTTACTTTGCTAACATATGACAACATTCGTCCTTGTATTTATTGTAATAGTAATAGTTACTTCTACCCACTTTTAAATAAAGTAATACTATTTTGACTCACATTTGTGAAACACCATATCAACACACTCACATTTATCATTGGATTAGATATAGATTCCACTTAATTTAGATCACATATCCAATCTAATAATAGAGATAAGTGTGTCGATATAATATTTTATAAAATGTAAATTGAAATAATATTTCTCATTTTAATACGTAGACAATACAATATTTAAGTTATATTAGTACTGGACTGGAAAAACTCGAAGAACTTTGTGTTAATATCTTTAGTTATGATCTCATGCGTAGATGACTTTGAAGTCGTTATATGATGTTATTTTAATATAGCTGTTATATTCATCAGAAAATAATTGATATCCTGATTAATACATAGTGTTTAATTATATAACTATATTTGACTCTTACATCTATTATATAAAAAGCTATATATTTCACATCGAATAATTTTATTTTAACATCTATATAGGTATAGACATACACATGTGGATCTCATATGAATATGAGAGAGGTGATAGAGAGAAAAAATAAGTGATAAAATTTATATATTTTATAAGTAAAATATTTAAATATTTTAAAAAATAAGTATTAAAATAATAAAAGTATTTGGCTTCTAACTCAATCTTTTTAAAATTTTTAACAAATGACATTTCCTTGATGTGAACATGACAACTAGCAGTGGTACTCAACCACTGAACTTTTCTTTAAACATCTTAGAACCAAAAAGATCACACCCCATCATGAGTGCAATTTTGCGATTATATCAGAAGCCAAAAAATAAAAAATAAAAAAGGCTTGCCATTTCCTAGACCCAAGTTACAAAACAAAACAAAAACAAATTAAGCGTACAAAGTGCATGCAAGTACACAAGCTAAGGGCAAAGAGCTCAGAAAGGTGAGTATCCCAAGTCAAAATCCCCAAAAGGAGGAACTGATGGAGAACAGGTACTTGAAGGAATAGCCTGATGACTCATTACTCCATAGCTTGCACTGATCTCATCAGTAGTAGTGGGAATGGGACACATTGCATCTTCAAGTTCAACCCCGGATGGGTTGTTCTTGAATATTGCTGAAAGTTCACTCTGGTAAGAAAATCCTGCATAGTTAGATGCCATTGTCTGCATGTTTAAGGCATCTTGATAGAGTGCAGTGTTGTCAAGATCGTATGACTGATGACCCTCCATGGAATTTGTGTTAATGGAGCTAATAACAACATTTTGGTCACTTGAATCACTCACATTGCTCTTCCTTGTGTTTGAACTCATGGCAGCAGTGGAAACAGGTCTGAAACAGTTATCAGGGACTATGCATTCCAAATAGCCAGAGTTACCACTAGAATCATTAATGGAGAAGAAGAAATTATCATCATGGGGTGACCCAAATGCAGTTTCACCACCCGTGTTATTGTTCAACATTGATGGGTTTTCGATGTGGGGCAAGAAATTCTGATTGGTTGGTTGTTCGCTGATCTGAGTGTTTGTGATGAACTGTGAAGAAGCTGGTAACAGAACTTGAGGTGGAGTGAGGAGATTGTAAGCACTATTGTTGTTTTCAGCAGTGTATATGAAGTTTGTTCTTGCTTGGCCACCTTTCATGGAGAGAGCAGCTCTGTCATAAGCAAGAGCAGCTTCTTCAGCAGTGTCAAATGTTCCAAGCCAGTGTCTTTCTTTTGTTGTAGGGTCTCTGATCTCAGCAGCATATCTACCCCAAGGGCGTCTTCTTACACCAAGAAACCTCCCTGGTTCTGCTTGCTTTCTTGATCTGCCTCTTCTCTCACCAGATGATGAAGGGGATGTGTTGAGTTGGTGGGGAGGAGATGAATTCATGTGTGCTTGATTTGGCTCATGTCCTTTGAGGGAAGTGTGTGAGGCTCCAGAGGTGGACATGGCTTGGAAAGTGGTGAGAAAATGTGTGCTGAGTGAGGTGAGAAAGTGTAAAAGGCAGCTAAGGGAAGTTGAATGGTGCCAAGGGAAGGGAGTGAAGAACAGAATGGAAGTGCAGAAGGTAGGAGCAGTGTAAGGGTTATGAAGGGTTGGAGTTGTAAGAAGCCTTTTTAAAGAGTGTGACTTGATCGATCATGGAGCTAGCCAGAGAGGAATGAAAAGGAGATTGTCCATTTGTCATTCTGTGGGAGATTCCCCCCCTTTCCACCCACTTTTTGAAATCTCTCTTTTTCTTATTTTGTTTCTATTATGGGTAATGTTATTTATAAATATATTATTTGGGATTTGATATTCACTCGCACTTTATTTATTATTTTGTATATGTATTATGATTTTGAAGTATAATCTTGGTCATTCATTTTATCTAATAATTGATAATTTCATTCTCACCTCTGCATTAAAAAATCATTTTCACATAATATGTTCTGTTCTTTCAATTTGGATAACTCAAGAAAGGAAGGGAAAGGAGAGAGATAGAGTGTTGGCCAGCTTACTGTTTAAAATTTGTGAGATAAATTTACTATTTTATCCTTTTGATATTTTCTTCAATTATATGAGACAACTATTAATTAAAATTGTTATTTTATACAATTACATTTTTTTTTTCTTTTCATATTTCTTCTTAACAAAGTGATAGGAGAGAAATACAGTCCTCTTCATTTTCACTTTTCTTCATTTTTTTTTTCTTTTCATTTTCTCTCCTTGTCCAAACAAAGCATTAAAGAATTCTTTATACATAGAGATGCTACATAAATATTGTCTTATATAGTATTAAGGTGGTGTTATGGGTCTTGGTGCTACGCCAAACTACTTATTTATGTTCCCTGTTAAATTGAGATTATACATATCTTATTGCATCATCATATCCTCTCTTCTAACTTTCTATCTCCCTCCGCCCAGTACTAGAGCCATCGTTCTTAACACGATTCGTGATATACTCGTTCTTATGATCTTCCTTATTTGGTTTCCCTTTCTAATTCTGTGTTTGGTTTCATTTTGCTTTTGTAGTTAAAATACCACTACCCACTCATACATTTTCCAACAATTGCAAGCTATTGGGATTTGATATTGATTTTTTGAAAAATTGAATATATTTAAGAATGTAAGTTCACGCGTAAGGGTCAAACTAGTGAATACTGAAACTACTTCGGAATATACCTGAAAACGTACCCGGTAGATTTTGTTCTTTTCAATACACGAGTTTTATCTTTAAAAATTCTAATGAGAAATTCTAAATTTATGCAAATTTAGAATATAGTTGGAACTTTTTGAGACAATTATAGCTCCTAGGAGGCAATTCTAATTGGCCAACAAAAAACAAATTTTGAACTTATTTCCTTTTTATATATATACACACCCCAAAAATAGCAGGCTTGACCATATATACTATCACTGTTATTTTTATTACATATGTAATAAAGGAATCTAACATGAAATTCCTACCAGCATTTTTCAGCTAAGCTTAATAGATCTAGATATAAACCTAATAAAAGTTTGGTTTTGAGCACTTAAGAGTCATTTTTGAAGGGATTTCCTGGATGATTGCATAATTGGTGTCAATGGGTATTATTCTACTGGACTCAGGTTCCAGGGGAAGACCCAAAAAAGGATAAAAGAACTGCATGGTTTTGTCTGCATACTCCAAGAGAGTCTAAAACCTTTGAATTTGGAGGTACTTTATCTTAGGCCTTAGCGTGCCATTTACTAGCTGCACGTAATATGCACATGTGAATCCTTTTATGCCAAATAATCAACCAGTTACATGGTGAGCTCTTGTTTGCTTCATGATTTTCAAAGGGAGCAGTTGAAATTGTCTCTGACCAGACACAATTGTTCAAGAATTAGATGAGTTTCCCTGTCTTGTGTCATGGAAACAACCTCACACCGTAACGCAAAAAATTCAAAACACAATAAATGGTTATCTTTTGAAAGGTCCGTTTGTCAAATTCCCAATTTTTTTTGTCCATATATGCCTCACATGTCAGTCTTCGAATGTTAATTCTACCAATGGTTTTAAATTATAGTTGTGGTCACCATACCGTTATGCTACAATTATTGCAATTGCGAAAAATCCTATGGATATCATTGAAACAGTTGTTGATGGGATTCTACGAAATTTTAATGAAATAAAGTTGCATCATTACTAACGTTTATAGTTTTTGACATAGTAGTAAAGCATTTGATCCAATAAACGGTATTAGAGTAATGTTATGCGTTCAAATTTTCTAGGTAACACCAACAACAGATGGAGAGATTGTTGACTTTATTTGGTCGATAAGTTTAACATTTCAGCCGTATTTATCTTAGGTAGAAGTAACTATAGTAGCTAGCAATAGTCTTAGATCTTCGATCGCTATGCTTGCTAGCTCCATTCAATGATGAATTGAGTTGATTCAGCTAAGAGTGTCGTACAACAACTCAATCTAGAACTTAAGCTCTTTGGTAAGTGCCTGAGATCATAGTTGATAAACACATGTACAATTTCCAGCACAGTTCAGTTTGATTTAAAACTCTATCGTTTGTGTTTGTGTCTGTGTCATGGGTCCTTCATGTACAAATGCTAATTTTACGTTCAGGAATATTCGTTAATAGTTTTCTTGTTATATATTACACAGATTTTGATCAATTTTGGTGGGCTGGTGGCAGCCGTGTTCGGACCTAGCTAGGAGAACAACTTTGTACACTGCAGAGTATATAAGGCGAGTAGGCAAATGGCTAGTGACACAAAGAAGACACCAAAAATGTAGAATAGATGCTCCCTGCAAGTTGCCATCTAGGTATACCACATTGGACCGATTTTCAACTACGAGATAATCAGAGATATGGGTGATGATCTCCAAAAGCCAAAAGAAAGAATGTAGTCAAAAGGTGTTGCCAATAGAATTTGATTAATTAGAGAGTGAATCTCGGTGCAATCATAAAGTTTTTGTCTTGTAGTATGGAGATTGCATGTTTAAATCTTGAAAACAGTCTCTCCGTAAAGTGCATGGAAAGGCTGCATACATCAACTTTCCTCAGATCCCACTAGATAAGAGTCCTGTGCAGATTTTAATAAACCCGATTAATTAATGATGAAACTAATAATCTAACTACATAAAAGAAAGTGGTACAACAAAACTTGATAAATTAGGTTATGTTTAATATTAAGAGCCATATCGCGTGAGAGAAGAGGTTTATTATGAGAGTAAAAAAAATAAATTTGAACCGTGTAACTATATATGAATGATCAAAATTAAAATTTAATTAATTATAATTAATATTCATATACTTATTTAAAAAATTTATATAATTTTATATTTTAATCTTAATTATTTATGTAAAATGTAACTGTGAATATTTATCCATTCTATTTTCATTATCCCAGTACACCACCTCTCTCATATGAGTTTTCCCCTTAATGTTAGGGGGACTACTAGGATATAGACAAATTTGCATTATATTATACATATATCCATGACAATAAATGTGAACTTCTTAAGTCGTTGATCTATGTTCTGAAACAACTTTTGAAATACGTCCCATTTAAACCAATTATATAAAGAGGAAAATGCAGTACCTAATACAATATGAATCAATTACTAAAGCATCACAAATAACCAGGTCAAAATATTAAGTATGCAAATACCCAGCTTACTGAATATAGCACATTCAAATTAAATCTATCACATAATACACATAAGCTCACTAACAACCTATCTATGATACCCGTTAATATTAATACACTAAAAATCTTAAAACATAATTGAATAGTGAAATTAGGGATTTTCAGTCACAAAATATATGAAGTTACCTAACAACCAAAATCAACAAAAGGCCAAACTTGGGCCATGCAAATTGAGATGGGATAAACCGCCTCACAAAACAAAAGCTAGAGTGGGACACTTCTATTGATTCACAGCTCATGCAGCATAATTTTCTTGTCTTTAATTTCCCGGCAATGACATTCCATTTAGCGTTGGAAATGGCATGCCACTAATCACATCAAATGGTCAAGCCGTTTTGTTGTTTTTAGCATATTTCCCAATGCCACAATCAATGCTTTGCCATCAGCAACAGGGGTTCATGTTGGTCCATGCAAATTTGCAAAGGGTCCTACACTTTTTAGACAGAACAATTGAAAAGTGTTCAAATAAGAGACCAAAATTAGAGTCAGACCAAAGTTGAGGGATCACAGAGACTCATTACTGTTGCTTGATTAATTAATCATTTGTTAAGAAATAGATTGGGTTTTGATTCTAAGACCCTTGACTCCCCCACCATAGATTACCAGTAGCAGAAAGATAGAGATATATTGGCCCCACGCGAAAAGGCGAAATAGTTGTATTGCATGGTATCCTGGCTCACTCAGAAAAATGCGAGTTATCTGCAGATTTTTTCTGCCAAAATTATCAACAGAAAAATGTTGATCAAACTCAAAAATAAAAATTGAAAAACTAATTACTGGTGCATTTCCATAAAAAATCCACCAGTAATGGTGGCACCATAGAGCGCACAGTCTTTTGAGCAAATTATAGGCAAATTTTTCCATCGATAAAGGTGAGAACATTCTATAAAAAAAAAAAAAAAAAAATCTAGCAATTACTAGTGGATTTTTCTGCCAATAATTTCTAAAATCTGCCAGTAACAAATTTAATGGAACGTAGTGTTTTGGGTCACAATTATTAATGGAAAATCCACTTATAATTCAAAAAATCATTTGATAACACTCTCTAAACCATTCATGTGGCCAGCCTCCCCCTTACTCTCCCATTGCCACTCTCTCTCTCTCTCATCGTGGTACTAACGCTACCAGTGCTCTGCTGTCGTGCCGTCATTTTTGGTGGTGAGACCTCCATTTTCTTACTCTTGATTTGCTTTACTCTTTAATCAGTTTTATCTTTTGATTTGATGTATTATTTTCTATTTTTTTTTAGATCAACCTCTACGATTGTCGCTACTTGCCACCGGCATGAAAAAGCTAACAGAGGAAACGAAGGCCCCTATGGTTGTGTTTGTTGGTGAAGCTTACATTTTGGGAAGCACCAAGCCTTGTGGTGATGGTTGTGGTTGGGGATGGTGGAAGCACTGATGATTGTGGTTAGGGATGGCATCAGAGGAAGTAGTGGGAGAAGTGATTGTTGTTGTTGTTGTTATGGTTAGAAGTGGTGGAGGTTGTGGTGGCTAGAAAAGGTAATGTTAATGCAAAATTTTAAAAAAAAATGACTTTGGAGGCATTTTAAAATTATTGGTGAATTTTTCTGTCGATAATGTTTTTGGGGGTTTTTTTTATTTCTATTATTAGGGGAAAAATCCACTGATAAGTCCAAAAAATCCATCAATAATTTGTCTCATTGACGAATTTTTTCAGCTTGTTACCGATGGAAAAAATCCATCGGTAATAGTTTCCGATAACATTATTACTATGCATCAAAATTTGCCAGTAACAATTTTTCATCAATAATGTTAAAAAATCCACTAGTAAAATCTATCGGTAATAGACATTTTTCTGATAGTGGCTCGAGGTTACTTGACCTGCCTATGTTGGGGACCATTATTAATCCGCCGACCATATTACCAATTTATCCTTATTATAATTTCTAATTCACATTTTTAACCCTCCCTTCTTGTTCCGTTCCATCCACGACTTCCACCATCTCACCATACATCCGCACTCGCTAACTCTCTATCCCTCTCTCTCTTCTTCCACAACGATGAGACAGCACAATGTGTTCATCTTCTTCCTACATTAATTTAGAAGCACCAGGTTGCTCTTCCATATAGCCATTATCCATATTTTTTTGCCATGATTCTCTAAAAGAAAATACAGAACCAAGAAAAAGAAAATAACAAAATGACATAAATTGATACATAGCTTTCATTTGACTAATTGGGGGAAGGAGATTGAAAGTAAATTTGTTTTTATTTTCTTTTTTTTTAAAAAAAAAAAGTGAGTACCTAAATGTAATAGCCACGCATGGGAAGGAGAAATCAAATAAGTGGAAACCTATAGGATGCATTGTTGCTTGCTTCAACAAGTTCAGTTCAAGGATGAGATGCAACTTGAAAAAGATAGGTCAAGGGTTATTGTTCTATTAATCATTAACAACGGAGAGGAATGAGAGTTGTGATTAATTAAAGTTATTTAGCACAAGGCATGTGAAATGGATAAAAGTCTTCATCTTCATATCTGAAAATAACATTAGGTGCACCTGTCCCTAACAACTACCAGGGTCCTTTGCCGTGTCAACGCACCTCCGTTGTGTCCAATATCCGCAGCGCCATGCATCGTGGCAAATCAATCTTGCTCTTAGGCCCTCTGCTTTGCTTCTGCTTTGAACTAATGATGATAGTAGGATGAAGCAGAAAAGGGGTAGATTTGGAATATAAAAATTTATTTAAGTTTTTGAATTAAATTTATTTATTTATTCTGTTAAATCTACACTGTTATCTTATTTTGATGTTAACTCCAAAACATGATTGAACAAAAGTTGATTTCTTACAACTTTTGCTTAAATCACAATTTTAAAATTACAAATGAAAATTCAAACGTGTTATTAATTATGGAGAGAAGTTTCAATTGTGAGGAGGGATTAATTTTGGGAGTGAAAATAGTAAATCTTAACCATTAAGTTTTCAACCATACGTAAATAGTTAAAATTAATTAAAATATAAGATTATATAATTGTTTTTTGGTAATCATATGATCTTCAAATAATATTTAATCTTGATGGTTTATGTATGTTTTAATAGTTAAGATTTGTTCCCCTACTCGTATAACTAATCACTATTCTCACTTAATGCTTCCCTTGTAGTAATGTTTTCATATGAAAGGCAAGCATGGATCAAATTTTGATCGTATAATCAAATATGATTGGTAAAGATTAAAAGTCATTTAAATATTATATGATCACTCAAAAATGTTATATAACTTTATTCTTTAATCTTAACCATTAATTTAAGATATGAGTAAAAAAAATTTACTCGCACTTTCACATTTAATTATTCTTTGAACCTATCTTTTCCCCGGCCACTATATATATAGGGAACATCTATCAAGTAAGAGAAATGGTTAATTGTCAAAGTGAGAGAAGTTACTTGCCATTAAATCTAATATAAATTATCAAGTTTAAAACTAAAGTTGATTGTGTGATTTAAGTCATAATGTGACCTCTAAATAATTTTTAATCCTTAGTATATATTATATATGACCAAGATTTGTTTTCAAAAAGCACTTTTTAGCACACTTGCTCTATTGAATAACTTTTTATAAAATTTAAATTAATCAATCTAATATTTTAATATTAATCATGTGTTATTATTGTGATGATCAATAATGTCAAATTTTATAGAAAAAATTGATATTAATATATATGTAATACAATACTCAATATTTATTTATATTTTTGAAACTATAAATATTATTATATGTCAAAATAAAGGACTATATGAAACTTTATATCCTTGACTATTTGGTTGAAAAGTAAAAATAAGGGTGAAATTTTCAAAGATGTACTTTATGTATGAAGTTATATATAGAGCTAGTCTATATAATCTCCACATTATTTTTATCTCAACCCAAACACACCCAATATAATGAGAACTTATTATAGTTCAACCATTGAATTGATAAGGAACCAACTGAAAAGAGAAGATTTTTTTTTATCAGATACGGGGCCTAAGGCCCAAGAAAGAAGAAATTAAGTAGCAACAACACGAGGGAGGGTAGTCCCCATTACATCAGCATGAAGAGAAACTGAGGCAAAGCTAGGAATGGCCCTAAAAATAGAGCTAGAAAAATTGGAACTATGCCCAACTCTAGCAAAACAATCAGCAACAGTATTGGCCTCATGCAATATATGACAGAGTCTAGCTTGAGTCATTTGACCAAGGAGGACTTTTATAGCCTGAACAATAGGACTACTGGACTTCTCATAACTTGCCTTTTGTCCAGAACAGTTACCAAAAAGATCCAGCACACCTTTAATGATCAAAGCCTGCTGCACTGAAGCTTTGGCAAAGAGGACCAAGTGAAAGGTGAGAGAGTTTAGGCCCATCCCTGCAAAGAGATATAGGCTCCCAAAGACCTGCTAAAACAGTTCTTGTGATAATGTGCAATAAACGCTCAATAAACATAACAAAAAGATAAGGGGACATGGAGTCACCCTGATGAATACCTCTAGAAGGAGAAAAAGACTCATAAGTGCTACCGTTCTAGGGGAGACTCATATCAGCAGAGGTAATGCAGCACCATATAACATCCAACAAGAGAGATGGGATACCTACATCCACCAAGGTAGATTTTATAAAATCCTAACTCAGCTTATCATAGGCTTTTTCCAGATCTACTTTAATGGCCATGAAGCCTACCTGCCCCTTCTTAGTCTTCAAGCTATGAATCACTTCCTAAGCAATTAAAATATTATTTGAGCTTTGTCTGCCTGGAACGAAACTACATTGTGTTTGGCTAATAATTTTTGGCATGATAATCTTTAGTCTAGAAGCAATAAGTTTGGTGACCACCTTATAAATAACATTACACAGCCCAATGTGTCTGAAATGGGAGAAAGACTCCGATCTACCAATTTTCGGGATAAAAGAAATAAAGGTACTATTAACAACCTTTATATTTTGGGAGTGATGAAAGATTTGTTGAACCCAATCAGTCATCGAACATCCTATATGATTCCAATTATTTTGAAAAAAAATAGCCGATAGTCTGTCAGGGCCAGGGGCTTTCCAAACCCCAATAGAAAAAATTGATGAATGAACTTCCTCAGAAGAAACATTTTTATTAAGCAAATCATGGTCTTCCATTGATAGTGGGGGAAAACAGCCTTGAACTGGGAAGACTCTATTATCTCTGTCAGAGCTATATAACTTTGCAAAGAAATCAACCCCCATTTGACGAAGAGTAGTTGGATCGTGAATCCAAATATTCTGCTCATTTTTTAAGATAAAAATTCTGTTAAAATGCTTTCTGGCAGAAGCGAGCTGATGAAAATATGAGGTATTTTTTCCCCTATAATTAATCCATTTACATCTAGATTATTGTTTCCAGTAAACCTCCTTTTGAATGCAGCAGCTTTCATACTCCTTCCATAACTTTTTCTGTAGATTATCAAGAAAGGGATTTAGTTCGAAAGAAAGGGCTTTCGAAATACCTTATAATCGAAGAAAAAGGTGGTTCTTCCTTTTCATAATATGGCTAAACACCTCTTTGTTCCACAACTTTGCAGCTTTAGTAAAGGACAAAATGTTTTCAACCAATTCACAATTTTGTTCCAGGACCTCGTTAACAAGTCTCGAAAACCCTCATGTACTAACCAGGGCGCCAAAAAACGAAATGGCCGCGGCTCTGGGGGGCCATTAGATAATATACCAAAATCCAGAATAATAGGATTATGGTCACTATTTAATTTAGGGAGGTGGTGGACAACGGCTGATAGAAAACGATTGAGCCAGCAACCATTCGAAGCAACACGGTAAAGATGTCTTCAGATAGTGTTCTTCTGCCACGAGAAAGGCTGACCACAGAAGTTAAGATCATGAAGCCCACAATCAAAAAGATAAGAATGAAAAACATCAAAATCAGTCACCATTGTTGAGGTACCACCTGTGTCCGCAGGAGAAAGTATAGAATTGAAATCCTTGCCCATACACCAAGCGTCTGTCAAGGAATCTGCAAGGTTACGCAAACCCTCCCAAAGTGCCCTCCGAGGCCCCACCTGGGGGCTTCCATAAACCACCGTAAGCCACCACGGAGACTCCTGGTTATATTAGACTTGCATGTGGATGAATTGTCAATGAGAGTTAACCACTTGAACTCTCCAGAAATCACTTCGCCACATACACCAAATGCCTCCTGAGAACCCCACTCCATCTTTGATAAAAAACCGTCAAAGTGGAACTTTTTGATCATCTTCCTAGCTTTATCACCCTGAACATGGGTCTCCAATAGACAAACAAACCAAGACTGATTTTATAAAGCCATATCTCTTACAATAGAAGAGAAACCTTTGCTCGAAATCCCTCTACAATTCCAAATAATCATATTCATGATAACAAAAATAAAATAAATGATTGGCAAGAATGTAGCCATATGGCTTAGACTTAAGAGGCGGGGGAAGGGTCCTCCACCAACTTCTCTCCTTCCTGACTAGCAGGTAAACTCAAATAACTCCCATCTTCGGTTTGCATATGATCACCAGGGTCAGGCAGTTTCAACGCCATGCACTCATGAACAGTACATTACCCCTACACGCTGAAGGAAATCAACCATGTCTATAGTCGGTCCATGAACATCCATAGAACTAAACACCTCAACATGCTTCCCCTCCATATGAGCTTTCCACATATCATGCTGAAGGATTTTAAAATGTTCCTAATAGGTTTTATCTGTTTGAGTTAACTCCTCGTTTGATCTCGGCTTATCAACAGGGGGATTGTCACATATAGGTTGAGATGGGCCCTTCCTTGCCTCAGTTAACGCCGAGGACTACGCCAGACTCTCAACATGGGGTCCCTTTGCTGTATTTCCATCTTTCTGATTGCCCATTCTAAGAGGTCTAGGATGGGGTTTAGATTGGGATTTAAGGGCCGGTTGGGTGACCTTTGCCTTCCCTTTAGATTGGGCCAGATTGCTCTTTGTTTTCCTAGAACTCGGCGTACTCTCCTCCACACCAAAGATAACCGTTTCTTCCGTTAATACATCGAACCTGGATTTGGATACAATAGGAATTGCATTTTAGGCTGATGACCGAGCTCATATGGGGGTTTTTTTTGACTTTACGAGCCAGCATCCAAAGCCCAAAGGGCTATTCCTTAGGTATCACCAGATCCATTGAAATCTGAATCTGATTTCCAATTTTAAAAGCCGTGCAATCATCGCTCTCCATTTGATTCATATTAGAATTAGCTCTGGAATTATCGCCCCTTTCCAGGATTCTTGCACTAGACATAGGGATTGTCACTGAGGTATCTGGGTTCACTGTACCAACCCCTTCCTCCACAACCTCCGGCTTATCTCCTCCAAACTCCGTCATCTCATTAGCACTCTTCATAGAATCATCACTCGTGCAGGTCTCAATGCGATGACTGTAACACCCTAATATTTAACTCAACACGCCTAAGATGCATTTAAGTTAATTATTAGTCATTACTCTTTTGTTTCAGTTTTTAACTCAAACTTCTTTAAAATACTTTAGTAAAAATATGGGTAAAATTTTTTTTTTGAACTTAAATAACAAATCGTGAGTCAGCATGCATACTAAATACCTAACGTCATTACCTTACCTGCATAAGAGAGATGTTAGAAACGAATATCAGGTAAATACAGAATACAACCATAACATAACATAACTCAAATAATGATGACATATCAATAACTGTATCATAATAGTGATGTCTTGTAATCTTAAGGACATCAATATATATCCGTCAATAATATACAAACGATAAGCGAGATACAATTACTCTAAGGAAAAATATCCAAAAGGAAGTTATCTCGTAGCTCCTCGTCCACTCTCAAGACAAATCACGAACTACACCTTCATTCATGTGGAGACGACACGGAAAAGAAAAGGGATGAGAAACTTATACAAGAATCTCGGTAGGGCTTCCGACTATAACACAAGTGTCATCGTCATCGTCCCAGGAATCTCGGGTTTAATTATGAAAATGGTGAACATATATATAAGGTTCATTTATTAAGTTCTAAATATCATTAGCCGAGACCCGTATCTTTTAGCATGAATCTTAATGTCATGAATGCAACATATTAATCATGGATGCATGTCAATATCATATACATAGTATCATAAAATTCATAAAACAATGCATATGATATAAAGAACATCATGATCATCATTCTTACAAGTGACTTAAACTTCTTTTTTCTCTTTTCCTTGGGGGCGCCCTATAATTCTCTCTTCTCTCGAGAGTTCTAGGTTATGAGCTCATACCTCACTAGTCGTCACTAGCGTATTCTTATCCTTTTGATAAGATAAATTCCCGACTCTTAAGTTACGGGATAGGGGCATTAGGATCACCTTTCATAACCTTTAATTCGGGAGTCTAAAGGATCATTTCCTATTTGGATCACCTCTCATAACCTTTAATTCAGGAGTCTAGAGGATCATTTCCATGTGTCTTATGTCACCTTTAAACTTGGCATGTTATATAGAGATGCAAATATGAATAACTCATCATTTCAACATTTCATGCTCATAAACTTCATGGAATCATGCATCTCAATTTATCAAGCATAATTATAACATACCATAACTTAAACCACATAAACATGTATCATACTTCATTGCATATATCCATAAGCCATATGAGTTTCAACACATGAATATAGCCTTCACAAGATATCAACCGCATTCATGTCATCAAATTTATCAACATTTACGCTTAAGCCCCAAAGGGTCAAATCACAATTTCTCAAAGGTTACGGGTCAAAATGCAAATACCCCTTTGTAACACCTTCTCACAAACTAGAGATCTTTAACATTAACCAATACTTTTAATAGACATATAACTATTAGAAACCGTTATAAACTCATCGTAAAAACCTTTTAAGGCCATAAACCAAATTTCAATACATTTTAGGGGTCAAAGTGCAAAATCGCTTGTTTTTAATATTTAACGACGAATCGAAATTTCTAAAACTTTATATAAACTTCATAAATGGTATTTTGGACTCATGGACACATTCAACATCATTAGTAGCTTAAAATAAAATCATTTAGCTGAAATAACATAGTTGATAGTTCAAAACACAACTTTCTGCATTTTGCAAAGCATTAAACTAACACTTGTAACTACCCTTTTATGCATCTATGGTACCAAAAATAATTTTTACAATAACTACTAGCGATTTAAACTCATCTAAACATCCTAAATCAGTAACCTTTTCAGTTCTAAAGGATTAGATCAGAATACTACAATTTTAGCATTTAAAATCATGAGAAAAATCGTATTCTTAATCCTTTATAATTTCTAGGTCTTTCAAAATTTCTTTGTACAAATTTAAAGACAAGATCATGCCTAAAAATAAAGTATATCAAGATTTAAATCAGAATTATATAAGTGCCAAAAATAAATAGATGAGAAGTGTCCATGATCAAAGTTGTCATTTAAAATAAAACAAGTAAAATCTTGAACTTTAGGATTTAAATGATAACTAGAATCATAAACTTGTCTTGTAACCTTATTATTATCATTATAAGGTGATAACTTGGAAAGATAAATATGAAATGCAAGGCTTGAGATATAAATATAAAGATACAAATTCATTCTTAGGTATTTATGATTTAGGTGACAACTTGAAAGTAAATATGAATATGCAAGTTTATATTATTATCTTCAAGATTTAAAGTGATAACTTGGAATATAAATATGATTATGAAAAACTTGAAATATAAATATGATATGCAAGAACTTATAACATAAATATGGATGCAAGTTCATTTTTATGTCTTATTAAGCTTAAAACTCAAGACTTAGTAACTCCTTTAGAAATCTTTTGTCATCAAGAATTAAATCTTGGGCTTTAGAGGACATTTAAATGATGGATTCACAACCACCACCATGATTCCTCATCATCAAGCCATGGTCATTATCAAATCATAAAAATCAAAAATATAAAGGAAGAACAAAAGAAAGTACATGAAATAAAATCCCTACCAAGTTGTTTCTTTGTTAATTAGAGTAAGAGCTTGATCTTGTATGAGATATCAATGACAAAAATCTGATCTTAGTGATGGTATATATTTGGCCAAGTGAAGATGAAATGGTGGGAGGATTTTTGTTGTGTTCTTGTGTTTGGATATGGAAAGTTTAGGTGCTTAGGGGTTGGTTTACGGTATGTATGTGTTTGTTTGAGCTTGGGAACTTGGATGGATATCAAGAATGGAGTCTCTTGGAGGTGGAGAAGGAAGAAGAAGAGAGCTTTGTATTTAGAGAGAGAAGAGAGGATTTTTGGCTAATTTTTGTGAGCAAGACTACAACCAAAAATACAAATGGTAAGAATGAATGTTTGTGTGTGATTTAGGCTTGGAAAACACATATTTATAGGGATTTTGGGGGGTGAGGCAGCTGCATTAATGGCTATAATGGGGAGTATGTTTCTCAATTTTTGTGAGTGGTAGGACATATATTTGATGGGTATTTAATTTGTAATGGTTTAGAAATGATAAATTAGTGTAAGTGGCTTAACCATCAAGAGTTTAAAATTCCTCAAGACAAAATTAAATGGCCAACACTTATAGTGGAAATTTTAGTGCTAATAATCTGAAGTAATAAAATAAAAATAAATCTAAAATATATTTTATTTTTGAGAAAAAGAAATTGTTAGTGGAAAAGAAATTGATAAACTAAAGTAAGTGCTTAATAATCAAATATTTAAGGTGCTCCACTACAAAATTAAATGGCCAACATATGTAGTGGAATTTTTAGTGCAAATAATCTGAAGTAATAAAAAATAAATAAATATAAAATATATTTTATTTTTAAGAAAAGAAATTTAATACACTAATTTCCTATTATGTGTCTTAAGAACCCCTTTTAATTAAGAAAGAAAAACAATCTTTTCTAAAATAATCTTATGCTTTAAAATTACCTCAAATAATTATTTTGACTCAAGATAAATAAATAAAATTAATTTATCTTTAATTAGAGCCTAATATTGCCTATATTTATTTGATTACGTAAATAAGCTCATTTATTGTTAATTAGGGGCAAAATGGTAATTTCAGTAAAAATTCCCGAAACCACCCGAACATTTTCAAATATCAAATTACACATGTAATAAACATTTTGAACTCAGGCGATGACTAGGTTCGTAAATTTACAATCTCGTGTTAAATTACCACAGGGTATTTTGGTAATTTCACTTGTAGTAAAAATTTAAAGAAGATAATCACGCATCTACAATATCCATAACACACATAATCCCCTTCAAGCATAAAACTAACCCCTTGAGGATAGCACAGGTAGTAGTCCTTGATTTCGGGGCAAAAATGACCTTAGGGGCATTTTGGTCATTTACATCGAAAAATTGAAAATCGCGATTTTTGCACATATTGCTATTTAATCACCATATAATGTTATTCTAATATCAAAATATCCTATTGAAGATGGCCTGGACCATTTTGGCCTCAAATCTTGTGTAGAAATGACCTAGGGGTATTTTGGTCATTTTGCATAGCAATAAAAATCGCGGCCTTACATTTCTACTCCTCCTTAAAAGAATTTCGTCCTCGAAATTGCTACTGTGAATAGTTCAGGATAATGAGTCTTCATTTCTGATTCCAATTCCCATGTGAAATCCTTCATCTTACCTTGTCCCCATGCCACCTTAACCAAAGGTACAACTTTGTTTCTTAACTGTTTAACTTTTTTGTCCATGATCCTCGTAGGCAGTAAGTTGAAAGTCAGGTTCTCCCTTAATTGTACTTGTTCTGGCTCTAACACATGACCAGGGTCTGACTGATACTTCTTTAATTGGGAGACATGAAAGACATTATGAAGGTTGGATAGGTTGGGTGGTAAGGCTATTCGGTATGCTACAGACCCGACTCGACTAAGGATTTCAAATGGACCAAGAAATCTAGGATTTAACTTCTTGACTCTCATAACTCGACCTATGCCTGTGGTAGGGGTGATCCTAAGGAATACATGTTCTCCTTCTTGGAATTCTAACGGCTTTCGCCGTTTGTCCGCATAGCTTTTCTGTCGACTTTGAGCAGTGAGAATTCTATCCTTAATTCTCTTGATTTGTTCCGTTGTTTCCCTCACAATATCAGGTCCTAACAAGTTTTGTTCCCCGGGTTCATACCAACATAAAGGTGATTGGCATTTCCGGCCATACAGGGCTTCATACGGTGCCATGCCGATACTTGCATGATAACTGTTGTTATAAGCAAATTCAATCAATGGCAAGTATTTATCCCAACTCCCTCTTTGGTCCAACACACATGCCCTCAACATATCCTCCAATGTTTGAATAGTCCTCTCAGTTTGACCATCTGTTTGAGGGTGGTAAGCCGTGCTTAAACACAACTTTGAACCAAACGCCCTTTGAAAGGCTCCCCAAAACCGTGACGTAAACCGCGGGTCTCGATCCGAGATTATTGTCGACGGTACCCCATGTAATCTTACGATCTCTTGAATATATAACTGAGCTAGCCTATCCAAGGAGTAAGTTACCTTGATAGGTAGAAAGTGGGCCGACTTGGTGAGTCGATCCACTATTACCCATATGGCATCATGACTTGCTTGGGTCCTCGGTAGTCCAGTCACAAAATCCATTGAGATACTTTCCCACTTCCACTCGGGGATTGTCAGGGGTTGCAACATTCCAGAGGGTTTTTGGTGCTCAATCTTCACTTTTTGACAGACTAAGCACTTACTAACCCAAGCGCACACATCCTTCTTCAACCCAGGCCACCAGAACATCTTTTTCAGGTCCTGATACATCTTAGTGGTACCAGGGTGAATGGTAAAATGGCTCTTATGAGCCTCCTTCAAAATCTCCTTTCGGAGGTCACCTCTTGCCGGTACACAGATCCGGCCTTTAAACCTCCACATACCATCAGCACCTTGGGCAAAATCTTTTAACTTTCTAGCCCGTACTGCCTCTAGAGTTTCTTGAAACTCACTATCCTCTCGTTGGGCTTGAGTGATTTCTTCCATGAAACCACTCGTCACACTAAGATGGCATGCCTTCATGCTCTTAGTGGTCAAGGTCATCCCTAGGTTCAAGTCTTTAAACCTTTCGATCAGCTCAACTTCCTTAACCATCATGTAGGATAGGTGCAACGATTTCCTACTTAAGGCATCGGCCACTACATTGGCTTTGCCAGGATGGTAGTTTAACCTAAAATCATAGTCTTTCAAAAATTCCACCCACCTCCTCTGCCTCATGTTTAGCTCCTTTTGATCAAAGAGGTACTTAAGACTCTTATGATCAGAGAATACTTCAAACTTTTCCCCATACAGATGGTGTCTCCATACCTTTAAAGCAAACACCACAGCTGCTAATTCAAGGTCATGGGTGGGGTAGTTTGCTTCGTGAGGCTTGAGTTGCCTAGATGCATAGGCTACCACTTGCCTATTTTGCATCAATACACAGCCCAATCCTTTCCCTGAAGCATCACAATATACCTCGAAAGTCACATTAGGGTCAGGTAATACTAACACTGGGGTTGTGGTTAACTTCGCTTTAAGCTCTTGAAAACTCTTCTCACATTCGGGAGTCCAAACAAAAGGGGCATTCTTCCTAGTAAGCTTGGTAAGGGGTAAGGAAATTTGAGAAAATCCCTTAATAAACCTACGGTAATATCCAAAGAAGTCCCAAAAGCTTCATATTTCCGTTACCGTAGTAGGTCTCTCCCAGCTCATCACAGCTTCTATTTTACTAGGATCTACTGCAATTCCTCCTTTTGATACTACATGCCCTAAGAACTTCACTTCCTCGAACCAGAATTCACACTTAGATAGTTTGGCATATAGTTTCTTTTCCTTCAAAATCTCCAAAATTGTCCTCAAATGATATTCGTGCTCCTCGTGGGTCTTTGAATAGATGAGTATATCATCTATGAAAACAACCACAAACTGATCCAAATAGGGTCTAAAGATCCTATTCATATAATCCATGAACACAGCAGGAGCATTGGTCAGTCAAATGACATCACTTGTGAATTCAAAGTGGCCATATCGAGTTCGAAAGGCCGTCTTTGGTATGTCCTCATCTCTCACTCTAATTTGATGATATCCTGACCTCAAGTCTATCTTGGAGAACACCACCGCTCCTCTTAATTGATCCATTAAATCATCAATCCTAGGCAAAGGGTACTTGTTCTTTACTGTCACTCGGTTCAATTGCCTATAATCAATGCATAACCTCATACTTCCATCCTTTTTCTTAACAAATAGGACCGGGGCTCCCCATGGTGATACACTTGGTCTAACAAACTTCTTCTCTAAAAGTTCCTCTAATTGAGTTTTTAACTCAGTTAATTCTAGAGGTGGCATCCTATAGGGTGCTATGGATATTGGTCCTGTCCCCGGAACCAACTCTATGGAGAACTCAATTTCTCTTTTTGGAGGGAACTCGGGTATATCATCAGGAAACACCTCAGGATAGTCTCTCACAATGGGTATCTCATCAAAATTTTGCTCAAAGTCTACATCACTAGCGGCTAGGAGAACATATCCCTTACTCTCTTCCTCACCACAGTTTATTTCTACAAAGATTTATGTACGACTTAGAGGTTTTCTAGGTTCACTAGGAATAGGAAGAAAAATGATAGACTTGTCATAACAATTTAACATTACACGGTTGGCGTAAAGCCAATCCATGCCGAGAATTATATCTAGACCTTGCATGGGTAGACAGACTAAATCTAGAACAAAAGATCTACCTTCAACAATGAAATGACAGTTTAGGCAAAATCTACAGGTCCTAACAAAGTTTCCCGAGAGGGGTAGAAACAGTGAGATCAAAGGGAGTTCGACACATGCAATTTTAAGGATTCAGTACAAGTTTGGGATATGAATGAATGAGTAGCGCCAGAGTCAAATAGTACAATTAAGGTTCTACCATTCATTTCACACTTACCTTCCATGAGGTTTCGAGATCTTGTTGAGTCCTCTGCACTGAGGGTGAAGACCCTTCCTTGGCCTTGTGGCTTGGGGTTGGGGGCTGTTGGGTTCCTCTCTATGCATTCCGCCGAGTAGTGACCGCTTCCCACACCTGCAGAGCAAACATTCTCGCCCAACAAGCAAGGCCGATCACCATGTTGCTTCCCACACCTTGGACATTCAGTAGCAGGGGCAGGTCTTGGAGGTGCGGCTGTGGTCCATTGGGGTGCCTTGCCTTTGGTTCCATTTAATCCCCCTTGATGAAAGTCCTTCCTAGGGCCTTGCGGCCTAAACTGTGGCCTAGGTGTGGTCTCGGTTGCGGTCTAAAGAGTGGTCGATTTTGCGACTTAAACCTTGGGGCTTGTGGTGCCGACTTCTTCGCAGTTATGCGCCCTTGATGTACTCAGCTTCTTTTGACCATCTTCAATTATACGACATTTGTTGACCAGCGTAGGGAAGTCCCTGATCTCCAAATGAGCCACAGCAATGTTGATTTCAGCTTTCAGCCCGGATTCGTACTTCACACATTTCCAGTACTCATCGGGGTTTCCTTGATACATCCTCGAGAACTTAATGAGCTCCTCAAACTTGGCGGTATACTGAGCGACATTCATACCTCCTTGAGTGAGTTGCATGAACTCGATATCTTTTGCATTCCCTTCGATTAGGAAATATTTTTCATAAAAATGACCCTTGATCAGCTCCCAATCTATCTGAGTCCCTGCTGCCTCCAGTTGTCTCCCAGTACCGGTCCACCAGTATTCCGCATCCCCTTCCAAAGATGTATGTAGCAAAGGTCACCTTTTGTTCCTCCGAGCATATAACCACCGTAAAGATCTTCTCTATATTCTTTATCCATTCTTCAAAGATGATTTGGGTTCAAAGCTCCTCTAAAAGATGGCGGATTCGCCCTACGAAACTCCCCGAACCGTGCATTCTCCATAACCTCAGCATCATTAGGATAGCGACTCGCTTCGCCTTGACGGTCCATCCTTTCAAACAGCCTTTCCATGGCCCTTGCCATGCCCCTGAGAGCTTCAGCAGTTCCGTCACCTTGTCCGTTTCCATTTGGAGTCCTATTCTGTCGTGATGGTGCCATTGGTCCCTGAGCACACAAAACAGAAAACACTGAGGTGATCAAGCTCAATACTTTATGTTATGTGAGCTAGCTACCATGGCATCTACACAAACAGAGTCATGTATTTCTATCTTATAGCTCATCTTATCAACAAAGCAACTACACATGACATAACTATCGTATTATGCTTGAGAAGCATAGTCAGTCCAATCCTCAGGCTCCGTGAAGGTCGAACTGCTCTGATACCAAAATGTAACACCCTAATATTTAACTCAACACGCCTAAGATGCATTTAAGTTAATTATTAGTCATTACTCTTTTGTTTCAGTTTTTAACTCAAACTTCTTTAAAATACTTTAGTAAAAATATGGGTAAAATTATCATTTTGTACTTAAATAACAAATCGTGAGCCGCGCATACTAAATACCTAACGTCATTACCTTACCTGCATAAGAGAGATGTTAGAAACGAATATCAGGTAAATACAGAATACAACCATAACATAACATAACTCAAATAATGATGACATATCAATAACTGTATCATAATAGTGATGTCTTGTAATCTTAAGGACATCAATATATATCCGTCAATAATATACAAACTGATAACTGAGATACAATTACTCTAAGGAAAAATATCCAAAAGGAAGTTATCTCCGTAGCTCCTCGTCCACTCTCAAGACAAATCACGAACTACACCTTCATTCATGTCTGGAGACGACACGGAAAAGAAAAGGGATGAGAAACTTATACAAGAATCTCAGTAGGGCTTCGCGACTATAACACAAGTGTCATCGTCATCGTGCCCAAGAATCTCGGGTTTAATTATGAAAATGGTGAACATATATATAAGGTTCATTTATTAAGTTCTAAATATCATTAGCCGAGACCCGTATCTTTTAGCATGAATCTTAATGTCATGAATGCAACATATTAATCATGGATGCATGTCAATATCATATACATAGTATCATAAAATTCATAAAACAATGCATATGATATAAAGAACATCATGATCATCATTCTTACAAGTGACTTAAACTTATTTTTTTCTCTTTTCCTTGGGGGCCGCCCTATAATTCTCTCTTTTCTCGAGAGTTCTAGGTTATGAGCTCATACCTCACTAGTCGTCACTAGCGTATTCTTATCCCTTTTGATAAGATAAATTCCCGACTCTTAAGTTACGGGATAGGGGGCATTAGGATCACCTTTCATAACCTTTAATTCGGGGAGTCTAAAGGATCATTTCCTATTTGGATCACCTCTCATAACCTTTAATTCAGGGAGTCTAGAGGATCATTTCCATGTGTCTTATGTCACCTTTAAACTTGGCATGTTATATAGAGATGCAAATATGAATAACTCATCATTTCAACATTTCATGCTCATAAACTTCATGGAATCATGCATCTCAATTTATCAAGCATAATTATAACATACCATAACTTAAACCACATAAACATGTATCATACTTCATTGCATATATCCATAAGCCATATGAGTTTCAACACATGAATATAGCCTTCACAAGATATCAACCGCATTCATGTCATCAAATTTATCAACATTTACGCTTAAGCCCCAAAGGGTCAAATCACAATTTCTCAAAGGTTACGGGTCAAAATGCAAATACCCCTTTGTAACACCTTCTCACAAACTAGAGATCTTTAACATTAACCAATACTTTTAATAGACATATAACTATTAGAAACCGTTATAAACTCATCGTAAAAACCTTTTAAGGCCATAAACCAAATTTCAATACATTTTAGGGGTCAAAGTGCAAAATCGCTTGTTTTTAATATTTAACGACGACCGAAATTTCTAAAACTTTATATAAACTTCATAAATGGTATTTTGGACTCATGGACACATTCAACATCATTAGTAGCTTAAAATAAAATCATTTAGCTGAAATAACATAGTTGATAGTTCAAAACACAACTTTCTGCATTTTGCAAAACAGCCCAAACTAACACTTGTAACTACCCTTTTATGCATCTATGGTACCAAAAATAATTTTTACAATAACTACTAGCGATTTAAACTCATCTAAACATCCTAAATCAGTAACCTTTTCAGTTCTAAAGGATTAGATCAGAATACTACAATTTTAGCATTTAAAATCATGAGAAAAATCGTATTCTTAATCCTTTATAATTTCTAGGTCTTTCAAAATTTCTTTGTACAAATTTAAAGACAAGATCATGCCTAAAAATAAAGTATATCAAGATTTAAATCAGAATTATATAAGTGCCAAAAATAAATAGATGAGAAGTGTCCATGATCAAAGTTGTCATTTAAAATAAAACAAGTAAAATCTTGAACTTTAGGATTTAAATGATAACTAGAATCATAAACTTGTCTTGTAACCTTATTATTATCATTATAAGGTGATAACTTGGAAAGATAAATATGAAATGCAAGGCTTGAGATATAAATATAAAGATACAAATTCATTCTTAGGTATTTATGATTTAGGTGACAACTTGAAAGTAAATATGAATATGCAAGTTTATATTATTATCTTCAAGATTTAAAGTGATAACTTGGAATATAAATATGATTATGAAAAACTTGAAATATAAATATGATATGCAAGAACTTATAACATAAATATGGATGCAAGTTCATTTTTATGTCTTATTAAGCTTAAAACTCAAGACTTAGTAACTCCTTTAGAAATCTTTTGTCATCAAGAATTAAATCTTGGGCTTTAGAGGACATTTAAATGATGGATTCACAACCACCACCATGATTCCTCATCATCAAGCCATGGTCATTATCAAATCATAAAAATCAAAAATATAAAGGAAGAACAAAAGAAAGTACATGAAATAAAATCCCTACCAAGTTGTTTCTTTGTTAATTAGAGTAAGAGCTTGATCTTGTATGAGATATCAATGACAAAAATCTGATCTTAGTGATGGTATATATTTGGCCAAGTGAAGATGAAATGGTGGGAGGATTTTTGTTGTGTTCTTGTGTTTGGATATGGAAAGTTTAGGTGCTTAGGGGTTGGTTTACGGTATGTATGTGTTTGTTTGAGCTTGGGAACTTGGATGGATATCAAGAATGGAGTCTCTTGGAGGTGGAGAAGGAAGAAGAAGAGAGCTTTGTATTTAGAGAGAGAAGAGAGGATTTTTGGCTAATTTTTGTGAGCAAGACTACAACCAAAAATACAAATGGTAAGAATGAATGTTTGTGTGTGATTTAGGCTTGGAAAACACATATTTATAGGGATTTTGGGGGGTGAGGCAGCTGCATTAATGGCTATAATGGGGAGTATTTTTTCAATTTTTGTGAGTGGTAGGACATATATTTGATGGGTATTTAATTTGTAATGGTTTAGAAATGATAAATTAGTGTAAGTGGCTTAACCATCAAGAGTTTAAAATTCCTCAAGACAAAATTAAATGGCCAACACTTATAGTGGAAATTTTAGTGCTAATAATCTGAAGTAATAAAATAAAAATAAATCTAAAATATATTTTATTTTTGAGAAAAAGAAATTGTTAGTGGAAAAGAAATTGATAAACTAAAGTAAGTGCTTAATAATCAAATATTTAAGGTGCTCCACTACAAAATTAAATGGCCAACATATGTAGTGGAATTTTTAGTGCAAATAATCTGAAGTAATAAAAATAAATAAATATAAAATATATTTTATTTTTAAGAAAAAGAAATTTAATACACTAATTTCCTATTATGTGTCTTAAGAACCCATTTTTAATTAAGAAAGAAAAACAATCTTTTCTAAAATAATCTTATGCTTTAAAATTACCTCAAATAATTATTTTGACTCAAGATAAATAAATAAAATTAATTTATCTTTAATTAGAGCCTAATATTGCCTATATTTATTTGATTACGTAAATAAGCTCATTTATTGTTAATTAGGGGCAAAATGGTAATTTCGCGTAAAAATTCCCCGAAACCACCCGATCATTTTCAAATATCAAATTACACATGTAATAAACATTTTGAACTCTCGGCGATGACTAGGTTCAAATTTCGAATCTCGTGTTAAATTACCACAGGGGTATTTTGGTAATTTCACTTGCGGTAAAAATTTGAAGTTGATATTTTCACATCTACAATATCCATAACACACATAATCCCCTTCAAGCATAAAACTAACCCCTTGAGGATAGCCTGGATTGGCCGTCTCGATTTCTGCAAAAATGACCTTAGGGGCATTTTGGTCATTTACTGAAAAATTGAAAATTGAAAATCGCGATTTTTGCACATATTGCTATTTAATCACCATATAATGTTATTCTAATATCAAAATATCCTATTGAAGATGGCCTGGACCATTTTGGCCTCAAATCTTGTGTAGAAATGACCTAGGGGTATTTTGGTCATTTTGCATAGCAATAAAAATCGAGGCGTTACAATGACCATATCTCCCAAATCTAAAACAAATGAGATGTAGTCCTTCATATTTGACATAGAAGTCTTTGCCCAGCGCTAAGAAGGATGGAACAAGTCGCTTACGAAGATCAACCTCTACACAAAGCCACGCATATTTGCCTCTCCATGTGCTCATGAGCAGTACTTACCCCTACACGCTGAGCGAAATCAACCATGTCTACAGTCGGTCCATGAACATCTATAGAACCAAACACCTCAACATGCTTCCCCTCCATATGAGCTTTCCACATATCACACTGAAGGATTTTAAAATGTTCCCAGTAGGTTTTATCTCTTCGAGCTAACTCTTTGTTTGATCTCGACTTATCAATATGGCGATTTTCACATATGGGCTAGGATAGGCCCTTTCTTGCCTCAGCTAACGCCGAGGACTGCGCCAGACTCTCGACATGGGGTCACTTCGCTATACTTCCATATTTTTGATTGCCCATTCTAAGAGGTCTAGGATGGGGTTTAGATTGGGATTTAAGGCCCGGTTGAGTGACATTTGCCTTCCTTTTAGATTGGGCCAAATTGCTTTTTGTTTTCCTAGAACTCGGCGCACTCTCCTCCATACCAGAGATATCCATTTCTTCTGTTAATACATCGAACCTAGATTTGGATACAATAGGAACTGCATTTTGGGCTGATAACTGAGCCCGTATGGGTTTTTTTTTTTACTTTACGAGTCAGCATCCAAGGCCCAAAAGGCTGTTCTTTAGGTATCACTAGATCCTTTGAAATATGAATCTAATCTCCAATTTTAGAAGCCGTGTAATCATCGCCCTCCATTTGATTCATATTAGAATTAGCTCTGGAATTATTACACCTTTCTAGGATTCTCGCACCAGACATAGGGATTGTCACCGAGGTATCTGGGTTCACCGTAGCAACCCCTTCCTCCACAACCTCCGGCCTATCTCCTTCAAACTCTGTCGTCTCAACAACTTTCTTCATAGAATCATCACTCGTGCGGGCATAGTTTTAAAACTCGAACCGGTGATCGACCCGGTCGAGGCACCGGGTCACTAAGTCACTGGTTTAACTGGTGGGTCACTAGTCGAACCGGTTGAACCGAATTTATAGAATATAAAAAAATTTAGATAAAATATAATAAAATAATAATTAATTAACAATTTGACACCCTTTAAGAGGTCCAAATACAAAAACATAAATAAATAACATAAATTCCTAAATATTATTGACATTTCACAATCACGAATCACAATTGACAAGTTCAAAATATAATTATACAAGTATACTCATAAAATTTTACATCATAAATTTACAAGTATAACAATATAAATAAAGTTATTATATTTTTCTATAAATTAGATTAGAATATTTTTTTAAGATTTTCAAAAAAGACATCATTTAGTAACAAACAAAGCAAAAAAAAAAAGCAAAAAAAGAAAAAACCGGTTCGACCGACCCGATTCAACTGGCCGAGTCACCGATTTTGATACTAAATCGACCGAGTCGAACTGGGTCACACTGGTTTCAATGCTAGACCGATCCAATTAGTGGCTCGAATCGGTTTCATGACCGGTTCACCGGTTTTTCGGTCAAACTGGCCAGTCTAAGCCGATTTTTACAATTATGCGTGCAGGTCTCAACGCGATGACCATATCTCCCACATCTAAAACAAATGAGATGCAGTCCTTCATATTCAACATAGAAGTCTTTGCCCAGTGCTGAGAAGGATGGAACAAGTTGCTTACGAAGATCAACCTCTACACAAAGCCGCGCATATTTGCCTCTCCATGCGCTCATGAACAGTACTTACCCCTACATGCTGAGCGAAATCAACCATGTCTGTAGTCGGTCCATGAACATCCATAGAACCAAACACTTCAACATGCTTCCCCTCCATATGAGCTTTCCATATGTCACGCTGAAGGATTTTAAAATTTTCCCAATAGGTTTTATCTCTTTGAGCTAACTTCTCGTTTGATCTCGGCTTATCAACAGGGGAATTGTCACATATGGGTTAGGATGGGCCCTTCCTTGCCTTAGCTAACGCCGAGGACCGTGCCAGACTCTCGACATGGGGTCCCTTTACTGTACTTCCGTCTTTCTGATTGCCCATTCTAAAAGGTCTAGGATGGGGTTTAGATTAGGATTTAAGGGCCGGTTGGGTGACCTTTGCCTTCCCTTTTAGATTGGACTAGATTGCTCTTTGTTTTCTTAAAACTCGGCGCCACACCAGAGATATCTATTTCTTCCATTAATACATCGAACGTAGATTTGGATACAATAGGAACTACATTTTGGGCTGATGATCAAGCCCATATGGGGGGTTTTTTTGACTTTACGAGCCAGCATCCAAGGCCCAAAGGGCTATTCCTTAGGTATCACCAGATCCTTTGAAATTTGAATCTGATCTCCAATTTTAGAAGCTGTGTAATGATCACCATCCATCTGATTCATATTAGAATTAGCTCCGAAATTATCGCACCTTGCACCAAACATAGGGATTGTCACCAAGGTATCTGGGTTCACCGTACCAACCCCTTCCTCCACAACCTCCGGCCTATCTCCTCCAAATTCCATCGTCTCATCAGCTCTCTTCATAGAATCATCACTCGTGCAAGTCTCAATGCCATGACCATATCTCCTACATCTAAAACAAATGAGATACAGTCCTTCATATTCGACATAGCAGTCTTTGCCCAGCACTAAGAAGGATGGAACAAGTTGCTTACGAAGATCAACCTTTGCACAAAGCCGTGCGTATTTGCTTCTCGAATGGATAGATGTCAAGTCATCCACCTTTAACATGGTTCCCAGTTTAGAACCGATTCTCCAAATAAACTTCTGAGTATATGACTCCATCGAAAGAGTAGGAATACGAACCTAGACTGCTATCTTTGCACCTCTTTATCTGTTGGCCGAAAAAGAGGTCTCCACCTTTGAACTAAGAGATAATGATCCGCCACCACCCATGGTCCTTCAAAAAGAGCACGGTTATAATCAATGAAGAGAAAACTGGATCGGACCGGCCGGATTAACCGAAAACCGATCCGATTAGCATAAAAAAATCGGAGGAAGTCAAAACCGGAAAAAATCGGGAAAATCGGGGAAAACTGGATCGGTCTAACCCATTTTTTTTTTTTTGCAAAATTTTTTTTGTTTTAAAACTTAAATATTGATATCTTATGGTAGTCATAGAGCAAAAATAAAAAAAAAATGGAACCAAAGGACATTAATAAAAATTATTGAGTTGTTATTCTCCTCTCTCCATTATTTGTAAACTGCTCACCATAAACCTCATTGGGTACTAACAAATATTGTTTTCAAATGTTTTGTGATCATATTGTGAGATTGAGACTAGAAAAATTTTATATGAATTATGTTATTTTTATAGATCTATGAATATTTTTTTATTGATTATGTTAATATTAATGATTTAATATATTTATTTATATTCTAATTAATCATATGTATATATTTATATATATTTTTATTATATTAGATTGAGCATAGTTGAGCAAATGACTCTAAACCTTTGAACCAATACTTTAACCAATTCGATACCCAGTCCGATTTTCTCTCTGTTATAACCCCGGTCGTCCGTAAAGCGAACTAAGTAAAAATCATTTTCCAAGTCCAAAATTCGGACAGCTCCATTTCTAGCCCATTTACGCTGGACCCATGCATATCATTTAGAAAGAAGAAAGTCAGTCAAGGCACATCTCAAAAGATGTGAGTCATCACAAGTTGGGTTGGCAAAAGGAGTCCATATTTACCAGGTACTTTATACTAGCATATCCCTAAAATAGATGTGTTTTTAACGTCATGGCCAAGCAAAGCACAAAAAGATATCTTTCTCCTCTCTATACCTTTCTCAACACTTTATTTTATTTATTCTATTTTCGCTGGGTTTCTTTCTGTCTATATTTTTCATTTCGTCGGAGAAGGTTTTTAGGGGTGCACCTTTTTTATTGGTCAGAGGAGAATTTTACGCAATCTCCAGAACTGGCACACACTTTTTGTTAGTTTTAAAGGTCCTCCGGGATTAAGGGTAAAGGTTGAACTATGTTTGCTTGGACTTTGACGAAAAATGGTCTAATGATGATGGAGATTTATTAGTGACTAATGTTTCAGTAAGCAACTTTTGGTTCAAACTTGTCCCATGTTAGAATTTGATGCTTCAACTTATATATGTTCAAATATCACACTTATGTCCTCCCACTCTGCGACCAAAGTGCAAAACATAAGCTGATCTTTTATGCTTTTTGAACTATTATATATATATATTTTCACTTTATTTGGTTAATGTTCCCAAGTTTGTGCTGTAGCTGAGTTCATGACCACCACAGAAATACGTGGCAATGACATCTTACTAGACAATGTCTTAGTAATTCTAAGGAAATTAAATAGAAAAGGAAAAAGAGAAGAGAAAAGATGAGAATGATGAATCATAGAAAATTATATCCTTCTCCCCTCTTTCTGTAAGGTGGGATTTGAATCACATTTCACAACTGACAAATTGGCGGACCTAAATATTAGATAACAGCCTCACCCTATCGGTGACAAATGTTTTATCTTTCGGTTGCATGGATAGTAAATTTTCTTTTTCTTTTATTTTTTTTTAAACAACAGGTACCCTTTTACTATAAACAATTCTGCTCAGGTTAAATAAGACCAACTAAAATGGCAAAGCTCTCCGTCCTTAATTTTAACGTAACTATGTATCCATGACTCAAACCCAAAATTTTTTATTCAACTAACAGTCCATGTCGGCTTTCATTTGGAAGGTTAATTAGCTTTATTCGTCTTACAAGAGCAAAACCCCCATGTATATACATATATATATATATATATATATATATATATATATATAGAGAGAGAGAGAGAGAGAGAGTCAAATTAACTCATAATATTACAAAACATGAGTCGAATTAGTCCATCTTCATATTTTTATTTAACATTTTATCAATTAAATGATGTTATATAACATTAAGTGATATATTAACATATGTGTTATCTGAAGTATAATGAAGTTTATAATAATTAGTTTGTATCTAAAATTGCATAAAATGAGTCGTTTGTGAGTAGGAAAGGAGATTTAAATAACTTTATTTTATATAATTTTAGACACAAGTGAATTATTTTAAATTTAATTTTACTTTAGATGATATAAGATATACTAAAGTATCATTTAATATTACATATTGTTATTTAATTGATGGAATGCCAAATAAAAATGAGTTGACTCATATTTTATAGTGTCAATAACTAATTTAAACCATATATATATACCGTACGATAAGTTGTGATTAGTTTCTTCTTTCTCAGTTGCACAGAGAAAGAGAAAAGAGGAAGAGCGATGCTAGAAAAGTCACGTCTAAAGGAGAAATATTTAATTGTAATTAGAGTAAGAAATAATACTTACTCTAACTCATTTATTAATTGACACATAAATTTTATGGACTATTATCATCTTTCACCTTCTCAATATTTTTAATACAATAAGTGATTTATCAATCACTAAATAAAATAAAATAAATATTTTATCTTACTCTAGAAATACCCAATAATTTCTCCATCTAAATATACAATAAGCAAAAACATCGTATCTATTATCAACTTCACTTTAGACATTATCTCACTAAAAAAGATTCCTTTAACTGGTATTCATTCTATGTAACTTTAATTTATACATCATATTGCATTTTTTTTTCCAAGTTCGAACCACTTGAACTAGTCAACCCTACTTCTTGCTGTGTTAACCACTTTGAACGCTTTTTGAACTACGTATCACAAAGCGATCTTTCGAAATCATCCTATCCTATATTCCTATCAGAAAGGTGAGAACTTTGTACGTGCATGACTATGCCACCCATTTGATCCCATCATAGTTGCCTCTAACAAGGTGAGCATCGAAATTTGAGTTCGAAGTCATCAAATAAGCGTGGTTGCTGACCATTGATACACACTAACCATTCAATCATGGCCAAGACCTACTAGCTTATAATGCGACGGATAAATATTATAGTTATGGGATGGAGATTGTTTGAGGCATTGATAAAGAAATGAAGAAGAGCCCATCGCAACCCCAAAAAAATAAAAAATCAGTAACATCTTTCTAAGTTATATTAGGACCGTCTCTCAAGCATATATATAACACAAGCTACAAAAACTCTCAACCCAATCGCTTTTATTATGACTTCAAGTGAAAATTGAAATTTGACCATCACTCTTAATTTCATCAAACTATCCGATCCATAAGAGACAGTAAAAAGTAATGAGGTAATAAGATTTGGCATTTTACATCCTATTACAAAATTGTTTCTTTATATACAGTCTCCATCACATCATCATAAATTACATAAGCAATTACATTCTGTTTTAAACCAATTTAACCCAACAAATAATGTTAGATGTTCACCTTTACAACTGTATCATATTCTTTCGGATGTCACTTGGGAGCAGTTGAAGGAGATGACAGCTTCCAGTCGAATAGAAGAATTTGAAATTGCAAATGAACCCAGCATCATGCCATCACAGGACAAGCATGTAATCGGCATGCTTTACACTTTGCTTCTTGAGGCAGCTTCTCACGATCTTTATCCACTTCTATATGATCTCATTTTGATAGCATTTGTGTCCTGCATAAACCGCTGCTCACTAACGAGCAATGAACATTAATGTCAAGAAGGGTGCCAAATTGGTAACTTTGATATTTCACGTCACAAAAGCTGAAAAGACAAATGTTGGGCAAATTACATTGAACACCTTGCCTCTTCTTCATTTGTCAAGGTGACACTAACCTTTCATGGATACCAAGCAATATGCAATGAGGGATGGATGGTGTAATAATTTTAGAAATTTAGGAGAGGTCAGTATAACAATTTCACAAACTCAGAAACCTCTAACCAGATTTTACAAATATATGGTGTCGGGATGAAATATCATCAAATCTCAAGGGAGGTTAGTGCAGTTTGCCCCTGAAAATATTATAAATTATTACAACATAGTCACTGATGACTACATGCAAGTCACAAAAAAAAAAAAAAAAGGCAAATGAATCTTAACAGGAAGGTTAAAAAAGAATAGCAAAGGCCGTCACATTTGCATTTGGCTGTTATAGGTGCCATTATGTATAATTATTCTACAAAATTGATCCACTATAACAGCGGGAAACCATGGCAATCACCACTGCTATATTCAATTAGATAAATGCAGAGTTGAATGGCAATAGCAAGGAACAAAAGCAGTATGAGAATAAACTTCTCCTTACCAAAGGCATGGTTGCAGCACACATGAATTTAGAAGCACCAAAATAGAGCGACATTATTTCCATTCAGGCCATTTAATTGAATCTGTGGATATTTTCTTCATTTTTGATGTACCAGAGTTGTCTGACGAGTCATGCCATACCATCTCCATCTGGTAAATAGCGGAACAAATGGTCATCCAATGTACGCACTAAAGAGTAAAGAAATGAAAACATATTGTAGAAGATCTTCAAGTAGGACTGTATCAGGATTTTTAGAATATAAGAAAGCTTTCTTATCTCAGCTTATAGATGATGTTTCCAGGTTGTTTATTAGGTCAAAGGAAATAGGGGACAATAGTATTTCACCTGTAAGGACACGTCATTCTAAGGGAATTTGTAGCAGTCAATGATAACAAAATTTCATTAAGTACATCAACCATGTGCTATAACATGATTATTCATTGTGCAAGCAAGGATTTCAAAGAACAGAAACAGACTGAGGTGAAAAAATGACACACCTCTCCAACAATCACCGTGTCGCCTTCTTTTACACCAAGTTTCATGAGAGACTTGTACACACCGCAAGCCTCAAGAACATGCTGGAACCTTCTCTCTGAATCAAGGTACCTGTTGAAGATGCAACAGTGTCCATAAGACTAGGTAAAGTATGTTTAAGGTGTAACGAGTGAAAAAAAGAAAGACATTGATTATAAGAAAAAAATAATATTATGACATTGTATTTTCTTTTGCTTGCTTTTGTTCTTGTAAGAGGATCTCTTATTCTCCTATCTTATATACTTTTTATCTTTATCTAAATAAAACTCTTCTTTTGTTAGGGAAATATTATGAAATCTAATTCTTGATCACATTTTCACTCTTTAACTCACCGCCAACTTGTCATCTGAACAAAACGCTGCAACCCAGATCCAACTACATGCCACATATTTGTCTTCTTGTCATGAAAAATTTCAAAATCACTAATGGATGCACTCCGCTGCTTCTGTACTGCATCAGCCACATGGTTCAAATTTTCAATATCTCTTCCATCTGAAAGATATCAAACTTGTTCAGCTTCAAGCACTCACTCAAGAAGATAAAAAAAATATATATATTCATAAGTAACAGGTGAAGGTATAATGTTTAGAATAAGTGCATATAGAATCATAACCTTCATATTCCTCTTTGTCTTCTTTACTTTTACGCAAAAGCTCATGAGCAGCACAGATAACTTCATGAGTACCTTCCCTCTTGACAGCACTCATACAAAAAGGTGTGATCCCACAAGACTGTAGCTTTTCTTTGAAGGATTCCCAGTTGTTATATGCTTCTGGAAGATCCATTTTGTTATAAGCAACTATATAAGGCTTCTCAGCAAGTTCAGGACTGAACAGCTTCAGCTCTAGACGAACTGCTTCAAACTCAAGATCTGGCTGCGGTGATGACCCATCAACCACATGTACCTAAAAACCGATATAGAAGCTTGTTTTTAACAGTGATTCTCAGGAGAAACAAAATGAAATGCAGACAGTAAAGGAATAAAAAATAGTTAAGACTTCAAAACAACATGCTTACAATACCATGCACCAAGAATGGAAAGTTCATACAGGGAAAAATATCATACATTTATATTTCTACATAGTTGGAAGATGCCTAAATCAAAAGATAACCTACTCATCAGTCACTCTGAGTCAACTGTAAATGTACAATTCAACACAGATATTTCAGACTTGGAAAGATTCAAAATGGGCAGGACTCAGAATCCACCAACTGATTGATTGATTAGTCTGCTCTTATTTTCTTGCCCCATAGGAGGGGGTGTGGTAAACTCTATAAGTGAACATAGCTCTGTTACAATCAAGCTTCTCAAAGGCAGGCTAGGTGTGTCTAATAATATAAAGCAGAATGAAATATCCATCTCAACTAGATCAGAATTCAGAAGTACCAACCAGGGCAGAACACCTTTCAGTGTGTCGTAGAAACTCATGACCTAAACCAAATCCTTGGTGTGCTCCTTCAAGAAGACCTGGAAGGTCTGCCACTACCATTGTTGAATCATAGTCAAAGGAAACAACACCCAAATTGGGAAGCAGTGTTGTAAAGGGATAATTTGCCACCTCTGGCTTTGCAGCACTGACTACACTCAAAAGTGTACTTTTCCCCGCATTTGGAGCACCCACTATACCAACATCTGCAACCAGCTTGAGTTCTAACTCCAACCACCTGATCAAAAAAACCATTATTCTTTGTCCTTCTATCAAGTCATATTTTCTTGGAAGTCAGGCCAGATGCAAGAAAATAAAGAAAAGGGACACAATACAAGCTTTAACATTTTCTTTCAGATGCAAACATCTATCGTATTGGACAATCCAAGCATCTTTTCCATGCATGCTGGGCATTATACTCCCAGGTACAATATAATTGGAAGAGAACATTGGACGTAAAAGGCCTGCTTTACACTAGCTTTTATAGTTACAAAAAGGAACACAATTGTTGAGAGCCATGAGCATCATCAACTCACCCAACAATACCAGAAAGAAATGACAATGCCCTTGCACATTGCAGTGATACGTGCAATGCACAAGTGGCAACTGGTAAGTGTACTTGTAGTTAATGCTAAGTTGCTAACAAACCATATCGCATCCTTCACATGCGAACATGATAGCTAACTACAAACTATCACTCTATCATTGAACAGAATATCAGACTAAACAAATTTCAGATGGAGCAAGCAGAAGCAAAGATGACCATTTTGAACCCAACAAAAAAAATACAGAAACAGAACATGAACCAATCAAACCAACTAGTTCACGTCAGGTTTGGCTTAAATTTTTTTGTTTTTTTTTTAAAAAAAAACACCACGTTTCTAATTTGTTTTTCAAAGCTCTCTCAACCAATGCATTTTTGAGAAAAGTTATTTATGTTTAGTTGGAGAGTGAAAATAGGATGAAAATTTTTCATAAATGAGTTTCATGGTAATTTTACATTTTGGAGTTCATCCATGAAAATTTTCATCCTATTTTTATCCCCTAACTAAAAGTAGCATTGGAGTCTGATCGGGTATCTTTTTAATTTTACGAACTATTTAGACTCCAAAGTGCATGGCAAAATAATTTATTTTAATAAAACACATTGATACAGTTTCGAATTAAAGAAAAACGATTATTTATTTAAAATAACCGTTTTTTCATCCTAAACATGCTCTGTGATTTTAAATTTTTTTTTTTTAACTATAAACTGCTATTTTCAAACATCACAAAAGCTACAATTCAAACAAGTACTACTGAATAATACTAACATTCACATTGGTGCATGCATGCATGTTATAGATAAGATGCGATAACTCACTAACATTTCAGGACCCTCTTCGCCATTCTCAGCAATCTTGGGGGCCTTATTATTCCCAGACTTGAAAGAAGCATTCCCTCTACCTCCCCTGCCACCTGGCAAGAGCAGAGCCCTCTGCCCAGGGCGCACCATTTCCAGCAGCACCTCATCACTCCCAGCCTCCCTCACCACCGTCCCGGCAGCCACCTTTACCACCACGTCCTCCCCCTTCGCCCCGCTCATCATCCTCCCTTGCCCGTGCCCTCCCCTCCCCGCCCTGTAATGCACGCTCTTCCGGAACGGCAACAGCGAGTTCATCGACCCGTCCACTTCCACGTACACGTTCCCTCCCCTCCCCCCGTCGCCGCCAGAGGGGCCGCCGAGTGGCACGTACTTCTCGCGCCGGAACGCCACCACGCCGTTCCCGCCGTCGCCGGCTTTCACGTATATCTTCGCCCGGTCGAAGCACCGCATCACCGCCGGCACTCCCTTCTCCTTCGTCGCCGCCGGTTCCTCGTCGTCTTCGTAGCTCAAAAACTCGTCGTCACCCTCAGCAAAGATTTCATCATCATCTTCCTCTTCTTCTTCATCGTCGTCGAATTCGTAACCGCCGTTTCCCTCGAAAATCTCTAGCGGTTGATAATTTCCTTGGAAATTGGCATCAAAATCGTCTTCTTCTTCTTCGTCTTCTAGTAATTCTTCGATTTCCTGCTGTTCGTGTTGGTTGAGGAGTTGGTTAGTTTCATGGTTGTTGAAGGATGGTGGAGTTGAATCGGAGAGTTTGAGTTCGTGGGAGGCGGGGGAGGGGGCGGAGAAGTCGTCCTTGGGAGGGAGGCGGGTGTAGGTGGTGGCTTGGCCGCCGGGGAGGACCACCGGTTGCGGCGGAGAAGCGTAGGTGGTGGCGATTTGTTTGCCGTTGTTGTTGTTGTTGTTGCTGGATTTTTTCTTAGGGTTTGGGAGGGGCCTGGTGGTGCGGTTGGGCCTGGTGGGCCTGGGTGGGTTGTGGGTGTTGGGGCGGGCCAGTGCGTTTGGAGAGAAGCACACTGACATTGAAGAAGAAGACGCCATTTTGGTAATGGTTTGGTTGCTTTGCCAGCCACACTCACTCACTCACTGCATTGCACGCATAAACTACACACACAGCGCGCGAGCTAGCTACTAGGGGTACAAGAAGAAGAAGTGGAAGATGATGAGAGTGTGACTGCTGAAACTCAATATCAACTGGATAAGGCTACACGTGTTCAATGGCCCATTGCCTTTTTCCTCCCATTCTCTCTCAGCGCCTCTGCGGGTTTTCAATACTTCCTCAGAAATTTTTTTTTTTCTTTTAGGCAAAAAAAAAATTAAAATAAAAAAGTAACACCATTAGCGTCGAGAATGCATGATTTAAATATCACCAACAATATCAAGTAATTGAAATATTATATGACCAGAAACTACACTTGACGAGCATTATGGAATTACCAGATATGTTCCATCAAATCTGTTTGTAGTTGCCGATACTTTTGTTTATCACGAAGTCATATATTGTTTTGGACATATCTCTCATATGGAGCAAAACTTTCTTCACCCAGCTTTGGCTATGATAAGCCATCGTTAATGTTATCATAAAAAGGGAGTTGAGCAAAATTTCCAGCATATGTGTCTCTCTCATCCTCATCGACAATATTATGCAATATAATGTATACTCTCATTATTTTTGCAAGTTTCGCTTTCTCCCATAATTGTTCAAGGCCGTGCATAATTGCAAACCAATCTTGTAGCACTCTGAATGTACACTCCATATCCTTTTGTTGCCCTTTTTGATATTTTGCAATCAACTTTCACTTGTCTCCTTGTGGTCGAGATATTGTTTTCACGAATGTTGCCAATTCAGGATAAATACAATCTTTAAAATAGTATCCCATAGTATAATTGTCACCATTCACAATATAATTTACCTTTAGCGCTTGACCATCTAGAACTTCATCAAACACCGGTGAACGGTCTAACACATTAATGTCGTTGTTCGAACCGACAACTCCAAAAAATACATGACATATCCAAAGGTCAGGTGAAGCCACAATTTCTTGCAACCCTACAATAGCCACTCATGTACACCCATTTCCATGCTTTAGGGCAGTTTTTCTACTGCAAGTGTATGCAATCGATCCTGCTCATTATGTCTGGGAAACCATGGTCTTCTACCACCTGTGGCAATCGTTGTACATTATTTGAGTCAGTTTTCGCAAGTATTAAGACTCGAGTACCAATATTACATCTTCAACAAACTTCTCTAAGCATTCAATTACAGTGCTTTTGACTATCCACACATAATCATAACAACATCAGTTGATACTCCATAGGCCAACATACGCATAGCAGCCGTGCATTTTTGCAATGGAGATAAGTCTTTCTTGCCTATTGCATCAATCTGTTGCTGGAAATATGGATCAATATTTGATAGGGCTTCCAATATATGAAGAAAAACATGTCTTTCCATTTGAAACCTTTGCCAAAATGTCTCGAGAAGGTACACCAGATTAGGTGCAAAATAGTCATTCGAAACACATTCATATCCTACTTTATGGTCTCTATCTAGGGTCTTACAATGAGATTTGGAGGAAGAGCTTTACCCGTACTTTTCTAGAATTAGTTATTCAAGTTGGCGTTCATGCGAATCATCAAGTATAAAATCATCAATCCATTCATCCAGAGACATGTTTTCAGGTTGATCTAAATCACCAAACAAAACATCATCAAACAAGTCATCAAAAGACATGTTTTTGGGTTGACTAAAGTTACCAGCCATTTGTAATAATGAAATTTTAGTAGTGGTTGTCGGTGAAAAGGTGTTTGAAAGGAGTTATTGGATGCGAATGGCATATAAGGTTTTGAACAGATAGAGAAAAGATGTCATGAGCAAATATGGATGCGTGGTGCTCCATATTTATAAGTTAGTTCCCACAACAGTTAGTTTTGCAACAGCTACTTTTGCAATGGCTACTTTTATAATGGCTATTTTTGTAACAGCTACTTTTCCAACGGCTACTTGTGTAACAACCATAGTAATAAAAACCGGTTCGGACCGGCTGATTCGACCGGAAAATCGATGAACCGATCATGAAACCGGTCTGAGTTAGTATTTAGATCGGTCTCGCATCAAAACTGGTGCGACCCGGTTTGACTCGGCCAATCGAACTGGGTCAGACTAGTCGAGTTTTTTTTTTTTTGCTTTTTTATTTTTTTTTTTGGCTTTTTTTGTTTTTTTTTGCTTTGTTATTTTAAATGATGACTTTTTCAAAAACCTTAGAAAAAAATCTAATTTGACTTAGAAAAATGCAATAACTTTATTTGTATGGTCATAACTTATGAATTTGTGATGTAAAACTTTGTGAATTTGCTTATATAATTATGTTTTGAACTTGTCAACTGTGATTCGTGAATATGAAATGTGAATAATATTTTGAAATTTATGTTATTTATTTGTACTTTTATATTGGACCCTTTAAAGAGTATTAAATTATTAATTAGTTATCATTTTATTGTATTTTATTTAAATTTTTATATTTTTTTTGTATAAATTCGATTCGACCAGTGACCCACCGATTGAACCAGTGATCCAGTGATCCGGTGCCTCGACCGAGTCGATTACCGGTCCGAGTCTGAAAACTATGGTAACAACTACTTTTCCAACATCTAGTTTTGTAATGGCTAGATTTACAATGGCTAGTTTTGTAACGACTAGTTTTTCATAATAGACATATTACATAACTAAAAATGCATAATTGAAACGTTACATATTTAATAATAAAAAATGTTACAAACTTAAAACCATTACACTTAAAAGACATTGTCACTTTCTTATATATGCTTGACCAATACAATTAACACTTAAATTAAAAATACTTTGTCATAATTTTTTCCACAAGCTTAGCATGAAAATATACTTTGTCATATTTTTTTCCACAAGCTTAGCATGAAAATATCATTACTTTTTAGTCATAGTAGGGGTGTCTGCATAAAATATTTGCTTATTTGTTTCCCTTCCCTTTACTTCTAGCTCCTTTTCCTTCATCTTTGTTTGTTTTTCATCTCGTCTAGATCATTTTCCTTCACCATCATCATCTTTTCCTTTAATGCCCTATCTTTTTCCTTGTTTGCTAACTCTATTTCCTTAACTTTCTTAATATCTTCCCACATAGCTAGCCTACTAGCTGCAATAAATTTAAGTGTGTCAACGTCTTCATCGTAACTAGTAGGCACTTTTGATTTTTCCTTACTTTCGTTTTGATGATTCGGTGCCTTGAGGACAGATTGGAGATTTCACACCAACATCCTCACCTATTGGTGTTTCTGGATTTAATAAAGATGAGTACACTCCACAACTACTTATTTTTATTCTCTGTCCTCTTATCTCCACTTGGAGTTGATTTAGTTCTCCTTTTTTATTCCTTTTGAAGCTCATTCTAGTGTATGTGAAAAGAGCATTTTTTTTCATACCTTGTAAAGTAGAGTTCATGAGCCAACTCCATGATATCATCACCACTTGAGCTACTTTCTATTTTTTGAGATGCTTGATTATGGCAACCACTGAATTGTTGAGCCCCTGTGTTGATCCCATGTCATCGCTTCTTCATCGCACCAACCCTCTTTTGATCAAGCCATGGTTATTTTCCTTGCAATATGCATGTATGCTGCTCCAAAATGCATCATCTTTTTGGTCAGTACCGAGCAAAGGATCCATTGACACATTTAGCCATACATTTATTAGTAGTTCATCTTCTTCCCTCCCCATTGACTATTGTTTTGCATGCGATCTTCAAATTGCTCATTAGTAAGGTTGATAGCATCTAACCCATCATAGTTAGAAAATTGTGAAAGTCGAGAACTTGGAGTCAGAGTTTTGGGCATTTAAGGAGATGGATTAGATGACCCACCAACATCAGCTGATCTTGATCCTGATCTTCCAACTTGGGCTTGAAATGGTAATGAAAATGGAAATTGAAATATTGACGAATTTTGGCTATTTGGGAAGAAAAAAGAAACTTGAAAATTTGAAGGAATTTGAAAATTAGAATTTTGAAGACTTGAGAGATTTTGATTTGGGAAAAAGTTTGGCATTCGAAAATTAAAATTTGGATTTGGATTTTGAGAGTTTGCAGCTTGTGAATTTTGGATATATGAATTTTGAGGGAAGTTAGAATTTTACAAGTAATTAAGAAAATGATTCAAATTAAATTGACTTGGATACATTGTGAGAGAATAAAATAGTAGAATTGTGAAAAAAAAAATAGAAAGTGTTAGAAGTGATCAAGAAGAGATGTGAAAATAATGTTGGGAATGATTGGGGAGATATATGAAAAATGAAGTTGAAAATGATTGATATTTATAGAGTGAAATATGAAATAAAACAATTTTTTTTTTTAATTATAACCATTTGTAAAATGATAAAAAAGGTACAAACTGAGCTCAAATTTTGAGTTGGGACGGTCCTAACTTGGTGGGACTCCACAGTTTCTCTCCTCATCTCAGATAGTTGCTCCAATGGGGTCCTAGTTTTGTCCCTAACAAAACACAGTAACTAAGATTGAAATTTGCACCATTTGGAGCTGCTATAGCAGCCAATAAGATCCTCTCACTAATCGTAGGTGATATATGGCACTGTGTGGTTTAAACTAGAAAAGGGAAGAGAGAAGAGGAGAGTGGCAGGGAGAGAGAATGAGAGTGAGGATGAGGGTGGGGGCATTCTTGCTAACTTATATTACTCTCTTCCTTTAGAATATTTGTCCACTTTCTGAAAATGTCATCATTCAAAATATCTATTAATTTCATATTTCAATAGAGTAGATTTTTTTGGTTCCAATAGTACCCTTGAATAATTAATGATCATTAGTGTAACCTTTCATTTTCAATCATTTGATATGCTCCACAATTAGTAACCATTAGGGTATATTAGTCCATGCACTATTATTTTGCATAAAAATACTGTATTAACATATTATTTATCACTTTTCTTAATATCTGTGTTTATCTAAATTTGACAGATATTTTGTAAGGGATTGAGTAAAAATTAACAAATGAGAGTAGGGGCATGCTTGGTAACTTAAAGGAGATCATGTAGGTCAGACAATTGGAGGAGAGGTAAGTTGAATTTCAACAAATCTCAGATGAGGTGAGTGTAATTTACCAAAAAAAAAAAACTATCCTTGCTTAGGAAATAGTGTACTAGTATCCCATAACATTTTTTTAAAAAAATTTAATATGAGTTTAATAAGGGTCTAATTAATAATTGATTTTATCCGTGAAAACTTACCCCTTATTTTTTATACCAACCTAACATACATAAGTGTAAAATAGTTTTATATATGTATCTAATAATGTATTATCATATCATTAAAAGTATTTGATTCAATCATCCATTAACTATGAATTTTTGTAATAGAAACAAAAGCATATGATTGATTGATAATGTAAAACTTTATAACATTATCAGCGCATTAAAATTAAACTCATTAAATATTGGAAAGTTACTACAAAGCAACCTAAAGGCCAATAGCAAATGGGTTGAACTACAGGCTTACAGTCCAAGTTGGAACTTTTGGCCTGTATAGGTCCTAATGTTCATGTAGTGAAATTAGAAATTCAAGAGATCTTTTTGCAAGAAATCTTCAAGTAATTAAAGACAATCATAGATAAAGATGAACCACATAAAAATAAAAGTTTAACTACTCTAGTTCAGATATATCAAATCTCCCTTTAAAACCCTTCAAAGAGATTATTCAATTATGCATGTTTCCTTCCTTGCATGTAATATCTCAAGCACTCCCTTGTAGATACACTATATCAATTTGGAGCAAAGAAGTAGTTTCATGTTCCCTAACCTAGATTAGAGGATTGATAATTTTATATTGGAAGGGGATGCAAGTAGTGTAATTCAAAGCTTTGAGAATAGCTAGAGTTAGGGTTATCCAAGTCACACTCCCTTTTGGATTGAGGTTCTCAACCTCGCTGATGCTCCCAAAATGAAAACCCTAATCTCTCACTCACCCAAAAACCTTTGAGAATAACTCTAAAATCTCATCTCACTATGGGATTATTTTATCTGAATCTTATAATATTGCCTTTTAGTTTACATTTTTTAAGCCATATCATGTTCCTATATACTATAATTCTATGGCAGATAAAACAGGTAGATGGCTATAAAGCTTGTAGACCAAATTTAGGGTAAACGAGGCCCCAAATTTTATCTGTAATGTATTGGCCTTTGAAGCTTGTGCTTAAATTAGTTCGTATTTCACATAAAAGAAAAAACATGTTTTTGAAAAAAAAAATGTTTATAGTTATTATTAAAAGGGTTAAATGCACCTTATCTCCTAAATTTTAGGTCATGTGTAATTTAAATCACGACTTTTCAAAACATATATTACGACACCCTGAACTTTTTAAACTGTGCAAAAAACCCTTATTTTTCAAACAGTGTATTATAACACTCTGAACTTTTCAAACTGTGCAAAAAAAAAATCCCCAAAAATTTAAATCTTAGCAGGGTGTCAGGTTGCACAAAATAAAAAAATGAAGAGGGTTAAGTGCACACAGTATTCATGGATAAAGTGTCAGATTGCACAAAATGGAAACTCGAAGGGGGTTAAATGCACATAAATCTTATATTTATTAGTTGTCAAAATTACACTGAAGGGTGTTTTGCACATTTGGAAAGTTCAGGGCATCACAATACACATTTTTAAAAGTTAAGGGTAAAATGCATTATCCCTTATTAAAAAATATTTTTTTTTTCTAAAGTCATATATCATTCGATAATAAAGGACCCAATGATGCTAAGTAGAAAGTAATACTAGCGAAATTTACATTAGTTTTATACCTCGATCTAAACTGAAAACCATAGTTTTTAGAATCAGAAATTGGTGAACTGATCATTGATCCGATTCGATTATTTGTTTGGATTGACTTTGCATCTAAATCACTAAAACTCAGTTTGACTCGAAGAGAATTGATACATTACAATTGAATCGATGAGTGAACCGGACACACAAATCGATCATAGACCTAACAATGATCCACACATGCTAGATAATTTAAATGTTCCAACAATATGATTCAAACTCACGCCCTCTGTTGAAGAAGGGGCACCCTACCTGCTAAATCCCATCTGATTGTGTCATTATGTTAAATTCAATTTAATCAATGTAACTTTGACTCAGTAACCAAATACCATGACGAGTTGAGTCAGAAAATTATGCTCAGAATAGGGACATAGCATCAAAGCTGGTTATTACAACGAGAGCTGAAGTATAACGTTTTTGGTCCAGCTTGTATTTAGCCCCCCATTTGTGTTAGGTTGTAGTATGTATAATGAACAATGAATGCAGAAATAATCTGTGTATAATATCAATTCCTTAATTAAAGATAAGTTTATTTTAAAAAGTTATAGCGTATTTGTCTATAAATTCTGCAGACAGAGCTTTGACGGCACTATATAATAGATTGTTTTAAATTCAATTTAACAAATTGGGTTAGGAGTTTTATTTTCTTTTGCCCATCTCTTTCTCATTTTTCTCTTAACTCTATTGGGAGTTCCTTAAAAAAAAAATAACTGTGATTTGAAAGAGATTTAGTATAATCTACCCTATTATCTTTGATGTGTAATATACAACAATTCCCAGTACTGGTGTTTTTTCAAAAACTCAATTTTTAAAATGTACTCGGGAAAAAATAAATTAGATATTTCAGAATAATATAAAAATGGCATATCCTAAACAAAAGTACATGTAGCAAGCTCTGTTCGAAAGATGCCACATAGCTATATTCCGTATGACCCGTAAATACTAAGGTGTGTTTGTTTGAGATTTTATTCATAGAAAAATATTATTTAAATTTATGATATATAAAATACTATGTCGATTCATATTTTATCTATCATTAGATATGATATGAATCTCACTTAAATAGTATTTATATCACATCCAATGATGGATGAAATGTGAGTCATTATAATATCTCATATATCATACGTATGAACACTATAACTCTTGTAGATAACTTCAAAAAATATTTTTCATAAAACCCAATCATATCAATTTTTATTCAAAATTTAAAACTATCATAAAGGAAGTTAAAGTTTTAAACAGAAGTCCATATAAGTAATTTCAATAAAAAGATAATTTTTTTGAAAACAAATTCTCAAAGAAAGGCATCGATAATGAAGTCCATAGGAAGGATGTGAAAAATTATAGAGTTATGCTATTTCTACTCACCATATATGAGATACCGTGTCGAATTACATCTTATCCATTATTAGATGAGGTGTAAATCTCATTTAAATAGAATCCATATTAAATTTAATGATAAATAAGATGTTAATCGATACGATATCCTATGCGTAATGAGTACAATAATATTTTTCAAAATTATATAACATTACATTGAAAACATTGTTTAGGTGAGACGGACGCCCATCTCGGTCCAAAATTCAAGGCATGCCTTTGATTTACGTAAGTATTAAAATCGAAGCTAAGTCATTTATACATTTTTTAATTAACAAAACCTCTAAATTTTTTGAACATAAATGTGCATTATTATTTTGATTAAAAAATATTTTTAATCAAAAAATTTATTCATATATTTATGTAAATTTTTTAATAAAAAAATAATAATCAGAATAGTATAATTTTTTTAAAAATATGATATATTTTGAAATTTTCTATAATATAAAAATATTTAAAATAAATATTTTTGAATATTACAATCAACCACAAATTAAATTTATATTCAAACGTAAATTAAATTTCACTTTTTTAAAAATATTATTTTAAAAAATTTAGAAGTATAATTGATGTATATTTGATAATTGATAGGTGGAGCTAAAATATTCTTGTTACTATTTGCATCCAATCAAGCCCTTTGGGGGCGAAAAAGTACAAAACACAGTTCAAAAACAAGAGCGCGTTCTGAGCCTCGGAAGCGCAAAATCCTCAGCTCACGGTCACAAATCACAAATCACAGTCACAGCAACGATGGAAGTTCCTAAGGATCAAATCGCCACTCTTCTCGATCATGGCCTCTACAACTCCGCTCAGATGCTTGTAATCATTTTTTCCCCTTTGAATACCCATTTCAAATTTGCATTAAAAATTGTTACTTTTTGGTTTTTTTAATTTCTGGGTCGATGGTGTAATCCCAAGTTATTGCTTTGAACAGGGTTGCTTTCTTGTTTCTTCACCCGCTGCAAATGCTGAATCCAACCCACACCTCAAAGCTGAGAGCTTGGTCTCTGTTAATTCCTGAGTTTATTATTATATTTTTAATTTTTATTCAATTTTCCACTGTCCCATTCCATAAAGTTGCGAGTTCAATGAAGTAGTTATCTTACTCATGTTGGTTTATTTGGGCTTTTTTTTGTGTACAGGTGCTCCTTGGTGATTCATTCTTCCGTGAAAGGGAATATCGTAGAGCCATCGTAAGAGACACTGTTCTATATCTTTTTTTTTCCCCCCCTTTTTTATCCTTTTGTTTGTAGTAGTATGAATTTGGAACCCATTGCTTGTTTATTGTTTTTATTTAAAGCTTTTTAGGAAAAGGGTAATTCAAAAGATGTTACCTTTTTGGAGGGAACAGGTGAAGTCTCATAATTTTTCCTGTTGATGAACAGCACACTTACAAACAAGCTTTGCAATGCTACAAGATGGTTCCCAAACAGAACATGGCAATGTCTCGGAGTGCATTGCAAGCAAACAGGTTGTCGTCACCCAATTCTTGCAATGTATCAATAATCAATGAGAATGAGGTGAGCTACTGTGATGTGTGTGTGTTTTGGTTCATTTTGGTTAATTGCATTGTTGTTATTTTGGAGTTTTGGATGTGAAGGTTGTTTTTGAAGTTTACTTTTCAATATCTTTAACAGGTGAAGTTCAAAATTGCATCTTGTCACTGCTTTCTAAATGAGAACAAAGCAGCTCTGGTTGAGGTTTGTTTGTTATCTAACTCTAAACCAGACACATGACATGCTTGTCAATGGTCTTCCAAATTATTATTATTTTATAAATCTTTTGTTTGAAGTGAAGGAATGCTAATTCCCTATTTGCTACATTACGCTGTATATATTGTCATTTCTAAATGTGGCATTTTTCATTGAGAAACAAGGCTTATGAAGTTTTGCATTATATTATTGGTTTGTTTTCAATGTTGTCATTCCTCATGAGTTGACTTTGTGTCATGCATTACAGATGGAAGGAATTCCCAGCAAAGCTAGAAATTTGCCAATGAATTTGTTATTAGGGAAGCTGTATCGAATATCTAGGCATAGTCGAGCTGCTGTTGCTATTTACAAAGAATGTCTAAGGTGTGTCAATTAAATTTCTCATACAAAGTGAAGCTTTGATAGGGCACCAGTATGTCTATTTTAATGGTTTAATGGATTTGTTTTATCCTTTATAAGCTAGAATTTTGTCGGCTAGTGTTGATGTGCCTGAACTGATAGATTGAACTCAATTAAAATTTATGTTTCCAGTGTTTGTTTATCTTTTTCTTTTGTCTAAGATGTAAACTTTAAATCCTTGCTAAAGCTGCCAAAGTACGGGTGAGGGGGCAGATATCTTTCCTTCCTCTGATCAATACTTTCCATGTAAAAGAAACCGCAATTTAAGTTTGTTTGTTTGTGGGGGACTGGGGAAAAAACTCTACATCTATGTGTTGGCAGCTATTTCTCTCTGTTTTTTCATATCTTCCTAAAGCTGATGTATCAATTGCATTATATGAACCTCCTTTCCATTTCTGAGATCTGACTGATTGCTTTCCTGTATGAGCATTTTCATCTTTCATATGATCTACAATTAATTTACTAGTGGATTTTAAGTTGAACTTGTCTGTTAATATCTTTCTGGCAGACATTGCCCTTATGTACTTGAGGCTATCACAGCTTTATCAGAACTGGGATCTTCTGCAAGGGACATCATTTCATTATTTCCTCAGGTTTGTTGGTAAAAGCAGAAGTTCTTGTAATGTAACTGAAGCTAGAAAGAGATTCAGCATTTGGCCATCCTCAAAATGATCCCTTCTTATGTGTTCTAAGTGGAAAGAACATGGAAAAACTGCTAATTTAAATCTGAGCATGTTTTGTGTCCAATTTCTCTTGTATTTCAATAAGTGCTTTAAGATGTTTTGAATACTAATCTGTTTCATGTCATGAGTTGATCAATTTGTGAAATTTCAGTTTAATTATAATTTAAAAAACTCCCAAAAATATAATTGATTTGAAAACATTTGATTTCAGACTCCAAATAGAAATGGGAGGGCTCCATTTGATCATATTGACTCAAGTCGTTGGCTTCAAGTAAGTTGTACATTGTAGTTCAAATTGTTATTTTGTCGCTGTGCTTCAACGTACTTGCTACTGTCTATCAGTGTACACTGTTTCCATTTTATTATAAGTCTCTCAGTTCTCTAGATGGCATCACTCTTAACCTTTATAGTATATATGCTTCATGGATCCTTGAGAAGTAACAACATGTGAATGCTAGTGACTTTGTTGTGTACTTATGAACAGTTTTGATGGTATATCTGGAATGTAAAATGGATTCTCTTTTGCTTGATATTTATAAATAGTCATGTGAAACACTGATTATTTTGCTGGAGGAATGTTACCGGTTTTCAATGCATGATAATGATTTGGGTTATTGCATTTGAATTGTCTATGCTTGCTTAATATTGTTCTTAGTTGAGCTACTTGTTTTATCTCTTGTTGATGGAACCGAATGAAACTTGTGGGCTTACACCTAACACCAACAACTTAAGCTTTTAGTAAACTCTTGATATAGTATAAGAGCCTCTATAGCCAATTGATTAACAGTTTGATCCTTGCCGCTACCATTCTTCTCCAATTAAATTTCAACCTACTTTAAGTCCAAAGGGCTTTTGTGTGAGGGCTGAGGGGGCACATCAGCAATAAAGCAACGATTTGTTGGCTAAACTGATCAACTTAAGCATTATGGATTGTTGATTCTGGACAGAACTGATAGTTAATTCTCTGTTTTCCCTCATGTCTTGCCTAGATAAAAATAGTACCTCCCCAGAATATTAGTAAATCAAATATAACCTTTTTCTCCCGAGAATTAATGCCATCTGTGTATATATTTTGCAACTGACCTGCAAGGTAATGACCATGAAGATAGGCATGGTGAAACTGGAAAATTAGTTTCTTCCTAAATTCATGTTTAATTTTCTTTTAAACATAGTGTGTGTTTGTATACTGTCAGACAAACCCTTGAAATTGTAACATCTAAATTATAAATTTTTTTTGGTCTTCATTTCATTCTTTTTTTTTTTGCAGCGCTATGTTGAAGCTCAGTGTTGCATGGCTTCAAATGATTACAAAGGTGAGATATTTTATTTTAGAAGGAATCTTTTGATTCAATGCTTGTGTTGGAGCTGAAGGATCTCATGTTCTATCATTCTATGGCATAGTATTTGGGCCAATTTCTGTCACCCAGAATTTACCAAATGATAAATTTGTTGTAAATTGTTTTATTGTATAGCAGCTAATTTCTTCTTCATTGGCTTCTTGTTTTCTTGTATTGATCAAACCTGTGATACAAAAGGGAATTTTTTTTAACATTTGTTTATGCCCTTTAGTTTATGCCATCTTTTGTGTGTGTCTGATGCATGCAGTTTTACCATGTCTCCAATGTCGGCAGGTGGCTTGGAAATCTTTGCAGATCTTTTACAGCGTTTCCCAAATAATATACACTTACTTCTTGAGATGGCAAAGGTTAGACATTCTGCAATGATCGAGAACTTGTGTACTATATCCTTTCCTCACCCTCATGGGGTTCCCCTTCCCCTAACTACTATTGTACTTGACTTTTCCCTGAATTGATCACTTAACATGTTGTAAATGAAGGTTGAAGCTATTATTGGAAAGAACGAAGAAGCCATTATGAATTTTGAGAAGGTATATTTATAGTTTTTGATGTCGACTAAATGCTCTTGATTTTTCTCTGTTGTCCAATGTGATTATTTACATGTATTTACTAAGCATATAATTATATCAATAATTTGGTGATCACAGGCCCGATCAATTGATCCATACATCATAACATACATGGATGAGTATGCAATGCTTTTAAAGCTAAAGTCTGATTATTCAAAGCTGAACAAGTTAGTGCATGATTTATTGAATATTGATCCTGCAAGACCAGAGGTTTTTGTAGCTTTATCTGTTTTATGGGAAAGGACAGATGAGAAAAGAGCATTATCATATGCTGAGCAGGTCAGTATTTTGTTCGAAGTGCGGTGGACTGAATTTATCTACTATAGTATTGCTTACAATTGGCTGATTATTTTGCAATCAGAGCATTAGGACTGATGAGAGGCACATACCGGGGTATATAATGAAGGTAATAAAGTTGTTTTGCATTAGATCAACTGGGATCTATTCACTTTATCTGTGTTCATAGCTGGTTACATCAATTTTGCAAATTTGGGTTGACATGTTGAATTTATTCAGGGAAATCTATTATTGACAATGAAACGGCCAGAAGCAGCTGTGTCTGCCTTCAGAGGAGCTCAAGAATTGAGACCTGATATTCGCTCATATCAAGGTTTATTTATAATGAGAAATTTGTAATGTTGCATGACATGCATCTCTTGCTGCGATGACATTCATGTTTTCTGCTGCCATTATCTGTTGTGAAGTGCCAATAATGGATAGGCAAAATTCAGAGACTTTGATGACTAGAATCTGATTTTTTTTTCCCCAGGTTTGGTTCATACGTATTTGGGTCTCTCTAAAATCAAAGAGGCTCTATATGCTTCCAGAGAAGCAATGAAAGCAATGCCTCAATCCGCAAAGGCTTTAAAATTAGTAGGTGATGTGCATGCCAGTAACTCTGGTGGCAGAGAAAAGGTAACTTGTCAGCTGTTTAAAGTATCTGTAGAATCTATCTTAATTTCTTGTGTGACGATCAATGTATTCTTCATATAGGCAAAAAAGTTCTACGAGTCTGCTTTAAGGCTGGAACCTGGTTACCTCGGAGCTGCACTAGCTTTGGCTGAACTCCATGTTATTGAGGGCCGAAATGGGGATGCTGTGTCTCTACTTGAGCGATATCTTAAAGACTGGGCTGATGACTCTCTTCATGTGAAACTGGCTCAAGTTTTTGCTGCCACTAATATGCTGCAGGAGGCATTATCACATTATCAGGCTGCATTAAGGTTGATCTCATTGTCCTAAAAACATCAGTCAGGAAGGGAACAGTGCATTTTTTTTCCTTCTTTTCCGAAGATGTTGTTATAAAACTATAAAAGAATTTAGTTTGGCATCCCTTTACAACAACTTCGTGATCCTTCTCTCTTAAGCTAGCTTTTGGGGTGGAGTTTGACCCACAATTGTAAGATGGTATTAAAGCCTATCCTATTGATGTTGGGCCACTTACAAATGTAGTTCTATGCATGACAAGGTGTCTATTAAGTCTTATCGGCTAGGCATATGGTAAAAAGAGACTTTATAATAACGTCAACATGGGTAATCCTCTCCTCTCAAACTAGCATTTAGTGTGGAGTTAAACTCACAATTCTAAGATATGGTATTGGCTTCACTTTGTAGTTTGATCAGCTGGCCTAAAATACCGTATCAATGGTGGATAACTGGTATTGCTTATATAGTAAACTTATCATCCCCATCCTTCCATATAGTTTTATGCAGTCAGCTTCTCTGCAGTTAACAACTGATTCTATCCTTATTGTTAGATATCCACATGATTGTAATGCATGCCTTTTTGTTCATGTTTTTGTTATGCTTATAATCATTTGCATTTATTGCAGGTTAAACCCCCAGAATGAAGCAGCAAAACGGGGTTTAGATCGTTTAGAGAAGCAGATGAAGGTTTGCTATTATGTTGCTTAGTTGTATTTCCATACACCTGATTACACAAATTGCCCGCAATTCATTCCTGCTGGATTATGTTAGTTCTTATTCTGAAATAGATGCATGGTATAGTCCAAAATTACGCTGAGTTGATGATGGACTAGGGGGTATAAACTTTGAAGAGTTCGAGTGAAATTAAAATTTGTGATTCTGCATCCTCTTGCAGGGAGTAGATCCTGATGCACCTGAAGAAGATGAAGACAATGATGTTGAAGATGCTGATGGAGATCAAGACGAGGCTGAACTTCTGTGAGTATCAGTGTCCAAAGGAAGTCCAATATGATGAGAAAAACACCCTTGGAAATAGTTTGATGTAAAGACAGCATTAGCAGTAGGGTGAGGATTACTATGGTGGCCTACAAGCTAGGCTTCAGCATGTTTTGCTACTGCAAGAGTTCACATCAGAAGATAAAGAATGGTTATATTATTTCCCAATTGGTACACCTGAAGGTCATACTCTGTCTCAATCTGGTATGTGTGGATCAAATGGTGCAATTCTATGTCCAGAATGAGTAGCTGGGATTGGACGTTTGAGTTCCAGTTGGTAAAGCCAATGATGTCTCTGCTGGAAGCTTGTGTTATCCCCCATTGTAAAATCATTTATGTTTCCCTTTCATTATGTATCCTTGTAAAACCTTTGCTCCACTAATTGTTTTCATCACAAGTCATAGTGTGATTCCAATAGCTTTTTCATATTTATTCTTTACTGTCCAGCTTAGCAAAAATGCAACAAAAACTGGAGCCAAAGTTATATGCCCACAATTTTATATGCCCTTTTCATATTCAGTGTTTGATATCAACTGGTGGTACAAAATTTTAGCACTTATTTAATCATGTATTAATCCATAACTATATTTATCATGTTTAATTGTAAAATTTAAAATGAGATATAGTTTATTAAAACAAGTGTATATTTTCTCCAAAACTTCTCATTGGGGAATCATTTCATTTTTCTTTGTATATTTTCTCCATCTTTTACAATACTACCAATTATTAGTGTAAATAAAATTAGGGTTTTTCTAATTAGTATGCTTACCCACTCACTGGTTAAGGATTTGGAAAAAGTAATTTTTCATTAAAAAATATTTTATAACTTTTCAATGTATAAGGCCCATTAAGAAGTTTATAAACTAATTTGTTTTTGAAATACTTAACCAGTGCTCTAATGGTTTGGAGTTTAAACACAATTCACGAGATTATTAAGAAAGAAATGAAAGGGCTATTATTCACACATGCAAGTGATTCATAATATTTCTGCTAAGCAAGAGTTACAAAATGTATTTCTACTGAGGAAGATGTTGAATTCACTGATTATGTACAAATTCAATCTTCTAATATCTGCTTTGAGAGCCAAATTGTAGTTCCTCTAACTGCATCATTGCTGGTGTCCTTAAAATTGGAGCACGCGCTCTTCATCATTTTTGCTGAGCATTGACCATTCAAAAGACTTCACTACACATGAAAAGGTTTCCTGGGAGTGGGTGCTCGATTTTCCATTGATTGCAGTCTTTGTTTGAGATGGAAAACTTCAACCTACGCAGCCAAAAATGGTGGCAACGTGTTTAACAAACCCAAGGAAGAATGATGAAAACATTAAACATCATAACAAAAATCAACCGGACACTCGAGCAATGGAAACATTTTAAGCATAATGGCACTCAATTTCAACACCAACAGCACCCACACCGCTTAATTTTGAACATATTTGTACACATAAAACATAGAATTATATGCTTTACCAAATGAAAAATTACACCTAAATATTTTCCATGATGTACCTGTAATTGGAATGCCCTGGCTCTTTCTCCTGCAAGAACTCCTCTTGTTGAGTGCAACTCCTTGAAAAAAATAAAATTAGAAGAAAACTTCAGCAAACAATACCTTGTAGACAAAGTAAGTGGTCATAGATCCCCTGTATGAAATTTTCAAATGATCTAATTATGTATAATCTTTCACCATTAATTTCCTTTTGTCGTGTTTTGTTTGCTTCCTACTTTCTAAATCAAGGATAAAGGATCACACATGACCAGAACATATGAAGACTTCACTATAAAGGATCACACATGACCAGAACATATGAAGACTTCACTATGAGACAATTCTTTTCCACGAGTACATGCATCAAATGAAAGCGTCATATATACCTTCTGTGTATCATCTAAAACAGCCTTGAGGAAAGCCACATCATGCTCAAGCCTTACATTGTCAGAATGGACAATATTGGATAGGCTGTTAGCCTCTTCTTGGGCTAACTCCACACTAGCCAGCTTCTCTCTCAGTAATTCCATCTCCTTTAGTGTGTCAGACATTTTTTTCTCCATCTCCTGCCTGCTTTTGAAAGCAGATGCTAAGCTTTTCTCAGCAGCTTCTCTGCTTGCCAATGCGGCTGCCAATTGTCCCTCTAGGATCCCATTTTTTCTTATTAGGGAAGCCACTTTAGCTTCATAATAATGATAGATATTTGAAGGAGTGGACAATGATCCTGATTTACTGTTTTCAGCAAATGACACATCATCACTTTCTAGCATGGGGTTTCCAAATCCTTGATTTTGTTGATTTGAAATTCCTGATACCAACACGTGTTCCTCCATACTGATCTTCGCGCCACTTATCTGATTTCCGGGATCATTTTGATTTGTCCTGTGCTCTGCTGCCTGAGGTGTATAATAAATTAAATTAGTAGTTTCATTGTTTTTGTCAATGAAGAATGAGAAGGGGAGATAGGTGCATCCACTTCATGTATTGCTTTATGAGCACCATAAGCAGCTTATTGCCGTGATTTTTATGTAGTCCATATAAATAAACAATGCAAGAGCAATGAACATTGATGTTTATTACAAGTTAAATATCCTGAACGTTATATGTTTCTTACTTTTGAATATCACAATGATAAAATAATTATTATTTTCCCCGATGTAACGGCTCAAAAGGAAAAGGGACTCATTTTCCCCACTCCAAAGTATTCTGTATTGAAACATATCGTACCAATTGTTTTACCTGAGGAAAAGAAATTCCATCTTCAGAATTCTTGTCAATCCTAACATCTGCATTGTATTCTTCATCATGATCAAATTGCCTGCGAAGGGAGATGTTGGTAGGGAGAGGATTTGAATCTTGTACAAGCAGGGATTCTGAAAGAGATTTCCTGCCAGAACCATGATCAATTGCAGATGCTAGATTTTGTCGAGCGACAGAACCAATCGAACGTTGGGAAGAATCATTTTTAAGTTGAGAAGGCAATCCAGTGGATGATGAATGTTTTCCAAGTACTATAGATCCTGGACCTTTGGCAGGAATTGACCGTTTTGCCAAGGTCGATTCATTCCTTTCTGTTATCAACACTTCCACCTATTACATTCACGAAGAAAAAGGTTAGAACTTAGAAGTCCAATAAGAATTAACTCATACATTAAATGCACATATTCTTGTCAAACCTGATTTGATGGTTCTTTTTTGGATCCTCCAAATGCAACTAGAAAGTCCTTTTCCTTGTGCTGCACGAGTACCAGGCTAAAACCCTGGTAATACGACATATTTCATAAACATGCTTTTTATGCCTAAAGTGAGAATGGACATGTTGGACTACTAGAACCAAATATATCACATCTTGAAATAATTTTGTCAATAGTAAATAAGATAACATGAATTAATGTAATTTACTGCCTATGGGTTGAACAGAAAACATGAATTAATGTAATTTACTGCCTATGGGTTGAACAGAGTTTTATATCAAAATAATGAGGAAAATAAAATCCTAGTGACGGATGTCATCAATAAGATTAGATACCCTTATTGAAGACTCATATTTAAACACTAGGTCACATGGTTTTCAGTACTTAATTCAACCACATTGAAACAATGAGTTATAATCACAAATGGAAAACATTAAGAAAAACCACTGTTAAATCATTCCAGTCAATGAACTAACAGCAAATCAAATGTCAGCTGAAATCCCATGGGGGTTTTTCCCGTAAAAGAAAATTATTGTATTATGGATCATTACTAATGACCTGTCAATTTACAATATAATAATAAAGATACAAAAATTATACAGCACAGATTTGTAAACATGGTAGGAAAAATGAAAAGCTCACCTTATTCGTAGTGATAGAAGATGGAGGTGATGCAATTGCGACCGACCATTCCGATTTTAGAATATCATAGATCAGAGTCTCACCGTGTCCTAGAAAATATGAGGGGAAAATAGAAATTTAAAAAGAAATAGAATAAGACAAATTTATGCACCAAAGGTGAAACATGGAGAGAGGGAGTGACACTAGCAGTAAAGTAACACAGAATTGTATAGACCATCTACGTTGAGAATATTATATTCCCACAGGGAAAATGAAAAAAACTCAAATGCTTGTATGCTTAGTCATATACAATATATATTTTTTTCCTTCTTTCCATTATAGTTGGAAATAACTTCCCCTTTCATTTCCAATATTCTTCCTACATAAGTATTGGATCTCCAGTTCACAAGAAACACGAAATAAAGGATGTGGCTCAATTATAAATATTGCCTAAAGTTCAACTCAGAATACAAGGAATGCTCACAAAGGCTACACAATCAAAGCATTGTAGTAACAGAATGAATGATGATTGGAAAGAAAAGGTAGGAGGAAGAACAACTCAAATACAATAACTACCACTAACTGACTCAGTGAAATTCATGTATAATTTACATTTTGGGAGCTTAAGTGAAAAATGATAAGTTCAAAAGAAATAAATAAATAGCATTGTCCAACATTATGAACAAATGCTTTTTCCATTATCAAACTTACGTTTTTTCCTGCTTCCACCCCCTGAAATGTACCATTTAGTGCCACATAGAACACCACAGCAACCAGCTCTAGGTGACGGATGGAAACCACGGATCTTTATTCTTGACCATGCCATCTGAGGGAACAGATATTTTCATTAAACTATATGAATATTTAGTCTACACCTTGAGAAATCAGGAAGTTTCACTGAATGATATTGATATCGCCATATTAGAGAGCTCACACACCGTTTCAAAGTCAAGTGAATATAAGTCATTTAATGTCCTGGATTTTGATGCTCCCCCAAATACAAAAAGAATTTTCCCATCATAAAGAGCTGCCACGTGATTGACTCTCGGAGAAGGTGCTGTTCCCCTGCAAGTAAGATAATCTTTTAGGAGGTGGTACGAGGGGAATAAAAGAACCTTAGATTTTATAAGTAAACATTTATCAGTTGCTTATCAGTAGATTGTCACGTTAAAGTAAACTTTTCTTTTCAAACCTTTCTTTAACAGCAAAAATCACAAAAAAGCCTAGATGCACTTACGTGCAATGAAGTGGAAGCCATGTCAAGGACTTGAGATCAAACATATGTAGATCATTAAGTTTCCTCCTTTTTGCATCTTCTCCCCCAAACAATATTAAAGCAGAGCTAGCCCTGACAACAGTGTGACCACTGCGAGCAACCTGCCAAAAAAGATTAGTCAGTACTTCCTAGAGAAATTTAAATTGAAGAGAAGTTATGATATGATGGTAATACATCATACTATCTTTACAGATTTTATTTCTATAATCTTTATGTGCCATTGTTGAGGATCATGTCTTCCTGACAATCTAGCTTGTCAAATGTAATGTGAGAATTACATAACACACCCTCATCATGCATGAAATATCAATGTGAACAACAGGCAAAGCTGTTCCATCCAATAGGCAGTCATCAATCAGCATCTTTTCAGCAATTTCAATTGATAGAGAATTATTATCATGATACATGATATACTAATGTGATGAGCAATATATGTAAATTGTAATTCAGTAGCAGGTCAAACAATGACCAAGAGTAAATTTCTAGCAACTTATTTTCAAATGAAAATTCCTACCGGTCTTATTTTCAAATGAAAATTCCTACCGGTATGTCTCCCTTTGCTTCCATCAGTGACCAACACTCTGACTCTGTATCAAACGCCCATACTACAAAAGCCCAAAAGATAATCAGAACAATTTCACAAGCTGAACCAGGACAAAGCTGTTACAAGCATGAAGGACATGAGATTGAACCTGAAATTTTGTCACTTCCTGGGTCAGTTTTCCCTCCAATGAGGAGTGCCTTTTTCCCCCAAGAAACCTGGTCAAGTTATACCACAAGAAAACTAAGACAGCAAATAAATCATTCTCAAGTATAAATTCAGAACCCATAATTTAGGGAAGCGTTATAAAAAGGATGTGAAGCTAAGCTAGAAGATCATAAAGCAGTAGCTCTGAAAACCCTTCTTTTAACAATAGAATACTTTTCCTGGTGAATTTTCTCTGATTTTTAAGTAGAATAGTCTCTTCTTTTAATATATCCCTTGGTAAGCTTTTGATTAACTTTATTTTCAGAGTTGGAGGCTCCAAATTTCAAATATAATATAATACATTGCCATCATTCCTCCTTCTTTTCTGGTTAAGGCTGCCTTCTCCAAACCCTATGTTATATGCCTGGCATCAACTTTACGAAGCACATAAAAAGACACAAAACTCAAAACGTCATGAATCACCATAGATATATGATGACAAAGTAAAACTGAAAAATTATACTCCACATTACACGGCAAGTAAGAAACTTTACATGAGGGAAATATCAAAATTAGGTTTATCTATTCGCCTCAACACTTGTAGCATTTCCTTTCTCTCAAATCTCCCCACACTAACAATCGCATATTTTCCATCATATAAAACTCTATCAACACGACAATTTTATGTTTCAATTAAAAACTTAAAGATGGGAAAACTATTTTCAACTGCAAATGCTCATACACAAATTTTGGAAACTTTCACATTTTGTCCATTTTTACTTTCTCCCCACCAAAAACATAAAGAACTCTTACAAGGTTAACAGTTTTTCCCCACTTTTATTTGGGTGTTTTAGATAAATTGAGTTCCATGCCTATGATAAGAGCATTATCAAGATCACTTGGATAGAACACTAATAATCATGTAATCATGCAGAGCATATGTTGCTAAAAGCATAGATTAAAGTACCAAACTATGACCCTTGCATGCTGGAATCTTTAGTGGCAGACTACTTGGTGATAAGTAAAGCTTTGACGATGCTGTTGTCCATGAAAATCTGTCAAAATTTAGCACCTGACAATAAAATGAACAGTGTCTCAATCACAGTTTTCATGATGAACCAACAACCAAATAATTAACGCTAATATCAATGCTCATATTCAAAGCAACAATCTTCTATTCATAAAGCTTCCATTTCCGAAACAAGAAATGTTCCCTCACCTGCACATCGTCTAACAATCCACTCCCAGATTCACCACCAACCACTATCATCTTATTCTCAATGACAGCTGCTGCATGCTAATCACAGCGAATAACAGTTTTAGTCTTTAGCCATAACTGCTCATAACACTCCCACGAAAATGACAATAAAAATAATGAAGAAGAATCATAAAATTACATACATAGGACCTAGGGGTGGGCTTATCCCCTGCAATTGACAGCACCATCCAGTTCTCCGAGCTGGCCGATGTACAAGTACTTATCTCAGGCGCAGCAGACGAAAACTGGCAGTCAATTTCATCAGAATGACCACTTGTCCCTGCAGCTCCATCACCCTGAAAGAAATGCACAATTTAAAAGGCAAGTTTGGAAACATATTATCCCCAGAAAATAATCTTTTTTTCCCAAAATTTATTTCAAGAAGCTTTTGACTATCTTATTTAAATCGAAAATAAGCTAATCCAAACACAAGCATAGTGGTCACCTTCACTATTTCAAACTCAATCATACACAAAAAAATGAAACTGAAAAACTTACATTGGAGTTTCCATTTCTCTTGGGGTGCCTTATGGGACTTCTAGTTCCCTGGGGAGGGTCGGAAAGCTGCACCTTCAACCTGCTGAGACAACATACCAATGACAAAACGCTCAACATCAAAAAGAACTAGCAGTGCCCTTAGTTGAATATATTAAACAAAGGTCCAAACCATGAAAATAAAAGCCCAAAAAACACAATAAATTTTCACCTGCCAAGTTTCATGCGCCTACGAGAGAACCCAAACATCTTCTTCTTCTTCTTCAAACCTCAAAGCACAGATGAGGAATCACTTGAACACTGAGTCAACAAGAAAACAACATGAAAAACCAAACCCTAGAAAACCCCACAAATGGGTAGCCACATTATCCTCAAAAGTGAAAGACTTTCATCCCAGAAGAAAAAAAAAATGGTAACAAGTTCGTTCCTTTTTACTTGCCCAGAAAACAAGCACTATTCAGCTTGGCAAAATCATAGTTAACACTCAACTGGGTAGCTAAAAAACGCAAAAAAAAAAAAAAAAAACATTGTCATAGTGATAAGAAAGCTCACCACGTCCAATGAAAAAAGCAAAACCGGAAACAGCTGTTTGATTGCTGAGAAAGTTTTGTGGGGAATGAGAAAGGAACCTCCAAAGGGGTTTTAGAAAATGGTCCTGTCTGGAAGATGAGGGGAACCCCACAAAAATACAACACAAAACAAAACAGGGTTATGGAACATGAATGAGCTGGAAGCGGTAAAGTAAAAGCAGAAGAAAAAAAGGGAACAGAACATACAGAGGAGGCGCATTCTAGCAACGACAACACTTTGGAGCAGTTTGCTGTCTTCTTGTGGCTCTGGTTTGGTCATTGTTACTGTACTGTAGGATCTGGTCTTGGTACGGTGGTTGGTTCTAAGTTGCGCCGTGGTGGCGTAATAAAAGCTATAAATGACCGTTGGTATGAATGAAGTGAAGACTCATTTGTTTATTGGTTTACTGCTGATGCATCAGGCATGGCAGAAAGATAAGCAGGCAAGCAAAACAGTTTAACCTTTTTCTATATTATTAAACTCTCATCATTACATAATAATGTATTAATCTGTTGCTTAATGATACTAATAAATTAGTATTTCTCTTGTCATCATGAGATATGCCTTGCTAATTAATTATTTGTACTTACAAAATTCCGCACAATTGTAAATAAATGAGTACTTTAAATATGATGTTATGAGTTTGATTTATAACTATACATATGTATGGCGAAAAAAATTCTACTGAAAGAGTAATTTTCTTTTCTGTAAAGGTTTACTTTTTAATCTCTAAAATCATATGCGTGATTTACTTTAGTTCATTAAAATTAAGAAAATATCATTTTTATTCCTCAAATTTCATGAAGTGATTTAACTTGGTATTTTTAGTGATTCGAGTTAGTCTTCAAACACAGTAATATAAGAATTAATTTGAATCATATTTTAAAATTTTAGTAATTAAAATCATATTTTTTAATTTTAAGGACTAAAATGAATATAGATGCAATTTTAGGGACTAAGTGAATATTTATTTATTTTTCTTTTGGGTAGGATTGAAAGTGTCACTATTCACTTCTATGATTATTACTACATCCAAGGCAGGATTAGCCACGATGTCGCTTGAGCAATTAAAAAAGTAATTAATTATTTGTATGTAAAATATTAGAGTATAAAACAGACGTGCGAGGTGTGACTGACATTTCTTTATATATATATGTTAATAAAAAAACTGTGTTAAAATGTAGATATAAGTGTGTTTAACGCTGTTGGTATACATATTACGTATAAGTGTATGAAAACTTTAGTATGTAAAATATGACAATTTTATTTGTGTGAGTAGGAAGGAGCAGAAAGAAAGGAAGTAAAGGTGGTGTGTGTGGGGCCCAAAGCGCATTGAATGATTGGGGCAGTGTGGGGCCACGAATGCATGCATGCGAGGAGGAGTGGGGTCAGGTGTGTGTCCTCGGGACTTGGGTGAGGGAGTGAGTGTGAGAGGGGAAAGGGATCGAATCTGTGACATCCCACGTGTCTGTGTTGTGGCTGACGGGTGATGACCATGAGTTTAGGGGCAAGGACACACACTAGACTAGACCCTTTCTTTTCCACTTGTTATTTTGTTCTTATACCACACAAGAAGCCATCATTCTTGGTTGTGTGGGAGATTCTCAATTTTATGTGCTTGGTCTATGATTGAAGGTGTCATTTATAGGAAAAGGGAGGAAAAAAAAAATACCATGATTATTGATTAGAGGTGACTTTTGTTGCTATTCAAGAATGAAATGAGTATGATCAGGCTTTTTGACTCCATGTGAGACAAATTTGTTTCCACATTTTCTTTCAATAAAAGAAAAGTTCACAAAAAGAAGATGCAGGAGAAAAAAAAAAAGAAGAGAGTTAAGAACCTTAAAATAATTATATATTTATGTATAAATTAAGATAAACATTTTGAACAGTTAGATTTTGTAATTTTTAATTAACACATGATTGTAGATCATGCATGTATGTATGGTAGGAAAAAAAATTTGACCTATTGGCAAATAAGTTAAAATCTGCCGTACTATGCAGATTCCTTCTCATGGATTAGTGTGTGTGTCATTGGATTCTTCTCTGAGATATGCTCGATTCATGGAAGTTATGTCCCTTTTTTAACTGCAAAGAATTGGATTGTCCTCCTAGGCCATGTGCTATATCCTCTGTACTGTCATGTCCTAGGCTTGACTGTGAATTGGCTGGTGTATCAATTGTGGCAAGTTTACCGATACATGGACTTTAATAGTCATATGATGCATATCAGCATGCAAATGGCCTTGTTGCTATGTACTGAAAATGGGGTGATAGGGATTCAGCACGGAAAATGTTTGATGAAATGGCAGAGAAAAAGGTGTTGTTTTGGGTTTTCATGTAATCTTCGTATCTAAAAATTGGTAACTCAACTGAGGCTTAAACATTTTTCCCTGAAGTGAAATTCCTAGGAAAGATGTCATATCTCGGACCTTATGGTCTGTGTGTATGTGAAAGCGGGAAATAATGATTAGGCATATTATTTGTTTCAATAAATGCCATTGATAAACTTGGCTTCCTAAACTGCAATTATGTACCGGTTTTGACTGTGAAGCATAGGATCATATCAGCATGAGAATTTTTTTATGCAATGCTGATTAGAAACAACGTAACGTTCCTTGGATGAGAAAGAATGCTGTGTGTTCAAGGAGTGGTGATGTTGAGTCTGCTCACGAGCATGAAAAAACTCGCTCTTAATTAGGCTCTTGTAGCAAGCTAAAGGAAGCCCTTGAACTATTAAACAACATGCTTAAATCTTACATCAATGTACAATACATCTAATGATAAGAAGACTTTGGTTAGTATTATATATCATTCTGTTCAATATTGGTGACTGACTGAGTCACATGCGAATAACTTTGGAATTGTAGGTGATTATCATTTGGCTGCAGCTTTAATTGGCTGATTCAAAGTTTGGAAACACATACGAGTTATTTCATGGCTTCAGAAAGGGGCTATATGGCTGCATATTCTGCAATGATCTGTGGATGACGGACAAATATGAAGTTTACCACTTAACAGTGCTTCAACCCCGTGACACACAACACAACGAAGTTGTGCCTACATCAGTTAGTTCTCAGTCTCACACTGCGCATGCTTTTAGTAAAAAGTTGACATAAGCATGTATTTTATTTACCTTATTCAGGCTGAATATGAATGTAGGCCCTATCAGGAACTGACTGGGGACACGAGTGTATAACGGACGAGTTGAAATAGATTGGACCAAATCTCAATCCGGTTCAATTTTTAGATTGGGGCATTTTTTAAAATCCAAATCCAACCCAATATTGACCTGATGAACGACTGGGTCAAATTGGATCAACTCGATTTTTAAATAACCTATAGAGATTTTGACATTATACATAGTAAAATTATAAAATTTTATAAGTAAAAAATAAAATTCAAGAGATATATTAAGATATATATTTCAAAACAAATTATCTGATTGTAAAAATAATATCAAGTTATCCAAAATGTATTAATTTAAATATAAATTTTTATAATTTAGCACTAACTATTATAAAAAATATATAGCTATAAAAGAAAATTTAACTTCAAGTCGGGCCGAACCAACCCAAATATGACTTAAACTCGGCTTAAAAAGTGCAATAAGTCAAATTTAGGGATCCAAATCCAACCTAATAAATTTCAAACCAAGACGGGTTAGTGGAGCAGGCGGAGTCTTAAAGACGCTGGCGACTATTTGCGCATGTTTACTCCTCTCCGTTAGCACAAACAGGCCGTCTCAAACTGTGCATGTAGTGTGGCACTGTGGCGACCCAAAAGGCCAAAATTATAGCATTCTGAATTTCTGATGTTAAAGATTGATGCTGTCACAGATAAGGTAATGATGAATGCTAATTTATTAATAATATAATTCTGTTCATGTTGTGATTGCATAAATAAACATGCATTATGTATACTATCTTATTTTTCCTAACAAATAGGAAAATACTAGAGTCAGAATATTTGTTTGAACTTAGCAACTATGTTAAACCTTTGAATAAGTAAGTCATGTCAGTTTATATCGTCTAACTACTATGCTCGTATTTTTGTAAAAAATTCTAACAATTGTATAAATATGCATGATGCAAGTTTACTTATAACAATCATGAGTATCTGAATTAGTGTTCTAATGAAGGTCTAATAATTCAATGAAGAACATGCTAAGCACACAATTTGTGAAATATTGATGAGTATCGATCCTGTGAGGCCAGATATTTTTGTAATTTGCTTACTACAGAAACAGAAAAAGCGGGACATGACATAAGATAATAAAGGATCATGATTTAGAATGAGAAGATCATTTTAAAAAATTGCTAAGCAAGTTATATATGTTCTTTTCTCCCGGCAAAAGAATAACTCACAATTGAGCATCCAAACCTATGAGTTATGATACTTATGTAATGGACTATATTATGAACATACCCGTTCGAATATAAATACATGTCTATCTTGATTCTTGAGATGCACATCTTTAATACAAATACTTCTAGGTGAAAAGTAATTTGATATGGTTGTTCATTTGTTAAAAAGAAAAAAATTATGGTTATGACTTTTACTTGGGCAACTTCATTATCTATTGTTCTGTCACCTGTCTTTATCTGAGATTAATATATCCACTTGGATTAAATATTCTTTGATATCGTTTTCTTTCTTAATTCCGGAAAACAGATGTATAATGTTGGATGTGGTCCAACAGTCTCCATCATGTCCAACCGCTGAGTACATTAATGCAGCCAAATGTGTTTAATTTGAACTTAAGATGCTCTTTTAACTCCAAGATATGGTCTATTAGCATTTCCCTCTTTTGTCTTTTTCTCAAATTTGGGGTATACATGTCTAACTATTGATGATGTGACAGAGAGGAACCACGTTTCAGATATGTCCCGTTCACTAATACCCGTAATTTTATTCCATTCCGTGCATTTATCCCTCATCAACTGATTGAAAGAACAAGACATTTATTGGTTTGTGGTCTTATCAGGTGGATTATGATTTTTGTCTTATAATCTGCCACTTTATCTAGTGAGATTTAGTTTTGTTGGAATTGGAATGCTGAGAGCATTACTCTGTTAACAAGTTAACATGTAATGATGTGAATTTGAAGCCTCTGGTTGAATGCTTTTCATAAGTGTGCCTCAGTAGATTATCCTTTAAGCCCAAGCTAATGAAAATTTCTGTTTCTTCCTTTTAACTGGAATGGAAAAACAAAAGGGTTTGAACTGTTGAAGGATTTCTTCATGTTCACATTATTGGCATAAACAACTTCAGATAGCTAGTTATTTTAACATTCCTTTGTGCCTCACTTTTTTTTCTGTTATTTTAATCCAATTATTACTGTAAAGAACATAGCCCCCCCTTCTCGTTTTTCTAATGTTTCCGTCGGTCTCAGCCCTATTATGAAGTTTCTATGAAAATGCTGATAAACCACTATTTACTGGCATGATGCTCGGAACACCCCGTTAAATTAAACTCCATATATATGGGCTGCAATTTTCGTCCAATATTTATTATTCGTACCAAAATTACAACACTACAGTTGATAGACAAAAGGCTACTACACTTCGATCAGTCAAGTTAGCCTTATTATTATTACAAAACTTTAGGACCATGCATAAACTCTATACTAATATACATACACTTTATAATTATATCCGACCCCTATATATAATCTCACCATATATAATTAAAACGGTTTTATTATTGCAACAGTTTAATTATTGCCTGATGAGTTGGTCATGATTATGAAAGTTATATAGATTCTCAAATTAAACCCAAAGGGCTCCTGCTCTCCTAAGCATTGGGATCAAGGACCGGTTAAGGTGAAGGCTCATGATTTCATTGGCTCCACCTACAAGCTCACCACCAATGAAAACTGCTGGCACAGAAGGGTTGCACCCTAGCCTTGATAGAGCTTGCTCAATGTCCTTCCCTCTAGGTATCTCATCAAGCTCATGAACCGCTGGATTCACACCAAAGTCACACAAGAGGGTCCTGATGGTGTGACACATGCAGCATGAGCTCTTGCTGAAGACCACCACTGGCCTCTCAGATGCCATCCTTGTCACCCTATCCATTGTGTGCTAGTGCTACTATTAAAAGATGTAGCCTCAAATATATTAAGGTTGATCAAGGATATATAGAACAATGCCAAATGGGTTGAACGCAAATAATGAAGTAGGAATCGGGAAAGGTGGTTTAGGAAGGACTAATCAAAGAAAATGAAGAGAAGCAAAGCAAATGTGGGCGAGTGAGGAATTTGTGAAGGAGGAGCCGAGGAGGTACTTGGGGGTACTTGGGATTTTGGTATGAGGTGTGCTTGAGCAAGAGCCAAATGGGGTTTGCTTATATAGGGATATTGAGGGAGTTACGGTTGGTTTGATGGATATTGGTATTGCTAGGCTAAGCAATAAGCACGCTTAGCAAAAGAGAAAGAGAGTGTGGCTGAGGACAAAGGAGGAGAAAAGATGAGAATGTTCCATTAGATATTTGGGTCGGTTTCCAAAATTTCTTTGATCATTTGATTGAAAGTGATCGATCCAAGCTTTCTTTTCACTCTAGCGAATCAACATCTTTGCATGCATACGGAAACAAAGACGTGTCCTTGGTACGGTTTTTTAATTAAAAAAAATTGCATATCCCCTGATAATTGTTCCTTTTGTATAGTTTTGTTTAATCGAGTGCTATTTGATTCTTGGTACGAAAAATTAATGAATAATTATCCCGATTGCATATATGCAAACTTCAATTGGGATAATATGGAGGAATAAGAACTGCATGGAGCTAACAGATTGAATTAAGAATATTATTATTTTAACACTTAAATGTGAGTGTCTATTACCTTTGGATATAATAGTTAAATGGAGAAAGTTAAGGTCACTATCACATCCAATGATGATGGAGTAACTATTCAAATTGGACATCCATTTTTAAGTATTGGAATAATATTTTTGGTGAAATAATACCCAAATTAAAATAACTCGCTTAATTTGCCAATTATCCTTAAAGGAAAATGGAGTCTTTAATTTGTTATGGTAGTTGTCTTTGAGTCATTATAACTTTTTTTTATCTCCTATATTGGGACTTTCCACCTTATCTATCATGGAGGCATCTGCTGCGTTGGAAGAAAAGTTGAATTTATCCGATCGGGACCTCTTTTTTTTTGCTATTAAGATTCGCATCCAATTCTAGAAAGGGAAATATGAGCATAGTGAAGGGAGTACTAGAAGTTATACGAAAAAAAAAGGACAGTATTCTACCACCAAAAAGGGGGAGCACTAGTATTTTGCGTAGGTATTGAATTCATTTGCTAAAAGTAACTTCACATACGCTTTTAATTTTTGGAAAATACATGACAATTTGTGTTGTTGTTTGAATTTTATAATTGATTTTATATTCTGCCATTGTATGACTTTTTCATACACCTATTCTATTCAATTACATGTAGTCGCATTATTAAAAGCATTTGTTGCTTATCATAAGACCTCAAAAGTCATATAAATAATAAAATATAATCAGCCGATAGAATAAAATCTTTTATATGGGCAATGTATGCAAATCATTACTTGTGTTTAATAATAACATTTTGTGACAACTATTGTGCAACTTCTCTCTTTTTAATTCATTATTTCTGAAATTATATTGATCATAAAATATTTAAACCTAAGATTTTATGCACACTATCCTAACTCTGTCACTAAATCAATCAGAGTAGCTTACAATTTCTCTTTATTTGTGTTTCTAAGTATAAAATAATTTGTCTATATTATATATATATATATATATATATATATATATATATATATATATATATATATATATATATATATATATATCTGTAGCCGGACATTGATCTATATTCTATAGATATTTTGGATTGGATTAAAAGCCCAAAAACTTCCTATTGTTTCCATTAATATGGATTTTGTTCCACTTCTAAATGATTAAAACGACCTTCAAACGAACGAGTGGCGCCCTAATTAAGTGGGCGAATGAGGCCTTCAAGGAGTCTTAAAGACCAATTATCCGTTCCGACGATTAATAGGCATCTTTATTTACTTTATTGGCTGCTAAGTCGCTACAAAATCTACTAGCTTAAGCAGGCTCGCTCATGCATGCATGCTCCAATCTAACCTTAGGAACTCAAAATGGCCGAAACTTTTAATCTAATAGCTATTTGGTTGGTTCTCTTAATCGGTCGACTGGACCTATTTGGCTTGATCGCTGTGTGCAGTGAATATCAAACATCAAATCTTTCTCACTCATCACGCAATTTAATTATCAAGTTCTAATTTACATGATAAATTGTTAATTTAAACTACTGATAGAAAGCTAAAAGAAGACCATAGATGTTATTCGCTGGTTAGTCTTTTCTCTCATATTGCCATGACTTGAATTCGATTCCAAAATTTATTCATTTGTGACGATTTATATATACATATTTCTAAACACTCAATGAGTCAAAAAAACGTACACTGAAATTTGAATGGGGCCAGCATTTCCCTTTACTAAATTTTACCTTAAAAAGACTAAAAAAACCAAAACAATGGCAGAAAATTTTCTCTTTCTTCATGGAATTAAATACTTGTAGCGCTAGACCTAAGCTACCCCAGCTATTGATGAGATCATTCAAAAATTGAACTTCTGAATCAATGAACTGAAAGATAAACGTCTCTTGATTTTTCCATCACAAGTCATTGTCCCATATGCCATGATGAATTAATGTCCCTAAAAGACACAGAAATTATTAGATGCCTAAGGTGAGTTATCCACTACTCCATGCACGCACCTTTGTTTCTCTCGTCTCTTGGCCTTCAATTAATTATCAGAGGTTTAGCCACATATTTTGATTTAATTATGCATCAATATTGAGATATATCTTTTGATCGAGGAGGCCATATATGTATGAAGCAAAATACAAATTAAAGAATTATGATGATTGTTGCGGAATTATAGCTTTTTAATTACTTATTAAATTGAAAATATATATTCCGGGAAAGGAAGGTCAATTATGCATGTTTGGTTGTCTCTAGAAAAATCCAACAAAATAAAAGCTGGTTACCTTTCTTTTGCGACTCGTATTTGGTTGTCACTAATCGAATATCTTGGTGGTGCAATTGATGTCACCTCCAAAGCTAGTAGGGTTTCATATACTTTGTATGTTTTGTAAAGTTTCACATGGCGCCACGTCTTGCGATAGCAACAATTGAAGAAAGAAAAAAGTTAAGGAAAAAAGCTGCAAATGCTTACTCAAGATCATTGTAAGGTTCCTCCCTGCAAATTTAAGGCATATAGTCTCCACCATACCCGGCTTTACGATGAAGCAAAGGGCTACTTGTTCTCGTTAGATTAAAATGATATTATATATATATATATATATATATATATATATATATATATATATATATATGCATAAGCTTCACCTAATTAATACCTTAAGTATATTGGAAACTTCTAAAACTAATTAGTTACGAGAACTTTACCCCTGTTATCTTTATTTTTAATAGAAAACTTGATTTTGACACAAGTAAAAACTTTTTACAGGTCTTCGCCCTCTTTTGTAACGAAAAAAAAAAGATTACCAACCAATTTTTATCTGAGTGGAAGGTGTTCAAGTCTCTTGAACATGTGTTGTTGAATTAAATTTTGAGATTTATATATATAGAAAAACATTATTGAGAGGATCCCTGTCTATCTAATTAACTGTATCCCTGCAGATTAATCCCTTGCTATGAGGGAATATTCTTAAAAAAAAATAATAAAAAATATATGAATTTAATTTCTATGTACTGATAATAATGTAAAAAATTTATATGTTAATTCAATTATGAATTATCACATAATTAATTATAATAGTTAACTTTTCCATCGAATTTTTGAAAAGTCATAAAAAAATTGATTGGAGGATAGTGGTCAAAGCAGTCTAGCTCCACCATGTGCATGCACATACAGAATGACATATAAAGCCCTAGTGATATGGATCATGCATAAATGATACATTGGCTATATATTATGGATCAATCATGACAACACCATTATCAGAGGCTACAATTCCAATACACTGCAATCCCCAACCTGTATATGTTGATACTCTTGATGAAATCCTTGAAGCCTAAGAAAGCTTGGATGTTTGGGAAGGGTTGGACGTTGTCCTCACCTAATGACGAGGATGATTGAAGACAAAATTCATTAGTATAATTAGTATAAATAGGCTAATAGACTCATTTTGTATATCATAGAAGTGAACTGTTAAGTCATAGCCTTTTCTCTCTTTGGATAATTATCATGACCCAATCTACGAACGTGACCGGCACGTAAAAAATCCTCATTCTCACGTAAGCCTCATGACTTGTTAACCATTTCTATTTGCATGTGTTATTCACAAAAACCATTTAAAATAGAAAATTCTCTTTTCTACGTACATTTCACCTATTCCTTTTTAAATAGAAACCATGGACAATCATACCTAGTGTTCCATAAATTAACTCAACATCCATATGTCTTCATACAATATGTGCATTATAAGTTTACTCGATTTTCAAATAACTATGAAATTAATACAAATAAGTTATAAAATAAAATGCAAAGCATGCTAGGTGGCTGGGATCCTGTCTACATCTACACTGGAGCACTCTAAATCAAAATGACAGCAAGGGTCACCAATTGAAGTCTAGTGCTGCTGGGAGACAGAAGGTTGAGAAGAATTCGCAGTAGTTGCTTTATCTGTAAAAATAAGGGAAAAAGAGAGGGTGAGTTTTGTTACCAAAACTCAGTGAGTGAGTCCTTGCCTGAATCCCCTTCCATGGGACATTAAAGAATAATGCATAAAATCATAATATCATCAACAATACATAGAATTTTACATAGTCAAGTTTGCATATATATATATATATATATATATTCAAGACATCATTTTCAAACCAAAAACAATTTCTTCAATTTACTTATATCTCTAAAATCACATAAGCCCGTAATATAGTAGCTCCTAAAGAAACAGAAATCTCTGCTCTGTGAGTACTTAGTTTCTCGTGAACAAGAACCCCTAATCGAGATTTTAACGGTTTCTCGTGAACCGCGTTCCTCATGGACTGATCTATTATATATATATAAATTGCCCCCTCGTGGGCCTTGGTACCAAGGTTAACATTTGATTCCAGCTGTTAACTCGTTGGGTGTTTCTCTATAGCTACCACTGAACTAACTAAATAAATTCATATAAATTTGAGAATCTTTAAAACCTTTTAGTTAATTGCTCAAATCATTTTGCAAATTATCAAGCTTGTCCTAGGCTAGGAAAACTCTATATCATATGCAATAACCAGTTCCAGAAATTCAGTCAAACAATCATAAAGGTTGCTAGCAATCACATATTTCATCAATTCTATGTCAAATCAATATAACAAACATGGTGCCATTGGTTTTGTCAAAAACATGTTCATGCTTTAAAACCAAGAGTTCTAAAACATACAAGTCAACAGTAACCTCAAACATCTTTGCAAAAATCTCTAAAATCAATCAATAATTGATATCTTTGTGAGAATAATTCTAATGCACAACATCGAGATCACAGGTATGAACCCACTCACCTGGAGGGGTTGAAGTAACAGGATTGACACCAATAGAACACTTAGAAGTAGAAACAACCGTAATATCTGACATAGAGTCAATAAAACTTTGAATTAACTCTTAAATAGCTCAACTCTCTTTCTAACATAGAGAAATAACTCTTCTCCTTTGATAGACATAAGGATCACCCCAAGAACCCTAGAGAATCAAGGAAAAAAAAGCAAAACCAAGAGAAGAACATACCTTAAAGCCTTGGAGGATGAAAATTTCAAGTTAAACTTGAAAGAATTGAAAGAAAATGGAGTTTAAATGGAGATTTGACGAATAAATAGGGTTGAGAGGTGAAGAAACCGTAGTTTCATAGAGAAAATGGGGGTGAGGAGTGCGTGGAATGCTCTGGAACCCGAAATAAGAGTTTTTATATTTCCGTTGACCGCCTAGGCGGTCTTCTTTCTAGCTGTTGCACCGCCTTACTCTCTAATGACCCCTGGGCGGTCATATGACTGCCTAGGGGCAGTCTCTTAGGAGGTTAGGTACTAGTGTGTATTGGACTAGACTGTCTCCATACTCACTTATTTACATTTCTTAATTTTAAGTTAATGTTCATTAATTTTAAAACATAAATGTAAATAAGCAAATGCCCCTCATTTGGATTCAAATAAAATATTAGAAAAATCAAAATCCTAACAATTCAAAATTTGATTTTTGGGTGTTAGTTCAAATTTAGGAATTCTTACAATTTTATAAACTCATAGGCTAAAAACGAATTGTTTAAAAGTTTCATAAAATTCATTAAAAATCACCCTTCAACTTATTTTTCTCTAGGAAATAATTATCGAAACTTTTGATCCCATGAATATAATTTTATCATAGAACCCTGCAAGGACGTGTAGGGTCCAGACTTAGAAAAATTCAAGACCCGAACGACAGGTAAGAGTCACTAGCACCCTTTTTGGTTCGAAAAAAAAATTTCTAACCCTTTTCATTAAAATCTAGGGTATTACAATAATTCTCTCTATTCTCTCCATCCTCTCTATTCTCTACAATTCCCAAAATTATACATACATCAAATAGTGTTTTCATTGAACATCATACCTCAATTCCATAGTGTTTGTATGATCCCAAGACCTTCACGACCTTCTTCATGGCCAATTGTCTCATTGTTCGATGGAACAGGAGTAGAAGAATGGATTGTTGAAGTAAATGAAAAATTGAAGGATCCCTACCCTAAAGTAAAGGGAACAAATGTTCTCTTTGCTTCATTTTTTCTATGTGGATTTGTAAAAGATTGGTGGCATACTTAGCAGATCATCAAATGTGAACGTTATACATTAGAGGAGTTTTTGCATGCAATTCATCTCAGATTTAGGAGAACTGCATCTCAAATTCAACAAAGGGAAAAACAGGGCCAACCAACACAACTTGTGGATTCATTCTCAACAAATTCAACATTAGAAACTTAAATTCAACAAGAGCAATAACTAGATCCAACAATATTAGCAATCAAAAATAAAAAAACAACATATCAGTAATTCTAATCTCAATAAGAGGAACAACTAGATTAAGAAACAAGAAATAATCAAAGAATATATGAGTTCAACGAAATGGTAGAGCAACAAAAGAAATCAACAACATCAAATTCATGTTTTCGTACAACAGAACAAAGTTACTAGTAATAGCAGGAGCGATGAACTGTGATGGCGAAGTAATCCACAGTAGAGTCGAGGGCACCTCCATGAAAAGGAAGGGGGAAAGTCATCGAGCACCATCCCGGCGGTTAATGTAGAGGCTAAAAGAGATATGTGAATGATGGCACCGTCAGTAGAAGATGGTGGCGAAAACATCATCGGATCTAGTTCGCATGCCTCCTTTGGATCCAAGAATAATCATGACTAACAACGCGACACAAGCAGCGTTAGAGAGCAAAGTAGCCACCGCGACCATCTTTGGCAGCTACAAAGTGAGGGAGGAGGTGATATGAAGGTAGTTCTTTGGCGCGACGGTGGACGGCACTCTGTTTGTTGAAGGCATAGCAAGAACAACAATAGTGGTTCTGTGAAGGAGTGCAATGTTTAGATTGTGGCGACGGTGGTGGACTTCAAGGAAGAACTGACAATGGCAACACAACCACAATAGAAGATGGTGCACTGAGAACATCCATGGAGGGTGGTGACTGTCGGTGGTGGTGCTAGCATAGGGATGTTGGTGATCAATGGTAGTACCAGTAGAAAGAAAGAGGAGAGAGCCATATTTTGCCATTGATAAATAGTAGTGGTGAGTAGAGTAGAATGAAGGAAAGCATGAAGTGGAAGTTGACCCCTCTCTCAATGTGGGGTGAAAACCTAGTGGGCCAATTTAGCCCATAAAGACCCAAGAACTTATAGTGTCAATGGACTAGTTAGGTTTCAACTCCGAACAGCTAAAAAGAATCATTGTCAGGATGCATTATAAACGAAGCCCAAACTATTTTTGCTACTATTATGGAAGCTGACAAGGCTAGGAGAAATTGGTTTGTGAGGATAAAAAGCCAAATAAAGTCTTTGTTCAACTAATTAGCCAATGGGACCCGAGTGAAATCTTAATTTTTGGGTGCAATAGAATAGGAATAATTTCTTTTAGGATTAATTTTTTTATTTGTAATTAGGAGCTATCTTAATTAGGACTTAAAGTGTAATTTTTTTTCTTTCTAGTAACCATGAGGACAAGCTTGATTTGAAAGGGAGGTTAATGCTGGAAGATAGAATTAGAGCAAATAGAATAATAGTCTCATTTTGTATATCATGGAAGTGAACTGTTAAGTCATAGTCCCTTTTTTCTTTGGCTAATTCTTTCTATCCTCTCTATTTTCTACAATTTCCATAATTATACACGCATAAAAGGATGCTATTTGGGCTGTGTTAAAATTGGGATAACAAGTTGTGGTTTGGTTGCAGGGGCTTTGGTTATTTTTATGGGTTGATATGATGTTCTATGTTTCTTTGGTTTCCTTCTCTGTCTTCTTTTGGTGATATGTTCTGCGGGGGTGTTTCTTACTTTTTCTAATATGTCCATGTTTTTGGTTTTTGGATATATTTACTTCCCTTTTGAGGGTTAAGCTTCCTATAGTTATCGTAAAAGAAAAAAGGAAAAGACAATACCATTATATCATAATACAACTTACTCATAACTCTAATTAAGCTATAAGAAAATATGCACTAATCATGTCATCAATTCATGCATAAATATATATTTTGTTACCAAATTTAGATTTCACTAAAAATATACGTTTAGAATTTTTACTATTTAGGATGTGTTTGGTTTGGAAATAAACGCATCAAACTATGAAATTTTATATTACCCGTGAAGCTCATTTGAAAAAAAAAATCATCTAATTTTCAGATCTCAACCAAAAATAGCCTCAGGATAAATATTATGATTGCAGTATATCACGACAAAACCACTGTAGCCACAATTGTATGAGATCAACATTTCAATTTGTCTCAAGTCTCAACAAATGAATAAATTTTGTGCTCGCTTCGGTGCTACGCGCGCTACTATTTAATTTAGAGAGCTATTACTCTATAACATTTGTTTAAAGGTTGTTTACAGTTTAAAATGAAAAAGATTAAATTTTGAATACAATTATTTTTTATGAATATAAGTTTAGGTGAATTTGATGTCGATCCTCCCAATAAAATTATGACTCGTCTCTTAGGTTCAACGTGCACTTACATGTATATCTTGAGATCATCGACTACCAATGGAATTTTCACATCAATGGTGAAAATCAAATTTACATCATTCCTTCGGAGATATGAGTTCATTTCTTATCAATTATGTTAACCCTTATTTACTTGAATACAATAACTATAATGTCGGGGAGGTTTTATCACTGCTGAAAAATACACGAAAAAGGTTCATCTTATTATTAATAGTATCTAACAAGCACCGCCTACAGGCACTATTTTTTCATTGTTTTATTTATAACTAATGATCACCATAAGTGATTATATATATATATAAACAAAGAAGAGACAAGGTTCTTGTGAAAGAGGAGATCAAAATGGTGGGGCAAGTTGATGAAAGAATGGAAGCTTTATAAGCTGGAAAATAAAAAGATAAAGAGAAATGTGATGGGAGATCTTGGCATCACAAATTAGGGTATTATGGTTGTGCATTGGTGAAGTACAGAAAAATTGTACAAATTGCAACCATAAATATATGATATATATTCCTTCTCTGGAGAGAAAGGAAAAAAAATGAAAGGACAACCATACATAGGGTATAGCCTTTTGCCTTTAATGCTGTATTTGTATTGCTTTTCAAGATATGAGACACACAGAATCCTTTCATGCATAGTATCCAAAACCGCCCAAAAGCACAAAGGAAAAATTCTCTTAAAAAATTTGAAAAGTCGTTAGAGGAGGAACAAAATATTGCTGAATATATATATATATATGTAAATATATCTTATATTATCCCTTGAGCTTTTAGCATATCTACTAGTACTGATTTATTCCCTATTGCCTAATTGTGAAGAAACATATTCTGAGATTTTATTAAGATTGATTGCATACCTATGATTCCCACGAGCATTATTGTTTGGCCTTGTTTGTGGCAGGGCAACTTCATATAACTATTGAACCAAAACATCTTTTAATTATGGTGACTATCATCTATCATATATGTACAAAATAAATAGCTGCTAATGTACGTCATTTTAGAACAATAAGAATAAATTAAAAAGGACAAACACCAACTTTAAAGCAAAGCACAAAACGAAAAGCAAGAGGCTTAAAACTAAAATACAAACAACGACATAAAGCAAAGAGAAAAAGGGCCTCAAAACACAACAAAATCCACAAGGCTTAACCATGAACCCGAAACCCTACTTATAGACCTTGGCCAAGGCAACAATAACCCCATTCTCATACATTGTGAATAAGCCCAGGCCTGTACCCATTTTTCATGTTAATAATGTACTAATATAAACAAAATTATAATACATTATATACAAAGTATGGTTAGTTAGGTTTCTATATTACAGCTCAAGTTTGCTTTTTAGGGTTTAGGATTTATGCCACTAGCCCACTACAAAAAAATTAAAAACCACCATCTGGTTCGCCTCATTGAAGCAAGAGAGGTGAAAAAGAAAGGCGTGGGAGAGGGGAAAATAGAGAGGGAGGAGGGGAAAGATAGAAACCCCTAGTATATAGAGATTGGAGAGAAGGAAATGGGGAGAAGGGTAAAATGGGATGCCTTTAGATGAATGATATTTGAATATATCAAAAAATTACAAACATCTAGATACCCCTCTCACAAAAATATGAGACTCGCATCTCTCTTTTATTTGACACTTATTCTCACTCCTCATTTCCTTTTTTATTTTCTTTTGAGGTATTTGGTGTCCATTCTCTTTGGATGTTTAAATATCATTTCTTACTAATTTTGATACATTTTTAAGCATTATTTAAAACATGCATCTAACTAATCCATAAAATGTGAATCTTTGGATCGTTGTTAATTAACCTTTAGTTTTTATATTTTTTTAAACTTTATTCTATGGAAACCAATTTTTAGACTTCGTTATATTATTATTCATTCATTACCCACTTTTGAAACGTTCAATTGATGGTTCTTTACCTTAACTACATATTGTATCTCAATAACTTAGTGATTATCATTTGGGTACATATAATTTATTGGGTGTAAAGTGTCCTTACAAAAGCTTTCAACTTCTTCACGATTATGTGCCTAATTTCAACACAGAAGACCTAGATATAAAAGCTTGCCACGGTTTATTTTTCAACACTGTTATTTTAATACTCAAAATCTCAAATACTCTAGATACCCTTCTCACAAAAAGCATGAAACCCACATCTTTCTTTATTTTTCACTTTTTCTCTCTCATCATCTCCTCTTCTATTTCTCTCTAAGGTATTGGTTGTCCATCTCTTTGAGGTGTTAGAATATCTTTGTCCTTTATTTTTAATGTTATATTTTATCTTGTGCCAGTCTTCCGTATGAATTCGAATTATTTTCTGTTTAAGCCTACTAGAGAATATAGTTGGTAATTATTGCCAAGTGAGTTTCTTTTTGGCGAGTTTTCTGACGGTGTTTGGGTTGATGAAGTTCTCGGTTTAGCCTATCCCACCTCCTTCTTTGCTTCCTTCTAAAGGCCCCTATGCTAGCTCAGTTTGTGTTGGGTTTTCAGTGATAAGTGGATGTGTTTTCTTGTATTCGTTTTTGTGAGCTAGCTAGTTTATGTTGTTCTTAGTTTTTGGTATAATGATGCTTGCTTTATGTTTTTCTTTTAGTTGTGCTTTCATTTTTCACCGCTTAGATGTATTGTTGGTGAACGCTTGATGTTTCCATGCTTCTCTCTCTGAGAGTGAAGCATTTTAACCTATCAGAAAAAAAATATATATTGATATCACATTTGATGTATAGCTTGAAATTATAAATTACACAAAAGATTGTGCAAAGAGAAATAATTATGTTCACATCAACATCACTGATAGGCATTTTAATTAATCGGCAACAAAGCATTCCACACTTTAGAATATCTAAATATTTTAATATATTAATATTTTATATCTCATTGAGGGTTAGCTTAATTATAGGGAATCCAACAGTATTGACAAAATGATATTGCATTCTATGCCTATTAATGAAGATAATTTTTGTCCGAAGGGTAACTTATGATATATCTTAATTAACTTTCGAATAGAGTTAATATACATTTGACCCATTAACTTATATACATGGATCATTAGATATGTAAAATTTAATTAATTAATCCTTAACTTTATGATTGTAAAATACGTTAATTCTTAAAAGCATAAGTAATTCATAGCAATCCCTTAAAATATATATATATATTATTAAATCAAATTAATCCTTATAAAATTAATAATTGACTCATATTAGTCTCTACTATAAAACTCAAATATAGTTTATTATAACTCATCCATCAAAGACCACTGTAATTTACGTTTACAAAATCAAAGATTATTTAATTATATTTAATTTGAAAAAATGTAAATTATTTAGGTATCTTATTTAAGGGTCAAACTGAGCATTAACTTCTCAAAATGGGATAACAGTTTTTCCCCAAACTCTTATCTATAAAAATTAAAGAAAAAGTAACACTTTTGTGTATACATATCCGAAATAGCACAATTTTTCGAGTTACACAGCTCGTTTTGAACGCAGATTCCTAGCTAGATCACGGTACAGTAGAATAACCTAAATAATGCATATTGTTTGTTATATTCTGATTTCTGAATGTGGACTTGTTGATAAGATAGGATTTGATGGTAAACCTCCGACCAATTGAAATGGATAGTGTGATCTCTAAAATAGGATGAGAATATATAAAAGCTTAATAAAAGCCATCATCTAGTGGTCATCTAGAGGGATTCCTCTTAAATACGAACGCGGTTTGGATACGAAGAATAACAGTAACCATCAGCTTCCAGCGTACATTTATCTCATTCCACTTTTCTTTTACAGACATCATGCATTTTGTCTATCCTGATTTATCCTGTTAAAAGATATTTATATACTTAAGGGTTGTTAGAATAAGCTATTGGAATTGGTTCACTGGTGAGGAGTTTGATTATACATGAGGTATTAGATTCACGACTAATATAATTTTACCGAAAAACATAAACGGTTGTTAGAATGTGTTGCGAGTTAATTAATAAGGATGAAGAGCAATCATAAACTAGTTACATTTTATACAATTATCTAATCACATTTTGTCTTATCAATAAAACTAATCGTTTGACCCGTGCGATACACCGAATGATAATAAAAAATGATTTATTAACTATTATTGAAAATAAATAATGATTCACTTCAATACATCTTATAGAAAATTGAATACATAAACTTATTTTGAAAATAAGTTAACAATTAAATAATTAAATATATGAATAAAATATAAATGAGCATGAATTTAAAATAAATCATTCTATTTTATATCTTATTTTGAATATCATATTTATAAGGTTGAGAAAATATCGATAGATGACTTTTAACTAATAATAATAAAGACTTATTTTACGAAAATTTTACACGCTTCGATAGTTGAAATTAATGAATAACAAAATAAAATAAGTAAATATATTTATGGGTATCCATGAGAGAGTGGGCATGCCTTTCATACCCCCTCCTTGTTTAGAATTTTTTCCCTGTTGCCATCTTCATCTCCGTTATGGGTTCTTATTTCCTATTTTTCAAGATGATTTGAATTCGTATAGGATATTTGAGGATTTATTAAAATAATTCCAAACAAATTTGAAAGGTATTTTGATATTCAAAACATAAATGTTGTATAATAATCATTCTTTTTCAGAATATCTGTCTATTTTGTATTTTAATAAAGCATTAATTTTTCTTTGAATATTATCCCTAATTAATTTCATATTTTCAAAGCATTTCATTTAATCTTAGGTTGTGTTTGTTTGTTGTCCTAGGATAAAAAATACAAAGACAATAAACACAGAAAGATGTTTGGTTATGGCGACAGAGTATGGAAATAGAAAAAAATGTTATTTTCCAGACAAAAATTTTCTATATTTCTGTCTCTCCAAAAAGTAGGGATAGTGGGGGGAGGATACAAAGACAGAAATTTAATTTTTTTTCAATAATACTTCTTAGGTAGTAATATTTTTTTATGTATCTGTCTCCATTATTTCTATTTTCGCTATCCACGAACAGTTACCAAATGCTATACCTTAGTGTGCTATATTAATTAATATGCAGGTATATATTTGTATATTTACTATATTTTACTCAATTATCCATGTCATTTATTATCTTTTTTAATATTTGTGTTTATTTAAAATTGACAAATATTTTGAAAGGAATGGAATAATAAATACTACTAATGTAACATAATTCAAATGAAAATATATACACTATACAAATTCAATAGAGACAATTAAAAAATGAATTTGTGCTAAGATTTTCTCTTACACACACACGCATATATATATAAGCAAATAATTTATATAAATATGGAATTGCTAGATCTCCATGGACTAGAGACTTCATTCATTGTCCTTATCTCAATTAACAAATGTTGACTCCACCCTTGTCCTTGTAAAGACTAAATATGTTTCCATTCTTGTCATTTTTTTTCAGGTAATCCCCATGGATATCTACTTCGATGATTCTTTTAATCATCCTAGTCATTTACATATTTTTAGTAAATTAAAAGATTTAATTTACAAAAAATAAAAGTATACTTTCTAATTAATAAAAAATAATGAATCAATTTAATTTATGTGATTTTACACCTCATTTTCTTTTATATCATTTTATTAGTAAATATTCTCCAAATAAATATTTTTGAGGTTCTCCATAACCATATACAAAATAAAAATCTCATTTCTCAGTAGTTATTGAGTTTATTATTATCATAAATTATCCTCTGAATTTCATTAATTAAAGATAAGTATCCTTTAAAATCACTATATAATTGCTCTCTGTCATATTCTAACTCTTTAGCTAAGAAATGACTTTGAAATTAATTGAGTGGAGAATCATTTGGGTATGTCACGGACTTAAACTCTTTCAAAGATCTTTCATTTGAATTAAATAACTTTTAAATTTCAATTAAAAATGAATTTTTTAGCTATAAACTTAGGATAGAAAGATATACAAAAAATAAGAGTTTTTAAATGATAATATGAAACTCTCAACTTATTCTAAAAAATGCAATATTTATCCCTAAAATTTGAAAATATAACATTAAAATCATTAATAAAAAATTTAAATTATAATTTAAAGCTTACATTAATTCCTTAATATATTTCTCCGGTAATATAAGATTTCATTTTCTTAAAGTTCTCAAACAGGCTCTTATACAAATTGTGGTATGCTCATTGTGTTTGTTACTAATAATATAATAAAGAGTTTCCTTAACTGATTTTCAGCCGTTAACTCAATAATTTTCTTTATACCTTCAATAAATTTATTGTTTTGAAAATGTATGACAAATTTTTGATAGATTATATTCATATATTAAGCTTCCAAAATGAAAATAAAAATAGTTTTCAAGAGCCTTAGCACACAAATTTATCATTTTTTTAAGGTAATTTGAAAAAACTTAAAACCATGTTAACTTGATAAATAGGGCTAAATTTTATATTAAATAACACAGTTATAATTCATAAACTATTTGGTCTTTGTCATTTTGTTTTTATCTTTGTAAATATTTTAAAAATTCTCTTTTGATTTTTATAAATGTCATTATGTAAGAATGATAATAATCATAAGACTATAAATATAATACTAAAAAAAGGCTAAAATAAAAATAATCAATAAAGATAGTAAAAAAGCTATAAGATACAGTTGATAAATAATCATAATAAATACTCTTATTATATAATAAGTCATTTACGTTATTTTGGTATATCAAAGCTGAATTTCTACCAACATGTACAAAAATTATATAGTAACTAATCAATATTATATATTAATTCATTAATTAATATAGGAGGATATAAGTAAAGTAACATGGCTTATCTAATTTAAATGTTTTTCAAACACTTATATTTTAAAAAATAAACTATATAATTTAAAATTACTTTTGATTATTTGTGTATTTTATTTATCACTAACTATTTTAAATAACTCTAATATATAAAGTTATCAAAATAATGTACAACATTTTTGCCATGTAGATTTCAGTATAAAATATTTAGATATTAACAATAATTATCATGAATATTGAAATTATATAAATTAACTATAATAAACTAATGATATATAATAATCATGATTATTTTTTTAAAAAAATTAATTATTAAAGTTATGAAATTTGTTTGCTCTAAAGTATTCTAAAAGCTACATCTAGAAAACCTAAAAGAGCGTTGAATATCAGTATTATAGATTTAATTAACTGTCTAAGAGTTTTAAATATATTTAATTTTTATAGTAAAACCCTACTATTAAATATTGATGATTATTAATGACATTCTAATAATATGTCATAATTATAGTTTTATTTACTAAAAATTATAGTTAATGATTAACTTCTTAAAAACTGTGGGTACTAAATCATTCTCATTACGACACTTGGAAATCTTTTCTTCATAGGAGTTTGAAATATTAATATTATAAATAGATAGATTATAGATATGATTGATGCACTGTTTCAAAAGTTATGAATATGGAAAGATAATTGATTGGATATCTGTATAAAAAAAATTATACCGTAAATATATCAAAATTAAATTAAATCTTCATGAATTTCAATAATATAAATATGAGCAACAACATATAGAAGTAATGTGTGTTTTGAGAGCAGTATTGAAGTAGATGATGTATATGGGGTTAAGAAGGACACCCTTGAAATTTAATTTTTTTGGTAAGGTATCCTTGAAATTTACTGAAGTCAGAAGGCATTTTTTTTTTGGGTATTTTGACTTAATAACAACTTTAAAATAGGTCAGATATAACTGCTTTGAAAAGTTTTTTTTTGATCGAAATCAGAGTATTCACCATCAGTAGCAGTGATTAATTCATTCATTATGGAAGCTCTCTTAAAGAGACAAATGACTAACCAGGAAATGTACGAAAAAATATTCTTATACCTTTTAAAAGCTGCATTAGTAGATGCACGAAAAATTTGAAAAAAAAAATACGAAAAATTATATTGGGTTTAAGCTATGGGCTTCTAGAACTATGAAAAATCCCAAGATATTTTGCTCTTAGGAGGCCAACGAAATGAAAGAAGGTATAGAGATCCAAGAAGCAAGAAACCGTGACCGAAAAGAAAGAAACGGGGCGCGCGATTTTTTTTTTTTTAAAAAAAGAGGTCTATGTGATATTGTATTATTATTATTAGGCTTTTTTACAGGAATAAATTAAAAAGAAAGATTATATACAGATGTGTCATATTTTAAACTTTATGTACGCATCTACACCTTTTTTTATATTAGAGAAATCGATTAACTATCAGCCGATTTTAAAATATTGAAACGTAAAGGAAGTGGTCTATACTTGACCGATTCCTGTTGTTATTTTTCCCAAAGAAATCGATTGACACTTGGGTGATTTCTGGGAATTAGAAATTGGTTAATAGCTAACCGATTCCCTTGCAAGCCAAATGCCAGTTTTGTCGATTTTAAATAAAAAAAATCTGCCATATAAAACTAGCACCTAGCTAGAACAGTAGCCCCACAATACAGTAGGATTCAAAGACAAACTTTAGAGTCCCCAAATCAATGCCCTTTAATTTATTGTCAATGTTAGTTTTTGACCTGCATATATATGTGTGTGTGTGTGTGTGGCTATGTATAATCAAAGTGAGATGAACCAAAAAAATAAATTTAACTATATTTATATAGCTAATTATGATTATACTCTGAAGTTATAGATTTTTCTAATGCTACGAGCAATCAACTTGAGATTACCAAAAAAAATATTTATATAAATAATTATGACTACTTTGAAGTTACAAATTATTTTCTAATAACATATCTTATAATTTTAATCAATTAAATAATTTCAAAATAAAAATATTTTGTCTAATCTAAAGATAAATTTTGTTTCTTTTTTTTAGAAAAAGCTAAATAATTATTAACATTCAAATAAGAGAAAAAGTCATAATATCTAGAATATTAATTTTATTATTTAAATTTAAACTAATAAAATTCAAACATATAAATTTTATCGTATAAAGTATCACATAAAATTAAATTTTGAATCATTTATTCTGTTAAACTTGGCTATTAAACCATTCAAAAGGTCAAAATATTTTTTATTCTACTTAAAAAAAATATAATTTTAAAATATAAATTTTGTGCAAATTAATTTTGAAAAACAACAGCCCAGTATGAGCTAACAAATTAGCATAATTACCTAAATTATTATGCAATTTAACTCAAAGATGAAAATTCACTTTAATTTGTTATAATTACATAAGATTATAATTACATAAGATTATTGTTTATTACATAAGATTATTGTTTAATTGTGTTGCAAAAAATAATATCAAATTTTCATCTTTGAATTAAATTGCATAATAATTTAAGTAATTATGCTAATGTGTTAGCTCATATTGGGCTATTGTTTTTTCAAAATTAATTTGCACAAAATTTATATTTTAAAATTATATTTTTTTTAAAGTAGAATAAAAAATATTTTGATCTTTTGAATTGTTTAATAGCCAAGTTTAACAGAATAAATGATTCAAAATTTTAATTTTATGTGATACTTTATACAATAAAATTTATATGTTTGAATTTTATTAGTTTAAATTTAAATAATAAAATTAATATTCTAGATATTATGACTTTTTCTCTTATTTGAATGTTAATAATTATTTAGCTTTTTCTAAAAAAAAAAGAAACAAAATTTATCTTTAGATTAGACAAAATATTTTTATTTTGAAATTATTTAATTGATTAAAATTATAAGATATGTTATTAGAAAATAATTTGTAACTTCAAAGTAGTCATAATTATTTATATAAATATTTTTTTCTGGTAATCTCAAGTTGATTGCTCGTAGCATTAGAAAAATTTGTAACTTCAGAGTATTATCATAATTAGCTATATAAATATAGTTAAATTTTTTTTTTTGGTTCATCTCGCTTTGATTATACATAGCCCCACACACACACACACACATATAGAGGTTTGGTTAAGGAAATGCACCTCGAAACATGCATGCAGATGCAGGTCCAAAACTAAAATTGACAATAAATTAAAGGGCATTGATTTGGGGACTCTAAAGTTTGTCTTTGAATCTTACGGTATTGTGGGGCTATTGTTCTAGCTTGGTGCTAGTTTTATATGGCAGATTTTTTTTGTTTAAAATCGAAAAAACTGGCGCTTGGCTTGCAAGAGAATCGGTTAGCTATTAATCAATTTCTAATTTTCAGAAATCACCCGAGTGTCAACCGATTTCTTTGAGAAAAATAACAACAGAAATTGGTCAAGTATAGACCGCTTCCTTTACGTTTCAATATTTTAAAATCAACTGATAGTTAGCCGATTTCTCTAATATAAAAAAAGGTATAGATGCGTACATCAAGTTCAAAATGTGACACACCTATATATAATCTTTCTTTTCAATTTATTTCTGTAAAAAAGCCTTATTATTATTATTATTATTATTATTATTATTTGATAGACTGTGATATTGTATTATTAATGATGCACCTACGTAGCTAAATATTCACTTCACAACGAAGAGACATAGTATGTAAATTTCTTTTGTGCAAAATAATTTGATTTGATATTTTAACATTAAAACACCTTTGAAATTATATAATTTTATGCTGATTAGAATTATTCTTATTTTATTTGTTTCATATAAATTCATACTTCACATAAAAAATGTTTTGGCATAAAATAACACTTTTTTGATCAAATTTAAATTATTTTACAAGTTTTCATATTTTCAATTGGTTCTTAAATAAATCTCTATACTTATAAAAATTTTAAATAGTTTTATTATAATTAAGCCCCTAAAACCTACAATAACTAAAGTAACCTCCAGAATATTGTAACAGCACTAACATATTGAAATCAGCCGCTAACTAGTGAATACCGATTCAAAAATCTTTACGAATATAGCCCGCTAAGAAAATTTAAATGAAAAACAATTATCTAAGGATTAATAAAACTATGAAGACTTAATAAGTGAATGAAACATTTAAGTGTAAAACAAAGAGAAAAAAATCAAACAGTATTGATAGTAATAAAATTGGATCAAAAAATAAAATTGATGGACTAGTGTTAAAGTTTTGCATACCGTCAATGGATCAAAATAAAACTTTTTAATATACATAATACATTTTATTTGTGGGACAAAAATGAGATATAATTAATATATAAGTCTCTATAGTTTCAATAAAATTTTAATTAGATCTCTATAATCTAAAAATTTATAATAAGATCCCTAGCTATAGTAACTACCAAGAAAAACAAAAAAAAAAAAACAAAAGAAAGATCCTTAGTTATAGTGAACACAGGGGAGTGGTTATTATCATTTCCTTTTATCTATTGTAACTCCTCCATCTAATGTATTTAGTTTAACATTCTCAAAATGTCCTTAATTAAATACTGTATTGAATTATTTTCTATTACTACTCTTATATTTCAAATTATATTTAGTAATTACACTAATTAATATTCAATATATAATTTGACTAACTTTATTTTTCAATTTTAAATAAAATGAATCTATTTTAGTGTTTGAACATTTTAGCATTAAGATAAAAAATCAATGTTCCTTTCCCCTTTAACACACACAAGTTGAGAATTAACTTTGTGGTTTTTTATGTTTAAAATTAAGCAATGAAATGACAAAAGTTTTCAGTAAATTAAATTTCAACAAAAAGAGAAAATATTTAAATTTATTAATTGTTGAAGAAATACATTGAACATATTTATATCTAAAATAAGAAAAAGTAAAACAAATTAGATAATTTCTAAGTAAAATAAAAAAATTAAATTTGGAGAAAGCATATTGATATTTTTATTTAATAAAAGTAATAACATATAATTGATTCCTGTATTATACCGAACTATAAATTTACGTATTGATTAACAAATTTTATACATAAAACTATATTTTGAGTTATAATTTATATCTTATATATTAGCATGGCCTATAGCTAGTTGAGTTTAATGATTATAAGAGTTTTAAGGAAAAAAATCTAATGAAAAAAATATGTGACATGTACAGTTATTTAAAATTCTAATGAAAAATAATATAAAATAAATGCATGCTATAGGCTTAAAAGCTATTAATTAGGGTGATATGTCAATGTGATTGCTAAATATAATTTAATATGGAAAAAACTTCCTTATTTTATCTTGAGATTGACATATTAATTAGTGTAATTACTAAATATAATTTAAAATAAAATTAAAAGTAACAATATGAATTAATTTAACACAATATTTAACCACGGGTAGTTTAGGAATGTTAAATTTAAATGTATTAAAAAATGGAGTGACAATAGTCTATCCTTAAAATGGTTGTAATAAGGTTTTTGGACCTATGCATCATTCCAAAAAAGTGATATTAAACACAATATTTCTTGTTTTCTTCTCATGTGAGTGCTAAATAATTTCATATATTGATACTTTTGTGACTCATATAGAACTAACAATATATGAAATTAATGAATATTTAATCTAATTTCATATTTTTATAATGAATCTTAGGTTTAAAGACTAAAGTTAATTATAAAAAATTCACTACAGATATTTTATTATAAATTTTTAAACTATATAAATTTAATTAAAAATTTAACGAAACTATATATAAGGACTAGCTAGAAGATTAATTAACCCTGAAAATAAATATAAAAAAAGGTGTCAAGAAATAACCAAATAAAAATTTCTTTTTCGTCTTGTTTTTCTGAAAAATAAAACTTGTTAGAAACACAATACATGTGCATGATATACATGGAATTAGAAGTTAACAATTTTTCCTAATTATTTTGTAACAAATTAGACGAACATATTACAGAAAAATGATACTCTTACGCTAAAATTAACTTGCAGTTTTCTGGTTCAAATGTTATAGGTTTTGTCGCAACTAGGATCGCGACGGGGACGGCGAATTTTGAAAAGAGAATTTTCATTTTTTTGAAAATTAATGGAGTCGCCACCAAGTTTATTAAAATTGGGAAAACGTTGGAAAAACCCATTTATTTCGAAAGATGATCTTTGAAACCAGATTATGAGTTCGGGAGTCGGTTATGCATAGGAAATGGTATGAATTTAATCTTACGCACCCCTAATATACCCGTCTTTAGACGGTACCTTAGTGAATTGTGCAAATTAGTTAACAGCCTTCAAAATCCCTATTTAAATAAAGAAAAAACTATGCAAAATATTTACAATCAAATAAACAATTTATGAAAATTTAATTTTGGCTTGACAGGGATCACCTGCTCCTACGTATCCCCTAGTGCAATAGGGAACTCAAAGCCACATAGTTCTGTATAAAATGATTGTGGGTTGATAAATTTTATTTATGAAAAAAGATTCATAACAAGAAAATCTGTTATTGCTCAGAATCCAAGCCAGCACTAGGTCACTCAATGAATTCCCATGATTTAAATAACAATGAAGATAACATCTGCTACTCAATCATTGTTATTGATCAGTACACGGATTAAAAAGACTTTTGTGAAAAGGTAATTTCTTTAGAAAAACAGAATCCGTTCTCGCAAGGTATTAAAGTTAGCATTTAGCTACTCAATAAACCCTTATGATTCAATAACGATAAAGTTAACATTTGTTACTCAATTATCATCATTGATCATTGTGCAAATTAGAACAAGTCTTGTCAGATCAATAAAAATCCATTTGTGCACAGAATACAAGTTAGCTAAGATTTCTTTAATGAATCCTTATGATTCAAAAATAGTGAAGATAACATTTGCTATTCAATCACTATTATCGAACATTGCACAAATATAAAAAGATTTTTGAAAAGAAAATTGATCATTGAAAAGACATATTTTTGTTTTATTTCTCGATTTTAGACAAAATAAAAAAAAAGAACTGACAAGATTAATTCATAAACATAAGTATACAAATAATTTTGAGCAAAATATATACATAACTAAAAGTAAAATTAAATCAATTAATACCAAACGAAAATAAAATTAAATTATAAACATAAACAACTAACTAAATAAAACAGATGAAATAATTAAACTAAAACAATAATTCACAACCACACAGTTAATTTAACCAAAACACATAAACATATAAAACAAATAAACAAAGCACAAATGTTTCAATCAAAAACACATAAAATAATAAAATTAAAAAGTATAATTAATTCATAAACACCATTACTTATTTAATTTAAATAAAAACCCACAAATGTAACTAATCAAACCAAAAAAAAAAAATTTATAAACATGAACACATACATAATTTGAGCAAGACACATAAATGCAAAATAACTAACACCAAACATTAATTCATAAACATAAACACATAATACAAAAAAAAACATATAAAATAATCAAAACTAAAAAAAAACATAAATATACCAAACATGTGAGATAATCAAACTTGAACTACAAAGGTATTACAATTACACAATTAATTTAATCAAGACATATGAACACAAAGGATTTAAACTACAAGAAAAGAAAAGTAAAATAAACATAACTAAGCAATTAATTTAACCAAAACATATAGATTAATAAAAATAAAAAAAATTTCATACACATAAACATAATCTTACAACTTAACAAAACATATAAAATAATTAAACTAAAAAAAGGGGCTCTAATTACTATTTTTCTTGTATTTTTAGGGTTTTAAACATAAAATTCACTAAAATATTAAACAAATGCTTACATCAATTCCTAAAACAAATTATTCCACTAAAAAAAACACCAACTCTCTTTTTTTTATTTTAAACTCAAACTAAACTAATTCCTAAATAGACAAATTTAAAAGCCAAAAAAAAAATTAAACAAGCAAAATAAACTCGAGTTTAGACACATGATTCGAAAATTTATTCTAACGATAATACTAATCCAAACTAAAATAAAACTTAAAACTCCCTTTTTATTTTATTAAATTAAATCTACCCCTAAATTAAATCTAACCATTCCCTACACACACTCACACACTCACATACTCACACACACACACACGTGCACACACTCACTGTCACACACGTTTGAAAATCCACTCACACTAACACAAACAATTTTTGATCTTTGAAATAAAATAAAAAAAAACAAGCTGTGAGGAGACATCCCATGCTTTGCTGGTGTCCATTTCGTTCTTTCTTTTGAAAACAACACAGAGGGGAGAGAATGAAGCAAGAGAGAGAAAGTGAGAGACAAGGAGAGAGGGAAGAGCTGCCGGCCAAGGAAGGAAGAAGGGGAGCTATCGCTGCGGCTCGCACCGAGCCCCGCGACGGTCCTCGCAATGGCGCGACGGTTCGGGGAAGTGGGTGCAGCGAGGCTGACGGAAAAGGGGATCGCGGTTGGACCTTGGAGGAAGCAGCGTGACAGCTTCTCAAACGGATGGGATCTTGTGGCGGGACTGCTAGAGGAAGGAGACGAGGAAGAGGTTGTGGTTGACGGCTAAGACAGGGTTCACGGAGAATGCCGAGAATGGTGGAGGAGCGGCCATGGATGGTGATGATGATGGTGTTTCATAGAGGTTGAGGGGCTGGGAGGTGCGGTGATTCATGGAGGTGGAGATGCAGAGGTTGAGGGTGGTGATGGAGGAGGAAGAACAAACAGAGGCCGCGGCTATGGCGGTGGAAGCCGCGGCCTTCCTCCCTTCTCTTCTTCTTTTTTTAATTTTTTTTTATATTTGTATTGATATTAAAAAAAAAATACCTCTTATCCTTGCTTCTGATGAATCCTTGATATTGCTGGAAATTTTTATTGATGATTATGGGAATTGATGATGGTTTGAATTTTGGTTGTTTTGCTTCTTTGTGCTGAAAGATTGTTCTCTCCTGAGTTGGAAATTTTTTTCTGATGATCTTCTCCCTTGGTCTATGTATATTAGCCTTCTTTATGTCCCCCTCTATATCAATTCTCCGTCCCCCTAGTGATGCTTCAAAGAGTGGTAGGAACCGGCTGGAATGTCATCATTTGTCATTATTAAGCAATCAGAAGTGGAGAGCCTCATCATGATGTCTTCCATTTCCGTTTGATTTCCATCATCCCTAGCTTCACGTGTGTATCGAGGAAGGGAAGAGGATCCCGTGACCTCTCTGTCTTTTCTTTTTATTTTTTAAATTTTATTTTTTATATTTTATTTTAATTAAAAACAAGAATAATAATAACGAGAATGGGCTGAAATTTTTTTTTTTAAAATGAAAACAGGTTAAAATGATTGGGCCTCTTTTTTATGCACCTGAAGCAAAAAAAATGAAACAATAATAAATGGAAATTTAACAGGTTTAAAAACATAACTCGAAAAATATGCTAAAAGATTCTTTTGTTTTTGTTTATGAGCCGGACAAAATCGGGTGTTCACAAGTTTGATATAACGTGTGGGAGAAATGGATAATCCATGCTAGAAATAGAAGCAATAAACCCAAAACGTAACACAATTGTAGTACAATATTCATCCCATTGCTCACATATATGGAGGAGCGAGTAACTAATTTTTTTTGGTTTCTAGTATTATTTCTTCGTTCGACAGGGGAGACAATAATTTTTAAAGATATGATCAGACAACTAAATGGCAATCCCTTTCAATGATATTCTTTTTGTACATATAAATTTTACTATTAAGCCAGCTGAGATCTCATACTCAAGAAATTCGAACCCTGATCCCATCCAAACCAACACCATATTCGGTGGAGTAAGTCGGTCTATAAGTATATATTACTGTAAATTTTCACTGAACTTTGTGGCTAACAGTGATTTTGAAGTGGTAAATATCTCCTTAGGATTCCTAATCTTTCTTTAGCCAAAAGGAAAGTAAGCGCCATTTCGTAAATTCGACCAAACTTAAAGAAATCAAACACCCCAATAATGTGATACTTTCAGCTGTAATCAAACTAATTCCTTTTTCCCTGAATTGGTGAAGCTTGACATTTGGCTCGATACAAGATTTATTTTGCAGTTCATGCCACATATATCAACTCTTGATCCTATCTATGCCCAAAAAGAAAAAAGAAAAAAGAAATATTGATCTCCTGCTACATATAACATATTCACCACCTCAAGGATTAATGCAACTATTCGTTTCCGCCATGAGTCACTAATACCTCTGCATGCTCATCCCACGTGTTAAGTATTCCCCTATCCAAAGTTGACATTCCTTACGCACCATCACACCCACGTAATCAAGGGCATTTTTGTCCACTTAAACCACCTCACATCGCATTCCTCCCCTCTAATTCTAGCTTTGTGGTCCCGCCCCTCGCCATTGTTTGGCTTATCTTCATATGGCCTTGTTAGATTCTTTGTCACACAAGTAGCTAGGTGAGTTAGCAACTGACACCACACAAGTCCCCATCAAATCAAAGGGTATTTTCAGCACAAACTCTTGGTGAAGAGCCTTCACCTTTGCGCCCTTCTCTTCATTGTGGATACCAAACACTGCAACCCCTCTTTCATATCTATGGCCTAGCTCACTCCCTCCATATATAAATACACAAGCCCTCAAACCTTCAATGACATCACAAATTAAAAACGCCCCCCACAACTTCCTCTAATGCTCCCTTCTTTTCAAACATCTCAATCCACTCAGTTTGTCCACATACTTTCTCTCCAATTTAATTTCCAATTACACCAAGTACTTTAGGAGCTCAAAAAATAGAAAAAAAACCAAGCTACAGCCAAATATCCTTTTTTTTTTTCAAAGAAGCTAGGATAGCCATCATTGACAGTTACCATTCTCCTCCAGATATAGAGTTTATAGACGTAAATTTTGGCTTTGATTGTGGGACCTTCTCTAATATCACACCCTTTAGCAAGGGCACATAAAATTATATATCATTTTTGTATAGAGATAGATATGGATCGCATAGCAAAATTGGCGTCACAAAAGGCAGTGGTGATCTTCAGCAAGAGCTCATGTGGGATGAGCCATGCAATTAAGAGGCTGTTCTACGAGCAAGGAGTGGGGCCTGCAATATATGAGCTAGATGAGGACTCAAGGGGAAAGGAAATGGAGTGGGCTCTCATGAGACTAGGGTGCAACCCTGCTGTCCCCGCAGTGTTCATTGGAGGCACGTTCGTGGGTTCAGCCAACACGGTCATGACCCTTCACCTCAATGGCTCACTCAAGAGAATGCTCAGAGATGCTGGTGCTCTATGGCTTTAGAAAATTAAAGTCATGTATATAAATATAACATGACATGGAGCGAGCTAATTGCATTAATCTTAGGCAATATCATTGCAAGTTGGTCAAGTTAGTGACGTAAATTGTCATCGTGAAGAAAAGATTAAAAAAATAGAGAAAGGAGAGAAAATAAATTAAAATAGGGCTTAACTGGAATGAAACTGTGGAAGTTGATGATTATGAGTTACGTAGATTAGCATCCATGCATAGGCATTAATTTCGGAATCAACTTTGACAAATTTCCGGGGCGGTACGTGGCACAAAGACGACATGCATGATGCAATGTGTATATGTTGCTGTCTTTATCATTTCAAAAGATGGGATATATTCCTCGATCGATTGATATATGCACATAGAAGTTGGATAAATTTCGCATCGAATAGAAATATTCTTAATGTAGTGTTGTTCCATCAACTGTGTCATTTGTGGCCCTTACGATATGCTTGTGGAAGATTTTTCATGAATATCTTTTAAACCTAAATTACTTCTATTTTCTTGCCCATTCAATTATTTATTGTCATATAAAAAGATAAAAATTAAAATAGATTTAAAAATTTATAAGTTATCAAATATATAATATATATTTTCCATATGTCACTAAATAATTGGAAATACAATGAAAAAAATATCATTTAAAGATAGAAGATTTCCATATGACTTTGCTTATGTATCAACTCATGATTAATTTGAAAATCTCTGGGGGTTCTCCTTTTCTAAAATAATTAGATTTTCATTTTCATTGGTTTTCCTTCCTTGTGTATTCATAATTTTATTTGAATATTTAAGATTTTATAGAGATATAATTCTCACAATATTAATTACTCTATACCTAGAATTCGAATATGAGACAATTGATTAATTAGATGAATTAATAGAGGTGGGTAAGTGAATTGGCCTGTTCTGTTTAACCCGGTCTGCGATGAACCACAATTAAACCGGTTGGATCGAGCTAGTTCATTTCATAAATAATGGACTTAATTTTGGCTTGGTCCACTTCTGCCCTGCATAAGTCCACGAGTTCGTGGACCAATCAACGTAATCCATTTTTTCTATTCACATATTTTGCCCGAACCAGCCCGCGAACCAACCCTTTTTTTCTTTCATATTTTTTTTAGTTTTTATTTAATACCCTATATTATATTATATTATATTTATATAATATATTTTACCTGACAAAATATATATACACATTTTTCTTTTTGGTATCCAAAATATTACCAATCAAATATGCATAACTCCTCCAATAATTAAAAATAGTGAAACTATTAAAGAATATAAATTAACTACTAACTAAATACCAAACATAACCAAATCAAATATAAATACCAAAAATAATAGAATAAACCTACTCACCAGAGTCTATCCATAAAAAAACATAAATAAATTCAGCAAATGAAAGCATTCCCTCACTTATGCGGGCTAGCGAGTTGGTTCGCAAACCCGTAGACCAGGCCTATTGTGATACCCAAGGTACATGTGTCCTTAGACAAATCCAGTACGACCTTAGGGTCCCCTGAGACCCACCCATATTGTCTGGTCCTGAATTTCGCTAAGTCTGGATTCTACACTTCCTTGGAAGGCTACATATTAGAGTCACTTTCTTGGAATCAAAAGTCCCGGTAATGGTTCTCAAAAGAAAAACAAGTTAAAGAGTGATTTTTAATTAATTTTATTTTATGAAACCTTTGAACGTTTTATTTTTAATCCACAAGTTTAGAAAATCTCGAAAATTTTCGGATTTGAATTAAAACCCAAAATTTTAATTTTAATTTGTTGGGATTTTGATTTTTGTGATATTTTATTTGAATCCAAATGTGGGTTATTTCCTTATTTACATTTATGTTTTAAAGTTAATGGAGAGTAAAATAAATGAGGACATGTTGCCTATTGTTTTGAGACAAGCCAAATGTGAATGACCTCTTGCCTGTTGTTTTGGGTGAATTGTCACCACTATAGCAGTCTAGGACCGCTATAGCAATCATAGTGATGAGGCAGTTTTGTATTTTTGATGGTCTGTAAACTGCTATAGCAGTCATAAGTGTAACATTGGGGTCACAGGGAACGGCTAGACTGCTATAGCCGTCTATGACCGCTATAGCGGTGTCAGTTGGACATAAAGAGTGTCAAACAACATCGTTTCACTTAATGAACCCCTCTACTCCTTTTTAAACCCCAAGCTCGAGCTCTCTCTTCCCCAAATCAAAACCCTCCATCTCCTAACCTTTCTCTCTCAATCCATCATCAATCATTCTCTTTCCAAGATTAAAGGTAAGAGTTTATGTTGGTTTTGTCATCTCCTTCCTCTCTTTTCCATGTTCCATGGTTTAGGCTTTGTTGTTTCTTCCATTGTTGTCAAGTGGGGGTGTTCTCCCAATGTTATTAGAGCTAGATTAGAGTTATTTAGAGATTAGTGGACACTAATCTTGAGTCAATGTTGCTCTATGATAGCTGTTGGTGTCATTCCATGCTTCGAATGTCAAGTTAGTGGTGCCCACATACTCCTGCCTCCAAACGATGAGTTGGTTCAAACTCATGGCCTTACTTTTAAGTATTATGAGTATGTTTATGCATGATGTTTGTCAAATATGACATTAAAGATGAAATTATGATTATATATATATGATTTACAAGAATGGCAAGCTAGCCAAAGATTATGTTTTTGAGTACAGTATGAAAACATGTTTAGAAAACCATGGGACCGCGATTGGTATATTGTATATTATGGAAATGTTTTATGTGCAACTTTAAGAGATTTATTGCGATAATATATGATTTAATAAGTTGTTAGTTGAAACAACATATTTCAAGAGTTTATGTTATATTTATGCTTCAAGCCTTGAGATTTCGAAATATGATTTTAAAGTATCAGATAAGATATTTTGATAAGAATATCAAACAGAGATGCTATATTATAATATTAGAGAATTTGTGATTTTGAACCTTCCGTTTCAACATATGATATTAGAGTTATTAAGCTATAAAAAAGAGGTTATCTTGAGAAATTAGAGTTTAGAAATTCAGTTTTTATAATATTCGAAAATATGGAATTCAGTATGGTTCGTAGCGACTGCTATCTATGAGCTTGAAATCGAAATGCCTGCAAGCGGGTGATCCCTTGGGCATAATTTCACAGTCATAGTTATGCTAAAGTCAGGTTGCTAGAGTTATATGAGTCCAGAGCTTTTAGAGTTTTAAGAGTTTTCATATTTAAACAGTTTTACAAAAAGCTAAAGTATGAGTATGATTGTATTTAGAGATTTTATGAATTATCTTAATGATTTTAAAGGTTAAAGTAGTTATGTATAAAAGAGTTTTGATACCCAGATTAGAGTATATAACAGAGTTTTAGTTCTTTAAGAGATTTTAAGAGTTTTAGATTATATGACTTAAGTATAAATTAGTTTAGATGGTAGCTATAGAGAAATAGACTGTGAGTTAACAGTAGTTATTCCATTAACCTTGGTATACCAAGTCGCCCCCAGGGCCAGAGAAATCAGAAATAGGACCTAGTTAGGTGCCCCAAAGATTATATACTTCGTTATGCCATGGTTGACATGCATAACCAGAGATTTTGTTATGTCACATGAATTAGGCATAACTAGAGATTTTTATTTCTTTATTAGAGTACTGTTAAATATATTCTAGAGATTATTGATGTTTTCAGAGAATATTTGATTTAAGAGATATTATATATATATAAGAAATGATTTCCTTGTGGGAGTAAGAATTTAGAGATATTTTCTTATGAATTTATGAATATAGAGATATATATTTTCTATGAGATTATAAACATGAATATTAAATGGTATTATTGCATGTATATTATATATGGTATATTCCTTGGTTGTCCCATGTAGGTGATGAGAGAGAGCTCATTCACTGAGTCCATTGACTTACCCTTCTCCCTTCCTCCTTATAGTTGCAGATACAGATGTTACTCAGCCCCCGTTTTGGTAGACATAGTCATTTTCAGTGGTGAGTCTTACTTTGAAGTAAGGCTTATATTAGAGTCATGATTAAGGTAGAGTGCTCCAGTAGATGTGCAGGTAGGATCCGAGCCATGCATTATTTTCAGTATTATGTATTTGATTTCAGTATTTGGACAGCTGTGTATATATTATCAGTTCATAAATATGGATTTGAAATTGTAGAGTTTGATTAGAGTTTATGCAATAAACCAGAGATGTATTCGTGATTTAGTTCACGTGATTAATTGATTTTCAGAGTATGATAAAGATGTTTACAGAGTTTCATATATTAAGTATTTCGGTTTTATAATTTCATATATAAAATTTAAATAGAGATTTGGATGAAGTTAAGATTTTAGGATGAAAAATATGTTATTTTATGCATATAGAGAGACTCAGAGGTCATGAGACTTACATGGGGATAAGATTCCTTCCAAGCTGGTCACATTCCCTAATCAGATCGTGACACACATTTAGCCTGCGGGTTAAGCGGTGTGGATAAAAAAGTCCATGGGTTGGCGGATTAAGAATTTTCTGGTCCATTTTTGTACAGATTGCCAGTTAAATTGGTTGATTCGCGGATTGCGGCCCATATACCCAGTTCTATATATGAATGAACATCTGTCACTTCAATTGAACATGTAATCATATTTGTTAGTTATTTCTTATTGATCACATCTAATAGTGATAAGGTGTGTAATGTACATTTATTATCTTATACGCGTAACATTACTCTTCTTAATATATATACTAAGTTTTCGTACCTAAATTGATTCTTAAAACTATTAATTTATTTCCATTTTGTTTTACTTTTATTTCATATTTTATTACAAGGGAACATTTACTTTATAAGTAGGACTCTATATTTATTTGATTAGTTTTTCACAAATCAAAAAACATGATCAATAACTTTTTGTCGAACAGATAGATATGAATCATTTTTTTGGAGAAATGATTCATAACACATTATCTAAAAATGATTCATAAAGGAGACAAAGCTCATTTATATTTATCAACACAGGGATATATTGCATCCATTCTAATTGTTTGGTGTGCGTACGGCATCAGACCAGAGACCCAAGAAAGGAGCTAAGCTCATAGAGAACATGCTGTGGTCAAGAATCCAATTGTAATATAATTGATCAACCGAATAATAATATAATGCATGTGCTAGGTTTATATATATACAAGATATTACAGATTCATAATCACAGCCACGGTGGCATAAGAAGTGCTAATAACTAATTAATCTGATCTGTCATAACAAACTAAAACAGACTTAGTTATAATTATAACTTATAATACTGCCATACTAACTAACTCCGAGTACATTTCCGATCACTTATTAAGGGGTGAAAACGAAAAACGTTTGTACATGTAGCATCGAGGCATCAATCCTACACGCATGCAAGTTTTAAGAACGCAAGTGAACCGTATACCTTATCTGCTAACCTTATATATCTAATATATACGCAGCCTCTGGCATTCACTAAACGCTTTTGGAGATCAATGATTTTATTTGTACATTCAAAATTGGACGTGTTATGTGGAGACAATCGTTTCAAAATACAAACAACATTATTGTTCGAAGATATATTCTTCCATTTGAGTTCCTTCCTTTTGCTAGTTTCTAGATATCCTTTGATACAAGATGCATTTGTTTTACCTTTTTAAAAAAATAATTTATAAAACTTAAATTTTATATATAAAATTACTACCGAAAAAATTTTATGTATAAAATGTTAAAATATTTTTCATACCACGCGTAATTAAAGAATCAAGCGTGATCCTATATGGCTCGTTTAGATGTATTTCATACAAAACAAATATCCAATAAGAGCCAATATACCACCGAGATTAAAAAAAAAATTGAAATTTTTTGGCATTAATTCCTTAATTAATTTAGTATATATGATGAATTAATTATATAATTTCTTGAGAAAATATATTCTTTTCGTAGATATCGTTTATTGACACAATTTTTTATACCATATGAAGTGATGTAAAAAAACAAATACAATAGTAGAATTTGAAAAAGAACAAGATCCAATTATTTTTTTAATTAACACATATGTTGAATAGCATCTCTTATTAAAAAAAATAGTTGTAAAGCTTGCAATCATATGTAAACTTAAATTTTTTAATATACATCAAAATTTTAAAGGTAACTTACACCCATTTCTCCTGAGGTTTGTGAAAATACAACTCACACCTCCTCTAATTGTTCAACTTACACTCATTACACCCCTTTACTTTTCAAATTTTAAGTATTTATATTACAATCACACTCTTCATTCAAAAAACACCATTTGTAAATTTAACAGAATGACATTTTTATAATATTAACTATTTTTAATTAATAAAATTGTAAAAATCTTTATCCATCCTATTAAGTATATGTAAGGGTATTTTTATAATTTTATTAATTAGAAACAATATTAATATTGTAAAAATATCATTCTGTTAAATTTACTAATGGTGTTCTATTAGTGAGGAGTGTGGGTGTAATATAAATATCAAGGAAGAGAAAATCGGACCAGGCATCGAACCGGTCAAGGTACTGGTTCAAAGGTTTAGAGGGTCAACTGGGGTTCAACCGGAATGTAATAAAAATATATATATCTATATATACATATGATTAATTAGAATATAAATAAATATATTAAATCATTAATATTAACATAATCAATAAAAAATATTCATAGATATATAAAAATAAATATAATCCATATAAAATTTCTCTAGTCTCAACTTCACAGTACAATCACAAAGCATTTGAAAATAATATTTGTTAATAACCAGTGAAGTTTATAGTGAGTAGTTTACAAATACTGGAGAGAGGAGAATAACAACCCAATAATTTTTATTAATGTCCTTCTTTGGTTCCATTTTTTTTATTTTTGCTCTATGACTGCCATAAGATATCAATATTTAAGTTTTTGGAAAAAAAATTTTTTGCAAAAACAAAACCGGTCCGACCGGTCCGGCTTTCCCCGATTTTGACCGGTTTTTACTTCTCTCAATTTTTTATGCTAATCAGACCGGTTCCCAATTAACCCGGCTGGTCCGGTTTTCTTAACTATGATAAATGTTTAAAATTTAACAAGCAGGGAGATATGAGTGTAAGGTGGACAACTAGAGGGGGTGCGAGTTTTATTTCCATAAACCTCAGGAGAGGTGAGTATAATTTATCCAAATTTTAAAAGTAATAAAATTTGAATCTATGATCTCATGCAAATCATCTAAATCTCTCACCATTATGGGTGTTCATAACCCGTCCTGTTCCGCCAACTCAGCCGGCCCGAAGTTAATTGGGATTGGTTCAGGTCTTAAAATTTGACCCGGTGTATTTTTCGGGCCGGGTTCGGGTCATATGTCAGGTTGGACCGACTCGGCCTGAAGTCAAATAATCCCTTAATAGATATAATATATATATATTTATAATAATTTATGAAAAATTATAAGATTTTAAAGTTTAATTAATATATTTTACATAAATGATGTTATTTCTACATTGATATATTTTATTTTGAAACCTATATTGTAAAATATCTCTAAAATTTTATAACTTTACTATGTATAATATCAAAATTTATGTATATTGTTCAAATGTCAAGTTAATCCAGTACAAGTCGGGACATAATCAAGTTATTATTGGGCCGAGTTCAGATTTTGTCCGATCCGACCCAACCTGTCCCTTGTACATCCCTGCTCATCATTAAGCAAATTTTGAAGCTTAAACTTAAATTCCCTTGCCAATGTATATATATATATATATATATATATATATATATATATATATATATATATTATATGAATAATATAATTGCATTACTTGAGACCGATGTGTCAGAACAACATTGATGTTTACATTCACTACTAAATTATTCCAAAATATGAAATAATGTGAATGCCATTTTTAGAAGGGAATTTTTCCGTTCACGTGATTTAGTTATCGCTTTTGTTAATTGCACATGAAGATTGAAGATTCTGTAAAGAGTAGATATGATTTTTGTTTTCTACATAATTGAAATATAAATAGATGTTTTCAGCGACCGAATGGCCAATAGTGGTCATTGATAAGTGGATATGTCCCTTAGCTTTTATCAAAAGAAATATTTTAAAATCCAAGTTATCTAAATTATTTATAAGATTTATCCAATTATTATCTAATTTTTTTATTAAACTATTGTTAATTTCTTTTTTTGATAGAACTATTGCTAAATCTTTAAACTTATGTCTTTATTTCGAAAAAGTTAACATTATTTGCCATTTCTACTTATTATTTGTAAATTTATGTTTTATTTCTTATGAAGTAATTCTTTTAAGAGTGTGTTTATTTGAGGGATAAAAATGGGGGTCAAAATTACATAAATTAATTTTATATATAAAATAATACATAAATGTTATTCACATAATTTTTTCCCCAAATTTTACTCTTCAATCAAACTCTAAATGTGAGAATAATCTGTCATCATATATATGATGATGTTTATCCATGATTAAATGTACATTTAGCGAAGAAAAATGCTGCTTAGCTCAAAAATATTCACACGAAAATGGATGAACGAATATGAGTTGCAATAATTTTTTCCAGAATCGTTTTCTCACTATCCCAACGATAAATGCTCATCAGTCAGTCAAATTCAACGGTGACCGATAATTGGTTGCAATTTGTACTGCAACTTTTCAACCCATTTACGAGTATTCTTTAATGAATTTCGAAATCCACACATAACAACTTTAGTAGTTAGTTAATTGAACACTTCGTCATTTTTCTTCCCCGCTTTATTGACAAATTATTGTCATATGATGAGCTATATAATTGAAAATGACGTGAGAAGTGTGTGAATCATTTAGCCGATATGCGATGATATCATATATCGAACAAAATTGACCTATTTAATTTGCCTAGCTGGTCAAGTAGTTATCAAGGAAAGGATTCTTCAAACCAACTATGATATTCCATATAGCAATATGCATACGCAGAGGGCTGACTCCGTCTCACTGATTGTTACAAGATTTATATATTTGCCTGAAATTAAATACCATCTTTCATGCCCCAATTTTTTTCGTTGTTGGGCAATGTAAAGGGATGGCGAAAGCCAACAAGGGTATTATGTCACGATTTTATTCTATTCCCTCTTCATGCATATCTTCGAAATATCGATTTGATTTACTAAATCTTAGCTATGAACCATGCAAAAAACTCGTAAGAGGCCCTTCTAGCTACTTGTCATTTCAAAAATTGAGCTTCATCATCTCGCTTTCTAAAATTATAATTCGTATTAACATTGTAAACCCGTTGTCTTGTTGATTATTATTTTTATTAGTTTAGGGTCTAATGTAATTTGTTCACATTTAATTTATATCTAAACATGCAATATAAAAACATGTGTTGTTACAGCAAATTACTGACTTAACACTTATTCTATTTGAAATTTGGGAAAATTACACTTGACTCCTGAATTATAGATCTTGTGTAATTTATTCCAAAACTTTAAAAATATATAATTTGATACCTTAATGTTTTCTTATGAATGTGTAAATCAACCATTCTATTGACTTTTTCATCTATTGTTAACAAAAATCAACCATTCTATTGACTTTTTCATCTATTGTTAACAAAAATAACACACATTAAAATAAGTTTAGGGTATCAAATTGTAAATTATTTATTAGTTTAGGGTGTTAGATTGCACCTGGTCCAAAGTTTGAGGGGGGTATAATGCTTCTACTTTTTGTTACCAGTAAAATAAAAGTCAACAAAAAGGCTTAAAGTGCATATATTACATTCAAGAAATGCTAGAGATTGATTTGCAGACTTTTTAAAGTTTTGGAGGTAGATTGCACAAGTCTTATAATTCAAGGGGTAAATTAAAGTCAATTTTTCCCCAAAAATTTACATTTATGCGAGTCATATTATGCAGCAATAATAATAATAATAATAATAATAATAATAATAACAACAACAATAATAACAACAACAACATTAAACCATGAGGTTTATTATAGTTGTAACTAGGAGGGTTCGCATCTAGTTAGGGTTTTGATTCCTGACATTGTGTATGATAAAAGTTTCATAGCAAGAGATTTGCCCCCTTAAGGGAGCTTTCACTTCAAAGAATTAATCTTATTATCAACAATGGATACCCTGGACGACAAAATAATAATAATAATAATAATACCATTAAAAAAATTCCTTTTTATAGTGGTTTGATCCGATTTGAATAAGATATATAATTAGTTGAAGTCCAATATATTATTGGTTTAGAAAAAAAAAAAGGCATATTTGAGTATTAAGTTTTATGGAGTTTTTTTTTTCAATAAATCTTATTTGTAAAGTGAATGAATCAGGATGTACTGCTTATAAAACAAATCAATAAATAAGGGTGTATGTTTACCCTTGTATGTAACAATATATTTTATTAAATCAATTATTGATATATCTTTACTCACTCAATTTACAAACAAGTTTACTTTAGAAAAATATTTTCAATTTTTTTTATATAAACAGGGAAGTAATTGAATAAAGGCAAAACCAATCAGCAAGTCATAGCAAGTAATCTTAATGGCATACGATGCTGCCATAAATTCTTTGTTCCAAGATTAACGGTCATTAATTTCCCTGAATTGATCGAATGCCCAGATATATGAGCAAGTTAGAATATTAAAAAAGAAGTAAGGATAATTTAGTAAATTATTTTAATTTTTACTAATATTGATATTTTATCAATCACTTCCTTAATTCTAGTAAACATTTATAACGGGACAACTATTCAAGAATGAAAAAGTAGAAAATTTATATATATATATATATATATATAGCATCAGATTCTGACTAAAACAGAAACTACCACTTGAGCCTCTAGTAGTATTCTCTGGCTTTCTACTAAATGTGGGAAACGGGAAGCCAGGTTTCCTAGACTGCAAATGCTAACTCTCCTAGAAAACAAAAAGTATATATGCATACATATATTATTAAAAAAAAAACCACATTAGCATAATAACCTTTATTGCTTATGCACTGCAATTAGTGGTGAACCTTTGGTACAACAGAAGCATATACACCCAAAAGTAATGAAGACAAAAGTCTAAAAACCCCTACCCTAACAATCTTCTCATAGATTGTATAAACTAGATGTTATTATTCGTACAGATTAGAACTATATTTCTTTGTATTTTTTAACATATTCTATGTCAATGACATTGAGTTCAGAGGGTTATCACAAATGTTTACAGATTATATTCATTTCATAATATTTGAAGACATTCTAAATTACTAACAATGATTTGATACAGTGGAATCAAGCTAAGAGCCAATGTTCAAATACTGTATTATACTACCTTCGTCTATAAATAACAAATCTTATAGACCTTTTGGACAAAGTGGCATATTAAAAAGTCAATAATGATGGAGGCTACTTTAGTTAAAGACAAAATAAAGACATTGCAGATTTTGACGTTATCATTTTCCGGAAGTAACTAATTTCATAGCATTCACAGGGGGAAGTTAAACAAAGGGAAATTATTGCTGAGTCGAAAATCGAGACACGAAAATCGCTGAATGAGTACGGACTTGCGGTGCTTTGTTTTTATTTCAAACCTGTTTTTCCTCTTGTCCCATCCTTTGAATGCCCATCCATCAAATCTAGTGATCATTATTAATTCGTTGCATTTTGTATTGTAAATCTTCGGTCCCTATAGCATAGCTGACTAACTAATCAAGTGATGTTGTTGAGACTTGAGTTGCAACATCAATGAGCTCGGATAATTTAATGAATAGTAGTACATAAATAATTTTTTTATCTCTAAAAAACTTAAATTCATAAATAAAGACATATGAATAATCCTATATTTAACTTAAAAATATAAGTTAGGAGATGGATTAATGATGAAAAAGTAATAGGTAGTTTTTTTTTGCTTTGAATTCGATTTGGCAGTTAGATCATTGTTAAAAAAGACACAAAAAAAAAAAAACTACTAAATGAACCTCTAATGTATGTGGAGAAATTAAGATGGATTAACCTGGCGAGTTCTCTAATTTTTTTTTGGCTGGACATGTACTTTATTAATTACCAAAATTTGTCCGTTGATAAATATTTTCACCTGCTTCAGACTTTCAGCATAGGTGAGTTTGGCCTAAAAATATATCTATATCCGAGAAAGGTAAGATTCTAAAGGAACAAGAACAAAGAAATATAGCGACAGTGTAGTGTTCTTCCATTTCAGAAGAAAAGGTAGATAGGCTAAATATTCACTATGTCTATTTATTTCCAGTGATGGAATGGAATACATTCCACTTTATCTAGTAATCCAGAAAAGCTATATATACCACCCGCCACGCCCGGTGTCTCACGTATATGCACTGTGTATTCACCATCCTGAATTTTTTTTTTTTCTAATGACGTTAATTATATATGCAGAATGACCAGATTAATTTTCTCAAAATTATAGGCAATCTAAGTAAAAATTATTTTATATGCGCCTGTGCCGTTTTCAAGAAAGAATAAAAAGGTTCAAGAACTAACTCTAAATTCATAGAGTATTACAGTGGCTAGAACTCTATCTCATTTTCCTTTTATTTTGAAATATTTATCCTAAATTCTAAACTTTAAAAGTTTAAATCCTAAATCTTATAGATATTATAGGGATATCAAATGAGGAGAAAGAATTGTAAACCCTAATGAAGAGGAGAAAAACGTCTAACCTTTGAAATTGTATAATTTATAGAATATAAATTACATCAAACATCAAAATTGAAATCAGCCATCCAATTCTAATTTCAAACTATAATTTTATGCTAAATTCCTAACATTAAATGCCACAATAATGGGTTAGCTTTTACTCAATTTTCTAGTGCGTGTATATATATGATAGCGATACTTACGTCACTTTTAAAGTATATTTTTAAGAAAAAGTAAAAATAAAAAGTTGAATTCTTTTTTCAATTCTTTTTATCAGATAAAAAAAGATATAACTTTTTTGGTTTGAAAAAATAAATGATCTCTGTCATGGCTATTTTTGTGTGATTTTGTGTTTTTTTTTTTTTAGCTTATTTTGTGTGTGTACGTGGGTGGAAACCTCTTATCAGGACGCCACAAACTTTGGTCATATCCTGGAAGCTATAGCCCAGTTCCTGAACATACTCTCATTCTCAAGCCCAGCCCAGCTAGTCTTCCTTGGACATAGTTTCGACTTTCTCCCCGTCATACTTTATAGTCCATGCCTGAATTTCTCAAACAAAATCGTCCAAATATAATAATAATAATAATAATAATATATTTCTTAAAAATAAAATCAAACTCTTACATCTTATTATTGACTGAGATCCGTATAACAGAATTAAATAAAATTTAAAAAAATTGATAATGAAGGTCAAAATCTTGATATCTTCAAACAATAAAACGTAACATAGCTGGTAACTAATTAGGCTCTTTAAGTATCTAGGCAAGGGTTCTATTCTTGATAATTTATATGGATATTTATTGACAGTGAATACTCTTGGCTCATAAAAAAAAAAAAAAATTGCTATCTTCAACTAGTTAACTTTTAAAATCAACTTAGTTAATGGTAAAAATCCCTATATGTGACATATATACATATACACATATATATTTATTTATTCAAAACTATGATATAATTTTTAATTTAATTTTAATATATTTACAGTATAAAAGAATTTTACATAAATATTTAATTATTTTTTTATTTTTACATTTCTTTTTAAGTAATAATTGTGAGAGCAACTATTTTACTCATGAGTGATGGTATATAATTAGACTTGTATTCTTTAGAGTAAACATCCAATTTGTTCATCCATATAATAATATAGGAGAAATCAATCCATCAAGAAAAGATATACTTTCCTTGGTCCCATTTGATTAAAATATAGCAAATTAATCCTTAATGATTTATAAAAATAAATTAAATTGATCACCAATAAAAAATACAAATAGGATAAATATAGATTCATAAAAATATTGAGAATAGATTGATTTGTCTCATATTTTTAATCATAAAAAATTAAAAAGAGTATTTCTTTTTTAATGAATTAATTTGTCCAACATTATTTTTCATAAAGAACCAAATTAGGAGTAACTCTAGTTTTAACGGTTTCCTTCGACAAATTCTAAAAAATAAAGAAATAAATAGAAAATAAAATTAAAAATTATTTTTTAAAATAGATAATATCTACACTTTTCACAATATGGTCAACAATAGATGTTATTTGAATTAGTGATCGAGAACGTGTATTGTTATTCGTGCTCTGCTCCTAAAAACAGAACACACAGCGGACCTAGTGAAGGTCTAGAAATACCAAATTATATGCCACCTGTGAAGCATAACATGTATGTAAATACGGAGACATACCAAATTAAAAAAATTACAGGATATGGACATAATATATATATGTATAATTTTTTTATTTTATTATATAGTAAAATAAAATAACCCAATAATATAGGTCTAATAAAATAACTATGATTAATTTTAGGCTCATGTTAATATTAAAATTTGAAAAAAATAAAAAAACTAACTTAAGCTTGGTTGTGGATGTCAAGCTGCATCCACAGTAAATTAAAGTAGTATCCAATCATATTTAATATATGTCTGAACTCAAAAAAAATATTTTTTTAATTTAATATGTGTCTAACACATATTGTATAAGTGTCTATTAGACACTTACATACAGAAATGCTATCAAGTCCATATTGTGTAAGTGTCTATCAGACGCTTACATACAGAAATGCGATCAAGTCGATATATCTGTAATTCTTAGTGTGTCACTACTTCCACCGTCGACCTTTGAAAAAGTACAAGGTCAACGTTTTATTTATGATTTTTTTTTCCGCCCGCCCGGGGGGGGGGGGGTGGTGTTTCATTTTTGTCTCCTTGTATTTTCTTAGACTATTGTGCCTCTGAAGTCTAAACTCATTTTTAGTCAAAATGCATTGGATATCATTATGGTATATGTAACCTACACAATGTGTTATTGCAAAAACAGCAAAAAATTTGACCTTCAAATAGTAGCCGACATGCCCATACATGTCGGCGTGGTGGGCTTGAAGCTTTGTTTGTTTTTTGTTTATAATTTATTTGAGTCGTTTATCAGATCACCTCATGTATTCCGTTGGGCTTTGGCAGCCTCATGAATCGTGTGAGCTCTACCTCTTGCTTTTCTTTTCTGCATTTTTGCTCTTTGTTGTGTCCTTGTTATTTATATGTATTTATTTGTTGTATATATATGTATACATTTTAAGTCATGCACTTCAAAAGGAAAAGATTTAGTCATGTACTTATATTTCACGTGCAAGAATAAATCCGTAAGGTGTGCGACTTTCAAATAGTAGAGAAAAGTATTTTTTTTATTTAATTTTTATATATTGAAAATATAAAAGTCATTTACACAATTATTCAATCATATACTGTCACACTAAGTGATAGTTTATTCTTTCATACACTACTTAAAAAAATGATGCAGTTGAAAGATTTTGATTTGATAAGTCAATGCCTTAAAATTAAATTCTTATTTTTTGGTATACATACATATATATGGAGCGATTTTTGTAAGAAAAATGATTTATTGTGAAAGTGAAAAGAGTTAATCTTGATTATTGGATCTTACTTAAATGGTTAATAATTAAATATAAAATTATGTGATATTTTTAAATGAACATATAAGTATTAATTACTATTTATTTAAGTTTTAATTTTAATTATCTATGTAAAGTTATTTTATGGTTCTCTTACTCTAATATACGTATATGCGCGCAGTCGTGTAAGAGATAGAGAGAGAGAGAAATGGCCTCGATATGCACCTGTGTGTCACGCGAAGCTATTTTGTAACAATAAATATATGTATGCACATACGGTTGGAGATTTAAACCGTTCTTCTCTTTGATCGTTTATGAAGATTATTGGTATTCACATAAATGACAAAGACTTCCTAATTATATTATATTTTGTTGTCTTTAAAAGAAATATGTTACTGCATACATATGCTCTAAAATGAATATTACACTTTATTCTCCTAAAGATAAGAGTATGCAGGGTAAAAAAAATAAAATAAAATAATATCACTTAGCATTTCTTTCCTCTTCTTTCAAATCCCTACTAAGTTGTTATGGTCCTTAAGGTTTGAAATGCTTCATGGTATGCAATTATGCCTGAATGTAGCTATAGTGATAATCTATATATGCTCAAAATATTAATTAATCAATTATAAAAAATTTACCCTGATCATTTTCACCACAGCTAAACATACCCTCACTATTTCACTTAGATAAAAAAATCTATAACTTAGCGTTCTAATTTTCAAATGATTTCGTACACTTATTGTCGCCAAATGACTGTCAAGTGACTGTTATCAATCATTCCCAATTCAATTAAAAAAAATCAATCATTTCTCATTAGATATTTTAATTTCTAAAACTATATATATATTCTTACTGATAAAACATGAACTTGCTAAAAGCATTAACCTAACAGTCAACCCTCATCTGTGGAAGTTGAAACCTCTCTGACCCATATTTCGGATATTGGAAAGACCATGTATTTCAATATCAGTAGTGGGAGAAACATGAATACTAATTGATATGATGAAAGCATATACTATACACATAATTTAATCAGTTTTGTGATGATATGATAATAAGGAGTTTTCAAACTCATGAATATAATACAAATTTCCATGAATAGTAATTAAAAAATAACAATTTGGACTATAATTGATTGATGTGTATTTTAATTTTATAAAACAGATTGAATAAACAGTTTAATTATTCTCCGAAGATCCATTTAATATTATCTTATGATTTAATTAGAGGTTTAGAATTCCCCATTTATTATTGGACTTGGCCCTAATTGTGAATGCATAAAATGGTATATAAGTCTATAGTAATTCAAGCTTATGATAAATAGAGCCTAGTTACAATGTATTTAATTTTGAACAGGGTCTCTAATTCAATTTGTATTTTTTAACCGTCATGCTCCATCTAGGTGTTGTCACAAATGAGTGGAAGCTCTCTGTAACTGACTCATAGCACACGTTTGTACACTTACAAAGTTAACATCAATTTGCAATGTAGTTTCAAGAGGTATGCATTTTATTTGGTTTATGGTATTCCTATTTTTAGTGTTCTAAATTACTAGTATTTAATCCTGCAAAATTAACATAATGAAGTAGTTGCTGTGTGAAATTCACAGCTACGTTTAGCAGACAGATCTGCGATTCACGTGTGAACTCGAAATGCAAACTGAATGATGCAATAGGCGCAAACAAAACTATGAATTACATTAAAAGAATAAAACTAAAAAAAAAAGATGCCATAAAAAGAATCATGGGAGGCAAAAAGGAAAGAAAAATAAATGTATTGAACAATTTAGGTGACCCACTCATGGTAACAACAGGAAAAGAGGCGAATAAAAAAGTAATTCCCAGAAAAACTCTTCATGTCTTAATTAATATTCTGATCATAGGTTATCCCTATAGCTACATTCATGCATACCATGAAGCAATTCAAACCTTGTGGACTAGTCAACAACTTAGTAGGAATTTGAAAAAAGAGGAAAGAAAACGACAGAAATAGAAGGTAACCAAAACAAAATCGCAAGTTGTCCTGCTTCAAACCGGACCTTTTTAAGGGAAAAAGGAAAAAGAAAAACTTTGCATTTAAGTAGCTTAGTATATAGGAGCTCAAGAAAAAGCTTTGAATCTAAGTAGCCTAATATACAGGACCCAGTATATTAATCTCGATTTAGTATATAATCGAACTAATAACAATAACAATAACTATCATAAAAATATATGGAATTTTTTATGTGCAGTGAATTTTATTTTAAACGAGTATTTTATCTATTTCTGTTTTTGTATAAGCTGATGGAGATAAGAAATACTTCTCTGACTTGTCGGAAGTTCAAATATATAATTTGCGCTAGTGGGTGGATCAACCATCACCAATTAACCCAACCTTTAGCATCATCTAATGATGGCTCACACAATAGGGGAACAATTTTCTCTTCTTTTTTTTTTCTCCCTCTCTTTTCCTTGTAAGTTATACAGTTATATACGGCTCCTTTAAATTGGAAAGTTCACTTAAAAGAATTAATGAATTTATTAAAAATGGTTCATTTATCAATTATCGAAACCTTTCATTTTTTGCTCGAAGGGCCAAATCTTGTTAACTCTTTCTACTGGGTACCCATTATACAGTAAGAGTTTTATATAAAAATTTGAACATGTGTTAAGAATGTCCCTCACACATCCTGGGGGCGGGTCCCACTTCCCGACCGCGACGATGATTATTAAACTTCGTTGCATGTGTTTGTAATTATCGAGAATTGCAGGGGCTGAAATGGCAACTTGGTTTGAAAAAAAAAAGGGTGTCAACCCAACCTCGTAGTAGAGATCGTGCAACGTAATTACAATGTTTTAAAAACTAATTAGGTAAAATTTTTATATTCGCGATTCAGCTGATTTGATGAATTAATTTTGTAAATAATTCGACATGAATTAGCTTGACATAAATGGGTTATGAGATTTACTTGGTCAGGAATTCAAAATCTAGATATTTTTTTTATAGCTAACTATTCTATATTCAAGATAATTAGGGTTCTATTTATAAAAAAGGATAATTATATTGATTTTTTATGAGATTTAATGAAATTTATCATTAATTTTTTTTTATTTGTTTGAGTGTCACTAATCTCTTTTAAATATATTATTTATTATATGATATTTTAAAGATAGTGTAATAATTTTATAAATCCAAGATGATTAATGTGATAACTATACAATCTTATAAATTTTTAAGTGAATTTTATAAATTGGAGGGAGCTAAATTGAATTTTACAAAAATTTGGCAAAAGAACAAATTTGTAACCGAATCCACAGTTCAATCGTAATTAAAGTAGAAAAACATTTTAATTAAAGACATAATCCTGTGAATTTAATTTGACGGATAAGTTCGAATTTCAATAAGATATTTACATTATTTTTTTATTAGTTAAGATATTTACACTATTGCATTCCCTAATAACCACATCCACAATAACTTCTAATTCATCTCACAAGTAAAAGTCTTCGTTTCAAACTGAAAACTTCCAAATTTATTAAATTATTCAACTCTTTCTTTCTTCCATTTTTCTTCACGGAATTTATTTTTATTTATTAATTTATCTGTTTTTCTCAATTTTCCTTCTTCCTTTACCTTGTGTCCTCCTTTCACCACCTCACCTCAGTTTCTTCGAGTAGTTGATCTGCTCCTTCCGGCATGTTCCTCTTTAATGTCCGATGAACATCATCTTCAGACACATCCACACTGACCTCTAGAGAGAGAAAAAAGAGAAAGACTTTTAGAGAGAGAAAGGAAAAGGGTCAGTGGCTGTGTCAAAAAGGTCAGTGCTTGGTGGGTGATTTCTGTGTTTGGAAGCTCTGAGGTCTTGTTGGGGTTATGTTATGAGAGCTTTTCCTTGGTGGGTTTGTTGAGGGGTTGCTTGTGATTTGCCTTGGATTTCTGACTATGGGTGGCTGTTTCCCTTGTTTTGGATCATCCAACAAGGAGGAAAGTGGTGTTGGTGTTGGTGGGGTCAAGAAGGAGTCTTTCAAGGAAGCTACAGCTCCTCAGTCTCATCACCATCCCAGCAGGGTTAGCTCAGGTTTGATGCTAAATTTTGGAACTTTCCTTCATCTGCTGATTGTTGGATGGACTCTTTTTTGGTTTCTGGAGTTGGCTTCAATTGTGCTTAATTTTGTGTGTGTTGTTAGTTTTTGTGGCCATTTTTATTCATCCAAGTTGTTGGTTACTTTGATCTGATTCATCTGAGGTTTTTGCTTACACTTTTGCAGCTAGTGTAGTGATTTGAGCGGGTAGTTGATGTGGTTTTGACTCCAGTTTCTTGAATTTTGGGTATTATTTGGAGGTGGTAGCAGCATTGTTGGAGATCTACCCTTGGCTCCAGATATGACAATCGTATCACATTGTTTGATGACATTTTCCTTTTTGTTACAGTTGTGGGATGCGAGGCAGATGCTGGGTCCAATACCTGCATCTTTAGTATCTTATCTTAACCAGGATGATTGGTGGCTTTGTAGAGACAAAAATGTAGAATGCCTTAACTAGTGATTAGTGAAACGTTAATTTTGCTTAGATACTGAATAATTTAAAATCCAGGTCCGGTATTTGCGCTACTGTACATTTTGGGATTATGAAAATTACTTAGGTTAGGTTACATTCTAACTGATAATGAGATGTCATATATGATTTTACAATGAAAACCTTGTCAGTCACTGGTTTAATTCATAGATGATTGCTGATGTAATTTACGATAAACTAGCTTACGGTCCTTATTTTCATGGGCTTATCTTCTCTACACATTTTTATTCTGATTTCTCCAATATATTTTTCTATCGCTTTCACTCCTACTTATCTTTAGTTATTCGTGTAGATAAATCAAAATCGCGAACTGGCTCAGATCCTAAGAAGGAAACACCAGTTCCAAAGGATGGACCGACAGCCCATATTGCTGCACAAACATTCACATTCCGGGAGCTTGCAGCTGCCACAAAGAATTTTAGGCCAGAAAGTTTATTAGGTGAAGGAGGTTTTGGACGAGTTTACAAAGGTCGCCTTGAGAGCACAGGACAGGCAAGTTGTGATTGCTGCTACTAATATTTTGGATGTAACATATACTTCAGATCTTCATAATGCCTTTCACATGAAAAAGATTTATAATTTTTCACTTTACATTTCAGGTTTGGAAAATTTATCTGTCCAATGTCAATTTTCCATTTGATTATTAGTCTGTTACTATAAGTCTGCCTTTGCCTTTTAAAATTTGTTAACAAAGTCATTTTATTTGCAGGTAGTTGCCGTAAAGCAGCTTGACCGAAATGGCCTTCAAGGAAATCGAGAGTTTTTGGTGGAGGTTCTCATGCTGAGCCTATTACATCACCCAAATCTTGTGAACTTGATCGGCTATTGTGCTGATGGTGATCAGAGGCTGCTTGTTTATGAATTTATGCCTTTGGGGTCTTTGGAGGATCATTTACACGGTCAGATCACATTCCTTTTTAACTGAAACCTGTGCCTCCTCAATTATTATGCTTTCATATTATAAAGCTATAAAATATTTAATTCAATTTTTGTATTCTCTTAAATGCAAAGGAAAGTTATAACTTATAGGATTGAACCAGTCAAGACAGCAAGAATAGGATTCTCTGTTGAATGAGAAATTTTGTTCCATTCTAAGATTCACTGTTATCGAACAAAAGAATTATGATTGCATGCTTTGATCATTTCCTTTTCTAGCTTCTAATCAAACAGGGAAAATTGTATTTGACATGACTGAAGGGAGGAAAAATTAGAATGTTCATACTAGGGGTGTTCAAGACCCGGCCGCCCTAGGTTTATTGGGCTGGGGTCAGGTAATCTTTCGGGCAGGCTTGACCTGCCTGAAATCAATACTTCTTTGAAAATTATGTTCTTTTGAAAAAAATTATTGATAACTTATAAGATTTACATGCTTGAATTAATGCATCTTACATAACACAATGTTATTTTTGTGTTGATATAATTTGTTTTGATATAAATATTGTAAAATATCTCGATATTTGTTTCTTCTAAAATTTTATGATTTTACTATGCACAATTTTGAAATCCATATAAATTATCTAAATGTCGGACCAACCTGCTTTGACCTCGTCGTTAGTCGGGTCTTTATCGGGTTCAAATAAATGATCCGGTCATAAGATTGGGCAGGGTTTGGATCTGGCCGAACCCATCCCTTGTATGCCCTAGTCTTTACTAGTTAAAACTTCAGAGGTTGAAAGACTGTTCAAAAGGCATTAAAAAAATAAGAATGTGTCACAATTTTCTCCTTTTAAAAAATAATTTACCTTCTTCAGCTAGTCAAAGTGTGTTATGTGTCCCTGGAGATCCTATAGGCTTTGAATAACCATCATAGGTTCCCATTAAATAATAGAAATTTTCTGGAAAAATTTATCACAGATTATCAATGATTACTTTGAACTATGGGATGGTAGATGTTATTCTTTATACTGTTTAAAATTTTAGCTTCTCTGCATGATATCACATTGTTCAAATGGGCACTTGATTGTTATGGTAAGATTAGCTGGGCAAATAGGATTCTAGCAGTAAGATGAATACTCTTGAGAGTATTGCTAATTTAGATACTTCTATAATTATTATTTACGACATATGAAATATTATTGATGGTTGGATTCTTGAAATCATGATATAGTTCTGACAGTTGCAAAAATCAATTTGATATTGTATGATTATCTTTTGTCTTTTGGCTCATTAATACCTTCCATGAAAAAACCATGTATCTGTAGGCTATGGACTTGATCAATTAGGTTTTTTTTTTCTTCCACTATTTGAGTGTTGACTGGCCATTCGCTTTGGATTTTTGCTTTTGTATAATTTTGTTCCTTTGGTGAAATAAAAAGGCAATTAGCATAAAATGACTGAAGTTCATTATTTTCCAAAACCACATGGCCTTGGTTTTAGCCTTGAAAACCTACAATATTCTTGTTCATGCTCGTCTTCCAGATATATTGGAGTACCCATTTGGTCTTTTTGGAAAATAATGATTGTACCTATGGTGGAAGTTTATTAGCGAAAACAATAATCAATAAGATGTGCTCTATAACAATGTAATAACTCCAGCCAATGTAGCTTGATACTTTGGACAACCATCTCTACTTCCACACTTCTTCCGCAGTTGCCTTTCCAAGTTGCCAGTGCCACCATCATGGCCACTCTCTGCTGGGCTGCTGGCAACATTGGCACCATTGCAATTGTTCCCTCCCCCTACATCCACCACTATCATTGTCTCTGCACACCCCTTCCACCACCATCATCATTGTTACTGCCAATGCTAGCCTGCCATCACCGTAGCATTCTCATGTGACTTCCATAAAAACAGCAGTTGCTACCATAATAAAAAAATATATATACTGATTTAATTATTTATAATCTCAACTTTAAAATTGTGTTATTTATGAAATTATTTTCTTTCAAAGAAAAACCTAGACCATACATCCAAACAAAAGAATTTTGGTTAAACCCATTATAATTTCATTTCTGAATTTCTTGTGCAATCCAAAAAGGAGAAAAAAAATGAAGCTTTTGATCTTACTTCATTCCTCATAAAATTAACATCAGAATAATAATTCTTAGTTCCAATTCCAATTCCAAGCAGCAAATAGAATTGAGTGCATCCACTTCATGATTCAACCTTAGGAAATCTTTATTTGTTAGCTTAGCATTGGAAGAAGATTCTGTCTCCCTTTTCAAAAAAATGTCCGTAGAGGAGTAGTTAACTTGTATGGTTCCTGAATTTGGTTGTTTCTATGAATCTCGAGCATCGCTTGTAATCTCCCTGCAGAAATTTACTGCTTACAGCTGCTGTATAAGATAACGTTTATTCTGTTCTGTACTATTTTGTTCGATGAGCTGTAGTAGCTGAATCCTTAGTGTATTTTAGTGTATGAGCATTAGATTAGTTCTAGTAGCTTTAGTTATAGCTTCAGGTAATGAAATCTGTAAGTAATTGTAGCTATCTCATGTAGGTAGTTAACCATGGCTGCTATATCTTGGTCCTAAGCTTAGGCTGTCAGCCTGTCACATTAAGAAATTAAGATATTCAAGGATGTTGCATCAGACATCAGCTGATGTGACACCTTGATTGCATATCTATAAATATGCTAACTCTATTGTAAATTCATTCATCTGCTCATTCAATAGAAAATTCAGATTCATTTTCCTTCTATCTGTTCTTCGATCACTTTCCTCTGCTTTCTTCTATTTTCTTTCACTTTCTCTCTAATCAAACAAAGCTTATATGCTATCCATGGTAATATCTTCCCATGTGAAGCTAAGTATTCTCTTGTACATCAATAAATGGGTAGACAGTTTGGCTAGCCAAGGACATGTGCACTAAATGTTGATGTTCCCTTGTTGTGTAGCCCATAAAGAATAGATCATGATAGTAAACTGTTACCCAAGGCATCACTTGCAACTTGCTGGGCTACTCATCATCAGCTATGCTTTATGCTACCAAATCTTGTGCAGTGTGTAATCAATCATCACAAGGAAGCTGCATCCAAGCAATGTTAGGGAAAGGATTCAATATAAAATCTTTTCTAAAGTTTAGATTTGACAATAAATGGATTTGGAGCAGTGACACTAACATAAAATGTAACGCCAAATAACTTTTAAAGAATGTTTCTCATTACTGGAACTGATGTACCATTAGATATTGTTAGAAATAAAGAAATGTTTAGTACCTTATAATATTATACAATATTTCATATCATATTTTAGATGATCTCTTAAGAATAGTTTTCATATTTACTTTTATTTCTTGATTTGTTTCCTTATTTAATAAGGATTAAGATTATAGTATTATTATAAATAGGGGTTAATTCTTTGTATTTTCTATCACATCACATAACATCAGTCATCAGAGTATATTGTATCAATATATATTTATATATTTAAAAGTTAGTATTCTTGCTTTTCTTCTTTCTATATCTAAAACCCACAAGTCCTCTGGCTTGTATCACCTTTTCTCGCTGCCAATTTCCTCCCTAAAATTTGGAACTCCTTGAATATGCTTCTAGAATGAGACCATTTAAAACCTAACATTTGATTCCATTCTACTTCTAACCACCATTGTTTTTCGCTGTCAGTGATTTTTCTGGCTACATTTTTAGTTGGTGGCCCTAATCTATGCCTCAGGGGGCCCCACTATTCTCCGGTGAAATTTATATGGCCAACTGTGTCTTCTTTCCAATTTGCCACCCCTTCACCTACTTTGTCATCACTTCCGGCAGGAAAAAAAAAAAAAACTGTCGTCCACCGCCTTCCGTCGCTGCCAATTTTTTCCAGCCTTGATCCCAATTGCTAACCTCACCATCAGGACTGCCTCCTCCTATGTGGCCTATCACCGTCAACTGCGCACCCAATCAGCTAGCAATGGGCCTCCACGGTTGTTCTCTCTGCTCTTCCTGACCACAGTGTATCCAATGATGTCTCCAGCCGCCGCAATCACTGCCGGGCTCACCTCGACTCCCTCACAGTTGATCTGTCCGCATTTTGACCGTTTGTGCAGAGAGTCAATCTCATTTTCTTCCGGGCTACCCTTTTCTCCTCTTTATTTTTTGCTACATCTTTGTTGATGTCCACTACTAACATAACATTGAGGGGAAGATAGTTTAAAAGCGTTAAGTCACTCTTTCTCTTGTTCTGAGATGGCTTTCCTGCAACCTGGTTCCGTGAGATGGCTTTCCCACGCGAGTTTCCAGCAGACTGGCCCTGTGATATGGCTTTCCCAACAGTCCCTGTTGGCATTGTTTCCTCTGCAACTGTCCAAGTCCGACCCATTATTTTTTTATTGTTAAAGATATAATTGTAACAAACTTAAAACTTGGTAGGCTTTAGCTTGAAAGTTAGAAATAAAAAAATATTTAGTAATACTAATATCTCTATTATATATCTTATAATATTATACAATAATTCACGTCATATCTGAGATAATCTCTTAGGATTAGCTTTCATATTTACTTTTATTTCTTGATTTGTTTCCTTATTTAATTAGGATTTGGATTTTAGTATTATTATAAGTAGGTGTTGATTCGTTGTATTTTGTATCACATCACATACCATCGGATTATATTGTATCAATATATCTTCATATTTTTAAGAGTCGTTATTCTCCCTGTTCTTACTTCTCTATCTAAAACCCAAAATTTAGGTTAATTTGCATGTACTTAAGTAAATATGTGATTATTTTCTACAATTTCCTTGTTAATGGTACGTAGCTAGTGTGTAATGACTTAAGGCTTTGCGTCAGTCTATTCATTTTCTACAACTATCTTGTAGTAAAGTTTGGCTGCAGCTATGAAATTCTATGTTGATGTCACCTAGGAAAATTGATGTTGCACCTATCTAATCACTGACCTTTATGATGTTATTGAGAGAAATCCATTATAATGTTTCACTTCACCAGTAGAGACTGCTTTCACTGTTGTATTTTATGATTGGAAATCAACCCATACAAGGTTTCAGCCTATACACTGGAGAAATTTCTGACTCTGCCTCTTTCCAGATCTTCCTCCTGACAAGGAGCCTCTGGACTGGAACACTAGGATGAAAATAGCAGCTGGTGCTGCAAAAGGATTGGAATATTTGCATGACAAGGCAAACCCCCCTGTGATATATAGAGATTTAAAATCATCCAACATCCTCCTAGATGATGGTTATCATCCCAAGTTATCAGATTTTGGGCTGGCAAAACTTGGTCCTGTTGGTGACAAGACACATGTATCCACTCGAGTAATGGGAACATATGGTTATTGTGCCCCAGAATATGCCATGACTGGCCAACTAACACTGAAGTCTGATGTCTACAGTTTCGGAGTTGTCTTCCTTGAACTTATTACCGGGCGCAAGGCCATTGATAATACACGTGCACATGGAGAGCATAATCTCGTTGCATGGGTAAGTACCTCACCTAGTGGTCCTTTTGTTAATCTTCTAAGCCATGAGTCATGAAAATTGGTTTGCATGTTAATATTTTGAACAGCTTCTAAATTAACATGAAACAAATTTACCACCATTTGTCTTCATATCTTTTCGGGCATGGAACTTTATAGGCACGACCTCTTTTCAAAGACCGTAGGAAATTTCCCAAAATGGCTGACCCTCTACTTCAAGGCCGATATCCAATGCGAGGACTGTATCAAGCACTTGCGGTTGCAGCAATGTGCTTGCAGGAACAAGCTGCCACAAGGCCTCTCATTGGAGATGTTGTGACTGCTCTCACATATCTGGCCTCCCAGACATATGACCCAAATGCTGCCAATCAATCCAACAGAGTTGGTCCTTCAACCCCCAGGAGCAGGGATGACAGAAGGACCATGGCAGATGGTGTGGACAGCCCAGATCGTGGACGGCTTGGCTCGCCTTCCACCCACAGAAACTCACCTGATTACAGGAGGAGAGACAGTAGGGAACCAGGTGCTGCTGCTGGGACAGAGTTAGGAAGGAGTGTATCTGGTGGTGGTGGGTCAGGGAGAAAATGGGGATTAGATGATGTAGAAAGGCAGGAATCTCAGAGAAACAGCCCTGTAAATACCGGAAGAGCTAGAGAGACTCCAAGGAACCGTGACCTGGACAGAGAGCGCGCAGTTGCGGAAGCTAAAGTGTGGGGTGAGAATTGGAGAGAGAAGAAGAGAGCAAATGCCCTGGGAAGCTTTGATGCCACAAATGAGTGAACAACACACAAACACCAATTCAGTTTGGTGTTCATCTTCTAGAGAAGAGATGTATGATCGAGTCACAGGAGAGAAATTTGCAAATGGGTCACTTATCATTTAGTGTCTTGATTTTCATGTCTATCCTGGGAATAATTGTCTTGGATCCAACTTTGACTATTCTCCCACATCACTCTAGTTAGTCATCATGTGAAGGAAACAGTACACAGTTGAAAATATATATATATTATAATATAATAGGGGTTGGGGTTGGGGAGCTTGTGGGGAAGTTAGTATGGATTGGGGGTGTTTTAAATGTAGTTATGCTACAGATTATGAATTCAACATCCCCTTTCATGTGCTAACGATATCTAGGTTCATGTTGCATGGAGCAGCAAAGGCGTCTAATTTTTGGCCCCTCATATTTGCTTGTATGATGGGGGGAGCTTAGTGAATTCGGTGTGGGTGTCATTGCTGTCAATATTATACTCGTACAGTATCTATTATTGTATGTCAGAGTCTCATGTTTTCGGCTTATACAAAAATGAAAAAAAAAAGGTTGATTGTATCATTATTTTCCGCGACTCATATCTCTTGCCCATGCAAACTGCAATGATCAATGTGTGTGTCTGAACACGTAACTAGAATCGTATTAGATATAGTTGATTATTAATGTTTTTTAATATGTCCATACAAACTGTTGTTCAAGAATAAGCAGAAGCACAAATGCCTCATTTCCAGGTTTTGTAGATTTGTTCTACGAATTATCGAGCATGAACAATTCTTGAATATAGCAGAAACGAGCACGAGTAAGGTTGAAGAGTGATTTTGCTCATAAAGTTGACAACTAATTTTTGGTTACGCATTGCTAATCGGAGCTACTCGATTGAATTTTAAATGTTCAAGATTATGTAACTAAAATATATAGTAACAATTTTCTGAAGCGAAAAATAGTCGCGAACGTCAAGTGACAGCAACCCGATTCTCTTAGTCCCAGTGGCACACCAAACCCTCTCGGTTCCAGAGAAGCCAATATGAGCTGGGGCACTCACCGACCATAAATTTCACAATTGATAATGGAAAAAGTCATGTACCGCACAAATGTGAAACATTTATCAGGCACACTCATAAAAGTGTGGGATCCATAGATAAATAAATATATATTTAATGAAGTTGATGAAACTCGGACATTCTTTTCTGTGTACCTAAATATCATATTTTGTGCTCAATTGCTCATACAAAAATCTGTTGGTGCGGATCTACTGCCTATCTCTATCTTATCTTCTTTTTTCATGGTCGTGGAAGCTATTAAATTATTGTATTTGTGAATCAAACTTACTTATAAGACAGTTTTGATGGCATGATACTCGAGAAAACATGGTTGAATAAAGCTCAAAGCTTCAAATCTAGTAATATGAACCAAATGATGGAAACTATTGGCATTTGATTTTCCCAATGCACCCGCACCTGCCTTATCAACGGACACCACTTATTTTAATCGAGGAAAACCATTATTTTCACATTCCTGTTACCCTCGTCTCAGTTCAAATAGCAACCATATAACAGACACTTCTCCCCATACTCAGCATTGGATACTACACAAATCTATTTCATATAAATTTATATTGAAATACAAAACCTCAATTTGACATCAAAACCTTGAGGCTCTCCTCTAATAAGTTCAGCTACCAATCCATTTTTCATAACATTCACTTAAAGCATTCCTACTGAAGTTAAAATTACACATATTCATCTAACTAGCAGTTAAAATCTGAAGGATTTGTTCTGTGACTTACGATTAACATCTGATACCTGCATAATCGTCTCTAACAAGCCTTCCCAACCTATATTTGGGGCCTACACTAATAAAAACAAAGGGAAGGAAGGGGGGTGGGGGGTGTGTTGCGAAGACTTTGGAACTTGGAAGGCAAACGTGACCATCTACTGTCATGTCAACTCAACTGGGCCTCATCAAAATCACCAAGGCTCTTAAAACGCAACCCACCCTTTACTTACCCTACGCAATTTATGGCATGTCACATTTATTTTCTCCTTTTTCCCTGCCACAACAGCACGATCTGCTTCAGTGGAAAAAAAAATGAAAAAACACGCAGCAAGCAACTTCTACTTAATCGGGAAGGGAAACAATAAAAAAATATTACCGAGCTTCCATAATCATCCATAGTTAACTGCTTGCGTTTCTTCAAAGAAGATGGAGACTCTGTCTGTCTTGCCAAGGCACGCTTTGATGGGGTCATGCTCTGAAAATTTTTGTTAAACTTGAGTACGAGAACAATTCATATTTTATATTACCTCATATTCTCATTTTATTTGAGAACTTTTTACCAAAATAATTACAGATAAACAAGGTGAGTAAGTTACCTTTGCAAGTTTCTTCTCTTTGCGAGCTTGTCTCTCCCTCTCGTCATATTCTTGGTTTTCCTTTTCTACCAGCCGAATGAGGGTGTCACACCTCCTTGCAAGTTCCTGTGTTGTGCGAGACTTGACAAACCAATCAAAACGAAACAATGGCGAGGTTCGAAATGCTGCCTTCAACTCATCCCAGTTTCCATAGCCGAGTTTGTGAACCATGCATATCTGCAAATTTTATTGTACAGTAAAAAAATTTCCCTATAAGAGAACAAGAGAAGACCACCATAGCCTAACATGGAAAAAAGGGAAATGAAAAACAATTCTTACCATGAATCTGTCACATTCTTCATTGTATAACTTCCCTTTGTTTTGCCCATATTGTATCTTCAACTCTAGCCATGGATTCTTGTAGCGGTCCAACTTCTTCCCAATAGCTTTCATGATCTCATCTTTCCGTGAAATTCTAGCCTCCCCCCTCTCAATGTTTTTAATAATTCTATCATAATCTGCAGAATAATTCAAAACACAAATTAGGCAGAAGCTTACCATTTTAATGAGAAACTAATTTCAAATGCAGTTGATAAACCAATACAAACAAACATGCACAGCAGAAAAACCAATACAGTAACGTGCAGCATTTTAACTCAATAACAAAGCTTTTCCCAGCAAGTAAGATCAACTAGACAGATCAAGAGATGCCATTGTATACTATCGTAAACCAGACCAAACCATTTAAATCTAAGTCATTCTTAATAGTTCCGCTTTTAATTTTTCTTCCCCTCCTTCAGTCTCTAAGTACTGGGCTACCTCTTATCACACCATTAAAATCAGTCCATGTCAAAACAACAACCGCTCAAAAGTGGTTGGTGATAGGAAACTAGAAAATTGATTTTATTGATTATTGCCAACTTAAACATACAAACACTCATTCGGATTTGGCTTTTTCAATTCATGCTCAAAAGTACTAAAAAAGATTGTTTGACTGTCACAAAACTGTAACGTACCATTTAATTCCTTGTATCTTTCTTTGAAGACCTTTGCATATCTTTCAACTTCCTCCTCAGTTTTTCCTTCCATCTCAGAAGCAATACTTTTTATATCATTTCGGCCATACTTTTCACAGGCCCTAATGAAAGTATTAAAATCCCTCCGGCTCCATGAAGAAAATCCCTATATTAACCAAATAACAAAAAAACAAAAGCTCAAATGAAAGCCTAGTTAAAAATGGGAGAAAAAAGATGAAAAAAAAATGATCACCTCCTCTAGCAGCCGTTCCTTTTCTTCCAACTCTTCAGCAGTCAATGGGTCTCCCACCTCTAAATACACAATATGTCATGATTAAAAATTTAAAATATACAGGTAGGGAGGGAGAAGAGTCAACAGACTTGTAGTCTGTGGAGAGTGTTCAAGTACCTTCTGGTTCATCAACATCTATTGAGTCCTTTATTTGATTCTTCTGATGTGTTTGCTGAAAATTTATAAAATAGTAAGCAATAAAACAATAGCTATGTGGCGAATAAATTAGAATATTGATTTCACCAACACCTACCATTAGATAGCGTACTTCCTTTTCATACAGCTCACTCAGCCTTTGCGTATTGAAAAACTGGAAATCATGCCTGTAGGTAGAATAAAAATGCTATCAGTCACAATGGAAGCAGTTCACTACTTTAAACATAAAGCAGTAAATCTAGAAGCTTACAACTGAGGCATCCTAGGAATTCGGGGCTCTTTTGGTTTAGTAGGACCACCTTGTCGCAATGTTTGCTTGAAGTATTCAGACTCTGAGTAACTACAAGCAAAATGCCCCCAAATATTAACTATTAAGGAGAGCAGCATACATCATATCAAGAAAGAAGGAGAGAGAAAAAAAAAAGAATAAATCTGGCTGTATAAAATGTAAAGGGCAATACTTACTTGCGTTTCCGCTCTCTTTTTGGAGGTTCAATCCAGTTTTCACTGACAATTTTCTTGAAATCAAATTTGTTCTCATCCTTCCATTTTTTTTTTCAAAAAAAAGAGATATGTCCATGTTAGAAAAATAGATTAGAAGAGGGGCAGGGAGGGAAGGTTGAGCAATAAAAGGAAAAAAAAAAGAGCCAATCACAATTGTCAAAGTCAGTACAAAGTGGCATCCTTACCTTGTCATCATCAAAATCATATAGCTCAGCAGCTACAATAAGAAAATATCAGTATTAGTAACTCCAAACTAATAAATAATAGATAGTTCAAAAGGCAATATCAAATCCCTCAACAAGACCCAAAAACATGCACTTGGATCATGTTAGAATAACAAAAATGCTCACTACTATTTTCTCTTTTATATTAAAAATGAAGGATATGTTGCAATTTAAACAACATAGATAATAAGTAAAAGATCAAGCCACTATTGTTTTCAAAGCAAGAACTTATATCCATTGGATACGTACTGTCATCCATCTTAAATTTGATTGCATCTTCAGTAAATTTCTTCATCTTGGCATCAAGTTCAGCAGTTGCCTCCTCTCCTTTAGCAATAATTCTATCAATATCCTCATCTGTAATTGTACTATCTTTGGAACTGAAAACCATTTCAGCCCCAAACCTAACCATCTGAAGCAACTCATCTTTATTTACCGCTGCACATATGTTAACAGAAACATATTAGCTAATTGATACATCTTGCAGCAAAGAAACAAGAAAAACCATCCTGAAAATCCTTACTCTTCTGCTCAGCCAACCGCCCTTGCTGAATCACCAGAGCATCAAGTGCAAGCTTTTTGTAAGCCCTTTCAATAACTTTCTCCTCAATTGTATACTGTATCATTAACATGAAGCAGTAAGATACCAACACATACAGTGACTGACTAACTAAAAAATGAAATATAGGTAATAAATGAGATATAGGTAAAAAATTTCTAACCTCGGTGCAAAACCTGAAAACTTGAACTTCTTTCTTCTGACCTATCCTATGAGCTCGATCCTGAGCTTGCAAGTCAACTTGTGGATTCCTGTTGTAAAACCATCAACAAACAATGACTATGGTACAGATGCAATCAGATGACTGCATCCACAATCTTTTGAATACTTACCAGTCACTATCATACAGAATGACGACATCAGCCGTAGCAAGATTAATCCCAAGTCCTCCAGCCCGAGTTGATAACAAGAAGACAAATTTCTCACTTCCAGGTTTGTTGAAAGCATCAATGGAAGCATCACGTTCATCTCCACCAGTATTTCCATCAATGCGACAATACTGATACCCACGAAACATTAAATAATCTTCAAGTATGTCTAGCAGCCTAGTCATCTGGGGTTAAAAACCACAAGTAAGCAACAATAAACAGTTAAAAAGAAAAGGAGGGCAACAGAAAATTCAAAAGGCAGAAATGAATGAGAACAAGTAAAGCAGGCTTCAAAATAAATGGCATCCCAAGTCACCAGTAACAAGAATCATATTCTGACAGAACCTGACCTGTGAAAATATAAGGACCCTAGAATCACGCTCTTTCAATTTAGGAAGTAACTTATCCAGAAGAACCATTTTACCTGGAAATTTTTTGAAATATGAAACAACCTCAGATCTTATTGGTCAACAAACAAAGAAATTCTGAGGTATATCTTAATGTAAATAGAATTTACCAGCATTTGTAATGAGATGGTCTCCTGTTGTATATGGAGGACCAGGCTCAGCACCTTGGAAAAGATATGGATGATTACAACATTTACGTAGTTGCATAGCTATATTGAGGAGGCGCTTCCGTTCTCCACCAGCATTGACAACCTCAAGATCCTTCTGCAGAAGTGCTCTATAATACTGTTTCTGCATTTGTGACATGCCTACTTTAAGAATGGTTTCCTTTTTCGGCGGCAACCCTTTCTCAACATCTGACTTCAACCTTCGAAGGAGAAATGGTCGGAGGACCTTAAAGCGCACAAAAAAAAAAAAGTTGAATATTGCCAATTGTATACCAAGATAAAATTACAGACTCTTGATAATCAAAAGAAGGTTCCACATTTTACCTTGTGTAATTGTTGAACAACCTCCTGTTGGTCATTCTCACCAGAGATTTGAAACCATTCATCAAAAGTTTCAGCAGAACTAAAGATTTCAGGCAGAAGAAAGTTGAGAAGAGACCAGAGTTCATGCAGATTGTTCTGCACCGTTAGAAGAGATAACAAGCAGCAGTAAATACTTGAGAATATTAGTATGCATACAACCAGAAAAATAAATTGTAATTGAGACTCTATATGAGGAAGACAAGCATATAATTCAGAAATTTAAGCTGCATGACAGGAGGAGAAACCAACAACACTAATGAACGATACTGAAACTTAACCAATGCTAACTGGTAAGTAACAAATCATCTAATTCCAACACCCCCCCCCCTCCCAAAAAAAAAAAACAAAAAAAACACACACAACATGCCTTCAACTCTAGTGAAAATTTGTAAGAGACCAATAATAAATGTGCCCAGAACAATGGCTCATTATTTTTTACATATCCTTTCCTTACCACAATGGCAATTTATGAAGCTAATAGTCCCTCCTCCCGAAAAAGAAACTAGTAAAAGTTAAAACTAGAATAGCCTACTAAACCTAATAAAGATGATATGAAATAAGACATACTTAGAAATTCAATAATGCAGCCAAACCCTCCGCCACTACAAACAGTTTCTTTGTTAGATAATTTTCTTAGTATAGGTTCTGATTACACTTAGAAAATTGGCACGCTACCATCATCATGTTTATAATATATATCAATAAATTAAATAACCATATCTTTCCATAACTGCAGCATCATTATGGATAATATAATTATGTGATACCTGGAGCGGTGTGCCAGTAATAAGGAGGCGATAATTTGTACTGTAGAGCCTCATTGTTTTGGACAGGAGGGAATTTTCATTCTTGATTCGATGGGCTTCATCAATAATGATGTAGCGCCAACTAAATCGACGCAAAGCAGACTTCTCCTTGATTGCCATCTCAAAACTCGTAACACAAACATCAAACTTCCCCGCAACCAACAATTCCTCTCTTATATGTCTCTGCATCAATTTAAAATAATCAGTATAAAAGTTTTGAAATCAAGCATCAACACAATCCCTTACAAAAATAAATCAAACCCAGCAAAGCTGTTCTTAGTTCTTACCCTTTCATCAGGGTTGCCAAGGAACTTGATTGCACGCAGAATAGGACAAAAGCGTCGAATCTCATTCATCCAATTTCCAAGAGTAGATTTTGGAGCAACCACCATATGAGGGCCTTTGATTCTTCTGAACTCATGCAAATAACCCAATAAAGATATAGTTTGCAACGTTTTACCAAGTCCCTGAAAATCAGATTTATTTGCCATGACTCAATACATCAACTCATCAACGACATCTAAGCCTTACTCAACTAATACTGTTAACATATTACACATCAAGAAGTATTTGCACTAATGTGTAGTTAATTCAATGAGAACATCAGCAAGCCCACCATCCACCACCTACCATTTCATCAGCCAGAATTCCATTTATTCCATTCTCATACAATCTTATGAGCCAGTTTAGCCCAGCAAGTTGGTAATCCCTCATCTTCCCTTGGATACCTGTTATAGAAAACAAACAAGGATTTTACATTTAAAAATATTGCCCGGGAGTAGAAAGATCCACATATTAGATGTGCAACCTCCAAAAGAGATGTTGACAGAAGATCAATCCATTAGACATCAACTGACTAGCTGCAGACAATCAACAATAAAGCAACCAGTGCAAAAAGTACAAAGCAGAAGATTCAAGAATGCAATTCTAGAACATGTGCAGCTCCAAAGAAAAATCTAGACAGAAAAATGTACCAGAATGCAGGTCTTCTACCAGCAGATTCAAATCAACATAACATGTTTTCCATATCTAAAATCTCTCTGAAAGTTTATTCAATTAATGAATCCTCATCCAACCTCCAGCATATGGTACAAATGTAAATATTGAAATATTTTTCCACACTCATAGAGGAAGAGAAGGGAAAGAAAAGAAACACAAGCTATGTCAAACAATGCAAATATAAAGCCCTATATAATGCATCGGCCTATTGTAGTAGACACAGAAACGGGAGGATAAAGTGACACATACAGAATGTGAGACACTAAAAATCAAACCCTCTAACTGATGCAAGCAAGCACGTATACACAAAGAAGGAACACTTACATGAAGGTTGTGCCACCAAACGAGTGTTTGTTACACCATCTTCTTCTTCTTTTAGGTATTCTTCATCTTCCTCTTCTTCAGTCACTTTTGATGCATGGCGACCCCTAAAATAGACAACATTAAATGTAGGGTAAGTTCTTTTGTCAGCACAAAGTCAGTCTCCAGTCAGTCTCAACTCTATTCTGCTTGTCTGAACTTAAATGTCTTCTTGAAGAACCAGCACTGGAATTGAGAAACCAAAAATCAGTGCTGTTTTTCATTTTTTTCTTACTTGTTAGTCATTTCATAGCAATTTTCATACATTATGACAAGAGTTTATGTCACAAAAACAGTGAGAATGACATTGATTGAATTTGAAAGGGAAACTTTTAAAAAAAAAAAAATTTAGCTATAATGTTAAAGTAGAAGACACCTGCTTCTACTAGGTGATCAGAAACACTTAAGCATATAGAAACTCCATCAGTCTATCAATTAGTCAATGCTCGTTTATTTCAGCAATTTCCTTGTGATAGAAAACAATTTACATATAGGCATTTGTTCTTCAAACGAACCTCAAAGGTATGAGAGTATAACATACGATTTAATTTGGACAATAAAACTAATGAAATTCTGAGGCAAAACAAAGAAAACAGAAGGGTAAATGTCCATAGCATAGTAGGCATGAATCTTAAAAAATGTACCTTCCCCTTGACTTCTTCTGGGATGAAGATTGATCACCTTTCGCAAAATGAGCAAACAGCTCAGTCTGCTGCAAGAGATACTTCAGCCTCCCTTTTCCTCTATTGTTCTGTATTACGTGCCACAATTACTTACATATCAATATTCAATCATATGAACACATTACGGTATTAGGAAGTAGAGTCATCATATCTACACGCACCATGTCAGCATCAATGGCTGCATTTTGCGCATCCAATATCTCCTGAATCTTCTGTTTCTTCATTTTCTGCATCTCCCTCAATCTAGCTTTCTCACGCTTGCTAACTTCCGGACCAACACTATCTCCACCCTAACATCCAACAACACAAGGTTACACTTCCAGTTAAATTCCTCGCTTAACAGAGAACCATTTATGCCTCAAGCACGATAAAAGCCGGAGACAAATTGCCAACTAGAAAAGCATTAGCCATCAGCAAACTCCTCACCTCAACTACCTAATCACAACCACTAGGCTTAACCAGCAAAATTTTCAACATCAACAACTAGAAATACGTTAATTCGTAACCAAGTTGTTTCTCACTAGCTCTATGCACATTTTCACCAATTTTCAACGCAAGTCAACGGAATTCAACTTCGAATTGCGCATCGCGGCACGACAATCACAGTTATCAAACATGCACGACGTAAACTAGCAGCAAAATAGAAACCCTAGAGCAACAAAGACACTGAAAAGTAAAGAATTCGATCAAACAGAGTAAGCAGAGCAGAAAACAACGGCGTTCACCTGCTCATCCTCGTCGGCGTCTTCGGCGGCGGCGGGATCTTCGTCGGAGTCCGGAAGATTTCCGTCAGCGACTTCGTCTTCGTCATCGGAGCTAGCTTGACGCGCCACCGCCTCAAGCTCCTCCTCGTCCTCCTCCTCATTGATCTGCTGGTTGAGCTGCTCCTCCTCCTCCTCGGAGGTGGAGCCGTTGGAGAGAGCGTCGTCGGAAAATAGCTGCGGCTTCGAAGGCCTCGCCATGGAAGGAATCGCTCTGAGATCAAACGGGTTTGGTTGTGTGAGAAAGGGGGCTTTGTGTTGTGGAAGTCACTGTTGTAATGTGAAGCGTGAACAGAAGATTGTGGGCGAGGAATGTGATTGACATATTTATAGCCGTCCGATTTGGAAAGTAAGATGAGCGGTTCGGATGGTGCTTCTTTAAAGGCGTTTCGTTGTTACGACGTGGAAGCGAAATGGGGGATTTCCCGCCAATCATGTGCAGGTGAAGGTTTTCCAACCTACGTGGACTCAGCCCGGGTTTTAGGCCCGTATCAATGGGCTAACTACTTTTGTCCAAGGTTTGACGCTACGACAAAAAAATGAAAATAAAATAAAATGCTTGAAGCCCATTCAAGAAAAAGAGTATATAGTTTGGAATTTGGAGAAGCATGGTGAGGCGACTATGATTAATAGACTTGACCTAAAAAAAACATTAAAACAAAAACTACAATTATGTGTATATGTGATGAAGGCATGCAGCATGAAGTAAGATCCCACACTTTATGTAACCATGCAGTAATGCATTGTGGATTTGAACCCGCCAAATATGATTTTGAGATGATTTGCCCTGTCCCTTCCTCCTGAGTGCATACGTGCATGTATGGTAAAATTTAATTACACTAACTATATTAATTTTCTTTGCTAATTTTATATTTATATTCTTTTATAGCTTTGTTTTATTAGTGCTTGACTTGAAGTAATTTTGGGATGAGTGACCTTCTGAGAAATTTTCCCAGTAAACATGTGAGTAAGGACAAAACATACTATTCGCTATAATCTTGACATTCCTTATCAGAATGGCGCTCGCATAATTTTGTAAATTTTTGCCTCAACAGGACTCACTAAGTATCGAGCTTTTCCAGGGACCAAAAAGACTATGTTAGGCTTAACCCAAGAGACGTGAATTTGGGGTATCACACTTACTTTCTAAATTGAGATTACAACTTTAGAGGATCCATGTATTTTTGGTTGCATTTTTTGATTTTTCATTGATGTTTTGTGAATTTTATGTATAAGATTTTTGTTAATTGTTTGATATTAAATGTTTATATATATATATATATATATATTGGTGAGCTGATCTGTCAATCCATCGGTCCATTCAAAATACTCATTATTTCAACTAATTTTATTTTGACAAGACTTGTCCCATCCCATTTTGTATGTACTTCTTGGCAGGACGGGACGAAGCATGGAGATTATTATTTACTTAAGTTTGTTGTAATTGCAATTATTGTATTACACTTGTGCACCGCTTGGGACTTTTGGTTTGACTGGTATATCCGCTGGTATAGCAAATGGTACTGCAGAACATGCATCAGAAAAATAGATAGAGTCAAACACAATCCATCCAGTCACTATTAAATTATTATATCATGAAATTAAAAATTCAATCTGTTGCTGACCAATTAAGCTTTTCCTTTTTTTTTTTCCCCCGATAAGCTCCATCCTGATAGAAAACTACATTAGAATTTTCAGGTCTCGTTACGTAAATAACTTCAATAAGTTTTTTTACTCTAAATACTTATAATTTTTAGTCCTTAAAATTTGTTAAAAAATTAATTAAATATTTTAGACTAGAGTGCTGTTAGGCAGAATCTGATTGACACACCCCGAACCTTAAAAACAAAAACATAATTATAGGCTGAATCTAAAGATCCATTTCATCAATAAAAAAAATCTAAAAACCCATTCAAAATCCTCAAAACTGTAAGAATTTTAATAATTTATAATTGATTATTTATAATTTCACAATTTTTTAATGAGTTAATTAGAATGTAAGGATCAAATAAAAAATAAGAAATTTAAAAGTATAACAACCAAATTACAAGACTTTAAATATAAGGACTTAATTAACAATCTCCAAATTTTCTGTTTGGGTAAGAAAAAAATAATAATAACAATCTTTGAATAATACACATTTTAAAGTTTTAACACTTAATTTATGGGTATACTCAATATGTAATTTTATACTTGCTCCAATATTTGTTTATGGGGAAAAATAAGGTGAAAATTTTCAAAGATATATTCAATATGTAATTTTACACTTAGAATTTATTCATAAAAACTTTTAAATTTATCCGTGAAAATTTTCACTTCCGACCAAACTAACATATGAAAAATCCCATAAGATAACAATAACATATGAAAAAGAAATTTATTAGTTACTCTTAAAACATAACTCAATATTCCCACCAAAAAAAAAACCAATAAATTTAAAATAAACAATTTAATAGAAATTAAAAACAATCAGTCTCTCAGTGGACTTTAAATAATCGAACACTTAATTCTTTTAAATAATTTGGATAGTAATAATAATCAAATTTAAATATAACAAACGTAACAACATAACAGATCAATAACACGAAGGGGCTAGTTCAAAATAAGAAAAAGGGGTTGGATCTTCCCGAAAGAATGGGGTTCAAAATCCCCAAAGCTCTCTTGCAGAGGGATCATACCCTAAACAATTCAATATCCATGAACCAGAAGAAAATGACTCACCTCACACACACGTACAATGTGGCATCTCCATTCTTATCCGCGTGATCAATGAAATAACGTAACAGTTTCCAGTTACAATTAGGTCAGGGATGGCGAGTCCCAATACGCCACGAAATCTACAGCTGCGACGTCGTATTCACTCTTAATACTTATTTTTTTATTTTTTTCCTCCTCCTCCTCCTCCTCCTCCTTCTTCTTCCTCTTCACGTATGCTTCCACTTTACGAACCCAAAATCCCAAATTATTTTTGTGACCTCATACGACTCTTTGACTCGTCCTTTCTCCCCACATTTCGCCGGAAAATACAAACCCTTTCACCGCAGTATTCAGAGGACACAGATTCCGCTTCCGCGTACGTTTTACCTTACCATTGAACCACGCAATTTTTCTTCCCCTAGTAGTTACTGTTCTTGTCTTTTTTTTTTTTTTCAATTCGACGAAGACCCACTTTGTGTTTTGTAGTAGTTTATTTTTTCTTATTGCGAATTGAATTTCTTTTGTAATTACTTTGGTTGTTTGCTGATTTTGTTTTGTACTTCAATTGCAGAGGATATGGAGAAAAACAGGTGGTTGATACTGGTTATCTTCTCATGTCTACTTGTATTTTCCAATTGTAGAGGTAAAGAGTGGAAATTCTGCATTTAATTGTTTGTCTTATGTCTCTCTGTTATCTTTCAATTCATTGGGTTGTTTAGTTTATGTGTGTGTTGTGTATATATCAATGATGGGGATCCTTAGATTTTTTTCATATTTTTTTATTGTGGTGGCTAAACTGAAGCTTTTGTTAGACTGTGAGGAAATAGGGTTACAGAGGAAGAGGATGAGGAATCGCTCTTGAAAGACTTAGAAGAAAGGAAATAAAACCAAAAGCCTAGTATTTGTTTGCTTTTTGAAATTTGGAGTAGTTGGATGATTGTTGTTGGTTCAGTTATCACTTATCAGAGTATGGAGATTAGGAGAAGACTTGTGAAAGCCCCCATAAAGAAAATAAAGAGAGTAGGCCAAATGGAGGGTAGCACAAAAGCTAGAGGTTAGGGGAGACTCGGAGAAATTATAGGTGAAAGTAAAACTATTAGGAAAGACTTGGGATGTTTTTGTGAGTTTGGATGTTGGAGAGGAGGGAAGAAAGGGTTTGTAGTGTAAAATTTTAGAACATTACAACAAACCTTTCCTCTACATACAAAATCCAATGGATTCGGCTCCTTTAAAGTGAGGAGGTTGGTAAAGTACAAAAATGAAGGGTTAATTATTCTTTGATCATTTAGTGGACCCACACACAATGGAAGTTATTCATCCAAGGGTGGTTAACCCCTCACTTTTGCACTTTATCAACCTTTTCATGTGACCAACCCCACATAGTAGAGCAAGGCTTGGTTGTTGTTAGTTCAACCTAGCTTTTTCTTTTTGGTACTGTGATTCCCTTTTTATAGGACGTGAAATACATAGTAAATGAATTTGATTAACCCAACTTGAAAATGGTATGATCTGTGAGTGGATCATATTTTGGGCAATTGGCATTTTAAAACAGGGAAAATCATTCTCGTCTCCTTTTATTTGTATTGGTTTAGGTAATGTGTCGAAGATGCATCATGCATGTCTGGAAGGATTATTGGATTTTTTATGCATGCTGCAATAGATAGAATCTTTCTTCTCTCTGTTTTTGAAACAGTGATTGTGAACGATTTACACATGCAGATATGTCTATAGCATTGCTGAACAACTATGAGTTCATGATATGTGGAGAAACTGTGTTGTGAATGAGAGTCTTGTGGGCATTTCATATTTGCTTAATCCATACCCATAATGTGCTGTTTTTCATTTACAGAACTCAAGGCTAGGGACAAAAGCAAGCTTCCCAAGTACAATCATACACTTGCTACAATATTAGTGCAATATGCCTCTGCGGTGAGTTCTATGGGAATTATATATATCACCAACCTTTTCGGTTGTATGGCTAGAGGACTTATCATTATTCATGCATATTATTTATTTTCTAATCTTATCATAGATGTCCAATCAAGAATTCAATATTAATAGTGAAATTTTCAACTTGCTCTTGGTCAGGCTTCTATTTGTGCAATGGAAATATTGTAGGAATTCTGTATGAATTATATAAAAGGACTGAAGTAGGATTGGTTCTTGCAGGTATACTTGTCAGATTTGACAGAACTTTTTACTTGGACGTGCTCTAGATGTGATGGCTTGACCCAGGTGCTGGGAATGCGAATATTAATTCTTCACATTGCATGCTCACTTAGTATTATCCTGTTAATTTGGCTTTTTTAAAGTAACTCATCTAAAGGTCTTCAAAATTGAAACAGGGATTTGAAATTATAGAGTTGGTTGTTGATGTTGAGCACTGCTTACAGGTGGGGTGAAAACACTTTGCAGAAACAATATTCCTTTAAGCCATAGAAATAATAAATTCTGTTTCTTTAACTCATTAATTATTTTTTTTCTTGTATTAATGTACTCTTTGTTGTTATGTTATTATCTCTACCTGTTCTAGGCATTTGTTGGAGTGGCCGAGGATCCCTATGCCATTATCATTGCATTCAGAGGAACCAATGAACACAGGTTCACTTTCTTACTGGCTTAAGTTTGTTTCTCTGAGAACTGGGGGCCCAGATCTCCATAGGTACAAAAGTGGACCTGCTGAATTGTAGATGCCTTGGCACATATGGCAGCAGATTTTTGAAAACGAGAACTTTTTACTTATGCATGTCATGTTGTATGAACAGATATTGACATGCATGGATGTGTAATCATGCTAGGACAATGCTTTTGATTTGATTTACTGTGCATGCAATTTATTGTTAGCATAAAGGGCATCAATCTATTTAAAGCAGAGCTGGGTAAGTAATTTGCTGTATCCAGATTTAGTTGCACCAGCATGCCATTTCTGCGACCTGTTCAGCAAGATTCTCTTGTTTTTAAATACTATAGGTGCCTATCTATATGTCCAATCATGTTTGAGATCTTCTGCATTATAGATTGTCGTGTTTTTAAGAAATCATACAGCATATGCTCTCATATGTTGACCTTTGAGAGCAGCAGAACTAATTACTTAAGAATTTAATTTTGATGTTAAAGTCAAAGTATGTCACACAGTCATCCAAACATATATTGTCTTGTCAGCAAAAGTATTTTGACTCTCACACCCACTTCATCAGAAGTCTCATATCTAGTGGCATGTGATTGGATGACAATATAAAACTATTTTACAAATTAATCTCATTGCTTAATTATATGCCTTTATATGAAGAAAACATGTTTGGCTGATCATGTTTGAGACATTGTAAATTATAGGATGTTGTGTTTGATAAGAGAGCATAGGTTCTCTCATATTGACCTTTGAGAGAGCCAGAGAACATGTTATTGTCCTATAAATAAAAATTTTTGTCCATAAATACATGTTTAAATGCTATACAGTTCAAGTCTGTCAGGTTTTGGCTCACTTTCTACTTTTGAGACAACATGAGTTATTCTGAACTGATCAGTTTGTAACTGCTTTTATGCAGCTTACAGAACTGGATAGAAGATTTATACTGGAAGCAGCATGAGATAAATTATCCAGGCATGGATGATGCAATGGTGTGTGCTATTAAAAGTTTAGCCTTATTTTATGCTCTGTACTAGTGTCAGTTCTGATATGTTATTATCATTTTCTCCAGGTACACCGTGGATTTTATACCGCATACCACAACACAACAATACGTCCTGCAATTCTAGATGCTGTTGAAAGAGCAAAGAAGTTTTATGGAGATATTCAAATTATAGTGGTAGGACATTCAATGGGAGGGGCAATGGCTTCGTTTTGTGGGCTTGATTTAACGGTAATTATAATTTATCTGTCAAGAGTAGACTCAAGCTCCCTCTAACTTATTTTTCATAAAATTATCTACATTTTGCATCAGGGAGGGCTTTGAATATCTTGTGGAACCATTGTTATCTGGAAAGCTGGTTTTTAATATTTGAAAATAGCTGGTTCCAAGTCTTGGCAAAAGAGGAGGGATGTATTATAAAATTGGGTAGCTAATGCAAAACTATGTCAAATATTTTACAACATCGATTAGTTACGGCTAAATTGTTCCAACTCAGCTCATGAACACCGAATTCATAAGACCTATGTTTTGTACCTTGATTAATCATCACAAACCTAATCAGACTGCTGTCCGAAGTTCAAATTTCAAACTAGTTGAATTATTTTTTTGTCTAGATTATTGAAGTTCTCATTTCATGATTTTCCTTGCTGAAAGGATGAAATATTTACTTGTTTGATTTAATTTCTTACAGGTAAATCAATGTGAAAAGAATGTCCAGGTTATGACATTTGGACAACCTCGCACTGGCAATGCTGCTTTTGCATCTCTCTATAGCACACTAGTTCCAAATACATTCCGAGTCACACATGACCATGATATTGTTCCCCATTTGCCTCCATACTATTACTATTTACCACAGAAGACATACCACCACTTCCCAAGAGAGGTAAGGCATGATGGCTTGATAAAGTGATAAAATTTGTACACATGCACTGAATCTATTTTATTTTCTTCAAAATAAAGTAGGCTGCATGCTTGTTTCTGTAATGGTATACTGACTAATATTTCCTTTTTCAAAAAAGAAAAAGTATTTTATTGAGATGAAGAGAGGAAGAATACAAAGAGATGGGAGGACTAGAGATCCTTTTTACAAAAACAAGAACAAACAAAATTAAAAACCAATCAATCAATAAAGCAAAACTTTCTAATCTCACAACATATCTGAGAGAGAAGCTCCTCTAAAAAGATCATGAAATTTACACTAATTAGAGGCTGGACACCTAATCTCATCATCATCTGCCATCTCTCCTTCAGTGGTGATTAGATGTTTTGTGTTTATTGGAAATATATTCTGCATGTCTATTTAATTTATGAAAATGCACCTAGTCATATTACCAATAATAACCTGGCTTTTATGTATTCTTAATTCCTGTCTTATCTGTCACAATAGGTCCACTCTTATTTACTTCTACAGTTTTGAAAGCTTATTTAAAATATTAGAAATAATGTTTTGTGGTAATTTGTAGTGACAGTTATAGTTTGCTAGCCATGTGGCTTTCTGGTGTTGCTTATTTGAGACACCAACTCACCTCTGCATGCCCAGCAATGATAAAGAGTTTCCTATTTCCAAGCTCTCAATAAATCTATTTTTATCCTTTCTCTATCAGATTGTTCGTTGCTTGGACTACACTAACTTTCTCGGTGTTGGCCATTCTGCTTTATTGATCTATGATCTGCGCAAACATGGAGCAATTGTTTTGTTTGTTTTCCAGTTGTTCAAGAACCTGAAAAATTGTTGTGCACTGCAGGTGTGGCTTTATAACATTGGATTAGGAAGTCTTGTATACCGTGTTGAGAAGGTTTGTGATGGATCTGGTGAGGATCCAACTTGCAGTAGGTAAGCCAAACTGATTTTGTCATAATGCCATTGAAAATTTTGCCACTGCAGTGGATTCCATGGGTGTCATCGGATTTGTAGATTATCCCTTAATTTTGGTGTTAGCCATCTCCATCTAACCTTGGTCCTTTGGTATATCCAAAGTTTGAAATTTGATTTGGTTCTGTCATGCAGGTCAGTGAGTGGGAATAGCATCTCAGATCACTTAGCATATTATGGTGTTGACATGGGATCAGATGCACCAGGATCATGCAGAATTGTTATGGATCCTCATAGTCCGAATCCTAGCACCAGAGATTCAAGAGGGAACTTTATCTTGACCAGAGATCCTGGGACTTCAGTTCTCAAATTGAATAGAGAGTTAGAAAAACCCATTAGTGCTAATTGATTTGGCATGGGAATAGGTCCTAGATGTCAGGTTAGGGTGTGGGGGGTGTGTTATGCTTCTGAATTCTTCATCCTTCACGGTCCTTCTAAAAGACTTGGGCCATAAAGCGGAAGAATTTTATTGGAATTGGTAAGGGTTGGAAGGAATTGTGTATAGTATTGGAGTCTTGTACTTGCTTATCCTTGTATATATATGATTGATAATTCTCGATATTATTGTTAAGCGTACAATTTTACTCTCAAAACTCTCCTGAATTTCATGTGTGGTTTCGGTGATATATGGAGCTCATGGACAAAGAAAATTTTCATTTTTTTTTTTACTTCTAATCAAATGATTGGGAAGTAAAAATGAGGGTAAACATTCTCTAAATGAATTGTATAAGTAAATTTACACGTGATTTTATCTAGAAAATTTTTACTTGATTTGTACTTCCTAATCAAACACTTTTAGGGAAAAATAATCCTTTTCAGTGAAGTGTTTTTTATTTTTATTTTTCAATTAAGATAGAATATTATGGTACCTTATCTGTGTAGTTGACCCTTTTTAATGTCGATGATTTAGATATTGTAATTTTTATGCTCTTTCCATTCTTATAATCAACTTTCACTCCATTGGTTATGCTTAGTTCAGAGATTTTTGTGGCGATCAATTCGTAAGAAATTATGCCTTTCCATAATTTGCATGGCGTCGCATTTTGAGACCAAGGAAAGGGAAGCATAATATATTGCAGGATGAAGATCAACAGTAGACAACACTGTAGGCATAAATTTGTTCCAACTTAGGGCGGAAACACGACTAATGCAGTAGTTTGCACCACAAGCAAATAACAGTCACCCTGGAGTTGCTACACAAGCATATAGCCAGAAAAAGTTCTTTATCAACCCCAATTGTCCCTAATATAATTTTTTCTTCACACCTTCGCTGCTTGTTGGATTCTCTATTGCCCCTGCAAAACAAGCACATTTTCCATTAATTTCTTTCTCACAAGCAAGTGCATGAGTAATTGATGTATGTGAACTTCTAACGACCTCACACAGCTCCCCAGCTTTCAAATGCTTCTCTTCACCTTCAGAGCTTGAATCATTTGTGTCTTTCATGTCTTCTTCCTTTACACTGACATCTTTTGTATGTGCATACAACAGTAAATTGAATAAAGAGAAATATTATTTGAAAACACTGCGTTGAGACATGATATAGACATAATATATATATGAATGAATATTGTATTGCGGTGACATAAGTGTCATAAATATTTATGTGAGAAAAATGTTGTATCTAGTGTCATCAAATAATAAGTGACTTGCAAATAACATTACTTTTAAACTTGCAAATGACATCACTCTTAAATATATGAAAATGACAAAGGTCTAAGTTTAGAGGGATAAATATTTATTTCCATCAAAACCATTAGGATTTATCTAGTGGTGAGGGGTTTAGGTAGTATGCTTGAGATTTTAGCTTTAAATTTCATTGCAATAAATGTAATTTTAGAAGTAGTAAAAAAATGTTTACTTCGATCACAAGAAAAAATCTAGAGGATCATCCTTTTCAAACCTTTTTCATTTTCTTCAGTATTTTTCTCTTCTGCAGCACCAGCAATGTTAGCACCATTGACTTTCTCATCCTCCTCTTTCAATGAATCATCTTTTTTCCCATGCTTATCATTGACTTCAAGCTTCTCAGCTTCCTTCACTTCTTGCACATTTGTTTTCTCAGCCTCGCCTTCAAGTTCAACATCATTACCTTCATCATCCTTATATCCATCACCAAGCTCTTGGACACTTCCACTTTCCTTCTGTTCCACTTCCACCCCACCAGGGCTTAGATTATCAACTCTGTTGTTGTTGTTGTTGTCTCTGGTTTCTGCCCCATTTTCCTGGCTTGCCACGGAGTTGACACTGGATTTCTTGTGTTGGATGACAGTGTTTCCTGAAGCAACATCATGTTTGGATTTCCCACAACCCATTTTTTATTCTTTTACGTGAAATGGTTGGTTTAAACACAGTGAAGGAAAGAGGAAGGTAACTTGAGAATTGCTGAGATGAAAGCTGGAATCACTCTTTATTTAATAGGCATGCGTGCAGAGGAGGAGGGTGGTTTATGTTGTTATGGTTCAGCGATGGAACTATGGCCTGCATGGGTGTAGTTAGGTGTAACGCTTTTTGATCTTGGCTCTAATTGGAACTTGTGTTCGTGCAATAGAAACTACTTGCCTTCATTGATGGAAAAAGACAATAATAAGGGGAAATAAAAAATGGAGGTTATAACTAGCAAATTGCCTTCAATCCCAAAAACAAAAAAGGCAAAAAAAAATAGCAAACTGCCTTTGGCAACATAACTTTTTTTTTTTTCCTGTTTTTCGGTTTTCCATTCTTTCAAGATTGGCTATGTTGAGATTTGAATGTATCCGCAATGCTGTTCATTATGAATTGAAGTTGTATCAGAAAGTTACGAACAAAGATAACTAACACCATTGCTTTATGGGTCGAATCTATTTTCGTCACATAGTACGAAAGGTGTTTATTAGAACAGCTAACAAACCACGAGTTGTTCATGTGTTTCAAAAACGAGCAAAAACGCACAATAAAAAAATGCCGATCCTTCATTCGAATGTCGTTTCACGAATTTTCTTCGAGTCATAAATCATTTTGGTATAACTAATTATAGGTTAGAGTTGGTTTGAAAGTAGAGAGAAAAAAATATTACTCCTTAAAAGTCAGGGTGTTTTCTTTTCTATTGGTTTATACATACTTATAAGAATTGCATTCTATATATTATCATTAAGAGCTTTCTTACATCACTTTTTTTTTTCCAAAAAGTAATTTGTACTTCCTTCAGCCAAATAGTCAAATATACGATTGACTCACTTTGCCAAATATAATAAGACAAACAAAGCTTAAGCAATTTCTTTAAAGTATTAGTTGCCTAAATTCAAGAAAGAGAATTGTTAGGAATATATAGGGGGATAGTTAGTGTCAATAAAATGCTTGCTTGGGCGATGGTTACTGCCGTTCATGAATTGATGCAAGAGCAAATTGTTTTTAGCATATCTCTGAATTGGTGTTGAGCTATTGAGGATGAATTGATTTTGGACTTTCAAGTTTCAAAAGTAATTTTTCAAGTATGCATAGTACCCTTCCAAGGCCAAACCAAATATGATTAATTGAGAATTTCTAAATGACACAAAGGTTTATTGTATACATGAATCGACACAAATTAATTTGACTAGTAGAAATTAGGCTGGATTTAGAAAGAAATTATTAACCTCGTTATATTTTGCTTTGCTTAGAGATCAGATCATACATGACTTGTTATCACTGGAATTGCAAGTTGTAACTTGTTAGTACTTAGCAACAATGTTAAACGAAGAGGAATAAATCCGCATTCAATGGATTACCCATTGTTCAATTCAAAGCAGCAAGGAATATTCTTCATGTTTTGAGATTGTACTTGAAGGCAACGGGTGCAACCGTGCAAGCTCATTGTGGAATTTCAACCACATAACAGTCAGTAGTAAAGAGCAACAATAAATCACACGATATATTATATATTATCTTCAATATTTATCATTAACATGTGGTCCAAGTTAATTATAGACTAGATGAAACATTTTCAAGAAGGTTGACCAGGAAGAGCGTAGTAATTATATGGTGATTCTTTTGGACAACCATCCAAGTGAATTTGATATACCTCTAAACTTACCCCTAAACCCAAAATAATTACATGAGTTGTAGATGGATTTTCTAATTTTATTGAATGTCACGAAGATACTAATCCAGTCCAATGGTCTTCATTTGAATCACTTCATACACAAAATAGAAAATAATATCGAGATTTTTCAAATCGATCTATTTTTAAGCTATACTTCTGCAAATTAAGAGTAAGAATAATTTCTTTTATCATCAATTATCGCTACCAATATGCTTGACACTCATGTCACAGCATTACTATCCAGATCCGCTTGAAGAAGTTTCGTAGAGTATTTTAATAGAATCAAATTGATGATTCGTAGATTCACCAACAGAGAGAGGAAAAAAATTTATCCATAATTTGATACTTCCACACGTCCACATGATGAGTAGTACTGCATGATCCATGAACCTCGAAGTCCAACAATATATAAAGTAAACAAACCTACGCAGCACAACTCATGGAAAACTCTTCCATTGAATGTCTTGATTTTGGGAAGATGTGATATGGGTACATTTCTTATTTCCACTTCTTCTTCTTCTTCCATGCCTTTTCCTTTTCTTCTTTTATTTTTTTTACCCAAAGTTTTTCACTTTGATTCATTGGGTTCCAAAATGTCATTTTGTTTCCCATTCGTGTGTTTTGGTTGGTAGGTGCAAGCACTACAGAAGAAGGTGCAGGATTCGAGCTCCATGCTGCAATGAGATCTTCCCTTACCGTCACTGTCACAACGAGGCTACAGTATCTCTTGGTCTTTTTCCTTTGCTTTCTTCTCTGTTTCGGCTCAAAAATATAGTTTTGTGCTTTTATCTCATCTTGGGTGTATGTTGTTCCTCTCATTAGAGCATTCTGAGCAACCCATTTGACCGCCACGAGCTCGTTCGCCAAGATGTTAAACAAGTAAATGGTAAATGAACCACCTTACTTTTAATCTTCAACACTTGCTTGGTTATTATGTTAGAGATTAATTGATACACTATGAGTGTAACAATACTCTCATCCAATCATCCAATCATGTGTAAGTGAGCGTGGGAGTCAAGCACTTTTGCTTATATAGTGATGCGTGGCTGGATGTTTGGGTAAAATATTCTCACACATGTAGTGTATTAAAATTAAATTCATTATGTTTTGCCATTAGCATTAGATGATTAAGACTTTTTTTTTTAACATTGTATTTTTGTTTCAGGTTGTTTGTTTAGTTTGTGACACTGAGCAGCCAGTATGTATCTATTCCGTAGATTGATTTCAGACACTATGTATCTATTCCCCAGATTGATTTCAGACACTGATTTGTTGAAGTTTGCACAAATTGTGGCATTAGAATGGGAGAATATTTCTGCAGCATCTGCATATTCTTTGATAATGATGTAATTGCTCACTGAATAGTTGTGCAGTATCTGATCAACTTATGCCTCTAGATTATGATTGTATTACTTCTACTTTAGGTTCTGCATGCTTCTTAGTGGTGGACTAGGCTGATAATTCACATTTCGTGTTTAATCCTGGCTTGTGATTGTTAGCCTTAACTCTTAATTGTTTTCTCTATGATGCTGATTGTTGTTTACCCATCATGTAGATGGGGAAACAACAATTTCATTGCGATGATTGTGGGATCTGCTGTCCTTCCCCAAATAAATTGATTGAACTAAAATCAGACAGCGCATCCTTGACTGATAGGGGAACTATGCTTTCCACATAATTACGAATAGCGAATCATATTGAATTTCGCGCATGGGCTGCCCATCACAGTCAAGTGACACCAAATATTCTTTGAAGTGTGCAGTAGCGAGAAACTCACCAGTAGCCTTCCAAATGCCATGAACTTTGAGGTCCACATTAAATAGCTCTATGTCGTGTGTTCTAGTTCCAACCACCTTCATCACCATCGACCTTGTCGAAAACCCAAACCCCTAATCGATAATTCTTATTCTCTTGATTATTCAAATCAGGATAACACGCAACATAAGCAATGGAATCATTGACCAAAAAACTACGTTCATAGCCACAACATTCTTCCCACTGATAATAAACATTGTAATTATTGACAGGCAACTTGATGAGTTTGAATCGGTTGTTGCTGAGGTCAAAGCAAAGGATGCCACTCTCTTCGTAATAATATGAATGGTTGCTACCATAGAACCAATGACAAACTCCGTTAGCATGTGTACTGCCGATGAGTCGGAAACTATCCGAAAAGGCGGTAACACGAGGGACATCCTCCTGGATAGTAGTAGTCCACGAATCAGTACTAAGACTATACATATACACCTTCGAGGTGACCCCATAGCGATTCAACAGGAGGCTCACGATCTTGTAGTCATGGTTTCACGATCAACCCCAAAACCAAATGTGGGTTTATAAAGCATGTTATCACAATTAAGATAAGAGAAGACGCTATCTGCAGGTGGGGGGTGGCAGTGTGGTGGAGGGGGGACAACCTTGACCTCTCTAGTCCAAGGATTCCACAACATCAACTGATGAGTGTCGTCAGTGTAGATTCCACACATAAAGAAGATGCCGTTGCATGAGCTGTACGGCAGCATCTGGCGCAATTTCTTCTCTTGACGAGCCAAGGGGGATAATGGAACATGATAATGATGATGATGAGGTGGCTGTGCAGAGTCATCGTTGTGGATGAATACAGGAACGTCGCAGTACTCACAGAAATCATAAACGTTGTGGGTATAAAAAATCATGAGATGTTCGCGTTGCGAGGAGTATGAGTAGTGATCCATCACGAAGGTGAGGGTTCTGAAGAGAGCATTCCATGATGTGTGAACGCACCTAAATCGCACCAACGACTTTGCTGGCAACCTCACCAATATTGCCGTTGCCAAATCTTGTGGAAAACACTTGCTACTTTGAATCGATGCAATTATCATGTTCATCTCCTAGTCCCTCTCTCTTTCTCTCTCTGTTGTGTTTCAGAGGTAATTCCTAGTCCATCTGGTTCCTTTGTGCTCAGTATGCTTACCTGTCTTGTTTAATTTTTTATTTTTCTTCTTCTTCTTCTTCTTCTTCTTCTTCTTCTTCTTTCAAAGAGTTAATTTGGAGGTTTTTCTTGGGCTTTTCGTTTTGGTTTCAGAAGATTGTTTTGGGCTTTGATAATCGTTCTTCTGTGTGGGTTTATTTTTGTTGTTGGTTTTATTCAAAGTATTTTTGACCAAAACAGGATTTCTTTTTATAAAACAAATAAAAAATTCAAAATGATGAAATCCATAAATAAAATTTAGAAATGATTAGACGTTTTTGCCATATTCGTGAATTGCCTCAATTGAGTCCTAATCTCATGCCATTGATTGCCCGTTTGCTTCAGTATGTTAAGTTGATATGTTATTTGGCCTAAATGCATTTATGGCACTTTTTTTTTTTTTTAAGGTGAAGTGAGCCGTGACGGTTTGTTAGTTCTATGTCTTGGGATAATTGAGTTGGGACAGTTTGACATTCTAAGATTTTTTAATAAAAGTAATTAGTCCACGATTATTTTTTAAAGAATTATATGACTTTGAATACTCTAATGCACCAGGCGATATATAAGAGTAGGTACCTCTGTCAAATGAAAATTAATTTTCATAACTTCTTGTTTGACTTTAAATATTTATTTCTTCTAATCATGTTTTATTTTATTTCAAATAAGAATGTTAACTTAGTTAACTCTTTGCCTTTAGACATCTGAGTTGTAACGGTTTGATGCTCCAATACTTGCTTTTTTTTAATAATAAAATAATGATAAAATAAACATTTTGAAAGGTTATTAATAATCAGTACAATCAATTAAGGTAACCATAGCAATGTGGATGTGTTAGGGATGTTGTTAAAATAAAGGCTTATTTGCTTTGAATTTTCAGTTTTCTAGATTTTGTGAAGGAAATACTGAAAATTCTGAAAGTTACAAAATTTAGTTTTTAGTTTTCATTTACAGTTTTCAATTTTTTCTTTACAAAATTTGGAAAACTGAGAAACTAAAAATGAAAACTAAAAACTGGAAACTTAAACCAAACAGGCCCTTCATTTACAGTTTTCAGTTTTTCCTTTACAAAATTTGGAAAACTGAAAAATAAAAACTGGAAATTCAAACCAAACAGGCCCTAAGGGCCTGTTTGGTTTGAGTTTCCAGTTTTTAGTTTTCATTTTCAGTATCTCAATTTTTCAGATTTTGTAAAAAAAAGTCTGAAAATTTTGAAAACTACAAATTCTAATTTTCAATTTTCATTTCCAGTTTTCAGTATTTCCCTCAAAAAATCCTGAAAATTGAAAAACTAAAAACGAAAACTGAAAATTGAAAACTGAAATCAAATAGACCCTAAATTTTTTGCTCTTCCCTATGCATGACCAACTCTTAAACTCAAATCTCATCTTTGAGGCCATTTTCTATTTTAAAATTTAAAAATGATTTTTTCCAATAATGTTTTCCAGTTCAAAAATGTTGGTGGCGGCTCTATTGAACTCATTGCAAAACCATTCAAGTCATGGAATGCTTTGATGAGTAAAAGGTGGCATTTTCCACTTATATGCTGAAATAAGAGGCTATTGCTTGGTGGAAAGGCACTAAGAACCTGCTTGAAAGTGCTGGAATGCAGATTTCATGGGATGTTTTTTGTACTACCTTCTACAAGAAGTATTTTTCAGACCCGATGAAGAAGACAAAAGAAGTACAATTTCTGCTATTGACTTAGGGAAACCAAAGTGTAGTTGAATACATGGCCAAGTTTGAAGAACTAATTCAACACTTAATAAGCTACCAAAGGGATCCCAATAAGGTTTGGAAGTGCATGAAGTATGAGAGTGATTTGAGTTCAAACATCTTGGTAATTGTGGCCCTACTAGAAGTTACCGATTATACATCTTTAGTCAGTAAAAGTCAAGTGGCTAAGAATTGCACCCACCAACTAGTCGCTCATCGGGTTGAAGAGAATAGGAAGAGAACCACCCCACAAAGCTACCAAGCATTTCCACCCCCTAAGAAGAAACCCTACCAAGGAAGTGGATTCAAATGGAAACAGCCCCAACGCTCTATGATGAATCGACCCAGGACAAAAGCTATTAATCAACCTAGGATGGCCGCTATCCCTGAACCTGTGACTAGACTCCTTTGTGCCACAAGTGGAAAGATACACAGAGGGGAATGCCGATTTAATAAAAATATTTGCTATCAGTGTAGATAGGTGGGACCCTATTCTAGGGAGTGCTCAAAGTTCAATCAGTCCTTTATACATAAGCCTAGGGTATAGGGATGCATGTTTGCTATCACTGCTGAGATGCCCTCAGAATTCGACGATCTGATTCAAGGTAAGTGTATAATTGATGGAAAACCCTTAATTATATTGTTTCATTCTGGTGCAACGCATTCATTCATTTCATATGACTGTGCTAATAACTTGAGACTGTATATGTCTGATTTGAACATTGTCTTAGTTGACTTTATACCCACTATAAATGCTATTAGGACTGACCAAGCCTGCTTAAACTGTTAAATTTGAGGTAGCTGATAGGACTTTTCATCATGATTTAGTCTGTCTAACCTTGTCTAGCTTTGATGTAATCTTGGGCATGGATTGGCTTTTGGCTAACCATGTGTTACTAAATTATCCAAATAAGTCACTAGTGTTTCTTCCCAAACCATTCTTACCCAATCCATCTAAACCTAAAAAAAAGGTATGGCTATACCTAAACTCCATAATCATGGGGGATAGTAGGAATGAAAAGTGAGGATAAATGTCACGACCCAATCTTAGGCCGTGATCGGTGCATAAGCTAGATGAACTCACTTAACCCAGCCCGGCAAGCCTAAAGATATGATCTCACTAAAATAAATTTCAAACTAAAATACTTTGGCTATCGAAAATTTCGCAACACTTCCCCTAAAAATTGAACAACCAACATATCAAGTTTAATTTATTACACAAAGCAATGACATAATCCAATTTCAATAGCCAATACAATCCAATGTTTTTAGTTATAAAAAAATAAGGACCGGTTATACAAAATAATCATGCTTACACTTTTACTCACACACATAATCAAAACACCTAACCTATGTCCTATAGCTGTAAAATATTAGAGTCAACAACCAAAAAGCCTCAACTGACAATAGAGGCCTACCAAAAAGAATATCCTGGGCAACTAGCAACCCTAGGAACCTGCTACTCAGCTACCTGAAAATCTGGAGGAAAAGGTAAGAGGTAAGTCAAATAGACCCGGTGAGGACTATAAAAAAGTGGACAAGAAGGAGAAACCAATCAATGCACGGGCATTTAAAATAAAATTTGATAGCCTACAAATCATACATATTTCTAAAAGCCAATAATAAAAATATAATAGTCCATACTTTTTACATTGCCAAAGTTTGAAAATAAATACTCTTCAAAATTTTATTTCTAAGCAAAATCTAACAAATAATTACTAAATATATTTTCTCACTATTTTTTCAATTCCTTATTCTCACATAAAATTAACTTCATCATCAAATATCCAAATACTGATAGGGGTTACATAAGAAGCACAATTTTTTATTTGGTGAGTAATCTCAACCCATCAATCACAAGGTTTATAATGTCTCAAATAAGGTTCTTTTAAGTTTTATCTCACTAAGAGAAACTATGTGTAAACGGTAATACTGTTATATCTCTTCGCTATGCCGAATGGTATTGCCATTATATCTCTTCTCTATGGCAAGCAGTAATGCCATTATATCTCTTCGCTATGGCGACCGATATTGCCATTATATCTCTTCGCTATGGCAAATGGTAATGTCGTTATATCTCTTCGCTATGGTGAACGGTATTGCGAGCAGTGGTTCCAACTTAGAACCTCTCATGATTATTTTCTTAAACAAGCTCTTATCAAACACAATTTATAAATCCAATATTCAATCTTCATATTAATCTAATCTTGGAGGTATCAACTATCATAATCTTTTCCAATGCAAATTGAAATAACACAGAGCAAAATCATGGCATTATGAAATCAACAAAGAGAGCTAACAATACTTTCAACCAAACCATCAAGTCATACTTAATAACTATCATAGTTAAGAAAATCAACTAATCAAACTAACCAAATAATCCAAGTAGCTCAGAATAAAATTTTTATCAAATCTAACAAGTTAGTTTATCCCATAAAAATAATTTAAAACACTTCTACTATGTAAATAGCCACTATGTAAATAGTCACTCACAGTACAAAGAGATCAGCTGGGCCTTTCCCTGATAGTTCCAGAGGTAGTAGCTCACTCCGCATCAACAGAATCTAGCAAACATAAGTATTTTGACAGGTTTAAATAATTTATTTCAAAATAATTTATCAATTATAGATCCCATTAAACAAAATCCCCAAATTTATGGAACTTAGGGTTCCTAAAAGTTAGAGAAAATTAAACCTTGATGACTCTACCCACTACAATCTATTAATATTAAAGCTTCTAACTTATTAGATTTATACTTAAAATATCAAATATAAACCAATCCACCATTTTTGGAGCTCACTAGTTTTAAGATATACCCTAAAGTAACAAAAAAAAAAATTGATGAGATTAAGATTAGAGACTTACCTCAAGCTTTGGAAGCAAATAAGTATGAAGATTCAATGACAAACTAAGATCACAATGGAGCTCATGGGTTAAAAAATAAAATAAAATAAAATAAAATAAAATAAAGGGAAGAAGTAAAAGAAAAGAACGTAGGTGTAAGTGAGTGTGGGTGAAGGAACAGAGAGGGACGGGAAAGAAATAGATATGTGAGGCGAGTTTGGAGTAAGAGTGTGGTTTGGGTTGGTTTAAACCCACCTCCCCACTCTTTTATTTTTTTCCTTTCTTTTTACCAAAATTACAAAAATGCCATCACTTTTTCTTTCTCTTTTTTTCTCTGTATGTTACAATACATTTTCCTAATAACAAGTGAGGAGGAAGTAAAGCAAGCTCAAGAAGAGATCCCTGTAGTAAAGGAATTCCCGGATGTTTTCCCTGATGACATACCTAAATTTCAGGAGATTGAGTTTTCTATAGATCTGGTAGTAGGAATGGGACCCATATCTATAGCTCCTTATAGGATGCCATCGGTCGAGTTGATGGAATTGAAGAAGTAGTTAGAAGAACTACTAGAGAAAGGATTCATTAGGCCTAGTGTTTCACCATGGGGAGCTCCAATGCTATTTGTCAAGAAGAATGACAAAAGTATGCGGTTGTGTGTAGACTATAGACAACTAAACAAAGTGACCATCAAGAATAAATACACTTTGCCTAGAATAGATGATCTCATGGACCAATTAAGAGGAGCCTAAGTGTTTTCCAAGATTCATCTGCAATCAAGATACCACCAAATTCGGGTAAAGGAGGAAGATATACCAAAGACTGCCTTTAGGACTAGCTATGGATATTATGAGTTCAATGTGATGTCTTTTGGGCTAACCAATGCACCAGTAGTGTTTATGGATTACATGAATAGGATAATTAGACCATACTTGGATAAGTTCATGGTCGTGTTCATCAATGACATCCTTATCTACTCTAGAACAGAAAAAAGCATGAAGAACACTTGCGAGTGGTGTTGGAAGTATTGAGGAACAAGAAACTTCATGCGAAGTTGTCTAAGTGTGAATTTTGGATGAAGGATGTTAAGTTATTAGGTCATGTGATATCACACGGAGGGATAGCAATAGACCTAAGCAAGATAGAAATAGTGCAAAAATGGGAAACCCCTACCACTATGACAGATATTAGGAGTTTTCTAGGGTTGGCTAGTTACAATCGAAGATTCATTAGAGGCTTTTCCCAAATTGCCTTACCTTTTACCAAGCTAACAAGGAAGAATTTAGCTTTTATATGGGGGCTCAGAGCATGAAAAGAGTTTTCAAGAGCTTAAGAAAAAGCTAACCATTACCCCTGTCCTAATCCTACCCAACCCAGGGGAGAAGTTTCAGGTTTATTGTGATGCCTTGAGAAGAATACTAGGATGTGTTTTGGTGCAAAATAGGAACGTAGCAGCTTGTGCTTCCAAACAGCTCAAACCTTATGAAGTTTATTACCTAACCCATGATTTAGAGTTAGCGGCTATTATAACACCCTAATATTTAACTCAACACGCTTAGGAATGCATTTAAGTTAATTATTAGTTATTTCTCTTTTGTTCCAGTCTTAATTCTAAATTCTTGAAAAATTCCTTAGTGAAAATATGGGTAATTTTTTTAAAATGCAAAATATGAGCTGCATATACTAAGTATCTAACATCATTCATCTTGCCTGCATAAGAGAGATGTTAGAAATAAATAACAGTTAAATGCATAATACAACCATGGCATAACATAACTCAAATAATAATAACATATCAATAATTGTATCATAATAGTGATGCCCTATAAACATAAAGGACATCAATATATATCCATCAATATAATACAAACTGATAAATGAGATACAATCATTCTAAAGGCAAATATCTGAGGGAAAAACTATCTCCGTTGAATCTCTTATTTATAATGTAGCTCTCTCATCCATTACTCAAAGAAAGTCACGAACTACACCATCATCCTTGTCTAGAGATGACACGGAAAAGAAGAGGGATAAGAAATTTATACAAGAATCTCAGTAGGGGTTCCCAACTCTAACACAAGTGTCATCATTATCGTCCCCAGGAATCTTGGGTTTCTTTATGAAGATGTGGACATATACAGGGTTCATTTATTAAGTTCTACATACTATTAACTGAGGCCCGTATCTTTTAGCATGAATCTTAATGTTATGAATGCAACATACTGTATCATGAATACATGTCAATAACATATGCAAGGTATAACAGAATATACAATATTTAAGTATACATAAAGAACATATGCATATGGTTCATTCTTTAGGTGACTTAAACCTCTTATTCTCTTTTCCTTGGGGGCCACCTTTTATCTTCTATCCTCTTGAGAATTCTAGGTTATGAGCTTATATCGCACTAGTTGTCATTAGCATAATCTTATCCCTTTTGATAAGTTAAGTTCTTGACTTTTAAGGTACAGGATAGGGGGCATTAGGATCACTTTTTATAACCTTTAATTCGGGGAGTCCAAAGGATCACTTACTATTTGGATAACCTTTCATAACCTTTAATTCGGGGAATCTAGAGGATCATTTCCATGTGTCTTATGTCACCTTTAATCTTAGTATGTTATTTAGAGATTCAAATATGAATAACTCACCATTTTAACATTTCATGCCCATAAACTTCATGAAATCGTACATCTCAATTTATCAAGCATAATTATAACATACCATAATTTAAATTACATAAACACGCATCATATTTCATTGCATATATCCATAAGCCATATAAATTTCAACACATGAGCATAGCCTTCACAAGACATCATTCATATTTATCTCATCAAAATTATCAATATTTACGCTTAAAGATTACGGGTCAAATCGCAATTTCTCAAAGATTACGGGTCAAAACGTAAATTCTCCTTTTTAATGCATTCTTATAAACTAAAGATCCTTAACATTAACCAATACTTTTAAGAGACTTATAATCACTAGAAACCATTTAAAACTCATCATAAAAATCTTTTAGAGCTATAGACCAAATTTTAACATACTTTAGCGGTGAAAATGTAAAGTTGCTCATTTTTAACTCCTAACAAATGCCAACACTTCTAAAAAATTTTCTAAAAATTATACATGGTATTTTAAACACATGGACTATTAGATGTCATTACTACCTCTAACTAAAATTCTTTGACAAAAAAGTATATAATTGATAGTTTAAAACACAACTTTTCGCATTTTGCAAAATGGTCAAAACTAACACTTGTAATTATTCTTTTATACTTCTAAGATGCCAAAAATAATTTTTACATCAAATATTAACCATTCTTATGTATGTAAATAGCAAGATCAGTATCAAAATAGTAAGTAATTATTCCAGAAAATTCATTCTCTAAAGCTTCATAAAATTATGATTCTGATCATTTCTGGTTACTAGTTCACCCCAACAACGCTAAAAACAATTTTTACATCAATTATAAGTAATTTATACACATTCAAACCTTTTAAATCAGCATTCTAACCATTTTATTTAAATCAGGTTAGTAACTTAAATCTTTCATCCCAAAAGCTCAAAAAATCACAATCATTAACTTATTTGAATTTCTAATTCTAATAAAATTTCTTTGAGTAATTTAAAGACAAGATCAAAGCCTTGAAAATAAAGTAAACTAACTTCAATACCAAGAACATCAAGAGGCTGAAAATAACATAATTTAAATATATCCATATTCCTATTTAAGATTAAAGAGGTAAGTTTTGAGTTTTAGATATTTAGGTGATAACAATAATCATAAACATAGTATGCAATCCCATTTTTAATCTTTATCATTATAAGGTGATAACTTGAAATATAAATATGAAATGCAATATTTAGAATTTAAACATAAAAATGCAAATCCATATTATTATCTTTAAGATTTAAGGTGATGACTTGAAATTAAACATGATTATGCAAAGCTTGAAATTTAAATGTGATATGCAAGAGCTTGAAACATAAACTTGGATGCAAGTTCATTTATTATCTTGTTAAGCTAAAAACTTTTAAAGAATTAAACTCTTTAACCTCAATTAATCTTAACAAAGGAAATGGGCTTTAGAGTCCTTTATCATCATGGTTCCGAGAACCTTATTTCATAATCTTATCATCAAGCCATAATCAGAAATTATTAGGAAGAATTGAAGGAAAAAACATAAAATGAAATCCCTATCAAGTTGTTCTTTATTTACAAAGGATAGAGCTTGATCTTCTATGAGCAATAAGAACCAAAAATCTGATCCTAATGCTAGTGATAGTTTTGGCCAAGTGAGGTTGGAATGGAGGAAGGATTTTTTTTGTGTTGTTGTGTTTAGAAATGGAAGGTTTAGGTGCTTAGGAGTTTATCTATGGTGGATATGTGTTTGTTTGAGCTTGAGAACTTGGATGAAGGTTGATAATGAAGTCTCTTGGAGGTCGAAAAGGAAGATGAAGAGAACTTTGAGTTAAGAGAGAGAAGAGAGGATTTTTAGATAATTTTTGTGAGCAAAACTGCAACAAAAAATGCTAATGGTAAGAATGAATGTTTGTAAATGAATTAGGACTTGGAAGAGCACATATTTATAGTGATTTGGGGGGTGATGGCAGCTGCATATATGGCTGTAATAAGGAGTATTGTTTCAATTTTTGTGAGTGGTAAGATATGTATTTGGTGTGTAATTAATTGTTAGTAGAAAAGAAATTGATAAACTAAAGTAAGTGCTTAATAATCAAATATTTAAGGTGCTCCATTACAAAATTAAATGGCCAACATATGTAGTGGAATTTTTGGTGCTAATAATCTGAAGTAAAAAAAAATCTAAAATATATTTTATTTATAAGAAAAAGAAATATAATACACTAATTTCCTATTATGTGTCTTGAGAACCATTTTTAATTAAGAAATAAAATTAATCTTTTCTAAAATAATCTTATACTTTAAAATTACCTCAAATAATTATTTTGACTCAAAGTAAATAAATAAAATTAATTTATCTTTAATTAGAGTCTAATATTGTCTATATTTACTTAATTATGTAAATAAGCTCATTTGGCACTAATTAGGGGTAAAATGGTAATTTCACATAAAAATTTCCCGGAATTACCCGAATATTTTTAGATGTCAAACTATACTTGTAATAAATATTTTGAATTCCAGGGTGATGACCGAGTTCAGAAATTACTTAATATCGTGTTAAATTACCAGAGGGGTATTTTGGTAATTTCACATATAGTAAAAACTCGAAGTTGATATTTTCACTTCTACAACATCCATAACACATATAACCCCTTCAAACATAGAAATAACCCCTTTGAGAATAGCCTGGACTGGCCATCCTTGATTTTGGGCTAAAAATGACCTCGGGGGCATTTTAGTTATTTATATACAAAAAAATTGAAAATTGCGATTTTTGCACAAATTTCTATTTAATCTTCATATAATATTATTCTAATGTCAAAATGTCCTATTGAAGATGGCCTAAACTATTTCGGCCTTAAATCTCGTGTAAAAATTACCCAGGGCTATTTTGGTTATTTTACACAGCAGCAAAATTTAGGGCGTTACAGCTATTGTTTTTGCCTTGAAAATCTGGAGACATTATCTTTATGGTGTAAGATTTGAAGTATTTTGTGACCACAAGTTTGAAATACCTCTTTGACCAAAAAGAACTCAGCATGAGGCAAAGGCGTTGGATGGAGTTTCTAAAAAACTATGACTTTGGGTTGAACTACTGCCCAGGAAAAGCAAATATGGTTGCAGACGCTTTGAGTCATAAGTCTTTGCATGCCACGTAGGTCATGGTGAAGGAAGACGAGTTGATAAAAAATTTTAGGAACCTCAACTTAGGACATGGAGAGACTTATGGACAAATTCGGTTAAGTCAACTAAGCATAGCCAGTAGCTTTAAAGATCAAATAATCCAAGCCCAAAGAGAAGACGAGGATTTCCTTAGAACCTTAACTCTCGTAGAAGCAAGAAAAGTGAAATAGTTTGCTCAGGATAAGGAAGGAGTGTGGAGCTACCAAGGGAGAATTTGTGTACCCACAAAGGAAGGATTGAGAGCCAAGATTTTGGAAGAAGCCCATAAAAACCAATTTAGCATACATCCAAGTATGGCCAAGATGTACCATGACCTAAAAAGAATGTTCTGGTAGCCACGTATGAAAGCAGATGTGGCAGATATAGTGGGAAAGTGTTTGGTGTGTCAAAAAGTGAAGATAGGATTTCGTGATGGAATTACCAAGAACACCTACCATACATGACTCCATATAGGCAATCGTGGATAGGTTGACCAAATCTGCTCATCTTTTACCTATCCGAGCAAACTACCCCTTGGAAAAGTTAGCTCAGCTATACATCCAACAGATAGTAAGGCTCTATGGAGTACCCAAGACCATTGTCTCAGACAGGGATTCGAGGTTCACCTCGAGATTCTAGGGAGCCTTGCACAAGGTATTTGGCTCAAGATTATGTTTGAGCACTGCTTATCACCCTCAAATAGATGGAAAATCGGAAAGAACAATTCAGATTCTTGAAGATATGCTAAGGGTGTGTGTCTTAGATTAGCCAAAAAGCTGGGATAAACATCTCCTATTGATTGAGTTTGTATACAATAACAGTTACCAGACTAGTATTGGGATGACACCCTACAAGGCCTGATATGGTAGGAAATGTCAAGCATCACTTTATTGGTGTGACTCGAGTGAGCAAAGTATGTTGGGCCCTGATTTGGTGAAGGAGACAACCAAACAAATAAGGAGAATTAGGGAAAACATCCTTACTACTCAAAGCAAGCAAAAGAGCTATGCTGACGAAAGTAGAAAACCTCTCGAATTTTAAGAAGGGGAACATGTATTCTTGTAGATTACTCCTACAACAGGTATAGGTCATGCTATGAAAGTAAAAAATCTAAGCCCTAGATTCTTAGGACCCTTTCAAATCATCAAAAAGATAGGTCCCTTCGCCTACCAAATTCACCTTCGAATCTATCCAACCTACACAATGTCTTTCATGTGTCTCAATTGAGGAAGTATCAGTTAGACCGCAATCATGTGTTTGAGCTAAAAGCTATACAGTTAAGAGATGACTTAACTTTTGAATTACCACCGATGAGGATCGTTGATCGTGGCACCAAGCAACTAAGAAACAAATCCGTATCTCTGGTCCGAGTAGCCTGGGGACAAGATAGAATGGAAGAACATACGTGGGAGCTCGAGGAAGATATGCGGAAAGAATTTTCCAACCTATTCACAGGTAACAAATTTTGAGGACAAAATTTTTAATAAGGAGGGGAGAAATGTAACATCCCCAAATTCATAACTAGATTAAATTAATGATTAAGATAAAAAAGAGGAAAACCAATAAAAATTGGGCAAGTGTCATGAGATATAACAAATAATGTTAAAATAATCAAATATATCTAGAGAAAAATACAATGAATTATAAAAATTCCATAACTTGGTGGAAATTATGAAAATACATTTACTATGTGAAAAAAAATTAGAAAACTACTCTTGTCTTATTAATAAATGACAAAGATGCCATTATTTTATAAATGGAATTAGAAGAAATACCACTATCATTGTCTAATTATAAAATTATCATTGTCTTGAATAAAGAAATTACTGCATATGTTACTACTTTAATAATTATAACAACGCTATTATACCAATCTCTAGACGTGTCACTAAATAAGAATGAATCTAAGCCATTAGATTAATGCTAGAAATAATCAAAAGGTCAAATTGACTAAAGTTACAAATCTTTAGTATAAAATAATAATTTATCAGTATAAGTTTCTAAATATGATTGATTTAACAGTATGAATAAGATATTGACAAAGTAAATGATCCAAACAATGTAATCATAGATTATGGAGTTGGTGGATGATTATGTTAAAATAATTAACATGGGATTCCAATTATAAGAATAAAATATAATAGATTTGCCATGATTTGGTTGAAGTAAAATATCTTATAATATTATTTATTAAATAAATTATGAAAAAATAAAATACAACACACATATATATCATACCATGCATGACAAAGTGCATGAAACAAGGCAAGACTCAATGAAATTCCATAATACAATCCTTTCATGTGTGTATGGGCCAAAAATTAGCATCATCATAATAGAAAATAAAATTGATTTGATGAATAAATTTCTGTCATAAAAAGCTCTTGATTTCCACTAAAATTGGCACTACACTAGCCACTATTTCTAACATGATAATTGAGCTTCGGACTTAGTAATCTAAAACAATTATTACTCTACTCACAATAGCATCCAAAAATAACAAATTGAAACACTAAAATCCCTCCATTGCACCCTCAAGTCATGGCTTCTTGGCCTATAAAAAGGAGGGAAGTGCGTGAACCCATTGCTCATAACATACTCTTACTAGTCTTCAAGTCTTAGAAACTCCCTAAATGTTCTTTCTCTTATTTTTTTCCTCTATCTTTTCTTCTTATGTTCTTCTCTTCAAAGACGTCTCTTGACCCTCTAAATCTCATCTAAATACTTAAATCCTAAACCCAAACCTTCACTATCCCTCATAAGAGTTGCAATATTTAACTATAGTGATAAGTATTTTCTTAAGCACTCAAGTTCTAGAGCCAAGATTCAAGGAGGGTCATCCACTCTAAGGACTCTTGCTCAAGCTCAAGGAAGAAGAAAATGACTCTTTTTAGACCCTAAAAGGTAGGAGCTTCATCTTTAATTGTTCAAGCATTGTTGGCATCTAACCTTACCTATGGATAGAATGCCTCAAGCTTGAGTTATTGTCTAAAGTTTCAAATGATTATTTGTAAAATATATTTTTTAGATAGCACAACATTTTCTATTCTATTTTGAGTACTTTTATGATGTTATCATACTCAAATATAACTTAAAAAGATAGTATGTGAAACTTAATTTAATAAAGGCAACTTAAGACATGAAAATGGTATGTGCTAGAATTTCTGATTGTTTCCAGCAGTGGGCACTTCAAAAATTAATATTCATAAAATATGAAGTACCTCGAAATGAAAATATTTTCATCATAAACTAGACATATTATAGAGCACTTCCCAAAAAGAATCACCCCAAATGGAGTTCTCTAGCTCAAGATATAAATTTTCAAAGTTAAGCTAATAACTGAAACTCTAAATATGACCTTGTAGTAGTAAAATAGGTGTAACTCATTCTATAAAAATCCAAATGAACTGATTTTAACTCTATTAAAAAGCTAACACACACAGAACACATCCAAATTATTTGATCAGTTCTATTTGTCGCCTTACAGCCTTTTGTACTTCTGATAAGTTCATTGAGATTTAAATATGGGCCTAATTGACAACTACGATGGTTAAATTTGGTAGATGGGTTCTTGGCTGAAGAAATCAATATTTGATGAGCAAACGTCCAAGGCGTTAAAGAAATGGCACGAGTGTTGTCAAGAAGAAGCATGGTGTGGTGAAGGCATAAGCGAAGTCCACTGAGGTAGAACTGATTAGCACTCGAGGTAGAAAATTGATTATCAATGTTTTATTAAGGATGAATTCTTCAAATCATGGTTCAGTGCTAATTAATGAGAGTAAGTTTTCGGAGGTTGGTTTGGGATGGGATTGGTCTTTATGCTTATGATTTGTGATTTAAGTGGTGTACCGATGTTTCCGAGTGTCATGTAGTCTAGTTATGGAGTTTTCAAGTATGGTACTAATGTGTTAAGCTTTAGATTCGGGTCTGATAAAGTATGGGAGAATTGCAGTACATGGTCTGATTGGCAATATGGAGAATTGCTGCAAGTACACCATTTAATTTATCATGGAATTATAAGAGTCTTCATTAGAAATGAGAATATTTCATCTGCAACCCTTATGGCTGCCCTTTATCATTATTTGAAATCTCTTGAAGAGAATCTTATAACCAAATTAGTAACCGTAACACTGTAAGAGATATTTTGATGGGTTCAACAACTGACACTGTAAATACCATAAGTTACTAACTAATAGAAGCATGACTAAAGCTAAAATCATATATTCTTCAATATTTATTGATGATTATTATATTCATCCAATGGGATTAAAAATGTGGTATTGTAGATTTTAAGTGTTACAACTGCATTAATAACTACTTGTGTTGTTAGTAAGGCCTCATTATTTCTCTTTAATACATGTTTTCCAAAGAAAATGAAAGGAGTGAAATACGTCTTGACATAAAAGCTGCAGGGTCTATATCAGCAGTTATAGCAGTACTGTGAAATTAACACAGTTAATCATGTGCTTTATCGGTACTTATTAAATTTTTGTTAGATATTACTCCAAATAATGGTACTTTCAAATTTATCAACTATGGCTTAAATGAAAAATGTAGCGAATGATATAGATTGTTTCCATTATATTTAGGCTTATACATTGTGCTCATGCTGTCATAATTTGTGCAGATTTGGGTATCCACGTCATCTTTTTTAATTCCACATTTTATCTTATGTAACAATTAGATACATGATAGTTAAGGATAAGAGATAACATATGCTTGCATAGAGGCAATAAAAACATTTATTATTATCTACATCATGTCTGCATCTTAATTTGTTTGTAAAGAATGTTTACTTAAGCTGTTTATGCAGGGTACATGCAATCGGTGCACATCATGCCTATTGCTAGTGCATGCTTATTTTTTTTTCATTATTTTGTTTGCTTGGAAAAAGGGAAATCCATGTCCTTTTAAAGTTTCCCATGCCCTTTTAATAATACAAGAAGTTTATCTAAATACCTTGATTACTATAGTCCCATTGTTCTTGAATGGATCCAATCAACCATTTATTGTTGCATAGTCATTACTGATATCATGTCTGCCTCTTAATTTTATTTTTTATTTTTATCAACAATGTACAGTTCTTGGGCTTGTATAGGTTAGATATGCAGCGTGTAGACATTATTGATTTGTCACCTAATGATTCCTTACTTGCATCTGCCAAGATGAGGAAAGATTGTGAAAGAAGATTGAGATTACTATATGGGTAAGCAGTGTTTGAAATACTATGTTTTGGGCTGCTAAGCATTTCCTCTTTTTTCCTATTGTTTAGTGTTCTAAATTTGTGTTTTTTCTACTTTAGTTCTATGTCTACTTAGTAATTTGAAAGTAATGCTCTATTTGTAATAGTTTAAGTGACTCTAATGCTTTTTATGTATTAAAGAATCTGACAGTATCAACTTTCAAATCTATCTATTTTAAGTCATTGCCTTTCATCAGCAAAACCTAAGTTGATATCTATGCTTTGGGTTACTCATTTATTAATCTGAATTGCTGACAAGTTAAGATGTTCGCTTTTCATCAAGGTAGAAGAATTACATATAACCTTGTCCAAATCAAGATTACTTTTTGTTTACATGTGGGCAAATGGTAATTTTTTCTTTTTTTTTTGCAAGTTTGTTAATCTCAATCATTCATCACGTAAAATTCATCTTCACAGATGCTGGATTCTAAAGATTTTTCCACTGTCAAATCATATGGTTTGACTCTTAGTTATACAAATATCAAAGATGTATGTCCTCGAAGAAGCTTCCTGTTGAAGGATCTGCAAGTTGGAAAATTCCCAATGTAATTTGCACTATGTATATGTGGTGCTATGGGGGCAAAGCCAAAAAGTACGAATGAATTCAGAAAGAGGCATAAAAAATTCACAATCAAACTTGCAGGGTGATGAGATGAGTTATAGAGTAGATTTGGAAAAACTGCTTTTGTGAGAGAAATCATCAGAACATGTAGCAGAGAGTAAGATGGAACCATGATGGCTAAACCAATATCACTGCTCTAGTGAATTTTTTTCATTTAAGAATTGAAGAAACGAAAAGCGAAATAGGTGGCAGCTCGAGGAAACTTTTTTCCACCAAAATTCTAAAGAAGGGAAGTGAACATAGATTTAAGATTATGGCCTGGAAAATAGTGATTATTGAAAAGTAATAATATGGATGTGCAAAAAAATAACAAGGTTTATTATAAACAAACACAATCTACATGAAAGGCTTCTTTCTCATGCCGGGATTGTCTTCATTCAAAGCATGCTATTTTAACCCTTTTATATCAAATTTCATATAAAATCAGGCTTCTTTTTGGCACTGTCAATGTTTCTTTCTCATGCTATTTGATTCTCATTTTCCTTCCAAGCATTTCTTTTATATGTTGTAATCCACTGTGATTTTTTTATTTTTTAATATTTTTTTTGCTTTCATTACAATGGTGTTTCTAGGGTTAATGTTTAGTCACTTTGATAAAATGTTGTCTCAGATTTAGTAATTTCTATTTCATTTATTCATAATAATCCTTTTTTAAGCTTTCCCCCTCAATCATCTATTCTATCATGAGTGTTAACTTGGATTATTCTAATTTAATGTATATCTATCTATCTATCTATCTATCTCTATATCTATATATATAGTAAAATTCACAGTATTTCATATTTAATGCTTACACTACACTTAGTGCATACATAACTATATTTTGTAATTAAGATATATTTTGATTTTCAACTATTAGGTGATTCAAATAATATAATGTATAGTTAAAACACTCTAATTTGTGATACCTTAGTTCTATATGTGAATATTTTCATTTTTAAATTTAAATAGATGTAACTTTAAATAATATAATTTTTATTAATATATTAACTCATGATGATATAATTTTTTAATTTTTAATTTTAGATTTAATCTACTTAAAATTAAAAAAAATAAAATCGATATATATATATATATATGTAAAATTAACTATATATATGTTAAATTGACCATAACCTATATTAAAATTTATTTTAAAAAAATACTTTACAATGTTATAACACTTTTTGTTTTGTAGATATCTTATACATATTTTATAAACCTTGAACTTTAAACCGAAGATCTTTTAAAGTGTTTATAAAATAAATGTATTATATTTATATTACACAATTTGTAATGTTATTTTTTGCATATGTAGGAGCAACTCAATAATCAATAATTGTTAAAACCTATTTAATTTACACCATATATATAATATTTTTAATATAGATAATAAATATACATATTTCAACATTTAAAATTTATTCTTTCACTTAATTAATATTAAGTTTAAACGATTTATATTCTAATATGAATTGTGTTATTTAATTTAACCTTTTATTTTTAACTAATAATACTTTTATTTATTTTATTTAAATGATGTATGTGTGTGCATAAAATAGATCGTATTATGCAATTAGTACACAAAAGTTAGCAAGCAAATTTTTGTACTAAACCTTTTATTTTATGAAATTATTAAATAATTTTACAAAATTAACTTATTAATTTATATTACTTTTCTTCAAGACAACATAAGTAGTCATTACAATTTTCGAATTAACCAAATAGCAATCACATACACCAATAACTATTTTTTTACTAACTTTTCCTTTGGAATTTTTTTATGTCAAAATTAAATGAAACTTTTTAGTCGTTTTTGAAAATTAAAAGCATTCACATAACTTCAATTATGATAACATATTTGGAGGTCTATAATTTATGACTTACCATAATTTATTAATGTTAAAACTGAAATGAAACAAATTAACCTCATAATGATCAACTTTAAAGTAGAATTTTATGTGCTTCCAATGTTTGTTGAAAAAAAAAGGTGCTCAAACTAGGCACACAAATAGACACAAGAGTAGGATCAATGCAATATTAACCCATTAATCATTCGTTTGTTTAGATACTTGGAGGGGAATCTATTCAAAAAGTCATGGCTAAGAATACTTGAGAAATGAGGAAATTACTTTCTCCCCATTTATCAAGTTTTGAGTTCAAGATTATTTTTAACATGTTCTTTCTTTTCTCTTTTCGAGTTTCTATATTTTCAATTGAATTTTGGTTAGATTTTATGTGTTAGCTAAACATTTCATGGTTTTAATTTGTTTTGGGGTTCATAGTTGTCGGTCCTCTCAAATTCTTCTCTCTTCCATGTTCTTCAACATAAGTCCTGAATTAAGACATATAGCATAACTTTGAAATCAGGTAATTGTTTCTTCCCTATATTTTTAAGCATAAAGGGAATTTTTTTTAACCTAAGCATGCCTAAAGTGGTTAATACTTTAAAATAAAATATATTTCATTAAACTAATGTTTATAGGAAGAGGATTGTATCAAACAACAATAACTCCTTCATTCAGAAGTTTTTTGACCTTACTTGGACTTACAATTTCTAAAGCTCCATGTTTCAGACTCCTTAACTAGGTACTTTCTCAAGATGTTTCTCTTCACAATCTTGGATCATGATATGCTATTTCTTTCATTTTTATATTGTTATGGTGTCTCAAAAGGATCTTTTTTGGAATGAAGAAACTTTCTCAAATTGATCTTAATAAGGTTGGATGAAATTTATTTTTCAAATTTAAAGACTTTGACTTTACTTAACAATGGCCACATACTCAATATCAGTATTATTTCAGATGATCTAAAAGAGAATTGTTATGAAGTTAAATTCTAGAGTACATAGTAAAAATTACTTTACTAATATTGGAAAGAAGTTATTGATTGAAAAAATATTATTTATCCTACCTCCGTTATTGAACTTAAGCCATATGAAGCTCCTAATGTATTATTTTATGCATTGCCTATCAATAAATAACTGATCTCACCTCATATAGGTGTTTAAATCCACTATAAAATTACTAGAAGTCAAATTGTAATTATTGAATACATTACTTCAACATTTTAAGTGTACTAATTGACCCAAAAATATATTGATCAAATAGAGGAAAAAATTAAGATACATTATTTGGAAAACTTAGTAAAGAAAGGTAAAATACTATATTGGTTCTTTTATACAAATGAAATAATGAAAAATTCAAAAAATTAAATTACTTTAATATTTTATCCTTTTATATTGATTGTTAAATTGCATTTCTTATGTAAATAAAATGCATAAAATTTTCACTACAAAAAAAGAGATAAATTACGGGTTTTTTTGGTAAATTGTGACAGTTATAACCGTCATTTTTTCACAAATAATGGCGATTCAAGGAACCGCCGTAATTACCAACACCATTAGGTAAACTGCAGTGATTAAAAAAAAACCATCGCAATCACCTGTATAACCACCATAGTTCAGATAAATTATCGCGGTTTCAAACCGCAGCAATCACTATATATAACCGCCGCAATTTTCATTGAAATATTTAAAAGAAAATAAATTTCGGCAATTTGAAACCGCCACATTTTGTGGTATTTTGAAAAAAAATTAATTATGGCGGTTTTAAACCGCTGTAATTGGCAGTAGACAGCAATTGAAATAAATAGGACTAGATCAAATGGGAATAAAAACAAAGAGCCGCATAATTGGCAATCTTGGATTACAAGGGTATCACCTCCCATGCAAGGATAGTCAAATTCAATTTGGTAATACCATATATGCAGACCAATAATAGAAAACAGACGTGTCATACTATCAATTATCATTAACATGCCGATTTACAAAATATTTTCTCTCTTTCAGCCTATATTCCTTGAAAGAAAAAAGCTGAAAAGCACATGATGTTTCAAATATTCTAGGACTAAATATTACAAGTGAAATCCTACTTCGTAAGTTCCTTCACTTCTACTATAAGTTCATTTACAGTAGGCAAGATCTGACAGTTAGAAACAACAATAACAAAAGGAAAGAAATGTAAACAGAAGGAAACTCAAAAGAGTTGCAAATGACTAGACAAAAGTATCTAGAGGATCAGCCCTCTATTTAATACTGGTAACTTCCCTCCTAAACCCCTTAACTAGCATATTCTGTTACATGATTAGTTACACAACTGTCATCCCTTCTTATTCTTCTTATATGTGATGTTTTTCAATTTGCAAAGATTACACGTAATAGACATAGTTGCTGCCATCTGAGTTACAGCTTATGAAATGACAAATAATAAGCATTCTCAAACCACAATTGATGTTATTTTTGAGTGAATTATAAATGCAACCTAACCTAGTATATTCTTTTCAAGTTTGAGTTTGAAAATTTCATAAAATGGAAAGTAAAAAGATTTTAAAAGCCAAAAAGAAATTAAGTAACTAGGACAAAGATATATTTGTAACTGATAATTGAAGAAGTACACCTCGTTTGCTACTTATGCTTTCATATAAAGCATTATGCCTCCATATGTCCAGTTTGGACAACATTCATTGCAATTGCAATAGCACAGCTAGCCAGCATTTATCACCATATTATATCAATAAGAAACTAATGATATTAAAATAGGATATCTCTTGCTGGCTTTTAGTAAATGGATGTTGGCATATTTTGAACAGAGATACATTTTACAAATCATCTATAATCTTTTGATGCTTAAAAAACTAAAAATATTTTAAGAGATTTTAGCTAGAAACATTACATGATTGTAAGATTGATATATTATTTCACATAGATGACAGAATTGAAATGCATGAAGTTACTCTAGTACAGTAAGACCAACCAACTACTATACTTACTAAACCATTTCCCCCTGTATAATGAGTCAGCTGCTTTGATTAATTAGACAAGAGATTCAGAACATTGAACAGTCTCTCACATAAGCAACCATTGAGCCATCTGGGAACAAATATGGGTTGATAATGGGTGAGCAAGAGGATAAGATTCCTTTTCTTATTTCAACCTGTGAGGACAAATTTTTTAATTCAGTTTTTCAAAAATAATTAAATATTTTAAGATTGTAAAAACTAAGAAAACTCATGTAAACACTACATTTGTCAAGGCATACAAAATTAAAAATAATAACAATAATAATGATGATCACAAGAGCGGGTTTGACATCAAGCTACGGCACCTTAAAAAACAAACCAACATGTCCACCCCAAACTAAAAGCCATGATAACCAATTCTAGCGAACAAAGGTACAAAGCAGCCAATTAGAAACCAAAAGCTACAGAAATCATAGTCACCCATTCCACCCATTTTACTGGAAAAAAAAAACCAAAAATGTAAAGTAGCATAGCTCAGTCTTGCGCTATAAAAACAGAATGGTCCAAGCTAATTACATGATAAATAAAAATACGGGGAATGATAAAGTGGAATTTGACAAATTTAAGAATAAGGGGAAGGAGTGCTTGGGAGAGACACGAAGATGGAGAATACCTCTTGTGCTCGAAAATGATGAGAGGGTTTACGCCCTGGCTTCCCATCATTTGTGGATTTGATCCAAATGATCGGTGAATCGAGAAATTTTCTCTTCAGATTCGCACTGTTTCTCTCTTCTCTTCTCATCAAGCTTCTTCTTGCTCCTCTTCGTTCTATGATTCATGAGAGGCGTTATAAGCTCATTGTCATTGTACACCATTAACCACCACAGTTTATGGGGACGCAGGTCGACGAGGTTCGGGGAGGAAGAAGAAGGGAGAGGAAGGTAAGAGAGAGGGTTGAGGATGGAGAGCAGAAAAGGGATTAGGATTTCTTCTTTTCTGTTGGTAGAGGAAGCGCATCTTACCGCGAGATAGAGAACCAAAATGAAAACAATGGCTAAAAAATAGTTGAAGCCGCCGTATTTTTTCACTGAGGCCGCCGGTTAGTTTATTAAAATTGTGGCGGCCACAAAACCGCCGTAATAACTGGAATATTGTGGTGGTTTAATAGAACCGCCATAATAATACTGCTATAATAAACATAATTTTTTGTAATGTTTATATTAAGATGCATTATTTAGTTATAATTATCGAAATTTGAATATACTAATTAAATAATGAGTTACATATGAGGTATGTGTACATATAATTTTAAGTGGATTTAGTGAAAATATTGAAAGAATAATTGTCAAATTATAAAATTGAGTTAAAAATTATTAACCAAAGGTGAAAAAAAATTATGTGTGTTTTTTATGGTGATTAATCATATGTGTTTAGTTGTGTCACTATGGTGATTAATTATATGTGTTTAGTTGTGTCACAGAAAATTTACATAACATGATATATTGCATTTAACGGAGAAGAAGCAAGGTTATTAGAGTGGCTTATTAGTTAGAAACTAAAATGCAATAAATTGATATCATAATGACCAATTTTAAAGGACAATTTTATTTGTTTGGAATTATTGCTATAACAGTATTAGAAAAGACATTAAACAGATTTATATAAAACATTGATATTTTTATGTATAGTACTCTTAGAAATTTAACATTATTTGTGTTACTATTCTAAAATATTTAGAAATGTGAATCAAGTACCTACCAAACAAAAATGTTTAGAAGTGTGGAGTCACAATTTTATAATTACTATGTCATTATTAAGCAATTCTATAGTATAAATTTGTAATATATATGTTATTCAAATGTATTGTTCTCCACATTTATTGTAATTTATTACTACCCATCGTTATACATAAGTTGCCCAAGAGTAGTGCGACTTATATTCTGTGCTAGGTCACTCCAGCTTGGTGTGACTTATGCACTGTTGGTGTCTACAAATTCACACATAAGTCGCAATGAAGCTGTTTTCGCTTAAGACTAATGTGATATCAGTTAAAGAAGTGTGATATCAGTTGAGAAAAATGGCCGAAAACTGTTACATACTAATTCACTACTTACACCAAAAAATTCAAACAAAAAATTACACAAAAAATAAAATAATGGATAAATTAAACTAAATTTTTCAAATGAAATTAAAATGGCATACTAGATCGACAAAACAACAATAAACTACCAATACTTAGTTCAAACTAAACTAACCAAACAAAATAAAATTATACTAAATTACATTAAACTAAAAGTAAACTAAATTAATAAAAAACTAAAATAATAATAAATTGAAAAAAAAAACTAAAATAATAAATAAATAAAACTATTTTTTAATGAAAAAATAAATAGACTGATTAACTAAACAGTTGAATTAACTGAACAAAATAAATTTAAATTGAATTACACTAACTAAGAGAAACTGAAATACAAAACTATAAAAAACTTAAACAAATTACTAACTTAAACAAAATTAAAATATAAAAATAAAATAACTTAAACAAGTAAATATAAAAAAATTATAAGTCCTTTCAATCTGCCAGATATGTGCTCATCATCATCATCATGTTGAGATTTTGTCGCTCCATAACTTTTTTTAATACTTTTTACTAAAAGGCTATCTACTGTATATTTTTTCCACTATGTATGGAGCAACAAAATCTCAATCGTTATGATGATGATGGGCACATATTTGGCAGATTAGAAGAATTGGTATTTTTTGTGTAATTTATTATTGTTTTAGATTTTTTTTATTAATTTAGTTCAATTTATCTTTTTAATTTAATTTCAGTTTAGTGTAATTTAGTATAATTTTATTTTGTTTAGTTAATTAGTTTGTTTGATTAGTCTAGTTTAAATTTAGTGGTGGTAGTTTATTGTTATTTTGTCGATCTAGCATACCATTTTCATTTTATTTAAAAAAATTAGTTTAATTTATATATTGTGTTAGTTTTTTGTTTAATTTATTATTTTAATTTTTTAGTGTAATTTAGTCTAACTTTACCATTGTAGTGACTTCCTCTGCAGTATTTATAACTTCACCATTGTCGTGGACTAGTATATAACAGCTTTCTACCATTTTTCTCGATTGATATCATACTTCACTGTGACTGATATCACACTGGCCTCAAGCGAAAACAACTTCTGTGCAAATTTGTATACGCCAACAGTGCATAAGTCGCACCAACTTAGAGCGAGCAAGCACAGAACATAAGTTGCACCACCATTGGGCGACTTATGTTCTTTGCAGGGCAACTTGTGTTATGTGCAGGTCGCTCAAGCTTGGTGCAACTTATGTAATATTGTGTCTATAATTTAGTACATAAGTCGTTTCAGGCTTGCACGACTTACATGTAAAAGTCAATTTGTACCACCTTTGTACGACCTATATATAAAAGAAAGGAGGACATATTTTGAGTTTCTACCAAAATAAAAAGGTCAAGTGGCACATTCTCACTTCCGCTTACTGGTGATCAAAAGTGGAGTGCTAACATAAATTTTGGGGTTGGCAAGGTAAACTCTGAAAGGCAATTTGGGGATAGGACAATAGGCTGCTATTTCACCCTAGGCTGTGGCCCTGCTTTCTTCATTTCTCAATTGCAAATCAAAAAATTTTCTCATTGCTTGGTTCCTCCCAAAAGAAATTCTAGAAAAGGGAGGTCTTTGTCATTTGGATAAAAGGCCATGATAAGTGGTGCTATCCGAACACCATTGGATGGCACGATCTCTGCCTCCCATTACTACGTCACTCTTAAAGCAATGACTGTAGGAAATATCTAAGTTGAATTTCCACCTGAAACTTTCCAAAAAAGAAAAGACAGTGGTAGAGGATTTCTTCTGGATATTGAGTCTCCTCACATGATGCTCAGGCCTAGGGCGTATAACAAATTCCTAAAAGAAATGACAAAAATTGAAAATAGAAAAGTGGATCCTCCGTCAGATGCACCTATCTCAAGAGAAATGTTTGTGTGAATGAAAAACAGGTAGACAGTCTTCCATTGGTGACTATTCATTTCAATGGTGCTGACCTTAAACTAATCAAGGAAATAACTTACACCAAGTATCTAAAGGAGTAATGATACGTGAGCACTAAAACAGCACTTACACCTTACACCTACAGTAAAAAAGAAGAAAAAGGCAAAAATAGTGGAATGTAACTTTTATCTCTCTCTATCTCTCACTCTTTTTCATTTTCTGCTCTCAGCTTCCACTTTCTTTCTCTCACAGCTAATACAGAGGAAGAGTTAACAATAAATTAAACTATTTTTTAATGAAAAAGATAACTAGATTGATTAACTAAACATCCTAATTAACTGAACAAAACAAATTTAAATTGAATTACACTAACTAAGAAAAACTGAAATACAAAACTATAAAAAACTTAAACAAATAATTAACTAAATAATAACATAAATTAAAATATAAAAATAAAATAACTTAAACAAATAAACATAAAAAATTACAAGTTCCTTCAATCTGCTAGATATATGCCCATCATCATCATAATGGTTGAGATTTTGTCACTCCGTAACTTCTTTTAATACTTTTTGCGAAAAGGCTCTCTACTGTATATTTTTTCCACTATGTATGGAGTGACAAAATCTCAACTGTTATGATGATGATGATAGGCACATATTTGGTAGATTCCAAGAATTGATAATTTTTTTGTGTAATTAATTATTGGTTTAGTTTTTTATTAATTTAGTTCAATTTATCATTTTAGTTTAATTTCAATTTAGTGTAATTTAGTATAATTTTATTTTGTTTAGTTAATTAGTTTGTTTGGTTAGTTTAGTTTAAATTTAGTGTTGGTAGTTTATTGTTATTTTGTCAATCTAGCATACCATTTTAATTTCATTTAAAAAAATTTAGTTTAATTTAGATATTGTTTTAGTTCTTTGTGTAATTTATTATTTTAATTTTTTGGTATAATTTAGTCTAACTTTGCCATTGCAGTGACTCCTTCTACAGTATTTATAACTTCGCCATTGTAGTGGACTAGCATACAACAACTTTCCACCATTTTTCTCGATTGATATCATACTTCTCTGCATCTGATATCACACTGGTCTCAAGCAAAAACAACATCTGTGCGAATTTGTAGACACCAGCAGTGCATAAGTCGCACCAACTTAGAGCGAGCAAGCACAGAACATAAGTCGCACCACCCTTAGGTGACTTATGTTCTATGCAGATCGCTCCAACTTGGAGCGACTTATGTATTGTTGTGTCTATAATTTAGTACATAAGTCGTTTCAGGCTTGCAAGACTTATGTATAAAAGTCAATTCGCACCACCCTTGTATGACTTATATATAAAAGAAAGGAGGATATATTTTGAGTTTCCACCGAAATAAAGAGGTCAAGTGGCATATTCTAACTTCTGCTTACTGGTGATCAAAAGTGGAGTGCTAACGTAAATTTTGGGGTTGGCAAGGTAAACTCTGAAAAGCAATTTGGGGATGGGAAAATAGGCGGTTGTTTCGTCCTAGGCCGTGGCCCTACTTCTTTCATCTCTCAATTGCAAATCAAAAATTTTTCTCATTGCTTGGTTCCTCTCAAAAAAAATTCTAGAAAAAGGAGCTTTTGTCATTTGGATCAAAGGCCATGATAGATGGTGCTATCCGAACACCATTGGATAGCACGAACTCCAACCCCTATTACTACATCACTTTTAAAGTGATGCTGTAGGAAATATCTTATTTGAATTTCCACCTGAAACTTTCCAAAGAAGAAAAGATGGTGGTGAAGGATTTCGCCTTGATCTTGGGTCTCCTCACACAATGCTCAGACCTAGGGCGTATAACAAATTCCTGAAAGAAATGATAAAAATTGAAAATAGAATAGTGGATCCTCCGTCAAATACACCTATCTCAAGAGAAATGTTTTGCGTGAATGAAAAATAGGCAGACGTGAACAGTCTTCCATTAGTGACTATTCATTTCAATGGTGTTGACCTTAAACTGATCAAGGAAACAACTTACACCAAGTATTTGGGGGAGTAATGATACACGAACACTAAAACAGTGCTTACACCTTACAACTACAGTAAAAAAGAAGAAAAAGACAAAAATAGTGGAACGCACTTTTCTCTCTCTCTATCTCTCATTCTTTTTCATTTTTCACTTTCAGCTTCCGTTCTCTTTCTCTCTCATCTCACACAGAAGAGGAGTTAACAACAAATTAAACTATTTTTTAATGAAAAAAGATAACTACATTGATTAACTAAACAATCTAATTAACAAAATAAAACAAATTAAATTGAATTACACTAACTAAGAGAAATTGAAATACAAAACTATAAAAAAAAACATAAACAAATTAGTAACTAAATAATAACATAAATTAAAATATAAAAATAAAATAACTTAAACAAGAAAACATGAAAAAATTACAAGTTCTTTCAATCTGCCAGATATGTGCCCACCATCATCATAATGGTTGAGATTTTATCGCTCCATAACTTTTTTAATACTTTTTACTAAAAGGCTCTCTATTGTATATTTTTTCCACTGTATATGGAGCGACAAAATCTCAACTGTTATGATGATGATGGGCACATATTTGGCAGATTGGAAGAATTGGTAATTTTTTATGTAATTTATTATTGGTTTAGTTTTTTATTTAGTTCAATTTATCTTTTTAGTTTAATTTCAGTTTAGTGTAATTTAGTATAATTTTATTTTGTTTAGTTAATTAGTTTGTTTGATTAGTTTAGTTGAAACTTAGTGGTGGTAGTTTATTGTTATTTTGTCGATCTAGCATACTATTTTTAGTTAATTTAAAAAATTTAGTTTAACGTATATATCATTTAAGTTCTTTGTGTAATTTATTGTTTTAATTTTTTGGTATAATTTAGTCTAATTTTGCCATTGTAGTGACTCCCTATGCAGTATTTATAACTTTGCCATTGTAGTGGACTAGTATATAACAGCTTTCCACCATTTTTCTTCATTCATATCGTACTTCTCTATGACTGATATCACACTAATCTCAAGCGAAAACAACTTCTGTACGAATTTGTAGACACCAGCAGTGCACAAGTCACACCAACATAGAGTGAGCAAGCACAAAACATAAGTCGCACCACCCTTAGGCGACTTATGTTCCTTGCAGGGCGACTTGTGTTCTGTGCAGGTTGCTCCAGCATGGTGCGACTTATGTACTGTTGTGTCTATGATTTAGTACACAAGTCGTTTCAGGCTTGCACTACTTATGTATAAAAGTCAATTCGCACCACCCTTATACGTCTTATATATAAAAGAAAGGAGGATATATTTTGAGCTTCCACTGAAATAAAGAGGTTAAGTGGCACATTCTCACCTTCGCTTGCCGGTGATCAAAAGTGGAGTGCTAACGTAAATTTTGGGGTCGGCAAGGTAAACTCTAAAAGGCTATGTAGGGATGGGAAAATAGGCGGTTGTTTCACCCTAGGCCATGGCCCTGCTTCCTTCATATCTCAATTGCAAATCAAAAAAATTTCCCATTGATTGGTTCCTCCTGAAAGAAATTCTGGAAAATAGAGCTCTTTGTCATTTGGATTAAAGGCTATGATAAGTGGTGTTATCCGAACACCATTGGATAACATGAACTTCGCCTCCCATTACTATGTCACTCTTAAAGCAATGACTATAGGAAATATCTGAGTTGAATTTTCACCTGAAATTTTCCAAAGAAGAAAAGACGGTGGTGCAGGATTTCTTCTTGATCTTAGGTCTCCTCAAACAATGCTCAAACCTAGGGTGTATAACAAATTCCTAAAAGAAATGACAAAAATTGAAAATAGAACAGTGGATCCTCCATCAGATGCACCTATCTCAAGAGAAATGTTTTGCGTGAATGAAAAATAGGTAGATGTGAACATTCTTCCATTGGTGACTATTCATTATAATGGTGCTAACCTTAAACTGATCAACGAAATAACTTACACCAAGTATGTGGGGGAGTAATGATATGTGGACACTAAAACAATGCTTACACCTTACTCCTATAGTAAAAAAGAAGAAAAAGACAAAAATATTGGAATGTCACTTTTCGTTCTCTCTATCTCTCACCCTCTTTCATTTCCCACTCTCAGCTTCTGCTCTCTTTCTCTCTCAGCTCACAGAAAAAGAGTTAACAATAAATTAAGCTATTTTTTAATGAAAAAGATAACTAGACTGATTATATAGTTTAATTAACTGAACAAAACAAATTTAAATTGAATTACACTAATTAAGAGAAATTGAAATACAAAACTATAAAAAAACTTACACAATTACAAACGAAATTATAACATAAATTAAAATATAAAAACAATAGAACTTAACAAGTAAACATAAAAAATTATGATTTCTTTCAATCTACCACATATGTGCCCATCATCATCATAATGGTTGAGATTTTGTCGCTCCATAACTTTTTTTAATACTTTTTACTAAAAGGCTCTCTACTGTATGTTTTTTCCATTGTGTATGGAGCAACAAAATGTCAACCATTATGATGATAATGGGCACATATTTGGCAGGTTGCAAGAATTGGTAATTTTTTTGTGCAATTTATCATTGTTTTATTTTTTTTATTAATTTAGTTCAATTTATCTTTTTAGTTTAATTTCAGTTTAGTGTAATTTAGTATAATTTTGTTTTGTTTAGTCAACTAGTTTGTTCACTTAGTTTAGTTTAAATTTAGGGTTGGTAGTTTATTGTTATGTTGTCGATCTAGCATATCATTTTCATTTTATTTAAAAAATTTAGTTTAATTTATATATTGTTTTATTTTTTTTGTATAATTTATTATTTTAATTTTTTGGTATAATTTAGTATAACTTCGCCATTGTAGTGACTCTCTCTACAGTATTTATAACTTTGCCATTGTAATGGACTAGCATATAACAACTTTCCACCATTTTTGTCGATTGATTTCATACTTCTTTGTGACTGATATCACACTGGTCTCAAGTGAAAACAATTTCTATGCGAATTTGTAGACACCACCAATGCATAAGTGGTACCAACTAAGAGCGAGCAAGCACAGAACATAAGCTGCACCACCCTTGGACGACTTATGTTCTTTGCAGGGCGACTTATGTTCTATGCAGGTCGCTCTAGCTTGATGCGACTTATATACTGTTATGTCTACAATGTAGTACATAAGTCATTTCAGGCTTGCACAACTTATATATAAAAGTCAATTCGTACCTCCCTTGTACGACTTATATATAAAAGAAATGAGGACATATTTTGAGTTTCCATCGAAATGAACAGGTCAAGGGTCACATTCTCACTTCTGCTTGCTAGTGATAAAAAATGGAGTGCTAACGTAAATTTTGGGGTTGGTAAAGTAAACTCTGAAAAGCAATTTGGGGATAGCAAAATAGGCAGCTATTTCGCGCTAGGTCGTTGCCCTGCTTCCTTCATCTCTCAATTACTAATCAAAAATTTTTCTCATTGCTTGATTCTTCCTGAAAAAATTCTAGAAAAGGGAGATCTTTGTCATTTGGATCAAAGGTTGTGATAGGTGGTGCTATCCGAACCATTGGATAGCAGGAACTCTGCCTCCTATTACTACATCACTCTTAAAGCGATAACAATAGGAAATATCTGAATTGAATTTCCACCTGAAGCTTTCCAAAGAAGAAATGACAGTGGTGGAGGATTTCTTCTTGATCTTGGGTCTCCTCATACAACGCTCAGATTTAGGGCCTTGAAAGAAATGACAAAAATTGAAAATAGAACAGTGGATCTTCTGTCAGATACACCTATCTCAAGAGAAATGTTTTGCATGAATGAAAAATAAGTAGACGTGAACAATCTTCCATTGGTGACTATTCATTTCAATGGTGCTAACCTTAAACTGGTCAACGAAACAACTTACACCAAGTGTCTAGGGGGTAATGATATGTGAACACTAAAACAGTGCTTAAACCTTACACCTACAGTAAAAAGGAAGAAAAGGACAAAAATAGTGGAATGTCACTTTTCTCTCTCTATCTCTCATTCTCTTTCATTTCTCGCTCTCAGCTTCCACTCTCTTTCTCTCTCAGCTCACACAAAAGAAGAGTTAGCAATAAGTTAAACTATTTTCTAATGTAAAAGATAACTAAACAGATTATATAGTCTAATTAACTGAACAAAACAAATTTAAATTGAATTATACTAACTAAGAGAAAATAAAATACAAAACTATAAGAACTTAAACAAATTACTAGCTAAATTATAACATAAATTAAAATATAAAAATAAAATAACTTAAACAAGTAAACAAAAAAAAATTACAAGTTCTTTCAATCTACCATATATGTGCCCATCATCATCACAATGGTTGAGATTTTGTCGCTTCATAACTTTTTCCATACTTTTTGCTAAAAGGCTCTCGACTATATATTTTTTCCATTGTGTATAGAGCGACAAAATCTCAACCGTTATGATGATGATGGGCACATATTTGGCAAATTGCAAGAATTGGTAAGTTTTTTGTGTAATTTATTATTTTTTATTTTTTTTATTAATTTAGTTCAATTTATCTTTTTAGTTTAATTTCAGTTTAGTATAATTTAGTATCATTTTATTTTGTTTAGTTAATTAGTTTGTTTGCTTAGTTTAGTTTGAATTTAGGGTTAGTAGTTTACTGTTATTTTGTCAATCTAGCATACCATTTTCATTTCATTTAAAAAATTTAGTTTGATTTATATATTGTTTTAGGTTTTCGTGTAATTTATTGTTTTAATTTTTTGGTGTAGTCTAACTTCATCATTGTAGTGACTCCCTCTGCAGTATTTATTACTTCACCATTGTAATGGACTAGCATATAACAGCTTTCCACCATTTTTCTCGATTGATATCATACTTCTCTATGACTGATATCACATTGGTCTCAAGTGAAAAAAACTTCTGTGCGAATTTGTAGACACCAACAGTGCATAAGTTGCACCAACTTAGAGTGAGCAGGCACAGAACATAAGTCGCACTGCCATTGGGCGACTTACGTTTTTGGTAGGGGACTTGTGTTCTATGCAAGTCGCTCCAGCTTGGTGCGACTTATGTATTATTGTGCCTGTAATTTAGTACATAAGTCGTCTCAGGCTTGCACGACTTATGTATAAAAGTAAATTCGCACCACCCTTGTACGACTTATATATAAAAGAAAAGAGGACATGTTTTGAGCTTCCACCGAAATAAAGAGGTCAAGTAACACATTCTCACTTTCGCTTACTGGTAATCAAAAGTGGAGTGCTAACGTAAATTTTGGGGTTGGCAAGGTAAACTCTGAAAAGCAATTTGGGGATAGGAAAATAGGCAGCTATTTCGCGCTAGGCCGTCGCCTTGCTTTCTTCATCTCTCAATTGCTAATCAAAAAATTTTCTCATTGCTTGGTTCTTCCCGAAAAAAAATTCTAGAAAAGGGAGATCTTTGTCATTTAGATCAAAGGTTGTGATAGGCGGTGCTATCTGAACACCATTGGATAGCACGAACTCTGCCCCCATTACTATGTCACTCTTAAAGCGATGACTGTAGGAAATATCTAAGTTGAATTTCCACCTGAAACTTTCCAAAGAAGAAAAGACAGTGGTGGAGGATTTCTTCTTGATCTTGGGTCTCCTCACACAATGCTCGGACCTGGGTATACAACAAATTCCTGAAAGAAATGACAAAAGTTGAACATAGAACAGTGGATCCCCTGTCAGATGCACCTTTCTCAAGAGAAATGTTTTGTGTGAATGAAAAACAAGTAAGGGATGGTTTACAAGTTTATAAGTTTGTGCAAGAACCACTTTGTAAGTCTTAAATAAGGGTTTACAAGTTTAATTCCCTTGGTTTACAAGTTTTAAGCAATGCTTAGTTTTACAAATTATTTGTACTTCATTTACAAGACTTGTAAACCTGTCCTTAAAATTTGTAAACATAGTGCAAAAAAACTTGTAAACCATTTCTGAAAACTTTTATAACAATTACAACAAGCTTGTAAACCATTTTTTAGTATCACTTTATGAGTTTTAGAGTCATTCTACATGTTTATTAACCAATAAAATCATTCATTCTTTGTTCAACAATCAAACTTAGCTGAAACCGTGTAAATAAATAGGAAACTCATGAACATAAACATCACAAACACATCAAAAGAGAGACAAGAAGTGAAAACGAAGAACCCGCATACCTTATAAATAAGATTGTTCATAAAAAATGAAACAGATGTATGTTTATTGTCAACTCTTTTTCTGTGTGAGCTGAGATAGAAAGAGAACGGAAGCTGAGAACGGTAAACGGAAGAGAGTCAGATAGAAAGAGAAAAGTGGCATTCCACTATTTTTGTCTTTTTCTTTTTACTGTAGGTGTAAGATGTAAGCATTGTTTTAGTGTTCACATGTCATTACTCTGGGTTCTAGTGCTTTTCAATTCAGAAGACGGCTGAAGGTGTCAAGACTGGCATGTCCATGTTAGGGACCCATCAAATGGTCAGCCACCATATAAAGTTTGACCTTGCACAGAATGTCGTATATTTCACACCTGCTGATTGTAGTACAACTGCTTTAATTGGGTGAATTGCCCCAATGTCTTGTGGCCTAATTAAGGGTTGTATCTATCCCAAAGGTCTAAAAATGAAAAAATAAATAAAGAGCAAAACTAACCATAAGATGTGACACAGTTGGTAAGGAGTTGTGTTCTCTTAACCATCTCCTCCAGGGTTCAAACCTTGAAGGGATGAGAATGGAGCATCACCTATGGCCAGAGTCACCCTTTTTGCACTTGTCCATACTTGCATCCGAATTAATAGGCCTTTCAGCCCTAATACCTAGTGATCGCAAATCGGAAAAAAAATAAAGAGCAAAAGTTTTCGATTTTCAGTTCCATTTTATCATTTGAGTTTCCAGTTTTCACGATTTTATGAAGGAAAATCTAAAAATTAGAAATGAAAAAGTTTTCAAAATTTTTGGTATTTTCTGCACAAAATCTATAAAACTAAAAATGAAATATGAAAATTGAAAACTCAAACCAAACAGGCCTAATGTCCCCTTTTTTTTAATTATTTTTTGGGGTAGAAAAGCGACACACATTTTTCACCCCCACATTTTACCCCTCAACACTTTATTCATTTCACTATTTTCTCCGCCTCTCTCCTCTGTCTCTTCATCTCCAACTTCATCTCCGCCATCGCCTCCCATCTTTTACACCGCATTTTGTCACCGCTACAGAGTACTTAGCCACTGATCTTCACTGTTGTCGTCGACATTTCATCGCCGCCGGCCTGCACTAATCTCACTTAAGCTTATGTTGGAATACTGAGGATGATAAGCCAAAGAGTTTTGCTACTGCTTTTGAGGATTAGGTTTTTTATATGAGTTTAAGTTGTTGAAACTTGTTTTCTCCCACTTATTATGTGCTAAGTTCTATTTGTTTTTATTGCAATTTTAGTTAAATCTGATCTAAATTAGCTATTGCAGATTCTCCTTTCATGTTCTTTTGATAAAATTGTTCCCATGTGGCAAATTGATTGTAATCAATGTTTAGGTGTTTTCCATCACACAAAGCATGGTAAGTATAGGAGAACCAGGCTTTTGAATCTCCTCCTTCCCAATAGCAAGCTAACAGAGGAAAGAAGAAAACAACTTACCCAAAACATGTGTCTTACAGTTCATTTTTCTTGTAACTTACCCACATTAGTAAGTAGACAGCGTGGTCTTTCTTGTACCTGCTCACTAGAATTGCCAAAGTTAATATAGTTGTCAGCTAAGTAACATCCTTCTGAATTCCATACTTCTCAAATAGAATGGATGACCAAAAAGTTATAAAAAGTTCCATCCTCCTATCTGCCATAGCTAGAGCTGAGAAACAACAAATGATTGCATGAGTGAGATTTTTCTTTCTCCTGAGACTGAACCAATCAAGTGAGATATGAATTATCTGGACTTATACCAGCATTAATAATTAAAAAAGAAAAAGAGCCATAACATTTTTGAGTCATCAAAAGATTCAAAATAAATATTGTTTACTATATATGCTGTTGGATAAAGCAATAGTTTTGAATAACTCCATATATTTTTATCATTATTTTTATGCATTAAGCGTGTCAACAGTTCAGTTTCATTTGCAGGCATCATTTCGTTTTAATGCATTGGGACACTATTTATGAGTCTTATGCATGTGTATAAAACGATGGCAACATAAGTAATCCTTGACAATGAACATTGTGGAATTCAAGATTCAAATTTACATTCTAATGTCATAAATGCTATAAGTTACCAGCTAGATGGAAAAGTATGTTATAGCTCCAGTAAAGAAAGAGTTGAGTCTGGCTTTCAATGGGAGTTAGGAGACTGTAATTGAAGCACTTGATAAAGTAATAGACTGTGTAATTACTTTGGTTTTTGATACCATGACTCTTTGTAAAGAGCTACTTGCATTACTTCTGACAAATGGAATCCTTCCTGGCAGGCAATGGGTGAGAAAAAAGATTTGGATATGCAGGCTACTCTAGAATCAAAAGTGGAGCTGGAGTTTATCACACGTAGGCTGAACTTTTTATGGGTCTGGGTCTGAAAAGGGGAAATGAATTACTTTCATCATATAGAGATGCAGATTTTGTGAGGAAGCTTGTGATTGATGAACTTAAGCTAGTCATTCAAGCAAATCCTCTGTTCATGGGAAGTTGAAATTCCTTGCAATTACAAGCCAGAGGTTATGCCATCTTCTAGACCAAAGATTTTACTCTATTTTCTCATTTATGAAGTTGATATCACATGTTTAAGCATGTTTTGCGTTCATGTTTGCCTTCACATTTTCTTTGGTTAGCTGTGCTATTGCCCAAGTGCATTCTAAGCTCCCTTGAAAACCCTATGTAGCAAGATTATCTACTTGTTACATTTTAAAGAATATTCATTAAGAATATAGCACAAAATTGCCTTGGCTATGGTTGCTATCTCATCACATGCTTAAATACATACTTTATTTTTTTTGGTGCGTAAATACATACTTCTGATTACCTTGATATAAATATATACTTAAAATATTTTCATATTGTAAATTTTGTGACATAGAACTAAAGATTTGGACTAGTGCAGTTGCCAGTTTTATAACAACTTCTCTTTTGAATTCTTGGTGGCCAGGTAAGACTTTTAATCCAAATAGTTCAAGTTAGTTGGAATTTTAACTCCTAACATTTCATAAATGTTGAGTTTGATTGTAACGAACAAATTTCCTGTGAAATTGGTGTTTGTTTTCGACTATGTGCACAGAAACTAACTCTGTGATGTGAAACAACACTTGACTATTTAGAAGCCACTCTTTGCCCATGATTATTTGACTTAAATTGTTTTGAGTTAAATTTTTTCTGATGACTCATCAAGCTAATGCCAATGTATGAACTTTGCTTCTCGTTTTGGAATCTGTTTTGTCATGCTTCTTGCAGAAAGTAAAATTGCAACAATGAATTCCATCCCTTGAGATTGGGAAATGTAAGGCATAGTTTTCCTGGACAGATTGTTTCATGTATTCATGTAATTTTACTGTGCTATGGTTGGATGTGCTTTTGTTCCTCTTATTTTGGATTGAAGTTGCCTTTTAGGACATGTTTGGTTGGGGAGAAAACTTGAGGTAAATTTTCCATGGATGAAATTTACCATGCAAAATATTTATATTTAAAAAAAGGGACAAAAAAAATATATCTATCAATTAGAGACACAATCACAACTTGCAAAAGGGAGAAAAAAATAACAAAGGCTATCAACACTTGGCAATTCATTCATAACAATACACAAGGAAAAAAAATTTTCATTAATTGAAACTCAAATAGTCTAACAATGTCAAGTATTAAATCAGTCTAAATACTAAATAATTGGTTCACAAACAGAATCCATTTAAAAGTTACATCAAGAAAGACCACCAGGACCAAAAACCATCTCAAATAACACCCTTTTACGTTTGTACTAAGGACAACTGATTACTCCTCTAATGCACTACAGATGATCAAGAAGATACATGTATACACGGTTGATCAAGTGGTTCTCGATTTCTAACATTACATGTTAGAATGCATAGTATTTTAGCAACTTGTTCCTCTAAGGTTACCCATTGTGTTGGTTGGAGACCACCTTCTCATTTTAAAATATCACACAAGTCTAAAAAAGCTTTGAGACCCATTCTTATTATCTTACAACCTTCACTACTATCAATTTGTTTCATTATTTTTACTCGTACCCTCTCGTTCTCTAAGGTTAAAGTACGCTCAACCATCCTATCTCGAGAACATTTTCTAATTATGTAATAATAAACTACAAGATGCACAACTTGGACAACAATCATCCTATATTTTTGTCCCCAACTTAACAATGTAAGGTTTATGATTCCTCCTTGATCATCCATCTATAAATTATCAAAGAACAAATTTGTGCTCTCAATAAATTATTATATACAAACTGCAACCATAACTAAATATTGCATATACAATCAAGCCAATCTAGGGCCTATCAAGATACTCAAACTAATCAAGTACAGCAAAACTAAATATTTTATAGCAAACACACCTGAATGGGAAGAGGGGAGACAACAATTAATAGAATGTTGTAATCGCACAAAATACTTGATGCTTGCAAAATGGTAAAATAAAAATATTTTACAACTCTTGAGCACTTAATGTAATTCCAACCATTCAGATTAATTAGAAGTTAAATAGCAACCATAGGCAAACATAGTATATTGATGGATGTGTGACCTGTTTCTCTGAGAATCAAAACATGTGAGTAATCAGTGGCTTGATGTCAATCTTGCCAGTATACAATAGCTCAATGCAATGGGGCTAAGCGTTTCTGTAGAAGAAGCAGGATGATCCCAAGGTGAATAGTATATAATTAAAGTTCTCTTTTCCATTTTTTGTTTTCTACTTTCTTTTGATCAGTGATGCTGACTGATTCTACCGAAGTCATTTTGATTTTTTTTGTCACTGTCGTTTATTGCTTATTCTCTGCGAGTAATGCTCGATGCTTGTTCTTGGTTTGGTTTTGGTTTTGATTGTAATTCCGATGCTTCAAGTTGCTGATTAGGTTTTGTTTTTAATTTGATCTGGATAAACTAAAATAAATAAAACTTTGAAGCATCTGGATCTATCCCAAAATACTACTACATAAAGACTCGTGGTAAGTGCCACCTGTGATTCATCAAGGAAATTTCTATTTCTTCATATAACAAAATTCATTAAAGTAATATTTTAGTGTTTTATCATTTTATGAATTTTCAATGCTCAATTTGTAATTCCAGGTGGTGTAGTTCCTTTGTTCTATTAGTGTTATGTTGCACTTCAAATTATTAAGTTTAAGTAATAGTGCCCCATTTCACTGCATTATTTGTTATTGATGAATCCAATACCTGGATATTGAATTATTGATTATGGGTGGAGTGCCAACATGTGGTAGACATAGCTTTCGAATTTCATTTTAGTCCCAATAATATCTAGAAATATTTTGTGATCTCTGATAATTTGCCAAAAGATTAAAATCACCATGAACTTTAAATTGAATTGGTTCATTTAATACTGTTGGAGGGTCCCTATCCCACAAGTCAATAGATTTGCTCAATGATTCATCATCGATTGAGAGGAAAAAGCCTAAAGAAGATGGCATTCCTATATCCGTTGACTAAAATTATCCTCATCAATTCCTTATAACTTGCCTGGAACATAATGCGGATTTCATTTGAATCCTTAAACAGCTTTCAAATTTATGCTCTCTAAATTTAGCTAATCATATATTTTACCTTTCAATAAAATAATCGCTATGCTTTATCCTTTTGTCCTTTTATTTTCTAAAATTTTGAGGCTGTATTGTATAATTTGAATTGGTCATTTCTATTTCTCTCTTATGATATTGGTTCATGTATGATCTTGATGACATGATATGTATCTATGTCTTGTCAATGAGAGAATTTAGGAACTGGTTCAGTTAATAACTTGTGTGCACGTCTATGTGTTTTGTTCTCATGACTCTTGCTGCCTCATAATTTCTTTTTTGTATGCCTACAAGTTATTATTGAGACTTTTTTGTTGTTGATTTACTCAAGTGATGCTGTTAGCTCCTCTTATGAGAAATTGAGCTTTCTTTTTTTTTGGGGTGTTTTCATTATTCTAAGCGATGTTTTATGTATATTCCAAGAGAATGTCGATGTGTCTTTTATGCATTCCAATGGTATGTTTCTGGTTGATCACATCAAAGTACGTATCATGCTGACTAAGAGTTTAAGCTGAAATGTGGTGTTCTTGAAAGTGAAAATGGTGTTATGAGTATGGAAATTAGGGAAGTCACCTTGTTGGATTGAAATCTGAAAAGACTTCTGAAAATAAACTAATCCTTGAAATGAGGGAATTGGCCTTATGCAAGAATTAGCAATCTACATTCTGCATCAATCCTTAGTTATATTTATGTTCTCTCTTTTCAGGTGATGTGAAGGCTCGAAGGCTCCAATTTCAGAAAGTAAAGTTTGGAAGATGCTCGAAGATTTGCAAATTGAAAGCCATACTTGTATTGGTCATCTCGAGTGCATTAGAAGAGTAATCGGTTGTCCTAAGGACAAATGTAAGAGTTTGCTATTTGAGATGGTGTTTGACCCTTATGGTCCTTCTTGATATAGCTTTTAAATGGATTTTATTTGTAAACTAATGATGTAATATTTAGGTTAATTTAATACTCGACATTGTTAGACTATTTGAGTTTCAATTAATGGAAATTTTTTTCCTTATATATTATTATGAAAAAACTGCCAAGTATTGGACCGACTGTCTTTGTATTTCTTTTCTTTTTGCAAGTTACGATTGTGTATCCAATTGATAGTTACATTCTTGTCCCTTTTTTGTAATTTTTTTGGTAAATACAAAATTTTTTGCATGGTATTATTATTTTTTTTATAAATATGAACTGTTAAAATTTTAGAAAATTTTTTTTTATAGATTTATTAAAAATATTAATGAAAAAAGTCATTTTTAGAGATAAAAATTAAAGAAATAATTTTTCAAATGATCTATTGTATAAAGTAAAAAATTTGAGAGTTTTTAAATTTTTTCAAAATAACTAATTATTTAAAAATAAAATAATTGTATATATTATTAAGGGATAAAAGTGTAAAAAAAATATAAATTTTCTATTTCTTTTTTAATCAATAGAAATATATATTTTTAGTTAAAATAATTAATTTTGTAAAAATAAAATAATTAAATATTATAAGAACTCATAAAATTGTAAAAATATATCACAATTTTCCCAATTTATTTCCCTCTATATATCTTGCTCCCAAAAAATGGAGGATCAATCGTCTAAACTCTTTTCTTCCCTCACCTTTCCTTCCCCTCCAATGTCTTTCCTTTCCCTCCTCTCTAAACTCCCAAACAAAGCCTTAGTGACACATTCATATAAACGGCATTGTGGATGACATAATGACAGATGTAGGACCATATCCTAAAATCCTAGAGTGATAAGGAAACTACGCTTTCCACATAGTAATAATGAACAAGTGATCATGTATCAGTTTGAACTTTGCGCACAGGCTGCCCATCCTAGTCAAGTGACACCAAATATTCTTTGAAGCCAATTGTAGCGAGAAACTCCCTAGTCGCCTTCCAAAATCCAAACACTTGAGACTCCAAATTAAATGGCTCTATATCGTGTATTCTAGTCCAACTTCCTTCATCACCATTAGCTTCATTGAAAACCCAAACCTCAAACCGATAATTCTCATTATCTAGATTATTCAAATCATGATAACGCGCAACAAAAGCAATGGAATCATTGATGAAAAAAGTACCTTTATAGGGAAAGATATGCCGCTTACTCAATCTTACCCTTCGTAGCCCCAAATTGTTGTTAGGATCAATGTAATTATTGATGATGGGCAACTTGATGAGTTTGACTTGGCTATTGCTGAGGTCAAAGCAAAGGATGCCACTCTCTTCGTAATAATATGAATTGTATTCGCTATTGCAGAACCAGTGACAAACCCCATTAGCATGTGTGCTACTGATGAATAGGAAATCTTGTAAATAGATGGTAACATGAGGAACATCATGATGGATAGTACTAGTCCACGAATCAGTGCTAACACTATACACCTCAATGTAGATGTTTGCATCATCCTCATCATAGGGACCCAACACGATACTCACGATCTTGTAGTCATTGGTTTCACGGTCAACACCAAAACCAAAGGAGTATCATGATAGAGGTGCCTAGAGATGAGACTGTGCCAATGATAACCGATGAGTTGGGGTGGTGCGGGGACAAGCTTGACGTCTCTGGTCCCAGGATTCCACAACATCAACTGAAAAGTACCATTGCTATAGACAATGGAAATAAAGTAGATGCCATTGCATGAGGAGTCGTAAAGCACAATGAGGTACAACTCCTTGTCTAGATGAGCCAAGGGGGCGGGGGGTAATGGAACATGATGAGGGTGGCTGTGAAGGGTCATCATTGTGAACAACTATGGTGTTGTAGTAGTCACGAAACATCATGAGACGTTCGTGTTGTGAGGAGTATGAGTAGTGATCAGTGACGAAAGTGCGGGTTCTGAAGAGTGCATTCCACGATGTGTGAACACATCGGAATCGCACCAATGACTTCACTGGAAACCTCACCAATATTTCCCTTGCCAAATCTTGTGGCAAGTATTGGTTGTTAGCTTGAATCGATTCCATTAATCTGTTCATCACTAATTGGCTCTGCTCCATTTTTTTTGTTCCTTCAACAACTCTGTATAAATAGCTAACGAGTTTTAGACGAATTGAATATTGAGGAGAATTAAATAGAGGGTAAGACATTAGATACATCAAGAACATAACTATTATTTATTATTTTTTTCTTCAAAAATGATTACATATGTTTGGGAAACAAGTTGTATTGAATATTTCTTAACTACTGCAATTAGATACTCGTTAATAATATCCTTTCATAGGTATGATAGAACTTCTTAATTGGCATCGGCTTAAATCCGTCCAGTTTGTAAATCATAAACAAGTGATATGTTTCATTTTGGTTAATTGATGATTTTCTGAAAAAAAGACAAATACTTTACCATATTCTTAAAAAAAAAATTAAGAATATTTGATTTTGTTTAGTTTTAAAACATTCTCAAAGATTTCAATCATTAATTGAAAGAAAAAAAAATCGTTGCAAAATCCATATCCTCTTCCTTACTTCCATCCTTCCTGTCTTTCTATTTTTTCCTCAACTCTTTTTTTTTTCTTAAAAAAGTTTCTCAATTTCCTCTCATCCAACCATGATCATTAAATTATCGAGTTAACTTTTAAATTTGTACGAGTCTACGATCTTATCACATAAAAATAATTCATCTAAGTTCTCGAATTTGATATCATTACAAAATAACATGATCATTAAACTCTCTAGTCTACAATTTTACCACATAAAAATAAGTTTATTTAAACTCTCAAGGTTGATAACCTTATATTTAATAAGTAAAGGATTAATCTCTTGTGGTGTTGTTGGACAGGACACATACACATACCACCCCCTCCCCCCCAAAAAAAAAATAGTATTTTTCATAGATATAAATCTCAACATTGAATCTAACACCACACATCCTTGCAGTGTGTTAAATACAATCATCCTTAATATTGTTGTTCTAACACTTAGAAGTATATATCAAATTAGGACACCTACTTTATTATTATTAATAGTGATAGAGTGCATGTCCCAATTAAACACATATTTTTGGGTGTTCTAATAAAATTTATTATTTTTATTGAAAAATCAAATTTTTTCATATGTATGAAGATTTTTCGGTATGTGAAAAATCAGATTTTATGATAGCTTTTCTTATTTGTTTTTTGTCTTAAAAACTAAAGTAATTTAAGACATTAAATATATAGTTACCTAACCATAAAAGGAGTCCAAAAAGTTTGCATTTTTCTTTTATTATACACTATAATTTATTTAATAATTTTTGTATTATTATGTTGTAATTATAAAGTACTGACACACTATTTGAATACCGTGTCTATGTGTTAGACATGTGCCATGTCAGATCTTACTTGACGCACCCATGGCATATGTTTATATATATTTAACTTAAAATTTACTTTTTTCTTACTCTAACAATGAAAAACACAATATAAATAAAATTATAAAAAAGAAATAACACATAATTTTTTAAGTTCATAAGAAAATAAAATATAAATTAACCTTATGTAAATGATATTTTGATAATATATTATTTTCTTTAAATTTTTAGTTATATATGTGACGTGTCTATATCCTTTAATTTTTCTCTTTGATGTGTCCCTGATGTTCATGTTGTGTTGTGTTCCGTGTCCGCATTAATGTCTATAGTTCATAGGATGTACATAATGCTTTAGTGATTATTATTGTTGTTATCCATTTTACTTTTTGTTTTCTGAATAAATAGATAAGGAAAAAAAATCTACCCCAAATGGAGGAGCAAATAAAGATGGACTATAAGATAGCATTTGGTTACTGTCCTGGGATAGAAATATAGGGACAGAGATAGAAATACAGGTACAGTGAAGACGGAGACATCAAAAATATTGTTCCTATATCGTGTTTGATTGACAATGACAGTAGAGACAGTTGACCACCGTTGACTGATGGTTGACCGGTGGCCGGCAATTGGCGGCTGTTGACCAGCATTGACCTGTGGCCAATGGTCGTTGATCGGTGACTGGACCATCACTGGAGGTTGCTACCTAAGAGGTTAAATTTCTGTCACCGTATGTTGTCCCCACTTTTTGGAGGGATGAAAATACAGAAAATTTCTGTCTTTGAAACAAAATTTTTCTGTTCCCGTACCCCATCTCTACGACCAAATATGATACATAAATAGTCTGTTCCTATATTTGTCCTGGGACACAAACCAAATGCAGCCTAATGTACCGATATATCACATTTACAAAACAAAATCACAACATTATCAAGACAAAAATGAGGTAGCCAAAGGCAACCAAAATATTCGTAATTATAAATATCACATGTATTAAATGCTTAGAGTGAAAGGCCTACATACTAAGCCATGCATAGTTACTTTAAACAAAGTTGTTTATTTATTTTTAAATATTAGTTCACTAATACATATTTAAAAAACATTTCAGTGAAATAATTTAAGTGGTAAATACAGGTTAATTAACTTCAAATAATTATAATGCTTGATAGTTATAACAAAGATTTAAAAAAAAGATTAGTAGTAAGAATTTTTAAAATTGAATGAACTATAAATTTACAATAATAAATTAACAACTAGTGTTAGTTTAGATAAATTAACTTTAAATGACTAGGATTGGTCTAATGATAAAGGATTTAAATACTATCTATAAGGCTAAGTTAAAAGCTTATGGTGGCCGATATAATTTTCGAAGTGCTAAAAAAAACTCATGGACATTCCCCCAACCTTAATGTCCCAAACAGATTTAAAATCTTAAAGTTCCATACTTACTCAAAACAATTTGTCACCATATCCCGTGCATAGTTAGCTCTAGGCTATCGCAAAACGTGCACAGATACTAAACCTTGAGCCTATAAAGAAAGGGATGGTGATGGCATAATGAAGTCGATGGTTTCTGCGTGGATGAGATCGACGGCGTTTTGGGCCTGAACCACGACCCACTTTACCTCACATCTCAATTACAAATCAAAAGGCATTCACATCCCGACCAAAAATATTAAGGTTTTCACATGGTTTGGTTGGGCCTTAAAAAGTGGGTTCGACCAATACAATGCATTTTGGTTCCGAAGTTGCTGTGCATGAAGTCTTGATACTGTTGGTTCAACTGAAAGGGGTCAATTTCACAATATATCATTTTTATCTGACCCTTGAAGATGTAGGAAACATGGAAGTTCAAATTCCAAAGGGAATTTTTGATATACCATCATACAGTAATGGAGGATTTGTTGTGGATTGTGCACTGCTTGCACAATGCTCACAACTAAGACATATAACCATTTTTGGACTGAACCAAATTGGGCTCAATTTTCTCTAATCAGAAGGTCCCTCAAAAATACATTTATTGCATTTCTTGTCAAACTCCAAAACAACTAGGTTTGTTCTTTCCTAAAAGTACCTCTATCTCTACTTCTCCTTTTGATCTTATGTATTATGATGGTTAGGGGCCGACTCCAACCCCCACAATGGGTGGATCATGATAGTTAGTTTTTCATTCAACTGCCTCTTTGTGTCTGTCCCCCTTTTCACTAATTTACAATACTTATTTATGCACATTTTTACCCCACTATAATTAATGTCAAGATTATTTAACTTGATGCTAATTGATACTAATTAAAGAAAACAAATCAAATTAATTAACAAAACAGATCAAGTCATAATCAATCAATAAAATTAGTTTTAAAGAAAAGAGATTAGCGGAAAGATTTTTTTGAGATTTTGTCACTCCATAACTCTTTTAATACTTTTTACAGACACCAGTGGTGCATAAGTTGCACGAAGCTGGAGTGACCAAGCACAAAACCTAAGTCACACCACCCTTGGACGACTTGTGTTTTGTGTAGGTCGCTCCAGCTTCGTGCAACTTATGTACTGTTTTGTCTATAATTTAGTACATAAGTTGTTTCAGGATTGCACGACTTATGTACAATAGTCAATTCGCACCATTCTTGTATCACTTATATCTATTAAAAAAAAGGACATGTTTCGAGTTTTTATCAAAATAAGACATATATTAAGTTTATTATTTTTTCATTTTAAATCTGTGAAAAAATCCCTTTCTGTGCACACATTCCATTAGAATGCTTCTCATTTGTTGCAATTTATGATTTTGTTTCTCTTGATATTTAAGAAAGTACACGCATGTATGTCATTCTAAAGTACAGAAAATATTTCTCTATCATTTTTTTTAATTTTGAAGCGTGTGTTGTTAAAAGTTAAACTAAAAAAAATTCTAAAGAGAAAAGTTTTCTATCGAAAAGTCTAGTCTATCTAGTTTTTAACAGGTATGTAGCAATAAGGCACACGCAAAACCCATAAAAGAAGTCGTCCACCCTTAACAATGCAGAGCATTTATGGTTCAGCTGTACTTAGCGTAATTATGCCATAGTGTGTCACCAAACATTAATAACAGGCGATCATTTTTCAAAATTACCATGTGAAGTAAGTATAGCTTGTGCAACCGTCTCAATGATGATGCATGGAGGCTGTAAAAGTGTATCTTAATCATCAATACATGTGTGATTAATTAGATAAGATTGATTTTTTGTGTAACACTTGTCAAATTAAATTAAGCAGGAAAAATTTGCTTATTGAGTATCTTTTAGTAATAAATAGATTTTCTCTCACATTAATGCAATGAGATCACTTGACTTTGGGCTACTAGAACATGAACACATTCTCACACATAACATGATAATTTAGAGCTTTCTGTCAAAACATAATTTAGAGCTTTTTCTTCTGACACATATGCTATGAAAATATTGGTTAAAAAATTGAAATTAAAGTGAATTATTAAAAAAAACTAAATTTCTAATTTAATCTTTTAGATTTATAGTGGGAGACCAATTAATCTCTCAAATTTAAAAACTCTTATACTTGTTCCTCAAATTTCATAAATAAGGATAAGTTAGTCCCTTAATCAAATTATTGTCTGAACTGTTAATAGAAATGTTTATGTATGATGTTAACTTGCTTATGTGTACTATTAGAGAAAAGATAAAGAAGAATGTTTAAACAACTTTATTTAGAGGAGTGGGGTAAATTAGTATCCACTGTAAAAATTAATAGTATACATAAGTAAGATAATAAGATACAACTTATATAATAATTTTACAGAGGAACTAATTTATCTCAATTTATGAAATTTAAGAGAGTAGTATGAAATGTTTTAAATATAAAAAAATAATTTATTACTCACTATAAATATGAGGTTTTAGTCTAAAAAAAATAATACATTAAAAACTTCACAGTCTTTCTTTTTCATTCAATAATGTTTCATTCTTCATTTTTCAATCAATATCTTTAAAGCCCCTACCAAAAAAGGTCAATATCTTTAAAGTAATTAAGAACATTGTAAAGCTGTTATCACCTAAAACAAGATCCGAAATTGGAATCCAAAAAGGGGGGATTCTCACAAGCAATTGATGGTCAATGCCATCTGCTGCAGTTGCAATTAACCACATTTTTAAAATGTGCTTAAATGCAACTAAAAATGTGGCTAAACCGCCATACACACTTCCTCTCTTTCCTCTCTCCTCACCTCTCCCACCACTCCTCCATCCTCGCTACCACTATCACCATTGCCTCCTCACCCAAGCTTCCATACCTATTGTCCCTTTTCACAATCATCATCTGAAATACATATCTCATTACCACACATACAGAACCTTCATCCCTCCATTTTCCTCGTTAATCACAAAATCATCATCATAGTAAACCCATCACATAACAATAACTATCATCAGCCACACACACTCTTCCCTCCTCTCTCCCCCACCATTTCCCCATCGCCACCACACACACTCTTCCCTCATGTCTCATTCCCCCTCTTACTCTCTTTTTTTCTGATCAGGGCATCGCAATGCCCTTGTTCCTCTCCGCCGAGGAGTTTGCGCGGTGCCGACGCCTTCATCCGCAGCCTCCTACATGAGCTTGACAGCCTCGCACTTGCTCCCATGCTGCTGTTATCAACGACAAGCACAATTGCTCCCTTGTCGAGTAGAAGGACCTTTCCCTAGCCGTCAATTTCTTTGCCCTCCAGTCACGCGCCGCCAACCTCCAATCCAACCTCGATCGCCACCTCCGCGACCTCGAAGGGGCACAATCGTAAAATCACTAACTCCAACTCCAACTCCAATTAGCATCGTAAACCCCAAAAAGAAAAATAGAAACTGATGCTTCAGAAACGTTTCAAAAACTAATCACATTTTTTTGTTATGATTTGTTGTGATTTGATTGTGGTATGATCTGAGGCTGTTGTTGTGTGTCTGGGCACTCCACTCGCTCCGGTTCATGTCTGCGCCCTTGACCCTTTGCCTCATCTTAGCATCAAGGACACTCTCATCTCCTTATCAGCATTTAGTCACATAATTTCATTTAACCACATTTATAAAACGTGGTTAAATATGACACAAGATTCGGTTTTCTCGAACTCTATCTAGTGAACAGTGTTTTCTTTTCAGCTACTCACATTTCAAAAATGTGATTAAACGCCTATAAAATGTAGTTAAATGCTAACTACAGGAAAGACATTAACTAACAACTGTAGGTTAATAGGCACCATCCAAAATAGGACAAACAACAAATATGCTTTGTGGAGACATTAATAAATAAAAATGTATCTTAATTATTCAAGAGTTTGTTTAGATATCACATAAATGTAAAGTAATAGTAGTGCCCGTGTTATACCATGGTTAAAATATTGTATTATAATAATTATGAAAATTATGAATGTGTATTGCTATTTTTATTTTTTTTTTTGGTAAAATATGTGCATTGTTATAAATATACACAAATAATATATACATGCATATTAAGAAGTTAACATTAATAAAATTTAAAAATAGATAACGGTCAGTAAGTATCTGGGGTGTTCCTGACTACACATGACTTGCTAACCTAGCTCGAATCAAAACTTATTGGGTCAGGTGTGGGTTGTTGAGTTTGACATTGTATTTTTTTAGCCTGGTTTAGGTTATGCTTTGGATTGGTCTAATCCAGTCCAAAGTCAAACAATTTTTTTAGAATTGTATTTTTTATAATAATTAATAATAAATTATAAGATTTTTTACTTCATTTAATATATCTTATGTAACTTGCTATTATTATTTTTTAAGTCAAATGATTTGTTTAAAAATATAGAATTTTTTTTGTTACTTGTAAAAATTTATTACTTTACTATGTATAATGTCAAAATCTTTGTAAATTATAGTTTAAAATTTAGGATTTAGGGTCGATTTAAAAGTCAGTTTGACTCGATTATTAGTCAAGTTGCGTTTGGGCTGTAAAAAATGGGCCAGTTTGGGTTTGGTCTGACCTAACCTGTCTCTTGTACACCTTTAATAAATACTTTTAAAGAAATGAACGTGTTCTTGTAAAAATCAAATGCATAATTTTTCTGTCAAGTAACAGAGCTACAATTTTATGCCAATGGATTCTCTTAATATTGGATTCCACATATTCCATGTGACAATGTCATCTGTGAATATACATGACTGATTGAAACAATTGATCTCAACCTAGGTCCCAAAAAAACTTCAATTAATCAATGATATAAGTTCACACATGATATTTTTACACTTGAGGGGATCCACCCAATTTTTTTGAAGCTTAGATTCAAAAACATTTGTTCTTTATAAATGTGATTTACATGATAATACCTTTTATATGAAGTTTTTCTTTTCTACACTATCAAAGTGGAAGTGAGATCCTCACTTTAGAGGGTAGATTAAAAAGTTTCACCATTAGATTAATAGAGTGAAAAGAGTTCCACTTCTAACTTTATTAATTCAAAAGTAAAATTCATTTACTTTACTCTCTAAAGTGAGATCCTCACTTTATAGTATCCAAATCCACCAAGGTGGTTCACAAAATTTGAAAAAAAAAAACTCAACTAATTAACTCCACTTGATATGCAATTGACAACATTTTTGTATACTTATTGTTGTTCATTTATGGAATTTCAACGGACAACATTTAAATTATAAATAAGAAAATTTGATATAAAGGTCAAACTACAATATTAAAAAATTATAACAAACATAAACTGTCATATTACCATGTTAAATGATCACAACATAACATAAAAGTCTTGTTTTCGTTCATAATTGGAATGTTGTTTATGTTTTGAAAATATTTTAGGAATGTAAATAAAACAAAAAAAAATTTCAGGAATCAATATTTTAATAAAATATGAGAGATGTAAATGAAGCTTTACCCACAATATTTATTATACTCATTGGTCATTTCTTTCTTTATATAATTTAGTTCATTCAAAAACAATACACCATTCAATTTACTCGTAAATTTTGAATTTATAAAAGGTATTCCACTAAAATCCTTCGAAGATTTTAATTACTCAAGCAAATTTTCAATCTTTATTAAATACAATGTCTTCATATCTTTGTGAGATTTTCAATCGTATATATAAATGTAAAAATATAAATATTCGAAACAAATTAAAAATATATAATGATTACTCACAGATGAATATTACCTATATGGATGAAATATTTTCTTTTTAACAAACGATATAATATCATTTGCTAATCTGCCTTGAGTTTAATTTAACATATGTAATGGATACACATTATATTAGATATCAGCAATGTATCAAAATGTTTCATTAATTGAAGCCTATATGTGAAGTTCGATAACTTTCTCGATGACATTAATAAACTCTTTATGATAATCTCATTGCTTAACTTATTTTTTTGGAAAGAAGCTATGAACAATTAACATTGTCAACATTCTAATATTTTCAGAGGTGAACTTTGATTAATTTATTTTGAATATAAACAATTTATAGTATGTAATCTCATATTTTGCCTTTTCATTTATTTGATTAAATTGACTATTACTCATATTGTCTAAGGTGTTAAAAGAAAAACCCATTACGCATTTTCCTTTTTTAAATTTTTGGACTCAAGTTTTACTCAAAAATTTAAATTAGGTGTAACTAAATAAACAAATCATTAATTTCTTTTAAATAAAATATTAAAAAGAAGTCATTTGAATGTAAATTAAAATATGAGCTTCGGATTAAAAAAAAAGGGATATGCTAGTAAATAATGTTAACAGCTATGCTATGTAACGCCCCAAACAGATTTAAAATCTCAACGGTGCCATACTTAATACAATTTGTCACTGTAACCCGTGCATAGTTAGCTCTAGGCTCGCGCAAAAGGTGTACAGATACTAAACCTTGAGCCTATAAAGAAAGGGATGGTGATGGCATAATGAAGTCAATGGTTTCTGCGTGGACGAGATGGACGGCGTTTTGGACCTGAACCGCGACCCGCTTTACCTCACATCTCAATTACAAACCAAAAGCTATTCCCAATCCGGCCAAAAGAATTACGGTTTTCACATGGTTGGTTGGGCCTAAAAAAGTGGGCTCGATGACTACAATGCATTTTGGCCCCGAAGCTGCTGTGCATGAAGTGTTGACACTGTTGGTTCAACTGAAAGGGGTCAGTTTCACAGTATATGTGACCCTTGAAGGTGTAGGGAACATGAAAGTTCGAATTCCGAAGGGAATCTTTGATATAGCATCATAGGTGATGGAAGATTTGCTGTGGATTGTGGCACCGCTTACACAATGCTCACAACTAAGGCATAACCATCTCTGGACTGAACTAGATTGGGCTCAATTTTCTTTGATCAAAAGGTTCCCCTAGAAAGCATTTCATGTAACCGATTAAAGTTTATGACATGCTCATAATTAGTCGTGCTGTTTGTTTGTTTATTATTTATTTGTTCCTCCAAATTAACGGTGATGTTTACATGCTTAGAAATGAAAATTACATCCTCCTGACAACTGCCACGCGTTTGTTATTTAACGCAATGATAAATCACACCACCTAGTAACGTTGAAACACTGTTGTATATTTTGCATTCATGTGCGCTAATTCAATCCCCACGACACATTTCTGACTAATTAAGTTTTCCCAACACATAATAATACACTAATAATTAACATTCTCACACGTAACATATAATAATAATAATAAAGCCTATAAACTCATTCAGCAATGAATGAGTCCGATCCAAAGGTCCTTAGGTCCTCCGGTGAAGCCTCAAGACAGGAAGCACCATAAGCAAGAGGAATGCCATTGATCCAAGCAATGAGATACCAACGGAGGCAGCAGCTTGGTCACAAAATGTCCCAAAGACATTGCAAACCTTGTTCCATTGGACATGTGAGTTCCCTTGGGAGCCAAGTACACCAACAGCAGCGGCAGCCCCATTGCCAGAGAAGAGCAAACCTACCATTACTGCGTCAACCATAGTCACCAATGTCTCCAACGCTTTGCTTTTACCTCTGTTTGTAAGGACAAGGACGAGGGACAGGGATGCATATGCACATGCCATTGCATTTGCCACCACGAAATAGCTACCAATACATAAAAACTTGCATGAGATGTGTCAGCTTTATGTAATTCTATTAACCACATAATTAAACCTCTTTTCTAATGACTTAGCTTTTAGAGTACCGCTACATTTCACAATTTTTTTAATCCAGAAATAACGACAGATCTAGTTGACATACATGTGGCAAGCTATGAGTGGTTTGACAGAAATCATGGATGATTAGAAAATAAAAGATCTGCCTATCATATATTAACACATAATTATGAAAACTAATTTCTGCCATTAGTTTTAATCTACAAAGGTTTAATTAACGATTCAACCTTCATTCACACATGCTTCGTAGGAAGAAAAAAAACAGTCAAATTTTAAATCCGTTCAGTTTTTTATTATTATTGAAAACAATGTACACTTATAATTTAGCTATGAACTATGTAATGGTAGTGGGTGAGTGGTTGAGTCTTGAGTCAAATAGACAGGCAACTGTGAGCAGCATTGAAATGGGCAGCAGACGGAACATTTATGGGGGAGTTGGCACGGTTGGCAGAATAAGTTCCGAGTCCTTCAGTCCAAAATAAGGAAGTTTCTAGTCTTTAGTTTTCTGGTTTTAAAAAAGAGTTTAGTCCTTTGTTAATTTTTCTGTCGTTAGTCTCAATGCTATTAAATATATAAGGATAAATTATAGTGCTAAGATTATACATAACTGCTATTTTATTTTATAAAATTATTCTATAATATTATGAGGTATGCTAAAATTATACCGACATCCTCCACATATATTAATTTATTAATTTAAATAATAAAAAAGATAACATAGTTATTAGTGATAAAATTATAATATTTTAATAATATCTAACATATCTATTGACTAAAATATCTCATTTTTGTTTGCATAAATTATGATTATAAGTTTCTTCTTTAGTTATGCGATAAAAAAAATTATTCAATTAATATATTAAATATTGATATAATATTATAATTTTACCATTAATAATTAAGTATATGTTATATATTATCTTTTTTGTAGTTTATATCAACAAATCAATACCTACGAAGGATACTTCTAATTTTACAAAATAGAGATATATTGAGTATGATTACAATTAATCTCAATAAATATTAGTGTAATTTATTCTAAGACTAAAATTGTCTTATACTGCACAAACAATGAGCTAAACACTATGATAATTATTATAAGGGTGTGTTCGTGATATTTGAGTTTTGGAAGAAAAAATTTAAATCTTTAGTCTACAAATCCTTCTTTCTTCTTCCTTACTTTTCAAAATCCAAAACGACAGATATACCTAAGAATTTTTCATTTCACTGTATGTTTGCTTTCCTCTATAACACAAAGTTCAGCTAATAACTTATTAACTTGGGCGGCTTATATGATTGGTTTTCCATTTTTCCTTAAAAACGTAAAGCCAACGGGGGAGACTTAAAAAAACTGAGAGAGAAGATATTTGTACATAGAAAAATATATCATTGAAATATATATATATATATATATATACACACACAAAGAGAATGATATAAAATATAAAAAATATAGGAGTCGCCTTTATATTTCATTTCTATAGCATATTTTCAACAATCTTTTTAATTAAATACCATTCCTAATAAATTAAGAGAAATATTTGATGGCTTGAGCAAACTTGACTGAAAGAAAATATAAAAAATAATTCCACCAATCATAATAAAGAAAATGCCAGAAAAAAAGCGAAAGATAAAAAACGGTTGAAAACCACTCTATTGCACAATTGGCAAAACACTTTTTTTGTGCCATTTAGTATCATTGATAAATTAATCACACAGATCACTTGCCTACTACAGTAAAGCCGTAATTAGTTAGTGATGAGGAAAATGACAACAATTTTGACGCTGATATGATGATTAAGAAACATGAGCATGCTAATTAATTGCCATCATCGCATATTGGAAGGTTAACTTTTCTAATCAAGTAACAGGAACTAAATTAATTAAGCAGTGTTTGGGAAGAGAGAGATATGAAAAAACTCACACATAGGCAGAGAGGTAATGCCACTTTGCAGTAACAGGGACATCCAAAGGTGGCAGAGTATCCGCAAGCTTGACTGGAACAACCGTGGTATGAGTATTTACCCCAGCGACTATAGCGGCAGCAAGAGTTAGCACCAAGGCCAAAAGCCTCACAACCCAATCACAGGTTCCCACTTTATTTGCCACCTCAAACTCTTTGCTCTCTGCAGCACTTTCCATCCCATTGATGCCAGTTCTCTTACCCTGACCCTCCTCCATTCTAAACCAGGAGAGCAAAGAAAATTCTCTCTGTTTCTACTCAGATGATGGAGAAGTGGTTGCACAAGGAAAAGGAGGAAGTGTCTTAAATACATAGTCATCAAAAGTAGATCGAATAAAAAACCGGTGAACCAATCGCTAGACCGGTTCAATTTTTTAAAAAATTCTAGGCTGGGATTTGAACCCTGACCATCAGGGAGTGGATGCACCTGCACTATTATTAGGGATATTCATTGCCTAGCCTAAACTGACAACCCAGCTTTGTTTAATGGCTTGGTTTGGTTTCTAAAATTTGGACCCGTACAACTTTTAGATCAAGTTTGGGTCATATTTCATATTGATTTACAATTCAAATTCAAATAATTTTTTTAAATGTTAATTTCTTAAAGATAATAAGTGATAAATTATAAAATTTTATACTTCAATTTATATATTTTTGATAAGTTGATGTTATTTTTATATTAATATAATTTATTTTAAAAAATATGATGCAAAATATTTCTTGAATTTTATATCTTACTTTTAAATTTTTAAATTTTACTATGTATAATATTCAAATATTTATGTGGTATGAAGGTCAGGTTGACCCAATTCAATAACTTAATCACTAGCTAGTTGGATCATATTATCGAATCGGGTTCAAACTAATAAAAATGGCCCGATCAAAAAATTAGATTAGATTCGAATTTGGTCCAACGAGACTCAACTAATCATTTATACACCCCCTATATTTCATTATTTGTAATCTTATATATTTAATTGTATCAAAAAAAATTTATTAAATTATATTTAGTTCAACTAGCCAATCACCCAATGAGCTAGAAACTTGGCTGAGTCATCACCGGTTGAAGGATTGGAGTCTTGGAATTCAAGAGAAAATTATTGAAGGGAAGTACTTGGCATTATTTGGGATGAACCTTTCCCCGTACTCGTGTGTGAAAATGGCGTTTAAGGCGCACTAGTAGCATGCAAATCTAAGACTACTAAGTCGTTGTCGGAATATAATTAGCGTGGAGTCTCCCAGCAAGTTAGGCTAGATGTGAACAGCTAAATAGATATTATTTGGTAAACACGCGGCGTATAATCATCGTGATGAGGAGTATTATTGATCCACACTCTAGCTTTCATTTATTGGAAATTTTTAGGAGGAAAATATTTTGTCAACAGCTAATGCACAAATATCTTATTAATAAATATTGTATAATATACGTATAAATATCAAATAAATTAGTCATTTGATCTGTGCGATACGCTGAGAGATAATAAAAAATAATTTATTAATTATTATAAAACATAAATAATAATTTATTTACATATATTTTATAGAAAATTGAGTATATAAATTTATTTTAAAAGTAAGTTAATAGTTAAATAATTAAATAAGTGGACAAAATATAAATGTGTCATTCTATTTTATATCTTATATTGAACATCATATTTATAAAGTTGAAAATATCTTGATAGATGACCTATAACTAACAATAAAGAGCATATTTTATGAAAATTTTACAAATTTCAAAAGTTAAAATTGTTGAATAAAGAAAGAGAATAAATTGATAATTTTACTATATCATGAGCCATTTATAGGGATGACAATGAGTATCCATGAGAAACGGAACATATCTCATGCCTCCCGTCATGGTTTATAATTTTATCTCTGATCCTCATTCTCATCCCCTTATGGGTTCTCATTTCCCATTTCCCGTTTCCCGTGAGGATTTTAAATCCTTATGATATTCAATGGTTTATTAACAAATTTCAAAATGAGAAAAATTTTAAAAATATTTTACAATTTAAAACATAAATATCTATAATAATAAATACTATTAATGTAACATAATCTAAATTAAAATTAAAAATATATACATAATGTAAATATAATAAAAATAATTTAAAAATAAAAATGTATTATCTATCTCCCTATCCCATTTAACAAATGGAGATTTAACCCCTATAAATCATCTCCATGAAGACAAAATATGTGTCAATTCCTTTCCATATACATTGGGTAATCCCCTGTGTACCCATTTTTAATTTTTTTATCATTCCTAGCCTTTTATATCTTCTTAGTAAATTAAAATATTTAATTTAAAAATATAAAATATATTTTTAATTAATAAAATAATACTTAAATTCAATTTATACGATTTTAATTACATGTCCTTTCCTTATATATTCTTTTAATAAATTAAAATATCAATTTTAAAATATATATTATAATTAATATGTAATAATTGGTAAAAAATCATTTATTTATATAATTTCAATTATTAGAGTAGTATATCAATTATAATTTTTTCAATAAAAATAATATAATTATTTACTTTTTAAAAATCAATAAATATTTAATATCATTGTCAAAGAAGTGTAAATTATAGAATTAATTTTTTAAAATATTTCAGTGTTAAAAAATTGAAGGTATTTTTTTTGAAAAAATTAGTATGAAAAATTATGATATGTGAAGCTTAAATCACTATATATATAAGTGGAGCCTAAATCACTATATGAATGACATATAAAGCCTAAATCATTATATGATGTGCAATAGTATTCATAAAATGAGTCTGAAATATTAGTATAGTAAATTTATACAATCAATAAATTTATACAAAATCTTAATAATTAATAACTTCTAATTATAAATAAAATTCTGATAAATCTCTATTATTTTTTTCTTCTAAAATCTTCTCCAATTTTTCTTAATTCTTTTCAACGCCAACTTTTTTTTTTAAAATTCATTCAAATATTTTAAAGTATAAATTTATTAAAATGGTCATGAATGTATGATTGATTTTTTTTTTCAAAATTCATTCAAATCTTTTAAAATATAAAATTATTAAAATTATTTGTAAAAACTCAAAGATTATTGAAGGTATAATTTTATGACCATTCCAGGATTTTCATTTTCACCTGCGTACATATATAAATTTTTTTTTTATTGAATTGACATATTCTTGATCTTCAAATCATTAAATTAGTCCATATATATAAGCAAATAATGTCATCACTAATAACACGAAAAAATATTTTACCTTTAAATAATTAAAATTATCATAATCTTATTGTTAATAAAAAGGTAAATGATATAACCTAGAGCATATATTACTTTGCATCTTTCTTATAATTTATATACTTAATTTCATAAATTTAATATAATAGTATTCAAAAAAAAATATCACCTACATCAAATATAAAATTTTAGATGTGAAATTGATACTAAAATTATGAAATTAATTTATCAATATAATTTATGATTTCAGTATCATAATAATTAAAGATATTTAATTAATATAATACAATCATATTATTAAATATGGATGATTATCAATTATATGTTAATAATATATAATAATTGCGGTTTTATTTTTTTCAAAAAAATTAATGAATAACTTCTTAAAAGATGTGGGTCCTAAAGTATTATCATTGCGATACGTGTAAAACTTTCCTCAAACGACTCTGAAATATTAATATTATAGATAGATTATAAATATTATATTTTGACGTGAGAGTAAATGAATATTAATAAGGTACATATATACTGTATGTTAAGGTGAAAAAGATGTATATATTTACATGGGATTAAAGATGTCATATTTGATATTCGGTCTTGATGCACAACTAATGATATAGTTTTAGGATGAGCGATAAATATTATACTTCACAATGTGAATTAAAGTTAAATAATTTAATCACACAATTACTAGTTATTGCATAAAAAAGATGAGATTTTTTTTTTTTGGTACAAGAAAGATTGGAGTTTGAAGATGCGTGGACGTAGTCATTAGTTTTGAAAAAAAAATCTAAATTAAACATAGTTGTTTTAATGAAAAAATTAGTATTATTATTCTAAACCTTAACAGATAGTTGGATCAACAATTTAATGAACCACGTATGTTTTTTTTTGTCAAATATTGAAATAATGAGTTAACACATGGATTAACATATTTTCTTTTGTGAAAAATGACGGACTACAAGGAGACTTGAAAATTTTGAGAGATTAATTTGTGCTTTGCAATATTAGCTAGAGACTAATTTGGGATTTAGTCAAATAATTATAGTTAAGAAATTAATTTACACAAAAATATATTAACAGTAGAGGCTTTTTACTTGTTAAAAATTGAAATATAATTTTTTTAAAAAGTGTAATATAATGTGAACATATTTATGAAAAGATAAATATAATTTATTCTATTTATTTTGTTCACATTCTTTCTTTTTTCCTGCTAGATGACCCTTGCGGCTGCTTGCGCTTGAAAGGTGATTGGAATTTTGCTTTTGGGTCTCCTTTGTCAGACTAAATTTTTATTCCCCGGCCATTCTTGTTTCCACATTTTCTTCATTGCTGTTGCGGTATGAGTAACATACAGAGGGAATTCTACAATCAAAACCGTGATCGTTGATTTTTTTTCTCATTCAGCCACAGAGACAGTGACGTGCTTGACTTAACAACTTCTACTCTCTCATTTTTTTCCTCTTCTGTTCGATTTTTCTTTTCACATTGACCTTGTTCGAATAGATGCTACATTGATTTTTCATTAAAAGATTAATAATTGCTTAACTTTTTGTAAATGTTACTTTTGCATGTATTTTATATTGCTGGATAACTTGCTTAATCTTATCTCATCTAGAGATAAAGAGGGGATTCATTATATGGACTCGAATGAATCTCCCTAACCGTTATCCATACTACTGTGTTTATATATAAGGGTGGAGGGACCCCCCATAAAATGCATGTGAGATTGTGAGGCACTGATTAATGGAATGAGGGTGACAGATGTTGACTATATAAATAATTAGAATTGAAAATTAATTAATAATAATTAATATTTATATAGCAACATAAAAAATATATAATTTTATATTTTAATCTTGATTTTTCATATATGATCTAACGGTCAATATTACAATAAACAATCTCTCTTACTTGACTTATTTGCCCTTAAAAATATCATTATTAATGATACATTTAAAGATTTTAAATAAATATAAATAAAATTATATTATTTTTACTCATAGATCATGACCATATCAATTCACACCTCATTATTCATTAGATAGGATGTGAACCTATTCAAGAAGGGTCTATAGCTCATCCAAAATAAAAAGGTATAAATCGATACGATATCTCATGATCTATTATTACAAATAATATTTTTCAAATAAACATGAACATGATAAAACTATAAATTCTTTATTATTGTATTATTAAAAGCAAAATTGCATGTTAAATATTTCTTAACCTTTAATTATATACACCCGTCCCATGGATGGGTTACTTTATATATATATATATATATATATATATATATATATATATATATATATATATATATATATATTTGACATTAATATTTATTATCATCCAAAATATATAAGAGTATAATTTCTATAACAATCAAAATAAATATTACATATATATTTGACATTAATATTTATTATCATCCAAAATATATAAGAGTATAATTTCTATAACAATCAAAATAAATATTACATATTAGAATAATATTAACTTCAAAATAAAATTATAGAGTATATAGGTAAAATAGTATAAAATTTATGAAAATTTTAATGTAGTAAAAGAACAGACTTAAAACAATATATTGCTATATATAATAGTATTGAACTTGTGACAATCTTAATATTGTACAGTATTTTATATGGTATTGTAAGATATTATATTATATAATATAGTTTAATCTTGATGTACTAGTGTTGTAAAAAAAATTTACGCACTATCATCTCATCAAATGTTTATATTTATATAACTTTCTAATTAGCACATGTGAGAGTCAATCACGTCAACTAATCTAACAACATATTACTCGATAATAAATAGATAATAGTATAAAATATTTTTATATTATTAATATGTATATATATAAAGTAAATCCTATATCAATAATATTATCACTTTTTCTATCGCAAATAATGTTAGTTAAATTTTATCAAAATATAAATTGTAATAAAACTATAAGTGTATTAATATTCACTAATTTAAATTATAATTTTATTAAATTTTCCTAGTTATTTAAATATTGATTAAAATATATTGTTTATTTTATAAAATTATAAAATAATTTAAAAATACATAATAATCTCATTCTATTATATATTTTAAAGTAAACGTGTATTTAATACTCAAAATTTTTTGACATTAAATAAGTACCTAAAAGTTAAAATGTGACGTCACTTAGCTTTATCAAAAAGAATGGAACCTATTTAATATCACATATTTTTTAAGAATTAAAGTGACATAATATTTATTTTTTCAATTTTAGGGACCTATTTGGTGTAAAAAAATATATAGTGAAACCAAATCTATGTTACATGCATCTCCCAGGAACATGAAGTGTGTGTTGGTTTTTCAATGTATTGCTCATCATATTATTTTGTATGAATAAAAAAATATATCATATATATTAAGTATAGTTATTATAAAATATTCATTTGTTATTAAGTATTTTTTATTATGATGAAATTAACTTTAACCCATAACTATTTTACTACACAATAAGTAAAGTATAGAGTAATAAAGTGAGGTAAAAAAGAATAAATAATAATCAAAATTAAAATTATTTAACAAAATGACCACGACACCCTTAATCTAATGATTATAGATCCATCTAAATAATAAGTGAAGGACACTAAAGTAAAGAAAAAAATACAAATTAATCTTTATTTTATTTTATGTAATTACAGATATGGCATCAAAAATAGAGGGGGAAAACTTGTTGCTTGTGTAGTTGGAAGTACACAGGTTTTATGTAAATAGAGAATAGAGATAGAAAACAGAGATAAGAAAACAAATGAAAAAAATTGTATAAATAGTATTTTTAGTGTTTGATTAAAAATGTAATGTAGACAATATTGAAACTGAAGTTGAGAAAAAGAACCCATTTTTTTTCTTTTCAACGTAGCATTGTACTGTGATTTTGAAAAAATATTCTAATGCTTAAACAGAGAATTTTAAATACGCTTATTAGAAAAAAATTGAATGGATAGTTATAAGTGTAATAAAATTATTTAGTAGTAACTTAAAATGTTAATATTTTCTAAAACTTAAATATATAAATATAATTTAGAATAAATAGTATTTTTGAACCTAACAAAATTTTTATATCAATTCAATCCAAACATTTTTATTTTGATATCAATTCGATCCAATCAAAATTTTTAACATCAATTTAGTTCTAATATTTTTAATTTTGATATAATTCTGATTTTTTCAACATTAATTTGGTATATTATATTAAAGTGGAGATCCAACAAAATGACTCAATTGATATTGAAATAAAATATTTTAGAACTCTCTAAAATTTTATTAGAATCAAATTAATGTCAAATTAAACATGTTAGGAATGAAAATGTTATTTACTCTATAATTTATTATTTAAATTTGTTGAAATGATATAAAATAAGTAATTCAATATCACATAATATAGAGGCTTAATATGACCATCCAATATATATGTGTGTGTGTGTGTGTGTGTGTTTAGTGTTACCTATTTAAAATATTAGTATTAATAATAAATAATAAAATTACTCTAATACTAAACTCTTTATTGTATTACCAAATCACAAAAGAAAATAAACACCCTTACTCATATTGATAGCATTTGGTCTTTTTTATTTGTTATAAGAATAATATGAAAAAAAAAGTTTTGCCATCTTCATCCTTAAATGCCCAGTGCAATGAGTTTTGTAACTCCCTAGTACTTACTTCTATATACTCGAGTCACATGAAAATTAATACCAAGAAATTACGCTCTATTTCATGAGTCTTTAAATATTAGACATAAATGTTGCTAAAAATTCTAACGAAAATTTGGCATGACAACGACATAGGTACCATGCCTCCTATAGGACAGAAAAATCATAAACAGAATAACCAGTCATTCCTTAACTCAACCTACTGTTCAAAATATCACATTCCAGTATCTCACATATCATCAGCATAATACACACAGTGTCACTCAGTCCACAACATAAATATAGTAATGTAATATCAGGAGATTTGCGACCTCAGGCCATAAAATACAAGATATAGAAGAGATAAAGGATGTCATGACCCAAATCCATAAAAAGATTCAGTGTTGTGAACACCCGATTTTGTCCGATCTTTTAACAAAAATCCAAAATTTACGCCTAGTTTTCTTATCTTATTTTATTTTATTACAGTTTTGTTAATTATTTCTTTTGAAAAAAAGAGGGGGTTTTCTAGTTTATCATTTGTTTCAGCCCAATTTATTTATTGCAGCCCATTCCTTTTAATTTGATACCCAAGTTTCTTTTTGTAGCTCATTTATGTTTGTCCATAATAAAAGGGTCCAACCATCCCAACCCGTTTCATGCCTTGGCCCGTTTCCATTTAAGAAAAAGATAAAACAAAGAATAAATAAATATAATAACCAAAAAAAAAAGGGGAAATTGTTTCTGAAGAGGGTCACAGGCTCCTTCCCGGCTTCCTCTCTTGTCTTGTTCCTCCCAGCTGAGATGCTCGTGAAACATAGGGATAAGAGAAAGCATGGAAAAATAAAAGGACACAATAATGGTGTCCCGAGAAAAATTTGGTCTTAACTTTCGATAGAATTGGCAAGATCTGAAGACAACAATATACATATTAAGGTAAGGGATATGATGAGGGGCAGGGGACCATTTTTTTGATCAGCAAGAAAAAAGTTCAGGCCATCAAAAATCTTCAATCAGCAAATGGAGGCCAATCACTAAAAATTCAAAAAAAAATCAAACACAATACCATCACCAAATTTCTTTTTTAAAAAAAAATGCTTCAGCACAAATCAGCAACATTCAAAGGAAATTTGTGAAGAAGCTGCAATAATTCCAGCAATACAATCCAGCAAAAAAATAGAACAGAAACAGGTACATATCATTATCATCAAAATAGAAAAATAAAAAAAGAAAAGCATAGGGGCCGCGGCCTCCATGCTCCACCGCCGCGGCCCCCCTTTTTTCAGCTTCATCATCCTCATCCCATCACCACCACCAATCTCCTTCCTCAACTTATCATCCTTATTGTAACACCCTAATATTTAACTCAACACGCCTAGGACACATTTAAGTTAATTATTAGTTGATACTCTTTTGTTCTAGATCTTAATTCAAACTTCTTGAAAATACTTTAGTGAAAATATGGGTAAATTTTTTTTGAACTTAAATACCAAAACATGAGCCGCGCTTTCTAAGTATCTAGCGTCATTCATCTTACCTGTGTAAGAGATGTTAGAGACAAATAACAGTTAAATACATAATACAATCATAACATAAACTCGAATAACACATTAATAACAATATCATAATAGTGATGTCCTCTAAACGTAAGGACATTAATGTATATCCATTAATAGAATACAAACTGATAAATAAGATACGATCACTTTAAATATCCAAAGGAAACTATCTCCGTAGCTCTTCATCCAGTCTTAGGGTAAATCACAAACTACCCCATCATTCCTGTCTGGAGACGACACGGAAAAAGAAAAGGGATGAGAAACTTATACAAGAATCTCAGTAGGGCTTCCCGACTCTAACACAAGTGTCATCGTCATCGTCCCCAGGAACCTCGGGTTTAATTATGAAAATGGTGAATATATATATAAGGTTCATTTATTAAGTTCTAAATATCATTAGCCGAGACCCGTATCTTTTAGCATGAATCTTAATGTCATGAATGCAACATATTAATCATGGATGCATGTCAATATCATATACATAATATCATAAAATTCATAAAACAATACATATGATATAAAGAACATCATGATCATCATTCTTATAGGTGACTTAAACTTCTTTATTATCTTTTCCTTGGGGGCCGCCCTATAATTCTCTCTTTTCTCGAGAGTTCTAGATTATGAGCTCATACCTCACTAGTCGTCAATAGCGCAATCTTATCCCTTTTGATAAGTTAAATTCCCGACTCTTAAGGTACGGGATAAGGGCATTAGGATCACCTTTCATAACCTTTAATTCGGGGAGTCTAAAGGATCATTTCCTATTTGGATCACCTCTCATAACCTTTAATTCGAGGAGTCTAGAGGATCATTTCCATGTGTCTTATGTCACCTTTAACCTTGGCATGTTATATAGAGATGCAAATATGAATAACTCATCATTTCAACATTTCATGCTCATAAACTTCATGGAATCATGCATATCAATTTATCAAGCATAATTATAACATACCATAACTTAAACTACATAAACATGCATCATACTTCATTGCATATATCCATAAGCCATATAAGTTTCAACACATGAATATAGCTTTCACAAGATATCAACCGCATTCATGCCATCAAATTTATCAACATTTACTCTTAAGCCCTAAAGGGTCAAATCACAATTTCTCAAAGGTTACGGGTCAAAATGCAAATACCCCTTTTTAATACCTTCTCACAAACTAGATATCTTTAACATTAACCAATACTTTTAATAGACATAAAACTATTAGAAACCGTTATAAGCTCATCATAAAAAAACCTTTTAAGGCCAGAAACCAAATTTCAATACATTTTAGGGGTCAAAGTGCAAAATCGTTTGTTTTTAATATTTAACGACGATCGAAATTTCTAAAACTTTATATAAACTTCATAAATGGTATTTTGGACTCATGGACATATTCAACATCATTAGTAGCTTTAAATAAAATCATTTAGCTGAAATAACACAGTTGATAGTTCAAAACACAACTTTCTGCATTTTGCAAAACGGCCTAAACTAACACTTGTAACTACCCTTTTATGCATCTATGGTACCAAAAATAATTTTTACAATAACTATTAGTGATTTAAACTCATCTAAACATCCTAAATCAGTAACCTTTCTAGTTCTAAAGGATTAGATCATAATACTACAATTTTAGTATTTAAAATCATGAGAAAAACCGTATTCTTAATCCTTTATAATTTCTAGGTCTTTCAAAATTTCTTTGTACAAATTTAAAGACAAGATCATACCTAAAAATAAAGTATATCAAGCTTTAAATCAGAATTATATAAGTGCCAAAAATAAATAGATGAGAAGTGTCCATGATCAAAGTTGTCATTTAAAATAAAACAAGTAAATCTTGAACTTTAGGATTTAAATGATAACTAGAATCATAAACTTGTCTTGTAACCTTATTATTATCATTATAAGGTGATAACTTGGAAATATAAATATGAAATGCAAGGCTTAAAATATAAATATAAATATGCAAATTCATTCTTAGGTATTTATGATTTAGGTGACAACTTGAAAGTAAATATGAATATGCAAGTTCATATTATTATCTTCAAGAATTAAAGTGATAACTTGGAATATAAATATGATTATGAAAATTTTGAAATATAAATATGATATGCAAGAACTTATAACATAAATATGGATGCAAGTTCATTTTTATGTCTTATTAAGCTTAAAACTCAAGACTTAGTAACTCCTTTAGAAATCTTTTGTCATCAAGAATTAAATCTTGGGCTTTAGAGGACATTTAAATGATGGATTCACAACCACCACCATGATTCCTCATCATCAAGCCATGGTCATTATCAAATCATAAAAATCAAAAATATAAAGGAAGAACAAAAGAAAGAACATGAAATAAAATCCCTACCAAATTGTTTCTTTGTTAATTAAAGCAAGAGCTTGATCTTGTATGAGATATCAACGATAAAAATCTGATCTTAATGATGGTATATATTTGGCCAAGTGAAGATGAAATGATGGGAGGATTTTTGTTGTGTTCTTGTGTTTGGATATGGAAAGTTTAGGTGCTTAGGGATTGGTTTATGGTATGTATGTGTTTGTTTGAGTTTGGGAACTTGGATGGATATCAAGAATGGAGTCTCTTGGAGGTGGAGAAAGAAGAAGAGAGCTTTGTATTTAGAGAGAGAAGAGAGGATTTTTGGCTAATTTTTGTGAGCAAGACTACAACCAAAAATGCAAATGGTAAGAATGAATGTTTGTGTGTGAATTAGGCTTGGAAAAACACATATTTATAGGGATTTTGGGGGGTGAGGCAGCTGCATTAATGGCTATAATGGGGAGTATTTTTTTCAATTTTTGTGAGTGGTAGGACATATATTTGATGGGTATTTAATTTGTAATAGTTTAGAAATGATAAATTAATGTAAGCGGCTTAACCATCAAGAGTTTAAAATTCCTCAAGACAAGATTAAATGGCCAACACTTATAGTGGAAATTTTAGTGCTAATAATCTGAAGTAATAAAATTAAAATAAATCTAAAATATATTTTATTTTTTGAGAAAAAGAAATTGTTAGTGGAAAAGAAATTGATAAACTAAAGTAAGTGCTTAATAATCAAATATTTAAGGTGCTCCATTACAAAATTAAATGGCCAACATATGTAGTGGAATTTTTAGTGCAAATAATCTAAAGTAATAAAAAAATAAATAAATAAATAAATAAATCTAAAATATATTTTATTTTTAAGAAAAAGAAATTTAATACACTAATTTCCTATTATGTGTCTTAAGAACCCCTTTTTAATTAAGAAAGAAAAACAATCTTTTCTAAAATAATCTTATGCTTTAAAATTACCTCAAATAATTATTTTGACCCAAGATAAATAAATAAAATTAATTTATCTTTAATTAGAGCCTAATATTGCCTATATTTATTTGATTACGTAAATAAACTCATTTATTGTTAATTAGAGGCAAAATGGTAATTTCACACAAAAACTCCCCGAAACCACCCGAACATTTTCAAATATCAAATTATACATGTAATAAACATTTTGAACTCCCGAGCGATGACTAGGTTCAGAAATTACTTAATCTCGTGTTAAATTACCACAAGGGTATTTTGGTAATTTCACTTGGGTAAAAAAATTGAAGTTGATATTTTCACATCTACAACACACATAATCCCCTTCAAGCATAAAACTAACCCCTTGAGGATAGCCTGGACTGGCCGTCCCTGATTTCGGGACAAAAATGACCTTAGGGGCATTTTGGTCATTTGTACATTGAAAAATTGAAAATCGCGATTTTTGCACATATTGCTATTTAATCACCATATAATGTTATTCTAATATCAAAATATCCTATTGAAGATGGCCTGGACTATTTTGGCCTCAAATCTTGTGTAGAAATGACCTAGGGGTATTTTGGTCATTTTGCATAACAGTAAAAATCGAGACACTCATCCCATCACCACCACCAATCTTCTTCCTCAACTCATCATCCTCATCCCATCACCATTTTCAGTCACCATAAGCCTTTCCACCTAATAGGCAACCCCTTTCCTCCAACCGGTACCCCACAATCGCAACCTGCCACCGACCGTGCCTCCCCCATGGCAGATCGGTCCTCCAAAACTCGCGGCCAGTTTCCCCTCGCATCAACGCTAACCACCTCCTTGGACACCACATCCGTCACCCATCACACGACCAAGCATCGCGTGCACCTTATCTCATACACAGATCTGCACCTCGCGACCTCGAGCTCCTGCGTCGCCTCCGCCGAGCATCGATCGCGGCCTTCCTTCTCTCCTTGGACGGTGGAGCACCCTTCGTGGCTAGCCCCTTGGCGGCTTCCTTTCTTTTCTCTTCACCGGCATGGGGCGAAACACCGCTCCCTATAACATCCTCTGCTACTTTATGGATTGACGATTGTCCCCACAAACCAACACGAGTCTTTTCAACATGCTTTGTCCTCACTCGCACACTTCCTAGGAAAACTTCCCAGGAGGTCACCCATCCCAAAATTGCTCCAAGTTAAGCACGCTTAACTATGGAGTTCTTTCAATTTGGGCTACCGAAAAGAAGATGCATCTTGTTGGTATAGGTACTACAAATCAATTCATATAAGCTCTCCTCAACTGTATAGTCCCATACCTATACAGTCTTAGGATCCCTCTCATTCGGATGTGTGTAATCGGTTCATTCATGTATCCCTCCGCTTTCGAAGTCTGCCAGGAGCCGCTCCTTGTCCGTGCCTCCTTGCACCGATGATCACTTCCCGACTTTGCAATCCCCGGGCGAGTGATCACCGGTGCAAAGAGGCACGGACAAGGAGCGGCTCTGGCGCTTCGAAGCGGAGGGTACATGAATGAACCGATTACACATCCGAATGAGAGGATCCTAAGATCAGATAGGTATGGGACTATACAGTTGAGGAGAGCTTATATGAATTGATTTGTACTACCTATACCAACAAGATGAATCTTCTTTCTGAGTCTAAATCGAAAGAACTCCATAGTTAAGCGTGCTTGACTTGGAGCAATTTTGGGATGAGTGACCTCCTGGGAAGTTTTCCTAGGAAGTGTGCGAGTGAGGACAAAGCATGTTGAAAAGACTCGTGTTGGTTTGTGGGGACAGTCGTCAATCCATGAAGCAGCAGGGGATGTTACACTCCCCTCCAGCCACGTTGCAAGCTTTGGTCTTCTATCCTTCTTGTGCTCGCCACAAACCACCGGACAGCCACTCCTCTCTTCCCCTAGCTCCGCCTTCCTCTTCTCTTGTGCCCTTGCTCCCTTTGTCTTGCCTCTCTTTCCCGTTCTCTCATATCCCTCTCTGTGTGTCTTTTTTCGTTTCTTTTAGTGAGTGTGGGTGCATGTGAGAAAAAGAAAGAAAGAGTCAGGATATGTGTGAATGTGTGTCGGTGGGAGAGAGTGATCCGTGTGAGGATGAGGGAGCATGTGCGCGTGCGTGTTTTGGTTTGAGTGCATGTATGTGAGTTGGCATTAGTGTGGGTGTTCTATGCTTGCGATGGTGAGAGTGAAAGTGAGCTGTAAGTGTGTGTGATGGGGAATGATCGTGTAAGTAGGTGGGTGATAGATTAAAGATTTTTTATTTTATTATTATTATTATTATTATAATTATTTTGTTAGTTTTGTTTAGATTTTAAATTTGTTTAATTGAATTTAAATTCATTTTGTTTGGTTATTATTTGTTCTATCTTGTGGTCTTTTGGGTTTCATTTGTTGAGTTTGGATTTTATTCAGTCAAAATGAACTTAAAAAAGGGGTTTATTTCATTTCAGTTTAAATTTTAGGTCTATTTGTTTGGTTAACATTTATTTCTTTTAGTTTAGAGGATTACTTGTTTGCATTTGAGTCTTAATAATAAAAAGGAAAATTTCATTTACTTTGAGTTTCAAGTAAATGCCGGAGTTTTTTTTTTATATATACAAAAATATAGAATTAGTTTAGGAATTTTGTATTGTGTAGAATTGTCTTATTAGAGCAGATTATGGGTTTGTTTATTTGGATTTAGATTTGTTTGTTGAGTTACGGTTTTTTTTTTTGTTCAAAATAAGTATTTGAGTATTTTGATTTATTAAAGATTTGCTTAGTTAATTAATTGTTTCTTTTTAAAAAGGGGTTAACTGAGCCGGGACGGCTTGTTAATCACATGGTATAGAATATTTTAGCTGTGACAGCTTGATATTCTAAAATTCCTCTTTTTAAATAAAATTAATCAACCGATGATTATTTTTATAGAACCACGTGACTTTGAATTCCTTATCGCACCAGGGGATACGTAGGAGCAGCCGATTTTGATCCCTGTCAAGTCAAAATTAACTTTTCATAATTCATTTTATTCATAATTTTTTTTAATACTTTTTACTTGTAGTTTTTTTATGCAATTTTTGTACTTTGTTATATTTACAAATAATTTCTCTTCTTTTTTTTAAAAAAAAGGTATTTTATTTAATATTCATTTATATGGGGAATTTTAGATAAAGATGTTAATTTAGCCGTGACGACTTATTAACTCCATATTTCGGGCATTTGAGTTGTGACAACTTAATGACCTGAAAATTTCTCTAAAAATATTTGTTTTTCTTTTTTTATAAAAAAAATATAAAAAATAAATTTCTTTTTATCTTATTTATAGTTTATATTTTCTTTTTTGATTTAAATTTATTCATTTATTTATCAAAATTTTATTTCAAATAATGAGGTTAATTTAGCCGTGACGGCTTGTTAACTTGATATTGGATATCTGAGTTGTGACAACTTGATATTCTAAATATCTCTCGTAAAGATTTTTATATTTTCTCTTACAAAAATACCAAAAATAAATCTTCATTTTTTTTAGATTCTATTTGCAAATATTTATTATTTAGAAGAATTCTTTTTAAATTATACACTTATTGTCAAATGCTTCGTTTCAAATAAAAAAGGTTAATCTAGTCGTGACGGCTAGTTAATTCATTTTTAGGACACTTGAACTGTGACAGTTCGGTGCACTAAAAATTCTTTTCTTTTAAGAAAAAAAACAAATTTCTTTTAATTTTCCTGTAATAAAAATATTTTTGAAAGGGGTATTATTTAATTTGCACAGTTAATTAAAGGTACCGTCTAAGGACGGGTTTATTAGGGGTGCGTAGGATTAAATTTATACCCTTCCCTATGCATAACCGACTCTCGAACTCAAATCCGGTTTCAAAGACCATTAAAAAAAATAAATGGGTTTTTCTAACGTTTTCCCAGTTTTAATAAACTTGGTGGCGACTCCATCATTTTCAAAATAAAATTCTCTTTTCGCCGTCCCTATCGCGATCTCAGTTGCGACAAGAGTTATAGCACAATCTCCAAGTAAGGCAAAAAAAAAGAAAACAACAGTACTCCAACAGCTAATTTTCTACATCAGGATTTACCTACTTATCTAGAGATGATATGGAAAGAAAAAGAAAAAGGGGTGAGAAATCAATTGAAATCTCAATAGTACATATGCAATTAACGTGACATCATAATCATCTCCAGTCTACTTTGGTTTCATTTGAAATCATTAGTATATAATTATGAGATTCAATTTTAGGATTTCACAATCGTTCTCTTCCAAGGTAGAGGTGTCTTTTAGCATGGTCTTAACATGAAATGTACATGTATGCATGAAAGAAAGGACTAGGCTTATATATTAAATGTCACAAACATGTATAAATGGCTATCCTAATGCAAATCATTAAGAATATCATAGTTCAGGTCTTTTCTTTAGCCCTATTTACTTTGTAATCTTTGTGTCTCTATCTGTTCCTATTGACCTAATTGTTCCTTTCTCTCATTTGATCTGGGTTTAGATACTTTAAAAGATATGAGCTCATACTTAACTGGTCATCACTGATTCCTTAATGCGAACCAACACTGAAACCCTCATATGCACCATAAAGAAAGTCAATACCCAGTCGTCACTGGTCCTTAAAACGATTCAGTATTGGAACCCTTTTTGTCGAGATAAGTCGACCTTTAATCTTTATGTCTACGTTCTGATTTCTTATTATTTAGATTTTCCTCTAAGCCATTATTTTCTCATAAGCAATGCAAGCATGAATTTTAATAAGGAATTCTACAATCCTTTTCTTTAAAATAAGAAATATCACAATTCAGTCAAGTATAATAAATTGTCACTAGTCATCCAAAACAAGTTTTTCATCCTAAATCCACTTAAACAAAGTTCTCCCATTTAGATTTTTAGAATTTATACAACAACCCCAAACTTTAGTGAAATTATAATTTGACCCCAAATTTTTGTATATAATAAAAAAAAATAACTCAAATAACATATATCCACTCCATTTTTTTTTTGTAGATTCCAAATATTTGATTAGTTTTAAAATAAAAATTTTCCTTATGGGAGAACTTGCCTCAACTGAACCCGTATATCCCAAAATCCAATCTTTTGTAAAACTTTGAAACATAATATCATGCTGTCCAGAAATTTCAGTCTCAAAGAAAAATGCAATTAAATTGCTAAACATCATGAAAACAGAGCAAAATCATTTTTTAGAGATAATTCAATATGTCCCTGAGATTCAATAAAAAATTTCAAATCATAAAAAGATCCTAGATATATTAACAAAATTACACAAATTCGGAGGTCAGAAACCACTTGTTTTCAATCAATAATCAGAAAACCCAATTTTTTTATCCTATCAAATGAACCCAGAAAATTCTAAAACAATTCATGGTTTAACTTCAAGATGTCCACAACATCTTGTGAAACTTTCAAGTCATAAATCGATCATTTGGTATAAAAAAATTATACAAATTCAGTACTTCAGAAATTACTGTTCACTCCGAATCTATAAGTTTCTCGGTTTCTGAATTTTTAAAAATACAAAAAGTCATCTAGACATCTCAAGAAAAATACTGAAGATACATCCCTATGTTAGCTTCATCATATAAAACTTTTAGCTCAAAGTCTTGTCTCCATCCAAGTGAATAAAATCATACAAACTGAACTGTCTGCATAAATCCGAAAATTTCAGCAACACAACATACAATTTCTTTTAATCTTTCTAGCATAATCATTCATCAAAACTCAAAATCAGATAACAATATAAGGTACATAAGTTTAAACATAAACCCCTATCAAAATATGGTTTTTACTAGAGATCAAGACAGCCACAATCTCCTTGATGTTTGATCTCCCAAGTAAGGAAGCAAAACTCTTTCTTTCCTTTGACCACGAATTTGGTCTGCTCCAAAACAGGTAGGAGGAGGCTTTTTCTTGAAATACTAATGGTGGATTTGAGTTTGTTAGGTGGAAGAGCTATGAAAAAGTGTATTTATTTGTTGGATTTGGTATAAAATTGAAGAAGCTATGGTAGAGGAAAGTGAAGAGAAAGAAGGAAGAAGGTGAAGACATGGAAGAAGGAAGGGAAAGGAAGAGAGAAGATGATGAAGTGTGTGTGTGTACCATAAGTGGGAAGGGAAAAATGGGGCTTGGGTTTTCTTTCTTCTTTTTTTTAATTGTGAGAGTGTGGGTGTGTACAAGAAGGGTAGTTTGACAACTAGATGTATGTACATGAAGATAGCCTAGGGATTCACACACAAAATCACTAAAATAAATATGAAACATCGGTAAAAATATTATTTTCACACACCTCTAATTCCAAACAAAAATTATTTAATTCATCCATTAACTAACCAAAATAATTAGTATATAAAAATTGGGGCGTTACAAGTTTGTCCTCGGCATCAATGAAGCTTGAAAAATGAACCAAAAAGATGGGTGTAAGAGAAAGTGCAAAGATATATTATAACAAAATAGTCAAATTCATTGTCAAATCAATAAAAAAACAGAAAAAGCAAATACAAAATAAAACAACTTTATAAATATATGATTGTAAAATTACAGATTTATCAAATATTCGGGCAGGGAAAATGAAATTGATTGATATCCACTTTTTAAATATAAAATAAATATCAATCTGATCATAATAAAAAAAATTATATCAATTTAGACTTAATATTTTTAGTTTTGACATTAATTTAGTTATTTTATTGAATCTCAACTCTCATGGATTAAGTAAATTGATATCAAACTAAAAAATATTAGGATAAAATTAATATTAAAATTAAAAATAGTCCTAAATTGCTATAGAAATTTTTGCTAGGATTAAATTAATGTAAAAAATTTTATTAAGATCTTATTGATATCAAATTAAAAATATTAAAAAATTGTTTACTCTTAAATATATATAATCATGTGACACAACAATAAAATAAACAATAGAAAAATAAAAATGAAAAATGTAGTCCATAAATAGTAAAATGAAAAGGAAATGAGTCATTAAAGTTGCAAACTACATTGCAAAATTGTCATTAAAAAAATGACATTGCAAAATGTCATTGAATCTTGCACCTAACACACAGCAATATGGTGATATAAAATATTAAAAGAAAGCACACTGGACAATGGGTTACTAAGTGAGCGGGAAAATTTGGCGGTTGCATGTACACTGCTTTCATAAACAACTAGATTTTACGCCTGCCCTATGACGGGATTCTATGAATGCCATTTTACTTTAATAATTATTAAATTTCAATTATTTATAATTTTCTGTTTATCATTAATTAGTAGCAAATTCAAAATATATATTAATCTTTACCATTATCTATCATACACATATAAAAGCATAATCTTTGCAATAACAAGACTCATTAAAATTAATTTACTAAACACTCAAAAAAAAAAGAAAATTAATATATACAATGTAATAAATCTTTAGTTATATAGCTCTAATACACTTGTGTAGTTTGATATTTTTGGTAGTGAATACTAGCTATGCATTTCAATTGTATATATTGGTCTTTGACAGTTCAATTGTTGCCCCAGGTACAACATATGCTATTTTTACATGTCTTATACCTTAGCCATCGAGTCTTCCAGTTCAATTGCTCATCATACTGTCACATAATGCACATGATATTATATAATTAGTTAGGAATAAAGTATATTAATAACTTTAATTTTCTTTCCAACAATTAATAAAACAGAATAGAACTTTTGGAAATTAATTACCGGGAAAAAAGATGATTCTTTTTAGATTCTACATTGGTTATGTTAACAATTCGCTTGTTTGTTGAGTTATATGAACAGTATGTGAAAAAGTTTTTATCATCATTATGACACCGTAATATTACTGCAAGAGAAGTGTTTAGTTGACAATAAAAACTAACAACAAACTTACACTCTCATATTTAATGATAATAATATGTATAGTGTAAGTTATTATTGATTTTTGTTATCAACTAAACAATTCTCTTGCTCAAATTATACCTGTATATTATATGATCAAACCAAGTCTAACCAAAATAAATAGTTAGTTTTACAATAAATAAATAAACATACAGTAACTTAGTATGCATAATCAACGATTAAATGCGTGTTTACTTTTGTGTTTGTATAATTGATTTTGAATGAAAAATGATTCTATCAAAATTAATTTTAGTTATAATTAATTTTGAAGTAAAGTGATTTTTGGATGTATTTATTTCATATTTTACCAAAAGTTATTATAAAATTTATATTTTATATATAATTGAAAAATCTGATAACTAATTTTTTGTAAGAGCTACTTTTTCAGAATTTTTAGAAAAAACCTCATTTAGAATTCTAATTATTTCTAAAAATATCCAAATATACAAAAAATTGTTTTGGAGTGAAAAAGTAATTTTTATAAAATTAATATTTAGATGATATTGATTGAAATAACTTTTAAAAATATAATTGCCAAAAAGGGTATATTACGTTATCCAAAATACCTTACTATTTTATCTCATTATTTTAATTTTTACAGAAAAGTGATTTTGACATACTAAATGTTGTTTGGATAGTGTTGTTCGAAATCATCACTTTTGAATATATAATCATTGTCACATATCATGTTTAACTTTAGTAATATTTATTTATAAAAACTAATAAAAAATATTTATTAATAAACAGTGTTGTTAAAAGCCTGTTATTGACATTTAACAATTGTTGATGAAAAAAAATAAAAGTGCCGTTAAAACTCGATAAATAACATTTTCAAACATTATTAAATTTTAGTTATCTTGCAATGTTAAAAAGGGTATAAATTACAATATATTTATTACATTATATTTTTTATTTGTTACAATGTTTTCTAATTAAATTTAAATTAGTTATGAAGTGTTGTAAAACAATGAGCTTTTACTTTTAATCTTATTATTAAATTATATGCAAAATCTTGAGGCCTAACATAGTTGGTACGTAACATGACTCCTTAAATATCTAATCAAAGATTCAATTTTTTATTATATGTATAGAAATGGTCTCGTGGCCCAAGATTTATCCTCTTAAGGGAGCTCTCATGTTGAAGGAATTAGTCACTATTATCAATGACGAATACTCAGGGAAACAAATAAAAGTTAAATTGTATTCAAAGAAGAATATTAGAAAATATATTACATAATATTATTGAATAGAATATAAAATATGTAGTAAAACATCCATTTTAAAAAGGTTTAATTTCTATAAATTGTCAGTATAAAATAGTTTTATACTATCAATTAATGAAATTTTACCAAAATAATAAATCATGACTGTCAATGATGATTATTGGTTTTTTTGAGCAATCTATCACTTTGATGAAATTCTATTAGTTGAAAGCATAAAATTATTTTATACTATAGTACACAAAAATTAAAACCTTTAAGAAAATAATATAATATGAATAAAATATTTCAAATATATAGCATATTATAAATGAGTTTAATTTTTACAAATTGACAGTGTAAAACTTTTTTATATCATTATCTAATCATATATTGCTATATCAATAAAAGTAATTGAGTCTCAGACCCACTACTTGAAAAATCATCCAAAATTTACACCGTTAATTGATATAAAAATTAAACCCATTATAAATTATGTGATACCCAGAAAATTTATAGAAAATTCTAAGTAATTATCATTACATGTGTAACCAGGAGAGAGAAGGAGTGGGCATATGTAGTTAGAGGGAGTGACTATTACCACTCTTTTTTACCGATTGCTACTCTGATTCAAATTAATTTTAGTGCAATTTTACTAAGATAACCTCTATGCTCTTTCATAATTATAACATCAATATATTAGTTGTCACTTCTAGTTTTATTCAAACTCAGTATTATTAATATTTTTTTTAAAAATTATTCTGATATTTATTAATTCTACTTTTATGATGTTTTTATTTCAATAAAAAACTTTTTTTATATATTTTACTTATGAAATATATTAAATTTAATCTTTTTTCATAAAAATAAAAAATATAGTATCGTCACAAATTGGTTTTCTTAATCTTAAAAGATAGTTTATAGTTGAGTTATATATACATACATATATATATATATATATATATATATATATATATTATTTCACATAACATTCTTTAAATGTAGCCGTATTTATTCTTTTTATTTTATTGTTTTATAAATATTATAAGTGAAAATAAATTTGCTAAATTATTATAAACATAATAAATTTTGAATTAAAAATAGTCATTGATTAAGAATTTAATTATATTCATTGTAAATGTTAAAAAAATTATATTATCATCTAATTAAATATTTTGTCACATTATTTAATGTGTTTGATATCTCACATATTGTTGAAATACATTAAATGATTCGATTATATATCAACCAGACAACAAGTATTAGCATAAAACTTTTATTCTAATAGTACATAGTATACAACTAAATAAATAATTTAATATATTATATTTCCTTAATTTTTAAAAAATAAAAATAAAATTAAAATTTTAATAAAAATTAAGGAATTTATACAATATACCTATTTGTTTTTTCAATATTAGAGTAAATTATATTTATTTAGTATTTGATTAAAGTATATAGATGTTAAGTACTTACTAAAAAATATATATAAACGATGCTAAATTGTATAATATTGAGTATGTACATATATTAAATGGTATTTTTTTTGGTGCAATATTAAGTGGTATATACATTAAATACATGAATATTAAACACAAATTATATATTAAACTATATACAAGTGCTTAAAGGATAAATGATATATATGTATATCAAACACATAAATTATAAATGCTTATAATATTTAGTGGTAATATAAAAATTTAATAAATATTAAATATTTGAATATTAAATTAATTATCAATTGATCTAATAATAAATTTGTACAAAATTATTATGAAATTTTTTTAATAAATTATAAAATTAAAATAATTAAACATTAAAATTTTTAGCATGAACTGCAACAATAACAAATCAACTCATGACACAAATAGTAACATTTTTTTAAAATACTAACAATAATAATTTTGAATAATATTGAAGCAACAACAAAATATTAATTATGAAAGAGAAGAAGGGCATTTTAGGATGCTGAAAAGAAGTAAGTCTAAATAGGAGTAGAATTAGATAAAAATGAATGACAATAGCTACTTCAACCTTTTTAATTTAATATCATTTGCATAAAAAATAGAGAGCAGCTATTGTCACTTCTATTCGATTATTGCCACTACTCTCATTTATACTGCTTTTAAATGCCCTTAAGTTTAATTTAGTATTTACCTTTTTTTTTTCAAAACTAAATTATGAATGGTGTTTCTTCGTATCATATGCGATTTCTTCTACCTATTTTATTTTAATATGCTTTTGCTCCTCAATGTTTTGGGGTTGAGCTTTGCCAATCATCGGACATTTTAATAATAATAATTAAAAAAAATAGTGGATCATGACTACGTCACCCTACATGATCTCTTTTTTCTTAATAATTTTATGGAAAGAGCTATCGCTTCTCAAAGTATGGAGGTGCAAGACGATATTCTTGATGAATATATAATTAACACAATTGGCTTTAAGATTGAATTATAAATTTTTTTAATAATTTTTTGTGTTGCATGGATAAATTCCGTTCGAAGATTTTTGATGAATTATTTTTTAATAGAGTTGCAATATCATAAGATTCATTATGTATCATATATTTTTGCCCAAATATGACTTGAAAAAAAGTATTATATTTTATATTTGATTAAACTTACAAGCTATCTGAATTTTATTTCACTACACTTTTTAATTCAAGCTAAACATTATATTTAAGCTAGGAATTTTTTTGTGTTGTGATAGAATTTTAATTATAGTTAATTTTTATATTTAATATTAATCAATACAACTATTAAATATAAATTTAAAATAATATTATAGAAATATATTAATTAAAAATAAGTTTTTAATTAAATGCATTATAAAATTTCATAAATAAAAATAATAAATAATAAGTGACAATAATAATTGAGATTCTAATACACAATTCTTAACTTTAATTTTTTTTAGAAAAAACTAACAACTAAAATAACTTTAAGGACATTTAAGTCATAGTGCAAATAAAAGTATTTAATATGGAGAGACAATAACCAAATTATCAATCCAAAAAAAACACTATAATAATAAAATAAAAAGGGTAAATTACACTCATTTTTTCTGAGGTTTGTGAAAATGCAACTTATACCTCATCTAGTTATCCAACCTACACTCACACCCTTCACTAACAAAGCATAATTAGTAAACTTAATTGAATGATATTTTTGTGATATTAACTATTTTTAGTTAATAAAATTACAAAATACCCTTACTTGGTCAATGACAACAAGAGAGTGGACATGAACATTTTTATAATTTTATTAATTCGAAACAGTTAATATCACATAAATATTATTCTATTAGGTTTACTAACGGTGCTCTGTTGTAAGGAGTGTAAGTGTAATATAAATACTTAAAATTTGACAAGTAAAAGGGACATGAATATAGGTTGAATAACTAAAGAAGATGTGAATTGCACTTTTAAAAATTTCAGAAAAATGAATATAATTTACTCTAAAAGAAAAAATGAAGAAGTGATAAGGAAAAGTGAGCGGGAAAGTAGCGCTCCTTCAGTACATATCTTTTGTAAATGAAGAAGATGATTATAATTTGATTTCAAATAACTTCCATTAGTATTTCTTTTCGTGCTATTTAATTAATATATAGAACAGTTGAACTTGCATATCCAAATTACAATTTATTTTAAAAAATTTCCAACTTGAAATAACGCATCAAAACAAGTCAAATGTATGTGTATGCGGATGGATATGGATATAGATGTGAATAATTAATACCTCTTGCGTGTATATATGTGCATCACTCGGCATCCTACTGCTAAATAGGACAGCAGTTGCACCCTAGCCCTCCCCATAAATGCTATTACTAGTCAAATTAACGCAAACAGCCATACCGCCATGGATGCCACTCAATCTCGATTCACATTAATGGAATCAAAATCCACAATTATTAACATCAATTTTTTTGTTGAGTATTATTAGCTTTAATTTTTCATATTATATTTGTTAAATATATTTTTATAATTAAAATTTAATTATTTATATATGATTTTGTATACGTTAAAAAGAATATCTATCGTCACTATATATAAATAATTGTAACTTTTCAAGTTTTAAATTTTTTAACTAGTGCTTTATCCACAGGGGATGAAAAAAACTAGTGCAGCAAAATTCCTTAAAATGCTACAATGGCATATACATACACAATATAAAATATACTCAATTATTAGAATAACTATCTTAAAATTATATTAAAATTAATACTCAATCTGTTCACAATATAAAATAATTTTTTAGAGGAAGGAAAATTTTATTTATAAAAAATTTAATAATACTTATGAATTGAAAAAATACATTAAATTCAAATGGAACAAGAATAATATAAATCTTTACACTTATATATATATATATTATAGGATTTATTTAACTTGTGTCCTTAATTAAGGAATTTAGAATGAAAAATTTTATATTAAATATGAGCTTTTAAGTTTTTAATACATGAAATCCGCTTAAAACTTTTAAAAAGATTTTTTTATATGATTCCTTAGTCATTGCTCCTAAAATACTGATTAACAAAATTCATATTCTAAATTATTTGAGTAATTTAAACTGATTTCATCTACATATTCACTCCAATTTTGTCAGATATTTTAAATGTAAATAGATCCACACCAGTTCACCAACCAATCTGTATCATTGATGAAACTTTATACTTGTCAACCACTTCATTAAATTGTGGCTTGCTGCTTGCTAGTGGTAGCTCTCTCTCTCTCTCTTTCTCTCTCCACCCCCCCCCCCCCCCTTTTTTCTCTCCCCCCGTAGCAGTGCAAATTGTTCTTTCTTTGTTAGTTGTTACATGCAAAACCTTCATTATTTGTTTGCATAGTGTGTATGACACAGAACTACACCAACTAATTAATTAATTAATTGAGCTCCATTTTTGCATATAATTAAATATTGAACGTAACACATTTTACATATAAGCATCCAGCAGTAATATATTTTTCACCTCAATACATGAATATTTCAATACTTACGCACCATGTTCACAAAATATTTGTCAAGTAAGTTTGGTGTCTTAATATAGCGGTAACAAATCTCTAGAAGATTGGATGCAAACAATATTGCGTTCCATTTCTTTTCTCTATAGAAATCATAAGCACTTAAGATCATGAGCTGTCCGGATGAACACGAGAAGATGCTCCAATAACACATTTAAGGTATGCTCCAAAAATAATAATAATTCATTTTAGTAATTTATAATATTTATAAGCTATATAAAAAATCAAGAATGAGTAATTGTAGATGTTCATGAAATGAACATGTATTAATATGTTCTAGGAGCATGTAAAAATTTCTTGAGGAACACCACCTATATGCATGAAGAATGCCCAGTGTATGAGAGTCTTTCCATCTGGGCTCTACGTATGATAAATATACGTAGCTTTATCTCCGTTTTGCAGAGAGTCTATTTTTGGGATTTAAACCACTGACCTCTTACTCACAAGATATCAACCTTATTGATTATGTCGAAGCCCACTCTCAAACACACCACCTATATATCCTGACAAAATTTCAGCCAGTCACGAATTCCATGTCTGTTTTAATAGCTTCTGTAAACAGATCCAGAAAAGTGCATATGGTCCAAATTTCCCAATTTATGCAGAACACATTAGCAAGAATTTATGGCATTCATTTCCCTCTCATCAGCTGCCATATGCAATAATAGAACAAGCCTTGGTGCTAAAAATATTATATATAAATGATGTTTTTTCAATGAATTGCCTTTAACGAAAACACCTACACCAAAGAGTGAATACACTTTAAATACCATGTTCTCATAAGCAATAACTTAAGCTGTATAATTGTGGAAAGTGGAAGCTCATAGATAATAATTTTGCACTAAATATTTACAACCAGCATTCCACGTTCGTTTCATAACATTAGTATTTCAGTTAATTTTTTTTCCTACATAAAATGGTTGGAAATTGTGGAGTATCGTGCTAGGTGCTTTTCATTATTGGAGTCGAGTTAGGTCCGAACCAAAGTTGATTATACTTCATCATATTGGGTTGAAACTTCAACTAATCTCACCAAGCTCAGATCTTGGCTCATAAGAAATTATTAATTGTATAGTTTGATAGTGTATATATACATATTTTTTCTTTCCTAAACTCATTCAGGTTCTATTTTTCACATATATAGTTCCTACCTCATACAATGCTCGAAACTCCCAGAAAGGGAGGAGCCAGGAACAGAAACAAAATCTAGAAAACAATCAAGACAAAAGCATCATGAGGAGGCAAACCAACAAGATGAAAAACATGATCACACGAACCACTATATTACAAAATATTAATTCCTGCGCACACTTTCTAATAGACCACCACCCTAAACTCATACAGGTTCTTAAAAAATAATTTAAAGAATGCTCATGGGTTGCTTTATCTTTCAATAAATGTTTATTGATGAATAACAAAAGAAAATAACATACTTTATCCAACAGAAAAATTGGACTTCAAAAGTTCTAATTTTCAATTTGTGGTCAGAGTGTTTTTTTCCATCAAGGGGCTTCAAAAGTTATAAAAGACATTTAGGTTTTTTGGGGCAACATATCAACTTTTATATATGAGGCTCTTTAATTTTGGGTCCACAGATTAGGGTCGATTGTTTTCCTTTTTTTAGTCGAATATTAGGGTTGTCCCATAGTTCGGTTTTGTTTTTAGCCTTTTTCACGAGCATGGGCTCCTCGTGTGTGCAGGCCCTTCAGGCTTTCGAGTTTCGTCTTTTACTTTAGTTTATAGAGATTTTATATAATTACGTACTTGTTACATTTTTGACAAAAGAAATAGAGCGACCAAAAAATAAAAGAAGCAGAAATAGGGTTGTTGACAAAAAGAAGAAGAAGAAGAAGAAGTATTCGTCCAAAAAAGGGCATCCCATAATGAGATAAAATGTATTTTACAACAATTAAACATGATTTTATCTCACCTAATATATATATATATAAATAGTTTCAAAAATTATTTATGAAATTTCACATTAACAAATTTGTAGTTAACCATTGGGAGTTAGGTCTAACGGAAGAATAAGTCTCCCACATATGCTGGTACAATGGAAGAGAAAATTAAACCAAACCAGTCGGTCCGACCGGGAACCAGTCACTTGACTGGTCCGATTAAGTTCAAAATCAAGGAATTTAAAATTGGTCAAAATCGAGAAAAAATTGGGAAAATTGGCAAACCAAACTAGTTTGGCTGATTTGGAACTTTTAATTTTTTTCTTTCAAAACTTAAATATTGATATTTTGTGGTAGCCATAGAGCAAAAATGAAGAAAAGGAACCAAAGAAGAGTATTAACAAAGATTGTTTGGTTGTTCTTCTTTTCTCTTCATCATTCGTAAGTTGTTCACCATAAACCTCGTTGGTCACCAATAAATATTATTTTTAAATGCTTTGTGACTATGTTGTTAGGCAAAAACTAGAGAATTTTATATGGATTATGTTTATTTTTATAGACCTATAAATATATATATATTGTGTTGATTATGTTAATATTAATAATTTAATTTTTTTTATATTCTAATTAATCATATGTATATATATTATTATATTTCGGTTGAACCCTAGTTGAACTGATTGAACCTCTAAACTTTTAAATCAGTACCTTGGCTGGTTGATGTCTAGCCTGATTTTCTCTTTCTTGGTTGGTACACAATTCAATTTGTGAAAAACTCAAAAGAAAAAGGGAAAAAAAAGACTAGTAGTTTTTGGTTTAATATAAAATAGAAAGACTTGCCTGATTTTAACAGTTAGTGTGTGATTTGTTGGAAGTTTTTTCTCTATGAGGCTACCAACATTTGTTCAGAAAAACATTTTAATTACTTAATTAATTAGCACAAGATAATTACTTCAAGATATGCTTAGATGCATCCAATGTTTTAGTCTTCAAGAAACTTCAGTAAACATACCACTCATGAAGACTAATATGAAGTGGAATCATTTTGTGGGTGAAGTGAAAATGTCCATAATTGAGCACTTGAACCTAGCTACTTAATTCAAAATCCAAAATTCATGATAAAGATAATTTACGGCTTTGACTAGGCGCACATAACAGCTAGAAAATCCTGTACAAGGGAAGCCCAAAACAGAAGTTTTGTCATGTGAGATCAGTCATTTAGCCACATTTATAAAGTGTTGCTAAATATTAAATAGTGTAGGTAAATTTAAGCAACATTTTAAAAGTGTCCGTGCAGTACTCACTAATTCATGAGACTGCTTTGCAAGAGAACCTCAAGTTAGATAGAGCAAAAGCGACTTATATTTATTTGGCATTTTTTAAACCAATTTTTGAAATGAAATCTCCTTCAAAGGTCATTAAACATTTCACTTTATATTAATTTGAGCCATAATATATCCCCTTAACATTATTATTTAAAAGTCTATTTGCACTGATAGTACAGACACATCTTCCAACACAACTTGTAACAAGCAGCCAGATGCTATATCTATATATAAAAGACAACCCTCAGATGCCATCCTTGAACAATCCAAGTCAGAATCCATGGTTATTAACACCCAATTTATTGAGCTAACGACCCAAAATGTCTTTTATGTGAACCTTGAGCTAAGACACATATCCAATATTCTAACCTTCAACATAATATAAGATAATTTGCCGTATGACTTATCACATGCACATCAACTAACAATCAAACCGTTCAAGCTAGACCACTTAGCGTGGAAGGAACTCCAACCCATTTGTTTTTTACACCTTTTGTTCACCGGGCTCCCCTCAAATTCCAAATCCATCTGTATATATAAGCAAACTGATTACTGTTCAACTATCACTTATTCAAAGCAAGTTCACTAGCTGCCTTGCAAAGCAGTACTTCATGGCTTCTACTGATGATCCTGAGATCAAATCATCCTCAGCTAATCCACCCCTTCCAGCTGGCTTGGACTACTCTAAGTTGGATGTGATCCTTAGGTTTCTGTTGTTTGGGGCATCAGTGGCCGCTATTGCTTCCATTGTCTCCAGTGAGCAAACTGAGATAGTGGTTGTCCAAGGTGTGCCTGTGCCACGGTCAGCCAAGTTCAAATACTCACCAGCCCTTATGTAAGTTGAGAATTTTTCACTAGTTCTTTGCAGATTTTACTGTGTTCACTGCAATTCTCTTCTTTCCTTTTTCAGGGGAAAAGTATTTTAAGTTTTGACATATGCTTGTCTATATTTGCTTATGTGGACTTAGCATGAAGAAGAATCAATTATGAACAACCTCAATATGAATATTTACCATAGCAAACACGTTAAGATCAAAACTGTACCTGAATTTTTTCTTTCTCTCTTTCCTAGACAAGCATATGTCAAAACTCAAAGCCTTGCCTCTTCTTCAGCTAGATGGAAATCAGTTTAGAAATTAATATCTCGGCATGAATCTGGGATGTAATATGCTGGCTGTTCTAGCATGAATGTTTTTATTGGAATACTAAATGTCTGCATGATTCCATTAACTGCTTTTCACGTTAAAGGTAAATCAAGGATGCTTATTGCAAAGTATTTCATCTCTTTCTCTTTGGTATATATTTCTTTTCTTTGATGTGTTTTCCTGGTGCCGTGGTCCTCAATTATTTTTATCATTTTTTGAACTCAAATAAGTCTTCTAAAGATTAATTGTTATCGTGGACTTGCAATTTGATATTTAATATGATATGGTATGCACGCAGATACTTTGTTTCTGCATTCTGTGTTTCTGGCCTTTATGGCCTCCTTACCACTCTTGCATCAATCGGTGTCATTCAGAAGCCAGAGCTCAAATTGAAGTTCCTCCTCCACTTTGTCTTCTGGGATACAGTACTTAATCAATCAATTTTTTTTCTTTTCACCTTTCTGTTCATTTTCTCACACTCAATTTTCTCGCTTTATATATCAAAGCATAACAAGTTGAGGTAAACTGCTTACCATGACACTTTGCAGCTAATATTGGGGATAGTAGCCTCAGCAACAGGAACAGCTGGAGGTATTGCATATCTGGATTTAAAGGGAAACAGCCATGTGGGTTGGATCAAAGTTTGCAATGTCTATGACAAGTTTTGTAGGCATCTTGCTGGCTCCATGGCAGTGGCTTTGTTTGGCAGCATTGTGGCTGTCTTGCTCATATGGCTTTCAGCTTACACCATACACAGTCAGATCCCCAAGTAGATGGAATCATTTGAAGTAATATGGATCATTCAGCTTTCATATGGACTCAACTCCAGAGTCACATTGTTCACAAAGTCACCCAGTTGTGTTACTTTAATATTCATACATCAGATTTAAGTGAATATGAGTTTTGTATCTTGAGTCTTGCTTCAGAGTTGTTCATTATTTGTATATGATATACTCTATGGAATAAGTGTCAATGTATCATGTTCCCTCAAAAATAAAAATAAAATGATTGGTGTAAAAAGAAGATTTGTTATTAATTTATCAAGAACAAGTTGTACGGTTAATGCTTTATGGACAGTAAGAGACAAAGAGTTCAAATCCTAAGACCTTATACTTAGTATTTCTTTTTCAAGAACATTGACACAGTGGCGTAGGCAACTCAGAAATAGTAAAGAAAACTACTAAATCTACCAACATGACCGAAACCTTCATCGTGGTGCACGTGTGTAGATAATAATCAAATTGGTGAACTCAGATTTGCCAATGACATAGAGGCCAAACATGTCATGCACTGAAGAAATTCAGAATTATAGTCAGGACACCTAAATAGCACAGACTGATTTGTAAATTCATGAAATTCATCTTATTTGAGTAGTCAATTAACAATAGTAACTGGCATGGTGAAATTTATGTGCACCCATCTCATTCAATCACCAGAACAAAAATGACCTTTGTTTTTGGACATCAATCTTAACTACTGGTAGCAATAACCAATTTATTGACAGGGGAATGGTAGCGCTGTGCAATTGAAGAATCAAGCTTCAAAAATGCATATCCAGAGGCTTGAGTTTCTTCGAACAATGCTTGAACTTGTAAATGTTATTACAATGACTCTAGTTGAATACATGCATTTACATAAACAAAACTGGTTGGTCCTCTATTTGATCTAACTGGTTCACATTTATTTAACCATAGCCATCTTAAAATATTGTTTGCTCACCTAGTTCTTGACCAGCCATCCCCTCCCTTAGCACCCTTGCAAAAAACTCCTCTAATGTATCATTCCCATAGCTAGGTGTCTTCTCAGCACTATATTCTCCGGTCTCAGGATCCAAAAGCAACATACTCTCAGCTGCGTAGTACCTTCCGATTTTCCCATATTCGGCTGCATCCTCCAGCGAAGGAAAGATCTTAACCATGAAATCAAGAACACCGATGGCAAAATCCATTATCCCTATGGGGACTTTCAAGAACTTAGGCTCCTTCCCCAAAAGCTTAAACAACATCTCCCCTTGCTCCAATGGAGTCAATGCCTTTCCTGGCCCTCCAATCGGCAAGACCTTGTTGATCTTGTCCTCACTCAGCACACAATCCACAATAAAAGAAGCCAAATCTTGCTCACTTATTGGCTTACAAGCACACAATTTCCCATCACCAAACATCACATATGGCTTCCCATCCTTCACTAACTCAACCTGACCACCCAAACTCTTGAAGAATGCAGTTGGCCTCACTATGCTATAAGTGAATCCATCATCCTCCTCAGCTTCCTTCATCAGCTCAGCCTCAAACTTCAGCTTGGCGCGCTGAAACTCGAGGAGCGGCTTCTGCACACATATTGCTGAAAGCAGCACAAAATGGGAAGCACCAAACTTCCTACCAGCAACAAGGCTACTCATTGCTGCCTCATAATCAATCTTCCATGAGTCCTTCACCCCACCACTCCTGCTAGCAAGGCATGACACCACAACATCAAATGACACACCTAACCTGTTGAGAGATTCCTGAAATGTGTCCAAATTGGTCACATCTGAGAGGCACACACTGGCACCTCTAAACTGAGCCAAGGTCTCATCTTTGTCATCTTTGCCCCTAATTCCACTCCTCTCCCTAGCAATGGCCACAACATTGAAACCCCTTTTAACCAACTCTTTCACCACAAATTTCCCAATATACCCAGTTGAACCAACCACCAAGACATTAACATCCTTTGGGCTCTTGTTTCTAAATGAAGATGGGGTGGCCTCAACATCTTGAGATTGTGTCATGGAAGCATAAAGTTTCAACTTTTCTCTCTTAAACTTGATGGGTTCGTGTGATTTTCTAGACCAGGACAGCAAAGCATGAGGAACTGAGCTTACCCGGAATAGCTTAAGGAACTGAGGAGGCTCTGAAGAGAAACTTATGGAGAGGCTTTGGTGCGTTGGTGAGTGAAGTGTGAGCAAATTGGAACGGTAGCAAAGGGACATTTTTGCAGTGTTGAAGAAAATATGTTTCGGATGGTAAAGGCTCTCACAGTTAGATTGAGAAGGAGAAAAACAGTGGGAAATTACAGAAGGGAATTTGCGATGGAGAATGAGGGACAGTGGAAGACAACATTTGGTCGTTAACTTGGTAATGAACTAGTTGGAGTCAGAGAAAAGGAGAGAGAGAGAAGAATCTAAATGGATGGTCTTGATGAGATTATGTGGGGCTGTACCCGTATCCACGATCTATGTATAATTGGATTGAACATACGTTTTTTAACCTTATTTTGTATACATGCGATCTATCACATTTAAATTTAAAATAAATAATTTATATAATTTTTTTAGAAAAATTTATAAGATTATTTATTCACTCAAAAATTGAAATTAAACCTGTAATTTCTCAAGATTTTAATAATAAGATATATTAGTCTCTCTATATGTATTTGATTTTTCAAGTATTAATAGATTACACATTGACCTACTAACATAATATTAAGTGATATAAATGTTATTTAAAATAGAATAGAGTTTGAAATAACGCATTTTAATGGTTAAAATTCATAAAATAAGTTATTTAAATATCTATTATAAGTCTTAAAGTGATCCATTTTGTATAATTTTGAATACTAAAATGAGTGCAATTTATTCTATAATAGCTTCATTTAAATTGCTTATAATGTTTTAATGGTATATCATCATTATATTGTGTCACATATGTAAGTCCATTAATGAAAATCTAATAAAAGGACTAATATGTCCATCATTTTTAATCTTGAAGAATCATTGGATTAATTTATTTTTTTTTGAATGACGAAATAATTCAACGTAAAAATCTTAAGGAATCAAATAAGATATTCACTCTTAAATTTAAATTTTGTGTGATTACCTTTTAAAAACTCTTGTGATTGGATAATTATGTGGGTTTTAATAACCAAAGGGCACCGGTTAAGAAGAGTAAAAATAGCAAATATTGAAATTTAATAGTGGGTCTCAAGTATTAAAAATATAAAAGATGATTTTTTCCAAAATTAAAATTTTCATTTTTACTTCCTAATTATATATGGGTCATGGGTGTCTAATATTTTACTCCCTTCATTCCTCTTTAAAGGTCAGGGTAAAAAACTTTGCCAATTTAGTACATTAAATATGCTCTTTTCATATTTATTTTGAATAATGTTATGAAATAATAAAATTATACAATAAATATACAATACATATTTTATCATCATGAGGCCCTCACTCACTTCATTCACTTATCACATCTAATGATTAATAAAGTATATGGTATATATTTATTCTGTAATTTTATTATATGCACAACATAACTCATTCATTTTACAATGGTCACAAAGAGGTTAAGTTATACGGATGAAAATAATTTGCTTCCAGTTTGTGTCATTATTCAAAATTTGACGCGTGAAAAAAAAATTAGAAATTTCAAAACTGATGAAGCCAATAATTTCTACAAGATTTATTTACAAGCTAAATTTTGGATGATAAAAATACGAAGCAGAATAGAAATCAAGGACCCAGAATTTTCACCCTTACTTTTTTTTTCCCCCCTTCTATGTTTGGTCAGAATTTTCATTCTTACCTAATACGTATAGAGTGGAGTATTGGAGTGAAACAAAGCAACGAGTTCTTGGCCTAATGGCTTATAAACGAAAAAGAGCTATTAATAGTAGAATACCGTGCTTTGGAATAGCAAGTAGCAGCAACGTAAATCTAGAAAAGCAAAATTGTGGGAGAAGATCTTCAAGCAGTGATAAGGTAAATTTGCAGGTTCTTTTTAGAATGATTAATTAAAATCCTATTTTATGATACAGAAAAAAATATATAGTGAAAATATGTAAGGAATGTTAGTAAATAATCTTTACTCTTATTCAAAAGCTCATCTTTCACTGGTGTATATTTGTGTATTCAAAAAATAAATGATATATATCACTGTTCAGTGTTCACCTTCAAAGAAAATTACTTTATCATAAACAACGGCTAACTGCGTTTTAACAGAAACAGAAAACTGATTATTTAGTAGTCACAGGCACAAAAATGAAAGATTCTTGTAAAGCACGATTATGAATGTAAAATGTCATTCTGCTTCCGTTTAACAACTGATCAATGATGATAATGATGATGATAATACTTTATATACAATATGAATAGGAGAAAATGACTCTGTAGCCACAACAGCATAAGGTTACCACCATCTCTGCAAGCACTGATTAGACTTGGTTTCAACACCAAAAGATACGCTCAGCAGTTGATCAATCAGAGGGTCTCAAGGAAATGAGCAAAGCTAGTGTACTTTGGCTCCCACCCTATTTCCTGGCGTGTTCTTGAGTTGTTTAGTCTCTTCCCTAGAGGATCATCACTTCCTGCAAAGTCATCAAGATACAAAATAATGAAGGTGATTATGGTTCACTAATTACTGTTGACTGTTTTTTGCATTCTGAAATCTTCCATTTGAAAAAATAAAAAATAAACAAGTTCTTACCCGTAAACTTCACAAACTTTTTACTGAATTTCCCGCTTTGGTTGACTAGATCCATCACTTCTTGCCTGCCATGATGTAGAAAAGGTGTGAGAGTTTTCTAAGGAATAAACAGAAATAGGAAATGATGGAAACAAATGTTAGAAAGACAGAAGCAATTAAATTACTATATGGATTATGCAGTACTATTCCAAGTTTAGGTGAAAGCACGTAACCTGGATAAAGGATGATTATCACAGCCCAAGAAAATCCTTCCACGAAATTTTTTCTTCAAAATTGTAACTGAGAGTGAAGCCGCATCCTGTTTTCAACGAGACGACACATTAAACAAAATACTCAACTTCTCATCCTAACAAAACAGCAAGTAGATAGGAAAATGCAATGTTTAACTGCACCAAAATAAGCTTCTTCTTTTTTGGTGCGACAAAATAAGAGAAAGGACATAAGTGAAGCAATCTTCAGCTGCTAAAGCCAAATAAACCGAGCTTCGATACCTTGAATATGTTTAGCACAAATAACAGTTTTAAAGACTCCAAATATAAATAAAATTACTACGAGTTTGTTGACACTAATTTACATATTACAGTGAGATGCAATGACATACCTCATAATGTATAAGATTCAGGATGTGATCAGGACGAGATTCAACAATCTCCTTCTCTAGCCAATAAGCATGTGCACCTTTATCTTCTTTGTTTAAAAAGTCAAGGTTGACATCAGGTTTAAACATAATACTCCATCCGTCCAGGAATAACTGTCAATTTGGACAAACTGGTGCATTAAAAAGTCAAAGTATATGACTACAATTTGTAGTTAGATACTTTTTAGTTTTATTTTTTAATGTACCAATTTGTCCAATAGTTGTTCCTGGACAGAGGGAGTAGAAATAACCACAAAGATTAAAGGATCCTTGAGGTCCTAGACCTAGCAAATTGAATTCTGAAAACAGAAAAAGGATATATAAAGTCCGGACAGTCTCACAACAGAGCCACCAAACTCCAGCACCACTTTTTCAGCTTTTAGAAGGACATCAGTCCTGGGGCTCCTCCCAATGGGCACCACTGGAGTATCCTACAATGAAGAAAATCAAATCCCATAAACAAGGAAATGCCCCAAAACATGCGAAATATGGTTCTAATAAGTGATGCACAGTTGCACAAATGAAGAAACAAAAACAAGTTTAAACTAATAAACTAATATTAAGATAGAAAAAAAGCAATGTCTTACTGCAAACAAGATCAATATCCTTGATTCAGATTCAGACCAAAAAAAAAAAAAAGGAATGAAGAAGAATGAACAGGAAAAGAATTTGCCTACCTCATCACAAAATCCATTATCATTACAATCATAAGGAGCAGAACTTGATGTAAACAGGAAAGCACCTTCACCGTTCCAGCATAATCCGGCTTGCCTGATTGGTTGACAGTCCGGAACACAACACTTAAAGTTCAGAACAGAAATACACCTTGTAAACTGATTCAGTTTTCCTTTTAAGTTTTACCAAGTAAATTTCAGTTTTTTCTAGTAGCTAAAAGGATATCGTATTTGAGGCCCTAGCACCTTGCCAAACTCTGAAGAAGATCAAGAGTTCTTCATAATGAAGCTTTGGCATTTATTAGTTATCATACTTTATGTACCTCCAGTTTTGTTGTTATCCTATATAAATTTATAAACAGCTCTGATATACAAACAGAGAAAATATTTGTAGATATATCTTTGGAAAAACTCATCCTATACAGAAATAACACCAAAAACAGCACTAAAATAATGCACTAACCAAAATTAAAAAAAAAAAAAGCTGTTTCACCAGCTATAACATAACCCTAACAAAGGAGACCACGGAGGGTAATCAGGCACAATTATAGAAATCGGTATAGTAAATTGTGAACAAGTAAAGTTCACTTTCCGTGGCAATAGTCAGCAATTGCAACACCGAAAAGTGACTTTGGAAAAAAAAAAAACTATTCAAAGTCTACTGTGCACACGTGAAGAGAGGTGAAATTTTCAAACGTATACAGTAAAATTTTACTGTGCACGCGTTAAGTGCTGTGATGCATAGATCGCATACACATTGCAGGAAACCTCTATAAATAAAGGTGCTTCAGTAAACTGAATGTATCACAAAAACAGAGAGCATCCAGAGAGTAAAAAATATACATAGTGTCTTCTGAGAATTTCTCCTATTTTATAGAGATAGGTGTATTCTTCTAGTATAAGAGAGAGTGTTATTGTTCTCTCCTTATATTTAGACAGAGGTGTAAATTTTATCTTCTACATAGTAAAAATCTTTCTCGGTCTTGCCCATGGTTTTTCCCTCATTATTAGAGGGTTTTCCACGTAAATATTCTATGTCACTTCCAATTCTCTCAGCTCTATTTTAGTTACGTTGATTTGTTTCCATAACTCTAATATCCAACATAAATAAACAGTGAAAGTAAATATGAGTTTTAAACAACACATTAGATGCATCCAAAATAAACTGCCATGTATCATCAGCAGAGGTTTGAGACTTGTAAAAGAATTCACCACCATCTAATGCAAATGCAAGCATATTTCCCACATAAAATATTCTTGAGCGATGGTATGTTTCTCAATAATCCTCATGAAAGAACTTCAAAAGTGCAGAGTATTTATGCAGGAAATCTAATAAAACAGTATCATCACAAAAGCAAGTTTCACACCTTGAATACATATCTGAATTTCGTACATTTATCTGTCAAATGTCATTAGAAACACAAAAGCCATGTGGGTGTAGAGAGTAAGAACATCCTGCTTAGCAGAAGATTGTTCATAAAATGAAACTTAATTCACAAAGTTTAACCAAAGTACAATGCTGCTCAACACCTCAAGCTGACCAATTAAGACCCTCACTCACACCCCTGCAATTAATTCCCAAGGTCATCTAGGCAAACATTCATAATAAGCATGCCCCCAAATGCAATTCCTACCAGCTACAAACCAGGGGGATCAACTTTAAGATTTCTCACCTGAGATCACCATGGTAGTCTGAGGATGGGTAAGGCGGGGCACAGAAAATCACATAAGGGAATTTGTTCTTCGCTTCGGTCCACTTCAAAGACGGGCTAATACCCAATTTAATCAACTCCTCGTGATGATCAGTGGTTAATGTTTGTCCAAAAACTTGACAAACTGGATACTCCTGCTTCAATACAAAGTTACAAACATACATATATCCATAGAAGCATGTTGATAACAAAATGAGTGCCAATGGTATTCCAATTCCACAGTCTCATGACATATTTCCATCCCACAAAATCAACATGGAGCAAAATAAAATATCATCAAATTAAATATGTGGTAACAACACTTGTAGTTTGTTTTTTTTTCCCAGGTATCTACAGTCTGTAGCAGCGACTAGCCCCTTTGAGGCGGAGCTTCCCACGGGAATAAACCTCTGGCCACAAATACTACAAGTCTACAACACAATATTTGGACAAACAAACAGGATCTCTCACTCACCTCACGCCATTTCTGAGCTACCAAACGACCAAGAACACCAGGACCAACGATGAGAAGGTCATGGTGTCCAATTGCATGAGAAGGGGGAGACCCCCATTCTTGTTCAGAGAGAGAGGGAGCAGCAGCACCTTCTTTTGAGACCTGCAAATGGGTGGCCATCAAATACAAAGATAAAGATAAAGGTGTTGGCTTTAGCCTAGTGGAAGTGGAAGTGGAAGGTGAGAGTAACAAGTTGTTGGACTTAGAATAATAATAAGGGAACACAACAAGAGAGCCACAGAGCCAGGATGAATGCTCAAAACGCTGAAACTGCTTGAGTTTGGTGGTGCATGCAGAGAGTGACGGATCTTAACCCCATCAAAGGCATTTAACCATGTGATCTTCTCTCGCTTTTTCCAAGATAACAGCAAACAGAAAATAATTAAAAAGAAAAAATAAAAATTGAGAACAGTTTTCTGAAATATTTTTTAATAAAGAGATTGCAAAATTTAAATTTTAAATATGATTAAAAAAAGTTAAAAATTAATTTCTTTAATGTTAGAAAAACTGAAAATAATTTTTTTTGAGATTTTAATTATTCTTAAAAAACTTATCTAAATATATAAAAATATTTTTTAATGAAAAAAATAATTTTTACAAGAAAACAATCACATCCAAACGCATCGTTCCTCGGAAAAACATGGGCTTTTTAACCAAAAAAAAATATTTAAAATATTATTAATTATGAATGTCCATTCATCTTGATATTATTTGTCAATATATATTAGTTTTTTAATTATAGCAAAATGGCTTACAGTAAACAAAATTTATCATATAAAACGTTTGACTATCAAACGATTTAACTGATTACATGTTCAACAATGCAATGAATTCGTGCAACACGTGACACAGGATGTCTGGGACAAATCGGCCGATTGCTAGCTGGATTAAAAATAGTAACACGTTTACTAACTAAATGTTTTACATTACACGCCCCACAACCCAACGTTGTAGCTTCCACAAGCTGCCTATAAATCCACTCTCAGATGAATATTGGGTGAGAAGCATATGTGAGGAATTTTTTTTTTTTTTAGCAGAGTGCTTGAAAAAAAATGGCAAGTAGGATTTTCATTGTTGTTCATTATAACTGTGAGATAATTCAAAACTCACAAGATAGAGTCTAATTTTGTTATCAAAATCCATTACTTATTAGTATTTATTCATCTATGATATTTTTTGAGCTTCATGCCAAAATTTTTCACAAATTGTACGCAAGAAACAAGGAAATAATTCAAATAGTGTATCGGCTACCTACGTTGATTGGTCAAGGTGCAGTTCAGTATGAGAGTTGCAGTATTGAAAGTGACGATGACTTAAGGATAATGTTTGATTGTTATAATCAATTTTCTGAACTTCATATTATAGAAGTATTTGTAGCTTTAGAAGAGTTGCAGAGAAGCTCTAATGGAAGCACTTTTGTTCAAGCATTTGATGGATTGTTTTTAGTTCAGCCTTATCGGATTATTTCGATGCCAAGTCCTGTGATCAATGAAAACCATGTAGAAGTAAATGCAAATAATGTGATGAGTGGCCCAATTTTAAGAGAATTGGCGATCGAGGTTGGTAAAGAGGTTCAACTTGATAGTCCAATTGTCGAGTTTGAGCCTTACAATGAGTTTAGATTTGAAGAGAAGCCAAACAATAGTAAAATCTTATTTACAATGTTTTTTTTTTTAGCTTATATGATTAAGTTTTTAGTATTATTTAAGGTCTAAATTGTTTATTATTTTTTGATGAAGTATGTGAGTACTTGCTTTCATTATTAACTATAAATTAATTTGTTATATTATGCTATTTTTTGTTGATATGCTAATATTTAACATTGTGTAAATCGTTAATTATGAGTAGTGCAATTTTTTTTTTGTATTTCATTGGTTAATGAAACAATTTAAATTCTTATTCAATACAATTGATTGATTATTTACATTGAATATTATGATTTTTTATTATACTTGAAACTCGTTAGTGCCGCATGATGATGATGATGATGATAATACCTGCTACCCAGAGTTAGCCTCTGATACAATCTCTTATACGATCCAAAATTCAACGGATTGGCCATTATTCAAGTTTAAATATGGAAGCAACACATGTGACAATGGATGCAGAGTCTGGGGACATTGTTAGTAATGGGGATATTGTGCAATTATCTGGAGAGCACCTTTGCAGGAAAGGTAGCAGTTCCCAAATAAAGAGCCCGTGCTACTTGCAGTTAAAAACTATAGTATCCGAATGGGAGTTGAGTACAAGGTTTACGAGTCTGATCAAACAAAATATCAAGGAAAATGCAAGCATTATGGGAATGGGTGTAATTGGAGCATCTGCGTGACATATCGACAGAAGAAAGGAATTTGGGAGATTGGGAGGAGTCCTACAGTAAGTCAATGGAAAGGAAATACCAGCATATACTTTGGGCATCAGCTTTGGCAACCTGTCCCAAATCCAAGACCAAAGGTTCAGACATCTAGAGAGATCTATGGTGTGCATGCCACTCGGCTCAATCCTCGGTATAGTGCGCACAACATAGTTTTATCCCAACTAAGGCTGCCACAATATGGAAAGTCCTCTAACAACGATAGATATCTCACATGGACCATAGCTGATGATTTATCAGGAAGCAGCACCCCTCCAATCAACATCAAAATATATGCTCATGCTGACTGCATAATTCGAGCATTGGTCTCCTATAGACCTAGCTGATACACTGCATTCCTGAGCCCCGACACAGAAAACATATCCTTATAACGCCTCTAGTAATCCTTAGATGGCATAGTCTCAAGCAAGTGCTCGCATATGACCCATATATCTTCTCCAATATGGTCAACCTATCACCCTATGCAGCCGCTAACGGGGTCAATATCAATTTTAAGCCCAAGCTGGCGGGAAATGTCCCGTAATGTGATAGTACACTCTCCTCCAGACAAGTGGAATGTGTACGTCTTAGGCCGTCATCACTCCACAAAGGCCGAAAGCAACGTGTTATCGTACTCATAGAAGGAAATATGTGCAACATACCAAAACCCAGACTGAATCAGATAAGGTTCAATGCGTGGATCCAACTGAACACATGTAAAATCAAATCGACCGTGCAGTACTCGACTAGGCTGCACAAAAGAAATAAATAATTTTTAATTTATTTTACCGTAGACTATACTATAAACAAAATCAAATTTCTAAATTCATTTAAACCTGATTGTTTGTCAGAAAATAAGTTATCATAAAATCTCTAACCTTGAACCACATCAAACTAAACTTACACACTGTTATTAAACTTGTATAATAATCTAAATAAAGTTAGCCAAACCAAACTATGGCCATATTACTAAATTGTTATTAAGATGAATTATTCATAAGTAAAACATATTCAAATCTCAAAACTTAACAAAATTCGTTAAGGAGAACCTTAAATTGCACAAATCTAAACTTAGAAAATATTATTAAACTTGTACAATATAAATACACTTCACTGAAATAAACGAAATCTACATTACTAAATTCTTATAAACTTTATTTATCCGTAAACAAAATATAAATAAAATGTTAAAAACAAATAAATTTAGTTAAGCAACAGCAAATCTAAATTAAACTAAACTTACAGACTTAAAATAAATATTAATACATATAAATAAATTAACCCTAAACAAATTTAATTAAAAAAATAGAGAATATAAACAAAACTTGCACACTACAATTCAACATGCATAATATAAACTAAATTAAATTTATAAACTATAAATTATATATGTATACGAAACTACATAAACTAAAAAAATCCATTAAACTATTTCAAGTAATTAGTTCCTACAACTACACAAATTAAAATAAATACAATATACTATTCAAATAAAAAATATGCTACTTAATGCACTACTTAAATAAATGTACTATATCATATAAATAAATAAAATTATAATATTTAACTAAAAAAATTATATGCGCATTCATATTTATAGAGATATGCCTGCATGATGATATAGATTGTTTTTTTAATGCCTTTTAGATTATTTTTCCCTTACTCCAACTCTCTTACCAAACCTGAGTAAAGAATAAAAAGATGAGAAATGACGAGGTCCATCACGAAAAGGACCCTTTTTACAGTGGTCCTGAGCCATAATTCATTTGGCTCTGAGACGTTTCATCAATACATTTGGCAGTGGACCGAATTGTGAAATCAACGGGCGATTGGCCGTATTTCATGCTACTCCCCTTCAACCGGTCAATTTGACTATGCAAAGTTGACCATTTTTTCATCTGGAAGATGCTGTAATTTGCTCAGCAGTCAGACTTATTACGTAAATAATTCATTTTACTGTGAACCATATTGCTATAATTCAAAAAATAGTATATATAAGTAGATAATATCAGAACGAATGGATATCTGTAATTATTCATTTTATTTATTTATTTATTTATTTTTGGCAAAAAAAGCCATAAAACATGTGAACTACCAATCACAACGTCACGCGTTTAGTTTAGGCTTATTGGCAGATCGTCCTTCGTCCCTAAAATCAAACGATAAAAAGGATTTATCTAAAAAAATTTAAAATAAAAATTTATATATTGAGAAGATGAATTTAGATATTTTTAATCTATGGAATCACTTTGAGGGAGAAAATAAACATTAAGAAAATTTCTTTAATAACTAGTGCCCAGAGTGAATGCCCAAGAAAAATAAAAGTAAAAAACTAGAAAAGAGATAGAGAGGAGAGAAACTCAATCGAGGAATCTACTTTCTTGAATATTTGAGAATCTATTTATTTGTTATTTTAATATATTCTTATTTTTTAGGATTTTATAAAAAAGGTAATGAAAATATGAAATAAAAAATAAACATGATTTTATTATTTTTAATATTTTCTTCATGAAATATAAAAATTGAAAGTAAGAAATGAAATCAGTAAATAAAAATATAATTGATGGAATATGCTCTAATATTTTTGAATTATAATTAAACACGTTCTTAAATCTCTCCTAGCTAACATTTGGTGCAAAAGTTGGTTCCTGCTAAGTTCACTCTATTCTGAGCATTTTTAAATTCATTGATTCCACTTTTTTAAGTTGTGATTAGTGCGGAAATGACCAAGGCCTCCAATATTATTCCGGTTAGAAAGCAAATGGCAAATATATGCACATATAAATAATAAGAATTTTGCTAATCAATATCCTACGAATAATAGTTAAGGAACAAAAAAATAGTTTCAAAAGTTTTGAATGCGTCCAAATATTAAAAAATTAAAATCTCATATTCTTATATAAATTTTTTTATTTTTGATTTTTAAATTAGTACCCTTAAAACCCTGGTTAGATACACTTAAATAGTAAAAGAGAAATTGGCGATACAATTTTTTTCTTAGGTATCTATTATTAGACGTAGTAACTAATTTTTTTTGTATATTGTAAATATATTTAACGGATAAACTATGGCCATAAGTTTAAAAACTCCTTTGTTCTCAAAGTAAAAATGAAATTCTCGAAATTTAATTAACAAAGGAGGGGTTGCTTACCACCTTACCTCGCTGTCGAGGATAATCAGGGATACAATCTGTTAGAATTTCCTTTTCCTCTGCGTTTTTTATGTAGTTATGCATTGCTTTTTACTACGTAACTAACCGTTTTCTGCAATAAAGAGAATTGTGTTCAACTGTTCATCATTGAAGTCTTTTTTTTTTCCCTTCTATTTTTTCAAGTTTTCGTCCTTGAATTGAAGTCAATACCACCTGATATTTTTGAAAGTGATTAGAGTATACCGTTGAATAATAATAATAATAATAATAATATGGCTGTATTTATTTTATGATTACGAATAATATTCTTACACCAATATATATGGTAGCATGTATGTATTATTTTTATATTGTTGTCATCTAATTAAATAATTTTATTTGTATAATTTTTTAAATAATAGGTATAAGAGTTAATTAAATTTACTGTTGTAATAATATATAATTTGATTAAAATATAAACTTTTTTATACTGTTATTACATTAAAATAAAATTTTGTATTGTTTTTAAATGGGTAAAAAGAAAATATATGGAAATAAAATGAGGTAGTTCTTGAGGATTTTTCCTTTCTGATTTAGAAAACAGAGAAAAAATAAAACGTGCAATCCCATAAAGTGTTTAAAAGCTGAAAGATAATATGTTTACACTTTATTGCAATATATATTACTTGTATTTTATATTTTTCTTTTTGCCCTTTTCGTCCGAATAGTATAAATTTTTTTTTTATTTGCTTCATTTTCATTTTCTTTCATGACATTTTCCGTCTACATTAAAACAAAGCATATAAGGGGGATGAAATAATTTTTTGTTCACACATTGATTTCACCTTAATCAGAAGTTATTTTTAGTGAATAATTTTGAGTTCTCATATCATAGATATAAAGTCTATATTTTATTTGAGTAATCAAATCACACCTCATGAGATACATTTATGATTTTGGGCGCTAAAAAAGAAAGTAATTATATATAGACAATATCTTTGTACAATATTCTTATAACATAGGTGAAAAAATAAATAATATAGTGGGTCCAAGGAAATAAGAAATTGAAATTCCCACTACCTTAGTTGTTTTTTACTTTTACTGTAAGAGCATTGTATGAAAACAGTGTACACATATCATTGCTCCTTAAAAACAGTTAGTGATAATATGAAAGGATACACATACTACAGTTAGCATCATTTGGTCCGAAAGTTTAATTTATACACACAAAATCCTTTGCAATGATAATAATATATAAAATTTAAACCGATATGGGTTAGGCCATCATTTGCACTTGAATTTGGCTCTCAGGTTTTTTCTATGGGTGGGTGATTTATTAATACATCTATAGGTATTCAATGAACTCGGAATATTGCTTTGATTTTGGATTGGGACAAGATTTTCCCTTAACCTAAATTTTTATTAAAAAAATATAATATATAAAGTTTTGTCCCAAAATTTTTTGAAATAAAAAGGAAAGGAGAACTATCACTTTAACCCCTAAAAGACTATGTCGCTGGCAAAATAGTCCCCAAATAAAATGATATTCGCTTGTGGCCTCTAAAGATCCATATTGTTTAACAAATTCATCCAAACGTTAATTGGCTTTCATTTTCCTTAACAAAAATTATTCTTTAATGGGCTATTTTATAAAAAAAAAGTGACTTTTTTTGGAGGGCTAATATCATAGTTCTACAATTTTAACTTGACATAAAAGAGGCTATTTTTATAAAAAAAATGATCTTTTAGGATTAAAGAAGTGATTTTATGGTGCCAAGTTGGCAAGTTGGTATAAAATGTGACATGTAATCACTTCTGTTGATGAAAATAGAGGCCAATTGATATTTGAGTGAATTTATCAAACGAGATAGATCTTTAAAGGACTACAGATAAATATAATTTCTTTTTAGAGTTATTTTATTAGCGACATAATCTTTTGGGACTCAAAATGATAATTTAACCAAAAGAATCACCAAAATTGTGGTGTATTAGATCATTAGTTCACTTCGTAAAGGCAACGCAGTGTGCATTTGAATGGGATTTGGGAGCCCCAAAATCTTTTTTTAACCCCAAAAATTATTTTTTCATATATTTAAATAATTTTTCAAAAATAATCAATTTTTTCTAAAAAATTAGTTTTCAATTTTTTATAGAAATTAAAAAGAGTAACTTTTAAGAAAAATTAGTTTTTAGCTTTTTCAATTATATATAGAATGCGTTTATTCCAATTTTTTTTGAAAAAAGGTAATTGTGAAAATTATATGTTATATATAATTAAAAAATGTGAAAACTAATTTTTTTCTAGGCTACTCCTTTTAGCTTCTTGAAAAAACTGAAAAGTGAAAACTAATCTTTTTTATATTTTGATCATTTTTTAAAAATATTTAAATATACAAAAATTATTTTTTAAATGGAAAAAAAGTGATTCAAATTTAATACGACTACTCGTTTTGATAAAAAACTAAACATGTTAACCTGCTCACATAAGAATCAACACCATAGAAGGGGACAAACAATATATAATATATATTTAGGTTCACCTACCATAACAACAATCTTTATCTTGTTGTAGTTGTCCTTGTACTTGAATGTTTCTACCCTTAAGAGAAAAGATATATAGTGGGTTACGATAATGTAAAGCAATCTATCTTACTTGTCCCCCCTTTGTGTATTATTCACAGAAATTAGTGTGGCAGAAGAAAATTGCACATGAATCCTACAACAATACCATGTAGCACATAATTGGTGTTCATGGAGGATTATTCACCCGCTGCTTTAATCATATGCGTCTTGCTATCATACTATAATTTCCACTTTAACTTTTTCTTGATGGCATGAAATGATTTAATTTACATAGATTTTAGATTGTTAACATAACACATGTAATGTCTTTTCTTTAGGATTACGAGGTAACTTTATAGATTTGGCTAATTTAAAGTACTCATAAGATTAATTCATCTTCTGACCGTTGGTGACACAAAATTTATGCAGTCTCTCCACAAAATATAATGATCTTTTGGTATCATATTAATTATATTAAGTTTGAGGATAAAAATTGTAATAAACTTTTTTTGGTAAAGTTTTATATGTAAAATTATACATAAAATTTAATAATAAAAAATTTATCCCAATTTTAACTCTCCAATCAAATATAAGTTTAACTTTGACATTTGAAGAATATAAAATAATTATTTTATATTGTCACTTAATAATTTTTTTTTATTGAAATGACTTTTTAAATAGTAAAAATGAGAATTAACTATATTTACTGATATGATATTATATAATTTCATGACTATATAAAATTTTCTATAATATCATTGTATCAAAATTAAATGTTACAAGAAATGATTGTCATTTTTTTGGGCTTTTTTTTAAAAGGAATATTTTTTAACAAAATTATAAGTCCAATTATTGTGCAAACACCATTATTTTCACATCTCGCAATGTCGGGTGCACATTCATGGCAATCAACGAATGAACTTTTTTATTACTCTGTCACTTTGTTATGAAAGAAAAGGAAAATCAAAATGCTACCCAATAACAATGAATTATTTCACGTCACCAAAAAAAAAAGGGAAAAAGAATTACTTGGGACTAGCACAAACTTTGCATAATGATAAAGATGATAGAAAAAACTGTGCCTAGAGATCAACATTAATCTTGGACTTACAAACTGTTCACGCTTACTAGAATAAAACCTTCAAGAAATTAAAATTTGGTCCTAGCTTGTCAAAAAAGTTAACACCTTTTTTCTTTTTTTTTTGCTAGCCATCAAAGGTGAAGGCAATAAATAAACTTTAGCATGCCAATCAAGCAATGTGCGAGACCCACACCAGTCTCATTGTTCAACTGCAACCTAAGCAGTAGTCCCTCTCATAAAGCACCCAATTTATGTAGGTACATGTATACTTAATCTTTACCTAATATTACTTTACAATTTTTATTTTATATATCCCAATATGAGAATTTATTATTATCTTGTCAACCAACTATCTATTGATACAGCTGTACAATAAAAAAAGAACAACGCATTAAATTTCTTGAGTAACTAAGAATTTGCGGCAAATTTTGCAATATACTTTAGCAAGTATGAAGTGTGATACATATTGTATTTCAACCATTCATTTTCAAATTAACAAATTAGATTGTGTGTAAGATATCTATTCTCCCTTTAATGATGATACACATTGTAAGCCACTCCTCTCCTTCACTTTCATTGCTAGTCTCTATTACCTACTTCCATGGCTCCACCATTGACGATGAACCACCATTGAGGCTCCGCCGTGATGGTGAAGAATGGCGACTCCACCTTGACCCCGTGCCCCAATCGCCTTGCCCATCAGTTGAGGAGGAATTATGTAAATATTCTAATAAAGATTTAACGTGATACTTGTATCATGAATTTGTTGAAAGTTCAGTTTTTTCCCTCTCAATTTCAAATTTTCTGTGCTTTCCCTAGTTTTAAAACTTTTGGCAAACTACATCAAGTCGTTAATCTCCATTTTAAGTTAAAAGAAAAATATTAATTAACTAAGATAACAATAATGATGAATAATCTCGTAAGTAAATATATCAAAAGGGATCTTCTCATGTGAAGGTGGTCAAGGTCAAGACTGAACGGTAGAAGTGTTTGTCTCCTTCACATCGCTCTCAGATTCAGTTTTTAACATTGGTTAAAAAGACTATTAATGATAAAAAAAAAAATATCACATCTCAAAGTTATGTGAAATTTTTACACGAAAGAATATACTTATGTAAACCCCTTGACATTATTGATTAATTATTTTGGAGAACATATTACTTTTTTAAGAAAAATTATTTACACAATCATTTTGTTAGACTAATTTAAATCTTGAATAAGTTAATCCAAACAATCACTAAATCAAATATTTATAGGCTCTAATAATGTAAAATAATTTGACATAGTCAGTCAATCAAACTTTAGAAAAGTGGCTTGTTAATGCTTTATTTAAATTTTATTGATTAGTAATATAAAATTATTTTATTGTTAGTACGTAAAATTACTCTGACATTTATAGCCTGGATGCTTATTACGGTACGTCTAATAATTAGATTATACCTTAGAGTATTTGCAAAAAATAAAGTTTGGGATTATATTATAAATAAAACAAATTGGGAACCTAATATTTGAATAAATTGATTGGGCGCTGAAAGGAACAATGAATTTTTTTTCCACCTTATAAAAAAATTAATAAAATTTTGCCAGGGTATAATATATTTGAGCATCATCTGATTTGATGTACCATAACAAATACCTTATAAGGAAAAATAAATTTTCTTACATGCATCACATATTTGTTACACTATCTTTTACCCAAGAATGAAGATTATTGGCTCAAAAGGTTTGGTGCAAATATGAGTTTGAAATACTTTTGGCTCTCGCTATGGTACACTTGGTAAGTTGGGGTATGCCGTGTACCACACACTATATTATCTAAGGGGTGATATCTTAATGAAGTATGTGTGCATCTATACCTTAATAGTGCACTATAGTATCACGCTCAAATTCCCGAACTTTTCCTTTTGGTCATCTTCCTCCATCATTGTGCTCTTCCATGATCTAGTCACCTAGTCGCTCTTTGCCACTGCCATGCTGCCCCTACACCCCTTTCAATCGATCATCAAACCCAACAAACGTAATACCAGCATTCCATCATCCTATGTGAAATTTGACTCCCTTAAAATGAGAAGGTTTGTAAAATGTAAAAATGAGTGGTTAATCACTCTTTGATCGTTTAATGAGATCCACATATGGTAGAAATTATTGATTCAAGGATAATTAACTTATCACTTTTATATTTTACCAGCTTCCTCACTTTAGACCAGGAGTCAAATCCCCTATTGAGATGGGTAGTTTTTGGCTTTAACAATAGTTTGAAGTTCATGCCTCCCTGAAACCATTATTTTTTATCTACTTGTTGCAATTTGGGCGTGGGGTGGAGGAGATCATAAGAGCACCGCATATGGTGAAGGTGGAATGATTCTCAACTCGTAAAAGAGGAGTTACCCATGTGGCAAATGCATGGGTGGTTATGATCAGTTCAAGGTGTTTTGTTAAATATTTGTTATGTCACTTTTAGATGTAGTCTTGTTGTCTTATCTTTGGTTGTGTTTGCTCCATCCTCCTCACTTAGCTTTTGTGGGATGAGATGCTTTGTATTCAACCTATCAAAAATAAATTTAATAAGAATGCCTTCCATTATCCTAATAAAATAAGGTTCCGTGAATGAATCATGAAGCAAGTCCCTTGCGTACATCCTTACAATTCTTGATGATCATGTGCTGCTGGCCCTCCAACAAGTATCGGGAGATTTTCCCTCAATAAAGTTGATGCCAAAGGGCGCTATATTAAGAGCGCTAGTGTTATTGGGAGGAATATCCTACGATAAAATAGTAAGTAAATCTTTTTTAAAAGAAAAAAATAATACATTTTACCAAAGAAAAATCCCTCAATAATAAATAACACATATATAACTTTCCCAAAATGAAATTTAATAATCATCAAGAGAAAATATTTCAGCCGCCGCCTGAGTAGTTTATACGAGGTTATAAATTTAATCCTCATTGTCATCACGACCAAAAAAAAAAAAGAAAAGGAAACTCATTGCCACTAATGAAATGAAAAAGAGAAAAACAACAACTAGACGAGTTATTGATTCCTAATAACTTATTCTTTAGGAATAATAATTTCTAACACATAAAAAATTAACCCTTTTTTCAATAAAGTTTCTCTGATAGTTATTATCCGCCTTTTCATTCATACGTTAACAATTGTATTCATTAAAATGCAATGACTAAAAATTAGGTTTAATTACTTTGGAAGTTTTTATATTTTGACTCAATTTTTAATTATGACTTTATAGTTTAAAAACTTGTAATCAACTCTCAATATTGTACAAAAAATTTCAAGCAAATCCTTATAATTTCAAAATTTATAATTAAAGTCCTTATATCATACAAAATTTTTCAAATAAGTCCTTGAATTATGCAAAAAATTTCAATCAAATCCCTATATACTGTACAAAATAATAGGGATTTGATCACAATTTTTTTAAGCTATAGGGATTTAATTGAATTTTTTTTGTATAGTATAAGGATTGGATCATAAATTTTAAACTATTGGGACTTAATTCAAAATTTTTATATAATATAGCGACATGATTATAAAATTATAAACTATAGTAATCTAATTGAAAATAGAATGAAATTATAGAGATCAGAGACTTTTAGTGTAATTAAAGCTAAAATTTACTATAATAAGAACAATTACCAAATTAAACTCTGATTCTTATTTTTCAATATAAACAACTTTGGAAAAATATTTAAAATGAATATTTATATAATATTATAAAAATTATATTGGAATCATATTTTATTAATTTGAAGTTTTAAATTGCTCTTTCAAACAATAAAATTGGTTGAGTTTTGAATATCATTTGACGATATCATTCTTTATTTTTACTAACTTATAATTATTTCAGCAACTCAAATATTAAATGGAAGGCTATAAACTAATTTCACTTAAAAAAATGAAATTAAAATCAAATTTTGGTACTTCAGTCACAAGACCAATATTCAAATAAAAAGTGTTTCTCTTTGTTTGTTGTGTTTTCCTCGTTTAACAAAAAAATATGTTAAACTAAAAATCATTGGCTGGTCCGAGAGTTTGACCCCTTTAAAACAGTAATTTAGTTACCACTTATTTATTTCTTGCATTTTGGTTTGAAAAAGTGAAGGTGCATAAATTAAGAAAAAATATCAATGAAGTATTGTTCTGAGTGAAAATAGCTTAGATCCCTTAAATATATTATCTTAGATTCAATCATGAGATTAATATCTATGAAAAATATTGTTAGGGGCAATTTCTGTTTAAGTGTCCAATTGTAGTTATTGGATGAGATGATATTGAGAAATTTTTTTTAAGAAGTAAAAAAGTTAAGGAAAACATAATGGAAAGAAAGAAGGGGAGGAAGGAATGAAGGAGGAGAATATGGATCATGTTACGATTTTTTCTCCTTTCAATTAATGGTTAAAAATCTTTAAGAATCTTTTAAAACTAATCAAAACTAAATATTCTTAAGTTTTTGAAGAATATGTTAAAATATTTTTCGTTTGGAGTAAATACCTAAATTGATCCTTGACAAATTTATTAATAGACAAATTAGTCTCTAACTAAACAAATATTAATGGTAAAATTTTTTACAATTATAAAAATAGGATACTATAGGTTCTGACAATTTTATTAAAAAATAAATTAGTCTCTGAACAAAAAATATTAGTGTTGAGATTCCTCACAGTTGTAAAAATAGGACACTATAAGTGGTTGACATTTTTATTTTGTCCGTGATGAAAAAAAATTAGTGTTAAGGTGTTTCACAATTGCAAAAATAGGACCCTATTGTGTTATTTTTGTAATATGCAACTATTATTCTCTTTTGAGGAAATAATTATGAATTTATGATATAAGTATCATTTTATCTCAGAATAAGGTAGTGACAAAGTATAAGGAATTCAATTTCAAATCACATTTTTTTCTTAGAACGGTAAGCTAGGTTTCTTTCTTGATAATGAATATGGTGAAATATTGAAACGTTTAGGGTAGGAATTTGTAAATAAAATGGTGTATTTTATTTAGTGTTGATTAGGATTAATGAGTGTCATATAGATCAATAATTAAAGTTCATGTTTGTATTTAACATTTTTCAAGTAAGTCAAGGACTTATATGTCCTATTTTTATAATTATAAAAGATCCCAACACTAATTTTTTATTATCAAGGATTAATTTATCCATCAATAAGAAATTAATTTATCCATCAATTAAATTATCAGAGTTAATTTGGTGTTTACTCTTTTATTTTTCTGAAAACTATTGGTCAACCATAAAGAACATTAACTTGTTTTTGCCTATAACTTTAGAAATGCATTAGGATTGTTCCAGTGGTAACGATTTGAATGATATGAATGAGGTTGTAAATTCAAATCTTACTCATATCATTGCAATTGAAAGACAATCAACTTATCAATCTTTCCAATGAGACCCACTGCAATCGTAACTAACAAAAAAATAAATAATAATTTCTTCTTTTTTAACACTTATGAGTCTCCCTCGTCCATATATATACCAATGCATATAGTAATTTTCTTGGAAGAATTAAAACGAGTGGCATATGAATGAAAGTATGATATAAAGCATCAAGAAAAACTTGTTTGTTAACGAAGTTTGATCTTGCCAATTAGACCGACCATTATTTATCTAGTTGATTTTTTTTTTAATGTGATTATAATACACAAAACACAATAAGCCATTATAAAAAAATAACGATACTATATGCATAAACTTTTGACACATTATTCCATATACATTTTTCTTTTGCATTTGACCAGAATGTTTATATGAGATTGATTGTAATGCATTATTTATGTGATTCCATTACCAATTAACTACCGCTATATTTTATCTATTATATGACTTTTAAAATAGTTATAATAAAATTTAAATAATTTGAATAATGTAGTTATATATAACTAAATAGTTTATAAAAAAATATTTATAATAGTGGCGTATTAAAATTAAATTCATATTTATACACTAGTAAATTTTTGAGACCTCGATTGAGCTATACCATATTACATATAGTACTTTTCTATTTGTCGAAATTATATTGACCTCAATAAAATTTAGAAAATATTACACTAGACACTCTTATATTCTTTTTAAGTGAATCTAAGATATTTATTATTTGAAAAAAGACTAATTTTCTTGAGATATAAAACTCACATATTTGGATTTTTCTTTTGACCGCAAAACACTCCTATATTCCAACATAATGTGGCATCGAATAGCCATTTAGGCAAGATGCCCGGTACCTATACAAAGGTATCTATGTGTCTATGTATGCCTGACAAAATACAAAATATCTTTGTGTAATAACCCTTAACTTTTAAAGGAATTTAGTATAATTTAATCTGCACACAATTACGGTAGATAGCATTCACAAATATTTATTGGAAGATCCAAAATTTAGTCGTATTTCAAAACTATAAATTGTTCACCACCTTTATCGAATCTATATCACTATTACTATTATATATACAATGAACTAAATAAATGCATATTATACTGTCTCAGTCACTTAATTTTTGAAAGTACAATAGTTTAACAAAATTAATGAGTATGCGTTTTGATTTTCCCTTATTTTCATCTTAGTTCTGGACCAGACTGAACAATCCAATTCTAGTCTTAAAAAGCAATGTTCTAACTCCCCGAGTTCTCTTTAAGACAACAAAGATGAGTCCCCCCAAAAACGTAATAAATTACATATAAAGGTTTACGAGGGATCCAATGCACCCCTCCACCAACCGAGCCGATTAAGCCAATTGTATTTTTACCACATGCAAGCAAGATTTTTCTTTTCCTTCGAACAACGAAAACACAATGAATATGATAACATAATTGTATAACAGTAACAGGTATTAGTAACTTCTTATATTTTCTCGTCTATTGTTACAAGAAAGGAAAAACTAAATTTTATTATAATAGAATCTACTATTGTTGATATAAGTTTTGCTAATCTCAATGAAAAAAATAAAAGAGTAAATATCCATTTTAATCTATAAGATAAACTAGACACTTACAATTTAAAAGGTAAATATCGGTCCCTTAATTATATTTTAAAACATTGGATAAATTGATCTATCAGTATAGATTTATATAATTAAAAAATATTGTATAAACATATATGGAATGATTAATTTGTTCTTTTTTAAATATGAGGGATTAATATAAAAATTTAAAATTTTAAAAAATTAATTTATCATCATAGATTTTTGAGGGTTATTTTAGGTATTTATTCAAAACAAAAAATAGATAGTAGTTTCCAGGAGTCAAAAAAGTGAAAATTGTTTCAAGGTTTTAACGTATTTAATATTGTAACCTCAAAAACTTTATCTTTTAGTAAATATATTTTGATTTGGTTCTTTATTTCATGCCCTCCATTGTGGGTTTGGATGACATAGGGCCTATATGGCAAATCGTCCAGGGCACGATGGATTTAATGAATCTCTTTTCGTTTCTTTACTAATCATTTAAACAAATTAGTCATTAGGTGAGAAAACTCTCTCTCTCTCTTTTCTTTCCGGAATAAATTGTGTTATTTATATTCATTATGCATGAGATACTATATTGACTCATACCATATCTATCATTGGATGAGATATGGACCCCATTCAAGTAGGATTCACACTCTATGCAATGGTGAATAAAGTGTGAGTCGATCTGATATTCTATATATTATGAATATAAATAATATTTTTCTTTTAGAATTATATTTAGCACAATAGGATTTGAACTTAAAATCTCATATATATTATTCAAACCCCTTATCATTATATCAACCTTAATGGCTTACCAAAATATTGATCAACAACTTTTTTTTTCTCTCGCAATATAACACTCTTGTATTATTAAATAAAGTAAATTACATTGATATCAATTAAGATTTAGTGTAATTATATTTGAAATTATTTTATTTTACAAAATTATCACTAGAATACTACAATATTTACTAAAGTTACACTAGCATCCCTTATAAATGTTAATTCATCAATAATTTAAATGATAAAAATAATAATATGTTATATGTATATGATTATTAGTAATAAATTATAATATTTTGATATATATATTGATCAAAATACCACCCTTTTATCATAAGTTATACAATTCTAAGTTTGGTACCCATGGAACTTAAAAGTATTTTATTCAATTAATATATTAAATATTATCAAAATATTATAATTTATTATTAATAATCATATATATATGTTATATGTCATTTTTTTATTACTTAAATTAACGAATCAGTATTCACATGAAAGATCTATTAGATCAAACACTTACTATTAGGGTAAAAGTTATAAATATTAGCAATGATGCAACTTTATTTCCTTAAAGTTTTTCATAATCACATCAAGTTTGAGAGATTATACCCATTATATGTTATTTTTTCTGCCACTTGAATTAATGAACTACTATTCACATGATAGGTTTGATAGATCAGACATTTATTACTTGGCTAAAAATTATAACCATTAGTAGTGATGTAACTTTATTTGCCTAGAGTTTATCAAAATCATATCAAATTTGAGGGACTGAACCATTAAAAGGATGTTAAGCATTTAAACTCATCTAATTTTAAGTTAACAAGATTAGTATTAATATAATTTTATAAAATAGAAACATACCGAACATGAATGTGAGTAAACCTCTTAAGAGGTCAGAGCAATTTACTCGGATAAATAAGAAATGATTTTGATCAATCAAACACCATGCTTGTACATGACTCTGATTTTGGTGCCTTACTTTGATTGGACCCTAATTACCATGGAAGCTTCTTCACTTGGTAGCTAGTAAACACAGTACTGAAGGAGTGAACTGTGAAGCAAGAGCAATACCTGAGTCTTTAGGCAGAGAGAGAGAGAGAGAGAGAGAGAAGGTACAGTTCTTTGCTCTCTTTGCTTTTGGTCCCTTCCCTTCCTCAAAATAAACATACATACGGGGACGGAGACCATTGTGGGTATGAGAGAGAAGGTAACCGAAAAACACACAGAGAGAGAGAGAGAGAGAGGGATCCACTATCCCCACATCATTTTATTCTGTAGTATCTCTAAAACCATTCTTTCTTTTCACTGATCTTTGAATCTGGTAAGAGTCTAAGGCCACCCCACAACTACACCTCTTAACTGTTTCAACTTTGATTCTCTTCTATTTCCAAATCCAAAAGGAGAAAATAAAATAAAAAAAATAAAAAACAATTTTTTTTTGTTCAAAAAAACACCCACCTTCAAAAGAAAAATACATTCACACAAACACTGGTCTTGTTTTTCTTTGACTACACCACAAGTTTGTGGGGTGTCTTCAAATCATTGCTTCCTCACTTTTGTCTGCAAAAGTTGGGTTCTTTTGAATTAGCGTCTGCACCATTCCATCTTCTCTCTCTCGCTCTCTTTTTTCTCCTCTTTCAGGGTCAGTGTTTTGGAATCATCACTAGGGTTTTTCATTTCTTTTTCTCAACGCTGAGTGGTGGTGGTTCTGGTTGGGGTGGTGGTGGAGCCTGTTTGGACGGCGAGAAGAAAATGTGGGTTGGTGCAAGTGTGGGAAAATGAGTTGAGGGTATGAATAAAGCTGAGTTTTTGAGAGATGGGGTGTGTGTTTGGGAGACAGTCATCGGAGAAGTCTAGTGGGGCGGCGGCGGAGGAGAGAGAGAGGAGGAGGGAGGAGAGGAAAGAGGAAGTGAGGGAAGAAAAAGGTGAAGTGGGTGAGGCTCAGATTGGTGGTGGGAATCAGAAAGAGGGTGGTGGTGGTGAGGAGAAGAGGACAAGGGCAAAGGGTGAGAGGAGGAGATCTTCAAAGCCAAATCCAAGGCTGAGCAATCCACCAAACCATGTCCATGGTGAGCAGGTGGCAGCAGGGTGGCCCTCTTGGCTCTCCAAGGTTGCAGGGGAAGCCATCAATGGATTGACCCCTAGGAGGGCTGACACTTTTGAGAAGCTTGCTAAGGTAAGGCCAGGCTGCACATCTCACTGGATGGATGCTTTTTTTTTTTTATTCGAAAAAAAAATTGTTTCCTATTTTTGAGCTTGTGGAGCGTGGTTGTTGTTTTGACTTGATGTTGATGATGCTGGTGAATTGGTGAAGTTGTCTTGCTGTTTGGATTTTGAGTTTGTGTGAACTGTTGTTTTTTTTTTTTTTACTTTTTCCTGTGTTCTTCATTGCTCATTTCCTTAAAGGAGGATGTTGGTGTTGCTATATTGATCCTTACATGCACTTTTAAGATAATATGAGGAATTTTTTGCTCAAAAGAATTAGTTATTGTTTCTTTTCTCTCCAATTTAGCAAGGGCAACACCTAAAAATTATTTTGTGGATTTTCAGCATGTTTTCTTGGTATTATTTGGAACTTGTAAATTAAAAAGCCTTCCATCGAAATGTCATCATGTTACTTGGCAAAGATTGAATCTCTTACTTGCACATTGCTATTTTTCAATCAGATTGGACAAGGTACATACAGCAATGTTTACAAAGCTAGGGATATATTAACGGGGAAAATTGTCGCCCTGAAGAAAGTCCGTTTTGACAATTTAGAGCCCGAGAGTGTGAAATTCATGGCTAGAGAGATTCTGATTCTGCGTCGTCTGGATCATCCCAATGTTGTCAAACTGGAAGGCTTAGCGACTTCTAGAATGTCATGCAGTTTATATCTTGTGTTTGAATACATGGTGCATGATCTGGCTGGACTTGCTACAAACCCAGCAATCAAGTTCGCAGAGCCTCAGGTATTGATGTTACTTGCTAAGCACATGTTCTTCTTGTTTGAAATATATATTTCAGGAATCTTTTTAGTTTTTTTCTTTGGTTATTTCATTTGGTGAACCCTTTTTATTTGATCATATTTGGGTATTTTTAGGTTAAATGTTACATGCATCAGCTATTTTCTGGGCTGGAACATTGCCACAACCGTCATGTGCTGCATCGTGATATAAAGGGGTCAAACCTTCTTATTGACAATGATGGAGTTCTTAAGATTGCTGATTTTGGATTAGCTTCCTTCTTTGATCCTAATCACAGGCATCCTATGACCAGTAGAGTGGTGACTTTATGGTATCGTCCTCCGGAACTTCTTCTTGGGGCCACTGAATATGGTGTAGGAGTGGACCTCTGGAGTGCTGGCTGCATTCTTGCAGAATTGTTGGCTGGAAAGCCTATTATGCCTGGTCGAACAGAGGTAATCTCTGATTTGATACATTATAAAACTTCTCTAAGTGCAGCTTTTGAGAGCATAACATGTGTTCAGTTTACTAGTCTATGATACAAGATTTTGCTGTCCACGGCTTCTCAATTATTTGCACTTGATTGAGATTTGCGCTTCAGATTTTGCTGGTAATATGATATCATTCATGCTTCGTAGGTGGAACAGCTCCATAAGATATTTAAGTTATGCGGTTCTCCTTCTGATGAATATTGGAAAAAATCAAAGTTGCCGCATGCTACTATTTTTAAACCCCAACAATCATACAAGCGGTGCATAGCAGAGACCTTTAAAGATTTTCCACCATCATCCCTGCCACTTATTGAGACCCTTCTTGCAATTGATCCAGCTGAGCGACTGACTGCCACTGCAGCATTGCATAGTGAAGTAAGATAATAGTTGAACCAAGTAAATCAACATTATGAAAGACTGCCACTGCTGCACTACAATTGCTTGACTGGTCTCTCTGCATCATGTTTACTTCTTAAATAGAATGGCTGATTCACCCAAACCCATATCTCAATGCAATAATTGTGAATAACAATTTCATAATATAGTAGTGGGGGCTTTCTTAGATAAGTTGGACAGCTTATCCTCCTTTGATTGCTGTGCATGCCTTCAGTATGTGCATCTTTCTGTTAATTATTTATTTATAATCCCTATCATTAGTTTGTCTATGATATCCTGGTTGTTACTTTACTTTGGACCACCCAATTGGCTCATCTTTCCTGTGCCATTAAGCTTGTCTCAACTTTTTTATTTCTACAGAGTATCTCTGCTTCTTTAAGCACCACTATTTAAGTTTTGAACTGCCATGGCTTTGGTTGTTAAGCAATAAGCAATAAATCCTGAAAAAATATGTAAAACTTTCTTTTTGCAAATGGCTATAAACTAGCTTATGATGTACTTATTGATGGATGAACTACTGAACTTCACTACAACCCGTTTTATTCCTTTTTCTTTGTCCTGTTATGCAATGAATAGAACAACTGTCTTTCCTTTTTTGATTCTATGCTGCATTAGTAGTGCAGTAGCTTGTTTATTGGGATAGCTATATATGGCATTTATATGTAGTTTTTAGTATGAGATATGATGAATTGTGCTTGCAATCCTTAGTGTTTAAAGAATTGTATATAAGGATCCTAGTTTGATGTTATTTGCTTTTCTTTTTCAGTTCTTTACAACAAAACCTTATGCTTGTGAACCCTCTAGTCTTCCAAAGTATCCTCCCAGCAAGGAGATGGATGCAAAGCTACGAGATGAAGAAGCTAGAAGGTGGTTTAAATTAATTTTTGACATTTCAACGTTCATCCCGACAAATATCATCTCTGATCAACTATAGAAAAGAATTTTAAAATTCTTTTAATGAAACTTCCAACTACCTAATGAAACCCTTGTTTAAATAAAAGCTTGCATATTGTTCATGTTTTGATATTATTTCCTTGGTTCTGGTTTTGGTTTTTTTATGCCTTTATAATTATCCATTTTTAAATTTTTATTCTGCCATTTTGCACTTGCTCATTTCACTTCTCTTTCTTCTTCTTGTTACTTTATTTAAATTAATTGAGGAAGTTTCAAGGCATGGATTTAACTTGAACATGTTTATTTAGTTATCCTTCTCCATCTTTACCCCCCCCCCCCCCTCTCTCTCTCCCCTTATGATGTTGGACCAAGCAGAATATCTTTCGTTTCAGAAGACAAAATGACAATGCAGATATTTCAATATTAAATTTCATATGTCATGACTGTAGATTGAGAGCTGCTGGTAAAGCTAATGCTGATGGTGTCAAGAAATCTCGTCCACGTGATCGAGGTGGGAGGGGAATTCCAGTCCCAGAGGCCAATGCTGAACTGCAAGCAAATATTGATGTATGTCAGATAAAGGACCTCATTCACTGCTGCTAGTGTTTTTATTGCTTGTGATATGAATAATGTGATGAACAAATAGTGTCATCAATTAGCAATAATGAAGTAAATTTCAACTTGATATACATAGTAATATCCGTTTCCTTTTATTTTATTTTTTACTTGGTTGCATGCATTCTATGTGGATATTTGGCTGAATGATATTTGAAATTTTCTTGATAAAGGTCTTGGTGGAAATATCTTATCCCAAATATCATAGAAACTAGAAACATCTATTTTCGTGGATCCTTTTGTTCCCATCCCTTTTCTCTTTATACTTTTTGCCTTATCATTAATTTTCACTCTTTGGCTTGTAGCCATGAAAATTTACAGGCATGAGCAGCAGTTTAGGCTTCATTAAAATGAAAGGATCTGTCTTTTCCTTTATTACTTATTTGAGTGAGTAGCTTAATATATTTTCTTCGACTGGTTCTTCAGAGGTTTGTGTGCATTAAGAATAATATATCTTTATATATTAGAACTAGACAAAAATGTAGTAATTGTTGGATAAACTAGATACATATAGCATTGAAGGATACGTCACAAGTGAAGTCATATTCTGGTGTTCTTTATATATGGGAAATTGAGTTGCATTGTTTGAAGGAGTAGAGTTACTGTTGGTGCAAAAACCAGTTGTATGCTTCACTCTTGGAATTTTTTGCTGCTGTTCCAGAAAATTGTTACTATTGCAGCTTGCCTTTATATCTCGGTGACAGTGTTAATGTTTAACTCTTCTTGCAGAGACGGAGACTGATAACACATGCTAATGCTAAGAGCAAGAGCGAGAAGTTTCCTCCGCCCCACCAAGACGGAGCTCTAGGCTATCCCTTGGGTTCTTCGCATCACATGGATCCAGTTTTCGATCCTCCTGATGTTCCGTTTAGTTCCACAAACTTCTCACTACCTAAAGCAAGTATGCAAACCTGGTCCGGCCCGTTGGTAGAATCTGCTGGTGGTGGTGCACCAAGGAGAAAGAAGAAACATGGTAGGTGATGGGCCATATACACTCAAAAGTCATCAAAGGAGGACTTAAAAACATGAGAATGTGTCAGGAATCAAAGAAAGATTCTCGTAGTGTTACACCAATCATTTTTTAGGAGTATTCATGAAGCCGAAAAGTCCTGCTGACTTGATGTCTCACATCTAGTTGGTAAAGCCACTGGCATCGGAGGTAAACCATATAGTATTTCCTGCTCCCATTTCTTTCCTCAATGATCAAGAGCTTTATTCTCTATCTTGTATATCTTATTATTAATTTTTTTCCCCTTCTTAAGTTTAAAAGTTTAAGTAGGTTAGATGAACATCTAATAAATAGGTTTTGGAAACAATGTTCACTCTCTATATTTCTCCCTAATTTTGTCACTTATTCAAGCACTTTTCTTTTCTCTCTCTCTCTCTTTTTTTTTTCGTTTTTTTTTAATTTCACCTCTACTTTCGAGAGGCCTCTGTACTGTGAAGAACTTACACATAATTTTCAAGTTATTTTTGTTTCTAAATATTAATGCTCCCCATTTACTTCACTGTGCCTTGGTATCAGAAATACGCCAAGTTTATATAGATCATCACTTTAAAGCATCTTTAGGATTGTCATTTGATAGGGAATAAATATTTGAATAGTGATATGGGACCTGATTGCATCAGTGAGATATTCCTATCTGCTTCATAAAATATTCTTGTGTGAGCACAACTTTATCTTATCTTTATATACACTTAAAATAAAATTTACATATACACTTACAATAAAATTGACGAGTCTCACAAAGGAGAGAATATATCCTGCATAATACTAGTGGAATCCACTTTTATGGTGTGTGCAAAGATGGTATGGTAAACTTAGTGCTCATACAAGAGTATCTCTTGGTTGATTTGGGAGCGAAACATCATAAAAGTAATGCAGTTGGGTCGCTATATAGCTATGTAAATATTACAGAATAAAAAAGTAAAATAGGAATTATGCTAATTCCTTGAGAATAATGCTTGGCGCACAACTATTAGGTGCACATCACCTTACATCACAATGTGGTGATAGAATCGAAGTTCAAGCATGTGAAAAATGATGTGGGGACTAGTTATAATTAAATGAGGAATACTTCATTGATGCGTAGGAGTATCATCTTGGATCTTTTAATGCTTATGTGATAAAAGAAAATGTAAGGAAATGGAACTTGGGTTCTCGTTGGATTGCAAACGAAGTTTATATTGAACTTTTTTGGTGTTTAACAGGCGTCCCCGTTATAGTCTCATGGATTAGTTTTTGTTTCGGGTGTTAGATTAAATGTGTTCGATAGAAATAAAGATTAAATATGTGGAACATGAGGAGTTATTTCCTTATGGCCTCAAATGTCATAGACATTGTTTGAAAGAAAGGAAACTGTTAAGACAACTAGAAACTTTGTGAGAATTGAAGGGTAAATAACAAAGATTATCCTTGTGATTTGCTTAATTGACACTCTATTCCATTTTCATCAAAATTTGATACTTCACTCAATTCCTTACCCAAAGAAAAAAGAACAAATTAATAATAAAAAAGCCAGCAAAAGAATAGATTTTATAAATATAATTCAACTCGGCATATTTTTTGGATTAAACTTATTCTTAAAATTTGAATTCTAAATTTCATATCCTCAAATCTACACATAAATAAAAATAAAATAAAATTTTTTGAGTTGTTGTATAAGAATGATATGTATGCTTCACGATTGAAAAGTACTGAAAAATATATGGATAAGTTAGTTCATCTTCTTTTGAAGGTCGTACAGAACAAATTGATATCTAATTATTTATAAAATCGTCCAAATTGATCTCTAATAAAAATATCAATAGATAAATAAATTCACTCAAATACTAAAAAATAATTAATTTGTCTTAGTTTTTAATTATGAGGATCACAAATGTTTTTTTCTTTTTTTAGGGACTAAATTATGTGTTATTTTTATCTGGGTTCAACTTAGCAATTTACTCATTTTCTTAATATTTCTTCATTATTCTTATGCAGCAACTCAAATAAATGAACAATTTTATTTTATTTTAAGTTGGGTATAGATATGATAATATGGAATTTAAGATTTAAGAATTAATTTAATCTGAGAGACATGTCGAGTTAAAGTTATATTTATAAAATTTATTCTCTTATTAGTTTTTATGTCCTATTTTATTTATTTATTCTCTATTTTTTTTAAAAAAAATGGAGTGAAGTGTCATTTGAGCAAACCTTAAAGTTAGTCTTTATTATTTATCCTAAATTGAATTACATGTCATAATTGTTGACTTTTAGATGAATTAATAGATCTTATTTAACAATTATTATGATATTTTTCATATTTTATATATATTTTTCTGAATGTATAGTATTATTCGTAAGTAAAATCTATAATGGTCTCTGAGCTCGATGATGTATAATCGGTTGAAACTAGACGTTGGCACAAAACGATTTTCGCGAAATTGTACCAGGTCAAGAGAACTAATCATGCCAGAGAGTAAAAATGGAAGGTAAGGAGGAAAAACACAACAACCCACAAAATGCAATGCGACCATTTAATTTTGGGTAAAATGAATTTTATCCTTTGGTCATGTATAGTTGTATTCTGATTTTTTAAAGTGTATATTATGACACTCCTAAATTTTTTAAACAATGCAAAACACCCTCTTCTAGTAAGTTAATATCCAGTTTCACCAATAAGTAGTTATGTGTATGTCACATGCATAATTAAATAGATAAAAATGCCCTTCCTTTTAATAAATTACCCAATTCTAAACCCTCCTTCATTCATAAATGGACAAAAATATTCTTAAGATGTTCTATTGTAATAAAATGGTATTTTTATCTGATTTTAGGTTGAAAAGGGTTTAGAATTGAAAAATTTGATTAAAATAAAGTGTATTTTTATCCATTTAATTATACATATGATATTCACATGACTACTTAATTATTGAAATAGATTTTAACTTAAGAGAAGGGAGTGTTTTGCACTATTTACAAAATTTAGAGCATTACAATATACGTTTTGAAAAGTAAGGATATAAACAGTAGATAAGCTAAATTTCAGGGTAAAATACATTTCACCTTTTTGTTTTTATTGTTTTGCAAGATGTTTCGTGAAAACTGTTACCACGCCATTTAGGATTTTTGTATGAAAACATTACATGTGGTTTGCATGATTAAACTGCAAAAAGTTAAAAGTAATGATCAATATTAAACTACAGAATTAGCTGACTACAATGGAAAATGTGAAGACTCATTTTTGAGAGGTCACTTTACGGTGATCCTATGCATGTGGCTCTGACTTTTGTGGGTTTGAAAAAGATAAATATATGCAGATTTATTCTCATTACAAGCGAGAGGCCCCTTTAGGAGCACTAATTATTATTCTTGACTTGAAATTTCTTGAGAAAAAAAGAAAGAATATACAGTTATGGATAATCATAATCTTACCTGAGCAATTTTACTTCATATTTTGAGTCCCTTCCTTTTTAACCCCCTCTCTCTCCTCTCCCTTATTTTCTGAAATAGATTCCTTTTGGTGGGGTTTTCATTTCATATGGTCAAATCACTGTCCTCAATTTTGTTTCTTGGTTTTGGAGGAGGCAAAGGGGGCAACGTGCCTAGGCCCGAGTGTAGCTACCATTCTACATGCATGCATCAACTTTGATGGGAACATCAGTTTTCACTTTCTTCATATGGTACACTGCCAAATTTTGGTGCTACTTTTGTTTCACCATATAAAGTGCAACAACATGGCATGGCCTCCCCTTAGGAAGGGTAGATTGAAGAAAAGCAGTTGCTGAGTTTGACAATTAGATTCCAAAGCTCTTTTTCTTAAAGAAAAATAATAATAATAATAAAGAATTAGGTATATGCATGACACATGGCAGCCATGGGGGACTGAATTGAAGTGCCAGTTTCAGTCTTATCAACCGTTCAATTTCTGGGTGTGTCTATCTTTATATATTGCTACCACCACTCTCATATGTTGACCTAACCTTTGCTCTAGGACCTTAGGAACTTGGTTCACTATGTTAAGAGTGCAATACTCTATCTTAGGCTTGCTCTTCTAGCAGTTTGGAAAAATAAGAAAAAGACAGTGAAGTTTAAAGCTAAGGATGAGGCCCCAAGGAGCAGCACCTCCTGGAGGGCCTGAGCCTCCGGGCAATCCAGGGCCATGGCCCGGACCGCCTTCCCCACTTGCCAACTTTTTCAATGGGCTCTGCAGTGGCATATCCTCTTGGTTGGTAACAGCTTTCTTTTTGCTTCTAATTATAATTAGCCAACAATATATAAATGATAATTACCATTACAAGACCACATTTTTTTGAAAAAAAAATTTCCCTTCTTTTGTATAATGCCAATATCATCATTTGAGAAAATAAGTACACCACTGTGAAAGTGACAAATAATTTAACATTTATAAGATCTTCACCCTTTTTATTGAAAAAAAAAAATTTGAACATGAGTAAATGCTGCAGAAATTTCACAATGTTTCAAATTCTCTTTTGTCTTGACAGTTTCTACATAGTCTGTTGCTGCTGGTTGCTACAAGACTGTTTTGGTGAGTCGACTGAACCCCCACCCCCACAGGCGGCTCCACCACAAGCACCGCCTCCACCTCCGCCACCACCACCACCACCACCACCAACGCCCCCGCCAGTTGGTCCGCCACCCGTGCCTGGCCCATCTGAACCTCCTAATCCACCACTACCAGTATCTCTTCCACCTGCTCCTCCAGGCCCTTATTGGCCTCCACCTTCTCCAGGCCCGTATTGGCCTCCTGCACCTCCGGGGCCTCCTGGTGGCCCACCTGAACCTACACCTCCTGGCCCATCCACGGGTCCTCCTGGGCCTCCCTACGGCCCACCTTAAAAAGGAAGCTATCTTCCTGGCAGTCTCTACAATTTCAACCGCTAATGACCAACCCAATTGATGACAAATAATTCATAAAAGGCAAATGGTTTGTGAGCAGATTCATGCATGAGTGACCGACGGGAACAAATGCATAAAACCAGCAGAGTTTATGAATGTCTGTTGGAGATCACTGTAATGCAATGCCGGATTTTTTTTTTTCCCTCTCTCTTAACATTGGACCTAAGAGTTTAAAATAGTTTAACCATATTATGGTGGTACCAATGCTATGAGAAAACACACTAGTGTATTGATTGTTTTATGTTTATGGTCAGACAACTGGTATTTCAAAATAAATTATGATATGCACTTATGATCGTACATAAATTGTGCCTGTCCAATTTCTTGAGTTGAGGCCATTTATTTAAAGACTTGTTCTACTCATTAGAAAATTGAAACGTATTAGCGAGACGAGAGCACACACATCACATATTGGTTTTAAGGATTCTTGGATCAGAAATACTTTGGTGCTCTCGGACAAGAATGATCGCCCTGGTTAGAAACTTAACATCTAATATCCCAATATTTCAGCTACGACAACTCTAGCTGTTTGCACAATGGTTTAATTTAAAATATAAAATTGGAATATATTAGACACAGTGGGTAGTTTTTCTTTTTTTATGCTTTACACTTATCTTCGACACGGTATGAAATGGAGTCGTAAACGATTTTCACAAAATTTGATCAACAATCTAACCTGTGAAATGAAGGAAATTTAGCCTTAGGCATGAGAAATAGAGCTTAGAGGGCGATGGGTGGAAGAAAGTAGAAGGGTTAATAAAGAGGTGTGTTATTTATACCCATAGAAAATGGAACACCATACTGACTTACACTTTATTTATCACCGAATGAGATGTAAATCTCATTTAAAAATGGCCGTTTAAGTTTAAGGGAAGACAATCATATAGAATTCCTTATAAAATATGGGTTTCTCAATGTTTGGATGGATCAAATAGTGTTGGGTGTATGGGGGAGGAGGATTGGTTTGGATTGAGTCTAATAAATTTGATTGTTGAATCAAACATTAATTGGTTCTAATTGGATTGTATTTGATTAATCTGATAATTTGAATTAATTTAATTAGTTTGGTTTAGATTTGTCGATTCATCGAGCCAAATTGATCCACAGACCCTCTAAATAAAATAGTGTTTTCGGATTAAAAAAACTACTAATAAAATAGTAAGTTGCGAGGAGAAAAAGCCTATCCATTATTATTGCAGATATTTTATCGTCAGGAAATATAAAATAATAAATTTTGAAAAAATCACACTGTATGGACAAGTACAGGTCATAGTCGCGTTTGAGGAATGGGCATCTCCTGGGGTTTTCGCACGAATCATTGGATTCGGTCCATTAATCGGGTTGTCGTCTGCTGTGAATACATATCCACATGCACCATGATTCGGGAGTACTTTTGAATTTCCATTTTCATGGATGATCAATAAATATTTCTACAGACATTGATCGGGTCTAATTGAGTCGAAAGGTTAAAGAAATATTTCCCTCAACCTGAATTTGTGTATTAAAATGTCTACAATGGGTTGAATATATTTTATAAAAGAGAAATATTATTGGAAAAACAATGGTGTAACTGGTAAACAAAAAAACTAAAAAGGGATTAAACCACTCTAATTTTATATCTTTGTAAATAGGCACATAAACTTTATAATTACTGCATTCTACATAATTTTATGTTAATTTTATATTGGTATAATTTATTTTAAAATATGTCTAGTAAAATATCTTTTGAATTTTGTTTCTTTCTTTTAAAATTTTATAATTTTATTACGTATAGTATTAAAATCTTTATTATATATATTGTTTAAAAGTTGAGTTCATCCAATCACTAATTAAGGTCATTATTAAATTAGTTCAGGCTCAAAGAAATGACCTAATTGAAAAATCAAGTCAGAGTTAAGATTTGTCCAACTTATCCTAATATCATTTGTACACTCCTAATTCATACAAATTTCAACTTATTGTTGTCTCAACTAAATGTGGAGAGGGAAGGTATATTATCTGGATTCTAATGAATCGACTTAACCTATATCTATACTATGGTATTTATAGAGATTGGGAGAGGTGTCTGCCACAAATACAAGACACCTGTCAAGCCATAGATCGGGGTGAGAGATTATACTGGTTGTCAAATTGAGAGGGGGATTTTGCGGAGACAACTCCATTGAGAAGCCACAAAAGCCTCAAACACAAATCCACAGTCCCTTTTCCAAGATTGCCTATAAGTCTATAATTCAACATATTGCTTGGTTTGGAATATAACGTACTAAGCTATTTCACTTTTCTTCACTCATGCAAATTATGTTGACAACCGTACACCTACCGTTGGTGTTGGTTAAAGAGAAACTACGTATGCTACTATAATACGGTGAAGAAAAGAAAGACATTTCTCTTTAGAAATGTTTTTTTTTTATAAGTGATATTACGTGTACAATAAGATTGTATAACAAATATGCATCACATATTTTATTACTATTAGATGTGATGAGTAAGTGAAATGAGAGGACCACTCATCACATCTAATGATAAAAAGATATGTCACGTACATTTGTTATATAATTTTATTATATACATATCATTATTCTTTTTTATCATTTAGCACTTCTGATTTCTCGTGGATATCCGGAGTACTTCACTTAATTTCTTTTGCAGTATTGGGCTTTGGCGGTATTTATCCCAATCCACTACTCTTGAATTCTAGGTGGATCTTGTTTACCGTAAAAAGCTTTTATCTTTTCACCATTGAATTTGGATTGGTGTCAATAGACACCTTACTTTTAGTGGTCAAGACATGCGGTAATTGTTGCAGATGGGGTGGATTATGGGAATACATGACCACAAGATTTCTCCCACTGCAACAATAGTGCGTATTGACAAAATTGAATTAAACAAATTAAGAGGATTGAGCTGATGCTATAATCAGTCCTTGTTGTTTCAATATCGACATTGCTCTCATTGAGAATGAACCACTAAAGTCGATTGTAGATAAACCTTCTGCAGCTAGTAGGGCATATTGTTATACATTGATGGATTCATTCTGATCATGTTTGTTGATGACCATGAGAAGTGCATACAAAAACCATGAGAATATCATCCTTAATATTGATGACAAAAATAAACTTCTTGAATTTTTTGGTGATAAATTAAGGTTTGATTTGGTATTGTTGTGACTTCAAAAGCTGTTTAAGCTTGCAAAAAGCTGTTTTTAAAAAATCAGAATAGTACCATCGAATAATTCAAAAGTTGCTTCCAATAAGCAAGAGTTATGAAAATAGTATTTGGTAAACATATTATAAAATTGTTCTCAAAATATAAAATGATTATAATGAACAAAAATATAATTTTTAGAATAAATAACTCATGTAGTCCCTTAAGAAAATTTTGCAAGATTATTTGGTCCAGTAAGATTTTAATAATATGACACTAATATGATACATTAGTCCCTTTGCATGTATTTAATTTTAATAATATTTTGCAAGATTTTAATAATGACACATTAGTCCCTTTGCATGTATCTGATTTTTTAAACACTAATAGAATTACACATTGACCTGCTAACATGATATTAAGTGATGTATATGTCATTTGAAGTGGAATAGAGTTTAAAACGACTCATTTTAGTATTTGAAATTTATAAAATCAGTTATTTAAATATCTATTTTAAACCATAAAGTGATTTATTTTTTACAATTTTAAATACCAAAATAAATGTAATATGTTCCAAAATAGTTTCATTTACCTTGCCTCTAATATTTTAATGGCACATAATCATTGTATTGTGCCATATATGCAAGTCCATTAATGAAAAGCTAGTAGAAGAACTAATGTGTCTATCATTTTCAATCTTGAGGGACCATGAAATTAATTTCTTTTCTTGAAAGGCGAAATAATCCGATGCAAAAATCTTAAGGGACCAAATAGAGTATTCACTCAAATTTTTATTTCCAATGCCATTTAACTTGAGCATTTTATATGATTAAAAAATTAATATTCCACACTGCCCCAACTTTTTTCCAAATAACCCCCTCCACTAACAACATCACCCCCACCAATCCACACACACATAAAAACAAAAGAAAAAATGATAGTACTTGCAGGGTGTATATCAAAAAGAATATCAAACACGTGTCAAAAAGCTATATGTATGTGTATCGCGTACCCAATTAACAATTGCATTTATGATATGATGAATGAAGAAAAATAAAAGAAAAGGACAAAAAGGAGAGTCAAGCATGGTTTGGCATTCTAGAAGCTACAATGAAATAACTCTTTTTTGGTGTTTTCTTGAGAGATGGCTAGTGGGTCAACAAGAGAAATATATAGGAGAAATTGATGATGAAAAGTAAGTGCAAATAAAAAGAAATGGAGAGGGAATTTTGTGGAAAGAATAAAAAATTAAAAGCCTTAATTAATGGAATAATAAAGTTTGATTTTATTAAAATTCAAATATTATATTAGTCTTTTGAATTTTTGAATTTCAAAAAGTAGAAGCCAGCTCCGACAAACTTTTCATGAGGTACTCTTAAAAGCATCCTCAACTTTCAAAAAACAGAAGCAAAAGCACTATAGCTTTTGGTTTATCAAACAAAAAAAAATGGCTTATACTTTTCATAAATCAAAGTACACAACCAAATAACATTACCAAACATATCCTAAATATGGTTAACAATAAACTCTTTGCCTTGGTGTATTAAATATTGTTAAGGTTCCTTTTATGTTATTGGTGGTTAAATAGTGATCCTACTATTCTTGTTACAATCTTGTCGAGCAAGTTTTGAATAGGGAGAAAATTTGATTAAAGGAGATATATGAATATAAAAGGCAGACTTTTTGTCAAATGATACAACTAGAAAGAAGACATAAATGATAAAGAGACATTCTTTACTTTTGTATTGTGATGACCAATTAATTACATCTATTTGTTGTGTATGGGCTTAAGGAGGCTTGTTGCCTCATTGAGACTACGATACAAATCCTAGCTATTAGTGAGATAAGAGTAGTAATCTCTCCTAAAAGTCTACTAATAATTTGAATTTCTCTCATCTTACCCCTTACCATGTGATTTTTTTACCATGAATTTCTCATCTTCATATGTTCTAGGAGCTCAAAACATCCAAGATTTCATTTGTAATAATAATAATTATTAGATAAATTATACTCACATCTTTTGAGATTTATGAAAATTCAACTCATTTTTCCTTTAGTTATTTACTCTACATTAACCTCATTTATTTTACCAATTTTTAGGATGAATTATAAAAAATGCCCCACCTCTTTTATTCAAACATTTCTTGCTATTTCTCTATTTCCTCCCCTCTATAACCTTCACCTCCACAACGCCACCACCTCCCTTCATCAGCTCCACCATGTCTAAAACGATTCGAATGGTGCCCAAAACATGCGGAGTGGCATTAAGAATGTTCCCCAATAGGATTGGCATTAACAAGCTATGTGAGGAGCAAAACCAAAACAAAACAAAAGTCATGATTCCCTAGTTGAGTCTTTCTTACATATTCTTACATGAAATAATGGAGTTCGTTACTTTTTTATTGTTATTATTTAGGAATCAATTTGATATCAAGTATCTTTAGAGGAATATTGTGGAAAAATTTCTTTAATCTTTGGAGTACTAAGCGGCACCGCCTTGTTAGTTCAGAAGGTCAAGGGTGAGAAGGAAATGGAGAGATGGGGGAGGGAGATTTGAATAGAAGGAGTTAGGATCTTTTTGGTAACTTATCCTAAAATTTGATAAAATATGATATGTTAGCATAAGTTGGACAATTGGAGGGGAGGTAGGTTAAATTTTAACAAACTTTAAGAGAGATGTGTGAAATTTGCTGTAATTATTATACATGTCACATTTTTATACATATCACATTTAAAGTTAAATTGATCACACAAAAATAATTTTTATAATTATTTATCTCATTGAACCCACGAAATTCCTGCTTCATTTCCTAGTTTCTATTTTTACCACTCCCTTTTTTTGTAATTATTTATCTCATTAGACCCATGAAACTCCTGCTTCATTTCCTAGTTTCCATTTTCACCAGCTATCTTTCTTCCATGTATTCAATGAATCAATTAAACACAAAAGAGAGAAAATAAAAAGTAAAATCAAAGATGAAACACGTTTACTACTTCTATGATGATGACCAACAATAACTTCATCCACGAGAAAATTGAAGTGCCTTTCGAGGAATATTTTTGTTTTTCCTAATTCATTTAGGATTTATGTAACCAATGTACTTAGATACGGGTTATAAATTAGAAATAGAAAGTATTATATTGGGAACATGTATTTTCATATTTTCTAGGTGTGAGATTCACAAAAAATTTTAAATTTTGCTCTTTCTAGTATTCTTAATTAGTGCCCTAAGGGCACAAGTTAACAAAATATGTTCATTTATTATCACATTTACTTTTAGACTAATTTAAAATTTTAAGAGTGAACTCGCTATTTGATCCTTTAAGATTTTTGTGTTGATCTATTTTGTTTCCCAAGAAAAGAAATTAATTTTGTGGTCCCTTAAGATTGAAAATGATATACACATTAGTCCGCTATTAGTTCTCCATTAGTGAACTTACACATATGACACAATACAATAATGATGTGCGATTAAAATGTTAGATGCAAGCAAAATAATGTTGTTTTGAAAATATTACACTCATTTTGGTGTCTAAAATTGCATAAAATAAATTATTTTAGAACTTGTAATAGAGATTTAAATGACTTATTTTATGAATTTCAATCACCAAAATGAGTTATTTTAAACTCTATTATACTTCAAATGATATTTGCATCTCTTAATGTCTTGTTAATAAGTGAATGTGCAATTTCATTAGTATTTGATGAATTATATACACATAGAGCGATTAATGTATCATATTATTAAAATCTTAAGGTACCACAAAATTAGTTTCGATTTTTAAGAGAGTACATGAGCTATTTACTCAACCCTTTATGTTTTTCACAAAAATGATGCATGTGAGTAGTAAATTAAAACAAGAAAATCTCTGCAATATTATTTACAAATTTATTTTTTTCGCTGAAATTTACTAAAATTATATTGATCTCCCTTTGTAAATATTAATTCTTTAATTTAAAAGATGAAAAAGTGCACATGACAAATAAATGATTATTAATGATAAAATTACAATATTTTGACATGTATATTAACTAAAATGTTTTTTGTTAATCATAAATTATAACTATAAGTTTTATTTTAATGTGATAATTTTTTTTGGTCTCATCTTTTTTGTACCTGAATGAACGAAGCAACATCTACAGCCCTACAGGAAAATAGAGGTGTCAAAGCTGTCTCTGTTTAGCCGCCATGCCTCGCCAAAACAGGCATGTAGGCCTGTCAAAATAAAATAAATTTGGAATACTTAACCTGTTTAGGGCCATGGCGGGTTAATACAAATAAAATAAAAAAAATTTTAAAAAAATATTTTTTAATGTTTTGATGAAATTTTTTTAAAAAATTTTTAAATAATATTTATTATTTATATATATCCAATTTTTCAAGATCCATAATAACTATATATTAACTTGGATTAAAAATTATTATTGTTAATAATATTATTTATGAGTTATGAGACTATTTTATTTTTAAGTTTTAACTTTAAGTGAATAGTATTAATTGTATAATGTTAATCTATTAGTGACTGTACATATTTCTTTTTTTTTTTGTCTTTTTTGGGTCACATGTTTCTCATTTTTTTATCTATAAATTATAAATTTTTTCTTTAAAAAAAAGAGTTGGCCTGCGGGCCAAACCCACCCCTAACCCGTCAAAACCCGCGGGTTAGGCGGGTTGAAATTTTTAGGGAGGCTCAAAATTTTAACCCAGCCCGCCAAAAATGACGGGTTTGGCGGATCAACCCGGCGGATTCAACCCGTTTTGATATCTCTACAAGAAAAGTCACTGCACTTTTATTAAACCTCAGGAGAGGCTAGTGATAGGTTTGCAAAATAGATGGGTGCTGTAATTAGAGGAGGTTAACATAATTTTCTCTAATAACAATTATTATACATATTACATTATAGGGTTAAATTGATCACATGAAAATTAAATTTTAATAATTATTCATTTCATTAAACCCCTAAAATTCCTTCATTTCCTAGTTTCCATTTTCACCAACGCCCTTTCTTCCATGTACTCCATGACTCAATTAAACACCAAAAAAAAAAAGAAAGTAAAAGATGAAACACGTTTATCACTTTAATGATGATGATCAACAATAACTAAATCCACGAGAAAATTAAAGTGCCTTTCGAGGTTTTTTTTTTGGGTCCAAATTCATTTATTGGTTAATTATCATATTAACTTTTAGACCGTTTTAGTTTCTTTTAACCCTTTATATGTTTCACAAAAACGATGCATGTAATATTGAATAGTAAATTAAAACAAGAAAAATCTCTTATTTCGATGATATTTACGAATTTATTTTTAATCCACCAGCCTAACACCCCCAGTTTCAATCAATTTTGGCTGCCCACTAAATTACAAGAAGCTGTTCAATTTTTCCGGCTCTAATTCTTTCTCATCATCATAAAATTTAGAAGAAAATAAATTCAACAAAACAAAGTATGCCGCACATCCAGACTTTGTCAAATACCTATTGGAAGCAACTCGTTCTAATCCTCAATTTAAGCTTCTAAGAAAACAACAAATTATCAGATAAGTGAATTTATGCCAACACTCTACATTTGATCCAATAACACATTAACACCAATCCCCATAACCTGATACTCACTCCTAACAATTATATCTCCTTAGGATTTTATCCTCACTGTTTTCCCTAGAAAAATATTTATTATATGGTAAAATTATACAACAAATTCACACTATAATTACACAATAAATTCACACTATTTTTTATAAAAAAATAACAACAAATTCACACTACACCCTGTAAACCTTCCATAACTTTAATTATCCGATATATGAAAATGACACTTTGGATGTCGAGTATGGGAAGGCAAGGAAGGTCCACATAAAAGGTTTATATTTTATGTGCGGGTGTGCCTGATGACCATATATGGTGCGACAACAAAAACAATAATCCTTACGATATAAAATTTGGCTGTACCCTTTAGAAGAGAAAAACCTTTTTTCTTTTTTTTTATTTAATTTTCCTTATCCAGAAAGTGCATGGTATGATCTGAGTCATATGAGTAAGGGGGAATCCAGAACCATAACTGTAGAAAGGCTAAACAGGCCCTGCAACACGGACCAATGAATTGAATCTGAGGGCACCACAATTCACAAGTTCACATCCACAAATAGCACAGCGGGAAAAGTGAGTCATCACACACGCAGCATTAACCAATGCCTCTGGTCCGCGTGTCATGTCCATCCACAACCTATCATTCGATCCGTGAACCTAAACCCTTGTGTCCCTTCCCTTTGACGCGCCACCTTGCCCCACACCTCTACCTTACTTTGCTTTTCCAAATACCCTAATGCCACTTGCAACATTTTTTGTGCCCATCTACAGAATTAAAGGCATAAATAGATCACTGGCTTTGAAAAATAAAATTATAAAAAATAATAAAGTGCATGAAGCCAATTTGGATAATGCGTGTAATGTATGAATCATGGGACTGGATTGGAATCTATCCTCGTAAATGGAATGATGGAACGTCATCTTGCCCACTGTTTTAGTTCAAGATTACAATAAAGACGTCACAATCAAATAGCGTTATGAAAAAAAAGGGTAAATATATTTTAATAATATAATATAACGTAACTTTAATTTTGATAGGATATTATTTATCATGGCTATTATTCAAGGGTTTGAGTAATATATTAATAAAGTGTAAAAGTAGGATTTTAATTATCCTTCGATAAATAATATTTTTTTGTATTTGAATTTCACTGAATAACTAAAGGGTGATTAAGTTTTTATTTTTTATACTTTATTAATTTGGTCACTTTAAATTTTTTACATAACTTAAAATATATTTAACTTTTAAGATAATCAAACAAGAATGAAGTAAAATGAGTAAGTGCTTGTACAAGCGAGATAAACAAATATTAATTATTAGACAAATGATTAGATTAAAATATGAAATTATATGATGTTTTAAGTGATTATGTAATATTTGAATAATTTTTAATGTAGACTGTTAATATATAATGGTTAAGAATTATTCCTCTTATCTTTCATATAAAAACATTTGTCTCACTTGATACATCTTCTAATCATAATAATAATTACTTTATAATTAATTTATCATAAAAAAATTCATAGCAATAGTGTATATAAAAAAAAGTTTTTCTAATTTAATAAGTATAAGTATAAGGGCATTTGTTAAGAAAACAAAACTAGTAAATTTTGAACGAAGCTTAAAAAACTTATTTTTCAATGCAACACCTACCGCTTTTGAATATTTAACGATGCTCTAAAGATATTCATTAAAAAATTTAAATTGTTTTTATGCAACATAATTTGCATATTATTATTAACAGTAGATAATCCAGTCATACCCAACTCATCGGCCCCCCGGCCCCCCACCGCCGACCATGCAATTTTTCAGGAATCATTACATTTTGTTCATCTTTACCATAATATTATTGTTATTATATTATTATTATTGATTGATCATCGATAATAATTATAAATACTAGGATGATTGATTGTTTGGTCCTTACTAATTCGTTTTTTTTTATTTGGGTTACAAAAATCAACAATCACACTATTATGCGGTTCAACTTTGGCTTTGCTATCAGAAGGACACGTGGCTCGTTCCTTCGCAAGCCTTTTGTTTCACGTTTACTGGTCTCCCCAAAGAGAGAGAGAGAGAGAGAAAGCGCGTTTGAGGTTTCCACTTCTATATATACCACCGTTGCCCACTTTTCGTTTATCCGTCTTCAAAATCTCTCCTTTCATTCACAAACTCAATTTTCTGCGTTAAATCTCTCGGAAATTTCAATTGGGTATTTCTCTTTTTCGTTGTGAGAACGATTTTTTTCTAGGTGTGATTTTTCTAGGGTTTTGCTATTTTGCTATTGGATATGGAGGTTTCGGTTATTGGAAGCTCTCAAGCTAAATTGGGAAAGTCTGATTTGGCATATAGGGAACTGGGTTTCGTTAATTTGAAGAGTAATTTTAGGGTTTCGAATGATAGGGTTAGTTTTGGGAAGAATATTAGGTGGAAGAAAGCTGGGGTAAGCTTCACTCTGAGAGCTCTTCAGTCCGAACCTGTTCAAGAGGATAAGCGTTCTGGTGGTGCTGGAAAAAGATCCAAATCGGTGAGTTTTTTTTTTTTTCCCTTCTGTTTTGTTTTGTATATGTTGTGTTCTGTGTTTGGTAGGTGAGCAATCATGCGGGAAAGAAAGGGATTTTCGATTTTTTTTTTCAATATATGTGACTGGGGAGGAAAAAGTTTACTTTATTTAATAGTTCTGTGTGGTTTGGTTTTGACTTGGAATTTTTATATGTTAGCTTGGAATTAAATGGAATCCTCAAGCCATTTGAATTTGAATTTGAATGTTGAATTTGTTGAATTTGAATTTAAATGCTGAATTATTCATCTACACAGTCAAGTCGACAACTTCAACCATCCGACTGGATACATAGTAAGTCAGCGTAAACAAGTGATTTTTTTTTTTGGGGGGAGGGACATTAATCCTTGATCTTTTGCCATTGAACTACCACTGCACCTAGCTATTCTCCATAGTTAAAGGAGCAACTGTAAATTTTGTATTCTTAGATTAGCTTTGATTGCATTGATGAATGAAAAGTGGAAAATATGAGAATCAGGCACTAGTGTCTAAAGGAGGTTTAAATACGAGAGGTTTAGCAAGGGTTAAATGTAGATATTGCATATCTCTTTGAAAGTGTGTGTTTGATTGTATATTAATCTGTAGAAGAACTGTATAATGGTTATAGTTCACTCCTTGCTTTCATTTATCTGTTCATCCTAGTCTCATGTCACGTGTTGGATCTAGACAAATGCATAAATTTTTGTTTTATAATGTAAAGATCTGGGTCTTAAAAAGAAACTGACATGCTTAAAATATGCTGCAGGTGGATGGTGTAAGATTATTTGTGGGGCTGCCCCTAGATGCAGTTTCTTATGACTGCAATTCGCTAAACCATGCCAGAGCAATTGCAGTTGGTCTAAAAGCTTTGAAGCTTTTAGGAGTTGAAGGTGTTGAGCTCCCTGTCTGGTGGGGAATTGTTGAGAAAGATGCCATGGGAAAATATGATTGGTCAGGCTATCTTGCTATTGCTGAGATGGTTCAGAAAGTGGGTCTCAAGCTCCATGTGACGCTTTGCTTCCATGGATCTGAAAAACCCAACATCCCCCTGCCCAAATGGGTATCCCAAATTGGTGAATCTCAACCCAATATTTTCTTTACAGATCGGTCAGGCCAGCATTATAAAAAGTGCCTGTCACTGGCAGTTGATAATCTTCCTGTTCTTGATGGAAAGACCCCAGTCCAAGTGTACCAGAGTTTCTGTGAGAGCTTTAAGTCTTCATTCTCTCCCTTCATGGGCTCTACAATCACGGTAAGAATTTTGGATCACAGGACCACTTATGTACTTTAATATCCACTTTCAGATTAATATGTACGGTTGACAAGGGATTAATAACCTTTCAACAATGCAGGGCATATCCATGGGTTTAGGACCAGATGGTGAGCTACGTTATCCATCTCAGCACCGGCTACCGAGTGATGGTAAAACTCAAGGAGTTGGGGAATTCCATTGTTATGACCAAAACATGCTCAACTTTCTCAAGCAGCATGCTGAAGCATCTGGAAATCCTTTATGGGGGCTTGGTGGTCCACATGACGTCCCTTCCTACGACCAGTCACCATTCTCCAATAACTTCTTCAAGGATGGGGGTTCTTGGGAGTCTTCATACGGGGACTTCTTCCTTTCCTGGTATGCTAACCAGCTGATAGCTCATGGAGATGGCCTCCTTTCATTAGCAGCTTCAACTTTTCGTGACACCAGAGTGGCGGTGTATGGAAAAATCCCACTTGTGCACTCTTGGTATGGAACTAGATCCCATCCTTCTGAGCTAGCAGCAGGGTTCTATAACACGGATAAGAGGAATGGTTATGAAGCAGTTGCTCAGATGTTTGCCAGGAACTCATGCAAAATGATACTACCCGGGATGGACCTGTCGGATGCACATCAGTCAAATGGAACTCATTCAAGCCCTGAGTTGCTACTTGCACAAATTATGGCAGCTAGCAAAAAGCATGGCGTGGAAGTTTCGGGTCAAAATTCTTCAGAGTCTGCTGCTCCAGGTGGTTTTGAAAAAATTAAGAAGAATTTATCTGGAGATAATGTGTTGGATCTGTTCACATATCATAGAATGGGAGCATATTTCTTTTCTCCAGAGCATTTCCCTTCATTCACTGAGTTTGTCAGGAGCCTTAATCAACCAGAGTTGCATTCAGATGATGTAGCTTCTGAGGGGGAAGGAGGAGCTGAATCTTTGGTTAAGAGCCAAGAATCAGACGTGAGCATGCAAGCAGCCTAACTATTGTAAATTTGTAATAGTGATAATCATGTATATAACAATTTATTATTCCCTTGCATGAGATTGAGGACAGGTTTTTTTTGTTTTGTTTTTTTAGAACAAGATATGAGGTTGCCTATTACTGATACAACCTCAACTGCAGTTCCAAGAGAGTTATTCCTTATAGCCAAGATGGCAAATGACATTTTTGTCATTTGTGCCCATGTGATGTACCTTGATATTCAAATATTGTTTAGCTTTAAAACATTATATATATACATAGTAGCAGCTAATACCTTATCTTCTGACTTCTATCCACGGTGCTCTCTCTCTCTCTCTCTCTCAACATTTTTCCACTTAAATATCGGACTTGGCGATTAGTCAATTACATCTGCACCAACAAGGAGTCAGTGCTTGCTGCACACCCAACCCTTAACAATAATTATCCTTGTGCTTTGTGCTTAGTTTGTCGGCAGTTTTAAGGCTTAGCTTTTTTGAGAACAACATGGTTGCATTGCATACTGGCACGCTAACCATGCACGTAACCTCGCTCACCTTGGGTTGTGGTGTTTCAACTGAACTCTTCAAGGGTTTTTTTATTTTTATTTTTATTTTTTTGGCTGTATGTTGCAGCGGTTTCTTTACCGCATATCATGTTGATTTTAAAAATAATTTTTATTGGTCTTGTTTAGATTAGTTCATTTTTTCCCAAAAAAGAATAATTATATTCAATCTCCTTGGATTAATCCAATTCGATGGTTATGTAACTTCTACCAAAAAATAAAAATAAAACCTGAATTTATATCACCGATTTAGACTTCAAGACTGAGAATCTCCTTCTTCTCTTTTAAATGCCCATTCTAGTCGATAACTTTATATTTATAAATTATTTTAGTCTAAATTTTAAAATGAGTTCAATTAGTTACTGATATTACAAAATGTAAGTCAAGTTTGTCCCTAGACCTACTTATTTAATATTTTATTATTTAAATGATATGTAACGTTATATGACAATGACATACCATATGTCATATGATATACAATGAAATTTAAAATGACTCATTTTCTTGTTTGAAATTACATAAAATGAGTTATTTAAATCTCAGGCAAGTCATAAAATAAGTTATTTTGTGCAATTTTAGATATCAAAATAAGTCATCTAAATCTTCATTTCACATTTGACGGCACATAATATGTGAAGATATCATTATTAAATGAAAGTGGATTAAAGGACTAACTTGACTCAATTTTATAATATTATGGACTAATTTTACTCATTTTAAAAGTTACGGAATAAAAAGATTCTAAACCGTTAGCTCTTTTTTTAATGACAAACTGTCTCTTGGTTTTAACAATTTTTTCGCTGAAGCGAAAAGTTGTCATGCGTAAGAATATGGGCGCGACCAAGCGTGATCAAATAGTAGTTCTTTCTGATAAATATTCAATCAAGATTGTAAGTCCTGAACATGACAAGATTGTAACCCAGACAAGTATTTAGAAAATGAGATTGTTATTGTTATTTCTCACAAATGAAGAAAGTAGACCTGCATGCTGTGAATCAGTAAGGACAGAGAATAAGGACGGACGGTGTTAGAGGATTCAAGAGAGCTCAAGTTTGGCCATATCAAAGAAAACGAGAGAATTGATCAATTCCTTTCTGTATGTGTTCATCATTCTGTACGATGCCTAATTATATACAAGACTAGCTCTAATTCCAACAGAAGAATGAATAAAATGACTCAGCACTTCTAGAAATGTAAGAAAATGTAGCAGAGAAGGCCTTGATGATGTGTTGCATGTAAACTGGGCTTCAAGGTGGCCTTTCATCCCTGTTATTGGACTTTAGTGTGTTGGGCTGGTTTTCGGATTCGTTTCAAAGAACTACAAAAGGGCTATCGAGTTGGAAGGGCAAAGGCAGATACTGATAAGAGTGAAGCATTTGTGGTAAAAATAAATAATCATGAAAACTGCAATGAATTAGAGCTTCGGAATTGAGGTCCACAATGACCCCAACCCAAACTGTTACACAAAATAATTAAGGTACCAGCATGGCATTTTTAATTCTTTTGCCTTCAAAAAGATCAGAATTTTCCTAGTGTTAGGGAGAATGTTACTTTAACTTGATCCTGTCTATTTTGGGTGGTGGACATATTTGATAGCTTTAGGATAGGAAAAGCACCTGTTTCCAGCATATGTTTTTCTGTTCACGGCCTTTTGTCCCCTACATGAGATGAGATTTGCTGCTTACTTGAGGTGTTAATTCCATTTGTCTACCGCTTTTTCTCTAGTAGTATCACGTACTTGCTGTCTGGTTTAGAATATTTCATGAAATTCAACAATTTTTGTTGAGTCATTGATTACATGAAATCTACTTATTTGCAATTCAGGTATCCATTTGTTTTGATGAGATTTGGTTCTTCACTTTCGATTCATTCATTTTGCCTCTCCCGATTTCCAGCTACTTCTCGTTAAGGGCTTACTCAAACCAAAACATCCAATACATACCTAAGTGTTACTAAAATGACGTGTGTACTGATGAGTTTCACAACATCAAAAGCCATTGCTGTAAAGGTTATTGGTATCAGCTTTGCTAGGTTGATACTTTATTATTTGAATGTTCCTGCTACTATTAATGAGCATAATGTAATGGTTCCAATTTGTAAACATTACCTTCATACAAAGCCATAATATTGATTGTGTACTTACATCTCACGACACACTGCTGACTGCACAAGGGAACCAACATGTTGCGGCTTCGTTTTAAAAGACCACACAGTAAGAGTCAAATAAGAAACGAAAGAAGGGCCGTGAATGATAAGCAAATACAAGTCTACCACAAGACGAGCAAGAAACTGCAATAATAGCCTATTGGTAATGGCACGGCAAAGACTTCTTTCTTAGCTGCTCCTAGAGTGAACATAATTAAGTTATAAATAAATAAATCTTGATTTATTTCACACCTACACCGCGTTTGCATAAAATGGGTAAGTTGTCAAACAGTGAATGAAATTAAATGGAACACCAAAGTGTTTCTCCAGCTGAACTTCAAGTCATGGCAGTAGCTTTTGCACGTGTTCCTGCACTTTAATAATAATACTATTCATATGAAAGGATGAAGTCAGTGCTGAGCAAGTAGTCCCACTAACATTAAATCTCGGCAGACACCACCACTATATTGCATAAACAACCAAATGGAAGGCAAATTGTAACCAAATTTTTTAAGGAGAGAAAAAAAAAATACAGAAGAAGAAGAAATGAGAATTTATGTACAAGAGGGAATGTGGGGGGAATAATAGAGACGCTCCAGGTAACATTACAATTCAATTTCATGTGACCTCCCCATAAGTGGTGAATTATGATCCCAGAAACTAACTGAAACTCTCAAGTGTGCAACACCGTCCTTTTAAATTCAGTTCACCACCAACCAATCACCTTACCAGTTTTCACCAGATCGCTCCCCACAAAGTGAGCTTCAAATCATACTTGTCCAGCAGCAAAAGAGACAGGAATATAAGATGGATGGAAGCTGGAAAGAACAAGAAACAAATATCATCAATTGAGAGCCTGAAAAAAACAACATGTGGAATCAAGCAGTAGCCAGAAAAATTACTCTTCTTGTTTGATTTTTTAAATATTAGGACTGTGATAATTGTCACTGCTACATAGTAAGGTTTTCAATCAAGGTTATGATTCTCCCATCCAGTAATTAGTAGACATAGCTAGCGGGAAAATGATTTTAGCAGGATGATCAGATGAATGTGGCCACCAATATAAATACTAGAAAGAGGAAATACAAACTATAAAACTCCCACTTCAGAAAATTATTCAAAAAGCATTTTTCATTAATCTACCAATGGAATTACTGCAGAAACCACATAGCTTCTATAGCTTTCTATTGATCTGTGTTTTCTTAAGCTAGATTTTGATTTTAGACTATTCGGCTTGCAAATGAATACCTGTTCAAGTGTCATTCACATGCAATCTTGGTATCAAAGCTGCTGAGGCAGATTGCAAATGCCTGAAATGCCGAGATAGGGTATCGATAATCCATTGTAAATAGATCCTTCCCAACTTTTCCGAATTGGAGTATGATCTTATCATGTTCCGGCCCAGCAGGTCCATTTTCTGGGGAAGCCACCAGCTGAAAGTTTTTAACCGAGGCAATTGTGACGCGTCCATGAAAGTTTAAGCACCAACACTGCAACTGCTCATGCCACCTGGGAGCCTTGTTTTTCAACACTAGCACCCCATCCTTTTGATCACCGAGGGGTCCAGATAGGGAGTTTTCTACACGATTTGATTTTGATCGGAAAAAAGGGAATATGGGAAACATATCTATGTTGCTAAGGGAAAACTCAGTCTGTGTTGGAGCTACCCCTCCTGGTTCAATTGCAGAGGCAGGAATGGAATCCATGATGCAATGCATTCTCCTAGGCCCCCTGCATGCCATGCCATATATGATTATATACATGATAAGCATTGCAAGGTTGGCATACAATAAAAGAGTGCACAATTAGCTAATAGATTATCAGCAAAAACTTTGGCTACTCAACATTAGTGTCCATCAAAAGAAAATTATTGATAGCAGATCAAAATATATAGTATAAGAACTAAGAGTTAATTTCATGGACAATGAACTATGTACAATTGCAGTATGTAATGCTTACCTGGAGCCTAGCACATTCAACTCATATGATATGTGAGCCACAGGATAGTTGCCTGAAGGGACCTTGGGTGCAACTTGTTTTAGATTCACCAGCCTAGTGGAGCGGCTTTTCGCAATCTTTGCCCCAGCATGAGGTGGCTGGCCATCATAGATTGTGAACTTGGTTCCCAGAAAATTTGATCTTTAGAAGGGAAAGGAAAAGGTTTAAGTCTTCACACTAATAAACAGGAAAATACTAATTGCCACAGTTCCAGATTAGAAAAGGACCTCAGTTTCCCAACATAGGTGTTGCTTCCCTTTGACATGTCATCTGCTTTTAAAGAGATGATATAATCTGTGCAGGTGGGACGTCTGCACTTTCGTGCAGCCAGAAGGAACTTCCCGACATCTGCTAGTGCTGAATTAGAGAAGAAAATGTCCAAAAGGCGCACACACACACACACACACTTAAAATTAGAACCTTCAGAAATCAAAAAGAGAAACAAGGAATGAGGAAAAACAAAGAAAATAAGGTTTTAACAAAAAGATCAATTCAAAGTTTTATTTTATACTCACTATTAGTTAAACTCAGATACAAATAATATGTTTGGGTGGTCCGGTTGCGCTTTATAAAGCACTGGAGGAGATGCTCCCTTGAACCAGGCTGCCAAAATTATTTGCCAAAACGAGCTTGTTAGAGCCTTGCAATAGGGTAAGCAAACAATTCATCGAGGTACTCAACAATAAAAAGACAAGCAAAATGGTCACATTCCATCAACAAGCCCCTCAAAAAACAAGGGAATTTTAGAGCAACACCATAGAGGGCAGGAAAATGATAATTCAAAACATTCCATGCCAAAGAAGCATCTTCCGGTACCAACACAAACTGCCAAGAAAGGCACTTGCACTTTTACCTTTTGGCTTGGTATTATATATTATATGACAACAACAAGGAAGCTTCAATGCCCTCCACCCATCCAAAACATAATATATCTCTGTTAAACTATTAGAAGATAATTGGATTATAACTAGCCGGCACAAGAAAACACAACTCCATGTAAAGATGGACTAAAGAAACAATGTGCCAACACTAAACAGTGATAATACCCAGATGGTACAAAACATGGTCCTTTGACCTTTACCATGTCTTGTGGAAGGAAATTGCAAAGTGATTTCGCACATAAAGTTCACTACAATAACCAAAAATTATTTATCATCACTATTAAGTGGTCCCAGTTAGCTTGAAACATTTAATTCTGCTGAAGTAGAGGAGAGAATGGACCACCAAAATCATAAATTTCCACGGACAAACAAAAGGAACACTTAAAGGGATTTTAGTCACAGTATGAGAAGGGATTACACGTTTTTATTTTCTCTAGGAGATAGTATAACTATCATGAATCAAAAGGAAAAATGAAAAACCAACATAAAGGAACAAATTATATTCATATCCCAGACAAACAAAGTTAATGCTTAACAGACAAAAGCTACGAAAACAAGTAACATATTGGAAAATTGGAGGGAAAAAAAAAGAAAAAAAAACAGAGAGAGAGAGAGGGAGAGAGAATAAACTCTACTCCCCACAATTACATGATGCCTTCATGTTCTACAGCCATGGTTAACAGCAGCATCAATTTTTGTTTGTTTGTTTGGTTGTATCAAAACAATCTTAACACAAATTCAGTACAGCTATCAACCAAAAATGTTGTTTTAATTCTCCACAAAAATCAAGTATAAATGCAAAAATGTCAAAAGGAGAATAAAAAAATAAATAGCTGCAACCAACTAGAGTATGGTTGAAGTAGCTTATTCTGTGTTCAAAACAGATTTACAGTCAAAAGCTTAAGGAGCCCCTTTTCCCTAAGATCAACTTTCAAACTCAAAGCCAGCAGGAAACGGGAATTTTTCCTTTTTTTTTAAAAAAAAATGAAACACTACATACTCAAAAAAAAAACAACTAAAAAATAAAAAACAATTTTTGAGCAAACCCCGTCAAAATTTTCATCAAGACAAAAAGTAGTTCCAATTCCAAGTCCTTGAAAATGGAACCACTTCGTGTCATTTAAATAGAAACATCAAATCCAGCAGGTAAGGAAATACAAAAACAAAACACAGAAAAAAAAAAAGAAACCCACTTTTATAAATTCAACAAAAAAAAAACCCACAAAGTCAAAAACAAAACTAACCAAAAAAAAAAACAGCTTTTGCGCAAACTCCATAAAAATTTCCATCAGAACACAGTTGAATTACACTCACTTAATCACCTACCTGCTTAACAGAGATTGGGAAGGTGATCTTGGAGGAGAGTTCAGGGGTCTTGACGATGTCTCTGGTGATGTGCCTCCAGCTGCGGCACACTCCGGCGCAGGCCACCACGCTCTTCCTCGGCGGCCACGCGGCCTCCGACGCCTCGATCCTGAGGAGAACCTCTCTGAGGAGCTCCTGCGGCATGTGGGCCCAGCAGCTCTGCCTCATGGCGTTGTCATGGTCGTCGCCGACGACAACCTCGGAGGGATTGTCGACGATGTTGATGTTGATGTTGATGGAGGAAGTGTCCTGGACCACGCGGTGGGAGCGAGACCTCATGTCTTGGAATATGCTCCTTATCATTGTTGGCATCGCATCCGATAACCCACCACAGAATGATGAGGAATTGAAGCGCAGTGAAGTGAAGTGAAGAGACAACTGTCAAAGGGAGAAAGAGTGTGTGTGTGTGTGTGTGAAAGAGAGAAAAAACGAAGAGGGGTGATTTATGCGTTGATTGAGGGGATATTTTTAACTTTTTTATTTCTGGGGAATAAAAAATTTGCTTTTTTTTTTGGGTGGGTGGGTGGGTTTTTGGGAGTCAGAAGTGGAAGAGGTAGAAGTGATGGATGCAGGAGAGAGAGAGAGAGAGAGAAGAGATAGGATTCTGATAAGAAGGTTCATTGTTCTTTTTCTTTTTAAAAAAATATTTTGGGATTTCTTTTGGTATGGCTGTTATTATCAATAACTCCTAAATTGAAATAGAATCAATGTGAATTAATCATGAAATGTATAAATATTAACGGAGTAATGTTACACGTCAAAAAAATACGTATATAAAAATAGTGGTGATTATGTGATGAAATAAAGTAGTATTTATTTAGGGAACATATCACATGAGATAAGTGATTTATTATGAAAGTAAAATTAGTAAATCTAGATCATATAATCATACATAGATAGTCAGGATTAAAAGTTAATTAATATAATTAATACTCAATACTTATTTAAAAAAAGTCATATGGAATTATATTTTAATCTTGACCATTCATATAAAATTCAATGATCAAGATTCACTCATCTCCTCTCACAATAAACAACTTTTCTTATGTGATATACTCCATATTCATTTAAAGGTTAATAATTATGTCACATCATTCTGAATATAAAATTGTGGACAAGATTTTGGTTATTTAACATTTTCACATTAATAATTTAAGTTAGCGACATACATGTCTAGGAAATGTTTGAATTTTATAAGAAAATGTGTGTAAGTTAACCATAAATAATTATGGATACTGATATTCTTGGACCTTTATAAGAAAATATTTGTGAGTTTGAATTATGGATTTTAGAAGAAAAATAAGGAGATAAAAGAACTTGTAATATAAGATTTTAAAATATAAGAATTTAAAATTTTACAATAAGTCATTCTTCTTTTTTGTGTGCTTTCTATTTATACACTCGGCGGAAGACAAGTGAAAGTCAGTTTGGTTTGAGTTTCTAGTTTTCAGTTTTTATTTTTAGTTTTTCAATTTTCTGGATTTTGTGAAGGAAAAATTGAAAACTGAAAATTGAAAATAAAAACTGAAAATTAGATTTTATAATTTTCAGAATTTTCAATATTTTCTTCATAAAATCTGAAAAATTAGAAAATTGAAAACTCAAACCAAACGGTATCTAATTTTCTAGAGGTCATACACCTAAATAAGGATTCTTTTAAGAGTGTTTTATTTTTCATATACATAAATTTTAGATTTTAGCCAATTATCTCATGTTTGAGGACCAGAGCCCTTCCCTCTAAAGTTACCAAAGGGAAATATTAAATAAGGACACATAGCTAACTTAATTTTTTCAAGATTAATGTACGTTAAAGAGATTAGTGGCTAAAATAAAATCACATTAATATTTTGCATCAGTTTTGCAGTGGAATAGTAAATTAGGACTAAAAAAGAATTTAAAATATAAGGAATCAAATTTTAAAAAATGAAATGTAAGGAATTAAATTGAAAAATCAAGAGATTTAAGACATGGACTGATCATTTGGGACAAATCAAAAGATATTTTAAAATTTTAAATAGTCGTCAAACATATCATTGAAAATAGGGAGGAGACTCATGACAGGTAAAATAGAGAGGGAATATAATTTGAAAATATGTGATGTTCGTCCTTTTATTCTTGAGCGTATTTGTAAGCACTTATCGAATTCAAGGATATGCTTTGTTGCTAAATCGAGGTGAACCTTTCACTTATCCTACATTTTTGTTCATACAAAAATATTAAAAAAGCCTATAAAGTAATAATTTTGTATACGCATCAATGCATCATTACAATCGCTCGGATCATTCATTGCACATGAAGAAAAGAAAGCAATTGCCCGGAAAAGAAGCCGCGAAAAATTACAATAAACTATCAACCATCTACAAGCTTGGATGATTGTGTTCAGGGCCTGCTTTGTATGATTGCTAGAAACAACCTCTTTTTTACTATCTAAATTTAAAACTAAGAGGCAGTTTTTTCTTTTTTTTTTGTCCTTTTAAGAATGAAAAAACGAAAATAAATCTCATAATACAAGACAGAGGTTTTTTTTTTTTTTGTATGATCAAGACAGAGATATTATCATGATATACTTAAAACACAAAATGAAAAACCTCTGTTAATTTTATGTAACCTGTTCAAGTTTTAAAGGTATTGGTAACTATATAACTTTATAATCGAATAAGAATCATAATCAAGGCATAGTTTTTTTTTCCTTGTGGTCATATATTTATCAAACTGATCTAGAATCTCTCACACTCAGAACTGATTCTTCCACAAACAAACAAAATCGACAGCCTAAGAAACATGGAAGCACTGACTTATTGGTGTGTCCATGCATCGGATACATATCAGATACCGACACTCATAGAATGCATGTTTTGGGTACATGTCCAATTAAAAAACTAATTTTTTTGAGTTCGGATATACAAAAAAAACTAGTTGGGTCATTTTAAAAATTCTTCATTTGATCACAAAAAAAATTAATTAGATAAAAAATCATACAAATATAATAAAAAAAATTCAAACGAAAAAAAAATCATACAATAAAATTATATATATGCTGTTTCCGTGCCGGTACCGATACTTCATAGTTGACAACATTAACAAGTACCCGAACACAAAGGCACCCATAGAATTTAACTCTTATTACTTGTATACACCCCCCCCGCCCCCCCTCTCTTCTCTCTCTCTCTCTCTCTCTCTCTCCCTTATATATATATATATATATATATATATATATATATATATATATATATATCTTTTTTGGGTGAAGCTATTGAGTGCCATGATGAAATAAGACCAGTATCACTTCAGGAGATATAAAAGAAACAGTCATAACATCATATCTTTAACACAAAACTAACCTATACTAAACAATAAGATAAACATAACTGCATAATCAATTATTATTTGATTCCACCACATAGATCGCTCTAATGATACAAAAACTCGACATCTGAAGCCATAAAAGAGATTCAACATTGCTTACTTTATTCAAGTAGTGCCATGGAGTATGATTCTTTGTTTTCAGCAGCAACAACTAAAGAGGAAAAAGCATCATTGTTTATTTTTGTTTAAATACATCTCAAACCTTCAAATTCTCACCAACTCAATTTTGAGGGACTATTATTCAATTTTTAGATTTTTTGTAACGAAGCAATACTTAGCTTGAAACAATCCTATTTTGAGTTTTATGAATCCTAAAATTCCAGTAAAAAAGTCATCCTAATCCCTTTGGTAACAGCGATTTATCAAAACCAATGTGCCATATATGACCAATTACTCATTCACCAAGACATCATTATAACATTCGATTGTTTGTGAGATTCTATTCCTTTTAGGAACATTAGAGTTATGTACACATGTTCGAAATCTAAGGTGTAACTTGATTGATACAAATGGTTTTCCATAAGCATTATTTGTTCTTTTTTCCTTCCAATATTTGCTTTTTTAAGAGATTGATTTTAATGTATTATTAGTATAAAAGAATTTTATATTATTATCCATTTACATGATATTTATAAAACTTTTAAGATGATGGATATTTAAATCAAGCACATTTATTAAAATAACAATATATAATTAAATATCTACGTAAAATTTATTTTTACATGATCAATATATTAAAATTAAATTCTTTTATTAAATATGGTTTCTATTCGAGTCTCGTAACTGAAAAACAAATAGTGTCAATAAAGTCTTATTTTTATAACAAGCCAACCCAACTCGAGCAATATTAATTAAGGTCCACTAAAATTTTGATGCTGAAAATTTATTTAGATAAAAAAAGAAGAAAGATGTTATATAACCAAAACTTATCCAGAATTTTATATTTAGAATGATATAGTATAATTATTAGTCTTTGAATGAATTAATGGGTTATAATACTTTATTTAATCCAATAATTACCATAATTTATATTAAAGATTTTAGACATATTTTTTTAGATGTGTAATATCACTCAAGAATAAAACACCATTGGTTAGAGTATAATGAAACCAATGGCGTTACAAGATTATTGTCAGTGAAAGCATTATTGTGGATTTGATCAAAATATAGTGCAGAAGAAGAAATTAAACCTCGTGTCATTGTCCAAATGGGGTGGATAAAGCTTAGTAGCACTATTCTTAATTAGCCTTCCTACCACAAACTTATAGCAGTTGGTGGAGTTCATGCTAGGTGGTAGCCCCACCATACTTATATCTCTACGCAAAAACAATGGCTTTCATGGCTTTGTTAAGGGCCCATATCTGTCAACCACTTTGATTAATTTGCCTCCCTGATTCCCCTTTTTACACGCTCAAATTTTTATTCATTACAATCATCCATATGCCTTTACTAATTAGGTTTGGGATTTTTCTCTATTTGTGCCAAAACATAGGCAACCTGTGGTTGCGTTTTTCTTTGAGTTAGGCCGATGCCAACAAACAACATGTTATGCCAGTTGATTTATTTTTTCATCTAATTCCAAAATAAATAAATAAATGATACCAGCAACAAAATATTGTTACATTGTATTTGTTTGTAGAAAGAATAATAAGGTTATTCGATGTGAGCTAATAGTCGAAGAAGTTTCTATTAACTTATAAGAAATCAATCTATACCTTTCCATTTCGGAAAGCAAATTAAATAATATATCTTATGAGTGGATGACGATACAAAGTAAGGAGAATATGAGCTTACAATGAACAAAAATTTGAGTTTTTTGAAAAATCCGCATGTGAAATTTTGTGAAAGTAACGTTAATACGAAGTTGTGTACATGTAATTGATCATTAAGTTTCAAATATTATAAACAATGAACAAGAATAACAATGAATATTACTAAAGAAAGCAACATGTCCTCCACCACATCCCTGAAATTTAACAAAATGGTGTCGTCTAATTATGTCAACGTGGGACGTGGGAAGCTGTACTAAATTATGATATATTACAAAGAGTAAGGTTACTGCCAACAAGAGTTGTGTTATTATTTGAATGTATAAAGTGGATACAGTGGTGATCCTTTGAACACCATTAAATTAAAAGAGGGGAGAAAGACATTTTATTTTTTCCCTATGAATGTTCACTCCTATACTCACTTTTTGGATCAAATATCACTACTATATAATAAATTCCATAATAAAAAATCAAGCGCCCCGTTTCTACTACATTTCTCAATAGTCTATCGGTTCCCTCGATCTTAAGATTTTAAGAAAGTCGAGCTTCGGTTCCTTTCATCCTGATGATAGTTTTTATCATCACTATCGGGAATGAGAAATTGTAATGAGTTTTTAAATATATTATTTCCTGATAACATTTAAAATGTAATTTGGTGATTTCGACAAAAAAAAAAAGAACCAATTTTTGAGAATTTATGTCGCCAGCAAAGCTGTCACAACAAACTAGTTATTAAAAAAATATATATAAAAATACAACTTGCGGACTTAATAAGATATTTTAACTACTACCGAAAAAAAGAGAGGATATTTTAACTGTTGATGATATAAATACATGCAACTTGAATGTTATGTGTAATGTCATCAATTCTTTTTACTCAGTTAAAATATTAGCGAAAAAACAAGTGATTGGTAAGAAAAACATTTGCTTTAAATTTCTTTATTTGTAATCTTGTTCTTATTGTTAGTTTGTTAAGACTATTCTCAGAAAAACTTAGGACAAAACTGTTGATTAAAATTATTAAGAATACAAACTATCGACCTAATACTGAGGGGCATCTACATCACGGCTGAGATAAGGGCCAAGTAACATATATAGACTATGAAAAATACTAAAGAGATATTACAATCTACTTGATAAAATGTTGTGCATGTTTATTAGCTCTTGTATGAATAAATAAAGTATAACAATAATTACGATTTGATAGATTTTAAAATACTTAAATTAATTGGACACGTGACTTATTTTTAGTCACAAAAAATCAAAAGATAGTTGTACTCTTAAATTTTATAGGAGTACCGGAGAAACCCCTAATATTTACTAATGATATATATTTTTAATTGTATATCATTGCGATTTGCTAGTAAATGATTATCCTATTCTCATGAATTCTTAATATATTTGCACATTAATTGCCGAACAAAGTGATGACACAATATTATTCATTCGTCTTTTGTAGAAGATACAGATAAATTCTAATTGAAGGCGGAGGTAGACATATTAGAAATGGGATGCTTGAAGAGTAAAGTTTTCCCCGACTTTGGATGCATATTATGTCAATTAGAAAAAAGACAAGCTTATTCACCATTTTATTACATTGTGCATAAAGAGTTTCTGTTGACAGAATTGCAGATAAGCTCAAGCAAATGCCCATCATGACTCCGAAAATGACAAAAAATGAAAGGACCACATCAGCATGGTAGGTGACAGAAGTTCAGAACTAGCACGGCGAACACAGTAGAACAGAAAGGGAACTGAAATGGGATATTATCGGTTGAGACGATTCTGAGAATTTTCGACAGCGGGCAACTCCACATCGTACTCAAAAGACATATGACACAAAGTCTACCTTATAACTCCCAAATGAAAATTTTCTCGCAGCAAACTTTTCGGTTGATGGAGTTTTGCTTCAAAGGAAAAATAAACCCACGTAAAGGGCCAACACATTAGACGACGAGGGGAAGGGAAAATGTGACTGTGGTGGTGCTACCGTAGATTTTTTTTGGTGTATCATGCTTACATAGGTATGATCATAATTACATGTCCATTTCATTGGGTTGATAAATGAGATCTTCCCAATAAAATAAGAATCTAATTTTAAAATATTTTACTCCATAATCTAATTATGTATTTTTATATGTGAAATTTTTCAGATAATAGATATAAAAGTCAATTATATTTATTAATCTAGTAATACATGATTGATTAAATAATAATATAAAAATTTTATATATTCTTACCATCGGTATTATCCTATAGCAAATAATTCTATTCAAGACAAATAGAATTATTAAGACAATAAAACTCCCTAAATTCTTAGTTTTAACCTATGTTGCACAAGTACTAGTATGAGTATTTAGTACGATATTGAGATATATTATGAATTAAATTAAAAATATATAAAATATAACTAGAAGTCTCTAAAAATATTGTATTGATATTGGATAGATACTTATTTAAGACAAGTATGTTAATTATTTTAAAGTATTCAAGAACTATAAGTTTTAATGCAATTGCATATCTAATGCTCCAGCCTAAGGCATTAGGTTAAGCTGGAACAACCATCAATAACTAATCTACACACTATTCATTGATAAAAATAAAATAATTATACTAATAATGTATTAAAATTAATTTTACTAAATAATTTTTATTGTTATGTGCTATAAATTATAAATCTCGAACATAATTTACAAACAAGAAAACTTTAGTAATACCAATTGTATTCAAATGTATTGATATTGTTAATCTTATTTTAAAAGAAAACAAACAAGACCAATATGTTTACTAATATAATTATTTAAAAAAACAACTCTACACAATCAATATATCAAAATCAAATCGATATTGGGATTAAAAAAATGCAAGTAAAACGGTGGTAGGCACAAAGTACACAGGAGGAGAAAGGGGCACCACACCCCCTCCGCACCATCATTAGCGATGCTAGTTAAAACACCGGAATATTCCATTAAGAAGTGTCGTCGTTACCGTGTGATGGATTTGGACCAATATTGTTTTCCTGTCGAGCAGAACATACATCCAGTTGCAATATAATCCGTGGCAGCACGAGGTTTGAGGCCATCTCATACCAGAGATATTTGTTGATATTTTTAAGAGAAATATTTTTTTTTTTACTAATTATTTATTAGATATTATGTCGATACACTCTTATTTATTATTGAATAAAATGTGAATCTCACTTAATTTTTAACTCACATCTTATCCAATAATAAATAAAAGTATGTTAATATAATATCTCATAAAGAATAAGTACAAATGATACTACTCTATTTAATGGAATGAATGCAAAATTGCTTTCCAAGATATTAAAAGACAAGAATTGTTATATGACCATACCCTGTCGACATATTTGCTTGATTTGCATATCAATCCACTATTAAAAGTGTTAAATTTTATTTTTTAAATAAAAAATATTATTTTTACTCATTATGTATAAGATATCTTATCAACTTAATCCTAAACTATTAAATTAGATGTGAAAATAAAATTCACACTTTATCCAATAATAAATAAGATGAGTCGATACAATATCTTATGGACAATAATTACTAATAACACAACACTTTTTAAATATCTTAAAATATTTTATCACTCAATCACACGCTTCTCTCCTTGTGAGTAGCGTCACCCGTGCGTACAAATAAAGTTTCCGTTAAAAGAAATGGATCAACAAATACCCCCACAAGAGACAAAAAGGAGTCCCTGTCTATTGCCATCAAATACCCAATGCAGGGCCACTAAGAAAATATAATTACTATTGACAATTTATCATACCAGCTACTTACCCCACCATGCTCCCAAAAGCTTGAGAGAGTACTCGATTCCTCATTGAATTGGAGCACCAATGCCCCACTTCCGTCGAACCTTCGATAGGTAACGAGAATGTGCAATGTGGTGAATATTCATAGCATTTGCTAATATGCTTCATTGTTCACGTCAGGCGAGAAATTGGACAAACGTGCTATTATGCTCGCTGGAAGACAAAAAATCTTAAATTTGAACGTAATGTTGTAAATGAGTGCTTGGCGAGCGGGCATGTGGGCTCCATTTTGGACGTCTTACCCTTTTTTAATACCAACATACATTCTACATTTAAATAAACAAAAGGGAACCGGAAAAAAAAAATGGTTCAAATCTGCATCTCAAATTGTCAATCTCTTTTTTAAAGGACTATAACCCGCCAAACGCGGGTTCTCTGCTAGTCTAGAGTTAAATTCAAAAGGAAAAGAAATATGTGACACAATTAGATGACTAATGGACCAATCTGCTGTTTACTTAGGATACAATTTTCAGAATCCTCAGAAACGCAATATAAAATTTGAAATAGCACTTACAAACTGGCAATTCCGTGATCCTGGATAAATCACATAAAGCAGATTCTCTCAGGAAATAATCTTGCTTTCAAAAATGCTTTTCCGAAAAGACGAAAGATCAGATTCACCACCATGAACCAAACACATTTAGTCTTACTATCAAAAATGATCAAAATATAGACAACCCACCCCACATCTATCCATCTTTAAAAGCAGATTATTACATTGTAAAATCTTCACCTAAATTGAGAAAATATTATCGTACTGAGAAATCTTGTAACATCAAGAATGATGCCAATCTGTTAGCAATGTGCCAATTGCCGCATTCATCAAGCATTACGCACTATCTACCTATTTTATTAAAAAGTCCAAATTGTTATTGAAGTTACGAACGGGTAACGGATTAGAGAAAGAACCCTGACTTTCAGGAGCTAGAAACAAAAGCAGAAACTCACACATAGAATTAACAATTTCTTCATTTCCATCCATTATATAACAAAAGTAAGTTTCATTTACAAAGTAGATGACAGGATAAACAATGTGAGTAATTTACCTTATCAGCTTCAAAAATGGAGCTAAATCCTAACCTCGTATTGGTTACCTGTACTTTCACCTAGCCAAAAAAATCCCATCGAAGTTCCTAAATCACAGGAACACTTCCGTTTGGTTGCTGCATTGTTCCCAGAGGATTTCCTACAAAACCAAACCCATCACTCTTATAGACAACGTATTCCCATAATCTTAATAACAGTAACTACCAAAATGCTGTGAGCCCACCAGCAGTCTTAGAGACACTCTTTTGATAATAACTGAATTTTCTTCATTTAGCATAAGCCATAATCAGCATGCGCAGCTCGTTACAAGAATAAAACCAAGAAAACAACTTAAGAAATGATTACCTGTGCTGGTAGCAAAAGAATAAGATTTTGGAAGAAAGTTGCTTCTTGTCAAACCAACATGGGGAGCTGCAGACCTTGAAACATTATCAACAAGAAATTGATTCGACAAGCCGCCACTTGGCAGACCATCTTTACGCATGCATATTTCTGAGCTTTTTACAAGAATATGTCCAGAATTTTGAGCCGAGGGCAAAGTTGGTGTGTGGCTCTGTTTTCCAGAAAAAAAAAAGACAACTTTTGGTCAAGAGCATGGGAGGGAGGGAGGGAGGAGAGATACTTCAGGTCTTTAGCATTCAGGAAGAAAGTTAGTAGAGTGTGGAACTTAACTACTACTTATTTTCTTCCTTCCATGTTTTAAAAATGACTTAACACAACAAAGAATGTCAAATTATGTCTGTCTGATGTATACACACCGATGTATACACCAAATATTGTATTGCACCCAAGCCACACAGGTCACAACACAGTAACACAGATATCAGTCTTAAATAAGAAGAGTGAAGATTGGCATACGTCCTTATTAGGTACATTCTCCATTCGTTCAGATGAGGGGTCCATCTGACGTGAATCTTGTACTGGTGAAGTCTTTGGACTCACAACATCAGTGCATAATTCCTCACACAAGTTCTGGAAGTAGAGATGGCGAATTGAAGCACGCAGTCGATTTCTCCTCTGTGAATAATATATCTTTGTAGCAAGGGGTGCAGGAAAATCTAATTCAACACAATCATGCAAGTGTTGTACCAACACCAGAGAGAGAGAAAGTGAAAAGTCTAATTAGAAGCACTCAAAACTGAGGAATTTGAGGGAATTAATATTTCAGGAAAGGTTTTCCTTCCCACGACAGTTGCAATAAGGTTAACAACTTGTTAAATTGAATATATTTATTTTAATACCATTCTTCATGATTAGTTGCTCATGGACCAGCCCAAGGTGCTTATGGTCAGGATCTTCATATTCAGAAACAGTTCTTTCAAGCAAATCCTCGCCTGAATGGATTCAAGGGAAAAAATATTAGGTTTTGCTTCCCATGGCTCCCCAAAAGATAACAGCATAATACACAGAGAGCAATAGCAGAGTAGTCCGCAATGTTAGACTCGAAAATAATAATAATAATAAAGTCAGACAAAAATTACAAAACCAAAGTGTGCACTGTGCATGAGTACACATTAAAGTTAACAAGAACACAATTTCAAATCAAAAAGATAAATTCCATCAAATATTTTTGTTTGCATATAAAGAATAATATAAGAGGATAAAAAGTTCTGGAAGACTGGAATTCATTTTACTCCACACAGCCAATAAAGGAGGCCCTTGACAGTATTTAGAAAAATAAAATGAAACAATTACCATTTTGTTTCTTGATAAAAAAAAAAATATTTCAGTGTCCAAATATAAAGAATTTCAGAGGTATGAAATGAGCTTTTACATTTGGAAACAAAGTACTCATTTGATGGATGCATTTACCAGAGACCTTTTGAATGTTAGGCACACATGGAGATTAACAATTGCTTGTACACAACCTTAAATTTATGAATGCAGGACAATTTGACTTTGCAAAGGAAATTTTTAAATTTCATGTTACTTCTTAGTTCTTAATTATGAATAATGTTTGACGTTATGCCATTCAATGTGTCTTAAGCTTGCACACCAACATGCTGATGCTAGTGTGTTCAATGATAATTTGCGTTTTACTGTCTTCATCTGTGAGTTCATGCATAATATGTGGTAACAGGAAGATGCATCTGCTCTACAAGCTCTCCCCTATAAATGGGATCTCAAATAGCTAAAAAATATCAGTATTTTCCTTGTTTGTAGTAGCAACTTGAAATTTTTAAATAAACTGTAATGATGAAACATTGGGATCAAAATTCAAAGACAGTAATTCAGCAACAGGATATGACGGAAACCTAATTGTTAATTGCTTTTTTACATCAAGTACAGAATTTAATTTGCAGATGATAATTTATGAGCCAAAATCTACTAGAAAAATCTCTTTTTGATAAGTCCGGCAAGAACAAATGATGTCAACACATAATTTTTTTTTTTTTAATAAAAGGCGTTAACACACAAAATTGCACACTTACGAGCATTTCCATCTGTGAAACTCACAGTTTTTGTCAATCCAGATTCTGTTACACGACTTTCTGGTAAAGGCAGATGTGTGCTGGCTATCCTGCAACCAACATAACTCCATGGAAACAAATCTACGAGGAATTGCTTAAAAGCTAAAAGAAGAAATATTGAATTCCGAACATAATTTTTAAACAAACATGTGAGTTAACCTTATAGACAGGATTTTCAACATAGTAATCAAGATTAATGACATTTGGGGCAAGCCACACTTATTATAGTTTCTCCTGTTTTAAAAAAATAGCAGCATACTCGTCAAATGGCAAGCATTCACTCTGACCCCAGCCCAAATGCTTGATTATTGACTAGAACTGTTTACTAGCTTATCAAATAGCATTATATTAATAATTAAACAATTTAAGGGAGATAGAGGAGCGAGGCTAATCAATGAGAAATGTGAAGTTCAAATTCATTTTCTATTAAGTATGATATTTTTCTCAAAGTAGGAAAAGGCTTTGCTCCTACTGTTGTATGATCATTTTCTGCTAGCAAAGATACTCAAAATCACAAGAGTGTCCTCCAAAGAACAGTGTATTTTCTGGGCACAAGATCAACAACAGCAAGACCAGAATAATCATAAACAAAAAAAAAAACTATAAATGTAAGAAGAACTAAGAAAGCATACAATTTATGACGTTTAGTTGGAGGATGCATTACAGAGGCTGGGTGGTCTCTATTGCCAGGATTAGTTCTTGTAACCTCCATCCTTGATGCCACATCTACAGAATTTGAGAGTCGTATGTAAATTGGAGCTAAAATGAAGCAAGTTTTTAGCACATCAACATTATGACAACAGAAATTGGTATCCAGAGTAAAATCCAATTCCTAGTCCCTGATAACAAATTTGTGGGATAGGACCCAACTATATTACCAAGAAAATAGGTAAAAGGGTAAATCTGACTCACCTTAAGAACTTATTGTCTAAACTATCAAGATTGTATTGAATACTATATATATGTTGAAAGATGCTACAAGAGGTTTTAGTTTGAATCTGAAAACAAAAATTAAAAAAAAAAATTATGAAGAACACATACTTTCACAGGAGCACAAAGATACAAGAAAGAGTGAGGCTAATTTTTAGTTTCACAAAATGATTGAAGGGTGTTCACAACTGACATTATTTGGTTACTTGGAGAAAGTCCAAGTGAAAGCCAACACAAAAAATTTACAAACATTAACTAAAATATTGGTATTAACACCAACATATGCTTATTTTTCCAACAAATAATTGACAAATTGATTTAATCTTATCAAAACTTCGAATAAATAGCAATCTTGGCTAAAATAAGTGAGGACATATGAGAAACAAACATCATTATCTATGAGAATTGCTCAAAATCAGAAAAAAGGAACTTAAAAAAAATAGGCTTTTACCTTTTGCCTCATTGGAAAAGAGAGTCACTCTGATTTGACCATTCAAGTGTGATTGTGGCACAGCAATGTCAATGTCAATATTACCCATAGATTCAGACCTTCTCTGCTCCCCAACTGCAGCAGCTTGGTCTATGATGGGTTACGAGGTACAAAAATTGAAGTTATGAATACCTATCATTAGAATGTAATCAGAAAAACTAAAGAGTTCCCTTTGAAGAGGAAATCACATTCAAGAAATCCAAAATGCAATTTTCAAAAGATGTGATTATCATATATTGACCCTCAAAGGTAATCAGCAGGAGATTAAAGCAGTAAATACTAAAACTACACTAGAAAGGAAAAGATCTGACAGAAGGAGTATAGCATCCAAACAATATTTGCAACTGACTAACTAATTTTTATTTTAAGGATACTTGCAGACGAAGTTGTTAACTTTTTCTTTTCTTTCCTTGGAGGCTTTCGGTTCCCTGTGCTGCCATCAAGCTCCAAGCCAGTTTGTTCTGTAAGCTTTAATGACCTACAAAGTTCTGCCAAAATGAGGAAAAGAGAAGAGGGGCACGGGGGGCAAGAAAAAGTCAACATTAGCATCTTTCAAAACAAAAGGGGACCAAAAACAAAACACAGAAGCTGGTAATAAAACAGCCAACACCATATGCTGGTCAATATGTAAGTAAATGATTTGGAAAATTAACAGCATAATATTATAGGCATACATTGCCACATGGTAAGGGATTGCCAAGCCTCAGATATTGCACAAAGTACCAAAAAGTTCTAAAACAAATGGAAAAGAGGCACCAGACCTGCATGAGCAGCATATTGGCTGTCCTTGATTGGTTTCTTGCAAAAGTTGCAACATACCTTAAAATGGGTACCAAAAAATCAGTTAAATGAATTGATTCAGTTTATATTTTCAAGAAGACAATGCCTGCTGGCGAAGATATTTAAAATACATAAATCCTTTGTATTTTTCAAGCAGACAATGACTGCTGATGAAGATATCTAAAATACATAAATCAAATCCAAGATTCAGAAATTTGACATAAAAGGGAGAAACTATTTCCATCAAACTATGTTAGATGAGCAGTGTCATTGTAATGAATAATAGACCACCCTATAGTAAAATGGAGGTTAATAATCTTGAAAAAAATAAATCACACAATATTTCTCAAATCTACAGGTGGCATATTAGAGAAACTACGAAAAACAAGAATAAATAATGATTGAAGAGGCTACAGCCCATATGGCCCCACTAGACGTCATTAATTAGAGCAAGCAATTGAAGACTTAAATCAGGGATTGCAATAATCATATATGCTCAGATAATAAGAAGAATTTGAAGAGTTAACACCAGATGAAGAGACAGAGTACTGCCACAATCTATACTATTGTATCAACTTGAATTCCTTAAAGAATACAGTTAGTACTGCAAATCAAGTCATACATTGAACATGCACAAAACAGTTTATAATCATATCATTTACTTGAAATAACATATATAAATGGCAGTGAGGATCATATAATAATCAACTGCACACAAGAAAAAGAAGAGAGAAGAGGCAACCTTACCAGCTGCAGCAGATCAGTCATAGGCCTCTCACCATACACATGCATATCTGTGACATAAAAAAACATTAAGCAGCAGTTTAAAAATCCACCCCCCCCCCCCCCAACCCACAACCGCACAAAAAAAAAAAAATTGAACAATGGAAAAACTAAACCAAAGGCAATAATGGAATGCTAAAGCAGAATAGCAAAATCAATTCAAGAAAAAACTAAATCACTGAATTAAATAAAATACAAAAAAAAATGATAAACTAATATCTCACAAGGACAATCCACACATTGAATCAAAAAGGTTAAGACCACCTTCTTCATCAATCAAATTTACTTCATCTGCCTCCCGTAATTCTCTACAAATATACTCAGCAGCTGACCTGCCAAAGTCATCTTCCAAGACCATGCACGAACAAACAATGTTGATCAGAAATTACAAAATAACAGATATTCACAATTTTTCAAAAGAAAACGCAACATTATTACTTCTTGCTAAGCACGTAATATAACTCCAACAAACAATGCAGGCACAAAAATCAGTCATCATAGGGTTCTCGTTCTACCTGCTATAGTTTGGGAGAAGCTTCCAGCAGCCAGAAACCTTGCCATGACTTCCATTCTACCACTTCCAAGGGAACATACCATTGAGAACGAAAAAAGCCGTTAAATCTACAAAACACAACACAACAATTCAAATCAGTTTTATCTACAACTCGTCGATACTCTTCTGAGCTATTATCAACAATGATGATAGAGGAATAATCAATTTCGGTAACACCAAAAAAATCTACACAACGCAAGCATTCGAAATCAAGGAATCGGAGAATAAACATCGTAGTGAAAAGAAGAACCTTACCCGAAGCAGCAGAGAAAAAAAGCGAATCAGCAATACAGCGATGAGAACCCTAGACGTAATCAAGGAATCGGGGCAGAATTGAAGAATGGTGGCGATCTGAGAGCAATGCCTGTGGAGAAGAACGCGCAGAAGCTCAGGATGATGCCATCAATGGGGGAAGAGAAAACCCTAGAACAAATAGAGGAAGAGAATTTACCTTCTTTTTTTTTCTCTCTTGTTATTTCTGTTGTTTGCTAATTTTGGTGGAAGAGAAGAATAGTAGAATATATCGCGTTTTCGCTTTCTCTCTCTCTCTTCTCTTCTCCACGGGGAGAAGAAGAGTGGGGGAGAAAGCAAAAAAATAGGAAAAGGGATTTTGGGAAGCGGGTTTCGCAGCTGCGTTTTTTTGCTGCTGTGTGCAATGCGATGCGATGACTCGTTGTGTCGAGTCGACGTTGTTCACATTACCGTGCCCTGCACCACACTGTACGGCATCTGTTGCGTTTCCTCTGCATTATTTATAATTTTTGAATTTTAGTCTTTTTATTTTTTTATTAGGATTTCTCCGCTATCCCAATAAAAATTTAAGGCTATCCGTATCTGCTAGTCATTTGAAATGAGTGACGTATCCTATTAATTAAATTTTTTATAATTTATTAAATTATAATTATTAATTACATAAAAAATAGAAGATATCAGTACCCAACCGATATCTAAACAAAATCCTTATTGTATTGATCTAGTCATGCCCGGGTCTTCAACCTCCCTCCATCGTCTACTTGAATAACTCTGGATTATTCTTTGTTTTTTGTTTTATTTTACACTTTATTTTGTCTCGTATTTGTCAGGAAGGTTTCTTTTTTATTTTCCACCCTAAACCTTAATATAAAAAAACGAGTAAAGGTTATCCTCAAATTATATGTGCAATTCACTTTAGTCTTTAAAATTAAAAGTATCATTTTAGTCTCTGAAATTTTAAAATGTGATTCAATTTAATCCTTTCGATAATTCAAGTTAGTCCTCAGAAACAGTAGTATAAGAACGAATTTAAATCATTTTTTGAAATTTTAGAGACTAAAGTGATATTTTCTTAATTTTAAAGAATAAAGTGAATCATGTATATAATTTCAAGAATCAAAATAAACCTATACTCATTAAAGGACTTTATTCCCTATTGTCAATAATGTTTTAATGAGTCATTTAAAATTTTAAGCTCAATAGTCGGTACAAGTATCCAATTTACAATAGTTTTGGTACTGTGAATTGTATTGACTAATTTTTTTTTTCATACACCTTGATTTGGGCTTGGGCCAAAGAAATCTGCTTTGTAAATAGGCCCAGACTGAAGTCGCAACTAACTGTGGCACGTTATTAAGGGTTGGATTATGGCCCACTGGCGCATACAGCATAGTGCTTGCTTCATTTGGGTACAAAACTTGTGAGAGCCGAGGTTCCAGAGGAGCAATTTTTTTTTTTAGAGTTATATTATTTATACTCACAATATATAGGATAATATGCCGATTTATATCTCATCCATATTCATACGTCATCTAATGATTGATAAGATATTAATTGATACGATATCCTATAAATTGTAGATACAAATAACTTTATGTATTTACATATATATAGAGGAGGAACTTTAACACTACGATGGACTCAGACCCAAAAAAAAAAAATTATGACTCTCAGTTAATTTCATATTTATTGGGTGTAAAACCCTTATTTATTTTTAATGAGGGTGTAAAACAATTTGAAAGGAGCAAAAACAAACATAAATTTTTTTCGCTTGAGTTTGAGAAAAAAAAAATACAATCTCAGAATTACTTGTATCACTTTTATATGTAAGGATATTATTGTTTAAATTGTTAAATTTTTATTAAATTATTATGTTAATTTCATTGAAATGGTCAAATTTTAGAGAAAGCACTAAAAAGAGAGGCAAAGGAAAGAAAATAAAAAAAGGAAAAAAAAATGAAAGAATTTGATTAAATTGACATATCAAAGACTTATCATGACTTATCATTTTGATGAAATTAAATTGGCTAACAGTGTATGGCTATTTTACTATGTGAATATATAAAAATTAAACTCCTTCAACAAGAAATTGCTGCAAAAATGAAAAAAAAAAATTTAGTACTTTCCTCCATCTAAGCCTCTTTTTTTTTTTTTTCCCTAATAAGCCTAAGCTAAGGACAAAGAACAAAGTTACTGCAGAAAATTCAGCTGCCACCAATCGCGCACATCGGTATGGGTGGCCAACTTTTGTGTATAATTATAATAAGTGTATACACATAGGCAAGGCGAAATTGTGTTTTAGATGGAAATCATTCCTTCCTTTATGTTTGGCGATTGAAATAATAATTAAAGATGACGCATCTCACTGTCACTTAAAAAAGTCAAGTTTTTTTTTTTTCAGATCATCTCCTTTGCAAGAAAAGTAGAAAACTAAGCAAAAGTACGTTTGGTAAATTGTCTTCCTCTGGCCTCTGCTCTCAGATTTTCTATGATTTCAAGTCAGTAAAGAGGCCTATAATTTTGGCTCCAAAGATCATATGGCCGCATATAATGTTTTTTCTTAAGAGGCGTAATTCACTTTACATGCACTTCAGAAAGGCTTCCACATCAAGGAAATCACGTATACAATATTGTATCATCACATTATACAATGAATTACCCTCTATCAAATATTAAGGAGAACTCCACGATTTTAGAACGTCTGCTATATATTGTGCACAGAGACACACACACATTCTTGTCCCTTTATGGATGAATATAGTATCCAACTGCCACACTGACAAGCGCAACCACGCAAACAAACATCAACGGAAAGCCCACCTGAGCTCTTTTCTTGTTGTTTTTCCTCTTCAACATTTCCTGAAGAAACATGGAAAAGTAACCAGTATCAATAATTGAAAATGATGAGATTAAGCATTCAACAGAAGACTACCACCAATCAGATTCATAATATAATACCATCATCAATCAGGTAACTTACAAGATTATTTGAATATATATAGTGAGAGCAATCCATAGATTGTATAAGAATAGAGGATAATTTGAATCTTCTGCTCATTGAAAGGGAGATAATTTGCTTATATGTGAAACATGTAATAGTCCCAAACAAGTTAATTGCCACGTAATTCTACAGCAGTAGTAAGAGAAGGTGTTGAGAAGAGTTGCAGAGATCATTCATAAAAGTTTAGAGGCTGTTGCAACTTCCCTCGATTGCTTAAACCCTTAGCATTGATGATTTAACAAAAGCCACTCACCATTTAGTTTCTCTTTTCTTCAAACACAGCAAGTAAAAATGGTGGGAGTTAAGTGAAAAGAGGCTACCAATCTATGGCTTTCTATGGCCTACAATCTTACTATGTCCATCTGTATTGTCTCAATTGGTAACATTCATCATTCATCAGGGCCTTCTGAATTTGGAATATGGAATTCATGAAGTTATTAAGATTTTATAACGATGGACACGCTGAAAAGAAAAAATTGCCTACCAATTCTAGCTTAAGCAAATCCTTTTCTCGGGTGCTGTTGCGCCTCTCTTCATTCAGCTTCGTGATGGTACTTTCAGCCTGAAAAGAAGATAACCAATTGTCTATTGCTTCCACATTGAGGTTTGAAACTAATTAAAAAAAAGTGTCGAAATCGCAAACCAAGAAAAAGATTTCAGGAATTGGATCCTATGTTGAGATAACATTTTGGCAAAGTAAAATGGTATGGACTAAATTACAACTTACTATGCTTATGGCAGTATGCAGTGATGAATACACAATGGGGGGAAAATGTTAACATCAATGATGGTGGACAAGTTAAAGTTGGCATTAAATAGTATTACAGTAATTTTCTTGATCAATTCCCCTTGAATGTTGTGGTATAATGCAAGCATAACTAAACTTTAGACATTTTGGCAGCAAACATGGTGAGAGAATCATATCAAAATGTAACTGACCAACCAATAGATGGAAAAGTAAACTTGAAAGCAAAGTTACTGTGATATAACAGGTTATCTAAATAGAGAAGCCCTGACCTCTCTTAGCTTAGAATCCATCATACTCAGCCTTGACTTCAATTCCTCACAATCCTTAGCCAAATTCAACCGCACATCATCCTCTCCCTGCTTCATTTCACTCTCATTCTCAACACGTTTTGAAACAATATCCTCATCAGTTCTATCCTCCTCCTCCATATCCCGGGTTTTTTCCAAACTTTTTTCCTCACCCACCTGCTAAAAGGGGAAAAAATTGCGGAAAGAGAGTATTATATTATATTATATTTAAATCAAAGACGCACAACATAGAATTCTAAATTGAAAGGTTTTTGATTCATATATGTGGCATGGCAATCAGAGAGCCGACAAGCACAAAAACAAGTTCAAGATTGCCATTCTTAGTACACTAGAACAGAACAGGACAGGATTCCTTCATAGAATCCTTAAAATAAGAAACTAAATGAAAATAACATGAAATTTTTGTAACAGTAAACCCCCAAATCAATCCGTAGAGTATCACCTATTAACAAATTGATTCCTAACAGTTGCGAAACACGAACACCTCCCTGGTCACCTCAAACCGGGAAATAGAAACAGAAAATGTTGTCTTAAAACTAATCAAAGTCCTAATATAGTCATTCTTAGTGTACTAGGATAGCATATGATTCCACAAGTAACTGCCAATTTGTCTTACACTAGGCACAACACAACCAAATGAACTTAACGAGAGAGAAACTGAGGTTTAAAGGGGAGGGGCTCACTGTTGTAAGAGTGGGAGGCATGCTTTCAACACCAGTTTCTTCCCCATCCTCTTGCGAATGAAGCTGGGCGGCGAGTGTATTATCCTGCTTCAGATCTCCATTCAGTGGAAGCAATGCCGCTGCTGCTGCTGCAGGGGAAGAGGGAGGGCTGATGAGGAGAACCCTCAGTTTCTTCTCCTCAACATACTTGCCACTGTCTTTTGAAAACTGCAAAATCAAACCTTTCTTCAGCAAGATCGCAAATGACGAGTCACAGATTCGGATGCATAAATAAACAAATGAGAGAAGATGAAAGGCGGGTGAGTAGTGGTACGGACGAGGTCAGAAGAGATGTCGTCTTGAGTAGTTCCGAAGGGGACAGCAGTGCTCTGGATGAGGAACTTGTCTTTGCAGTTCATGTCAGGCGGTGCTGTGCGCTGAGCCTGCATCGTAACTGCATCCATTCCAACAATATTATTATTATTATTATTATTCACACTACACTTGCTTTTCTTTAATTTAATGATGTGGTTATTGCTAGGCAACTAAGAAACACACACATATCTATATATATATATATATATATATACCAGTAAAATCACAGGTTCCCTCCGGCTTGATGATGCCGATGGTTGGTCTGACGCAATATTTCTTGGGCGACGTCGTTTTAACCTGCAAGGAATTAATTAATGATTACAGACATGAATGGGCACGCATCATGATTCATAATTACCAGAAGAGAGAGAAGGAAACATAATGAGGGAGGATTGATGGAATGGATGATGATGATGATGAAGACGAAGAGTAGAAGGCGTTGAGTTGTAATGGTAAGTACCTTAAAAGCAACATAGTGAGGGGCCTTGTTGACAAGATGAACGAGGCAGGAACTCTGTTTCTTCAGTTCGACTGTGTATAAAAGAAATTAATGTATTGTTAAACAGAGAGAGAAGGAGGAGGAGGAAGAGAAATGAAGATGGAGAGTGACATACAGACAAAAGTGAGTTGAGGGGGCTCGATTTGGAGAAGCTCCGAACCCATTATAATGAGATAGATGGATAGATAGATAGATAGATAATGCTGCCGCCACGGAATCACGGGCGTCGTCTATCGTGTCCTGTCCTTTCTTTCTATAAAACACAGCCAGAAACAGAGGGCGTGCGTGTGTGCGCCCGCTTGTTTGGAGGGGAGGAGACAGCAAACAGCAACAGCAACAACTAGATATGAGTGAAGTAAGCAACTCACCAACCAAGAACGGGTGTGGAGGGAGGGAATCACAAAAGGATTACACAGATGGATAGATATATAGATGCAGGCAAAATAACAGAGAGAGAGAGAGATAGAAAAAGAAGAAGAAACGGAAAGGAGGAGTGAGTGTTTGGTGGCGTCAGTTACACATACAGAGAGAGAGAGAGACAATGGGTGGGGTAGGGGACTGCGACTCTGCGCTTGTAATGTACAGTTCTTCTCTAGTTGTGGTTGTAGTTGTCGGTGTACCTTTTTCTCCCTTTCCTTTCCTTTCCTTTCATAGTCTCATTTCATTACCGGCCGGACGCTTCACAACTTCCATTCGATTCCGTTCTCATCTCTCTCTCTCTCTCTCTTCGTCCGCGCCCAGCTTCTCACTCTTTCTCACTATACTTTCCTTAAATTCAAAATTTGAATTTTTTTATTTATTACCCTCTTATAAATTACTTTTTACTGTACACTCACAATTTTAACTCTTAGTTAGTTTTGTTTACTGTTATCGGACATAAATATAATAACAAAAATAGAAATATAGGGACAGTGGAGATAGAGACAAAAATAATAAATATGTATAGGAATATTATTAAAATTTAAAAATATTAAATTTCTGTCTCCGTATCCTGTCCCCACATTTTGGAGATACAGAAATTTTATATTTTTCTGTCCCTATGACAGAAAATTCTTCTATCCCTTGTTCCTGTCTCCACCACCAAATAGATTTTTGTCTCCAGTGTCTCTGTATTTTTGTCTCAAAGACAGTAAATAAACACTACCTTACTTAACTAACAAAACTAGTATAGTAACCCGTGCGATGCATGGGTATGATAAGTATATTTCATACATAGTATTATTATTGATTTGAGTGATATAAATAACACAATGATAATAGTTCTTTTTCTAAAGTGAACATAAATTTAAAAATCATATATATGAAAGATTCCAAATAAAAGGGTAATAAGGGAAATATGATGTACACATGACAAATGAGAATCAATAAGCTCTCATTATATTTGAATGATCTGAAAAAGGAAAAAAGAAAAGTGTTAATTAACATTGAATGAATATAAAATTAAGTAAATATATATAATGGACAATACATATATAAGGTCACATACTATGTAAATGTGTTCATGATTATTGCTTACTATATGAAGTAATGTTTTCAAAAATTTCTCTATAAACCACATTCATGGTGTAATTTTCACTTATACCTTCATGGTTCTCTATTAGAATTCTCAACCCTTGTCTTGTCTTGACCCTTGAAAGAGCAACATATAATTTCATGAGAAAATACAAGCCTTGAAAGATATATTCCAGCTATAGACAATGTTTGGCCTTGAGAGTTGTTTGAAAAGGAAACAATTATTGGAAGTTGCCTCCTTTGGAACTTGATAGGAAACGCATCATTATTTGGAATCATATTCATTCTTGGAATCAAAACAACTTCACCTACTTTATTCCCTGTTAGGGTTAAACATTCAACCTTGTTTCGATGTTGTTCGATGTTAACTTCATCATAAGCATCAATCACTATAAAAAAAATACCAATTCAACCTTCATTTCCAACTCAGGTTGATTTAAAAAAATTTAAATCATTAAAATTTTATTATATATGTGCACATTAATACCTTCATAATCTCTAAATGGATCACAGTTTTGTATCTGACTTGTAAAGAATGGCTGCTTTGAAGATTGGCCATTTGACAATTCAGAATTTAGAAACAAAGTTGTTGTGCTCTTCACCACACTTTTTATTACCTTGGAATGGATAATCTTATGTTTTCCTGATTTGAGGTTATTACTACTATAATGAAATGAAGAGGTCGATGATTTAATACAAATAGGCTGTTGAACAAAATTTACCAATTTAACATTTTTTTACTATTATCTAAGCATGAAAATGCACATAGGCAAATTAGGTAGTATAGAAATTACCTTGCAAAAGATTTCAATGTGGATGTATTGGTTGTAACTTTTGTGTTTGCACCAGATATACAAATTGTGTATAGCTCAGAAGTCCCTTGTGACATGGATGATCTTATTAGCGTTCCTTGATTTCCTCTTAAGTTTTCTTTCTTCTTGTTCACTGTTTAATCATAAAACACAAAATGAAACAGAACTATTGTGAAATTGTGATAAAAAGTTTATATGAGTTATATAAAATTTAAACCACTTGAACATTTGGATAAGGAGTAATAGGCGTGGTCGAAGGCATATTTTGTGCTTGTTCTCGTTCCCTTTATTACCTATTTTAATCTGTGGCTGGAAATAAAGATTTCTGTTTGGTGCAACTACATAAGATTCATCATTAATAAATAAGTTGAAATGTTAACTTCATTAAGAAAATGTCAAAGAATGGATATGAATGGGGTTACCATGTGAAATGTCTGATAATGGGGTTCTTGACACTATTGTTGTTGGTGGTGTATTTGCAACTGAAACCATTTGAAAAGACTGTGTATGTATGTTTGTAACAATATGTGATGAAGGATATGAGCTAACAATAAAGTCAAGAACATTAAAATAACTTGTGCCATCTAGAGTAATGTGTCTTCTTTTAATCACACCAGTAGGATCCATTATTTCTAAGACATTACTAAGTTGAATGTTATTGGCAAAAGAAACTGGTTTATATATGAAGTCAAAATCTCACCATAGATGTTGCTATTGCTAAAAAGTCTCAGGAAGAGTAGTTCTTTTTCTTTGTTGACCCAAGATTTTTTTTCTTTTCAATCTTGCTAACTTTGACTGCAATGAGCATGAGAGATTTTCCATGTCAGTACAACGTGAAAACTGAAAATGAATGTGGTGAAACAGTTGAATATGGTGAAACAGTTAGATGTTGCGTGTTATTTGCGTTTTGTTTTATTTCTTGGCTCTTTTCATGAATTTCATCCAAATTTCTTTTAAATATTTTCTTAGTTCATTTTATTTGCGTTTTGTCTATGTCAAATAAATTTTATCATCCCATTTTAATTTTTCAACCATGTCTTTGTTCATCTATTAATTGAAAAAATAAAAAGATTTTTAACAGCATAAACGTTAGACCAATTTGGTTTTCTTTAATAAAAAGAAACAAAAAAGCAATTGTCATGGCTCCTCGTCGCCAAATTCACGTGAAGAATGGCAAGTACTATAATAATGTCCTTCCCCACTCGCTGCAAAGAAATTATGAGATTCCTCTCCAATTGCAATCGTCATCTTTCTACTATCTCTATTCAATTTATCTTTTTACAACAAAAAAAAGAAAATGCTGAAATGAAAATTGATTTCACCCATTTCCCCCATTTTTTTGTCCACTACTCAACTCTCGAACAAACCATTTACCCCTTTTTTCTAATCACAAAACATGATGCCCATTGTGTGGGAGAGAGAGTCTTGCAATGATAATGTCGTTGTGTATGGTCTACAGCAATGGTGTGGCGTCGTTATTAAAAGAGATATTCTTCATTTGCATTTCAATAAGCTTCAATATTAATAAATTAATTGATATAATAATTTTAAACTAAAAATGACTTGACGGTTGAACTAATCTAAACATAATGCCAATAGTGTCGGTCACTGTAATTCGGGGTTTGAAGTCAGGCCATGTAGCATTACTTTTCAACCAGTCTTTTTTCATCTATTAACTAAAAAAACAAAAAGATTTTTAACAGCAAAAACGTTAGACCAATTTGGTTTTGTTTAATAAAAAGAAACAGAAAAGCAGTTTTCATGGTCCTCTCTGCCAAATTCACATGAAGAATGGCAAGTGCTATAATAATATCCTTCCTCACTCCCTGCAGAGAAAGGATAAGATTCTTCTCCATTTTATTTGTAAGTAATGATTTCTCTTTTGGTTATGAGTGGGAAGGGTCTCACATATAGCTGTAAAATGGGGTATAGAATGGATATGGTTAGGAGAGCTACACCAGTGACAAGATAAATTTTTCTTCAACACACAGAAATCCCAGCAAAAAACAGAAAATCAGAGGCACCAACAGTAGTATAGGTATTTTTTCTGCTCACAAAAAAAAAGAGAAAGAGGCGCCACGGCCTCCTCTTCTCCGCCAAGCATGGCCGCGGACTCACCTCCCCTCCTCCCCATCATCACTCTTCCAACCCCTATCTAAAAAATAAAACAAAAATCAATTCACAGCCACCCTCCATTGCCCATTCAACCCCCAAAAATAATCAAAGCCACAAATTGCTATAATCATCAGAAACAATAGAACAATAAAAGAGAAGGAAAGAAGCCGTATCACCCCCTGCTCTGCCTCCGCTCCCATGGCCACACCTCCTCGCCGCCACACTCACTCGCACCGGCTCCTTTTTCCTCTCGCGTGCCACTGCGATGCGCACCATCGCCACGAGCATGCGATGCCGGGCCAGTTCCACCGTGCCCACCCCCACCGAAGCTTCCCTCCGCAACGCGATCTTCAGATTCACCACCAACCTCTGCCGTCCTCCACCTAAGCCACGTGGCCTTTTTTTTCGTCCTTCTTCAGTAACGGCAGCGGCGGATTGTTTATTCTGCTTCCCTGCATGGTGGCCGGTTTCTTTTATCCCCTCTCTTCCATCTCTCTTTCTCATGTATCCACTGTCTTCCTCTCTCTGTCTTCCTTTCTCTAATAATTACATGTGTGTGGGGTATGTGTGAGTGTGGGTGTGTGTGTGATTATGATTGTGTTTGTGAGAAAGAGTACGTGCTTGTGTGTGAAAAAGATAGTTGTAGCTTATGTGTGTGTGTATGGGGTGGGTGCAGCACAAAAGCCCCACTCCTAATGTCTTTTTTTAATAGCATAAACGTTAGACCAATTTGGTTTTGTTTAATAAAAAGAAACAGAAAAGCAGTTTTCATGGTCCTCCTTGCCAAATTCACCTGAACAATGGCAAGCACTATATTAATGTCCTTCCCCACTCTCTACAAAGAAATGATGAGATTCCTCTCCATTTTATTTGTTATGCTTTATATGAACCTTATTTGTATGTCTGAAATTTTGATATATTAACATCATCCATTACAATGTAACTTGTACAGAGGATGTTGTACTAAAAATGACCAATCTATAACTATATAATAACAAAATGCCGTTTGAAAACTATATGAAAGACTAATCAAAAGAAATAAGATGAAAACTAAGGAGGCTAATTGTGATGTTGAGCAGGTTGATAGATAAGTCTTGAACTGTAGATGCTTTGACCCAAGTATGTGTCATCAAATTTTGCTTGTCAATAGGAAACATAGTGAAATTCTATCACCACTTATAGACATAGGCCTGAAAGAAATGAAATAAATTTAGTAGTAATGTGAAATGTATTAAAAGTGTAGTAGTTATGAAGAGATAGTGAAGGATGTGTATAATATTACATGTATTATAGATGAACATGCTAAACATCAGTTCAGTTACATTAAATAATAACTCAGAACAAATTTGAACCTTAAGCTTAGGCTTATATGAATAAAAAAAATTAGTCAAAATAGATCCATAAACATTAGAAGTTTCTCTTTGACAAAGAATCCTTAGAGTCACATTGAATAAGTAATACAAATTAGAGCCTTACTCATCAAAAAGATCAGAGTTAAAATAGCCAGATTTATAAGAAAGTAAAATAAGAACAACCAAGTATAGGTCCATAGAACAAAATGATTTGCAGAAGCTAAATAGTATTTAAAAGATAGCTCTAATAGTTCAATCCCTCTTTTGCTTGATAATCTTCCTCAACTTGATTGGTGGAAGATAGAAATCATCAGGACATGCATCAGAAGCTTCTACATATGAACCTACTTTAGACTCAACTTTTGAAGGAATGGCAATTTGATAGGATTGAGAAAGATAATCCTGCACATTAAATTAAATGAAGAATGGTTCACTATTGCAAGTTAAATTATGATATAATACTAATCTACTCAACAAAAATTTAAATTGAACAATACCTTATTCGTATCAGAAGCTTTAAAGATGCCTTTCATGTCTTTTTCAATGACATTAGTTGTCTTAGTTGATGAAACATTAAAATCAACAGGTGATGCATCAAAGAGTTTTGCAATATATTCAGAGTCATAAAGAGGCTTTGAAGGTGTAATGGTTTCACATGACTCAGATATAGAATCCTGCAAAACATTATAAATATTTTAGTGTGATAAAATTGAAGGATGAAATCATAGTCAAAGTGATTGCATTGCAAAATATAGTGCTTGAATAAAAATATCACCTTGAATGTGTCAGAACCTTCTACAGAAGCTGTGACATAGTTTGAATTTTCAGGAACAAAGGAGGTCTAATAAAATGTAATGAAAACATATATCACAATATTGCTGAATGCATTGAGTCTTTATATGTTTGTAATTAATGTTTATGAGAAGAAAAAAACACACCTCATTAATCTTGTACTTATCAATGAAAGAATTGATGATTGCATCATCTGAACACAACTTCATAATACTAATCACAGATGGCTGAAAGGAGTTGAGATCTTCAACTCTAACTGATACCTTGAAAAGAAATTTCTTCCCTTTCAACGCATTAATTTCATCAGGATATTTGCTTTTATTACCACCCTAAATAAGTAAATATGAAGGTCACTACTTATAGGAAATTAAAATGGTTTGTTAATGGAAATAAGCTTAGTAGATATTAACAGTACCCTAAAAACATATTCAGCTCTAAGATCATTAGTAGATTTATTCAGAAACTTGAAGGCCTCTTTGTCATAGAGCATAAAAGATGCACAACCAATTTCATCTTCAACTATCAAATGGATACTGTACCTATAAAATATGAAAACCCATGATAAATTTAAGATTAAAGACCAAGTATGAAAAATATATCATAATAGCTATAATGAAAAATACACTAGTACCTTGGAATGAAAGTTGTAGGATATGAGTCACATTTTCTACAATGAAAGCTTTGAATATCCTGCCTTAAACCCTGCAAACACTATTTACAACCTTTATAGCATCAGTTTCCTTCATTTTCAATTTCATTGACAATTCCAATTGTCACAAAAATGCCTTTCTGGAATTCAAAAAAGAACACAAATACAAATAATAAATTATAAACATCATAAACATATATAAATATATATGTCCGATTTGAATTAGAAAAAGCATCAGACCTCTAGAGAGTGTCTGAGTTCAGAGATAGTTTTGTAAACATTCTATGTAAGGATATCCTCCTCCATTGAGTAAATTGGTTGAGATACAATTTCAATAACTTGAGTTCTTGTTAGAAAATCAATTTTAGCAAGCCTAAAGCATCAAATATTGTTACAATTTAGTAATTTTGCAAACTAAGACAAATATAGTAGTAAAATATATTTCAGCTAATTCTCACTTATCCTGAATTGATAATGACAATAACACACCTGTGCTTGAAATCTGTAATTTCTGGGAGATCAATATTAATAAAAAAGTTTGGAGGTATAGCTAGTATTGGAAACTTCCATTAAACCTGTGTCATGACAAAAAGCGAAATCCAATAATTAACAGATTATGCTATATTTGTTTTATATATACCAGTAAATTTACATTAGCCAAATTAACATATTACATCTCCCTTTACCCCGGTAATTCTTCATTTTGGCAAACTAAAGGATCAAAATGCACTAAGATTAAGACTTTTGATCCATATAAGTCATCAGCTGCTCAGCAAAAGGATCCCATAATGTGCATTTTAGTTTTTCTTCACTCCCAAACAAAACAAATAACAAATGAATATGCTGCATTATTGTATAAAACACAATGTACATGTAATGTAAAGAAAATTAAATTAATTCCTCGCTCTAGATCATCCAACATGACCACCATGTAGTTCGGATTTTTAGCTCTCCCAATCACTACTCCTATTACATCTGAAAAAGTTAAAATAAGTTTGGTCACTAATCACAACATAACATAGATTACAGTAAACCTTTGTGGCTACTACCTATTTAAGCATGAAATAATAGCTTACTTACCAACCAAGTGAGATTCCTGATTTGTTTCTTTTGTAATGACACTATTAGGGACAAATTTGAAAGCATTAAGAAGAATAGTTAGGTCCTCTGTGAGTTTGACCTTAGTGTTTTCCTGAAGAATAGCCTAAATGCATGCGTTGTTACCTTATATTTGATCGAGTTTGAAGCAACAAAAATATTAGATATCAGATATACTTTTCCTTCAAAAAGAAGCTCTTCAAATAACTTCACATGCTGACTTGAAATGGAACACTGAATTCTACTACTTTGTTATTAACACTACAAATAAAGGTAAGTTAAGAAATATAACATTAATAACAATGGATAAAAACAAATAAATCAATACAAAATATAACAGCAAACCTGTTCATCAAAGAACACCATTTCAAGCATAGGCTCTTTAGATTAGTCCTGAAAATTAGGAACATGCCAAAGCCTTATGATTCTAACTTTAAGCCTCTAAAACTTTTCAGAACCATCATTCAAATCTATGATCAGATCAAACTTTCCAGCCATTGAAAAATATGAGGAGTTTAAAGCAATGACTGGAGCAAGTAAGGATAGAACCAATATGAAACTGCTATAATTAAGAAAGATTCATATATATATATATATATATATATATATATAGCACTGTGACATATAAAAAATAATTACAAAACAAGGAAATGATCATGAGTAGGTGTTAATTCCAATGCAATGGAATAAATGAAAGTAGTATACAAAGCAAGGAAATGATCATGCATAAGTGTCCATTCCAATGCAATGGAATAAATGTGATCATGTTAATGTGTCCATTCCAATGCAATGGAATAAAAGAAAGTGGTATGCACTATTTATCATTATGATGAATATGAATGGAAGATGCTCTAAACAAAGCATGTTGCTTGATAGGATTGTATATTAAAATGAATGGAGGGAAACCAAACTCACCAGAAATTAACACCTCATCAATCTCACTATCCCATTAACCTTCTTTTAGAATATGATATATGATTCATAATTAAAATATATATATATATATATATTAGTTAATACCAACTTATTTTTTGAATAGTGTAAAACAAATATTAGTATGACAGTATTTACGATGATAAAGATATAGGTTTACAATTGTTATGCCTCGGGTCCTGTGTCCTTAGATAAGCATAATATAGTCTTAAGATAACTCGGGACCAATCTGGACGGTCGAATAACATTTGGCATGCGGAAATAGCAATAATCTATGCAAACAGACTCGTCATGGCCAAGTACCCTCTCGCCATTGTCAGCACGCTGATCAGTCCCTGAAAGGGACGCGTTGACATCACTGCCATGGCAAGACCCTCAATACTAGAAACACTAAAAAACGACGCATTTTCATTGAAACACCCCAAACTATATATAAACCCATGGCTAAGCTCAGGAAACATACCTTAGCCACCACCCAACTTCCTTTGCACCATTCTTTCATGATTATTTTCCATTCTTCCTCCTCCTTAAGCTTCCGATAAGCGATTTTTATGGTTTTTGTTAGTTTCCTTCCCCTCCTTATTAAGTTTACGGCTTAGGGCACTGTCAGGCATGGTTTTCTCATAATATTCTTCCTCCTTATCTTTTTAAATTCAATTTTTAATGAATCTATCAATCGTTTATGGTTTATTTGTACTCGTTGGTAGTTATCGGTGACACCTTTGCTCTTTAAAGTCAAGTTGACATTGGAAACGCACTCTCGAACGTTAAGAATATCTTATGTATGCCATTTTTACCTTCCATGAATTCATAAATTCTATTATGATATGAACATGTATCTTTTCAAGTGTGCTAAGTTAGAAAAAATGTCGTTTAATAGCCTTCCATAAAAATGCATAACTTTTAGAAAATACATGGGACCATTGTTGATGTCCATATGCCATTTATATTAGTTAGGTGCTTATATTCATGAGGGGGTAAGCATCGCTATATAAATTATTTAGCATTCTGTTTCTCTTTTAATTCCTTAGAAAAATTAATATGTACTCTTATGATTCACACAAAACTAATATTATTACTATTATTATGTATTATAAGCAGAAATCATTTTGATTACTGCATTACTATTTATATACTTTCCTTGGTGTCTAATATATGGTTGTCGGTGAAAATCCACTCATTGAGTTTTAGATTAAACTCACTCCTCTTTTTCCCTTAAAGATACAGTTGCTAGCATAGAGTCTTCTTAGATACCTTCTCCTCAATAGCTGGTAGTTTTATTTTTTGGTGAGTTTCATTTTGGAGTAAAGTAAAACTTTTCAATTATGTTAATAGTACTCCAATACATTATAAGTAGGATTCAGGGACCATACGTATTCATATTTAATTATGTTGTTTTTTAGGGTTTTATGTAATTGTAGTAAAAGACTTTGTGACCTTTGGGAATAATTATTTTCTCGTTTGGATATTGTTCACAAATTGTTTTTGAGTTATATGAAAAGTGTTTACCACGTTATTATTTAAAAAATACTTAATTGGAAATTATGAAGTTTATGCATGTCATATCATATAAGGGCTTTCGTTGGGTCGGTTCGTCATATACTAGTCACATTCCTAAATCGGGTCATGACAACAATACAAGCTAAGATCAAAACTAAAATTTGCTTTCTGTGTGTGTGTTGAAAATCAATTCAAATCGACAAATCTACAATATTTAACCAAATTAACTTGAACCATACTGAACTTGGCAAGGCTAGACTAAATCGAATTAAACCAAACCAGACCAAACTAGGCAAGATCAGGCCAAACCAAATTGGGCCAAATCAAATCGAACCAAATAGAGCTTTACCAAACCAAACTGGATTGGACTGAACTAAACTAAACTAAGCTAAATAATGTGATAAACATACAAACAAAACAAAGGAAAAACAGACATATTCATAAACCACCACTAACATAAGTTGTTTATATATCTTATATCATGACACAATAATCTAAAGCTGCCAAAAATGCAAGCAATCACGAAAAAATCCACACATGACACAGTATAATACCCACAATTCAAATACACTGTTGTCAAGAGAAACTTATCATTAATGAAATCAACTCTGGTACATAATAAAATACAAGTATTTTTTTTTATATTCCAATTGAAACGTATTGTTACATAGTTTTTTTTTATTATTTATTGTTTGCTTCAATGGTGGAGTCTCTTTCTTTCTTTGTTTTTGGGTTTATCTTATTATAGTATGAGACTATGACGTGTACCGAGTAAGTGAAAAAGGAGGCATGTGTTATGGTATTCAGATGATACATAGAAATTATCTATACAAGAATATTTCAAAAATCAGAAACATTCGTGGAAGAGTTTTTCTTCCGTCCAAAATTAAAGAACATCTATTTCAGGGAAGTTTTTAAATTTACTGAAGAACTTTTCTTCTTGCTAAGAGCTTTTCTTTTTGTTACGGGTCATTTTTTGAAGAATTTTTTTTTATCACATTTCTCACTCATTGATATCCGTTATCTCTTTTTGAGTTTTACTCTTGAATAACTATCCAATTTGGTGCATGTCTTTTAACTCATTATTTAAATTTTAGGTATTATACAGATAATTTAAATATATATATATATAAAAAAAATAGAGCGTATCATATAAAATGAGTGGGTTATTATGAAAGTGAGATGAGTAAATACTGACTATTAAATTTTATATGAATGATCAAAATTAAAATATAAAATCATATAATTTTTTTAAATGAGTATGTGCATATTAATTATATTAATTAATTTTTAATCCTAACCATCCATATATGATTATATAATCCAAATTTACTCCTCTAACTCTTACAATAAATCACTCTTCTTTTATATATATATAACATTTGAAAACCTTAGTTTCCAGATTATTTTCACTCTCTCACAATTTCTATATTTTTTTTAAAGAAAACTTCTCAAACAAATTTTGGAGAAAAAATAAATATTAACATAAAAATATTATCTAAATTACTACTCGCTAAATCTTTTACAAGAATAGTCAAACCCACCGAAAGGTGAAAGAGAAAAGGGTAACGAGCTCTCCAAGAAAAATAACGAAAATGATATTTTCCTTTCCATCCGTTTTGAATAAAGCACTTTGTCATTGTTGATAATTTTAAATTGAGGATCTTTAAAAGTTGCAGTTTTTTCAATTTAATGATCCTGCACTAATAGTATGAAACCACTCAATTATATATTATCATATAAATTACAATAATTTATTTTTATATTATTTAAATAAAATATTTAAATTAAATGATAATATAAAATAATTATATACTATTTATATATTAAAATTAAATATGTTTATTTTCTTATCTTTTATCATTTTTCCTTTCCTCTCCACCTTTTCTTTTCATGATTGAAAAATGGTAGGACCGAAATCATACGTGACTAAAACAACAAAGCAAGGACGAAGGGATTAATTATTCTATAGAATCATAAGGAGTAAAACTGTTCCTTGCTTTTGTGGTTTTTGGTATAGATATATTATATTTATTTTGGATGCGTCTGGTTGTCATTTTTCAAAGAAACAAGTACATGTTTTAAGCAAAAAAATATTCCTTAAATTTTCAATGTTAGTTAGTTTACGTTGTGCTTCTTAAAAGAAGCGAAAGCAAAAAAAAAAAAAAAAAAAACAGAAATAGAGTATTGCTTCTCTCTGAATCAAAAGCAGTAGAAGCCAACAAACGTGCAACACAATAAATGAGCTAATTAGATTTTCTGAAATTATTCTTGACATTTTTCTAAAATATTAAATATATCATTATGTCCCTCCCAAATATTAAAATTACGTAAATTTAAGATATCTCGAGCAACACCAATAACAAATAATAATAATAATATAAAAATAAAATTAATATATTCTTTATCTAACTATATTTATCGGTAATTAAATTTTCACGTACTCAATTGTAATTTTATAAGAAAAATACATTTACATTTGTCATATTCAAATAACTTAAAAATTTGATTAAAAATACTTTTACAATATTCATCTAATCATAAACTAAGTTTCTACATCTATTTCTGATTATATTTCTACAAAGATGTTTATCTCTATTAGGGTATATTTGATTGGAAAGTAAAAATGAGGATAAATTTTTCATGAATGAAGTTCATGTATAATTTAACGTATAGAGCTTATTCGTGAAAATTTACCCCCTATTTTTATTCTCTAACCAAACATAACCCAAAAGTGATAAAATAGGTTGAATATGTTGAGTTAACCCACCAACCCCATTGTTTTTTGGAATGTCATGCCAAAAAATTTTACCTACCTCGCTTAAATCACATATTAAGTCGGGTTGAACTCGCAAGTTGCTCACCATTTTTGCATTTCTTTATTTTTAATGAAAACTTGCTTTTTTCAATAATTATTTTCCTCTATTACATTGTATTTTAACATTGTCAATTATACAAAATTAAAGAAGTATAAAATGATAGTCAACTCGCTCGGTAATGGGACCTATTTGTCCCCTTTTTAATTGTATAGAGGAATCAATTTATTCCTTTTCTAACCATACGAAACTATAGAGAGAGACTAATTTGTCCCTTTTTTTAAATATTAGGGATTCATTTGAAATTTTCAAAATCTGAGAGACTAACTTGTCCCCTAATACAAACCTGAGGGACCTGTTTAGGTATTTAGTCTGTAATTAAGTTAAAAACAATTACTTTTAGATAAATTAATTTTAAAAGAATTAATTTGTGTTTAGCTTGAGTATATCAAAAGTAGGTTTAAGAGAATGACTTCTATTTGGATAGTATAAAGTAAAATTATTTATAATTATTAATGTGAGAATGATCGTAGGATTTTATCTCAAAAGTACTTTTTCTAGAATGTAAAGTATTATTTATTTATTTTCATTAAAAAGTACTTTTTCCATCTTAAAATGAGATTTGATGAGCATCTATGCAAACTAAACATCTTTTAATTCTTCACTTTTCATTTTTATTTAAATAAAAGTCCTTTTAGAGTGTATCCAAACAAGCACTTATTTGCTACTCAGCATCAAAATATACTCTAGAGAAACCTTGGGAAGATCAATATAGGAAGAAACGTTCAGTGTGTGAGTTGGGCTGTGGTAAAATTCTGTATGCAAGCAATAGCAAAGGAAATGTTATAAATAATAATTATTAAAATGCAAGCCATGTCAAAGAAAAAAATTGAAAATAAAAAGATTTATCCAATTTTACTTCTTGTAATTAATAAAGTTGAGAGTTAATATATATTTTGGAGTTGGAAGAATTGTGAATTAACACTTCAGTAGCTGAAAAAAAAAGTTTGCTATATTTTGATCCCTAATTTTATTATATTGTAATAATTGTAATAATCAAGTTGTCATTCTATTAAATGGGACCTAATACTATACCAGAAAAAAATGGGACCTAATAACTAATAACTGATGACATGGGCGCTAATTAGATGTGGTTGGTCATTTTTGTTTTAACAGCTATAAGTCACTGGAACTTTAAATTCTCTCTCTCATGATTCCATCTTTCTTTCTTTCTTTCTCTTTTTCAACTAATTCACATAATACTGATCGTCATGTTCTTATATCTACATATTGGCATATATGAGATTATACGCACAGAATTGATATGCAACTAGCCAACTATCATTTTAAACCTATTTGCATGCCAACTTTTGAGAAGGCGGCTAATAATTAGGCCATCCAACAAGGAGGCAATTACAGTTTCCATTAAGAACAACGGTGCTGTATTGTGATTTGGTTGACAATGCTAGTTTGGTCACATTGAAATTGAAATTAATAGATAGGTACACCAAACAATGCCTTAGCTGTCTAACCGTTCTTCTAGGTTGGTCTCAGCTTTCAACTGTATGTCATTCGAAAACTTTTGGGCCAGAAATGACAAATTGTTAATTAACATAAAAAAAGCTATTTCCTGTAACAAAAATAAGGAAAAAAAAATAAGCATGATTGCGAAAGTACAGGCAGTCGTAGCTTATCAATATGATGCTGCGGTGAGCCAATTGCACTTACCCCAGAAAGAAATGTTGAAAATTCGGCTGGATCGTAATCTTAGGTAAAGATTGGGAGTTTTGTAGATGGCGAAGGAGAGTGACTAATAATAGAATATAAGAGAAAGGAGAGAAATATAGTGAAAAAAATTAGATATATGATTATTTAAATATTGCACTTATTTTCCCCTTGATCCCAATTTAAAGGATAAAAAAAAACTTAATTTTAAATGATAAGAGATAGACATATTATTTTTTACTGATCATGTTATTTTCTTTTCTAAAATTACTTTGAAATAATCGTTATTTGATTTTAGTTTGCCACTTTTTTATTTTTATTCTTCTAATCATAGACTTGGCCCAATTTCTCTTTGGTTTTCATCCGTTCTTTTATTTATTGGGTTTCCTTTTGGTATTGTAGGGGTCAATTCACCATGTGCAGGCCATGGCCACAAACCCTTGTCATCCCAAGTCCCAAACACTGTCCGCAGATTCTATCTAACTCTAGTTGCTTACGTGGGATAGGAATGACAGGGTTTGGATTTTCTAAAATAAAATATTATTTTAGGGGATAAAATAAGTAATTTTATCTTTGAATTAATAGAAGAAAAAAAGACTTATTTTTAATTTAATTAATCTAAAGACAAAACTTTCTTATTTTATTATTTAAAATAAAATTTCTACTTTAGAGAAGCCGTACCCCACATCACTTGACCAAAAAAAGCTCCAGTTACTTGTGGGGGGTACAAATTAAGGGATTGAGGTCACGAAATATTGCGCCTAAAAATTCAAATCATCACAGTATGCAATTTGCTTACTCTCATGTGAATTTTTCATGTCACAAGTGAATAAAGGTTCACTTTAAAGGTTCACTTTTCTCCTAAAATTATATGTGTAATTTTTTTAATCTCTAAAATTAAAAAAATATCATTTTAATTCTTAAAATTTTAAAAAATAATTCAACTTAGTCCTTTTAGTAATTTAATTTAATTTCCAAGAATAATAGTATAAGGACTAATTTGAATAATTTTTTAAAATTTCAGGGACTAAAGTGATATTTTTTTAATTTTAGAGATTAAAGTGAATCATCTATACAATTTCAGAAATCAAAGTGAATATTTACTTAATGACAAGTTTATATATGATCTCTTATCATTAATTCTCTTGAGTTATATGCCATATATAAGTCTCACATTTTAAAATCAATGGTGAAAAATCACGATGAAGATGCATTTTTATTTTTTTCTTTCAAATCCCATATTTATTATTTTTTGTCCTCATATTATTATCTGAAGTCCCTTACAGTTTGCTATTATTTAAAATGGACCTGTGTGTTTAATGTCTAATTAAACGTATATTAAGTTTAATATAATTGATGTAATGTAATTATTGTGTGACTAGAAGGGCGAAAATTTTACATTATAAAATCATGTGTGATATTTTATCATTAATTTAAAATGTGAGATCCATTAATGATATATAATACAAGAGAATTAGTGACAACACAACACAGATGACCTTGTGATGTGTAAGTTTCATATATGATGATCTATTCTCGTACGGTTACGCATCCAAGAAAATATATACAAACTTTTTTACATCAATCATAATAATTTTTGGATAAAATAAAATCGTATGATGTAATTCATCTAAAAGTAATCAATTATAACACATTATTGTGATAAAATTTATAGTTATATAATGTTTTCCCATCAAGCAATAGCAAAAGAGAAACTAAGGAAGCACATATCACTGACAGATGTTTACTTTTCCCGAAGTGCATTTGCGAGTTATATTTCAAAAAACACGCATTGAAATTGGCTTTGTTATGTAAAAATCTACCAATTTAGTTATGCATAGATTTTTATTGATAAAAGAGATGGATTCTAGTGTGAATTTCATAAGAAAATCTTGTCAATGATAAGAAAATTTACTCATTATTAAGTTATACAAACTTGTTCTGGCTAAAAAGTTATGCAAAATTTGGATTTAAGATAGGATTTAATTTAAATATATTAATAGTGTAGAAGTTTTTTTTTTTACTTTCTTTGATTAACATTAAATTAAATTCTTAAAAATAGGATGAGAATCAACATTTTACCGATTGGATTACCATGCAAAAAATTTTTACGCTAAATCAGACCCTATAAAATAATCCATTCTCATTTCCGAGTGTGCAGCGGGTATTATATGGAGTAAAATAAAACAACTTGGGTTTAGTGTTATAAATGACAATATGAATTAGTGATACATATTCGATTTTAAAAGTTTGGGAGGAACATTACGTAAGAAGTTGAGCTCAATAAGTAAGTGGTTGAATCTGCGACTGCTACGATTAAGTTTGACTAAAGTTAATGTTATGTTAAACGACAGCCACATACACAAGCGACAAAAGTAGCAAAAGGCATTAGCAGCACTTGGACGGCGGTAAGTCATTGAAGCATAGTTTTTAAATTCAAATTGGTAATTGTTTCGGTGGAGGCATTAGGTTACCGAGTCGATTGAAAAGTTGTTGATCGAACTGAACTTATAAAGAAAATATATAAAATTTAAATAAAATATAATAAAATGATAATTAATTAATAATTTGACACTCTTTGAGAGATTAAAGTATAAAAAATAAATAAATAATATAAATTCTCAAATATTGTTCACATTTCACAATCACGAATCACAATTAACGAATTCAAAGTATAATTATACAAACAAACTCACAGTTTTACATCATAAACTCACTTATGACAATATAAATAAAGTTACTATATTTTTCTATAATTCAAATTAATTTTTTTAAGAGTTTTGAAAAAAGACATAATTTAGCAAAAAAGAAAAAAAAAGCAAAAAAAAATGATCCGATCCAATTCGATTTAATCGGTCGAATCACCGGTTTTAATACAAATCGGCCAGTCAAATCGGGTCACACCAGTTTCAATGTGGGATCGATCCAAACAATGGCTAGGATTGATTTCATGGCCGGTTTCATCAGTTTTCCGGTCGATCTGGCCGATCTAAGTCGATTTTCATTAACTATGTATTGATGTCAACTGCGATGCTAGTATACTTCTTCTATTTTATATTAGCCGTTATTCTTAAAAAATCATGTAATTTTAAATATTAAAAGATTAGTGTATTTGATTATAATTCAATGTATCAAAATTACTTGATTTTTTAAAAATGACTATTAATATGAAATTAAAAGAATACTATAATATCTCCTTTAATATCCTCAGGTGAGGTCTCACCGTCCACTCGTGCATCCTCAACTTTTTTTTCGTCCCTCTTTCTTTGGTTGTAACGATGTTTCGGAAACATGTGAAACACATGTTAGTAAAGATTACAGAAGGTTTGACATCATGAGATAAGGCATAAATATTAGGGTATTTTTATGAGTTTAAATTTTAAAGAGAAAATGAAGGTTTATAATATAAAATTATATTATATTTAGCTGCTTCAAGTCTTTCGGTCTCTCTCTCTTTACATGTTTTATGATTGAGCCTTGTCCAAAAAAAACCATTAGTATTAACATAAGAGCTCAATTCAGCATTTTAAAAAATGAGTTTAATTTCTGTAAATAAAACTTTTTCCTTGTATCGTTATTAAATCAAATAATCAATATAATTTTTCAAGTAATGAGTACAAGACTTAATCACTTTTGCTTATGTGACAATATAAAATTGGATGATAGTGTAAACAAATTTTACACTGTTAACACATATAAATTAAACTGCTAAGATAATTTTACTGCACAATTAACCACTCTAGTTCAAACCAAATTCATTCAAGTTCCACAAAAAACAAAAAGAAAATCAAGTTCAATAAATTGATGATTTAGGAAAAAGAGAAATATAAAACCCATTTTACACTTGCGAGTCATAAAATGAAGAAAAAAAAATGGAATATCATGAGTATCCAAAATCTAGCCATAAATCTAGATTATTACTTAAGGTTCGTTTGGTGTATAGAATTGAAATTAGCTCATAATCATAAATTTTTTGTTTGGCTCTTATTAAAAATTAGGATCCAAAAATAGAATTCAAAATTCAACTTGATTTCTATTGTTTGGATATGTGAGTTATAACTTTAAAATGTTTTTACTATTTATGTTTGGGGCAGGCAAACAATCTGCAATGGATAGTAGGCCATCAGTAGCAGGCAGAATACAAAGGCAGCAGGCGGGTTGTAGGCGACTGGCGGCGTACAATCAACACCCATGGTGGTCGACCATCGACGAAGGGTGATTGGCCACCTCCGGAGGTCGAGCGGCCACCAATGATGAGCAATGAGAGGTGGTCACACAATTAGAGAACTATAAAAATTATGAGATATAAAATTGATAATTTTTAAGATATGAGCTAAGAATTGGAAAATGGTTGCACTGGTTATTTTTCAATTCCATAAAATTGTTATATAGAATCATAATTCTAATTCTAAAAGAACTATCAAACATAAATTTTGGAATTGGGCCGTCCAATTTCAATTTCAAATTCTAATTCCATACTCAATTCCACATGCCAAACAGGCACTTAAAGAATTATAAAATTATTTATTTATATTAATTAATAATTGTAATTAATATTGATTAGTAACATTATATATAGTAATAAATAGTTATTATTCATATTAATTATAAATATCATTATTGACATTACCACTAGTTATTATTAATTATTAGTTATAGTGATAATAATTAAAAAATTATATAATACTATATTTATTATATGATAGTTATTAATATCAATTAGAAATTATGATTAATATTAATTAATCATAAAAAAATTATTACTAAAATTATTACTCATTATAATTCACCAAAAAAATATTACTCAGTACTATTAATTATTAACTATTATGATAATAATTAAAATGAAATTATATAATGATTATAATTATTATGTCATAATATTTTAAATAAATTTAATTATTAATAATTTATTCTTGTTAAGATTATTAGCAAATAATAATAATAATAATATTAAGAAGAAGAAGAACAACAACAACAACATTGGAATGATTACCACATGGTTTAATCCACATACATAGACACTCCTTATGAAGGCAATCCACGTTACCACTAAAATAACATTGAAAATTATCTTGGTAATATAAATTGCTACTAAGGTGGTCTAATCAAATAAGACAATATTATGGGTCCAAACAATTTTAAGTCAGATTACTAGTAATTCGAATAGATTAGTTCATACCCCCAGTTGCAATTCTTTCATCTCAGTATTTTTTTTTTGTTACAAATAAATTTAGGGTGAGAAGATAAAGAAGCCTTTATGCTTAAAAGATATTTATAACGAAACATACATTTATCTCACCCCAATAAAATGAATGAGAGTTCGAACTTGTAGCGTGTCAGATATTTTTTTTCTTAGGCTTTATGATCAAAAATTCAAATTATGCAAATCCAAACAATTACATGCCATAATTAAAAAATTCAACATTCATAATAGTGAGCAAACAAACATCAATTGAATATGCACACACAAAAAAAAATAATAATTGAATAGAAATGTGAGAATATTTTTTAATAGGATAATTATAACAACTTCTCTTGAGATATGCTAATATTAAACTTAAGTTTTTTTAGATTTTAAAATTATACCTACTCTTAATTGTTCAAATGCTGTTAGAATAACACAGCTTATTGATAATAGTTAGTTAACAACAACGTAAAAATTAATTTAAAAAAAATTAAAATCCCCATGAAATGACTTTTATATCCTTCCTTTCGTCGCAACCAGCGCCATGAGTCCTAGACCACACTCCATGCCACCAGCCCCAACTAACATTTTCCACCCCTTTCACCACAGTCCCATCCCATGTGCTTATCTTACCCATTCCTTTCCCTTTCCTATTTCCTCCAAGGCTCTAATGGCTCGCCAGCTCTGGGCTCTTCCGCTCTTACTCTTCGCCGCCGTAGCAACTGCTGTAGTCTCAGAGGCGATCGACGATGACGACGACGACGACCTACTGATCCGTCAAGTGGTGGAGGACGGCGAGGAGTACTTGCTGAATGAGGAGGACCACTTAGCCTCTAAGACCACCTTTGGCAGGAGCATGAGAGGGGAATGGGAAGGATGGGAGTGCTGCTGTGAAGGGGATATTGTTGTGATTAGCGTTTCTAAATATTATCAAATAAAATTACACTACACGAAAAATTATTCATTTAGCATGCACTCATTGTATAAAATTAATTCTTGTAATAAAATTTTAAGCAAAAGTAATTTTTTGTTTAAATAAAAAAAATCTGTTTTATATGTATTTATTTATTAGTCTCTTTCCATATGTTCCATCGGTTTCTATTTGTTCTGAACTTTAAAACAATATATACTAAGGACCAGTTTGAATGATAATCTTAAAAATAAATATCATTTTATATATAAATATATATTTTTAAATAAGATCTTTTAAAAAATAAATGTTAATTTTAACATTAATTTCTATAAAATGAAAATTATATCTTCTAAGAAAAGATTTTTTTTTATACTTTTTATAGCGATTCTGTTTTCACCGAAAAATTTTACACAAACATATTAAAAATCATAAAAAGTACTTTTTAATTAAATAAAATAAAGACACGCAAACAAGACTAAATCATATGATATTAGCACAACTGGTGCAACAAAAATCATAAATCATGCGATACTACTAGATAACAATGTGAAAGATACTTAGATTATCAATGTAAAAGATCCTAAAATCAGAAAAACAATGTCTATGCGAGATTCAACCGACAGAGGAATGGGTAAGAATTAAGAAATACCCTCTTTATTTCACTTCATCCAAAAAAAAAAAAAAGAACACGTATACTAAAAAAATAATAAATAAACCATTAGGAGTAAGTTAGTGGTAAGGGATTGAGATAGTTTATATTGTTATTTCATTAAATTATTTTACATATATAATTTTTGAAGTAGTCAGATGAGAGTAAATTACATTTTATACATATAGTAAAATATGATTAGATAGTTATATAATAAAATATTTCATATTATCAGTACATTAAAATTATATTCTAACCAAGTCTTAAAAATCTACAAAATTTTACGGATACAACGCTTGTTTGGTTGCACATTTATTATAATCAAAATTAATTTTATGAGTTCACAATTAATTTTGTTTTGCATATATATATATATATATCAGAGTTTGATTTTTTCTTTAGAATTGATCATCAGAAAAGGAAAAATTTATTATTTTTTGTCAAAATTAATTTTGAATTAACTACCAAAAACAAATAACTTTACCTTAAAATCAATTTCAATATAATTAATTTTACGAAGGTAAAACCAAGAACCCTAACACTGAAAAGGAGGAGTATTGAAATACTAGAATAAGTATAAGATAGTTGAACAAACAAGGAGCTAAGAGTCACGTGGCGAACCTCGAGAATAACGAAGGAAAGCCAAGCAAACAAACAGTGCTCATGCTGTTTCACTATATAAGGTTCCATTCCTCGTGTTATCCCTCATTTCCGAAAACCCCACACACACACACACTTTCTTCGTGCTCTCCGCCCTCGGTTCCATCTCTTCTCCAAATCTCAGATCTCTGTTTTTCTCTTTTCTCCCTCTAAAATGGCCTCCGTTACAGGAACCTCCATGTCTATGGTATCTCTTTCCAAGCAAGCTCTGGTATTGCAATCTCCCCCTCTTTAATTTCATGGTTCAAAAAGTGCTTCTTTGTTGTTGTTGTTCATTTTTTTTTCCCCTCTGTTTGATTCATTCTGGGATTTATTTTTTCATAGGGGCTTTCGATTCCATTTGTTTGTGTTGCTTATGATTGCTTTCCTTACCCCATCTTTTGGGTTCAGAATCAGTTAGTCACTTTTTTTTTTGTGGATTTGAGGGAAGCCTGTTGAATGAATCGGCTTAGTCTTGTGAAAATTGAACTGGTAATCAAGTGGCAAAATAATAAATAAAAAAAATCCTCCTTGTGTTATAGTGCTAGAATTTGACGTTACATGCTTGCTTTTGCATGTCTGCGATATTTGAATATATATACCCTATTCTACTTGAGAATTGGTTGATTATTTTCCTTATTTATTTTTTTTACGTCTTTGGATCTTAGTTTTGGGGTAGATGAATTTTAACTTGTGAAGGGTCCGAATCTAATTATCTTTAATGTGCAGGATCTTAGCTGCCAAATGCTCCTGGATTTAGAGTGCCCTTTATTTTGTCCGAAGATTTATGCTTAACTCTCTACCGAAAAAAAAAAAAAAGATTTTTGCTTACTTAACCAACGATTTTACACAATAATTACCGATTGCATGCAAAATCCGGTGTCTTATGTTGAAGCTGTGCTATGTCAGGTTGCTGTAGGTTTGGTGATTTTATTTTATTTTATATTTTTTTTAACCTTCTTTTGGACCAGACCTTTTATTATATAGTCAGACTATTTTGCAACAACCAAACCCACCCCGAGAAATGAACTGATTTGTTGCTTGAGTTTCGGTTGTACATGGAAGCATCATTGGTTGAATAATGACTTTGTTTCTTGCTTTATGTTTCTCTTAAGAAAATTAGTGTTTTGTTGTCTTTCCTGGTTGCTTGTAATACGCTGCTCTGACTCATTAAGTTCTTGTTGGATGCAAAATCAGGTCCCTTCTATCAGGATCGCAAAACCAAATTCGCTTTCCCTTTCAATTAAGGGGAGGAGTTTTCCATCAGTTACATTGCAGCCTAGAGGACCTCGATTCCAAGTTACTTGCGCTGTAAGTTTTTTAGCCATAATCGATGTGTTTCTCCTTGCTTATATGTCATTTTCATCGACAATGGATTTTTGGCATAACTTACTCTATTGTCTGTTCTGTTATCTCTATCTTTTGTTCCGGATGCTCAAACAAGTTTTTGGGTGGCAGAGAGTTCATCACTGTTCCTTAGTTTCTGCCAAAAACTTTCATTTTATTGTTTATTGTAGAATAAATATTCTGTTGGAATTACCATTGATGCCTTGTGCTCATAATTCCTCATTATGTGATTTGCAGTTAGTTATATAGGCAGTTCTAATGTGATGCGATCTTTTGTAATATTTAACGTGCTATAACTAGCATGGTCTTTATTATTCTGCTCAGGCTAAAGATGAGACGGTGCAGAAGGTGTGTCACATAGTCAAGAAACAATTGGCTCTGCCAGATGAACATGATGTCACTGGGGAGTCCAAATTTTCTGCACTTGGAGCTGATTCTCTTGACACGGTATTTCAATCTTTTTATATTTTATTTGTGAATTATTAAAACTAGAATGCTTTACTCATATAGATAAATAAATATGAGTTTTTATGATTCACTTGATTGCATTTTTAGTTTTGTTTTGTTTTTTGAACTATATACACGTTTTTCTGTGATGTTTTTTTGTTTCTTAGTAGTTGTTTTCCTGCTACTCTCATTTTGGAGGAATAGGAGGTTCTCTAAAATGAGAAATCAGTCATGGATTGGTGTGGAAGTTGATAGCTTCTAAGTTCTAAGCCTTCATATTTCATCAGGACATGTTTTGATGTGTTTCTTCTGATGTTTATATTAAGAGCTTCATTTTGGATGCTATTAGCTTCCTTTATAACTACTTTTCGGCCAAAGTGAGATGAGGGTTTGGCTGCCCTTCACACTTCTAATGTAGTTGGAATACATAAAGCACTGTGTATCTGATAAAGTGCCTCTACTAGTGTTGCATCCTTTATGAAAGGCTCTGAGTTGTTTAAGCGAGTTGTTTAAGCAAGTTGCACTTTTTGTTCCCTTTGGTTGCCCTATTCCTTTTGTGTACATCATGTTTCATTGTTATTTTTATGGTGAATTTGTGAATTTGGCCCGAGATTTATATCCCTTTACCTTACCTTAATTTACCTATTGAGCTATATGCCTACAATCACATAGCATGTTGATTGTGGTTCTACATATTGAAAATGTCTGAGCACAATGTTCTTTATGTTTTACTATGTTTTGTTTTATTATTTAGAGGTGCTTTTCAAATTTTATGCAGGTAGAGATTGTGATGGGACTTGAGGAGGAGTTTGGCATCAGCGTGGAAGAAGAAAGCGCTCAGAGCATCACCACCGTTCAAGAAGCTGCTGATATGATTGATAAGCTTCTTGAGAAGTCTTAAACTAGCAGTGAAGACATAATGTTTATTTTTTAGTTTTTTGTTTCCTTTGGCTGTTTTGATGGAAGGGGTTTCCAATCTTTCGAATTCTATCTCTGATCTTTCAGTTTGATTGCTACTCAAGTAATTGCCAGGTCTTTTCTGGACTGTCCTAGGATTACCATAATACTAGTTTTCTTTTTGGTGGAACTTGTGTCTCTTTACCTGATCCATGAATTTGTCTTCAAAATAATCTTCAACGAGTGTTCACATTCTGAAGATTTATCATATTGTCCATTCTGAAGCGTCTCACTATTCACTCCTCCATTTTTTCGAGGGAAGCTATTGCCCATCGAGTGTTTTCAACCAGAAAATTAACAATGTTGTGAAGGCATATTCTTCAGGCATATTTGCTATCATTGGCATGCAGGAAGAAAGACCTCATTACAGGCTTTTGGATGATAGTAGGCTGCATGAGCCATAGTGTCGGTTATAATGTCATGATATTTTTATTTTTTGGGGTGTGTTTAGCAAATAATGGAGGCAAAAAATTTGATGAGTTCTATGAGTAAAAAATTTTACGTAAGTTTTATGTATAATTTTATATATGAAATTTTTACCTCCAATTTTACTCTTCTATCAAAGATAACCGTCATTAGATTTTTAGAAGCTTTAGTACCTCTAACTTTTTAAGGATTTTTGGTTTTCTACTGTGAGAAATGTTTAACATATTTGTAAAATGAAAAAGTGACTATTTTAATTTAGATTATTTAGTAGAATTTATGCTAATACTGCTGAGCCCTTAGATCAACCGGTAGGGGATTGATTTAGAGATCTTGGGTTCGAATATTGAGCATGCAGCTGTGTAAGGTTCTGGGGAGAAAGCTTTACCCGGCTCTGATAGGATTGTTTCTAGTAGAATGATACATGTGGTTTCGATTAGTTAAAAAAAAAAGTGGAATTTATGTTATCAATGGTTTAGACCGGAAAAATAAAGTAGAATTTACCTTATTAATCTTAAGGACACTTTTTCTCTTCTTTTTTCGGGGAAGATTCTTACCTAATACAATTTCAATCCAAACTTACCTATCCTTCTCTACTTATGCTTTATTCTGTACACGTAAAAAGTGATCTACATAATAAATGGTTCTAAAAGGTGGTTTTCTAGAATGATTTGGATTCGTAAGGTTTCTACAAACGGCCTATCAATTTCTTCGTGTCTTTGTTGTATGCATGAAGGCGGTGATTCATGATCGTTCTGTGCAGAACTGTTGATTTACTCTATCTAGAACCAATTAATCATGGTTAATTTGTCCCAACGAAAACACACCCGTAAACTGAATTTTTTCCTAAAGTGAAAAGATGAGTCTATCCATAAAGCACTTTTATGATGTAAGAGTCAATACCGAATAGTTTCACCCTTTTACCTTAGACATAAATTGTCTGTAGATGATCCTAATCTAATTATGGTTGCCCCTTAATTACTAAATAGAACAATCAGGTGCTAATTGACAAAGATTCTCAACCATCAAAGCTTGATGGTTCAAGTGATTGATACATGCTCTCCTCAAGCAAAACATAATTTGAGTCTTGTAAATAAACAAAATGGTATAATAACTTTGCCTTCATAGTGGGCCTAATGGCTCTAGCTAAAATAGTTAAAGCTTAATGGAATTCAATATTGGTAGTTTAAAACAAAATAATGTGATTTTTATCAACCGACCAAAACAAAATGATATTATGGTTTCAAGCATAAAATAAAATAAAAAGATTCCAGCAGTCTCACTGTCCTCTTCACAAAAGTGGCAAGTAATCAGGTAAACTTGTTTTACCTTTTTAACCTTTGCTTTGTTTGAATTTGGGTTGCGGAGACATTGTCAATGGAAATGGAAAATTAAGCATTTAAATATTCGGTTCTATAATGGTATAATCGGGTTAGCATTCATCTCAATGCCAACATGAGAGGTTAAGATTTGAATAGGATATGGAGCACAAGATGCCAATTTGTTATTATACTTTTAAAGTGATTATTCATATAAATTAGGTAAAAGGCATTCTATAACCTGAATTTTAGGCCATATGTAGTTTTTTAAATATACATTATGATACTTTGAACTTTCTAAACAATGCAAAAGGCCTCTCAACATAATTTTGGCAATTGGTAAATGTAATATTTATATGCATTTAATCCCCTAATATTTCTAATTTGTGCAAACCAAACTCCCTTAATATTTATTATTGTATATAACTTGACATAATGCGATGCCGCTAAGTTTTGTACTATTTAGAATGTTCAGGTTTATTGTCTTATTTGGAAAGTTCATGATATTAGAAATGCATGTTTTAAAAAGTCAGATAATATACTATATATGACCTAAGATTTAGGGGATAAACTACCTTTAATCCTATAAATTATTTTATTTATAGCATAAACAAATTATAATAAAGCAACATTTACATCATCTTCAATCTATTCACTCAAATTATGGCTTTTGGGGAACGGTTTGATAGAGTGGCTCCTACGACCTTTTGCCAAACGGAAAAGCTATGTATGTACAGTTGTACACAATCACATAATATAGATATATATATGCATGAACAAGACGATGGGAAGGGCTTTAAAGGAAGGGGGGTGGGGAGGAAATCAAAAACGAAAGGGAGAAGACGATGGGAAGGGATTCAAAAAGGAGGAGAAAAGAGAGAGAGGAAGAGAAGAGGAGAGAGAGAAAGAGGGGGGGGGGGGGGGTTAATAAAAAGAAAGAGCGGAGAGTGATGATTATATTTGCAAAATAGGTGGGGATTAGTTTATAACAAGTGTAAGTCTTACACACTTATATACTTCAATAATTTTTTATAGAAATTAAATTTAAGTGATTCAAGCTGAATTATAATATTTATATAGGTGATTAATTATATAAAATTTTTGAAAAGTTAGATAATAATAGATATATATTCTAATAATTAATATTTATTAATATTTTTAAAAGTATATTATTCATGAAAATAAAGTAGGATGAAATATTAAATAATTTTTAAATTATATAAAATTTGATATATTTTATCCGGTAAGAATTTTGAAAGTTAAAAGTACACCAATAGCTACAGTGTAATCGGATCCGCACCCTTTGCAAAATTTGTAAAAGAAGTTGTTTTTCTGAATAAATGCCATCAATCACTACCCGCAACACCTTTTTTTAATTTGAAGTTTTTAACATACGAAATGTGGGTGCCGATCAATGCAAATCCAATATGCAATACCAGAATTGACAAAAAAATGATATAATGCGACCAATTTCTTGTTTCCAACTCAAGAATTCAAGAAGTAAAAATCAAATAGATATATTTAAATATTGCAACTATGTAATAATAATAACAACATATTTAAAATTGAGAACCTATTGTTGAAAAAAATTTGGAAAAAAGAAATAGATGAATGGAAAAAGGAAGGAAAAACTAAGAAGTAAGTAGAAGATCCAAGCTCCTCAAATGGCAATCATTCCATAAATTAAAACAAAAATGGTAAATTAATGTAACTTGTATTTATCCCGTTGACATTGATCTATTCTAAATATATTGTGCATATAACATGCAATGTAGAGAAGGAGGGTGGTATGATTTCACAAACGTAATGATTTCAATAAGTTAGGAATCTTGTAACAAATTTTACAAATAAAAAATAGCCATCGTGAATTTCATCAAATTTTAAAAAACTTGAGTAATATAATATACTAAGAAATTAATTTTAATACACTAATAATATAAAATTTTATATTGTCATTCAATTATATGCCTCCTTTTATTTGACTTTTAAGATAGTAGATGGTTAGATTAAACACTTTTAGTAATATAACAATATATAATTGAATATCTATATAAATATTTTTTACATTGATTAGTGTGTACAAATTAAATAAATTCATATACTAAAATAAAAAGAAGCATCATATACGTGGGTGGAAATATTCCTTAGTGCTTGGTATGTTACCTGCGTCTACAAAAATGTTATCCGCACCAATTCATTTGCAACCAAAATTAGCATAGTCTGAATAACCATACATCTCAACTACAAAAATATTATTTAGCTGTCCATATTATATGAGATACTTACTTTATCACCATTCAATATAATGGTAATTTCAATACTCCTATTAACTCATTACATCCAATACTTAAAAAGCTGGTATCTCAAAAGATATTTATTTTTTAGATGCTGAAATAACATTTTTCCCTAAAACTATAACCAAGTAAATGTTAAGAAGTGGGGAGTGCCATATATGCAACCAACCAAAAAGATAGATAAGAAAGGAGATACTTCTTCCCTTTCACATTATTTATCTACTTTTAGATAACTTTATATTTCAAAATATCAATCAATTTTATATTTCAGGTCATTCCCTATTAATTGCACATTTAATTGAGAGTGACATTAGACACATGAGAGCTCCCTATATTTCAATAAAACATTAATTTTTTCTTATAATACTATTCTCAATTGATTTTATATTTTTAAAGTATTTTATTTAATATTAATGTGCTATATTAATTAATATATTGGGATATATTAGTTTATTCACTATATTTTATTCAATTATTAATATTATTTATTATTATTTTTTAATATTTATATTTGTTCAAAATTAATATATATTTTAAAATGGAAGGATAAATAAATTTCACATCATTTTGAAGAACTCGGCACCATGTTGGGGACCACACCGATGCAATCACGGAAAGTGTGGTAAAGTTTAGAAACTCGTCAGAACCCTACAATGACTGAAGTGATTTCATATGAATGCAACAAATTGATTAGCCCCCAACTCTGCTGTGACGTAGAAGATGGGCTGTTGACATGGCCACTCTAGCCATAATGTTCCATAGGCCTTGTTTTATGAGGTGATAATGCGTAATTTATATTCATTATTATTTTAACACTCAAATTATTTAATATTTTAGACGCTCTTCCTATAAAATATTTAAAATTTAGATTTTTTTTATTCTTTATCTATTCTCTTAATAATATTATTTAACATTTATCTATCTTAAATATTCTATTCATAAAAGGCATGACCACCCTATTCACAAAACTCAGATGTGACATAAAAGATGGGTTTGTTAACATCTCCCCACCTCTATCTCAATATTGGGTATTTATTAAATTTAGGTGTTAAAATATTATTATTTATATTAAAATCAAATGATAATTACCCTCTTATTTTTTCAACAAATAAGAAACTAATAACTACATGAATTCTAAAACATACGATCAGAAAATTGTGCCCGCCCATATCTGTATAATTATAAGCTTTTCAAGGTTAATAAGACAGGGTGCAATGGCGACCATAATATTATTGTGATGGTCATCACAATCGCACGATCGCAACCATAATTAAAACTTTTAGCATATCTTCTTAATCATGGTATCTACCCGCTTCGGTTAACTTCCCTAATTACCTCTTTACATCATTGTATGATTTATATAAAGAAGATACTAATTGAAATGTGAGTCAATAATAATCGAATAATGATAAATTTCTCAGGATTGAATCGCATGATTTTTTTTTTAATTGAATCTGTTAATTATGATCAATCATGAATGGTCTATGTCTATCTTTTTTATATGAAAGTGAATCGGTTGTCTGAAAATGCGCACAAAATGTGAGTCTCGACATTTTAATATGCAAACAAAATGTCCTATATGTGGATGGATTTGAAGAGGCCGACTCCTTGAAGAGAAATGTTAGGTGAACATATTATGTGTTAAACATCATATTAGCTTACATTTAATTTATTATTGAATGAAGTGTGAATCTCACTATGTGGTATAAGTTAGTATAGTATGTGTGTCTAATAATAAATGGAGTATAAGTCGGTATATCATATGTGTCCAATCTAAAATATGTCCAATAATTGAACTCTTATTTTAAACTACTATTCGCACATCAATAAGATACTTGTTCTTAAAGCTATAAAGCATGTCCGGAGCTTAACAGTGTGAATCATTTCTCTATAAAAATGATCCATAGGATTAACAAATAACAACTGAACACAAAAATTGCACTAAAAATAAATTTTGGTCACTACTAGTCTTGTGTATCATCCAGAGTAAAGATTAAATAGTAGCATCACCATGGAGTAGAACCCACAAGAAGATATGATAAGTTATTATGATATCCACCGAATAAGACAGGAAAAGCAAACAAATCAGGATTACCTTACCTAAACATTATTACTATATAAACTTTTCATTTGATTGGGCAGCATGTGATTGATAATTTGAAGAACAACAAAAAGAAAGCACCTAATTCCTGATGATTAGTTGTCTGTCACGTGCACATCAGCTGCAACTTGAAACAAATATGGGCACTTGCTTCCACCATGTGCCACCACCTCACACATGACATGCAGAAACTGACATAGCTGGAAGGAACAACTCTTGTAAATCTCAACCAGCCAAGGTTAATTTCCAGCTATATGCAGATTGAAGCTGGAAACACAAAACAAGGCCCTTAAAAAAGTTCACACCATGGGCCTCTGATTAAAAGCTAAAGGGTCTTTTGACACAATGGGAAAACAGAAAGAAAAGGAACACCCCAATAATTATAAAAGTGAAATTAACAGTAGAATTATAAAGAAGAAAAAAAAAAAACTCATTGTAAGGAAATTAAAATTATTCTCAAAAGCCACTCAAGCGAGTAACAGTATTTCAATATATATCATATACTACAATGTAAGAATGAAAAGTTAACATACAACAAAGGAGAATCTAGTCTACAATAATTGGAATCTGCCACACCCCAGATCACTCAAACTCTCATATACTGCATAGACCAGTATGCTGCTGCTGCTAAACCTGCAAAAGCTGCAAGGGCTGTCTTACAAACTAGGCTTCTAGGAGCATTGGAGGAAGCATGCATTGGTAAGAATGCAGAAAGTGGGCCAGGAGCAATGGTGTCATCTGGGTTTGGAGTGCTTGGGCTGGAAGGAATGGTGGGGATGTCAGAGCCAGCAGAAGGTTTTGGGAACACACCACCAGGAGAAGGAAAAAGTGGAGCAATGTCTGGTGACAATGGTTGGAAAGGAGGTTGTGAAGATGGAGGAGGATTTTTTAGTGTTGCTGGTGAAGAAGAGAGTGTGGGAACTGTTGGAATTGAAGGCTGTGAAGGTGATGAAAGGAGTGGTGAGGGCATGAAAGCCATGATGATCATTAGTGCCAGATAAACACAGAATGATGATGATGATGATGATGCCATTCTGATGGTGAAGAAACCAAAGTTATGCTATTACCTGCAAATGGATATAATTGTGTGAGAATTTTTATGAGGGTGGTGGAAATGTGTGTTTGCTTTTAGTAGAAATAATGATGGGGATTGGGGAGCCTTTAAATCTTCAAGACCTGAAGCTGTGTATGCTCTCTCTCTCTCTCTCTTCCCCCGTACCTAAGACTAGATGGGGTCAAATGGGGCACCAAGTGGCAAGTCTCTATTGGATGATGATAAGAAAACATGGTTTGTTTGTTTGAGGTAGAGACAAAGATGGGAAAAGGTTTCCATGTGATGCGTTTGGTGAGAAAGAATCCTTTTTCTGTCCATGAAGGTGCCCTACAGCTCTTTATTTTCTGTTGATCTTTAAAGGTAATTGTTAATTATAGCGAACGGGAAAACTGGCTATGATATTGCTTTATGAATTCCATAATTATTGTGATTGATCTTTCAAGGGTGAATAAAAAATTACCCAGAAAAAAACAACCAGAAGGATTCAAATTTCACTGCAAATTTCTAGTGACACTACAGCCCTTTATTTGACTTCAAGTGTGCATTATAATATCACACGTCATAAAAGAATAAACAAAATGTAGACTTTACAAGCGATTAGATCCATAAATCTATTTAAGCATTTAGGATGAAATGTGCTATTGATCCACTACTGTTACTCCAGTTTTAAGTTCATTATTTGCAGACAGCACAACGTTATTAGTTTCTGAGACATGCATGTGCCAAGTAGAACATTCGTATGACAATGATCACATAGGAGACTGCTCATCTGCAATTATTAATGGAGGTGGCACAGAGGAACCTCAATCATCCAGTTCCTTGAGGATATACTTACGTTCTTTGTACTTGTGTGCTTTTGTTCTTTTAGCTATGTTCAAATTAATGCAGTGGAACCTTTACAATTCGACGACAATCACATGCACACAGTAAAAAACGACAGCAAATTCTATACGAATCAATTTGCGGCAAATTCTAGGGGAGAATTTCCTTGATTTAGGGGTATTTGTTTAGGATTAAAAATAATTATTATTATAAAATTTAAATTTTGAGGCTATTTCGATAAAATATTTTTGGTAAAAATTATTTTTTTCACTTAAACAATCAGTTTTCAACTTTTTTAATAATATATAAAATTTACTATTTTTCTAAAAATATAAAATAAACGCACCCTTATATATGCCTAAGAAATTTGAAAATTAATTATTTTTAAGCTACCCTTTTTAGTTTCTAAAAGAACTGAAAAACTATTTTTCTAAATTCTAATAATTTTTTAAAAAACTTATATATGTTTAAAAGGTATTTTAACCCCCCCTCCAAAAAAAATAAAAAAAAAATTCTCATCCAAACGCCTCTTAGTATTATAACGTTCACGATGATACGGAGAACACTTTACTTAAAAGTGCAGTGAAGCCGGAGTGGCATTTACAAAAAATGCTTTACCTTTTATCTGGTATTTAACAAGAAATCAAAAAAAGTCAATGCTCATTTAAATTTTTATTTTAAATCATAAAATAATTTATTATATAATTCTAGATAATAAAATAAATTATTTTAAATTTTATTATATTTCAAATCACACATGATATGTCAACGTATCACTTAATATTACACATCATTATGTAATTAATAAAATATTAAATAAAAATGGGATGAGAGACTAACTTAACTTATATTTTACAAGAAACTAATTAGATTAATTTTAAAAGTTAGAGACTAAAGTGACTAACGAATATAAATTGAGGACTAAAATTAACATTAACTTCATGAAAAGTCAAGATATACGGTAAACCAGATGAGCTACAAATTCTAACCACTAGAGTCTGCAATTCCAGGGCTGCCAGCCCAATAGTTTTGGCTAAGGCAGAAACTGTCACTTCAATTCCTGAAGTCGTCTCTGCTTTGCAAATTGATAATATCATTGCATGCAACAAGTACTGCTTGCAAGAGTAACTTAAAGCGTGAAACATTCTCTGCGCCATTAAGTGAGGGACACCTCTATTCCAAGTCTCTAGGATCACACTGACCTTGGGGAGATTGGTTAGTACACCAGTGGCTGCCTCTCTAGGAGCTGCCCTGAGCAGTAAAACTACACATTCAGAAGCTATATCAGCAATGTTGGTTTCAGTAGAGGCACTCAATTGTAGCAAGGCACCAGCATTGCTTCAAAAGTCAGTATTATGTCTAATGCATTGCTGATCACCAAGCAAAAACTCAAAGCATTGTGACGTTAATCTTCAGATGTAGAATGTCTTGAATTGTAATAATGCATAGATAGGAATTGGGTCTTCATCTTCAATCAAGGATGTGTAGAGGGGGAAAAAAAACCAAGGGGAATTTGATATGAATTTCAGAGCCTTCAATCTCTGCTCGTTTTCAATTGGTTCACTCAAAAGAATGATCATCACATCAAAAAGAATTTTAAGGCACAAGAATCTAGCATTACCATCCTTATTACCCTGATAGAGAACTGCCAAACTAGGGAGTATTTCACTTATGAAAATGTCAGTGTTGCCAAGAATCACAACAGATTCCTCTGTGACACTGTCCAAAATTCGAAGGGGGGTCATTTGGAAGTCATCTCGTGCCTGAAAATCAACAAAGATAACGATATCAATTGCCACTAAAAATTCAACCTCGCAATCTGCTATCTAACTAATAGTTTGGTCCCATCACCAACAAAATCGTTAAAGTAACTGTCAAACATTTCAAGAGTCATTATTAGACAAAACATGCAAAAAAAATTGACAAAAAAATTTATTAAATTTAAGCATTTGGCTCATTTGACTACGTCAAAACAAATAAATCAAGTTATTATAGCCAAAAACAAGGCCCTAAGTCAGTGAACCTAAAAGTAGAGTGCTGAATCAACAGACCAATTAGTGAAGCAAGTTGAACAAGCGAAGCTGACACCTTTGATTGATGAAGCAATTTTACAAGCATGAACATTATTGGCCAATTGGTCAACATATTAGGTGCATCAGTATTACTGCTCCACGTCTCAAGGCACCAAATCCCAATTTATTTCTCCCCAGTGCTTGTGTTCCCATTCATATAGCAGAGAATCTTCCAATCATCAGTATAACCACATCATGCATAACCATAGGTACGAAATTTGTCATTATCCAGCAATGCCACGCAACAATTATCAAAAGACATAGAAGTTAGCCTACTTAATCAGGATATTGCCTAATATCTTGTACCAAAATGACAATAGTCACCCTTTGACTGATGGATATGGGAACAAAGAATGGCACCTATAATTCCGAGTTTCATTCTTTGGTTTGATCAACAAAGGTTCCTCTGACAATCAGTGCATATCTACGGCTATGATTGGGAGAATGAAATGGAGGGAGTGGCAAGGAATTGCAAGGTTAAAGTTAAATCTCCATTGTTTGGAAGTAATTTTAGGTGAGGGAATGACATAGCTAGCAAGGCACAATATGTCCCTCCCTTGCCACTCAAAACCAAACATTTTTTACCCTCCGAATAGAGGGGTCAAAGAGGGAATGAGAGCAACTTCCAAACAAGGGAGTGATACAGTCTTTTCCACTCTACTCCTTATCTCTTTCTTCCCTTTCATTATTAGCCACTCCCTTCTATTACCTATAAAACTCCCCGTCATAGCCTAAAGTTCCAAACAGCAACTTCCACGTAATCAGCGCAATAGTTGAGCTACTCGCAATTTAGACTTCAATTTTCTGGCTTCATTTGTAAACCCAATACTACAAAGACCATCAATAACAGCTCGTTGAGTAGCTTTTAAGATCTTAAAGCCACATTTTAAACAAGAAACCAAAACTTTGGAGGCACAAAGGAACCTTCTAGCCCTGCAAAGGTTGTGCACCAGGATGGTATATGTAAAAGCGTCTTTAACTTCCATTGCTTCAAACAATTTCATGGCATGATCGAAATGACCAGCTTTACCCAAGCCATCAAGCATACAATTAAAGGCAACCAAATTATAACCAAAGCCCAATGTGTTCATATAACTCAAATGTTGTTGTGCCCCAGCAAAATTGCCAGCCTTGCACAAACCATTGACTATAATCGTGTGTGTGTACTGATCACATTCCAAACCTTCTTTCTCTATCTCATCCAATAACTTCATGGCATCATCTAATCTTCCTTGTCTACAGTAAAGATTAATCAATGTATTATAAGACACCAAATCCGGCTCAATACCATTACTCTGCATCTGGTTGATGATTTCATCCGCCTCCTCTATCCTCCCAGTCTTTATCAACGCCGCAATAACGGTGCAGTACGCAAATCCATCGAAAGTATACCCTTTACTCCTCATCTCAGCCAGGATCTCCAAACCCTCCTCAAGCTGCCTACGTTGGAAGCAGCACTTCATAACTGTCGTGTAGGTAACAGCATCAGGCTCATATCCCGATTCCCCAAACTCCTTAAGAATCCTCCTCGCCGCCCCCATCCTCCTAGCCTTACAAAGTCCATTAATAAGTGCATTGTAAGTCAACACCTCGGGGACAAACCCGCCTCGCCGCTGCAAGTTCCTGAACAACATGAGGGCATTATTGACATATCCATTCTTGCACAACCCATCAATCATGATGTTAATGGTAGCAGCCGGAAGGGGACAACCCGGCTCACAACTAAGCACAATATCCTTAAAAACACGGTTCGCCTCATCGGGTTTCCCAATCTTGAACAAGCAATGCATCAATATGTTGTAACTCCAAACATCAGGGTGTATACCTGACATAAGCATTTCATCAAACAGGTGGAAGGACCTTGACAAAAGGCATTTTCTGGCAGCACCAGAGATCAGGGAATTGTAGGAGACAACATCTGGCGCTATCCCAGCATCCTTCATCCTGTGAAGAACAGAGTATGCAGCATCAATGCTAACGAAACGAGAATATGCATCGATGAGGGTATTGTAGGTGACAACATCGGGTAAGAGGCCTAATCGAATGCCATCGATTAAGACGGATTCGGCCTTGGAAAGTTGCTGGAGTTTGCACATTGAGGCTATGCATATGTTCAGGAATCTGGTTGATAACCTTGATGATGCTGCTGCTGCTGCTGCTGCTGCTGCAACCATAATTCACCATCACCACCAAAACACCATTGTGATAGATTTATCAAAAAAGAACCACTTAGGCAGTGTGTGTGTGTGTGGAAGCAAGGGGGTTTTGTTTTGTTTTGATTTGATTTGTGTGTGTGATTGTATTGTGTGGTGAGAAGTGAGGGAAATGGAGGAGTGGGGGGTGGCGGTGGTGGTGGACGGAGGAGCTGCTGTGGTCGGAGGAAAAGGCTCAGAGGAGGGTTCTCTTGCCGTGCCGGTGAATTTCGACGACTATCACGTTTTTTTTTGTTTTTTTGTCCGAGGAATTAACAAGTTAAGCCCTTTTTTTTGGGTCTGAGAGCCTTTTTCATTTTCTTGGTCTGTAGCCCTTGTTTTTGGACTGGTAAAGCTCTGAACCGAAACTAGCACGGGACATATAAGTTTATTATTTTGTTTATCTAATTACCAGCAAAATATAAGTTTTGTTCTTTTTTTGTGCTTTAGTTCAGTATATAAGTTTAAACAATTGCAATTATCCAATTCAAATGAATTATCAATACTTTTGAAGATGTTAAACAAACAATATTATAATAAGCATCTGTGATAATTTTTTCCTCCATAGGAAAATATGGGTAAAACAACAAAAGAAAAATATTTCACTATTATACAATGCATAACATGATAAAAGAATTTATTTTACCAAAAAAAATAAAACTTAATTTTTCATCTTTTACAAAATGACAACGCTACTTTGCAAAACAAACAATTAGGATATCTATACTGAGTTGGTGGTGAGTTAACTCAATTTCTCACCACATTAAAATTGTAACATACATATCATATTATGTTTGGGTTGAATTTAAATTTAATTTAACATTGTGAGTATTTTTATTCATTTTATAGGCACATATATTTTTTATTTTTTTATATAATTTTGGCCTTTTATTGGATTATCAAGTTTTATTTCATTAATTTTAAATTTTTCAATTGTTGTTTTATTATTTTAATCTTTGATGAGCCAACCCCATTTAACTCACACCAACTTGGGTGGATTGAGTCAAGTTAGAACTTTTTTAACTTAGCTCATAAAAAAGTGAATCAACTTATTTTTAAATTTCTAACTCGCACCCGTAGTAAACCAATCAGAGTGAGACGAGTTGACCCATTTTGTCAATTTCAGTTGAAATGATATTAAGCTTATTGTGATTTTATATTAAATCAAGTTAAAATTCTATTAGGAGTAAAAAAATACTTACATATTTTTGCTCAAATATAGTGAAAAATTATCAAAACTAATGAATTAAGATAAGTAAGGTTGTATAAGCAAAGTTACAAAAGCTTGACCATTTTATCTTGTGCTTTGCTCAGCATAAATAAATCTATCAAGTGACAAATTAGGTTCGCTCAACAATAATAAATTTATGGTAATTCCTTATTAATTTTCTCCTTGGTTTAGTCATTAATCTTAGAAATTAATTTTAAAAATACGATTGCTAAAAATGAATAAATAAGACTTGAATATATTTTAGTCTTCAAAAAACATATCAAATTTTGGTTTTGGTCTCTATAAAAAATTTGATTTCAGTCTAAATTGGTTTTGATCTTTATTGCTTTAATTTATTTCCTATAAATATTTAAAAAAAAGTATTTAGTATTGCAAATATTTCCACACACATATAGCTCATAAAAGTAGACTTAATAGCCCCCTAGCTCTCCTTTTTTTAATTTTTTAATCAAAAAATTCTTGGGCTGCCATTTGGATATGAACAGGGAAGGCTACAGTGAATTTGGTAGCTATTGCTTTGTATAGTGTACAGATAGATAGACAGACAGACAGACAGATGGCTGGCTAACATTGACCAAAAATACAAAGGTTGCTAATCCCAGACTGAAAAAAAAATTGGCTATGCAGCTGACCGAAACCCACAGAAAACAAGCCCAAGTCCCCTGCTCCATCTGTGACTTTGCCCCCAATCCACATCTCATCGTTGTCACAAGTCTTAATTCCCCATTCTTCACGAGGAGCTGAATCCGCTGAATCCCTATGGTAGTATTTAGTTTGTGTATATAGGAACAGAGATAGAAATATATAGATAGTGGAGACAGACACATAAAATATTATCCCTATGGTAGCATTTAGTTTGGTTGTGACGACAGATGTATATTCGACTCAAGATTGGCCACTATCGACTGCGCTGGCGTTGACCACCGTTGACCGGTGGCCACCAGCATTGATCGGTGGTTACCGGCATTGATTGGTGGTCGGACCACCACCGGAAAGTGTTATCTAAGGGGTTAAATTTTTGTCTTCATTCCTGTCTTTACTGTCTTCACTTTTTAGAGGGACAGAAATACAAAAAATTTCTGTCTCTGGGACAGAATTTTTTCGTCCCCATACCCCGTCTCTGCCACCAAACATGATACAGGGACAGTCTGTCCCTGTATTTGTGTCCTGGAATACAAACCAAACATCCCCTATAAATATCCGTGGGTTTATTAAAAAAAATTTTAAAAAATAAAAAAGTACATTGAAATTCGATGTATATATATGTATATAGTAAAACATAAATATATATATATTGTACAAATCCAATAAAATTAATTTAAAAATGAAAGAATGCTAATGTTTTCTTAGCATATATACATTTAAATAATTTATATAATAAAATATTAGTGGATCTCTATAGGGTGGGGATCTAATTCCCCATCCCTGCTCCATTTATTAAATGGGGGCCATCTTCGTGGAGACTACACTTATCCCCGTCTCCATAATGGATAATCCCTGCAGAACCTGCTTTGGCAGAATTTTTTGCCACACTCTTTTTGGGTTAGGTGGAATTCATGAGTTGAGTTCTATGTAATATAAACATCTTATTTAAAGGAACCAAGGGTAGTTATTTTCGGAATAGTTCGTCCAACACTTTTTTTTATTGAGGATTAAATTGTTCGACCATGTCTGAATTGCAATTTGGAACTCTTTGATGAGTTTGGCCTCTAGGCTATTATAGGCTCGATATGAAATCTCGACCATGTCTGAATTGCAATTTGCAACTCTTTGATGAGTTTGGCCTCTAGGCTATTATAGGCTCGATATGAAATCTTAGGGTAGATGCATTTGCAAAATAAGTTCCACATCAGAAAATAACATAAAAAAAAGATTCTATTAGTGCTTAGATCCATAGATCTTTTGAAGGTTTTTATGTTGAAACGTGAGGTTGATCCAATCTTGTGTAATTCCAGCAAAAGAATTATTTGCACATAACACCAATTAGTTTATGACGGGCATGTGCCATGGAGAAAATTGGTATGACCATGATATATAGGAGTCTACACGCCTATGCTTGTTGCTTGACATTTACGCTGCTTAAGCAGCATTACTGAATACTGCCATACATAACTGGTAATCCTTCGTGTTTATAAGTTCTTTGAACTTGTGTGCATTTGTCCTGTTGGCTGTGTTCAAATTAATTAATAAAGAGGAGCGCAAGCTTGGCAATTCCACTAAGACCTGTATGGACAGTGAGTACATGGACAGAGAAAACGACAAGCGAATTCCATCCAAATCAATTTAACAAATTCTGGGGGGAAAAAAATTCCTCGATTTAATATTAAATGTTCAAGAAGATACAGATTACTAATACTTTACATAAAAATACAGTGAAGCCGGAGTGGAACGCTTAACCTTTTCTCTGGAATTTAATGGGACCTGAAAAACCAAGGTAAGCGGTAAAGTATTCATGATGATACAGCCTCTAATAAGACGACAATCATAACACGGTGATACCTTCAATTATTCAAATGCAGCGAGGCAGTCGCTGCAATTCCAGAGCTGCCAGCCCAGCAATTTTGGCTAAACCAGGCACACCCGAAATTTTCAGTTCAGAAACTATCACTTCAATTCTCGAAATCTCTGCTTTGGATATTGACAAAATCATTGCATGCAACGAGTACTGCTTGCAAGCATAACCTAAAGAATGAAGCATTCTCTGCACTATTAAGTGAGGGACACCTCTATTCCAGGACTCTATGATCACACTGACCTTGGGGAGATTGGTTAGTAGACCAGTAGTTGCTTCTCTAGGTGCTGTCTTGAGCAGTAAAACTACACATTCAGAAGCTATATCAGCAATGTTGGTTTCAGTAGAGGCACTCAGCTCTAGCAAGACACCAACATTGCTTCCAAAGTCGGTTATGTCTCTAATGAATTGCTGGGGATCAACAGCACCACTCACCTCAGGAGGACAGTCACCTAAGAGAGTTGGTTCTTTTGCACAGCTAACTGAACGTGCTAGAAAAGCCTTACACAGCCCAAGAGTTGGTTCCAGCAAATCTTCCATACCCTTGGCATATACGAACTCAAGAAAGTTGCCAATCCTCCTAACCACTTTTAATTGAGAGAGTAACTTGGTCTCCATTTCAGGAGCAGCAGCCAGAGCCAGACAAAGCTTAACATTGTTCACATTTGCATTTGACAGATCACCAAGCAGAAACTCAAAGCATTGGGATATTATCTTCAGATGTAGGATGTCTGGAATTGTAATGAAGCTGAATTCTAGTAGCATTACAAGAAGCTTCTGTGCAAAGATAGGAATTGGGTCTTCATCTTCAATCAAAGTTGGGTAGAGAGGAAGGAAACGGGTATTTGATATGAATTTCAGATCCTGCAATCTTTGCTCTTCTTCAATTGGTTCACTCAAAAGAATAATCATCGCATCAAAAAGGATTTTAAGGCACAAAAATCTAGCATCACCGTCCTTGTTACCCTTATAGAGAACTGTCAAACTAGGGAGTATTTCACGAATGAAAATATCCGGGTTGCCAAGAATCGCAGGAGATTCCTCCATGACAGACTCCAAAATTCGAAGAAGGGTTATTTGGAAGTCATCTCGTCCCTGAAAATCAACAAAGATAATAATATCAGTTGTTACTTAAAATTCAACCTTGCAATTTGTCATTTAACTGATAGTATTGTCCCATCACTGACAAAATCATTATAAAGTAATTGTCAAACACTCAAGAGTCATTATTAGCCAAACAATATGAGAAAAAACTGACAGAAAATGTATCAAATTTAAGCATTGGGTCATTTCACTTGGTTCAGACAGACACATCAAATTCCTTAGCCAAAAACAATGTCTGTGTTTACACCCAAAAAGATCTAGCTACAATGTCTCAGCACAATTCATCTCTGACTACATTACAAGGAAAGAAGATATTATGGCTCAGTCACTAACCTGAAACGGTGTCTCCACGAGTTTAATTAGATTCGCCAGCTGCCGTAGGACTTGAAGTGTCACCACTTTGTGTTTAAAAGTTGAACTCCCAAGAAGATGGAGGACAACGGGAAACAAGTGGATGTTGGTTTTTGGAGCAGATCTGCTGGTAAGGGCGGAAATATGTCCCTGGCGCCTTCCACCCATCATTTGCTGGATGTCCCCAGTTATTATATCCAGTAAACAGGGAATGGTAGATGCGACAATATTCACAAATGCATCTAAACACTGCCTCACATAGGCATCCTTCTCTTTTCCCAGCCTGTCCACCACAGAAAGAAGCTTTTGGCTACAAAAGAAGTGTGGAAGCCACCTCCTACCATGCTTACAGAGGAGAGCCACAAAGAAAAGTGCCTTTCCTTTTAAAACTTCACTACCCTGTTCAACAAGAGCCAAAAGACTTGGAATCAAATTCTTGTCCTCCACAAGAGGTAGCAGGTATCTTCCCATATTTGTCAACATGTGACTTCCAAGCATTGCCATGTTAAGAAGATTTAAGCTGATTTGCTGCTCTCGTGGACTGCCCTTGACAAGAGCTGAAGCAAGGTCTTTGAATGAGAGTTTCTCTATAACCGACTGAATGCTAGGAGGGTTAAAACGAACTAAGCGCACCAAGCATGATCCTGCAGTAAGCCTCATGCTCTCTTGTTTCCCTGCCGCCCTATAGATATAGCAGAGATTGCTAATGATATCTTGACTGCTTAAACGTCCCACCCAGAACCCTCCTTGACTGAAAATATTCTCAATTGTTCTCAATGCATATAGTTGAGTTATATCATCCTCACCCTTCCTCAATAATGATGACACTAATGATAGTAATGAATTTGGAACCTGTAGTCAGGTGGAAATAACAAAACCGTGAAAAATTAGTCAAAGAAAATTGAAAGCTGACACAAAAACACAAATATGACTAGAGATATATTACTATGTCACAAGCAACATACCGAGAAGATTGTAAACATCTATGTAATAATAAAGAAGTTAAGCTTCAAATGACCTTGGTCACGGACTAAGAACATTATAAGCAACAAGCTAAGAAGCTAACCTGCCAGCCATATGTAGTTCTATTCTCCTTCGATGGAGATTCAAGTTGAGCATTATCCCTGCAGTCTGCATTTTGAGTGGATATATAAAATAGCAATTCACCTAAGGCAGCCATGCAAAACCTCCTTACTTTCTCTTGCTTGTCTCTAAGGCCATCGGTCAGTGAATTTAAAATACCAGAATTTGCCAGACTGTCATCAACAAAGGTAGAGTGCCGAATCAACAGGCCGATCAAGGAAGCAAGTTGAACACGCAAAGCTGACACCTTAGATTGGCGAAGCAATTTTACAAGCATGAGCATTATTGGCCCATTGGTCAAGATATTAGCTGCATCAGCATTACTGCTCAACATCTCAAGGTACCTAATCACATTCTGTTTCTCCCCAATGCTTGTATTTCCATTCAAAATGGCTATAATTCGGTGGTGGACTGCCTCCAATTGTTCTTTAGGCATCTTCACAAAATCAGCTGCTTGCAAAGCCTCAAAAGGAAGTGAAGGAATGGCCTCTGAGACTTTATCAACTTTTCTGCTGGGCATCACAGGTCTAACTGAGAGATCAGATGCATGCCAAAGAACCTGGGAGAGGTTGTTTGATGACCTTGAAGAATCAGAGTCAATCCCAGATCCTGAGTCTTCTTTAACTCTATTCTTCTTCACCTGAGGGCTTGCACTGGGAGAAATAGCAGTTATGTCTGGATGCTCAGGAGTTGACTCATGATCAAATGACCTCGGATTATATGAGACAGGCGTGTTAACTACAGGTGGGGTATCCAGCTGGTTTATGTTATTCTCATTCTCATCTGTTTTTCCTTGATTCTGAGAATGGTTGTCCATTTTATCATCAGGCACTGAAGCTGTATGTTCAGAGCCATCAGTTTCTTCATGTGCATCATCTTCAGTATTCTCATTAAAATCAAGTTCCATATCAGTGTTCTCAATTTTGACTTCGGAATCATTCGCAGAGCTATTAGGCAAGGGGCGCCTGTAGTTGTCCTTCTCATTTTCTCTCTGTAAATTTGATTTTGCTATTTTTGACAGTCTCAATAGATTCACTCCCTTGCCAATATTGGAATGATCTTTCTGCTTCACCTCAACTGTTCTGCCAGAACCCTTTGTCTGAGTTCTGTGGCCATTTGGTGTTGCCCTAGTTGGCGTCTCAATGCCTCTAGATCCTAAAATCGAATTCTCATCCTTCTTCATCACCCCTTTCACATCTTTTTCACGATATTTGGGAGGGGTCCTGTTATGACAAGACTTATCACCATTACGTTCTGATAAGCATGGTTTAGCATGTAGCTCTATCATATCATCAAATGCAGGCTGAGCAGGCAGAGGCAGCAGAGCAAATTTGGTTCTCCAGAAAGCATGTCCACAAAGCTCAGGCCACTGTATTCTTTCAGCTGGATCTTTAACCAACAGAGAATTAATTAAATTGACAAAAGGTCGACTTGGATTACCAGGGAGAGGTGGTGTTGGATCTGAAAGAATGGACTTCACAAGCTGAGTGAATTCTCTTCCCACAAAAGGAGGCCTCCCAGCATAACATTCGTATAGTACACAACCTAAGGCCCAGAAATCAGAAGCATAAGAATGGACTCCACCATCCTCAAAAAGCTCTGGAGCCATGTACGAAGGTGTTCCACGTTTTGCTTGAGGCAACTGAAAAAGGTATAGAAAATTAGTACATATTAACAGATAATTTATGAAGGAAAATGACAAATGTGGTCAAAGAAATGCCCATCTCTATAACCACAGCATGTTATTGAGGCATACCGTGGAAGAAGCTGGTTTTGATATGTCTTTCAACTTTCTAGCCAATCCAAAATCACATAGCTGCATCAATTGAGTAGAAAATACATACTCCATCTCATATTAAAACATCTAAAGTTACTCAATCAAGAAAGCAAGAGAAAGCATAATAAATCAGTACCTTTGTGCGTCCATTTTCATCTAGTAGGATATTTGATGGTTTCAGGTCACAATAAATTATTCCATTCGAATGTAGAAACCTGCATTTTTTTTGTCCAGTTTTAGTGCATACAAGAGCAATACAATTGACAATAACAAGTCCTTCTATCAATAGGTGGGGTCACAGAGTAATACAACTGAATAGTTGTGTTTTTGTCTTTTGCTTTTTTTCGGGGGGTGGGGGTGTGTGTGTGTGCGGCGGGGGAGGTGGGGGGTTGGGAATTAAGACTTGTAAACATACTGTAAAGCCTTGACTAGGTCATAAGCAAGATCATGAACTGAACCTTCAGGAAGTTGATTATCCTGCAATTCATCCACATAATCAGCATTAAACAGGCAACTGATACAAGTAAAATAATTTTTGGGAAAAAGTTAACTAGTCTGGTGGTCTCCACACTAACTATCTGAAAATTCAGTTTACAATTGAAAATTCACAGAGATATGTGGAGCAGTAAGTGTGACCTCCCAGTCCTATATGTCAACAAAAGAATGAAGCCAAAATAAACAAAGGCTTACAAAATAAAAGCACTGGAATCCTGGGTACCTGCCGTAATATAGAAAGCAGATCTCCTCCAACACAATACTCCAAGACCAACCATAAGTGAGCAGAAGTTTCATACCTAAAAGCATAAATTGACAGCCCTTTATAAACTTATAAGGGATTTGAGAAACATGGGGGAAACTGGCAATTCTAAGTCGAGGAATATCTGTTTGAGAGAATTCCGAGAAAGGAAATCTTGATGCAAATATTTACCATTTACCATTAAGGAACAATAGCCATCCGAAGTGTTCATTTAATCCAATTTAAGCAAATATATTATTTATTTATATGACATTTTCTTCATATAATTCTCATGCTTCACATCATCACCATCTATTTTTCCCTCTCTCTTCTGTCTTCTGTCTTTCCCTTCTCTTCCAATTATTAATGGTCCACATTTCCAAATGAAAACTGTGAGTTGAAGGTACACATTATGTGCAACTATCATTAGTCTTATCTTATAAATAATACTAACAACTTCAATATTTCTAAAACAAAGTATACACTTAATTAACCCTTACGAGGATTTCCTCATTTTGAATTCTCCCAATTTCTACTAGGATTTTTTTTTTTTCATACATGGTAAACCTAAACATTTTTAACAGGATTTCCTCCTATCTGGATCCTCCCTTTTCGATTAGGCAGGAAAAAAAAACTAAAAATAAAAGTAATAATGGTCCTTAGTCCTTACCATGAATAAAACTTCAACACATTTTGGTGGTCCAAAGAGTGAAGAATCCTGACCTGAAGAACAAGAAAGCAAGTAATTAAATCACACAAAAAATTAAAAAAAATAAAATATTAATTATCTTAAGATAAGATCCTTAATCCATTTCTCACGATACAGCTCACAATCTGCTAGAAAAATCACATAACCAATTTTACGATAAATAAATAAATTAAAAAAAAAAAAGAAAACGAAGTAGCAGCACATTAAATGAACTACTACGTTTACTATACTGAACGATGTGAAGCTCTTTCGCTGAATTTTCCGAAACCGAATAACTTACTTCCTGAAGAACCTTATTCTTGTGCGACTTATCGACGCTCTTGATGGCGAAATACTCAATGGTCTTCTTCTTCCTACCTTTGTACACCGTCTGCGAATCCACCACAACAGAGAAGAGAGTGATCGCGCGTTACTGAGTTCGATTCAAATAAAGCTTAACGAAAAAAAAATGTAGAAAAAAATTTAAAAAAAAATTGAAAATGGAAGAAGGAGGAAGGAGTTACGGAGTATTTTCCGCGACCGATGGCTTCGTAGATGTGGTACTGGTTCATGATTGTGGTTGTGGTGGATCTTGCTAGGGTTTTTTGCTTTTACAGTTCGCGGATTTCGAATGCTTGTTCTGTGCTTTGTGTTGTGGACGCGAGAGAGAGAGAGAGAGCGTGTGTGTGTGAGTGTGCTAACGGGCGGGATGTTGAAAAATCAAAATTTTAGGGGAGTATGCTATTTTTGAATCCAAACAGGGGGAGAGAGAGAGAGAGAGAGAGAGAGAGTGCTCGAAGCTCGATCAATTTTGAAACTGAAAAAGGGGGAAAAAATAATGAAATAGGAAAAAGAGAATATACTTTTCACTTTTTGTTGTTGTTAGTGATTGTTTACTTATAGATATGTAGAATTAATTTCAGATGTAATTTATCACCAAATTTTTTTTCGGATATAATTGGTTTAATAATTAATTTACAAACAATAAAATAATTAATTTTAAAGTTAAATATTTTATGTTTAGTAATTTATTTATAGGTTTTTTCTTTGATATCCATGAGGTACCGATATTTTCTTGGTTTTCAATGGTTGTGATTTAATCTTTGATTTTTAATATTTTAAAAAATCTGATTAGTAAAACATGTGCACATTCTTAACTACAAATAGCTAAAGGTATTGGTACTATTGAACATTATAAGAGTACTAGAAAAGCCCTTTATTTATAAGTGATTTTTATAAAAAATAATAAATTTTCACTTCTTTAATAGACTAAAATTGATTCTGATATTTAAAAACTAAACAATATTTAAATCCTTCGAAATCAATTTTGGTTTTTCAAACTCAATCAATTTTAAAGATCCTAAATGGAAATCTAAACAAATTGTTAGTAGACCATAGAAATTCACTTTTTGTTAAGAGAATAGTAATTGGTAAGAGTAGTGTTATTTATATTCACATTTTGTGGGATACCATGTTGACATACTTTCATCTACCATTGGATAGATGTGGGTAGTGGGGTCCACAACCCATTCAATGGTAAATAGGAATGTATCAACACGGTGTCCCACAAATTATGAATATAAATAACATTTCTTAATTGGTAATTAGTAATGTGTTTGGAGACCTTTGGACTTTCGATCAACTAAGGATCCTTTTGGTTCATCTTATAATAGAATTATTTTTAATAGAATTAAGTTAAAAAGAATTCCTCTAGAGAAATTAGTTTCAAAAGAATTAATTTGTGTTTGCTTTGAGTATATCGAAAGTAAGTTTAAGAGAAAAACTTTTGTTTTAAGGGAACTACTCACCTGCAGTTGTAGGTCAATGCAGTTTTTAGAGTTGCCCATAGCGTCCAATAGAAATTTAACATGTGGATGATGGTTCAATTAATTTCAAAATGAACAAAACTAAATTACTTGTTCACCCCTTTCTTCACATCCATCATGTCATGTCTCTCTCTCTCTTTCCCTTATTGGTTCTTTACCTTCTTTACTAAAACCCACCCTCACATTTTCCTACTATCACTCTCAATCTTCTTCATGTGTGCCACACACAGTGGCTTTGACGTTCTTGAAGGGCACATCAAAACCTAGTCACCAAATGCATAAAAAAAAATTTAAAAAAATTACACACATAACATAAAAAGAAAACATGAAGAAAGATAACAACTTTCAGCAATAAAAAAATACCCAGAAGATAGTTTATCGTTCCATTGACTTTAATCCCAAAAAGAAATGATTTTGATAGGGTTATGCAACAGGGTAGCTAAGAGGGATGAGATTTTCTATCTTTTGTTGTTACCTTTTATGATCTTGTCAGTGCCTCTAACAGTGTATGAGTCCAAGTCTCTTTTGCCAGACCTCACTTTCGCCATGGGTGAAGATCCTCTGAGCTCTGTTTAGGGGGTTGACAAAAATAGTTATAGAATGCCGAGGCTTCAAGCTTCTTTAATGGTTATAATTGTTGAAATTTTGTGTTTTTCTTTCTTTTTTTTTTATGAGCCCCAATTTTTCAATTTTGATTTTTTTTTTGTGTTTTTTTGGGGCCGAACAAGAACAAAGGAATCCTAACATTTTGATGGTATTGTTTCTTGATTCTAGATTTGTAAAACTAAAAGATCCCATTTCGTGGTTGACTTTAGCATGGCCACCGGTGCTGCAAAAGTTATTATGTTTTATTATCATTACCCAGTGTTTGATTTTGTGCTTCATTCATGTATGATCATCTCATGGTTGAGTAGGTAGCCATCATCTGACAAGGTCAAAGAGATAGAACAGAAGGGAGGAAGAAGGGGTTGGTTGGAGTGGAAAGTGGAAAAATAGGCAAAGTAGTAATTTAATTTTTTTATTTTGAAGATAATTAGATTTATTATCCACGGGTCAATTGGCCAACTATTTAAACTGTATTGACCTACAAATGTAGGTGAGTAATCCCTTTGTTTGACTACGATAAAGTAAAATTAGTTTTAGTTATTGATGCGAGAGTAATAATAGAATTTTATCTTAAAAGTACTTTTCCTATAATAAAATGTATCATTTATCTAGTTTTACTAAAAGTACTTTTCCTTATCTTAAAATGAGATTTGGTGAGCATATATGCAAATTAAATATCTTTCAATTCTTCAGTTTTCATTTTCATTTGAATGAAAGTCCTTTTGGAGTATACCCAAACAAGCACTAAGAGGCTTTAGACACTACTTTTTTTGACGTATATACTCTTTTAATGGTTAATTGTATTATTTTTTTTTGTCCATAAAAAAGATGAAGTTTGTATTTAGAGTTTGTTAGGATGTCTTTTTTCTAATGAAAAAATATATTTTTAATAAAAAAATATCTTTTTGTGTTTTTTGTATGTTTAGGTAATTTTAAGTAAAAGCAAAATACTAGAAAAAGCAAAAAAATAAAAAAAAAATCATTTTTGAGAAGTTATAATTTTCATCTTCAGAAAAAAAAATCTTTTTTATAACACAGAAAAGATACAATAAGAAAAGATCTTTTGATATTATATCCAAATAGAAATTGATGTTACATCCAAATATACATCATCTTTTACTTTTTCAACAAAATTTTAATTAAAAAGATCAATTAAAAAAATATCTCTTTCCTAAAAGCTCATCCAAACCAACCCTTACAAAATCAAGTTTGTTCATTTTACACATTTGTTTCACTTTGCATTTGGTTTATTTTTCACAAATGAGATTATGGTTAATTTATTGAATTTTCTCAAAATATTTTTTTATATAGAAAGAGGATTTTTCTAGTACTTTTATAAAATTAACCCTTTAGACGAATTAGTTATGTATCTCGCTAACTTGAATTATTAGCATTTATAAAACTTATAGGAATATTTGTATTGGTAGAGTGGAGTGGAATAAAATGAAGTGGAGTGGAGCAAAGCAAAGCAAAATAATTATTAGTTCATTTTTAAATTATTTTGTTTGGATAAGGTAATTATAAGACTTCATTTACAAAATACTTTATTTTTATTTGTGTAATGTGTAACATCCCCTGCTGCTTATGGATTGATGACTGTCCCTACAAACCAACACAGTCTTTTCAACGTACTTTGTCCTCACTCAGATACTTCCTTGAAAAATTTCCCAGGAGGTCACCCGTCCCAAAATTGCTCAAAGTCAAGCACACTTAACTGTGGAGTTCTTTAGTGATGAGCTACAATAAAGAAGATGCATCTTGTTGGTATAGGTAGTACAAATCAATTCATATAAGCCCTCCTTAACTATATAATCTCATACCTAAATAGTCTCAGGATCCCTCTCATTCGGGTGAGTAATCGGTTTATTCATGTACCCCTCCGCTTAAACTCCTCGCCAAGAGCTACTCCTTGTCTGTATCTTCTCGCACCGGTGGTCATTCCTGCCCTTGGCACCAGGCGTTACATAATCAAATTATATCACCTTTTCAATGGATAAGAATAAATGATGGGAACCCAATGGGGCTTAGCTCAATGAAAGTGGATTGAGTCCCAGGCGAGCAGGCTTTACTCACAAGGTCAGGGATTTGAATATTGTAAAGCTCTCTTGGGGAGGGGTTAGCGTTTAACCACTCTAAGTTCCGGTGGCATAGGCTTCCTTGCTTAACCATTTTTAAAAAGTTTACCAAAAAGAAAAAGAACAAATGATAGGCAGATGATGGTATGCAACGTCGATTGAGTAATGATGAAAATGCCAACAATGACAACTAATGACCAGTAGCAGGGGGTTATACTAATGGTGGGCAGTTAGTTGATGGTGGGTAGGGTGCAACGGTGAATGTTCAGCTATGCTAGCAAGCAGAGGGTTGTCGACCATGCCTCAGGGTGGCGAGTGGGCTGGCAATCAACGGTCCATGGCTGATAAGAGGTTGACAACAGTGTGATTGGTTGATTAGTGATAATAAACTTGCAATAGTGAGAGTTTATAGATAAAAATTAGAGGGAATTTCATAATTCCCTTTATGGAGAGACAATTTGAAATCCACTATATTAATGTTTTGAGAATATGTCATAAAATTACTTGGAACTTTGAATTTCATTTATGTTAATATCTAAATGAGGAATTTCATGTCAAGTAATTTGAAATCCTCTCAAAAAAATATTGCCCTCAACAAATTCTCCATCCAAATACACTCTAAATAGCTCTCTCCTCATTAAATTCATTTATTTTCAAATAAATATATTACAATTTTTTAGTAAGCCCAAACATTTAGTTTGAGATTCTAAATCAATTCTAATTCTTTTTCAATTCTTAAAAAATTAGGATTGCAATTGAAATTCTCATTACATCTCCAATTCCAACATCCAAATGGTCCTTCATTGAAATTGAAATTCTTCATTACAACTTCAATTCCAAAATCCAGTCCTTTCATGAAGTCTCTCCATTAATGAGTGTCACGTGATATGTTATGTTACTCACCCCAGTTATTGAATGATGTTGTTTCATGGTGACTCTGGGTTGCCCAAAGTCTCAAAATGCATAAATTCCACTCAAAGCACACCTAAATGTAATTTCACCCAAAACTTTTTGAATCACATTGCCACTTTTTTGAAATTTCACTTACAAGTATAAACCTCAGTCACTCACTTTTCATTTCAATTTCACTTGGTGAACACTCCACGAAGATAATGAAAATTTGTGAACAAAAAATAAACAAACCATTGTTGAACATGGAAGAATTTACAAATATATAGAGATAAAAAAAAAAACTTGTGGTGAAGGGCTTGACATGGCAGGCAAGATAAGTTTTCTCCTTTCCCAAATATTCTTAATGTAGTTAATGGTGAGTATTTTGTGATGTTAAATATTATTTATTAATTGGATGTGATCCTTACTTTATGGGTGGAAAGTTGCCAAACAAGGTTAAAATATTGTATGGTGGTGGGCCTTGGGGTATGAGGATAAAGAAGATTGTTTTAAGGGTTTCAATACACCTCTGATCAAGAGCTTTGACAAATTAAGGGCTTTAATGCAAATTTGATTCATCTTTGAGCTTTTATATATTAAAGGCTTTAATTCACCTTTGATTCAATATCCCCAAATGTGGTGAAAATATATGAGCAAGAAAACCATGCAACCAAAAAGGATTCACAATATGCTAAGATGAGACTAAAGATGACATTTACGCCATTTTTGGAATTGCAAAAATTAGATAGCGAGAAAAGGGGAACAAAGAAATAAAGGGGAAAATGAAAACTTTTTTCCTTTGGATATGCAATGAAAAGTGGGGAGAATAGAAAAAATGTGATAGGCCCCACAACAAAAATTCTCTCTCATGGTAAGAGCAAAAAAGGGAAAAGGACAAATTTTATATGTCAATTTACACTTTTATCCTTATAATTTCTTTCTACATCAATAAATAATTATCATAAAAAATCATTTGCACAATTATATTTTATTTTCTCTCACTTTTCTCTATAAGCAAATAATATGAGGGAAAACATATTTTTCTCTTCATTTTCTTTTGTCTATATGTTCTTCTATTATATTTTCTTTTATCTTGTTTTCTATTCATATCCAAACAAAACCATTAGTAACAAGGGTGAATAAAATGAAATGGTAGAAGATAATAGTGTCACGCCAATTGTCTAAGACGTCACATCATGCAAGTTAATGAAAAGACTTGGCAAAATGACTAGCTTGTTTGATGCTTTAAATGGTTAGAGACTAATTTGTCAATTTTTATTGGATTAAATGCATTTTACCCTCAAGTATTTTAGATGTTGTGTATTTTAGGCCCTCATTTTTAAATTTGTGCAATTTGACACTTTAAACTTTGTATACTATGCAAAAAACCCTTTCATTAAATTAACATCCATTTTCACTATTAAGTGTTCATGTGCAAATCACATGGTATATTTAATGGACAAAAATACTTTCACTTTTTTTTATGAAAATTCCCCACCACAAACCCAACCATTTCCTTTCCCCACTGACCTAAACACTCGCACAGAAGGAGCCCTAGTGCTGTGAACTGCAAATTTGGATGTTGGTTGTGTTTTATTGTGGGATTGGATTTGAAATGAGTGAATTTTTGTGTTTTATAGACTGAGATGATTAGGTTGTATTTTGGTTAGTGATAAGTTGAAAGAAGAAAAATCATAAAGCTTGAATGTGTTATGATGGTGGCACAGGAAGGGTGGCATATGTTATGATAAGTTGAAGGTGCGCAGTAGTAGCATATGTTTATCTCACATTGTGAAAATCTACAACTCTGATCAATTTCCACAATGCATTAATCAAATAGCCACCTAGCAACATCATTATTAGCACGATTTAAACCCCAAACGTGCATGACAGTATAGCTTAAAAGACCTCAGATATGAATCAAGTAACATCATAATATCGCATATCAAAATACCAAAAACATCATTCAACACCTCAATTCTCCAAAACAAAAGCTATAACAGAACAAAACAAAACAAAATATTATATTTTTTTAATAAAACCCTAAATTCCTTCTCCCAAACCAATACCTAATCCAATTTAAGCCGTGAGATCAACGGCACCACTAGATTCCTTAATCCTCTTCTCAGTGATCTTTGATACAAGCTCGTCCTTAAGGATAAGTGGCTGGTTCTACGGCAACATGCTCTTCTCGAGAACCTAAAAGTACCCGAATTGCGTGATGTCAATCAATGGCACCTTCTTGTTGTCCTTGGAGGCATTAATCTCCTTGACGTCTTTGGACACGAGGTACCAGAGTTTGTCTATGTTTAGGATTAGGCAGTGCAACTTGTTACGGAGGTTGTGGAAGTAATCAAGGTGGTACTTGTTGGAGAGGATGCGGTGGTGGTGCATTCCTTTGACATTTCCGTGTCCGCTGGGGTGCTTGTAGTGGTGGCATATGTTACGATAAGTTGAAGGCACGCAATAGTGGCTTCTTCAAACTTCCAATACGTAACAATGGGGCATCTTCCCTGTTAGCACGTTTAGGTCAGTGGGGAAAGGAAAAGATTTGGTTTGGAGTAGGGAAATTTCAAAAAATGTGAGGGTATTTTTGTCCATTAATGTATCACGTGATTTGCACATGATTACTTAAAAGTGAAAATGGATATTAAATTAACGGAAGGGTTTTTTTGCACAGTCTACAAAGTTCAGGATGTCAGAATTGCACAAATCTAAAAGGCATGGTCTAAATTGCATAGCACCTAAAATACAATGGAGTAAAATGCATTTAACCTAGTTTTATTCATTATAGACTAATTTGTCTGATGACTAAATTGATAAGGGTTGTGTGGAAACTAAGGGCCTATTTGCTTTGCCTATTTTCAGTTTTCTGTTTTGTGAAGGAAAAACTGAAAAAACTGAAAACTAAAAACTGGAAACTGAAAACTGAAAAATGCAAAGCAAACAGACCCTAATGTAGTGACTAAGATTAAGGCAGTCCAAATGGGCAAAACCCGTTGGGCCAATCCATTTACCCACAAAAAAATAGGTGGATTAGGCCTAAAAGTTTTGATTTGTTTAGCAAAAATCCATTTATAGCCTGCTCGTGTTGGGAAATGGGCAGTCCATTTTCCCCCATTTTTTTAAGCCTGCAATGTAGTAAAATTGCAAGGTTATAACTATTAGCCCATTTGGTGGCCCAAATCCACAAAGACGCAAACCAACCCAAAACTTTATATTTGGATTTAACTATATATTTTTAACTTCTTCTTAACTTGGATTTGCATTTAAATTGTGAAATTCGTTATTGTGTGAACTTATTTATTTTGATTAAATTTATTTGTCCATATAAATTTAGATTGTGAAATTTGTTGTGTGAAATTTATTTGGATTTGTCTATATGGAAATAATATAGTATCTATGCATTATAATATAATTGCCTAATTTAGTGCTTTGTCTAATTAGAAAATCCCTTTAGTTTATTTTATTGGATTATTTGTGGATAGATAAGAAATAAGTAAAATATATCCAAATATTTAAAAAAGGTGGGCCAGCCTAGCCCGTAAACCACAATTATATGGCTTCGGTTGGGAATTTTTGTTTCGTAGGTAAATGAGCTAGTCTGTTTAGGTCCAGTTATTTCATAGGCCAAAACTGATATGCCCTGCTTGTTTGACACTCCTAACTAAGATAACATGGTAGGAGAAAACAAGGTCATGTTAATTACTTCTAAGACCATGTCACTTTAGTTTATTTGTTTAAGAACTTATTTGTTTTTCTTATTAGAGACTAAGTTATCTTATGATAATCGATAAAGAACTTACCCCAAAAAAATAGCTACAAAGTGTGGTTTGCTTATGTTATAATAATAATAATAATGATAATGATATTAGACTTGGTAAGCCACTAGATGTGAATTAATGCCGAGAGATTTAAATAGTATATATAAAGTTACAAGTGGAAATCACATTATCGGTAATGTGTTAAAAGAAAAATAATAACAATGGACTCGGCTCAGCTCCGCTGATATATTGAAGGAAGGAAGCGTTTGTTTGCCGAATAGAAAAGGACACAAAGCACGGGAGAAGGGCACAAAGCACGTGCGACGCTGAACACTGCGTCTGGGTGCCTTCGTTCTTTCGCATTCATTCTGTGTGCGTTTCGTTTTCATCGCGAGACCCATCTCTCTCTATGTAGCTTGCCTCGCTGCTTCTTGTTGTTGTTGGGAGCGTAGTCCTCCTCTTCATCTCCGATCAGGTAATAATCTTAATCCTATCTCACATTGTAATAACTCGCCCCACTTTTTTTTTGGTTTGTTATCGGTTTAATTTTTCGTCGCCCTGTATTTTGCGTGCTATTATGCTTTGTGCCATCGCATAAATTGAAGTTCCTAGGCAGATTTGTGGGTCAGAGTATTAATGAAGCTGGTTTTTTTTTTTTTTTTTACTTCTTGTTGTTGTTTGGTTTTCACATAAAGACAGAATTTTTATCTATAGTTTTTTTTGATTTTTTTTCAAAACTAAGGAATAATTAGGGGTTAATCTATTTGGCTACATGCGTTTGATTGGTTGATTATCAGTTGCTATTTGGTTTCCGAGCTTTTTTTAATTGTTTTGGTGAATATATTGATTAGTATATAGTGATATATATAGCTTCTAATTGCTGTCTCAGATGTTAAAAATACTCACCCTTTTTCCCCAAGTTCACATTAATGCTTTTCCTTTCATTTTTGTCTGGAAACTTGTTGGGATCTTCAGAGTAAGCATAGATTAGCAGTAACTGTGTGTTAGTCTCTTTTAGTTTTATGCTGCCTTAGCAAAATTTCGAGTAGCATTGCCACTCAGTACCATCTGTGTGGGAGTTTTATGGAGGGTGACATAAAATCTTGCCATGCTTTATATTGGTTCTATTGGATATTGGACTTCTACGTCTTTGGATTGAGTTTGTTTATACCATCATTGCAAACTGGTGCTGATAATTAACTTAGATCTTTCACTTAGACCATTGTAAAGATTCTAATAACATTGACTTCTCTTGTGTGCTAGGTTAAATGAGATGGCATCTTCAAATAATGTTGAGTTGGAGGCGGCAAAGTTTCTGCACAAACTCATCCAAGATTCTAAGGATGAGCCAGCCAAGTTGGCTACTAAACTCCATGTGGTGAGTGAAATTTTCTTGTAAATGGATTTCTTTAACTGCTCCTTCTCACCCCTTAATTTGTTTTATAGGCTTAGTTTGCTTGTAATTAACTTGATGAATGTTTCAGATACTACAACACATGAAGTCAAGTGGGAAGGAACATTCAATGCCATATCAAGTGATATCAAGGTAGAATACATGCAACATACAGCTCAAATGCATGCATATATTAATATTTGTCGTCAATTGTTGAGCCCTTCTGTGCCTGAGATTGATTTTGAAAATTGTGATGCCTTTTGTGGGTGTAAGAGTGAGCTGTGATAATTGAGTGGAACATCTGATCCTATTCAACTTCATAAGAACATATGGTTACATTTGAACTCCTCCACATCTGGTAATTAAAATATTAACTAGCACTAGCATGCTTGTAATGGAAATGAAGTAATTGTGGGAATAGCTTATTCAGGTATTTGTAAAGCAGTATGGAAGATGATGAACATTTGTTGGGTTTTGGAGCCTCTTTCCAACAGAACAGCTAGGCTTGTTTAGTTGCTTTTAGTAAATGGGTTTGAATAATATGCATGATCATGAAGCTGAGTAGCTGTGGGCTATTTCTAGCATGAAAATAAATTGACTTGATCACTCGGGTGAAAGATTTAAACAATTTGAGTTTTTCCACCTAGCAGCTTAAGCTTGTTGGATTGTTGATCCTTGACATGGTGTTAAGAGGTTCTATAGCCAAGTGGTTAGAAGTTCAACCCTTGCTGTTCTCCTTCTTTATATTAAGTTAATTTTCAGCTCAAGGTAAAATGGTTATATGCTTTGTTCACATTTTAAGCTTGAGTTGGTTGTTGACAGAATTTGTGAATGGATGATAATATTAAAGATATTGTGACAATCCTTGGTTTCGGCTGTGATTTGGGGTCATTGGCTGTAAAGGAATGCTAGAATTTTAATGATTCCTTTTTGACTGGCGATTTTCCTTGGGATAGGATTACTTTTTCGGCATCCATTTGGTTCTCAACTCATGGTCTTTTTAATGTTGTTCCTTTGACTGAAATACAAAGATATTGACATGCTTTTGTGCACGGTTTATCTATATAGGACTTAGTTGTTAACTTTTTATTTCTTTGCGAGCATTCCTTATCCTCTTTTGTACTATTTTCTTCTGTTCTGTACTTTTTGTATAAAAGTCTTAAATTTCAGGGCTCATGCATACCATTTACTGTTAATTTTCTTAGTGGCGGCTTAATGTTATATTATAGTGAGGCTTATATCTGATCATTCTTAGCTCTGGATGTAATCTTCCCCAATCTTTCATTTAAAGCAACTTGCCTTTTCTTCCAACGTATCTTGTATGTTATAGGGCAATGGAGACTGTCATCAATCAGCATGGCCTTGATATTGAAGCACTGAAGTCATCACGTCTTCCTTTGTCATGCGGTGCTCAAATAGGTAGTCTTTGTGTATTTTCATATTGCTGGTGAAAGAACATGATAATTTTTCAGAGGTTTTGATGTTATTGTTTGGTAATTTGGGCAGGATCTTCACAGGCAGTAGGTGTTGCTAAAGATTCAAGAGTGGGCTTGGCTGAAAATGAGATGCCCAAAATGGATTCCTTTGCTTCTGGCCGGCCACCTGTTGCCCCAAGTAGTGGAGCTCCTGATTATTATCAAGGTTCTGTGGCTCAGAGGAGTAGTCAGTCTTTTGATCAAGAAAGTCCATCTAGTTTGGACTCTAGGTCTGCTAACTCACAGTCACAAGATAGATGTGATGCTGCTAAATTGGACAAAAAGGTGAAGCAAAAGGATGGTAAGAAAGCTGCCTCAAAGAGAAAGAGGGGAGATACATCATCACCTGTAGAACTGCATGCTGACAATCCTTCTCAACTAGATCACCGAAATGCTGTTAATATGAGGAAGGGTAAAATGGCCAAGGCTGAACCATCAGATGGTCTTTCAGTCAAAGGCGGAGAGCTGACTAACTTTGATAGGGTTCCAAGTAGCAGCCAAATGGATAATTCTTCGGCTTTGCCTGGTGGCATGAGAACAATGCACAGGGCCAAACAAGAAAGTTCTCACTTATTGGAACAGCAAACAGATTTGGCAAAGATTGGCAACTCAATGCCATGTGCTCCGAATTCTAAATATCCAGAAGATACGGAGGTTTCATCTGTGCATATTGCTTCTGGAAAACATCAAGGTGGTTCTCATCTTATATACATGAGATTAGGGGTGTATGAATCAAAATAAAGCTGTATTACTTTCTGAAAAATCTCAGGTTCCCTGCTTTTCTTTCAGTGTTGTTCCTGGTGGTATGATGACTGAAATTCCAATGCAGTAGTTAATGCATCCATCCCTTGGATCAAGTAAGGGATATGGAATTTGTGCAATGATCATTGTGTAGTTCGATGAATCAATGCTTTTTGGTTTGGGAGCTGCAAACAATTTAGATTATTTATACATAAAATGCTGGTGTCAAATATGGAAGTGGTGAACTTTGAAGAAAGATTTCTTAGAGAGTTTATGCATAAATATAAACCATGGGAATTCAGGAATCTATTTGCATTTCCTCCTTTTTGACTTCTGGTTCTACAGTCATGACCGTTGAGCATTCTATGCTCCTGGGCACTTTTTTTCTTATTTATGAATATTCCTGCAAATGACAAATTTTGGAAAAAAAAAAAACGAATTAGGAGAATATCAGTTTTACTTGTATGTTAAAATTACGTCATCAAATTATGCTGAATTTCAGGTGCTTATCCTAAGGTTCATGGAGGGGCAGGGGTTGCTACTAGTGCATATCCAATGGGTGAACCAGTTTTACCTAATGCAATGCGGTATGGTGGTATGCTTGAGCATGATGTTGGAAGTTCTACTTCTTTAGCTGATGGACATAAAATAGCTCAGGTATTTGTTGTATATTATTTGGGAGCTCAAAGACTTCCCATTTATTATGATGGATGAACTACACCCTACTTAGCTGATATGCATGGTATAGCTTCCTTTCTGTTTCATATTTTCTAATGAAATACATGTGTTGTTCATGCTTGCTTCCTTCAATCAGGCCGCCTTGTTGGAAAGGGGGTTTCAACAAAGGGATCTGTTATTACTGTTTATTTGGTGCATATGGTGCTGTTTATGTTTTCACCAAATTTGAAGACAAATAAAAAAGGGAAAAGATAGCAGCCTTAATATGGACAGAAGTGATCAGCAATTAATTTTGTCCTTTTGTCTTCCACTTGTTGCTGTGCATTAATTTCTTCGTCTGATTTGACTTTAAGCTCTTTTTCTTTTTTTTGTTTTTTACATATTGCTATAATCATCTTACTAGAGCTGACTTTATGTGGTAATTTGGATTATAGTTAGCTAAACCTCCTTCATTTGTTCTGTGTACCTGTATGACATGTATATGAGGCAACTTGATTGCTTTACCAGATAATTTTATCAACAGATTGACAGGCAAAGTAGTAACTCAGAAATGACTATGCTTAGACAAGGTGGTCCTCCCAGAGATATGGGAAAATCCACAGTTTCTTCTGTGCGTGAATCATCTTCCATGCCTTTCAAAGAACAACAGTTAAAACAGCTTCGAGCTCAGTGCCTTGTTTTTCTAGCATTTAGGTGAACATAATCTGCTACCTCTGTTTAGATATGAAAAGATGGAATTAAATTATATCATGTTGTCTTATGTTATTTTCAATGTGCAGAAATGGTTTACCACCAAAGAAATTACACCTGGAAATTGCTCTTGGAACCACCTTTTCTAGAGAAGGTGACTGACATATATATATATATATATGTTAATTCTACCTAATAAAATATAGTCATTGACTAACTGGTGAGCAATATAATGTTCACGCAGGAAATGATCTTACTGACCACAAAGGAAAATCACAATCTTCTAATGATTTGGGTAACTCATCTGGGGTCATGATGTCTTCAGGGCCCCCTTCTGCTGGAAAAGCTCAAGAAGCTGATCCTTCCTCAAAGGGAGCTGAGAGCCCAAGAATGATGGAGGACAAAGGTATGCTTTCAGAAGACAGGAAACATCTAGCTGTGAAAAAAGTAGAGTTTGAAAAGCAAATTCAAGAAAGAGTCGCTGTGCAAGCTTCCCCAGTGACCTCTTTCCAGCAGCAAGATTTTTCAAGTACAAAGGGTGATGTTGACAATGGTAATCTGCTGGTTGGAAGGTCCAACCGACCCTCTTCTGTCATTGGCCTGAATAAGCAGGTGAATCCTGAGGTCAATAGCTGGCCTGGATTTGCTATTCCTAATGAGGCTTCAAAAGGACCCTTGCAAGTCTCTTCTGTTCAGAATGCGTTGCCTATAGAAAGAAGAGACAATATTCCTTGTCAGTTTCAAAATATTGTTAACAACAATGGTTCCCGAAATCACAATTCTGTTAATCACTTGGCTTATTCTTTAAAAGAGCATTGGAAAGCTGTTCCAGGGACTGACATTGATCGCCAAGGAGCAACCATGATGAAGGATGCAGATTTCATTGCAAAACATGTTTCTTCAGGTGAGAGCCGTACTTAATAAAACCATGGGACTGCAATCAGCTTTTTGATAATCATGCTTTCTGCATTATTTATAGTGCCAATAATCCTCTACTTTCTGACTTGGAGTGAAATTAATTGCAGATGGGTTCAAAACAGTTCCTGTTGATGATGCATCTAGACATGATGCTTCTCTTACTACTGAGCAGGAAGGGAATGAGAGGTTTACATTGCCACCTCCAAAACATACGATGTCAGAGAGATGGATTATGGATCAGCAGAAAAAGAGGCTTCTAGCTCAACAAAATTGGGTACAAAAACAGCAAAAAACAAAGCAAAGAATGACTACATGTTTCCTCAAGCTGAAGGTTTGGTTTAATTGCAACCTTTTCTATTTAGTGTTGTATATTCAATTTATTTTTGCACCCCACATACGGTACTTGATTGTTGACAATTTAGAGTGTGTTTATTTCTAGAAAACAGTTTCATTTTTCATTTTCAGCTTTTTTGTTTCAGAATTTTGTGAAGGAAACAAGGAAAGCTGAAAATTGGATTTTGTAGATTTCACTGTTTCCTTATCAAAATCTTGAAAAATAGGACTCTAACGGAAAACAAGAAATGAAAACTAAAATCTGTTTTGTGAAACCAAATGTACCCTTAATATTACATAGACCTTATAGCCTTTGGTTCATTGACTGTGATGTAGGAAAATGTGAGCTCATCTGAAGATATATCTACTAAAACAAAAAGTGTCATAGAGTTGAAGAAACTTCAGCTATTAGACCTCCAACGTCGTCTCCGTAGGTAATTGGTGTTCTTAAATGAGGGATTAAATCATCTTCTATCTGTGAAAATTTCTTCTGTTATCCAAAAAAATCTTCTATCCATGTGACAGTATCATTTCCCTTCTCTTGGCAGTGATTTTCTGAATGACTTTTTCAAGCCGATTACAACTGAGATGGACCAATTGAAGACAGTTAAGAAACATAGGCATGGCAGGAGGGTCAAACAGCTAGAAAAATATGAGCAGAAAATGAGGGAAGAGCGTCAGAAAAGAATTCGCGAAAGACAGAAGGAATTTTTTGGTGAGATAGAAGTTCACAAGTATGTGCCTTTTCTGTCCATTTCTACATTTCTTTTTCTCTTCAATTCTTCTGTTGTGTTTTATTAGGTGAAGCTATACCTTTTCTTTTTATTTGTTAGTGAATAAATCTGTGTTTCTCCTCTACCCCTCCTCCTACGTAACTCAACAGTTGCTTTATTATTTGATATTTAGGGAAAAACTTGATGATGTATTCAAAGTCAAGAGGGAACGGTGGAAGGGTTTCAATAGATACGTGAAGGAGTTCCATAAAAGAAAAGAGCGTATTCATCGTGAGAAGATTGATAGAATTCAGCGGGAGAAGATTAATTTATTGAAAATAAATGATGTGGAGGGTTATCTACGGATGGTGCAGGTAGGTTTATCTACTTAATATATTTAAATGGATATTATACTTGCATAAAAGTTCCTGTGCTTAATAGATTGTCATAACACATCCTTGATGATTTCATTAGGATGCAAAATCTGATCGTGTGAAGCAACTTCTTAAAGAGACTGAGAAGTATCTTCAAAAGCTTGGTTCCAAGCTGCAGGAAGCAAAGGCTGCAGCAGGTCGCTCTGAACATGATGTTGACGAGGCACGAAGTGGCAGTTATCTTGAGAAGAGTGAACCTACTCTTGAGAATGAGGATGAAGGTGATCAGGCCAAGGTATGACTCCCTTGCACATATCTTTCTTAAGTTTAAATCTTAAATATATCACTTATTTGTTCTGATTATGTTTTACAGCATTATTTGGTAAGCAATGAGAAATATTATATGATGGCCCACAGGTATCAGTTCTGTACTTGTAGTTTTTTTATTTTTTCAATTTTCGGTATTTTGCTACTGGTAATTTTTTATTGTAGACATTTTCTAATTAACAAAAGGATGAACAACGTTTAAGACTTACGAGTTCTAGTTATTATTTATTCTGTTACAAAAGTTTTAAAAAAATTTCTTCCTCGGTGACTTTGGTATTGAATTTCCTACTCCGTTGAGTTAATCTTTTGCTTCATTCTAAGTATTTTTTTTTTAACTACAGTGTAAAGGAGAGCATTGCAGAGCAGCCATCTTGTTTGCAGGGTGGAAAATTGAGGGAGTATGTTACATTTACACATGGTTGTATTGCATGTCGTTTTATTGACTTGTTTGTATTTTGTTGTGGGAATCACAGAGTGATTGCTTTTAGTTGAGTGGTGGAATAGTCGAATAGATATGTACGATAAAATTCTTTAGTCTCTGGTTCAGTAGAGTATTATTTTTTTGCTCCCACTGCGTATTATTTTTCTTTCCAGATTTCTTAATTATTCTTGTTTGATTAGCATTGAGTTTGGGTTTACATTCCTTGTTATTGCAATTTTTGTCATTAGGTATCAAATGAACGGCCTGAGGTGGCTTGTTTCCTTATACAACAATCACTTGAATGGAATCCTTGCTGATGAAATGGGACTGGGTAAAACTGTCCAGGTAATATTTTTTTTTTAATTATTATTTCTTAAAGTTTTTGTTGTCCTAATGTGTCAAATATCTAATAGAAAGTTTGGATAACACGTATGTAAGAGAAGATGATGATGAAAACTTGCCTATGGTCAGTGGTCATGTGAGAAGGCCAATGGAGGCTCCATTGAGGAAAGTGGATGAAATGGTAGATAGTCTGATAGAGACACAAGATATGGGAAGGTGTATGAGAGAAGGAGAGGCAGTAGAACAAAACAGTAAGTAATGACAGCTGTACAGGTGGTTAGTTGAGTGGGAAAATCAGTTAGAAGTGAACAGTGGGAGAATAAAAGGAGAGGAAGTAGGAATCAGAGGGTTGTTGTTCATTTTGTACATTGTGAGAGAGTTGGAGGATTCTTCCATTCCTCTGTTTTAGTGCAATTGATTAGGGTTCTTGGCGATTGCCATGGATTCCCCATTCAATAATACACATACATATTCATTCAGGAATTCTGGTCCTATCACTGGTATCAGAATAAGTCAAAATTACATAGTAGAATAAGTTTTGGTGATGGTTGTTGTTGTTGTTGTTGTCGTAACATATCTTCTTCAGTCTGTATAATTGTTTTCTTTTGGGAAGGAACGGATAGATGTTAAATTTTTTGATTTACAAAAGGATTCAAAGAACTTTGGTATATCTGTAAAATACTAACCCCTGTTGTTTTATAGGTTATTTCTCTAATTTGCTACCTGATGGAATCTAAAAATGATAGGGGGCCATTTCTTGTTGTTGTGCCCTCTTCAGTTCTACCTGGTTGGGAGTCGGAAATCAACTTTTGGGCTCCTAGTGTTCATAAAATTGTCTATGCTGGACCACCAGAAGAGCGACGCCGGTTATTCAAGTAATGAGACTTTAAAAGTGGATATGAGCCCAACTCCATCTGTTTGATACGGTGCCTTGGTGTATGATTTTTATTACTGTTCTGTATTTCAGGGAAAAATTGTTCACCAGAAATTCAATGTCCTGTTGACAACGTATGAATATCTAATGAACAAGCATGATAGACCAAAGCTGAGCAAAATACATTGGCATTATGTAATAATTGATGAAGGTCACCGCATAAAGAATGCTTCTTGCAAATTGAATGCTGACTTGAAACTCTATCAGAGCTCTCATAGATTGTTGTTAACTGGAACACCATTGCAGGTTTTTATATTAATTTAATTTTTGTTATTGTAGTTTTTATCGTTGTTTACTTTGGATTTTTGCCAGTGTTCACTGAATTTGATTAAATTGGTTTCCAAACATGTACTTTTTTTGTGGGAATGATACAGAGAGGTTTCTGTCCGGCACTGTTTATAGGCTAATGCTGTTTTGCTTTTGCTCTTAAATCTGTGACTGTGATATTAGTGTTATGAATGTTCCTTTGTATTTTATGCAGAACAATCTTGAGGAACTGTGGGCACTACTTAACTTCTTGTTACCAAACATATTCAATTCATCCGAGGATTTTTCTCAGTGGTTTAATAAGCCATTTGAGAGTACTGGAGATAACTCCCCTGATGAAGTAAGCTTTGGATAATTTACCTTGTGATATATTGGTATTGCCAAGTCTTCATGTGTAATTCTTGACCTCATTGCTTTATATATACTATTTGTGTAATTTCCAATTTGTAACAAGGCCTTACTGTCTGAGGAGGAGAACCTCTTGATTATCAATCGTCTGCACCAAGTCCTGAGGCCATTTGTACTGCGGAGGCTGAAACACAAGGTTCATTAATAAGTCTAACTTTCTAAGCTTAATATGCTTAATACTCCTTTTGAGCTTTTACTTTTTGTGTGTTATGATCACAGTTTATTCTCGTGAAAAAACTTCTGTGGCTTATGATTACTGTTTTGATTCATATAATCAATAATTCATTCTAATTGCTTCTTTGAAGTAAAATTATGAATATTTACATATTCATCATATTATGTTTATGGCAATAGATGCCTAATTATATATTCATATTACTTTACTATCTTTTGGTTGAGGTCTTAATTTCTCTATGTATTTTGTCTCATGAGAATCTGAAAAAAAGCTATCAGTTGTGGACCATCGCTTTTTACCTGTCAAAGACATATCCTTGTCATAAGTATTGTATTCTGCTTTTGCATTGTGGTGTTAGGCACCGCCATAAAACCAAGTTTTGAAAAATTCCAGAATAACTTATTCTACGGTTTCTATAAAGATGTTATTGTATAGAATTTTATAGAATCAATATTCAGTTACATTAGCGCTGAGATGTTTATATATGTATAATAAAACTATTAGCTATTTGACAGGCTATTTGCTGCATTGCCTTAGTCAATACATTATGTGAAATCTTACTTGTTTACAGATATTAGATTTGGAAATCATCATTACAGGTTATTGTTCAATTTATTGTAGGTTGAAAATGAACTTCCTGAAAAGATTGAAAGACTTGTAAGATGTGAGGCATCTGCATATCAAAAACTTTTGATGAAGAGGGTGGAAGAAAATCTTGGTTCTATTGGCACTACAAAGGTGTCCCTTCTTGTACATTTTGTTCTCTTTTTGGTTTATTGATCTTTGTATGATGGAAATAGAATTTATTAGCCTCTTCTTTTCCTTTCATATAAGCTTCTCTGAATATTATACATGTTACATATATGCACTTTACTCTGGTGGTCTGATTGGAGGACTCAATTGTTAGGCTCGATCAGTACACAATTCTGTCATGGAGCTTCGTAATATATGCAATCATCCATATCTCAGCCAGCTTCATGCAGAGGAGGTATATTCTTATCTTGTGTTGCTTCTGAGATGAATGTATTGTGTGACAGTTGAATTATGATTCCTACTACAATTCAGTTTGATTTTTGAGCCTTAAAATACAAACACCATACTTAAATTTTCAATGTGACACATAAAGCTTAAGGAACACGTGGTGTTCCATGAAACAGCTATCTTCAACATCATTTTCTGAACACTGTTAAGGCAAAACCTGTTGAAAAAGAAAGAAAGATCATAAACGTTGTCTTTTCACTGTTATCCACGAGAAGAAAAGTGAATGAAAATGGATCTGAATTACTGAGGAATCTTTGGTAACTCACTATGAACCCTAGCAGAAAGGTTACAAGAATGCGCTACTCTTGAGAGAATTCTAAAGCCTCCAATCTCTTCCCAAATGTACAACAAATGTCTGGAAACTAAAAAAAAAATGTCTGGACAACCCCAACAGATCGGTTGCCTTTCCTTTTATTCCTAACTAACCCCACAACCACCTTTCCCTCCAAAACTAACTGCCTGATAGCTGTACAATCTATTCATCTGCTGTTTTATGTACTATTGGGCCTGAGTCTTGTCCCACTCCCCTCCTTTTCTTGCTAACATAAACCTGCCCAAACATGTGGTCCCTAACACTTTGTTTGAAAATTTTCCTTTGGCAACGATTACCTATAGTTTCTGACTTTGATAATTCAGCCAGAAAGTAATAAAACATTTTCTGTTGTCTATAACTGATTCTTTTTAATAGTCTCTTTGAACTAGTTCTTGCTTTGTTTATTTGATTTCTTAAATTCTATATGCTTTCTTCTTGTATGCTATTCCTTAACTTCTACTTTTTTTAGGTGGATAGCTTTATACCTAAGCATTATCTGCCGCCGATTGTTAGACTTTGTGGGAAGCTCGAGATGTTGGACCGTATATTACCTAAATTGAAGGCAGCAGATCATCGGGTAAGAGCACTGCATTTTAACTCCTTCATTTTAGTATTTTTGTAAGTGGTCCTGAGGATGCTGAATGTTATTAGGTAAAGCGCTAAACCTTTTTTCTCGTGCTTCTTTTTGTTTGACATTCTGCTGTGATATGTTCACCTAATTTCTTCTTTAGATGCTGAATGTGATATTTTATTTTTCCTTTGCTCAAGCAATGGAATTGTACTAGTTCTTCATTTATTAAGTACCTTATCTTCTCTCTACTTGTTTTTTGTTGGGAAACTTTAGTCTAATGTTCGGTATCACACTGTCAATGATTTTACAGGTTCTTTTCTTTTCAACAATGACCAGGCTTCTTGATGTTATGGAGGAATACTTAACCCTAAAACAGCATCGATACCTTCGGTTGGATGGGCATACCTCAGGAAGTGATCGTGGTGCCCTGATTGAACTGTTTAACCAACCTGGTTCTCCATATTTTATATTTTTACTCAGGTAATTCCAATGTTTACTAGAGCACCGTGTGACTGTGCAATATTGTTTGAAGCATTGGACTGAAGGGGAGAAAGAGACCTTTTATTTGGTTTCCAGGAAATTTAGATGAATTTCCTTCTTGGCATCTGTTTGAACCTTTACTGGGCAAATGAGGACAGTCTGGTTCAATGTTACTCTTTGAAACTTTTTGGATGATCACCATAAAGAAATCTGAATAGCTGAAAACTGATGGAAATAGGAGTTGAAGAATATAAGAGGACCTAAGGAACACACTGTGCATGGATGACATAAATCTGAATCTGGAAATTATTCAGTTGCAGCTAAAAGCCAAAAGATAAACAATATTTTGTTCCAATGAACACAGTGTGGTAACCAATACGATGGATGATGCTTGCAATTGATCTCCTGCACTGACAGTACTGTAAAAACATGCTTTCAATATTTCTGTATTTCTGTCGTGCTTCTAATTGTTGCTTGATTGAAGATGCATGCTGCAATAAGTCAGAAATGTTGCATATATATTATGGTATTATTTATTTTTTATGTATTTCTTATTATTATTTTTCTCCGTTAGAATTAGTTTTGATTTTCCCCCCAGTTATTTTCATGATTTTAAAATATAATCCTAAGGCGATGACAAATCAGGTCCTAATTTTTTTCCGTAAGATTCATCATCGTATATTAGCTTTGCTATTGCTGACTTTGATCTTTGGGTATAAGCATTCGAGCTGGTGGTGTTGGAGTGAATCTTCAAGCAGCAGACACAGTGATCATATTTGACACTGACTGGAATCCACAGGCAATTAAATTCTTATATGATGGTTTTTTATGTGAAGTTATTTGCTTTTGCTGCTGATTATTTATGGTCTCTTTGGTTGCTGTGTTATATTTTCAGGTTGATCTGCAAGCCCAGGCAAGAGCTCATAGAATTGGTCAGAAGAAGGATGTTCTAGTTCTTCGATTTGAAACAGTTAGTATTTTTATCTTTATAATTGATGGCATGGAACCTAGGAGGGTGGTTAGAATTGTGAATATGCTTGCTATCGCTTGGGACTATGTAAAGCTGAAAAATTCATGGTCTTATATCATATCAACATATTTGATTTGGTTTCTATTTAGCAAATTTTGAGGTCTTAAAAATATTCACAATAATATTTTTGCTCCTTCCTTTTAGTCATAGGGAGTTATACTTTTGTGGTTATTGTTTTTTGTTGTTTTTTTTGTGTGTGTGGGGGGGGGGGTGTTGGTGTGTGTGTCCATGTTGTTGCTATCACCAATTTTATTGTCTGTTTCTTTGAAATTTATTTTTTGTTTTGTTCTGATAAAAGAAGAAATTTATTAGATAAAGCAAGAGAATGATGTAAACAAAATTGGAGGATAGTAACTTTGGAGTTTACTTTTGGATCTGTCCATTATGGGCATCTAGATTTTTTAGTGAGATTTATGATTGAGCTGTATTATGAGTGGGAGAGAAACATATATGCTGTATTTGGCTAGCTGTGTATTACTACAATCTTATCTGTTGATTGTTTGCCGCATTGTGAATACATAATATCCAAGAGATACCTATCAACTTGGACACTGTTTTGATTAAATTGACATTTAATTGTATCTGATGGAGTAATTCTAGAATAATGCCATATTTATGTGTCAATGCTAAAATTGTACTATAAATGTGCCAAAATTTCATGTTTGCCAAAGTATCTTATTCTGCATTCAATGCATAAAGGTTCAAACTGTTGAAGAACAAGTCAGAGCTGCTGCTGAGCACAAACTAGGCGTTGCTAATCAAAGCATTACTGCAGGTTTTTTTGACAACAATACAAGGTTGACATGATATGTTTGATCTTTAGTTCATTGCAAGGATTTTGAGCCAGCTCTGAAATTTTATTTTGCCCATGCATTACAGTGCTGAGGATCGGAGAGAATACTTGGAATCCCTTTTGCGGGAGTGTAAAAAAGAGGAAGCTGCACCTGTTTTGGATGATGATGCTTTGAATGATCTCTTAGCACGCAGGTACATGATTTCTGGATAATTTCACCGTTTATCTATCTCTGCATGATACTTCTGGTTATGTCTGATGATAAATTGGGTTAAGTTCTCTATATATCTTTCTAGAGGGATTGCCATCTATGGTATACTAAGAGATTGGAAAATTTTGATCTTTTGGTGTCTTTGTATATTATATCCTTTTTTTATTCAGGCTGTCTTGTCCTCTATGCCATATGTGTTATTCCTCTCTTAGTAATGATGAAATTTCTTCTTTGATCCCCTAAGAAAAATGTGTTGTGGGATTTGATCTTTCTGCTATTACTTATATTTGAAAGTGATAACTTGGTGGGTGTACAGTGTACTGGGAATTATAGGAAATCCTTGTAATATTTATATGTGACTTGTCAATGACTGTCCTAAAATCCTAAGCTGTTATGTCATGAATGGTCTTATACAACAGAACTCTTATAGACTCATAATAGGTTGTTTCCTGATTTATTCTTGTCATTTAATCATTCAAATTTTTCTTGCTTTTCTGATTTAAATATATAATTGTTGTGTTGTTACTCTTTATGCAAGATTTGTGGTACTTAAACTGCAAGATGCTATTTTAAGTAGGGCTGTCAAATTGGTGGGGCTCATCCATTTTGGCCTGCAAAATAAACGGGCCTAGACGGGCTGGGCCGTTCCCCTGCGGACCAAAATATCCCAGCCCCCCCCCCCCCTGCGGGTGGTATTTTATTTTTTTGGCTTAGCAAAAATAATCCCAATAAACAGTGAAAACCAACACCAGATGCTTCAACTGAAAAAAAAAAAAAACCAACAGATGCTAAAAATGACAAAAAAAGAAAAATACCAGATGCTAAAAGAGAAACTCACGGAGAATCAAAACAGAAATTTTTATTTTATACCAAATTGTAGAGTAAGAATAGAGTAATTGAAGAAGAAGGAGGGGCTTATATGTAAATGAAACAGAAGAAAACAGATGCAGATCTGCTTGATGATGAACAGAACAGAAACGATGGGGGGTCTGAATTGGTGCAGAAGCAGATGCAGGTGGCTGGCACTGGGGTAGAGAGGGCGGCGGTGCTGCTAGAAGAAAGGTCGCGTGACCAAGGTAGCTAGGATCGCGTTTTTACTCGTGGGATCGCATGATCCTACGCTCCTACCCCATGCCAGCGATCCGATCGACTCGGCTCGCCATTGACGCCGCGGTGAGATCGCCAGACAAGATCGTGGAATCGGCCCTGAAATACGTGCGATCCGGCGATCCCAGGAAAGCGGCAGCCCAAATCAGCGACCATGACTAACAAAAGCAGCGGCGTCTCGACCCCAATTAGAACCCTAAGATCGTCCCTTTCTCAATCGGTCCCTTCACTCTCTTGAACCACACCACCGCACCGCCGCGTGCCTCCGTGTCATGCCATTGTCGCCGCCACACCGCGCGCGCCACGCCATGGAGTCTCTACGCTTCACCGCCTGCGCGCCTGCGCTTGCGCTCCTTGCCTTGGCGCCTGCAGCCGCGCCACGCGCTTATCGCACCGCGCCACCATTATCGGTCTACGCTTCCCGCTTCACACGCGCCCTGCGCCGCGCCTGCATACGCCGCGCCCTGCGTGGCATGCCGTGGCATCGCACTGCCGGCCTGCCGATCTCTGCCACCTTCCCTTGCACCCGCGCCTACTTGCCAGCTACTCCGTTTCTCTCTTCTCTCTGTTTGCTTCCACTGTTTGCTTTGAGGTGACCGCTCTTCCTTGCTTCTCGGTTTGCTCGGGGCTCACAAGCAAGGTGAGCTCTTCATTTTCTTGTCCTTGGCTTTTTTAACCCCCGAAAGTGTATGCTTTTTCTCATTTTAATTTTTGATTAGGAGTATTTTTGTGTTGGATTGTGTATTAGGTATTGTTTGAGTGAGGAAAAATGTCATCGTCGGACAATGTTGGTGTGAGGGGGCAATGGATGTTACAGTGGAGGGGATAATAGAAGTTCTCTCCTCGATCTGAAAGTGGGAGTGTTCTTTGGGAATGCTTCAATTAGAGGAAAAAAACTCCTAAGAATGCACTGGAAATAGAAGTGATATAGAGGTAGCTTCATGGAATTTCTATTGATGGAAATACTAGAAGAATCAAATGTAAACACTGTCATAAGGAGATTACGAGGGGGTTTATAGATTAAAACATCATTTGGTGGAACTCAAAAGATGTGGGAGCATGTATACATTAGTGATGAGGTAAGAAAACAAATGTAAGGATATTGTGGTGGTTTACAAAAAAATTTGATCATGAAAACAAGGAGTAATGAGGAAGCATTAGCGAAAATAATGATGAACAAAGTGATGATTCTTCAATTGGTGAAAAGGAAGGGAAAAGAAATAGAGAATCCTGCAAGCCTATTCAAGAAAAGAGGAATTAGCACTCAAGCCACAATTAACACTATGTTTAAGAAGAACTTAGGGAGGAAGCATGTGAAGAAATTGCTTCATTTTTTTACAATAATGCCATAGCCTTTAATGTGGCAAGGAGTGAAGAATATGGGAAGATGTTTGAAAAGGTTGCGGCATGGAATAGGATTCAAACCACCTTCTTACTGAACTAAGACTCAAATATTTGAAGAAAAAGGTAGATTCAACCATGGAGATGTTAGAGGAACATAGGCGCATTGGAAGAAAGCAGGTTGCACAATTATGACATGAGATGGTTGACCCAGGATAAGAGGAGGAGAACTATATTAAATTTTCTAGTGAATAGTCCTAAGGGATTTGTTTTCTTAAAAGTCTATTGATGCTTCACATATTTGCAAAGCGACTGATAAAATATTTAAGATGATAGATGATGTTGTTGAGGAGGTGGGTGAGGGAGAATGTTGTGCATGTTGTGACGAGATAATGCAGCTAACTACAAAGCTGCGAGGACAAATGTTGATGGAAAGAGGAAGAAGCTTTATTGGACACCTTGTGCAGCTCATTTGCATTGATTTGATGTTGAAGGATTTTGAGAAAAAGTTGGAGCTTCATAAGAGACAATTGCCAAGGAAGAAAAATTACAACTTACATCTATTCAAGGACTTCTCTCATTTCCCTATTACAATACCATACCAAAGGAAAAAGATTTGGTGAGACCAGGCATGACTCGTTTTGCTACATCTTACCTCACTTTGGGTAGCCTTAATGAGAAGAAGAGTGCATTAATAAGAATGTTTACTTCGGATGAATGGAAATCAAGTAAATGTTCCAAGACAAGGGATGGGAAGTTTATTAGCTTGTTGTTTTAGATAGACTATTTTGGAGGACATTGTCATTTGCTTGATGGAGTGCTTATCCTCTTATTCATGTCTTTGCGCTTAGTGGATTCGGATGAGAAGCTTGACAATGGGATACATTTCTGAGGAAATGGATCGTGCTAAAAAGAAAAATACAAAATGCTTTTCAAGGTGTTGAAAGAGCTAAACTATTTAATTTGTCATTCCTACATAACGTAATTTAGTTTAAATATTTTAGTTAGTTTAGTGGTTAATTCAATTTTTCTATTCTATAGCTATATGCCTTTATGGGAGATCATTGATGCAAGATGGGATAGCCAACTCCATAGGCCATTGCATGCTGCAGGCTACTACCTTAACCCACAGTTACATTACAGTCCTACATTTAAGAGTGATTATGAAGTTAAGAGAGGACTATATGATTGTTTGGAAGAATTGTGGGGATCGGCTAAATTTGAAATTACCAAGATTGATGCTCAACTTGAAGATTTCAAGAGTCGATTAAGTTTTTGGTAGGAAGTAGCCAGCTGCCTTTGAATACCAAAACCCGGCACAATGGTGGGATTCTTGTAAGGGATGAGCATCCTGAGCTTCAAAGGTTTGCTATTAGTGTGTTGAGCTTGACATGCGGGTTCATCGGGATGTGGCGGAATTGGAGTGCCTTTGAAATGGTAAATATTTTAAGTTTTAACCCATAACTATAATTTTGTATTATATTTTACTTTTAGAATATTAGAGTTAGTTTCCAATTGCTATGGGTTGATTGCTATTACATTTGTTTAGGTTCACACAAAGAGGAGAAATCGTTTGAAGCAAAAAACTATGAATGATGTTGTTTTTGTGATGACCAATTCAAGATTGTCTAAGAAGAAGCAATCAAGAAATCCTGTTGAGTATAATCTTGATGATTTGGACTCGATGAAGAATGGATTGTGGAAAATGAGGATGTATTGGAAAGCATAGAGAGATTTGGATATCCCGGATGATTTTAACTTGGATGTTAGGAAGGTGGTGGTAGAGTTGGTGGCCCTTTGGATGATTTGGAGATTCCTCCTCTAGATGATGATGACTTTGATGAGCTTCTTCGAAGAGATGGCAATGAAGATGGTGGGGACCAGATAGCAGATGATGAATATGATGATCATAACCTTGATGATTTGCTTTAGATGAGATTATATTAGTTTGGTTGTTTTCTTTAATGTTTTTAGTCTATATGATATCAAAAACTTGTAGACTTATTGCACTTTATGCTATGATTTATGGATTATGAGTGTATGACTCATGGTTCTTGAACTATTTGCATTTGAAATTGAAGGTAAGTATGTTAGTTGTAGCTATTTTTACTTATTTATGTCATGTTATATGAAATATATGTGTGCATGTTAGTTCTGGTAGGATCTGGTAGGATCTTACGATCCGTGTTACGATCCCACGTTTTACGATTTTGCATCTCCCGTCCGATCCCAGGTAAGATCTCGATCTTAGCTACCTTGCGCGTGACGGTGGCTGCTTGATTCTGCTTGTTGGAATGTGTCCCCTAACCCTGGAGTCTCTCCTCTTCACTCTAGATTATGTGGTTGCTGGAATAGTGGAATGGGCATGTTGTGGGTAGCTGAAATGGTTTGCTTTTGTCATTTTTATTTTGGGTCAAGTTTGGTTTTTTTTTTTTGGTCAATGGAGATTTTATTAAAAATGGGACAAAGCCCAAAGCACCCAGCCAAACCAGGGGAACAAATACTGGGTAAAAGCACAACCCTAAGCTGGAGTTAAAAACAGGTCAAGTTTTTTTTTTTTTGGTCATGAAAACAGGTCAAGTTTGTTTTTGTCATTTTATTTGTGTTTTTGTGGTTTGGGCATTGGGCCAACTTGGGGGATGTTGTTTCTTGGGTAGTAGTAGTTGGTTTGGCCTTTGTGAGTTGTAATTTATTAAAAAAACGGTGGGCAAGGGTTAAACTGGCCAGGCTAAAAACGGATTTTTGTTAATTGGACTAAAATTTTTAGGCCCGACCGATTTTTTTCTTTTTTTTGCCGGTAAACAGGTTTGGCCTGTTTTGACGGCCCTAATTTTAAGCTCTTAGCATTTCACATGTGCTGTTCTTCTGTGATTGCATTTCAATCCTTGTTATTTGCCATGCCCATCTATATTTGCCCTATAATAGCCTTATAGTTACCTTAGGTAGCATTTGGTTTGTGATACGGAGACGGAAACATGGAGACACTGGAGACATAAACGTGTTTGGTGGTGGAGACAGGGACGAGACAAATTTTCTGTTCCTTAAAAAAGTAGGGACAGGATACGGAGATAGAAATTTAATATTTTTTTTCTTTCAATAATACCCTATACATATTTAATATTTCCCAATGTGTCCTCAAATCCGAGGGTGATGCCGCCATCGGACCGCAGTTGGACTACCGCAGTTGGCTGGTTGGCGGTAGTCCGATAGCGGTACATATATCTTTTACCTTGTATTTATTGTATTGTCTCCACGTTTCCAAACAAAATACGGAGACAGTTACCATATCTTGTACTCTACAACCAAACACGATACAGAGACACTGTTTTATGTCTCCATCTCCACTGTCTCCTTTGTTCCTGTGTATTTTGTCCTGTCTTGATCTCTACTCTTGCAAAATAAGAACAAAAATAGAAAGGGAGGTTTGTTAAGCCTGAGGCGCGCTATGCACTGTCCTTAAGGATTATTTTGTCACTGTGCAGAAATTCCCTAAGGTACAGCAGGCTCTTTTGGTAAACCAAGAACTCAAGAATTGCAGTGGTAATATGCTCTGATTGATAACCCAATCAATGAAATAACAGTATATCCAAAAACAGAACTCAAGGCTAGTAGTATGTAGTATAGCGCCGACAAAAATCAATTCTGTTCGCTACCAAACGCTTATAGTTCAGCTTTTCTTCTCTTTGTTCCTCCTTTTTACACTCTAACCATGTCAAAAAGGAAAAGAAAGAAGAAAGAAATTTGAACTTTTTTATTCAATTCTTGTTGGCAGTGAATCAGAGTTAGATGTTTTTGAGGCTGTTGACCAGAAAAGGCATGAAGATGAAATGGTATGCTATTGGCTATTTCATTGAGATTTTTGTCTGCATAAATATTGCTTTTATTTACTCTGTGTGATGGAGAATCTTACTTGATCTCTGAAACCAAAAATCATTGCAGGCTACATGGAAGAAGTTGGTGCTCGGCCATGCAACTGATGGTTCTGAGCTTATTCCTACCCTTCCTTCTCGTCTTGTCACTGATGAAGACTTGAAACAATTCTATGAAGCAATGAAGATATCTGATGTGCCCAAGGTTGAAGTAGCATCTAACGGAGTAAAGCGTAAGAGTGGATATCTTGGGGGCCTTGATACTCAGCATTATGGCAGGGGAAAACGTGCAAGAGAGGTTTGCCTATACATTTGATTTAATTCTTCTGGTTGTGGAACTCCGATATATTTCTTTTTGTTCTTTGCTTTTGTATAACTACATATTATGCCTGAGTTTCCCCTTGGGGTATTCTGGTTGTGCACACATAGTGTACCAGATTTCGTCCCCTCACCACTTGTGAAAGTGATGTTCAGCAAGCACCAAAAAAGAAGGAAAATGAAGTTGATGATGTACATATGCATATCGTTGTGTGTGGGGGTATGCTGATTATTTACTTATCAGTTATCATATTCTAATTGCTTGTCATCTTCTACGTGCTTTTAATAGGTGCGTTCCTATGAAGAGCAATGGACAGAGGAGGAGTTTGAGAAGATGTGTCAGGCTGAATCTTCCGAATCTCCGAAACTAAAAGAGGTGACAGAGACAAACAGCATAACAAATGCTTCCGGCTCTACCATATCTACTGTCACAGAGCCTACAGTTGTGCCTTCAGTGGCCCCAACACTGTCATCTGTTGGGAATTTGCCAGTACAGCAAGTCAAAGAGATAACACCACCTGCTAAACGTGGACGTGGAAGGCCAAGAAGAATAACTTCAGATAAGTCACCAGTAGCAGTGGTCCCTCCGGTTACTTCTGGAACTGTTGACGCGGACATGCAGTTAAAGAAAGGAACTTTGTCTGGTCAATTAATACCATCGACTCCTGAGCCTATTGCTCATTCTTCTGAAGTTATTGGTGTGAATGGACCTTTACAGCAGTCTGATACTGGGGTTTCTCCTAGCCCAACCATTACACTCAATTCTCAAGCAGATGCTATTCCTGTTTCTGCACCTATACAAGCAAGAGGACAAGGGCGGAAATCTCAAACTGGAGGGGATGCAACTAGACGTAGAGGGAAGAGGCAGGTGATGGTGTCACCTCTTACTGGTGGTTTTGTTGGTCCTGATTTAAAGGTGAATGAACAGTTGGAGCACAAACTCACAAATCCATCTGCAGATGAATCTATCTCAAAGAGTGGAATTGTTTCCTGCAGTGCTGCGGCACACCATCCAAGCACTGAATCAGGTTCTAGGTCTTTAAACAGTGGAAATGATAATCTTCTGGGTGTTGGGATTGCTTTGAATTCTCAACAACCCGTTCCTTGGTCCTCTGTTTCTCCCTTGCCTCAAATTGCTCCCACTTATCCTGCTGTACCAATACAAAATATTGGGCAAAATCAAAAGCCACAAAATGGATCAGGAGCTCCCCGGCGTAGGGGAAAGAAACAAGCAATGGCATTGCCTATTCCAGATGTTTCAGATAGTCAGGATATGCATCTAACATCTAATCTGCAAAGTTCATCAGGCAGTATATCACGTGATAAAGTCATTGAATCAAAAAGCTTGCAAGAGAGCTGTGTTCAGGAGTCAAACCATGTTATCCAGGATCAGGCATTACATAGCATAGGTGAACAGGATGTAAAATCAACTGAAGGATCATATGATTTAGCCGAGCAGGCAGTGATCTCATCATCAACTAAGAAATCTCCAGGTGAATATTTTGTGAATTACAATATCAGAATCTTAACATTTCAACATTCACATGGAAATGGCCTAGGATGTGAACTAAAGAATTTTTAATTTTGCAGGGCTGGAAACAAAGGTTCAGAATTCTGATATGCATGATTCTGCTTCTGACACTTTATCCAAGACGGCAGTTCTTGAGAATTCAGGGAATGAAGATGTGCGCGCCGCAACACTTCCTGTTACGGAGGTTACAAAAGACCAGCATTTGGAGGCCAAAACTCATCACTCTGCTGAAGCTTTAGAAGCTGTCCCTTCTGTTGGTCCTCCGATCAATATCTTCCCTGGTAGTGCACCAACGGGAAGTTTTAATAAGGCTGTAGAACCTGTGACTGCTGAGGCTGTTCCCAATGCATCATCAGGCATTGTTCATCCTTCCATATCGGGCTCTGAATCTATTCATGCTTGCCCCCCTGAATCCATGACAGTCAAAAGGCAAGGCCATAAAACTCAAAAGAGAGTGGAGCAACCCCGGCGCAGGGGGAAAAGATCAGCTTCAGGTTTGGCATCACCCGTTGTTCCCGATTCCCTTGGTGGTCAGGATCCAAAATTAAGTCATCAGTTCCAGAATTTATCAGTGGAGTCATCGGTGGGTAAAGCCACTACAAATGTTGCTCAAGCTCAAGCACTCCAGATCCTTTTGCCTAGTGGAGTAGCTGCTCATGATTTAAAAAGAAAAGAGAAAGCTACCAATTCTTCCCAAAACAAGCAGCAGAAAGGTGCGTCTGCTAGGACTGATGGTGTACCAGTATCCTCAGATAAGATGACTCCTTTTGGCCGAATTCAAAATGTCAATGATGTGGCTCGGGTGATGAAAGAAGTTTTCTCTGGAACTTGCTTGCCAAAGCCTAAAGCACCAGATTCTGGTGGCAACGAACCCTTTAAAACTAAAGCTGCAGTGGAATCATTCAATAGCCAGTCTAAGGGAGATAAAGCAGGTTCTGATATATCAAATACTGAAGCAGCATGTCTAACTCTAGACACTGCTGTGAACATGCATGAAAAACAATCAGGGGGGGAACCCGGTAATCAGAATCTGGAGGATAAAGCAAGTTCAGATTTGCCAAGTGCTGGAGCAGAGAATGTCTCCAATAACAAGAGTTCACAGGACAAAGCAAGTTCTGATATGTCGACTACTGGAGCAAAAGGTCTAACATCAGAGCTTGCAGTAAATAGGCTCGAAAAACAGTCAGAGGAAGCATCCGATATTCAGGATCTGGATGGTAAATCAAGTTCTGATGTGCCTATTGTTGGAGCAGTAGATGCCTTGGATATCCAACATATGGAGGATAAAGCTGATCTGGAGCATGAAAAGCAATCAGAGGTGGCATCCAAAGTTCAGATTCTTGAGGGCAAAGCAAGTGCAGAAATGGCAACAACAGGAGCGGTTAATGCATCAAATAACCTAGGTTTTGATGATAAAGTAGGTTTGGACATGCCTATTCTTGGAGCAGCATGTCTTACTTCTGATCTTGCGGTGAGCAGAGATGAAAAACAATCAGACGAAGCGTCTGATATTCAGAATCTTGAAGGTAAAGCTACTTCAGACATGCCAACTACAGGAGCAGCAGATGCCTCCAATTTTCAGTGTTTAGAGGATAAAGCTGGTTCTGATATGTCTACTAGTGGACCAGAATGTTTAGTTTCAGAACTTGCAGTGAATAGGCATGAAAAACAATCTGGGGAAGCATCAAATATTCAGAATCTGAATCTGGAGGGTAAAGCTATTGCAGAAATGCCAATTACTGCAGACGTGGATGCCAAAAATATTAAGTGTGAGGAGGATAAAGCAGGTTTGGATATACCAACTACTGGAGCAGCTTCTCCAATCTTGGACCATGCAGTGAACAAGTATGAAAAGCAGTCAGTGGAGGCATCCAATATTCAGATTCTGGAGGGTAAAGTGGGTTCAGATATGCCAACTACTGGAGTAGTGGACATGTCCAATAACCAGTGTGTGCAGGATAAAGCAGGAATGGATGAACTGACTTCTGGAACAGCTTCTCTTTCTTCAGATCTTGCAGTAAATCAGCATGAAAAAGAATCAGTGGAGGTTTCCAACATTCAGAACCCAGATAGTAAAGCGAGTCCAAATGTGCCAACTGCTGGGGCTGTGAGTGCCACCAATGTCCAGTGTTTGGAGGATAAAGCAGGTTCTGATATGTCAACTACTGGATATCAAAATTTGGACCTTCCAGTGAACAGGCAAGAAAAGCAATCAGAGGAGGCATCCAATATTCAGAACCAGGGGGATAGAGTAACCTCAGGTGTGCCATCCACTGGAACAGTGTGCTTGACATCAGTCAATCCTATCAATGGGAATGAACAACAATCTGGGCCTCCATCTGATTCAGAAATAACTCTTTTGAATGAGACCCTACCTAATGTCAGTGATTATATCAAAGAAAAGGAAGGCCAGATTCAAGATTGTGGCGGTTCTTCTGAATTATATTCAAAATCATTACCTGTTGCTTCTTGTGATGACAGATCTGGGTTATTGATTCAGGCTGAAAACGTGGGTGATCAACCACAAGTCGCCCAATCCTGTCCTGCAACTCCCCCTGATTCAACGGCAGTGGTGATTTCTTCTATTTCTGAACCTGCTGAAATTAATTCTAGAAATGAAGTTAATTGTTCTTTACAAGCTTCAGAAATGGAGGGCCCCGAAGATGTTCAACCTCAGAAGCATTCAGATGCATTAGAACATCATGTTGATTTGCAGGAGGAGAAAATGGATAATGAGGATTCCATGGGTGAACAGCTTCTGTCTGCTGTTGATAACCCTATTAATGTTGACCCAGTTTCCCAAGACAATATAATATTCCCAACTCCTATTATCAATTCTAACATTAACACATCTGTCAGTAGCCAAGATATAGTTGTACAGGACAATGAGAATTTGGGAAAGAATTCACCACCAAATGTAAATATGTCTTCGTCCCCAGCAGATGAGGTAGCAAAAGTCATCAATCAATCCAATGAGGATCCTATTGATAGGTTAGTCTTGCAACCACCTTCTGGGTCAGAAGCGGCAGTCAATGATTTAGTGGATGTTTCTCAGGTTGGTCTCCATGTGGAGGGGACTACATCTGAAACAATTCTGCCCTCATCATCCTTTGGCAAGGAGGAAAATAGGGTCTTGTCTAAAACATGTCCAATTAGTAGCTCAGAAACTCTGGAGGGGTCAATGGAGAAGGGTGTGGTTGACATCTCTGAATTCCCAGAGGAACATACAGCTGGAGAGGAAAGTTTTAGGAATGCCACCGAGGTAAGCCATGTTGCACCTACTAGTAATTCTCTACAACAGAGATTCTGCAAATTCATGAATTTATTTATTTCTGCAGGTTCCCTCCACAATTCCAGTACTGCTTCAGGAATTAATTGATTCTGAAGCTGACATGGGTGATCAAGGCAAGTCACAGGTCGGTTCCCCCTATAGATTCAGTCCAAATCTTGTGTTAGCTTCACATGTCAGTAGGTTTGTTTTATTTTTAATTTTAAGGCAAACAAATGGAGCAGTATATGTACTCTTTTATTTAGAATCACACTGCACCAGTGTGTAGAACCTATCTATCAGTGGAAAGGACAGCAAATTAAAGCTGCTAAATATAATCTATGTATGTACATTCATTTGTAATATCCGATCTTGCTGAAATCATGGCAATTGTTTTATACACATATAGCATCAGTTGTTTGATTGACAAATAACAATATAAGTGATCTGTACCTTTCATTGCTAATGGTTTATGATTCCTTCCATGTGCGTCTCAGGTTGGTGCGAAAACTGGACATCATGAAACAGGAATCCTTGCCATGTCTGTAACATCTGAGGGCAAAAACGAGGTGGAGACCTCGTCTGATAAGGGTCCACTAGAAACCTTTGAAGAACGGGATGAATCAAAAGGATTAGCTGCTATGGAGAATCAAGCAGATATTATTGATAGCTGTGGTGCTGCTGAAGTGGCAAATACATCAGAAGTCCCATGTCCCTCTGCAAAAATGCAGGTGTCAGAAGACTCTGCAGCTGTTACAAGCAACGAAACAGATACTTCTAATGTGTGTATGGCAGTGCCAGAAACAGCATCAGTTGATGGGGCTCCACTTCCATGTCCTTCAGCAGCGGTGGGCGAACATGCGGAGAGCTTGTCTGAGGAGTTGGTGATCAACCTGTCAGCAAAACTTGATACTAAAGAATCCGAAGCTGGTGTTGCTAACCAGGATAATCAAGAATGCCCTCCAGCAGCAGCAGCAGCAGCAGCAGAGAACAGAATTGAAGAGAGCTTGCCTCAGAAGGATGATACTAAGTCTTCTTCAGCTCTGCCAGAAACAGCATCAGTTGATGGGGTTCCACCACCATGCTCTTCAGCAGCTGAGGGTGAACATGTGGAGAGCTTGTCTGAGAAGCTTGATACTGAAGAATCTGAAGCTGGTGTTACTCCCCAGGAATAGGACAATCAAGTTGTGCTAGAAAATGCACTGAAAGACACAGAACAATCCCCTCCTTCAGTACCGGAGGATAGAGTTGCATTGAGCTCACCTGAGAAGAATTCAACTGCTTGCTCAGAAGTACCCGAGGAATCATGAAGCATTTTAAAATGTTTCAGAGCTGAGTTTGGTGGCTGGAGAAGCCAAAAGGGCCTGAAACTAATTATAATGAAATTGGACCGTGTATATAATAATTATTATTATTACTACTATGGTTAGGGGGATTTTTTTGTAAATGTATTGTTATTTCCTGTTGCTTTCAACAGGTTCTCATATTGCTTTGTCATCAACTGTTATTTTGGCTCGAGTTATTCGTGGATACAGTACATTATACTTTCACAGACAAACCAAGTAAAACATATTTCTTGGCGTGACTAGAGTAACATTATGGGGAGTCACTATATACGATAGGTATTGCATCACTTAAAGGGATTTTGAAAACGCGATACATTATACTTTCACAGACAAACGAAGTAGAACATATTTCTTGGCGTGACTAGAGCAATAATATGGAGAGTCACTATGTAAGATAGGCATTGCATTACTTAAAGGGATTTTGAAAACATGGAACACAATAACTATCCCACAATAGTCATCAATTGACTTAAAATGTCTTAAACGTGGAATTTTTGTGTACTTTTCCCATATTATAGCTCTTCAACAAATAGAACAACAGCATAATTAGACAGGCCGTTTTACAACACTAATAAAAGGAACACTACTATTAAAGTTGTGACAAAATTACTAAAAGAATTCTTTTGGAATATGATAAAACTACTCTTATGTAATTTTCGTTTCTTTCTATGGATTATATTATATGACATGTCTTCTCTGCTTAAATTTTCTACACAGTTTCATTGAAGGGTATGAATGAGAGAAAAAATTATATGCATGAGTTTTATGTGTTATTTTACATGTGAAATCTATCTATGTAAGTTTTAGCTGGCTTTTATCCTAAACCAAACACACCCTAAGTTTATATTTGGTTGAAAGATAAAAATGGAGGTAAATTTTTCATAATTGAGTTTCATGTATAATTTTATACATAAAATTCAGTAGTAGAAAATTTATTTTTATTCCTACCATCCAACCAAATATAGCTTGAGTAATTTGTTATTCCAATGTCCATAAGACCACATCTCGATGACTTTAGTAAAACTTCTAGCTCGGGAGAAGGAGAACTCATTGCCTCTTTAAGTTCATTAAACAACAAAATGTTATAAGGGTGGCAACGAAGGGAGTGGAGCGCAGTGGGTTGAAATAGTTAAAGCAAATCATGCTTTGAAGTAATTTAAGTGTAGGGATTATAATGGCTAGAAAAGGATAATATGTTCCTTACTTATCATTATAAATTCTCCTTTTTTTAACTCTCCCAATTGGGGATTTGATGAAGGAATAGTTACAATTTTTTTTTCTCTTTCCTATGAAATTTGTTATAAGGGTATAACATACTCTTTCTCTCCACTCCTCACCTTTATTTTTCATTCAATTCTTGATTATTCTTTTTTATTGTCTATAAAACTCCTAAACATAGCTTTGCCCACTAGAAACCATGGCCACAAAATGTTATCTCTCAACGCAGTGAGATGATTTCAAATATTTTCTCTAACTAAAGGTACCTAACTCTCATACACTACATTACAAAATCAAGAATCAGAGCTTGAAGTTAACTTAATGGAAATACATTTATTTTTATCAAAGGGGGAGGGAGAATGGAGGTACTTTAACTCCTTTTAAGAGTTGAAATTGATTCACTTCAAATACTGGATGCATTTTTTTGTGTGGTGTAGTTAACATTTAGGTTAAGAGGAAAACACACTCCAATTCAGGGTTAGGACATGTCTTTGAACTCACCAAGTGCTTGGAGAGAACAAAGGTACTTAAAAATTATTTACCAATAGGAGAATCTGAGAATCAAATCTAAGTTATAGTGATATATGAGCAAAAGGTCTATCAGTTGAGTTAACTACTATTGACCTGGATGTAGTTTTTTTACCACAAAGCTAATGCTCATTCGTAATAGAAATAACTTTTTCTTAATCAAAACTAATAGAAAAAATTTCATTTTATGTTTTGGATCATAAACAAATAGGAATAATTTCATAAAATGCATCAATCACCTCCACCTACCTTGTCCCTAAATCCAAACACCACCAGTATGTCCATTCGCCTCCAACAAAGCCCAAGAGACATAGCCCAAGGATCTCCCAAAGCCCTAGACTTTCTTAAACAAGCAATGCATTTCCAAAATTATATATACATTTGGGCACCATTTCCTAGCCAAATCCTTCATCGCATATTTCCCCTTCACATTCACAGCCCTACAACTATTTCAATTATGGGTGTGTTTGATTGAGGAATAAAATTGACCAAATGGGGGTAAATTTTTCATGGATGAGCATAATGTGTAATCTGATCCAAGGCCTATTTATAGAAATTTACATTTCATTTTTACCCCAAAGCCAAACATACCCTAAGAATGGAAAATTTATTCAAGCCAAACTTCATACTAATAATTGAAAGTAAAAAACAGAGACTGCCACTGGCTCAAGTCACTCCTATGCTCTCTCTTTTGGACACATGCTCTTTTAGCTCCTACAAAAAGAAAAAAAATCTCTTTCAACCTCAAGAAAAAGAGGTGTAAGCGGATTGGTCCAACCAGACCAACCTTGACCAAATTGAGGTGTTTGGTTCGGCTTGGATCATCGGGTCTATTTGAATATAAACCAATTAAATTGATTATTTTTTGCTTCGGGTATCGGTTTTGTCATTGCCGAAGTGTCAACCTGACTACCCAACTACCCAACTTAACCTCTATATAATTTTTTTTTTTAATTTTCTGAAACCGCAAAAGTGAAACACTGAAACATCAAACAACACTTAAAAGAAGAATTTTTTTTTTCTAACTTATCTCCTGTACACAACAACACATATTCCCACAACACATAGACTCTTCCACTTCCAAGTTCCAAAAATCAAAACCTCAATGCCGTTGCCCCTACCTATCTTAGTTGTGCCCCGCACATCCCACAACCTCTGCCTTTCGCATCGCTACCATTGAGGCACAGATCATACCATCCCAGCCATCACTTTTCCATCCTTTAGTCACCCCCAAACTCCTCAAAACCCTTCGTCTTCTTTAACATCAGAGCATTCAGAGTCGATAAATGAAGGACCCATTGGTAGCATTCAACATCACTTGGTTTTGCTTTGGTGTCATTCTATCTTTTTTTTTTTAGGGTTCAGGTCCTGAGTTCAAAGGGAAGAGAGAAAAAGCAAAAGGGGTTTGGTTCTATCATGGTTTGAAAAATTTGATTATCTATTTTTTATTTCTTTTCTTAAAATATCCCAATCGGGTACCCAAACACTTGAATCAAACCAAACCAAATTTGATTGATTTTTTTGGTTTAGTTCACGTCATGAAAAAAACACTGAACCCGAAGTGAACTGACCTGAACTCAAAATAATTGGTTCGGATTCATTTTCCCCCAAACTCAAACTAAACTGACCCAATTACACCCCTACTAACATCTTTCTCTTAGTTCATAGTTGCACATGAAACTAGGTCCATTGCATTAACATTAAAATTTGGATTTTGGACCACAAAAAAAAGGACTTTGGATTAAAGCCCCTATTCCCAATTCAGTTGCACCTTGTACCGCGCCAATATTATAGGGAAAGAAAGAAAATTCTATTCTTTGAGCAATTGAATTCAATTCCTTAATTTGAAATATAATACAGATTCTGGCCAACATGTATTGCCTCTAGGAAGGTTGCATCTCAAGGAGTGAGGTTCGACTCCGGGGTTAGTGACCCCATCTCCTCCCTACTTGCATGATAAAAAAAATGTACCTAAAATGAATTAAATTTTCTATTTCGATTTTGTTACTCGTTAATAAAGTATTATATTTTGATAACAAACTTAATTATTTATTATTCATTAACAAAAAATTAATCCACATAAGAAAATAAAGATGAATCATACACGTAATTAGAAAAACAACTATTGCAATGAAAGGCCATATAATGCCATATAAACTACAGACCAACACAAGATATAGGCAAAAACTGACCTTTTTTTAGTGCAAAAAAAAAAAAGGAACGTACGGGCTTTTGATTCAAGAGCCAAAATGAGCATTGCAGAGATTGTCATCACCAACTTTGATATGCCAAAAGTAATCGGTGACAATAAATTGCTCAAATGAAAAATTGGTTTTTAGAGGGTAAAGGTGTCAAATTCTTCTTTTGTTCTCTCCGTCTTTTACTCCATCGCAACCTTCTATTAGGGAAAGAGGAGAAGATATGCGCAGAGTAAAGAGGAAAGAAGATATGCAAGGTCTAAAAGTATTTCGGGTAGATAAAGGTTTTTTAAAAAACAAGCAATTTCAAATCATACATTATGTCCATTGTCATGAATTCATTCATGCATTATTCATATACCATTATTAGTGTCAAATCTAACTCGACGGAAACATGAGCATATCTTCCACTTTATACCTTCCGAGTTATTGAATCAACCTTTATGTATTTCCACGACAGCAACCGTAATTCCCTTGAAAATGTTTCCCTCTTAATAAAGCAAATCAAGTCTTGTAAACCTAATCCACTATCACCCAGGAAGCATAGACAAATCGATTTGGTGGTGTGCCTGCATGATCCACACACATAGAACATTAGCACCATATGTACAAATGTACAATGCTTGCACGACATGTGTACAATGCTCACACGACATGTGTACTGCTCTTATGACCTGACTTGAGAACGTGACTGGCACGTGAGAAATCCCATCCTCACATAAGCCTCATGTCCTCTGAGTCTCTCTATATGCATAAAATATATGATATTATACTTAAAATACGATCTTTCTTATAAATTATTATCATTTTCTCTAATTAAAGCATAATATTTAAATTCAAAAGAAATTAAGGTATAATCATGGTCATAAACTGAAAATCAATTTAAATTCTTGAAAGTTGAAACACTAATACATTTTCAATTTACTACATAAATCCTTAGGCATAGTCTACATTTCAAAATACATACTTGAACCTTGAAAACATATAGGGAAATACATATTCACTGAAAATAAATACATGGCTTGGATCCTGTCTACACATCTACTGGAGCCCTCTAAAACTAACATAAGCTTAAACTAAGCCTTACAACAACGTAAAGCTCACCAAGGGATCACTGCGAATACTGGACTGATGAAGAAACTGGATCTGCACCTGCAACTATGAGAAGAAGTGAGATGGGTGAGTCAACAAACTCAGTGAGTGAGCTCTCACCCATCACCCACATGGGATAACCAAGGAATATACCATATGTAATGTACATACAACAATTATAAACCATTTGATATTCGTATGCATAGTCTCATAGAAAATATATCTCTGTATTCATAAATTCATAAGAAAACATCTCTAAGTTCTTACTCCAACAAGAAAATCATTTCTCATATATATATATATATAATATCTCTTAAATCAAATATTTTTTGAAAATATAATTAACAGTATAAATAGAGAAACATGGATATCTGTCTAGTTATGCATATCAACCATGACGTAACTAATCCTCTATGGATGCCAAACACGGGCTTCACCCTCAGCTTCTATTAGGTGCTAGACACGGGCTCCACCCTCAAGACTTTTTTCCTTCCCCCCAGACATGGGCATGGGGAAGAACATGCATTTTCTATTTTGTGAGATTGCCCCTAAGGACAACTTGGTGCCAAGACTAACGATCATTTCTCCCAGTCGTTAACTCACTGTTTGTTTCTCTATAACTACCGTCTAAACTAGTTTGTACTTTATATAATCTGAAAACTCTTAAAACATTGAAACTCTGTTATATACTCTAATCTGGGTATCAAAACTCTTTCATATATAATTACTCATATTTCTTGAAATCATAAAATCTATAATATATATAAAACATCTCTGCTTGATACTCTTGCCAAAATGTTTCAACTGATATTCTAAAATCACATTCTGAAATCTCTAATCCTGAAGTATAAATATGTCATAGCTCTTGTTCACATTTCTCTAACATATATAATTATCTTGACTAAATATCTTAAAAAACATAGCTTGAAATCTAAATCTTGAAAACACAATAATGTCTTGAGCTCATAAAACATATTTGATAAAAAGTAACTAGATAAAGTCATATATTCTTCCAAAAACCATTTCATTGGCATATAAAACATTTTCCATTCACACAACACAACAATCATGGTCCCATGGTTTTGTAAAACTCATTCTTTTATGCTATCATGATAAAACATAATTTTTTAGCTTAACATAATCATGTAAAATCATATTATATACTTTTGCTCATCTCAAATTTCACATTTCGCAATTGTCATGCATCAAATATAATCATAATAGTAAAACTAAGGCAATGAGGTCAAACCCACTCATCGTTTGAAGTTGGGAGTGTGTGGGGCACTGCCAACTTGACCTAGAGAGCTTGGAATGACACCAACAATTTCCATAGAACAACTATAACTCTAAATTAATTTTTAATGACCTCTAGATGGCTCTAATATAACCCTAACAATATTGGGGGAGCACCCCCATTTAACAACAATGAAAGAAAATAATAACCTATACTAAGAACATGGAAAAATGGAAAGAACAGAGACAAAATCTATTAACATAAACATACCTTGATGATTAGGGATGATGAAATAGAGTAGATTTGAGAGAAGGAGAGAAAAATTGATGGAGGAAGAGGAGGGTTCGGAAATGAGGAGTGAAATCCGAGTTTAGGGGTATATAAAGGGGGTAGGGGATCACTTAAGTGAAACGGCGTCATTTGACACTGTATCTGCCCTACTGACCCCGTTATAGGGGTCAGTCAAGCACGCCCATGCTCCCCCTTCAGACACACTTATGATCGCTACAGCGGTCCTTAGACCCCAAAACTGCCTTGTTTCGCACATTATAGCGGTCACAATAAAACGGGTTCAGCTTACTATCAGCACCTCTGGGTGCTTCTACCATATGGATTGTCTCACTACTCACTTATTTAACTTTAAGTTAATGTCCTCATAATTTTACTCTCCATTAACTTTAAAACATAAATGTAAATAAGGAAATACCCCCATTTGAATTCAAATAAAATATCATAAAAATCAAAATCCTAACAAATCAAAATCCAAACTTTGGGTTTTAGTTTAAACCCGAAAATCTTTGAGATTTTCTAAACTTGTGGGCAAAAAATGAAACGTTTAAAAGTTTCATAAAATTCATTAAAAATCGCTCTTTAACTTATTTTCCTTCAAGAAATAATTACCGGGACTTTTGATCCCAATAATGTGACTTTAACATATAGCCCCCCAAGGAGGTGTGGGATCCAGACTTAGTAACATTTAGGATCCGACAGCATGGTGGGTCCAGACTTAGTAACATTCAGGACCCGACAGCATGGGTGGGTCCTGGGGGACCCTAAAGCTGTTCGAAAAAGAAAATCTACTGACACGTGTACACTGGGTATTACAACTACACATGTTTATACATGTGCTGAAAAAAAAATTCCAACTCGGATATGCAAATGGACACAGCTGAATGCTGCTTAATTGCATCTAGACATTGGTCAAACATGCCACAAACACAATTAAACACATTATTTGACTTTTTTATTATGTTCGTGTCTTGTGTCTTGTGTTAGTGTTAGTGTCAGCATCTATGCTTCATAAACCGCCACTATATGATCAAAGTTTGCCTCATAAGGGTTAGAATGTGGATTGTAGAGATCATTATTTCACTAGTAGATAATGATCACTTAGTATCAAGGACTTCTCCTTCCCCAAAACTTATCCCTATCTTTTGGAAGTTGAACTTCTAGTCATTCCCTATATCCATGATGGTAATATGCCAATCTTTAATCAACAATGACATTGTAATATCTCCTTTATATATACCCATATACCCAATCTACTTTCCCAATTGTTTAATGACAAAGAAGTTTGCTGAATGTCCCTCTTATCAATGTAAACATGAAGTTTTAGCCGACCCTCCTTCAAACTCAATATCAGTCTACTTTTGTTGGATTAGATCTTTGCACAACTTGGGATAGAACTATGATAAAATTTTTCTCATATAATACTAATTTTATTCTCATAAATTATAATAGTCTTTAATAAAATCATAATTAAGTTAATTTCAAATTAAAAAATATGACTTGATTAAAATATCAATAGCATATTTGTGTTTTTTCAAAAAGTCTTAAACCAAACTCGATAATAACTTAAATAATAATCGGATCCGCCCAATATTCAAACAATTTATAAAGACTATGCATTTCTTACAGTAAACTCATAATATTTTAGATTTAAGAGAAAAAAAGAGCAATATTTTACCATACAAATTTTAAAACAAGTTATATCAATACAAAAAATAGCATTACACCGTGTTAAATATATTAATTTAGAGTTTAATTATATTGCACTGACAGTGTAAAACTGTTTTATACCATCGTCTAATCAAAATATTTTATTTGGATGACTTTTCAAGTAACGGGTGTAAAAGTCAATTATCATGACTTATGTGGTAATACATATTAGATGACTGTATAAAAAATATTTACACTGTCATTGCATGACAATTAAATCCATTAATTTAAGTATTAAATATTATAACTTATAACTTTTTTAAAATATAACTTCTAAAAAGATATTAACTTTGGATTGGGTTGGACTAACTCAATAACCTATCTAACCTAAAATAAATATATCAAGTCAAATTTCATGATCCAAATATAGCCCAATAAACTATGAATCCTAATGGGTTATTGAATTGGGTTGAGACTAATCATGAACCTTATTTCAATCTTAGCCCATAAAAAGAAAATGTGCCCTAGAAGCAACAATTGTGAACCATTGGATCAATCTTCATCAACAAAAACATTTGAGAATCAACCCCTAGACATTGAGAAAATTACAATAAACTCTAGACAATTAGTGGTGATGCCCTAGGAATGAACACACAAAAAAACACACAAACTCCAAGCTATTGTTTCAGCTGCAGTTTTTCTCCTCCCATGCTTCTTGTTTGTAGGTTCGCTCTCCTCTGTTCCTCTCATCTCCGTTTTTTTCTTCACCATAACAAGGTCCTTTCAATTTCTTTCTTCTCTCTCTTCCAAAAAAATGCGCTTTTTTTTTCTTTCTTTTTTACATGGTTGACCCAATTTTAGGGTTTTATTCATTTTTGCCCCCATTTTACTTGTTCAAAATTACTGAATGCAGTTTTTGACCTTGACTTGAAGCGGAATCAGTGTCTTCGTTCCTGTGTGTTCCTTTTACTGTAATGTTGGTGTCTTTCGTTTTTTTTTTCTGGTTTGGTTTTTGTTCACGTTTTTTTTTACCTGATTTCCTTGGTTTTTTTTTTTTCTCTTAAGCCAAAACAAAAGTTCGTACCTTGTGTGTTCTCGGATGTTGATTTCGGTGTAGAGTAGGGTTGTTAACTGGTAGGTTGACCATTTGGTGCTGTGAATGGAATGGCGTTTCTGGGAAGAAAAAAAGAAAGTCAATTGAACTGTGAGCTTGTGTTTTTCATTTTTCGATTTTTTGTTTCTGATATGTGATGCTTCAAATTTTCCAATGGTCCTCAATTGTTGGACTTGGGGCTGATTTTTGATGTTGTAGTTATATGGAGGTTCCGTTCTGTTTTGATTTTTTTTTTTTTTTGGTTGGTTTTTGAGTAGAAGTTTATTAGGGTGAGGGAGTGTTACCCATACAAAGCATGCATGCTGCAAGCCTCTGTGAGGTTTATATGGTGGTATTTAGGTTTTGCTTACCATGTTGAATTGTTGGCAGTGTGAAATTGAGAACCAAGTTTAAGCCTTTCGAGCAAAGAATTTCTATTATTGTCATCTGAACCAGCCTTTGATGGTTAGATGGAAGCATTTTCACATTTGTTTTCTTGGATTTTATATGGGTTTTATGCACTCTATGGATTGATACGTGGGGTTTCTTGGCTCTAAAATAAATGTGTATAACGACAACAAAGAAGCCTATTTTCAGTAGGCTCCAAAATGAAAGTTGAGCGAAAAGACGGGGAGTATAATAGGAAGATAGCGCCTTATGTTGTTAATTCCTCCTTTTTGTTGATATTCTAATTCTGCTTGTTTTGTGTCTTATAAATTCGCACATAATACAAGGGGTGGCGATCATTTACAAACTGTGTCATGGGTTTCTGTTGTGATTACACTACACTGCTATTGTTCTAATGAATTGAAAATTTGAACTATCTACTGATCTATTACCCTTATGTTTGGAAGTTTGTTTGTTATATAAACAACTCCCTTTTCTTCCTATGAAATTTGATTCATGTTGGATCTAATTGTTGAGAGTCATACAAAATCTGCAGGGTCAATCTGGGTGTGAGGAGCTTAATCATTTCAGTGACTGGTGGGGTATTTGAAGATTTATCTGCTCTATGCATTTCAATTTTGGTCAATCTGTTCTCAGAGTGTTCGTAAATTAAATGTAGCTTGTTTGACTGTTCACTTGGCCATAGAACTCAGGTTTGGATTCTGGTCTTTTGATGGATTGCAATAAAGAAGAGGCCTTAAGGGCTAAGGATATTGCTGAGAAGAAGATGGAAAGCAAGGATTTCTCTGGGGCTCATAAATTGGCCCTTAAGGCTCAGCAGCTATATCCTGATCTGGAGAATATTGCTCAAATGCTTATTGTTTGCAATGTGCATTGCTCTGCTGAACAGAGATTATATGGTAATGAGATGAACTGGTATAAAATTCTTCAGATTGAGCTGACGGCTGATGATGCAACGATTAAGAAGCAGTACAGGAAATTTGCTCTCCAACTTCATCCTGACAAAAACAAGTTTGCTGGTGCAGAAGCTGCATTCAAGCTGATTGGGGAAGCACAAAGAGTGCTATTAGATAGAGATAAGCGATCTGAGCTTGACAGGAAGTGCAGGATTTCAGTGAACAGAAGTACTATGCCATCTCATCATCAGCAGAAGGTTCAGATGAATTTTAATTCTGTAGTGCGAAACACTGTCAGGCCAAATTTTATGAACTTTCATCCTCCTTGGCAGCAGCAACAGTCTAGCCAATCATCTCAACAGGGGCCTAATGGTGTCCGCCGCACTTTTTGGACTGCATGCTCGTTTTGTTCTGTTAGATATGAGTATCACAGGGAAGTTTTGAATAGGTCTCTTCGATGTCAACAATGCAACAGGCCCTTCATTGCATATGATGTGGATGCTCAAGGTCCAACTCCGGCAACTAATTCGAGTCAGCAAGCTTTTGGCCAGCAGAACTATGGTCTTAATCATGGTACTTTCAACGTAGGTGTTGGATCTCAAGGTAATTTGCGTGCTAACAAGCCCAATAAACAGTCCAGTGAGAAAAAAGGCTCTACATCTGATGTCACCAGAAAGCCAAATGGAAAAAGGAAGAGGAAACAGGTGTCAGAATCCAGTGAAAGTGCAGATTCAAGTGGAAGCAGTGATTCCGAAGTTGATATGTTTGCTGATAATGATGGTTCTTCTGATGTACAAAAGCAGTCAACTTATAGAGAAGAGTGTCCACGTAGATCTACACGGCAAAAGCAACAGGTTTCCTACAAGGAGAACGCAAGTGACGATGATGATGACTCATTTCAACCTTCAAGAAGGGACAAAGGGAGTGGATCATCTGGTCATGCTGATGAAATGAATCATCAGAATGGTGTAGCTGCTGATCAGAAAGAGGTAAAGAAGAAACAAAGCTTTTATTCTGAAGAGGGCTTAGTAAATAGAAATGAGAAAATTAAGGAGGTGAGGGGGAAAGAAGCAGTGGAAGACTCGGGCACAGATGAAGCTATGGAGAATGTTGTCGTCTATCCTGATCCAGAGTTCAGTGACTTTGACAAGGACAAGAAAGAGGAATGTTTTGCAGCTGGGCAGATTTGGGCTATTTATGATACAGCAGATGGCATGCCTAGATTCTATGCTTTAATCAGAAAAGTTCTATCTCCTGGATTCAAGGTGCAGATTACATGGTTTGAACCAGATCCAGATGACAACGACGAAATCAATTGGGCAAGTGAGCAATTGCCAATTGCTTGTGGGAAATATAGACTTGGTAGCACTGATGTTGCTGAAGGATATCAGACGTTCTCTCATCTGATTATTTGTGAAAAGAGTGGCCGACGTAATTATAAAGTGTATCCTAGAAAGGGAGAAACTTGGGCTCTTTTTAAAAACTGGAATATCAAATGGTATGAGGATGCGAAATCTCATCAGCAGTATGATTTTGAGTTCGTTGAAATATTGTCAGATTATGTTGAAGATGAGGGAGTGGATGTTGCATACTTGGCTAAGTTGAAAGGTTTTGTGAGTCTTTTCTATCCAATTATGAAGCAAGGTGTTCACTCCTTTCAAATACCATCGGTGCAGTTATTCAGATTCTCTCACAGGGTTCCTTCTTTTAAAATGACTGGCCAGGAAGGAGTACGTGTTCCTGTGGGATCTTTTGAACTTGATCCTGTGTCCTTGCCTATGAATCTGGAAGAGATTGATGTTCCTCAAGATGCGGAAGTGAAGTTTTGTCACAATCCATCTGTTGGAGTGTGCTCAAGGTCTTCAGATGTTTTGAAAAACATGTCGAAATCTGATGGAGATGCATCTACTTCGAAGATTAATTTGAAAAGGAGCAGTTCAGCAATGGAGAACAAGGATTCTGTTGATATTATCAACGATGCTAGTGCTCCTTCAGACGAGGCTGCAAAAGTTGTTGATCTTCCTGATCCTCAGTTCTTTAATTTTGACAAGACGAGGTCCCTGGAAAGGTTTCAGATTGGTCAGATCTGGGCATTTTACAGTGACGAGGATGGAACGCCAAAGTACTATGGTCAGATTATGGGAGTTAGGACGAGGCCAGATCTTGAGTTGCGTGTTACATGGCTTACTAATTGCTGGCTGCCGGAGGATGCTGTTCGATGGCAAGACAAGAACATGATTATTTCCTGTGGGAGATTCAGAATCGAAGCAGGCGCAAAATCCAGTATCTACCGTGACACCAATTCTTTTTCGCACCAGGTGCACACTATTACTGATGGTAAGAGCAAGGAACATGGTATCTTCCCAAGGAAAGGTGAAGTTTGGGCATTATATAGGAAATGGACAACTAAAATCAAACGCTCTGATTTGTCAAACTGGGAGTATTACATTGTGGAGGTTGTTGGAGAAAGTGATTCGGGGATTGAAGTTTTACCCCTGGATAAGGTGAGTGGTTATGATTCAGTTTTTAAGAGCACATCAAGCCGAACCATGGAAGTAGCTAGGAAAAAACTGATGATGTTCTCCCACCAAGTCCCCGCATTCAGACTGACAGAGGAACATGGCGATGGCAAACTGAGAGGCTGGTTAGAACTTGATCCTGGGGCACTGCCAACTCATTATTTTAGCCCTAAATGATAGGTGGATAAGTTAGAAGCCTTAGGCTACTCCTGAATTAGGAATAATAATAATATACTCCGTTATGTGTCACTCTTTAACCAAGGATCAAAATTTGTTAACCTCATATGTCATTTTTGGACTCTTTTTTTTTTGATAAATTAGATGAAAACCATACAGTACCTGTCTCTATACGCAGTAGCCTCTGCGTAAATGCAGTTCATATGACAGCACCTGATACTGAGGTGTTGGGGGTTGCACATTGGCATTGTTCCAGCTGCCTGTTGAAGTAAGGGGTTATGCTGGTTTCTCTTTTGCTTTCATTGGTTTTGCATCTGATCTATTCGAAGTAGAGTTGCCTTGCAATTTGATTAGTGTTACGCTTCCAATCACTAGTTTGATTTTGGAGGGGTAGGAAGAGAACACGAGGGATTTTTAGAGTAACCTCGCCCACTTATTCTTCAGAAAGCTAAACTCACAGCCTAAAATAGTAAGTAACTATTTGTGAGCTTATTCGCTTCACCTATATTTGGTATCTTGAATTGTCTATTGACTATTTGTATCATGGAATGGACTTTAAATTGATCAATCCTAAGGATGCGCTTGGTTTAAAAAAACAGCTTTCAACTTTCATGTTTTTAGAATTATATGAAGAAAATCTTGAAAATTAGATATGAGAACTAAAAATTAGATTATGTGATTTTTTTTTATAGGTTTTAATATTTTCTTCTTAAAATTTAGAAAAAAGGAGAATTGAAAATAAAAACTGGTAACTTTTTCTTAAATCAAATGCACCCTAAGCTTGAAGCTGGAGCTATTTTCTGTTAGCATCAATATATTGGCAGAATGTGTTCTTCCGTGTTTGAATGATGATGTCTTAAGGCCTATGTTATGTGCATGTATTTCATGCCTTGTTGGTCAATAGCCATTGGCATTGAAACCATTACGTTGTCCTTTAACAACTCTATTTTTTATTTCTTCAACCCGATTGAAGTTTTTGAATGGCCAAAAAGTTTTGCACAAAGCATGATGATGGTATAACTGTACGAAAATGTTGGAAGTGCTAGCGTTAGCTGTTACCAGTCAAGAATTTGATTAACTAATGTTAATAAATGTTCACCAGCAGAGTGGGCATTTGGTCTAGTGGTATGATTCTCGCTTTGGGTGCGAGAGGTCCCGAGTTCGATTCTCGGAATGCCCCTTTTGGTTTATTATTTAATTATTTAACAAACACACACCTAGTGGCAGTACGCTACAGCTTGTAACATTTTGTACTTCGTTTTAATACGAATTATTTGATCATTCGATGACATCAAGAGTGAAAGAGATCAAACACAATATATTAAACGATTCCTATTAATTTGATTTACTTCTAGTTGAATGGAATTATGTGGACTAAATAGAAAGTGTTTGGTATTGTTTTTAAAAACCATTAACAGTTTTTTAATTATTTGGAAAATTAAAAAGGCATTTCTAAATAATTTTGAATTGCATGGATACTAATCACGTGGGTTGAGATGAGGTGGTAGGAGTCATCTTTCTAAACTAGTGTGTTGAGGGTCGATTCTTGCATCGAAAATTAAACAGTTTTAAAATCCGTAGTTAGCGTTAAATCCCTTAAATGGATTGGCGTTCGGCAATTGATGCCATGGTAAGACAAAAAAATACAAGCAAGTTGTGCATTTGTGAAGAGACTAAAATTACAAACCTTAAATTGTGTTTGGTTAGAAGATAGAAATAGAATAAATTTCTAAAAAGAAAAAAAAACTATTAAGTTGATATGTTAATATTTTTACACGATCATTCAATCAAATGTATATATCTCAATTGAGATTTTTTGAGTGAAAATTAATCATATTTACTAATGTGTCAATATATGATTTCATAGATGTGTGAAAAAAAACTTAAACTATAGTTATATCAAAATTATTATTATTATTATTATTTTTCGATCGAGCAATAACATTCAACCCAAAACACTTGGCTAAACTACGGGATTGAGGAATCAGCCGTAGCCTACAGGTTTATTGGGCCATGGACAGAATAGGGTTAGACCGGACCCAAAACCAATTTCGAATATCCTTCATTCGCTCCCACAACGGAAATAAAAGGATTTGGGGCATTCCGAGAATTGAACTCGGGACCTCTCGCACCCTAAGCGAGAATCATACCACTAGACCAAATGCCCACTTGTTGTTTTCTCGTATTGACATCTATCACTATAGGCGCTGTGAAAATAAACATAATTTTTTCCGTACGAAAACCGCAATGATTTTCCCTCCAAAAATAATCACAGAACCGAACCCCTTTATTCAGCCACCCTCTGTTCCTTCTCCGATGATGATGAAGTGATGAGCCATTTTGTGCCCTAATTTCACAAGTAGGGTTTTCTTTTTTCCAGTGATGGTTCCTGCGAACAAAGACAACGGCCATGGCAACACAAACAGAAACACTTCTTCGATCGGTTCCGATTTCGACTACGTCGACACTCAGCCGTTCGACACACACTCTCCCACTTGTCAGTCCCTCTCTCTCTCTCTCTCAATTTTTCTTTTTCCAAGTAAACTTTTTTAATTACCGAATTTCACTTTTTTATTTCTGTCTTGGGGATTTTTGTGATTGTTAGGTGGTGATGAACCTCGATACTTCGAAGACACGGTGCCTTTCGATGATGACGACGACGTAGAATTGGAAACACAGCCGGTGAACCTCGCCGGCGAGACTCAGGTGTTGGATTTTGCGGCGGGTGAGACCCAGCCGTTGGATGATTTCGACGGTGGTGATGATGATGACGGTGGTGGTGCTGAGACCCAGTTGGTGGATGAAGAAGGGGTTGTTGGAGCTGAGAGTGATGGTGAAGGTTCGGATGGTACTCAGGTTTTGGAGGATGTGGATGATGAAGAAGATGATGATGTATCTGATAAGGAGAAGGAGGTTCCGGTTGAATCATCTGACAAGATATCGACGGGGAATGCAGATGCTGTTGTGGATGAACACAACAATAGTTCAGGTGAATGAATCATTTCACAACCGTTTTTATTGGGTACATAGAGTCTGGTGCTGATGCCTTTTTGAGCTGCAAGCTCATTTGGCTACTGTTTGGTTGTGTGTAGTGTAGTAAGTTTGGTGTTATTATTATTATTCTGCTTCTTAATGAAGTCTGTCCAGTGATACGCGACTGCTTCAGCTGTCATGGCTTTTTAAGTCCAGTGTCTATAAATTTAGTGATGCCATTTATTGGATTGGTAAAAAGGAAAAGATGAAGCAAAGTGTTCTTGAGATGTTTTTTCATTTGTGTCTACCAAAAACTATTAGTAATTTTTTTAAAAAAATGTTTGTGCGCTACAGTTTTAGTAATGTCCATTTTGTCAATGGTTTCTTAATTGTAAGGTGTTTACTGATATCTCTCTCTGTGTTTTCTTTTTTTGGGTTAGCAATTGTAAAGGTAATTGGAAATTATAACATTATGTGTAAATTTTATTTATGCTAATTGCTCTTGTTCATCAGCGTGTGTGTGGCATGTAAATTGAGGAGAGGAAAAGAGAAGATGGCTTGCTTTTCGTGGAAGTTTGTATTGACTGGCTTTCTTCCTCAGGAATATTTTGTTTTGATTTTGTTACTTGTAGATACAGAAGACTGATTTTGAAGATGGTTCTCATGAGCTTTCTTTTCCTATTTTCTTGCTAATATTTTCCTGGGAAGTGCTGTCCTTGCTTCTGTCTTCCTACAGTGTTTTGTATATAATTCTTGTGTCATTGTCTTCATTTCCTATGATTGCCCTGGTAAATTTTGTTTTATTTTAAACAGGTTTGAGGCCACCACGCTTTACTTTTCTACGTGCAGAATCTCTGCGGGAAGCTGCTTTAGCTACTCGCAATATGGCTTTAAAACAAACCCAGGGTGAGCCCAATGCTGCCATGGCTATGAGTCAGTCTTGTCAGGAAGCACTGGCTGTAAAGGATAATGGTGAATCCTTTCCTAGATGTTCTGAGAAAGCTAGGGAAGTTAATCAGGAATGCAGTCATGGGAAAAACTCTGTGGAAATTGAGGGAGTTAAGAATGAAAATATGGGAAAGGTTGCCAGCTCAGCAGTGAGGAAACTTTTCAATGATGATTTATGTGTTGAAACAGATGATTTACCTCGTAGCAGCAATGATTTTAATGAAGTAGAAGGCTTGGACAAGTTGCCTATCTACGATGGTGAATTTGAAGGGTTAAGCTATGTTAACTCTCAAGAACCCGGAGAGCTGTCACAGGTCAATGCTCTTGATTTTGTGGACAAGTTTCTCCAAGATAATATCATGGAGTTTGATCAAGATACTGGCTGTGTCAAGAATACAACAACAATGCCAGCCACCAAGACTTATTCCACTAACCATGTTCAGAATGTGGAGGAAAAATCAAAATCCCTGCTCAGTGAAAAAGGGAAGCAAAGTTTGGCCAAGCGAATTAAAGATAAAGGCAAAGATGTGAAAATTCGGATCTACGACTGGGACGATAGCCGTGAGGATGAAGGTGGGGGAGATATATACTGTAGGAGAAAGGAAGATTTTTTAGAGGGAGAAGCTCGTAGATCAAAATCTTTGTCACGATTCCAAAAGACCAAAGTACGCTTGCCAAATGATGATAAGGATGGTGAGAAAAAATTAAGTATCCCTAATGGAAGCAAGACTGCAGCTCACTCTGATTCAAAGTTAGGGATGCATAATCAGAAAGTAAGGGATAATACTACACAGGAAGAAAGAAGAAAATTAGAAAGGAACCTTGGTAATGAATTGGATGAACCATTTAACACCAATTGTTCCACAGGAGAGATGGAACCTAAGGCTAATGCAGATGCACAGGAAATGTTGGATGTAGGTTTAGATACTCAAATGGCTGCTCAAGCTATGGAAGCCTTATGTAATCCTGAAGATGTTGCTAATGATGCCATTCGTGTTACTAGAAGTAGTTTTACTGACCAGCTTAATAACTCTTCCACTGGAAAAGTGGGGCCAGTTACATCAAGGGAATGTTCAAGACAGTTTGACAAGAAAAGGAAAGTTGAAGTTAAATCAGATTTGCAAACTTCGGCTTTATCAAAGAAATGTGCTAAAGAAGTCGGACTGTGCCGAAGGGACGTTATCATGACAAGATCAAAGAGGAGCAAGCTAGATGGAAATGGCAACCGAACCTCAAGTGCTAATGAGAATGGCAGCATAGCTTTGTCTCCAGCGACTGTGCAAAGAAAATCAGCAGGAGCTTTGAAAAGACTTGAGCTTGGTGAGCTAAATAATCATGATAGCAGTGGAAGAGGAAGTGGAAGGAGTGTAGTCAATGAAAGACGATTACTGGGTGATGTTTTTCATTTTACGCCAGTTGCCCGTCGAACTAGAAAATCCTTAGCAGCAAATCAATCTATACAGCCAGAGATACCATTTAAAAGTTTGAGAGAAGAGGATATAGAGATCGGTTCTCTTGAGAAAAGTAGTGGCATTGGCCTCCAGGTTTCTAAAGCACTGGATCCAAATTCTACTCGAAAAGCAAGTACTGTTAGTGTTAGCAATGAGTTTGAAATGGATACATCAGATTGTCCTAGAAGAAGGAGATCCCTTAGGATAAGCAAGTTGTCTGATCACAATAAAGGATCTGAGAAGTTAGCCAGTTCGGCTAAACCATCTGCACAACCTGAAGATATAGGAAAATCTACTGCTGGGAGGAGAAAAATGAGGACAGATGCTAGAACTGTTGTCAAATCACGCGTGAATTGCCAAACGCGATCATCTTCATATGGTGGTTTAGTAACATCTGTTGACCAAGAACAAGGGAAAGTATTGGAGCCAAATTTTGATGAGGAAAATCTGGGGGATATTTCTGTCCGTTGTAATGTTATAGCTGGAAAGGATGCAAATCTGAATTCAGATGGAAAGAACAGTGCGGACGTCCGAATGCCTGCCAGTAATTTTGAAGTAACCAGTTCGAATGATTCGCCAAGAGATAGGTACAAATCCTCTGACTTGGCTTCTCCAATTCCAGCTAATTGTAGGACGCCAGTGAATGATGCATCACCTGTTTGCATGGGAGATGGTTATTACAAGCAATCATGCAATATAAATTTTTCAAGGTCATGCCTCCATAAAATATGTCGGAAGGAGCTTCAAAGAGAACTCCGTAGCTTAAGTACCATTAGACCACAATCAACTACTCCATCTAAAGATTCAAGGAAGAGGAGGGATACAACTGATGTTCGAATTCTCTACAGCCACCACTTGGATGAAGATATTATTAAGCGTCAGAAGAAGGTAATGTCTGATTTTTGATAAATTAATATGAGCAATACAGACATACAGTTGGGTTTTTAATTATATTTGGTTTTGTTTACTAATTACAGATTTTAGCACGACTTGGAATTTCTGTAGCATCCTCCATTGCAGATGCAACACACTTCATAGCCAATCAATTTGTGCGTACAAGGAATATGCTAGAAGCTATTGCATTTGGCAAACCAGTGGTCACACACTCATGGATTGAGAGCTGTGGACAAGCTAGCTGTTTCATTGATGAGAGAAATTACATATTGAGGGATGCCAAAAAGGAAAAGGAGTTTGGTTTCAGCATGCCAGTGTCACTAGCGCGCGCATCCCAGCATCCACTTTTAGAGGTGAATACATGGAATGAATTAAGTGGAAAGAGTAAATCTTGACCATTGAATCATGCATGTGGTCATTTGTTGAGACTATAACAAAGTCATTTGACTTTTCTAAGTGGTCATGTGACATAAAATTAATTTTTTGCCCTAACCATTTGTGCAAAGGTCATGATACCCTCCTCTGTTCGAATATAAGGCTGATATATTTATATAGATGGCCTGTCATCTCTACGCATGGGATAAGATTTGGTTGTTGTCGATATATTTGTGTGTAGTGTTGGACTTATAATCCTCTTAATTTAACAATTTTTCTCTTATTTGTTTCTTCTAGTTTTAATTGTATCAGCATTGGCCCAATAGTTTTCAGCCGATGCCATAAGTCCCGTGGTTAGTTTGTTGTTGATGTGACACTCTTTGCTGACGTCACATTGTGCTGCATCATCTTCATATAAGCAGAGTCAGCAAACAATGTCAGGTCATAAAATTTAGTGCCTAGTCTTGTAAAATAGATTTTGCCACATCAACAAAGGCAGAGCCTCATCATTGTTGGTTGACAGGGGGACTAAGTTTCTTATAGCAACCATATATACAAAAAGATAATTGCCTATGGGGGTAAAACACTTCATAACTATGTGAATCAAAATTGAATCTCTGAAAAACTAGGAGGGACAAAAGCTTAATTAAGCCCATTTAAAATACAAACAAATGCATTTTCTGTCCGTCACTCCTGATAAATGACCAAATTTTTCTTCAGGGTCGAAGAGTACTGATCACCCCCAATGCTAAACCTAGCAAAGAGATTATTTCAAGTTTAGTGAAGGCAGTTAAGGGACAGGTATGATCTTTCTCTTTGCATATTACCTGGTTATGCCCCTATGTGGTTAAAAAATGAAAAAGCATATATTTGGAATTTGGATAGTTACACATCATAAGCAAAGAAAGTTATTTGAGAGCTTCATTGTAATTGTTCTATTTTACTACTAATCAATATTAGGGCCCATTGATAATTTTTTTGGGGTTTTTCCCATATCTCTATAAAATTCAAGGATATCAATATCCTTTAGTTATTTGTGACTAAAAATTAGCCACATGTCTTACTAACTTAAGTTATTAAGATCCGTTGAACTTATGATTAAATTGCAGCCCTTAAATTCAAGAGGGTACTGTCATCTCAAGAGTTTCAAAGGAAATCCCTAAATTTTTAATATGAAATTGGTAGGTTTCTCCCCTTTTCTGAAACACACCGGCACTGATGGGCATGTGCATGCAATTGAACTAGTCTTCGTTTGGACTGCAACCTTTGACTTGATCCATCTCAATATCCTTTGTTTTTAACTGATTCCTTTAGGCAGTGGAGAGGATTGGCAGGTCTGTTTTGAAAGACAATAAAGGTCCCGGTGATCTACTGATCCTATCTTGTGAAGAAGATTATGCCTCTTGTGAGCCTTTTCTTGAAAAGGGTATGAAACCGTTTCATTTAACTTTAAATTGTAATCATCTGTACAAAATTAAAAATACCATGTGCAAATGCAGGGGCAATGGTGTACAGTTCAGAACTATTGTTGAATGGCATAGTTATTCAGAAGTTGGATTATGAAAGGTTTGATTTTTTTTTTTTTAATATTTTGCTCGTGTTACTAATGAACTTGAATCTCTCCACTGGGAAAATTGCTTTCATTGGACAGATCCTGTTTGCCATTTGCTTGTATAGCAATTTACTCTCTTGAGGAAATTTCTGCTCTCTAATGATTTTTATTTCTGTTGTACTGCTTCAAATTACATCCTCTAGATGCTGGTAGTTCATTCCTGATAGGCAACTTTTGCTTGCAGGCATCGTCTCTTTGCAGACCATGTGAAGAAAACCCGTTCCACCATATGGTTGAAAAAAGATGACCGGACGTTTCTTCCTGTGACTAAATGTATTTAAAGATTTTTTTTCTACTTAACGTTTTTCATGGTCCTACGTAGTTTAGGGCATATATAGATATTTTCCAACCAATATCTAAACATTTTTTTTTTATGTAATATAATTTTCATAGAAATGTTTGTAAGATGTGTTTGCCCTCTTTTATTTCAGTTATTGTGCATCCCTTTGCTGTAGTTTTTTTTTTTTAAACAACTGTGGTGCTCGTAACAAATAAGAGCGATCGTATAATCTTGGTGGTAGCCATAGAACTGGTTATGCAAAAGTGTTGTTGTTCAGCATTTAGCAAAATTATTTGATTACATAAAGAATAGCCTTAACTAATGGTCAAGTAACTGTTGAGGCAACACCTTATAGCTGCGCTGAGGAACCTTTCGAAATATAGCCAAGGTCAGATCAAGGTAAAGTGGGAGTTGGACCAGGGCAAAAAATGACACAGGCAGACATGTTACAGCATATATGGGAAAAACTGCATATCTCAGTTCATCTTCGACGATAAAGAAATGCCCTGCACAGAATGAGATCAACACTGATGCTATAGATGTGAAGAGTGTAGTCATCCCCAAAAGAAGCTTTCTTGGTAAGTCAACAACAAAGTCCTTTTCTTGGAACCGAGATGTGAGGACTGAAAGAAATAATACCAAGGATGTGACAGAGGAACAAAGTGCAACGAGTGATGCCATGGCGAAGAGGTTGAAAGCAGGTCTTCCTTTTAAGAGTGGTATGCCAGTGTTTTGATCAGGACCACCTGGTATAGCTGTTGAGGTTGTGAATGCTACAGTTGCGACAAGTGCTGCAACTACTGAGCATGATTCTGCGGTTTTTGTGAGCCATTTGCTCCCCTCTTTCACAAGATGTCCATGTGTATTAATGAAGACCTGCTTTGCTGTTTGTCTCTTATTATTGTAACGTTCGTAGAAGTTTGGTGGCATAGAGTTCTTGACAAGCTGAAAAAGCATAGAAGGTATGAGTAAAGGCAAACTATACTTTCATATCTCTAATTAATATAGATGAAGAGGAAACTATAAATTGCTTTCAAAGTTCTACCCTTTTTTCCTTTCCCTTTAAGAACATTGGGACTGTTTTATCACAGTATGAGGATGTAATCATTACCTAAATCTAAATCCTCACTCATCTCACCACTTAAGCTGATCCAAATGATGAGTTTCTGTTACCCACATTCACTCACAATGGCATTAAAGTTGAATGTCCAACAGTCTTTGTTGTTGAGCAGCAGTGGATATTAGAGAAAGAGGTGTGAATAAGATGAAACTTTGAAAAGAAGGCCAAAGTAGAGTTAAAATGAAACTATTTATTGTTGGTTGTTAATGTATTACTTTCCAATGAACCAACATATTTTATGACCAACGACTGGGAGGAGAGAAAATGGAGATCCATTACCTTATACCATTTGTATTCCCACTGCATTTGCATTGCAGCTCCAGGGACACGCCACGGCTTATGGCTCCTGTATGTGGCAGCAAGGTGCAATGCACTGTTACCTTGGTTGTCTACTTGACGAAAAGCAGTCTCCTTGATCATATCCATCTTACTCAGCAGTTTATACACACGAGGCTGCCTATTCTCTATTGCCAAAAGAACAACATTCTTGTTCTCATAGTCCACATCCTGGATGGCCACGGGAAAGGTATCTAGAATCTTTTGAACCATCTCAGTTATTCCCATTTTTGCTGCTATCAAAATGGGTGACTCTATTCTCCTTTCCACCAAAGTTTCCTTCTTCTTCGTATTACTATGATGATCTGTGTTTCCTTTGCTATTTTCATGCTGAAAAGTATTATTAGGATTTCTTCCTGTGTAGTCATACTTGTACAAAGAAGCACGCTGGATCAGTTCATTCATCACTTGCTTGGCCCGCATGTGTTTCTCCTTCCTTCTTTGGATTTTGTCTATCCAAGAAGATCCTGTTTGCCGCTCAGTTAAAGAGAAGTGAAATTAAAGCATGTTTCTTTTATTACTTATATTATTATTTCTTATTAACAGCTTGAGTTATGGGAATATCAGTACATGGTGATGTACTTACCAACACCAAAAATGATTAGTAATGCCTTCATTGTAATGGTTAGAAATCGGATTATGATTTCCCAATTGGGTGGGAATCGGTTGCGTTTTATTTCTTTCTTTGCCTGCTCTTGCTCTACATATATAGCATATACTAGATGTTAGGGAATGGCTGAATGAGTATTAAAATGCCAAAACTGCCAAAGTTGAACTAGCAACTAAGGGTAACATACATGCATGCTTCATTTCATGATTAATAAGCTACAATGATTTCCGTCAAAATTCCAGGCAATCTTTTTCTAACTGCATACCATTGCTTATCATATTCAAAAGAAAAATGTTAAGAGTCTGAGACTTTGTCAAAATAGTTGCCAAAATAATTCAGCATGTTTATTGACTCTCAGATGACTATAAGTGTGTTATATCATTTCATTTCACTCAATCACTGCTATAAATAAATTTCTGACAAATTTCCTACTGTATAATATTGCTCTAAGAAAAAATAAAGAAATAAAAATTGTGTGATAAGTGGAAGTTCAAATTTATTAACTACCTGTACTGTGCATAAATGATCTGTAATATTTAATTTGATATGGCTTGAAATATTTTGATAAGCTTTGATTTTATGTTTAGAGGGTAGGAAAAGCATCATGATCAACAAGTCGAAATAATACCATATCTAAGGTAGGATTTCCCTGAGACATTCTCTTCATCATCACTTGTAGCTTTACTATCTTTTCCAAGGGCTGTCACACAATGTAAATTGATACACGAGTTAAGCCTGGCATATACTAGCTATTAATATAAGGACACTCATATGAGTAAACGAAAAAAAAGTTAGTTCACGCACTTGTAACGTTAACCGCACTCTTCAACAAATATATAAAGCTCATGCATGTCCCATAGTTCTTTGGATAGTGACGAGAAATTTGTATATCTGTCCGATTATTACTTATGTCGTCCGTACCCTCCTTGAGCTCGTCAATAATGAGACCTGACAGAATTACCGTTTGTTAGAACAATGCAAGTAAACCATTGACCATATATAAAATTAACGGGAATAGATCATTTCATGTAAAATTTTTGCATGATCTTGGCATATGTTTATTTTTATCATTAATTGAATTCTTTCATGGGTTCCAAACTTGCCCCGCCTTTTTCTTTTCAATTGTGAAAATCAATACAAAAGTCATATGAAAATTACGCTGGATACTCGAAAAAATATATTGCCAACATAAATATTTAACTTTTGATCAATGTGTGAACAAGTTATTTTGTACATTTTACCAAGATTGGTCCCACGGGCATATTCCTCATGTCATTTTGAGCAGAGAAACAAAAGACTATAAAAGCATGCAGAAATCGTTGTTGCATGGAATAACATGTATTCTTACAATTATAGACAAAACGATCAAGGAACTCCATCCGGGTACTGCTTTTGAAACAATTAGGCTTCATAGCAAGAATATGCAGAGGTGACAACCCATCCTGGTTCACAGAATCCGCAAGGTTTGGGTACAAGCCTATTATTCTAAGTGCCAAACCTGTCAAATTCATTAGACAAGGAATGAAATGAACATATAGAGAAGTTTAGCTAACTTTAGCATATCCCACAATAAAACTTGTCAGTGTCGGGAACAACAAAAGGCGGGCAAGGCTCCCACTCTAGAGAAGGTGGATGTACATAGTCTTATCTCCCACCGCCTTGCCCATCCTCCAAATGACAAGGCTGAAATCTTAACCGTTATAGCAAGAGTCACCCTCTAATTGTTAGAGGGTCATAAGTAACATTGTCAAAATTTATTTGTTAAAATGATGAAATATAGTTATTAGTTATTGAAGGAATAAGTGAATCATATTATTTTATTTTATCCAACAAAGTCATCATTTCCATAAAAGATTCTGATAATAGTTGTGACTTTACAATACTATACTTTTAGAAAATAAAAGTGCTAGAAGTGATCAGCATTTGACAATGCATAAGACACTAACCAAAGTATTCACTTGAGATGGTGGAATGAAGAATGGTGTCCCCTTTGTTGTTTCTGCACAGCGAGTAGTCATCATGGCTTTCTAGGCGGCCGTGGAGGCAAAAGAATGCATCCCTCTTGCCATGAATAGCTGCCAAGAAGAGAGGGGTTTCACCTTCATAGTTGCGCCAACAAATGAGGTTAGGGTCCCTTCTGGCTATGTTGTAGCAAATGTCCACATTCCCAAGCTCCGCTGCTAGGTGCAGAGGAGTGTTCCCCTTGGAGTTTTGTATCTTTAGGATGGTAAGACACACTTCTTCCGTGATGTTATCCAAAAGGGTGGCCACAAAGCTGGTTTGGCCAACATATACAGCAACGTGTAATACTGTGTCTTCTTTTCTTGTGATCTTTGCCTCCAACGCTCCGGGGTTGTTCTCATAGGCATCTAGCACCTCTCTCCACTGACCTTTCATGGCATAACTAAACAGATTTTCAACCTCAATCTGCTCCATTTCAAGTGCCAAACAAGTAGCTATTTCCATCAAGATATATCCAAGTATATATATTAAGCCAAACAGAGGTGAATTGGTCAGTTGGTTCGGTGCGTGTGTTTTCCAAATTATATATAGTCCCTTTGCAGATTAGTTTAGGGTTTCCTATTTGTTAAATTTTGTTTTCTTAGTTAGCATCTAGGAGGAAGCAAAGACACTAATGTAACAATTTATATGTCCTTGGAGATAAGCATCACAGGCAATTTAAGGCTCTTGGTATCTAGAGATTATTCAAAACGATTTCTTTTAAGTTATTAAAAAGAATTCCATTCTTTCTGTTTAAGATAAGCATTCTGTTTTTTTTTTTTTCGGTTTTGATGAGCATTTTGTTGTCGGTGAAAGAGATTTAGATTCCAATTTTATTACTTTGAGCATACCTAAACTTAAGTATCTGGGTATGTAAAAGTGCCTCACGCACTTTTTTCTGGATCAAGGGTGTTACATTTATCTTTATTTTTTTAACGTAATTTTGCAGCATGCATATAGTTTGTTTTTATTTTTCTCGATTGTTAAAAAGAACAAGAAAAGAGAAAACATGAAAAATACTCCCTCTCTTGCATTTTATCTCTCTTTTTTTTAAAAAAAAAATTGTTTCAATTCATCTGTTCATTTATTAAATCAAGATAATATTAAAAATATTTTACCAGGTAGACTTATTACAATTAAAGATAACCTATATTGTCTTTTGTTTTTTAATAGAATAATTATATTTGTTAAATAGGGATAATCTTGTTAATTAACATATTTTTACACTATTATTAATATTTATTTATGACTTTTTCAAGAGGTGTGATTTTTTGGTTTTGCACAGATAACATACAAAGCAGCGAGCATGTGGCTAGCTAGGTTTGCTTTTCTCAACTTTTAGCATTATTATACTTTGCCCGCGGTGCTGTCCATCGTATAATGTTAGGCTTACGAGGTGTTGCAGCTTCAACCTCAACATCAACATGGACAACAAATAGTAATGAGTTTTATCTCATTAAGTGAGATTTTTTTTAATCATTTTTTTTATCCTTTTTATTTTTTATTTTCTTTATTTTTATTTTTTGCTCCGTAGATACTTTTGGGCAAAGTAATTTTTTTTTCACTTTCTATAAAAGTGCGTTGAGAACATAAATTTCTCATTCTCATTTTATAAAAATTGCTATCCGAACTATAATAAGCACGACGATGTTTTATACTATTCTGTCTTTACGCCTTTACATTTAACTATTTAAGCCATTAAAATATAGGTACATTTTAATAATTTTTAAATACAACCTTGTAAAAAGAAAACAAATATAATCTATGATAGGATATACTATGACACAGGATAATGAGACAGACGAATAATTGGCATTTGGTTCATGTTATATAAGAAGCAGTTTAGTTTCAAATATGAGAAAGAAAAATGTTTGCACAACAAAATTTTACAATAAACTTACACAATTATTATTTTCCTTTCATATTTTAATATATTAATATTGTTGAACCCACTTTTTTATTGTCTTCTTCTCTATATACACTTATGGTTTAATTTTATTGTCTCATGATGTTGTATATATATATCTGTATGAGAAATGTTTGATGGTAGCAATAACACTGTGATGAATAATGATACCAACATTTGATAAAAGAAAACTGTTTTTCAAAAGAATAAAATAAACTAGCCCTTTTTCCATCTTCTTCTCATGAGTCCAAGTCATCCTTTGTACAACTTTCCTTGTTAGTTTTTGTTAATTTTACAGGGTCAAGTACTAGAAATTTAGAACATCAAAAATCCCATAAACAATTTAAGATACATAACTTTTGAAGCTATAGTGAAAAATTGATGTTGACTAGTAAAAGCACGCACGTGTGCTATACGTCAGGTACAGAGAGCTTCCACTTCCTTTTTGTCTCCTGTGCCAGACAAATGCCTTAATAGAGCAGCATGTCAAGAGATGCAGATTGAAATGAGGACCCTATCCAAATGAAAATATATTGTAATCGGGCCCTATCTATCATGAGCCTGAGTTACTATAGACTCACACACCCTTCAACGCATTTACAATTGGGCCCAAGCCCAGTAATACATGGTGAACCCCAAACCCAAAATTGGATCACAAGATAATATTAAATGGGTCTTTAGGAAATAGCTAGGCTGCCCATTCAACCCATTTTACAAAATCAAATACACACCAATCAATAGTAGCCCAAACCTGAAAAAATTCTAACATTCTCCCACTTGAGCAATATTGATTAGGTTTTGCTTTATATTTCTAAAACATTTTGAAAAACGACTCTCAGGTTGAACAACGGTGGCCACAAATACAGCTTAAAAATATCACCACAAAAATAGATCACTCCAATTAATAAGGCTACGAGCTAAGAGTCATAGATCAAATGATAAATTGTAAAGAGTTCCCTTTACCCATGACCACATAACAAAATAACTTTACCAACAATGATCCATCTACATGAATGCACATGGTGTATACACATGATAGTAATATGTGATCCTATCAATACTACTGTGTATGGATCCTCATTGTGTCCTCCCAAGAAAACACAACCAACCTCCAACAAGGTGATTATAACATGTTTCACATGAAACACCATTCCCACAAGGGAACAAAATCTTTCCAATGAAAGACCATTTTCCTGTAGAAAACATATTTATATCTTGAAGTACATAAATAAACAGATTAGTGGCACCAAAAGAAACAATTCCATAATATGGATAAGTTCACAATCCAAATTACATAAAGTCCAATGTAATTACATGAACATAAACCAAAACAACTCCCACTAACCAATTACATCAAAAGACCTCACAAGACCCATACTCTCAACATGTTTTACAAACACTATGGCCTAAGTCCCTCAGTTAGAGGGTTAGCAAGCATATCCTCAGTGCAAATGTACTTTACCAGAATCTCTCCATTCTCAACCATTTCCCTGACCACAAGGAATTTAATCCTAATATGTTTAGAGGCAGAAGTTGTTCTATTGTTCTTAGTGAAGAAAATAGCAAAACTGTTATCATAATAAATTGTCAAGGGTTTGGCAATGGAGTCTATTATCTCAAGAGAAGAAATAAAATTCCTCATCTATACTGCATGTATGCTGCACCATAACATGCAACAAACTCAGCCTGCATGGTAGATGAAGCAGTTCGAGTCTGTTTCACACTCTTCCATGAAACAGCTCCATCAGCTAGCATGAAAATGTATCCAGAAGTAGACCTTTCATCATCCGGACAACCAGCAAAATTTGAATCAGTGTAACCATCTACATCTAGGTCCTCAACCCTTCTATATACAAGCATGTAATCCTTTGTCTTCTGCAAATACCTCATTGCTCGTTTGGCTGCAACCCAATGAGCATGTCCTGGATTTAACACAAATCTTCCTAGCACACTAACAACAAAAGACAAATCTGGTCTGGTGCAAACTTGAGTGTACATAATACTACCTACTGCACTAGTATAAGGAACATCCTTCATAGCCTTTTTCTCAATATCATTCTTGGGACATTGATCCTTGTTCAACTTATCCCTTTTGGCAATAGGAGTATAAAAAGGCTTACAGTCTCTTATACCAAATCTATTCAAAACTTGATCAATATAAGCCCTTTGGGTCAAACCCAACAGTCTGCGTGACCTATCCCTATGGATCTCAATCCCTAGAACAAAGGAAGCTTCTCCAAGGTCCTTCATGTCAAAACACGTAGATAACATACTCTTCGTCTCAACAAGCATATCATAACTGCTACTGGCAAGCAATATATTATCTACATAGAGAACCAGAATAATAAACTAACTCCAACTGACCTTAAGGTATATACATGAATCCACTTCGTTTTCTACAAAACCCATTGAAGTAATAATCTCATCAAATTTGAGATACCATTGTCGTGAAGCCTGTTTCAAACCATAAATTGACTTCTTCAGCTTACATACCAAGTGCTCTTTCCCACTTTCTATGAATCCTTGAGGTTGTTGCATGTATACTTCCTCATCAAGATTCCCATTTAGAAATGTTGGCTTCACATCCATTTGATGCAGTTCTAAATCAAAATGAGCTACCAAGGCCATAATGATCCTAAGGGAATCCTTAGATGAAACAGGAGAAAAAGTTTTATTGTAATCAATACCTTCTCTCTGAGTGAAGCCTTTAGCCACAAGTCTTGCTTTGTACCGCTCTACATTACCATTGGAATCTTTCTTAGTCTTTAAACACCCACTTATAACCAATAGGCTTAAGATTTTCAGGAATCTCTACAAGCTCCCACATACCATTGTGACTCATAGAAAGAATTTCATCATTCATAGCCTCAATCCACTTATCTCCAAGAGCACTAGCCACAGCTTCATTAAAATTCCCTGAGTCTGGCATACATCCAATCTCTGACTCTCCAAGAAAAGTATAATAATCATCACGGTTTACCGGTCTTCTCTATCTTTGTGATCTCCTGAGAGGAGGATCCTCAACAAGTTGTTGTGGAGGAGGTAGTAATGGATCCTCTACAACTTCCTGTCATGGTTCCTCAAGAATCCTCTCAATCGGTTAATACACCACCCTTTCTTGTACAATAGGAACTGGTACCATGACACGTTGACTGCTTGAACTTGAACCATCATCAATGGAGATATCAGGATTTTCCAAATCATTCTCAAGAAACTTGGCAGAAATTGCCTCAACTATTCTTGTTCCATGGGTAGGACAGTAGAATCTATAGCCTTTGGCATTGATGGGATAGCCAATAAAATAGCACCTAGTGGTTTTAGGACTTAACTTTGATGCAATAGGGTCATAGAGTCTAACCTCAACAGGACAACCCCATACATGAAAATGGTTAAGGCTAAGCTTCCACCCCTTAAATAGCTCAAAAGGTGTTTTGGGAACAGATTTAGAGGGTACTCTATTTAGGATAAACATAGTTGTCTTAAGGGCTTCACCCCAAAGGGAATCTGGTAATTTAGTTTGACTCATCATAGACCTCACCATATCTATCAAAGTGCGATTTCTCCTTTCAGCCACACCATTCTGTTTAGGAGTTCCAGGCATGGTATATTCGAAAACAATTCCGCAATCCTCCAAAAATTTAGCAAAGGGTCCTTTTAATTGTCCACTCTCTCCATGCCTACCATAGTATTCACCACCCCGATTTGACCTTACAATCTTGATGGTTTTACAACATTGGTTTTCTACCTCAGTCTTAAAAATTTTGAATTTTTCCAACGGTAAAGATTTGTCATTAATCAGGTTGACATAACCAAAACGTGAAAAATCATCAATGAATGTAATAAAATATTTATTTCCGCACAATGTTGGTTTTAAAGGACCACAAATGTCAGTATGGACAATTTCCAAAAGGTCACTACTACGGGTAAAGCCTTTACTAGTTGTCTTGGTCATTTTTCCTCTTATACAATACACACATTCTTCAAGATTTGTGCAATCAAATGAGGGTAAAATTTCATTTTTCACAAGTCTTTCAATTCGATCTTTAGAAATATGACCAAGACGCCTATGCCATAAGGAAAAAGAATTTTCTTTAATCAAAATCCTTTTATTACCAGCAACGTGAACATGTAGGGAATTATAGACGTTGGAATCAAGATTCACTCGGTATAAAAAATCACATTTAATTGCTTTGCTAACAACTTGAGAATCATAAGATAAAAGACAAACTTCATTTTAAAATTAAAAGAAAAATCACAATCGTCAAGTCTTGACACATAAATCAAATTTCGTCTCATGGACGGTACATAAACAACCTTTTTTAAATGTAAAATAAATCCTGATTCCAACTTTAGTTTGACAGATCCTATGAACGGGACATTAACTTTTATTCCATTCCCTACGAACACACTGACTTCGTCATCATTTGGTTTTCGCTTGCTCTTGAACCCCTGCAATGTTTTTGCAACATGAACAGATGTTCCAGAATCAATCCACCATGAGTTCACAGGAACATTTACTAAACTGGATTCAAAGCAAACGAAAGCTAGTGACTCACCTTTAGCCTTTTGGGCCTTAATGAAAGATTTGAAAGCTTGGCAATTTGATTTTTTATGACCTACTGACTTGCAAAACCAACATTTTAGCTCACCTTTCTAAATGTAAGGTCTTGGGCCAGAGGGCCTGTGAGATGGACTAGCCTTTTTATCTACATTATCATTGCCCTTAGGCTTCTTTCCTTTCCTTTTGAAGAACTTCTTTTGGCGTGGCTGAAAGGCTAAATTCACACTTTTAGATGAAATATGGTTCAGTCTATCTTCCTATTGTGAACAAATGGATATCAAGGTGTTTATGTCCCACTCCTCCTTTTGGGTATTATAAGAAGTCTTAAGTGCATCAAACTTGGTAGGCAAGGTACTAAGGGCATGGTGCACAAGAAACTTATCATTTACTAGGCACTTAAGATCTTTGAGTTTTGAGGTTATGATTACTATTTTCATGATATACTGCTTAACACCACCATTCCCATCATACCTTATGTTGATGAAGTTGTCCATCAACTGACCAGCTTTGGCCTTATTAGAAACTGCATACCTTTCCCCAATAGAATCAAGAAAAGTTTTGGCTTTCTCTGATGTGGGAATTGCCTTCACAAGAGCTTCATCAATGGACCTTTTAATCAACATCAACGCTTTCCTATTTGCCTTGGCCTACTCCTTATGATAGGCTTTTTGCTCTTCAGTACTCTCATTAGTCAAAAGAGGTTCATCCTCCGTGATAGCCATGTCGATATCCAACAATGTAAGAGCCAACTCAATATCATCCTTCCACCTTTTATAATTATTACCAGTAAGGATCTCGACATGGTTAATAGTGTTGTTTACAGAAAATGCCATAGGAGCTGAAAAACAAGATAATTAATTATATGGGCAATAAACAGTAATATATATTACCAAAACAGGGATATAAGCATATAATATAAACTCGCTTGTGGGCAAAGAATACATTATAGTAAACAACAGTTACAAAAATCCAACACCTAATGGATGTACATAGTCTTATCCCCGACCACCTTGCCCATCCTCCAAATGACAAGGCTGAAATCTTATCGTTGTATCAAGACTTATCCTCTAATTGTTAGAGAGTCATCAGGAACATTGTCAATTTTTTTTTATTAAAATGATGTGATATAGTTAGTAGCTATTGAAGGAATAAGTGAATCATATTATTTCGTTTTGTCCAACAAAATCATCATTTCTATAAAAGATTCTGATAATAGTTGTGACTTTACAATACTATACTTTTAGAAAATAAAAGTGGTGATCAGCATTTGGCAATGCATAAGACACTAACCAAAGTATTCACTTGAGATGGTGGAATGAAGAATGGCGTCCCCTTTGTTGTTTCTGCACAGTGAGTAGTCATCATGGCTTTTTAGGCGGCCGTGGAGGCAGAAGAATGCATCCCTCTTGCCATGAATAGCTGCCAAGAATAGAGGGGTCTCACCTTCAAAGTTGCGCCAAGAAATGAGGTTAGGGTCATTTCTGGCTATGTTGTAGCAAATGTCCACATTCCCAAGTGTAACACTCTCCTAAAATCTAAATTATTTGACCTTAAATAATTATTTTGGACATCATACATTTGTAGAATTTTTTTTTCTATGAATGTTTATTATTTATGGTCGTATATCGGAGTAATGTATATCAACTGTAATTCATGTACCTGGTAGGCTCCCAGGAAAGAGAGGTGGGTCACAACGGACACACTTAAATACCAAGTCTTTCCTTAGCCAGAACCTTTCCAAACTACACATTCATAGTGATACACTTACATCCAGTGACCTAAGGATGATTTTTAAACGACAAAGAATCTATCTTAATACTATTATTTATTAATCACTAATTCCCACAGTTTAGACAACTATCATCTATAGAAAACATACTTCATTGCCAACATCAATTCATAGGGTACAATACACATTAAATATTCAAGATACATAAAGAAAACTTCAATACAACAATATGACATATTCCAAGTCTGGTAACATATAGTAAATATTCTATCTAGCACACATGATAGAATCTGATTATTTAGAAGTTAAGTCCAAGGCTACATCCATTTCATTGCTGATGACGATCCATGCTATCTGGAAACATCAAAGAAAAGGGGTGAGAGAAGTCTCCCAATAGGGTGATGTTTCCAGGGGAGTTCTACTTCATCCCAAAAAGGCTAAGAATAATGCAGGAGTGTAGCAAAATGTAATCTTTCATATTAATTCAATTATATTTTACTATTGTCAAGCAAGAGGAAATACATAATATCAATCATAATAAAATACAGTAGAAGAAGTGTAAGTGTAAAACTCCCTTTTTTTTTATATCACGTTTCCTTTTAATGGTTATAGTTTGCTTCATATTGAATCTGTGAGAGCTCTCATTACTAGGGCGTCCCCTAGTCAGATCAGTGAATGCCAAGTCCTTGTCCGCTAACATGGCGGGGCCCGAGGTGTCATTTAACAACTGTAAGACTAAGTGTTTACTAAGTCCTTATCCGCTACCAGGCGGGGCCCAAAGTATCACTTATTCATGTATCCCCTTTACATAATGCGTATAGAATTCATAAACTATGAAAATTATATGAAGTTTTCACAATTTCTTTGATATTCACATACAGACCATAAGATTTTCCATATTTTCACTTAAATCCAAACAACATAGGATTCTTAAAATATTAATAAAACCCATTTTTCTCTGTAATTATCAATGAAGGACCAAATCACACTATTATAATAAACTTACTTTCTTAATAATAAAATATGCTTATCTTAGTTTTAATCATGCAATAATTCAATTTCAAATATTCATATAATAACTTTACTAATTCCATAGGTCTATGTACATACAAAAATTATTTTAAATCTATCTTTAGAAAATATATATATGGTAAAAGTATTTTTCATTTATATAAAAATATGATCATAGAGCAACGTAAAAGAGCAATCAAATCTTTCAAGAAATATTAAAAAATATATAAACAAAATTATACCCATTAAAAAAACCACTTCAAGTAAGAAACTAGCTAATTTACATGCTATATTCCTAATGGGACCATAACTTAAAATCTTTGTAAATAATATTTTCTTATGTTAATAAATGTATAATCATGTTAAATATTTATAGTCCAAGGTCCATAGTCCAATGTCCATAATTCAAGGTCAATAGTTTAAGGTCCATAATTTGAGTCCAAATATAATGATCATAACTGTCTAAATCAAGTCCAAGTGAGTCTTAAAGATTCATAATAGTCCATATAATGTTTATAGATTCATAAGTTCCTAGTAAAAGTCATGATTAATATAAATATTTTTTTTTTGTGTCTTTTTATATCTTATTAAGTCTTAATGGTCCTAGAAGAAACATAACACATAAACCAAACTAAATACTACATGCTCAAAGGTTTAGAATTCATTCATTATAATGAATTAAATAAAACACTTTTTATAAATCAAAAATATTTTACAATCAACACATAATAAGATCAAAACCAAGTTATATCACCTTAAAATACCACAACTTATGCTCAAGGCTTTATTAATTGAAAATACATGTTTTAACACATTAAAATGAATTTACACAATATTTAGATATTTGAAGAAAGCATAATCAAAATTTAAGAATGATCTTTAATTATAATTTTCAATCACATAAGTAGATAATAAATATGCATCATATACACATAGTTTAAGTATTTTATGTCACCACTTTCAAATCATTCAAAGATATTAAAAACAATAAACATAAGTTTTGAATATCATATAGCACAACATCATACAAAAAAATCATACATGAAGCTTAGAAGTGAAAGAAAACCCCTACTTGTTCTCGGAGCTTTAGAAACGTAGCTACACTAAGGCTAAACCAACAACTTCTTCAATTTCTCTAAGCCTTTTTCTAAGGGGTAAAATTCATATATAGGGCTGTGAAGTGTTGGTGTTGGATGATGATAAGAAAAGATGATGGTTTAGAGGTGTTTTTGCTAAAATTTTGTAACTATTTTTGTGAAAAATAAAGGAAATGAAGAGAGAAATGGTGACTACAATTTTTGACAGATTTTAGGCTGAAGAATGAAGTGTGAAGTTGTGTTTAGAGGTGTGATATTTATAGAGAAAGACTAGGATTAAAATATTAATAATTTCATAATTTATTTGTCATGTTTAATTAGTTTAATTAATTAAATATTAAAGTTAACATTAAATAATTTAATAAATTCTCAATTATCATTTAAAGACATACTAAAATTTTAGTGACATGATTTAAAGACATTTATTAAATTTTAATATATTTACATATAATTTAATAATCAATTATTCAAAATAAGGTAAATTTACTTAAACTAATCAATCTTAATTAAGTTAATTAATTAGTAAATAATTTTATTATTATTTTTTAATCAAATATCATCATAAGGTTATTAGAGATGTAATACATGGATTCATGAAATTCATACAAATTTTTATAATCATTTGTACTTTATTTGGTATTTTAGACTATTACTAGTTTTATTAGAAATTAATTAACTAATAATTTATTTAACTATCATTAAATTATTATTATCTTTTTCTTTGACAGCCCATATGTCTGAATCTTATCTCTAATAAAGTTGTAAAGGTTGGCAAGTTGTCTTGAATGATTGATATATGAAAATGACAAATTTTATATTTTTTTATCTTAAAGTTATATATACTAAATAATTCATAAAATAATCACGAAAATTATTTTTTTCTAATCTATTATCAAGAACATATATTTACCTTATTTATACATTATCTATAATTTTTATACATTTTTTGTATAATTTTTAATATTTTTTTATGTATTTTTACCTTAGTTTAGTCCATTTTTAAATTAATTAATATCTAATTATCTCTAAATAAAATATGTAAAAAAAATTTTACAGCCTTCCAAGTGGGTTTTGATTTGTCCAACGTGATAAGGGAACAAGCTCACCATTTTTGAAAGTCTTAGTAAAAAATGGTTAGCTTTGAAAATATCTTTCACTTTCAAATATATATTATTATAAATATTATTATTTTTTTGATGAGACTAATTTCTAGACAATTCTAGGTGTTATGTAAGAATATTATTGAGATTAATCAAGATTTATAAAAATTATCTTAAAGCTTTAAGTAGTTAATTAGATATTTTAAGCTTTATTTAAGTCAAAATTAGTTAAATAAATATTAAAGTGATTTTTAATACTATCTATGGTCTAATGAAAAATCCCATTTCATGGTCCTCTTTATCTAATATCATAAATTAGTTAAAAAAAATTTATAAGACTTAGAATTTTTTTCTAGGATTTTTCGGAGCTTGTTTTACATACTAAATTAAGTTATTTTTTGTGTAATAATACTAATATTATACAAATTTACCAAATATTGATATTTATCATCAAAATTATTTTTAGAAATATATTTATAATTTTTTCTTTAATTTTTTTTTGATACTTTCTAAACTTTTCTAAGGTTCTTGTCAGTTTTATCATCAATTATATTTTTTGTAATTTTATAATAAGAAGTTACATTCTTTCTATAATCTATGATTACCCCTGAATATTTCTTGCTAAAAATAGATCCTCAAGTTATTTAATAAAAAGCTATAATAATGTAATGCTATATTAAGAAAAATTGGGAATGTTACACCAAGTTCTGCTGCCAGGTGCAGAGGAGTGTTCCCCTTGGAGTTTTGTATCTTTAGGATGGTAAGACACACTTCTTCTGTGACGTTATCCAAAAGGGTGGCACAAAGCTGGTTTGGCCAACATATACAGCAACGTGTAATACTGTGTCTTCTTTTCTTGTGATCTTTGCCTCCAACGCTCCAGGGTTGTTCTCATAGGCATCTAACACCTCGCTCCACTGACCTTTCATGGCATAACTAAACAGATTTTCAACCTCAATCTGATCCATTTCAAGTGCCAAACAAGTAGCTATTTCCATCAATATATCCAATTATATATGTGTGTATATTAAGCCAAACAAAGGTGAATTGGTCAGTTGGTTCGGTGCATGTGTTTTCTAAATTATATATAGTCCCTTTGCAGATTAGTTTTTGGTTTCCAATTTGTTAAATTTTGTTTTCTTAGTTAGCATCTAGGAGGAAGCAAAGACACTATGTAACAATTTAAATGTCCTTGGAGACAAGCATCACAGGCAATTTAAGGCTCTTAGTATCTAGAGATTATTCAAAACAATTTCTTTAAGTTATTAAAAAGAAGAATAATGATACTTTGAAACCTAAAAAGTGGGTGTCTATCCAGACACCCACCTTATAATCATTGGATATGATGGATATTAAGGATAAGTGTGGACCACCATTACATCCAATAGTCATAAAGTGAACGTCTGAACAGACACCTATTTTTTAAGTGTTGAAATATCATTACCATAAAAAAAATTCCATTCTTTGCATAAGACAAGCATTTTGTTTTTTTTTTTTATATACTTAAGATAAGCATTTTGTTGTCGGTGACACAGATTTATATCCAATTTAATTACTTTGAGCATACCTAGGTTAACTTAGGTATCTGGGTATGTAAAAGTGCCTCACGCACTTTTTCTGAATCAAGGGTTTTCACCTTTATCTTTATTTTTTTAACGTAATTTTACAGTTTCATACATATTTTTTTTTATTTTTGTTTTTCTCGATTGTGAGCAAGAGAAAACATGAAAAATATTTCCTCTGTTGCATGTTATCTGTCTATTATTTTTTAATTTTTATTTCAATTCATCTGTTCATTTATTAAATCAAGATAATATTAATTTTTTTTACCAATTATATCCTTATTATAATTAAAGATAATCTATTTGTTTTTATTTTTTTAACAGAATAATTATATTTATTAAATAGAAATAATCTTGTTAATTGACATATTTTTATACTATTATTAATATTTATTTATAACACTTTTTAAGATTTTTGGTTTTGAATAGATAACAAAGAAAGCAGCGAGTATGTAGCTAGGTTTGCTTTTCTCAACTTTTATGATCGTGTCCACCCAACTAGCATTGTACTTTTTTTTTTGGGTGAAAACTAGCATTATACTTTGCACCCGCTTATGCTGTCCATCGAATAATGTTAGGCTTATGATTTGGAGTATCCATTAAAAGGGGGTTTATGAAGGAGTTGCAGCCTCAACCTCAACATCAACATGGACAACAAATAGGAATAAGTTTTATCTAATTAAGTGAGATCTTTTTAATCGTTTTTTATCTTTTTTATTTTTATATTTTGCTCCGAAGGTATTTTTGAACAAAGTAAAAAAAGTTTTACTTTCTACAGAAGTGCATTGAGAATATAAATTTTTCATTCTCATTTTATAAAAATTGCTATCCAAACTAAGCACTATAATGTTTTATACTATTCTGTCTTTACTCCTTTACATTTAACTATTTATGCCATTAAAATTTAGGTCCATTTTAATAATTGTGAAATACAACCTTGTAAAAGGAAAACAGATATAATCTATGATAGGATATACAATGACATAAAATAAGGAGACTGACCAATAATTGATATTTGATTCATATTATATAAAAAGTAGTTTATTTGAAAGATTTGATTCATATGAATAATATTTATTTTGATTAAGGCATGAACTATGATATATTGTATGAGTTGTGTTAATGTCTAATGTAATTTTTATTTATTTTATGATATATTTTATTTTATATTTTTATATATATATATTGTGTTATATATCAATTATATTTTGGTTGAGTCCTTAGTTAAACCAATTAAACCTTTAAACTAGTATTTTATCTTGTCGGATCGATATCTGTTCCGGTTTTTTAAACCTTGCTTTTTACCCATGATTTTCGCTACTCGATCTTTTTCTTATATGAGTCCAAGTCACTTTTTGTACCACTTTCCTTGTTAGTTTTGACTACGAATCAGTACTGTTCTTCAAAGATTTGAACATTACTTGTAATGATGTTTCATGTTTATCACTTTGTGTCACGTGAATGCTGTTCACAACTATTCCTTTTGGCTCTCTTTGCTTCAATACCTGTCTTCTGCATCTTACTCTCTTCTCACATGCAATATGAGTGTGATTCGTACTCAAGATCGATCATTGGAATAAAGATATATAGTAATAAAATACAGCTCCACCTATCACATACATTTGGAGATAAAAGCAACTGAAAGTCTCATTTCTTTGCTTTCATAAAGCATTTGTAACTTCAGAAGGCTTTTTCTAGCAATAGCAATGTATTGGTTTTGTTGCTTTTAACCTTTAATAGAAAAAAATTTCTTCAGTCTTACTTGGAAACATGTCATAATAAGGCTATGCTTCTCTTGCTTCTACGACACTTCATGATATTTATTTAGCAAGAAATATATAACACATGGTAAGGTACAAAAGGTAATGGTGCAAATTAAACAGAAGGTTCATATAAACAGCGTGACACAAGTCAGTAGGTACAAAGAAAATCCATGAAGTTGTTTAAGTTCTCTTCTTAGTTGATTATTCTCATACTGGGCTATGATTATAAAAGACCTGAATTTGCCATGTAACATACTGGATATATAAGAAACTGGTGTCCATTCCAATTCCAAAACCTGTTATTTTGAATATACTAGATAATTGTCAGGTGTATTCTTATGTGGGGATCATTTAGATTGTCACCACATGGTGACTAATGATAAAATTACTTCGATACTTTTAATTTATTTTCTCTTTCCATTTTGCTTCTTTTTCCCCCCTTCTCTCTTGACTTTTCCTCCATCCTCCATCACTTACCTGCCTCTATTGCCATCCCCTTTCCCTTAACTCCATGGCCAATACAACAGCTAGCTTGATCCCTCAATTACACCATGTCACAAAGATTTAATGGTGCCTGCCTAATATCCTCTTTAAGCATTCACAACTTTTCATCATTCATGGTCATGGTCCAAAGTACCAAACATGAATCTTAATCGACAAATTGCAACAGTGGAATGAAATCTACCAAATAATGGCTCCAAAGTTCAGTCTCTAGTATTGTGGTTTAATTTGGTATAAAAAAATAACAGCTTCACTCTTAATCTAAGATAAGAAGCAAACAGATGAAGGGAGAAAACACTGAGACAGTCAATTGGGCTTAAATGTAGTTCATTTTGTTTTTATGACGTGCTTTTGCAGTGTAGCATCGCTTGCAGGTTCAAACATTTTGTCTCGATAACAAAAAAAATAACGTAGGGCACTGATGAGGGAAGGGGGCACGGTGGTCACACCAAAGGAGAGGCTTGGAGGTGGTGGCGTAAGCGCTGTCGCAGACCAGCAACCGCTTGAGAACCAGGTCTGCGCTCCACCGCTGCTTCATCACACCCCTCCTTTATTGTCACGAAACGGTGCCGTTTTGGTTAGTTGGCTGTGGAAAGAAAGGGAAGAAGAAGTTGGCAACTTTTGGTGGGGGAAACAATGCCAGTAACATTTGAGAGGAGATGGACGACAGGGAGAGGTGGTGGACGGTGATGGGTGGAGGTGGGGCGGTGGGCAATGAAGAGAATATGGTTAAAAGAAAAAAATAATGAAGGTTGACAGAGAAAAGGGTAAAAGAGAAAATATATTATAAAATTATTTTTATAAACATTAAAGAATATATATAAATTTTAATTTCATTTAATTTTAATCATTAAATTCAATGATTATGCGATCACAAACTCATTATCTCCTTTTAACAACTCACCATAATTGTCATGCAGAACAGTCCGTGAGATGTCTTTGCGCCCTCATTTTCTTTCAGTTATTGTACTGTGCATCCTTTTGCTGTAGTTTTGTAATAATTGCGATGCTCATAATAGCAATTGAGAGCAGGAGTGTTATCGTTTAGCATTTAGAAAACATATTTGATTAGGCCATGCCAATGTGACAATAAGACATGGCTTTATTTGTTGCTTCCTATGATCAACATATTGTATAAGATTAAGTCTAAAGAGATAGGATCAGGCTTGATTAGTTTTTAACATGTAAAATTTATTTTTCTTATTTAATTAAATAATAATAAATAATATAATAAATTATTAAAATAAATAATAATTAAACAAATAAATAAGAATAAATGAAATAATAAGTAAATAAAAAAGGAATAAATATTTGAATAGATAATAAATAATATTTGATAAAAAATAAATATAAAAGTAAATATTAATAATAAAATATATTAATTTAATTTTTATTATAAAATTAAAATTTTAAAAATTATGATAAAAAAATTATAAGAATATTAAATTATATGAAATAAAGGGAATATTTTTACTTATTTTGTATTTATTACTCCATGCCTGCATATAGGTGCTGTGTTTTTCTGCAAATAATACACATCCAGAATCACAATAAATATTAAGCCTTTTTCCTCTCTCCTTTTTTTTCCACTCTTAGTTTCTAACAATGTATATCATCAAATCTTACAATATTAGGTCTTATTCTATCATTGATGGCAAGCGGGTCTTACATTATTAGCTCTAGCCCATTACTGACAACAGGATGGATTAAACCAATGGTGAAGTAACTATTGAGGCAACACCTTATAGTTGCGCTGAGGCATCTTCCGAAATATAGCCAAGGTCAGATCAAGGTAAAGTGGGAGTTGGACAAGGGCAAAGAATGCCATAGGCAGACCCGTTACAACATATATGGGATAACCTGCATATTTCAATTCATCTTCAAGGATGAAGTAATGCCCTGCACAGAATGACACTAACATTGATGCAATAGATGTGAGGAGTGTGGTCATCCCAAGAAGAAGCTTTCTTGGCAAGTCCACTACAAAGTCCTTTTCATGGAACCGAGATGTGAGGACTAAAAGAAACAGGACAAGGGACGTTATTGAGGAACAAATTGCAACAAGTGATGCCGCCGCGAAAAGGTGGAAAGCAGGTCTCGCTTTCAAGATTGGTATGCCAGTGTTTTGATTGGGACCGCCGGGTATAGCTGTTGAGGTTGAGAATGCTACGGTTGCAACTAGTGCTGCAACTACTGAGCATGATTCTGCTGTTTTTGTGAGCCATTTGCTGTCCTCTTTCACAAGCTCTCTGTGTGTGCTGATGAACACCTGCTTTGCTGTTTGTCTCCTCTTGTTGTAATGTTCATAAGAATTTGGTGGCATGGCGCTCTTAACAAGCTTGAAAAAAGCATAAAATTTATGAACCAACATATATATTAGGTAAAGTTGCACTTTATCTCTAAAATATAGGCCACATGTGTTTAAGACTTTGAACTTCAAAAATATATAATTTCACCTCCTGAACCTTGTTGAATGTGTAAATATACCCTTTCGTTAATCATAAAATTTAGAATATTTGGTTGCGTATTTCAAAAAATTCAAAGGTTAATTCACACATATTTCAAAGTTAAGGAATATAGTATATTTACTTTGATTAAAAGTGCACATTTACTTAAATCTAGGGAGTCAATTTGTATATTTTTTAAGTTTATAGGCTAAAATGCACATGATGACTATATGTTAATTTGCAAATTTTATTCTTTAAAAAAGATTTACTGGGATCGGAGGAGAAAAATGGAGAAGTCCACATTACCTTATACCATTTGTATTCCCACTGCATTTGCATTGCAACACCAGGGACACGCCAAGGCTCATGGCTCCTATATGTGGCAGCAAGGTGCAATGCACTGTTACCTCCGTTGTCTACTTGACGAAAAGCAGTCTCCTTGAATTTATCCATCTTACTCAACAGTTTGTATACACCAGGCTGCCTATTCTCTATTGCCAAAAGAACAACATTCTTGTTCTCAGAGTCCACATCCTTGATCGCCACTGGAAAGGTGTCTAGTATCTTTTGAACCATCTCAGTTATTCCCATTTTTGCTGCAATCAGAATTGGTGACGCTAAAGTTCCCTTCTTCTTCGTGTAATTAGGATTTTTTCTAGTATAGTCATACTTGTACAAAGAAGCATGTTTGATCAGCTCATTCATCACTTGCTTGGCCCGCAAGTGTTTGTCCTTCTTTCTTTTAATTTTTTCTATCCAAGATGAATATCCTGTTTGCCGCTCAGTCAAAGAAAGTAAAATTAAAACATGTTTCTTTTATTCCTATTATTATTATTACTATTCTCATTAACAGCTTATGAGTTATGAGATACCAATACATGGTGATGTACTTACCAGCACTGAAAATGATTAGCAATGCTTGCACAGTAATGGTTAGAAATCTGATGATGGTTTCCCAATTGGGTGGGAACAGCTTGCGTTTATTTTCTTTCTTTGACTGCTCTTGCTCTGCATATATAACGTATACTAGATGTTAGGGAATGACTGAATGAGTATCAAAATGCCAAAAACTACTAAAGTTGAACCAGCAACTAGGGTTAACAAACATGCATGCTGTGCGGTGGCTTTGTCATTTCACATCACGGAAGTCACGTGAAGCACCGAAAGCAAAAAGTATCAGGGGAGTTACTGTACATTCTCCTAAGCCTCGATTAGTAGAGCGAGAGTGCAACTTTGAAGAGCATCACAAGCTGAATTTAAGAAGAAGCAATGTTGGCTTCTTGCAGTGAGAGAAAAAATAGAGAGAGCTTGTGGGTTTTTTTACACAAATAAATTGAAAAAGGGGAGATGTTACACGCATCCCCTATTTTCAAGTTAGTTACATATATGTCATCTTTTTTTTTTAATAGAAGCCGATTTGAACCGATTTCTGTATGTTGCAAAATTTTTTCAAAAAAATAACACTGAAGTTGACTCAAATTGAATTTTGTTCTGCATAAACCCAAGCTCAGGTTATATCACGTCAAATCATGTTGGGTGGACTCAAAAAATACTAAAGTCGATTTGAATTGACTTCATAGGCATGTCAGATACTGTGTCAGGTACAATACGAAATAGTATGAAATTGGGTACAATAGACTTCTGTATAAGTATTTTTTTAATACAGAAGTCGATTGCACCCGATTTCGTATTGTATCTGACACAATCTGACAAAAGCTAACATGCCTTTGAAGTTGATTCAGATCAACTTTGGTATTTTTTGGATCCACCCGACATGATTTGACGTGACATGACCTGAGCCTAGGGTGTATGCAGAATAGAAGTTGATTTGACTCGACTTCAATGTTATTTTTGCGAAAAAATTTTGCAACATACGAAAATTGGTTCAAATCGACTTCCATTAAAAAAAAAGAGGACATATATGTAACCAACTGGAAAATGGGGATGTGTGTAACATCTCTCCTTTTTCATTTTATTTGTGTAAAGAAATCGAGCTTGTAAGAAAAATCTAAGAGTGTAGTGTGAGTATACACTGAAATTTTGGGATATATTTTCTAGATCTCTGTAATACTACAAATTGTAGTAGGAAAAAGTCTCACAATGGATACAGTATCTTGTAATTATTCAAGAATATAGTGGAATATTTTTTAGAACTTGACCTGTGAATTTTTCCCTCAAAATTTCAAGACTGTTTTCCATGTTAAAATTTGGTATGTAGTTCTCTCGATCTATTTTATTAGTGTGAATACTATTCTTGATTAATAGTGATGCAGATCCCACCATGTAGTACTATTCATGAATAGTAATATGGTTTGACAATGAAGTACAATTCATGTGATTTGTTAATCTGTTACTCTCCAAAAATTTAGACGCATTTTTGCTCACATCCATAAAGTGTTTATTACACTATGGTGTACTCAACTCTGAGATATTCCCTCTAACAAGTGGTATTAGAGTCACTTGGTTTTAGATTTAAGATGTCAGTACCAAAATTTGAAGTGGAGAAGTTTAACGAGTCCAACTACTTTAGACTATGGAAGCTGAGTTGTAGGCATTGCTAGATCTGCAAGGTAGTGCAATGGCATTGGAAAGCAAAGAAAAATTGCCAAAGTCATTAATTGATGGCAAGAAGGAGAAGATGATGGCCAAAGCATAAAGTATGATACATTGAGCCTTGCGGACAATCTTTTAGGGAGATCATGGAAGAAAAGGCCGCTGATTCACTATGAAAGGCTTTGGAAGAGAAATATTATATAAAGACCTTGTCCAACAAGTTTTATCAGAAGAAGCGACTATACATGTTCAAGTATTCAGGAGAAAAAAAATGCAAGAGCATATAGATGACTTCAACAAGATGATCTCCAATGTTGGGGCAGCTAAAGTTAAAGTTGAAGATATTGATCAAGCTATGATTTTGTTGACTTTTAACTATCTTTGTCTTATAATAATTTTTACAATATCATACTTTATGGTAGATTCAATATCTTAGTGAAAAATTTCAAAGAGTCATTGATGATAAAGGAGCATCAAAAGTTAATATCCGAATCCAGTGCCAAAAGTCCTGCAGATGGTTGTTCGTGATGAGAGGACATAATTAAGAAAGAGGATCAGGAAGCAAGAGAAAGAGAATATCAAAGTCCAGAAAGCACAAATTTGTGAAGTTCGTTCCTTGTCACCAGATGGGGCATATCAGAAAAAAATTGCACAAAGAGAAACGACTATACACGTTCAAATATTCAGATAGAAAATCAATGTAAGAGCATATAGAAGACTTCAACAAGATGATCTCCGATATTGGAGTAGCTAAAATTAAAGTTGAAGATATTGATCAAGCTATGATCTTGTTGACTTCGCTATCTTTGTCTTATGATAATTTTTGTGATAACATACTTTATGATAGACTTGATATTTCAATGAAAAATGTTAAATTAAAGAGTTATTAATGATAAAGGAGCATCAAAAGTTAGTATCTGGATATGCATTTGAAATGTAAACTATGGTTAAAGATTCTAGTAACCAGCTAGAGATGTGTTTACAATTCAATTTTCAACTATTAAGTGGATTTTTATATTTAATATTAATATCATGTGATGGACCAGTTTATGATTTCATGATCAGTAGATTTGGTTATGATGCTTTCAAAGCTTGAACAATAAATACTTTCAGTTTTATGAATTTAAATATTATGTTTTAAATAGAGAAATAGTTGTTGATTTGGAAGAAAATTATATTTTAAGTATAATGTTATGGTAAATTATGCATTCAGAGAGTCATGTTACCCAGAAGGCTTAGGTGAGGATGAGATTCCTCACGTGCTAATCATGCTCCCAGATTGGGTTATGACAGTGTCGCCAAAAGTCCTATAGATAGGTTGTTCATGATGAGAAGACATAGTCAAGAAAGATGATCGGGAAGCAAGAGAAAGAGAAGATTAAAGTCCAGAAAGCACAAATCTGATCTGTAAAGTCCTTTCATTGCCACTAAACAAGACATATCGAAAGAAATTACGTAGAGAGAAAGGAGAAATCATAAGATTCTACTAACATAACAATTGAAGGTTCTAATGATAATGATGCTGATACTGGTTCAGCCTTGACAGTATTTACAGGAAACAGAGGAAACAAGTGGATTCTAGATTCTGGCACATCCTTCCACATGACACTTAATCAAAGCCTTTTCTCGTCTTATAAAAAGTGAGAGGGAAAAGTAAGATTGGGAGACAACTGAACAATTCCAATTGCAGGTGAAGGTGATGTTCAGTGATGGTGTTGAAAGGAAAACTGTAGGACAGGATCTATTTATTGCTGGGAAGCACAGTCAATAGAATTGGTAATGTTCTATCCTCTGAAAGAAATGATAATGCTATTGTGGCATATACGGGTTGGTTATATGAGTGAGAAGAGAATAGTCATACTTGCTAGCAAAGGCTACTAGAAGTCTTGAAGAACTGCAAACTTGGTTTATGTGAAAATTGTATATTTGGAAAGCAGAAATGGGTGAAGTTCAGTTCTAGTAAAGATAAAAGCAATGGTATATTAGAGTATATCCACTAGAATATTTGGGGTCTAGCCCTTATTAACTCTTTAGGTAGAGCTTGTTATTTTTTTACTCTGATCCATGATTATTCCATAAATATTTGGATTTATTTCCTGAAGAAAAAAAGAGGTCTTCGACAAATTCATGCATTGGAAGGCCATGGTCAAGAAGCAAATTGTGTGGTCAATCAAGAGACTGAGAATTGACAATGGCAGAGAATATTGCAATGAAGAATTTGTAGAGTTCTGCAGAATTGCTAGTATGGTGAGGCAGCATACTGTATCAAGAACACCACAGCAAAATGGAGTGGTATAATGGATGAACAGAACACTTTTAGAGCATGCAAGATGCATGCAAATTAATGTTGCACTTCCCAAATTATTTTGGATTGAAGCGGTCAATATAGGTATATACCTAGTAAACAGCTCTCCATTAACTGTTATTGATATGAAGATTCCAGAAGAGTGTAGGCTGATTGGCCTGTAAGCTATTTTGATTTGAATATATTTAGTTGTCATGCATATGCCATGTGAGTGATAGTAAACTTGAGACGAGGCCAAGAAGGTGTACATTTCTAGAGTATGCATGATGGGTGAATGGCTATAGGTTGTGGTACATAGAAAAGGCAAGTTCACCCAAAATTATTGTCAACCGAGATGTCACTTTTGACGAGGTGACAATTCTAAATCAGAAAGACTCTAACTTAGATAGGGCAGAAAAAAATCATGGTGCTACAAAGCAGGTGAAGCTGGAGATTGACTTTCGGAACGTGAACGAAGAAAAAGATGCAATAAATTAGCCAAGTACTTCAGAAATTGCTTAATCTGAAGTAGAACAAAGAAGAACCTAACTATGAGGATGCTAGTAAAGAAACCAAATAAGCATAGTCATATAGTATTGCTATTGGCAGAGAAAAGGTGAGAAATTCGAAAACCACAAAGATATTTGGATTTTGTTGCTTGTGCACTTAACTCATTAGATGCAGATCCTGTAGCCTTTACTTTGGCTATGGTGGATAGTATAGTAGGAGATTAAATATGTACCTACCATGATGCAGTAGAAAGTAAGGAGTCAAAGCAGTGACTGATAGCAATAAATGAGAATATTGAATTTCTTCAGAAAAATCAAACATGGAAACTAGTATAACTTCCAAAGGGGAAAAGAAAAGTTGGCTGTAAAGGAGTCTACAAAAGGAAAGAAAGAATCCTTGGCATTGAACCTCTAAGGTTCAAGGTGAGATTGGTAGGAAAATGTTATAATCAAAAGGATGATGTTGACTTCCATGAAATTTTCTCTCCTGTGGTGAAGCATTGCATTATTCAGATCCTATTAATTATTGTGAGTATGTTTGACTTAGAGTTGGAATAGCTTGATGTGAAGACAATATTCTTACGTGGTGTACTAGAGGAGCAAACCTGTATGAGTCAACCGGAGGGGTTTGTAGTTCCTGGTAAGGAGCATCGTGTTTGCTTGTTAAAGAAGTCGCTATACAGCTTGAAGTAGTCCTCGAGGCAGTGGTACAAAAGATTTGATGCATTTATATGATTGGTATTGGATATAGTAAAAACCAATATGATAATTGCATTTACTCTAAAGAGCTTCCAGATAATTCACAGATTTATCTATTATTGAATGTAGATGATATGCTAATTGCAGCTCGCAATAAGGCTGAAATTAGTATGCTGAAAACCTAGTTGGGAAAAGAGTTCGAGATGAAGAACTTGGGTGTGACAAGGAAGATACTTGGAATGGAGATTTGTAAGGAGTGACATAGTGGTAGGATGTGTTTGATGCAACAAAATTACATTATGAAAGTATTATAACGCTTCAATGTGTATCAGTCCAAACCAGTTAGCACTCTATTAGCTACACATTTTAAGTTATCTTCGAAGGAATATCTGAAAACTGAGGAGGAAATGGAACACATTTCTCATATATTCTACTTTAGTGTAGTTGGAAGTATGATATATGCCATGCTATGCACTAGACCAAATATTTCACATGCGATAAGTATGATAAGTAGATTTTTTAGCAAACTTGGAAAGGTACACTAGAAAGCTATGAAATGGATCATGCAATACCTAATAGGTTCTACTGATGTCTATTTGGTGTTTGAAGGTTATAAGAATTATGGAGTTATGGGTTATGTAGATTCTAATTATTTAGGTGACTTGGATAAAAAGAGGTCATTGATAGGTATATCTTTACAATCTTTGGATGTAACATTAGTTGAAAGGCAACATTGCAATCTACAATAGCATTGTCAACTACTGAAATTGAGTGTATGACATTGACTTAGGTTATTAAAGAGAGCTTCTTGGTGCATGGTCTTTTCGATAGTTTTAGATTAAATCAACATGTGCCGATTGTATGTTGTGAAGTCAAAGTGTCATTCATCTAGCTAAAAACCCAGCATATCATGAAACAACAAAGTATATTGATGTTAGACTTCATTTTGTCAGAGAAAGTATCAATAATGGTACTGTTGTAATTAAAAAAATAGCCACAGTTGAGAACCCAGTCCACATGATCACAAAACCAGTTTCAATTGATAAGTTTAAGTCTTACTTTGGCTTGGTGAATATTTGTAGAGATTGAAAGTTGTTGCAAAATACAAGCCTGTGTAGAGCATTGTTGGATGGCTTTGTCATTTTACATCATGGGAAGTTACTGTACATTTCTTGCACAGTAAATTCACATGAAGCACCAAAAGCAAAAAGTATCACGGTTTTACTGTGCATTCTCTTAAGCCTTTATAAAGAAAGCAAGGTTACAACCGTGAAGAGCATCCCAAGCTAAAACCTCTAGCTATTTAAGTAGTGTAAACTTCTTATTGTGAGAGAAAAATAGAGAGTGCTTTTGAGAAAAATCCAAGAACGTAATGTGAGTATATATTGGGGTTTTGGGGTACGTTCTTTAGGCCTCTGTAATATTACAAATTGTAATAGAAAAGAGTTTCACTGGCGATATATTATCTCACTGGAGATACACTATATTATAATTATTAAAGAATATAGTAGAATATTTTTTGGAGTTTGGTTCATGGTTTTTTCCTTCAAAACTTCATGAGGATTTTCCATGTTAAAATTTGGTGTTTAATTCTTTTAATTTATTTTATTGGTGTGAATACTATTTATAAATAGTGATTTGGATATTATTGTATAGTACTATTTATAAATAGTGATGTGGGTCTCACTATGAAATACTATTTATATGCTTTGTTAATTCGTTACTTTTTATAAATTTGGGTGTGTTTTCACTTACATCCATAAAGTGTTTATTATACTTGAAATGTACCCAACTGTGAGATATTTTCCCTAGCACATGCTTCATTAATCATCAACTATCATGATTTTTGTCAAAATTTCAGGCAATATTTTTTCTAATTGTGTAGCATTGCTCATCAAAACTAACAGAAAACTGTTAAGAGTCAAAGTCTTTGTTAGAATAGTTGCTAAAATAAAGTGACATGCTTGTAGTATGTTATATCGCTTTATTTCACTTAATCACCATGGTCAAACAGTAGTGCTTTAAGCGAAAATAAAGAAATAAAGACTTTCTCATCAGTAAAAGTTTTAATTTGTTAATAACCAATACCCTGCATATCTACCGGCAAAGAAAAAAAAACTACCCTACATGCATGAATGCTCTGCAATATTTGAAATGGCTTCAAATACTTTGATAAGCTTTGATTTTATGTTTGGAGGGTATTAGGACTTGCATCGTGATCAACAAGTTAAAATAATACCATATCTAAGGTAGGATTTACTTGAGACATTCTCTTCATCATCAGTTGCTGCTTTACGATCTTTCCCAACTGCTGTCACACAATGTAAAATGATACATGTGAGTTAAGCCTGACGCATACATACTAGCTCTATGGAGTACACCAATTGAGTAAGTGAAACAAAATTAATTCATGCACTTGTAACTTTAGGAGCACGTACCCTGTGATGAGCATGATATAAAGCTCATGCATGTCCCATAGTTCTTTGGATAGTGATGAGCAACCGGTGAATCTGTCCAATCTATATCCTCCTTGAGCTCGTCAATAATGAAACCTGACAGGCAGCAGTATGTTTATTAGCACTATGCAAGGAAATACGTATGAAATTAATATTTAAAAGCTACAACAATGGATCCGGAAGCGAAAAATTTGAACGGTATACATAAAATCTTAGATTTAAATCTCATTGCATTCAATACAATTGCACAAGTCTAAAATAAAAATGACATATAACTTTTGATTAATATCTTAGCGCATTAAAAGAAATAAAGGAGGCAAGATTCACTCATCCAAGATTTAATTATCAATATACGAAAATTCTATTTTCTTTAAATTTTAACTTTGCACCTTCACTTTTATTATAACCATAAACTATATATGATAATAAAAAAATAGTTTAGACTTTCGAATTAAATATAAATATAAATAAAATAATTATGTGATCAAATAATATGCATTAACTTCAACCTTCCATACTTTTGTTTCAAAATTATTCTCGTTTGACATAACCAAAATTATGGGTTACATGTGATGACCATCTGATATTTAGAAAATGGCATGATTTTAATTTAGAATATATAAAATTTAGATTTTAAAAAGTATAATAAAGATTAATGATAAAAATTGACACAAAAACTAATTGGTCAAATTAAATATATTAAAAAATGAGATAAAAATGAATGATGAAAAATATGTTTTATAATAATTAAGGTATTTGGTAAAAAATGTTGAATATTCTTAAAAAATAAGATCCACATACATTATATATGAAAAATAAATTTGTTTTATACATTTTTGACGCTAGATAACTACACTTATTTCCTCGATTGGTCCCATGGGCATATCCCTCGTGTCATTTTCGAGAAAAGAAACATTGAATCATATATAAAAGTCGGCATCAGAAGGAAAAAAAAAAAAAACTTATTGCATAACGTAAGCATCCATTCTTACATTTATAGACAAAACTATCTAGTAACCCCATCCAGGTGCTGCTTTTGAAACAATTAGGCTTCATAGCAAGAATATGTAGAGGTGATAACCCTTCCTCGTTCAAAGGATCCGCAAGGTTTGGGTACAACTTAATTAATTTAAGTGCAAAACCTGTCAAATTCATTAAACAACTAATGAATGAAATGAACATACAGAAGTTCAGCCAACTTTATCAAGCATATTCAACAAGCAAAAATATATGTTAACACTCCCAAACTTTGTCAAGAATTTATTTGTTAGAATAACATAACTATAAGTAATGTTATTTGTACTTATAATTTGCAAGACAACGTGCTAGCACATTCTTATCTATCACTGAATAAGAGACTTAAATTAAGTGTTAAAGAGATAAACCAAATTTATCTATGATAACTAATTAACAGTCATCACCTAGCTGAGTTGAAGAATTCAAGTTAAACTTTACTTCTATAATATTCTTGGATGAAATAGAATTTAAGTTGAATTTGTATTCTTATAGTTATCATATTTGACTAGTCAAAAGAAGAATTGTAATTAAACTTTACTACCACTTTCCTTATAGATTACACGAGATTTTATTATTATTATAATGTGACACTTTGCCTACGTAAAGGCGCCATATTTATCATTTGAAACATATGAGAGTGATATGAAGTGAGGTGAGTCTGTGAAGTATTCATTCCTCTTCCTTACTCCTTTGATGTACCACTATGCTTAGAAAGTGAAAGAAAAATATTAGTGTTGTGTGAAAGAGATCCTGGGGTAAGTAAATATTTGATATCGATTGCTATCAGAGCTGGTTAAATCCAGCGCCAATTTGTTTAGAGAGTTTATGAGGAACAAAAGTATTCTCATACAATTGTTTTTAGGAAGTTATTATGGTAAACAATTACAATATTCTTTGGTTAGGTCCCAAATTAAATGAGAAATTAGATTATAGTTATTAGGAGACGTTGATGGCCACTCACTTAAGGGCTCATAATATTTGGAGCCTCGTTGAACCAGGTTTACAAGAAGCTGATGTAACGGCTCAAAGAAAAGATCAATTGGCATTGTTACAAATTTATCAAGGAGTAAATTACTCAATATTTGGCAAGATTGCTGATGTCAAAACTACCAAGGAAGCATGGGATATATTGAGGCTGTCATACAAAGGTGTTGAAAATGCGTAGAAATCAAAACTACAGTCTCTATGTAGAGAATATAAAAGGTATCAGATTTCTAGCTCAGAAATTGTTAAATAATATTTTTTTGTGTTACTGACCTTGTTAATAAGATGAGAGTCTATGAAGAAAATATTCTAGATAGTATGGTGGTAGAAAAATTCTACACACCATGTTGATGAAGTTTGATCGTGTGGTGACTACAGTGTTAGAGTCTCACAATACAGATAAAATGACAATTGCAGAGTTTCAAGACAACATAGAAAGTCACGTTAGCATAATTTTGGGAGAACAGAAAAAACAACAGAAGAAGCCCTAAAGAATCGGGTGAACCTAAACAATGATGTTGAATCAAGCTATGATGGAGAAGCAAGTGGTCGTGACTATAATAATCAAGCCAGAGTGTAACACCCTGATTTTTCTGTCTGAGTGAAAATGACCAAAATGCCCCTGGAGTCATTTTTTACCCGAAATTCGAGGATAGCCGGCCCAGCAGTTCTCAAAGGCCCAACTCAATATTCAAAGGGGATTGCATGTGAATGGATGTTAATAGAGCAGAAGAATATCATTTTTTGAGTTCCGATGCGCTAAATGACCAAAACGCCCCTGTGGCTATTTAACACTGACTGATGAGCCGATTGAGCCCCAACTCCATCCAATGGTTTTAAATGACGTTTTTAAAGGTCTGGGCATGTCTGTTTAAGTCCCGGTGGTCCCGGGCAGTTTTTGTATAAAATTATGATTTTGCCCCTGGCATAGTGCCGTTTGAGCTTGATGATGTAATTAAGCAAACCTAAGTAATATTAGGCTCTAATCAAAAATTAATTAATTTTCATAATTAATCTAGAGTCAAAATAAGTTATTAAAATTAATTAGAACCTAAGATTGCTTATATTAAACCTAAATCTCTTTTTAAAACTCAAGATTCCTAGTCTTGGAATCTTGAATAGTATTTTCTCTCTCCAATTCTTTAAATTAAGGAATTGTGTCTAGAGTTGTTTATACACTAAAATGAGTTTTTATCTCACTAATGAAGCAAGAACACTCCTTAACCTTGTCTTGAAATCCTTAATTTCATCCTTAGTCACCTAAACACTGTCTCACAAATTCCTAAACTTAAGCCTAATCAAAGACACACCTAAACACATCCTAACCCACAATTAAGGAGCAACTTGTCCCCTAAGTTCTTCTAGAAAGGCATGGCCACCCATACCTCACCATGCCTTGCACCATGCCTAGGACCATACCTTGAGCCTATACTTGAACCCATACTTGGCCATACCCTTGAATGACCACAACCATACCTTGAAAGATATATTTTTCCTCCTTCTCCTCCTTAAAGTGGCGCCACCTCCTCCTTCCTTCACTTCCCTTATGTTGGAAATCCTCTATAAAAAGGAGAAGCCTTCCCAAAGAATCCCTTTGCTCATTTCTCTTACACCTCCAAAAGCTTTCTTTCTTTCAACTTCAAAGAGCTCTTCTCCTTTCTCTCCATTCTTCCAAGAGCAAGATTTTTCTCTCAATCAAGAAAGCATATCCAAGGTAGGGATTTTATGTTGAGTTTTCTTCCTCTCCTTATTCTTCCTCTTTTTTGGTTTTGGGCTTCTTCTGCTTGCTCTTGTTTTGTTAAATGTTTGAAAACCATGGCTTGATGATGAGAATCTTTGATGTTAGTTGTAAAACCATCATTTGTTTGACCTCTAGAGCTCAAGATTTCACTTCTGTAGAGTTTTTAACAAATAAATTATTGTGTGGTTTTTAAGAGTTAGGATGGGATCTTGAGCCTAGGTCTTAAAGGATTAATAAATGGATTGCATTCATATTTACCTTTCAAAGTTCTTGCATTACATATTTACTTTGGAGTTTTGCATATCATATTTATTTTGAAGTTATCACTTAAAGTTTGAAGATAAGAAATGAAAGTGTGTATCATATTTATGTTTCTCGTCTAGCACGTTTATTTTTCATGTCATCACCTAAGAACTCAAAGATTAAAACAAGAGTTGCACTTCACCTAAGTGCTGACAGTTAATCTCAAAACTCGCCTATTTCGGCCTTAAAGTCGATTGTTGTGGTGCTTAGAGTACTAAAATAAAGAATTGGACTTGCATTACACGTTTATATTCAAGCTTTGCATCTCATATTTACCTTTCCATTACCATCACTTCATAATCACAAGATTAAAATAAGGGTTGCATTTGCACGTGTAGATTTATGCCATCACCTAAATAATCCTAGAGCTCAAGACTTACTCCTCTTAACTCATAAATGAATTTCAGTTCCATGTGCTTTTACATTTATAAACGGGTGTTTCCATTTAAGGAGTTGGAGATTTTGGAAAAAATCTTGTTGATGATGAATCTTGTTTTTGTGATGTGTGAAAAGTTTTGAAAGGTTGTAGGCCCAAAGGGATTAAATGTGTGTTTGGTTTTAAGAAAGATGATGAAATGATGTTAAAAGGTTTTTAGAATGAATAGCCAGTTTTAAGAATGTCAAAACTTGAGTTTTTCGCCATTTTGGGTTACTGGTAATCGATTACAAGACTTATGTAATCGATTCCCAAAGTGCCTTGTATACCCGGATATAAGTTTTTGGCTTGTGTAATCGATTACAAGATGATGTAATCGATTACACGATGTCCTGGAAGGCCTAGAACATGTTTCTGGGCCCTAGTAATCGATTACCACTCCATGTAATCGATTACTTAGGTGTTCTTGAGGCCCAGAATGCATTTTCAACCGAGGTAATCGATTACAAGGCTCATGTAATCGATTATCAAGACCTCAAACTTCCCTGTTTTAGAAAATTAAGCCAAGTAATCGATTACAAGGCCCATGTAATCGATTACCAGTATCTAAAATGTGTAGATAAGTGTTCCTTCCCTCATATGAACATGAATTGATGATCTTGCATGCCTATTCTCGGATTATGAACATGATGATTTATAGTTTGGTGAATATATATATATATATATATATATATATATATATATATGAAGTGAATATGAAGGCATGTTTACATGATAAATTGCATGAATAATTATCATTGATCGAGATGCATGATTTTATGAGTTTATAAGCATGATAAGTTAAATGACAATTTATGATTGTATTGCATCTTGTTATAACATGCTAAGACTTAAGGTGACTTAAAATATGAGAAAATGATCCTTTGGACTCACCAAACGATAGGTGATGAAAAGGTGATTCTTGCTTAAGGAGATATAAAGCATGAGAAAGTGATCCTTTGGACTCACCAAACGATAGGTGATGAAAAGATAATTCTTACTTAAGGTGATTTAAAACATGAGAAAATGATCCTTTGGATTCATCAAACTATAGGTGATGAAAAGGTGATTCTTGCCCTCCTAACCCGGACTTATCAAGTCGGGACTTCAACTTATCAAAAGGGAATAAGTTTATGCTAGTGACAACTAGTGAGGTATGAGCTCATAACCTAGAAGTACTCTCAAAAGTGAAGAGTAATAGGGTGGCCCCAAGGATGAAAAGAAACTAACTTAAAGTCACTTAAAGAAACAAGGAATGTCATTCACGAATCATGTTCTATGCACATCATGTTTGCTATGAAGTTAGATATATGCTTTAAAGTTAATGTTGCATAAAGTATTGACATGCATATCATAAAGAAGTATGATGCATTCATTACAAGACTCATGATAAAATAAACGGGCCTCGGTCATGGATGTTTTAGAACTTAATAAATGACTCTTTGCATGCTCATTATTTCACAATCAAACTCGAGGTTCCTGAGGACGATGATGATGACACGTCTGTGAAAAGGGAAGCCCTACTGAGATTCTTGTATAAGTTTCTCACTCTCCCTATCTTTCTTTTCCATCTTTGTCTTTAGATAAGGTTGACAACGACGTCCGTGGGTTGCCCTCAGATGCCGACATGGAAGTAGCGTAACGGTCGAGAATAGAGTGGCGTAGCGGAAGCGGGGACATAGTCTGAGTATTTTCACATCATAGTTATGTGTAGTTTTGTATTGTTGCATGCTCAGCCTCTACAAGTGGGCTTAATATGTTTAATGTAGTATTATTGTGGGATATTTCTATATCATTAATACTATTAATGTTGTTTGACTTAATATTTGAAGTTAATGTTATATGATGATGTGCTGATGTTTCTGATTATGCTATTCTTTTTATGTTCACGCTTTACGTTAACTGCCTTTTATGTTACGCGAGGCTCACGTTTTGTTTATGTTTTCAAAAAAAAATTTACCCATATTTTTCGTTAAGTATTTTAAAGAAAGGTTTTAAAGAATGAGACCAAAAGAGTAATAGACTAATGGTTAACCTAAATATGTTCTAGGAGTATTAGGTTGAAAATTAGGATGTTACACAGAGGCAAAAGAGGTTTTAGAGGAAGAGGTCGTGGCATTAACTATAGTCAAGGATGAGGCAACAATTTCAGACCACCTAACCAAGGAAGAGGCAAAAATTTTGGACCTGCTAGCCAAGGTAAAGGAAGAAGAAACAACTATAAAGAGAAAACAAATTTCAACTGCTTCCACTGTGGGAAATTTAGTCACAAAGCTACAGATTGTAGATTTAGATTAATGAGTCAGAATAAATTCAACAATCAAGTCAATGTTGTAGAAAGTCAGTACCAAAATATTGGTGAGAATTCCAATAAGCAAAGTCTATTCTTGATAACCAATTCTTTTTTAGAAGATGAAAATACATTGTATTTGGATGGACAGAGGACAAGAGTATCTTACCTGTACAGATTCTCAGAATGGACAGAGGACAAGAGTATCTTACCTGTACAGATTTCTTTAAGCAACATACAACATCAATTGATAACCAGATATACTCTGCAGTGGAATAGAGCAGTAGAAAGGAAGAATAAGACAATCATGGACATGGTCAGATGCTTACTGAGATTCAAATAAATACTTAAAGAACTTTGGGCAGAAGCAGTTGTTGTTGCAGTTTATCCTTTAAATAGATGTCCCTACTAGGAGTGTATCCCTACTAGAAGGGTTCATAATAAGACACCAGAAGAAGCTTAGAGTGGAAGGAGACCATCAATATGTCATCTCAAAGTTTTTGGGTGTATTGCTTATACCCACGCACCAGATCAGCTAAGGAATAAGCTAGATAACAAAGGTGAGAAAAGCATTTTCATTGGCTATAGTATGAACTCAAAAGCATACAAGCTATATAATCCAAAGACAAAGAAGGTGATAATCAGTAGAGATGTGATATTTGATGAGAAAGGACCATGGGACTGGTCAGCAAAATCTCAGAAGGAACCTATGACAACTCCTGACAATAATATAAAAGAAAATGAACAACTAGAGACATCAACTCAATTAGAATTATCCAATCGACCTTAAAGGAACCATCAGCCACTAGCCAGATTGAAGGATTATGTTGTGAGTAATGATAATGACCCATCTGATGAATAAATTATCAATTTTAGTTTATTTGCAAACTATGATTCAGTCAGTTTTGAAGAGCTTCAAATAATAAGAATTGGAAGAAACCCATGGATGAAGAAATTTTTGCAATTGAGAAAAATGATACATGGGAATTAACTAATTTTTCTATTGATAATAAATCAATAGGAGTAAAGTGGGTGTAAAAGACAAAGTACAAACCCGATGGCCAGATCGATCACTATAAAGTCAGGTTAGTTGCAAAACGGTACAAGTAGAAGCCGGATATTGATTATTTTGAAGTATTTGCTCCTGTTGCTAGATTAGATACGATTCGTTTGATTATAAGTGGAAAGTATATCAACTGGATGTTAAGTTAACATTTTTAAATGGAACTTTGGAAGAAGTCTGTGTTGAACAGCCTGCAAGTTATGTGATTCTAGAGAAGAAGATAAAGTTTACAGATTAAAAAAGGCTCTATATGGTTTGAAATAGGCATCGAGAATGTGGTACAAGAAGATTGACTCATATTTCATTGAGAATCATTTTCAGAATTGTCTTTTTGAACATGCTTTGTATATTGAATTAGTTGAGCCTGCAAATATCCTTATTATATGTCTTTATATTGATGATTTGATTTTCATTGACAATAATTTGAAGATAATAGCAGAATTCAGTAAGGCTATGGAGAAACACTTTGAAATGACTAATTTGGGCTTAATGTCCTATTTTATGGGCATTGAAGTCTTTCAAAAAGATAATGGAATTTTTATTTCTCAAAAGAAATATGCTAATGATATTTTGAAAAAATTTCATATGTAAATTCAAAGCCAATTGCTACTCCAGTGAATCCTACTTATTACAAAAGCTTGATTGGGAGCCTGAGATATTTGACTGCAACTAGGCTAGATGTTGTTTTTGGAGTTAGATTACTTATTAGATTTATGGAATAGCCATATATATGCTTGTCATTTGCAAGCAGCAAAACAAATTCTTCAATATATTAAAGGTACCATGAATGATGGAATATTTTATGAAAATACTGATGATGTGAAACTTGTTAGATATACAGACAATGATTGGGCAAGTGACATGGAAACAAGAAAAAGTACTTTAGGGTATATATTTCATCTCAGTTCAAGTGCAATATCTTAGTCATAAAAAAAACAACCAATTGTTACACTCTCTAAAGCAACAGTTGAATATATAACAGTAGCAAGTTGTGCTATACAAGTAATTTGGCTAAAAAGAATCATTGAAGTATTAAATCATAAACAACTATTTCTACAACAATATTTTGTGCAAAAATCCAACATTTTATGGATGGTCAAAGCACATAGATATCTGATTCTACAAAATTCAGGAATTGGTGAATGAGAAAGAAGTGGTGATTGATTATTATTCCACTAAAAAATAGGTTGCGGATATTTTTACCAAGCCATTGAAGATGGATTCATTTTACAAATTGAAGAAAATGCTTAGAATGTTAAGTTCTACAAGCTTGGTTTAAGAGTGACAACGTTAAAGAGATAAACTAAGCTTATCCATGATAACTCATTAAAACCATCACCTAGGTTGAATAATTCAGGTTAAATTTTACTTCTAGAAGATTCTTAGATAAAGTAGAATTCAAATTGAACTTATATTCCTATAGCTATCATTTTTGACTAGTTAAAGGAAGAATTGCAATTTTTAACAGCCCAGGCTACCTTATGGATTGATGACTGTCTCCACAAACTAATATGTCGTCTTTTCAACGTGTTTTATCCTTATTCACACGCTTTTTAGGAAAACTTCCCAGGAAGTCACCCATCCCAAAATTACTCCAAGTCAAGCATGCTTAATCATGGAGTTCTTTAGTAATGAGCTACCAAAAAGAAGATACACCTTGTCACTATAGGTAGTACAAATCAATTCGTATAAGTTATCCTTAATTATATAGTCTCATACATATACAGTCTTAGGATCGCTCTTATTCTAATGTGTAATCAGTCCATTCATGTACCCCTCTGCTTAGAAGCTTACCAGGAGCCGTTCATTGTCTTTGCTTTCTTACACTAGCGATCACGTCCTGCCCTCATCATCAGGCGTTACATGCTCACCAGCTTCGGCTTGGTTCGTCCCTGAACCACACCGTACTAGGAGAGGTGCTGCTCTGATATCATTTTTAACAGCCTAGGCTGCCTTATGGATTGATGATTGTCCCCTCAAACCAATATGGGGTCTTTTCAACGTACTTTATGCTCGCTCACATGCTTCCTGGAAAAACTTTTCAGGAAGTCACCAATCCCACAATTACTCCAAGTCAAGCACGCTTAACCATGGAGTTCTTTAGTGATGGGCTACCAAAAAAAAAGATCTATCTTGTTGGTATAGGTAGTACAAATCAATTCATATAAGTCATCATCAACTATATAGTCTTATATACCTATACAGTCTTAAAATCCCTCTCATTCTGGTGTGTAATCAGTTTATTCATATACCCCTCCACTTAGAAGCCTGCTAAAAGTCGCTCATTATCCGTGCAATAGGGATCACCTTCCCATCCCATCGACAATTACAGTGGGAATAAACAAGATGTTGGAATAATGGGGATCACCTTCCTTTCCCAGCACGGCTGGTGTCTGAAGGAGTCCACCTTCCCGGCAAGTAACCGGGGAACAAAGGATCACACCCAATGTTCAAGCTTGCCTTCCCTTCCTAGTACGACTGGGCTGAGGGAGTCCACACTCCCTAAGCTAGTAACTAGGGACCGAAGGGTCATATCCATATTTTTTTCTTTGAATAGTCATCCCAAGTATTATTGAGTACATGCATATAATAACTGCAATATTCATCATTCATAGCAACTATGGTGTTCAATGTTACACATGAAATCATTCTTAAATCACTTAAGTCACATAAAATATACTCAAATTCAATAAGCCAAAATATCATATCATTATTAACTCAATCAAATTAATTTCCTCTCAATATCTAAATTACTCAATCTTATTCGCAAGATTTTCTTTTGATCACAACAAAGTTTTATGGACATTGGCTAGATTCCTTGTCCACTGTAGGTTTTTAGCATCCTATGATAAAAATAAAATTATCCATTAAGATTTATTGTATTCCATGATTTCTACCTTCTTTATTTGTTTTATTATTATTATGTAACTACGTACCTTTATATATATATATATAGACACACACACACACACTAATATTATGTGGCCCTCCATATAAGATAAAAATCTTAGAATAATGATAATACCATGGCTATCTTAGTAGTTTGCTTACGGTTCTAGTCATAATATATGTTTCAAATCTGCATCTATTATTGTGGCATATTGTCACTTTACAAGCTTTATGTTTAACATCTATAAAGGAGGTCAAGAATCCAAATCGAAGAGTTACAAATGTTTAAGAATTGACTTTGGTAACAAATTAAAAAGAAAATATTTATAGACTCTAATTAAGTGAACTCCAAATGTAATGAAGACGAAATCAGTGGCATTTGATATCTTCAAAATCATAAAAGCAAATGTTTAATAGCAACGAGGCCAGTCTATAGAATTCAATGACTTTTAGAATGGCAACTAAAGTTTACTGATAACTAAGGGAATAATGTTGAAGACCAATACAAATAAAAAAGAGGCCAACCAATAATTTTTCCACAATTAAACATGTTTTCTTGGAATTGAAAACTAAGAATAGTAATGAAAGGCTTTAAGCTCCACAGTATTAAATACCTATAGAAAAGCAAGACAAGAATCGTGCATACATCATTAAAAATTTTGAAAACCTGATTATTCATGTAGGAATTGTAGGCAAGAAACCCCTACCTGTTCGATGACCAAGAAAATATGCTAAGCTTCTATTCCAATGAGCTCCATGAGATTGAAAAAGAGAGAGGGTCGGAGAAAATTTTCTGATTTCTTTTTAATGAGAGGAGTAGTGTTTAAAGAGAGAGAGAGTATCATGGGTTGTTTGAGTGACCTTAGGAAATTATCCTTTTCTGTTTGGTTGAAAATTTGAAAAGGGTATGGGGTAGTTTTAATTTTAAATTTCAGTTTGAATTGAGTTGTTTTTAGATGCATTTTAGTCTAGATTCGTTCTAAATTTAAATGTCAAATAATTTTAGAGCTTAAATAAAAAGAAACTAATTTATGGGCATGAACCAGTTGACCATAGCTCAGTGGGTTCCTAATGGGTCTCTAGGTTCTCACTTTAATTTATGATTTTAATTTAACAAAACCATTAACTTCTGATGAATTATTATTCTCCCCTTATTTTGTTATTTATTTTTGTTTTCTTATTTTTTCTAAGTTTTAATCTTATTAAATTAGAAACTACCTATAATCCATAGAACATTTAATTAATTTTACTAATTGTTAATAAAAAAGATAAGCTAATATAATAAGGGAAAATAAGGGACATTACACAATTGAATTTTACTATCACTTTCCTTATTGATTAAGTAAGATTTTATTATTATTATATTATGACACTTTGTCGATATAAAGACCACCATATCTATCATTCGAAACATACGAGAGTGATATGAATTGAAGTGGATTTGTGAGGTATTTATTCCTCTTTCTTACTCCTATGATGTATCATTATGCTTAAAAAGTGAGAGAAAAATATTAGTATTGTGTAAAAGAGATCCTAGGATGAGTAAATATTTGATATATCATTAGGTATATCTCGTCTAATGGTAAATAGAAGTGTATATGTATCACAAATTATGAATATAAATAATATTTCTCCAAATGAATGAATGGATCATAACTAATAATATTTCCTGACTTTAATTATAGTACTAGTTATTCTTTAAGAAAATAAAAAGTGCTAGATATGATCAATATTTGCCAATGCATGAGACACTAACCAAAGTATTCACTTGAGATGGTGGAATGAAGAATGGTGTCCCCTTTGTTGTCTATGCACAGCGAGTAGTCATCTCGGCTTTGTAGGTGGCCGTGGAGGCAAAAGAATGCATCCATCTTACCATGAATAGCTGCCAAGAATAGAGGGGTCTTTCCTTCAATGTTGCGGCAACAAATGAGGTAAGGGTCCCTTCTCGCTATGTTGTGGCAAATGTCCACATTCCCAAGCTCTGCTGCTAGGTGCAGAGGAGTGTTCCCCTTGGAGTTTCTTATCGTTAGGATGTTAAGACACTCATCTTCTCTGATGCTATCCAAAAGGGTGACCACAAAGCTGCTTTGGCCAACATATATAGCTATGTGTAACACAGTATCTTCTTCTATTGTGATCTTTGCCTCCAATGCTCCAATGTTATTCTCATAGGCCTCTAACATGTCTCTCCACTGACCTTTCATGGCATAACTAAACAGATTTTCAACCTCAATCTCCATTTCAAGTGCCAAACATAGCTATTTCCATCAAGATGTATCCAAGTATATATATTAAGCCAAACAAAGGTGAATTGGTTAGTTGGTTCGGTGCATGTGTTTTCTAAATTATATTTAGTTCCTTTGTAGGTTAGTTTATGGTTTCCTATTTGTTAAATCTTATTTTCTTAGTTGGCAACTAGGATGAAGCAAAGACACTATGTAACAATTTAAATGTCCTTGGAGACAAGCATCACAGGCAATTTAAGGATCTTAGTATCTAGAGATTATTCAAAACAATTTCTTTAAGTTATTAAAAAGAATTCCATTCTTTCTGTGTAAGATAAGCATCTCTTTTTTTATACTTAAGATAAGCATTTTGTTGTCGGTGAAAGAGATTTAGATTCCAATTTAATTACTTTGAGCATAGCTAGGTTAAGTATCTGGGTATGTAAAAGTGCCTCACGCACATTTCTGAATCAAAGGTGTTACATTAATCTTTATTTTTTTAATGTAATTTTACAGTTTTTTAAACATTTTTTTTATTTTTCTCGATTGTGAAAAAGAACAAGAAAAGAGAAAATATGAAAAATACTCTCTCCATTTATTTGTCTATTTTTTTAATTTTTGTTTCAATTCATCTGTTCATTTATTAAATCAAGATAACATTAAATCTTTTTACCAATTATACTCTTATTATAATTATAGATAGCCTATCTATTTTTATTTTTCAATAGAATAATTATATTTATTAAATAGGAAAATCTTATTAATTAATATATTTTTACACTATTATTAATATTCATTTATGACTTTTTTATAAGATGTGTCGTTTTTTGGTTTGGGAGCAGCCAGTCCGTAGCTAGGTTTGCTTTTCTCAACTTTCATGATCGTGTCCACCCAACTAGCATCACACCTTTTTTTAGGCTTATGATTTGGAATAGCCATTAAAAGGGGGCTTATGAAGGAGTTGCAGCTTCAACCTCAGCATCAAAACATGGACAAAAAATAGTAATAAGTTTAATCTCATGAAGTGAGATCTTTTTTTATCATTTTTTTATCTTTTTTTTTGCTCCGAAGGTATTTTTGAACAAAGTAAAAAAAGTTTTACTCTCTACAAAAGTGCACTGAGAATATAAAATCTTTCATTCTCATTTTATGAAAATTGTTTTTCAAACTAAGCACTATGATGTTTTATACTATTCTGTCTGTACACCTTACATTTAACTATATTTAAGCCGTTAAAATTGAGGTCCATTTTAATAATTGTTAAATACAGCCTTGTAAAAGAAAACAAATATAATCTAAGATAGGATATGCTATGATATAGAATAGAATAAGGAGACAGACGTTTAATTGGTATTTGGTTCATGTTATATAAGAAGCAGTTTAGTTTCAAGGAGCCTTCTAAGATGGGGAGGGAGGAGCTATGGTGTATGATGAGGAGGGTAGAAAAGTGAAAATATAGAAAGGTAAGGGTGATATTTGAATTCAGAAAAGAATAATACTTAATTTGATAAATGAGTTGGACTAATAGAAGTTGGTAATTTGACATACATCACTGGTAACTCTTTTCAAAGATGCTTGATAATTATTGAAAAATGTTAGTAATCCTATGAGGTCACTTCAAAAAAAAAAATTTCCACTCCCATAAGCCTTACTTAACTTAACTTAATTAAAGGCTTCATTAGCATGTAGCCCTCTTTTAGTACCAACACCAACAAATACAAATGATACTAATGCTAAAATGGTTAAAATTCCCCTTGAATTGGATTGCTAGAAGCTAGTAATTTTGCATGTATTGCTGGTAACTCTTTTCAAATGCGCTGATAATTATTGGAAAATACTAGTAATCCTGCAAGTCTCTTCAAAAAAGTTTTTCCACTCTTTTAAGTCTTATTCAACTTAATTAAAGGTTTTCTTAGCATGTAGCCCCTTTTTTTAGGACCAATAGCAAAAAATACAAATGATACTTGTGACTAAAATGATTAGAATTCTCCTTGAATTAGACTATTAGATGCTAGTTTCTCCTTGAATATACTATTAGATGCTAGTACTTTTGCATGAGTCACTGGTAACTTATTTTGAAGGTACTGGTAATTTTTAGAAAACATAGTAATCCTACAGGTTTCTTCAAAAAAAAAAAATTCCACTCCTATAAATCTTACTCAAGTTAATTAAAGGCTTCCTTCGTTGGTCATTTTTCATACCAAATCTTACGGAGTAAAATGACTTCAGGGTAATTGGAACACAACTTGAAATGGACTATGGGTAGCTAGTAATTTGGCTTTTTATACAGATAAATTCTTTTATCAATGAGCTGCAAATTTCTTCTAAGCACGGATAACCGTAGAAGTTTTTTCAACTTTTTAATTATTTCAAATCCAATATATTCTGGAATGGTTACTATAAGTCTTCTAAATTCCTTAGCTCTATTTTTTGAACTAAGTCTATTTTCCAATCCTCTTGAACAAGTTTTACTATTTAATGTAGAATATTCATGTGTACTAGTGAATGGAGAAATATGGAGATAATTTTTCCAAAAGTCATTAGTAGAGTTATGAAAATTATGGGTCCTAAATTCCTTTGTCAAATAGCATGTGTTAAAATTTTCGAGTCTGAATTATTATTATATAATAGAAATAGATAGTTGGGGTTTTTTTTAAATATTTTTATTAACCAAATAAATAATTATTTCTAAACAATGTATTCGAACATTTCTTTCTAAATCAAATCATTTAGGTAGAAAAACTCGTGTGACATTTGTTGAAACCTCATTGTTTAGTCATCTGAACTTTTACAAGTATAAATTTTTGTTCTGCACTCATAAACAAAAAATTAAGATTAGACTGTAGTGAAAACTTGAAAATAAAAAAGACTATTTTTTATTAAAATTAAATAATTCTTAAATAAATAATAATGAAATAAAGTTATAAAATTTAAAATAATTTTCAATCAAATCATTTTATCACTGCCATCACCATGGCCGTCGGCATCCCGGTTCCCATTCCTCCATCTTCCACTTCTTCCTCAGCCGCCAGGCCACTGCGTTGCCGCACCCTCCATCCCCTTCCACCACTCGTGCTCTTTGCCCAACAGGTTGCTACCGGATGATCCACTCCTCCACCAAACCACCGCAATCCACCATCATCATGACCTCCACCCGCGGCCTCCAACCTCACCGCCACCCTTTCCCTTTGCCATCACCGAGTTCCTGCATGGGCGCCGCGCCCAGACCGAGGCCTCTCCTTTCAGATCCACCATCAACAACCGTGAACCACCGTTCATCCTCCTCTTCCTCGCTGTGAAAACCTCATCACCGTCGCCGCCAACCCTTCCTCCCGTCGCGAGCATCACCGCCGCGAGCCGCCTTCTTGTTTCCTCTCTGCCGCTGCCAGATCAGAAGCCTCCTCACGCGCCACCGCCGCGAAGCCGCGGCGGCACCATCCTAGGCCCCGCCGCGGCTCACGCGGCCTCCACCCTTCCTCCGCCTCCATTGGCCACCCTTCTCTCTCTCTCTCTCTCTCCGTTTCTCTTTTTCTCAGTGTGTGTGTGTGTGTGTCATGGATGTGGTTGGAAATGATTTCCCCACCTTACCACCCCTAGAAAATGATTTGCATCACACCATGTATATGTGACGGAGGGAGCACTTTTCAGATGCACATAATAAGTGGAAACTTGTCACACAGTTGGTCATAAGTAATTTTCTCTTTTTTGAGTAAGCGTCATAAGTGATTATTATGTTGTTTAGAGAATTGGGTCTTTTATTCATTTTTAATTGTGGTTTTGTTTGTATTAGATAGTTGTAAGGCACTAGCCCCATCCATGAGTCCGTTTGTTCCTCTTACTTTGATTTCCTTTCTGTTGTTTTTTTTCATTTAGGTATTTGAGTGTTGCTTCTCTTTTGGTCAAAAGTTTTGTTAAAAAATAATACTTGCCGACGGCCCCTTTTGCTATCTGTTTTTATTTTCATGTAAAAAAATAATAAAAGGAATTAAACATGAAAGTGTATGATGAGAGAGTGTTTGGATTGGGTTGTTATTTTTTATTTTTTTGGAAATTTTAATGCTTGTCTCGGGATCCTCTGGGTGGGGTGCATTTCTTTTGAAAGAAAGTTTGTCCACCATGTTTCTTTTAATAACTAATAACAAGCTAGTGTACATTTTCAGGGCTGGAACAATTTGTTCGGGCGGGTCTTTTTAATTTTCATCCTTTTTTATTATTCTAAGTTTGGTTTAGGCTATAGCAATTTTTTTAGAAACTCTCTTTTGGGAGCAAAAAATTCATTGTTATGTTTATTTTTATTTATCAACCTTTCAGTTTTTGTTTGCCTTTCAACTCGTCATTTAGTTCTTTTTTTTTTTAGTCTCTTAACCTTTTTTGGGGTTTCTTCTCCTGGTTTTTTTTTTTAAAAAATAAAATAAAAAGAGCTTCATTTAATTTGGATTTAAAATAAATTCTTGAGTATTTTTTTAAAAAAAATTAATTAATCAATAAAGAGTAATTTGAAAATAAGATTAATTGAGTCGTGACGACTTGTTAATTTTATGTTCTAAAACATCTTATTTGTGACAGTTTAATACTCCAAAATTTCCTTTTAAAAATAAAATCAATCAACCCACAAATATTTTTTATAGAACTACGTGATTTTGAGTTCCCATTGCACTGGGAGATACGTAAAAGCAGACAATTCCAATCACTGTTAAGCCAAAATTAAATTTTTATAACTTAGTTTTATTTGTAAATAATTTTTCTAATAAATTTTTTTCAGATATTTTATTTTTTTATTTATTTGGGAAATATTTTATAAAGATGTTAATTTAGCCACAATGACTTATTAGTTTGGTATTTTGGACATATGAATTGTGACAGTTTGATGCTTAAAAATTTCTTTTTAAAGAAAATTTTTTTTTGTAGTTTTCTTATAAATAAGAAATGGAAAAATAAACATTTTAAAAGATTATTAATAATTTGCACACATCAATTAAAGGTACTGTCTATAAACGAATGTATTAGGGATACACAGGATTAAGTCTCATATTTTCCTATGCATAATAACTCCCAACCTTATAATCTGGTTTTAAAGATTATTTTTTAAAAATAAAATAAATTTTTTTATATTATTTTAATATAAATAAATTTGATGATGAATTCATTTTGTGATGATTTTTTTTTTTTTCCATTATCTTGCGATCCCAGGTGTGACAACCACCTGGTGACAAACTTAAAGGCCCCCTGCGAGAACTCGCCCCGAATCAGTACTGTTCTCCAAAGATTTGAACTTTGAACATTACTTGTAATGATGTTTCATGTTTATCACTTTGTGTCACGTGAACGCCGCTCGCTACTATTATTTTTGTCTCTCTTTGTTTCAACACCTGTCTCCTGCATCCTACTTTCTTCTGACATGCAATATGAATGTGATTCGTACTCAAGCTCGATCAATGGAATAAAGATAGTAATAAAATACAACTCCACCTATCACATATATTTGGAGACAAAAGCAACTGAAAGTCTCATTTCCTTGCTTTCATAAAGAATTTGTAACATCACAAGGCTTTTTCTAGCAATAGCAATGCATAGTTTTTGTTGCTTTTAACCTTTAATGCCTTACTTGGAAACATGTCTTAATAAGATTATGCTTCTCGTGCTTTATGACTATACACTTCATGATATTTATTTAACCACAAATATATATAACACATAAGGTTTAAAAGGTAATGGTAAAAACAGAAGGTTTATAATAAACAGTGCGACACAAGGTCATCATGTCAGTAGGTACAAACAAAATACATGAAGTTGTTTTCTTTTCTTAGTTGATTATATTCATACTGGGCTATCATTATGAAAGACCTGAAGTCTCTAAGTAACATACTGGACATATACGTAATTGATGTCCATTACAATTCCAAAACCTGTTATTTTTTATCTAATAGAATTGTCGTGCAGAAGAGTTTGTAAGATGTCTTCGATGGTCATAATAAAAATTAATGGTTTGTTATGAGGGGAAAGAAAATAAAGAGAGAAATTAGCGAGAAAAGTATATTTTCTTTTTTATTGTTTGGATAAAGAGAAAATGAGAAGATAGAAAACAGAAAATATGTAAATTGACACGTATATTGTTATTATATAAAAAATATAAATACAATATTTCATTCTGAAATGTTTTTAATGTCATTTGACCACTTCATTTCCTCCATGGCTTTCTGCTAATCTTAGGATGGAAAAGGTTTTGCTGCGTCCCACAGGTATTGTTTTCCATCCTCTCATGTCTTTTATTATTATTATTATATCCTCTCATGTTTTTTACTGAACCAAAAAGAGGAGAAAAGAGTAAAGATGCGTTCTACTGTAGATGATACTTTTTTGAAGGAATAGTAAAGTAAGGATGTGGCATCGTGGGGATTGGATGCTTGTCCTTGGTTAGAAGTTGTTGCATCTTAGTTGGACCCTTGTTACTTTATCGCCGAACTGTTGATTGTTTCTTTTGGTTTTGTTGACATTTTTTATTTCTAAAAAATGAAAAGGCTAGATAGGTCATTTTATATTTTTGCTAAAGAAAATGTTCCCCAAGTCCTCGCCACGGTCTTGTATCAAGTCCACTATTGTAATGGATTTGGTATCTGATATTTTGTCTTTCGTTCTTGTTTTTCACTTAAAATCTTCGAAACCAAAATTTGAAACACGAGTTTAAAGAGTATTCTAGCTGGTTGGGGTTGGGGGAGAGTGAGAACGAGTGGGAGAAAGAGTTTTGCCGGGAGATATAGAGGTAGAGGAAGGGTTACATACTCTGACGACGACAAACTCCACACCGCGGCTAGTGTCTATGGGTGTGCGGAGGTCTGCTGATGGAACAATGCAAGAGTTCTTTCCTAGGAACGACGAAGATTGCATCAGGGTATCTAGTTTGAAAGGTTCAAATTAGAAACGAATATTTTGGATAAGGAGAGGTTAAGGCTAAAACTCAGTGATTAAAGTAGAATACCTACTCCTTTTACTAATCATAACATGCAAAGATTAAGAGGTATCAATCAAGGGGGACACATGTTTCCATCAAGAGACAACCACGTGAGTGCTTCGTCATCCCTTATTTTATACATTAACGCATCAACAGTAAAATCATGTCATTTTCTGTCTAGCCCTTTTCGTTTCACTCTTTTTCTCTTAATCCAAACAGTACCTAAGAGTAGGAGTGTTATTGTTTAACATTTAGAAACATAGTTGATTAGGTCAGGCTGGCGTGACAATATGTAATGGTTACTTGATATAATCAACATATTGTATAAAATTAAGTCTAGAGATGATATAAGACCTGATTAACTTTTAATATGTAAGATCTATTTCTCTAATTTAATTAAATAATAATAAATAATATAATAAATAAAACAAGATAATAAATATTTAAAATAAATAATAGTTTAGCAAATAAATAAGAATAAATGAAATAAAAAGTAAGTAAAAAAGAAATAAATATTTGAATAAATAATAAATAATATTTAATAAAAATATGAAAGTAAAGATTAACAATGAAGTATTTTAATTTAACATTTATTATGATATTAAAATTTAAATAATTATAATGAAAAAAAAAAATCAAATGATATGAAATGAAGGCAGTATTTTACTTATTTTGTATTCATTGCACCAGGCCTATATGTAGGTGATCTTTTTTCTGTAAACAATACATAACCAGAAATACAATAAATATTCAGCCTTTTCCCTCTCTTCTTATTTTTCCACTCTTAGTTTCTAACAATATATATTATCAAATCTTGCAATATAAGGCCTTGTTCTATCGTTGATGCCAAACGGGCCTTACATTAGTAGCTCATGAACTACAAAAGGAAAGATTAAACAACTAATGGTGAAGTAACTATTGAGGCAACACCTTATAGCTGCGCTGAGGAACCTTTCGAAATATAGCCAGGGTCAGATCAAGGTAAAGTGGGAGTTGGGCAAGGGCAAAGAATGTCACAGGCAAACACGTTACAGCGTACATGGGATAAACTGTATATTTCAGGTCACCTTCAACGATGAAGAAATGCCCTGCACAGAATGAGACCAACACTGATGCTATAGATGTGAGGAGTGTGGTCATCCCAACAAGAAGCTTTCTTGGCAAGTCCACAACAAAGTCCTTCTCTTGGAACCGAGATGTGAGCACTGAGAGAAACAAGACAAGGGATGTCACTGAGCAGCAAAGCGCGACGAGTGATGCCACCGCGAAGAGCTTGAAAGCGGGTCTTCCTTTCAACAGTGGCATGCCAGTGGTTTGATTGGGACCACCTGGTATAGCTGTTGAGGTTGTGAATGCCACCGTTGCAACCAGTGCTGCAACTACTGAGCATGATTCTGCGGTCTTGGTGAGCCATTTGCTCCCCTCCTTCACGAGCTGTCCGTGTGTGTTCATGAACACCTGCTTTGCTGTCTGTCTCTTCTTGTTGTACCGTTCATAAGAGTTAGGTGGCATGGCGTTCTTAACAAGCTGAAAAAAGGCCTAAAAATTAAGCAGCAACATATATATATATATATATATTAGGAAAAATTGATTGTATTGTATTCGAATTATAAGTCATTTGCATTTTATATCCTAAACTTTAGAAATATGTAGTTTGATGTCCTGAACTTTCCTAAATGTGCAAATTGATCATTCCGTTAATTTTTTTCCATCAATTATTAGCAAAAATATCATAAATTTAAGAAAATTTAGGGTATCTAATCACAAATTTAGAAAAATTCAAGGGGTTAATTTGTGTATGTTATGAAATTCAAAGATATAGTATACTTTCTTTAATGCATATTGTAACATTTGCAAATTGAAATGTGTAAAATAAAATGCTACATGGTTTGTAGTTCAGGGATAGAGAGCAATTTTCCATATATATTATATGACCAAGTACATCTCCACATTACCTTATACCATTTGTATTCCCACTGCATTTGCATTGCAGCACCAGGGACACGCCAAGGCTTATGGTTTCTATATGTGGCAGCAAGGTGCAATGCACTGTTACCTTGGTTGTCCACTTGCCGAAAAACAGTATCCTTGATTATATCCATCTTACTCAACAGGCTACACACATGAGGCTGCCTATTCTCTATGGCCAAAAGAGCAACGTTCTTGTTTTCAGAGTCCACATCCTGGATGGCCACCGGAAAGGCATCCAGTATCTTTTCAACCATCTCAGTTATTCCCATTTTTGCTGCAACCAGAATTGGTGACTCGATTCTCCTTTCCACCAAAGTTCCCTTCTTCTTCGTGTTGCTACAATGATCCGTGTTTCCTTTGCTATCTTCATGCTGAAAAGTATGACGAGGATTTCTTCCAGTGTAGTGATACTCGCGCAATAAAGAACGCTGGATCAGTTCATTCATCACTTGCTTGGCCCTCAAGTGTTTGTCCTTCTTTCTTTGGATTTTTTCTATCCAAGATGATCCTGTTTAATTTGCCACACAGTCAAAGAAAGTAAAAATCAAAACATGTTTCTTTTATTACTATTCTTATTAACAGCTTTTGAGTTATGAGATATATCAATACATGGTGATGTAATTACCAACACCGAAAATTATTAGCAATGCCTTCACTGTAATGGTTAGAAATCGGATGATGGTTTCCCAATTGGGTGGGAACAGCTTGCGTTTCTGCTCTTTCTTTGCCTGCTGTTGCTCTGCATATGTAACATACACTAGATGTTAGGGAATGATTGAATGAGTATCAAAATGCCAAAACTACTAAAGTTGAACCAGCAACTAAGGTTAACATACATTCGTGCTTCATTTATTATCAACTATCATAATTTGTCAAAATTTCAGGCAATATTTTTCTAATTATGTAACATTGCTCGTTAGCTTCTATATAATCAAAGTAACAATAATGTGAAGGATCGTATTTTCTACTAAATTCTTTGGCTTGGAAGAGGCTCTCGGTCCGTGACTTCAACACTTATTACTTTAACTAAAAGACATGCCTATTAGCTTTTGCCTTTTAGGGGCTCTTAATAATTTTGATAGGGCTTGATATTAGTGGCATGTTCACGTGTCGATATCGACACCTCTGCACAGTAAAAGAAATTCAAGATACAATAGCTTCTCTCAATAGGAAACAAGGACAATGATCAAGAAAGAACGTGTTCCTAATGTCAAGACCTATCAAATTATTAAAAGCCTCTTAAATTGAGCCTTCACATTATAGTTACTTTGATTATATAGAAGCCTGATATCACATATTATACTTTTCTCTAAGCCCCTATCCATGATTCTTTTGGTTTAAAAGAGCAAAGATACACTGGCCTGAACTTAATAGCAGAAAAACCTTGTATCATTCTATTAGTCAGAAACTTTCTTGGAATAGTTGCTAAAATAATGTGGCATGCTTATAGTCACCCATATTTTTGAGTGGTATTATTTAAATACCCACAAAGTGGATATTCACTGGGATCAGACGATCATCATATCCTATTGTTATAAAGTGGGCATTTAAATAACATTTTTATAGTAAGTTGTATCACTTCATTTTACGAAATCACTGCCATGAAAAAAATTGACAATTTTTTTCCTACTGTATAGTAGTGCTTTAAGCAAAAATAGAGAAATAAAAACTCTCTGATCAGTAAAAATTTTAATTTGTTAACATCCTATACCCTGCATGAATGCTCTGCAATATTTGAATTGGCTTGAAATTATTTGATAAGCTTTGATTTTATGTTTAGAGGGTAGGAATTGCATCATGATCTAAGTGGAAATAATACCATATCTAAGGTATGATCTAAGGGAGGATTTCCTTGAGACATTCTCTTCATCATCAGTTGCTGCTTTACGATCTTTTCCCAGGGCTGTCACACAACGTAAAATGATTCATGTGAGTTAAGCCTGGCATATACACTAGCTATAAGGAGCTGAGAACACCAATTGAATAAGTGAAACAAAATTAATTAACGCACTTGTCACTTTGACCGCACTCTTCAACAAATATATAAAGCTCATGCATGCCCCATAGTTCTTTGGATAGTGATGAACAATCTGTATATCTGTCCAATCTGTATCCTCCTTGAGCTCGTCAATAATCAAACCTGAGGCGGCATTACTATTTATTAGAACAATGCAAGGAAACTACATATAAAATTAATATATAAAAAAGCTATAATCATTGGTCTAATAATGATAAATTTGAGCAATATGCATAAAATCCTAAATTCAAAATGTTATCGCAATCGGTACAATTTTAGAAGTGCTAAATATGAAATGATATATAACTGTTAATCAGTACGTTAAAGTACGAAAGAAATAAAAGACGCAAGATTCACTTATCCAGAATTTAATTATATCAATAAATGAAAATTTTATTTTCTTTAATTAAATTTTGACTTTGCACCTTCAATTTTAATTAATATAGCATTAAACTACGATAATAAAAATATATAGTTTTGATTCATCGAATTAAATATAAATCTATATAAAAATAATGATTATGTGATCAAATAATGTACATTAACTTTAATCTTCCATACTTTTGTTACAAAATTATTCTTATTTGGCATAGCCAAAATTGTGGGTTACATTTGATGACCATCTGATAGAAAATGTCATCATTTTAATTTAGAGTATATAAAATCTAGATTTTAAAATTGGTCAAATTAAATATATTAAAAAAAGAGATAAAAAATATATTTAATAATAATTAAGATATTTGGTAAAAAAATGTTAAATATTCTTAAATATAAGATCCACGTACATTTTATATGAAAAATAAAATTGTTTTGTATATTTTGACGCTAACTATACTTATTTCCTCGATTGGTCCCATGGGCATATTCCTCGTGTCATTTTCGAGCCAAGAAGCATATAATCATGTATAAAAGTAGGCATCTGAAAAACTTGTTGCATAACAAAAGCGTCCGTTCTTACATTTATAGATGAAACAATCTAGTAACCCCATCCGGGTGCTGCTTTTGAAACAATTAGGCTTCATAGCAAGAATATGCAGAGGTGACAAACCTTCCTGGTTCACAGAATCCGCAAGTTTTGGGTACAACCCAATTAATTTAAGTGCCAAACCTGTCAAATTCATTAAACAATTAATGAATGAAATGACCATATAGAAGTTTAGCCAACTTCAGCAAGCATATTCAACAAGCAAAAATACATGTTAACACACCTAAAGTATGCATAATACTATTTGTACTCATAATTTGGGAGACATCATGCCAACACACTCTTATCAATTAATGGAGGAGATATAACACCCAAACTAAATAAGATTCATATTTATAGATAAGAATGTGTCAATATGGTATTCCACAAATTGTGGATGTAAATAATATATCTATGAATGAATAAATGGATCATAACCGATAATATTTTCCTGACTTAACAGTACAAGCTATTCTTTTAGAGGGAAAAAAAAAAAGTATATGATCAACAGTTGACAATGCATGAGACACTAACCAAAGTGTTCACTTGAGATGGTGGAATGAAGAATGGTGTCCCCTTTGTTGTTTATGCACAGCGAGTTGTCATCTTGGCTTTCTAGGTGGCCATGGAGGCAAAAGAATGCATCCGTCTTACCATGAATAGCTGCCAAGAAGAGAGGGGTTTCACCTTCAAAGTTGCGCCAACAAATGAGGTTAGGGTCCCTTCTGGCTATGTGGTAGCAAATGTCCACATTCCCAAGCTCTGCTGCTAGGTGCAGAGGAGTGTTCCCCTTGGAGTTTTGTATCTTTAGGATGGTAAGGCACACTTCTTCTGTGATGTTATCCAAAAGGGTGGCCACAAAGCTGGTTTGGCCAACATATACAGCAATGTGTAACACAGTGTCTTCTTCTCTTGTGATCTTTGCCTCCAATGCTCCAGGGTGGTTATCATAGGCACCTAACACCTCTCTCCACTGACCTTTCATGGCACAACTAAACAGATTTTCAACCTCAATATGCTCCATTTCAAGTGCCAAATAACTAGCTATTTCCCTCAAGATACATCCAAGTATATCACACACACACACACTATATATATATATAAGCCTAACCAAGGTGACCTGATCGGTGGTGTGTATGTGTTTTGTTGGCTTTAATTAGTCAGTATCACCCTTAGAATTCGATGGGCTTAACATCTTAGCTCATGGCACCTGTAATTGGTACAACTTTCAAATTAAATGCGGTCCTGGCCCTTTAGGGAAGATAAGATTGCGCCCTTGTTAACAGCTATAGCTTTTGGCCTGATGGTAAGCGTTTGATCCTACAAGTGGTATCAAAATGAGGTCATAGGTTCGAATATCCGACTGACACTGGGGGAGATTGTTGATTTTAATTAGTCAGCGTCACCTTTAGGATTCGATAGGCTTAACATTCCAGCCCATGGCCCTTGCAACGGATGCGGTTCTGACCCTTTAAGGAAAATATGGTTGCGCCCTTGCTAATAGCTATAGCTTTTAGCATAGTTGATCCTTATTAAATTATGTATAGTACCTTTGCAGGTTAGTTTATGGTTTCCTATTTGTTAAATTATGTTTTCTTTGTTAGCATCTAGAAGGAAGCAAGGACACTATGTTGACAATTAAATATGCCCTTGCGGATAAATAGCTCCAAAAATTAGATCGGAATATGGATTGAACAAGAAAGGGGGTAGTGGAAGCATGACACAAGCATAATAACGCTGTTACACTACTCATTATAGAGACAACTTCTTGATTTGGTAATATTCCTGCACAATGTCCAGAGCTAATTCAAAACAACCGACACTTTTTCTCCAATTAAGTTGCTTTAATTCATTTCTTTTAGTTGTTAAAATGAATTCCGTTCTTTCGGTGTAAGTTTTGTTACGTTGTCGGTGAAGTAAATTTATATTCCAATTTACTTTGAGTATGCCTAGGTTTAACTTGGATGTCTAAGTAAGTAAAACTCTGTTACGTTTATCTTTATTTTAAAGTTATTTACAGTTCCACACATTTTTTCGTTTTTTTTTATTGTAAAAAAGAACGGGAAAGAAGAAAACATGAAAAACATATCTACCTAGGTTTGCTTTCCTCTACTTTTGCGGCTGCATCCACCCAACTAGAATTATACTTTGTATGAATCAGATTATGCTATAATATTCCTTCTTTATTCTTTACATTTAAGCTATTAAGATTTATATGTTTAATATCCGTGATGGTACTAGAGCACTTAAGAAGAAGAGGATGAACACTTCCAAGCCAGTACAACTTATCCTTGTCCTTTGTGGTGTGATGTCATAGGGTGTGTGAATTTGAAATTGTCTTTTTAGCTCCCCGTGATGTCATAGGGTGTGTGAATTTGAAATTGTCTTTTTAGCTCATGTATTTTCCCATGATTTTGCCTTTATTTCAAAAGAATATGAGTTGTCAATTTCCTTCCTTGTACATCATTTCCTTTTTCTTCAATATAGGATATTTTTCCAGAGTACATCGTTTGTTCTCCTTCCAAATACTCTGTTGAAGTCAGCTTATGATTCTTTCTCAAATTGCTCAATGATGATAGCCCCAGAGTCTCCTCTTCATTTAGGAGATATTCTTCTCGTGTGTTGTTCTTATTACATGTTATGTAATATGTAGGCCAAGTCCTCAAACAATAACACGCACATTAAATTGTCCACACATAAATGTTTGTCATCAAATTAGGATACATAAATCAAGAATTTATTAATACGATTTTGTGAAGAAAAATACAACTATAATTTATGAGAGAATACTATAACAAAAAGTAAGAACATGAGCAGAAGGCTGACCAAACTGAGCTAGTACAAATTATTCTTCGTGTTTGGTTTGTGTTACGTAAAAAGCAGCTTAGTTTCAAAGATAAGAAATGCTTAATGGTAGTAATAGCAATGTGATGAATAATACCAATAGTTGATAAAAAGAAATCCTTCTATTTTCTCGAACTCCACATCATTCTTTGTACAACTTTCCTTGTTGCTTTTGACTACCGATTGGCAGTATTCTTCAAGGATTTGAACATTTCTCGTAATGACGTTCATCATTTTGGGTCACGTGAATGATTTGCACTAGCTAGTATTCCTTTCTTCTCGCTTTGCTTCAACACTTTTCTTCTGCATCGACTCTATTCTCACAAGCAAAATTTGAGTTTGATTCGTATCAAGCTGATTGTAATAAAGAAAGCAATATTGCACATTAGACTTCAATGAGGTCAAAAGTATGATAAATTGAACGAAACAAAAATGGACTCCACCCATCACAATTGGAGACGAAATCAAGTTACCGGAAGTCTCATTTCCCTGCTTCCATAAAGCAACAGAAACCATGAATTTGTTGCTTTTACCCTCTATGTTTGGTTAGAGGACAAAAAATGGGAGGTATATTTTACATGATTAAACTTAATATGTAAGATTACACATGAAACTCAATCATGAAAAAATTACTTATATTTTTACCCTCCAATCAAAGATATTCTTAATAGAAAATTTTTCTTCAGTCTTACTTGGAAACATATCTTAAGATTATGCTTTTCTTGCTTTGCTGACTATACACTTCATGATTTTTTATTTAGCAACAAATATATCATCACATGGTTAAGGTACAAAAGGTAATGGTACAAAACAGAAGGTTCATAATAAACCGTGTGACAGAAGGCCATCATGCCAGTAGGTACAAAGAAAATCCATGAAGTTGTTTCTCTTCTTATTTGACTATATTCATACTGGGCTATCATTACGAGAGACCTGAAGTCGCCATGTAACATACTGGATATATAAGTAATTGATGCCCATTGCAATTCCATAACCCAAAACTGATGAAAGTATTATTGCATAGATGGCCTTCAAATGCAACTGCAACAAGGAAACAAAGCTTTGTTTAGCACATCAAACCTGATTACACTTAAAATTAGTCAAGTTATCAGCAAAAGAGCTGGGATGCATGGTTTTTAGTTACCTAAGACATAACATTGTAACTTGTTACATATGCAAGACAAAAGAAGAAGAATACGGGAAATAAACAGAAAAACGATAGATGCTAACAATTTGCTATATCTTCTGCTATCCTCTTCATGTATACTCCTTCAACAAATTCTTTTCTTTTTCTTTTTTTTTTTTGTCCTTTTCCATTTTGGCAGCAATGTAAAGGTTTTCTTCCCCAATTTGTTTTTACCCTTTTTGTGAAGCAGAATTGTATCTGCTACCAATTGCATGTATTAATCTAATTCTGTCAGAATTATCAGGGGAAAAAAAGTAACTCTAATTCTGTCGGAACCCAACTAACTGCATTGGTTCAAAAGACTAGTATACATCTATACCTGCTTTCAGACATTTACGTATCACAAGTAAAGATAAGATATTCACTAATAAATGCATTTTTTCTTCAAAATCTAGTACTTCTATTATCGCAAGGCAAAAAACACCAAGAAATTAAAGCATGTGATATTTAGTCACAGGCTTTCAGAGATATATGTCGATTCCTGGACTCAGTTCCGAAAGGATAATGATATTTATGGAGGCTATCATACACTGAATCAGTCATAAAGGCCAAAAAAATTGTATAGAGGAGGGCCAAATCACCTAATGAGTGAATTAAACAAAACTAGAAATGTGAGTTATACAAGTATACGACCCGTTGGCATCCCCATTGTCGAGCCATAAACATTTCCCCTTCTAACTATCATGCATCTTTTCAGGGGGAAAAATGCCTGTGAGGTTTGAAAAATTCAAGGGAAACACACAGGAAAGTACATGGCAACTAAGGAAGTAGGAAGTAACACAGACTAATATGGCAAATAGCAGTTACTAATATGAGAAGCTTGAAGCAAACTACAACTCAGTTCAGGAAACAAAGGGAGGCAAGAGAAATAGCCATTAGTAGGCATTTGATTCTTCTGGCATCGATGCTGGAAATGATTATAAGAAATCTCAATATTCTTACTCACCATAGTATAAAACAGATGCACAATTATAGCCACAAGAGCAAACTCAAGAGCAGCATATGTCCATATATACTCTCTGATTGCTGCAAGCAACACACGTAAACATTAAAGTAACACTCAAAAGTAAACCAATTTTAGCGCAGTTACAGAAGTTATACCAAGGATGACTGCAAAAATAGATGCCAGGAGGCCCAAGGTAAAGGCAAAAGGTGCTGCTATAATGATAGCTTGAGCCTTCAAATCAGGAAGCTACAACAAGGAAGATAGAAATGTGTGAAAAAGAAAGCAAATCTAATAACACCACAAAACACTGAGAATTCTAATACTGCTTCATTGTTAGCCTACACTTATTTTTCAATTCTAATACTGCTTCATTGTTAGCCTACACTTATTTTTCTCTTGGATAACAGGAGTAAGTAATTGCAGTCATGCATGAGTGGTTACTGCTTCTTTTTCTTTTCCACCTGCTCTCTATAGCAAGATAGTTCTTTGAAAGATATAAGGCATTGTCTTCTTAAAAGGAAGTAGGCATACCAGTAGCTGTTCAAGGAAGAAAAAATAGCATATTGTGCTTATCAGGACAAGCACCACAAAGTCTTGCCAGGCACTGTAAAAAGAATATCAAACACACAAGTAATTAAAAATAAGTTGAAGTAATTTAGTTGACAAAGACTAAAACAGGAATACTTGAGTGATTAAATGTTTGAGAATGCAATACCTCATAGTTATTCTAAATGATTTTCTCAGCTAAACTTTCTCAGCAGCAATATTAATAATGAATTGAGAATATGGTTTAAGACTAATAAAAGATGAACTGAGAGAGAGAGAGAGAGAGAGAGAGAGAAAGACTGGGTGAGAATGAGTGACTGTCGAGGACCAACTCATCTAAAAGCTTAAACTACTAGATGAAGATTTAAGATTGGTTTTATATCTAATCCACTCCCTCATGCAACAGCCCTTTGAGCTTTGTAGTATGGACTATGCAGAAGTCTATTATTTTACATTGGGTGGAAATTCAACTTCTATATTGGAGAATGGAGATAACAAGAATTGAACTCTCAACTCATAGAGACTTTGGTATCATGCCAAACACCAATTCTCCTATAAGCTTAAACTGTAAGGAGAAAGTTTAAGATTGGTTTTATATCTAACTGTGATCCCTTGTTATGGATTGTGAAAAACTTGAATACATAATATAATGCTAAAAAGGAAACCTATAACAACCAGTAATGCCTAAGGTGACCATGTTAAAGAACAGATAGTAACATGGATAACTTAATTTGAGTCATATTACCTTATTGACTCCGAATGTAGGTTCTGTTGACCCTGCGACTGTCTGCTTTGCTGTTGAACAGAACTGGACACACGGAGCAAAGTTACAGGTAAATTCTGAACATCTTGCCCACATACCTCACATTTCTTATTTCCTTTTGTGCTAAACCATTTAATTGCACATTCTTCATGCACCAATCTCAGGTCACCTTTGCAACTGCATTCCATTTTAAAGGTATTTCTTTCATCACACACATCAAGACATATCCTGCAAACCGCTTCCTCTTCAGGAATTTCTTCATCATCAGCACCGTCTGCTGGCACAGGAGTTATCTGATCTGATTGGCCAATAAAATTTGTTTTAGTATGCAAAAGTATTAGATTCCCCATAAGATTAAAATAAGAATATGCTACAGAGATGGAAAGTAACTGAAATGTTACTAACAAATCAACAGCTCAAAAACTACGAAAAATATTCCAGCAGTTTGATAGACTGATACTCATAAAACTTGCTATTGTCAACATGGAACATTTTGAAACCTTGCCCACTGATCGATATAGCTTCTAACCCATTTAAGGATTATCACAAGGCCAAAAAAAAAAAATTCGGATCATTCCTTTGTGATAAAATTCATTTAACAAAAATCATTTACATCAAAGAATCCACTTAAGAGACTCTTTTAAGCCAAGTCCATGAAACAAATGAATATGGTGACTCAGGGAAACACCACATTAGGAGGAATAGTAGACTCTAATTAACCTTTTTTGTTGCTCGCAAATTTCAATCTTGGAAAATGGATTAGATTTCTTCTGTAAGAATTGAAAAATAGAAAGAAAAAAAAAATAGGGCTATGAAACTAGAAGAACATAGAGCATATGACATAAGTGGAAACATACCATCATTTGGATCTTGTTGATCCTGTTCACTACGGGTAGAAAAAGAGATAGATCTTACAATAACAACATTTCGTACAGGTACAGAGAGGGACCTTGAAACCTTAGATCGAACACCTTTCTGCACAAAAGTTAACAACAACCATTCAATAATATATATGTCCTAAAGCTAAGGTAAACCTTAATTTCCAGCAACTGTTCTTGTATCATATGCTTAGACAGTTCTAAACATGAGTTTGAGTCAACAAGTGTCCATGCATTCTATTAAATATTTTGTTGAAAATCTCATATCTGAATAGTTTAATATTTTCCTTTCCAGTAGAGGCATATATTTAGCTTCTCCGATAACAGGTTTCGTACCATACTGATTCCAGAGAGTGATATAATTTTTAACCGTGAATTCAACTTTTTCCATTGCCCAAGGTACACCTAGCATAAAATTTTATTTTAGAAAATCCATAAAACAAAGCAGCTAAATGAAATAGAAGGGAACTTACATGTGGCTTAGTCTGTTCATTATATGTCCTTGCAGAAACAGGCATAGAAACTGAAGGGGACAGATTTGATGCAGGAGTAACAGGAAGAGAAGTACACCTATTCCATGCAGCTTCAGATATGGAGGCCATATTAGAACTGTCTGCGGATGTCTTGGGGTCTGAATTAAGGAGGCAGCTTCTTTCACCATCTGCTACATTCACTTTTCTTTTGAAGCTCAAGGCCCGAAAGAAGCCTCTTGATGATGAGATCCCCTTCGAGAAACTTTGAGAATGGTCCAGTACCCTTCCACCACAGGTGCTGCCAAACCCTAATGGTCTAGGTGGAACTTGAAGGGAAATATCTGGACGCTTCCCACTAGGCCTGTTATCTGAAACTTCTTTGTTTGGCTGGGGTTCAACCTGCAACAATACAAGTAATTTCGTCCCAGCAATTTGGCATATCATGTCAAAATACCACCGATAATCACATAATAAATACTTAAAAAGGGCATGCTGAATTGCAATAAAGAAAATGCAAGCAGTTCAAAAGATTGCATGCTAACAAAATTCCATGATGAACAACTATTTATCCTCAACAAACTAATCATTTTCAGATGCTCACTTGCTTCACAGAGAGGATCAAGGTTCAGGAGTTGAGTCAACCTTCTATATCAAACGACACTAGCAAAATCAACAAACTTCCTCGTGGTAGCTTCTAAAACAACCTACAGAAGGATGCCAAAGAACCTAGGAAGAAAATTGGCATATCCAAAACTTTTCACAAACTACATTATCAGTTAGAGAATTAGAGCACAGAGCTAAAACCAAAGTCTTTCCATTACAGTTCTCAGGTAAATTTTTCCTGCATTTTAAAACAATGGCATGCATGGCCTTGTGCCCCATTCTCTCTTTTACCCTCTTCTAAGTGAAATATATACTGAAAATTGATGACAAAACCAACTAGTAGTTTGCAGGATATGCATGATATGCTGCTGTGAAGAAAGCTACCCACTTCAGCAAGGAAAGAAAATACGCATAGCCAGACCCAACGTGTTAAATATTGAAAACCCATGCACAGTTCGGGAAAGCAATTAAAAGCCCAATCTTAAGCAGGCACAGAATAAGCTAAAATTGGAAACCCCTTAACTTCAATTGGATCAAGCACAGACACACACACATCTGTGCTCAAAAAATCAGTTGCCAATCACTGCAAGTCCACCAAAAGACATAACTGAAAAACTAAATAACCCTCTTTGAAGCTCATATGATGAATAACAATAAAGGGATTGTTTGGGAATAAATGAGCCAAAAGTGAAAGAAAAACAAAGAAACGAGTGGAAAAAGCAAAGAACTTGTACAAAATATAGAGATGAATCATGGGAATGGAACCTGTTGGGAAATCTCAGAAACTTCATCGGTGGCTGATGCTTGAGCTGCTTGCATTATAGGTAGCTCAAATATCCCACGCAATAACAAGTGCGAAGTGGAAAAAGAACCCAGAAAAAATATATATATTAAAAGGAAAAAAAAAAAAAAGGGAATAGAACACGAGAAAGATGTTATAATTGTAGTGAGCAAAAAGGAATCAGGAGACCGAGGAAGACCGTGGTCGCTTGTGTAAGGAACGGTGTTTGATGATTTATTTTACCCGAGGAATATTAATAATAATAGTTTTTTTCATAAAATAATGATAATAAAATGCAGAATATGAACAGTGAATACTAAGGTACCCTGAAGCTTCAGACTTCAGAGAGAGAAAGTAGAGTACTTGCGTCGTGTTACCGTGTACTCATCTAATGTTTTGAGTGTTGTGCGTGTCAGTCTAGTCTACTACGGTCCCTTTCACCGGGGCTGGAAGTGAGGGGCACGCGCTCCCCAGATTGAAAAATTTTGCACTTAATAGTTAAAAATTTGTGAAATTTTGGTTGTTAATGTAACCTTACTAAGCTCATGGTTATAAGAATTTTCAAAATAGAAATCTGTTCATTAATATATATATATATATATATATATGTATAAGATATAATATAAATGGATGATTTTTTTTAAAAAAATTAATATTTTTATGTGTATAACTCTTGAATGAGGAAGATAAAAACTAGCATGTTTTTCTAGTATGATAATATATGATTAAATAATTATATAATATAATTTTATATTATTATTATATTAAAATAAAAGTATTTTTTAATTTGAATAAATATAAATATATGATTAGACATTATTTGCAGCACTAAAAAAAGTAGGCATTAAAAAAATCTTCCACCTATAATAAATCAGAAATAAGTTAGCTAACATCGTGATATTGAATGATGTTTGTCGTTGATGAATGTACTGAAGAAATGTTTTTATACTTTTAAAGTATGAGATTTTTCGTATAAAAAAATAATATTTTTAATTTTTAGTGTCATTATAGTATAATTAATTTTATATTATCTTTCATAAAATTTTATTAAAGTAATAAATCATAAATAGTGCTTATGATAATGTGTATTTTTTAATGATTTATCATTTTAACGAAATTATATTAATTAATAGTGTAACATTGAAATTTACAATTAAAAAAAATTGTTAGAATTGTAATTTTAAAATAATATAGTATATTATTGATTCTTAAATAATCGATGTTTTTCTTGGAAACTATAATGTTGAGAATCTTGAAAGAAATTTTCCAACAGTATAGCATCCTCCTTTCTTTCTTATTACACGTAGTATTCACTTTTTGGGCCACCGTCATCAGAATTTCTCCTTTCTGCTGCTTCCTAGTTGCTTGGGTTCCAAATCAAAAGTTTAGCTTCAGAGAAAGGTTAAATATTGATGATGACCGAGAAGACCATATCCCAATCTTTTCTGACATCGGTCAATCGGTTGGTCTAATATTAAATATAAATAAAAAAAACATTAAATGCTCTTAAAGTCTGAATTTAATAACAATAAGATATCTACCCATGTCCAAAAAGGAAGAAAGGGTAAAAACGTTATAAACCCTGATCAATCTAATGATGGGCCATGGCCCATTTATGTCTTTCCCTAGTTGGACATGGACCGGCCACCTATCTTTTCGCAGGAACTCGTTAATTTATGTAAATCAATTTTGCCAGAAACTCTATTTTGTTTCGATTTTGAAAAAAAAATCATTCATGAATTAAAATTAAGGAGAAATTGATTCTTAAGATTCAGAAATTAAGTAGTAATATTTTAACACTTAAAAATTAGATATTTTTATAATGTGATAATAATCATATAAAGTAGGTGTCTATTCAGACACTCACATTTTAAATGTCAATATATCATTATTTTTAAAAATTTTCATCTTTTCTCAACTTTTAAAAAAGAAGATACGTTAGTCTCTTTATTAATTCATTAAATATACATTGGCTGTTAAATTGTAGATTTAGCTTTATTAAATTCTATAGTGATATATATCATTGATATCTCTTAAAAGTTGTAGGTATCCTTCATCAGTCATGCTTATACATCCCGAAACTCTGACCAACTCTTTCACTCCCTAACTATCCGCACATGCTTCTTTGATAACTGTTGGAACGACTTGTCAATAATGTCCTCCTTTTTTCCAATTGAGTGAGAGATTACGTGGGATTTTTTTCGAAGCTTGGAGACGATTAATCCTCGTAACTTTAAACTAAAAATAGATCAATTCTTGCCATCAATTTCAACACAATTGTGTTGACCAAACAAAGCATAAATAATAATATGTTGATGACTTTTAAAGCTGACAGTTTATAAAGTTTATTTAAAATTTGGTTACCTTCTTCTCTACATATTTTAGTGAAATTATAACCATCCAGTTTTCATCCTGACATATATTACATGTTTTAAGTAAAAAAGTTTCGTCAATAATACAAAAAAAAATTGTAGAATTTAAATTAGCAAACAGGTCGTTACCTTTTTCTGTTTTCCACTTTCTTTCTTTTTTTTTTGTCCTTGAAGAGAAGACAGGTTGATATCTTTTACGAAGACAATAATTTTCAAAATGAAGTTTCTGGAGTGTCACTTGAAGGATTGCAGTCGTGTTAGATTTCGAACTCTAATTATCTAAACCTTGTAATTTTTTTGATCAATAATTTACAAAATCTCATGTGAGAAAGAAAAATGGGAAGCGTGTATGCAATAAAATGCCAAAAAGATTTTGTCAAACCTACTATCGTTGGATTTGGAGTGAGTTGCCCATATATCGTTGTCATAAGCTACTATATAGCCACCTATATATATCCTAAGTATTTTGTTGAAAATGGAAAACTGACTTGAGTAATAAGGCACCCCGAATACGACAGCTCCCTCTCCTAATTGTGTCATGTATAATCTACTTGTGCAAGTGCTCATTCTATTTTCTACAAGACTTGCCACCATACATCAGTATATATAAGGTAGTATTTTTTATTTTGTGTGTGTGTATATATATATATATATATAGTGGAACAAATACTCAACAAATTAACCATTATCCCCGGAATATATAATTAACAAAAGACGGGAGAGGGAGTGCGGATATATATATTTTTGGCTTTTGGAGAATTACCAAATGCAATTCTTAAACACAAGCATGGCAAATTTGTTCAGAATTATCGATTTAATATTTCACACTTACCACTAGGAATAGTCGTACATATACCTCTTAACTGAAAGGCTGCAAGCAAATGATTCTGGAAAGTAATTCAGTACCTGAAAATGAGACTATATATCCCCTTTGGCTATATATATGCAACATTATAACTTATTTACATCCCAAAACCCGGGATTCATTCATGGGTACCCACCTGCCATGCATATCTCCCAAAACATTTTGTCTTCAACTTCATTCACATTAACTTTACCACCTATCCTTGTTCCCACTTCATCTTCAACAAGGAAATTATTAGGAGAAGAAGAGCACTCTATTTCTAAGGCCTCTTCTGACATCCACACAGCAGAGCTGCCAAAATCTGAATCACAGTTTTCTTCTTCATCATCACAACAAAACTCACCAGAGCCTTCACCACCCTTAATTAGGCTACGTATGCCAGCTGTGTCATCACAGGTGCAAGACTCAGCATCATCATCATCATCCTTAGCATTGAGGCCAATGTTAGCAGAAGTTATGGCGCTGGGACATAGGCTAAAGAGCCCGGTGTCTCCTTCAGAATCTGCACTGTCCTCAATCAGCAACAAAGATGAGATATCCATGGCATTATTCATTTCTTCACCAGTAGAGAAAAATGAGACCAAAGGTGAAGAGTGAAGAATGCTATTTATTTACGATTTATGATAACAATTAAAAATAGTAGTCAAGTGTGAACCGGTTCCTGTTTTGTTCAAAACATGTTGTTGGTAAGATTTGTAGAAGTCACATCTGTCATCTCAAGACTGTAGTTAAAAGGGGGAGGTAGTTGGTTTCGATTGGCATTCAACAATCCATATTGATTATGGGTTTCAGTGCATGTATGCACTCCATTTCTAGTCTTCTAAACATTCAGCTTCGATCTCAAGTGCCATTACTGTTTGTTGCTGGTTGGCCAAAACAAACCAAAAAAAAAATTAATAATAATAATAATAATAATTCTTGTGTGAGTAAAAATTTCCCGACCCATTCTTATACACACTCATTAAAATAGATAAGATCCATGAATAAATAAATATATGTTAAATAAAGATTCATATTTAACATTTAATGTGAGTGTGTGCAAGAATGAGTTTGTAGACGTGAATATCCCAAAATAATTGAGATGGCAAGCCTACAAGGTATTTTGATTTTCAGTTTTATTATTTGAACATGTTTATTTAAAAATTAAATTCACACATGGTAAACTGTCTCTAAATAAGTAAATTTTAATTGTAAAAGTGTCAAATTGATACTTTAGTAATCGTGTACATTCACCGTTTAACTAACAAAACATTCAACACTTATTTGTTTGGTTTAATTAAGGCACAAAAAGAAAAACAGGATTCCATATGCACTTGTATCTCGAGTTCTCTCTCTTACTAACTCTTCATTTTTTACCTGGTTCCCTTAGGCTCTCTGGTTGGCAAGGAAAGAAATAGAGTGGGATAACGTGACTTTTATTTTTCATAGATATATTTGGATAAAAAAAAAGGGAAGGAAGAAAATAGAAAAAATTAATTTGCTTTATTTGTTTCAATGGAAAATAAAAAGAAATAAAGAACAATAATATCAAATGATTTTTTTTATCCTTATATTATGAAAAAATTAAAAAATTATTTTTTATAGAACTATAAAATAAATTATTAAAAAATTAAAATTAGATATAATTTTATCATAAATTTATCTATCAAAATAATATAAATAAATATAATAAAAATTGACTCATACATATTTATATAAAAACATTCAAGTTAACATCTTTATTTTATATTTAATAATTTTATTAATTAATTTCAAATAGAAAATATAATTATTTTTTACTATAATAAGTTTAGAATAATATTAAGCTAACAAATAAGAAAATATTAATAAAAATAAATTATTTATATTTATTTAAAATAAAAATATTTAAGACATAAATATTGGGATAGGGATTTAAATTATAAGCATGAATATTTTTTAAATATATAAATATCATCCCTTTCTTTCATACTTTTCTGTCCATGTGGGAAAGGAAAAAATTTGAATAGATCTCACATACCTTTTAGCACTATTCAATCTTTTTTCTCTCAATTTTTTTTTGCACCAAATGAATGAGGATCACTTCCTTCCCTCCACTTTCCTTCCTTTTCCAATCTTTCCTCTCTATTTCCTTTCAAACAAATATCGTGTTAGTAAGTTCAACTCGGCCTACATAATAATTTAATTTAACGTGTTTAATAACATTTAAGAGAAACATGCCATATATAACTAATCAAAATCTACGCTTTGGTTAATTTTATATTAACTTGGATGTCTAAAAACTGTATTGAAAAATATTTCCCTTGATTTTGGATTGAAATATGCTCATCATTATGGAACTAGCAAAAGTCTGATTGATGAGTATATATCCCAATCTTAGTGGATTTTAATGCACAATGCACCCTAGGATCTGCCGACGCTTGGCATCACATCAGAAGCTGATTGCAAAGTAATGGCAGTAGTGGTCATGTAGTGTCATTAGCACATTTGCTTAGGCTTCTTTCTCTTCAAGTTCATGTTTAACGTGGCCTTGGTCACCATAATACACTAAAATCTTAGTGTGCCTGATTGAGATTACCATTATGAAAACTTTGAAGATCATGGGAAGATTCATAATTACCGGTATTTAGCATAATCATTGGTCAAATCACATGTTTGTATGACATGCATATGTATTAGGGGCAATACTGTAGAGAAATTCTAGAGTAGTGATTTTGTCACCTGACACCCTCAATACGTCACTCCTTAATTTAGCCTAATACCAATACTATATTTATATATATAAAAGCCCTGAGTGAGGTGGTGAAACCATTAATTAGCTAGAGTGATCATGGAGCATAAAAAATCTAATAAGATTCATGGCAGCGTTTCTTAAAACTTTAAGTAATCTGAATTTAGAAGGAGATAATAAAATAGTAGTAAGAACAAATAATGAAGAAGCTTTCAACATCCAATAATAATAATAATAGCTCCTTATCAAAGTTACAAATTGCAAAAATAGAAAAAAGATTGTATAATTAGTCTATACTAATAATTAGAAGAAAAAAAAGTCTATAAAAGTTAATATTTTTTTCAACAAAAAGATGAAGAAGTTCATATGTTAGAATATAGTTATCCGAAAACAAGTAATAATAATGTTATAAATATATTAGAAATTGAAAAGATAAGAGAGCATAAACAGCAAGGATTTAATTTCATACCTTTAGGACTAATATAAGTTGCAGCAAAACCAAACTTTAAGATAGGAGTAAATATTCTCATATTAATAATACTAAGAGACATAAAGTTTAAAAAAATTGAAGACTCATTAATAGCCACCTTAAAAAGTAACCTATGAAAATATAAAGTAATTATGCATCTAACACTTGTAAAAACCATTGTTAAACAGAATATCGAAAAATTTAAACGCGACTTAAATAGTTCATTTTTTTTCTGTGTGTTTTAAATTATAACCTAGAGACAGAAATATATCATATAATTGATCTAATAAAACTTGATCTCCTCAAAAAAGACGAGATTCAAATTCTTTAATAGTTTCGAGTACTCTGCTTTGATCTTTTTTCAATCTTCTTTTTACAATTCTAAGTATATAAAAAGAAATCACAAGGCTAAGAAGCACTTACAAATATTAGAAAAATTCTCCAATATATAGTGAAACGAGGCAGATGATACAAAAATACAAAATATTTTACCTGAAAGCTTGGAAATTTCAGAAATTTTATTGAGTGTTGAGAATTATATAAGTAGAGGAAAAGATATAAGGTTTTCTGATATTGAGTTGAGGCCAGTGTTTTCTCGCTTGTCTCTCTTCTGTTTACAACATTATATTTGTAGAGGATAGCTCGTGATTCAACAATTACAATGATGGTTAGAAGATAATTTACTTTATCACTTTTTACTTTTCAATGACTTCAATAATTTTACCATGTAGATCTTTAACTTTTGTAGAATTTGCTTTTAGGATTCTCTATCATCTTCTTTTATTATTGTGGGATGCTAGTAATTTTTGTCTTGGCTTTCTTTTAGTGTGGGAAGATGCAAGCTCTAGATAACAATTATATATATACACATGCATGCATGTGTATTATTCATCAGTTTGGCAGAAACTATGGATCAGGGGATGTTTTGTGACTCATGATCCTTTTCATTTTGATTGGAGTATCAAACCCTGATCCGACTTCCTCTTTGATTGCTAATTACATTATAATTTGAAGGCTCAAACTTTTATAATAAACTGAATTAGGGACGACTAAAATTCTACTGCTATCTATGAAGGACATCAATTTTATCAAAATATACTTTAATTTGTAGTAAAAAGTATTTAAATACCTAAAATGTCAAAATTGACAAATATATACAATTTAGAAGATAAACAAAACACATGATCATTTGATAAATATTGTGAAAATATTTTTTTATTACAAATTGACGTCCTATTATTTTATCAAAACAAAGCATAGTAAGTCCTTAATTAGTAATTTTTATAGCTAAAATCTTCTATTTTATTTTTTATAGTAAAAATTTTAGTTAGTCGTCACAGTAAAAAGTAGGGTCTTTTCTTCTTTATATTTTTATAACTAAAAAAATAGATATCATACTTAATTAAAATAAATTAAATGGTATATCAAAGTTAAATTTTTTAAAAAATTAAACGAAACAGTATAAAATTCGTTTATCAGTATGTATATACTAAATTAAGGTTTTTATTTTTGTTATGGTATATGAATGAAAGAAATCTTGATATATTAGATTATGGGAAAAATTATCCTTCCATGATATTTTACAAATCCTATAATGGCAAGATTTACATTGTAGTTGATGATTTGACAAACCCTGCCATTGGCCTGGTTGGCATGTCTAGGGAACATACGAGTTGAATGCTTGGTCTGGGGCTGGATGGGACATTACCAAAACCCTGCTATTGTCAAGGTTTCAGCTTTATATTAAATAATTATTTTTTCAAAAATTCTACACACTTTATTTCAAAAAAATAATATTTTATTAATGAATTCTTGTCATCAATAATATTTTGCTTGAAAAATTAATATTTTATTAATATAATGTAGTCATTGGGGATATTTACATTAAAAAATTATATTTTATTAAAGTTGTATTGCAATTATTGAGATTGAGTATAGAAATAAAAATTATAATTTTTTATTAAAAAATTCTGTTATTAATGAGATTTCACAATTTATATTTTCCTAAATAATTAAACAAACTTATTTTATAGTAAATTTTGGATATGGGGCCCATATTGCAAAAAAATGACCTCTAAATTAATGGTAGATCTTTGTGGTGGACTGGTGGCGCGTCAGTGTTGAGAAAGTGATTCACCGTTTTATTTTTATTTCATTTTTTTGTCTGAAAAGTGTAAGCTACCTTCTTCATTTCGGTAACATAAAAAGCGTGAGTTACCTTAAGCTTCTCTTGCGATAACAAAAACTGTTTTTTTTCTGGTCAACTGTATGTTGGGCTCGATGATCGTTTTTGGGCTGGATCAGGCTCGATGCTTAAACATGAGTTATCCAAGCTAGAAGATTAACTGTGTTCTGAATTGAGCCCATTACCGGCAAAGGGTATCTCTGTGGGCCCGTGAGGCTCGGAGAGTTCCCCATCAGTTTGACAAAGTGAAAAATGGATCGACATTAGTCTCAGTTAAGATACATAGATACTTTAAAATAGCTCACATATCTATATGGAATGTCCAATACTAATATGACACTTTTAGATAAGTTTAGTTGTATTTTACATATTTTTTATTCAGTTTACAATGCATCTCTACGTTGCACTCATATCGTACTAGACACTCTTATCAATATCCGTGTAATATGGGTCTCAAGATACTTTCACAAAATATACAAAGAAGTCATATCCTGAACTATAAGATCTTCCATTTTATATTGTTAGTTAGTTTTTTTTTTTTTTTTGAGAAAAAAGGATGTGAATTTATTAAGAAGTCATATCCTGAATTACAAGATCCCGAATACTATTTGGTGCCTCTCCAAACCACAGCCTAGACCTTTCATATTTGGCTAGGTATGCCAATGCGTCAAACATTTTGTTACAGAATCTACGAACACATGGAGCCTTAAAATGCTCTTAAGAGCAATACCACAAATCTCACGAATAATAGTCCCATTACATAATAGATTCATCAAGCTAGAATTAAATTCGTCAAAAGCCAAGTATCATCCTCTAAAATTATGGATTTAGCCCCAAGTTGAGAATTCCACTTTACACAGTGCTGCCCTAAGTTTCGCCCTCTAAGAGTCTCTAGAACCTTCCTCCCTGATGCACATAGCTGCAATCACATCTCCTCTTCTGTCACACATCACCACACTGAGGCCAATTGTGTCTTCACCCACAAACGCTACTCCATCGGCATTGACCTAGAGCATCAATGGAAGGTAAGCGGATCGCGTCTTTATATATGTGGAAATAGCTTGGTAAGCTGCTTGATTTGGTTCAATTTATTGTTTTTTCTTGTCAATTGTGAGTCATCCCAAAGCATAGCAGTCACGTTGAAAAATGAGTAATTTATATAATATTAACTTTTAGATAACATTAAAATACTCACAGGACTTGCTACCCAAAGTGCATGATAATCCCAAAAGGTTATTGGTTTTTTTCAACCAATTGGGACCTCCCTTCCCCACCCCATGGGGCAAAAAAAAAAAAAAGAAAGAAAGAAAAACGCGTACAAGACTAACAAAGGGATAATATTAATCAATCGGAAAGACAATAATCTTGTTCTTGATTGATTAAATTTCTTTGTAAGAAAAACATCTCTAGATGCCAATGGCAAGACACCAGCTGCCCACCGCAACCGTGATGGATTGTGACGGTGCATTGTTGTATGTCAAGTGAATGAATTTTTAAGCAAAATCAAGAGATTGACTTGAAGTAAGTCTTTAACTACTTCATATTTGGATGGGACTCTATTTTGGGTAGCTTAATAGTATAGTGAATTGAATTTGCTTCATTCTTCGTATTTGATGTGTCACTTTCTCGGTTGTAATTGGAAGAAATCCTAAACGAGACAATCGCAGCATTTCCCACAGCAATTTCAAGTTCAACTACTCCGGTTTCGGAGTATTCGCCTACTATTTTAATAATCAATTGCTTTCTGTTCCTATTGGAAAATCAATTATCCTAAAACTTAACTTTCTTTGTGTTGACAAGAGTTTTGACCTAGGTCACTATCATTTGAACATTACGATCAAACCCCACATATAATAGCATTTAACTTAAACATATAATAGATGTATATGTATTTTAATATCCATATACTCGCATATTACTATCCAATATTTATACTTCAGATTTTTCTTTTTTTTTTTCAAAAAAAAAGATCCCTTTGATTTATTTGGAGTGCTGCATTTTATGTGCTTTGTTCCGACGAATTTTATACATCTTATGGGTGGATTGTTCCCATATAAAGCCTTTTAGCCGTGTGACTCCTACTAACTTGAAAAATTGAAATGCCACAATAGATTAGATTTGCACCAAACTGAAAAGCCAAAAGAAAAAAGAGATGAATGCTTCCATGCGTTTATAGTGCGCCTAGGAAACATCAGTGCTAATTCTTTTATGACATGATATACGTGGTGCGTGAGCCTCTAACTCATCGTTCGACACATGTAGCTTTAGTTGTCAACTACAACGGAAGAAGTGATAGGTACGAAATTGAGAAACGAAGAGAAAGTTTAGCTATTACTGATATTGAGTGATTATACTACTAGTATGTTTGAATTAGTAGTATTAAAAAAAACTGTTATTAAACTTGGTTTAAAAAACTGTTAATGTAATTTTACGCATAACATAAACAAACGGTAATGAAGAATGATTTGCAGGAAAAGAAAAAACAAAAAAGAAAAAAACATTGGACAAAGGTAAAGCAGTTTTAATGAAACCATTAGTATCCGGACCGGACCATATTATTATAAATCTGACTAATTCGATCCGACCTAAAGAAGGTCTCTTACGGAGTAGAGATCTCTCAACTATGACTTTTTCTATTTTAAGCTTTAACATGAAACCTTTAGTTAAGAGACTAAGGTACTAAACACTGTCATCAATTTCACGTTGATCAATGTAAATAGTCACTAGTTAAATGATTTTTAATGTTATTTGCAACTTGTGAGTGTATTGAAAATTGAAAACTTATCCTTTACCTTGAAAAGAAGGGATCGATCTTGACAAATATGATGCCGCTTATGATGAACTAGTTAGATGGCTTCTCCCTAGTTTGATGAGCAACAGGAAAAATCAATGAAAAAGAAATAAGGATGATGAAGGGGCCAAGGAACGTAACATGCTTCTTAAAGTGACAGGTTCTTGAACTATATTACACCAGGCATGCATTTTCTTGGAAGGACGGGTAGTTCCATTCAATTGAAAGATGGTCATAGGTGAGAAATGAGAAACTCCTACAATTTCAATAATTTAGGAGTTTGTACCATTTTTCCTGTATGATTTTATTGGGCACATGTTCGTGTCTAGCACTACTGATAGGGACACATCCACCTACTAAGGTGGAATAATGGGTGTTATTCATGCATTGGCTCTTTTTCCTAACTTTACACACAAAAAAGAATGAAAACAGACTATACCAGTTAGGCTCACAGCAATGCAGATTTCCTTACTGTTGGCCCTTGCCCAACCCCAATTTGCCCCAGCGGCGTTTGCTTTCTTCCTATTCTAGACAATCATTAAGTGCCATAATTTTATTTACTTCAAAAATTTCATGTTTATTGCTCTGTTTGTCATTGAACCATTGTCTATTTTAAAAATTTACTTTGTCTAAAAATAATTATCCATTTTAAAAGTTCAGGTAGTATTAATTATTTTTTACTAATAATATTCCTATTAAATATTATTGACTCAGTAGTAAAGAAGGAAAGAGGAAGTTAGAGTATTGACACCGAACATGAGCAATTTAGTAAATCATTCCTGATTTTTTTAACATTGATGTTTTACCGATCATTTTCTTAATTTCAATAAGCATTTATCACTGGACGAGTATTCAAGGACGGACGGAGTATTGATGATCCTTTGTTACTCATCAGTACATGTATATGTGTGTAACATTTAAATTGTGACTTAACGCCTGATCTTCCCCTAATTTATTCTTATCCCAAAAGAAAATCTGGTGTACATAATCGAACACAAATTGGGAAAATGGCACCTTCACAAGGTACTTTATTTTACAACCTGTATTGTCCACTCCTATAATTCATATGCTAACATTAATTTTTTGTTCTACAAAGATCACGTTAATTTTTACATGGTAGGGGTTGAAAAAATTGAACCCTCTTGTATTTTTTTCATGTCATGACCTCCAGTGCCACTCTTGTTTGTCCAATTAAATTAAATACTGTCCCTGCTATGTGAGATGGTGTAAGACCAGCCAGAGATAATTGGTCAGCAGGTGATCCATGGTCAATGTAACAATCAGGAAGAACCATTGGCCTCCACTGCAGTTGTCATATGAAAGTTTACTTGTTAGGAACTAGTAATTCAAAGATCTATATAGTTCAGGGAAAAAAATAATACGCAAATGACATTGTACATGTATTATATATATAGTTTGGATTCATACCTTCAATTTTCCATCAAGAAGGCCATCAAGGGCCATGAACTGAGCAACATGAGACCCAAATCCTCCTATTGATCCTTCTTCCACAGTGATCAAAACCTCATGTGATTTTGCTAGGCTGCGAATTAGGGAACAATCCAATGGCTTGCAAAAACGCGCATCTGCCACCGTTACATGCAAACCACGAGTTTGCAATAAGGATGCAGCAGCCAAGCAGTTCTGAACAGCTGTTCCATAGCCCAAGAGGGCCACTCTTTCCCCTTCAATCAATATCCTACCTTTTCCAATCTGTTAAAAGTCATAACACAGACATTTAAGTTTGATTTGGAAAATTTTCCTTGCTAGTCTCCATGAGGTTATGAATGTAGCATAGTCCTAACTTACCTCAAGAGGAGTGCCTTTATTCCCTGGTGGTAAATCAACACCAACACCATTTCCCCTTGGATAGCGGAAACAACTAGGTCTATCATTAATGGCAGCTGCAGTAGCAACCATGTGGAAGAGCTCAGCTTCATCAGAAGGAGCCATCACCACCATGTTAGGGAGGCATGCCATGAAAGTGACATCAAAAGAACCAGAGTGTGTAGGACCATCAGCTCCAACTAGTCCAGCTCTATCCATTGCAAATCTCACTGGCAGCTTCTGCAAGTCCACATCATGCACAACCTGTGGAATTGGAATGGAACGCATACTTTGAGCATTGATATCAAAGTTATGTAATAATCATGTCATGACCATCACAAACACTCATCATGTTATCACTAACAGCTACAGCACCAAAAAAGAAATTGTACAACGATGAAACTTGATAGTGCAAAGAAAATTGTTATCTTACCTGGTCATAAGCTCTCTGCATGAATGATGAGTAAATTGCACAGAAAGGCTTAATGCCTTCACAAGCCAGACCAGCAGCAAATGTAACAGCATGCTGTTCTGCTATCCCTACATCAAAGCATCTAGTTGGGAAATGGCGATGGAAGAGATTCAAGCCAGTTCCACCTCCCATTGCAGCATGGATTGCGACGATGTCTTTGTCGGCTTCTGCTTCTGCAATCAAAGCCTCCGCAAAGTATGTTGTGAATGACTGAGTGGTAGCCTTGGGTTTGAATTGTTTTCCAGTTGCTGGGTCAAACTTGGCAACTCCTGCAAAACATAACCAAGTTATATATCAAAGCTTTGAGTAAACAAGTGCGTTTGTTTGAGATAACTAAATAGACATGGTCATCCAATCTCTTCTTATAGTTAAATGTTTCTATCAAGTTAAGAAGATTGACATATTGAGATTGCATATTTGTAATGGCTCAGAGGAATTGGTGCACCCTAAGGTTGACTGATCAAAGCATGATAAATTACTTGGTGAATCATGTTTCTGAAAGTAAAGAAATTTAAAATGCCCCTTTTACCATGGTACTTGTCTGCTGCTTTTTCAGCATATGGATATCCACGGCCTTTTTCAGTGATGACATGGATCAGCACAGGACCAGTTGTTTTAGTACTTTTAACTTCTTTGAGAATAGCAACAAGATCATCCATGTTATGACCATCAACAGGACCAATATAGTAGAGTCCAAGCTCTTCAAATAGCGTTGATCCAGAACCACTGATCATGCCGCGAGCATATTCATCAACTTTTGCAGCCAACTCATGCATAGGGCTACCAAGTTGTTTAGTAACACCCTGCAAAAGATAAATATCTCAATGGTGCAAAATTTGTTTCACTTTGCAGCTGCACAAGTCCTTCATTGATAGACTTTGTAATTGCTCACCTTGGCAACCTCTCTCAATTCTCTTAGAGGCCTGTTTGATTGTAACCTACTGAGAGCACTACTCAAAGCACCAACTGGTGGTGCTGGACCATCAAGAGTTGCAGTTGGAAGAGAAACCTGTTTGTTGTCATTTAGGATAACTATCATGTCAGAATCAAGATATCCAGCATTGTTCATGGCTTCATAAGCTTGCCCGGCCGTCATGGCGCCATCACCGATTACAGCAATCACGTTATTCTTTTCTCCCTTCAGATCCCTCCCAACAGCCATTCCTATTTGCACAATAAACTCAATTAAAATCATATCCAGGATTTGTGATTTGTAACATAAAAACCATCTAATTTTGTAACATTGTACTAGAGTCACATTAAAATCATGTCCAAGATTTGTAACTGATTTGTAATATCAACCAATTTCATAAAATCACTAGGAACTGATTTGTAATATCATGTCCAGGATCTAAATAAATAAATAAAAAGATTTTGTATGGCCTGAAAAAAATCTAGGTTGAAATTCAGATAGAAAATAGGAGAATTACCAAGTCCTGCTGATATAGTTGTTGAACTGTGACCAGTGCCAAAACAATCATAGTCACTCTCAGACCGTTTTGTAAAACCACACAATCCATTCGTCTGCCTCATGGTATGCATCTTATCCCTCCTACCAGTGAGTATTTTATGAGGGTAAGACTGCAAAATTCACACAAGATTGCATAATTGAGATCATGTTCATGCCTCCCCAAATAAAAGCACCTAGAGTGATCACAACAACCAAAGAAGATAAGACCCAACCTGGTGACCAACATCCCACAAGATCCTGTCCTTAGGGGCATTGAAAACATAGTGGAGGGCCACAGTGAGTTCTACAACACCAAGGCTTGATCCAAGATGACCCCCAGTTCTAGAAACATTGAAAATAACATCAGAACGCAGCTCCTCAGCAAGTTTTTTCAGCTCCTGCACCAATGTTTAGTTACAATAATCAAATTTCCACATAACTGTGGTACTTTTTTCTTGTTACACAATAATTATTAGTATATGTTACATGTTTTCAATTATTGTACCTTGGTAGAGAGGTTTTTCATATGAATTGGATAGTTAATGGTGTCTAATAGTGGAGTCGGTGGTCTCTGGGAATAGTACATCCCTTTCTCTGATAGTGATGCATGAACACCAAATGGCCTCTTCCTGACCTACAATGAATCAGAACAAGACATCCATTTGTTTCCGCAAGTCCCATCTCAATTTTGAAATTGATATATCAAAATGCAAAAAAATAAAATTTGAAAGCACAAAACTAAAAGGAGACAAAGCCGGTATGACTCAACCCCAACATATATAATTTAGCAGTGATAAAAGATATGAGGAAGAGATTAAGCATAATTGAGTTCAAAGCTATATGTATACACTTTAGTCCATCATGCATAGAGTGAAATTGAATTCTAGTGAATCACATGAATAAAACAAGTCCTAACCTGGTTGAACCTGTGTTGGGAATCACCGGTAAGATCTGCAGCACCCCATTGAGATGGTCTTCTGGGATCAGAAGCAGCTGCATGGCTAAAATGGACAGGGAATGAGAATGCAGAGAGAGCCATGACAGAACAACGCAACACAACCAAGCCAAATCAAAGCACCAGAGATCAAAACAAGGGGTGGCCAGAAAGTCAAGAGCAGTGCATGTATACAAAAAAAAAAAAAAGAACAATACGAGTTGAATGGAGAAGGAGGGTATGGTGTATGTGGATGAATGGAAGTTTCAGTGTGTGAATAACAAGGGCCTTGTTGTAGTTCACACTAGTAAGTGGAAATAATGGGGGCATGAGTTGAATATAAATAAGGAAGTAAGAGGAGTTGTGTGAGAGAGAGAATGAGTGGGAACAGTGTTTTAAATTGTAATTGTATTTGCGGATTGCGATTGCGGAAAATGTGACTGTTGCAACACGTATTGCTACTGATACAGTGTAAAAGTTTTGGGTGTCTTCAAATTAAAAAAGAGTCTGTCACATTCCGTTGCAGCCCTAATATAGTCCACTGCGGTTCTAATGCGATCTGTTGCAACCCTAATACGGTTGGGTTACGATCAATTTATATAAAAATACATCACACCGTAATTACGGTCGGATACGATTTTTCTGAGAACGGCAACCATAATATTGCGGCCGCATCACGTGATGCGGTCCGCAATTTAAAGCCTTGAGTGGGAAATGATATGAAATAAAGGGAATCAATAAAAAATTTATAGAAACAAAAAAAAACAATATGGAAATACTCATTCAATAATTATTAAATATGCTAATGATTCTCATTATTCCTATTCACTCGTCACATTCAATAATAATATATTACATATCAAATTTTAGGTGTTAGATTAATATTATGGGATCAAAGAGACATTGGTTTGGTTTTGACCTAGACGAAGTCTAGGAAAGACGTGTTGTATTTGCCTGTTCTCCGACAAGTGTATGTGCCTGATTCGTATTTGAGTGGACGTGCTTTGCTTCGCCCATTGGGCCACGTCAATGCAAATGGCTAACGAATAGATTCAATTATAGATTTATCATAAACTGGTAAGTGTACCCGTGCAATGTATGGGCAGCAAATTATGTCACGATAAGAAGACTATTAAAATTATAACAAAATTATTTGTGACCCCAAAAAAAAAAAAATACCAAACATGCAGTGCAGGGTAATGATGTGGCATAATGGTATTGCCCCCTTTCATGCCTTATGTTATTTGTGTGGACGTGGTATGTATTTGCGTTCATGTCTTTAATATGGTATATGATTAAATCCACATTTTTCTTTTCTAAATAAAATGAATAGCAATTTCAGCACGTGGTTTGTTAGCGTGTTGTCCACATTTGAAATGCAATGGCCATTTACATCTGATGACATTTACATCTGATGACATGTTAAATATAAATTTATTCATGATGTATTAATTTAAATCTTTAGGATAGATGATTTATAACAAAATAATCCTTATTATACATCCATGGGTGTAACTAGAGTTTTAGAGTAAAATCACAAATTGGTAACCAAAAGACACATAAAACATTAGTTTAGTTAGTAAAAATTTGTCACATCAATTTAGTTTTTTAAAGATTGATTTATGTCTTGTTAATCCAAACATTAGCATATGTGAAGAAATTACAAACTAATGAATGATATGTCATGTTATGTGATGGCATAACACATCAATCATCTAACGAAATAAAATCCAAATTAGTCATCAAAAGAGTTGCAGAATATTAATTTAGTCTTTAAAAGAAATGAAAATTAATGTCTTCCAGCTTTTTTGAGTACCAATTGTCGCAACCGGGATCGCGGCGGGGACAGCGAAAAGAAAAATTTTCATTTTGAAAATTATGGAGTCGCCACCAAGTTTATTAAAACTGGGAAAACGTTGGAAAAACCCATTTATTTTAAAAAAAGGTCTTTGAAACCAGATTTAAGTTCGGGAGTCGGTTATGCATAGGGAAGGGTAGGAGTTTAATCCTACGCACCCTCAATACACCCGTCCTTAGAAGATACCTCTAATTAATTGTGCAAATTAAATAATAACCCCTTTTAAATATTTATTTTTTATTACAAGAAAATTAAAAGAAATTTGTTTTTTTTTCCTTTTTTTATAAAAAAAAAAAGAACAGAATTTTTAGAACACCAAACTGTCACAGTTTAGGTGTCCTAAAAATGAGTTAACTAGCCGTCACGACTAAGTTAACCATTTTTTATTTGAAACAAAGCATTTGACAATAAGCATATAATTTAAATTGATTTTACACTAAAATAAAAGAATTCTTCTAAATAATAAATATTTGCAAATAGAATCTAAAAAGTGAAGATTTATTTTTGGTATTTTTGTATGAGAAAATATAAAAATATTTGGAACATCAAGTTGTCATAACTCAGATGTCCAAATATCAAGTTAACAAGCCGTCACGGCTAAATTAACCTCATTATTTGAAATAAAATTTTTGATAAATAAATGAATAAATTTAAATTGAAAATGAAAATATAAATTATAAATATTTACAAATAAGATAAAAAAAAATTTATTTTTTTATATTTTAAAAAATAAATATAAAAGAAAAAAAATAAATATTTTTAGGAAAATTTTCAGATCATTAAGCTGTCACAACTCAAATGCCTGAAATATCGAGTTATCAAACCGTTACAGCTAAATTAACATCTTTATCTAAAATTCCCCACATAAATGAATATTAAATAAAATATTTCAAAAAAAAAGAGAAATTATTTATAAATATAATAAAATAAAAAAATTGCATAAAAAAACAAGTAAAAATGTATTAAAAACTTACAAATATAATGAATTATAAAAAGCTAATTTTGACTTGACAGGGATCGGAATTACCTGCTCCTACGTATCCCCTGGTGCAATAGGGAATTCAAAGTCACGTAGTTCTATAAAAAAAATTTGTGATATTGTTTAATCTTATTTTGAAAAAGAGATTTAGAATATTAAGCTGTCACAGCTAAAATATTCTAAAATATAAAGTTAACAAATCGTCGCAGTTAAATTAACTCTATTTTTGAAATGAGATTTTGAATATCAAGTTGTCCCAACTAAAATATTCTATATTATGTGATTAACAAGCCGTCCCGGCTCAGTTCATCCCATTTTTTTTAAAATATATATATATATTAACTAACAAAATAAATTTTTAATAAAGCAAAATACTCAAATATTTATTTTGAACAATAAATAAAATCCTTTTTTAGACTCAATTAGACTAAACCTAAACCAACAAACCTCGAAATTAAAAACTAACAAAACTTAAAAAACTTAAAAACGAAATAAAATAAAAAAAACAAATGAAGTCGGATTCATGCAATCAAAACTAAAATGATTTAACAAAAATAAAACAATCTTAAGCAAAAAGTAAATGAAATAAAATTAAAACTATCTATTTTCCTAATTTTACCTCCTAACTTAATTCTACCCTTTTTCCAATATGCACACAAACACAATCCCATTCTCTTACATGCGAACCCTTTTTCTCATGGACACATATACACTACAGCACTCTCACACTTTCTCTCACACACACTTACATGCTCACACACACGCACACACTCACAACACTCTTTTTCCTTCACCCACACACACTTTCATTTACACGCATACAAAGGGAAAGTGAGACCAAGACACAGCAAAGGAAAAAGAGAGAGAGAGTAAGAGAGAAAGGGGCGATGGGCGTCGGCCATGGAAGCGGCGCTGTGAGGACGACCACGCGGGCTGGCGGCATAGGAAGACGGTGGAGAGAGGGTTCGCACTACGATGAAGGGCCACACGATGGAGGTTCAAGCAGCATTCACGGTGGTGGGCTAGAGCAGATCTGCCATTGACGGAGGAGCAGTGGACGAGGAAGAAGACCAACGCGGTAGCTGACCATGAAGGTGGAGGGAAACCCCAACGCTGGGAAAGGCAAGGCGCGCGGTGGTGGAGGAGAGACCGATCTAAAAGGAAGGCCGAGCTTGGCGGACGACTGAGGGAGATCAGCCACCGGTGGTGATGATGTTGATGTGAGGCCACGGCAACTCCGATAATGGCTTCAGAGGAGGCCGATCCACGAAACTCGCGGTGATGATGAGCGCGGCACGGCCAGGCGGAGGAGGATCAGCGATGGCTTTGAACTTGGCGGCTTGCGGCCATGTAGAAGGCAGAGGTGAAGGTTCCTAGTTGCGGCTGGGCGCGGTGGTCCAGATGATTCACGGTGAGAGGGGGAAGCACGGCGTAGAGGATCGATGAGGAGACGGAGGGGGGAGAGGAAAAGAAGCATCGTGCCAAGAGAAGGGGCAAGAGAAGAAGAGGATGATGGAAGAGGAGTTGGGGCATATGTGATGATGGCTGTGGCTGAAACCACCGCGGCCTTTCCCTTTTTTTTCTTTTTAAAATTTGTATTAAAATTTTCTAATGATTATCTGTCATTGTTGCTTGATTTACCTTATTCATTCTTCTTATTGTTGCCTGGATTGTATTACTGGAATTGTTGTTGGATTCTTCTTACAGGTTTCCCTTTGATTTGATCTCTGTTTGTGTGTTGAGTAGTGTATCAGAATGTACTTTTTTATATATTTTTTTTGAATTTTTCTTGTTGGTTTGAAGATCCCTTCCCTATCGTCCCCTGATCTGGGACAGTAACGATGGATTTATAGATGTAACCCTCTGTTGACCAAAATCATCCCACTCTTACAGCTGTGTGTGATACATTCTCAACACCGAAAGGAAGTTCAAAATCTTGCAAGTAGTGGAGAAAAACATCATGATGATGTTCTCCAACCTTTCAATTTTTTTCAAAAAGCTTCTCTCATCCCGATGGTTAACGTCTCGGGGAAAGAAGAAAAAAGGAACCCAAGAGGAGCCCATGACCCTCTTCAGTAACAATTTCCTTTTTTATTATATTTATTTATTTTTCTGTTTTATCTTTTTCTTAAATGGAAACCGGCCAAGGCTGAAATGGGTTGGGATGGTTGGACCCTTTTATTATGGACAAAACGTAAATGAGCTACAAAAAGAAACTTGGGTATCAAAGTAAAAGGAAAGAGCTGCAATAAACGAATTGGGCTGAAACAATTGATAAAGTAGAAACCCCCCCCTCTTTTTTAAAAGAAATAATTAACAAAACTGTAATAAAATAGGATAGGAAAACTAGGCATAAATTTTGGATTTTTGTTAAAAAATTGAACAAAATCGGGTGTTCACAGTTGCCCCTCTTTATTCATTTTCTTATAAGAGAATATGAAAAACTTAAGTTTTACATATTATCTTCATAAGGAATGAGTAAAGACATGAACATTGATTTTGTTCGACAAATACATGAAATATAAACATTCTAAATCAAAGTGATATGCACATACAAGAAAATCAAATACAAATAAACAAGCTAGTAAGAATCTAAAGCAGAAAGTGCTGACCAAAATTGACTGGAAATGTAAAAATGAAAATCTGAGGTCAACTAGAAATTAAAATTAGTAACTGAGGCTGACTGAAATGTAAATTGGCAAGGAGACCAACTGAAAAGTACACCGGCAAGGATACCGACTGACTGAAGATTAAACCGGCAAGGATACCGACTGGAAATTACACCGGCAAGGATACCGACTGACTGAAGATTAAACCGGCAAGGATACCGACTGGAAATATAAACCAGCAAGGAGGCCGACTGAAAATTAAACCGGCAAAGATACCAACTGACTGAAAATTAAACCGGCAAGGATACTGATTGACTGAAAACTAAATCGGCACGGATACCGACTGGAAATAAATCGACAATGATACCGTCTGAAATGTAAATCAGCAAGGATATAGTCCGAACAAGTAAATCGGCAAGGATACCATCTGAAAAAGTAAATCGGCAAGGATACCGTCTAAAAAAGAAATCAGCAAGGATACCGTCATAACCAAATCGAGCAATCCTCCAGGAAACTTTAACCGATCAAACTCATAATTCTTGCATTAGACCTTCTGACACAACCAAGACTTGCTCACTTCTTTTGTTCTTCTTTTCCTTCTTCCATTTTTAGAATGATGGATACTCCTCTGCCAAACTTAATTGCAGTTTCTAGATCGTGATACCAGTCATTGATGTATTGCTGTAAACATTGTTAGATCGCATAATTGAAGCTTAAATTTATCCTATTTGAGACATCATAAATGAACATGCACTCAAAGAGAAGGTGAAAGGATTAACTGACTGAACATCTTTATTGCTTGGTATATTTGATGACAAAATATTTGAAAAAAGGTGACAACACAAGAACAAAATACAAGAATTGTGAAAAACACGAAATTTTGCCCCAGTTTAGGTCCTTTGTGTTTTAATCAAATGACTTCTTGCAGCAAGTTGAACAACATAGCCATGATATCCGATGACAGATCTTCAAATCCTTTCTTCAAAATTGCCCCGGTTTCAAACTTTGAGTTACTGAATTTGCTGGATAAATTCAAAAATTACCCCAGTTTCAGTCTTTGATTTGCTTGATTTATTGGACAAATTCAACACCAAAACTTGCCCCAGTGTAGCTACTGGAAATTATGCATATTTTTCTCTGCTTTAATTTTTTCCTAGGCCGCTCTTTCGAGTTTTCAACCGAGCGAGCCCTCTTCTTCTTTTTTTTATCTTTTTCTTTCTCTTTTTTTGTTTTGCCCTAACTTTTGCTTAGGTCGCTCCTCCGAGTTTTCAACCTAAAGGGCTTTTGAGAATCTTTTCATGCATAAAATCTTTTTACTGCATCACTGTTAGTAGTTTTAGGCAATTCCTGGCCATCCATGTCTTGCAAAATCAATGCTCCACCTGAGAATGCTTGCTTGACAACGTAAGGCCCTTCATAACTCAAAGCCCACTTACCCCGTGTATCCTCTTGATTAGGGAGAATTTTCTTCAGAACCAAATCTCCTGGATGAAAATCTCTAAGGCAGACTTTCTTGTTAAAAGCCCTAACCATTCTGCTTTGGTACAACTGGCCATGGCAAATAGCTGTAAGTCTCTTTTCTTCGATCATGTTCAATTGCTCATGTCGAGCTCTTACCCATTCAGATTCTTCTAACTCAGCCTCCATTAAAACTCTGAGTGATGGGATTTCCACTTCTATGGGAAATACGACTTCCATTCCATATACCAATGAGAAAGAAGTTGCCCCTGTGCTTGATTGTATGTTGGTATGATATGCGTGCAAAGCATATGGCAGCATTTCATGCCAATCTTTGTAATTCACCACCATTTTGGCGATGATTTTCTTGATATTCTTATTTGCAGCTTCAACCGCACCATTCATTTGAGGTTTATAAGGAGCTGAATTGTGATGTTTGATCTTGAACGTCTCAAAGAATTTCTGGACCTCGGCACCATTGAGATTAGGAGCATTGTCTGTGACAATCTTCTCTGGAATTCCATATCTGCAGATGACGTTCCTTTTGATGAATCTGAGAAAAACCTTCTGTGTGATGTTAGCGTATGAAGCAGGTTCCACCCATTTAGTGAAATAATCTATTGCCACCAAGATGAAACGATGACCATTGGATACTTTAGGATTAATTTGACCAATAACATCCATACCCCACATCGAGAAAGGCCAAGGAGATACCATGCTATGCAACTGAACTGGAGAAGCGTTGATTCGGTCTGCGTATATTTGGCATTTGTGGCACTTTCGAACATAATTGATACAATCATTCTCCATGGTGGACCAGTAATAACCACTCCTTAGGATTTTGCGTGCCATCATATGTCCATTAGTATGAGTTCCACAGATCCCTTCATGGACTTCGGTCATGATTATTCGAGCTTCGTGAGCATCTACACATCTAAGAAGAGTGGTATCATAATTCTTCTTGTAAAGGACTTCACCATTCAGGAAGAAAGTCATGGCCAGTCTTCGAATTGTCTTTTTATCCACCTCATTTACACCTGCTGGGTATTCTCCTTTTTGAATATACTGTTTGATATCATGATACCATGGTCGTCCGTCTGGTTCAATTTCCACATTGTCACAATATACCAGTTCATCTTGCACCTCTACATGGATGGGTTGGACATTAGCATAGACCTCCAAATTAGTCATCACGGCCAAAGTTGCCAAAGCATCCGCAAACTGGTTCTTGTCCCGAGTTAAATGAGAGAACGATATATCATCAAAGCGCTTAATTAATTGAGACAAATGCTTCTGATAAGGTACCAACTTTGGGTCTTTTGTGCGCCATTTTCCATTAACTTGACAGATTATGAGCGCAGAGTCTCCAAAAACCTTTAGTTCTTTGATTCCCAAGTCAATCGCAACTTGCAAACCATTTGCACATGCTTCATATTCTGCCATGTTGTTGGTACATTTAAAGTCTAGTTTGATAGAAACCAGATACTGTTTCCCAGATGGTGAGACTATTACAGCTCCTATTCCACATCCATTCATATTGGCAACCCCATCAAAATACATCTTCCACATATTCTCTTCTTCCATTTCTTCTTTCTCTACTGTCAATACCTCACTATCAGGGAATTCAGGCATGGTAGGTTGTCCACTCTTCAGAGGGTTTTAAGCTAGATGATCAGAAATTGCACCTCCCTTAATGAACTTTTGGATCACATACTTGATATCAAATTCTGAAAGTATCACTTGCCACTTTGACATTCTCAATGAAACATAAGTACTATCAAATATGTATTTTAGTGGATCCATTCGAGAAATCAACCAAGTGGTGTAGTATAACATGTACTGCCTCAACCTCTTGGAAGTCCATACTAATGCACAGCAGGTCTTTTCAATCGCCAAATAACGGGATTCACATTCGTTAAACTTTTTGCTTAAGTAATAAATGACATGTTCTTTCTTTCCAGATTCATCATATTGCCCCAACATTGCCCTAAGTGAAGTGGGTAATACTGTAAGATACGGTATCAAAGGATGGCCTGGCATAGGAGGAATCAAAACTGGAGGTTTCATTAGATAAGTCTTTATTTTGTCAAAGGTTTCTTGGTATTCTTCATTCCATTCTCCAGGTTGATATTTTCGTAGCAACTTGAATATAGGCTCATAGGTACTAGTCAAATTGGCAATGAATTTAGCAATGTAGTTGAGCCTTCCAAGAAAACTTCTCACTTCCTTTTCAGTTCGGGGCGCTGGCATTTCTTGTATTGCCTTCACCTTATCTGGATCCACCTTTATTCCTTCTCTGCTAACAATGAATCCAAGTAATTTTCCTCTAGATGCTCCAAAAATGCATTTATTCGGGTTCAATCGCAACTTGTACTTTCTGAGTCTTTCGAATAGCTTTCTCAAAACTGCCACGTGACTTTCCCCTTCTCTAGACTTAGCGACCATGTTATCAACATACACCTCAATCTCCTTGTGCATCATATCATGGAACAGTGCGACCATTGCACGTTGGTAAGTGGCACCAACATTCTTCAATACGAACGGTATGACTGTATAGCAAAATGTTCCCCACAGAGTTATGAACGTGGTTTTTCCTTTGTCGTGAATATCCATGGGAATCTGATTATACCCAGAGTATCCATCCATAAATGAGAATTGGTGATTTCCGGCCGTATTATCAACAAGGATATCAATGTGAGGGAGTGGAAAGTCATCTTTCGGGCTAGAAACAAAGAAAAATCTCTATGCAAAACAAAAAACAAACACAAAGAAAAAAGGTAGAAATAAATTGGATATAAATAATGAAATGAAAAGGATAAATAAATTGGTTTATTCTAAGAGAACTTAAAAAAAATCAATTTTTAATTTTATTGATGAAACATTTAAATATATAAAATAATAAAATATATATACAAATTAGAAATACTAAACAAACATAAAAAATGTTATACGAAAAAGCGTCTCATGAAGAAGAAAAGAGTTTCAAAGAAGAATAGTAGAACATTTGAATTTTCTAACCTATAAATTCTTATTCCTTAATATAAACCATGAAGAAAATTAATATATTTTAAGAGAACTAATAGATAATGAACGAAGATAAATGAAAAATGTGAAAATATGTTAGGAACAATAGAAGAGAAAAGAAAGTTATGGAATAGAGAGGAGAAATGAAATAAGGTGTTAATATTTCAAACTAAAACTTTAGACAATAGAGATCTCAGTAACAAATTGATACTGTAAATTTTAAGAGAAGTTATGGGTTTTTATTTCAATTAATATAAGTGGTCATCTTTTATAACAATTAATATGTTACAGATTCTATGAGTAATTTAAGGGGTGTATATTTTGATTATAGTAGCTTTCTTGCTAGCAATAGTTTTTGTTTCTAATTTTGTTTTTGCATTGATTTGGTTGGTTTATAGTTAAGTAGTCAATTGAATCAAAAATTTAAAACATCAAGATGAATTCAAAATTTAAAATTTTGTAATTAATATAAAAAATATGTATTTAATTGAAAAAATAAAAAATGATTATAAAGAAAATAGAAAAAGATATGTATCACGTGAATATCTATTTTTAATATTAAATAATTTAGATTGGCATATTTTGATCAATTATATCATTTAAATTAAGAATTGCAATAGTTTGAAATCTAATATTTAATATGAAATATTTATGTTGTATTAATAAAATAGATATGGAGGTAATTTTTATAACAAAATAATTAATAATCAAGGTGATAAAAATCGTGGGCCATAAGTTGCTCTATGATTGACACCTGTAAAACTTTCCCAAAAATAAGTCTTAAATATTAGTATTATATATATATATATATATATATATATATATATATATATATATAAAATTTAGATCAAATTCAAATATAATTCACATATACAAAATCATATTTATACAATATGTACAAATAATAATGTTGGGATTTAACTCAAAATTCCACATTAAGAAGAAGCAAAAGTTTTACGAGTGTTGGCATATAAATATGGTTTTGGAATTGTTAGGATTAGAAATCTTTCAAGGGTAGAAGTAATCAATTATATGAGTAGTATTTATAAGTTATCCATGTAAGGAAGTTGTATACATAAGCAATGAAAAACAAACCACATTAAATTTTGTAGATTTGTTTTTGTATTTATCTTGTTTATGATGTCCAACAAATAAAACAAAATAAATAACACATATAGTTTTAGTCATGTCTAACCAAATGGATGAACCAAGAGTATCGACTAGAGAAATAAGTTGAAATGTTTGAAAAAAATGAAAGAAAAACAAAAATAAAGTTGAAAAAAGGACGAGAAAAACTGCATTCCTTTAATTTTTTTTAAAAAATCACATTCATAAACTATAATTTAATTCTTTTCCTGAAATTTATTATTTACTATTTGTAATATGATCTTCTTTGTTTGTACTTTTTTATACTCTTTTTTTAAAAGTATCTAAAGTTGTTTTACATTCTACTTTTTTTAATATTTTAATATTTATTATTTATCTAATATGATGTTTCAGGTATAACAATTTCCGACATAAAAATTGTTTCAATTATATGCAGTGATTTACTTATTTAATTTTTCAAAAAAAAAGAAAGAATATTTTTCGGTATATAAAAAGAAAGAATATTTTTCGGTATATAAAAAGAAAGAATATTTGTTAGTGTCAAAGTGTACTAAAGCTCATGCATACCCAATATTTTTTTTAAGGAAATTAATGACATATATTTGTAATTTTGTATACTAAATATTTTTTAAAAAAAATTTTAAGTCGCAAACTTCTATGCCTTGTTTCTTCTTCTTTTCATCTTCTACCTTTTTTATTAGTCCAAGATAAGTCATAAATATGGACATTTTTAATATAATATTTCATTGTTGAGTTGTTGCTTATTACTCTATTAAACTAATTGTCACATGTTATAAAAATTGTAGGCTTACAAAAAGTCCCAATTTTACTTCAAAATGTTGCGAAAAATGAATAAGGAAAAAAAAAGTGGAGGAGTTGGATCACCCATTTTTTCCACATCATCAAAATTGTTTGTGTATTACAAATGGGTACAAGAGGAGAAATATCTAAATAGCTTAGTATTTCACTTTGTCAATATTATTCGAACTTTTCCTATTTAAGGTTTATTTCATATTAAAGAATATTATTTTGAATTTGGCTTATTTAAAGTGAGGAGCACCTACACACAATAAAAGTTATTAATCTAATAATGATTAATTCTTTATTTTTATACTTTATCAACCTTCTCACATTAGAAGAGTCAAATCCTCTTATTTTCTGCTTTAAATAAATTTGTAATAATGTTAGATTTAGATATTAAATTTATATACTTATGGTAAAATTTGTCATGCTAAAAGTCAAAATGTTTAATTAGTATAATTTCTTATTACAATTGTAATCAACAATTTCTTTTAATTCTTTGCATTACATGAGAAAAAAATATTAATACATTTATGGTTTTTGTTTTGGTACCCTTGGAATATCGGTATTCTTTTGAATTTAAGAATAATGATTTAGTCATGAGTGTTTAAAATATAGATAAATATAATTAGTGGGACACATAATAAATTTTTAGCCACAGGTTATCTAAAAGATACCGATAACCATAAATTTTATAGAATTCCTGAAAAATCCCCATACATTATATATGCTAATCTCTATATCTTCATATGACTCTATTTTATTAACAATTATTATTACTTTGACTTCTTTGATCATCTACTCCCTCCATTTATAAATAACTATACAGTTTTAAATGTACACAAGAATTAAGAGAATGATTAATTGTCTCAATATTAATAAAAGTTATATATATATTTTAGAATACCACTCTTGATACTTCCTAATAAGAGTGTGTTTAATAGGAAAGAGAAAATAAGTTAATAAAAGGTATAATTGGAAGAAACTGATAAATATTGCCTAAAAATTCTAAATAGATAATTATTTATGAAAAAGTAAAATGTTCATGTTGAACAATCCTTTGTGAATCGAGGGAGTAATTAAAACTCTCTCTCTCATCTTTGTGATATTTTCATAATTAATATTTTATTGATAATATACTATAGAATGAATATTTTATTATAAATTATCATTATAAAAATAACTAATAATAACATAGATTGTGATATATTAAAATTATACTTCAGTATAACAAAACAAAAATAAGGACACCATAATGCTGTTATCTATTAATTATTTCAGTGTATAAACTATACGATATTACATACATTACTTCTATAGTTCTATGGTCCCTTTCTTTTGTTCGCCAATTGATTTCTACGTTCTTATTTCAATAAGGACTTTTTAATAATTATCCAGTAAATAAGTAATATCTGCCATTATTAATTTAACTTTATGGTTTTAAAATTATGTGTTAAGCATAGATTATTTAAGTAAAGATCTAATTGTTTTAAAAATTTATACAAAATATTTTGTCAAATAATATTAAATATATTGATCTACTTGTAAAAAAAATAAAATATATTAATCTTAACATAGTATAAACAACATTACAGGAAATTTCAATATCACATGTATGATACTTAGGAGAGATACACAAAAAATATAGGTAAATTATACTAACAACCCTCTAAGTGTTCGACCTGTACTACACTCTCTTCATTTATTCAATTTTTACGTGAGTTACCAAAATACACCCAACCTCACTCTCTCACAATCGTACTTTTTTCTTCTCTTTCCTTCTTCCTTTCCACAGCCACAAGTATCACCACATAAAACAATTATACAAATTCTTGTGTTCGTGTATATATCTCTTATCTGTTATCTTCAATGCCTCTTAGCTGAGGTGTTGTTGAGTTTGTGGCATCTATGCAGTTTGTTGTTTTTCACGAAGACAAACTATGCTACGTTTTGAACTCCTTGTTTAACTTTGATTCAACAATTTCCCAAGTGTCTTTGTTTTGTTGCTATAGATTTACCTATGCACAAACCTTTATATAGAACGAAACAATTTCAAGAAACCGTAATAGAGATAATAATTATTTGCAGGTTTGAATTTGACATCCAGAATTATGTTGCCTGGACAATTGGATACTTCATAATTGAACAATGGCCGTCAAAAGAACCCACTGAATTGGTCCATGTAGATGTAGGGACCATTGCTGGAAATGAATCAGTCACATAGTTCTCATTATTTGCATGTGAGGGAGGGGGAGGGTGAGATGGTGAGATAAAGATGGGGTATTTTTGATAACTCATCTCCAAAAAGGGTAAATTATTGGAGGTTAGTGTAAATTGAATAATTAAAAGGGAGGTAAGTGTAATCTACTCAAAAATATATTATTCAAATCATAATAAATAGCAGATAGAGAGTATTAATTAAATAAGAGAAAAAAATTGAAAGAATAATTAACATGAATAAAATGAAAATTATGAATTTATCCAAAATTATAAGTTGATCAATAGTAGAGAAGAGTGAGTTTTATTTCTTACAAACAAAATTGGAATCTGCTAGCTAATTTCTACATGAAGTAATATGAAAGTATATATTTTTCAAATTGAACAAATAATCTCATGTCCATAAAAAAAAATTGTGGTAACTAGTGTCCTGTGAATTGTGATTGAGAAATTAAAAAAATTATAAAATTTTCAGTGCATTTAATATATTGAATTCTATTTGATTCCTATTTTCTTTTCGTGTATTTCTTGTTTTTAATATTCAGTGCAAATGAAAAATGTAAACACAAACTAAAGTTTTATTTTCTTCAAAAAATATAAAAACAAAAATTAAACTAACCCTATGAACCTTACTATTTTTCAATCAATTTTTTTATTAATTAATTTCACAACCAAGTTCTCAGGCCTCTAAGACCTTGTGGTCTACTAATCCTTTATGGCTAATTAAAATTGCATTTATGAGCAATTTGGTATATTTTAATTAGAATTTAATTTAGAGATCAAGACCAAATTGTTGAAGACCTTATGATTTAAGGTCATTTATTCGCCACTTGTATAAATGGGTTACTGATGGTTAATGTTGCAACACATGCTAATATATGTACAATTATTTTTTTCCACCAATCACTTTTTATTACAAGAAAGATAAATATAAAATAAAATAAAATTTAAAACAGTTATCAAATTTGACATATACCCATTTTATTTTTTACATGACAAATAATGAATAATAAAAGAGAGAGATGGACATGATTTAGAAATACGTGATTTTCAACCATTGCAATCTTGCATTTACCCATGTAGCGTCAAAGACATCTATAATTTATAATACTAATATTTCAGACTCTTATGAGGAAAACTTTTATAGGTGTTGCTTCTAGGGTGATTTAAGGCCCACAATTTTCATTTAAAATTTGAATCTTCAATCTATATTTATTATACTTAATTGATAAATATCAATCACATCAATCATGATTAATTATTAATTATAAAATATCAATTATAAATTATAATCTCATTTTTACTTCATAACTCAACTTCAAAATCCATTATCAGATACTGCAATATCACTAATTTGCAATTTTTTTTAGTTAGTTGACTTTACAAATTTTTATTCTATATTTTAAATTTATGGAATAGTATTTTTTTTATTCTAATATATTTCAAATTATTTTTTATGATTATATTATTTGACTTAATATATAGTCATAGTATCTTTCAAATGTATTATAGTTCTATACGAAACATATGATTTATATATTATCAATGAATGCATAATTTGAAATTAACTTATATAATGGTTTTCAATCAATATGTAATTATCAATTTGTAATTAAATTAATCTATCACAATGATGTCAATCATAAATAATAATAGATGTATATTTTAAAATTATATATTTTATTTGAAAACATACCTATCGAGATAAATAAATTAAAATCTTCTGAAATTAATTCAATACTTATTTAAATAATTTAGTTTATCTTTTGAAATATATTTTTAATTTTAAAAATATAAAATATCTATTTTGACTTAAATTCAAAGAATTTTCTTTATTTAATCCTTGAGTATTTTTTTTATAAACTCACATATACTCTATTATTATTTAATTTTATTATGAAATTTTCAAGTATGGAAGTTATTCACTTATTTTAAATGGGAATCATGAGATTTTTTAGGATTTTTAATATGATTTAAATATGATATTTTTTTATTTTATTATATTCAAATCACATTTAAATATTGTAATTAGCAGTTGAATACTTTATTTTTATATAATTGAATATATATATATATATAAAATATCTTTTTAAATTAACAATGCATAAAATTAAATCCTTGGAACAATATATTGTAAAAATTAATGAGACATATATTTTTTAATCATAATCTAAGTTAGTTTTGGACAGGTCCATGAATTTAGAGAAGAGATATCAAATCAATATTATTGAATCAACCTTAAAATTATGTTATGATTGACATAGTAATTATATTAATTTAAAATTATTTTATTAATTAAAATCACAGCAAATATTATCATGGTCAACAAATTATAACTAAAAATTTAATACCATAAATTAATACATAAATATGATCAAACAATCACTTTCTAACTAATTAATTAATCAGTCTCAAATTTAAATTAAAATTTTAAGGAATAACCTTAATTACATATCATTTTCTTTTTACATGGTAGATTTAATTACTATAATATATAATTTATTAAAAATTATTATAATATCTAAAATTTTCCACAATATACTATTATGATATTGATAATAAAAATACAATAATACACACTATACTATATTATTTTTGATATTTTAATAAAACTTAATATTATAGTTAATATATTTTTGAAGGATTTAATATAATCTATAATCTGTCCATAATACTAATAATTAAGATTTATTATATAGATAGCTTTCTATGTATTATTCATAAAGAAAATTATACTCCATCATTTTCATAATCTTAATATTTAAAGTAAGTTTTTGGATTTAATTTACCTTCTAATTATTAATTATTTTTTTCAATCATACCTTTATATCTCACTTTATTAAAATTATTTAACAAATAAAAAATAATATAAATAAAATGATAATTGAATGTATTATACCATTAAAATTTATATATATAATTACAGTATTAAAGATAACAAAGCTATTATCATTATATTACTAAAAAAAATTATAATTAATGATTATAGTTATAATATTAATGATAATAAAATAATTGTAATAATTAATGATAACAAGAAAGGCTTAGCACACATTTATTTTTTAATTATCTTTATTGGATTTAATTTGTATTATGTATGTGTTTTTTTAATTTGAATTATATTGCATTAACGGTATTTGTTATTATAGATATTTGTATTTCGAATTTCAAAGTATTTTGAAATTTTTTTGCTTTTTGAATTTTTTTTAATAAATCTGCGAATACCAATAGGAATTCAAATCTCTACGAAAAATAAGGAATGGAGACCCGTAACAAAGATGAGAATGAGGATAATAAGCGAAATTCTAAATGAAGACGAGGTCGAGGGAAGATAAGTTTTTAACTTCAGATATAGAACTTTTAAAAATCATATATATATATATATGCCAGTCTCACCATACCATATTTAATTTTTTAAAACCTAAATATTCTAAGTTATCAATTTTATAATTGTTTCATATTAATTTTTTTGAAAAATAAGACTTCAATTTTTTAATATTAAAATATTTAAAAAAATGATCATACAATTTACACTTTTTTGATAATGATACTAATTATTTATTAATTATTTTAAAAAATTAAGTAATTACATCACTTTTTTATGAAAATAATTGTGTAATTGATATACTACTCCAATAATTGGGATGACATAAATTAGGGTTATATGTGATTTTTAACTAATTATAACATATATTTTAAAATTGATATTTTAATTTATTAAAAATATGTACAAAGAAAGGGGTTCTAATTGTAATCACATAAATTAAATTTATTAATTAGGAAATATATTTGATGTTTTTATAAATAAAATATTTTAACTTATTAAAAATATATAAATGACTAAGAATGACAAAAAAAATCACTGAAGTGGGTATACGTAGAATGGGATTACCCACAATAGGAATGGAAATAGGGACAGATTTTATCTCCATAGGGGTGGAGTCCCTATTTGTTAAACAGGATGGGGACGAGAATAACACATCTTTATTTTTTCAATTATCTATATTGGATTTGCATTATGTATGTATTTTTTATTTTTTAATTTAGATTATGTTGCATTACTAATATTTGTTATTATAGATATTTATGTTTCAAATTTCAAAATATTTAAAAAAATTGAATTCTTTTAATAAATCAGTGAATATGTGTCGGGATTCAAATCCTCCTGAAAAATAAGGAATAGAGACCTATGATAGTAATGAGGATGCATGATGAGAGGCATAATTCTAAACTAGGATGGGGGCATGAGACATATCCTCTCTGTTATGAATACCCATTGTCATCCTTATAAATGACTCATAATATAATAAAATGATCAACCTATTCTTTTTTATTATTCAACAATTTTAACTTTTGACATATACAAAATTTCATAAAATAGGCTCTTTATTGTAATAGCCATATATCGAGATTTTTTCCACCCTTCTAAATATGATATTCAAAATAAAATATAAAATAAAATAACATATTTATATTTTATCAATTTATTTAATTATTAACTTATTTTTAAAATAAATTTATACACTCAAATTTCTATAAAATATATTTAAATAAATTATTATTTTTTTATAATAATCAATAAATTATTTTTATTATCACCTCGTGTATCGCACGTGTCAAACCACTAATTTACTTATTATAAAATCAGCTAGTTAGATTTCAAAAGGCCGATCGGTCATTTTAATCTTTCCGAGAATAACATATGTATCCAAAAATATGTTTAAGTGAAATATATATTTATGGGTAGGGATCCATTTATTCTAAAAGGAGATCTTAGGATATACATATATATGAAATAAAAATTTTCATTTTTCACTTAAAATGAAAATTAAAACATATATATATATATATATATATATTAGAAAAAAGGACAGCTTTTGCAACCAGATTATCAGTAGAAAAACCTTTAAAAAAGTCGATGAAAATTTTAGGAAGGAGACTAACCATGCATTACATTGTATATAAATAAAAGCATACGAAATGCAGGAAAAAAAATTTTCAATTATTCGTGAAAAATATCAATACTAGTTACGCTCAATGTTTGGTTAGTCTGCATCAGTTGTGAACTCTAGTCACTCGACACAGCTATTATAGTTTGATTTGCATACGGTTTACCTTTATACTTTGTCATTTTAGAGTAGTGATATTTAAACACAAAAATAGCATGTGTCTATTAAAACATCCACTTTATGAATGTGATGGTGAGTTGAACGCCTAAACATTTATGATTACTAGATGAATGAGAGGAGTATGGATAAAGTGTATGTTTCAATAAATACTCATTTTTTAGGAGGTCGCATAGTATTTTTAGTCCTATTTTTGCCCAATTTTGCATTGTAACCATAAATACACAAACCATTGGTGAGTTTCCATCGACCTACTATAATAACAAAGAAAAGATGTCGCTTGCATTGCACACCAACAAAAAAAAAAACCGCAAAACATGCCGAAAAGAATGTTGGTTTGAGTTTGGATTCTAAGTTTTGATTTTGAAGAATGAATCCATGTTGCATTCATGTAGGCCTGCTGCCATCCCTTGATTAATCACTGGATTGTAATTTTTTTAACTCATACAGTATTATTTTTTTCAATCAAATGTTTCTTTTAAGACTTTTATAATAGTAGTACTAGTAGCAACTAAACGCGTCCTGTAATTAAGTACGTACAATTTCATGGCAATCAAACGTAGCGTCGTTGTCTTTTCAAGTTGGTCAACTAGCAGTCTATCACACGCTGCTCTCCTAAGAGTGGTGCCATATCGTAGGCCGGCGATTTAAATTCAGCCATATAGTAGGGTTAATACTAACGGTAATTTCTGCACCCACCGAAAACAATAATAATTTGGCTGAATTATTGTTATTAATGATAACATGAATGTTATACAAGTATAATTCATAAATTTTTCCTCCACGTATCTATTCTCATGTTAAACACATCTCAACTCCTACATAGGTCAATATTATCTCCGTTTCACAATAGCTACCCATTTTTTTATTTTTGGATGTTTTAAAATATTTGTCCATTTACACCTAGTGTTCATATATTAGTTAGGTAATCAACACATTTATCAAAATGTGTAATAATAACTATATAAGAATAATTTTCTCAACTCATATAATTTTCTACGTTTATCAAAATATTTTTTATTTTCCTTAATATGTGCATCATTTAGTTTTTTTACGGTTGTTATGAAACAAATGAGTAGTATTTTTTTAGATATGATTTGATCTAGGTGGACCTAATACGAAAATAAAATTGTTTTAGCCATTGTTTTTGCTTTTCATTTACGAAACTAACTAACATGTAAATTTAATTCATAAATAAAAAAGGTTTAGGTTTTTGTGTTTCCATTTAAACAATTACAATTAATCCAATGTCTTGTGAAAATTATTGCATTATCTTAACCTAGTTCGAAAGATAAAACACAAAATACATTATTCCTTTATTTTGCCGTTGATGGGCTTTTAAGTCCTTTAATTTATCTTTTCTTATATACTACTTCACGAAAAAAATTTCAACCCATAATATCGAAGAATGAGTTGTTGTAGTTAGGATGAATTCAAGTCATCAAAAGGGTCTCAAACACTCATCAAACCATGGAATTTTAGACCAAGATCTTTGTTATCCTCTATAGATTCACCCACCTAACTCTAACTAATTCCAGCACATTGGCTAAACTTTTCGTTAAGCATTAGATTAGTCAGAATTAGTGTTGGGATTTAACCCAAAGTCTCACATTGGTAAGAAATAGAAGTATTGCTAATATTGTAGCCTATAAATATGGCTTTGGTTATTTATGTTTTATCATCCTCCAAAAATGAGAATGATCCATATGTGTAGTTTTTAGGAGTTGTCTATGTGATGAAATATTTGTAAGGATAGTTTGTAACTTCAACCGTTCAAAAGTTGCAGATAGTGAAAGATTTGGAACTCCCTACAGGGGTCGTGGATGTAGGCAGTTAAGGCCGAACCACGTTAAATTTTGTCTCCTTTATATTATTTTTCTTCTTATATTATTTCTCTATTGAGAAAGAGTTTGTTCTTGTATTGTTTTTGCTTTCACTGCCCAACTAGTGGTATCAGAGCCTATGGTTTGGGTCAGTTGGGCTTGGTTGAGTGTTGGTTAGAATGGTAGATTTTGAATTTATGAGGTCCCTTGTATCGAAAGTCATCTTGGCAATATAGAGATTAAATGGCCTGTCCCGTGAAACAGTGACGGTGCAAGTGAAGAGAAATTGTGTCGAAAGTTTTTATAGCAATGTAGAAGCCGAGTGGCGTATTTCGTGTGCAGTGGCAATATAAGTTAATAGAGCAGGTATGGCTATTGTTTACACTATTAAATACTAGTGAAATACAAGTTTTACAAGAAGAATGTTTGTGGATGCAGTTGTTGCCCCAGCTTTTTGGCAGGACTTTGGATTAAAGGGAGGATTTGTTGGGATTTAACCCAAAGTCCCACATCGGTAAGAATAGAAGTATTTCTAATATTTTAGCCTATGAATAATATGGCTTTGGTTATTTGAGTTTTGTTATCCTTTAAAAGTGAGAATGATCCATATAGGTAGCTTTTAGGAGTTGTCCATGTGATAAAATATTTGTAAAGATAGTTTGCAACTTCAGCCATTCAAAAATTGCAGATAGTAAAAGATTTGGAAATCCTTATAGGAGTTGTGGATGTAGGCATTTAAGAGCGAACCACGTTAAAATTTTCTCCTTTATATTATTTTTCTTCTTGTGTTATTTCCTCTGTTGAGAGAGAGTTTGTTCTTATATTTGTTTACTTCCGCTGTCCAACAATTAGTTAGTTATGGATATAACTAACCTTGTTGTAACCATTCATATATAGATGAGGTCAATAGAATGTATATTGCATTATTTCATTCAGTATCGTATCATCAATTTGCATATTGAATGAAATTCACTTCCACAACTTCTCCTTCTCTTTCTTTCTTCTTTTCTTTTACAGTAGAATTTCACAGGGTATCAGAGGACAATCTACACCTTAACTTCCGCTCGATCAATCTTTAAACTCCAACCTTTCTTCAATCTTTCTCTAATCTTTCTTCAATCTTGCTTCAATCTTCAATCATGGCAATCCTTCCACCTCACCCATATCCCTCTACTGTGATAACAAATCTACTCTCCACATAGCCACAAATCTAGTCTTCCATGAAAGGACCAAGCATATTAGGATGGACTGTCGCATAGTATAGGAGAAGATCCAATCGGGGCTAATTCATCTACTATCCATATCAACAAAGGCTCAAGTTGCTAACATCTTCACCAAAGTGTTAGGTATTGGTCTTTTTACCTACATGGCTTACCACCTAATCTTCAACGTGGTTCTAGCTCAATCAACCACATAGCCTCTGATAATTTGGATGATGGAGGCTCAGCATCTAATTCTTGTATCCCTTAATCAAACCCAGCAAATTCGAGTTTTAATCTCATTCCAAAGCAACAACAATGATGCCTGGCTCTACTCCAACAATCAAAACCACAGACCAACACTCCTATAATCGGTCACACCTCAGGTACTCCTTGGTTCCTAATATGTAGTGCTTTCCTTTCTTACTAGATAGTGGATTCTGGTGCCACTGATCATGCATGCTCCTCACTATCTCTGTCCCACAATTATAAGCAGATTAAATTGATGATCATTAACTTACCTGATGGCACTTCCATTTCTACTAATATTTTTGGCACACTCTTCTTCTCAAAAGACTTATTCTTCACTAATGTATACTATATTCTCCAATTTTCTTCAATCATGGCAAATGCAAATCTCAACCTATCAAGTCCATACTTCATTCTCTAAATGAAAATCCAGGTATTCCAATCATTTCCTCCAATCTCACCGGTCAATCTAATTATCACACTTGGTCTTGTGAGGTAATGATGGCTATTGAACTCAAGAACAAAGTTCAATTCATTGATGGCACAATTCAGAAACTGTAATGTCCCGATTTTTTTTGTGTACAAATGACCAAAATACCCTTGTGGCGAATTAACGCGGAATTAATTGTCGATTGGACCCAGACTTTACCCGAAAGTTTAGGATGGTGTTTTTAAGGGATGTTCAATGTCTGTTTAAGCCTAGATGGTCTCAGGGAGTTTTTGTATAAAATTACCATTTGACCCCTAACTAGTGCATTATGGGCCTAACGGTGCAATTAATGAAACCTAAATAATATTAGACTCTAATTAAAAATTAATTAATTAATTCTAATAATTAATCTAGAGTTAAAATAATTAATTGAGGATAATTAGGGCCTAAGATTGCTTAAAGAAACTCAAAATCCTTTTCTTAATTCAAGACTTTGTGTCATATCAAATGAAATAGTGTTTTCTCTCTCCAAGTCCTTAAATTAAGGAATCAAAGATGTGATTGAAAATCTTGTTAAATGGGATTTGACTCCACTAAGTGAACGAGAGCACTCTTTAACCATATCTTGAATGACCTTAATCACTCACTTTCTTACCTAAACACTTGATCACAAACTCCTAATCAAAGGCCTAATCAAATTTACTCCTAAACACACTTCTAATCCATATTTAAATGAGATATTTTCTCCCTCTTTGATCCTTAAGAAATCGGCACCTTTCCCCTCCATTCAACCTATCACATTTTGATTTAATTACTTACACACTCAAAGAAAACCATACCCAAACCCATACCTAGCCATTCCTATACCATTCCATGTAATGATACACACAAATGAGATATTTTCCTTCATTCTCTCCTTGATGGATGCCGTAGCCTTCTTCCCCTCTCTTATCCTTTCATATTGCAATTTTTCTGTAAATACCACTCAAGGAAACTCACAATATCATTTTGCTCATTCTTGCAATTTTAGTTCAAAGATCATTCAAGTTTTCTCTCTCCTCTCTTATCTTAAGAGTTCTTCTTCTTCCTCATTCTTCAAAGAACCACCACTCACCACCACTTCTCAACCCCAAACCACCATGCAACCACCACAGACCTTTCCTAAAACACTTAACCCTCCACTTCCAAGATCAAAAACCCAAGACAAATCTTCCTTCCTTTTCCTTTTTTCCCTTGACCGAAACACTCCTCCACTCCAAGGAAGAATTATTCTTCTTATCTCTTTCCAAGATCAAGCTCTTCTCATTTTAACAAGAAAAACACCTTTGGTAGGGATGTTGTTTCAAAGTTCTTTTTCTTTTTCTTTGAATCATTTTCGGTTGGAATGTTAGATTGTTTGGAAATATTTTTTTTCTTCTGTGTTCTCTTTATTTTTGGTTTGATGATGAAATAATGAATGAATTTTACTCTTGACATTTTTGGTTTTTGGACTTCCTTTTCTTCCTTTTTCATTTCGGCCTTAAAGGCCTTTAGTGTTAAAAAATATTGGCTTGATGATGAGGATTCCTAGATGATGATAATGAGGTCATCGCATTTGTAACCTCTAAAGCTTGAACTTTGTTTTTCGGTTTTCAAAGAACCATAATGAGTAAGGTGTTGGATTCTTTATATTTCATTTCTTTGAGCTTGATGGTGAGTCCAAACAAAATAAAGGTTCTTATAACCATGGTGTTAATAGACTCTAAAGCTCATATTCATTTTGCAAGATTGATCAGTATTTTAGAATTGTTACTCTAAATAGGAGTCTTGGGCTTAGGACTTAAAGAAATAACAAATGGAGATGCATTCATATTTATCTTCCAAGTCCTTGCATTTTATATTTATATTTGACCCTTGCATATCATGTTTATTTTCAAGTTATCACCTAAATCTTGAGGATAAGAAAATGAACTTGCATCTCATGTTTATATTTCTTGTCTAGCATATTTATGTTTCAAGCCATTACCTAAATCTTAAAGACTAAAAATGAGCTTGCATTCTCATATTTATATTCAAGCATTGCATATCATATTTATATTTCCATTGCTATTAACTTATAATGTCAAAGATTAAAATGATGCTTGCATTAACATGTTTATGTTTATGTCATCACCTAAATATCTAAAGCTCAACACTTACCCTTTTCAACTTACATAGGAATTTTGGTTCCATGGGCATTCGTTTTTACAAATATGTTTTGATTTCAGAGGAATGAAGTTTTAAAATTTGATGTATTATTACATTGAGGTTTCAAAACCTGTGTCTTGCAAAATTCCTTTGAGAAAAAATGGTAACTCCTAAATTGTTAAATTATGTTTTATATGGTGAAGATCTTATTAATAAAACTTTAAGTATTGCTACTGACCTAAGGGTTTTCATTTACTTTTCCAAAGGGATAAATTAGTTTTAAGTGTGTTCCTTAGCCTATAATTAATTCTAAGAAAAAAAAAACTAGTTACTAGGTATGTTATTATTGCAACATTGCATGCTTTTGAAAATTCAAATTTTGGATTCTGCCTTAGCATTTCCAGATTTGATATATGCTATTTGGAGTGGCTTAGATGTATGAAAATTACTATTAATTGTTGGGATAATCATTCTTGGCACCTTCGGTAAGACTAGTAATTACAAAGTATAAAAAATGTGATTTCTAAAGCCCTTAAAATCTGAAATATTAGATTCTGTTCCAGCCTGCTTATGATTGGTAAAAATGTGTTTTAACATGTGTATATGTGTTAAAAACTCTAATAAATAGTTTAGAAATTAATTTTAGCGTCTTAGGAAAAGCCGATAATGAGAAAGGGTAAAAAAATGTAACTTCTAGAGCATCGAAATTGCTCAATTTCAATTATACGCAAATCTATCTAACATTATGTAATGATGTTTTTAAGGTTATTAATTAGTAAAAGTCATTGGAATTAATCCCTTAGATGCATAAAAGAATAAATACGAAAGTTAGGTTTACCCGATTAAGAGGTTTAACCATTTAAGGAATAATGAAAGTGCTTATTTTATGAGATGATGGGTTTATGATATATTTGAGAATTTATGTGATGATTGTATTTACATATTTGGCTACCAGTTACAAGATTTATCGTGGCATGTTATGATTACCCTTGGAATGTTTAAGATGTATATGTTGAAGTAATATGAAAGTATATGACATTATATGATATGTTTGTGCTCTTGCATCTCAATATAACATACTAAAGTTAAGGTGACATAAAACATATGGAAATGATTCTCTAGACTCCCCGAATTAAAGGTTATGAGAGGTGATCCAACAAGGAAGTGATCCTTTAGACTTCCTGAGTTAAAGATTATGAAAGGTGATCCTTGCCCCATATCCCATAATTTAAGAGTCTGGTGTTAACTTATCACGAGGATAAGAGTATGCTAATGACGACTAGTGAGGTATGAGCTCCTAATTTAGAATTCTCAAGAGGAAAGAATAATAGGGTGGCCCCAATGAGAGGAAAGAATAAATTAAGTCACCTAAAGTATAAATGGAAATAATTCATGCCATGTTTACCATGTTCTTTGTATATCACTTATGTCTCTGTATAGTATGTTGCACCTTGTATTGACATGCTTTTCATGATAAGGTATACTGCATTTATAACATCCAAGACTCATATTAAAATGAATGGGTCTCGGTAATTGGTATTTTAGAACTTAATAAATGAACCTTATGCATGCTCACTATTTTATAATGAAACCCGAGGTTCCTGAGGACGTAGATGATGACACTAGGATAGGAGCACGCCCTATTAAGATTCTTTATCAAATTTCTCACTCCCTTTGTCTTTCTTTCCATCGCGTCTTTAGAGAATGATGGCGTTGTTCGTGATATTCATTGATGCGTCAACCTAGGAGCTCCATTTTGATGCCACACACCAGTTGTACCATTTTGTGGGCCGATGTTTCGTTCATCTGTTCGTGTTCTTGGACTGCCCGTTTGCCTACCCAGTCTCCAGTTTCTGTTTCTCTCCTACGTCGCCTTTTTCCGATGATCTTCTTTTCGAGCACACGCGCCTTATAGAGAGCAGATTCATCGCACCCCTGCCCGCTACCTCAGTTGTCCAAGACTACCCGGAGTACATTCCTCGTTCTCCTCCTGCTCATTCTGAGACTGGCCTATCTGAGGACTCAGCCACCCAAATACCGTCTGATGGTTCTTCCCCCACCGTACCTATGGAGATAGGTGGAGGCAGTGAGGCTACGGTGACTCAGCCAATCCGAGGAGCTAGAGTAGCGATGCGACCCAATCGTGGAACTCATGTCTAACCCACTCACCATTTGGCCACTCTAGCCAAACTAGGCCAGTGGATTGGTTATGTTCCTCCCACTTGGGATAGGCAGCAGTAGGAGTTGGTAGCAAACTTTGTAGTGCATGCACGCATATCCTACATAGGGTAGCCTTCTTTTGCCTTTACAGGTTATTTACTTTAAGTGCACTCGAGTAGACGAGGATCCTAATGTATGTATTTTAGTTTCTTTATGTTTTGCACGGATGACTATATCGGCTCAACCTATAACGGTAGGTCTAATGCTACTATTATATGACTTGGTGTATGGTGAAACTCTTATTATATAACTATGATGGTTTGTTATGTTTATAGTCTTGTGTTCCATTTATAGTACAATGGGTTCATTTTTGTTATCTGCGAGACAAACAATGTGGTTTTTATTTTATGCTTGGCTCACGTTTTCATCTTTAATTTCAAAAAAAAAATTACCCATATTTTCGTTAAGTATTTTCTAAAATTAGAATTAAGAACTGGAACAAAAGAGTAATGACTAATAGTTAACTTGAATACGTCCTAGGCATGTCGAGTTAAATATTAGGGTCTTACAGAAACTAGATCCAATTGATCTGCTTCACGAAGCTTGGTTACGTTGCAACACACTCATTCTCTCATGGATCAATCGCTCTCTCGGCAAAGAAATTGCTATAAGCATGTTATGGCGTAAAAATGCTCTTGATGTTTGGAATGCCTTTCACTCAAGATACTATCAAGGAGATGATTATCATATCTCAACTCTTCTTGAAGATTTCTACTCTCTCAAGTAAGGTGAGCATTTCATTTCCACCTACTTTACACACTTGCAAGGAGTTTGGGAAGAGCTAGAAACATTTCGTCCAATCCCACCCTGAGCATGCTACATTCCCTGCTCATGCAATCTTATTCCCACAATCCAAGGATATTGTGACAAAGAATTTGTTATCAGGTTTCTCAAAGGGCTCAATGATCAGTTCTCCACAGTTCGTTTACAAATCATGATGATTAAGTCATTTCCTGACATTGATCAAGTTCTGTCCTTGGTTCTTCAATGAGAACGTGAGGTGATAGGTGAATCCCAATCGTCCCTTCGTGTTACTTTTAACTCAAATGCATGAGGTCGAGGCAAAGGCCGAGCACTCTTTGGACGTAAGTTCATAGCTTCGTCAATAATCACACACTACTAAATTGTTAATTTAGAATCCAATTTAGGGTTTTCTTAGGAGGTATCAGGAAACAATGGGATTTTCATCTAGGATATTTGATTATAGAATCAAGTTAGTCCTTACGAATAACCTTATGCATTATCCCCTTTAACCCTTTGAGTGAAATGTGACAAAAGGATCACAAGCCAATGAAGTATTTATGGTTAGTTTTTCTTATCGAATTTTACCCTTCATGATATTAAAGCCTAGTAATTAATAAATGTATTGTGACATCATCAATAGGAAAATTAACGAGACAATGAAAACTAAGTAAGGATATATATTTTGGTAAACATAACTCATGGTTAAATCGATCTTGATTTCTCAATTCTTTAATAATTATACAAATAGTTAAAGTGGCAAATAATATGAAGCCTATAGAGTAGAATAAGTTCTTATATGCATCACAAAGCAACTCACCTAGTTATTCCCACTTATGTTTCATGGTGGCTTAAGAAGTGTACTTTTAATTTTTTTTTTATTAGTGATGTTTTTGTAAATATTTTATAAAATGATCATTGACCCTTAAAGTTTGAATTAAATTAATTTTTTTCTTCCATCTGAATTTTCATATACCAAAATTCTAAAAAACTTGTAGCCCTAAATTTCTCTTTTCTAACCTCAATTTTTTCAATTGTAAAATATGGAAATTACATGGATTTTATCATAAAACAAGCTAGCGTTTAAAATTAGAAATTGACTTGTTAGCCACATAAATTGTAAAGTGCCACTCACATTAATCCATAACTCTATTTCTATTAGAATGCCTTCACATTTTCTTGTTATATTATTTTTCTAAAAAATATTATTTTTACGCATGAAGTATGTACACCATGTCGATATGCATTTTATTCACTATTGAATGGAATGTGGACTCTATTTGAATGGGATCCATACTTCATATAGTGGTGAATGAACTATAAGTTGTCATAGTGTCTCATACATCATGAGTGTAAATAATATAATTTTATTTTTATTTTATCTTGGTGAAACCACCTGCACAAATTTCAAACCTTTGGTTAAGGGATACCAACTCAATTGAGCCCACATTTCTCACAATGCGCCCAATAACCACCACGACCTCTAACTTGCTCCAATGTAGAACCCGCAAGTTTTATGCTTTTTTGGTACTTTTTTTGGGGGTTGGGGGGGGGGGGCGCCCTGGTACTAGTTTAAAACGGGCCAATCATCCCCTTTCGGTCCAAATTATGTTGGTAATCTTTTTTTATCAAATCAGTATACCATTGAGGGCGGGCAAGCCCATATGATAACTAACATGTCCAAGCCCACTGCAACTAGAACTCAGTCTACTGGGCTGGGCTGATGACATTTGCTCAGAGATGTTTTGGTTCTTAACTTCCGATGAATGTCCAAGACCCAAAAAAAAAAAGTTCTGATTAATATCTGAATTACTCGGTCTTTCTTTTTTTCGGTACACGAAGTTAATCGTTTGTCACGACCAAAAAGAGGAAAAGGAAATTACTCGTGTGTTTAGCCAGTGATCGGAAAGTATATGGCCATTTTTTATATTCAACAATAACTAAATTAATTTTATTATTTTATCGAATCGCACCGAAAATGTTAATCACTTGTTCAATAAATCGATTTTACCTTTTATGTATGTTAGCTTATTACGCGAATACATCGAAGAGGACGAGGTTAACAAGTAAGTATTTATATAAAATTACTCAACAAACTATATATTAATATGTTTTCTGTCTAAACCCACCAAACCCAACTCCCGCAGTGTGCATCTTATAAACAAAGTCGTCACTCTTAAAAGATTTACGCGACCTGGTATTTATTTATTTATTTTTTTGATGAAAAAATATTAGGTTAATAATAAATTTATATCGGAGATAGGTTAAGATCACCATTCACTTTAACTTAGTTACATCCTATTATAATATTTTTATCAATAACTATAACATCCCATACTGTTGTATGGATTGATAACTGTCCTCACAAATCAACACGGATGTTTTCAGCGTGCTTTATCTTCGCTCACACGCTTCTAGGGAAAACTTCCCAAGAGGTCACCCATCCTAAAATTTCTCCAAGTTAAGCGTTAAGTTAAGCACACTTAACTATGGAGTTCTTTAGTCATGGGCTACCGAAAAGAAGATACATCTTGTTGGTATAGGTAGTACAAATCAATTCATATAAACCTCCCTTAACTATATAGTCTCATACCTATACATTTTCAAGATATTTTCCATTTGAGTGTGTAATCAGTTTATTCACGCATTCTCCACTGGAAGTCCACGTGAAGCTCGCTCGTCTTGCCTTCTTTTGTACCGGCGATCACTCCCCAACTTCGCCCTCGGACGTTACAATAACTATTAGTAAACTTCATGTCGTCCATGATACTTCATTTCTTTTAAAATATTTATCAATTTTAATTAAACATAAATATTAAAAATAATAATAAATAATATTGATAATGGAGTAAAATATAATAAATAGACTAATATGTCTCTATGTATTAATTAATACAGCACAATATTTAAGGTAAATATTAAATAAAATGTTTTAAAAATATGAAATTAATTAGAAGTAATATTAGAAAAACATAATCAATATTTTACTGAAATGTGAAATTGATAGATTTTAAAATATAAAATTATTTAAAAATAGATAAATATTCTAAAAGAAAGAGAGTATAAATGAGTTATATAAAAATATAAATTAAAAGTGTATTGTAGTTAAAATATTACTCTATTATGGGATATGGTCATCAACCCATCTAATGCTCTATGGATATGGAAGAATTTCTCTAACATTGACAACATGTACATGAATATTGTGCATGCTTAGCTTTCTTTTTATTTTTTATTTTTTAGTTTCCAGCGTATAAGATCCATTAGAAAATTTAAAAGCTTACCTCTTTTTATTTCTTTAATTAGTGTCCTCGTCACTTATTAGAAAAAGTGAAAACCCCAAAGAAAAATACTATTTTCTCTCTTTCAAAATATTTATTCATTTTAAGATAATTTTATATTTTAAAATATCTATCAATTTTATATTTTTATAAAGTATTAATTATGTTATTTTAATATTATTTTTAATTAATTTTATATTTTTAAAATATTTTATCTAATATTAATATTAAATATTATGCTGTATTAATTAATATATAGGGATATATTATTATATTTATTATATTTTAATTTATTATTAATATTGTTTATTATTTTTTCAATATTTATATTTGATCAAAATTTATAGATATTTAGAAAGAGAAGACAAGAAGTATAAGTGTGTGTTTGGTGTAGCATTTGAGCACTCCAGACTGCCGTTCATTTTCTTGAAAGTAGTGCTAACGTTTTTTGGGTATTTTTGTGGTGGAAATTTTTCATCGACTTGGCCTCCAAATCCAGGTTTGCCCGAAGCAATTCTGAGTTGCTTCTCCGTTCCTAATTTTCACGCTAAACATATAATTATGGTTTTCAAAAATCATTTTTCCAATTTTGTCCTCAACTATTTTAAAGTGACTCTTATTTTGTAATTATTCTCCATATGAATCAGAGTGTACATTATCGATTAAATATAATTGTTTCATAATAATATTTTATAAGATGGTACATATTTTAAAATTTTACTTATAAACAATATTTTTCTTCCCAAGTTTTTTATAAAATGTTTTGCAATATTATTTAAAATTTTATTGATTCAGTTATAATATTGCTTATCGTATAAAAACATTAGAACTTGATTAACTAAGATCTTAATTACTTTTTTTTTACATTTTTGAAAAATAATAAGATTTATATAATTTATTAATATATAGAAAATAAGAAAATGAAAAGAGAAAACATCAACATTCTAATATATACCCATTTTAGTAATTTTGCACAAAGAAGTGATTTTGATTAATGCCATCCAAACAATATTTATTTTGTCAAACTCAATTTTAAGATAAAGTTTTTCAAATATAAATCACTTTATACTAGATTCACTTTTGATCATAATCAAGCCTATAAAATCACGCTGGTTTACAATCAAGTATATAAACTCCAATCCAAACACACAAAGTGGTTGCCGCCAAACGTGTTTCGAGATCTCTTTGGCTTCAGTGTTCGCTTAGAAAAGTTAGATGCATGACCTTCCCCCCAAAAAAAGTGTTGTAGGATGCATAAAAGAATTAAGACTTGAGCAAGAATTGTAATATAGATTTTAGCAGAAACCACCCAATGGACCTGTCTCTGAAAGAAAAAAAGTGAGAAGTAACTATTCTTTAATTATTTAACAATTTATTCTCTCTTATTTAACAATTTCAGATAGAAGTTGTTGCTGACTTACGCCAGTGAGGAATCTTTTCTATCACTCTCTCTAAAAATATATGTCCAAAAATAATTTCTCATGAATTGGGACCATAAACGGGCATGAATCGTGATTATAATGTTAAAGATGAATTAGTCATATTTTAACTTCAAAGACAAAAATGGCTTACATGAGTAGTAGTTTTAGGAATAAAATGAAAAATAACTCTTGTATTGTAACTTATAGGGATGTACCACTATTCTCTTATTCTATCATTCTATTCAATTACGTTTACATTTTGGATGATTCTTAAATTTAAAAGTATAGTAATTTTCTTTAAAATAACACCATTGCTCTTTTTGTTTCGCTTTATTGTGAATGTGACTTTACCTAAAGAAAAACAAACATAATTATTGAAATGCTTAAGGGCTTGGTGGTTCATGACAGGAGGTAGTAGTCTCCAGTCCTCCGCATACGCCAAAAATATTGCAACTTAACTTGAAAGTAACTGATGATGACAAATACAGCTCTTTCAAAGGAAAACAGTGAATCATCGAGAAAAATAGAAGTAAATGCCAAATCGAACTCTAGAGTACCAAGGGAAAAAAAAAAGAAAAAGAAAAAGAAAATGCTGATTTGAAAAATAAAATGGTCTTCCCTGATTTTTTTTTCCCCTTAAATAATTACCAAAAAGAATAACATCTAACCAGAAATGTTTTCATTGCACCAGTTAGCAAAAGAGGCCAAGATCCAAAGAGGGTGCACCTCTAAGACATTCAAAAGCCATGAATCTTTAAAGCTCCTGGCTTTGTCAAAACTCCTAAGTTAATAATGGAGTTCGTTTTGCGCAAGATATCAAGTGTGTTTGTTCAATTTTTTCATATAAAATAATTTTTTGATTAAAAATGATCTTAATAAAAACTAAAATAAACATAAGGTTCTATTCCTTTGCTAGCATGTTTTTGAATTCTGAAATCACGCTACCAATAAATGGTTCCCTTCCATATGTGTATGAAGAATTTAACCATCTTCAGTCATAGAGTCTTAACTCTGATTAAAGGGGAAAAAAAAAAAAAAGAAAACACGCACACACACAAAGTCAGATGTAGATGTTGATCTAGATGATTACCTTCAAGGATCGATAAAGAAGAGAGATTCATATTCATAGAGAAAGAGGAGAGCAAACTATAGAGAGAGATACTTCTCCTATTCCCCAATAAAGCCCAATATGCATTTAAAGTGTACAATCTTAAATATTGAAAAAAAAAATACTGACACCCAAATTATTATATATTTAAAAAACATAATGCTGATATTTTATTCTTATACAAAACGTTTAAAATACTTCATCTTATCGGGGCCAGTTTACACTAAAAAAAATTAAATATATATGACTGATATAATTTTTAATATAGTTACACTACTTAGTATTTTTTTTATAGTTTTTTCTTATCTATTCAAATGTTAAATTATAATTACCTACTATAAATATCATTTGTCCCAAATTTTATGCAAATTGGACACAAATAGGACTGCAATAATTTTTTTTATGGATAAGAATATAATCATATATCTCTAATTCATATTTATTTTAAGCACATATTACATTGGTTTCTATTTATATAAAAATTATATCAAATAATTTTAGATTAATTTAAAATTTTATAGATATATCTGTGAAACATGAACTTCCAATATAAGTTTTATAAAAAAGTATATAGGTTGATCCTAACTATATAGGCACTTTGCTGTCTAAAATGTACCTGCACTTTTGAAGAGGCCAAATTCGCCAAACTCGGAGGTATAGCCCAAAAGTAATTATGGATGACTTTCACTTTAATACATTATAATTTAAATTGTTGAATAAAATATATGAGGTTGCACTGATTAATCTATAATACTAATATTTTAGAGTCGTTTGGGGAAAAGTTTTATATGTGTCGCAGTGAAAATATTTTATGACTCACATCTTTTAAGAAATTATTCATTAATTTTTGTGAAAAAATAAAATCGCAATTATTACATATTATTAGTAGACCATTGATAATCATCCATATTTAATAATACGATTGTATTATATTAATTAAATATCTTTGATTATTATGATGTTAAAATCATAAATTATATTGATAAATTAATTTCATAATTTTAATATTAATTTCACATCTAAAATTTTTATATTTGATGTAGGTAGTGATTTTTTCTTTTGAATAATATTATATTAAATTCTTGAAATTAAGTATATAAATTACAAGAAAGATGTAAAAATATATGCGTTAGGTTATATCATTTACCTTTTTATTAACAATGAGATTATGATGAATTTAATTATTTAAAGGTAAAATATTTTTTCATATCATTAGTGATGACATTATCTGATAATATATATAAACTAATTTAATGATCTAAAGAATAAGAATATGTCAATTCAATAAAAATAATTATATATGTATACAGGTGAAAATGAAAATCCTGGGATCATCTGGGATGATCATAAAATTATACCTTCAATAACCTCTGAGCCCTTATAAATGATTTTGATAATTTTACATTTTAAAAGATTTGAATGAATTTTGAACAAAAAATCAATCATACAATTCATGATAATTTTGACAATTTTATGCTTTAAAAGATTTGAATGAATTTTGAAAAAAAAAATCAATTATACAATTCATGACAATTTTGATAATTTTATACTTTAAAATATTTGAATGAATTTTGAAAAAAAAATTTAGTGTTAAAAAAAATTAAAAAAATTGGAGATAATTTTAAAAAGAAAAAAATGATAGAGATTTATCATAATTTTATTTATAATTAGAAGTTATTAATAATTAAAATTTCGTATAAAAATTTATTGATTGTATAAATCAATTATACCAATATTTTAGACTCATTTCATGAAAACTATTATACATGTTGATTCATTTCATGAATACTATTATATATGTTATTCATATAATGATTTAGGCTTTCACATGTCATTTATACGGTAATTTAGACCCCACTTTGCTCAATCTTTATGTCTAAATTTTTTTTTAAACTTAACTTATAATTTAGTTATTAATTATTTTTTATATGAAATAAAATTAGATATTATAATAATTAAAGAATCAAATATTATAATTTATACTAAGAGAGAATTCATGTTAATATAATTATGATCTATAATTAAATTAAGAACCATTAATAGCCTCATAATATAAAAAATTATAAAGAAAATATTTTTAAAATAAATAAGCTTTAAAATCAACATATTTTTTTTAAAGAAAATACGTAGGTCAAATTATAAATGAATTGCTAATTGATTGATTTTGATATGATAATAATTCAAAATTCAATTTATACTAAATTTATTCTTAGTCAAATATTTAAGACACATTATAATACTAATATTTAAGACTCATTACATAAAAAATTTTCTATCAGTTATTTATAGAAAAATTATACCCCATCCTTTTCATCATTTTAAACTTAAAGTAAGTTTTTGGATTTAATTTACTCTCTAATTATCAATTATTTTTTTAATCATACCTTCATATCTCCCTACCATTAATAAAATCAATATAAAAAATAAAAAATAACATAAACAAAATTATAATTCAATATTATACTATAAAAAATTTATATATAAAATTATAGTATTAACGATAACAAACCTATTATAATTGCGTTACATTAGTAGTATTTATTATTATAGATATTTATATTTTGAAGTTCAAAATATTTTTAAACTTTTTTAATAAATTCATAAATATCAATAAATACTTAAATCTCCATGTGAAATGCAAAATGATGACCCATGACTAAGATGTGCATAAGAATAGAGGTAAAATTCTAAATGAAAATGAGATTAGGGAAATTTTCTAATTTCAAATGTAAAACTTTTGAAAATCATAATAAAAAATATCTATCTACATGTATCACTATATTCTATTTAATTTTTTACAACTTAAACATTCCAATCTATCAATTCTATAAATTTTTTATGCTAATTTTTTTTAAAAAAAATATCTTCAATTTTTTAAAACGAAAATATTTTAAGAAAATTAATTCTATAATTTAGACTTCTTTAATAATAATATTAAATATTTATTAATTTTTAAAAAGTAAATAATTATATTATTTTTTATTAAAAAATTATAATTGATATACTACTCTAATAATTGAGATTATATAAATTATAATTATAAATAATTTTTTACAAATTATTATACATTAATTATAATATATATTTTAAAATTAATATTTTAATTTATTAAAATGATGTACATGAAAAAGATGTGTAATTGAAATCATATAAATTAAATTTATACATTATTTTTATTAATTAGAAAAAATATTTTTATATTTTTGAATTAAATATTTTAATTTACATGGCTAGGAATGATAAAAAAAATTGAAAATAAGTATACACAGAAATTATGCAATGGGGAAAGGAATTGGCATATATTTCACCTTCATAGGATGATCTGAGGGGGCTAAGTCTCTGTTTGTTAAACAAGATAGGGACAGAGATAATACATATTTATTTTTTAATTATTTTTATTATATTTTCATTTTGTATATATTTTTAATTTTAATTTGGATTATGTTGTATTAATAGTATTTGTTATTATGGATATTTATGTTTCAAATTATAAAATATTTTAAAAGTTTTTCTCATTTTAAAATTTATTAATAATTCTTTGAATGCCATAGGGATTTAAAATCCTCACGGGGAATAGGAAATGTGGACCTATAAAAGGGATGGAGATGAGAAATAAAATTTTAAACAGTGACAGAAGGCATGAGAGACGTCCTCTTTCTCATGGATACTCATTGTCATCCCTATAATGGCTCATAATATAGTAACATTATTCATTTATTCTTTTTCTTTATTCAGCAATTTCAACTTTTGAAATATATAAAATTTTTATAAAATAGGCTCTTTATTGTTAGTTATAGGTCATCTATCAAGATATTTTTAACCTTATAAACATGATATTCAATACAAAATATAAAGTAGAATGACACATTTATATTTTGTCCACTTATTTAATTATTTAACTATTAACTTAATTTTAAGATGAATTTATATACTCAATTTTCTATAAGACATATGTCACAACGCATCTTATGGCGCCATGATTTTAATGACAACCGATTTCAAAATAAACTTTTGAATAAAAACGGGAGTCGCCACCAATTTTGATTATGGTTAAAATTGGAAAACCTTTTGATTTGCAAACTGGTCTTTTAAAAGAGATTTGTAGTTCGAGAGTCTGATTATGATTAGGGAAGGGTGAAAACTTAATCCCACTGCACCCCTAATACATCCGTATAAATACGGTTACCCTAGAGCTTATTATGCAAATTGATTACAATTTTATAATATTTATTTTCCCCAAAACTTATGACAATTACATATTTACAAAGAAATAAGGTTAAACTTAAAACAAGAAATAAAGAACGAGTTTTATGAAAAAGGATTTTGGCTTGATAGTTGTTGGCTACGCCTACGTATCCTCTGGTGCAATGAGGAACTCAAAGCCACGTAGTTCTGTAGAAAATAATTATGTGTTGATTGATTTTAATTTTAAAAACAAGACTTAACACATTAAAAGAAAATTCATTTTTATATTTTTGTTTTTCTTCTATTTTCTCATTTTTTGATTTGTGTTATCACATGTATTTTTTTTTACACATCAAAACCTAAGATTCTAAAAAAAAGCCCATATTTTTTTGCAAGGAAAAAAAAATTTCTAACTCTAAGCCCAACCAACCCATAGACCCAAAATGAATCAATCCTAACAAAAATAAAAAAGAACTTAAAAAAAAAAACACACACACACACACGCTCACATCTCCACTCTCCCACTCATGAATACACACACACACACCTCACACGGCACACACATATACTCATTCTCTTTTCTTTTCTTCACGCACACACATATACACAAAGAGAGAAGAAGAGAGAGGGCGAGACTGAGAAAGGGAGGAAAGGGATGAGAGAGAGAGAGATCGAGACAGAGCGAGACAGAGAAAGGGAGGTCGCGGTGGTGGCTGTCCACCGCGGCAGCTTCGCGGTGGTTAGCTGAGATGCTCACGGCTGGGCATCATGATGGAAAGGAATAGGCGGCCACGGATCGTGGCCGAGGAAGGGGAACCGACGCGGTGGCTGATGATTTCGCGGTCGATCTTGTGAATGGATGGTGCTGGAGGCGTAAACGGGCTGGGATCCGGCAAGGGTGAGGGCGGCGAAGAGGCGTGGGCGCGGATCGGGGCTGTCGGCAGTGTAGAGAGTTGGGGAGGAGATCGTGAATGATGGCGTGGAGGAGTTCCCGTCTGAGTGGTGAAGGGATGATGATGGCCGTGGAGGTTAAGTTGCTGTCGGTGTCACGATCTAGGCGGCGGAGGAGCTTCTCGCATGCAAGGCCGAGGTGCAAGCAAAGATGGTTGAGATGTGGGTGACGCGGCAAGGAGTTCTGCTTGCGATGGTGGATTCCCAATGCGCCATCCAGGCGGAGTTCTGACCACGATGCGGCGGTCTTTAATGGGCAAGCGCAATAGGTACCCTGGCGGTGTTAAAGCAAGGACGCGGATGAGAAGCCGCGAGATGTTGCTCTGTGGTGGAGGCAGGCACGTGGCACTCCCGGTGGTAGTGGTTGCGGTGGTTGATGGAAGGGTTTTCGGTGATGGAGGGGGATAAGTTTGGGATGATGACGACTGTGGCATGGAGGCCGCGGCTGGGGGTGGAGGCTGCCGCGGCCTCCTCCTTCCTTTACTCTCTTTAGTTTTTTTTTTTATTTCTAATGATGATGAAACTGTTATATGGATTTACCTTGTTCTTCTTCTTTTATTGTTGCTGGGATCTTGCTAGAATTGTTGCTGGCTAGTTGATGTATCAGGATGTGTTTTTGATTTTTTGGTTTGATTTTTGATGGTTGATTGAAAATTGTTGCCGATCTGAAAATTACCATCCCCCTTCCCCAGTTATTTTTTGATGATTTATCATGTTCTTGGTCTCACAAAATTATTGCCTTGATTCCATTTTACAGCTAGCCAGTAAACCTGTAATCATCACAAAGGGAAGGAATGATGTTGCTGGGGAGAGAAACTCATGATACTATCCGTTTCCTCTCTCCGTTTGAGAAACGATCAAAATTTGGAAGAAGAATCCAATGCTCCATTTTCCTTTTTTCTTTTTTTTTGAACGGCCAAGGGATCCAATGTCCCTTTTTTTTTTTTTTTTATTTTAGGGAATCCAACGTTCCCTCTTTTTTCCTTTTTTTTTTTGAAAACGGGCTCAAAAGGTAATGGGCTAAAAAAACAAAAAAAAGTAATAGGAATGGGTTATAATAAAAACTGGCTGAACAGATAAAATCAAATAAAATAAATAAAAAAAATCAAAATAAAAATGATGGACAAAATATGGTATTCACAATATATATAAATAAATTATCATTTATTTTTATAATAATCAACAAACTATTTTTTATTATCTCACCGTGCATCGCACGAGTCAAACGACTAGTTATAAATGTACTAATCAAAGTTTGTTTATCATAAGAAAAATACTTTATTTCATATTTTGTCGAATAAAAACATCCATCTAAATAGAGCATATTATATAAAAACACTTTTTAACAAATATCATTTCGAGGCATGTAATGGGTGTGTCATATTGTTTAAAAAAAGTTCAATTTAAAGAGCTTTATTCTTATGAAAAAAAAGTATAAATTGAAAAATAAATAAACAAATTTTGGTATCATTACCGATATTAAAATTTTTTACTTATTAGTTATAATATCAATGTTGAACTGATTCAAATAGTTCAGAAAATATTTGTTTTAAATAAGGTATTAAATTCAAATTTTATAAATAATAAAATTAATACTTAAACATAAAATAAAATAAAATATAAATTAATACAGTATTTCACAACTTATAAATATAAATAATATAATGATTAATCATAAGGCCCGATCGCTTATGAAAAATTGGAACAAATACAATGCTGTGACATCAACTTGTCCGAGTCTGACTTTTTTTGTGGTGTTTAGGAAATTCCTTGGGAAACAATCAAAGTGTCATCATAAGATTCCTTTGACAACGATCATTTGCTTTATCATCATGTCTCGTTCGCTCAAATTGGTAGGCTGTCAACAGCAACAGCGATTTCACGGAGTAGAAGGAACTTCAGTAATTTCTAAGTTTGTAATTTAATATTTGATTCTGAGATTTATATGTGTATAAAAAAAATAGTATTGTAAAGGATTTTTGTTTAAACTAACCACCGTATTGGAAAATTAATTTTCTATGCGGCGGATAAATACCGAAGGATTTCTTTAATTAATAAAAAGATGTGGGCATGTATAATTGGTGCTGTACATTAATTTAATCGGAAAGGCTCTGAATCTCGAGGTCGTGTGCTACTTTATCCAAAGTTTTGGTACAATCATTACCCGATAAAGAATATAATATAGGAGTTGAAAAGAAAATTGAAGTTTCACGCGCGTCTTTTCTTTTACCAATACAAATTTATGAGGATTGCTATGCATATTTAACACTTAAAAAATAAATATTTATTTATATATTTATTTTATAATTATTAGATAGGGTGAATATTAAGGATAAGTGAGGATTATTATTATATTTAAAAATTATAAAATAAATATCTAAATAAATATTTATTTTTTGAGTATCAAAATATCATTATCCATTAAAAATAAAAAGAACAAAGTCCGGTGGTCATAATGTGCTTTAACGGGATATATATAATTATTATCATCGAATCACCTTAAGTTGAATCGATATTAAAATCAGTAAAAGTACATAATACAAAATATTTTTGGCGCAATCCGTAAGAAATTTTGGACTACCATTTCATCCAACACAACTACATGTAATGATGCCGTTCATATAAATTTAGTATAAAAATATAGGGCTTGTTTGATTTTAGTTTTTATTTTTAATTTTTTTAGTTTTTAAAATTTTATAGAGAAAATATTAAAAATTATAAATAAAAGCTAAAATATAAAATTTATAGTTTTTAAAATTTTTAATATTTTTTTCATAAAAATTAAAAAATTGAAAACTAGAATCTTAAAAAAAAAAGGCCTATAGTTTTCTGTCAAACTCTATTAAATATTTGGTCTCTTAATGTATATCCTTCCATTAGTGAGTGCACTTTTGCCTATTATTAATAAGAAAAAGATAAGTATACTATAACTCCATGAACCTTAGTTCATATGTATGTCCTCATTCAGGGATGCTGCCTTTACTACAACAGGACCTAGTGTAGTTTTGTTTTTGTTTCTATGTTTCATTACCAAAAAAATATGTATGTGCACGTGGTCTCTAAAATAAAAAATAACGTAGATACTCTAATAAACTTTCTTAAATAAGTGTTAATTTATTAATAATTGATAAAAAAATTAATTAATAGACGGATCAATTTATATGGTTAGAAATTATCTATACGGTTCAAGAGATAAGTTGTTATATATATATATATATATTCCAGAAAAATATGTTAAGGAGAGTTTGATTCCAATAATGAGTCAGCTCGACTAGATTATATAATAATTAGCAAGATAAGTAGTAAATCCATTGAGTTCAGTAATAATTTTATAATCAATCAACAATTAGTTAAGAAAGCGACTAGCATTCTTGCTCCTACTTCCTTAGAGAGCCGCTTAACCAGTTATATAGTTGCTTACTTCAATAAGTGATTGTGTGAGATAAAGACCCCATGGAGGGAACTCTTCCACAAATGCATGATGGACCAAGCTGGATGATAATCTGAATAACAGTGAGAGCCATGAAGAAAATCCTAATGTCTAAAAAAAAAATTCACTCTTGGTAGAAAAGAAAATCCAAAGATTTAATAATTTTTTTCCGTCAAGATTCAAAGGTTTTTAAAGAAAAGTGTTATTTACATATAAATATTGGGACTCCAAGACAATATCTAATGAGGGACAGAGAGAAAAGTCAATTAGAGAAAAATAATTCTTAGATATTTTGTCTAATGCACATGAAAAAAGAAAAGAAAAGCTTTTGTGTATGCAGGGCAGATCTACATGTTGAAGGATGGAGGTATGTACCCTCACAAAAATTTTAAAATTTTACAATAATTATATAGTTTTAATATATTTTTATTTCTATTATTTGATTGAATTTGTCTTATATTAATTTTAAATAAGACAAAATAATAAGATGTAGTACATTTTGCTTCTTTCTATACTAATATATTATCTTTGCCTTAATTACTATTTTTTCTTTGGATCCATCCCTGTGTGCACATAAGCTGTTTATGTTTCAAATTTCAATGAAAAGCAACAATTGTCAGTATCAAATTTCATGTACCCTTCTCGCAAACTTGAATATTTACAAGAGGCATGGATCTCAAAATAATACTTCAAAGAGAAGACAGAAATGCAAAAAGTTATCTCTATTTTAGAGGAATGAAAATATGGATTCATATTGCAAAAAGCATCATTACAAATTTATAATTTCTCATTTTTGACTGGTAATTTATAATTTCTCCTTAAGAAAAAGCATTGTAAATTATGACATTTAATTTGTTTTGCGGACAAGCTTCCATTTTCAAACCTGCCCCAACCGATATGTCGGCGGACAGAAAATAATACAAACACATGTGAATTTCTTATAAAAATAAATACTTTTGTAGTGGATAGAGTGGAACAAATATCAAAAGGAATCTTCAACATGATTATAAATCAAAAGAGGCTAAGAAACGTAACTCAATTTTATTATAATTTAATTATAACAAGTTGCTCGGGCTATTTTTGGATAGACCTTTTGCTGTTATATTCTTGGGAGTAAAGTGGGATCCTTTATTTTTTGAAAAAGAAAATTAATGCCCAATGGAATCTACCGGTTGAAAATAACTGAAAAAAAATCTAATAAGAGGAAAAAATAAAGATTTAACTTTAATACATTAATTATGTAAAAAAATTTACACAGTTATCCAATTATATAATATAACATAAATAAATATGATTAACTTTTATTCTACAACTTAAACAGTTATGCAAAATAAGAGATTTTATTGGATAATAGTGTAAAAATGCATTAAAATTAAACTAAAAAATAAATAAAACTCATGTTTTAAATTATTCATTATAGTAATCTTATACAATATAAAATATGAGTGGGTGTGAGATTTAATTACATTTGATAATATGATAATACATTATTGGATAACAGTATAAAAAAATTTATACTATCAGTATATAATTAAACTCTAAAAATATAACTAATTTTTCTGCACAATTCCCCTAGAATTTAAGGATAGTAATTTAAAATTACATTAGGACTTTCTTCATACATTTAATTTTGTAGATCCTCCCATATTATTATTTAATAATAATGTGGGGGAGTTTAAATTAAGTTTAATTAATATACATCATTGATATAAAATGCAAGATTTAACTTAGATGCATCGACAATACAAAAAAAATTTACAAAGTCATCCAATTATTTAATGTCATATCAATCAATATGATTTACGTTAACTACTTGAAAAGTCATTCAAATTATGAGATTTGATTGGATGATATTGTAAAACTTTTTTATACTATTAATATATTAAAATTAAACTCTAAAATATCTCATAAAAATATATTTAATAAATTGCTAATCAAGCAAATCTTTAAATAATCTCAATATTAAATAATACCTTTTTTGCGAAAATACTCATTTTTTTTTACTAGATACTTGAAAAATTCGGCCAGCTGTCAACTGCGCCTACACTTCATGGTTGAACAAAACAAAAACCCATTCAATAAAATAATAATGAATTTTTCTTTATCAAGGACATACATGATATGAATTCTAAAATTAATTTGTAGTGTTAAGCATGTTACAGTCAATGGTGAGCGAATGCTAAAATACTATAGTTATATGTCGTAATTTTGAATCTAATTTTGATATATTGGTAATATAAAATAATTTAGCACTATTAATTTTTAGCTGCTAATTTAGTACTATTATTTAATTACATATAATAATATTTATATATTGATTGCCATGTTTATTATTTAAAAAATTATATAAATAAAATAATTTGATTAAATAATAATATAAAGGAAGCTTTACTGTCATTGAAGTCTTTCGTTATTATCAAAAATAATTTTAGCACAAAAAAACAAATAATTTGGTCTCTATTTAATTATTTTTATTTTTCTACGGTATCTCCTGCTCGATAAATAAGAAACTCATTTTTGGGGGGGAAAATGCTGCAAAGGCCCATAACAATCCTGAGTTGAGAATGAGTTGTCATTTTGAAATTGGTTCTGTTTTATTTTTATTTTTATTTATCCACGACAGCGAAAATCGGAGAGTCCGTTCGGGCCTTCTAACACTGCACCCCTTTTTTTTGGGGATATGGTTAAATGTATAATCGAGGATTTCTCTCAACAATACTTTGAACATTGTTATTGATTTTTTTTTTGGTAGATTAATACTGTTATTGATTGATGCTGTAAAATAATAATGTCAGTTGATAGAAATTTTAAAAAATATCCAAATTATGTTGAGGAGTTATAATTATCAATAATTATTTGTAATTTCATATAATAACCCTTTGAAATTATTTTTGGTAAAATATACTTATTCCTTTGAGTTATCGAGAAATGACCATATACTCCATTTGTTTGAAAAACTTTAGGGCTTGTTTGGTTTAAATTTTCAGTTTTTAATTTTTTGATTACACAGATTTTATAAAGAAAATACTGAAAATTTTAAAAACTACCAAATTTCAATTTTCAATTTTAATATTTCCTTCACAAAATTATAAGACTAAAAAACTGAAAATTAAAAACACACAAGCCCTTGTACTCCACCATATTTTAGTAAAGGTGTGATTGATGTATTTTTTTTATAATTTAATTTTTAATAAATTACATACCAAATAATATAAATAATTATAAAATAAATAATAAATTTAATTTATACACATTGATAGTATAAAATAAAATATTGGTATATAACTTCTTACGATATTGGACACTTTCTTGAATTTTTTATCAGTCTACGATTAAAACTGTTTTATACTATCAATTCATAGAAAAAAAATTAAAAATTATATTAAAAGTTAACAATAACTATTTTATAATAAGCATTTTAAATAAAGAGATATAAAAATTGAATAAATATTTAGAATAATATTAAAATTTTAATTATTTTTTAAAAATAAATAATACATGATAAATAATATTAGTAATTAATAATATTAATATAAAATATAATTATATGAATGATATTTAAAATATTAAAAATAACTATTATAAACTAATAATTTAATTATCATAGTTAATAGTTAGTCTAATATGATTTGACACTATTTTGAATTTCTACTAGTTTATAGTATAAAGTTGATTTTGTACTGTCAATTAATAAAATTTGGAAATTTTCAAACCATGGTGATTAATTATCATAGTGTGCAATTACTTAGTATAATTTGACATCTTTTAAAAAAATTTATTGATTGATTTATTTTATAATTATTAGGTTATGAATTTAATTCTGATATAGCAACATTATAAATGAGTTCGATAATATATTTAACCACATATTGTTACGTAGTCAAAGTGATTTACTCATTTACTCCTATATTTGCTACTTGAAAAGTCATTTAAATAAAATGATTAATTTGATAACAATGTAATATATATATATATATATATACACACACACACACACACACTAGTGTAGTTATCCGTGCAATGCACAGGAAATATTCTAAAAAAATAGAAGAAAAATAGTATGCATGAAATGGATAGGTATAAAAAATGAGTTAGCAAATGTAAGAAGATACATCATAATTTGAATTTTGTTGATTGACAAAATGGTGGAATCCCTTTGGTCGCATAGTAGAAGCATGATAAGAGGTTGAGTTAATCAGCTGCAAGATATAAAAAATAGATGTTTGTGGGTTAAGCATCAAATTTGATGTGTTTATAAAGAGTTGCTAATGAATAATATTAGTAGAATCATACTTACATACCTCTTGAAATAAGGTTTTCAAATATTTCCTTGTACACAACATTGATGGTACATCCTTCAGAAATTCCATCATGATTTTCCAACAGAATTTTCAAACTATTTTTGCCTTTTACTCATGAAAATGCAATATATAATTGACCATGAGTAAAAACTGGTCTTGATAAATATAACCCAACTGTAGAGAGTATTTGATCTTGAGACTTGTTAATAGTCATAGCAAAAGACACTATAATTGGAAGTTGCCTCCTCTGAAACTAACAGAAACTGTTTTATTATTAGGAACCATGTTCATCTTTGGAATCAAAACGATTTGACTAACTCGATTACCTGTAAGTGTTAGGCATTCAATAACATGATTTCCCATTATTTTGATTTGTAATCTTATTCCATTGCACAACTCATTTGACTGATCAATATTTCTCAATAACATTATTGGAACCCTTTCGTTCAAATCATCACTTGGATTATTTATATGAAAGGAAGACAAACTCCGCACCCAAATTTAAGTCATCGTAACCATGGAGCACTATAATTTAAAAAAAGAAAAAGAAGTACTAATTATTTATATGAAAAGAAGACATATTTATTTATCATTTAATTTTATAACTTCTCCTAAAGGCTATAATTACTTCTTAATTTGTTTAGTGCTAAATTTAAATTTCTAAATAACTTAGTCATTTTTATATTTTATATTAACATTTTTTATATAGCTCTACATAAGTATCTAATAATAAAATCAAATTAATTTAAAAGGTATTGATACCCTTTAATTTTTTAAGAATATGAAACAAACCACATAAAAATAATCTGAATATAGTTTTATACATTATTCTGTATTGAGTTTATGAATAAGATTCACTACACATTCTCTCCTCCCCTCACCTATACACACGCTCTCACACACATACACGCATTAACATACAAAGGGAAGAGAGAGACACGAAGACAGAGATAGAGCATGAGAGAAAGTGAAGGAGTGAGAGATTGAGATGTCGGAAGGGAGAGGCTGCGACCACCGCGCCGTTAGGGTAAAGGGAAGCAGCGCACGGGTAGAGGTCCGGCGAAGGTAGATCAGTTGAGGATGGAGGAGTTTCGAGCTAAGGTGTTGGGAGCAAGGGCGTGATCCGTGTGAAGAAGGCAAAGGCGGAGATCAGAGGAAATGGGAGCCAAGGTTGCGCGAGGAAGAAGGCACGACAGTGGGGCTCGTCCGGCCTTGCGGTCTTCACGCTGATGATGGTGGTTGCTAGTATTGCCCTTCTTCTCCTTTTTTGTTTTTTTATTTTTTTTCTTTTTAAATCTTTAGATGATGATGATGATACTACTGCTCCTGTTCTTACCTTGTTCTTTCCCTTTGCTTGTTAGTGGGTTGTGTTGCTGGGATTTGTTGCAGGTTTCTTCTTGTGTTTGAAATTTTCTTGTTGGTGGATTGTAATTTGTTCCTAATGTTGGTACTCTTCTCTGTAAGGGAAATTATTGATCCCATTTTTACAGGTTGGCTATAAGCACCCCAACTCATCTGTAATCATGAAAAGGAGAAGATATCATGGAGTGGGGGAGGAGCGGCTATCATGTTGTCCGCCGCTCCTCCCACTACCAACCGAACCCTTTTATTTTATTATTTTATTTTATTTGGTGCTGAAACGGGCTAAACCAATTCCCTTTTTTTTTTTTTTAAAGTTAATAGATCAAAGAATGTGGGCTGAAATAAAATGGGCTGGAAGGAAATACACAAAAATGAAATGGGCTTTATATTTATTTAAAAGAGGAATTTTTTTTAAAATAAAAATAATGGCAAAAGTGTTCAGTGGTGTTAATCACAATGCAAAACCACGATTATTCGAGGATCTCTTTTCATTTTGTGTCAATGGCTCTTCTACATGGTCACCACCATCAAGACCACACCACAACCACACATCTCTACCACTTGCATCCTCTTTACCATTTTTCCATATTCTCTCTTGGTGCAGCTAGGAGCTTGAGAACCTTTTTTCCTCAATCGCTCCCTTGCAGTAGGCACGCGCAGCGATCTCTCCTAGCGTCAATATTCCCATCTCTGTCTCCAAAAAGTATAGGAGTCGAAGCCACCATTGTCAGGAGCAAATAGTCCACTGAATCAGAGGGGTTATGCTCGTTAGAGCTGTTTTTTTACTGTCTTTTTCCACCACCAACAAAGTCTATCCTCTTCCCCAAGTTCTCACGGTGGTGAGGCCTCATCGAGCAGGCTGAGTGATACGAAGTTTTAGGATTTCTTCCTTCTCTTCTCGAGCACACACTTTGGTGTGCTTGAATTTTGATGATCCCTATTTTTTGCGATTTCTTCTTTTCAACTTGTTTTGAGTAAAATTATGTTCTTTTCTTCGATTTCATGTCAATTTCAGTGAAAATATTTGATTTTTTTGGCCTAATTTTGTCTTAGTGTATACTGTTTATTGTCAATTTGGTTGCAAGGGGAGTACAGAAAAGAGATCGGTTAGGGTTAGGGCCCCTTTTAAAGGAAATATAGGGCCTATTTGGAACAATTCTTTTTTTGTTTTTGTTTTTTAAAACTGTTTTAAAGAAAAGTTTTCAAAACAATTTTATAAAACTAAAGAACAAAAACAGGCCCAAAATCTATTTGTTTAAAGCAACACAACATCAAAAGGGAAAAGGGGAGTGAGCCACAACCCACAACGGCATCAGATGGTGGGGTGGCTGCGCTTCTTCAGCGACGTGGATGTGACTCGGTGGAGGTGCTAGTTGGACACGCGGTGGTTCGCGATCACGTATGGCGCGCTGTACTATTGCTAGCTTCGCAATGTTGGACAGAGCTAGAGGATGCTCACTTCACAATGGCAGTGGTGGCGCGAGGCAGGGGCAATGAGGCACGAAGCGGAGGTACTGGTTAGACAAACAGTAGTTTGGGAGGCAGGGGCAACTAGGCATGGGGCGGAGGTACTGCTTGTGCCTTCGCAATGCGAGATAGAGGCACAAGGGTGGTGGCTTTGCGACGGCAGTAGTGGCGGTGATGGCGACGGTGGAGGCAGCATGAGGCATTTTCTCTAACGGAGCTTCTTCTCAAAGCTTTGTGATGTTTATTGCTTGTGATAGAGATAAAGGAAGAGGGTTTTATTTTATGAAACAAAACATCAGAAAACATCTTAAAAGTGTTTTCCATTTTCTATTTTTAAAACTCACTTCTAATTTTTCTATTTTTTAAACTCAAGCTGACAAAACATGTTACCAAAGGGGTTTTTCTGGGTTTTTGTTTTTAAAAATTGACAACTATTTTTAAAATGGGTAGCCAAACAGGCCCATAGTTTTCTTATTTAATTTTTCTGTTTTTTAGTGTGTTTTTAGCTTAGATTTTGTGATTTCCTTTTTGTTTAAGGTTTCTATAAATTGGGTTTTTGAGGGTTTGATGAGCATGTGGATACTTTTTTAATGTTTGGGGTTGCATGTTCAAGTTGTGGCATGATTGTTAAGAGTATTCTGAGTTTTTTAGTTGATTGAAGATGTTATCTCATTCTTCACATGATCTTATCAAATGAGAAGCTTGGCTCATCATTTTTTTTTGTTTTTTCTTGTGTCTGTTTGCGGTAGAGATGATAGATTTGATGAAGAAGGCTGCGAATCTAGGCATTGAACTCATCGTTGAAGAGCGAAATCTGCTTTTTGTTTGTTATAAGAATGTGATCGGTGCTAGCAGAGCATCTTGGAGAATCTTGTCTTCCATAGAGCAAAAGGAAGAGGTAAAAGGCAATGAAGTGAATGGGAAACGGATTATGTGGATTGTCAGCTGCCAAAAGCTTATTAAATGGATCCTGTCATCCACCAGCTTTGGTAAGTTCAATTTCTAACACTTTGTTGCTGCTGTTGTTGTTGTTTTGATTTATTGTGTGAAGAGTTTGGTGTTGCAAGTGTGTTCAACTATTGATTTTGTGAAGAAAATAGAAGAGTGTAAACATCATTAGGAGAGTAATATTATCATCTTAAGGAATGTGTTACATACCTTTGTAATCTTGAAATAGATCAATTGACTCGACACGTGGTGTTGATGATGGTTGTCGAGATGATTCTCCTACGCAATGCAAAGAGTCTTGAAAAATTCTTGAATTATTCATTCATACAGTCTCCATTATCTTAGATGGTTGAATCAGATGCTTGCCAACTGTAATTTTATTCTTATAATAATATGTCATGCAATAAATATTATGTCAACTAAAATGAAATCCTTACAGATTATCCAATGTATTTAAAGATGAGATTTATTATAATCATTGTAGTATAAATACCTTAAAGCTGAACATGTTAAGGATGAAGTATTTGAGGAACAATTGATGTCCCACTGTCTGCTTGATTTTCATAACAGTAAGGAAAAAAATATAAAGAATAAATTTTAATATGGTGAACAGGAGTACAATGTGTTATACATTCAAAATTCAGTACCATTATTTGCTTTCAATCCAAGAATCATAGAAAAATTCTGACATGAGTGAAGAGAGTTTGAGTGATTTTCCTTGCCAGTTTTGGTAATAGCATTTTTCATTCCAACATTCCCAATATTGACACTTGAAAATGTAAAGAAAAACATCAAAATCAAAATAAACTAATTATAATCTGATAAAAATATATTTGAAGACAGAGTAGGTAAGTAGCATATAACCATTTGTAATATTTGACAATGGGCTCCTCATCAAACTTGTGTTTGAGTCTTCTATTGTATTTGCAGTGGTAGTGGACTTTTTTTTTGCAAGATGAGAAATTTGTAGTATTTTGAAATCCATGAATAACTCTATTGTTTTCTCTTGGAAAGGTATTACTTGATGATGGTAGTAAATGAATATTTGGCTCCATTGAGGGCCTCATAGCTTCTATTACTCCACGAAAAAGACCTGTTGACAGAAAGATGGAAACAAATTAGTTCAAGCATGCAGAAATAAGTACTGGCTGACAGAATATGACAACACAAAGCAGTTAGCACTGGTATAAGAAAGCTGAAGTTTAAACTAAATTAATCAACTAACCATTTCTGCTGTCATTTAGATTTTGTTCAATGGAAGAATTCCTCTTCCTCTTTATGTTGAGTATTTCCTTCCTCTTCATTCTAGCCATTTTCGATTTGCAATGTGAGTGATAATTGTCCATTGCCTTACCAAGAACCACTTTTACGAATGAAGCTTTTTTTTGTTTGTAACTAAGAAGAAGGAAAACATGTTACCTTCTGACTCCAACAACTGTTTAACAGAAACACATGAGAAAGAGTGTAAGACTTCAATATAGAGATAGATACTCAAGGATGGTGCAAAAAAAAATGTGCTACATTATTATTATTTGTATAAGGAATAATGATTAATGAGTATTGTTTGAGTTATTATCCATCAGTGAAAACTGAGCAAGAATTCCAATTCCAATATCAGATTATCTAATAATTAAAAATTAATTAGGCACACATTGTAACTTTAGCCAATTTCTTTCATGTGCTTTTCAATAGAATAATGATGATTGTCTGAGAGTTTCAATATCAGTTATCATATATGAATAGATTTTAATAAATTGAAATTAAAGTAATTTGATTTTTTTTGACCCATAGTTATGAATGACTTAAAAAATTAATTTTACTCATTCTAAAATTTGATATTGCAAAGGAGAGTTAAACAAAATGTAAACTCTATGTCTAATATTATCACTAAACATATTATTATTTGAGCAGTACTCTTGTTGGCCTTGTTCGTAGTAAAAATTCATTCATATAAGACTTGATAATCAAATCTATTGTTCGTTGATTTGAACAAACTTTCCAGCCATGTTGCAGGACTTGGTAATGCAGAGGAATAAATGAATCAAGAAAGATCACTTGAGGAGAAGGAAATGGAAGTTTCAAATCGTTCTTGACTGTGATGTGATGCTATATATATATATATATATATATATATATATATATATATATATATAAGGAGATGAAGAGTTAGAAGAATCAAGTATGCTTCCAAACTCTCATTAGGCGGGAGTTCATTCACGAGCAAGCAGAAATCATTCATTGTACTGGGTGAGGTTAAATGCACAACATCAATTGTTGTGAATCCTTGAAAATTGAAGAGTAATTAGTTTCATTTGTTGAAACCTCCACAAATCATGTATCAGTGGATGGTAATTTTGGATTGTGGGACAATTCATATTTGGAATCTGCATTATATTTGGACGGTAGTTGGAATCTACATTATTTGGAATGCAGAATCACTGTAGCACAAATAAATTAGCCTTGGACAGTAGTTGTAGATTGTGGGACAATTTATATTATGGATTTTCGTTGTAATGAACAATTATATTTGGAATGCAAATTCACTGTAGCACAATTAAATTATCCTTGAATTCATAATTATCAGTTTTGGCAGGAAATGAAAACTTTTTGGATGTGGCACATAAGCATTTGATCTTTTTGCATTGGCCATTTTTATATTATATTATCAAATATATAATTTTCTTATAATATTTCCAACTCCTACACTTTTATCATAGTACGTACAATAAATGTAGAAAACATAACAAAATAATATTTACGGTGTCAGTTACTAGAATTTTATCAAAATAATAAATATAAAAATTAGATACCCTCCATTATAAACCATCCCTCCATAATTTATTATCATGTTAAAATTCTATTGATTGTCAGTACGTAGAAACAAAACTCAAATTATTTCATTCTTTGTATAAAGAGATTAAGGTGCAATGCAATTAGGCCCTATTTGGTGCATCGTATATGATAAAGTTTGATAGTATTACATATGATAATTTAAAATGTGATGACATAGTGTAAGAAATTCATTGTGTAGGTTTTTTTTTCCTATAAAATATTTGGTGCACCACATGATCAACATCGAATGAGCGGGTGGGGGGCTGGTGTTGATGCAAAAGAGTATATGTTAGGGTTACTTTAGGATTGATCAGTGAAAACAATGATATAAAATATCAGCTTTGTAATCAAGACTCATGAGACTTAATAACTTAATCTTATAATTATAGGACAAAAAATAGTTTGACCATATGATATTATACTATCACATGTGGCATCATATATATGACAAAAATAAATTTTATTATAAAATCAGGTAATACATTCATTAGTTCTTACCATGTGTATCAAATAGGTCTAAATTCTTTTTTTTTTTAAAAAAAAAGACGATGAAATGGTAAAAATAAAATAAAGGAAAGATGTCGTGAGATGAAGAAGGAGAGCGCGTGGTCTAGAGTTTGTGGGGAAGTAAGATACTAGTAAATTATTTTTTTGATAAAAGGTGCTAGTAAATTATGAAAGCTTGGAAATGTCGCTACAATGACCCCATTTGATCCCACTTCCCATTGGCATCATCTGTCACAACAGTCAAAACAAACACAGCACACACGCAACAACAGACACAACCCTCCCACCGCAACCACCTCCGTATCTCACCGTCTCCGCCAACCAACCATCCATCCGTCCCAACCACTCCCCTCAATTAGCGTTCCAATGGAGCCCCTCCCTTCGCCACCCCCTCCCCGACAACAACAACAACAACAACAACAATATCCTCTTCTACCCAACAGCAACAACATGGACGCCACGACTCTGGACGACCCTGCCTCGTCAATCTGGGACCTCTCTTACCTCCTCGACTTCAACCTGGACGACCAAATCTCCTTCCCGGCCGTTGACCTCCCCACCACTCCTTCCCCTCCTCCTCCTCCTCCTCAGCCGTCGGATTTAGATCCTCCCTTTCATCCTCAGCCACACGATGTTCCTACTCTTCCCCTCAACGACACTAGGGTGAGGAAGCGGGACCCGAGGCTCACGTGCTCCAACTTTATCGCGGGTCGGGTCCCGTGCGCATGCCCCGAGCTCGACGCCAAGCTCGAGGAGGAAGGGCTCCCCGGCAAGAAGCGCGTTAGGACCTCGGCGCGTGGCGGCTCCCCCGCTCGTTGCCAGGTCCCTGGCTGCGAGGCTGATATCAGCGAGCTCAAGGGTTACCACCGCAGGCATAGGGTTTGTCTGCGATGTGCTAATGCTACTACAGTGGTGCTCCATGGTGAGCCCAAGAGATACTGTCAACAGTGTGGCAAGTAAGGGTTCTTTTTTTTTTTTTGTTTTATTCTCTGAGATTTGGTTTCTGTTATTGTTTGTTTGTCATTCAACTTTTGAGCGTCAATATGGGGTCGAATTTTGGGAGGGCTCAATTTGTGGAGTATTTCTTGACAAAAACAAAAATAAAAGAGAGTAATTATCTGAAACCAGGACGTTCTTTATTTACCTTTGAGAGTGTTTTTATGATGGAACGAAGCTTGATGGAGTAATTCCGTGCCATGACAAGCTATGATGCATATGGATATTGGATAGGGTTCAATACATACGGCATAGCATCAAACTACTTATACTTAGAGATTATGTCATCAAACATTAATATAGGTGAAACTAGAGCACTATATGTGTATAGGAGAGTGGATCAGCCGGAGTGTGGATCAGATGGAGGGTAGTTATGTAACTAAAGGTAGAGGAAGACATAGGTAAACTATAGATGAAATAGTTGAAAGAGAATTAAAGGCGAATGGTTTAAACATAAATAAGATGTATGACAGAGCACTATGGCTTTGATCCACGTAGTCAACCACACCTAATTGGACAAGGCTTTGCCTATTGTTGCTGCTGCTGCTGCTGATGCTGTGCACGTCATAAAACAGGAAAAATGGATTAAAGAAGTTTTTTTATCCCTCTACTCCCTCGGTCCTATAACATTTGTCACATTGGGAAATGTACCAATTTCTCTTGGTTTCCCTATGTGACAAATATTGTGGGACGGAGGGAGTATGAAAAACGATGTCCTTTTTCTTTTCAGCATTAAACGTTGTAGGAAGAATATGGGGCCGATATTTATCAAACTCTTTATTTATGATATTTCACCTGAAGTTGAACACATGTTTAAAAATAATAATAAAAATGAAAGTATACTATGTGAGGTAGGAAGTAATCAGTGCCTCAATGGTGTGTAGGCAGTATCTGACATTGTGGTTAGTTGATTGGAGATGTCTTGAAGTATCTGTTTTTGTGCTTCATAGATGGCAATGGTTATTTTGGGTCTTTCTTGTCTGTTACTTGTTGACATTCTGTGTGGTAATTTAATGCTCTGATTGTGGGCCAATTGCTTGACAGGTTTCACGTATTGTCGGATTTTGATGAAGGTAAACGCAGCTGCAGAAGAAAGTTAGAGCGACATAATAACAGGAGGCGAAGAAAGCCTTCAGATTCAAGAGCTCCGGCTGATCATGAACCTCAACCTGTTACTCAAACTGAGGATTCCAATAATGATGGAGAAGCAGGAAAAGGTTATCTAATATTAATAGGCCAATGGTTTTAAGACTCTCTCTCTCTCTCTCTCTTCCTTTTGCCTTAATTTATGTCAAATGTGGCGTTTTAATTCGTTTGACTGAGGGACAAATCTATATGTTATAGGAATGCTTATTGGCTGTGTATGAACTGTGCAGATGGTTCAAATTTGAGTAGTGAAATAAATGAAAAAGAAGTGTCACTGGATCATGAAGATGAACCAGTTGCTATTCTGAGTGCAGCTCCTGAGATGCAGAATATTGCTAATGATAGTGTTGTAACTTTTGTTGCTTCTGGTGAAACACAATTGAATAGTGGAAAAGATGTTTCCAATATTTCTAATTCACCTTCATATTGTGACAATAAGAGTGCTTATTCATCTTTGGTGGGTTGCTGTACTTGTTTATTTATTTCTTTGCTTCCAAATATTTGTTTTCATGCATGAAACTGTGGTTGATGATTACTGTCTTGCTGATTGGAAGTTTACTTGTAGTGCCAAACAGGTCGGATCTCTTTTAAGCTTTACGATTGGAATCCTGCAGAATTTCCGAGAAGGCTACGCCACCAAGTATTTTAAAGCATTGTTTTTACAGTTTAGTATTCAAGTAGTGCTAAGATCTTCTACTGTATAGATGTCAGTAACTGATTAACAAGCAGTTAAATGCATTTACAGATATTCCAATGGTTGGCAAGTATGCCATTAGAGCTTGAGGGATATATCCGTCCGGGGTGTACAATCCTGACAATTTTTATCGCAATGCCAAATAATATGTGGATAAATGTAAGGGTTCAACTCAATGTTCTTTATGTTTTGTGTTTTACGTTCATATTTTGAGTAGAAAGCAGACCAAATGCGTGCTTTCTTGGTACTGGTTAACTTCCCGCATCTTAAACTGTGCCACTCTATTTTATACACATTCTTCTGGGTGCTGTTTTTGCTAAATTGAGTTGAATGAGATCCCTGTTCATGCTCTATATTGTTGTGGACTATCTGTTATTTTATTTATTTATTTAGAAAAAACTCAGTTTCCATGCAACTAAGCCCCATGTGGTGGGATTAAGGTTTAGTTATTGTCGATGTTGTGTTAATTTTTTCCCCTTTTCCTGACTTCATTTTTCTTTCTCTCATATGGATTGACTAGTTACGGGAAGACCCTCTGCATTATGTCTGTGATCTTGTTGCTCCCAGAAGGATGCTATCTGGAAGAGGCACTGCTCTAGTTCATCTTAATGACATGATATTCCATGTTAGGAAAGGTTGGTTGTGGTTCCATTTATTCAATACTCAGTAAACTGCATATTGCAGAGTGTGTGTGTGTGTGTGTGTGTGTGTGTGTTATTCTCTCTCTCTCTCTCTCTCTCTCTCTCTTTTATCCTGAATTATCTCTGAGGTGTTAGGTCTGAGTGTATTCAAGTTTATCTGGTTTATTTCATACATCTTTTTTGTTCCTCAAGACAATATTAATGACTTTGTCCTCCATCTTGGAAATATGCATTATCTTCTAATTTTTATGAAAAATCAATTATTTATTTTCATTTATATAATTAATAGAATTTTTTATTTATGCTGAGTTGTAATCTTTAAGTTCTAATTTGTGAAGCTTTAAATTTTTGAATTCATCATCACATTTCAATGGTTACAGATGGAACTTCTGTGACGAAAGTCGAGGTAAACATGCAGGCACCGAGGCTTCACTATGTTCATCCCACATACTTTGAGGCTGGTAAACCTATGGAGTTTGTTGCTTGTGGAAGTAACTTGCTACAGCGCAAGTTTCGGTATGTAATTGCCACCTCTTCCAAACATCAAGTTGAGGCAGTTGCTTACTGGATATATTTATATGATTGTCATGTGCATTTGTCTGCATTTGTGTATTATATGTCTTTAGCAATGTTATGGATCTAAAGTTGGGATAAGCAGTTAACCACCCATGAGTGGAAGGAGAGAGGGAGATGTGGTATGTTATGGCTGGGTAGAGTGGTTGGAGCGTCCTTATAGCTCACTGAGTCCGAGGCCCCAGTTTCGTGAAACCCTCCAAAAAGCAAGAATCTATTATTAACTTCGAATAGAACTCAGGCATCACTTGGAATTTACTGTGGGCTCTGGGCAAAGAGGTAACACGTGACATGTATTATAGTATATGCTGTTATCATAGTTGTTAATAGTGCTTGTCATTGAGTGGCTGGAGCACATGACACGCTGTCACACTTAAGCATTGTGGCTCTGAATTGCTTGGATCATGGGCACTGCGACCTGAAGTCTCAACGTAAAACCCAGTCCTGCCCCTCCCATTTTGCTGTTTCTCAAGAACTTTTAGGGACTATAGAGGGATTTTGCCTCTGATATATATCAGAAGGGTTCTAGTACTTGGCTTCTCAATTTCTCATACTATTCTGCTCCTCTTTTGTCTCTGTTCACTCCACTGAAACCAAGGTTATCCGGCAACCACCATTTTTTCTGGCCAAACTGGAGATTCCATTGCTCCTGGTGCTTTCTTTTCCTTCTCTGTTGCAGGATTGAGGCAAGCTTCCGCTCTTAGTTTTTCTTCCCTTCTGTTTTTACTTCCCTCCCCTCTGCTGGTTTGGTTTCTCCTCTTGTTCCTGGTTGTCTTGACATTGAGACACTCTTCTAACTCCATCTTCACTCCAACTCCATTCTCACCTCTTTTCTCTTTCTCATTCCTCTGTTATGCTGTCATGAACTCGTAAAATTAATCTGATTTCAAATTTCAGAGCATTTATGGATAGTTGCGTACTTGAGTAGTGCTTTATCAGGGTCAGCTTGACTCTGTTTGCCCCTGTCCTCAATGTTTTAGATGGCTTAGTGGGTTTGTTTGCTGTGTATTTGTAATTTATGGGTGTCACGTAATTATGACTTATTTTTGGATTCCTTTATAGGAGTATTTCCCGAGCATGAGAAATGCACAGTTGGCGTTAACTTTTGTTATAATGATTTTGGCAACTTCTTCAATCTCAATTCTCTTAGCAAATCTAATATAATATCAGACTGATCATGCTATTATTTATAGGTTTCCTTATATTTCAGTGCATGTATGCCCATCGTGAAATCTGTCATCTTTGCCCTGCTTGTTTATTTTCTTGTTAACTGGTCAATGTACTTCTGACTGTAATGAGGTTGTCATCATGGCAGGCTTCTTGTATCTTTTTCTGGAAAGTATCTGAAGTGCGAGTATTGTGTTCCATCTCCACACTGGACTGGAGACAGTATTTCTTGTGCTTTTGACAGTCAGTTATACAAGATATATGTCCCTCATACAGAGGAAAACCTCTTTGGGCCTGCATTTATTGAGGTAGGCATTGATCTATAGTTCTGTTTCCTCTACTGTGTTTGATGTGGTTGTTGTATTTGCTCTGCTATGTCATTTGACTTCTACATTGGGAACACCAGTTGTTGATCATGACACTGCTGGGCCTGTTGAATTGTATTAATGCTGTAATAATCAGACCACATGTCTTACTGACTAGATATAACATCAGATGAAGATGAATTGCTAGAACCTTTTTGATTCAATATGATATTTGTCGCTGATGAATTTAGAAATGCTATTTGGTTTCATTTATAAATGGTTTACAGCAATATGGAAGCACTTTTTTTCTTGGTTCCGAATTGTTGCTCATATGCTCATTAATATTTATTCCCTTGTGTTTTTATCATCTTCCTTTCCCTTACTTTAGGTTGAGAATGAGTCTGGTTTATCAAACTTCATTCCTGTACTCATTGGGGACAAAGAAATCTGCACTGAGATGAAGACATTACAGCAAAAATTAGATGTGTCTCCCCTTTCTAAACAATTCCAGTCTAAATCTGGTGGTTCTATCTGCAGCTCATGTGAAGCTTTTGTACATAGACATACATCATCATCAGACTTACTTGTAGATATAGCATGGTTGCTTAAGGAGCCTACTTCAGAGAATTTTGATAGAGTGATGTCGGCTTCGCAAATTCAAAGATACTGTTATTTGTTGGACTTTCTGATATGCAATGACTCAACAACCATTTTGGAAAAAATATTACCAAATTTGGTAATCTTGACAGAAAGCATGAAAACAAATATTGTGGTTAATAGTACAAGTAATGTTGACTTGACGCAGCTATTCAATCGCATCCACGGTGCTAGACAGGTCATTTATCAGAAATGCCAGAAAGGCAGAGGCATAGTTGTGCACTCTGAAATGGAAAGCTTTAAGGTTGCTCAGAGCTCCTCCCAGGATAACATGCCATTAGTTGTGAAAAACAAAATTCAGGTTAGGATGACTAATTTTCTGTTGTAGTTTTTCTTCTTCTCCCTGATATTGAAATATATACCTAATCAGCCTTTTAGACTACAATGCTTTACATTTTACTTTATGATCAGTTCCTTAGCTCATTGTTGTGCTGTTCTGTTGCAAAAGAACAAGTCTATACCCTCTTGCATGCACATCACTTCTATTGATCTAAAACTTTACTCGTTTGTTTAAATTTGATATTGGTTAATCAAAGGTGAAGTGACTTGTGTGGGAAGCCGTGTGTATCAAGCATTACTTGTTGCACAATTGCTGGCCTAGATATTGATTTGTATTGAACTTGGAGTATGGTTTTTAAACTAAGATTTTTCTTTTAGATGGTTCAACTCCGCAGCTTGCTTATTGTTTATGAATTTATCCTGCAGTTGACATCCTCTACAAACAGCAGTTTGGTTTTGTGACAATTTAATAGTTTGCAAGATCTAGCAAACTACAACTAATATTCAGTTCTTACATTGATATTTGTTTTGCAGGATATTCTGTCCAGAGCAGATTCGATGTTGGGAGCACTGAGAAGTCCAACTTCAAATGACAAAAATGATAGGATGCCACTTTTGAAAAGGGAGATTATAATGAATGTGGACGAATTCCCTAAAAAATCTTGCCGTCCATATCTTGCCAGGAGATTTTTTAGCACTCGACCAGTAATTTTTGTGATTGCTTCAGTTGCTGTTTGTCTTGGGGTATGTGTAGCCTTCCTTCACCATGGGAAGGTTACTGAGTTAGCTGTATCCATTAGAAGGTGCTTGTTTAACTATTCCTAGTTGTTACAAATTTTTATACTTATTTTCTAGCTGGTACATATTTGTTGTAACACTAAATAAGCAGAGATGTTACAAGGGTGGGTAGGTAGTTAATTTCATTGGAGGCTTAATTAGAGGGTGCTGGTTTTTGCCTCATTTGTCTGGTTGCCCCCAGAGGAACCAACATCTAATTGTGAATTTGTGAAGGCTACGATTGAGTTCTTAGTTTTAGATTTTGAAATTTGTATGATCACATATCCGTACCTGAGATCTCTCAAAAATGTGTAGCAAAAAAAAACCTTCACATCATTATACTAGAAAAGGCGTGTTAAATTAGCAAAAATAGAGTAGTTTACATTATGTTTGTGTTGCATCTTCACTTCAAGTGCCACAGGTTTTCCACACCAATGTCATTACTGCAGGCATTCCACTGTGGATAACCTATTAGCCATGGATTTTTTTTCTTCTTGCCATTCTACCCTGCTTTCACGGTGATCACGCCAGTCAAAGCCGTGTTTCAAATAAGTATAGAGTTATCATCTTCATTGTGGAAGGGGAATGGAGCATTGGATGGTCATGGGTAGCTGTGTTTTGATGTTGTGGATGGCACAAGAAAGACCCAATTTGTTGATGTTACGAGGTAGAGATTGATTAGAAAATTAAAACTTTATTAGCTCTAATTATACTGAAGTCTTCATTCGTTTCAACAAATTAGAGAAAAATGAAAAAACTCTATTTCCTTCCAATTAACAGCCTACATATTGTATCAAAGAAAATAAATTGTGGCTGGATGCGTCTGTTGGAGTGCCACAATGGGTGATGAGAGTTTTAGCTTAAAAGTGAGTGATGAGATAAAGATAAAGAAATTATTGTTAGTTTGTGTTACAAAGGTATATATGATTGGGCAGTACTTCAGGGTGCTGTTTTCATGGTTAACGAGCCATTCATCGTTCATGAATGAGCTTTGGCCAGGATCACCCTTTTCACTGGCAAAGAGCTGCAATGGTGGTTTAGGTTCGCTATGGTGGTCCTATGATCAACTGCATTTAGGGGTCGATAATGATCACAGAGAGAGAGAGAGAGAGAGAGATACTAAAAAACTGTGATTTTTAAAAATTGTTTAGAAGCTCAGGATGGAGGGAGGTTCGACCCTAGAGTCAAGGGATGCATTTGGACTCATCTACATATATATTTATTACCAAAATGGACAAATCTACAAATTGAACCGAAGTTATGATCATACACGAGTTGAAGGGCAACCTTACTTTCATATGCAACTACATAACTTATACATGAGTGAAAGGTAATCTTACTCTCATAGGCAACTACATAATTTATAATAACACTTCATGATGAGCAAAAACTCTTGACGGTTATCCCCTATTGGCAAATGCTTATATCAATCTTGAGTGTTTGAGACCTTGACTTGAGCCAGACACCCATGTCAATAGGAGTTTAAGGGGTTCGATTGATGTCTCAAAGTTTGGCTCGATAAATTTTTTGGTCCTATTTAGGCTACACTTCAAGTTGAACTGATTCGACTAAAAGTCACATAATTTGTCAATAGTTATAGTTAAAACATCATTATTAAATTATAACATTTGTATGTTTGCATTATATTATTTTAATATTTTTCTACTAGCATAATTTGATTGAACCATAGTTTTTCCTTCATGATTATCGGTATCATTTGGTCTTCACAGTTGTTATTGAATCTTTAATTTTTAAAATTTTAATAAATTAGATTAGCGGGTACGTGACTTATTCTTAGCCATAAATAATTAAAAAATATTGGTATTTTTGAATTTTATAAGGATACTGGAGAAACTCCCTATAAAATATTTTTAAAATTTTGTTTCTCATTTATAAGGTTTTATGACTTTATTAAGCATAATGTCCAAATATATGAATGTTGTCTAAATTTCATGTTGACCTTAATTTGACTTGTTCATTATTAATTCAGTCATTATTCGATTGAGCTTGGGTTCAAATAAAATGATTTGAACAAAAAAGATTGGGTTGAATTCAAGTCTAGTAATACTTGATTTGACGGATCCTTTATATAACCCTAGTTTTTTGTTGTAAAATATTAGAAATTTAGTAGATCTCAACCAATTTGATTTGAGTCAAGTTTATGATAAGGGTAAAATTCTCCCATTGCTAGTTTTTGAATTGATAAGATTTGTATTTGAGACCTTACTTGAGAAGAAACAAGTGTCAAAATATTTAAACCAAACATTAATTATATAATCCTAACACTACTAATAAAGGGAAAAAATATGAAGAGTATAATATTGGATCTAGGTATATATGAGAATAGAGAGGTAATGGTAAAAAAATCACACAAAATGAACGGCTAAGACTTTTGGTTCCGCCTCTTCAATGAGGAAGAGCTGTCGCTTCCATTTCATTTGTATCTTCATTCTTCAATTTTTCGTATGTCATGATGTAGTTCTTACTCATCTTTAATTTCTACACAGATGCTTCGATTATTGGCACAATATATAGACTCATTGTTGCTAGCATTAGCAAACTTTGTAGTGTAAGTGATTCTACTTATTATTTTAGTGATCACAGGGTCACTGTTGAACAACAATTAGAATCAGGGTCACTGCCGCTGATGACCACACCTACATGGCTGGAAAACATGTTCGAAGAAGAGGATGAAGATATTTGATAAAGCTTTACCTATTTTGTGAAGCTACACATGACATAAGGATTTGTGTTAAATACCTATTTTGCTGTCTTCTATCTAGCTTTCATGCATAACTATATTAAAATTTAATAACATATGAAATCATAGCATGTGGTTAATTATTTGATTTTCTAAGTAGTTAGTAAATTTAATAAAAAATCTAATAATCTATACTATTATATTAGATTGTAGATACCAATGAAAACACTAGTATCTCACCGTGATAGGCATCGTAGAGTAATCAAATGGAAAAAAGAAATGAGAGACGCCGTCAAGAGCAACTCTAATGGCTCACAATTAGAGTCTAAACGAGTCTCATAAATTGGAATTGAGAGTTTGAGACTTCTTTTATGGAGCAAGAAGTAGAATTGGGACTAGTCACAATGAGTTGAGACTGATTCATCTGTGTTCTCAACTAATAAAAATGTGACATGTGGAAGATGCAGAGTTTTTTTTTTTTTGACATATGAATCAAAGTTGGTCTATTATTCCATTGGAAAAAAAGAGTTCCATTAAAATCTACTCTTGCTTTTTATGACGTATTGATTAGGTGGTACTTATCATATGCTAAGTAATGGATCCAAATTTAGGATTTAAATTGGGATTACTACCAAGGATGCTCTAAAAATCAGGACTTTGGAGGTGTGCAAATTCGGTGGTCCTTTTATAGTTAATTTTCTTTAATTTATTAATTTTTTCAATGGTACAATGATTCACATACAGCTATAACTATTAATTTATTTTGTAGGTTGATGTGAAAATCTAACTTATAACCAAAAGTAGGTTTCAAGATAATATTATTATTCCAAGCCGACAAAATGATATTATTATATGTGTTTTATTTTAATGTTTAAAATTAAGAAGTTAATAATTTAGTCTCTAAAATTTGAAAAAAAAATTAGTCATTTTTTATAATTTAAGTTAATATATATAAATATTATTCTAAAATGATTTAAATTATTTTTTATAATTTTAAAAATTAAATTGCTAATTCTTTAAGTTTAAAGATTAAATTGAAGTACATGTAATTTCAAGAATGAAAATTAACAAATGCTCACCTATTTCATTCCAACATTTCTGCAACTAGGCTTCACATTGATGTCACTTCGGGCGGTTCCTCAAATGCAATAATTAATTATGCTTTTTAATTTGTCTTCTTTTTAATTTATTTTAATATGCATTATATTGTCATCTTTTTGTCCGGAAGCACATAACCAGATCTATGTCGTTTCTCCTGTCCTGACGTATAAAGAAGAGGTAACTTTAGAACCAAGTGGACGATATAAAAAGTGAATTTATCTATTCTGCTTTTGATTTTGGCCCTTTTTAATGATAAGTTTTTGAATGCTTGTAAATTATTAAACTAGATTATATTTTACTTAATAATGAGAAATATTTCAGCTTTAATTAATAGTAAGACTCATATTTTTATTTGAAATGATATTATTTCATTAGATAGAATATAATCCACGTTCTTATAACTTCATAATCATACAAAAAATGTTCTGTTTTAGCCATAGCAAACTCAGCTGTAGGACAGGATAAATTAGGAAGAAAAAGAGTAATGTTAAGGAGAAAAGATATTTATACCGTGATTTTAGATAGATATGAAAATATGAGGAGTAATAAATAATTAAAAATTCCAATTATTTTTTAATTAATCTAATAAATATAATATGATAATTAATAATATATAAATTTTTATTAAATTATTTATCAGTAAAATCTTGAAAATTTGTAGGTGAAAAGACATCTTTTAAGTATCTTTTATGAATAAATTTACTAACTATGTAACTAAATCATTAATTATGAAAAAACCATTGATTATTTATACACAATTTATTAGGTATCTAAATGATATCAAGAAAATTGATAATAAAAAAATATTACTTGATCCTAAATGATCACAACAGAGACGAAATAATTTTTAAATAATATTATTCGATTTTAAATGATCACAAAATAGATGAAAACAACATAACTATTTTCCTATCCGGTTTTGACTTGTTCCACGAAACACGGTTCAAGATCAACAGCATAATAACTAAAAGTGACATAAAAGAGCTGACAAACTTTAACTGCAATTCAACTTTTATATACATACATAATTATTCAATCACAATGACATTTGCTTACCATTTTAAAAGCTGTCAATGCAAAATACTGCCATAAACTATACATGTTTGCGTTAAACGAAAGAAGTATAGTAAAAAAAGTTGTTAAATAGTAAATATATGTATTTTATTTTTTTAAATTAAAGTATTGTATTTGAATATTATATAACATTTTTCAAATAGTATTTGAATGTATATATATATGGGCGTAGTTCCATGAATGTGGGCAATCATTGAGCCAGAAAACCATGGAATGGTTCAACCCTTACGCTGCGACGACAGCTTGGTGCCTAGCTAATATATAGGTCAAGCATATGCATATTATTTTATCAGTATTGTTATTTTAACACCAAAAAATAAGCGTTTAATTGAGATATCTACTCTATTATCATTAATAGATGACATAGATTGGTGAAAAAAGTAAGGGTCACTATCACATTCAATGGTAATGAAGTTGATGCCGTAATTGGACGCTTACTTCTAGATGTTGAAATAACATTTTCTTTATTATATTCTATTGGACAACATAGATAATAGGCATGCAGTAGTTCATCCGAGTAAGAACCACGTAAGCTGAGATGGATAAACAAATGGCAATCATGCAGTCACCATACGATCCATATGCAACTTGCTTGCATTAACAAACCAACAACATTGTCTTCTTAAGGAAAATGTTTGAATTGGCCTGTCTTATTCGCCACACCAGTGCCAGCTTCTTTCCCACGTGCCTTTGCAAAGACAAATGTCTTTCAAACTCATCCTCTAATTAAAGACATCGTATTCACACCGTATATCAATATTAAGATGAGTATAAGCATGTACCAAGATACGCGTGTGCGTGTACATATAGATCTAATCTAATAAAAGTTTTCTATAGGTGAGAAAAAAAAATATTATATTGATGTTAGATTGTGATATTCAAGTATCATTATTGTATTGCAAATGTGAAATTAATGTTAGGAAAGTATTGTATATGTATATAGCGAGTTAGATATCCATATCACCAATCGATGATTGCAATTCAAATAAGCATAAATTTATGTTATATAAGCATGGAACATGATGGTAACTGATAATCAGACATACACTGCTCGTAATTAATAGGATTTAACTTATCTAGTCTACCTTATTATTTATGTACCGTCATGACTTGAGTTTGATCACCAGGTTTCTTCTGATGATGGGTACTCTATCTATAAGCACTTCTATAAACCCTCGATAAGCTCAAAAACATACCTTGATCTTGAATTGGGGCAAATTTTTCCCTTTTAACTTAAACTTTAATTCACCAAAAAATATATATACATACTACACATTAACATAACTAAAATTGATGTTTATTTAAACTACGATTATCACAAATTGCAGTCATCACAGGTCTATTATTGAAGCTAAATTTTTTGACCACCGTATTGGAGTATCTAACTAACTACGTACAAATAACGTACTCTTCATTTTATCGTGCCATGCCCTTCATTCTGAGTTCCCAATGAACAGTACAAGGTTAATGTAGGAAACTTGCATCCGAAACGCCGATGTGGTGCATGCAGTATATAAATACCATATACAACAGTATGCCTTTGCATGTCATCCTTTCACAACTAAATTGCTATTCACTTCTTGGGGGGGGTTTTTGTTTGTTGTTCTTTTGTTATTTTTTAGAGCTCATAATATATTGCCATAGAAGAAAATGACAATTGAGCAACACAAGGACGTTGAGAGTGGAGAAGCCAATGGACTTGGTTATTTGCAAGAACCTTTTATTCAACATGGGGAAGGTGCTGCTGCTGCTGCCTGTGAAGAAGTTGAATCTGGGAGAAGTTCAGAAAATGGATCCATTGGAATGGTTCTGCTTAGCACACTCGTTGCTGTTTGTGGTTCTTTCTCATTTGGAACTTGTGTAAGTATCAAGCTGCTATTGAAACTACGAAAAAAATGAGAAACGAAGAGAAAGAAAAGAACTCCTTTTTGTGTTAATTTGTTGTTATCTGGTTTAGGAGGGAGGAACCAAACCAAAAAGCACACATCAAATAAAAGAGGAAAAAAAAAAAGATGGTTTATATGTTTTTAGCTCTCGTTATTGTTTTTGGCAGGTGGGCTATTCAGCACCTACTCAGGCTTCTATCAGAGCAGATCTTAATCTATCTCTTGCTGAGGTTAGAATTTAATCTAATTTCCTAACTGACTTTAATATCACATTCTGTTCTATTAACTATCTTTGTTGTTTTGATTGGTTTTGGGAATGGCAGTTTTCCTTGTTTGGTTCTATAGTAACCATTGGAGCAATGCTTGGTGCTATAACAAGTGGCCGGATTACTGATTTCATTGGCAGGAAAGGAGTAAGTGAAAATCTAAATACCTAATATTTTGAACTATTATATGTTTCTATGTGTTTGTTCTTTCCATGTTACTAGCTATACTAAGCCTTGGTTTTCATGAAAACAGGCAATGAGAATTTCAACAGGATTCTGCATTACAGGTTGGCTAGCTGTCTTCTTCTCTAAGGTATGCATCTTCTGCACGGCACAAATTCATCTCAAGAAAAGGTGTTGCAAAGATGGGGAAAAAAAAAGGGGTTCACTTATATGTTATTCTATGCACTGCAGGGTTCTTTCATACTTGACTTGGGAAGATTTTTCACAGGATATGGAATTGGAGTTATCTCATACGTGGTAACTAGTTCATAACCATGAAACTTTTTTTTTTTTTTGTTTCTTCTTTTACCGCATGCCATTTAACTTAAAAGGTTGTATTTATTCATTACCTCTTGAACATATTATTGGAAAATTTTTTAATAAAAAATTAGCAAAATTGTACAGGTTCCAATATATATAGCAGAAATAGCACCTAAAAATCTTCGCGGAGGACTTGCAACAACAAATCAGGTTAGAGAGTGTTCAAGAATTATTGGTTATTTGTTCTTTGATTGAGTTGGATTTTGGCTTTTTAACTCTGATTGTTTTGCAGCTTCTCATTGTTATTGGATCCTCAGTCTCATTCTTAATAGGAAGTGTCATAAATTGGAGAGTACTAGCACTAGCAGGTAAGTCATAACATATTTAGTTTAGAACTATTGCTATAAGTGTAGCTAATTATACAGAGAAAACAGGTCTTAACATTTGGCTTTGCTTGAAACTTGAAGGGTTAGTGCCTTCCCTTGCCTTGCTGATTGGTTTGTGCTTCATTCCAGAGTCTCCCAGATGGCTGGTAAGCATTGTTCTAGAATCTAACAAGGGCCGAAGTGATCCTTTGTTTTTTTCTTGAAGACAATAACAAGAATGGGAATTAAAAACTAAACATAATTTTTCTTCAGGCAAAGGTTGGCCGTGAAAAAGAATTTCAAGTAGCTCTAAGGAGACTTAGGGGCAAAGATGCTGATATTTCCCATGAAGCTCAGGAAATTCTGGTACTTCTCATCCTCTCTTATCATATTAGATTCCTAATCAATTTGATGTGTTTGGTGATCTGAGCTGACATATTTTTTGGATAATAGGATTATATTGAAACTCTTCAAAGCCTTCCGAAGGCTAAGCTATTGGATTTGTTCCAAAGCAAACATTTGCGCTCTTTGATTGTAAGTTGCACGTTATTCTTGCTGAAACTTAGTCACAGTCATACAGTGTATGTAAATTACTCAGTTTTCTAACTATTTGGTACAATTTCAGATTGGGGTCGGGTTAATGGTATGTCAACAAGCTAGTGGAATTAATGGTATAGGATTCTATACAGCTGAGACTTTTGTAGCAGCCGGTAAGTGAGAACAAATAATTCCTGCTGATTATTATTTATACCACTTTTTGGGACATCTTTGTACGACACTTTGAAATGTTTTTCAAACATTGGTTGAGAGAAAGATTAGAACCTACTCTCAACTAATATTTAAGGGACACATCAAATGTCCCTTTTAAGATATCGCAAAAATGATACAAGTAAATTTCTATAATGAGAAATCTAAAGGAGTCTTTCATGTGCCATATTTATTCCTCTATAACTCGATTTGCAGGGCTATCTTCAGGACAAGCTGGTACCGTAGCCTATGCTATTATCCAGGTAGTTGACCCTTCTGTAGATATTTCTCATAAATTATTCATATAACTACTTGTTTTCCTGCTCGAACTTCATCTATTACAATGAATTACAGGTTCCCTTCACTGCATTAGGAGCCATTTTGATGGACAAATCTGGAAGAAGACCTCTCATAATGGTACTGTTTTCAAGAACTTATTTATCAATACCATCTGAAATTAAGGGGAATAAGAACTATGATGATCAACAAAAGTTCTTTTATCCAGGTTTCAGCGAGTGGAACATTCTTAGGCTCCTTTATTACTGGAATTGCCTTCTTTTTCAAGGCAAGTCTTTCAACAGTATATGCTTGAGCTTGATTATGAATTCAATTCTAAAATTCATTTTTTTGACTCCATGGATCAGAATCAAAGCTTATTGCTTGAGTGGGTACCAACATTAGCAGTTGCTGGCGTGTTGGTGAGTTTTCTTATGCTACTTCAGATTTTTGTCCTTCTTTTATTTTCACCTTTCTTTCAAAGTCAGTGGGATATGTAGTTGATAAGTTAGTTTTACAATTCCTAAAATCAAATTCCAGTTTGACCTGAGAATGTGTCATCTGTTGGCCCTTCTTGTAATCAGATCTACATAGCAGCATTTGCAATTGGGATGGGATCAGTCCCTTGGGTGATAATGTCTGAGGTATGTATCATTTCATATTGAAAAAAAAAAATGTAATGGAATAGGCTATTGTGGCATATCATTAAAGAACAGCTGGTCAAAATTTGAACTTTTGCTTCAACATATGTTCCAACATATTGTTCTTTATCAAGAGATGTAACACGTAAAGTTTTTGTTTTCCAATGAATTGAAAAACCAATAGATTGCCAACTCCCAAAGAAATTTAAATAAATAAATGTCAGCAGTATAAAAATTATAAAAGGTGATTTTCTTTGAGTTCTGTTTACCTTAAAGATAGACGTGTTTTGTGTACACCATAAAGAGTGAAAGACACAAAACATTTGGTTATAGATAGTGAAACCAAGACTTTGTGTCTTTTTCTCTCTAAAATATTTGTGAAAAGTTTCAACCTTTAATTTACAAATAATATTATTGGATTCTTTTCTTCTCCTTTGGCTCTTGGAAAGTGGAAAATAATAGGAAATTGAAAGAAATGTTCTAATATAAGTTTCTATATCGCAGATCTTTCCCATAAATGTTAAGGGAACTGCTGGTAGCTTGGTGGTTTTATTGACCTGGCTTGGAGCTTGGGTAGTTTCATATACTTACAACTTTCTAATGGATTGGAGTGCTCCTGGTAAGCACATAATAACAGAATAACAGTTGGTTGGCATAAATCCCATGTTTCCACAAATTGTAACGTAATATATATTTCTTTTCTTTTGGACAGGTACTTTCTTTTTGTATGCTGCATGTTCCCTCTTAACTGTTCTATTTGTAGCAAAAATAGTCCCAGAAACCAAAGGGAAAACACTGGAAGAGATTCAGGCATGCATTAATTCATAGAGAGAAAAGAGCAAGAATTATTGGATGAGTTAGATTCTGGACTTGGCCTTTCTCATGATGGGAGCTCAAGATAAAAAAAAAAAAAAAATCACAAGAGGGACCTCTCCAACTATTCATATCTTTTATCAAATTCTTTTACTTTCATTTAGGATCGGCAAGGCATAAGATAACAAAATGTTGCTATAAGAAGCACATATGGGAGAAATAGATTAGTTGCAGTGATGTAATAAATAGAGGACAATATTTGTTCATTGTAATATTATATATTCTTTTTGGTGCTCAGTATATTATTGGCTTGTTAATTAGAAGTTTTTGACATTCTGCTTGTACACTGCTTGTATCTCTCATGATTTTTGCCTTTTGAAAAAACAGATTTACCAATCATAACTCAATTGCGCTTTGCATTTTTTTTTTTCGGAAAAATGATTCATTATTTTTAACAGAAGTAGTCCAATTATAACTTATGGCTTGGACTGATTGACATATGCTTGTTGATGCCTGTAAGGCTGTGACTTTGAGCAAGTATACAGACGTGTTGAGAGGTTCAGTATCATTAAAGGGAAGGCTACCCATTTTAATCATGTGAAAATTAGAATAAGTTTCTTTTTGTTATAATGGTGCTATGGAAATTTAAATTCGAGAACTACCCAAATTCTTCATCCCTAAATCACTTTGGATATGACGATAATTATTACATTCCTTCATTAAATTAATTTATTAGGTAAGGCCTTTTTTATTCATATGCCATATTTTTGTGCACATTTCTTCCTCCACCCTTTATTTTGAAAAATAAAATAGATAATAATGTAGAGAAAACCTACTTGAAATTAAAATAACAATTTAATTTTTCAAACTAAAATAATGATTTAATTCTAATATGTTATTAATATAAATTTTTTCATATATAATAAAGAGTTTAATTTTTATATATTAATAATATAAAACTATTTTATACTACTATCCAATTATATATTACAACATGAATAGACGTCTATCTCACACCAACCAAGGGGGGTCGAGCCTCCCATATGTTATGTTAGGGGTGGCCATCCTTTCTATCCAGTGATAATCTCTTCAGCATGTGATGGCGAAATTGTTAGGTGGGAATTTCCAGGAAGTGATGCAGCTCCTGCTCCTCACACTAGAAGAGTAGGTCGAACTCGTAGGAGAGGTTTTTACAATATGTAGCTCATGTTCTTTGTAGAGGATGAGCCTTAAGGTAGAGGCTTGTGACCTGGAAGTCACGAGTTCAATTATCAGAAATAGAATCTCTTTGCAAAGATAAGATTGGTTACATTTACTTTCCCGAGACCCCAACAAGAGGAAGCCTCCACTTGGCTGCTGGTTATAGTTTCATGTTCTTTGTACGTATGTATCTGGACTCTCGATCCATATACTTTGGCAGCTATATGGATGGAGATGAACATTTCTTTCTTCCCTTCTTTCTTTCCCTATTTTCCAATAGCTCTAGAAAGAGTCCCAAATGTAGTTACATTTATTTTTTATGCCGTGTTTCTGCAAGCTTTGTTTTGTTTTGTTTTTTGGGGCAGAATTTCTGTAAGCTTTGTTAAGCCTGTGGTGGATGTACATATATATTAAGCCTTGGCAATATGTTGTTTACTTCTTTAATGCATGTGAGCCCAATTTACTGATAGGCTAGTATGTTTGTCTCTTAGCTTTGTGCTTTGCTTTGTGTTAATGATGATAATAAATGTAATTTCCCAGATGATATTTAAAGATGCACCGTCTTGTGGTTATGATGTGTAACTGAGATAGAGAAACACAATCAGGAATTGTTTATGGATTATGCCTTATGCGTTGTCCTGGAAAAATTTTGGATGTGCCTATTTGACACTCTCTTGAATATAAATTTTGATTTATGACTAAGAAGATCATCAATTAACGTCAATAAAAAAATTTATAATTTCTTTTATGAAAAAAATAGTTATTAAACTTCTTGTGATTTTTCTTATAATGGATAATCCTTCAAAACAATTACCTAACTAATTATCAATCAATACTGGGGAAGCTTTTATACAAGAAAAATTGAAAAAAAAAGTAGGTTTCAGTAAAATAAAATGAAGAGAAAGTATTATATATACTTTTGAGGTTTATGGAGATGATACTCCACCTTATTCCCATTAAAATTTATCACTTCACCCCATAGAAAGATAACGCCTTTAGTGACTCATACATTTTAGACATTGTTCTTTTTTTCTTTTTTTTTCGTCGGTTAAACAAGAGGCCAATTTTTTAATGGTTTGAAGTATCACAACTTAGCTTATCTTTTACATTTCTGTTATGAGGAATTAATTTAGTTTCTGCTCATTTTGTTAGATAAGCTCTCCCCTGTAAATGAATATAAACCAGTTTTCACTCGATGAATATTCAGCTCAATCATTTTACTCTCATTCATTAGTCTAATATGAGGTCTTTCACCATAAAATACTGAAAAGACATCACGGTGAAAAGTTTATGTTCAATATTTTGATTTACTGAATTGAGCAATTTACTGTGTATCAAAATTCAACAACCAACATACACTAGCAATGTTCACCATATTGAACCTACTCCACGGTAAGAGGACTTGGGCAGGAAAAAAAAAACATGATTCTACCAAGCTTTCTAAGCCAGCCAAAGCAGCTGCCCACATGAACAAGCAATTTGCAAAGCCTTGGAATTTATTCCAATGAACATTTCAAAAAGTGGCAGATTTCCATTTCTGTAATCAAGACTAAATTTTTTCCAACTTGTAATGTTGTTTACATTTGCACGCTCTTCAATTACTTTTCAGCTCTGCATTTATCTTTAGCTTGATAAGCTTTTAAAATTGCTTTACCTTCTGTATTGTTAAAGAATTGTCCAAAAGCCTTCACAACAATCTCGTTCATTTCTTCCTTTGATTGGAATTGTTTTCTTGCCATTAACGAGACATTGAGTTCTCTTCACTGAGGACAAATCAATGAGGGATTGTGATGCTGATATAAGAGAGGGGTTGGGTTGAATTTTGAAGGAATGGGATTAGGTCTTTGGAAAGGAGGATTGCAACCTCTCTTAAGCTCAAATGGATCATGGAGGTGTTAGAACTTATGACACAGCAATGTTTGGCAATTTTTTATTAGAGGTAGGTAACCGTGCATAACGATTTCCGTTAGAATAGTTAAGTGATGGGTGGAGCGATGAATTTTGTTGAGAATGCGATGAAATATTTACAAAGCTCAAGGCTAGTCTTTGTTAATTACCCTTTAAAATATTATGTTATCTTATCTCGATATCATTAATTAGTAGTGAGGTCAAACACTGTTATTGCCATCCAATAAATTCAAGGGGAATACAAGCAGCAACTAACACACACACACACACAATAGTTAGCCTTTTTTTCACTGTTACATAAAGTAAAAATAAGCACTGACCTAATAAAACAAACACTCCAAGAGTTACTCCTTAACATAGATCTAATGCCCACAGGAGGAGTATCCCACAAAATAAAAGGAGAATCAGCTCGTACTCTTTCCTTTGCCAACCAGTGCATGTGTTACCCATTTGGAGAGTATGAGCAAGTTGGACAGTTCAATCCCTACGAAGAAGACTTCGAATCTCTATCAACAACTCAGCATACCTATATCTCACGTTCACATCTCTAGCTAGCAACTCCACAATAGTTAAAGCCTTAATAGCCAAGTAAAAAATTTCAACTTGAGAGCTGGGGTAAGTATATCTAAAGGAAGTAAGAGTGCAGAAGCAAAGTGGCTCTATGTCTAATAAATTTCAATTCCCTTCCAACCAAAATATTTGGGGTGGGCTCCCATCATTGAGCTTGGCCCTAGCCCAAAGAGCTTGCAGCTGGTTTATTTTGTCGTCTTCGATTTTTTTAAGAAAATTTTGTTGTCTGTAAATAATTTTCCCAAACTTTTGTCCGATTGACTTGGGCCTTGCCCCAGAAAACTGGTATGTGGCATCAATTTGTAGTTTGCATTTTTTTTTCCCAGCACTTATTTTCTTCCCAGTTATGTTTCTTTCTCTATAGACTATGAGCAATACTATTTTAATACTCAAGAGTAAATATCTTATTTGGATATCATTCCATTATTATGGGATGTGTTAAATGAGTGGAGTGAGCACCGACCATTGACAATGCCTATTTATTCGTTGTCCAGTCCCCTCACTCCCGGCCCAAAAAATGTGTAAAACAAACGCTATTTTATCCTTACACTCATCCTTTAGCATGTTCCCACAAGCAATTTCCAGGAAAAGAAGACCTAGAGAAATGGGTATGGCTCTAACTTGGAAGTATACCATAGTAGCCAACAAAATATGGCTTTCACGTTCACACTTTTAGTTTGGACTTTCAAATCCTGCTGCCACTTTTGTCAAAGAAAGCATGCGTATTGAATTGAACAATATACTAGTACCAAGTAGGACTGAATGAGAATAGTCTTGGAAAAATTAAAGCGTAATGTTTCGCACTTGGTCATCCTCTGTAATTTAGCATTAAATCAGTACACAGTGGATCTCACTTTCAGCTTCTCTTTCAATCCAAAAGTTACAGCCTTACAGATCATGTCTGCTAAATAGCAATTCCATGTAAATTGACCTTAATTAACAATGAATTTTTTGGCACATCAATCACTGCAGCTTGTTGGCATACTACTGGTAATTGGATCTGACTTTTTATGTCAACTTTGAGAAATGAGTTTTAAAGTCATTGCACATGCCCATAATACAGGGGCGGCTTATTGTGTGCATTTCAAATTAGAACACTCTGACTTATTGTTTTTAAGTGCAATTAAAAAAATGATCTTATGATAATTATAGATCACATGACTTTTTCTTAAGTGTTCAAAAGTCATTAAGTCAGTCACACATATCTTATAGATGTAACAGTGTTTCATATTTGTATCCTAAAGTGGATCATTCACAAATATCTTAAAAATTAGTATGGTGTCCAAATTTAATGCTCGTGTTTGCCTTCAAGATAAATGAATGATTGACAAGGCATGCGCTTGGATTACCTTTTGATTACGCTTCAACCCAAATTGAAAAAGTGCATTCTCTTTGAGATTGATTGGCCAATGTTTTCTTTCACGTAATCATTTTGTATTATAATATATATACACAACCGTAGATCAGTGAGTCCATCCTCAGATTACACATACAAGTGTGTGCAATTCTTCTTTTTAAGGGCCTTGCGCGGCCTTTCTCTTCATGGGTCAACTTCAACCTACAATTGTGTAGTGCAATTATTGTCCTCAGCTCATGATGGAATTTGGGTCATGAAGTGTGGTACCCGTACATAATCCAACTACCCCATTTATAGAATAAAAAGAAAGCCTCATCCGGTGAAGGGAGCTTCTTGGGGCAATGATAACCAATACGGAAAAAGAATGACAGAAATAAGATGATTCACAATAATCAATTCAATTCACAGTGATTTTTTATTATTTTTATAAATATGGTTTACGATTTGAATTTGGATACTCTAAAAGAAGATAAAAATATTTTTCAAATGGTCTGATAGTGAAATTATTCACTTTATCTTCTAAAATGAAATCCTCACTTTAAAGAATTTAAATATGGTTATTAATGAACCCCTTTAAGATATGTTTGTAAGTTTAGATTTTGGAAGGGAAGCGAAGGGAGGAGAGAACTTGTAATATAATTTTACACTACAAGTTCTCTCCTTTTTTCCTTTTCCCTTCAAAATCCAAACTCAAAAATAAGAGTGGAAGTAGACAAGGTCGCTCGCTAACAATATTTGGCTTAGTCTACATTCAACCTAGTTTAGCCTGGTCTATTTAGTAAAGAAGCTATGTTAAGGCTTTTCGAAAAACCTATTTAGCTAATCAGGTCAGGCTCTAGACTATAAAAATAGCCTATTAGATTTAACGAGCTAACATATTTATATTATTATTATTATTTAAATATATAATAATAATAGAAGTATTTTAATCTATTTGAAAATATATATTTTTAATTAAAGTGTTTTAGTCTATTTTAAAATATATTTCTTAATATATTTAGTAGTATTTTGACTTATTTAAGAATAGGTATTTTAGTTTTTTTAAAATATTTTATAATCAAATAGATCTCTAAATAGGCTTTTAGGCCAGACTAAGCTTTTAAGAAGGTCGGACTAAGATCATAAAAAAGATTTATATCAAATAATAAGACCAAACTCATGCTTTATTTTAAAAATATAGGCTCTACTATTTAAGTTAAAGTCTAATCTGCTCTACCTATTTAGACCCCTACTCACAAACGTAGGTCCCAATTTCATCCTCAAGCAATTGAAAGCTATTGGTTTCGGAAACTTGGGCCTTTCTTTCTAGTCACACGCGTGTTGGTTTATGGATTGGAAGTTAGATGGGTCACATGCATCTAAACTTCTGATCTAAAAAAAATGTTTGGTTGACCAGTAGAGTTTACGGTCCCAACTCCCAACTCCATTACTTTTTTTTCACTAGTATCCTTACGTATTAGGTGAGAAACTACTCTTCTGAAATATGATCATGAATAAACTCTCCTCCTCACAATGTCTTTTTTCCTTTTTCCCAATTTATCATACACCTGATATCAAATATAGGATCACATGCTTAAGGGGTTTAGCCTCTTTCCATTCGAACTAGCATCTTATTGGTCCAACTTCATTATTTAATGTATATACTGTGTTTTTTTTTTTAGAATCTAACACAGTTATTAGTCCAACCTCATTACTTAATGCAGCGTTTTGTTTTGAAGGTTTACCAAGTTTCCTTTCTTATAGTAATTGTTACGCATTTTTTTAAGGTTTAATTACTCTGAGTTGTCATAGTTTCACTTAGTTTATAATTAAATTCATATAATTTAAAAATTTATAGTTAATTAAATCTCTATATTAATCAAAGATATCTGAACTTGATAACAAATTGTTTAATTATAAGAACTTGTTGGAAATTTTGGTAACGCATATAGACTTGATTTTAAATTTTTAAACTATAGAGACATAATTAAAAATTGAGTAAAACTATAAATGCCTCTAAAATAATTAAACAATTTTTAAAATATATTATTATTTTAATTCCTAAAAATTAAATTTAAAATAATTAATTATTTTCTAAAAGTAATTAATATTAATTTATTTTTTGAAATATAAAAAATAAAATTTATATAGTTTTAAAAGAAATTAAGATTAAATCAATCTCTTGACAATGAGAACAAGAAATCAATTCCTTACTTTCTATATACGTATAAATTACTTAAAAGATACTATTTGTACTAATGAAATATGAGATATTATATCAACTTATATCCTATTTATCATTAAATGGAATATAGATTCTATTTAAATGATATTCACGTCTCATTTAATAATAAATGAGGTATGAGTCAATATAATATTTTATATCTATAAGTATAAATAATACAACTCAAATTCCTTTCATCTCACTTTCTATAATTAACGGAGTACGTTGATGTTACCTATTTCTCAAATACTTAGCCAATGTTAAACTATTTTTTAAGGTGTACGGTAAATCAAAACAATAACTCAATTTTCCTAGTCTGCAAACCCTAGTAAAAACAATCTAGGTTCTACGAGTAAAGTAAATGTCTCTTTGACAGGACAATTGACTTAATTAATTTGATGCCTATTACTTTCCCTCTCAAATTACGGCCAATTGAAATTTGTATGTGCTTGTCTTTGACAATTTTATAGGATCATTAACGACATGTTATACACCGCGTCGATAAAGCCCAGACCGTGCAAGTCATTTGAGTATTAATGGAGAAAAAAAAAATCTAAATATCTTTTCACTTCAATGTACTAGAGAATAATTATGCGTTGCTAGTAAATTATTCCCTTTTATGGATTGAGAGTATACATTGATCATAAAGTATAATAAAGTATTTTAGGTGTATTTGAGATTTAAATTTTGAGTGGAATATATCCATCTTTTGTATTTATCAAATCACATTAATTCTTTGTGTCATTTATTTTATACTTTCGCCTAATTATTTTTATACTATTTTATTTGTACCTTTTGGGTCCATCATTACACAATAAACTGGTATCAGAACTTTTACAGAGTTCTAGACTAATTTATTTAAAAACACCTACTAGAAAATTTGATATTCAGTAGTTTGATGGGTACACTAATTTTGGAATATGAAAGATCCATATAATGGTTGTTCTTATATAGCAAGATGTAAAAATAACACTTTCTAACAAGGAAAAAAGCTTGAGACAATGAAGGATTCTGAATGAAAAGATGTCGATCAAAAAAGCTTTTTCTATTATTCAATTATGCATTGCAGACGATGTGCTACCGAAGGCCCTTTTGGAGAAAATAGCAAAATTGCCATGGACCAAGTTTGAATCATTATATATGACTAAGCTGGTGGCTAACTATGCGATGTTCTACAATGTCCATGTATGCTTTGCATAGCATAAGGGACATCAATCTGATCTCACATAGCTGAGTTTACATCATTCATCATTGCTTTGAAAAATATGGACGAAACATTTTCAAGTGGGTAACAGGCAATGATGTTGCTTTGTTCCTTACCTCCCTTTTACAAGCATTTTCATGAAACGCTCATATATGGTCGTGAAAGTCTCAAAATTGATGAGGTTAAATCCTTACTTTTAAGTCATGAAAGCATGATATTGACAGTTGTGATGATATTGCATCTAGTTTTGTTGCCAAAGGGAAGTCAAAGGAGAGTGGATCGAGTAGTACCAGGAGAAAGTCTAGACCAAAGTCTAGACATCATAAACATATGTGTTGATATTGCAAGAAGAAAAGGCATTTGAAGCAGAATGTCCGAGGCTCAAAGACAAAAGGATAAAGATTCAAGTGATGCAAAGTATTAGTGATACTTGGATGCTTAATTCAGGCTGCTCCTATCACATGTATTGGAACTAGAATTGGTTTACCACTTACCAGTCAATTGATGATGGTGTTGTCCTTACAAGAAATGATATGTTTTGTAAGGTCATTGGCATTGGAACAGTCCAAATCAAGATGCATGATGGAGTTGTGAGAACGCTGACCAATGTTTGATAGATATCGAACTGGAAGAAAATTTTATATCTTTGGGTATTTTTCAATTTTCAAGGTTATAAGTATTATATTGAAGGTGGAGTTTTAAAAATCTCCAAAGGTGCTTTTATTGTGATTAAAGGTAAGTTGGTTAGTAGTCTTTATTTACTTCAAGGAAGTACAGCTGTTAGCACTGCCTTAGTATCATCTTCACCTGATTTAGATTCAAATACTACTAGTTTGTTGCATGTGCGTCTAAGGCATAGGAGCAAAACATGAATGTCAAAGATAAGTGACACTGCCATCCAAGCACGGCTTGCTAGGTTATCACAAAATTGGGAAGTTTGATTTTTGTGAATACTATGTTTATGGGAAACAGACCAAAGTTAAGTTTAGCATTGCCATCCAAAAAACTAAGGGCACGATGGATTACATTCACTCTGACTTATGGGGCGTTGCACCTGTTCTGTCAAAAGGTAGTGCCAAATACCTGTTGATGTTCGTTGATGATTTCTCGAGGAAGGATTGGGTTTACTTTTTGAAACACTAGAATGATATAATTCATACTTTTAAGAAATAGAAAGCTCTTGTTGAGAACTAGACTGGCAAGAAAATCAAGCTCCTCCTAATAGATAATGGTTTGGATTTCTACGAAGGTCAATTCAATTAGTTTTGCAAAAATGATTGCATAGTAAGATATCATACTATGCAAAAGATTTCGTAACAAAATGAAATGGTAGAATGTATGAACATAACTCTTTTGGAGAGGGCTCGCTGTATACAAATACAGGTTTGTCTAAAGAATTTTGGGCTGAAGCTGTTAATATGGCTTGCTATTTGGTAAATTGGTCTCCGTCAATTGCAATCAATTTGAAGGCTCTTATTGAGGCATGGTCCAGTGCTCTAGCTGATTATTTGAATCTGAGACCTCTCGGATGTCCTGTGTATGCTCATATTGATGATGGAAAGATTAAGCGAACGGTACTAAAATTTTCTCAGATATGCAACTTGGATGAAAGGTTATAGATTGTGGTGCACTAAATCTAAATCATTCAAGTTCATAATCAGTAAAGATGTTAAATTCAATGAATCATACATGCTTCATTTGAAAAAAGAGACTGTCAAAGTAGAAAAAGACTAAGATGTTAGCAAGCAGGTGGAGTTTGAAGCTGAAACACCAAAGCAAATGCAAGAAAATGCCTCTAATATCCATTCAAGAAGAATAACAAGATATTGTTGATGCTGTAGATGCATAACAATAGTCACAGCAATATAGCTTCACTAGAGACAAAGAAAAAGGAAAATAAAACCACCACAGAGGTATGGTCATGCAGACATAGTCTTTTTTGCATTTTCAGTGGCAGAGGATATGTAGAATCAGAAGATCCTATCACATACCATGAGACTATCTCGAGTGATGAGTCTGTATAATGGATTTCTACAATGAGTGAAGAGACGAAGTCTCTTCATAAGAAGCGGATCTGGGAGTTGGTGAAATCGTCTAAGGGACATAAAGTCATTGGCTACAAATAGATCTTACGAAAAAAAGAAGGATCCTATGGAGTTGAACTAACTCAATATAAAACGCGCTTAGTTACAAAAGGATTTAGCTAAAGGGAAGGCATAGGCCTCAATAAAGTTTTTTCTCCTTTGTGAGACACAACTTTATTCATGTGCTACTCACTATGGTTGCACTGTTGCACCTAGAGCTTGAACAAATCGATTTTAAGACAACTTTCTTCATCGTGAGCTTGAAGAATAGATTTACATGCAACAACCAGAAGGTTTAATTGTTTAAGGCAAGGAGGACCATGTTTATTTCTTAAAAAAGTCATTATATGACTTAAAGCAGTCTCTTCGCTAGTGGTATAAGAGATTTGACACTTTCATGTTAGGTCGTGGTTATTCAAGAAGTAACTATGACTATTGTGTTTACCACAGAAAACTCTCAGATGATTGCTTTATCTATTGGTTGCTCAATGTTGATGACACACTCATTGTTGCTAAGAATATGTCTGAGACCAAGAAGTTGAAGAAACAACTCAGTGATGAATTTGAAATGAAAATCTTGGATGCAACTAAGAAGATTTTGGACATGAAAATTCACAGGAATTAGCGTGTTGGAAAATTATACCTGTCTCAGAAGAAGTATATCAAAAAAGTACTTGAGAGCTTTGGAATGCAAAATGCAATGCCTATGAGTACTCCGGTGGCAACCCATTTCATATTATAAGCCGCACATTCACCACATTCTGCTAAAGAAGAGGAATAAATGTTACATGTTCCCTATGCTAGGGCAGTTGGAAGCATCATGTATGCTATGGTATGCACTCGACCAGATATTTCACATGCAGTTAGTGTTGTTAGCAGATATACGGGGCATCATGGTAAGATGCATTTGCAGACAATGAAATGAACACTTTGATATCTTCGAGGTACTGCATATGTTGGCCTAGTATATGATAGGAGTTCTAATACTAGTAGCAGTGTTACTAGTTATGTTAGCTCGGATTATGCTAAAGATATTGGCAAAAGAAGATCTATGATAGAATATGTTTTCACGCTTTTGGGTGGTGCAACTAGTTGGAAAGCAATATTACAGTCTACTATTGCATTATCAACTACCAAAGCCAAATACATGGCAATAGCAGAAGCCATGAAGGAAACCATTTGGCTCAAAGTTTGGTAGGCAATTTGGGTTTCCAACAAGATGTTGCAATTATTAATTGTGATAGCCAAGACGCCGTACATTTGATCAAAAATCAAATGTATCATGAGAGAACCAAACATATCAACGTCAAATACCATTTCATTAGGGAGATTATTTCTCAAGGTGTCATTACAATGAAGAAAATTGGTGCCTTAGACAATCTAGTAGACATGTTGACAAAGTCAATCACAATAGCTAAGTTTAAGCATTGGTTGGAGTTAATTGGCATTCAAAACACCTTCAGGGCTTTTTGAAAAAGGTGATTTTAGAAATTTAATGAAAATCAATCTAAGATGGAGATTTGTGATGTGATGTGTGGCTTGACTTTCATTGCCACCTAAAATCTATGTAGTCACTTGCTACATGTAGGAAACTTGTAGGAGCTTCAAATTGCATTTATTGCAATACTGCAAATATGATTTGCATATCAACAAAGAGAGTGGTAAATCTAAACATAGGCGGCGAATAGAAGTTTGTCTGTGTGCTTGTCTTTGACAATTTTACAAGATCATTAGTGACAAGTTATGCACCTCATCTATAAAATCCAGGTAGTGCAAGCCATTTGAGTATCAACCTCAAGTATCTCCTCACTTCAATTTACCAGAGAAGAGTTTTATGTCCCTAATAAATTCTTCTTTTTTGTGAGTTGAGAGTATACACCGATCAGAAAATACTGTAAGGTATTTTTGGTGTATTTGGGATGGGTTCTGAGTGAAGTGTATCTACCTTTTGTATCTTCATTATATTTCCATAATGAAATATTTAGTTGTCATCTTTGTCCGTGGATGTAAACTATTTATCATACCAAATTAATTCATGGTGTCATTTATTTTATATTTTCATATATTTTATTTTTGTGCTATTTCATTTATATTTTTTGGGCTTGTCATTTCACACAATGTTTCATACCAGTAACGCATCATCAAAAGAAAATTTGGATTAAAATTTAGCTATATTTTCTTTTCAATAAAAGATCTTAACTTTAATGATTATTTCGATCTCTCATATTCTGCAAATTAAAAAATAGTTAATAATTTATAAAATATTTTATTATAAATATGAATTTTTGTTTTTTTGAGAGATAAAAATAAAATAATTTTTTTGAATAGTTTTTTATTCAAAGATAATCCCTTTTTTAAACTAAGGGCATGTTTGGAAGTATTTTTATTTATAAATTTATTTAAAAAGATCAAAGTAAAAATATATTTTTAAAAATTAAAAGTAGCGTTGTAATTATATTTTATTTAATAATTTAAATATAAATACAATATTGCACTCTCATAAAGAGGATAAAAGTTTGAACTATAAAAGTAAAATTACTAAAAAGACCTCTGTTATTCGTAGCAATCTTCGATGGATCAATCTTCATAAAGGTACCTTGAAAAGTATTTTTTGCTTTGCTCCAAAGATAATTCAGTTCAAAATTAAGGGTTTGTTTGATTTGAAAATTAAAAATGAGGTGAAAATTTTTATAAATGATCTCTATATGCAATTTTATGTATGAGATTCATTCATTACAATTTTTCACCCTATTTTTCCTCAGCCGAACACATCATTAGCATCCTTTTCTTTGACAAATTATTGGAAAACATAGGTGCTAGTTTGCACAATTGATGTCGAGCACGTAAGATAACATAAAAATTCTATATATAATTGCAAGAATATGCTAAGAAGTGCCCCGGCACATTTCATCTGTAAAAATACGTTCACTTTTTTGACAAAATGTAGAGACAACCTTTTTCTTTTTCGGTGTTGAAAAATTGGGAAAGGAATCCGCCTTAAAATTAACTAAAAAAAGTTAAATAAATACACTAGCATTTGATACTCACTACCAGTTTTAGTTATTTGGGAATATAATTGTTGCGAGTTGTAGGATAAACGCCGGATTTGAATTTACAACTAAATAATTCAAGAGTTGTGTTATTTATACTCATTAGATTTAAGACATTGTGTCAACTCACATCTCATTTATCATTGGATGAAATGTGGTCCTCATTCAAATATGGTACACATCTCATTTAATGGTAGATGAGATGTGAGTCAGTACGATGTTCAACATCTCATGAGTACGAATAACATTTTTTTATAATTCAAATATAATAATACTAGTCTCAAGTCATGTTGGAATCTTGTAAAGTTCACAATTGAAAAATGTTATTCTAATTTGACCATCTCAATTAGCTATTAGTGGAGGTGATTACAATCAGATGCAACAGAATCCCGCATGGATTTTATTAGGTAGTCCTGTGGAAAATCCTTTCTAGTGTTAATCTGTTATGCTAAGCATGTGTTAAGTCAAACTGGGGTATTTTTTAATTCATCGATTACCCTTTATAGTTTATATTGAAGCTACACTAGTCTTTCCCTTTCTTTTATGGGGCCATCTGATATGTTTATTAAATGAAATCTTTTTGGCTCGTATTTTTTTGATAACCATATTGTAAGAGTACACATTGAGATAAATGTATATTGAAATGAGATTAATGTGAGAGTAATGTTTTATACGATGCCGTGTTGAAAAATAGCGTATATAATAGTCTCGCAATAGTGAACAAATAACGTTATTATAAAAAAAAAGTGAACAAATAACGTTTCTCTATTTATATAAAAAATCAAATAATTAACATATATTTAAGACTATTTAATTTTTTAAAAAAATTATCTTGATTTATTCTAATTGCAGCACGGCATGAACTGTTTTTTATAAAAGAAATACAGTTAGTTCAGATAACAAAAAGTAACACTATGATTAATGTTTAAACAACTGAAAATTATGTAAATGAATGGCGGGCAAGGAAGACGGCGGGCCAGGTTTGCGTGAGGCTCAAAACTTCCTTTCAACATTCCTTATTTTTTTTAAAAAATTGTTCTTAAATTATTTAATATATTTGTATAGATATAGAAAACACTGTTTTTTTCACGTGTAAGGCCGTAAATAATTGGGATATGAATTGATGGTGGCATATGTGAGTTTAGAATCTTATATTGATTAAGTTTAACTAAATAAATAATATATATAATAAAAAAATTTATAAATTTATTGTTTTAAAATTTTGAGTCAAGATATAATATTTGACCTATTTTCATAATATATTACACAATCTATTTGTTTAAATCTCACAAATTTTGAGCCATCACCCCTTTGCTCAACATGAATCTGAGTTCTTTTCAACATATTTTACCAACATCTGACTCGATTTCTGCTGAGATGTTCGAATTTGATGGGCTTATATGACGTTGTTCTTGTACAATATTATCATCTCTACTCTTTGATTTGACTCGATTATAGCTAGATCTTTCTTATTTTTTTCGTTAACTAAAATTCTTACCAAAATGTCTTGTTAAGAGTGTTTCATTAATGATGAAAATGGAAAAAAAAAAAAAGAAATATTAGTGATATTCATTTTATATAGAATATTATGTCAAATTATTTATTATCTATTATTGAAATAATGTGTATTTTTGTTTTAAATATTTTTTTGATTATTTTTAATGAGAGATGATGAACGAATCATTAATATGTTTTAGGTAAAATAAGTTTAAATAACACATTGAAAAAAAAAATTAACACTCAAATTAGTTCCTGTTAATTTTGTTGATGGACAAAGTAGTATTTGATAAAAGATATTAGTATTAAATTTTCTCAAAATTGTAAAAATATGATATTATAGATCCTTAATAATTTCATTGATGGACAAATTGATCCCTGACAATTAAAAATTAGTGTTTAAATCATTCATAATTATAAAAATAGGATATATAACTCCTTGACTCACCTTCAAAATGTTAAACATAGACGTGAATTTTAATTATTAATTTATATGACACCTATTAATCCGAATAACACTAACTAAAGTATACCCTTTTGTGTTTATTTTATTTCATTTGTTGCAAATTCCTCTCCCAAATGTTTCAATATTTCACCGTACCTATTATCAAAAAAAAAAAAAACTCTTAATCCATAGCTTACCGTTCTAAGAAATGAATGTGATTTGGAATTGAATTCCTTATACTTTATCACTACTTTATTTTGATGCGTTATAGTGCTAATATTATAATTCATAATTATTTTCCTAAAAGAGTACAATGATTACATATTATAAAATAATACAATAGATTTCTATTTATGTAATTGTGAGAAATCTCAACATAAATATTTGTTTGTTAGGAACTAATTTGTCCATTAAAATGAAAATGCCAAGGATATATGGTGCCTTATTTTTTCAATTATGAAGAACCTCAACATTAATATTTTTTTATCAGGGACCAATTTATCTATCACTAAAATAATTAGGGACCTATAGTATTGTATTTTTACAATTATAAGGGATCTCAACACCAATATTTTTATTAGGAATTAATTTATCAATTAATAAAATTGTTAGGACTAATTTGCACGTTTACTAAAAGAAAATAGAAGTCTTAACAACATATCATTGAGATAATATGTTTACTGTGCAGTGTTAATTAAGGTGTACCCATTTCAATCACTTTTTAAATTTTCACTTTTCACTATTATTTAGTGCATGTTTGATAAAAATTAATTGTATTTAAATTTGCTTACATAAATATACAAACAAACAAATAGATATAAAAAAGCAACAAAATATTTTCTTGCTAAATGCAGTCATGTGCGTGCGTGTGTGTATTTGTGTGTGTATGTAACAAAATATCTATTTGTACATGGAGTTATATTATTAATGGTAATACTTCATTTCTAAGATTTTCACAAAACCAATTCAGGCTTTTGTTCAAAGTAAAAAGGAAAAAACAAGAGAATGAAAAGGATAAAAATGCTAGGTCTATTTAGTTTGAGCTTTTAGCTATTAATTTTTATTTTCAGCTTTTTATATTTTGTGATAAAAATACTGAAAATTGTAAAAATTATAAATTTTAATTTTCAGATTTTATTTTTAATTTTTGGTATTCATTTTTAATTTTTAATCTTTCCTTCAGAAAATTTTAAAAATTAAAAAATTAGAAATAAAAATTAAAAATTGAAAGCAAACACGCCCTAAATGATTGTGTTTACTTATCTGTGGTTAATGTAAATACTTTTCCTTTCTGCATCATGATATAGCTAGTAAAGTGGTAACATTGTTCAATAAAATGACTAGAATACAGCAACTTGTAAAGGTGACCAGTGAATTCAGAGGACCAGGGTGGTCATGACTCAGTGTTTTTTCCCATAATTAATTAATTCCCCTCTCTGTCCCTGTCTTGTCTCTGTCATCTGTGGACTTGTCAGAATAGAAGAATATGTTTCGCACTACAAAGCCTTTGAACACGTAAATGTAGCTTCCTTCTTGTGTTCTGCTTTTCTAGCAACGCTACTTTCAGATACTACTAGCCTGTTCTAGCACCTCATTCACTTTGCCATTCACTTTTCTCTCATCTCCATCCTCTCTTTTATTCCGTACATGATGATGAACAACTCTTATGTAATTGCATGTTTTTCATGATGTATTGGAATGAGGGTGATATGTTATACAGTACAAGTTGAGCAGACCTCTTTTTCAGTCCTTTTTTCTTTTTTTCAGTTTCTTTTGCATATTTGAACACAAGAGAATTCTGGGTCAGTGTTGGATTACACAGAGAAATGTTGTTTCCAATCAGGTTTTGTGTAGCAGTGTTACTGATTGTGTTGGGAACTCTTGGAGCCGGTTTGCATACCCTGGAGGGCAGGTCTAGGAGGATTCTTTTGGACACAGATGTTGACACTGATGATTTCTTTGCTCTACTGTATCTCTTGAAGCTCAACAGATCAGAATTTCAGTTAGAGGTGAGAGAGCAAAGCAAATTTGATCATCAGTTACCTTTATTATGTATATTCCCTTCTATTTGTTATATGATTTTCATCATTGTGAATCATTTTGCTATGACTGAGCTGAGTTTTCTAAATCATGTACTATTCCTTGATTGGAAATCTGGAATAGTAAAAATGAAATAGTCTGTTTTTCAAAGCATATCTTACTGGTGAGGATTGGCTGCTGTTTGTGTTGGCTTAATCAAGGAACCGGCACAGTGGAAAAGGCTGTACTTTTTTCTTCTTTTTAAAATGAGGGTATATCTCAAAAGTTGTCTATAGAGGCTCTGTTTGTCTCCATGTGTCGTAAAAACCAGACAATTTATCTTCTGAAGTTGACATTGAATATTTTGGTTTGATCTTATTGGTGGGTGACTAACATGTCATGAATAATTTTTCTCCTATTGTTCATGGGTAATGGATTCGATGTTGTGTTGAGCTGAGTGTGTCCTAGTTGTATATGCAGGCAGTCACCATCAATGCAAATGCTTGGACTAATGCTGGGCATGCTGTGAATCAAGTTTATGACTTGCTTTACATGATGGGGCGCGATGATGTAGCTGTTGGAGTGGGAGGAGAGGGTGGAATACTCCCAAATGGTACCATACTTCCAAATGTTGGTGGATATCTTCCAATTATTGAACAGGTATATATGTACTATTTGGAATATGGCTCTTTTGGTTTCAAGAGGTGAACCTCCGCGTAGTTAGAAATGCATGGAGCAATGAAGACATTATCGTTAATAATATGTTAAACCATGCTTTTTATACTTTGCAGATTGGATTGGTATGACTGAATTGAAATAAATGAAAAAAGAAATGGAATAAAAGTTCATTTTAGTCACTAAAATTGTATCCGTGGGTCAGTTTAATTCCTGAAATTAAGAAAGTGTCAATTTGCTCTCTTAAATTACAAAAAGTGATTCACCTTAATCCCCAGTGTTTGTAGGGGATTAATTTAAATCACTTTTTATAATTTTAGGAACCAAATTAACACTTCCTTAATTTTAGGAATTAAAGTGAAGTATACATGGAATTAAATTAAAACTTTACTCAAAGAAATGAATGTATTATCTTCTTGATGTTCATGTTCATGATTAATATGCCATATGCTGTTTGGTTGAATCAGGGAATGACAACAGCAGGAGGCTGCAGATACAGGCAAGCCATTCCTATTGGCCTTGGAGGCCGCTTAGATATTGATGCAAACTATGGCATCCGGAAAGCTTTCCTTCCACAGGTATAATATTCCTTGTGAATTTGATTCCATGAAAAAAGTATTGGATATGTTTTTCCACAATTCACGTATGTCTATTTACAAATTTTCAATACAGCTTGATGAAAATGACCAAGATAACTCATTCAAGTTACACTAGACTTCAAATTGTTTTGAATCACATTACAAGCCATCAAGTTAATCCTTTTTGTTTTAATTGTTTGTTGTCGAATTGATGCTCATTTTCTTGCTGATTCCATCATGAAATTAGGGCAGAAGGAAATACACTCCCCTAAGACAGCAAAGTGCTCAGCAAGTGCTTATTGACAAAGTATCTGCAGGTCCTATAACTTTGTTTGTGATTGGAGCACACACAAATTTGGCCATTTTCTTCATGACTCATCCACACTTGAAGAAAAATGTGGAGCATATTTACATCATGGGAGGGGGTGTAAGGTCAAGAAACCCAACTGGTTGTTGCCCCAAGAATGCTTCCCCTTCATGTGTGCCTAGGCAGTGTGGTGATCATGGCAATTTGTTCACAGATTATAATAGTAACCCTTATGGAGAGTTCAATATATTTGGAGACCCTTTTGCAGCATATCAGGTCAGACTTTTTGTATTCTTGCTACAAAGTAGCCTCTAAGTATATGAAATAGTTATTAACAATTAAACAGTGGCAACAAATTGTTATTAGTTCCACAAATGGTAGACAAACATTGCACTAGATTTTCTTATAGTAAAAAAAAAAAGTACTTCTATTTAAATTCATTTAAATGAATAGTAGTAGTTATTGTCCAAGTATCCTTGATACCAAATTGTCATAAACTAAACATTCATCCTGTCAAGGTTCAGATTTGTGTGTTTAATGCAGAGATAAATATGTAAACTGTTTGCTTATTGACGAAACAAATGCATCTCATTTTAGGTGATTCATTCTGGTATTCCTGTTACCCTTGTTCCTCTTGACGCAACAAACACAATCCCCATCACTGAAGAATTCTTTGATGAATTTGAGAAGAGTCAAGACACATATGAGGCACAGTACTGTTTCAAGTCCTTGAAAATGTCTCGTGATACTTGGTTTGACAACCAATTTTATACGGTAATTTCTTTATTTAATTTGTACATGCTTGTGATTACCACTTAATAGTAACATCTCTTTTGTTTGATTAAAGAGAAGTCAATATTGATAATGATTCATTGGTTGGCAGAGTTATTTTATGTGGGACTCTTTCACATCTGGTGTAGCAGTCTCAATCATGAGCAACTCCAATAACTATAAAGGGGAAAATGAATTTGCTGAGATGGAGTATATGAACATAACTGTAATTACTTCAAACAAACCTTATGGGATATATGATGGCTCCAATCCATTCTTTGATGGCCTCAAAGTTCCTAAGTTCAATCTAAAGAAAGGTGGGGTGCATAGTGGTCATGTTCAACAAGGACTTAGAGATCCATTTTGCTTTGTGAAGAATGGGAAAGGGAAATGTCAGGTAATTTGGCTCTCTCTTTATTTGCAACTACTCATATTTTACACACATAAAAAAGCATAGCCCAATGTATGAGGCTTCCACCTGATGAGGTTTGGAGATGGTAGATGCACGTAGCCTTACTCTCGCTTTGCGACGAGACTGTTTCTAGGATTTGAATCCGTGATCTTCAGTTCACAAGACAACAACCTTACCATTGTGCCAAATCTTACCCTCATTTTACACACATGAATATGCTAAAATTTTCATGTATTAAGTATGCATTAAAAAATGTTCTATAGGATGGTTATACAGTAGAGGTGAATGGTACAGACTCAGTGAAGGTACTTGTGGCCACAAGAGCAAAGCCTAACCAGGATATTAGGAGTTCACTTGACAGAGAATTTTTCATAAGCTTCTTGAATGTAAGTTCACTGTCTTGTACTTTATTCAAACAAGTGCAAGAACTGCAATTATTGGCTCTTTAGAAGGAAACTCATCACTGAATTATTTTGTGTTCTGACCGTGGTAGGGTTTAAAATTGATATGAGTATGTGAATTTTGTTTCCGTGCTGGGTCACAGGTTCTAAAGCAGCCACAACATGCTGGGAGATTCAATTTCACTACACAGTTTCCTAACTACAGAGAAGTGACTTACAAGCCAGACTTACGGAACAAAGCACTGGGGAAACCAGTTCTGTTTGACATGGACATGAGTGCAGGAGATTTTCTTGCTCTTTTTTACCTCCTAAAAGTTCCTGTTGAAGTGATCGACCTCAAGGTATTCTAATTTTTCATGCTAATAATTGTTACTTTGAACACTTAAATAGTGACACCAAAAAATAGAATAAGTGCCACAATGAAATCTATTTTATGGTCTTTCAGTTCAGTGAGAGTCAGGAGCTACTCTACTCTTATTATTGTTGATGTGAATTTAAAATTTAAGTTTAATTTTTATGTACTAATAACAAAAAAAAATTACATAGACATTCAATCAAATCATTCCATTTGCATGACTTTTCAAGTAGTGGATGTGGGATTTAACTATTTTTATTGATGTGACAATATATGATTGAATGACAACGTAAAACTTATATTGTCAGTGTATAGAAATCAAATTTTTTTATACAATCATCAAATTATGCATTGAGATATTATCAAAAGTGTTTTTAGTCTTGCAATAATTACCTTAAAAATTATGTATATGGTTTTATTTGATTGATTAACAGAATAAAATATTTTAGTGTCAATATATCAGAATTAATCACGCAAAAATCTAGGGAGAAGCAAGGTTGCTCAGTATCAAGAGGTCAAGCAAACCTTCTCTCCTTTTAACTTGTGCAGTGATGTTACTGGCTATCTGCAACTTAAAACCAAAGATGATGATGATTATTATTATTGTGTTGAATTATCGATTTGTTTATGAGGAAGTGAATCATAGAGACATAGACTCACATCTAGTGGTTTTCAGGCAATCATTGTGAGCCCAACTGGATGGGCAAATGGAGCAACAATTGATGTGATCTATGACTTACTGCACATGATGGGCCGTGACGATATCCCAGTGGGCCTTGGTGATTTCTTTGCAATGAACCAGTCTGACCCAATATTCCCACCTGTTGGAGACTGCAACTATGCTAAAGCCATTCCCCACGGAAATGGTGGATTTCTTGACTCTGACACTCTCTATGGCCTAGCCCGTGATCTCCCTCGTAGCCCCAGAAGGTGCCTCCTTTTTCACTCACTTTGATTTCATAAGTCCTCATAAACATAATGGTGCATAGGAAAATTATTATTGGAACCATGATGTGTGTGGGTGTGTGTGTCTAGTTATCTGAAAGTTTAAAGGGAAAAAGAAGTAAACATGGAAATGAAATTGGAATTACATATTGGAAGGATTCATCTAAAGTGCACTTGCATGAGATTGTAATTATTGTGACACCACTTATTATGTCATGAACAATGCTCACCATTTCAATTCCTACATATAGCTCGCTATGCGTGGGGCTTTGGGCAAGGAACCACCAACCTTTATGCTGTCAAAAATTGTGAAAGGACGATATAATAATTTACGAATTTATGATCTCACTCTTCTAATTTTTCAGTTTTGCTATTGGCATACTATATCTTTTAAAACACAATTTTTTATATCGATAATCATATAACATACACCCCTTACATAATATATACTAATTCTTATATAATACATCAATCGTCACATAATAATAAACATTTGATTATCATCCTTAATTTGCATGCGAACCGCGGATATAAAGTTTGCAAAATTTATTGTTCAGATATACGTTTCTCCTTTATTTTCTCCTCAGCTGATACTACTTGTATTTTTTGGGTACAAGTTACTTCTTGTATTTTACTTTTGCAAATTGCACCAGCACGCAATGTCTAAATCAGCACTTTGACGTGTGTCGCAGGTATACAGCAGAAAACTCTGTGAAGTTTGGGGCTCCTCGGGACACTGATCACCCTGAACTCAGACAACCACTGGCCATGGAAATTTGGGAGTCAATATTGCAGAAAACAAAACCATCAGGGTCTAAGATTACAGTATTAACTAATGGACCCTTGACTAATTTAGCAAAGGTTGTATCACTGAAAAACATAAGCTCTAGAATTCAGGTGAGTTATATTGTAGTGCTAAATTTGTTTTCTACCACTTTGTAATACTGATTTGATGAAAATCACCAAGACCAATCAGCTTCCTATAAATGTTCTTGTCATCTTGGTTGGTCAAAGTCTATAACAAAAAGGTGAACATCAAAATTGATTATTATGATATATGATTGTGCATGATTTGCATATATAGTGATGACATGGCATAACAATTCCATAATGTTTCAGGAGGTTTATGTTGTGGGGGGGCACATCAGCAAGAATGCGAGCGACAAAGGGAATATCTTTTCTGTTCCTTCCAACCAGTATGCAGAATTCAACATGTTTCTGGATCCCTTAGCAGCCAAGACAGTGTTTCAATCACAAGTTAACATCACACTCATTCCACTGAGTATCCAACAAAGTGCAAGTTCGTTTGCAACAATCTTATCCAGCTTGCGTAGGATGGAAGAAAAAACACCCGAAGCTGTGTTTTCCAAGCGCCTGCTAGCAAGGCTTTACTGTTTGAAGCAAAGCCACCACAGATATCATCATATGGTACAAGTTCATATTTCATATTCGTAACTAATTTCAAGCCCTCCTTTCGCATCTTACCTTGATACATGCATGCATATTTCGAAAGATAGTCATTCACACTCAGGTTAGTGTATGTCTTCTGTGCAATACCTATGCAATTCACTCCTTTCAAGAGTTTGTATTTGACATAATTAATAATTTCATTTGGTTTGTGTACATTGTTTCTTGTGGCTTAATTAAGAGGTTAGTGCCAAATGTTTATAATGTTGCAGGACACATTCTTGGGGGAAATTCTGGGTGCGGTTGTCTTGGCTGATAGGCCTTCTAGTCTGGGTGCAAAATTTGAGGTCAAGCCCATTAAAGTCATGGCCGAAGGTGTTGAATCCACTGATGGGAATACTGTGGTGGATGAGAAACGTGGAAAATTGGTCAGAATTTTAAGCCATGTGGATGCCAAGGCTTTTCATGAACTTTATGCAAAGAAGCTTGGTGATCACAACCAATCAGCTAAGATAGGAAGCTTTGAAGAACAGAAGAGACAATGGAGTCATCCACACATTGATAGAAGCTAGCTAGAGAGAGAGAGAGAGAGAGCTTTTTATTTTTATTTTTTACCCCTTATTTATGATTCTCTGCCAAAGGCAGCTCATCTTTTTTTATATACTAAAGTTTCTTTTGTGTGGCTGATATTCTTCAAGATAGACATTCAAGTTTAATTAGGAAAAAGATATGATGATTTTTCTCTTCAGTTACCCACTTCCGGTATAATACTCAAAAGCAAAATGCAATTGTGGTTTGAAGCCCAATTGGCCATAATCATGCAGCAGCCATTTGCATTCCAACATATTAATTATGTCATCCTTGGACACTCCCCATTGCAATACACCCTGAATTGATAAATTTTATAATCCCACTCATGAAAAAAGAGTAAATTAATTTTGATATATTATTAAGATAGAATGCATTATATTTAATAATGATTTATTTTTTATGTATAGTTAGTAGTGTAAATTTTTTACATAGTCATCTAAGATGTATTGTTACTTAAATCATCAAAATTAAAATCTATTAATAAACTATGTATCATTATATGTATGGTTTAAAAGAAAAAAAAGGAACAAATGGTATCACTATATGCACTTTAGACCTTAAATTTAAAAAATGTTTAATTCAATCTCTTGAACTTTTTTAAATACGTAAATTGACTATTTCATTAATTTTTTTATCAATTATTAATAAAAAATAAAAAATTTAAAATACTAGTCAAATGACTGGTGCGATACACGGGATAATAATAAAAATATTTTATTGATAATTATTAAAAATAATTAATAATTTATTTAAATATATTTTATATAAAATTGAGTATATAAATTTATTTAAAAATAAGTTAATATATAAATAAATAAATAAATAAATAAAATATAAATTTATCATTCAATTTTATATCTATCTTATTTTGATAATTATGTTTATAAGGTTAAAAAAATCTCAATAAATGACTTTAATTTTTGAAATTTTTTTCTAGAAGTTATGGTGTTGATGGTGGGTGGAAGACTAATGTGATGACGGTGGCATATAGGTTGTAGATTTGAAGGAAGATATAGAAAGTGTTCCAGTTATGGTGGTTTGTGGTGGTGGACGACGAGGGGATGGCAGCCATGGCCTCTTTACCAACAAGAGGGTGTTGGTAGTGGCGGTGGTGGAGGAATGAGCTATGGTAGGGCGATCAGAGAAGGTGGTAGTGGGGAAGGGAAATGGGAAAGAAAAGGGAAAGGTTGGGCTTTTTTTTAATGTAAAATTATAAAAAAAATATTCTGTTAATTCTAACGTTTTGTAATGAAAAATGGGGTCAGGGATCCAATTAAACATTTATTTTTAGTATATAAATCCAATTAAAAACTATTAAAATGTAGGGACCCAATTGAAAATTCAGTGAAACTAGAGAGATTGACGGATTAATTAAACCAATTATATTTATGCAAGTGTGACTTTTTTTCTTCAAAGATATGAGTGTGTTTATTTTTATGCTTTTCAATTTTTTATTTTCTATTAATAATATAAAATGTTATACTACCTTTCAGTGCAATATTGAATATAAGTTATAAAAAATCTCAATTATAATATTTTAAACATTATAAAGATTTTAAGGCTTGTGATATTTTGAATGTTTAAAATTATGGAACTGATAAGTGACATAATATTCAATATAGAAAATATGTTAATAGAAGAGAAGTATGAAGGTATAATTAAAAAATAATTAATAATTACAATACAAATAAAAAATTTAAAAACTTATTTTAAATAGAAAGGTTGAGAAAATGGTGGAGCATTAATTTCTTTGTGAATGAGTCTAAATTATTAGTAGTATAGGGCTATAACTATCTACCTCAACTCCCATATTTTGTTGCACTTCATATTCCTCCATGCTCGACGTTGTCATCATCATCTTGGCACCATTCTCTTCTGATTGCCTGTAATACAGCAAATATCATTGTGGAATATCGCTAGTCCAACAAAATCTTATCTATATATTACTCTCAACAACAAAAAATTTATAAAAAAAAATTGAAAACAAAGTCAACCCGTCACACCTGTTAAGACGAAAAAGGTTGTGGAGGAAAAAATGTTGAAAGCAAAATCAAATCATCATGTCTATTGAAATCTGATTCAGACATCACTCTTAAACCATTGTTGTCACGACCCAACCAGGGAACATGACTGGCACGTGAGAAATCTCATCTCCACGTAAGCATCGTGGCCTTTGAGTCTCTTTATATGCATAAAATAACATACTTTTCATTCTGAAATCATAACTTCATCTAAAACTTTATTTAAGCTTTATATTTGGAAATAAAAAACTGAAACATTTGATATATTAAGCTTTGAAAACATCTTAATCATACTCTAAAAACATGTGATTTGAATCATGAATACATCTTTGGTGTATTACGTATACTCTAATCAAACTTTATAATTTCAAATCCATACTGGTGGACTGAAACATATACATGACTGTCCAAATACTGAAATCAAATACATAATTTGAAAATAATGCATGGCTCAGATCCTACCTGCACATTTACTGGAGCACTCTACTCTAACAAGACTCTAAACTATGTCTTACTCCAAAGTAAGATCCATCGTTGAAAACAACTATGTCAACCAAATTGGAGTCTGGGCTACATCTGTACCTGCATCTATGAGGAGGAAAGGAGAGGGGTGAGTCAACGGACTCAGTGAGTGAGCTCTCACCCATCACCCCCATAGGACAACAACCATATATAGATATACATGCACTAGCAAAACATTTTCAATATTTGCATAACATAGCTACTCTTGAGAAAACACTTTCCATGCCATAAATTCACAAACAAGTATCTCTTAAACCATAATCTGTCACAAACCATTTGATATTCATATATATAATCTCATAGAAAATATATCTCTGTATTCAATAATTTATAAGAAGACGTCTCTAAATTCTTATTCCAACAGGGAAATCATTTCTCGCACATATAATATCTCTTAAATCAATATTCTCTTAAAATATCGATAATCTCTGAAAATCATCAATACTCTCTAAAAACATAAGCAATAGTACTCTACTAGAGAAACAAGAATCTCTATTTTATAGTTCTTCAAGAACCAAAAATGTTATACTCTATGAGCTATCAGGGATCTAATGCGAACACCTAAATAGGTTCTATTCTCTGCTCTATGATATTGTCCTCTCGAGACAACTTGGTACGAAGGTTAACGATTGGGGTTTAACCGTTAACTCATTGTCTGTTTCTCTATAACTACCCATCTAGTCTCTAATTTGATAAACATATTGTTTTCTCTAAATCTCTGTCATAATATTGCTCTAAGCACAAAACTCTAATTTGGGTATCAAATTCTTTCATACATAAATACTCTATTCCTTGGAATTATCAAGATAATTCATAAATCTCTAGATACAATCATACTCATACCGTTTAAATATGAAAACTCTTGAAACTCTAAAAGCTCTGAACTCATACAACTCTAGCAACCTAACTTTAGCATAACTGTGACTGTGAAATCATGCCCAAGGGATCACCCACTTGCAAGTATTTCGATTTCAAGCTCACAGAATATGTATATGGCAGTTACTATAAATCATACTGAATTCCATACTTTTGGAATATCAAAAAAATTGAATTTCTAAAATCTCATTTCTCAAGATAACCTCTTTTATAACTTAATAAATCTAACATCAACTTTAAAATGGAAAAGTTAAAAATCAAGAAATCTCTAACATTATAATATAGCATCTCTATTTGACATTATTGCCAAAATAGCTTAACTGATACTCTAAAATTATATTTCGAAATCTCTAGTCTTGAAATATAAGTATGTCGCAACTCTTGAAACATGTTGAATATACTTACAACTTAGTAAATCATATATTCTTGCAATAAATGAATCTCTTAAAGTTGTACATAAAATATTTCCATAACATACAATGTACTAATCGTGGTCCCATGGCTTTCTAAAACACATTTTCATGCCATATTCAAAATCATACTCTTTGCTATAACTTGTAAAATTCAAATCATATATATTTTCATCTCTACTTTCATGCTCAACTATCATCATGCATCAAACATAATTATAATGGCAAAGCTAAGGCCATGAGCTTGAATCCACTCATCATTTGGAGCCAGAAGTATGTGGGTATCACCAACTTGACCTTTAAAGCATGGAATGGCACCAACAATTGCCATAGAGCAACATTGACTCAAGATTAGTCTCTGCTAATCTCTAAATAACTCTAATCTAGCTCTAACAACATTAGGGGAACACTTCTACTTGACAACAATGAGAGAAAACCACAATCCAAACCAAGAACATAAAAGAATGGGAAGAACAGAGACAAAATCTATCAATATAAACATACCTTGATGACTTGGGGGAGCTAAACTTGAATAAGATTGAGAAAAGAGGTGAGAAGAGGATTTGAAAGTGAAGAGAATTCGGATTTTGGGGAAGAAATCTGAAAGGAAGGGTTTTATAGGGGTGAAGGGTGTCCTGTAAGTGAAACAATGCCATTCTGCACTGTTCACACTCCTGGGGGACCACTATAGCAGTCAGGGCTCACTTACGACCGTTATAGCGATCCTCAGACCACCCAAAACACCCATTTCCCACACTGTGACCGCTATAACAATCCTGGACCGCTATAACAGTGACAGTTTAGCCAACATCTGCACTCAAGAGTCTTTTAAGTACCTAGGGCCTTCCCGACAATATGGGTGGGTCCCAAGAGACCCTGGGGCAATACGGAACTCGTCCAATAACACGTGTACTTGGGATATCACAATTGTGCTTCTCCTTTCTTAATGAAATAAGATGGAGTTATAAAAAGGTACCCAAAGAAGGTTATGGATAATGATTTTGTGTTTTGAACATCACAAATGAGTTATAATTTTAGTTCATTATCAACATAAAAATATATTATAATAGCTTTTTATATAATTATATAATAGTTACACATGATCAATAAAATTATTATTAATTATAATTTTTTTGTAAAGCTGTTATAATAGAATTGTTATCATTAATATAATAATTATACATATACAATTTTAATAATATAATAATATGTTCAATTTCCATTTTATTTATATTATTTGTTATTATTTTCATGGTAAATAATTTTAATTAAAATATTTTGTAGAGTAGCTTTATTATATTAATAGAAGAAATATATGAAAGTATGATTGAAAAAAATTAATAATTAGAAGGTAAATTATTTAAAAACTTATTTTAAATATTAAAATTATAAAAATGGTGGGGTATAATCTTATCTATGAATGACACATAAAAAACTTTTTATGTAATGAGTTTTAAATATTAGTATTATAGATAGATTACAGAATGTAAATTATAAATTTTAGGATATCGGATTGTACTTTTAGAAAAGTTAAAGAAATTAATTTGTATATCTTCCAAAATTTAGGGGGTTTATTATATTTATTTTTGACTAAATTACACATTTATAAAAATTTAGGGAATTAATTTGTACATGTTTAAAATTTAAAAGTTAAAGTGTATATGATGTAAAAAGTGCAATTTTCTTTATATTATTTTATTTCAATATATACATGTAAAAATAAATAATTCATAGTCGCACAAAATTATGTTTAGGCAAAGAATATTTTTCATAGAGAAAAGATTTATCCTCGTCGTAAATTCTCCTAAACATATTTCAATTATTAAATGGAAAAGAAAATAATTTTTTTAAAATTTTGAAGACATTGATTTTATATATATATATTATTCAATATTTTTATTACTCCTTGTCTCTTTCTCTTGCCATACTCGGAGTAGAGGATAAATGTTCCTGCCGAGCGTGCTTTTGGTGAGTTGACACCATTGTGGCGTTAGCAATAGCCTGTCTTATCTATGCATAAAAAAAATATTATTTATATGTAAAAAATATTATTTTAAATCACATTTTATAATATCATATTAATACATTTAGATTTATCATTAAATAGAATATAAGATCTAAATTAAATAAAATATATATCAAATTTAAAAATTAATAAAAATATATTAACATAATATTTGATAAAATGTGAATAAAAATAATAAAATCCTTATTATATACGGGGCACCGGATATGATATACTCTGCATTCGGTGGAAATAAAAGGAGCAGCATAATAATTTCGGCGTTTCCTTTACTTTCAACTGTGATTTGGTCCATTAAGGAGCAGACAAAGGGACAAACGCCACCACATCATCAGATTTGACTTTCAAAGAATCGAATCATATCTTCCCAGGATTCCTCTTATCTTCCCACACCAACTTTATTATTATTTATTTGCCGTCCTTGCTGGTTTCTTATTCCCTAATAAAGTCGCTTTACATCTCCATTAGCTTATATTATTATTTTTTTACGAATAATATTATTCACATTTTATTTTCATTTACATCTTAAATTTTTCATATATTTTTTAAAATTTAATTACTCTAAATATCATTATACTTTTATTTAAATTTAAATTAAATTTTTTTAATTTAAAAATTTATAATTAAATTTTTACATTGAACAAAAGTTTTCATTTAAATTTTACATAATATAAAATTTTCCAATTAAATTCTTTATACAAAACTACAAAGACTCGACCACATTTTAAATTATGAAGATTTAATTTAATTGTTTCGTATAGTACAATAATGTGATTATAAATTATTAAACTATAAAAATCTTATTAAAAAATTTGATAAAATATGATAATTTAATTATAACTTTTTAAACTATATAAATTTAAATAAAATTTGAGTAAAACTATAAAAACCTTTAAAGTAGCTGAACATTTTATATACGAGAGATGCATACAGAAATGACATCAAACAAGTTTTATTTTATATTTTTTTTAACTAAGTAATGACAACTAATAACATATGCCAACGAATTTTTTATACTACGTTTGATTTTTTTTTATTCAAAAAATTTAAAAACTATAATTTAGATAAAAATTTTCATGGTTTGAGAATTCCAAATAAAAATCTAACCCTTCACTAGTTCAAACCTTCTGCACGAGTGAAATCGTTTTGCTAGTCTATATCAGTTCAGGGGTGTCTAAAAGTAATGGTGGAGGTGTAACATCTATCTTTTCCTATTGTGGAACATATTTGTGATCCATATGTTCATAAAGAATCTGGTCTTCAATGAATTGGTCCAGCAACAACAACTCTTCTTATTGGGTGGAGAGAAAATAGGCAAGTTTCTTATTAGTGCTATCAAGTCATATCCTTCATTAAAGCATGCAATATATTACAAATAATGAAGTGCTTTCTTGTGGAAAAAGGTACATCATTGGATAAAAGCTTCTCTCCTCATAGAAACCCATAGACCCACTAGGGACATTAGATAAAAACATAATATGGAGAATAGGATCATAATAAAGGCAGCTACATAAATCCACTCCCTTAGAAACTGAGTTCCATCATGGGGATTGATCCACCAGCCGCAACAATTTGTTGCTCAAGCTGCAACAAATATCCATGTAAGAGATGTAAATCCCAAATACAGAACGTAAATTGTAATAGAATGTTCTTCAGCTGAAGTTTATTATATCTAGTTACCCTGAAAAGTGTTTCAAGCTTATTCTTGACAAGGCAGTACTCTTGCTTCACTTGTTGCAGACATCTTAGGCACCTGCAGAAATCAGAAACTTTTCATGACCACAACAAGAAATTGCCAAAATTTGTGTCCATTGCTCTAGCACTTGAGCTAGGCCCAGGTGGCTTTATCATTCAAACTTTGCATTCAAGAGTCTAAAATCATCAAAAGAAGTTGTCTTAAAGATAACTTTATGGGTGGGTGGTGGAAAATTCCGCAGTTAGGCATGCAAATCAATGTTTGACGTGTTATGTCGGCCACATTAAAAGTTTAGAGAAATTCTTATATGGTACTTGAGCATCACCAAAGTGGATTGTGCTCTACCTAATGACACAGTGACACTTAAGCTTCAATTAGCAGTAGGAACTGCATTTTTATCGAAAATGTCACTTCTTCATTGAGTAGAGCAAGATTCATCAGGCATGATCATGCAAGCATTTCTCAAAAGGTTTATGTTTCTTTAATAGCTAAACTTAACACATGTCAAATATTAATTTCCATGGCCAATGGTCATATGTTACTGCCAAAGATTTTCTCAGCTGAAGATTAATAACTTACGCGTCAACGTTCTGTTCTTCACAGAAGTTTCGGAAAGCAATGCAGGCATCTTTTACCCTTTGAGCACCTATGCTGTTGACCAGACAGACATACAAATTTGTCTCAGCAAATATTTAGAAAACAAACCATGGTGTAACAGTAAACAAAATGTGGCCTTTCCTCTGGGTTTTCTCCTAATTAAGGTTCAGATCTAAGTTTGATTAATTTGTTATGAATTTGACATAACAAAACTCTACTTGTTTAGAAACCAATAACTACACAAGCATTGCAGAAGAGAGAGAGAGAGAGAGAGAGACCAAACAAAGCTTAATGGCACAAACAGTCCTATTCATTCATATTCTGCGGGTTTTTTACATTTTTGTTTGGCTTTAATAAAAATTTCATACCTTGAGCTGCTACCCTTTAACTGGTGAACATGAGCATCAACTTTCTTGAAGTCAACACCTTTCTGATCTCTGCATAGGAGGGGGAAAAAAATCACAATAACAAGGAAGACCATAAACTTTTGCCAAAGTAATCAATTTAAAGTGAAACTTTTGCCAAGTAAACAACATTCTCAGAAGGGAGGAAACGGTAAAACCAAAAAAAAAAAAAAGAGACGACCAATAGTACTGACAGAGCAAAGGTGAGATCATTGAGAAGCCTCTCAGAATCTTCAAAGAAGAGAGACACCACTTCAACCACAAACTCAGGGTTGTTCTCATCTTGCAGCTGCTGTAGTTGCAGAAACTGACCATCCAAAAAGCCCTTCAAGAAACAAAAAAAGACAAAAAAATCAACACTTCAAAACAGCCCAACAGATCTAAGTCCAACAATTACAGCCAAAATAATAATAATAACACACAAACACAACAAAACACAGACATGTCCAGAATTGTGAATTTATTTCACAAAAAGAAAAGTGTGTTTTTGCCTTTTTGGCTTACCTCCATGAACAAGGATTTGGTGTAGTCCACCCACTGTCTCTGCATCTGACCCACCTCCATGAACAAAGCCACTTACTTGTTGCTGCTGTTGTTGTTATGCTGCTGCAGAGTAACACAAGCAGTGTATGTAGTAGTGACCCAAACACAGTTTGGGCCTTCAAGTTTAGACCTTTGAGGGGAATTATTGGCTTAATGGTCAATCACAAATGGAGGGAGAGGGAGTAAACTCCAAGGTTGGTGCTGGTGTTGGTATGCGTCCACTCTTGTCTGTGTGTGTGAGAGAGTGGTAATGTGTAGTGTGTCAACAGTCCTTTTTATTCTCTGGATTTGCGCTTTGATTTGCTTTGCTTTGTTTGTTTTTATAAAAATATTATTTTCACTGTGAAATATCGTGTCAACATATTTATATCTATTATTAAATAAGGTGTATGATCTAAATTAAATAGAGTTTATATCCAATTTAATAGTAAATATAAATATATTAATATGATATTCCATAAAATATAAGTTTATTTTTATTACAGAATCTGTGACCCCACCACCACTAGGCCCTCCCACACTCACTGGTTGTATTGTATCATCATTTTTTCACAGAATTTGTTGGGCTGCCACACTGCTCACTCCCTCTTTCCCCCTCTTGTTCCTGTTTCACTCTTCTTTTTTAAATCCCTCCCTGTTAGGACAGTGTAACATCTATATGGACGAGTATCGTTATGCCAACACATAAAGAATAAGAATGAATTATTATTGAAAGTAATGAATAAGTAATAAAAATAATAGGATTGTTATTTCATTTAATAATAATAAAATAAATATTTTATTTATAAATTTATTTTTAAGTATTGGAATATTATAACTCTACTAGACAATGCTAAGAGAGAAGAAAAAATCGAATATGGTAAAATTTTAAAACTAAAATAATAGAAACAAAAATAGAGTAAATAGCTTTTTTCCCCTGATATTGAGGTTAATTTAATCCTAACAAAGATTTTAATATTAATCTAGTTCTAGCAATTCTAATTTTTACATAAATTCAGTTTTAGTATTTTTATTTTAACATCAATTTAATCATTCTATTAAAATTAAGATCCAATAGATGACTAAATTGATATTAAAATTAAATTGATATAAATTTTTTCATTATGACTAAATTAATGTGAAACTAAAAGTATTAGGACAAAAATATATTTATTCAAATATATATTTACATATATATACGTATTAAATATTTAAGAGTTTAATTTTGATATATTAATAGTATAATTTTTTTTTGTAGTATCACCTTATTAGATGTTTCTATTTGTAAGATTTTTAAAGTAATGAATTATTGAATATAATTCTTTTACTAATATAAAAATATATGGTTGGATCTCTCTACAATATATATATATATATATATATATATATATATATATATATATATATGCAAACTTTAGTGGATAAGAAGTCTTTCATTTAAATAATTTGAATCACTGATATTTGAAGTTAATTTAACTCTTCCTAATGTAATTTGAGCTGATCACGTTTACATCACGTCAACATTATATTGTTTATAACACGTTATTATTTTTCGTTGGTTTGGTCACCAAAAAAATAAAAGGCAAAGACTATTGATAGATGAGTTGTATTAAATTAAAAGTGAAAAAAATAATAACAATAACTAAGCTCGGGAAAATTATTTTAATATGGAGATTAAGTGAAAGAATAACAATAATATGAAATTTGGAAGAAAATTACATTTACTATGGAGTTATAAATATCGCATAATGTGAGTTTTGGACACACAAAAAATTGGCAAGAGGAGTTTTTGTTTTTGTATTATTTTATTATTTTAATCCGTTTTTAAAATTCTTGCTCTATGCGAGTTTTGTTTTTGAAAATTGAAAAAATTTTTCTTAAATTCTAGCACTATGCGAGATTTGTAATGCCCACACCCCATGTAATTATGTTTTCAATTCCATATTATTGGATAACAACAACCCAAGTTCCATATTAGAAAAAATGATCCACAAAGGTTATCCCATTAAGCGGGGTCAAATTATATCCCAACGTTATCTATTTTTTTTCTTCTATAAGATTTTCTTTACCGGGATTTTGATTCACAATTTGAGATGGCCTGCAAACTAGTGCAATGCAGTTGCACTTGAGCAATTGTTGGCATCATATCGTTGGGGCACAGCACTGGGACAGGACCACAAAACATGGGAGGGCATCTTTCTCTCTTATTCCTCTGATTTGACAGGATTCTCCGCCATCCTTTGTTTTCTAATGGGTCTGCCACTGCCAGCCCCTCCCTCCATTATATGCTCACAGACAAAACAAAACCACTCATTATCAATTGGAAGATTAGGTTGGGTTATGTTATGTTGTGCCCACGCCAAGTGTCTGTTTCACCATCTACTTTTGTATTTTCCTCTTCCGATTAGAATAAGGATAACAGTTTTGTCTTCGCATTGAATATAATTTGGCCAATATTCCCTTCAGAATTTGTCTGGTAAATAACAACCTATTCATGTTTTACAGATAAAAAGCATGCCTCAAGGGTTTGTTTCGATGTGTTCCTTTTTTATTATTTAATGATCTTTTTAAAATAATTAAAATCTAAAAAAATTATTTTCAATTTTTTTTACAGAAGTTAAAAAAGTAGCTTCTCTAAAAAAAATTAATTTTGACCTTTTTCAATTATATTTAAAACTTAAATTTCTTAATTTTTTTTTTTGAAAAATTTGAAACAAATGCATCCCAAATATTGTTTTTTGGTAGATATCTCCATGCATGTGGTAGTCGTTATCATGTATCTTTCTCTTCAGTCCGAAAAAAGTGGTTTATGCCATATAGGGTTTAAACACATAATGCAGTTGCTTACCTTTATATGGAATTATGGATATCTTTCTTCAACATGATTTGATTCTTTTTCATCCCTAAAGCTGTTTCCCTAGCCACAGCAATATTAATTTGGACAGTTAAAAGATATCGAAGAGAACATTTTCATTATACAAGGCATAGTCATTAAAATTAAGTTAAGTATCGACCTAGTGAAAAGAAAAATAGTTATAAATGTTGTTTGATGACCAAAAGCAACTAAATTTTATTTTTTCATTGGTCAACAAGCAAATAAATCATAATGTCACTGTTTTTTTGGTCGGGCTAATGTTACTATTTTTAACTCTTCCTTTTACTTGTCTATAAGTAATAAGGCTACTTTTTATTAGGCTTAGGTCCGTTTATGTACCCAAAAAGGCAAGACCTTGTAACCCCAACTACGCTTTCGAACTCAAATCACTCTGAGACCAAAAAAAGACTCTTAAATCACTCATGACCCAAAACCAAAAAAAAAAAAAAAATCGAAAAAACTCTTAAATCACTCCAACACATTTTCATTCCACGAATAATTGCAAAATTAATGTATGCTCTTCGTTATGTCATTTTACGTACAATGCAACCGATGAAAAACTGGTGAATCCCGCTTGAACTATCATTACAACTTCATAAACTGAGAAATACTAGTATATGAAGTGTAGCCATGACACTAGACTAGAAGATAAAGAAAACATGATACAAATCAAGAAAAACAATTGAAATTTAAAATCCAATGGCAAAAATACCGTGTGGAATCTGGAAAGCACTCAGCAACATTTCTAACATGCGTTGCAACTCTTCATGCAGTATCCAGGAAGGCCAGGAGTTCCAACCATATAATCAGGATTCTTAGTGCATTCACCAAGGTTAGCCCATTTCTCACAGTTCTCATGCCGATCACTGCATTCCCCTCCAGCTCCCACCGTCTTATCAAATGAATCCACGTGAATCCACTTTGTTGCTGACCACTTCTCGCCTTCGAGTACAGGACATCCTGCGTGGAGGCTAAGTGTGTCTGGAGTAGCATTTGGGCAGAGACTGAAGAAAAGAAGTGCATCCCCTCGTCGCGGTTTCACTATATGAATTGCCCGGGTAGGGAAGGAAACAGAAAAATCAAGTATTTAACAAGATTTACCTAGCAGCAAACGTGGCATGATATTACAATACAGAAGTAAACTCATATACGCCCACCTGCTATTCCTTTTTTGGCACACTCAGAGAGATCTTCACTACTTGTTTCAGAACCTCTGCGATGTGGTGGTTCCTGTAAGTTGTAAACATAATGAAAATTTGTATGAGTTATCAAAGTTAGCTACTGCAAAAAAAGCTAGATACAAGAAACAATTCCCTCTGCAACATCAGGACATTTCAGACCCTTCAGCTAAGAACCTACACAAGTATTTGGCATCGAAGAAACCGGAGATTAAAAAAAAAAAGGGCAGGGTGGAATATCTTAATGAATAGAAGACTGCAGATAAACCATAGCTGACAGTATATACTGCCGGTATGAGCATCCAGCAGAGAAGCTCCAATCAAATAAAAAGTTTGTACAGTATTATTAAAATAAAAACTTGTTAACCCCACAAAATTTTACTCTGTCTCTCGGCTTTTAATATTTCTAAGTCACCAGTCAAAAGATGTGAGAAATTCCAATCATCCAACGTAGATAGTTAATCTCATACATGACATTTTTGCTCACTGATACATTGAATATTCGTACTGATAGGTTCAGTTGACACCAGAAAAATGTTGTCTGGACGCCCAAACCATAAAGAGATACCAAGAAAAATGAATTGACAAGTTACAACAGCAATGATTCATCAACAGCATTAAATACTACAAACCTCTGCGTAAGGGAACACTGTTTCACCGCCTCTGGCTACATCAGTGAGATACATGAGAACAGTGGCAACTCTATGTCCACCCATAGCTATATTAACTTTATCAACAAAGTAATCATAATGTGGTTCATATTTCTGCCCGTGTTCATATCTTAATACTTGTATGTCTTCTCCGTTTTCTGAAATTGAACAATGAAATACTTTAACGTCCCATTTGACGCCTCAAATTGAGCATGACATTGGAATTATAATTCCACAATTCAATTTTATGGAATAAAAATAAATTAAAATGGGCTCTTTTTAATTCCTATCCAATACTCTATGAATTGTTAACTCCAAAACTTATTAAATATCTCTCTCACCATTAAAGTTTATGTAGTTATTTCTCTTTCTCATTAATTTTCAAACAATTAAGTTACGAGTCTCTAGTAAATCCAAGAATGATCGTATAGATAACAACCATAGTTTCCTTTATTCAACATTCAGCTTTTAAAATAACAGTGATTTCATCCATTGCAAGTTCAGTGTTGAACATCATACACATTTCAGTTTATAATATCATACTAAATCCGGATACATAACCTTTGAAATTTTAACATGTGTCTCAATACCTTTGCACTATAAATACTCTAATATACTCCCAATCACTGCTTTTAAATATTTAACTTGCATTTGGGGAAATTTTCTAATCCTATAACACCTAATGCCCAATACACACTCTTGTTTAACAGACATCATTTTAAAAAGCAAAGAGCAGTTACCAAAACAGCAAGTGATGACCAAAGAATACAGACAAGAAGAAACCAACGTCACTCATTTTCAATGTTCGCCAAAAAAAATAAAAAAAAAATTGTTTTTGAGTTCAAATTGTAGAACGAGAAAAACTAACAGACTGGTGTTAGCAAAAAGACAAGCATAATTACTGTTGAAAAGAGAGAATTCCACATATTAAACAAAGATAACATACAGATTCTCATGATGATTTTGATATATGCCGTACCTTTCGGAAGAAAGGTCCATGAAGAAATCTTGTCCTCAATACCAGCAACAATGGGATCCTATAAAAAATAAATCAAGAGAGTAAAAAAGAATAGTTCATAAAAAGTCACAGCACAGTTTTTACATGTTTGTGGGGGTATGAAAAAATTGATGCCATCAATCGAACAAGAGGACAAACAGCAGAATCCCTCATAGTATGTACAGAAACTGTACAAACTGCAATCAGAATGATATCCCAAACTCTCCCATTCATCCTATTCTTATATATAATATCACATTCATTGTTTGTTTACAGCAAACATTGAATGCTCTTTCATAACAAGGAGAATTAGACAAGAAAATTAGACCTTCAAAACCAAATAGAACTAACTCCCAGAGCACAAAACTCTTCAAGCTCTTGTCAATAAAAAATAAATAAAAATAATGAACAAAAAATGAGTCCAAGAAGCATAATTAATCAATTAATACAGATCTTATTAAGCCACAATATGAAGGATTACTTGGACACAAATCTGCATGCATGCATCTTACTTAGGGACATTAAATTTGAAAACATATTGTTATAATAATAATAATAGTAAGCTACCAAGCACCCAACCTTGTTCTTCGGAATGAACATGCCAGAGCTAGTTCGGACTTCACTAAGCTTGCTCTGTCCGGTGACGTCATCGGCGACATAAGATCTCTTGAGCTCCGATTTGGCTATGGAGATCAAGTGGTCGCATTCCAGCTCCGTCAGAAACCCTTCATACACAAATGCTCTGCAATGCATTCATCATGTTCCCAATTATTCCAATTCCACTTCGAATGATAATGATCATAATTAATTAATGATTAAGCAAAGCAGCGAGAGAGAGAGAGAGATTAGGAGACCTTGGCTTCCAGGAAACTTGTTTGACCTTGGAAGGGTCGACGATGGCGCTTGCGGAACCAGCGTAGGAGCTCCATGCTCCATGCCAATGGCAGCAGATCAACACCAACACCAACACCAAACACCAAACCCCACTACTACTAATACTACTACTCATTTGATTCGGCTCTTCTTTTTCGATAGATTCAATTCTCTCTCTCTCTCTGATTGATTCGCTCGTCTTCTATTCTCAGCTGTTCTGTTTCATTCCTTTTTGATCTAAACTAAACTACCAACCGCTATTTGGACTGCATGCATCCCTCTATGTTGTGATCTAAACACTTCATTAAATTATTATTATTTAAACAAGATAAGTACTACCCAATTACTTTAATTAACTAATAGTCGGTGTTATTTATTAGGGTAAATTATAATCACCTCCCCTAAGATTTATGAGAATGCAACTTACCCTCCCTCTAGTTCAGTTTTATATCACATTCTTTCTAGTTGTCAGAACTACACTCACACCCCCTCTACTTGTCAAATTTTACGTATTTATATTTCAGTCACACTCCTTCTTCACATAATATTGTTAGTAAATATAATAGAATGATATTTTTATGATAAATTTATTAATTAGAAACCGTTAATATCACAAAAATATAGTTCTGTTAAGTTTACTAACGGTGTTATATGAAGAAGAAGTGTGACTGAAATATAAATACATAAAATTTGACAGCAAATGAGGTGTAAGTGTAAGCTAGACAACTAGAGGAGATGTGAGCTGTATTTTCACAAATTTCAAGGAATGTGAATGTAATTAACCTTATTTATTATTGTCAATTCCAAAGAAGCATACTTGTGTAAAATTATATCTTTTTCCTTTATCCTTGAATAATTATCTAATTTTAAATATACACTAGAATTAAGAAAATGATTAAAAAAATCAAAGAAAAAATTAAAAATAATTTATTAAATTATCCTTATTTTTTTTAATAATGTAACTTTTTCTCTTCACTTCTTCACTGTATCGCTTTCATCTTTCAATAGTATTTGACAGGATTATTATTAAAAAATAATTAATATTAGTTAAATTTTTGAAATAAATAATTATTTTTAGCCTAAAAATATTTTTAAATAGATAATTATTCAAGAATGAGGTAGTAAATACTACTAATTCCAATGTTTATCTTATGTATTCAAATCTAAGAAACAAGGATTAGGCAAATTATTTAATGTTACTGTTTCACCTTTTCTGGTGTCTCTTCTTGTTGTCCATATATTGTTAATTTCTGGTTCGGGATTGGTCATTGTCATAAACTAGACAGAACCCCTTAAATGATGTGTTGTAACAGTGTGCTGATAATAATTTAAACATGAAAGTAGATCTCAACATAGAATAGAATAAATTACATTGATCACCACAAGTATATACACTATAGCTCGTGTTTTCTGTTCAATTTTAGAATTTTTCTTTATTAATAAGTCATTTAGAAATATTTGATGAGCCAGAAAAAATTGCCTCGATTTTAAATTTGGACAAATCTTTTCCTTAACTTGTTTTTATTTTTCCACAAAAAAAATTCTGTATTAAACACAAAAAAAAAAAGTTGCAGAACACGGTCTATCTTGGTAAAAATCACTAAACATACATAACTCATCTCACATAACACGAATTGAACACTTACATTAACTTGTGTGGCATAGATCTGCTAATAATGTTACATCAGTACATTACAAAGATTAAACAGCCTGCTGAAAATGGCATGTCGAGTTCATGATGATCAAGGAAGCCGTTTGTGGTTAAGATGGAAATTGATAATCCCCAAAAAAAAGCGTTACCTAGGGACTCACATTCTACCCTAGCTTCATAACCCTTTGGAAACAATAAAATGTTGATAAACATGCTGCATGCAAATGAGGTTCTTCTGCCTCCGTACATGTATTCTATGTCCTTGTTACCCATTTGATTCAACCCATGTTGTGGCCAGCTCTGGATTCCAAAAACTGGAATAATCAGCTCATGATACCCCTTAATTTCAATTTCAATAAGTATTCCATTCCATGAATGACACATGCGTTACCTAAATCATCAGAGATCATAATCTAGTTTTCATTGCTTTCTTCTTTGACAGAGTTAGTGGAGCCTAGAATAGTCTCCATATGGCGATCCCTCTGGCTCTCATTCAAATACTTAGTTGAGTTGTACTCTTCTGCATCAAAGAGCTCTACAGAGTATGTCCGCTTCAGTTTTGACTTCTGCCGTGCTTTCATGGACTTCAACCTCTCTTCATCACCTCTTAGTATTTCTAATACCTGCACCCAGTCACCAACCATACATGCATGCTTCATGTTAGTTAAAAGCTTTTGTTTATTTAGTTTCTTGGCCAAAGCCAAACAAGGCCTAAAGTTTAATCAATTTTGCACTGTTAGGAGTCATTTTGAGTGGAATAATATTACATATAGTAAGATCTTATAAAAAATCTAATATTATTGTAACATGAATGGATTCTATAAAGAGGAGAGATATTTACATGGAACAGGACATGAAAATTTTCTCAAATGTAAAAAGGACATGCCTCACTCATTTGCGGTCGTTGAATTGAAGACTGATCTACACACAGAGAAGCTGTCAAGATCACCAGTTTCATCTGCTCTTCATCATAAGCATCACCCAGAATTGGATCAACAAGCTCTTTAATGTTATTTTCAGATAGCAAAGGTTTTGCCTGGAATAATTATTATTAACAAACTATATTAGTATTGATATCTTCAAAATAAACTGAACAGTAAAAAAAGTTGGTGTTGTCATGTGCGGTAGATACATACCCACATCACCAGACTTTTTTGTGAGCTATCCAAAGCTTGTCTTCCAGTAATGAGCTCCAATAATAGCACACCATAAGCATAGACGTCAGTCTTTTCATCCACTATACCATGCATGAAGAATTCAGGGGGAAGGTAGCTATTGTGACATCAAAGGTGATTGCAAAGAAAAAAAAAGGAAGAAAATTAAAGGGTTAAGTACTAGATGAGCAGAAAAAAAGGATTACATGTAAATGTAATTACTGAACACTTAGGAAACTTGTGAAGATGTTAGATGTACAAACCCGAATGTCCCCTCTATTTTGGAGACAGTATGGTGAGTCCATTGGTCAGGTAACCACTTTGCAAGCCCAAAATCAGATATCTGGATCATTAATAACATTCAAATTGAACGACTTCGAAGAAGCAATTGAGATTGTAATCCATTTAAGAACATTAGAAATTCATAAATGCTGAAAATTGCACATTTTATAATCAGATTTGTCAGGTTTTAGAAGCACCTGAGGCTCAAAATCCTCTGAGAGCAGTATATTAGAAGCCTTAATGTCTTTGTGAATGATCCTTCTTTGACATCCCTCATGCAGATAGTGAAGGCCCTCAGCAGTCCCCACAGCAATCTTGTATCTTATGCTCCAATTCAGTTTCTCACGAGGTCCTGAAATCATGCAAGGGATGTAACTAATCAAATTTATACTTGTCAATTGTCAGTTACTTTTATACTCCAAAAATAGGAAAAACTTTCAAAATGGTTGACACACCATAAAGTATGGATGATAGGCTGCCATGTGGAGACAGCTGAAGAACAAGGAACATTCCACCTTCAACACCATATCCAATTAATCTAGCAATATTGGGGTGGTCCACGTGCACTATAATGCCAAGCTCAGACAAGAAATCTGCAGTCATTTCTTCTTGGCTCCCTCTTGTCAGCCTCTTAATGGCAACGAAGTTCCCATCTTCCAGTTTGCCTAAGTAAACCTCAGCATAACCCCCCTCCCCAATCAAATTATCTATCAACCAGGATGTCAATACGTTATTGTGGATAAGCTTTATTTTGAATTGAATGAAAGCTTATAATCAAAAGTTTTCTATGAAAAACAAAGGGTTATTTCTCAAAATTAAGTTGTTAACAAACATGCATTTGGATTAGCTAGCTAAAATTGCAAAAGTACACTTTCTGCCTAAGAGTAATTTGATTTCATGAGAAAAATGATGTATTATTCATACCATGGCAGAAGTCATTGGTGGCAGTCTGGAGCTCTGAGAGGGTGAAATTTTTCCAGGAAGCTTTAAAGCAGCAAAACTCTGTGTCAAAAGATGATGAATTCAAATCAGGAGTATTCAGTGATGGAATCAGGTCCTCCCTGATCCTTTTGCTTTTCCTCCTAGTTAGCTTTGGCACATTCTTAAGTGGATGAAAGGTTTGGAAGGGCATTTGGGATCCTTTCTTCAGCAGCTTAAGGAAACCACGCCACTGGTTGTTGTTATTACCATCACTTAAACCTGTCTGGGCCTCAGAATCAGAAGTGCTGGCCTTGGAAGAAGGGGTTCCAGATTCTATACTTCTAGGAGAGTAGTCAGGTAAACCTCCCTCCTCAATGTCTAAAGCGCCAAAGTCTAGTATGGTAGTATTGTTCATATTCCAGCATTAGTATTCCAATAGAAAGAGAAAATCAATAAAACCATTGTTATATCCTACACCACACCCTTTGAGAAACACACAGAGGAGGGGGAAAAGAGAAGCAGTTTTACCAATACTTGAGAAGGAATCAGAAAAACCAGTTCGTGTTCTTCTGCCTCTTGTAGAATGTGAACTCTTCCTTTCTATTGTTTGTTTTTTCTCGGAGTTGTGATTGTGGACGTCATTGCTGCCAACATAATCTTCGTTGTCAGCAAACAAGAAAGAATGTGACACAACATTGGAACAAGGGCCTAAGAGGCTTTAAAAAACAAAATCCAATAAACCATATGTGATCAAAAGCCACCGACGGCTCGTAATATAATAATGTAGGAAATATTCATACATATATATATATATATATTTATATGTATAGCCAAAAGCCCAAAAGACAAAAGCATCCCAAAAAAATATCAACTCAACATCAACACATGGTTGAAAAGTAACAAAGTGAAAAAAAATGCAAAATAGAATTTACTTGTTTGTTGCTTTGAAAGCCATTGGCACGTTAAATTGATAGATTATTATCAACCAAAGTTACTTGCCCTATAAGATTGCGTACATTTATTCTCTTCGGACTGCACCAGATGGAGCCTCATGCACTGTGCCATTCTTATATTATTATTAAGGGAACATTAATGATACAAATTGGAACAAAGGGTGCGCATGAGATGAGAAATGTGGCAGGAGTTGCATATTAACATGCATGGAATTAACAAGAAGGCAAAAATGCCATGAAATGGAGCTGCGATATACTGAAATATTATATCCCTCGGCATGCACCAACCAAAGCAATGAAGAAGAAATGAAAGAAAGTATGCACCTCGAGGAAACTTGTGGTTCTCGTTCATCGCTCATTGTGGCCAAGGCCAAGGGGTGAGGGGGGGAGTCAGCGAGACCCAAAAGGGTAGCAGCTGCCACGGGAATGACGCACACGCATTACGAGTCAATCAGAGACGAAGAAGAAGAAGGGGATGATGATGACAAAAACAAGAAGAAGAAAAACGTACGCACAAAGACAGAGAGATGCCGAGACACCAAAGTAGTGGTTGGCATGATTTTTCTGTGCCGTCCCCTCTCTTTCCTTACCATAACAACGTTAATTACTGCCACACCCATTTTTTGTTCCCCAAATAACGGCTTTTTGTTGGCTAGTTAATTAAATTAAATTAGTCCTTCATTATTCTTTCTTCTTAATGCAAGTTAATTATTTTGGTTTCCCTTTATGTAAGATTATTGAAATAAATAAGAAGTTAGTGCAAGGATGAGCAGTCTCTCCCTCCCCATGTTTCATGTCTTTGGCATACGCGTGCACGTGGATCCAACCAATGTGTTTTTTATTATATAATTAGTGTCTAGCATATCTTAGACCGCTGTGGATAAGATTTAAAGCAGTTCACAAATAATTGCCACATGCTCATATTATTATTACTCAATAAGCATACGGTGTTCTACGCTAGTGTCTGATTCTGAGGTTGATATATACTATGTCTGAAACATGCATTCATTTTGAAACGGATGAATTAGTATGTTCAACGTAATAAAAAGGATCATGGATGGTTTGTAGGGATCCCTGGCCCAACGTGGATATAGTCGTACTTAAGACAAACCGTTGCTTTCACATGCGAAATGGCTAACCTTAAGCAGCAAAATATCTTGGTTGAAAGCACATCAGAATAAAAATAATGACAGAAAATCAATAATGATTGTTACTTGTTAAGACCTTTGAGCGAAGATCCAAGACCTATTGTTACTTAGAACCCGAGAAACCTTTAAAATTGATCATTTTTCAAGCATAGTGATTTCTTGCAGCGCAGAGGACAAAAAAAGAAAAAAAATCCACAGGGGGTGCTGTGAGTTTCATTGGTACAAACCGGCGAATTGGCCATTAATATGAAGATATGACAGTGTATAAGCCAATAAAAAAGAATACTGAGCATTAGGTGTTTCATTAAGGAGTTGTCACAGGTCCTAATATTAGAAACAATTGGATTGAGATATATATGCGTCAACAGTGATCAACCCTGTCGTCTTTATCAGGGAAAGATATTCATCACTCAATTCAAATCTCCAAGCTTCGAAGTTCAAAGAATAGCTTATCATGCAATAATAATGTAACGTAATTTACAATGGCAAAAAGTGGCTAAGGTAGAGGAGATATCAGTTGTCACAAAGTACAAACTGATCAGAATAAATACTTTAATTCCGAAAGGCAATCTAATGAACATTGCGAGTAATCAATCCCTCAAATATAGTATAGAGGTCCTTGTTTTCAGGCCCAAAGATCTCATCAGCTTTCTGTAGTGTCTCCTGCAAATTTACACACACACACACACACTAAGCGGCAATTAACTGAAATTTAGATACAGACATGACCATATCCATATGAAAAGCATGGGAAAAGGAGGGAAGTTAGAGGGATTACCTCCTTGGTTTGTTTTTGGGAATTCAGCTCCTTAACATTTGCCAAAAATGCACCAAACTGCTCGTAAGACAAACGGCTCCTAACAATAACAAAAAAAGAAGAGAAAATGAATGGACCACCCAAGTACAAAACACAAAGTCTAACATTGGTGCTACAAGATTGAAGTGGGTGTTAATTAGTTAGAATTACTTCAAATTCAAGGTCAAAAATGAATATTAAAAGATACTCCTACATGCACACCAAGATATTAGCCATGCTACAATGGATATCTTGGTGTGCATTGGGAAACATTTATCAAGTTAATATACAGCTTAAAAATCATGTTAAGGGCAACAGCAGCAATGCTCATAGTGTATCTACTGGTGTGAGTATAGTTCAGTAGAACTTCAACCTTTTTGAAATCTTAATTCCATAATTTTCTAATTTCAAATACAAGCACCCTGTACTGATGTGAGTATAGTTCAGTAGAACTTGAACTTTTTGGAAATCTCAATTCCATAATTTTCGAATTTCAAATGCATGCACCCTTACCTGACTTGGCGAAAGAACTCTTTTCCATCCACCCGAGTTCGTCCTGAGACAGTAAAGAACAAAAAACTTGTGAGTACATGAATCAAGCATCCCTTCCTTAATATGCACGAAATTCCAAGAAAGCAAATCCATCCACAACAGAGTGACCAAATATAACATGTCTAATAAGAACAGCCTGCCAGCAGAAATGCAAAAGAAAAAAAAAACAAAAAAGTGCACAGATTTGAAAATAACTCACCAGTTTGTGACCCTGTGTCAGAGCTTGACATTGAACCATGACTTGAGGAAAACACCGAGGACCTATCATCATATATCCCTCTTGAGGTTGAGAAGGAAATCGAATGGCGCCTTGGAGACACAGACTTAGATGTTCTTGTTGGGGATACTGATGCAGATAGACTAGAAGGTGAACCAGGAGGGGTAATCCGGGGGGTGCTAGTTTGAGATGCTAAGAGGAGATTATGTGGTACTCTAGGTTTTGCAGCTGCAATATTGGAAATAGAAAATAAATGCAATAGGGGTAAGAATACACAGCATAATTATAGCTGTTCGCTTTTAGTTTTTACCAATATCAAACCCAAATAAGCACCATCCTGTCTATTATGGTATTATTACAAAAATGAAATATGTGTATATATATTATTCCCTCTAAGACAATAGTATGTAGTACATACCATCAGACTCACGATCCTCAGCAAAAGAATTTCCTGCATCAGATATGTAAGTTCGCATTGAAGAAGATCTTGAAGGTGGCAATGAGGCATCATCATCTGCAATTAAATGATAAATTTTCAGAAACTAAAATGAGAAAGACACAAACAAGTACAACCTCTATGAAGGATTTGCAGGCCCCCGGGGGGGGGGGGGGGGGAGTTGGGTCGATGTACAGTGAGTTATTCTCACTCTCAACATGACACTATCATGTTAAGATGCACATCCTAATTGTTATGATTATTTGCCAGTATTAACAATTTAGATCACTGGCAACACAATATATGCCAGGGCAGGCGGGCATCAAAATATGATCTAATGTTTGCATGTTCAAGGGACAAAAGTATTGTATATCCCTTAAAGGACATTCTAAAGTCCCAAGCATGCAAATTTCTTGAGCGAAGCCAATTCCTGCATGTAGTATTTGTGGTAAGGTAATCAGCTTGAAAGAGTAAAATGTGCAACATTGCCACATTGTGTGTTCAAATAAGCGTCATAACCAGAGGCACTCTCAGGCTAAACATATAAATTAAGCAAATGGCATAAAAATGTAACTTACATTTAGAACACTGAGAATTAACAGCAATGCAAATAGTAAAAGTGAATGCACACTGACACTGCACACAAAAGTTGAAATTACCTGCAAGCTGTGATGATGTGGAAGTGATACTTGCTTGGCTCTGTAACTTAGCAACAATGTCTGGGTCTCCTCCCTATATGCCAAACGCCATTGCAAACCCAATGTTAATTATATTCGAAAATAACCTCAAACAAGACATAATTAGCTACTGCTATCAGACAACTCAGACATAATGGGCATTTGAATTCAGTAATTATATGAACCCCAGCTCTATGAAATTGTCGTCGATGCTTTATAACCGATCATGGTAGGAGCGAGAAACAACCATGGTTGAAGAGCAAAAATACTACTACTTAATTCAAAGCTTCGGACACATTACATTGCCTACGTGTGACAACATCTGAATGTGTAGGTGCTTTTTTTCTTTGGTAAGGGGTGACAACATTAGTACGACTTAGCAAGGAATAGCACAATAAGTCAACAACAGCAACAATAATAATAATAAAACTATCAATAATAATAATAATAGTAATAGCAATAGAGTACAGTACAAGTCATCAATAAAATAATAATAGCAACAACATACAGAATATTCTTCATCCTCTTGAAGTGATTTCATAAGTGTCCTTCTGAAAACCTCCAACTGCATGCATTAACATTAAAACTGTATTAGTCCACCAATCACCCACGTTACACACACACACACACACACACACACACACACACACACACACATATATATATATGTAAAATATTAACTACGCATAACCAGATTTAAAGAGAATAGCTGAATCAAGCGAATTATTCTAAGACAAAACTTATCACTAAGCCTTCAAGGGCAAAGAAAAGGGTTCCGATTAAAACAACCTTGGAGACATCTCTGCTGAGTTTCCTCACAGTGTTGGAAAGCGAAGCGTTCTCCTTCACCAAGTTCTCCTGTAATACAATCTCAAAAAATAATAATAATGAAATGAAATAAAAAGGTCAAACAAAAATGTGGAACATTGCTAGAACCTTGTCTTGTTGAGCTTGTTCGAGTTTATCGGCGGTTTCAGAAAGCGAGGCGTCGAGGGACTCCACCTGAGACTGCAACTCCGCGATGAGCTTCTCTTTCTCCGCGAGCTCGGCGCGTAGAGCCGACGACTCTGACTCGAGCGCGTCGACACGTGTCGACAGAGCAATGGACGTGATCTTGCGGGCCACATCGAGTTGCTCGAAAGGATCGGACGGTAGAACTCGCACCAACTCTTCGGGAAGTTCTAGGTTCGGAACACTCGATGATTCACCTCTCACCAACATGTTGTTTCCCTCGTTAGTACTTCAGTCGCACAAACTAATCCTGTCTGGCTCTCTCTCTTTCTTTTCTCTTCAGCATGAATCCTTCTTTCTTTCATTCTGTCCTTTTTCTTATTTTTACTTGGGTTCTATTTTATATATTGGGTACAAATAATCTTTAAAATTTTCATGTTCCAATTATTTTTGGTTTCATTTGATTTTTGGATTATATGTGCTATGAATTGTGATGCAGTTGTTGTTTTGTTCATGTTTTGAGAGGCTGGCAGAAGGTTTGGATCATGACACGGATAGGCAAGCGTCTTGCAAGAGCCAAGAGGTTTTATCTCTATATTTATTTATTTTTTAATAAATTTATCTTTTTTTAATTTTATTTTTCTTTTTTTGGTTGCCAAATTATATGTGTGGCTTGATTTGGTTTGAGAATGGATAGGATTTTGAAGCAAAGACAAGCCGAGACTAGTGGTGGTCATTTTGGCTTTACAGATTCTGTGATTCAAAATCACAACTCATAATAACTTGCATATGGGAGAGTTGGGGACGGTACTGGTACATGCTCTATTTATTCTCTCTTCTACATGAGCATGGGCCAGCTGCAGAAGGGGGCCAGAAGATAGTTTAGGTCGTTTATTTGATTCTACTCATGGTCGAAGTGCATTATGTGCACCCTGTGATTTGATGGTGGATATCTGATGATAATATATTGATACAACCAACCACTTATGACATACTGCAATGTATAATTTCATAATTTTAGCTTGATTTTATAAATGTGATCAAATTCATGTTAAAAATGACTAAAACTTGTATATATGATCTTGCAACCACGTAGAATTTTTTGAGAAAGTCACGTCAATTCCAAAGTGTCACAAAATACATTTTTTATTTAATTGCATAATCTTGAAATTTAATAGATTTTTTTTTATATATTCTCCACAATTCCAAAATTACATGGATAAATTTTGATTACTTTCAAAATACATCAAAGCACATAGTTTAAATCTAATTGAAATTAATACAGCATATTGTGATGAGTACATTGATACACCCTACAATCTTCACCTTTAGATTACAAAATGCACAGTGTATCTTGAGTTCTTGGCTAGCAAAGTGCACCATAGAACTCGCCTTCTATTAAAGCCCCATGACGAGCGCTGGGTATACGAGCGACGATCCGTGGACCAACCCGTTTAACTCGCAATTCGCACGAAAATGGACAAAAAAAATTTTAATCCACCAATCCACAGACTTTTTTGATTCGCTCCGCTTAACCCGCGAGTTAAACGGGTTTGGTCCGCTGGGTTCGTGGACCAACCCACTAGCTTGCATAAGTAAGTTGATTTATTCTACTTTATTTTTATATTTGTATTTGGTATTTGATTTGCTTATATTTGCTGTTTGATAGTTGATAGTTATTAATTATATTCTTTAGTAGTTTTGCTATTTTTTATCATTGAAGGAGTTTTGCATATTTGATTGGTTTGTAACTTTGTATGTTTTTATTTTAAAAAAATTAACATTTTGGATTTTTGAAATTGAATGTTTAATTTTAATATTTGAAGTATTTAGTAATTAGTAATGTTATTTGTTTAAAATTTAACTTGGAAATTAGATACTTTAAAGAAAAGTGTGTATATATATTTTACGACATAAAATATACTGTATAAATATAAATACATAATATAGGGTATAAAAAAAGAGTTAAAAAATGAAAAAAAAGAGGGTTATGTGAACTGGTCCGCATCTCGTCCGCGTCAATTTGCACCTGGTCCACGGTTGGTTCGCGAGCTGGTTCGCAGGGGGCAAAAATGTGAACAGAAAAGGGGATATGCAGACCAGTCTGTGAGCTTATGCTGAGCGAACGTGGACCACCCTAAAACCTATTATTCCATTCATGAAATGAACCGGTTTGGTTCGGCCTGTTTAATTGTGGTTCGTCACGAATCGGGTTAAATGGATCAAACCGGTCTGTATACCCACCTCTATACGTGACTCATTAGGGTGCATCAAGTGGGATTGCAATTTGCAAGACTAGCTAGCATAACCTGCCCCGTTTAGGATGGGCTTTTATGTGCTAGGGCACTAATATTAAATGCTTACATGGGCAGTGATTGTTTATCTAGCTAACTGACCCATTTAATTGACACTGTACATTTAGGGTGTGGCGTGTGATTAACGTAATCATATATGGGGAAAGTGAGGTTTGTGTCACAAGTCACGCTTGAGATGGCTAGGAAAGGAAAACCTTGAGATTTTTCTTGCTTTGAACTAAATGATGTATTAGTAGATCTTCTCTGAGCATTATTGTAATCTTTAGTTTGATGCTGACGTATAATGATTGACCAGATTCATTCATGTCATGGTTGGGATCCCATGGCTCCAGGAGCATTTGGTAGAACAACATATTTTCCCTAGGTAGACTTTATATATATATATATATATATATATATATATATATATATATATATATATATATATATATATATATATGGTTTTTGTTATGGCACAATTTTGAATCTAAGAGTTATGATTTAAACATGATTATTTAAAATATTAATAAATTTAGTTAGTGAGATACGTGATAAATTTTCACTCACAAGTTATCTAAAAGATATCGATACCTATGAATTTTATAGGGTACCGAAGAAATCGCCATATATATATATATATATATATTACGACCTGTTTCATAAGGCCCAAAAAGTAACCCAATACCAACTTGGGCCTAAAAAGGGAAGTCCAAGACAATGATCCAAAGGCGTGAGTACCCAGGACAAACTAAGGACTCAAAGCCATAAGTTGGACCTCCAGTGTGGAAAGCACAACCTCCGAGCTTATCCAGCATGAGATCTCGGTCCAACCTCATTACCACTTATCACACGTGTTGCACGATCTCACAAATATTTAGCCACTTCCATACCCATTAGCCATATCCCGAAAAAAAGGGAAACATGGTCATAAATGTTGGGATCTCCTATTTAAAGGGTATCCACAAAATATTCAGGTATGTCTTACATTGATTACACACTACAATTGAAATCTCGTACTGATATCCTAGGTGGAGTCCTTGCAAGTACCCCACCACCCAATCCAAGCTAATCAACGACGTTGACGAGGAAAGAATGTAGTAACCTCGTGAAGCATCTCCATCCCCAGGTAACCTCCTCCTATATACTTCGTTACATTAGCGCCGTTGTCGAGGACCTCAGTAGAAAAGTGATGCATGTAGTCACCAGCGAGAGTTCTCGAAGGACAAAGAATCTTAGGTACCTTAGTGTTGCGCATTCCGATAACCTTCAAGGGGGAAACCACCATGCCTAAGAACAGAAATTGAAAAAGGAAAAACCAAGAAGATAACAAAATCAACACTATATGGTGGCCCCCCAACTCATGACCGGTGCGATTGACAATGGCGGCGAAGCAACGGAAAATAATTGCAGAACAACGCCACCACCAATAACCCAACGAACCTCGGCACAACGCTTAGCAGCACGCGCATAACCCTCGCCTAAAATAGCCCCACACGGTGGCACCCTCTCCTAAGCCACTAGACCAAGCGACCAAGCAAAGCCCCTTGGTCTCTAACAAAGAGAACTAGACCCCAGAGAACAGTTCTCAACACAAACATTAAAAAAACAAGAAGCAAGAAAGGAACTTACTTGGAGTAAAGAGAAATGCAAATTCTTCGAGAGCCAAGGAATGAAGTGGAGGCAAGAAGAGAATGTAGAACACGAATAGCCTTGGATTCTTTCTTTGAAAGTAAGAGATGTGTTTGAGAGAAATGGGAATGATGCATGAAGAAGAAGTAATCCCCAAGGGACAAGCGTCATTTCAACTCACCAATTGAAGGCAAACCAGTAAATGCACACCCTAGGTATTTATTACAACGCCTCAAAAGGCACGATGGATGACTTGTCCGGAGGAAACGAAGCAACTTGACGGTTGACATGATCTGAGTTAGGAAGGAGGCTAGAAAAGCCTCGAAATACGAAAACGAGTAGAATCTACATATATAGACATTGGAGAAGCCGTGTTTTATGCTGGTTATACGTCGCGACTATTAAAGGAGCCTCGGATCCCAGAAAAGTGTATAGTGACTTGGCTATCCAAAATTTGAACTTGACATCGGATTATACACAATCAGGTATCAAGTTAGGGGCATCGTTATGACTTGTTTCACAAGGCCCAAAAAATAACCCAATATCAAACTTGGGCCTAAAAAGGGAAGTTCAAGACAATGATCTAAAGGCATGAGTACCTAGGACAAACTAAGGACTCAAAGCCATAAGCTAGACCTCCAGTGTGGAAAGCACGACCTCTGAGCTAATCCAGCACAAGACCTTGGTCCGACCTCATTATCACTTATCACACATATTGCACGATCTCACAAATATGTAGCCACATCCATACCCATTAGCCATGTCCCGAAATAGAGGGGAAACACGTTCATGAACGTTGGGATCTCCTATTTAAAGGGTATCTACAAAATATTCAGGTATGTCTTACATTGATTACACACTGCAATCGAAACCTCGTGCTGATGCCCTAGATGGAGTCCTTGCAGGTACCCCTCCACCTAGTCCAAGCTAATCAACGATGTTGATAAGGAAGGAACACAGTAACCTTGTGAAGCATCTCCATCCCCAGGTAACCTCCTCCTATATTACTTCGTTACAATATATATATTAGTGAACTCGGATATTCACGGCTGAAAACAATGACAAATTCGCTCATGGAAGTGGATTTTGTCTTTGCCAAAGAATATTTGCCATAATGGTATAATTTGAAATTTTTGGCTGTTAAAATCTTGAATATTTCATACATATTTCGGATCATCTAAATAATTATGAAATTATGGAGATCTTTATTGCCTGTTATCCAAAAAAATAAAAATAATAAAAAGATTGAGTGACTTACAGATGTTTACAAATAGAAAATTCCCGAACGAAAGCATCCTATAAGTTAGGTAAACGCCTGACTTTATTAAATCGAAATGTCAAAAAACCACCTCACACTCACAAGTCACAAGTCCCAAAAATGGATTCGCAAGCAGTATTAAAGCACCCTCCATGAAAAGCATGTAACAGCTTCCATGATTCTTTCAAGTAGACTCTAATTTTTTTTTCAATCGCATTTTACAGTATGTAACTGCTTTTTTTTTTTTTCCCCTAGGAGGATGTTTCCACTAATCCTTCCCAAACTATTAGTTCTCTATTCTGTGTCTTCTAAACTTTTTACAGGAAAAAGGAAACAGCAGACAAAGAAAGCATGTTCTTTGCAATTAAATATATTAATGAGAAAGGCCTGTTTGACCTCACACCTGAATAATTATTGAACTTGTTTTTGGAGAATTTATGCGTAAGTTGCATTATTTTCTGATGTACCAAACAGGAGCTGTAGATTTGGGTGGCTGTAATTTTACTGAAAAAGGAAAATGTGTAAATGACGGAGAAAGAAGAGGGCGAATTAGATTAGAGGGCAAAGTTCATTCAGGAATGTCATTTAAACTTTTCAACAAACTTTACCATCCAGAATTCTGTTGTGATGCTAAAACCCATATTTAATTTTCCTATTAAGGTTCTCTTTCTTTTGTAGTTTGGGAGTGATTGATACAACGTATCTGCATGAGTTCATCAGAAATTTGGGTCCTAAATAAAATCCACAAAGAGAAAGTTCAATCGGATAATTCAATTTCATGCTCTATTGATGGGAGTATCTGCCTTCTAAGAGTACTTGGTGAGCCATCTCTGCTTGTTCTTCTGTGATGCATTCCAGTTTTGAGAAAATCTTGTAAAGCCTTCTCTCAATGCTTCAAGGTTGACCCCATCCCCAACCAATATGCTTGCTACCCCCATTTTGGAGACCTATGATCCAATCATACCCTTCAGTTGGAAATTCCAAAACTAATAATATGGACAAGAGGACCAAAGAAACTTCATTGCACACACAAAAAGAAGAAGAGTTTGATTGATTACCGCTTGGATGTTCCTATTCTCATCATCAAAAAAGAGCATAGAGTTAAAGGGGACCCCAGTCCTTGAATTCTCTGAAAATGATCTGTTTTGTGCATCCAACTAGAAAATATCTCCTGAGCAAGCAAAAAGAAGAATTTCGTCAACACGTACATAAGTGATCAATAAAGAAAATAATAGAGTTCAAAATTTTGCTAGGCAGAATTTAGTTTTTAGAATAACTTGTCCTGATTTTTTTAATCAATAAGTGAATGATACCATTTCATTTCATTTAACATCTACCATAATTCCTACCACCAGAGATTCTGACTATACTTTTCTAACTCTATATGACTGAAGAAGAGACCTGGGCAACAAACATAAGAGTTGATGTTCAATTTGTTAAGGAAAGTCTTTGCAATATCAGCAGCTGGGGATCTTGAAGCAATGGCAGCATCAATGCCTTTGTCCTTGAGGGCATGGAAGATGCCTGTGGCATGGGGATACAGCGAAGGCATTTCGCGCTTGGACCGGCACTCACTCAATGAAATTTGACACACCAATCAACAACATATATTGATGTTAAAAATTAACAATCCTTTTGTCTATTGAGTTCATTTTGCAGAGTATAAATTGGATCATGGGGTTACTTAGGATACAATAAGAAATATGAACATAAGAGAAGAGGAAAGACAAGAAAAGGGGTACCAATAGAAAGGCCAGTGTGTAATCGAGATCGAAAACGACAAGCTTTGGGACAACCTCGAACACTCCCAATATCTGCAGCGCCTCCGCCTTCACTTTCTCCACATCCGCCATCTCTCTCTCTCCCCACAACGCGAACTAACGAACTCCAATTTCTGAACTTTTCAACTAAGTTCTTAACTCGCATTGGATGGTTCACAACCCCACAACTATGCAAACTCATAATGGGTTGATTATCTGTTGGATCTTAATTTTCTGTTGAGTAGGATTTAGAAAATATTCAATCAAATTTTTATTTTAAATATATGCATTTTATAATTTAAAATATACTAATTTTTAATTATATATGTATTTATATATATATAAGCATATAATTTTCAGAATATGTTAAATTGTTAATTATTTATATTATTTTATTGTATCTATTTGAATTTTAACATATTTTTTATATTTATTTAACTATGTTCGGTTCAACTAGTAATCTACCAGCTGAACCAATGACTCAGTAATTCGGTGTCTTGACTGAGTTGATTATTAGTTCGGTTCTGAAAACTATGCCTCATACTAAGATAAAATTTAGGAAATTTCTTCGGTATCCTCTAAAATTCAAAAGTATCGATACTTTTTGGATAACTTATGGCTGAAAATCTGCCACGTGTTTTATTAACTAAATTTATTAATATTTTAAACACTTATAATTAAATCACAACCCTTAGATTTAAAAGGATACCAGTACCATTGGAGTACCAAAACAAAAACCTAAAATTTATGTAAATTAATTTGTTATGTTTATGTATTATTTTTTCTACCGCTACCAAAATTTTCTAAACCAGTGACTACCATGAAGGTAATTGCTACTTACAACACTAATAGGGTGTCGGTTCAAGTGGAAAGGACTCAGATCCTTTAAGCATGAGACTCTGGATTTAATCTTCAGATTCGTGTGCATGGAAATATTACCATTGGAATGAGTCTTAGGCATTTGACTATATTTTAATAGATTAGTCTCTTACCTATTAAATTAGGGATAAAGAAGCTAAGTTAATATATCTCTTGGTTATAAAATACTTTCAACCAATTTATAGAGCCACTTACATAAGGCGCTAACATAAATAACAAACTATTAACTGGGAATCACAATCACATAATCTTCGAAGCCACGAGGCAATACATGTAAGCGTCCAGGTTACTGCGTAGCCGGGCATCAAAGTTAATTCCTAGCGCGGCACATATGACCTCATCAACAGGCTACATCATGGTACATACGACAACTCATCAGGCTTCAGCGGCCTTTGAACATAGCTGAATGCTAATCCACTCTCAAATGCTAAAATAATATTAATTGTTTGAAAAATTGTGCAGTATCTGCCCATCAAAAATAAAGTAAGGGTCCAATCATTGTCCATAACTAGATGCAGATCTCTCACCTCACACAAAACAATCTTATGATAAATCTTCATAGCAAAATGGCGCTTCTCTGTTTGTTGGGCCTGTTTTGGGCCTTATATTTTTATTGTATATTTTGAACAGTATAGTTATGAAGATTGGGTGGAGCTATATATAATATATATAATCGTCCAATCATTGTCCATAACTAGATGCAGATCTCTCACCTCACACAAAACAATCTCATGATAAATCTTCATAGCAAAATGGCGCTTCTCTGTTTGTTGGGCCTGTTTTGGGCCTTATATTTTTATTGTATATTTTGAACAGTATAGTTATGAAGATTGGGTGGAGCTATATATAATATATATAAACGTCCAATCATTGTCCATAACTAGATGCAGATCTCTCACCTCACACAAAACAATCTCATGATAAATCTTCATAGCAAAATGGCGCTTTTCTGTTTGTTGGGCCTATTTTGGGCCTTACATTTTTATTGTATATTTTAAACAGTATAGTTATGAAGATTGGATGGAGCTATATATATATATATATATATATATATATATATATATATATATATATATATATATATATATATTGTCAAAAGATGGAACCTACCATTTGGAATTGTATCTAGGACAGGTTTGCATTAAGTAGGTTGGGCTGCGTTCCATCTTCAATGAATTCAGAATTTCTGACCAAAATAAGAACAGGTTTGCGTAGGGAGATAAACGCTTAGAATGAGAAACACATTTAAGATGTGTTTGCTTAAGTTAAATTTGTGATAATTTTTATTTAGTTTAGAGGTTACTCTTCTCAGATTATGAATTTTTTTATGGATTTTTATCTTTTTCAAAAATATGTTTAAATATATTAAAATTTTTATTCATGTCTGTTAATCATTTGTTAATTTTAAAAATCAAATAAATCAACCCTCTTTTAGTATTTTGGATTAATTTTTATCCTGCCTCTATTGAAAATTAAACTAAATAATAGAGGTGAAGACACAAAATACTTGTGTAATAATACTCCCAAAAATATGTATGTATATCGTATAAAGTTTCCTTTCCAATACAGTATAAAATACCTAAAAAAGGACAGAGAGTATATAATACATGTGTCGTACGGTAGCCTATAATTTTCCCTCGCGATGAAATAAGAAATATTGTTGTATGAATATAAATTCGAGTGGTACGCGGGTGAAAAGAGATTATATACACAAGCAAGTAAATGGCATATGTACCGGCCTTTTATTCCAAAAACCCAGCAGTAGCATTTAACAATTGAACATATTTGCTCGCACAAGAAAATAATTATCATTTACATGGTTTAAACTGTAGTTTAGAGCTTGTAATTAAATTAAGTTCTATGTAAAATCCGACCGTACTATAAGTAGTGATGAACATCACGTCCTCTCTGGGGGTTGATTTTGTGTGGAGTTGAAGAGTGCCAACAACGCAACACAAAAAGTGAAAGTAACGTAGCGTTTTGTAAGCTGATATAGAGAGAGATAGGAAGATATTGAAAATATAAATTTATTTGGTGGTGGAGATGAAAAAAAGGGGGATAAAAGAAATTTTTGTTGCATAAACAGAAATATAGAAAATTTTTGTATTTTTAAAAGGTGAAGGACAGGATATAAAGATAAAAATTTAATATTTTTTTTAATAATACCGCATACATATTTAATATTTTCCTATGTGTCATCACAATTATAGGTAGCATAGCGGCGGTCCGGTGACCATTCAGCAATGGTGGGCGGCAGTAGGCTGTGGTCTAGTGACCGTCAATGGCGATGAGTAGCGCTTTGCACGGTGGCGAGTAGGGTATATAATGTTTATGATGTATTTATTATCCTGTCTCATATTTTTATATAATATACAAAAACACTTATTATATCTTATATTTTATAATTAAATAGAATACAAAAATAATATTTTTTATACCTCTATTTTCATTGTCTTTAGTATATCTGTGCTTTTGGTCAGTTACCAATCACTTCCTAAGGGAAACTTGAGTTGAAACTTGAAAACACAACAAAATTGAGTATTTTTAAGAAAAAATTAATAAAGTTTTGTACGGACTAGTGGCTAGATAATAAAAATAATAATATATAAAATTTTACGTCTCACGCTCACTCCGCACTCACCCGGTTTTGCCCTTTACGCATGTGGATGTATCCATAGTGTTCGTACCGGTTCATTCATTTGTAACAAAACTTTTTTAGTGTAAAAAAGGAAAAAGAAAAAACCGTCTACTTCATCCTCTGCATAACCAAAATATCTGTCTACAGTGTCCTTTTTTGGTTTAAATCTCTTTCTCTCCGAGGATGCCAGACTCTCAGGAGGTCGATCTCTCTGAATGGAAATCAACTTTGTTCTGCAAGGTCTCTCTTCTAACCAAAATAATCTTCTGCCTCTCCTATACGGATCTGATGTTTGAATATTTTATTTATTTAGTGTTCTGTAATTATGTCATTAGTTGTTGTTTATAGTGATGATAATAATATTTTGCGTAAAATTTTTCTTTTTCCCTCTCTTCCCGTTGAGTGTAAGTGTGTAACTAACAACAGTTTAGTTCCTAATCTCGATATATTTTTGTTTAGGTGATAAATGAGGAAAAAGAAGATACAGCTAGCTAGGGAGATTGCTTTCTCCAATGGTAGTAGTAGGAGGAGGATCGGAGGCTTATTGAAAGGCTCAAGAGATTTCAACCCTTTGATTTGTGATGCTGGTTTTGCTCTCGTACTTTTCCTTGGCAAGCTGTACATTCGGATACATGCTAACTAAAGGTAAACTGGTCCCTCTTCCCTTTTCTCGATATCTGTCTTGTTTTGTTATATTATATTATATATTTTATGCCAGATTTTGACCTGGCATATATATACATAAGTCTAACACAATAAAAATGGATTACATTCACTTTATTCAGCTTGGATTTACTTGTTTATGGATTTGGCCAATTTTGTTACGAGCCTGCGTAAATATAAGTTATTAGACTTATGTTTATATATACACTACTGTAGTACCCGTGCGATGCATGGTGGTTATTACTCTATCCCTTGATATATTTTTATATGATAACACATTTGAAATCATAGAAACTATTGATTTGATATATATGATATGAATTATGAAAAAAATTTGTTATCAAATAATTAAATAAAAACAAAAATTGAAATAGTAAATGAACATTTAACAATGCAGTATATCCAACAAATAATAATCCATCCGATAAACATCAATTTGAATCTAAACAACTTGTCACATTTCACTTCCTTGGCCTAAAAAATAAAGTCTATAGAATAAGTCGTTTATGGAAAATATTACATTTTTTTTTTAACGAACGAATGGAAACTATATATAATCAAAATATTCCATACAGATAAGAAGAAATAGAAGAAAATAAGTGGAGTCCCAAGGCAATTGATTGCCCCTCTTGGCAAGAACATCTGCATAGAAATTTGACTCCCTGATGAAGATATGATTAATGGAGACACATGCACCAATTACCATCTGTCAGCTCCTTAATAGCTCGTGGTAAAGAGGAGTTTGAGTGCTTGCTTAAGTCCTGTTTCATGAGAAGTTTGACAGCACATGTGGAATTTGTTTCTACTAAGAGATTAGTAATCCCCTACTGAAAGGCCAGTTTCATCCCAATATAATGCCCCGCAATTCAGTCAAGTGATGGAGCAATTCCCAAATTTTGGATTAAACCCTGCAATAGTTAGACCTTCATGGTTCCTAATCGTTCCCAAATTTAACGTGGTTCGGCTTTAACTGTCTACATCCACGACCTTTATAAGGAGTTCTAAATCTTTCACTATCTGCAACTTTTGAATGGCTGAAGTTGCAAACCATCTTTACAAATACTTCTTCATATAGACAACTCCTAAAAGCTACCCATATGGATCACTCCTACTTTTGGAGGATAACAAAACTCAAATAACCAAAGCCATATTTATAGGCAAAAATACTAGCAATACTTTTATTTCTTACCGATGTGGGGCTTTGGATTAAATTCCAACAAATAAAATAGAATGTTGATTCCGTCTTGTAGATCTTTTCAATTGTGGCTCAACTGGTGGTTTTGGTGGAACTTGCTCAACTGACACCTTAAGAGTAGGTGCAGACTCATTATCTGTATTTCCATTATCAACCTTCGTATCTCACAGATCAATATATAGGAGTACTAGGAGGAAACTCTAGCTCAATATCACTATTATATCTAGTAACGGACACTAACTTATTTGACTTTTCAAAATCTTCAATGGTTTGATCTTCAAGAAAGATCACATCTCGGCTTCTGATTATTCTCTTACTCGCCGGATCCCATAACCTATAACCACAGTCTTCATAACCATAACCAATGAAGATACACTGCTTGGACTTCGCATCAAGCTTGGACTTCTTATCTCTTGGAACATGAATAAAAGTCCTGCAGCCAAACACTCTCAAGTGACTATATAAGACATTTTTACCTGTCCATACTCTTTGTGGAATATCATAATCTAAAGGAGCTGAAGGAGAAAGGTTGATTAAATCTACTGCAGTTCTCATTGCTTCACCCTAGAAGGATTTGGACAACTTTGCATGAGAGAGCTTACACCTGATTCTGTCATTGATTGTACAGTTCATTCTCTCTGTAACTTTATTATGCTGAAGAGTTTTAGGAACTATTTTCTCAAGCCTGATTCCATGTTCTCTGCAATAGTCTTCAAATGGACCCCTATACCCACCACCATTCTTTGCTCGGATACATTTCAGTTTCATTCCTTTTTTTCTTTCAACGCTTGCATGGAAGCTCTTGAAAACTCGAAGCACTTGGTCTTTAGATTTCAACACAAAAGCTCACACTTTCCGAGAATGGTCATCAATACAAGTCACAAAATATGATGCACTTCCTAGTGTTTTTGTGTCCATAGTGCAAATATCAGAGTGAACTAAAATCTAGTACATGTGGTATCCTATGAGGTTCTGAATAATGAAAAGTTACTCTAGCATGCTTTCCAATAAAACAATGAGTGCAAGTCTTTAGAGATGTACCTTTTACCAGAAGAGACTGATTCTTGGCTAGAACACCAAGCCCTTTTTCCCTCAAGTGACCAAGATGCATATACCACAAGTCTGAAGAGGAATCATCAATAACATTCACCTCCTCTTTACACAACCTTCTAGGCAACTGGTAGAGAGCAATGAAACTACTATCTTCTCTTGTAACTAGCGAACTTTTGGTGATTTTAAATTTTCTACCACCAAAGGTAGTATAGTAACATTCTCCGTCCAATGTTTTGATTGACATCAAGTTAAGATGCATATCAGGTGCATGCCTAACATTTTTCAACTGTAACCTGCATTCCATTATTTCAAGCCACACATCTCCCATGCCAACAATTTTGCATATCCTTTCATCTCCTAGTCTTATTCTGAAAAAGTCACTAGCAATATAAGTAGAGAAAAACTCACGCCTAGGAGTAACATGAAATGAGGCACCAGAATCTATGATCCAACTGGAATCATCATATGTAAGATTTATAAAGTTCGCATGATGTAGAACAAGGACATCATCATATGCAATATCAACAGTGTCTTTATCATTGTTACTATTTTTATCTTCATCTCTTACTCTTGATTTCTCTCTTTTCAAGTACCTGTAATACTTTTTGATATGTCCTGGCTTGCCACAATGATAGCAATTAAATTCCTTTCTTGTCTTGGACTTACCCTTTGACTTGCTACGGCTCTCTGACTTGTTAATATTATGAGGTCTTCTACTCTGGCTTCTCCCCCGTGACTCTGTAACAAGTGCTTCTGACTGGGTGGAGGCACTAATCAAACCCCGCCTTCATCTTTATAAATACTTCTTCATATAGACAACTCCTAAAAGTTACCCATATAGATCACTCCCACTTTTGGAGGATAACAAAACTCAAATAACCAAAGCCATATTTATAGGCCAAAGGTTGGGCTCGATTCCTGGAAAGGCAGGTGTTGGAAAGGGCAGTTGGCTTATAGGAGAGCAATGTGGTGGATCTCACACTTGAGGGGGAGATTGTTAGAGTTAAGTGTGAGAGGTGAAATCCCACATTAGTTGAAAATGGACTAAGTGAGTAATATATAATATAGAATGAGTCACGACTCATTGCCTTAAGATTTTGGATCAAGATATGGCATGTGACCCGGTTGTATGGTGCTCTCATTTAGCCCGTTGGTTATACCTCCCCTTGTTAGGCTCTCCCACCCTAACACTAATCAAGCACCCACAAGCCTGGCCCCTTGAGATTCCTCAAACACAAATCCATCCGTATTTAGTTTCATCCAACATTATATAAACAACCCCTGAGCTCCTTATTCTCCCTCTAGCCTTAGCCAACTCATGTAACGGAAGGTAGTAGTCCTTTGATAGACCCAAAATATGTTGTGGCGCCGAATCACTATCAACAACCAATCTCTCAAAAATTCCCTAGTTCCTAAACTCCAAAGAGTGTTGCAAGCTATCACTCATGGTTTGTTCCTTCATAGCAATGATAACTGACCAAAATAGTATTAACTTTAATTAATTGACAATGAATAAGATTAATGTTACTATCTAGTAAGTTATAGTAATCTACAATATTTCTTTTCCATTGCTTTTTTTCTTATATGGTTTTTCATTAGCCTTAGAGTGCTACATCAGTTGCTATTCAAAATTGATACGGTTTAACCACGCATGTTGGAAGTGATTCCAAAGTTTTCTTTTTTCTTTTTGTTTTAAGTGAAAGTAGCTCAACAAACTCGACTATATTGAAGGAGCGAGAGTCTATGGCCAATACATGACCACACTCAGTAAATACATAATAAAACTACGCCCGATTCAAACCAAAAACTAACATATACAATTGTCACTCTCAAACATTAACCATAACTATTCACAGAAACATCAGATAGCCTAACATCCACATATAAAATGTTCTCCACCCCTTGCTATTTGGAAAGGTGAATATTATTTGTGCATTAATAACAAATAGTTTTTTAATTATAGATACTATATAAAGAGAAAAACAAATGATAATTTGGTGACTACTAAAGATGTTCACTTTAATCATAGAAATAAAGGATACGTTTGTTTGTATTTTCTCACCTGGTTTTGTATGAATTCATTAAATATTTTCTTGCGATTTTCTTTTATTAGTATTTCACTTAATTTTGGGTGTCAATGGTTTTATTACGAGTGTACATAAATTTGTGCATATGCAAGAATTTTTCCTAATCATATTGGATTTAATTTGATTTCTCTAAAGTAAGGAGATTGGTAATGCAAAGGTGAGGGATAAAACACTCTTATTAAATCATTTAGTGGGATCTATACATAATGTATACGTGATGGAAGTTATTGATCCATTAATTATTTGTTTTTGCAATTTATCAACTTTCTCACGAGGAGCCAAATCCAACCATATTAAATTAACTGTACGTATTTACTGCATATGGACCATTTGCGTGTGCAAAAACCCCTTTATAGGATGTTAATATAAGTTTAAAAGCATATGGAAGTTTCCTAACCATAACTCATAGTTGGAGGCTCCAATTTTGCCCCCATTTAGCTCTTTACGTGGAATTTCGTGTTGTTTAGTCCCTATTGTCCATTTCATGAAGGATTACCATTTGTTGGAATGCTATTGCTCTCGACAGTAATGAATAGTAATTTAGTGGAAATTTATGTGTATGTTCAGAACAACAGCCTACAGCTACAACTGGCACCAGAAGTAGTACAACAAAAGGACTAATAAACTGAGGTATGCATGCACAAAAAGCTGCGTTATTGTATTAGTGAAGCATGGCTGTATCTTTAATCAATCAAAAGAGTCTAAGTGGGACAACCACTCCATGACTATCAAATGAGGTGATGATGGAGTGGATGTTCCGGTTAGACACCCATTTTTGAGTGTTGGAATAACACTGGTTTTAATCAATGGGCAATTGAATTACAGAAAGAGCTGCAAGACAACACATGAATTACAGAGACTAGATCAGGAGCTATGGGAAATAGGTTCTGAAGGGCGTGTTTCGAAAGCAAAGGTTATTGGCTTTTTGCACAGTTCTATATATTTTAATTTGTCTCTTGAGTAAATTGATTTCATCTTGCTTTTGGTCAGTCGGTAATGCTTGCTTGGGTAGAACTGGTCCTAAGTCTTTCAATGAAGATTCAAACTATTGCCAATGCAGGTAAAGTTCACCCTCTTGAAACTTCGGCTGCTAACTTAGCCATGCACACCTCTTGGTTCTTATATATATATATCTGTGTGTGTGTGTGTGTGTATTTGCTGGTGCTTTATTGAACTATCATCTCATCATTTCGTTCTGTGAAGTATGTGTTTCAGACAGATCATGGACTAATATCCTTGATCAAGGATACTTTCCAAATTATAAATAGGGTCCCCCAATAGGAATTCTTAATTGCTATTTGTTCTATTTAAGAAATACGTTCTTTCTTTAATTATCCTGTTCTTACGATGCCACGTTCGCAATTCACACGGACTCCAGCTGATTGAATAGAACCAGCGATGGAAACAGGTGACGAGTTTCTAAGTTCTCTTGCATATTTCTCTTGGAGACTATGATAGTTATGCTTGGTGGTCTAATTAAAATGTTCATGAGGTTTTTGATGAGTATGCAAATGCAAATGCATTTATTCAATTGAGACTTTTCTCAAAAGAAGAAATAAAGACCTATAAAACTGAAAATCGTGTATTTCTAAATTTTTCTACGCCACAGTTTCTCTGTAGCCTTTTTCTCTAAAGATTGTTTTGATGACAAATTGACAATAAATGGCAACCATTAATAATTCAAGTGATTAGAGGTGGAAAATTTAAACTAGATCTCATGCCATAAGTTTTATGCATCTCCATAAGAAATCTTAGCTATATATTATATATATCCATGACGACTCTCTCCTCTTTTTAAGACTAGGTGATTGAAATTTGTTATAGTACCATAGAAACGGATAATAGTTATGAGATCAGATACGAGCCATGGATTGTTTGAACCTGAGTGTGCAATGCCTTTTGATTTCTAAGTTCTAACTTCTTTGTTTAAATAAAGAAAACTGTATTTGAGCTGAAATTACTAGAAAATAAATTCTCCCACTATCAATATATCGTGTTAATAGCTGATGTGAGACTTAGCATTTTTCAAAAACTTGATGGTGCAAGAAAATGTGAGCGATGAGACCAAGCTCGGACTTGTGCTTTTGATTCCCCTTTTGGCCCAACAAATCTTTGTTTTATGAAAGATTGTAGTAAATTGGCTCATCGGTGTTTGAGCAAGACCCAGCTAATTCTCTGGCACAGTTAAGTCAGTAACCGAAGCCCATAGCACAAAGCAAAGCCAACACGTATTTGGTTTTGTGACACCTAGTTCGTTAGCAGCGTTGCGTATGAGGCTCAAGACAATGGTCATTCCTTTTTTTTTTTGTTTGATAGATACAGTGGTCATACTTGTTGCACTAGTCGCCCCGCGTATGAAACATAAATACGGAACCAAACGATCCTTATCTTTCCGACCCCAGAAAGGAAAAATAAAATAAGGGGACTGATATTTTGATATAAAAAATAGGTATTTATTCATATACCCACTTTATAACCATTGAATATGATGGATGTTAAGGATAAGTGAAAACTATCATCACATTCAATAATTATAAAATGAGTGTTTATTTTAAGTGTCAAAATATCATTACTCATAAAAGGACAACCTCGTAAAAGAAATACAATATATGTATCCACTGTTATTACAAGTATATAACTACTTTCTACGATATTTCGAAGAGGTGAAAAAATCCTATAGATGAACAAAAACTTTTTAAATGTTCTAGCCATGTGTGACTTCTAGCGTAGAGTGTGTGTTTTTCTTTTTCCGGTGTCTCAAGGGTGTATGTTCTGTTTTGACTGGACCTAAGATGACGACGCTTTTCAAATACAAGAGAATTAAAAATTTTGCCTTCCACCCAACAATAATGAAAAAAGTTTTGATATATTATTAATTCAAAAAGATTTGCATTATGATTTAATTTTATATTAGATTTTAAAATAATAAAACAATACCAACCAAGTATTATGCTATTAAGTAGGGTTGGCTAATTAAATGTACCAAAAGATGCCATAATGCCATAAAATATATTCCATCCATTGTGAAATAAATCTCCACTTTTAAAATTTTATTTTTGAATAAATAATTATTCTTTTGAAAAATACAAACAATATTAATTTTTTTTAGGCTATATCCCTGTTAAATAGTAGAAGAGAGAGTAAGTAAAAAAATATTGAGATATAATTAAAGAAGAGAGAGATAGTAGTAGGGATGACATCCATGCTGGGCAAGGGCAGGGTGCCTCCATGCTTGCTCACCATTCCCACAACCCATAATTCTTCATCCCATCCCCAATCCCTGTCATGAGTCATCCCCACCATTCCTTTCTTCCCCTAAGGTCCTTGAACTTAATAAAAAATTTTGTTTTTGGTCAACAAACAACAACTACTACTAATCAACAACAGTAATTATATACCCAAATAAAATAAACAAATGCTCCCTCTGCCCTTGAATAATTATTCAATTGGAGATGATTGGTAAAACATTAATGCTAGTAAAAGTTAAAAGTAATTTATTAAATTGTCCTTATCTCTTTTCAATACTCAAACTTTCTCTTTCCTGTTTCACTAATGAGTCAATAGTATTTAATAGGGATATTATTGAAAAAAATAATTAATACTACTTAAATTTTGAAATGGACAATTAATCAAGGATGGAGAGAGTAATAACAATAGCACAATGATATCCAAAAAAAAAAAAAGAAACCTTAGAAGAAGAAGAAAGCATGTGCATGAGAAAGGAGCATTGATCCGAGATGGCAGTGATTCATGGTCAAGCTCACTGAAGATGGACCAGTTGTTGGAGTCTCTACTGCAAGGAGGGTAGGTTCACGGTCACCACAAGGATTGAATGGCAAAGCTTGGCCATTGATGACATAGAGGAGAGCGACGATGTTAAGCTTTGGTGCTGAGTCACTGATCTCCTTCTCTACTCGGTGGGTGGTGTGGCATGATGCTTTTAAATGCACTCCCTAAACTCAGAGCCCCAAATTGGGCAATCATTGTAGGGATGTCTGCCCAGTCGAGATTTTTACCATCACTAGGTAATAGAAAGGATAAGTTGGTAAACACACCTAAATTTTCCTAAGATTGAGACTTTCTTAATCATTTCCTTAATGCAAGAGCATATTTAAAACTGAATAAGTATTTCAAAGTAGAGAAAGTATCAAATTTATGTTTAACCCATTAATATTTAGATCTCTTCTAACTATTTCCTGTGTTGTTTTCCTCGGTCTTCCTATCCCTTTATTTATATTGCTGCCTTTCATTTGATCCATTCTCCTTAGAGGGACTTCTATAGGCCTCCTTGATACATGTCTAAACTATCGAAGGCGTGATTTTACTATCTTCTCTATGATATGTGCCACCTCAATTTGCACTCAAATGCACTCATTCGTATTTTTATCATGTTTAGTGTGACCATTTGTCCATCATAACATTCTCATCTCCACCACATGTAAGTTACTTTTCATATTGATATTTTACAGCCCAACATTCATTCTCATACAACAATGTTGGTATATAGATGTGCGGTAAAATTTACCCTTAAGGATATGTTAGGTTGAGGGGTAAAAGTGGGGAGAAATTTTACTATGTGTAAATTACACATGAAACTCATTCATGAAATTTTTTTCCTTATTTCCTAAGATTTAGATTCTATTAGTATGATAATATATAATTAAATGTTAGTATAAAAATTTTATATCAATAGTGTATCAATTATTTCACACAGAGAATCTAATTTGATGTTTGACCTAGAGTAGACAAAAATTGCCTAATGCGACCTAACTCAATGATGGTTTGTTAGGTTTATTAGTCAGTTAAGGAGGGAGGGAGAGATATATACACACATTATTTGATAGAAAATATTAGGTTGTAAGTGACTATGAGATATTTTTATTTAATTTCTTTTCATTCCCAACCTTGAGGACAAGGTTGAATTGAAGGGAAAGGTAAATGTTACAACCTGAAGTAGTCAGTTAGTTTATTAAACATATTAGTGAGTTATTAGTTATTTACTTAGACTATATATCAGTAAGCGGATTGACTCATTGTAATATATTATGAAATAATCAAATTAGTAGATTTGTGTAGAATTCTTGAAATTTGAGAATTAAATTCGAATATAGTTTTATCATCACCCCAAAAAAGACTTTTTTATAAGCCGATAGATTGCCAACATTATCATCATTATACCATACAAAAGGGGAAAATTAACCGCAACTAGTGATGTGCACAAGAATTAAACAGTCTTTCTCTTTCTCTTAGAAGCTGAAACGCTCTTTCCTTCTACAATTGTTCCATTACTTTTCTAACTCTTTCCTAAACTCTTGGGTCTACCTTATGGTTTTCGCTCTTCCTCCCATGGTGCATGGCCATAAGAATGGACCTCTTTTTGGTGGTTTGCAAGACTCATGGGCTTCTAAGGCTATGATGGGTGTCTTGCAGGGAGAGGTGTTCTCTTTATATGTGGGTAACCTTCATCCCAAGTATACCAAAAAAGGATTGCGAGAATTGTTTGCTACCTATCGAGAATTAGCTAATGTTTATCTTTCTAAGAGGTCTAAGTGAGCTAGAGCATGTCCCTTTGCTTTGATACATTATTATACTCTCAACGAGGCTAAAGTGGCATTACTTGCTTTGCACGACGTGAATTGGGAAGGTCACTGTCTCGTTGTGACTATGGCAACCAATCGTCGCAATCGGCAACAAAGACTTGTAAGTCTTGTGAAGCCTGATATAGGTTCATTGGACCGAGTAGGGTGTCTATCCTCAGTGTGCATGGATACTCCTTTGGAGGTAGAAGGGGTTGTGAATGATGTCCTAAAGGAAAAACTTTCTATGTGTGTATTGGTGGACTTGGTGAAGCCTTCTGAGTGTAATGATCTTTGGGAAAAGATTATCAATATATGGGTTGATGCTTCTGAGATCCTGGAGCTAGGTAGGTCCTTCCATGGCTGTTGTTGTGTTTAGGTCTCTTGTTGATGTTGAAATGGCACTTGCCATTGGTGTTGATGGCCTTTCTAAGTGTTGCTTTTATCTGAGACTTTGTATAGAGAACGAAGATATATTCTAGAGGTTTGTACAGTTGGAGATGTACAGAGTGCCCTTCTACGCATGGACCAACATAAGCTTGAGAAGAATCATAGAATGCTGGGGTTCCTTCGTTGAGCTTGATGATTCCACCTCTTCTTTTAAATCATTGTCGATTGCACAAGTTCTTGTGGAAACTAGTAGAAAGGAGCTTGTCAGAGGTTGTATTAATCTCTCCTTGGGTCCATATTCTCACAAGGTTTCAGTAAGGGAACTTGGAGCGTGGTCAACCTTATCGGTTGCGTGGTGCAATCACAATGTCTGTGAAGAGTTGTCCTCGATGCAGTTTGGTGATGAGGACATGGTTTGGTAGCCACCGAAACCTTGGAGAAGTGGATTTAGTGCTTGTTAGTTTGGTCAAGGTGCCATTCCATGATGTGTTCACCATTCATGACGATGATGGCGCTTTGGGTTTCAATGGGTGTGAAGGTGTTGCTTCTCACATGCCTCATATTGGGAAGGGCACAAAGATGTCTTTGCTATACTTTTTGTGTGTTGGGTCAACGATATGTGTGAAGGTGGGCGAGCCCATGCTTGAGAATGAGGGACAATGCAATGCTTCTTTGTGTCCTAAGGTTAAGGCCCAACTTGTGCCTTTAATTGGGCCTTGAAGATGAGTCCGATGAGGATTTTTGTGTTGATGAGCTCGCTTCTAATCCTAATCCTTGTGGGGCTCTTGATATTGTTCACGTATGCCTTCCCTCTTTTATGGTTGATGTAGGTGATAAACTCATTCATAATGAAGTTGTTGACCCTTTGAGTGGTGCCTATATATTGAGCATCTTCGAGGCCCCTTTTTTTGGGGATGGTGCTCTCATGGATGATATAGGTCATGGTTTTCAGCTATTTGTGGATTTATTTGAATACTTTGTGGAAGATAATGTTTTGAATGGGCTTGGGAAAAAAAAAGGAAAGGAAAGAAACCTAAGAGCAAGAGGAATAAAGGTCTTGTGGGGGTCTCTTCGTATCACGAAAGCTCCACATATATGTCAAAAGAAGCATAATCTTGGTATACTCCAAGTGATGAAGGATGGTTTTGAATACCTTGATGTGTTGCATGAAGCTCGGTCTATGTCGAAGCTTTGGAAAAGCCTAGGGCTATCTTCCATTGATGAGGATGGTGTTCTAAGGGCCTTGGTTAAAACCTAGAGTTTTACTCATTGAGGGTTTTTGGTCTTTTGAATGGTTGTTGTTTGCTTTTTGCATGTTTGTAGTGCTTTTATCTTTTCACCTTCTCGGCTTGTCTTTTGATACCTTTTGAGTTGTTATTTTATTTGTGATGATTATCACTTTTTATGTACTCTTTTGTTTCTCTTGTTGAGAGTCAAATTATTTTAATTATCGAAAAAAAGGGAAAAATTAATTGCCACCTATAAGAGATCTGTCCATCCAAAGGAAAAGCCAAGTTAGATTTTTTTTTATTGTATTTATTTTTTTTCAATTAAATTTTTATTTTTTAAAAAATTTAATGACAAATAATAAAATTATGAAATGAGAACAGAAAATTAAATGTTCTTACCTATTTTCTTACAACTAATAAACAAATTAAATAGAAGAAAGAGGAGCTAGGCATACTCTAGAGTAACACTATATATTCAAAAAAATATGTACAAAATTTTTGACAAAAATCATGATAATTGTTCAATGAAATAAAGTAATATGACCCATTAATTTATCAAAAGACTAATAATTATGTCACATCATTGTGGATATAAACTCTGGATAAGTTTCTGGTTGTTTAGTATTTTCACAAACCCATCCACTTGGCCCTTACATAGGGAGGATGATTGGTATGCGGTTTCAAGTTCAACCCTTCTTTTTACTACGGTGCTTTCTTTCCATCTAACGATGTGCCTTGAAGATTCTTGTTAAAGGAAAGGAGCCCCCATTTATTTTTCGCATATTCTGGATACCAATAATCTTATCTACTATTCTTTTTGAATATAATTCTTCTTTCATCTCTCTAAGAACCAGTCCCGCTGAAAAATTATCATTTCCAGCTTGGTCATGCATATATTGCCAATGCCACCTTCCGCATAGTGTAGTCGGTAGTTACAAGTTAAAACATAGCGGTCCGATTGAGAAACCAACTTTTCATCATCTTCAAGATTTTCCACTTTTTTATTTTCTCAATACAAGGAATAACACACAATTAGAAACTCTTTTTTTTCTCTTTGCAATAGTGCCTCTGTTAGAATTGGTGGCATTGTTTATATTTCATCCTAAGATCTTGTTCTCTACAGTGAAAACTAATTTGTTGAAGAGTTCGTCCCCCAACTAAGTAATGGCTTTTGGTTTTTATATAGGAAATGACGAAACAGAAGATAGAAATAAAGAAGATAGACAACATTGCAGCGAGCAGGTGGCTTTTTCTAAGAGGAGGAAAGGGCTGTTCAAGAAGGCTAAGGAGCTTTCAACTCTGTGTGATGCTGAGGTTGCTCTCATAGTCTTTTCTTCCACTGGCAAGCTCTTCGAACACACTACTAGCTCAAGGTTTTTTCCTCTGATCTTTATCAACTCACTTTAAGATTTTTCTCCCTTTTTATCTAATATCATCTTTTGATTTACCCTATATATGTATATGAAGATGATGCTTAAAAGTATTTTTTTTTTTTGTCAAACTTCTATTAGATATTTCTTTTACGTAGATGATATATAGTTCAAATTAAATTCTAGCTAATCCTATAATTGTTTTTAATTTCGTAGTACTTCTATACCCCATTTCCTGTCCAAGATTCTTAAATATGTAAATATATAAAATAATAATGTTATATACAGAAATTTAGACACTAGCATAACTAGAGCTAAATTTCTTGTAAATATAGGTAAAAAGTATAATTGATTAGGTCGTAGTATTTAATTTAATGGACTTACAGAATTATATGTTCCTACCCAAATCATTTAAACTATTGTTTAAACACATTTGAATATGACCTTTCTTGGAGGTTAAGTGTACTGATTGAACGACCGAAGGCTCTAAAAATTCTTGTTACTATTTTCTATTTTTCTAAAATAAAGATGGCCGATGCATATAAATGCAGTAAGTGTTAACCATTGTCATTCTATAGCAACATGAGTTGACAATCTTTTTGCTGTGTTCAGTTTGCAACAGGTAGTGGAATGCAACAAAAATCCAACCTCTGTAAGTATAGAAAAGGATCAAAATTTAATTACATGATGAGAATTATATATCCTTGAGATTACTTGACGAGAAATTTGAAAACCACGATTGACAATTTCGTGGAACTTTATGTGTATCTTGGTGAGATCTGCAACAAGCTGCGCAACGAAGTAGTAGATAAGACTCATGAACTGAGGTACGTGTATTGAACTGCTTGTACTTTGTCCGTACAATGTACGTCAACCTACCATATTGTATATCCCTTAAACATTTAATTACTTTTACCTTAAATGCAGGCAGTTAAATGGCGAAGAGCTGCAAGGATTGAAATTTCAAGAATTAATGAAACTTGAGGAACGACTGGTAAAGGGTTTGACCCGTGTTTCAAAAGCAAAGGTTTGTGCCCTTCTATGCTCATATTGTGTATGCATTTGATTGATTACAGCTATACAAGGGATCATATCACCAAAGAGACATATATCTTTAGCTTCTTTCCTTATACTATGAACATGCTCATCGTTTGTATATAAAGATTTGCGGTAACTGCGCATACCATGTTCTTAACAATGGAATATACATGTATTTATTTCAGGATGAAAGAATGGCAAATGATATCACTGGACTCACAAAAAAGGTTCCGATTGCCAATATATTAGTATCCATATATATGTCATTTTTTCAGCATCAGTGAAAAATAATTGTTCTTATCTGGATTTTATTTGACATGTCTGACAAGTTCAAATAAGGTATTCTTGGACAATACTTATTAAAATTTTAATATTATATTTTATTTAGTGTGATATCGTAGAGAATACTGTATACCAAAAAATTATTGTATAAGATACTGTATTATATAATGCTAACGTTATTTTTTTAATGACTAATTAAAAACAGCTATAATTATAAGTAAAAATTAATAAATAATAAGATTATAATAAAATTTATTTTTAATTACATAATTATCATTTTAACATAAATATTACAATTTAAATAAATATTATTTTAGTTATTAACTTTACTTAATGGTATATAAATATAATTTATATCGATTACCATTATTATTATTAGGAGATTACTTTCAGTCTTATAAAATTAATAGATGCAGTGCACTTTTAGATAATTTATGACTAAAAGTTTGCCACGTGTCCCACTAACTAAATCAATTACTATTTTAAATACTCATGATTAAATCACAATCTTTAGATTTAAAAGGGTACCAGTACCCATGGGATACCAAAGTAAAAACCTTATTATTATTATATTCTTTTAATAACTATCTTTTGTTTAAACAAAACAAAAAGAATGGCAGAGCTTTTATGCATCAAAAATTAATTGTGTCTACTTCTTAAGATTTGATTAAGTTATTTATCATTTTAATATAGAAAGAGGTTTGAATGAATAAGTAGTAAAATACATTGCAAGCACCACACACAGACGATAAAATCATGATATATTATATTTAGACGTAATACAGCATGTGAAACAGATTGAAGTCGTTATAACTAATCATTAGGTTTTTCATGCATGAAGCTAATTTGTGATATTTAATAGAGGTTTTATTTACATTTTTCTAAAATTTAATTTAAACTTTACTACTATATCAAGTATTATTTTCCCAAAGAGTTATAAACTTATTTGATGAAAGGCTAAAAAAATAGGCTTTATAGCTGACAGAACCTTTTCTGAAGTAAATGTAAATATTCATGCTATGAAATTGAGGGATTTATTTTTTGTGTGATAACTGTTTAGGCCAGGGCCCTTAGTTACCAAAATATCTTAATCATTTTCTCACCCACGTTTTTTTTTTAAAAAAAAACTTTCAAAATGATTTATTTCAATCAATTCCAAGAAAAGCTAAGTGATATCAAAATTATTGAAGCATTTAATGGAAGTTCAAGGGAACACGTACTATGGTTGCATTGATTACATCAGTCACCCTCTTTCTATCTCTTAGCACCTTTACAATGTTCAAAATCATTTTTCTTGCAGGGAATGGATCTCATGCAAGAAAACCGAAGATTGTTACAGGTGAGGGTTTTGAAATTATTGCTAATTTATTGTTTTTCTTTTTTGATTTCCATCCACAGATCATTATAATACATGTGTCTTAGATACGAAGCCTTGCAGACGAACGAGGGCAGACATGCAACTTGGGGTTAGTTCATGGTTTATACCTCATAATGGTCATGAGTTTTCATATATAATATCCAATAGCGAAATAACTTACCTCTTTGTCCTACTGAGAGTATGTTTGGTTTATCGGTGGAGGGCCTCAAACATCAAACGTAAATTTGATTACAACAGGGAAAATTATACCTTTCATAACAGCATATTAAAAGGTGTAATTAATAGCTTGTTTGGATTTGCTTTTGTATAATTGATTTTTGGAAGAATTGATTTTAAAATAAAATGATTTATATTTGTTAAATTTTTATGGAAATAATTTTGACAACTTTCTCCTCTCATATAGATGCTAAACAACCCCAGAAGTGATTTTTTTCACTTCCTACAGAATCGGTATTAAGAGCTACAATCGATTCTTGATTTTGGTTTGGATGGAAACCATGCATACTCAAATCAACATTGAGTTGATTCCAGATCTCATAATCGATTGCAGTGGCAAATCCAAACATGCTGTAACTCATTCTCTCGTGAAAAGAAGAAACCCTAATCAAACAAGCACTCAGTATATGGTCCTTGGACACAAAAAGTTCAGCTTTATTTTCCTACTGTTATTTTGAAATGAAAAAACAAAAACGAAGAAGAAAAAATTTCGTTACTTTTTAAGCTCCGTATTGACTGATTTGGAAAGATCAATTGAATGTGTATATGTGTAGGGTAGGTGGTTGACTAGTATTATCACTATGAAGATGAAGTCTATCCAATTAAAGGCCCTTCCTTTGTTTCACAGTTTTTCTTGAAAATGTGTTCTGATGACTTCTGTCAAACGATGTCAACAAGCTTTTTTTCTTTTTTTTTAAATCACCTGCATTATATTGAATTACCCGTGAGTTATTCTGTTAAGTGTTCTTTTCTGTTTTGCTTGATGAGCGCAACTCATTTGCGATCTTTGTGTCGTGCAGGTTGCCTATCTTTAACTGACAAAAAAAGAAGAAGGAATAATTGCTTGGAGGACGTCTTTGTTTGTCATCATTTGCCAAAACGATTGGAATAATATGTACTTGAATTCTGCCGATCTCAATTTCCTTCAATAATATGATTCAAAAGAAGTACCACACTGGTGGTGGTAGACTTCCTGTTATGTCTGCAATTGAGCTAGTAGTTGTTCACCGGCCATCTTCAATTCTTCGTTTGAAATCATACAAAGCTTGGCCGAAACCATGCATAATTTGTTGCATGCTATTGATCCGTACCACGTTGAGAAAGAGCAATCACACTTATCAAGCATTAAAGAAATCACGTCATATACTTGTTCAAACTGGACTATGAACTCTAATACCACGTTAAGATTCAATAATCCCAAAGCTCTGAAATCTGATTCGAAAACAAAAATTTGAAAAAACTATAAAAAAATTATGACGGCCTTGCTAGTGGGAAAAAGACGATTAATGAAACAGCGAGCACCGTATAGTCTTTGCACAAGCAGAGATTTTACAAAGAACATCTTTAGAATAATAACTTCAAAAGGATGCGCTGGGTCGGCCTGATTAACCATTCGTGCCAGAGAAATATTCGGGTGCTTCGAGTGGGAAAAAATATTTTATTTTATTTATTAATTGGTAAATCAATTTTTTATGTTATTATTATCTTTTAATTTTTCTATATTTTTAATATAATAATTAATATATCAATTTTTAAATAAAATAGAATAAATATCTTATATATATATATATATGTATGAGATTCGCTAGTAAATTCTCTCAATTTGAATCTTGACATGATGGTATCATGTTTTATTTATCACCTTTGATTAGATAAAGGAAAAACTTAATCCGTCACAAGAAAAATAAGAATTTTTAACAATTCTTGATAATTAAAATTTCAATAAAAATATTATCAAGAAAAGTAATTTTAACATAAAGTAACCGTTGAAAATACTTATAAATTTTTATCGACAATTAACACATATAAAAAATATATCTTTTGTGTATTTTCAACATGTGCTAATTGTTAATAAAAGTTCATAAGTATTTAAAACAGTCACTTATATCGAAATTACTTTTTTAATAACACTTTTATTAACGAAAACAGTTGAAAATGTCGTTGAAAATATTTATTTTTCTTGTAGTGATCATTTAAAAATGTGATTTAATGAATGATTATAATATAATATGACACTGTCTATCAAGAAAAAAAATTTGAGATGTATATATATGTATTACCGCCACAAAAAAGGGAAAGTGGGGCGTGAGAAAATAGAAACGGAAAAAAAAAAAAGGAAGGGGAAATGGAGAGGCGTGTATGTATCACCGCTACATACGGACATGTGCACGTGGCCATTGCCAATCCAAGACTCCCTCACACACCGGCCTTCTTCGCCCCTCAACTCAACGCATGAAAGAGCTCACGCTCACTCACTCACTGATCGCAGAGTTCGATCAATTTTTTCTGGATATTCATGATTCATACACATTTCTAATCCGTATGCCTTCCTTCCATACTAGTTATCACTACCAACCCTTGTCTTGTCCCTTTTTTCTTTTTCTTTTCTTTTTTTTTTCTGAACAACTCCTCTTTCTCCGTAAGAAACCACTCAGCTCCAGCCGTCTCCCTCTCCACTATTGGGAACCCTATTTGTTCCATTACTACTGTAAGGTTTCTCTTCCCGCCCACCAAACAATAATTTTTGCAACACTAAATATCGAAATTATAAAATTAATAGTTGGATTATTTTGTTTTTTTATATATAAATTAAATATAATTTAATTCTCTTGGAGTTTTGTCCTTTATAATTTTAATTTTACTTTTTGTTTAGGGGAGAAAATAACGTACGGAAAAGAGAACACAGCGAGCAAGAGGAGAGTGCTCTCAGTCTTCAATTCGATTTCTGCGCTACTGGCAAGCTCTCTCATGGAATTGAAAGTGTGTGCGTCTCTCTCTCTATGCCTTTATTCCTTTTTTTTTTCTCTTATTAAACTTAGGGGTTATTTGCTTTGAGTGTTTTCAGTTTTTATTTTCACTAAAAAATGAAAACAAGAGTGAAAATTTGTTTGATTTGGAATTTTGAAAAGTTTTTGTAGAAATTTTTTTTCAAAAAAGGCTAAAAAATAGAAAACTAAAAAAATTTGTTTTCACTCCTTCCTTGAAAATTTTGAGAACAAGAAAAGAAAAGTGTGAAAATGTGGTGGTATAGATATAATTATAATTAACTTCAGAACACTCTCTTGAAACCCTACAATCACACTGGAAGCGCCTCAGACACTGACTCCTCTCCTCTCTGTGCGTTCTTGTTCTCTCCTCTCCCATCAGGCGAGCTCTTCCCCCTCATCCTTATTTTACCTCTTTGATCTCCACTTCATCCTTGTTCTCCCATTCATCCTTATTCCACCTCTTTCATCATATTTCATGGTTCCCCTCTTCCTGCCTTTGGAGTCACAACCGCCATTGCCAATAGAAGGGAGCCGCGACCGCATCGCGAGAAGAGACCTGCAATCGCCACGAGGAAGGGAGTCACGACCGCCGTTGCGAGGAAGGGACCCGCGATCGCCACTGCCAGCAGAAGGGAGTCGCGACCATCGCAAGAAGAGGGGACCTGCCACTACCAGTAGAAGGGAGCCGCGACACCGCGAGAAGAGATCTGAGAGGAAGTGATGCTCGACTGCCGCGATGAAGGGATCCAAGAAGAAGTGAACCACGACTGCTAGCAGGAAGGGACTCGCGACCGCAGCTAGGAACGGAGACTTGATTGCTGCTAGGAAGGGAGCCCGATCGCCGCCGCGACTCTTCAGATGTTTTATATTTTTGGATTATTCATTGTTGTGTATGATCATTCATATGTTCCATTGTTAATATCAGCTTGGAGCTGCAAATGGCATTTGAGGAAGTTTTGAAGGCTATTTTCCCTTTGCCGGAGGGTGTTGATCTTGCTTCTTTCATGGCTATCTCTAAGCAGTAGAGAGACATAGCAAGCGATGATTACTTGTGGAAATGTGTTTGTTCCAAGAGATGGCCGTCAATGTGCAAGCGACCTAACCCTCCAACTGTAAACACATTGCTTTTCTCAGAAGTGGTGCTTACCTCTGTCCTGCAACCTGGTTTTAAAATTCCACCTTCTAGAGTTCGTGACTTACTCAAGTTTCACCTTGAAAGTTCTAAATACAAGATGACTTTATCTGTTGAGCCTAGATTTACTGTCCATTCAGGACAAAAGTTCTTATGTTATCGAAAACAGACAAAACAAATGGGTTTTCAAAGTTTTCATTTTTTGGAAACTAAAAACATAGAATCAAAACAAACAGCTTTTTTGAAATTGAAAAATTGAAAATGAAAACTGTTTTCAGAAAATAAAAACTGAAAGTTTTTTCACAGACCAAACAGCCCCTAAGCTTGCCAAACTCTTTAAGCTTTTACACAGTACTACCTTTCCTGCAATGTCTTGTTAATTGTTTTTGTGTCAATTATGGCCTCTTTTTCTCAGTTGAAAAAGAGTCGGAGAAGGTAGGAGAGAGAGCTTTCTACCCATTACATAATTTTGATTGTCTCTTCCTCTTATCCACGATAAGAAAAATTCTTATTTTAAAATATCTGTAAATTTTATATTTTAATAAAGCATTAATTTTGTTATTTCAATGCTATAATTAATTAATTTCACACTTTCGAAGCATTCCATTTAATATTAGTCTTGAATATTGTGCTGCATTAATTAATACGTAGAGATGTATTATTTTATTTATTATATTTTAATCCATTATCAATATTATTTATGTTTCTTAATATTTGTGCTTAGTCAAAATTGAAAGATATTGTGAAATGGGGGAGTAGCTTTTTAAGCTTAGTATTTTGATGTCGAGAAATATTTTTTCAATATTAACACCATCCACCTTATTCCTCCACTATTAGATTTGGATATCCAAAGATACTTACTTTTTGAGTGTCCAAATGACACCACTCTTTTAATGTGATCCTTACAAGAGTGCGTTTCGATGTATTTCTTTATTTTTTTGGGTAAAAATATCTTTTTAAAAAAAACATTTTCTTCATATTTGAATAATTTTTTTAAAATAATAAAAAATCAAACAAAAAAAATTGTTTTCACTTTATTTTGAAAGCTTAAAAAACATAGCTCCTAGAAATATTTCAATTTTCATTTTTTCTGTTATATACAAAACTTAAGTCATAGTATCCTTTTTACAAATAATTAAATACCTAAAATGACAACATATTAGAGGACAAATTAGTCCATCGAAATTTTAAAGTTCTATATTAGTCATTCACATTTCAAAAATAAGGATAAATTGATCCTTCAATCTTGGTCTGTATAATTGAAAAACACTCTATGGACATGTATAAAGAGGTCAATTTATCCTCTTTTATTAAAATATGAGAAACTAATATGAGACATTTTAAATTTTGAATTACTAATTTATCCTCTATTTATTTTTACGAGACTATTTTACATGTTTTTAAAGTAATAGAACTAAAGTGCATATGAGCCAAAAAAATTGAAGGGCGTCTACTGGACTTTTCCCGTTATTTTATAATACATAGACATTTTAATATATATAGTTTGACGGCACGGCAATGCTCGACAATGTGCTAGTAAATTATTAATGTGCATTGTCATAAACAATTAAATATACACAAATAATACACACACGTGTACATATATACACATATTAAAAAATTAATATTGATAAAATTTAAAAATAGAGAAGGCTCATAGATACTTTAAAAAAATGGGATCTTGTAAAAACCAAGTGCATAAGTCTTGTGCAGAATAATAAAAGAGCTATAATTTTATTGTAAATTACATTCAAAACAACATTTCTTTACAAATATGATTGACATGATCGATAACACCTTGCATACGAAGGTTTTATAAAAGCATGGAAGTATGGTTTTGTGAAAGTATGGCCAAAAAATGTAATGTGAAAGCATAATGTATTATTGGAGATAAAATGAAATTACATCAATGATTTGCCACCGAAGTGTTAAGCTCACACATGATCATGCCACGTTAAAACCTTTGTTGGTAAAACCCAATGGGATAAAACCCAAGCAAAGGAAAAATAGTGCACTCATTATGTACGATTTGAGGTGTTATTCTAGCTGTAGTATTTCCTTAGGGACGTTACATTCCACATCCTTGGGAGTTCTTGTCCGGATAGCTCAAAAATCTTGTATGCTTCTCGGCCAACGACTTGGGTGACTTAGAATGGCCCTTCCCAATTGGGGGCTAGCTTCCCTTCTCGTGGGGGCTTCCTCTGTGGTTCAATCTTGCAGAGGACGAGATCTTAGAGCTAAAAAGTTCTTGGCTCGAGCTTCTTGTTATAGACTCAGGCTACTCTTTGCTTGTTTGCTTATTCCTTGATATGGGCTAGTTCTCGGTCTTCTTCGACAAGATGTAGCTCGGCTCTTCGATTCTCCGGATCTAATTTTTCAGTGAATGCCAATCGTCAGGCTCTTAGCTGGGCAACTTCTACTGGGGGCATGGCTTCGCTGTCAAAGAGAAGTCTGTACGATGTTTCCTGGGTTTAGGATTAAGCAGTGGTATAGTATCCCTATTGAATTTCAGGGAGATCCTCAGCCCAGAAACCTTTAGCCTAGTCGAGCTTCTTCTTCAGGGCAGAGAGGATTACCTTGTTGGTGGCCTCGATGAGGCCATTGGTCTAAGAATGTTCAATGGAGGCAAAGATGTGATTGAATTGTGTCCTATTGCCAACGACCAGTTCTCTAGGGAGGTCGAATTTGAATATGATCTTCTTCTAGATGAAGTTTTGAACCTTTTCTGCCATGATTGTTGCTAAGGGTTCGGCTTCGATCCATTTGGTGAAGTAGTCAATGGCCACTATTAGGTACTTGAGTTGTCCTGATGTTAGGGAAAAGGGGCCGAGGAGATCGATTCCCCATCTGTAGAAAGGCTAGCTGGCCTCGAAAAAGTGTAGTGGCTCGAGGTGCCTCTAGAGACTTCGGAGAACCTCTGGCATTTGTCGCACTTGCGCATGAAGTTGGTTCAGTCTGTCTTCATAGTTGTCCAGAAACACCCTGCTCAAACTACTTTGGCTACTAGAGCTTGGCCTCTGATGTGGTTTCTGCATACACCTTTGTGTACCTCGGTCATCACTTCATGGGGGCCTGTCACGACCCGATTTGAATCATGACCGGCACGTGATGAATCTCATTCTTACGTAAACCTCGTGATAGCTGCACTGTACTGTATGCGTACTTCATTCATAAATCAATTTCAATTCATAAATAAATCTCCATATATATGCGAGGAAACTGAATAACACCTTTTCCATAAATAAGATCTAAAATTTTGTGACTGGGGCATAATTCAATCTGAGTTGCTCATTATAAAATAAACCATGAATACTAAATCATTTTTTATACAAAAGAATCATGGTATACAAAACACAACATGAACGTGTATCTACACATGTGGTCTGGGACCTTGCTCATCATATCACTAGAGTACTCTATATGAATAATCAAATTTCACACCAATGTGAAGCTCATCAAAGCTAAAGATATCTAATGCTGGGGATGAGGAAAAGGAGGATCCTATGCTACACTTGTATCTGTGAGGAAAAGAAAAAAGAGAGGGATGAGTTTTGCAACCAAAACTTAGTAAATGGATCTTTACTTATAACCGCGTATGGGACAAGAAAACATTGTAAATAATAATAATAATGTAGCATTTATAAATATTTCTATTTACTTTATATACTAATTATAATCTTTATCTTTTCAAGAATTATACAATGGAACAGAATATTCATCAACTGTATGGAGGGTGCTTAGTCCCTGGCGGACAAGAGCCCCTAACTAATGTTCAATGGTTCCTAGCGAACCGCGTCCCTGACGAACTGATATAACTTAAGAATAGCTTGCCCCAGGCGGGCCTTGGTGTATCAAGGTTAATGGAATAACTGCCGTTAACTCAAAGTTCTGTTCCTCTTAGTAACTCTCTAATATAAAACAAGATGAAATCGTAAAAAAGGAAGTTTTATATTTCTAGTTTAACATTTCTCAACTATTATAATAAACATAAAGCCTTAAATCTCATTTCGTAAATTATATTAAATTCCAATTTATCATAATCAAATCAATTCCTAAATTAAATTATACAAAGCCTTTTATGGAATAATTATAGTCCTATGCATTTTCTAAAATCATAATTTCATGCATTAATTCAAATGGAGTATTTCTAGTTAAAGCATATTTTTACATAAAGCCATATCATATAAGAATCCATTTGTCTAATTCTCTAAATACTCTGTAATGCTAGTAAATAATAATATAATGACCAAACTAAGATCATGAGATCAAATCCTCTCACCTGGAGGGGTAGACTATGAAGTATCGATACAATGGGGACTCCAGAAAGGGGGAATAGCACCAATGTCTGTCATTAAAATCATAAAACTCATCAACAACCTATGAAAAGTTCTAGATTACCCTAAAAATACACCAACAACTTTGGGGGAGCACCCCCACTTGACAATAATGAGAGAAATAACAATATACACACTAAGAATGTGAAAGAATGGAGATAATGGAGACAAAATCTAATAATATATACATACCTTGATTATCTGGAGGAGCTAGATTGGAGTAACATTGGAGAAAAAGAGAGGAAAAAGACAGTTTAGTATGTGTGTGTGTGTGTTTTGATTTCTACTTCTTCTATGGGAAGAGGGGGAGCCCGACTAGGGTTTTAAAAAGGGCAAAAATGAAACGTCATTGTTTCCCTAATATTGTGCTAATATAGGGGGTGCTCGTTGTATACTCGCTGTAGCGAACTGGAGAAAACAACAACTCGCTGCAGCGAACATAACTTGCTGTAACGAGTCTGTTCTGCAGAATTTTGCAGCAACAGCACCCAAATTGCTCAACACTCACTTATTTACATTACTTAATTTTAAGTTAATGGGACATTAAATTTTAAACATAAATATAAATAAGGAAATACCTCCCATTTGGATTCAAATAAAATATCAAAAAAATCAAACTCCCAACCAATCAAAATCCAAAATTTGAGTTTAGTTCAAATTCGGGAATCCTCAAGATTTTCTAAACTTGTGGGATAAAAATGAAATGTTTAAAGGTTTCCTAAAATTAATTAAAAATGACTCTTTAACTTATTTTCCTATTGGGAATAATCATCGGGACTTTTGATCCTAGGAATGTGGTTTTATCTTATAGCCCTCCAAGAAAGTGTATGATCCAAACTTAGAGAAATTCAAGACCTGACAACATGGGTGGATTCTGAGGGATCCTGAGGTCGTATAGGACTTACCTATTGACACGTGTACACCGGGTATTACAAGGTCGAGGCACTTTAGGAGGGAGAGGGAGTGGCCTCGCCTGAAGAGTAATCCTTTGCATAAGGTATAGTGACTTGCCAGCCTTTTGAACTTCTTGGCATTGGTAGCAGAGCTTGGAAATTCACCTGTGGTTAGGTAGCTAAGGAATGGAGTTCGCCAATCTTGGCTTCCTGTTTCCGTGTTGTGGACTTCGGATTGAAGGTAGCTTAGGTTTTGGAGTTTTATCTGTATCACAGATTTGTTGTTCTAAGGTTTGCTGGTGCTGGCGAGCTTGGAGAGGATATCAACCCTAGTCTTGTGTTCTCTAGGGATATGAGTTACTTCATAAGATTCAAAGGTTTACATTAGGCTTTTTTTCCAGTCTCAGATATTTCTTGAGGAGGGGTCTCTAGCAATGAAAGTACCATTGACTTGGCTGACGACGAGCTGTAAGTCTGCTCTAATAAGAAGTCGTTGTGCTCTAACTTCTTGGGCGAGCTTAAGGCTTACCATGAAAGCTTCATATTCTGCCTGATTGTTGCTGGCATAGAATTGGAATTGGATAAACTGTTCAATAATGATTCATTCCCTATTTTCTAAAGTGATTCCAGCTTCGCTTCTTTTCTCATTGGATGCTCTATCTACGCGAAGCGTCCACTAGCCGATCTCCTACTGCGTGCTCGGTGAGAGCTCGGCTATGAAGTCTGCCAGGGCTCAGGCCTTAATCGACCCTGTAGGTTGGTACTCGAGGCTGTGCTCTGAGAGTTTGACAAAGCATGAGATCATTCTCCCTGCTAGTTCGAGCTTGATCAGTATTTGTCTAATGGGTTATTCTATTCGGACTATGATATGATGGCTCTAAAAATATGGTCTTAGCTTCCTAGCCGACACGATCACTGCTTAGGCGAGCTTTTCAATCTTCTGATACCTTTGCTCAGGCCCTTGGAGTGTTTTGTTGATGAAGTAAACTAGTTGTTGCTCTTTGTCTCGTTCTGTAACCAAGACCGAGCTTACAATATGCTCTGTGACAGACAAGTAAAGGGAGAGAATCTCTCCGACGTGTGGTTTGGTGAGGACAGGTGGTTTGGAGAGGAATGTTTTGAGCTCGGTAAAGGCTGTTTTACATTCTTCGATCCATTCGAACATGGCATGCTTCCTCAGCGTTTTGAAGAATGGGGCTGCTCGTTCAGCCGACATTGAAGGAAAGCGGGACAAGGGGACCAAGCGTCCAGTGAGCTACTGGACTTCTTTGACCGAGCTTAGGCTTCTCATTTCAAGTATTACTCGATACTTTTCTAGGTTGGCTTCTATTCCTCAGTTGGTGAGCATGAATCCGAGGAATTTTCCCCTGTGCATTCCAAATGTGCATTTTTTTTAGTTTAGTCTCATGTTGTATCTTTAGAGTTACTTGAATATCTCTTCAAGGTCCTGGTCGTGATTTTAGGTTGGGGGAGTCTTAGCTACCATGTCATCAACATACACTTCAATGTTTTTGCTGATCTGTTCCTCAAAGACCTTGTTCATAAGTCTCTGATATGTGGCTCTTGCATTCTTCAAGCCAAAAGACATGCCCTTATAGCAAAAGTTTGCATGCTCGATAAGGAATGTTGTTTTGTCCTCGTCTTTGGGGTGAATCTTGATTTGGTTGTAGCTTGAATAGTTATCCACGAAGCTCACATACTGATATCTAAAAGCATTGTTTACGAGCTTATCGATGCTGGGAAGTGGATATAAGTCTTTATGGTAAGCCTTGGTTAGATATGTGAGATCCACACACATACGCCAGTTGCTTGAGTTTTTCTATACCATTACCACATTTGCTAGCCATGTGGTATACCTGATTTCTTTAATGAAGCCGGCCTTGAGGAGTGACCTCTTTCTAGCCGAGCTTCTCTTTCCTCCTCTTGCGAACCCTCCTACAATGTAGTCGATGACACCACAGATCTTGGAATCTTCTTGCGACCAAGATCGTCTTCTTCTCTTGGGTTTTCTATGTCGTTGTGAAGTTTCGCTATCAAAGGATGATAAGGGATTGCAGCGTTTGTCTTTTCTCTCTCGACTTCGGCCCCTCTTCTTCTTGTTTTCTTCTGCAAATTGCTTCAGGTATCCTTCTCGGATGAGGCATTCGATCAAAATTTTCAGGTTCTTGCATTTCTCAGTTGAGTGTCCCAAGGCATTATGGTATTAACACTTTTTACTATTATCCGAGCCTTTTCAAGCCAAGCCGAGGATTACTTGTGAGGGGTCTCATCAGCAGAGCTACGATGATCTCCTTGAGGATTGTGCTCGCCTGAGCATTGAGGGGATGTAGGTGGTGAATCTTAGCTCGGAGTACTCGAAGTCGTCCTTGTTCTTCTTGATCCGTGTTTTGCCGTCTTTGTACTTCTGGCTAGAGTTATCTTTATTTGGTCTGGAGATTCTTTTTGGCCGCTCAGAGCTCCTTGGCATTGATTATTGAAGGGCCCTTTCGCGGAGCATGTGTGTTATTCGAGGTCTATTTATGGCTAGGTTTTCTTTGAAAAGTCCAGAATGTAGGCCGATTCTAATTTGGTGGAGTTCAACTACTGGGTCGAGAGACGCCTCTTCTTGAAATCTGGTGAGATAGCTTCTCAGGGACTCCTTGGATCCTTGTATGATGTGCTCTAAGCCATAGTATTAAAAATTAGACCAGACCGGCCTATTCAACCGGAAAATCGGTAAACCAGCCACCTAACCGGTCCGGTTCACTTATTGGACCAGTTCTACATTCAACTCGGTCAAATTCGGTTTGGCTCAGGTCAAACCGGTTGAGTTTGGGTTAAACCGGGCAATCAAACCGAACCGGTTTTGAAGGCAAGGAAATTTTAAAAATTAATTCCAAAATACCAAACATGGGAATCGAACCCATGACTTGCCAATGAGAAGTATGAGCCACTACCACTAAGCCACCATCTCTCTTGTTATAATATGTGCTTTTAATTATATATATCATATCTTTTGTTTTTAAATTGTATAATTCTAAAATTTCAAGCATGGGAATCAAACCTATGTCTTCCATGTAAGGATTTTGAATCACTACCACTAAGCCACTATCTCTCTTGTGATAATGTGTACTTTTAATTATATATATCATATCTTTTAAATTGTATTTTTATATATTTATTTAATTAAAACCGATTCGACCGGTTTGACTAGTGACCCACCGGTTGAACCGGTAACCCAGTGACTCGACCGAGTCGATCATTGGTCCGGTTTTTAATACTATGCTCCAAGCTGTTCGAGGACTTGATGTAGATCTTTGAGGATACAAACTTGTTAATGAAAGCTTTGGTGAGGTCATCAAATATGTGGATGGTGTTCGGGGAGAGAAGAGAACCAAAGTAGTGCCAATTTTTCTAGAAAGGATGGGAAATTGTGGCAGAGAATCTTATCGGTTGGCCATTGATCAGCATCATGGATTTGAACATGGTGATAAATGATTGGGGGGTCTCCAGTCTCGTCATAGGGCGGAGTGATGTTGGAAGCTTGAAGTTGAGGGGCCAGTTGGTTGCCATGAGCTTATCAGAGAATAGGCCACAACTTATTGGCTCGGGTTCATTGTCGGACTCAACATGGTAGGTAGTGCGTCTGGAGTATGAGGGCCTACTATCACCGAAGCCATAGCTAGCATGTTCAATGTTTCTTGCACCAGTGGCTTCTATTTTGGAGTGCTTGTGGTTGTCGGCTTTCAGGTGCTGGTTTTCCTCCTGAAGTCTTCGGATCTGGTCGGCCATACACCGATTTTCCTCCTGAAGCTCATCGAGGTTAGGAGGAGGTTGATAGTCAGTCGGGGTGTTTTGGCTTGAAGCGTTAGCCATGGGTGGTTGTGTTTGAGGTCATGGGGAGGCTTGTTTACTGTGCCTTACAGTAGGCGTCAATGTTCTTATCTAGAAGTGGAGATAAGGGTGCAAGTAGCTCCAACGTCCATGCAAGCAGGTAGTGAGGTACCTATAAAGACATGACGTTTAAGTTAGTGGGTGAATGAGATTGTGAGAGGTAAAGTAGGCTAGTATGATGATAAAATTGTGTGTTGTACACTGGGGGCGTTAGCCCCTTTATATAGTGTAAGGTTACCTCATGCTAAATCTGGAGGTAATCTCCCTTGAATGAGGAGATACTCCTGCAATTTAGTTAGTGCTAGATATATGTTGTATCAGTGGGAGATATGATCTAATATCGATATTAAGAGATAATGAGAGATATAGAGAGATCTTGTATGAGATTTGGGATATATTCCAACTAAATCTGGGGAAAATCCGCATAGGACTTGGGTGCCACGTAGTCGATCTCTGGAACCCTTATTCGAGTTCTAGTGGTTTTAGTCAAGGTGGCCGTCTCATATTTCTAATCCAATACACTATTAAAGTCATTAAAAAAAATCACCAATTTCACTTGATATGTAGTGGACAACTTTTATGTATATTTGTTATTGTTCATCTATAATAAACGATAGTGCAAAACTTTATTTATGTCTCTCACATTTTATCAATGTCTTGATTTAGTCATAATTTTTATTATTTACGTCCTTAATGCTTTCAAAACATTTCAATCTTTTTGTTTTGATAGGCAAAATTCAAATTATAAACCCGAAAAAAATGACATATTGGCCAAACCACAATGTTAAAAAACTAAAGCAAAATATCAAATGTCAAATTATCATGACAAGAATCACAATAAAGCATAAGATGCTAAATTTTTGTTCATAATTGGAATATGTTCACATTTTGAAAATAAATTAAACAAACTTACTTTGAGATAAATTAAAACTTTAATGCAATGTGAGTGATGTGTATGAGGACTTATTAATGTTTATTATGCTCATTAGCTATTTCTTTTTTTTCCCCCTATAATCTAGTTTATTTAACAACAACAGATTATTGAATTGAGTCATAAATTTGGAACTTATAAAAGACATTTCAGCACAAGCCTTTGAAGATTTTTTCATTATTCAAGCAAATTTTCAATCACGAGTAAACACAATTTCTTTAAATTATTATATGAGATTATCAACCCAATATACAAATATAAACATTTAAAACAAACATCAAACAATAACCATTCACAAATTAATATTATCTATATGGATCAAATTAAGATTGTAGCAATTATTTATATACAGAAATAATGTGGTGAAGCTTTTCATTTGTCTATTCACAAAAACTTTTGGCTTGACACTTGGATATGAATAGGAAAGTTACAATGTACATGGGCACTCCTCATTTGTATAGTGTATAGATAGATAGATAGATAATCTTTTTCAGGAATTAAAAATTAATATTTTAAAAGCTATTTTTTTTCCAGGAATTAATAAGTTAAAAATCGATGCTATAAGGTCCAATTATATGTACATAATTTTTCTGTTATTTATATTAATGAGTTTGACGAAAAATCTTTTAAAAACTTATATATATATATAAATTTTTAAGAGTTAAAGTATTTAAATCAAAATATTTCAAGGATTAAAATTTAGATTTATTCTAAAAATATATAAATTATAATAAAATACATAATTTGAAACGTAAAAATAACTTATAATCATAGACAACACTTTTTAATCTTTTGATAATAATGATTTTCAATAATATTGAAATAACAACAAATTATTAATTATGAAAGAGAAGAAGGGTATTTTAAGATATTGAAAATAAGTAAATATAAGTGAGAGTGGTAGTAGCCACCAGTCTCACAAATCTGAAATCATATCAAAGACTACATATTTAAGGGATTTTTGTCACTTCCACTTGGACTAATACATTATTGACTTTGTAAAAAAAAAAAACTTGAAGAGAAAAAATGAAGAGAGAAAAGAGAAGGGTTAAAGATTTTTTTTATAGACACAAATTTAAAACTTAATATTTTAACACATTTATAATAAAATCTATAGTACTAGCTCATCATAAATAAGCAAATATCTTGAGAAAGGAAGGAAATCACTCTTTATAAATTATGTCCCCTTTTTTGTCTCATTTATATGTTTTTTGTCAAGTAAAAATTTAAATTATATATTTAATATTTGTTTTAAATTTTTAAATTTCTTTAAATGTTTATTTTTGTCATGATATGAAGTGATTTATGGGATAAAATTTGGATACAATGATTTATGTCCCTTGAATAAAGTCGATAAATTCCACTTTTTATTATATGAGTAAATAATAGGCGGTAAAATTGTGGATAATTCTTATACCCACACAAATTTAACAAAGTCAAATTTAGATAGATACATATAAAATTTTGGAGGACCCACATGCAAATAATTCTACCTTAGACAAAGTTAGTGAAATTCGTGATTCCGCCTTAAATAAAAATATAAGGCTCACTTTTATTATAAATATATATAAATATGAGTGGTTAATTTAAACTTGTGCGTGCAGAATAATACAATATTGTCTCTAAAATTATACGTATCCAACCATTTCTCAGCTTAAGGTGGGTGACCACTGGTACGGAACTAATAAGGTGAACTGTGGAGATCAACATCACAGCTTACAAAAGGGTTTTTCACAAAAAAGAAAAAGACAAGTTAAGAGGGGCTCAAAGAGGAAGCTGAACATTCTGGCCAATCCCATTTCTCTCCCAAAGATACCCACACAGCCACTTGGTTGTGAGAGGCTTGCCATTTATTTTCTCAATATATATATATATATATATTAATTATTATGGACGGACATTCTGTAATCTTTGTCTCTCCCAATGGCATGCTCCCAACAATTTGCTGAAAGAGGGAGCTCGAATGTACCAAATGCTGACCACTAGTGGCCTGTGTTCCTCCCCCAATCACACCCCACTCGTACCCCTTACGTATGTTTCCATCATTGGTATCTTCTGGTTAGGTTTCAGCTCTCTCGCCTTTTCTTGTCACTGCTTCCTTCACTTTCCATCTTAAGGTTTTATGGTCATGAGTTCAAGATTCTTGTTAAGGGAAACCTCCTCCTTAATTTTTCCGCATATTCTTGCTAGCCAGATACCGACATTTTTATCTCTTGTTCTTTCTAAGTACAGTCTGCTTTATATCCTCTGAGAAACCAGTAACCACTCCTTTTTATTATATATATATATCCCTCAGAAATTGATCTCTTTTCCTTCTAGCTAGCTAGGTCATGCACATCCACCACGTTCCATAACTAGGTGCTCTGATTTCATGAGGTTTCCCAATATTAATTATTTTTCTCATGGCCAGAAAAAGGAGAAGAATGATTTCTGTAACATTGGTTTAATCTAATTAAGAGTTGTTGGTCTTTGTTATTTTATGGAGAATACAGGCATTATATTATTTTTCATTTCAAGAGAGACCCATACATGGCCCTTTGATTTCCACTTAATATATGCTTGCATATATTTGATTTTCTCTTTGTTCTCAGGTACAAAAACCAGTTAGTTAATTTTGGCTTATATTTATTTGTTCAGGGGATTAACTAATGACGAAACCGAAGATAGAACTAAAAAAGATAGACAACATTGCAGCGAGGCAGGTTAGCTTTAGTAAGAGGAGGAGAGGGCTTTTCAAGAAGGCTCAGGAGCTTTCAACTCTGTGTGATACTGAGATTGCTATCACTGTCTTTTCCGATAATGGCAAGCTCTTCGAATACCCTAACTCAAGGTTTTATTCCAATCCCTAATTTATATCTTCTTATATTATAATATATAATATCTAGTGAATCTTTTTAAAGTGTTGTGAATGCACTGCTCATGTGTTTCCAACTAATTTTCACTACCCTGATAGTGCCCTATGATGATTACTCTTATTGTGAGAACTTCTATCACTAGTTAAATGATAGACATAGGAATGGGATATTGAGGAGTTAAGGACTTGGCTGGCATGTCCGAATGTTGAAGGAGTATTTTTCTTGTTTTGATATATTGCTTCTACTGGTTCATATAACTTTCTCTTGTGATTTTGGGTTTGTGTTTTTGCACCCATGTAGATTTCCTAATTTTGATTTGTATCTTTTCACTACTATTTTCGAGAGTTTAGAGTTTAGTGCTATATAATTATGGGCAAAAAAAGAAATGAGGGGTATATTGATTAGCAAATAACTTAATTGCCTCCTAGGCTTATTGAATAAAATAACAAAATTCTTCATGATTGAAGGTTCTACTTTCTTTGATTTTTTTTAGGTAAGACTGCAGAAGATTTCATATTTATTTTGATGCCTAAAACTCCCTTAGGTTTTTGTCTTGTTGGTATGAGGTCATGCTGAGATCCGTTTCGTTACGCTCTTAATGACCTCAAGTAACCGACTTTAATCCTTAATAACAGGTTTTTTTTTTTGGCGGGTTAATCCTTAATAACATGTTAATACTTTAGGTAGTTGATGAATACGTTGAAGTTAACAACTAATATATGTTTATATAACAGGCTCAAGGGGAAGTTTGCTTAAGTATCATCTAAGCTCTTTGCAATGTTAATTTCCTAAAGAATGAGTTACAAAGATGCATAAGAAGCTTAATAATCAAAATAAATAATATTGTTTATGGGGGACTATACATATATATTTATATATATATCAAAACACTGGTAAGTGCCGGTAAAATACTTTACGAGCCCTCGTTGTCATCAGTGTGTTCTCGAATCCCTATAACAAATAATAAATATATAGTCGCCACCTAAATAAAACCAAAGGCAGTACAATTAGAAAGTCATAGCGCACCTTAACTTTGAATATGAAGTTTTACATGGTCTTCTTTATAATTTCAACTCATCGAGCTCAACCTGGTGGCAAATCTTCAAAAATATTTTTTGGTTTAGGCCACATAAATTCGTTTCAAGTTAATACACATCTTTTTCCTGCTCTAGAATATATATAGCTATGTATACACTTCTTTTTCTTGACCTAGAATTATATAGCTATGTTTGGGGTAAAGTGGTAAGGAGACGGTCCAAATTTTGGGGATATTAAAATCAAGGTTTAATTATTTATTTCTATAATTTTACTCAATTTTTAATTAGATCTTTATTATTGAAAAATATATAACCAAGTCCCTATATTATAAAAAACATTTAAGTCAAGTCCTTGTCTATATTTACTATTACATAAAAGTTTGGCCAATATTATGATATACTTGATAAAATTAAATACACCATACAATTTGTTGATCTAAATTGTTTAATTTATATAAAATAGAAATCCATGGCTCTATAGAGTATTAATACACCCATTAAGTATAATGCACACTAAATGCCCCATCACCCTCTTCAATCTCATTACTTCACCACTTTCGGTGTAACCATAGCTTCCCACTCCCATCGCCCGCAACCCAACCATTTTTCGTGCTCTCACCAAAGTAAATTCTTCTTCACCAACAACACTCACTTTCTTTTGTTTACAATTTATTTTTTAGTTTTGATAAATAAATACTCAACCAAATCAAGGGAGCTGCGAGCGAAAGTTACAGCGAAGTAAAATGAAAAGACCAACATGGGGACACAGCCAAAATAAGCATAAAGAGTAGAAAGCAAGAGCTAATAGAGATAGATTCTTTGGTGAAAATTATTGTAGGGATTGGGAAGAAGCTAGTGGAGACGAGGTTGCTAGGTATGTGGAATAGGATAGGGTCATGGCTATTAAGGTGGTGCTTGTGAGGGTGAACTAGTTTACAGAGATATTAGAGTGCTTAGGTTTCAGGGAAAGGGTGGAACTTGTTTTCTTTGTGAAGAAATCAGAGGAGTGTAGAGAAAGTGTGATGTTGATAGTGAGAGAGGTGAAGAGGTTCTAAGAATTGGTGAGAAGAAGAAGAAGAAGATGATGATGAAGAAGAAGAATATACATCGAATATTATGTTTAAGGTCAAATTTTTGCAACGATTGTTAATGCTAGGGATTTGATTGAAATATTTTTTATAATGTAGGGATCTAGTTACAAACTTTTAGACTATAGGTCTTAATTAAAAATTGAGTAAAACTATAGGGATTAATGGAATAATGAAACCTAAAATCAATGAGCTAAGCGACAATTTATAATATGGGTCAAGCATTACATTTTGACTCAAATATCTTAAGATAATGACTCTACAAGTCCTTTCAGCATATATACTCGTCACTTATTTCATTCTTGACAATGTGAGACCCTCTTACATTCAAAATTTCAATATTCTCTCCTTTTGAGGATGAGGCACAACAAGGTTTGCTCTCCCCTTAGGAGGACACCCTTAAGAGTACTCATGACAAAACTAGACACAAAGTCTTGACCAATTAATAACTAACAACTAACAAAGGATTGCACTTGAGCACAAACCAATTGTCATGTCCAATGTACTTGACTCTAAAACCACTAAACAAAAACTCACAATAATGGGTTGGACACCCACATCTTGAATAAAAATGTTAAGGCAATGAGTTTGTGAGTCCTAGGCTCATCTTAGCTATCATCTTCTATATTATCTACCTAGTTCATTTTTAACCAAATGTAGGATACCATCACCCACTTAAAATTCCAACATACACTCACCTCAAGTGTAAGACCCCACATGTGGTGTGCTCCTAAGATTTTGGAATACTTACAGCAAGCCAAATACAAAGTTTAACCAATGCTTTAACAGGGGTTAGGACCACACCCAAGTATAAACTAGCCATCATCCAAGTTCCAAATACTCAGCTCATTTGAACCATCAAGTCTGATACAACTTGTTGGGTAAAGTGGTTAGGGATGGAGGGGAGTCCAAACCTTGTGCATCATTCACACTTGAAATTCCAATGCTATGTCCTTCTATTTTAATGTAAAAGAGACATGAGAAGGTCAATCAATGCCTATTTGTTGTTTGAATATCAAAAGAACAGTACAGTTGAGTTATGTAGATTATTATTATGTAAGTGATTTGGATAAAAGAGGTCATTGACAGACCATATCTTTATAACTTTTGGATGTACTATTAACTAGAAGACGATATTCCAATCTAAATGACATTGTCCATTACTGAAGCGGAGTACATGACATTGGTTGAGGTTGTTAAAGAAAGCTAGCATTAGGGTGCATGATCTTTTGGATAGTTTTCTATGTTAAAATCTGGTATGCAATTTTTCTTGGTATATTTTATTGGCATGAATAGTGATGAGTAGGTTCCATTACAAAAGATTATTCCTGTGTGATTTTTATCCATTACTTTCCACTAAAATTTGGGCATGTTTCCACTCACATTTATAAAAAGTTTGATATAGTTAGGGTATATCTAACTTTGATATCCATAACATATAGAAGATTTAGATGTGTTTTGACACGTTTTCTGATTCTCATTAAAATGAGGCATCTTTGTCTCTATATGAGATTACTCATGTCTTTTGATGTTCTTGGTTAATTTTCAGCAGCATTGTAATCTCCAATACTTGTTCCTTGGACCACTTTGATTCATCCTCTCCCTCCTTCATTTTGATCTCCATTCTTGTACCTTTATTGCTTCATTGTTTTTATAGCTCCTAATGCTTCCTTTGCATCTAAAATCATTGGCTATTCTCCTTTTGAATCTTTGTCACCCTTCCATTCCTTTTTATCTCTTCATTTTGCAATCTCATATGACCTAATAGCTTCTCTCCTTGGAATATTAAAGTTATGCATATACATACTTTTGATAAATATTAAGTGCACACATCAAAATCATTATGAAATATGCATTATGTTTGTAACAATCTCAAAGTTTATCCCAAGAAATATTTTCAGTTAGAAATATTCTTCATTCTATATTAAGGAAAGCAATTTACATTCTGAAAGTAGAAGTAATTGATTTTGTCAAGCTTCATTCTTTTTCTCTCAGGCTTAGTTGGATCGAAATTCTGGTTGAAAGCTCTTTCTTATTACCTATCTCCAAAACATTCTGTGTTTCATTGCAGAACTGTTGAGCATATATGAGAGTGAGACTTTGTTTGGTCGTGCTCTATCTTACTCAGGCTTGAGAGTTGGCTGCTTCTATGTTAGTCTAACATGTTTTCAATCCGTTAAATCATTGGAACAATTGATCTTGATTTCAAGGAAAGCATGCATATTCCGTTATCCTACATTCAATCGTTTAGCAAATATTTCTCCCCAAGCCATCTAATGTTCTCCCTTTGGGATCCTTGAATTCCCATTTGCTTTCAAATTCTATCCCATCTAACACTAATCTACTCTACCAACAGTGTCACTTAATAGCAAACTTAGTAGTTCTTTCCATTTACCCTTATCTTTTCTATAACTCACTACTTCTCCTGAACTTTTGTTCAAGGCATTCACACTCCATATTATTGACTTGAGTCTAAAGAGAACACTATCCAAAAGACTAGTCTATTGGGTGAATAAATCTCTTAATTTGAGTACCACAGTTGGATGACATAGCTTCTTGATATGGGTCTTAACACCATCAATAAACATGCAGACAATAAGCCTCATGAGAAATGTTAAATTTTCCTAACTGATGTACTTAAAATTCATCCCAAGTCAAATTCTCATTCATGTGTATTAAATAGTCTTTTTTATTTTATTCGGTAAAGTATTAAATAGTCTTTAGATATTGTATATGCTATAATTCAGGTCATTATAAGTGAAATTTTGAATTGTGAACATTTTTTTAATTGATTGTTGGAGGATATATCAACATTTAAAACCTCATTAATTATTAGAACTTTCCCCCGCAGTTATCAACTGTTGCACCGGCAATACGATAACATGGGATGATCTCTGACTTGCCATAGTAATCCTAGGGTTCGCAAAATATAGTAATATATTGGAGTCATTACCTTGCATCACATTATTATATGACACGAATTGTAAACTTCCACATATCTTTGTTGGACTACAAATACCAACAAAAACCTATGGTTAAGGCTCCTAGGTTCTCACTCGAAACTACTAATTGTGACTCATTTATTTGCATATATATATTTTCTTTGAGACAAAAAGTTTCAATTAATCAAAACAACAACAGCAAAGGGATTGTTTGAAACTGTTTTTTGTTTTTTGTTTTATAAAACTGTTCTCCGAAATAATTTTAAATTCAATTTTTAAAAATAATAAAATAAGAAAACTTGTTTGCATAATATTTTTTAAAAACAACTTTTAAAATGGATAAAACAAAAAATTGTTTGGCAATTTACAAAGATCATAATAACAAAAATCAACACAGCACCAACCATAATAAAGATCAACAAAAAACACCAGTGAAATCAATTAACAACTTGGTATCAATTTATAAATTATAAATAACAACAAACATCAACACGAAAATCACAAAAGTGAGAGTGAGAACCATAGAGAGAAGCAGAGAAAGAGAAAGAGAGAGGAAGATTTGGGTCGCAGGGCGGAGCACAGCGAGGTTGGGTCTTGTCAGATCTGGGTCACCGTCGCCTAGGTTGCGGGGTTGCCTGGGTCATGGGGTCGCACGATCGCTTGGGTTGTAGGGTCGCCCGGGTTGCCGGAGCCTAGTCGCCTAGTCACTTTTCTCGCCGGTGCCTGGGGAGCTGAAGAAGGATGGAGGAGCCGACGCCTGGGGAGCTGAAAAAGGATGAAGGAGTTGGGAGAAGGTGGGATAGAGGAGTTGGGTGAAGAACAAGAAAATTGTTCTTGAAAACAACTTAAAATTGTTTTCCATCTTTTATTTTTCAAACTCAAAGTTTGTTTTTTTATTTTTAAAAACAATATGAAGAAAACACTTTAACAAACAAGTTTTATCAAGTTTTTGTTTTAAAAAATTGCTTCTAAACAGCCCTAAAGTTTTTTTTTTCAATAGGTGGAGATAGTCAAAAGAATATATTGTCTAATCATAAACTATAAGCCTATAAGGAAGTCATTTAAATGTATGTCCCCTATCAACTATTGTATATACTTTTTCTTAGTCTTCCTCTGCCTTATTCATTAGATTACTCTCAATTTGATTTATCCTCCTTCTTGGTGCTACTACGTACATGTTTTCTTCACACATTATCAAACTATATAAGGCGATATTTTACTGTTTTTTTCAAGCACCTTTACTTTTTTGTATAAATTAAATATATTTTACATTTGCGTTACGTATGGCTATTTTGAGTTCTATCAAATTCATTTCCTGTGATTTTTGTGAAACATCTCTTAGCTACTATTCCCTCTGTCCACTTATATATTTGTGTCCATATAAGTTGAGTTTTCAATATACCAAAATGTTGTTGATTTCCAAGAAGACATACATAAGTGGACAGAGATAATATATATACTTTTTCTTAGTCTTCTTGATAGAGCTACACCACAGGTAAGAGAACTGGCAATCTTTATTGCAAAACTCCTAGTAAATCACCAAGGTGAAAGGAAGATTACAAAACCCTAGCAGAAGGAGCTTATCCCCAAATTTGAGAATGATTACAAAAATGATCACACAGAAAACAATCCTTATCCACATCTATTTATACTAAGCCAACTAACTAACCAACCTTCTTTCCAAAATTCCTATTCCCTTAACCATTCTCTAACTGATAGCAACTTATTTTGTTGCTTTATTTTGCAGTAGCTGATACTACTGGGCTTGATATGGTGTGATAAGCGTAACATTATTCCTTCTATAATAGACCCTATTGTATTTTGGGTCCCTAACAATACCCTTTCCTAGAAAGCCACATTGTCCTCAAGGTGAAGGGAAGGAAACTTTCCCTGCAAACAAAACTCAGCAATTCCCAAGAGTTCTTATTATGAGATGGAAGACCTCTCCATTGCACCAGGACTTCCATAGCACATCAGCATTGTGCCTACTCTATAGCACCTGTTCTAGCTCAGTTTCGAGGAAACCCTCTTCTGTCAAGCCTTGAGGCAGCGAGTGAGGTTGCTGGGTAGAAGGAATCGCGCGTTTAAAGTGGTTGACATGGAGGACTGGGTGAAGCTTGCATGTAGCAGGGAGGTCCAAGTGAAAAGCCATAGGGCTAGTCCTCTCAAGCACTTGAAAAGACCTATAAAAATAAGGACTAAGCTTTTCATTTGGCCTCCTAGCACGAGACTTCATGCAAAAAGGCTGATATTTCTAAAACACCAAATCACCAACTTGAAATTGAAGCTCTTTTCTCTTCTTATTGGAAAAGTGTTTCATGCGCTCTTGTGCCAAACTCATGTTAACCTTTAATTTAGCTAAGACTTCATAGTGGGAAGCCATGAGGGACTGAACTTTGACTACTTTAGATGGATATGTGTCGCCTTTAAAGAGCACGGGTGGTTCACAACCATAGAAAGCTTGGAAGTAGTGGTCTTAGTGGACGCATTGAAGGTCATGTTAAGCCAATATTCCATTGATGAAAGCCAATCGACCCACAATCTAGGCTTAGAACTAACAAAATAGCGGAGATATGTCCCTAGGCATGGATTTGTGACCTCCATTTGGCCATCCATTTATGGATAATAGGATGTGCAGTATTTCAGTTTGGTACTTGTAGCTTTGAACAACTCGGCCAAAAGTTGCGGAGAAATAATGGGTCATGATAAGAAATTATGGCAGTCGGAAAGCCATGGAGTTTGACCACTTCCTTAACAAACAAATGTGCCACATCTTTGGTAGAAAATGGGTGTGCAAATATGCATACTTGGTAAGATAATCCACCACAACCATAATGGAATCCTTACCCTTAGAAATAAAATCTATTGAAATTTCAGAGCACACCTTATCAGGAATGGAATCGGCTACAATAAACTAGTAAGGGAGAGGGCTTGATTTTTGTGGTTTGACATGTTTGACAAGTTGCAACATAATCTTTCACTTGTTGCTGTATTCCCCTCTGATAGAAGCTTGAGGACAGGTTCTTATAGGTGCCAAAAAAACCAGAATGACCACCAGCTATAGAATCATGTACCTCAGCTAGAAGAATAGGAATTTGAGATGAATTCCTTAGAAGAATAGCCCTGCCCTGATAAAACAATCTGCTCCCTTTTAGAGAACAACTCGAAAACTCAAAACCACTATGCTGTAAATCATTATTAACATCCTGCAGTTGTTGATCTTCCTCAATCTAAGCATGTATTGTCTCCTACATGTTGACAATGACCACTGTAACTTGATGAGACAATGCATCAACTACCTTATTCTCAGGTCCAGGTCAATATTGAATCTCAAAATCGAATCCCATGAGTTTGGAAGTTGACTTCAATTGATCATCACTTAACAATCGTTGCTTCGTGAGAAAATTGAGACTACATTGATCGGTCATGATCATAAAGTGTCACTTAAGAAGATAATGGCGCCATTTTTGGACAGCCAACACCACAGCCATTAGCTCTCTCTCATAAGCCGATTTAACTTGTGCTCTCTTAGACAAAAGCCTTGCTAAGGAAGGCAATAGGCCTGCACTCCGTGGCCAAATTGCCCCCAACCCTTAGCTTGAAACATCGGTCTCAATCACAAATGGTTGGGAGAAATTTGGAACTAAGACCGGTAGATCTGCCATAGTAGCCTTCAATGTCTCAAAGGCTTATTGAGTGTCATCACTCCAACAAAAATAGTCCTTCTTAGTAAGTTTCTGTAATTGGTCTTGCAATGTTGCCACATTCCTGAACAATCGCCTATAGTACCCGGTAAGCCCCAAAAATCTCTTCAATGCTTTCATATCCTTAGGGGACTGGCCAAGACCTCATAGCTTCAGTTGTGCAAGGGTTGTTCACAACCCCATCTGCAAAAACAATGTAGCCAAGGTACTCCACTTGCTAAATAGTAAAATCACACTTTTTCTTATTTAACACAAGCTAGTTCTATAGCAGTAACTTGAATACAGCTAAAAGGTGCTTAGCATGTTCTAACTCATTCTTGCTATGGAAAAGAATGTCGCCAAAGAAAACCAATACGAACTTCCAAAGAAAAAGGCGTAAACTGTCATTCATGAGGGATTGAAAGGTGGAAGGGTATTCATGAGTCCAAAAGACAACCAAAAACTTGTAATGGCCCTCATGTGTTTGAAATGCCATCTTGCCAATGCCTTCCTCAACCATTTGTATTTGGTGGTACCTAGATTTCAAATCAAGTTTGGAGAAAGTAGTTGCATCCGCCAACTCATCCAATAACTTATCAATCACTGGTATTGGAAATTTATTAGGAATAGTAATCCTATTCAATGTCCGATGGTCAACATAAAAGCTCCAACTCCCGTCTTTCTTCTTGACAAGGATGATGGGACTTGCGAATGGACTATCACTAGGGCGAATGATGCCAACACTAAAACATTTCTTGAACCAAGAGGTCAATTTCATTCTTTTGGTAATGGGGATATTGGCAAGGGCGCAAATTGGGGATTTCATCTCTCAGGAATAATGATTTCAGCTTGCAACTGCTTGAACTTAGGCTATAATTGCACTACATAACCACAACATTCTTCCTGTGGCTCCTTAAGAGCATCCCTCAATGCCATCCTACTAAAGCATAATTCTGGATCCCTTTGCAACACTGCCTAGTGGTCTCCCATGTTGAGTCTCTCCCAATGTGTCCAACCATGCCAACCTTAGCACCAATTTGGACTCTTCCAACCGAAACACATAAAAATCTTGTGTAACAGCTACGTTGGGAAAATGAACAGCCGTTGCCTTACACTTACCAGCCCTAGGTTTTTGGTTTCCCCTAGCTACATGCACTATAAAATGCAAATCAGTTTTGATAGGAAGCGCAGCCTTCTTTGCAAAATCAAGATCGACAAAATTATGGGAAGCCCTAAGGTCAATGAGGAGTCGATTGCGATGGTCCTGCACTGTATCCCTAGCCTGAATGCACCATTGGCTTCCTTGACCTCCCATCGACATCAATGAGAGGTGTAAGGGATGATGCTCCTCACTCAACTCTTTCAAAGCATCATGCCAATCACCCTCTAGTTTCCTTTTCTATAATCATCAACTTCAACCCTTTGCTCTTGCAAACATGGTCTAAAGTGAAATGATTATTGCAAAAAAAACAAAGACCTTTAGCCCTTCTATCATAATACTCGTCGTTAGAGAAGTGCCTAAGGCTTCGTTGTGCCCTCTCCTCGTCAGCTTGGGTAGCGGTGGGAGCGAAATAAGGCTGTTTCCCACGATTCACTATACCAAATCCACTATTCGATCGCGGCCAGTTCTTGGATGGAAACTTCCGCAGCATACGATTTCTACTTTCCACCAATTCTGCCTTAGTCATGAGTTCATCTAGAGAATTGAAGGAATGGAGCTCTAATTCAGCATGTACCTCCATGTACAAGCCATTGAGAAAAGCCTTATCAAATAGCGTGAATCGGTGATTCTGCTAGAATAGAGCTCAAATTGCTCACTATATTCCCTTATCGAAACGTCCTATTTCATATTGGCTAACAATTAAAACAGATTTTGCCCTAATTCTAATTGAAAACGCTTGATAACGACATCACGAAATTCCCACCAAAAAGGATCAATTGCCATATTCTCCCATTAACGGAACCAAATGAGAGCTTTCCCTTCCATAACAAGCTTGGCAACAAATAACCACCGAGTTTCTGGAACATAATGCACTTGGAAGCACCTCTTGCCACTATCGAGCCAAGCGAATGTGTCATCACCATGGAAAACATGCACGTCGAGCTAGCGCCATTGCTCCTCACACCGGTGGCGTATGCCGTGGTTGAAGGAATTCTCACCATCGCTTCCCAAAGCTCTTTGGTACCGATGCATGCACACATTATGATCTTGAAAACCTTACAGGTTTTCATCGTGATGTTGTTTTTGTCTCTGATCTTGTGGAGGAGAAGGCTTGTGATCCACACGTTTCTCAATTGTGTCAAATCGTGCCATCAGAGATATCAAAGTAGCAGAGATCTCCATCATTGATGCTGCAATGTTTGTCACGTTTGTGTGTGTTTCTTCATGTTTCCCCTGTATTGCATTGATTGAAGCATCCATTGCTTCAAGCTTATTTTCTGTTTGCAGCCATGGAAGCTCAAAATCCCCCAAGATTCATGAGGAATCTGATATTAGTTGATAGAGCTACACCACAAGAGAAATGGTAATCTTTATTGCAACACTCCTGGTAAATCACTTAGGAGAAAGGAAGATTACAAAACCCTAGTAGAGGGAGTTTATCCCCAAATTTGAGAATGAATACAAAAATGATCACACACAAAACAATCCTTATTCACATCTATCTATAGTAAGCTAACTAACTAACCAATCTTCCCTCCAAAATTCCTCTTCCCTTAATATCTAACTAACAGCAACTTATTCTATTGCTTTATTTTGCAGTAGCTACTACTACTAGGCCTGATCTGGTCCAATAAGCCCACCCTTATTCCTCCTGTAATAGACCCTACTATATTTTGGGTACCTAACACTTCCTTTGGCTTTACTCATTAGACTACCCTCAATTTGATTTATCCTTCTTATTCGTGCTACGACTTACCTATCTTCTTCACACATTACCACACCATATAAGGTGATATTTTACCATTTTTTAAGATACCTTTACTTTTTTGTACAAATATCTATTGCAGTTGCCTTACATTTGGCTATTTTGAGTTCTAACAAATACCCTTCTTGTGATTTTTGTGAAACACTAATTTTCGTATCAAAATTATCGTTGTAGCAATATTTTTTCTTAGATACATTTATTTCTAATTGTATTTTGTCTAGTGTCTTTATTCATCTAACACAACATTATAATCTATGAAGTTTCAGTTAATTACAAATTAGAAAAAAAATAAATCTCATTGTCGTTGCAACATGAAAACTTAGGTGGGAGTGTCTAACCATTTCCATTCTGTACGTAGTGGTGGAAATATATGTTAGTGCTAGCTTTATTCATATTGTTTTTATATGATCATCTTGCATGGATTAAAAGCAAAATAGCTGGGGGAAACAAAAATTATATCCTCATTCTTTTTCTCCTTTCTGCTGTTTGTAGGGTGCAGCAGTTACTTGAAAAATACGATCTATATTCAAGCGTTTGCAAATTACAACAACGACCTGAAGAAATGCAGGTAATTAGATTCTCTTTTCCAAGTCTAATGATGTTTGAAATCACTCTTCCTTCAGGAATGAGTAGCATGTAAGAATGCAATATATAAAAATTTAGCATCTTAGAATGTTGTGAATTGATCAATAATAAGGGCAGCCTAGTAGAGTCTCGACTCTTGAATGGGTATATGAACTCAGTCTTGCCCAGATAAGGAAGAGACTATTTTTAGGAATTGATCAAATGATAAGATGCTAATAATGGTCTATTGAAGATTACTAAAGGAAAGTACATGTTTCTGAATATTCCCCAATCACTGTAATATGTACAAATATCAAAATACTCCTACATACAAGGATATTTCAATGCTAATATGGTACGCGAAGGGATGTTTCTTGATACAATTTTTTTATGTACGCAACAATAGGCGAAAATATGTTATTCACATAAACAATCTTGACATGATATTGCTTAGCCAATAAGTTCAAAACCATAATAATGGAAATTTCATGGAAATTTATGTATAGCTTGAGAGGGACACCTACAACAAGATGCGCGAGGAACTGGCAGATAAGACTCTTGAACTGAGGTATGTGTTGCGTGCCACGATGCTTCTACTTTGTCACTAATATATATATATATATATATATATTATTTTATTGAAACGTGATTTTATCTTAACAGGCGGTTGAATGGAGAGGAGCTGCAAGGATTGAAAATTCAGGAATTAAAGAAACTAGAGAAACTAATAGGAAAAGGTTTGAGCCGTGTTTCAAAAGCAAAGGTTTTTGTTCCCTTCTATGCTCATTATGTATTTGCGCATTTTATTAATACAGCGGGGATCATATATGAACACATATTTTTAACTCCTTTCCTTATATCATGCACATGTTCATTGTTTATTGGAGACGCTTGCGGAGATTAATGATTTTACAGTGCAGACTCTTAACAGATAGTCTATATTTCTATTTCAGGATGAAAGTCTTAGAAAGGATATCAGTGAGCTCAAGAAAAAGGTAATTCCATGCACATGCGAATTTTAGACTGCAAAAATATCAGCTATTCTCTCAAGTATAAATTTTATATGATCTTATCATGTGCAAAAAATAATGGTTGAACTGGTCCTCTCATTTAATTGTTTACCTTTGACCATCATGTTTTATATATTGTAAGCTTCCCTTTTTAGTCATTCACCGCTGATCATGTTTTAGTGGTTGAGATTGATGTATATGATTAAGTCATAAAATTTGTACATCAGAGTATTTGCTATCTATCTTTACACATTATATGTGAGACCACATAAGCATATATCAGAGTAATGGCTGCTATAATAATTTTATGCTTTGTTTAATCACACAATTCGAGATACTCAATATTGACTCACTTTACCTTTTGTTAAAATTTAAATTTAACCATGGATAATGGATGTAAACAAATTAACTTCTGATCATTTCTGTTGTGCTGAAAAGTTTGCTCTGTGCTAGCAATGAATTATCTCAAAAACTAAAACTATTAGATAGAAACGTAAGAATAATTTACTCAGCGTATAGAATCACTAGTGAGGTAAATGAGATTAATATTACATACTGCATAAATAAAATACTTGTGGGATACTGTGCTAACATATCCTCATTTATCATTGAATACAATGTAGAACCTAGACTAAGTTGGATTCATACCCCATTCAATAGTAAATGAGTGTATCAGCATGGATTGTCCCACAAATTACGTGTAGAAGTTTACAAATAACATTTATCTTATGTAAGTTATAGTTTTCTATTGTCTCATGTATTACATACTCTCATTGTCTCCCCCCTACTCAGCAGTCAGCACTCTTACGATATCCAAAATTATTCTTCATGCAGGGAGTTGAACTAGCTGAAGACAACCGACGACTGAAACAGGTAACTGGTTTTAAATTTTTATGTATTGTATTAATTTTACTTATAGCCTAATCAGATCATTATATATGTGCTTTTAATTAGGCACAAAGTCTTGCAAACGATCAAGGGCAGTCATCAAAGTCAACCATGATTCGCAGCGGTCCATCAAACATTGCTCATCAAGACTCGGACAATCATGATGCTTCTCTCAACTTGGGGTTAGTTTTTACTTTGAAACAGTCATGAATCGTGCGGTTGCATATAAACACGCGAGCGTCTGTGCAAGAATTAATTTGATTCTCCAATTGTGATTTGCGGCCTTTGCACACATATTGAATAGCTGGGAGTTATTGGAAATCTTGTTTGTGTTTGGACTTTGGATGTTAAAATCATACTACTGTAATAAAAATCGTTTTGGGGTATTTTTTTTTTTTTTCCTTCCAACAATAATTATATCTGCGAAACCAAATGTTATAAAATTAACGCTTCCAATTTGTTCCCGAAGTTTCCCCAAAAATGTTTTTCTCGACAAATGACGTGAACGAATTAGTTGTCCATAAACTTATTGTCCATGAACTTTTCATTTGGGTATAAATTTGTTATCTCTAAAACGAAGAAGGAATTGAAACATCAGTATTGTGAAGGGGTCGTTTGCTTGATTATTTCTTTTTTAATGTCTTGCAGGCTGGCTATGTTTAAATGAAACGATCGACGAAGTTTGGAAGAAGCGCAGACGTCTTCTCTTTCTTTATTTGCCAAAATAACTTCAATAATGAGTTGGTGTGAAATGTCACCAAGCTAATGGCATATGTGCTGTTATGTCCATTGCAAGCCATCTGAGACAATGTCGCAATTCAACCTTATTCAAATTGTTATACCCACTAACAAACTTCTGTCATTATGTTTAGTCGTTTACACGAACTATGTTGTGTAATAAATAATTTCTATCCTAAACTTGAGGGATGGAATAGAACTATATGTATGGTACGAGTTATCTCTCGCCAAAACGAAGTCAGTGATGATGTGGTAATTGAGAAATGGTTCCTATGTCCTAAACTTTCGGAATAGAATTTTTATATGCTTCAAAATAATCGATGTACTCATTCCGAATATGTATTGGATCATATACTTTATCTATATTTTTAGATGTTCTTTTAATTTGGTTGTATCAGATTGAATACTCATAGCACTATTCCTAGAACATAGCTGAAATGGTTTTTTTTCTTTTCCCTGGAAATGAAATCTCATCCCGATAACAACAAAAGGTACACGGTTTTAGGGAATAGGAAACTTCTCCTTTGCACACAGGAATAAGATTAATGGTCCATGTTACAATCAAAATGTCACATAATAATAGAATGTATCAGACTAAACTGGAAAAATATAATAAACATTGGAAGTTTGTATTTTTTTTTCCTTACACTATAATCTCTTTTTCTTTCATTCTTTCAGGCTCTTGATATTACTGTGGACCGAAGTGCTGCAGCTGAAGAAGGAGCCTACTTGAGTAGTATATACATATAATGCACAAACCCGAGTACCAGAAAGTTTCATTTTCTTTGTCTCATAAGTTCGGTTTTCAGATATTCCAACGGAAAGAGAAATCACCTCTTTGTACCTCTTGCTTAATGGGCTCTCTACGCCTCGTATATGATTTCATTCTTTAACTCAAGAAAGCTGTTTATTAATCATGATGTGTGTTGTGACATCTCTAGCCCATTTTCTACTATCTACTATCAAGTATATATTAACTACAAAGATGTCATTGCGATGCAAAATAAGATTTAGCTTTCAAAAGGTGGTGAATGTGTTACTAACTTCATCTAGTGACGTTAGAGGCATCACTGCAAACGTTCCTTCACAAGGACATGTAATATTGTCTAATGAATAATAATTATGCGTACAACAGTATTGTATAACTTTCTTACAATATGGGTAAAAGGATAAAGAAGATGATGGACCAAAGAAAATATGAAATTGAAATAGGCCCACACCGTATTTGTATTTTTACTTATATTGTAAAAATATTATAATATAATATTGTACACGTATCATTACTCTTGTCTAATATTATTTCAGATATATCTTTGAGTGAACAAGATAGGTGTTTCATAAATAAATTAATGACCGTTAAATTACAAGAAATTATAAGAGTGGGTGTTTATTTTAGTCTCTAACTATACACTTATAAGTCATTGTCGACAATCCAAGTTTGAATAATTGGTAGTGAGACGGTCTCTTTCAAAGAGTGTTCAATTTTATGATGAGCCATTGTAAGCTCCTTATAATCAGATAGTGGATTTTATCGCTTATCAAACTTCTTGGATTGTTGAATTAAAATAATTCAACAACCTCATGGTGCACAGTACACATCTCGCCGGAACATATACGTCAAAAAAATGAAAAATAAAAACCATGGTGCTCTTCTCCGCACATTTATGTCCAGTGCTAAGTTTTATAAAAATAGACCGTAGCCTGAATTTTTTTAGGCATGTCTCAAATGCTTAAGAGGAAGAGGGTGAGAGTTAATTTATAGTTTATATGCAAAAAGTTGTTCAGAGACAAGAGACGGGTGCGGTCAGCTGGGTGTGGGACCGTGCGCGCAGAGAGAGAAGGGAAAATAAAATAAAAGAATATAAAAATGATGAAGGAAAATTTGATCCTAGTATCTTTTGGATTCTGCGATAGTCCCTTATTTAAATCATAAGATTAAATTTCAACGGCTAAGATTTAATGGTTCAATTACTAAATAAAATCTGTTACATAATTTAATAAAATAAAAATATTTAAAATTACTAAACTACCTAATTGCCTGTTGCCCTTTTTTCTTTCCGGCCTCCTCCCACCACCACCATCACCATCACCATGGGGACCACCGCCCCTCCAGCAAATTGCCCGCAGAAAAACAAGCTGTCACAAATCGTAATAGCAATCAAATCTGGCACCCAAACAAGCATTTCTCTAATAGCGAAAACCATGCATTGAAGAAAACCATTACAAGGTCACAAACGCAAAAGTAATCTTGAATCCCCCAAACTAGTTGAATCATGAACGTCACAAACTCAGTGCTAGTAGCTGATCATCAAAGAGAAAAAAAAAACAAATTTGAAGAAGCAACTTAATCGGGAAAAAAAAAAACAAAACCTCTTACAAAATCATATGCAGACGAACTGAAATGGATTTGAAGCCATGGTAGATATCTTCAACTAACATTCCAAAAATGTGTGCAGCAGAACCCCAACCCGATCTAAAGTGAAAAGAACCAGTTTAGTGTTGAAGTCGAGGCGACGGAGCAGAGGAAAACCATCGCAGGAAACGCAAGCCAGGCCAAAAATGGTCGCAGGTCAGAGAACAACCCAGATCGACCAAGATAGTGATGGAAGCAGATCTGTGACGGTGGAGACAAAACTCACCGGCGAGGCTCCCCGGAAAACGCGAACATAGATTGGAGAGGTAACAAGCTGGAGCCAGAAGATGAAGAACTGGATTTGAGATGGAAAAAAGCTCATTGTATTGGTTGAGGCTGAGCGACAGCGTCAACGGCTCGCAACGCCTGCAAACACGATGAACCAGATCTGAAGGGTCAATGACGGTGGCGACATGGGTGGCGGTAGCGGCGTTGGAGCAGAGAGGAAGTGACATTGGGTTGAAGGAAATAAAACATTATTTGAGGGCAATTTTGTAATTAGGGTATTTATTTTTATTCCGTGTTATCCTGGATCACATCCTCCCAAACTTATTACTGGATGATGTTATTTTGACACCCATATGCAAGTAGACACTCATATGGATATGAAAGGAGTGATGGAGAGAGAATAAATTGAAAAAATAAATAAATAATAAAATCTGTGTATTTTACTAATAAGATATTTGAATATTTGAGAATTTGGGTGTCAGCAAATTAGAACCTGCCATGCTCCCCCAAAATCCAAACACCACCAATACAACACGACACCCGACATTTCTGTACTTCTGTATAGCGAGTTTCTCTCTCGGCGACTCGGTCCTACTCGCTCTCTCACTCACTGAGCTCGCTCCTTCGCTCCATGACTCGGCGCAAGCGATCATCGTCATCTTCTTCCATCCACCTCCGCCAAATCCAACAAATTCGACGAGTTCGAGTTGAACGAAGATGACGAGCGCATCGAGAAGGAGTCAGCGCGCATCCTCCGCAAGTTATCAAACCCTACCAAGAAGCCCCACACTACTTCTCCCATTATCAAGTACCGCTTCCTCCAACACTGTGTACATACATTCTCACTCTCCTCCATTTCTTTTTTTTTTTTTTTCTCTCATTCATTTATTTATTAATTATTTCTCGCATTTTTTTATTCGCGTTTCCGATTTTCCGTTGCATGCAATTGCGCACGGTTCCAAAACTCCGTCGAAAATAGTTCCCGTTGATCCGATAGTGTTGTGTGAATCCGATGATGAAGATAAATGCTCGCCGGAGAAACCTTGCGATAAGCCGTTTGAGGTTGATGACAATGATGATGATCATGGTGGTGGTGGCGTTGCTGGTGGTGATGCTAGAGATGATCGAGTCACGTGTGCTAATTCGTGTTCAATTGACGTAAAGCCACAAGGCTCTGCTGATAGAGTGCTGGTTTTGTGGATAGCGACATTGAATTGAAAGTAATCACTCTTGTCTATCTCCATTTTATTGTGAATCAATCATGTTCATCTCCATTTTTATTGAGAATCATTGGTATTTTTGCTGGTTTTTTTGTGGATAACGACATTGACTTGGAAGTAATCAGTCACGTTCATATTTTTGCTGGTTTTGTGGATTGCAATTTTGACTTGAAAGTAGTCACTTGTTTTCATGTCCATTTTGTTGAGAAGCATTTGATGTTTTCGTTCGGTGATCCTTAATTTGATCTTGTTTCAGGATCAGTCACTTGATAAGGTTTCAGAGGATGATGACAATAGTCAAATTAGTTCTTCTTCAACTTCAACTGTAAATCCTTCACAAGCTGAAGGTACTTTTCCTTACTTGAGTGACTTTTGAATTGAAGTATTCCAATGATGATAATCAGTATTGTGTCTTGTGATTTTGTTCTGGTTTGCCTTGTACTAATTGTCTGATTTTATTATCGTGAGTTCAGTTTCCTTTGAGGACAAGCTAGTGGGCATGGCTCTACTGCATGTGATATTGTAAGTGCGTTGTTCATGTTTATCTTATTAATTGCTTAGTTGTGTTACCTGAAGGGTTAATATGCAGAACATTCTATTAAATTTCGGGTACAGGAGGGAAAAGAGTTGACATTTGTTCTGGTTTCTTCATCTCTTTTGCTTTAGGGGCAAAACGAACCAAGGAAAGTATGACATGTTAATTGCTAGTGACCTTAATGGTGGGAGTGGGGGAAAGAGAGATCAAAGGAGAAACAAGAAGGCTTATGGTTGTTATAGTTGAAAAAAATAACTCTTCTCTTTTCTTGAAAGAAAAGCAATTACTTTATGGAAAGTACGTTTAGAATTATTCACTGCTGTTAATATTACATAATATTGATTACTTGTTCGCATTGACCGTTCAAAGTTATTCATTAGAACCTCTGAAGCACAGATGTGCCTTCCAGCTCCGAGGTACTGGATATGTAATAGGAAAAAAAATTTCATTTCCTTTAGTGTCTGGGCACAGTTTTGATATGGCTTGGGTAGGACTTCACCCGTAAATTTTCCATTTCAATGTTAACTTAGCCTATCTCTATTTTCCTCTTTCATTCTTGTACTGCTTCCGAGGGGTAACAGCTGCTGCCAAGAGTTTGGACTACCACGACACCTTCAAAGCAGCTTCTCCAGCTAACATCAGCCGCCCACTGGCAAGCGATGGCTGATGGTGACAAGCAACAATAAACAAGGCCCCCCCCCCCCCCCCCCCCCCAAAAAAAAGAAAAATCCAGCAGCAGCTCTTCGGAAACTGGCAATGGCAAGTAGCATTGGTGATGGACTGACAGAATGGGTCCCTATTTTTCATTTGTTTTTTCAGCTTCCCTTTTGTCAATTTTTGTCCGCAATCTGGTTGAGTAATTGGATTGAATTTTTGAGTAATATATGTATATATGAGTGACGTACTTGTACCCTAGTTCTCACAAAGCTTTCGTACTCTGTACCTGTATCTATACTCCATACCTGTCCAACATTCATCAGAGCAAATTATCATTGGATAATTTTGGGACATGTAACTTAGGATGAAGTGTAGATAGAAAATCATAGAAGCAAACGTCCCGCAGCTGGAGACGGGTGTAGTGCTTCGATTCTTTATTATGGAATGTTATATAGATTGGAATTCTGAATGAAGGAACTTTATTCTCCACTTATTTGATTTGGTTTCCTTAAACTTGGGTTTCCTAGTAGTAAAGACAGTGTTTTCTGAAATTATTTTGAAACCCAAAATCTGATTGTTTTTTACTCTTCGGATGCACTGCAATAGGTCTGGTAATCTGGCCAACTCAGTCTCTTTGAAAAACTAGTGTGTTTGAATAACCCAAATTATTACCTTTTTTATTGGAAAATATTTTTAATTCAATAATAACTTTTAAAGTGAAACATTATATGCGTTATCTTGTTCTCTGAGATGTTGAAAAACAGGAACTTTGTGATATTATTATGTGTTGGTTTGTTATTTTCTAATACTAATTAGAATTAGATATCTCTGAAGTCTGAACTGTTGCAATTTCTTTCATGTGCAGGATGACATCAAAAAGGTGGTTGATGTCTGCCCTGATTTTATTCGATATGAGGATTTATATTCCACCTGTACTCAATTAATATTCTCGTGTAGTTCCCTGGAACTTGAAGGCTCAACAATCAATGGAACTGAGGGAACATTTAAAATTGAATGGGCAATCGAAGATATTATAAAAATTGAATCATGCTGGCTTGGAAAGGTAAGCTGCATCATTTATTTCTTCTCTCTTAATCTCTTACAAATCAATCAAGTTGTCTTCTGTCTGTAGGTTGAAACAGCGATGATCAATATTCTCCTTAAATCAAAAGATTTTAGAGAAGCTGGAAACACAAATACAGATCCAGGTGTCACTACTTTTGAAAATATTGTTGCTAATTAATCCTTTTCTCGGTGTCACTATTGATTTGATGTAGTTAATCTTCTTGCTTTGGACACTAGGGGTATTCAGTAATCAATTGTTTGGCAATTGGTTGCTAAGATAATGTGAACAAAAGAATAATCAATAAAAATGAGACAATTTTATGGACTTGTGAAATCACATTTTATTTACTTTTTCAGTGAATGCTGCATTGCTTGGATTTTATGGTCTTAGCTTCATGCAGTTTATTAGCTGATTGGGGCTTAGAGAAATCTTTCCATGTTTGAAGGTTCCATTATTAGTGGATTTAGCCTCTGGTTCCAGGTATTTCAAGGATGTAATGGATACAGATGTGTCCTTGATATGAGCTTTTAGAACCAAGTTAATTTCCCTGAGGTTGGATGATATTTGTTGTCCAATAGTCTACCTAGTTTTGGTTCAGCAGTTCCATGCTTTTTAAATTTAGGAACGGCTGTAGTTCTTTTTCTGTGCTTTACAATATCCTAAGTACACATGGGATGCATTGAACTACTTTTCATGTAAGGCAACTTTTACCAGAAGGTTGAAAAGCAAATAAATGAAGGCAGGGGAGGGGAAGAAGCCAGATTGACAATTAGAACTTGAGGACCATAAATTGGGATACTGTTTCACATTACACATGCAGTAAGACACTAAAAGAACCAAGAAAAGATCTGGTATATTTGGTTGTGTAAGCCAGAAAGCATGCTTTATTTAAAGAACATGCAACTGGATTGGTTTGTGGGTGTTTGCTCCTTACGGGTGCGCTTGTTTTAGTCCTTTTTTGGGACTAAAGTGATCTTTCTTTTACTCATCTTAGCTTATACTCAAAAGCTAGGAAAAAATCCGTTATTAGCCTCTGGGAAGTTGATATTGGTAGCCTCTATGAAAATGATTTCTTAGTTCCAAAAAATCACTTTTTCTATTGAAGAGAAAATGCTGAAACACATGCATCCTTTATCTTTTTCACTTGAAAACCTGTTAATCAAAATCATACTGGTGAAAAAATGGATATGATCTTTCTCTCATTGAATGTTTATTTTCTTTTATATTTTCATTTTCAGTCAATCCCTTCCATATTCAGGGAAAAAAAAAAAGACATAATATTTGCATTTTTGTTGTTTTCTTCTTCTAAGTTTCTTTGGGTTTTTCATCATGTTATAATTTAGACAGCTGTACCTTATGCAAAGCCTATCAATATTTTTCTTAACATCCATAATCTTTTCTTAAATTCATGCAGGCTTTAAGCTGTTGAAAATTGGAGTTTATGATTCATGTTGGGCCTGGACAGAACAGTCTATCTAATTGTTAGAGATGAAATATGCCAATTTATGGAGTACCATTTTTGAGTAAGATTTTATTTGTTAACACACTGAGGGTGTAAAGTAAATTCTTTATTAAGTGCAAATGCGCAATGATGTTTGCTTACCTTAATTATATATTGTTCTGGCAGGAAGAAATTATAAAAATTGTCTTTATTATCACCGAAAAGGAATTAAAAGAAAGTTTGAAAGTGTTTCTACATCATTCTATGCCTATGCGTAATATAGTGATGATTCTATGGGACAATCATTTTGAATCAGGTGGATTTCATGTACGTCTATATTGTTTGACATTCAGTTTTAATGTTTCATAACATCAAGTTCTGAATTTTCCTCATGGTGGGAAGGATTCTGTTTTTAGTTTAGCTTGTTGATATTTATGCTTGGAGAATGTTTTGTCAACTTTTGTTTCTTTAGACTTTAATACACAAAAAGGCTGATCAATTTTGTAAAGTGTTAGCAAGTATTATAGTCTGTTTACATGCAGCATTGATACATATAACGATGAAAATATCTCGATGGGACTAGGCAGCTTTTTCTCTTAGAAGCATTATTCTCCTCCGTAAGTCAAACAAACATTTATACTTCCATTGTCAGATTTCTGTTAAAATGGCTGGCATTTAGACAAGCAGGTTTTGTGGGACATGATTTGATGTCTAGTGTCTCTACTTGTTGTAAGGCACTTAATTTTTTTTAAAGGGATTTCCATCTTTATTATGCTAAGAGATTGGAAAGCTTTGACCTTTTAATGTCTTTTCTTGTCTCCTTTTTTTTTTTTTGATGTAATGTTTATTTCTAGGTGCCTACTACCCTACAGTTGGCATTTAACCACATTTTTGAAATGTGGGTAACCGAAAAGAAAACACTGTTCCCTAGATAGAGTTCGGGGAAATTGAATTCTGTGCCACATTTAACCACATTTTATAAATGTGATTAAACGAAAATTATGTGGCTAAATACAATGTTGAGAGAGAAAGAGAGAGAAACGTTTCCTCTGACACCACCCTCTCCTCTCCCCTCTGCCACCACCATCACCACCCCCTCCACCACCACCATCACCACCCCGTTCTTCATCTTGCAAACTGAAATCAAGAGCAAACCCCTATTCTTCTTCATCTTACAACCATCATATCTCAAACCAAAATCAAACACAAATCCAAAACCTCCCAACCTCAAAAACAACAAATAATTCCAAAACATAATCAATCCATCAGATGGAATCAGAAAAAAAAATGTGAAAAGAAAAAGAAAAAGAGTGAAACAGAGATGTGATGAAACCCATTTGCTCTTTTTGGTATCATTATGAATTGGGGTTATAATGTAGAAGGTGGTAGACAGTCACCCATCTTCCTTCATGATCCCCTGTGACCAACAGGAGTGGAAGGCCCATGAGCACCTTCTTCCATAGATCCCTTATTTGCACTGCAAATCGGCCCCATGCCTCTTCCTAATGCCCCGAGATCGCATTTCCCTGACGTGGTTTCTAGAATCAGCATTTCCAGAGTTTGGATCTGCTGCGTCTGCGACTGCAGCGGATGCTTCTCTGCCACAACGCATGGATGATGATGGATGGTAATGATGGAAGTGGTGGTGATGAGAAGATGAAAAAACAAAAAAAAGGAAGGGGGTTAAGGTTTGAGTCTTATTTGGGGAATAAGAGAGACCGTGAAATCAAACATCAGACACCACCTTCTTCAAATGAGGCAATTTTCTTAATCTTGCTTCTTCTCCATCTGTCCTTTTCTTTTTCTCTGTGTTCTTTGTTTTTTCATTTTTGAGACGGTGGTGGTGGAGATGACAAAGGGGATGGTGGTGGTGGAGTCAACAGAGTGAGGACTGAGGAGGGAGACCTTGAATATGGCAGTGTGTGTGTTGGTATTTGGCTACACATTAAATTTCATTTAACTACTGGTTAAATGTAACTGTATGGGTAGGCATTGACCGGCAAAGATAGGTGAGAATCCACCTTATTTCTATGGTATAATTATTGATAAGAGATGACTTGTTAATGTAATATCATGTGCTGCAGTTTTGATTAGGCTTTTGATGAGGTTATTTTTCCAAAGGGTGAACCTGATGCTGTTTCAATTACTAAGAGAGATGTCAAGCTTTTACAGACAGAAACATTCAATAACGGTACTATCATCGACTTTTATATCAAGTAAGCACAATTGGAGAAATTGTAGCTTGTTGATGAATTCTCATGAGGATGCAATGATTGCTTCTATTATTCCCCTTCTGTCTCACATACATACATCATGTGTTCTTATAACATCATCAGTATCACTCTTTAGATTGAAAGATATTGATTTGAACGTCTTATTATTGGCAGTAATTCTCCCCAAATCATTTTTTTTACATTTGTTTTTTCAAATAGAATAGTCCCCTAAAAGTTTAACTATTGTCTCTTTCTTTGAGGCTATAGATGAACTTACATGCTAAATTTGGTGTTTTTATAGGTATTTAAAAAACAAAATCCCACCTGATGAACAAGGCAGGTTTCACTTTTTCAATAGCTTCTTCTTTTGGAAGCTTGCTGATTTAGACAAAGATCCATCAAGTGCTTGTGATGGTAAAGCAGCATTTCAACGTGTACACAAATGGACAAGAAAAGTGAACCTTTTTGAAAAGGATTGTGTCATTATTCTTGTAAACTAAGGTGAGAGACTTACGGAAGTATATTGCCCTTATGGAATTTGCTACATCTTAAGAAGAATTATTAATGTGTCTTGATGACAATTTCACTGGAGTTTGATTGTAATTTGTCATCCTGGTGAAGTGATAAGCTTCAAAGGCAAGATATCTTACCTTTGAGTTGTTGTTCCTTGCTTTATTTGGATATTATTCGTTTTAGTTGATTTTCTTGTAGATGAAGATATAAAAGAATCAGCCAAAGTACCTTGCATTTTGCACATCTATTCCCTGAAAGGAAGTCATAAGGTCTCAAGAATGTTTTCCAAAGGTAGCTTGTTGATAGCTGAGATGGACATATACTCTGTTTTCTGATTTCGGGTCTGTTGTTTTAGGAATTTTGATAGCCATTGCAGAAATTGTATAGATTTAATGGAAAAGAAAAAATTGTTTCGTGGATCTTATCTGCTTTCTGTGATTGCGCACTGACTCTGACAATGTTTCTTCGATATTTTGTGAAATGGTAGTTATCTTGGTGAAGAATGGAAAGAGAGGCACAGTAATGTGGAAGATGAAGTTTTCTCAAATTTTTACATATGCGATTTGTCTCACTAGAGGTATTGTCTCTCCCTATTAATATATGGAATATAATGCAACTCTTTTTTTACTTCTGTTTTTCTGTTCAATTTTATTTCAGCTGCCTCAGCAGGAAAACTTCTATGATTGTGGCCTCTTTCTGCTCCATTACGTCATTTACATGGAACGTTTTCTGATAGAAGCTCCCAGCAACTTTAATCCATTTAAGATAACCAAGTTTTCTGACTTTGTGAGTGACTTCCTATTGCATTAGTAATTTGCTCTATCTTTATACTCATTTTATTTGTATCTTGCATTCACAGTCTGATGGTCTGGCTGATTGCACCAAGTGCTATTCTGCATGGTTTGGACATGTTGACTTGTAGTCGCTTAAATGTCTTCTTTCCATTTTCAGTTGAAGACTAACTGGTTCCCTCCGCTAGAGGGGTCTCTGAAATGGTCTCATATCCAGAACTTGATTTATGATATCTTTGATGATAACTCTCTGCAAGCACCTTCTGCTGATTGCCTTGACAAAGGTCCTCTCGCTGAATTACCTGGCATTGTTGAGCATAAAGTGGAAGCAGGTTCCCTAAACAGGGACTGTTATCCAGCAATGGGGCATGGAAGAAATCCTTCGAGTTCCTGTTCTGAACAGGAGACTGTTATTCAGTTCCCAGCAGTTTCCCCCGTAAGAGTTCCATCATGCTTGAGAGAACCTGCACTTGTTTCCAAGGACTTGCAAAAGGTTGCTGTAAATTCATATTCTCCTAATTGTCTGCACATGTCAGCTTGCTGTCATGGGAGATTCATGTCTCCACTAGAGGTAAGTGAATTTTAATGATTGAATTGATTGCTGCGATCTGCATATGCCAACTCTGCTGGCATGCCTTTAAGTTAGAATTTATGGGATCTAGGTATTGTTCCACTCTTTCCATATGCATTTAGTCTACGAAAAAATGATGGGGATAATTGAGCAATTTAACTGCCTATGCCACCTGCAAGTGTCTTTTGTGTTGCCTATTGGTATAAATAATTTGTCCTAGGAAAACAAATTTATTTTCTTTCCTCCTTTTTGTAGTGGAAAATTATTTAAACGCGGAAGTGGGGACAGGAATTAGGTTTATTAATTAGTGTGCATGAAGTATGAACAATTACTAGCATATTTTTAATGGTAAATAGCAGCTAAAATAAAAAATAATTATCGTTTGATGATATGTTTGCAATGATTTCGACCTTTAAAAAAATTACTTAAATTAATGAAGGTTTTTTTATTATTTTCTTTTCTCCTACGGTTGAGTCCACCATTTTGGAGAGTGCTGCAAGTATGACTACAGTTTGCCAAAAATTTTCTGGGAATGAAGATCATGAAGACAAAATTGTCCTTCTCCAATTAAATACAAATATTATAGAATAATATTTTGTGTACGATACAGTTAAACAACAATTCTTCACTAACACTTACAATCATTTTTTGTCATTTAGTGCACTGGAAGGCAAAAAAAAATTGCAATTGTTGGTGTAGAATTGTTGTAAAATTTGTTGTGCACGTAACAATACTTAATATTATGTCTGATCATTTTTTTTATACTATGAATTGTTTATACAATTTTAAATAGGAGGTTGTGAGTAGCTAAAGTCCTCCTAAAATAGTGAACTATTATTATAATTATTTTGACACATTATTTTTACATCATGGAATCAATTTACGAAAACTAGTATGACTTAATTTTCTCAAAATAGTATTACTTAAATTTAGAGTTTTTACTTCAATATTACGCGTTACAATTAATGCCAGCTACTTCTAGTTGTCAAGTTGTTTTCATATTTTGACTTAAGCGTGTACATTTGTTACGGACAGCCCAAGTGATGGAGAAGTAAACAAAACCTTGATAGAATGAAGAAACGCAGAAGCATCAAAACGCATGAAAGCCTTTTGTTACAAGGAATTTGCTAGAAGAGTATGATTTTGTACATAGAGATGACGGGTATTTTTTCACCGACATATGTGAAATGGTGTAGGAAAGTAAAAATATATATATGAATCAAGCATCCCTTCCTTAATATGCACGAAATTCCAAGAAAGTAATCTATCCACAACACAGTGACCAAATATAACTTGCCTAATAAGAACAACCTGCTAGCGGAAATGCAAAAGGAAAAAAAAAAAAAAATAGGCACAGATTTGAAAATAACTCACCAGTTTGTGACCCTGTGTCAGAGCTAGACATTGAACCATGACTTGAGGTAAACAGAGGACCTATCATCATATATCCCTCTTGAGGTTGAGAAGGAAATCGAATGGCGCCTTGTAGACAGATTTGGATGTTCTTGTTGGGGATACTGATGTAGACAAACTGGGAGGTGTACCAGGAGGAGTAATCCGAGGGTGCTAATTTGAGATGCTAAGAGGAGATTATGTGGTACTCGAGGTTTTGCAGCTGCAATATTGGAAATAGAAAATAAATGCAACACGGCTAAGAATACGCAGCATAATTATAGTTGTTCACTTTTAGTTTTTACCAATATCAAACCCAAATAAGCACCATCCTGTCTATTTTGGTACCATTACAAAAATGAAATATGTTTATATTATTCCCTCTAAGATATTAGTATGTAGTACATACCATAAGATTCGCGATCCTCAGCAAAAGAATTTCCTGCATCAGACATATAAGTTCGCATTGAAGAAGATCTTGAAGGTGGCGATGAGGCATCATCATCTTCAATTAAATGATAAATTTTCAGAAACCAAAAAGACACAAACAAGTACAACCCCTTTGAAGGATTTGCGGGCCCCTGTGGAGGGGAAGTTGGGTCGATGAACAGTGAGTTATTCTCACTCTCAACATGATGTTCCTGAGGAAAAGATTAAGATGAACATCCTAATTGTTATGATTATATCTGCCAATATTAACAATTTAGATCACTGGCAACACAATATATACCAGGGCAGGCGGGCATCAAAACATGATCTAATGATTGCATATTCAAGGGACAAAAGTATTGTATATCCCTTAAAGGACGTTCTAAAGTCTTCAGCATGCAAATTTCTTGAGCGAAGCCAATTCCTGCATGTAATATTTGTGGTAAGGAAATGAGCTCGAAACAGTAAAATGTGCAACATTGCCACATTGTGTGTTCAAATAAGCGTCCATGAACATATAAATTAAGTAAATGGCATAAAAATGTAACTTACATTTAGAACACTAGGGATATATTTGGTTGGGGAGTAAAAATAAGAATAAATTTTCTATGAATGAGAATCATGTGTAATTATCTCTAGATAGGTTCATGTGTAATTTTACACATGAAGTTAATCCATGAAAATTTATACCCTATTTTTATCCCTTAACCAAACATACCCTAAGAATTAACAGTCATGCAAATAGTAAAAGTGAATGCACACTGACTACACACAAAAGTTGAAATTACCTCCAAGCTGTGATGATGATACTTGCTTGGCTTTGTAACTTAGCAACAATATTGTCTGGGTCTCCTCCCTATATGCCAAACGCCAGTACAAACCTATTAGAATATACTTGTCAAGAGAAAGCTATGCTACATTGATGGCTCTTTCCCAAAGCCAACCAATGATCAGGAACTCATTGCTTCATGGGAGTGCAACAATGATGTTGTCTTATCTTGGTTACTCAACTCAAAGGAAATTGCTAAAAGTGTTCTTTAAGCAAATATAGCAACAACACTATGGCAAGATTTCAAAGACAAGTATGGCCAAGCCAATGGACCACACCTCTTTCAACTGAAAAAGGCCTTGGTGACTCAAACCCAAGGATCTCTCACTGTAAATCAATACTTCATCAAGATCAAAATGTTATGAGAAGAACTCATTTCCCTTCGTCCTTCATCTGGCTGCACTTGTGGAGGCATTAAAACTCTTCAAGATTTCCTTCAGGTGAAATATGTCTTAACGTTCTTGATGGGACTCAATGAATCCTTTTCTTCAATCAGAGGTCATATCCTTGCAATGGACCCAATTCCACCCATTAGCAAAGTTTTTTCCCTCTTCCTCCAAGAAGAAAAGCAAAAAGAAGTTACTGCACCTTCATCAAGTCAAGTCGCCTTTGTTGTCAAGACTGCTGTTGGAAATCAGAACTTTGATTCCAAAAATAAGATCTCCAAGAAAGATTGGCCAAAGTGCACTTATTGCAATCTTCTTGGACATACACAAGATAAATGTTGGAAACTTCATGGTTATCCCCTGGCTATGAAAAAGGAAAAGGCAAGCAATCAAATTCAGCTGTGCACCATGTTCTTGCCCCCAATGTTAATTATATTCGAAAATATCCTCAAAAAGGACAAGTAATTAGCTACTGCCATCATAAACAACTCAGCCATCATAAGTATTTGAATTCAGTAATTATATGAACCCCAGCAATGCTATTGCTTTGATTTTCCTATGAAATTGTCATCGATGCTTTATAACCAATCATGGTAGGAGAGAGAAACAACCATGGTTGAAAAGCAAAATACTACTACTTAATTCAAAGCCTCGGACACATTAAATTACCTACGTCTGGCAGCATCTGAATGTGTATGTGCGCTTTTTCTTTGGTACGGTGTGACAACCTTGTGTATGTGCTTTCACATTAGTATGACTTAGCAAGGAATAGCACAATAAGTCAAAAACAGCAACAACAATAATAATAATAATATCAGCAACGATGATGATGGTAATAATAATAATAGAGTACAGTACAAATCATCGATAAATAATAATAGCAACATACAGAATTTTCTTCATTCCCTTGAAGTGATTTCATAAGCGTCCTTCTGAAAACCTCCAGAAACTGCATGCATTTACATTAAGACTGTATTAGTACACCAATCACCCACGTTACATGTATATTATTAACATTAACTATGCATAACCAGATTTAAAGAGAATAACTTAATCAAGGGAATTATTCAAGACAAAACTCATCACTAAGCCTTCAAGGGGGGAAAAAACAAGGGTTCCGATTAAAATAACCTTAGAGACATCTCTGTGGAGTTTCCTCACGGTGTTGGAAAGCGAAGCGTTCTCCTTCACCAAGATCTCCTATAATACAATCTCAAAACAATAATAATAATGAAATAAAATAAAAACAAAACAAAATAAAAAAAATTTTAAAAAAAAGGAACATGGCTAGAACCTTGTCTTGTTGGGCTTGTTCGAGTTTATCGGTGGTTTCAGAAAGTGAGGCGTCAAGGGACTCCACCTAAGACTGCAACTACGGGATGAGCTTCTCTTTCTCTGCAAGCTCGGCACATAGAGCCGACAACTCTGACTCGAGCGCGTCGACAATGCAATGGATGTGATCTTGTGGGCCACATCAAGTTGCTCGTAAGGATCGAATAGTAGAACTCGCGCCAACTCTTTGGGAAGTTCCAGGTTCAAAACACTCGATGATTCACCTCTCACCAATGGCAGTTACTCCCCAACATTCATTGGTCAATATGCCTTCCCTACAGTCGTCTATGTGGAAGTCCATGGGCAAGCCACGTGAGATAAGTTAAGCGGCTATTAACCACATTTTGTAAATGTGGTTATACGAATTGAAACCTGCTACTAAAAATCAACCCAATCTCTAGCATTCTCTTCCACTTCCATCCTCACTCCACCCATCCCAACACACCTCCGCTGCACCCTTCCATCATGAAATAGAGAAAAGGGGAAAGGGAGAAAGTAAGAGACAAGGGCATTCGAGCTAATGCAACCATCGCGAAGCCAGAGCTCCACTGTGAAGACCAACTGACAAAATGTGAAGTTGGTTAGGGAAGGCAAATCATGGACAACAAGGGGAACCCAACTATCTAGGTGGATCTAGCAATCAACCAACTGTGCTGAGCAACGCCTCCATCGAAGGATTCTGGAAATTGGCAGGAGCATTTGTGGCCATGAATTTTGGGGGCTTTTTTTAGGGGGAAAAATTAGAAAGGCAAAAATTTATGTGAGGGTTGGATCTAAATGGGTATGTGAAAAATTGAAACTTTTGAAGGTGGGGTTATGTAGGGTGTTAGGTTTGAGTTTGAGTTTTTCATTGTTGTGCAATAAACAATGGACGAGGGGTGAGGGTGTGGCGGAGCTAGGCTGACTGACTAAGTGAGGGTGGAAGTGGAGGAGAAGGGCAAGAATTGCACTAGTGTTTAGCAACATGTTTCAGTTCGTGTAACCACATTTACAAAATGTGGTTCATGGGAGCTTAACTTATAACACACGGCGCGCCCATGGACTTCCACATAGATGACTGTAGGAAAGGCATTAACCAATGAATCTAGGTGAGTATCCACCCTCACCAACATGTTGTTTCCCTTGTTAGTACTAGACATAGTCATACAAACTAGTTTTATCTCTCTTTTTTTCTCTTCCTTCTTTCTTTTAGTCTTTCCTATAGTCCCACATAACACGTGTTAGACATGTGTCCAATTAAAAAAATAATTTTTTTGAACTCAAACATTCACCGGACACAAAAAAAACTAGTTGGGTCATTTTGAAAATTCTTCGGTTGATCATGAAAAAAACAAAAAAAAATTAATTAGATAAAAAAATTATACAAACATAACAAAAAAATTCAGACAAAAAAATCATACAATAAAATAAAAATTATATATATACACACACACACATGCCGTGTTCTGTAATTTTTTGAGTTTGTTGTGTCTCTGTGTCTGTATTCATGTCGTGTCCATATCTAGTGTCAGTGTCAGTGTCTATACTTCATAGGTTATATTATACATGTTAGGTACAAATAATCTTTAAAATTTTCATGTTCCAATTTTTTTGGTTTCATTTGGTTTTTGGATTATATGTGCTGTGAATTGTGATGCAGTTGAGGGTGGCAGAAGGTTTGGATCATGACATGGATAGGCAAGTGTCTTGCAAGAGCCAAGAGGTTTTATCTCTATATTTATTTATTTATTAATAAATTTATCTGTTTTTATTAATTTTTTTCTTTTTGTGGTTGCCAAAATATATGTGTGGCTTGATTTTGCTTGAGAATGGGTAGGATTTTGAAGCAAAGACAAGCAAAGAGTAGTGGTGGTCATTTTGGCTTTACAAATTCTGTGATTCAACATCACAACTCATAATAACTTGCATATGGGAGAGTAGGGGACGGCACATGCCCAAAATAATTGCTCTATTTAGTCTCTTTCTCTTCTCCAGGAGCATGGGCTAGCTGCAGAAGGGGACCAGAAGATAGTTTAGGTCGTTTATTTTATTCTACTCATGGTCAAAGTGCATTATGTTGCACCCTGTGAGTTGATGATGAATATCCGATGATAATATATTGATGCCACCAACCACTTATGACATACTGTAATATATAATTTCATAATTTTAGCTTGATTTTATAAATGTGTTCAAATTCATGTTACAAATGACTAAAATTTATATATATGATCTTGCAATCACATAGAATTTTTTGAGAGAGTCACATCAATTCCAAAGTATCATAAAATACATTTTTTATTTAATTGCATAATCTTGAAATTTAATAGATTTTTTTTATATATTCTCCACAATTCCAAGATTGCAAGGATAAATTTTGACTACTTTTAAAATACATCAAAGCACATAGTTTAAATCTAATTGAAATTAATATAGCATATTGTGATTAGTACATTGATACACCCTACAATCTTCACCCTCAGATTACAGAATGCGTAATGTATCTTGAGTTCTTGGCTAGTGAAGTGCACACTAGAACTCGCCTTCTATTCAAGCCACATGACTCATTAGGGTGTCTCAAGTGGGATTTGGTTATTGCAATCTACAAAACCAGCTAACACAGCCTGCCCCGTTTAGGATGGGCTTTTATGTGTCAAGGCCCTAATGTTAAATGCTTATATGGGCAATGATTATTGATCTGGCTCACTGATCCATTTAATTAACACTGTCCGTTTGGGGTGTGGCGTGTTATTAACGTAATCATATATATAGGGAAAGTGAGGTGTGAGACACAAGTCACACTTGAGAAAGCTGGGAAAGGAAAACCTTGAGATTTTTCTTGCATTGAGTGGAGGATGATTCATAGCATATGTAGAGTTATTGTCCCATTGATGAGATGAGCTACCCTGATGGCTCAGCTTCTCTCCATGGCCATAAATTTTGGGTGTGCAATTGGCTCCAGACAACTGAATAATGTATTAGTAGATTTTCTGTGAGCATTATTATAATCTTTGGTTTGATGCTGATGTATAATGATTGACCAGATTCATTTATATCGTGGTTGGAATTCCATGGCTCAAGGAGCATTTGGTAGAACAACATATTTTCCCTAGGTAGACTCCGCATTGGCAATGGTGTGTGTATATATATATAGGGAACTCAAATATTCACCGTTAAAGTAATGACAAATTCTCTTAAGGCATGGTTTATGCAAGTGGATTTTATCTCTGCTAGAGAATATTTGGCATGATGGTATGGTTTAAAATTGTTGGGTGTTAAAATCTTGACTATTTCATACATATTTCGGATCATCTCAATTATTATGAAAATATGGAGATCTTAATTGCCTGTTATTCAAAGAAAAAAAGATTTAATGACTTACAGATGTTTACAAATAGAAAATTCCTGACCGAAAGCATCCTATAAGTTGGTTCAACGCTTGACTTTATTAAATCGAAATGTAAAAAAAGGCACCTCTCACTCACGAGTCACGAGTCGCAAGTGCCAAAAATGGATTCGCAAGCAGTATTAAAGCACCCTCCATGAAAAGCATATAATAGCTTCCGTGATTCTTTCAAGCAGACTCTAATTTTTTTTTTTCCTCAATGGCATTTTAAAGTATTTAAGTGCTTTTTTATTTCCTAAGAGGATGTTTCCACTACTCCTTCCCAAAGTATTAGTTCTCTATTCTGTGTCTTCTAAACTTTTTGCAGGAAAAAGGAGACAGCAGACAAAGCAAGCATGTTCTTTGCAATTAAATATATTAATGAGAAAGGCCTATTTGACCCCACACCTTATCAATGGTATCTGGTTTGTTCCCAATGTTTCCTTTTTCTTTTCTTTCCTCCTTTTTATAGTGGAAAATTATTAAACAGGGAAGTGGGGACAGGGATTAGGTTTATTAATGAAAGTGTGCATGGAGTATGAACAAGTACTAGCAAATTTTTAATGTTAAATAGCAGCTAAAGTGAAAAATAATCGTTTTGATAATATATTTGCAATGATTTCGACCTTTAAAAAAATGCTTAAATTAATGAATATTTTTTTTATTTTCTTTTCTCGTACGGTGAGTTCACCTTTTTGAAGAGTGCTGCAAATAGTGACTACAGTTTGCCAAATATTTTTTCGGAATGAAGATCATGAAGACAAAATTGTCATACTCCAATTAAATACAATTATAGAATAATATTTTATGTATAAAAAAGTTAAACAGCAATTCTCCGGCAACACTTACAATTTTTTTTTGCAGTTTAGTATCCTGAAAGACAAAAAAAAAATGTAAGTATTAATGTATAATTGCTGTAAAATTTTATTCTACACCTAACAATTTTTAGTATTCTGTTTGATCATTTTTTTTATAGTAGGAATTGTATATTCAATTTTAAATAGAAGGTTGTGAGTAGGTAAAGTCCTCCTAAAATAGTAAACTATTATTATTATTATTATTATTTTGACACATTATTTTTATATCATGGAATCAATTTACGAAAACTAGTATGACCTAATTTTCTCAAAATAGTCACTTAAATTTAGAGTTTTTATTTCAATATTACGCGTTACAGTTAATGCCAACTACTTCTAGTTGTCAAGTTGTTTTCATATTTTGACTTACTTGAGCGTGTATATTTGTTACGGAAACTCCAAGTGATCGAGAAGTAAACAAAACCTTGATAGAATGAAGAAACGCAGAAGCATCAAAACGCATGAAGGCCTTTTGTTACAGCTTACAAGGATGTTGCTAAAAGAGTATTTACTTTGTATGTAGAGATGGAGAGTATTTTTTTTATCGAAATATGCGAAATTGTGTATGAAATTGAATATATATATATTATTGATTATTTTAACTATGAGTAGTGTTAATAATTGTATATTTTAACTATGTAAGAAATAAACCTAGTAAAAAAATTCTCATATATTATTGATTATTTTTATTTCATTTAATATAAGGTTAAATGCATGTTACCCTTTATGTTTTAGGCTCTATAAAATTTAAATCCTAACTTTTTAAAATGCATAACCAACCCCTCTAATTTTAAATAATATAAATCAATCATTCAATTAATGGGACGTCTATTTACTTTATTAAATAATATTTTTTGAACAAAATTATCCATATACTTTTTAAAATTTTCCCAACCATTATTCCCATCCCTCTCACTTTCCCTTGCCATACTTCTAGAAAAGTTAGAAAATTTCCCAACCCATTTCATGACCACTGCAAGCCATCATCGTTCTCTTCCTCCCAGCCCGTCATCACTGCGAGCCACCGCAACCACCGCCACAAGCAACAGCCATCGGCGGCAGCAACGCTCTCTACAACCATTCACTTGTTATGCTTCCACCTCTAACTTTTGGGGGTTCTGCTTGGTTTGTGGGCTATGGTTTGTAGAGAGAGAGAGAGCACAGTGGTGGCAGATCGGTGGAGATGGAAGAGGGTGCGATGAAGGAGGAGGAGGGGTTGTGACAGCTTCGAGGTGATGAACCAGTACGGGGTGGAAGATCCAGCGATGGTGGTGGTCGCACATGGCTGTGCGCAAGGGCGGTGATGAGACGCAACGACGATGGAGGAGGAGGAAGGTCGTGACAGCTTCGCGGTGATGAAGGGTGTCTCCGGCGGCAACTGTGGAGTGGAGAAAGATGCTAGTGGCAGTTGCCGCTGCTACTTGTCTCTTTTTTCCTTCTTTTTTTTTCTGGTTTGAGGTTTGAAAAGATTGGTTGGTGCTCTCAGATTTGGATTGTTTGGTTTTGGTCCTTTTTGTTTTCTCTCCTTCTTTTGCGATTGATGAGTGAAAAATGGTGTTGTTACTGGTTTGTATTTCGTTGTGTTTTTGAAATTTGAAAGATTTTTTTATATGGGTGATGGAGTTTCTGTGAAGGGGTTCTTCTTTGGTTGAAATTGGGTGAAAGAGATGACTGCGAAAGGGATGGGATATGAGAAATTTAAAAAAGTGGAAGGACAATTTTATCCAAAAAATTATGATTTAACAGTGCAAATAGATACCTCATTAAGCGCTGATATACACTATTTTAAAATCATAAGCCACATTATATATTTTAAAAAGTCAGTATTTAAATTATATATAATTTAAAATATAAAAATTAAATATATTTAACTCTTTAATATAATATACAGGAGAATAAAAAATTAATCACCTTGTTAGCATAAAAATATAACTAAAATGAAATTATGTAAAAATAATTTTTTTCTTGCTAGAATATATATATATATAGAGAGAGAGAGAGAGATCTTCTTCTTGCTGGGGTGGATGCATCTGCGCAGCAGCTAGCCCTTACAAAAATAAAAGGAGAAAAATCATTGATGGTTCGTATTGTCCTCTTCGAAAGGTTCAACGCTCTCTTTTTCTAATAAAAAAAAAAATCATAGAGGCAGAAGCTGGCTGTTAAAGCGTCGCGGAGGATGCCATAACAACAACTCCATTTTCAAATTTATGGTACAAGTGTTTCTGTTTGAGTAAGCAATGGAATGCTTGACTAGATCAAACCAAAATAAGATGGTGAAGATTATGATGCATGCATAAAATGCTTCATTCAAAGTTTCAACCACATTTGACCCCAAAAAAAATTGGTTTCAAACACTGACACCCACAAAGGTTGCGAAATGTCGATTTTAACCCGGCCTTTTTAATATGTTGCACGGCCATATTCTTTTGTTTATCCCTTAAAAAGTAAGATTGCCTTTGATTTTATGGGTTATTATTTATGTTTTTAACTAATTCAACATGTGCTGTGGAGTATGATCATAGGTTAACAAATATAAATGGTTGGCAAGGAAACAGCCAACTTCGTGTGCATTTAAAACTTGATAGGGAGTAAATAATATTCAACGCTGATAATTAAGTAATTTGGAAGGACAACGCCATGTGAAGGGAACAAATCATTAGCCCCCTCCACTGGACATAGTGCAGATATTAATTTGTAATGTGCATCAAATCGTGTGGGGTTTCATGTGACATGTATTATTTAGAAGATAATAATGTTTTCAATTATTAATCTTCACTTTGCAATTACCTCAAATTAACATATGGTGACTACTGACTAGGCACTGGACCAGGCAACATGAGGCTTTTCGTATAATCTCTGGTTCTCTTTTGATGAGAGGAACAAACTTTGACTGGCAGTAGTGCTCTCTAACTCAGAAGCAGTTTGGTTTTTGCCATCAGCCAGCCCATTAACATCCAAATCAAAGTTTCTTTCGAATCTAGTAGTGCTCGAAAAAGGAGCACAAGTCCAAGTCTGTCGTACTTGTGCAAAAGCTGGAATTGCATATTCATATTTCTACTATTCCATACATACACACACGTGTGATTTACATGCTCAATTTAAGCATATATCTGATTGTACTAGGGAAAAAATGTATCTACATCAATAATGAGTTTGTTTTGTTAAAATTCTAGTATATTTATATCATATTTTAGTCCCGACTCATATATTACCCTAATCCACCTATAAGTTACTCATAGCTCAATCAGGTGGGCTAAGACTAGCTTATACGTAGATCAAGACAAGGGCTAGCCCACTAAAAAATTTGCATAATACAAATTGTGTAAGCGGAAGTTATCCCATGTGCTCGCCTTGGCCCATATAAACTTTTTTAAGTGTATATTGTTTTGGCCCTTACCTATATGAGCCAAGGCTTAATATGGAATACGCTAGCCAATGGACACTCTTACTTATGTTGGCATACTACTATTGACACACAAATGCTGCTTACGGAAACTCATAATGGGCTATATTTCACCAAGTCTAACACTGCTCTTCCCCTTCATTCCATCTCCCAAAAAAACTAGTAGTCATCCTTGCTACTTGCTTTAAAGCAGGTGGCGACCACAAACCATATCCACGGTGATGTGGTCTAATGACCCATTCCTCCCATTTTTCTATCTTGTTTTGTCTCATGTCCTAACTATATTAGATTTGTTTGGATTTTTCTTCTAAAAAGTTTCTCTTGACAGGAGTAGTGTTTGAACAATAGGCAGTAAAATAAAAGCTTTATCTTGATTTTCTTGCAATTACTTGCACTCTTGGTGGTTTCAGAGTACTATTTCATGATAAGTGATTAATCAATAGTTTATGATAATGGTGTTTTGTGAGACTCTTGTTTCTTATTTTCTTTTGTGGGATTAGCACGCTTATGGTTGTTTAGAGATCTCTATGGAAGCACAAGCTTGGGCCAATAGACATGTTATGTGTTTATTCAAGAAAGACGAAAAGTTTCAGCACAAAACTTAGAGAGTTGCTATAGAGCAACTTGCATGCATACACTTTCTTTACAAATCAGATTGTTGATGTAAATAAAGTATGTATAACAAAAAAGGCTTTTAGAATTGTAGGAAATTAGTGTAGAAGTTTAGTTGTATGTTTAGGTTTTGTTTTGCCTAGTCATGGTCTCTAACTAAGGGACTTCGTGTTTTAAACTTTTTTTTTTTATCTCCTCTTGTGTAGTTGATTGCAAGCATTTGCCTTTTTCAATGAACGTCTATTTTAATACAAAAAAAAATATGAAACTCATAATGGTATTATCTCCATCCATGAATATTAGTCATAATGGGAAATAGAGATAATCTAGTATATTGATGTAACAACCCGATTTGGAAATGTGACCAACACATGAAGAATCTCATTCTCATGTAAGCCTCAAGGTCCTTGAGTCATACTCTATGCATTATTTAAACATAAAATCTATTCTTTAAATATAAATAACTTGCAATTCGACATAATAAATCTCTAAAATCCATTTCATATATCAAATCTATATTCATAACAATAATACAAAACATAATTCAAGTTTGACTTTGTAATCATAATGTGATATATGTTGAGTTGCTCTATACAAAACCATGAAAATTGTAAATCCATAATTACAATATCCAAATCAAATCATGGTGCAAAAAGAAAATGTATGGCCTGGGACCCTGCTAGCAAAACACTGAAACACTCTACAAAATCATACCAACGCTTCACTACGAGGTAAAGGAAGTTGTGAAAGATCTAATGCAATTGCTATATCTGTAAGGGGAAGGAAATGAGGGGAGTTTTATCTAAAATTCAGTGAGTGAATTCTCACTCACAACTATACATGGGGCAAGAAAAAAAGTATTTAAGTAATAATGAAACATTCAAAAGGGTCGTTTCTATTTAAAATGCATAATATCTGTAATAGCATTGGTTTAAAAGAAGTATAAGAAACATAAATATTTTCTGAGGAATTAACACAGAGACAGAATACTAAGTAATCATAAGACTGTGCTCAATCTCTTGTGAACAAGAGTGCCTAGCTAAGATTCAACAGTCACTTGAGAACCACGTCCCGCGTGGACTAATCTGAATATAGGTAATTGCCATTTGTGGGCAACTTTCGTATACCAAGGTTAATCAATTTACTATCGTTAATTCACAACTCTGTTTCTCTTAATAATTTCTTATTCTAAAACTATGTTGTAGTCTCAAAAAGGGATCCTAAGAATCTAAGTTCAATAATAATTTAATCATCATATACCAACTTGTTGCCACAATCTCAATCAAATACTGCAAAATCTCAATATCAAAACTCAAGTCTATGGTCATGACATAAATCATATTTTGAATAATCAGAAATCAAGAATGGTCCCATGCATTTTGAAAAATCAATGGCTTTCACGAATAACTCCAAACATAATGTCTAATTCTTACAAAATATGTATGAAATTTATATCATGATAAAATTTAGGTCTTAAATTTTTCAAACACTCTATAATGTTATAAAATATATTTCTAATGGCCAAAATAAGATCATATGATCAAACCCACTCACCTGGATGGATGGAGTGAGAAGTGCCAACACCTAGGTAACTTCAGAAAATGGGAGTGGCATCAATATCTGCCATGAAAGCAACACAAACCCATGATCATTATAAACCTACTATAACAACTCTATCGACATTGGGAGAGTACTCAAACGTGACAACAACTAAGAACATAAACACTCTAATCTCAAAAACGTGAAAAAGGAGAAGAGAAAAAGGGCATAAACCATCAATAATCTCTTACCTTGAAGCTTGAAAGAGATAAGATTGAGTGGGGAAGAAAGCAAAGGGGAGGAAGAAGGTATTGGGATGTTAGGGTTTTGGATTTTGGGGAGAACACACGAATAAGGAAAGTATTTCTAAGGTAGAAGGCAACTTAAACAAAATTGTGTCATTTTGGACCTTTTCTGATACCAGAGGTGCTGCTATAGTAGCTATAATGGTCGGGATAGATTGTTATTGCAGTCGGGCATAACATATGACCGCTATAATGGTCTCCAGAGACCATGACTCTACCTCATGGACACCCTAACCACTATAGCGAGTCACAATCGCTATAGCAGTGTCTGAAAACCCTGACATGTGCCTTATGCTAACTTTTGCATCTAGAGCCTTTACAGCAACACAGGTGGATCTCGAGGAAATCCTAAAGTTGTACTAGACTTGTTTAGGACACGTAGATGTGATGTATTACACTTGAAAGGTTAATATACCTGACTGCAATTAACTTTTTAACATATTAGATTATCTCTATTTCTCATAATGACTAATATTCATGGACAAAGGGAGTAGCTTTTATATCTTTCTACCTCTCTCTTTTCCCTTTTTTTTTATCATTTATAGCTTGCTTGGGGCTAAAATAAGCTAGATTTTGCATTAAATAAACTCATCATGTATTATAAAAAAGTAGTATGATCCTGAATATATTTCCTATCATAGTTTTTTTTTAAAAGCTTTAGCCTAACTACTTTAAAGGTATAACCTAGCCCAAAAACTTATTAAAAACCTTATATTAAAAATAAAACAAAACTCTTGGCCTTAGATTATATATAAATATTTTATGAGACCAAATGCTCTTTCGCAAAATGCCCTTAGTAGCAGCTACGGATTTCCATTTTAACATTTATGGCAAGGGAAATACTTGCCAATTGACTTATACTCACATTTGTGTTAAATGGTGAATTCAGAAGACTAAATACAAAGATAGATCCAACATACAACACACAAAATACTGGCCGGTTAAAGAAGAAAGAAAAAGTGCCTTCTTTTGTATAGTTTCTAGGGGAAAAAAAAAGAAGGGAAAGCAAACCAATTGAAATTGCATTATTGACCGGGGAACCTCATCTGGACCCCACCGAAAATAATAATTTCCCCGAAACCGGGTCAGTGAGGGAAAATGACAACTAACCCCTGAACGCACGGCGCCGTTACCCTCCTGACCTCAGCTTAGAGCCTCTGCTCAGCCAAACCAAATAAACGTGATCTGTTCTGTTCTCGAACCCAAAACAAACGCCAACCGTTATCACACGTTCACCACAACACGGGACACATACATACCACCTCAATCAAACAACCTAAGACCGGGTCCGGTCAGCCTCCTCCACCTGTCCCCAATTCTCTCTCTATCTCTTACATCTTTTTCTCTCTCTTCCATTGCCGAAAGTCGGTGGAAACTCACCCCCTACACCTTTGTCTCCTCCTATATATCACCCCCCCTCCACCTGGCCATTTCCCCCACAAACCCACCCATCTTACATTATTCCCACCCCTCTTGTTCCTTCTGGTGTGAGGCGAGAGAGAGAGAGAATATCAGAAAAATTCAAAGCAAGGCACCAAAACAAAGCCACAAATTCCTCGTTGCTAGAGCAGTTTCAGATCTAAACGCTCCAACCCATTTCTAAAGTTTCGATTTTTCTCAACCCTTTTTAGCTAATTCCTCTCTAATCATCATGGGCACGGAGGTTTTGCGGCCACATGACTGCCTCATCGAACGCATCCGGGTTCCGCCTGCCACGGCGGCGGCGCTTTACAGGCGGAGAAATTTCAACTATTATTACCCTCACAACAACATCAACAACAGTAATAATATTAATAACAACAACAACAACAACAACTTTCAGGTGGTTAGCTCCGGTAGATCTTCGAGGAAACCTGTGAACCGACCCGAACAGAGGAAACGGGTCGAGAGGAGACCAGGGACCTCCGATGACTCCAGGGTGACAAGGAACAGTGGGCTTTCGATGGAGAAGGTGACGATTCTCCGCCGTGGCGAGTCGCTGGACTCGGCGTTGAGGAAGGAAGGTGGCGATTTGGTGGTCGTTGGGACCCAGAGGCTCGGACCCGACCCGGAAATGGTTCCCACGCGGGTTCGGATGGCGGATCTCGGGTATAGAGCCGACGTTTACGCCGGATCGGCGTTCGCCGTTTCCCCCTCGCCGAGCGCGCTTCCGCTTCCGTCTTTTGGTAAGAAGCAGCCGTCGCCGGCGCCGGTGGTCGTCGATGACTCCGCCACAAGGGATCTGAGGCGCCTGCTCCGGCTCGAATGAGCTGGAAGCGGTTCGCAAATACGGGTCTCGGGTCGGGCTCGGTTGGGTCCAATGACTATCCATCTTTCACTACTCTCTTCCTTCTCTCTCTCTTTTTCATTCTCTCTCTTCTCTGTTTAAAATCTAGGAGCTGCTTCGTCTTTCCCCTGCTTTTGTTTCTACGCCCCTCCCGGTTTCGAGTTCTGACCCTGACCGTGATTTTTTTAAACGGAAGGGCAGATCTGAAATTTGGGGGAAAAAGGAAAATTAGTGGGCGAAATTGCTAAAAAGAGAAGTTTGGGGATAGTTTATGAATATTGAGGTTATGTAAGATTGTAAGATCTATGTGTTTGGGTTAACTGGTTTATGGGTTGCTAAGGGTAAGTTGTTTAGGTTGTAATCTCGGGTTAGTATGGAAGAAAAATAAATTTGAACATTTGAAAAAGGAAAAAAAAGAGGAAAGGAAGTTGTAGAAGAAGGGAGGGATGTTGGGGTTGATTTGTATAATCGGGAAAGTGTATGGGTTGGTTGGTTTGTGGGGATGTTTCTCGGAAGTGATAAAATGGTTCCTCTTGTATGCTCTGTTGTGAATTTGGTGACAGCCTTGTAACCTTCTCTGTTGTAAAATAAGAAACATTAAATAGGGAAATATGAACAGATTTCGTAATTTATGTGAACTTGGTTGAGTTTTTTGTTTTATTATTATTATTATTATTGTAACTTCTTATTTTGTTTAATCATGAATTATACACTGGAAAGAGAGCCCAGAACGAAGAATTAGAAGCCATGTCATGAGCGAAGCCTTTTTTTTTTTTTTGGCTTTTTTCCTGAAAATTGATGCTGAAACGATGAGTGAATTTAGCATGAAGGGACTGAAGAGTTGAACCAGTTCGTCGTCATCATTATAGGTCAAAGGCAAGCGTAGTACAAACGCTGCCAGAGCCACAGGACAGCGACTAGGAAACCCCACCTCCTTAAAAGTTTGGTGGAGGGTTGGGTGAAGTATTGAAGTTCCTTACTTCCTTTCCTTGATATCTTTACTGGGACTAGGAATGGGGCATAGCTCAAAATTCACCTCAAATTCATTCCAAAATGAAATATTCGAAAATCCTACATGATATACGAGTGACATGGAAGGTTTTATCACTTTATGGCTTCTGGGTTTTCTTAAAACTAAATTTGATAAGATGAAGAAGGGATAGTCTAATGGTGTGTAAAACATGCATTGGATATTGAACAAGTGAAATGGTAAGGAATTCGGTTTATGAATTATTACTAAATCGTTTAACCGTAAGATGCTTGAATTAAACATACAGGTCATTTACAGTCCTTGGAACATTACAATTTTTAGAGCGATCAATGATTTTGTTCTAACCACGACTAAGTTTTTAATTATTGGCTCAATCTTACTGACTTGAGTGATTTAGGTAGCTTTTGATTTAGGGGAGAGAACACAAAATATTGAAGACAAAAGGAGAGACAGTAATAGGCACAGGAAAATATTCTGTTTTTGTCACAGAAAAATATAAAATTAGTGGGACAATTGGGACAATATATAAAATATATAAAGATAAAAATTTAATATATATATTTTTTAATAATATTTTTATATATATTTATTATTTATATTTATTTTTTTTCTTTATTATTTCTGTATTTCTATTCTTGTCCATATCAAAGGCTACGTTTACAATTCAATTACACCAGTTGAATTATTTTTAAAATTTAAAATGAGTTTAATTTTGATACTATTTAATTATATAAGGTTGATTGTCATCTCATAAGCAATTTATCCATTTAAAATATCTACAGCTGTAAGTGATGACTATGGTGACCGAAGATAGCAGCTATTAAACTCATAAATAAATAGTAGTGTTTTGGTTATGGGGATGAGGTGGTAATTGTGCAGATTGAAGAGAGACAAAAGGTGGGCATAAATAATGAAGTGCGTGGTTATTTGCAGAGGACGAGGAGAGAAGAGTGTCAACATGTGGAGTGTGGACACGAGAGCTGTAATGCACGTTTACTTTAAAATAATAACATATATGTATCGGATACGTATAGGGTCTGATACTGATACGATATTTAGTTGTATTTTATGTATTTTAGTTTTTAAGTTTAATTTATAACATATCTCCGATTGTATTGTATGGGATACTTAATTCAGTATCTGTGCAACATAACTAGAGAGAGGGAGGAGGCCTCAGTCTCACCTCACCTTGCAAAATGCAATGCAATCAGCCGTGTTCCCTTCGCTGTGTCATCTCTCTTTCGTAACGCTGTGGAGGAACGGGATTTCATGCGGGAAGGCAAAAGTATTAGTGGTTGTCTAATAGTCAAACACCTAAGTTTTAATTCCCCCAAGGTTTTTAGTAGTGGATGAATTAAAAGTACCATTTTATCCTTATTTATTTTTTTTTTCCAATTTCAAAATTAACCAAGCCATACATCACACATAAGAATTACTCTATGGGGAACCCTAATCCCAATCTTTGAACCCTAATCCCATTCTTTTTCAATTTGATTTCATCTATTTCATTGACAATGATGAATCAGCAAGGATAGATTCTACTAGGGATGAATCAAATTTGCACGCTATTGATTTCACCATTTCAAGCTCTGAACCTCTGTTTCCTCGCGTTTCTTCACCTTTGTTTCAGCTTCAACCCTTTGTCTTCGCCTTTGCCTTCACATGAGTTGCTCCAAGCAATCGTTAATGGAGGTTGCAACTGTGATCTCCAAAGGGATTTCGGATCAGAAGTTCACGGATTGCATAGTTTCGGTGCCAAATTGCGACTCAACCTAGTTGAGAATCCATTGCCCATGGCGGAGCTGTTCAACAGAGAACACGCCAAGTCGACTCAGTTGCTCTTTGAAAACTGCCTTTGCTTCAATGTCGCTCTAATGGTTGTTGCCAACCACGCGATCCTCGAAGCCGCATTCGAGGACAAAGCGGAAAGCGGTGTCAGGCTCTGCATTTTGGATTTCGACGTCAGGAACAGGAGGCAATATGCGAGCCTCCTCCACACGCTCTTCGCGCATCTCGCGGGGAAGCCTGCGAGGTGAAGCTCACTGCCGTGGTAGAGAACGGGAGATTGAAGGCACTGAGCGAGTTTTTGGAACGACAAGCTTGTATTTTTTTAATTAGTAGAAATAAGTTTTTTTAACTAAAATAATTAATTTTATAAAAATAAAATAATTAAATATTGTAATAAAGGATAAAATTGTACAAGTAGACCACAATTCTCTCAATTTTCTTCTTTCTATATATTTTGCACTCCCAAACAAATGGAAAATCAATCCTCTAGACTCCTTTCTTTCCTCACCTTTTCTTCTCCTCCAATGTCTTCCCTTCTCTTTCCCTCCAAACTCCCAAACAAAGACTTAGAACCTCAAAATGATTAAATAAAACTCTGTGTGTGAGCATATATATGAAGTAAGCTACATAATGTTACATATAGTGCCGATTGAATTCATAAGAAACAAAGAAATAGGAAGTTATCATTTTCTCGATATGCATCCTCAAATGGAAAAGAAAAAAAGAATTAACTACTTAAATCAAACACAGTGATTTAAATAATATTACTGCTTTATATTATCATTTTCTCAAATCTTTTTTATAATTAGCCAGTATTGCTTGTATGATAGAAACATAATTCTTAATTTTTCCTTTTTCTGAACTGTGTGATAGTAACGTGATTGAATAATAGCATATAAGTTTATTTTACTGTAGGTGTACCAAAATAAAATCTATAATATTAAGTTATTTATTGCATTTTATTTAATAAGATTAATTTATTTAAGGGATAAAATGAGAAGAAAATAAGAACTCTTAATTCTTCCCGGTTCCCTTTCCTTTCCTTTCTTTTTTTTTTCTTCCCCGTTTTTGACCCTTTCCTCATGTTGGTCGGATTTTCATTTCCTTTTTGTCCAAAATTAATTTACCAAATAAGGACTCTTTCTCGTGGACTTTGGCCCGATGATCCACCAAAGAGAAAGTTGAGGGCATCTTGGACTCCTTGACTAAAAAAGAAGGCCTCTTGGACCCTGGATGCACACCAGAATCAGTCTTCTCTTTGACTGCATTGAGCAGCTTCAAAGTTTATCTGTTTTTGGTCAGCCTTCAAAGCTTATCTTAACAACTCAATTGACTGACAGGCAGCGTGTGCGTGTGCCAAAGGCTATCCTTTTTCTTTTCTAGGGTGTATTGGTTGAAGAATAAAATTAGCGGTTAAATTTATCTAAATGAGTTTCATATGTAAAATAACAAATGCAACTCATCTAAATAATTTTTATCTTTATTTATACTCTATTTATACTCTATAACGAAGCACAGCTATGGTGTACAAATATTGTGGACAGCGTGTAACAAAAGAAACAAGAAATTGTGGATTGTGAAAACTGACAATGTTTTATCGAGAGACACTTTCCAACCAAACACACCCCCCCTTAGTGCACAAATACTGTGGACAGTGTGTAGCAAAAGAAACAAGAAATTGTGGACTGTGGAAGCTGACAATGTTTTGTCAAGAGATTAATCACAGAATGTATAGTTTTGGAAATGCAACATGATTTGAATTGAAGCAAAATATGTTTCATTCAGGAAGCAGCACAAAAAATGGAAGAAAAAAAAATGAAGTTGTTAAATTTTAGATATCATTTAAGGCTAAAAACTCTTATAATTTGCAAGAGTTCTAACAAACAAAATGTTGTGTAGTTCTCACTTGCACCCTAGTGGGATAGGTTGATCAGTTTTTTCAGTTCACCCCAACTTAACATTTAGGCCTTGAAGATTTCTTTGACCCATCTAGAGGGGCCCAATAGTTCCAAAGGCTAAGTCCACACAAGAAAGCAGATTCACCCAAAAAAAAAGGATTATCGACCCCAAAAAAAAAGTAAGAAAATAAATTATTTCACTTTTGTAGTTATTATTTTTAAGCGACTACTATTTAATTTCATTCCACTCCAAACAATATGATTATTACTTTCATGCTTTGCCCTTTCGGTTATGGTCAGCTATATAAGGTGAACATGAATTGAGGAAATAATAGAGATATTTCTACATAATTTCTTCCTAATTATATTTTTAATAATTAAATAAAAGATAAACATTCCAATTTATGTATTTATCTAAATTTTATAACTCTTTACGTGACTATTGGAATAATATATAAAACTACTGTCAGAAAATTAGCTTGACGATTTGATAGGAAGAAATAAAATTAAACTTTAGTTATATTTTTATGGGATAGAGAGTATTTCATCCCTTAAATTTGTAGTCAATTATAAATACTTGCTCGCAAATTCTAAATCTTTCAAATAAATGATTAAACTATGACAACTCTCAAAACAATTATTTTACTCAATTTACCTTACTGACGTAGCAATTTTCCAATTTTGCTGATGAGTCCTGTGGTTTAAATTGTTTTCCCCCTCTTCTTTTTCGTTTATTCCAAACGGAAAACTGAACTGCTCTCATTTTCTCATCCCCCGCTTTTTTCCCTTCCAAATTGGTTAAAAGTAACAATAACTGCAACAAGTCAAAATCTCAGTCATTTTTAAATATATTTTTTTATTATCTTGTCTAATGCTTATAAAAATACATATCAATTTGTAGAAAATGTAGAATATATACAGTTATACACATATATATACATATTGAGAAAAACAAATTTTTGTTTTAGAAGCAAAGCAAAAAAAAAATGTTTTTCTTTTTCTCATTACAAGTTTTGAATTTTTTGAATAAACTAATATCTATTTATAAAATGAAAAAGAAGCTATATATATGATAACCTGGGAATGTGGTTGAGTGGTAAGAACTCATTCACCCCTTAACTAAAGGTCAGGTGTTTGGTTCCTAACTTTGAGTATGTAAGAAATTTTTAAATTTCTAAGTTATTTATCCCATACTTTGAGTCTTCCAGCTCAAAGAAAGGGATTAATCATTTGTCTTCAGCGGTGATATCTGCAGTCGTGTAACAAAAAAAAGAATAATATATATATATAAACTCTTGAATAGGTTAGTCAGTCATGTTCTATCTAATAATCATATCACTCTTGTCATTTTCTTAAAAATCCTAACAATTTATAGTGTACGTCGCACTGTACTCTTATTGAAAGTCAGAATTAATATTATGGTTGGAAATCATGTAAGGACCTCAATCGCCAAATGCATGTCGATCGGGCTAATAGCAAGGCTAGCTGAGCTGTATTAATTTCGAATCCATTGCTTCAAAGTAGCAAAAAGAAGCAAATTGCGCCACCCACCGTTCATTCATGGAGAAAATTCATATGCACTTTTGATGTAATAGAATTCAAATGATGATGATACATCTCTACTTGCAATATTCATGTAGCGTCAAGCAATTGTTGAATGACCTAAGCTCTTGTTCAATTTAAGATAAAACATAACTTTTCCCAAAACATCCAAAACTCCTTACACAAGGAACTAATGAAGTTACATGTCCATGGTTTTTTACTGTGCCCTATATATAATTTGCCTTTAGAGTTTTGTATGAAGCCGTTTAATTTACCCGGACGCAAATTAAATCTCCTCCAATGGAATCCAAAACTCTAAATTATATTGCCTGTTAGTTAGTTTGTAAATTCTTAAGATTATCATCACAAAACGTAAACTTGAAAAGAATAAGATTAGACTTTTCAAGCGGCCGGCCCTTCAGAGCTGATTTCAGTTTTGACTATTGAGATGTCAATTCAATGAATATCTCCCTATTTTGCAAGCAAGAATCCTGATAAAAAAAAAAAAACCATTATTCTAACAATGTTTACGTGATTTATTTTATTCATGAGATTTTTTTTCATAAACATTATTATATAAAAGGTTGTGAAAAAAAAGTATATATCAGTGTACGATATATTTAATGAGAAACATCTCATTTCTTATTCACGACATTGGATTGGATCATATGATGATATGACCATTAAAAGGATATATATGTCCTTAAGAGCTGATCTGGATGTAATAATTTTTAAAAGTAAGTCAAATATATTATAATATGATTGTTGGCTATAACAGTGTATAGGATATTTAATGAGAAACTTCTCATTTCTTTTAATAAGCATGCTTCAGTAATTAAGAAGTCGTAGGGTTTTCCTTGTAATGGTTATATAATTCAACGAAAATTAGTTAATTCTTTTTTTATTATTTATTGACTATTCCACTCGAACTAGAATAAAGTAAATCAAACAGGAGTAAACCAAAACTGTTCCCGCACGCTATTATTTTTTGCGGGAAAGTTGTCAATTTGAAGTTTATCTGCACGCGAAAATGCATGTATATCGGCTCAGCTCGAGGCAAGCAGAAGTCATACATTGTAAAACTTTTATTCATCAGTGGAATTTTCACTATCTTTGATAAAAAAAAAAAAAACGGTAGAAGTCATAAATTTTGGTTATCCTACGAGTTTCTCACTGAAGCATGCTTAATAAGGGGACATTCATTTGGTCAATGATAAATATAAGATGCTATAAATTATAAGTTCATAATATGAGAGAACCCATTTTTGTTATTTAATTTTAAAAGAGATAATATATTTTCTAAATCTTATCAGTTCTTCTCCTATTATTTAGGTAAGATTAATCTTCTTCTAATAAGATAATTTTTTTTTTAAAAAAAGAGGAGACTCTATTAACATCTTGGTCAAATATTCAGCACCGGAAAAATCTTGGTCAAATATTCGACTTGCGTAAGTGTGGTTGATATTTAAACAATGAAGTTGGATAAGATTGTTAGTTCTTTTATAAAAAGCCCCAAAACTGTCCTGTGCATCACTTCTTCCCCCTCTCCTTAAAAAAAAAAAAGTACAAATACATAATATATATGCAATCCAATACGCGTCATGTATAAGAATGAAGCATATCTCCTATCAGAGACGAGCAGTGATATTTTTATATTTAAAATGTAGATATTCTAGTAGATAATTATTTTTAGATATTAAAATAATATTTTTAACTGGAAATAGAAACTATATATATATAATAGATTAATGAATAAGAGAGGGGGTGCTACGAGGCCTGTTATTTTGACATGCCGGATTCATACACACAAAATCATGGGGTCCCACCATATATTGATTTTCCTTATCTTCTCTTTCTACAAGTTGTCCTCACAATTTGCATATGCGTCCAGCCAGTGAGTCGAAGCCGTGCGTTCAAAAACCATTACTCGGGGTGCTAAAGGTGGTATCTTGACAATGGCAGGATAACTGATAGTTTGGATCTGATTCCTTGGTGTATATTGATAATATGTGGGGGCACTGAGGTGAGTGTGATATTTGCTAGGAAGGGTGAAATGATGTGGGTGGGGTTTGTAGTTCTATTTCTATATCCACTCAATCTGAGTGGAACTTTGCTACCATAATTATAAAAAAAAAATATTGAATAAGACAAATATTATTTTCTCCATAAGTATAAATAAATAGAAATAAAGACTGAGAGTTTAATGAGTTTATTCATTTATTGTGATAAGAGAAAAGCTATTTGAATCCAAAATTTTAGTGACTCACAAAGCGGCAAACAATAAGGGGGAGGCAGGCAGGCCAAGGGAGATGGACGCCATGATCTCGTCTCATGAAGCTATTTATATCACTGTTGATGTTCTTTTTTAAAAGAGAAAAAAAAAAGAAAAGAGAAGAGAAGATTATGGGAAAAAATTTATAGGTATTTTTAGAGCAGGATAAACTATTTACTTTATTTCATTTATTAATTGATACATAAATTATTGGATTAAAAATATAAAAAAATGAAAAAAAATTAACAAAAAAATTAGAGTAAATGATTTCCCTTCCTCTCGGTGCACCTATTTTTTTTTAAACTGTTAGTATCTAGGCAAATATTGGAGTTAGGTAGGTTTCGTTGGTATTTAAACAATGACTAAGTTGGATAAGATTATTTTGTATACATATAGTTGATCAAGATTATATAATTCGTTAAACAAAGCCCCAAAACCGTTGGAAATAAAACATACGATTCTCTACTTGCAAAAACAAGAGAAGCAACTATACTAATAAAATTATGATAGTAATCAACACATAATATAAATTAGAACAATAGGGACAATGCATCAAGATTTTTAACGTGAAAAAAGTCCCTTAATGTGAGAGATAAAAAACCACAAGTCGTCCAAACTAAAAAAATAATTTTACTATGATCAAATTAGGTACAAAAGAGTCTCAAATATGTGCACAAATTATGTTAACAACAATCAAAATTAACCAAACACCAATACTCAAATTGAGAACAAGGAAAATGTGAAATACCTCAAAATTGGAGCTTCTGTCCGAGACTAGTTCCTCACACTCCGGACCTCGTCTCAACGATGCAACCGTTCAGAATGAAGAACCAGATATCCAAAATCTTCTGTCCAAGTTTCAGCACGATCCAACGGTGAACGGCTTACACCGCTTTACATTGATAGCTTGTACCAAGAAAACTGATTCTCGAAACCAAAATAGAACCTCCATTCGAGCTCAATATCTCACACTCCAGACGATTGTTCAACGATCTGACCATTCAGAATAAAGAGCCACCTGTCAGGAACCATCTATCCAAATTTTAACCCGATCCAATGGTGAAAGATGTTGCAGATGACAATCTACGATGGTTTCTCTGAGTAGAAATATGACAGAAAGGGGAGGCTGAGTTCTCTCTTCTCTTTCTCACTTTGTGACTGCTCTCTTGTCACAAATGAGCTCTCTCGAAACTCTATTTGACTCCTCTCACTTGAATAAGTGAGCTAACTTAGTTTTGAGTTTTTCTCCACATAGGAGGTAGCCCAAACCCGACAAAAACTGTCCTGCATCACTTTCCCTGGAAAATTATATATATATCCAGTGACGGGAAATGTATATAAATTAATGAATAAGAATAATAATATTACTTTTCTCCGAAAGTATTAACCAATAGAACTGCAGATTGGGAGTTCAACGAGTTTATTGTGATTAGAGAACGGATACAGGTATATACTCGTGGAACTCATGCCTGACCCACCGTGACATGAGATCATGGGATGGGATCCATCTCTCGCCGGCTGCCCGAATCCTCTCCCCCCCCCCTCTTTTTCTCTTGTTTCTCGCCTTGTGAGTTGGTCCGTGCGTCCCTAAACTCGTGATTAAAGAAAAAAAATAATGTGACCCAAAGTGTTTCTTCTTACCTATCCTATCCAACGATCATATGTTTCTCTTTCCATTTTTAACGACATACGCAAGTACATTGCTTCGTTCTATTTTCTTAATACTCATTAAATATGCGCACGGCACACCACTCTGTGACATACCAAAAAAAAAAAAAGAGAAAGAAAAGAAAAGTCAGCATTACAATAAGGCCATCTTTGAATGCTGTCCAAAACAATTCAACACCAAAGCCCCCAGAAAGCTTGAATTAGAATTGAAGCTCGCCCTTAACCCAAAGTAGAAGCAAGAGTGCTACACCACAAAAGCCTCCACTCCACCCCATTACCCATTTTGCGTAGAAGCAACTAACACTCCCTCCGTATCCCCTCCCTTCTATAAAACCAAACAGACATGAAACAACACACCATAACAAACCAAACACAAAACACTACAAAAAGGAGCCACAACACAAACACGCTAAACTATATCAAACAAACACAAAACAAACATCATGAGTGCCTCAAGCTCCAAAACAAGCACCACCACCACAACAACCACCAACACCACGAGCCTTTCGGACACGACATTATCGGCGCTTGGAAACCTCATAAAGCTCCTCCCAACAGGAACCGTCTTCATGTTCCAGTTCCTGATCCCTGTAGTCACCAACAGCGGACACTGCAACACACTCAACAAGTACCTAACCGGTGCACTCCTCATCGTTTGCGCCTTCAACTGCGTCTTCTCCTCCTTCACCGACAGCTACACCGGGTCCGACGGCCAGCGCCACTACGGCGTCGTGACGCCCACTGGGATCTGGCCGTCCCCGGCGTCGGACAACGTTGACCTGTCCAAGTACAAGCTCAGGGTCGGTGACTTCGTGCATGCCTTGTCGTCTTTGATTGTTTTTGCTGTGCTGGGTTTGCTTGATACGAACACTGTGCATTGTTTCTACCCGGGTTTTGAGTCTGGTGAGAAGGTCCTGTTGCAGGTTCTGCCACCAGTTATTGGGGCTGTTTCCAGTGCTGTGTTTGTTGGGTTCCCTAATAACCGCCATGGCATAGGGTATCCTACGAGCACTGACCCTAACGACACTACTACTGCTGCTACTACTTCAACTTCTTCCTAAAAGTCCCAGGCATAGCGGGACCTATATATGTGATCCTTTGATTTTGTCATGTACTTATTCCAATTTGTCTCTATTTTTTTTTTGTCGTGTTTTGTTTGTGTTTTAGCGTGTCCCTTCTCATGTAATTTTCAGTTCAACTTTATGAGTTCAATCGACGATGCAATGGTCGGATTGGATCAAAGTGTATAGTACTAAATGTATAAAATTAAATTCACGTCATCTATCTATAGCTAATCATGTGAGGATCTATTTATATTTATATTTGTTGATGACTTTGATATTTTTTCAGAGATTTATCTAAGGTTTATACATATATATATATATATATATATATATATATATATATATATTTCGAGGCTTAAATATTTTTTTATTATTGATAAAATAGTATAAGCAAAATAAATTTTACTCTCATCCCACTATTTTATAAAAGCTATGTATATGAAATGATTTAATTGAACTATTTGTGTATTTTAATTAAATCTATTTATTTTTATTTTTACTTAAAAACCTTTTAATTTAAGACTTTGATATGACTTTTTAATATTTTTATTGATGATATAGTATTTTTTATTTTTAAAAATATTTTTGCACCATTTTAAAAGGATTGAATTTCATATAGTGATAACATAAATTTTTTTACACCGCCATTTAATAAGAAAATCTTTATGTCATATTAGACAATCATATAAGATAAATTTTAAAAAATATTACAATTTTTGCACTACCAAAAAATTATTGTCTCATTTTAAATTCCTCCCCCATTTTCTAAAATTTTTCCTCTTGCAGTACTCAATAATTATTCACAGGGTTATACATATTTTTAATTTTTATAAATATAAGTTATTTTTATTTTAATTTTTGATTCCTTTTTTATCTAATAATATGTGATTTGTTCCTGCAGTTTAATTTTTAGTCCTTATAATATAAATATTTTAAGATATGCATGTGATCCTTTTGAATATTAAAACTTTTGTTTTTTTCCTCTATAAGTACTTCAAAATTCTCTTTTAATTACAATTTAATACTGCTGGCTGATGATGAGAAAAAAAAAATATAATACTAAAATAGAAAGGGCAAAAAGAAAAAAATTCAAAAGACTAAAATCAAAACAATTTATATTTGTATGGAACTAAAACATATTTAAATTTTATAGTGAAATAATTATTTTTTGACTTAAATATATTTTTAATCCTTTGATTTTGGTACTTTCAAAAATTATTTTTGACTTTCGATCCATTTTTTTTTATCTCCACCGTTATAAAGTGAATTCTTATAAATATTTTAAAATATATCTAGTTTTTATAAATATTTTGAACTCAAACTAATCGTTTTTTTTATATAATAAAACTAATCGTATTTAAACCTTATAATCAAAGTAATTAAAATATTTGTCTAACCAAGAGAAAGCAAAATATTTGCAATAACATAAAATCATATGCATGTAGATATCTACACAATTGCTTAGAAATATCTGACCCAGGAATTGAATCGCAGTACTACTTTTGTTGCCATGCATGGGCAAGAAAATTTTTTTTTAACTGAAATGCAGAGCTTCATCCGCTAGGAGAAACCCTCTCAAAAATTAGCGTATGCTGCTTAAAGCAACGAGCACACGGTATTCTTTAGTAAAAGGCGAAAGAATAGTTCGCTATGTGCTCATTGCGCAGCTGCGTGGTTTGTTTCAAGCTCACAGATGGGCTTTTATAGTGACACTAATCGTGAGGCTTGTCTCTCGCTCTTCGGTGTGGAACTTGCCATGGTATCTAAGCAGAGAATATTACAAAGTCCCATTTATAGTGCTATCAACTGTGAAGCCTTCTCGCACAATTTTTCTTTTTAACACTAATAAACTAATATCATCATAAAAAATGTAGATAATCTCAAGGTATTTTTATATTATATGCTTCCTTGTCCTTGTGTCTATTCAGTATGAGTTATTATTAAAAACTTTAAATAATGTAACTGGCTTGAAAAGATATATCACCTTATACTAGCTTATAAAATTAAGATGAAAACAAGACGACACTGAAGCAGACCAATAGATGGGTACAATCTTTCATCCGGAACTCGTGAACTGAAGACAAATTTCTCATGAACCATAAGCTATCAAATTTTCAGTTGATACAAAGAAAGAAATTTGTTGTTAATATGGATAAGGACATTTGTTCAGGAGATGAGTGCATGGTTAATATTGTTTTACTACCACATTACTGATTGATTTGGGCATCTACTCAACAATATATATAACAGGACATGATGTTCCAAAATATGATGCTGTTTAGCTATTTATGGACTGGGCTTCAAGCTGACATCCATTGAATTTGACACACAGATATTAATATTTCTAATGTTGTGGGTATATGGTTGACTAAGGTTAACTTGAATTGCACCCCATTCCCTAGCCCATCAGCACATTATCTCTATTTTTTTTTTCCCTATATTTCAAAAGTATCTTTGAATATTCCTTTTTATATTCAAAAGGGCAGTTTTTTTTTTTTATTGAAAATAATTTAGGGTGAGAGGATGACGTCTTAATCCAAGATAGGGAAAGCCTCCGGGGGCTCTGAGGGCTCAAAGAGCACTTACAGAGCAACTTACATTTACCTCTAGGAGACGAATGGAGGTTCAAACTTGCGACCTGTAAGATACTAATCCTGTTATGTTTCACTTGACCAATCCCTTGGGGTTATAATCAAATGGGCAGTAGCAACGGATCAAGAAGAGCCTTAAACTCATGCAGTTGGTGACTGGTTACTTGTTATTAGTACATATCGTTATCAGAAGTTTTTTAACAACTTTTGAGTTTATCTAATTCTCTGCGTTGGCTTAAGTAGTTGGGGACTGGTTAGTACATATCATTAACAGAAATCCATGAACAAGTTGCGTTTATCTTATGTATTATTGTTTAGAATAACTTTGCTACCTCTTTAAAGTCAAAAGTACAGATTTATCTGCACAATTTTCTTTTTTTCATACAAAGTTTGATTGTTCGTCAAGTCATTCTTCTTCACTAATTAAGGACAGCAAACTGACCCTGATACGTCTCATATGTACTATTTCATCTGTCAAATTTATATGGCCAAAAAAAACTAAATTGAAAATGAAAAGAAAACAAACAAGAAGAATTTGCAATCCCTTTGCGATTTGCCTGAATATATGCTGTGTTGTGATGCACGCCTCTCTTAAAACTTGGTTGATATTTCCCAAAACAGTACTAGTAGATACCTAATGAACATGAATGCTGCTTCTTGTGAGAGAAAAATTCTATACTTAGTCCGGAATACAACTTCTACTTTGCCTTTGTTTTTTCATTTTTTGGCACTCCTTAAAATGAAGTTTATCATGGTGTTATTAAAGATGTAAAATATCTAAATACATACACTCAGTCATTCAAATTATAAGCACTTACTGTGCCCAAAAAATTATAGACAACGGTTGAATACTCCGCCATATATTGGTTTGAATCTTTAATATCAGAGTATCTTATTGCAAGACCATAACAAACTTGACTATTGCTTCAATTTTAAATTGTACTAAGAACCCAGCAAGGTATAAGAATGAGGCTAATGTCAATATTCATATATGGTACTAGGAAACCTTATCAATTCGTGGCTTGGCCTCAATCAAGGTCTCTAAGAATTGTTAGGCTTCTACAGCAGGGCCATAACACTTTAACTAAGAAGCTAACTGCAAACACATTGCTTATAGAATACATATATACGGTATTACTTCTATGACACAAGTAGTTTGGGAGGATGGGTCGATTCCCATACACCTGTTACAGAACAAGGTGGTGTTATTTTCACAACCTTCTGCTTTAGTTTCCTGCATTGCCTGATGACATTTTTCTGAGCATATGTGTTTACTTTCATTATGTCTACCTTCACAATGTGGTGATCAGAAGTGCCTTTAGAAGAAATGACTGAGTATGACCCTGGAACAAATTTGTAAGGTGAATTTGGGGAAGCCAAAATGTAATCCACCCTTGTGCCATACTTGCATGTCCCCTGCACATCTATTTTTAAGAATTCACATTAAACTTAGAACTTTGAGAATCATAAGCTGAATTCAATTAGCAGAGAAGTAATTGGATAAGTAAGATAAGGTACTTTGGCCTTTGGCAATGATGACAATTGGCTCGCATTCTCCTGCATAATCCTTTGCATCAACATAGTTTTTTGATTTCATGAAGTTCATCACCTCTGTCTTTGGCCTAGGCTTTCCTAGCTTCTCATAATACTACAACAAAGACAAAGTCTCACATCTTGAATTACATTTCAACATAATTTTTAGTCTCAGACCATCGGCAGACTGAAGAAAGTTACATTTTTCTTTAGACAAAACCATGATTTGCAAACTATAAACCAAACATGCACTAAATAGTTGTGAGAATGTTACCTTAACAATGTCTGTCCATCTCTCTGATGAGTAATCTGCCCCATATAGAGAATTAAGGCCTCCTGCCAATATGTGAGGAGGGTCATTGGATCGGATTATTGCATTTACCTGCTTCATCCTCCAATTCTCATCTAAATGGTCAAGTTGAGTAGAGTGAAAATTTATTTCTCCTGCCCATGGCACATCAATTGTGGCCTTCAAAACGTTCCTGCATCACACACAAACCAAGTGCCAATGCATTTTCCAGTCACAAAACTTGGAAATAAACCAAGTGCCAATGACCCTCTCTCAAAGGCACATGAATGGTTTTATACTATAGCAAACCTCTCTTGCAAATGCCTCTTTTTAGAATTGAAGCGTAAACATTTTATCAAAATAGGGGATAACAAAGATAGAACCCTTGACCACTTGGTTATGGAGACTCTAATACTATATCATGAAACCATCTCCCTTGAAAGCTAGCTGATGGGTATAAACATATTAATAGTTTTATACTATAAAAAAGTGGAAATTTATCAATGGAAGATATGGGAGAAAAAAAAAAAGGACCTGAAATCATCATCATCGGCAATCTTCTGAACTTTCCACCTCTTAATAGGCCATTTGGATAAGATAGCATTTCCATATTCTGGGGCCCAACTCTCAGCAAACACATACTTCATCCCCAAGGCACCTGCCAAATCAGAAAGAGGCTTCATGCCCTTCTCTTCCTCAGCCTTCACATCCTGCAGTGCCAGCACATCAGCATCAATCTCCCTCAAAACCTCCAGGATGCTCCTGCTGCTTGTGAATTTCTCAGTGCCCTCACAGTAATTCATAAGGAATGGAAAGCACACAGGAGACCTTGCTGGAACTTGGCTCCTTCCAGAGACAGTGCCAACAATTGTGTCAGATGTACCCTCTTTAGCAAGCAACCTACTGTTTGCCAATGAAATCTCATTATCAGGGAGATTAATAGAAACCTTCAAATTTGATCTTTGCAGAATCTTGGAGTCAGAAAGATTCTGAGCATTGTTCAAAGATGCATGCAATGGGGATTGCTTTAGTATACTCTTGGGAAGATCAACCATTTTAGGACTCTTCTTATTAGATCCTTGTCCATGGTTAGGGACAAACCACTTATCAACTTCAGAAACAGCAGGAGCAAGGGAAAACATGGCAACATTGAATGTAGCAACCCGAATCGGCCTTCCTGGTTCAGAACCAACTAAATAACCACCATCTGAATGACTCGTACGTTTATTGTTACACTTGCACATTTGTGCTCTAGAGTGAGCCTTACAGCTCAATTTTCTAAACCTTTTGATGACAACCTTCGACCTGGGGCGCTTCCATAGTATCCACCATATCCTTGAACAAAGGTGGCGTAGTTTTCTTCTAAAGACATTCAGCATCTTGAACAAGAAACAAACTGGTTATTTGGAAAAAGAATGTTGCAAAGTTCTTTTTTTTTTATTTTATGAGAAGTTCATGATTTCTTTTGTGACCATGATTTGTGTGGTACATCATACAGAAGGGAAACACGAGTCAATATATGGAAGGAAATGGAGACAAAAGTAGGTTCTAACTACTCCACGGAGAGTGACATTGATGGTCAGAAGAGTTGACAATGGCGCCATGTTGTTGAGCTGCTTTTCCAAAACATGAAAACAAATTAGCCAACTGCTACGAATGACAGTGGCAAACAAAATTCCAGTTATTATATAATTATATTAATAACAGGAAAATGCTAGAGAGTCATAATTTATGTCCGAATTTATTTGTGAGAATGATCTGACAGGCGAGTTGATTCTTAGATGAATAAGTGGTTATATCATCTTTTTTCATACAAAAAATTGTCTTTGTTTTCTGTAAAAAATTCTGTCAATATTATTATTATTTTATCACTTTAATAACAACCCTGCAATTATAACAATGAAAGTAAAATAAGACTCAGTTTTTAGTAGGGTCAGCTAATGGATTGTTAATCAGCTTTTTTCGGTGAGTCTTACATCCCGTGATTTGCAGTCATGTCTGACTTCATAACATCCATGATTCCATAGGCTGATTCAGATTTATAATTTTCTATGATATGTGGAGAGTTGAGCCCTTGCTTTCCTCGGTTGTATTACAGAAAACCATAATTTAGTTCTAATGGTTCCTATTTAGTCCAACATTTTTTAAGAAAATAATACCATAGATTCCTTCCTCTTGTTCTAGTGTGTGAGCTATTACATAAACACTAGATCCCGCTTATACCTTTTAAATAACTAAAAACTTTACATAGCCTCTTAATAAATTTGTATATGCAATAGTATATATGCTGCTATCATTTGGACTTTAGTTACTCTACCCCACCCAAGGAAATTGAGGAAGCTGAGATTCCGTTTCACAGAACATAAGGAAGTCAATAATATAGGTAGAGAAAGTGAGTGACAGTTAGACAAGATCTAAAAGAAGGCACCAAAAATCATCATTTAGCTGTTTTAACAGGCAAACTTAATAATACACTTTACAAATGATATATTGATAATAACATATAATAAAATATATCTAATGCTTACTTAAAAAAAAAAACAATGACTATATATCACCGCCAACCTTTTAATAATCGTAAGTAAAACGAAAGGGCAATATCATACTCCCTCTTTCCACTTTTAACTGCCCTCTAGGGAATTAGTAAACTTTGGCTGATATATTAAATTTCTAATGTACTAAGCTTTCGCTGATTTCCTAAAAGACAGTTAAAAGTGAACGGAGATAGTAGATAGCAAGAGTAGTAAGCGTCATTCATGATGTTTGCAGTAATTTCACACAGTAAATATTATAACATTCATAATACATCTATTGATGGTCCAAACCCTCCCTTGTCAATGGTTCTTTGTTAAAGATTATATGTATTTAACTTAGCTGGTTTATTCTACAGTAATTGGCGCAATCAAAGCCTGAACCCGTAGGGACTAAGTTCATCATTTCTAATAAATCAAACATCATGCACCACTGCATCAGTCATCAACATCAAGTGGAGTAGATAGATTGCCTTAACTCTTAGAAACTAGTAGTTGAGGTATGGAACTAGATTTGACTCGGTAACTGATTAACTTGAGTTAACTTTTCTCAAATTCTAAGTGATTACCAAATCTCGGAGGTTTGTTCATGTTGTTGTACTTCCGTTGAGGTGTTGAAAGTTGAGTTTTACCGTTAAGCTTTGAAAACCAAATAGGTTAGTTCGAACTGGTTATGATGATATAACCAAAGAACACTCGCATATTATTATACTTAGGAGAGGCTATATATGCAAAAAATAAAAATTATTTAGTGCCAAAACACTCGAGTTTCAAGGGGATTGATTGTAAGCTAAGATATTTGGCTTAGCTGAACCAGCGGGACAAATTCCAACATAAGTACAAGCTCTCTTTTTCCTATATCCTCCACTTGATTAATAATCACAAAATTTCTGAACAATAATTTGCATCCATGGAAATTACATCATTGAAGACCATAATGTTATAAGGGAAAAATGCTGCTGATGCTTGAGGAGGAGCAAAATATGCATAGTAATTCATAGATGAAACAGACGTCTACAAAACTTTAAAGCAGTAAACAAGTTTCCAAAAACTCTACATCATGGATAAAATCTAAACTACTTTCCTTTCACTTTGCCTTTCTTGGGATTTCCCTTCTTGAAAGATTTTTTCTGAGTTTTCAATTTGCTGTCAGTAGCTGAAGCCTTCATTTTCTCAATCCTTCGGTTTTTCTCTTTCTTCACATTGTGCATAGTGACGGCCTATAACATGGAGTGCAATTTTGGGAGGAAAAGAAACAGTAAGGAAAGTTTGGTAAAATTTGAAATGGAGGGCACTAATTAACTTGGAAGTACCTTGTCAACATTGAGTATGTCATGGGAATTCTTGGAGATAATCTTGTTCAATATTTTTTCAGTTTGCTGCTTCTCCTGTGATCCTATGCCTGATCCTTCGACAACTGGCAGGAACTACATTAAAACAAAACAAAGGAAGCTAATTAGCCAAATGAATGAAAGATGGGTGCTTTTCACACACAATAATTTACAAGAGTCACAGAATCTGATGACTGTAACAGGACAGTCCACAACCTTTCGATATTTTCCTTTATGCTGAGCAGGCTTTTCACCAGGCAATTTCTTGTCAAATTTCCCACCACTGGCTGTTGCAGTTGCTGCAAGTCCAGCTACATTACCTAGTTCATCCTTAGTAACTTTCTTTGGTGCTGCCTGCATTCCTGTTATAGGCAAAGCTGTAGCAGCCAACTGAACATGGCTGCAGAGGAATTTGTTCAGTCTCATAGCAAGAGGAAATACAGCATGAATATGTGCATGAAAGGAAGAGAAGAATAAAGCTATATAGTAAAGTATACAAAATGCACCAGGTCAAACCACCCCCCCTCCTCTTCTCCCCCACAAATAAAAAAGGGCAAAAAATTGTTACTGCATTTTCTGGGAGGCAATTGCCTACAGATTATTCAGTGGTTCCAAATTCAGGGACAATACCTCAAACAACAGAGAATTGAGACAAGGCCACCTAACTTGTACAATTGATAGAAGTTAACGTGTCACCAATAGCAGGTGGAAGACCAACTGTTGAGAATACTAAGCAATGGGCAAGCAGAAGTAATCAATGAATTGGAGCATGTTATAAAGAAAAAAGCAATATGAGTGCTAGTTGACCCAAGACAGTAACAAAAAGAAGTTGTACATCTCATTTGGATTTTGTAAAACCCTTCCTATGTTCAGCTTTATTGCAAATCTTTACATAACTGGTTCCAAGCCCAAAGAGGGGGGAAAAAGAGAGAGGGTTGTGTTAGGCATTGATAGCAAACATAAGACTTTGTCGAGTCATTATGCTATAGATCAAAATTGGTTTAGTGTTAATGTCAGACCGTTGCTCAGAAGCAACGTGTTGTATGACTCGAGTACAACATCGGATGAGCGTGAGCAAGAGGGTTAGTGAAAAACAAGCAAGGATTCCAGCATTTTTTGGAACAGATGTGAGTAAATAAGTTAGTTCACAATGCATGGAAATAATTGACACCATGATTAGGAAGAGGATTAATTTCATGTGCCTAGAGAAATCAATTAATCAAAGATAAGCAAAGAAAGTCAACATAAAGTAGATGTCATTCAACCTTGGTCTATTTTTCAGGCATTGATAGCTAACATAAGACTTTGTCGAGTCATTATGCTATAGATCAAAATTGGTTTTGTGTTAATGTCAGACCGTTGCTCAGAAGCAACGTGTTGTATGACTCAAGTACAACATCGGATGAGCATGAGCAAGAGGGCATAGTGAAAAATAAGAAAGGATTCCAGCATTTTTTGGAACAGATGTGAGTAAATAAGTTAGTTCACAATGCATGGAAATAATTGACACCATGATTAGGAAGAGGATAAATTTCATGTGCCTAGAGAAATCAATTAATCAAAGATAAGCAAAGAAAGTCAATATAAAGTAGATGTCATTCAACCTTGGTCTATTTTTCAGGAAGTAGCCAATGATCCATGAAATAAATAATTCAGATGACCACTGAATCTATGATCTATTTCCTGATGGGTAGCATCAAACAGAATTCCCATGCTCAGAAGCCTCAATGGTAATTGAGAAAAAAAGGCAAGATAAAAACCTTGGCAAAGCACCAAATTTTGCAGCTTGTTTCAAGTTCTGCAGTCGATTTTTCTCCTGCTTTTCAATTCGGTTCTTCTTATTTTCCTTTCTTTTGGCAAAAGGGTCCTCCTCTGCATCTGCAAGAAGATACAGTACTGTTATCGATATACATCATTATAGTTTTTATCAGTGTATAAAATTATGTACACCCACATAAGTGTGAATAAGAAGTATGCACCCTGTATGCATATATGAAGAGACAGATTGTTAAAATAGGTCAGAAACATAAATGACAACACTAGCATCAACCACAAGAGGTTTGACTATCATTCATAAATGATTTGAATTAGATGCATGCGAACTTAACCATGTCCAACCATCTAACATGATCCATGTTATAACAAAAAAGAATCTACATGTCCAAATCTCAGAAGTCAGAATGAATATAACATCTTTCAAAATTTTAAGTTCTAACTGGTGGGTACTGCATTTGACAGTTACATGATACAAGCTTTCTGAAACCCAGATGGTCAAGTATAGTTCGGGTGACTAAACATAATTTAGATTGTTCATTTTGAAATCCAGATATTCAAATGGACCTATGGTGCTCTAACTCAGATTTTTCCCCTTATTTCGTCAACATGAGTACATATCACTTATACAGGTTTGTCTTGAATCATCCGAAATTAAACATTTGTCCTATGCCTAAAAAAATGTAATAGTTCTGTTGGACATTAAGATAAACACCAAAACATTGAATAGTGAATCCATTTCAATAATGATTCCTTCAAAAAGGAAAAGGCTTGTCTCAATTATTTACCATCAGTTGGTTTAGCCTCAATAATAGGCACAGCATCTTCATCATTTGCGCGATCATACCCATATCTACGTTTCCATGTCCCAGATTGCTCATCATATACGATCTTGTCTTTCTTCCGTTTCTGTATGCCTGAAAAAACAAAAACAAAACAACACACAACATAATAGTCAGCTAGTAAAAAAAAAAAAAAAAAGTTGGGAAAAAAAAACCCTAGCCCCAAATAGGATTACATAAATAACAAGTAAGATGAAATCAATTCAATTCAGTGAATAGCAGAGACTAACTAACTAACCAACCAACCAACCTTTCTTTTTGGCAAAGGCTTCCCATTTGGTAGGAGGTTTAGGCTTTGGCAGCTGCAAACATTATACAACTTTATGATGAGCAAATAACAACTTCGGTAGTGATTAATTAATTAATTAATTATTACATGACGAAAAATACAAAGCATAAAAGTAAACATAGGTACATGTTTCTGTCTAGGCAATTTGGTTAGTGGAGGAGGCAACTTGACGAGTGGACCATCGACGTCTTGAGTGGATGGCAAGGCGAAGAGGGAATCGGCGATGGCTTGGACCAAGTGGGTGGCTTTGTGTAAACACTGCTTGACGAGCTCCTCCCTCGACGGTTGAGACAGAGAGGTTGTTGGGAAGCTGTGATGAGGGTCGAGGGCCAAGAGGTTACCGAGGTCGACCTCAAAGTGGTGGTTCTGGTTCTCAGCCTCCGTCATCTCAATCAATATGTGTCCAGATCGCCACCAAGGTTGTGGGGACTGTGGAGGGCTGTATCGGTGAGAAGGAGCGCCGACGGATGGAAGGAAGGAAGGAAGGAAGTAGGGACTCTTGGATTGGAGGTAAAGATGCAAGTCTGAACCCTGAACTGAAGGCAAAGGGAATAGCAGGGATTTTGTTTAGGGTTTAGGAAGGAATAATAATAATAATAATAATAATAATTTAAATTACTTAATATACTATAATTTTTAGGCTTTTTTACGAATAAAAAATTTAAAAAAAAAGACTAATCATGCATTTGCACATATAGTGAGATTATTTACCAGTATACACTTAGTTTGGATTTAAAAGGAATATGTGAAGAAGTTAGACGAATAATTTATAGAATACGTGGCTAAGTCTCACGTATTCCATTTAACCCCCCACAGTCAAAATACGTGGCATATAGTTACGTATTCAATCCACCCACGTATTTCATTTTCCATTCATAGACTCTAGTATGTGAATACCACTCACATATTCCAATTTCATGTATCACCTTCTTCCACGTATTATGATCCACCACTGCTATAAAATCCAGCCCTCCTAAAGCTCTCTTAACTCTCAGATTACACCCTTTGTAAGTCAGTTATTTTTTTCTCCTACTCAAAAAAGAAATGTCTAGGAGATATTATTTATTTGTTCATTATGATTGTGAAATTGTTCAAAATTCATAAGATGGAGTGAAGTTTTATGGTCAGAATCCTATACTTATAAATATGCATTCATCTATGAGTCTTTTCGAGGTTCACAGCAAAATTCTTCACAAATTACGGGAAGGAAGCAAACAAATAACTTAGATGATGTATCAGCTACCTATATTGATCAATTAAAGTGCGGTGCGGTATAAAATTGCAGCATTGATAATGATGATGATTTGATGATAAGGTTTGATTGCCACAGTCAGTTTCTTGATCTACATGTTATGGAAGTATTTGTAGCTATGGGAGAGTTGCAGCAGAGTTCTGAAGGATCAAATCCCCTTCAAGCTTTTGATAGGATGTCATTAGCTCAGCCTCCTATAATAATTTCAAGGCAAAGTCCAACGCTAAATGAAAATGTTGGACAAGTAAATTTGGAAGAAGGGACCAGTAGCTCGATGTTGAGGGAACCTACGGTCGAAGGTGGTAGAGAACTTTAACTAAATGGTCCAATTGCAGGGTATGAGCCTTATAATGAAGTGATTTCTGAAGAGGAGCCGAACAATGGTAAGATTTAAGTCTAGTGTAGAGCTTTTTAATATCTTTTAAGATTTTGTAATCAACATATTTTTTTATTTGTTCGAATCTTATTCTTGAATTAGGGAAATATTTTTTAACTTAACTAGTGCTTTTTGTAAAACTTTTCTCTTTAGCTCACAAATTCTCATCCATGGATTGTTGTGTTATATTTATTTTAAGAATGTGGTTAGCTTATTTTGTAATATTACTTAATTAGGTATTCATGTTTTATGTTATTTATTTTACTGTGATGTATGCAGTTAATTTTATATAGGCTACTATAGGGTGTCTAATTTTTCAATAAAGGATTTAATGTTTTAAAAAATTAGAATATTACAATATAAGGAACAAGTTAAATACTTTTAAAATCAATTGACATAGTGGAAGCCGAGTGAAATTATTTGGACCTATAGAAAAATTAATCTCTATCATTTAGTATAATTGATTATTTACAATAAATGTTACGATCATTTAGTATAATTGAAATTTTTTAATGCCGCAAGATAATGACGATGAGATAGTGCCCCCAACCCAGACCCAGCCATTGAAATGAACCCTCATGCCTTCTGAGAGTCAGCGAGTTGGTTACTATTCAAGTTTGAATATGGAAGAAGCTCAAGGGACGATGGAGGGATGGATAAGGGACACTGTGGTCAGTGGGTACATTGTGCAATCATCTGGAGAGTCCCCCTTGCAAAAGGGCCAGCAATTTCCCAATAAAGAGTTTGTGTTGCTGGCAGTTAAAAATTATAGCATCCGAAGGGGTGTTGAGTACAAGGTCCATGAGTCAGATCAAACAAAATATCAAGGCAAATGTAAGCACTTTGGTAATGGGTGTAACTGGAGCATCCGTGTCACATATAGTGATATAGACAAAAGAGGGGGTATAGGAGGTGCAAAGGTACGATGGAGAATATACTTGCTTGGCTAAAGGAGTTTCATGACACAATTCCCAGTTGGATGTTGATGTCATCACTTCTTGCATATTTTCTTTGGTGGAAGCCGACCCGAAAGCTCTTATTAGAGTGTTGCAAGCCTCAGTACATGAAAAGTATAGATTTTCAGTTTCTTATAGGAGGGCATGGCTTGCAAAACAAAAAGTCATTGCTCGGATTTTTGGAGATTGGGAAGATTCTTACAATGAGCTTCCGAAATAGCTACTTGGTTTGCAGTCTTTTATGCCAGGTACCTTTGCATGTTCAATTTTTATTTTTTTTCTTCAGAATAATGGATTAACTAATAATTTTCATTTCTTTTAAATTAATTTCAGGTACAGTGTTTGAAATTTCAACTCTGCCTTACTATGAAGGAAATTTGGTTAACCCTACATGTGTGATATTTCATCGTGTATTTTGGGCATTTTCACCTTGTATTGAGGCGTTTAAATACTGCAAGCGTTTTGTTTCAGTGGATGGGATGCATTTGTATGGCAAGTATGGGGGTACATTGCTTATGGCAATTGCACGAGATGGAAATTTGAATATTCTACCAATTGCATTTGCTGTGGTTGAAGGAGAGACAACCGATGCCTAGTCATTTTTTCTAACTAATCTTCGACGGCATGTGACACCATAACATGGGGTTCTTATAATCTCTGACAGGCATGCTACTATGAAAGCCGCTTTAGATGCAAAAGGGAATGGATGACATCCTTCACAGCTTTACCATGCTTATTGTATTTGCCATATTGCTTCAAACTTTGCACTAAAATTCAAGAACAAAGAAGCTAAGCGAGCTCTGGTCAATGCAGCTTATTCAAAGACTCAGGCAGAGTTTGACCACTATTATGGGTTGGTGGAGAGCTTCAAACTGGAATATGGTGCGTGGGTCAAAAGAATCCCCCTAGCAAAGTGTACTTAACTTCATGATGAAGGGCGTAGGTATGGTCACATGACAACTAATCTCTCTGAGTGTATTAATGCTGTTCTTAAAGGAGTCTGTAATCTTCCTACAACTGCCATATTTAAAGCAACATGCTACCGTCTTACTAAACTATTTGTCAAAAAATAACAACAAGCCGAGGCACAACTTGCATCAGGTGCAAGGTTTTCACAAGCCCTTTTGCGAGCAATTGAAATGAACAGGCAGTCGATTAGTGACTTTTTTGTTGCTAATTTTTCACGAGCCAATGAGTTCTTTGTTGTTCAGGAGACCCAACACATGGGTGGTTCAGGTTATGGTACTTATAGAGTGAGACTCAGGGAGCATTGGTGTGACTGTGGACACTTTCAAGCTTTACATTATCCCTATCAACATACACTGGCTGCCTGTGGATATCCAGAGGTACATCTAGATTGGACTTCTTTTGTTGATGATGTTTACAGCATACAGAGTGTTTTCAACGTGTACAGGATGGAGTTTCAACCTGCTTCTAATGAAACACTCTGGCCTCAATTCAATGGGCCTCGACTAAGGCCTAATCTTGAGCTCAGACGGGCAAAAGAGGGCTGACCCGTGTCATCTAGAATTTGAAATAAAATGGATGAGGTTGAGACTGGTCATGGAAAGCGATGCAGGCTGTGCAGGCAGCTCGGTCATAGTAGGCGACGCTGCACGCAGGTATTAGGCTCTCGTTCTAATCAAGTGGCAGCCTTATAGTAATTGTAGTTATTTTCCTATTTTACTCAGTGTAGTGAACTATTGCCACCATGGCCATTATCTACTCATTTTAGTTCTTTCATTATCCAACCTAGTATTATCGTGCACTAAAATATATGTTTATTTTGGAAATTGAGTAATTCTGGTCAGTATTTATGTTGATGTCATTTTTCCACATCATTCACTCAATAAGAGAATATAAGAGTATGTAATATATAACTGACAGCAGACAGGAACAAACTGATTCGCTACAGCTAATAAAAATAAAATAACTGCAATTTTACATACATAAGAAATCTATAAAACTTTAAACAAAATAACATAAATATCCCCCACTCCCTTCATTTGCAAATCCTTAGACTCATAGGTCTGTCAGTCACACCTGCAAAAGATAATATTATAGAATTAATGTAACAATCTAGAATACGCGGAATATGTAATACACAAATTAATATAACATTACCTCATGGTCTAGTGGTCACGTTTGTGACAGATGGGAGCTCCAATGTGCCCTCCAGTGTAACATCGACGAGGACGAATGTCACGCATAGGTCTACCGCCCTGCTGCTCGTCAGGCTGCTGATCGATGGGCTGCTACCACTCTGGGTCTTGCTGTATGCGCCCTGATGGCGGAGTTCCGTCTAAAAGATCAAAGGACGGAATCTTACCCACATACTGGGGGCTACTCTCATATATAAGAGATAATGAGGGCTGTCTAGGCGGAGCGTTTAGATCAAACTCATGCGTCCTATGTTCTTCCGCCGTCTGGGTACCAGGGATATGATCCGGGGACCACCTCAGCAACCTGTAGATGTCCGCCAATATCAGGTCCAGGCCTTGGTCCAACCAATGGAGTAGGTCTGTATCAGCCACCTATTGTCCCCCTATATATGAGTTAGACTCACCGGTGTGAAACATGGGTGAAACTGATACTCAGGCTGAGTGCTACCCTCGCTCGTCTGGTAGCCACTCCCATTAGGCTTGAGCTGAGAGCTGGGCACACCTATGTGGTAGCTACTCCCGCTAGGCTGAGGCTGAGTGTCGGGCTGCCCCCATGGCCTTTACTCCCGCCAGGACCCCCATCATCGCCACCATTGCCATCGTTATCATCAGCATCATCATCATCAGGACTCTCCTATCGAGGCTGTCGACATATAGTGCAGGTCCCCATTCGAGCACGTCTCTCAGCTTGACGCCTGTCTGGAACATGATCAGGGCTCTGTAGAACATGCGCCATGGCGACATGCACCGGTGCATCAGGGGGCAAGTATGCATGATGTGGAATACTGGTGTTAAGACCCTACAAGCAACATCGCAATACCATGTAAAGTACTTTACTGATGGCACCTGAACTGACCCAGGCCAACCTTGTATGATGATACATCTCTCCTGTTTTATGGCCCATGAGTTATACCATACCCTATAATAGTTCGGCCACCAAGGCGACTGCCCACGTGCATCCTTTCCAATCAGCCCATCAATGTTTAGTGGCTCACCCGGGATGGGCTACTGTGCGCCAAATTGTAAAAGCACACGGTCCACCTAGTGCTACTCCACAATCAGGAAGCACAGAAGGGATGTCACATAAGTCCAAGGCGTGACTCCTGATATAACTGCTCTGGTGTGGCCATAAGTATCTCCTAAATGTCATATGGAGTCCAGATGAACTGCAATTGCATAAATACTCATCACTTTCCGTAATTATATTGTGTTAATCAAAACATTTAATCCAAAAAATAATATACTTACATCATCATGTGACAGCAAATCAACTTGCATCCTTATCAGCTATAATCGATTGCCTGTAACATCCTGCGGACATCTATATCTGTGCCACCTGAAAAGCAATACCATATCTATATCAGATCTAAGGACCACCAATGTTTTGCTTTTGAATTAAATTTTTGATTATTTATATTGCCTATCAGAATAAAGATAGAGAGTTTTGTAATATAAATTTTTATAATAGAAAAGGAAATTTGACAAACCTTGTGGTCAGTGGAAATAGTATACCGGCATCAACTCTTGGCCTCAGCTGTGGCACTCTATACCAAATCCAAGACTAGAACAAATAAATACATCCACTAAAGTCCACGACATACTTGCCACAAGCCCGGCTAAGACCGCGGTAAAGTACGGACAGAACAACAGAACCCCAACTGAGGCTCCCACACTCTTGAAAATCTTGCAGTAGCGGGAGATACCTCACATGTACCCTAGAAGAAGACATATCAGCAAGCAACACACTGCCAATCAGCAATAATATATATGCACGCGTTGACTGCATGATTCGTTCCTCAGTCTCTTGGGAGCCCAATGGTAGAACTTCTCTCCTAAGCCAGTCCATGGTGAATGCATTCTTGTAAATCCTTTGATAATCCTCTGATGGCACCTTCCTCAATAGCTAATCGCAAAGCTCCCATATGTCCATACCCTGATGATAGAGCCCCCATGAACTCGTGTAACTACTCACAGGTCCCTCATCCACTTGCAATCCTGACTGGAATGCCACATCCTGTAGAGTAATGGTACATTACCCACAGGCAAGTGAAAAGTGTGTGTTTCGAGCCTCCAGCGCTCCACAAATGCCAATAGCAATGCATTACTATACTCATAATACGGAATCTACGAAGCATGCCAAAACCCTGCTTGTATCAAGTATGGCTAAATACGGACATTAGGAGCTGCACGGTTAAAGTCAGATCTACCATACAGAACTCTATAGGGCTACACAGAGGACATAAAACAAAGAAAATTATTTTATATCAGGGCAACTTAAAACAAATTTGCTAAAGTACACTACGCTTTCTAAATTCCATAACTCTAAAAATTGATAATATAAGAAGTATTTTCAAAGACTCAGGATTTTCTTGTTAAAGTTAATCCCTAACAACTATTAATATCCTAAGTTTTCAATGTACAAAGCTATACTCCAACCTAATTGGAATAAAATCATAAACTTAAACAAAATGGAAACACCATACATATAGATCTTAATTATTAAACTATTCACAACATTTATTTAATTTTAATAATTTTTTAAAACTAAGTATTAATATACAATTTTTATTGCTAATTATACTACTAGTTATAAAGAATAAATAACAAAAATTTCTATCCTAAAATGTACAGAGCTAGAGTCTCTAAACTAGGTGCAATAAAATCATAAACTTAACAAAATAGAGACACTAACTAAATAGATCTTAATTATTAAAATCTTCACAACATTATTTATTTATTTTTAAGATTTTTAATTGAACTAAAAATTAATATGACTTTTTTATTGCTAATTATACTATTAGTTATAAAAAAAAAATAATGAACCCAAATTTTTTTTAAACCAAATTTTCTAACTTATTGCTATAAAATACTGAAAATTAAATCATTTAATGATAACAATGTGCTAATTACTCTATTAGTTATAAAGAATAAATAACAAAAAATTCTATCCTAACATGTACAGAGCTAGAGTCTTTAAACTAGGTGCAATAAAATCATAAACTTAACAAAATAGAGACATGAACTAAATAGATCTTAATTGTTAAAATCTTCACAATATTATTTATTTATTTTTAAGATTTTTTATTCAACTAAATATTAATATAAATTTTTTATTGCTAATTATACTATCAGTTATAAAGAATAAATAATGAACCCAAATTTTTATTAAACCAAATTTTCTAACTTATTGCTATAAAATATAGAAAATTAAATCATTTAATGATAACAATGTAAAGAAAAAAAATTTAATTTCTTAACTTACATGTGTCTCAACATTTGCTGAAATGTGTCCGCATTAATCTCTTCGATAAATATTGTTGTTATCGACCATTCTAAAATTTTTACTTCTACTATAAGTTTCTTTAACTCCTCTCAAGGTTTTCTCTTACATTTCCTCTTTCTCCCTTCTCGTAAATCTCAATTGTTCACCCTCTGTAGAACTTGCATCCTCAATATGTGACACTGTGGTCCCCGATTTCTTATAAAGGGGTGGCTATCCTACAATACGTAATTGCCATTCACGTATTATGTACTGAATGTCCAATTAGAATATGTGTAAAAATGCAATGTAGTGGAAATAAAATACGTCTAGCTCTCCCACGTATTCCGACTGCCAAGCCTGACATATGCATAGTCTTCAGTCCATCTTGGATAGAGTGCATCCATGGCAATACATGATCAGATTTCACGTATTCATGTAGCTTCTCTGCCAGACGCAGACAGTGTGGGAAAATATATTTGAATGTAATACGTAAAACTGAGTACTGTATTGTAGTGAACAAGATGTGATACTGTTTCATGTATTCCTTTAACTCCTAAACCAGTGTATATTGGTGAACAATCTCACTACCCGTGCAAATACGTGATTAATATTTTTTTAAAATTTTTTATTCATAAAAAAGCCTAATTTTTATGTCCACTGGCCTCTAGGACCACTACCAAAAATATACGCAGTTGGTTTAAGCCAACTTGTAGAAGAAGTTTTTTTTTTCAATTGATTTCTTAAATAAGATTTTTTTTTTAAAAAAAATAAAAATTTATTTAAGTTTGAATGTTATATTAAAAGAAAAATGGTTTCTTTTACATTGTGTTGGTTTGAAAAGAAACAGAGATGAAAGAATGAAAAATGAAGGAAAGTGGGGAGAAGAAAGTGATCTTCCCTCATTTCGTAAAAAGAAAATTAGGAGGGGAAAGATTGAATAATATCAAAAAACATGTGGAACCCACCCAAATTTTTTTCTCTCCATATGGGTAGAAAAGTGTGAAAGAAAAAGGTGATATTTACATAGTCACAAACTTTTTCTTTTATGTTGTAAAAAAATATCTTTTTCCAAAAGGTAGAAACAAATCTTAAGTTTAATTTTGATACACTAATGGCATAAAAATATTTTATACTGTCGTCAAATTAAATCTCTCTTTTTGTATGACTTTTCAAGTAGCGGGAATGGAAAGTAATTATATTTGTTAATATGTCGTTACATGGTTGGATAGATTTGTAATATTTTTTTTACATTATCAGTATATTCCAATTAAATCTATAAATCTTTTTATACTTTTTTTTGTGCTTCTATTTTTACTTTGAAAAAATATATGGTTTAATTTTCATATACTGACTATCATCCAATCATATTTTGCCATATAATAAGTAAAAAAAGTTGAGTTTTACACCCACTACTTGCAAAGTTTTCAAATGAAATGATATAATTGGATGATAGTATAAATTTGCATAGAAATTAAATTATAACAAAAAAATCCAAAATATATTGATCTTTTTTATCAAAATAATAGCACGTAATCGATCATTATAATTTTGTGTATACAACTAATAATAGTCGTCGTAATGGATCAAGACTAATACGTCAACCAAAATAGTCAGAAAAAAAGGCAGGAACTAAAAAAATTGTAGTTAAAAAAAGAGTTTGACACAACTTAGCTCCCCTCAATTTGGCTTGACCCAAATGGGTCGACCTACTCTAAGTTAGGTCAGCACAATGGCCTGAATTCTACTTTAAAAGAAAATTAATCAACTATAAATATTAGTCATTACTACTTGAGTTTAGAATGTTTGACTTAATTATTTACTTTAAAAAATTCAAATTAAAAACAAACATCGATAAAAAATAATATTTTTTAACTCACTTAACTGTTGTGTTAGTTAAATTATCAAAATTTAGTTAAAAAAAATATCAAGTTCTATTTTCATTCTCACATAAAGTAAAAATAAGATCGTTATTTTCTCATGATTTACATTTTTGTCAATTGACATTTTACATAAACTATAAAATTAAAAAAAAATAAAAAAGCAACTTGTTTTTTTTTTGAAAAAAATGGCCCATAGGCTAAGAGTTAATTTCGGTATGGCATCAGTATTACCCATACTCGTACATTTAGTTGTATTATTACTTGTTTTAAAATTGTTTCATTTGCACATTGAGGCGATGTTTAACTGGCAAAGCAGTTGTCCAAGTTGATAGTGCACCCAGCACGCCCCTGCGAGACCCAAAAAAATTGTTAATTAAAAATAAAATATGCTCTGTATGTTAATTTCCCGACTACTTTTGTAATAAATGAGTGGTACACAATTACCACCACACACTTATACCAAGTTAAAAATTATAAATCAATATATAAAAAGTTAAAAATCAGTATGTAAAAAGTTATAAACCAATATGCAAAAGTTATAAATAAGTATGTAAAAACTTTTTGTATATAGTTTATAACTTTTAACCTGGTATAAGTGTGGTGGTGGACATTTATCATTTTTCTTTGTAATAATATGATGATATATTGTGCATTTAATGCTATTAGTAGATAAAAATAATTTCCATAAGAACTATATATAAATATTAAGTCAAAATCCTCCAAACCCATCTGAATAATCTCCCTGGCATAAGCATAAGTGAACGCCCATTCTGAAAATGATATTTTCTTGAAACTATTTGTGTACTATGCTTATCTTTTTTAGTTTAATTTTGATGTATTGACAGCGTAAAATAGTTTTACATATCATCCTATCAAAACATTTTATTTGAATGACTTTTCAAATAGTAAGTGTAAAAGTTAACTATCATGACTTATGTAGCAATACATGATTAAATGATTATATAAAAATATTTTACACTATGAATAGATAGCAATTAAATCCTAGCTTTTTATGAGTCATGTAAATAGTTTTGGTAATAAACTTGCGTTACCAAGTATGATTAGTTTGATAACTCATGTCAACTCTAAGTCATGTACCATATATATCTAACATGATAACTCAAATCCTTAGCATGATGGCTTTTGGCCTTTAACAATAATCCCTGTCCTAGAGTGTCATGTCATCGAAAGAATTCATTCTTATATATATAATATAACTGAATATTGCTTGCTCATCTTCTTAATAACTTCCTTAATAATCAATAAATACAGCATTAATTTTTTTCATACATATTTTCGAGTTATTGGCTGCATTTATTTTTTCATTTAATATTTTAACATGTATTGCAAAATTCTTCTCTCTTCATTCACATACAAAATTTGAAGAATGCATTAAATTTATGCTAAAGACATGCGTTTCTCGAAGTTAAGCATGGATATTAACCAGGAGAGAATTGTAAGAGCATTTCATCATCTTATTGTAAGAGCAGCAGTCATCTTCATTCAGCACTAGTCCCATAGGAAAAAGCATGGCTTCTCCATTTTTCTCTCTGCGTCATTTCTTCTATCTGTGCTTCATAGCTCCGATGCCATCAACATTCCATCACCACCATGAATGATGGCTTTGCTATTACACTTATCCACAGAGATTCAAACCTCAATCCCCACTATACTACCACTCCATGATCGAAATTTGGCAGCAATTAAGCGCTCTATCACCCGTATAAACCACAGTCACCAAAGAATATCCTCACAAAATGGGCCTCCTGATTTCTCAGCAAAGTTAGTCAATGACATTTCAGCATACATAGTTTCATATTACATAGGCTCACCACCAACCCAAGTATATTCATTCATTGATACAGCCTTTAATGTTATTTGGACCAAGGGTCTACTTTACTTTGATCCATCAAAGTCTTCTCCGTACACAAATCTAACATGTGGTTCAAAGTCTTGCAATAACTTAGGCCCCCTACAAAGGTTGCAAAAGCAGTGAGGACCGCTGCAATTATAAATTAAGGTATGTTGACGGTTCAGTGTCACTAGGAATTCTTGCAAGGGACAAATTTAAGTTTGATTCTCCTATTGGGGCTCTAATGGATGTAGGCTTCTTGGACTTTGGCTACTCTTTCCTAACTTCACCCCATTTCACAGGCAAGCAAAATGGTTACTGGGACTTAAACAGCCAAAATCTGTCTTTCATTGACCAATTGGGCATAAAGAAGTTCTCTCATTGTATGGCTATTCCAGATCAAATAAACAGGGTCAAGAAGTAGTACAATGTATTTTGGGGAAAGCCCTGGTGTTTCTGGTGAGCCAACACCAATGCTTAAGACCCCATTTCAGAATTATTATGTTAGTCTTGAAGGGATTAGCATAGGTGACCAAAAGGTGCCAAATTATGATGGAGGGGTTATTGTTGATGCAGGGTCAAGTCACACATGGATGATAAAAGAAGCATATGAACCATTCCTTAGGATGGTGCGTGAAAATGTGCATTTTGCACCAGCAAGACCTCCTATGCGAGAGTTTCAGTTGTGCTTTAGGGGTACATATGGCGACTTGCACTCCATACCACGTGTGACATTTCACTTTGTAGGTGTGGATCTTGAGTTGACTCCTGAAAACACTTTTCAGGAATAGAAGAAAGGGGTTCTTTGCCTAGCATTTCTAAAGTCTCCAAAGAACGTGACTTTCATTGGGAACTTTCAGATGAGAGACTTGTGAGTCGAGTATGACATTGGAAATCAAGTGATATCTTTTCAATCTGCACAATATGAAATTGCCATTTATTAGTTTACTACTCTCAATTCTATAAAAAAAAGTTTACTAGTCTCAATTCACATTTTTATTTTTATTTTAATTTATTTGGTAGTATTATTTTTATTTTAATTTACTTTTATGTTTTAAGTATTATAATAAATAATATATAAATAGAGGTATTATAAGAACTAATAGTTTGTTGGGATGAAGACGTTGTTAACGGTGTTTATTTTAAATAACAGTTGTTTTAATTTATTTTGAAATTAGTTACATGTTATCTATAAAAATTATTTTAATGAACTTAAAAACATAATTCAACCTATTTAGGAGACACCTAAAAATAGTTATAAAAGGAATTCCCTTTGTTTTAAATATAGATATATAGTGTAGATGATGTTTACTACTGAATAAATAAAACTAGTTGAGATCTGCTATTGACTTATATTTTGATTTTTTGGTGCGTGCGATTGACTTGGCTATTTTTTGTTTACCTTGCTTTTTGTAGCCCAGCAGCCCATTATGCTCCAGGCCCAGGCCCAGGACCAGGACCCAACGCCGCTCACATTCTCTCTCTCTCCTTCCTCCCTTCCTTCCTTCCTTCAGCCAACAGCCCCCATATCTGCATTGTCGTTTAGTGACAGTGAGGCGAAACGACATCCAACTACTAAACTAACGTCGTGTACTCCACCCACTGTTAAAAAACGGGAAATCAGTTAGAAAGGGGTCACGTTTTTTCCGGACCCACAATTGCATTTGCAGCTTCCAATACGGAAATGGATCAACCGCAGCTGAAACAAAACGGAGCAAAACCGTCACCGGCGCCGGCGCCGCAGCAACCACTTCACCGGAGTGACGCCGACGAGGAAGACGAGAACGTGAAGCAGCTCGATGAGTGTTCTTCTCTCTACCTTGTAATGCAGGTGAAGATTGAAAACTGAAAACCTCTCTTTGCCTTGATAACTCTCGCTTCCTTAAACCCTAAACCCTTCGATTTTCGAATCGATCGTTCTCGTCGATTGATAGGTGAAGCTCTTATTGTTAATTTTCAGGAGTGCGTTGTTCGATCGAACAGGAACTGGAAACAATGCCAGCCAGGTGTATCTTTACTATTCAATCTCTCTCTGATTTTTTTTTTCCTTTCTTTTTGTTTTCTTTTTTCTTTTTTCGTTGAATTTATTATTAAGCATTGTTCTCATTTACATAAATTTTCAGTGAGAGTGAAGATAACTGTAAATATTCATCTGGAAGATTATAATTCTGTATAGATTTCAAATTATTTTTCTCTGGAGAGTTTGTTTGCAAAGTAAACATCGTGATTTTGTAAATTGTATTGAGTTGTTCACAGAGGTGCAAGCTTTGAAGGAATGTTTTGAGAAGAAGAAGATGATGGCCAAAGCCAATAGACGCAAGAAAGAGTTTCTGCAGGAATGAGAATTTTTAGTTGCCAACGAGGTCATTTACAGTGCTTCCTTTGCTCTCTTTCACGGTACCACTATGATGTACAGACACTATCACGCACCTGAATATGTTTGGAGCATGATTCAATTGAAACTGGTTGAGATTGAACCTGTGAAAATGGGACGTTTATACTGATTACTGAGATCCATAAATAGAGCCATTGCTTCTAATTGGAAAATACCAATGACGATTGAGGAATCAAGTGAGTCCCCTCTTCACTTGCTCTTAGTTCTTAAAACAATTTGAATTGTGTATTTCATGCTGTTTGATGGTAAGTGTTTTCCATGAATAAAGCCCTTTCAAGCAATAAGCAATAAGCAATTTTGCATCCTGATCTAGATCTAGTATAATGTGTTATTTTGAATACATTGATGAGGGTTCTGTTTTTGTTTTGTCAAATTGCCCCGGCTTATTCTTGGTTGTTATGTTGTTCTTCAGCAAAATGATCATAGCTGATGATGCGATGATACGAGTTAGATTGCCTTTTACGTCCTATTTGAAGTGTGAGTAAAAATTCGATACATGAATTCCATGCATAATTTTACATGAAATTCATTCATAAAACTTTCACCCAAAAATAAAAATAAACAGTTGTTCTTTCCATGGATGCCTGCCTTGGCGGTAAAATGAGAGCCGAGATTTGTTCTTTTTGACAATATGCCACATGGTGCAAAGGACAAATTTATTTAATATTTATATTTACACCACACTCTGCACGCCAATGTATTTTCCTTTTTCTTTTTAACACAACCATATTTAAATGTTATTCCAACACCTAAGATTGAATGTTTAAATGAGACATTCATTTCATCATCATTGAATGTGATGGATAGATAAAATAATTATCATATTTAGTGATAATGAAATAAATGTCTCCTACATACTCAATTTTGGATATAATATAACTCATTTCTACTCAATACTGTGCATACAAAGGTAGTTGACAAAAACTATAGAATACAGATCACATTTTATTCACGAGTGATTCTTTCGAAATTCATATTACCGTTAAAATCTACTCATGGCGTCATGCGAAATAGCAGTCATGTTTGGGGCCCAAACAGACAAACCTATCAAATCTTCCACTTATAATGCAAAAGAATTTGCAAACAAACTGAATAGAGTTTTATTAGCGTTAAGTACAAACATCCCTGATGAGTCATTCAAGTTTCAACACATCACAGGAGGGAGGAGCAACCTCTAGAACCCCACAATAAGGCAACAAACAAGATAGGTACTTTGTTCACCAGGAACCTCCAATAAAGTAAAGGTTTCATAGTAATTAAGCAGTAGAATTGGCTGGAGTAAATCTGACAGAGACACTATTGACACAATGGCGTTCGTCAGTGGGTGTCTTGAATCCCTCTCCTTTGAAAACATGGCTCAAGTGCCCACCACAGGCTGCACAAGTTATCTCAGTCCTCCTTCCATCAGGGTCCGGCTGAAAATGGTGGCAAATTCCACAATTACAGTACAATTCCAACCAACAACCTTAACAAGGGAAAAGATGAATATCCAAGTAGAAGTGTGAAAAGAAAACACTCACAGAACGATTGATGGCACCGGTAAAACCTTCATAGAAAGCTGGCCAACCACAACCAGAATCAAATTTGGTGGAAGACTTGTAAAGTGGAGTTCCACAGCCTGCGCAGTTGTAAACTCCTTCTTCAAAGAACTTGTTATACTCTCCGGTACCTTTCAATCTGCACATGTTCCCAGTGTAAACAAATTCACAATCAAACTACGAATAAGTATAACCAATTTCATGGCTTAAAGGGGCCTCTATCTATTCTATCAAGGGCATCAATGGCAGGTGCTTACATGCTTACAAAATGGACACTACGCATACTCCCTCGATCGTTACGTACAAATGGCATGCAATATGCAATCCAAACATCCATTTACGTAGTATAAATGAATATTGTAAAGCATCAAAAAAGATTATCAATCCTTAAAAGATCATCACTCGGTAATGCCTAAGTTAGTGTAATCTCAACAAAAAAAAAAAAAAAAATCCACCTGTGCACTTTGCACTTCCTCATCTTACTTCACCATCATTCAATTTCTACCTAAATTTACACAAATTTGGCACTTCCATACATACCCAAAAGCACAAACCCCACCCCTTTCTTCTCACAAACACACAGAACCAAAAAGGAGGAATTTTTTTTTTCAAGTTCCAAATTTCAATTCATGACGGCACACAATAAGAAAATAACTAGAAACAATCACAAGAGAACAGTAGGAATAAGAAAAAGGATGGGGAATTTATACTCAGTTCCTTTCTGGCGGAGGATCCTGAACTGCTCAGGGGAGAGAATGACCCTCCATTCCTCCTCTGTTTTCTGAACGTGAACCGGTGTTGTCGATGCTGCCATATTCACTATTCCCTAATGCTTATGCCGCAAATGCACACCCACCTACCAGGTGAGGTGGGAGAGACACTTATTATAGTGATAGTGCCGATTGGGACAGAATCTGAGAAGTGGATGTGCAGAGAGAGATTAGGGCAATTTTGGGATCAGCTGACTTCACGGGGATTTTCCTGGAACAGATAAAAATGAACTTGGATGGAAAATTGGCGTCTGGAGAGTAGGTGCGTTTCACGCAATTAGGTGATTCTACGACAGTGGGACGCGTGGCACGCCTATGGATTTGCTTTCGTGATCCTCTCCGTCACCGACGGGTTGCAATCTACTTTGCTTCGGACGTAAAATAAACAAAAAAATTCCCGACGGCCCCAATAAAACAAATAAGGCCTCAAATGGGCCCATAGTTGGGCATCCTGTAATTTTTACCACAAAGAAAACAACTAACATGTTCGACCAAAAACCGTGACTAATAGGAGGAAACAAAACCCAATTAACTAGCAATTAGTCCTCACCACAACAAAAAAATAAATAAATAACAGAGGTAAAACTTAAAATCTAACCTGACCCAAGAAAACTTAAGCCTGGCTTTCAGTCTTCTTTGCAAAAAATAAAAATAAAAATAAAAATAAAAATAAAAATAAAATCAAGTAACCATTTGGATTGTTGAGCTGTGTTGAGTTTATTAATCAGAATTTACCCTCATTTCTTGTCTCGAGCTTAGCTCAATAAAATCTCTTCACGCTTTAATTAGTTCACAAGTCAGTCAAAACCAATGGGATAGTTCAAGTCAAATAGAAATTAACATTTTCGACTTAGTAAAATAGGATGTTTAGAATTTAAAACATAATAATAATAATAATAATAATATATAATAATATATGTACACAAATATCTATATTGAGCCGGCTCATAAGTTATTGAATTGACCATAATAGAACTAAGTTTTACTCATTAATAAATGAGTTCAAACTCTTAGCTCGAATACAATAAGCTTATGAGCTCAAATTATTAAACTAGCAACAAATTGAGTTGGAAATAAGTCATAAGCTACTTGACTCGTTTCCCGACCTCGTTAAAAACTAGCTTGATTGATAAATTCATAGTCTTTGGTAAAGTTGCATCCCTAGGGAGATGTGTTCGACCTTGACTCCAAAAGATTGAGACTCATGCTTCTAACAGTGTGAAATTAGGGTGCTAATTTATCAAAAAAAGATTAAATACATTTTTCTCATCAACTTTAAATCAACTTTAAATTATGTACAATTTATATCTTAACTTTGTAAAATGTGTAGTTTGACATCCAAAATTTTTTAAACTGTGCAAAACATCATTTAATATAATTTTGACAACTAGTGAATGTCATATTTATGTGCACTTAACTTTCTTGATATCTCTAATTAGTGTAATCCGACTCTTTGTCCTTGAATTCTCATATGCAATTAACCTCCCTAATTTTTTATTATGTGCAATTAAATACCCTGCTATGACTTAAAGTTTTATACTGTTTGAAAAGTATGATTTTTTTACATAATTTAGAAATTTCAGGGTGTCGTGATGTATGTTTTGAAAAATTAAGGTGTAAATTACACATGACCTAAAATTTATGAATAAAATATATTTAACCCTTAAATAAATGAAAAATATATATAGTTACAGTGGTTTTATTGTATACAAATGTTGTTTAGAAGCTAATAAAATTTTGCAAAACCAATTTTTATGAGTTTAGTGTTAATGCATTGCCATCTAAGTTAACTAAATCTTCTAATTATAAAAGTCAATCATATTTGATAATATAGCAATATGTAATAATTGGATAATAATGTAAAATTATTTAACATTGTTGGTATTAAAAAAATAATTTATTTTTAATTTAAATAATTTTTATTATAATATTAGTTCAAAAAATTAATTTTATCTAATTCTATGTTTCTCTCTCTACTTATTATTATCTTATAAATAAATCAGCTATACTAAATTTTAAACTAAACATACTTTTAATCATAAATTACTTTGTTTTTAATACAAATTTTAAAGGCAATTGACTTGTTTAAAAACTAAAATTAAAATGATCATTATATTTATATTGAAAAAGAATTAATGTTAATTTTAATTCCTAACTTTATACTGATGATTCATTTTAGTCATTAACCTTGAAAATGAATTAAATTACTATCTAGTATTGCAAACACGAATCAAGTTAGTCCTCATCTCACTTTTATTTGATATGTTGCAATGAAATAAATATGTGTAATATTAAGTGGCATATTGACATAGTATATATTATTTAAAGTATAATAAAATTTAAAATAATTTATTTTGATATCTAAAATTACACAAAATAAATTATTTTATAATTTAAAAAATAAAATTTAAATAATTTATTTTATATAATTTTAAATATTAAGGTGAATAATTTTAAATTTAATTACACTTGAAACGATAGAACATGTCTTGGGGACTAATCTCGTTTAAAAAGAACATGGTAGAACGAAAAGCGTATTTTGTTTCGATCAGGTTCGCGAGTCGAGTAGCATAAACAGAAATAAGCGGAGAGGCTCTCTCAAGCTCGAGGGTGTCTGAGGTTCGGTGTTGTGTGTGAGAGAAAGAAGAAGAAGAAGAAGAAGACGGAGGAACTGGTATCGTATCAGAAGAAGAATAAGGAGCTTCCTCGAAACACATCATTCAATTCAAACACGCTGCTTCATTCTTCTTTTTCACAGTACACTAAATGCCATAGAACAACAAGAAGAAGAAGAGAATGTCATCATCGTACAGGGGATTTGGGAAGGGTTCAGGACCCACCGGCCCCCCCAAATCCCAACCCTCTTTCGGCCCCAGCAACCCTTTTCCTCGCCCTCCCTCTTCTTCTCCCCTAACCCCTCCCCCACCCAGGTACTCTCTATTCTATTCTTCTTAAGTTGCGTGGAACAAGAAATATGAATCAATTAGCATTTAGGGCTTTGGCTTATGGGTTTTCGGTTGTTGTGTGGACTGCCTCTTTAATTGGAAGAATATGTCGATCTGTTCAAAATATGATTTTTTTTTTGTTTTTGGTGATGGGTTGTCTTTGTTAGACCAGGAAGAGAGGAGATTACTTGTAAATGGGGTTGGTTTTTAATAGAGGTCCACGGCATCCATGTTTGTAGCCTACTCTACACAGTGGGATAAAGCTGGGATGATGTTGCATGCAGGATTTTGTGCATTTTCATGTTAATCTCTATGTATCGACTTCGGTGAGCTAGTTTAACCCTGAAAATATTGCTAGGGAGAAAATGGAGTAATATCGTGCAGACTAGTGTCTGGATAAAATAATGCTTTTAGTAAAACTCATTGTAATGTTTCCTGTGCCTTTTCTCTCTATGCCAAAAAAAGCTGCTGCGTCTGTCATGGCTAAAAATATGGTGCCTCTTTCAGCCACCATCTTATTTCATGAAAAGAACTGTGGTTTGTCCTTTGATCAGAAAAAGAATTCCTTTTTTCGGATATAGTTTTTCTTTAAGATGTTTCATTGCATGATACATTGTTGATAGTTTATTTTTTCTTTCAGATCTATTGAATCTTCTGGTTGGAGTAATGTTCAGAAACCATTCTATAGAGATTTGGATGCCCATACTCCTGAAAGATCCTCTTCAGTCACAACATTTTTCGCTTCACGTGATTCCACTACTGGTGTTATAGCCAGAGTTTCTAGATTTCCAAACCTAGAAAGAATCAGATCTCCTCCTATATCATATGCAGATGTTGATGTTTTGAGAAACTCTGGTCAAACCATCCAGAGAAATAAGTAAGATAATTTCTTCTCTGCTACTAGCACTTACCTTTGAATTTATAATGTATAAGGACCTTAGCATCAATATTTTATTTTTGATGTGAATGTTAGAGTGTTATTTGCACAAAGCAGAAACATGTCAATCCAACTTTAAATATGAAAGTTTTGTTTTTTGTGTTGACCTTTAAATAGTTATGTAAGTTGTTTTGTTGCATTGAACTTTGTCATGAAACCAACATTTTTCTGAGGAAAACTCGCTATCAGTCTAATTTGCTGAATTCAAGCTTTATATTATATCAATAAGGATAACTGAAATGGATAAATTGGGTGGATGGTCTAACCCTTTTTGGCATTTTCTTATGTCAGAAGAATGAGGTGATAATTTTTTATTTGTATATTAGATTGTATGTGCTAATAGTGTAAGTGTAGCATCACTCTACATGACCTCAGAAAAATATGAAGTTCATTATCCAATGTAGTTTTTGAGTTTGTGATTCAGTTTTTTATTTAGGCCTATTTTCTATATATTTTGGCATGACTCTAAAGGGATGATAGATTCATTGTGATATTCTGGCCCATGAAAGCCAATTTAGTTTTGCCATTCTTCCGTTCAGATTCTTTAAGCTCTTATTTACCACGACTTGCCATGCCTAATGGCTTTATCTTTTTCGTGGCACTCATTTATTTGAAGCCTCACTTTGTGCATTGCTGTTGATTGCTGTAGCCACTCAAGTTCGCCTATTGATGGCCACAGTCACTTACTTCATTTAGAATCACGACCACAATCACCTCCTTGGGTACCTGTAAATCATCAGCCTGTTCGGAGTTCTCAGGGTCCTTCAATTTCTGTTCAGCAGTAAGTTTTAGGTTCTACTCACCCGCTCTTTTTCTGTCCTTTTCATTGTCACTCTATGGGTGTCTCCATGTGCATATGGAAATTAGAAAATTGAAATTTTTTCTATTGTAGTTTGTTTTTCTTAATGTATGTTAGATTGTGAAATGTTGCATTTTGTTCTGTACAATTATTCTAGTACTTCTTGGACATGACTTCTGCATGACATCTCTTGGTTCTACTCTCAGTGGTTGATTGATTTACTCTTGTTGGAAGATAACAATGCTTTCATGCCCATGTCAGTTAACATTTGGATGCTTTGGTAGGCATGGATGGACACTAGAATTTGGGTTTCATCTCATCCAATAATTTCCACACATTTATTGCATAATATTTGCACCATCTAGTTTTTGACCTATTGGTCACAGCTCTTCATTTATTAATGATCATTTCATTGTTTCATTTCTAATTTCAGAGTTTGGTATGTTTTCTGAGTCATCTTATAAAAATTTAGAAAGAGAAGTAATGGGGGAGCCTATGGTTGTAATGTTCTCATTTTGCAAGTTTAGAGCACGCAAGCATTCAGGGATGCTGGATGAGTTGATCTTCCATATCGTTGACTTAAGTTCATGTCAAATCATTCTTAGGCCCAACTTTTTAGTTATTTAATTTATTGTTATTACTATTGTTATTAGCATATTGACTGGCAATGCATGCTTGTCAGTTTGCATTTCTTTTAACTTTTTGTTATGATAAAATAAATCTTGAAGACAATTGAAATTGGAGAGTAAGAAATACTTTCCCTCGTAGGTATGTGGACCTTACTTAGTGGGATAAGGCTTAGTTGTTGTTGTGAAAAGGATTTCTTATCCTCCTTTCTTTTTGTATATTTCTTCTCATCATATCAAAATGATTTTTTAAATTTTTTTTTAAAGAAGATGTAGTTACAGTTTTTTCCTTTTGATACTAACCTGTGTAAATCATTGCGTAATTAAATGACGGTAATTTTGGAAGTGCAAAAATTGGATACAAAGTGGGGACTCCTTTATAATTAAATTGATGATGATGATTAATATTATTATTACTATTATTTTGCGATTGGGAGTGCTGCCTTTTCTTGCACATTTGCTTGACTAATTAATATTTATTTTTTTATTTTTAAAGTTCCTATGGTATTGATTGATTCATGTAGCTGATCCATCCTATTGGAACAATGAATTGTTATCCCCTCCCATCTCAACATTGTAAATGGTATTTGTTTTAGATCAAGCTATTCTTGTTATACAGGCAAGCTTTGGCTCCCAGAACATTGAATGGCCAGGCCAATCTATCAGTTAGCAATGCTAACTTCTCAAATCATCAACATCAGTACTCAGTAACTCCATATATTGGTTCTCAGAATCCGGAGCATAATTTTACAAAAGAACTTAACAATCAAGCCTCAAAGAGAACTAGGTCCCCTCCTTCACCATCTGCCATTAGACAGGAAATTGCGCATAAAGACTTTAGAAGGTAATGCCATGGAATAATTATATATGTGCACACACGCGCGCGTGTATGAAAATGACAGTTTATGTTGCCTATATTATAGTTTAGGCTGGTATGAAGCTATCATAAACTGTTGAATTGTATCATACATTTATGATTTTTTGACTGTATCATTTATTATGATGGATATAGCTTTTATTGTGATAGATATGGTTAGCATTTATTATGATAGACATGGTAGATGTGGTTAGGTAAGCATTTATTATGATGGATGTGGTAGATATAGTTAGGTAAGTTAGTATCTTTCACATTTATTAGGTAGTCCTTACAATAGGCCTATAAATTGTATTTTTCTCTATACCAAAAAATGTAAGAAAGAATTACTTCAATCTTATAATTCCTAGCCTTTCTTCAAGTTTCTTTTTCAAGTTGGTATCAGAGCTCCCGATCTAGGAGCCTGATCACTTTTCCATTGCCTTTCAGTCTTCATTGTTGAACATTTACAGCCTTAATTGCTGTAGTTGTTTATCCATTTTTTTCCCCCAGAATTTTTCCCTATTTTTTGTTTCTCTCCGCCATTGTTACAAACCTCTAGCCGCCCATCTTTTTTTGACCCACTCCAACCATCCTCTGGCCACCCTATCACTATGGCAGAACCGAAAACCTATGCTATTGTTACACCTACACTTTTAAATCCTAACGACCTTCCTGTTTTGCACCTAACTTACCACTTGAATGGAAAAATTACTTGCAGTGGGCTCAAGTTATCTAGCATACTTTCAAAGGTCGTCGGAAATTGTCCCACATTGAGTGAAATCGTCCTGAAAAGGACGACTCTACTTTTGAGGCTTAGGATAATGAGGATTCTCTTATTATGACATGGCTACGGAACTCTATGATTCTTGCAATCAGTCGGAATTGTATGTTTCTTACTTTCTCCTGTGCGGTTTGGCATGTACTTAGCAAGACTTCTTCCAAAAAGCTAGATATTGCTACTTGTTATGAGTTGAGGACGAAAATATACTCCACCAAGCAAGGAGTAATGTCGGAAACAGATTACTATTGTGTTCTCACTGGTTTGTGGACTGAGTTGGATCAATGTCAAAATTTGCAGATGGAATGTAGCAAGGATACTTCTACTTTGGCAAACTTTGTTAACACGGACCGGACTTTTGAGTTTTTCTCTGGCTTAAATCCAGAATATGACCTCACTCGAGTTCAGATTCTAGGTAAAGAGCAACTCCCATCTATATCCGAGGTGTGTGGGGAGAGGAAAGTCGTAGGGCAGTTATGCTTGATGACAAACCCAGTAGTGGTTCAGCTTTGGTCACTGGCAAGACAGCCAAGCCAGGACCCCCTTCTTTCTTTTCAAGGCCTTCCCAAGATAGTCGTTGGTGCCCCTAGTGCAAAAAGTCTGGGCATACTCAAGAAACTTGCTTTAAATATCACGGAAAAGACAAAGTTCTTAGCCACACAGGAGGATTTTGTGGCCTACCAAGTAGTCAAGCCTTTGTGGCTACATCAGACAATGCCCCCTCTCCTTATGATGAAGTTCCTGCTCTTAGTAAGGATGAGTTTATGCACTTACGATCTCTCATAAGCTCTATTAGTAAGCCTTCTGGCTCCTGCTCTCTAACGTTGTTCGGTAAGGTTCCTTGTTCTCAATCTATTAATGCATCTAATATTGAATGTAAGGTTTTATGGATCATTGACTCCGGTGCGATTGATCATATGACCTCTAAAACCCCTCATTTTTCTTCTTACCTTCCCAGTTTTGAAAAATGCCATATCACTGTAGCTGATGGCTGCCAAACCTCAGTTGCAGGATCTAGTAGCATTTCTTTTCACCCTTCTTTAGACTTAAATAATGTCCTTCATGTTCCCTAACTCGCCAGTAACCTTATCTCTGTTCATAAACTTACCAAAGATCTTAACTGTGCTGTAACTTTTTTCCATTCACATTGTGTTGTTTAGGATCTTGCTATAGGGAGGATGATTGGAGTTGCTAAGGAACAAAGAGGGTTATATTGTCTCCTTAATGGACTAGCTGAAGGTGATAGTAAACAAAAGATACCTGCCTTATGTTATACTGCAAATTCAAAATCTCAGGCATCACAAATTTGGTTACACCATCAGCGTCTAGGACATCCTCCTTTTCAATTAATAAAGTCTATGTATCCGTCTCTTTTTTTAAAGGAGTCAATTGAGTCTTTTTCTTGTGAAGTTTGTTAGTTTGCTAAACATCACCAAGTGTCATTTCCATCTAATTTTAATAAAAGTGATGAAGCTTCTGCACTTATTCATTCTGACGTCCTAGGTCCTGCATCTATTCCTAATATCCCTGGCACAAAATGGTTATTGATGATTGCACACATGTCACTTGGTTTTTTCTTATGAAGGATAAATCTGAAGTTTTTCAACTCTTTATTCAGTTTTATCATATGATTAACACACAGTTTGGAAAATCCATTAAGCAATTATGTTCAGATAATGGTAGGGAATATGTGAATCAACAGTTTTGTAATTTTATTAAAGAGCATGGCATTATTCATGAACTTACATGTGTTGATACTTTTCAACAAAATGGTGTGGTAGAGCGGAAGAATAGGAATTTATTAGAGGTTACCCACGTTTTTCTTTTCCAAATGTCTATGCCTAGCTCTTATTGGGGTGAAGCGGTTTTAACAACTGCCTACCTAATTAATAGGGTGCCTTCTCAGGTCCTTAGTAATGTTAGTCTTGTTCAATCTATGTTGTCTCACTTTCCCTCTGTTCCAATTATGCAAAGTTTACAGCCTCAAGTTTTTGGATGTGTAGCCTTTGTCCATGTGCATTGTCAAAATCGTACTAAACTTTATCCTAGGGCCATCAAATGTGTTTTCATAGGTTATGTTCCTAACAAGAAAGGATACAAATGTTTTCAGCTGTTGTTTCTTTGTCTCTTTGGATGTTACATTTTGTGAAACTGAGTCGTTTTTTAGTCCTCCGCTTCAAGGGGAGAGTCTAGTAGAAGCTGAGACCGTTCTTCCTCAATCTTTTCTCCCTTTCCCATCATCACAAGAGTTAACTCCCCCTGGTTCCCAAGAGTTAATATCTTCCACTACACCACCTGAGGAAGCTCAGAAGAAACCACTTTTAGTGTATGAAAGGAGAAATAAACCCGATATGATCCAGGGGCAACTTTAAGAGTCTGAACCTGTGGTAAGTACTGAAGAAACTGACTCTTCCAATATTTGTGAACCCAACCTAGATGACTTACCGATTGCCTTGAGAAAAGAAAAAAAAAACTTCCACTAAACATCCTATTTCTCTTTTTGTCTCCATTAAACACCTTTCCTTGCAGCATCAAAGTTTCATTGCAGCTATTGATTCCATACAAATCCCAAACTCAGTACAAGAGGCGTTAAAAGATATGAACTAGGTTCAAGTCATGAATGAGGAAATGAGGGCATTAGAGAAAAATGGAATGTGGGAGATTGTTGAGAGGCCAAAAGATAAAAGGCCGGTGGGATGTAGATGGATATTGTATTGTGAAGTATCGGTCAAATGGTGAGTTAGACCAAAATAAAACAAGACTAGTTGCAAAAAGATACACACAGACGTATGGAATTGACTATAAGGAGATGTTTGCTCCTGTAGCAAAGATGAATACAGTCAGAGTCTTGCTTTCCCTTGCATCTTCTCTTGGATGGGATTTGCATCAATTCGATATAAAGAATGCATTTTTACATGGAAACTTAGAGGAAGAAGTTTACATGGAAATTCCTCCTGGATACGATGTCACCAATGGGAGAAACAAGGTATGCAGGCTAAAAAAGGCTTTGTATGGGTTGAAACAGTCCCCTTGTGCATGGTTTGGGAGATTTGCAAAAACCATGATGTCACTTGGATACAGGCAGAGTCAAAAGGACCATACTCTTTTCCTTAAACATACAGTTGGACGAAAATTTATGATTCTCCTTGTATATGTGGACGATATCATTGTATTAGGTAATAATCCAGTTGAGAAGAAGCTCTTAGAGGAGAAGTTAGCTGCTGAATTTGAAATGAAAAATCTAGGAAAATTAAGATACTTCCTTGGAGTAGAGGTGGCATACTCTAAGCAAGACATCTTTATCACTCAAAGGAAATATATCCTAGATCAACTTAATGAGACTTGGAAGCTTGGGAGCAAAGCTACTAGTGTTCCCATTGAACAAAACCATCAAATGGGAAGTAAAGAGGAGAATTCCAGTGTTGATAAGGCACAATACCAAAGATTGGTGGGAAAACTCATATACTTGGCCCATACTAGGCCAGACCTGGCTTATGCTGTGAGTGTAGTTAGCCAATTCATGGATGATCCTAAATTCAGACACATGCATGCAGTAGAAAGAATATTACGGTATTTAAGGCCACACCTAGTAGGGGACTGTTGTTCAAAAGTGGTGACAAGTTCTCTGGAGAAGTCTACACTGATGCTGATTATGCAGACTCTATTAGTGACAGAAGATCAACATTGGAATATTGTATGTTTTTGGGGGGAAATTTGGTGACTTGGAGAAGCAAAAAACAAAATGTTGTTGCAAGATTAAGTGCGAAGGCAAAATTTCATGCCATGTCACAAGGAATTTGCGAGCTACTATGGTTAAAAATTATCTTGGATGACTTGAAGATAAAATACGAGGCTCCTATAAAGATATTAGGTGACAATAAATCAGCTATTGGTATTGCTCATAACCCTGTCCAATATGATAGGTCGAAGCATATTGAAATTGACCAATAATTCATCAAGGAGAAGTTGGATAGTGGACTTATAACCACTAGACATCCTTCCAGATTACAGCTGACGGATGTGTTGACTAAGGGCTACTCACAGAGCGGTTTCAAGAGATTACACACAAGTTGGGAATGATGGATATCCATTCACTAGCTTGAGGGGGGTGTTGAATTGTATCATACATTTGTGATTTTTTGTCTTTATCATTTATTATGATAGATATGGTTAACATTTATTATGATAGATATGGTAGATATGGTTAGGTAAACATTTATTATGATGGATGTGGTAGATATAGTTAGGTAAGTTAGTATATTTCACATTTATTAGGTAGTGCTTACAATAGGCCTATAAATTGTATCTTTCTCTATACCAAAAAATGTAAGAAAGAATTACTTTACTCTTATAATTCCTAGCCTTTCTTCAAGTTTCTTTTGCAAGTTAAACTATCAATGCTTGTTGGGCTTAAGTGTTGTTTGTGTTCTGAAAAATATGAATTAAGCTTGCAGTCGCATGTGTGAGTGCCTATTACGCTACTATAGTTATTATTTATCTTATTTATAAAGAATATAACAGAATAGGCATTTGTTGAGCCTGTTTTATGTTCCTTATTCCAGGCCTTCTATATCTCCTCCTAGAATGAGAAGTACATCAAATGTTCTAAGGGCTGGGTCTCATTCTCAAATTCAGCAAAAATCTTTACCATCCAGTGTTTCCGAGGCCACTACAAGCGAGCTCATCAGCTCCACTGCTCCTAAAAGAATAAGGTCGCCTCCATCATTTTCTGCCGATGAAACCCTTGAAGGCAACTCCATTTCCTCAGAAGACAACACTGAACGGTATAATATTTTGTGCAAAGATATTGTTTTTGTCCTTACAGATTTGCTTAATCTTAACCTTATTGTGTTGTTCAGTGAAATGTTAGCCAAAGCAAAGCGTTTAGCTCGCTTCAAGGTAGAATTAGGCAAATCTGAACAGAATAATGCTGATGCTGCAAACCAAAAGGCTTCTGCATATAGACATGAACAACCTGTGTCGGAGCAGAAATATGTGGTGGGGGGACATGTAATGGATTCAGCTGGCAACTTCACGGATGGCCATGCTGCTTCCGATTATGAAGGCTTTGAAACATCCAATGTAATTATTGGCTTATGTCCAGATATGTGTCCTGGTATGTTTCCCAGATTTTATGTCTACAGGCGAACCTGTGGCAATTGTTATGTTTTTCATCTCAAAATCCGAAACTACAATGAATATTTTTCAAGAAGCATTTGGAATTCCATACTTGTTTTAGTGGTGGAGATATGCGGTTTGAGAGAAGTTCAATCTTTACTTCCTTATGAAGTTTCTAAGAGTAATGTTACACAGCCCCAAAAAACTTAGATAAAATCTTGGACATGATTCACCTAGATTCAAGGGTAGTCATTGGATGGGATAAAGTGTTAGGGAATACTTATCCAGCCCCATGAGTGGAAAGCATGCCAACTGAATCTGGCAAACATTTTGGCGAAATTCAGATAAGCAGGTTTTGTGGGGTAAGGTTAGATGCCTAGCGTCTACTTGGTGAAAGGGACGTGAGCTTTTTGGAGTGGTCTCCATCTCTAATATAATAAGAGATTGGAAAGCTTGATCTTTTGATGTTTTCTTTTTGCTATGAGGGTCTTTTGTCCTCTTCACTCTTTGTATTATTCTTTTCTTCTTGTTAATGAAATTTCTTTTTTTATCCAAAAAAAAAAGAAAGGAAAAAAAGTGGTGATTTTTGGTTGGCTATCTAGTATTTTCCTTCTTCTAAGCATGGTTATCAAATCGTACGATTTAGACTCATGAATCGTGCGATCCAGTTCGTTTCAACCTCCCTGCGATTTAGATCGCCTTGAGGAATCGGAACGGCATCGGAATCATGACCTGAATCGTCAGAATCATGCGATCCATGTCAGAATCGCATCTCACTGTCGCCAAACCGATTCGCTTGGGCATGCGTACGGCTGTGGGTGATGAAGTCCAGTCCTTCTGTGATATGATCAAGTTTCCCTGTTGTCCATTTTTCCCCCAACAGAGGTTGAGTGTGGGAGACAGTGGTACTTTGTCGAGGGTGGTTTGTGGTAAACGGTGAGTGCAGAGTGCTGCTTCAGTACTCCTGTTTGAGCTCCGTGGCGAAACCATGTCTATGACTTTCGAGTGCTCTAGGAGGAAATTATTTTTTTGAAAAGATTTAATGGTGCTAGGCAGAGCACGAATAGTGTCTAGGAAATTGGAGTAAGAAAAGGCTTTTAATTAGTGAATAGGTTCATATACTGATTGTTTTTTTTTTTAAAAAAATACCGATTTGCAGTAGATATTTTTTGGTCAAAACCTGATCGTAATAGTTGATAGACATTAAAAATAATTATATGATTTTGGTTTAACACTTATGGTTAAGTTATTTTTTAACCTGATGTTATTATATCAAATATTTTGTTTGTAATATATATTAAAATTTTTAAGTGAAATATTTTGTGTATATATATATATATATATATATATAGTTTGATAAAAAATAATTTGTATATAATACATGTCTATATAATTTTCATGTAACATATTTTTAAGGGTTTTTATTGTGTTTGTGAATCTTACAATTCAGAAATTACTGAACGATTCACATTTTGAATCACGATTTGATAACCTTTTATTTAAGTATTTCCGAGCATGGTTCTTCTACTTATGAGCAGTATAGCTTCATTTTGACTTTGATTTGATTTGCATTTCAGAGTCTGAGAGGGGAGAACGTGAAAGGAAAGGGGATCTTGACCAGTATGAACGCTTGGACGGGGATAGAAATGTAACCAGCAGCCTTCTTGCAGTTAAGAAGGTGATTATCATATTACTAAACTAAAAATTATTTCTGCTATAATTAATTAATTATTGTTATTGTTGTTGTTATTATTATTATTATTAAATAGACAAATCATGATCTGTGACAGTATACTAGGACAGCGGAGAGGGAAGCAGGCTTGATCCGGCCTATGCCCATCCTGCAGAAGACAATCGATTATCTACTCTCTCTGCTAGACCAGCCCTATGATGAGAGGTTTCTTGGGGTATATAACTTCTTGTGGGACAGGATGAGAGCAATTCGGATGGACCTGAGAATGCAGCACATTTTCAATCAAGGAGCTATTACTATGCTGGAACAAATGGTGTGCTTCCTTGTGGCCATATTAGCATCTGTTTGCATACATGTCCATTAGCTTTTGGTTCCTGCCGTCCCTTCTATGATTGAGGGTGCATGGTAAACAGCTTGAGTTCAGAATCCACTGGGCAAACATTTACTGCTTACCAATGGAAATATATGGACCTCTTTGTATTTGTTTTTATTTTGTTTTCATTTTCTGTTGTACATTTCTTATTTTTCAAGATTTTGTGAAGAAAATAATAGAAATAGAAAATGAAAACTGAAAATTGAATTTGATTTTTTTACTATATCCTTCATGAAATCCTAAAATGCAAGAAACAAACTGAAAACAGAAAATAAATGTAGAAAACTGTTCTGTAATCAAACAGACCCTATAACTCCTATTAGCAACCTAAAATTTGGAAATATGTGTGACTCATACTTCGTGTGCTATTAAACTTTAGAAACATGTGCTAATCACTTGAGAACCGTGCTTGGGTCAGAGCAATGGTCAACTAATTATCTCTTGTTAATCAAAATTATGCTGGCTGAACTACTTTTGATTTGTTGTTTCAACTACAGGCCCTAAGGTGTCTATGAACATGGCACATGTAGTTTTTCCTGTCTGAAATTTTCCATTTGCTTGATTCATGCCTGTTGTTGTGACATTACTGCGACAACTTGTTATTGGTTGCCTCAACAAGCAGCAGTTGTCAGATGGCTTGACTTTCCAGTCTGTTCGGCTAATCCTTATGTAGTATCATCAAGTTATGTCTTCCAAAATAAGCTTTCACTCTTTTTTTTTCTTTCAATGATAGTAGTATAATAATCGTAAAAGCCAGATTATTGCTTTTATTTAAGGGATACTATCAAGGTTCTTCTGATAGTATTTTCAAAGCTATGTTGATTCAGAATCAATACCTAATATATAGATTTTGTGTCTATATACATCAGTTTCATATTTATTCATCAGTAGAATAGTTTTCTGAAAGTTCCGTTCACTTCTATCAAGAACATGCATCTGCTCAGTGATGTTTGCATAGCAGTATTTGATGATTATGAAAACTAATAAAGCTGTTGATTTCGGTGGTTTCAGATAAAATTACACATCATTGCAATGCATGAATTATGTGAATACACAAAAGGAGAGGGATTTTCTGAGGGTTTTGATGCTCACCTCAATATCGAACAGATGAACAAAACTTCAGTTGAATTGTTTCAGTTGTATGATGATCACAGGAAGAAAGGAATAAATGTACCCACGGAAAAAGAGTTTCGAGGCTATTATGCTCTTCTTAAATTGGATAAGCACCCTGGTTATAAAGTAAGTTGCCTCTGTAGTGCTTTGTTTTTTAATTTTTCATTCGCTGTTAAAGACCAAAGAAAATAAGCAAGTTATCCTAGGTTGAACCTGCAGAGCTCTCCCTGGATCTTGCTCAGATGACTCCAGAGACAAGGCAGACTCCAGAAGTTCTATTTGCCCGCAATGTAGCAAGGTTGTAATTCACATAGAAGTTAGTTACTTTTTTGTTCTGATGTTTGCATTCTGACCATTCCTTTTTGTTTGCCTTTGCAGAGCTTGCAGAACCAGTAATTTTATTGCCTTCTTTCGGCTTGCTAGAAAAGCAACTTATCTGCAAGCATGTCTAATGCATGCCCACTTTGCAAAGGTATGGGATATTTTTGTCTTTTATTTTGTGCTCAATACAAACACTATAACTGGGCTTATTCCGATGAAGCTTAGGGCTGCCATATATTGGAGATAAATTACTGTAGTTTATTCTCAAAAATGATTTTGTTTTATGCGAAGTACACAATAATTTACATAACACACGACAATATTTTCATGGTAAAAGGCATGATTTTTTTAACAGTTTTGTATCAAGATGTTTAATTTTTCGGAGGATAACTAAGTAAAATTAATTTGTTTTTATGTGACCCCTTTGAACCTGCTATACATCAATGGAATGATATTAGGGGTTCACTTAGTTATGGCTTCTCTAATTATGTGAGTAAGCTCCATGTGATCAGAAATCCTAACAACCTTCATTTCATGTTTCACTTGTCATCAGTTGCGTACCCAGGCACTTGCTTCTCTACATTCTGGTCTGCAGAATAACCAAGGTCTCCCTGTTGCTCATGTTGCTAACTGGCTTGCTATGGAGGTATTTTTTCATGGGCAGATGTGGATGACTGCTTTCTCTTGTTTCTTTCTCTCTTTTTTCCGGATTGGAGTGTGGCAGGATTTTTCAACTTCCTCTTACATTGGCTTTTTGTCATCAAAATTAGGATGAGGACATCGAAGACCTCTTGGAGTACCATGGGTTCTTGATAAAAACATTTGAAGAACCATATATGGTGAAGGAAGGTCCATTTCTCAATGCTGATAATGACTATCCCACAAAGTGTTCTAAACTTGTGCTCGAGAAACGGTCTAGAAGGATAATTGAGGATGTTTCACCCTCAAATCGAGCCGAAGTACCACCTGTGGAGACTACGAAAAAGATGAGAAATGCATACAAGCATGAGCCACGAATAGTTTCTCCTGTTGAAAATGATAATTCTTTCCAGAAGCCTGATGAGGAAATGCCTGACTCTGGAGCTGTCTTGTCCCCAAAGGATAGCAAATCAGGAAAGGCATTCAAGCAAATGCTAATTGGTGTTCAAGACAGTGGAAAAGTTCATGATATGGCTAGCCCTCGGCCATCACTGTTGAGCTTCCCATTTCCTACTAATATTCCTGAACCACAAGTCACTAAAACTTTCCCATTTCCTACTAATATTCCTGAACCACTAGTTACTAGAACTGACACTTTGAAGATTGCTAATTCTGATTTGATTATGAGAGGCTCTCCGAGGAGAAACTTGCACTCTAATGTGGATGCACGGCGATTGGAGATTGTACCAAAATCAGCTCCATCACAAAGTTCAACAATTAATAGTTTTTCTGTGCCCCCTCCTGTGGCCCAGGGTGTATCCGATGATGAATCTATTCTTATTCACCAAGAACATGAAGATCAAATGCACGACGATAGAGAAAAAATTCAAGATAAAGAAGTCGCTGAGGCCAAGCTGAAGTTGTTCTTAAGGTTTTCATTCATGCCTGCTTTCATTAAACAACTTTATAGTTTTAGCATGTGAACTACTCCTGTATATGTCCAATTTATTACTATTTTAAAGTCATTACGTTTTATAAACCACATTATTTTTCTGTACCTGTCCTGTCAGGTTGTGGAAGAGACGAGTGTCAAAATTAAGGATGTTACGTGAACAGAGGCAATTGGCATCAAATGCTGCACTAGACTCAATGTCATTGGGACCCCCAATTCGACATTATACCAATGTAAGTTTGGTAGGATTTTGTGAATTGCTTAGTAGATTGCTCTTGCTTTCTTTTTTCTACTTAAGATGAGCTAAATCACTGGATATTTTTTTTGGGGTTTGGAGTGAATTAAAGATGATTTCTTCTAATGGTGCTTCCTTTAAGAATAAACGTGGTTCTTGCCTCTGAATAAAAGGAATGAAACCTTTTGTTGATTCATTATTTTAACTTCTAATTGGGCTTTTTATTTAATGACTTCCTGCTGACCTCTTCCAATCATCCTTAAAAATTGTCACTGAATTAATGAAACCCATTTTCCATAATTAAACATTGACAACATAACCCATTTACCAATTTTTATTTACTGCACTAGGAACATAGCCTTGACTTTGATTCATTTTGGATTGACTTTGGTGGTTTTTTTTTTCTATGTAGCAACCCAGTAGCTTCGACAAGTTTGACATTGATGTAGCTATGAGGGAGAGAGATGAAAAACAGGAAAAGTCATTGGCAAGACTTAATGTTTCAGAAATAATTGCTGGTACACTAGGCAGAAGAAATCCAGATGCTAAATGCTTGTGCTGGAAAATTATTCTATGTTCTCAGATGAACAGTGGATATGAAATGGGGTCAGTGGGCTGGTGGTTGGCCTCAAAGCTCATGCCTCCTAGTGACGATGATGTGATTATTTCATCTCCTGGCTTGGCAATATGGAGGCACTGGTTTTCTAGTCAATCTGGTACTGATCCTACCTGTTGCCTCTCTGTAGTTAGGGATACAGTCTTTGGCAGTCTAGATGAGGCAGTATCTGGGGCAAGTGCAGTTGTGTTTCTTGTTTCTCAGAGCATTTCATGGAAAATTCAGCAAGTCCATCTCCATAATCTTCTGATGTCAATTCCCTCTGGAGCTTGCCTGCCTCTACTGATCTTATGTGGCTCATCCGACAAAGGTTTCTCTTCTGTTATAATTAATGAACTGGGCCTTCAAGACATTGATAAATCACGGGTTAGTGGCTTTCTGCTTGTTTTTCTCATTGAAAACCAGCAGGTGGAACAATTCAGCAGCTTTTTCAGTGATCAGCGATTAAGAGAGGGTTTACAATGGCTGGCTGGTGAATCCCCCTTACAGCCCAACATTCGACAAGTGAATATACGAGACCATGTTCACACACATCTTAATTCCTTCTCTGGGGTTCAGGGCATCGTCAGAAACTCCAAGTTGGGTCCGAATGATTGTATCTCATTGTTCAATGAAGCCTTGGATTGCTCAGTGCAAGAAATTATTGCTGCTGCCAATTCAAATCCGGCTGGTTGGCCATGTCCTGAGATTGGTTTACTTGATGAGTCATGTGATGAAGATGTGGTGGTGAAAAGGTACTTGCCAACTTTGGGATGGAGCTCAAATGTGAAAATTGAACCAATAATTAGTGCTCTGCAGAACTGTAAGCTCCCCCCTTTTCCTGATGATTTGTCCTGGTTGGCCAGAGGTTACAGAGTTGGACGTGAGATTGAGAACCAGAGGATACAGCTTGAAAATTGCTTGATCCAGTACCTGGCTCATATTAGTAAGATAATGGGAGTTTCATTGGCAACAAAAGAAGCGTGCGTCACAACGCAAACCTGTGCTAGGCTGGAGTTGTGCGACTCAAGCTATCGCATAGTTCCCCATTGGGGTATGATTTTTTGTCGAATTTTCAACTGGCGATTAACGGGTTTACCCAGTGGGGAAATCTCCATGGCTTACATCTCAGAATGTCATCATCATGGTCCAACTTTGGATCTGGATGTGGACTTAGAAGCAAGTTTACCTTTATCTTATTACCTGAACCCCACTTTAGATGAAGTAATCAGTGTTAACTTTGACACTCCTCCTCCTGTCAATGGTCACGCGGGGCCTGAAGCGCATCAGCATCTTCGACAGAGAGAATCAAATGATGTGATTCATGAGGCTGTTAACCTGAGGAACGCTGAAAGCAATCTTTGTGTTGATAAATTGCCTAGCATAAACACAGCTTGCACACATGGTTTGAACAATGCTAATAGTGGGCCATTAATGAATGGGAAACCAACCAAAGGGGCTGATCAGTTAAGCAAGCTGTTGGAACAGTGTAACTTGCTGCAGGATGGCATAGACAAGAAGCTTTCTGTATACTTTTGATTGGCTTGACTTTTCTATGCCATTTTTGCATGTATTCTCTACAAAAGGAAAAAAAAAAGAAAAAGAATGCTAATTGCTAAGTCGTTGTTGAGTTGTAGGAAATTTTGTGCGATAAGTAAATTAGAGAAGCTTTTTTTTCGCAATTTAGTTTCTTCCCTCAGTGTGTTCACAAATGTCAGCCAAGCAGAAAATTAATGTGAAGTTCAGTAAGACCCTATCGATTCAGTGATAAAATTAATGCTGTAAAATGTAATCTTTGGTATATTTGAAATATTGCCCCAATAACATTAGTACATTACTCTCCAATAAAATATATAAAAAACAATTACACTCTAATAAAATAGCAAACCATAGCTAACCAAAAAGGAAAATAAATAATAGCTAACCATAAATAGGGTCAAGGTATGGTTAGCTTTATTATGTAAAATGAGAGTATTTGTTTTAGATTTTAGAAAAAGTGATTATGAAATATAAATTTTATATCTAATTAAAAAATTTAAAAATTGGTTTTTTTCAGATTTTGATTATCTTTTAAAAGATTATCTAAATATATGAAAAGTGGTTTTTTTAGGTATAAAGTGATTTTGAATCAAAATAATCACATTCAAACGCATTCCAAATCCTGATCACATGTTTTTACAATGTTAAATTGGTACTGCTTGACATATTAAAAGTAATGTGATGACTAGGACATGGTTTGGAATATCTGTGGCTTTTTTAGAATTGTTGAGCTCTTTGAATTTTTTAAAAATTGCTCTTTAAAGTCACAGTATTGTTGTTTAGCAATGAAAAGTAAGTTTGGTAGAAGGGGTTACTATGGAAACTTTAATCCTTTCCTCTCACTTTAACTCCTTTTTTCAGTTGAGGCTTTCACAAAGGATGCAAGTACCATGTTCCATATCGAAGCCAAGAATATTAAAAGAATATGTTACTTACCTTGTTTGTAGCAAGCGCATTCTCACGCTTAAAATGTATTAGATATTATGTTCTCAATATTGTTTATTTCCATGCTTTTTAAGAGACTAGGAATATCCATGAAATAAGAAATTTTTATATGCTCTTAAAATAAGGTAAAATTTTTTCTTTTATTTATTTATTAATTGACACATAAGTTATTATATTAAAAAAATAAAAAAAATAAAAAATAATAATTCATAAAATTTATATATTAATTAATAAATTAAATTAGAGTAAATATTTTTTTTTCCTCCTCCTCTGCTCTTTGTACGTCTAACTATTTCTCCCATATGTCATATTGTCATATGTAAAATACGCTTTTGAATTGCGATCCTTGTGTTACCCCAAGCGCGAACATTTAAAAATGGCAGCGTATCTTTCACATCCATCAATATAATAATAGACAATATCGTACGCTCTGTATAAGGAGATTTCATTGGTTAATGCATTAGACCCGTCACTCATCAAACAAGTAGTGGCCTTTCGGATTACAAATGTCGAAATTTACAAAGACGAGTTACTTTCGGATTATAAAATTGAATGCTCTAGCGTATGGTCCATGGCTCCATGCCATGCGATGAGATTCAGACCCAAACAGGACAGATGGAGACAGAACGTGTTGCGAGTCCTATAGGTAACATTTGGTAGAGGTACACATGCAGAGATAATGGAAACAGTAAAAGAAAACAAAATTAATAAATACATATACGTAAGTATTACTAAAAAAAAATATTAAATTTTTATTTCTATATTCTGTTTCTACTATCTCTATATTTGAAAGGTATAAAAATTTTAAATTTTTCTATCTCTTATTTCTGTCTTCACTACTAAATAAATTTATATCTCTAGTTTTTTTATACTTCTATTCCGAAAATAGTAAACAAATGTTATCATATTGTTTTGCATTTAATGAATTTCTAAACTGATGAAATAATTCTAAAGCTATATTTGCAGCACCTAAGAATTGCACAAAAAAGAGATAAGGCTTGGTGGTCCTTCACACCAACAAAAAGAGATAGGGAGAAAATTAATTATCATAACAGAATGGATGCTATTAATTGTTGGGACATGATGACGGTGCTTCTAATTATATCGCAAGCAATTTCCATGTCATTTTCTAATTAATTGTTGACTGAAAGAATTGTTTGCATAATTTTGGGTCAAGAGTGATGGTTAGTTAAAACTTTTCTAAACTATAACTACAATTCAAACCGTTCATTTTAACTACAAGTATTTTGGGTTAACGCAAGCAATTTCCTGTTGACATTGGCATTTTTGTCGTTAATACCTAAATGAAAATATGGTTGGTAATTATTTAGTGAAGGAATTTTTTTCCCCCCATTTAAAGGAGTCCCAATACATGAGAAAATAATTCACATGAAGTATGCCGTTAAAATGAGTCAATTGACTATACCCACAACCATATCCGTTCAGTTACTAATTTAATTTGCAGTAAGAACATGGAACTAATCTTGAAATGCAATTTCAAAAACGAATCCAGTTATGTTTCTGAATGATCGAGTGAGGATAATGAATTTACATTCTCAGTAGCATCTAGCCTGCCATCAAAGCTAACTATTGACCACAATTCAATGCAAATGAGATTTAGTTAGTCACCAGCCAATCTCCCTGCACCACTCTCCCCCATCTCAAGTTCTTCTAAATCCCCTTCCAAAGTATAAATCAGGAGAGTGGAGGCTGCAGTGCGAACTGCAAAGGCGAGTTTCGGTTTTCTCCGGATGTGGTTCTGCATGATTGAATGACAGGTAACTTGAATTAGCAGAAGATTGAGATTGAGAACAGAAAAGAAGTTTATTGACCAGCTATGTTTTCTACATTTAGAAAACTGCTAATATAATGCCTTAGGGCTTTGACCTGTTGGAGAGGGGACCACTATAGCTGGACTTCTCATTGAGACCACATGCTGACAGGAATGTAAATCAGAGATACCACTTCTCATAGATCGAGAAACATCTAACCCAGTGGTAGCAGATATCTGTGAGATTCCATTTCCCCTCTTGGACCTTGTTATAGTACTGGCATTGAGCTCACATGATCCGACACGAGATGAACCTAACTACAAATAAACTAAAGATTAGATAAACAAGCCAATAATCAAATGAGTGAACCACCAATAGAGTAATTGACTCTGCATACAACACTTATTAGGAAAATGTTCACGACACAACTGAGTTTTGCCTAGAAGTTGTAGCTTTAAGTGGCCGGTCATGAGATCACCACATAGCAGACTTGGGTATCCAAAGGCGACTAAACCTTTTTTTATTTTTTATCAATCACCATCTTTTATCAACCTCTAGCCTACATCCAGATATATCACATACATTAAAAGATAAAAGTAAAAAATATTAAATGAGACCAAGGGAATATTCAAGTAATTCATACATTAGACAGGCCTTTGATCTGAACGATGATAATTGTCATATCATCTGTTCGGTTCTCATGTTCCAACCACAGTTTATATGACTCTCCAGCAATGGCAGCACATGCATCACGGGGATCTGAATAGCTTGCTGCCTGCAAAATCACAGAATTTATCAAGAAAATAAATTGAAACAGAAAGATTTTAAATCATGATCACAATGCCAGGATCTACCAATCAGATTTGGTAAAAGCCCTAGTGCTAAAAATTATAAATTTTGACTAGTAAATGTTAATTTTTCCATCAACAGTTGATAATATACTGTGAACATATGTTAAAGAGGGAGGTACACATCGAAATATTTTTCTACAGCAATGCAAGAGACCAGAGATGGTCGGCACCAAGCAGTGGAAAATCAAAGTTTCTCTCACTGATCAACCAACTTGCAAAGACTGCAAATATATAGGATGTAAAGAAAAAGAACCAATTAGCATTTTGTCAAGTGAACTATCTACAAATCAGGCTTACAGAACTTGCACTAACCAAACAACTTACAAAGATTGTGCAAACATTTATGAAGCAGAAGAATGGTTAGTGATAAGCGTTGTTAACTTTGTCTCATGAACTATTCACAGATCAGGATTAAAGAATTAAGGCCTTCAATAATTAATAGATATGAAAAGCAAATAGGGGAAACATAGCAATGTTGTAAAGATAGGATCAAAGGGTACAGTAGGCAAGCTAATGTGAGATCAGAACATGGATCATAAGATCCTACCTAAAATTGCAACCTTAACATATGAAAGCAAAATAAACTTCAAATCAATGTATTAAAAGAAGGTCCAAGCCCTCTAAAAAACCACGCATGACAGCATGCAGCACGAAACCACTGAGAACCACTCATTCTGACAATTGCACAAGCAGCCAAGGCTTGTTTGCTGCACTTCTCAGTAGTGCAATAGTTATAGTGTAGGTAATCAATGGCTATAGGATGAGTTATTAAAGAAAATCACATCTGGGCTTGGTTTTTCAGTTTAAAAAGTTCAGCTCTGGTGACATCGCTACACAGAAAAGGATCAAAAAGTCCATTACATTTAAGTGTTCTAATCACACAGAATTGGGATTGCTCATGAAGGGGAAGATCAGACGATCAGATGACCTGGTAAGCTGGATCATGATTTTGAGTCTTAACAACACTAAACATCAGAATGGAAACTCAACTTAAAAAATAATATTAAAATAAGGTTACATGATTACATTAACTAACATCCTGCTCTCATAATAATAATTTGGTAATAGAAAGTACTGAAACAACCAATGAGCCTCCGCTCAAATGGCACCGGTGGGACGTGTTTGATTCTCCCCACTGTCACTCCCCTGTCCCTAATGTCCAGGATTGTAATTACATCTAGCAAACCACTTACAGATAACACATAATTCCATTAAAAGAAGTAGATGATAGGCTTAGACTTAAAAGCATGACAATAAGTAAAATTCAACCAGTGAATACATTATCAGAATAATTAGAAATGTTTAGACAAATAAAGGGGAAGATAAAGAAATAGGTAGCATGGCTTACCATATCAACAACGGTCTGGCTTGATAGGAACTCAAATATGCCATCACTTGCAAGAACAAAGAAAAGATGATTAGGCATAAGCTGAACCGTGGACACCTCTGGAACAGCAATGACACCAATAGTCTCTGCCACATTATCCCCTACACTCCTTGTAAAAGCAGTTCCAGGATACACCCCATTTTGAACCCATAACCTTGGAGGATCACCACCCTGGCTCTCTTCATCACCCCAAGTCTGGATATTCGGATCCTTCAGCCCTTCCAACTGATCAGCACTCAACACCCTTGCTCCACAAAGTTTCACTCTCTCATATTCATCTCTCCTAAAAGGTGTCTGATCCGAGGACAAGTCCTCAGCAACAATCCTATTCCCATCCTCAACAGCTAGCACAGCTCTCGAATCACCAACATTGGCAACATAAAGGGTATCCCCAACAACAAGCACAGTAATTGCAGTAGTACCACTCAGAGAATCCTCAATATCACTATTATGCAATTCGTAATTAGTTGTCAAGAATGCAGAAGTGTAGGCTTTAACAGGGTCCTCCAACAATGCAGAGTCATTTGACAATGTCTCTACCAACCTATCCTTAACAAAGTTTGCACACGGTCCACCAAATTCACCATGACCATCATACACACCAAAGAAATGGACACTGGGGTTACCTTGAATCTGTGTCTTAATGCAGAAACTATCTTGGTTCTCCTTATCAGGTGACTCAGGATAGTAACCCCTCTGAGTGAGAACAGAATACTCCAAAGTGAAGTTATGTGAAGGGACAGGAGCAACCTCAAGGGGTCTCTGAGTGAGCATGTGCTTCCTTTGTGCACGGTGGTGAGGGCCAAGCTCTCTGTAGTCCCTGGAGCCACCTTCTGATGGTGAAGGGTACCTGCTACAACACTTGCCATGGACACAACCCATGCTTGATTGAAATAGAAGCTATATATATAATATATATGCTATTTAAAAACAAAGACCTGAAAAAGCAAAAGCACAAACTAAAGCTCAAAAGGGCAATTCTGTGTGGTAACTACAAGGTGGGAGCTTCTGAAAATCTGCATTGTGGCTCCAAGCTTGAGCCTTCAAGGAAGGGACTCCGAGGAAACAAGAACAAACCCTAAGTGAAAAAAATCAGCAAGGGTGGGGAGGTAGGGAGGAAAGTTAGGATTTTGAGGCGAGAATTGTGATCAGAGGTTGAGAAAAACAAAAGGTCGTTTTTCAATTGGTGAGAAGTGAACAAAAAAATGGAAGGATTCGAACGAGGCCACACAAGAAGCTCAAAAGAAGAGGGGTGGAGGGTGATGAATAAACCAGAACCCTAGAGGGTAGAGCAACCCCACAAAGAAGCAAAAGGCAAAGACATTTTTGGCCTTTGATCGAAGAGGGAGAAAACGGGGAGAGCATCAGAACCAGAAGGCGTGTAGTGGGGTTTTGGAAAAGGAAAGGAAGAATTGTACCTTTTTCGTTGGGTACAGAGAGAGAGAGAGAATGGAAGAGAAGAAAACCGTGGTAGGAAGCAGGAATCCAAATGGTAAAAAAGGGGGTGCACAGGAAAGAGAATAGAGAATGGGGTTGTGTGTGTGGTTTGTTTCTCCCAAGAGAATGACAGGGACACACACACAAACAGATACACAAACACAGTCACAGAGACAACGATGTTGAGATTCGATTCATTCTGGGTGCATGGTTGGGTTTGCCTACAGGAAAGCCCGTATCCCAAGCAAAGAAAAATGAGAAGAAGCCACACCCCCAAGTAACACCGATCACACACGAGTAACTTACTTGTCGTCACTGTGACAGATGTCAAATATTCCATTGCTTTTTAATCTGAAAAAAAAAAATACTAAATAGTTAAAATTTCATTGTCAAAGTTTAATCGAATGAAACCGCTTCTAAGATGCAAGTGAGTCACGGACTCACGGTCTATTGCTACCGCTAAACTCTTTCATGTCCCAATGAGACATAAAATTGCAGGTTTGATTTTTATCCTAATGTCATATCTCCTAATTAGTGTCTTAGATAAAAAACAAATTACTCCCTCAAATCCACAATTATAAAAGGATCAAAGGAGTATTGTAAAGTTTTAAATGAATTTATAGTTTAATAATAAACTCCTGTATATTTCAATGTGTTCAATACCCTATATATCATAATATTTTAACTAATTTATCTTCAATATATTTGTGAGGAGCTAAAATTAATATTTTATCTTTTATGTTTTCTCTATTTTATTAACCCGGTTAAAAACAGAAAAAAGGTCGAGGGCAAATTTTTTATTAATCTCTTCTTCATTAAATATTTGTCTATTTCAAAAAAAATTGTCTAGAAATAATTATTCATTTAAAAAAATTTAATAATATTAATTATTTTTTTTAATAATGTCAGTATTAAATATTATCAGAGAAGGAAAGAGATACAATAGAGGAAGGAAAAGAAAGTTGGAATATTAAAAATAAACGAAGACAATCAAAAATTATTTTAAACTTTCTTTAACTTTGATATTTTTCTAATTATTTTCTTAATTTCAATGTGCATTTATAATTGGATAATTATTTAAAGATGAATGGATGAAAACACATTTATTTGAATTTTCAAAGCGTTTTTTTTTTCAGAAAATTTTCGAAGCGTTTTGAAATGTTAATCTTGACTTGAGCAAAATGGGATTGAAGTTAGAAAAAGGCCGTTTCATTTTTCAGTCGAGCGAAAGACGGGCATTTGAATTTGCCTGAGTTTGATGTTCAAATTGAAAGTTAAATGGCACACCCAACAAAACAGATTCATCAAAAATCATTTAATACAATTAAGGGAAATTTGGGGTTCCCCGCGGCTTGTAATGCGCATAACCTTTTTTCCTGGAAGTTTCTTTCTCGGATCAAAATATGAACACAATTAATGTGGCCCCAGATTTGTCATCAATGAGAAATCAAAGTCCAAATGCTTTTCAAACATTTATTTGGTCAATATTTTTCAACCTTTGTTTTTGGTCTATTTTCTTTAGTTCTCAAGAAAAAAATGACAATGCAGTCTTTAATAACCTTTTAAAATGTTAAACAATTTAATTTATCTATTTTTTTACGTAAATACTGTAATTTGATCCGTTAAGGGGCTGACCTAGCACTATTATCCTTTATTTCATCATTTTAGTTATTTCCATTATTAAAATGACGTGGGTGTGTTAGATTGAGAGTGTATTTACAGTGAAATTCATGAGTGAAATGAGACTAAGGGTGCATTTTTTTTTAAAAGAAACAATCACTTTTTTGGACACTTTTTACATATTTGGATAAATTTTTAAAATTAATCAGAATTCTAAATAAAATGTTTTTAGCTTTTTTATATAAGCTAAACATGGTAGCTTTTGAAAAAAAAATCAATTTTCAACTTTCTTTTGCTTTTGTTTTATGAAAAATTTAAGTTTAGAATCACTTTTTTGTAAAATCCAAAAAGAGACACCCTAAATTAAGCTTTTGGTTATTAGAATAAGACCAAATACAACATTGTTTTATTGATAAGGGTGAGTTGGATGAGGGGATGGAGACAATGTGTGACTAATTTTGAGACTTGACGGAAAAATCGAATTATAATGTTACATTTTGGAAAGTTAAGAATGACATTGTTAATTTTGAAAAATGAGTTTGTCCTTACATAAAAGTAATAGAATCCAGTGTTAACTTTAAGATTGTCTTTGGTCAAACATAAAAATGATGGATAAGTTTACATAAATAAGTCTCAAATATAAAACTATATATATACTTAGAATTAATCCATAAAAATTTACTTTCATTTTAAGCCCTTAATAATAGTAAAGCTTTTGGGTTGGGCCAAGTGCATTATAGGGTAATTACTTTCATCTGGGCCACTCAATAGCCCACCCAAATTCTTTTCTTCCTCTATCCGGGAAGTGATGAATGCAAAAGTTCATTCATTGATTGGTTAAAGAGATGTGTATGGCGAGACAGTATTCATATGGAATTCCTTTTGCGTCATTGTCATTGAGCTGCAAATTCACACGTAACGTGCAGGGTATACAAGGAATGACTTGGACTGGGTTAGATAAAACCCAAACCTAATTCAATTTTTAGATCAAGTTAATTTTTAAAATCTAAACCTGATTTGATAATGACCCAACTATGTCTTGGGTCATACTAGGTCAACCTGATATTTGAACAATATACGAAAATTTGGATATTGTACATAGTAAAGTTATAAAATTTTATAAAAAATAAATAAAATTTTAAAAATATTTTATGATATAGGTTTTAAAATAAACCATATCAATATAGAAATAACATCAAATATATAAAATATATTAATTGAACTTTAAAATCTCTAATTTTCAATAAATTATTATAAAAATATATATTTCTTAAAGAGTTATTTGACTTCGAAATGTTTGAACTGTATATACTTAATCTAATCCACCCAAAAAGTATTCTAGATCAAATTTCAAGACTCAAATCCATCCAAATGAATTTCGGACCGAACTAGAATGGTGAGTTGGGACGAATTATAAACACCCTAGTAACATGTAGCGTTTTCCTTATAGCCATTTATGCTATTGACTTGTAGGCATTAATGGCCCAAAAACATGTCAAAAATGTTTGTAGACCTAAGTCAAGGGTCACACACACCAAAGTAAAAAATGTTAAAAATTTGCACGCTATCCTCCTAATTTATAGATCGTATATACAGTACCTACAATTTATAGAAATAAAGTGTAATTTTATAAAAAAATCATAATTACTGTGGCATATTTCATTATTCACACACACACACACATATATATATATATATATATATATCCGAGCACAATTAAGGGATTTTTTCAATAAAGTTATCCATGCTGAATTTTATTTTTTTGACGTGATTATCCATCCCAAACTTGAAGAGGGTAATTCAATCATAAATTAAGATAATTTACTGGTCATAAAATATATTAGTGCTAACTCCCTATTGTTTCAAACAGGAAACTTTTTTCTCTGGTATTTGTGGAAATTTATGGGATCGCCCCTACGCGCCTTTGAATGGTCAAAAAGAAGACGATGAGGTTTTTGTTTTTTTTGTTTTACACCAACCCAACTTTGCACCAATGAAAACAATCAAATTGGGCTACAGACTTACAGTGAATCTGATTACACTTGCATTATTAAAATATATATATATATATATATATATATATATATATTGTTTTTTGTGTGCGGAAAAAACAATTTTTTAACAAAAAGTATTAAACTTCTAGATCAATGAGATTTAATAAAAAAAACATATCAATTCTAGATCGTGTTTTATTTTTTATTTTTTAATTTATCCACACGAGCCTTAATCTCATTATAATTATCTATGCCCACATTAGTTGACACGTTGATTTCATTGTAGTAGGCCCATTGGGAATCATGTATGGGCCGAAATTCCACCAATTTTCCAGATAAGACTTAGTGACGAGCCAATGGAGCCATTTCATAATGCACTAAAAGATCCGTGAGAAGAATGACTTGCTCTTTGGATAATGATATTTTGACGCTTAAAAAATAAATGTCTATTTAGATATTTATTTTATAATTATTGGATATAAAGTGATTTCCACTTATTATTAACATTTATCATATTTAACAGTTATAAAATAGATATATAAATAGACACATATTTTTTAGGTAACAAAATATTATTATCTTATTGTAAAAGCTAGAAAGTGCATCAATCAACAATCATCCATGCCTGTTTTGCTAACATTCGGTTGGCCAGTGATTTTAATACCTTAGCCTTATGAACTAACTCCTAAAACTCACATAAAGCCCGCATATTGTAATATCCTGCATTGCATAAACCAATTATCTATATCATATTTAAAGAAATGGTGTAAATAATTAAAAAATGAAAGAAAAAACATAGGTTATTAGATAGTAAACTTTAGAAGATGGTATACCAGCGTGTTTGGAAACACGTTTGGAGATGCTAGAACCGATTTTGAGGTGCCAGAATTGATCTTGTGCGGTTTTCTAACTTGTTTGGTTTTGGTTTGGATTCACCTCTAGAATCAATTTTGGACTTCAGAATTGATTGTGATAGAAGTAATAAATTATTGCTTCTAAGTTTTTACTTTATTAATTCTAGTCAAAATCACTTCTCATAACAAATTATCAAACATAAATTAATTTATTTTAAAATTAATTTTACCTATAATTAATTTTACAAATGCAGAATCAAATACACACCGTATCATTGTATGGGTTTAATTTCAGACGCTTAGAGCTTGTAAAATTTGCTTCTTGGCTGGTATTGTATTCACCCAGTGATGTCGATAGGTGGTAGGCTAAAGTCCATTGCACATGGAAAATGTCATATATTTTCCTTTATGAATCTTTATATGATACGAAAATGACATTCAGTGAATGAAAATAATGATTGAATTAAAGGTGTTCTCTGCGAAAGACTGCTACATTTATGTTATGCGAGACAGTTTGAAATTGAGGCATCTCGTTCGAATAAAAAATTAAAAATCATTCTTGTTCGGGCCAAATTCGTGTCATCGTGTGTGTGTGTGTGTGGATTGACCATTACCGCATTCAGAATCACAAGAGAGGTTTGGTGAAACGCACTGACGATTGATCAATGAAAGATAAACAGTTTAATTAATTAATTTATTTTTTACGTGGATAAGCAATTTAATTTCGCAAGGTCCATCAAGCTAAAGCTAAGGTTGTACATGGACGAGTTAAGTTGGGTTAAATAAAATTTGAACCTGATCTGATTTTTAGATCAAGCCAATTTTTGATACTCGAATCTGACCTTACTATATTTTGAGTTATACCGAATCAACCCGATATTTGAACAATATATAAAAATTAGGATATCGTACATAGTAAAATTATAAAAATTTACAATAAATAAATAAACTTTTAGTGATATTTTACAATATAGGTTTCAAAATAAATAATATCAATATAAAAATAATATCAAGTTATATAAAATACATTAATTGAACTTTAAAATCTTATAATTTTTCATAAATAATTATAAAAATATATATCTTAGGAAGTTATTTGACTACGGGTCGGGTCGAGTCAACCCGATGTGTTATCCGAACTCTTGAAAAGTGTATCTGATCAAATTTCAAAACTCAAACCTGTCCTAATAAATTTTGGATTAGGTTAGATTAACTGATTGGGACGGGTTATGAATACCCCTACACCAAGAGACTCTTTTTTTTAATATGAAATTTTAGTATTACATATACAATAAGGTGTCCACTCCTCTACATTTGACGGTCAATGCCTATGCTACCTCTTTTTTTTTTTAAGAATTTAGACCCACAGAATTATGTGTAATGCACAGTACCTTTTTATTTTTTTTTCATTTTTTTATTTTTATTTTTAGTTATTCCTTAAAAAAAGAAAAGAAAAAGAAAAAATACTGTTTAACATATACAATTGGGGTACCCCGAATTGTGTTTAAAAAAAAAGGAAAAAATGTTTTAAAAAAATACTATTCATTTATTTTTAAAAAAAAATATATAAAATGGAAAATATTTTATTAATTAAAAATTCCTTTTTTTATTTTTTTATTTTCATTTTTTTTATTTTTAGTTATTCTTTAAAAAAAGAAAAAAATACTGTTTAACATATACAATTCAGGTACCCTGAATTGTGTTTTAAAAAAAATGTTTTAAAAAAAATAGTATTCATTTATTTAAAAAAATAAAAAATTATAAAATGGTAAATATTTTATAAATTAAAAATTTGAATGGTTGCACCTTAAAAAAAGGAAAAAATTTTTTTTACTATTCATTACATATAATTCAGACACACTGAAATTTAAAAAAAAAAGTTCACGCAATATAGTTCAGACAAACTGAATTGGGTAAAAAAAAATAAAAAAATAGCACTATTTACTAAAAAATAAAAACTAAAAATTAAAATATTAAATATCAAAAACTAAAAATAACATTGTTTCTAACAAAATAATTAAACAAAAAATAAAAAATTAAAAGAAAAAATTAAAAAATTTACACGTCATAATTAATTAAACTCATAACAAAATAAAAAAGTAATATCAAAGCAAATTTAATAAAAATACAATAATATTACAAAATAAATTTGGAAGATAATTAAACTTTAAGAGAACATAATTAACAAATTAAAATTTAAAATATATTGTATATAGTTGTATATAGAAATAAATTTGTATAAATCGAACTCTTTACAAAATAAATAAAAAATTATTAAAAATATTTAAAATTACCAAAAAAATATAACAATTAAGGAAAAAAATACTGCACACATAATAGAAGTTGGGACAATCGACTTCTTTAAGAAATAAATAAAAAATAAATATTAAAATTAATTAAAATTAATAAAATAATAATAATAAAAAAAATTTAAAAAAATTTACTGTGCATTATATAGAATGAGTGGCATTTGCCGAATCCCCCGTACAATAATATCTCCTTTGTCTCGAAATACACCTGGACGGGATTGTTTAAATCTCGCACAAAACGAGATTTAAAAAGATATTTTTTTAATTCTTGAAAAGTAAAATTCGCATATGCGAGATTGCTGAAACAAAATTAAAAAAATAGTTAAAACAGCACTGAAAACAAACGAGATATAAAAAGAAAAATAATAAAATATTAAGCAAAACGAATCTCTCACAATGCAAGATTTTTAGTAAAATTAATAAAATATTGTACTATTTGAGATTTGAAAATATATTAAGATGTTATCAACTCTCTTTATACAAACTTATGTTCTTGTTTTCCTCTTCATTTCATCGCATTATGGCTTTGTATTGTTCATCAGTCGAAATACATGTCTCCAAAATAAGAAAGTAGTGAGAAGGAAAGAAATGAGGGTAGTCCATCCTTTTATCCATCGTTCCTCTTTCTTTCTTTCTTTTTTTTTTTTATGTTTTTTTTATGTTTGTGTAGTCCCTCCCTTTTTTCTCCATGTTTGATCAATTGATTTTGTATTACTAATTCGAAAAAAGAAAAAAGAGTTGTCTAGTTGTGAAAGAGTGATTTGTATCTCAAAAAATTAAAAAAAGGTCCAATAGGAAAAAAAATCAAATAAATTGATCTTTCTAGAAAAAAAAAGGACAAATTGATCCCTTAAAAATAATAAAAATTAAAGTGTCAAATTGGTCTATGTATAGAGGGAATAATTTGTCCAACATTTACAAGTTTTGTCAAATAAAATATATGAAAATGTGCAAATGTTGAAGATGATAATGGTATTATATATACTAATTTTATTTTATATTAGATATTTGTTTTAAAAAATAATATTTTATATAGGATATGCAAAAGTAATATTAGATTTTTTTTGAATCACTTTTTTGTTCAAGAATGTATCGTTTATAATGATTGTAATAAGTATAATTAAGTATATTATATTGCCAATCACTATTCATACTTTTTTTAAATGTTTTTTTAGAGAATATAACATATTACTTTTTAATCAACTATATTTACTTATATAAATAAGTGAATTTCTCACTACACTAGAAGATAATACGTTGTTCCTTTAATTAGTTTGAATAATTTCTTGTTACTATTCTTTGTTCGTGTTGCTTATTTTTATATGAATAATTTTCTTGACAAGAACATTTTTACATGTTGCTCGAAAGTAGTAATTTGAATAGGTTATATCAACTATCCGAGTAGATTACGGGACACGAGACCGCTGCATTGATCTTGTAACACCCTAAAAATTATCTAAAAAAAATTAATTTGAGCTTTATTAGTCATAATTTCAAAAATTTGATACTTTGAACAATGATGAGGACGATCCAACGGATTTGTAAAAAAAAAAAAAAAACCTGAATAGTGTTTTGCGAGCCCCGCATGCCCACCGGGACAGTCAAAACTCTAGATTTGGGACCCGGAGATGCCCGAAATTGAGAAATTATATGATTATGGTTAGAAATAGGTAGAAATAAAGATTTTATACCTGAAATTATTTTTCGGACAATGTTTGATTTCTCGGGTACACTGTTTTACCCGTTCGGTAAAATTTCGGTGTGCGATTTTGACACTGTAAAAGCTATTTATTCTACAAGTTAAAGAGAGCCACTTATCTTGAGCCAAGTGGCTAATCAAGATTCATTCTTTGACCAACAAACCAAATCTTAGCCATCCATTTTTCTTACTTTGGTCAAAGATCATTTAATTATATAATATAATACTCATTCTTTTATATATAACAAGATAACCACAAGCCAAGCTTCTTCAAGAAGCTCACAATTTCGTGCATCATGCTGTAAGGAGAAGGAAACCAGGTTCCTCCATGTCCAAGAGCTCAAACTTCACTTCAAATGCCAAAAACACTAGCCTAGAGTTGATAAAACACTAAACTTCCTTCACTAAACTTATTCTACACATCAATACCTACAAATCTAACCGATTGAAATCTCAAATCCTCACCTTAATACCTCATTTCCCCACTGCCTAAGGAAGGGTTAGGTGCTGTTTGGAAGGCTTGAAGTGAAGAAAAATCATTTTTGAAAGATCCCTTGGAGTTAGAAGCCTTAAAGCTTCACAAGTAGGGTTTTCTTTGATCTTTTCTTTCCAATTTTATACTGGACTTTTCTGATTGTGTTTGGTCCAAAATTTCTGTATATATTGGTGGTTAAGATGATGATATTGATGTGTTAATTTTGGTGGTGTGTTTGGGGTTGTGGAAAAATCATTTTTATGAAAAGAGATTCTGAAGTGGTTTGCTGGATTTTCGGTTTTCCTACTGACAGTGATTGTTCACGAATTTTCTGAGGGAGTTGTGGGTGTTTTCATGAGCTATAAAAATTATATGTTTAAGGTAACATCCTAGGATAGTTCCAAGAATTTTCTTGAGCTCTGATTTTGACTCTTAATGCCTTGAAAAATTCAAGAACTGAAGTTGTAACTATGCTGCCTGAAATGTTGAATCTGAAGCTGTGAACTTGTGACATTTTATTAACCTAGTAAATGATTGAATTATGAGCTGAAATTTTTACAGGATATTGAGGACATATTGAAGTCCAACCCTGAATTTTTATATGATTTTATATGATCATTTGGTAGGGTAATAAAATTGGAAACTATGGCTGTTGGCTGTAAATAGGGGGTTTCTAACCTCCGAAGTTGTCTAATTTTTTTGACATACTTAGAGAATTCCTTTTGTTATGAAATTTTTAGGGAACCTTGTGGATACATTGAGGTATCATTGAGAATTTTTATAGCATTTTAATTGATTATTTGGTATGAGAAATAAATTGTGCTACTTGAGTAAAAAAATCTACCAATGTGCTGAAGTTGTGATAATGCCTTGAATTAATGACCTAATGGCATTTGGTTCAAATTGATGTGTATGAATGCATGCCATGAACTTCCAAGATTATGTTATGAGGAATGAATGAATAATATATATAGGTTTTAAGTATTATGAGATCAGAGAATTATGTTCATGCATATAGAAATGTGATGCATGTATATGTGAGCTTGAGGATGATGTATGCGCTAAGTGAATAATGAAGTCCCCTTTAGTATAAAAAGGGCACGAAGAGGTCCCCAGTAGGGCATGAAGAGGTCCCCAATAGGGCACGAAAAAGTCCCCATTAGGGCACGAAAAAGTCCCCTTTATTATATCAAGGGCACGAAAAGATCATTGTAATTGCCATATGTATATGTATATCTTGTTAAATTATTGGTCTTGAAGGAATTCCTATGATGTTGAATGTTATGAAATACATGTTTTAAGTGATTGAATAATAAAAGAGACCCACTTTGGAAAGGTGATTTTATAATTTTAAAATAAACATTTGATATGTACATATTGCATGCTCACGCTTTCTTAATAAACCGAAGTGACTGGGGCGATGACGATGATAGTATGAATGTGTAATTGGGGAGTTACCCTACTGAGAATTGTATAATTCTCACCCCTATATTTTTGTGTTCCCGTGTTGTCTCCAGGTTGACACAGAGGACCGAGGGACTGCTATGCAAAAGAACTCGGAAGTGTAATAGTATAGTAGTTAATGCTTTTATTATGTTGTATTTAGTGGAATGAACATGTGTGTAAATATGTTAGAGAACAAAGGTGTGTTAAAGCTCATAGAAGAGCTTCCCTTATGTACGTAACTTTGTATTAAATAAATAGTTTGGTTTCATTGCTATATATTTTAGTATAATTATGACCTAGTTATCTCGCGAACTAACCAAATTGGCTATGGATATTTAAAAAAAAAGGGTCCGCAAACTTAGAAGTAATAACTCTCGAGTATGGCACCATAACTTAAGGATGAGGTTGTACTTGGGAGGATGCTACAGATCTCCCTTACTTCTTGCTCCAAAGGATGGGGTGTACTTGCAAGGACTCCATTAAATTATGTGAGTTAAGTGTCCAAGAGGCTTGGAGAAACAGGATAGTTATATACCTTTCTGATATCCCATATTGAGCTATCAGACGGATTTAAATAAAAAGTGAGTGGAGCAATTATACCCTCTTTTAATGGGTTAGTAAAATTAATTCTTATGTTGGATCTCATAGGACCTTAAAGCCATTGCCTAACTCATTTAGTTTCAGGCCTAAGATCGTAAGCCATAACACATGTAATGTCAATTGTAATTATTATGATAATAAATGTAATTAATTAGAATTGATTGCAAGATTTCACTTCAATTTGATCAGTAATTGTCGCTTAACTTATTTATGTCGGAAATATAATAATTATAATAATAAATATAATTTATTATAATTGATTTTAGTTTGATTATCAATCTTGATTCCCGATTTTCAGTTAAATTATATATTCATTTTAAAGATTAATATTTAAAATAGTATTTAAAAAATAAATCAGATTGTTTTAAAAAAATGTAGTAATCTCTATATTCTTTGTTGAAAATTACATTATGATTTAAAACAAATTATTCCAATCAGGTTGATCTTACATTTACAATAGTTATAGTAATAAATATAATTAATTATAATTGATTCAAATCACACACACACATATATAAATTGACTTATGGAGAAACAAGGATAGCTAATGTGTTCGCCAACAACTAAGGCATCTATTTTTTGTCCATAAAATGGTAATCAATGAAACAATCATCTTGAAGCACAATTATTTCTCAAATATGTTTAACTCTAATTTAGGTAATATATTATTATCTACATATTATATGTGATAAAATAATGCCAAATGTAACTAATATCTAAATATGCTGCTATTTTGTAGACCATGAAGAGATGATGTTATGATATCATAGTTTATTATTATTATTATAAAATTGTTTATTAGTTATGATTCTCTTTCCTTCATAATATCTATGTTACATAAATAATATTGGACAAATTATGTATTTACTTTTGTACTCCACTTTTTTTTTTCTAATCATTTATTTTGTATTGTGAAATTAATATATTTATTGAAAGGAATGCAATAAATTTTTTTATTGCATAAATATGTATGAAGTATAACTTTTTAAAAAGCATGTAAATAAATTTAATATTTAATATATTTTTTTAACTATTATCATCCTATGCATTGTATGGTTAATAAACCAGTTATATTATAAAACTATATATATATATCAATAATAAAATATATTCTGAAAGTCAAATTATAAAAAAATATTTGGATTTGGTGCTTGAGAATTGCAATTAGGTATTTCTAATTTGTTATGTATGCCTCTATCATAAACTAACTGTGAATTTAGTTATAAATAAATAAATAACATATTTAAATATTTCTCTGAAAGATATTATTGTACATTTTTTTCTATAACAACTTTTAAAATCTTATTTCATAAACTAACTACTACATCCAAAAGAAACTAGTAAAATGGATGAATGTATCTAAAAGAAAAATTAAAAGTGGCAAAGATCATCTAAGTTTTTAATACATGTATGTAAATTTAAACATTTTATAATTTTCAATTAAATATAAGTGTATATATTGATAAAATATTGAGGAGGGCAGTCAAGGCCCCTACCTGCTCCTTCTCCCTCGTTTCTTGACCGACACACTCTCATTAATATATCCTTAAATAATATCTGAACCCTATTTAATTTGGAGTGTGTTGATAAGATATCCTACATATTTAAATAATATTACTCTTGACTTTGTGTTGCTAATCTGAAGAAGGAACAAAAAAGAAAAGATGAAAGTGTAGTTTGTGTGTGAAAAAAATAATAAAGTAAAAGATACACATATTTTTTTTCACTTTGTTTTTTTGGCTTTTATGTGCTTAAGATTTACTTGTAAATCCAACACACTGACATGCTTGAGGTATACATGTCATAAATCTCCCACGGTGCCAGATTTCTTATGAAGATAGCAACTTCTACGGTGTATTGTATTTTAATATATTGTTTGTGTAATCTCGCCTTAAATGAGATTATAAACTCCATAGTATTGTAATTTTAACACAAATCCCATATTATTTGTAATACTCAACTTAAACCCCATATAAAATTTAATTATATCGGTGTGAGGGGGACTCTACAAATTACAATTTCCATTACATTATGGCTTTGAAAAACCTTTCTTCCTATGTTATGCCATTTTTATTTTTTTCTTTGTTGTTGGGGCGGGGGAGGGTTCTGACTCCGTACGGTCAGACACATTGGGACATCCTTTCATTTTTAGGTCAAATTCCTCTTTTTTTTGGGTCCATGATTTGGGACTTGTACATTTTTGGCGGAATGGATATTTGATTTTGTCAACTTCCGCTGGACATTTAATAATTCAAATGTTACAAAATAGGTCTTGATGTGGGTCAGTCAAATTTAAAAATGGAGAAAGGATTAGAAAGTTTAATGATAAGAAAGCCCAATTAAGCTCAGGTAAGTTAGCCGAACTGAAGAATGGAAATTTGAAATTATAAAAAGTGCTGGCTGTGGGGTTCGAACCCACGCGCACTTATGTGCAGAAGATCTTAAGTCTTCCCCCTTAACCTCTCGGGCAAACCAGCTAATTGATGTCAATCGCCTTACGCATTATAATTAAAGGTTTTCTTCAGACGCGTTTTCATCGTAAAACTCATGGCAAGTGTTGAGTTTATTTATTTTTCATCAACTATCGATTCATGCTGCATTAGAGAGTTTTTCTTTTGTCAACATAATTTCATTGATTAGAAATTAAAAGCAAAAGCCTGTTATAATAAAATTTGGGAGACTATTGCCACTCTCATTAACATTCATCTTTGTTAAATGTTAACAAAATACCCTTTTTCTATTTTAACTAAAAGAATAACTAGTTAACATTAATTATTTATTAATGATCATAATAATATCAAAAGTTATTATTGTCAATTTAAAAATTAAAAGATAATATGATTAATTAAAAAATTTAATATTGATCTAAGCACTAAATAATATAAATATTTAACATTAACTTCTTTAATATAATAATTTAAAATGAAAAATTCTTTTACACAAAAAATTCATTAAAATTAATCTGGAGCACATCTAAAAATTTATTTGTAGAAATGATATGACATGTATATAAATTTAAATGTACCTGATTGAAATGAAAATTTAAAAAAAATATAGATAAACTCCGATCCCTGTGATATATATATATATATATGCACACACACTACCATAATTCTTATTTTGAACCCCATCAAAACACACCCAACAAACAAATTATACAGATTTGTTCCATCGAGCTTGTTCATCTCCCAAAAAAAAATTTCAATTTTTCTACCGCTGAATTTTATTTATTTTTCTGGTTTTATGGTAGCATTGCATCAAGAATTTATTATGCACTGTGACGTTTATTATTGTTTACTGAATATATTTGACTTTGTAATATATAAATTCATGTCATAATTAATATTGGATGGGAGGGAATCTATTATTTTTTAGAAGATTTATAAATTGTAGTAAATGATGTCAAAAAATATGTCTTGGTTGACTGTAAATCTTGGGAGCATCTTTTAAAAGAAGCACAAATTAGATTTAGGGAGTCGAATAGAAGAAGGATATTTTGGTAACATTTAATAAAGAGGAGTATTAGTGGGAGTGGCAATAGCCAATCTCCAAAACCTGATATAACATAATTAAAATTAAAAAAGAAGAAGCATAAACTAACAAGTCTAAGATTATAACCAATTAAATTAACACTAACAATACATTTGATACTAAGTATTATAACAGTTAATGAACATGATTTGGATCACACTACAAATAGACATATGATAGTAAAAGTGAGCTTGTTATATCTATGATCTTGGTTTTAAACTATGATACACATATATTTTAAGATAGTTGATGTGCTCGTATCGGATATGTATTGTGTCCAATGCCGATACAATATTTTTAGTTATATTTTACATTTTTTTAGTTTAATTTATAATGTATCTCTGTATCGTACTAGATACCCATACCCATATCATACCAGATACTTATACCAGTATCCATGCAACATAGGTTTTGAAACAACTTTTCAAATTAATTTTAAACCATATGAATAGAGAAAGAAACCATCAATGTCTAGAACAATATTAAGGATCCATTTGGACAGTGTAACTTATGAATTTTTTTTAACTTTCAGGAGATCAAAAGTCATATTTTTTACCTTTTATTCTATTTAGCTAAACAAGTTATTACTTATCTAGAAGTTATTCTTAATATTTTTTGAGAAATTAAAATATTTAGCTTATTAAGAAATACTTTCTAAAATACTCATAGTAAGCACTTAATTTTATTATTACATATTTGAATATAAAATAATTTATTTATAAGTTACTTTTATATAAGCACTTAAATAAATGGTCTAAGTTCATTATTTGATTCTTGACTTTGGATATGAAGAAGCTTTTTCATACCAACTATCCCCCCTTTGAGGCGCCCTTCAAGCTAGCGTGGAGATTAGTCACTATGATTGACGGTGGATATCCTTGGTTGAGGAACCAAATATATATATTGTTGAGCAAGAAAGGTAATACTCTTTATAAATAATGTTTTGTTTAATTACAAAACCCAATACCACTTGTGCACCTTATAATGTTGTGCACACCGGAACACTTACTTGACAATCTCACTTCTATATACTTTCTCACTTGACTCACCAACACACACTTTACAAGGTGCACTCCCACTCAATCAAGAGACCACACTTTGCATTGATAATTACCTTTTCACTCACTCCTCACAACTCCACTCTACGGACACACACTGAAGCACACTTGCTCACTCTTTATCACATTCACTTGCTCAATGCATTATTGCAGTACACACAAAGTCTATTTATAGGGAGTAAATGATGGTGCATTTGCTGCCAACATACTAACTAGAGAGTTCCAACTCCTTTTTGCTTTCTAGCTAGTTCTAGGACTTATGTCATTAAAATATTATTTAGAAAGCTTTAGCAACTTCCAGATTGCAAGTCACCTCCCAACTTCATGATGCTTCCAGACTGGTGCTGATTTTTCATATATATATATATATATATATATCCACTAAGCATCCCAATTCACATGCGATTTGCTAATAAACATCTAGGCAGCCAGATTACCAAACATGGAGCATCTAATTAAGCCGATGCCGTGATATTCATCCATGATACTTACCAGTAACCTTAGAGTTAGAGCATAATTTAAAGTTGAAATTATAGGCCATCTGCCTCTGGACATCACAAAAAAAAAAAAAAAATCAAATCCCAACCAAACAACACAGAAGTTGCCAACAGGACTCTCATGAAGGGGCTGAAGCATATATGTCTTGCAATTATTTTTGCCACAGGTCAAGGTGACAAACTGAAAATGGCCTACGGGTCAGATACAATTGATAAATATATGTCGTGACTTCGAGGGAAGAAAAAGTTAAAGGAAAAGAACAAGTAAAGGCTTTGCCTATTTTCCTTTTGCGAGTTAGCTGTGTGTTCATACTCTTTTGTATCACCCAACCGTTCGCTCTATGAATTTTGTGTAGAAGTGCCATTTTGGGGAATCTTGATTGCCTATAGAGTGACATAATTTGGATTACTGTTGGGCGAGGGAAAGAGTGGAAAGGGTTGGGGTGATTTAGTGATGGTTTGTTTTACATTTTGTGGAGGCCAAAATCACTTTTATTCAATTAAAAATGACTTTGCGCAATATCGTTTTGGTCTAGGTAAAATTTGAGGTGGATAAACTTAATTTCCAACCTCTATAATTTATTTTTAGTGAAGTATGTTTGAGGATGCTTCTTATTTTACTTCTACCAAATTGAAATGGTATTTTTACCATATTACTCCTATTAATATTTGACCTTTTTTTTCTTTTGGAATTATATGTAATGTGATTTTGGAAATTTTATATCTAAAAATAATTTTATTTTATTCCATCTAAATAAAAGCCATTTTTAAACTTATTTTTGAAGTGTCATTTCCAAACATAAATTAATTATTTCAACTTTAATTTTTTTTAAGTAATTCTTACAATTTAATAAGTGAAAATATATATTATATATCGATTTGCTATTTCGTTTTTGAACGTTTATTTTACACTGCAGTTTGAGTTATGAGTATGTTAGGAAATATTTCACATAAACAATTGATAATTAACTGGATCAAAGACAAGTTGACTTGAGTTTTATTTCTAACTTTAATGAAACTAATTGAACCAATAATGTTACACCCTAAAAGTTAATGTTCAATAATATACGGCACAAATATCCTTTATCTTGACTTCACTCAAAATCAACACAGCGACACGTGGTCACCCTATAAATTACTTGATTGTATTTTTATGGTTTGGTCATGTAGCTTGTATTATTGTCAAGCAGGTATACTAATTATGAGCCTTTTGGGAAGATCTCCTAGTTTATAAAAAGGCAGCTAGGAATTTGGAACATATATATGATTATTGCATCTCTACCTGTCTCCTACTTTTGTCATTTACTTGCCTTGTATATGGCGTGTCACCCAAATTCAATTATAGCCACGTGCACTTTAAGTTTCTCAATGACCATATGAAATGCTTCCACCACCACCAGTCTTTGTTACTATATAAATCTGCATAATGCATGTGTAGCTGTGATAACCCCTTAAATTACTCAGAATAATATATTTAGATGCTGATATTTGGACATCCAAAAGTGAGAGTTCCATACCCATTTTCTATCTAATTCTTTAGCGTTGAGATTTTATGCACCCGGAAGTTGTAAGGATTTCCTCTAGCTTTTTGTTTTTTATATATATTTCTTCCCATGCAAAAGAAAATGTGATATTATATTACGACTCAACTTTATTCCAAATAACTCTGGTAATGCATTGTGCAAGTGCACCTTTCCTGATTGCTAGGCTAGCTCTCAAAACATAGTGCAGCAAATTAAAGCAAAGAGTACAATGTAGCGCACCAAAGAGTACGTAAATGAGAAATACAAAGTGAACAATGACTAGAAGTGTGATATTGCAAAATTACGTAGCAATAAAGATTATGAGGGCCATATATATATATATATATCGACTTTATTCACAGCGCAGGGGGTTCAAATCCGATTGTAAACACTTGGTGGGAAACTAAAAATAATCTAGAAACAAAGCATAAAAGACAAAGAGGCGGGTATATAAGAAGAGAGAAAGGGAAGGAAAAACAAAAACAGAAAGTCCAATATAATCTCAAAAACAAGAGCACTTTTACACCCACTACACATCTTCAAAAATCTTAGGCGTGACAAGCCTAAGTGGGGTGCATTATGATGATCATCCCAGTATATGCCATTCCCAATAACATCCTCCCCCACTCTATCCTCCCCTTCCCCTTTTTGATACCATTCCAAAACCCTATCCCCTCCTAACCCTCTTAATTTGAAGGAAAATCCTTACAAGTTAAAAAAGCAAGAAGAAAAAAAAAAGTGGTGCTAGTATTTTATTTACATTCAAACGCCTCAGTTATCATATTAAGAGTTTAGTGAGAATATAAAAAAATAATAATAACAATAACCTCAAGCGTTGAAATATAAACAAAACACATTAATTACCACTTTTTTTTTCTTGCTTATTAAACTTTCTAAACAATTCAACCCAACAATATTCATCATCCATAATAACCAATCACACTCAGCCATGTCACCACCTCTTTAATGTTCCCTAACTTCTTTTTTCTGCTAAACCCTAACCATTTTTCTTTCCTTCAATGATATTATTCTTTTTTTTTCTCCCTACTAAGCCTATAATTATTAATTAACCTTATTATGCATTTTTCCGGCGAAGAGGCGTAAACGTTTGAAAGACAACACTACCTGCCGCCGGGAACTGGTCCATCGCGCAACTTCGGCATTTCAACCCCATACCCTCCACCGCCCCCACCACCCTTCTCCACACTTCGTTATCTCCATAGTCACCGCCCGTTGTTGTTGTCGACACCGACATCGTACCCGGTCGGAAAATCTGAACCACCTTCCTCAACACGTGAGCTATGTCGACGTTGGTGGACGCCACGCACTCGAAGCTCGCGTAGCTGTAACCGTCTTCCGGTGTCACGTGGATTGTGGAGTACCAGTCCCCATGCATGCCGTTCATGGAGTAACCGCAGGGGTCGAAAGCGAAGTCGCATATCAGAGCCTCCTTGTTGATCTCGTCGATCCCCGTCGCCTCCGTCATCTCTTTCCCGGCGGAGTCTCCGGTTTTTCCGTCCCCCGGCAGCCTGAAAAACTTCCTGGCAAGGGTCGGGTCAAGCTCCGTCATGCAGATCTCCATGGTGTATGTATGGTTGTTGTTGTTGTTGTAAGGTGGCATCATCATCATCATCACGTGATGTGGTGGCACGTGAGAGCTGGCGGTGAACACGTGCCATGCATGTGACGACGAGGATTTGGAGGAGGATGGCATGATGGAGGCCTTCCTGTTGCGGAGGCTTGTAGGGAGGGTGTCCTCCAAGTAGGACACCTCGTCCTTGAAGCTTGTGTGAGGGAAAGGCTGTGCCTTTGGGAAGATGAAGCTGCCTCTTGTGTAGCGGCATGAGGTGAGTGTGAGGTTTAAGTAGTGGCTTGCGTAGTAGATCAAGGGGCAAATCGATTTGAGGAGTTGTGTGGTTCCGCATGTTTTGATGATGATCTTTGTTGGGTACACAAATAGGCTTGATTCCGATAACACGTATGCATCGAAGTAGGAGTTTCCAACTGCTGAAACCACAGTGCATTGAACTGCTTCTAGTGTTTGCTGTATGCATTCGAAGCTGAGTTTTCTTAGACCCAGTTGGAGGATTGTTGGATCGTCACCAAAGAAATGGAGCTCCAACCGTTTCTCAAACCCTTCAAAGCCAGAGAATGCCATAGGGTATATGTGTTTGTGATGTAATATTAATATAATAGCGAAAGGGGGAATATAGTGTGATGAGTTTATAGGGGTTTTGATGGTGTTGGTTGAGAGAAAGATAGATTTGGTTGTTGTTAGTGGTTGAGGTGGAGGTGAGAGAAAGGATTAGGGGGTTGGATGGGATTTATAGATGTGTGAGTTTGTGTGTGGGAAGAGTTAGATAGAGAGAGTGAGAGAGTGTGTGTGTGTGTAGGAAGTAGTGCGGGTTTTAGAAGAGAGAGCATGCGGGTGATGGAACCAAGAATCATGATTGCAGGCATGAAGTGAATAGGATGATGATATGCAACAAGTTTGTTAGTATGTTTTTTTTTAAGTAGTTCAATCCTTCTCTTCCCCCATCAGAGACAGCAACAAGAAGACGGAATTAATGCCCACGCTCATCGATTCCCTTTGTTCCTTTGTCACTATACCTATTCTATTCTCCACTCACCTTAATCACTCTTCTAGCCTTGTAGCCATAGCTACCTTCATTCTATAAGTGCATAAGAAAATAAGAACAATGTCTTTCCATATTTTTTTCCCCTAATGAATTTTGAAATACGGGGTTTAAATATTGTTAAATGAAGGTCAAAGTCTACTATCTTAGAGGATTAAGGGAGGAGGGACCAGAGTTTAATAGTAATATTTGAGAGATTGTTTTCTATACATAAGCATGTAACTTTAGTCTTGTGTTTTGCTACACTAAGAATATATATTAATTTAATGCAAAATTAATTGAATTTGAAGTTTTGAAGGGTATGTGAAGCTAATTTGACTAGAGTAATTGGTCGAATTGATGATAGGGAATGCTAAATATGATTGTGTTCAAACCATATCATTTACTTCTTTTTACAATCACAAAGGAATTCAAGATTTAGTCAGTATTTAAGAACATTTGTCCATTCAAAGAAATTTGATGATGAGGAATGCTAAATATGATCGTATTCAAACCATATTATTTGCTTCTTTTCACAATCACAAGGGGATTTAAGATTTAATCAGTGTTTGAGGACATTTGTCCATTCAAAGGAATTTGATTTTATGAGTCAAAATTCAGCATTCAACTTAACCGTATAGAAAACACAATCATAGACTAGAGCTTAGACGATGTTCTATTGTTGTTCTGCAAGACAACAATTATGAGCTGTGTAGTGTAGTGTAGTGTAGAGGTAATGAACCATTTTAATTACAGCTACATTAATAGGTTAAAAATAGAGGTAAGCAGAGCATTTTGAAACCAAAAAGGTAAAATTAGAAACAAAAAGCCCAATCACTTGGGGCTTTGTTTGATATGAGCACACTGCGATGCAGATAATGGCCACTGCATAATGGAAAAGTGAAAACACCTCTGTGGATGGAGACATCTTTGTCTATTCCTCGGAGAGCAAGTGCTAATTTCACAAAAAAAGAAAAACTATGAGGGAAATAAATGTAAAGCACTAAAATCATTTTTATTCTCCATGCAGTTTCATGAAGATAGGTGGCATTATCATTATTTTTCCTATTTTATCAATTTGTTTCATGTATTTATCAAAGCATGCATGCACTTGTTATTAACCATGTCAGCACCCAAATTAAAAAGGATTTCCTTTATCTTTCGAGTGATTAGTCTCAAAAAGGCAGGGTTATAAAACAACTAAATAACGATTATCATTATGTTACCCTGAAAGTTGAACCTTTTTTAAGTATAAAAATCTTTTAAATTACTTTTGGAGACTCATGTTATTATATCACCCGCATATGATTCTAGCTATTTTTTATTATTTTTTTTAATATCTTATTGCTTAACACAGTTTATATATAAATGGTGTTCATGTTGCAATTTTGTTTCTAACAGAACCCCAAGTCAAGCATAATAACTGTCTTCTAACTTGTTCAGACATAAAGTTGATTTGGATCATGATGTTGAACTAGTTTCACATAGAACTAACAGTAACTTTGAAGTAAAAGGGAGTAATTAGTGCTTCATGGTCTTTTAGAGCAAGCTTAGGTAGCCAGTCTATGCCGACATCTTAAACTAACTTTCTTCATCATATTGGTGGTCTCCTTGACTTTCAATTTACGAGTACTGTGAAGATTATATCAATAATTCAGCATAATCAACACTGCACAAGCTTCTCCCATCAGTATAAAGACAGGTATAGAATGTGTGCTATTTAGAATAGTGAAAAGAAACATACAAAAAGCAAGTACACTACAACTAAATAGGTAGAAGGGGACTGAATAAACTAAATTTAAGAAAAGAGTAGCTACAGAGTTTTTTCTTTCTTTTTTTTTTTTTGGGGGGGGGAGGGGGGGAGGCAATGATGAAAATTTGAGTTCAGAATCAAAGTTTTGCAGTTTTAAGAGGTAGAAATGATGCAGAATGTATGGCATCATCAATAAATCTTATGGTTGTGGCTGGCATCCACCATTATGACCACAATATCCACCTCTTTGTGATGCACGCGCACCACCAAACTCAACACACTATCTCACAAGCCTACACACTCACTTTCGCTGTCTCACACGCAAGGCAAACCAACCACACACACACTCGCTCGCTCTCTCTTTACATTAATATTATTGTTGCAAGATACAGTCACTCTCCTTGCATATCCTTAACAAAATATACTAGAAAATTAAACACAAAAAAAAAATGGTCAACCACTTTGGTAAATCAAATCTTGCTTGAAAAGTGTCTCTCAAACAAACTACCAACGAAATCCTCCACCTTTTCACATAAAAAGCTTAAAGCAAAATCTCATGCCATCTTAGAATTAATTGTTGGGCGAGGACTTGGTAATTTGAGGAGACAAGGAAAAGGATATGTATGCATTTTTTTTTTCCTTCTTTTCTTTTTTATCAACTTAAAAGTTTAGAGTTGAATTGAACTGAGACCCACCTTAATCCTAAAGTCTGGACCCCACTAAAAGTGGTCTTACCTTTCTAAACCCTGTATAAGCCAAGCCTGAATGGGACATGGCCCACATCTACTTCACTTTCTTATTCACCCTTCTCCTCCTCCAATTTTTTTCCCCCTAGCTAGCTCAAATCATCATAATAATGCAAACCCAAAACCCATGATTGGTCCCACTAATGCTCCCCCAGGACAACCACCGTTGAAGACCCCACAAGGGTACACATCATCTAGCATGTGTCCCAACTTCATGGCAGACCAGGGTCCCATGCATCTTTGTTTCAAGTCTTAATGAGATTTAGGGACATGTAGTCCCCACTCAGTCCTTAGCTGCGAGACAATGGCATTAAGTTTGGTAAGGAGCAAGCGGGCTTTAGCCGCCATACTTGCTTGCATGCGCATGTTTTGGCACACATGAGGAATATTGGCACACACAAGCACAATATAAATGGGTTATGGGGTTAGCATGGGAAATTAAGGAGTTAAGTGTGCACTACTAATGAGCTTACTCAGAGAGAAGTGCTGTACACTGTACCATACAGTCTTGGCAAATTGCTTGTAGCGGAGCGCACTAGGCTGCATTCAATTTTTTAAGTACAAGTTTTTGGTATCTAGGAATATCTTGGGCTTTCGTTATTGGCTAGGTAATGGTTACAACTTAAATTAAACTTGATACTTCCTATTCTTTTTTGTTTTTTGGACATTCTCTTGCTCCTTTAACAAAACATGCTGTCCAGTGCAAGGTATTTAACTGGACTTTAATCCCGTGCACTAAGTGGTAGATGCTATTGGAGGAAATAAACAAACGGATACAAAAAACATCTCTTATGCATTAATTCCATTTTTAATTATTTCATGCTACCCCACCCAGGTGTTAGTTGAGTATGAGACTACAATATAGCAATTGTGATCAAAGCAGAATCTTGATGATTATATGAACATGCTGAAGGAAATCTTAGGATAAATAACTTATATGCAGATAAAAAAAATAAGAAGACTTGATACTGAACTAGATGAGTTTTTCTTATTAAAAAAGACTTGAACTTCACAGGAGACCCTTGGAGTGACCCTTAGGATAATATTCCATATCAGATAGAAAAAGGAATAATAATTATTAGTTTAGGAAAACAAAAGATGGCGTGGTAATCTAGAGCTAGAGAGGATGGCTCCCACAAGAATGATTCTTCATGGATGTGCTGGCATTTTTTATTTTGAGACAAACAAGTCATGTTCGAAACTTTTAAGTGGCCAATCTCTTGGAAACTCCCCCACTATAGGAAAAAACAAATGCAAATTCAGAGACCCTTTAGTCACCAAACCAAGATTATTTTGGTTGCCAGTGTCGTAGTAATTAATGGTTAATGTTAGACCTCGAGCCCTGCCAAATGCCAGAGCAAAATCTATCTCGAAAGATGGAGATAGTAGATTGGCACACACACACTAATATCCAAATAGCTTACAATATATATCCCTATCCTTCCATGCACGCCACATCATTTTCGTTTGTGCTTTAGCCAAACCAAAACCCTCTCTCCCATCCTCTCTAACTTTGAAAGAAAATGCATGTCTTAGTCTATTTTTTCTTGCAAAATTCGAATCTCTCTTGATTGCTCCACGCAAGCATCATATCATTCTGCTGCGTGACCCTTGTGCTCTCTCTCTCTCTCTCCCTCCCTCCCTCCCTCCTCCCCTCTCTCTCTCTCTCTCTGCTGTCTTATTCGTCTACTTTGCCGTACAATACAAGTATGCTGTACAGGGGAATCCTACTCAATCATGGCCTCTTTCAGCTCCCTCCACAAGCTTACTACCTTCACTAAAATTCATGTGCATGATATCATGAGTTTATCCAAATTTAAACCAATAAGAAATCTTTATGCAATGTAATTTAGGAAAGTTCTGCCATACCACTTATTGCTGTTGTATGTTTGCTGTGACAAAAGGTTATATGGAGGTAAGATTTTTTTTTTCTTTCCTCTACTAAATCGAAGTTGCTCATGTTTTAAGTGAATTCCAACTGCTTTGTTTTAAGATAGATTGACCTAACAAAGTTATCTCCAAGTTAAGCCAATAGAAATAAGCTAGAATAATTTGCATGAGATTATAGATTCAAATCGTATTATCATCAACATAATAAAAACAAGCTATCTCAATATTAGTTTTATTTTATTTTAAATTTATAGGATTTAAATTAAGAACACATATATGAAGATTAAGTATTGAATCACTTAAACCAAGCAAATGTTGTTCACTAAACAAGAAATTGTTGATTTCAAAGTCAAAATACATAAGACGGCTTAGCAAAAATACATAGCTAGGATCAAATTCAAAATCTTTTTGTGAAAAAATAATGCTATGCATTTAAAATTAATTAAAAAATATAATTAACGAGTTATAATTTTTGTGAAAAGCAATTTGTTAAAATAACGTGACGTGTATCAATGTACTTAGATGGTTAAATATAATGATCATGGCATTTTATTTTAATTTATCTAACAAGTATCGTTGTTTTTTATATATAAAAAAAATCGACAAATTTTTGGACAATGTCTCATCACTCAATTATTTGTCAGAACTTTTGTCCAATTTTTTAAGATTCACGAATCATAATTAGATAAATTAAAGTAGTATAAATTATTCATCTAATCAAAAGTTAAATAATCTCAAATTATTTTGACACAAATTCAAATACGAAAATTCTATCATTTTCAGAATATTAGACCCTATTGAAAACCATGTAACGAATTGGAAAAATAGGATATATAGGTGTCAAACATCCACCTTGAGCACCATAATCCCTGATGACTATAAGATACAGCACACAGATAAGAAGGCCAATGACAATTAGTATTGCATTTTGGTCTTCAAAGTTTAATGATCAAAAGCCAACCCCAACCTTCCAAAATCTGCGCAACTGAGAGAAGCTTTTGCCAAACCATGGTTTGCAGCACTCTAAAAGCAAAACCAAACATGCTACAAATCATATTACTGGTAGACTCACTAAAAGTATATACTAAAGTAAGGTGGTAACAAGAGAATGTATACGTAGTGGCAACGGAGTGTTGACTTTGGAAGATTACATCTCATTGATGCAACTTTGAGATACTACGGAGTGATGTAGTATTATTTTATTTCTATGCATGTACCCTTATTGTTTGGATCATTGCGACCCATTGCCCCTGCGCTATTGCACAAATTTTGGTCTTTCAGGTTTCGTTTAGCAATTGCCTACACCTTGCCCATTTTTTCCCCACTTTTCGCTATTGTTTTAACCGACCGTTGAATTGATCGGTTGCAGCATTTGTACAGAAGCAATTTCATCGCAAGCTCTTTTAGATTTTGATTTTAGCCTGGATCAAACCAAACCCCATCGAAGAAGCATTTGTGTTGTTTGCCTCACTAAACATGTTAGTTGGATGTTATGGTTTGCCCAACATCATAATATTCTCTCCATTTTAATATACCTATCATTTTTTTAAATTTTTTAGTATTTTAAAATAATTGTCAATTTATAATATATAGTAGTATTAATCATTTTCTCCATACATACCCTTAGTTTAAATGTGTTGATAAATTTATCCATATGAATAATAATGACAATACATAGATAATTTTGTTAACTCATATAATTGTATACATTTATCAAAATATTTTTTTGGCCTTAATATATATATATATATATATATATATATATATATATATATATATATATATATATATATATATATGTGATGTTTGATTTTTGATAGATATATTGAAATAGAAGGAGTTTTAATTAAGGAATATAAACATGATCAAGAGCGAATTTAACTACCAGTTAGAATCGATTTTGGCCAACAAAAATATTTTCTCCTCTCATGAAAATTGCCTCGGAAGTCGCATCTAAAGTAACCAAACAAGCCATCAATTATGTGAATTTTTTTTTCAACTACATTTTGCAATTAAAGTAAGTGTTTAGTTTTATATTACCTGTTATTCAATAAAGTCTTTCATTTTTACAATCTTTTATATAACAATACATAACTAAATAATATTATAAAAATTTATAGACAGGTTGTGCATTAAAATTAATTTTTAATGTAAACTATTCAAGGTATATGTATTGACCCTTTCCAATCACCGCAAGATCTAAGCAAAAGGAAAAGTAAAAGGAAAAATAGCAACTTCTGTTGCAAATCTACTAGCAATTTGCTTCCCCTAGCAAAAGGCCTAGGGCATTAGCTTTTCATAAATAATAATTGACTGAATAAAACCCTAAACCTTAGTTAAACTAATCATTAACTGTTTAACCAGCTTTTGAATACCCAACTGCAACTACTGACACTATAGCTTAGTGGATTGCTGAGGAAGTGCTGACATAAACATGGTGTCATAAAAACCATTGGAACTGGATTTAAATTGGTTAATACACAACGATTCACCTTAATTTGAATGTCGTTTTAATGATTCACCTTAATTTGAATGTCGTTTTAGTCCACACACTAGGGAGACTGGGAGCGAGCAAGAGAGAGAAGTGGAGGGGAAGATGTTTTATATAAATGTTAATTTTTGTTTAGTTACTGTAGTAGTAGTGGGTTTGGTTGATAGTTATTAAAGTGGTGTTAAAAATTTTATAGATAAACCCTGTATATAAAATTAAGTATAGGATTTGTTTATGAAAGTTTACAATTCATTTTTATCCATGACTAAACATTTCCTAAGAATAATATTCTCTCACTAGATTCAATTTGGGTTCTGATGTCCTATACACATTTTACTGATTTTCTTTTATAATTATATACCAAGGATACAATTTATAATCAAGGAACCAAACCTGGAACAGTTATAAAAAATTTAACTCAAATTCTTTATATTTATTACATCTATATTTTTAAAATCAAAGAATGATTAGTAGATATTTTTCTTGAGAATAGTATATAGTTTTAAGTTTTAAATTACTCTCCTCAAGAAAAATATACGCATGTCATTAGTTAATTTGAAAATTGGATATAAAGAATTTGATACTAATCTAATTCGATCGGTTAATGATTCTCCTCGAGCAAAATAAGACCCCCGACAAACCCGACCCAAACAATATAACGAAGGGCTTGTATCCAAAATGGTAAGATTTCCAAATTCTTGGAATATTTCAACTCTCATATTTAGAAATCTATTTTAATGTCTGCTCAACCACGATGATGGTGGCTCTCTGTGGCTATATGAGCCACCAAAGAACTGCCAAAAAACTGCAAAGCTGGGTAGAGGAAAGAAAAAACTCATAGCCAATCAATAAAATTATTTTACAACTAGTGGATTCATGCGATCTTACTTTCACAAGCAGAAAAGCTACTTTCAGCTTTTAAATTTGCAGTAAGGCTTCTGTTGCATCAAGGCTCACATTTTACAAGCGTAATATACTAATATAAAGTAATTTATTAATATTATTTCTAATTGAGACATTCACTTTATCACCGTTGAATCGAATGATGGTCCCACTATTTTCACTCATTCATCAAATCTAATAATAATAAAGTGGTTATCTCATTTAGATACCTACTTTTTGGTATTGAAGTTGTAATATTTTGCAGCAAAGTTTTGCAAAAAAAAGAAAAAAGTTTATTTTAAAATATTTGCTTTCTGTTTTGAAACGAGATAGCATAAGAGTGTTGTAACGTGACTGTCTCAAGCACAGAGCCAAGAGATGCCTTTGAAGCAATTGATAATGTGGGGGAGAGATTGAGGCAAGTTGGCATGGGTACATGTCAGCATGGAGGCCATCATGTTCCCTCTGCCCCAAACTATTCGTCCTCTTCATAAAGCTTGTATGATTAATTAATACTATTATTCTTCTTACTAATTGAACTTTCTACATCCTCTGACTCCAAGTTATTTCCAACTCCATCAATTTATAGGCAAATCTCTTGGACATTGAAAAAGCTTTAGTATCATTGTTAATAATGAAAAGGCCATATCATTTTTATTTATTTATTTGCTTTTCTCAAAGGACAATTGAACTAATAAAGTGTGATTAGGCTTTCTCATGGGCATATGTGTCTTAAAAGGGTAGCATTATCTAGGCCTTGGAACTCTTAATCCTTGTTATCCTACAGTTTTTTACGTGCTTATTATTTAATTAGGGGAGTGATGAAGTAATGTATGGCAAACAGTGGAGTTCTTATACTGAGATCTGAAGATTGATTTCTGATGTAGAAAACAAATAATAAAGTAGCTAATAGGTTTTTTCTACTTTTTTTTTAAGCTAGGCATGCGCATATTATCAATTAGGCATGAGGCATCCTAAATTGAAATCATAACATGACCCCTAATTTTTATTTTTACAATTTTTTTTTTGGTTTGCAGTTTTATCTATTGGACTCTTTTATTTTTGAAAACAAACCCTCAAGTTGATAGCTGTCTCAAAATGTATGGCATGCATTAGAAGCCATGGCCTTTTTCTGGGGAACCTTTTTTCCCTGCTAAGATTCTGTGTGTCCCAAACATATGTAGAATTAAAGAAACTGATCTTTGTGCTATATTTTAATGGACTGGGAAAATGAATAGTAAATCTATAGGGGGGACAAGAATCTTCTAGTATGTCATTAAGAATTCTTTAGAGCTGTCTGTAAGGATTGATACTGAGATTAGGAAGGGAGTGAATCCTAATTCTGATGTTATGCAATCATCATAACGTTAATATGTTATGAGTAGACTACATATGCATAACGTGAAGTGAATTATACTTGTATGCTGCAGTGCTCACAGATTCAGTTTATAACAATGGTCTGCAAGGTATGTAAACTATGAATATAAAATTATTCAGCTAAGCACTGCTTCAAATGACACTCTTGCCCATCATTAGCCAGCATTAGGGGCCCCTCCTTTGCATGTTTCATTTTATTCAAATCAGTAAAAAGAGCATGGCCTTTTCAGTTAACATTGAATATATTTTGATTTCCACATCTTGAAATGAGTTCCTAGTCTAGCTAGCGGTTGTGACTTCTTTACAGCTTCAAGAGTGTTTAGATGAACATAAAAGATCCCTCAGTCTCCAAATCTGAATGACATGCTCGCTTGTTGACAGTTCATTTGCTATATTCTTAGTTTGACTTGTATTATTAATTTCTTTCTTTTATAGTACTTGAGGAAAAAAAAAAGGAGCACATCTTTATGGATTGAAAAAAATAGAAAAATTATTGAAAATTTTGAAAAGGGGATAAAAATATAGTGAAGAAGGAAGACAAAATAAATTAAAAAAAGTCGATAGAAAATATGGTGACTTATTTATTTTTTTATAAAAAATATTTCATTGACTGATAAAAAAAGACTAAGCCCGGGTATAAAAATATCATGTAAAAACTTGAGTATACAATACAACAAATTCTAATAATATCAAAAGCTATAAGCTTATAAAATTAATCAATAACAATTGCACAACTAAAATAGAATGGTCAAAAGATAGATACCGTCACAGCACACTATATATACTAATAAACATAAAGGTGAACACGTTAGATTTTAGATATATCAGAAGCAACATAAAACATTATACACATACTGTATAGAAATAAACATATAACTTGAGGAGGCCTTGAGTCATATAGGTTTTTGCAAACTTTCTTTCCATTAAAATTCAATTTAAAGAAAAAGATTCCACAGGTAAGCAACATTGCACAAAGTCTCAGGTTCATCCTGTGATTTTCATTTTCTCTCGATCGGGGTTCATCCTCTAATGCGTTAGGGTTTAGAACTTTAGTGGGATATAGTAAGCCTTCATGGGCTCTAGTAATATTAAGTAATAAATTCTTAAGAGAGCAAAAGTTGTTGAATTCAAAATTTAATGCCCAATGTTTTTAAAACAACGAATAGAAATTGGCCCAAAATGGAATTTCACAAAAGGGCCCAAATTGAATGTTTGTCATCTTTTTCGTTAGACAAGTTGGAAAAAGCTGGAAGGGGAAAGGTACTTGAGTACAATAGGGTTGGGCCTTTGTAGTAATTACAATATCATAATATCATTTGCCTTGGTTCTTATAGATATGACAATTTTTGGTTTGGTAATAGACAGTTATCATCTATTACCAAACCATGAACACTCCTGAATACCATTGGTTCTTATATATATACAGGGGTAGAGCTAGACCTAAAATCTAGAGAGGACAAACACTAAAAGATAATATACATGTAATAAATAATAATATATATTCTAATTTTTAATCTAATTTTTTTGAACTATTTATAAATCAAAATCATTCAAACTATTGAGATATTTGTCACAACCTGATTTGGATCGTGACTGGCATGTAAGGAATCCGTCCCCACATAAGCCTTGTGATCTCGTTGCCATACTATATGCTTACTTTATCTATAAAACATGATTTAATCATAAATCAATTTAACTAATAAACCATGCTAATTTAGAAACAAACATCCTTTTCATAAATAATTTACGTAATTGTAGTTACAAAACATATTTCAACTGAGTTATTCATATACAAAATAACTATGGGTGATATGCGGTGAAATACAAAAGAATTATGGTATAATCAAAATGCAAAATACAATGACTATATGCGGTCCGAGACCCTGCTCGTCACAGCTCTAGAGCACATCTACCATGAACAAAATAATATGGCTTCACGCTATTGTGAAGCTCACCCAATCTGAGGAATACTACTGCTGAGAAGGAGAAAGAGAAGGATCCTGACCTACACCTGAATCTGTGGGGAAAAGGAAGAAAAGAGGGGTGAGTTTTGCATTCAAAACTCAGTGAGTGGATCCTCACTCATAACTATGCATGAGACAAGAAAACATAATAAATAAATAATAATAATTATAATGCAACATTCCTAAACAGTTCTATTTATTTACATATTATTCAAATCTTTAAAATCTCAAGAATTATACTAGGGAACATAGTATTCATCAACTGTAGGGAAAGTGCTTGGTCCCTGGCGGACAAAGCCCCTAGCTAATGTGATCTCTTCGGTCCCTGGCGAACCGTGTCCCCGGCGGACAGGTCTAACTCAAGGATGGCTTGCCCCTGGTGGGCCTTGGTATACCATGGTTAACAGAATAACTGCCGTTAACTCACAGTTCTGTTCCTTTCAGTAATTCTCTCTATTCTAAAACCAACAGAAATCATAAGGGGGTTCTATGTTTCTAATCCAACATTTCTCAACTCTCTCAAATATAAAATCTCAACTTATAATTCATAGAAATTCTCATTTATCCATAATCAAATCGATTTACAAATTAAATCTTACAAAAATTTTCGTAAAATAAATATGGTCACATGCATTTCCAAAGTCATATTTTCATGCATAAGTTCAAGCGGAGCATTTCTAGTAAAACATATCCTTTACTTAGAGCAATATCATCTAAGAATCCATTCTTAAATTCTCAATATACTCTGCAATGTTATCAAATAATCATATAATAACCAAATTAAGGCCATGAGATCAAACCCATTCACCTGAAGGGGTAGACTGTGAACTGCCAACACAGCAGGGACTCCGGGGAGGAGGAATGGCATCAACGTTTACCATTGAAACCATAAAACTCATAAACAACCTATGAGAAGCTTTAGATTACTCTAAACATATACCAACAACTTTGGCGAAGCACCCCACTTGACAACAATGATAGAAATAACTATACCCATACCAAGAATGTGAAAGAATGGAGAGAATAAAGACATAATCTAACAATAATAAACATACCTTGATGATTTGGGGAAGCTAGATTGGAGAGAATAGAAGAAATAGGGATGAGAAATGAAGATTAGGGTGTGTGTGTATATTTGGGTGCGTTTCTGGTTTCTATTCTGTGTGGGGGGAAGGAGGTCGATGGCCTTTAAAAGGCCAACAAATGAAATAGCGTCGTTCCACTTATACTGTGCTGTCATGAGTTGTTCACTGTAGCGAACTTTCCTCGCTACAATGAGCCAAGGAAAACTGTCACTTACTGCAGCGAAGATTCTTCGCTGTAGCGAGCATGTGGGCTTGCCAGTTTGCTGTAGCGAACCTGTTCTACATAATTCTCTAGAACCTGGTTCAGCAACTTGTTTCTGGCTTTCGGGGCCGATCCAGCCACTCAGGTAGACCCCAGAGGATCCTAGGATAGTACGGAACTTGTCCGCGAACACATGTACCTCGAGTATTATAATATTAAACTTATTTAATGTATTCTAAAATATTGGTATATCATCTTACAAATTCTTATAACATACATATAAAAATTTTAGGGGGAGATAAATATAGATAAATATGTATATATAAACATGAAAAATGAAAATTTCAAGGGGGCAATGGCCACCCTTGAATTACAGGAGGCTCTGGCTCTGTATATATTAAGAAGTGTAAATTTCATTAAAAGAAAGAAATGTAAATATGAACATAAAAATATTGTTGTAAAAAGTAATCATTCCCACAAGAGAAACGATGTATGTACAATATCTTTCTATATATTTACAACATAGAAAGAAAACAAATAAGATGGTAGGTTCATTTCAATTTTCTTATTTCTCTGGGCCCAACACATCGTTTGTTTTCTTCTTATGTTGTAACTATATTGTAGGAAGATGTTATAGACACATAATTTCTCTTGTACAAACTATATATAATTGATTTTTAATGTAAATTATTTTTATTTGAGATTTTTAACCCCTAATGAATTTATTTTATTTTGATGTAAGTCAACCTATTATAAAGATAAAATTATTCAAAAAATTATAGAAAGTTAAAAAATTTTCCAAAATTTTTTTGCATTAGTAATGTGAAATGTTCTATGAATTATTGAATGATTAAGTTGGGTTATACCTAGTCATTTTATCTAACAACAATCATAATTTTATGAAAGATTATGAAAAAATATTTTTTTTTGACTATGTAATATTTCTCAATTTCATTTAAATATCATTTTCAATTTGTTATTTTAATAAACTCAAAATTTAAGACTTTATTGAAAAAATTACAATAAACACCTTTAACGAAAATAACTGTTTTCATTGCTATTCCAACAACATTATTTGTACTTATTCCAATAATTAATTGCTTTCATTGCCATACTCTATCATTATGAAAAGATATCCTCGGTCCCAATTTGATGTCTCATTTACTGTCCATCAATAAAAAAGAACAAGTATAAATTATGGGTAACTATCAAAAATTGATTTGGAAAAAATTTAAAAATTATTTTATATAATGAAATACTTATCAACACAATGAGTGAAAAGGACGGGGAATGGGACAGGAAATTGGGTATAGAATATTTGAATCCTTATTATTACATTCAACAGAGAATTGTCAGGTATCCAATTAGGACGCCAACTCTATCACCAATTGCAAGTGTTGAAATAACATTTTTTCATCCAATATTGATAAGGAAAATATGATAAGGCGACTCCCATATTGAAACAAACCACAGTTGGACTTGCAAAGAATTGCTTTCATTGTTATTTATTGTTGCCTAATTTTGTTTTGTTTTGTCTGCATGCTTGAACGGTGTTAAACAGCCACCCTAATTTATTTAGGTAGTTACTCTAGTTACTTTGGTGCCTAGACTGACCAATACCTGTAACACTGTTAGCCAGCTGTTGGACTGGTCGTTGACCACTGTCGACCAGCATTGACCACCATTGGCTGCCACTGGTCGGCCGTTGATCAGCATTGATTTGCCATTGACCCATAGTCGACCAATTGATACATTGAAAAATAATAAATATGTATAGAAATATTATTGAAAAAAATATTAAATTTTTGTTTCTATATCCTATCCTTACTGTCCTCACTTTATGGAGATTTATAAATTGTGTTTTTCTGTCTCGAGGACAAAATTTTTCTGTCCCCTGTTCTTGTCTCTACCATCAAATAGGTTTATGTCTTTAATGTCTTTGTATTTCTATCATTGTATTATTAACCAAACACTATATTGCTATAGGCACCATAGGCATTGACCAGCCTCAACGCTAGAGTAACCACCTAAATAAATTAGTCCAAACTAAAGTACCCAAAGATAGCTTTGACACTTGCTTTCTTTGTAACACTCTCCTAAAATCTAAATTATTTGACCTTAAATAATTATTTTGGACATCATACATTTGTAGAATTTTTTTTTTATGAATGTTTATTACTTGTAATTAGGTATCTTAGGAGTAATGTATATCAACTGTAATTCATGTACCTGGTAGGCTCCTAGGAAAGAGAGGTGGGTCACAACGGACACGCTTAAATACCAAGTCTTTCCTTAGCCAGAACCTTTTCAAACTACACAATCATAGTGATACACTTACATCCAGTGACCTAAGGATGATTTTTAAACGACAAAGAATCTATCTTAATACTATTATTTATTAATCACTAATTCCCACAGTTTAGACAACTATCATCTATAGAAAACATACTTCATTGCCAACATCAATTCATAAGGTACAGTACACACTAAATATTCAAGATACATAAAGAAAATTTCAATACAACAATATGACATATTCCAAGTTTGGTAACATATAGTAAATATTCTATCTAGCACACATAATAGAATCTGATTATTTAGAAGTTAAGTCCAAGGCTACATCCATTTCATTGCTGATGACGATCCATGCTATTTGGAAGCATCAAAGAAAAAGGGTGAGAGAAGTCTCCCAGTAGGGTGATGTTTCCAGGGGAGTCCTACTTCATCCCAAAAAGGCTAAGAATAACGCAGGAGTGCAGCAAAATGCAATCTTTCATATTAATTCAAATTATATTTTACTATTGTCAAGCAAGATGGAAGTACATAATATCAATCATAATAAAATACAGTAGAAGAAGTGTGAGTGTAAAACTCCCTTTTTTTTAATATCACGTTTCCTTTTAATAGTTATAGTCTGCAAGGTTTGCTTCATATTGGATCTGTGAGAGCTCTCATTACTAGGGCGTCCCCTACTCAGATCAGTGAATGCCAAGTCCTTGTCCGCTAACTCAAGGGACGAGACATCACTGCAATATACACCAAGTCCTTGTCTGCTGACATGGCGGGGCCCGAGGTGTCATTTAACAACTGCAAGACTAAGTGTTTACTAAGTCCTTATCCGCTATCAGGCGGGGCTCGAAGTATCACTTATTTATGTATCCCTTTTACATAGTGCGTATAGAATTCATAAACTATGAAAATTACATGAAGTTTTCACAATTTCTTTGATATTCACATACAGACCATAAGATTTTCCATATTTTCACATAAATCCAAACAACATAGGATTCTTAAAATATTAATAAAACCTATTTTTCTCTGTAATTATCAATGAAGCACCAAATCACACTATTATAATAAACTTACTTTCTTTATAATAAAATATGCTTATCTTAGTTTTAATCATGCAATAATTCAATTTCAAATATTCATATAATAACTTTACTAATTCCATAGGTCTATGTACATACAAAAATTATTTTAAATCTATCTTTAGAAAATATATATATGGTAAAAATATTTTTCATTTATATAAAAATATAATCATAGAGCAAAGTAAAAGAGCAATCGAATCTTTCAAGAAATATTAAAAAAAATATAACCAAAATTATACCTATTAGAAAAACCACTTCAAGCAAGAAACTAGCTAATTTACATGCTATATTCCTAATAGGACCATAACTTAAAATCTTTGTAAATAATATTTCCTTATGTTAATAAATGTATAATCATGTCAAATATTTATAGTTCAAGGTCCATAATTGAAAGTCAATAGTTCAAGGTCCATAGTTTGAGTCCAAATATAATGATCATAACTGTCTAAATCAAGTCCAAGTGAGTCTTAAAGATTCATAATAGTCCATATAATGTTTATAGATTCATAAGTTCTTAATAAAGGTCATGATTAATATAAATATATATATTTTTTGTGTCTTTTTATATCTTATTAAGTCTTAATGGTCCCAGAAGAACATAACACATAAACCAAGCTAAATACTACATGCTCAAAGGTTTAGAATTCATTCGTTATAATGAATTAAATAAAACACTTTTTATAAATCAAAAATATTTTACAATCAATACATAATGAGATCAAAACCAAGTTATATCACCTTAAAATACCACAACTTATGCTCAAGGCTTTATTAATTGAAAATACACGTTTTAACACATTAAAATGAATTTACAGAATATTTAGATATTTGAAGAAAGCATAATCAAAATTTAAGAATGATCTTTAATCATAATCTTCAATCACATAAGTAGATAATAAATATGCATCATATACACATAGTTTAAGTATTTTATGTCACTACTTTCAAGTCATTCAAAGATATTAAAAACAATAAACATAAGTTTTGAATATCATATAGCACAACACCATACAAGAAAATCATACATGAAGCTTAGAAGTGAAAGAAAACCCCTACTTGTTATCGGAGCTTTAGAAACATAGCTACACAAAGGCTAAACCAGCAACTTCTTCAATTTCTCTAAGCCTTTTCTAAGGGCTAAAATTCATATATAGGGCTGTGAAGTGTTGGTGTTGGATGATGATAAGAAGAGATGATGGTTTAGAGGTGTTTTTGCTAAAATTTTGTAACTATTTTTGTGAAAAATAAAGGAAATGAAGAGAGAAATGGTGACTACAATTTTTGATAGATTTTAGGCTGAAGAATGAAGTGTGGAGTTGTGTTTAGAGATGTGCTATTTATAGAGAAAGGCTAGGACTAAAATATTAATAATTTCATAATTTATTTGTCATGTTTAATTAGTTTAATTAATTAAATATTAAAGTTAACATTAAATAATTTAATAAATTCTCAATTATCATTTAAAGACATACTAAAATGTTAGTGACATGATTTAAAGACATTTATTAAATTTTAATATATTTACATATAATTTAATAATTAATTATTCAAAATAAGGTAAATTTACTTAAACTAGTCAATCTTAATTAAGTTAATTAATTAGTAAATAATTCTATTATTATTTTTTTTAACCAAATATCATCATAAGGTTATTAGAGATGTAATACATGGATTCACGAAATTCATACAAATTTTTATAATCATTTGTATTTTATTTGGTATTTTAGACTATTACTAGTTTTATTAGAAATTAATTAACTAATAATTTATTTAACTATCATTAAATTATTATTATCTTTTTCTTTGACAGTCCATATATCTGAGTCTTATCTCTAATAAAGTTGTAAAGGTTGGCAAGTTGTCTTGAATGATTAATATATGAAAATGACAAATTTTATATTTTTTTATCTTAAAGTTATATATACTAAATAATTCATAAAATAATCACAAAAATTATTTTTTTCTAATCTATTATCAAGAACATATATTTACCTTATTTATACATTATCTATAATTTTTATAAATTTTTTGTATAATTTTTAATATTTTTTATGTATTTTTACCTTAGTTTAGTCCATTTTTAAATTAATTAATATCTAATTATATCTAAATAAAATATTAAAAATTTTTTTACAGCTTTTCAAGTGGGTTTTGATCTGTCCAACGTGATAAGGGAACAAGCTCACCATTTTTGAAAGTCTTAGTAAAAAATGGTTAGCTTTGGAAATATCTTTCACTTTCAAATATATATTATTATAAATATTATTATTTTTTGATGAGACTAATTTCTAGACAATTCTAGGTGTCATGTAAGAATATTATTGAGATTAATCAAGATTTATAAAAATTATCTTAAAGCTTTAAGTAGTTAATTAGATATTTTAAGCTTTATTTAAGTCAAAATTAGTTAAATAAATATTAAAGTGATTTTTAATACTATCTATGGTCTAATGAAAAATCCCATTTCGTGGTCCTCTTTATCTAATATCATAAATTAGTAGAAAAATAATTTATAAGACTTAGAATTTTTTTCTAGGATTTTTCGGAGCTTGTTTTACATATTAAATTAAGTTATTTTTGTGTAATAATACTAATATTATACAAATTTACCAAATATTGATATTTATCATCAAAATTATTTTTAGAAATATATTTATAATTTTTTATTTAATTTTTATTTGATACTTTCTAAACTTTTCTAAGGTTCTTGTTAGCTTTATCATTAATGACATTTTTTGTAATTTTATAATAAGAAGTTACATTCTTTCTATAATCTATGATTACCCCTGAATATTTCTTGCTAAAAATAGATCCTCAAGCTATTTAATAAAAAGCTATAATAATGTAATGCTATATTAAGAAAAATTGGGAATGTTACACTCTTCCCCACAAATTTGGAACCCACTGATGGCCGCCTACAAGAGCGGGTAAAATACCACAAGTGCACGGGTCGTTCAAGTAATATAATGTGAGTTAAGAGTATCGTCTCCGCAGAGATTGGGTATAGATATGCTATCGATTTACTAAACTATCGTGTTCAGGCCTAAGCAAAACAAATTAATGGAGTTAAGAAGAAATTCTAAAGAACAAGTAACTAGAAAACACTAATGCAAATTAAAGTTGAGAGACAACCAAGGTTTAAAGGTCTAGGGGACCTTTTTCACCCTCTACTTCACTTGGATATGTAAATTACTTAAATGAACATTAAGGAATTGGTTTTTGTTAGCATGCCAATTATAGTTAAAAGCCTATGTCTAGGTCGATTAACCTTGTCTCTTTCACCTAAAACACTAAGTGTCCTTGTGCATTAGTATGAAATTAACCCATTGAGAACTAACATCAAACATCTACTATGCAAGGTCAATGGGTATGTTTCCATCCCATTTACTAGTCCTCACACCTAGGCCAATTAAGTGTAAAAGAACAAGCATTACCAATACCAAGGCCAATTATGTCTAGTTCAAGAGAATCCTCCGAATCAACTTAGATGGTGGCCAAATATATAAGAGAATTAAGAATAGAAATGGGTAACCAAAACCAATATCATCAAGATTCAAATAAGCAACATTACAAACATCCACAATCCATAGAGGGATTTAAAAGATCCCCTAGCTACAAGTTTAGCTATCCATAACAATGAACAAAACACAAACTAGTTCAAGAGGCATAATGAATATTAAAGACATAAAAAGAGAGGAAGAGATGAACAAATGGGGCTTCAATCCTTCTCTTAGCCCTTGGTCTTCAATCTTCAAGATGAATCCTTCTCTAGTGTTGGCTCCTTCCAAAACCTAGGTTTCCTTTCTCAAAAACTACTGAAAAAGGCAGCAAAACCGAACTCTCCCTGCTGATGCCGTCTATTAGGTAAATATTTACTAAAAATGGCTTGGACCGTGTCGCATTGTGACCTGACAAAAATTGTCAGGTCGCGACCTGACTCACAAAACTGATCCAATGTTTAGGCGCCCAGTAGGTTGTAACCCAGCAAAATTCAGGTTGCGACTCAACAACAAAAAACTTCAATTTAATGGCTTTTTTTCTTCATGCTTTGCTTCCCTCCTCTTGGCTTCAACTTGAATTCTCTTCAAGCTCCAAAATTCTACAATTTTCTCTATAAAAAATCATTCAATGAAAATTTAATTTGAATTATGCAATTCATCCCGACAGTCTTGATTTATGACATCGAATTTTTCAACAAAAGTTCTAAAATAAATATGAGCCAATTATTCCTATTTTTAAGTGTTTCACTTGGAAAATGAAGGACAAATCATGCAATTTCAATTCCAATTAGAAGTTAAATAACTCCATAAACTGGAGTTATCACCTATCCACCAAATTAAAATCCCTTACTCAAATCACAACCTCTCACCATCCATGTCCCCTCAGCTTCCACCACCTTTCCACCCTATATCCTCTCATCATGCTCCCTAAAACCTAAACACCACCACCAACACCAATGCACAACACATAATAATAACAACAACAACAACAACAACATGAAAACCAAACATAAGACATGTTGGAGTCCCACATCATCCCTAGCATTCCTAGGCCTCTTGTCGGTCTTCCTCCTCCTCACCCTCCCCTACCACTCCACCACCGCCCACGCCATCCACCTCGGCATCCTTAGTTAACCTCCTGCCCTTTTGTGAGGCCTTTGCCTTCTACTATGGTAACGACTATGGCCCCAATGAATCCGACTGCATCAATGTCTCCATGACACTAGACTCCAACTCTACCTCTGTGGCACCATGGCAGCCATCCTCTCCATCCTCCAATACTCTGCATGCCCTGAGAACCTCTGCTTCCACTTTCTCGCCACACACGACGCCCCTGAACTCTCCACCACCATTGAATCCACTTTCCCTTACCTCAACTTCAAGATTTACCACTTCGACTCCAACTGCGTACGCAACATGATCTCAAAGTCCATTCAACAAGCATTGGATCAGCCCTTGAATTACACCTGGGGGTGCATGATATATCTGGATTCTGATCCTATTGTGGTGGACGATATGGCAAAGCTTTGAGAAGTTGACATCGAAGGGAAGGTCGTGGCTGCACCAGAATAGTGCCATGTAAACTTTAGTGTGTATTTCACAAATGGGTTTTGGAAGGATGAGGATTTGTCCAAGACTTTTAAATGGAAGAACTCTTGTTATTTCAATTCGGGGGGTGATGATGATGGATAGTGAAAAGTGGAGGAAAAAGGTGTATATGGAGAAGGTGGGGGGGTGGATGAGTGCACAAAAGTAGCAGAAGAGGATCTACTTTGGGTTATCTTCCTTCTTAATTTCTTATTGTTATTGGCTGGGAACATTAAAGTAGTGGATTATAGGTGCATGTGTTAGATGGGGACAATTTTGAAGGAAAGTATAGGAACTTGCACCCTGACCCTGTTAGTTTATTGCATTGCAGTGGGAAAGGAAAGCCATGCATGGTTGAGGTTAGATTCTAGGAAGCCTTGCACCGTTGACCACCTTTGGGCTTCTTATGACTTATATCCTTTGTCCAATCACTTTTTTCAAAAATCACATGAAAAGTGAATGAATTGAATAGACCATTCTTTAGTCCTAGACAAAGTTCTAGCTACAAGCTACAACTAAAAGAGTGAAGAGGGGAGGAGAAAGAGATAGAGCTGTGTCTAGGAGAGGATAGAAGCATGTTATTAATTATAATTAATTAAGATAGAATATATATATATGGAGGGGGAAGAGAGAGAGCTGTGTCTAGAAAAGATAGAAGCATGTTATTATATATATATATATATATATATATATATATATATATATATATATATATATATATATATATATATATATATATATATAATGTGTGAGGGAGAGAGGAGAAGGGTGAGAGTGCTCATATATAGATTGTTCGAACTTTTTTAGCTCAAAATTTGGCTGTGAAGTATCGATACTCCAAAGTGGTTACTGTATTCGTGCCCATATTTATTTGACATCGGTACTTGTTAGGTATTCATTAGTCAACAATTACAATAAATAAATATTATTTAAATATAAATTAGTCCTTATAAAATATTAAATTTATAATTAAATGAATTAAATTACTATTGTAACTTTTTAAATCTGGTATATCTTTAGATATTTTTGTTTGATTATTAAAAAAAATAATCTATCTTATAATATAATTATTTTATTGCTTATAATTCTATATTTTTATATAATATATCCTCTTGTACCCATATCTTAGTTTTTAGAAAATTTTCATACTCGATATGGATACCGTACCTATGCCTAGGCAACATAGAGCACAATGAATGAAAGGGAGCAAGGGACCTCTCCATGCAGCATTGTAATTTGTAGGGAATTGAGAGAAATTGTAAATAATTATTCTCCTTGCCTTGTCTTAGTATTTTTCCATTTGAATGTGGTTTCTTCATTTGAGTTTGATGTCATGCAGGTAATGGTCTGACTAGTCGAACACTCAAACAAGGGAGAGAAACAAAAGAGGAAAAAAAATTACATATATACACAGATATTCACAAGCTTGTACTACAAAAGATTTATGTAATTGTATTTATTGGCTGAGTTAAGGTTGACTCAATTTTGTTATATAATCATTGCCAACAAATATTAAAAAAATGTTAGATATCCAAAAACTTATCCACAATTTTGTATTTAGATGGCATAATTATTAACTTTTAGATAAATTAGTCAGTCTTATCACTTTATTTCAAAATGTAGCATTACTTCAAATGCTACATTATTTTTCTGAATATGTAGCATTACTTCAAATATTATGATGTCTCTGCAACCTGGCAATTGCCTTTCTAAATGAAGCACTGAATGTTGCAGAGTTTCTAATCTGGCACATAAGTTTCTAAATGAAGTACTAAAGTTCCTAAATGTTGTCCATAAGCATCTTGCAAAGTTCCAGTTCAGAGTCATCTGCGCATATGATTGTTTCCCTGGTGCTATTCTCTTCTTGTGCAGGTCCACACGATCAGTTCCAAAGCATTTGCTTCGATCAATATGATCAACCACTTTATACTTGAATTTGTTTAAGAAAAAAAAATATTTTTTCTTCAGAACTTATATTTATAAAATTTTGGTCAATTATACGTTATTTTGAATATTGAATAAACTAGATACCCTGTTATTTTTCTTGATAAGATTTTGTAGTCAATTCGGAAGATTCAAAACCACTGTGTATGTTACAATTAATTTTATTTTGGTTCCTTCTCGAACGATCCTTGACACGAGTAGTTTTGATACATAGCAAAAACTCTAAACTGACATGAACGTTATTAAGAAAATTTACAGTCATAAGAAGAATATAGTAAAATAGGCTCAGAATTACGATTACTCCTTCATTAGGATATATATTTCTCCCCAGGCTATGCCTATCAGCAATGCGCTGCTTGCAGATGCCATGGGAGTTATGTTTTGTGGGGGCTATCCCAACCTTTCTTTGTTACTTGCACCCAAAAAAAAAAATATAAAAGATTTTGAAGTTCACTATGAATTAAAGTGGCAAAAACAAAATAAAGCGTTCACCTTTCATATCGAGGATAATTTAAAGTGGAACAATAAAAAATGAACAAATATCCCCGTATAGGTATATAGTTGAAATTTTGAGTCTGCTATTTTGCCGTTCTTGTTTCTTTCTATGTTTTTGATTGGTTCCATTCAGCATTAAAACAACTTTAATAACAGTTTTTTTTGGTCTGACAATTAATAATAGTTAAACCATTACTTTATCTTGAATTTGAAGCACCACTAAGGAATTTTTTTTTTTTCTTTTGAAGAGACACAGATAGCGTTTGACATGGAAGAAAGGGAAATAATTTGGTTTGTAAATTAAATATGTCAAGAGATCACAGCGGGAGAGCTCTATATTTTCAAAGACCAAGGAGACAAATGCATAGGTTTAAGACGATGCATCTGTTGCACCAAACCAGCTAGCGGTAAAAATCACGATTCTAACAAGTAATACAATGATTGACCATCCATAGAGTAATAAGATCAAACCAAATTCCCTTAACAAGATTCTTCAGCGTAACAATCAATGTCAGGATCCTGATATTTCTTCAATACTGCCTACTTATAGACCAAGCGTCCCTGCGAACAGCATCACTTATTTATCTAATCCTATTGGTCATTACATTCTTGATAATCCTACAACAAAGTCACGATTTTCATACAATACAAGAGAAAAACCTCATCCTCTAAGGGGTGTAAAAAAAAAAAAAACTGCTTAACTGAAAACATATACAGCCATGCACCCAACTATTGCCTCAAATTTTAATGTCAGCAGCTTTACTTATTTACTTCACACATCAAACTGTAAAGATCTTGAGGCTGGGGGGAGGCATGTATGCTGAAGGAGGTCTACAGACCCACACACAAGTAGGAAATGACAGACCATGCTCGCCGCTTTCTCCACTGGCTAACGTTCCACTTCTCAACCAGCACCTTCTTTTATGTTGGGACAGCTAGAAACGACGGTGGCCACTCCAGCTGAAGTTATACCCAAGCAGTAAACCACGTGGCATGACTCCAGCAAGGTGCACCTTTTAACAAGATGGGCTTGACCAACATCGGTTATTTGGCGGCAGGGTGAGAGCACTATTTCTTTAAGGAATGGACAGTGTTCTCCCAACTCAGCCATCGCCAAATCGCCCAAATTCTGCAATTGTATGCAAGCTAATCAGTTTAGAAATGTTCCAGGGTAAAAAATTTTGCATGCACAAAATCTTGAGCTTATTCATATAAGTATTACAATGGCATCACTTATTTCAGTTCTGTAAACTGTTAATTGGATATTACTAAAGTGAAGAACCTTCGTCAATTCAGAGAACATCCATGCTTAAAATATATAACAACCAAAGGTTTGGTATCGTATCATGATGCCATATGCTAGCATACATGTCCCCAACCATGTGTGTGTTTCATCAACAATATTTTAGTAAGACTATAAAAGAATCAAGATCCTGCAAGAATTTCTGAAGTAAAAATTATGAAAAGTAAAATGTAAGAATTCGGCTCCTCTAAAGTAAGGGTTCACTTTAAAGAGAAAAGCAAGGGATATCATTGGGAACATGAAGTGTTTCTAACAAATCCAAGGTAGTTATGCACATGCATGTAATATCAACGGTTGATTTTATTGTCAATGGCTGAGATCCCCTGCTCCTTCCAATAAACCGAGGGCTCATTTTAAAGAAGCCAAATCTGAAATGCAAATAGGAAAGGGCTATAACAAACTAGCTCTGCATATAGAAAGAGAGACGTGAATACACACCTGCAGTACACTCACGTCTAAATAACAGAGTTGAGAGCAACCCCTTGCAACGGCTATAACTCCAGCATCTCCAATTTGGTGGAACCACTAACATTCAGATAATGAAGGGAACAGCCCTCAGCTATAGCAATAAGGGCCCCATCCCCCACCCTAGTAATTTAACAAAGCAGTTAAGGCAGACATATTCATGACAAAAATTACTAACATTGTGCTGAAGTAATCTAGAGCTTGCAATCAATTCAAAAAGAAACCATGGAAGAAAAGATGTAGGCTTCATGTAAATCAGGATTTCAATGAAGATGAAAAATAGAAAGCTCTGAATAAGGTTTTACCTATCACAGAATCGAATGCTAAGATCAGTTAGCAACTTACAATGCTCACCAACAGCAACAATCCCCTTGTTCCCAATCTAATACGGGGTAAAGAGTGCAAGAAACATTAGGAGAAAGAGCAAGAAACGTGTATGCCCCTATCATAACACTTTAATAGTCGATTTAAAAATAGGTTAAATGCATGCACAGAGTACCTCATAACAGCGACGGATATGAAGTTTCTTCAAATTCCTGCAGCAAATAGCTATACCACACATGGCTCCATCTCCAATGTTTGAGCAATCTACCAAGTGAAGAGCTTGCAAGAATTTGCATCCTTTTACAACCTGAAGAAGACCAGCATCACCAATTCTTTGGCAGTAAAGCAATGCCAACTCAGTAAGACGACTGCACAATAGAAACCTGAGATTAGGATCACTGACGAAAGATTAGTGAAAAATTCAACATTTTGGAACTTGTGTCATCAAGGATTGTGTCAACATCATGAGGAAATTGTATGTCAATATGACAAGCTAATATACATATTCTTTGCAGTTCACAGAGTATACTGTTTTACTGCTAAAGTAGCCAGCCAGCAGCAGCAACAGGCCCACAGGAGAGGTTATTAGATGCAGTCTCCCTTGATCATATTATATGCATAAAGCAGGACTGTTAACTTCACCAATTGCACCCACAGCAATGTCATTAGTAGCAGTCTCTCCCATACACATTGAGTTTCAGTTAGGTAAACTTGTGTGATGAGTGTATGGACTACTGTTAATATAGATACACTGGGAATGCTTAATCAGCTTTCAATAGTGCATGTACAGCAATGTTGGTGGATAAGAATATATATAGAGACAAACACAGAAAAGTGAGAACAAGGAAAAAGTTTGATGCATAAAATTTATCAAATATCATAAACTTATCAGATATAGAGACCAAGAGGATAAACATATGTGTCCTTATGTTGTTTCTTTATTGAACTGTTATCCAATTCCTTATGTTACATACACATAATTGCCAGTCCATGCACCTTTACACAGATTAACTTAGATAAAAACATACTGGCAAGATTTCCAACGGATTCTAGCCCCAAAGTTCCAATGTTGTGGCATCCATTGACTTCAAGATGAGTAAGTTCCTTGCATCCAGTAGCAATTGCTTCCAAACCCTTATCACTTAGGAAATAACAATCACTTAAGAGTCAAATTCTTTAACTCATTACATCCATTCCCGATGGCACACAAACCCCTGAAAGTTAGACATTTTTCAATAGTGGGGGCAAAAGTAATATATATACATAATATTAAGTTTTACATAGTTTCTATGTTAATGTAGCGTCAAGTTTAATAAACAATGAGACAAAATATACACATACCTTTATATTCTTAAACAAATCAAAAAAATTTTGTGGAGGCATGAGCCCCTAACAGTTTCTTAGTAGATTCAACCCTGCTGTTTATCAACCAAAAAAAAAAAAACTGCATCATGACTTTGCTCCGACCTCCATCGCCTGACCTAACATGACTAAAAGTCCACAATGCTTTATATGCAACCCTTCAAATAACGGGGTTTTGACAAATCCTGTCAAGAATGTCAAGTGAAAATAGCATAAAGAAAAAGAAACTATCAACTGAATAAAGGTCAGACTAATAGGCATAAATCAAATCCATAGGCAAACATGCCACATAATTAATACAATGAGAGATGTAGCAGGTTAATAAAACAGTTAAGTTCCCTAAGAGCTAGCCATAGATGTGCATGATATTAAAGGAAGATAAGCAAACTGACCCCTCTACCTTGTGATTTTTTACTTGATCAAGGGATAAAATCACAGCCTACGATATCACAACAATATTCTTCCCATCATGTTGGACCTTAAGAAATGGACTTTGCATTAGCTATATGCTAGGTTGTATTAGTATATGTAGTAGTATGGTTTGAGTGCAGGCGATGGTCAAATTATGCTTGTTATAGTTAAAAAATTAAATTAGCAATGCCAACCTTCAGTGCCATGTTTTCATGTCAAAACTGCAGTGAAGAGACTAAACATAATTTGCATTGACATTGCACTCACAGGTACATTTTTACTCAAATATGATCATGAAGTAACAGTGGCAGTGACATAACTGTTCAACACGTGTGCTCAATTCATAAGGTTTAGAGTGAAAACAGTCACAAATCAACTTCTCCCAGACTAAAACAGTGGCTAATAGTAAACACAGACCTTGTGCTAGAATTTAGCATGCAGTAAATGAAGAACTGGATGCTCACACCCCCAAAATACACATCAATAGCCTCCCCCTGTCTGCAGAAGAAGAATACCTTTAAAGTTAAGGCATTAACTCATACAAATTACGAAAGTCAGATATAAGAAACAAACAGATAATGGATATATGAATGTAAATAAAGAAAACTTTACTTCAGCTTATACCTTTCTTTGGCCTCATCAAAAAAATTCCTTGGAATTATTTGGGTCCATAAATCTCAAATAGTACCTGAGCAAGATAGAAGAAATGTGACAATTGTACAGAAACAGAAATATAATTTTTCAATTGTATCCAAAGCATGAAACTCTCGAATCAAGTCTACTATAAACTAAGCACCAAACCACCATCTGCCGTGTGAATCCTTATCTGACACTAGTGAACCCCCACAGCATAACATTGATTCACTGCCATATAATCCACAAAAATACCACCATCTGAACCGTTCTCTACCAGAATTATCCCTTTTCTGAGCATTACACCATACCTTTGAGCTCCTTTGATTCGTTTCCACGATTGTTTGCATGCCCAATGATTCTGGATACTTCCTGGCTCAACGAGATCTATATTTCAGCTTCCCCATGATTGTGATATCTGTTGTTTCAACTCGTCAAAATTCAGAGGTTTGTTTTCAAAACTAAAACTATTCCTGTGCCTCCATAAGGACCATAAAATATAGAAGAATAATAAGCACCATCGCTTCTTGCTTACATCATTAAGATCCTCTTCAATCCAAGTCTCAAACATACTTTGCAGATTATTTGGAATCACCCATGAAGCATCTCTCATCTTTTGAAACCTACACCAACCAAATTTTTAAAAAAACACGAGGGATCCTTGAATTTTAAATCGCACGTCTTCAATAGTTGAATCATCTCAGATTAGGAAAAAAAAAAAATCAGAAACAACAATATGGATGCCCATAAAGGAAGAGCTCCGGTGCACTCAGTAAATATATCTATAAACGAAAAAACAATACCTGAAGCCACACAAAACAAATTTTTATTGAGACGCTGGGACACGATGAGAAGACGCCTGTTCGAAGGAGAGCACGACGCCGCTTGGATGGACGAAAAGGCATGGGCTTTCCCGGTTCCAGTCACGGAATCGACTGTGCTTAGCCGGAGACGATGGAGAAGAAGGTGACAGAAACCACCCTGAACGGCCCCAAAACGCTGCCAGAGCGCGCGCTTTCGATCGTTTGGGCTTCCATCGCCGGACATCGCTTCAGAATATTCTTTCGCCAGTTGGGGTTACAGCTTTACATGGTTGGTAAACGCGCCTTTGGCGGATACGAAGAAAAGCAAGGTCACGAGAGGAGGCCCGACTCCTCTTCTTCGAATGGGCTTCGCCGGAAAATTGCTTCAGTGTTTTTTGGCCAGTTGAGGGGAATGAAGAGGAGAAGAGGTTATGGAAGGGTCTCTGCAGCAGCTTGGGTCACTTTGGTGATGGAAGCTCTCAGTCGTGGGTTTCATGTTCTGGGGAAGAAAGACAAGGGTTTCAGTCACATTTGGGGGATCGGTGAAAAGAGTTAGTGTGTGGGTCCACCCTCTCTACTAATCCAATCAGAAGCTGACAAGTCAGCTCGGATAAGTTACCCCAAAAATAACATCCGTAGCAACTACCTGAAAATAGGCATAATTCTCCTCTTTCATTCTCCACACAACGAGTTGTCATCATACGCTCATTCTCCCTTCACTTTCCTCTTCTGAAATTTTCTCGCTCCCCAAACACCCTTTTTTCTCTCTCAAATGGCCGATCAGCTCGCCGACGGACAGATCTTAAATGGTCTCTTATCTCAGATCTATTTTTTCCTTTGCTCTGTGTTTCTTAGATCTGATTCAAATTTTACTCGGTTTGCGCGCATAGATTTTTTTTTCTTCCACGCCCACGTTTCGAAAATGATAAAAATTGAATCTTTTTTGGTTATTCTAGGTTCCTTCTTGTTTGAGTTTTTAGCCGTTGATTTTTTTATGGGTGTATTTGTGGAATGAATTGACATTCTTGACTGAAATTTCATTGATTTCCCTTTGCCCTTTCTGTCATGTCGCATTTAATCGTTGATGTGATGTTTTTGTGTGTTAGCTGATTTTGGGTATTGTTGGATGATTGTATAATAGGAACGATTCCCCTTCCTTGTCCTTGTAATATAAGTACTCTCCTTGCACTTGTACTTCTAATAACCCACGAACAGATCTCAGAGTTCAAGGAGGCCTTCAGCCTCTTCGACAAGGACGGCGATGGTCTCTTTTCTCAGATCTCTTTTTTGTCTTTGCTCTGTGTTTCTTAGATCTGATTCTAATGTTGCTCGGTTTGCGAGCATAGATTTTATTTTTGCTGTGTTTCTTAGATCTGATTCGAATTTTGCTGTGTGTTTCTCAGATCTCTTTTTTTTCTCTGCTCTGTGTTTCTTAGATCCGATTCGAATGTTGCTGTGTTTCTTCGATCTGATTCGAAAATGATAAAAATTGAATCTTTTTTGGTTATTCTAGGGTTCCTTCTCGTTTGAGTTGTGAGCCGTTGATTTTTTTTTGGGTGTATTTTCTGGAATGAATTGACATTCTTGACTGAAATTTCATCGATTTCCCTTTGCCCTTTCTGTAATGTCGCATTTAATCGTTGATGTGATGATTTTGTGTGTTAGCTGATTTGGGGTATTGTTGGATGATTGTATAATAGGAATGATTCCCCTTCCTTGTCCTTGTAATATAAGTACACTCCTTGCACTTGTACTTCTAATAACCTCTTGCGATGATGGCAGATCAAGGCCGTAACACTGCCACCCACCAAACCAGCTACTCCTATGATGTTTTCCTTAGTTATTGTGGCCCGGACACCCGCCGCTCCTTCACAGGTTCTCTCCATCGTGCTTTGACAGAAAAGGGATTCAAGGTCTTCATGGATGTTCAGGCCATGAAGCCTGGGGACCGAATCTCACGAACTCTGGTCAACGCCATTCGACAGTCAAGGATTTCGATCGTTGTCTTGTCTCAGAACTACGCGTCTTCCACGTGGTGTCTTGATGAGCTTGTCGAGATCCTTGAGTGTATGAGGCTGAAGAACCAGCTGGTTTGGCCAATCTTCTACAGAGTGGCACCCTCTGATGTGAGGCATCAGAGGAAGAGTTATGCTGAAGCCATGGCTAAACATGAAGAAAGCTTCGGAGATAAATCCCACGAGGTGCAGAAATGGAGATCAGCCTTAACTAAAGTCGCTGGTGTGCAAGGATGGCCTAACACAACGGGCCAGTAAGTAATCAATCATTTAGTTGATCAAGTTGCCTAATAAATCTCTGCTAGTATTGCAGTTTACTAGTTTTTAATCACTTGATTTTCATTAATTTATTTGATGATTTAAAATACGAACGAAACTAGTTCATTCTCCTAGTTATTGTTTTATTATAATTGTGATTTTTGTTAACAAGGAATGTAGAAAGAAACATTTAGGCCTGGTATTATATGTGTTATTCAGGTTTTCGCTCCTTTTTAGTGGCAGCTTTGTGTTTTCCATGTGTAACAATCTATTGTGGTGGAGATCAATTTAAGCTTAATTTTATTATTATTATTATGTTTATGTTTAAATAGCTCATGCTCAGAGAAAATAAAAATTGTGAATGGAAGAGCTTTTGCTGTTTGTAGGTACGACTATGAATTGATTGAAGAGATTGTGAAACACGCTAGAACTGAACTAGAGCGTGAGAAAAAGGAAGATGAGAAGAAGAAAGAGCCAGCACCTGACCCTGTTATGGAAATGGAATTGGTCAAGGCTTATAGGGCATATAATCCTCACATGACTACACACTACTATGTTCAAAGCGTGGAAGAGGATCCAGCACCTGAACTAGAGGCTAGAACTGAACTAGAGCGTGAGAAAAAGGAAGATGAGAAGAAGAAAGAGCCAGCACCTGACTCTGTTATGGAGTTGGTCAAGGCTTATAGGGCATATAATCCTTACCTGACCACATACTACTATGTTCAAAGCGCGGAAGAGAATCCAAATGCTTGTGTAATTTGTTAAATAACAAGCTATCCAAATTTGAGGGATAGACAAACTTTCTCTACATGCTACCATTTTCTGGCGCAAGCGGAGGAGCTTGCGGCAGAGGCCGGGGTCACGATGTTCATGGTGAATACCGCAACGCGGCTAAAGATGGAACGGCCCATGATGTGCCATAGCTTCTGCGTTTCAATCCAAAGCTTCTTGCCCAATTCTTGTATGTTCTGTGTTTGATCTTGTTGGGCGTGTGTGAGCCTTTAATGGCCACATGTTTTGGTAAGAAGGATTTGGTAATGGCCATAGACTGGTATCTTCGTCGTCACTCTTGAAGGTACCCATGAAGGACCCACAATGAACACTTCCACATGTAAACCCTTGAGTGACTTCCCGATGAGCTTCATCACCGCCTCACATCGTATCGCCGCTGCGCATCAACATTCACCAAGGTAGGACTCCAGCGAGTAGGATGGCACCACACTGGAAAAGGGGATACGAGCTTCTCCTTCGGCAATGGCATTATTAGTGAACCTTCAACTTCAATTTCTATCTTTGTTGTTCATTTTATTTTTCTTTTTTTTATGGTTCTTATTTTATTTATTTTTTTAATGTTTTCTGAGTAAACCACCTATTGAGACTAATTACGGTCATAAAACCTTTTGACCATAACTTGGCCCACTTAACTTAAAGCCCACATCTCCAACTTACATTGGACCAACACATATCTTAATATTGCGGACAAAACTTTCATCTGCATGTGCGCAAGCACCCATCTCAAATGACAACTAAACTAATAAAGGGTGATTAGGCATTCTCATGGCCCTGTGTCTTAAAAGGGTAGCATTATTTATGCCCTTGAACTATTAATCCCTATTATCCTACAATTTTTTTACGTGCTTATTATTATTTAATTAGGAGATTGATGAAGTAATGTATATATGGCAAACAGTGGAGTTCTTATACTGAGATCTTAAGATTGATTTCTGATGTAGAAAATAAATAATAAAGTAGGTAGTAGGTTTTTTTTTTGGGCTAGACGCGCGCATATTATCAATTAGGCATGAGGCATCCTAAATTGAAATCATAACATGACCCCTAATTTTTAATTTTATAATTTTTTTTTGGCCTGCAGTTTGATCTATTGGAGTCTCATTTTTTAAAACAAACCCTCAAGTTGATAGCTGTCTCAATGTATGCCATGCATTAGAAGCCATGGCCTTTTTCTGGGGAACCTTTTTTCCCTGCTAAGATTCCGTGTGTCCCAAGCATGTGTGTGATTAAAGAAATTGATCTTTGTGCTATATTTTAATGACTGGGAAAATGAGTAGTAAATGTATGGTGGGCACAAGAATCTTCTAGTATGTCATTAAGAATTCGATCTTTAGAGCTGTCAGGGATTGATACTGAGATTGGGAAGGGATTGAATCCTAATATTGATGTTATGTAATCATCATAATGTTGATATATTATGAGTAGATTACATATGCATAACGTGAAGTGAATTATACTTGTATGCTGTAGTGCTCACAGACTCAGTTTACAACAATGGTCTTTAAGGTATGAAACTATGAATATAAAATTATTCGGCTAAGCACTGCTTCAAATGACACTCTTACCCATCATTAGCCTTTGCATGTTTCATTTTATTCTAATCAGTAAAAAAGCATGGCCTTTACAGTTAACATTGAATACATTTTGATTTCCACACCTTGGAATATGTTCCTAGTCTAGCTAGCGGTAGTGACTTCTTACAGCTTCAAGAGTGTTCAGATGAAGATAAAAGATCCCTCAGTCTCCAGATCTGAATGATATGCTTGCTTGTTAACAGTTCATTTGCAAATTTCTTAGTTTGACTTGTATTATACCTCCGATACGGAAAGGCTCTTATTTCTTTCTTTTATAGTACTTGAGGGAAAAAAAAGGAGCACATTTTTATGGATTGTAAAAATAGAAAAATTATTGAAAATTTTGAAAAGGAGATAAAAATATAATGAAGAAGGTGGACAAAATAAATTTACAAAGTCAGATAGAAAATATGGTGACATTTTTTTTTATAAATTTTTTTTCATTGATTAATAAACAAAGGCTAAGCCTGGGTATAAAAATATCAGATAAAAACTTGAGTATACAATTCAAAAAATTATAAAATTAACCAATGATAACTACACAACTAAAATAGAATGCTCAAAAGATAGATACTCTCACAACACATTATATATACTCATAGATATAAAGGTGAACACGTTAGATGTCAGATATATTAAAAGCAACATAAAACATTATACATATGCTATATTGAAATAAGTATATAACTTGAAGAGTCCTTGAGTCATATAGTCCTGTGTAAACTTTTTTTCCATTAAAATTCAATTTAAAGAAAAAGATTCCATAGGTAAGTAACTTGATACAAACACTCAGGTTCATTCTGTGATTTTCATTTTTCTCTTGATTGGGGTTCATCCTCCAATGGGTTGGGGTTTGAAACTTTAGTGGGCCAAACAAAAGTGCTGTTGTAGTAAGCCTTGATGGGCTCTAGTATTCAGTAGGGCTTTAATTGATCCATTCTTACAAGAACAAAAGCTGTTGGATTAAAAATTGAATGCCCAACATTTTTAAAACAAGTGACAGAAATTAGCCCAAATTCAATGTTTTTTCATCCTTTTTTTGGACAAGTTGGGGAAGGTCGAAAGGGGAAATGTACTTGAGTACGATGGGGTTGGATCATAGATGTTACAATCTATTTTGGTCACTCTGTCTTATGGGGCCTTTGTAGTAATTACAATATCACAATATCATTGGTTCTTATACATATGATAATTTTTGGTTTGGTTCTCATCTATTACCAAACCATGAACACCCCTTAATATCATTGGTTCTTATATATATACAGGGGCAGAGCTAGACCTAAAATCTAGGGAGGACAAATACTAAATGATAATATATATATATATATGTGTGTGTGTGTGTGTGTGTGTGTGTGTGTGTGTGTATGTGTAATAAATAATAATATATCTTCTAATTTTTAATCTAATTTTTTTAAAATTTATATATTTGAAAAAAGTTGGTCTCACACAAAATAGTACCAAATAAATTGATTGCTAAATACAATATTTCAAGTTTCTTATAATTGAAAATACAGAATAAGTTAGTTTATTATCAATATTTTAGTGAACTTATTTGTTCTATTTGTTTTTTCTTAGCAATCAATTTGAACTACTTATAAATCATCCAAAGTTTCAAACTATTGAGATATTAAACTTATCTAATGTATTCTAAAATAATAATATATCATCTTACAAATTCTTATAACATATAAAAACTTTTAAGGGAAAAATATATATAAATATGTATATATAAACATGAAAATTGAAAATTTTAGGGGGCCATGGCCACCCGTGAATTACAAGAGGCTTTGCCTCTGTATATATTAAGAAGTGTAAATTTCGTTAAAAGAAAAGAAATATAAATATGAACATAAAAATATTGTTGTAAAAAAGTAATCCTTCCAATAAGAAAAATGATGTGTGTGCAACATCTTCCTATAATACATTTACAACATAGGAAGAAAACAAACAAGATGGTAGGTTCATTTCAATTTTCTTATTTCTCTGGGTCCACCACGTTTTTTTCCTTCTTATGTTGTAAATATGTTATAGGAAAATGTTGTACACATATAATTTCTCTTTTAATGAATGAGGGAAAAGGTACAAACTATATATAATTGATTTTTTAATCTAAATTATTTTTATTTGAGATTATTAAACCCTAATGAATTTATTTTATTTTGATGTAAGTCAATCTATTATAAAGATAAAATTATTCAAAAAAATTATAAACAGTTAAAAAATTTTCCAAAATTTTTTTGTATCAGTAATGTGAGATGTTCTATTAATTATTGAATGATTAAGTTGGGTTATACCTGGTCATTTTATCCAACAACAATCATAATTTTATGAAAGATTATGAAAAAAAAATACTTTTTTTACTATGTAGTATTTCTCAATTTCATTTAATATCATTTTCAATTTGTTATTTTAATAAACTTGAAATTTAAGACTTTACTAAAAAAAAAATTACAATAAACACTAAGAGTTTGTTTGATTTTAGTTTTCAGTTTTCATTTTCAGTTTTTCAGTTTTCAGGATTTTGTGAAGGAAATACTGAAAATTGAAAATGAAAATTGAAAACTGGAATTTATAGTTTTTAGAATTTTCAGTATTTTCTTTATAAAATTTGAAAGACTGAAAACTCAAACCATATAAACCCTAAACTACTTTAATGAAAATAACTGGTTTCATTGTTATTCCAGCAACATTATTTGTACCTGCTCCAATAATTAATTGCTTTCATTGTCCTACTATATCATTATGAAAAGAAATCCTCTGTCCCAATTTGGTGTCTCATTTCTTGTCCACCAACAAAAAAGAACATGTATGAATTATGGGTAATTATCAAAAATTGATTTGGAAAAAATTTAAAAATTATTTTATATAATAAAACACTTATCAACACATGAGTGGAAGGACGGGAAAAGGGATAGGAAATTGGGTACATAATTTTTGAATCCATATCATTGCATCCAATAGAGCATTGCTAGGTATTCAATTTTTTTAGCCAATATTGATAGGAAAATGTGATAAGGTGGCTCTCGTATTGAAACAAACCATGGTTGGACCTACAAAGAATTGCTTTCATTGTTATTTATTCTTACCTGATTTTGTTTTATTTTGTCTGCATGCTTGAACGATGTTAAACAACCACCCTAATTTATTTAGGTGGTTACTCTTATGCCTATGCTGGTCAATGCCTATGGTGCCAATGGCACCACCAGCTGGCTGCTGGACTAATCGTTAACCGCTACCAGCTGGTGTTCACCATTCTTGATCGCTGCTGGTTGACGTTGATTGGTGTTGATTGCCACTGGCTGACCGTTGACTGGCCATTGACCCATGACTGGCTAGTGGGCAGATCGCCTTTGCACCATTCCCTTTTGTGATGGCATATTGAGAAATAATAAATATGTATAGAAATATTATTGGAAGAAAAAATATTAAATTTCTGTCTCCGTATCTTATCCCACTTTTTGGAGGTACAAAAATTTTGTATTTTTCCGTCCCAATAACAAAATTTTTCTGTCACATATTCTTGTCTGCACCACCAAATATGTTTGTGTCTCTAATATTATTGTATTTTTGTCCCTATATCACTAACCAAACGTTACATTGCGATAGGCACCACACCGTGGGCATTGTGTTGAGCCAATGCACAAGACTAACCACCTAAATAAATTAGTCCAAACTAAAGTAACCAAAGATAACTCTGACACTTGCTCTCTTCCCTACAAATTTGGAACCCACCCACCAAATTAAAATCTCTCACTCACGTCACAACCTCTCACCATCCATCCCCCTAGGTTCCACCACGTCTCCACCCTATATCCTCTCATCATGCTTCCCGAAACCTAGATAGATTGCCCTATAGAAAAACAACACGACCAACACCAACACACAACACATAACAACAACAACAACAACAACAACAACAAAAACCAAACCTAATACATAGGACATGATGGTTTCTTGGAGTCCTACATCATCCCCAGTACTCCTAGGCCTCCTGTCGCTCTTCCTCTTCTTCACCCTCCCCTACCACTTCACTATCTCCCATGCCATCCATCTCAGCGTCCTCCGTCGACCTCCCGCCCTTCCGTGAGGCCTCTTCCTTCTATAATGGCAATGACTGCGGCCCCAATTCAATGAATTTGACTGCATCAATGTTGCTATGACACTTGACTCCAACTACCTCCATGGCACCATGGTTGTCATCCTCTCCATCCTCTAGTACTCTGCTTACCTTAAGAACCTCTGTTTCCAATTGCTCACCATATACGACGCCCCTGGACTCTCCGCCACCATCAAATCCACCTTCCCTTACTTTAGCTTCCAGATCTACCACTTTGACTCCAACCGTGTATGTGGCAAGATCTCAAAGTCCATTTGACAAGCATTGGATTAGCCCTTGAGTTACGCGAGGGGGCGCGTGATATATCTGGATTCTGATCTTATCGTGGTGGACAATATAACAAAGCTTTGGGAAATTGACATGGAAGGGAAGGTGGTGGCTGCACCAGAATATTGCCATGCAAACTTTAGTGTGTATTTCACGGATGTGCACTTTCACACGGCCACGGGGTAATATCATTAGTATTGGATCCATCGTTAGGTTGTGCCGAGTCAAATTTGCTCATTTTTTTTCCATTGTAGAAAGGAGATCCCTTCCCCCCGCTTTAAAAAATGATAAAGATGAAGTCGGAAGGATGAGGATTTGTCAAAGACTTTTGAAGGAAAGAACCTTTGTTATTTCAAGTTGAGGGTAATGGTGATGGATATCAAAAGATGGAGGAAAGAAGTGTATATGGAGAAGGTGGAGGGGTGGATGAAGGCATAAAAGTAGCAGAAGGGGATCTACCATCTGGGTTCTTTTCCTCCTTTCTTTCTTGCTGGTATTGGCTGGGAACACTAAAGCGGTGGATCATAGGTGCATGGGTTGGGTGGGGACAATTTTGAACGAAAGTGTAGGAGCTTGCACCCTGGCCCTATTAGTTTGTTGCATTAGAGTGGGGAAAGGAAGAAGCCATAAATGACTGAGGTTAGATTCTAGTCAGCCTTGCATTGTTGGCCACCTCTGGGCTCCTCATGACTTATATCCTTCATCCAATCACTTTTTCGAAAAATCACATGAAAAATGAATTAATTGAAGAGATCATTCTTTAGTCTTAGACACAATTCTAGCTACAAGTACAACCAAAAGAGTGAAGGAGGGAACGAAGAGAGAGAGAGAGAGAGAGAGCTAGCTATGTCTAAAAGAGGATAAAAGCACGTTATTAATTAATTAAGATAAGATATACATTTTAAACACATTTATATGTTTCATATTTTTTTATCGTATGTGCTACTATATCAAAAAACTTTTATTATTTATTATGCATACTATGTATAGAAATGACATAATTTTTAGGGGGCTTATAATATAAAATATACATATAATTATATAAATGTCCAAAATTTAAGGGGATCGTGGCCTCCTTATCCCCCATCCCTTCACCTTTAAGGGAGAGGAGAGAAGTGTGAGAATGCTCATATATAGATTGTTTGAGCTTTTTGTAACATTCCCTGCTATTTTATGAATTGACGATTGTCCCCACAAACCAATACAGGTCTTTTCAGCATACTTTGTCCTCACTCACACGCTTTCTAGGGAAACTTTCTAGGAGGTCACCCATCCCAAAATTGCTCCAAGTCAAGTACACTTAACTATGGAGTTCTTTAGTGATGAGCTATCGAAAAGAAGATGCATCTTGTTGGTATAGGTGGCACAAATCAATTCATATAAGTCATCTTTAACTGTATAGTTCCATACCTATACAACCTTAAGATCTCTCTTATTCTGATGTTTAATCGGTTCATTCAGGTACCCCTCTGCTTAGAGGCTTGCTAGGAGCCACTTTTTGCCCGTGCCCTCTTGCACTGACGAACACTCCTGCCCTTGTCACCAGGCGTTACACTTTTCTAGCTCAAAACTTGGTTGTGGAGTATGATGACTACAAAATGGTTATCATACCCATACTCAGTATTTATTCGCCATCGGTACTTGTTAGGTACTCATTAATTAACAATTACAATAAATAAATGTTACCTAAATACAAATTAGTCCTCATAAAAAATTACCCATCCCAAATTAGTCCTTATAAATGTTACCTAAATACAAATTATCCTAAACCCTAAACCCTAAATACAGGTCTTTTCAGCATGTTTTATCCTCACTCACACGCTTTCTAGGGAAACTTTCTAGGAGGTCACCCATCCCAAAATTGCTCCAAGTCAAGTACACTTAACTGTGGAGTTCTTTAGTGATGAGCTATCAAAAAGAAGATGCATCTTGTTGGTATAGGTGGTACAAATCAATTCATATAAGTCATCCTTAACTGTATAGTTCCATACCTATACAACCTTAAGATCTCTCTTATTCTGGTGTTTAATCGGTTTATTCAGGTACCCCTCTGCTTAGAGGCTTGCTAGGAGCCACTTCTTGTCCGTGCCCTCTTGCACCGGCGAACACTCCTACCCTTGTCACTAAGCGTTACACTTTTCTAGCTCAAAACTTGGTTGTGGAGTATGATGACTACAAAATGGTTATCATACCCATACTCAATATTTATTCGCCATCGGTACTTGTTGGGTACTCATTAATTAACAATTACAATAAATAAATGTTACCTAAATACAAATTAGTCCTTATAAAAAATTAAATTTTATAATTAAATGAATTAAATTACTATTTTATCCTTTTAAATCTTGTTAATCTTTAGATATTTTTGCTTGATCATCATAAAAAATAATCTATCTTATAATATAATTATTTTTTTGATTATAATTTTGAATTTTTATATAATATATCCTCATGTACTCGCATTTTAGTTTTTGGAAAATTTTCATTATCGATATGGGTACCGTACCTGTACCTATATAACATAGAGCACAATGAATGAAAGGGAAGAAAAGACCTCTCCATGCAGCATTGTAATTTGTAGGGAATTGAGAGAAATTGTAAATAATTATTCTCCTTGCCTTGTCTTAGTATTTTTCTATTTGAATGTGGTTTTTTCATTTGAGTTTGATGTCATGCAGTTAATGCTCTGACTAGTCAAACACCCAGACAAGGGAGAGAAATAAAAGAGAAAAAAAAAATTACATACATACACACACATATTCACAGGCTTATACTATAAAAGATTTATGTAATTGTATTTATTGGCTAAGTTATGGCTGACCCAATTTTGTTATATAATCATTGCTAACAAATATTAGGAAAATGTTAGACATCCAGAAATTTGTTCATAATTTTATACTCAGATGACATCATCTAACAATCATTATTGATTTTTATCAAAGATTATGTACATTTTTTTTTAAATATGTAGCATTACTTCAAATATTATGATGTCTCTGCAATCTGGCAATTGCCTTTCTAAATGAAGCACTGAATGTTGCAGAGTTTTTAATCTGGCACGAGTCACTAAATGAAGTACTCAAGCTTCTAAATGCAGTCCATAACGTGCCGCATCTTGCAAAGTTCCAGTTCAGAGTCATCTGCGCATGTGATAAGTATTTGCTTCCATCAAAATGATCAAGCACTTTATATTTGGATTTGTTTAACAATTTTTTTTTCCTTGATGGGATTTTGTAGTCAATTCGGAAGATTCAAAACCAGTGTGTATGTATCAACTAATTGTATTGTGGTTCCTTCTCGAACAATCCTTGACACGAGTAGTTTTGATACATAGCAAACACTATAAACTGACATAAAAGTTATTAAGAAATTTTACAGTCATAAGAAGAATATAGTAAATAGGCTCAGAATTACTTGGGATATATACTTCTCCCCGGACTATGCCTATAAGCAATGCGCTGCTTGCAGATGCCATGGGAGTTGTGTTTTGTAGGGGCTATCCCAACCTTTTTTTGTTCCTTGCACCCTAAAAATACAAAGATTTGTGCAAAAACAAAATAAAGCAGTGCACCTTTCATATCGAGGATAATTTAAAGTGGAAGAATAAAAAATGAACAAATATCCCCGTATAGATATATAGTTGAAATTTTGAGTCTGCTATTTTGCCGTTCTTGTTTGTTTCTATGTTTTTGATTGGTTCCATTCAGTATTAAAACAGCTTTAATAACAGTTTTTAATGGTCTGACAATTAATAACAGTTAAACCATTACTTTATCTTGAATTTGAAGCACCACTAAGGATTTCATTTTTTTTAAAATTTTTTGAAGAGACAAAGATACGTTTGACATGGAAGAAAGGGAAATAATTTGGTTTGTAAATTAAATTATATTTTAAGAGATCACAGCAAGAAAGCTCTAAATTTTCAAAGACCAAGGAGACAAATGCATAGGTTTAGGACCATGCATCTGTTGCACCAAACCAAATAGCGGTAAAAATCACGATTCTAACAAGTAATACAACGATTGACCATCCATAGAGCAATAAGATCAAACCAAATCTTCAATTTCCTTAACAAGATTTTTCAGTGTAACAATCAAGATCAGAATCCTGATATTTCTTCAATACTGTGTCTACTTATAAATCAAGCGTCCCTGTGAACAACCCCACTTATTTATCTAAAATCCTATTGGTCATTACATTCTTGATAATCCTACAACAAAGTCACGATTTTCATATCATACGAGAGAAAAACCTCATCCTCTAAGGGGTTTAAATAAAACTGCTTAACTGAAAACATATAAAGCCATGCACCCAACTATTGCCTCAAATTTTAATGTCAGCAGCTTTACTTATTTACTTCACACATCAAAAGGCTGGGGGGATGCATATATACTGAAGGAGGTCTACAGATCCGCACACAAGTAGGAAATGACAGACCCTGCTCGCCGCTTTGTCCGCTGGCTAACCTTCCACTTCTCAACCAGCACTTTCTTTATGTTGGGACAGCTAGAAATGATGGTGGCCACTCCAGCTGAAGTTATACCCAAGCAGTAAACCATGTGGCATGACTCCAGCATGGTGCACCTTATAACAAGATGGGCTAGACAAACATCGGTTGTTTGGTGGCAGTATGAGAGCACTATTTCTTTTAAGCAATGGACAGTGTTCTCCCAACTCAGCCTTCGCCAAATTGCCGAAATTCTACAATTGTATGCAAGCTAATCAGTTTAGAAATGTTCTAGGGTAAAAAATTTTGCATGCACAAAATCTTGAGCTTATTCATATAAGTATTACATGGGCATCACTTAATTCAGTTCTGTAACCTGTTTATTGGGTATTACTAAAGTGAAGAACCTTCCTCAATTCAGAGAACATCCATGCTTAAAATATATAACAACCAAAGGTTTGGTGTCGTATCATGATGCCATACGCTAGCATACATGTCCCTAACCATGTTTGTGTTTCATCAACAATATTTTAGTAAGAGTATAAAAGAATCAAGATCCTGCAAGAATTTCTGAAGTAAAAATTATGAAAAGTAAAATGTAAAAATTTGGCTCCTCTAAAGTGAGGGTCTACTTTAAAGAGAAAAGCAAGAGATATCAATGGGAAAACGAAGGGTTTCTAACAAATCCAAGGTAGTTATGCACATGCATGTAATATCAACAGTTGATTTTATTGTCAATGGTTCAGATCCCTTGCTCCTTCCTATAAAGCAAGGGCTCATTTTAAAGGAGCCAAATCTGAAATGCAAATAGTAAAGGGCTATAACAAACTAGCTCTGGGTATAGAAAGAGAGACATGAATACACACCTGCAGTACACTCACATCCAAATATCAGAGTTGAGGGCAACCCCTTGCAACGGCTATCCCTCCAGCATCTCCAATTTGGTGGCAACCACTAACATTCAGATAATGAAGAGAACAGCCCTCAGCTATAGCTATAAGGGCCCCATCCCCCACCCTAGTAATTTAACAAAGCAGTCAAGGCAGACATATTCATGACAAAAATTACTAGCATTGTGCTGAAGTAATCTAGAGCTTGCAATTAATTCAAAAAGAAACCATGGAACAAATGATCTAGACTTCATGTAAATCAGGATTTCAATGAAGATGAAAAATAGAAAGCTCTGAATAAGGTTTTAACTATCACAGAATTGAATGCTAAGATCAGTTAGCAACTTACAATGCTCACCAACAGCAACAATCCCCTTGTTCCCAATCTAATACAGGGTAAAGAATGCAAGAAACATTAGGAGAAAGAGCAAGAAATGTACATGCCTCTATCATAACACTTTAATAGTCGATTTAAAAGTAGGTTAAATGCATGCACAGAGTACCTCATAACAGCGACGGATATGAAGTTTCTTCAAATTCCTGCAGCCAATAGCTATACCACACATGGCTTCATCTCCAATGTTTGAGCAATCTACCAAGTGAAGAGCTTGCAAGAATTTGCATCCTTGTCCAACCTAAAGAAGACCAGCATCACCAATTCTTTGGCAGTAAAGCAATGCCAACTCAGTAAGACGACTGCACAATAGAAACCCGAGATTAGCATCAATGATGAAAGATTAGTGAAAAATTCAACATTTTGGAACATGTGTCATCAAGGATTGTGTCAATATCATGAGGAAATTGTATGTCAATATGACAAGCTAATACACATATTCTTCGCAGTTCACAGAATACACTGTTTTACTCCTAAAGTTGCCAGTTAGCAGCAGCAACAGGGCCCACAGGAGAGGTTATTAGATGCAGTCTCCCTTGATCATATTATATGCATAAAGCAGGACTGTTAACTTCACCAATTGGACCCACAGCAATGTCATCAGTAGCAGTCTCTCCCATACACATTGAGTTTCAGTTAGGTAAACTTGTGTGATGAGTGTATGGACTACTGTTAATATAGATACACTGGGAATGCTTAATCAGCTTTCAATAGTGCATGTACAGCAATGTTGGTGGATAAGAATATATATAGAGACAAACACAGAAAAGTGAGAACAAGGAAAAAGTTTGATACATAAAATTTATCAAATATCATAAACTTATCAGATATAGAGACCAAGAGGATAAACATATGTCTCCTTATGTTGCTTCTTTATTGAACTGTTATCCAATTCCTTATGTTACATACACATAATTGCCAGTCCATGCACCTTTACACAGATTACCTTAGATAAAAACATACTGGCAAGATTTTCCAACGGATTCTAGCCCCAAAGTTCCAATGTTGTGCCATCCATTGACTTCAAGATGAGTAAATTCCTTGCATCCAGTAGCAATTGCTTCCAAACCCTTATCACTTAGGAAATAACAATCACTTTAGAGTCAAATTCTTTAACTTATTACATCCATTCCCCATGACACACAAACCCCTGAAAGTTAGACATTATTCAATAGTGGAGGCAAAAATAATATATATACATAATATTAAGTTTTAGATAGTTTCTATGTTAATGTCGCGTCAAATTTAATAAACAATGAGACAAATTATACACATGCCTTTATATTCTTAAACAAATCAAAAAATTTTTGTGGAGGCATGAGCCCCTGACAGTTTCTTAGTAGATTCAACCCTGCTGTTTATCAACCAAAAAAAAACTGCATCATGACTTTGCTCTGAGCTCCATCACCTGACCTAACATGACTAAAAGTCCATAATGCTTTATATGCAACCCTTCAAATACCTGGGTTTTGACAAATCCTGTCAAGAATGTCAAGTGAAAATAGCATAAAGAAAAAGAAACTATCAACTGAATAAAGGTCAAACTAATAGGCATAAACCAAATTCATAGGCAAACATGCCACATAATTAATATAATGAGACGTAGTGGGTTAATAAAACAGTTAAGTTCCCTAAGAGCTAGCCATGGATGTGCATGATATTAAAGGATGATAAGCAAACTGACCCCTCTACCTTGTGATTTTTTACTTGATCAGGGGATAAAATCACAGCCTACGATATCACAACAATATTCTTCCCATCATGTTGGACCTTAAGAATTGGACTTTGCATTAGCTATATGCTAGGTTGTATTAGTATATGTAGTAGTATGGTTTGAGTGCAGGCAATGGTCAAACTATGCTTGTTATAGTTAAAAAGTTAAATTAGCAATGCCAACCTTCAGTGCCATGTTTTCATGTCAAAACTGCAGTGTAAGAGACTAAACATAATTTGCATTGACATTGCACTCACAGGTACATTTTTACTCATCTATGATCATGAAGTAACAGTGGCAGCGACATAACTGTTCGACATGTATGCTCAATTCATAAGGTTTAGAGTGAAAACAGTCACAAATCAACTTCTCCCAGACTAAAACAGTGGCTAGTTGTGAACACAGACCTTGTGCTAGAATTTAGCATGCAGTAAATGAAGAACTGGATGCTCACACCCCCAACATACACATCAATAGCCTCCCCCTGCCTGCAGAAGAAGAATACCCTTAAAGTTAAGGCATTAACTCATACAAATTACAAAAGTAAGATATAAGAAACAAACAGATAATGGATATATGAATGTAAATAAAGAAAACTTTACTTGAGCTTATACCTTTCTTTGGCCTTATCAAAAAAATTCCTTGGAATTATTTGGGTCCATAAATCTCAAATAGTACCTGAGCAAGATAGAAGAAATGTGACAATTGCACAGAAACAGAAATATAATTTTTCAATTGTATCCAAAGCATGAAACTCTCGAATCAAGTCTACTATAAACTAAGCACCAAACCACCATCTGCCGTGTGAATCCTTATCTGACACTAACGAACCCCCATAGCATAACATTGATTCACCGCCATATAATCCACAAAAATACCACCATCTGAACTGTTCTCTACCCGAATTATCCCTTTTCTGAGCATTACACCGTACCTTTGACCTCCTGTGATTCGTTTCCATGATTGTTTGCATGCCCAATGATTCTGGATACTTCCCGGCTCAACGGGATCTATATCTCAGCTTCCCCATGATTGTGATATCTGTTGTTTCATCTCGTCAAAATTCAGAGGTTTGTTTTCAAAAATAAAACTATTCCTGTGCCTCCATAAGGACCATACAATATAGAGGAATAATAAGCACCATCGCTTCTTGCTTACATCATTAAGATCCTCTTCAATCCAAGTCTCAAACATACATTGCAGATTATTTGGAATCACCCATGAAGCATCTCTCATCTTTTGAAACCTACACCAACCAAATTTTTAAAAAAACACGAGGGATCCATGAATTTTAAATCGCACGTCTTCAATAGTTCAATCATCTCAGATTAGGAAAAAAAATCAGAAACAACAATATGGATGCCCATAAAGGAAGAGCTCCGGTGCACTCAGTAAATATATCTATAAACGAAAAACCAATACCTGAAGCCACACAAAACAAATTTTTATTGAGACGCTGGGACACGATGAGAAGACGCCTGTTCGAAGGAGAGCACGACGCCGCTTGGATGGACGAAAAGGCATGGGCTTTCCCGGTTCCAGTCACGGAATCGACTGTGCTTTGCCGGAGACGATGGAGAGGAAGGTGACGGAACCACCCTGAACGGCCCCAAAACGCTGCCAGAGCCGCGCGGTTTCGATCTTTTGGGCTTCCATCGCTGGAAATCGCTGCACAATATTCTTTCGCCAGTTGGGGTTACAGCTTTACATGGTTGGTAAACGCGCCTTTGGCGGATACGAAGAAGAGCAAGGTCACGAGAGGAGGCCCGACTCCTCTTCTTCGAATGGGCTTCGCCGGAAAATTGCTGCAGTGTGTTTCGGCCAGTTGAGGGGAATGAAGAGGAGAAGAGGTTATGGAAGGGTCCCTGCAGCAGCTTGGGTCACAACTTTGGTGATGGAAGCTCTCAGTCGTGGGTTTCATGTTCTGGGGAAGACAAGGGTTTCACTCACATTTGGGGGGGTTGGTGAAAAGCGTTAGTGTGGGGTCCACCCTCTCTACTAATCCAATCAGAACCTGACAAGTAGGCAGAATTCTCCTCTTTCACTTTCCACACAACGAGCTCTTATCATTCACTCACAGGCGTCTGGAGAGTTGTTATGTGATGGAGTTGAATTCAATTCAGTTAAGAATTGAGTTTCACTTCAATTTAAATTAAATTTTTATTTTTAGAATAAATTTTTTAAATTATAGAATTGAATCTAATTCTTTGAATATATTTAAAATGAAATAAATTATATATTTTGATTATTTTATTTTTTATTAATAAGATAATATATTTTAATAACTTTAATTATTTATTACTAAAGATTGAAACGGCTTAAGAGAGAAGCAGCAGACCAAAAAGCACACTTCTTTCACTGTCGATGCTACTAAAGATTGAAAATTTTCAAAAGGGAAAAAGGCCCAAAAGCCAAAAGAAGTTACAGAAGAGAATATATAAAATTGCAAACCGACGTCAACCTCAAGATGGCGACGGCACCAGACAAAAACAACGGAGGTCAATACAATACATTGCAGATTTTCAGAAAAGATAACAGAACAAAACAGATCAGAGTGAGAGAAAAAAAAATTTGGCCTGGTTGTCTAGCTGGCGGCGCCATCGGAACCGAGCAGAGGGCTGGCGGAGGAGGAGGCGGCGGTGGCTAAGCGGAGGAGGAGGCTGGCGGAGGAGGAGGCAGCGGGAGGTAGGCTAGCAGTAGCCCTCCAACGATGAGAAAGCTTGCAGCGTTGTGCATGCTGGGATTAAGGTGTTTTGGGTTTTATTTGAAGAGGTAATTTAGTAATTTAAATTTGTAAGGTTAATTCCATCACCAAATCACCAAATCAGATCTCTTTTACTTTGATTTTAATTTCTGAGTTTTGTGAGAATTCAATTCTAAAGTGTTTTCAATTCTTGCAATGAAATTAATTTTAAACAATGAAATTCAATTCAATATTTCAGGGATTTTCAAACGCCCCGTCATTTTCCCTTCCCTTTCCTCTTCTGAAATTTCCTCGCTCCCCAAACACCCTTTTTTCTCTCTCAAATGGCCGATCAGCTCACCGACGAACAGATCTCAGAGTTCAAGGACGGCGATGGTCTGTTTTCTCAGATCTCTTTTTTTCTTTGCTCTGTGTTCCTTAGATCTGATTCGAATTTTGCTCTGTGTTTCTTAGATCTGATTCGAAAATGATAAAAATTGAATTTTTTTGGTTATTCTAGGGTTCCTTCGAGTTTTTAGCCGTTGATTTTTTTTATGGGTGTATTTGTGGAATGAATTAACATTCTACACTGAAATTTCATTGATTTCCCTTTGCCCTTTCTGTAATGTGGCATTTAATCGTTGATATGATGCTGATTTTGGGTATTGTTGGATGATTTTATAATAGGAATGATTCCCCTTCCTTGTCCTTGTAATATAAGTACTCTCCTTGCACTTGTACTTCTAATAACCTCTTACGATGATGGCAGATCAAGGCCGTAACACTGCCACCCACCAAACCGGCTACTCCTATGATGTTTTCCTCAGTTTTTGTGGCCCAGACACTCGCGCCTCCTTCACAGGTTCTCTCTATCATGCTTTGACAAGTGAGGGATTCAAGGTCTTCATGGATGATCAGGCCATGAAGCCTGGGGACCGAATCTCACGAACTCTTGTCAACGCCATTCAACGGTCAAGGATTTCGATCGTTGTCTTGTCTCAGAACTACGCGTCTTCCACGTGGTGTCTTGATGAGCTTGTCGTGATCCTTGACTGTATGAGGCGGAAGAAGCAGCTGGTTTGGCCAATCTTCTACAGAGTGGCACCCTCTGATGTGAGGCATCAAAGGAAGAGTTATGCTGAAGCCATAGCTAAACATGAAGAAAGCTTCGGAGATGAATCCCATGAGGTGCAGAAATGGAGATCAGCCTTAACTAAAGTCGCTGGCGTGCAAGGATGGCCTGACACAGCTGGCCAGTAAGTAATCAATCATTTAGTTGATCAAGTTACCTAATAAATCTCTGCTAGTATTGCAGTTTACTAGTTTTTAATCACTTGATTTTCATTAATTTACTTGATGATTTAAAAGACGATTGGAACTAGTTCATTCTCCTAGTTATTGTTTTATTATGATTGTGATTTTTGTTGACAAGGAATGTAGAAAGAAACATTTAGGCCTGGTATTATGTGTGTTATTCAGGTTTTCGCTCCATTTTTAGTGGCAGCTGTGTTTTCCATGTGTAACAATCCATTGTGGTGGAGATCAATTTAAGCTTAATTTTATTATTATTATTATGTTTAAATAGCTCATGCTCATAGAAAATAAAAATTGTTAATGGAAGAGCTTTTGCTGTTTGTAGGTACGACTATGAATTGATTGAAGAGATTGTGAAAGAGGCTAGAACTGAACTACCGCGTGAACAATTGGGGGGCTGTTTGTCAAAAGGTTTTAAAAACTGTTTCTAGTTTTTAAAAGTAATAGACTAAAAAAACTTGTTTGGGTACTTGTTTTACAAAAGTTGTTTTTAAAATTGAAAAAACACTAAAGCTGGTTTTAAAAACTGAAAACCAAAAACAATTTTGAGATTTTTTTTGGTTTTCTTGTTTTAAAAATGGTGGAAAATGCGGTGGCAAACTTGTAATTAAGTTGAGTTTTCATTTTTCAACCATCTTCGAATCTGAATGTTCGAGTTTCGTCTTCAGTTTCTCATTTTTGTTGGACTTCTTCTTCTTCTTCTCAGTCTCCTTCATCCAAGCTCCCCCATTCGCCGCCCAAGCTCCGCGCAACCAAGCCCCGGGAAACTCAGTGAACCAGCCCCGGCAACCTCCGCGACCAAGCCTCGGCGAACTCTGCAACCAAGCCCAGCCAGCTTCACGACCAAGCCCCGGCGACCTTCGCGACCCAGCCCCCGTGACCCAGATCTGCCGCGACCCAGCCCCCACCACCAAGCCCGTCGTGCTCCCTGACCATGCAGTGAGTCCCTCCCTCTCTCTTTCTCTTTCTCTTTCTCTGATTCTCTGTTTGGGGTTTTGATATTCTCTCTTTCAGTCGTAAAGAGGATTCACGATCATTGTATTTGACACTTGAAAAATTCAAAGGGTATGGTTTCAAGTTTGTTATGTTATCCTTTCTGTTTGGATTGATCTTAGATTGATGAAATGTTCTTAGTTGTAGTTGTAGTTGTAGTTGATGAATTGAATTTCTCTGTATGAGATACTTTAGATTTCATCTTTTGGTTGTTAACAAAATTTTGGTTTCATGTTGTCAACTTTTGATTTTTTTGGTTGGTTCTAATTGTGTATGCTGTTCTGTTATTATTCGTTTTTCTTCTTAAATCGGTTCCTGATTTTTTGCTTACAGAAGTTGGTGCTCAAGTTAGACTTGCATGATGACAAGGACAAGCAGAAAGCCTTGAAAGCATCCTCAACACTTTCAGGTATAAACTCACTGTTTTATAATTCAATCTGGGTGTGTGTCTATATATATATATATATATATATATATATATATATATATATATATACACTTTTTCAGACATAGCCTTTTGTTATCTTCAAAAAGATGAATGAGTGAAAGTCAGACAGTTTTTGGGGGCTGCACGTATGTTAGGCTTGTCTGTGCAAATGTTTATCTAAGATTCGATAATATCTAATATTTTCCAGTTCTAAATGCTTAAATCAAAGGGAAAGTTAGATAAACAAAAGGAAATTCAGATCTCTAAACTGTTGTTCATTTCATGTAAATGAGTAAATCCAATAATTTTAATCAGCATTATATTTAAATATGAAAATTTTAATATTTGAGGTATTTTATATAAGAATCATATTATTTGTTCATTGGATGCGACACAAGGAGCAGGTTATATCTTTTAGTTTAATCTCATCTTGAAACTGCAATTTTCAAACACTGGAATGAAATGTCCCCTTGAGGACAAGGCATACCTAATACACTATACTTAGCATGCCAACAAATTGTCAAATAGTTATTGTAAAACAAAACTTGCTATAGCTTTAGTATTGGTGGGGTGTATGATTTGTGCATCTTCTTTCATATATATTACACTTAGCTCAAAAGCTCCAATTAAGATTGTGGTAACTGAGTATAGTTTTGGTAAATTGCTAAATTTTGAAGCTTTACAATGTAGGATATACAAATTATGACTCTTAATCTTATTGGTATGGAATATACTCTTGATCAAGTAAATTACTGTTCTAGATATTTTTTGTTTGATTAGTTGATTATAAGATTGGCCTCTTGTAGAAGTTCTATAGCTGATAGCATCTTCTACAGCAATATTCAGATTCAAATGAAGAATCATGTTTGTTCTACTAAGGTTCGATTTCTTTTCAATGCTTTTAAAAAGCAAGGAACTTATAACAATCAACTTATGCATCGTATCAGGTATTGATGCCATCTCCATGGACATGAAGGAGAAGAAATTAACAGTGATAGGAACAGTGGATCCAGTGACTGTGGTGAGCAAATTGCGCAAATACTGGCTGGTAGATATAATAGCAGTAGGACCAGCCAAGGAGCCTGCCAAGGAGCCTGAGAAGAAAGAGGAGCCAAAGAAGGATGAATCCAAGAAGGACGGAGAAAAGAAAGAGGAGCCAAAGAAGGATGAATCCAAGAAGGACGGAGAAAAGAAAGAGGAGCCAAAGAAGGAAGAGGGCAGGCAAGAAGGAATGAAAGATGAGAAGAAGAAAGAGCCAGCACCTGACCCTGTTATGGAAATTGTCAAGGCTCGTAGGGCATATAATCCTCACATGACCACACACTACTATGTCCAAAGCATGGAAGAGGATCCAAATGCTTGTGTAATTTGTTAAATAACAAGCTACCCAAATATGAGGGATAGACAAACTTTCTCTACATGCTAAATGGACTCAGTACTATGTTTCATGCCAAGAGAATATATGCACCTTGTATATAATATGGTGACCCCTTGTTATTTTTGTTGAGATATTAGTATTGTCTAGAGAGGATGAATAGATTTTTGGGGGGTATGCTTTGAACACTAGTGTCATTTATATGTTTTTTATTCTGTAATAGTTGTGATCTGAAGGTATCGTAAAGAAATTTTTTTTGTTTATAAAGCTTTGGTTCTTATACTCTGTGATTGAAGTACTATGTGGATAAGTAGAGAATGTGGGACACATTGTATGGAAAATGGGAGGATAAGGGAATGGAAGTTTTATTAAGATTGATTGATAAAACTGTGAGGAAAATGACAAGACATTGTGATCAAATTATAAATTGGATATGGTCACAAGAAAATTATGCATAGCTTATAAATAGATTTATAAATGTAAATTGATATTAAGTTGTATTAAGACTATTTTTAGAATAGAAAATTGTATTAAGATCTTATTAAGTGTATATGAAAAATATTATTTATAAAAGATAATAGTTAAAATTTGTCATTTGTAATGTAATTTGTCAGTTTTATTTTATTAATTTTAAAAATTATTTTTTAAAAAAATTAGTCAAATAGTTTTTTTATCATTATAACATGGTTTTTGAAATTATATTATCAAATAAGTTTTTCTGTTTTTTGGTTTTAAAAAAAATGAGCAAAAAATTTAAGAACTAAAACATTTTCAAAATAAATTATTTTTTAAAATAATTTTAAAAAAATTTAAGAATTAAAACTCTTCCAAACAGGACTTAAATGTTGGACAACACATAATTGGATAGAAGAAGTAAAGTCAACTTTTTTTTTTTTTTTTTGGTATTGAGCAAAGTCAATGCATCATGTTCAGAATTCAGGGAAGCTTCGTTCTTCAGTGGCTGGGGTCTGGCGGGAGGAATTGTGCAGCACTGATGTAACGTCCCTTTTTCATAAAATAATTTGTATGAAAGTAATTTTATTTTTTTATCTGAATTAAATATTTTATTTCTAGCACTTGATTATTTTATACCAATGTTTATTTTAAAGAATAGATAAAAGAGTTTAATTTTAATGTATTGATAATGTAAAATAACTTTACACTGTCATCCAATCAAAATATTTAATTTAGATGACTTTTCAAGTAGTGAGTATAAAAGTTAACTATCATAACTTATGTGATAATGTATGATTGGATAACTATGTAAAAAGTTCTACACTATCAGCATATGACAATTAAATCCTAGATAAAATGGTTAAATAACATGCATTAACTAGTTAAAATAAGACTATAAATTAGTAATGGTGGGTTCAAAATATGTTGAGAATAAAATTAATAAAACATTAAAAGAATATTAAATTAAATTATAAAAGTAAGGTGTATAATTTTACCTAACTAGAATCATCTTAGGGTGTTCTCATGCACAGATGCAATGTTTATCTGCAAAATGCAGATCTCAGTTGGGCAAATGAATAAATAACATGTGTATATGTGGGGTCTATTGTGATACCCAGTGTATACGTGGCAGTGGATAAGTTCTGTTTTGCCCCAAGGTCCCTTGAGACCCACCCGTGTTGTCGGAAAAGTCCTAGGATGCCCGGAGGACCCTTAACACAGCTGGTGTGTGAACTGTCACCGCTATAGCGGTCCAGGACCACTATAGCGGTCACAAAGGGATGGGGGTGCATTTTTGGTTCCAGGGGACCGCTATAGCGGTCATGAAGAGGTTTTAGGGGTGCTAGAAACCGCTATAGCGGTCGTGTATGGGGGCAGCAGCGTGTTTTCACTCTCTGGAAACCGCTATAGCGGTGTCAGTTTGACAGAAACAGTAGAAAACGACGTAGTTTTGATCAAATGAGCCCCTCTACTCCTTTATATGCCCCAAACTCGGGTTTCACTCCCAAAATCCGAACCCCAACCTTCCCAAATGTTCTCCAACCCTTTCTCTCTCAATCCAACATCAAATCCTCTTCCTTCAAGATCCAAGGTAAGTGATTGTTGTTGGTTTATATTAGTTTCCTTTGTGTTCTTCCTTCATCTTGTTATGGGTCATTGTTTTCTCCATTGTTGTCAAGTGGAGGTGTTCCCCCAATGTTGTTAGAGCTATATTAGAGTTGTTTAAAGATTAGCGGAGACTAATCTTGAGTCTATATTGCTCTATGTCAGTTGTTGATGTCATTTCATGCTTCGGAGGTCAAGTTGGTGGTGCCCACATACTCCCGACTCCAAACAGTGAGTGGGTTTGACCTCATTGCCTTAGTTTTATCATTATAATTATGTTTGATGCATGATATTTGTGAAATATGAGTTTTGAGATGAGAAAAAGTATAAAATATGATTTTATATGATTATGTCAAGCTGGAAAAAAATTATGATTTATGATGATAGCATGAAAGAATTAGTTTTTCAAAACCATAGGACCATGATTAATGTATAGAGTGCTATGAAAAAGTTTTACTTATATTCATGAAGTGATTTAGTGCGAGATTATACGATTTAATAAGCTCTTAGCATATCCAAAATATTTCAAGAGTTACGACATAATTATGTTTCAAGACTAGAGATTTTAAAATATGATTTTAGAGTATCAGTTAAGATATTTTGGCAAATATGTCAAATAGAGATGCTATGTTATAACGTTAGAGAATCTATGATTTGAACCTTTCCATTTTAATCTATGTTATTAGAGTTATTAATTTATAAAAGAAGTTATCTTGAGAAAAGAGACTTTTAGAAAATCCAGTTTTGTGATATTTCAAACGTATGGAATTCAGTATAATTCATAGAGACTACCAGATACATATTCTGTGAGCTTGAAATCGGAATGCCTACAAGCGGGTGATCCCTTGGGCATAATTTCACAGTCTCAGTTATGCTAAAGTCAGGTTGCTAGATTTATATGAGTCCAGAGTTTTTTGAGTTTCAAGAGTTTTCATATTTAAACGGTTTCATAAAGAGCTAGAGAATGAGTATGATTATATCTAGAGATTTTATGAATTATCTCGATGATTTCAAGAAGTGGAGCATTTATGTATGAAAGAGTTCGATACACATATTAGAGTATATAACAGAGATTTAGAGAAAACAATATGTTTATTGAAATAGAGACTAGACGGTAGCTATAGAGAAACAGACAGTGAGTTAACGACTGAACCCCGATCATTAACCTTGGTACCAAGTTGTCTTGAGAGGACAATCTCATAGAGCAGAGAATGGAACCTATTTAGGTGTCCACATTAGATCCCAATGGATCATAGAGATAACATTTTTGGTTCTTGAAGAACCATAGAGCAGAGATTCCTGATTTTCTAGTGGAGTACTATTGTTTATCTTTTCAGATATTATTAATAATTTTCAGAGATTATTAATGTTTTACAAAAATATTTGACTTAAGAGATACTACACATATGAGAAATAATTTTCTTGTTGAAGTACGAATTTAGAGATATTTTTCTGAGTTTATGAATACAGAAATATATTTTCTATTAGATTATATACAAGAATATCGAAGGGTTTGAAATATATTCTAGTTTTAGAGATGCTTGCTTATGAATTTATGGCATGGAAAGTGTTTTCCCGAGAGTAACTATGTTATGTAAATATTGGAGACGTTTTTCCAGTGCATGTATATCTATATATGGTTGTTGTTGTCCCATGTGGGTGATGGGTGAGAACTCATTCACTGAGTCCATTGACTCACCCCTCTCCCTTCCTCCTCATAGTTGCAGGTACAGACGTTACTCAGCTTACAGTTTGGCAGATGTTGCCGTTTTCAGTGGTGAGTCTTACTTTGAAGTAAGGCCTGGTTAGAGTCTTGTTAGAGTAGAGTGCTCCAGTAGATGTGTAGGCAGGATCTGAACCATGCATTATTTTCAGATTATGTAATTGGTTTCAGTATTTAAAAAGTTATGTATCTGCTTTCAGTTCGTAATTATGGAATTGAAATTGTAGAGTATGATTAGAGTTTATGTAATGAATCAGAGATGTAATTATGATTCAGTTCATAAGATTAATTGGTTTTTTTTCTTAGAGTATGATTAAGATAAATTTCAGAGTTTTTTATATCAAATATTTCAGTTTTATATTTTTATATATAAGGTTTAAATAGAGTTTTAAATGAAAATATGATTTCACAATGAAAATATATTATTTTATACATAAAGAGAGAGACTCAGAGCTCACGAGGCTTACGTGGGGATGAGACTCCTCACGTGCTGGTCACGTTTCCCAGGTCGGGTCGTGACATCTATGTGATGATAACTTTAATTTTGGTTTAAAGTAAACTAAAACCCCAAAATCATCATTGAGGTTTACACAGGGGGGACAAACTGATCCCTTATATTTTAAAAAACCCACTAAGGTCCCTTACATTTCACAAAAGAAGCCACATTACTTTCTCCGTCAACTACCCCATTATACCCATTAACGGACCAGACCACGTGGCAGTTAGAAGATAATATGGACCAGTCCCCTATATTACGTCGTTTTCATTTCACCATGGAACAAAGAAACCCTTTCAGCCCATTCACCCTTTCACTTGACCTTTCATCCACCCACACACTTCACCATAGCCATGCTTTCACTCACCTTCCTACTTGGCCTTTCACCCACCCGCACACGCACTGCTTCTTTCCCTCGAAAACCTTTCCATCTTCGCTAGCAAGATTCGATTCCTTGGACAAAAGGACGATAAGAGTACAACATTTCAGGAAGAAAGGATGACATTTCATGAACAAGGTAAAGTGACTTCATTCTCGTAAATAGATTTTCATTTATATGGTCCCAAGTGTGTGATTATTGTCTTGGAGTTGATTAGCAAAGTATGAAAAGTATTGTTTTGTTTGGTTAAGGATTTTATTTTAATAATGGTTATGGGGTTTTTTGTGGTTGGTGGTCCGATTAGTAGTCCCCTCCACTTGTTATTGTTTACACTTGATAATGTAATGTAGGGTAATGTAATGCATGTATGTATGTGAAAATGTTGGTTCAATGTACTATTTATGGAATATTTATGGGTTAGGGTTTACTTTAAAATGTTGGCTGAAAAAGTTGCATTTGTGTGTGTTTGATTGCTCTCTCCAGATGATAGGATATCTTATCCCCGTTTTTCATCACGGTGGCCGTTTTGAAAGGAATTCAATTGGGGTTCTTGCTTATGTTAATGAAAAGATAGATAGGTTCCCTAAAATGGATGTTGATTTAGTGAACATGTTTCATCTTGTGACTTTATTTAAGGGACTAGGATATCAGGACTCTAAGGCAATGTTTTGGAAAAGATCTAACAGGAATATCTTAGATAATGCACTTAGGCCTATTTATGGGGACAAAGAGATAAATGAGTTGTGTGACTATAGACTTAATAATTGGAATTCAAAGGGGGTCCATGTATACTTTGAGCACCTGATCAATGAGCCTGAAGTTATTAAGTTTCAGGAAATACAAGATTCCTCCTCAGATGATTATGGGAGTACTGAACATAAGCCTTATAAGCCTCCTTCCCCTAGTTTTGAAGAGTCCTTTGAGGAAAATGTAATGAAACCTAGGAAGAAAAATAAGGAAGATGAAGTTGAGGAAAAACCTCCACCTAGACCATAACTTGAACCATAACCTAAAGAGATTAGCAAGAAAAAAAGATCCCCTAAGAAGAAATCATCCCCAAAGAAAAAGAAACTTCAAAGAAAGCTAAGAAAGTAACCAAGAAAAATAACATAGGAGTTGCCAGGAAACAAGCGAAGATGAGCATGAGAAGTTCCTTATTGAGGGTGAAGGGCAGGATGCACATGGGAATTCCAATTTGTCAGAACAAGGGTATGCATATAATTCTAAAGATTTGTGTACCCCTGTATCTTTGGATGATGAAGGAGATTCTAAGCATTCATTTCCACAGTTTAATTAAAAAGCTGAATTTGGACATGTGCATTTTGAGCATGGGATGGGGTTTGAGAGTCTCCTACAATTTAAGAATGCTATTAAGGAATATACACTTCATGCAGGGAAAGATATAATTTGGGTGAAAAATGATAAATTAAGGGCCAAGGCTAGGTGCAAGAGTGAATAGTGTAGGTGGGATATACTTTGTTCTTGGAATAGTATGATGAGAAGCTTCCAAGTGAAAACCTTTGAGCATGAACATATATGTTGCAGGGTGTTTAAGAGCAAGCAGGATAACAGGACTTGGGTCAGCAAAAAACTAGCAAAAAGGCTTAGGACACAACCACTCTTAAAGTGTAGGGAGGCATTTGAGCATATGAAAGAAACTTACAATGTTCATTTGGATAGAAAGATTATGTATAGAGCACTTAAAAAAGCAAGAGAGATGGTTGAAGGAAGTGAGAGGGAGCAATATGGGAAGATGTGGGATTACCTTGCTGAGATATTGAGAAGTAACCCTCGAAGTACTGGAAAGATGGAAGTTGAGCCAATTCCTAATTCACCACCATTATTTCAGAGGGTATACATATCATTTAATGCATGTAAGAAAGCCTTCAAAGCTGGCCTTGCCGCAGGCCAATGATATGGCTGGATGGTTGTTTTCTTAAGGGCTATTATAGAGGACAACTCTTATTTGTTGTGGGCCAAGATGTAAACAAACATTTCTTTGTGTGATTGCCTATGCTATTGTAGACAGTGAAACTAAGGATAACTGGAAATGGTTCCTGACATTGCTACATGAAGATTTGGGAGATCACAATTTGCATGGCTGGAATTTCATTTCAGATAAGCAAAAGGTATGCAAGCATGCATAATTTTCCTTTTTTTGGTTTTTCTTTTGTGAATTTATGTTGTTTAATTTTTGTTTAAAAGTTGTCAAGCAATTATCTTGTTATGCAGGGCTTACTTCCTGCTGTTAAGGAAGTCATGCCAAATGTGGATCACTACAATTGTGTCATGCACATTTGGAAAAATTTCACAAAGCAATGGAGAGACAAGCAAATGAGGGACATTGTTTGGGAATGTGCTAGATGTACTATGGTACCAGAATTCAAGCTTTGCATGGAGAAGCTGAAGACTGTAAATCACAATGCGTGGGCTTATTTGGACAAATTTGACCCTATCATATGGGTCAAGGCTTATTTTAGTCATTGGCCAAAGGTAGACAGCCTCACAAACAACATGTGTAAGGTCTGGAACTCGAAAATTATGGATTACATGACTAAGCCAATCTTGACCATGTGTAAGGAATTGAGATGCTATATTAGAAGGAAGATGGCATGACATAAGAAGGTATTGGGAACATATTCTAACAAGGTAGCCCCTACACAACAAAGAAGATTGGAAAAAATGAAGGTAGAAAGCTGTAAGTGGAGTCTAATGAGGATTGATGATGATTCCCACTCAAAGTTTGAGGTCCACCACCATTTCGTGAAGGTTGGTGTCAATTTGGCAAAACAAAGCTATGCATACAATGTATGGCAGCTGACAGGCATAATTTCCACTTCTACTTTTTCCTTATTTTTGATGATTATGTTACCTCTAATATAGGTCTAACTTGTTGACAATAAGGTTGCCATTCCAACATGCAATTGTAGCAACTGCATGGAGAAATGAAAGACCTAAGGAATATGTGCACCAGCTAGTTACCATGGATACATTCAATGCAACATATAATTTCTGCCGTTAACCTGTCAATAGTGAAGAATATTGGACTCCAACTGATCATCCTCGGCCAATCCCACCCAAAATTAAAAGACCAATAGGCTGTCCAAAGAAGCAAAGGAAAAAGGACAGTTATGAGGTCTTTGTTAAGAACAACAAGGTGAAGAAGACTTTTCAGGTCAAATGCTCAAAGTGTGATGGACTTGGCCATAACCATAGGACCTGCAAAGGAGCCCTTGTTGAGAGGCCACCCAAGAAGAAAAGAGTAAAGAAGAGCAAGAATGGTGAAGGTGAAGGTGAAGGAGATAGTGCGCAAGGCAAAGGAAAAATACCTCTCACTCCATCACATCCTGAACAAGAGGATAATTCTCAGGTAACAATAGTGAGCTGCACTTCCTCATGGGTTTAATTGTCCCTTTTTGATTTCATTAAGGATCAATTTGTCCTTAAATTGATTTCTATTTTCCAACCTCAACAAGAGCTTGAGCCTTAACAAGTGTCTTAGTTTGAACCAGGGATTGACAATTCTCAGGTGATAACTATTGTCCTTTTCAATTTCTCAAGGACTTATTTGTCCTATTTTTGTTTTTATTAAGGACCAACTTGTCCTCAAATAAACTTCTTTCTTGTTTTCCAGCCTCAACCTCAAGAACAGGGTACAAGAAATGAACCTAATAATGATGGACCACTTGTTAATGTGAGCATGTTTTTATTGATATTTTATTAAGTTCATTTGAATTTTCTATTTTACTTAACTGTGTAACTAAATAAAGCCTCCAAGCCCACTCAACAATGTGGAAAAAGAACCTGTTTCCAATCTTCAGCCACCTCTATCAATTCCTAACCAACTAGTCAATCCACCAAGAAGGTCTATTAGGCTCGAGGGTCAGGTATTAACACATCTATGATTTCAATATATCACTAACCATTAAGGTCCTACTTAATTTAGTAATGTCACAACGTACCCGAAGGGTGCCACGATAAGGATGACAACCGATTTTAAAAATAAAAAATGAGTCGCCATCAACTTTAATTATGGCTAAAATTGGAAAAGCTTTTGATTTGCAAAACTGGTATTTTAAAAGAGATCTTGATCTTCGGGAGTCTAATTATGATTACGAAAAGATGAAAACTTAATTCTACTGCACTCCTAATACATCCGTATAAATACAGTTACCCTAGAGCTCATTATGTAAATTTATTTATAACTTTAAAATATTTATTTTTCCCCAAAAGATTATAACAATTATATAAAAATTAAATAAAAGAAAAGGAAAGGAAATTGCATTAAAAGAGAACATAATTTAATGAAAAATTAATTTTGGCTTGATAGTTATTGGCTACGCCGACGTATCCTCTGGTGCAATGAGGAACTCAAAGCCACGTCGTTCTATAGAAAATGCTTCTTTGTTGATGGATTTTAATTATAAGAAAAAATGTTTGTTGATTGGTTTTATTTGTGAAAAAGGGTTTTGATTGTTAAATTGTTTGAAAATGAAAGTCCGTTTGTCTTATGAAATTTAAGTTAGTATTTCTTTCGATAAATCGCTACAATTCAACAATGATGAAAGAAGTATCGGCTTCTCAATCATAATTGTTGATTATTGCAGGATAAACCACTTGCTTTTTATTCTTATTTATTTTTTTGTTTTTATTTTCACATTGGGATCCTAAGACTATACTTAAAAAAAATAGCCTATACTTTTAAACCCAACCCAAACAAAATGAGAGAAGTTTATTTCCTAAAAATAACCTAAGCCCATAAGACTAATTTCAGCCCAACAAGAAATTTTGTTGTTTTTGTTCCTTTTTTCTGACAAAAAAGAACAACACTTAAAATTTAAAAAACCAAGAGAAAGGAAATTCAGATCAAAGAAAAAGGGAACAAAGTGGATAGGGATTCTGAACAAATTCACACACACATACACACACGCACACACACACACGCGATCCCTCACTTTCACTCATACCCACACGGTTCCTCTCTCCTACTCAAGCACAACACATACACACTCAAGGCACAGGATCAGTTGGTCTACCCCTAGTTGGGGACCAACGTTGGATACGCTCAAAAAATAACAAAATGGTCCCTCCTTCCCTTTTCTAAAAATGTTATAAATTGTGACTATTTTCAAAGGGGCCTTTTTATCACTAAAAAGTTAGCAAAGCCATTCTCGCGTATTAAGAGCGGCACATTAGAAGCCTTCTGATGTTGGGCGATGGTCGTGACATGCTGCTGGTTTTGCAAGTTCTAAAATCGTGTTTTTGACGTCCCTCCTGGATTGAGGGTCGACGACTTGGTGTCCCTTTCTCTCTGAAGACACCTGCGTACTTTTTTATGCCCAATTGGACTAAGATTACTGCTTTTTCATGTTAATATAAGCTTGTTCTTGAACTCTTCTATTTATGCTTGTTTAAGATCGTTCAGTACTTTATTATTTTTCAGCCCACTTGAGTTGGAGGATATTGTGGCTGCAGTGAAGTCTGACACGCCACTGCATTCCACTTGAGGCATGTCAAAATTGCAAGCGACAACCTACCTAAGGGGGACTGGTATTGCCCTAAGTGTGCAATTGGCGTGCACAGTGCTTGGAGGAAATCACGAATATGTTTGTAACCGATAAAATATGTCTATATAAATTTCAAGCTGCCAATCCCACAACACATTAATCCTAACAAATAGTATCGCTTTATTAAACAATGGCTCTGACCTCACCGAATAAAAAACACATGCCTATGGAAATTTACAAGCTTTACAGCATCAAGTACAAAATTATTAGTCATATGCAGTTTCATTCCTTTGAAAAAGGAAATTAATCCACCAATCCCACAACTTTACGCAACTTAAACCCAAAGTTTATGCAATTATAAAAGTCAAGCTCATTTTTAACTTGTTAAAAGTCTATGCTCAAGTCATCATAGAGGCATTTTATGTCCAATAATTGGCATTAGGAAAACCATGCTAGCCATAAATTGTTGTTGCAATCGGAGTAAAAATCTGTTTAGTTTGTTTAATTTTCAACTTGATTATTAATACCAATGATTGTTCATGAAAAGTGAAGGTGGAGACTTTTGATCCATTACCAGGAATATGAACGGAACAATCCAAATGTCGTCATTTTGTTTCAATGAGTTCAAAGTGATTAATAATGACATATAGGGAATTTTATGAGGTAATATCATAAAGATGATTAAGATTGGAGGATGGGGATGGGAACAAATCTATTGTATAAAGGAAAAAGTAGGTGCCCATCATTTATCATTAAGACTGGAAGCCTCTTAACAGCAACCTAATCATTAATTAGGCATTGCACCCTTGTGCACAATTCCTGCATCCTCCTTCAAACAATCCAAAACATCATCATCTGCAAGTCCAAACGCTAGAATGCAGTCAGTTTCCATGCATTGCCCGATTGGCTTTGTTCAAAGACCCCGAGCCTTTAGTATTGCTAGAACCTTAGTATTTCGTAGACTAAGAAACCAAATAAATACAAAATTCTAAGCTATACGTATGATTCAGCAACAACTAATAAACTCAATGAGTAGTATAAACCATGGACTTCTTCAGCCTTGATTTATTATCAGCATACCATGCCAGAGCAGGTGCAACATCCTTATTTTGCAAAGCATCAATAACATTTTTCGCTTCTTGGAATAAGATTACGGTCAGAAATCAAACCTGTAATGAACTGATAAAACATGCAGATCGCAACATATTATATGGGGAAGAACCAGACGGAACAACATATTTATAGATTACCACCACATTATAATTTCAAATGAAAGACACATAAAAGCTTTAAGCAAATTTCCAACTTGCTTGAAGTGCCAACAAGTTATGCCTACACTGTAATTAGTCCATTATAATGGTCACTGAAAACTAAAAGGAAATTCAGTCACTAATTAGTAGTCCCTATCCGGAGAACAAAGGACAGAAACCCCCTTTTTCATGATTCTATTTTTCTGGTTGATGTTCATAGTTTCTTTGATGTTTCATGCCAACATTGTTCATGTTTATTCCATCAATGATAGTGACCAATGCCTTATTTGCATTGCGGAGGTTCCTGTTGGGGCCTTCATATGGATTCTGCACTGAGGTAGGTGTTGTGGGAACTGAAACAAGGTAATTTAATTATGTAGTTGATTTTGCCATTTGAAGTTCTTATCTATTAATTTAATCTTGGATTACAAATCCTTAATAATGGTCAACCTTTTACCATAATAGGACATCTGAACGATGAAAATACTTCTGCTGTTGTTGCCTGTGTTTGTGTACATGCCAGTGTTAAATGTTTGTAAAATATTTAGTTCTAATTTTTCTGATTATGATTAATATCGAGTAGGGGTCTTTGTCGAGTTCACCAGTTCAGCAAATCAAACTTCTCAACCTGACCAGGTACAATTGGCAACTTCTTCAGATTGTCGTCTATATACTCCTTGGTATATACTTTGTAGCCATCATTTTGTTTAATGTTATGTTTGAAACAGGAAAACAGAAAACGATAATCAAAAAGATTCAAACTCTTGCACAAATATTTTTAAGGGTGGGGATGACCGAATAAAATCCTTTCCCTTTGTTACTCCTTTTTTCGCATTAGTTACAAAGATCAACATATCAAACTCTGGTACTAGTTTCTCTAGAGTTTAATCTTGATCCCATAACTCAGATTGCATCATTATCATAGTCATCAAGTTGATGAAACTGAGTTTCCACGTTGGCTTTTTGATTGCATGAATTCTAAAGCTATCATAACAACATCGCTACCATTAGAACATCGAGGAGAATTTGAACTTAAAGCAAGAACATAATGGAGCTATAATTCAATTTACAATTGCCAAAATCTTTCCTCATTAAGCTCTGCAGCAATCAGGGCAGGATATGTTGCTTTTACTTTCTTATCTTATCTAGCCTTGCCTATTCTTATGTCCTTTTCTCTCTCTCTTCTTTCTTTTAAGTTACTTCTGGATCTCTTATACGTGATTTGCTGTGCAGTGGGGGAGTAAGGGGGCACAGGATGGGATGCAAAAGAGGAGGACAATGCTCTGAGGGAAGGAGAAGCAAGGAGGAGAAGACGATGTTGGGGCTCATGTTGGCTGTGGCTGGTAGCGGGGTGGAACGTGGTGCGTAAAATGGGTAAAAAGAATGTGTGATGTGTCTCTCAAGGAAGCACAAAGAGGTGGTTGTGCCTCTCTCCCCATCGGCAAGCCTCTCTTCATCATCAACTCTATCTGTCGGTGACTCCAGGTGTCTCCATTTCGCTCCTGTGCAAAGGGAAGGACTACCAATGCAAAAATTAAAGAATGCAGGCCCTCTTTAACAAAGTAACCCCAATAAACCTGTCATAAAATAAGGAACGAGCATATCTCACTTTGTGTTAATCTAGCGGTGTATATTCTATAGATCAAGTGAGATTATCGTTAGTCCCCTACATGGGAGGACCAACTTATCCGGAGCCCACACTCAAAGTAATAACATATGCACACACACAGAGTCAGAATCCGAGGAAGAGAAGTTAAAAAAAAAAAAAAAACAAAGAGAGAGAGGGAAAGAGAGGTCGCCGTCACGGGAAGAGAGAAGAGGCGGTGCTTCACGATGGCGCTCCGAGGAGTGAACGGCGAAGGGCGGCTGAAGTGGAAGTGCGAGATTGAGGATGCGGGTTGAGGTTTGTGAGGCTGGAGGCTGGTGGTCTGCGGTGACTCTTAGTGGTAGATCAGCGGTGATTTGAAAAGGAGAGGGGAAAGTGATGATCGCAGGTGGTGGTTATAGCTTCAGGACGGCGACGGCGTTGCAGATCTGGCGGTGGTGGTTTTGTGGTGAGGCTTCGCGAATGGAGTGGCTTGCTATTTTCGACGAGCTTTGCAGCAGAGAAGGAAGGGAGGAAGAGATCGGGATGCGGCGATGATGGAGGGGGCAGCCACGTGACTGGGAAGAAGATAAGCGGCACCGCCGTGATCTGGAATGAGGAGATGAGTTAGGCAGTGTTGCGGTTGGAGGAAGAGTTCGCGGTGAGGAGAAGCGCATGCTCAAATGCGCCGGCACCGGACTGTAGGGCGACGGTACGGCATGACCGCTTTGCTTCACGGTGGAGGTGCGATCCACACCGGGCAGCGAAGAAAGAACTGGTTCAGATGGCGGTGGTTGTTTGGGTGGCGGCTTCCCTTTCTCCTTTTTATTTTCTGATAATTTTCAGTTTGTGAGTTTGATTTTGGTTGGGTTTCGCTTGTATTGGGATGATGAGAGGGTTAAGGGAATTTTGGTGGTGGTGGTGATGATGATTGAATGAGTGTGGCTTTGTTCTTTTTGGTTTTATGAATTGTGGTTTGGAGTTGTTTGATTGATGGAGGTATGATAGGTTATGGTTTTTTGGTTTGTTGTCTTTGAAGGTGATAAGTGGTAAATGTGATACTGAGGGGGAATGGGGTGAGTGAGTTCAGGTGTTAGTTTGGTTGAAGGTGTGATTAATAGTGATATTGGGATGGTGGTGGATGATGATTTTCCTGCTATTGGGTTGTGATAGTGGTGATGGCTACAGTTTGTGATGATAGGTTGGTGGTTGAGGTAGAGAAGGCTATGTTGCCAGAGGGTGAAAGGACTAGAAGGCTTTTTGTGTTGTCAAGGATCCCCTCAGGAGAATTCTTCCTTGCTAAATTTATAGCCAGTTGCATGCTGATATTCCATAAATTATGCTGGATTTTGTTGCTGACTTTGGGGAATTTGTTTGCCTTTCTTTTTGAATTATTCATCTCTGAACCACGATCTTCTTCCTTTTTCTTGTTCTTTTGAGAAGATTGTCAAAGACAATTGGCACTCCTATTTTGACTCAATGAGCGCACTGTTTTGTTCTTCATTTTTTCTGACAACACTCCTCTAATCCAATGAATCGGTGCAGAAGATTTGGAAGAAGACAAACAAAGAAATGGTGGAAAGATTGGCTGGCATGATATTAGTTTTTGTATTTTTTCTAATAATAAAATAAAAATCAAATGGGCCATGACAGGAAGGTTTTTTTTTTTTTAATTACAACTCAAAGAGGAAAATGGGCTTAATAACAACAACAAACAAACAGTGACAACTAAAACAAAATGGGCTTCAACTATTTTTTTTAATAGAAAAAATAAAATATCTGGACAAAATATGATATTTACTGATGTCCCTTTTTGCTTGTTTCTTATTAAAAAAGGCAAAGATGATGGCTTTGACATTTTGTTGTAAGAGACAAGTAAAGATATAAATACATATTTTGTCTGAATGATGCATAATGCATGCTTTGGCAGTGAGCAAAAGTGGAAAGATGAATGGTATGAGGGACAAATGACATGATGGTGAAAATAAATGATTCGACTATTGAAAGGTTATAATAGGTGACGAATGAATGAAGAGCTGACAATTACTGATGATCATTTTTTTTTAATATAATGATGAGATAATAATGTGTGCATGATTGTGATGATGAATGTATGACGACTGTAACACCTCGATTTTTCTATCTGAGGGAAATGATCAAAATCGGCGCTATTTCCTCACGACCGGCGAGGATAACCAACTATTCGCCCTCGAAGAATTAACTCAATGTTTGAAGGGGATTGAATGGCGCTTTGAATCTTCTGGCGAAAATCTCGTTTTCCGCAGTTTCGGGTCGAAATGACCAAAATACCCCTATAGCGTTTTTACGCTGGTAGAAGTGCCGTTTGAGCTCGAAACTTTCCTCAGAGGTTTAAAAACATGTTTTCATGTGTCTAGAGGTCTCTGTTCAAGTCTCGGTGGTCCCGGACAGTTTTAGTGTAAAATTACGATTTTGCCCCTAGAATAGTGTTTTTGAGCTTAATGACGTAATTAAGCAAACCTAAGCAATATTAGGCTCTAAACGAAGATTAATTAATTTTCCTAATTAATCTAGAGTCAAAATAATTTATTAAAGTTAATTAGAACCTAAAATTGCTTAGATTAAACTTAAATCCCTTTTTAGAACTCAAGATTCCTAGTCTTGAAATCTTAAATAGTGTTTTCTCTCTCCAATTCCTTAAATCAAGGAAGTGTGTCTAGAGTTGTTTAGGCTCTAAATTGAGGATCTAACTCACTAATGGTGCAAGACCACTCCTTAATTATGTCTAGACCATCCTAATTATCCATTTTCCTTACCTAAACACTTTCTTACAACTTCCTAATCCTAGGCATAATCAAAGATACACCTAAACACAACTCTAAACCACAATTAAAATGCAAACTAATCCTCCCCCAAATCTGATGCACATGGCCGAAACTCTCACCCCCTTTGGCCACATGTTTAATTGTTTTCACCAAAGAACTACGCTGGCGCCATACCTTGAACCATACCTCACCATACTTTGAGTCACACCTCACCATGCCTCAAGACCACATTATCTCACCTCATGGAACTCATGGATGCCCTCCAATTCTGCACACAATGGCCGAAACTCATCAGCTCATTCACACCCTTCATTTGTTTCATTTCTCTATAAATAGAATGCCTTGAGGAGCTTGCACCACTTTTAGATCATTTGCTAAGTTTAGGAACACTCAAAGCTTTTCTTTTTCTCTCAAAGCTCTTGTGTTCTTCAAGTTCTTGGAGTTCTTCATCATCTTCATCTTCTTCTTCCATCTTCAAGTTCATTACACCAAGTAGGGATTTTCTTTCAAGTATTCCTTTCTTTAAAGTTTTTGTTCTAAGCTTTATGTTTATAGTTTCTCTTGATTCTTTTTAGAACTTCTTTTCTTCTCCTTTTTCCTTCTCATTTTCGGCCATGGGCCTTGAAGTTCAAAGAAATGAGATCTTGATGATGAGAGTTTCATGATGATGTTCATCACTTGAAACAAACTCTAGAGCTTGATCTTTGTTCTTGAGTAAAATACTTCTAGTTCTTCCTTTCTCTAACTTTTGGAATCTTTAACTTTGATGATGTTTTAAGATGGTTCTAAGGACTCAATGAGGAGGTCTCATGATGTTGGTGTTAATATATCATCAAGATCATGGACTCTAGAGTTTCAAAATGTTCTTTTGTTCCTTGAAATTTCGGCCATTTCCTTTTCTTTTACATGAAAAATGTTTTGATTTTCTAAAGATGTTATGTTGAGTTCTAAGGACTCTAGACTTTACTTTGTCTTGGTTTGATGAGTTTGGGTTGAGGTTTAAGTTCCTTTAAAGTCTTGTTAAGAGCTCTAGAAAGATAAAATGAACTTGCATAATTTATTTTATGCTTGCATTTATATTTACATTCTTGCTATGCACCTTTACTTTTAAGCTATCACCTAAGAACATAAAGATTAAAATGGAACTTGCATCATCACTTAATTTAATTCTCAAAGCCTTTCTATTTCGGCCTTAAAGTCGATTGTTGTTGGGCCGAGAGCATTAAAATAAAGAATTGAACTTGCATTATCACCTAATTAATTTCTCGAATGCCTATCTATTTCGGCCTTAAAATCGATTGTTGTTGGGCCTAGAGCACTAAAATAAAGAATTAAACCTTGCATATTTACTTTCAAGCTTGCACATTTAAGTTTATGCCTCGCATATTTACTTTCAAGCTTGCACGTTTAAGTTTATGCCTTGCATATTTAATTTAAGTCATCACTTTATTTTGTAAGCAAGATTATAAATGAAAAGCATGAGCATGTTTAGTTTATGTCATAACTTAACAACCTAGAGCTCAAAGACTTGCCCATTTCATTTCAAGTTAAAGTTTAATGTGAATGCATTCTTTGAATGCCTGTTTTCGGCCAAGTAGTGATGATGGACTTGCAATGAGTTTCATCTAGCTACAAAGACCAATAGTCTATGTCCTAAGTTTTTCTTAAAAGCTTTACAATCTTTACAAGGGTATGTTATCATGAGATATGACTTTATTCCCTTTTAGAAGATGAAATATATTTTGGTTATTGACCTAAGGCTTCTTTTAGCCTCTTAATGAATTAAAATGATTGGCAAAGAGTTTTAGAAATTCTAAATTGACTCCAAGAGAAACTAGTTAACTTATGTACCTAGAAATGTCAATTTAAATCCTTTACTAAAGCTAAATGTTTTCGGTTCTGATATGATGAGTGTGATGCTGTATGATGATGTTTTGATGTGTTAGAATGTGTGGAAATATCATATGATGATGTAGAAATGATTCTATGCATAATAGGTAAGAAACTAGCTAACTAGAAATACCGTAAAGCTAGAATTTAACATAGTTTTGACCCATTTGTTTATGGAACTTATCCAAACTGTTTTAATGGGAGCATAATCAGATTAGGATTGTTTAGACATGAAAAACTTGGTAACATTTGGATTAGAATCGAATTCTAGCACCTATAGGAAAACTAGTAACTAGAAAACCGTAAAAGTGCAAGTTTAGAACTCTTAGAACATTTATTTTTCTGGATTCTGTCCAGCACCCTTACAACATGATTAATAATTAGTCCTTAAGTATAGGAATGCCTCATAATTGATTTAGATTTAATTCATAGCGCCTTAGGCGAAGACGGAACCAAGGAAGAGTCTAAAACGTAAGTTCTAGAACCCCGTAATCACAAGTTAGGAATTCTGCCCTATGCTATTCAGATTTAAGTGTGAACATGAGGATTATGAATGATGTTTAATTATGAGCCCTTAGGTGCATAAAATATGAGCGACGGATGTTAGAGAACCATATCTCATGATTAAGACCCGTAAGGGTCAAAGCATAAGCTACCGTAAGGATAAACGGTTGAATGTTCCATGATGATGCCTGTGGTATGTAAATGATGATGATGTTATTCATATGAGGAATTCATGAGGATATATGTTTATGTGGCATAAAGAAAATTTGGAAGGAATTCGGCGTAATGCCTTGTGCCGCCGAATTCCCGACGAATTTGGGGACTTAAAGAGATTTTGAAAATTAAGGTACTAAGATGGGTTCTAGGATGACACCGGTTCGGCCGAGCACCTCCATAGAACTCATGTGACATCGATACCCATTTATACTCTTAGGTGACACCGGTTCGGCCGAGCACCCCTAAGAGAATTGCCCCCTAACCCGTACTCAGATAGTCGGGATTTATGATTTATGATACGCTTATCATTAAGTGGTAAGTAAGAACTAGTGACGACTAGTTAAGGTATGAGCTCATAACCTAGATATGTGACACGTTCTGGGTGACACCGGTTAGGCCGAGCACCCCCAGTTCGATTGTCTTTTAGGGTGGCCCATGAGGAAGAGATGTTTCATGATTATGATTATGTCACTAAGTTTGTCCCATATGAACATTACTATTGCCACTTTATGCCACTAAGTATGATGATGCTTGATGTTATGTTTTATGTATGTGCATTAAGTAGTGCCATGCAGACATCTTCTATTGTGTTGCATTCATGACATTAAGATCATCCTAAAATGAACGGACCTTGGCTAAAGTATAATTTAAAGTTTAAAATGAACTTAATGCATGTTCAGTCATTTTGTATAATTAAACCCAAGGTTCCTGAGGACGTAGATGATGACACCTAGGTAGTAGGAGGCCCCTATCGAGATTCTTTAGCAAGATTCTCACTCCCTCTATCTCTTTCTTTCCGTCACGTCTTCAGATGGCGACGTTCGTAGTGTTCGTGGACACCCCGACATGGGAGGTGCACTATGACCCAGCTCACGGATCATACCATTTTGAGGGGCAGTGCACGGTGTAGGTTTTCATGTTCGTAGGACGCCCCTTCGCTCATCCCGTGCACACCCATCGCTTCTCCTCGACTACACCCTATGACGACGGCGAGCGGGTCTTTGAGCGTGCGCGTACGCATGACGAGAGAGTGCTCCGCATGCACACCATCGCCTCAGCCATGCGAGACTATCCCGATTACGTACCCCGGACCTACTTCTTGGAGACCGACCCGTCCGAGGACCCGCCTACCCATCCGTATAGCGAGAGCTCGCCCTCTCCACCATTGATGAGGGAGGGCAGTGAGGATACTGTGACTCAGCCACGACTTGCACGGCGACCGGAGATGCGGCCACACCGCGGGGGTCACTCTCGATCCCCGTTCCGCCTCTTTACGCCCGAGGAGCTCGCCCAGTTTCCCGGATACTTGCCTCGTTAGCGAGATGGACGTCAGTAGAAAGTGATGATCGATCGATGGAGTACCCGGTTAGAGCGCACACCACTTAGATGGGGATAAACCTTCTTTTGTTTAGAGGTTATCCCATTAGATGCACTCGGGTAGGGGAGTAGATTATGTTTATGTTTATGTTGTATTTCCTTTCATGTATTTCCCTTGTACTAAATTAAGTCTCACACTTATAAGTGGGCAAGTTATATATATATGAGATGATATTCAGTGTTATTCATGTTGTGCCTTATGCTATGATGTTATGAGATGTATGATTTGATCGTTACATGATATATCGCATCACGCGGCTCTCACTTTGTATTTCAAAAAAAAATTTACCCGTATTTTCCACTAAGTATTTCTAAGTAAAAATGAGAACTATGAAGTAACAGACTAATAATTAACCTAAGTATGTTCTAGAGTATTGGGTTAAAAATTAGGATGTTACAACGACAATGCAAAATATTCTAATGGATGATGCTAGATGACTGTTGCATAATGATGATGAATGCATAACGACAATGTGTAATGACATAGTGAATGATGCTAGATGATTTCATGAAGAATGCACACCTCTAATGTCAAGTAGGGAATTAAATGTATGTGAAAATTAAATGCATATGAAATGGAAAAGAATGTGAAAATGAAATCTATGAAAGTAAATGCATATGAAATGTAAAAGAATGTGAAAACAAATGCATGTGAAAGTGAAATTTGTGAAGACAAATGCATATGAAATGTAAAAACACGTGAAAACAAATGCACGTAAGTGAAATATGTGAAAGCTTGTGAAACTAATCGTGAAAGCAGTAAAAGCTTATAAAAGTAAACGTAAAAGCAGTAAAAGCTTGTGAAAATATATGTAAAAGCTTATGAAAATATATGTTAAAGCAGTAAAGACATGTGAAAATAAACTTGAAAGCAATAAACACTTGTGAAAGTAAATGTGAAAGCAGTAAAACCTTGTGAAAGTAAATGTGAAAGTAAATGTGAAAGTAGTGAAGGCATATAAAAGTAAATGTGGAAGCAGTAAAAACTTGTGAAAATAAATGTGAAAGCAGTAAAGACATGTGTAAATAAACATGAAAGTAGAAAAGACATGTAAAAATAAACGTGAAAGCAGTAAAAACTTGTGAAAGTAAACGTGAAAACAGTAAAGGCATGTGAAAGTAAATATGAAAGTAGTAAAGGCATCTGAAAATAAACGTGAAACAGTAAAGACATGTGAAAATAAACGTAAAAGCAATAAAAAATTGTGAAAGTAAACGTGAAAGTAATAAAGGCATGTGAAAGTAAACGTGAAAACATGTAAAATATGAAGGCTTGTAAAATGTGAAAACATGTAAAATGTGAAACTTAAAAGACTTGTGAAATGTGAAAATGATCAAGACCAAGATTGAAAAGTAAATAATTGGGACAAAAAGGTAAATGATCAGGATTGATACTGAAAATAAATTATCCAAATAGAAAAGCAAATAATGTAATATTGCTGAAAATTAAATGATGTGATAATTGCTAAAAAATAAATAATGTGATGATTGTTGGAAAGTAAATGATGTAATGGTGCTGAAAAGTAAATGATATAATAGTGTTGTAAAGTAAATGATGTGATGATGTAAGAATTGTGAAAAGGGAAAATGATGTTATGGTACTGAACAATACATGATGCGATGGTATGAAAAAGTACATGATGCAATAGTATGGAAAAGTACATGATGTGATCAATGTGGTAAAAGAAAGTATGCAAAATTAAATGGATGCTTAATCAATTATATATGATGCTTGCTCATGACAGATGATATGTACAAAACGATGCAATGATTCATGTTGTAGAAAAGCATATGCCTAAGGATGATTGAATAATGCAATAATGATATGATGAACGATATGACTTGTGAGATGATTTGATGATGTAAATGATAATTGCCCTAATGAAATAACTTCACAAAGAAAACAAATTTGCCCCAGTTTATGGCACGAAAAATGTTAATGGTGTAAGTATGATGAATGTCTTAAATGATTTGATGATTGGGAATGTGAATGCCGAGATTAGGATGCCTTAAAAATTTTCCCCAGTTCACAGATAAAACTTAGATGACTGAACATGATGAATGATATGATAATGATGAAACCTGGATGACTTGATGCTGAAAAATTTACCCTAGTTTTGGTGTCCAAGCATCGCATTTGAAAAAATCTTTGTCTAATCCAATATGAGTTAATTTGAGAATAACTCACTTTATGATTCCCCCTTTTCCCATTTTTCTTGTTTCTAACTCCTCATTGATCTCATCTTGACCTTATCATGCTTTGGACTTTGCTTCTTTCATCAATTTTTCCCCAAATTTTGTATGAATAGACATCTTTGGTTGTTGAATTGAGCAAACTTTCCCCATCTCTTATTTTCTTGCTCTAAAATTTTTTCTTTTTCCAAGACCGCCCGTTCAGGTTTTCAATCAAGCAAGTTGTTCATTTTCTTCTTTGCTTTGCATTTTTCTTCCATTTTCTCTTTGTGCGTGCTCTAATCCTTACCAAGACTGTCTTCTTGAGTTTTTGATCTAGCGAGCTCCTTTTGAACTAGACATTGACTTGACTTCACTTGATTTGTTGTTTGATGTCTTGATTATGCATGATGAGAATTTGATGATGAAGGAAAGAGAGGATAAAGGTTAGAATGAAAAGACTGGATTTGAAAGTGTATGATATTTATAAGACAGATGATTAGAATGAGGTGTAACAGATGTGCAATGCAGATTTCATTTGATTACCCATTTCATTGATTGCTTGGCTACTCTGAGTTAGAATTCATGATCAAGATTAAAATCCATTACTATGCCATAAATATGCCTTGGACCGTTAGCTCTTCATTCTGTAAAGATGACTTTTGTTTGATTATCAGTCATTTAATTGCCTTAGCTTGACATCATTCATAAGTTACTCTTTTGCCTGATTCTGAAGTGACACACCTTTTCCTAGACCGCCCTTTCAAGTTTTCAATCTAGTTTGTACTTTGTTTTAACTTTTGCCTAGACTGTTATTTTTTGCTTTTCTATCTAGCGAGCTCTTTTCTTTTTCTTTTTTTTTCGCTCTAACGTTTGCCTATATTCTTTTTTTTTTGAATTTTATTTTTGTTTTTGATCCAGCAAGCCTTTTCTTTCATTCTTTGCTCTAAAGAACTTCTTTTTAAAAAAACTAGCTTTGCTAGTTTTTCGCCTGAGATGACTCTTCACTGTGTGTGACTATTCTTAGTTTGGAGCATACGATTGATGTTAAAGCATGGAAGACCAAATATTTTCTCTTCTTTTTATATGCTTGTCCTTGGCAAATTGATGCTGATCACATTTAATCATTGAATATTGCAGCTTTCCTATCAACAATTAAAAATTGCCCCAGTTGATTATTGAACTAGAGTGTATAGGGCGACATTTTACTCTTTGATTGTTGGCTGCTTGATCATTTTCCACTAAGTATAGCACCTGAACATATTGTTTGCATAGCCTTGGACTCTCATCAAGATCGTGATTATTCATATTCATTGTAACACAAGAATCAATTGATGAGTTATTAAAATTATTTGCATGATGTGAAGATGTTTCAAAGGAAAAAGATTTTGAAAAAGTGGAAAAGAAAGCAAGAATGTGTGGATAAAAGGTGGAAGATAGTGTATTAGAAGACATATGCACAATCATTTATTTCAAAAGCTTAGACACAATTTGAGGTCATAAAAGCCGGCAATTCATTGATCAAGTTCAAGTCAAATCATGATTCTATCAAAAAGAAAACCACTTCACAAATTCTAAAGCTCTGTTCAACTTATCGACGGCAAGCTTCATGGTCAAGAATAACTTATTCAAATATGCTCTTTAGGGATTTCTAAGATCGCCTCTTTCTTTTCTCACTCTTCAGCCTTGACTCTCCTCTTTCATTTATTTTTTGTCTTTATTCGTCCCTTTGTTTTCTTTTTTTTATTTGCTCATTACTCTCAAATACAGCCTCTTGGATCAGACGAAATTTTGCTTGGATGAGAAATGTCTAGAGATGAAAAGTTGCATTTTTATTTTTTACCAAATGAAATGCTACTATGATGCATGACTGATGCATATTGGACAAAGTTTTTTGTTTATGTATGCTATGCCTATTGAATGATTTGAGAAGAGATTATTTTTTTAATTTTATTTATGCATGCTATCATGTGTGGAAAAAGAAATGTATGATGCAAACTAAGGAATTGATAGATAAAAGATGAGAATGCATGTTCACTTTTTTTTTTTTTTGCATAAATGTCAAATGAGTTTTTCCTTTTCTTTCTGACTTGGACTAAAGATGAAAAAAATAAAAAAAATAAAAAAGAATATGTGTGCAGGAATGTATGCCTTTTTTTATGAATAGAGACTATGCATGAATGGATGTCAATTTTTTCCTATGGAAATGGATATGCATGAAGGAAAACGTATCCATGAATGCATGCCAAATTTTTTAGGTGGAAATGGATATGCATGAAAGAAGTGTATGCATGAACGCATGCTAAATATTTTGTTAAAATTTTTTTATATGGACTGTGTGTGAAAAAAATATATGTATGAATGCATATTATTTTATGAATGTATAAAAATGAATGTCAAATGATTTCTTCTTTTTTTTTTGGATTATATCAATATGATGAGAACATATGCTTGGATGAGTGACAAGGGTGAGTAATGCATATTGTGCATGAACAATGTGAGAAAGGAATACATGCCATATATACATGAGATAGAATGTATGTGCAATAAGATTTTTTTTTTTTTGGAAAATGTATGCAATGATAAATGAGTTATGAATTACTTTTTTTTTTGGAATGCATGCAATGAAACGAAATGATTTTTTTTTTGTCCAATGGATCCCTTATGAATGCTTATGAATGAAATGTTTATAAAAAGATTCTTTATATAGAAAAGGAAGAAAGTGCATGCATGTATGTTGGGATATAAACAATGAATGAGTGAGATATCAGGGAAATGAATGCTCCTTTGTGTTCTAATAGGGTGAGACCTGAAAGACGGATGTCAGTCACTAGGTTCATTTTATCAGTGCTTTGGGACAGATTTAGACTTCTAAAGACCATGGTCTCCAAATTGCCCTTATCCATGAGATAGAGACCCAGCTCATGCAAAGATCACAAGTAGGGATGAAACTTCTCAATATGACCGATTCGTGATACTAGTAACAATCTGAGTGGCATCCCGCCATATGCCAAGTGAGCATGTAGACCCTCAATGACAATGTTGGGACCCTTCCTATTCCCTGGGTTGTACAAGCTTGGGTACATAGCCAAAATTGTGTGTGAGGTAGTGATTGTGCATAGTGTGTGAGGAGCATATGTATTCTTGCAAGATACAAGCTCAAACAATATATATTTACAAAAGGTCATCTACCCTAAGGTTTGAGTGACAAATATTTATAGATAAAATAAACAATTATGTACAAATAAATAATTAAAAGACATTTATCTACAAAAGAAAAAAAAAGGTGTGAAGGGGAAAAATAAATATTATAAAGTCATAATTATTTGCATAACTTACTTTGATAGGCTTGACTCTCTGAAATCCCTAGTGGAGTCACCAAACTGTCACAACATACATGAAGGGTGTCATGACGAGGATGACAATCGATTTTAAAAATAAAAAATAGGAGTCGCCATCAACTTTAATTATGGCTAAAATTAGAAAACCTTTTAATTTACAAAACTGATCTTTTAAAAGAGATTTTGATGTTCGAGAATCTAATTATGATTAGAAAATGATGAAAACTTAATCTCATCACACCCCTAATACATCCGTATAAATATGGTTATCCTAGAACTCATTATGCAAATTTCTTTATAATTTTAAAATATTTATTTTTCCCAAAAGATTATAAAAATTATATAAAAATTAAATAAAAGAAAAGGAAAGGAAATTACGTTAAAAGAGAACAAATTTAATGAAAAATTAATTTTGGTTTGATATTGTTGGCTATGCTGACGTATCCTCTGGTGCAATGAGGAACTCAAAGCCACGTCGCTCTATAGAAAATGCTTCTTTGTTGATGGATTTTAATTATAAAAAAAAATATTTGTCGATTGGTTTTATTTGTGAAAAAGGGTTTTGATTGTTAAATTGTTTGAAAATGAAAGTTCGTTTGTCTTGAGGATTGAGTTAGAGGCTACTCCCGATAAATCCTTGCAATTCAACAATGATGAAGGAAGCACCGATTTCTCAATCATAATTGTTGATTATTGCATGAATAAAACACTTTCTTTTTATTCTTATTTATTTTTTTGTTTTTTATTTTTATTTTCACATTAGGACCCTATGACTATATTAAAAAAAAAATTAGCCTATACTTTTAAACCCAACCCAAATAAAAGGAGAAAAGTTTATTTCCTAAAAAAGCCTAAGCCCATAAGACTAATTTCAGCCTAACAAGAAATTTTGCTGGTTTTGTTCCTCTTTTTCTGACAAAAAAGAATAACACTTAAAAAACCAAGAGAAAGGAAATTCGGATCAAAGAAAAAGGAAACAAAGGGGATGGGGGTTTTAAAAAAATTCACATACACAGTCCTTCACTCTCACTCATACACACATGGTTCCTCTCTCCCACTCAAGCACAACACACACACACACACACTCAAAATAATAACATATGCACACAGAGAGTGAGAATCCGAGGAAGAGAAGTTAAAAAGAAAAAAAAAAAAACAAAGAGAGAGGGGGGGGGGGGGGGGGGAAGAGAGGAGAGGCGGTGCTTCACGACGGCGCTCTAAGGAGTAAACGGCGAAGGGTGGCTGAAGTGGAGGCGTGGGATTGAGGATGCGCGTTGAGGTTCATGAGGCTGGAGGCTGGTGGTACGCGGTGGCTCTTAGTGGTAGTTTGGCGGTGATTTGAAGAGGAGAGGGGAAAGTGATGACCGCAGGTTGTGGTTATAGCTTCACGACGGTGGCACCGTTGCAGATCTGGCGGCGGTGGTTTTGTGGTAAGGCTTCGCGGATAGAGTGGTTTGCTGTTTCCGGTGGCTTTGCGGCGGAGAAGGAAGGGAGGAAGCTGATCGGGATGCGGTGATGATGGAGGGAGGCAGCCGCGCGACTGGGAAGAAGATAAGCGGCACCACCGTGATCTGGAATGAGGAAAAGAGTTAGGCGATGCTGCGGCTGGAGGAAGAGGTCGCGGTGAGGGGAAGCACATACGCAAAGGCGCCGACGCCGGACTATAGGGCGACAGTGCGGCGTGATCGCTTCGCTTCGTGGTGGAAATGCGATCCGAACTGGGTAGAGAAGAAAGAGCTGGTTCAAATGGCGGTGGTTGTTTGGGCCACGGCTTCCCTTCCTCCTTTTTATTTTGTGATAATTTTCAGTTTGTGAGTTTGATTTTGGTTGGGTTTCGCTTGTATTGGGATGATGAGAGGGTTAAGAGAATTTTTGGTGGTGATGATGATGATTGAATGAGTGTGGCTTGGTTCTTTTTGGTTTTATGAATTGTGGTTTGGAGTTGTTTGATTGATGGAGGTGTGATAGGTTATGGTTTTTTGGTTTGTTGTCTTTGAAGGTGATAAGTGGTAAATGTGAGAGTGAGGGGGAATGGTGTGAGTGAGTTCAGGTGTTAGTTTGGTTGAAGGTGTGATTAATAGTGATATTGGAATGGTGGTGGATGATGATTATGCTGCTATTGGGTTGAGATGGTGGTGTTGGCTACAGTTTGTGATGATAGGTTAGTGGTTGAGGTAGAGAAGGTGGTGTTGTTGCTATTTTCGGAGGGTGAAAGGATTGGAAGGCTTTGTGTTGTCAAGGATCTCGCTAGGAAAATTCCTCCTTGGTGAATTTATAGTCAGTTGCATGCTGATTTTCCATAAATTATGCTGGATTTTGTTGCTGACTTTGGGGAACCTGTTTGCCGTTCTTTTTGAATTATTCATCTCTGAACCACCATCTTCTTCCTTTTTCTTGTTCTTTTGAGAAGATTGTCAAGGACAATTGGCACTCCTGTTTTGACTCAATGGGCGCACTGTTTTGTTCTTCATTTCTCGTGACAACGCTCCTCTAATTCAATGAATTGGTGCAGAAGATTTGGAAGAAGACAAACAAAGAAACGGTGGAAAGATTGGCTGGCATGATATTATTTTTGATATTTTTTTAATAATAAAATGAAAATCAAATAGCTGTGACAGGAATTTTTTTTTTTATTATACAACTCAAAGAGTAAAATGGGCTTAAAAATAACAACAAATAAATAGTGACAACTCAAACAAAATGGGTTTGGATTTTTTTTTTATAGAAAAAAATAAAAAAACCCAGATGAAATATGGTGTTTACAAGTAACATTTTGTTATTTGTAGTATGAGGATACACAAATGACATTTGGTCCCCTAGCAATTAGGCCACCACTTAAAAAGCCACCAATGAATACAACTACTGGAGTTAGGCATCTGATCAGGTAATAATATTTTCTAATTATAGTTTCAATTTGTTCTAATAATATTACCAAAGTTACACATGTTAAGATAATTGTCACCTTTAATCTTGAATAGAGAATGAGACCTGGGCTAACAATGCCAATGATAAGGCCATTACATCCCTTTCAATTATCAATTCGACCTCAAGGCCCTTCACCATCAACATTAATGCTCACAGTAGAAGGACCAAAACAAGGTCGTGGACAATCCCCTCCACCAGTTCCTCATCTAAAACAATGCCAATATGAAGAACTCTCTATAGAAATAGTGGCTTTTATAAGCCAAGTAACTAAGGATAGGCTTTTCAAGTTTATTCCTACTCCAGGAATGAATCCTAGAAGGAGGATGTGAACCATAACATGAAGTTTTTTTTTATGGTAATGGTTGCCAGTATTGGACATGTTTTAAGAAGCTGTTAATGTGTCTTGGTTATGGCATGCCTATAACAGCATAGGGGTTTTTTTTTTTGGTACAGTTTATTGCAAATGGCTAATTGTGTCATGCCAGTACTAGATATGTTTTAAGGAGTTGTTAATGTATTTTGATTATAGTATGCCTGTAACAGCATAGGGGTTTTTTTGGGTACAAGTTATTGTAAACGGCTAATTGTGTCATGCCAGTACTAGACATGTTTTAAGGAGCTATTTGTGTCATGCCAATACTGGTTATGCCAGCATAGGGGTTTTTTTTGTACAGGTTATTTAAATGAATCAATTTACCAATTATGGCAATGCGATATTATGATAATGCAATATTATTTGGGTTCAATTTGTTCCAATTTGACAACAATTTTGATACCAATTTCAATTTTTAGTACAAATCATTATATTTTAATCTTCAATTTGAGAGCAATTACACAGAAAATTATATTACAGTCTTCAATTTGATAACAATTTCATACCAGTTTCATTTCATACCAGTTTCATTTCATTTCACATTTGGTACTTTTACAAAAGGTTCTGTTCTATTCTTCACCTCACAACACATGTAACAAAAAAGAAAATAAAAACAGAGATAACAACTCCTATGACCCCAAATCCTATTTCCAGACACCCAATTTCATTGTCTATCCTAGAAATATCAGTTTGCATCTTCCTCTGAACTTCATGGACTCCTTCTTCCATTTGAAAGGAAAACTCTACATTCCCAGTAAGCTCACTTTGCATCTTCCTCCTCATTTCATGAACTTCTCCTATTTGAGCGGAAAACTCTACATTCCTAGCAAACTCACTTTGCATTTTTCTTCTCATTTCATGAATTTCTCCTATCTCAACAACAGCTTCATCAAACCACTTAAAATACTTGCAATATGGTTTGTTTTCCTGTACTTATGGTAGCAACATCAATGGCCTATGCATATGAAAAGGAGTAAGGTGTAAACTAAAAATAAAATTGCAACTTGATACTTTGGGCATCCAAAGAAAGGTCTATTGGAATTCATTGAAGTCATAGAAATGTACAAAGTAACGTTCAGTCCACAATCACACCTAAACTGGTGAGCAATGTTCTGCATCCTACTTCCTGCACTCGAATCACTAACACTTGTTCCTTTTTAAGTATGACGATGCACAGGTGAGCTACGTACAGTAGGATGCATTTTCGATTCCTGTATCAAGATGAGAAAATGGGAGAAAGGATGAGATGGAGAGGGTCGTGGAGATAATGGAGTAAGTTTCTAGGGTTCAAGTGAGAAGTGAATTTGGGATAAATGTGTTTGCATTTGTTGGTGAAGATGGTAAAGATGATGGTGGAAGCAACGTAGGGTTGGGGAGACAGAGGTTAATGATCTACATCATCTTCTAAGGTGCTATGTAGACTGGTCTGTTAGTGGGTGTAACGGGATAGTTGACGAAGGGACTAATGTGTCCCATTCCGTGAAATGTGAGGGACCAATTTGTCCTCTGTGTAAACCCATGGACGATTTTGGGATTTTAATCAAGTAATTATAAAAAAATTATAGTAGTTAACGGGTTTTAAGTGTATAATCAAACCTAAAAATTGAAAATATAAAATTAAAAGTATTGTGCCAAATTTTGGCCCTTCCACTGGCGGTGGCACATCCTCGCCGGTGGCACCATTTTCTGGCGCAAGCGGAGAGCTTGTGGCAGAGGCTTGGGTCAAGATGTTCATGGTGAATACCGCCACGCGGCTAAAGATGGAAGGGCCCATGATGTGCCATGGCTTCTACGATTTAATCCAAAGCTTCTTGCCCAATTCTTGTATGTTCTGTGTTTGATCTTGTTGGGGGTGTGTGAGCCATTAATGGCCACATGTATTGGTAAGAAGGATTTGGTAATGGCCATAGACTGGTATCTTCATCGTCACTCTTGAAGGTACCCATGAAGGACCCACAATGAACACTTCCACATGTAAACCCTTGAGTGACTTCCCGATGAGCTTCATCACCGCCTCACATCGTATCGCCGCCGCGCATCAACATTCACCAAGGTAGGACTCCAGCGAGTACGATGGCACCACACTGGAAAAGGGGATACGAGCTTCTCCTTCGGCAATGGCATTATTAGTGAACCTTCAACTTCAATTTCTATCTTTGTTGTTCATTTTTTTTTCTTTTTTTTTATGGTTCTTATTTTATTTATTTTTTTAATGTTTTCTGAGTAAACCACCTATTGAGACTAATTACGGTCATAAAACCTTTTGACCATAACTTGGCCCACCTAACCTAAAACCTACATGTCCAACTCACATTGGACCAACACATATCTTCATATTGCATACAAAAATTTCATCTATGAGCAAGCACCCATCTCAAAGGACAACTGAAATAATAAAGGGTGATTAGGCTTTCTCATGGGCATGTGTCTTAAAAAGGTAGCATATCTATGCCTTTGAACCCTTAATCCTTATTATCCCACATTTTTTCACGTGCTTATTTAATTAGGAGAGTAATTAAGGGATCTATATATGGCAAACAGCGGAGTTCTTATGCTGAGATCGTAAGATTGATTTTTGATATAGAAAACAAATAATAAAGTACCTAATAGTTTTTTATTTTTTACCTTCTTTTTTTTTTAGCTAGGCATGCACATATTATCAATTAGGCATGAGGCATCCTAAATTGAAATCATAACATGACCCCTAATTTTAAATTTTATAATTTTATAATTTTTTTGTTTTGGTCTGTAGTTTGATCTATTGGACTCCCTCATTTTTGAAAACAAACCCTCAAGCTGATAGCTGTCTCAAAATGTACGTCATGCATTAGAAGCCATGGCCTTTTTCTGGGGAACCTTTTTTCCCTGTTAAGATTCCGTGTGTCCCAAGCATATGTAGGATTAAAGAAATTGATCTTTGTGCGATATTTTAATGGACTGGGAAAATGAATAGTAAATCTATGGTGGGGACAAGAATCTTCTAGTATGTCATTAAGAATTCTTTAGAGCTATCTGTAAGGATTGATACTGAGATTGGGAAGGGATTGTATCCTAATATTGATGTTATGTAATCATCATAATGTTGATATGTTATGAGTAGATTACATATGCATAACGTGAAGTGAATTATACTTGAATGCTGCAGTGCTCACAGACTCAGTTTATAACAATGGTCTTTAAGGTATGAAACTATGAATACAAAATTATTCTGCTAAGCACTGCTTCAAATGACACTCTTACCCATCATTAGCCTTTGCATGTTTCATTTTATTCAAATCAGTAAAAAGAGCATGGCCTTTTCAGCTAACATTGAATACATTTTGATTTCCACATTTTGGAATATGTTCCTAGTCTAGCTAGCGGTAGTGACTTCTTGCAGCTTCAAGAGTGTTTAGATGAATATGAAAGATCCCTCAGTCTCCAAATCTGAATGATATGCTTGCTTGTTAACAGTTCATTTGCTAATTTCTTAGTTTGACCTGTATTATACCTCCAATACGGAAAGGCTCTTAATTTCTTTCTTTTATTGTACTTGAGAAAAAAAAGGAGCAAATTTTTATGGATTGTAAAAATAGAAAAATTATTGAAAATTTTGAAAAGGAGATAAAAATATAATGAAGAAGGAAGACAAAATAAAGTAAAAAAAGTCAGATAGAAAATATGCTGACTTTTTTATTTTTTCTTTATAAAAATATTTCACTGATTAATAAACAAAGGCTAAGCCTCAGTACAAAAATATCATGTAAAAACTTGAGTATACAATTCAACAAATTCTAATAATATTAAAAGCCATAAGCCTATAAAACTAATCAATGACAACTACACAACTAAAATAGAATGCTCAAAAGATAGATATTGTCACAGCACACTATATATACTCATAAATATAAAGGTGAACATGTCAAATGTTAGATATATTAAAAGCAACATAAAACATTATACACATGTTATATTGAAATAAGCATATAACTTGAGGACTCCTTGAGTCATATAGGCCTATGCAAACTTTCTTTCCATTAAAATTCAATTTAAAGATAAAGATTCCATAAGTAAGCAACTTTGTACAAACTCTCGAGTTTATCTTGTGATTTTCATTTTCTCTCGATTAGGGTTCATCCTCCAATGGGTAGGGGTTTGAAATTTTTGTGGGCCAAACAAAAGTGTTGCTGAAGTAAGCCTTCATGGGCTCTAGTAATATTCAGTGGGCCTTTAATTGATCCATTCTTAAGAGAATAAATTAAAAGCTGTTGGATTCAAAATTCAACGCCTAGTGTTTTTAAAACAACTGACAGAAATTGACCCAAAATAGAATTTTACAAAAGGGCCTAAATTGAATGTTTTGTCATCTTTTTTTTGGACAAGTTGGGGAAGGCCATAAGGGGAAATGTACGTGAGTATGATATGGTTGGATCATAAGGGGCCATGGCCACCCCTAAATTACAAGAGGCTTTGCCTCTGTATATATTAAGAAGTGTAAATTTCTTTAAAAGAAAAGAAATGTAAATATGAACATAAAAATATTGTTGTAAGAAAATAATCTTTCCAACAAGATAAATGATATATGTACAACATCTTCCTATAATATATTTACAGCATAGAAAGAAAATAAACAAAATGGTAGGTTCATTTCAATTTTCTTATTTCTCTAGGCCCACCACGTTGTTTGTTTTATTCTTATGTTGTAAATATATTATAGGAAAATATTGTACACATATAATATCTCTTTTAATGAATGAGGGAAAAGGTACAAACTATATGTCGTAACGGGAATCGCGATGGGTGGTGAAAAATGTTATTGAAAAATATTTTTTCATGGAGTCGCCACCAAAGTTTATTAAGGAAAACCATTGGAAAAACCCTTTTGTAAAAAATTTAAACTGGTCTGTTAAAACAAAGTTAGATCTGAGAGTCTATTTATGCGTAGGGAAGGGTAGAGATTAAACCCCACACACCCTGATACATCCATCCTAAAACGGTTACCCAAAAGGTAATTGTGCAAATTATAATAATTTAAAGCATATAAAATTTATCCAAAAAGATAAACAAATACAATATTTACAAATAAATAAGAAAAATCAAATGAAAGTATTTACAAATAAAGGAAATAGAATAATAAAATTCGGGGACAAAATTATGAAAATTTAAAGTTTAGCTTGATAGGAAATTCCTGCTCGTACGTATCCTCTGATATAATGAGGAACTCAAAACCACGTAATTCTCTCAAAAATAATTGTGGGTTGACAAATTTTATTTATGAAAATAAATTTTGAATATCAAGTTGTCACAGCTAAAATATTTCTGAACATGTAATTAACAAGCCATCGCGGCTCAGTTAATCCTGTTTTCTTTTAAATAGAAAAAAAATAATTAACTAAATAAATTTTTAATGAAGCAAAATATTTAATTATTTATTTTAAACCTGAAATAAATGAATTCTTTTTATTATTTACCCAAACAAATGATCCCCTAAACTAAAAATAACACAAATAGTAACCAAACACTAACAAAAAAACAAACCTGAACCAAAACACGCTAAATCAAAATTTAATTCGACAAAATAGAAATACTATCTAAAAGTAAAGATAAAATTTTTATCATCCTAATTCTACCCTTTCCCCAATTCGCCCTTTAACACCACACACACACACACACTGCTCTCAAGCACAAAATCCTCACTCACGCGCACACATCTGTTTGCTGACATCTCTCTCTCTCTCTTACACACACACAAACACAGTATCCTCTCTCGCACATGTGCACAAAGTCACAGATAATGGGTCTGAGAAACTGAGAAAGAGATATTGGAGGGGTTGAGGATGATGAAGGGGTTGAGAGGTGATGATAGAGGTAGGCTGAGAGAGGGGCCGCGGCGGTGATGGAGGGAGGCCGCGGCCCCTATGTTTTTTTGCTTGTTTCTTTCTTTTCAAAAGAAATACCTGCTTCTGTTCTTGTTGTTTGCTGGATTCTGTTGTGAGATGTTACTGGTTTCTGTTGGCTGTGCTCGAATTTCAGTTGATATGCTGCCGATTTTTGTTTGAAATTTTTCGGTTATCTTGCTCTCTGTTTAGAGAAAATTTTATCTCTGGAATCCCGCCCCCCCCCCCCCCCCTTTCTGTGTTGCTGTTGATGAATTCTTTGTGCTGAGATGGTCTTTGATTAATAAATCAATATTTCCATACTTTCTGAACTGTAGGAGCACCCAAATGGGTTTGTCCCCCACCCCTTTGCAGTGCTCCACTACTCATCCTCAAATGCGGGTAGCACTAGCCCATGTTTGCAGGGAGCAGCTGAAGTGGGACGCTGAAGTCCATGTTTCTTTTTGTTTTTTCGTATTTTTCTTTTACAAAATGTAAAGACAACATATGGACTTGTAACGAAATCATACCTGTGCTGGGCTGAAACACAACTGACCAAAACACAAATGGACCTGAAAAAATGCTAAACTGATACAAACGTAAAGAAAAGAGAATTGATTTTTATTTGATTTTTGATTAAAATGTTGGTAAGATAAAATAGCCAAAAGAAAAATATGAAACCAACAAAATATGAGGTTGACAACAATCAAACATAACATTTAAAATTAAATTACAAGATAAAATACAATGAAATTGATTACTAAACTAAATCAAAAATTGGGTGCTGACATTATATATAATTGATTTTTTAATCTAAATTATTTGTATTTGAGATTATTAAACCTTGATGAATTTATTTTATTTTGATGTAAGTCAATATATTATAAAGATAAAATTATTCAAAAAATTATAAACAGTTAAAAAATTTTCTAAAATTTTTTTGCATCAGTAATGTTTAATTTTCTATTAATTATTGAATGATTAAGTTGGGTTATACCTAGTCATTTTATCTAACAAAAATCATAATTTTATGAAAGATTATAATTTTTTTTTTCGACTATGTAGTCTTTCTCAATTTCATTTAATATCATTTTCAATTTGTTATTTTAATAAACTCGAAATTTAAGACTTTACCAAAAAAAATTACAATAAACACTAAGAGCCTGTTTGGTTTCAGTTTTCCGGATTTTGTGAAGAAAATACTGAAAACTAAAAATTGAAATTTATAGTTTTCAGAATTTTCAGTATTTCCTTCATAAAATCTGAAAAACGGGAAAACTGAAAACTCAAATCACACAGACCCTAAACTACTTTAATGAAAATAATTGTTTTCATTGCTATTCCAGCAACATTATTTGTACTTATTCCAATAATTAATTACTTTCATTGTCTCACTCTATCATTATGAAAAGAAATCCTCTGTTCTAATTTGGTGTCTCATTTCCTTGTCTACTAATAAAAATGAACATGTATGAATTATGGGTAATTATTAAAAACTGATTTGGAAAAAATTTTAAAAATTATTTTATATAACGAAACACATCAACACATGAGTGGAAGGACGGGAAAAGGGATAGGAAATTGGGTACAGAATATTTGAATCCATATCATTACATCCAATAGAGCATTGTTAGGTATCCAATTAGGACACCCATTTTATCACTAATTGTGAGTGTTGGAATAATATTTTTTTCATCCAATATTGATAGGAAAATGTGATAAGGTGGTTCTCGTATTGAAACAAACCATTGTTGGACTTAAAGAACTGCTTTCATTGTTATTTATTCTTACCTGATTTTGTTTTATTTTGTCTGCATGCTTGAACGGTGTTAAACAACCATCCTAATTTATTTAGGTGGTTACTCTGGTGCCTATGGTGCCAATGGCACCACCAGTTGACTGCTGGTGTTGACCGTTGTCGATCACCATTGGCCGATTGTTGACCGGTGTTGATTGGCCATTGATCCACGACTGGATGGCGGCTGGACCGCCTCTGCATCGCCAACTTTTGTGATGACACATTGAGAAATAATAAATCGGTATAAGGATATTATTGGAAGAAAAAATATTAAATTTCTGTCTCTGTATTTCATCCCCATTTTTTGGAGGCACAGAAATTTTGTGTTTTTTTGTTTCGAGAACAGAAAATTTTTCTGTACCCTATTCTTGTCTGCACCACCAAATAGATTTATGTCTCCAATGTCATTGTATTTTTGTCCCTATGTCACTAACCAAATGCTACATTGTGATATGCACCACACCATAGGCATTGTGTCGAGCCTATGCACAAGACTAACCACCTAGATAAATTCGTCCAAACTAAAGTAACAAAAGATAGCTTCGACACTTGCTCTCTTCCCCCACAAATTTGGAACTGATGTTCCATCTTGTTATTGATTTTTTAGACCTAGAGCACACAATTTTGCATAATTTTAACTTTTGATGGAAGTATTTTGTGGATTTTTAATGTGTAAATATGTCTTGCAAATGGTTTAGCAAGTTTTAGAATTTACCTTGATTTTAGTATAATTTTTCGTTTTAATTTAGGTCCATGAGAAAATGACAAAAAGGGAGTGATCCTTCATAACCTGGCGTCTCAACGCTAGAATTTGGCGTCACAACGCCCACGAGATTCGTAACTTGATTCTGCCAATGTCAAAACTTGGCGTCTCAACTCCAAAATCCGACGTCACAACGTCGTGGCCCGTGTTTCCTTTTGTTTGTGCTTGTTGGGTTATTGAGGAAATACAGATAAGGTTATTAAAAAAAGAAAAAGAGGAGAACAGAAAGGAAGCCAAGAGAATAGAGAGAAGGATGGAGAGAAAATGCAAAGAAAGGGAGGAAACTTGAAGAAGAGGAGAGGATTGGAGGAATCCATCATCACCAACCTTGGGTTTTATGATTTTCTCTTCTATCTTGCAATTTTCTTGTTATTGTTATGATGTGTAGTAAACTCATAGTTAGGGGAAAGGTGAATTTGGCTTGTTATGTGTTTTTCTTGAACCAATTTATGTGAGTTTGGATTATATATGGATTAATCATTTACCTTTGCTGTTATTGCAAGTTTATGAATTGCCTTCTCATAGACTTTAATTAGGGTTCATATCCAAATTAGGAAATTTGGTTGTGTTCTTGCTTTGAGGTTAAATGACATAATTTTCAGAAATTAGGAATAGTTCTTGTGGTTGTGTGGAAATTGGATTAGAATTCATGCTTGAAACCCGCTATTTGTTAAACATAGTTAAGAATCAACATGCTTGATAAGTAAAGGAGAATTGGTTTGCTAAGAAATTAGGGGCCAATAACCTATAATCTTTCCATTAATCCTTATAATTTTCCAACTAAAGTTAATCCGGTTAATAAGTTTGAGACATAAGAGCCAGATGATCCTTCACCCCTAACGCTTTTGCATATAATTATTACTTCTTAGAATTTGTTGCTTAAGTCATAACTTATTTTTACAAGTTGTCAAAGCTTTATCATTAGAGCTATCTTCAATCCAAACCATTTTATTTAAATTTATCTAATTAGAAACAAACTTGCGAACTATTATTCAATTGCACTAGTCCTCGTATTACTGAAAACAATTTGGTATGCTTGCCAATTTGTTATTAGGAACCCACCCAACAAATTAAAATCTCTCACTCACATCATAACCTCTCACTATCTATGTCCCCCATGTTCCACCACCTTTCCTCCCTATATCCTCTCATCATTCTTCCCAAAACCTAGCTAGATTCCCTCCCTAAAAAAACAACACCACCAACACCAACACATAGCATATAACAACATCAACAACAAAAACCAAACCTAAGACATAGGACAGGATGGCCTCTTGGAGTCCTATATCATCCCCAGCACTCCTAGGCCTCCTGTCTCTCTTCCTCTTCCTCACCCTCCCTCATCAATCTAGCATCTCCCATGCCATCTGCCTCAGTTTCCTCCATCGACCTCCTGCCTTTTCGTGAGGCCCCTGCCTTCTGCAACGGCAATGACTGTGGGCCCGATTCACTGAATTAGACTGCATCAACGTCGCCATGACACTCGACTCTAACTACCTCTGCGGCACCATGGCTGCCATCCTCTCTATCCTCCATCACTTCGCTTGCCCTGAGAACCCCCGCTTCCACTTCCTCGTCGCACACGATGCCCCTGAACTCTCCACCACCATCCAATCCACCTTCCCTTACCTCAACTTCAAGATCAACAACTTAAACTCCAACCGCGTACGCCGCAAGATCTCAAAGTCCATTCGACAGGCATTGGATCAGCCCTTGAATTATGCGAGGGGGTGCGTGATATACCTGGATTATGATGTTATTGTGGTGGACGATATAGCAAAGCTTTGGGAAGTTGACATGGAAGGGAAAGTGGTGGCTGCACCAGAATATTGCCATGTAAACTTCAATATGTATTTCACAGATTAGTTTTGGAAGGATATGATTTGTCGACGACTTTTGTAGAGAAGAACCTTTGTTATTTCAACACGGGGGTAATGGTGATGGATATTGAAAATTTGAGGAAAGAGGTGTATATGGAGAAAGTGGGTGAGTGGACGAGGGTGTAGAAGCAACAGAAGAGGATCTAACATTTGGGTTCTCTTCCTCCTTTCTTGTTGGTATTGGCTGGGAACATTAAAGTAGTGGATCATAGGTGCATGGGTTGGGTGGGGACGATTTTGAAGGAAAGTGTAGGAGCTTGCACCCTGGCCCTGTTAGTTTGTCGCATTGGAGTGGGAAAGGGAAGAAGCCATGCATGGTTGAGGTTAGATTCTAGAAGAAGCCTTACACTGTTGACCACCTCTGGGCTCCTCATGGTTTTTATCCTTCGTCCAATCACTTTTTTGAAAAAGCACATGAAAAATGAATTAATTGAATAAATCATTTTTTAGTCTTAGACAAAGTTCTAGCTACATGCTACAACTAAAAGAACGAAGGGGGAAGGGGGGAGAGAGAGCTACATCTAGAAGAGGATAGAAGTACGTTATTAATTAATTAATTAAGATAAGATATACATTCTAGACATACTTATATGTTTCATACTTTTATATCATATGTGCTGCTCTATCAAAAGACTTTTATTATTTATTATGGATACTATGTATAGAAATGACATAATTTTTTAAGGGGGTTATATATAAAATATACATATAATCATACAAAAATTCAAAATTTAGGGGGATCATGGCCCCTTCGCTCTCTCCCTCCGCCTTTGAAGGAGAGGAGAAAAGGGTGAGAGTGCTCATATATAGATTGTTTGAGCTTTTCTAGCTCAAAACTTGGTTATAGAGTATGATGACTACAAAATGGTTATCGTACCCATACTCGGTATTTATTCGACATCAGCATTTATTGGGTACTCATTAATTAACGATTACAATAAATAAATGTTATCTAAATGCAAATTAGTCCTTATAAAATATTAAATTTTATAATTGAATGAATTAAATTACTATTTTATCCTTTTAAATCTTGTTTATCTTTAGATATTTTTGCTTGATCATCATAAAAAAAAAATCTATCTTATAATATAATTATTTTATTGGTTATAGTTTTATATTTTTGTATAATATATCCTCATCTACCGCATCTTAATTTTTAGAAAATTTTCATATTCGATATAGGTACCGTACTCATACCTATGCAACATAGAGCACAATGAATGAAAGGGAGCAAGGGACTTCTCCATGCAGCATTGTAATTTGTAAGGAATTAAGAGAAATTGTAAATAATTATTCTCCTTGCCTTATCTTTGTACTTTTCCATTTGAATATGGTTTCTTCATTTGAATTTGATGTCATGCAGTTAATGCTTTGACTGGTCGAACACTCAGACAAAGGAGAGAAATAAAAGGAAAAAAAATTACATACATACACACAAATATTCACAGGCTTGTCCTGCAAAAGATTTATGTAATTGTGTTTATTGGCTGAGTTAAGGCTGACCCAATCTTGTTATATAATCATTGCCAACAAATATTAGGAAAATGTTAGACATCCAAAAACTTGTTCATAATTTATATTCAGATGATATAATTATTAACCTTTAAATGAATAGAAATGATATTGTAATGCATATATCCAACGCATATGGCGACGCATAAGGTACAGATTGGGTCAGTATTATTATGAACTATCACTATGAGACCATATGGTGGGGCTTAGCTTTTTTTTAAAAAAAATATAAGAAAATGAAAAACAAATTGGTGCTACTGTCTGCAAAACTTTCCCTATTCTCTTACTGCATATTTTCTCCCTCCCTTTGTTCTCTCTGAAAACTCCCCCACCCTATGTTTTTCCCTTTACCATTTCAATCTTACCTCCTCCTCTTCATTTCTTTTCTTCTTCTACCCGAACCTAACCCAGCACGTTTGTTTCTCTTCTCATTACCCCATGTAGTTTCCTTCTCATTCAACATCTATTGGTCATCTTCTTTATATGCTGCCACGTGGTATGACCTAATAAGCCTTTTTGAAAGTGATGTCAGTGCTTTAATCTCTTTGAGAGTGTCTCGAGCAGTGGAGTTATTGGAGAAAGGTAGGGAATTGCAACCTTAGCATGACTTAAGTGATGTTGTTAACTATTTTCCTAAGGTGATGTGCTACCCATAGTCCTTTCATTTTTTATATACCTTCTTCATTCATAAACTTTGGTCACAAATTGCTTATATGTTCATGTTGTTCATATTTTATAATTGTATTTTCCCTTTTGTTGTGAGAAGAACAAAATGTTTTCCCTAAAGTATGTATTGCCACTCGTACTGTATCAATAATGAGCTTTCCTTTGTGACTTCTTTTTGAGAATCAATTAAGTAAAGGAAAGATCTCAGAGTTTCTTTTTTTATTTTTTTTGATAGAGTCACTCAGAAAAGGAATAAAATGTTGCTATGTCATTATTTTGTTGTGTACTAACAACTAAAATAGTCTTTTTGAAAGAAAAAATTGCCCACTTATTCCTCAACTATGCTGATTGACCTGCAATATATAAGGCATGTTATGCATAAGCTATTGTAATTTTAGAAGGGAAACTAGTATTGTTACAAGACAAAAATTAGACTAAGGAACCATATAATTCTTGTGTGCTGTGCTTGCATGAGAAAGACTAAAGTTCAGACTTTAGACAATTATAGGGAAGACTTTTTAGTTATGATAATTGTATAACCTTTTTTTTTTTATAAGGTACCATAATCAAGAATAAGTTATGTTGCTAATAGATTATGAGTTTGACATAGAAGCATAAAAAAAGATCAGATATGGAATTGCAATAAAGCATATATGAGCAAAGACATCATTAATTTGTAACATTGTGTAAACTTAAGAATAAATTAAGTTTGAGTAAAATACAAAATTGATGTCGAGCTTGTGCAGTTTTAAGAGTGTAATTCCAAACAAATGCAGTTTCTTATCATGGTAGTTGTTTAGAATTTGGAATCAGTAGATATAATAGAAAGATATGACCTAAATTATTTTAGAGACCTCAAGATTTTGAAAGTCTCTATAGGATTTTCCATTCGTCCACCTAGCAAACTCCTTTAACTAATAGATATTTGTAGGTTGAACCTTGAGCTATTTCAAGGAATCATCACAATGGTGCATTGTAAGAGTTAATGAGTTTATTCTCATATTCCATGGTCCAAGCCTCTGCTAATTCATACTTGGGTACATATGCCTTCCTTTTTTATCCTACATGGAATCCTTGTAGATAGTTGTAGCAGAAGCAAATTTATTAACTCTCGGTGAGTTTCCTTTAGAGTTAATAAATTCATTATGAGCTTGTTAATTAATTAAACTCTCATCTTATTTGAAAATCGTAAAATCTCATATCCCTATATATGGCTTGTATCTCCACTCTAAGGTTATGGAAAAGTCTTTGGTGCAACCTTGAATATTGTTTAGTATTTTAGTTGTCATGTAAAAATATGTCCTTTTTTCATGTTAGCAATCATTGTAACTTTAAAGTATCTCAGTCGTTGGCATGAATTATTGCCCTTGTTTTGCAAGAAAAATTCTTCAATTTTATTATGATGTTGTAGGTAATATCTTCTTTTTCTTTTCTTTTTTTTTTTAACTGCAAAAGTTAGTAGTTTATCCATTAAAAATGAAAAAAAAACCTTTATTGTCATTGTCTTAAAGGATATAAACCTTGTGGGTGTTTTGAGTCATGCCTTTTAAATGTTGAAGTTTAAATATTTTGTTTCAGTTAGCCAATATGTGATTATTTGATTGCATGTTATTTGTTTGCATATCCTTTGGAAAAAGGTTAAAACATGTGCTACTTTAAGGAAGTAAGTTTGTTTATTTCTCAACTATATTTGAAGGGTGATGAAATTAAAAAAGCAAGAACATTTCCCTTTTCCTTGTTTTCTTGCTTGGACTGGGAGGGGGATTATTGTTTTGTACAAGGAACTCAATTTATTGGTTGTTTGTAAAGTGCCTACGGTGCATAATTTTGTATATCAAAGGCTGCCTATTCTAGTGGAATCATAAGAGCTTTGTTTGAGGTTGCTTCCTGATAATAATTAAAATCGATTGTAAACTGTCATGCTTGTATTGTGGTTTTTTTTTCTTTATTGGTACTCTTGGATACTAGATCCATGATTTGCTGAGGCTACATTATTCTTGCTCTTTTTTTCTCATATTGATGGGTTTTGATTTTATTTTGACCGTATAATCAATGTTTATACACTTGTAGCAAGAGTTCTGCATTTCTTTTAGTTGAAATTTCTCCTTCGCTCTTTTATTTTAATGCCCACCACCCCCAGTTCGACATCAAATAGAGAGCAGGTATTTAGACTTTCTTCTTTCCTAAACTTAAGTTAAGTCATAATGTATTTTGGTGAAAATGATCATTTTTTGCTGCATCAACTCATTATTTCTTCAGACTATCATCAATAATGAATCATAGTCATTAAAATTTGGCTCCCTTCAATAATTTGTGGCATGAAAGAGTCCTTTTTACTTGCTTTATAATCCAAAATTTTTAGCAATCCTAACTTTAAGGTGATTAATAATTTCTGAAAAAACACCAACAAATCTAAGCAAGTTACCAACCTTTTGAACTGAATTTACCAATATCTATGATCCAATTACCAGCTAAGTGTAGGAAAAATTTGACATCACTTTTTCATTATTGCATTACTTGCATGATGCAATTAGACTCCCTTCACTAACTTAAATTATCAAGGAGTCCTCTTGAGAAACCTAATACCTTGAAGATTAACAAAACATGAAATGTTTCCAAGAATTTTATTCAATTACCAAGAATTTAAGCCGAAATTACAAAAGCTTTTGGCTAATCTCCTATGACGACCCGCCTAGAGAACGTGATCGGCACGTGAGGACTTGAATCCCCATGGAAGCCTCTGATAACATGACTGGCTAATATGCATAAATAAATTAAACATGTTCGAAATATCTTAAACTCAAACAAATTTCATAATTCTAAAACTGTTTCCAATCATAATTATTCATACATAAAATTGCATAAAATTCATAACCTGGACCAAAGCCAAACATAATTAAATAAATGACTGAAATTCTAAAAATAGTTAATATAATGCATGTCTGGGATCCTGCCTATACAATTATTGGAGCACTGCTAAACAGACATAACCAACCGTAAGCTCCACTCCAAAGTGAAGCTCACCAAAAGAAGCTACAACACTACTGGGAGGATCCTGTAGTACAACTGAACCTGCAACTATATCTGTAAAGGGAGGAAAAGTGAGGGGTGAGTTCATTAAAACTCAGCGAGTGAGCCTCAACTCACAACTCACATGGGACAACAATAAAGATACATAACATATACATGCAACTTGATGTAAAACATTTTATATACAAATACATAGGGCTGTACTAAAAGCAATAAGTTAACTAAATCCATAGCAACAACTAATAGAGAAACAAGAATTATCCTGTATATAAGTATTTGAGCTGAATAGCTGAATCTGAGCCAATGGCTAATCTGATGGGCACCTAACTAGGTCCCATAAATAGATATCACACTGGATTCCTTCTGTAGGTGAGCTAGTCTTCTAGCGGACCACTTGGTACCAAGGTTAATGATCAATCCTACAGCCATTAACTCACTGATCTGTTTCTCAATAATTATTGATTAAAAACTAATAGGAACAAAATTCACTATTCTTATTATTCGTACAAAACTAGAATTCATGAAATATTCTAGTTGATAAAATAAATCTAAATCAGACATACAAACAAGTATGGTCCCATGAGTTTTTTAAAATAATAATTTGTCATGATATCTACAAGTAATAATTTTCTAAAATTTCTATAAACCATAAAAGCATATTTCTTGGCATAAATCATTCTAAAGTTTCACAAATAATTTATATAATATAGGAAAATAATAGTAATGAACAAAAATATGGTCATGAGCTTAAACCCACTCACCGTTGTTAGTCGGAAGTGTGCTTCCACTAACAACTTGACTCTGGGGAACTAGAATGGCACCGATAGCTGCCCAATAATATAAAAGAAAAAAATATAAACAATTTGAATTTATTACCCAAACTGAGTTTGGAATGGTAGGCAGCAAGAATACTGTGAGAATACTATTCTTGACAGTACCCAAACTCACAAATTAGATAAAAAGGGAAGGAACTAACTAAATTCCATGAAGATCACTTATCGGGAGAGATTAATCGAAGAAAATTGAGTGAAACCATTTTTATCTCTCTAGGGAAAAATACCTTGGACGGCTAGGATTTTTAGAGAATATTATGATGTGCTTCAAATATACTATCATGCGCAACAAAGAGAATTTTGAGGATGGAACCATCAGCGTCCCGTGCACATGCTGATGAACGATGAGCTTGGTTATCTATTTATAGCCAAAGCTAACGTTAACATTTCTTGTTTCACCTAATAAAATAATAAAAATAATAGTAGTGCTTCATTTCATCTGCCTAACTTATATATATATAAAATAATGATGATGATGGTTGTAGTGCTCCATTTCACGTATAACACGCACTCACATACTCATATATAATATATTACTACCTAACCCACATACACTCATGTATTATTTAAATAACACTGCATAATGCACTAGCTTATAAAATAATGATAAATGTTCTCAACACATTTCACTGTGTTGTGTAATGGGCATGGGTTATATAGTAAAAATAATAATAGTAATGGCCCATTGCTAATAATAATAATAAAATAATAATAACATGATACCAATCATGTTTTATCTAACCGTGCATGCTACATATCTATGATATTAATAATAATACTGAGTACTAATGATGCTATCAGTAATGATGATGATAATAATAATAATAATAATAATAATAATAATAATAATAATAATAATAATAATAATTTAGATACTACTAATGATAACTCATATACCACTAAACTCCATATATGAGATATCACATACTACCCCCTTAAAAGAGTTTTGGTTCTCAAATCTAAACAACGTACCCTGAGGAGAAAAAAGGTTGGGATATTTGATTTTCATGGCTTCTTCAGCTTCCCAAGTTGCTTTTTCGCCAGAATTATTCCTCCAGATAACTTTCACTAATGCTACTTCCTTTGAGTGAAGCTTCTTGATTTGCCTATCTATAATAGCAACTGGTTCCTTTTCATAGGACAAACTCTTATCAACTTGGACCATTTGCAGAGTGAGCACATGAGATTGGTCATGCATATATTTCCTGAGCATACTAAGATGAAATACTGGGTGTATAGCTGATAGACTGGGAGGCAATTCCAACCTGTAGGCTACTACTCCAACTCTTTCTAAAATCTCAAATGGGCCGATAAAACGAGGACTTAACTTTCTATGCTTATCGAACCTTACTACTCCTTTCATAGGGGATACCCTCAAAAACACGTGATCCCCTATCGCAAACTCCAAGTTATGCCGACGGTATTTTCATAAGACTTATGCCTGGACTGAGCTATTAAAAGACATTTCCTAATCAACTGAACCTTCTCTAAGGTTTCTTGAACTAGGTCTGGGCCTAAGAACTTAGTTTCTCCAAGCTCAAACCACCCAATAGGAGATCTACAACGCCTCCCATATAACGCTTTGAATGGTGCCATCTGTATGAGTACTCAATCAAGGGTAGGTGACCACACCAGCTCCCTTCGAAATCTAATGCACAGGCTCTGAGCATATCTTCTAAGGTTTGTTTCGTCTTTTCGGACTGGCCATCAGATTGGGGGTGGAAAGTTATGGTCAAATTCACAAGCGTTTCAAGGGCCTCCTGAAATGCTTTCTAGAACCGTAAAGTGAACTGGGACCCTCTGTCAGATATGATGGACACTGGGACACCGTGAAGTCTGACTATTTCGTGGATGTATAACTGAGCATATTGTGCTGCACTAAAGGTAATTTTCACTGGTAAAAAGTGTGCTGACTTGGTCATCCTATCTACTATTACCCATATAGAGTCGAATCCCTTGGTGGTTCGCGGTAACCTAACTATGAAGTCCACGGTTATTCTCTCCTACTTCCATTCTGGAATATCTATTGGCTGAAGTAACCCAGTTGGCCTCTGGTGCTTAACCTTGACTTGTTGGCACACCAAGCATCTAGCCACAAAGTCATCGATATCTCTCTTCTTATCGTCCCACCAAAATAATTGTTTTAGATCTTGATACATCTTAGCTGATCCTGGGTGCACCGAGTATGCTGTATCATGAGCTTCTTCCATTACTTTTCTTCTTAATTCACCCACGGTTGGCACAGATAAACGATTGCCAAAGTGCAATACACCCTCAGTATCAACTGAGAACTCTGTGTTCTTACCCATACGAACACTCTCAATTAACTTAGCTAGCTTCAGATCTTCGCCTTGTTGTGCCTTGATTTGTTTTACCAAGGTTGACTGAGCCTTGATGTGAGCTAGAAAAGCCCCTGTATCACTAAGATCGAACTGAACTCCTTCAGCTTCCAATTGGTGGATATCCTCTACTAACGGTTGTCTTACTAGCGCTATATGGCCAAACTACCCACCGACTTTATGCTCAAAGCATCTGCCACTACATTTGCTTTTCCAGGGTGGTACGAAATCATACAGTCATAATCTTTTAATAATTCAAGCCATCTACGTTGTCTTAAGTTCAGATCCTTCTGTTGAAATATGTACTTCAAGCTTTTGTAGTCTGTGAAGATCTCACAAGTCTCTTCATATAGGTAGTGCCTCCAAATCTTCAAGGCAAAGACCACTACTGCCATTTCCAAGTCATGCGTAGGGTAATTCTGCTTATGCTTCTTGAGTTGCCTTGAGGCATACACTATAACTTGGCCATGCTACATTAGGACAAAACCAAGTCCCACTCTAGAAGCATCACAGAATATCAAAAAGCCACCCGGTCCTGAAGGTAATACCAACACTGGCGCCGTGGTCAAGCATGTCTTGAGCCTCTAAAAGCTCTCTTCACACTCTTATGTCCATTGAAATTTAATATTCTTCTGTGTCAACTTGGTCATGGGTGCAGCGATCCTCGAGAAATCCTGAACAAACCGCTTGTAATATCTCGCTAAGCCTAAGAAACTACGGACTTCTGAAACTGCGGTAGGTCTAGGTCATTGCTGCACTGCTTCCACTTTCTTTGGATTTACCAAAATATCATCCTTCGACACTATGTGTCCAAGGAATGCCACTTGATCTAGCCAGAATTCAAACTTGGAGAATTTTGCATATAACTGATTCTCCCTCAAAGTCTGTAGAATTATTCTCAGATGTTGCTCATGTTCCTCCTTATTCCTAGATTACACTAAGATGTGATCAATGAAGACAATCATAAAGTGATCCAGAAATGGCTTAAACACTTTATTCATCAAATCCATGAAGGCTGCTGAGGCATTGGTCAGCCCAAAGGATATCATTAAGAACTCATAATGTCCATAGCGAGTCCTGAAGGCTATCTTTGGTATGTCTTTATCCTTAATCTTCAACTGATGGTAACCAGATCGAAGGTCGATCTTGGAAAAACAGGTTGCCCCTTGGAGTTGGTCAAAAAGGTCATCAATACGAGGCAAGGGGTACTAGTTCTTAATTGTCACTTTATTTAGCTGTCTGTAATCTATACACATTCTCATCGAGCCGTCTTTCTTCTTAACGAACAACACTGGAGCACCCCATGGAGAAGCACTTGGCCTTATAAACCCTTGTCCAGCAACTCATGTAATTGTTCCTTCAATTCTCTTAACTCTGCTGGAGCCATGCGATATAGGGGTATAGAGATGGGTTTAACTCCTGGCTCAAGTTCTATCTTAAACTCTATTTCCTTCTCTGGTGGCATACCCGGCAATTCATCTGGAAACACATCTGGAAATTCATTAGTCAGTGGAACTGTGTCCAAACTCGGTGTCTCTACCTCTATATCCCTAACTGCAGCTAAAAACCCATAGCTACCTCTATCCATCAACCGTAGTGCACTCATAGCGGATATCAAGCTTGTCAGTGTCGAACACCTCATACCTAGAAACTCTCTTGGCTCATCGCCTGGGACCTCAAATCTTACTAATTTCCTATAACAATCTACCACAACATGGCATGGGGCTAACCAGTCTATACCCAGAATGACATCAAAGTCGGACATGTCCAACACTTTTAAATCTGCAAGTGCCTCCATGTCACCAACTTTGACTCCGCATGATTTATACACTGTCTGACTAAGGATGGGCTTCCCCGAAGGTACCCCAACTAAAAATGGCTTCTCAAGATCCTCAGGGGATCTGCCGAACCGTAAAGCAAAGAATGAGGATACATAAGAATAGGTTGACCCCGAGTCAAACAACGTCATAGCATCGAAAGAGCAAACTATCGTCATACCTGTTACTGCTTCATTTGAAGCTTGTGCATCCTGATGGGTCACAGCAAACAAACAGGGTTGTCCCTCACTATCCTAGCCTCTACCGTCTGCACCTCTGCCACCAGGGCCCTTGCCCCCGACTCTATGGCTTGCTGAAGCGACGAAGCCACCTTGGGCTGTCGACTGAAGAGACTGAACTGACATGGAATGGTTAGTTGACCCCTGACTAGGAGTTCTCTCAAACTTCGGGCACTCTCTACGCTTGCGGCCTAGTTGGCCACACCCATAGCATACTGAGGAGCCAACTAAACACCACCCCTAGTGTCTCTTTTCACAAGTTTGGCATATTGGATATGACTACCATGAACCCTGTCCACTGTGTTGACTGTCCCTTCCACTCAGAGTTTCTGATACAGCTGGGCATGTAGGGATGGGTTCTGAGAAAGCAGCCCTACTTGACTGACCGCACTGCTGACCCTGTTAATGGTGACTTTTGCTCGAACTTGCCCTGCTCGAGAAAGAGATGTGAACCCTGGCCTTCTTATTGGCCTCTGACATTGCCCTACGCTTTATTAAACCACTCTCAAGACCAATCGTTGTATCTACCATCTGAGCATAGTCCATGGTCCCAATGTGAGGCTGCAAACTGAGGAACATATCTCTAATCAGACCCTGAACAAAACGTCTCACCCTAGCTATCTCTGTCAGTATTATGTCGGAGGCTGCCTGTGCCAGATAAGTGAAACACTCATCTTACTCTGTAACTGTCATGCCTGGAGTTAGACGGAGCTTCAAAAACTCCTCAATCATTTGTGCCTGTCGGCTCTCATATATGAATCTTCCTATGAAGGCTTCCTTGAATTGTTCCCAAGAAGGAGACCTATGCCTTTGTCGGAACTCCTGATACCATCACTCTGCTTGGCCACCCAGCTGGAAGTCAGCCAATTCTACTGCTCTCCCTGAAGAACAATGGATGACATCAACTATCTTTTCCATGTGCCTAAGGAGCTCCTAGGGGTCCTTAGTGGTCAGATGCCCATTGAAGGTGGGCAGGTCTATTCTTTTGAAACGCTCCAACGCTGAGTCGTTTGTATCCCTGACTGGAGACGGCTGCGTAGTCGCCTCTAACTGCCTGGTCATCACATCTGTCAAGTTTGCTATCATCTATTCGAAAGCTCTAAGGCAAGAACTGTCACTGGATGCATCACTTCTACGGCGACGACGAAGACGTGAATGGCGTACACGTAGCATGGTAATACCTGTGGAAGGGAGGACATATAACAGGACCATGAATGCCAAGAAAAGGCAATCTCTCACTAAACCTAGACATGAATGACACTTTCCTAGAGGTCTCAAATAGCACTACATCAATGCAAATGGGCGCGCTTCCATTTACATAGATGCCATGTTATTTGTGGACATTCGCTCCAGTAATATGTAGGGAAACCTATTGCTCTGATACCATTTTGTCATAACCCGCTTAGAAAACGTGACCGGCACATGAGGACTTGAATCCCCACGGAAGCCTTTGATAACATGACTGGCTAATATGCATAAATGAGTTAAATATTTTCGAAATATCTTAAACTCAAATAAATTTCATAATTCTGAAAATGTTTCCAATCATAATTATTATACATAAAATTGCATAAAATCCATAACCTGGAACAAAGCCAAACATAATTAAATAAATGACCGAAATTCTGAAAATAGTTAATATAATGCATGTCTGGGATCTTGCCTACACAATTATTGGAGCACTACTAAACAGACATAACCAACCGTAAGCTCTACTCCAAAGTGAAGCTCACCAAAAGAAGCTACAACACTACTAGGGAGGATCTTGTGGTACAACTGAACCTGCAACTATATCTGTAAGGGGAGGAAAAGAGAGGGGTGAGTTTATCAAAACTCAGTGAGTGAGCCTCCACTCATAACCCACATGGGACAACAACAAAGATACATAACATATGCACGCAACTTGATGTAAAACATTTTATATACAAATACATATGAGTGTACTAAAAACAATAAGTTAACTAAATCCATAGCAACAACTAATAGAGAACCAGGAATTATCCTGTATGTAAGTATATGAGCTGAATAGCTGAATCTGAGCCAATGGCTAATCTGATGGGCACCTAACTAGGTCCCATAAATGGATATCACACTGGATTCCTTCTGTGGGGGAGCTAGTCCTCTAGCGGACCACTTGGTACCAAGGTTAACGATCAATCCTACAGCCGTTAACTCACTGATCTGTTTCTCAAGAATTACTGATTAAAAACTAATGAGAACAAAATTCACTATTCTTATTATTCGTACAAAACTAGAATTCATGAAATATTCTGGTTGATAAAATAAATCTAAATCATACATACAAACAAGTATGGTCCAATGAGTTTTCTATAATAATAATTTGTCATGATATCTACAAGCAATAATTTTCTAAAATTTCTATTATCCATAAAAGTATATTTCTTTCCATAAATCATTCTAACATTTCACAAATAATTTATATAATATAGGAAAATAATAGTAATGACCAAAAATATGGTCATGAGCTTAAACCCACTCACCATTGGTAGTCGGGAGTATGCTTCCACTAACAACTTGGCTCCGGGGAACTGGAATGACACTGATAGCTGCCAAATAATATAAAGGAAAAAATATAAACAATTTGAATTTATTACCCAAACTGAGTTTGGGATGGTAGGAAGCAAGAATATTGTGAGAATACTATTCTTAACAGTATCCAAACTCACAAATTAGAGAAAAGGGGAAGGAACTGACTAAATTCCATGAAGATCACTTACCAAGAAAGATTAATCAAAGGAAATTGAGTGAAACCAATTTTATCTCTCTAGAGAAAAATACATTGGATGGTTAGGATTTTTAGAAAATATTATGATGCGCCTAAAATACATTATCATGCAACAAAGAGAATTTTGAGGACAGAACCATCAGCGTCCCGTGCACTTGTTGATGAACCATGAGCTTGGTTATCTATTTATAACCAAAGATAACGTTAACATTTCTTGTTTCACCTAATAAAATAATAAAAATAATAGTAGTGCTTCATTTCATCTACCTAACCTATATATATATATAATAATGATGATGGTCATAGTGCTCCATTTTACGTATAACATGCACTCACCCACTCATATATAATATATTACTACCTAACGCACATACACTCATGTATTATTTAAATAACACTACATAATGCACTAACTTATAAAATAATGATAAATGTTCTCAGCACATTTCACTATGTTGTGTAGTTGGTGTAGGTTATATAGTAAAAATAATAATAGTGATGGAACATACTAATAATAATAATATAATAATAATAACACAATACCAATCATGTTTTATCTAACCGTGCCTGCTACATATCTATGATATTAATAATAATACTGAGTACTAATGATGCTATCAGTAATGATCATAATAATAATAATAATAATAATAATAATAATAATAATTTAGATATTACTAATGATAACTCATATACCACTAAACTCCATATATCAGGTATCACATCTCCAATCAAGTTCAAGAAGAATTTGAAATCACAACTAGTGATATTAGTAATACAATTGGTCCATCTAGATAGAATAGTAAGATTTTGTCTTATATACTATCTATTTATCCATGTAAGAAATATCATCCTCAACTCCTAGACTCCATAATCTTACTTGAGTTAATTTCAAGTTTCTTCAATTTAAAAAAGAATATCATGTCTGTGAACGAAAGTAAAGATGAAGTAGAATAATAGATGTCAAAAGTATTCCCAGCAAGTTGAATAACTTACATGACTTGGATAAAAAATGAATGGTGACTAATGAGTTATTCTACTGACTTTATTTCCAGTGTTAAACCTTGTTTCATTCTTCGAATAATAAAACTTGAATTTCAACACGAAACAGAGTGAATTTGTGCATTGTCCAAACCTTAAGTCCAAAGGTTTTTTGTGACTTGTTCCTGTTTAACATAATATACATCTTCTTTTTCTTTAAAATACATATTCAAATTTAGAATACCTTCACATTTCTTTTTGCAAACATAGCACACACTTATTGAGAACTTTCTTTTGTGCTCGTTTAATCTTTCTTCAATTTTCAATTTATACAGGAACACTGTGTACACTTGGATGGAGTGAAGGACTCAACTAGTTTTCATTTTCTTAACAGATACAATAGTTTGGTTGTATTTTGGTTGTTGCCCTTCAAACCTTAGGTTTTTTACATTTGGTAAAGTTTGAGTTTCTAATAATTGTGATTTTCTACTTTGTTCAACAAAAGACTATTGATTATGTTGGTTATATTTTGATTTTTAATGATTAATTTATGGGGTTTGAACTTATTGCTTCTAACAATAAAACACTATAGAACTTTGTGTTTGAATTTAGGTACTTTCATTATTTTATTGAGCACTATTAGGAAAAATTTCAAGTTACATTGCCATTATGGCACTAATTGAACCAGAATCAATAACATTATATTTTTGAGTCATCAACCAATCACTTGCAAAAAAAAAAATGAAATCACAAAGTAATTTTTACACTAATTGTCTCTTGTATTTAGACTCACTACAACAATTTATGGAGCCAAAAAATCTTCTCAATTTTGTTATATATCCTAAATTTGTACAAAAATCCTATTGTTTTCAAGAATCAAAAGACTTGACCATTTACCAACTTTCTTGACAACTTACTAATTTTTTAAACTATAATCACAAATAATTTTGAGCTACTTACCAACCATTGGTAGGAAAAAAGATTGAAGTCACCAAATGATTTTTAGCACTAAGAAGTCTTTTTGGCTTTCTGTCCAATCAAAATCTATATAAGAATCCTAATATTTCGAAGATTAACAAAATGTGAAGCATACCAACATTTTCAACTAATGTTGCCAATGGTTGTAAGCTAGTTACCAACTTAGTACATGAAAAATTTCAGGTTCCTTTACCATTGTAGCATTGCCTACTTAATTCAATTAGTTTCTCTTTATCAATTCATAGTACCAAGAAGTCCTTTTAACTTCCTCGCTAACCCAAATTCATATAAGGATCCTAATATTTTGAAGATTCACAAAATCTAAAATGTTACCAACATTCAAAAAAAGTTACCAATATTTTAAACAAACATTATCAACATCTGTAAGCCAATTTCCAACTTAGTGCTTGATAAATTTCAAGTCTCTTTGCCATTGTAGCATTGCTTACATTATTCAATTAAACACCCTTCATTAATTTATAATAGCAAGGAGTTCTCTTAACGAGCTTGCTAATCCAAATTCACGTAAGAATCCTAATATTTTGAAGATTAACAAAATTTGAAACATTACCAACATTCTATGCCATTAGTTACCAACATTTCAAATTAACATTACTAACATAGAGCTCAATTCATCAATTCATTTTCATTTAAATAAATTCATTCTCCTTTATTTTGAGGCTCAATTCATCAATTCATAAAGCTCATAAGTACTCTAAATTAGTTCTCCAACTTAATTTCTCATGAAATTCATATTTCCTTTAATATAATCATAAACTAAAAAGAAAATTTTTTTCTAAAAGATTACCAACAAATTAAAAAGGAGTTATCAATATATTTGGAGCAGTTACCAATGTGATCCAGAAAAAAAAATGTATTACCCAAATTTTGCAATTAATTGCCTCTTGTATTTTTAGACTTATTCCATCAATTTTTAAAGTTAAGTAATCCTCTTAACCTATTATATTACTCAAATTTGAATAAATATTCTATTTTTTTCAAGAATTAAAAGACCTAGTCATTTACCAATTTTCTTTAGAATTTATCAACTTTTTGAACTAGAATCACTAACATTTTTGAACCACTTACCAACTAAAAATAGAAAAAATTTAAAGTCACAAGGCGATTTTGGTACCAATTTTCTCTTGTATTCATACTCACTCTATCAATTATTGGGCCAAAAAGTCCTCTTAAATTTGTTATATAATCCAAATTTGCATAAAAATCCTATTACTTTCAAGAATTCAAAGACTTAATTATTTACCAAGTTTTTAAACTAGAATCATTAACAATTTTGAGTCATTTATCAACCACTAATAGATGCAGTTTGAGCATATTGCTTCTGAAAAAGGACCACTATAGAATTCTTTGTTTCAGTCAAACTCTTTCAATATTTCATTGAGCATTGGCAGGAAAAATGTTGGCACTTTTAGTTCAAAATATTGGTAACCATTTTGAAAAATTGTTATCTTTCCAATTTTTATTTATATTAAAAGAAATTAAAATGTTTATAAAAGATTGCACTAGAGAACAGGTTTATAGGACTCTTGGACTGTATAAATAGATGAATTGAGCCTTAGCATGATATCTACTTTGTGCACCAAACCCAAATGATTTTAAAAAAATTTCAGATAAAACACATGAATGTTATGTTAAGGCTCAATTTATCTATTCATAGGGCCCATGAATCCTCCAAACTATTTCTATAACTCAATTTCTCACAAAATTCATAACTCCTTTAATATAAACAAAAAATTGAAAACATACCAACTTTTTTCTAAAAGCTACCAACATTTTAAGAAGGAATTACCAATATATTGGAGCTATTACCAACTTGTATCAAAAAATTTTTGGATCACTTTGATTTTGAAGCGCAAATTAGATGTTGTGCATGATTCATCAACATAGAGTCCACAAGTCTTTTGGATTAGTTCTTTAACTCAATTTCTCATAAAATTTCTATCTCTTTTAAATATAAACAAAAATTGATAAAATATCAACTTTTCTATAAGATCACCAACAAATTAATAAGAAATCACTAACATATTGTAATCACTTACCAATGCATATCAGAAATTTTTTTTTGACTAACTTTGGTCTTTGAGCACAAATTAGATATTGTGTTGAGGATTGATTCATCAATCCATAGAGTCCATGAGTTCTTTAGAGTAGTTTTTTAACTTAATTTATCATAAAATTCACATATTTATCATTTAACAAAAACTGATAAGATACTTACATTTTTGAATGATCACCAACAAATTGATAGCGAATCATGAACATATTAGAAGTACTTACCAACGTATATCAAAAATTATTTCGAATAAGTTTGTCCTTGAAGCACAAACTGGATGTCATGTCAAGGTTTAATTCATCAAGTCATAGAGTCTATGACTCCTCTACACTAGCTCGCTAATTCAATTTCTCATAAAATTCTTATCTCTTTTAATATAATCTTATCTTCTTTAATATAAAGATAAATAAAAATTGATAAGATAGAAACATTTTTTAAAGATCACTAACAAATTAATAAGAAATCACCAACATATTAAATATTGGCCAATGTGTATCATAAAATTTTTTGAATCACTTTAGTTTTGGAGCACAAAGTGGGTGTCGTGTTGAGGCTTCATTTATCAATTAATAGAGTTTATGAGTCCTCTAAACTAGCTCTCTAAATTAATTTCTCATACAATTTGTATCTTATTTAATATAAATAAAAACTGATAAGATACTAACTTTTTTGAAAGATCACTAACAAATTGATAAGGAATCATCAACATATTAGAAACACTTACCAATGTGTATAAAAAATTATGGCAATTGACTAACAATGTTGGTAATTTTCCAGCTTTTGCTATCCTATAAAGGAATATAATTCTTGTGCAAATTTTGATAAGAGAACAAGTTAAAAGGACTTCTTGTCATTAAAAAATAATAAATAGTGCCTAAATACGTGGTTTCAAAATATGACTTCAAATTTTTCCTGCCAGTCAAACATAGACTTTTGTTTAATGAAAATAAGTGTAAAATCACTCCAACATTATTTTAGTTTTATCAAGCCCCTTAAGATCTTCAGACAAGTCCCTCAGTGAGCTCATCCTCCTTTTGAAGCAGATCTTGTTTCAACTTATTTACTTCAATTTATCGACTTTAGCTTTGCTTCATCTAGCTTTTCATAAACCTTGTTCATTTCTATGTATCTGCATAAATGACATTAGTGAAAAAGATTACATCCTCAAAAATCAAAATAATATTTCCCAAAGTTGTAAAAACGTTTAGAGAATCGTAATGCCAAGCAACTTCTTGTTTAATACCATTGACCTTGGTCCATCTTTGTCTACTAATCACAAAAAATGACATCCCAGCTTGATCCCTATACTTAACAAACTAATGCATTATACTAATTGCTTTCACTAAAAATGGTTGCTATCAAATTAGTCATTTCAGTTTAATAATTTCCCAGCAAAAGCACCTGACTTTTCCTCGGTTGATCCAAAAAGTCATTGCTGCAATTTTACTTTACATTTATCAAAACAGAATGGCTTTAATTGACATATTTAAATCAATTGACTTAAAGCAAAAAACCAAAAATTGATGGCCTTACATCTTTTGAAGAAAAATATTCTCGGGCTCAAGTTCAATTTAGAATTAACTGCTTTAAGCTTCATTTGAAGGAACTGTAAAAAATAAGTTATTTTTCAGAGAATTAGATTCAATGGTTCAAAAGAAAGATAACATCATTGGATGGCAATGGTTAGTAGAGCAAGAGCCACAAAGAATTTCTGTATTCTCACCTTGGCCAGAAGGTAGAAGCCGCCATCCACAAGCTCATCCTTCTCCGTCATAGGCATGGCGACATAGGAGACACCGACAATTGGAGTTGTGGATTCAGTATTTCCAATGAGTGCTCGAACTACCGGGTTGAAATTTGGAGTTGGAAGAAGGGAGCTTTGTGAGGTCTTTCTCGATGCCCACCAACTATTCTGTTGCTTTGCAAGCACAGTTCCGATGCACGGTAGGTGTGGCTTTTGGCACCATACCGGATAGACCCATTTTAAAGAAATTCCATAGAGAATAAAAGAGGGAGTGCAAGATTCAAGCTTTTGAGTTTGATTCTACAGATTTTGGTTGGGTTAGAAGTGAAGAGAGAGGTGAGAGGGGGTGACACTGACATGAGGGATTCAAAGTTTTTGGGGAAGGAAAAGGAAAGTGAATTCGGCGTACGAAACCACACTTCTTTTCCTTATCTTTCAATTTTTTTTCCTTTTATTTTTCAACTTTTTTTTAACTCCCCTCCTCACTCCATTCTATGCCTTCACAAAGATAGTGCATAGTAAACTTCTCCACTTCCGTACCGTATGCGTCACATATTGCGTCAATTTGGTGCGTTCATCTAACAAAACTCAGATGAATTGGTAGGTCTAACCACTTTATTTCATTATCTAACAATCATCATGATTTTTATCGAAGATTCTGCACATTTTTTGTTTCTTTCAACATGTAGCATTACTTCAAATATTATGATGTCTCTGCAATCTGGCAATTGCCTTTCTAAATGAAGCACTGAATGTTGCAGAGTTTCTAATCTGGCACACGAGTCTCTAAATGAAGTACTCAAGTTTCTAAATGGAGTCCATAACGTGCCGCATCTTGCAAAGTTCCACTTCAGAGTCATCTGCGCATATGATTGTCTCCCTTGTGCTATTCTCTTGTTGTACAGGTCTACACGATCAGTTCCAAAGTATTTGCTTCCATCAATATGATCAAGCGCTTTATATTTGGATTTGTTTAACATTTTTTTTTTCTTGATGGGATTTTGCAGTCAATTCGGAAGATTCAAAACCACTGTGTATGTACAATTAATTGTATTGTGGTTCCTTCTCGAACAATCCTTGACACGAGTAGTTTTGATACATAGCAAACAGTATAAACTGACATAAACGTTATTAAGAAATTTTACAGTCATAAGAAGAATATAGTAAATAGGCTCAGAATTACGATTACTCCGAAATTGGGATATATATTTCTCCCCAGGCTATGCCCATCAGCAATGCGCTGCTTGCAGATGCCATGGGACTTGTGTTTTGTAGGGGCTATCCCAACCTTTTTTTTATCCTTGCACCCTAAAAAATATAAAAGGTTTGTGGCAAAAACAAAATAAAGCAGTGCATCTTTCATATCAAGGATAATTTAAAGTGGAAAAATAAAAAATGAACAAATATCCCCGTATAGATATATAGTTGAAATTTTGAGTCTGCTATTTTGCCGTTCTTGTTTGTTTCTATGTTTTTGATTGGTTCCACTCAGTATTAAAACAACTTTAATAACAGTTTATTTTGGTCTGACAATTAATAACAGTTAAACCATTACTTTATCTTGAATTTGAAGCACCACTAAGGATTTTTTTTTTTTTTTTGTTTTGAAGAGACAAAGATACGCTTGATACGCTTGACATGGAAGAAAGGGAAATAATTTGGTTTGTAAATTAAATAATATTTTAAGAGATCACAGCAAGAACGCTCTAATTTTTCAAACACCAAAGAGACAAATGCATAGGTTTAAGACCATGCATCTGTTGCACCAAACCAGCCAGCGGTAAAAATCACGATTCTAACAAGTAATACAGTGATTGACCATCCATAGGGCAATAAGATCAAATCTATAAATCTGGACACGGAACACGATATAACACAAAGACACACCAAACTCAAAAGATTACGAAACACAGACACGACATATATATATATATATATATAATTTTTTATTTGTTGTATAATTTTTTTGTCTGAATTTCTTTTTATTGTGTTTGTATAATTTTTTTATCTAATTAATACATTTTTTTTATTTTTTTGTGATCAACTGAAAAATTTTTAATATAAAATGACTGGTTGATTTTGAACTCATGTTGATATTAAAATTTGAAAAAACAAATTAAAGAAGCTAACTCAGTCATGTCTGCAAGATGTCCAAGCTAACAAGTAATTATTTTGCGGTAAAAATCACGATTCTAACAAGTAATACAATGATTGACCGTCCATAGAGCAATAAGATCAAACCAAATCTTCAATTTCCTTAGCAAGATTTTTCAGTGCAACAACCAAGATCAGAATCCTGATATTTCTTCAATACTGTCTACTTATAAATCAAGCGTCCCTGTGAACAACCCCACTTATTTATCTAATCCTATTGGTCACTACACTCTTGATAATCCTACAACAAATTCACGATTTTCATACCATACAAGAGAAAAACCTCATCTCTAACGGGTTAAAAAAACTCTGCTTAACTGAAAACATATACAGCCATGCACCCAACTATTGCCTCAAATTTTAATGTCAGCAGCTTTATTTATTTACTCCACACATCAAACTCTAAAGATCTTGACTGAAGGAGGTCTACAGATCCACACACAAGTAGGAAATGACAGACCCTGCTCGCCGCTTTGTCCGCTGGCTAACCTTCCACTTCTCAACCAGCACCTTCTTTATGTTGGGACAGCTAGAAACCACGGTGGCCACTCCAGCTGAAGTTATACCCGAGCAGTAAACCATGTGGCATGACTCCAGCATGGTGCACCTCTTAACAAGATGCGCTAGACCAACATCGGTTATTTGGCGGCAGTGTGAGAGCACTATTTCTTTAAGGAATGGACAGTGTTCTCCCAACTCAGCCATTGCCAAATCGCCCAAATTCTGCAATTGTATGCAAGCTAATCAGTTTAGAAATGTTATAGGGTAAAAAATTTTGCATGCACAAAATCTTGAGCTTATTCATATAAGTATTACATGGGCGTCACTTAATTCAGTTCCGTAAACTGTTTATTGGATATTACTAAAGTGAAGAACCTTCCTCAATTCAGAGAGCATCCATGCTTAAAATATATAACCACCAAAGGTTTGGGATCATATCATGATGCCATACGCTAGCACACATGTCCACAACCATGTGTGTTTCATCAACAACATTTTAGTACGACTATAGAAGAATCAAGATCCTGCAAGAATATCTGAAGTGAAAATTATGAAAAGTAAAATGCAAGAATTTGGCTCCTGTAAAGTGAGGGTCTACTTTAAAGAGAAAAGCAAGGGATATCAATTGGAAAACGAAGGGTTTCTAACAAATCCAAGGTAGTTATGCACATGCATGTAATATCAACAGTTGATTTTATTATCAATGGTTGAGATCCCCTGATCCTTCATATAAAGTGAGGGCTCATTTTAAAGGAGCCAAATCTGAAATGCAAATAGTAAAGGGCTATAACAAACTAGCTCTGGGCATAGAAAGAGAGACGTGAGTACACACCTGCAGTACACTCACGTCTAAATAACAGAGTTGAGGGCAACCTCTTGCAACGGCTATCACTCCAGCATCTCCAATTTGGTGGCAACCACTAACATTCAGATAATGAAGGGAACAGCCCTCAGCTATAGCAATAAGGGCCCCATCCCCCACCCTAGTAATTTAACAAAGCAGTTAAGGCAGAGTAATCTAGAGCTTGCAATCAATTCAAAAAGAAACCAAGGAAGAAAAGATGTAGACTTCATGTAAATCAGGATTTCAATGAAGATGAAAAATAGAAAACTCTGAATAAGGTTTTACCTATCACAGAATCGAATGCTAAGATCAGTTAGCAACTTACAATGCTCACCAACAGCAACAATCCCCTTGTTCCCAATCTAATACAGGGTAAAGAATGCAAGAAACATTAGGAGAAAGAGCAAGAAATGTATATGTCCCTATCATAACACTTTAATAGTCGATTTAAAAGCAGGTTAAATGCATGCACAGAGTACCTCATAACAGCGGCGGATATGAAGTTTTTTCAAATTCCTGCAGCCAATAGCTATACCACACATGGCTTCATCTCCAATGTTTGAGCAATCTACCAAGTGAAGAGCTTGCAAGAATTTGCATCCTTGTCCAACCTGAAGAAGACCAGCATCACCAATTCTTTGGCAGTAAAGCAATGCCAACTCAGTAAGACGACTGCACAATAGAAACCTGAGATTAGCATCACTGATGAAAGATCAATGGAAAAATTCAACATTTTGGAACTTGTGTTGTCAAGGATTATGTCAATATCATGAGGAAATTTTATGTCAATATGACAAGCTAATATACATATTCTTCGCAGTTCACAGAGTATACTGTTTTACTCCTAAATTAGCCAGTTAGCAGCAGCAACAGGGCCCCAGGAGAGGTTATTAGAGGTAGTCTCCCTTGATCATATTACATGCATAAAGCAGGACTGTTAACTTCATCAATTGGACCCACAGCAATGTCATTAGTAGCAGTCTCTCCCATACACATTGAGTTTCAGTTAGGTAAACTTGTGTGATGAGTGTATGGACTACTGTTAATATAGTTACACTGGGAATGCTTAATCAGCTTTCAATAGTGCATGTACAGCAATGTTGGTGGATAAGAATACATATAGAGACAAACACTGAAAAGTGAGAACAAGGAAAAAGTTTGATACCATAAAATTTATCAAATATCATAACTTATCAGATATAGAGAGATCAAGAGGATAAACATATGTCTTCTTATGTTGCTTGTTTATCGAACAGTTATCCAATTCCTTATGTTACATACACATAATTGCCAGTCCATGCACCTTTACACAGTTTAGCTTAGATAAAAACATACTGGCAAGATTTTCCAACGGATTCTAGCCCCAAAGTTCCAATGTTGTGGCATCCATTGACTTCAAGATGTGTAAGTTCCTTGCATCCAGTAGCAATTGCTTCCAAACCCTTATCACTTAGGAAATAACAATCACTTAGAGTCAAATTCTTTAACTTCTTACATCCATTCCCGATGGCACACAAACCCCTGAAAGTTAGACATTATTCAAAGAAAAAAGATTACCAACTAAACCCAAAAAATAAAAATAAAAAAATTGATAGAATTATTAGCAGAACTTAAATTTAATAATTGGAGACATAAGGAAAGATTGTGCTCAAATGTACAGCCCTTAAAGGTCATAAAATGGAAATAGGAAAGTAAACAACAAGCAAACCTTGTCCCACTAGATGGGATCATATACATGGACTGTATCAAAAACTGGAAGTTAAAAGTAAATGGGAAAAATTTTGCAAGAACAGCCTACTTTAAATTAATCAACCTACAAATGGTTGATCAAGTTAAAACATTTGAATTCAACCAAATGCATCTAATAGTATACAATAAGAAATAAGATTGAGCATTATAATTTAGCATGAATTCAACCATAGCCAAATGAAGTAAAATCCAGAAAAGAAATCGTAAGAGAGCAAGCTCACTTATCAGTAAATCTCTGAAAACTATATAGGGCCAATAACTCCAGAGACAAACAACTAGCGCCTACAGCTTTCAAAGCATCATCTGTAACATTAATACATTGCAGCTTTAAAACTTTCAAATCTGGACATCCTTCTGCTACAACAAGCACCCCTTGATTGTGGATGAACTCAGAGTCCAACGACAAGGTCTCAAGGGACCTGCAGTGTGTTCCCACGGCTTCCATTGAGGAGTCGGTTATTTTGGCACAGGCTGCCACGCCAAGAGACTTTAGTGACTTTCCCACACCTAAGGCTAATTCAATCAAACCCTTATCAGTCAAACCTTCACAGAAACGCAGATTCAAATCCTCAAGTTGCTTACAGCACTGTCCAACAGCAGCCAGACCTTGATCTCCAACATAACAACCCTAAAGGAAAATCTCAGTAGTTATAACTAAACATATGCATTATTTATGTCATTTCACTAGTAGAATCGAAGATATTGATAGTGTGGAAAGGCAAAGAATGCATTGATAGGGGAAAATGGGTGTTGTTGCGGTAAGTTCCATTGTCTCAGAAGACGTGGATTCTGTTCAACTGGAAGTTCAACAAAAAAAGTAAACTGCTGATTAAAGTACCTTTGTGGCCTCAAGATGCTCCAGAAGGTTAACCTTCATGTCAAAGCACAAATATAATTTTTTTTGGCCAATCACAAAGTTTGTTTTTCCCTCCAAAAAGCATCTTTCTAGTATCTTTTTTTCAAAAAGTATATACGTATAAAGCAACTGCATTGATTCAACAAAGCTAAGGAGGCTATCTTTGAAGAAAAAACTGCTTCATAATGAGTAGACATACGCTGCTATGTGGTTGCAACCACAATATACATATCGAACTCAAATTCAATAAAAAAAAAAGTACAATACCTGCAAGTCCAGTGCCTTCAAAAAACTGCATTTCTGAGCTAATGACGCTAGTCCTTCACTAGTGACATTCGAACACCAAATTAAGCTCAACTTCTCAAGCTTGGGAAAGCCTTCCCCGAGAACAGCCAACCCATCATCAGACAAACACTGGGAATCAATGTCACCCTCCTCAGAGCCATTCTTCTCAGTCACATAATGCAGCTTCAGTGACGAAACCATAGAATTGGTGCTCCTCCTCCTCCTCCTTCCCCCCTGCTCAAAGACAATAGAAAACATATAAATCACCAACACAAACAAAGCTCACGCCCTAATCCAAACCAATCAAACTCAACATTAAACCCCAAATTCATCCCTGACCAAAAATAATAGTCCTTAAGCATAAACAAATGTCGGTTATATTGTTCGTTCTCAACACATTAGTATCTCTGAAAAAAAAAAGGACTAACATTTTACATTTGCAATTGCTAAGGAATGTGCTGGGGTTTTCATTTCTCAGAATTATTGTTTATACTCCAAAATCAAAATTCCCCCCCCCCCCCCCTTCCCCTAATCAAATTCCCAACCAATTCGATTGAAATATGTTAAGACTAAAAAACTATTCAAGTTTTGGGGAGAGATGGTTCGACGACAAATCAATTCCAATTGAAGCCAAATTCGATTGAAAGATGGGAAATTGGGGGGACTCACAAGCTGAACGGGGAGGGAGATGGAGAGGCGCTCGTCGATGTGGACGTTGGTGACGTTGGAGAAGCGCGTGGCGAGAAGGCGCACGAAGAGGTCCGGGGTGCCGGTGGCGCCGATCCGGATGGTGGCGCGTGTGAGGCGCTCGAGGCTAAGCCACCGCCGGCACACCAAGGAGCAGGCGTCTCGGCTCCGCTTCGAGTCGAGGCAGCGGAAGATCTCGACAAGCAGCTCGTCGGGGAGACAGGTGTTGATCCAATCGTGGCCCCTCATCGCATCCCAACAGAGAACACCTCCGATTCGGAATTGGGTCGGTCGAAAAATTGTAACTTTGGGAACCGAATTGTGGAGAGACCGCAGAAGGGGGCGATTGAAGAAGAGTGCAGCTGAAGAAGTTGCAGATCCACTTGCGTACGGTTTGTGTCTTCTTTCTCCTATTTATATAATTTTTTTAAAATATTCCGTATCCATATTTAGGCTGTCAAAAAAATGCCATGTCAGACCAACATTTAGGCCGTGGATAATAGTAGCTGATATATTAAATTTTGATTTAATGTTATTTTGTTCCTCACTTTTCACTTATAAACTATTTTAATTTTTAATTTTTAAAATAAATCAAATTAATTTTTTATTTTATAAAATATGAGTCAATTTAATTCTTATATAAATTGTATTTAATATTTTATTAATTAAATAATCATATGTATTGTTAAGTGATATCTTATCATATTATGTATCATATGAAGTAAAATGAAGTTTAGAATAACTTATTTTGATATCTAAAATTATACAAAATTAGTCAATTATGACTTAAAATGAATACTTAAATGACTTATTTTATATAATTTTAAATACTAAAATAAGTCATTTTAAAATTTATTTTACTTTAGATGATATATGGTATATAAAGATATCAGTTAAAGTTGCTTATCATCATTTAATTAATATAATATTAAGTAAGAGTGCATTGAGAGACTAATATGACTTATATTTTGTAATGTCAGGGACTAATTTGACTTATTTTAAAAGTTAGGGGCTAAAATGACTCATGAGTGAAAAGTGAGGAATTAAAATAAATATTAACTCATTAAATTTTCCTTAATAGTGTGTTTGACTAGGGAGTAAAAATAGAAGTAAAATTTCTCTAGATAAGTTGCATGTTTAATCTTATACATAATGTTCATTTGAGATATTTTTACCCTTATTTATACTCTCTAACCAAACACACTCTTTAAGAAAATTTAATATACTAGCTAGTATTAATTACACATGAAATTTATCTAGAGAAATTTTATCCCCACTTTTACTCCCCAGCCAAACATGCCATAAGTAGATTTCTCCGATATCCCGTAAAGTTTATGAGTATCGATACTTTTTAAATAATTTATAATTGAAAATTTGTTACGCATTCCACTAATTAAATTTATTAATATTTTAAATACTCATAATTAAATTGCAACTCTTAGATTTAAAAGGGTATCGATACCTTTGGGATATCAAAATAAAAACCTTTCCTAAAACTTGAATATATTTCCTTAGAAGTCGTTAGAAACTTTTAATAAGATATAATTAAATTGAATTCTTATGTTTGAAATGAATTAATAAATTAAATTTTTTTATTTGAAATAGTTCTAAAAATAAATTAATCTAATTATTTTTATTATTTTATTATTTATTAATAGATTAAGAATAAAAGGAGGAATTAGTCAGTGGGGGCACTAGTAAAAGGAGAATAATTTCATTCTCTAGAGCGTTGAGAGTATGTTTCACATTTAATAATTGAGTACCATTTGACTAAAAGTGAATATCAAATATTTAGTCTTCTTAAAATATTATATAATTATTGAATATGAAGCATATTTATGTGGTAAATATGCAAGAGTATATCTTGATTAAAGAATTAAAAAAATTATTACTATAAGAAAGATGAGATTTTTGTTTTCACATTATGTGACCAATTAGAAAAACTTGCTTGTCTTGATAACCTCGGCTTACAGGTCATGATTAGAAAAACTTATTTTTATTGCTTAAGAATAGTGGTTGGACTAAGCCAAAAACTAAATAAATAAATAGTGGTTGGACATTGCTTCTGCTAGTAATAGTTTCCGTAGGACCTGCAGTAAAATACTTTAATACTTAAAACAATTTCAATAATTTTGTTTTGTCATTTTTACATTCTTATATTCCTTGCCGTGAATGTTTCAAACTAGTATCTTAATTGCCGAACTCAAATGTACTCCTTGCTGTTTGTTCTGCTCCGGTGGTGATTCTAGTTATTCATAGTCTTCATGATGATTTGGATAAAGTGCATGAAAGCTGAAAACGTTGGTTGCTTGTGATTCAAGTTTGGATGTGTTCTGTGTTGCATGCTGCAGAGCAAGTAAGCATGCATATGGAATGCCATCGCAATGACAGAAGTAGTTGCTATCATAAATCCATGAGCTGCAAAAGCAAGCGGCGCCCCCTCTCAATTATTTATCTATCAGGACCACTGACTTCTCCCTGAATTGCATTATTATTAATTAAAAAGTTCAGTCTGTTAAGACTGAAATTTATCAGATAATTTGGCCCAATAAATTATAATTAGCTGGTCACATGCACGCTTTATTTATTTATTTATTTATTTATTTTTCACCTCAAAAACATTCCATTGCATTTTGATTTGCTTTTCCACTATTTTCTTTCCTAGATAATACCTTCACCAATCAACACTCGAAATACCATTCCAATTCCTTTCCCCGTTTACACAACTGAGAGAAGGTTTATGAATAATGATGGGGCGCCAAAAGCAAAATTTGGAGCGAAGATAATAGCATCTACTCCAACCAATAAAATAATAGGAAAATGGGGACAAAATAAATTTCCATTTTAGAAAAAAGCAGCTCCCCCTACCTAAATAATAATATTTTAATTATTATTTTATTTTGATCTTGGTGGCGGAAAATAAGAAAAAGCAAATAAATAAAATTGTAAAATAAGCCTTCCCCTGCGATGCTTTTTCTCCATCATGATGATCATTATTATTGATGATTCATAATCATGTTGAATAATTGAAATCAAAGAGAGAAAATTCAAAAGAAGAAACACTGCATCAGCAATAGCAGCATTTTTCTTCTTTTCCGTTTTCCAACATCAACAGAGAAAGGGGAAAGAGAAAAACAGCATATATATGTATATATAGCGAAAGAGAGAAAGAGAGAGAGAGAAGCGATCATCAACAAACATGTCGTTCTCGTTCTTTAAGGTTTCGAGGCCTAAGACGCCGCAGGAGGTGGCGAAGTCCATCAAGGAGAGTCTCATGGCCCTCGATACCAAAACTGTTGCTGAAGTTAAAGCCCTCGAGAAGGTTAAGTTCCTGCTTCTTCTTCTTCTTCAGCTACTTGCCCCATGTGAGATTCACTCGCGTAATTCCCCACCCTTTTGATCCGAATTCCTAATGCTCCATCTGGGTCTTCGTTTTGTCAGTTTAATTTCAGTCTTGAATGGTGGGCATGTCTTTAATTTCTTAAAAATGGGTCATTTATATTGTTGCATTAGATACGTAGATGATTTTGGAGTTTAGACATGCATTATGTAGTGTGCTATTGTATAAAAACACTAGTATTTTTTAACCTAAAAACTTGTTATTTTAATGTGTGACTTGCTGCTGTATGTATAAGTAGTTATTTTTTCTTTTTTGGAGAAATAATTATGACTGAATTATGCTTAACAGGCGAGATTCCAACTTCTAAGCATCAGCTTTCTGAAGGATACTTTGGTTTGAACTCATGAAAGCTTCCTAATGGATATTGGGTGGTTTTGTCCTTTGGTTGTTGTTGATATATAATTCTCTCTGTATAGAATGTCCTTTTTGTATCCAAATGGTGTATGATGTCTGCTAAAATCTCAGTTTTGTGAAACTAAATTTTCTTTTTAGGGAGTAAAATAAGCTACAGAGCATTAAGTTTGTGACTTCAAGGATATATTGCTGCATTTTGTTGGGATCATCTCTGGTAATGTTACATATGCTGGTTGCACATTATGAACTTGCAGATTTTACACTCTTTTAAGTTTATAGCTGGGACAAAGAAACAGCTAGATTCATCTTAAAAAGTAAAAATAGTGTTTCTTATTACTTTCTGGGATTCAAACAACCCCTTTATCAAGGTTTGTCTTCTTTTAAGAGGATTAGGTCAGAGAGGTCACTCTGTCACTGTTTATTTTATCTTGGGCATATGCTTTTAATTATTACCATTTTGTTGTTGATATCTATGTAGGTGAAAATCAAGAAAGAACATGCTCCATAGATTTCAAACCATTTTTTTTACCTTGGAGTTATTTTGATTGTGGTTACTGATAATTGATGCTTTCTGTGCTTTATTTTAGGCTTTAGAGGAAGTTGAGAAGAATGTTGTAACAATGAGAACCATGCTTTCCGGAGATGGAGAGTCAGAACCAAATTTAGATCAGGTTTCACAGCTAGTGGAGGAAATCTGCAAGGAGGATGTTCTAACACTTATAGTCCACAAGCTTCCTATACTTGGATGGGAAGTAAGATTCTGATTGATACCAAGAACTGCCGTGTGCAGTTGACTTAACTCGTTGCTGATCGTTCGTGTGTGATTTCTGATACAGGCAAGAAAGGATTTAGTTCACTGTTGGTCCATATTATTGAAACATAAGGTTGACTCCAGTTATTGCTGCGTAGAATACATTGAACAACACTTTGAGTTACTAGACTTCCTTGTTGTATGGTAAGCTTTTCACTGCATTGACTTTTATCCCACTGACTTTGAATTGTTGTTTGTTCCCTGTCTTTTCTCCTCTTCTGATGGTAGATCTCTATCTCTCCTAGTTGTATTCGAGTTGGAAAACTGAAACTGTTGCTCTATGACAAATTGAAAACATGAGACATTTTAATTTTTCTTTATTTCAGTGCCTTCTATTGTATAATTGATATGGTCTTGGAAAAAGTTGGTGAAGGATTAAATTTGGAAGCTTTTTACATTAAGAAACTGATATCACAATGATATGCTTACACTTTCATGCTGCTTCTGCCATAAAATTGCTTGTGCAGTTGTTGAAAAGTTGAAAACAAATGCCAAGAGTAAAAATTGATTAGTGCAAACAATTTGTTTTTTCTTTTCATTGAAAACTTTACTTTCCCTTTCATCAAATGAAAACAATTTTGCTTACAGCATTTTAAAGATAACAGTCTCACATATAAATTGACTATAGCAAATTGGGTTCTTTCAAAATCAATAATTGCAAAGGTGATTTTTCTTAAATCAGGTATCTCACAGCAATCTGAAACCCATTATTAGTTTCAATGTCTACTACTCTGCTTAATCAAACATTTTCTGTCTATATGGGATCAATGTCTTTAAATTTGAGAAGTTGTCAATGTCATTAAATAGGATGTTAACATAGTTGCTCATGACATCTGTATATCTGTTTCCAAGCAGTTATGATAACAAAGAAATTGCATTGAGCTGTGGGATAATGTTGAGGGAGTGCATCAAGTTTGCAACACTTGCAAAGTAAGATATTTTTAGGCTGTCATTGTTTCTGCTTTTTCTTTCTTGTTCATTCTCATCTGTCTGATTTCTTCATGTTCATCATAGACTCAGTTTGATCCTGCAAAGAATTTGGTATGTTTTTCTGTAAAAGAACTGCTTTAGTATTTGTGCATTGGTGGGCCAAAAAGAATCACATTTTACACATGAAGTTCATCCATGAAAATTTCTATCCCATGTTTACACAACAACCAAACACACCCTTATAAGAAGAGAAATATGGATAAATTTTTTGTATTATGACAATAAGCATAGTTCATCTATGTTGGCATATATGCAATTCTTGTATAGGCTTCTCCTTGTAGTGAACATGGTTGCGAGTGTTGCTCCTGGCTCCAACATCACTATGGGTTTCTGTTTTGTCATTGAATCATCTCCATCTATCAGTTGTAATTCATTACTTAGATTGTGGTGTTAAGTAGATTGTAGCATTGGAATAATTTCTCTAGTTCAGACTTGAGGGTGATGAAATCCATTTTTAAAGAAATCAGGGTTTTTAAAATATTTCATATGTAAAAATTAACAGATGATTATATCCATCAATGTACATTTTGAGACTGGTTCTTGCCATGCAGTTGTCCAGAAGGCCATAGGCAAGTCATTTACACTGTTTAATGTTTTTTTTTTCCTGGGTATTTTCCAGATACATATTGGAATCTGCAAGCTTTGTGTTGTTCTTTAAATTTGTAGAGTTGCCTAACTTTGATGTCGCATCTGATGCATTTTCTACCTTCAAGGTCAGATCTGAATTCTATTTTTGTCTCCCTTTATGCCCATCACTTATCTTACTGCTTGTACAGTTCTGTTGCCACTTCTTCATATGTCTCTGTGGATATTCTTTGCAGGATCTTCTTACAAAGCATGGAAATGTGGTCTCTGAATTTTTGACAGCTCATTATGATGAGGTTTGCTTCATCCTGTAGATATTTGTTTGATTTGAACATGTCAATGCTGCACAAATGTTGCTTGAGAATATTTTATGCATGTTGGTTGTGAATATTTATATCTAACAGATCAAATCTCTTGGATAGTAATTTAACCATCTTATTAGTTATTCTTTAGGAGATAGTTAAGTGCACCTACCCTCTTCTTTGAATGTGTGCATGGTGCAAACTCAATGATTGTGGTGGTTTAATCTCCCTTATTCTACTTCAGCACTTCTAATAAAACTTCTTGCTCTCAGTTCTTTGATCTATACGAGAAACTCTTAACATCTCCTAATTATGTCACAAGGAGGCAGTCTTTAAAGGTTTGTTTATTCAACAATTATCAACATCTCTGATTTTTTATAATCTTTTGATTAGATTTTTAACAATTATGTTTATGTGGATTTTAGCTTCTCCCGGAATTTCTCTTGGAATTTCCCAATTCTCAGATAATGAGGCGCTACATATTAGAAGTTCGTTACCTGAAAGTCATGATGACATTGTTGAGGGTATACCTCCTCTTAATCCTGTAGCATAGTGTGATATTCCCTATTTAACCCATGACTGATGAACATGGTCACATGATACTCAACCAGTATGTTTACTTGGTATGTTATTCTTGTTATATGCGATATGCACAGCTGAAACTGTTTTGCAACAGCATTTGTCCTTGCTTGTTTCTGTAAATTGTGATATATCTTGGTTTCCCTGCTGGTTATAATCTTCGTATACGGAGAAGAGTAGTTTATCCTATCTGGTAGCTTTGTTCGCTTATCAACTGTGTATTATATAACCACAATAATGGATTTATTGTGGTATGCTTTATCTCAATTGATTTGCCAAGATCTTAGTAAAGCAGGCATTTTCTTTAGAGTTTAAATTTGATACATTGAGGTTTACACTGTCATCCAATTAAATTTTTCTATTTGCATGACTTTTCAAGTAGTGGGGATAGAACTTAACCGTATTTGTTGATGTCGCAACACATGATTGGATGACATGTAAAATTTTTACACTGTCAGTGTATCAAAATTAAATCTTTTCTTTAAATAATGTTGCTGAAAAGTTTGGTTTTTGACAGTTACATTGGGTTGATTTATGTAGTTGACCTCACTTATTAGGGTAAGGCTTGATTGTTGTTGTCACTCACTACCCTTTCTTGGCATTTCAAGCAGCCATTACTATTAAAGATTCAATGCAGTCATTTTTGTCAAGAGAAAGAAAAAAAATAGTACAATGATGAACATCTGAAGCTATAGTATACATCATTTTTCATGTTTACATACATGCGAAAAATTATTCTTTTGTTTCGCTTCTTTTTTCTATCTACTGTTAGCTCCATGTATTTATTTGTTTCATTTTGGTTGAGCAGGATTCAAGTAAAAACATCCAGCTATCAGCTTTCCACATTTTCAAGGTGAGTTTTCCCCTTCATGCCTTTTTAAGGTTATATAGTGAGCTCATCATTTTGTGGGTGTATGAAATAATTCAAACGAGGTTATACATGAAGAACTGCCGAAATGGGGATGAAATCTGGTTAATGGCAGGTTAAATTATGAATTGTTTTAATGCATTTTATCTAGTTGATGAAAGAGACTTGTGTGGAAGCTCAATCTGTTTGCTCCCTAGCAACATGATAAATAATCTCTCATTCATTATTTGGAATAGAATAAATAGCCACTCTGTTAAATGCTGCAAGCTCCTGAAGGCTATATCATGAAGATATTTCAAATTCTAAATATTAATCACCGGACATCTATCCTTTATATTTTGAAAGGTTTTTAGGTTTTCTTTTTCTTCTTTTTCTAAATACACACCCTAGAACGTAATGTTTTGCTGTGCAGATGATAACCGTCATTTGTTTCACATTTTCTCACATGTTTATCCAGGTTTTCGTTGCCAATCCCAATAAGCCTCGCGAAGTAAAACTTATTCTGGCGAAGAACCAAGAGAAGCTGCTAGAATTGCTCCATAATCTTTCTCCAGGAAAAGGTTATAATACTTCTAGTAATGGATAAATTTGAAACTTACAATTATACAATAAATATATTGTTGTGAATTGCATTCTATACTCCTGAATAATTTCTTTTCAGTCTGTCACTGATCCTGGCTCTTATACCCATTTTCAGGTTCAGAAGATGAGCAATTTGAGGAGGAAAAGGAGTTTATCATCAAGGAAATTGAGAGAGTATCGTGCTAAGTTATTTACTCTACTCGAGCAATGTTTGATTCTGTAACAAGTGTATTTTTTGACGTGTACATCCCAAGCTAATTCATTTTTGCTGTTTGTGTGCAACTAGTAGTGTGTTGGAAGCTCTGTTGAGGCTTTGCGTGGACAAGACTAAGAAAAATATGAGCTTTTGTAATGCAAAAAACTGAATCTAAAGTATTGATGCAGTAATTAGGTTCCACTGATTGACCTGTAGTATTTGCTAATAACGAGTTAGCACCCTTTCAACAACCCTTTTGTGAGTGTCCGCTCCTCTGACAGAACAAGTATAGAACAATTTCACAGTACCAAACAAGCAGTTCAGTTCAGAGTTCAGACGCGACTCAGCTTGAGCTAAACCCCTATTGGGATCTCTGTCCCAGTACATCAAATTAAACCTGGATATTGTAGCTTGTAAGAAACAGTTTACAAAGGCTTGTTACTTGTTAGGACTTGTCATGGCAATCAATCGATCCTAATAAATTATTTTCCGCTTTTGGGCTATACAATCTCGTTACGTATTAGCTCTCCACGTTACATTTGTCTCGATCACTCCTTGAATCATGAGATTGCTGCAAGGTTTCCTGAGAATATTCCTTAAATCATTAAATAGATATCATGTATCCTCAAAATTGTTCAGAATAAAAATTAATCCGGAAATAATAACAGCAATAGAACCTTCTTACTTAGTAGAAAGAAAATATACCAAAAAAAGGTTGAAGTTTGATGCACTCTACACTATCATTCAATCCAATCAAATCAAAGTGTTTTAGTTGTATGACTTTTTAAGGAGTGATTCAAAAAAATCAATCATCATGGTTATATAATAATACATAATTGGATAATTATAAAAGAATTTTTTATATTGTCTGTGTATAGATGGAAGGTAACATTTACTGTTGGAAGTGAGCCGAGTTGGGAAAAGCTCAAGCTCGAGTCATTAGTTTTGAGCTAGACAAGTTCGGCTCGCTAAGGCTGCGTTTGATATATGTCCCGAGACAAAATAGATGGAGATGATACTAGAGATGAAAATGGAATTGTGTTTGGTAGTGATGTACAAGATATATTGAATGATGAAAATATAAAGAAAATTAGGTTATAATTTGATGAAAATTAAAAACTAGGAAGGAAAAAGATGAAATATGAAATGTTTAAAAAATATATTTTAAATTTGTGCCACAGGAAAATGTCTCAAGTGTTCCTCATTTTTTGAGGTATAAAAATTGACTCAAAAAGTGTCTCCTAGGACAGATACATTTTTGGAGTTTTTGTCTTTGTCCTATTCTCTAAACACGATTTTATCCTCAATATTTTCATATTTTCTATCCTAAAACATTTACCAAATGATACCTAAAAGCTCACCGAGCTTGAGCTAACTCTTACATTTATTAGTTTAAATATAAATTGAGTCTTTCAGCTTAATAGGTTAGATTTTTTACTATAAATACATATTCTATTTTCAACAAATGCACGATATAAAAATATAATACACATACATTGAACCATAGTTATCAGACTCGACCTGGATATCGATTCGGTCAAGGCATTGAGTCACTGGTTTAACCGGTTGAATCGGATTTAATTAAATTAATATATAAAAAAATTATTAGGCGAAATATATGATATGATATATATATATAATTTTTGTCATAGATATAACAAATGACAGTGGTGGCTTGGTGGTTTGGAGTGCGCCCCTCACCCTTGGTGGTGTGTGTTCGAACCTTGCCTTAAAAAAAAGCTTTGATGTGTGGTCAAAGTGCAATCGAAGTGGGTTGATGGCGCGGGTTACTGGGCCGGTTCGCCGGTTTGCTCGTGAGTTGATCCGGATTTGACCGGTTCATGTGTAGAACCGGTCTAATCAGAGAATCGGTTCGGTCCGCTGACCGGTTCACCATTTTTCGGTCCAAACCAGCCGGGTCCGGTTCTGATAACACCGCATTGAACTAGGTCACGAGCTAAAAAGTCGAGCATAGTGGAACTCAAGTTCAGCTCACGAACTTAACTTACCAAAATCATTAACAAACTCGATTTAAAATAGCTGTCGAGCCGACTGACTCGCACACTAGCATCATTCCAAATTGGATTGAATAATTGAATGGGATTTGGTGGGGATCTAATCAGATTCCATTCATGTGCGCCGTATGATCATACGCCCCAATGCCATATGCCATCCGCCAATTTCTCCCACCGATCCTTCACTCCTCATTAAACCCTTATCAGTTTCTCTTCTCTCATTGATACCACTTTCCGCATAAAAGCAATACCGCAACGAACGAGGCCGTTTGCTTTACGCCGCAATGAATTTCTTCAAGTCCGTTTTCTCCGACGAGCCCGATCCGCCGTCACTCGAATCCGACCAACCCGATCCGGATCAAACCGAAACCGAAACCGCCGCCGACGCCGCCACCTCCTCCGGCGGCGCGTGGAGCTTCGGAGGCCTGATCCAAACCTTAGCGTCCAAATCGGAGTCGGTGATCGAGAACTACCGTCGCGATCTCGAGGAATTCAGCTCCGGATTGAGGAAGGAGACGACCGTGATCCGCGAGGCTGCCTCACGCGCCGTCAAGGACCTCCCGTCGTCTCTCGACGCCGGCGCCACGGTGGCGCAGGAGTCGCTCGAGTCCGTCGGCCAGGCCATCGACGACATCGGAAGCTCCGTCTGGAAATCGACGGCTCAGATCATCTCCCATGGTAGGGACTCTCTCCTCTCCCCTGATTTCGATTCCTCCGATTCCTTCGATTCCGATAACAACAGACAATTGAGTAGTAGCGGTAGTGTTGGTCAGGGTCTGGATTTGAAACGGTATAGTAGGTTTGATGCACTGGTGCGTGCTCTTCAGAGTGATGTGAATACGTATTTGGAGGATCCTGAGGATTTGGGGAATTATGGTGACTGGAAATTAGGGTTCGAGTTAGGGGAGATGGGTGAGGAGATTGGCAATTTGATGGGGGAGAATGGTGTTGTTGAGGAGATTTATGGGAAGGTTGTGCCGAATAGGACTGATCATGAGAGCTTCTGGACAAGGTATTTTTATAGGCTGCATAAGCTGAAGCAGGCAGAGGAGGCGAGGGCAAAGCTCGTGAAGCGTGCAATTTCCGGGGAGGAAGAGGAGGATTTGAGCTGGGATTTTGATGATGATGATGATGATGGGGGGTATGAGCCGAAAGGTGGCGCTGGTAGGGTTGCAAAGCAGCCGGAGCCAGAGGTGAAAGAGGGAAATTCTGCTGAGGTGGTCTTGGATGATGGTGGTGTTGAGAGTGTTAGGACTGGGGAAAGGGATTTGAAGATAGAAAATTATGGGAAGCGCGTTGATGATGGCGATAAGTTGGTGGTGGGGGAGCATGATGGAAATGCGGCTTCTAATGTGGCTGCAACTGTAAGTAGTAGTGGTGGGGATGGTAAGTTGGATGTCAAATATGAAGCAAAAGAGGCAACAGAGGTGAAGACAGATAATGAAAATGGTGAATCCTGCAAAGACAGTGATATTTCAGTTGTTTCAAGCCAGCCTTCAATGCCTGGGGAAGAAGACATTGGCTGGGATGAAATTGAAGATATTGATAGCAATGATGAAAATAAAGGGGATGCTGCTGTTGGATCCACAAGTAGGGTTGATTTGCAGAAGAGGTTGAGTGCGGCAGACCAAGAAGAGGATCTGAGTTGGGATATTGATGATGAGGAGGAGGAGATCAAGTCATGAGCAAATTGTGAGTCCAGGATTATTATTATTATTTATAAACACAAATTGCTTATTAAGTGTATAATTCTTTCCCTGTAACTTAACAATGTAAATAAAATCTATTTTTTATGTCTTATACGGGCTCAAGTGATAAGGTGGACACTAGTTGCAATGAAGTTTTATTTGTAAGTTCATGTGGAATCTTCATCCTGTTTTAGGAAGGTTTTTGCACCATGTTCAGCTGTATCTTTTTGCAGCAAGGCATGTTAAGTTTTTTCAATGTATGACATTATCACGTCACATGGAGTCACCAACTGATATATCTGTTTCAGCATTTTACTGAAAAGAAAATATTTGGATCGTTTATATTGGAGCTATACTTCCAGTATTTGAGGTTACTTGGTATATATATATTTTTTCATAGTAACCGACAACTTTAATTGCTTGCATTTTGCATAATATATATGGCTGACCAACAATCAGGATCCTTTTTCTTCTTCAATCTTGTGAAATAAAGGCCATTATTGACCCCTGCTTCCAAATTCGTACTTCAGACTTTCCTTGTTAAATTCAATTTAAATTTGGAGAGTACTTACAGTTATCTGCCTGCAAACCTGGATTATCATCACGGTGTCATGCATTGCTTATCAAACACTGCTGTTTCATTGTTCTACACTGTGTAATTGATGATTCTTAGCCTTTAGCTTCAGCTGGATTGATGAAACTTTGTTCAAGATTTGTGGTCTGTTTTGTGACTGCTGCAGATCATGGTTGGTGAAGCTCTACTTTGATCTTGAAGGAAGCATCCTTGTTGCAAATTCATCTTGTCTAGCTAATCGAATCCATTTGAAGGTGGAAGTAGATCAAATCAATAAATCAATGACTTTGTTAGCCTTTGCTTTGAGGATCAATACATCAATGCCTCCAATGCTTAAACTAGAGCGGATCTCATTTCTTGAAATGTTTTTTTGTAATAAAAAAATTATTAAGGTAAAAATTGGTGTGATAAACGACGATTATCAACCGCATGTTTGTTTTGCAAACTCAAACGAAAAGTTCTAAATTTTAATGTACATTTGCCATTTGGCCAAAAGGAAGGGGTGTGGGTGTCTTCCTTTCTCCTAACGCAGGTTTGTGTTCAAGAGAGTTGAACCGAACACATTGTAGATCACTAACTGGATTACATGTATTTTTATTTTTGTATTGCAAATGATCAAGATACATGCTCTCATAACGAAAGTTTCGCATGAACAAGTAATAGCATCAGGCGAGCAACGCTAAATCCCAGGTGGACCTGTAACTCGTTTTGCTAACAATTTTTTGAACTGGAAAATTTGGCTCACTTGTTGCGCTTGCGAGATCTCTACCAAAATATATCAATTATTTATGAGAATATGTATTACGTATTAACTTGTAATTCAAGTGGTTCATTGCAGTGAAAATGGTCTGTGGTCTTAGATTAATTTTAATTACAATGTCAAAAAAATTAATAAGAAAACCATGCAAATAAGAGAATTTGATTGAATGACAGCATTCAAAATTAAACTAAGACAAAAAAAAAATGTTTTTAAAGCTCAGGCTATAATTTGTAAAAGACTGAAAAGGCTAAGGATGTGTTTGATTTCAAAGAACATTTTTTAGTTTCTATTTCTTGTTTTGAGTTAGTTTCCTATTGTTTATTATTTTGTAAAAGAAATAATGAAAACTACAAAATTCGTTTATTAGTTTTAATTTTAAATTTTTTTTATTAAATTATGAAAATATGAAATAAAAATTGAAAACTCAAACTGTTTTTTTGAAACCAAATGCACATTATTGTGTATACTCTCTTTCTTAAAATATCAAGATCAGCTCTATGATCTTCAAATTCCCCATTTTTTTCTTCGTTTTGAAATTTTGGCATTTGATGGTAATTCAAAATTCAAAATAAGAAAAAAAAACTAGTCAATTAAATTTGAAGATCATGGAGCTAATAGCCATCATTCTTCATTGGTTCTGGCATTAGGCCGTCATTCTTCATTGGTTTTGTCCAAATAAGGCATTAGTCAATTAAATTTGGCATTCGGCCATCATTGTTATACGAATACCAAATAACAATCAAAGCTTTGTTTCTCATTAGTAACAACTTAATTACGCGTTGCCTTATTTGGTCCACCGTTCGATTGTTACTCAGTTCGCTACGTATTCACATGAATTATGGTCTACATTAACATCAAACATTAAAAAGCTAAATTGGCTTTGAATACCGACTGATACCGAAGCAATTTGAATATTTGATGAAAATTAATTAAATAAGATTGAACATGAGTTGCAAACAATACTATATCAACAACTGAAGGAAGAAAGTTCTCATTAAGTAATCGATCAACAGATGGAGGAAGTTGAAGATGTTTAATTAGAATATACTAGTTTACTCACAGCAATATCAATATAGCTCTTTTTAGAAGTTAAACTATTTATTATCTATAAAAGTAATTTTGTATATTTTATATTTAAACTGAATTGAAAAAAAAAAATTAATATTGGTCGTCGTTGGTAAAAGCTATAGATAATGAAAAATTATAATTGACATTTGTTGTATGGTTAACTTTATTGAGATTAAAAAAATTTTCCGGGTGATTTACATTAAACATTATTTGTGTTTGTGCTTTTCTTATGTTAATGTTGATAATAATATATAATAAGTCAATTATATACTAAAGGAAGAAAGTTCTCATTAAATAATCGATCAACGGCTCTTTTATTAATATAAACCAAAAAAAAGAATATTTACACAAATAAATTGAAAAGAAAACGGAAGCATTTGTGGGCCAAAATTATAGGCACAAATACGCTAGGGGGTCCCCCGAATGCAGTACAACGTAAATATGCTAGGGGCCCCTGCGTATTCATAAACCAAAAAAAAGAATATTTACACAAATAAATTGAAAAGAAAACGGAAGCATTTGTGGGCCAAAATTATAGGCGCAAATACGCTAGGGGGCCCTCTGAATGCAGTACAACGTGAATACGCTAGAGGCCCCTGCGTATTCATGTGGATACAGAATACACAGGGGCCCCTAGCGTATTCACGTTGTACTGCATTCGGGGGGCCCCTAGCATATTCTTGTGTATATAGCTTGCGCCAATGTCCCATGTGTATTCACCTTTTTTGGCTTCCACCTCTCATGCATTCAGTTTTCCCTGTCTATTAAACCGTTGCACACTGCATTTAGTATCCATTCACTGTCTATCTATAGTGTAGTTTTTTCTGAGAAAATGAGTTTATACTTCATGCTTATTCATTAAGATGGCAAAATCGAAGAGGGCACAAATGAGGGAGTGAGATTTTGTAGTAAGAGACCAGTTGGTTTGATTGTCAGTTCATCTATAAGTTTTTTGGAGTTACAAAATAAAATACTAGAGCAAGTGGGTCCCCGCAAGTGGATTAGTCAAATGTTTTATAGAATACCTATAGCTTTTGGAGGTGTTGTGGCCAAGTACGGCTGCTTTCCAGTTTGCAGTGATAATGAAATGAGCCTTATGTTTCAATTCAATGCTCAATTTCTAGAGATTCGAGTGATAGAAATTTTGCATCATTCTTGAAGACTGTGATTTTAGCTCTAGTGGTTCTACTCCTCACACATCAGTAAATGAGACACTAGGACAATATGTTTCTACACATCCTGAAGTGGCCCGGGATTCACCTGTTCGTAGTCCTAGTTTTGTAGATCTGGTGGTACAAGATGCAGGGCCATCAATTAGACATGTGACTATTGCGAGTTTTGAGTTTCACGTAGATCACAGGGATGAAGAAGAAGAGGAAGAGGAGTTGGGGTTGCACCAGTAGGGAGATAACGCATATAGTGATGAGGAGACACGTGATACGCAATCGACAAATGCTGCAATATAAACATGTCAGCACCGCGGATCCCCAGTTGTAGCCCCCAGTCGCTCCAAAATCTCGTAGCAAGGGCAACCACTTAAGATGAACACGGGAGGATGACTTGTCCGGACACAAGAACCCCTTATCAGCTGTAACAGGTATGCCCGTGTCCATCACTGGACTACTAAGTCAGAAGGATCAGCGGCTAAATTTGCATATCCGAATGTGGACCTAAGCCAAGTTAGCTTCACATAAGAGCCATGGCGATCTCTGTCCTTGGGGACCACACCTAATAAGTTTTAGCATATATCCTAGACACTCTACTGGAAGTTGCCGAAGTTGGCAACCTCCCAAAACCTCGCCTATCGCAGATAATACTTCATGCGAGCATGGGGTGCCGGTGCGCCACCGTGCCTCGGCTGCAATACTCTGTGCGGCTGCATAAACGAAATAAAATTGTTACTAAATATCAATCCAAAATAAAACAATTAAACCTAAAAATAATTAATCAATATTAATTTCATACACCAAGTATCTTAAACTAATTAAATATACAAATTCTCGAGATTTAAATTTTACCACCTTAAACCCTAAACGAAATCATTTTTAATTAAAAATTTTATGGTGATTTCATATTAAACTTAAAAATTTTACAAAACAAAAGAAAAAACTCTCTTTGTCAACAAATCTCTTTGTTTACAAATTATTAACGTTATACAAATTTAATTCAAGTGAGTAAACTAAACTTAATATATTATCTAATTTAAGCATGTACACTAAATTAAACATATTTAAAATTTTCTAAACTAATTCAAGTACGTAAACTAAATTAAACATATTCTCCTACACTGAACATATTTAAAATTATCTAAACTAATTCAAGTAAACTAAACTAAACATATTTAAAATTATGTAAACTAATTTAAGTATGTAAACTAAATTAAACATACTTCCCACCACTACACATATTTAAAATTATATAAATTAATTCAAGTTAACTTAACTAAACGCATTTAAAATTATATAAACTAATTCAAGTACGTTAACTAAACTAAATATATTTTCAATTATCTAAACTAACTTAAGTAAGTAAACTAAACTAAATATAGTCCCTAAACTAAACTAATTTCAAATTTTCTAAACTTACTAATAATTAGGTTCCTAAACTAAACATATATTACCTAAAAAAATAAAATATATTAACTAAAAAATTAGACTAAACTAATTCAAGTATGTTAACTAAATTAAACGTAGTTAAAATTATGTAAACTAATTCAGGTACATAAACTAAACTAAATATATTCCCTAAACTAAACTAATTTCAAATTTTCTAGACTAACTAACAATTAAGTTCCTAAACTAAACATATATTAACTAAAAAATTAAAATATATTAATAAAGACATAAAATACCTGGCTATTAAGTTTGGCGGCGATATGCACATCATCTAAGCGGTAAAGAATGTTAGCCATGGTGAACAAAATCTCTTTGAAAGTGAGAGTGAAAGTTACGCAAAATGAAAGAAAATAATTGAAAGTGATATGAGTAAGAGGGCATATTCAGGTGATATATATAACCTACATGAATACGCATGGGGTTCCAGCGAAAGCAGAACAGGCATGAATACATAGGGGGTCATGCATATTCATTTAAAACATGAATATCCATGGGTTCCTTGCGTATTCATACCTATTTTGCTTTCACAAAGACCCCATAAGTATTCATATTCATTAAAATGGTTCACTTCGATAATTAATTTTTTTTCCATTTATTCTCGTATATTATATTTTTTTGGGTTCCAATAGGTAAAAATTCCATCGATCAACAGACGGAAGAAGCAGATGTTTGATTAGAATATATGTTTATGTTAGGTAAACTGAACCATCTGTTGTCATCACGGTTTCGGACTGCATCACACCATCACTGAAAAAAAATATGGTAAACTAACTAATTAGATACTGAAGTTTCTATCTTTTGACTTGTTCAATCAAAAGAGGTCCCCACCTTTCACCACCAAAAAACTTGGACAGGATCAAGTTACTCTTCACTCGGTCTGCTAATTAAGAAACTTATAATTAAATGGTGTATTTAGATAATTCAAAAATATGCTGTTGACGTAATCAAATTTTATTTATGAAAAGAATAAAGCTTCTTGAACAATATTATACACACATCTCCTCACAAAAAGAATAGTGATAAAATTAAAATATAAGTATGTGAAAAAGGTAAAATTAATTATAATTAAGTTATTAAAAATATATAAATATGATTTAAAATAATGTGCTGTAACATTGTTCATTAGTATACGTAGTAATGTTATAGATAAAAGACGTCTCATACGATGTTAAGAAGAATATTTCAAATATACATTGTTGTGCTAAATATGTTAATAAAAATTCTTATAATTGAGGCGAGAATAGTTATTGATGAATAAATTTTAAATGAACCGTTAACCTAGCTAGCTAGAGATTATCTAAACTAACCAAATGCCGTGAAATAAAATTGGCATCCGTGTTTGAATGTTTCGTAATTGAACAAAGTTTTAGTTAGGGTACAATAATTGCTCTGGGCTAGACTCGGATTTTTTCTTAGTAGTTCATTAGTAAAGATATACATTGAATTATTCAAATGAATACGCTTATAGTGTGAATACCACACATTGTTAGACTTTGAGTTTCTTATTCGAAATATAAGTCTTCGGTGACGTTTGATATATATATATTATGGCTATTAATTAATTTTGCTTAGCACCGCGTATTAGAACCAGAAATTAGAGGAAGCCGATGACTACCAGAAATATGGGCAACTTCCCATTCTTGCTGCTTCTATTTCTTGCCTTCCATTTTCTTCTCTATTCTCCACACAAGAGTGCTGCCTTTCAGAGTGGTACACCTGAAGAAAGCAGCAACCATTTCCACGTTGTTGAAGCCAGCTCTTTGTTGACTGCCTCAACCTGCAACCCTTCTTCCGTCACAGGTTCGCTCTCTTGCTCTTCTCTAAATTTCGTGTTTAAATCAGATAATTTTTAGTAGTGAAAACCAAAATCTAGCATATAGTGATTGTGATATTGTTTTTTTTTAACGTCTAAATTCAACATTAAACCTCACGCTAAGCTAAGCACAAGTTACCATTTCAAGTGCATTAATCATCATGCAAAATCACAAGTTATCATATTAGGTACAAGAATAATTACCACCACGTACACTAACACAATTCACCACTACTTCGATCTATATATTAAGCATAAGACATGGGTGGTGAATCCAGTCTGATAAATAATATATTGGTCTTGCGTTGGCAACTTGGTTAAAATTTATCGTACTAATTAAATGCATACGTATTACCAACCATCTAGGATACCTCCCAAGGATTATGTTGCTTTGCGAGAAGCATATAGAAATGCCATGTCCAATTTTATCAATTAGCCGAACCACCTGGTGAAGTTCTTGATACGTGTTACCATATTGATGGTCTCAATGAATTACAATTCCAAAAATGGGCTTCTTGTTTGAAGATGGACTTGTTTTAGATATACCCCCCAGTGGCGTAGCTGTACCTATCAACTCCACCCTTGTTTGTTTTCCATTTGCAGCACCCCCAGGAGGTGAAGATATTGTGATTTTTGGAAACTCCCAGCAAAAAACATTAGAGACAGTGTATGATGTAGCAGGAGGAAAACTTGGCTCTGGTTATGGTGGTTGCAACTAGTAATTTATACATCCACACTACAAGAATAATACCGTTATTTTCGATAGTTCTTAAGGATTAAAGTATAAAAAAAATATTATCAAGAAAAGTAATTTCGATATAAAGTGACCATTGAAAATACTTATAAACTTTTATTGACAATTAGTACATGTCGATGGATATTTTTGATATATACTAATTGTCGATAAAAATTTATAAATATTTTCAATGATCATTTTATATTAAAATTATCTTTTTTGATAACACTTTTATTGATATTTAAATTGACGAGAACCATTGAAAATGACAATGTAGTGCCAACTCTTATAAATATTAAATAGAATGAGGTGGCTATTGCGCAATAAAGTTTTGTTGCTTAAGTAATACATAGTGTTGAATAGTTTGCATAAGGATATATGTTACTTCAAATAAATCTTTTGTATTAGTTGTTTCTCGAGATGTGAATGTCATATCATAATTGTGTTTAATGCTTGTAAGAGTTTATACAATACTCCACTTTTTGTGGGTGTTGAATGATATTAGAAAGAGGGAAAAAAAATTATTGCACACAGTCGTTAAATTTAGACACACAAATCCACATGCAGCGACTGTTCAGGTGTAGATTTTAGTTATATAATTGTTAGACACGATATTAATTAATAATAAATATACATTATTGAAGAAAATATGTCAATTCACCATTTAAATATCTGGAATACAAATGACATATGAATATCAATTACCCCTTGAAATAGCAGGCAAAAAGTCCAGGTGACAAGAGAAACCCCAGCGCCTCCCTTTCTTCGTCTTCTAAAAATGTCCTGTAAATATCTGATTTTGTCCGATCTTAAAATAAAAATTAAAATTGATATATTTTTAGAATTTAATCTATTTATAGACTCATGATAGTCAATTCAGTTTAGATCATGTTTAGATTTTTTATTTTTTATTTTTTTTTATTATTATTATTTTTATGTTTTGTCTTATAAAAAAAAAATCATGTTCAGCCCATTTCCATTTTTTTTATTTTTATTTTAGCCCATTTCTTTTATAACTTTTTTTTCTTTTTTGAATAAAATAAAATTAAAAAAAAGAGAAAAATTAAAAGATGAAAAAGGTTACGAGAGTGGAGGACAGGTGATGCACCTCTCCACTCACAATGATGACGGTGGACACAATGATGACTTCTCCACTTGTCATTTCAACCATGATTATGTTCTCTTTCTTTACAAAGAGAGGGGACCCATGGTCACGTTGTGATCAATAATGGTGGGATGACCGTGTGCATGTATGTTCAATATCAACAACATTTCAAAGGGTCGGACATATTCAAAAAAATCGAGCTATACCATTAGCCAGAGAGATAAAAAAAAAATCCTTTAGAGAGCAAAACAACCCCATAATTTCAAACAAAAATCGTATATCACTGAAATTTGAGCATAGCCAACTCATATATAAAGGCCGAGACCAGCAATTCAATCCAAGCAATAAACAAGGTAATAGTGGCAGCCAAAATAAAATTTTCATAATCATCCAAAAAAAAATAAAAAAAAGAGGAGAAAGGGGACGAGAGGCCGCGGCCCCCAGGTCACCGCCGCGGCCTCCACTTCATCATCATCATCAAACCCATAACCACCACCGCGGCCTCCTCCTTCAATCTCCTCTTCCTTCTTCCTCCAGAAGGCCACCACTGCGAACTCCCTCCGTTCGGTCTTCCCCACCGCGAGCTTTCCCTTCCCTCTCATCGCGGCTACCGCCATGCCATTGGCCCCCCTCTCCCCCATTGCATGCGCCGTGAACCACCGCCTCCCACCTCTTCGTCAATCCACCATCGTCCTCGCCCTGCCTCACTCGCGGCCAACCTCCCTCACTCCCTCCAGGAGACGTCGCGCCCCTTTGGCAGCGAACGCGAGGGCCTCCTCCTCGGCCTCTCCATACCAGCGGCGACAGTCTTCCCCATATCCTTTCACCACCGCGGCACCACTCCCTCTCTACATCGTCCTTCCTCCACTGCCCGCGAACAGGTCGGCCTCCATCGCGCCTCCCGCTTGGCCGATCTGCACAGCCGCAGACCCCACCGCTCGCGGCCTCTCCCCTGGCTGTGCCAGTCCTCTTCCTCCTCCATAGCTTCCTTCCGCTCTCTCTCTCCTTTCCTCTCTCTCATTCTCTCTCTCTACTTCTCACTCTTGGTTCTCTCATTCTCTCAGATTTTCTCTTTAGCTTTTGTTTTCTTAGTTTTTCTTACCTTTGCTGAATGTGAGAGTTTTTCTTTTTGTTTGAGTGTTAGTGTGTGACCGTGAGTGAAAGTGTATTTGTGTAAAAAAAGAGAGGGAATTTGTGAATGTGAATCTGTGTGCGAGAGAAAGATGAACTTTTTTTGTGTTTTAGTATATGTGTCCGTGTGAGAGAATGCATTATGAGAAAGGATTATTTATGTGAGTGCATGCCAACCCATACCGCTTTTGTGTTAAAAAAAGGTTTATCCTCCAACCCCAATGCATTATGTCCGTGGGAGCATAAAGTCTAGGTCCTTTTTTTATTGTTGTATTTGTTTTATCTTTTTTTATTTAAGTTCGTTGTTTTAGTGATCGTCATATTCTTGGTTTTATCTTTTCTTAGGTCAATGATTGAGTTGTTAATGTCTGGTCAATTTCATTTTATAGAGTTTGGTTAGAGTTGTTTTAATTTGGGTTTATGAAAAAATAATCATAATTGAGAATAAGTCTTTTTTAATTAGTAAAAAGCAATTTTTTTTTATATGATAGAAGATTACTTATTTATTTATTTATTATTGTTTTTTTTTGTTATTGTTTGTTAGCTTCTGTATGTGAGTGGCTAAGAGTGTGTGTGTGTGTGAATGGATGAAAGCGTTTTTGAGTATATGTGAGAGAGAATGCTAAAGAGTTTCTGCATGTGTGTGGACGCATCCAAGTGCGAGCGAATGTGCCAGATTTTTTTTTTTTTTTTTTATATATTTTAGTTTTAGTTTTATTTTATATTCTAAGTTAGTATTACTCTGTCAAAATAAAATTTTGAATTAATTGTTTAGATTTGAGTTGGTTGGTTTGATTAATTAGCTTAGTTTTTATTTTGAATAAAAAGGGATTTGCTTTTTTTTTCTTTTACTTACATTAATAATTTTATCTTTGGATTAATTTTGTCAATTCATAATATTAATTAGCCTTTTTATAAAATGTGTTCTCTTTCATATATATATATAAATCTTTTTAGTTTCATTTTAATCTGCACAATGATCAATAATGGTGATTGAATAGCAAATGTTATTTTCATTGTTGTTGAATCATAAGGATTTATTGAGTGGTCAAGTACTAACTTAAATCCTGTGCGAGAGTGAATTTTATTTTCTAAAGAAATTGCTTCTTCATAATTTTTTTTTAAAATTCATGCAATGATCAATAATAGTGATTGAGTGGCAGATGTTACCTTCATTGTTATTTGGATCATAAGGGTTCATTGAGTGGCTAATCAATAACTTGGATTCTATGCAATAACGGATTTTACATGTCTTTATAAATTCTATTCTTCATAAATAAAATCTATCAACCCACAAATATTTTCTAAAGAACTACGTGACTTTGAATTCTCCATTGCACCAGGGGATACGTAGGAGCAGGCAATTCCGATCCATGTCAAGCCAAAATTAAGTTTTCATAAATTGTTCATTCGATTGTAAATATTTTTGCATTTTTTTTAAAAAAAAGGAATTTTAAAGGTTATTAATTAATTTGCACAATTTGCTAAGGTACCGTCTAAGGACGGATGTATTAGGGGTGTGTAGGACTAAATCCCTACCCTTACCTGTGCATAATCGACTCCCGAGCTCAAATCTAGTTTCAAAGATCATTTTCCAAATGAAATAGGTTTTTCCATGTTTTCCCCAAATTTTAACAAACCATGGTGGTGACTCCATTTTCAAAAATAAAAATTCTTCTTCTTTTGATTCGCCGTCCCCATCGCGATCCCGATTGGACAGCCTTCCTTCCAGTGCTGCTTTTTCTTAGGGGGAGCCGACCCCACCCCCTCCATGGTGGTGGTAGGTGGACCCCTCCTCCTCCTCCTCCTCCTTTATTTTTTTCTTTGTTTTTTCCTCTACTTCTACATCACATGATGATTCATTTATTACTCCGGCCGTGAGTTTTCTTTAGGACCGTGATGTCTAATTAGGTTAAGATGGTACGAGTCTTGCTCATATTTATTGGATTTTGCTATTGCTTACATGTCAAGTAGCATCACAAGAGTGCATTTTGGTCAAGTATGGGGAGTGACTACTGTTGATGGTGGATAAGATGAGAGATTTTTATTTTTATTTTATTTTATTTTTGTTGTTTTCTGCACTCCTTCTTGGAGGTGCTTAGTTATTAGGCAATAGGTCTCAAACTCTAGTGTGAGACCAATTTTTCGTATTAATTGATTTGTTCATATTTAATTAATAAAAAATTAATATCTCGTTAATAACAGTGTAAAATTATAAATCACATTAATTAAGGATATAATTATAAAAAAAATATCTTCTTAATATAATAAATCAACAGATAAAGTGAAAAAAAAAATCAAAATATGGTCGGCTAGAGTAGAACGAACGGAGTATAATTATATACTGAAGTTTCCATCTTTTGACTTGTTCAATCAAAAGATCGATGTCATCACTTTCCACCACCAAAGAAATTAGATAGGATCAAGTAAATCCTCAATCGGTCTTCTAATTAAAAATATTTTAGATAATTAAAAAAATGACGTTGACATAATCAAATTAAATTAAACTTTCCTCGGAAAATATGACTTAATATATGAAATGGATATTCAAGAGATTTCATTTATATAAAGAATAAAGCTTCTTGAACATTATACATACATTTTCTCCAGTAAAGAATTCTGATAAAATTAAAAATATAAATATGTAGAAAAAAAAGGGTAAAATTAGTTATAACTAAGTTTTTTTATTTTTACAATGTCTATAACCTAATTACATTTATCGATTTTTGTTGAGGTTATTTCCTCAATCTATCCAAGCTAAACTACTACCTTTTGATCCATTTTAAATTCAACTTATAATGATTTTTTAGAATCTCATCCTTTTGCTTCAGTTGTTAAGTCAACCGATATGACCCATAACTGATTCTTTTTATGTGTATTAATTTAAATTTGGCTTCAAGTACTATTTGGACATAAATCAAATTTATAGTCCTTTTACTGCTTGATCATTTGCTGAAGTTCTTTCTGCAATATTTAGTAAATTGAGATTTTTTTTTCTTTTACAAGATTAGTAAATTCATAAATGGAATCAATATCTTACAAGGAATACCACGTCTTGATTGGTTCAAGTGATTTTCAACATTGCTCCTGGGGTGGGTAGGCTTGGAGTTCTTGCTACTAATTAATATAATTATACATTATTGAATGTTTCAACTTAATAAATGTTAATACGCACGCATTGCTAGACTTTTTATTTTTTTTAATTCAAAATTTGCGTTTACTCCAGTGACCTTTATTTAGTTTTTAATTTATTAGTGCACTAGTTGCACTGGGTATATATATGTGGGCTATGCCATGGTTATTCCACATAACACTGCATATATACCAGCACCACAACTAACTATACTATAGAGGAATTGAAGCCGTTTACGAGAAACATGGGCCACTTCCCTTCCTTTCTGTCTTGCTTTCTTACCATACATTTTCTGCTCAATTCTCTACACAAGAGTGTTGCCTTTCAGAGTGATACACCAATAGAAGGCAGCAACCATTTTCACATTGTTGCGCTCAGCTCTTTACTGCCAGCCTCTGCCTGCAGCCCTTCTGCAAGAGGTTCATTCGCTTTCTCTATACTCTCTTGCTCTTCAATTCTCGCCTACTGCAAAATCGTATTAATTTGAAGTGAATGTTCCTCCAAATCAAAACTAAACAACATATATGTACTAATCACAATCTTTTTGTCATTTAAAGTTCTACATCAAATTAAACTCGGTCAGAGACATCAACCACCCAAGTTATCATATTAAGTGCACGAATCACTACATAAATTCACATCGTTTAGTAACCGCGTTAGATTCCCGAGTCGCCACATACATTTACACAACTCACCACTACTTCAATCTATCTATTATAGAAGCATATAATAAGCGGTGAATCTAGTTTTGTTGTATTATAATAGAATAATAATAATTATTATTATTATTATTTATGTGTAAATAATCTATTTGTGATGAAACTAAATTGGTGTTGGAAATACTTTGGCTGTTGGAACTCCGATGGTGAAGCCGTGCTGTAAACTATGTTGTCTTTTTAGCTGCTTTAAGGCTTTTTCTTGTATGATTTAGGATTGAGACTTGGTGATTCTCATCCCATTCTGATGGGGTGTGTTATTAATTATTTAAAAAATAAATAATATATATTTAGGGTGTAATTTTAGGACAGGTAAAAATAAGGAAAAGTTTTTCAATATAGAGATTAGCCATAAAAAGTTTTCCCATTTTTTTTTATCTCCAACCAGACATACACAGTAATTGATTGACAACCTTCCTAGAAGTAACCCTATTAAGTGTATTAATCACAACTTGCAAATACGTAATATCATCACTTTTATCATCTTTACCATTTAACGTTGTGAAACATATAAATTAGATTAATTTTACTACTCTATAAAATACTTTACCACTTCTAATCAACTAGATATCGTCATACATATGACTTTTAAGGCAATTTTTTTATTAAACACAGACAAACATTTTTAATGATATGAAGAAATATGATTCTTTTTAAAAAAATTGTGTATCCAATTTATATTTAAATGATACATATATGCACATTTTTTCCCCTTTCTCCGTTGATGTTTTTATGTATTCCTATTTCATTGTAAAACTATGTATAAGGCTCTATTATTTAACAATTTAATTTTGGTATACTTTTATGTTGTCATGCAATTAAAAAAATGTATTTATATAACTTTTTAATATATTGATAAAAAAATTAATTATCATGACTAATATAGTAACATATAATTGAATGATTATGTAAAAAATATTTACACTTTTGTTATATAGAAATTAAATCCATGTTATTATTTAATTATTTCCTCAAGTGTAATTAACCCTTTGGAGCTGTGATGAATGTTTTTATGGTTTGAACTCTAGCCTCAACGGAAGAGGATTCTCTAAAGTTGGTCCACAATCACGGACCCTGCTCTCCAAGGAAGCATGGAAAAGCAAAAGCTCCGTCTGCACGCGAACTCCTTGAACGAGACAAAACAAGAGTGAGCTTCATGGCATCGAGGCAGCTCCATGGCAAGAACAACGTTAAGGTCAGGTGGGATAGTATTAATGGCGAATATGTTGTGAATGTGGAGCTAGGAACACCTAAAAGGGAGCTCACACTTTTGATGGATACGGGCAGTAGTCTCATATGGACTCAATGTCGACCCTGTAAGCTGGGAAACCTCACTGGATGTTACAAGCAGCGACATAAAATCTTTGATCCATCAAAATCTTCCACTTACTCCAACGTTACATGTCCCTCACAAACATGCACTCTGGCGAATGCCACCACCTTAGGTAACTACTCGCAATAGTCAATAGTTATTATATATATTAGAATGATTCTATTGCCTCCTAAAAATCTTCCTAAACATTCTCTAAATGACTACATGAAATAAAAAAAAAAAAAAGCAGATGCAATTAATATTTTAGAAACTTTAAACCTAATATAATCAATTCCTCCTTCATTTAGTATATAAGAGGATGTTTAGGAGAATCTATCAATTAGGGGGATAAATCATTTCTTTATATGATATTTTTATTATTTATGAAATATAAAATTAAGCCTGCTTGAAATGATGAGCTCATTAGTTCCACCTATGATCTATAAGAGAATGTCCCCTGTTTCATGTATCCCCACTTTCATAGCAAAATTGGCAATAATCATTGTGCAACTAGCTAAAGTTCTTAGATATAAAACTACTTATAGGACTCTTTGGAGTACATAAATAATTTTATATCTAATATGTCATTTATGTAAATTTCTCTTTAATTTTGGGATTGAAGTATTATCAATACACAGCTCATTATATCTTTTGCTAGAATTTAATTATTTTATTTTAAAAAATGTGTATAACAAGAATCAAATTCTAGATTACATGATTATAAAGGCTCTAATATTGTATAATAAAATCATCTATTCCAAAAGTTTTAGCTATTAAAATAGAAGCACTTGAATTTTATATATCTAACAAAAGCGTCATCTATATCCCTAACATTTTATAAAGGTTTCAATTAATTAGTCTAAAAAATTATTCTATTTGCATTCTTAACATTTTCATAGTGTAAACTGCATCCAAATTATAAATAAAAACCTGACATTTCACGTTTCATTGCATTTTCTTGACATTGTAATTTGACTTTCACATCAACATTTTATGTTTATAATTTGAATGTCATTTATAAAAAAAAAAAAAGATTGAAACATTTTGAAAATATTAGGGATATAAGTAGAATAAAAAATTAAAATGTTTATAAAATATGAGATACATAAATGAAGTTTTACCCAACTAGCTTGCTTCAACATTGGGTACGTTCTTTGTGACTTACCTCCCTTCATACCTATATGTTTAATGGAAAATATTTTTCCACGGCATACAGTATAAGACATCCTGTATACATCTTAGCATAACCGGTAATTTACATACTATATGCTAACCAATAATGTGATGTGAATATTTAAGAATGAGTATCTAGTTTAATTTGGACACTCATCCTATCATCACAATAGATAAATCTTGATTCTCACTCATCCCTTACTCATCTATCTCATCCAATTATAATAAAGTGAATGTCCAAATAAGACATCCAATTTTAAACTTTAGATATAACATTATAGTATACTAATATTTCATACCAAAGAAACATTACTTAAGTTTTATATTCGTACAACATAAAACTCTGTAGTTCTTATATATCCACAAACATATATGTATATATCGCAGGGCCAACTACCATATGCGATACTTCAACATGCGTGTATATTCAATCTTACGTAGATGGATCTCAAGCCGCAGGGTTCCTAGCTAGAGAAAGGCTAAGTGTTGGAATCAACACCTTCAACGACATCATATTTGGGTGTAATGAGGGCAACATCAATAACAGCCTTCCGGGTATTGATGGCATAATCGGGCTCGGCCAGGGTTTTTTATCCTTTGTTGAACAAACTGCTAAAACCTACGAGAAAGTCTTTTCATATTGTCTGCCATCAAAATCAAGTGAGGTTGGTTTTCTCAAATTCGGCAAGGGTAAACACGTTTCTAAATCCTTGAAGTTCACACAGTTAGGAGCAGGCTATGCCATTGAACTCGTTGGAATAAAACTCGGTAACACCACTATTCCCATATCTATTAAGAAGGGTGCCGCAAGCATTGATTCTGGCACTACATTTTCAAGTTTACCTTCCAAAGATTATAATAATTTGCGAGATGCATACAGAAAAGCCATGTCCCAGTATCAGCTAGCGAGACCGTTTGATGATGATTTTGACACTTGTTACCATATTGGTGGCCACCGGAAGGTCCGATTTCCAAAAATGAGCTTCTTGTTTGCAGATGGTCTTGTTTTAGATATACCACCCATTGGTGTAGCTTTTCCTATCAACTCCACCTTTGTTTGTTTGCCATTTGCGGCAACTCCTAAAGGAGGTGGAGATATTGTACTTTTCGGAAACACCCAGCAGAAAACGTTAGAAATAGTGTATGATGTAGCAGGAGGAAAACTCGGCTTTGGTTATGGCGGGTGCAAATAGTAATTTATGCATCTAAGTCTTATATATAGAATAAAGTGGCCAATACACATAGTTTGAGTACTTTGCATGAGGATATATAGATTGAAATAAATCTCTTGTACCACTTGTTTTTCTAGATGTGATGTGAGGTCATATCTTTGCTGCATGCTTAATGCTTTTAAGGGTTTTATTTATTTATTCGCTTTTTTGATAAATGTAGAGCTCATACAACCAAAAAGGTATGGAGCAACAAAGAACATCTAGCACAAAGATAAACTATATATAGTCAAACCATAGCAACAAAAACAAAAACAACCCCAAAGCAGAAGAATTGAAAAATTCCATAAACAAAAACGAAGTCATACCCCTGCGCTCGTTGTTTAATTGGTTGTTAAATCCCGCAATTAGTTGTTAAATTATAAGCACATTAAACTAACATAGCAAAAATTAAATAAAGATTTTACTAGCAGATGTTATTGATGAATAAGAAAAAAGTGCTACGCAAAAACAAAGCACTTTCCTTTGGTACAAAAAAAAAAAGAAAGCACTTTAAATCATGTGAAAAAATATAACATTTTTTTTTATTGTGTAATAGGTACCTTTAAATTATTTGTTAGTAATTAAATTCATAAAAGCAAGTTAATTATTAATAGTATTTAATTTCTATGCAAATTTATATTAATTCTTTTGTGTATGCAAATTTATATAACAGTTTTACTTAATATATACTCTATTCTACCCATAATTTGAATTGAAATGACCACATCATTATATGGATTCGTTTTTATTTACATAGGTGTATTGTTATTAATCAAAATCTTTCTTAAGGTAAATAGATTTAAAAGTCAATTATTATAGTTGATGTGTTAATACATGAGTGATGAACGTGTAAAAAGTTTATACATTGTTAATACATATAAATTAAATTCTGTTATTATCATTCTGTAAAATCCAAATTTAAGCTGCTGGAATGAGCTCATTCCGCCCATAATCTATCAAAAAGATTTAACTAATAACATATCTGATAACCATTTAGCTAGCTCCAACATTAGCTTCGTTATGACTTATCTCCTAACACATTTATTTTTCTTTTAAATCTTTTGAAAAACGTTGCAGGGCCTACAGAATGTGTTTCCTCCACATGTGTGTATCACACAGGTTATGTAGACGGATCAGAAGTCGAAGGATTTTTGGTTAAAGAAAGCACAAGTGTGGGGTCCAATACATTTAATATATAACATCACATTTGGGTGTAATGAAGTTGGCGAGAATATAAGCCTTCCAAACATTGATGGCGTAATCGGGCTTGGCCAGAATTTCATATCCTTTGTCGAACAGACTGCTAATACCTATGAGAAGGTCTTTTCATATGTATGTAGTAGCAGTTTGCTATATCCCCAGCGCAATACCGTTTAGTTTGTAACCATATAGAGATCTAACAGTTTTCCATTGTTTTATCCCTCACTAACAGACTGTCTATTTTATTTTTTTTTTTCATTTTTTGGTTCCTCAAAAGTAGTTGGTTACTTATCTTTTCAACTTGATGAAAGTCCTGATTCTTCTTTCAGACATGCAATGGAATCGAAGATGAGTCATTATTCATATGCTTCTTACCATAATGCAAGAAAGCATATACTTCTTTTCGTGGATAATCTTCCCATATACTAACAAATAGTAGCTGTAAATTACCACAAATTTTGGATAGTAGAAGGTAGTTAATCATCGGGGAGAATCCTCTTTGCATTTGCTTAGATTACAACTATCATTATTATTAGTTGTGAAATCAAAATGCAAGTTGCTTGAGATGATCTTATTTTACCCCAATTCTATGAAAGAAATAATTTTCCCAATTTCATATCTCTGATCTCCAAGTTTTTCTACAACATCTTGTAACAAGTTTGCAACCGGTAGTATATTCTCTTAATAATTGATGACGCGCTTCAACTTGTGACTTACCAGTTACCACCTTACAAGTCTATTATTTAATTCTTATAATAAAAATTGCAGGGTTTACCGGATGAATTTCCTCAACATGTGTGTATGAGGCAGCTTACGTAGATAAATCAGGAGTCGCTGGATTTCTAGCCACGCAATGAAGTCAATGTCAATATCAGCCTTGACCACCTTGATGGCATAATTGGGCTCGGCCAAGGATTTTTATCCTTCATGGAACAAACTGCCAAAACATATCAGAAAGTGTTTTCATGTTGTCTCCCATCAAAATCTAGTGAGATAGCTGGTTTTCTCAAATTTGGCAATCAGGCTAAACAAGTTTCAAACTCCTTGATGTTCACACATCTGGGAGCAGGTTATGCCATTGAACTGATCGGAATAAAACTTGGTAACAGCACTATCCCTATAGCTGTTAAGAAGGGTGCTGCAAGTATTGATTCTGGCACCGTGATTTCAACCTTACCTTCCAAGGGTTACATTAATTTGCGGGAAGCATACCGAAAAGCCATGTCCCAATATTACCGGTTAGCAAAACCTTTTGATATTCTTGACACTTGTTACCATGTTGATGGTCACCAAAAGCTTAAGCTTCCAAAAATGAGCTTCTTCTTTGCGGACGGACTTGTTTTAGATATTCCACCTAGTGGTGTAGCTTTCCATGTCAACTCCACCATTATTTGTTTGCCATTTACATCACCTCCCACAGGAGCTGGAGATATTGTACTTTTTGGAAACACCCAGCAGAAAACGTTAGAGATAGTTTATGATGTAGCAGGAGGAAAACTTGGCTTTGGTTACGGTGGCTGCAGCTAGTAATTTATACATCTAAATCTTACGTGTAGAAGAGTAAATATGGGATTTGGATAGTTTGTTTTTAGCTTGTATACTTCTATCTCACATTGCGTTATTGAATGAGATTGGAAATTCTCTTATTCGATTTTGTAATAAATGTGGCTTTCATTTTATTTTATTTTTTTTGTATATTTAGTACTCCCTCAACCTCAATACATTCATCTTTTTTTTGTTTTTTGGTAAACACTAAAATTGATTCCTAATAATTTCATTGATGGATAAATTAGTTCCTAATAAAAAAATATTAGTGTTGAAATTTCTCACAATTGTAAAAATAGAATATTATAGGTCCCTGACAATTTTGTTCATGGACAAACTAGTCTCTAACAATAAAAAATTAGTGTTGAGATCCATCACAATTGTAGAAATAGGACATATAAGTCCCTAAATCATTTTGTAACCTGTTAAATGCTAACGTGAACTTTAATTATTGATCTATGTGATACTTACTAATTTCAATTAACACTAACTAAAACACACTCTTTTATTTTTAGTTTTTATTTCTGCAAATTCCTACTCTAATGTTTAAGTATTTTACCATATCCGTCATTATTAAAAAAGAAACCATTGGCCCCAAGTTAGCCATTCGAAGAAAAGAATCATATTTGGAATTAAATTTCTTATTCTTTATCGTCATCTTATTTCGAGGAACTATGGTACCAATATAATAAATTTATAATTATTTTCCCAAAAGAGCTTTTTACTAAAGTAGAGTGATTGCATATTATAAAACAACACAATACTATCATGTTTGGTATAGAATGCTCTATTAAGTTTTGAAATATTTAGGGAGAAACTTACAAAAACAAAAGGATGTATTTTAGTAAACTGGGATTAGTAGATGCTATATAGATCAAAATTAAAGTTTGCTTTAGTATTTAGTAAGTTACAGCAAAGTGAAGGATCTATAGTGTCCTATTTTTACAATTGTGAGGGGTCTCAACACTAATTTTTTTATTATAGACTAATCTATCCATCAATAAAATTATTAGGAACTTATAGTGTTATATTTTTGCAATTATGAGGAACCTCAATACTAATATTTTTTTATTTGAGATCAATTTGTCCATCAATAAAATTATTATAGACTTATAGCATCATATTTTTACAATTGTGAACGGTCTAAATACTATTTTTTTATTGGCAGGGACTAATTTGTCCATCAACGAAATTGTCAGAGATCCATAGTATCATATTTTTATAATTGTGAGGGATCTTAATACTAATTTTTTTTATTATGGACTAATTTATTCATCAATGAAACTGTCAGGGACCAATTTAGATGTTCAGTCTTTTTTTTTTTTTGGTGCATATGATGCACCTTGGAGATGTCATAATCTAAATTGATGCACTATCCGTACACCTTAATCCTAGTGGTGCACTCCACTCCAGTAGACCCTCATAATTTCCAAATTGTTCAAGAAGATGCAACTGCACCAAACCGCCACGAAAGATGCTTTCTTAAATCTTCAAATCCCATACCTTCATCCGCCGGCGACATCACCACCACCGTCGCTATCATCGCTGGTGCCCTCCTCTGGCAGTGCTTCTGTATGTCTTTACAAATTAATGTGAATCTCATATATTTGAATGTATCTAATATTTTCTCCTGCGCCTATTTGGCTATATTTAGATAACACGTGAAAGGGGCTTTCTTTATCACTTTTTACTCTATGAATTTAGTCTTGGGCGTGTAATGAGGCCGTTTGCATCAAGCTAGTTCTTGCGGGTTTTGAACTATAATTTTACACCACCACCGCCACTATTATTAACGTTGCAGGGCCTACAAAAATGTGTTTCCTCCACATGCGTGTATGACATAGGTTATGTAGATGGATCAAAAGTCGATGGACTATACTTTGCAGGGCCTACAGAATGTGTTTCCTCCACATGCGTGCATCACACAGGTTATATATGTAGACGGATCACAAGTCCATGGATCTTTGGCTAAAGAAAGCATAAATGTTGGATTCAAAATATTTATTTAATGGCATCATATTTGGGTGCAATGAAGTTGGCATTAATATCTGTTGGGTTTGTTGCCTTGGATTATTTTAAGCCAATTTGAAATTTGTATCACTTTAAAATTAAAAGTTTGTTCCTTCTTCTTAGGTGGTTGTTGCACTATAATAAAGAAATAAAAAGGAAAATTGAGTGTGTACCATTTTTTGGGTGAGAGTGTGTGTTTTGTTTGAGTGAGTTCTTAGTAGGTGGAGAAATTATTTTGTGAGATTGGATGTATTAAAATTTTGAGTTTGTGAGAGATTGCTAGTTTAGTGATTGTATTTTTCCCAAAAAGAAATTAGTGAATTGATTTGTTGAGTTGTGGACGTAGGCATTATTCGCCGAACCACGTTAAATATTTTGTGTAGTTTGTTTACTTTTGCTTCTGCTGCCCCCAACAGTGGTATCAGAGCAGGGTTCTGATCCTGCTTCTGGTATTTTTTATGGCAAGGATGCAAGGTTCAATGGGAAAATTTGAGGTGGAGCTCTTTGATGGAAAAAATAATTTTAGTCTGTGGCAAAGCAATGTTAAAGATATTCCAGTGCAACATGGATTGGTTAAAGCTTTGAGTGGGAAGGAGAAAAAGCCTGATAAGATGACAGATGAAGAATGGGAAGAGATAGAGATGAAAGCTGTCAGTACGATTCGCCTATGCCTAGCTTCTGAGGTAAAATTTAATGTTCTGAATGAAACTTCTGCTGTTGACTTATGGAAGAAATTAGAGAACATGTACATGTCAAAATCCCTTACCAACCGCCTATTTTTAAAGAAAGAATTATATCAGTTGAAGATGGATGTTGGTGCTGACATTAGAGATCATGTGAATTATTTTACAAGATTGGTTACACAATTAGCTAGTATTGGTGTGAAAATTGATGATGAAGATAAAGCACTGTTGCTGTTATCATCTCTTCCAAATAATTATGACAGTGTAATAACCACATTGCTAGTTGGAAAAGATACTTTGAAAGTTGATGATGTGATTGTTGTGTTATTAGAGAATGAAAAATTGAAAAGATCGAATGATCAACCCCAAGAAAGTGTCCTTGTTGCTAGAACTAGCTGTGGTAGAAGCATGTCTCGTGGTGGTAATTTTGATAGAGATAATTCAAGATCAGGTTCCCTGTCAAAACCAGACTATAAAGACAAGCAATGTTATTATTGTCATGAGATGGGTCATACTAAATTTTATTACCGGAAATTGAAAGCAGACATGGAAGAATTTGAAAGGAGTAAAGCAAAAGGAAAAGAGAAGTTTGAAGATGCTACGGCAGCTGTCGAAGATTATACCAATTATGAAACCGATGTGATGATGGTTGAGGAGGAGAAATCTATTTATAATGATTGCTGGCTCTTAGATTCTGCTTGTTCTAATCATATTTGTTGCAAGAAAGAATGGTTTGATACTTATGATACTTGTGATGATGAGGTTGTGAGATTGGCTAATGAGGATTGCCTTGATATTATTGGAAAGGGTACTGTAAAAATTAAAATGCATAATGGTTGTGTGCGAACACTTGGTGATGTGAGGTATGTACCTGCACTTGGAAGAAATTTGATTTCTTTGGGTAGATTTGATAGTTTGGGCTATAGACATTCTGCAAGAGATGGAGTAATGCAAGTTACTAGAGGAACTTTGAAAATAATGAAGGGTAAGAAGACTCATGGTAACTTGTATAAATTGATAGGGGAGACAGTTGTGAATAAAGACAATGACCAAGCATACAAGAATGTGGAGAAGGCAAAGCATGCGCTAAAGAAAAAAGTAACATTTGCTAGTCCTTTGACAAAGCCTTCTGGCTCTTATTACTGACATATACAATTTGTCCCAATCACAAGGCAAGGTGGAGATTTGTTGAGTTTGTTGCCTTGGATTATTTTAAGCCAATTTGAAATTTGTATCACTTTAAAATCAAAAGTTTGTTCCTTCTTCTTAGGTGGTTGTTGCACTATAATAGAGAAATAAAAAGGAAAATTGAGTGTGTACCATTTTTTGGGTGAGAGTGTGTGTTTTGTTTGAGTGAGTTCTTAGTAGGTGGAGAAATTATTTTGTGAGATTGGATGTATTGAAATTTTGAGTTTGTGAGAGATTGCTAGTTTGGTGATTGTATTTTTCCAAAAAGAAATTAGTGAATTGATTTGTTGAGTTGTGGACGTAGGCATTATTCGCCGAACCACGTTAAATATTTTGTGTAGTTTGTTTACTTGTGCTTCTGCTGCCCCCAACAATATCAACCTTCCCAACATTGATGCTGAAAAATCTATACTTTTTTATAAAGAAAATAGTTCCTTTTAACTATTTTTTGGTATCCAAAATTCTTATTTTCCAAAATATCCTTGATGCATAGGGAGTTAGAGGAAGTTACAAAAATAAATAAAATAAGTCAAAAAATTAAAAGAAATTATAAAAATAAAAAAATGTGGATAAATAGACATGCGAATACTTGTCAATTCACTAGTTAAATATAAACTAAATAAATTTTCTTGAATATTATTTATTGTACACGCATCTTCTCACATAAAAAATAGAGATAAAATTATTAATATGTAAATATACTATTAGTAATAACACATTGTTAAAATTATACAAAGACAAAATCATGTGTTATACCATTATTCATTGTTAAAATAGGACTCCCTTCAAATTAACTATCAGTCAATTTCTTCTAATTTTCTTTGGATAACTAATAGAATTCAACGCTGAGAGTAGTGACTAATCCATATAAGGTGTAGAGCTCACAAATATAAATATTACTTTTGGTCATGAGATCCTCTTCACACAGCCTGCCAATAATTAAACTCTTAGCTAAGTGCTTAAGGATAGTTGATGATAGTTGAGAAATTTGCAGACAACTATCTAGCTAGATTTACCATACGGCAAGACTACCACTTTTTCAAAAATTAAGGAGATAAAGATATATCTTAATTTCAATAAAAACAAATTAGTAAATGACATCGCCAAAAGTTATTTTCATTTTTTTTCTTCAGTACACACGAATCATGAAATAAATCTAGGACCATATATTTTAGAGATTCAAATCCTTTCCAAAGAGACCATCCATCGTGTGCACGTGCAGTTCTTTGAAGCCAAAGAGATCTGCCTTCATCTGCTCATCCCAAGAAGCCGACGAGCACACCTCCTCCATGCCGGCAGCAGATTGGGTTCCCTTGCACAGTGGCCTCCCCTTGCGTGGCAGCCTCCCTCCCAACGTTTGTGTTCAGATGGGCGTGGGTGTTGGGAGAGAGGATGGGAAGAGAGAGAGTGAAGTTATTTGTCCATTAATTGTAGTAAGGTAGATTTATAATTTTACCCCTACTAATAAGTGGTCTATTCTAAATACTAATGATTTTTTGGTCCAAAACAAAATGAGTAGGATACTAAACTATACATGAAGATGTGTATGTTAGCAATCCCTATATATATATATATATATATATATAAAATAGAGTATGTCAACCATATAGTATTGGCTTCAAGCCTTCAGAAAATTAGTTTCGTTATGACTTATCTCCTTATACTTATCTATGGCATATGCTCACATGCAGATCACCTGTTATCTTCACGCTGCAGAACAAACATGGTTTCAGTAAAAATTTGACACCTGGGGGTAACAAAATTGTTTAACAACCATACAAATTGTGATGCGCGTGAAACAAAAATAAACTGTTACCTGGGGTTGCAGTTTGTACTGCCTTGGGATTCGACTTGGTGTGAGATGTGACGTAATAGAATAATTTATTTATTTATTTTTTATTTTATATATATCTATATTAACTTATTCACAGTACATTAAATTATTAAATCATTATTATGCACAGATTTTACCTCCTAATTTTCCTCTTCACTAAATTTATCTCCTAAATTATTACATTTTCTGATTTATTTTAAAAAAATATTCAACACTTTCTCTCAAGTATAAAACTTTGATATGATTGATAATTTAATCTCTAACAGAACTATTTATTTTTGTCAAACTAAATGCATAGGTTATTTGTTGTCATCTCATTTTATTTATATCATAATATTTTATTTTTTCTCTTTCCCAATTTCTCATAAATAATTGCCTTTTTTAAAATTTCATGTTTATAAGTTATTTAATTTTCTTACATTTTTTTTTGGTCAATAATGGACTAATTCCCAAACATATACTACAGGCCTATTTGACACTTGGTAAAATAAGATCTAGTAGTATAATATCTAAAGTTTTAAAGCTTAATTATATTTGATTATAAAATTTTTGTGGGAATCCATTTACACCTATAAGTTTTGGTACACTTACACCCTTTAATAACTTTTTATAGATATAAAATTTAATTAATTCAATCATTGAATTCAATGTTTTTACCAAGTAGATCAAATATACCAAATTCCATATAGTTTAAAAATGTGCCACTTTATTTTGATGGATAGTATATTTTTAAAAATATAAGTAAATATCAATTATCGGAATATTTGTCTATTATTATCTGATTTTTCAGAGATTTGACATGCTTGATTGTCAATATAATATCACATAATTAATTCAACAGTCATATTAATTAAATTCAATTTCTATAAAGAGTTATCAAAGTGTGTAAGTGTACAAGATTTACACATGGTGTAAATAGATCCCTACCTATGAAATTTTGATACAGTGTAATATTTTTTATATCACTATATAAGATGTTATATTATATAAAATAAAACTATCTTTTCACTATAACATGTAATTATAATTAAAAGAAAACACTTGATAAATAAAGAGTTATAATAAAAAAGCAAATTTTATCAATTAGAAATTAACAAATAAATAATAGTACTAAATATGAATTATCATAAATATTTCTTTTTTGTTATAAATTATTATATTATAGTTTGTATTGAACAATAATTAACTATTTTTATATTTTTAATAGTCATTACAGACATATAAAGGGTATTGCCCCTCATGCAAATTTACTAGAGATGTCAAAATGGGATCAACCTCTCAGGCTGATCCACTTAACCCGCCATTTGTGGCATATTCGGCTACACTTTAAAGCTTACCAAAAAATTTGGCCTGTCTAACCTGCGTCGCCTAACTCACAAGTTTTTGTGGGTGGGATAAGCTTGGCCAGCAGGCCGATGTGTCTTTTTTATGAACAAAAATAGAAGACTAGTGTTATTTTGAGACTAAATATCAGTTTATTGTTATTGAACACAATATATGAGTATTGACTTCTGAGGTTGAGTTGTTATTTTATTGTTATAATTATTCATTATTAGAAAATTTTTTATACTATTATACTGGTGTCATAATTAATTTTTTAAAATATCCTTTAAAAAAAGCCTATAACCTATTAAAATAGATATTTTAATTATTTTTTTAACTTTTTAATTTTTTCAGTTCGCCAACCCACCAGTCCTTCCAAAAACAAGCAGGGCTCATTATCTGAGCCGATTTTATTTTGGTGGGTTGGCTCGCCCGGTCTTGTTTTTGGTGGGCTTTCGGCATGACAAGCCTAAATAGAGCGGGTTGGCCCATTTTGACATAAAAATTTACTAGCATTCATTTTAACATTGGGTGCAAAAATATCATTTTCATGCAAATAAACAATGTACTAAAATAAATAATTATCTTGAAATAATTGAATTTTTAACTAATAAATTCCCATAAACTAAATTTAAATAAAGCATTTCATAATTTGGGAGCAATAAAATAGTAACATTAATTTAAAATAAATTGTGTGTATCTATCTAGTCCGAGGACCCTACCTGCTTAATATTGGAGTACTCTAAAGACTAATAAAATACTCTAAAAAATTAACTAGTCTCAGTACGAAACAAATCTCACCATTGAAAACTATCAGTAATTACTGAAATGGAGTAAGAATGATATTTGTGCCAACAACTGGATTTGGATGGTGATGTAGTGGGTCATCGAACTCAATAAGTGGATAATCACCCACAACTTATATGGGACAAATAAATAAAATAATCACATATAAAAATAGAGGCAAAGCCTCATGCTGGCCAAGGAGGACAATGGCCCCCTAATATTTCTATTTTCTTTTATAAAATTTTTAATTTTTAAATTTGTTCCTCTTCATTTTTTTTATTTATTTAGATGATATACCAATCTTTTATTTAACTAAATATTTGAATATCATAATGGAAAAATCTTATATATACATAAACCTACACATGTATGTTATTTTCTTGAGTTTTGATTGCAAAACACTTATTTCTTATTTATATAGTGATTTTTACTTAAATTTTTTAGTAAATGTAAAAATTATAAAACATATATTATTTATGTAAATTAATCGTTAAATATTGGCCCCTCTTGAAAAAACCGGTCTAGCTTTGCCCCTTTATAAAAACGCATCAACAATACATATCGATATTTTAGTGTATAACATTGCACAAAATGAGCCATTTTATGATGTGAAATGAAAATTTAAATGACTCATTTTGTTTAATTTCATACATCAAAATGAATCATTTTAAAGTCTATTATACTTCAAAATGGCATAAAATATGTCAAGGTATCATTTAAGATTATCTATCATCATTTAATTGATGGAATATTAAATAAAAGTGAGTTGAGGGATAAAAATGACTCATATTTTGTAATATCAGAGACTAAATTAATTTATTTTAAAGTTAGAAACTGAAATAACTCACAAGCATAAAGTCAATGACTAAAATGAGCATTAATTTAATAATTAATACTATTAATTATGTTAAGGGTAGTATTGGTAAAAAATAATTAATACTTCCTTGATATGATAAATGGATAGATGTTTTGAAATAAAAAATTAAGAAAAAAATGGACAAATGAAGTGAAATGGAGGTAGTAACACATAAAAACACATTGATCAAGGAATTATCATGACAAAAGATCCTCATAGCATGAATCATGGATACATGGTAACTAGGTCCCTTGGGTGGACACTCCATCATAACCCCTCAAGGCTCATGGTATACATGATATGTGATAGTTGGCCCCCTACGTGAACCATAGCCTCTAGCAGGTGGAGATTGCTCCTTGGGCAGACAACTTGATATACTACGGCTAATGATCATTTGTTGCTAACTTACAACTCTACTTAAATTATTCCCAAGCAAACATATAATCACATAAATTATATTGATAATTTACATTTATAGAAGATTGTTCCTTGTAAATTTCAAACACAAAACATATTTAAAAACAATTGAGATAATATAAACGTACATGACCCAATAAGCATACAACAACAATGGTCCCATGAGAACTTTTGAAACATGGTTTTATGATTTTAGAAACAATCTGTAATTTTAAACAGAGTTCATTCCTGATAGCCTGAGGAAAAAAGTTGTAATTGAAAACTAATATCCAAACTTTCATCTAGCATATATGAGGATCAGAAGTTGATCCTAAAGGCAATATTGAAGGTCTTTTATAGCCTTTTTAGGGCACCTATATTCGATGTATTATAGGAAAATCGCAATTTATCCCTTAAACTATAGGTCATGTGTACTTTTATCTTAAATTTTACAAATGTATATTTTAACTCCTGAACTTTTTTGAATGTACAAATTGCTCTTTTCATTAATTTTTCTATTAATTGTTAATAAAAATATCATCAATTTAAAAAAATTTAGGGTATCGAGTTGCATATTTAGAAAAGTTCAAAGGATTATTGTGCACTTGTTACAACATGCATGGATACCTATATAATACACCTATTAATCTTATCGTGTCATTTGTGTCATAGTCTAAGTAAATAATTAGGAATGAATCTATTGACCAACAAAAAAAGAAAATTAACAATTTATAAATAAAAATTAAATGCATAGTAAAGACAATTAATAATGTAAAATTTGGATATAAAATAATTAAAAATTCGTGACATAAAACCAAAAAAAAAAAGATTAGATCTATTTAATGTAATATGTGGAAAAAGGCAAATTATTTGTTTCTTGGTTTGAATCGTGTCAAAGTATTATAATTGTGACTAAAAAGATAAAATAAAAAGAATTAAAAAAATCGTTGAATAACAGAGTCTAATCAACAACATTAATAAAAGAATTAAAACATAAATATTTAACTATCTTAGTAAATTATATATAGAGAGAGAAAGAGAATAAACTATTTTATTGGGACAACAATCTACAATGTCAGGCTAATTCATTAGTGTTTCATGCGCTTCAAAATTCGCATGCTAGTTGACCAGTTTTATTATCGCCAAGTGTCAATTTTTTATTGAAACCACGTTTGTTCTGCAGCATGCAGATAACAAGTGATGTGTATGTGAGCAAGCACCCTTATCTATTTGTTTTAAAATTCTTCTTAGGTGCTTGCTCACATACACATAACTTGTTATCTGCACGCTGCAGAACAAACGTGGTTTCAATAAAACATTGACACTTGGCGATAATAAAACTGTTCAACTAGCATGCGAATTTTGAAGCGCGTGAAACACTAATGGATTAGCTTGACATTGTAGATTGTTGTCCCACTTTTTGAGAGTTTATACAATACCCCACTTTTTGTGGTTGTTGAATGATACTAGAAAGAGGGAAAGAAATTATTGCACATAGTCATTAAATTTAGACACACAAATCCACATGCAGCGACTGTTCAAGTGTAGATTTTAGTTATATAATTGTTAGACACGATATTAATTAATAATAAATATACACTATGGAAGAAAATATGTCAATTCATCATTTACATATCTAAAATACAAAATATATATGAATATCAATTACCCCTTGAAATAGCAAACAAAGGGCTTGTTTGGTTTACCTTTTTCAGTTTTCAATTTTCAGTTTTCCAGATTTGTAAAGAAAAAACTAAAAAATTGAAAACTGAAATTGAAAACTAAAAATTAGAAACAGAAAACTGTTTTCAGCAAACCAAACAAGCCCAAAAGAGTTCAAGGGACAAGAGAAACCCCAGCGCCTCCCTTTCTTCATCTTCAAACAATGTCTTCCTTCGCGTTCGGCTTTTGCTTAGGGGGAGCCGACCCCACCCTGTCGATGGTGGTGGTAGGTGGACCCCTCGTCCTCCTCCTTTATTTTTTCCCTTTTTTTTCCCTCTACTTCTATATCATATGATGATTCATTTATTACTCCGGTCGTGAGTGTTTTTTTTATAACGATGTCCAGCTAGTTTAAGATGGTATGAGTCTTGCTCACATTTATTGGATGTTGCTATTGCTAACATGTCAAGCAACATCACAAGACTGCATTTTGGTCCAGTATGTGCAGTGACCACTATTAATGGTGGATAAGACGAGACATTTTTAGTTTCATTTAATTTTATTTTTATTCTTTTCTGCACTCCTTCTTGGAGGTCCTTAATTATTAGGCAATAGGCCTCAATCTCTGGTGTGAAACCAATTTTTTCTCTTGTGTTGATGTATTGAAAATGACTGATCAATTCTCAATAGTCAACACTTTGTTTTGGCTGATCTCTGTGCATATTCAATCTTCCTGCAAATTAGAAGGAATGCAGTTGTTCCAATTCTATTATACAATGGAAGATTAATTAACCATATGAAAACTCTAAAAGTTTCTAAAGACATGGCTATCAAAATCATGAGTTAACTCATAAAATCGTACGAGTATATGAGCTTAAACCACAAAATTGAGCTGTCTCGCTTACAAACTCATTTATGGGTAAACTCGGGTAAGGTCAGCTAAACTCGTGCAAACCTATATAAAATTGTGAGTTTACTCACTAGTTTGAGAGCTTACATCAAGCACATAAAAAAAAAAGAAACTGTATTTTGGGGCTAAAGCAGTGTTGTTTTACGTCCTCAAACAGTAGCGCTCTATGTCTTAAGCCTTATTCGACCCTATTAGAAACAGAAGAAGCGTTCTGCCCTTCATCAAGCAATTCACTTTTCTGACCACCACCGACGAGTTCAAGCTACCGTTCGTGAGTCACCATTCGCTCTACCTCGTCTTGATCGCTCCACCATTTGTCAGAGTTCGCAACATTGCTCATATTTCGTGCGACTGTCTTGGAACGTCTCAGTTCTTCCTATGTTCACACAAGCCACCGCTGCTCCTCGTTTGCTTTGCCACTCCGCCATTGCTCTTTGTTAACACTGCCGCTGCTCTTTGTTCATGCCGTTGCTGCTCCTTATTCAGGTTTGGGTTTGTGGTTGTTTGAGCTTTAATCTTTCAATTTATTTGTTTTGGGTTCTACAACAATGTAACTTCAAATTGAAATACAACCTCAAAATTTAAAGTGGAATGTGAAATGAAATTTAGTTTGACGCAATTATTGTATCAATAAAGTTCTACTCCAATTTGTGTCTCTTTTGACATATTCTATGAGTTTATATTAAATTGTTAATTAAGTGTGATTGAAAAATTGATAAGGGACATTTATGCCATTTATCTTTCTTCTAATTCTTAACTTTTTGCATAAGTTATTAATTGAGATTATTGGTGGAAATACCTAGGATTTTGACGTAGTCTTTATTGTGTGATTTTGATAGAATAATTGACTATTACATTGATTTTGGGAATAATTGTAATTATATCCTATTACATTTGATTTGTTTTTTTGAGTATGATTTTGTGCACAGGAGCTTTAGATCAAGTTCAAAATGTCAAAAGTAAGGATGGAAACTCTTGGGAAATAGCTTGGAGCAAAAAGGAAGAAAATGCATAGAAGTTCACTCTTGGGTGAGCTCAGTAGCGCTTATTTTAGCGCTATAGTGCTCGACATAGCGATAACCATGAAATTTTGGGACTCAACGTTCTAGTGATCGCTATAGCGCTCGTGCGACAAACGAAATATCAAATCATTTATCTATTTTTTGACCCACTTTAGGCTATTTTAAAGAGTTGTATTTAAAGGATTGACACAATTATTTACCCTAGTTTTTGACTGAGTTTTGGTTGTACACTTTTGATTGCTATTATTCTCTCTCTACATCTCTATCTCCATATTCTCTCTACATCTGCTTCTCTTCTTTTCTCTCCTAGGGATTCTATTAGTGGAGGTGTTTTATCTTAGAAATTGTGGTAAGGATTATTGCTATTATTTAATTTTAGATTCTCTTTTATCTTCATTATTGTAATCTTTCAGAGATAGACAGGTAGATTTTCTTTACTAGTGTAAGGGTTTTCAGATGGATTGGGATGATATTTGAGACCCTTTTTTGATATTATATGTATTGGTTTTCTTAATGTTATCAGTGTCTATTCCTATAATTATTGTTATGATTGCTATAATCTTTATCGGAATAACTAAATTGGCGATTGTCATTTAGGGAAACCTTTTAGGCACGCATAAATTGATAGATGTACTGGTTTATGTTTGAGAAATAACATTAGAATTAGTTTTTCGATTGGCGATAAAACTACAACAATGGTTCATTAAATTAATATGATTTCTAAATAAATTGAGATCTCATTTATTAGTTATTTATATTGGTCAAATTCTAGAGGTCGATCAATCACTAGTAAAATTGCCAGTAATTTATTATTAATAGCCACTAATGAGTTTAGTATTTAGTCAATGATAATTAATTCTCAATTCTAGGAATATTTTATACTAGTGCCCCTCTTCACTATTGCTATTATTATCTTTTAATTTTAATTACTTTAAATTTCATTCGTCAAAATTCTCAATTTTTCCCAACTACGTGTTGAACCCTCCTTGAGAGATGACCTAGGTTGTGCAATTTACTATTTTTTGTGTGTAATTTAGCATTAAAATAAATGTCTAATTTAAGGAGGTAGAAGACAACCTCCATCAGAAACTTCTAGGAACTGCCTTTGATTTACTTAATTGTCCTGGCTGGCTACATTTTTTTGCCTTTCATTGGACATGAAATGTGTTTTTGGCTTTGTTATTTATGATTGTGTGTGCTTTATTATGGTGTTATAATGCACTAATGCTTATTTTAAAGTTACGTTGATATTCTATTTAAATTTTACTTTTATAGTATAATATATTTTCTAAATATTATTTTAATATTAGGCATAATTAAACTTGTACGAGTTTACAAGTCAAGTTTATGGAAGCTTCATGAGTTTACATAAACTCTGAAGTTTGATAACCTTGCCTACAGAGTAGATAAACCAAAAGGATGCATCTCTTCTCCTAGTGGATCGAAGATATTAGATGAAGCTTGCAAAGAAGCCAACAATGAACCACCAAGATCTCTCTTTCATTATATTAATTTGTTAGTGTTCCTTTGTCACTCAACAGGTGATGGTTTTGTTTTGCCATTGAGCATCAACTTACCATGGGTTGTCCTTAAACTTATAGTAGTTTATCATATAGGTAGTTGGCCTACTAAGTGAACGAACGCTACCCAGTTTCTTTGACTAAAAAATAAAATAATAAATTCCAATTGAATATGGTTTTAATCCTAATAATTACAATGAATTAATTTGGTTTTGCTCCATATATAATTTTTTTTAGTTTCTATCCAAATTTTGTTAGAAAAAAATTGATTTTGGTCCTTATCATGTTAGGGCAGTTGTTAAAGTGGGAATATTTATAAGAATAAAAAATCTCTTAAAAAAACTGATATTATAAGACGTTGGTTATATTTATCCTTTAACCTACTTTCATTTAATATTTCATTAGTTAAATAATTATGTGTAATATTAAATGACTCTTTGGCATACCATATGTCATCGAAAGTGTAATAAAGATTTAGATAACTTATTTTAATATCAAAAATTATATAAAATGAGTTATTTTATGATTTGAAATGGAGATATATATGGCTCATTTTATGTAATAATTTTAGTTACTAAAATGAGTCATTTAAAACTTTATTATACTTCAAATGATATATACCATGCTAATGTGTCACTTAATTAATATTACATATAATTATTTAATTGACTGAATGTCAAACAAAAGTGGGTTGAAAACTAACTTAATTCATATTTTGTAATGTTAAGAATTAATTTGACTTATTTTAAAAGTTATGGACTGAAATGACTCACAAACATAATATAAATTCAAAGAGTGGAACGAGATTGAAATAAGAAAGAAAATGATTGTTGTGTATACTCTTTCTAAAATATCAAGATCAACTTTATGATCTTTAAATTCACGATTTTTTTTCCTTTTGAAAATTTGGCATTAAGTGGTGATTCAAAATGAGGAAACAAAATAACTAATAAATTAATTTTGAAGATCATATAATGATGATCCTGTCATGCAGGCCATCATTCTTATATTAAATAACAATCAAAGCTTTGTTTCTCTTTAGTAACAACTTCATTAACCGTTACGTTGCATTATTTAGACCGGAGTTCGATTGTTATTCAGTTCGCTGTGTATAATATGGCATTCACAAGAATTATGGTCCACATTATTAACATCAAGTACGTGTCCAAAAAAAAAAAATCAAGCACATTAAATGAAGGATTAAATTAATATCTATTTCAAACATTAAAAAACTAATTAAATTGGTTTTGAATATCCACTGACCACTGATAACCTAAGTGATGTTTTATACTATATTTTTACAGAGCCAACTGAAGGAAGTTCTCAATAAATAATCAAAAGATGGAAGACGTAAAGATGTTTTATTAGAATATGTTTCTGTGTTAGGTAAATTAAATCATTTGTGGTCATCATGGTTTCCGACTGCACAGATCTTCACCGAAAAAAATGGTAAACAAAGTAGTACTTCCTCTTGCCATATCTTAACAGTTCAAAATAAAAAAAATATTAACAAAGTTATAAATGGATATTGATAATAGTATAAGAGCGTATTAATTGATTTGTTCATATTTAATCAATAAAAAATTAATATCTCCTTAATAATAGTATAAAATTATAAATCACATTAATTAAGGATATAATTATAAAAAATAATATCTTCTTAATACGATAAATGAACAGATAAAGTGAAAAAAATAAAAAAATATGTACAGCTAGAGTAGAACGAACGGAGTATAATTATATACCGAAGTTTCTATCATTTGACTTGTTCAATCAAAAGATCGATGTCATTACACCAAAGAAATTAGACAGGATCAAGTAAATCCTGAATCGGTCTTCTAATTAAAAATATTTTATATAATTAAAAAAATGACGTTGACATAATAAAATTAAATTAAACTTTCCTCGGAAAATATGACTTAATATATGAAATGAATATTCAAGAGATTTCATTTATATAAAGAATAAAGCTTCTTGAACATTATACATGCATTTTCTCACGTAAAGAATTCTGATAAAATTTAAAATATAAATATGTAGAAAAAGGGTAAAGTTAGTTGTAATCAAGATTTTTTTTTTTTACAATGTCTATAACCTAATTACATTTATCGATTTTTGTTGAGGTTATTTCCTCAATATATCCAAGCTAAACTACTACCTTTTGATCCATTTTAAATTCAACTTACAATGATTTTTTAGAATCTCATCCTTTTGCTTCAGTTGTTAATTCAACCGATATGGCCCTTAAATGATTCTTTTTATGTGTGTTTATTTAAATTTGGCTTCAAGTGGTATTTGGACATAAATCAAATTTATATTCTTTTTACTGCATGATCATTTGCTGAAGTTCTTTCTGCAATATTTAGTAAATTGAGATTTTCTTTTTCTTTTACAAGATTAGTAAATTCGAGTTTAATTGGTATGCACTGCCATTCAATTATTTGTTATCGCGTTAGCAAAAGTGATTAAGTCTTTCATCCACTACTTAAAATATCAAACAAATGAAATAATTTGATTGGATGACGGTAGTGTCAGTGCATACAAATTGAACTCAATTCATGAATGGAATCAATGTCTTACAGGGAATACCACTTCTTGGTTGCTTCAAGTGATTTTCAACAATGTTTCCTTTAGTTTTTGAATCAGAGTTTGTTGAGAAGTCTGTATACTACTACCAGACCAACGATCAAGATATGCCTTTACTTTTTCATTCAGAGCAATTGAGACGTTTGCAGTGTATGCTATTGAAATCAATCTTTCAAAGATAATATTTCACCTTTTCAAACCTTTGCAAGCGATCAAGATATACTTCGATTTCAATGACGGAAAAATAAAATCACTTCCAGCAAACTGCAATGCAATCCCTTAGCATCGGTTCGAGTTAATTTCTTAGTTAGAGATATTTCCAAACTATTGAAATGGTCCGAAATCGAATCGCGATATCGACATTTGAACGTTTCACAATTGAAAATGAATTTTTAGTTATTAATGCACATTGCTCCTGGGGTGGGTAGGCTTGGAGTTTTTACTACTAATTAATATAATTATACATTATTGAATGTTTCAACTTAATTAATAAATGTTAATACGCACGCATTGCTAGACTTTTTGGTTTTTTTTATTCAAAATTTGCGCTTACTCCAGTGACATTTATTTATTTTTTAATTTATTAGTCCACTAGTTGCACTGGGTGTGTACACACACACACTCACACACACACATATATATATCGGCTATGCCATGGTTATACCACATAACACTGCATATATACTAGCACCACAACTAACTATACTATAGAGGAATTGAAGCCGTTTACCAGAAAACATGGGCCACTTTCCTGCCTTTCTGTCTTGCTTTCTTGCCATACATTTTCTCCTCAATTCTCTACACAAAAGTGTTGCCTTTGAGAGTGATACACCAATAGAAAGCAGCAACCATTTTCACATTGTTGAGCTCAGCTCTTTACTGCCAGCCTCTGCCTGCAGCCCTTCTGCAAGAGGTTCATTCGCTTGCTCTCTACTCTCTTGCTCTTCAATTGTCTCCTACTGCAAAAACGCATTAATATGAAGTGAATGTTCCTCCAAGTCAAAACTAAACAACATATATGTACTAATCACAATCTTTTTGTCATTTTAAGTTCTACATCAAATTAAACTCGGTCAGACACATCAACCACCCAAGTTATCATATTAAGTGCATGAATCACTACATAAATTCAATCTATCTATTAAATAAGCATAATAAGAGGTGAGTCTAGTTTTGTTGTATTATAATATAGTAATAACAATTATTATTTTTATTTATTATAAATAATCTATTTGTGAAGAAGCTAAATTGGTGTTGGAAATACTTTGGCTGTTGGAACTGCGATGATGAAACCGTGCTGTAAACTATGTTGTCTTTTTAGCTGCTTTATGGCTTTTTCTTGTATGATTTAGAATTGTGAGACTTGGTGATTCTCATCCCATTCTGATGGGGTGTGTTATTAATCATAAAAAAATAATATATATTTAGGGTGTATTTTAAGGACAGGTAAAAATAAGGAAAAGTTTTTCAATATAGAGATTTGCCATAAAAGATTTTCTCATTTTCTTTTTTAATCTCCAACCAAACATACCCAATAATTGATCTTGCCTTGACAATCTTGCTAGAAGTAACTGTATTAAGTGTATTAATCACAACTTGCAAATACGTAATATTCATCACTTTTATGATCTTTACCATTTAACGTTGTGAAACATATAAATTAGATTAATTTTACTACTCTATAAAATACTTTACCACTTCTAATCAACTAGATATCCTCGTCCATATGACTTTTAAGGCAATTTTTTATTAAACACAGGCAAACATTTTTTATGATATAAAGAAATATGATTCTTTTTAAAAAATTGTGTATCCAGTTTACATTTAAATGACACATATATGCACATTTTCCCCCCTTCTCCGTTGATGTTTTATGCATTCCTATTTCATTGTAAAACTATATAGAAGGTTCTATTATTTAACTATTTAATTTTGATATACTTTTATACTGACATGCAATCAAAATTTTTTATTTATATAACTTTTCAATATATTGATAGAAAAATTAATTATTATAACTAATATAATAATATATGATTGAATGATTGTGTAAAAAATATTTACACTCTCACTATATAAAAATTAAATTCATGTTATTTAATTATTTCCTAAAGTGTAATCTTTTGGAGCTGTGATTAATGTTTATATGGTTTGAACTCTAGCCTCAACGGAAGAGGATTCTTTAAAGTTGGTCCACAATCGCGGACCCTGCTGTCCAAGGAAGCAAGGCAAAGCAAAAGCTCCGTCTGCGCGTGAACTTCTTGAACGAGACAAAACAACAGTGAGCTTCATGGCATCGAGGCAGCTCTATGGCGAGAACAACATTAAAGTCAGGTGGGATAGTATTAATTTCGCATATGTTGTGAATGTGGGGCTAGGAACACCTAAAAGAGAGCTCACACTTTTGATGGATACGGGCAGTAGTCTCATATGGACTCAATGTCGACCCTGTAAGCTGGGAAACCTCACTGGATGTTACAAGCAGCGACATAAAATCTTTGATCCATCAAAATCTTCCACTTACTCTAACGTTACATGTCCCTCACAAACATGCACTCTGGCGAATGCCACCACCATAGGTAACTACTCGCAATAGTCAATAGTTATTATATATATTAGAATGATTCTATTGCCTCCTAAAAATCTTCCAAAACATCCTCTAAATGACTATATGAAATAAACAAAAAGTAGATGCAGTTAATATTTTAGAAGCTTTAAACCTAATCAATTCTTCCTTCATTTAGTATATAAGAGGATGTTTAGGAGAATCTATCAATTAGGAGGATAAATCATTTCTTTATATAATATTTTTATTATTTATGAAATGTAAAATAAGCCTCCTTGAAATGATGAGCTCATTAGTTCCACCCATGATCTATCAAAGAATGTCCCCTGTTTCATATCTCCCCAATTTTATAGCAAAATTTGCAACAATCATTGCGCAACCAGCTAAAACTCTTCGATATAAAACCACTTATAGGTGTCTTTTGAGTACATAAATAATTTTTTATCTAATATGTTATTTATGTAAATCCCTCTTTAATTTTGGGATTGAAGTATTACCAATGCACAGCTCATTATATCTTTTACTAGAATCTAATTATTTTATTTAAAAAAATATGTATAATAAGAATCAAACTCTAGATCACATGATTATATAGGCCCTAATGTCGTATAATAAAATTATCTATTCCAAAAGTTTTAGCTATTAAAATAGAAGCACACGAATTTTATATATCTAACAAAATCTTCATCTATATCCCTAACATTTTATAAAGGTTTCAATTAGTTAGTCTAAAAAATTATTCTATTTACATTCTTAACATTTTCATAGTGTAAACTGCATCCAAATTATAAATAAAAACCTGACATTTCACGTTTCATTGCATGTCCTTGACATTGTAATTTGACTTTCACATCAACATTTTATGTTTATAATTTGAATGTCATTTATTAAAAAAAAAAAGATTGAAACATATCGAAAATATGAGGGATATAAGTAGAATAAAAAATTAAAATGTTTATAAAATATGAGATACATGAATGAAGTTTTACCCAACTAGCTTGCTTCAACATTGGGTACGTTCTTTGTGACTTACCTCCCTGCATATCTATATGTTTAACGGAAATTTTTTTTTCCGCTGGCATACTGTATAAGACATCCTATATACTCGTAATTTATATTGCATATGCTAATCAATAATGAGATGCGAATATTTAAGAATGAGTATCTAGTTTAATTTGAATACTCATCCTATCATGACAGTAGATAAATTATGGTTTTCACTCACCTCTTACTCATCTATCGCATTCAATTATAATAAAATGAATGTCCAAATAAGACTTCCACTTTTAAACATTAGATATAACATTATAGTATACTAATATTTCATACCAAAGAAACATTACATGAGTTAAGTTTTATATTCGCACTACATAAAACTGTGTAGTTCTTATATATCCACAAACATCTCGCAGGGCCAGCAACCATATGCGATACTTCAACATGCGTGTATATTCAATCTTACGTAGATGGAGCTGGAGCCGCTGGGTTCCTAGCTAGAGAAAGGTTAAGTGTTGGAATCAATACATTCAACGACATCATATTTGGGTGTAATGAGGGCAACGTCAATAACAGCCTTCCGGGTATTGATGGCATAATCGGGCTCGGCCAGGGTTTTTTATCCTTTGTTGAACAAGCTGCTAAAACCTACGAGAAAGTCTTTTCATATTGTCTGCCATCAAAATCAAGTGAGGTTGGTTTTCTCAAATTCGGCAACGGTAAACATGTTTCTAAATCCTTGAAGTTCACACAGTTAGGAGCTGGCTATGCCATTGAACTTGTTGGAATAAAACTTTGTGACACCATTATTCCCATATCTGTTAAGAAGGGTGCCGCAAGGATTGATTCTGGCTCTTCATTTTCAACATTACCTTCCAAAGATTATAATAATTTGCGAGATGCATACAGAAAAGCCATGTCCCAGTATCCACTAGCGGGACCGCTTGATGATGATTTTGACACTTGTTACCATATTGGTGGCCACCGGAAGGTCCGATTTCCAAAAATGAGCTTCTTGTTTGCAGATGGTCTTGTTTTAGATATACCACCCATTGGTGTAGCTTTTCCTTTCAACTCCACCATTGTTTGTTTGCCATTTACAGCAACTCCTAAAATTGGCGGAGATATTGTATTTTTCGGAAACGCCCAGCAGAAAACGTTAGAAATAGTGTATGATGTAGCAGGAGGAAGACTCGGCTTTGGTTATGGTGGTTGCAAATAGTAATTTATGCATTTAAGTCTTATATATAGAATAAAGTGGCCAATACACATAGTTTGAGTACTTTGCATACGGATATATAGATTGAAATAAATCTCTTGTACCAGTTGTTTTTCTATGTGACGTGAGGTTATATCTTTGCTGCAGCTTAATGCTTTTAAGGGTTTTATTTATTTATTCGCTTTTTTGATAAATGTAGAGCTCATACAACCAAAAAGGTATGGAGCAACAAAGAACATGTAGCACAAAGATATACTATATATAGTCAAACCATAGCAACAAAAACATAAACAACCCCAAAGAAGAAGAATTGAAAAATTCCATAATCAAAAACGAAAGTCATACCCCTGCACTCGTTGTTAAATTGGTTGTTAAATCCCGCAATTAGTTGTTAAATTATAAGCACATTAAACCAACAAGAAGTTCTTAAGTGCTCTTAGACCAAGATAAAATATTTGTTCTATTCCATTTGGTGATTGACAAATCAGCTATTGCATTAAAAATATAGGGAAGGTCAGAGACAATAATGGCTCACAAAACTTATATATCAATTGATAAATAGATCAGAACAAATGTTATTTCTTGCTCTCGGTGCACCTAAGTATTTCTCTAAACTAACATAGCAAAAATAAAGATTTTACTAACAGATGTTATTGATGAATAATAAAAAAAAATGCTACGCAAAAACAAGGCACTTTCCTTTGGTACAAAAAAAAAGCACTTTAAATCATGTAAAAAAATATAATATTTTTCTTTTTTTATTACTTAATAGGTACCTTTAACTTATTTGTTAGTAATTAAATTCATAAAAGCAAGTTAATTATTAATGCGATTTAATTTCTATGCAAATTTATATTAATGCTTTTGTGTATGCAAATTTATATAACACTTTTACTTAATATATACTCTATTCTACCCATAACTTAGTTTGAATTGAAATGACCACATCATTATATGGATTCGTTTTTATTTACATAGGTATATTGGTATTAATCAAAATCTTTCTTAAGATAAATAGATTTAAAGTCAATTATTATAACTGATGTGTCAATATATAAGTGGATGACCGTGTAAAAAACTTGTATATTGTTAATACATATAAATTAAATTCTATTATTATTATTATCATTCTGTAAAATCCAAATTTAAGCTGCTGGAAAGATTTAACTAATAACATATCTGTTATTAGCTTCGTTATGACTTATCTCGTAACACATTTATTTTTCTTTTAAATCTTTTGAAAAACGTTGCAGGGTCTACAGAATGTGTTTCCTCCACATGTGTGTATCACACAGGTTATGCAGACGGACCAGAAGCCGAAGGATTTTTGGTTAAAGAAAGCATAAGTAGTGCTGGGTCCAGTACATTTAATAACATCACATTTGGGTGTAATGAAGTTGGCGTTAATATAAGCCTTCCAAACATTGATGGCGTAATTGGGCTCGGCCAGGATTTCATATCCTTTGTCGAACAAACTGCTACCACATATGAGAAGGTGTTTTTGTAACACCCTAGTAATTAACCAGATACACCTAGGTTGAATCTGATTAATGACTAGACTTTACTCCTTGCTTTGGTTCTTTCTTCATAATTTGAAAATACTTAGTGAAATTACGAGCCATTTTTTTTTTTTAAAACACATAATTGAAAACATGGTAGTACAACGTGAGCAGTAGCGGGTATAATAAGACGTTTAAGAATATATCACATCATATCACTTAGGCTCCATCATATAACATTCATAAGCACATTATAGCATATATTTACATACAATAACCTCACTCAAAGGGTGGGTTATGTTCATACATCATTATCTTATGCAAACCCATAAAGAAAAATATACTTAGGAAATACATGCCCCTAAACTAGATAACTCCATAAGCCGGGAAGGTTATCCTAAAACTAGGGTGCATGATCACACATAAATCTACTAAGAACCTTCTATGGCCCTTTGTCACGGAAATGGGGGAATAAATCCGATCCTTGATGAGCTCCTCGGGGCGGGACACAGAGATACACCCAGTGAGGAGTCGCATGGGCTGACCTTCTCGCTAACCTCAATTTGAACAACTGTTTCCTCACTACCCTCTCTTACACGTGTGGGAGTAGGGCGAGCTCTCGAGAATATACATGAGTAGGAGTGTCCTCTGAAGGATCGGTTTGAGAATATCTCGTCTCGAGGAACATACTGAAATCCATGGGACAGCGGATGAAGCGGGATAAGAACGTAACATCCTTTCATCAAGTGGACGTGCATGTTGAAAACCATTTCATCGCCATAGGGAGAAGTAGGAGAAAATTGATAACTAGGGACAGGATGTGCAAATGGGCGACCTATGTAAATAAAAACACGAAGCACACCTCCCTTCAAAATGATCTGACGATGCAATCTGATCATAGTGGAATTCCCAAGTAGGGGTATCAGCGAACAGGCGAATGTCGCCATTTGAATCTGGAGACAATGGCGGAAATAAAGAAAAGGGAGTGAGAATCTTGCTAAAGAATTCTCGGTGAGGTACCTCCTTCTACAGTGTCATCATCAAAGTCCCGGGAACCTCGGGATTATTCTAAAATAGTGAGCATGCAAAGATTCATTTTAAGTTAGGACAAATACTTAACCGAGGTTCGTCAATTTTTAATCATCGTCTTATAATGCATCTTATTCTTAACATGTCATATTTACAATGAACATTTCCTTTATCATTACATCATATTCCTCATCATCATTATCAAAATAACATGCATAAAAGAACGTCATATAATATTAGCTACACATGGACACAGTGCACATATTTCATTTCTTTAGTGCCTTTGATGACTTAAAATCTTATCATCATCATTATTTTCCTTGGGCCACCCTATACTCCACCCTTTTGGGAGTAATTTAGGTTATGAGCTCATATTTTACTAGTCGTCACTAGCATATACTTATCCCTTTTGATAAGCTAAAGTCCCGACTCTACCCTTTTGAGAGAAGCGGGTTAGGGGCTAAAATCACCTTTTCACCACCTATAGTCGATGGTTCCAAAGGATCATTTTCTTATAAGTTTAAGTCATCATTAAATCTTTGCATGTTATATCATAATACAATTCATAAACATCATAACATTTTCTCATTTATAGTCTTAAGCTAGAATAATATATATCAACTGTAATCATGCATATGGGAGATTCCCAGGAAAGAGAGGTGGGTCACAATGGACACGCTTAAATACCAAGTCTTTCCTTAGCCAGAACCTTTCCAAATTACACTTTTACAATGATACACTTTCTTTTAGCAACAAAGGTAAATTTTACATAATAAAGAACATTTCATGTACAAGCATTCTCATTATTTGCAACAGCAACTATAACATGCAAGCGAGGAAATCATTCAATGATATCAAGTACTTAATAAGCATCCAATCCTTACATAGAATTATCAATTATAGAACTAATTAGTTACTAAACCAATTATGAATCATTCTCTTAACAATAAACCATAATTATCACAACTTCAATCATATCAAATCATTATCACACATTGATACTAAACTCGGATCGATGGCGAATCATGAACCTCATGCAATTACATAGAATCATATTTTAAGTGCATATAAAATACTAGTTCCCCGTAAAATCCTTGCAAAGCCTTAAAACTCATTTAGAAACTAGTTCTTTTGTCAAATTTGGGAGGATCTTCACAATTAAAATTCTCACTTAAGATAAAAGGAGTAAGTCTTGAGCTTTAGAGATTTAGGTGACATCTTAGAATTATAAACATGCTATGCAACCTTATTTTAATCTTATCTTTATAAGGTGATAGCTTGGAATTATAAACATGATATGCAATTCCATTTCTTTATCTTTAAGATTTAAGGTGATGACTTAAAAATTAAACATGATGCAAGAACTTGAAATATAAACATGATACAAGAAAGCTGGGCGGCGGTAATCCGCCAGGACCGATGAGGGAGAAGAAAATATTAAGAAACCGAGGCGGTAGTCCGCCGCAGGACGATAGAGGAGAAGAGAATATTAAGAAAGCAGGAGCGGCGGTAGTCCGCACAGGACCCGATAGAGGAGAAGAGAATATTATTATTACATCTTTTTAAGCTCCAATCTCAAGACTTTTTAAAGAATAAATTCTTTAACTCCAATAATCATATTTCTTTGCTTGTGATACATGGGCAAGTCTTTGAGCTCTAGGATCTTTAGGTGATGGCATAAAATAAACATGCCATGCGTTGATTCTTTTAGCCATTATAAAATATAGTGAGAGCATAAATTAAATATGAGATGCAACCTCTTTATTATCTTGAAAGATTAAGTGATGACTTGAAACATAAACATGAGATACAAGCTTGGAATTTAAACATGAGAAATGCAAGTTCATTTATTCATTCTTGAAAATTTAGTGATGACATAGAAGGTAAACATGGTTATGCAAAGCATAAACTTAATCATGGATGCAAATTCATTTTGTTTCTTTACTAGAGCTCCTTCAAGACTTTAAAAGAATTATAAATTCAACCCAATACATATCTTAACAAGAAATAAAACATAAAAGGAAAAATACATCTTTCAAGTTCTAAACTAAAAATCTTTGTTTTAGCATCATAAAGCATTATTCTTTAAAGTTTTGCATCAAGTGGAATTTTCAAGCTTTAGAGGCCTAACTTGTGATGGATTTACAACCCACCCTCAAGGTCCTCATCATCAAGCCATCATCTTAGTTCCACCTAGGCCATATGGTTGAATTGGTTAAAGAAAAATTGAAGAGGAAAACCAAAATGAAAAGCTAAAGCAAGTTCATAATTTCATCATTTTGAGCTAAAAACACAACTCCTCAAAGCATAGAAATAAATTTAGAAACTACTCCCTACCTAATCTGAGTTGAAGAAGAGGAAGAGAACTTGGTTTCTTGAAGTGAAATGAAACAAAATCTCTTTGAAAAATTGAAGAAAGAATTCAGCCAAAGAGGAGGAAGAAAGAAAGTTTTTGGTGCTCCTAAAAACTAGTTATGAACCAAGCATTCCAAGACCACTCAAGCAAGCCTATTTATAGAAGATTTTGAGGCTTCTAATTGGTCAAAATGATGAGGTAGTGGATGGAATTTTGCAGGAGAAATAAGGGAGGAAAAATCATTTTAGACAAAGTTGTATGAAATTAAGGAATTATGTCTCATATGGTGACATTTTGGCATTTTGTTTTAGTGCAACTTTTGGCAATAATTCAGCTGCATAATGGCATCAATAATTTCGTCCATTACAGCCCAAAGAAGTGAAATTTGTGTGTTCCATGCATTATTTAGGTGTAGGCAAGGTATTCATGTAATTTAGAGAATTTACTGTTAAGGGTTTAAGTGAATTAGTAAGCAATTTGGGTGTTTTTGAGCAATTTTGGGTTCTAATCAATCTAAATACATAATTTTGACTCTAGATTAATATTTAGAATTTAATAAGCTTTAATTTGAGCCTAATATTGCTTAGGTTTGGTATCTGAATCAAAAATCCCGAAATTCGCATAAAGCGCCCAAAAATAGGGCAAAATCGTACTTTCACTTAAAAACTGCCCGAGGCCACCCGAGCTTAACCAATGGTTAATCATGGCTTAAAAACACATTTTAAAACATTTTAGTGAGGTTCGGGCTCGATCGGCACACATCGGAGTTAAAAGCGACCTTGAGGGCATTTTGGTCATTTGGCGTCGGAACTCAAAATTGAGATCATACGCTCTATTAACACACATAACACAAACAATCCCTTATTATCCTCAAAATATCCCCTTGAGAATAGGTGGGGCCCACGATCCTCATTTTACGAGTAAAATAACTTGAGCGGCATTTTGGTCATTTTATACGTACAAAAATTTGGGATTTGCGACTCTCGCATGAATCGTTCCTAACCTCTCTTCTAATGTTATATTCCTTTATTGAGGATTGTTTGGGGTCAAATCTTATGTAATAATTACCTCGATAATTCGGTAATTGAGTAATTTCTAATGACAAAAATTACAGTAAAAATTAGGCGTTACATTACTCCCCTCCTTAAAAGAATTTACGGAAATTCGTTACCTGAGAACAACTTCGAGGTATTGTGCTTTCATGTTTGCTTCCAGCTCCCATGTAAGTTCTTCGGTTTCACCTGTCCCCATGCTACTTTGACCAGTCTGACCTTGTTCCTTAACCGCTTAACTCCTCGATCGACGATTCTCGTGGGTAGTAAGTTAAATGTCGGGTTATCTCTTAATTGTACATGTTACGGCTCTAGTACATGACTCGGGTCGATTGATACTTTCTTAAGCGAGAGACATGGAAAACATCATGAAGGTTGGATAGACTCGGGGTAGGGCTATACGGTGAGCTACGAGTCCTACTTTGGTAAGGATTTCAAGCGGACCAAGAAATGCAGGGCTCAATTTTTACTTTTATTGCTCGGCCTATGCTGTGGTGGGGTGATCCTTAGGAACACGTGGTCCCCTTCTTGAAAATCTAGCGGTTTTAGCTTGTCGCATAGTTTTTTTTTGTCGACTTTGGCGGATAAGAATCTTATCCCTAATCTTCTTGATTTGTTACGTTGTTTCCCTCACAATATCAGGTCAGAGTAAACTTTCCTCTCCGGGTTCATACCAACATAAGGGAGATTGACATTTCAGTCCATAGAGGGCCTCATACGATTGCCATCTAGATACTTGCATGATAACTGTTGTTATATGCAAATTCAATCAATGGCAGGTACTTATCCCAACTTCCCCTTTGATCTAAAACACATGCCCTTAACATATCCTCCAAGGTTTGGATAGTTCTTTCAGTTGACCGTCTGTTTGGGGGTGATAGGCCGTGCTTAGACACGACTTTGAACCAAATGCCTTTTGAAAGGCTCCCAAAATCGTGGCGTAAACCGCGGATCGGTCAGAGATTATCGTCGTCGGCACCCCATGTAACCTTACAATCTCCTGAATATATAATTGTGCTAACCTATGCAAGGAATAAGTCACCTTAATAGGTAAAAGTGGGTGACTTCGTCAATCGATCCACGATTACCCATATGGTATCATGATTCATTTGGGTCCTCGGTAATCCAGTCACAAAATCCATGGAGATACTATCCCACTTCCACTCAGGGATCGACAAAGGTTGCGGCATTCCGAGGGTTTTTGGTGTTCAATCTTCACCTTTTGACACACCAAGCACTTACTCACCCATGTGCACACATCTTTCTTCATTCCAGGCCACGAACATCTTCTTCAAATCTTGATACATCTTGGTGGCACCAGGATGAAAGGAGTAAAATAGCTCTTATGGGCTTCCTCCAAAATATCCTTTGGAGGCCACCACTAGCAGGTACACATATTCGACCTTTAAACCTCCACAAATCGTCCATTCCTTGGGTAAAACCTATCAACTTTCCTGCCTTCACTGCCCCTAAAGTCTCTTGAAACTCAGCATCATCCCCTTGAGCTTGAACAATCCTTTCTTTGAACTCACTTGTCACTCTAAGATGACAACCTCACGATGCCCTTAGTGGTCAAAGTCATTCCTAGGTTTAAGTCCCTAAATTGCTCAATCAATTCAACCTCATTCACCATGAATCGGGACACTTGTAAGGACTTCCTACCCAAAGCATCGGCTACTACATTAGCTTTACCAGGATGGTAATTCAATCCAAAATCATAATCTTTCAAGAACTCCATCCATCGCCTTTGCCTCATGTTTAGCTCTTTTTGATCAAAGAGATATTTCAAACTCTTGTGATCGGAAAACACCTCAAACTTAACTCCATATAAATGGTGTCTCCAAATCTTTAGAGCAAACACGGCGACTAACTCAAGGTCATGGGTAGGGTAGTTTGCCTCATGTGGCTTGAGTTGTCTTGATGCATAGGCCACCACTTGCCTATCTTGCATCAATACACAACCTAAACCCTTTTTGAAGCATCACAATACACCTCGAAGGCACATTGGGGTCGGGTAACACTAAAGCGAGGGGGTAGAGGTTGGCTTGTGTTTTAACTCTTGAAAGCTCTTTTCACACTCAGGGTCCATGAAAAAGGGTGTTCTTCCTAGTCGACTTGGTCAAAGGTAGGAAATCTGGGAAAATCCCTTGATAAATCGGCGGTAATAACCGGCTAAACCTAAAAAGCTCCTTACTTGATTCACTGATGGTTGGTCTTTCCCGGTTTACTACCGCTTCTACCTTACTAGGATCTCTGACAATTCCTTTCTTAGATACTACATGCCCTAAAAATTGCACCTTATCCAACCAAAACTCACACTTGGAAATCTTGGCATATAGTTTCCTTTCCTTCAAGATCTCGATTACTATGGTCAGGTGGCATTCATGCTCTTCATGGGTCTTAGAATATATGAGAATGTCATCTATAAAGACAACTACAAACTGATCTAAATAGGGCCGAAAGATCCTATTCATGTAATCCATAAAAATAGCTGGAGCATTGGTTAACCCAAAGGACATTCTTGCAAACTCAAAATGGCCGTGTCGAGTCGAAAGGCCGTTTAGGTATGTCTTCATCTCTCACTCTAATTTGATGGTAGCGACCTCAAATCTATCTTAGAAAACACTACCGCACCTTTTAGTTGGTCCATCAAATCATCGATCCTAAGCGGAGGATACTTGTTTTTCACCGTTACTTTATTCAAGCTGCCGATAATCTACACACATCCTCATACTCCCATCCTTTTTCTTTACAAACAACACAGGGCTCCCCAAGGTGATGCACTAGACCTAACAAACTTTTTCTCCAATAAATCTTCCAATTGAGTTTTTAACTCGGTCAATTCTAATGGGGACATCTGTATGGGGCTATGGATATAGGTCCACACCGGAAGCAATTCTATGGAAAACTCTATCTCTCTCTTGAGGAAACTCTGGTATCTCATCTGGAAATACTTGAGGATAATTTCTTACTATTGGTATCTCATCGATACTTTGCTCAAAGTCTACATCACTAGCGGCTAAGAAAATGTAACCTTTACTCTCACCCTTACCACAATCCATTTCCACAGCAGTTATGTAAAGACTTATGGGTTTCTTAGGTTCAATAGGAGCAGGAAGAAAAGTGATGGTTTTTCTCATATGAGTTTAACGGACCACGGTTGGCCTCAAGCCAATCCATGCCAAGAATCACATCTAAACCTCGCATGGGTAAGCAAATAAGATCTAAAACAAAGGATCTATTATCTATAATAAAACTACAATCTAAACAACATTTACAAGTCCTAACGGGTTTTCCAGTCAGGTAGAAACAATAAGGTCAAAAGGAAGCTCAGTCATAGGTAAATTAAGGCTTTTAACACATGAATGGGAGATAAAAGAATGAGAAAGCGCCCGAGAATCATATAGTACAATTAAGTCTTTACCATGCATATTACCCTTACCTTCCACGAGATTTCGTGACTTCGTTGTTTCTTGACATTAATGATAAATACCCTTCCCTGGTATTGCGGCTTGGGATTGGGGTTGGCGGGTTTCTTTCCGTGCATTCTCGGGAGTAATGACCTGGTTTTCCACACCGATAGCACCACGTTTGTTCGGCTCGACATGGCATGCTCCCATGATTCTTGCCGCGCTTGGGACATTCCATGGATGGCGCGGGCCGTGGAGAATCTTCTTTGGACCTCTTTGTGGTGCTTTCCTTTATTGTTGTTATTGTTGTTGTTGTGATTATTCTTTGGGGTTATTGTTGTAGCGGTTGTTATTATAGCGATTGTTGTTGTTTGGCCTTCCTTGTTGAAAATTTCTTTGTGTCCCTTGTGGTCTTGATTGAGGGGGAAATGGAGTCGACTACGCCTCTTGAGCTAGCTGACCTTGAGGTGTCAACTTTTTGGTAATATTATCTGACTTTGGGGTGTTTAGTTTTCTCGACCTTCTTCAATAATCCGACATTTGTTAACTAGGGTAGAGAAATCCTAATCTCCAAATGTGCAAGCTGCCACATTAAGTTCGCCTTCAACCACGACTCGTATTTAATGCATTTCGGTACTCATCGAGGATTTCCTTGGTACATTCTTGAGAACTTAATGAGTTCTTCAAATCTGGCGATGTCTTTGGGCCACATTCATATTCCCTGGACAACTTGCATGAATTCAATGTCCTTGGCATTTCTAGCCCGACTCACGGAAAGTACTTTTCATAAAAATGGACCTTGAAAAGTTCCCAATCAATGTCCATGTCGGTCGTCTCCAGGAGTCTTGAACACCGTCCACGAAACCGGCATCACCTTCAAGCATATGAGTAGCGAAGGTGACCTTTTGCTCCTCGAGCATGGGACTACAACAAAGACCTTCTCAATATTCGAATCCATTCATACGCAATATTTGGATTCAGTGTCCCCTTGAAAATGGTGGGTTTGCCTTACGAAACTCCAAAGCAGGCATGTTCGGGAATCTCATGTCACGATTCATATTGGCTTGGCGATCCTGATCCATTCGTTCCATCATCATTCTCATGATCCTTGCTACGTCGCGGAGTGCTTGGTGTCTCGTTGCCTTGATTATTACGTCTTTGCGCTCCTGATGCATTGTCGGCGTGCCATTGGTCCCTATACACACAAAGCGGCAACAACGAGGTGATCGGGCCCAATATTCCATGCAAAGTGAGCAAGTTACCATGGCACTTTCAACATACGATAGTCATGTATTTCTAATCCTCAAGCTCATCCTAATGATAAACATCTACACATGGCGTTACTAACGTATTATGCTTTAGAAGCATAGCTAGTCAATCCTCAGGCTCCATGAGAATCGAAGCTCACGATACCAAAATGTAACACCTAGTAATTAACCAGATACACCTAGGTTGAATCGATTAATGACTAGACTTTACTCCTTGCTTTGGTTCTTTCTTCATAATTTGAAAATACTTAGTGAAATTACGAGCCATTTTTTTTTAAAACACATAATTGAAAACATGAGCCGAGTACAACGTGAAGCAGTAGCGAGGGTATAATAAGGCGTTTAAGAATATATCACATCATATCACTTAGGCTCCATCATATAACATTCATAAGCACATTATAGCATATATTTACATACAATAACCTCACTCAAAGGGTGGGTTATGTTCATACATCATTATCTTATGCAAACCCATAAAAGAAAATATACTTAAGGAAATACATGCCCTAAACTAGATAACTCCATAAGCGGGAAGGTTATCCTAAAACTAGGGTGCATGATCACACATAAATCTACTAAGAACCTTCTATGGCCTTTGTCTGGAAATGGGGAATAAATCCGATCCAGCGATGAGCTCCCTCGGGGCGGGACACCACGAGATACACCAGTGAGGTCGCATGGGCGGCCTTCTCGCTAACCTCGGTGAACAAGCTGTTTCCTCACTACCCTCTCTTACGTGTGGGAGTAGGAGCGAGCTCTCAGAATATACATGAGTAGGAGTGTCCTCTGAAGGATCGGTTTGAGAATATCTCGTCTCGGGAACATACTCTGGAAATCCATGGACAGCAGATGAAGCGGGATAAGAACGTAACATCCTTTCATCAAGTGGACGTGCATGTTCGAAAACCATTTCATCGCCATAGGGAGAAGTAGGAGAAAATTGATAACTAGGGACAGGATGTGCAAATGGACGACCTATGTAAATAAAAACACGAACTGCGCACCTCCCTTCAAAATGATACGGCGATGCAGGATCATAGTGGAATTCCCAAGTAGGGGTATCAGCGAGCAGGGCGAATGTCGCCATTTGAATGTGGAGACAATGCCGGAAATAAAGAAAGAGGAGTGAGAATCTTGCTAAAGAATTCTCAATAGGGTACCTCCTTCTACAGTGTCATCATCAAAGTCCCCAGGAACCTCGGGATTATTCTAAAATAGTGAGCATGCAAAGATTCATTAAAGTTCGGACAAATACTTAACCGAGGTTCGTCAATTTTTAATCATGCGTCTTATAATGCATCTTATTCTTAACATGTCATATTTACAATGAACATTTCCTTTATCATTACATCATATTCCTCATCATCATTATCAAAATAACATGCATAAAAGAACGTCATATAATATTAGCTACACATGGACACAGTGCACATATTTCATTTCTTTAGTGCCTTTGATGACTTAAAATCTTATCATCATCATTATTTTCCTTGGGCCACCCTATACTCCACCCTTTTGGGAGTAATTTAGGTTATGAGCTCATATTTTACTAGTCGTCACTAGCATATACTTATCCCTTTTGATAAGCTAAAGTCCCGACTCTACCCTTTTGAGAGAACGGGTTAGGGGGCTAAAATCACCTTTTCACCACCTATAGTGTGATGGTTCCAAAGGATCATTTTCTTATAAGTTTAAGTCATCATTAAATCTTTGCATGTTATATCATAATACAATTCATAAACATCATAACATTTTCTCATTTATAGTCTTAAGCTAGAATAATATATATCAAGTGTAATCATGCATATGGGAGATCGCCAGGAAAGAGAGGTGGGTCACAATGGACACGCTTAAATACCAAGTCTTTCCTTAGCCAGAACCTTTCCAAATTACACTTTTACAATGATACACTTTCTTTTAGCAACAAAGGTAAATTTTACATAATAAAGAACATTTCATGTACAAGCATTCTCATTATTTGCAACAAGAACTATAACATGCAAGCCGGAAATCATTCAATGATATCAAGTACTTAATAAGCATCCAATCCTTACATAGAATTATCAATTATAGAACTAATTAGTTACTAAACCAATTATGAATCATTCTCTTAACAATAAACCATAATTATCACAACTTCAATCATATCAAATCATTATCACACATTGATACTAAACTCAGATCGATGGCGAATCATGAACCTCATGCAATTACATAGAATCATATTTAAAGTGGATATAAAATACTAGTTCGCAGTAAAATCCTTGCAAAGCCTTAAAACTCATTTAGAAACTAGTTCTTTTGTCAAATTTGGGAGGATCTTCACAATTAAAATTCTCACTTAAGATAAAAGGAGTAAGTCTTGAGCTTTAGAGATTTAGGTGACATCTTAGAATTATAAACATGCTATGCAACCTTATTTTAATCTTATCTTTATAAGGTGATAGCTTGGAATTATAAACATGATATGCAATTCCATTTCTTTATCTTTAAGATTTAAGGTGATGACTTAAAAATTAAACATGATGCAAGAACTTGAAATATAAACATGATACAAGAAACTGGAGGGGCGGTAATCCGCACAGGAGCAGTAGAGGCAGAAGAAAATCTTAAGAAAGCGGAGCGGTAGTCATACAGGACGATAGAGGAGAAGAGAATATTAAGAAACCGGGAGTAGTCCACTGAGGACCGATAGAGGGAGAAGAGAATATTATTATTACATCTTTTTAAGCTCCAATCTCAAGACTTTTTAAAGAATAAATTCTTTAACTCCAATAATCATATTTCTTTGCTTGTGATACATGGGCAAGTCTTTGAGCTCTAGGATCTTTAGGTGATGGCATAAAATAAACATGCCATGCGTTGATTCTTTTAGCCATTATAAAATATAGTGAGAGCATAAATTAAATATGAGATGCAACCTCTTTATTATCTTGAAAGATTAAGTGATGACTTGAAACATAAACATGAGATACAAGCTTGGAATTTAAACATGAGAAATGCAAGTTCATTTATTCATTCTTGAAAATTTAGTGATGACATAGAAGGTAAACATGGTTATGCAAAGCATAAACTTAATCATGGATGCAAATTCATTTTGTTTCTTTACTAGAGCTCCTTCAAGACTTTAAAAGAATTATAAATTCAACCCAATACATATCTTAACAAGAAATAAAACATAAAAGGAAAAATACATCTTTCAAGTTCTAAACTAAAAATCTTTGTTTTAGCATCATAAAGCATTATTCTTTAAAGTTTTGCATCAAGTGGAATTTTCAAGCTTTAGAGGCCTAACTTGTGATGGATTTACAACCCACCCTCAAGGTCCTCATCATCAAGCCATCATCTTAGTTCCACCTAGGCCATATGGTTGAATTGGTTAAAGAAAAATTGAAGAGGAAAACCAAAATGAAAAGCTAAAGCAAGTTCATAATTTCATCATTTTGAGCTAAAAACACAACTCCTCAAAGCATAGAAATAAATTTAGAAACTACTCCCTACCTAATCTGAGTTGAAGAAGAGGAAGAGAACTTGGTTTCTTGAAGTGAAATGAAACAAAATCTCTTTGAAAAATTGAAGAAAGAATTCAGCCAAAGAGGAGGAAGAAAGAAAGTTTTTGGTGCTCCTAAAAACTAGTTATGAACCAAGCATTCCAAGACCACTCAAGCAAGCCTATTTATAGAAGATTTTGAGGCTTCTAATTGGTCAAAATGATGAGGTAGTGGATGAAATTTTGCAGGAGAAATAAGGGAGGAAAAATCATTTTAGACAAAGTTGTATGAAATTAAGGAATTATGTCTCATATGGTGACATTTTGGCATTTTGTTTTAGTGCAACTTTTGGCAATAATTCAGCTGCATAATGGCATCAATAATTTCGTCCATTACAGCCCAAAGAAGTGAAATTTGTGTGTTCCATGCATTATTTAGGTGTAGGCAAGGTATTCATGTAATTTAGAGAATTTACGGTTAAGGGTTTAAGTGAATTAGTAAGCAATTTGGGTGTTTTTGAGCAATTTTGGGTTCTAATCAATCTAAATACATAATTTTGACTCTAGATTAATATTTAGAATTTAATAAGCTTTAATTTGAGCCTAATATTGCTTAGGTTTGATATCTGAATCAAAATCCCGAAATTCGCAAAGCGCCAAAAATAGGGGCAAAATCGTACTTTCACTTAAAAATTGCCCGAGGCCACCCGAGCTTAACCAATGGTTAATCATGGCTTAAAAACACATTTTAAAACATTTTAGTGAGGTTCGGGCTCAGTCGGCACGCACATCGGAGTTAAAGCGACCTTGAGGGCATTTTGGTCATTTCGCGTCGGAACTCAAAATTGAGATCATACGCTCTATTAACACACATAACACAAACAATCCCTTATTATCCTCAAAATATCCCCTTGAGAATAGGTGGGGCCCACGATCCTCATTTTCTGAGTAAAATAACTTCAGGGGCATTTTGGTCATTTTATACGTACAAAAATTTGGGATTTGCGACTCTCGCATGAATCGTTCCTAACCTCTCTTCTAATGTTATATTCCTTTATTGAGGATTGTTCGGCCTCAAATCTTATGTAATAATTACCTACGATAATTCGGTAATTGAGTAATTTCTAATGACAGTAAAAATTACAGTAAAAATTGGGGCGTTACAGTTTTCATATGTAGTAGCAGTTTGTTATATCCCCAGCGCTATACCGTTTAGTTTGTAACCATATAGAGATCTAACAGCTTTCCATTTTTTTATCCCTCACTAACAGACTGGCTTTTTTTTTTTTCATTTTTTGGCTCCTCAAAAGGAGTTGGTTACTTATCTTTTCAACTTGATGAAAGTCCTGATTCTTCTTTCTGACATGCAATGGAATCGAAGATGAGTCATTATTCATATGCTTCTTACCACAATGCAAGAAAGCATGTCCTTCTTTTCCTGGACAATAATTGTGATAACCAGAAAAAAAAATCAAAATGAAGTGAGGACTACCATGCATCTTAAATGATATTGACCATCATAGTTCCATCTCTTTATTTTTATTCCTCTATTCTTCTTCCCCTCACTCACTCTCCCCGTAACCACTGCATCCTTTCTTCCTCTTCACTTCTTTCTCTCTTTCCCTCCCTCATCTCCATTCATCTTCATCATCTTTGCTTCCATCTTTAACAATTATCACCACCACCTTCATCATCATCATCTCTTCTTCCTCCTCATCCCCTTAATTTGCCCTTCTCTCTCTTTCCCTCTCCTCTACTCCACTTTCTCTCTCTAACTCTATTAGAGAGAGCTTGAAGCTTAGGAAGGATTAAAATGATTTTTCTTCATCAATTTTACTCTTCAAGTGGTAAATTAGTTCCTAAACTACTCAATTTAAATTATTGAACTTTCTAATTATTTTAGGAATATTGTTAGGTTTCTTGAATCCTAGAATTTGGGGCTTTTATTGATTTGGGGCTAATTTATGTAAATTGATGATATTATTAGCTTACAAATATTAATATTATCTTATTCCTAGAGCGATAGAGCAATCAGGCATCAACACTTGAATTGGTGACATCAAAGGCATTGTTCTTCTGTTCTTTGAATCAATAGTTATGAGTAGATGGTGTATCTGTAGGTTACTTTATGTATGATAAATTGTGTTTATAAAAATAAAATTATATGAAGTGTTGAAGGTATGTTAATATGTGAGAAAATAATTTATTTATCGAAAATGAGGCATTATGTTTGAAATGGAAACATTTATTTAGAGACTATAAATTGATTATTATACTTATTTAAATATTTTTAGTCGAACAGTAACAAATGTTGAATTTTAGAACATATTATGTTAATTATTAAATTTGAGTTTGTATTATGCCTATTGTATCTCATATAACATGAGGATGGGTTTTATGTTGTAAAAATATCACGAAAGTGACATGTGCATGATTTTGAATTAAATTGGGGAAATTCTATGGTTAGAACTTGTAGTTAACAGCAGTGGCGTTAGCTCGATGCATTGTGAGAAACTCCAGTTAGCAGGTGAGGTGCTAACCTGCACATAACTGTAGCTATGTCTGGCTTGTATTTTGGTACGAGCCAATTCCAGTTAGCAAGCGTGGTGCTAACCCGCACATAACTTTTGTTATGTCTAGACTTGTATATGGCTACAGGCCAACTCCAGTTAACAAGTGTGATACTAATCCGCACATGGCCTCGAGTCATGTCTGGACTTTTTATTATTCTGTTTCGGATAATTCCCCAATGTATTTGGATTTATATGATATATAAAGCTATGTTATCAAGAAACCTCATGTTATAACTAAAATCATATTTTATGAGCACATGTACATTATTATGTTTATATTGTTTTATGATTGCATTTAGTAAACTATGGATATCCTATCTCTCACTGAGTTACAAAATTCACCTCGTTATATTTTCACTTTTTTTCAGATACAGGTGCTGGTGCTAGTTCTGGCATTCCTTCGGCACAATCTTAGTAAATTCCAAGTTAGTGAGCCTTTTTGTAAAGCCTTTTTTTTGTTGTTATCCGTATTTTGCTTTATCCTATAGTTGTCAGTTGCTCTATATGTCACAGGCAGGTTCCTTAGACTTGTATTATGCTTATGTTTGAGAACTTATGACTTAATTATATAGATTATGTTGAGAGAATGATTTGTAAACTTAATTTGATTTTATGTTGAACTTTGTGTGGTATTATGTTTAGTAGAGTTTGAAAGTTAATTTGGTATTATGACTGGTATATATTGAAATATTATTATGTACTGTAAGGGCGCATTCTGAGAATGCTTAATGCCCAAGTATTGTGAATTTATTGGAAAATATTACAAGTTATATTTTATTTGGAAAATGTCCGAAAAACAGAGGAAACTCTGTTTGTTTTCCTAGAAAATTTGGTGTATTAAGACTTGCTGAGAAAGTATTCTCATGTGTCAATCATGACCTAAGTTAGGTCGTGACAAGTTCCCATATACTAACAAATAGTAGCTGAAAATTACTTTAGAAGGTAGTTAATCATCGGGGAGAATCCTCTTTGCATTTGCATAGATTACAACTATCATTATTATTAGTTGTGAAATCAAAATGTAAGTTGCTTGACAAGAGCTTATTCCACCCGTATTCTATGAAAGAATTAATTTTCCCAATTTCATATCTCTGATCTTCAAGTTTATCGACAACATCTTGTAACAAGTTTGCAACCGGTAGTATATTCTCTTGACAATTGATGACGGGCTTCTACTTGTGACTTACCAATTACCACTTTACAAGTCTAATATTTAATTCTTATAATAAAAATTGCAGGGTTTACCGGATGCATTTCCTCAACATGTGTGTATGAGGCAGCTTACGCAGATAAATCAGGAGTCGCTGGATTTCTAGCCAAAGAAAGGGTACGTTTTGGATCCAATACCTTCAATGACATCATATTTGGGTGCAGTGAAGTCAATATCAATAGCAGCCTCGACCACATTGATGGCATAATTGGGCTCGGCCAAGGATTTTTATCCTTCATGGAACAAACTGCCAAAACATATCAGGAAGTGTTTTCATATTGTCTCCCATCAAAATCTAGTGAGATAGGTTTTCTCAAATTTGGCAATAAGACTAAACAAGTTTCAAAATCCTTGATGTTCACACATCTGGGAGCAGGTTATGCCATTGAACTCATCGGAATAAAACTTGGTAACACCACTATCGCTATAGCTGTTAAGAAGGGTGCTGCAAGTATTGCTTCTGGCACTGTGATTTCAACCTTGCCTTCCAGGGATTACATTAATTTGCAGGAAGCATACCGAAAAGCCATGTCCCAATATTACCAGTTAGCAAAACCTTTTGATATTCTTGATACTTGTTACCATGTTGATGTTCACCAAAAGCTTAAGCTTCCAAAATTGAGCTTCTTGTTTGCGGATGGACTTGTTTTAGATATTCCACCCAGTGGTGTAGCTTTCCATGTCAACTCCACCATTATTTGTTTGCCATTTACAACACCTCCTACAGGAGCTGGAGATATTGTACGTTTTGGAAACACCCAGCAGAAAACGTTAGAGATAGTGTATGATGTAGCAGGAGGAAAACTTGGCTTTGGTTGCGGTGGCTGCAACTAGTAATTTATACATCAAAATCTTACGTACAGAAGAGTAAATATGGATTTGGATAGTTTGTTTTTAGCTTGTATACTTGTATCTCACATTGCGTTATTGAATTGAGATTGGAAATTTTCTTATTCCATTTTATAATGAGGGTAATGATATTTTGACACTCAAAAAATGGGTGTCTACTCAGACATCCACTTTATAACCACTGGATGTGATAGTGGTCCCCACTTATACTTTACATCCATTACTTATACTTTACATCCATTACATCCAATGGCTGTAAAGTGGGTGTCTGAATAGATACCCACTTTTTGGGTATCAAATAGCATTACTCTTATAATAAACGCGTTTTCATTTTATTTATATATTTAGTACTTCCTCAACCTCAATACATTCATCTTTACATATACATATAGTAAATCCTTAAATTGGTCCTTAACAAATTCATTAATAGACAAATTAGTCCATAACAAAAAAAATATTATTGTTAAAGTTCCTTACAATTATAAAAATAGGAAACTATAGATCCCTGACAATTTCATTAATGAACAAATTGATCCCTAACAATTAAAAATTAGTGTTGAGATCTCTCACAATTGTAGAAATAAGATACATTAGTCCTTAGTTTACTTGTAACCTATTAAATGCTAACGTGAGCTTTAATTATTGATCTATGTAACATCCACTAATTTCAATCAACACTAAATAAAATACACTTTTTTATTTTTATTTTTTTATTTTTGTGAACTCCTACCCTAATGTTCTAGCATTTTACCATACCCATTATTATCAAAAAAGAAACCTTTGATCCTAAATTAGGAGTATCAAAATGGGCTAACCTGTCCCGTTTAGGCCCGCCCTCCAAAAGCCTGCAAAAAATGGGACGATGCAAGGCGACCCGTCAAAATAAAATGGGTTGAAATAGTCAGTCCAGTCCATTTTAGGGCGGGTAGGCGGGTTAGCTTGTCAAAAAAATTAAAAAATTGAAAAAAATATTTTTTAATATTTTGATGAAATTTGTTTAAAATTTTTCAAGGTCCATAATAACTATATATTAACTTGAACTAAAAAATGTTATTGTTAATAGTGTTATTTGTGAGTTATGACATTATTTGATTTTTAAGTTTTAACTTTGAGTGAATAATATCAACTGTATAATGTTATCGTATTCATAACTATACATATTTCTTACTTTTTCTTTTTCAGGTCATATGTTTCTTACTTGTTTTATCAATAAATTATAAAATTTTTCTAAAAAAAAAGACTTAGCTCGCGGGCCAAGCCCGCCAAAACCCGCGGGTTAGGCGGGACTAGTTAAGCGGGTTAAAATTTTTTAGCGGGCTCAAAACTTCAACTCAGCCCACTAAAACTGGCGAGTTTAGCGGATCAACCCGACTGGCTTAACTCGTTTTGACATCTCTACCCCAAATTAGTCATTCGAAGAAAGGAATCAGATTTAAAATCAAATTTCTTATGCTTTATCACCACCTTATTCTGAAAAATTATAGTATGAATATCATAGATTTATCATTATTTCCCCAAAGGAGCTGTTTGCTATAGTATAGTGATTACATATTACAAAATAATGTAACATCCTCCCAAGTACAACCTCATCCTTAAGTCATGGTGTCATACTCGAGAGTTGTTACTTCTAAGTTTGCAGACCTTTCTTAAATATCTATAGCAAGTTCGATTGAATCGTGAAGTAACTAAATCGTAGTTCTATTAAGATATATGACTAAGAAACAAACATTTATTGATTATAAGGTTGAATACAAAAGGAAGCTCTTCTATGAGCTTTAATACATATCCGGTCTCTATTATAAATACAAACATAAACATATGACTAAGTACAGTCTATACAAACTTTAGCTGTAAACTACTGCAAATCTGATTTCCTTTCATAAAGTAGCCTCCTTGTTCTCGGGATCAACCTAGAGACGACACGGGAACACAAACACGTAGGGGTGAGAATTCTAAAATTCTCAGTAGGGTAACTCCCCAATTACACATTCATAATGTCATCGTCATCACCCCAGCCACTTCGGTTTATTAAAAAAGCGTGAGCATGCAATATGTACATATCAAATGTTTATTTTAAAATTATAAAATCACCTTTCCGAAGTGGGTCTCTTTTATTAGTCAATCACTTAAAACATGTATTTCATAACATTCAACATCATAGGAATTCCTTCAAAACCAATAATTTAACAAGATATACATATACATATGGCAATTACAATGATCTTTTCATGCCCTTGACATAATAAAGGGGACTTTTCCGTGCCCTAATGGGGACCTTTCCCGTGCCCTTTATAAACAAAAGGGGACCTCTCCCGTGCCCTTGATAAACAAAAGGGGACCTTTCCGTGCCCTTTACATATTAAAGGGGACTTCTTTGTGCCCTTTTTATATTAAAGGGGACTTTGCCGTGCCCTTTTTACGTTAAAGGAGACTTTATTTTTCACTTACCACATACACTATCCTCAAGCTCACATATACATGCATCACATTTCTATATGCATGAACATAATTTTCTGATCTCATAATACTTCAAACCTATATATATTATTCATTGATTCCTCATAACATAATCTTGGAAGTCCATGGCATGCATTCATACACATCAACTTGAACCAAATGCCATTAGGTCACTAATTCAAGGCATCATCACAACTTCAACACATTGGCAGATTTTTCACTCAAGTAGCACAATTTGTTTCTCATACCAAATGATCAATTCAAATGCTATAAAAATTCTTAATGACACCTCAATGTGTCCACAAGGTTCCATAAAAATTTCATAACAAAAAGAATTCTCTAAATATGTCAACAAAATTAGACAATTTCGGAGGTTAGCAACCCCCTATTTACAGCCAACAGCCATAGTTTCCAATTTTATTACCCTACCAAATGATCATATAAAATCATATAAAAATTCAAGGTTGGACTTCAATATGTCCTTAATATCTTGTAAAAATTTCAGCTGATAATTCGATCATTTACTAGGGTAATAAAATGTCACAAGTTCATAGCTTCAGATTCAACATTTCAGGCAGCATAGTTACAACTTCGGTTCTTGAATTTTTCAAGGCACTAGGAATCAAAACCAGAGCTCAAGAAAACTCATGGAACTATCCTAGGATGTTACCTTCAACATATAATTTCTATAGCCCATGAAAGCACCCACAATTCACCCAGAAAATTTGTGATTATCTGCTACCTAGAACAGAACCGAAAATCCAGCATGCATATTTCAATTTCTCTTGAGGAAAAATGATTTTTAACATCATCCAAACACTTCACCAAAATTAACACATCAATATCAACATATTATCAGCCAATATATCTAGAAATTTCGGACCAAACACAATCAGAAAAGTTCAGCATAAAATTGGAAAGAAAAGACCAAAGAAAACCCTACTTTGATGGCTTTAGGGATCTTGGTTCCAAAGGATGCTCCAAGATTGATTTTGCTCAACTCAAGGCCACCAAATCAGCACCAAGCCCTTCATTCATCAGTGATGTATGAGATACCAAGGTTAGGATTAATGAGGAATTGAAATTCCAATCGGTTAGATTTGAAGGTATTGATGTGTAGAATAAGTTTAGTGAAGGAAGTTTAGTGTTTTATCAACTCTAGGCTAGTGTTTTTAGCATTTGAAGTGAAGTTTGAGCTCTTGGACATGGAGGAACCTGGTTTCCTTCTCCTTAAAGCATGATGCACGAAATTTTGAGCTTCTTGAAGAAGCTTGGCTTGTGGTTATCTTGTTATATATAAAAGAATGAGTATTATCTTGTATAATTAAATGATCTTTGACCAAAGTAAGAAAAATGGATGGCTAAGACTTGGTTTGTTGGTCAAAGAATGAATCTTGGTCAGCCAGTTGGCTCAAGATAAGTGGCTCTCTTTAACTTGTAGAATAAATAGCTTTTACAGTGTCAAAATCGCACACCAAAATCCCACTGAACGGGTAAGATATGAGCACCCGAGTAAAATATTAATAAATGAAAGGTCATGATTAAAACTTTCTTTTCAATTTTCAATCCTTGTCATCCACTTGGCATAAAGTGATTGATAAAGCTTACTTAGCCACTAAGTAGCTTTTACGGTGTTAGAAACCGCATACCGAAATTCTACCGATCGGGTAAAATAGTGTACCCGGGTAATCAAACATTGCTCAAAATAAATTATAGGCATAAAATATTTATTTCTAACTATTTCTAACCTCATTTCCATGTTTTCCCAATTTCAGGCACCTTCGAGTCCCGAATCAGGGGTTCCTACTGTCTTTGAGTGGGCTGCATGAGACATAAAATACTATTCATATATTTTTTTTTTTACAAATCCATTGGGTCGTCCTCATCATTGTTTAAACTATCAAAATTTTGAAATTATGACTAATAAAGCTTAAATAAATTTTTAGATAATTTTTAGGGTGTTACAGATGCTCTATTAAATTTTTAAATATTTAGAAAGGGATTTACAAAAATGAAATGGTGCATTTTAGTAAATTGGGATTAGTAGTTGTCACATAGATCAATAATTAAAGTTTACTTTAGTATTTAATAGATTGCAGCACTGTAAAGGATCTATAGTGTCCTATTTTTATAATTGTGAGGGATTTCAACAATAATTTTTTTTTATTGTAGATCAATTTATCCATCAATGAAATTGTTAGGAACCCATAGTGTCCCATTTTGCCAATTGTGAAGGATCTCAATACTATTTTTTATTGTCACAGACCAATTTATTCATCGAGGAAATTGTTAGGGACCTATAATGTTTTATTTTTGCAATTGCGAGAGGCCTCAACAGTAATTATTTTTTTATCAAAAACTAATTTATCCACTAATAAAATTATCGGAAATAATTTTGGTGTTTATTAATTTTTTTTTTAGTGCATATGATGCACCTTGTAGATGTCATCAATGAAAACCTGGCTTTGGTTACGGTGGCTGCAACTAGTAATTTATACATCTAAATCTTACGTATATATAGAAGGGTATATATGGGATTTGGATAGTTTGTTTTTTAGCTTGTATCTCACATTGCGTTATTGAATGAGATTGGAAATTTTCTTATTCCATTTTATAATAAATGTGCTCTCTTTTTTTTTGTGTTTTTAGTACTTCCTCAATCTCAATACATTCTTTTTTTTTCAATAAATATCTAAATTGGTCCCTAACAATTTTATTAATAGATAAATTAGTCTTTAATAAAAAAAATTAGTGTTAAAGTTCCTTATAATTACAAAAAAAAAAACCCTTGGCCCCAAGTTACTCATTTGAAGAAAGGAATCATATTTGGAACCAAATTTCTTATGTTATATCACCACCTTATTCTGAGGAAATATGGTACCAATATCATAAATTTATAATCATTTTTCCAAAAGAGCTGTTTGCTAAAGTACAGTAATTGCATATTATAAAACAAACACTACTACCATGTTGGGTATGGGATGCTCTATTAAATTTTGAAATATTTAGGGTAAAAGGATGTATTTTAGTTCATTGGAATTAGTAGATACTATATAGATCAATAGTTAAAGTTTGCTTTAGTATCTAGCAAGTTACAACACAGTGAAAGACTTATAGTGTCCTATTTTTACAATTATGAGGGATCTCAACACTAATGTTTTTTTTTACTATAGATCAATTTATCCATCAATGAAATTATTAGGGACCTATAGTGTCTTATTTTTACAATTACGAGAGATCTCAATATTAATATTTTTTTATTAGAAATCACTTTGTCCATTAATAAAATTGTCACAGACCTATAGCGTATTTTTACAATTGTGAACCATCTCAATACTATTTTTTTTTTATTGTCAGGCACCAATTTGTTCATCAACAAAATTATCAGGGACATAATATTCTATTTTTACAATTATGAGAAACCCCAATATTAATGTTTTTGGTCAGATATTAATTTATCATCGATAAAATTATCAGCATTGATTTGAATGTTTCTATTTTTTTTTTGTGTGTGCATATGATGCGCCTTGGAGATGTCATTATCTAAATTGATGCAGTATCCGCACACCTAGTGGTGCACTCCACTCCAGTAGCCCCTCATAATTTCCAAATTGTTAAAGAAGATGCAACTGCACCAAACCGCCACGAAAGATGCTTTCTTAAATCTTCAATCCCATATCTTCGTCGCCAGCGACACCATCACCGCTGTGGCTATCATCGCTGGTGCACTCCTCTGGCAATGCTTCTGTATGTCTTTACAAATTAATGTGAATCTCATATATTTGAATGTTTCTAAGATTTTTTCCTGTGCCTGTTTGGCTATATCTAGATAATACGTGAAAGGGGGCTTTCTTTATCACTTTCTATTCTATGAATTTAGTCTTGGGCGTGTAATGAGGCTGTTTGCATCAAGCTAATTCTAGCGGGTTATGAACTATAATTTTACTGCATGATCATTTGCTGAAGTTCTTTCTTTAATATTTAGTAAATTGAGAATTTTTTTTTATTTTTTATTTTTACAAGATTAGTAAATTCATACATGGAATCAATATCTTACAACACTCCTTGATTGGTTCAAGTGATGATTTTTAACATTTTTCCATTAGTTTTTGAACGAGAAATGTTATTTTGATTAATTATTGATGGACACCGTGTCGACACACTCACATCTTGAATGAGATATGGGATCCAAACTAAGTGAGGTCTACATCCAATTCAATAATAAATGTGAGTGTGTTGACACGGTGTCTCATACAATGTGAGTCAAAATAACATGGCTTTTTTTTAATTAGAGTTGTCGACAAGTCTGTATCCTACTACCAGACCAATGACCAAGATATGCCTTAATTACTTTTCGATTAAGAGCACTTGAGACGTTTGCATAGGGTAGGTTATTGAAGGCAGATTCTACAATACTCCCTACAAAGTAGAGAGTGTCACACACCATATCATTAAAGGGTGAAGATGTGATGGAGTATTGATCCACCAACCACATCCTGTCCACTGTAAAATTCTCACACACCATCTCCCTTATAACCTTCTCTCTTTTCTCTTGCCCCAAAACCACTCCATTTTTCTCCGATGAGCTACCCCCAACGTTCACTTCTCTACCTCTGTTTTTTGTTCAACTGCCATCATGTGGCACACTTAAGGTGGTAGTTTTTCCACTGTCAACTGCAGGAATTTTCATTACTCTATCAATTAACATGGCAAAGTTCTAATTTTAACTTTCCAAAGAGAACCCATATGTTGGGTTCTGAAGAAAAGTTCATGATCTTTCCTATTCAAATGGATATAAAAAAGTATGAAGAAAAACTACTAATAAAAATCACTATACTTTAGCTCTTTAAGCTACTAACAAAATCAATTAAAAGCAACAAGACCCAAATACAAGTTCTTTTGTTTTTTTTTTCTTTCTGTGACTATCTAAGCGCAAAGTATAGGATTGAATTTTGAGTGGGCATCCATTGCAGTGGAATAAGAGAAATTAGTACTCATGGGCTCTTAGAGTCGCCGGACAGATAGTAGTACTAAAAAGGCCAGGAGAAGTGTGTGAGTTAACAAAACAAGAGCGAAGGTGTGACGACTTGGAGAAAAATACAGGGCTGTAATCAGAGATAATAGTTAGGTGCAGATGTCGTCGCCTGTGGGAGAGGAGGCACTATTTCAGGAGTGCGGCCATGATGATGACATTGGTGAGGTCATCGCCGGCAACTGAGTGCTAATATTAGAAGGAGCAGCACTTTTTCTTCTTCATTTACATTTCTTTATTTTAAATTTTAATTGCAAGTAAAATTTAAAAATGGGAACTAGATTTACAAGTAACCGTCATCAATCTTATAACCATTGAAAGTTATAGCGGTGCTGAACTTGAAAAGAAATCTTGTAAATATAAACAAAAAATCGGTAAACTATATTGTGCAAACTTGTAAATTATACTATAAAAACTTATAAACCATGATATAAAAAACTTATAAATCTATGACACACAATACCTCTGCACCAAGATATTTGTATAATTTATTTTATTATCATCGTGACTATCGTTATTTTATTTGTAATTAATTATTAGAAATACTGATCATTGTATAAATTTCAAATTCAACTAATTCTGTTATGTTGATTTCAATCGTAGCCAAGAAAGAAATAAAAAAAATAAAAAGGAGAAATATTTGTAACATTTTTTTCCTTGCTCATCAAACCTGATTTCTCCATTGTTATTGTGCTTTCCTTTTTGGAGGGATTTTCATTTTTTTTATTTAAAAAAATAGGAGAAATTTGTTATTTAGTGCTATTTGTATCCTCACTGTGATATAGAAGTGCCTGTGATGACTGAAACAGTGGTACTGAACTTGAAGAGAAAACTTGTAAACCTAGACCAAAAAACTTGTAAACCATACTGTAAAAACTTATAAACCGTGACAAAAACTTGTAAACCTGTGATATACAATACCTCTGCACCAGTATACTTGTACAATTTGTTTGATTATCATCGTCACTATCATTATTTCATTAATTATTAGAAAGATTGATCATTGTATAAATTTCAAATTCAACCAATTCTATTATGTTGATTTCAATTATATCCAAAAAAGAAATAAGAAAAATAAAAAAAGATGAAATATTTGTAATTTTTTTCCTTGCTCATTGAACCTGATTTCTCTATTGTCACTGTGCTATCCTTTTTAGAGGGATTTTCATTTTTTTATTTGGAAAAAATGGGAAAAATTTATTATTTAGTGTTATTTGTATCCTTACTGTGATAGAGGAGTGTCTATGATGATTGAAAGTGATAGTGGTGCTGAACTTGAAAAGAAAACTTGTAAATCTAAACAAAAAAAATTATAAACCATGCTGTAAAAACTTGTAAACTGTAATAGAAAAACTTGTAAACCTATGATACACAATACCTCTATACTAGGATACCTATGAAAACCTTCCTTTTGTTTTTTCTAATCATTCTCAATTTATATTTTCTTACAAAATTAAAAAATTATGTGATCGTTAATCAAATAAAAAATCTCACTATTTAAAATAAAATTATAAATTTATCATGTTTTTATGAGAATAAGAATAGGTAAAGGTAAACTTTTTATCTCTACCTGTGACACATAACACCTCTGCCCCACAGGTTCACAAAACATGTAGAAAAGTTTCAAATAACTTGTAAAATAGGTCTTGAAAAGTTGTAAACCTAGAGAAAATAAAAACTTGTAAACCATAGTGTAAAATATTATAAACCATTCTGTAAACACTTGTAAACCATGATATGAAATTGGTAAACCTGTGACACAGTATCCCCACCAAAATTTGAAATAACTTGTAAAATAGCCACTGAAAACTTGCAAATCTTGAACGAAAAACTTGTAAACCACACTGTTAAAACTTGTAATCGTGATAGAAAAACTAGTATAATATGTTTTAAAATATTCATTTATCTTTTTGAATTTGCAACAATATAATACTTGTAAAAATAATATATAACAAGTTTACAACTTTTTAATATATATTGGTTTACAACATTTTCTGTAAAATCTACATGAAGAAATTCAATAATAATATTAAAATACATGAGAAATATAATTAAGAAACACCAAAAGAACAAGTTATATAATATAATGTTAAACAATAGAGAAATTAGGTTCGATGAGCAAGGAAAAAAAGAGTTAAAAATATTTTACCTTTTTATTTTTCTTATTTCTTTCTTGGCTATGATCGAAATCAACATAATAGAATTAATTGAATTTAAAATTTATATAATGATCAATCTTCCTAATAATTAATTACAAATAAAATGAGAATAGTCACGATGATAATCAAAAAAATTGTACAAGTATCCTGATGTAGAGGTATTGTGTGTCAAAGGTTTACAAGTTTTTCAATCACGGTTACAAGTTTTTATAGTATGGTTTACAAGTTTTTATAATATCGTTTATAAGTTTTTTTTATCCAGGTTTACAAGTTTTCTCTTTAAGGTCAGTATCATTGCCACTTTTAATCCTCACAATACTTCTCTATCATAGTGAGGATATAAATAATACTAAATAATAAATTTCACCCTTTTTTAAATAAAAAATGAAAATCTCTCCATAAAGTAAAGTATATTGACAATAGAGAAACCAAGTTCGACGAGCAGGGAAAAAGAAAAGAGTTAAAAATATTTTCTTTTTTATTTTTCTTATTTCTTTCTTGGCTATGATCGAAATCAACATAATAGAATTGGTTAAATTTGAAATTTATACAATGATCAATCTTCATACTAATTAATTACAAATGAAATGATGATAGTTACGATGATAATCAAACAAATTTTACAAGTATCCTGGTGTAGAGGTATTGTGTTTCACAGGTTTATAAGTTTTTCTATCACAGTTTATAAGTTTTTACAGCATGGTTTACTAGTTTTTATAACATCGTCTATAAGTTTTTTTATCTAGGTTTACAAGTCTTCTTTTCAAGTTCAGTACCACTGTCACTTTTAATCCTCACAATACACCTCTAGTGAGGATATAAATAGCACTAAATAATAAATTTCACTCATTTTTTAAAATAAAAAAATATGAAAATCCTTCCATAAAGGAAAGCACAATGACAATGGAGAAACTAAGTTTGACGAGCAAAAAAAAAATTAAAAATATTTTCCCTTTTTATTTTTCTTATTTCTTTCTTGGCTATGATCGAAATCAATATAATATAATTGATTGAATTTGAAATTTATATAATGATCAATCTTCTTAATAATTAATTACAAATGAAATGATGATAGTCACGATAATAATCAAATAATTATACACGTATCCTGGTGCAGAAATATTGTGTGTCACTGGTTTACAAGGTTTTCTATCACGATTTATAAGTTTTTACAGCATGGTTTACAAAAACACCCTACAAGTGTTGGAAAAATTTAAATTGAAATAACATCACAAATAAAATAAAACATGAATAAATTAATCACTGATAATAAAATTAATAAACACATGCATAATAAAATAAAGAATTAAAGATAAATAAAATAAAAGAAATAAATTAAAGTAGCTTATCGAGTTTATTGGCTAAGGCATGCTAGACACTGAGCTTAAGAGTATTTCACCACCACGAGTCAATCACTCGGTTCAGATGGTCTTCACGGCTAATACTCTTCAGGATAAAACAACCAATTCCCACTAACTCTGCACTTGAACTAGTAAGGCTATATAGGAACAATTCTATTGGATTTACTCATGTGAACACTGCACTAATATTTATCTATACTCATTTTTAAACAATTGAGTACAAGAGTGCATGCAAAGTATTATAATTTTCATTGTTGAATTCCCTGCTTCTAAACAAAAGGCTGGTGTTTATATAGCTAATCAAAATTATGTAGTACTAACTTTCAAATGAATAGATCCGTTGCTCTTTATTCATTATGAATGAATGCTCACAATTTCAATTAATGAAATCTATTAAATTTTTTATTCTAACAGCCGAGCATCCAAATCACCAAACGGCCATATCTCTTGCACCGACTTTCAAAACGTCCTTATTGAAGAAAATGTGATGTAAATCTACATTGATTAATAATAATAATAAAAATAAATTTGAAATAAATATAAATAAAATATAACAACAAGCTCCTGCTTAGTGCTCACTTTCCAAAGCCATCATGGTGCATCTCTGATCTCTCCATGCCATTTTCTCACCAATCACTGGGGAATGAAAGAGAACAAGATGACTCATAGAACCAATCAACAAGCAACTCCACAGCAAAGTGAACATGTTCAGCAATAGCACCACCAGTAGAAGGGGAAGATGAAGCATTGTTCTATAGACTCTAGAGCTTCTTCACTATCTTCAAAAATAGCCAGAGAACACAAATCTTCCTTCCCACTACACAACATTAGATTTTGATTCAGATTCAGATTATTCTTATTATTCTGATTCTTGCTGTGATTATGATTATTGACCAAGTGAGAACCGAGTTCAACCATTCCCAATTTGTGATTTTGATGAGAAGCCATTTGAGAACCATGCATGGAGCTTCTCTTCTCGTTCCGATGACAATGGTTATTATTGTTGTTGTATTTGGAATTTGAATTTGGAACCATTGAAGCATGAAGAGAGAATGCAGAGCAATGTGGTGGTTGAAGTCGAAGCGTGTCCTGTGCGTAGGGTGCTCGGAGTCAGGTGGCAAAGTGTTAGACTATCATCGGAAATTTGCAGCAAGTGAAGGGCAGAATCAGATCGAGAGGAGGAAGAAGATGACATGATTTTAGGATGCTTTAGCCAGACACAGTGTATCAATAGTACCAATAAATCTGGACACTTAGATGACTAGGTGTGTGGTACACCATAGTTTAGTCGGTGTACCACAGCCACTGCCACTATTGAAATCAATCTTTGAAAAATAATGTTTCACTTTCACCTTTTCGAACCTTTATAAGAGGTCAAGGTATACTTTGAGTTTTTCTTTGGTTGGAGCTATCAAACCCCTCCTAAGTCGAAGCTGGACCGTACACATGTCACATGTTTACAGGGAAAAAAATTTCTGTGCTAACACATTCGCTCGGCATGTGCACCATCAGGCGGTTGAAGTGTTTCTTTATGATAGGCTCCCTAGCTTCCTCTCAATTAAGTTTAATAATGATCTGAGGGGTATATATAAAAGATATTCTTCAATTTCAATGAGAACAAAATAAAATCAGTTTCAGAAAATAGAGGCCTCTTCCTTCACTTTAATCATCTAATCCAAAGAGAAAAATATATATATAATATCTTTTGAGAGTTTCTCCTATCTTTATAGAGAGATATATATTCTCTTGATATAAGAAATAATATTATTATTCTCTCCTTACTCCTTATATTTAGAGAAAAGTGTAATTTTAGCTTCACATAGTGAAAATCTTTTTTGATATTGTCCGTGATTTTTCCTTTAGCATTAGAGGATTTTCTACGTAAATATTTTGTGTCAGTTATAATTTTTTTCTCAACTCTATTTTAGTTGCATTGTTCTACTTCCATAACTCTAGTACCCAACGGTGGTATCATAGCCACTAGTTATAGTCCACGCTGCAGGTTACTATTCATGATCACTATTTATATGTGTAGTTGTATACGTTTGTAGTATTGTTAATGTATAATGGATTTGTTCCATATACAGTATTTTTCACGTATACGGAACCATAGCTATCAGACCCGACTCAGAGATTGACCCGGTTAGGACACTAGGTCACTGGTTCAACCAGTGAGTCATTGGTTCAACGAATTGAACTGGCTATAATTAAATCAATTTATAAAAAAAATTATTAAGCAAAATATTTTATATATATATATATATTGTTCGCACACAATACAACAAAGTTGGAGTTTGGCTCAGTGGTTGGGAGGCGCTCACCATACTAGAGGGCATAGTTTTAAAACTCGGCTTGGTGATCGACTCAGTCGAGACATTGGGTCACTGGCTCAACTGGTGAGTCACTGGTCAAACTGGTTGAACTGGATTTATATTAAAAAATAATAAAAATATATATAAATTGAAAAAGTAATATAACACATTTATTTATATAAATCTACTATCTACAATTCTAATTTCTACATAACCAGAAAAAGTTAAAAAAAGGAAATCTGGAACAGAGGAAAGGCAAAGGAGCCATACATAACCAGAAAAAGTGAAAAAAAGGAAATTACGAACAAAGGAAAGGAAATCACGAGCAAACCAAAGCAACTAAGATCCATCATCAACACAATCTATCAATCAAATAATCATCAACACAATTTACCAATCAAACAAAAGTGGAACTTATCTTTCCCTTGGAGCTTCAAGTAGTGACCACACTACATAACCAAAAAAAGTGGGAAAAAGGAAATCAGAACAGAGGAAAGGAACTAAGTAAGCTCCATCATCACAGTCAAACAATAGTGGAACTTACTTTTCAGGCTTTCATTTTCAGCTTCAGGCGGCAGCAGAGAGCAGCAAGCATGGCGGCAGCAAAGAGCAGTAGGTGCGGCGAAGAGCAGTGGTGCGGCATCCTCTTCCCTCCAGCGAGCAGCAGCTGGTCAGTGTTCGTGATGCAAAGGGCTACTGGGTGTGCTTCTCAGCTTTTCTTCTCCCTTCTCAGCCGCTTAGGTTTCGTGTTCGTGATGGCACTCTGGTCTTTGGTCATTATTTTCTTTTATGATGAGCTATGATATTGAGGATGTTAAGAAAGAATATTGAGAATGTTAAGAGAGAACCAACTGAAACAACGCTTATCTGAGTTCTCTCTATTAGACCATCGGGGAAGTCCCACATCGATGGAAAGTAACATGGTGGCAAGTGTGGTTCTGCTATAAAAGGAAACGTGGCCTCAGTAATTTCTAACTTTGCAGAAGCCAAGTTACTCTTTGATAGTTGATCGAGCTTATTAACTGGGCCAAATAAAAATGGTCCAATTGATTGTAAAGAAGTACAAATTTTCCATTAAAAAAAAATTTTATGGCTTAGTCCGGTTCATTAAAACCGCTTGGGTCACCGATTTTCTTCAAAATCGGTTAAGTTGAATAGGTTCAATCCGATTCTAATGCATGGCCGATCCAATAGGCCACTTGGCTTGATCTTAAGTCCGGTTCACTAGTTAACCGATTGAACCGGCCTACCTGAGCCGGGTTTAATAACTATGCTAGAGGGTATGAGTTCGAATCTAAGCATGGAGATTTTTGAAGAAAAATTTCTTAAAGCAAGTAAGATTGTAATATATATATTTCGTGACACACTATATAATAAAAGTACTATTGACTTAGTGGATGAAGCACGGTCCCTTCTCCTTGGAAAGCTGGGTTCGACTCTCCATCATGCAATTTTGAATTTTCTTTCTAGAATTCACCAAGCACATGCACAACACATACGGGTCACTCACGGTTTGTTAGCCAGTTCGCTTCCCACTCGCCGGTCCACTCGCCGATCAACTTCAGGTTTGACTAAGGTTTGATCGGTTCGATGTTAGTCCGGTCTAATAGAAGAATCAAACCGGACCACTGCCTAGTTCACCAATTTCCGGTTTGAGCCGTCCGGTTCTTATAACTATGTATGGAACTATTCACGGTGATAAAGTAAGAAACAATTTAGTAAAGAAATTTGTATACATGTACTGGATTTTTTCCATATACCATATATAATACTATTAATGAAAAGAAAAAGAATTGGTTTAGTAGAGAAATAGATCCCGATAAACACCATGGCAGCAAAATTTGAGATTGAAAAATTCAATGAGAATAATTTTTTCCTGTGAAAATTGAAGATGAAGGCAATCTTAAGGAAAGACAATTGCTTACCAGCAATTGAAGACAGACCTACTGAAATTATTGATTTGTATTTTACAATGGCAGATTCAGTATTGTCAAATGTTGCAGAAAAGATGGCAGCAAAGGAGATCTGGTATACACTTGTCAAACTGTATGAGGTCAAGTCACTTTACAATAGAATATTCCTACGAAAAGACTATATACTCTTCGGATGAGTGAGTCCACATTGGTGACGGGCCACATCAAGAATCTGAACACTTTATTCTCTAGCTTACACATCATATTATAAAATAGTGCATAATGAATGCGCATAGCTTCTACTTCAAAGTTTACCTGACTTATATGATCAACTTATCATCAATATCACAAAAAATAATATTGCTGACTATCTATCTTTTGATGATGTCACCGGTGTCATTCTTGAAGAAGAGTCCAGGCATAAGAATAAGGAAGATATATTAGAGATCTCAAAGCAATCGAGGCATTTGTTGGTGATGAGAGGAAGTTCAATGGAGCATGACTCGGTGGGAGTCATGGTCAGAGTAGTTCAAAATCAAGAAGTGGGAAGAACTTCAAATGCTACCATTGTGGCATGAAAGGGCACTTAAAGAAAGATTGTCGAAATAATAAGAAGAATACAGATAAAGCTCTGGAAGCTTTAACTTTTCAAGGATGTGTTGCAAGTAGCTTTGAAAATAGAGAAATCCTGTACATCGAGGCAACAATTGGTTCTAGAGGCGTTAAACGACTCACTAATATTTGGATAATGGATTCATAGGAGATAATCATGCCTTAGAAATTATTGATGTTGGTACTGTCAAAATAAAAATGTCTGATAGTTCCATTTACACAATCCAAGGGGTATGATATGTGAAGGGCTTCAAGAAGAATGTATTGTCTATTGGGGAATTGGATGACCTTGGGTGCAAGATCCATATTGAAAATGGAATCTTAAAAGTTGTTAAAAGTACTCTTATTTGATAAAAGCAGAAAAGACTATGGCAAATCTATACAAGCTTCAAAGAGATATGTTGCAAACGGCAGATACATCAGTAGCATCAGCAAATCAAGAAGAAATGACAATGATGTGGCATCGCTGTGATACCCGTCACACATGTGTCAATAGAATTTTTTTCTGTACAGCCTCAAGATCTCTCGGGACCCACCCATGTTGCCGAGTCCCCAATTTCACTAAATCTGGATCCTACATTTCCTTAGAGGGTTATATGATAAAGCCACGTTCTTGGGATAAAAGTTTCTATAATTGTTCCCCAAAAGATAATAAGTTAAAAAGTGATTTTCAATGTATTTTGTGAAACCTTTAAACGTTTCATTTTTAACCCACAAGTTTAGAAAATCTTGAAAATTTTTGAATTTGAATTAAAACCCAAAATTTGGATTTTGATTTGTTGGGATTTTATTTTTTTAATATTTTATTTGAATCCAAACGAGGATATTTTTTTATTTACATTTATATTTTAAAGTTAATGGAGAGTAAAATAAATGAGGACATTGGTGAATACTGAGACAATCCAGATGCCAAAATGACAAAAAAATACAGTTTGGGTGATGTTGCTTTATAATTCTGCGTAACAGTCTCGCTACAGTAAGTAGACAAGCTAGGAGGCTCTGCTCGCTGCAGCAAAATATGTTCGCTGTAGCGAGTTGTTGTTTCTCTAGGTTTGTTATAGCAAGAAAATCTCGCTGCAATGTGTAACATCCCTTGCTACTTTATGGATTGATGACTGTCCCCACAACCTAACACGGGTGTTTTCAGCATGTTTTGTCTTCACTCACGCTCTTCCTAGGAAAACTTTCCAGGAGGTCACCCATCCCAAAATTGCTCTAAGTCAAGCACGCTTAATTGTGGAGTTCTTTCAGTTTGAGCTACCGAAAAGAAGATGCATCTTGTTGGTATAGGTAGTACAAATCAATTCATATAAGCCCTCCTCAACTGTATAGTCTCATACCTATACAGTCTTAGGATCCCTCTCATTTGGGTGTGTGAACGGTTTATTCATGTACCCCCCCCCCCCCGCTTTTGAAGTCTGCCAAGAGCCGCTCCCTGTCCGTGCCTCCTTGCACTGGCGATCACTCCCTGACTTCACAATCCCCAGGCGTTACATGCCCACTAGCTTCTGCTTGGTTCATCCTCGAACCACACCGTACTGGGAAAGGTGCAGGCTCTGATACCAATTGTAACATCCCTTGCTGCTTTATGGATTGATGACTATCCCCACAAACCAACATAGGTCTTTTCAGCATGCTTTATCCTCACACGCTTCCTGGGAAAACTTCCCATGAGGTCACCCATCCCAAAATTGCTCCAAGTCAAGCACGTTTAACTGTAGAGTTCTTTCAGTTTGGGTTACTGAAAAGAAGATACATCTTGTTGGTATAGGTAGTACAAATCAATTCATATAAGCACTCATCAACTGTATAGTCTCATACCTACACAGTCTTAGGATCCCTCTCATTCAAGTGTGTAATCGGTTCATTCATGTACCCCTCCGCTTTCGAAGTCTGCCAGGAGCCGCTCATTGTCCGTGCCTCCTTACACCGGTGATCACTCCCCGACTTCGCAATCCTCGGGCGTTACATGAGTGAGTTTGATGTCAGCACAGTGCGAAACGACGCAGTTTTGTTTAGTAAGCCCCCAAACTCTTTAAAAGAACCCTAAGGCTCGGGTTTTCTCACAAAAAATCGAAGCCCTCTCTCTCTAATTCTCTTCAAACCCTTCTCCACTCTATCCAACCTCCAATCATTCTTCTTCCAAGAGATCAAAGGTAAGATTTTATGGGTTTTTGCCACCCCTTCCTTTCTATTCCATGTTCTTAGGTTTGGGTTGTTATTGTTCTCCATTGTTGTCAGGTGGAGGTGCTCCTCAATGTTACTAGAGTTGGATTGGAGTTATCTAGAAAGTGTTAGGAATTAATCTAGAGTTTCATGTTGCTCTATGGCAGTTGTTGGTGTCATTCAAAGCTCTCAAGGTCAAGTTGGTGGTGCTCACATACTCCCGGCTCCTAACGGTGAGTGGGTTTAAACTTATGACCTTATTTTTAGTCATTATGAGTATGTTTACGCATTATGATTTTTAATATTTAACATTTCTTTAGTTAAATGATGATTTATAATATTAAATGACACTTTGGCATATCATGTATCGAAAGCGTAATAAAGATTTATATTGAATGTGTAATAAAGATTTAGATGACTCATTTTGGTGTCTAAAAATTATACAAAATAAGTTATTTTATAATTTGTAATAGAGATATATATAACTCATTTTATATAATAATTTTAACTATCAAAATGGGTCATTTTAAAGTTTAATATACTTCATATGATATATGGTATATCAATGTGTCACTTAATGTTACATGTCATTATTCAATTGACAGGATGTTAAATGAAAATGGGTTAGAAACTAACTTTATTCCCATTTTGTAATGTTAAAAATTAATTTGACTCATTTTAAAAATCATTCTAAAATTGGTTCATTTGATTTTTAACATTTTTCTTTTAGTTTTTGAATCAGAGTTGTTGAGAAATCTGTATCCCACTACCAGACCAACGATCAAGACATGCCTTGATTACTTTTCGACTCAGAGCACTTGAGACGTCTGCATAGTGTCTGCTATTGAAATCAATCTTTGAAAATAATGTTGCACTTCTACCTTTTCGAACCTTTATAAGAGGTCAAGATATACTTCGAGTTTCGCTTTGGTTGGAGCAATCAAATCCTTCCTGAGTCGGAGCTGGACAGTACACATGTCACATGTTTACAGGGAAAAAATTTCTGTGCTGACACCTTGGCTCGGCATGCGCACCATCAGGCTGGTGAAGTGTTTCTTTATGATAGGCTCCCCAGCTTCCTCTCAATTGAGTAATAAAATCACTTCCAGGAAGCTGCAATGCAATCCTTCGGCATCGGGTCGAGTTAATTTCTTAGTTAGAGATATTTCCAAACTATTGAAATGGTCCGCTATCGATTCGCGATATCGACATTTGAACTTTTCACAATTGAAAATGAAATTTTAGTTATTAATGCACATTGCTCCTGGGGTGGGTAGGCTTGGAGTTTTTATTACTAATTAATATAATTATACATTATTGGGCTGTTAGGCCCCGATGTCTATCACAAAAAAAAAACTATACATTATTGAATGTTCCAAGTTAATAAATGTTAATACGCACGCATCGCTAGACTTTTTAGTTTTTTTTATTCAAAATTTGCGTTTACTCCAGTTACATTTATTTATTTTTTTTATTTATTAGTGCACTAGTTGCACTGGGTGTCTATATATATGCATAATGTATGGGCTATGCCATGGTTATACCGCATAACACTGCATTTATACTAGCACCAGAACTAACTATACTATAGAGGAATTGAAGCCGTTCACCAGATAACATGGGCCACTTCCCTTCCTTTCTGTCTTGCTTTCTTGCCATACATTTTCTCCTCAATTCTCTACACAATAGTGTTGCCTTTCAGAGTGATACAACAATTGAAAGCAGCAACCATTTTCACATTGTTGAAGTCAGCTCTTTACTGCCAGCCTCTACCTGCAGCCCTTCTGCAAGAGATAGAGGTTTTCGCTTGCTCTGTCTCTTGCTCTTCAATTCTCTCCTACTACAAAAACGTATTAATTTGTAGTGAATGTTCTTCCAAATCAAAACTAACCAACATATATGTACTAATTACAATCTTTTTGTCATTTAAGCTCTACATCGCACTCCGTCAGGCACATCAACCTCCCAAGTTATCATATTGAGTGCACGAATCACGACATAAACTCACATCGTTTATTAACCGCATTAGATTCACAAGTCACCACAAACATTTACACAATTCTCCACTACTTCAATCTGTTGTATAAGCATAATAAGTGGTGAATCTAGTTTTGCTGTATTATAATAATATAATAATTATTGTTATTTATATATAAATAATCTATTTGTGATGAAGCTAAATTGGTGTCGGAAAGACTTTGGCTGTTGGAACTGCGATGATGAAACCGTGCAGTAAACTGTGTTGTCTTTTTAGCTACTTTATGTCTTTTACTTGTATGATTGAGGATCATGACACTGACTTCATGATTCTCATCCCATTCTGATGAGGTGTGTTAGTAATTATTAAAAAAATAAATAATATATATTTAGGGTTGTGAACACCTAATTTTGTCCGGCCCACTAAGCAAAAGTCCAAAATTCGCATGTTTCATTTATAGTTATTCCATCATTTTCTTTTTGAGAGAATTAAAAATTAAAAAAAAAAAAAGAGAGTTCAATCCATTTATCGCATTTTGTGTTTTTGTCCATTTATCTTTCAACCCAAACTGTTTTTGTTTCGGTTTTGTCCAAGCCCATTTTCTTTTTGTTACAAACCCACATTTGTCTCTGTGATGACCGTAAAAGAAAAAAAAAATGAAGTGAGGACCACCGTGCACCTTAAGTGGTATAGACCACCATATACTCCTCTCTTTTGTTTTTATCTTCTCTTCTCCCCCTCTTCCCCGTAACTCCCTCTTCTCCTCTTCTTCTTCTTCTTCTTCTTCCCCTTCCCGTTCTCCTTCCCTCCTTCCACTTTCTTTATTTTATTTTTTTTTTTCCCTCAAAACATCATCACCATCTCCATCATCCTCATCATCTCCTCTTCCTTCTCATCCCCACAACCGTGTCTCTCTCTCCTTCCTCTCCTCTACTCCATTTTTTCTCTCTAACTCCATTAGAGGAGCTTGAAGCTTAGGAAGAATTGGAGTAATTTTCTTCACCAATTCTACACTCCAAGTGGTAAATTAGCTCCTAAACTACTCCGTTTAAATTATTGAAATTTCTGATTATTTTAGGAATATTGTTAGGTTTATTGAATTCTAGAATTTGGGGCTTTTATTGATTTGGGGCTAATTTACGTAAATTTGCGATAATGTTAGCTCACAAAAATTAATATTATCTTGTTTCTAGAGCGATAGAGCAATCGGGCACCAACACCTGAATAGGTGGCATCAAAGACATTGTTCTTGGTTCTTTGAACCAATAATCGTGAGTAGATAGTATATCAGAGGTTACTTTATGCATGATAAACAATATAAAATGGTATAAAGAGTTGAAAGTATGTTGATATAGAAGCAAATGATTTATTTATTGAAAATGTCGCTTTATGTTTGAAATGATAAACTTTTATTTAGGGGCCATAATATGATTATTATGCTTATTTAAATATTTTGAGTTAAATTGGGGAAAATTCTATAGTTAGAACACAGTAGTTAACGGCAGGACGTTAGCCTCGGTGCAGTGAGAAACTCTAGTTAGCAAGTGAGGTGTTAACCCGCACATACCGCAGCCTATGTGCGGACTTGTATATGGCTACGCCAACTCTAGTTAGCAAGTGTGGTGCTAACCCGCACATGGCCTTGGGTCATGTCCTGACTTGTTATCGCTCGCTCTGATAATTCCCAATGTATTTGGATTCATATGAGTATGTAAATCCTATTTTATGAGTATATATATATACATTATTATGTTTATATTGTTTTATGCTTGCATTTAGTAAACTATGGATACCCTATCTCTCATTGAGTTGCAAAACTCACCCTGTTGTATTTCCACCCTTTTCAGATACAGGTGCTGGTGCTAGTTCTGGTGTTCCTCCAGCATAATCTGAATAAACTCTAAGTTGGTGAGCCTTTTTGTAAAGGCCCTTTTAGTTTTCATCCATATGTGGTTTAGCCTATAGATGTCAGTTGCTCCATATGTCACAGGCAGGTTCCTTGGACTTGTGTTATATTTGTATTTGAAAATTTATGACTTAGCTATATATGTTATGTTTTGGAAAAGATTTGTAAACTTAATTTGGTTTTGTGTTGAATCAGATCGGTACTATAACTGGTATATGTTGAAATATTATTATATACTGGAAGGGCGCATTCTGAGAATGCTTGATGCCCAAGTCTTTGTATTTGTTGGAAACATTGCAGCTTATGTAATTATTTGGGAAATATCCGAAAAACAGAGGAAACTCTGTCCGTTTTTCTAGAAAATTTAGTGTTCTAAGGCTTGCTGGGAAAAGTGTTCCCATGCGCCAGTCATAGCCTAAGTTGGGTCGTGACAAAGTTGGTATCAGAGCTTAAGTTTCCCTGTGTAATATGGAGCAAGTGTCCTTTAGTAGAGTCACGATTGTGTAAATGGTTGCCGGCCCATTTTCACAAAGCGCGATCCTATCAAAGGCCTAATAGGAATGTCTTCTTGAGTTTGTTTTTAAGCCATGTGGTATTATGTCATTCTTATTCGAAAATTTCTACCTGAGTTCTAATTCCATGCTCAATCTATTAGGTACGATGCCTCCTAGAAAGCGTCAACGCAACGTGAGGTTAGGAGGTTATAACCTCTCCAATGCAGGACCTAACCGAGCTCCCAATCCTCCACTTAGAAGAAGGGGACAAGGTCAAGGTGAGGGCCGTAGAGGGCAAAGTCAAGGTGGAGCCCGTAGAGGTCAAGGCCGAGGTAGTGGCCTTAGAGGTCATGGTTGGGGTGGAAGTCGTAGAAGAACGACTAGGCCTGAACTCGAGCCCGAACCCGATCTCGAACTTGAGCTCGAACCCGAGCCCGAACTTCGAACCCGAGCCCGAACTCGAACCCGAACAGCAGTGAAGCATCAGCCCACAAGGGCAATCACCGATCTTGATGCACGGATGTTGGGCATGCAAAGAAGCCATCGACAATTTAGTGGTAGTTTTAACCCAACAGGCAAGAGATAGAGCCCAACCACAAGATGAACCTACCCCTGGTGCTCGAAGAAATACCCAAACTTTTGGACGTGAGGAAGTAACTATTGAAGCATATCTCCGGCTAAACCCACCTACTTTCACCGGGGACTCTGCAGATGAAGACCCACAAGAGTTTTTAGACAGATCAAAGAGAGCCCTTAGAGTTCTCAGATGTGAGGATGGCAGAGCAGTGGATTTTGTATCCTATAATCTTCAAGGTACCACAGCACACTGGTATGAGTCTCTATTAGAAGAATATGCAGCTGATATGAGACCACCCCCAGTATGGGAAGAATTTTCACAAGCCTTTAAGGACAGATTCCTTCCAGACAACAGAAGAGAGAGACTTGCTAATGAATTTGAGAAGCTGAAACAAGCTCCAGGAATGTCAATAAGTGAATATGCTACTAAGTTCACCAGGCTGTCCAGATTTGCACCACACTTAATTGTAAATGAAGTAATGAAAGTACGAAGGTTTATCAAAGGGTTGAGAGAACCACTATGCACCAACCTACTTCCTGAAGTAGGAAGAATGTCTTTTGCTCAAGTGGTAGATGTTGCCTATGCTATGGAGACAACAAGAGAAGAAAATAGAGCTACAAGGGAGTTAGCTAAGAAACCTAAGATGAAAGGAGTTTTTTCTGGAGGTCCTAACTCAGGAGGAGGTTACCCCGCTCCAAGACAACATCAGGAGCACTCAAGTAGAGCCACACCTTATGTATCTACTCCTATGACCGCATCTGGCTCTAAACCTTATTCTATTAGCCAATCTCAAGGGAGCATACAAGGTTCCAGCAATCGTGCCCAATAAGGCCATTATGCAGAACATGTGGGAAGCACCACTTTGGAAATTGTCATGAGCACAGATGGGCATGTTATGGTTGTGGACAAACGGGTCACTTTTTGAGAGATTGCCCACGCTCAAGAGAGGTCCAAGGTCAAAATTCAGCCCATCAAGCCATACCAACATCGTCTCAATCAGCCCTTTCCCAAAGGAGTTCCTTTGGTTCTGGTGGTAGAGCGATAGGTGGTAGAAGCCCAGGTGGTAGAGGGTCAGGTCAAAGGGGCAGAGGTCAAGCACGGGTATTTGCCATGACACGACAGGATACTCAAGCATCCAATGAAGTTGTTACAGGTACACTCAAAGTTTGCTCTTTTGATGCACAAGTTTTGTTTGACTCGGGTTCTACACATTCATATGTATCTTCATATTTTGCATCTCGCTTTGGCAAGCAACCTGAGTTGTTGGAAAATCCATTTTGGGTTAGTACTCCAATAGGAAAATCTTTGTGGATCCAGTTAGTGTTCCGGTCTTGTGTTGTCAGCGTGAATGAGGTAGATACATTAGCTGATCTGAAACTACTTGAGATGGTTGATTTTGATGTTATCCTAGGCATGGATTGGTTAGCTCCTTATCATGCCAATGTCGATTGTTATTCTAAAGTAGTGAGGTTTAACATTCCAGATGGTCCATCTTTCATGTTTAAAGGGGATAATTATCTCATCCCAAATTGGTTTGATCTCATCCATGAGTGCTTTGCACTTGATCAATAAAGGTAATCAAGCCTTCCTTGCGATGGTTAGAGATGTTGAGGCTGAAGTGCCTAGCATTGACCAAGTCCTCGTGGTTAGAGAATTCCCAGATGTGTTTCCTGATGAATTACCAGGATTGCCTCCTGAGAGAGAGATAGAGTTTAGCATAGACTTGGCCCCAGAAGTTGAACCTGTATCTATTCCTCCTTACCGCTTGGCTCTGCGCAGAATTACGGGAGCTAAAAGATCAGTTACAAGATATGCTAGAGAAAGGTTTTATTCGTCCGAGCACATCCCCATGGGGAGCTCCAGTGCTTTTTGTGAAGAAGAAAGATGGTTCAATGCGACTATGTGTAGACTACCGGCAGCTTAATAAACTTACCGTGCGTAATAAATATCCGCTACCAAGGATTGATGACTTGTTCGATCAGCTTCAAGGAGCTTCTTATTTCTCTAAAATTGATCTCCGCTCTGGGTATCATCAATTGAAAGTCAAAGATGAGGATATTCCTAAAACAGCCTTCCGTACTCGTTATGGGCATTATGAATTTTTGGTGATGTCCTTTGGCTTAACGAATACCCCAGCTGCTTTTATGGATTTGATGAATCGTGTGTTCAAACCCTTCCTGGATCACTTTGTGATCGTCTTTATCGATGATATCTTGGTATATTCCAAGAGTGTAGAAGAGCATGAATACCATCTAAGGATTGTATCGCAAACATTGAGGATCACAAGCTTTATGCCAAGTTCTCCAAATGTGAATTTTGGCTTGATCAAGTGGCTTTTCTTGGTCACATTGTATCCAAGGATGGGATTATGGTGGATCCGAAGAAGATTGAAGCAATCCAACAATGGCCAAGACCCACTTCAGTTACTGAGATTCGTAGTTTTCTAGGATTGGCAGGCTACTACCGTCGATTTGTTAAAGATTTCTCAAGAATTTCGGCGCCATTGACTAAGTTGACTCAGAAGAATGTGAAATTTCAGTGGTCAGATGCATGTGAGAAAAGCTTTCAAACACTTAAAGATTGCCTAACCTCAGCACCTGTGCTTGTATTACCTTCTGGTTCTGGAGGTTTCTCAGTTTACTGTGATGCTTCTCGGATAGGACTTGGTTGTGTTTTGATGCAACATGGTCGAGTCATTGCTTATGCTTCACGGCAGTTGAAGAAGCATGAACAAAACTATCCCACTCATGATCTAGAGATGGCAGCAGTAATCTTTGCTTTGAAAATTTGGAGGCATTATCTTTATGGTGAGACATGTGAAATTTACACTGACCATAAAAGTTTAAAGTACATATTCCAGCAACGGGACTTGAATCTGAGGCAACGAAGGTGGATGGAGTTGCTTAAAGATTATGATTGTACCATCTTGTACCATCTTGGAAAGGCTAATGTTGTAGCGGATGCTTTGAGTAGAAAGTCTATGGGTAGTTTGGCTCATATTGCTCCTGTAAGGAGACCGTTAGTGGATGAAGTTCACAAACTTGAGGCTTGTGGTGTTCGGCTTGACTTGGGGAGTCAGGATACTCTTGGCTCATGTAAGAGCCCATTCATCCCTCATGGAGCAGATTAAGGTGCTTCAGAGTGAAGACCCGAGATTGCTTAAGCTGCGGGATGATGTTAGAAGTGAAGCAACCTCTGAGTTTGTAATAGACCAAGAGGGAGTGCTTCGATTTGGTAACCGCTTATGCGTACCAGATGTTGGAAATCTTAGAAAAACCATTATGGAAGAATCTCACAATTCTCGGTACTCTATACATCCTGGATCAACTAAGATGTATCAGGATCTACGACAATTGTACTGGTGGGAAGGCATGAAAAAAGATGTTGGTGACTTCGTGTCTCGTTGTTTGGTGTGTCAGCAAGTTAAGGCTGAACATCAGCGACCCGCAGGATTGCTTCAACAGATAGAAATACCTGAATGGAAATGGGAACGAATCACTATGGACTTTGTAATAGGATTACCTCGCACCATAAAAGGGTATGACTCTATATGGGTTATAGTGGACCGTATGACCAAGTCAGCTCACTTTCTTCCTGTAAAGACCACATATCGAGCTCATCAATATGCACAATTATATATTGATGAGATTGTCAAACTTCATGGTATTCCGATTTCCATCATATCTGATCGTGGGGCCCAATTTACGGCTCGGTTCTGGAGAGCTTTCCAAGAAGCCTTAGGAACTCGGCTTGATCTCAGCACAGCTTTCCATCCTCAAACGGATGGACAATCCGAAAGAATCATTCAAATTCTGGAGGATATGCTCAGGTCATGTGTTTTGGACTTCGGCGGAAATTGGAGTAATTACCTACCTCTTATAGAATTTTCATATAACAACAGCTACCAAGCCAGTATTCAAATGGCGCCTTTTGAGGCTTTATATGGGAGGCGTTGTAGATCTCCCATAGGTTGGTTTGAAATTGGTGAAGCTAAGATGCTAGGTCCTGATCTTGTACAAGAATCTCTTGATAAGGTTCGTTTGATTCGAGAACGGCTCTTGACTGCTCAGAGTAGGCATAAATCCTATGCAGATCATCGAAGACGTAACTTGGAGTTCTCTGTAGGAGAACATGTCTTTCTTCGGGTTTCCCCTATGAGAGGAGTTATAAGATTTGGTAAGCGAGGAAAGCTCAACCCTCGTTACATTGGCCCTTTTGAAGTTCTGGATAGGGTTGGTGCAGTGGCATATCATTTAGCACTACCCCCTGAATTATCTATGGTTCATCCAGTGTTTCATGTCTCTATGCTTCGAAAATATATTCCTGATCCGTCTCACGTAATCTCTCCTCAAGTAATCCAACTTGATGAGAAATTATCCTATGAGGAGGAGCCGGTGGCCATTATTGATCACCAGGTGAAAAAGCTTCGATCAAAAGAAGTGGTGTCAGTGAAAGTGGTTTGGAATAACCATTCTAGAGAGGAAGCGACTTGGGAAGCGGAAGAGGCTATGCAAACCAGATATCCACATTTGTTTGATTCTTGAGGTATGTGTCTTATCTTCGAGTTATTGGAAATTCGGGGACCGAATTTCTTAAGGGGGGAAGATTGTGATGACCGTAAAAGAAAAAAAAAATGAAGTGAGGACCACCGTGCACCTTAAGTGGTATAGACCACCATATACTCCTCTCTTTTGTTTTTATCTTCTCTTCTCCCCCTCTTCCCCGTAACTCCCTCTTCTCCTCTTCTTCTTCTTCTTCTTCTTCCCCTTCCCGTTCTCCTTCCCTCCTTCCACTTTCTTTATTTTATTTTTTTTTTCCCTCAAAACATCATCACCATCTCCATCATCCTCATCATCTCCTCTTCCTTCTCATCCCCACAACCGTGTCTCTCTCTCCTTCCTCTCCTCTACTCCATTTTTTCTCTCTAACTCCATTAGAGGAGCTTGAAGCTTAGGAAGAATTGGAGTAATTTTCTTCACCAATTCTACACTCCAAGTGGTAAATTAGCTCCTAAACTACTCCGTTTAAATTATTGAAATTTCTGATTATTTTAGGAATATTGTTAGGTTTATTGAATTCTAGAATTTGGGGCTTTTATTGATTTGGGGCTAATTTACGTAAATTTGCGATAATGTTAGCTCACAAAAATTAATATTATCTTGTTTCTAGAGCGATAGAGCAATCGGGCACCAACACCTGAATAGGTGGCATCAAAGACATTGTTCTTCGGTTCTTTGAACCAATAACTGTGAGTAGATAGTATATCTGTAGGTTACTTTATGCATGATAAACAATATAAAATGGTATAAAGAGTTGAAAGTATGTTGATATAGAAGCAAATGATTTATTTATTGAAAATGTCGCTTTATGTTTGAAATGATAAACTTTTATTTAGGGGCCATAATATGATTATTATGCTTATTTAAATATTTTGAGTTAAATTGGGGAAAATTCTATAGTTAGAACCTGTAGTTAACGGCAGGGACGTTAGCCTCGGTGCACCGTGAGAAACTCTAGTTAGCAAGTGAGGTGCTAACCCGCACATAGCTGCAGCTATGTCTGGACTTGTATATGGCTACGGGCCAACTCTAGTTAGCAAGTGTGGTGCTAACCCGCACATGGCCTTGGGTCATGTCTGGACTTGTTATCGTTCTGCTTCGGATAATTCCCCAATGTATTTGGATTCATATGAGTATGTAAATCCTATTTTATGAGTATATATATATACATTATTATGTTTATATTGTTTTATGCTTGCATTTAGTAAACTATGGATACCCTATCTCTCATTGAGTTGCAAAACTCACCCCGTTGTATTTCCACCCTTTTCAGATCAAAGTCTTTGGTGCTAGTTCGTGTTCCTCCCAAGATAATCTGAATAAACTCTAAGTTGGTGAGCCTTTTTGTAAAGGCCCTTTTAGTTTTCATCCATATGTGGTTTAGCCTATAGATGTCAGTTGCTCCATATGTCACAGGCAGGTTCCTTGGACTTGTGTTGTATTTGTATTTGAAAATTTATGACTTAGCTATATATGTTATGTTTTGGAAAAGATTTGTAAACTTAATTTGGTTTTGTGTTGAACTGTATCGGTACTATAACTGGTATATGTTGAAATATTATTATATACTGGAAGGGCGCATTCTGAGAATGCTTGATGCCCAAGTGCTGTATTTGTTGGAAACATTGCAGGTTATGTAATTATTTGGGAAATATCCAAAAAACAGAGGAAACTCTGTCCGTTTTTCTAGAAAATTTAGTGTTCTAAGGCTTGCTGGGAAAAGTGTTCCCATGCGCCAGTCATGGCCTAAGTTGGGTCGTGACAGTCTCTGTCCAACAAAAACAAAAAAATACAAAAAAAATACAAAATATAAAAACGGAAAAAGGGGAATGTGGGGTACATGCTCTGTTTCAGCACCCCAGTTGCACGCCTGCAACAGGAGTGGAGGCCTCCACCTAGCTCGAATCTGGCAGAAGCATGGGGAGCATGCTGCAGTCTTCCCACTTTGGTCTTCACGCTTCAGCAGCACATGAGGATGGGCGATGGAACACTCAAATGTGGGAGACATGCTTCAGCCTTCGGCCATATCCTGCACACCCACAAACAGAATGCAAAATGATGGAGCACTCAAGCGTGGGGAGCAATTCCATTTGGAGTTCCTGCATTTCAGAGAGCATGGAGATATCTTTTAATTAACCAGTGCAAGCTCAGTATAAGGGGATTCAACAACAACAATGAAGGGGGGGTATCACCAAGTTTTTAGAGACATGAATTCAAACAGAGTGACCATCAAATATCAATTGTTCTGAACAGAGAGCAAAAACAACAAGAACTCTAAACTAGAAACCAGCAGAATATCAGCTAGAACTCAAGCAAAGCCAAATCAATACAACAGTTACGATAGAGACAGGTACACATCATCATCATCCTCATCATTACCATCAGAAATAAAAAGGAGGAGAAAAGAAAATAAAAAAAACGAAGAAAGGGGAGGAGGCCGCGGCGGTTTCCTTCCCCACCAGCGGTTTCCTCCACGCCATCAACATCATCATCCCATCTCATCCCTCAAGCCTCTGCCGCCATGGTCGCCCGCGAACCACCCCAGCTCCACCACCCCTTCTTCCCTTCACGGCGCGGTGACAGGCGCTCCTCCCCTGGCATTCGCGATGCCGCCATGGGCTCCTCCTTTTCGCGGCGCTCCCTCCTTCTGTTTCGGCACTGGCTCGCGAACTCGCTACCGCGGTCCCTCCTCTTCCTTGCCTCCCTCGCTGCGCGCTCTCCATCTCACACCAGATCACCGCTCCCTCCCTCCATCGTCATGCGTTCGGCCAGACCAGATGTCGCTGGCCCTTCTTTTTTTCCTCGCGGTGGTCTCCTCCCTCTTAGATCCGCCCAAGTCGCCGCCGCGTGAGGTTCTTCACCAGGGCCACCGCACCGCAAACGGCCTCCACCGCGTCCTCCACGCTTGTGACCCACCTCCCTAAACCGTAGCGCCGCTGTGAGGACCGCCGTGGAGCTCGATGCGAGCCGCGGCGGTAGCTTCCCCCACTTCCCTCCTTGGCCGGCCGCTATCTCATCCTCTCTTTTCCCCTTTCTCTCTCTTAGTTTTCTTTCTCTCTCCTAATCTCCCATTCTCTCTGTCTCACACCTCTGTCCGTGTGGATATGCTTGTATGAGTAAAAAAAGGGAAAGAAGAGAACCGTATATGTGCTTATGTATGTGTGGGATATGAGCATGTGTATGTGTGCATGTGAAAGAAAGAGAGCCGCGTGTGTGGGTGTATGCGTGTGCGTGTGTTTGTGTATGAGTGGCTGAGAGCATGTGGGTATGTTTGGGGAGTGGGTAGAGTTTAATTTAGGGGTAATTTTAAATCAATAAAATAAAAAGGGAATCTTAAGTTCCATTTTGGTTTGGATTAGTATTTGTTAGAATAAATTTTCAAATATGCGTCTAAACTTGGGTTTATTCGTTTTGTTTAATTTTTGATTTTAAGGTTTTGTCTATTTAAGAGTTAGTTTAGTTTGAGTTTAAAATAAAATAAAAAGTTGGTTTCTTTTTAAGTTTTTTTTAGGAATTGATGTAATCATTTATTTAACATTTTAGTGAATTTTATGTTTAAAATAAAAATACAAAAAAATGGTAGTTAGGACCTTTGATTTGTTTTTAGTCTTTAATTATTATATTTTGTTCGTGTTTTTTACTTAAATAAATAATTTTGTCTCTGAATTATTTTTGTCAGTTCATAATTGAAGTATTTGTGTTTCATTTAATTGTTTCATAGGTTTAGGTATTTTGGTTAAATTAACTGTGTGGTTCTGAATTATTGTTTTAGTTTAATTATTTCATATGTTTTATTTAATTAATTGTTTATGTTTATAATTTAATTTTGTTTTCGTTTGACATTAATTATAGGTTTATGTGTTATTTAAGTTAATTGTGTGATTGTGCTTATGATTTAATTTTACTTTTTAGTCATGTATATTTTTTGCTCAAATTATTTGTATATTTATGTTTATGAATTAATCTTGTTAGTTCTATTAACTTTTTTTATTTTATTTCATTTTGTCTAAAATTGAGAAATAAAACAAAATATGTCTTTTCAATAATCAATTTTCTTTTCAAAAAAATCTTTTTATATCTGTGCAATGTTCGATAATAGTGATTGAATAGCAAATGTTATCTTCATTATTTTTGAATTATAAGGATTCATTGAGTAGCCTAGTGCTAACTTGAATTCTGCGCACAAAATGGATTTGCATCCAGATTTGTTCTAATCTGTGCAATGATCAATGATGATAATCGAGTAACAAATGTTATCTTTATTGTTATTGAATCATAAGGGTTTATTGAATAGCTAAATGCTAACTAAAATCCTGTGCGAGAACGAATTCTGCTTTCTAAAAGAATTGTTTCTTCATAAGGATCTTTTTAATCCGTGCAATGACCAATAACGATGATTGAGTATCAGATGTTACCTTCATTGTTATTTGAATTCATTGAGTGGCCTAGTGTCAACTTGGATTCCGCTCAATAACGGATTTTGCGTATCTTGTTGCAAATTCTCTTCTTAATAAATAAATTTATCAACCCACAAATCATTTTTTACAGAACTACGTGACTTTGAGTTCCTCATTGTACCAGAGGATACGTAGGAGCAGGCAATCCCTGTCAAGCCAAAATTAAATTTTCATAAATTGTTCATTTGATTGTAAATATTTTGCATAGTTTTCCTTTATTTAAATAGGGATTTTGAAGGTTATTAATTAATTTGCACAACTTACTAAGGTACCGTCTAAGGACGGGTGTACTAGGGGTGCGTAAGATTAATTTCATACCCTTCCCTATGCATAACCGACTCCCGAACTCATAATCTGGTTTCAAAGATCATCTTTTAAAAATAAATGGGTTTTTCCAATGTTTTCCCAATTTAATAAACTTGGTGGCGACTCCATTAATTCTCAAAAAAATGAAAATTCTCTTCTCTTTTCATAAATTCGCCGTCCCCGTCGCGATCCCGGTTGCGACAAGGGTGTATTTTTGGTACAGGTAAAATAAAGAAAAGTTTTTCAATATAGATCTTACCCATAAAAAAATTTCTCATTTTTTTTTAATCAACCAAACATACCGGGTAATTGATCTTGCCTTGCCAACCTTGCTAGAAGTAAGTGTATTAATCACAACTTGCAAATATGTAATATTCATCACTTTTATTGTCTTTAATTACCAATGAACGTTGTGAAACATATAAACGAGATTAGTTTTAATACTCTATAAAATACTTTACACTTCTAATCAATTAGATATCGCCATATATATGACTTTTAAGGCAATTTTGTTATTAAAAAAAAAATTTACACTTCAAGAAAAATGGACATTTTTAATGATTATCAAGAATTAAAATGTCAATAAAAAAATTATCAAAAAAATAATTTTGATATAAAGTGATTGTTAAAAATACTTATAAATTTTTATTGACAATTAGTACATGTGTGTGGTATCCCAAAAAAAAATGAAGTGAAGACTACCGTGCACCTTAAGTGGTATAGACCACCATATACTTCTCTCTTTCTTTATCTTCTCTTCGTCTCCTCTTCTCCCGTAACTCTCTCATTCTCCTCCTCCTCCTCTTCTTCTTATTCCCGTTCTCTTTCCCTCCCTCCACTTCCTTCTTTTTTTTATTTTATGTTGTTTCCCTCAAAACATCATCACCACCTCCATCATCATCATCATCTCCTCTTCCTTCTCATCCCCATAACCGTGTCTCTCTCTCTCTCCTTCCTCTCCACTACTCCACTTTCTCTTTCTAACTCCATTAGAGGGAGCTTGAAGCTTAGGAAGAATTGGAGTAATTTATTCACCAATTCTACACTCCAAGTGGTAAATTAGCTCCTAAATTACTCCGTTTATATTATTGAAATTTCTAATTATTTTAGAAATATTGTTAGGTTTATTGAATTCTAGAATTTGGGGCTTTTATTAATTTGGGACTAATTTATGTATATTTGTGGTATTGTTAGCTCACAAATATTAATATTATCTTGTTCCTAAAGCGATAGAGTCATCGGGCATCAACACTTGAATTGGTGACATCAAAGGCATTGTTCTTCGGTTTTTTGAACCAATAGTTGTGAGTAGATAGTATATCTGTAGGTTACTTTATGCATGATAAACAATATAAAATGGTATAAAGAGTTGAAAGTATGTTGATATAGAAGAAAATAATTTATTTATTGAAAATATCGCTTTATGTTTGAAATGATAAACTTTTATTTGGAGGTCATAATATAATTATTATGCTTATTTAAATCTTTTGAGTTGAACTGTAATAAATATTGAATTTGAGAGCATATTATGTTACTTTTATATTATGTAATGTGCATGATTTTGAGTTAAATTAGGGAAAATTCTATAGTTAGAACCTGTAGTTAACGGCAGGGACGTTAGCCTCGGTGCACCGTGAGAAACTCTAGTTAGCAGGTGAGGTGCTAACCCGCACATAGCTGCAGCTATGTCTGGACTTGTATATGGCTACGGGCCAACTCTAGTTAGCAGATGTGGTGCTAACCCGTACATGACCTTGAGTCATGTCTGGACTTGTTATCGTTCTGCTTCGGATAATTCCCCAAAGTATTTGAATTCATATAAGTATGTAAATCTATGTTATTAAGGAATCTCATGTTATGGCTAAAATCCTATTTTATGAGTACATATATATTATTATGTTTATATTGTTTTATGCTTGCATTTAGTAAACTATGGATACCCTATCTCTCATTGAGTTGCAAAACTCACCCTGTTGTATTTCCACCCTTTTCAGATACAGGTGCTGGTGCTAGTTCTGGTGCTCCCCCGGCACAATCTTAATAAATTCTAAGTTGGTGAGCCTTTTTATAAAGGTCTTTTAGTTTTCATCCATATGTTGATTTAGCCTGTAGATGTCAATTGCTCCATATGTCACAGGCAGGTTCCTTGGACTTGTGTTGTATTTGTGTTTGAGGACTTATGACTTAGCTATATAGGTTATGTTTTGGAAAGGATGTGTAACTTAATTTGGTTTTATGTTAAACTATATTGATTTATGGCTGGATTATGCTAAGATATTATTAATTGCTGGAAGGGTGCATTCTGAGAATGCTGAATGCCCATTTGCTGTGAATTTATTGGAAATATTGTAGGTTATGTAATTATTTGGAAAATGTCCAAAAAATAGAGGAAATTCTATCCGTTTTTCTAGAAAATTTAGTGTTCTAAGGCTTGCTGGGAAAAGTGTTTTCATGCACTGATCATAGTCGAAGTTGGGTCGTGACAATGGGAAAAATACATCTTTTAGGTATTTTTGACATATATTAATTGTTCACAATACTGTGTATCCAATTTGCATTTAGATGAACCATACATGCGCATTTTTCCCCTTTCTCCGTTGATGACGTATGTATTCCTATTTCATCGTAAGACTATATATAAGGCTCTATTATTTAAAATTTCAATTTTGATATACTTTTATACTGCTGTCTAGTCAAAAAAAATTATTTATATGACTTTTTAATATGTTGACACAAAAGTTAATTATCTTAACTAATTTAGTAATATATGATTGGATCACATTGTAGCAAATATTTACACTTTTATTGTACAAAAATTAAATCCATGTTATTATTTAATTATTTCCTCAAGTGTAATCTTTTGGAGCTGTGATTAATGTTTGTTTGATTGGCACTCTAGGCTCAATGAAAGAGGAGTCTCTGAAGTTGGTCCACAGTCACGGACCCTGCTCTCCAAGGAAGCATGGAAAACCAAAAGCTCCCTCTGCACGCGAACTCCTTGAACGAGACCGAACGAGAGCGAGCTTCAGGGCATCGAGGCAGCTCTGTGGCAAGAAAAACATTAGAGTCAAGTGGGATCTCAATAATAACGAATATGTTGTGAACGTGGGTCTAGGAGCACCTAAAAGGGAGTTAACACTTACGATGGATACGGGTAGTAGTCTCTTATGGACTCAATGTCGACCCTGTAAGCTGGGAAAACTCGCTGGATGTTACAAGCAGCGACATAAAATCTTTGATCCATCAAAATCTTCCACTTACTCTAACGTTACATGTCCCTCACAAACATGCACTCTGGCGTATGACCCCGAAGGTAACTACTCTCAATAGCCAGTAGTTATTATATGTATTAGAATGGTTCTGTCACTTCCTAAGGCCTGTTTGTTTTGTATTTTTCAGTTTTCAGTTTTTAGTTTTTAGTTTTCAGTTTTCCAGATTTGTAAAGGAAAAACTGAAAAAACTGAAAACTGAAAACTGGAAACTGAAAAATGAAAACTGGCAAAGCAAACATACCCTATCTTCCTGGATATTCTCGGAATTAGTACATGAAATGACAAAAAAAAAGCAGATACAATTAATATTTTAGAAACTTTAAACCTAATCAATTCTTCCTTCGTTTAGTAAGTAAGAGGATATTTAGGATGATCTATTAGGGGGATATATTAATCATTTTTTTATATAATATTTCTATTATTTGTGAAATCTAAAATTAGGCCGCTTGAAATGATGAAGTCATTAATTCCACCCATGATCTATCAAAGAATGTCCCCTGTTTCATGTCTCTCCAATTTGATAACTAAATTTGCAACAATCATTGTGCAACTAGCTAGGGCAAAACTCTTAGATATAAAACTACTTGTAGGTCTCTTTTGAGCACTTAAATAATTTTATATCTAATATGTCTTTCATGCAAATTCCTCTTTAGTTTCGAAATTGAAGAGTTGACGATGCACAACCTGACTATATCTTTTGCTAGAATTTAATTATTTTATTTAGAAAAATATGTGTGTTAAGAATTGAACTCTCTAGATCACATGATTATATAGATATAATATCGTATAATAAAATCATCTATTTCAAAAGTTTAAGTTATTGAATAAAAGCACATACAAATTTTATACATCTAACAAAAGCTTCATTTATATCTCTAACATTTTATAAAGGTTTCAATTAATTACTTAGTCTAAAAAATTATTCTATTTATGCTATTGACGTTTTCATAATGTAAACTACATCCAAATTATAAAAAAAAAACCTGACATTTCATGTTTTGCTGCATTCCCTTAATATTGTAATTTGACTTTCACGTCAACATTTTATTTTTATAATTTGAATGTCATTTATTAAAAGAACAAGATTGAAACATTTTGAAAATATTAGGAATTAAATAGAATAAAAATTGAAATGTTTATAAAATATGAGATACATAAATGAAGTTTTACCCGACTAGCTTGCTTCAACATTAGGCACGTTCTTTGTGACTTGCCTCCCTGCAAATCTACATGTTTAACGGAAAATATTTTTCCACCGCATACAGCATAAAACATCCAATATACATCCTAGTATAACACATAATATACATCGCATATATACTAATTAATAATGCTACGTGAACATTTAAGAAATTTGAACACTCATCTTGTCATCGCATTGGATAGATGGTGTGTCACGACCCCACTTAGACCATGACTGGCGCATGGGAACACTTTTCCCAGCAAGCCTTAGAACACTAAATTTTCTAAAAAAACGGACAGAATTTCCTCTGTTTTTCGGATATTTCCCAAATAATTACATAACCTGCAATGTTTTCAACAAATACAGCACTTGGGCATCAAGCATTCTCAGAATGAGCCCTTCCAGTATATAATAATATTTCAACATATACCAGTTATAGTACTGATACAGTTCAACACAAAACCAAATTAAGTTTACAAATCTTTTCCAAAACATAACATATATAGCTAAGTCATAAATTTTCAAATACAAATACAACACAAGTCCAAGGAACTCGTGACATATGGAGCAATCGACATCTATACTAAACCACATATGGATGAAAACTAAAAGGGCCTTTACAAAAAGGCTCACCAACTTAGAGTTTATTCAGATTATGTCGAGGAACACCTAACTAGCACCAAAGACTGTATCTCAAAAGGGTGGAAATACAACGTGAGTTTTGCAACTCAATGAGAGATAGGGTATCCATAGTTTACTAAATGCAAGCATAAAACAATATAAACATAATAATGTATATATATATATACTCATAAAATAGGATTTACATACTCATATGAATCCAAATACATTAATTATCCCCAGAACGATAACAAGTCCGACATGACCCAAGGCCATGTGCGGGTTAGCACCACACTTGCTAACTAGAGTTGGCGTAGCCATATACAAGTCCGACATACCGCAGCTATGTGCGGGTTAGCACCTCACTTGCTAACTAGAGTTTCTCACTACGACCGGGCTAACGTCCCCCGCCTAACTACAGGTTCTAACTATAGAATTTTCCCCAATTTAACTCAAAATATTTAAATAAGCATAATAATCATATTATGGCCCCTAAATAAAAGTTTATCATTTCAAACATAAAGCGACATTTTCAATAAATAAATTATTTTCTTCTATATCAACATACTTTCAACTCTTTATACCATTTTATATTGTTTATCATGCATAAAATACGATATACTATCTACGCTATTATTGGTTCAAAGAACCAAGAACAATGTCTTTGATGCCACCTATTCAGTGTTGGTCGATTGCTCTATCGCTGTGGAAACAAGATAATATTAATTTTTGTGAGCTAACATTATCGCAAATTTACGTAAATTAGCCTCAAATCAATAAAGCCCCAAATTCTAGAATTCAATAAACCTAACAATATTCCTAAATTTCAATAATTTAAACGGAGTAGTTTAGGAGCTAATTTACCACTTGGAGTGTAGAATTGGTGAAGAAAATTACTCCAATTCTTCCTAAGCTTCAAGCTCCTCTAATGGAGTTAGAGAGAAAAAATGGAGTAGAGGAGAGGAAGGAGAGAGAGACACGGTTATGGGGATGAGAAGGAAGAGGAGATGATGAGGATGATGGAGATGGTGATGATGTTTTGAGGGAAAAATAAAATAAAATAAAATAAAGAAAGTGGAAGGAGGGAAGGAGAACGGGAAGGGGAAGAAGAAGAAGAAGAAGAAGAGGAGAAGAGGGAGTTACGGGGAAGAGGGGGAGAAGAGAAGATAAAAACAAAAGAGAGGAGTATATGGTGGTCTATACCACTTAAGGTGCACGGTGGTCCTCACTTCATTTTTTTTTTCTTTTACGGTCATCACATGGTGGTTTCAATTCATTCTTATTCGTCTATTTCATCCAATGATAATAAAGTAAATGTCCAAATAAAAATTCATTTTTAGACTGTGAAAGTAACATTATCTTATGCTAATATTTCGTACCAAAGAAACATTACATGAGTTAAGTTTTATATTCAAACAACATAAAACCGTGTAGTTTTTATATCCACAAACATATATCGCAGGGGTTAGTACCACATGCGATCCTTCCACATGCGTGTATATGACATCTTACTTAGATGGATCTGAAGCCTATGGGTTCATAGCTAGAGAAAGGTTGAGAGTTGGAATCAACACCTTCAACGACATCATATTTGGGTGTAATGAGGCCGGCAACGCCAATAACAGCCTTCCGGGTATTGATGGCATAATCGGGCTCGGCCAGCATTATTTATCCTTTGTTGAACAAACTGCTAAAACCTATAAGAAAGTCTTTTCATATTGTCTCCCGTCAAAATCAAGTGAGGTTGGTTTTCTCAAATTCGGCAAAGGTAAAAATGTTTCTAAATCCTTGAAGTTCACACAGTTAGGAGCAGGCTATGCCATTGAACTCGTTGGAATAAAACTCTGTGACACCATTATTCCCATATCTGTTAAGAAGGGTGCCGCAAGCATTGATTCTGGCTCTTCATTTTCAGCGTTACCTTCCAAAGTTTATAATAATTTGCGAGATGCGTACAGAAAAGCCATGTCCCAATATCCACTAGCGGGACCGCTTGATGATGATTTTGACACTTGTTACCATATTGGTGGCCACCAGAAGGTCCGATTTCCAAAAATGAGCTTCTTGTTTGCAGATGGCCTTGTTTTAGATATACCACCCATTGGTGTAGCTTTTCCTTTCAACTCCACCATTGTTTGTTTGCCATTTACAGCAACTCCTAAAATTGGCGGAGATATTGTACTTTTCGGAAACTCCCAGCAGAAAACGTTAGAAATAGTGTATGATGTAGCAGGAGGGAAACTCGGCTTTGGTCATGGTGGCTGTAAATAGTAATTTATGCATCTAAGTCGTACGTATAGAATAAAGTGGCCAATACACATAGTTTGAGTACTTTCCATAAGGATATGTGGATTGAAATAAATCTCTTGTGCCGGTTGTTTTTCTAGATGTGATGTGAGGTTATATCTTTGCTGCATGCTTAATGCTTTTAAGGGTTTTATTTATATATTCGCTTTTTTGATAATTGTAGAGCTCATACAACCAAAAGGGTATGAAGCAACAAAGAACATCTACCACAAAGATAAACTATAGTCAAATTAAACCATAGAAACGAAGACAAAAACAACCCCAAAGCAGAAGAAAAAAATTCCATAAAGACCGAAAGAAGAACGCATAAAAGAGAGTAGCAGCAAGTCCCTACTCGACCCTCTTTGACATTGTCATTACAAAAAGAGGAGTAACCACCAGACCAGAACTCAAATGACAGCCTGCATCAATATAAATTCCCTACTTAAAGGATCATAGAAACAGTAATCTAGCTTCAAGTAGACATTAATTATCTCCCTACCATTCTATCCTCTAACTTGTATCAAGTTTTTGAAAAGAAATTTTGGTTCAAAAGAAAAGTTGTCACACCACCCTTTTTCTCAATATGCAAGACCACATGAAACCTATTGAATCTCAGAATTCCACTTTGGTTTAAAATTTTGGAAAGTCATCCCGTCTCTAATCTACCATATGGTCCAACACACAACAAATGATAATCAAATTAAATAAATTAAATGCGGTGAATAATTCTTATGAAAATAAAAATGAAAATCACCCCTTGCGTTAAGTTAGTTAGGGATTATCAAAGGCAATCAAATGGTGTGAATTTGAATTGTTATCCACGTTTGAATGTATCGTAATTGAATAAATTTTTAGTTACTGCACACTGCACCTGGGGTAGGGTCGGAGTTTTTATTGTTAGTTCATTGTATATACAATGAATGTTTCAAATGAACAACCTCCTAATGATTTTTTCTTTTCAGGCAAATAAATAAAAGAAAAACAACCAACGCAACCGGAAACCTATAAGCGGCTAAATCAGCCTTTTAAGATGGGACAAACCCCATCAGGCGGAGAATCCCAAACATGAAACGCAACACAACAACGTAACATCCTTATTATATTGGCTCCTAAGTTTTCCATGACGTCGGCAACTGTGCTGGCCGAACGGAGCATGAGTCATTCGAAAAAACCTTCTAATGTGACTACACGCATTGTTAGTCTTTTCAGTTTTTTATTCAAAATTTGTGCTTACTTCATAGTAACATTTTTATTTAGCTCACTCCAGTTGCAGTAGGTGTATATATATATATATACGGGTTATGGTTACATCACTACATGTATAGCACTGCGTATTAGCACCAGAAATATAGAGCAAACCGATTACAAGAAACGTGGGCAAGGGGAACTTGTCTCTCTTTCTGCTTTGCTTTATTGCCTTGCATTTTCTTCTCAATTCTCCGCACAAGAGTGCTGCCTTTCAGAGTGATAAACTCATAGGTGGAAGCAGCGAACATTTCCACATTGTTGAAGTCAGCTCTTTATTGACAGCCTCTACTTGCCGCCCTTCTGCAAGAGGTTCGCTCTCTTGGAGTTAATATTATCATATTAAGTGCATGAATCACTTATATATAAATACATAAAATAGTTTAATTTCTATACATTTAATGTCATTCAATTATCTATTATCACAATAATAAAAGGAATAATTTGATTAGATGACTGTTAATGCATCAAAATTAAACACTAGTTAAAATTTCATCCCAACAAAATCACAATTCACCATATTAGGTGTATGAATCTCCGCATTCATTTACACAATTCACCACTGGGTACTTTGATATCTTTTGCATTCATATTTCATCATGAAAATATGAGACTATTATTTAATTATTTCCCGAGTGTAATCTTTTTTGAGTTGTGATGGTTTCTTGTAGTCTCATCCGAAGAGGAGTCTTTGAAATTGGTCCATAAATATGGACCCCGCTCTCCGAGGAAGTATGGAAAAACAAATCCTCCCCATCCTTTCAAAATCCTTGAACGAGACCAAGCAAGAGTGAGCTTTCGGGCATCGAGGCAGCTATATGGCGACAACAACGATGTTCAAATCAGGTGGGATGATACTGGTGAATATGTTGTGAATGTGGGCATAGGAACTCCTAAAAGGGACTTAACACTTGTGATGGATACGGGTAGCAGTCTCTTATGGACTCACCTTGTCAGCTCGGAAACTCTAGTGGTTGTTACAAGCAACAACATCCAATCTTTGATCCATCACAATCTTCCACATACTCCAACATTACATGTCCCTCAAACTCATGCACTGTAGCAACTTTCGTGTTAGGTAACTTGGATCAATATGTTGTAAGATATCCTGTCTATTAATTATTCTTGGAATATAAGCCTTAGGCATGATTACATGCACATGTGAATTTAATTTTATAATGTCATCCAATCAAAAATCTTTTTTAAGGTAAATGGGTATAAAAATCAACTATTATAGCTAATGTGTCAGTACATAATTGAATGAATTTTTAAAAAACTTTTATACTATTAATACATAGAAATTAAATTCTATTATTATTATTATTTTGTAAAATCCAAATTTAAGCTGCTGGATTGAGCCCATTCCAACTATAATTTATCAAAAAGATTTAACTAATAACATATCTGTTAACCATTTAGCTAGCTTCAACATCAGTTTCGTTATGACTTTATCTCCTAACACATCTATTTTTCTTTTAACTCTTTTGAAAAACATTGCAGGGCCTACAGAATGTGTTTCCTCCACATCTGTGTATCACACAGGTTATGTAGACGGATCAGAAGTCGAAGGATTTTTGGCTAAAGAAAGCGTAAGTGTTGGGTCCAATACGTTTAATAACATCACATTTGGGTGTAATGAAGTTGGCGTTAATATAAGCCTTCCAAACATTGATGGCGTAATTGGGCTCGGCCAGGATTTCTTATCCTTTGTCGAACAAACTGCTACCACATATGAGAAGGTCTTTTCATACTGCCTCCCATCAAAACCAAGTGAGATTGGTTTTCTCAAATTCGGCAAGGCTAAACAAGTTTCTAAATCCTTGATGTTCACACCACTAGGAGAAGGTTATGCCATTGATCTCGTTGGAATAAAACTTGGTAACACAACTATTCCCATAACAGTTAAGAAGGGTGGTGCAAGCATTGATTCTGGTTCTGTTATTTCATGGTTACCTTCCAAGGACTATAGTAATTTGCGAGAAGCATATAGAAAAGCTATGTCCCAATATCAGTTAATAAATAATCCGTTAGAGAATGTTCTTGACACTTGTTACCAGATTGGTGGTCAGCAGAAGGTTCAATTTCCAATGATGAGCTTCTTATTTGCAAATGGACTTGTTTTAGATATACCGCCCAGTGGTGTGGCTTTACCTATCAACTCCACCGTTGTTTGTTTGCCATTTGGAGTGCTACAAGGAGGTGAAGATATGGTAATTTTGGAAACACCCAGCAGAAAACGTTAGAGATAGTGTATGATGTAGCAGGAGGAAAACTTGGCTTTGGTTACGGTGGTTGCAACTAGTGATCCATGCATCCAAGTCTTATTATATTTAAATAAAGTGGCCAACAAGGTTTAGCAAAATTAAATATATAGGAATTGGATACTTTGAACAAGGATATTGATTCAACTCTTTTTGCTGCAGCCAATTTCGAATGTAGATCAGCCCATATCCTAATGGTGCTTGATGCTTTTTAGCGTGTGCTCTTTTATCTCACTAATTTGTGGGTGTTAAATGATGTCAAAAATCTTCTTAGAAAGATTTAATACATAAGTTATTCTTTGCTTTAATTTAGGCTTCACTTGCATATTTGATCCAATGAGTTTGGCCTAACATTGTGGCTTAGTTTGAGATTTTTACTGTCAATATTCAATTGCTAACAACCAAGATACATTGGAAGAGAGTGGTGTTTTATTCGAATTCGTTATGCTAGAAGCAGCAACCAAGATTTCTGCTTCTACCCATGAGTGCTGCATTTCCACATTGATGAATCGAGTTTGTTAGACTGGCGTATATTTACTGATAATTGATCTTGCAATTAAAGTAATGAACAGAACATGTACATTTTTCCTCCTCCGTCAATACTTGGATTGTGGTTGCTGAATGGGATTAGAAAATCATTAAACACAACACACATAACAGATGCTTCACATTAAGAAGCGCTATTGCGAGCAGCATCGGGTTATAGCCTAATGGGGGACTCGGACACCGACGAGAAAATCATAAGATTAAAGCAAAATCACAATACTTTATACTCTTAAACCACTTTGTGCCCGAAGTCTTTCAGACGAGCATTTAGGATGATTTAGGATGACATTGATCACTCTCTACATATATAAGTCAGGGTGCAACAACCCTTAAAAAAAAAAAGGTGCTTGTCTGATAATGTTGAGTAACATATATATAATCATTGAAGTAAACGGCAACACACATCAGATTAAAGCGATCGAAACATTTAGCATTAGAGATTTTTATACCATACATAAAATACACTTGTAAAACTACAAATTTTTCATGTCACCCAAGTACACTCAAGTGCAAAGGAATTCTAAAGAAGCATAGTGTATCATATTACAATGCTTCCCAGGGTATTATAAAGATAGTTATTTAAGTGATCTTAATAAAAACTCAATCCACGCAGAGGATGACTGGCTAATTGTTTGTCTCCCTCAGCATCCTCAAGATGGAAAGGAACAAGTTCAGAATGTCAAGATAAAGAGTGACTGAGGCCCCAATATACTCATCATAAGTAAATCGCTTGATCAGGTTGTCAGTATCGTAAACAATATAACCAGAGAAAATCATAGCACCAATTCCACCATAGATAGCATGAACTGTTGGTCCAAGAGGGAAGAACATCTGCAAGAAAGGACAAGTCTTAAGTAACATCCAAGTTTACAAACACCCAGTAAACAAATATTTAGCTAACTCATCTCAAAAAGCCACAAAAAAGTGAGTAGATATATAATGATATCAGGAAAAAAAGGGAGGGATTTCAACCTGCATCATGCCAGTGAGGAACAGAGTAAAGAGACAAGTGAACAATATTGGGCCAAGGTAGCTGAAATCCTTGCCCTTCTTGGAAGCCCAGAAGGCATAGCCAGTGAGAGAGGAAACCACGCCAGAGGTCAAAATCAATGCCTCAAGCACAATTTTTCCTGCAAGCATTTCAAATCAAGAGATTAACAATCGCAGATGAATCATGCAAGCAGAACAACAACGACAACAACCAGCACAGAAGTCACAGATTCCGAATTCTAAATCTATCAGAAAGGGTTAAAGAAGAATGACACCAACCATCTGTGTTAGCACAGGTAACTCCAACAGTCAAGCTAATTGAGACGGTGAAAAGCGCCAGCAAGATGTAGTTGTGGGGATGCTTCTGCTGGTACCTGAGTAAAGGGATCAAAACTGCAACAACAGCACATTTCACATTCCTTTGGCATCGAAATTGACTAATATAATTAAAAACCCAATCAAAAGCCAGAAGCAAGACTCAAGAAATTCACCTCATCATTCATGAAATTATTCACAACAACGAATATACACAATAAAATATAAATAGGAGAATCATCACTTGACCCAATTCATATCATAGCACAATTATATCTGTCCAACTGGACAATATTTTCAAATTTTTTTTTTTAAAAAGTAATTTTGAAACAAAAAGCCGAAGCAGAACAGCTTCTAAAGCTGTGTTTGGTTCGGGTTTTCATTTTTAGGATCTTGTGAAGAAACAGTAAAAACTGAAAATAAAAATTAAAGACCGAATTTTATAGTTTTCACAGTTTTTCATAATTTCCTTCGCAAAATCCTAAAAATGAAAACCGAAAGCGAAAACCAAATCCAAACGCGCCCTAATCTTCTTCAAAAACACAGAAAACTGATTCAATTATTTCTCTTTTCTTAGAAACAAATCCAAAAAAGCTACATAAATTAACAGCAACACAAATTTTAAAGTATTGTTTATTAAAAATAATAAATTTTTTCTTATGAAAAAAAAAAACACAAGCAAATGAATCAACTAAAAACAAGTAAAACAAAATATCACATATTGGGGGAAATTGGAAGAGAATTTTCTAGGGATCCAACGAAATCGAGAAGAATATCAACGAATTGAAGGGGAAATCAAGAATCTCACGTACATATGAAGGGGAGGAAGACAACGAAGAAGAGAAGGCCTGAATTGCCTCTGAGGAGATCGTTGATTGGGGAATAGAAGACGGTGAAGACGGAGACGATGGTGGTGAGCACGATCTGCGCGGAGAGGATGCCGTACACCTTGCGCACGAAACCCCATCGGAGCTGGTTCTCGCCGGTGCTGAGACCAGGGTACAGCGCCTCCCCCGATTCGACGTCGTAGTCCTCGGCCTTCGAGCTTGTGCTCAAACCCGTGTACCCGAGATGCTGCTGCTGCTGCTGCTGGAACATCTTCGTTCGCGAATTTTCTCGCTCCTTCTTCTTCTCTCTATTTTCTCGCGAAAATGAAAAGGAAAATGGGAGCGATGTGTTTTGTTTGATCCGAATACTTCATAAAAGAAGGTGCTGTTTTTGCGACGGAAAGGTCAATGCGTGTTTGCTGGGGTAACGAGCGTTCACCTTAAGGATTGTGACAGGCACCGTAGGAGACGTTGGATTACGGAGATCTCTGTAAAGTGGGTCCCGATATGTTAGCTTCATGAAAAAATGTTTCATTAAGCAATAAGATTTTTTTTTAATTTTTTGCGTTGTGTTTAAGTTATTTCCCAAATTGTCCAATACGCGTGTTGGTTGGCAGAAACTAGGACAAGAAAAGGTTTAAAAAAAGCGAGTAAAAGGAGAGTAGTAGGAAGATTTCTTTCACACTCGAGAGAGAGAATCTTGAGATATGTTACCTTAAAATGAAGGTTAACTCATTTTTAAACCTTTTATTGTTCTAGTTTACTCTCTTGATATTATAAAATATGAGTCATATTAATTTATTGATTCTTTAAATTCTATCAATTAAATGATTTTATATAATATTAAGTGGTTTCTTGATATATCTTATATTATCTAAAGTAAAATTAAATTTAAAATGAGTCATTTTGGTACTTAAAATTATATAAAATAAATCATTTAAATTTCCATTTTAAATCATAAAATAACTTATTTTGAACAATTTTAGATATTAAAATAAGTCACTTTAAACTTCATTATATTTGAGATGACATATGAATATATGATATGTCATTATATCACTTAATATTACATATTATTATTTAATTGATAAAATATTAAATATTGTTGTCTGGTGGTGGAACGGAGTCAGAAAAGGAGGAACAACCACCTCCATCATCCGCAAAAGGAAAAGAGCCAAGCGGAACTTCAGCGTCTCAGCGTAAGAAGGATCCTCCTCTCTCCTCATTCTCGACTTTGCACCACACACATTTCTCTTTTGTCCAAAACTACCATCACTATTTAAATGATTTTTGCAAACAAAAAATAACACCATGCTTTCGTGCTGATCTTGAGAGTTTCTGTGAAAATGACCTTGATTTTACAATGATGTTTCAGTATCAAGGTTGGCTTGATTTGTTTGCTTTCGATGAACTTGTTTATCCCAATCTTGTGAGAGCATTTTACAGCAATCTTCAATTTCACAATGACACTCTCATATCATTTGTGAAAGACCAATTGATTTCAATAAATCTTGCATCCACTCATGATGTTTTAAAAATCCTTTTCGATGGAGATCGGATTTATGCATCCAGTAAATGGCCATCTCATGAAAATTTTACTCTCTCTTACAAAGATGTTGTCTCCACTATTTGTGAAAATATAAGCCTTTTTCGTGGCATAAAACCAACCCCTGCTGCCCTTGGCCACACAAGAACTCAACTCCACCGTCTTATATCCCATATTCTTTTACCCAAAAATGGAAGTTTTAACAAAATCTCTTTTAATAACAATCTGATCCTTTATGCTTTAATCACTCACACTCGTTTGTCTCTTGGCTATATAATCATGAACCACATCTCTGATACTGCTAGCAGTACTAAAGGAACTTCTCTTCCTTATGGAATGTTTCTAACCCTCTTTTTCAAACACTTCAATGTTCCTCTTGAGGATGAGGAGGGTGAGCCTATCATAAATGTGATGACAGGACACAGGAATCCACCCTCTAGAACGGCTAAAGGCCGAGCAGCTGATAAAGGAAAATGCATTTTCGAAGACAATCAGGAAGAAGTTGAAGAAGAATCTACTCCTCGGTCCTTCTTCAAAAAATCAGAAACAAGCAACTGCAAATGATCAAAAAGAAAGACTTCCAGTTTGAAAGCTCTTATGCGGGAGCTGGTAACCGAATTATCTTCCTTCACAGAGCTTCAGAGGAGCCTACTCTCCATTCACTCCAAAGAAAGTGCTGATGCCGAAAAGAGGCTGAAACATTTCAAGGACAGATGGGGGATGCTTGAAAAGAGGATTGATGATGTTGCCTCCTCTGACTCTGAAGCCATTGCTATCTCTGATGACAATGATGACCCTAGCTTCACTGTTTAGAACTTCTTCTGCTAATTTGTTTCAAAACCTTTAAAAACTATTTTTTTTTTGTCTTTTATCAACCTATTTTGGTATGTCTTACTGTCATTCTCGTACTGATACTTAACTCTGTTGGATGATTATAATTACCTTAAGACTTTCCATTAGATATATGCACTAGTATATCTGCATTCGATACCTTGCCCTATCTGTCTTGGTATTTTGAGCTGATCTTGCAGGAACTTCCTCCCCTGTGATGACAAAAGGGGGAGAACAAGAAAAGGAAATGCAAAGTGTGTTGCTGAATATATAAAGGAAGTGCAAAGTGTTGTGCAAAGTGTTGCTGAATTTTTTAAATAAAATGATGAAAGTGCAGCAAACTAGAAAGCTAGGTAAACTCTATACATACAATTTTAACATATGTTGCAAGTTAAAATTCCATATATGCTCTAATATTGTTTTTCTATATGTGACTCAATTTGTACATGTTAAAAATATTTTGTATACTCTAGTAAATCAAAATTTGAAAGATTATGTTCCTTTTTTTTCTCATCTCAGAATCTTTCGAAACCCCTAATCACTGAATGATTTGAACATGTATGGAGAATATCACAAGTCATTATATGTACTGTATGATTGATGACTTGCTTGGATTTGTGAGAATTTCATTTGCCTGTTGCATGCTCCTAACCTTCTCTAATGCATGACTACATGTGTATGGGCCCAAGCTTAATTGTTCTTTATTTTTTAAAGAAGGAAAACAAGTATAGGCAATATTTCAAATGTTAAATCATGTTACTTGGCTCCTCCAAATTAATTGGAATGGACTAAGACTCAAACTCATAGAAGAATATTCCTTAAACTCACCTTGATTTCCAGGCAATGGAAATATGAGAATGAAATAAGGAAAATATTTAAATTTAAGGATAAGCTATTATTAAGGGGGAGCTTACATAAAGGGGGAGATTGTTGGCTTAAGGACCTTTAAATGATGACAAACAAAATCCGATTTATCACTAACATATCTACTAAGTGTTTCAGATTTCTACTAGACAGCAAATATCTCCTATATTCATAAGAGACATCCTTGGTCTGATTTAAAATGCCATGAACCACATTTGAATTAAAGGACTGTACGCGAAAAAACTGAAGGCAAGTAGAAGTATGTCAGCAAAATGTATCCTTTCAATAGCTTGTGGGACCTATCAAGAAAAAGTCTACATCAAAAAGTACAAAAGAAATGGAGAAAAAGTATTGAACAAGACGCATGACATTGGGACAATAAGAAAAGGACAAAGACCATGCCTACTGTAATAGCACATAGTAAAAGAGAAGATAGCAGAAAAAGAGGACTGTGGTTGAGTCTTCAGACGCACAGTAAGCAAAGTCAGTAGAAAAGGTGATAAGGGAGTTTATCAAACGGTTAAATCTTTTCTCTAACTTAGCATTCTCTGCTGAAAATATTTTTGCATAACAAAGAAAGAGCCTCATTGTCTTTCATCAATGAAGAAATGTTCGTTCCTCTTTTCCCTAAGCCACTGCTGCCGCGGAAGCAAGCTCTTCCTGCAGCACCAACATTGCACTACAGCAAGCACGCTTTAGACTTCTTCGTGCTTCTCTCTCATGGTTGCCTTGCAAAGGTTCTGCCTATATATGCTTCAAGAAAAACCTTTTTCATACCACCAAGACTTATCTAGCAAACCAAATATTTTCTGTCTTTAGTATTCAAAATTATATCTTGTGAGAAATCGATTGAGTGATTCATTTGAAATCTGTCTTGGTCACTTGTTGAAATATTGGGATTGCTTTTGTGAGGTTTTAGTTGGTTAGTCACCAACTTTGGTTTGTAAAATTTGGAATCTGTATTTGGATTAGGAAATCAGTGAAACTCTCACCAACATTGGTGAGGATTGGAGTAGACTTTACATTAAAGTTGAACCAGTATAAAAAGTTTTTGGTGCACTCTCTTTAACTTTATCTCTTTAGTTTTATCTTATCTCTAACAAGTTTCTGATTAATATTATTGAAGTGCACCCATCATTTGAATACTGATTTACAATATAAAGGGAAACAAACATATCAGTACTGCATCTAAAGTTTACTCAGAAAAACAAATACTGTTATACGAATATCTCCTGTTTTTACAGGAGATATCAACATAAATTTTTGTATTGTGTGTTAAAGTGTGCAGATATTTTTAAAAAATTACTTGATTCAAACTCTCTCTTTCTCAAGTAATCTGATACCATCAAAACCCTCTGTGAATCATCTGGAACCACAGCTTCCTTGCCTTACCAAGCCATCCCTTCTCGCAAAAGCCTTTGATCACTGTTGTGTACATGATCCTGTCCGGGAAATACCCTCTACCCTTGAGATCATTAAAAACCTGAAAACCCTCAGAATTACTCCATTTCAAGAGTCCATTAATGACTTCCTGGTAAGTAAAGATATCCTGATCACACCTTTTCGCAATCATAATATGAAGGAGGTCAGACACTCTAGCATATTCCCTCTTCTTATAGAACCCTTTTATAAGTGTGTTGAAAACAGTATTATCAGGACACAAGCCATTTTCCAGAACCTGTCTAAGAAGTTCATACCCTTTGGAAACGTTGTTCTCGACACAAAATGCCTTAATCAGATTCCAACAGTCTCAACATCGATGTCAACCACAACACTAGATTCAGTCATCTGCTCATACAATGTCCAAACCATATCAGTCCTCCCAACCTTCAAAAAGCCCGAAAGGGAGGCTTTCCAAGTTGCCACTGAGGGGCAAAATCCAACATTTTTCAATTCAACGAACGCATTAAGCGCATCCTCAACCATTCCAACACTACTAAGGCACCTTATGTAATTCTCCAAAGAAGGAGGCTCAGGAGTGAAACCAAGGCAATCAAGCAAGGCTTTTGCAGCTTTGCAGGCCCCAGCATCCACAAGCACATCGAAGAGTACACTACAAGAAGATTGGTCCGGTGAGAATCCACAACGAGAGCATAGCCAGTGAAAGAAGCGAAGGGAGAAGAATGCGTTGCTGTTGTGGATCACGTAAAGGAGGAAGAAAGAAGGGTCTTTGAAATCGAAAGATGGGTATTGGGAAAGAAGGAAGTTCTCCCAACGTGGATTTTTTCGAGTGCTCCTGCAAATTTATGTGGCAAAATTGAGAAAGTTTCGATCTTTAGCATCTGGGTTGGTGCTGGCACGATCCCCATCTTTGGTCTCAGTGGCGAGGCTTCGGAATTGGGTAGCGCAAATGGGGTAATGGGTAGTGAGGGGAGAGCTATGGCGGAGGAAAGTTATGAGAGAATGCGAAGGTGTTGCTCTCACCATTGTGGAGGATTTTGTTTATGAAAGAAGCTAAAGTAATGACATTATAAGAAGAAGAATAAGACGATGATGAAAATATTTAAAAAAAAAAGGTTAAATGGAAGTTGTTAACTTGAACTGAAAAAATGGGACTTTGAAGCTTGGGCAGGTAGAAGTCTCTGAATATAATCCTAAGCTTGTGTCTTCTTTCAACACACTTCTCAAGGAACTTGCAGCACTTTTTTTTGAAAAAAAAAATTGTGTCCTGGGATATTTATTTTTTAGGTTGAAACTAGATTTGAGATCTAAGCATTACATCTTTTATATTTTTCTGAAAACTCAAAGTGTTAAAGTTCTATAAACACTCAATCATTTGCTGGCAGCAAGTGGTGGCCATGATTTTGGGATTGGAGATGGGCTATATTTGGTAGTGTGGTTCTTAATAAATATTAAAATATAGATACATATTATTATAGAATTATTTTTTATTAAAATCTTTTAATTTCAACTGTTAGATAAAATTTAAATGGTTGAGATATAATAATTAACTTGGTCACTAACTCATAAGTGGCCACTATAAAATTCGCCCACAAACTCCAGACCCAAAGGAAGAAGATTAGGGGAGCTTAGTATGTGTGGGGGAGGGTTGAATGGATTAGTACAAATTTTTGTGGAGAAAATGAGCCAAATTAACTTATTTTTATAGTTATTTGTTATGATGCTCAAAGAGTACCGGTACTATTTTATATTAAAGGGTTATAATTTAATTATAAATATTAAAAATATTAAAAAATTTAGTTAATGAAATACGTAATAAATTTTCAATTACAAATTATTTAGAAAAAGGTATTAATATTCATAAATTTTATAACGTACCATAAAAATCCCCTATTTTTATATCTAAAATTATATAAAATAAGTCATTTGAATCTTTTGGTCAAGTCTTAGATATTTAAAAGAGTCATTCTAAACTTTATTATAATTTAGATAATATATGGTCAATTTATTACTTAATATTATATATTATTATTTAATTGATAAAATACTAACTAATAATGGGATGATGAACTAACTTGATTCACATTTTGCAATATCAAAAACTAGTTGAACTTATTTTAAAAGTTAGGTACTAAAAATGGCCCACAAGTCTAAATTCAAAGATTAAAATAAGAATTAACTCAAAGCCAATCCAACTTTTTATACACTATCGATTTTTTGGTTGGCATGCAATATCGATTCTTAATTTTTTTTTTTTTTGGCAATGTATGCGACTGAGTTTACATTTTATTGATTTTTACCATTAAAAAAATAGACTAAACTTTCAAATTGGTCACCACTAATATTGCTAAAGATAAATTAGTTTGTCACTCCTATTTGTCTATTGTCACTCTTCATTAATTATAATTATCTGCACTTTTTCTAAAATGTCCTTAAGTTTATTTTAATAATTAGTCATTTATTTATTTTTAAAATTAAATTAAGAATTGTGTATTAGAATTTCAATTATTATCTCTCCATATTTATTATTTTTATTTATGATATTTCAAAATATTTTAATTTATAACTTATTTTAATTTATTTTAAAAGTTGTCATGTAAATTTTAAATTCATCTTGGTTCATAATTTGTTTCTCACATTACTTCTTCATTATTATTATAGTTCTGAGACAAATTTACCTTGTTCTTCCTATTCTTAACATTGACTTATTGTGAAAGTTATGAATGTATATAAAATGATTAAAATACAAAATTAAGATAGAGCCTTTTGAGCATCACATAATTGAAGCCATAAGTGTAACATAAAGTCGGTTTCCTATCTTTATCAATTCTATTATTTGTTTTGATAATTATTAGTAAATAGTAATGATCTTCGTTAGTTCACGGCAAAAAATGAAAATTATTCTTCTTGTTGGCTTTGCCATATTTTAGATTTTGTTTCATTTTTCTATCTACTTTGGGAAATATATAATAATAGCATTTATGGAAAATAACGTTGTTATCTATAAAAATTGCTCTTAAAGAGCTCATTATGCATTACCTTTGTGATTTGTGTGCTTTATTTATATTGTAAAGTGTTAAATTTTATATCTAATTAAATTTGCAAATTATTTAAATTTTATTTCATTATGATTTTTAATTCAAGTTAAATATTATATTTAAGTTAGGAATTTTTGTGTTATGCTAGAGATTTATTTATAGTTACATTTTGTGTTTAATATTAACCAATATACTATTAAATATAAATTAAAAATACCATAGTAGCAATATATTACAAAAATAATAAAGTTTTAAATTAAAGGCATTTAGCAATATGACAAATAAAAATAATTAATAAGGAGTGATAATAGATAGTTAAAATTATAATACACAAATTTTAATTTAGTAAAATATACAAAAGACTAGTTATTAAAATAAGCTTAAGGACATTTTTAAAAAAGTGTAAATGAATGCAATTAATAAGTGACAGTAGGTAAATGACAGTGACAATAACCTCTCCCTTAATTTTTTCGAGATTTAGAAATCATTGTTACTCGCTTTTCACAAAATATATATGTTAATCTTTCTTTTAGCTTGGCATTTAATTACTTGCTAATGAAATGTCTGAGTCATTCGAGAGGAACTAATATTTTCTTTTTTGGTTATAGACGATGATGAACCATGTGGAGATTTTAAATATGAGACATTAATTTATTCCCACAATATTAGTCTTGGATATCCGTTAGTAACATTCTACCCTTCAATCAATTTGATTATGAAATGTCAAGTCAAAAAGGCAATAATGTTTCTTTCTTTGTGAAAAATGAGAAATCATGAGAGATTTTTAAAATGTGAGGGATGGATTTGTCCACACAATATTAGTTATGGACCAATTCAGGATTCTAACCTCGAATATAATTTTTATATATTGTAAATGTGAAAAAAAAAGTGGGGGGGGGGGGGGGTTGTATGCGTATATACATTTATATAGTGTCATATCATTAAAAAATGCATGACTAAATTAATTATTACTTTAAAATTCTTACATATAGGAGTATGTTACGATGCATCAAAATTAGTCTTAAAATAATATACTATCAATATAAAACAAAAACTACATTATCATCGAGTCATATTAGATTTATCTTTTTTTAGAAACAATGTTTGGTTGAAAGAATGAATCAATGATGTTGATGGAAATCTAAGAAGCACGGACACATCAAGTTGATAGTATATCCGTGTATTGGACATGTGTCAGACACCGACACCTATATGATACGTGTTTAACACGTGTACATACATGTCTAATTAAAAAATAATTTTTGAAATTGATATCTTTGACTTGACCGGACGCGTCTTTGATACGACTTGACAATTGTCAGACATGATTCTAATTAATTGTGGATACGCCTGAGTTAATTTCTTTATTTTTTTAAATTTTTAATATCAACATGAGCCAAAAATGAACTCTTATTGTTTAGTTAGATATGTACTATTAGGTCATTTTATTTTAAAAATTCTTCAATTGATTATAAAAAATAAGAATTAATTGGATAAAAAATTATATAAACATGACAAAAAAAATCTAAAAAAAAAGAATTATATAAAAAAATAAAATTATATATATATATATACACTGTGTATATGTCTTATATTTTTTGAGTTTGGTGTATTTTTATATCCATGTCTCATGTCCATATTTGTGTTAGTGTTGTGCTTCATTGATGGAAATTAAAATTTAGAAATTTAATTGGGGTTGATGGAGCAGGGGTTTGGCTTGCAGGAGTGGATACCCGACCATTTTCGGACCCTTTCTGCTTTCTGTATATTAATATATATCCCGGGGCCAACGTCCTAAGTCCTGACAATGCCAAGTGCCAGACTCAAACTGGAGAGACTCTTAAGAAGAAGAACAACAACAACAATAAAACGGCAACACGATCAGCGTTTCGTCATCCAACCCTTTTTTCTTTCTGATTCGCTCTGCTTCGCCACCCACCTTTTTTCGCAATCCCATTCCACCCCCCCTTCTCTCTCTTCGGATTTCAAGTTTTTATTTGTTGCAAACAATCCACCAAAGCTACGAGGTAATTTCGTTTCTGAAACCCTAGCTTTTGATCCATTTCCTGCTGCGTTGACTTTCTACTTTGCTTTCGCTCTTAACTTCAGATTTTCACATATTGTTTGTTTTTCTTGAGTACTCTTATCTCTCTTATGTTATTTCGTTGAATTGCCTTCGTTTACTTTTTTTTTTTAATTTGATTTAATTATGTTGTTGTAATTCTCCCCCTAGGTTGTGGTATTTTCTGATCGAATTGCGTGGTTAGTGAGATAATGTGAGAAACGTGCCTGATGAATTAAGATAGGGATGATTAAATTTTTAAGCAAGATCGTAGCTTTAGTAAAGTTTGTTCCTTATACCAGTATGAACCTTTTCAGCTGTTGCAGGAATAGGTGCCTTATCGTTTAGCACATTGGACGTGCTTCTTCTTGCCTTGGAGAGTGAGTTTTCTCCATTGTCCACACCAATAATTAGATTTAAATGGATGAGAACTTGAGATCATGATTGTGAAGGCGAACTCTGTAGGTACTGAACTGGCAATGAATAATGTCAATGTGGAGGACGAAATAGATTTTTCCTGTGAACCATACTTGGGGTTGGAGTTTGATTCAGCGGATGATGCACTTAAGTTTTACACATCGTATGCAGATCGAACGGGATTTAAAGTTCGGATTGGTCAGCTGTATCGATCGAGAACCAATGGGTCGGTTTCTTCTCGAAGATTTGTGTGCTCGAAGGAGGGATATCAGCTCAGTTCAAGAACAGGTTGTCCAGCATTCATAAGAGTACAAATAAATGCCTCTGGAAAGTGGGTTGTTGATCATTTTCATAAGGGTCACAATCACAATCTTGAAACTAAAAGTGAAAATTGCACGCCAACATTGCAGCAGAAGGGTGGTGCTACAGCTATCAATTCTTTTACTGTAGTGCCCCGCAGGCCAAGGAAGAAATTGCTTGGACAAGCCAATGATGAATCCTCTAGTACCTTGGGCATTATTAGTTTCAAGCGACTGAGAAAGGAAGAAATTGAAGGACAGTTCAGGACTGAACCATATGTCGGTCAAGAGTTCAGCTCACCCAATGAAGCCTACCAATTCTATCATGGATACGCAGCATATGTGGGTTTTGGAGTTCGAATTGGTCAATTATTTCGTTCTAAGAATGATGGATTGATCACATCCCGCCGATTTGTGTGCTCAAAAGAGGGGTTCCAGCACCCTTCAAGGCTTGGTTGTGGGGCTTATTTGAGGATTAAGAGACAACCATCAGGAAAATGGGTAGTGGACCGTCTCCATAAAGATCATAATCATGATATGGACTCTGAAAAAGAGGGTGGGGCAAAAAGTATTCCTCCTTCTAATATTTTGACTGAGGAGGCAGATGCTGGATTGGTAAATGGTGAATTATTTCGGATAGATAACTATCCTGTCCCTAGAGGAGGTAGACAAAATCACATTAAAAGTGAATGTTACAGCATGCTTTTAGAGTATTTTCAATCAAGACAAGCTGAAGATACAGGATTCTTTTATGCTGTGGAAGTTGATAATGGTAGTTGCATGAGCGTATTTTGGGCTGATGGCAGATCTAGATATTCATGTAGTCAGTTTGGTGATGTCCTTGTTATTGACACATCATATCGAAAGAGCGTGTATTTGGTACCATTTGCTACTTTTGTTGGAGTTAACCACCACAAGCAACCTGTGCTTCTTGGATGTGCTCTAATTGCTGATGAATCTGAAGAGTCTTTCACTTGGTTGTTTCAGACATGGCTGAGGGCAGCATCTGGCAGGCAGCCTCTGTCAATAATAGCTGATCAAGACATTGCAATCCAGAGAGCAATAACAAAAGTCTTTCCAAGAACCCATCATCGCTTTTCATTGTGGCAAATTAAGGCAAAGGAACAAGAGAATGTAGGTGTGATGGGCGATGGATTCACAAAAGATTATGAAAAGTGCATTTACCAGAGTTGGACAGTTGATGAATTTGATACCACATGGAATGCCCTACTCCACAAATATGGATTGATGGATAATCCTTGGCTAAAAGAAATGTATGAGAAGCGTGCATCTTGGGTTCCATTATATCTAAGGGGCACTTTTTTTGCTGGCATGCCCATGAATGATAGTGTTGATTCATTCTTTGGTGCCCTTCTAAATGGCCAAACTCCTCTCATGGAGTTTATTCCAAGGTATGAAAGAGGTCTTGAGCGACGTCGTGAGGAAGAAAGAAATGAGGATTTTAATACTTCTAATTTTCAACCCTTTTTGCAAACAAAAGAACCAGTAGAAGATCAATGTAGAAGCCTTTACACTCTTACCATATTCAAAGTATTTCAAAAGGAGCTTTTGCAGTGCTATAGTTATCTTGGGTTTAAAGTTTCTGAAGACAGGAGCCTCAGCAGATATATGGTGCGCAGGTGTGGAAATGATATGGAGAAGTATTTGGTTACATTTAATGCATCTAATCTCACCATTAGTTGTAGCTGTCAGATGTTTGAATATGAAGGTGTTCTTTGTAGACATGTTTTGAGGGTTTTCCAGATATTGGAATTAAGAGAAGTTCCTTCTCGCTACATCTTGCACCGGTGGACCAGAAATGCTGATGATGGTGTTTTTCCTGATATAGAGTCATGGAGTAGTTCTCAGGAACTCAGGAATTTGATGCTATGGAGTCTACGAGAAACTGCATCTAAGTACATAGATGCTGGTGCAACATCAATCGAAAAGTATAAACTTGCATATGAGATTTTGCGAGAGGGTGGGAGAAAGCTTTGTTGGAACAGGTGAATACCTGTATTTTCTGCAAGGTTGTACATAGTTGTACGATTGATTTTTCTTTTTGTTTTTTGTTGTTACCTTAAAGCCTTGAATTGTTTATTTATGATGGCAGTTTAGCTTTTCTAATCAAATATCAACATTTTTCATTCTTAGTATTTCTACAATTTTAAGTAATGAATGGTTCAGTTTGCTGGTTCTATTAATCATTAACCCCGATCCTTGGAGACTGTTGACTTCATAGATGGGGTGATTAAAACAGGTTTTGGTTAACAGCAAAACCTGTTGAGTGGGTAATAGGCCTCTGATTACCATCTTTCCCATTCCTGAGCTTGAAAACAGGATTCTTGGTCGAAACCTTCATGTTTGGTTTAACTTTTAGAAAATTGTTAATTATGATTTGGGAAAAAGTTATTTCCTTTAGTTCTCATCCAAATCATAATTATTGTTTTCCAAAAAGTAAACACGTGTAAGTCTTGCTCATTTATCCTCCGAAGCTAAAGCAAGCTTGCAATGCGGGACCAACCATGTCGACTAGGCTGTAATCCATAGAGAGAGGAACATCTAGCACTTGAAAAGAGTTTTCTGAATTTAGCTATTACCTGTGCCTGCACGAGAAGGACATTTGAGTTTGACTGCAGCAGACACTGCACAATCCTTTTAATTTCGGTAATAGAGAGACCCCTGGGTCCTGGAATAAGGCTAGGGAACTCTTAGCAATACAGAGTGACTACTGGGGCGGTGCCCCCACAATGCACAACTCAAAGGTCCTCTGTTTTGCTCATATAAGATTATGTAATTTTTTTTTTAAAGAAAAAGTGAAAATAATAATATAACATAGTAGTTCTCTAGCCTGCCGTCTACTTTGATGCAGTTGTTAGTTGTTCATTAGAGGATCCGAGAGCAGCCTAATGGGGTAACGGAAAGTGGATCTTAGCAAAATCATGTTCATCGTTATTGACTTTAGAACAAGGTTTAACTTAAGCGGTTAACACAGGACTTTTTTCCTCTTTTTTTTTTTATCCGTTTTCATTTTTTCGATTTGACGTGGCAAATAACATTTAAGGGTATGGTTGGATTGGTGGCATGATGGGGTAGCAGGGTAAAGTGAAATAATTGTTTCGCTTTATTGTTTGGATATTTTCTATTTCATCTTATTCTTCCCAATTTGGGAGGAAAGAAATTTGAGAAGAATAAATGGAATCTAATCAAATGAAGTTCATCATTTTCCGTTTCATTCCATCCAAATTTTACAAATAAACAATAGAGTAACTTAATATTCAACTTCATTCCACTCCATCCAACTCTAGCAATCCAAACATATCCTATATCCTTAACACATGAAAAAGGTGTAGTTAGGTGTGAAAATGGACCGTGGTTCATGTGTTAGCACTTAGAACCGAATAGAAAATCCCATTTAGAACTACTTTGGAGCATCATTTCCGTCTTCCTTAAGTCCAAAACAACCGTTATATTATTGTATGGTCATGGAACCAATTGATTCATGCAAGAGGAGATGGCAAGTCTCTCTCAACCTCTAAGAACTAGATTGATGCAAATATAAAGCGGCAGCTGGATAATGTAAATCAAAGAAAATTCCACGCACCCCTAGATTCTCTCCCTTTCTGTTGTCTTTTTCTCGCCCTCTGTTTTCTCAAGGTTGGCAGCTTTCTCAAGGTTGGCAGCAAATGGTATAAGTAGTAGCTAGTCAAAACAGACCACGACCAATGCAAATCTGCCGTTAAAACCATGCTTATGTGAGAAGTTGATGGGTAAATTGTGTGCCAACTTAGTTAATTGGAATGAATTGTAGGTTAGAATTATTTAAAAATATTCACTGCGGAAAATCCAATACAAAAGTTATCCCAAGCTCCGTATAGTTACTTCAATGGTTTGGTTAATAATCTACATGGTTTTGGTTGACACACTTTACCCCATTTTTTTTTCTTTTGTCTAACTTACCATAATTGAACTGCTTTGGCGTTTTTCTCTTCTAATGGGGCAAAGGTCTCCACTTAATTTTTCACCATTAAAAAAAAATGTTACGTTGGGAAATGGTAATTTGGCCATAATACAATATGAAATACATAGTGGGCAAGAAACCTTACTACTGTCTCCGGTGGTGAGCTCGATGGCAAAGTTTGTATCTTTTTGTTTTTGCTTTATGGGCACTGGGATGGGGTATTGCAAATGGCATGAGTGATCGGACATACGGTAGTGTTTTGGTTGCAGTGTCACTGGATAGAAATATAGAGGCACCGGAGATACAAATTTATTTTGTGATAAAAATAAGAATAGGGGACAAAATTTTATCCCGAGACACAAAATATAGAAAATTTTTGTACATTCAAATGGTGGAAATAGGATACGGAAATAAAAATTTAATATTTTTTTCTTCTACTAATATCCCATACATATTTAATATTTTCCTTTGTGTCTTAACAAGTATGAGTGGTGCAACAGTGGTCCAGCAGCCGAAAGCGACAATCCGATGGTCCAGCGGTGGCGGTCCAGCAGTGGTTCGGCGATAATCCGGCAATAGCCAGATGGAGGTATATAATGTCTTTTACCATATATTTGTTGTTTTATCCCTATGTTTCCAAACAAGATATAAAGATAAATATCATATCTTATACTCCATAATTAAATACAATACATTGACAGTATTTTTTATGTCTCAATCTTTACTGGCCGTGTCTCCCTGTATACCAAATACTCCCATATAGGAGTTGTGAAAGTTGCCTTTTAATTAGTTTATGCATTTATTTATTTGTTTTATCTGACTTTAGAAAAAGTTTTCATTTATTTCTATGAAATAGCAGAAGAATTAAATGATGAGCCACTAGTATTCACTCTCTCAAGGTTGTCATTGTCTTGAATTGTTGATTTACTTCTTATCTTCTAAAAGGAAAAAGTCTCTCACGCAATGGAAGTTTAGGCTAAGGATGTGAATGAATGCAGTTATCAAGTTGGAGGTCAAGCTGATAAAGGTGAGGGATGGAGAATGAAAATGATGGATACTGAAGATATACTCGGATCAAGTGATCAAAATGAGAGAGCTTGGACTTTGTGATTTGTATAGTGACTGGTGAGTGACTCTAAGCCGCCACCTTTGTCCACCCCTACCACGATACTACTAGTAAATTTCTTCCCGTGTGTACCGCCATTTACACACACACGCACACACACGCGCACACACACGAGAGATTAATTTTGATATACCACCACACTATTATCAAATCATTTCTATTTGTAAGACTTCTAACAATATATGATTGTGTTTTTCATATTAACAATATATTACAATTAAATTCAAAAAATTATTACGTATTTTTTAAATACTATTCAAGATTGTACTCACTCTCGTCAAGTGACTTTTTCAGTTTAATTAATTAGTAGTAAGATCAACTACTAACTTACATATTTAATTTTTTTCTTCTCAATTAAAAACATGATTGAGAGAATAAATCCGTCATAAACCGCGGTTGAATTAGGTTGAACTGTCGATCTACGAATAAAATAAATATTATCTACATGATGCTGCATGAATCATGATACTCTAAGAGCAAATAAAGTAAAACCTTGATTTATAACAGGCTTCCTTAACATTTGAAAAATTATCATTTTAATTTTAAATATTTGTAATCCATCAATCTATTTAATCTATAATATTTTATTTTACTCAAATAAATTCTTAACATTTTATTGTGCCAAGTCAAATTAGTGCTGACATGAATTCAAGATACTTAAATGAGTTCTTAATATCCTATTATATTAATCTATCAATGCAAAAACTGATTTAATTGAGGGCTTAAAATGTCACATTAAAATCGTAGTTATTAAACTCTCAAATTAACTCTTAAATTTTTATGAGTTTAAAATCTTACTATGCAAAAATGACTTTATCTACATCTTCGAGTCAGATAACCTTGTAAGACATCATGATTATCAAACTCTTAAATTAACTTTAAACCCTTATGGGTTTATAATCTTGCTATACAAAAATGAATTTCTCTAAACTCTCGAATTTGACAACCTTGATTAAAATGGGAGATTTTAAATATAAAAAATTATTTCCATGTACCCTTACAATTTCACAATTTCAAAGAGCAATTCGAGAGTTCCGACACTTTTATCCGGACTGTGTTATGCTTGGAGAAAATCTAGACCAGCTTTACACACTGATCTCTTGTCCTCTTGTGTATACCATACTTAGACTAGCAGGCCACAAATCTGCTTCCAGAATTGTGCCAGAGAACCCGATTCCTGAGCATTTTGCTTTATTCCATTCTCAGCCCTTTTAGGCCAAGTATAGCATTTTGCTTTTGCTATATCCCCAACAAAATACCGTTTGGTTTGTAACCACATAGAGATGTAACAGTTTTCCATTTTTTATCCTTCACTAACAGACTGTGTCTATTTTTTTTTGGTTCCTCAAAAGTAGTTGGTTACTTATCTTTTCAACTTGATGAAAGTACTGATTCTTCTTTCAGACATGCAATGGAATCGAAGATGAGTCATTAGTCATAAGCTTTTTACCACAATGCAAGAAAGCATATACTTCTTTTTGTGGATAATCTTCCCATATACCAACAAATAGTAGCTGTAAATTTTCTCCATCATTGATATATAGATATATACCTAAACATCTCCATGTAACCATATTGAGATGCAAGAGTTTTCCTTTTTTATCCTCCGCTAACAGAATGTGTCCTTTTTCTTCCAAAAGTAGTTCGTTACTTATCTTTTCAACTTGATAAATGTCCTGATTCTTCTTTCATAATGCAATGGAACTGAGATGAGGGATTAAATATATGCTTCTCACCATAATGCAAGAAAGAATATACTTCTTTTCATGGCATAATCTTCCCATTTACTAACAAATAGTAGCTGCAAATTTTCTCCATCATTGATAGATAGACATACCCAACAAAACAACGCATAACTCAGCTTTACCAAATATTAACAACAATTTACACTGCTGTGACTCTCGGTTCTGCACATATACATAATACACATCTAATAATGTCAACATACATGAGCAGAGATGAAATTCGTGAGGATTGAAAATAATTTACACCATTTATTATACACCCTTACAGTTTGCCTTGACTTTGCACATCATCAACCTTTAATGCTTCATTGGTGAAACTAGAGTTTCAACATAGACCTCTGCATCAAACCAACCCTTCCCACTCTCAATCCTTGGATACGTAAATGAATGATCTCTTGGGTTGAACAGAATCAAGTCAAACTCAAACATTAAAAGGACTTCACCATTCTCTGAAATGTAATATGGCCCTGAATATGAAAAATCTTCAGGATTAGGCAAATAAGGAATGGTCACCAACTTAACCCAAGATTCTCTTACTCCATAGTCCTTCATGAGCCACACAACAAAATGGGTTCTTTTGTAATCATAGCTCATGCATAGGCATCCCTTTAAAACTCCCAAAGTAGGGGTGGAACAGTCTTCCTTTTCATAATCAGGTGGCAGAACTTCCCTGTATGTTTCCTTCTGCAGATCCAAAGAAACAATAACCCATAAAGTACTCGAACCAACAGAGTAACTAGCAGCCCAATTGAGAGTGCCACTAACAAACTTCCCAGAATTTTGATAAGGTGACACACCATGAGGGAAATCCTGAATCTTCCTCCAGGAATTGGTGGCCATACTATAAACCTTCACTTTGGATTCACTGAAGAACTCATTAGGATCACAGAACACAGCCACAACCTTGTAATCCTCAGTGACATGATCATAACCAAGGCCAAAAGCAGTAAAACACCCTGGCCTCCAATTATTACCCAAAGGTGGTGATTTCTTGGAGACCCTGATGGAAGGGTTCCAGAGAAGAACACAATCTCCTTTAATGGCAAAACACAGCAACCCATTACAAGAGCCAACAATCCCATCATGGCGGTACTTGTTCTTCACAGGGTAGTTAAGGTCCTCACAAATTGTTGAAGGGTTAGTGAGCAAAGAGCTCACAGAGCAAGACTTGAGATGGAACTCAGCAGTTGTGGCACTCAATATGATCCTATGGCGGGTGAAGTTGGTGCTCTGAGTGGACAAGTGAAGGTGCTTTTTCACAAAGTAAGGATCAGAAATAAGGGACATCCATGACTTGCATACGCACCTGAACCTCAGCAAGGACCTCACAGGAAGCCTTGAGAGAATCTCCACTACAAGCTCATCAGGAAGGAAAGGCAATGGAAGAGATGAACCACTTGGTGCCACTAATCCTCCTGACACGGACATGGCTTGATTCTGATTCTCGTGGCTTCGATGATGAACCATAGAAGGTTGCAGTGATGATGGGGTGTGGTCCATGGGACTGATGAGTCTCTCCCTCTTCTTCCTAGTGGCGCCTAAGCGGTGCTGATGATAATCTATGCCTCCCTGCGATGACATGTCAGTGACCAGGTGAGGCTGTGTTGTTGGGAAGAGATTGTTATTGTTGAGGTTTGTGGTGATCAATGTTTTTTTTGAGTTTCTCTGGTTTTTGTGCTGTGAGTCTCTCTTTTGAGTGCTGAGTGTGAGAGGTTCATGTGAATCGGGTGGTTGATGATGTTTATGAATGATGATGATGGTGATGGTGATGATAATGATGATCATGGGATGAAGGAATCATTATTATTTATTGCGATAGCGCTTGCCACAGTGCTGCCACGACACTACCGTTCTCTATCTCTGTTGCGGCTCTCGAAAGCCTCGAAATTCTAAAATCAAAACCGTGGTGTTTTGAGGTAATAATATAACGCCACGTAGCAGTTCTTGTGAAGACACTGGCGTGTGTTCCCGAAGTAACGTAGTTAGAGGAAGCAAAACTAACAATGAAAGGAATTTAGAAAGTTCCAGATAACAAAGATTGGTTTGTGTTAAAATAATTGATTTAAAGCTTGTTTTGTTTTGCTTTGATTCTTCTTTTTGGTAAAATTATGTTTAGTAACTAATGACACAAAAAAGAATTCAGTCAAAATTCTTTTTCATATAATAACCGTTTTCTGAATATAAGTGATCAATTGACAATTCATAAGTTTTGATTTTTGAGATGGTTAAGAGGCTTTTATATAAATATTAACTAGTAATCAAAGCTTTACGTGCTCAATAACCAATGAAAATAATTTTGTTATAGTTATTTTTAAATTTTCAGATGTGCCTTTCACATTCCTTTCAAGTTTTTATACCGTAACCACCAGTATTCAATTCAATAATGCTTTTTCTTCCAAAAATAAAAAAAAAATCCAATGTTGTTCTTAATAAATGATGGACACTTCGTTCAAACCAGCTTAATTTGTTTATTATTATTATTAACAGCTAATGGAATCTAATTATGGAGGTTCTGTACAAGCGGATATAAAAAGGTCCGCAAAATAGATTTGGTGGTGATAATAATAATAATAATAATTTAAAACGAGAGTACTAGTAAGAAGCAGCTGTGTGTGATTAGTTAATTCATTCAAACATGACATGATTGCATTATATAAGAATCTCTCTCAATCTAATAATAGAATCTTATCCAAAACATACAAATTTTATTATCACACGCACAAGGATACATACATACATACAATACCACTATATAATAGTCGTTTTCAACTTCGTAGGTTGATCTGTTGTAGCTTTTAACTTGGCGTACTTTGATCATCATGTGCCAAAAATAGGAAGATGCTTGTTGACGAAGCAAGGAATCACAGAATCAAGGGACTTCAATGTCTTATTACAAACATCAAAATATAATTGCAAACGCACCTGATCAACTGCAATATTTCTCTTGAGAGGATTTCCACAATGACTTCATAGTTCATATTCTCACCACTTCAATTGCTGTGTATATATGTGCTTCTGTATAGTTTTTCATGTGCCATATTTCGGTGGCGGTGAGTGAAGAAGGGGTTGCCCCTTCTACCTCTGCCACTTACTCTAGATAATGAAGATTGGCATTAACATGCTTATCACTAAGCCCCCATCACAGTCGTGCCACCATCGCATTCTCCTTTTTGTTTTATTTGTTTCTTTTTTCGTTTGCTTATCTTTTCTTTTCTCTGGATAAGGTGACAGCAAGCTGGGAATTCTCTGAGTCACTCAAAAGTTCACTGAGGAAACGACAAGGCACGAATGAGAAAAATTCATTCAAGTATCATCTTCTATCATCAGGTGAACATGTCCTCATGTGGTGCATCATTTCTAATTTCCCCTATCATGCAGTCTAATAATGGTCTAGTTAGGACAATTTGATATTCTGTAGCTTGTTTACTTGTCCTAATAATATTGGTTGATCACCTTAATGTTTATCATGCTGTGGCTGCTTTTTTTTTTTATATATACCTTCTGAAAAGACATGACATATGCTGGTTATTTGAATTGATGATGAATTGTAAGAAAGTCAATAATGGCTTACTAAACCATGGCTTAATTTCAAGCGGAAGGTGCAAGTGGGAACACTCCACTATAAATTATAACTGTTCACAAGATATATTATAACAAATATAATAATTTGTTGTGCCATTTTTCTGCACTTGGCTAATCATTACTAGACACAAAGCAGAGCAACAATTCTGTTTGTGCTATTATTTAATTGCTTTACTGAAGCAATTACGGGAAAAAAACAGTTAGTAATCTGTAGCCCAAAAAGATTGTCTTGCCTGGAGTGGAGAGTTAACTATTGACTACTACATCAAGCAATAGGACAAGAAAATGCTCAGCCACTATGCATATCAGTTCCTTCAGCTGATGTGCACCAAGCATTGTTTCAGAACAAGGATTTCTACAACGACTGACACAGATATCACTTTATAATTCCACAGTTTTTTCCTGTTTTATAACAGCTTATCGCACTAAGTTCTTTTGCATATCCACATTCTGATTCTACCACCTCATGTGCGTGGCCATTGACTATTGGTTCCTTCATACCACAAACCAAATCATAACATCCAGTACATTAACAAGAGAACTCCATACACATCATGAAACCCATATTAGTAGGATTGGAATTGAGCGGAAGCCAAATTTTGTTTCCCTGCTGTCTATGAAAAAGAAATGTCAGTAGCATGGATTTCTTTGTTCATTCTATATCAATACATCAGGCCAAGAAATCTAACATATCAAGACAAGAAATATAGTCCTTTCAGCTTTACATCTGAACCCAAACCTGTTAAGGAATAAAAATAGATGTAAAAAACCCCTAGCATCCACGGAAATTTCATAAATATTGGTCATTAACTGAGGATGTCTTACAAATGAGAATTGTTAAAGATATTCCAACTTCACACAATTGCTAATGTTTTTGTTGAGCAAGAGCATTGTGAAGCAGTTTATTTTAACTTTTGCCATTAGGTTGAAGTCGGTTTCTTTGGTCATCTTTCTGGATTTTGGTACCATAGTTTGCCGCTATTGTAAATTTTCCTGGCCATTAACCCCGTATTAGTAACTACATTTTACCACCTTACAAAATATTTTATAAATATTGGCAGAATCCTAAGAAGAAATGAGCAGTTTTAGTGAATCAATGTATTGTATCAAATGGTTTTTGATTAGCAATGTTTTTTTGCATATGAAAAAATGGAAATCAAAGATGAATACCAATTACTTTATATCTTTCTCTTTATAATGTCTACTCTCCGTGTTTGTTTTTTAGGTAAAAGTAACATTATTCAAAAGTAGAGTCTTTTGGATCAAACAAGAGTGAAATGAAAAGTGACATACAGAGAGAAGCCTAGCACATCGGACCCAGAAATAGCTGAACCTGAAGTCTTTCTCAAGCCTGGCAAATGAGTGCCTGTTGATCAATGTTAACTTGCTAACAACACAAACTGTAACATGGTAATAACACACAGCCCGATTGTGAAGTGGATTAACATTATATTATTATAAAGACATAAATGGAAAATCTTGTACTAGTGAACACTAAAACTTACTTAGAAACCAAGAAATTCAACAGTTTTGCTAGATACCAGAAATAACAACAGACTAACACAGTTTCTTCTCTAAATATGGGTTGCACTTTTGCCAAGCTCTAGGTTACCTATCTCTGCTAGCCATAGCAGCTCACTAGCAAAAGCAACCACAGAAAAACAGAACAAAGTAACAGGAAGAGGGCAAATCAAGAGACAGAGCACCTATGCACGATAGTATGTTCTAGTCAAAAGTCTCGCAGGCCACTTGGTCTGTATGATTGTGCAGCAAAATATGTTGAGGAGGTACTCTCAGGTGTTACTGGGGCAGAGTACAACATTAAATCCCAGCAGCCATCAACAAAGCTTAACAAGACAAACTAAAGATGTGAGAACATAGCAATGATGCAACTAAAGATAACAAAAGGACAAGAACTTCAAACACTAGCAACCAGTGTAATGTCATCTGCCAATTTTCTGAGCTTGGTAAACCATGGTAACCCTCATCAAACTCAATTTGCCAATCAACACTACCTATAAAGCAGACACCAGTTGCTAATCTTCCATCCCATAACCATTTCAGGCAGAAACGGTAACAATTTTTAGAAATTAATATTTCTTAATTAAAGAACAAAATTCTAATATCCACACTTTGGCTCTACATCGGTGATCTTGCATGTCTAAATCTTCATCTGGAAGAACTTGCTCTTTAAAAGGCGAGTATGCTCCAGTGCAAATAAATGGAAATATCATAATGCGAATAATTATGGTTTAGGGTTTGGAAAGAAGTTAAAGAGTGAAAGACAGCTAAGGGTAGCAAACTAAAAATAAGATTGATAAAGTGATGGAATACCATAACCTAATGGCAATGCTCACTTATACAAATAATGAGGTTAAGCATTAATGGCCCTAGTGCAAGGCCAAAACTGCAAACAATGAGACTAAAGAACTAACAACCCACATAGCTTAACACATGACATAGTTAGCCTTGGCTTTTCTTCTTCCTTCTGGAAAGATGGCCAGAAATTTGAACTTGCCCACTTTGCATAGTTCTTTCACTTTTGTTTATTTGGGGATACTCATGGGTTTATCAATTTGTCTATGATGAAGATGTGATTCAATTCAATCAACACAAATTCTTCTCCAAGGGTGTGTTTGGTTGAGGGGTAAGTTTTCGTAGATCAATTCTGTGCGTAAAATTAATTTCTCACCCCATTTTTACCCTATACCAGACGCACCCTATGTGACAAATAAAATGAATCGGAGTGATAACCAACAACGTTTGAAGCAAATTAAACCTTGTGAAATTTGTGGGGCAGTTAGTAGACATTTTAACACACAAACACACTAGTGATAATACTATCTAAATCCCAATTCCAATATCGGAAAACTAAACCAATAGCCGTCTCATGCACTACATGATTGTGAACTATATTAAAATCTAGCACAAAATGAAGTCAAAAGCAATTAAAAGACTAATTACACTCAGCATAGACATCTCCAAAAATGAAATCGTGACCATGAAACTTGTGAATCTGAGGAGCCTTAAAAGTTCGACTTTTGGAATTGTAAACAGCAAAGTCGCACTCAAAATTCAACAGGATCTCACCGTCCTCGTCAGAAATATAAAGTGGCTTTGGAAAAGAGTAAAGACCTTGATAATAATCTCTGACGAGAGGGACCCTGAGCAATTTAGTCCAGGACTCCCTTGTTTCCATAATCCTTCATAGCCCAAAGATCCGCAACCGTGCTGTAACAACGGCAAGCAACTGTGCACAAGCAACCCTCTAAAGCTAGAGGGGCCACATCGAGGAGGCGATAGTTCCTTGAAATGTCTCCGTGCCCAAATCAAGAGAAACAATACACCACGAAGACATGTATGTATTTATAATTCCCATCCAATTAAGCGTGCCGCTCGTTGAATGAGATCGATGGGAATGGTATCCGGCGGAACCATGAGGGGGTGGTGGTTGGAGGAGGAGGTGGTGAACTGCAGCGTCTTGCGGGGGGTTGTTTCCTCCGTGAGTGGCCGAGACGAAGCGCCATTGTTACCTGCCGCCATTACTGTGTGCGCAGCGCACTGTGCTGTTTCGTGAGAGTTGAATGTTGGAACACGTTTTGACCTTTAACCTCAAGGGTGGGCTATCGTCTCTCTTAAATTAGAGAATAATTATCAAGTTATAAGTGACTGTAAAAATTAAGAAAATAATAGGTAAAATATTAATATTAGTATAAATTAGGAATAATTTATTAATTTTTTTTAATACTTCAATTTTTTTTATCTTTTCTTATTAATGAGTTAATTATATTTAATAATAATAATTAATATTATTTACACTTTTGAAACAGACTATTATTTCTAGATAAAATAAACTTTTAGAGCAGACAATTATTCAAGAATAGAGAGAGTATTTGAGTTTAATTTTCAATTTTTAAAAATATTTTATTTGATTTTTATTTGTTCGAGGTATATTTGATTTGATTCTAAATAAAAAAAAAATGCAGTATCAACGATTAATTTCATTTTTAAATTAACATAGTATTAACGATTAAAAATACATTCTGGTTTGATTTTTTGTTTTAAACAAAACAGCTGTTTTTCTATCTCATCCAAGTTTAATTTTTCTTTTCAATCTTCAAAATTAGAGCAAATATTCAGCATAATTCTCAAATTATACGCATGAATTATTTTTACTTTTAAATTTTAGAAATTCAATTTTTAGTCTCTAGTTTTGTAAATGAGTCAAATTAAATCTTGTTTAATAACATTTAATGCTAATTGACATATTAGTGATATGCTTACATGCTATATAAACCTTGTTAGTTAAATTACAAGAAAATCAGAATTGAACACTATGGGACAAATTTTACATATAAATACTAAATAGTATTATCAATACATTTGATTTTTATTAGCAATTTCATCTTATTATTCAATTATACTCGCCTCAGAAGTAGGATCTCAATTTATTGTTGGTGTATCATTTAATATGATACGTTCACAAAAATGTTATGATGTAATAACAGAAATAAAGTTAATAATCTGGCTCATTTTGCAATTTGAGAAATTAAAATGTTAACTTCCAATTTTAGAGAATAAAGTAATTAGAGGAACTAAATTGGATATTTATTTTTGAAATTAATATTAATGTAGTATTTAAAAGCAATGGAGGGGAGTGGGTGAAAGATAGATTTTTATATGTTTTTTGGATTTTATAAAGCAGTGGAGAACTGACCCAACTCGTCTCTAACAAGACCTCCACATGAAGCTTGACGTGAACTGGAGACAGAGCCATCACAGGGTACTTAACCCACCCGGCTGTTATAAGCCGCCATCAGGAGCTACAAAGCCAAGACAGATTAGCTGACTCTTGAAGAAAGAAGACAACCCAAAATCTCTGAAAAATAGCTTCCACTGAGAAGGGGTCATTCTATCAAAATTTTATTCATTGCAGAGCCACCATAAATCATGCAAAAAAACACGAGTGTCCCCTCTTGAACTGGGCTGAAATGCCCATTTGCCAAATTTGATGAAAGCCGTGACCCCATAGAAGAGGTGTAAGAATCGGGGTTGTTCAACGGATTGATCAGGGACTGGAAATTTTGAGCAATGGAACAATCTCTCAAGACCTGCGTAATAGTTTTTTTATGCACGCTCATATTACCACGTTAACATCAAGGATTTGTAGCTAAGTAATGAAAAGCGATAAAAGTTGGTGGATAATGAATCAGTTACTACCTGCCAAAGAAAAACCTTTATACATTGAAGACCCTTCCACCACCATATTAGTCAAAAGAGAGGATCAGGAGGACTGGAATCATGTTCTGCAATATAATATGCTAATACGAAGATTTAACAGAAAAGTTACCCCAAGCTATGGTATTTAGACCACCCAACACATTTGGTAGAGCAATGCTAGCGATAAATTCAAAGATATTACAAGGGAGGACAAGGAAAAGACGCTACCAAACTCATGTGCCATCTTTTGACACATAGTCCTTTCACGTTTAAGGAGTCATCAGAGAGAGGTAAAGAGAGCATGAGATGAAAGACAATCAATCTGAACATCATTTACCATAATAGAAACGCAGTGAGACACCACTGCCAACACGCCAAATCAAATAATTTTTGACATCAGGCCAACGCTCACAAACACCCTGTACAGATGTCTGAGCAACATGGCCGAGCCTTCACAGTAGGAATCCACCACACTGATAGCGAATAAGGCCCCAACCAGTTCTAGATTGCATTAGGTTCCACAAAACTCAATTCACTATCTACAAATCAGACACATTTGTATTCATGAAACAAATTGTTCAACATGATAGAGGTATGATCTCTCACTGATTGAGGTTTAGGAAAAACCAACACATCAAACAACCCATGGAATGCAATCATGCATAAAATGTACAGGGTAGCTGATAGATGTCAGTATTTTAACATGAACATTACAACACAAATAAAAACTACCTGCAGAGGCAATCAGAGATTCGTTTAAAACCTGTTACAGAAAAGCAGAATACAAACAGAAATGTAAAACAAAGAAAAAACCTAGTCCTTCCAACTGCTTCTATAAAATGCATCAGGCTTCGTGAAAAATATTATATCGAATTGCATGTTCATTGGCCAAACTACATAACACAACATACAAGGTGTTAAAGCAACTTGGATATGAAAAACAAACTCTACCTTGCTGATTCTATCGAAAAGCTACCAATGCAATGATCGATTTCATGAGGAAACGAAACAAAACAAAAGTGAGATAGATTGAATATAAATGAAGCTACAACTCAAAAGAAATTTACACAAACAGGAAATTTGAAGCAAAATCAAATGAACGAAAGGAAGCATGGAAGGAAGAATAGGAACTCATAACTGCACATGCTGTAATGGAAAGTCCAAGCTCAACAAACGAAGAGAGAATAAAGTTTCCTGGAGAGAAGCTTGGGTTTTCATTCAGAATGGAATGAAATGATAAATGGTGTGAGGTGGGTTTAGGCCATAGGCTAGTTGGCCATTTATGCACGTCTAGCCTAGTGCGGGTATGAAAGTGTTGCTTTTTTCACATTTCTTTTAGCGGCAATTTCAGAAAATTAATTAAAAATTCTCCGTGGATGTATACATCTACAATGAAAGTGGCAAATAAAATGAATCAAAGTGAAGCAAACCCGGTGAAATTTGTGCAGAAGTTAGTAGACATTTTAACACGCAAACATAACAGTCACAAAACCATCTAAATCCCACTTCTGATATAAAACGCCAAACCAATAGCCATCTCATGCAATACATGATTGTGAACTATATTAAAATCTAACACAAAATGAAGTCAAAAGTAATTAAAACAGACTTAATACACGTAACATAAACGAAAACACATAAAGTGCAGCAAATGGATCATTCAACAGCTTCGCTAAAGAGTGAGGACAGATGTATCATAGCAATCACATCCTATTTCTAACATATATTAAAAACAAGGTGATATCAAACTCTCAGCATAGACCGCTCCTGCAATGTAAAAGCCGAACTTCTTAAACCGAGCAGTCCCAAAAGTCCTATTTCTGGAATTGCAAACTACCAAGTTGGACTCATAATTCAACAGTTTCTCATCATCCTCGTCAGAAATACAAAGTGCCTATGGAACTGAGTAATAAGATTGAAAATATTCTTTCTGGCAAGGGAACCTGAGCAATTTGGTCCAAGACTCCTTGTTCCATAGTCCTTCATAATCCAAACATCCACAAACATGTCACGGCGATCAAGGATGCCCAAGCAGCCCTTTAATACATTAGCAGTCAAGCCCAGCTTAACATCAGCTATACGATCAGGAGGCAATAGTTGTTGAAATGTCTCCGTCCCCAAATCAAGAGAAACGATAGCCCATGAAGAACAGTTATTATACTCTCCCAACCAATTAAGCGTGCCACTCACAAATTTCCCAAAACGATCCCTCTGGACAAGATTAGCGGGAAATCTCTGAATCCGTCTCCAATAATCGGTACTCAAGAGTATGAAACATGACATAACATTCATATGCACGATCTTTCCCACCCCAATTCTCGAAAACTGCTGCCAGCTTGTAACTACCACTCAAATGATCATAGCCAAACCCACACCCCATCCCATCTTGGTCCGAAGGCCATTTAAGAGAAGGTAAATTTCTGCAAATTCCCATAGAGGGGTTGACCAAAAGGGGAGGATTTCAGCGATGAGATCGGTGGGAATGTCTTCCGGTGGGAGCATGAGTGGGTGGTGAACTGCAGCCTCTTGGCGGGGGTTGTTTCCTCCGTGAGTGGCTGAGACGAAGCGCCATTGCCACCTGCCGCCATGATTGAGTGCGGATGTGCTGTTTGATGAAAGTTGAATGTTGGATAGGTTTTTAACCATTAACGTCAATGGTCGGTGAAATCGTAAGTGTACCCTTTGCTATTAACGAAGGGCTTCGGTTTTTCCAGCAACGGCACGATTAAAGTTTTTAATAAATTATGATTGAAACTCAAGTTTTGAAAATTTGAAAATCATGGCCTTTTTTATATAAGAAAAACACCATGTTTAGTGCATCGTGGAGGGTAAGATATGACATGATAATACAATTTCTGATAATATAATATAAAAAATTTATTAGATAAATTTTTATCATATCTATTATTTGATTTGTCACATATTGATATTAAATTAAAAATATTAGGACCAAAATAATTATTTAATCTGATACATATTTTAAATAATGTATTTTTTAAATAGTTTAAAATCAAAATATTTCGATGATTAATTAGAGTTTAAAGTCAATATAGCATTAAATTATAATAATATTTGATTAAATTTCCATTATTAAACATCTTACTATATCATTTCAATTTAAAAGAATAACAATAGTAATAAAATTCTTAATTGGTTGCTAATTTTCAATTGGCAACTGGCTCTTTTTTTTTTTTTTTCTTGTGAACCCAAACACCTTATTGCTAAAAGAAATGAGTAATCTCTTTGAGGTATAGATATCACAAATATAGACTTTGTCTCTTGTTGCAAGACTCTTTCCATTCATACTGCTAGAAATCAAACCCCTAACTATATGCTTAATGATATGTTTAGGTTGATGGAAATGAAGCGAAGTGGTAAGCACTATTGTTTTGATATTTAAAAAATGAATGAAATGGAATGGAGGTGGAGGGAATAGATTCCATCCAATTCTATCATTTCTGAATGTCTTTCTTTCACTACAATTTGGATGGAATGAGATGGAATATTTTGTTTTCTTATGATTTACTCATAAAATTATCATCATTCTACGCAATTTCATTATTAAAGTATCCAAACAATTGAGAAAAATAATTATGCTACTTTACTCCACTCTATTCTATTCTACTTTGATCCGCTACTTACCACCAATTCAAACATACTCTAAGAAGCTCAGCTAATTGTCCGCTTAAGTTAGAAAGTTGAGGTGTAATATTTAATTTTTTTTTCAAATATCTGACTTGATTTTTATTTTTCTGACCTACGTTTGATTCGCTTTTTGAAAAATATTCAAAAACAAAATAGTATTAATGATTAATTTTGCTTTAAAATCAATATAGTATTAAAGATTAAAAAAATAAATCTGGTTTTACTTTTCATTTAAAACAAAATATTGTTTTTCTATCTCATTCAAGTTCAACTTTTTGTTTCAATCTTTAAAATTAATATTAATATATTATTTAAAAAGCAATGGAGTGGAGTGGGTGAAATATAGATTTTTCTTTTCATTTTAGATTTTATAAAGCAATGGAAAAATTTTTGGCTTAATTTTTTCATAAGAATACCTTGAGGTGATGGTATTTTGCTTTGTGAGTCCATAAGGAAGCCAAGCCACAATTTGCATGCAACGCCTAATTAAGAAAACAAAGACATAATACCTTCGGTTGTCAACGATGCATTATACCTTAGGTTACTCAAGCCAGAGTAAATTGGAATGACATCTTTCAAATCCTACATTAGATTCGAAATAGAGTCTATGTATGTCATCATTCATCCAGTTTAAATAAATATTAACTCCATGTTCTATGTCAAATGGGTTAGGATTTGGGAATGGAACAACTATAGAACTCACTCATGACTAGCAAGCATCTACCATTTAAATGGGTCCAGAATATACGAAGGGACTAGTTATTGCGTCTAGTGGTTGGATATACCAATAAATCAAAATAAACAAAAGGGTTAGCATTGTCTCGTTAAAATTCAGTTGAAGGGTTACTGCCAGACCTGCTCAGACTATGGAAGATGTTGGTAACTGCGCATGACATGCCTGCTTGTGTAAGTCGTGTTGCTTCCTGCTGAGGTAAATTTAGTTTAGATGAAATTTTGGGCATTATTGTTTGTTCACTAACATCATTAGATGCAATTTGGCGCAACTAAGAAACAAAATGAGGATATATAATTTGAAATTATTCCGTACTCTTAATGTTAACTATTAATATTGTTACATCATCAAATAACACATCAAGACAATTCCTTGCCGCTCACATTCAATTTTATTTTCTTTTCTTTCTATACGACTTATAATGAGATTGGTTGTGTATTGAATATTCATAATATGAGAAATATCTACCTGTAATCCTATGACTATCCGCTACCTCCACGAAAGCACTAACTGCACACCCAGCTTCTGCAAGGCACATGTCAATTATGCTCAGTTTGCCACCTTCAAAGTTTAAGAATATGGTACATTAGGATATGAAACATATAGAAGTCTAATCACGGTTCCAGACATGATTATTTCTTCGTGTGAATTGTATCTCCTAGTCTTCTAATCCTGCATGAAGAGGATAAGGAATCCAACGACACCTTATTATAAGATGACAATTGACAGGATCTTCACTGGTTAAAATTCAAAATAAGTTAATAGACTTTTTTTTTTTTTTTCATCAGAGCTGTCAAGCTAGCTAGTTCTCTTATCACTAACTGTGAAATAAAGGCTACAAGATTAAGATTTATACTTTTCATTGTTTGGGAATCCTTCTGTTTGCAAACTAAATAGCTGAGAACGATGATCCCAACTTGATTTATATCATAGGAGTGACAAATGAACTTTTCCAAACTTGCATGAGAAGTCAAGGACTACAAGAAATTTTCGTTTACCATTGTTTTTAATCCTGAATAAGTAACCAGGCCAAGAGCCCTCTTTGGTGGATTGAGTGATCCTTCATATGTCCCAAACCCCAATATCAGTGTTAGTAGTATCAGGAGTTAGGTACACCCCAAGTGTAATAAACATTTTATGGCTGTGAGCGGAAGTGTGCCCAAAATTGTGGAGAGTAACGGATAAATAAAGCACGTGAATTGTACTTCGTAGTGGGACCCACTTTTTTCTATTCACACCAATGAGAGAACTGCACACGAAATTTTAACGTGGAAAACCCTCCAGTAATTTTGAGGGAAAAACTACGGGCCAAACTCTGAAAAATATTCCACTATATTATAAAGAGTAATTACAATATGGTGTATCCACAGTGAGACTCTCTTCTACTACAATTTGTAGTATTACAGAGATCTAGAGAATATACCCAAAACCCCCAGTGTATACTCACACTACACTCTTGAAATTTTCTTACACACTCTCTATTTTTCTCACACTACAAGAAGCTTATTTTGCTTCTTCAACTATATGCTGAGGAACTGCTTCTCAGCTTGGATTGCAATTCTCAGTCGAATGGCTTCGCTATTTATAGGAAGCCAACAACACTGTTCCACCAATTTTTATTTGTGAAATTAGTTGTCATCAAGTTGCACAAGCACTTTCGGTTGGAGACAACTCTTGGTGGAGCATGCAATGATGCAAGCCACCACATTCTGACAATTCTCCACCTTGGCTTGCATTTTGCAACAGTCTTCAACCTCTACAAATATTGACCAAGCCCAAGCAATGCTTAAACTTGTCAATCGGCAACGGTTTTGTCATCATGTCAGCTAGGTTCTCAGCTGTAGCTATCTTTTGAATTGTAACAGTACCATTACTAATACTTTCTTTCACAAAATGAAGTCTAATATCAATGTGCTTTGTCTTTTCATGATAGATTGGGTTTTTGGCCAGATGAATAGCGCTTTGACTATCACAATGTACAACTGGTACATGTTGATTCAACCCAAAACTATCTAAAAGACCATGCACCCAAATGCTCTCTTTAACAGTCTCAGTCAATGCCATATACTCAACTTCAGTAGTTGACAATGCCACTGTAGATTGCAGTGTCGCCTTCCAGCTAATAGTACATCCAAAGACTGTAAAGATATAGCCTGTCAATGACCTCCTTTTATCCAAATCAACCGCATAATCAGAATCTACATAACCAACAACTACACGGTTCTTCTGACCTTCAAACACCAAGCAGACATCGGTGGAACCTTTTAGGTACCGCATGATCCATTTCACAGCTTCCCAGTGTGTCTTTCCAGGTTTGCTCATAAATCTGCTTACCACACTCACTGCATGTGAAAGATCTGGTCTAGTGCACACCATGGCATACATGAGACTGCCAACTGCACTAGAGTAAGGCATACGAGACATGTGCTCCACTTCCTCCTCAGTTCTTGGACATTCCTTCAAAGATAACTTAAAATGTGCAGCTAACGGAGTGCCAACTGGTTTGGACTGATTCATATTAAAGCGTTGTAGCACTTTCATAATGTAATTTTGTTGTGTCAAACACAACCTGCCGCTACTCCGCTCCCTATGAATCTCCATTCCAAGAATTTTTCGTGCCACACCCAAGTCCTTCATCTCAAACTCTTTCCCCAATTGAGTTTTCAACATACTAATTTCAACCTTGTTATGAGCTGCAATTAACATATCATCTACATACAACAATAGATAAATCCACGAACCATCTGGAAGCTCCTTAAAGTAGATGCAATTATCATATTGATTTCTACTATATCCAGTACCAATCATAAATGCATCAAACCTTTTGTACCACTGCCTCGGAGACTGCTTCAAACCATACAATGACTTTTTCAACAGGCAAACATGGTCCTCCTTATCAAGAGCCACGAACCCCTCTGGCTGACTCATGTATATCTGCTCTTCTAGCTCACCATGTAAGAACGCTGTCTTCACATCAAGTTGTTCTAGCTTCAAGTCAAACGTACTCACAATAGCTAATAGGATTCGAATAGAGCTATGCTTCACCACAGGAGAGAATACTTCATGGAAGTCAACACCCTCCTTCTGAGTATAACCTTTTGCTACTAGTCTCGCCTTGAACCTTGGAGGTTCAACGCCAGGGATTCCTTCTTTCCTTTTGTAAACCCATTTACAGCCAACTACTCTTTTCCCCTTTGGAAGTTATACCAGTTCCCACGTCTAATTTTTTTGAAGAGACTCAATTTCCTCATTCATTGCTATCAGCCACTGCTTTGACTCCTTACTTTCTACTGCATCACGGTAGGTACATAGTTCATCTCCAACTGCACCATCTGCCATAGCCAAGGCAAAGGCTATAGGATCTGCACCTACTGAGTCAAGTGCACAAGTAGCAGAATCCATATATCTTTTTGGTTTTTGGATTTCTCGTCTTTCTCTACCAGTAGCAATATTGTATGGCTCTGCTTTTCTGGTTTGTTCACCAACATCCTCACAGTCAAGTTCATCTTGTTGTTCTACTTCAGGTTGTGCAACTCTTAAAGTACTTGGCTGATTTTCTTGTTTCACCTTCCCATAGTCAATTTCTAGCTCCACCTGCTTCTTAGCACCATAATCTGTCTCTGCCTCATCTAAGTTTGATTCCTTCTTCTGATTTAGCATTGCCGCCTCGTCAAAAGTGACATATCTACTGACAATGATTTTAGGTGAACTTTGCTTTTCTGTACACCACAGTCTGTAGCCTTTCACTCCTCGTGCATAGCCTAGAAATATACACTTTCTTGCCCTCGCCTCAAGTTTACCATCACTTACATGGGCATATGCAAGGTAACCAAATATCTTCAAATCAGAATAGTTTACAGGTCGACCGGACCATACCTCTTGAGGAATCTTTAGATCAATAGCAGTTGATGGAGATCTGTTTACTAGGTATACAGCTGTACTAACTGCCTCAGCCCAAAATGATTTGGGAAGTGCTGCATTAATTCGCATGCATCTTGCACGCTCTAGAAGTGTTCTGTTCATCCATTCTGCAACTCCATTTTGCTGTGGTGTTCCTAGTACAATATGGTGCCTCACTATACCAGCATTTCTACAGAACTCTGCAAATTCTTTACTGTAAAATTCTCCGCCATTGTCAGTTCTCAGTCTCTTGACTGATCGCCCGGTTTGCTTCTTGACCATGGCTTTCCATTGCTTGAATTTGTCGAACACCTCTTCTTTTTTCTTCAGGAAATATATCCAGACTTTCCTGGAATAATCATCTATCAGAGTAAGAAAATAGCGAGCTCCACCTAAGGAGTTAACAGGGGCTGGACCCCAAACATCTGAATGGACATATTCCAATATTCCCTTGCTGTTGTGTTTGCCAGAACTGAACTTCACCCGTTTCTGCTTTCCAAACACGTAGTTTTCACAGAAACCAAGTTTGCAATTCTTTAGGCCTTTTAGCAAGCCTCTGTCAGCAAGTATGGTCATTCCTTTGTCACTCATATGACCAAGCCGCATGTGCCATAGTCTTGTAGCATCATCATTTCTTTCAGAGGATAGGACAGCAGCAGTTCCATCGACTGTGCTTCCCAACAATAGATAGATCCCACCCTGTAGTTTTCCTTTCAATGCCACCATTGAGCCTTTGAATACCTTCGAGAAACCACCTTCTCCAATGAATTTATACCCCCGATTGTCAAGAGCACTTAACGAGATCAGGTTTCTACCCAGTTCTGGAACATGCCATGCTTGAAACGTCCTTTTAGTACTATCATCCAAATTGACTTGCACATCTCCTTCACTTATAATCAGAATAATTTTATTATCTCCCAATCTAACTTTTCCAACCCTCTTTTTATAGGATGAGAAAAAGCTTCGATTAGGCATCATGTGAAAGGATGCGCCAGAATCCAGGATCCACTCATTTCCGGTGTCACCTATGAATACTGTCAAGGCCGAACCAGTATCAGCATCACTATCATCAGAACTTTCAATTGTTATGTTGGCAAAATTTCCTGATTTCTCTTTTCTTTCCGGGCAATTTCTTTTGATATGTCCCGTCTGATGACAATGAAAGCACTTTACAGATTTGTGCTTTTTGGACTTCAATCTTCTCTTGCTTTTGCTTCCAGATCCTCTTTCTTGGCTATGCCTTCTCGTCACGAACAACTCATCTGCAGGACCTTCAGCACTGGATCCGGATACTAACTTCTGATGTTCCTTTATCATCAATGATTCTTTGACATTTTTCATTGAGATATCAGATCTACCATAAAGTATGGTATCACATAAATTATCATAAGACGGAGGTAGTGAAGTCAACAAGATCATAGCTTGATCAACATCTTCAACTTTAATTGCAGCTGCTCCAACATCGAAGATCATCCGATTGAAATCATCTATATGCTCTTGCATAGATTTTCCTCCTGAATATTTGAACGTGTACAGTCGCTTCCTCTGATAAAGCTTGTTGGACAAGGTCTTTACAAAATATTTTTCTTCCAAAGTCTTCCATAGCGAAATAGCGGTTTCTTCTTCCATGACTTCTCGTAAAACATTGTCCGCAAGACTCAATTGTATTGTACTTAGTGCTTTGACCATCATCTCCTCTTTTTTGTCATCAGGTAATGATCCCGGGTCCTGCACCGCCTTTGCAAGGCCTTGCTAACCTAGCAATGCTTGCACTTTCAGCTTTCATGGCCTAAAGTCATTGGACCCATCAAATTTCTCCACTTCAAATTTTGGCACTGACATCTTGGATTAGTGTAAATCAACTGTAAACTATGCACAGGAGGATTCCCAAGAAAGAGAGGTGGGTCACAATGGACACGCTTAAATACCAAGTCTTTCCTTAGCCAGAACCTTTCAAATTGCACTCTCACAATATCACACTATCTTCCAACAATAGCAACTGGGGAGAAATTCTTTTCTGATGTAGAAGATCAGACTAAGCTGCAACCACAGAGCATACTAAGAATAAATCCCACCGAACCAACAGCTCTGATACCACTTGTTAGTAGTATCAGGAGTTAGGTATACCCCAAGTGTAATAAACACTTTATGGATGTGAGCGGAAACGTGCCCAAAATTGTGGAGAATAACGGATAAATAAAGCACGTGAATTGTACTTCGTAGTGGGACCCACTTTTTTCTATTCACACCAATGAGAGAACTGCACACGAAATTTTAACGTAGAAAACCCTCCAGTAATTTTGAGAGAAAAACTACGGGCCAAACTCCGAAAATATTCCACTATATTATAAAGAGTAATTACAATATAGTGTATCCACAGTGAGACTCTCTTCTACTACAATTTGTAATATTATAGAGATCTAGAGAATATACCCAAAACCCCCGGTGTATACTCACACTACACTCTTAAAATTTTCTTACATACATTCTCTATTTTTCTCACACTACAAGAAGCTTATTTTGCTTCTTCAACTATACGCTGAGGAACTGCTTCTCAGCTTGGGTTGCAATTCTCGGTCGAACGGCTTCGCTATTTATAGGAAGCCAACAACACTGTTCCACCAATTTTTATTTGTGAAATTAGTAGTCATTAAGTTTCACAAGCACTTTCGGTTGGAGACAACTCTTGGTGGAGCATGCAATGATGCAAGCCACCACGTTCTGACAATCTGAACAATGTAAAAATTTGGATATCAATTGTGAAACTCCCAAGTACCATACATTCACTTAACAGAGCAAAATCTACATCAAGCAATCACCCCAGATACAGCCAAATACACAAACAACTTCTATCATCACATTAATTATCAACTTCCATGAGTTAAAACACAGTTAACAGGACTAACAGCTCAGAAACAGCAGTTCACTCATTGCTAAAAAATAACAAAACACCTGAATCAACAATCAAGCCTCCGTACAGAGAAAGATCATAGGAACAACAACAGTCAATAATCAAATACCATAAAATTCATAACAAGAACCAAAAACTGAAATAGCAAATGCATAAATTCCTCAAATTGAACCAACAAACAAACAAAATCCAGGAGGAGCACAAGAATACTTGCAGCATTTCTTGTCAGAGCATGGCATACACCTACACGAGAACAATGCTTGACTGACACACAACACACACAAACTCACTAAAAGTGATAATGACAGGAAAATCCACTTTCCCAAGGAGGAAACAAGAGTCAGAACATCTAACCAGAAGTGGAAGTGATTCAACAATCCGCATCGGATATGAGAAATCGAGGTAACAGTCTGATTGAAGAGTGAAAATTGAATTCTGATTATTGATTGGAAGAACTTTGGTATAAATACAAAGACAGGAATGGACTAACCAAACTTCCTGCCTAATTGTACTACAAGCTGCTTAACTAACCCTTTATGTACAGAAAACTAATTCACATGCTTAATATAGGTGGTTGAATCAGTTGTAGACTCTAGTGGAGGAACTACACGTGCTTTAATGGAAAATCCAAGCTCAACAGACAAATAGAGAATCAGAGTTTTCACGGAGAGAATGGAATGAAATGATAGTGTGAAGCGGGCTTAGGCCTTTGGCTATAAATATTAGCTGGCCATTTACCCACATTTAGTCTGGGATGGGCGTGACAGTATTGTTTTTTACCCTATTTTTGGCAGTAAAGATAGATAATTAATTATAAATTCTTCCTTGATATATTAGAACAAGTGAACAACAGACATTATGGTCCATTTTTTCCCCCTGAAGTGACAAATAAAATGAATCGAAGTGAAGCAAACCTTGTGAAAATTGTGCGGCAGTTAGTAGACATTTTAACACGCAAACATACGAGTGATAATACCATCTAGATCCCAATTCCGGTATCAAAAAACTAAACCGATAGCCATCTCATGCAATACATGATAGTGAACTATATTAAAATCTAACACAAAATGAAGTCAAAAGTAATTAAAACAGACTTAACACGTTAAATGAAAAAACATAATGCGCAGTAAGTGGATTATTCAACAACCTCGCTAACGTGTGAGGACAGGCTTATCATAGCAACCACATCCTATCCTAATCCTAATATATATTGAAAAACAAGGTGATATCAAACTCTCAACACAGGCCACTGCATCATCATAAAACTCGAACGTCTTTCTTCGAGTTATTAAAGTTCCACCTTTGGAATTGTAAACACCCCAGCATGACTTATAATTCAACAATATCTCATCAGCCCTCATTAGAGATATAAAGTGCCCTTGGAACCAGGTAATATTCATCACTGCAAGGGACACTGCACAGTTTAGTCCAAGCATGAGCAATATGAGCGCATCCAAATTTTCCTCTCTTCATCTTAGATATTTTCTGTAGTATAATAACTTCCCCTCTCATTTCTTCATTGGGAAACTATATAAAAAGGCGGTCCAATGCATGAGGCTCCCACCTGGTATGGTCTAGGGAAAGTAGACGTATGGGGAAAGTAGACGTATGCAGTCTTGCCCACTCTTTATGGAGACGCCATTTTTAGGATTTGAACCTGTGACCTATAGGTCACAAAACAGTAATCTTATCATCGCAGCGAGACTCACTCAATTATCATTGAGAAACTATATAATTAACAAAAATTGCTTTGCCCCTGACCATGCATGGTACTGTTAACTACTATAGGCATATATTACCAGACAAGGCAGTAGACGGACTATTAAGATGAAAGTAATCATGGAAAAAGAATTATTTCATTAACTTGTGTGGGGTTTGTAACTAACTCTATTGAAGCTTTAAGTGCTTAACTAACTTTCCAGAAATGTTCTTAACATATCAGGACTTAACGGTACAACCGTACAATATTAATTAAGAGTAATTAATTCCTATTACTCCCGCTCAAGTTGGAGCAAATATACCTAATATGCTGAACTTGCTCATCAAGCTGCGCAACTGAGCAGCAGAAACAGCCTTGGTTAGCAAATCTGCAAGTTGGTGTTGTTGGGATGGGACATGAACCATTTTGAGTGACCCGAGTTAGCTTTTTCTCTAACAAAGTGACAGTCAATTTCCACATGTTTTGATCGTTCGTGGAAGGCTGGATTGGTGGAGAGATGAATGGCAGCCATGTTGTCACAAAACACTAAAGCAGTATCAATTTTGATTGAGAACAATTTTAACAACTCTATTAACCAAGTTGCTTCACTTGCTGCATTTGCAATAGCTCTATATTCAGCCCCGACACAATACCCTGTGGTAGATCTTCTAGTGTCCGGACAACTGGCCCAATTTGCATCTACATAAACTGAGAGGTTCAAAGAGGATTGAGCAGGAAACAGGCGTCCCAGGTCCTGGAGCAGATATTAGTTAAAAAAAAAAAAGAGTAATATTCGGTGAACAACAAAATTGGATATGATGAGTAAGTGGGATGAGTGAAGACCACACATCACATTCAATAGTGATAAATTGTGTGATATGTATTTATTGTGCAATTTAATTATACACCAAATATTATTAAAAAAATCACTTTTCATAGAAGTTATTCATATAAGCTTTCACTTAAAAGCTAAAAACATATTATTTTAACTAAATGAGCTACATGTAACGATATTTCATTGCTGAAACTGAAGTCAATTTCAAAGGGCCAATATTAATGGTTTCAGGTTTAAGGCTCATTGCTAAATTTTGTGGCCACATTCCTGGCTTCAAAACCATTGGTGGATTCCCTTCCTCTGTGGAGGAAATGAAGATAAAATAAATTTCCTTCCAGTTAGGAATTCACATAAGTAAGACTTATGAACCAAAAATATTCATTTACTGCTTAAGGGGGCACCTCGACAATTTATCATGTTTTCTTTTTTTTTTTCTTCATCCATGTATTTGAAAGAGAAAAACTTAATGGGCATTATGGTGTAACTGCATATATTATCGGACAGACAATGTCTTCCATTAAAGTTTTTAATGAACCCACACATTAAAAACATAAATTCTCATTTTTTTAATATAAAATTTTTTATTTTTAATTCGTTAACCCGTGCACTCATTAGATATATCCTTAAATATTTTTGCTGGCTTGCAACGTGAATCACGACGTGTGTACAAATATGATTATCCGGCTTCCACTGGGTTCGTAGGCGGATCTTTTGAAAAAATCAATATATATACAAATAGCATTAATGTGTTGTTCCAATAATCAATTTAAAAAATTATCTTAATTTAAATTTTAGTTTACAATAACATAAATTTCTTGTAAATATTATGGTTATTTACATGAAGGGCTTGTTTTATATAGAGCAAAAATGAGAGAGAATTTTTAACGGAAAATCTTTATGTATAATTTTACATATGAAACTGACTAATAAAATTACATGTGTAGTTTATTTAAAAAAATTCTCATTTATTTCTATCCTCGTACCAATACGTATACTCTAGGAAAGATATTGCTGAAAGCTTAAATTTTGATTCAATTTTTGATAATTGTAAATCTTTAAAAGGGCAAAGAGCAATTATAATTAAGGTAGATATTTTCTAATTCTTCTGTTCAAAATTATTTTTTCATGTCAATAATCTATTTTAAAGTTTACAGGAAATACATTAAGTAAAATAAGTGATTAATTGTAAGAGTAGCATGAATAGATTTTATTCATTGAATCTTACATAAATAATTAAGATTTAATTATAAAACTATGCGAATTTAATTTGTAGTAATCGTGTGACTTTTAAATAAATTTTAAACTTAATCAATCCAGTATATTTTAATTAATAGAGATGACCTTCTCCTTTCACCTATCATGCAAAGACATCTCTCTCATTTCATATAATCCAATTATGCGTTCAACTTTTGTCCGCCTAAAAATTTTCCTCAAGTTCCGCCTCTGACTAGGTTGGATTTCATGACACTACCTATGCTGCACTAGGTTCGGAGAAGACTTAATGTATGGATTTATCTCGGTACATTAATTAAGGACACTAGCTAAGAAATAAAAAAAATTAAATATTTGAAAGATGAATTTTGATGTTCTTAATGCAAGATGGTCATTAAAAAATAAATTTCACTCTTTTTGAGCTTTCTTAAATACACTAGTTAAAGAAAATCCTAATATAATAAGAAATATACAGAGAATGGACTAATATATCCTTACATATTGATCAATATAGAAAAATATTATTTTGACTCATATTTATAGGATATCATGCTGATATACTCATATCCACTTGGATGGGGTGTGGGACTCAAACTAAGTGAGGTCGAATTAAATGATAGATGTGAGTGTGTTAATATACTGTCCCACAAATTGAGAGTCAAAATAATTTTACTCATTAATATAACACAATGTTTAAGATTAATATTAAATAGAATGTTTTAAAAACATGAAATTAATTAAAAGTAATATTGAAAGAAAAAAATTATGCTTTATTATTATGTAAAATTGATAGAGATTTTGAAATATGAAGTTGCATGTACGGATTTTCTAAAAGAAAGAGATTATTAAATATTGAATTTTACTAACCAATATTCTAAGAGCAATAATTAAGAATACTCAAAAAAAAAATTAAAGTTTTTAATGAACCATGCATTAAAAACATAAGTTCTCATCTTCTTAATATAAAAATTTTCTTTTTTAATTCATAACTTGTCCCCTAATTAGATGAATCCTTAAATATTTTTGCTGGCTTGCAACGTGAATCACGATGTGTGTGCATATATCATTATCCGGCTTCCACTGGTTTGGACTTCATGACACTACCTATGCTGCACTAGGTTTGGAGAAGACTTAATATATGGATTAATCAAGGACACTGGCTAAGAAATAAAAAAAAATTAAATATTAGAAAGATGAATTTTGATGTTCTTGATACATGATAGCCATTAAAAGAACACTTTTAAATTTCAATCTTTTTGGGCTTTCTTAGATACGCCAGTTAAAGAAAATCCCAATATAATAAGGGAAAAAAACTTATTTCGCGTTATATGACTGGTTGGCTTCCAGTGGTTGTAGATATTTAATTTTTGAATGAACGTCTACCTTTTAACTTTAAATTATTTATTTTAAATTAATATTGACAATTAGAAGTTGGTATTAGGAATTTCATAAATTTCTTTCTGCAATACTTCATCTGTTATTAAATAATTATTTATTTTTAAAATATTTTTTTTACAAACTATTGTTCTGTTAAGGAGTTTAAATAATATTTTTTCTGTAATAATAGAAAAAGTAGTGAAAGCGAAAGTAATAAAAACTAAAATTAAATGAAAAGGATAATAATGCTATTGAATAAGAGAAATAGTTCAAAAACAGAGGATTAAATAATCGAAATAATTCTATAAAATATAATTAAAATTATTTGAATATTGAGATTTTTCAAACATTTTCCTTCTCTATGACTTTATGTAAATATTTAAAATTAAGTAATCACTTTATTTTTACTCTAATGATGTTCCATCAATTTGTTGATATTTACAGTGTTTTAAGTATCCAAATTAACCTTTGATGATTGTCTTTTGTTGGAGTTTTAAGAGTTTTAACATGTTTTGTGGTTTGTTTAATATATTTTAGAACTTATATTAGTTTTAGTATTTTTTTCATTTTATTTTTAGGATTAAGGGATAAGTTACAAAATGGAGCAGAAGCATCATAATTTTGGTGTCTTAAGGCCAGAATTGGGTGTCCCAATGCCAGCAGAAAAGCATCCTCAAATGTGTTCTGGCGTCACAACGTCCAAACCCAGCGTCGCAATGCCCATAGATCCACACGAATTGATATTGTTAGCTGATTCCTGGCATTGCAACGCCCAATCTTGGCATCCCAACGCCTGCGGCGTAATCTGTTTTATATCTTTACATTTTAAAGACCGAGAGACAGTCTTTTTGAGAGTTTTCTAGGTTAGAATTAGGGAAAAAGACTCTGCAACTCCAGAGAGGAGATAAGGAACAGTTAGAGGAGGAGAGATTGAGGAATCATCACTCCAAATCTTGGGTTTTCGGTGCACTCTTATCTTTATTTTCTATTTTCTTTTCTTTTCTATCATGTATAGTTAAACTTTTCTGTTGGGGTAATGATGTAACTTGACTTGAATAATTTTATCTTGTTTCTTTGCTTGATTCAAATTTCTTTTTCTACATATGAGTTATTATCATTGGTTTTATGATTTGTATGAATGGAAACTCATACCTTGATTTAGGGTTCATATATTAAATTGGGAGATTCATATGTGTGCTGGCTCATATGATGAACACCGTTATTGATATCTATCTAGGAATAGGTGATATTGATAGTGTGGTTGTTGAGAATTTCATTGTGTCTATTGTATGCCCTTTTACTTTTTGAAATTGATCTAAGGAATTAGGAAATTCCACGAAGATAGAGGAGGATTAATAAGTTAAAGAATTAATTATTGATCAAATTGGAAATTCAACTATCAAGTGAAGAATTAGAACTTGCTTAAATAAGAAGCTAAAGTTTCATTGAAAGAGTCAAGTGAAATCTGACCCCTGACTATATTTATTTCTTATTTTTTTTTGTTCTTACGTTTAACATTCTTTGTTATAAAAAAAAATTACAATAATCTAATTAGGAATTAAATTGGTGAACTGTTGTTTGGTGAACAATCCTCGTAGGAATGATACCCACTCACCGTGTTTTACTACTTGAATGATTCGATATACTTGTCAATTGGTTATCATCTAATAAGTGTGTCCAGTTTTATATGCGCACTTAAATTAAAGAAATAATTGAATAAGCTTGAATGTTAAAAAAATTAAGTGTATTTACATTTTACAATACTATTTTTATCAGTTAATTTCTTTTTATTTCTTAACACACTCTTATACTTAATCCCTTCATTTGTTCCCTCCAATACATACTATGAACATCGATAATTTATTTAATAGGGAAATAAAAAATTTAACATCATTTAGACTTTTAAAATAACAGATAATTATAAAAAATAAAATTTAAAAAATAAATTCTTATTTAAAATATTGAGAAAATAGGTTTTTTTTTTCTTTCTAAAGACTCCCTTATGGGGAGGGAGCATAATTAACATGTCAATTGTCAGGATCTTACACACGCATCGTGCCTCACATTGCAAGCCATTATTAATAATATCTGCTTTTACCAAACCTAAAAAAATAATATCTGCTTTTTACGGGGGTACCCTTTTTGGGGCATTCACATTGCCTACCAAGTTACCATAGACTGGAGCCAAGTCCAGCTAATGTTTAAAAATATTTTTTTTACGGGGAATATAATTTTTTTTTTCAATTCACAGCTAATGTTTAAATATTTATTACTTTAGACACCGATGCTCCACGTGACATTCACATTCGCAGTTTAGGTCATTCGGTAACTGCGCGCGGAGTCAAGGTCCAACTTACGCTCTCTTGGGAGCTCGATACATATAGATGATAAAAGGAATGTCTCATAATAAAATGGCCGAGAAAAATAAGGAATAGAGTAAGTGGAATTATATCATTTTTTTACTTAAAAGTTACTTTCATTTTCCCCTCAATCCATCAACTTGAAGGGTTAAAAAAACTTAATTTTAAGTGATAATAGAGTAACACATTGTTACTTGTTAACTATGTTATTCTTTCTCTTAAAATTACTTATAAATAATGGTCAGTTAACTTTAATTTTATTATTTCTTACTACTATCTCCATTTTCATTCTTTCAATCATAATCTTAGATTTTTTTTAGATAAATTACAAACTATTTTTAGAACAAACAAAATTTATTCTATATCATTGGATTTTCACTGTCTTCTACTTTTTTTGAAAAAAAATTATGCAAAAGTTAATATTCCAAGTATTAAAAAGTATCATTACCAAAAAAGAAAATAGTAAAGGACAAATTTTTTCTCATCAAGAATGATTGATGGTATGAACAAAAAAATTTAAACAACTTACGGATTCATAACATCTAAGTATTTATCGCATGTTTTGCTTACTTTTAATAGCCACTCATAAATGTCTGTTGACACTCTTATTTTAATGACTTTTATTTAATATCTCTAAAATAGCATTCTTTCTTCATTTTTAATTGAAAATTTAATTTAACAAAAATAAAATCATTATAAACTACTACTATAATTTTATGTTACTATTACTTAGTTTGATTAATTTGAATTTAATTATTTTAAAATATTTAATATTTATATTTGTTTTAAACTTTTATTGGATTGTTGAACAATGAACATTGATAATTAATTTATTTATTCCAATTCTTTAGATCCAACTATTAATTTTTTTTAAAAAATTCTTGATTAATAACTATTTAAGCATTGTAGCAGTGATCACTTTCTTAATATATATATATATATAGAAAAATGATTTTTTGTGAAGAAATTGGCTTTTCACAAAAAAATTCCCATCTAAACACCCCTTATATTTTGATATAACAAATCTTAGTATCATGTATTTATTTAATAATTTTTATATTATATAATACTAGATTAAAAAATACCGGTTTATGTGTTGTACATAATAATTTAGTAAGTGTTGTTATTGTTATTCATTTTAATTAGTACTATTATTAATTTTTAAATATTAGTTCATTGTTACATATTAAAGTAATTAATGTATTAAAAATATTTCAACAAAATGATTTAAGTTATAAATACATTTAAGTTAATTCGAAACAACTATAATGTTCGATAGTTATTACAAAGATTTAAAAATGAGATTAGTTGTAGGTAATTTTAAAACTGAATAAATTGTTAATTAAATTAACAATAATAAATTTGGATAAAATTATAATTGATAATGCAACTAATGTCAAACTATAATTTTAGTTAATAAAGAAAAGCCAAAAAGTTCCACTAAAAAACTAAAAAAAAAGGGGTATTTTTGAGAGGATGAAATAAAGATTATTAAAGTGGGAGTGAGAATAGATGTTTATGATTAGCAATAGCTACTCCCACTTTTAAAACATGTGAATATATATCACGTGACTATTCAACACTACTTATTACCCCTTTCTTTATGTTTGACCAAAAAATGTGTGGGTTATTTTTCTTTCATGGTTTCTTATCTGAAGTTTGAGTCAGTGATATGAAAATACTAATTATTTTTTTCACTCACTATCACAATGTGATATTCATTTCAATAAATATCTCCAAAACTCAATAATAGAGTATAATTTATGTTTCTTCATAAAACAAAATAATAGCTCTACAAGAGCTTTCAATTATCTTGATATTACCAAGAATAACATCAACATTTATTTTTTTCATTACTAAATGAATAAAATAAAAAAATATATTGAATGATTTCATCAAAGTGTTAATATATATATATATATATATATATATTTATTTATTTATTTATTTATTGTGAGAAAAGAAATTTATCATGTTTAATCGCTCCATAAAAAAAACATTAATAATAATGATATACATGTATTACAAAAACATCACAAAAGTATCTCAATATTATATAATATTATTTTGTGATACATTAAATATTAAAACAAATAAGATTATTTCATAATATATAATCATCTTGCAATAAATCAATCAATAAAATAAATTATATATTAAACTTTAATAATATGACATAAAAATATATTTGACAAATTATGAATTACCCTACAAATAACATAATTTTTTATTTATTTAATTTTGAAAACAATTAATAATAAATTATTTCAAAAATATAATAGCTATTATCCAAGCTTCAGTTAACGTAAAGCAACATTATTTTTAAGCATTGGTAAAATTTTAAAAAAAAGTTATGTACTTGTTGAATAAAATCATGTTTTATCTGCCCAAAAACATAGACGAGCCATCATTTGCAATGATAATGTCAATTCAAACAAATCCAAGATAATAGCTATTATCCAAGCTTCAGTTAACGTAAAGCAACATTATTTTTAAGCACTGGTAAAATTTTAAAAAAAAGTTATGTACTTGTTGAATAAAATCATGTTTTATCTGCCCAAAAACATAGACGAGCCATCATTTGCAATGATAATGTCAATTCAAACAAATCCAAGATAATAGCTATTATCCAAGCTTCAGTTAACGTAAACCAACATTATTTTTAAGCATTCATAAAATTAAAAAAAAAAATTTATACACTTGTTGAATAAAATCATGTTTTATTTGCCATAACAAATCCAAGATAGCTAGAATGAAATCGATAAAATCAAGATATTATGAGTAAAATCCTTACCTTTATTTTTAAGAAAAAAAATCGTGGTCAACTAGATATTCAAATAAAATAACAAAGATTAACAGGATCTTTAAAGAATATTTAGACAAGGAAATTAGTGAAGCAATTATGTTATTCTCTTCAAGAGAATGAGTATTAAAGTATAGATATCCAAAATTATAAAATTAACAAATTATAACATACAAAATTATCCTTAGATAATATATTCACTTCAATGAATATAAAACATCTAATACTAAGTCATATTAAGACATACATGAGGTGATTTAAATAGTGAAATTAATTCCTTTCAAGAAAATATCTTTTGACACATTCAATTTTGGAAATATGTAAACCCCCTTAAATAGAGTGATAACTTTTTTTCGATAACTTTAAATAACAGAGATGCATTCGCTAAGAATAATTATCATTTATTTTGAATATAGTTATGTAACAATCTCGTAGAACCCAACTACGCTTAAGTTCACATTTAGATTTTATTGGTTGTCACTTATGTCTTGCGTATATTTCCTTTTGAAAATAACTTAGAAAAATAGTGGATAATTTTTTTTATACATAAATTATTTTCAAAAACTTAAGCCTATAATGAAAAGTGAAATACATAGCACTTAGATGGAAATCAAAGTTACTTTGCTTACTTATTTAAATTAAATAAACAGAATAGAGGACTAAATATACAACTTATCATCATATAAACTGAAATATAACTACTTAATACATGAGTCATAGTAGAGCATATATCATAGTCATAAATTATTACAAACAACAATATAAATTCTACTATTACTGGTCTATCCCTCGCGACTAAAATATACTAAATATCGCGGTGCTAATTCTTGAAAGTTTTAAAATCTTCACGTGTTGCCTCTTTCCCTAGCTATAGCTCTGTTACTTTAAGTGGACTCGTCTACCTCTGTTAACGATAATGGAAAAGATATATAGGAGTGAGAAATACAAGATTTCTCAATTGGAGTTTCTACTTGTATTAAAAGTTTCATCATTATCATTCCAGTCACTTCGGGTTTATTATAAAAAGAAGAATAAATAAGGATTCAATTATCAAACCTTTCGCAAACGTGATTAGCCGAAGTACAGTTGCTTTTAAACTACTCTTATAACAATAACAGAATTATCCATTTCATACTTCATCAAGCATACACCCAAGCATATAATATAAAATTAAAATGGGCAATAATAATTTAAAGACAAAACACCAATTTTGGTCCTTCGAAAATTTCGCATTAACCAAATTGGTCCCTGTAAAAAAAAAAACTCTCAAACTAATCCCTACAAAATTGAATAGTCGAACAAATTGGTCCCTGAAAAATAAATCTCTCAAATTGGTCCCTGTAAAATCTTCAAATCAGACAAATTGGTTCTTACAAAATTGAATAGTCAGCCAAATTAGTCCCTCTGATAAGTCAGGCAAGGAGGACTAACTTGTTCAACAATTCACTTTTACAGGGACTCTCTAATTTGAGAGTTTTTTTTTTACAGGGACCAATTTGACCAACGTGAAATTTTAGAGGAGCGAATTTGGTAGTTTTGTCTAATTTAAAAGATGCATGAATGATTACTCATCATCAAATGATCATTATCTTTCTTTCAATCCATTTTTTTTCATTAACATATTTCTCAATCACTCACAGATGAATGCATCAATGCCTTAGACCACCCTAAAAGGTAATGAGCTCTTACCATGGCTGTCGCTATAACCTTTTAGTTTTCTTTCCGTTGCTGTAATCTCAACGGTTTAGGGGGTTAAACCGTGAGCTTAAGTTCACTTTTCTAGACTTTATTTTTATTTTCTTTTCGTTGTCGTAATCTCAACGGTTATGTCATGAGTTTAGCTTAAGTCTACTTTTCCAGACTTTCATTGCCAATTTTCTAGGCTTTACTTTTATTTTCATTTGAAAATGATTGTATGCATATCACCATGTAATCATAAATAAAACACAGACAATCATTTATTCATCATCATCATTTCATAACTCATAACTATACATACACATATATAGACAATATCTCATATACATTCTTATATCAAGTAGTAGGTTTTTCATGCTAATTAAATTGCATGTCATATTTCATCATTTGAAGCCAATAAATCAAGCACCCTAAGATTCTTAAAAGGTTATGGAAGTCTTGGTATTTACACATTATGGAGTCTTTATTTTCATTCTTACGAATTCTAACCAAATCTTTTTCTCTTAGTCATCTTTGTACTCTTAGCATTCCATTAATACATTGATGCACTTTAAAATGTTATCCTTGGGTATTTAGAGGTTCTTTACATATCTTTAGCTCCCTCATGAATGTTATATATATATATATATATATATATATATATATATATATATATATATATATATATATATATATATTTTCCTCTTGAAGTTTTATTGCAACTTAAATCCTTACAACTCTCTATTTATAAGATTTGAATCTTTTATTTACAGTTCTGACATAATTTACAAGAAAATTTATAACTTTCTGTATACCTATTATCTCAGCCTTCTAAAATTAGTTCCAGATTCCTAATTCATCAAGGTTTCCATTAAGGATAACTTTATTAAAAATGCATTTATGATTATCCTATAGTACCCTTGTAAAGTTACCCTTTTCCAGACCCTCTCAGCACACTATCCCAGAAATTCATTTCTTGCTTTGTATTTTCATAGTGCAAAGCTTTATACATGGGATACATGGATGTGTTCCCCTGTGTTTTAGCTTTCTAACAAAGTTAAAATAAGGGTATTGGCATTTTTCTAGAGTGAGTTACACCTATTTTAATACTGAAAGGTCGGATTCAAAGTTTTAGTCTTAGGCTTAACTTTGAAAACTCATATCTTGGGCTAGAAAACTCTGTTTCAGGTGATTCTTTTTAGAGAGTGTTCTACAATGTGTCTAGTTTATGGTAAAAATATTTTCATTTCAAGATACTTCATATTTTATGAATGTTGCTTGTTGAAGTGCCTATTACCAAAAATAACTAGAAATTCCAGCACCTATGACCATTATCATGTCTTAAGTCACCTTTATTAAATGAAGTTTCACATACCATCTTTTTAAGCTATATTTGAGTATAATAACATCATTAAAGTACTAAGAACAGAATAGAACATATTGTGCTATCCAAAAATATATTTTACAAATAATCATTCAAAACTTAGGACAATAACTCAAGCTTGAGGCATTCTATCCATGGGCAAGGTTAAAAGCCAATAATGCTTGAACAATTAAATATGAAGGTCATACCTCTTATGTAGGGTCTAAAAAGAGTCCTTTTCTTCTTCCTTGAGCTTGAGCAAGAGTCCTTGGAGTGGATGACCCTCCTTGAATCTTGGCTCTAGAACTTGAATGTTTAAGAAAAATATTTCCCTCTAGAGTTAAAGATTGTAACTCTTGTGAGGGATAGTGAAGGTTTGGGCTTAGGATTTAAGTGTTTAGATGAGATTTGAAGGGTGAAAAGAACTCTTTGAAGAGAAGAACATAAGCAATGAGTTTACACACCTCCCTTCCTTTTATAGGCCAAGAGGCCATGACTTGTGTAATGGAGGGGTTTTAATGCTTCAATTGGTTATTTTTGGGTGCTCTTGTCAATGGAGTAAAAATTGTTTTAGATTACTAAGTGCTAAGCATAATCATCATGTTAGAATTAGTGGCTAGTATAGTGCCAATTTTAGTAGGAACCATGAACTCTTTATGACAAAAATTTATTCATCAAATCAATTTTGTTTCCTATCATGATGATGCTAATTTTTGGCTCATACATACATGAAGGGATTGTAATATGGAATTTCACTGAGTCTTGCCTTGTTTCATGCACTTTGTCATGCATGGTATGATATGTATGTGTGTTGTATTTTATTTTACCATAATTTATTTAATAGCTAATATTATAAGATATTTTAGTTTAACCAAATCATGACAAATCTATTATATTTTATTCTTATAATTGGAATCCCATATTAATTATTTTAACATAATCATCCACATTCTCCATTATCTAGCATAAATACAATGGCTTAGATTCATTCTTGTTTAGTGACAAGTTTAGAGATTGTATAATGGCATTTATAATTATTAAATTAGTGGCATATGTAGTAATTTCTTAATTCAAGACAATGATATTTTTATAATTAGACAACGATAGTGGTATTCTTCTAATTTTATTTTTAAAATAATAATTATCTTTATCATTTATTAATAAGACAAGAGTAATTTTATAATTTTTTTCTACATAGTAAATATATTTTCATAATTTTCACTAAGTAATGGTATTTTTATAATTCTTTGTATTTTTCTCTAGACACATTTAATTATTCTAATATTGTATTTCAAGATACTTGTCCAATTTCTATTTTTCATCTTAATAATTAATTTAATTTAGTTATGAATTTGAGGATGTTACAAATTTTCATTTGATTAAGGGAATGATATTTGATAGAATCATAGAGAATGAAAAAATCATTGCTTTGTGCAATCCTTTAAGAGGTGAGTCATCTCAACCCATCAAATTATATGCATCTCAAATAATTGTTTTGAGCAATCATTCAAGTGGTGAGCCATTTCAACCCATCAAGTCTAGTATATCTCAAATAAGGGGTTTTGCTTCATCTGATAATATCTCAAGATTAGAGTACTTTATTTATACCTCAATTGAACACACTAGTACATATAAGATGTCCAAATCTATTAATTTTATAATATATCATATTTTTACTGATTTTTTAAAGATATTTAAAAGTGGGTTAAATGCAATTAATCCTCTGAACTTTGGGATGAGTGCATTTTAGCCTCTGATTTTTCAAAAGACGCAATTTGACGCCCTATACTTTTTAAACGGTGCAAAACGCACCTTCTGTTAACTCCAGTTAAACTTTTTTCGTTAAAATACTATTTATGGATAGAAATACTCTTCTTTTATGTTCCCAATTACTAACCCTAAAACCAATTTTTCCCAATTAGTTTAAAATTTAACAAATTCAAATAAAACTAAGTCAATGAAAAAAATTAACCTAACAGACTAGTTAGCTTCTTAGTGAGCACCTATATTGCAAAAATATAGGTCTGAGGTATGAAAATTTTACAAAAAGTGAAATGAGTGCATTAATAATATATATGAATAAGATTTTAAAATAAAATAAATTTAAATTGTTTAATATTATATTTCACTTAAATACTTATTATCATTTCTACTTTCACTAATTTTTAATTATTTTGTCTTAAATACCCTTCTTCTTATATTTTAATCAAAATAATTGTTTAATATCAATTGTCTATTATTAATTATAATTTTATCTTAATTTATTATTGTGATTAGTTCAATTAAAAATAATTTAATTATCTAATATCTTTAATATTTACCAGTAAAAAAATGGATGTTTCTCTGAAATTATTTTGCTACTGAATTTAGAAAAGGTACTGAAAATTAATTTAATTATTTAGATCTAAATAATTATTGTATCAAAAAGTTTAAACAAATTAATGAGATTAACAATAAATTTACGTATTAAATTTAGTGAATAAATATTTTTAATATTTCGAAAATGAGTCATATGATTATGTGGTCTTACTGTCTGCCATTCCAAGACATCATGATTCTCTCGACATAGTAATTAATCTTTGATATTTACATTGTATTTGTGCCTTTAATTTGTTGTATAAGTCTTGCTGTATTTCTACAATTCTACCTCGCGTTAGTGTCCACGGTACTCGATTTCATGAAGACCAAGATTGGGCATGGCACAACGCACAACGCATAAGAGGTGAGATCAAAGAGGAAGAAGAGAAATAAAGAAAGTCTGATGAGGGAAAATTAGAGAATGGGCTATTTAAAAATCAAGTTAGCAATTGAGAGATGCCTTGTTAGTTGTGTGTGTAAACACAACAAAAACAGAGAAAAAAAAAAATCGACAAGAAAACAGAGCAAGATATTTATTCATATAAAACGTATATATGAAGTAATACTTGAGTCTTGACGGCGACTCATTGTTTGTTTGTTTCGATAAAGGACAGCGGCTCTAAAGTCTAGAAGTCTAACCCTCAACAGAGAGGAGCCACATAAAGATCTGTTACATCAGAGAAAAGCCACGCGTCATGCAGGTGTTATCCAGATTCGTGCAACAGACTAAAATTATATCTTATAAAATTATATCTTGACCTACGACCCAAAAGAAAAATACACATATCTCAGTGGCGACAAAATGCTACCCAACGCTTTCGTTATCAAACTACTGTAAGGATTGCCGGTTGGGGTTTAGAAAACCGGAAACTTCGTTCGGTAAACACGGAGGAATAGCTAGATACGTTCACATTGCACGTTTATATCTATATATATTATATGTGATTTTTTGTGAATTGATAATTTCATGTCAACTTTGAATACAATTATATCGTGTCATATTATCATTGATCTTTAGGGTGTGATTAGACATTCGTGACGTAAGAAAATTAATGATGATCAACATAACTTATATAAGTCCCACGTTTTCAATTAGTGATAATATATATATATAAATTGCATATACAAATTAGTTTAATTCATAAATATGATTAGATTACCTTCGAGCCTTTGAATTAAATCTCAAATTAAAAAGAAATCGAATTAAATTGTGGAGTAGTTTTATCTTATTCAAAGTTGACTGGATTGTTTGAGCAGCTAACTAATAGAATAGTTTTGATATCTTGTTTGTACAAAATATTTTACGTTATTAATCAATAATATCTCATTTTTAATTTGCTTAGCTATCGAGATAATTATTATATGACTTAAGAACTTTTTATGGTACAATATTATGGCTCGGTTCGGTTAATCTTTTGAAAAAAAGGTTCTTTTTCTCAAAAGCAAAAGCAAAATTAAAAGTTGAGTGATGAGTAAATATTTTCTAATATTTTCAATTTGATATCAATTTAGCATTAACAATTCTAACATTGACATCAATTTAATTTTTTTAATCTCAACTTTAATAAAATGATTGATATCAAAATTTAAAATATTAAGATTGGATTGATGTTAAATAAAAAAACTAAGATTGAATTGATATTTAAATTAAAAATATTAGGACTAATTAAATTAATGTAAAAATTTTATTATGATCAAATTAATATTAAAATTTAAAATATTAGGAATAAATTCAAGTCAAAAATTTTATTACAATCAAATTGATGTTATCCAAAAATTTTATTTACTTAATATTATTTTGTATGGGATATAATTTCAAAAGTACGTTTTATTTAAGTTATTTGAAAATAACAGAATAAAAATAATTTTTATACTGATTATAAAACTACCGCTAGGGCATGAAAAATCACTTTTCAAGAAATATGGTCACATTAAAAATCCAAAAAATTATGATTATTTCTTTTTTAAAATTAAAAATAATTTAATTTAATACATAGTCAGCAAAAAAATTAAAGTTATTAGAAAAATTATTTTAATAAAAGTGTCTTGAATTCATATATAAATAAAGAGTATACCCGTTTATATGATTAGATCAAGAGTAATTCATTGATATGAGCTTTGGCCCTGTTGTGTCTATTAAAAATTTAATTCATTTTATATTAATATATGTATATATATAGCCTTGGTCTTGTTAACTATCAAAAAATTAATTCATTTATACTATATTGTGTTATATATTATTGTCTTACATTTATATAATTTTAAGTATTAAAGAAAGACGATGGTGTCTATTGTCATTTTGAAAAAAATATTAAGAATATTTCTGAAAATATAATTCACTTATTTATAATATCATATTTTCTTTTTTTTATTGCCTTTAATTCTTGAAGAAGTAGCTCTCTACCTATTTTTAATAGAAAAATGGATTATTTTCTATTTTTGTTTCTTCGGAGCTGCAAACAAACAACATTAAACTTTAGAAGTAGTCTTTAATTTATTTCCTTTTTTAGGCGAAATGGAGGTCCCTAATTTATTGCAAGTTCTTCTAGACTGGGATATTTTTCCTAAAACAACAGCGACTTCGACCGCCGTTGAACCCTGAAAATTAAAGGCTCTCTCTCTATCATTATATTCTTTGATTTTAAACCCTCTTTCTTACAAATCTGGTAAGGAAGCAATAGCTTGTATAATTTGATACAAAATTAAATACACACTGCATTGCAAATACAATTTGACAAACCAAGCTATATCTTCTCTTTTCTTAAGTTTTTCTTTATTTTTCCTCACTATTAATTATTTGCCACGACCTTGATTTCTAAACCAACCATATTAACTAGTAGAAGAAAAGGTTCAGCATATTAATCGCTTGTCTACAGCTGTAAGCATGTCCATGATCATGAGTATTATTAGACGTTGAAACAAAATTAATTAAATAGAAGTGTCAAATCCATGGAATTTCGTCATCCAGTGGCCAAATTTTTAGCATAGAACTGTCATCAAGTCAGAGATAAATTGGTCTGTTGATAATTTTATTTATGTTATCTCTACCTTGCTTGTGAGGTTAGCCTGTAATTTGCTTCGTTCGTTTTCTGCAAGTGAATGTAAAATGGATTTAAATTCTATCCACTATGGGTCTAAATTTTTTTTTACATAATTATCTAATCATTATGCATTGAAAACATATTCAAATTCCCCGGTAAATCTTAACATGCAAATTTTTTCAGAAAAATAGACATTCAATCTCATCTATTTGCCGGACATTTCCAAATACAAAAACACAACATGCAAAGGCCATAAATATTTTATAAAATACTATTAATAAGGGTGCAATTTTGCTTAAAATTATGTCGGTATAATATATATATATATATATATGCACACACATACCTGTCACTAAATTAAATCCAACCCTAAGTTCAAACATAATATCAAATTAGTCTCCAAACACCTTCAAATATAAATTCATGACCACAAGTTATGTGTTCAAACATAATTAAGAACACAGCTCAAAACATAAGACAAATTAAGTTTACAAATCTCTTTGAAAACATATTCCACATAGCCAAGTCACGAATCCACACAAACATAAACATCAACATGATCTGAGAGGACCATGCATGCGACATATAAAGCATTAAGGACAATTCTAACAAGGAAATACTAAACAAAAAGGTCCCAATATACAAATTAAAATAGATCTTTTCAATAAAGTTCACCAACTTAGAAATCGACTATATTGAGGAGCTAGGGGATTGGAACCAAAAGTAGCACTTGTATCCATATTTATCAGACTCAAATTGACTTGGTTAAAATACTTGATCACTAGGTCATTAGTTCAACCAGTGAGCCACTGATTGAACCGGTTAAATTGGATCATACCAAAAATATAATTAATATTGCATTCTAAAACATATAAGGAGTAAAAGTACACAAATAACATTATGAAAGCTCTCTACATATATGAGGATTAGTCAAATTCAGGATAAATATCAAAATCATACTTAGACAGCCATTTGTTCATGTGTCCCCGTAACTGTTACACGCCACTATGTGGTGGCCATATAAATAATGAAATCAAGGTGTACCTAGATTAATGTCTAGTGTTATTAGCTACATATCATGTTAGAGATTTTCCCAAAAATTTTCATATATACATACATTTACATAAATGTTATATAGATACTTGCCATTTCCAAAATTGATCGAATTGGTAAATCAATAAGTATCTAATTTAGACAGCAATATTCATCAACTGCCCATCGCAGGTTAACAATTTGTAAATCTCATGTTGTGTGTGTGTAGAGAGAGAGAGAGAGAGAGAGAGAGAAGAAGTTGAGGGAAGGAGAAGGAAAGAAGAAAGGCGAGAGAGGAAAGAAAGGGGAAAAATAAAGAAAAAAATTAAAAGGAAAAGTGATTTTCACCCATTAATTGCTGTGTCAACAAAATTTTATCTGATTTGGCTATACCAAGTACAGATCCCATTTATTTTATTTTTCACATTGATAATTATTGAGAGACACACAAAAAAAAAAAAATTTAAGTTATCACATAAAGATAGAAGAGGCGATGGTGGTTAAAGGGGAACCTTATCACGTTACTTTTTAGATAATTTTTGGCATACAAAATTTTAATAATTTATATTTAAGCACATTTGCAATAAAATTGATAACAAGTCAATGCATCTTAAGTAAAGGTAATTAGATTCATTTTTATTATAAGTGCAGCTAAACCTGAATTATTATTGGACTTGTGTTCATATAAAAGTCTTACCACTTTTTACGCATTCATTTTACCAAGTGAGCTAACCAGGCCAAATTTATGAAGTATTGTTCGTGTAAATTAGCCTTTTCCATTCTAAATCCTTTTTCATATTCTAGGCATTCTTGGATGATCTATTTTTAAAAATTACAAAACATAAAGACCTGGTGATCATATTATAAAACTCCAATTATTAAGGTAATTTTAATTAAAAAATATTAATATAAATTTAAATTTATGATAAATCATATCCATAATATGATCTTAATGAGTATTTTTATAATATTTATATATTTTTAATTTTAATTTAAATTGTACTGTGAATTGTTTATATGTTACTATGTGTAGTATTTGTCATGAACCCATGACTATATCATGATTACTCTTTAATTACACGTAGTGTAGCTATCTTTTTTTTTCTTTTTTTGGGTACCTTAGTGTAGCCATCTATCCCATGTCTTTCTTTAATATGGAATCGTTTACCACCGGGGTTATAATATGGCTTTGGACGATAAGGCTTGCACCAAAGCCTTTCATTTACCGACTAATACCTTTCGGCAAATATACCTGCTTGGCTGTTTCCAATCTCGTCTCATCTTCCTTTGCATATATATCTCATTATGGCGACCATGGAACGGTTCCAGAATGAACTGATGCAAGTGCAATTCACTGAGCTTGACTGCTACAAGCGTGAACCTGTTCAGGTGAAACAGGATTTTAGTTCACTCTTCAGTGTTGTGCGGGATGTCCTCAAGCATACCACCTCTATTGCTGAAAAATGCTTACTGGTCAGTGGTTATATATCTCTACTCTCTCTCTCTCTCTCTCTTTCATATACACAAGCTAAGCACGCATACACCTACATATAAGCCATTTCATATTGTAGTCAGCTAGTAATCTTATTTGATTATTGTAAGTGAACATAGTAGTAGACGTTATCCACAAAAAGAAAAGAGCATGCATAAAGCATCTTCTTGTTGGCGGTGTCAAGATATTGTACTACCTTTCTCTCTCTGAATATATATCTACTAATGCTTGCTGTTCAAAAAACATTACATATATATATATATATATATATATATATATATATATATGTATATGTATATAGTCTTAATTACATATATAGTGACTTGAAATCGACATGATGCAGGGCAAGAATGAAAAGATCACCATAGAAAGCAAACCTGTTCCCAGCATCAACTGCGCATTGAATGTACTTGAACGAATTCATTGCAAGGTATGTATGGAAGTTTTGCACCTCGGTAGTTAATTATATTTCTTGATTATTTAGTGTAGCTTAATTTTCACCTATTAAGTGTTACTGTTTCTCAATAAGAATTTAAAAAACAGGAAATAGGAAGAACATCTAAACTTGAAAATGTCACACAAAACAAAGTTTTGACAGAATTTTGTACAGTGATATGCTATAATTATTAATCTTTCAATCAATTTGTGAATCATGCTATTAACATAGAGAGAAAAAGGGGGTCAGAATTTCAGTAGAGTGATAAAATGATAGTATTTTAATAGTACAAGTATAAAAGAAAATATATATATACCAATAACAAAATGATAAAGCTACCCTTAACTAATATATATAATATTATCTAACATATACTATATTATTTCATCGAATGAGGACTATAATTTGTGTTAAAAATTCTTTATTTATTTTTCTAAATATGTAAATCTCCGCATAAATTTTACACTATATTATATCTTCCACGTGTTACGCCACTGATAAGCATATATATACTCATAAAATTAAACAGGTGCCAGGTGGCATGTGAAGCAGATAGTAAGGGTAAAGTTGCAGATTCAATAGTAGAGATTCTATCAGATTATTCATGGACCGAGAAAGCAGTGCTGACCCTGGCAGCGTTTGCTTTGTCGTATGGGGAACTCTTGGTATATGTTGATCGCCAACAACTGAACCCATTTGCTTTGTTGATATCATCCCTTAGGCGAGTGGGTGAAATCATTAGGGTTCAAAAGGAAGAACAATTCAAGACGGCAATTACTGAGCTAAATAAATTTACCAAGCTGTCATTGGAATTGATTGGGATTATCCTTGAACTGGAAAACCTATCAAAGAAAGACTGCATCGATGACAAGTCAATTGTGTCCGAAATCACGGCCACTGGTAAAAGTTATTCGTTCCTGGCTATCCATTTTGTCGTAGCATGCATGACGCAAGTTAACTACCTCACTCATGACCGGTAAGTAATATATACTTTTTTATGTGAAATCATTTTAATTTATTTAGGAATGCGAAATTCGTATGTTCAAGTCCAACATTTTTTATTGCTCAATATCTTCAAGTATTTTGCCTAGTTTTCGATCTAGTCTCTCCCTCCATGGTTATATTGTTTTTTATTTGTAAAAAAAAAATTGTATCTCTTATATGAAAATTTTTTCGAGCCAATTAAATAAAAATTTGTATCTCTTTTACGAAAATTTTTTCGGGTCAAATAATAAAAAAAAAAGACTAATCTTTTGCAAATTTCACATTCCTAAAGAGTTATTTGTGTTTGGTAAAATACCGAAGTCATGTTCAGTGATTTTACTATGTTCTATTTCCTTCTCGAGAAAATGTACGTTTAGTTGATATCACAAAGTATACATCTCCTAATCAAGATAGCAGAAAGAAAAATACAAAACTCTTGATTTTTCTCCCTGAACGCCTATCACTACTTTAGACGTCTGTTTTATGTCTATAATGTCTACCAGATATTTATGTACTTATTCATGTTCAACTTACGTTTTACTAAGCAACAATCTTATTGTAAATTTAATAGATTCATTCTATTATTATTGGATGTAATAGATGAGTAACTAATATCATATCTAATGATGATAAGGTAAATGTCCCAACGAGACACTTATTCTAAGATGTACAAATAACATTTTTAAATGATGTATCATATACTATTGAATTTATTTTTCATAAAATATCAAATGACAGACCTCAGTGATCTTAATTGGCTCAGTTACGAAAAATAAATTGCTCCCACGAATTCGATATCGCTTCTCTTGTTGGTTGTTTCATTATTTTTGATACTATTCTGGAAACTGTTAATCTATTGCGCGGGTTTCAGGATTATGATTGGGAAAGGCCTCTCTTCTGTAGCTTCCATCGCAAATCAAAACCTCATATCCCTGAAAGGAATCAACGAAAAATACAAATTGCTAACAGGTATGTATTTGGACAGAAATTTCTTGGAAATTTTATGTGCATTATATTTACGTTCCCTATATATAATTTCTTACGTGCTTACTTTTAATCACCAAACCCAATTTCAAATTTGGGAGTGGAGGATGATCTAGAATCCAAGATATTCATTTTTTGTGATCATATTAAGTTTTTTAGATTTGACATGTTTTAAAAAAATTCTGTGCATTTATTGCATCAAAATAGCATCAACATTGAAAAGACAAGTTTTTGTAAATTTTTAATGTATTATATGTATCAAAATCTTTGAAACTTTCTATTTTTATTATCATAATCATTATGCTTGGGCATTGATTACCAAAACCCTAACCATGCATTTGGATGGAATATTTTCAAAATATAAAGGAATTTAAAATACTAAGAAATTAAAATAATGCCTCAATTAAATTCTCTTCAATTTTTAAATTTTTTATTTGGATAGATAATTACGTTTCTTTTATTTGTAAAATACTTTGTTTGGGTGAGATAGTTATATTACCTTGATTTTAACATATTTTATTTAAAAAATATAATATATTTTTTTAAAAAAATAAGTTTTTTTTATTAAAAATCAAAATTTAACATATCTAAAATCAATTATAATGAGTTCATATTTCATAAATTATTTTAAATTTCATTCACAAAATATTTTAAATTTGAATTATAAAATTTAATTGTTATATAAATAAAATAGAATGATACATAAATATAACATCATATGATATAAATTGAATATTAAAAAAATTTAAAATGCAACAAAATAAATTAAAAACAACATTAAACAAAAATCTCATAAAATTAAAGAAATTGTAATGGAATATAGTAAAAGTGAGAGTTACCAAAATGAGAAATATATACATATTTATATGTGTAGAGATTTTTAAAATTTCCTCTTTATAGATAAGAATTAAAATCCTCTATTTTAGATAGAGAAAATATTTCTTTAAAATTCTTTGAATTCTACAATTTCTTCAAAATGAATATCCAAACAGGATATTTTATCATAATAAATTTTAAATCCTTTCAAAAATTACATTTCTCCAAATAATTATTCCATCCAAATGCGCATTTAATTTTTTTTATCAATACTACTCTTAGTGTACTTAATTGTGTTCACTCACTTTTTAATTAATTGTATTACTTACCCCTTTTTTTAATAGGGGCAATCTTGTCCATTTATATAATATTGTATTGTTAGCTAGATTAATTTATTATTCTTTTAGTATGTTTTTTAATGGATGAAGTGAAACACATTGAATATAGAAGAAGAGACAGAGAGAAACATTGTTTGTCCTTGTAAAAAGTAGGAGTAGCATTATTTTAACATTCAAAAGTGAGTATTTATTGAAATATTTTCTTTTCAAATGTCAAAATAACAATTTTGTGCCTTTGTGTTTGATTAGCGTTCTTGAAGTATGTCGAATCAAGTGTACAAATAGCAGGACCATAGAAGATCTATAATTAAATGCTGATAGTATTAAAAATATTATATTGATTATGCAGTGGAATGGGAGGTTTACTCAAAACTGCATAGTTGCATTCATCACCGCCTTGGCATCATCGAGGTTATGACTTGGATGATGTATCCCTACGAGCCACGTCTTGGTTACAAAGAGAGATCGGTGTGTTCTTACCCTTTGCTTTTACTGAGATTAGTAAAGTGAATTGTGAATAAACATATATGTATTGTGGTACTAGTTAGTTTGTTTAGTTGATTTCATGTGTCGATAATTGATCTGATGATATAAAAAACCTAAAAATCTCTTGCATGTGCACGCTAACTGCAGGTTAAAGTTGATGAGCTCTTGAAGGGAAACAATGTACTGTTGTTCATTTCGAGACTAGACAATATATCTCAGGATGATTTTTCGGCTCTTGTGACGGTTCATAACATGCTAGAAGAAAAGCACCGTGATTATAAGATTGTCTGGATTCCAGTTCTGGAGGGCGGGATGAGTGGCGGCTTGACCCAACAAGCAGCGCAAAAACTTGACGAATGGAAGAAGAAAATGCCGTGGTACGTTGTCAACTACGAAGCAAGCAAACCAATTGTAGGTATCAAGTACATCAAGGAGAGGTGGCAGTTCAGCTACAATCCAATCGCTGTGGTTCTCGACCAACAAGGTGCGGTAGAATGTCTTGATGCAATGCATATGATAAGGGCATGGGGAATTTTCGCCTTCCCTTTCATTCCTCGGATACTTCCATCAGTTCCCGCGGGCGTGGGTCCAATAATCTTTCCTATCATAAAGCGAGAGGTAATTAAGTTCCTTTTGCAGAGAGTTTATCATGTATATATTATAGACAACTAGCTTAGTAGCTGATGAATAATAATGCATTACTTTTTCCGTTGGATAAAAAATTAGAATACATATACATTTAAATAACATAATTATTTTTAATATGATGTTGTATAACTTAATCATAGATACGAAGATTTGAAATCTTATAAATAAAAGTATATGATTAAATAATAATATAAATTTTTTTAATATTATCATATATTAAAATTAAGCTCATAATCTATTACGAAGAACGCATATTTGAAAAGCGAAATAAAGAACAATGATAATGAAATTAGGCTTGATTGAGGTGTAAGCTTTTATGAATGAATTTCATGTTAAGTCCATTTTACATCATGTTTTTACCCCGACGGACTGCCAAACACGTACACTTCACGTAATCAATCTACCTTCATATAATATCATGGCTATAACATTTCTTTTTTCCGTTTGAACGATCCTTTCACAGATTAAGAAGGAAGAGTACATATTCTTGCATGGAGGAGGTAAGGACCAGGCATGGAACAGCAGTAACTTTGGCACAAATGTAGAGAGACTGGCAGCTGATCATCTCGTAAGACAAAAGATTTCCCTCCTAAAACCACATCCCATTGGTGAGAAAAACTCAAGCATAGAGACGCAGTTTTGGAAACCCATTGAATCTGTGCTGTGTGCTACGATGCAATATTGGAATACGATTGGTGATGTCACAGTAGGACAAATCCAAAAATTGCTCTCCTTGAAGCAGGACGAAAGTGGCTGGGCTATGCTGTGTAAAGGTTCTACCGTATTAGTCTGCACTTCTGGAACTTTAATTATTGAAGCAGTGGCTGGATACAAGAAATGGGTCAAGAACATTGACACAAAGTCGTTTGAGGAGTGCCTCCGCGAATATCTAAAGTCTCTTACTGATGAAAGTAAAAAGCCCCGGCCTTGCTGCCATGTCCCATTTCAAAGCCTAAGTGGATGGATACCAGTTGATGTGGAGTGCCCAGATTGTGGAGCAAGGATGGAAAGGATCGTCACTTACAAATGCTGCCACGAGAATACCAAGAAATAGGAAGGACAGCCATCTCTCGATCGATACACGCATGCATGCCATCATCGTTTGTGTCTTTTCTCATATTCTGTTTCTAGTGAATAATAATTGGCATGCTGAACGCTACCATATATGTCGAACTTATTTGTAACTGTTCTTGTTATTATATATCTTTTGTGGGAATTGTTATCGTGGTGTTTTGTAACTTGTTTTGTCGGTCAGGGTTGAGGAATAAACGCGTTGTTGTTGTTGCAGCAAAAATGATCTCAGTATGTTTTTATATCTTTGGTTCGCGTTTATGTTTCTTTTCTCTTTCACCGGAAATGAGCTTACTGTATCGCCGTGACATAATTTAAGCAATAGATATATCTTGTATTTTGGTTAGTCAATGTGAAAGAGCAAACCATAATGTGTTCTTTCTTCTTTTTTCTGGGTAATGATATATACACCTCTTGCAGGGCCACCTCGGTCTGGTTCCGCCCTAGACAAATACTATAAGAAAACAAAATAAGAGTAGTGGTAGTGGATCTATAATATAATAGGTGGCAAAATTGAAATTTCCGAAGATTTTAAATATTAAAAGAAAAAACTTCTCGTTCTCTTTTCATCTCTTCTCGCTCTAACTTTGTTCCTCTCTCTCATCGACCCACTTCCTAAACCCACAATCCATTGCCAAAGTTGCATCCTGTCTGTTTGCTTCAATTGCGGATTCTTCTTCTTCGATAGCGTGGTCTCCACTTGCAACCTGCATCGACGTCAAGCTCTTTGGTGTGTTGGGTGCTGTCAAGCTTTTGGCACCACTTTTGGTTTTGGTTTTAACAACAATATATGATGGTGCTTTGGAGTTCTTATGTATTAGTTGGCTTCGGGGTGCTTTTTGCCTTTCTCTATGCCTTAATGATTTTAATATGATTTGGTTGTTATTTTCAAAATCCAAATGAAATTACTTATCCTAATTTCTAATTTCTCACTGCTCAAAAGATGATTAATTTTTTATTCCAAATCTATCAGAGCCATAAAGAAATAAGGGAGACGAAATAAGTTGAGTTCGCTGGATTGGTCCATCAACCTGCCATTTTCTGATGGGGTGAGTTAGATTTTTCAGCCTACCAAACCTTTTCAACTCGCCCCACCCCACCCCGTTTCATAACCAACCCGCAGCGGGTTGGGTGAATTGACAAAAATAGCTAAAATCTAATCAAAATCGGGTAGGCTTGCCGAGTTGGTCTGCCAACTCGTTCCAATCTCATTTTATGGCCTACCTGTGGCGGGTCGAGATGAGTTGACCTACCCCACCCCATTTGCCATTCCTATAAAGATATCATGAACAGTATTTTTTTTTCTCTTTTGTTCAAAAAAAGACTAATTCTTTCAAAAATTAAGATAATTCATTTGAGATCAAATGCTCTGATCGATGCACAAGATGGTGTTTTTCTGATGGAGTGGGACTATTATTTGTTCTCTTTCTTCTCTATAAATGAATCAAACTCATTGGCTGATCAAAACCCTTCGAACAAAAGGGGTACATTTGAAGACCTAAGCAACGAAAAAGATAAAAGCCAAAATACATACAGAAACATCTGCAGGATACATAACAGCTGCATTAGGCCGATTAAAAACATGGTCGGATACCACAAGCCAACGATATCAGGGCATTCATCTAACCCACCATGATGTTTTCTCCGTTCTAGTTATTTTCGTTTTGACTCCGTAGTATTGCGCCATTCTTCTATTGAGTTTGCCACGCACAAAGGAAATGTTTTTAAATCTTGATAAATAGCTTTGCAAGCTATTCAATTCCAAGCAAAACGCATATCCATCCATGAGTGTCATCTTTTGCTCTACCAATTTTAAAATCGCGAAGTTGTAGGTGCCGTGTATACAAATGACAAAGCTTTATTTAATAAGAATAGGAATTTTTTTTTTTAACAAAGGCACTAAGATTAGGAATTTTTTCCTATAGGGGATAGAAAAGGGGAGGTGGGAGTCGAACACATGACCACACACTCAAAAGTGCATGAGATGTAACATTTTAAGTTGTTTTATGGATTAACGATTGTCCCCACAAACCAACACAGGGTCTTTTCAGCGTGCTTTGTCCTCAATTACACGCTTTCTGGGAAAACCTCCCAAGAGATCACTCATTTCAAAATTGGTCCAAGTCAAGTATGCTTAACCATGGGGTTCTATAGTGATGGGCTACCGAAAAGAAGATGTATATTATTGGTATAGGTAGTACAAATCAGTTCATATAAGTCATCCTCAATTGTATAGTCTCATACCTATATAATTTTAGGATCCCTTTCATTCTGATGTGTAATTTATTCATTTATGTACCCCTCCACTTAAAAGTCTGCCAGGAGCCGCTATTATCCGTGCCTTCTTGCATCGGCGATCAGTTCTCGACCTCTTCATCGGGCATTACATGCCCACTAGCTTCCGTTTGGTTCATCGCCGAATCACACTATACTAGGAGAGGTACTGCTCTAATACTATTTGTAATATCCCAGACTGCTCTGATAGGGTATGTACTGTACTTAGAATAATATTGTTAGGTTGAGTTTGTAATGGTGTATTTGTTACTACAAATATGTTAAGTTGTAATAGTCAATGTATGTAAAAATCTGTTGTAATCAATACCTGTTGTTTATTCAGTGTCTAATATTTGTGGGACACATGCAACCATGCTAAGCTCTAGTGCATAAAATGAAATCCATAACCTAAAGTACAATATAAAAGTCCATAGTACACAATATAATTAGCATTAATGCCAAGTAAGTCCATAGTACATAACCACTATATAATCATTAAAAGTCTTATGTACATAATAAAAATCTAAAATACATAACCATCATAAGCACTATCTGCCACGCCTATTGCGTTTGGAGCCAACAATGTGACTCCTTATGACACAACGGCGATATACAATTTGTTATACAGGTCTGCGATATAGCTGCTCCTCCTGCTCCTGTTCATCCTCATCCTCGTCCTCCTGATCCTCATCCCCCTCCTGCTCGGCCTCTTCCTCCTGATTGTCCTCCTGATCCCTTCCCTGTGCCTGATGCTCCTGACTAGAGCCTTGATGAGAGGGAGCTGGGATATGCTCAAATGATGGTTGATAATAATGATCTAGTGGCTGGAGCACTGAGACTAATCTCCTTGTACCGGATGGCTACAAGAATGCCATCACGTCAGAAGGTGATGGGAACTGTAGACTGAAAGATATATGTTATGCTATGTCACCCTGGGCCAGACCTGTCACGAATTGATGCGCCGAACTAGGATGAACAAAAGAATATGAAATGAACTGATGACTAAGGCCGACCATAAACTGTTGGCTTGGGGTCATGAACTGCTGGCTGGGGCTCGCCATGAACTGGGGCTGAGATACAGCATGTACTGCTACTGAGAGGGATCAGTCATGTAATGCTGTTGGGAGAGGCCAGACATGAACTGTTGTTGGCTAGGGCCCGCCATAAACTGCTAGCTAGGGTGTGACATGAACTGGTGGTCAGGTCCTGACATGAACTACTGGCTGGGATTCGACATGAACTGCTGACTAGAGCCTACCATGAATTGCTGGCGGGGGTATGTAGGTGTCGGTTGATACACATAGTATGACTAAGACTCAGGGTGGTGGCTCTGGTGTGACTGGGGCTGATGACTAGGCTTCGGCTGGTGTTGATAACTTCCTTTTGGTCGGGACTAGGGCTAAGGCTGGGGCTGATGCTGGGGGCATGATCGAGGCCGGGGGCGGGGCTAGGGCTGGGGCTGGGGCTGTACATCAACATGATCAACATCATTGTCATCCAGCCCACTTCCATCATCACCAAGTGCCTCATCTGGGTCCTAGCATCTGCTAGCACCCGTACCGACACTCTCACGAAGGGTAAAAGAGTGTCGATCTGGGACATTAGCAGGGTGTGTGATATCTGGAGGTGGTGGAGCCTGGTGGGCACACTATCTGGCAAGTCTCTAAACTCTGGATCCTGGGGGCCTCCATCCAGTGACAAAAATCTATTAGCCACTAACAAGTACCACTGGAAGTACTCGACAAATGGTTGATCATCATCAGATAATGGATATTGAACCTGCCACTCCCTACATGCCTCCCATGCCCAATGCCATGTGACATGATAGTCAAGCCACCATATATGTAGATCCCCTTAACCATCCTTGGCATGCAGCCGATCAATATTTATCGGAACGGTCGGTATGTGTTGCCCTCTACCAAACTGTCCAACCACACGGTCGGCAACGTGACATTCAATCATAGCAAAGTGTATGAGTGCGATCACAGATGCCCAGACATCAGCCTCCTCATAAACCAAAGGAGGTGTAACGTCCCTGACCCCATCGCATCTGTAAGGCATCCACTTGAACTGAAACAGTCAATAAGAAATATTAGACTCACAACTAAACAACTTAATAGAAGAGTTAATACCATATTCATTATGTGCAACTTACCCGAGTAATGCCAATCAACTCAATAATCCACTTGTATTGTCATAGCTTATTTGTGTCTACACTCGTCGAATACCTCAAACGCCTCCACCTGAAATATACATAATTGGTTTTCCTGATTACAATTTGTACATATATAAATAAGTAACAAATCTAAAATATTCACATAAATATAGACCTCAGTGCTAATAGAAAAGTGAGTGGATGGTATTGTGGCGGGGCCAATTGAGGTATTTTATACCATGACCAAGACTGTAAAAGAGATAAACAACTTGCAATCTCGGTGACATTGTATTTCACTGCACGACAAAGCTTATGATAAAGGGGTCCTAGAACTGCAGGCCACCAACTAAAGTTTGCAGTCCTATTAAAATCTGTGAGGAGAAGGAGCCACTTCATATGCACCCTAAACCCTGATTTATCTGGGAACAAAAGCCCACCAAATAGAACCATTATATATGCTCTGATGTATCGAATAATCATCTATTCATCAGCATTATGTGGCAATGTCTGAAATGTTTTTGTGAACCAACGCAGATTAATAGAGAATCCTTTTATGTCTTTCTCATCCGAAACTGCTCCAAGTAAGTCTACACAGAAAGCCCATATATCTTGATTATAAAATTTCCCCCATGCTCCTATGCAACCACTCACAGGAAGCCCATCAACATGCAGAACCAGTTGAAACACAACATCCTTCAATGTGACCGTACATTCTTCATATGGAAAATGCAAAGTGTGGGACTTAGGCCTCCAATGCTCCACAAGTGCACTAATGAGCGCACTATCATAATCAAATGCTGGGGCCAGCTGCGCAACATACCAAAACCCAGTCTGCCTGAAAAAATGTTCCATCCTCAGATTTGGTACGACCATCGTATTATAGCACCTACTTTTAAAATCTGAGCATCCTATATCGTAGAATATAAATATATGTAAGACATTGTTAAATCCTATAAACTAAACATAGAAATATAAATCGCACTAAACTTAATATTTTCTTCATATTTAAATAAATAAATTAACAAAAACTAAAATTAAATTTATTAAAGTTAACTAAGACTAAAACTAAAATTAACTAAGACTAACATTAACAAAGACTAAAACTAAAATCCCAGAATCCTATAGTTTCTTTGTAAACACTAAAACTAAATACCCACAAAACAAATCTAACAAATACCAAAATTAAATTTATTAAGGTTACAAAGACGAAAACTAAAGTTAACTTTATTAAATTTTGCCAATTATAACAAAGTGTTCGCTAAGCTCTAATGCTAACACTATATATCTATTACAATTTATTATTTCTTTCTTCAATTAAATATTCACAAAATAAATTTAACAAAGAATAAAATTAAAATTTCAACATTCTATAAAAATGCACTGAGATCAAATAAAATAAAAAATTAAAGAAACTTAAGCTTACTTTTCACATATCAATTAACATCCATAAATTAAATTAAATTAAATTACTTTTCTCATATATAATAAAAATTAAATTAACGTCCATAAATCTTTCTGAGTAGACAAATTAAAATTTACTGACATATCAGATCACATTAAATCATAAAATAAAATACAGTAAAAAATTTAAAACTAAATAAAATACCTGTATTGTTAGCTTGCCTGCAATATGGTCCACAAAATTAAGACGAAACAGATGTTCCAGGGAAATACTAGAGTACTCCCTTCCACCTTCTCTTTCTTGAAGTATCCGCCCACTGCTTGTTGCTTCCTTGAAGTATTCGCCTTTCCTCTTGTGATGGTTTTCACTTTGTGCTTGCTGCCTCGAATGGGAAAGAAGCTGGCCTTTTATAGCAACCAATTAAAGGTGACTTCTGTTGCACTCCAAAGTCGATTATAGTTGACTCACTGCAGCTTTTTGACACACACACAAAATCGATTATTGTTGACTTCAGTATAGATGGAAAGTCAATTATAATAAACTCTAATAGTGAAGCAAAGTCGATTATAGTCGATTCTTGTAGAGAATCTGACTCATGCAGACATGCTTGCAATACGCGCAGTGCTGGCGAAGATGAAGTTGAGTATAATCGACTTTTCTTTTACACAGGAGTCGATTTTAGTCGGCTTTCATTATATATGGATTAGGACATATGTGTAAATAGATTAAAATGCAGACATATATGTAATATCATATTCTCTTTATTTTATTTGTGTCAAAAACCCTCTACTTCTGTTTTTAATTACGCATTTGAGTACCTTTATCAATATGTTTAAGCAGACAGATCTCACATGCATTCCAATTATTTCTTAAATTTTAAAGAGCCTTTTTTCTATTCCAAATTTGAATTTAGAAAAGGAGCCTCTTAATCGGACTCTTTAGAAGTTAATTTTTTAATAAGACGAGGTGACTAAAGAAAAAAAGTATATTCAAGATAGAGATCAAGACAACACATTATTTGGTTTTACCGATATATTTTCATTGAGTAAACTTCAAACACAAAAGCTCATTTACAACAGAGAAATTAGTACAGCAAAATATGATCAACGTAGCCTAAACCCAAGATTAAAGCCGAAGAATACTAAGAATAGATAACTAGCAACCAAGCATTGATGATTTTGTATGATCCCACTACAAATATAAATGAAATTTGTAAAAGAGAATTTGTCAAGTCGTTGATGGGAGGAAAAACAGAAAATTCAGCTACATAAGAGTGAAAAAACGCCAGAAAAGATCTAAGCCATCTTCGGCTTGGTTTAGTAATGCTCTCTACGAGGATATTTTTACTTATAAGCAATATAAATCAATTTTTTCTACCCAATAAACTGAAAAGTTAAAGTGATTTTGCTCTTCTTGATTTTTAAAAGACATAAAGATACTTTTGAAAGCATCTCATGGGATAGATTTTTTTAGAATTGATCAACTTATACTCTCTAAAATTTAAAAGACCAATTAATGTAACATTACTCTATTTAATAACAATAAAAGTTGAAATTTTTCTGTTTGATATATATATATATATATATATATATTATAGTTATTTTATATTTTAATAATAATTTTATAATATATTTATCAAATACTATTATTGTGGCTTCTCCTCGTTAAGAGCAATTTTTATATTATTTTATCCAATAATATTATTATAAAAACTTTTAAGAGTAGTTTTTAATTTAGATAATGTAAAGAGCTTAATAGCACGCAAAAAGGCACAACAACATTAAATCAAGTTTCTATGGGCCATGCACCTTCCCTTCAAAATAGATTGAAGAGAGAGTAAAGAGAGAGGAGGCTATGGTGGTTAAAAAGGAACCTTAACCAACCACATTACTTTTTAGAAATTTTTTTTGATAAATATAAGTTTAATAATTTATATTTAGGTATACTCATAGTAAAATTTATAAACAATTTACTGTACATCCAATAAAGTTGATGAGGTTTATTTTTATGGTAAATGTATCTAAAATTAAGTTTTTTTTATTTGTTTCCATGGAAAAATCGCACCAAGTTTTAAACATGCATTTTACCAAGCTAAGTGAGCTAACCAATCCAAATTTATATGTGAATTATGAAGTATTGTTAGTGTAAACTAGATTAGCCTTTCGAATTCTAAATCCCTTTTCAAAGTCTAGGCATTCTTGGATTCTATCTTTAAAAATTGCAATAAACAAAGAAGACCTGGTGGTCATATATTAAAACTCTCTTAATAAGGTCACTTTAATTAAATGTAGCTATCCCAAGTCTTCTTTCTTTAATAATAAATGGTTAGCCAGCGGGGCTATAAATATAGCCGAGGTTTAGTAAATAGATTAAATATAAGGGAGTGTGTTAAAGTATGTGATAAAGGTTGTGTTATAAAATACACTTAAATTTATCTACCTTCAAATTCATTCAATCATTTTTTTGATATATATTTGTAAAATTTGCTTAAATATATTTAACTTCAAATTCATCCAACCATCTCCCCCTTGGTTTAGTAATGCATGCTCTGTACGAGGATATTTTTAATTATAAAAAGTGCTACAAATGAATTTTTTCCATTTGGGGCACTAAAAAGTTAAAGTGCTTTTGCTCTTGATTTTTAAAAGACATATAGGCCCTTTTAACAGCACCTCATGGGATAGATGCTATTTAGAAATGATCAATTTGTGCTCTCTAAAACTTAAAAGACTAATTACTATAATCTTACTCTATTTAATAACAATAAAAGTAAAAGCTTCTCTCTTTAATATTTATATCTATTATAGTCATTTTATATTTTAATAGTAATTTTATAATATATTTATCAAATATTATTATTGTAGTTTCTCCTTATTAAGGCAAATTTCTATATTATTTTATCCAATAATATTACTATAAAAAACTTTTAAGAGCAGCTTTTAGATAATGTAAAGAGTTTAGTAGCTCGCAAAAACGCACAATAACATTAAATCAAGCTTCTCCTCCCCTTCAAAACAAATTAAAGAGAGAGTAAAGAGAGAGGAGGCCGTGGTGGGTAAAAGGGAACCTTAACCAACCACATTACTTTTAGAAAAAGAGGTTCTGGTAAATATAAGTTTAATAATTTACATTGAGGCATACTCATAGTAAATTTAGTAGAATTTATAAACATTTCAATGCACATTGATCAATAAGTTGATAAGGTTTATTTTTATGGTAAATGCATATAAAATTGAGTTTTTTGATTTGTTTCTATGCAAAAAGTCGCACCATGTTTTAAACATGCATTTTAACAAGATAAACAAAGGCGACCTGGTGGTCAAATTTTATAAAACTCTCTTAATAAGAAATCACTTCAATTAAATGTAGCTATCCCAAGTCTTCTTTCTTTAATAATAAGTCGTTAACCAGCGGGCCTATAAATATGGCTGAGGTTTTGGACGATAAGGCTCACACCAATTAAAGCGTTTCATTCACCTACTAATACTTGTCGGCAAATATTCTCATCTTCCTTGCATACATATCTCATTATGGCCATGGAAGGCATGCCAGTGCTCGAGCTTAAGGTCGAAAAAGGCTTGAAGAACATTTTCGCTTAATAGGTGGACCTGACAGCCGCGGACCATTTCAGGTGATGGATGAAACAGGATTTCAATTCACTTTTCAGTGTTGTGCAGGATGTCCTCAAGCACACCGCCTCTGCTGCTGAAAAATGCTTACCGGTCAGTCACCGGTTCTTGTTGAGGTTAAGTGTGAGAGGTGAAGTCTCATATTGGTTGAGAATGGATTAAGTGAGTAGTATATAATGTGGGAGGATCCATGACTCATTGCCTTAAGATTTTGGGTCAAGATGTGGCGTCCGGCCCAGTATTGTGGTACTCTCACTTAACCCATTGGTTGTACCTCCCCCCGTTGGTCTCTCCCGCCCTAACAGTGGTATCAGAGCCAAGGTTGGGTCTCACACTTAAGGGGGAAATTGTTGAGGTTGAGTAGTATATAATGTGGCCCATTGATTGTGCCTCCTCCTGTTGGGCTCCCTCGCCCTAATAGTTCTCTCTCTCTCTCTCTCATACACACACAAGCACGTACGCCACCCTTACATGTATATGATGTTTGTTATTTGATATATTAGTGTGAGTGAACATATATAGTGGTAGAGACATTCACAAAAAAAGAGAAAGCTAGGCATAAATTAAAGCAAGCATCTTGTGGTGCAGGGCAAGAATGAAACAACGATCACTCTAGACAGCAAGGCCGTTCCCAGCATCAACTGCCCATTGAAAGTGCTTAAACGAATTCATTGCGCGGTATGTATTGAAATGAAGTCTTGCACTTTGGTAGTTAATCTCTTAATCTAGTAAGTGTTACTGTTTCTCAGTAGTAAGCGCAAAAGACAGGAAGAATATATATAAATTTTACACTACACACATATACACACACACATCTTTTTTTTCATTTTTCCTTTTTTCATTATCGAAAATGCACACACACACACATGTTACGTCACTGATTAGCATATATACACATAAAACGCGCACGTTCCTGCAGATGGCATGCGAAGCAGACAGTGAGCGTAATGTTTCAGCTTCAGTGATCAAACTTATTAATGGGCTGAGGGGCAGTGCTGACCCTGGCAGCGTTTGCTTTGTCATATGGGGAACTCTTGTTTTATGTGGATCACCGAAATCTGAACACATTTGCTTTCTTGCTATCATCCCTTAGGCGAGTGGATGAAATTATTAGGGTTAAACAGGAACAACAATTCAAGACGGCAATTACTGAGCTGAACAAATTTACCGAGCTGTTAGTGAAGTTCATTGGTGTCATCCTTGAACTGGAAAACCTATCAAAGAAAGACTGCATCGATGACATGTCAATTGTGACCGAAATCACGGCCACTGTTAAAAAATCGTCGTCCTTGGCTATCCGATTTGTCGTAGAATGCTTGACTCAGGTTAACTACTTCACTTAGGAAGATAGGCAAGTTGGATATACTTTCTAGTAAGATGATAATTCTTTTAAGTCCAAGATATATAACTGTTGATAAAAAAATTGACTCAATTTTCACAAATTCCACGTTATTGTTTGAACTGATTACAGTTGGAAACTGATCCGATTTTATTTGAATAATTTAAATTTATTTGATCTATGATTTAATTCTTCTGTTTAGAATAATTAAATAGAACATGAATTGAATTAATTCAGAAATCAATTTTTATATTTAAAATATACTATATTGTGTTTGAAACTATAAGTTTTAAAATTGCATTATTTGATCCAAATCCTATCAAATTTGATAGGATTTTTTTTTTAAAAAAAGAAATAGTTAAGTGGATATCACAATACAGAGAATATCTCCTGATGAAGATAGCAGAGAAAAAGATACAAAATTTTTTATTTTTCTCCCTCAACACATATCTCTGTGATGTCTACTAGATATCTGCGTCACGTTCAACTTACATTTCTCTAAATGTATTGTACATTGTTAAATTATTTTTTCATAAAAAATAAAATTACGGAGACCTCGGTGATCTTAACTGGCTCAGTTATGAAAAACAAGTTGCTCCCACGAATTCATCCTCTTGTTGATTGCTTCAGTATTTGATATATTCTGAAAACTGTCACTGAGTCAATCTATTGCGCGGGTTTCAGGATTATGACGGCCTTCTCTAGCTGCATCCGTAGAGGGTGAGCTGAAAACCCTAAAACAAATCGTTGAAAAGTCGGGTATAGGTATGTATTTGGACAGAAAATTCGTGTGAATGTTTAGTGCATGCATGATATTTATGTTCCCTAATCACCAAACCCAATTTCGAATTTGGGATTGGATGATGATTTGGATCCAAGATATTCATTCTTTTGGTATACATAAATATAATGGAATATCTTATAATTGTTATTATTTTTTTCTTTTGAAAAAGAAAGACTTTGTTTGTACTTACTTCGAACAATAAACATCACGCGATGTCCATGAATTGACAAGAGATATATACCAAAAAAAAAAAAGAAGAAGAATATAAACGTTTGTTTTACCTTTGCGTTTGATGAGTGTTCTTCAAGTATGTCGAAAAAGAGTGTACAAATAACAGGACCTTGAAGATTTATGATTTAATGACCACACCATTAAATGCTGACAGTGAATGGGAGGTTTTCTCAAAACTGCATAGTTGCATGCGTGGCGGCCGTGGCATCGTCGAGGTTATGACTTGTATGATATATCCCTGGGAGCCACGTCTTGACCGTTACAAAGAGAGACCGGTGTGTTCTTACCCTTTGCTTTTACTGAGATTAGTGAAGTGAATTGTGAATAATCATATATCTATTATATTGTGGTGCTAATTAGTCTGTTTATTTGATTTCATGTGTCGATAATTGATCTGAGGATATATAAACCTTAAAAATCTCTTGCAAATGCGCACGCTAACAGGTTACAGTTGATCAGCTCTTGAAGGGAAACAATGTACTGTTGTTCATTTCGAGAATAGACAATATATCTCAAGATGATTTTTCTGCTCTCGTGACGGTTCATAACATGCTAGAAAAAGAGCACCGTGATTATAAGATTGTCTGGATTCCAGTTCTTGAAGGTGGGAATGGTGGCTTGAGCGTACAGGCACTGCAAAAATTTGACGAATGGAAGAGGAAAATGCCATCGTACGTTGTCAGCTACGAAGCGAGCAAACCAAGGAGAGGTGGCAGTTCAGCTACAATCCAATGGTCGTGGTTCTCAACCAGCATGGTGCCGTAGATGTCTTGATGCAATGCATATGATAAGGGCATGGGGACCATGGGCCTTCCCTTTCATTCCCCACAGACTTCCAGTTCCTGGCGTGGGTCCAATAATCTTGCCTATCACAAAGCGAGATCAGGTAATTAAGTTCATTTTGACAGAGTTTATCATGTATATATTATAAATTGTTTAGTAGCTGATGAACAATAATGCATTACTTTTTTCGTGAAAAAAATATTAGAATATATATACATACATATATATATATATATATATATATATATATATATATATATAAAACATAATTACTCTTAAAATGATGTTATGTAACTTATCACCATAGTTTTAAAGATTTAATTTACATGCACTATAAGTATAAAAGTAATTTATATAGATATTCAATCATATATTATCATATCAATAAAAATATTTGACTTAATTATCATCATTTTAAAGTCTTGCAAATAAAAATATGTGATTAAATAATAATATAAAATTCTTTCATATTATATAATTATATTAAAATTAATTTCATAATCCATTATGAAGAATAAATATTTGAAAGGCGAAATCAAGAAAAGAAAATAGTGAAATTATATTTGGTTGATATGTAAGGTTTTATGGATAAGCTTCATATATAATTTACACTCATAAAAATTTACAACATATTTTTATCCTGACCAAACACACAACTCGTAATCAATCTACCTTCATATAATATCCTCGCTATAACATTTCTTTTTTCCCTTTGAATGATCTTTTAACAGATTAAGGAGGAAGAGTACATATTCTTGTATGGAGGAGGTAAGGACCAGGCATGGATCAGTAGATTTGGAATACATGCAGGGAAACTGGCAGCTGATCATCTAGTAAGACAAAAGATTTCCCTAGCATCATTTGCCATTGGTGGTGAGAAAAACTCCAGCATGGAGATGCAGTTCTGGACCCGCATTGAATCTATGTTGTGTGCTAGGATGCAATATTGGAATACGATTGGTGATGTTACAGCAGGACAAATCCAAAAATTGATGTCCTTGAAGCTGGACGAAAGTGGCTGGGCTATGCTGTGTAAAGGTTCTGACGTATTAGTCTGCACTTCTGGAACTTTAATTATTGAAGCAGTGGCAAAATACCAGGAATGGGTCATGAACATGGGCACACAGGAGTTTGAGGTTTGCCTCCGCGAATATCTTAAGATTCTTATTAATCGAAGTGATAAGCCCCGGCCGTGCTGCCATGTCCCATTTCAAAGCCTAAGTGGATGGATACCAGTTGATGTGGAATGCCCAGATTGCGGAGCGAGGATGGAAAGGATCGTCACTTACAAATGTTGCCACAAATAGTGTCATCATGCTCCGCTCCGCACTGTATAACGCATGCCGTCGTTTGATTTCTGCTTTCTTTCGTATGTGTTTAGAGTGAATAATAACTGGCATGCTACTATGGATCGAGTCAAGAGTCTCAAGTGTGCAATGTCAAATTTGTTTGTAGTTGTTCTTGTTATCATCTTCCTTTTGTTGAAACTTTTGTGGGAATTGTTATCATGGTGTTTTGTAACTTGTTTTGTCTGTCAGCAGTAAGGAATAAATGCGTTGTTGTTGTTGTTGTTGTTGCTTTTTCGCAACAAAATGATGTCAATACATTGTTATTTCTTGGATTATTTGGCTTCTAAACTTCTTTTTTCTCTTTCAATGGAAATGAGCTTGCACTGTCGTGACACAACTCAAGCAATTGAAATATGTTGTTAATCAACGTGAAAGAGCTAGCCATAACCTGTTCTTTCTTTGTTTTCTTTTCCTTTTTTTTTTTTTATTTTCAGTTCCTTAACAACTCGGCCAATGCGATCCATCGTGTATCGTTTCTCTTTAAGCATGTGGGAACATGTGTATCTAAGTCAAAATCTCCCTCGTTTCATTGTTGATATATAGTCTCTCAATTCTCTAATAAGTGCATATCTACCAAATTTTACTTTTTTACTATTATCTATTTTTCAAAAAATTCTAGAAAATACTAATTATATATATATATATATATATATATATATATTTTCCTTGATATCCTTATGAAAGAGCGAGAGAGTTAGTAAATAGATTAAATATAAGAGAGTGTGTTGGAATATATGATATGGGTAATTTTGTAAAATATATTTAAATTTATCAAACCTCAAGTTCATTCAATCATTTTCTTTATATGCCTACAAGTAAAGAAGATGAACACTTATTAGAGAATAGAGGTAATATATTCCATATTGTTAGTTTTGTGCAATGTTATTTGGATATCTAAAATTGAGTATCCATTTAGACATTCATCGAATTCAAGGGTGAAGAAAGTAGATGAATAGGAGTAGGTGAAGGTCACAAGACAATCCAACGGTAATTAGGTAAGTTTCAAATAGAATATCAAAAGAAGATATATATATTACTGTATAGAAACAATATTATTTGTACATTCAAAAGTGAGTGTCTTATTGGAATGTACAAATAATATTAGTACACCCACTCTATTACCATTAAATGAGATGGATAATGGGGATTCCAATAGGACGCCCAATTTTAATTAAATGTTCAAGTAACTTTGTAGCGAAGGAGAAGAAAGTAGAAGAGGTTTTTGAATAGAGGACTACTTGGTAATTTTCTTGGTCTAGTGATGGAGCCGAACTTAAGATATCCATGTTAAGATTACAGGAAATGTTTGTTGTACTATAAAATATGACAACAACACTCGGGCCAAAGTATATACATGCTTTCTTTTCTTTTGTATCTCACTTGGACTCCACCATTTTTTTTGTCATTTTGTGCAATCTATAATGTGGTGTACTATTACTGTCATATTTTGTTGTACACCAAATAGTTCTCTAAAATTAAAATGTATTAGCTCCATTGAATTTGGTTGGTTTTAAAAAGAAAATCTTATTTGTACTCATAATATATAGAATACTGTGTCAACTCACATATCATCTAATGGTGTAAGTTGGGTGGATAATAGATAAAATATAAGTCGACATAGAATCATATATATTATGAATATAAATAACATAACTCTTTTAAAAATTGGACACGCACCACGTTAAGGCTTTGTTAACATATACCATTGTTAACATTTTAGGCCTTGTTAATAGTAGAAAGGAAAATACTATACCTATAGAATTTTTGTCAGAAAATAAAAGCTAGAATGTTGATCATGGCATAGTTAATAACCTTTAGATGAATAAGTGAGTTCTACCACTATAATTTAATCCAACAACCATCATGTATTTTATACAAAATTATATTCTAATTATATTATTCTGGCTATCTAGCAAGAAAGTTAGTAAATAGATTAAATATAAGAGAGTGTGTTGGAGTATGTAATAAAGATAATGTTGTTAAAATATACTTAAATTTATCTAACTTCAAGTTTATCCAATCATTTTCTTAAAATGTGTACAAGTAAAGATCGACACTCATTAGAGAATAGAGATAGTATATTGCATATTGTTAGTTTTGTGCAATGTTATTTGGACATCTAAAATTGAGTGTTCATTTAGACATTCGTCAAATTCAAGGGGTGAAGAAAGTAAATGAATAGGAGTAGGTGAGGGTCACAAGACAATCCACTAGTAATTAGGTGAATTTCAAATGGAATATCGACTTTTGGAATATCAAAAGAAGACATATATTATTGTGTATCAACAATATTATTTGTACACTCAAAAGTGAGTGTCTCATTGGAATGTACAAATAATATTGATACACTTACTCTATTATCATTGAATAAGATGGATGGATGGGGATTCCTATAGGACCCCTAATTTTAATTAAATGTTCAAGTAACTTTATTATGGGGGTGTAGTGAGGGAGAAGAAAGCAGAAGAGGTTTTTGAATAGATGACTATTTGATAATTTTCTTGGTGATCCAATGATGGAGCTAAACTTGAGATATCCATGTTAAAATTAAGAGAAATGTTTTGTGTACTATAAAAAATGACAACAACACTCAACCAAAGTATATACATGCTTTCTTTTATTTTGTATCTCTCTTGGACTCCACCTTTTTTTTTGTCATTTTTGAAATCTATAATATAGTGTACTATTATTGTCATATTTTGTTGTACACCAAATAGCTCTTTAAAATTAAAACGTCTTAGTAGCATTGGTTTTGGTTGGTTTTGAAAAGAAAAATATTATTTATATTCATGATTGTCACGACCCAATTGGGTGAGAAATCTCATCTTCACATAAGTGTACTGGATGACGTATCTCTTTAAATGCATAAAAGACTATAATATCATACTAAAAATGTGATTTTTCTTCTAAATCATTATCATTTTTTTCCTAATGAAAACATAATATTTAAATTCATAAAAACTGAGGTATTTAAAATACATAACTTTGAAAGCAACTTGATCAAATCTATTATTCCTATATTGGTAAACTGTTCCGCCTTCTAATCATGGTCATAAACTAAAAATTGATTTAAGTTCTTGAAAGTTGAAACACTAATACATTTTCGGTTCGCTATACAAATCCTTAGGCATAGTCTACATTTCAAATTATATACTTGAACCTTGAAAACATATAGGGAAATACATAATCTCTTAAATTAAATATAGCATCTCAAAATAAATGTATAGTTTGGATCATGCCTGCACATCTACTAGGGTCCTCTAAAACTAACAGAAATCTAAACTAAGCCATGCAAGCTCACCAAGGGATCGCTGCAGCTACCAGACTGATGAAGAAACAAGATCTGCATTTGCAACTATGAGAGAAAGGGAGATGGGTGAGTTAACGGGCTTAATAAGTGGATTCTCACCATCACCCACATAGGACAACCAATATATATATACATATATATACACAATACACATGTAATAATCATAAATCATTTGATAGATTTACATACATAGCTAGCTAAGAAAAAGCTTTTCATTCCATAGATTTATAAACAAACATTTCTAAATCATAATAAATCCTAAAATCATTTTAACTGAGGGTGCGATACAACCTTAGGAAAGAGTATTTGTTGATCGTAATAAATACATATATAATAATAATAACAAAAGCTATGTATCAAACAGTCCCTGACGGACAAACTGTGTGTACCTAATTAGGTCCCATGTTCTGTGGATGCTGGGCGGCCATATTATCCTCTGACGGACAACTTGGTACCAAGGTTAATGATCTCATAATAATCGTTAACTAACTGTCTATTTCCTTATCCCTGTCGTCTAAACTAGTTTTGTCAAAAACCATAACTAAAAGGGTGGATACTCCATCCTTGGTAAACGAGAGCTCCTATATTCTTAGTATACATTGAGAGTTTTGAATTCATATAACTCTAACAATCTAACTTTAGTATAACTGTGACTGTAAAAATTGTGCCCAAGAGAGCACCTTTCTTCTGCTAATGAAAGAACAAAACAAAATAGTCAATAACTTATTCATGATTGCAAGGAGTATACCATTACCAGCCACCACAACTTTTGAGTTAATGTGACTTCTTGCCCCAAATAGAATTGATTCTCTTCTTAATCTACTTTTGTTTTTCTTCTCTTGTTGGAACCAAACAGGAATCCTCTTTCCATGGAAGTTAGGGAAGAATGAATCATATTGCATGCCAATTTTGTATCATTGTAACTACCAATATTATTCTTTTTGTTTTCCAAATCCTTAGTCTGTCATTCAAAGACATCATGCTTCTCTTCACATGGTAATTAATCATTGATGTTTACATTGTGTTTTTGTGGTCTTTGTTGTATTAGTCTTGCTGTATTCTACAATGTCCACACCACTTGATTACTAAGACTCGCTATAGCACAATTCAAATTGATCAAATTTTTGGCATAAACTATCAAGTCAGAGGCGAATCGGTCGGGCTCAGAATTTTCATTTTTTATTTGCTCTACCATGCTTGTAAGGTTAGCTTGTACTTTGCTTCATTAGTCCCCCCCCCCCCCCCCCCACTTTTTACTAAAATATTGGGAGATAAGTGTTGCGGATAAGACTTAAACTTACAACCTCCCTTAATTCGGTGAGATATGTATGAGTTTATTATTAAATTGTGGGTTCATTTGTACTTCATTCATTTTCTGCAAGTGAATATATATATATATATATATATATATATATATATATATATATATATATATGCGCTAATAATACAATTGATTAGTTATTTGACTTCTTTCGTTATGTGACACATGATCGAATTATATTGAAGATAATTAAGTAAGAAGGATCCTAATCCCTTTTATTTAGGAAGGGCGCGCTAGAGAAATAATTCACCTTTGAAATTTAGTGTGCGGTGTAGACTTGGAAGATAGACTAAAATGAAAGTAAACGATTAAGATTAATAATGACTTGGGATACATGTGCATTTAATTCAAACGACTTTGTAATATAACTAGCAGGTCAACATCGTTTATTGTAGAAAGAGAAACCTAGAATACCTAGGCTAATTACTAAAACAAAAATAATATTCCCTTTCTTTCATATTAATAGTCCTCGTTGAAAAACTGAAATAATTTAGTATATTAGAAAGTTAACATATTTAGGTGAGGAATTTAATTTGTTGGTCCTTTCATATATAGAACGTCCTCACATAAGACAATCCAAGTGTATAATTTAATTAATTACAAATAAGGAACAATTTTGCCATTCTAATTTTTTATTGTTCACTTTTCTCCTACCTTCTCCAATGACTACTTGGTCCCGTTGCTGAAGGCTGCCATCATAAGTTCATAACAGATCTGACTCTGCCGCCACCATACTACTTTGTTTGCCATCACCATCCCTGTTCCGTCCCATGCCACCATCTTTCATCTCCACCTTGTGCCCCGAATCCCTACACAAGTCTGGAAAAGAGAAAACCCTGTAGCTATACATAAGATGATTATAACTTCTGGTTCAGCAGCGCACCAGAATTCACAAAATTACAATTTAACATCCACCGTGAACAACTCAATAGATTCCACAAAATGGCTCTTGGTTTCTTGATTTGACATCCACCGTGTTACAAAACATAAATTGTATTGTGAGCACTTGCAGAACATTTTGCGTGTTGTTTTGTTGCAAAGTTTGGAACTTTCCAATATACTTAACTACAAAAGCACATCTTAATGAAATAATGAAGTGGAATAATAAATCTTCAGGAACATTAATGTGCCGGTGGTGTGGTGGTGATGCTTCCCGTGTTTGGCTTCTCGATGGAGCAAACAAAATACACAAGATATAATCATACAAATATCAAAGCAAGAAGTGGCAAAGATTTAATAATGGTCACATATTTTTCTCTTAAATCGATCTTGCTCTTCAGGATTTTTATTCCTCATTTGATACCACACAATAACACAAAGGTTAGGGAAGACCAACTTTGCAAAAATAAAACTTTGAGTCCTGATTAGTAATTACATTATGAGACATGTTTTTTGGTATTATCTGAGGAACAATGTTGGTCCTAAAGGTGAAGGGACCAAGGAATCTCTCACCCACTTTTTAAACATATTTTTTACCAAGTAAGCAAACCAAGCCAACTTTTATGAATTATTTTTCGTGTAAATTCGCCTTTTGGGAATTCTGAATCCTTTTCCAAATCCTACGTATTCTTGGATTCTATTTGTACAAATTATGCGGTACACGATGAGCTGGCATATCAATAAAATAAAACTCTTTGTAAGTTGTAACTAACTTAACATGTTCATTTCAATTGAATGTGCCTACACCAATGCTTTCTTTAATATTGAAATCGTTTACCAGCGAGGTTATAAATATGGCTGAGGTTTTGGACGATAAGGCTCACACAAAAGCCTTTTATTTACCTAGCTAGCAACTTATACTTTTCGGCAAATATATCTATCTCGTCTTCTTTGCATATATATCTCATTATGGCCGCCAAGGGAAGCAAGCCAGGGTTTCCGTCCCGGTATGAACTGCAATTCACTGAGCTTGAGTCCTACGGAGATAAATCTTATCAGCGGAAAGAGGATTTTAGTTCACTTTTCAGTGTTGTGAGGGAAGTCCTCGAGCATACCACCGTTGTTGCTGAAAAATACTTACTGGTCAGTGTGATTTTCTCTGTCCCTCTCTCAGTCTCTCATACACACAAAAGCACGCACACACCTACATAGCCTTTTGACGATATCTTAGTTAATGTTATTTGATTGTAAGTGAACATAGTATAGTAGACATTCACAAAATTAGAAGAGAAAGACATGAAGCATCTCGTGTGTGTAGGCGAGTCTGACATTGTGTGTGTGTATATATATATATATATATATATATTAATTTTATTGGATTACAGGGAGAATTAGATGCCACGTCAAAGGAGCAGAGCTGTCAAGAGTGTCGAGAATGGAGTGTGGATCTAGTCCAAATAATGAATATATAGTAACCTCGTACTGTTTATTATAGATATAGATTCGCTTGGGTACTTACATCCTCCGGCACATTCACTGTTGAGCCCGAGCCACAATAAAACACAATTAATCTCAAACCTACAATAGATCATAATTCATATAACAATAATAACATAGGTATTAAGGACAGAATATCTATTCAACCTATTTTTGTAAAACTAAAATACCAACTAATCAATAGAAGCCCAAATCCAAATTTTTTTAGCATACAGTGACTTGAAATCAACATGGTGCAGGGCAAGAATGAAGTGAACACTCTAGAGAGCAAGCCCGTTCCCAGCATCAATTGCGGATTGAATGTGCTTAAAGAAATTTATTGCAAGGTATGTATGGGCGTCTTGTCCTTCAACGGTTAATTTCTTTAGTGTTTGTCGCACCGCTGGTTAATTTTCCTCAGTTAAATGTTACTGTTTCTCAATAAGGACATTAAACAGGAAGAATATCTAAGTTTTACGCTATATACATCTTCCACTAGTTACGTCACTGACAAGCATATATAATTATATATACACATAAAACATGTATGCACCAGGTGGCATGTGAAGCACACAGAAAGGGTAATGCCGCCGATTCAGTAATCAAGTTTCTATCAACTTATTCATGGGTTGAGAAGGCAGTGCTGACCTTGGCAGCGTTTGCTTTGTCGTATGGGGAACTCTTGGCTTACGTTGATCGCCAACAACTGAGTCCACTTGCTTTGTTGATATCATCCCTCAGGCGAGTGGATGAAATTATTAGGGTTAAACAGGAAGACCAATTCAAGACGGCTATTATTGAGCTGAATAAATTAACAAAACAGATAATTCAATTCACTGAGTTCATCCTTGAACTCGACAACCTATCGAAGAAAGATTGCATCCATGGCGTGCGAACAAATATTGTGACCGAAATGACGGCAGCTGTTGAACGTTATTCTCGCTTCGCTGTCCAATTTGTCGCAGTCTGCATGACAGTGGTTAACCACCTCACTTATGCCAGGTAAGTTAGATATACTCAAGTTAGATATGCTTTTCCAGGTTTTGTCTAAGGTACCCCTGATGAAGTATGGTGAATCTCACAACAATCATTTAGCCCATTTTATAAATGTGGTAATGTGCGGTACACAGCATTTCATCCGGTATGCCATAATCTTCACTACTTTTCTGAAGTGCATCATGGCTTGAAAAATCCTTTTACACATGGATAAATTTAAGTACGAAAGCGAACTCATTTTTGCACGTCCAACAGTTTTTATGGATAAGTACACCTCGATGATCTCGTGCTCTCCATTCACTCAGCTTAGCAAATTTCATTCAGGGATGACAATAAAGTGGATGTCAAAAAATATCATTTTTCTTTAAAACTCACAAACTTTTTTACTATTAGATTGATGAGTTAATGGAATAAATAAAGACTATTATTATATCTAATAATAAAATAAGTATTTAAATAAGATACCTATTTTTATTTTTAGATGTTAAAATAATATTTTTATTATTATAATATTATTTTTGTTTGGCCAAAAATATTTTGGTATCTTTTATACGCAAAATTTGACGAGCCAAATAACACTTCAATTTGTTTTAAAATATTTTTATGATAACACTTCTGTTTTTCCATTTACAAAACTAATATCCGACTCTTTTGAAGTCTAATAGGACCGGTGATAAGAGAAATTGGAAAGACTGAATTTTTACAAATACAACATTCCTAAAGAGTTATTTGTATTTCATAAAACGGAAAAATGCATATATAATACTACCTCAACTTTTAACCACTTGTCAATAGCCACCTCAAGTTTTAAATCTTCCAGTTAAATCCTCAAATATAACAATTATTAAAATTGGTCCTTCCATTCAACTTTGAATTCAAATTGCTGGCGTAATAATATATATAAACTACACGTCATTATTACTTGCAATTCATTTTTAAACTTTTTAATTTTATTATTTAATGTTTCTGAAAAACATATCAATTTATCAAAATAGACCAAATCCTATTTAAAATAATTAATGCTTCTCTCAAATATATATACACACATACATAACTAGTCTCGTTCTTTTTGCTTTAAGAACAGTAGATACGGAAAAAGAAAAAATTAACTTGAAATTAGAGACAAAAAATTCTCAATTCACCACAAGTCACCATTTTGATTCAAATTAATATTCAAAAATGAAGAAAAAATCATAGAAAAGAAAGGGCATTAAAAAGTTTTCAATCATTTTTTGCTATTTTAATTTTGATTCCATAGCTTTTTATAATATGTAATAACTTTTAAAAAATGAAAAATATAATAAGAGAAAAAACATGAAAAAATGAATTTCAACTATTATGACATGTGAGTCCTGTAGATATTATGCCTTGTCAACAAGTTAAACTCTAAATTGAATAAAAGGATTAATTTTAAAGACGGTTGTAGTTTTAGGATTTAATGAAAAGGTTTGGAAGTTGAAGATAACAGTTTGTGACCAGTTAAAAGTTTAAGGAGTACTCTTTTCCCTTCATAAAGTATTGAAGTCATGTTCAGTGATTTTACTATGTCGAACTTTCTCTTGAAGATATGTTAAGCAGATATCACAAAGTACATATCTTGCCGGTAGGAGAGAGAAAGATATAAAATTCTTGATTTTTCTCCCTCAACACCTTTCCCCACTTTAAGGCCTGTTTGCTTTAAAGCCCAATTTACTTTTTGAGATAAGCAACAATTTTGTTACTTTGGAGAAAAAGTGCATTGGGATGCATTTTTTTTTCCATTGCGGAAAAAAGTGGAAACTACACAAGCACTTAGACGTTCGTTATAGCTCTATAATGTCTACAAGCACTATGATTTTATGCAAACTATTTGAACTTCTCACCACCAATTAATCCACTCCTAGTAGCTTAGATATCTATGTTCTTTTTCACTATCAACATACATTTCTCTAAACGTGTCTATACCATTAGAGAAATTATGTATATCAATGATTTTAACTGGCTCAGTTATGCAGAATAAGTTGCCCCCATGGATTCATTATCACTCCTCTTGTTGGTTGTTAGCTGTTTGATATACTATATATACAAAAAAAACTGTTAATCTATTGTGCTGGTTTCAGGATTAAGACGGGGAAAGACCTCTCTTCTCTAGCATCTTCTGTAAATGATAAGCTCAAAACCCTAAAAGATACCGTTGAAAAGTACAAATTAGAAATAGGTATGTATTTGAATAGAAATTTCGTATAAATGTTTTGTGCATGATATTTATGTTCCCTATATATAATAACTTAAATGTTTATTAAACACTGCTTTCGTGAAGATTAAACACTGCTTTTAACGATAGATATTTTGGATTCATTTAAAAAAAAATCACCAAACATAATTTCAAATTTGGATATGGATGATGCTTTTTTCTTTTTTTGGTTCCATGATGTGGATGATGCTTTGGGATACAAGATATAATTTTTTGGGATCATCATATAAATATAATGGAATATCTTGTAATTGTTATTAATGAGAGAGAAAAACTTTGTTTGTGCTTTGAAAAAATAAATATAACCCAATATGCATGAATTGACAAGAGCATACATATATAACAATAAAAAAAAGATCATAAACATTAGTTTTACCTTTGTTTTTTATTAGTGTTCCTAACATATGTCGAATGGAGTGTGCAAATATCGCCGGGACCCTAGAAGATTTATGATTTAATGACTATAATTAAATGTTGATAATATTATAAATATTGATTATGCGCAGAACGGGAGGCAAAGTCAAAACTGTACAAGGTTATTATGAAGTGGATTACGCAGTGTTTTCAATTGCGATTGCGACTACGGATACATTTGCGATTGCGACTGCGGATACATTTGCGGTTGCGATTGCGATAATTGCGGATAATGTGACTATCACGAGGCACACTATGGTTATTGTAGCATAAAATTTTTGTGTGTCTGAAATGGAACTTGCTCGTTGCAGCATATTGCGATTACATTGTAGTCGATTTATGTAAATGCATCTTGCCACAATTACAGTTTGATGCGGTTGTAGTGGGACAATACCCGCAATTATGATCCGATATTGTTGCGGCGGGAAATACATACAATCACAATATCGCGACTGCACCATGTGATATAGTCCACAATTTGAAACATTCTTATGACTTGTATGATGGTTAATTTCCCATCTTGAAGCCCTGTCTTCACTGTTACAATGATCAGTGTGTTCCTACTTACCTTTGCTTTTACTTAAATACGTAAAGTGAATAGTGAATAAAAAAAATCGATTGTGGTACTATATACTACAAGCTTTCAGTAACATTTAAACAATGTTACTAACTTCTAAAAAAATGTTAGCATTTATGTTGGCAACATTTTCATCAATGTTAGTTGTGTTTACCCTATGTTACTTAAGGGTTTTAACTATACTTTTACATATTTAGTAACACTTTAAAAAATGTTGAAATATATTGCTTTTTGACACTTTTCAAATGTTACAAAAGACAAACTATATTGTAGCATTTTAAAAGTGTTACCAATTTACTCTTTTTGTAACTTTGAAAAAAAAGGGCACTTCTATTTAGTACGAAATCAATTTCGTACAAAAGTTATGGAGGACAATTCGTAAGTGGCTGTATGTGCAAGCAAGAGAAAGAAAAAGAGGTTTAAGAGCAAAATACAATTTGTGTAATTTGTGTTAGGTATAAAACCATTAATATGTTATAACCTAATAACTTATAAATTTGCACATTGTTTTATGCCCATTTAGCATTTTTGTTAAAAAAAAAAGAAGTTAGCAATTTACTACTTTTATAACATTTAAATAATGTTACAGATTCATATAGTTAAATTAAAGTTATTCCAACCTAAAAAAAACCTAGTATTTTAAATCAACTATACCAGAACATCAGGTAAATAACGTAACAAGAAACTTAAGGTGAAACAAAGATCAAACTTTAATATATTCTTAACACTTATATTTGATGTTTTATTACATTATGATAGCACATTATACATCCTTGTTGAACTCCACATTCCGTATTCATACAATGACAAAGTAAAAGAAGTTTATGTGGTTATTCAGTGCTGAGCAAAGTTATTGGTGATTGGTCTAGCATCATTGAGTAATGGAATCGATTGATCTGCTTGGTGTTTCTCTATAGCAGTTGCAAGAATCCAGGATATAAAACATACAACAATAGCAAGATTTTATTTGGTCTTGACCCTTAATAATAATAGTAATAATAATAAAATAAAAAAGAAAGCGGTAGGCCTTTTTGTCACAACCACCAATGCATTTTCCTCCAATAAATTAAACATGTTAGGCATAGTCCTAAGTCATGTCCATTCAACAAGAGATGATTGCTGATATCAACCTAATTACCTTCAAACAGGTAAAGGAAATTCTCTTGAAAAAAGTAAATGATAAAAAATTGACTGTAAATTTCCTGAACTTAACATGTAAGAGGGCTTTGAGTAGAAAAGGTTAGGTCCCAATTATGAACATAACGGGCTTTAGACTTCTCATTTTTTTTTCACATCACGCATTGATAATGCAAAACAAATTACGTGGCACAAAGCATAGGACTTGATTATATAAAGAAAAACTCAGCAAATTTATGATATAATGATATTTGCAATAATGTAAAAAGTAGTAAAAGCAACAAAATCACAGACCCTACGAAGATGATATAAGGCTTACTCTCACTGAGAACAAAAATGTTTTCATATGCAGACAATGCATATATAACATGTTAAACGTGTAATGATAATACATTTGAGTTAAATTAATTTGTACCTTCTCTCAACTTTTGGACCTCTCAATTTGGCGTAGTGTTTTAAATTGCAGTTACGGTCGATATTGCGGATGTGATCACAATTGTGGTTATTGTAGTTGCAAATAATATGGTTGTCGTAATGCGCATTACAGATGATGCAGTATGAAATTTTGTGTGTCTACAACTTGAAAAAGAATCTATTGAGACCTTGATACAATTCGTTGCGGCCTAATACAGTTCTGTTATGGTCAATTTAATTAAAAATACATCACATTGCAATTGCAGTTTGATATGGCCGCGTAATCGCAACCACGATATTATGGCGGTATCATGTGATGCTATTCGCAATTTGAAACATTATTGATTAGGTATTTATACCCTGTAGGTGGAGTAGGATAAGCTTGATAGCTAGATTCAGTTAGAAGAAGTTACAAGTTAGTTATTAAGTTGTGGTTCATAGCTATCATATAAATACAAGTGTACTACTCCCCATTGAGATAATTCAATACATCAGAAGCTCTTCACTTATACTTCCTTTCTCTCTTTCTCTACTCTCTGAGTTCTTCATCTTCAACTTGTATCTCTGATACCTACATGGTATCAGAGCAGGTTTAGTACCATGGGATCTATAGACTCCACACAAACCTCACAAGGTTCTTCAACAATTCCGCTGCAAACCTTCTCAAGTCCTGCATCACTAAAGTTGGACAAGGAAAACTTCCTGCCATGGAAGGAGCAAGTCGAAGCCATGATCGAAGGCTATGACCTTCTTGATCACATTCATGGAGTAGCAATTCCAGACCAGATTCAAGAAAATGGAGTGATAAATCCAGAATATCAAAGGTGGAAAAAACAAAATGCATTGTTGAAGCATTAGTTGTTAACATCGATGTCAAAGCCTTTCACTACAAGAATGGTTGGTTGTGAGCTATCTCATCAAATCTGGAAAAGGTTAGAGACATTTTTCACTTCTCAAATCACTGCCAAAGTTAGAGAATTAAAGAACAAGTTAGGAAATACAAAGAAAGAAAGTTCTACAACAGATTATCTGCTAGAAATCAAGAAAATCATAGATGCATTGATCTCAGTTGGTGCTATAATTTCTGAAGCTGATCAAATTAAGACAATCTTGAATGGTTTGCCTGAAGAATATGCTCCTTTTATTACAACAATTGTAAACATAGTTGAACCTTACAAAGTAGGAGAACTTGAGGCATTGCTTATGGCTCAAGAAGAGTTGATAGAAAAATACAAAAGAAATGATAATATGATCAGTGCAATTGTGGCACAATTTCAAGCTCAGCAAAGGTTTATTCCAAGAGATGGAGGAAGAGGTCAATTTCGAGGTGCTTATAGAGGAACATTTGAAGATGGTCAATACAACAATAGAGGAGGCAGATTTCCCTCAGCCAATAGAACAACTTGCCTGGTCATCGTGCTCTAACTTGTTGGCATAGGTTTGACTCTCAGTATGGAGTTCCCCTTGGCTGAACACCACACAACCTGCAGAATACTCCTAGAGCCAATCTTGCTCTTGCAACTCCTTCTACCTTGCAAGACTCAAATTGGTATTTGGACTCTGGTGTAACTCATCATATGACACAAGATCCATTGAATCTGGTGGACAAATCAGAATATACTGGTTCAGAGAAGGTGTTAGTTAGTAATGGAACAAGTTTGCAAATTAATCATGTTGGAAACTCTGTCTTTCGATCAGATCTGAGTTGCCTTTCTTTGAGACTTAACACTATGCTGCATGTTCCCTTTATCTCGAAAAATCTGTTAAGCATATCTAAATTCACTAGAGATAATAATGTCTTTGTTGAACTACATCCTAATGAATATTATGTGAAATTCCAGGACTCCAAGGAGATCATTCTCCTAGGCACTGCTAAAAATGGATTGTACAAATTTTCACACTTTAAGCCCACTTCTGCACCATTTGCACTCCTATCCATAGCAAAGGTTGATTCAGACTTTGCTTTATGGCACTCAAGACTTGGACACCCCTCTACAGTAGTAGTAACAAGGGTTCTCAACTCTTGTAACATTCTTTTTAAATCAAATAAAGCTTTATGTGCATTTTGTTGTTTAGGAAAATTTCATTAATTGCCCTTTCATGATTCTTCTACAGTTTACAGTAGTCCATCAGAGCTTGTATACACAAATATTTGGGGTCATGCCCCAGTTTCATCAATAAAAGGAGTCAGATACTACATTAACTTTGTTGATGCTTATTCCAAATTCACATGGCTATATTTAGTATAATCCAAATCTGAATTCAGATATGTTTTTCTTAAATTCCAACAAATGGTTGAATTGCAACTTGGTTTCTAAATTAAAGCTGTGCAAAGTGATAATGCTTTGGAATATGTTAGTTTGTCTAAGCTTCTGCAGGACCATGGTATCATTCACAGATTCTCATGCCCATATGTACACCAACAGAATGGTTCTGCAGAAAGGAAACACATGCATATTGTAGAAATAGGGTTAACACTCTTAGTAGAGGCTGAAATGCCACTACAATACTAGAGGGATGCCTTCATCACTGTTGCACAACTCATAAATTCATTTCTAACACCCTTGCTGAATCACCAATCTACAACTGAAAAGCTGTTACATAAAAGTCCATCTTACCACTCCTTTAGAAGATTTGGTTGCTTGTGCTTTCCCTTTACACGGCCTTACAATAAGCATAAAATGGATTTCAGGTTATCCCTATATGTTTTCCTTGGCTATGGGACTCAACATAAAGGATATAAATGTCTCACTGCATCTAGCAAAGTTATACTCAGCAGACATGTAATCTCTGATGAGTATCGGTTTCCCTTTAAAGAAGGCTTTTGTCTTGCTGCCACCAAATGCACATCATCCATTTCTCAATCTATGCCTACCATTCCAACCATTCCCAAACCAGTACCATTCCAATAATTCGAAATCAGTACCTGTCTAACAAACTTCTAACTCAGCCCAACCTGTCCCAACTTACACACATACTGCAAAAATTGAGATAGCCTTACCCTTTAACCCAAATCTACCCATCCCATCTCAGCAACCTTCTGCAGCCCCTCATTTTGCAGAAGTAACCTCACACACCAATAATGCTATTCTAATAGCACATCCCAAACTTACCTTAGCTCCTACTCTTCACAACACACACCCTATGACCACTAGAGCCAATAATGGCATTAGTAAACCCAAAGCCCTCACAGCTAGTCTAGAACTAATCTCAGCCAAACAAGCCCTTACTATCCCTCATTAGAAACAAGCCATGGATGATGAGTATTGTGCACTAATGAGAAATAACACCTGAAAGCTAGTACCATTGCCAAATAACAGACAAGCTATTGGAAGTAAATAGGTGTTTAAGGTCAAATATAACTCAGATGGCTCACTTCAGAAATACAAGGCAAGGCTTGTTGCTCAAGATTTTAGCCAAAGAACTGGGCTTGATTATACAGAAATATTCAGCCCTGTTATAAAGCCTACTTCCATTAGACTTATCTTGTCATTAGCTGTCTCAAAATGCTGAAACATTAGGCAGCTGGATATTAATAATGCATTCCTAAATGGTGATTTGGTGGAAGATGTATACATGAGACAACCACAATGGTATGAAGTTGGGATGGGTCCCTTGTTTGCAAGCTCACTAAAGCTCTTTATGGCCTTAAATAGGCTCCTAGAGCTTGGTTTCACAAACTCTTTCATGCTTTGCAGTAGCTAGGATTTCAGTCAACAAAGTCTGGAACATCCTCATTCATAAGATCAGCTTTTGGTTCAATCACATATGTTTTAGTGTATGTCGATGATATCATTATTATTGGCAGTTCTTCCCCTTATATCTCATCTCTCATACAGCACCTCAACTCCTCATTTGCTCTCAAAGACATAGAAAACTTACACTACTTCCTAGGAATTGAAGTATCTCACACTGCAGATGATGGTCTATTGCTTTCACAAGCTAAGTATGTCAGTGACTTATTGAAAAAGGCCAAGATGGAGGATTGCGAACCATATGCAACCCCAATCCCATCCTCACTGAAGCTTTCAACACATGGCAGCCTTACTTTCTCAGATCCGGTTTTGTATAAAACCATTATTGGAAGTTTACAATATCTCATGATCACAAGACCTGAGCTTGCTTACTGCATTAATCGGGTTTCTCAGTTCATGCAAAATTCACTTGAAGAACATTGGAAAGTGGTCAAGAGGATTCTCAGGTACTTGCAGGGAACTGCCTCCTATGGTTTGCATATCAGGAAAGCAGCTGATCTTATAGTCACAGGGTATACTTATTCAAATTGGGGATCAGATCCTGATGACAGAAAATCAACTAATGACTGTTGTGTCTTCCATTGCCCTAACCTGATCTTCTGGTCCTCAAAGAAGTAACATGTTGTGTCTCTTAGCAGCACAGAAGCTGAATATAGAGGTGTAGCTTCTCTTGTAGCTGAGCTCTTCTGATTAAGGAATCTGCTTCAAGAATTACAACTTCTCTTAACTGTCACACCTAAGATTTACTGTGATAACTTCAGTGCAGTCTTAATGGCAGCTAATCCCATCCTTCATTCCAAGTATAAACACTTTGAGCTGGACCTTCACTTTGTTTGTGATCATCTGTCCAAGGGTCGAGTTCAAATCAGCCACATTCCAGCAGAGCACCAAGTGGCAAACATATTTACCAAGCCAATCTCCTTCACACTGTTTAGCAAATTTAGAGACAAACTCAGAGTTGTGTCACCACAAACCCTGAGCATGAAGGGGGATGTAGGTGGAGTAAGATAAGCTTGATAGCTAGATTCAGTTAGAAGAAGTTACAAGTTAGTTATTCAGTTGTGGTTCATAGTTGTCATATAAATACAAGTGTACTACTCCCCATTGAGATAATTCAATACATCAGAAGCTCTATATTCATACTTCCTTTCTCTCTTTCTCTACTCTTTGAGTTCTTCATCTTCAACCTGTATCTCTGATACCTACATACCCTTTAAGAAGAGGGACAAGATAGGTAGAGCCTATTTGTCATGCATTGGGGTAGTAAATGCAAATGATAAGTGTTGTCAATATTTAAGAAGGTCAAAAGCCCAAAAACAAAATAAAAATCCCATTCTACTGATCCAGGATCCAACTACATATACTGCATTTTCATATCAGTATATATTTTCAAAAATCAAAATATACCCAATTGGTCTAGGCTTCATAATTTGGACTCAAATGTTCTTGTGGTTACCTCATCTTCATTCCTTTCTGCCAGCTAACTAAGCAAATAAATGTTGGATATAGGGGAGTTGTCTTATCATTTTCTTATGTATAACGGGTATCGAGTGTTGTCTTATCATGTGTTGTGTTCATAGTCACTCCAAAATAGTCATATCTGTAATATAGCCAAAACATAACTTTTAATTATTGAAGATATCACAAAGCACATTAAGTAATGGAGAATATCATAAGACAAACTAAAATTATTATTTTAAAAGAAAAATCCATGAGGGTGAACCTCAGCATGATAGTAGAGTTGTTTTGTGATATGGAGATCGTGGTTTCAAATTCTGAAAACAACCTTTTTGTAAAGTAAGAGTAAGAGATTTTATGAAACCAGGTACCTGCTCACCTAACAACTCTTACTGAAATCTAGACATGATTTATAGGGGCTACTTAATTAAATGAAATTTCTATTCCAAAATCTAGGCAATGAACTCCATCTATCTATCTATCTATCTATCTATATATATTCTATATAATATATTAAAAGTTCTTTCACAAAAATTGTCACATGGGATTTTCTCCTAAATTAGATGTTTTTTATTTTTATATAATTTTAATTTTATTTTGAACTTTTCATTCACCCACCATACTTCATTTCGTAATCAATATTCATTCCAATGTGTAATAATTACATTCATAATTTTATTCTAAATATAATTATTAAATAATTATTCATTTTAACAATATAATTCAAAATTTACTATAATAGTATATCAAAATTAATGTTTCTACCGTAATTATAAAACAATATACATTGTTATAAACAAAAATATTAAAAATTTACCATTGACTCTAATTGAATTTAAATTGACAGAATTATGTTAATCTATTAGCTCATGCTAATATTATTTTTTATTTTGATTTTAAGAAATTTTCAAAGAATATGAAATCAAATTTATTTATAAACTGGTGGAATGAATTTTTTATTTTCAATTATTTATAGTTTTTCATTTCAAGGAATAAATGACCTGAACGTAATTAAGTAAGGCAAATTATACTTATGTGATATCTATGATCTTTTATTTCTTCCACTACCTTTGTCACATACATGACCTTTTTCTTTAATCTTCAATTTGTAAATTATTTAAAATTATATTATTCTTTAATTTCTTACTTATAATTTTATTTATGTTCATTCATTTATTACGTAATACTTTTCCTAAATTTTTTTATTTTTATTATTACTATTTATTATATTTTAACATTTCATCTTTATAATCCACATCTTTCTTATCATATAACAACCATGTAATTGTTTAAAGCTTTTTTTAATGCAATTAAAGTGAATATTTATTAATATTAGGTATACAATATTTTATAAACATATAAGATAATAAACTAACTGAAATTTTATGAATTGGTCGTGTAAAATATTTTATTGATTTTGATGCACTGATCGTGTAAAATTACTTTACACTGGCCATGTACAACCGGAGAATAGTGCCAGTGTAACAATACGTAACAATATTGATTCATTGTACAATGAATGAATGAATAAATAGATAATAAATATGTAGATTAATATTATGTAATATCTAGAAAGGTATTATGAAGCAGTTTTTAATTTTTTATGATTTTTAATTTATTATTGTTATTATGATTATTATTAGTAAACAATGCAATATTATCAATCAAAGAGAAATTACCGTGGAACCAAAGTTAAGAGTGAAGTGCAAGTTGAATAAATGAGCGCTATGAATTGTTATAAAATGATAATCCTTTTTTTCCCCCCTAAAAGAGCTAGGACTCCTCCCTAAGACTCAGATAAGACCCAAGACAATATAATAGAAATATCTCATTCACTGACTGAAGCTTCCAATAACTTAGGTGGCAAAATTGCAGAGAAACTCGCCCTAAACGCAATACTTGTTAGAAATTGAAAAGAAAATAGAAGAAACTATTCAGAAGCAACATATAATTAAAGGCAGAAAAATGATATTTTTTCTATCCACACGTGTAAAAAAAAAGATTATCTTCACTCATTTTTCATAAGTTTTATAATTTTAGCCTCTCGGTTGAATCCGGGATCAATCCCTGGATGAATGTCATATCTTGCCTCAAATGGAATTGATTATCTTTCTAATTAATCTTGGTCTTGTTTTTTTCTTTTATTTCTGGAACAAAAGAGAGAAATTCTCTTTCTGGAGTGAATCATATCACACGTCAGTTCTATATCATTATAATTACTAATTGTGATAAGGTGGTTTGAATTTTTAAATCTACTCCTGTCAACCCTATATATGCATCATGTGATTACATTGCAAAAGTCTCCAAGTTTCTTTTCTGTGCAACCAAAATTGAATGAAATTGGACAAGAAGTCTGCTTGTGCACCAAACCGCAATCAAACTATGAAGATTGCGATCTTCTTCAAGCAGTGGATTTTGGCTTCGATGACTCTATAAATAGAGTTTTGTTTGCAACACTTAATGTATCAACAAGAGAAACAAAAGCCTCTCTAATTTTTTAATGATAGAGTAGAACTATTTGTTCTTTATGAGTATAATATCTTAGGTTCACGTGTCCTGGACTAGGCCTGACACAGCTTTTTTGGTGCCTGAGAACCCTCGATACCCAAAGGATCATAATGATGATAAAGTTTGTAATTTTATACAGAATAGTCTCGTTGTAGCGAGAAACCGTCGCTACAGTGAGTAGGTGAGCCAATTTGACCCGTTGGTGTCAGTTAGTCTCGTGCAATGAGGACCCTCAATGTGACTACAGCAGAACATGATGTTGTTTCTGTAATGCCCGGTGATGAAGTCGGGAGTAATTGCCGGTGTAAGAAAGCACGGACAAGGAGCGGCTCCTGGCAGACTTCTAAGCAAAGGGGTATATGAATGAACCGATTACACACCAAAATAAGAGGGATCCTGAGACTATGTAGGTATGAGACTATACAGTTAAGGAGGGCTTATATGAATTGATTTGTACTACCTATACCAATAAGATGCATCTTCTTTTTGGTAGCCTATCACTAAAGAATTCCACAGCTAAGCATGATTAACTGGGGCAATGTTGGGATGGGTGACTTCCTGGGAAGTTTTCTCAAGAAGTGTGTGAGTGAAGCTGGTGGGCATGTAATGCCCGATGACGAAGTCGGGGAGTGATCGTCAATGCCAGAAGGCATGGACAAAGAGCGACTCCTGGCTGACTTTTAAATGAAGGGGTATATGAATGAACCAATTACACACCGGAATGAGGGAGATCCCGAGACTGTGTAGGTATGGAACTATATAGTTAAGGAGGACTTATATGAATTGATTTGTACTACCTATACCAACAAGATGCATTTTCTTTTCAGTAGCCCATCACTAAAAAACTCCATAGTTAAGCATGCTTGACTTGGAGCAATTTTGGGATGGGTGGTCTCCTGAGAAATTTTCCCAAGAAGTGTGTGAGTGAGGACAAAGCATGTTGAAAAGACCTATATTGGTTTGTGGGAATAATCATTAATTCATAAAGTAGCAGGGGATGTTACAGTTTCATTTACTGACACTCCCACCCCTATAAATACCCCTCTACTCGAGAAAACACCCCCATTTTTGAACCCTAACCCCCAAAATCTGTCTTCCTCCCTCCCTACTCTCAACTTCACTCAATGTCACCTCCTCTAAGCTTCAAGGTAAGAGATTTAAGTTAGTTTATGCTCTCTTTCTATCCTTACTCAATGTTCTAGAGTTTGTTATAGTTTCTCAGTTGTTGTCAAGTAAGAGTGCTCCTCCAATTTGTTAGAGTTAGTTTAGAGTTATTCTACAGTTGTTAGATATTATTCATGTGTCTATATTGATCTATGACAGTTGTTGATGTCATTTTAAGCTTTCAAGGTCAAGTTGATAGCACCCACATACTCCGGCTCTAAACGGTGAGTGTGTTCAAACTCATGACCTTAATTTTAGTCATTATGAGTATGTTTATGTATTATGATTGGTAAACATGAAATTAGAAATGAGAATATGTATAGAGCATATTTTACACTTTATGCCAATCTAGCAAAGAGTATGATTTATGATTTTAGCATGAAAAGAAACATGTTTTAGAAAACCATAAGACCATGATTACTATGTTGTATGCTATGGGAATGCTTTACATGTTCAAGAAAGGATTTATGAAGGAAATATGTATTGTATCAAGCTTGCTATTTTATCAAACATGTTTTATGAATTTTGGCATCATTATGCTTTCAAGTTCGAGATTTCAAGCCATGTTTTAGTGTATCCAGTTAGTATATATACATTGGAAAGAAAGTGAACCAGAGTATGGTTTGGCTTTATGAATAAAAATGTTATTCTATTTTCAAGATTATGAAACATGATGTTTTAAGTATGGCATTAGAATTATCAAGCTTATAAAAGTATTTTGTTGAGATGTGATTCAAAATTTCAATCATATGAAACTTAGAGCAAAAATCTTCATCATATGATTCATGGCAGTTGACGGCTACATACTTTGTACACTTCGAGATCACAATGCCTACAAATAGATGATCTATTGGACATGATTTCATAGCCACAATTATGTTAAAGTTAGACTGTTAGAGTTACATGGATTTAGAACTCTCAAAGTACTACGAGTTTTTAAGAGTTTTCATGAAACTAAGAAGTATAGAATTCAATATGATTCATAGTAGCTGTTAGATACATATTTTGTAGGCTCTTGAAATCACAGTACCTAGAAGCTGGTGATCCCTTGGACATATTTCATTACCACGATTATGCTAAAGTCAGATTTTTAGAGTTATATGAATCTACAGCTTTCAGAGATCATAGAAATTCGGGACCTAGTGAGGTACCTTAGAGAAAACAAAGAATTATATTGTTATATCATAATTATTTTGCATAACCAGATAACATATTGTTATGTCATATTTAATATGTATAACCAAAGAAATTATGAGGCTTTTGTTATTGCAATATATATATATATATATCCAGAGTTTACTGTTTTTCAAGGATTTATTGTACCATCTGTTAAAATAATTTCATGATAAATTCTGAATTTAGAAACGTTTTCTTTTTATGATGACCTGGAATGAAGAGTGTTTTCTTACATAGCTATGTATGTAAATATCAAATTGTTTATGCTCACTGCATGTATATTATATTATGTATATTTCTTAATTGTCCCATGTAGGTGATGGGTGAGAATCCACTCATTGAGTCTGTTGATTTACCTCTCTCCCTTCCTTCTCACAGTTGTTGATACGTATATAATCTAGTCACTGATTCAGTAGTTTGTAATTGTCTATTGGTGATCTTTACTTTGCAATAAGGCTAAGATTAGGATTTTGTTAGAATAGTGTGCCTCGGTAGATGTGGAAGTAGAATCTGAACCACGTATTTATTTTCAGAGTATGTATTTAGTTTCAGAGTTAGAACATCTATCTACATGTTTACAGATTTCAAGAATAAATTTTAGATTGTAGATTATGACTAGAATTTATATAACAAGCTAGAGATGAATTTATGATTGAGTTTTCAATTGTTAACCAGATTTTTAGAGTATGAGTAAGATGTTTTCAGAGTTATATATATTAAAAACCTCAGTTTTTATGAATTTGAGTATGAAAATAATAAATATTTAGAAAAAAGTCATATTTTAAGCATGAAATTACGATGAATTATGCATTTAAAGAGACACGTTACTCAGAAGACTTATATAGGAATGAGATTCCTCACGTATCGATCATGTTCCCAAATCAGGTCGTGACAATGAGTTCTTCTTTTTTGTGCATTGAGAGTATACACTAATAAGAAAAATATTGTGAGATATTCTAGGTGTATTTGGGATTTGGGTTAAGTGGAGTGTGTCCACCTTTTGTATCTCCATCCTATTTTCATAGTGAAATATTTGATTGTCGCGTTTGCCCATAGACGTAAACTTTAAGCCTAACCACGTTAATTTCTGATGTTATTTATTCATATGCTTTTACATATTTATTTTTATACTACTCTGTTTTTGCTTTTTTGGGCTTACCATTTCATAACACTAACAAATAATTTTCATTCAATTATCCAAATACTTATTGTTTGTCATTCCAAGACATATGCTTCTCCCGAAATGGTAATTAATCTTCGAGATTTACATTGTGTTTGTGTGGTCTTTGTTTGAGAAAACCAAGACTGGGCACAACACAACTTTAAATCGCTCAACTTTTTTGTCATAAACTATAATCAAGTCAAAGGTGAATCGGTCAGGCTGATAATTTTATTTTTTATTTTCTCTACCATATGCTTGTAAGGTTAGCCTGTACTTTGCTTCATTTGTTTTCTGCGAGTGAGTATAAAATATATGCCAATACATACAATATTAGTTCTTTCGTTATTTAACACATGATCGAATTATATTGAATTAAGTAAGAAGGATCCTAATCCATTTTATTCAGGAAGGGTACTGGAGAGATCATCTTTGGAATTTGGTGTGCGATGTAGACTTGCTAAATAGACTAAACTAAAAGTAAACGATTCAGATAAAGAATGACTTGGGAGGCATGTGCATTTAATCCAAACGACTTTGTAATATATATCACTACCAGGTCAATATTGTTTATTGTAGAAACAGAAACCAAGAACACCTAGGCTAAATAGGAAAAGGATTTAGAATTGGGAAAAGCTGATCTACACGAAGAAGACTTCATGAAATCGTCTGGGCTAACTTGGTAAGAGAGTAACGTGTTCAATCATTGCAGATATAGATGATCTGTCTCTTGACTTTCTCTGTTTTTTTTTTTCTCTTTGATAAACTGTAGTATCTTGACTTTCTTTCCCTTTCTCACCTCGTCTAGCTTCTTAAGAAACTTCTAATTAGTTGTCACCTTAAGAGACATCTTTTATATATCGAGTTATCCTAATTAATAACTAGCTAAGGAACCTTTGATGCGTAACTTGGTGTATATTTATATGGCTTTGAGAAGAAGATATGGTTTTCTCTTTTCCTTGTTAATGCTTGGTTAAGGGAAAGTAAGACTGTGGGCAAAGGGAAAAGAGAATTTATACAGACAGTGTCTATTTGACATGAACTTCAAATCTAACAATGGATTTTATTAAAAATTAATCCAATAAAAATTTATTTAATGACATAACAGTTACTTGAAGTTACATAGGTATAACTTGATCCTAATTTATATGAGTAATGTTATTTATACTCACAAATTATGAGACATTGTGCGACACTCTGCGATCCACCATTGGATGGAAGTATACGTCGATATGGTGTCCCACAATTTCTAAGTCAAAATAACATGACTCAATCTATATATATATAGAGAGAGCGTAACATAAGAGGATGGTTTATTATGAGAATAAGATGAGCAAATCCAGGTAATATAACCACACGTAAGTGGTTAAGTTTAGAAATTAAATAGTGGTAACCAATGCTCACATATTCATTTGAAAAAGTCACGTAATTTTATGTTTTCATCTTTATTATTCATGTAAGATCGTACAGTAAAAATTAACTCCTCCATCTCACACAATAATTCAAGTAGCATGCTACACATTTTATTTTGGACATAAAATCCACTCTTGTGTTTCTTTCATTGACTTATAACTTTTTTTTATGAATTTATTGACTTATAATTTTGGGTAAATTTGTGATTTTTTCTTATCTACATTAATTACCCAATTTTAACTCTTTCTATCTCCTAGTTTTTCTTTCAATAATTTGTTAATAAAGCTTGACACTTCTAAGAGGGCAGGAAGAGTACAAACAAAAATCAAAAGAAAAACATCAAAACTAAATTAAATACTAAAAGTCGAGAAAACACCCAAACCACTTAACAATTGAACTGATAAAAAATAATATAAATAAGGCCAAACTTAGTCTCATTTGGTATTGCCATCAAAGATTAAGTTTACCCTGTAGATGCCGCCACTTAAATGCCACCAGTATGTAATAACCATGGCAAAAATAATGGTGTAAATTATACTCACCTTCCCTGAGGTTTGTGAAAATGCAACTCACATCCCCTCTATTTGTCAAATTTTAAGTATTTATATTACAGTTATACTCCTCATTCACATAACGCCGTTAATAAACTTGACTGAATGATATTTTTATGATATTAATTCTTTCAAATTAATAAAATTATAAAAATATCCTTAAATTTAACAGGCTATACATTTTTTTTAAGGTTTAAATAAAAGCAAAAAAAAAAAAAAGAAGAAGAATTACACCCTCAAATAAACACTACCATTACTGTCATCAGCAGCCAGGTGTTCTATGATAGCCTAAGGTGGGCTATCCCAGATTACCAAGCTAGTAGGATTCTCGCTACCCAGTCGCGGCATTTGACCCGCACAAGTGTTACCATCCAGACAAATGTGCTATGGTTTAATAATAGGTTTAAATTCTTAACATATATCAAATATATTAGCAATAATATTTATATGTTAAATTCATATTATAGTTTTAAATTCTTTATATTAGGTCAAATGAAATGTCATTCCATCATTGATATGTCAATCAATTTGAAACATCAGCAAAAAGGTAACAAAATAATAATGAAAATAGGGTCAGATACCAATGCGGCTTATATTTTGTAATGTAATGTCGGGGCTTAAAAAATTAATTTTTAAATTGAGGGATCAAAATAATTCACATGAATAATTTCATAGATCAAACAAAAACCACTATGAAATAATTACGCCAATAAAAGTATATTTGTGAGTTTGGGTTTTGGAAAGGAAAAAAGGGAGGGGAGGACTTGGAGAAAGGAGCTGCTGGTTAAAGGGGAGAAGGAGAGTAGGGGTGGGAACAACTAAACAACATTAGCTGCTTTACTTTTTAAACAAGCCTGTTACCAAGTGATCGAGCAAACCAAGAAAACTTTGTGAAGTATTTGTCATGTAAATTAGCTTTTTGGAATTAGAAATTTCTTTTCAAATCCTAGGTATTCTTGGATTATATTTGTACAAATTGCGATAAACGATGAGCTGGTGGCCTGGCCATGTTATAAAACTCTTGTAACTACCTTAACATGTTCATTCCAATAATGTACGTACCCCAAATCTTTCTTTAATATTGAATCGTTTACCAGCGGGGCTATAAATATGGCTGAGGTTTTGGACGATAAAGCTCACACAAAAGCCTTTCATTAATTTACCTAGCAGCTTAATTATACCCCTCCGGAAAATATTCCAGTTTGGCTGCGTTTCCAATCTCGTCTCGTCTTGTCTTACTTGCATTGCATATTTATCTCATTATGGCCGCCAACGGATGCAAGCCGGGGTTCCCGTCCCCGTATGAATTTCAATTCACTGAGCTTGACTGCTACACACATGAACCTGTTCAGGTGAAACAGGATTTTAGTTCACTTTTCAGTGTTGTGCGGGATGTCCTCAAGCATACCACCTCTATTGCTGAAAAATGCTTACTGGTCAGTGTGGTTATCTCTATACCGCCCCCCCCCCCCTCCCCCCTCATACACATACAAGCACCCAAACACCTGGACATCAGTCTTTTGATATCAGTGTTTCAAATTAAGGACTGCATCATGTGATGCACTCATAATATTGAAGTTGTGGTCTGCAGCGCAATTGCACTAGATCGCAATTTATATAAGTTGACCGCAATGCAGCGGCATCAAGCCATAACAGACTGCATCAGTGCGGCATCCGTGACCGCAGCTACAATTTAAAATGCTGTTTGATATCTTAGCTAGCTAGTGATGTTATTTCATTGTAAAGTAAACATGTTATAGTAGACATTCACAAAATTAAAAGAGAAAAGGCACAAAGCATCTTGTAGTTGTAGTCGGAGTCGAGATTATGGTACCTTTCTCTCTATGAGAATATATATTTACCAATACTCCGTGTTCAACGAACATTATTCCTTAGTGTTTTTTATATATGGTCAAGTATATTATATATAGTGACTTGAAATCGACATGGTGCAGGGCAAGAACGAAGTGAACACTCCAGAGATGAGCAAGCCCGTTCCCACCATCAACTGCGGATTGAATGTACTTAAAGAAATTTATTGCAAGGTATGTATAGAAGTCTTGCCCGCCCTTTAGTGGTTAATTTATTTTGCTTAATTTTCACCTGTTAAGTGTTACTGTTTCTCAATAAGCACATTAAACAGGAAGAAAGAATATCTAAATTTTACGCTATATATATATATCTTCCACAAGTTACGTCACTGAAAAGCATACGTCTACTATACGTGCCAGGTGGCATGTGAAGCACAAAGTAAGGGTGATGTTGCAGATTCGATAGCCAAGGTTCTATCAACAAATTCATGGGCTGAGAGGGCAGTGCTGACGCTGGCAGCGTTTGCTTTGTCGTATGGGGAACTGTTGGTTTATGTTGATCGCCAACAACTGAATCCACTTGCTTCCTTGATATCATCCCTCCGGCGAGTCGATGAAATTATCAGGGTTAAACAGGATAAACAATTCAAGAGAGCTATTATTGGGCTGAATAAATTAACCAATCCGATAATTCAATTCACTAAGTTCATCCTTGAACTCGACAGCCTATCAAGGAGAGGCTGCATCCATGACATGCGAACAAATATTGTAACCGAAATAACGGCCGCAGTTGAGCGTTATTCGCGCTTCGCTATCCGATTTGTCGCAGCATGCATGACAGTGACTACCCACCTCACTCATACCAAGTAAGTCAACTTATGCTGTTAAATTATTTTTTCCATTAAAATCCAAATTTCAGATCTCAGTGATCTAATCGGGCTTAGTTATAAAGAGTAAGTTGCCCCCACAAATTCATTATCCTTCCTCTTGTTGGCTGTTTCGGTGTTTGATATGCTATTATGAAAAGACAAATGATGAGATAATCTCGGGTTGATCATGAAGCCGACACGTTGCAACACAAATACTCTTTATTGTTGAATATTTGCGCATATATAATTTTACGAGCATTTATTATTCATGCAATGCATGAAAAATAAATTACCTAGTCATTAAAATTTTTTATCAATATATGTTATCAACGAAATATAAAATTAATATAAAAGTTATATATGTGATGTCATCTATAATTTATTTCTTCTATCATGTGAGTATTTAGCTTATCAATTTTTTAAAAAATACATTATTAAGACATTAAAATTACACGTATATATAATTTATTAAATTATATTTAACTTAAATTATTAATAATCATGACTTGATTAAATCATTATCTTGTAATTTCTATGTTTATATCACATGGGCAATACAAGTTTGATACCACTTGTTTGAGATATTATTATTAGTAAACAAATTGTTCTATTGTTAATTTACTTTTTCATGTAAATATTATTGTCTTAAATAAGATTTTGGTACAAATTTATAGTGAAAAATGTACAAACTCTTATAAATTTCTTGTTCCTTACCCTTTGAAACCATTAAATCCATAGTAGTCTTTTAATCAAACGATAAATAAAATTCCTCATTAAAGTTGAAAACATCTAATTTAATAAATATAGTTGTGAGATGTAGATATGTAACAAGTCTAGTTTATATGTTTGTGTCACCCGTGGAGTATATATTTTGTATAACCTTAACGTGCAATTTAAATGTTTGTATCAACTATCTAGTATATATTTAGTATCATCTATTAAGGGAATTTCAAATACACTTATTGGAAAGAGAATTGAATAGGTAGTTGCAAGTATAATATAACTAGTCGTTTGACGTGTGCATGGGAAGATACTAAAAAATAGTTTGTTGATTATTATGAAAAATAAATGATAATTTATTTAACTATATCTTATAGAAAATTGAGTATATAAATTTATCTTAAAAGTAAGTTAATAGTTAAATAATTAAATAAGTGGATAAAATATAAATGTGTCATTCTATTTTATATCTTATATTAAATATATGTTCATAAGGTTCAAAATATCTCAATAGATAATGACCTACAACTAATAATAAAGTACCTATTTTATGAAAATTTTACACATTTCAAAAGTTGAAATTGTTGAATAAAGAAAGAAATTTTACTATATTATAAGCCATTTATAAGGATGACAATGAGTATCATGAGAAAGAGGATATGTCCTACGCCCCCCGTCACCGTTTATAATTTTGTCTCTCATACCCATCCTAATTCTCCTTATGGGTCCCTATTTCCCATGGGAATTTTGAATCCCTATAGTATTTGGGGGTTTATTAACAAATTTCAAAAAGAAAAAAGTCTAAAAATATTTTACAATTTGAAATATAAATATTCATAATAATAGATACTATTAATACAACATAATCTTGATTAAAATTAAAAATATATACATAATGCAAATACAATAAAAATAATTAAAAAAATAAAGGTATATCATCCTCATCCCTATCCCGTTTAACAAATAGGAGCTTAGCTCCCTATCGATTATCTCTATGAAGGTAAACTATGCCCTAATTCCTTTCCCTATTGTGAGTAATTCCCACGTATACCCATTTTCAATTTTTTTATCATCCCTAGTCGTTTATATCTTTTTAGTAAATTAAAATATTTAATTTATATGATTTCAATCATACCTCCTTTCCTTATACATCATTTTAATAAATTAAAATATTAATTTTAAAATATATGTTATAATTAATGTGGAATAATTAGTAAAAAATTATTTATAATTCTAATTTATGTAATCTCAATTATTACAGTAGTATATCAATTATAATATTATTTTCAATAAAAATAATATAATTATTTACTTTTTAAAAATTAATAAATATTTAATATCATTATCAAAGAAGTGTAAATTGTGGAATTGATTTTTTTAAATATTTTAGTATTAAAAAATTAAAGGTATTTTCTTCAAAAAAAAATTAGTATGAAAAAATTATAGAATTGATAGGTTAGAGTGTTCAAGTTTAAAAAATTCAATAGGATATAGTGATACAGGTAGATAGACAATTTTTTTATTATGATTTTTCAAAGTTCTAGATTTAAAGTTAGAAATTTTTTTCCTAATCCCGTCTTCATTTAGAATTTTGCTTTTATTTTTATCTACATCCCTATCATGAGTCCCCATTCCTCATTTCACGTGGAGATTTGAATCCCTATTGATACTTATGGGTTTATTAAAATATTTTAAACTTCAAAACATAAATATCTATAATAATAAATACTACTAATGTAACACAATTATAATAACTTTGTTATCATTAATAATGTAATTATATATATATAATTTTTATGGTATAATATATTGAATAATAATTTTATTTATGCTATTTTTTATTTTTTATGTTGCTTTTGTTAATAGTAGAGAGATATGAAGGCATAATTAGGAAAAATAATTAATAATTAGAAAGTAAATTAAATTCAAAAACTTACTTTAAGTGTAAATTATAAAAATGATAGGGTATAATTTTTTTATGAATAACACATGAAAGATTTTTTATATAATGAGTCTTAAATTAGTATTATAACAATTATTATCATATTTGATTAAGAATAAATTATTGTATTAGTATTATAATGAGTCTTGAATATTTGATTAAGAATAAATTTGGTAGAAATTGAATTTTAAATTATTATCATATCAAAATCAATCAATTAGCAATTTATTAACAATTTGACCTATCCATTTTCTTAAAAAAAATATTGATTTTAAAACTTATTTATTTTGAAAATATTTTTTTATAATTTTTTATATTACCTTCATAATATGAGGCTATTAATGGTTCTTAATTTAATTATAGATTGTAATTATATTGACATGAGTTCTCTCCTACTGTAAATTATAATCTTTAATGACTGTAATATTTGATTTTATTTCATATGAAAAATAATTAATAGGTAAATTATAAATTAAGTTTAAAAAAGTAAAGGCTAAATCACTATATAAATTACACATGAAATCTAAATCATTATATGAATAATATGTGTAATAGTTTTCATGAAATGAGTCTAAAATATTAGTATAGTAGAAGTAGATTTATACAATCAATAAATTTTATATGGAATCTTAATCATTAATAAGTAATAACTTCTAATTATAAATAAGATTTTGATAAATCTCTATTATATATTTTTTTTCTTTTTCAAATCTTCTCTAATTTTTTTAATTTTTTTCAATACTAACTTTTTTTTTCAAAATTCATTCAAATATTTTAAAATATAAAATTATCAAAATTGTCATCAATTGTATGATTGATTTTTTTTTTTTAAAATTTATTCAAATCTTTTAAAATATAAAACTATTCAAAATTATTTGTAAGAGTTCAGAGAGGTTATTGTAGGTATAATTTTATGACCATCCCAGGTGATCTGATTGCAATAGCCATCCTTTTCTTTATGCTAACATGCAACAGAAAAAGTCAAGAGTAAAATCTAAAAACTTTCATTTTTCTTGTTTTTCTTTCCTTTTTTTTTGTTCTTTGCAAATAGTCTCATTTTTTTGTTGATCTGATTAAGGCATTCTATTTTTTTTATTTTTTTCATATCACATGATTTTTTGTTGTAATGGGCACCATTAATATTTTTATCACCCCAATACATTTATATCTAATATATTTTTCAATGATTTTTAATTCTATATTTTTTTTCCATGCTTAATGATTCTTAATTTTAATTGTAAATTTTAATTTTAATAATTCTTAATCCCATGAATATATCTTAATGATTCAAATTTTATTGATTCAAATAATCTTTAATAATTAATAATTAAATTATAAATTAAGTCAAAAAATTTGTAGACATAAATGTTAAGAAAAGTGGGCCTTAAATTACTATATAAATGATATGTATGTCCTAAAACTTTGTATGAAAGATACGTGTAATAATTTTCATGAAATAACTCTCAAATATCAGAATAATAGATTTAATTAATAATAGTTTGAAATGTTAATATTTACTTATCGTAGTAAAAAAATATTTTGTTGATATCACTTGTGAATAAAAATTCGTAGGAAAATGAAATGCACCAAAAGATGATGCTTCATCAACTCCACTAAACATTAAATCTACATTGAGATATATATAATATATAAGATAAGACAATCATATTAAAAAAATTGACCACAATAGAACATAAATTTAGGGGATATTTGTTTCAAAATTTGAAATTATATTCCCAGATATGTGATTCCTACGAATGTTATATCAAGGAATGTCATTCCCAAGTATTTTAGAAAACTTTATGCTTACTAAACATTTGTAAAATTATTTTTTGAGATTCTTGTGAATATATTTAAAACTTGCTTATTTTATAATACATATTTCTCAAAAAAATGTCATTATTTATGAAATATCTCTAATATATTTAATATTATTTTAATTGTGGGGAGAACTAAATAATTGAGTAATATTTTAGTATTTTTATTTAATAATTATCATCCTCAACTTATGAAAATCTTTTATTCCCATCCTATATCATGAGAATGAAATCTCATCAAAATACAGGAATAGATATTTCTTGTGAATAATTAATATATGTGAATAATTTTATAAAACTTGTAACAAACATGGGCAATATATCATTCCCAAGTCACTACCAGAAAAAAATTGATGAACATTACCAAGAAAAAAAAATCATTCCCAATTAGTCATTTTCATGAATAAATTAGTAAGCCTAGAAGCAAATGCACTCTCAGTAGATTTTGTATTTTTTTTCCTAGTTATAATTGACTATTTCGATGGATAAAAATTATTTTTACTAAATAAACTCCATTTAAGAAGTCATAGTATCCTTCTTCTTTTTTTTTCAAAAAAAATAAAGGTTTTCATTAAAAATTGATATTGTAATTAAGAAGAAATGACATCAAATGCAGCGTATTATTTGATAGATAGCAAATAGTGGTACAAAGCATCAATAACAAAAAATATTACGTGTTTATTTATTTTTCTTCATGCAGTGAATATAGAAAAGGAAATTACCGAGTAAATTACTAAAAATAAAAGGATTCCTTAGTTCGTGAGAGAGTAATTACACACAAAAAATGACATGTGGTATACATTCGTTGTTTAGTCCTTCGAATTATTAAAAGTACAAATGTATAGATATTGGATTTTAGATGGTAAATATTTTGCCATTTGTAGAGTTTATTATAAACTTAAGTTTATACTATCATCACTCTTATGAAAACTGTTAATCTATTGCGCTGGTTTCAGGATTAAGACCGCGAGAGGCCTCACTTCTCTAGCTTCATTCATAAGTGATGAGCTCAAAACCCTACAAAAAACCGTTGAAAGTTACAAATTGGAAATAGGTATGTATTTGGATAGAAATTTCGCATAGATGTTCTGTGCATGATATTTATGTTCCCTATATGTTTACTTTTAAAGATTTTGCTAACTAACGTTCTAAGTGCAATGATTAATTAAGGAAATCCAAAAAAAAAAAATTAACCTTTTAAACTTAGGAGTAGTATTATTTGTACATCTAAAAAGTGATGACTATTGAATGTGATGCATGAATGAGATATATGAGAACTATCATCACATTTCAATGAACACCCATCTTTTGGATGTAAAAATAAAATTTTTGTTAAACTTAGTGATGGATTCCTTGCATTAAGTGCATAAAACGTCATCTTCCCAATCTGAAAATTTTATTTATTTCCTTCCTTGACATGTACCCTTTGGACACTATTTAGATAAATCAAACCCAATTTCAAATTTGGGGAGCGAAAAATGCTTTGGGATATAAGATATTATTCTTTTGAGATTATCTTATAAATATTCACTCTATTCATTATAATCAGATACATTAACTTTTTTATGTATCAATTTATCTCAATTTTTCAAGACAAGAATATTAACGAGGAATAGAGAAAGTATTTCGGCATAGCTTATAATTGTTATTGGGAGAGAGACTTTGTTTATACTTAAAACCAAGATCACCATATATCCATGAATTGGCAAGAGATATACATATATAAAAATAAAAAAGAATATTATAAACATTTGTTTTACCTTTTGTGTTTGATTGGTGTTCTTAAAATATGTCGAAATAGAGTGGGTACAAATAAGAGGAACCTGGAAGATTTATGATTTAATCACCATAATTAAAAGTTGACAATATTATAAATATTGATTATGCAGCGGAATGGGAGCGGGCTTACTCAAAACTGGATGAAGCCATTCATCGCGGCCTTGGCATCGTCGAGGTTATGACCTGTATGATGTCTCCCATCTCGAAACTACCGGTGTGTTCTTACCCTTTGTTTTTACATTGAAATTAGTTGGTAAAGTGAATTGTGAATAAAAATATCTATTGTGGTACTAGTTTGTTTTTTTGTACGTTTTCAATCATGTCGGTAGTCTGATGATATATAAAACTCAAAAATCTCTTGCACATATATGTGCACGCTAACAGGTTACAGTTGATCAGCTGAAGGGAAACAATGTACTGTTATTCATTTCGAGAATAGACAATATATCTCAGGATGATTTTTCTGCTCTCGTGACGGTTCATAACATGCTAGAAAAAGAGCACCGTGATTATAAGATTGTCTGGATTCCAGTTCTTGAGGGCGGGAGTGGTGGCTTGAGCGCACAGGCATTGCAAAAATTTGAGGAATGGAAGAGGAAAATGCCATGGTACGTTGTCAGCTACGAAGCGAGCAAACCAATTGTAGGTATTAAGTACATCAAGGAGAGGTGGCAGTTCCGCTTCCGCTACAATCCAATGGTCGTGGTTCTCAACACACAAGGAAGGGAAGAATGTCTTGATGCAATGCATATGATAAGGGCATGGGGACCATCGGCCTTCCCTTTCAATCTTCGAGTTACGGATCCTGGCATGGGTCCAATAATCCTTCATATCACAAAAAAAGAGGTACGTTTCGTCAGAGTTGATCATGTGCAATTGTAAGTAGTTTAGTATGTTGCTAATGCATAATAATGCATTACTCTTCGATCTCTTTGGAAAAAAAAAAATATTAGAATAAATTCTGTCTCATATGTAGATATATATACGCACACACTCAAAATCAGAAATAATAATAATAATAACAACGCTAGATTAGATCACAATGTAACTTACCTTCACATACTATCCTTCCCAACATTTTTCCCTTTGTTCCAACAATCTTTTAACAGATTATTAAGGAGGAAGAGTATAGATTCTTATATGCACGTAAGGATCGGGCACGCAACGAAGTATTTGCCGCAAATCTACAGAAACTGGTAAATGATGATAAAGTACTTAGAGCAAAGCTTTCCATAACATCATCTCCCATCGGTGACGAAAACTCCAGCATGACGATCGCGGAGTTCTTGACCCGCATGGAATATGTGCTGTGTGCTAGGATGCAATGGGATATGTCGGATAATATTACAAAAGAAATCCAAAGATTGCTCTTCTTGGATTCGAAGGACGAAGACGGCTGGGCTATGCTGTGTAAAGGTCCTAAGTTGTTAGCCTCCTTTTCTGGAACTATAATTAAGGATGCAGTGACTAACTGCCCGAAATGGACCAAGAACATGGACAAAAATGACTTTGAGATATGCCTCCTCGAATATACCAAACGAACTAATCGGATCCCTTGCGGCCATAAGCCATTTCAAAGCCTCAGTGGATGCCTACCAGTTGATTTGCAATGCCCAGACTGTGGAGCAAGGATGAAAAGGAGCCTCACTTACGAGTAGGAAGGACGGCCATCTCTCTATACACACATGCATGCCGTCATTGTTTCTGTCTTTTCTCATATATTGTTTCTATTGAATAATAATTGGCATGCTGATCGAATGCTACACTATATATGTCGAATTTATTTGTAGCTATTGTTGTTATCATCTTCCTCGTGGGATGGACTTGTTATCATGGTGTTTTGTAACTTGTTTTGTCAGTCAATGTTGAGGAATAAACGCGTTGTTGTTGTTGCTGTTGTTTGCAGGAAAATTATCTCAATGTTTTTAATTTTTTTATTGATCTTTGATTAGCATTTAAGTTTCTTTTTTCTCTTTCCTCCGGAAATGAGCTATTACAACGCCGTGACATAAGCAGCTGAAATACTAGTTTCTACTACCGGGCCCGCTGCAATTCCTATAATCAATGAAGAGATCACCTGTGATCTTCCACCGCGTTGGCCTCCATCTACCGCTGAAGCATGGGTACTCCAAATGGCTGTTGTATCCGTACCCAGTATGTACCCGATATCGTACTTGTTGGATACTCTAGTTACTTATTAATCAATAATTTCAATAAATAAATGTTACTTAAATATAAATTAATCCCTAAACCCTAAACCATCCACAAATGGTCGAAGCTGAAGCTGCATATTGGAGGTTTGGGGTGCAGTGACTAGAGAGGGAGAACAAAGTAGAAGAGGTTTTTGTACAGAGGACTGTTTGGTAACTTCGTTGGTGATCCAATGATGCACCCAAACTTGATAAATCCATGTTAAAACGTTCGTGCCTGCAATATTAATTAGAGGGAAAGGCACTTGACCTTCTATTACTCCTAGCTGCACTGAATGTGGTTGGTTTTAAAAATTGGGCATGCACCTTTCGCACTGAGGCTTTGTTAATAGGTTTTCCTAACATAAGCCGAACCCAGGCCTAATGTTATGAGCAACAATCCTGATAGCAAATAAACTCTCCCCAGTTGACCCTTCAGGTAGAAAATAGCAATGAATTTCTAACTGTTTCTACGCTTCATTTGTCTGAACTGAAAGCGACATTTTTTCTAAGCATGAATCTGTAAGAATTTCAAAATAGTTGAGGAATTAAAACAAAATTATCCAGTTTTTCAGTGGTTCTAGAATGAGTGGAAACTGTGATAAACCTGATGGCTGAAGCACTTCAGACAACATTGACAAAACAGAACAAGTAAAAGGAAGAGGAAAAATCAACAGACAGAGTACCTACGCACAGATGTATGTGCCAGTCAAAAGTTTCACAGGCCTTTGGGCATGTATGTTTATGCTCAGAACGTGTTGAGGAGGCTCTCTGAGGTTTTAGAACTTAGAAGGCAACTGAGTTTAGTTAACTGGAATGTCCAGCTAGTTAGTAGCATCATTAAATCCCAGCAGCCATCAGAAAGGCTTATCCAGACAAATTGAGAAGTGAGAACTGAGAAACAACAATGCTGAAACTTGAGATAACCTGAGGACGGGAATTTTTATCATTAGGAATTTTGAACAACCTAAGGCTTAACCATTTCTAGCAAGATAGTAACAGTCTAACAGATTAAGAGATCTCTTAATTTTTTTTTTTTCAAAAAAAATCTAATCTCAACCTCAAAAGATAGTGAGAAAGTTGACCTTGACAACTTTTGTAGTTCTTCCGCATTTGCTTAATAGGAGTATAGTGTTCATGGGTTAATTAATTTGTCTATGATGGACTACATCAACCCATCTTTTATTATAAAGAGAAATTTAGGAAATAAAAGTCACCACAGAAACTAATCATAAAATGGACTAGAACCAAGATGTGATTCAATTCAATTAGTACAAATTCTTCAATAAATGTCAAAACGTAGAAGACTATGCCACTAATCAGAGTCTAAAATCTAAACTACTGTGGAGGCTATTATTATTTTCTGGAAGTAAAAGAGGCAAATAACTGTACTACTCAATAAACTGAAAAGAGAATACATATATTCTAATGATCCAAAGGTTGACAAAACAAGTTCTCTAGCGGTTATGGTTTTATAAAATCATAATATGCTAATGATCTAAGGCTACACTAGGAATGATGCGCATTATAAAACCTTCTGTGCTCAACAATTTATTTACATCATGAAGCGATGCGCAAGATTGGAGGCAAACAACACGAAATTTTAGCGACAGTTAGTAGACATCTTATGGAGCAAGCATACTGGTGACATGGCTCACATCTAAGTCATAATTCCAATGTTAGAAACTATAAACCGATAGCCATCTCATGCAGTACATGATTGTGAACTACATAAAAAGTAATACAAGATGATTCAAAAAGTAACTTGAATTAAAATAATATACGTTATAAGATAAATGAAAGCGTACAAGGTGCAGGAAGTGGAGACTTCAAGAACCTCGCTTGTAAGTGACAGCAGACATATAGCATAGCATATCAACAAGGGGATATCAAGCCCTCAGCATAGACCTCTCCAACAACACTACTTACGAGAGTGGGGAAGCAATTCTCAGGATTTTTCTTGGTTATTTTGGAAGGAATAGTGATACATCCTGCCATTAAAAAATAAAATTAAAAAAATACTTCATCTACCTCAGAATACCCTGTTAAAAATAAAATATTACACATATTAAAAAAAATGTTGGTAAATGTTTACCAAAATAAACCACCAAAAAAAAAAAAAGAAAAATACAAGAATGAACCATTGGAACATTAATTACAAGGAATGAATCGTATAGTGCTTATTAGGCAGTTTTGTACAAGACCCCAAACAACATCAAAATGCACATGATTTTGTAGGATGCTTCTACGACACATCTAATATTCAAGACTCATGAGGAAAAGTTTTCTAAGTGTCGCAACGAGAATAATTTAGGGCCCATAATTTTTAAAAAGTTAATTATAAATTATTTTTTGAAAAAATAAAACTATAATTATTATATATTATTATAATATCATTGACAATCATTGACATTTAATAGTAGGATTATCGATTATTCATTTTCCATAAATCACTTTTAAAGCTGTCTTGAGTATTTTAACATAATATATATGTAATGTATCCCATGAGAGAGGTTTTTTTCATATTTATTTGCAATATCGATAAGTTTTATCTTGTTAGATCATTTCTTCTTGCTTCTTCTCTTTGTTTGCAACCTCATTGATTGTTTGGCTATTTTTTTATATTTATATTGTTTCAGTTCAAAGTAATTACAAAGATTTCAACTCACAATAAAGGTATCTTCTGTGTTTTCTTCATCTTTCTTTTCAAGTCCTATTGAATTTTTATTTTCTTTGATATTTATCCCATGTTCTCTATTTCTTCTATGATATTAATATATTGATAAGTAAATCTTTTATTCCAACTATAAAATGCGAAATCTTTTATTGTTATGTGTAATAAATTTTAATTATTCATTGATTTTAATTTTACGAGTTTGTAACCTATTCTTAACTTTATCATGTTCTTTTTTATTGTTTTCATTTTATTTTTCTTGGTCATTTTTTAATGTTAAATTCTTATTGTTTTCATTTTAATTATCTGTCTAATTGTTTCCATTTTATTTTTTCTCTGTCATCAATTTTTCCTTTGTTATGCACTTTTTATTTTTTAATATAGCCTTTGTTATCATTGCTTCTTCTTTTTTTTTTTCTAGATTACCTTCTATGTTTGAAGTAGATTATAGCATTATTTGCTCAAAGGTTTTATGTTGTTGATTTATCATTCTTATTTATCTCTTTTGGTCCTATTCTTACTTTTATTTGTTTAATTAATCTTTGTATGTGATCTCTATATTTGTTATGTTTAGGACTTTTCATTGTGGTAGCTTATCAATTGCTTCTATTCAAATGATCTTTTGGTTGAAAATTAATCCTTTGCTGTACTTTTATTCTGCCTATAATTTATTTGTATACATAAATGATTTAATTTATATATTGAGTCATTTTTATCAATTTTTAAGCTTAAGACAGCACAGTTGAATCAAAGTATTTTTTTTAACTCATGTTGGTGTTATTTTTATACAATGCAACTTTCAATCTCTACAAGATCTTAAAATCCTAAGTTTATTTCCATTTTAGATATTTTGTTTTTCAATAATTACATTTTTTTGTGTTATATAGGATATGTATATCTATAAAATTTTCATATCTACAAGATTTTGGCAATGATATGTAGGAGATTTTTAGTCTTGGCTGGAAGTAATGATCAATGGATGCGCAAAAGAGAAAATGAATGCTAACAGAAATAAGAGGATTTTTAAAACAACTAGGTTTTGCTGACTGAACAAATGGATAAGAGCATATAGAAATTGGTAAGGAGAAAAATCTGCAATAGTCATTAGGAAGTCAGTTGCATAGGGGTTATGATATTCCTATGCTACTGTAGCAAATGAGATGGAGAAAGCGAACATTATGGAAGCAGTTACAATGTCCATTTTATATGATTACTTGATTAGGAATGAGATATTTATTTTAAGTATCTCATATAATAATAAAAATAGTCCAAGACTCATGCAATTTTATTAAATGATTTTCAATATTGATGGGTGGTTCACATTATAACCATGTTAATTCCATATTAAACGCATTTTTTTAAATAAAAATTTAAAATGGAACACAATAGAAATTAAATTCATTTATTATATGAAGCAATTTTTTAATTTAAAATGGATAAGTTTCAAATCAGATTTAAATGATATTTTGAATACGTAAATTGAAAGTCTTTTAGCAAGTTTATATATTTTTGTTCAGTAAAGTTGGAAATTTAAAATTTAGTAATTATTGACATACTTGGGTCTATTAGAAGATTTGATCTTTCATATACTTGGAATTAACTTTAAAAATCAAGATTTGAAAATCAATTATTATGTTTAAAATTGACCAGTTGGTATTTAAAATTCAAAATATAAATTAATTTTATTTTCTTTCTATTTAAGTTTTAAATCAAATCATTTTATATTGAACTGTATAAAATTTAATAGAAATTAAAAATTTCAATAATTCAATTTATTGTGATTTATTAAATCAAATCAAAACATATCCAAATCAGTTAACATATCAATATGTGTGTGTGTGTATGTGTGTGTTAATCATATCAACAATATTAATATTAATTTATTAGTTTACTATTGTTAATTTATATAATTCCAATATTCATAATAATTATTTTTAATATATGGGCAATTTATGCTGAAATCTATATGGCAAAAAATGTTTTACATTAGGGTAAAATGCACATACCTCCCTTGAGATATCATGAAATGACACTCTCACCATTTATTTAAAAAATCTATAATCCACCATATTTTATTAAGAGTGTGTTTGGTGTATTCTATTTTATGATTTATTTTAATAAATTATATATTAAATAAGAAAATTAATTATAAAATAAGTAATAAGTTTAATTTATATACACATAATAGCATAAAATGAAATATTAGCAGATAACTTTTTATCGGGTTTGACATATTCTTGAATTTTATTGGTTCATAGTTAAAATTATTTTATACAGTCAGTTTATAAAAACTAAATTAGTAACCAATATTAAGAATTATATAATAGTAATTATTTTAATTAAAAAACTAATAATAAACATTTCTACTGATTGATATATTTTTTTTGTCAAATTTGATTGATTCATTTTATAATTATTATTTTAATGAATTTAATTTTGATGTACCGGTAGTATGAATGAGTTCGATATGTATTCAAGCATATATTATTTTATAGTCATGATTTACTCCTATATCTACTGCTTAAAAAGTTATTTAAATGAAATGATTAATTAAATAGTAATGTAAAAAACTTTTACACTAGCAATTCATCAAAATTAAACTCATAAAAATAATAAATGTAAAATAAATCAAGCAAAAGTAATTTAAAAAGTGTCAAATTATATTACATAACTACCTATTATAATAACTATTGATCATGGTTAGACAATTTATTGAATTTTTATCAGCGTATAGTGTAAATATGATTTTACATTGCAAACTAATAAAAATTTAAAATAGTGTCAAATCAAGATAGATAACTAACTATTAACTATGATAAATAAATTATTGATTTATAAAATTATTTTCAATATTTTTTAATCTCATTGATATAATTATATTTTATATTAATATTATTTGTTACTAATATTATTTAGCAAGTATCATTGATTTTTTCAAAATAATTAATGTTTCTTCATATATTTTAATATTACTATAAATTTTTATATCTTCTTTATTTAAAATTCTTATTATTAATTTCTCAATAAAATAATTATTATTAGCTTTTAATATAATTCTTAATTTTATTTATGAATTTAGTTTCTATAAACTGACAATATAAAATAATTCTAACCGTGAATCGGCAAAAATTCAAAAAAGTGTCAAATTTGGTAAAAATTTATCTATCAATATTTTATTTTGTCCTAGTAGTATATAGAAATTAAATTCATTACTTATTTTATCATTATTTTTATTAGTTAGCACATAATTTATAAAAAATAAATAACAAAAGAAAAACACCAAACACAACCTTAGTAAAATGTGGTAGAGTGTAGATTTTTCAAACAAATGGAGTGGAGTATCATTTTTTGATACCTCGAGGAAAGTAAGTGTATGTTACCTTTTACATTATTTTGATAACCTTATATATTGGAGTTTTTTAAAATAATTAGTTATAAATAAAATAAATAAATAATCAAAAGTAATTTTAAATTATATGTTTTATTTTCTAAAATATTAGTGTTTGAAAATGTTTTAAATAAGATAAGTTATGTTACTTTATTTAGATACTTTACCAATTAATTAGTATATAATATGGATTAATTACTATATATTGTTTGTACCTGTTGATAAAATGATAACATATTTATTGATTTATCTTCTTGATTTCAGTAAAAATTAAGAATAAATCAAATATTATTGATAAGATATCATTACATGTAAAACCAAGAAGATGTATATATTACATGTAATGATATCTTATCAATAATATTGATTTATTCTTAATTTACTAAAATCAAGAAGATAAATCAATAAATAAATAATACAATGCCATGTCTTTTATATATAAATATATATATATATATATAAATATATATATATATATAATAAAGATTGATATAAGATGTAATCATTTTATACATTACTTTTTATTTTATACGTTATTTCAAGATTCAAGAAATAATAGATTATATATATTATTTCAAGATTCAGTATATAATAAATATAATCCATTGTATTTAAATAAATATATACATTAATTTATAATATTGGTTATAAACTAGGAATTCAGTCTTGATTTGCTAAAATGAGGGAACTGACTCATTATATAATAAGAGCATTCACTATGATTGTTTATCAATAATCTCTTATAACTCATTTACTGTCTTTATTGATTATTTTTGTTGTAGCTTTTTTTTTATTTTTATCTTTTTTTAGTATTATATTTATAGTCTCACAGTTGGTTATTACTTTTATATAATGACATTTATAAAAATTAAAAGAGAATTTTAAAAATATTTATAAAGATAAAAAACTAAATTTTTAATATTTATAAAACTCAAATACATATTTTAATATAGTTATATAGGGCTTAAATTCAAAATGATAGAGACTAAGCAGTTTATGCAATTATAATTTTTTATTTAATGTAAAATTGATCCTTAAGTATCAAGCTAATGTGATTTTAAGTATTTTCAAATTATCCTAAAAAAAATGATAAATCCATATGTTAAGCTTATTGAAAATTAATTTTTTTCCAATTTGAAAGCTTAATATATGAATATAATTTATCAAAATTTTCTCATACATTTCTTAAATAATGAATTTATTGAAGATATAAAAGAAATTACTAAGTTAGCATCTAAAAATCAATTAAGGAAACTCTTTGTTACATTATTATTGACAAACACAATGAGCATGTCGTTATTTGTATGAGAGCATGTTTGGAAACTTTAGAAGATGAAATCTTATATGAACGAAGAAGAATATTAAAGAATTAAGGTATACTTTAAATTATAATTTAAATTTTTATCAATGATTTTAATATTATATTTTCAAATTTTGTATATTTTAGAATACTCTACTAAAAAAATGCAAAATACTTGCAAATTTTTCCTAGGAATTTTATCCGCGGGAAAGACTTGTGAATTTTACTGCGAATTTCTTTTACCCAGCAAACCGGGTGATATTTTGCTGCGGATTTTAGAATCTGTAGCAAAATCGGCAAGTAACTTTCCCTCCACAAGGCAGGAAAATTTTACATGCAAATATTTACTGTGATTTTTTAACAAGAAATATTTTCGCAGGTAATTTTACAGGTAAAGGGTTAATATGCTCATTCAAAGTCATTTTCGCAGCTAAATTCAAAGAAAACTATGTCTGCAAATTTTGTTGCGAATTCTTGCTACAAATTTTGTTGTGAACAATCATTTTCATGGGGATTTTCCTACGCATTATTTCCGGTGAAATTAGCTGTGGATTTTTGCTATGAATTTTGCTGTGAAATTTGTTTGCTATGAACTATCCTACAGATATTTGTTCCTGCAAATTTAGTTGCGACATTTTGTTGCAAATGTTACTGGGGATTTTGGTTGATATGACTTTTCTTGTGTCAAATTGTTGGGAATTTTGTTGCGGTTCATTGCTGTGACTTTTCCTATGAATTTGTTTACTGTGAAATTGTTTGCAAAATCTTGCTGCAAATCTTGTTGTGGATTTTGGTTGTTGCCAATTTTCTCGCAAATTCTTCATGCGAACTTAGTTATCGATTAGTGCTGTGAATTTTCTTGCGAATATTTTCCAGTGAATTTATCTATACAACTGCGATGCAGATTTTATTGTGAATTTGGGTTTTTGCAGATTTTCTTGTGAATATTTCATGCGAATTTAGTTACAAATTTTTGCTGCATATTTTCCTACAAATCCTATACCTACGAAATTATTTACAGAGTTTGCTATAGAGTTAAATTGTTGTGGACCTTCTTGTGAATTTGTTGCAGAGTTGAATTGTTGTTGGCCTTTTGCAAATTACCCTATACCAACTTTGTAATCCTAAACTACCCTTTCCTAAAAAAGAAAACAACAAACAATATATATTCAAGAAACATAATTGACTACCCTAAGGTTTGAAGAAAAATAAAATAAAGTCTCCTACCCTAAGGTTTGTGTTAAATATGATAGGCAAATAAAATAAACAATTATGCATAGATAGCAAAAGTACACATTAAAGAAAAAAGGAAAAAGACAATTTAGAGGGAAAAATAAGTATTATAAAGTTATTTATTTGCATAATTTACTCCAATTGGCTTGACTCTCTTGGTAGTCTCTAATGGAGTCGGCAAACTGTCACAATGTACCCGGAGGATGCTGCGATGGGGATGAAAACCGATTTTATGAAAATGGGAAATGGGGAGTCGCCACCAACTTTAATTATGGCTAAAATTGGAAAACACTTTGATTTGCAAAACTGGCCTTTTTAAAAGAGATTTGAGTCCGAAGTCTAATTATGATTAAGAAAAGGTGGAAACTTAATCCCAATGTATCCCTAATACATCCGTATAAATATGGTTACCCTAGAGCTTATTATGTAAATTTATTTATAACTTTAAAATGTTTATTTTTCCCAAAAAATTACAATCATGAAATAAATAAAATTAAGAAAAGATATGGCTAAATAAAAAAAAAGAACAAAATTTAAAGAAAAATTAATTTTAGCTTGATAGTTGTTGGCTACGCTGACGTATCCTCTAGTGCAATAAGAAACTCAAAGCCACGTCGTTCTTGTAGAAAATATTTGTGTGTTGGTTGATTTTATTATTAAAAAGAAATTTGAAATGTCAAGCTGTCACAGTTAAAATATTCCAGATTATATAATTAACAAGTCGTCATGAACAAGTAAATGAAAAACATATCGATTAATTAATTAAGAAAATTTTTTAGTAAAGGAAAATACTTAAATATTTATTTTAAACTCAAAGTAAATGAAACTTTTTTATTATTTAGACCCAAACCCAAACAAGTAATCCCCGAACCTGAAAATGAAACAAACATTAACCAAACAAACAAATCCAAACCCAAACAAACAAACTCAAAATTTAATTCAAAAATAAAGTAACACTAACTAAAAGTATAAATAAAAAATAAAATAAAATCTAAATTAATGTAATTCTACCCTTTTCCCAATTCCCCCTCAACACAACACCACACACACACAAACACACACGCACAAAAAAAAAATACACTTCACATGGAGAAAGAAAAGACCAAAAGAGAGAAATAAAAAACAAAGAGAGAGGAAGGGAGATGCCGGAGGCGGACCGATCTCTGCGACGCAATGTTGCAACACGAGGCCGCGCATGGCCGTGGCGGTGTCAATCAGAAGGATGGCAGCCTGTGCACAACGGTGAGGCCACAATGAGTGAAAGATGAGCCGGCTCGTTCACAAAGGCGTGGATGGATGCGCAGCGGCACACCGATCCAATGCTTGGCTTGTGAGGAGGTGCCGCGATTGAGAGGAAGGGAGTGGTGGAAGGCAAAGTTGAAGGTTGATGATGATCGAAAGTCGATGGAAATATGGAAAGGAGGGCAGCTTTGGGGGGTCACAGTGACGAATGGAAGGTGGGCCAATTATGTTGTCGGTGACTGCGTGAGGGAGGAAGGCGGAAGAGGGAGCCGAGAGCTTTGCGGTGGTGAGGCTCTATCAGAAGGATGACGATGTAGATGATGATGCTGAAAGGAGGAATGCCGGCGATTGGAGAGATTGGAGACACCGGTGGTGGAGGTAAGGCCATCGACCTTCTTTCTTGTTTCCTGCAAAGAAATTTAGATCTATTATTTATTCTGATCTGGGATTTTTGTTGTTAATAAGATGGACTGTTGATGAACTTTTTAATTGTATAGATTGAATATCTATTGATGATTTTGAGTTTTTGGTGCTTGATCTGTGGAATGTGATTCTGGGTTTTCACTTTGGTCGGGGAAGAACAGATTGGGTATTACTGACTGTGATTTTGGTTTGTGTTCTGACTAGGAATATGTTGCTAGATATGTTAGGCTTGAGAATAGGAAAACAGACATTTGGAAAAAAGAGCGAATCAACAAATAGTTTTTCTTCTCTGTGTTTGTTGAAAATGTTTTCAGATGAAAATGTTGATCCGAGAACCTCTCCTTGTATCGAAATTTTGATCTTTACATTTTAACTTTTTTTTTATATAGTCTTGCTTGTATGAATTCTTGATTTTCTAGATACTAATATCTTCAAAAGTGAGTGTATTATGTGCTCAAATCAACAAACTGATAGGCTTTTTCTTTTAGTTTATACATTTACTATAATAGAGTAAGCTGTTACTATTTATTGTTTGTATTTGACCCTAAGCTTGAATGATTATTGTTTATAATAGGAGAACTTTGAAAAGATAAAAAATGAATTATCATCACAGACCGAGACTAATTAAGTTGTTGCACAGTCGCAATCTGTGCCATATGATTTGCAAATTTGGGTAGACTCTATGGGAGGAAAGAAAAAAGGGAGATAATGGGCTTGGTTCTTTAGGCAGGTCAATGAAAACTATTACTCCAGGAACTTTACCAACAATGACCATATCATAAGACATTGAGGAAAAGATAAGAATTGAAGTTCATTTGTTCAATACTTCCTTACAAGCTCAAAATTGGAACAAGAAAGGCAGAAGAAAGAAGACATGAAGAAGGATGAAAAGGGAGGAAAAGACCCATCATTCTCTGAATTTTATTTCCAAATGCAAAAGACAAAGAAGAATAAAGAATGGGTCCACCCAAAAACTCAAGATGCTTATGTGAGTTAATGTTGATTCTATTTTTGCTATTTATATATTTAGAGATGAGAAGGATTGTGAAGGTGTACCTATGCTATAGTAATTTTCTTCTTGCTATTTGTGGCATGTTAGAATTAAGGTCCTTCCATTGATCCCTACAAAGGTCTCAATGGATTAGTCTACCTTGTAAAAGGTTTTCTAGATTGTTTAGTTTCCTTACTAGGCCGAAATTTCCCGATTGCTGCTTGAATTTTTATCTATTTTGTATTTTGAGTTGTTCTATTTTCCAATATTCTTAAGTTGATAGTTACATTTTTACATGATACACATCTAGTTATGAAATTCTACATTTTTAGCATCAAAACACCAATGGCTATTGACTCAAGGCCAAGTCACATTTTTACATGATCCACATCTACTTATGAAATTCTACCTTTTTAGCATGAAAACATCAATGTTTGAGAACACAAATTCTCTATTTTTTCTTTTTAAAAGTCCCTCTTCAAATTGCCCATAAAAGGGAGTTATTGTTTTTACTACTCTTATTTTAGTTACGTCCATCATATTGGAAGCAAAATTATGATTTCTCTCATCATATTGTCCATTATCCAATTATCTTATCTTCAAGATACATCTAGGGGTCACTTACTTGGGTCATCAGAGAAAGGTACAAGTGTCTTCACTAACAACGACCATATTAGAAGACATTAAGGAAAAGATAAAAAGTGAAGTTCATTCATTCAGTGCTTCCTTACAAGCTCAATTAGAACAAGAGAGGCAGCAGAAAGAAGACATGAAGAAGGAGTTATATGAAACAAGAAATACATTGAATATATTGATGAAGAAATTAGGTATGAAGCAAGTTCTTCTTATTCAAAGCCTATATCCCATAATCAAAATAATTCAAGTGATGAAGATGATTCAAGTGATAAAGAGAATGAGGATAGTACATCATCTAAAGACTCTAATACATAGCTGTCATTTATTAGAACTATTACTTTGCTTTATATTTATCGATCTTAGTACTTAATCATATATAATGACAGATGACTTATGAATTTTTATTTAATTTGAGTAATGCATTACATTGAAGTTATTATATTATGAGAAAATTTATGTTTCATTGTTGAATTAGACATTTTGTTTATTTAAGAGTTATTATATATATATATATATATATATATATATATATATATATATATATATATATGTATTGACAGGGATGGATGACAAGTAAATTTAACGAACAATTATTAAATTTGTTCAATTTGGTTGCAAATTTAATTTCCTATGAAAGTTATATTAGAAATGCTTAGTTGCAAAATTCACTGTGAATTTAATTAAATTTTGGTCCATATTTCTTGCAAAATTTGTTGTAAAATATATTATTTGCCAATTTTGCTATGAAACTTACTTGCAAATCAAGTCTTGAAAGGTGCATTACTTACAAAATTTACTATAAAACATATATGCAAAATCAACTTTGTTATGAAAATTACCTGTGAATTCAGATTTTGGAAGACCATGACAACTTGTGGATTCTGTTGCGAATTAAATTACATGCGGATTTTGTTGGGTCAATTAGATGCGGATTGTGGTAGGAATATTACCTGCACAATTACTTACGAAATTGAATTGGAATTACCTACAAGTTTTGCTATGGATTTAGTTACCTACAGCTTTTGTTGCAAAAATTACTTGTGAATTTTGCTGCGACAATTTAATTTGAGGATTTTCTTGTGCAAACTATATGTGAATTTTCATGTAAATATTTATTGCGAACATAATTCGCAGCAAAATACGTAGCGAAATTCTTTCCATCCATATACTTTGCCACAAAAATTAGTTGCGGATTTTTCATATTTCTTGTGAAATAATCCACAGCTAATTACTTGCGAAATTCAAAATCTACAACAACCAATTATCAACGAGCATATTACCTGTAGATTTTTTTTCCACCAAAACCTGCATGAAACCTACTTACCTGCAAATTTTAAACAGAAATCTGTGGCAAAATCCTCAGGTAACAGGTAAGTTTTTAATAGTGATAAGTTGTGAATTTCATATTGTCATAAAAAATGTTTTTAGTATATTTTTCTATCCTAAGTCAAACCACGTTAATTTCTGGTGTCATTTATTCATATGCTTCCACATATTTTTTTTTTGCACTACACCATTTTTACTTTTTGAGCCCGCCATTTCACAACACTAACTAATAATATTCATTCAATTATCCAAATTCTTATTGTTTGTCATTCCAAGACATCATGCTTCTCTCGAAATGGTAATTAATCTTTGAGACTTACATTGTGTTTGTGTGGTCTTTGTTTGAGAAGACCAAGACTGGGCACAACACAATAACTTTAAATCGTTCAACTTTTTTGGCATAAACTATCATCAAGTCAAAGGTGAATCGGTCAGGCTGATAATTTTATTTTTTATTTTCTCTACCATTTGCTTCTAAGGTTAGCCTGTACTTTGCTTCATTTGTTTTCTGCAAGTGAGTATAAAATATATGCGAATACATGCAATATTAGTTCTTTCGTTATTTAACACATGATCGAATTATATTGAATTAAGTAAGAAGGATCCTAATCCATTTTATTTAGGAAGGGTACTAGAGAGATCACCTTTGGAATTTGGCGTGCGATGTAGACTTGCTAAATGGACTAAACTGAAAGTAAACGATTAAGATAAAGATTGACTTGGGATATGCATGTGCGTTTAATTCAAACGACTTTGTAATATATATCACTACCAGGTCAATATTGTTTATTGTAGAAACAGAAACCAAGAATACCTAGGCTAAATAGGAAACGGATTTAGAATTGGGAAAAGCTGATCTACACGAAGAAGACTTCATGAAATCGTCTGGGGTAACTTGGTACGAGAGTAACGTGTTCAATCATTGCAGATAGATGATCTGTCTCTTGACTTTCTCTGTTTTTTTTTTTTCCTCTTTGATAAACTGTAGTATCTTGACTTTCTTTCCCTTACTCGCCTCGTCTAACTTCTTAAGAAACTTCTAATTAGTAGTCACCTTAAGAGACTCATCTTTTATATATCGAGTTATCCTAATTAATAACTAGCTAGGGAACTTTTGATGCGTAACTTGGTGTATATTGGGCTTTGAGAAGAAGATATGCTTTTCTCTTTTCCTTGTTATTGCTTGCTTAAGTAAGACTGTGGGCAAAGGGAAAAGAGTGATCTTCATATCAACTCGGTTTTACGATGAATACTACACGTAAGAAATAGCAATATATCTGTTATTCAAAATATAATTTAACATTATATTATATATAGATATTATAAGAATTACTACAGCCTCACACACCTTTCAACGCATTTACAATTGGGCCCAAGTCTAATAATACATGGTAAATCCTAAACCTATAATTGAATCATAAGATAATATTAAATGGGTCTCTAGGGAATAATTAGATTGTCCATTCAACCCATTTTATAAAATCAAATACACATCAATCAATAGTAGCCCATGCTCGGAAAAATTCTAACATTCGTCGTGTAAATTAGCTTTTTGGAATTAAAAATCTCTTTTCAAATCCTAGGTATTCTTGGATTATATTTGTACAAATTAAGATAAACAATGAGCTGGGCCTGGCCATATTATAAAACTCTTGTAACTACCTTAACATGTTCATTCCAATAATGTACGTACTCCAAATCTTTCTTTAATATTGAATCGTTTACCAGCCGGGCTATAAATATGGCTGAGGTTTTGGACGATAAGGCTCATACCAAAGCCTTTCATTAATTTACCTACCAGCTTAAGCTTAATTATACCTTTCGGCAAATTTGGCTGTGTTTCCAATCTCGTCTCGTCTGGTCTTCCTTGCATTGCATATTTATCTCATTATGGCCGCCAAGGGAAGCAAGCCGGGGTTCCCGTCCCCGTACGAATTCACTGAGCTTGACTGCTACACACGTGAACCTGTTCAGGTGAAACAGGATTTTGGTTCACTTTTCAGTGTTGTGCGGGATGTCCTCCAGCATACCACCTCTATTGCTGAAAAATGCTTATTGGTCAGTGTGGTTATCTCTACCCTCCCCCCTCTCTCTCTCTCTCTTACACATACAAGCACCCACAAGCCTGCATATCAGCCTTTTGATATCGGTGTTTCAAATTAAGGACTGCATCATGTGATGTGGACACAATATTGCAGTTACGACCCGCAGCATAATCGTATCGGATCGCAATTGCAATGTTATACACTTTTATATAAATTGAATGCAGTGCAGCAGCATCAAATCGTAACGGACTACATTAGGGCCGCATCCATGGCCGCATCTACAATTTAAAATGCCTTTTGATATCTTAGCTAGCTAGTGATGTTATTTGATTGTAAAGTAAACATGGTATAGTAGACATTCACAAAATTAAAAGAGAAAGGCACAAAGCATCTTGTAGTTGTAGGCGTAGTCGAGATTATGGTACCTTTCTCTCTATGAGAATATATATTTACTAATACTCCGTGTTCAACAAACATTATTCCTTAGTTGTTTATATATGGTCACGTATCCTATATATAGTGACTTGAAATCGACATGGTGCAGGACAAGAACGAAGTGAACACTCCAGAGATGAGCAAGCCCGTTCCCACCATCAACTGCGGATTGAATGTACTTAAAGAAATTTATTGCAAGGTATGGTGTATAGAAGTCTTGCCCGCCTTTTAGTAGTTAATTTATTTCTTTAGTATTGCACCGTTGCTTAATTTTCACCTGTCAATAAGCACATTAAACAGGAAGAAAGAATATCTAAAGTTTACGCTATATATATCTTCCACAAGTTACGTCACTGAAAAGCATATGTCTACTATACGTGCCAGGTGGCATGTGAAGCACAAAGTAAGGGTGATGTTGCAGATTCGATAGCCAAGGTTCTATCAACAAATTCATGGGCTGAGAGGGCAGTGCTGACCCTGGCAGCGTTTGCTTTGTCGTATGGGGAACTCTTGGTTTATGTTGATCGCCAACAACTGAATCCACTTGCTTCCTTGATATCATCCCTCCGGCGAGTCGATGAAATTGTCAGGGTTAAACAGGATAAACAATTCAAGAAAGCTATTGTTACGCTGAATATATTAACCGATCGGATAATTAAATTCACTGAGTTCATCCTTAAACTCGACAGCCTATCAATGAAAGACTCCATCCATGACATGCGAACAAATATTGTAACCGAAATAACGGCCGCAGTTGAACGTTATTCGCGCTTGGCTATCCAATTTGCCGCAGAATGCATGGCAGTGGTTAACCACCTCACTTGTACCAAGTAAGTCAACTTATCCTATTAAATCATCTTTTCCATTTAAAATCAAATTACAGACCTCTGTGATCTAATCGGGCTCAGTTATGAAAAATAAGTTGCCCCCACAAATTCATTATCGCTCCTCTTGTTGGTTGTTTCGGTGTTTGATATCCTGTTATGAAAAGACAGTTGATTGATGAGATAATCTCGGGTTTATCATGAACCTGAGACGTTGCAACACATAAATATACTCTTTATTGTTGAATTTTTTTTTTATTATTTATTGTTGAATATTTACACACATATAATTTTACGAGCATTTATTAATTCATGCAATGCATGAAAAATAAATTATTTGGTGATTAATTTTTTTTAAAATATGTTATCAACGAAATATAAAATTAATATAAAAGTTATTATACAGTGATTGATCATCATTGACTATCAGTTTTAATTATTTATATTTTTCTATTCATGATAAAAAATATTTTTTGTAGTATTAAAAATATAAATAAATTTTGTTAATTTAAATTAATAATAATTATTATAATAAGGTTAAAATAATATACATGTACTATATGTGATATCACCTATAATTTATTTCTTCTATCATGTGAGTACTTAGCTTATCAATTTTAAAAAAAAACATTATTAAGGCATTAAAATTACACATATATATATATATAATTTATGAAATTATATTTAACTTAAATTATTAATAATCATGACTTGATTAAATCATTATCTTGTAATTTCTATGTTTATATCACATGGGCAATACAAGTTTGATACCACTTGTTTAATTTGAGATATTATTATTAGCAAACAAATTGTTCTATTGTTAATTTACTTTTTGATGTAAATATTATTGTCTTAAATAAGATTTTGGTACAAATTTATAGTAAAAAATATACAAAATCTTATAAATTTCTTGTTCCTTACTTTTTGAAACCATTAAATCCATAGTAGTCTTTTAATCAAACGATAAATAATATTCCTCATTAAAGTTGAAAACATCTAATTTAATAAATGTAGTTGTGAGATGTAGATATGTAATAAGTCTAATTTATATGTTTGTGTCACCCGTGCAGTATATGTTTTGTATAACCTCAATGTGCAATTTAAATGTTTGTATCAACTATCTAGCATATATTTAGTATCACCTATTAAGGGAATTTTAAATACACTTATTGGAAAGAGAATTGAATAGGTAGTTGCAAGTATAATATAATATAATTAATAATATTTTGAAATGTTAATATTTACTTATCATAATACAAAAATATTTTGTTGATATCACGTGTGAATAAAAATTCGGAGGAAAATAAAATGCACCAAAAGACGACGCTTCATCAATTCCACTAAATATTAAATCTACATTGAGATATATATAATATAAAAGATAAGACAATGATATTAAAAAAAATTGACCACGATACAACATAAATTTAGGGGATATTTGTTTCAATGTTTGAAATTATATTCTCAGATATGTGATTTCTACGAATGTTATATCAAGGAAGGTTATTCCCAGGTATTTTAGAAAACTTGTATGTTTATTAAACATTTCTAAAATTATTTTGTGAGATTCTTGTAAATAAATTTAAAAGTTGCTTATTTTATAATACATATTTCTCAAAAAATATGTCATAATTTATGAAATATCTGTAATGTATTTAATATTATTTTAATTGTGGAGAGCACTAAAATAATTGAGTGATATTTTAGTATTTTATTTAATAATTATCATTCTTAAGTTATGAAAATATTTTATTCCTATCCTTTATTATGAGAATAAAATCTCATCAAAATACGGGAATATATATTTCTTGTAAATAAGTAATATATGTGAATAATTTTATAAAACCTCTAACAAACATGGGGAATATATCATTCTTCCCAAGTACACTACCAGAAAAAATTGATGAACATTACCAAGAAAAATAAATCATTCCCAAGTAGTCATTTTCATGAATAAATTAGTAAACCTAGAAACAAACGCACTCTCAGTAGATTTTGTATTTTCTTTTCCTAGTTATAATTGACTATTTCGATGGATAAAAATTATTTTCACTAAATAAACTCTATTTAGGAAGTCATAGTATCCTTCTTCTTCTTCTTTTCAAAAAATAAAGGTTTTCATAAAAAATTGATATTGTAATTAAGAAGAAATTTAATGACATCATATGCATTGTATTATTTGATAGATAGCAAATAGTGGTACAAAGCATCAATAACAAAAAGTATTACATGTTTATTTATTTTTCTGCATGAAGTGGATATATAAAAGTAAATTACCGAGTAAATTACTAAAAATAAAAGGATTCCTTAGTTAGTGAGAGAGTAATTACACACAAAAATGACATGTGGTATACATTCGTTGTTTAGTCCTTCGAATTATTAAAAGCACAAATGTATAGATATTGGATTTTAGATGGTAAATATTTTGCCATTTGTAGAGTTTATTATAAACTTAAGTTTATGCTATCATCACTCATATGAAAACTGTTAATCTATTGCGCTGGTTTCAGGATTAAGACCGCGAGAGGCCTTACTTCTCTAGTTTCTTTCATAAATGATGAGGGCAAAACCCTAGTAAAAACCGTTGAAAATTACAAATTGGAAATAGGTATGTATTTGGATAGAAATTTTGCATAGATGCTCTGTGCTTGATATTTACATGTTTATTTTTAAAGATTTTGCTAACTAACGTTACAAGTGCAATGATTAATCAAGGAAATCCGAAAAAAAAAAGCTTTTAAACTTAGGAGTGGTGTTATTTGTATATCTAAAAAGTGATGACTATTAAATGTGATGCAACGATGAGATGTGTGGGAACTATTATCACATTTTAATGGATACCCATCTTTTAGGTATAAAAATAATATTTTTGTTGAACTTAGTGATGGATTCCTTGCATTAAGTGTATAAAAGCTCGTCTTCCCAAATCTGAAAATTTCATTTATTTCCTTCCTTGCATGCATGTGCCCTTAGGGTACTATTTAGATAAATTCTATTTTTAATCACGAAACCAAACTTCAAATTTGGGGAGCGGATAATGCTTTGGGATAGAAGATATTCTTCTTTTGGGATTATTATATAAATATTCACTCTATTCATTATAGCCAGATACATTAATTTTTTCATATACCAATTTATCTCGATTTTTCAAGACGAGAATATTAATGAGGAATAGAGAAAGTATTTCGGCATAGCTTATAATTGTTATTGAAAGAGAGACTTTGTTTGTACTTAAAATCAAGATCACCAGATATCCATGAATTGGCAAGAGATATACATATATAAAATAAAAAATAAAAAAAGAATATTATAAACATTTGTTTTACCTTTTGTGTTTGATTAGAGTTCTTACAATATGTCGAAATAGAGTGGGTACAAATAACAGGAACCTGGAAGATTTATGATTTAATCACCATAATTAAAAGCTGACAATATTATAAATATTGATTATGCAGCGGAATGGGAGGCCTACTCAAAACTGGATGAAGCCATTCGTGGCGGCCTTGGCATCGTCGAGGTTATGACTCGTATGATGTCTCCCATCTCGAAACTACCGGTGTGTTCTTACCCTTTGTTTTTTCGTACGTTTTCAATCATGTCGGTAGTCTGATGATATATAAAACTCAAAAATCTCTTGCACATATATGTGCACGCTAACAGGTTCCAGTTGATCAGCTGAAGGGAAACAATGTACTGTTATTCATTTCGAGAATAGACAATATATCTCAGGATGATTTTTCTGCTCTCGTGACGGTTCATAACATGCTAGAAAAAGAGCACCGTGATTATAAGATTGTCTGGATTCCAGTTCTTGAGGGCGGGAGTGGTGGCTTGAGCGCACAGGCATTGCAAAAATTTGAGGAATGGAAGAGGAAAATGCCATGGTACGTTGTCAGCTACGAAGCGAGCAAACCAATTGTAGGTATTAAGTACATCAAGGAGAGGTGGCAGTTCCGCTTCCGCTACAATCCAATGGTCGTGGTTCTCAACACACAAGGAAGGGAAGAATGTCTTGATGCAATGCATATGATAAGGGCATGGGGACCATCGGCCTTCCCTTTCAATCTTCGAGTTACGGATCCTGGCATGGGTCCAATAATCTTTGATATCACAAAAAAAGAGGTACGTTTCCTCAGAGTTGATCATGTGTAATTGTAAGTAGTTTAGTATGTTGCTAATGAATAATAATGCATTACTCTTCGATCTCTTTGAAAAAAAAAATATTAGAATAAATTCTGTCTCATATATAGATATATATACGCACACACTCAAAATCAGAAAAATAATAATAATAATAATAACAACGCTAGGTTAGATCACAATGTAATTTACCTTCGCATACTATCCTTCCCAACATTTTTCCCTTTTGTTCCAACAATTTTTAACAGATTAAGGAGGAAGAGTATATATTCTTGTATGTACGTAAGGATCAGGCACGCAACGTTGTATTCGACACAAATCTAAAGAACCTGCTAAAAGATGATAAAGTAAGAGCAAAGATTTCCCTAACATCATTTGCCATCGGTGACGAAAACTCCAGCATGAAGATTGCGAAGTTCTTGACCCGCATGGAACATGTGCTGTGTGCTAGGATGCAATGGGATATGTTGGATGATATTACAAAAGACATCCAAAGATTGCTCTTCTTGAATTCGAATGACGAAAACGGCTGGGCTATGCTGTGTAAAGGTCCTAAGGTAGTAGCCTACTTTTCTGGAACTATAATTAAGGATGCAGTGACTAAATACCCGGAATGGACCAAGAACATGGACAAAAAGGACTTTGAGATTTGCCTCCTCGAATATACCAAACGAACTAATCGGATCCCTTGCCGCCATAAGCCATTTCAAAGCCTCAGTGGACGGCTACCAGTTGATTTGGAATGCCCAGATTGTGGAGCAAGGATGGAAAGGATCCTCACTTACAAGTAGGAAGGACGGCCATCTCTCTATACACGCATGCATGCCGCCATCGTTTCTGTCTTTTCTCATATCTTGTTTCTAGTGAATAATAATTGGCATGCTGATCGAATGCTACACTATATAATATATATATATATATCGAATTTATTGTAGCTGTTGTTGTTATCATCTTCCTCTTGTGGGATGGACTTGTTATCATGGTGTTTTGTAGCTTGTTTTGTCAGTCAATGTTGAGGAATAAACGCGTTGTTGTTGTTGCTGTTGTTTGCAGGAAAATTATCTCAATGTTTTTAAGTTTTTTTATTGATCTTTGATTAGCATTAAAGTTTCTTTTTTCTCTTTCCACCTGAAATGAGCTAACTCAAGCAACTGAAATATCTTGGTATTTTGGTTAGTCGTCAACGTGAAAGAGCTAACCATAATGTGTCCTTTCTTCTTTTTTGTTTCTGGCTCTTTAACAACCCCGCCAATCCATCGTGTGTTGTTTCTCCTGAATCATGGGAACATGTGTAACTAAGTCATTCTTCCCAGCACTAGTTTCTACTACCCGGCCCGCTGCAATTCCTGTAACCAATGAAGAGATCACCTGTGATTTTCCACCACGTTGGCCTCCATCCACAAATGGTCGAAGCCGAAGCTGCATATTGGAGGTTTGGGGTGCAGTGACTAGAGAGGGAGAGCAAAGTAGAAGAGGCTTTTGAACAGAGGACAGTTTGGTAATTTCCTTGGTGGTCCAATGATGCACCCAAACTTGATAAATCCATGTTAAAACGTTCGTGCCTGCAATATTAATTAGAGGGAAAGGCACTTGACCTTTTATTACTCCTAGCTGCACTGAATGTGGTTGGTTTCAAAAATTGGGCATGCACTTTTCGCACCGAGCCCAGGCCTAATGTTATGAATAACAATCCTGATAGCAAATAAACTCTCCCCAGTTGACCATCAGGTAGAAAATAGCAATGAATTTCTAACTGTTTCTACGCTCCATTTGTCTGAACTCAAAGCGACATTTTTTCTAGGCCCACGAGTTAACGGCCGGAACCAAACGTTAACCTTGGTACCAAGGCCCACAAGGGACAATTTAGATACATGATAGATCAGTCCACGAGGGACGCGATTCGAGAAACCGTTAAGATCTTAATTAAGGGCCTTTGTTTATAAGAAACTGGGTACCCACAGAGCAGAGATTACTGTTTCTCTAGAGCTATTACATTATGAACCGGCATGATTTCAGGTAAGAAAGTGGAATGAGAATGTCACGACCCAACTTAGGCCATGACCAGCGCATGGGAACACTTTTTCCAGCAAGCCTTAGAACACTAAATTTTCTAGAAAAACAGATAGAGTTTCCTCTGTTTTTCGGACATTTCTCAAATAATTACATAACCTGCAATGTTTCCAATAAATCCACAGCACTTGGGCATCAAGTATTCTCAGAATGCGCCCTTCCAATACATAATAATATTTTAACATATACCAATCATAGTGCCAATACGATTCAACATAAAACCAAATTAAGTTTACAAATCTTTTTCAAAACATAACATATATAGCTAAGTCATAAGTTTTCAAATACAAATACAACACAAGTCCAAGGAACTCGCTCATGACATATGGAGCAATCGACATCTATAGGCTAAACCACATATGGATGAAAACTAAAAGGCCTTTACAAAAGGCTCACCAACTTAGAATTTATTAAGATTGTCTTGGGAGGAACACGAACTAACACCAAAGACTGTATCTGAAAAGGGTGGAAATATAACGGGGTGAGTTTTGCAACTCAATGAGAGATAGAGTATCCATAGTTTACTAAATGTAAGCATAAAACAATATAAACATAATAATGTATATGTACTCATAAAATATGATTTTAGTCATAACATGAGATTTCTTAATAACATGGATTTACATACTCATATGAATTCAAATACATTGGGGAATTGTCCAAAGCAGAACGATAATAAGTCCAGACATGACCCAAGGCCATGTGTGGGCTAGCATCACACCTGCTAACTAGAGTTGGCCCGTAGCCATATATAAGTCCAGACATAGCTGCAGCTATGTTCGGGTTAGCACCTCACCTGCTAACTAGAGTTTCTTACGGTGCACCGAGGCTAACGTCTCTACCGTTAACTACAGGTTCTAACTATAGAATTTTCCCCAATTTAACTCAAAATCATGCATATTACATAATATAAAAGTAACATAATTTGCTCTCAAATTCAATATTCATTACAGTTCAACTCAAAATATTTTAACAAGCATAATAACCATATTATGGCCTCCAAATAAAAGTTTATAATTTCAAACACAAAGCGATATTTTCAATAAATAAATTATTTTCTTCTATATCAACATACTTTCAGCTCTTTATACCATTTTATATTGTTTATCATGTATAAAGTAACCTACAGATATACTGTCTACTCACAGCTATTGGTTCAAAGAACCGAAGAACAATGCCTTTGATGCCACCTGTTCAAGTGTTGATGCTCGATTGCTCTATCGCTCTAAGAACAAGATAATATTAATTTTTGTGAGCTTACAATATCACAAATTCACATAAATTATCCCCAAATCGATAAAAGCCCCAAATTCTAGAATTCAATAAACCTAACAATATTCCTAAAATAATCAGAAATTTCAATAATTTAAACGGAGTAGTTTAGGAGCTAATTTACTACTTGGAGAGTAGAATTGGTGAAGAAAATTACTCCAATTCTTCCTAAGCTTCAAGCTCCCTCTAATGGAGTTAGAGAAAGAAAATGGAGTAGAGGAGAAGAAGGAGAGAGAGACACGGTTATGGGGATGAGAAGGAAGAGGAGATGATGATGATGTTTTGAGGGAAATAAAATAAAATAAAAACAAGGAAGTGGAGGGAGGGAAGGAGAACGGGAAGAAGAAGAAGAAGAAGAAGAAGAAGAAGAAGGGAATGAGGGAGTTACGAGGAAGAGGAGAAGAAGAGAAGATAAAAGGAAAGAGAGAAGTATATAGTGGTCTATACCACTTAAGGTGCATGATGGTCCTCACTTCATTTTTTTTTTTTTTTACGGTCATCACAGAGAAAATTGTTTTAAGCTTAGAAAATGTTGACTTGAACATATACATACATGATTATATCTATGCATACTTGATTATATAAGACTTTAAGTGTTACCGGTGATGTTATGATTTTATGCATAGTTTTGGTGTCCCATGGAAGGGGGTTTCAGGTGAGGATTCACTCACTGAATTTTGACAATAAAACTCATCCCTCTCTCTCTTTCTCCTGTTTTTACAGATAGAATAACTACTACGGATTCCCTTCAACCCCTTTTCCTAGCCGCACTAGACCTCAATTGGTGAGTCTTGCTGTCATTTTGATTTAGAGTGCTTCAGTGTAGATGTAGGCAGGATCCCGGACCTTAGATTAAGTTTTAACATACTATGATGACGTGTTCACATTTTGTACTTAAAGACATATTTGTATTAATTTCACGAACATTTTGATGCAGAGTTAGTTTTATATTGTATTACGATTTCAGATTTTAGAGACAGATTATGAATCAACAGACTTGATTATTTCGATTATTTTGTTTATTTTGAATTCAAAGGATAGGTGATTTATATGTAGAAAAAGAGAAATTTTTAGGTTTTTATGATTTTTATGAACAAAGGATGCATGTAGAAACCATTAACAGGTCACGAGGCTTACGTGAAAATGAGATTTCTCATGTGCCGATCATGTTCCCAGATCGGGTTGTAACACTTCATCATCCAAAATTGAAAAAATGAGCCCTTCAAAATTGAACCAGCGAACCTTCAAACCAGCAAATTGAAGCACCCAATTTCAATCTTCAAGACAAAGATTAGGATAAAAAAAAAATCCACAGCATCAAGATCCCACACGCACAAAAGGGAAAGCTTATTTAACATAGGGGATGATGCTTAAGTTTTGCACAAAACAGAAGCTTAAGTTTCATATCTGGTATGTCTTGGTGATATCTTCTTTCCTAGATCTTTCCTTTCCTTAGTCAACCCCGTCTTCAACCTGTTTTAAAGGTGGAGCTAATGTCTTCAACCGCTTCAAAACAAAGTTTAAAGGTGGGGCTGGGAGTGGCATTTCATGATTAGGGTTAGCGATTTGGGCGATTACGCGGTTCATGATTAGGGTTCACAATTGGGGTTTCACAATTGAGGCTGAGAATATGGCTCGAAGGTTGAGATGGAGGTGAAGAGGCGAGATGCGGTTCAATCTGGGGAGTATGGTTCAAAGATTGAGAGGTAAGGTGTAGTTTGGGGTTCTGAATCTCCTGATTCAATGAGGAAAAGGAGATATAGAGATGGGTTTTGGGGTTTGATTATGGCAAGGGTAATTTCATCCAGAATTTGGGTCACGTGAGTGGTACATAGTCACTTAATAGCCTAAATGGATGTCTATTTAACAGAAGGGCTATTTTGTACAGTTTGAATACTATAGGGGTTCGTTTTGCACAATTTAAAAAGTGAAGGTCTAAATTGCACAGAGCATAAAACTCAAGGGGGTAAAATGCATTTAACTCTTGATTTAATGTACAATAGCCTTCACCAAAAAATGAGAAATAGTACGTACCGCATTTCGTTAAACAAGTGCAAATGGTAACTTGTGTTTTTTCGATTTATTTGATTTCGTACTTTGGTAGTCCAATTTAATTGGTCACAAACTCATTTGTGATATCTGTACGGAATGAAATTGCTTTCGTGCCACCTAGCAACACTAAAAAATCCTTACACCTTTAGTTCCTTAATCGTCTCTTTAAGACACACGTTACCAAAACCTATTAATATTAACCCTATATTACCTATTAAAATTTTTCGTTTTATCATATCTTCACCTTAATTTCATTTCTTTGTAGGGAAAGTACATAATATTAAGTAAAGTTGCTTTGCCCCTAATCATGTAAGGGAATGTCATGAATTTTCACCCGCTAGTCAAGGTATGTTTGTGAGTTTGAGTTTTAAAGAAGAAGGAATAAGAGAGAAGCACTTGTAAGATAATTTTACACTAAAGTTCTCCATTCCCTTCCTTTTCAAAATTCAAACTCACAAACATACCATTAATGTATGAGAAATTGAACTAAATTACATCAATACATCTATCAATACTAACAATTCTTGTCGATGCCAGATTGGCACCAAAAGGTAAAAGATTGTAACTAGAGGCCGATGACCAGGAAATTGAGTTTTGTACCATGTAAAGGCCAAGTTCATAAAGTTAGCTTATTTTTAAACTCAGCATTGTTGAAAGAAATAAAAAATCAATATATAGTTCAAATTGTGCCACAAACACAGAGGACAGATTTCTAACTGTTTCTACTTTTTATATGTATGAACTGAAAGCAGCATTTTGTTTTGTTTAAGCATGAAACTGATTTAAAACCTTCAAAATAGTGAATGAAATTGAAATAGAAATATCCATTTATTCAGCTGTTCTAGAATGAGGTGAAACTATTAAAAAGCTCAAGAGTGAAGCACCTCAGACAACATTGGCAGAAAATATAGAAAAAAAAAAGCTAAGAAATTTGCTCTCCGTGGCTGAAAATATTTTTGAATATGCGCCGGAGTAGTTAAAGAAAATTGCAGACATACGAATCATGATCATGAAGGAATATCTTTCAAGTAAAAGCTACAAGTCTATCATATGCAAATTAAACATGAGACAAATTATTAAAAGTAGTTTTCATTCTGTTGGGTTTGTTGCCTTGGATTATTTTAAGCCCATTTGAAATTTGTATCACTTTAAAATCAAAAGTTTGTTCCTTCTTCTTGGGTGGTTATTGCACCATAATAGAGAAATAAAAAGGAAAAATGAGTGTGTGCCATTTTGGATGAGAGTGTGTGTTTTGTTTGAGTGAGTTCTTAGTAGGTGGAGAAATTATTTTGTGAGATTGGATGTATTGAGATTTTAAGTTTGTGAGAGATTGCTAGATTGGTGATTGTATTTTTCCCAAAAAGAAATTAGTGAATTGATTTGTTGAGTTGTGGACGTAGGCATTATTTGCCGAACCACGTTAAATATTTTGTATAGTTTATTTACTTTTGCTTCTGCTGCCCCCATCAGTGGTATCAGAGTAGGGTTCTGATCCTGCTTCTGGTATTTTTTATGGCAAGGATGCAAGGTTCAATGGGAAAATTTGAGGTGGAGCTCTTTGATGGAAAAAATAATTTTAGTCTGTGGCAGAGTAATGTTAAAGATATTCTAGTGCAACATGGATTGGTTAAAGCTTTGAGTAGGAAGGAGAAAAAGCCTGATAAGATGACAGATGAAGAATGGGAAGAGATAGAGATGAAAGCCGTCAGTACGATTCGCCTATGCCTAGCTTCTGAGGTAAAATTTAATGTTCTGAATGAAACTTCTGCTGTTGACTTGTAGAAGAAATTAGAGAACATGTACATGTCAAAATCCCTTACCAACCGTCTATTTTTAAAGAAAGAATTATATCAGTTGAAGATGGATATTGGTGCTGACATTAGAGATCATGTGAATTATTTTACAAGATTGGTTACACAGTTAGCTAGTATTGGTGTGAAAATTGATGATGAAGATAAAGCACTGTTACTATTATCGTCTCTTCCAAATAATTATGATAGTGTAATAACCACATTGCTAGTTGGAAAAGATACTTTGAAAGTTGATGATGTGATTGTTGTGTTATTGGAGAATGAAAAATTGAAAAGATCGAATGATCAATCCCAAGAAAATGTCCTTGTTGCTAGAACTAGCCGTGATAGAAGCATGTCTCGTAGCGGTAATTTCGATAGAGATAATTCAAGATCAGGTTCCCTGTCAAAACCAGACTATAAAGATAAACAATGTTATTATTGTCATGAGATTGGTCATACTAATTTTATTGCCAAAAATTGAAAGCAGATATGGAAGAATTTGAAAGGAGTAAACGAAAAGGAAAAGAGAAGTGTGAAGATGCTACGGCAGCTGTCGAAGATTATGCCAATTATAAAACCAATATGATGATGGTTGAAGAGGAGAAAGCTATTTATAGTGATTGCTGGCTCTTAGATTCTGCTTGTTCTAATCATATTTGTTGCAAGAAAGAATGATTTGATACTTATGATACTTGTGATGATGAGGTTGTGAGATTGGCTAATGAGGATTGCTTTGATATTATTGGAAAGGGTACTGTAAAAATTAAAATGCATAATGGTTGTGTGTGAACACTTGGTGATGTGAGGTACGTACCTGCACTTGGAAGAAATTTGATTTCTTTGGGTAGATTTGATAGTTTGGGCTATGGACATTCTGCAAGAGATGGAGTAATGCAAGTTACTAGAGGAACTTTGAAGATAATGAAGGGTAAGAAAACTCATGGTAACTTGTATAAATTGATAAGGGAGACAGTTGTGAATAAAGACAATGACCAAGTATACAAGAATGTGGAGAAGACAAAGTGTGCACTAAAGAAAAAAGTAACATTTGCTAGTCCTTTGACAAGGCCTTCTGATTCTTATTACTGACATATACAATTTGTCCTAATCACAAGGCAAGGTGGAGATTTGTTGGGTTTGTTGCCTTGGATTATTTTAAGTCCATTTGAAATTTGTATCACTTTAAAATCAAAAGTTTGTTCCTTCTTCTTGGGTGGTTGTTGCACCATAATAGAGAAATAAAAAGGAAAATTGAGTGTATGCCATTTTGGGTGAGAGTATGTGTTTTGTTTGAGTGAGTTCTTAGTAGGTGGAGAAATTATTTTGTGAGATTGGATGTATTGAGATTTTGAGTTTGTGAGAGATTACTAGATTGGTGATTGTATTTTCCCAAAAAGAAATTAGTAAATTGATTTGTTGAGTTGTGGACGTAAGCATTATTTGCCGAACCACGTTAAATATTTTGTGTAGTTTATTTACTTTTGCTTCTGCTGGCCCCATCACATTCCAATGCTGAGCTTCCTATGAAAACAGGCATCTGGAATTCTTGATCAGACAAGAGGGACATATATCTGTGAGCAGTCAACGTGTAGAATGGAAAGTTTAGCAAGATAGCAATAAAAGCTCACTAGGTTTCCAAAAAGAGCTTTCAAAGATATTACCACCATTCAACAGCATTTGATAAACTACCACATGACCAATTCTAGAGATTGAGCTCCTAGCTTAGCCGAAAAATCCCTAGCTTGATTCCCCTTGCAATAGACATGAACAACAAAATAACCTAGTCAAGTTGAATAAGCCTCTTGATGTCAAGAATGAACCCCATGTAGAGAGGAGAAGGGCTAGAATTATGAGAAACGGGTTGGACAATCTCAAGACAATCCATCTCACACCCAATATGCCCAAGAATATCCAACTGCCCACAATTCCCAAGTAACCAAGAATACAATTACTGTTAGGCAGCCAATTTTTGAATTAGTTTGATATATGAAGTAAAATAAAGGAAAAAAATTTATAAAGTAGATTTATATGAAGTAAAATAAAGGAAGAGTAAAATAAAGGAAAGGACCAAGTAGAGCTCAGCTAGGACTAAGCGGAGCTCGACTGACAAGTGGTTGACACTGATAGGCATATAACGAAGCTCAGCCACCTATCATCCGAGCTCTTCCTCCTCAGCCATCCTCCGCCTCCTCTTGGCCAAGCTCTATTTTCCCTCAAACGAGCTTCACCTTCTCCCAGCTGAGCTCTTTTTTCAATTCTTATGGATTAACTTGTCCATCAGAAAAATTGTTAGGGACCAATTTGGGTGTTTACTCATAAAGGAAAGTTTGTTTATGACCCAGCCTAGCCTATAGCTTAATAAGCAGGTTCGAACTAGGGGTGTTAGATGAGTGGGGCCCTATCCGTTTTGGCCTGCTAATTAATTAAGGTTTAAATGGGCTAGCCTGTTTACTTGTAGAGCAAAAAAAACCTAGTCCAACCCGTTTAAGGCCATTTCATGGCCAAACCAACATGACCATTTTTTCCCCGAACCTTAAACAGTAATAGTAACAGCATAGCAACAAATCCAACTTGAGAATAGAAAAAAAAAATAATAGATCCAAATGAAATTTTGCAAAAAGAGATAATAACAATGTCAGCATGAAAATAAATCCAAAAATAATCAATCCATGACAACACAAAGATAATCTTAGGTCCAAAAAATTCGTTACAAAATAATAAAAATATAAAATTCATCATAGGACCCTAAACACACATTCACCATACAACAGTAACAACCCTCCTTGGCTACTTCCTTCCTCGCAAATGAACAATAGCAATAAAGGCAGGTGGCCCGAGGCTTAGTCGCTGGCAGTGCAAGGGCTGGTAAGTGGCGACATGACAGCTAGCAAGCAACGATGCGAAGGCTGGTAGGCAAGGGCATAGAGGGCTATTCTTTCACTGTCTCTCACTTCTCAGTCTTAACAACATTAGCCTGGGTATGTTGCATCACTAATTCAGAGTGAAGAATGTGATGTAGGGGTTGGGTTAGATTAAATTCGAATTCGACTTGATTTTTAGATCAGGTCAATTTTTTGGAACCCGAACCCTATCCGATAATGACCCCACTAATGACAGGGTCAAATCGGGTCAACCCGACCTTCAAACAATATATGAGGATTTGAACACTATACATACTAAAGTTATGAAATTTTACAAGTAAGAACAAAATTTGAGAGATATTTTGTCATATATATTTAAAAACAAATCATATCAATATAAATATTTAGTTATATAAAATATATTAAGTGAACTATAAAATCTTGTAATTTATCACTAATTATTATGAATATATATATCTTCATAAGATTTATTTGACTTCAGGTCAAGTCATCCCAACTTGAAGTATCACTCTATTCCGGCCAAAAAAATACATCAGGTCAAATTTTAAGACCTAAAGCCGTTCTAATAGGCTTCAGACCAGACCTAGCTAGCAAGCTGAGCCGGATTGTGAACACCCCTAGTGTGATGGATAGGTTACGTAATACTTGTTTAATTTTTTAAAATTTTTAGTGAATACCAGGGACTAAGTGGCAGGTGCGGCCATGGGGGTTTGGCCTCCATTTGGGTTTTGTTTAACCCTAAAAAGGCAATTAGCAAAAAAAAAAAAAAAGAAAGAAAAAGAGCAGGCCAAATACAAATTAATATTCAACGGACTAAAATTTTTAAGCTCGACTTGCATTTTTTCACAGGTAAATGAGTCGGCCCAATTAGTTTAGCTTGTTTTGATGACTCTAGTTTGAACATTAGGATTTGCCTCGATATTATTTCAAGCGAGTTCGGATCATATTTCGAATTAATCTGACTCGACTCAAAATTAAATAATTCCTTAAAAATTTTATTTTCAAAAGATATTACCAATAAATTATATATATATAAAATTATGTTACATTTTGTATTGATATAATTTATTTTAATACATATATCGATAAATGCCTCTTGAATTTTAAAATTTTGTACAATGTCACAAATCTTTATTTGTTGTTTGAAGATCAAATTGGCCCAGTTTAACTTAATCACTAGTTAGGTCATTATTGAGCTAAAATGGTCTGATCAAATAATTGAGTTAGGTTTGGGTTTGATCCAACATGTCATATGTACACGGCTAGTGTTTTTCGTTTTATCATATCTTCCCCTTTCATCTCTTCGAAGGGAAAGTACATAATTAACTAAGGTTGCTTGGCCCCTGATTATGCAAGGGACTGCAATGATTTTTCACCCGCTACTCAAGGAACAAGAAATTGAACTAAATTACATAAATACATCTATCAATACAAAAAGCTCTTGCTGATGCTAGACTGGCACATATTATTATTAGACAAGGTAGTACTCAGACAGGAGAGCAGCTCCTATGACAATTGTCAAGCACAACAAGCATATAATATCCGGCATGCCAAAAGATGATTCTGCCAAGAAGTAAATTTTATGATCGCCACTGTCCCCTTTAAAACCTCTGACTATCATAGCCTGCAGTATTTGTGTTAAACCATCAGAAAACAAGCTGAGATTTCATATGATGAATACCATTGAAACAGAAGATTGGCACCAAAAGGTAGAAGATTGTAACTAGAGGACAATGACCAGGAAAATGAGTTTTGTACCATGTAAGGCGAAGTTCATAAACTTAGCGTATTTTCAAACTCAGCATTATTAAATGAAATCAACATTTGTGCCACAAACACAAAGGACAAGTTTCTAACTGTTTCTACTTTTTATATATATGAACTGAAAGCAGCATTTTGTCTAAGCATGAATCTGATGTATTAAGTCTTCAAAATAGTGAATGAAATTAAAACAGAATTATCCAGTTATTCAGCGGTTCTAGAATGAGGTGAAACTATGAAGAAGGTCAAGACTGAAGCACTTCAGACAACAATGAATGAAAATATAGAAATCTATGTTCAAGGCAAACCTGAGAAATTTGCTCTGCGTGGCTGAAAATATTTTTGAATATGCGCCGGAAGTAGTTAAAGAAAACTGCAGAGACATACGAATCATGATCATGAAGAAATATCTTTAAGTAAAAGCTACAAGTCTGTCATATACAAATTAAAAATAGTTTTCATTCCAATACTGAGCTTCCTATTAAAACGGGTATGTGGATTTCTTGATCAGGCAGAGGTACATTTATCTGTAGGTAGTAAAGGTGTAGAATGGAAAGTTTAGCAAGATAGCAACAAAAGCTCACTAGGCTTCTAGAAAGGGCTTTCAAAGAAATTACCACCATCCAACAGCATTCGATAAACTAACTTGGCTTCAGTTATTTTAAGGATCCAGCCTTGCACAGGTTATTAGACTAACGTGACAGATAAGATAAAAAAGCAAGTCATGTACCAGTTCAAATATTGATTTATTTGTGCAGTTAATTATGATATTGGCATAACAAAATATTGGAACAAAGGTAATTGATAACCAGATAAGCAGGAGGTTACACAACAAATTAAAATATACTTTTATATAATAAGTGAGTGATATGTGTTTGAATAAAAGTAAATGCGGCATTGTTATTACATGTACGATAGAGGGTGAGCCTTAGTGTAACGATATGATGCAGGTTTGACGACAGGCTATTATTTGTAACATCACTTGATCCATGTAGCCGACCCCACTTAGTGGGACAAGACTTAGTCGTTGTTGTTGTATGTGTATTATGTGTAGTGCTAGCTCGGAATCAACCACTCACCTGTTTCTGCATTGCTTGGTGGTTGACTCTATCCAAAATTCTTTATTTGGTCAATTTGGTGAATGTTGGGTGTGTCCTAAAACCATAAATCAATTCCTTTTGACTAGTTTTGTTGGTTTTAGGAGGAGAAATGAGGTCAAATCCTTATGGTAGTGTAATTCTTGTTGACTAGTTTTGTTGCTTTTGGGAGGAGAAATGAGGCCAAATCCTTATGGCAGTGTGCTGCCTTTACAGTTATTTGGTGTATTTGGTTAGAGCATAACTCTCGTATTTTTGACAATAGACATTCAGATAAGCTAGTTTTGTGGGACAAGATCAAACACCTAGCGTCTACTTGGTGTAAGACACATGAATTTTTTAGAGGGATTTCCATCTTTGATATGATAAGAGATTGGAAAGCTTTGATCTTTTAATGCTTTTTGTTTGCTTTGAGGATCTCTTGTCCTCTTTACTCTGTATTATTCTTATCTTCTTGTTAATAAAATTTCTTCTTTTATAAAAAAGGGGTAAGATTGTTCTCTTGTGACCTGGAAGTCACGGGTTCGAATTCTGAAAACAACCTCTCCGCAAAGTGGGCTACTATCCCCAGACCCTACCAGATGGAAGCCTCATACACTGGGCCACCCTTTATCATTACATGTACGATGTTCACTACCAGTTTCAATGACCTTATCATGAAAATACAAAGAGCATAAATTTTAGAATTAACACTACACTTCATTATATCAGTTTCGATACCTATACAATTTGTACAAATCAAATGTGACACCTAGAGAATCAAAATAAGATTTATGCACAATGATTATCCACTACTTGATTGGAAAGGTAATAAGAGATCAGAGAAGAGAATAATATTCTGTCAATGCCTCGAAATAAAAGGAAGAGCTAGCAACATTTACTCACTATCAATTGTCTCCATAGCAGTCAGATGTTTCCAATTTACCCTACGAGATACAATCCCCAAAGCAATGTTACGAACCTGAAAAAAAATAATATGGATATTTAATGAATAAGGTTGGTGGAGACAGTAAAAGAAAAATAAAAAATATTTAGGCTTAATACTTCAGGTAATAAAAAATATTTAGGCTTAATACTTTAGGTCAAATTGTGTCATAACTATAATTGAAGTTGCTGCATGAATGTCCAAATTTCATTTCCTTTTACTATGATAAAGATGTTTTATTATTGTCATATTCACAAATATATCGAGATGCCAGTCATGACTTTCTGCATTTTAGAGGTATCATCAGATCAGCATAAGTTTAGGATTATAAGGTGACAGTGCAACTTTGATGCAACAAAAGAATCTTGGCAACCCTGGAGCTATTTACACGTCAGTCTAGTGCTACTCTAGCCAAATCTCTGTATTATGTAAATACCCTGTCTTTTCTACATAATTACTTCATTTATTTCCTCTTTCCAAATCTAATAATCTGATCATCATTAACAATTGAAAACTTCATTAATCAAGATATTAACTAATCCTTCCTTCAATTCACCGCAAAATTATTAAATCATTAAGATATAAGAGTCCCATAAAATCCATAAATTTGATAGCTTTAACTATTTTAATTATAAAAAGAACTCATTCTCCTAAAGAGTAAGGTTCCTTCCTTTTTTTTTCTAGTTCATTGCTGTTCATTTTCAACTAAATGGAACATCCAAAACCCAATTTCATGCAACATGAAACATCATGGCACCAAATAATCATCAATAAAAGGCAAAAGTGTCAAAATATCATTTAATTACAACAAAAGTAGATTTTGTCAGTGCTCAGCAAGATGAACTGGAAACCATTAGGTAGTCATAAAAGTTTTATATCATTCAAACAACTAAATCAAGCATGAAGTGAGATAAGAGCCAAATAAGGTTATCACTATCACACATTTGTAGGGTTGCTAGACCCTTTAATCTTCTCACCTCATCGAAAACTAGACTGATAAATCTCAATGAAAGTAAAAGGGTAAGCACAATTTCTGACACAGAGATGCCTATGTATTTCAGAGGAAGCATAAACCATCGCAATGCAAATGCCAGTTGTTCAGGGGTTGTAGTTGTGAGGCAGAGACTTGCACTTTGAAATACCTTCCAAAGAAATGCAGAAAAATTCTCAAAGGTCAGAATCATCAAAGTTTTCTGTTGTTTCAGAAAGGTTTCGAGGCATGGCTTCTGTTGATTTTCCGCCATAACAGTAAATTAAAAGTAAAGGCAGAAAGCAACTCACTGTAAAAGTCAAACATGCAGCAGTGCTTGCTACAGATAAGCCTTTCCTTGTAAAGGTCAATGGGCCTAACTTCGTGATCAAATATGAATAACCAGATAAAGATACAGGAAGATTAGGAAGCCCCGTCAATGCAGGTGGTGGAGTTCTCAACTGGACAAGGGGGGGAACACCATCTGCACCCAGGCCTAATGTTATGAATAGCAATCCTGATAGCAAATAAACTCTCCCCAATTGATCCTTCAGATAGAAAATAGCAATGAATTTCCCGAATCAACACATCATCTCAAAGTTGAAAATCGAAGACATATGTAAATACATAGCCAACTTCCAAGAATCTTCGAGTTAACAAAAGGGAAAATCCAACTCATACAAAAATGTACTATGAGCATCACTTCATTAGATCGGCCAGAAGGAAAATCTAACAAGTGAAGCTACAAGCTAGCTCTAATCATAAAAAAGCATCCAAGAATGATAAAAACCATTTGCCTTAAGTATAAAAAGCAGAAACACGGGTAAGAGAAGGCATTTGCTGCAGTGATTTTTTTTTTCTTCTTTTTTTTTTAAAAAAAAAGGTAATAGATGAAACACAATGCAAACCTTAAAATGATACATCTAACAAAACCCTTGGACTGCTAAACCCCAAAACAGCCCCTTAAATCGATGATCACCCAACCAAACATAATTAAACAAAGTGAAAGTGAACAATCCATCTATATATGAACATAACTCTATTCCCCCAAGCTAGATTAATAAGTAAAGGATTAAAAAACACATACCATCCAAACATCTCTTGGTAGAACCCAAACAGAAAGCAAAGTCAAGTACATCACTAGTCCAAATCGCATAATCACATGCGACCTTGCCGGTAGAATAACCAGAGCCAAAAGCCATACCTGTAAATAACACCAATTGAACAACACAAATGAATCCCTCTACTAATAATTGCTTGAGATTCCCATCATGATAATTAATTAAGCACCCTCCATAGATTCTCAAATTATTACAAACCATACACAAACCTAAAACACTTTCTGTACCACACAATCAAGTCATACTCTGCCCAAAAACATAGGAAAAAATCTCAAATTTTTATATCCATTCGCCCTAATTTAATATAACTAGAGAGAAATTGACAAAGAAAAGAAAAGGGCGAATTGATTTGACTTGACTGACCAATTTGACTCGAGGGTCGATGGAGTGAAGGAAGGTGGTGGGAGAGGAGACGAACTGGCCAATGGGGCTTGCGGTGGCACCGGAGATCAGCCTGAGGACCTTATCGGCGGCGAGGGAGCCCGCGGGGACCCACTTGGCCCAGTTTGCGGGTCCGCTGTTGTTGTCGCCGCCCTTTGAAGAAGAAGCAGTGATTGTGATTGGGAGAGTGGGATTTCTCAATCTGAGGGAGAGAAGGATTGAGGGTAGCTTGTTTGGGGCTGGGGGAAGGAACGTTGAGGGAACAATGAAGCTGCTTTTGTGATGACAAGTTGTTGGGAAAGGGAAGGAATGGAAGGTGGTGGTTGCATGGTTGCAGTTCATGGGTGGGTGACCCAAATTTATTTATGGAAGAAAACGAAATGAACGAAAAAAAAAAAAAAGGAAGAAGAAGGTGGGGTACGACTCCAATCTCTGTTGAGGCTTGATTCTGAGCGGGAATGGTTTTCCCTTCTCTATGATTTCTTCTTCTACTCAACTCCCCCAATATGCATCTGAGTATTGATAATTGGATATGATATAATGATGTAGTAGTCTTAAGAATTCATACTTCATAGTGGGTAGGACTTTAGGCGGTACGGATGTCAGATGAATGAGATTAGATTACTTTACAGAAAGTCCGTCTTCTTTTAGGCGTTAAGCATCCCGCTGAACAGCAGGGCATTTGGTCTAGTGGTATGATTCTCGCTTTGGGTGCGAGAGGTCCCGAGTTCGATTCTCGGAATGCCCCCACTATGCCAATATTTGTTTTTATTAGTCTTAAAATTTAGGTCCCAAAACAGATGTCTACGACTTCTTGATGGCATTCTGGATGGAGTTATTAGCTTGTGCGGAGCTGAAAATCTCTCTTTCACTTTCCATTTAGTACATTCTAAATATCATTTTTCCATAGTGTTATTGTTGGTGATTTACCTTTGCGCTTCTTCAAGCAACCACTGGTTAGCTACTCCCGGCAGGAACGGGAAATGAAATAGCTCTTGCCGAGTATCGAGTTTGTTTTGTTTGGATTCTGCTCTTTCTTCACTTTGAGAATTGTCTTATCGTAGTGTCTTCAATTGGAGTCATTTGAATTGTACTGACCATTACTAGCTATGAACCACGGACACATCCGTGGAGTGCCGTATTTATGTGTTGGATCGGATCTTGTATAACACATCGATAACACTTTTTGTATATATTCAATTTGAAATTTTTTTTTTTAATTTAATATAGAAAAATACAATATAAACAAAGTTATAAAGGGAAATAATATATAATATTTTAACTTTATAAGAAAATAAAATACAAATAAAGCTTATATAAATAATATTTTTGAATAATGTATTATTTTTTAAAAAATTTTAGTTATATATATGCTATGTCCGTGTTATATAATTTTTCAATTTTAGTGTGTCCCCCGTATCCATATTATTTCATTTCTCGTATCGATGTCCGTGCTTGGTAAATTTAGAGCGGCTAGCTCTATTTTGTTTTTTCGGTAAATAGTAGGCAGCTCTTTGATGTAAATTTTTTTCAACCATCGGCGAAAATAAATGAGGTTGACATTAAATCGTCCTGCTTTGAGCTAGAGGTTTCAATACAAAATCCCTCCTAACCTTATCATTGAATTTTATCATCCAAAAGGCTACTTCCCGGTATCCCATTGCTTCACAAGATCATACATTGGAGGAATCATGTTGAGAGATATTCAGCATATATTTATCAGTGCTTCATAATGAAATACATGAATAGAAAATGGTTAGAGAAATTTTGATACTAATTGTTGCAATTGTTGAACTCGACCCCTTCATAGTTTTCGCGTGTGCTTATTGTGGGTGATGACGGGTTATATCAATTTGTCTACAATAGATTACATCAACTAAGTTCAGTTAGCACAAATTCTTCTCCTAGTGTCTGAAATGCAGAAGACAATGCCAGAAAACATATGTAACTAAATTCTTGTGGAGGATCCTTTCCGAAAGTGACATAGGCAATTAACTGTACTACTCCATAACAGGAAAAAAAAAAAATTTTGTGCTCAAGCGAACAAGTCCTCAATAAGAACGATACACATATAAAATCTTTTGAACTCGATTTACTTAGGTCATAATGTAACGTGCAAAATTGGAGGAAAACATGATGAAGCTTGTGTGGCAGCTAGCAGACATCTTAAGAAACAAACATACTAATACTAGTGGCATGGCTTAACATCTACCAAGCCCGCACAATATTCTTGAGCTTTCTCGAGCTCGAAAGAGAAACGCAGAGAGAGAGAGAGAGTCGTTGAGAGAGATCAACTGAGGAGTTGCAGAGGAAGCAGCACAGAGAGTTGAGAGTGAGAAGCGATAATAGTGGAAAGTGAAGAGAGGGATATCGCAAAATAAGAGAAGAAGTGAAGCATGAGTGAGGAAGCACGGGAGAGGAGAGCGATGCGTGACCTGTGTGAGCACGGGTACGCGGAGACGGAAAAGTAAAATTTACCTTGGTACAAATGTGGATAAAGTTTACTCACATATTCTATGAAGAGAAATATTACTTTGAATGATATTCGTGAGATATCATATTGATACACTCACATTTATTATTAGATATGGTACGAGACCCAAACTAAATGGGTTCACATCCAATTCGATAGTAGATGTGAGTGTATCGACATGGTATCCTACAAAGTGTGAGTCAAAATAACACTTCTCTTCTTAGAATATTCCCCCTTTTTTAAATTTTGGCTTATTTTAACCAAACACGACTTCTTTCCAGAAAATTTAATCTATTAAATTTTAACCTCATTTTATTCCCGAGCCCAGCAAAGCCATACTGTTAAAAGATTGAATAAATGTTGATTTGACTCCCTCAAAATGTACATATAAGTAATTTTAATTTCTGAAATTTAAAAATCAACCTTTTACTTTCATTTTTTTTCCCCCACTTGAGGGAGGACGAAGCCCCTGGTGTCTGAAAGCCAGAGTCAAGGCTCCACCGTCCACACGGTCCCGGGTACAACCATACGAGGGCAATGCTTTAGGTTTTCTTTTTCTTTTTTTTTTTTCCTTTTTTGATAAACTATGAGGGCAATGCTTTTCCCATTAAGCTACGCCTCATCTGCCCCATTTACTCAAAAATTACAAAACGTGACTTAACTACTTTTTCACTTACAACGAAAAAATCCATCAATTCTGCTTTGCTTTTATAAATAACGTGCCATATTATATGACATAGTAGTGATAGACTACTTATTTGGTTTCAAAAGAGAGACGGTGAAATAATATGTTTAAATTGCAAATATATATATATATATGCTAAATATACTGACAACGTTACTTATATATAAAATTCATATTGTCTCTGATTATACTTATCTCCATACAATTTGACAAAGACCAATTAAAATACCACTCCATCACCAGTATATCAATTAATGTTACACATTGACGGCATAGTCACAAAAATTGGACAGGGACTAAAAAGTCATTTCCAAATTTCAATAATCAAAATGGCTGATGTATATAAATTCTGAGACTAAATGAATATTTCCGCGCCAAAATTTATTCTCCCCATTATCAGATTCTTACCTGGAAAGGCCGTCCAGCTATATGATTTTTCTGTCACCATCACCATATATGCACAAAGAGGAATGCCTTGAATTCCTCTCAATTTCTTAAGCATCAAGGTTTGTATTCTTTTTAATTGATTGAGCGGAGTCCCAGCCCGAACATTGTTGTAAGCAAAAGTTGGAATGCGAGCAATTTCTCAAGTTCATGAGCATTTATTCTAGGCAACAAAATAATCCTAAGGAACGCTGAACATAACCAAGCATAATGCAAATTTGTAAGGATACAAATACATCCAACGAAATTCCTGATATACAATGTGCATTTCATCTAACAAGCAATAACCAGGCATGCTGACCTCTTTTGTCCAGAAAAAGATCTTTAGAACATAAATAATCTAAAAGGAAAGTGAAAGATATTCCCAGCTCCGCACAAACTGCTGACTTCATCCATAATGCCATCAATGAATAGATTTTAGACTTTTAATGCTAACTTCTGAGCTGCAAGAGCCTCAGCCTCTAGAGTTGGCTCCCACAGTATTGTAGTCTCTGCCAGTAAAGCTGTCACCACATATGGATCCATGTTTGAAGCCGGGCGCCTGTCCTCCAAGTAACCTATGATCAAGAGGACCGAAAAGGGTAAACAGTAGGAAAATTTTAATATAGATTAGAGTTTATGGTAAATCTGACACGTGACACAAAATCAACCAAAACTTTTATAATATCTATATATTTATAATTTTAAATCGTGTTTTGAATGGTTGATATGTTGCACATGTAGGGTTCATCATCAACCGAGACTATAGTACTATCATCATTGCTCTAAACAATAAATATGTGGTAATACTTGTAGATTTCAGAAATTAAATGGACTTGGTATTAATTAACTAGTATAGATTCATTTCAGAGACAATAAAATTATTGTTGGTGATTTACCTTTGCCATTCTTCTCTGTGTCTCTTCCCACACGGATTGAGCAACCACGGTTAGCTACTCCCTGCAAGTTCAATATAATTAGTGTTAATATGTTTCACACAAGAAGACTAACTTCATGCTTCATTACCCTGTTAAACTTTAACAAGAACAGGTATAGGTAATCCTGATTTTCAAACAGTACCCAAGAAAATGTGTTAATGCTGGCAGTCTCATGCTTTCCTGTCAGCCTTCTCTCATTTCCTTCTCCATATGCACCAATGTGATCCTTGTGGCGAAGCGATAGATTCAAAATTGCCTTCTTTATTAACTCATAGCCCCCATCTTCCCTCATGCTCTTTGTGCTGAAAAGAAAATCACATTTCATCAACTTAGTAAGTTTGGAAGTCAATAAAACAAATGCAAGAGTTCCTCATCATACAGGCTATCTATAGTCCAAATACCTGAAATTGGTGTGGCAACCAGCACCATTCCAGTCACCCTGTCAATGCACAACAAAAGCCAAAGAAGTTAGTATAATAATCATAGTGCAAGAAATACTGTAAACTTAAGCATTATAGTACCTCTATTGGTTTTGGATCAAGTGAGAGAACAACGCCAGCTTGTTCAGTAATTCTCTGTCAGATCAAACGAAATTTGTCAATGAAACGTGAATGGTGTAGTGAAATACATTGAGAATGCTCTCAATATAGTGAGAGAATGCTTCAATTATCAATAGAGTGCAAATTGAAAGTATTCTCTGTCAAAAACTTAGCTTCAATGATCTATGCATAAAAACCAAATGTAGGTAAAATGAATTACCTCGAGGAGGTACCTTGAACACCAGATATGATCACCAGCTTCAATACCAACACTAGGACCAACTTGGTACTCCCACTTCATTGTCATGGAAGAAATGATAAGAAAATGTGCTTTCATATACCCATAAGCCTTAAAAGAAAGGGAATGGCCAGAGATGAACCTGTCCAGGCATAACCTCCCCATTGGTTCCACTGATGTTAATTCCAGCATATAAGCAAGCCTTGTAATGAGCATCAGATATGTCACGTCCAAATGACTTGTCGGCCCCGGCACCACAGTAGTAAGGACCCTAATATAGGAAGGAAAAACTTAAGTTGATGTCATGAAATTCACAAATTCCTGCACAATGTGAATGAAATCTGGAAGAAAATTACAAGTGACATTACCTGAGGGCCAGGATAGGCACCAACAGGCCAACCTAAAGGCCATTTCACATTTGTTTGAAGTAAGGTGTACTCTTGTTCTATTCCATACCTGTGAACAATCAACATACAACCACCAGAACTCCAAAAGTTCAGTTATCCTATATTTCAGAATTTGTCAAGAGAAGAAGGGAAAATCTTACGTCTCATATGGTAAGGCATTACTAGATAAGAAATACCATATATGTTAGTATAGTAGTTTGAAGTATCAACATCAAATATATTTCTTTTCGGCCATTAATCATCATATATTGAAGAAGTTTGTGCATATTTTTCTGCCTGAATCATGCAATTTAATTGAGTTTGTCTTTGTTTTGTGGATATAAAATGAAATGACCTATATTAAGAGTATATTATATACCATGGAACTTCAGCTTGGACCTTTGGGTTACTGAAGATTTCAGCAGCTCTGTGTCGCTTGTTTGTAGGGATAGGCTCACCTGCCGGCGTGTAAGTATCACATATTACCTTTGCCAAAAAAAAAAAGAAAAATCAAATTAACTTCATAACATTTTGATTTCAAATTCAAAATGCCATGAGACCTCTGCAAAATATAACAGCTCTTACCAGAATGTTGTTACCACCACGGAAAGGATCTCTGAAAATTGCTTGAGGACTAGGAAAGAAAAAGAATAAAGTTTAAGGGCAAGGATGTGGTGTAGCAATACTAGTAGAAGAATCAGTTCCAAAATTCTTACTATAGGATTACTTCACTGTCTTCACCCGGTGCCTGTCCAGTACTAGATCCATCATAGTTCCACTTAGGGAGCTCGGAGGGATGTTCAACTGGCCTTGGAATTGTCTGAAAATTGAAAAATTATATAGAATTATCATGAATACATGAGATAAATCAAATTGAAATTGAGGTAGGAATGGTTTCCTCTCCTAGCCTGCTAACAACATTATAAATAACATACTCTTGACTTGCTGCGCACATCAATTCCTGACCCTCCAATCCTGTGTCAAAAAGATATCACAGTTTTGATAACCTTGTGTCCTCAAACAGAAAAAGGAAAAATAAAATAGTTATTCATAACGGGATCCAGTAAAGTATTAGAGACAGAATGGCATTAAAATACCAAATGTACTCAGCAATTATTTTGTCAGTGTATGGAGTGACATCCAAATTGAGTAGCTGCTCTAGCCTGTTGACAGTGCTGTTTTCAGACTTAATTGCCATCACTCTAAATTTAGCAGAAGTGGTAGGACCAAGTTTCTTATTTTGTCTCAAAAGCAAAGAACTCCACATGTTTGAAGTAATGGGGCTTGCATTGGGAGAGGTTTTTGTGATTCTCATCTGCCATTGTGTAGAGGGTGCCAAAATCTGTGCCATATTCTGCACCTGACAGAATAAGAACTAGATTACGTAATACAATTTGTGCCTATTCTGCACCTGACAGAATAAGAACTAGATTACGTAATACAATCTTATGATTAATATAAAAAAGGAAGTATACAGCATTAATAATATAATGCAAGATGCTTATCACCTGTTCTGCACCCACTCTCAAATGATAACAAATGAAGCCACACATAAAATTATTTTAAAGCAATCATCAAATCCTTCTTATAACTAATAGTGTGTGAAAGGTACCAAAATCTATGCCATTCTCTGATCCTATCCAACAAAGTGTAGCCTCGAAAACCTCTCCCATCCCCTCCCTGAGAGAAGACTCTGTGTTGACTAGATATCATCAATGACACAAAGCACAAAACAGCATTGCTTTGATCTAGAAAATAATTTTTATCTTATGTCAACTGCACTCAAACGATGATAACTAAGTACCCCTAGTGTTTCCCCAGAAAAGATCATGCTAAAAGATTAAACAAATTCCTCTTTAAAACAAACATGAAATTCCAGTCAGAGCAATAATCCTGCTGCATAAAACACACATTGCACAGAAACAGATCAGATGCAAAAATCCAACAGACAAATAATCATTCAAGAAAATTTGCAAGAAATCAAATATGTCCTTATCCATCCAATTTAGAGGATAATATAATTTACTAAGCAATTGATTTGGAGTTCAGACTTAAGTCAACATCTACCCATAGTTATCACATGACCAAACTGAGTGTAATCAGAACTTGTTCCCCCTTTGAACAACTGTAGCGACCGATATTTCACTGCTACTTTTGCTAGTCCTTGCAGCATTTTTCAATCTCTTCTCCTTGTTCATACTAACACTTATCAGGGTAAATTTATATTTGACATAAAGAATGCATGATCATTCTATGCTATATGCTAGCTAACCAGTATTTACAATAAGGGATTTACATTTAGCCAGATTTGATTATACTTACAGTACAATATATATAATATAAATATAATCAAATCTGAACCACAATAATGGCTTTTCCACGGTTTGATCCTTGGTCCTTTCTATGGGAATGCATTTTACTTAACACTGCACCCGACCATTGTTGGTTGAGTATATGTAATATGAAATCTCAATTTTCTAGACTAGAAAGTGGTAATTTTTTTAATCATTAGAAGACATATAATGATGAAAAAGTGAGTTATGTTTTAAAATATGCACATAATTAAAGTGAAAGATATATAAGGTCTAAAAGAGTTGACTTTCTTGTTCATCACAAAACTCTGAGCTAATTCGCTACCCCGCTTCATTGATAACATATTTGAAGCATGCCTCACGTGAACCAGATCTCCTAAAGCATCTCCAAACTACAAAAAATCCCACACTCCTTTTTTCACTTATGATAAAAGAAGCATTATTGAAAGCAGTGAAGAACATATTCAGCACCAGAATATATAGCACTGAACAAGCTTGAATTTTGAACCATCATACATTTTCATGATGAATGGGGTGTTAATGGGGTTGATGAATTACACTAAAAAATATAAACTTTAACTGTTTTCACAGCCATAAGTTCATAATCTCCTTAGTCATTAGTCATCACCAGTTTTTTTTTTTTAATAAAGCTAGCAAGAATAAATAAGCAGTGAATTCTATTCACACCCCACATGATTAAAAAGAAAATGCACATGATTTTAATATGTCACCTTCCCCCCAATAACAGAAGAGTTTGAGACTTTGTATGAAAAATAATAATGGCACAAACTCACTCACCAGAGAATGGTGCAGGCTTCAACAACAGAAGAATACGGACCAGTGTCTGTGTGTGTGAGTGAGAGTCACAGACCCCGAAACAGAGTGAGGGGAAGCGTAGTGTGAGGAGACTCGTGTCAAATAGGAGCTGGTGTGGTGTGGCCAGGACGCTCTTGGCTTTTCCAAAAGTGATAGGGGTGTGCTATGAGTGGATGAAATTAGCTTTTCGCCCCTTTAAAGAACACCAAGAGAAAAGCTTGGACTCATCATAATATTTTAGATAAGGTTTCTCAAGTATTATATGTTTGTATTTTTTCAATCCTATTGCGTGTATTGTAAATAAATAATAATACCCTTTTTTAATCATCAGGTTGGCAAGGTCTAGGAGCTAATAGTAGCAGATTAGTGTGTGTTAAATTAATAAATAATAATCCTGATGATTAAGGACTTCTTTTTCGCTGGTTTGGATATTGGGTCCACTTCATCGTTGATTATGCCACTTTGAGTGCCGGAAGCAAAATCTGCAAGCTGATTTCATTGGACTTCAGATTTTTTATTTACTTTTTATAGTTGTTCTTTCTCATTTTTCTTACGTATACTCTGAATTGCTTCATTATATATAGGTTATTATAATAATTAAAGTCAATTAGTTTATTATCATTAGGGAACATCTTTTCAGAGATGAAAATAAAAAGGATCTTTTGTTTGGTTTCGGTAGGAGTTGAATTGTTCTTGCGGACGCATTTGGAAGCGTCATTCAAATCACATCACTAATTCTTCATGTGTTTTTTTAAGGATTTAATTGTAATTATGACTTTTTTATACAATCATCTAATCATGTATTATTATATAAGTTATGATAGTTAACTTTTATACCCACTATTTAAAAATTCATCCAAACTAAATGTTTTCATTAGATGACTGTCAATACATTAAAATTAAACTTTTTTATAATTTAGATGTAATTTTCATTAATTGACCTATTAACGCAGATCATGTAAGCATATGTTTTAACTAAATTGACATCATTCTAAAATCTTAAAATTAAATTGAATCATGAAAGCTATTTGAATTTTGAACCACTTAATTTGAATTATTGGCCTCATTTTGGTTCAGTTCTAAAATCACGGTTTAGGTTTTGTTTAATTTGAACCGCGTAAGATTCATTGCTTACCCATAAAATGCTTACAATTATAAATAACTTATCAATGAGAATATTCTTAAATCAAAATTAAATCATGACAAAAGTACAAAACATGAAGGGAAAATTAATTAAATAATTAGTCAATCAAGGAGTTTTTATACATGAAACTCATACAAGATATTTTGACCTTTATTTTTAATACTCTAACCAAAACACGTCCTAAAAGTTTAAAAAAATAAAGTTATTGTAATGTCAAAAATGGATATTCTATTTAAAATATTTACTCATTATTATTAAATATGATGGTAGTCTTCATTTACCTCATTCATTCATTACATCTAATCCATGATAATAAAGTGGTATTTTAGCCCCAACTAAAATACCTACGTTTAGCTATTAAAATAACATTATCCCAATTAAGATACTCTATATATAAGAATTTTATTTAGAGAGAGGCCTTTTTTTTAGGAAAAAACAGTTACGGTCTCACAAAAAAAATCTTATAATATTTAGTTACATTTAATTTTTTTTTAATGAAAAATGATTGCATGGAAGTTAATACCCTTTATATTTGTATGAAACCCTCCAAAAACAAAACCCAATATTTTGAAATATCTAATAAATTTATAGGATTTAATTCTCTTGGCAAACACACAACTATGTCAATAACGTGTGTTAAAAGAAATATCTTATGTGCTTCTAGAATAAGAGAAAATATTAGTTAACATATTAGTTTTGTGGGTTATTATTATCTTTTTTTCTGTATTTTTAATACAATAATTGATATCAAAGAGAATAAATATTTTCTCTTATTTCAAAAATACCAAAGCCTTTCTCATATTAAAATTGCTAGATTTTTATTAGCTGTTATGCTCTCTTTCATTCGCCATCTTATGCCACGAGAGTGGCATATTCAGATATCTCATGTTATAAAGAAGTAACATATATATGTATCTTGTACTTTAAAAAATTACATCAAATTTAATAATGATAAAAAAATTAATTTAATTTAAAATCTAGTCAAACTTTTTATATGCATGTGATTTTTAAAATAGTGGGGTAAGAATCAAATTTATCTTGAAGATGTGACAATTTGTTACAGTTGAGCAATTTTCTCGTTTCATTTCAAATTCATTCGACTGGTCTCTAGAGCAGTTGAAGGTTCTCTGATCAAATATCCATCGTCTTAGGATCCATTGGTATTTATATATGATCACGTTAACCCCATAACCTGTCGATTATGTTGTCGGGAGTTAGATGTTTGACAACGGATTTTCTTTTCTATGTCCTTCATCTCTCAATTATCAATACATATTTACAAGAAGAAAAAATATTAACAGCTCGAAGATAAATGGCGCGAATTTTTGACAAATGATAACCACCCTTCGTTCATGGTTTCCAATCCAAAGCGATCAGCTGTGAACAAATCATGAATGGACATTGGTTTTTCAGTTATACTTCGCACATATTAATTTTTGGTACTAATCAGTAACGCTCTTCCAAGAAACCTATATTCTCTTATACACCTAGATCTTAAATATCTCGAACAAGGACTTGATTAGACTACATAATAATTTTCTTCGCGTCAAAAATTACACTAGATGATAAAATTCATGGGTTATTGAGCACAACAAATTAAAGATAACACCTAAATAAATAACAAAAAGTAAAAACTTAAATGAAAAAGAGCAATAGATTGACAAAGCTGGTAAAAAAAAAGAGAAAAAAGAAAGAAAAAAAATGCTATATGATGCACAAATAGAATTATGTAAACGTTATTTCATGGTAATAGCTAGAGGTGAATGCTATGGTAAATTGGTAATTACCTAATAGAGAACCAAGTATATCTCATAATCAATCTCCTCTGCACAACTGCCCGCAGGACCACTCAATAGAGAACTAAATAGTAATTACTTATTTTGCATGGTTGCGGGACCACTTTAAATTTGTTGCAGGGTGGAGATGCTCCTCTGCCTCCTCACATTACGTTATCTAATTTCGTTTTGTAATGTGGATATGCCGTGCATGAGCAATCACAACTCCGAAAGACATACGCTTTATAACTCTGAAGTGAATCTCAGCATGTGATGAGCATAGCAAATTATAATTGCCTGAAACAATGTCATTTTGGAGCATGAGAGAGATATACCTGACAAGGAGGCTCATGTTCATGGACTAGCATTGGATAAGGTGCTATCCAAAGAGACGCTTGCGCGCCTGGTATATCCTTTTCAAGCAAGGATCCTTGACCTCATGGTTGAGAATTCACCTCACCTACACTTCCACTTTGTCCTACCACTAACAACTCTTTTTTTTTTTTGGTAAATTACGGTGACCTCCTTCAGGTTTGATAAAATTCATTTCGACTCTCTTTTATTTATTCGGATAATACTTACCTTTTCTAGATATATTATTTGTTGTGTGATAGTAGGAAGATCGATATAATAATTTTATAAATTTAGAGAAAGTTGCTGTAATAATTTTAAAAACTCAGAGATCCTTTGAACAAATTTGACAATGAGAGGAAATGTGTGTTAAATTTCATTATACTTCAAGGAAGATCAGTATAATGAAGAAATTGTAATGAAGAAATCACCCCCCTTTTTTTAAGGCTAGCGAGTTAAAACATTTGTAGCGATAAAATATATAATCCACGAGTGCAGCTCATTTTCTTGTGTTTAAAATAAGTTTTGAAATGTCAGAACCTGATAAACCTGTTTTGTCTTGTGCACTCATGAAAACTTGTTCCAAAGATATTTTCTAATTGTTGTGGAATTTGATAAAATGGGGGGGTTAACTGTTCAATAGGGGTTCTACGAAGAAACGTCTCGTTGGCATTCCGAAACCCAATCTAAGAGAGATGTGTTATTTGTATTCATTGAATGTGGGATACTATATCAATTCAGACCTCATCCATAAACAGGGTTCACATCCTATTTAATAGTGAATACGATATGAGTTGGTACAATATTCTACACTTTATGAGTACAAATAATATTTTTCAATCAAAAAAGGGGTAAGAAGTAAAGGGTTTTGCTATTTCAACGCCTCATTTTCTCAAACACCTAAACACCCCATTCACAATACACATGGGTCTCACCACTTACTTTTTTTCTCAACTTATTCTCTCTTCATTATTCCTTTCATATTATATAAGACCCACATAAAATGTCAAAATATCATTTCTCAAGAACTAATGCAAGTTTACGGCCATTTAGCGAGGAGATATTTATCGGATTCATGCAAACATCCTATATGTAAAAAGCAGGGAACATGTTCTAGTAATATTCCCATTTTTGGGTAGTGGAAGTTTTTTTTTTTTTTGGGTCGTGGCAGTGTGTTGTAAGAATTTATCTTCTCATTCGCTTTTTGGTCGTGGAAATTTTCTAAAATTACAATGGATGTGGATTGGGGGCGATGCCCATTACTGGATCCGAGACCGTGGGCCACTTTTTGTTGGAGCGAGCCCTGCTTACCATCCTTCTCCCAACTTCCTTGTATTGTACAGCACTTGTATAATTAGTTGTTATATACAAAAAAATTTCTGAACCGAAATAAAAACGGCAAAAAAAAAGAAAAGAAGATTTTTGTCGACAAAACAAAAATAATGTTTTTCACACATCTATACAATAATAAAGAGACTGGGTACAAATTACAATAACCATCTTTTGGTGTGCAATTTTTCTTTCTGTTTTACTTCGATAAATCTCCTCTTCCAACTCTTTTGTTTCTTTTTTTTTTTTTGTCCCTTTCAACTCTTATTATTTTTTAGAAAATAATAATACATGATTAAATATGTATATAAAAAATTGTATATTAACAATACATATAAATTCATTAAAAAATGTGATTTGCTTGGCACTGCCAGTGCCTAATAAGGTGATAGTATGTATAATTTTTTTTATTGGTACTATGTTTGTTATACTTCTATTATGCTAAAGGCTTAAAGCACTAAGTCATTAGGATTTATCTAATGGTGAGAAATTTAAGTAGCATGCATGAGATTTTAGGTTCAAATTTCATTATAATTAATATAATTTTCAAAGTGAAAAAAACACTTAAAGCACTAATTCCATAAGAGTATTCAAATATCATTAATCAACGGCCATTGTTTGACAGATGATAACAACCTAAAGAGAAATTCTTATAACTTCAGGGAAACTTTTGGGGCATGTAATTTTTTAAAAAATATATGTAGGTAAAATATAATTGGCTAATTCAAGATATAATTCAAGACACACAACATAAATGCATTTATAAAATTTTCAATTTATTTATACTATTGTAAAATATTCCTCCTTTTGACCATGAAATTGTTTTTCTTATTGTGTAATTAAATTTAATACAGAAGATATAGATGCAAATATTTATCATTTTGTAATTGTAATTACTTCTAAAAAACAGATGAGATAATGAACTTTTCATTGCTACTTATATTTATTTCTTTTATCTTACCTAAAAATTTAAAAAGTACAAACTGAGGAGTATGTATTAACCATCAAAACCTTAGTATTAACTATTATGTAATAAATGCAAGTGAGTCCACAATCTAGTGATAAATTCCTATATGTTTCAATGAGTTATGGGAGATAGTGAATTTGACTCTCACCCTTATCCCCTAATATTTTAGCTAAAAAAACTATTATGTACTAAATTAAAAAGAATTTCTCCATGATATGAGTTCTTGCATTGAATTTGAAAGCAGCCAAAGCACATTCGATTTGACACTATGAATATGAGTCTAAGAGGTGGAAGTAGACTGAGCCAGGCTCGATTTTGTCTTAAATAGACCTAACATGTATTCCTAAAAATAGTCTAAGTCTAGACTTGTTACCTAATATAGGACCTTTTTATGGCTTTAGTTTGATCTTCTTAAATGGCTACCCTAACCCAAAAATCTATTTAGAAGCCAACTTGAGTAAAACAAGATTTAAAAATAAAAGTATCTACTCTTAAATGAGTTATAATACTTCTAAATATGTCAAAAAATAATATTTTTATATATACTAAAAGGTTGCTTAAATAAGTTAAAAAATATTTTTAAATAAATTAAAATATTTCTATTATCATTAGTTTTTATTAATAATAATAATAATAATAATAATAACAACAACAACAACAACAATAATAACTAGTGGCATTTTTTTGGCAATCAAGTCACTTTTTTATCTTTTAAACATTAATATAACTAGATATTTTTATAATAATTTATTAAATTTATAACTATATATATATATATATATATTTCGCTTGTAAACGGTTGAGGTGAGGTGATTTTTTTTTCTTTTCAAAAGGTGAAATGAGTAGAAAAGGAAAAAGATTGGGGTGGTTTGAATTCATGGACTTTAAAATAAAATCAAATAGAATTAGGAGACACCAAAAAGAAGTTACAAAAGTCAATCCTCTTTACTAATAGTAAGTATAAATGATGATGATATATTTAGGCTAGCTTATTAGGCTTGATAGGCTATTTCCATGTCATGACTTGACTCGGGAACATAACCGACATGTGAGAGATTGAGTCCCCATGTAAGCCTCATGGGTAACATAATTAGCAAAATGCATAAATTAACATGATCTTTATACTTAAAATGTAACTTTAATTTGTCTATATCGTTATCAATTTCTCAATTAAAAGCATAATTTTTGAATTTACAAAGCTAAAATGTTTCAACATACATAACTCTAAATTTATTTTAATTAAATTTAACATGTGCTGCTGCATTTTGTGAAAATATAAATTGTTTCATTTCATAATCATAGCCATAATCTAAAAAATAGTTCAAAGCTTGAAAAAAAAAACATAAATACATAATTGGTTTGTCACATAAACTTAATCACAATTTACAATTCAAATCCATAGTTAAATTCTGAAAACATATAAAAATGTACACATATTATGAAAATAAAATACATAATATTAAAATGGAATGTATGGTTCGAATTATGGCTGCACATTTACTGCAGCACTCTAATCTAATATAAACTTAGACTAAGTTTTATTGCAAAGTAAAGCTCATCACTAGAACAGCTGCTAGACACTAAAATGATGATTGCGAAACAAGTTGATATGCAACTATAACCAGAAGGAGGAAAGGAGAGGGTGAGTCAATGGCTTAGTGTCTGGATTCTCACCCACTACACACATGGGACAACCAATAGGATATATATAATATACATGCATCAAGTAAAAATCATTTTAATATCTACAAGCATAGTTACATAGGAAAACATTTCTAAATACATGGTGCGATAATTTCTAGAGAAACAGAAATCTCTAAACATGATAAATATATATAATAGTAAATATTGTTACTTTGGTCTCTAAACTTGAAAGAGTACCAAACGAGGTCTCACAAGGTGAACACCTAACTAGGTTTTATTCTTTGAATACTCCGAAGGGGCAAGATTGTCCTTTGGCGTATAACTTGGTACTAAGGCTAATGATCTTACAACCATTAACTCGCCGTCTATTTCTCTGTAGTCTTTGTCTAAAACTAATTTGCACATAAACTAAGTAACTTTGAAAACTCTGAAAGATCTGAATTCATATAATTTTAACAAACTGACAATCAAGCATAATTGGGGTTATGAAATCATGCCCAAAAGATCACCAGTTGATTTCAGAAAATCCATAGAGTATGTGTCTGGTCAATGTTCTAAATCATACTTAATTCAATACTTTCAATAACACAAGTCTAAAATTCTAAAATTATATTTCAAGATAATGTGATTTCATAATCATGATAACTTTAAAATCATAATAACATATTTGTCCATAACGATAAATGATACTTTGCTCAACATTTTTTCAATATAACTTAACTTGATATTCTAAAAGAATAATCTAAAATCCCAAGTTTTGAAAACGTGGTAATATCATAAATCCATATATTTTACAACTTTGGTAAACTTGTTGAGTCATAAATTTTCCAATAAATCCTTTTATGAGCATATAAAACATTTTCATGGCATACAACAACTTAATCATGGTCCTATTTTCATGCTATAATAAAAAATTATAATTTTGCCAACTTGACATAATGTGTAAAATCATATTCAATACATACTTTCATATCTAAATTCTTGTTTAGCAATCATAATGCTTAGAACATACTCATAATGACTGGAAGTAAGGTCATGATTTCAAACTCACTCACCGTTTAGAGCTGAGAGTGCATTGGTACTATCCACTTGACCTTGAAAGCTTGAAATGACACCAACAACTGCTATAAAATAAAATAGGCACATGAATAAACTACAAGTTTACTAAAACAACTCTATGAACATTGGGAGAGCGCCAAAGCTTGACAATAGCCAAGAATATAAACATCCTAATTCATAAACATGGAGGAAAGAAGAGAAAACCAATATAAACCATGAACAATCCTTATCGTAAAACTTCTAGGAGGTAGGATTGAAGGAGGAAGAGAGTGTAAGGTTGGAAAAGGAGTTTGGAAGGGTTAGGGTTCGGAGCTTTGAGGTAAAAATGCGCAAAGAAGTGTTTATATAGGAAGAGAGGATGATTTTAATGAAACTGTGTCATTTTTGGGCTTTCTAGTGTCAAAGGACTCGCCATGGTGAGGAGAGGCTTGCTATGGCGAGTCTGTCTGAGCGCATTAAGGGATTGAACAACATGCTTGCCATAGAGAGGGGGTACCTCACTATGGGAGTCCCTCGCAATGGCGAGAGGGAAACTCGCCGTGGTAAGGGTACCTGCACAAAGGATTGCTGTTTCTGCACTCTGATGTGCTAGGGGTCGTCCTAGGAACACGAATGGGTCTCATAGGACCTTAAAGCCATACTAGAGTTATCTAGAGACACATGGGCTTGAGACATCATATTCCATTACATGTGACTTGAGCTATTTGGCTAAAAAGGCATTTCAAAAAAGTCTTAGATTAACTTATTTATTAAATATACTTGACCAAACTATACCGAATGTAGGTAGGGGTGATGGCCTTTATCGAGCTGCCTGGCTTACTTCCATCCATATATGAACCTAACAATTCGCTAGCTCCACCACCACCCTCGAAAATGTCATATTATGAAGAGAAGATGCATGCAGGTAGAAGCAAGGCATTAGTATCCTTTGTGTTGTCAATGGTTATAACTTTATAGTTTTAAGAAATTTGGGTTAATGAGATACGTGACTCATTCTTAACCACAAATAACTAAGAGATGCCAATATCACTAAATTTTATGAGGTATCAAAAACACCCCAAGATATTAATATGTAAAAAGTGATTTAAATTATAATTCAAGTTTGTTCGAATATTTTTCAAAAGATCATTTCGAATTAAATGTTACAATTTTAAAAGCCAAGTTGATAATTTCTTAATTTTAAATACTACAACGATATACTCAATGAAGAGAGAATCGGATTGGACCTGCCGGTCCGATGGGGTTAACCGGGAATCGGTTCGATGGCCGGTTTGATTAAGATAAAAAACCGAAAAAAATCAAAATCGATCAAGAATCGATCAAAATCGGGGAAAATCAGCGAACCAGACCGGTCTGATCGATTTTTTTTTCAAAACTTAAATTTTTTTGTTCTAAAACTTAAATATTGATATCTTATGACAGTCGTAGAGTAAAAACAAAAAAAAAATGAAACTAAAAAAGGACACTGACAAAAATTGTTGAGTTGTTATTCTCTTCTCTTCGTTATTTGCAGATTATTCACGATAAACCCTACTGGTTACTAACAAATATTGTTTTCAAATGCTTTGTGATCGTGTTGTAAGGCTGAAACTAGAGAAATTTTATATGGATTATGTTTATTTTTATGGACCAATGAATATTTTTTGTTGATTTTATTAATCTTAATGATTTAATATATTTATTTATATTCTAATTAATCATATGTATATATTTATATATATTTTTATTACATTTCGGTTGTACTCCAATTGAACCGGTTGGACCTCTCAACCTTTAAACCAGTTCCTTAACCGCTTCGACGTATAGCTCAATTTTCTCTTCGTTGGATATACTATAAAAAATGAATCTTTGACAACCCTGAAAACTATCATTACTGGTAGCTAGCTAGATTCTTATACCTTTAACCATATTTACTTTACCCGAGGATTCTTATCCATAAAGATTTATACCCATAAACTCGCACAAATTAGTCATCACTCCCAATGTGGGTACCCCTTGAACAAAATCAAAAGTGAGCCTTTGACCAGGATTTGCAACAATAGTTTTTTCTTTTATTTGTTTTGGTCTGGCAACAACAGTTCAGTTTTTCAATTCGTTGATGCTTTTGTTTTTTTCCACCAAAAAAAAGGAAGCACAGTTGGAAGCAAACACAAGACAAGCCAACATAAACAAAAGCCTTGTCCGGCCCTTTTCTTTCGTTTTCATTCCCTGTTTTGTTTTTTTAGGTAATGTCTGTTGCATTCTCTTCACTTCCTATTTGTCTCACAAAACAGTTGTCCTCTCTCTTCCCTTGTTCACTTTTTCTTTCTTTCTTTCTTTCTGCTTCTCTAACCTTGCACAGTTGCACTTGCAAATATTTATACTACATGTTTGGTTGAAGAGCTCAAATATACCATCTTTGATCGTTTGAATATATGGAACAGCTTGCCAACTTCATCATTCGGCCACCAAGGTATCACAACTTTCCCCCTTACTCTCTCTCGGGATCTCTTTTTTCAATTAAAAAAAAATCTTTTTTTGTTTTTCTCTTTAAATTCCCATTCTCTGCTAATGCTTCGCGTTGCTCAGTTGGAATGGAAATGGAATACAAAAGTTTTGATTTTCAGTTTTTCAACCGAGCCTGAAGCATCAACCCAACTTGGCCCAATTGAATTTTAGTATAATTGTGGCTCACCCCAATTCTGCTTTTCCCAAAGGGAAGAAGAACTAGAGCAAAATATAAGTACATACATTCAATCAATGTTTTCATTCTGCTATCATGGCCTAAAATAAATTGACTTGTGTAATTGCACTGTTTCACTTCAAGTTTGAGTGAAGCTTAAAATTACACTGATATTATTGTATCTTTCATGGGTTGCATGCAGAGCTGAATATGACCCAAAAAGTGATTTACTGGATGAAGAATTCATGGTGAAAGGGAAATGGTTTCAACGGAAGGATGTGGAGGTAAGGTTAAAAACTAGAATTCTGCATTCAGTAAAGGAGTTGGATTTGTGGAAATGCATTGAAAGATTGATTTTATATATTTTATTTTCGTAGTCTGTAAGTAATGGTTTTGGGAATAAACCTTCATTAAATGCCTATTCTTGTAATAATTTTTCCTTAAAACAAGAAATGACTGCCAAATGGCAATAGAAAATGGGAGCTAGATTGAGCAGTGAGTGGTTGACTTAAGTGAGGATTAGGGGCCTTTATGCAGGGCAATTAAGTGTGAGAATTGAGTTGATACTATGAGGCTATATCTTTTACCCTGGAAAAATATCCAGTTTCATAATTTGTTCCAACTCGAGTTATTTTATTGCTCTTCTGATTAACTGTCACAAGAATTGTTTCTTATCCGGAATGTCTGATTAAAGGCTGGGTTAGTTTCATTTAGAAACTGGGAAACTATAGTAGGGAAATAAAAATATCAAGACTAATATTCTACTCACCTTGCATCTTTAAATAGCTCACTGATTCCTTTTGTGCAAAATACTTCTACTCAATTCGAATGGGAAACTCTATTACTTCTGATGTAATTGTTGTTTCCATCATAAGCATTATTTTATTATTAAGTCATATTTCACGTGATTGAGTGGGCTACCAGATTATCAGCTTCTCATGTAATATTTGATGTTCTGCAGATTAAAAACAGTCGTGGCGATGTTCTTCAATGCAGTCATTACATGCCTATAGTCAGTCCTGAAGGAAAGCCTCTGCCTTGTGTAGTATATTGCCATGGAAACAGGTGACTTAACTTTTTCGGGGTTTAGCATGCAATTTGATGCATAAACTGTTCTATCGTAACTGTACACTTCTTTTAACTCTTATTTTAAACAGTAGAGTATAAACCAAAATTTTCCTTCTCTAACTTTAATTATGAAGTTCTAATATATTTTACCAGAGTCTCGGCTAGTGGTTGTTAGTTGGAGTTGTGGATCTCAATTTTATGTGGTCTTGCTTATTATGTGTGAAATTTATGGCAGTGGATGCAGGGCTGATGCCAGTGAAGCTGCTCTAATTTTACTTCCTTCAAATATTACAGTTTTTACATTAGATTTCTCGGGATCTGGAATTTCTGGAGGGGAGCATGTCACACTAGGTTGGAATGAAGTAAGTGCTTGCTCAATAACATTTTGAAAGTTGTAATATCTAGCTTATCATTATGATTGACATTGTGTAGAGTAATTTTCTCTGTCTTGTCATAGTCATGTTCCTGATGGGCTCACTCAAGGGCCTGTGTCTCAATCTCTGTCTTGTCATAATCATGATTTTATTATATCATTGGCAGATATTATGAAAGTCATCATCTGCCTGAGGCGGGATACTTATCCCTAGTTCTTTTTAATAAATTGCTTACATCACCATAAGAAAGAGATGCTTGAGTTTGCTCTCTCCTAGAAGTTTGTAAATACATTGCTACAATTTGCTTTGCTGCTATTTTTATTAAGATGATTATTTAACATTCAGAAAGACGATCTGAGAGCTGTGGTCAACTATCTACGGGCAGATGTAAATGTCTCTCTGATTGGCTTGTGGGGCCGCTCAATGGGTGCTGTGACTAGGTAGGTTTTGATCATTCACTTACTCATTTGACTTTAAATTTTGAATAGGATTTAAGAAATGTTTTCTAGTCAGTAGTCCTACATAAGGTTGTTTCAAGACATTGTTATGTGGTACATTACTACTCAGTTCTTGTAATCAATTGCTGCAATGAAAATTTGAATTGAATATTTCTTACTTCTTCTAACCAAATATATTCTTCTGAAGCGTACTATCCATGTGCTTCACTCCCTGATTGTAGTGATTCATTCTTACCACTGTATATGGCTTTTCTTCTTACCATCATGATGATGTTTCTCACAGCCTTATGTACGGAGCTGAGGATCCTTCAATTGCAGGGATGGTTTTAGACAGTCCCTTCTCTGATTTGGTTGATTTGATGATGGAACTTGTAGATACATACAGAGTCCGTCTGCCAAAATTCACAGTGAGTGTATTCTGTTCTTGGATGAAAATGATAATATTTTGTCGAAGTCATCATAAAAAATTTTAATCTTTAGTCTTCTATATTTTATTTTTTCTTCATGTTTATTCCATTCGTCTGCTTTTTCTTTGAAGTTTCTGTGGTCAGTGACAGAGCAGTTGTTGAAATGCTGTTTTTTTTTTTTGGCTAGTTCTTAAAATAGAATTGGATAGGACTACAGTTTATTGTGGTGCAATGTAGCAGCTGCCTACAAATGATTATTCTCTTTGTTAGAGGCTTGCTAATATATGTTTTTAGCGACATATGATTATGCTTGAAACTCAGGATGAACAGTTTTGAATACTTTATATATGGAGCTGGCATCTGATTTCTTGGACCGTGTTTTGCCTTTACTAGAATAGATTGTCATTTCCTAATGGTTTCCCCATTTATTGATAAATCATTTATATGCACAACACAACTAGCAAAGCATAATTTATTAAACTTCTGTTGGGACCATGGATTTGTGGCATTGCTGTTATGCTTTTTTTTCCCCTTCTTATAGGTGAAGTTTGCAATTCAATACATGCGAAAAGCAATCCAGAAAAAGGCAAAATTTGACATAATGGACCTGAACACCATTAAGGTTAATTTTTTCCCTCTATAGAAGGTTGTTTAATGAAGCTCTTTACTTCTATTTCTTGGTTGCATGTGATGTTCGATAAGTTTGATGGGAAAAAAATTTGCCATCTTCCCCCTTGTTTTTATGTAACTTCAAGTTGAAATCACACACATGTCCTTGAGCTTGGTTAACAAATACTTTACTCATTTATAATTTGTACTTGTCCGTTGATAGGAATTAGGATGATTCATTGTTTATAGTCTTCTTTGTACAACCTACATTGTGGTGCTTGTGGGCCTGCATAGGCATTACATTGTGATATGCGATCAATCTGCTGGTTAGATTGCAAATTGTTCAGAAAGAATACAAGGAAAGAAGCAGAACAACCATAAAAGGAAATAATGTGTACACTTTTTTTTGTCCCCTTCAACATATATGGCATTCTAGGCATTCAAAAGCATAGAAATCTTTATGGAAATAAATCTGAACCAAATGCAAAAATTTGTAGGGATTAGGGAATATTTATTTGGGGGAAATTTAAGAAATTGTATTTCTTTTTGTTTCTTCACACTTTTATATTCCCCATTGTATTCATTCATTGTTTTTTTGCATCACAGGTTGCAAAATCTTGTTTTATTCCTGCACGATTAGGGCATGCCATTGATGATGATTTTATACAACCTCATCACTCAGATCGTATACTTGAGGCTTACATGGTAAGTATATCTTTAATGTTTCATTTTTCACTTGAAGAATGATTTACATAACTGATCTTCTTCCTGCTTTGTTGGGTTGGACTAATTCTTTATGTCATATTCCCAGTCACTTTAGAGTATGCTTGCTACTTTCAGAAGTCAGACTTACAAAATATAAAATATGACTTCTAGATTCTTGCTTAAACTGGAAAGGTTGTGGGTCACGCATCTTTTAGTTATTTTCATTTGATAAAACCTATCTTCCAATTGTCACTTTTTTTAATGGCTCCTTGTTCTCTATCTTATCTTCTCACATTTTCTCTATGCCTGGCCTTTTGAATCTATAATATATATGGCTGTCCATGCTTTGCAGGGAGACAAAAACCTGATTAAATTTGAGGGAGATCACAACTCACCACGTCCTCAGTTTTATTTTGATTCCATAAACAACTTCTTTCAAAATGTCTTGCAACCTCCAGAGGATGAGGTTGTAGAATCATTCTTTGATTACTTTGGTAAGGTAAAGTCTCCTTGCATCACTTTGGTTCTGTTTTGGTCAAAAAGGCGCAGTTCCATTGAACATTTTTGAAAAGTCAACCGTATTTTTACTCAGGATATTTGGAGATCTGTGCATGATTTAGACTATGGCAATGAACCATCATCTGAAAACAAAGGCATGGCTCAAGTACCTAGTGACTCTTGAATATTCCTTCTGCATTTGGTTACCTCAGTTTAAGCAACTCTCTTAAGTGTTTCATTGTTAGTTGCAGAATCATCTACAAGTAGTACTGTGGATGCCATCAAGCAAGCCCGTACAAAAAGACCAATGAGCAGGATGGAGGTTTGTTGTTGTTTGTTCTTAGTTCACTAATATGACTACTTGGGTTTTGCTTAAATTCTTTAAGTGGCATGATTTTTTTAATTTTTTTAAGATTTTCTTTCAGTTTCCTGAATGTATTGTATGACACTTCCCAGGTTCCATCACATGTTTCTTCAGAAGATAAACATCGTGATTATGAGGTATTGCTTGAATTATATTGATTCTCTGCATATGCATGCGGGGTAACCACTACTAGTGCACCTAGAAGGCACCAATACCTGCATGTCAAGAATATAGTTTGTTCAAAATGATTGGTGAATGATAACTACAAAAGGAACTTAAATCACTAATTTTGCATGATATTATTGCACAACAGGAAGAGAATTGTGATGATCCGTCCTCATCATCTTCAACAATGATAAGCTTTGAACTATCAAATGATCGTCCCTATGGTCCCCATGTTCCAGCAACGCTGGATGATGATGAGTATGTGGAATATCAACTTGAAGACCTCACAGGCTTTCCATCTAGTGCAGAGGAAGAAGAAACAGTGAGTCAACTTGTTGGCTTTCGCGTAATTTGAAATTTTGAACACAATAAAAGACAAGTGATTGGTTTTTATAGATTTTCCTATTATTTTAGATTTTTATCGAAGCAGTGATGGTGTCATTGAAAGACTTGGAAATAACAAATCCACAGGTAGAACCACCAGCCAGCAGTTTTGGTACTATCCCTGTAGAGCCATCAGATAAAGATGACTCACATGCTTCTTCACATGAGATTCCAAAACCTATGGAGACAGAATCCTCTTTAGTCAAACACAGCATGCATTCAACAAGCAACACCATTTCCACTGCATCTGATGATGCATGTGGACCCTTGAAAGCTGCATCAAATTTCATTTCTGCGATCCATTCCCAGAATTCGGCATCTAAGCCAAGCCAAGCACCAAGTATTTCATCAAGGGGAGAAACACTATCATCACTGGACACTTCATTAGGTACTGAGTCTGGCAATCCGGCAAGTGCTTCTGGTCGTCTTGGTGATAGTTTTGCCGGTGTACAAAGTTCATCAGATACTGACATATCACATAACACAAAAGCCACATTAACTGTTGTCAGGAATCCAACAGGCCACATCCTCAATGGCTTGATGCGTCGTTGGGATTTCAACAACTTTTTCAGAAACTGTCGTAATCAATAAGATGTGACATTCTCAGGAAAAAATTGTTTTTGTAACTGTAGAGAATGTAGTTTTTAGAATGCTTGACAAAAGAAATAGGTTGCTTGTGTGTGACTCTGGTATGCTTAGATTACAATCTAACAAATCATCTAACATTCTTTGATTGTAATGGAGGAGAATTGCTGTATTTACATTTTCTCCACCTTTGTTTTTGACATATCATTTGAGCAAAGATGAAGATGTCCTCATTATTGGCTCATGCTTAAATTATGCATGATGTTCCTAAGCTTCCCTGCTTGCATTTTCTTAACGAAGGCTGGTGTGTAATTGTATCCATCTGCTGCAGAGTGGCTTGAAATTGCATGTTCTTTTTGTCAGGCCTTGTGTTTGTCTTGGAATCCAGCAAACCCTCCTGTAAACGGTTCTTACAGTTGACTTGCCATGCATTATTGCCTGAATGAATATTTTGTTTTATGTTAATCTTATCAGAACGAATTAACAAATACTGCACTTAAATCGAGCCAGAGAATTGATAAATGTATCATCTTTAATTGAAGAGTTCTATATTCACGCTTTACTATAACACGGTTTCCCAAATTTACCTTGTATAATGCTAAGCTGAACTATAACATAATTTCCCAAATTTGAAAAACTAAATCGTTGAAATTTAAGCTACTGATATAATTGATTTCTTTAGTTATACAGATATCTCATATATAATCTTTTTCTTAAAATCATTTCAATTTTTTTTAGTCCAATTGTACAAGGTATAATGATGGATTGCAGTTTTTATTCATTTATTTTCCTTTTGATTCCAGACTTTTGCCGCCTTGTTTGTTAAAAAAGAAAAGGGTAGTGTACAATTTAATGCACGATTAAACTTATAAATCAGATTGTGGCTGAAACTCTTGGAAAAGTCTCAACTGATTTTTATCCCTTTTTCTTAACAAAAGAAATTTCCCACCTTAATTTCTTAGAAATATTAATGCTTGATATATATAGAAAGAGAAATTATCTCTTTTTTTAATTAAAAAAAATTATGGGAATATTGCTCTCACAATGTCTGGGGATAAAATATCTAAGGCTACTCCCTCTATCAATAAGTGTGCTTTCAAGAATATGAATTTGTATTCTCATTCTTACGGGGATCAAGCAGCTTATCCTATTCGTTCAACAATGTATTGGTGAAAGAGAAATTATCTTATGAGATTAATATTGAGATAATACTTTGTCATATATAGTTAATCATGTAGCAATATAAATTAAATAACATAATATTAAAATTAAGCAATTATATTTTATATAAAAGTGATTGGTTATTGTTATCATATACAAGTTCAAAGTCAAATAAATAGCTTTAAAATTCTTTACACTGTCTACTCCCTTAAATGCTTAAATGGACCGCATGAGCTATATCCAAAATTTACAGAGTTCGAACTAAAGTAAAGATGAGCTTACGTAATTACCAATCTGTCTAAAATCACATGTTTAATGATAAATAATATTTGATATATTACTTGTTACACAATAATATTATAATAATATATAATATTATTTTATCTTATAATCTATCGAAACCACTCTATCTAAAAGACAAAACAATATGTTTTAATAATTAATCCACGTAGCACTGCTCCCCAATTGTTGAGGACAGATTTTTGGCTGCCCATCAAATAAAAACGAACCAATCTAAACTATAGGCATGACGTGATGGCCGATGACATGAATGCCGAATGTCAGCGAAACATACATGCTAGAATCTTCTGACTTTGTTTAGCGTACGCTTCTGCGGATTCTGTTGTACACACATTGCCAAGAACCAACGACCTCCGACTCTTCACACTTCACTCATCACTCTCTCTCTCTCTCTCTGCTTCCTTCTCTTTGGAGTGAGTGAGTCATCAGTGCGTGCAGTCCAATCCCCATGGCTTCCACTGCTTTCAGAAACCTAAATTCTAAGCGCCACCTTCTTCTCCCTTCCCATCTCATATGTTCACTTTCTCGCGGCATTTACAGCATATCCCAAAACTTCACCCTCCACACCAATGTATCATCATCATCTCCATTGGATAATTATGTTTCTCACCGGAGATCCATGGCCACTTTCACTCGAACGTAATAAGACCCCCCCTTTTCATGTTTGTTCAAGGCTTTCTGGTTCTGGAGGACCTTGTTCTCTCTCTCTCTCTCTCTTTTTGTTATTCGTCTTGCGAGATTTTAATGTTATAGGTACCATTACATTGCATGTGGTGATTAACTTACTTAATTACATGCAGTCCTTGCACATCAAGAAAGTTCAATGGTGCAATGCAACCTCAAGTGTAATAAGATATCCGTGAGATGTCTCATATTTTTATGCATAAGTAATATTTTTCATTAGTTATTATAGCTAAAATTTGGCCTTAATAATATAACCCCTTTAACCACGAGGCTACTAGCTAGGCTATAGAAGCATAGGGTTCAATTCCTGACTATGTGAAAAGGTTCTCATGGCCTAAGGGAGTTAAGCTCCGTCGGAGATGGATATCATGGGAAACCAGACAAAAATAACCCCGTTTGAGCACTTTTAAGCTAAAAAATATCTTCATTAATCCATCCTTCTGGAGACATCTGGTATTATTGTATGGATATGGAAATACAGATAGATAGCTGATAGAGATATTGTCACATCACATAAGGGAGGATCTTTGCATTCTATTGTTATGAGGGTTTGTTCAAATTCTGTTTCCTTCTCTTTTGCAGAAAGCCCCATCTTAATGTGGGAACCATTGGGCATGTCGATCACGGGAAAACCACACTAACTGCTGCAATTACAAAGGTTTGGGTTGACTTCCATGTCCTAATTCTTAAAATAGTGAAAGGAATTTCAATTTCTTGCATATTGGTATACACTCTGTGTGATTCGGGCCTTGTGCTGTGAACAGGTGTTAGCTGATGAAGGCAAAGCCAAAGCCATTGCCTTTGAGGAGATAGACAAGGCACCTGAGGAGAAGAAAAGAGGAATTACTATTGCTACAGTAAGAACCACTTCCTCTGTATCTTTTGCAAGTCCATACTCAAGCTATGCATATTGCGAATGATTCAGGGCTAAATGTTCTAGTATTTATATTTTGTAAGCATTTCTTGAGCTTACCATAGGTCTTGTCTTGACCTTGCAGGCTCATGTAGAATATGAGACAGCAAAGAGGCACTATGCCCATGTTGATTGCCCAGGACATGCTGACTATGTTAAGGTAAGCTTGATGATCTAGCAAGGTGTAAATTGTGACTCTAGTGCTTTTCCTTTTACATTGGATAATGGGCGGCCCAATGCACGAGTACCTGTGACCTCCTTGTACATTGGGTAAACGTCAAAATTGCAATATTTTGAACAATGCATTATCTTATTTATGCATAATGAGATACTCATGTCCATGTTTTCTGGCTTCACTTAATTGATTCGGCACAATTACAGAACATGATAACTGGAGCTGCTCAAATGGATGGTGGAATTCTTGTGGTTTCTGCTCCAGATGGGCCAATGCCTCAAACAAAGGAACATATACTACTTGCTCGACAGGTTTGTTGTTCATTTAGTTAATATTGTAAAAGTAAAACCCGGTTTTTCTAAAATCTAACTAAATAAGAAAACCATAAGGTGTGTTTTGTTTGTTTTGCTGTGTCAGGTTGGTGTGCCATCACTGGTCTGTTTTCTGAATAAGGTTGATGCTGTTGATGACCCAGAGTTACTTGAACTTGTCGAGATGGAGCTTCGTGGTATGTTAACTCATGGTTTTCTTTCGATGGAAAGAAAAAGAGTCTATCACTAATCAGAATGTTTTCTTAATATTATTTTCTTATACTAAATAGATGTGCATCTTTTGACAAGCAACTTTACTTTTCAGAGCTACTCAGTTTCTACAAATTTCCAGGGGAAGACATCCCAATTGTACGAGGTTCAGCCCTGTCTGCCTTGCAGGGTACAAATGAAGAACTTGGAAAGAAGGCTATCTTAAAACTAATGGATGCTGTGGATGAATACATTTCTGACCCTGTGAGGCAGCTTGACAAGCCTTTCTTAATGCCAATAGAAGATGTTTTCTCGATTCAGGTAAGAACATATGTTACATGCGCATCAGAATTACTCTTATTGGAGCATCATATTCATAATGCAATGCAACTTATGGGCATTGGTGTCCATATTCGCACACTACATGAATAAGCAGCGTGAGGAAAAAGGAGGGAGAAAATTTAACTGCTCCAAAGATGTCATTATGAATATCTATTACTATCTTCAAGTGTTTCTTGTAAGAGGATTATGCTTTCGACACAAAGCAAAAAAGATAGCAGAGATTGATATTCCTTGAAGACTAATGCCTTCGTTCATCTTTGGTTAATGTGAAGGGGCGTGGAACTGTTGTGACGGGTCGTGTTGAACAAGGCACCATCAAAGTTGGTGAGGAGGTTGAAATATTGGGACTAACACAGGTATGAATGAGAGCTAAACATGTATTATCATGTCCATGAGTGTTTTTTTTCTTCATGATATATGTTCTTCTATTTATGTGTCTTTGACTACAGGGTGGGCCTATTAAGACTACAGTAACTGGTGTGGAAATGTTCAAGAAAATTTTGGACCAAGGGCAAGTGAGTAAACTCATTTAAACCCCATCCTTCCTACCTTTTCCCTGTGACTGGATTCATTGGTGATTGGTTATCTTAATTTTTGTGTCAATTTCTAGGCAGGTGATAATGTGGGACTTCTTCTTCGTGGTCTAAAGCGTGATGATGTACAGCGCGGAATGGTGAGTGAAACTGATTCAAAGTGTAAAGTAATATTAGCATATGTAAAATATGTTTGGCACTGATCCAAAACTTTATATGGATGTGGAAAACTGGCAGTTGTCTCGCTATTGTCATGAAAAAGTTTGTTCTTCCTGAACTAATTCATAAAAGAGAGAGGAGGAAAGAAAAAAAGAAATAACTGAGAAAAAATCGCAATTTCACCATTTCATTTAAGTTTGTGTATTCATTTTATAAGAATTAACCAATTTTTCTTTTTTCATGTTTTATAACTTTATTTTGGTGAAAAATTATAGGTTGTCAGCAAGCCTGGTACATTGAAAACGTATAAGAAGTTTGAAGCAGAGATTTACGTGCTCTCAAAAGATGAAGGGGGCCGTCATACTGCTTTTTTCTCTAATTATAAGCCTCAGTTTTACATGAGGACTGCTGATATCACCGGAAAGGTGGAATTGCCTGAAAATGTTAAGATGGTCATGCCTGGTGATAATGTGACTGCAACTTTTGAGCTGATATCGCCTGTTCCTCTTGAAGCAGGTTGGTTGAATACTAGATATCGCATAGAATATAAAGATGCTGCATTATCTATGATAAGTCACAGGCCACATGAATATTTTCTAATCATCTCCAACTTTCTTAGAATTAGAATTAATTACTGTCATTGCATACTAACTATAACTAATCTCATCTATTATTCAATCAAATGCAAATTGATGTCAAGGTAAGAATGAACCGAATGTTATCTGAAATATGAGATATCATATAGCCATTCTTCAATAAGTTACAAGTTGATTAAGGATATTCTAACTATAGTACTAAGTACAGGGTGAGCTACTCTAAGCGGATTCAGCTCATAATCTAGTTTTTAATAGAAAGTGCAATTTTTGGTAATTATTCTTTACTTTGATTTTATATGTGCAACTTTTTTGTGACTAAATTCAATGATGTGATCTGACTGTAATCACTTTTATTTACAAACAGGACAAAGATTTGCGCTGAGAGAAGGAGGCAGAACTGTTGGTGCAGGAGTGGTCTCCAAAGTGGTCGCCTAAGATTCCTGCCCAGACTCTTCAAATTTTTTTGTCCATTAATTTGTAAATAAGTCATGAATAGGTACTGAGAGCAGCATTCTAGGAGAATTCCATGATGAGACTATTTTTGGCACTTGATGTGTTGGTTCCATTTGAGTGTGTTTTATTTTGTTCATTTGAAAGAGAATTATAATAGTTGATTTGGATATTTTTCATGGGCGGAGGCTAAGTGGTTGGGTGAATTATTTTGGATCTTTTAATAATGCAAATTTCTTCAAGAAGGTGTATTGTGAGAATAATTCAAGATAGTGTATTTAACTATGAGCCTTTGCTGAGACAAGTTTCGGAGCAACGATAGAAGCAGGCAAGCAGCAATGAAAAGATTATTCTTAAAGTCATTCTCTCATGAAAATCACAAGTTTATGTATACCTCTGGTCTAAATATAGATTGTTGTAATATAATCCTTTAAAGTAAAATTCCAAGTTCATAGAATTCATTAGAATTTAAACAATAGGAGGAAATATCAATAGTTAATTCAAAGTTAAGCAAAATAATTAGTCGTTAATAGTTTGACTCTCGGTTTCAGTTCCTGTAGTTTCTGTTTATAAAGGTATTGGTCCTGATTTTTCATTCATAATTGCTTCTTATATTTTCAAATCATTAAAGCATTGCTTTGTGAGCTGAAGAATCAAAATCCAAGCTAATGAAAACTACAAGAATTAAAATCTAAAATAAATAAATAAATATAAGGTGCAAAATCAAAATACAAAAAATTTGAAAGGCCGGCTTCCCAGCCCAAGCAAACATGCCTGCCTTCTTGGACAATCTACTTGTCCACACATTAAAAGTACACTGTACACTATTACAATGGTTGCTCTGGATTAACATGGATTACATATCTTGCAACATGGTTTGGTGGTTTATTACTTCACCTATCTTCCAGCAGCTTCAATGCTGTCTCAACCAGTGAATGAATTGTTAGACTGTGCCTGTTCAGTCCAACAGTACCAGAGAAAACATTAAAGCTTTCAATCTCTGATGTGGTCTCTAAGACACCCTCCAGCACCTTCTCAATTCCCAGATACTTGAAGGTATCTATGTTTTCTTCTTTGTCTTTCATCATCCAAATCGCCAACTCTATTGCAAACCTCCTTATCCTGGGGACCTTTGTTGGTGGAAATTTGTGTTTCTTGAGAATATGGACTAGTGTTTTTGCCAATTCAACCTCAGAAATTCCAGCTTCTTCAAATACATAGCTTGATTCATGAGAATTCATGAATGCAAAAACACTTGCTGCTAGTCCAACCATCACTTCCTGTATCTTGTTTTCTTCTGACTTGACCGCCTGAAGTATCTGCAGGGTTGAGCAATTGTTAGAACTTAAAAATTGATCAAGATTTCCTTGCTGTCGAATTCGGTGTGATTTTTCCAGCAAAGCAACATAATATAAAGTTCACATGCTGGTAGCCTAAAATCATGATGATGAGAGTAACACTTACTGTGGGTGCTGCGGTTGTAACAACCTTGAGCTGGTCGAAGCTTTCTGATCCACTATAGTAGCATAAATTTCTGAGAATTCTAGCTGCATTGATACGAAGCAACGGAACTTTCAATGCCTCAACAAGCCTTTTCAGCACTTTCAACTTCAGAATTCGATGACAATTCGTCTTGCTTTCTAATGCCAGCATTGCTAGGGCCTCCCCAGCAGCAGTTGTTACATCTATCTGAATTTCAGGAATGTCCAGCTTGAAAAATATTTTGAGCAATTCCTTGAGTACTCCACCTGTGCCCCCAATCCTCTCTGTTGCATCCTCTTCCAATGCCAGACCAGTTAAAATTTCTATGCTCAGTTTCTGTAGAGGAGGGTGTTTATCTCCATACCTTAAAATATCTCTGATATTGCTGATTGTGAAAACTATCTCAGATATCTTTCTTCTGAGAAGTTTCCCAGTAGAGCCTGTTGTGCTAACCAGCATCTTAACCAGCTGCAAGGATCTCCCCACTGTGACAATTTGGGAAGGAGTGCTATTTACATTTTTCAGCAACCTTTCTTCAGCATGTGTGAAATCTATGATCTTTGGGAGGAGGCCTCTTGTGTTTCCAATCTTTCCACAGTTGTCATGGTCATGTGCAAGTTTCATGAGAATGAGGAGTCCCAAATGGTTAAATGTCCAGAATTCATAATTAGGATGATCAAGTATGAGCTTCTTTTCTCCGATTTCATCAGCTGCAGGAATAAAATGCCTGTTGGCATGGAGAAGAGATGATATTGATTCCATAGCGCCCGGTATCCCAGCTATTCGGAGAGAGTTCTGCTTCTTGCCAGCTAATTCAGACAAAATCTCTGCAGCTGACAGCCTAATCTCTTCATCATTGTGGTCTGTCCAATTCAACATCTCAACTAGTCTCTCTACAACGGATATGGAAATTCCAATCTTCTGAAGAGTATCATCAGAAAATCGCTCCTTGACCGCAAATTGGCGAAGAATTCTTGCTCCAATGAGCTGCTCATCAGGTGAGTTTGAGGCCAAGAGATCCATAGCAAAACTAACCATGTCCATCTTCAAGCAATCAAATATGCTTCCATTGACACACCTTGAATAGGCATCATAAAAGAACCTTCTAATGGACACCATTCCTGTTGCCCCCAACTCACAATCTTTGTTCACCTCTTCCAACAGTTTGCAGTAGCTGATTTTCCATTCCCAATAAGCCTTTTCTGTCAAGAACAACAATGCCTCAGCAAGAGCCAAAGAGTAAAAGATATTAAGAGCAGATTCCCGGTTCCTCTTGTCAGTGTCACCCTTTGCAATATCTCCATAATTGTGATTGATGAGTTTTGTCAGTGAGAGAACCACACAAGCTGCTGCAGAAAGAAGCTGAAGCCAATAGAGAAGCCTACTAATATGCCTTGAAAGGGAAAACCATTTAACATAAGGTAGAAGTGGAACATCTGAGCTAACCCAAGTGCGAGTTGGTGTCCTTGTGGTAGTTGACCTGGCATTTACCACAGCAGCCTCTACTATGTCACTCCTGTGTCTGCTGTGTTCTGCAGCAATTGGCCTCATGAAGAGTCTCTTGATGCTTTGAAAAAATGAGTTTGAGCTAGACCTCAGAATCCTGAAACTTTTGATTCCATCATCAGTGATAGACCATGTGGCCTGGTGCTGCCACTCAAGCTCATGGCTCCTGCTGAAAATCCTTGTCCCCTCAATCAAAAGAATGACTGTGATGAACCAGAAGTCACTTTTCTCTAAAGTGATGGCAAAACCACCAAGGAGGACCACAGTTGCCCAAATGAAACCAAGAGTTCCAAGGCCAGTTGCTGATTTTTCAAGCACTGCAAGCCTTAGAGCAAAAAGGGTCAGCTTCTTTTCTGGTGCTGCGATTGTTGAAGTTGCATAATGATCACCAGCACTACTACGACTACCGTCCCTCTTCTCAATACTGCTGCGAGGCTCAAACACTGTGTTGCTTGTGCTGCTGGTGTTGCTTGTGAGCCTCTTCTCAAGTTCACCAACCTGTAGATGAATGCTTCCTCCCTCTCCTCCCTCAGAAATCCTATGATCCATAGTGATGATGCTATATGTATTGGTCTTAATGTGCTGCAAATTTAGAAAGCAAGTGTTTGTGTCTTGAAAACAAATATAGTACTTGGCTGGGGGAAGGTTTGGTTTTATACAAGGATGAATGAGAATGGGGGAGCTTAGGGGGCACGTTTATTACGTGGCATGTTGGGGGAAGAGTGACGCCAAACTCCTCTTTCCACCGGTTTTTGAACAAGTTGCTTATGCGTTGCTAGCAATCCTGGTAACTTGGGGAAAGGGTTAGCTTCCTTGACTCTATATCTCTTTCCAGAACGTTTCTTGCTAGGGTCAAGCTAGGTGTTAAGTCATCAACATGCCCTTTACCATTATGTGAAAATCATTTTTATCCCATTAATGGATCCATCTTGGGATAAAGTGGATATGTCCCAGGTTTGGCAGGATAAGGATATGAGATATTCACACCTTTCCGTACTATAAGATATTCATCTCTTAAATCCTTGACAATCAGAACAAAAAAGAACAAGTTATTTCTTAAGTTGTTTATTCCCTTAAGATTGTTGTTTTATGATGAGCTAAAATTATGAAAATAGTCTTTCTGTTTATGAAAATAAGACCGGGTATATATTTGCTCTTTTCAATTCCATTGGATGAGAATTTCGTTAACATGTTTTTCAGTTGTTATTTTTTGAATATAGTTGGTTTTGCCGAAAATTAATCGAACGTGCAACTCATGATTTGGAATTAGTCCTCATTTGTTCTCATCAAATCTCACCATGCACGCAGTTCTGTGTTCAAACGCACTGACTTGGTTTAATATATGAAAAACTCAAGTAGCAAAACTAGTTGGTCCTGTCTGCGTGCTAATTTTATCCCCAGCCATTTCGTTGAACAACAAACTGATATTATATATCAGTTATAATTAGACTTTGTTCAACTAATGATTATGATTTATTAACAAACTAACGTTCCGGTCTCCAGTGGTTTATCTCATGCAACTTGCACAACTGCACCCAAAAGCTTTAATATGGTACCGTCTCCAAAAACAAAGTTAATGATTATAGCAAATCACTTTTCATCTACACAATTTTTCCCATAAAAGACCAATGCAAGAATTGCATTTCTGCTTTATGCAAAAGCTAGTGCATGTAAAAGTAAAGTATAAAAATACTATTAATTTATTACCAAAAAAACAACGTGTAAAAATATCAGATAAAAAAAGTAAAGTAAAATTTAAAATTTTTCAAAAAGTTGCACGGAATCATGATTTATGCACATCTTATATATATATATATACCTATGGGAAAACTGTTAACGACGTCGCTTGGAGTGCACGGATACCTCGTCACGCACATCTGTTCCTGAATCTTTATCACAAACCAGTTGCTTGTTACAAATAATTAAAATAATACTTATAAAAATGATATTTGTACATAGTGTTTTTTTTTTTTGGTCCATCAATATAAAAGCATACATGTGTAGCAGAAATTTCAAATTTCACATTGATTAACGGGAAATCATCGAAATATTACGTGTATTACCATTGCAGCCGCTCAATTCTCTATTGATTAGCATGGAATCTCTACTTTTAACGCATTGATTCTTCTTTAAACCAATAGGATAACTCTAACAATTAGTTGTTATTTGGTGTAAGAGTTACTTTGAAGGCTGTAACATATGGCTAGCTTTACGTTGATCATGCGTGCTGCCAATCTTGTAACACACAAAAAAATGCGTGCTGCCAATCTTGTAACACAAAAAAATAAAAGCGAAAATTCATTCTCATCATTGATAAATTGTTATGTAACGTTGGGCCTGATGCATTCAATTCACATTCTTCACAAGCATACATTGCATTATTTAGCTACCATTATATTTCTAATTAACCACTTGGAATTGTGTCAGATAGCCATTCGCTAAGATCACATTCCAAACGGGACTTGCCTATGGTCCAATTAATTAGTGACAAAATTCGTCCATGTTTATGACATAATTGTTTTATTTATTTCTTGAACAAAAGGGAAAGACAGAGATAGTTCGATATAGATTCAAAAGAATTTGCTGAGGAAGAAACAATTTGCTCTAACAAATTGTGGTCTTCGTCAAGTCTTTCATCTTGATTTTGGGTCCCAGAAAGCGTAGGCGAAAAGAGAAGAGAAAAAAAAAAGAAAAAAAAGACACACACGAGAGAGAGAGAGAGAGAGAGAGAGAGAGAGAGAGAGGAGAGGCCACAAAAGAAGATCGTCTGTGGGTACCTTGATCGAACACATGCCATACGTTTTAGCTAGCTTACGAAATATTTTGGTTTTTTTATTTTACGCGTACACGGAAAACTGAATTGCTTTAGCTTACAAGCTTTAAGCCAATAATTTCTTTTTGTTACTCTGAAATGATTAAAAAAAATTGATTCTTATATGGCTTTTATTATTTCCATCTTTCCTGGTGTTTTTGCAACAAGGGATTGTGAATGTTAAGAATACAGATTTAGTCAATCTTCTTGAATTCCAACTGCTATTTTTTCCGCTCTCATCAAGCATATTCTTGATTTTATCATGTGATTATTTTAGATTTTTTTTTACTTTTTCATCACAAATTTTACTAGGTCATTATGTTGATGAATTTTTTTCCGTGGAAGTCATGCGAGATCAAATTAGGAGTGGGAGATGAGGGCGGGCATGGTGTTAAATTGAAACCCCAATATCATTGTTACAGCCTAATGTGAAAGATTGAGGCTATAATGCCACAATGCAACGTCTGACACTAGCATGTTACTAACACATAGAATAATGCTTTAACTTTACTACAACTTTTTAATTGTTCTACTTTTGTGCATTTCCATTGCATGATGTGGAAAAATTACAATCCTGAGGGGAATTTTCGATGTGCTCTAATAATTGAGCCTCAGGTGTTTCAATTTGTTCATTTAATATTTTTCTCCAAAAATTGAACATTTAATGTTTCCATGATGGTTAGTAACATGAAAATTTGGAGTACAAATACTAGGAAAAGACTTTTGCATGCATATGATGAAATTGATACGCATTAGCATACGAGTAGAGGTGGGTGAAATAGTATTTCAAAACATGTCGAGTATAGATCAGGGGTCAGACCGTTGCACACTCTTCACCTATATAATCAGCATGATTAAGCTTTAACTTGGCAATGACTAAAAGGTTCATTGATATCTAGCATTTTCTACGAAATGTAGTTGGTATTTACTTATTTAACCATGGGCGAAATAGAGAAGTGGGGCATAAAAATTGCGATTAGAATTGAGCTAACTGCAGCTCTGGGTAACTCCTTGTCTTATGAATCAGATCAGAAGGATTACATGACGAATCATGGTTTTTTGTATCAGTTCACTGCACTGTTTTCATCCACTAAATTCGATTTGCTGCCTGCATCAATATATACTACTAGATCAACGAATAAAATGAAACAAATCTCATTGTGTAATTATAGATTCTATTCACCAAGAACAACTATTGTACTTCATTTACTGCTGCAACAGAGTGCTGGAAGAATCGCACAAGCATTACCAACGTGTCTGCCCATGAAGAAGACATCAAGAAGACAGTGCTTGTCATTGAAAACAAGCAGAGCTCACAAATTAGAATTGTACTAGCATCCCAGCTTATCAGCTGCTATGAAACATCGAAAACCTACAAGGGACCAAAAAAAAAAAACAAAGACATATTAACAATACAAACAATTATTACTTGCAGGTTGCGAGTACAAGAAATGAAGAAAACATGACCTTGAAGGCACTAATCACTTCCGCTAGCCAAGAAAATAAAAGGAAAAAGTTACTCGTGAAATATTAATGATCAATGGTTGCAAATCCGTTATAATATGCGGAGCTACAACATATTACCACATGGCAAATCTGATCTATCACAATTGATATCAATCCTTATAACCAAAACGCAAGGAACAATTCTTATTAAAATAAAATAGCAAACCTTGTTACTTGTTAAGGATAATCAAGATAAGGCAAATGCAGTACTAGTAAACATTCCCATGTCAAACATCCATAATAGAAAGAACCTTAAATTCCAGCCAAGACAATCTCAAAATTGAATCCATAATCCCAATGCCACACCATGCAATGTCCAACTTATAGTATAATCCATGTTCAAATTTAGCGGCCCTCATTCTCTACTACTTTCCCTAAGCCTAGCAAGTAATATTACCTAAATTTTCCCGTAGTCCAAGGGGCAGGGATAAACATTGGATGCCAATCTAAAATTGAAACTGCAACTTTCAATCAATGCTCACAAGTTAATCCTCAACGATTAATTAAACTAACATAATCATCCAGTGTGTGAAAATGTTCTAGAAAGAGAGTTTCTCTCTCGTATTATAGACTCAAGCAACCCCCCTTTCTCTCCCCTTTTTCACTTGTTGCCCTGCCCTCTACTTGAGAAAATGTTGTGACAGCAAATCAATGGTTGACGCTATTCAGCATAAAAACCAGACTACCTTCTTTGTTACAAAGCACAACCCATCTACCTCAGAACTAGATTTGTCAGATTCTGGTGACAACCTAACCTCTTCAAGACCACAGCAAAAGCCTTTTATTCAAATTGCATACACTTTACACAGACAAATTTTAAAGCAATTCAACTTATCAAGGATTAATGAGAACAAGGAAACACAGCTTGTGGAAGGAAAGGAGTCAGGTTCTACAGAGACTTGACAGATTAAGTCATCCGAGGTCAGACTCGTAACTTCCAAGACAGCAAGCTAGCGTAAAGCAAAAGGATTATCTCTTGAAGCGCATAAATTTCTTTATGCAACACAAAATATGAAGATAAAGAATGGTACACATTCAAGGAAAAAACTGCATCTCACATGGATTAGAAAAACTTAAGGAAAAAAAAAAAAGGACACAGATCATAGACAATAAGTTCTTCAATAAAAGCTAATCAGTTGACAAGACCAATCCATAATCACCGGTACAATCTTTATCCACCGAATGCATGTCAAAGCACCAATCCCAATCACAATAAGATGCATCTCAAAGACATTTTATCAAACATGTTGAACTCAATTAAATAATCAAACTGTTATTATCCACGCACAATTCAGAACAAATCATAGCCATATATATATACCTATATGACAGCACTCCTCTGTCTAACCCTAGCTTTCTCCGCATCAATTATCGACTCCACAAGCTTCACCGCACTCTCAAGCTTCCCCTCCGCATTCACCACCACGTAATCGAAATTCTTCACGTGCTTCACCTCCTCCCTCGCCGTCGCGATCCTCACCAGCAGCGACTCCGCCGTCTCGGTCCTCCTGTCCACCAGCCTCTCCACCATGGCCGCCTCGCTATCCGCCACAAGGAACACGAACACCGCCGATTTCCCAAGCACCTTCCTGAGCGTCTGCGCGCCCTGGATATCAACCCTAAGGACGATGTCGCAGCCTTTCGCCATGAACTCCCTGATCTGCTGCTTGGGAACCCCCTTGTAGTCGCCGTAGACGAGGGCGTACTCGAGGAGCTCGTCCTTCTCGACCATGGCTAGGAACTCGTCCTTGGTGACGAAGTAGTAGTCCTGGCCGTGGACCTCGGAGGGGCGTTTGGGGCGGGTGGTGGCGGTGACGACGAAGTGGAGGTTGCGGCGGGACTGGCGGAGACGGTGGATGAGGGCGTCCTTGCCGACGCCGCTGGGGCCGCTGATGACGATGATGAGTGGGTTCGGGTCGGGTCGGAGGGGTTCGGAGCTGAAGGAGGATCCGAGTGAGGACTCCAGGGCCCGGAGGAGCTCGGAGCGGTCGGCCTTGTCGAGGGAAGGGATTCGGGCGTCGCCCATTCTCGGAGAGGAGGAGGAGAGCCGCGTGGGGAAGACGCGCGTGAGGGGAGTGAGGGAGTTCAGGAGGATGGGTTTTGTTATGGTAGAGTAGGGGAGAGTGAGCGAGGTGCACAACAACCTGCGAAACATGGGAGTGAGGGAATGAGTGAGTGAACAAGCTGTCACGGTAAAAAGAAGCAGAGAGAGAGAGAAAGAGAGGAGAATGGTCAAGAAGGGAAGAGAAATTTGCTCGAGTATATAATACTGGGATTTTCACTCCGAATCTAATCCTTAGTTCCGGATTATGCTTGTTGTAAAGTACTACATTCGCTTAAATAAGATTATTTGGAAAGTTTACGACATTAAAAAGTTAATATACCACACAACATCACCAAATGGACATTTGTTTAAGAATCTACCTAGTAGAATCTTTTCAACAATAGAAGTGAGTAGATAAGTTGATTGAGGGGGAAACCTTAGATTTGAGTCATGGCTAGGCAACTACTTAAAACTCGAGAAAGAACCTTTTTTTTTATATTTTCCGCGATATCCATTATTGACAACGGTCATTAATTCCTTCAAGGTGTAAAGCTACCTTAAGAGAATAAACATCTAGCCACGAGATATTTTTCATACTCATTGTAAAAAATCAAACTCTAACTAAATACTTTGTTGTCTTTAGTGATTTTATCTAGTCAAAGAAGAATTACCTCTAATATGAAGAAACCTACTATTTAGATATAAAAAAAAAAAGGCTCTAGTATCTTTTCAATCCAACTAACTTTTACTATGTGTATAGCATGTATACTTATGAACGGAGAAATACTAGTGATTTTCGATTTATTCTCTGTTGAGTAATTTATCAAAGTTTAGTTTCATAGGCAGGTAAATAGTAATTTTACCTCTCAGAAGTTAACTGGATTTAAACTTGAATTTAAAATGTCGTTTTGAAAAGGACAAATATTGAACCAATTATGTATTAGTGTATTAGGACACATTTTCCTGTTGTCTTTGAAATATCTGTATTGTTGAACATTGTCGTGACTGTGAGATTTTTATAAAACAAGCATCTTTTCTAAGATTTGGATTTTGATCATTTTTCTATCATAGTGCAACTTATTTACCAATGCTCACAACGCTTTATCGATGTATTAGGAGCCCTTGATTCAAAAGGGAATCTTAGGTGAATTTAAAAAATGTCAGCTTAACATTTAATATGTTTTAAAAAATTTGTTTGGTTAATAAAAATATTCGACATTAAAAAGGGAACATAAAAGAAAAGGACATAGAAGTGAAAAGTAGACTTCAGTACTGGATTACATCATTACCAGATAATTTTAAGTTTTTAATATGGGAAAACAATAGAGCCAACCGTCACCATACAAATAAAATATGAGAATGTCACTTCCTTCAGGATCAATAGTGCATCGAAAAAAATATTGTAAGACTTACGCCGATATGAGAGAAAACACAATATTCCGAACTTAACTTTTATAAGAACAACTGTCATATCATGGAAAGAAGTTCACCATTGAAAATTAGGCTGATATCATCTTTGTAACTCTCTGAGACTAGATTTGAAAAATGCATATATTATGAAATTTATCTTCTTTTTCTTTCGGTCTGAATGAAATTTCCTTCTCGATGGAATTACTTTTCAACCTATCTGCTTAGTTGGTTGGAAAATTTTTAGCAGCAGCTTGTCAGGCCTGTTCCATCCGTTACGATTCTAAGAACCTGACCCAATTCAGTAAAATTCTAATTCTAACAGTGTTCTAGTTTGTTCGACCGGTCAGGGCAACGACTTTTTTGAACTTTTTTAAAGAAACTTGAATCAAAACCAGAGAAAATAGTGTTTTCCTCAGTAAGTTTTAGTTTTCACATCTGAGGAACCAAAACAACAGTTATGCTTATTTCTCCGGTTTTTTTTTTCTTTTTTTTGGTCAAATAGTTTATACTTATTTCAAATCAGCCAAGAGATTACATGCATACTAATAATCATCACAATGTCCAAAATGGGTAAGCTTTGTGCCAAGGCCCAAGGGGATATCACGATGCTGAGAGTAAGAACCGTAATCACTGATAACTGACATGACACTGTGCACATCCAGAAGACATTAATTTATGGTAATTCACTGATAATGCATGTGAAACAACTTAGATGAATTAAAATTCGTTAGGCACTAACTTTGTTTATATTTTTTAGCGCCACATTAAGTTACTGATAGCTGAGGAAAATATGACTTTCACTAAGATTAGATTAAAAAATAATACAAATATCATTGGAATGGTGCCCAATGAATGAAAAACTAACACAAAGGCAACGACTTCTATTTCTTAACGAAGCAACTTCCCCGCGTTCAAGTCTCTGTGATTAACCAGTTAGAGTGCAAGTTAATCATCAATTGGACCATGGATCAACCATTCCAAACTTCAAATTGATGATGCAAATTGCATGATCTAGAGAGCTAGAGAAACTTCTTTAAATCTTGAGTCTCTTAAGCTCTCTTCAGTTGTTTCATGGTAATCAAGGTTATGCCACTTCAATATTATTATTATTTTTTCTTAATTAAGATGATCAAGATTAGGTGCAGGACATGAACCCAGATATCAGAGCTTCATGGCACAAGGCAGTTGGTGGCCTCACGTTTTCAACATATCCAATGTCAATACCACTGACCACCAGGTCCACCCTGAGCGGCTGCAACTTTTCTTGCCATGTATTGAGGCTTTGGCTGCAGTCCATTGGAACCTTCAATCCCATCATCTTCTGCCCTCTCATTTTTGCAGCTTGGATTGTTTCTCTTGGGATATGAACAGCTCGAAGTTGCGTACTGAGCTGAAACAGTTGGATTCCTAACCATCCTGCGCTGTTCGGCCTCTCCCGTCACTGCCACCCCACAGTTGTTGTAACGCATTACTGATCCAACCACTTTTCCAGGCCTTGCTGCAACACCTGAAGAAAGTGAGCGACACAGATGAGGCACAAGTAAAATCTACTTAACCCCAGCATCTATTAATAAACTTTGCAGCGAAAGATTTACAAAAGAAAGGCGTCAGGAGAACAAATGCACATATCATGAGAAAAATTATGACCATATTTTATAAGCCCATTTTAAATATAAGAAAGTATTAGGGATTTTGCTGCCAATTCTTGAGTCCGTGCATGTAGAACAAAAAATATGATGACTGAAAGTAAGTTATCATTACTTAGCTCCATTTCTTGGATACAAACCAATCACCTTAAGCCACTCAGGCAATTTCCATCATGTGAGAAGAAAGAAATAGGTATGTGCAAACATGCAGAATCAACTATTTGGCTCTTGGAAAGATCAATACGTATGTGGTTGTCAATGTGTATATGAGGAACAAAAAGGGAAAAGGCAAAAGGCTATATAGAGAAGCGGTAAAATGCATACTGAAGTAAGTCATCACACCTTGAATATTTTGAGGAGCTTGTAAAGGAAGCCGAGTCATAGGGATACCACTGCTCCTATCTATCGGTGGTTTCTCAACTTCTTTGATGCAACAGTTCGAGAGATCATTTGTCACCTCAGTTGTATTCTGTACTGAGTTATCTGAATACAACACACATGGCCTGCAAGTAGTGCCATAAATAAGAGGAGTTGGCAATTACAAAGCAGATAAATCATGCATGTGTCATGATAAGATAAAACAACAATAGCCAAAGCAACACTTTCCAAAAACAGACTCAAAAGATTAAGATACCTGGGTAATGATGCATGTTGCCTCTCAGGTGGAGTAACAGTTCCACCTTTGCCATAATGCTCCTCAAGATATGCAAATTGCTTCTTGAAGTGGTCCACAGCACTGTTAAAATGGGTGTTAGGGAAAAAAATGCTTGAGAATTTCACAAATTCACAATCTCATAAAACACAAAACTTTAGTTAAAATTACATTTGAACAAACATATAATCAGTTAAAAGTATATAAAATGGTTTAGCAATGCACAATACACATCTAGCAGTTAAGTATTCAAGAGACAAACAAAATTCTTTGGGAGTATAGAAAAGAATTTTCACCTTCTAGGTTCACTTCGATTGGGAATTAAATACTAATTACAAAGCTAGAAAATGTTGCATGGCTTACGATTAACAATCCAAAATGTTAAGTATCAATATCAGGTGAAAGCAATAGCCAAACATGTTCCTTAAAGATTAACAGATACAATAAGTGCTTAAACAAATGCAAAGAATGAGGAGTGAAACAAAATGTGGCTACAGGTCTAGAGACCAATACCTTGGATACATGAAACCTGTTGGCTCTGCTCCCTCTAGATATTCCTTTAACATCTTTGGATGGTACTCTAAAATCTCCCGATATATAAGCTCTCGTACATCTTCTTTCGTTATCCGGCGTCTCTCAAACTCAAATTCCATCTTGGTAACTGGCTGAGCAGAAGGTTCTCTCTCAACCTTGGCCAAGCCTTTAAAATATGGATCCGCTAGAGCCTAGCAGTGTTATGCACAACATGCCTGGTTAAAACCAGATATATACAAAGAAATTGAACCAGAGACAGATGAGATGGGCAATCAATATTCGACCTCTTCAGCAGTAGGGCGATCCTTAGGCTCAAAAGCCAACATTCTTTCTAGTAAACGAAGAGCTAGGGGGTCTGCATTAGGAAACTTCTGGGAGAAAGGAACAGGCTTCTTTTTACGCATGCTGCTCAAATATCTACGAGCTTTCTCATTTCGTACCTTTTAACACACCCAAGATTGCATTAAGTAATAAAATAAAGCATAAAAGTAGGTAAGAGGAAGGGAAACTAAAAATATACCCTAGCAATAGCTTCAGGAGATGGTGTTCCCAGAAGATCAGTCATGAGATCCAATTGATGTACAACATTCTTCCCAGGGAAAAGAGGTTTTCCAGTTAGTAGTTCTGAAAAAATGCAGCCAATGCTCCATATGTCTATAGCAGGTGTATACTGAAAAGCAGAAAGTTTATGACCATATTGATTTACCGAGTGAAGGATAATAAATCAGTAAGGTACGTAGAAGCATAGAAACACAGTCCATCTTCATTCAGAAACATGAGCAACCTACCCTTTGATTTTACTGCAAATTAAAAGCACTAAAGCAATATGCACAAGTATGAAAACAAAAACATTTCAAAGAACATATCAGCATAAGAAACAAACAGAATAGTAAGCACAAGAAACGAACAGTAATAGTAAGTGATTCCTTGTATATGTTTAAACCTTATAGGTATACATAGTAACTCTATAATATAACTAAAACATGACCTTAAACCAAATACTTTAGGTCCAAACCCAAAGCAACCTAAATGAGACAAGAATCTAGCACAAATTTTATCAGGTACTATTCTTTTGTTTGTTCCTTTTTACAACTAGTCCGAATAAAAATGAATAAAGAAGTTGAGATTTGATGGTTGTTAGACACCAAAACACATTGCTGTTGAACCATGCTTGATGAAAATAGCCCAGCTATTCAGAAGGCAGAATGTGTAGCTTTACAATACAAATGCATATGGGAAATCAGACCTGGGAGAATGATTTAGAATTTGTATCATTTCTCAAGCTTCTATATACACTAAATAATCATGCTCGGTGTGATTTAGAAATTTTGGCTTAGCTATATGAAGAAAATAAGCAAGATGGACACGAAAAAGGTGGGGGGAGGGGAATAAGAACAGTGAAGCACCCAGACTTTCTGTGTCAAGCAGGGGTAAATATCAGTTAAATATATCAAGGATATTAAATAGAACTTGATAACATATATTGCACCTTCGAGAAAAAGGATCCACACAGTTCAGGAGCCCTATACCACCTTGTCGCAACATAATCCTGTGAGCAAACAAATTGGCTTAAGTGTGACAGATTGACAAGGAGAGCTATGTTCAAAGTGATAGTTTCAGGGAAAAGTAATCATACTGTCCAGAATATAGCAGTGGGTGTATCATTAAAAGCCACTCTGGCAAGACCAAAGTCACAAATCTTCAGTTTGCAGTCAGCATTTGCTAAAATGTTTTTAGGCTTTAGGTCTCGGTGAAAAACATTCGCTACAATACCATTCAGAAGTTTGCAATCAGCCATAATGGTCATATAATTTAGCAACCAATTCATGAAAAAGCAAAAGTAAATGTGCTATAACAAACAATCAAAGACAAATCCATTGACTAAACATAAAGATCATAACCTGTATGTATATACTTCAAGCCTCGAAGAAGTTGATAGAGGAAAAACTGGTAATGCTCTGGAGTTAGATCATCATTTGCTTTGATGACCTGATGCAAATCAGATTCCATGAGTTCAAAAACAACATATATATCTTTGAACTCCCTTCTGGAAGGAGGTAACAAGATATGTTTGATCTCCACAATATCCGGATGACGCAAGAGTCTAAGAAGCTTAATCTCGCGAAGGATGCGAGTGGCATCAGAAACATGTTCAAATATGTCATTGATTTTTTTTATTGCGACCTTCTCTCCAGTGTGAGTATCATATGCAGAGCAAACAACACCATAGCTTCCTTTACCAATTACTTCCTCTATTCTGTATCTGCTTCCTTCACCATATTCAGTAAAGAAGTCGACTTCCACAGATGACTTCATAAACACAAAAACCGAACTATTTAGTGAAGAGTATAAGCAAAACCAAAAGCATAGCTATGGTTTAAATGATCTGCAAGTACATATTGTAACGAAGGAGCGAATGGTGTTCAACAGTTTTATTACATAAAATCGCAAGCTTAATATCTAAGGTTTGCATTCATTTGTAGTTCTTCACACGATTAGTATCAACATATTAAATTTACACAATGAATTTTATTACCACCCAGAGTACACTAGACTTGATCCTTCTCTAATACAAACGAGGAGAAAAAAAATAAAGAAAAAAAATTTTCGGAATTTTAACTGGGATATCGGAATTCACTGTGTATAATCAAACGTTCAAAGGATAGAAGGTAAATGGTGCAAATAATGAAAGTTTGTTATCAGTGATTTTGCTATATTAAAATGAACAGTGAAAAAGGATAAAATAATCAATTACAGTTGTCCAAATATACCGGAGGAACCAAAATAGCATTCAAGGAAATCTTAAATGATGGAAAACTTTATGTAGGATCTCTCACAAACCAACACTAAAGTATGAAGCATGTGACAGGGAAAAATAGACGTTTGCGAGAGAACTTATTTCTTATTAACCAGACAGGTATCATATCCACCATACAACAGAAAAAAGAAAAATAATTAGCAATCCCAGGCAACAAGCAAGGGTTAGACCGCCATACTAAATGGTACAAAAGAACAGAATTTCAATCACGAAAAGTACAAAACTCATCCTATAGAGAGGCACAACTCACAGAACAAACAGCATTCATTCACCCTCAATATCCACCCAATTTCTTCCCCCAAGAATACAAAACAACGATCAAATACAAATCAAGCTACATACATATACAGCTACACATATATACACATCCGAGTTTATTAGCTTTACCTTTTTTCTCTGATCAGGCAGCATCTTAGCAATTGAGCATGAAAATCCTGCAACGATTTAAGACCAAAAGTGCATCCAACGACCCCTCCTCTTAACAGAAGTCCAGATCACCCAAACTCCCACTTCCACTTCAAAACCCCAGAAAAATTGGACTAAAAAATAACCAACCCACAAGCACTAAAACTTCCAGATAATGAAGGAGTGATCAAAATGCAAAGAAATAACAAAACAAAAGCACACCAAACTGGACAAAAAGTAAAAGAGAGAACTTTCAATTCAAACCTGAACAAAGCTCAATAAGAAAACAGACCCAGTAAGCTTTGGCAGCTAATACAACAACTACGATTGAGAGAACAACACATGTACTGGAATATCACTATGTTAGAATCGAAAAAAAAGTGGCTTAGGAAACATAGAAAAACAAAATTAAGAACAATTTTGTTGGAAGTCTAGAAATGTAGCTGGAAAGGAACAGGGTTACAGATCAGGTTGGAGTATGAATCGCTGCGAGGTGTCTGAGCTGAAAATCAGTGGAAAAAACTAATCTTGCAGAATCAAGTGAAGCGATAATCACTAATGGATAAATATCAGCGTAGAAAAGGGAAGTGCTTGGGATTTCGGAGCAGAAAAAGGAAAAACGATTTTTGAAAGATGGGAATTGAGGAATGGAGAATTGGGTGTTGGAAATACAAGAGCTTTTCGATCTCAGAGAGAGAATAGAAGAGAAGCCATGTACTTCAAGCTGAAGAAGAAGAAGAAGAAGAAGAAGGGTGTGGTGTTGAGCTCAGAGAGAGAGAGAGAGATAAAGGGGCGAATATGGGAAAAAACAAACATAATAATAATAATAATTTAAAAAAATTCGAAAATTGGTGTGGTTTGAAATGGACACTAGTATTGGAGACAGAGAGGATCGTATTTGCCACTCAATTTCTTCTGCTCCTTTCAATTTATTTCTAGTTTTTAATATTCTCTCTCTTTTGTTTAATAAGAAAATTATGTTGGACAAGATACCATGTGGAAGAGAGTGCATGGAGTTTGTTGCTCCCATTCATTGTCAACTGGAAATAATAATTGGCCCCTAACTCTGTTTTAGTTATTTACTATTGATGTTGATTGATGACTGTTGGTTATTAATTAATAGTAAGGAGGTAAAGGATAAGGTAATCCATAAACAAATTGAGAAATTCGAGAGCGTTTAAATCAAAAAATAAGAAAACAAAATTAAAGTTCATGCTTTGGGTTGAATTGTCAAATAATTCATTAAGGTAATGATGAAAAAATTGAGTTAATGTTCATTTTAATTCCTGATTTTATACCTCATTTTAGTTTTTAATTTTTAAAATGAGTCAATTTAGTGTTTGATATTGCAAAATGTGAATCATTTTAGTCCCTCAACTAATTTTTATTTAGCATTTCATTAATTTGATGATGAGTAATCTTAAATGACACCTTGACACACTTTATATCATTTGACGTATAATAGAGTTTAAAATAACTCATTTTGATATCCAAAATTACACAAAATGAGTTATTTAAATTTCCATTGTAAATTATAAAATGGCTCATTTTGTGTAATGTTAGATACTAAAATGAGTTATTTTAAACTTCATTCTACTTCAAAAGATAAATGGCATGTCAACGTATCACTTAAGGTTACTATCATCATTTAATTGATGAAATATTAAATAAAAGTAAATTAAGGGACTAATATGACTCACATTTTGTAATGTTAAGAACTAATTTGACTCATTTTAAATGTCATGGACTAAAATGACTCATGAGTGTAAAATGAGAGATTAAAATGAGTATTAACTCTAAAAGAATTCATTGCAAAAAATATTGATTGATGTAAGATTTTGATTTTATTGTAAATGTATAGATGTTTTTTAAAAACTATATTGAATCTCATTATTGAAGTAGATTTTGTTGTGTTAATTGTGATATTTTCTTATAGCACCAACAATTGTCCGATTTTCTGTTAGAAAACAACCGTGTCCCACTGCCTAGAGTTGATTTTCTGATGTCTCCTCAAGGTCCGTTTCATGTTGGATGGTTATGATAAGCAAAACAGAACAACCATAATTCTAGTCATTATGAGTCAAATAAGCTGGTTTAAATCGATGTCAAGCGTGATTTTCCTCTACATAAAATGCTTAAGAGTTTTAAATTTTTTTTGAATGTTGCGAAATAAAGGTAAACATCACACTATGTATTATATATCTCATTATTGGCATGCTCGATGTGTTTTTCTTATGGCCTATTTTGTTTAGGTTGATTTACTTAAGCATTTTCTACTGGTTGGGAAGGGAAAAAACACACACAAACATTGCATATAGAATGTGTGTATTTTTTGTTTTATTAAACATATGGTGGAATTATATTTGCATTCAATTCATGTTTAATTTCACCTCCTTTCTTTTTTCTTTTTAATTTTGTAAAATAAAAAACATTGAAGAATTTGATAAGGATAACCTATCATCCAAGTCCTCATATTCCAAAGCAAAAAATAGGAAGTACAAGGATGTTGTAGATGGGGGACAAGAAAATGAAAATTTCCCCTTTCTTTATCGGGTAAACAAGGCAAGAATCTATCCATATGTTTTTGACTGGAAGAATTTATCATCCATTTGATAAGATAATTGTTTTAGAATCAGTGTTACAATTTACTGATTCCAAATGACATGTGCATCACATGGGGGGTTGAATAATTCTCAAGTTGCTATCCGGGGTTTTGTCTTTCTATAAACTCAGATAAATTAACGGAATAATTACTCCCTTTTTTACTTTTTTATGCTTGTGTGCGTGCTTTAACTGATTGGGGTCCGTTATGTTTTTAACAAAGTAATGGCTTTTGATCCTAATGGCAATGAGTGATTCATTGATCCTCAATTCCAATTTGGCTCTTGGATGCATGCATCTAGTGATACCTTCGAGCATTTTTAACACATAGTGATGGTTTATGCTAGCTGTTATCAACCAAGTTTATTTACCTTCAACCTACTAGCTCTCCTGCACTATATGATTGAAATAGAATCCACAGAAAAACGTGCCAATTTTTACTGACTAGTTCAAAGAAAGAGAGACTAAAATTATTTTCAAGGCGTTAGTATGACATGTTTTAGCTCGAATCAGTTGTTCGTATTGGACGGACCGGGTTATTAATTTATTATCCATGCAAATATTTGCTATCATATAGTCGGAATATCTAAATTGATCTCTTAGAAATATATTGGGAGACAAGTTAGTCTGTCAGATTTTAAAAGTTTCAAATTGGTTCCTCATATTTCAAAAAAAGGACAAATTAGTCCTTCATAACGTTTCATACAGTGTACGAAATGACCCATTTATCTCATTTTTAACGACACAAAACTATATGGGGACCAATTTGTCCTCTTTTTTAAAATGTGAGAAATCAATTTGAGACTTTCAAAATCTGAGAAACTAAATTGTCTTCTAATACATTTTCTGAGGAATCAATTTGGGTATTTAGAGCAACTCTAATGGGCACAAATGAATGTCCCATTCTAGAGAGTGGCCCACCACTTGAGACCGAGATTGCAGCAATTGGAGCAACTAAAGAAAGTGGAATGATTCCCACTGTCCCGGACCATCCCACATGCATTACTTCTTTTTTTTTAAATAAATTTTGTTATCATATAGTCATTTTATTTTTTAATGAATATGATAAAATCTTTTTTAAAGCATATCTGAAATCACAATTGGGATCAAAGTTGAGATCTGCTATTTGAAAGAAGATCCCATTTCAAACCTAATTTTACTTTTTATAACGCATTAGTAATGTTGCATATGATGGAGTTAAAAATAAGATTTAAAATGGGATTGTGCATTGGAGATGCTCTAGTCTATCATGTAAGATGCCGAGGTGAGGTCATTGGATTGGCTAGCTAGTTGCACGGATTTGTACAATTGGATCAGCCATGTCTAATATTTACATCCACAGAAATACAATTTGAAAATTTTACGTGATGACTAAATCTTGTATGAACTTTTATTATTGGTTGAATTCTTTTATAGGTTCAAGTCAAGATTTCTATAAATTTACGAGGTGATGGGACAATACTTCACTTATTACATTGAATAATTATTTTTCCTCATCTTAATATATTCCATCTTACACAATATTTTTTAACATTACCCCCGAAAAAAAAAACTCAAAAACCCTATTCTAAAACTAGACGTAGCAATATGACAACCATAAAGTTTTAATTCAAGTAATTAAATCGTTGAAAAGAAACTATATTGTAGAACCTATCATACTAGCCGAAAGATAACCATAGTAGCGTTCTTTTAAGTTATGCCGAACAGGTTCCAGATTGATGTGGCGAATGCGAATCACGCTTATCAATTCCCCACAGCATAGATTCAAAACGCATAAATTGCTTTTTCCTATTTTTTCCCTCTCTATTGATGATGACTCCCCACAAGCTCCAAAACCCTTTTTGGGCCAAACACTCAAGATACCTGTCCCATGTACATTGAAAACTAAATTGTTTTTAGTTCCCAAGTTGAAGGAGATAACCATTATACATATTGTATCTCCACCTCTTACTCAAGGCCACAAATTTAGAAAAAGAAGAAAATGTTGTTGAGTTGGATGTTGATGCTTCAAACCACAACATTAGTTCCACTTGTACAATGCCCCTTGTTTAAGGTAATAGCCTAGCTCACATTTGAACCTACATCAGCCATGAGCCCAGCATCATGTGACAGTAACTACACTTTTCTCCCATTAAAATATGAAACCTTCTTGTTTCTCCATTTTATTGTTTTTGTCTCTCCAAGTTAAAAGAAAATTACAAATCTTAAATTTTGAAAGTTATATTTTATTAGCAGAAATTAAAAGAATACATGATGTGAAATGCGTACACAATGCAAACCATCCAAAGAAAGTTATAATGGTATTCACAATATTGCCCTCTGGCTTGTTTGAGATAATGAAAGAGAAAATGTACAAATTTCATGTATCCCTTCTCGTGATTATCACACAACGGTGCATGCTCATAAGCAAATGCATTATTCAGAACTAACTTTGACCAATGGATAGAGGACATTTGTACTATATGGGGTCCACACATCGACTTAAAGGGCGAATGGGGCAGCTGTAAGTAAATACTGCTTATAACCCTTCCCAATGTTTCAAATTACACTTGTGAGTGCAATTGCCGCGGCTACCGAAAATGCGACCGTCATAATGCGCATTGCAGCTAGTACGATGTGAAATTTTTGTGATTCTTCAAATTAAAAAGGAAAAAAACGTTTTACCCCCTTAAACTTTTGGTCTTGTGCAATTTAAACCATGAGTTTTCAAATATTATAAAACGACCCCCTAAACTTACAAGATGGTGCAAAGAAGACCTTCTGTTAGATTGACGTTAAAAGCCACTGTTAAATTGACATGTGCTTCTCATGTGATTATCTGGTTGGACAAAATTACCCGTTCTCTAACTCCAATTGCCATTGCTCCTCTGTGAAACAAACAAATGCACACAAACAAACACACGTTTCCATCATCGTCTTTGACCCAAAAAGGATCTTTGCAGCAAGCACAAAGAGAAGAAAAAAAAAACTCTCAACCGGCTTTGGGCTGCTGGTTCTCGAAAGCCAATGGAGTAGGAAAGGGAGCTCGTGTGATGGCGATCCAGAATGGCATGTGGAGGAAGGAGCGAAAGGTAGATCTAAAGGGGAGCGAAGTCATAATGGTTGCTGGCAGAGGGAAGGAAAGGCAGCAATAGAAGGCGATGCGGCGGCACAGTTCAGTGCGGGGCAGTGCTTGCTCACTTTTGTGGAGGAGCCCTGCACCGGCCTTGGCTTTGTATGCGCGGTGGTCCAAGGAAGAGGGAGACAGTGTGCACGGTTGGGCCATGAGAAAGAGAGAGAGGTGGAGGGCAGATGAGCTACCGTGGGTAGGGTGTGCGACGATGGCAAGGTGGAGGAAGCCGGTGGTGACACCGGCGGTGATGGCGCGGCAGCGGCAGCAACAGCCACGGCCTCCCTTCCCTGCATTCTCTCATCATTTTTTTTTTGTTCATGGGAAAATTGAGTTGCATTTGTGTGGGGTTTATTTTGACTGAGATTGGCATGATCTTGTGTTGTCTCTCTAAAGCTTGGCCTCTATTTGTACTAAAATTTAGAAAAAAAATGACGAGATACTGATTGTTGTTGAACTTATGGATCATATGGGTTGGTTTTGCTGTGTTTAGTTGTTGATTGGTTTTTGATTTCTGCTGTGATTTATAGGTTGATTGTGATCTTGGGATGAGGTGAGATTGGATGTTGCTGGCTATAATGGGGCTTGGCTTTAGTTTTGTGAAAGGGGTCTTTTTCACATAGTAGCACGTGAGAATGGTAATTTTGTCCAACTAGATAGACACGTGAGAAGCACGTGTTCACTTAATAGTGGCTTTTAATGTCAGTCTAATAAAAGGTCTTCTTTGCACCATTTTGTAAGTTCAGGGGATCATTTTGCAATATTTGAAAACTCATGGTTTAAATTACACGGGACCAAAAGTTCAGGGGGGTAAAGTGTTTTTTTCCAATTGAAAAAGAGCTCAATGCGGTCTGTTGCGGCCCTGATACAATTGTGTTGCAATTAGGTTGTGGTCAATTTATGTGAAAATACATCACACCGCAATTGCAGTCACATCACGTGATGTGGTCCGCAATTTAAGACCTTGACCCTAGATAGTATTGGTTTGTGTTGGTGGAGTAGTTACCATTGGTTCAAGGCAATTAGGCAAAAAGAATTGAAAAAGATAAAATCATGGAAAAAAAACCAATAAAACTTAAGATTATGATTGAGAGTTTTATAAAGGAGAGAAGGGAATGATCATTAATGGGATGGAGAAGAAAAGTAAGGAGTAGAGTAGAATAGAGTAGCCACACCCTTACTTGGGAGTTTATAATTGAAGTGAGTGAAATGGAAAGGAATATACATTTTATTTTCCATTTTTATCCTTTAATTTTATGGGTATAATTTTTGTAGATATGAAATATAAAGGACTAAAATAATACAAACACAAACTCTCTTCCCTCAACCCCCCAATTTGGGGGATAATAATTTAACTGTGCATGATGCCCAAAAAGAGACTTCCCCTGCCTTTCCCTCCCTTCCTCCAAACAATATTCAAACACATGTTTAAGATAAATGTCCCTTCCATTCCTCACCACTCATTCCATTTTTTGATTCCCAATCATAGCCTAAAGAATATGAAAACTATTCGTAATTTCAAGCTTGAGTTGAGTGGCGACGGTGACCACCCTCCATTACAAACAACATTGACTGTTGCTGAGTGTGTAAGAATAAAAAATCATCTCATCTTCATCCAAATTAGGATCTTTTTTTTTTTAGTTAAAGAAAAACCTCAAATCTCACATTCTCCATCTCCTACTGTGTGAAAGAAAGAAACAAATCTCCCAATAAATTTAATAGCACAAGTGGTATAAAGATTAAATTTTTGTTATCAAAAGTGAAGTTATCATCACATAATAACGAACCCAGTTTTCAGTGTTCCTAAAATTTCCTGAACCAAACAAGAGAGCAAAAGTAACAAGAGTTAACCAGTTTGGGACTTTGACTACCTGATAAAGAATTTTGCGAAGCAAGAACAATGGACAAGTTGAATGGCTGTAGGGGAAGAAAATGAAGCTACGGAGACCAGGAAGAATGTATTCATGGGCATTGCGATGGAAGAATGTCACCCACTCATGCCAAGAGCCTCATTCGCTTCCTTTGCGATTTAGGAGACATATCCACAATCCATTTATGCTTAGAGGATCTAGTTCCGCCCAAGGTTGCAAAAGGTCGTGGCTACCCTATGAAATCCCCTGCCCAGAACGCGAAAGTTAGTGAAGATGTAGAGGTGCAAGGCAAATGAGGCATGACAACTGCCAAATTGGCCGATGAAACCAACATTGGCAACGTTGATGTGTATTGGTGTCGCCGACTGTGACCAACCGCAAGGGGATCAACGATGGTGATGGGATTAGGAGTCGAGACATGCATTTTCAAGTCCAGTTTTCTGTTTTAATTTTTGGGTTTAGTAATTTAATCATACACTTAAAACCATACTAACCACAAAACCAAAACAAATAATTAAATCAAATTTCGAAGTTACCTTCATGTATACCCCACATAGTGCTAATGTCCTCTATCCATTTGTCAAAGTGAGATCTACATGTTGCACATAAAATTGCATATGCATATGAGAATGTGCCTTACACAACATTCCCCAAAGGTTCAATAGGATAGTACTATCACATAATAGGTTAATGACAAGTTCAAAGATTGATGGTTAATACTTCATTTCATCTCAAATTTGTGAAAAATAAAAAGTTCCACTTGGAGCATAAGGAGATCAAGAAAAAGTTTATTTACTAGTGCATTTTGACATTACAAGACTCATGAAAGATAAAGATTTCAATAGATCGAGGAAAATGAGCTTAACAAGAGGACCATTTATCATAAAAGTTATTTATTTATATTCATAATATATAGGATATTATGTCAACTTATATCTCATCCACTATTAGATGAGGTGTGAATCTTATTCAAGTGAAATCCACATCTACGAAATGTGAGTCGATACAATATCTCATATATAATGAGTCCAAATAATATTTTTCTAATCATAGTATATTTGCAAAATTAATTTATTAAAAACCACAAAAACACGTCATTTAAAATAAATATCACCAACTTTCCACTTAAAATTTATGTTATCGGTTAACATTTAATACCTAATCAATACAATACCACACCTCTCATTGGACCATACCTACTCAACCTTCGCTAATGCTCCCATTGTCGCACGTGTTTATATCCGTCAAAACAATTAAGCCAATAAATTTTGACATATCAACAACGCCAGAATTGTGGCATAATGGTGGAGTAGACGCCTCATTATTCCCTTTTTAGCTCATGATTTTTGTATTTCCTCGTATTTCAGCTCTAATATCCTATATCATTTTTTACATGTCATTCTGAGACACAATCAGGCTATGCAAGATGAATAATAATGATAACAATAATAACAATAACAATAACAATAATGATAACAATAATAATAAAATCAGATTAATTGAACCGACAAAATCTTTTTTTTTTTTTGGGCGAACAAAACAAAGCACATCAGCAAAATAGCTCTTGCTATGCGATACTTGACATTACTACGGGACTAGTACATCTTCCATTAGAAAAAATGAGTCTTAAAAACTGGAAAAGGTGCAATTTTCAGAGGGAAACTAGCCTAATAGAAGAAACCCAGCACTTTACCACCAACATTCTTTCTCCTGGCCTCTTCATGATCCATGATGCCAGCAGAGGTAGTCAACACAATATAACCAAACTGCATCATTAGTGTAATCAAAGGTTAGGAGCAGCAATGGAAAACATGTACAAATATATGTATCCATATGATTAAAAATTTAAGGATACAGGCACAACGACGTATATCATATAAAAAAGGAGTCCAAAACATAATAAACATTTTACCAGAAGATTGTAACATAACACAAACCTATGGCAAGCTGTCATCACAGTACAGACAATTTCAAGAGATACAGAGGGTCACAAAATAGAGGCAAATCAAGTTAGGTATTTTTCTTTGTTTAGGACCTACACAGGCTCTATTTTTGCTTTGGGCAAATTCACTTTTGCTGACACAATTTACAATTTTAGGGAAAAGTAATGTGGCTACAGGCTACAGCAATACCTATATCCAAGATGCATACTAAGTAACCAGCTCTTAATGGTATGTTTCGTTGGAGGATAAAAATAAAGGTAAATTTTTCATGATTAAACTTCATTTGTAAAATTTACCCTTATTTTTACCCTCCAACCAAACATACCCTTAGGAGTACTAGATACATGTTTATTACACACATAGGATGATTTCTAAAGCATCCATGCTTCGGGTAGTATGTATTACACAAAATTTTGGAGGGAAAAAGTGTTCATAATAACAATATCACAAATATTAAACTTAATCATCATGAAAATTTTCATTAGACTTTATGTAAGCGCATGAATGACCATATATCTAACATGGCCCCTATCGCACAAGTCCATTGAACTTTTCAGACAATGCACAAGGCCATGTTATCTCACAGTAAAATTTAACTTTTGTTTGGAAGAATGGAACCAATAAGGAACAAACGCTATATCAATTAGTCCGAAAGGCGCTGATACCAAGTCATGAACCAACTCTATCCCAAAAGTATATCCAGTTAAATGAGGCACATTAATGACAATAACTGAATAGTTATGCCATTTCAATTCTCAAATGGTCAAAATTAAAGCCTTATCTTGAAAATATCAAAACCAAATATAGACCATAGAAGATGATCTATAAGAAAGTTAGTTGGGACAATGCATTCAAAGAAAGTATTTTTTTTCTTATAACAGAATCAAAGGACAGCAAGATCTCTTAAGTTAAAAAGAAGGATCAAACAACGCTCATAAGCTGACCTGTCTAGAAGGGAGCAGCCTAGCAGTCCAACCTTCTATCTCTTTGACACCGACATCAAACCGGGGACTGATAACCCCACATTTGTTCAGTCTACCATTTAATTCAACCACAATTTTTCCAGCCCTGTGGTCATCGACATACTCAAACTCTCCAATGTACCCTAGAAGGCATCAGAGCATATCAAATCAATACATCAAAACAAATTGTGAAGAATCAAACAGTAATCAAAAAGAGGTGCATTGGAAAAAAAAAAAGATAGAGAAATACCATGCTTCTGCATCACCAAAAGGAACTTTATGATCACTTTTGAGGAAGGTCTAATCATGACCTGGCGCTTACCCCGCTTCTCAGCATTGTACATGCTCTTGAGAGCATCATTCAATACACTAACCCTCACCATTGTCACTGCTAGCAATTTCACAAAAATTAAGCACACTGATATAGACCAATGTCGTGCAGACCAAAAGCAAAGATAAAAAGAAACAACAAAGAGAAGTATCCATCTCCAAACTTCTGAAATTGTGTAGTCCAATGACACAACCAAATTTATCTCCCCTTATTCATCTTGGAGTAGGATGAAAAAAACACAACAGATGACAATCAGAACAGAAGCTGCAAGTCCATCTTAGATGTTACTAATCCCTAAACCCAGCATGTCACACTCTAGCCCTTAAACCAAGTCAGCATCATTCTGAGCCCTCACCAATTAGCAAAGAATTAATGTCAAAGACTAGATTTTTAGAAGAGGGTATCCTCATGCTGGCTAATACCACATAGAGAACAATACCCAAAGAGTTAAAAACCAGTCTAAAGCGAGAAATGGTTTCTGGGTCCATATTTGAATCATGGATTGTAATATAACAAGAAGCGAATCTAGGAAACCCCGTAACAAGATTTTATGGTGGGAACCAACTCAGGATCGTGGAAGAAGAAGGAGATCTTACCAAGGTAGTACAGAACAGAGAAACCTCAGGAACGGCGCGGGTGGAGAAGGAGGCAACAATGTTGGAGGAGACAAGTATAAGAACCACCTCTAGGGTTTAGAAGCATCACCAGAGGTTTTGGGCCCCCAACAGCACCTAATGGACTTTGTTGTGCATAGCTTGAAGCCCTTTCTTTCGTGGCCCATACTTGTGCTTGTTAATTTTGGAAAATTTTATGAATTTAGATTTATTTATTAGATTAAATTTGAATAATTTTTTTAAAAAAAATTCAAAATTTTTATTTTTGTTTTTAAATTGAAAACACAAAAATGGATGTCTGTTGTTTCTCAAATTAAAAATATGATAACGATAATTCAAAAAAAAGTCCACATGATTTAGAAATGGATTTTGTAAAGCTCAACACAAGTGTCTATTGATAATATAGTCTTGTTTACGTAAATCCTCCATGTGATAACATATCAACAAGAAAAGCATAATTTAAAATTAAAAATATATAAATATTATAAAAATACTCCTTAAAATTGTGTCACATGTAGAATTTACCATAAACTCAAGTCTATATTAATATTTTCCAACACAAGTTGGCTATTTCTTTTTCAGCTATAATGCAATTTATATTATTAGTATACTTTTATCTCGTGATGATATACAAAACTTTATATTGATACATTATGCATTTCATTAATTTTTTTTTAATATTCCTACAGTTTTATTTGGTATTTGTTTGTTTCGTATTAGCATGAAGCAAAATTTTTTGAAGATATATTAAAATTAGTAATGCTATTTGAAAGAAAGTCATTTTATATATATAAAAAAAATGTATACAAGTCCCTTTATCGATTAGAAGCAAGACGAAAGTTAAAAAGAAAACAGAAAATGAGAAGAGAGTGAAAATCACATATGGGTGTTTAGAAATATTTAATGAGATGGAATTGAATTAAATTCTTATATTTGAAATGAATCAATAAATTAAAGAATTCAATTCAATTCATTGATTTGAAATATATCTAAAAATACAATGAATTATTTATTTTGACTATCTTATTCTTCATTAATAAAATATTATATTTTAATAACAAACTCAATTATTCATTAGACAAGATGATACCATCAAAACCAACCCAAAATGCTTTATAAATAATTATATCAAAGAACATTTTTTCAAAGAAAAAAACACTAAAATTGATTAAATTAATTCATATTTCTAACAAAGTGGTGAATCACAACCACGGGATAGAACACCCGGCATTCATAGAACTACAAAAAATCTCATGTGAGTTGTGTTTGTTGCTTCATTTTCATGTTCGATATATAAAGTTGAGATGAGTTTTTATTCTTGATTTTTTGGCTTAGAGAGAGAAGGAAGAAAAGAAAAAACAATTTTTTCACTGAACTCACTCAAGGTATATGTGGACAAAGTACTTCATTTGTGCTCAAGATTCAAGGAATTAAAGGACATGGTAATATATTAACCCAACTTCTATAGAGAGAGAGAGTGTTCCGGGAAGAGAGGGGAAGATGGAGAGAATGGTATTTTCAGTGAATAACTTTTTAACATTAATTCCATCACCAAATCAAATCTCGTTACCTCTGATTTATTTTGGGCATTTGAAAGGAATTAAATTTTATTTTGATTTCAATTTCATACTATTATTTAGTTCCAAATCAAGGAATTAAATTTCAATAAAAATTCAATTCCAGATGTTTCCAAATACCTTATAAATGAATAATAAATCACTATTGTTCTTAGGAAAAAGATTAATAGCTTGAAGACATGCCATGCGAATTCTTTACGAACAATAACCACTCTTAGATCATGATTTCCTATCCAACGTGATGAGCTATGAACAAACTTAATTGCACAATGTTGTTTTCGTCAAATTTTGCACACTATGCGGTTCTCTTATTCTTATAGGTAATGTAAAATTACTTATCATACTACAAAATATTTCTCATCTTAAAATAAAAGCTCAAATCCTAAATAGGCAAGCGGTGTAAACATCATCATTCCTAACACAAAACATAAAGCCAGGCAAAATTAAACATAATATGATGCAACAAAGAGAAATTAGACTTTCTCCATATGTATCACTGTTGAAAAACATGATTCGGTACATTACATAACATTCATCTGGCTGCTTTATTCTAGAAACTAAATATGTAGCAACAACAATAGCTACAACGTTCTTTATTCTATCAAATGTCCTTAGCCAACAAATGTCACTCTATTGATTTCACTTGACATGCTTGAGAAACCAATTCAACATATCCTGATGGGCCTCTTCTGCACTCTTAACAGCTGCTTCATCATCAACACTGTACTTCACTGTCCATCCATGAGTTACACCAGGGTATACCTTCACAAAGCTCTCAAACTGACAAAACAAACATAAACATTTTGGAGTCAATGGTGCACCTATTGAGAAAGTGGTGACAATACCCTTTTAGAAAAAAAGGAATTTATTTGCACTCAAAATACAAACTGTTTTTCTTAAACACTCAAAACATTGACAACACTACTAGCTAGTGCTTCATTTTTGAGAGGGAATATGTATAATAAGGATGAGCAACAAAAGACTCCCTCAGAATCTCTCACCTCTGACTTTGCAGACAACATCTCACCAATTTGTTTCAATTTTTCTGGTGTGTAACAATTGTCAATTTCAGCTCCCAATATAGCAATAGGGATCTTGATCTCTGAAGGATAAATAAAATAGGTTGTCAACAACTGCGATGATGATCATTTGTTTCTATGAAGTACAAAACTGAGGAAGCACAAGTTTAGTTTACCATTGAATTCTTCATCTGTGATTGGACCAGGATGCAGAATAACTGCTGCCTGAATGTCAACATCAGTGGAAATTGCCAATTTCACAACCACCATCCCTGGAACAAAGCTAATTAGTTGAACACTTAAATCATTATTCCACATCCCTTATTACATGGGTGTTATTTATTTTGTTAAATGATAAATGAGTTGTTTAAAAAGAAAGAAAGAAAGAAAGAAAGAAAGAAAGAAAAGTGTCACCTCCCCAGCAGAAACCTGCAGCCCCTATGGTTGTAACACCTCTACTCTTTAGGGCAGCAATTAGAGGTTTGGCATCTTCACATCCCTTATCCTATGAGGAAAATACACAGCATATTTGCATAATCATGCTGTAAATAATACTAAAACCTTATTATGTCAACAAGTGAAGTGATCAAGAAGAATGCTATGACATGTATTATGAACAACATTGCAAATGTGTGCAGGAAACTAACTGGTTCATGAGCCTTTAGCCATGCTGCTCTATCAAACTGGGGATTATCAAGATCAAAGTAGTCACCATAAAGAAGATCAGGAACAACAACCAAGTATCCAGCCGCTGCCGCTTTGTCCGCAAGTTTTCTATATGTTGAAAGAATGTCAAGCTCAAAGCTAATTGCAAATAATTTCAGAAGCAGCGAATTTGATGCAGCAATGATTAATGAAGCCTAATAAATAGTAATAACTAACTCGGGAGGCTTGTTACACAGAAGAGCATTCATGAAGAGCATTAGGCACAAGAGATTCAATATAAATATAAAACCTACCAAGCAGCCATGGTAGTGAAAATTTCGTTTACCTTAGATTTGGTGCTTCATATCCTGAAATAATTACAAAACAACTCAATTATATGTCATAAGCATATAACAGGTTGAGAGCTAGCAAGCAAGCATATAGTTTACTAAGTTTTAACAATGTAAATGATTGAAACAAGATTATATCAGTGTAAAACAAGTTCAAGGACAAGAAATTGGAGATGGGGGTTGTTCTCATATACCGAATACATCAGAAATTAGAATGAGTGCCAGGTTGGAATCAGGAGGTCCAGTTACATAGGATTTAAGTCCTCCAATTTCTTGGACAGTCCCTGATACTTGGACACCTGAGTTCAGGGTTGGTGGGTTCTCAAAACAGTGAGAACTTGACATGGCTGAACTATGCTATAATGATGAATTACTGGCTGCAAAGAATGATAGTTCTGTGACCTTAATTTGTCTGAGTGATATAATGGACTATATAAGCTTTTGAAATGAACCGGGAGGGAGGTTTGACCAAAAAAGAGCTTCACAAGATCTAGGTTTATAAGCTTAATTAAGAGCGTCACTGAATATGTCACAACGATACTATGAAGAGCATCACTGAATATGTCACAACGATACTGGCGTTATAAACTCAAGATATTACTAGCAACCAATGTTATGCGAATACCCCACAAAAGAGGTACAGGTGACGGATAAGTTGGTCCTCACTGTATCTTGGAGTATTGGATGGTATCCTATTTCTATCCGTTAGATCAAAACAAAATTTAAGTAAATGGCTAAGATGGATAAGAAATAAATATATAATTTTTATTAGATAATAAAAGTATTTTTAAGATTACCAAACTATCCTCTTTTTGGTTTCACCCATGACCCATCCCCTTCCCCTCGCCCAACGAGCGCAACTATTTCTGCAACTTGCATGACCGCTTGTCGCCAACGATTGCATCACCATTTGTACTGGTGCTCGTATCGTTGCCATTGCCAGCATTGATGTCGCAGAAAAAGGAAACCCAATCAGCCACATGCTCTCAAAATTTTTGTTACAATGATTTGCAATCCTAATCTGAAATTCTAATCTAATTCACTGCACCTAAACTTAGGTCATATCGTCTTTTAAAAACCAAATTTTTTTTTTAGTTGGAATCTTTTAGGTGAAATGGATTGAAATAATTGACGAGAGAATAGTTAGGGAGGAGAAGGGATTTGGGGCCAGTCGCCAAAGAACAGTTACAAAAGTAGTCTTTTAGTCATTTAGTCCGACAAAGTCAATTTACAGCTCACTACTAAAAAATTTTGAAACATTTCAATAATGTGCTTAGATTATCATGGCGAGTTGTTACCATCACTAGCAATAAGATTCAAAAGTGAAGTGGAAAAAAATTTAAAAGCGTGGTACATGCTTTTTAATATTCACTTTCAAGTAGAAAAAAAGTCACAAATTAATATTCTTTATCACTGGGAAGCGTACGTCGAACATAGGCTATATGTTGTAGATAGTGGGGGTGGAACGGAGAAGGCAACTGAATGGTTGAAATGGAAAATTGAAAACTTATAAGGTCAATTTAGTAATTTGGAGTTGGACCATGAAATGATCCCAAACTTAGACAGGCCAAATTATCTGCCACCTACTAATGGTATGTACATTGAGAATAGGAAAGCCGTTGGTTTATGTTTTCTATTTCTTGTTTTTATTTTCTTTATTCTTTTTTGTTTTTAAAAGTTTGTAAAAAGAATAGTGAACATAATAAAATTTTATTTTGTATTTTTATTTCTTATTTTCACTATTTTTGTCATAAATATCTATAAAACAAATTAAAAAATAAATTAAAAATGCAAACCAAACAGACCCTTAATTATGTGGGCGTAAAAATATGTAGACCTGGTCTATATGTGTCATAAATCATACAAAAAAGACGAGTATGTGAACCTAATCTATAATGTGTAAGTGAACTATTTTTATCATAAATATCTATAAAATAAAACACACAAAAATTAAAAATGCAAATCAAATAGGCCCTTAATTATGTGGGCATAAGAATATGTGAACCTAGTCTATATGTGTCATAAATCATACAAGAAAGACTAGTATGTGAACCTAATCTCTTACGTGTAAGTGAATGGAGGCAATGTTACCCTTGACTTCTAGTATGGATAGAGCCTCAAAATTTGAGCATCAGTTTTGGTTTATAAATGAATTTCTATTGATTGCGAAGTTAGAAAATAGAAAGTGAATTGATCTTGAAATCATTTTGATTTAGTTGTGTATAATATATGTAAAAATATATGCCAATTTTGACCAAGTGAAATTGATTTATATGATAAATTTAGTGAATTTTACACAACCTTCCAACTCCAGGTAATATGGGAATTCCAATAATTATATTTTAGGGTGTATAAAAAATAGAGTTTAATTTTGATGGATACTATCATCTAATTAAATCTTCTAATTTTTATGACCTTTCAACTAGGATGTGTAAGACTTGACTATTTTTACTCGTGTGTAAATCCATGATCGAATAATGGTGTAAATCGTGCATAGAAATTAAAATCCGAAAAATAATTTGAAAGAAGAGTTGGGAAAAAGAATGAGATACATCTATGACTTTTACTCAAGAAACTATAAAGGGTGTCTATTTAGCAGGATTCACTATGAGAATAAAAGTATATACTGCTGGTTACAAACAAACTTCACTTGATATATACTCCTTTTAATTTGCTGTATTTTTTAGTGGTCGGTACTTCACTTGATATACTTGGTAAACCAACTCAACATTTCTTGATGGGCCTCTTCAGCACTCTTGACAGCTGATTCATCCTCAACATTGTACCTCAGAGTCCATCCATGAGCAACACCAGGGTATATCACCACATGGCTTTCAAACTACATAAATTATGAACAATTTGGGGTCAGCAACACAACTACTGTGAATGTACCAAAATATTTCTATAACTTGAGAAAATGGTACTCTCCAATAGACATTAGCAAAGAGAATACTTCATTGTCCTTGAAAGAATATATTTAATCGCTCAAATATTGAGAAAATTGCTATGCTTCTTCCCTGCTATACAAGTTCTTGACTGTAATGGATCCAATGTTATAGCAGCAACTTTCTCATAATGTTTGAACTTATATTGAGAGAATATTTTTTATAAAAGAAATTATATTTTATCATAAGCAGAAGGAACAAATGGCTCCCAAAGAATTTCTCACCTCTGGTTTTAAAGACAACATCTCTCCAAATTCCTTCAACTGTTCTGGTGGTAAATAATGATCAATTTCTGCTCCCAATATAGCAATAGGAACTCTTACCTCTGAAGAAATACATAATTAATGTAGTCACTATAGTAATTTTAATTCTATGAATTGGAATAACAAGCAAAGTTTACCATTAATATCATTATGTGTGATTCGAGCAGGATGCAATGCAACTGCAGCCTGAATGTCACTGGAACCTGCTAATTTTGCAACTACAATCCCTGGAATAAAGTTGATGAGTTCAGTTATTCTACATGTTCCATGTAAGCTCCCCTTTTCAAATATTTCCTGGCAATAAATAGAGATCTTAATTGTGCTTTTCGCTGAGATACTTACCACCCCAACAGAAACCTGCAGCCCCTATGGCAGTAACGCCTTTGCTCTTTAGAGCAGCGATAATAGGTTTGGTGTCTTCACATCCCTTATCCTATAACATATCAAAGGTATGCTTAGAACATTCAACTTCTGGATTACACTTTTCATAAACACATGGTTATAGTAAAAACTGAAAGAAATTCTAACAACTGACTAGGCCACATGCTATCATGTTTATATGATTCATGGAATAGGATTTTGAGAGAACATGCAACCCTGGGTGAAAACTAACCGGTCCATGCCTCTTTGCCCATGATTCTCTATCAAATTGAGGATTATCAAAATCAAAGTAGTCACCATACAGAAGATCAGGAACCACAACCAAGTAACCAGCTGCTGCTACTTTATCTGCTAGTTTCCTATGCAATGAGAAAATGTCAAATCTAAATCAATAGAATCCTAGAAGTGACGGAATTCATGCATGAAAAAACATAATAATAGCTAAGTAGGGAGGAAGTGTTGACGTAAAATGTAAGGCGGACCAAATTTGGAAACTTGACTAAGATTATCACTGGCAGCCAATACCCAAGCTGAAATGGAGAATACTAGTCTACTTAGTTGACATGTTTAGCAAGGAGGTATATTAGTAAATTTTTCATGGGAGTTATAACAGAAGCATCAACAACTTGCAACACTGTCCAATCTGCATGACTTCTTCTAAATGTAGATATATAATTTACTACCTGGTAGAACTATTATAGTAATTACTATCATCTATGCTTGCCTTGAGATTCTAGAGAACCAACTTTAAAAAACCAAAAGCAGAGAATAGATAAATAAAGAAAACCCTAGTAAGCATATTCTTGATTATCTAGATTTGTTCTGCACTTATATCTTATAGCATGGACAGGTTTATTGCAGGTACACATACTCTTGGTGGTCAATTCAACTTATTTTACCTTCTAAAACAAATAAATCATAGGTAAATTGACTTCTAGAATCCCCAATCCAGTTCCATCCTATAATTTCCTTTTCTCATCATCCCCAAAAGCCAAATCATTACAAGTTATTTAACTTGTCAAAGAGTATTTTTCTCATAATATCATCAGTGACAATCTGTGATTCCGTTCTTGAGCTTATATTTAGCACAATCAATCAAGAACTGAAGCCCTACAACACAATGAGCAAACAAAACAAAAAACAACTATTAAGAGATTTTGTGATCTCATACATCGTTGACTTATCATCGAAAAAGTACATTAATGAATAATCCTGAAGTTGCAACCCAGTCCAACCACTGTGCAACCAAGGGAATTTCCCCTATGAAGATCTAACAAACACAACTTAGTAGGTGAAATAGTATCCATAGTTTTCACTTACCTTAAATTAGGCACTTCAAACCCTGCAAATAATTGAAGAACAATAACATCAGATTCTCCACCATATCAAATTCCAACTGCAACTATTTCCAACCAAATCACGGGTTATGCTTAGTTTCCTTGAAGCAATACAAGAATATATAATTCAGATTGAAACCATGTAAAGAATATTGATGTACATGGAAAAGCAAGCATGAAAGCAAGATGATGTCAAACAATTGCAAGCAAGCAACAACGTCAAGACAATAAAGAGGTGCAGAATGAAAGAATAGAGATAAGAAGTGGAAGATGGGTTGCTACCAAATACATCAGAAACCAAAATGATAGCAAGTTTGGAATCATGAGGTCCAGTGATGTAAGATCTTAGTCCTCCTACTTCTTGGACACTCCCAGCTCCATTGGAACCTGAGATCAGGCTTGGCGGATTCTCAAAACACTGTGATCCCAACATTGCGTTATTTTCTGCACAGACGGACCGTGTGCTTGTGACTTGGTGAGTTGTCTTGCTTTTATATGACAGAGAGACAGACACATAGGTGGGGAGGGAAGTCAATGCAGTTAATAAACAAGAATGTGAACGATTGACCCGAGAAGATTGACTTCAAATTATTCTTAATAAAAAATTTTACATAAATTTAATCTTAATATTTTCAATTTTAATATCAATTTGATCCTAACAAAATTTTTAACATCAATTTAGACATAACATTTTTAATTTCACCATCAATTTAGTGCTAATATTTTTCATTTGTCATCAGTTTAGTCACTAAATTGATTATGCGATGGTTAGACCAAAATTAAAAAAATATTAGGTTAGACAAAAAATAACAGGTTAAAAATTGCTACTGCATCGGTAAGTGTAGGATTTGTATTTTTAAGCATGTGACCCGTTAAAAAACTTTAAAATTTACATTTTTAAGTATGACGGAAAAAACCCACAAAACAATATGTTCCGGCGGTGTATTTATTGAGTGAGTTGACATTGTTCTGGTCAGCATTGGTTGGAACTTGAACGAGATATGGGTGTAGATAGCAGATATTTGACATTTTTTTAATAGAGATTTGAGTTTCTGATTTGCAATGAGCTATTGCCACACATCTTGTTCAAATTCAATGACAGCTACTTGCAGTTGGTTGGAAGAAGAAAAGAAGGACAATTTAAATTTCTCGATTCGAATCAGGTTGCCTATATGATGTAGAGATGATAATGGCACAGAGCTGCTGATGATTAACTTGAACATTTTGAGGTCTTGTTGAAATTAAATCACACTGAATCTGTTTCTTTTTTGGTATTTGATGAAGACTGGTTTCTCTAAGCAAAGATTAGTGGTTATTGTTACGATCAAATCCCCCCAACAAAATGTATCTGTGGTCTTTCTTTTATTTCAGAAGTTCATAAAGTTTATCGGGGTTTACATATTGAAAGCTTTGAGCTAATATTGAACTTTTAACTCACATAATACATTGTAGAAAGAAAGAGCACTGGAAGACAGTGATTTTGCTTACAAGATTCTTGTCTGTTTTTTGCAGGAGTCAGCCAATGTGTGAAGCCATCCATAATTAAGTCATATACAGTTCCATATGCTTAGTTTTATCAAGCTTTAAACATGTCGCAGCTTTATCTTGATCTCGCCATTTTAATAACTTGTAAATGGGTTTACAGCTGAAGAGGTTTTCCCCTATGATGTAAAGCATTGGGAAACCTTGTCTGATTCTGAGAAGCACTTCATAAGGCATGTACCAGATTTTTTTTTTTTTAGTCTGCATCTGATGGAATCGTTCTGGAGAATCTGGCTGCAAAGCTCCTAAACGATGGTCAAATTTCAAAGGTAAATATTTTAAGTTTGTGCCCTTCTTATTCTGCTAATATTTGTCACAATTAACTCTGCCTCTAAGATATTGATTATGCTTGTATATTTTAATCTATTTTCAAATACTTGTTACTGCTTTACAGTTTATTCTGTTGACATTCTAATGATTTGCATTAGTTGCTTCTTGTTAGGTTGTAATATCAGTAGTGGTATCTGATGTACATTTTAAGCTGTATATGTATTCTTCCTTTTCTTTTACCATTTTTTGCCTTACTGGCTGTAATTCATTTGCAAATCATTCCACGCTTATATTAAATATTCGAGAGAGAAGCATAGACTATTCCATGGAGTAAGAGTGAGTTCATTGCTTTCAAATTTCAAAGCCACTATATTGATACTCGTCAATTAAAAAAAATATTAAATAAATTGTATAATGTTCACTTTGTTTTACTTTATATTTTAAGGGGAACATATATAAATTGCTTTCTGTTATGTATTAACTTCATCTTATGCATGGGCTAAGTTCCACTTCATTTGCAGAGAGGCTTGTTGCTTTTGCTTATATTGAAGCCAGTTTTGACATATGCGAAGAGGCTTTACCTTGTTTATTAATGAGTCTGTTGATTGCAATGAATCTTGTCCTACATTATGTGCAACTTTTCAAACTTCGTTTTCAGCTTCTGTGCCATATTCTGACTTGAAAAGAGGGCATTGATGCCAGTTTTGACATTCTCATCAAATGTGCACACAAAGCGATGTAAGGAGCAAGACACTGGAAGTTGTTACATTCTCATATTTGATTTGGCCTTGGAAAATATACACTAATGTTTTCTAGTTCTCTTCATTACATGGAAGATCAAGGTTTTGGAGGGAAATGATTACTATTTACCAAATGCATTGCAATTGCCTGCAGTTAGTAAGGCCTCTAGATTCTGCATGGTTCATACTTCATAGCCTTGTACAGTTATACATGATTATGAAGCTACTGAAATTGAAACTTTGTCTGTCTGCGTGGCAAATCCATTTGACTGGATGAAGTTTATTTCTTTGCTTTTGAGTATATCGTAGCTATGGTTTGAGTGTTAATGTTTCTCATTCTTGGAATTATACCAGTCTATTTGATGCCTTATATATACCTTGCTGCTTACTAATCTTCCACTTGATTAAGCAGAGGAGAGGCCAACTACTTTGAGAGAAGTTTGGGTAATTATTAGAAGGTATACGCGATGTCAAGCCCTCAAAATGCCGGGAAGAACTATGTATAATTCAATAATAATGATCTTTCTGTTGCTGCATCAGCTTCTATGGAGAAGTCAAATGGGGCATCAAAGTTGTTTAGTCATGTCAAAACATGTCTAGTTAGTCTACACATATATGTGATCCCTAGCAGGTATACCTTTAACCAAGTCACTAGGTTTTAGATTTTTTTTTACAAAAAAAAGAAAATTATAGTTCACACTTCACACTAAGCATTTTTTATTCTAAGGTTTCCAAGAGTTCCCCTCAGCAAGCAAATGAGAAACTAATCTTCTAGAACATGGTTAAGTGCCTAGGTATGAATCCATCCCAATAGTATTTTTTTTTTCCAATATATATATATATATATATATTTTAGAAATAAACCCATGATCCCATGTTTGAGCCTGAGCTCCTTCCACTCTAATCAACACTTTATTAGTTCAGTATGCATTTTTCTATGGTTACCATAATAACCAAGTTATTGTAATCATTAAAAGCCCTCCTTTCATGTGGCTACAACCATGTATATATTATGTACTTTTTGTCACACATCTCGCACCCTCTAGTAATAAAGGTGAACAAGAACGGAAGCAAGCATCACGCTTTTTGTGCTGGAAGACTGATCCCATTACCAAGCCGGCACAGCCACGCAATGAGGCCTGCACTATCGCATGCCCGTCGCTGCCTGTGACAGTGACAGAGATGGTGTCACCAGCAAACACCATAGAAAATAAAGAAGGCTGGTGCTTGAAGATTTGAACCACTCCTTCTGTTTGTGTATCACACAATATAAATTTTTTATTTTTCTTCTTCTACTTCCTGCTCACACGGTATCCTTAGTTTAGTGTCCTTGAGGGTGCCCATCATAAAAAATAACAGTGTTCAAAAATCAAAATAAAAGAGTCACTAGCAGGGTTTATAAAACATAGTGCCGGCTAGAGGGCTTTTTAATTAAACTACAGAGCTAAACATAAAAACATATTTCCTTGTGGTTAGAAAAATATTAATATAGACTCGAGTTTATAATAAATTCTATACATGACGTGATTTAAACGAGTATTTTTATAATATTTATATATTTTTAATTTTAAATTATATTTTGAATGGTTGATATGTTATAAGTTATAGAATTCACATAAAATCCGAAACTTATTATTCTTTGTATCCTTTTTTCTAAGTGCTCCCTTTCGTTGTGTTTTTCGGTACTGACTTGTGTAGCATTCAGTCTGCATCAAAGGCAATTCAGTATATATGTGTAAGTAGAATCGTGCGCAAAGTCCTTCTGGTGGTTGGTGAATTGAAGAATTGGTGACTTAGGGCCTAATTTGGAAGACTAATGATATTTTAATATATAAAAAGTGAGAGACTATTCAGACACTCATTTTATAATCATTAGATGTGATAGATATTAATGATAAATGGTGATCACCATTATATTTAATAGGTTTTTGCTTTGGTACCCATAAAAAAATAGGGGTACCGGTATCTTGTGCATGTGTCAACTAATAATTGGCTTTTTATATTAAAATTTTAATATAAATTATCATAAAAATTGATAACCTATTAAACCAGTCAACTTCCTTATTTTGTTAAAATTTTGTGATTATTCCCTTAACTCCTCCAATTTTTCAGTAGGACCCCTTTGTATCTGTAAACACTAAAACACGTCGTCCTCTCTTTCTGCCAGGTCTTCAACCTCGCCAATGCATCCCTCACAGGCAGCGAGATCACCAAAAATGGCGCCACCAATCCAACAACAAGAGCGGAGCAGATGTTCCAAAGGAGAAGATGGCTCCCACGCCAGGCACTAGCCGATCTTGAATGGCGCGAAGCAAGAGAATATGTCGGAGACGCGTTGCCAGGGCTAAGAGGTGATAGTGGCCATGGAGGGAGATATTGAGGTGAAAGGCCGGCACTTTGCAAAAACCACTCTAGTGCTTGCAATCGCACTTGACTTTTTAAGATGCCTTGCCTCTAATTTTCGCTTTTACCTCGAATCACTTATTATTCTTTGTTTGTGCCCAGCTTTATGCTTTAGGGTCTTCTATCTTGTTAGTTTCAGTTTCTGTTTGCTCCATGACTTGGGAGGTTGTATTCATAGGTAACAATAGTATCTTTATTCAATTCATGTTATTACATTAATAGGCACACTTTAAAAGTTTAGGGTGCTCGAGCTCAATGTTAGTGATGACCATGGGATTAACATTGCTCGTACAAATATTAAAAGATTTCGTCTTGTGGTATGGTTGGTAACAATCAGCGTAAGAAATATGTTAACGCTAATTAGCTCTAATTTTATGATCAGCCTAAGACTTGATAATGCTTTGTTCTTTTGCCCCTTATTTTGTCTCTGTGGGATATGTGTGTCTTTCTAACTAACCCTTTTGGTGTTATGATGTTTCAGCAGTTATCCGTGTCCACCATTTAAGATTATTGCTCTGGATGAAGCAGATTTGATGGCGAAGATGCTCGTGCATGTTTACTATGTTTTTCCTTCCTAACTAGCTTGTCTCCTAGAGTCTTATGTTTCACATTATCTGTGATTTCTTTGTCTGAGAATAATGCCCTGAGGCTCGATGGAAACTTACTCTAAAGTTACACGATTCTTTTTAATATACAATTACATTAGCAGGTACCTTGTCTTCCATGTTACCATTTACCTATTAATCTTGTCAACATTTTTTATCTAACATCAATAAAACAGAGGAATTATTGTGGCCATGATAAACGTAATTTAAATCTACTTTGCTTTGTCTCCAATGTTTTTGATGGGTGTAAATCCACTTTCTTTATGTCGCCAATGTTTTTCATGGGTATAAAGTGCAGTCCTAATCTAAGTACATATGCTGATCTGCTATAAATTTATAGTAAAGCGTGTTTTGGATTTGGATATTGCATGTTGATGGAGATAATTAAGTTAAAACTTGTGGTTTCATGCCTAGAGTGATGAAATCTTTCCTATTCTTTTAGATGATGTGATTCTGATATTAGGAGGAAATTTATGAGTGTGGTGTGACCATTGGCACAGGATGTTAAGCATTATGCTCTTCTTCTTTGAAGTTGATATTACAATGGTGTTAAATAGTCCTTTTGTTATACTTTGTTTGTGGTCTTTTCCTTCATTTATTTGATGCATGCCACGCAGTTATGAAATTTGAGTAGGAGGTTATTGGTGATTGTTGTGGGTGGTTCAACACGAGGATAGTGATGAAAGATGGAGCTGTATAATCATTGTGAATCTTATTTTGGTAATACACAATCGATTGTTGTAAGTGTTCATATTTGAGTCATTTATGTTGTGTCTATAGCTTTTCTTAATTTATTTTATGAAACATTGCTTTTATGTCTTGGTTCTTTTTCTAATTTGCTGCTAATTTTCCCTTTCCATGAAATTAGAGCAAATGGCACATTTGCTAACCATGTGCCAAGCCTATATATTGAAGGTGCTAAGTTTCTATTTTGGTCTCTTTCTAAGACACCTTTTACAAATTATTTGCTATTGACAGATATATCATTTTATTGAGTGAAAATGTCTTTTTACTATATTGCTAATTACTTAACAGGTTCCTCAATAATTTGAATTCATTGTTTTCGGTACAATAGGTTGTCATGTTAAGGTAGGGGACCTATGACTTGATTCCTTTTACACTTCTATTGAACCGATATTTAGGTTTTAGATGTGTTATTTGCATCTATAAAATCTTTATATTTTTATTTTTGTTAAATTCCTGGATTCATTTTTACAATTGTTCAGCCATTTTGTTTTAATGCTCATTTTATCATGTGTCTAATTTTTGCTGCATGAGTTTAACCTTGGTTCATTGCTCTTGCTCTTCCTTGATGAATCTGAAATAATGAATAAAGCCTGATATGGAGTCACAGTTTGGCTTTGAACTTAATTTGTTTTCTTATAATCCTGATTGTTGTGTTCTTTGCATCAATAATATCTTTCTTATTAAATTAAAACTTTGAAGTCATTTAATACTATTGTTGTTCTTTCTGTGGTTCATTTTTAGTGCTCACTTCACCATTTTTCTGATTATGGGGCATGTGTAACCTTAGTTCATGGTTTGGCTGATATGCATTAAGGTATTTTTGAAATTTGTCTATGACTTTGAAATCAGTATAGTTTGATACATTTGTCTATGATTTAAATGTTTGTCTTGACATTAGGAGTTGTGATCAAACTCTGTTTCTCATCAAAATTTTTGCATAACTTTCATTATTATTACTATGATAGATATGTTTCCTTTGAGTAACATTAAAAACTCCATCTATCAGGTCATATGTATAAAGGTAAGTATAATGACATAAAAGATAAACTTTGATTTAAACAACAATCGACAAGTTCTATTGATGCAGGAGTAACGAATGTATATATGCATATATATGTGGAACAAATCAGGTATGACAGTAACATGTTAGCTAAAGTGAGTCATTGTCACTGATAATCCTCTTTTTTTGGCTTGTATTATATTATATTATAGTCATCACATAACATTACATATTTTTTTCTTGTAGGATGGTTACAGTGAATCTTATTCAGCATGCAGGAATCGATTGTGATAGCCGTTCAACACATCTTCATAGGGTAGATAAATTGCGAGGCATTCCCAATTCCTTGCCCTAATAAATATTGGGATAAAAACAAACACTAGATAAATAAATTTTCCTATAGAACAATGGGAACAAAGACATCGTGCAAAAGGCAGGCTACCAAAATTTCATTGGAACTTTCACAATCACGCTGGGACTAGGACAACATAGTGATTTCAACAAAGCGATTCTTAGAAAAGGGTGGCATCATTGAATCATATCCATCAGGCAATTGCACCAGCAAGTTCTTTAGCCCTGTGTGTACCATCTTACGTGGAGGCTGCATTTGTAGAGGACACCAAATAATTTACCAAATCAAGCAAAATAATAAGTTTCCATCAAAGAAAAACTATTGACTCGGGACAATCTAGAATAGTTTTTTTTTCCTTGTTAGCATTATAAACTCAAAAAACACATTAGCAAGGATGCTCATCCTAATAACTAAAAATAGCACTTCACAGATAATTGAAAGCAGACAATCAATTGCTTTATACAGACAAGCAATTGCAAACGAGGTATTCAATGCATCATTCTTTTTTCTAACAATCACAATATACATTTGCATTCCTTGCTTACAAAACCCTTTAAGCATACACACACAAAATAATAAAGGCATTGCCTTGTACATCAGCTAATATTTCAAGTGTAAAAAAGTTATATTGAAAACCTATCATTGGCTAAATCCAGAAACCCAGGATCTACAAGACAAATTTTAAAACAATTGAGAAATAGTTTTAAATGGAAAAGACTATGATCAATAAATGTTCAAATAAAGCATTGATTACATTGAACAAACCCCAGATAGTTTCTTCTCTTCTGCAGTAGCATTAGGTTCTCTTCCACAAACAATTGGAGCCTTCGTGAAGCAAGTAGGACACATTTTAAACCGTAACATATTAATGTTTTGTTTCCTATTAACCCATCATAAAGACTCTTGAATAAAACAAGGCCAGGTATGAAAATAGGCCTTTTAGGTATCTTGCTGACACTTTGACCCACTCTCCACACATCCCCTTCTTCTTTTTCATCCTTCCACTTCCGCCTCTGCATTTCTGGTCTCTCCAATGCAAGACATACGACAACACAACCACGGCGATCGCGCGCTCCATCTGATTCAAGAATGCCAAAGTACCGCTGAATCGTGAACCGCACAAGTTGCGGAGGGTGTATGCAAATTGTTAACAATGATTCAAATAATACAAATACGGGGAAAAAAATAGCCAACCCAGATAAATGCCATCTTATTAATCAAACTCATCCGATCTTAATAATAGGAAACTACCGACTAAAACATTGAGCAATATAACCTACCTAGACTCGAAAATGCATTGTCTACACAAAGAATAACGCATAACTGCGTGTCCTCCATCCTCAACTTGAAATCCCTGTGAAGCTTGAGAATGAACAGGGGACAGATGAAACAAGAGAGTGGCGTCTTTGTGATATGAGTTTCACCTTTTGTTTTCAAAGATTGCGAATGGTGCTTGCCGGATGTATAAAGTGAATAAGCTTTGTAAATGTTCAAGATAGCATTACGATGTGAAAATGACTAAATAAAAAGTAAAAACGGTTGCTGGGGCTTTGATAGAATTTTAAACATTTCTTTGTCAAATTTCCAGTTTGAAAAATAAGGATTTAAAACAAGTAAATTCCAAGTAACCGATAAACTGGTATAGCCTTCAAGCCACAATGAGGGTACCGGTACCCAAAAAAATATGGGGTACCGGAGAAATGCCCTATTTAATAATTATAAAATATGTATCTAAATAGACATTTATTTTTTTATTGTCAGAATATTGTTACCTAATTTGAATGGAAGAGGACTCTAGACCTTTATTTAATTTAATTTCAGGGTAACAGTGGTGGTGGTAGCCTTTTTTTTATAATTTTTACTACTCGGATGGGATAGCGGTCATTGATAAGTTTATTGTTTTTATTTGGAACCTACCTCAGTTCGGTAAACTAATCAATTTCCCTTTATATTATAAAATGATCAATTATCATATATTTTAGCTGAGTGACAACAATTTTCACACAACAGTAGTGTGTCAAATTATTTTTAAAAAAGGAGTCAAATCATCAGAGTAAATGTTAAAGCAAGTAATTAATCAAATAATTCAACTAACTAATAATTAACTACTTACGTAGTTTACCCAAGTATTTATCAAGAACTGCTTCCCTTCACGTCTATCATATTTAGTGCTCCTTAGCTATTTATCTGGTTTTAGCAGATGACGTATATATTATTATATTTCGATTAAGATGCTTGGAAGGGACGAAATGAAATTAAAAATAAAACTACCATCTAACTTTCAATTTAAAAAATAAAAGTTATCCATTATTTTTCATTTTCCTTAATTTTCTCCATCCAAAAATAAAGATGTTGAGAGTCAGAAGAAGAAGTACTTTAAAAGATTTTTTTCCCTTATATTGTCAATACAATTGATAAAATTTAAAAATAATAAATAAGGTTGGTAGAATTTCATCTCCACAAGCATTTTGTTCTGTGTTTCTTTATCTCCTAAGTCCTATCTCTTCTTGCATATCCCTTTAAGAGAATACTTAAGAAATTCTCTAAGAAACTCTTCTGTAAGAACTTTGGACTCTAATATAGGACTTAGACCTTATTAGAGAGAATAAAGAGCAAGCAATCAAATACGAACTAAAGGACGGGGTTCTCTAATGAAGATGAAAATAAAATCTTCACGCAAAGATAATGTTTGTGACAAATAAGGAGTTGACACGTCGAGTGGTATATCATGTCTCCAATCACATATGGTGTACCACAGATATTTACAATGAAAAATTAATCTCTCTCTCAAACTAAGCCCATCGTCAACTATCATGCCTTATCCCCATGTGCTCCATTTCAGCCACCACAAACCTCCCTTTCCCTTATTGTCACTACCCAAACAGTAGCTCCACCTTGAAGACTTGCAACAACCTCGTCTTCAAACCCCATGCTCGTCCATCGAGACTACTCATTGCTACACCACCTACCACCATTGCTACTATTGTGCACTCTGTCCCTCTCATTGTTACATCTAGAGTTCATAGTCATTGGTTTTGTCCTCAGTCAGTGTCTTCATCGCCGCCGGCATTGAGCAATAATCCCTCTTTTGCCGTTGTCGTCTCCGTCGTGATGTTGAATTGTAGCAAGAAAAAGGAGCTCATTAGAGTCTCCGATCTTGGCATCAAGGCACAACTCTATTGTTGTGAAATCATTCCTCTGGCATCCAAAACCCATTGATGAGGACAAATGCATGGATCTGGAGCGGCTCCATCTCCGAGCTCATTCATACATCGCCATACGAAGATGATCCACGACTCCCTCTATAACATCCCCTGCTACTTTATAGATTGACGATTGTCTCCACAAACCAACACGGGTCTTTTCAGCATGCTTTGTCCTTACTCACACGCTTCCTAGGAAAACTTCCTAGGAGGTGTCACCTATCCAAAATTGCTCCAAGTGAAGCACGCTTAACTATGGAGTTCTTTAGTGATGGGCTACCAAAAGAAGATGCATCTTGTTGGTATAGGTAGTACAAATCAATTCATATAAGCCATCCTTGATTGTATAGTCCCATAACTACACAGTCTTTAGGATCCCTGTCATTGGAGTGTGTAATCGGTTCATTCATGTACCCCTCCGCTTGGAAGTCTGTTAGGAGCCGCTCCTTGTTCGTGCCTTCTTGCACCGACGATCACTCCCCGACTTCGTCCCCGAGCGTTACATGCTCGCCAGCTTCCGTTTGGTTCGTCCTTGAACCACACCGTAATGGGAGAGGTGTAGGCTCTGATACCATTTGTAACATCCCCTGCTGTTTTATGGATTACGACTGCCCCCACAAATCAACACGGGTCTTTTCAGTGTGCTTTGTCTTCACTCACACGCTTCCTAAGAAAACTTCCCAGGAGATCACCCATCACAAAATTGCTCCAAGTCAAGCACACTTAACTATGGAGTTCTTTAGTGATGGGCTACCAAAAGAAGATGCATCCTATTGGTATATGTAGTACAAATCAATTCATATAAGCCTTCTTTGACTGTATAGTCTCATACCTACACAGTCTTTAGAATCCCTCTCATTCAGGTGTGTAATCGGTTTATTCATGTACCCCTCCTCTTGGAAGTCTGCCAGGAGCCGCTTCTTGTCCGTGCTTTGTTGCATCGGCGATCACTCCTGGACTTTGTCCCCGGGCGTTACACCCTTCGCATCTTCGCCACCGTCAAGAGAAAAAGCGCGTGGATCAGAAATAGCCTATGGTGGAGGGGAGGGACATGGAGGAGGAGACGAGAGTCATTCTCGCCTTATTTGATGCTGCACCCTTTCCTAAGATCACCAACAACCAACAATCGACAATCAATAATGCCAATGGCGTTATGGTGGTGACACGATGGGTTTGACTAAGCAATAACGTGAGGGCAGGGAGACTTGTTCCTTTTGCAAGATGGAATTGTCTATGGTGTATTATATGTGAATTAGTTGCATGATACACCACACAAAACCCACTCCACGTATCTTCTATTCATTGACACAACTCATATCTTTGTCTTGTAGGTTTTTTTTTTTTTTTTTCATCTGCAGCTCAGAACGCACCACTGAGGACTGATGACAAAAAGTAGATTTTGTCGTGATGCCAATAAGAAAAAACTGAATAAGACTACCACAGAATCCATCAGCCAAGTAGCGTATTGATAGTTTTATAACAAATCAAACAATGTCATCATGGGAAGGGCTGTGAGTGACATTGACACCCCAATTCTTTTTTTAAATTTTTGAATAGACAACGGGGCTTAAAAGCCCACTGACACCCCAATTCTCTTCCCTTACCATGAGATCCATTATGTTATACCACATTATTGAAGTTTATACTTTTATTAAAAAAAAAATGCTACATTATTGAATCCTACATCATCAATTAAGTACATGCTGTCTCCCATAACACTAATCAACATTTTTAAATAGCCCATCTTAGAATTTTTATTTTTCAATTATTATCATATAAAACTGATCTCATAGTTTGTACTTTGTACTATCATCTTATATGTTTTATAAACTGTCAAGTTTTTATGGATTAGATTAGATTTACTGCGTTGTTGTGTATGTCTTAATTACTGTCTCTTCTGTCAATGTTGCGCCTTATCATTAATCATTCTCAACTTTGAATTTTAATTAGATTCCTTATTAAGGTGTAAAAAAATAGTGAGCTTCACCCTATATCGTGGCAGAAACTGAAAGAACACTCGATTTCAACCTATGTCCTGGCCTAGTCTTTATGTTAATGTTAATGTCTGCCCAAAGTTACTCCTCAATCAAAGACACTTACTTTTCCTAACTGGCCAATTAGTTCAGAAGGCATAATTAATGCCTTCCCTCTTCCCATTTTTTTGGTTGACATTCGCCACAATGATTAACCCATAGGCATGCTACTAAGTACTAGCTTCCATGCACAGAAGTTCATACAGGATCATAGATATTTGTTCACATTTTAATTTGGCTTATTCTTTTATATGCATCATCTCAATTATGCTTGCTTGCCTTTGCCGTCTTGGTTTTGGTAGCCAGGCACTATCCTTTGAAAAGTCATGTGTGGATCTAAGAATCGATATTAATATAAAAAACAAAAATCATAGATTGGAATCCGGCTTAATTTTATTTTAAGTTCTTCCTAGTAAAGTTAGGACTAGGTGTCATGCAGATTAATTTATGGTCCATGCTCATTTTTCTATATATCCACGGTCTATCTAATGATTCTAATCCCAACTTTTTCTTCTACAAATCAGATCATACCAACTGTGATTCTCGGATGGTGTTGTTAAGAATGTAATGAACCGTTTCACCAAACTTATATCTTAATTGATTTACACCTGTGATTCTTCACCAGCTATGACATCGCCCTCATAAAAAAGGATTAAAAAACAAAAGAAGCAGTGACGTCATTGTCTTGAAAACCATAGGTTAACCCCATGGCGCAAGCTGCAGCACCGAGACAAGGCAAAATGATCAATGCTATAACTTACAATGAGCTAGTTTTATTTTTATGACTTAAATATCATATTAAACCTTCCTATATTTATTTAATATGGTACATAAATTTACATATATTTTTTAAATTGGAATTGGAATTCACAATAGCCAACTTTATGTGATGTGCCTTCTTCAAAGCTCCTTATTTGCAAGTTGTACTTTCGATACCATGATACTAACATGCTTCTAATGAAGATGTCAAATCTTTAATGTGGAATATAACATTACACATACCCCTTTATTTAAGTTTTAAATTTGGTATTAACCACGGCCTTCTTTATGTGACACCTTAAAGTCGTTTCCTTTTTAGATTACTTCTCTATGATCCGCTTATAATGAAAATATCAAGTACTACCATTCGAAATAATTTTAAAAGACCAATTTATCAAATGAAAGACTCTAATTATGACTTAAGTCTTTATCATTAAATTTTAGAGAACAACATGAGAAAAAGGTATAGTTTTACTTTTTTATCAATAAAGATTGACTTAGTGGGAGTAGAATTGATATTTTATAAATATCAGCATAATTTTAATTCATTGAAACTTGTGATATATTTCAATGTTTCAAGAGGAATATTAAAAAATATCATATCATTATTTAACAGTGTATTGCAATATCATTTGATAAATTTGTTAGCACATAAAATATTTAGTTCATTAAACAATGTGGCAACACATTATTACATGTCTAACATGATCTTTTTTAACATTAGTATATACTAACTAAATTGTATTTTCAATGAGACAAAATTCTTTTCTCTTGAACTTTTAGTCATAGAAGGCAACAATTTTTCTTTTTCCCGCTCAACCAGTTATTATTAGCCTTTTAAGCCTGTTTGTTTGGATAGGTGGCTGAACCACGGGCCATTGCGGTCCCATACCGCTTTCCAAAGGGCCAATGGAGCCGCGAACTGATCAATCCACTATTCGTCACCTACCAACATGTCCCACTCGTAAGCTGAAGAACCATAGCATTAGGAAAAAAAAAGATATTTTAGGGTTATTGAGAGAACTTAACTTTCAACCAACAAATGATTGAAAAAGTGAGCATCGTGTGAAAAACTCTTACATGGACCCGAACTAATATATGCTACATATCAATTAATAAAATAATATTTCAATTGAGATTTGTTTTTATCATTAATTTTTTAATTAAAGTATAATTTTATTATTAAATATAAAATATATTCAAGTAATACTCTAGATAAATTTAAGAATTTCTTGCATTTGAGGAGATGGGTACTTTAGGCTATTATTGAGAGAACGAAAATGAAGAGAGTGGTAAGAAATAATATGACTAAAATTAAATGATCATTATTTAAAAATAATTTTAGGAGAGAAAGTATCATAACTAATAAGGAACAATATGTTCTTTCTCTGTCACTCAAAATCAAGTTTTTTTTACCACTTTAAATTGAGAGTTAAGGAAAAAATAAAACCAATTTCCAAATAAAAAAGTGACATAACCTCTTCCATTCCACTCTCACATTTCTCTCCTATTTCATTATTAATATGTCACTTTCATCCTCCACAAAACTCTTTATCATAGCCTTACCCTTTAATCTCAATGGAAGATTGGGGGATAAAGAGGCAATGCCCAACCACTTGATATTTTGGACCCACTTGTGTGGTGGGGAAAATACTGCCACCAAGTCATCATCTCTACCTAACCCAACCACTTTAGTTTGGAGACCACCATCACGCAAAACTTCAACCTTAAAATAAATACAATATAGATACAGAATATATAGAATAAAATGGGAAGTTCCAATCAACCTGACTTGTTTATGGGATATAAAACACATCATGTGATAGTGTCTCCCCCTATAATGCACTCATTGCCTTAGCCTATAATTGTGCAACCGTGACTGGACCATGCTAATCTCAATTTCGAAAAGTCGCACATTTGCACTAGGCAGTAGCATGTTAACCCGCTAAGATCAAGATGTGGAAGTGTCAAAATTATGCCGCCCTTGGATAAAATATAAATACCATCACTTCTTCAGTCAGATAATCTATAAATAGAATGTGATTCATCTATTCACAACATATGATATATATGAATTAGATTAAATTTCCGTCATATAATACTTGAATATTATATACAACTACTCACAAATGGTTGATCCAAGGAATAAGCAATTTTAATCTTTTAATTTCCACACATAAATTAAAATTTATTATCAATCACAACAATTTTTAGTTATTGAATTCATTTATTTCTAAACATTATATAATTTAATACTGTTCCTAAAAGTTATATTTAAATATGTGAATCAATCTGAGGTTTACTCAAATTTTTAGGGAATTTTGCTAATTAGAGTCCTAATGGCACTATTTAAGAGTTTTCAAATAGTAAATTTTTATTAAGAATGTGTAATTTTTTAAATTTCAAAATATAGAGTCTACCATAAAGTTTGTAAATTTACTTTTATTGAAAATCTTAAGTAATGCGCTAAAGACATAGATAAACTCATTTTATAATTACTACTTCTTCTAAAAAAGTTCTGAAACAAGCACAGTCTAAATTTTTTTTTTTTTTGGTGAAGTGTGGTCTAAATATTAAAAAAAATGTCATTTATATTCACTATATAAGAAATATTTTATCTATTATTAAATGAGATATAAATATTTTATCTAATAGTAAATTAGGTGTAGGTAAGTTATACAATACAAACAAATAACGCAGCTCAAATCTTACCGAACGGACGAAAGAAGCGCCTGTTTCGTTTCTTCTGCTGGTTGTTGGTAAGATGTCCTTCCGAAGAAGGAACCCGATTCCCGAACGCCAAATCCCGAGTATACCCCTGGGGCGGCTGGTTTGACTTTATAAAAGGCGACAAAATCCAGCGTTCCAACGTTGTTGTTATTGCGCTAACTCCTACCAAAACAAAGGAGGAAAAAAAGACCAAAAAATAAAAAAAAATGCTCCTCACTACCTTTTCACTACACCACCCGTAGGTAGGCATATTCCGGCCACCAACCGCAGCGGCCAGTTATGGAGGTTTCCGGCGGGCCATGGAACGGCGTCGTAGAACTGACGAAAGCGGCGCAGGAGAAAGGGAGCGATCCTCTGGTGTGGGCGATTCAGATGTACTCGAACTTGAACTCCGCAGGAGAGTCACTTCCGTCCGTTGAGCTGGCGGAGTTTCTGGTGTCCTACATTTGTTGGGACAATAATGTCCCTATTCTCTGGAAGTTTCTAGATAAGGCCCTCATGCTCAAGATCGTCCCTCCCATGCTCCTCCTTGCTCTCCTTTCCCTCAGGTCACTTCTTGTCTTGTCTTCCTTCCTTCTTCATTTTCTATACTTGATTCTTTTTGCCCTTCTTCTTCTTCTTCTTCTTTTTTGCCTTTTTTTTTTTCAGAATTGATAATTCTCTTTGGAGAGGTATTCTACCTTGTCAAAATCACAAGTCATTTTTTTCCCGTTTGGTAAACCAAAAAACTGGGTACTTTTGCTCGTTTGAGAGCAGTTTTTGGAAATTAGCAATTTTAGAGCAGACTTTAGAGAGCCACAGTATTACCAAACCCACCTCTAGTCACTTTCACTTGTCCTTCCAATATTGGATCGCATTTGGGGTGTTGCAGAATACGTATAACTTTGCAGTATGTCATTTCATACTTTTTTTTTTCCGGTCTCTTCTTTCAAGCTGTCATACTCGGAGAGCATTTGTTTGTTGTAGAGGTGCTTAATTCTTTTCCGCGATCTTTTATTGACTAAAGTTATTATTATTATTCTATAAATTTATGTAACTGTGAGATCCCAGTTCCTGTTAACATCCCGGGATTGTATAATTTGCCATATGAATGAACTTCCATTTATTTATTGCGGAAAGAATGAACTTACAATTTGTAACTACTAGCTATTTATAAGTAGTAATATTTTTTTTTTCTTGACATAAATGCAAGCATTTATTATGGGAATCTAGATACTGCTGTTTGTTTCTCCGTACTGTGACTTTTGGCTCATACAGCCAAAGGAAATTAATTGCACTTGTTACTAACTTCCATATGATTGTGTCTGCCGTTTCATTGCTATTTTGTTGTTTTCATATGTCATACTGATATCTTTATTCTCTGTTTGGCAGGGTTCTTCCCTGTAGACATGTCCAACCTGCAGCATATAGGCTATATCTGGAACTCCTCAAAAGACATGCTTTTGAACTTAAATCTCAGATAAACAGGCCAGATTATCAAAAGTAAGCTGGAATTTGTATGATACGTTTCCTTTTCGGATAAATTTCTTGCTTCAACTTGTTTATACCTTTCAATGCATATAGTGTACTTCTCCTTCTTAATAAACTTATCTCTTCTCTGCATAGCTGAAAACTGTGAAGTTTACTACCCTAGTTCCCAGTGTCACATTAAATCATGTTTTGGTTTGCATTAAAGTGATTAACAGCAATCGAAGACTGCCAACTGTAAGTTGATTTACAAATACGAATATTTGTGTTTTACACATAAAAGGTATTTCATAAGCAATTAGCCCATGTCAGAACTCAACTCTTATGTAGATAAACACTTTATGTATGATGCAGTATATACTTCCCATGGATGTTTTGACTTTACTGGCCTTAGTGAAAGATGTAAAATCTTAATGCTCAGCACATACTAGGCTGCATGTTAGGCTGTGAGAAAGGTATTTCATCTCTCATTTTGCCTTCTGAATAGGAATAGACGAATAGGACGAGCCTAAGTGTTATGTCTAGTGTTAATGTATGTATGTATGCAAGTTCAAGCTGTTGGTGCTGATGAATGACCTGACATGATTCCGCATGATATGAGCTTTCAATCCAACTATAGATTATACGTGTTTGTGTATCAGGCCATCGCCTTACTCCCCCTTCAATACATCTTATTACGACCAAATGCAGTAGCTTACTTCATTTTTCTTTTACCGCAATACTAATTTTAACACCCTTTTTATGCCAGTGTTCTGTGGTATGGTTTCATTATTTGATAATATATTGTTGATGACAGTTGAACTGTTCGTCAGTTCAAGTCCGTGAGAATCTCTATAATTGTTTGTGTCATTTTTGCCTCTCTATTAATTCTTCTGCTTATGCTATGGCCAGGGTCATGAAATCTATCGATGCTGTTCTTCATCTTTCCCAGATATTTGGCATGTCGCAAAGTGAGCCTGGCATTCTGGTAGTTGAATTTATTTTCTCAGTTGTCTGGCAGTTGCTTGATGCATCATTGGAAGATGAAGGGTTGCTGGAGCTTACTCCTGAAAAGAAGTCTAGATGGGCAAAACTATATCAAGACATGGAACTGGATAGGCATGATACTTACAATGATAAAAACCCTGAACATCATGAGAAATTGCAGAGCGTAAATACTCTCATGGCTATTGAGATGATTGGGCAGTTTTTGCAGGATCAAATAACTTCTAGGATTCTTTACTTGGCTCAGCAAAATTTGTAAGTATTTGCTACCTTTATCTTTATTTTCCACATCTTCAGTCTAATACTAATAACATAGTCAAGTGGGACTCACGATTTATCTATTCATTCTGAAATTTCCTATACATTTGATTTTCCATATAATTCCTGATTCCTCGTGCTCTTTTCTTTTTCGGGATTAATGAAATCGTTTCAATGAATTCATGGAATTTTATGTTCTTATAAAGTTATTGTGTGGTTATCTCACGTGGCATTTTTGTAATGATGGTATCAGCCTACCCCATCTAGAGGGATCAAGCTTAGATATCACTCTTGGTACTAACTGAGCACCTTTCTTCCATTTTTATCAGGCCAGCACATTGGCTCAGTTTTGTTCAGCGACTGCATCTGCTGGGAGCAAATTCATTAATATTGAGAAAATCAGTAACTTTAACTCCCGAGGCTCTTCTGCAATTGACTTCAAATACTAATAGGGTCTTACCTGGAGAATGCAAGACAAGTTCACAACAAAAGTTCCATGCAGTTATGAATTTTGAATATCTTTCTTCTTCAGCATCACTCTGCCATGGTGCAAGTCATTCTGCTCTTTGGATTCCTCTTGATCTGGTGCTAGAGGATGCCATGGACGCCTATCAAGTTAGTGCAACAAGTGCTATTGAAGTAATCAGCGGTAAGACTAAAGATAACTATTGGAATCTGACTGAATATTATCATTTTAGGTACTTACTTGTGAGATATAAAACTGTCTGTTGTGTAGGCTTGATAAAGACCCTCCAAGCAATAAATGGAACCTCTTGGCATGATACCTTTCTAGGCCTTTGGTTAGCAACTCTTCGTCTTGTTCAGAGGGTAAAGCTCTTTCTCTGCACCTCAATGTGTTTTCGTGTAAGGTTTTGGTTTTAAATATATACTGTCCATCTATTACTTCTAGCATTCAATTCATTGTTCTTGGCCTTAGATCCAGAACAGACCATGATGTCTTTAGTTTTTAGTTTTAGCATTGGTTTTATCTTCTAGTAACTACAAAACAGGACATACAATTGCATTTACTTTATAGTTGAGACTTTTGCTCAAGTGATATAGTCCTTTAACTTAATTATCAATGCATTATTGCATTTATAGGAAAGAGATCCTACTGAGGGCCCAATGCCTCATCTTGATACTAGATTATGCATGCTCTTGTGCATCATTCCTCTTGTTGTTGCTGACCTGGTTGAGGAGGAGGAAGGGGCATCAGTTGATGAAACAGATGGTGGTCTGACAGATCACTGGAAAGAGAAAAGGCTTCCCGGAAAATGTCGCAATGATTTAGTCTCAAGTCTCCAGGTATTGGGTGACTATCACAGCTTGCTGACTCCACCTCAAGCTGTTGTTTCTGCTGCAAATCAAGCTGCTGCAAAAGCAATGCTCTTTGTTTCTGGTATCACAATAGGGAGCGCATATTTTGACTGCCTCAGCATGACAGAGACGCCAATTGACTGTTGTAAGTGATATTGCTTTCACTGTTAATCAGAAATTATATATGAAGCTTCACTTTGTTTGCAACAAGAGTAAATTCTATCAATTTTTTTTTGAACAACGTCTATCAATTTTATCAATGCATTATTACGATGTTGTGTTTTCCATTTGCTATTCTGTGATTTTTCTTCCTACTTTTTTCTCAGAAAAAATATGCGCCATAATATTTGGCACGTTGTTTTGTAAGGAACATGTCTTCTTCACATCAGTTATGGTTTAGCAAAATTACAAAATAAAAGAATTTTTTGGTAAAAAATTTATAATTTAGGAATAACTAAGCACTCAATAGGATAATAATATTCAAGGAGAAGTTGTGTAATTTTTCCTAAATTGCAATAATTATGCCAAGAATTCCTTGTTCTCCCTTTCTTTTTTTTGAAAAAAATTTATATTGTTTCTTATTTTTCAGCTGGAAACATGCGTCATCTGATAGTTGAGGCTTGTATTGCCCGAAACCTACTTGACACATCTGCATATTTATGGGCTGGTTATGTGAATGGACGAATCAATCAAATACCTCAGTGTATGCCAACTCAAGTACCAGGCTGGTCATCATTTATGAAGGGAGCACCGCTTACTTCAGTGATGGTAAATGCTCTGGTTTCAAGCCCTGCAACAAGGTACGATCTAATTCTTGTTTACTCAGTGAATTGATTCCTATACCTATTTGGGTGCACAGCCGAGATGAATTTGCAATTTTCTAACTTAGGCAAAGGTTCTAGTATAGTGTGTATGTTACTCCTGTCTGTGTAGGTCTGTAGTCACTATATTATGACCTTTATCAAAATATCTTGGATTCTGGAGCTTTCTGCTTAGTCGTTTGATGCTCGGTCCTGAGCAGGGTATCAAAGAAACCTTGAGGTTGACGTTTATAAACTTTTTAATGTGGTCAACCTCTACATGAATTTGTCCCACGGCTATTTATCTTGTGGTTTTATATGAGAGTAAGAGGAGCAAATTTAAACCGTCGGATCTTATATTAATAGTCAGAATTAAAATATAAAGTCATGTGACTTTTTTCAGTGATTATGTAACTTTTTAATAAACTTTAATTATGATCATTCACGTATAGTTATACGGTCCAGATTTATTCTTCCCTCATATAAAATCTCTCCTATCATTAGATACATCCCATGCACATCATGTGGGTGAATTGAAGGTTTTCTTTCCCTCAATCCCATGTTTGATGCACCTATCACTCTGGATAAATTGACATGCTTAAACATGAGATAATTTACCAAATACAAAAAAAAAAAAAATCATCATAGATTAAAATGATACCATAACACTTTTAAATTGCTTTTTTAAAATTCCGTGGCCTGGTCTTCAGTTTTTCTTTTCTTTTCCTGAAGCCAGGTATGTCAGATGCTCTTTTTTGTAAATTTACCTAAAAAGGTAAAGCAACTGAATTTACGCTCCTGGATTTAATGGAAGCTTAGCAGAACTGGAGAAAATTTTTGAAATTGCAACTGGGGGATCAGAAGATGAAAAGATTTCTGCTGCTGCCATTCTTTGTGGTGCATCCCTAATTCGGGGATGGAATATACAGGTAGGGAAGTTAGGCAGCAAAGCATATTCAAACACTTAATCAGTTGCTCAGTAATGTACTAGAGTGTATCCTTCTCCTTGATCATCCCTTCCTAATAACATCTGGATGCCTGTTTTGTGCAGGAGCACACTGTTCATTTCATTCTCAGGTTATTGTCTCCACCTGTTCCCGTGGAGAACTCCGAAGGAAACAGCCATTTGATTGACTATGCTCCAATACTTAATGTACTCTTTGTTGGAATTGCATCTGTTGATTGTGTTCAAATATTTTCGCTCCATGGCATGGTGAGTTTGAATACATATATGAAACAGTTCGAATTACATACTGAAAATGCTGCATCATAAAATGTTGAATCTTAGCATTACTTCCAATAGGTGAAGAATAACTCCCAATATAAGTGACATTTCCGAAATCTTCCACCAGGTTCCACAGCTTGCGTGTTCATTGATGCCAATCTGTGAAGTTTTTGGGTCATGTGTGCCTAATATCTCATGGAAACTAAAATCAGGGGAAGAAATATCTGCCCATGCCGTGTTTTCAAATGCATTTATTCTTCTCTTGAAGCTATGGAGATTTAATCGTCCTCCTCTCGAATATGGAATTGGAGACGTACCAACTGTCGGTTCTCAATTAACTCCTGAATACCTACTATTAGTTCGAAACAACCACCTAATGTCAGCTGGTAACATCCAACAAAATCAAAACAGGAGGAGACTCTCAGAGATTGCAAGTTTATCGTCACCAAATTCTGTATTTGTTGACTCCTTTCCAAAATTGAAAGTCTGGTATCGGCAACATCAAGCATGTATTGCTGCAACACTCTCTGGTCTTGTTCATGGAACCCCCGTTCATCAGATTGTTGAAGGGCTTCTTAACATGATGTTCAGAAAGATTAATAGAGGAAACCAGACTTCTATTACATCTGGAAGCAGTAGCTCTTCTGGACCAGGAACTGATGACAGCTCCATGTGGCCAAAGTTACCTGCTTGGGATATTCTGGAAGCCATTCCCTTTGTAGTTGATGCTGCTCTCACAGCCTGTGCTCATAGAAGATTGTCTCCACGTGAGTTGGCAACAGGTATGTGTGCTTAGATCAGAAAAAATCCAAGGAACCATACCAAATAACTCGTAGAAGTTGTAGTTTCTAACTTACTGCAGACAATCTAACCGGCTGTTGGCAAACACCTTAAAAATGTCTCAAGCTTGAGTTTTCAAAATAATCCTTGGTGTCCTTTATGTCTACACTTAGAGCAACAAAACAAGATCATGTTCATGTATATGTTCCTTGATGTGTGCAACTATGTCATAATACCAGAATGCTTTTTCTTAATATCAGGGCTTAAAGATTTAGCTGATTTTCTTCCTGCATCTCTGGCAACCATCATAAGTTACTTCTCAGCTGAAGTAACTCGTGTTGTTTGGAAACCTGCATTTATGAATGGAACCGATTGGCCAAGCCCTGCTGCAAACCTACTGAATGTTGAGGAACAGATAAAGAAAATTTTGGCTGCTACTGGTGTTGATGTGCCTAGCCTTGCTTCAGGTTTCGTCTTTGTTATGACCCTAAATTCTGAATACTTCTCTAAGATCCTGACTTATCCACTTTCAAGAGAGACAAGTTTCCATTTACATGTGTTTCAGTAGTGAAACTTATCCAATATACTAATTATAATCTATGTCCATCAGATTCAACTTTTACACTCCTCCAACTGAGTATTAATATCCAACTGCTGTTTAAGAAATGTCTTTTCTCATTCATCTTTCATTTCTCTTCCAACACTAATATTGATAGTTATCTGGTATTATGAGTTATGACTAATTGTCATCATCTCCACAGGAGACAGCACTCCTGCCACACTTCCATTGCCCTTGGCTGCCTTCACAAGCCTTACCATAACCTACAAAGTTGACAGAACATCAGAGCGTTTCCTTAATTTGGCTGGCCAAACGTTGGAGTGCCTTGCTGCAGGTTGTCCATGGCCTTGTATGCCAATTGTAGCTTCCTTGTGGACCCAAAAGGCTAAACGTTGGAGTGACTTCCTTATCTTCTCAGCATCTAGAACTGTCTTCCTCCACAACAGTGATGCTGTAGTTCAACTTCTTAAAGGCTGCTTCACAGCTACCCTCGGCATGAACTGCTCTCCTATCTCATGCAGTGGTGGTGTCGGAGCCCTCCTTGGCCATGGATTTAAGTCCCATTTTTGTGGAGGAATGTGTCCTGTTGCACCAGGAATTCTATATTTACGTGCTTATCAGTCAATCAGAGATATTGTTTTCTTGACAGAAGAAATCCTTTCCATCTTGATGCACTCAGTGAGAGACATTGTATGTGGTGGGAAGCCAAGGGAGCAGTTGGAAAAGTTGAAAGCAATCAAAGATGGCATGAAATATGGACAGGTTTCACTTGCTGCGTCAATGTCGCAGGTGAAGCTTGCAGCTGCCCTTGGGGCTTCTTTAGTATGGATATCAGGAGGGTTGATGCTGGTTCAACTACTAATAAAAGAAACTTTGCCTTCCTGGTTTATATCAGTTCACAGATCAGACCAACAAGAGAAGTCTGATGGCATGGTGGCAATGCTTGGTGGATATGCACTTGCTTACTTTGCACTTCTTTGTGGGGCTTTGGCATGGGGTGTTGATTCATCATCATCAGCTTCAAAGCGACGTCCAAACGTTCTGGGAGTTCACATGGAGTTTCTAGCTAGTGCACTTGATGGTAAGATATCACTCGGCTGCGATTCAGCTACTTGGCGTGCCTATGTGTCAGGGTTTGTGAGCCTGATGGTAGGTTGTACACCAAATTGGGTGCTGGAAGTAGATGTAAATGTGTTGAAAAGACTGAGCAATGGGTTGAGGCAGTTGAATGAGGAGGAGCTTGCTCTTGCTTTGTTGGGTGTTGGTGGGGTAGGTACAATGGGGGCTGCAGCTGAGCTCATAATTGAGTGTGGAATGTGAACTTCTCCTCTATAATGAGGGCATCCTATGATGATTTGTACATTAGTTATCATGTTTAAAAAGTTGTGCAGCTCTATATTAACAGTTTTGTTTGATAAGTATCACATGTGAAAGGAAAATTTTGTATCTACAAATACAATGCTCATCCAAATATCACTTTAGCCTTTAAAATTATAGGAGTCACAATAGTTCAAACTCATTTAAGTTCTTGATATTCTATCCCACAGTCAAATTAATATCTAACATTTTATTCTCGTTAGTCAAATTAATGGCTGATATTGTATTCTCATAAATCAAATTAGTCTAAATTAAGAACTTAAAAGTAGTCTTTTTAAGAAATTATTATGATTAATGCTTACAATTTCATGTCCTAAAGTGAAGATTTCCTAATAAGTTTAACACCATTTTTCAGATAAAACATAAGTTTGACACCATTAAATCTTATGTTGCATCGACATTGCTTTCAACTTCGGTTCACCAATGCCTATGTTATATTGTTGACAAAATAAGACTTTTTGTGGTGTAGGTTTAGAGAATTTCATCAATTATAGGTGTGAGAAAACTTAAGGGTCTGTTTGGTTTCAGTTTTCATTTTCAGTTTTTCAGTTTTCAGGATTTGGTGAAGGAAATACTGAAAACTAGAAATGAAAACTGAAAACTAGAATTTGTAGTCTTTAGAATTTTCAGCATTTCCTTTATAAAATTGGAAAACTAAGAAACTAAAAATGAAAACTGAAAACCGAAAACTCAAAACTCAAACCAAACATACCAACTGACAACTGGTGGGTCAAGGTAGTATGTAATCATAAATTCTTATAGGATTGAAGTTTAGATAATGAAAAGATTATATAACTTTCATAGAGTTACTACTGCTCATTTACTTTTACTTTTTGTCCATAATTAAATTAAAATCAATCATTCGACTAATTCAAATACATTAAACCTGTAAAGTTCAACCTGTAAAGTTAGTCCACTTGGGGAAGGGAAAAAAAAACACTAACCTATAAAGTTAGTCCACTTAGGGGACAAAAAAAAAAAAAAACTAAGCTACCAACTAATCACCATCATGGACCTCTTATATCTCCTAACGGCTCCACCCTTGGTCCTTCCATCTCATCATTCAAATCTTGCATAGCTTTTCCTTGCATGATTTTCTCCATTGAAACTCAGCAGCATGCAACTAGAGAGGATTTGATGCTGAATGGATAAACATGTTAACTTTAGGATAATAATTTAGAGATTTTATCTTTAATGTTTGTTCTTAGGGAAATGGGATATATGACTCTTATGGCATAAATATGCCGTGGTGTGTCTATAATAATTATTTCTTTTGATTTAGAAATTGCTCATGCAATTGCAAGCTGAGAATGGTCAGGTAAAGTTCGTATTGAGTCATAGTCCACTTCTATTAGGACTAATCACTTTAAAGTTATCTGCAATGGTTATAGCTAAGGGTAAATGACAACACTAGTCTGAATTCAAGACATTAACAAAGTATCTAAGTTAACAAGAGAAGTGCCAGTCTTTAGAGAATTCAGTAACTGAAGAACTAAAGTTGGCAAATTACATATTTTTTGTGTTTTTCATGTAATTAACCAATTATTGAGAAATCATGTGTTAATCCATAATGAATTTAGTTTATTTACTGAAAAACTAACAAGTGTACAGAAATTCAAAAAATGTGAAATGCATGACTTTTAATTCAAAAAATTGTTTTTCTTTAAAAAAAAATTACTTTTAAGGTATGTTTGGTTGAAGGATAAAAATAAGAAGAAAAGCTAACTGTGGTTGGCAAATGGCACAAATGGTCAATGTGTGGTTATCCCTTGGTCAAGGGTTCAAATCCCCTCTTAGCTTGAATGTCCTTAGTTGGAACCCTCCGTAGGAAGGTCCCCTACAACTCAAGGGCAACGTCAATGAGTCCTCTGGGTGGCCTTGGCTAAATTTAGGGGGGTGAATGTGGATGCCACGGGCTAGGCCCAAAAAGTGCCAACCATTCTACTGGTTGGATCCTCAAGTTAGGGCACTAGCACCCTACCCATTATTATTCAGGGTGCTTCCACTTACTGGCATTTTATTCACCAAAAAAAAGGGGTTACAAATTGGATGGATGAGTTTTGTGTGTTATTTTATACATTGAGGATATTCATATAATTTTTGCGTCCATTTTTACCTCTCAACTAAACACATCCTTCATCTTCAAAATTTGGAAGGGAGAGGTTTTCTTTCCAAACTGAAAGAAAGAAATGCAGGTGAGATATAAAACAAAATGCGCAGAGAGAGAGAGAGAGAGAGAGATTCAACATGGAAGATAGAAACTCTATCCTGTGGTCAAGAACCATAACAATTTAGTATTTACAATTCACAGGTCTTTTGTTCCTGAAACAAGACAAGCATACAATGTTATCATCTCAGGAAGCCCTACTTCTACTTCTGTGTGAGTCCACATTGATTCAACTACTCGACCCCAATCCCACAAAAACAAACTCACAATGATCTAAACCTCCCTTCTTTCACAATCATACAGAACCATGACTCAGTCATATCCAAACATGCAAAATTTACTCCAAGTTCCCATTCATTGTGATTTGTGAAAGACATCAGATTAAATTAAAAATCCAAAACAAGTTCGCAACCATATGATATGAGATTACTTTATAGAAATCATAGCCATATGGAGAAGAGAAAGAGTTAGAGAAATCACTCGGAGCTAGATGATTCCGATGCTGTTGCTGTTGCTGCCGCTCTCACTGTCTTGAGATAAATTTGGAGAAAGCTTTGGAGACACTTCATTCGATCCTTGATCGCGTTCATATCGACCTTTATCGTTTCCAAGCTCTCCTTCAAAGATCGAACCACAACCAACATGTTGTCCAATTCCTTCCTCAATGCGCGCGCCTCCTCCTCCGCCGCCTCCATCTCCTCCGCTTCCTCTTCCTCCTCCTCCTCCTCCTCCTCCTCCTCCTCCTCCTCCGCCACCGGCGGCGCGTAATTAAGCTGGAGCTCGAACGCGATCATGTCGTCCAGCGCCTTCGACGCCAGATCGTTGATCTCCGTGATCGAGCGGTAGAGGTGATTCTTCACGAACTGCGGATCCGACACGAGCGCCTTCCACCACTTGCACACGCACCTCAGCTCCAAAGGATCGGTCACCGGAACCCTAGAAAGGATCTCGATCATCAGATCCGGCGGCAGAACGCCGGTAGCCGGAGACAGAGGAGGAGACGGTTGCTGTTGCTGGAGCGAAGTGCGGCGTCTCTTCCTCCGCGTGACGGCGGCCATGCGAGTTGGGGAATGGAATGCGGCTTCGATTTAGGGATGATGATTCTGCTGCTGCTGTTGGCTTCTTCGTTCATCAGGGTTTGTGGCTGTTGAATTCGGGTCGGGCTGGTGGGGGTGACGTTTCGTTGTTTTAGGGCTCCGATTTCGATGCGTTCTCGTGGGAATTGGAACCGTGAAATCGCTGTCACTGTACCCGCGATTGTCACCAAAAACGCTAGCAGTGATTCCGCTGAGTCAGCTTAAGTTCTCAATATTCTTTCTACTGTTTTTTTTTAATGCATTTATTTTGGTCATAGTAATTCAGGGTTTTGCTAAAAAGTGAATAAGGAAACAAGTTAGAGAGTCTATTGAAAAAAAATTATTTTCAAATTTTTGAATAAGTTGACAGTAAATAAATAAAAAATTCTTGATTCTTTAATTAGTCTCTATCATGTAAACAAAAATCATTAGTTTAATTGGAGTAACACGCTCGAAAATATTTACTGTGAAATTTACATTGAGCAAAGGCATTTGCTATGATGCAGCAAGTCAAATATTGTGCATCACATGATTTCGTATCTAGTATATTAGATTTTAAGGCATATTTATACATCTATCGGACTATATTAGGGGTGAAAATAAGTCAAGTAGTCAGACCATGTTTGGGCTTTATAAGAAGCCTATTAGGCCTGATAGTCTAACTTGTTTATATATGTAATTAAATATATGTAAAATTATGTATAAAGGTAAGCAAGATTTGAACCAAGGTCATAAGAATTCTATAAGGAGTACAAACCACTATACTAACTCACTTGTTTAATATGTAACCCAACTAATATAGTTATGTTAGTTTTCAAAATTAACCTAATTAAACAATCTTGAAATTAGTATCCAGAAGGCTATCCTATAACTTGATTCATGAGTTCACAACTCACATTACAAAACGTAAACCTAATTTAGAAATCATTTCCATCTCTCACTCCAATCATGAAACCGCAGCTGCCTCACCCTTAAGCCCTGACATGTAGTCGACGGCCACACTCCTCACTTCTAGGCTCTGACCTTGGCCTCTGCGTTGGCTGTCGCACATCCCTTACACAGCCACTCGCACAGCCTCACTCCTCAACCACTTGCATAGTTGCATGCACCATCGCATAGCCTTCAATGCACCACCACTATGTTCACTATATGTCTCACTGCCTGTCTCGAAGAACTATCATCGCGGATGAGACCAGCCACGGTGTGAAACTGTGGACTATGGATCTATTCTGAGCAATAGAATTCCAGATCTGTTCAAGACCAGCCACTAGCCCACCAGTAGAACTTCCAACCCCAATTTTGGCACCACCAGCTTTGGTATTCCAATCTCTCACACTTTGTTGCTGATGTTGCTGTTGTTTTGATTCATTATATGAAGAGTGTTGGTGCTTCAAGTGTGTTCTACTATTCATTTTATGAAGAAAAAAATTCTATTAACCAAAATTTTGTATATTGTTTGCTACAAAAAAAAATCTATTAATCTTTCACATTAAGTCGTGAAAGTGTGTTATTAAGAAAAAAATCTATTAATCCAGTGTTGGCTGCAAAGAGTGTTCTAATAGTATATTTGTTTAGTTTAAATTTTGTTAAGTCCAGAAAAAATACTTGAGTATTTAAAATAATCTATCATTTTGATTCATCAAAATAATTTATTAATAAGATACTTGTTTAGTCCAGATTTTTAAGACAGACCTTGGCCTATTTAGGCCTTTTTAAGAGGTGTTTAAAAGCCTAGGGCTATTTAGGCCTATATGAAGGCTTTTGCTTTAAGGCCTATTATATAAATTGCAAATTGCAATTTTTTAATAGATTTTAAAAAGAGGCTTTAGGTTAGGCCAGGCCAGGCCAGACCTCTCAAGCAAGTCAGGCCGAGCCAAAAAAAAAAGGTTTATAACAAATAATAGATTAGGTTTAGACCCAATGTTTTTATTACAAGCCTATCCTATTTAGGGCGTGGTTTGACCTGACCTGTTCCCACCCCTATACTAAATACACCATAACATCTCTGAGGTAGTGTTTGGATAAAAAAAATGAAAATAATTTGATTTGACTTGAAATGATATAAATTGATTTGATATGTAAATTAAATCTCATGTTTGGAATGATTAAATAAGAAATAAAACTGAATTGATTTAGAAATCAATTCTTATATTTAAAATACATTACATTGTGTTTGGAATGGTTAAAAAATGGATCTAACAAGTTGTTAGACAAGTGGCAAGCAGCTTGGTCTGCCATAAGGATGAGAACACAAGTTCAAATCTTAGGAAGCACTTGTTGGGAGGGGCAATAATCTTAAATGCTCCATCCCCCAAAATTGCGAGAGTAATGTCTTCTATAATTTTTAATATAAAAAATGGTTAAGAAATGGAAATGAAATTGAATTGATTTAGAAATCAATTCTTATATTTAAAATGCATTATATTGTGTTTGGAATAGTTAAAAAATGGAAATGAATTGATTTGGAATGGTTAAAAAATGGAAATGAATTTATTTGATTGGCCTTCAAGTTTTAAAATCAATTCAATTCCACATAAATCCCATCAAATTTGGTAATATTTGAAAATCAAAGGAAGGAAATCACATGGAGTTACAAATTAACTCATTTCTTATTTTCTTAAAGATCTACTAAAACAAGATTTGATTTACTAAATAAATCATTTCTATTTTTTTAATCATTCCAAACATATTCTAAATATCTCTCCAACCTTATTTGGGTGCTTCTCCTTCTCCCCTACCTTCCTAAGATCTCACTTTAGATAATAAAATAAGGGGGCTTGAACCTTAGATCAATAAATTTAGAAGTAGGATCAATAAAGTGCGATTTTTACTTTAGAGGATCCAGATCCCTTTTTACTAATCCCCTCACCACCAAGTCCTTCTTCAAGCCATCGTTGCCTTTACATGAGCATGGTTGTGATACCCGGTGTATATTTGATAGCAGATAAGTTCTGTACTGCTCTATGGTCCCCTAGGACCCTCTTATGTTGTCGAGAAAGCCCTGGATGAGCAGGGAGTCTTGGAAAGCAGGTTGGGTGCTGTTGCTGTGAAATTCTACAGAACAGACTCACTGCAGTGAGTTGCTACTTCTCTAGGCTCGCTGCAGCGAAGGGGCCTGATAACAACACAGTACAAAACGACACAGTTTCGTTTAATGAACATCTCAACCCTTTATAAACACCCTAGGTCGGGATTTTCGCTCCCCAAACCCGAAAACCCTTCCTCCAAACACATTTATCTCCTCCCCACTCAATCTAACTCCAATTTTTCTTCCTTTCAAATGATCAAAGGTAAGATTTCATGGGTTTTGTTGTTCCCTTCCTTCCCATTTCATATCTTGGTGAATGGGTTATTGTTTGTCTCCATTGTTATTAAGTGGAAGTGCTCCCCTAATATTATTAAAGTTATGTTTGAGTAATCTAGAGGTTGTTGGAGTCTAATCTAGAGTTTTGTGGCTTTAATGGCAAACGCTGATACCATTCCTCCTCTTTGGAGCTCCGTTGGGTGTTGATGCCATCACTTTCTCCCCTCCAGGTGAGTGGGTTTGAAACCTATGGCCCTTATGTTGATTATTAGAGTTAATTTCCTCAAATTATTAATTGACTGCATGATTTTAGAAAAGATTTTAAGAGATTAGAGACTCCGATTGATTTGTTATAATTATCAAAATGATGATTTCCAACTAGAGCATGAAATATTTATTTTAATACAAACTCATGAGACTATCAGTGTTAAATGATTTTATTAAAAGAGCTAGAGTATATTCCATGATAATTTTATGAGTGAATCAATTATGAATTATAGCTTTGTGCTTAGAGAAATATTATAACAAAGATTTAGAGAGTCTATTGACTTAGAGACTTAACGGTAGTTATAGAGAAACAGACTGTGAATTAACGACAGTTATTCCATTAATCTTAGTACACCAAGTCGCACCCAGGGGTAGAGAAATCAAAAACAGGACCTAGTTAGGTGCCCCAGAGATTAGAGACTTTGTTGTGCTATAGTTGACATGCATAACCAGAGATTTTATTATGTCACATAAATTTGACATAACCAGAGATTCCCGTTTCTTTATTAGAGTACTGTGGTTTTATAATTTTCAAAGAATATCGGTTTTACAGCTATTTTGTTTATTTCTATGAATATGATTTCAGATTTATTGCATTAACCGATTTGATGATTATTTATTCTCTTTTGTTGTCCCATGAGAGGGTTATCGGTGAGGACCTACTCATTGAGTTTTGGATGAAACTCACCCCTCTCCCTTCCTACTTTATAGGTGTAGTAGACGCTGCAGGTTCTTCTCTTTCACCTCCTCCCCCGCAGTAGGGATTTACCAATTGGTGAGGTGAGCTTTACTTTGGAGTGAAGTACTCTGTTTAGCATCTTGTTTAGAGATAGAGTGCTCCAGTGTACATGACGGACATGGTTCCAGACCATAGAGATGGATTGCATTGTTTTATCACGATTATTTTGTATTTATGAGATTATAGATTTCATGTATATTTTGCAAAGAAAGCAACTCATTTATTTTGAATTTCAGAGATATGTTCAAAGTTTGGAAATGAAATTGAAATGATTCGTTTTCAAACTTCAAAGAATTATGCTAGAGTTGATTATAATATTGATTATGATTGTGTTTTCATGGAACCAATGATTTATTAAAGATGAAATGATGTTTTATAAATAGATTTATAGTAAAATATGCATATAGAGAAATTCATAGGTCACGAGGCTTACGTGTGAATGAGGATTTCTCATGTGCCGGTCACGTGCCCAAGTCGGGTCGTGATAGTGGTACTTGTGATAAAGATGTTCTAAGTTGGACGAGGTTCACAACTTGCTCAGCCTTGACGAGGTCCACAACAAAGGTTGGGTGAGAATCAGCAAACTGATTTTTTGGTGAACTCAATTCGTGACTTGGCATGATGTGTTTCTACCTGCACCTCATAGCACTACCGTTCACGAAAAAGGTGATGGTGGCTGAGTTGGCCAATCTGATCATCTATAGTGTTTTTAGCGGGAATAGAAGTGGCATGAGCATGTTGGCAAACCTACAAACTGAATGAGTTGATCTCCAAACTACACTCCACAAAGACGAGGACTTGTCAGGCTCTGATGTAAGATGCAAAAATGCTTGGATGAGTGAAGTTACAAGGGTAAAGGGTGGAAATATGCAACACAACCCATCAGAGATATACAAATCCAATGAAAGTTATTTTACTCTATGTGTAAAATTACACGTGAATTTTATCCATAACTATTCGCAATGTTGGTCAAACAACTATTCGCAGCGTTTGATAAATATATTATAAAGTTATTCTTAAATTCCAAAATAACTATAACGGATATAAATATTAAAGAAAATAATTTATACCTTCATGGTCAATAAAGATGATAATATTATATTAGTTTTTTAAGTTTAGAAAGTGTAAGATGATTTTAAAAAAATACCACATGAGGTGCTCTCAAAAGCACTTTAACTTTTATATCTACCAGACAGAACCATTAGCTTATATTTTTCATAATTAGGAGAACCTCATTAAATAGCACTGCCAAATCAAGCCTAAAGGAAATAAAGTATGACTTTAAAACATGTCAAGGAATATGCTCATTTTCCATTTCCATTTCCCTTTCCCTTTAGCACACAAAACCCCTTCCATACTCTATGAGCAGCCTTTCTTTTTCTGTTGAGGGGGAAGTCAACCACCCCTCCATGTGACAGTGGTCCAATGACTCCCCTACCTTCCCCTTCCCAATCTAATTTGTATGTGTGTGTGTGTTTTTTTTTTATTTTTTTTTTCAAATCCTTACTACATCACGTTTGTTTAATTTCTCTCTTGATAAGTTTCTCTTAACAGTAGCGGTGTTTGAACCATGAGTTGTTCAATAAAGTTTATTCTCTGATTTTCTCATAGTTACTCACAATTTTTGCAGTGTCGGAGTATTGCATCATGATAGATGATAAATCAACAATTTATGTTAGTGGTAGTTTGTTGAGAGGACTGTTTTTCTTTATTTTATGCTTGTTCATCAACAACCTATGAAGGTTGAAGTTTTACGTGGAACAACAAGCTTAGGTCTGCTTTTGTTTTAATCCGAAAAAATAGAGGAATTTTAATCACATGATGAACTCAGATAGATCTTGCATAACAGCATACCTGTGTAAAACTTGTATCTTTATATTAGATTCGTTTGAAGAAAACATACTCGTCAGGAAAGCTCTTTAAGTTTTCCTTTCGTTAATGATGTATTCATAGGTAGAGTGTCTTAGATGTGTAGTTTCTAGTTAATCCAACTTGCGGGCAGTAAGCACATAGCTGCATTTGTTCTCCCTGTTGTAAAGTTGGGCTTCACATGTTTCTTTATTATCAATGAAATTTCTATTAAAAAAAAATAAAAAAAATCAAGGAGTTATATATTTTTAGTTATGGAGTTTTAAAAAAAATGAAAAACTTTAATCGTGAAAATCTTTTTTAAAAAACATTTGATGATTGGGTTTAATTTCTTTACTTGAAAAATTGACAATGGGAATCTTATCATCGGGAATCCCCGTTAGCTGGTGCAAGTTTTTTCTTCTTGGAATCCTCCTATTCATATGCTGATTATCTGCATAAGAAAAAACATGACATGACAACACTAAACTGGACAGAATCTCGCAAGTTACAAATTAGCTATTAAAATGCTACTCGCACATCACTTGACATGTGATTTGCTTATTTTTGTTTTTTTGATGAAACACGTGACATGCTTATGAGACAAGTTAATGCAGGGACCTAAAATAAGAATGAATATAATTTAAATAATAAGAGAAATAAACATGTGAATACAAATATGTGTTTTTTTATTAGCCGTAAATTTACGTGTTTAATATTATAGAACTGAACATATTATATTATAAGATTTTGTTGAGTGTCCTAAAAGCACTTATCATAAAATTTAAAATATAAACATCAAATAAAAAAAAGAAATATATATTTTTTCATTCAATACTTCCCACTCTTCTGTTATTAACCCATGTATTTACAATACTCGTTAACAAACTTTTATGTTATAGAAAATTAACCCAAAAAAAAATTTCTTTTTTGCGAAAATTTTCACACTCTTCAAATCTGAAACTAATTCAATAAACAAGGGGAAGGTTTATTCCTCCAACTTAGGGTGTGATTAATTGAGGATAAAATGGGTTATAAATTTTTATGAATAAATTCTACACGTATAAACACACTTCTATTGTGAATAATTTGCTAGAACAAGCTAAAAAATTATAAATTGGAGTTAATTTTACTTTTCTTTTGTCATGAATTAATTTTACTTTAAAGATCATTCAATTTGATTATATGATAATATAAATCTTATTTGTACTATTCTTTTTTTTTTTGGGTGTGTACAGGAGGGTCAAAGCCCGAAAGGAAACAAAAGACAACATCGAGATTAGTGGGACATGGTTATTATATTAAAATTAAACACTTTGATATATATATATATATATCTCAAACAGAGCTAATAGAAGCACTTAGGAACATTCGTGGAATTAAACTTTCTGTGTAATTTTGCTGTCTGAATTATGCTTCCCCGTGCCGCATAACTTTCGGATTAGTTAATCACCAATTCGGATTCATTACATATATTACTTTTATCATGTGCTCTCTCTATCGATCAACTGAGCTGGAACACCAATTTTAAACAAACATATGATTTGGACAAACAGAGCATATGATACCATTCAATATACAATTCGGTTTATCTAACTTAATTAACACGGCATCCTAGTAAGTTAGACCAATGTTTTGTTGATGCTGTCTGAATTTAAGTAATTATTGTCATCATCGAGAAGGAATTACCAAAAACTATGTTTCATTTACGTTGTCTACAAACAAATTCATGAGTAGAAGCAAATAGTTTGGACCGGTGGCGCTTCAAGTTAGATTCTCTGCTTATTTCACAAGTTTTGCTTAAGGCGTTGATTACGACATTAAAAATAGAATAATTTTAAAATTTTCAATGCAATGTATTTAAGACTTGAAGGGAAAAAAGAATTAAAAGCTTAAAATTGCTACTTTTCTTTTTTGAAATCAGTCCATTTAGGACGTCGATCAGTGAAATACTTATTTTATTATTATATAATCAAACATACGTTAATATCATCTTTAAGTTTCCATCATTTGGACCACCAATTTGGACGAGGCATCACCAAAATTCCTCAATATCCTCAAGATTCTTCGTTTTTCTTTCAGACACAAAATTATCATCTAGCTTGATAACTTTCAACCTGTGTGAAAAGAATTGATTGTGAACTTGTAATGATAGGAAGGATTTGTCTCTGAAATATACAACTTTGCCTCTAAATTCCAGAAGTTTGACTTTGAATATTTGCGTCTCTGTTGATAAAGAAAGTCCGTGTTACTTTAAACGGGTCCCGTGCACAGATAATTTTTATTTGAAAATTGTTTGGTTTATAAATTATTTAACAACAATGAAGCGCAATGTTATTTGTGTTATACTCTAAGTTATAGAATTGCTGTGAAAAAATGTTGTATACCAGAATTCAATATACTAAATTTAGACATACTCGTATAAAAATGTAAAGCTCACTAATAATATATTATATCTTAAATAAAATTAATAAAATTCGTTTTTATTATGAATATAATATATATATATATATATGTATAAATTGTTATATTTGTATCGATGTAAGAATTCCTCGTCGGGCATCATGGGAGAATCATCATAACTGATGAATTGAGTTATTTGATTCAATGAACACCGGTCACTAAATTCAACATATATGTTAAGAAGAAAAAAAATGAATTTTCTAGCGTAAATTTTAGACAATAAAGAAGACAACGTTAGTTTAGGTGGAAAATTGGACAATAAATAGTTGTGCCTTGTGCCATCGTATCTTGTAATAAAACTAGCTGATTCAAATAGCAAACCAAATCGATAAATTTCATTGACGTCATGTCATGATCATGAAGCCGTGGAGAATGAACTCAGAAGCTGTCGTGAAAATTAAAAAGTTAAAAATAAAAAACTCGGCACAGTGATTTGGTGATCTTATGTTGCGTCGCCGATGATGGACTTGTGCCCAAGGACAAGAAGAAGAACAAAAAGTTGGTGAGCTTCCTGCTATTCCATGTCGCTTTAGTGGCCGTTTCAAAATAGATTTCATATTCAGTCCAAGAAAAAGAAATACTAGATATGAAATAAGAAAATTATTAAATAGCATAAGTAAACAAAAAGTTAAGTCCCTAGTATTAGTCTAATAGTGAGAGATTTTAGTAGCAAGTATGAAATTATAGGTTCAAATCCTAGTAAAAAAATGTAATTTCTGAAATATAAAAGGTCGAACCTAATACTCTAGATTCAAAAATTCTTTTAAGTCCCTCAATAAAGTTAAAATCCAATCCATGGTAGAAGAAAGGGATACCAAAGGGAAGTTTCAATTTAAAAATGTTGAATGATGTGCATAGACAAAGCGGAATCAATAATGCAATTAAAACATAGTTTATTATGGGCTTGATTCCTCAATGAGGATGTTGATATAGTATAAAAGTGAGGGATTAATTATCCTTTGACTAATAATTTCTATCATATATACGTATAATATACGTGGATCTTACTAAATGATTCAAGGATGATTAACTATTTACTTTTGCATTCTTTCAACCTATAGAGGAGTCAAATCCGCTTATTTTATCAAAAAATTAAAACGTAGTTCATCGTTGTCATTATTTGGGTAAGTTTGATATCTACCGCTCAAAATGTCAAATATTTTAATGTTATTATATTTATTTGGCTTAAATATATTTTTTTATTCTTATAAATATAAGTTGTTTTAGTCTTTTTTATAGTAGAAAAGCTCAAATCAACCAAAGATGATGACAAATAAACTACAATATCTGAAGCACAAAAATGAAAATGCAGAACAATGAAACAATGCAATAGAAAAAACAAGGCACACAAAACTCCAAGAAAACATGAAAACACAAAACAAGCACCACGCAAAAGACGCAAGCGGCTCTCCATCTTTAACCCTATCCGCATTGCCATTAAGGTCAGGGATAGGGGCCACAAGAAGTCTTGGTCATCTAAATGCAATAAACATGTTCAATCACCAAGGTTGCCTTGATAGAACTTAGATGCGTATCAAACCGCAAGTGGCTGCTCATGCCATAAGAGTGAGCAAGCTATTCCACTCCAACAAGAATACCATGACATATAGAGACCCGTCTATATTGGAAGTCATGGGTGCCGAGTCCAAATTCCACGGCAAGAATTGAGGTTCAAATGGAAAGTTATTTTTTTCTGGTTTTAATCCCTTTTCAATTTTTTGTTGGTTTTTATTCCCTCATTTTTTTATATTATATTTTTGCTCCATATTGTTAGTTTGTATTATTAAATGGCGATATTGATAGGGGTCAAAGGAAGATTTCTATGATATTTATAAGGACAAAAAATAAAGGTTTCAACATTTTTATGGATTGAATACATATTTTAAACTATTTTTAGATACCTAAATATAGAGTGAAGGAACAAATACATAATATTAGAAAAAAAAAAGGGACCAAAAGAAAAAATATAAATAAATAAATATAGCGATGATTAAAACTAAAATGACCTATATTTACAATGACTAAAAATCAAGATTTTTAAAATTAGACCGGACATCAAACCAGACAAGACAAAGGTTCAGAGGTTCAACCGGGATTTAATTGCAATATAATAAATATATTTTTATATAAATATATATACAATATGATTAGTTACTAATAACAAAATTATATAAATTATATTTATAAAAATATAAACTAATTTAATTATTTGAAAAATAATAAAAATAATTTTTTAAATCTACATCCAACTTAATATTCTTTCATTTTACACACAATTTAATATCAATAACAGTATAATAATTGTTATTGATATAATAATGAGCACTTGCTGGAAACTAAAATCATGAAGTATGTAAAACCATTTGGGTCCTTTATTAAAAAGAAAATCCAAAAAAGAAAGGATGATATTTTGAAGACAACGATTAACAAGTGTTTAAGTATTGATAATTTTATATATACAATATGAATATGATAAAAGTAAGAATACAACAAACAATTCCACAAATATAAACCCAAAATAGTCCCTTATTTGCACTTAAAAGATCTCTCGATGAAGGTCACTTCCAGTTGCATTAAAAGGATCCCCTTTCAAAGCTCGCTTATATATCATGTCCCACGTCCCTTGTGCCACTCAACATTATGCCTAGCCTTGCCTACAAGGGGAGGGCGCGGCAGCTTGTTGGCTCTTGGTGTACGCACCAACCTTAATGTCGGCTCATATCTCATCTATTATTAAATAAGATATAGATTTTATTTAAGTGAGATCCATATATAACCCATTGATAAATGAGATGTGAATCAATACGATGTCCTATGCATAATAAATATAAATAACATTTTTCAAAGGTTATACATCATTGTTTGGACCTATAATGTGATCCATTTTCTTGTAAGACAATAAATTTTTCTTTTCCAAAAACAACAAATCGATGACTTGTATAGACTTGGCCTAGTTGTCGGTTTTCATGGTTTTTGACTGGTTTATGTGGTGTTTTATCAGTTTTAAAATTTTTGGATCTTATCACATAATCTAACTGGATTGAGCACTGATCCCTTGTTTAATCAACTGGTCCGGTCTGATTCTTAAAACTATGTTAAAAACATATTTAAACCTAATTATTTATAAATCACATATGATTATTATTTCTTCATTAACTTACAATTAAAGCTTAAAAAATTATTTAGTTTTAGTTCATTGATTTTGTAAAAACGAAAAACTCATGAAAACCATTTAATTATTTTAGTATCAACTACTAACCATTTAGTTCAGTATTTTAGTATCAACTACTAACAAAAATAAATTTTATCATGAAAACCATTTAATTATTTCAATTACTACGGCTGTATTTCTTGTTGGCTGAAAATAGTATTATATAACAAATTAAACTTAATATCTTTTCACGGTAAATGATAATTAGAGTACTATTCTGTTGTGCCTTTTTTCTTTTGAATAAACTTTGTTGTACTATATTCATCAACTTAACATAACTTATTTATCATTAGTTATTATGTTTTTCTTTTTCACAGACGTAGATGTTAGAAACTTGCAATCAATTAAAGGGATCGTTTTGGAGGGTTGGAAGAATCCCGCTCTAGCTCTTTCCCTCCATGTACCTTCGTTGATATCATACAAGCCAGTAATAATGCTTAACGTGCAAGGAAATGTTTAATGGATTCATAGGCATAAAAGAACAACATAAGAGCAAGCTTAAATTAAAAAAATTTAAAAAAATAGCTCAAATTAAAATAATCAATCCATTTAATTTTTTAGAATATATATATATATATATATATATATATATATATATATATATATATATATATATTCATAGAAGAAATGAAAACTTGATAACATTAGCATCCCGCAGTTTTGTAGTGATATGTATTATATATTATTATTAAAGGTTAAATGCATCTCTAAACTTTAGGTTATGTGCAGAGAGGCAGAGGGAGTGAAGATAGAGACATAGTCACCCCCTAAATTTTACACATTTATATAATTATATGTATATTTTATATTATGATCCTCGTAAACAATCTTGTCATCTCTATACATGGTATGCATAATAAATAATAAAAATGTTTTGATATAGTAACACATATAGTATAAAAGTATGAAACATATAAATATTTCTAGAATATAATTTTTAAGATTTTTCTCTTATTAACTCATTTTATCCGCTTAGTGGAGTTTCTACTTACTAGTTAGTTATTTATGATCAATGCTCTATTTTGATGTTAAATAATAGATTGATATGTATATATATTTTTTATTTTGAACCTAAGAGATGTTTTAAAAAAAATTATTGACCATTTTGTTACGAGAAAAGAGAGAATAAATGATGAAATAAATTATAATTTACTAATAATTTGAATAAAAAATACTATGTAATGACTCATTTTATACTTTCTATATGATATTTTATTTTATTTTATATTAACTAATTTGGCTCGCTCCTCCAAAATTTTTGGCTCTGTCACTGATTATGTGTAATTTATACTCTAACTTTTTAAAACATGTGTTGTAACATTCTGAACCTTTTAAATAGTACAATATTTTAGATCATAATAGGGTATCAAGTTGTACATAATTAAAAAAACATAGGTTTACATGCAAATAAGAATTTATAAGCAAGGTACTAGCTTGCCCAAATTATAAATATCACACGGTTAAGTACACATAAATTATACATTTATCAATTGTTAAAATTAAGTTGAGGGATGTTTTATAATTTTAGAAAATTTAGAGTGTCATGATACATATTTTTGAAAAGTTATAAAGTAAATTACACATAACTATAAAGTTTAAGAGATAAAATATATTTTACCCAATTATTAACTTATTATTGTTATTATTTTCGGTTGTTTTGTGTGGTATCACTTTCAGTTTTTTGTCCCCAATATTTAAAGTTACAAACTTGGAGAGGTACAAATTTAAGGGTGCAGATCTTCTCACATGTAAATTACATATGAGATGGTTATATTTTAATCCACACTATCGATCTCTCTATTTTAAAATGAATGAAAAAATACACTTTGAAAGATCAATAATGTAGATTAAAATATGCCCCTCTCATGTGTAATTTACATATGAGAGGATTCACTCCTTAAATTTAACTATCTCCATTGATCATGCAGCATCAATTTTGTACTAATGTAATATGATCTCATTACTAAATTAAGAGAAATTTTGTTATTTTTATTTTTTGTTTTATTTTTTATTGAAGTCAATCTTATTTTGATATTTGAGATTTCATAAAAGACATGATTCTCTCAATATTGATTATTGGTTAAGATGACTCTGAAGAGTCATCTGTTACTCCAACTAACCATACGTATTGATATAAATTCTCATAATTTCTATCTTAATTTTTTTTATTTTAAATATCTCTTATACATTTATTAAAATTCAGATATTATACAAAATCATAATTCATGTTATTATGACTAAAATTATAAATTTTTTTAAAAAATAGATCAATTGTTAGAAAGATTTATTAACACTTTTAATTTTTAAATTGTTATGTACATATATATACCAATTGATTTTGTTAGTTACAAAATAATAATTGAATTTAATTTGGATGCAATGACAATAATGTAAAATATATATATATACACACACACAGTTATTCAATCATATAATGACATATCAGTCAATGTGGTTAACTTTCATTTTCATTACGTAAAAAGTCATGGTGGTAGAGAAATTTACTTAGATGATAGTATAAAACTTTTCAGACACTGTTAATCCATCAAAATTAAATTCACAATAATTTATTTAAATAGTGCAAAAAGTTGCTGTATGTCAAATGAATGAACATTAATGTAAACAATAACATCCAATTCCCTTTCAACGGGGAGGTGATAATCACTTATTGAAATGAGAGTTTTAGTGCGCTTGTTTTGTGTTTTTACAAAAATAAATGATTTTTTTATAAAAAAGAAAGAGGTATTTTTTTTTGACTTTCAAGTAAAAATATTTTTTATTAAAAATTGGAATAAAAGTATTTCCATTTCAATTTTAGTACCCAATACTTAGGAAAAAAGCCCTCATATGTAAAAGTGTCGTATGCAAATCCTTACTATTAATCTTCTCATTTTAAAAAGATAGGTGCGTTTGTTTTAGATTTAAAAAAAAAATGATTATGAAAGATAACTTTTATATATAACTGAAAAAGCTGAAAAATGATTTTTTTCATGAGCTACTAATTTAAGCTTCTACAGAAAAACTAAAAACTGATTTTTTTGAAATTTCAATTGTTTTTTAAAAATTATCCAAAAATATGAAAAGTGATTATTTGACAAAATAATCACAAACAAACGCACCCAAAAAGTATATATAGAAAAAATTGAGGATGTAGATGTGTGCATGATGAACGAGGCACATCTGCCTCCTCGGACAGTCAGTGTGATACTCCAGGTGCACGTGTCAGTAGACAAGTTTTGTACTGCCCTAGGGTCCTCCGGGACCCACTCTTGTTGCTAGGAAGACCTCAGTGCGTGAAGGGCCAAGGGGTGAAAAGCTGAAGTTATTGCTGCAAAATTCAACAGAGTAGGCTTATTGCAACGAAAGGGTGAGCCAAAAGGCTCGCTGCAGCGAGTTTTGTTCACTGTAGTGAGCGGGTTCGATGACAGCATAGTACAAAACGATGCAGTTTTGGATAAGTGAACCCCCAACCCTATAAAACACCTCAAGCTTGGGTTTCTCATATAGAAACTGAGCCCTAACCCTTCCAAGGAGCTCTCCAACCTTTTTCTCTCTCAATCTTTCATCATTCTTTCTCCTTCCAAGATCAAAGGTAAGGGTTTATGTTGGTTTGTCATCTTTTCTGTTTCCTTTATATGTTCCACGGTTTAGGTTTTATTGTTTATCTCATTGTTGTCAAGTGGAGGTGCTCTCCCAATATTATTAGAGCTAGATTAGAGCATTGTTTAGAGATTAACAGAGATTAATATTGAGTCAATGTTGCTCTATGGCGATTGTTGGTTCCATTATATGCTTCGGAGGTCAAGTTGGTGGTGCCCATATACTCCTGGTTCAAAACAGTGAGTGGGTTTGATCTCATAGCCTTAGTTTTATCACTATGTCTATATTTCTTGCATGATTATTGTCATGTATGAAGATTTGAGATGAGATAAAGTATAGAATATGATTTTATATAATTATGTCAAGCTAGAAAATTTTGATTTACGATGATAACATGAAAGAATGAGTTTTATAAAACCACGGGACCATGATTTGGATTGATGCATGTTATGAAAATGTTTTATATGCAATGAAACGACTGTTAGAATAATATATGATTTTATGTAGTTGCTTTTTATCAAATATGTTTTATGAGTTTAAGACATTTTTGTGTTTTCAAGATTTAGATTTCAAGCTATGTTTTTTTTCTTTGAAATATTCAGTTAAGATAATTATATATATTAGAGAAATGTGAACAAGACCTATGACGTATTTATTCTTCAAGACTAGAGATTTCAAAATGTGATTTCAGAATATCAGTTAAAACATTTTGGCAAGAATATCAAGCAGAGATATTTTATATATATTAGAGATTTTATGATTTCAAGGAATGCGAGTAATTATGTATGAAAGAGTTTTGATACCCAGATTAGAGTATGTAACAGAGTTTCAGTGCTTTAAGAGATTTTATGAGTTTTCAGATTATATGAACTAAGTACAAACTAGTTTAGACAGTAGTTATAAAGAAACAGACAGTGAGGTAATGGCTGAGAAAAATGATCGCTAACCTTAGTACCAGGTTGTCCTTAGGGGCAATCTCACATAACAGAAAAATACGTGTTCTCCCCCGTGCCCGTGTCTGGGAGCAAGAAACAAAGCCTTGAGAATGGAGCTCGTGCCTGGCACCCATAGAGGATTGGTTATGTCATGGTTGACGTGCATAACCGGATAGATATCCATATTTCTCTATTAGAATACTATTAATTATATTTTCAGAGATTATTGATGTTTTTTTGAGAACATTTGATTAAGAGCTATTATATGGATGAGAAATGATTTGCTTGCTGGAGTAAGAACTTAGAGATGTTTTCTTAGGAATTTATGAATACAGAGATATATTTTTCTATGAGATTATGCATATGAATATTAAATGGTTTATGATTATTGCATGTACATTATATATGGCATATTCTTTGGTTGTCCTATATGGGTAATAGGTGAGAGCTCACTCACTGAGTCCGTTGATTCACCCCTCTCCCTCCCTCTCATAGTTGTAGGTACAAGTCAGTTTTAGCTTAGTTTGGTTGACTCAGCTTTTCCCAGTGGTGAGCTTCATTTTGAAATAAGGCTTAGTATAGGTTTATATCAGTATTAGAGGGCTCCAGTAGATATGCAGGCAAGATCCAAACCATGCATTATTTTCAGATGTTGTATAATATTTCAATATTTGAAATAATTATGTATATGTTTTCAGTTTATAAGCATAGATTCAAAATGGTAAAGTTGATTTGAGTTTATATAACAAGTCATAGGTGTACTTCTGGATTAGTTTCCAAATATTAAGTTAATTTTCAAATTTAAAATTTAGATCAAGTGATAAAACAATTTATGTTTTCATGATTTACATGTTTAATGGGGATGTCATATAGTTTTCTATATTAGGGTATTTTAGTCTTGTGAAATTGGATATCAGTTTTTGAATAAATATTTAGATAATGATTTAGAGGAAATTATGTTTTCAAAATATAAATTAAGTATGATATTATTATATTTTATGCATTTAAGGACACATCACCCAGCAGGTTTATGTGAGGATGAGATTCCTCATGTGCCAGTCACGTTTTCCAAGTCGAGTCATGATAGTCGGATGTGATTTTAGTTACATTGACAGTCTAATAAACAATTCTTATTGAAAATTACTTCCTCCATCTCCATGTACATGTATTATTATTACTTTTTTTTTGGTGCGGCATAAAGGAAAAATAATTTGTATATGGTATTTTAATAGGTGATTTACACTTATATGAGATAACAAAAAAATTTACTCGTATATGGTATATATGGAATTCACCACAGGCGGATTCTCTGTTATTTTCATTTTACAGACAGATTTTGAATCTGTTTTTGGCGGATTCTGTATTAATTTTCATTTTATACTAAACTTGACTTTGATAGATTATCTTTGAATCGGCTTTTGGCAGATTCTATACTGAAAAAAAATCATATTGCGTAATTTTTTTTTAAACATCATATTGATGTAGATACACCACCCAAATCCTATATGCAAAAAAAAAGACCTCGGCATGGATTTGTATTTATCTATTTAGAGTCCAGTTATATATTAAAAATTTATTACATAATCTTAACAGAAATAAAAATAAAATAAAGTTTGTAAATTTTCTTTATATTTGAGTTAAAATTTTATTTATATTTTTACTAACTAAAAAATATAATTAATACAAAGAGAGAAGCCCCTTCTCAATATAAAATTGAAAAATGATAATAGTTTCTTAATGTTTAAAATACAGTAGTGATATTTTTTGTATACTTCTATGAATTTAAGTTAAATAAACTTACAGTGTAAAAAAAAATGTACATAGTTATCCAATAATATAATGTTATATTAATTAATATGGTTAACTTCTATTTTAGTATTTAAAAAATCATACAAATAAAAGTATTTAATTGAATAATAATATAAATTTTTTTTAACTATTAATGCATTAAAATCAAACTACACTTTATATTTAGACAATTTATGAATTTAGGACAATAAGTATGAATAAAATATAATTTATCTAGTGATGGAATTCTTTCATTTTACTTTGCCCCATGGACATTTTAAAAGTGACCTTAATTCGCTACCTTTTAACCCTACAACTTGAATTTATTACCAAATAATAGTCTCTGCAAGTACTTTTGTCCATATTATATTTTACTGTCACGTATACTTGTAATCTTACATCTCTCTCTCTCTCTCTCTCTCTCTCTCTCTCTCTCTCTCTATATATATATATATATATATATATATATATATATACACCCACACACACAATAAACTACTTAATAAAAACTCTGGGATCGGCTAACGTTGGTGGTTGTCTTCACTCCTTATTTTGAGTGTTAAGAATAGAAAAAAAAAAATTCATTGAAAAAATTTTACTTTCTTTAAGAACTTTTTTTCAAGAAGAGTCAGGTTAAATTAAACAAATTCGTTAAAATGGAATCCCGATATCGATAATTTCATCATGGAAATTTTTTCTTATATAAACATGGAAAAAAATTTAAAAAGCAAATAATTAAATACTAATAATGATTTGGAGCTCGGTTGAGGAGATTTTAGCCAAAAACTATTGATGGCGACAGATATGATTTTGCAGTATATCATCGATGTTGTACCAGAAAACAAAAATGGTGTATCATTATCGATGTGAGTTTTTGTGTACAATGTTTGCATACATACGCGTAGATGAAATTAATAAGTTAGCAGAGAAATATCATGAGATGAAGTCAACGTCATACATGATTATGAAATACAATATAAATTGAAAAATGGCCCGATAAGATCATATGGTAATAAGACAAAACTTAAAAGAACAAGAAACTAATTAAATTATAGGACGCAAAATTGAAATGGATCACACATTTATCATAATTTACATTTTAAACAAACAAAACTTATTCAGTAAGACGAAAGCAAAACTGAAGTCAAATCTGGCCAAACAATCTGCGCACTTTTTGCGTCATTAAATAACTCTGGAGAACGGACATTGTTATAAGAAAACATGAAAGTTTTTCTTTACATCCCACATTTATTTAAAGTTTCATTATTATTTGAATATATATTTTGGGATATTAAAAAACACCATACTCTTAAAGGCAATATGAAATTTAATAAGAATAATATTATTTCTATTCATTTTATAGTTTCAAGTTAGACTTGTACAGGGAAAAAAAATAGAGATTTAAAGACGATGGATTTAATTTTTTCAACACTCACCATTCAATGCGTTTCTCTTAATATGCAAGTCTAGAATATATTCTAAAATTCCTTAATTAACTATATAGGTAAGCCTAAAATGATTCATAAAACACACAAGTACAAATAATAGTTTTTTATTCATAAAAATTCTTATATGGATATAATTCTAACACTTCATTTTTACATACACTCATTATAAAAGTAGGGTCCATTAACTTTATTCATGATACATTTATTTGTTTATAGATCCCATCAACCTTATTAAGAGTGTGTGTAAAATTAAGGTATTGAAACTGTCCTCATCTAAAATTATTTTTCATTCATTTAATAACGTAGGTCCAATTCAATATAGCCTAGCATTTTCCATATGTTGATCAACAATTAAAGGGATAAGCACAACACAAGGCTGCAAACTGTAATGGATCCCTCCTTCCTCCTATTATATTCATCTAGAAAGTCAGCGGTACCTCATCACATTCGTCACTAGTCATTTGGTCAGATTGGGAGAAAAATAAACCACCCTCATTCTCCAAGCCACCAAAGTTGGACTTCAATAACATACTATCACTATCACTATTACGTATTAACACAACACAGGAAATGTGTAATAAACCACCCCTTCCATCCTGTAGAACCCTCCAGACACCATTGCCACATCACCCCTCTCTTTCAATTCAATTTCCTTCCCCCCCTTCCTTAAAAGCCCTTTCTCATTCTGCCCCACCAGCATAACAACCATCCCTCCAGAACCCCCCACACCCCACCCTACCTTTTCCCTCCCAAACCCCCTTACCCCTTCTCTTACAAACACAACAAAGTTATCACCAAAATTCACAACAACAACAACAGCAAAACATCATGGGCACTTTGGTGGGACACGTAGCCCCAGGTTTTGGGTTCATGCTAATAGGCTTGTGGCACCTCTTCAGCCACATCAAGCTCCATGCCCTCAACCCAAACACCTACACTTCCCCACCATGGTTCCCAACTTCCAAATCAAAGTACCTCGAACTCTTCCTCATCATGTTTGGCTGCACAGCCTCCATATCCATGGAACTCTTCATCGGACCCGATAGACACCAACCCTTTGACCCTGATGGCACCATTCCCTCCAACCACCTCCACAACTTCGAACACTCCTCAATCTCCATGACCTTCTTCGTCTACGCCGCTTTCGCCATCATCCTCGACCAAATTAAAACCGAAGCTCAACATGGCCTAACACAGTTGCTAGGAGCCATAGCCTTTGCTCAACAGCTTCTACTATTTCACCTTCACTCTGCTGATCACATGGGGCCAGAGGGTCAATACCACTTCCTGTTGCAGCTTGTGATCCTTGTTTCCTTGTCTACTACCCTTATTGGAATCGGGTTGCCAAAGAGCTTCTTGGTGAGCTTTGTTCGTTCCTTAAGCATATTCTTTCAAGGGTTGTGGCTTATGCTGATGGGGTTCATGTTATGGACCCCGGGGCTTATTGCAAAAGGTTGTCACATGAACTCGGAGGAGGGTCACAAGGTGGTGAGGTGCCATGATGATGAGTCACTCCACAGAGCTAAGTCCCTTGTGAATATTCAATTCAGCTGGTTCTTGATTGCTATCACAGTTTTTGCGGTTTCTTTGTATTTGGTTTTGGTCAAATTCTATGGTGGTGATGAGAATGGGAATAATAATAATAGTAAGGTTGAATATTTCTCTTTGGGGAACGAAGAGGGAGAAGAAAAGTCAAGTGATGACCTTGAGTCCCAAAAGAAGAGCATACATGGCAACCCCAAGAGCTTTATTCATGTTGGCAAAGCCTTTTCATCTCTTGACATTGAAAGGTAGATAGCAATAGCTATAGCGTGGTCCTAAATTGCAGTTATTTTATCAAAGTTGCAGTTGTTCATAGTTGTTGCAAAATTGCAAAAAGTTGTAAAAAAAATTCAGCTGATGTGGCTACCATTCATAAACGGCCACATCAGCAATTATTGCAGCTTTGATTATGTTTGCATACTGCAGTTGAAAACCATGGTAAATATATAGGATGAAGTGAAAAAACTATGGAAGGTTAGCTTTGTGTCCTATTGTGTTGCGTCCCCTATTTTATGCTCATTTTATTTCTATTATGATGTATAACTTTCAAGTTGATAAAGTATATTTTTTGTTGAAGGACTAGTAAATGATTTTCATGTTATGAAAATTGATGACTAGTTTGTTAAATTAAAAATATGTTGTTAACATAAAATTTATACATTATTAAGAGATATAAATAAGTGTAAATTTGGGCACCTTTTGTAATTTGTGGGTACAATATAGTGTTAGGGTGGGGGAGTTACAAGCTACTCTCTTTACCTTAGAGATTAAATTATTAAGCCAGCTGAAATGTGATTGGCTTAAGAAAACTTGTGCATGTGGGCTACGTATACGCTATACTTTTTAGAGGCTGATATTTGATTTGATTGGTGTGTTTGGATGATGCTAAAGGACTATCGTTGTACGTAAGTTTATGGAAATACCGAAATATCAAAGAAATTTCCTTCATTAATAATTGGGTTGTATTACTTTAATTTTGGACAAGAGTATTTGATTTTTATTCGGACTCGTACCAATTTCAGTGTGCTAGCGATGTATTTTACTCTCTTCGTGTTTGGGAAGAAACCGTAGGCCGTAGACCCTTGGTTTTAGGTTATACATGCTTTGCATTATTGTATGGTGGCATCTGTATTAAGAGGCCTTCCATTATAAGGTGCTTGTACGCTATTGACTAGTTTTTTTAAAATAAATAAATAAAACATGAGTTGGCATTTAAAAGTTATATACACTAAAATTACGATTAACATCGCTGTCCATAATATAAAAAACAATTGAGTAAATTAACAAGTTTGGATTGTCACATGCATCTAAAATAATATAGTCATGTGTTTAGAATTTTCTACTCAATATGTGGATTCATCCAATTGATCTTCCACTCATATTATTATGATTATGATTTGTGTTTGATTCACGAAATTTTTTTGTTGGACAGTTGGTGATTTGTAAATGTTTCTATAAGCACTACTGCACAATGAGCCTGTAAGCATGTTCTAACCCTATATTAAAATGAGCTTTTTTCTAAACACAAACATTATCTTTTAAAAAATGTTGCTTGTCCTTCAAAGGATTAAGCATGTAGATCAAGAGAAAAAAAAAGGGGTATCACTCTAGTATCAGAGCATCTGCTTATCAAAAACTAAAAAAACAGTGTTTGAATAACTTGTACGATTCTTTAGATTAAAAAAGAAGTTGCTTCCTTTGTGGAGGCGTACGAGGACCATAAGGTTACATTTAATATTCGTTGTGACAACACAGTAAAGGGCCAAAGAACGAGAAAGTCAAAAAAGGGGGGGCAACGATGGAAAAAAGCAAAGAAAGTTTTAACGTTATCGTGCAAATGAAATTCATGGCTTTGGCAGAATCTATCGTTGCTACGGACAGTCGCTTCAAGTCATCAACCATGGACAATCACATGAGAAAAAAGTCGAGGACGTCAAAAACATTTATTGAAGTCCTGCTAACTAACTTTCCTTTTTAATTATTTACATAATTCAAATCAATTTTAAAGAAATTTGTTCAAGTGATTTGAGTATAATACTTTGGATCGGCCGGGACGGCAAGTCTGGATTTCCAACTCTTCAACCTCTTCCCTCTTAATTGGACTCAAAGCTGGAGGGTTTATGAACCGGTCGGGGCAGCTCCCCTACCAAACCCTCGGTCCCGGCTCGACCATTTAAGCTTTGATGATGCTGCCTAATACTCGCATGTCAATTATTTCCTTACATTCATGCCCTTAACATAGGCCTCCACCAAATCCCATAATTAACACCCATCAATCCCACGATCCATGCTAATCACAATTCTCCTCATTGATACCCCACCAGAATATATACCCCTTTAATGATAGGGGGAAGGCACCTTCATCTCTAGTTTATAAATGACCATACTCTCACCGCCAGGGAGATAGCAACATACTTGTTTTATTAAAGTTTCGAATTCGAGTATTGTAAGTTGTAAATAATAATACCTAAAATCCAATTTCTAGAGAAGTTTCATCTCATAATTGATCTATCCGGTTTAAATTCAATTAGCTGGAGTATGGTAAATTTCAAAAACTTTTAGTTTGAACCAAAAATCAATTTTAATATATGTATAGGGATACACGGCTTTTAAATTGCATTGATGTAATAGGGGAAATTTTTTTGGTTTCAATCTATTTTCTTTCCTTTCTTTGGATGCAGATGAAGGAAAAACGCATCAAAAAATGTTTTTTAAACCCTCCTTATCTAGGATCCGTACCGACACACAATCCATCACCCTTATGTCAAGGGAAAATCCTTTGTTTTTCATTCTTAAATTCATATGGGTGTCCATGTACATCCCACTTTGAGTGTCCAATTACCACCACTCAAACAACACTCTGCAGTCTGCATAAGCAAGAAGGAAAAGTCTGGCATATGCATTCTCCTCACGCCTCATGAAGCAAAATATATGACATTGCTATCCCTGCTTCTGTCAACATCTTCAATGATGTTTTCATGCAAATGCCAACCATAAAAGATCTAACGAATAAGACGCAAGCCTCCAAATTCACATTCTTAATAATTAAGTAAATATCAACCTAGAATGAAATAAGTTTTTATAACTTCAGCTAAAATCTCAACCCTTTATTATGAGCATGAGTCCTTTTCACAGGTTGTTTACTATAATCAGCTTTATTTGCCTCACTTATAGCTTCACACTACCAAGTCCACTCTATGTAAATTATGACACAAGTGCCACATATGTAACCGGGATAAGCAAGGCAGAAACTTGCAATCTCAATGGTAAATGTGTTCAGATCTTCCACTTCAAATTTGAGCTCCCATATTGATCGCAGGTAAAAGTTTCGTATATATATCTTTAGCATAGATATTTGTGAACCGAAGACTTGTGTGAAACAAGGCAACTTTTAGCAAAAATAATAATAAAAAAATAATTTTTGCGTGTTTTAAAAGAATTGTAAGCTAGTAGAAAATAACACAATAAATAAGTTAACCAATGCACAATGATATTGCACACAGGACAAATTTTACATATATTCAAACCCTATAGCGCCTCAACATATCAATTATCAAAAGGCAAGAAAAGAACGGTCATTGTTAATATTTGCTTATGATCTTAATAGTTACATTAAATGTATATCATAGACAGGCCCATAGAAATTATAACTAACCCTTCATTGTTAATAACAATTCTATTATTTCCCCCACATCTACTAGACCAAATTGGTTCCTCCTCTTGTATCAGCAACCTTAGCATTTTCTAACTTCCAACAGTAGAAGAAAAGCAAAATGACCAAATGAAATCTAGCTTGGTTGGTTTCGGTTTTCAATTTTTATTTTCAGTTTTTTAATTTTCAGAATTTTATGAAAAAAGTACTGAAAGCTGGAAATGAATACTGAAAAATAGAATTTGTAATTTTCAGTATTTCTTTCATAAAATCTGAAAAATTGAAAATAAAAACTAAAAACTGAAAACTCAAACCAAACAGGCCCTAGTATTCCATTATACAAAATCATTAGCATCTTCATCGTTAATATTAGCAAAACAAAATAAGTGAATTGAAACTTCTTTAACTATCTTACAACACCACTGTATCCAGGCATTCTCTCCATTCTCTGACTCTGAATGACTCTTCTTACCAATGATACATCTTCCCACCTTCCTGCATCAGCATATATGTTCGATAGGAGAACTTTGCCTCCACCATGAGATGGTGCCAACCCTGACAAACTCTGTGCAGCCCTCTCTCCTACATTTACATTTCCATGAGTTCTACATGCTGCCAATAAGGTTCCCCATATCACAACATCAGCCTCGGTCGGCATGCTCCTTATCATTTCCTCAGCTTCTTCCAATAGCCCAGCTCTTCCCAAAAGATCAACCATACAACCATAATGCTTGATATCCGGTTCCACATTATATACACTCTTCATGCTTCTAAATATTCTCCGCCCAGGCTCCACCAGCCCAGCATGACAACAAGCACTTAGGACTCCTATAAATGTAATTGGATTTGGTTTAATATTGTACCTCCGCAAATCAGAAAAAACCTCTAGGCACATACCTGCATGTCCATGCGAGGCTAACCCACATATAATTGCATTCCATGGAGACACAGAAAGGGTATCATCCCGAATCTGATTGAAAAATTGTAAGGCAGTGTTGATGCTCCCACATTTTGCATACATATCAATCAGAGCTGCACGTAAATTGTCATTCAAAGGAATGCATTCTCTAGAAATGTATTCATGGGCCCATCTTCCTTCCTTCAATGTACCTAATGTGGCAATTGCAGAGAATACACCCACCATTGTAACTTCATTTGGTTTGACCTCACTAGCTACCATTTTATGGAAGAGATCAAGAGCCATACTCGGTTGTTCAGTCTGTGCATAGCCAGAAATCATGGTACTCCACGAAAATACATCTCTTTCAAGCATCTCATCAAAGATTTGCCTTGCCTGGTCCGTCATTCTATTCTTTATGAATCCAGCAACGAGAGCATTCCATGATTCCAGGTGATCCTTTACACCCACTTCAAATTGCAAATGGGCAAGGTCCATCATCCCGCATGCTGCATAAAAATAGATGATTGTAGTCTGTATAAAATTGTAACAGTCAAAACCTCTCTTAACAACTGTTCCATGCAATTGCCGACCATCACCAATTGCTGTCAAACGACCACATGCTGAAACCAAATTCACAGCCATGATTTCATTCGGCCCCAATCCAGATTGCAGCATTGCACGATACATCATCAGAGCTTCATGCAAACAATCCATTTGGATATAACCATCAATCATTGTGCCCCAAGAAATCACATCCTTATCAGGAATCCTCTCAAACAACTCCCTGGCCATATCAAGGAGTCCTGCCTTAGAATACCCATTCAACATCACATTCCATGACACCAAATTCTGCACAGGCATCTCATCAAACAACCTCCTCGCTTCCCCTAAACCCCCACAAAGACAATAAGCATGAATCAAATTCGTTGAAACAAGAACCAACCCGTCAGCAACCAACTTAACAGCCAAGGCATGAATCATCCGACACCACCAAATCTCGCTGAAATGCGAGCAAGCAGACACCACATTCACCACCGTCAACTCATTAGGCACCACACCATGAGACATCATGTCCTTGAAAACCTCAAGGGCATCCCGAAAGCAACCATTTTGGACAAGACCCATTATCATGGTGGTGTAGGAGACACAACCTCTACCAGGCATTACGTCAAACAGTTGGCGGGCCCTGCCCAACTGGCCATTTCTCACATACCCAGATACCATGATGTTACAAGAAACAGGGTCCAACGTAGGACAAGCGTTAAAGAGCAACTGGGCATCGAAAACGGAGCCGCATTTTGAGTACATGTTGATCAAGCTGTTGAGGATGAAGGTGTTGGAATGGAGTCCGAGTTTAAGGGACAAGGAATGGATTTGGCGACCCAATGGAGTTGCGGAGAGGGAGGAACATGACTTGAGTGCGGAAACCAATGCAAGCTCGCATTCGTAGTGGTTGTGGTGTTGTCTTGCGTCGCGGAAAACGCGAATGAAGTGTTGTGGGTCTTGTTGCATAGGTGATGGAGGAGGGGTTTTGGTGGAAGTGGAAAGCCATCTCAGGGTTAGGTTTGGTGGGTCGAATGAGAGAGGGAAAAAGGGTTGTGATCGAGGGAAGGGTTTGAGTCTGAGACTCGCGGGAATGAACGCGAACATGAGACGAGACGGGAAACATAGACTCGAGTTTGAGTTCTAATTCTGCTGATTATATGGGTGTACAACGGGCAAGTCAGGTCGAGATGGAGTAAATTTCAACTCATCCTGGGTTTTAGATTGAGCCATTTTTTTTTCAAATTTGAATCCCACTTGATAATAACTTAGTAAGTAATCATTGGATTAACCCCGCTCCTAAATAATCAATAAAAATTTTAGCTTATATAATTTTATAAGTAAAAAATAAAATTTAAGAGATATTTTGACATATATATTTTAAAATAAATTATTTGACTATAAAAATAATATTAAATTATCCAAAATATATTAATTTAAATATAAATTTTTATAATTTATTACTAATTATTATCAAAAAATATAACTATAAAAGAAATTTTGATTTCTGATCAAGTCAAACCAAACTAAAGCATGGCTCGAATCCGGTCTGAAAATGCACCGGTTCAAATCTAAAGATCGGCACTCAATCCAATTAGCTTCGAGCCAGGACAAGTTAGTAGACCAGACTGGGTTTTGAACCCACTTAACTGGTTCTGTTAAATCTAAGTGCACAGAGACCAAAGAGAAAAACAGAGCAAACTTTACTCCCTGGAAACTTGTACATTTCGGTTATTATGCGTGGTTTGATTAAGGCGATAATAATGAATTACTATGGTTATTAAATGATATTTACTTTAGCTTCAGAATTTAATTTGGATCCCCTAAAAAAAAATCAAGGTAATTCAATAATACATTGTTATAACAAAATCTAGTCAACTTTATCAATGGAAATATCAAATCCCCCTGAACTGGATTTCTTGGCAGAGGCAAAAATTAAGTATTTTACTAGCAGAAGTATTTGTTGCAAATTCATTTAACTTCAGCACAACAAATAGCTCTTAGCATATTCGCCTTATCCAATTTTTAAACTTCATTTGCATTTTTCTCAGCATCTTTTTTTAACAAAAAAGGAAACGTATTTTTGTTGTCTTTTCATCTGATGTTTATTATGCCTAATAAATTATAGGAAGTAGCTGGCTCGGCATATGTGAACACATGGAGGACTATTGCATGGAAGAGAGGTCTACAGACCCAACCAAACAACGCCGCAGCACTTGGCAGCTTCACGTGAGTGCAATTAAACATAGGACGCGGATTCATAAGTAAAAGGAGAGTGTTGCTGCTAGAAAGTTAAGACATACTTGTCAGTCCATAGTCCATACATTTTCCATCCATAACTTGAACCACATTTTCGAAACCACGTAGGTGAAATGATTTAAGGGACAAAGGAGTCAGCAAATTTAGCACCTCCAAAACTAATGAAATGGGACAACGATGAATCAAATTATTTATTGCAGTTAATTATGTACGATCCTCCCAAAGTTTATAGTTTACACAATGCAGACATATAGTATAAGGGAAAGGGAGGCTAACACCATATTGCTATTTTCCTTTCATAAAAGAAAAACAAAAAATGGTTCTAATCAAAAGTCTTCAAGTAAATGGGGGACCATGAGAATGGTAATGATATAAATGAGGGAGATGCCAGCAGTGAAAACATCCTTGGTCAATCAGCGATTATCTCCTCCTCCTCCATTAAGAGTCGCCTTGGGTGGGGACCTGCTCAAATAATTAAAATCAGAAAATCAGAGTTTCACTCAAGTCCATCAAGCATAACTTCAATAACTTTTGAAACATCATCATGGCCATGGGCAGTTTTCCTTAGTTTGTGGGATAACATAAGCTTACACAAGTTTATGACAAAATATAAAGCTGTAGGACAATCTCATACAATAATTTACCAGCAAAGTTCACAGTCAAATGCACTGAAAAATTAAATTGAGATAACGCATATTGGATGAACATATAAGCACAGAATGTTGAAACTATCATATACTTTAACAGGTTCATAAGACACTGATTCGAAGTTATAAATGGTTGAACATGGGAAGCGCTGATGAAGGGCCGTACTTCTGTTCAAAGCAAATCACACTTATCATCAATTCTCAAAGCCAGATTATCTGGTGTCACCAATCACCACTAATTTTAATGCATGAAAAGATATAGATTCAACATGGTGAGGCAATCACACATCAAAATCCCAGAAAAGGATTTCATGTTTGAAGTTAGCACATTTCCACCCCAGAGATGTATAGAGGGCAAAGACAAGAACAGAACCATAGGAAAGCACCTTCGTATTTCAAAGATAACTCAAAGTTCGCCATTCCCCTTCCTTCCTAGGCCGCACATAACAGACAGAGAAAAAATGTTTAATTAACCTCAACATCCATGCAGAACTAGAGTAAAAATCCCACATAGGACTGGTCCAGTGTTACCAAAGATTGAATTGTAGGCTCAGATTGAGGAATGCAAGATCCTAACCTTATGAAAATATGATAACTAAAATAATAGGTGTGCTAAAATACAACTAAACTAACAATTCTACAATTTTAAACTTAAAGCAAAATACACAATAAGTTAATAAAATGCTGGGTATTATTTGTACCTTGAGGCAAATTTTATAACATTTGTAGTTCTTTTGTGATTACCACTAGTTAAGGCATAGTTTCTGTAGGATGTTAAAATGAACAATAAATGATAATTATGCTGGAAATTTTTTCGGACAATTCATGAACTGGTTAAAGCATGCCATAGGATTGTGTTGATATAGATTATATGTGCTCACACGCCTCAAGCCCATAGGCCACCAAAAGAAAATAATTCGGCATACATTACAAATATAACCCAGTTGTTATTTCCTTCCTCTGTAAAACATAGGTAACTTCTCCCTATTACACAATACACAGGCAACCTCTATAATTCTGCGTATGTTACATAAATTGAGTCAGACATGAGATCTGCCTTACTATGGGATAATAATATTAAGATTAAAACAAATTTTCCAGAAATTTGTAAGTCTAGAGTGCTGCATGCTGAACAAGAAAAGGACAAAGTAAGCTACATGAAAACCCATCTAACTAAAAACCATGCTCTACTTTTTTTTTCACCAATTTTCACCTTAACTCCTCCCAAGCAGACAAATACAAAAATATTACTCCAAGTCTCCAATCCTCCCTACAGGAAAGTTGGATAACATGCATGTGCTATCCCATTCAATCTTATATTATACAAAACGTCACTGTACATGGAGTTCCAAGAACTAAAATCTTTCATGGGAATTCAAGTGCTCTAAGACTTTGAACTTCAACGAACAATTGATTCTATCATATTACGAGGAAGTGCAAAAGCTACAAATTTTAAATAAAAAAAAAATCAGAAATTGCCGCCTCACAGAGTACAACATCAGAACAAAATAGTTCAAAATCATCAATGCATAACATGAGCAAAATCAGTAAACAGCAGTTTGTTGAAGGAAGAAAAAGCTCTCCAGAAATAAATATAAAAGAGAGGATCTACGCCAGAGATATAGCTTTTAATTTACAAGCCAAACATACGTGTATAAGAGAATCAGAAGTAATCGTCTAGCAGACGAAGAATGTATAAAATTTAGTAAAAGCTTTTCTTTCACTGAACCTGAGGACATAAAACTGATAGATTGCAACCATTTCAAGACCACGAGATTAGGCTTCATGGAAAGAAGTATTTACTCAATAATTTAGTAAAAGTATTCCATCAGTGGCTGGGCTAACATGATCTACTAATTGAGGAATACATTGAGTTGCTATGACAAGATTGAAGGGCGAAAACCAAGTTACCACTTACTACCCTCATATCATATTAGCACCATGCCTGGTCAGTCCAATTGAAGGACTAGGAGTCCTTCACTAAGCTTTACATAAAAAACAAAAACAAATCAATGTAATTGTAATACAACCACGATAGCTAAATTCATAGATAAACGAATCAACCCCAAAAGTCTATCAATGGGTGCATTAGGTTTCGGAAAACAGTTTTCGGTTTGTTTTCCTATATCCTGATTTTTGCAAAGGAAATACTAAATAATGTGAAAACTACAAAATCCAGTTTTCAATTTTTATTTTCAATTCTGAGTATTTCCTTTTCAAAATCTTGAAAATAAAATATCTAAAAACTGTTTTCTAAAACCGAACCCATTCCACCTCCCTCACCAGTCCCAACAATTCTCCATGGATTCCGTTCGAACAAACAGATTGTTCCAATTACAAAATTCAGACAACAAAAAATTGCCACAGATTAATAAATACAACATGCAGAGCCACACGAGTCATTCACACTGAATCCATAAACACACACATAAACCAATTCCCAAAAAAAAAAAAAAAAAACTCAGCACATAAATTATCAGCAAAAATTAAAAAGGCTCACTCACCTCTTATGGCGCTTGCCCTTCTTGGGGCCCCACCCTTCCAGCTTAGCGACGGCGCAGCCGCACGGCGCCCTGAAGAGCAAGACGGCGCGTCCGTTGGGCGGAGCCATCTTCCTCAGCTCAGCCCTAAGACACTCGTAATCAGGATTCCCCTCGCTCCCGCCCTTCCACGGCAGCCTCTCGATCTCGCCGCCGCCGCCGCGGCGCTTGATTGCATCGTCCGCCAGAATCTTCAAATCGAACTCCATGGCGTTCTTGAGCCCCCTGCATCCGCTCCTCCGGCATCGGCGGCGGGAGCGAGCGCCGCCGCAGAAATCGAATGTAACGGCCGCGGCGGCGGCGGCGAGGACGAAGAAAACGAAGAAGGCGATGAGGTAAGGGAAGGAGAGGAGGTGGAGGTGCTGGTGGTGGAGGAGGAAGAGAAGAGAGAGGGAGTTGAAGATGTAGGAGAAGTAGGAGGAAAGGAGGAATGCGCCGGAGAAGAGGACCACCACCAGGATGAGGAGGTCCAGTGTGGCCGAAGCGGAGTGCCTGCATGATGATGGTGATGCTGAGTTGGCATTGTTGGAGTGAGATTTGGGTTTGGGGTTTGAGGGGTGAATGGAAGAAGAAGAAGAAGAGGGCATTGCTGTGGTGGCGGCGCGGTGGTGGGGAATAGGAGGTGGTGGTGGCGCATGTTAGATGGAGGAAAAGATGTGACTTTGGGTTTTTATTTTTTGTTATTTTTATTTATTACATGCGGGGAGGTTTTGGTTTTTAATGTTTTAAGTAATTTAAGGAAGCTTTGAAAAAAAGAAAAGATAAAAAAAGGTGCGTTTTGGGAATATCTTTACTTGTGATTGTACTCATAGTTGTAAATTTTTTAATATTATTATTCAATTACAATATTTTATTTATATAATTTTGTAATTAGTTAGTTAATTATCATAACTCGAGAAAATAAAAATTAGGGAATGAAGTGTGATGTGAAGAGAGCTTAACAGGATTAATACCGTGTTGGGTTGGGATGGATATTGTAAATTTGTTTTTAATCAAAATGGGTTTTATAAATTTGACTTTCCCAAAAGATAAGTTATAGTAAGATTATTTAAAGATAGGATTTAATTGAAACAGTTTTACATATTTATTCATTTATGTAATAATATATTAATAAATGTGATTGCTTTCTAGCATATTATTTAAAAAGTCATATAAAATAAAAGATTTAATTACATGATAATGTAAGACTTTTTTATATTATCAATACATTAAAATTAAATTCTTAAAGATATTTACTTAAAATTTTTTAATCAATAAATATCATTAATATTAGGATTTAATTTTAATACGCTGATGATGAAATTTTTTTTATACTATCATCTAATTAAATTTTCTCATATTTATAATTTTTAGAATCAAACATATTCTACTAATTTTACAATAAGTAATTAGATAAATGTGTGAAAAAAAATCACTATATATTGAAATTAAACTCTTAAAATTAACATAAGATTTTCACCTAAACATCAAACTAGTATTATACCACGTATCAGTTGAGGGTCTAAATGCAAAAGATATTTTCAATTGAAAATGACTAAACAAAAAATTATCCGCAAGGATCATACCATCTACCTGCAAATTGAAGCCTGACATTCATAGGCATAAAATTCAAATACTTACTAAGGGATTTGATATTTACTTTATTATTAAAAGAAATATAATTTGAGAGGAAAGTAGTTCTCCCAAATCAAATATAAGGTAAGAATATATATTTAAGCTGATTGAATACTGACAGAAATATTTATAGATTATTCACCAATAAAGAAATATAGAAATCAAACGTTGATTATGACAATGTAGGTGCACAATGTATATATAAACCAATCTTCATTAGCTATGATTTGATATTTATTATCCTTAATTAAATTTCCTTATAAATTTAGAAAGAAAAAGATTGATATAAGGGGATTTTATTTTATAATAATCTAATTTAACCTGAACTGGATTTATTAAAACTTAATAAACTTCAATTACTATGACTAAATCAGGGAAAAAAGAAATAGAGAATGATGATGGAGGGGAAAATTTATTCATGACTTGATGTATGTGCATACTATTGAAAGTTAAAAACGTACGTGTGTTTAGTTTTGTGTTTACAGAATTGGTTTTGGACAGAATTAATTTAGTTAGAATTTGATTTTGAAATAAAATAATTTATGCTTAGATACCTTTAATTGAAAAGTGGTTTTGATTGAAAACATTGTTTGAAGGGTATTAAAAAATGATGACTTTTAGATGTATAATTACCATAAAGGATATGATTTGTTTATCATTTAAATTATATTATTGTTAAAAAATAAAAATTTAAATAAAATGTTTTTGTAATTAGCAATAAAACATATATACTAAACACGAGTATTATATATCATATAATCATTAATTGTTAAGCAATAAATACGAATATAAACTGTTTATAATTGATGTAATATAATTTAAAAAATATGAAAAAGATAAAATGATTACGCTTGAAAATTTGTATTTTGAAAAATGAAATTTGATTAAATAATATTATTTGAATAATATTAATAAAATCACCTTCAGTTAAATAAGTACAAAAGCAGGTATGATTTATTTATGTTTATTTTTCCATTTTGATTTGACATGTCTATTTAATTAAAGGACAAAATAAGAAATTAACCTTTATAAATTTCTCCCCGCAGAAGCAACAAATAATTACTTCTCCTTTAACGTGGGCTTGCAAGAAGAATCGATTTTGAAATAAAAACCCAAACATATTTTTTCACCGGAATTTTAGAGCTCCAAAAGCACTTCCAAACAATCTCTAACTCGTTAATAAATGTTATGAGGACAAGAGTTGAGTGCGCACGCACTACCCTAGCTAATGTGCAGTAATATGCACTAGAGTATTCATAACCCGCAGTGTCCGATCTAAAATTTGTTAGGATAGATTTAGATCTTAAAATTTAACTCAGTATATTTTTTTGATCGGGTTCAGGTTATATATTTGGTTGGTTTGACTTGATTGAAAGTAAATAATTTTTTAAGAAATGTATATTTTTATAATATTTTATGAAAAATTAAAATATTTTAAAGTTTAATTAATATATTTTATATAACTTGATATTATTTTATATTGATATGATTTATTTTGAAACCTATATTATAAAATATCTCTTAAATTATATTTCTTACTTGTAAAATTTTTATAATTGTACTATATAATGTCTAAATTCCATATATTATTTGAATGTCATATTGATCTGATATGACTTAATATATAATCGGATTATTATCGGATTAGATTCGTCTTTTGTACATTTCTAATATGCACGTAAGGAGGTGAATAAAAAAAAAAAGAAGTTGTGCACGTAAGCATTAAACGGTTTGATTCTGTTTATTTTTGGAGCTTTTTAATTGACACAACACTGAAATTTAAAGAAACTCGAAATATTTCAAAACGAAAAACTCATATAATTAGTGTTTGGATAATTAGCACAGTAGGCCTCATACCAAATCTGGGTAAATAACAAAGATTATAGAAACATCTGTTGTAATGTCCTTATGATATTATACTATAACTAATTCTTATTTTTATTTGGTTGATTGAATTCTTATTTTGTTTATAAATTAGCTTTTATGATGCAGTGAAAGAATGAAAAAGAAAATGCAAGTGAACGGTGATAACTTAAAACTTTTAAGATCAACGGTGTAACCGGGAAACTAAAGATGACTCATTAAGGATGATAACCCTTTATTCCCTTTTTTTTTTTTTTGGTAAAAGCTCAACTTAGCTGCTTAGATTTATACTTTGGAATAAATTAGTCCATCAGATTCGAAAAATCTTATATTAGTCCCTCAAATTTTATAAATAGAGATATAAGTTAGTTCTTCTGAAAGATTATCCTCTGAGCTGTGTCTTGTTAACTTACTTACATGTACTATTAGCTTACTTACGTATATTGTTAACTTATTTATATATACTGTTAATTTTTATGATAGGTCCTAACTTGTCTCACTCCTCTAAACAAAGTTATTTAAGTCTTCTTCTTCATCTTCTCTCTCACTATAACTATCTGTTTAAAAGAAAGATTTTGACTTCAAATTGTTATTTGTTCTGCACAAAATAGAGAAATTAAGCAAGTTAAGACCCACCATAAAATTAAAAGTATACGTAAGTAAGTTAACAGAATACGTGGATAATTCTGTTAACAGTTTAGATAACAATTTAACAGAGTGACTAACTTGTTCTCATTTGTGAAATCTAAAGGACTACTATAAGAGTTTCCAAATATGAGGAACTGAACTGGATATTTATTCTTTTTTTTTTCACCCTTAAAATGAAGTTTATTGCAATTAATGTGAAGATGTTTATCTACAATTTAATAAAGTTATTTTAAAATATGTCAACAATAGTTAGTTAGGAAGCATGGAAATACTAATTTGATGGCGTGTCCGCATGTCCGACACACAGGACACAGACACTAACACGATATGTGTCCAACACGCATTCATATTTGTTCAAATAAAAAAATGGTTTTTTTTTTATTTGGACACATATTGAACACGGTTAGACACAAGTTCAATATACTATAGAAACAACTTGGACAGGCCATGAATACACCTTATTATACTTTTTGAAGTTTTTTTGAAATTTTTTATAGACCAACATAATCCCAATTAAACCTAAATGTAGTTGGACAAAAAAAGTCCAATTTTTTTTTAGAAAGGTAAATTTGGTTTTCTCTATGAATTGTGAATTTTCTTCTTAAAATTTTAATTTGTATATATATTGGAAATGTATCTAGTGAGAGGATTGATTTTATATAAGAGTGAGAGGATTAAATTTGGGCCATATAACCATACATGAATGGTAAGGATTAAAAGTTATTAAAAGGTCACATAATCATTTAAAAAAGCCATATGACTTTATATTTTAATTTTAATCATTAATGTAAGATCCGATGACTCAGATTTACTCCTCTCATACTCATATAAAATTACTCCTCTCACTTGATCCTCTCCCTATATATATGAGACGGCTCAAGTGAGATGAGTAATTTATTATAAAAGTAAGATGAGTGAATCCGAATTGTATAACCATACATGAGTAGCTAGAATTGAAAGTTAGTTAATGGAGATTAATAATCTTATGACCATTTAAAGATATTACATGATTTTATATTTTAATTTTGACCATTTATATAAAATTCAATAACCAAAATGTACTCTTCTCATTTTCATAGTATACCATCCCTCGCTTGAGTCGCTACATTATTTGGGAGTTATGTTATTTGTACTTACTATACATGAGATATCATGTCGACTCATATTTCATCCACCAATGGATTGGATGTAGACCCTACTTGAATGGGGTTCACACCTCATCCAATGGTTAATGTGATCTGAGTTAGCGCGATGTCCCATGCATAGTAAGTATAAATAACATTTTTTATTATTTGGTGGTGTCACTCAAGAGTGGTGTTTGTATGATGTTGTGGCATTAGCGAGCGACAAGGGATGGTAGTTCTTCTGATATAAGAGTGATGTGGGTGAGAGGAAGTTGCGAGCCGACATTTTCAAATTGGCATTCACAATCACACTCACAAGTCACAACCTAGTGAGGTCCACGTATTGTCGGCAAGTAACTCAAGCAAATTGCATACATACTAACATAGTGAACTTCAAATCTAAGGAATCTGCATTGAAGCATATGCTCCTCCTAATTCTATGTTTAGTGGAGGCAGGAATTTACAGAACTCAGCTTCTACGAAAACTACAAGTTACGTTACATGCACGGATTTAGATCACTTGTGAGCATAACTACGCAGTAATGTATTATTAAGTGATAATTTTTCATCAAATCCTGTCTTTTATATGACTTTTAAAATATATATAATAAAAAAAAATTAATATTCATTTTAGTCCCTCACTTTATACTCGTGAGGTATTTTAGTCCATGACTTTTAAAATATGAGTCATGTTAGTCCCTCAATCCACTCTTATTTAATATTCTATTAATTAAATAATGATAAGTAACCTTAAGTGATACCTTAACATATTATATATCATTAAAAGTAGAATGAAGTTTAAAATGAATTATTTTGGTGTTTAAAATTGTATAAAATGAGTCATTTAAATATTCATTCTAAGTTATAAAGTGGCTCATTTTATGCAATTTTAGATACCAAAATAAGTTATTTAAATTTCATTATACTTTAAATAATAGATAGTATGATAAGGTATCATTTAACATTACACATTATTATTTAATTGATAAAATATTAATAAAAATGAAATAAAGGACTAACTTCTAACTTGACTTACTTTATAATATTGGAAACTAGTTTGACTCATTTTAAAAGCCAATGATTAACATGACTCACGAGTGAAAAGTCAAGAACTAAAATGAGTATTAATTCATAATAAAATTATCAAATACATAAATCTAAATCTAAAGACATTACTGAATAGCTATATAAAAAATTTTATACAATATATTGAGATTAAATAACAAAAATACTACTACTTATTTATTTAGCTCTTACCATTCCAATCTTACGTTGGGTTTGATCAAAAAAGCAATAGAACACTAAAACTAATCAACCATGGTAAGCATACTATAATTTTGACTAGCAATATAGTGATCGAAAGAGGGGCAAAAAACACCCGCATTTATGAAACTTTTATAATGAAATTATCTCTTCCAAAAATTTAAGATGATGAATAGAACCACATGGATAATTTTATACTTTAATACATCATTTCATGCGAATCTCTCTTTTTTAGACTTGAAGTGTAAACAATTTAACATATTGAAAGATAACAATGATCAAACCCTTGATCTCTAGTCACTGAAGTTCTAATTCTGTTATGAAACTATATCACTCAAAATCTTACAATATTGAATACAACACGTGAATGATTTTATACATATGCACCCTAGTAGATATAGGAGTGCATTTCATTTGGCATGAAGAGCTGAATATATATATATATACACACCACAGTAGACATATATACATACAATACGTACCATAGTAGATATATCACTTTTCTGCAAGACTGCAACACACTACATTCTATACGCTGGCATGGAAGGTCATACATAGCTTACATTATCATTACATACAATACGAATCCTGAAGTATAGCAATTTATGTCTTATACAGACAAGAGAACTAAGCAAACTCTCTATCAGGGAAGAGCAAAGGAGCCACAAGAGTCCAGATATACAAAGCAGCAGTAGCCCACTCAGTGGCAATCCGAACCCACACTGATGTCCACCCAACATCTATCAGATCTGAGCTCTCAGACGTGCTTGTCCACCCAGAAAGAAGCATTGCTGAATACATGCTAGCCAGGGCAAATATTAGGTGGAAGAATGAATACGAATAACTGACTGGTTGCGCTTCCTTTTCCTCCTTCTTTGACTTCCCTTCTTCAACTTCTTCAAGAAGAGGTTGCTTCCCACCTGAAAAAACATTGCATGTGCAATGAACATCATAACTTGAAATATCAAATGAGTCTTGTGAAAAATCTTATCATTTCAATACCTAGTTTGGCAATAGAGATAAAGTATTTAGAATATGCTAGGATAAAATTTGGGAATTTGGTGGAATCCATTACTAGTGAAACGACACACGAGCTGTTTAAAGAGATAAGCTTATTTTTCAAACGCCATTCTCTTAAATCACAGCCAAGTTGGTAAGGTTGTTAAGGTTAAAATTTCGTCTGATGAGTATGTGACAATACGGATTCATTTCATTTTTATCAAAAAGAGGATTGAATTTGAGCATCCTATGAGAAGTAAAAGAATTTAGTCCTAAGTATCAACACACAAAAACATCATAAGATAAGAGATCACAAAGGAATCCAGGAATGTTTTAGTTACCTGATTTAGGTGAAGATGGTGGTGATAAGAATGTGGTTGAAGATCCAGCACGAAGAGCAGAATACAAAACTGATAGCACTGTTGTTAGCATGCCAAGCACAAGTGTACCTGTGCTGACAGCTCTGGACTTGTTGAGACCGTTGCACTCATAGTTGCGAGGTTCACTTGAGAGACCCGTGTAGCACACATAAGCACAATAAAGAGAAATCACAGATGCAGGCAACAAGCTTCCATTCACCTGTTTTTGCACTACCATTATTACTCTCTTTTTTTCTCAATAAAATAAAGGAATGAGAGAACGAGGTTACACGGATGGAAACTAATGAGCTATCAAGCTATGATGATCATCAGCTCTCAATTTAAATAAGCTAAATTGATGCTGGAAAATAGCATAGCACTAGTGCAGCAGTTCAAAATCTGCTAATAGCATCCCTCATCAAGTCATTCAAATATGAGTCATATGAAACAAGTCCAAAAAGTGAAAGACATGTGGCATTCATCAAAAGAATGCTCTTTCAAATGACACGTCTTTCATGATATTTCACCCTTGTCTACATACCCAATCTGTGATTCCTAATGTGTTGATTGTTTGCTAATTTTCATTAACAGATCTTTCAGAAAATCAGTTGTTTTCCCTTACTAAGAAAGAGAAATCATGTGATCTGCTGACAAACATAAGCTTGAGAAAAGGACTACCAACAAACTCGCAGAATGTCAGAAACATCCTCATACACCTTTTGCATTCTAGAGGAGAATCACATCCAGGAATAACTTAATATCTTCTATCCTTCAACAATGAATGTCTAGTTCATCTATAAACGCACAAAGAGGCTACAGGACTTTAGGACATTATCAAGCATACAAAAAAGGTAAAAAAACAAAGTGAGCCTCAGTGCAACGATAAAGTTGCCGCCTTATAACCTGAAGATCATGGGTTCAAATATTGGAAAAAGTCTCCACTTATGGGGGATAAAACAGCATATATCTATCATCCACAGGCCCCCACCACCAGGTGAGAGCCTCATGCAAAACCCTCAGATGTTCTCCCATCACCTAGCAATCCATATTGCACAAAATCATGGAATACAATAGAGCTCCAATTGCATAAAAGCATTTGTATTCTTTACCTGAGGATGTAAAGCAATTATTGCAAATACAAATGCAAGAATCATGGTCATGACAAGGAAGAAGACATTGAGGCCGCAGTCATATCCAGAAGGGTTGAACCAGATGAAAAGAATTCCTGACAAAACATATGCTCCAATGTAGCATGCTGCTGATACAGCAAGTAAAGCAATGTACCTAAAATTGCAAATTTATTAGGAAACAATGGCAAATAAAAACCTGTAGGAAAAGAATCATGAAAAAAAATATATATATCAGCATACCATTTCTTTTCATCTTTCTCAACCCATGCATCATTCCATGTGTGTGTAAAGTCAAGTAAAATCAACACTTGAATCAATAAAAACAATCCAGCCCCAAATTTTGATATGAATCCTGCAAATATTATTGGTATGACCATGTCAATTTTGAAATTAGGGTTTAATTCCAAAGGGATTTCCTTATTTATTTTTAAGAACTGATTTTCATTCAAATATTAGGCCTCCCAAGCATCTATTCCACATAGATGCAGTATGCATAGATAGCATTATATACCACACCAATAACAAGAAGAAGCACTCTAACAAAAACAGATTCCTTTGGATATATTAACCTGTGCTGATAAAATTAAAGTGTGTTCATTTGTAGAGACTAATGCATGGGGGTGGAGGTGTTTAATTCATTTCAAAGGAAATTTTATTCTCCTTGAACCTAGGGTAACCTGACAATGAAGTATTTACCAGTCCAAGGTCTACAATATACAAGGGTGCAAAGGAACAAAGTTCTAACAAGAAAAACAATTTGTGATCAGAGTGGAATGAAGATGGAGGGATTATACTACAAACATCTGACTTTCAGAGTAACAATATAGACCCTGACCTCATATGACCACTGCTAGGGAAATCTGTCACATAAGAACAACTAACACTAGTAAACAATTTCAGAAACTGTAATATATCTAACTTGGCTCTTCAAAAAGTACTTGTCAATTGCAAATATAATGTGCACAAACTCAATAATTCAAAACTTAGACTTTAACCACTCATCTATGCCAAAAAGAATAAATTTCAAGAAACTAGAGGTTACATATCGTACCATATATTGATATTATGACATCTGGAAGGAAAAAAGAAAGGATCACAAGCAAAAGCCAGATCACCATTTTCACAATCCATCCACCATGGTGCCATGAGTCACGCCTATCATTCTGGTCCTTCACACCAATCATTATAAGGGCTAGAATACCAAAAAACAAGAAATTCCCCAAGCTCACCCGGAGAACTGCTTGTTCTTGATACCATTCCTTTGTGTGAGTATCGGAAGTATCTATCCCTGTAAGAAGACAACAAACAAAGCAAGAGGAAAAAGAGATCAGATTCTAGCACACAAAAATAAAGGGTTCATTCCTTGTGTTTGAAAGACACAAGGTCCCCTGCACCAGAAACTTGAAACTCAGAAAATCATCAACAAATTTATATATATTGATATTTTGTGTAGGAACAGAAAAAGATTACTGTCGGTAACAACAGATAATCTGTTTCTATGTTCTTCAATTCTACCAGAATTCCAAGCTTTCCTATGATAACTTCAATCATAAATCGCGACAAGTAACTAAGCTGCCCCAAAAGGCATATTTAACACCAAAGCTGTAAACAAGTACTCCATTTCCTAAAAACCACTCATTAACAACAACAACAACAACAACAACAACAACAAAGTCCTCTTCTCGTTAGGTGCAGTGAGTCAACTACATGAATCAAACATATCAAAGTATCCAATCATAATTCATATCTATATCTACAAGCCACTAAAATTGATTCCTTTATTTCCTGAAAAAACCACCTAATTCAATAAAATCAACTGCAATGAAAACACGAGGTGAAAGCAAACACAGCTCAGAAGAACAGCTAGCTGCTGATACAACAATAACACCATTTTCAAGGGAACTCAAAAATACCCAGATGGAAAGTTGGAATCTTTTGGGAGGAAAATGGGACTCACAGGGGAGTTTCTCCAAAAGGGGTGCTCCAACTTCTCTGAGAATCCATGAAAGGATGAGAGAGGCCCCAAAGAGACCACAGTAACCGATCCTCGCTGATCTCTGGGAGATCCCAGATGCAACTGAGGTGCAGAGGCCGCATGTTAAGGATGTGCAGCAGGATAAACAGCACGACATAGCTGATGCTGATGCTTCTCTCTCTCTCTCTCTCTCTCTCTCTGTGGATTGATTGAGAGTTGAATTTGAATGCGTTCGAGGGAACAAAACGAGAAAGACTGGTAGATAGCTTCGTACTCTGTTCTGTTCTGCGTTGGACTTTACTTCTTCGCCGTTTTAGGAAGCACTTGTCGCTTGGGCTATTGGTTACTGGGCTTTCCGTATGAGATATGGGCTCCTTACAGAAAGTGATGGGTTGTTGATATTCCAAAAAGCCCGTCAGCGCCAATCGCGCTATCTACACCATAATTGACCCAAAAAAAATGTGGCTCTCTTTTATGCGGCGCTTGCTTTTTCTCCCCGGACAGAAAGTATTTGGTTGTCCCCCCCTCCCCACACCCAGACCCAAAAAGAAAAAAAAAAATTGGTTATGAAGATAAGTATAAAATACAGAAAATTTCTCTATCTTAAAATACAGAATACAAAAGAATTTTGTATCTTTAAAATGGAGGGACAATAAAGACATGAGAGGAGATAAATATTTTAATATTTTTTTCTAATAATATTTTTATATGTGTTTAATATTTTTCTCTTTGTCCTCATTGTCATGGATGGCTCAATGGTGACGTCCTAAGACAGTCTCCAAATGCAACCTTAGTTATTTATTGTTCTAAATCACAGGTGTTCTCCTATCAAAGGCAAGTATACTTGAGTCGAGTAAAATCATTAAGACAACAAAACTTTCCCTTTAGAGTTTTAATGCATTTGTACACCTAGGACTCGAAACAGGAATTGAGATTTACACATGATCATGTCATTTTTAATCTCTCACCATTAATTTTCTAAGTAGAATCTAGATATGATATGTGACATAAAAGAATTGATGGTGAGAGATCACACATGACAAGGTCATGTGAAAATCTCACATGAAATAATCCATTCTCGGCTTGAACCGAGACCTCTGATCAAAAGCTTGATATTAATCAAAATAGTTTCAATATATCAACTTGTAAACTGATATTTTTTCACTGTAATTATAAATAATAAAATTTATTTTGATTTTGTATCCTTTTTAAAAATATTTACAAAGAAAACAATCAAGTAATTTTGGATTTAATTTCTATGCATCAATAATGTAAAAGTTTTCTACATATTCATCAAATAATTTATTATTACATCACCCCATAATAGTGGACTCTGTTATTCACTACTTGAAAATTATATAAATGAAAAATTTTGATTGGATGATAGTGCAAAAATATTTTAGTCTGTGCATATCAAAATTAAACTCAATAGTTTTTTATTTTTTTTTACTTTTATTTCATAAAATATCAAAAGCATAAAGCATAATGAAAGTAATGTGGCACTTTTGTGATTAAAAGAGAAAAATATCAAAATAAAGGAAAAAAACATGGTAGAATGAAGTCGCTTAACCACATGAACTTGAAGCCTTAAATTGATCAATGAAATGAAGGCGGTGGCTGTGGTGCACCTGATTAAGTATGGTGTACCACACACCATAAAATTGAAGGCTAAAATTTGGTAGTGTACCCATATACCAATTAGTGTCAATGCATTGTAGGAAGTCTCATTTTTTTCTCTCTCACCTTTCTCTCTTCCTTGCCACCATCACCACTAACTCCTCTTCATGTTCAGCACCATCCGCAAGTTCAACACCTCCGCCTGCAACTATTTCACCATGGTCTTCTCATGAAAGAGTTCGTCTAGCTTCCCCCTTAAACACTTTGAATCATCCATGCTCTTCAGCTTGACCCTACCCCACACTCCCTCAAGCTTACATTCAAGTTCTTCTTCTTCTTTTATAATGTTTGTTCGTGTAATCCATGCATTACCAGGGGAGAAAAAAAAACAATTTAATTTTTCACATAATAGTGATAGTTGATGAATATTAGATGATAATAACCTTGTTGCAACTTGAAATACAATCATGTTCTGATAATAGATATTCATGTGGTTTGTCCATTACAAAATTAAATTTCTTTTGCAACAATTTAAAAGCAAAAAGAGACAGATGCCTTATCATTTGAATATGGGCAATAGTTTACTTGGAAGGCAAAATAGAGGAGGAAAGGCTACTTCTTCTTCAAAGCTGTCACTCACCTCCATCGCACTAATGACTCTACACCCCAAACTTACATTTCTCATTCTAATATTCCTTAATAAAGAAATTCATGTGAAGGAGTATTTTATTTAACAAACAAAAAATGGAACAAAAATACCCTATTCTTGATAGAAAAATCATGATAGAAAAATTTGTAAACCTATGATATATAATACCTCTACACCAAATTCGAAAAACCTATAATGAAGTTTCAAATAACTTGTAAAATAGTTCCTGAAAACTTGCAAACCTAAACCAAAAAACTTGTAAATCTTATTGTAAAAATTTGTAAACCATCTGTAAAAACTTGTAAACCATGAAAGAAAAACTTGTAAACCTATGACATATAATACTTCTGTACCAGGATACTTGTAAAATTCGTTTGATTCTTGACTATCATCATTTCATTTATAATTAATTATTAAAAAGATTAATCATTATATAAATTTTAAATTTAACCAATTTTATTATGTTGATTTCAATCATAGGCAAGAAAGAATTAAGAAAAATAAAAGGAAAAATATTTGCAACTCTTTTTTTTTCCTCTCTTATCAAACGTAATTTCTCCATTGTCACTGTGCTTTCCTTTTTGAAGGGATTTTCATTTTTCTTATATGGGAAAAATGAGAGAAATTTGTTATTTAGTGCTATTTAATTTATATTCTCATTGTGATAGATGAATGCTTGTGATGATTGAAAGTGACATTGGTGTTGAACTTGAAGAGAAAACTTGTAAACCATACTGTAAAAACTTGTAAATCATGTTGTAAAAACTTGTAAACCGTGATAGAAAAACTTGTAAATCTATGATACACAATACCTCTGCACCAGGATACTTGTACAATTTGTTTGATTATCATCGTGATATCATCATTTCTTTTTTAATTAATTATGAGGAAGATTGATCATTGTATAAATTTCAAATTCAACCAATTCTATCATGTTGATTTCAATCATAACTAAGAAAGAAATAAGAAAAATAAAAAAGAAAAATATCTGTAACTTTTTTTTCTCCCTCATTGAGCCTGATTTTTCCATTATCATTGTGTTTTCCTTTTTTGGAGGGATTTTCATTTTTCTTATTTGGGAAAATAGGGAGAAATTTGTTATTTAGTGCTATTTAATTTGTATCTTTATTGTGATAAAGGAGTGCCTGTGATAATTAAAAGTGACAATGGTATTGAACTTGAAGAAAAAACTTGTAAACCTAGACCAAAAAAAAATATGTAAATCATACTGTAAAAATTTGTAAACCATGTTGTAAAAACTTGTAAACCGTGATAAAAAAAATTTGTAAATGTATGACACATAATACCGCTGCACCAGGATACTTGTACAATTTGTTTGATTATTATCATGACTATTATCATTTCATTTGTAATTAACTATTAACAAGATTGATCATTGTATAAGTTTCAAATTCAACCAATTCTATTATGTTGATTTCGATCATAGACAAGAAAGAAATAAAAAAAATAAAAAGGAAAAATATTTATAACTTTTTTTTCCTCACTCGTCGAACATGATTTCTCTATTGTCATTGTGCTTTCATTTTTGGAAAGATTTTCATTTTTTTTGAAAAAAAGGAGAAATTTGTTATTTAGTGTTATTTAATTTGTATTTTCATTGTGATAGAAGAGAGTTTGTGATGATTGAAAGTGATAGTGGTGCTAAACTTGAAAAGAAAACTTGTAAACTAAACTATAAAAACTTATAAATCATACTGTAAAAACTTGTAAACCGTGATAAAAAAACTTGTAAACCTATGACACACAATACCTCTGCACCAAAATACTTGTACAATTTGTTTGATTATTATTATGACTATTATCATTTTATTTGTAATTAATCATTAGGAAGATTGATCATTGTATAAATTTCAAATTCAATTAAATTTATTATGTTGATTTCGATCATAGGCAAGAAAGAAATAAGAAAAATAAAAAGGAAAAATATTTGTAACTCTCTTTTTTCCTTACTCGTCAAACCTGATTTTTTCATTGTCATTGTGCTTTACTTTTTTGGAGGAATTTTTATTTTTTTATTTCAAAAAATGGAATAAATTTATTATTTAATACTATTTATATCCTTATTTGGGAGGGTTAAATCTCCTTCTTTTATGACTTTGATATGAAATGTGGAAGACATTAGGACATTAGAGAGAGAAGACATGAACGAATTTAATGGAGGATAGAAGGGGAAAGCGAGAGAAAATGATATTTAATATAGTGTCTCACAAATTAATATAATTATATATTTTTAAATCCACACCATTGAATAACTTAATATGCAACATACCATACTTGATAAGGAGCAGCTCAAAATCCGCGAGTAATGAATGAAACATCAATTCCCTTCTTTTCCTCGAGCAGCCGCACTTGTTTACTTGTGCGGTGGAGCCCCAAAGCTGAACTAGTACGATGGTATCTTTATCAACTCAAAGCAGCATGTCCATGTGATGATTTATGGGGTATCAATTGAGAGCACGCTGCACCTATATAATTTTAATTCCTCTGCCATTCATCAACAAACACTTCCAGTCCCATTGTTGTCAAGAGTCATAGGTGGGATACTGTTGCTTTGTCCATAACATACGTTAATCAATGCAACCTATGCTAAATTATTCAGTTATTACAACGTCCTCTTCTATGTGCTCCTGATTAAAAGGGACCTGACCTGAAAATAACAAGCAGCTGGCTATAGAGCATTAGAGTTACCAATCTATGTGTGTGTAGAACAATTATTTGCACGAATTGATTTAGACCCCAAAATCGACATTTGATTAATCGTGCATAAATTAAGTAGTGTGAATTTCAGTTATGCAAGTGTTTAAATTAATATAATATTTTTAGTAACCCTTAATTATCTATCATTAACATCACATTCAACACTTATAACTAAACTTTACATTTGTATGCATATATTTCGTCACATGTAAGTGTCAGTGGTAAACAATTGTATTGCCGATAAGGTGTTGGTTCGAATGGAAAGGGTTTGGAAGCTATCTAAGTGAGAGCACCACATAACTAGGCTGGACATCACATCTTGATTCAAAATTTTAAGATAATGAGTTGTGCATCTTCTTATATTATATACTATTCACTGAGTCTATAAGCCTTTACTTCGCGCACTTATCTCCACCAATGAGAGGAGGAGACACCATGGGAAAACATTTGTAGTGTGCGTGTGTGAGTGAGAGAGAGAGAGAGATCCCTCTCACTGGCTTTCCTGATACACACATAATAGTCATTTGCATTACGCGTCGTTAAAAGGAATGTTCATACACTGTTCCTGTGCCGTCTCAGTTGGTCACATCATGAACTGCACTGATCATCTAACTTTGCACATTATTGCACTCCACAAAACAAACCCATCATCCCAACAGATTGAATCAACACACCAAGGGCTTCCTTCCAGCCTGGAGCTTTCTTTTCTCTCAACTCAGACTAAAACAGCACAAAATTCCAACCCCTTGAAGTAACATGTCCCCAAGATTGATATAATCACACCATTCCATTCCACAACTGGCTTCCATTTGTGTCACCCTCATTGGTGCATCACCGCAGCTAAGCCTCACTCAGTGGCTCAAATTTCACAATGGCTACTTAACTAGGACCCCCCCTTATCCCAAAGGCCCACAAAAAGATTAGTTACATGTATTTAGGATCTTATCTTTGATATTTCCTGCTTTTAAGATAAGATATGGGAGCGTTTGCTTACCAATCTTCCCCCTTAACAGTGAGACATTACTTGACAATCTTACGAGTCACATGCTTCCACTATGGCCCAATGTGGAGCTCACGTGAAGTTCTGGTGTAGTTTGTTGGAATCATCCCAAAGGGTTCTGTAAAAACAAGCCCTTGACTAGTGTATCTCATTTGAATTGCTTGAATAAGCAAGTTTAGGGAGGCCCCAGAGATTTGAAGGGATAATGATGTGAGGTTAGTCACTGTTCAAGATAAGGGTGGCTTTTTAGTACATTGCTAATTGCATTCAGAGAAACGACAATCACGAATGGCCAGCATGATTTAACTAATAACTACACGTTTGAAACTGAATTGGAAAAGTGGGAGTGAGGGGCACGTGTGCGGGTGTGGAATTTAAGTACAGGTGGAGCCTTAATATTGGATGAGGCATTGCAAAGTCTTTGTGTGGATGCAATTAGCATGTTGACTCCTGCCACATAGGATTTGTTCACTTCAATAAATTGTGTTGCCCAGTGGGAAGTGAATGGAAACTAAATGTTTAACTTCAATTGGAGAGTCATGATGGAAAATGCAGGTAGAAGATTTTCCAAGTGGAGAAGAATCGTAAGGCAACAAAGAGGGAAGCTTTATATAATGAAGATGTGTATCTGTATGCTTCTTAATTGGCATGAGGACTCTTAGCCAGCAGCGCTTACTTTAGTTATTTTGTTATTTTTTTTCCTTTTTTAGTTTTGTCAATCAGCTTTTAGGTGTCATACATGGATTACTATTTTTAGCATTCAAATAATGAGCATGCGTATCTAACATATTTTGAGTGTACTTTGAGGGTTGAAAATCAACCGAGTGTAAATTCTCTCTCCCTCCCCTGCCTCATACCCTGAGATTAACTCTGCCTTTGTGTTATTTGTTTTTGTCTCCAAAACATACCATTGAAAATTAATATGGTCAAACATATCTGTTTGGTGTAATCCTTTGCTTGTGTTTTGTGTCACATCTTAAATGTACTTGAAATCAAACTCATTCCAGCAGACATTAATGTTACTTAGACAAGATTGCCAAGGGTTATATATAAGTTAATGTCTTTCTTAAGGGTGTAATTAGAAACTCAAATATATAGTTAGCATTACTGATATGTCTGTACATACGTATGCAATAAGTAAATTACAAAATTCTAATTTTCAATTTTCACTAGTACATGCCATGCTAAGGGCATCTGCTATAAAGTCGATAATCACAACATTCTGTTGAGTGAAAGACAACACACGACTTCCAAGCTGCAAGACATGTAGTGCTAATATAAAAACAAGCCAACTAGCTAAGGGTGCTTCAGTGTCACAGGTGAAATCCGTGCTGTACTATGTGATTGAGCTCTTTGTGATAAATCATTCTTTTTCCCTTGGATTAGCATAATCTAATCTGTCTTAGATAATCCACACAAAGGCATCCTGAAATTCATGCACAAATGTACTTGTTTTGAGAATATGCTACATATAGTCAGAGAGAGAGGGATAAAAAATAGGTTAATAGAGACAGGGCTGGCCATTTCCTTTTAGGATGAGTTGCGGCAAGTCCTTTTCAGGGTGATTTGGCAAAGGGGGACAGTGTGACACACACTGCTTTGGCATATACAATTCCATTTAGAGGCCATCCGTGTTTCGTGTGTCACCCACTGAGCACTCCCACACTTTCACCACAACCCCCTATATATAGAATTATGTGAACCTTCTTCTATATATAGAATTACATATTATATATTAATTTCCAAGGAGGGGAAAACTTCTTTGTTTTCTAGGCATATTTTATGGCATGGTGTCACATTCCTTAGTAATGAGATTTCCTAAGCCTCAACTATGGAGACGGTGTTCAAGGTACTACTTGGAGCAAAAGACTAGATTTCATATCATGTGGAGGTGCATAGTGATTCTTCTAAGGTGGGATGAGAAATTGTAATGGGAGTCTGATAATCAAGGGTAAGATCATATTATCTGGAGTCAATTAATCTGGCTCATATCGAATTGACCTAAGAACTTTTGTTCTACTGCTATCATTTTTCATTCACAAAATTTAAACTCGAGATTTACTTACAAAGAACAAATGTCCAGTGGTTTGATTAGTCTGTCAAAAGATCTACTTCATTTAGTGTACAGTGGCTTTTAGGCTTGGATTAGTCTGTCAAAAGATCTGCTTCATTTGAGTGGTTTGTTTATGTTTACAGTGATTGGAAATGGAGCGGAGAGGAATGTGATGAAATGGTTTAAAACTTTATTGTCTTATTTTTTAAAAAATGGCTGGAATGGAATGAAAGAGGATCTCTTCTTGTCCTTCTTTTTCTTAATTTGAACAGAATAGAATTAAATACTTATTTTTTTTCCCTGTTTTTACTAATAAAATTTCATCATTCTGTTCTATTCCATTGAATATTCAAATAATAAAGTGAAATAATCATATCAATTCACTTAAATCTTCTCCAATTTGATCTATTTCACTTTATTCCATTCTATTATTTATCACCATCCAAACATAGCATGGATTAGTATGAAGCTGGCTGTCCTGCATGTCCTTTTGACATGTGTTACGCAGCTTAGCCTGCAGCTGACTATGGCGGATGGACACGAGATGACTTTAGTGTTGTAATTTGAGAAACATGTGCTTCTCTTTTCTTCTCTCTCTCTCTCTCTCTAACTATTTTGGCCAACTTTTGTAATCATATGTTTTCGTTTTATTTGACGAGAAAACTTATGATCATTGTCAATATATGAATAATAAAATGAGCTTGTAATCCCTTTTTCTTTTTAGAACTATTTTTTCTTGATATAGAATACTTTTATTTTATTTTTTATGGCATATGGTTTTGTCCACATTTACTATTAATCTTTTTTTTTCTTTTTCATATTTCTCTTCCTTACACCTTCAGGTCTGAGAGTAACAATGTAGGTGAGGAAGTTAAAAATTCACAGATTAACTTTATATATAATTTTGCCAATAAATCTAACCCATCAATTTTTGGACCTCTACTTCTACAACGGTTAAATGGCTCGACAAACGAAAAAATTTCTTGCTGAATGGAAGAAGCACTCTTTTCCAGATGAATCAACCAACACTTTTTTCCCCAACGTTTATACCCAAGCATCAAGCGTCAGAAATTAAAAGAAAAGCCCCTCCATGTACACACCAAAATCATATAGAAAGGCAAACCCGATTGTGGGACGAGAATTAGTTACATCTCTTGCAATCAAGTGTTGCCAGAGTTCAGACCTAGAATGTACTTTAGGTCGAACGCAAAATTATAGCTGAAATGCATACTGCATTAACTCAAAAAGCTTGCACTATAATATCAAATACACGTGCTTATTCCCTTTCCAAAAACATCCTAAAATCTCTAGGCTTTTCCTTTTGAACATAATATTCCCGGTAGGCTAAGAAGAAGTTCGCTGTGACCGTAAAGAATTCGATGCATCCTCTGCAGCAGATTTCTTTGGAGTTTGCCCTGGCTTAGTGTGGCCTCCCTGGATGATCAAAATAAAAACCAGATATATACGTACAAGAAAAAAAAAAAACTCCGCTGCGGAGATTTGCTGATAATAGCTTTCGAGTAACAACAACAAATTATTCTGTAACCACAAATTTCTGGCATAGAAAATTTGAAACTCAAACATCCATATTCCATAATCCATTGATCCCTTATACTCTGACCAAGTGTAGAACTATATAAAAACCTAGACAATGCTGACCTTGGTAAAGAAAGAGGAGACACTACTAGGAGTTAACTACTTTGCATTTTATCCAAACAAAGTAAAAATAACAACCCCCCCCCCCCCCCCCAAAAAACAAAAACCAAAAAAACCCACAAAAAATAAGAACACTCGCCCCCATCAATTTCATAATCTAATTGCAGCAGAGAATTAATATATCATTTTCTTTGTTTAGCTAAACAGGACAGACAGTTAATCCAAAGCTTGAAGCAAGGATCATTAAATAACCTCTTCCACTCAACCAATGGGAAGATGATACATCAGCAGCTATTGAATATCAATAATCCAATCAATGAACCCAGTACAGTGTTAAATTCTGACTAACTCCTCTGTCCTACTTTAAAATTGAAGCTTTTAATGGAATAACGTATAGACAAAGGCATTAATTAATTCAATCCATGTTCTCAAATTCATACAGCAGCAACAACAACACACCAAATTGTCTGTATTTGCGTGAGACATAGACTGTTGAGAGAAAATTGAAAATGCAGTGCCCAAAACCTGCATAGCCCCGACTACCCCCCTTAAAAAGAACATTTTTCTCAATTCGGGCTAGCAGCAAAAGATTGACTTATACAGCAAACACGAAACAGAAAAATCTTTCCAAAAAATGTTTAATAAGTAATCACTTACCACTCCCTTTTGGCCCGTCAACCTTCGAATTGATGGCGCACGTGCCAATGATGAAGCAGCTGCAGCAGCAGCCACACGTATTCTGCAAAATAAAATTTATAATATTCAAATTCGGAATTGCAGCAGTTTCATCCATATTTACAAATAAAGTTTTGAAAATTTTACTCTCCACTACCTCTTGTGAACATCAACATATTCATCTGTCTCATCCACAATCTCCTCCTGCATTATTGGAAAGCTTACAATCAGTCTTGAGGGGAAAAAGTTAAGCCAACTTCTGTGGATGGGAGAATGATAAATCAAAGACTGGAATTTACTTGCAGAAGTTCTTCAAAGACATCTTCTAAAGTGATAATACCAATCACTTCGCCATCTTCAATATTTTGTGAAAAGGAACCATTTATTGGTGAATCATTACATTGCAAGGCATTTAACCCATTGATGCTAGTAGGCTTTGTTGGCTGGTCAATGTCAACAACACTTTCTGATTTTTGCTTTTGTAGCAATGGAGTAGTCAACTGCGAATCCCCATCATCCCTTCTGTTTTCTTCATTTTTCTCAGCATCAATTGTTTGTGGAGTTGTTTTTCCTTTTTCTCTAGCCCTAACAACAGCAGCCATATGACTACTGCCCTTTTGGAACTCATTTAGTATATCATAGAGAGGCATATCTGCTGGAACTCTGTACATATAAACCATTAATGTTTGACATTGAATTTGACAGTTAAATGTTAAAGATGTAAAAATCATTCATGGCCTTCTCCTATTTGCTTAAGCTTTTAGTAGAGTTCATCCTTGGCATGGCATTGGAGCCTATGTGACAAGGTGGTTAGGAGTCAGGTCTTTAGTCTTTACCACCCCAATTCATACCTAAACAGAATTTCAACATAAGGTAAAATAACACTACACATTGCCCATGCTTCAATAAGCCCAAAGTCTATTGTGTAAAAGGGTGCCTTGAATATATAAAAATCATTCATTTGCCTTCAACATAAGCTTTTAGGAGTGTTAATCGCTGACCACAAAAACACACCGTGGAATTCTCCGGATGGAAACAGCACTGACAGGAGTCTCTGTTTCTGGTCGTACAGTTAGAAGACTTTTGACCTACATTGAAAGAAATAAGGTGAGGAAGAGAGAAGAGAGAAAGTATTAAAAACTGGACAACAAAAATAAAGTCAAAATGTGAAAATTAACACCCACCAGTAGAAGTCCAATAATATTTTTTGGATTTCCAGAATAGACGGGAACCCGGCTGTGCCCACGAGCAAGAACTTTCCCCATTGCCTCCCTGATTTGAGATTTGCAACATAAGGTTAAAGGAATTAAAAAACTGCTTGAGTGAATACATATATACATTGCATCTTCTAACCAAGAATTATGCTCCCAATATTTAAGTGAAGTTAGGTCAGCTTTTTTTTTTTCCCTTCCTTCCATCAGAGATGCCTTGAAAAATATTTTAAACGTTCCAGTAATCAGCGAAGGGGAAAATAGATCTTCAGCACCCGAAAAAAATCCTTAAAGAGGAAGCAAATGATTTCCTCTTCAAAACAAAAATCGATTTTTCAAAAGAATTTCAATGATCTATTAACATCCTGCTAAAGAACACCATCCAATGTCTGACTTAAAAATGTTACCCAACTGCCAACTAAAATCACTACTGTAAGTTGAATTGATCAATCTTTGCACAATACTAGTAAATAAAAAATGTACATGTCACAAAGATGAAAAAAATAAAATAAAACAGAATCAGATTGTAGTCTTGTAGTCTCCATGGTTACAGGCTTTCCTGGGTGATGTGCCCATCAGTTTCTGGCCTTGGGATTAATGAGGAGGATGTCTGCTAGATATGGGTGTAACGATGTTAGGAAATGCGGAGGTCGTTGCTGAGGCCACATGTCAAATATTTGTCTAGATAGAAACATGAATATCATCGAAGGATAAAGGATTGTACCCTTGTACGCTCATTATAAAATTTGCGCCATTAAAATCCCCATTACACTGTATCCCACTCATCTATTAGATTTCCTGCATCTTGTCCGTTCAGGATGATCTTGTTCTATACTTTGTTCTACTCTAGCTTTCCACCCCACACTTGACACTTCCTTAACAAACTTTGGTTCGTAGAGAGGAAAAATGGGTGGATATGCTATGTGGATGTGTTTCAAGGCAAGAATAACGTGGAAGTTTAAAACATTTAGCCAAAAAAAAAAAATATTGATGCTGACATCAACACAGAGACATGGAAACGGGAAACATCAAATTTTACAAATGTGAGGACACACAAACATACATATATTAACACAAAAGATTCATTATTCATCATTTCATATGTACAAGCTTTGCCCCTGCCTTACTTTCTTTGCTACAGACATTGTTTAAATGTTTAAAACAAACCCAAAATTTCAGTGTTATTTTTTCCCCGAATTTCAAATGGCCTATCCATGTCATGTTTCACCTCACTGGAGTTAAATTGAACAAGTGAAATTGTACATAATTAGTTTGCTCTATAAGATAAGATGATAGACATACATGTCCAACACATGGACATGATCCCATACTTTACAGAATGACAGCAACTGAGCAAAACACACACACTATTTGTTGCAATGCCCTGATTATTATCATAATAATAATCTCTGCAATAGAGTTTTGATTAATATGAGAAATAACTTAACTCTTAGGATATGTTCGGTTAGGGGTTAAAAATAGGGTGTAAATTTTCATGGATGAGCTCCATGTGTAAAATTACACATGAACCTCATTCATGAAAAATTTATCCCCATTTTTATTTCCGAACCAAACATATCCTTAGTGAGAGAAATAAACTAAGAACAATAAAACTTATGTCCAAATCAATAAATTCAATGAAGATAAACTAAGCTGCATTGAGACACTTACCAGTCCAATTTTGAATTGACATCCAAAGAAAAAGTCGATTCAATAGGAGTCATAGCCTCTGCTGCAGTCTGTTCAAAGACACACACTAATAAGGAAGAAGTAAACAGAAGTTATTCAGAAGCATGTTGCAAAAAGTGCGCATAAAACATGCCTTGCACAAGTCAGCAGCATACAACATGATAATTGATAATGTGGTAAAATACAGAGAAAAAGAAAACACTAGTACATCTATACACGTATATTGAAAAAAAAAAAAAAAAAACTTCAGTACACAGGACAATGTACTTTGGATAACACAAGCTCACTGGAAGTGGATAGTAAAAGAGGAGTGGTACTTTGATAGGCATCATTTGAAAAAAAGGGGGGAAAAATGATCTTTGGCCATTTAATGCACTCCTCTTCCCCATTCCCCGTAAAAAATCGCTGATCCATCTTAGCATCTCCAAACAGAAGACACTAACTAGTTAAAAGCTATCAGATTCATATATTTCAATATTCCGCAATCATCAATGAGTATTGAAATTATGAATAGGTAAGAAACTTCACACTCTGCTGCATTGATTACCATGAATTGCAACCTGTATTGTATTGCCAATGTAATGAAACACTATTAACCAGGTTGACAGTCACAATATATGGGCTCACTGCAGTGCTTACCTTTTCAGTTAAATCTAGAGCTCCGCTGATAATTGTTGTCTCATCATGCGTAAGCTCACCACCTTTCCCAGCCTGAAAACAAGAAAAATTCGACATTTTGAGTCAAACATAAACTATACTAGTAGTATTTGCATAACTTCACCAATCCTGACATGACTGATTCTGTCCATTAAGATGATCATGGTAATAATAATTGTTGTTATACCTCCTTGCTGTGGATGGAGACAAGAGCTTTTAACTGAGCTCGCCTAAATAAAGCCTCATTATGTCCCAATATCCAATCTAGAACCTGGAACAAATATCAGTGAGAACAAGAATCCTTTGTGGGCATGACTAAAATATAATCCATCATTCTACAATTCGAGTTAACTCTGCCTATGTCATTCTTTGTTAAAAATCTTTACGTAGCTGATCCAAGCTCAGATAAAAGAAGAGAATTTTGTTGAGCAACTGACAGCCAACATAAGCATTGTTGAATCTTCATGGAGAGGATCAGTGATGTGGTTGGGTTGACTTGTCCATAGGCATGTTTTATAATAGGATCCAATTGAATTGTTTTATCTATGTGCCAGCCCCACGTAGAGGGAAAAGGCTTGATGTTATTGTATTCTACAAGTGGAACTCCCATCAACGTTTTGAAGGGTTATTTAAATAAGAAAAGAAAAGACTAGTGAATTGGGTTTCGGCCAAAAGGCATGCTTAAGGTTTTGCTCACTTGCTAACATACTAAAGATTTTCTTTCAAACAAGGCAAGATTCGAAAAAGACCTTACTTTGTGTATACATTATTCTTCTATATGAAATCTTTGCATATCAAAGTTTTCAGGTCAAATGATTATCCAAAGAAATATAATTTAGCAGGTTTAATGCATACAGCAACTGCATCAACGCTTTCCAAATAAATGCAAGAAGGGCTGGTACTTTAACCTATGTATGATAAGTCACCTTTCCAATAGGATAGGAAATCGGGTAACAAATTATCATTAAAATCCGCACAAGCCATACGAAGTTGGCACCTACAGCAAGGCCATATCTACTACAAATCGCTTGTGGGATAACCTGAAATCAGAGAGGCAAAATTAGTTTTTAAAGGAAACGCAGAAACAGAAAAGAAAATAACAATTTCATAATATTCATTGGATACAAAATGTTGAAGCTAAACCACAGACATACCTCCCCAAAAAACAGAACAAAAGTCACAGAGAGAATGATGGCAACAAACGGATTGAACAGCTTATCAAGGTATAATGGAAGGGCCTGCAGATTACCAGTTTCAAAGCCAACAGCACTCAAAAATTACATATGATTTAGGAATCATTGTAAAGTGTATTATACATAGTCAATATCAAGCATAAATTTACATTCGTTAACCAAGCAATGCCTCCAGCATCCAAAAACTAGATACCGCAATAAGAGCAAATCCAATTCATCATGACCACTTTTAAACACGTTGCTCTAATCTTCATAATCCATTATTTGATCCAACATGATAAGAGTTTAAGCACCAATAACTAATCATGGAAGGGAAACCCTCCCTCCTCAGTCCTCAGTTATTTCTCGTGAAAAATTTGCATGGAACTGAAACTAACACAAAAGGCTACATATAATAACCTCCACATTCTCCAACAAGCAAGGATATCACATTGTTATCATTCTAATTCCAAAATTTGAATGAAAATTGAAAAACCTAACACGATGAGGAACATTGAAATCTGCAATTAAATTAAAATTACCTCCATGGCAGCTGCATTACACAGAAGCAGAGTCACCAGAAGCTGGTGTTGTTTCTGAACCACAGGTAGTATAATCGCTGCACACATTACACGAAAACACGCGCAAAAAATCTTAGACAAGAGAGTGAAAAAAAAAACACATTGATAATTCGAAATCTCGCAACCGAATACGAAATCTCGATCCGAAGAAGAACCTGCTTGTTTTTTCTCAGAAGGAGAGCCACTGCGCTGAAGGATCTCGAGATCGACCAGGCCGAGAGACATGAGGCCTAGGGTTAGGCCTGACATGATTCCGGCGAAGATGACGAGGAAGCACGAGATCCCGGCGTAGATGAACCACCACAACGATCCCAACGGAATGCCTTCTTCTCCGTGGCCGCCGCCGAGTTCGTTCCGAGTCAGCAACCGAGTCATCATCAGCGCATTCACCACATTATTCATCATTCTTCACCTCTTCTTCTTTGTTGTTGCTGCTTTGAATTTTCTTCTTCCTTCTTTGGTGGTGGTGTTGTTGATGTTTCGCCGTCTATGGCATGGTGTTGCTGGCTGGTGCAATGAGTAACGACCCGCGCGCACAGCACGCCTCCTGGCCCCCCTGGACACGTGGCGGATTCCGGATGCCTTTTCTGTTTGGATGCGTGGATATTTCCACTGTCACGTGGACCAATCCTTCACGGACGGCCATCGAGGCTTCCACCTCGTCCTTCACCAATCCCCGCCGTCCAATCTCGAGGAATCATCACCCAAAACCAGTTAAAAGACCGGGTTTTCATGTGAGGATACTAGATATTAGATATTAGATATTAGATTAGATCAGATTAGACATGTAGTTAGAACTGCTCAGGTGCTGAGTAAATGGCCCAAAAGATACTCATCGAATGTCTGTCGTACCAAAACCCAAATCTACGGGGCCAGCTTAATAGAATTCATCAATCGACCAAAAACAAAAAAGAATTCATCTATTCATGGTGGGTGTCAAGCACCCCCATAAGCAAAATCCTTTGTAGAACTAGTAGGGATGTGTCTAGCAAAATAAAACAAAACACTCATTTTAGTTCCTCTAAAATTTCAAGTCAGATATGTTGATTACGATAACAAATAAATGCTCAAATTAGTTCCGATAAATTTAAAAAGTTGAACAAATTGATCCATGCAACAAAAACCTCCCAAATTAGTCCTTATAAAACTGAATAGTCAAATAAGTTAGTCCTTGAAAAATTGAATAATGAGACAAGTTAATCCCTTTGTTAATTTAGTCTAAGGGAACTTATTTGTCTAACAATTCATTTTTGTAGGGACTAATTTAGGTTTTTTTTTCAAGGACTAATTTTCATCTTTTTAATTTTATAAGGATCAATTTGGGAGTTTATTTTTTACAAGGACTAATTTATCTAACTTGAAATTTTAGAGGGATTAAAATGAGGGGTTTTGTGAATAAATTAATTAATAATAAAGATTATCCTTAAGGTTGGCCTAAATAACACCCCTCCTAATCATATATTATATCAAATTATATATATATAATTCTAAAATCGGGTTTTGCAAGCAAGGAAATGGATAGTCACGTGTCATTCAATCGTGTAAAATGGATGACGTGTTCCAAATTTGGTGGACAAAAGTTAGATAGCTTTTCTAGAAATTGTGGTGATAGACCAAGAGGTAGTGCTTTTTTTTAGTTAATCTTGTTATGTTCTATATTGTTTTATTATTAATAGTTGAATTTATCTTATTATATGGTATGTTTTCTAAAATCTTATATATTTAATTTTGTTTATGGTGATGAAATCCAGTGTATGATTAAGTCTCAACATATAAAGATGTTTGAAAAGGATGTTATCGAAGGAAAAATTTATATCATATCTAATTTCTCCGTTGATGACAATGAAGTGAAATACAAGGCTATCAGACAAAGTTTAGGATATTCATTGATAAGGATACACAATTAGAATGAATGAAGATGACTCTTTAATGCCGTTAAATGTTTTCAATTTATCCCTAATAGTGTTATCCTATCGGAGAAAGAAGATGAAACCTACTTAGTTGGTAATAATAATAGTTTACATATTATTGGTCACGATTCCTTTGTTCTCAACCAATATTTTGAAAAAACTTCAATTCTAACAATTTCATAATTATAGATATCATTGGATTAGTGACTGAAGGGGAGCATGAAGAATTATGACATTGATGGAAAGAAATCCAACAAAATTGTCTCAAAACTAGAAGATTAGCGGTAAACTATGCTTTATTGATTGTTAATTCTACCAATTAACACATTAAAAATATTGTAATGCAAATGAACAGTACCTTTCAACAGACTACATGGTTATTCTACAATTTCGAAAAATGAAATTTTATCAAGGTAATACATGTATATATGAAGATATATTTGCTAATACAATATTGATGATGCATGTAGTATATTCCTTTAACATTTTTTTCATTGAATTTATCTGATTATAAAAAAATTGTATTAACTTATATGTCATTTCTTTTCTACTAGGGATCGTATATACTTGATAATCTAGGATTGTTCACAAGCACTCCTCAATGTGCTCACTTGCATAAGGAAACAATACTTTTTTAATTTATAATGAAAATATTTAAAATTATATTATGTTTTAAAATAAAGACAAAACTACCAAATTTGTTCCTCTAAAATTTCATGTCGACTAAATTGGTCACTGTAAAAAGAAAAAATCTCAAATTGATTCCTGTAAAATTGAATACTCGGATAAATTAGTTTATATGAAAAAAACTCTCAAATCAATCCTTGGAAAAGTGAATTATTAGACAAATTAGTCCTCTTTACTTAATTTATCAGAAGGACTAATTTGACTGATTATTCAATTTTGCAGGGACCAATTTGTCTGATTTGAAGGCTTTACAAGGACTAATTTGAGAAATTTATTTTTCAGGGATCAGTTTATCCGACTATTCAATTTTGTAGGGATCAATTTAAGATTTTTTTTTTTTACAGAGACTAATTTGATTGATACGAAATTTTATAGGAATGAATTTGGTAGTTTTGTCTAAAGTAAATTATTTCACTAATTCCAACTGAAATTTTTTTGTTTGTACGACCTACAGGATTCATACTTTTTGTCAGCTAAAACTCCAACTAATCCTCAAGAAGTTACTCCATCTAAGCCATTGCTATTGAAGATTGGATTGCTAAGCCATTTACAGTCTCATCAGACATGTATACCACTAAAATGAGGAAAGTTATTATGCAAGGGAAAGACTAGCCGTATGAAGTCATAATTTTGTTTTAAGCTTATCAAAATTGGCAATAGTTTCCATATTGAATATTTTATTAGTTGTTTTTCTTTTATATTTACATATTTTGTCATAGACAAATTTGTCACTATTTTTTTCATCAAACATTTTATTATTCAACGCCTCTTTTTATGATTGATTAAATAATCATTTGAATAATTTTGGATTCAATTAAATTAAATTTGCAATGAGTGAGAAGATCTGATTCAAATTAAATAACATAATAAACAAATGAAATAAGATTATTATAGCTTTTAAAATCATTATAATTTTGAAAAATAATCAAATTGATAAAGGAAATTGATTATATAACGTTTATGGTGGTGATAAAATTTGATTAATAATAACGATTGATAAAATTTTAAAAAATAATTCTTAATTTATTATTAAAAATATCTAATTATCAGATTATGTAACAATTGAGATCGGATAATCAAATTGAAAATCATGATTTTACATTGATTATTATATTTAAAAATTATTTGTAATTTGAAATTATTTTTGTATTGTTATTTATGAATAATAGTTAGTAATCATAATTTTCAAATAATCAGATTATATAATAATTATCAAACTATTCAAATGTTGAAAATTAAATTTTTTTCAAACAATATATGACAATTGAGATCAAATCTCGATTAATTTTAATTCATATTTTTGAAAATTATTTTCACATCTAATTTTTCTCAAATCATTATATAAGTTTTTCAATGAGTGAGAAGATATGAAATTATTTGTAATTTGAAATTATTTCTGAAATGTTATTTTTTAATAATGATGAGTAATCATAATTTTCAAATATTCATAATCTCAAAATTATATAATGCAACAAATAATCAGATTATATAACGATTATCAAATTATTCAAATGCTAAAAATCAAAATTGTTCAATCAATATATGACAATTGAGATCAAATCTTGATTACTTTTCATTCAATTTTTTAAATTATTTTCAAATCTAATTTTTCTCAAATCGTCATATAATTTTTTCAATGAGTAATATGAAGATATGAATTAAATTATTCTTTAATTAAATTAAATTTTTTAAATCCTATATTAGCATTTCAAATTTTTTCAAATCATACTTTAATATTATTTCAAATATTTTGATTCTTATAAAAAAAAAGAGTGAGAAGATATTAATTGTATAGGTTTTCTTTCTTTCATATCATGTATTCTACATTAATGATATTTGGCAAATTATTTATTTGTTGTAGTTCTCTATTTTTTTCTAATTACTTATTTAGCATTGTATTGTATGGGAATTAATATAATTATTTAAAGAAATCCAATAGTTTTTTTTACTGCATAGTTATGTATGGAGTATAATTATTTTTTTAATGCAGAGAGTATAATTATTTAAATGTAGATAAATAATTTTAATATTCAATATAACTCTTTTACTATTAATCATCCTGTGCATCACGTGGATAATAAACTGGTTTAACATCTAATCTTGAAAGATGTAAATGGTATAGGGCAAAAGGCTACTCTGTTTGCCATTTTTTTCCACAAGGACTTATTTATTTACTCTATTAAATGGTGTGTTCATTTTGCTTTGATCCCTAGGATGACTGATTTGGCGGCGGATCATGTGGCAAAAATTGATGTTGCTTCTGGCTTAGATTATTCTAGGTTGCATAATTCTAGAAAGGAGTTCATTAGCGTTATTCAGATTGATTTAGCCAGTTTGTTTTGATTGTATCTTTGTATTTTCTTTCCCAAAAAAGAGGGAAGAGTGTTTTGAAGACTCACTGGGGCTGTTTGCTTTGTTGTTTTCTAGTTTTCAGCTTTCAGTTTTTTAGATTTGTGAAGGAAAAATTAAAACTAAAATTTTCAGTTTTTTCAATTTTTTCTTCACAAACCTAAAAAACTGAAAATTATTTTTAGCAAAGCAAACAGCCCCAAAGTTTTGAAATATTATACTCACAAAACTTCTTACTATGAGGGTGGCTAATATGTTGGTCCACAGCTAGTACTAGAGCATTATATGGTTTATTGCTAAAATTATTGAAATGGCCCAGTTAACCTTAAATAAAGTTGTAAGTTTCCTCTTCTGTCCCTCCCTTTTCTACCTCCTTTCTCTCTCTTTGCTGTGAGACGTGCCTCAACCATTGCCATCACCCGCCGTTCCCCCTCTTTGTTTGGGATATCTTTTGCTATTTGAGTAAAGGATCTAAATAAGTTCTGATTCCTTTGTCTCTCTTTGTTTGCCCCACCACTCAAGGAGACTGCCACTCTACAACCCTAAATCCATCTTCCTTTTCTCCTTTGCCGCGGAGGTGGTGGAACCTAGATCTCCACCACCACGTACATTACCACTCAATAAAAAACCAAATCTCTATCCTCTTCTCCTTTCTCTTGCTCGAGAAATCATTTGTTTATGTGCAAAGAACCTAATTGTTTGGACCCAGTATAAACTAAGTCATGGTTTTTATCTGAAAATACCACTTTAATTAACTTGATTGGAGCTATTTGTTATTATAGCAGCATTATATTTTCAAATTTTCCTTCGAACTGCGAGAGTCATTATTGTTTGCTATGTTTTCTAAGCTTAAGTTCATTCTAGCCCAGTTTATAACCATGTGTTGGATTTCAAAGTGAGTGCAAAAGCTATAATGGATATAGTTGAGCTTGTGAGCAAAAGGGACGTTCAGGGGAGAGAGGAGTGGTTTGGCAGTATGTTTAGGGAGAAGAGAGACAGGTTAAAAACGTAATTATAGTATTATGTTATTTTTTAATAAATTATTTATAATATTTTAATTATGACTTTAATATATGTAGGCCCTGATCTGAGCCATTGAAATTATATATTTGTTGATCTAATGTTCTATACAAACTGACCATCTAAAACTCTAGAACTGGGGCGGATCAGTTTGTCAGCCACCTATTATGAGTATTCAGCTTTGAGGATTTTGATTGTATAATAGTGATATAGAAATTACTTCCTCAACATCAGTATATGAATTATAAAATATTTAATTTCATATAAGACAATAACCAATATTTTAAGTTTACTAAATGTTGATGGTTTTATAATTTCATTTTCGATCGGGCTCTCAAAAAACAAAAACATTAATACTATTAATACTAACAGATTAAATAAAAAAACTTGTGCGTTAGGATTTACGACTCTCAGTGTTTTTTATTAATATAACAGATTAAATAAAACTTCAAACAATAAAAAAAATTATCTGGAGTGTGTTTGGTTATAAAGGGTAAAAAATTAATAATAGGATGAAATTTTTTAGACAAACTCTATGCATAAAAAATATGATAGTCGATCCTCTCATGTATAAAGTACATGAGAGTCATATTTTTATTCCTACCTTTAAATCTTTTTAATTGAAAAAAAAAACATACATAGGAGAATTAAGGATAAGAATGAAAATATGACCCTCCCATATGTATTTTGCATATCAAAGGGTCTATTCTCATAAAAATACATATAACTAATTTATAAAACCATCAAATATACCCTTACTATGCCTGATGCACCAATCACCATCGCTCCTGCGTTTAGGAGCATGAACCTACCAACAGTGTCATAATTTGTAATCATCTTCTGTCGAAGCTTTCAAAGATTCTTCTGTATGATGGGAAAGACAAGGCTGATCAAAGGCATGTGAAAGTCAAAGGTGCTGCAGGGAAAAATACGAAGAGGAAGAGTTAAGAGTTCAGCAATAGTCAGCAGTTTGCTCCCTCATCTTTTTCACGTTTTCATTTATCTTTATTGCTTATTTGAGAGTGCCAATCTAAGGCAACCCTATAATTGGAGATGTACGATGAACATCCATTATCCGATGGACCAAAAGTCCGCAAAATTTGACTACGAAATCCAATTTTATTCAAAACGATCATGGCAAGAATCTTAAGATAATAATTTTTTTTTGCAATGAGGTGACCACATCTTACACTGCTCCACGGTGTAACAGTCAGCAGTCCTATTCTATCTTAAATTCAACGATCCCTATTTTGAGGAAAGTTTCATAGAATGATGACGTGATCAGAGAGATTTTTTCAATAAAATGCAGAAGAAGAAGACTGAAAAAGAACACCAAGGCAAGATAATACACACTGATGGACCTAGAAAACATGAAACACATTGGAAAAAAAAACAGAAAACCAGCAAAAGACAATATACAATAATCTCTTCGGCATTGCCACTGCTAGAAAAATGTAACGCCATGATTTCTATACATTAATTACCTTAGTTAATTAATAGATGATTAATTATTCATTAATATTTTTAGCCTCTTAATAATTAAAATAAACATTTCCAATTGAAGGTGATTAATTCAACAACTAAAAAGTTGTAGTGATGTGTCTTAAAATATTAGATTCCCTCCGTGTGTTTCCTTTTAAAATTTAAACTTTAATATACATAAATTAAATAATATTTGTTTAAAATTAGACCGGTGTGAAAATAATATTTTAATGAGTGTCGCATTTTATTTTAATGATTTCGTACGTAAAATTTCTAGGTTATCCCCACTTATATACATCTAATTATATTGCTAAAGTATCCTTTCCACACGCACCCACACTCTCACAAAAAGAAAAAAAAAACTCAAACCCCATTCCCTCTCACTCACGCTACCATTCACGACAAACACATACATACATGCAACAACATCCTTTTCTTACTTTCTTTCCTTCCTTCTTCTATCCTTTCATCTTCTTTCCCTCTTTCTCTTCCTCTTCCTCTTCCTCCATAACTACTACTAACCCTCCCAAATATTCAAACACACCAACACCCTTATATCTAGTACCACATTTCCACCCCTAAGCTCCGAAAATCCAAAACCCCATTCTTAGAAGCCTTCAAATTCGTGGCTGCATCCTTGAGGAAGGGAGAGATTTTGCTCAATTTCACCTCTTGGAAGCTTCAATGACTCCTACTCTCTCTAGTATTTAAGTTGTGGTAGGGGTTTTTATGTCTCCCTCTTTATCTTTATTGAATCTTAGAGCTCAAATGCTCATGTTTGTTATGAAAGTTATTGGATTATTGTGACTCCTATGATTGATATGTATAATTATTGTTGTTGGGAAATCATTCTTGGTTCCCTCTCTCTCTATGATGCATTCTTGATTTATTGTTTGAGAGCCATTTTACACCAAGCTTTTGTGAAATTTTGGGTGGGATTATGTGAAAATTTGAATACTAGATGTATATATGTGTGTATACCTTTATTTTTAATGCATAGGAGCTTGAAAATATAACTTTAAATGGGGTATTTGGAGGTGTGAAGTAGCATGCATGAATTTGAGTAAATATGGATGTCATGTGTTTGATAAAGCTTCTAAATAAAACTAAATGTTGTTTGGGGTTGGGCTTTTGCATATTTGTTGGATGGATAGTTAGTTCGATGTAAACCAAATGTTTATAAAAGTATGAAGCTAGTTAATGAGATAATCTTGAAAGTTATATGCATAAACATGTAAAATTTGATTATGTGTTGAATAGGTCCACGTTACCATATTTTTGTGATGCTTTGGGTTCGTTTTTTATAAATATTAAGTGTTTGAAAATTAAGTTATATAATCCCTTGTTTTTAATTAAGTTACATATATAATCCCTTATTTTTAATGCATAAAAACTTAGAAATATGACTATTGGTGGTGTCTTGGGTGGTGAACAATCTCATACACGAAAATTACTTATTATACATGCTAATTGTTTGATAAAACTTCTAAATGAAACTAAGAATTGGTTTAGGTTGTGTGTTTTTTTAATGAATTTATAATTATTGAATAGTAAAACTCTAGTTAAGACAATATTTTTGGAAGTGAAAAGGAGAGCTTGAATTAGTTTTGATTCAACACATGATAGCATCTTAGTTTTGGCATAATGGATGATGCTTTATTCCGATTACTAATATTTGTGTTTACCCATTATGTTGTTGTTGTGATCTTTTTATTTTAAAGAAAAGGATTTTAAAGTGCATCATTGAAACTTGTGCTTGCATTAATTATGAAGGAAAGGAGTGATTTTGAGGAAAGAGGGAAAAGAGGAAAAACTAAGGAATATAGAATTAGAATTAAGACATAAAGATTACAAAGAAGGTTTCATATTGATTCATTTTGAGGACCAGTGATTATTGGGCATTGACTTTCTTTATAGTGCACATGCGTGTTTCAATGTCCATTTGCATTAAGGATCCAATGACAACCAGTTAAGCATGAGCTCATAGCCTTTAAAGTATCTAAACTAAGATCAAATAAGGAGAACGAACAATAAGGTGAATCAGAACAGATAGAAATATGAGAGTCATGAGGTAGATAGGTGACAAGGAAAAAAAAACCTAAACTATAATGTTCTTGATGACTTGCATTAGGATAGTCATTTATGCATGCATGTGATATTTAATGAATAAGCCTAATCTTTTTTCTATGCATGCATGTGTCTTTAGTTATACTAGTATAGATCTTTCATGCATCTATGCACATCTCATGCTAAGACCATGCTAAAAGATAACTCTACCTTAATAAAGAATGGCTACAAAATCCTAAAATTGAACTTCATGAATGTATGTTAATAATTTTAAAGGGAACCAAGGTAGACTAGAGATGATCATTATATCACATTAACTGCAGATGCCCCTACTAAGATGTCAGTTGATTTCACACTTTTTCCCTCTTTTTTATATCATTTGTAGATGAACAGGTAGATCCTGATGCAGAAACTTAGCTTGTTGGAGTATTATTGCTTTTTCCTTGCTTGGAGATGGAGCTATATCACTTGATATTTTAAAATCTTTGAGTTATCTTGCTTTATACTTATGGAACTATATGTCTTGTTGGAGTTTGGAACTTTGGATCTTTTTCAATATTTGGGTTATGAGACCCCTATTACCACCATGTATTTTATTTTGAGGCCTGAGGATATGACTTCGTATTATCTTAACTGTTTTGGCCAATGAGGCCGCCTATCTTCTTATATTAAATCACTATGTATTATGTCATGGATTGGGTGGTGTTATAAGCTTCATGATGATGATATGTGAAATATTGGAATGTTGTAATTTGAATTGCATGTTGAGCTATGGATGACTGATTATTCTGTTTATGATTTTTTGTCTTACAGGAGACATGTACCTATGTCGTTACTATGATGGATTTTTGTTAGAATATCTAGTACATTTATGTCTAGTATGTGAGGCTCTCACTTTGTTTTCTTTTTTTTAAGGAGAGAAAAGGGAACATATTGGTGCTATCTTTTATAGAAGTTATGTTTAATATTGAAAAGCTCATGAAATAAGTTGTGATTCCTCATTTATTAATTTTTATATGAATTGAGTGCATAGGAGAAAGTAGTAGAGAGTTAAAAAAAATGTCACTTAGCTGCGGTTATTTACCAGCTATTTTTAAACCACCTTGACATCATGGCTTTCCTGGCAGTTTACATTGACAACTGCAAATCATATTTTATGGCGGCAGTTACAAATGAAATTGAGACTGCTTAACAATTCTCGGTTTTCTATTTAGATGTAGCTGCTGAGAATTAACAAATAATAAGTAAAAAATAAAACTTGGGTATGTTTGGTTGGATTGTGAAAATAGGGGTAAATTTTTCATATGTAAAATTACATATAAAGTTCAATCATGAAAAATTTACCCCATATTTACCGTTCAACCAAACATAGCGTAAGCCCAATCCCTCTTTCATCTTCAGATCTTAGATCTCCGCTTCCCTCCCTTCATCTTCGATGATTTAGGGTATGTTTGGTTTCAATTTTCAATTATCATTTTCAGTTTTTTAGATTTTGTGAAGGAAATATTAAAAATTCTAAAAATTATAAATTTCAGTTTCCAATTTTTATTTTCAATTTTTAGTACTTTTTTCATAAAAACTAAAAAATTAAAAATAAAAACCGAAAACTGAAAATTCAAATCAAATGTGCTCTTAAAGAGTTTCGGTTTCTCAAAATCTCAAAACCTTCCATCTTCCCTTTTCACAATGCGAATCTTCCATCTCTTTTCCTTCACTTCCCTCCTCTTCTTCTCTTCCTTCTAAATCACTCTCTGTAAGGACTATGCCATTGTCACCTCCACCAACGGAGAGAGAATCATTTTCTAGAAAGAGAAACATGCAACCATGTCTTCCTTCGACGCCTTCGCTAGTGATGTGAATGCTAACTCATCTGAGGCCAGATACCTCACCAATGCCCACCACGCTGTCGACGCTGAGGAGGACAACACTTACTCCGGCTTCAATGGAAGATTCTCTCAAGTAGCTACTCTCAGTATCCCTTCTAATTGATCATCGTGGAGAACAGAAATGGCTACGGCGACGATGTCTTCGTCTCCAACGGTCCGATGCTTCCGCCGCCCGGAGTGGGGAAGCTTGCACACTTTATGAGTGGTGCCAGTAAGCTAATGATTTATTAATTTGTTAGATCTCGGTTGAATTTGCTTAGATCTGTGATGATTTTGCTTTAATATATAAATTTTAAGCATGATAATCATAAAGTTTGTTGCGTCAATTAATCTTTTGTTTTTTTTCCTTTCTGATTATTCAATTTCGTCTTTTCAAGTTGTTTGAAAAAAAATCAAGGAAGCTGGAATCAGAAAGTAAGATTAGCTTCTTCTGGTCTTGATTATCATTTTGCTTCATTTTCATTCTATATATTACACATTTTAATATGGCTTTCTTGCATTCTTAGGGATCTAAAATGTGTTCGTTCACCAGTGCATTAAGGTGTCGTTCTTATTGCCTTTGCTCTCTGACTCTATCATTGATCTATTCTCCTTCCAATTTCTCTGATTGCAAGTAATTCACTTCACATCGATTTCTCCTTTCTTCCAATTTCATCTCGTTTCTCTTGTTACTGTAATGGGATTCATAATTTCAATGTCTTATTCATTTCACTATTTAGAGTTTGAGATAAGATTTAAAAACTAAATCAAACATTCAATCACATGATTCGAAGTTCGAAATGTGTATGATTTACCCACTTTTGTTATCTGAAGTTTAATGTTTAAAGCAAATGGATCATTGTTAACTGGGTGCGTAAATTCTGTTTGTGTAAAGAAAGCATAAATTCTATAGAAAACATGTTCCTGAGAGCCTATGGTTTAGTTGCATAATTTGTGCTATTGGCAACCCATTTCACTTCCCACTTGTTGCATTTAAAAGACGATACATGTATATTATAACTATTTAAAAGATGAGTAACAGTAGAACATGCGATGAATTGCAGCACGAAGGGCTAACTATAGCTTACACGGATCTTCTTCTCAATTCAGAGGGAAAGAGAAATATTTTTTTTTCCTCAATTACAAAAGGGTTTTCTTTAATATAATTGTGATACCTTAGGTCCACGTGCTCTTAGCTAAGCCTAGCACAGTCTGTGGGAACCCCGAAAGGCTCCAGATTTTAGAAAAACCATCATATTGCTGAAGTATGCATTTTATGCAGAATAGGTTCGCTACAACTAGGTAGGCAAGCCAGTTAGTCTCATTACAGTGAGAAAAGCTTGTTGCAGTGAGAAGGAGAGCAATAGGCTCACTGTATCAAGAAATATTCGCCATAGCGAGAAGGTGGGTTGGCCGATTCGCTGCATCGAGGAGCCCCGACACTGACAAACGCCCAAAATTATGTAGTTTCACCAAAATGCCCCCAACCTTATATAAACTTTCCCATACATGTTCTACCCCCAAAAATTCAAAACCCTAACATTCCAACACTCTGTTCCACCCTTTCACTCTTATTCTCTCTCAATCCTACCTCTTTTAAGCTTCAAAGTGAGGATTGTTCATGGTTTATGCTTCTTTTCTCTCTTTTTGGTTATGTTTATGTGTTAACGTGTGTATGTTCTTGGTTGTTGTCATGCTTGGATACTTCCCCAATGTCTTTAGAGCTGCCCTAGTGTGATTATGGTATGCTTATGAGTTGTTTGTGATTCTATGATAGTTATTGGTGTCATTCCTTATTTCCAAGTTCAAGTTGGTGGTCATATCTCTTACTCAGCCCTTCAAGATGAGTGGGTTTGAACTCATTACCTTATTTTCATTATTATGAGTATGTTTCATACATTATGATTGTTAAACATGAAGGTAGAAGTGTATGGATCATTATTTTAGACGCTGTGTCAAGCAATTAAAAATTTTGATTTTCATTTTAGCATCAACAATGTGTTTTAAGAAAACCATGGGACCATGATTGCTTGTTGTATGACATGAAAGTGTTTCACATTCTCATGAAAGGAAATATATGATTTAGCAAGTCACAAAAGTTGTCAACGTGTATTTAGTGATTTAAGAGATTACCACATTTTCAAGAGTTGGGATTTCAGATTATGCTTTTAGAATATCAAGATAAGATGTATTAGAAAAATGTTGAACAGAGTATGATTTTTCTCATGAATAGATATGTTATTCTAATTTCAAAGTTATTTTGATTATGAACCACGTTGTTTTAAAATATGATATTAGAATTATCAAGTTTATGAAAGTATGTTAGCTTGAGATATAATTTTGGAATTTTAGTTTTTTCATATTGAAAGTATTAAACTCAGAATGATTCATAGCAATTGTCATATATATATATATATATATATATATATATATATATATATTGTGGATTTTGGAAATCGCGATCCTTATAAGCTGGTGATCCCTTAGGTATGATTTCATTGTGACAATTATATTAAAGTCAAATTCTTAGAGTTATATGAATCCAGAACTTTAAGAGTTTATAGAGTTTTATGAGTTTTCAAATTCATTTAGTTTAATTGCAAGTTAGTTTTGAAATATGAATTTGAGAGAAACGGAACTGTGAGTTTACAGTAATTATCTCGTTAACTTTGGTATAACATGTTGTCCACAAGGGGCAATCACCCTTTTACTTAGAGTATAGAGAACGTGACCTAGTTAAGTGCTCATAGCTTGTCCAGGAAGGACGTGATTCGTGAGGGACTATTTGCTATTAGTTAGATGCTCATGTTCGCAAGGGACTGGGTATTATTTTTTTATAACTTGCTTGGAATTCTATTTCTTTCCCAATATTTTTTAAAGTAATTTATATTGCTTTTGAGGATTTACAGGAATTTCTAGTTATGAAATTGTAAATGTTTTTCTCACTATAATTACGTGTATATAGTAAGAATGTTTTTGCCAATTGTGTGTGTGTGTGTGTGTGTATATATATATACAATTGTTGTTGTTGTCCTATTGACTCACCTCTCTCCTTTCCTCATTACGATTGTGGATCAGATTATCGTCTAGTCACTATCTCAAAAGATGCAATTGTTCCAATGGTGAGCTTTATCTTGAAGTAAGGCTTTGTCTAGAATTATTTTAGAGTAGAATGCTCCAGTAGTTATGTAAGTAGGATTTGAACCATGCATCCAATTTTTAGATTGTATATTTATTTTCAAAATTCATGTATGGATTTGAAATATAGATTATGGTTAAAAAAAATTACATAACGAGCCAGATATGTGCTTATGATTCAGTTTTCAAGTATTAAACTAATTTTCAGATTACGACTAAGTTCATGAAATGAAACAATTTACGTCTTCACGAATATCAGATTTGATTAAGACATTTTCGAAGCCATGTAAGTTAAAAATATTTCAGTTTTACGAAATCGAATATATTATGTTTTGAATAGGGAATTTGATGATGAGTTAAATTTAATTATGCTTTAAAAATGAAAATTACATTATTTCATACATTCCGTAAGTCACGTTATTCAGAAGGTTTACGTGGGGGCCTAGTTTCTCAGGTACCGGTCATGTTCCCAAATCGAGTGGTACCAATAATTCGTTTCAAAGTTATTCTCATATTCTCGTACATCATGAGTAGCAATGTCAAGTAGTTAAAATAACAATCATGAAGTCTGCCTATTTTGCCTAGACTAAAATGGGATATACATGAGATAAGATGAAAAGGAAAACCAAAAAATAGGATCAAATTTTGCTACCTTGTGATTCATACCAACCATGTCACAAAAACCATCCTCAGTGTTTTCTAGTCACAGTTTCATAATTCTTTTGCTAAGATAGAGCCCAGCATGGTTCTTCTAGTTGACTTTATGACAATAATCAAAACGAATTTTTTAAGATTTGATTATAGAATTGTCACGAGCAGCAACACAAGCCTGCAGACTCTCTGCTACTACTGCCTATCTAATGAATTAGAATTGTTCACACTAAGTTTTTGGCCATCTTGTGCAGCAAATTAGCAACCCCGGGTTATTCTTCGAAGAATGCAGAGGATTGGAAGTCAAAGTTCTGGACAAAACTCATCACAGGTTACAGCTTTACCACGAAGAGGTTTGTGCTCATTTTCTCTATCTAATCCAAGTCACTTTCTTCTGGTAGGCAGCTAATCCAAGTCAATATTGTGGAAATCCCCTCAAGCCGTTCCTAAGGTTATGGGTTATTTCAGCTTTTGTGGCTATTTGAAATATAGCATCTATTTTTGTATTAATAAAAGTTAACTTTTATCGGCAGCTGGAAAGCTAAGAATAACAGCTGAATCCTAGGAGGGGACTTCTTTTAACATCTGAAAAAAATTGTTGACGAGAACTCATGGGGCAATATTAAGTATGCTGCTTCTACTTTTGCTACTTCTCAATATTAAGTATGCTTTTTCCACTATTGCTAATAAAATTTTCTTGTTCTTCTTTGACTTAGGTATTGAAATTAAAATTGGTGAACATTCTACAAGCTAATTTATTTCGTCTGAAAATATTGTTGGTGAGCTCCACTCTTGGCCTCAATGCTAATATTACTATACCATGATGGCGTCAATGCAGACATTTACTTTATGAATTGCAATACCTCTTTGTCACGCTGCCGTATTCTGTACTCCTATACTCATGCTTTTTGTTTTTTTCTTCCTTTAATGCAGCCATTTGATCTCCAAAAATCTCATGTAAGTATAGGTTCTTTTCCTCAAGTAATGGGGTTATGTTCAACAGGCTTATTCCTTAGCACTTTTTTTTTTATGGCAGGTTCTAACACTCTGACAGACATTTGGGGGAAACTTAAGTGAAGAGTCCTGTCAATGAAGGTAGGTGGGCTTCCTTTACCTGAGAAATTTCTCCTTCTTATTATTCTTTCATTTTCTTTCAGTAGTTTTTGTTTTTTATTTTTATTTTTTCGTATGGTCTATGTGCTCTGCAATGGATAGTTGAAATTAATTGAAAACCAGCTCCAACTTTAGATGCTTTGTTTAATGTGACGAAGTTACTCAATTTTACCATTCACAGATACATGGATTCGTCTTCTGCTATACTCTACTGAGGACAACACTGCTTTTAAAGATTCTGAGAAGCTTTGCAGTGGTAGGAGAAATGTAGATGGGAACCTATACTAATCTATGTTGGTTTATTTGCACAATCTCGTTATTTTCAATTTGAATTCTGTTCATTTATTTCAATCATGGATTCCTAGAGGAAAATACTAATATATTCATGCATTTGTGGTTAGACTTAAAAGACTACTTTTTTGGTGGATGTTTTACTTTTTTTGCTTATGTTTTGGATTTGTCTAAACGCTTAGCTTGTTCAGCTTATGTTATTATGGTGACATTTTTCAAAAGTTGCATAACTTGAGTTAAAAATGATTATGGTCACACAAAAGCCCAACTGGTGTCTTTAAATTGCCATGCTTTGGGAAAAACATTTCTTTTCAAAGGAAAAAAAAAAAGGATTAGCGGCGGTTTGGAACTGCCAGTAATGTTTTCAAGATGGTGAATTTGCGATGGTTTGGAACCGCTGGCGATTATTTAATGGCTTAGGTTAATGAGTCAAAGTAATTTGCGGCGGTTTAGAATCCTTGCGAAATGGTTCTAGGACGGCAACATCAGTGACAGTTGGCAAACTGCCCGAAACCTAAAAAACCAGCGCAATATCCATGTTTCTTTGTAGTAGGTTACAAGTTAGTCTTAGTCTGACATTAACATTCATTGCGAGAATAGATAATGTAAGGCTATGATTGACATTATTAGAAATCTGTGGAACACAGACAAAAGATACAGATGGAAAATATAGATAAATTTTTCCTGCCTCTATTATACACAAATTTACAGACGAAAAGACAAAAATAGGAAAAACATTTGCCAGAGTTACATAATTCGTTTGTAATTGTTGACACAACTTCACATCACATTGTGCGTAACTATTACAAACCAAAATTACAGATGGATACTGAAGGATTTTTTTTTTTTGCAAACCTTACAGACAAATTTTGTAATTTATTCATTTTATTGATTTAAAATAAATTTAATATATTACAAATAAAAATCCTTCTGTGATTTGAAATTCTAGGTGCGCATTTAACGTTGTGCATTACAGATGGAAAAATTCATCAATAATTTATTTATTTTATTGTACTAAAGTAAATTTAATATATTATATATGGGAATATCTGCCTATACTAATTGAAATTAAAATGCATCATTTCAGTAAAGCGATTACAGATAGAAAAATCAGTCTATAATCACTTTAATGAAATAATACATTTTGTTGCAAGTGTTATAGAATGAAAAATCCATCCATAATGTCAAAACTAATTTAAAACCGTGTGGCTCCTTTCTTTTTCCTTAGTTCCCCTTTTCTATTCTCTCATATCGCTCTCTCTCTCTCTCTCTCTCTCTAAATACACCACCATTGCCACCCTTCTTTTGGCCACCGTCAATGATTCGAGTCTCTATTTCACAAATGGTTTGTGTCATTATGTTTGTGGTAATATTCTCTAGCATTTTAATCGGTTTATTTTTTAGTTTTCTGCCTTTTTTGTGGATTTGATTTAGTTACGAGTTTTTGATATGTAGGATTAAAGAGAGCACATTTTGAACATTGGTGCTTTGTTTGGTTTGGGGGTGGCATTCCACTGCGGTTGGCATGGCACGATGGAGGACATGATGACAGTGACAATCAATGGCAACTAGTTTTCCTTTTTTTTTTTTGAGGTTTGGAAAGATTTGAATTTGTGTCTATAAGATGGTTTAGATTGATTTTGTTTAGTTACAGTGATGGCGCCGAGGAGGGTGGGGTTATTGGAAACGATGGATGGTGGCGAGAGCAGTGGAGTGGGAGTTAATTTTTTTTCTATTACAAGCGGGTTTTTCCATCTGTAACATTGCAAACAGAAAAATCATTCTGTAATTAACTAATTTTGTAACCTTTTTCAACCAATTATAGACAAAAATTTGTCTGTAAATCTATAGACAGACAAATTCATCTATAACTTATAAACGAATTAGAAAATCCATCTGTAACATTTATAGATGTAAAAATGACAAACAATATATTTCTGTTTGTAATTGAAAATTACGTCTCTAAAGCCTATAAAATCTATTTGTAATTCCATCTATGTTTTGTGAATTTCTTGTAATGTAGGAGTTTTGTAAATGATGGAAGGGAGTAACTAATAATAGAATAGAAGTGAAAGATGAGGAGTAAAGTGGAAGAAACTATGTCACACTCTTGTTTGAAAGTTGCTCTCATTCTCTCATTGATCTTCCAATTTGGAGGATAAAAAATGTTTGGTTTTCAGTGATAATAGAGGAACACATTGTTCCTTATTAGCCATGTCACCCATCTCCTAAAATTTCTTCCAAACAATGGTCATTTAAGTTTAATCTTCACACTCATTGTCACTCCCTCCATTAACCTTCACATTCATTGTCACTCTCTCCATTATTATTCTCCCAATCATAGTCTAAAAAATTATAATGCTATTTCCAATCGTATAAAACTATTATTATTCAAATTGCATATATTTATTAGGGACACAGTGAAGTATACATATTAAAAAGTATCCAATTATTTTTTAAAAAAATTATATTATCCATTTCTTATTTTCTCATGTGAGGTATACGAGATTGGACGGAAATTGTATAACATCAAATTGTGTCTCATGCTTTGTCTCACCTGTAACTTCTTGTCATATAAAAGATATATTGAGTATTTAAAATACTTTTCAATAATATGTATCTTCTATCTTTTATATATAACAATGAATAACTAGTGAAATAAAAAATGAGACATAATTTAAAAATAAATCATTTCCATCCATCGCAGAATAATATATATAATATAATGCTTTCTAAGAAAAGGCTACTACAGCTCCAACTTTAATTTATGAATGACAAGAGTTCTTGAGTGCTTAGAGGGTAAGAGATTATACTTGTTTTATTTCATTTGATAAATAATACATTAATTATTATATTAAAGATATAAAGAAAATGAGTGAAAATAATAACCTATAAAATTCATGTATTATTTATTAAATTGAATAAAATAAAGTTATCCTGTTATTCTCGAAGGACCTAATTACTTTTTATGAGAATGAGCCTAGCTGTCTAGTTGATGGGTCCAACGCCTAACATCCGAAACCGTGTATTCGTTGTCCCGTTGAATTATCGCGAGGAAGCTACTAGCTAGCTTACGCGTTTCATTCTTGGTGCTGTTGTGAATTCAGGCAATGATCAGCAATAATGGGGGCTACATATATCACCCACGCTCGCTAGTCACGTCCTACGAAGGAGTAGCAAATAATGCTACTCTAAAAAGTAGGCTACTAGCCATGGCGCTGGGAAACAAAATAAAGGACCAAACTAAAATAATTAATGGACGATTTCTGGGAAAGGTATGTACACTTCTGGATAGGAGCGAGAAATCAGGTCATGGGGAGGGAAAAGCGTCAGATCATTGAAATGGATGTTTGCTTTTTAATGTGAAATCAGGTTACTCGGATCACGACTGGAATTGGAAGTTCATGCCACTCTTTTTGACTTTGGTTTCATTTGTTTGTCTTGTCAAGCATGCACGCATGCACGCACGCACGCACGCACACATGCAGTATCCTCGATCGGGTGACATTTGATGTGTCTTACGAGTGGTTATGGAGTCCAGTCGAGAGAAAGGGGAAATGAATGCAATTGTGAGTCGGTGGGCATGCACTCCGATTTGTTAACATGCTGCGACTACTAATTGACGCCCCGTCAGTTCACGATCTTCACATAATAGCCCACAATACTATCCTGATTCCTGAGACTTCCAATTGATAGAGATTGAATATCCTTATACCAAAAATTAATGCACCGCGGATACGCTCAATTATTGCACTCGTGTGTACTTAGAATGTGACGGTTCCTAGACAACTATATTTTGCTAAATCTATTGTTTAGTCGGGATTCAATTTAGTTCAATGATAATATATATATATATATATATATACACACACACACAAAATAAATTGTCGAGTGTTGTATGAACGAATGTACCTCGTGTTTTCATCTTTGCTTTTTTATGTAAATTCATGCATATATGGGTTCAAATTTTGTTGATTTAAAAAGTTAATATTAAGGTTATGTTTGGTTAGAGAGTAAAATTATAGATAAATTTTTTATAATTGAGTTTTATCTATAAAATTATACAAAAAGCTTAATTATAAAAAAATATACTCATATTTTTACCCTTTAACTGAATATATCTCAAAAAATGTTATTCATATGGATCGACTTGATTGGTTCTAAATTCGTTGAAGTTGAAAGAATTTTCAAAAACTAAGCTAGTAGTAACCGGACCATATGTACTATCCGTCCATAACACACACAAATCATATAAATGGACAGAATTAATATGAATGGACAAAAATAATCCGATCATAATGAGCTTTGTAAACGGTCAAACAGTACAACCAAATGTTATGAATGCATGGTGTTTGTTCAGAGCTTTTCAAATCCTCCATTAAAGACCTACTGAGAGGGGATCTGAATCAAACATCACAATTAGGAGAATGGGGACCAAGCTCAAACAAAATCCTTTACATATGTCAAATACACAAATTCAATCAGATGTCTTTTAGCCTAAACTCAGGCTGGAACAATAACGAAAATTGCTGCCGACTACTCACTATTTATGGCTACACACGACTTTGAGTTGACCCAACTACCAAATCATCGCAACTTAATTCGATTATAAATATCTAAATCCAACTAGATAATTAATTAGGTTAGTTCTCGTGAGACCTTACCAACCCCATCATTTCATCACGCCTATAAAAAAAAATTATGTAGGGAAAATTGTAGTTTACCCCCTTAAACTATAGACCTTGTACTTTACTCTAAAACTTTAAAAATCTGCAAATCAATCTTCTAACATCTTTAGAATGTGCACTTTGACATTTTTGTCAAAGTTTTGCTTATTGTTAATAAAAAAAATGGGCACACTATACGCCTTGAAACTTTGGTTCATATGCAACCTAATATCCGAAACTCACAAATAATGTCCAATTAACTTGATGCCGGCCTTGAGCCTGTTGAGATACACATTTTGTAAACTTACCTGTATTTTAGTGAATTAATGCAAGGACATGACGAATGTGAGTTACTCTGGTGATTGTAATGCTATTTGTGAGGTAAGCTGTGAGTGAAACAATTAGTGTGGGAGCAATGATATATTGTGTGAAGGTGATAAATCATGTTGTGAGTGGTGCAATATCATGTGAGTAAAGGAAACAGCCGAAATATGAAAAGATGAGTGATAACCGTGAGTGCAGAGTGATACACACATGATAAATTAAGTTTAAATGAGGAGATGTGTGAGATAAACCCCAAAACATATGAGTTGTTATTGAGAGTTCAAAATTGGTGAATGTGTTTGGGATTTTTGGGTGTGTTGCTTATTTACTAGGTGTGTGCATTGGTGTCCTTGGTGTGGATGTGTGTGTTTTTCGGGTGCGTGTGTGTGGTTTAATTTGTATGTTTGTGTATGTTATCTTCTGATAGTGGTAATCTTTTTAACAATTTGGTGGATTAGACTAGTGATATATATATATATATATATAGATGGAATTGTGCTGTAATGACTTCTTTTTTATATTATTTGAAGCTGTGGAAATATGAAGGAAAATTTTTGTTATGTGAGTATTTCCTTGGGGTCTTTGATGGCCATGCCGGAAGGTTCCTAAAGAAGTGCTCTACTAGTTTCAAGATGATTAGATTGGTGTCGAATTAGACTTGATATACCAATACTGATGCTTCAAAAGGTCGATATGTAAGTTGCCATGTGTTTTTGGAATGAGTACACAGCTGTGTGATATTTATCTCATGAATACAATTATTGAAAGGCTAAGATCGTGTGCTGAAAGCGTAAAATGTTGATGGTGTATGTGACTTGGGCTGTCAAGTTGTATGGTGCAATTGTTTGCCCTTGGTGTAGTTAATGATCAACATGTATAAGAAATTATTAGTGATGTTTTTGTTAGGTTATGATTTGTACTCTTACTTGTCTCTTGGTGAGTATACTATAATTATCGAAAAAAAAAACTTGATGTTGCCCTAACTTTCTTAGACGTGTGCTATTTTTTTGTTAACTATAGATGAACAAGTTACTAAAAGGGTCAATTTGAATAATTAAGAAACATTAAGGGGTCGATTTGTATGTTTTAATATAAGTTTTGGGGAAAAGTACACAAAAACTATAATTCAAGGGGATCCAAGTGCAATTTGTCCTTTATATACATGGCAACCTCAATATATAGAGTCTTTATTATGATGAGAAAGAAGAATCCGATCATGTACTTGGTTAAATCTTACAAGTTGAAAGTAGGAAAGTGGACAAAATAGTATGACGAATGGTCTTCGATCTTTTTTGGGTCGAAACAGCCTCAACTAGGTGGACCGAGCAATTTGCCGCATCGAATAGTTATATTGACGCCCAAATTTCAACTAACGGCCAATTAAAGCCGATCTGAGCGTTTGAGAGTATTCTTTTGGTTGTTATGAGCAGAAATTTTTCTGCATACATTGCACGTCAGCTGTCGACTGTCACCTATTCTTTGACCAATTCCCCTTAGTTACGTTGTCGACTATAATTATCCATCCTCAGCTGTTCATTGTGCTAACAACTATATATAGTGCAAGCATAATTCTATATCCTCCTAATTACTAAACAATGAAAATAATGACTATACAGGTGATTTTTTTCATTTTAATAATAAAATTTGTCAGCATGTAATGAGTATAAGTCTTTTAGAAGAATCACACCCCAATAATTAGCTTATAATGATGAATTTAGTACAACAGAAACATAAAAAGGCATTCAAATATGTTTTTATCTAGTTATTAGGATGATATGGCAACACTCATTGTTAAAAGTTTAAATTGCAAGATTGATAAGCCGGTCTCCTTGACTGGTCCCAATTAACTGGTTGGATTTTTCTGCCAAATTAGAGTGATGAAATCTAATAATAATGACCGCGTGAAAACCAAAGAAAGCATATCACACAGTTTGGAAAGGGGAAAAACTTCGATCAATTTTTTTGTATATATTATATTTCAATTCTTAAATCAAATAATAATAAAATGACATTTTTCTTGAGAATATTATATATTTTTAACTATTCGATTTAATAAATATCCACACTTCATTATTTGATGTGAAAACGAGTTAAAATAGATATGAGGGACTTGATGCAAGTTTTATCCTTTAATTTTCTTATGTTGTAATCAATTTTTATCGACTGGCGGTTAAACCAAAAGTTTAATTGTATGTTTATAGTTAACTGAGTTGACTTCTCTCTGATATTTAGGATTATCCTCAACCATATAGGCCAAAGTTAAACTATAGTGAATCATTAAATTTAAATTTTAACTATCTTATCTCTTTTTTCTATGGTATAGAAGTTTATCAGAACTTCCCTTTCAAATATTAGGTTAGTAAGATTAAATAATTAGCATTCCACGGATCTAATAAAGCAGAATAAAATATTGTCCTCTTGTGCATACTCAATATGATGACAATATCACGAAGATAGCGATTGATAGGGATAATGTTTCAACTCTATATATCGTCGTTAACATCAGACCCTTGAATCTTTATGGAGCTGCATGTATTTATGTCATAAGAGAAGTATCATATATGGTGATGATGCACACGAGTTCATATCATCAACGGCATATATACTTAATTTTATGCACACGATGGAATTGGAAACCAATTCGATAATCATTGCGAGACACCTACGGGATTTTTGGATCCTATATCTCAATCAAGCTTTTCCTTATTGTGATCACTTAGGACAGAACAAGAACGTAGGGAGAAGGAGGATAAATTCATAGTACACTTTTGTATAATCTTTGTGGCTACCATTTTACCATGTCGAATTCATGACCTATATATTCTAGTTAATATCCATACGTATTGCTTTTTGTTATCTAGGAAAAAGTGTGAAATTGGTTTGATTACAAGAAGATGCATATATGTGGGAATGTATCCCAGGAGCTAGCTAATTCATTATCTTAGATTCATCTCAATTATTTTGGATTCTGTGGTGGTACTTGAATACACTTGTTGGAGAAAGAAGACAACAGAGTGGTAGATAGCATTGGTGCAGACAGATGACAAGGAAGAGCATGAAAGCTGTAGGGCAGAAATGTTATCTTCCTCTCTCCTCGTTCACCTTTATTTTTCTTGATTCCCCGTCAAGCCTATTTCAACTTTGGAAGTACCCTTGCCAAAATGGATTTAATTTAGAAATATACATTCATAATAAAAAAAATTATTATACAATGTAATTCAATCAAATTTTCTTAGCTATTTTCATAACTTTCGAAGTGGTGTGATGAGAATCAAACTTATTTTATTGATGTAATAAGATATAATTAAAAATTTTAATGTATCAAAATTAGATTAATTAAAAATTAGCTCACTTTTATAGATTTAGTCTTTGGCACAATATTAAAAGTAAACTAGTTCAATGGTTGGCATCGACACCAAAGCCACCACTTCCGGCCACCATCATCGGGTCGTTGCGGCAGTGGTTGATGCAATGTTCAATTTAATTCTTGTCACCTATACTTATCCTTTGTGTAAATTGCAGCAGACTGCATGACAAAAATTTTATCCACCTAGGCTTCAAAGTTGGTTGCTTCTGTACTAGTATCAAAATCAAATATTTGTAATATATATATTAAGTGTTCTTTTTTTTTTATAACTTTAACAACAATTAATTGACGTATGGTCCTAATTACTGATTGCAAGGATTAAAAACGGTTTGGACGTATCTTATCGAAAAAAATTGCTATAAAGTTTATTTGTAAGATAAAAAATGAGAGAACATATTTACCTTTAATTTTAATAAAAATATTACTATCATATGAATAGATGATCGAAGGAAAATTAAAATAGCATTTTCCATTTCATTTTAGAGAAAGTTTGTAAATCATGTGGACCGGGGGCACATAGAATCAACAACTTAAAACTAGTTATAATTGTGTTATTTGTATTCATTATGTATGAGATATCGTGATAGGTGAAATGTAAGTTGACATGGTGCTTCATATATATAAAGAGTACAAATAATATTTTTTTAAAACTAATTAATAGTTGCAAAACTTGGCTTTTTTTTTTTGTAACATAGTAGCTTGCAATAAAATACACGTATAATAATATGACACACCTGTTTTTAGTTTATTTCAAATGTGGTGCTTTTTCTAGTGATGAACCATCTTCTTTGAAAGTAATTGTCTAACTAATATTTTCAGATGATTTTTTTCTTATACTGTTGGAGTATTGTTGATGATTTATTAATTGACGATCGCACCGTCATTGATTTTTTTTAATTATTGTACTATGTTTATTGTTCTACCTTTTTAGAAGGTGGTAACTCATTTGTTGAGTAGAGCTTTGGTCGTATATCTATTTGGTTAATTAATAACAAAACGTCACAAGAAATTAAGTATATTTTTTCATATTTTGATATGCACGACTAAAGGACAGAGTACTGGAAAGATGAGTGGCATATCTAAAATATCTTAATGCAGTTTGAATTTGCATTTCAATGATTTATTTCTCAACAGACACGATCCATCAAAGGTTGTTGCGCAGCCCATTTGCAGCAATGATATATTGATAATATATACTTCAAGGTGCACTCCATACTTCACAAATGTCAGGCGAAAGAAGCCTTAATAACCTTATACGACGTTGATAATGATATCTATTAATTAAAATATAGATAATTTGGTAGTGAGGAAATGCATACATATCACTCTCATACAGTTACTGAAATGATAAGAACAGATACTATACTTTTATATTATAAACCACGGCAAATATATTCTATGTATGTTTGATGTGGACCTAGATGCTTGTGGAAGCGTTGGAAAATCATAACTCATACCATCTCTTTTCCCTTTTCTTTTTATATGGGATGCAAAGCCAAGACAATATATACCCTTCTGCTAAAGCTGATTTTGACCACACATGTGTATTGTTAATATATATATATATATATATAATGTAAAATTTCCTTTATTAATTTTTTGTCAAGGATTCACTGATAGTACAAGCCAGTTTTTGCAAAATGCTCTACACTCTAAGGGGAGAGATAGGGGAACTAAAAGCAAAAGTGCTTAAGAACAAAGATGTTTTTTTATTTTATTTTTTCCTAAGGTGGGTCCACTTTAACCTTTTAAATATGGGGTGGTGAGTGGGAGAGTATAAAGGCAAACTGTGTGTTATATATTTGGTTGGAAATTGGAATCATATGAGATGAAGAGGACAAAGGGCTTGGGAGAGGGCATTTTGCCCCCACCATTTTTATAACCCTTCCCCTTCGCCTCTTTTTTCTAGATTCCCCATAAACAAACACATGGCATAAGAATATTAATGGTTAATTCAATGAATAATTCTGCTTACAGATCACTTATAAAAAAACCGATTTCAAGTAATTAATCTGACAAAACGATCCATTATTAGACATCCGGTTAATGTGGGCAATATTCTATCTAAAAGTTTAGTATCCATTTTAGAGGAATTGTGCCCTTCATTAATTAGTTGAATTTGATCACAACCCATCTTAACCCGTGTTCATCCATCCATCACATCGTCACGTACGTTCAATTCAATTCCATCAAATCTTGTTCGGGTTCCTATTTTTCGCACTAGGGGTTGGCTAGCCACTCTCGCCCGCTTGATCTTGAATTGATGGTGACTGAGATTGAATTGATGAAATGAAATTCTAAAGTCACAACCTCTATTGCTGTATTCCAATCATAGTGTACGTAGTGGATTACATATAAAATGTCGCTTTCATTGTGAAGGAGGCACAGCTAGCTCAAGGTCCCTCAAGTCCAACTTTCAAGTCTAATCCAAAGATTAATTAGAAGAAGCATGGCAAAAGGCACAAATTAAAGGACCATTGAGTGGGGCATAGGACATATACTCCCATTCCCATTCCATCATAAATCAATCAGTACTCATGATGATCAAAGTTCAACCTTTGGATTAGACTCCACCAAGTGCCGACTTTATATTGTTATCGTGGGTCGCACCGCAAAAACCATCAGTACGGACAAAAAGGAGGAGGTTCTTATGGCTCAAGAGTCAAGAGAAAAAGGAATTAAAAAGGATTTTTGATTTTTCACTTGTTCCAGCATATATAGCTTTTAAACTAATGGTATCCAGTCGAGAGAAAACCCATCCGAACAAATTACGATAGAAAAACACTTTTTGTACTATGTTTTGTGACATTTTTTTTAATGAATACTCTTACCTATTACCTAAATGATCGAGACAAAATTCTAACTTTTCCATTTAAAAAAAATTACACATAAAATATATTCATAAAAAATTTGTTTTATTTTTATTTCCTAATAACCAAATAAAATCCTAAGATGTGTTTGATTAGGGTATTAAAAAAAGGGATAATTAAGTTGTTATTAATAAATTGTACATATAAAACTTATTCAAAAAAACTTATGTCTATTTTTATCCCTCAACTACACACACCTTTAAAATATGTTAGGTTAGAATATAAAAATGAAATATAAATTTTCATAAATAAACTCTATGTACGGAGTTTACATGTAAATCTTAAAGTTTGGGTTTTGGTTTCTTCCTTAAGGCTGTTCCCCTGTCCTGCATGTGCAGTTCCATCATCTCCAGAATATGGTTTTGATGCCACAAATGGTAAGGATGAGTTCAAATCTGAGGCAGCTACCAACTGACGCATTCAGGCGGATTGCGGCGGAGGTGTAGATGCGGCAATGGCAATGTTCCTGGTCAATGGCATCGAGGTGCCACTTCGAGTCCAGTGTGCCCATTATGGTCAATGTAACAAAGGCTCCGAAATGTGTGGTCTTGCGTCGTTACAACACACGTTGCGATACTGGATATGGCGCCATCATTGTCCCAATTTCAAGGAAGAAAGCATTTTTGGACAACTCCCAAATCGAGAAGGTGTTTCACCTGTAGTTGGGATGATCAGCCAGTTTGGAAGGTTGGATGATGTCAGCCTAGTTAGATGTGTTTAGCCTCCCTGCTTCTTGCTCGTGTTGATGGGCCGTGGTGTGTCTGTGCTTGTGTTGATAGCAACTCATCATGTTTCAGTTCATTCTTTTTTTAAATCCGTGATAATTACATGCTCTTTGTATCTAAAAATTAATTAACGGAATGAAGCTGGAGTTTAATTTGCATGTATTGAAAGTGTGAATTCTTTTTAACTCTCATTCAATCATGTATTGTCATATTAATAAAAATAGTTAAGTCTTATATTCATTACTCGTAAAATCATACAAATGGAATTATTTAATTTAAAAAAACAACATGAAAAAATTTATATTATTGTTGGCACCAAATTTCACTAAGTATAAAAGATGTCGAATAGGCGTTCGACTATATCAGGCTAACGGCTATTGTGGAGAATTTGATTGTCAGAAACCGTGCAGGTCTTATGTATGACAAAAGTTGGGCATGATAAACCGATTGAAGCAACGAGGTCTGACAAAGCTGACACAGTTCCCAATAGGTCGTTCGACATGTCAAATTGGGTGGAAGCTGCTCATGGGAAAGTTTGGGTAACCGAGTTGGCAAGTTATCACCGGCAAGGTTTTCATGCTCAAAGTTTGACAAGTCAAAATTGGAGTTTGTCAACTAGGACTTAAAAAATTTTGAAGATCATGGGGAGAATGACATGATGAGTAGAAGAAGACACATTCGTCAATCAACAGTTACTAGCTATTTTCAGCAGTCATTGATAGCAGCTTGATAAAGGCATGGAAAGCAGTGACTATTCAATGACAGAGGCATGTGATAAATAAAGAAACTGTCAAAAATATATGGACAACATCTAAGGATATAACTAAAGACGGATGTCAAGATCTTATAATCCTATGATGTGTATAAATATTGGTTCTGTACATTTATAAAGGGTTGGAATTTTTATTCATATACTCACTCTAAAACGTCACCCAAATGACTACACAGAACCTTGAGTTAACTGAGTAATTGTTCTTGACCAATTTTCTTGCTTTCCTAGGATAGATTTCCTTTAAGGTTCTTTGAAATTTCTATACTTATTTATATTTATCAATCAATTTACATTATGCAATTCCTTTAGATTTATGTTTTTTCAATCAACATTCACACAAACCACATAGCATATCATTCCATCCTCATTCCATAAAATAACAGTTTGATACTCGATTCTTTGGTAAGGAACCCAAAATGAGCAGCTTTCCGCTCCCCAAATCGAGATCTAGAAAAGCAGAGGCTGACATCCAAACTCTTGAAATCATCAATAAACATCTAGTTTAAAGCAGTTTCGCTTCCTCTTCATAAGAAAATTGTCGATTATTTATTGTTAACATAGAAGTGTCAAGTTCTGTAATAAATAAATATCAATACGTATAAATTAAACTCATAAAATAATTGAAGATATGCACTTAAAAAAAAACATTTTGTAGGTCGAAAAATAAAATGAAAGTTGTGTCCTATCAGTATCAAATTTAACAAGCATTTCCCTTGGTGCAAACCGTTACACCGTGTCCATATAACATTAGCCAACAAAGCAGGGATCGTATATGCTATGCTCCATTAACACATCTTTAACTAATTTATATGGAACACACTTAAGTATTCCTGATTCTGGTATACCCCAACAGAGAAAACGCAAAAAAAAAAAAAAATTACATCTTCGCATATAACCCGTCAAGAAGCTAAACAAAAAGATATCAGATTAATATAGTTACATATAATATGCTGTAAAATGAAAAGATAAAAAAAAAAAACACTATCACTCTGAATGGCATGACCTGAAAAACAAAACCAACCCAGAAAAAAAAAATAGTAAATAGAAATATAAAATAGAAAAGATGTGGCACGCATGTGACATTATGTGAATGGTAGGGCAACCTTTCTATATAGATTCTCTGTGGACCCCACCTAGATTCAAACCCCTGTCCCCAATTTCCTATTCCCTTCTCTGTCTCTTTACTCATGTGTTGACAAGCTAAGTGTCCTACTATCAAGAATAAGGGCCTGTTTGTTTTACTGAAAACAATTTTCAGTTTTCAGTTTTCAGTTTTCTAAATTTGTGAAGGAAAAAGCAGCGGACTGTTGATTTACTTTTCCAGTTTTCGATTTTGATTTCAAAATTTGTGAAGGAAAAACTGAAAAAACTGAAAACTGAAAATTTCAGGGTCTGTTTGCTTTACATTTTCCAGTTTTCAGTTTCCAGTTTTCAATTTCCAGTTTTCCAGATTTGTAAAGGAAAAAGCGAAAAAGCAAAACTAAAATTTTCGATTTTCGATTTTTCGATTTTCCTTCACAAAGCAGCGAAACTAAAAGCAACAGCAAAGCAAACAGCCTCGATTTTGATTTTTCACTTTTTCCTTTACAAATCTAGAAAACTGAAAATTGGAAACTGAAAACTGTTTTCAGCAAACTAAACAAGCCCTGAAAATTTCAGTTTTTAGTTTTTTCAGTTTTTCCTTCACAAATCTGGAAAACTGAAAACTAAAAACTGAAAAAAGTAAACCAAACAGGCCCTAACTTTTCAATTTTTCAAAACCAACATTTAATAACTACTCATAACTTACATATGTTAGTTTTTTGTTGGTGGATAGGAAATAAGACACCAAATCGAGATAGAGGATTTCTTTCCGACCCCACCCTACTTCCTAATGAGTCGCCGCCATAGCAACTACCGGCGAAGAAACGGCGCCGATAACATCTTTGGGTGAAACACCAACAGGAACAGGAACACTACTGTTCCTCTCTTCCTCGTACAAGAACCTGTGCACGATCCTAAGGCTCTTTGTCAACACGTGTTCCTCCCAAGCCTCTGCCTCGGATTCAGAGCCACTCTTCAAGAAAACCTCGGTGGCGTCGAGGCGGTGCATGCTCCTCTTCCACATGTTGTAGAGTCGTTGAATCTTTTGGATTTGCCGATTCGCGAGCGTGCAGTTGTTGACCTTGATCTTCACAATGGCAATCTCTAAGAGTTTCTCTTTTGTCCTTTCGTCTGCTCCGGCGGCCTCTGCTCTCAGAAACTCGTCAAATTCGGGCACCCCAATGGCCCTTCGTATCCCTTTTGTGTAATCGGCAAAAGGATCAAAGAACTCACGAACTTCGTCGACTTGACCAGCTTCAATCATGCGATCCACACGTGTTTGCAAAGAGGAATGGAGAACTGGGAAGGAAACATCCACCCAGAGGAAGCAACACTCATACCTTATTCTGGAAAAGAGAAGTAATATTTGTATTCATAAGTATCTCAAATGCCATAAGATAATTAACAATGCATATGAAATCTCACTGAGTTCAATTTTGCTACAAATGGTCTTACTAGTCCAAAAAAAGGAAAATGTCGACCCCAGAGAAGATGTAATTTTATGTTTTCAAAGAAAATGACTTGCAATAAAACTTTGAAATTTTTCTGATATAATATTCTTAATCCGTGTCCTTTGAAAAACTCCACTGACAATGTGGAATACATTTGTGCTATGCATCAAATCAAAATTAAATAATCTTCATTTATATAATTGAAGGTCATATATATTGCTAGCTATATAATTTCTTATATTTTGTCATAAGCATGTTTACAATTAATCAATTGGGAGTGCGGTGTCCATATTATGATGTTGAAATAATAGTCGTCTGACCTGAAACTGGGGTGATGGTTCACAAGTGCGTCGATGTAGGAGTTGGACCCACCAGCGATGATGGGGAGGCGATCCCTGCCAACGATGGAATCAACGGCTGAGGTTGCTTGGCGACAAAAATCGAAGGCGGTAAAGTTGGCATTAGGGTCAATGGTTCCCAAGAGGTGGTGTGAGACCCCACGTGACTCTTCCTCGGTGACCTTATTGGTAGTGATGTCAAGGCCCTTGTAAACTTGCATTTTGTCGGAGTTAACTATCTCAGCTGGTGGGAAGTGGTTGGCAAGGTCTATGGCCAGCTTCGTCTTGCCCGTTCCGGTGGCCCCCAGTAGCACCACCACCTTACCCTTGCGGTATTGGGGGAACAACGACTCCGTGTTGGAAATCCCGTTTTGGAATCTTACTAGGGGCTGTTCTACTTGTTTGCAAGCTAAGGAGGCAGATACTGATGAGGAGATATTAATCATTCTTGTTTAATTTTAACCTCTCTTTGTTGTAATCTAAAACCTGCCCAAGAGTTGACCAAACATTATTTTAATTTGGTTATGCATATCACTATATATCAGTGCTAGCACTATGACAAAACCAGCAAATAAGAGTATTAACTTATCACCATCACTACTGATATATTTATATAGTAGGGTGCCAGAATGATGTAGTTGGACTATAAGATAGAGGAGAGTACTGAAAAAAAGGAAATCAGAAGTGGACAAAATTTATATCATGTATCTACTTTACTAACATGTCACTTAATTTGGCCAATTATAGTGAGGCTATGGCTGCAAGAGCATTTTCCCTAATATTATTTCACCAAATTACGAAGAGGAAACTAGGAGAATCTAGCAAGCGGAGGAGAACCAAAAGAAAGAAAGAGAGCTTACTCTGTAAGCAATATGGCATATATATAGGCTCTATATATAAGGATGAAATAGAAAGTAAGATATCTACTTGAGTTTTACAGAGCACCGAAGCAGAGAGTTTAAGTCTTGGGATAAATTAACAAAATATATGTTTTTTTTTTAATCGATGTACGGAGTAGTATAGTGAAAAAATGAAAAAATTTTACAGCAATATCCCATTTATAAGTTATAACTTACAACATGGACCACCAGTTATACATATATATATATATATATATATGTGTGTGTGTGTGTGTGTGTGTACGTACCTAAATTGCCAAAGACGCGGCGAGCAGTGGAAGAATTTGTAAAGTAGGGCCTCTAACTTTGTTGCAAGTAGCTACTTAATCTCTCTGCAGATTCACACAGCTAGCTGGCTGAGATGATCAGAGAATAGAGGAGTGGAGTTTGGAGTTAGTTGGGGAGGAATTAGAGAGAAGTATTATTTATTATGTTGAGCATGAATTGGTGTGACAGAGAATTTGAGGGGTTGGAGAGAAGTATTATTTATTATGTTGAGCATGAATTGGCATGATAGAGAATTTGAGGCGTTTTGTGAAGGAACTTGAACTTGGGCAGAGGAAGTTTAGAAGAGTAGTGGAGATGGATATGGAAGTGTGGATTTTCTTTTTGGGGTAGCAAGGGAAAGCAGCCTTGCTATTTATACGAAACGAAGGCCTGTGCCCCACGACCAGAAAAGTCGCTTGCTTTTCCGTTACTGACCTTGCGAATTCAACAAATTAAGGTGGTACGAGCCTAGCCCAGTGTAAAATTTGAGCATCTTGAGTTAATAATTCACATAGTACTTATCAGTTGTCGCCCGAATCAAGCCAAGCCTAGTTTAAAAAACTGTTTTGTCCATCACTTAGCCCCAGCCTAAGTAGGAGTTAGTCTATATAGTATAACTTTACATATATATTCAAGTAAAAGTGTTGTAAATTCTACCGCTATCTCTTCGGGCTGGATTCTCGGTTCTGGGCAGCGGCGCCTTGCCCGCTAGTATTGGGTTGCCTCCTCGTGACATTTCTATGCACCAAATAAATAAATAAATAAAATGCTGTAGTATTATAATCATCAAAAGGTAGAACGCATCTCTTGGTAATTATTGTTGCAATTTATCGATTAAGTAATATTTATTGTCCGATCCATAGTTCACAATTGGATTAATGATCGACTTAGTCATGACACTGGATCACCAGTTCAATAAGTGAGCCACTAATTAAATCAAATTTAATTAAATTAATATATAAAATACAATTTAATGCCACTAAATCTATTATATATATAAGTAATGAGAAATAATGACACAAGTGTTGGCTTGGCTTAATGGTTCGACTGCCCCTCTTTAATCTTGGGCCAGGCACAGCCGACTCGCTTATTAGTTCACTGGTCAGTTCAGTTCTTAAAACTATGGTCTATAGGCCAAATAAAGTATTTGTCCATTACCTAAGTCTTAGGGCTGGGGATCTTTGGTATGCAAATTGAACTTTTCATTCTTGAGAATTGTGACAATATAATGGGAATAAATTAGACCTTGGAATAAATCATTTATATGTTTGGTTGACCTTCACATATATTGGAAATAATGGGTATTTTTTTTCCCTAAGGCTTTGTTTGGGAGTTTGGAGGGAAAGGAAATGAAAGATATTGGAGGGGAAGGAAAGGTAAGGGAAGGAAGGAGTTTAGAGAACTAATCTTCCATTTGTTTGAAAGTGTAAAATATATAGAGGAAAGGGAATTGAGGGATTTATAATCTATTTTTACAATTTTACCCTTTCTTACAATATTTAATTATTTAGGAAAAAAAATTTAAACTATTCGTCCATCATCACTAAACTTGAAGGTACTACCTCGTGCTGATCAAAACGGCGTCGTATCAGGCAGTGGAGAGGAGGCCCAACCTCCGCGTGACTCTTTGGAAATTTTCCAGCCGCCCGACCACAACGCCATGGAGCCAACCTCCTCCAAGGCCACTGGCCACGGTGGCGACGATGACGTGGCCAACAACCCAAGCTCCGACCTGCTCAAGATTAAGAGCTTCTCCACCGCTAGTGAAGCACCGACTCCCCCACCACAATCACAGGAAAGACCTTATATATGTTGTTTCAAAGAGGAAGACCCAGAAAGTGTTTCAAAAAGGAATGCCCAACCGAAGAGGAGAGGCATGGCGGAAGGAAAGATCGATGCAAGCTGTGGCAGCGACAGAGCGATGCAGCTCACCACGGCTGAGCTTGCGGTGGCGACGTCAATAGCAAATGTCGAATCACGTAGGAAGAGCGCGGATGAAGGTTCGACGGTGACGAAGTGCTACGCACTAAGCAAGTTGAGCGTGAAGTGGAGCGTGACGATGGCGGAGGGGTACTCCTACGAAGAGAGCATTAGGGATGACAGCGGAGTTACGGCAGCGACGGCAGAGAAGTGGAGGAGGAAAGTGTTGCTGTCGTCTTCAAGAAATAGGCTGCTTTGGGAAAGTATGGTTCAGTTATTTTAGAAATTGACAGAAACAAATAAAGGTAAAATGCTATTTTTGATTCACATCTAACTAAAAACCCCCCAAAATGGGGGAACTGAAAATAGGAGTGAATGGAGGATTTGGGAGGGTTTTTATAAATCCTTCAAACACCTTCTTCCTCAATTAAAAAAACTCAAAAACACAATCTTAACACCTCAAAGCCTTCCCCTCCCTTCCCCTTTCCTCCTAAACCCATTTCACAAACACGCCCTAAAATACTCCAAACAAAATGGTAATGACAATAGTTTGGTGGCGATAGCAACAATGGTTTGATGTTGGCAATAATAGTCTAGTGTTAGCAAGGAAGAGAAAACCGGATCGGACATCGAACCCGTCAAAGTATTGGTTCAAAGGTTTAGAGGTTCAGCCGGTTCGATCGGAGTTCAATCGGAATATAATAAAAAATATATAAAAATATACACATATGATTAATTAGAATATAAATAAATATATTAAATCATTAGCATTAACATAATCAACAAAAAAATATTCATAGGTCTATAAAAATAAACATAATCCATATAAAATTTATCTAATCTCAGCCTCACGACATAGTCACAAAACATTTGAAAATAATATTTGTCAGTGACCAATGAAGTTTATGATGAGCAGCTTGCGAATGACAAAGAGAGAAGAATAACAATCCAACAATTTTTGTTAGTGTCATCCTTTGTTTTTTTTTTTTTTGCTCTATAGCTGTCATAAGATATCAGTATTTAAACTTTGAAAAAAAAGCTTAAAAAAAAAATCAAACCGATCAACTGGTCCGATTCGCTGATTTTCCTGGTTTTCCTTGGTTTTGACCAATTCTTGACCGGTTTTAACTTTTTGTGACTTTTGGAGCTTAACCAGACCAGCTAAATAATCGGTTCCCAGCCGGCCTGGTTTGGTTTTCTCTTCCATGAGTGTTAGCAATGGTAGTGACGATGAACTGGCGGTGATGGCAACAATGATCGGGTGGTAGCAAAGGTGATCCGATGACGACAATGGTGGTCCAACGATATATAGTGATGGTAGTTAACAATTTAAGGCAATCTGGTCTTTTCAATTTTCAGAAACATTATTACGGAGGAGGTGAAAATGAAAATAGGTCAATTTTTATTATTTAGAATGCAAATTATCTTAGACATATTGTTTTGTTGAATCGTGTGACAAGGATGAAATCTTATATGCTCACGCTCACACATCAGAAAATGCACAAATATTTCATCTGCCAAACGTCCCCTATTTAAAGGAGGATGAACGTTCTTCTAATTAATAGACTCAAGAGTTATAAGCACAAACATTATAATTAAAAACCTTCATTATTTTAACTTGTGTTTCATTCTTTCATTCTCAACGGGTTAGAAGCTCAAACAAATTGGAACAGCTGGTAGTACCGACCTACTAAACTCTAGGCAAACAAATATATTTTAATAACTATTTTTAATTATTTTTTAGAAAAGACAAACTTCCTAATATGTTGAATTTTTCATTTTATTTAATTTTAATTTTCTATTCTTTAACCAAGATTATGATAGCATGATCATTAATAAACTTTTAACTATGGTTTACAGTAAACTTAATTTCTGTCTATCCCTTTTCATTTTCATTTTATTGGTTATAATCTTTTTTATGAAAAAAGAAAAAAACTATTATAGAAAAAATAATCATAGGGAAAAAAAGTTAAAAAAAGTACAATATTATTTACATAATAAAATGCATTGTAACACGACCGACATTGCAAGAAATTAAATGGATTCTAGTTAATTATGAACTGGATCCCACAACCAGAATAATATCCTAGTATACTTTTGATATGTTTGAAGTCATGAATCTACTTAAATTATGGGTAATCGTGTGAACGAAATTAGTTGTTGATTTATGCATTACTTTTTTTTGTCGGACTGTGTTAAACTGATTTTCGAAATGACGTTATGTTCTCGTTGACAAATGATATGATCAGAATTTTCTTCCCGCGCAAATTTTATTTAAATACTTTCACATTCGACATATATCACTAGTGCCACTAAATTTAGAAACATGACATCTACTAAGTTATACTTATTCAAATTATCATTTTAATTAAAATGATAGAATAACAATTTCAAGCAATATATTTTAAACAAGCAAATCAGTTTATGTATAAAGGGTGTATCACATGAAATGTGTGATTTATTATGAGAACTAGCCGTTTGACTCGTACGAAGCATGAGGAGATAATAAAAAATAGTTTATTGATTATTTAAAAAATAAATAATAATTTATTTAAATATATTTTATAGAAAATTAAGTATATAAATTTGTTTTAAAAATAAGTTAATAGTTAAATAATTAAATAAGTAGAGAAAATATAATTGTGTTATTCTATTTTATATCTTATATTGAATATCATATTTATAAGGTTGAAAATATCTTGATAGATTATCTATAACTAACAATAAAGAACTTATTTTATGAAAATTTTACACATTTTAAAAGTTAAAATCGTTTAATAAAGAAAGATAATAAATAAATAATTTTACTATATCATGAGTCATTTATAGGGATGACAATAAGTATCCATGCGAAAGGGAACATGTCATACCCCTTCCATTACCGTTTAGAATTTTATCTCTTATCTCCATCCCCATCCCCCTTATAGGTATCTATTTCCCGTGGAGATTTTGAATTCTTATGGTATTCAGGAGTTTATTAACAAATTTCAAAAAGAGAAAAAATTTAAAAATATTTTACAATTTAAAATATAAATATCCATAATAATAAATACTATTAATGGAACGTAATCTAAATTAAAATTAAAAATATGTACATAATATAAATATAATAAAAATAACTAAAAAAATAAAGGTGTGTTATCCTCTTTCCTATTCTGTTTAACAAATAAGGACTTAATCCCTATCGACCATCCCTATGAAGACTAAATATATTTCAATTCTTTTCCCCATTGGATAATTTCCACGTATACCAATTTTTAATTTTTTTTTTCATCCTTAGCCGTTTATATCATTTTATTAAATTAAGATATTTAATTTATAAAAATGTATTTTATAATTAATAAAATTAATACATAAATTTAATTTATATGATTTCAATTACGCGTACTTTCCTTATACATCCTTTTAATAAATTAACATGTTACTTTTAAAATATATGTCATAATTAATGTGTAATAATTAGTGAAAAAATTATTTATAATTCTAATTTATATAATTTGAATTATTAGAGTAGTATATCAATTATAATATTATTTTTAATAAAAAATATAACAATTTACTTTTTAAAAATTAATAAATATTTAATATCATTATCAAAGAAACGTAAATTGTAGAATTGATTTTTTAAATATTTTAGTATTGAAAAATTAAAGATATTTTTTTTCAAAAAGATTAGTATGAAAAAAAAATCATGGAATTGAAAGATAGAAATGTTAAAAAATCAAATAGGATAGAGTGGTAGAGGTAGATAGAGAATTTTTTTTATTATGATTTTTAAAATTCTAGATTTGAAGCTAGAGAATTTTTCCTAATTCCATCTTCATTTACAATTTTGCCTCTATTCTCATCCACATCCCTGTTACGGATCCCCATTTATCATTTCACATGTAGATTTGAACATTTATTGATATTTATGGGTTTATTAAAAAGTTTCAAAAAGAAAAAGTTTAAAAATACTTTAAAACTTCAAAACATAAATATCTATAATAATAAATACTACTAATGCAATACAATTATAATAGTTTTGTTATCATTAATACTATAATTATATGTATAAAATTTTTATGGTATAAAATATTGAATTTTAATTTTGTTTATTTTGTTTTATTTTTTATATTACTCTTGTTAATTGTAGAGATATATGAAGGTATGATTAGAAAAAATAATTGATAATTAGAAGGTAAATTAAATTCAAAACTTATTTTAACTGTTAAGATTATGAAAATGATAGGATATAATTTTTCTATGAATAAAACATTGAAATTTTTTTATGTAATGAGTTTTAAATATTAGTATTATATCAATTATTATCATATTTAATTAAGAATAAATTATTATATTAGTATTATAATGAATCTTAAATATTTGATTAAGAATTAATTTGATAGAAATTGAATTTTAAATTATTATTATATTAAAATCAATCAATTACCAATTCGTTAACAATTTGACCTACCTATTTTTTTTATAATTTTTTATATTACCTTGATAATGTGAGGCTATTAATAGTTCCTAATTTAATTATATATCATAATTATATTGACATGGGTTCTTTCTAAGTGCAAATTATAATCCTTAATGATTGTAATATTTGATTCTTTAATGATTGTAATATCTGAGTTCGAATCATTTAAAAGTCTAAAATATCAGTATAATAGACTTATACGATCAATAAATTTTATACAGAATCTTAATCATTAATAAATTCTAATTATAAATAAGATTCTAATAAATCTCTATTATATATATTTTTTTTTCTTTTTCAAATCTTCTCCATTTTTTTAATTTTTTTCAACACTAACTTTTCTTTTCCAAAATTCATTCACATCTTTTAAAATATAAAATTATCAAAATTATTTATAAGAGCTCAAAGGTTATTGAAGGTATAATTTTATGACCATCTTAGGTGATCTGATTACAACAGTCATCCCTTATTTACGTTTACTGTCCAACGTGCAACAGGAAAAGTCAAGAGTAAGGTCTAGAAACTTTCATTTTTCCTGTTTTTCTTTCCTTTTTTTTTTGTTCTTGGTAAATAGCCTCATTTTTTGTTGATCTGATTAAGGCATTCTACTTTTTAATCTTTTTTATATCACATATTTTTTGTTGTAATGGGCACTATTAATATTTTTATCACCCCAATACATTTATATCTAATCCATTTTTCAATGATTCTTAATTCTATATTTTTTCTATTCTTAATGATTCTTAATTTTAATTGTAGATCATAATTTTAATGATTCTTAATCCCATGGATATATCTTAATGATTCAAATTTTATTGATCTAGGTAATCTTTAATAATTGTAATGTTTGATTTTATTAATAAGTAATAATTAAATTTTAAATTAAGTTAAAAAACTGTAGACATAAATGTTGAGAAAAGTGGACCCTAAATCACTATATGAATGACATGTGTACCCTAAGACTCTATAAGAAAAACAGATGTAATAGTTTTTATGAAATGACTCTTAAATATTATAATAGTAGATGGAATGAACAAATTTGAGTCATATATACATATGTGCTCAAAATTAAAAGTTAATTAATAATAACTAATGATTACATGTTCATTAAAAAAATGGTGTGAATTTATATTGCAACATATAATTGTAAAAGGAGGAGTTGAAGGAAGGGGATTTGTGGCAAGCCAGAAACTAGTAAACGGAACAATAGGAGGGCGTGAGGGGATGGAGAGAAAATAGATAAGAGAGAAAAAGTTGTTTTTAGCAATTAATTGGGATAATTAAATTACAATATTAGCCATGAGATAAATCTAATTCAAACAAAAAGAATTGAATATTTTTATCCTAATGAAATTCTGGAGGATGCTAACTTTCGCATAAAGATGTGGAAGATAGCAGTTCCCTTATTTATATTTATTTGACACTTACTTTGTTGTATAATTCCCTTTTAGACATTGAATTTTCAATTCAATCGTTGAAAAGCATTTAATAATTGACACTAAACTACTTTGTTTTAATGTATAATATATTTTAAGAAATGTGAGTAAATTTTAACAATTAGACTACATGTTTATTTTTTTAAAAAAATTTAGTATGCTTGACTATTAAAATAATATTACATAATTCAGCAATTGTTTGATGAAATTTATTGTTTATGAAAGTTATTCAAAAAGGAAAGTCTATATAAAATTGTGTTACAATCGTCCTAGAGGGCATAGTGAACAATGGCCAATGGGGTTTTAGGACTTCCCACCAATTAATTTATATAGTTATTCTCAAATACCTATTGTCACTTCATTTTCATTAAATTTTAGTTGATTTCTCTTTGATGCCCCTCTTATTATCAATTCATCAACTCTTGTTAAACTTTAACATCATCCTTTTGGTCGCATCGTCTCACAGCTTGGTCTTCAATCACCCATATAGAAAATAAAATTACTTCTTCGGCAATTGAAAGAACAACTACATCCATCAACAGACCAATACAACCTGCGGGTGTTTTTTTTTTTTCATGTACTGTGTTGCTTCTTTATTGTTTTTTTATCTTAATCAAGAAATAAATTTCTTTAATTTAAGACACAAATAATTAACAAAATATATAGTAAAATTATTATTTTTAATTTATGACAAATAAATAAAAAATAAAATAAATTAATTGTTTGGGATAATTATTACTTCCAAATATCTATCGTCACTCTCATTTCTATTAGTTTGCAGTTCATTTCTATTCAATTAATGCCCTTTTTATATTTTAATTAAAATAATAGTTTAATATTAATTTTTGATTATTAATCATAATTTTATCTTAATTTATTATTGTTATTAGTTCAATTAAAAATAATTAAATAATTTAAAGTCTTTAATATTTGCCCATAACAATTAATTTTTTTCGCTATTTATTTGTCACAAATTAAAAATAGTTTTACTATATATTTTGTTATTTATTTGTCTTAAACTAAACAACGTTGTTTCTTGATTAAGAAAAAAAAACACAAAATAATAAAGAAACAACATGTAGTACTTTCACCAAAAAAAGAAACAACGTTGTATTGAAATGCGTTGATGGATATAGTAGTTCTATCAATTATATTATAGAAGAAGGATGTTTGATCTCTACGGCTACCGAGGATGTACGGTGAGATGCAACCAAAAGAATGATGTTAGAGTTTAGCAAGAGTTGAATTAATAACAAGAGGGTATTATAGAGAAATCAACAAAAAATTAATGGGAGTGGAATTGTCAATAGACATTTGGGAGTGACAATAACTATTCTCATTTATATATTGTAAATGGAATGGTTCGAGCCATAATTGGGATGGTGATCTCTGACTTATACTTTGTATTCAGGGTTGATTACGAGTAAGAAATGAATTAACATCTTACATCGTGTGTACTAAATGTTTACCTATTTTATCCCAAATTATCGTTTAAATTGTTGATCTTTTATTACTTTGGCAAAAAATTTGGTTTTTTTTTTCATGTTCGATTTTGTTGACATTTTATTATCAACACTAAAAGTGGTAAAGGGCTAAGACTAGGGTGGCAAATCGGGTGTGTGGGCTGATCCATTTTAATTATTTGGGTTAGAAATGTCAACTCCTCCTATCAAAAAAGAGTAAAGTGTTACTTTGGTTCTTGAAATTGTAAGAGTGTTTTACTTTAATTCCCGAAATTTTGAAATTAACTCATTAGTCCCTAAAATTATATTTCGTAAGTCACTTTAGTCCCTGGTCAAACAACCGTTTCATTTTGCTCATGTGACATGATGATGTGGTATGATAACGTGGCATGCCATATCAGCGTGCTGACGTGACATTAGATCAAAATAGGTTAGATTAGTCCCTGAAATTTTAAATGTGTCAAAATAGTCCGTGAAATCTTAAATATGTCAAAATAGTCCCTAAAATTTTCTAAAATATGTCAAAAAAGTCTCAAATCCTAAATTTCTCCTCTTTTGGTGTATAAAATCTAAATATTTGATAATTCTTAAACCCACTTATTTCTCTCTCATTTTCACACCTTATTTAAATAATCCAAATTTTTAAATATCCTAAATATAATTAAAAACTTGATTAGTCCAAATTTGGTAATCTCTATGTTTAACTAACATAATCAATTTATTAGCAATTACATTACATTTCTTGGAATAATATTTTAATACCCATTTTATTCCAAGAAATATAATGTAATAGCTAATAAATTAATTATATTAGTTAAATATGGAGGATCTCAAATTTAGACTAATTAAGCTCTTAATTATATTTAGGATATTTAAATATACAATGTGATGTTATTAAAACATCAATTGGATATTTGAATAATATTTTTATTTATAATTAGTAGATGAATTATGGATACAAATTCCTAATATCTTAATAATTACTGATAGCACCGAATGAGTTGAAAAAGGAAGTTTCCATGCCTATTAGCTAAGTGATAATCATGAGTTAATCTAGTGCTGTCACTAGTTAAGTTTTAATATCAAGACTCTTGCCGCGGCTTTCATAATAAAAAACATATTATAAATGGCCCAAAAGTATTTTTATTTTTTTAATAACTCACTCTCATGGAATTCTAATTTACACAATTCAAATTTAATAAAAAATTCTCAAGAGGGGGAATTTAAAAGGGAATAGATGAAATAATTTTTTTTTATAATTTTTTAATACTCCGCTAGATCTCAATAAAAAATCCAAGCTTGAAAACTGCATTAAAAAAAATGTCAAAGAGTATAATTTGAGATGATTGGGGGTTAGCTAGAATAGGGAGTAATTGGAGTCTTTTACCATTATTTCAAGAAATATAATGTAATAGCTAATAAATTAATTATGTTAATTAAACATGGAGGGTCCTAAATTTTGATTAATCAAGCTTTTAATTATATTTAGGATATTTAAAAATTTGGATTATTTAAATAAGGTGTGAAAATGAGAGAGAAATAAGTGAGTTTAAGAATTATCAATGATTTAGATTTTATAAACCAAAAGAAGAGAAATTTAGGATTTAAGACTTTTTTGACGCATTTTAAAAAATTTCAGGGACTGTTTGGACACATTTAAAATTTCAAGGACTAATTTGACCTATTTTGATCTAATGTCACACCATCATACCACGTAATTGTCACGTGTCACTTAACTGCCATGTCAACAAAATGTAACGCTTGACTGACGGTTGTTTGACCAGATACTAAAGTGACTTATGGAATGCAATTTTAGCGACTAAAGAGTTAATTTCAAAATTTCAAAGATTAAAGTGAAGCACGCTTACAATTTTAGGGGCTAAAGTGACATTTTACTTTATCAAAAAATTATGGGTTGGTAGGCCAACTTGGTGTGCCCAACTTGGTTTTGATCATCTTTATGGCTATGTTTACCGGCCTATTCCACTGACCCAGAAAAAAACTTGTTTCTGACCCACCGTGGGTTGGCCTTAAAACATAACGAAATAAATTGACTTATTTTGGTTATACTTTCATCCCAACCCATAAAAATGGGTAATTATATTTCAACACCCCACCCATGGGTGTGAGAAGAGTGATGAAGAGAAAATAAGTTAGGAGACAAAGTAAATAATAGAACTCATAACTTTTGACCTAATGGCAAGCACTTGATCCAATAAATTTGATCCAACAAATAGTATCAAACTGAAGTCATGACTTCGAATCCCGTAGGCGATGCTAGGAGAAAACTCTTTGCACAAGAAACTTATGGCCTGTTTGACACGCATGATAGGATAAAGATTAATAGTATAAAACTTGATAAACTTTTAATATTATATAATATTTGGTACAGTACTGTATAATATATTACATTTTATATTCTATGATATTATCATTTATTTACCAATAATTTTAATTATAGATAAATAATAAATCAAAATAATAATAAAATAAATTTTGCATTATTAATTAGTTATTAAAATATTTATTAATTAAAATTTTAATTTATATTAAATTTTATTTTTTATTTCAATATTTTATAACTATTCATTATTACTTATAACAATTTAGTTTATATATTTTAATATTTTTAATTAAAGTTTTTTAATTACTAATCCTTATTTTTACGTATTACATATTATTTATTTATAATTTAGTTTACTAGTTAATAATTTATAATTTATAATTGACTTTTATGTTATATATTATTTATTTAAAACATTTAATTCTTATTAAATACTTATTATTTATTTAAATAATTATTTTTTATTATGTTATTTATTAGTATTATTATTTAAATTTAAAAATAAAAGAGTCTTTATATGGTAAAGGCTATTCAAGTCTAATACAACTTTTCTAACCATGATTAAATCATTCATCATTTTAACATATAAAGAGGTTATGAAGGATAAGTTTATATAATACGTTATCTATACTAAATAACAAATAAAAATATAATATATAATATTAGTTTATACTATCATGTCTAATATAATATACAAAAGCATCGTTACGCTCTTGCCAGTAGTCGACCCTACGACAGAAACAATTCTACTCTCCTAAGAACAATAAAACGGGACTCACATCCGTTACTCTCGTCTTCACCTCTCTGCAATCTATACATGGTGCTTTATAAAGTACGGCCGTTCATATCTCTTCCCTCTTTTTCTTAAGATGTGACATGGATGTGCTGATGATTGAATTCCTGGATCAGCACATAAATATATATTCTGTCCTAAGGTAGGAAAAAGATTATACAGGTCAATAATAGAGATGAGTTAGGCACTTATATGTGGCTCTTCATATACCGTGGCACTAACTATTTTTTATGGTAGGCCTTATGCTTTGTGTGTTTGGCTAAGAAGAGGACGAAATGCAGACTGTGTCAATTGCCGCCCACACAAAAGTTGAGCACATCAAAGTCTATATGGCATTGATCAGTAGAAGAAATCCTTTCTCAAACTGAGTAAATTCGTTAAACATATAGGTTTTCAATAAGGCTCTGTTGGGCAAAGAAAAAAAATAGAGTGGAAAGAAATAAAGAGAAAAGAAGTTGAGATAATTTTTATTTCCTATAGATATGTTTGGAGGAAAGGAAAATGAGAAAGAAAGAGATAGAAGAAAAATTATTTTATTTTATTTGTTTAGATGAAAATGTAAAAGGAAAGAAAGAACAATGATATCAAATGACTTTTTTATCCTTATATTATAAAAAAGGTTATTTTTTATAGAACTATTTAAAAAGTTATTAAAAAATTAAAATTAGATACAATTTGTAATAAATTTATTTGTCAAAATAATATAAATAAATATAATAAAAATTGACCTTATATATATTTATATAAAAACATTCAAGTCAATATCTTTATTTTATATTTAATAATTTTATTAATTAATATCAAATAGAAAATGTAACTATTTTTTAATATAACAAGTTTAGAATAATCCCAAACAAATAAATAAGAAAATATTAATAAAAATAAATTATTTAAATTTATCTAAAATAAAATATTAAAGTCAGGACCTTTGGGGATACAGATTTAAATCATGAGTGTGAGTATTTTTAGAATATGTAAATATCACTCATTTCTTCCATACTTTTCCGCTCACATGGGGAAGAAAAATATTTGGGTGAGTCCTGTATATTTTTTGACATTATTCAATTTTTTTCCTCTTAATTTTTCTTACACTAAGTGATGAAAGATCACTTTCTTACCTCCGACTTTCCTTACTTTCTCAATGCTTCCTCGTTATTTCCTTTCAAATAAACACAGTATTAAGGCTCCGGTCAAGAATCAAGAGAGAGAGAGAGAGATGACTATGAAACTTTTTACATTTTCAATACATTGAATGCATTCAACTTTAACCAAAATTTTGAGGATACAACTGATTAAAAAATCTCTCAACATATAGTAATTTATTTTTTTTTCACGTAACGATATCCTTTTATAATTTGACATCAAATTCGATATTAAAATATAATTTCATAATTAATATAGAGATTTAAATAAGATCATTATTATAATATCTTTTTATAAATTGATTGCACTAAAAACATAATTTCATAATCACGATCATTTATATAAAATCAGAACATCATAATTAGAATTATCTTTTTTTGAAAAAAAAATATTTACATACATAATCACAACCGTTTTTGCAATCATCATAGAATTAACTATTAGAATATAATAGATTAGATTAGATAGTATTATCTTTTCATACTTTGATATAGTAATTTGATACTCTTTCACCAATGATATTCAAATCAAATTTAATATATTTTTATGATTTGATTGCATCAAAATATGAGTTTCGTAATTAACATAAATATTCCAATTGAATGTAAAATGCATGAGAAATTGACACATGTTATAGTATTAAATTCATTTAGCCCATAATTATATATATTATTATTACACACTTTAAACAATGAATAGAGTAACTCATGTCAAATACATGTTTAGAGAATATGATCAGTACATTGCAAACAAAGAGGCTATAAAATTAAAGGAAATACACTTAATTTCATACATAATTTTAAAAGAGTAATCCCGATTATGTAAGGGAGAGAATCAAGTGAATGAGTGATTTTATATGAGAGTAAGATGAGTTAAATCTGGTTCATTGATATCCAAACCTTATTATCAACATAAATATATATATATATATATATATATATATATATATATATATTTTAATAATTGGATAATGTTTGACTCTCAAATGAGAAGTAAAAGATGACAAAATAGGAGTTTAGGAAATATTCTGAACCATAGAAACTGAAATTGACACAAAAAAAAACGAAGCTAACAACAAAATCAAAAATAAACCATCACAAAACACAAGATATATCAACATCTAGCACATGACAAACTCTAGGAGCATTCATCACAACCTATCACTGGCTAACTGATTTGACCCAATTGAGGTCTTTGAAGTGAATATGGTTTTCAAGTGATAATTTTCTATTAGGTAAATAATACTAAATACTCTTGAGGTTTAGGATTATTACACTTCACTTCATTCTTATACAAATATGACAATCTACCTCATTTATATTATTAAACTCATTTATTTTTTTATATATTTATTAAACTCATAATTTTTTTAATATATATAATAAAAATTATAAAATAAATTTAAAAGTTATTACTTGATGAAATACTACAACTTTAAATTTTAAAAACATAATAATTTTAGAATTTAAAATATAAAATCATGTTTTTAACTTTTTTCAAAGCATATAAGACTAATATAATAATAATAATAATATTGAGTAAGATTTTTAATAATATCAAAATTTTAGCTTACATCTACTTAATAGTTATAGTTATCAAAATTTTGATTAGCGTCCATACATTAATAAGATAACAAATTTACTCCTCTAACAATGACTCTCGAAATTATTTCCCACTTTTGATAAAATTAAAATTTGTTTGTGATTTGTTTTTGAAAAAACCATTAATTATATACGTTATTCATTTCTTATTTTGAGTTGAGAAAGTGCTAACGCAATTTTAGTTTGTAAATATTGGAATCCTTAATATTGTAAATAAAATTTGCTAGAAGTAACATTCTATTTGATATTAAAATATTAACTTACAGGATAAAATAATATTCATTTAATTATAAATCATAATATTTTTAAAGTAATTTTATATACTTCGAAAGAAAAAAAATTAAAAACATGATTTTATTTTTTGAATTATGATACAATTACTAAACACCCTTGATATAAAATTATTAACTATTTTGTTCAAAGTGTATAAAATTATTAAATATTAACTTATTGTATAAAATAATATTTATTTAATTATAAATCTTACTCAATATTATTATTAAAGTAGTCTTATATGCGATGAAAGAAAAAGTTAAAAATGTGATTTTATTTTTTAAACTTTGAAATTATTTTGAAATTTAAAGTTGTAGTACTTCAACAAATAATAAATTTTTAGACTTATTTTATAATTTTTATTATATAAATTAATAAAAAGATGATTTAATGAATTAAAAAAAATGAGTTTAATAACAGTAATGAGATGGAGTGTCGTATTTATAGAAAAATTTGATGAAGTGTAATAACTTCAAACGTCAAAAGTTTTTAGATTTATTTATCTTTTTTTATTTCTGGAACTCAAATGTGTGACCTTTAATTAAGAGGTCAAAACATTTACCACCTTGCATTGACTAATCTCATATCATTATTATTTCTTTGACAGGCAACCAATCTCTTATTCCTATACCTATATATATAGGTACGTTTTCACTTGTCATATAATAAGCGAATTAAAGTGATTGTATTCGTACATCTTTCTCACATTTCAAGATATGTGAGAGTAATCGAAATCATTTTAATTTAACTCCACAAGGCTGAACAACTAAATGTATTTTTCTTTCTTTTATTATTTAATGTTTACGTTAAAGGGTTAGACGGTGGATGACAAAGCTTCATGTTTTGGTGAATTCGTCCTTTTTTTCCCCCTTATAGAATGAACGAGAAATGGCAATAAAAAAAGCAACACCTACGCTACTGGCAACAAAGTTTGGTGGGAAGCTAATTAATTGTTTTTAAAAAGCAGTGAGCGGCATAAAGAATTTTCTGTGTGTAGCTTTTGTACCTGATCATATTATTATTATTATTATGAAAAATATTATGTGTATTTATCTAATATAAAATATTATACCGACTCAATTCTCATATAGTATTAAATAGGATATAAATTCTATTTAAATAGGTTCACACTCTATTTAATGGTAAATAAAAAATGAGTCAATATATTATTTTCTATCAGCTGAATACAAATAATATAACTTTTTTATTATTATTCAATGGACAACATAGCCTAGAGCTATTAATGTCTTTCAGAAGAAAAAAACTGATAATTATATAGTTTAATATGTTCAAAAAGCAGGCCTAGCAATGAAATTATATGATGTGCTTTGGACCTTTGGCACGGCACATGATGAAACATTTAGATAGTATTAAAAGTTTTAAAATGAGTGGAGCCAGAATTTGAATAACAATTTATCATGAGGAATTTCTCTCTTTGTTTGGTCTGCCATAATTGATAATTTATATATCATCACATTTTTTTTTACTTCTTTCTATTATGACTCTGAGTTTATTTGAACTCCAAAAGCTCTGAGGCTAAATAAGATATTAATTAAAATAATAAAGGTGAGATGAATTTTGACTGGTGGTATGTAGCTGAAAATTAATTATTTTTCCCGAAATTACACCCAATTTGAATGAAAGAATTTAGAGGACTTAAAAATATTGATGGTTACTTTTATTTATATATATATATAAGAGTAAAATATCTTTCTCCATTTAAACAATACATTTTTTCTCTTAAGAGATACTAATTTTATTAAACTATCCTCCCTTTTATTTCTTTTTTTATGTCTTCCACGGTATTGATAGCTGATAATAGTGACTAATCTCTTTGAGACTAGACCTGTGGCCGTGAGAGCTCCTTTCTATTTCTAATGCACAATCTTTTTTAATTAAAAAAAATTAAGATAAGCTATATTTTAATTTATTTTGAGTTTTTTTATTAATTCCTCATTTTTTATTATTTTATTTTAGACCAAAATACCTTTTATTACAATAAAATATATGTAGCATTTAATATAAAATTAAGATAAGCTATATTTTAATTTATTTTGAGTTTTTTTATTAATTCCTCATTTTTTATTATTTTATTATTTTATTTTAGACCAAAATACCTTTTATTACAATAAAATATATGTAGCTTTTAATATAAAATATTTATATTTTTAATTGAATTTTAAATTTTTATAATATTAATAAATAAATTATTAATAGCAACAAAAATTTGTAAAATTTTCCATAAAAAACTACATATTTTTAACAATTAATTTTAAAATATTAATTTACATAAAAAATGAAAATTATTTATCAATATTGCATATAACTATAAATTATGAAAAATATAACAAACAGAATGTCGTCAATTTGATATAAAAATTTATATTAATATTCTAAATTTAGTATTTGAAAAATATTTTCTACAAATTATTCATATTATTAATAATTTGTTACCCCATCAAAAATATTGTTCACTTAATATAATAATATATAATTTTAAACCTAAAAGTCAATATATTTTATATCATTATAAGTCAAATATATTTTATTTTTACAAAAATACTTAGAATGAATAATTATTACTAGAGGATATTTTGGTCAAAATCATAATAATAAACATTAGAAAGTAAATAATTAATACAGAATTTGAAAATGAGTTCAAATGTAACTTATTTTAATATTTTTAGGAGAAGATAGTGTATATTTTAGAAATAAAAAAGAAAAAAGCGTAACAATGTCATCCCTCAAACGAGGTAATTGTATTTTAATATATATATATATATATATATATATATATATATATATATGTATACATGTAACCTAGTTATTTTAGCATGAATGTTGTGCGGATGATACAATTAAATATCAAATATTCAATAAATAATATTTAATTTAATTATGTTTTTACAATTTGAAAGAATTATATTTTAATGTTTTGATTGCTCAAGGTATCCACCTCTAACAGTAACTAATTCCTTTGAGACGAGAGCTCTCTAAAAGGGTAAATCTATGACGAGAAGAAGAATTATATTTTATTTGTTTCAACAAGATCATGTGTTATAAAGATTCCACGAACCTTTTCAATTCGGGATTAGTATTGAGAATTAATTCTATGTCATAAAAATTTAATATTTTAGCTGTAAATATATTATATTATTTTAATAGCCACATTCCGATAAAAATGATGAATCTAACAACTTTTAAAACAAATTATATTTGGCACGTACCTGTATCTAAGAATCAATTTAGGGTAATTTTTTATAGCTGCATACTTCATTTAGAATGACTTGCTTCTTGTATTGGCTAGTTGGGTGAATCCCTTTTCATACTTAATGGAGCGCTTTGTAAGCCTGAGGACAGAATTCCATCTTATTTGTATTCTGCCTGTATCAATTAAATTATAATAACAACGCAGCCTGCACTAAATTCTCTGTCTATTTTTTTTACACTTGGCAGCAACTAATCTCCATTACTTAGCTTTAAAAATAAAAAAAAATGATCAACATCATGTAGTAAAATCATGAGTCGAACAGGAGATAATCAAAAGTAAAGCACTCAAATGAACTGAACATGATACCATTGTAATTAATAATCATCAGGAGGTAGTATAATTTACATTATCTTTTTTTTTTTGGTTGGTATAATTTACATTATCTGGGTACCAACATGTTGTAAACTTTGTGCTAAATGTTTTCATTAATATATTTTATCAAATATATAATTCCGTACGAAAATTGAGTTGAAAGAATGACTATCTTACACAAAAAGCAATCTGTGGTGTCAATCTAAAAAAGAATAATATCTGATAATTGCCGATCAATTTATTTAAATTTTTTATATATAATAATTGTATTAACATTATTATAAAATCTAAAATTTAGTGCTTCGACAGAAAAGAAAAAGAGTCTCTACTTAATATCACACCCAACGTAAAATGCAAATTTTAAAGAGGAGAATTTCTAAGTGCACCTCTTAGTCACAACTATACCAAAAGATCATGAGACAAATAAGCTCTAAATAAACAATTAACCAAGTCAAGTGTAAGGCTAGTAAAAACTCAAAAAACTTCGAAAAGATTGGCAATAAGAAATAGATAAAATCTCCAAGTTTGTACTTGATTAATATTGTGGGAGAGATAAATTAATCTTTTGGGATTTAAAAATCTTAATATAATCTCTCATTTTTTATTAAAGAGGACATATTAATCTATTCATTAACTGATATTTCAATAGCTGACTAAACAACACATAAATTGTTAAATTGTTGCTTCGACTTTCCATTAAGGACCATAATGACATATTATTACTATTATCTTTTATCAAAATATTTTCATCTTCTTTTTTGTTAACTATGTTTATTTATATGTATATGTTTCAATATAAATCAATTGTTTAATTTGTCAACCGATTTCCATAGTTCAAAAAAAGTGGATATTTTGGAAATTGATTTGACAAAAGTAGAACGAAGAATGTTGTAATTAATTTTTTTTAATTGAAAAAAATAGCCTATATAAGTGTGAGCGAGATTTGATCAAAAGTTACTTTCTTGCATTCAAAGTTCAAGTTGCTAGTGGCACTAACTATTTAATATAAATGAGGAAGTTAGAAAATATTAAAACGAACAAAGGACACATCAATCATTTATATCTGTTTTTTTATTTATTTTTTAATTCTATTCAATATATTTAACATATCTCTGTTTCCCCCAAAACCCTCTTTTGATTGTTTTGTCAAATTGCTTTGAATATTCTAAGTCATCAGCACTAATTGTTAACATTAATTATTAAGAGAATGACTTTTGCCACTTTCTTCTTACTATTGCCATTCCCACTTTCATTAGTTTTTGTTTAGATCATTAAAATACCCTTCTTCTATTATATCCTTCTTGTTTTATAATCCAAAATCCATATAGTTAACATTAATCATTTATTTGTACATTAATGATTTTAAGATTTATTATTGTTAGTTTAATTGAAAATTAATTTAATTATTTAAAATATTTAATACTGATATCGTTTTAAATTTTCATATACTCACTGAATATTACAAATTTTTAATATTAACATATTAGTCACTCGATTTGGGGTATAGACATTTATTATTTACAATTGATACACATTGAAAACAAATAATCACTCGACAACGAGCAATAGCAATTTACAAATATGTTTTATAGGATATTTTTGCATGAATAAGATGAATTTCAAATTTTTCCCTCTAAACAAATTTTATGCAATCTTTTATGAAATAATTTGTATATTTTAGAGGAGGTTTTTGCTTCGGTCCCCTATGGGTAGGGTACCAGTACCCTTCTTTTTTTATTATTATTGTGATTGAATCTTTATCTTTCTATATTATAATAAATTGAGTTGCTGGATATATGACACAATCTTAGCCACAAATAGTTATAAGGTACCAGTATCTTTAAATTATAAGGGCACCAAAGAAACCCCTTGAGAGAAATTAATTTTAATACATACCATTGTAAAATATTTTATATTGTTAAACAATTAAATCTTATCTTTATACAACTTTTTTGAGGTAGTTGAACTTACAAGATAAAGTAAAATTTTTCCAAGTTCCATTTCGAAATCTTCAAATTTTTTAAAGTATTTTAATAAGATATGTCATGAAACTATCTCTCTCAGAAGCTTAATCCGATCAGTAGAGATACATGAATGATTTTTGTACTCTAACACGCCCCTTCACACGAATGTCTTTTTTGATCTTGAAGAGTGGTTTTTTTCCCATAATGGGGGATAACGAGGATCGAGCCCCGACCGTTTGGTGATGGAGGCTCTGATACCATATCATGAAGCTACTTATTCCAAAAGCTTGAGCTTATGGGTAGAGACATATAAATAGTTTTTATACTCTTAACAAGATATTACAAATTACTATTAAGGACTAATATGAGGAAGTATACAATGCAAATTAGATACGTGTTAAATATTTTAAATAATGAAATTAACTTTCAATTAAACTAACAGCAATAATTCTTAATATTATCATTGCAACAAGTAAATAATTTGTGTTAACAGATGTTCCTTGGATTACAATGCAAAAAGGGTATTTTAGTGAATCTCAATAAATATTAAGGGTAAATTACACTCACCTCCTGCAAGATTTGTGGAGATGTAACTTACACTCCGTCTAGTTGTCTGGCTTACACTCACACCTCACTGCTTGCCAAATTTTAAGTATTTATATTTCTATCACACTCCTCATTCACTAAACATCCTTAAACTTAACAGGGTGTGTAAATGTATTTTTATAATTTTAATTAGAGTATTTTTAAGCTTAAGGGTATTTTTATAATTTTATTAATTAAAAATAATTAATATCACAAAAATATCATTCTGTTAAGTTTATTAATAGTATTCTGTAAATGAGAAGTGTGGCAGTAATATAAATACTTGAAATTTGACAAACAGAGAAGGTGTGAGTGTAAGTTGGACAACTAAAGGGAACGTGAATTAAATTTTCATAAACTTCAGGGGAGATGAGTGTAATTTATCTAAAAATTAATAAAAATTGGACCGACAATAGCTAAAAGAAGGTGACTAGTGATTCCCAATCATTAATCATGAACTCCATCCAGGGCATGAAATCTTAAACACAACATTACCACATTTACCTAGTTAGATTGTTTTGTTTTTTTCAGCCAATTAATGCACATTTCTTTCGGCTGTCTCCACCATTGCATCATTTGCACGTGTGTTGAGACTGAGATCATATATTACTATTCCCTCTTAGATCAATTATATCTCATATTCAATTTAATTTAAGGTAAAATATACTTACTTTTCAGGATGTTTGTGAAATTTCAATCCACCCCCTTATTAATTATTCAACCTAGGTTAACCTCTCTTGATTTACCAAATTTTAAGATGAATTATAAAAAATGCCCCTATCCTCACTCTCATCCTCTTTCACTAACACTCACCTCTTCTGTTTTCTCTCCAATCCCCCTTTCTTAGCTGAAATTAGGAGAGGTTAGTATAAGTTAAACAACTAAATGGGAAGTAGATTGAATTTCCACAAATATCAAAAAAGGTGAGCACAATTTATCCTTTAATTTAATATATTTTGATAATTCTTTTATTGTCATATTTTAATTTCCTATACTGTTTTTATAAAATCCAATGGTTAAAAGTTTGAGTTATCTCTATTTAATAATGATGAAATAATTTGCACCAATTAAAAAGGTTGTATCGTGTATATATAAAAAAGGTTATATTGTTTAAAAATCAAAATTCTAAACAATAAATTGTAACAATTGCCTATTATCCAAGCCATGATAGATTTATCTATATTAACTGAAACCCAAACACTTTAAAAAAGTAAGCGTAAAAATCTGAAATTTCTATGTTTATCTATAATTAAAGGGAAAATAATGAAATTGTGAAAATTTTAAGTGCGAAAATGTCACAATACAAAGATCTAGTGGCCTAAGAGTATGTTGACTGCATCTGATAACGACAGATAGATATTTTATCTATTTATTTAAATTTTTGTAAAGATTCTATGCAATTAATAATAATAATAATAATTGTTTTAAAAATACTCGAATAATATTTTAGCCAACAAAATTTAGCTTTGACATGAAAATTAAGGCGAAAAGAGAAAGGCGGAGATAAAACCAACTCTGTCACACTGTACATATATATATAAAGTATGAAAATTATTTCATACTAAAAATCATGAGGTGTGGTATGGTGGTAACTCACCTTATCTTTTAAATTTATGGTCAAGAGTTTGATTCTCACGAAAATAACAATCCTGATTTCAATCAAAATTATTTCATACCATATATTATTTTATACTGCAATATAACATGAAAATAAAATAATGAGTGCCTCGTGCCTAAGGCATAGTAGTGTGCAATTGTGCTTGACATAATTAATCGCGTAAACAGCATAACGCAACGACTTTCAGTCTTTTCACAAGTTCACAAAGCATCCGCCAGATCGAAAAGCATTTAGGGTGCGTTTGTATGCAATTCCAGAAGTCCATAATCATTTTTTTTTATCGAAAATAACCACTCGTTATATATTTAGATAATTTTTTAAAAATAATTAGAACATAAAAAAAAATAGATTTCAATTTTTTTATAAAAACAAAAAAGAGTAACTATAAAATAAAATTAATTTTTATTTTTTAATTATATATAAATTTTATAATCATATTTTTTAAAATCTATAACAAAGGTGATATCGGCTCACAGCATTTTTGATGATCTACTTGATTGCAATAATATGTATATGCCATATATTTTCAACTCAAAAGCAATGCGGCTGAAGTGATAGGCAATCATGAGCAATCATAGTTTATAATGGACTTCATCTTATCATTGCTAAACTCATATATATCATCATACCCCGAAAGGTTCAATAACCCGTGCAAAAACCCATCATATGATTGAAAAGTTAATGAATGACTTTTAGGAGAAGGGCATATTCATATGAATGCATATCTTATTGAAGGGTGCTTTCTTGATATTTGAGCCACTTTCTTTTTGATTCCTAACGTCGACCCCACAATTGTTTTGAGTGCATTCATCCTAGCTAGAGTGTTCCATCTTTGTGCTGCCGCCATTTATGTATGCGCGTCTGTCCAATGTTACGTGTAAAATACTAAAATATACTATCTAAAAATAGTTTTATAGAACCTGGTTTTATCTTAAAATGACTAATATTGAATTCAATGATAATAGGGCATTTGTGCTTAAGGACATTTCAATTGTACAGATTCCTAGGTCTTTTTCCTAATTGTCTAGCTTAAATTGCTGTGTAACCTGATTTAACCTTAAATCAAATAACTCACAACAACTCAATTGAAAAGGGTATTTGTGCTTAGCGGGCGCATGTCAATATGTGCAGATTCTCGAGCCTATTCCCTGTTTTTTCGGTTTAATTTTGTGCTGCTATATAAAGATAATCATCATCACGAGCGTATCAAATTTGTTTGATGTGCATATTTTATATTTAATTTGTTCGTTGCTGTCAACGCTCTGGTCATGTGTGCAAAGGGTTTTTATAGATCTGAGTAAAGAAAAGATAGAATCCGTGAATAGTTTATGCAGGCATAATGCTACGTTTCTTTGTACAAGCCACAACCACAATTTAGATCGTTTTGGTGTGCCTGATAAAATAAGGATTAATAATATAAAATTTAATAAAATAATATATTATAGTATAAGATATGATAAATTTTTAATATTATATAATATTTAATATAATATTGTATAAGTTATTATATTTTATATTCTGTAATATTATTATTTATTTATAAATAATTCTAATAGCTTTAGTAAATATTAAATGAAATAAAATGATAATAATAAAATATAAATTTTTGTTAATTATTTAAATATAATCTTTAAATATAATTTTTAAATATTATATTTAAGTAAACATTTATTAATTAAAATTTAATTTATATTAAATATTATTTATTTCAATATTTTATATTTTTATCATAATTATTTAAATTTAAATTATTAATCTTTACTTTAATATATTACATATTATTTATTTATATATTTTATTAGTTAATAATATATAATTTTTGTATTATATATTCTTTATTGTTTATTTAAAATATTTTTTTTACATATTTATTATTTATTTTATTTATTATTTATCAATTATATTTATTTTTATTTTTATTATGTATAACTAAGCTAATATCATATATTATTTGTATTATTTTTATTCAATAACTTTATTATTTTTTATTTTATAATTTTTTATCATTATTTATCTGAGAATTATTTTATTTTAATAAAATATTAAAAATAAAAGTAACTTTATAAATTAAAAGATAATAAGGCCTAATTCAATCTGCCCATGTTATATTAAGTTATACAATATTTCGATATATAAGGGGATTATGATGTATAAGCTTATATACTACATTGATTGCATCAAATAATAGATAAATACAAAACATATGGTATAATATTATAATATCATACCTAATACATCACAACAATTGCACCCTTTCGTTTTCATTTTTTTTTTAACTGTATCATTAATTAGGAACTGCCAAATAGCGGCTTAATTAGTTGCATGACGCGCAGTGCCGATGGATGGTTCAACGAAATCAATATTATTCACTGGTAAATTCATTCCTTTATTGCGTTAACAGGTATGTTCAATACTTTTTCGCATTGATGCAGGTTACACAATTGAGTGAATGGACTAAAATGGTCAATTTATAGTAGTGTCCATATAGGTTATAGGGATGAGAATAAGGCTCCAAGGTTGTATAAAGAACAATTTGGTTTTGATCCAATGATTTCTAATATGTGAGTTTGAATTTTTGAGGAGAAAGGAAAAAGAAATGTTTACAATATAAATTTTAAAATTTTATACTATAAATATTTCCTTTCTCTATCTTTTTCTTCAAAATTCAAACTCAAACATATCCTAAATCCATACTCAACCAAGTAATGACATAACTAATAACAAGAGAATAGCCCGAATCAATTCAATATTTAGACAACATATATTCAGGTTTAAACGTTATGTCTAGTAAAGATATGATCAAATTTTAGAAGTTAAAAATAAAAATTAAGAGATATTTCATAAATACATATTTTAAAACATATTATTTCGATGCTTAAAATGACATTTTGTAATATAAAATATATTAATTGAAGTATAAGTTTGATAATTACTATTTTTTAAAAATAAGTTTAAAATATAATATTTATAAGGATCAAAATTTAAAACTACATAAACATTAAATTTTTTAAAAATTTGGATCAAATAAAATCAAAATTATTTTTATAAAGACCGCCGTCAAAATTTATAATAATTTTAAGGATAAAAATATATTTAAGCCAACTTAAAAATCTAGTCAAAATTACGAAATGTTACGAAAACAGAGTTATTCTATAATTTTATATGTATTGCGATCATTTGACCAAAGATCATTGACTGAGAATGACGGTAGCTAAAATGAATCATATGTGTGGAAGATATGATTTAAGTACGGAGAATTATACATAATTTTGTCACATGTAGATTAGGTTCTCTCATGGATCCCATATTAAGCCTCATCTTCTTAATTAATCGTGAGAATCTATACATGATATAATCACCCGTCCATATAAAATTTTCAATATGAGGATCCATTCTCAATAAAAGTATGACATAAACAAACCGCAAACCCAAACTTGTAGTGGAAACCTTGTTAGGAGAACTTTACTTTTATAATAGCTGATTTGATTAGAATTAGATTGGTTGGAATTTAATAATTCAGGATACTAATAATTTAGAAAAAAAAATTGAATAAATAAATTGCAAGCCATACTTGACATTTGTATGTGTTAACCCTTTATCGAAGTAGGATTTTGGATCCTCTCCTATTGAGAGGAAACAAGACAGTTTGTTCAAAATATCTTCACCATTCACTGCTTGTCAAACGACATCAAAGACTAATCTTTCAACACATCATCACTTAAATAATATATATATATATATATATATATCACAAAATAATCTCTTTACCCTTAAAAAAAAGGTACTTCGCAACTCCATCACTTTCTTGATTCTTTCCCCCATCTTGCGTGAACCCACCCATTATCCCACTCCCTTCCAACCCAACACCGATCTAGGGCTAAGAAAGAGACTAGTTGTAGTAGGAAGCTGAGGAAGACAAGACGTTAAAGACAGTGATGGTGGCAAGAAGAGCTACAGCTAGTGCAGGTTCAATGGGATGACGGTGGCAGTGCTTGATTTGGCAATTCACTATTAGAAAAAATATCTGTCAGATTTTGACTATTACTGATGGAAAATTTCATTTTCGATGGATTTTTTGATGGAATTTGACCATTGGAAATAACGTAGTCAGAAATACTTATTAAAGAAAAAAATCCGTCAAAAATTGTTACCGATGGATATTGTTAAACAAAACCTATTGGTAATTAGCTGACAAATTCGCCAAAAATTTTTTCGACTTTTCGCATTATAGACTGATTTTCTTTGATTACCGACGAAATTTTTGTTGGTAATTATAAATTTTAAAAATTTTATTTTTTATTTTAGTTTATCGATGGAAATTCCATCGGTAATTATAATTTTTTTATTCATTTATTTTATCGACGGATTTTTCTGTTGATAATTATAAAATTTAAAATTTTTTATTTATCCATGTTCCTGACGGAAAAATCCGTTGGTAAAATTATTTTTTATTTCTCCTTTAATATACCGTCGAAAAAATCCATTGAAAATCGTAATTTTTTATTTTTTTGGTTAACTTACTGATGAAAAAATTCGTCAGTAATTAAAATTTATTTTTAATGAACATCCAGTAATTTGTGTGTTACCTGATCATTTGGGAATTTATTTTTTATTTAAAGCTAATTATAAATATATTTAATAATGAAAAATTATAAAAAAAATCCCAATAAATAATAAACACACTGAATTTTACTTCAAAATGCAAAATAGATAAAAGTATATAGATACAAATATAAAAATTCAACATATAATTAAGAAAGAAAAAACAACAACTCAAATCCACAAAGACACCATCTCCTTCTTCATTTTCGTCTCCATGGTCTTTTCCTTGTCCTCAATCTTGTTTTGCAACTGGCGTTGTCTCTCCGCGTCCATCTCTTGCATACAATAAAGTTTCGTGTTGAGCTGGTGAACTTGCTCGCGGACCTCATCATCTTCGACAGTAGACCCAGTACCTGTAGCCTGTAGATGCCCTAATATATTAGCTCTGACATATAAATGATTTGAAAATTCATCCAAATAAAATGATTTAATTGAATAACAAATAAAAAAAATTATCATAAACTTTTCAATAGATTGTAATATATTTTCAGTAGCTAAATTGGTCACAAACTTTGCGTTTGAACTTTTAGTCACTAAACTAATAACATATTAATTTCAATGGCTAAATCAATCACTATGTTATAACTATGCTTATTTCAGTCGCAAAATTAGTCGCTAATGAGTACTCACATGAATAAGAAAATAAAGCTGAATTTTCTTGCTTGTGATTTTCAAACACCTGATATCCAAATACATGTCAATAAGAAATAACAAACCAATATCTAGTATTAAGTTCATTTATTTCATCACTACAAGAAAAAGGCAGATTTCTAGGGATGACATATAAGAATAAAGATAAATGTGAAAGTTGAAATTTGAAACTTTCTGCATAACCTCAAGTTAAACTCTCTTAGAACAGTGAATATATTCTGATGAGCCTCAAATTTTCACTACCTACTCCTGAAATGGTAAAAGATGGACATTCACAAAGGTGATCAAATCAACCCATAGGTGAGTATTACATTGTTTTCAAAAGCATGAGGGAGAAACAAAGCAATTTAATCATATAGCATTAATATGAAATTTATTTACCTTTATGAGATTGAAATCAGATTTTGAACTGAGAGTAGGATTTGGTTGGAGCTTTCCTTGAGAAAGGAGTGAAATTCACTCAAGCACTATTGTCTGGATAGTGCAACAGAGGGGAAAAATCAGTAAGGTGCCAAACTTGTTCCATAGAATTTCAAAGGTAAAAACTATGGATTGTTAGATCATTTAACCAAAGCATGCTCTTGATAGATAAAAGAGGAAAAGGAGAATTAAATCAGCACACAAAAACTAGAGGATCCTCTAACAGGTAGAATACAACATCAATCTACATATAGAAAAGTTCACGGTGAAACAAGTAATAGAAAACTACATTTTGCAAACTTGGCTTCACTTATTACCTGATAGTTTGATACTACACCTATAAAACCTTGAGACTTTTTGTAGAATAATACAAGTATAATGAAGATCAGAATCATTAAGAAATATATTTCTACCATTTCAAAATCAGTTTTAAATGTTTACAATTGCAACTTGTAAGCAATTAAAAGGAGGACTTAAGGCTTTTACTTGTAGATCAAAGGTTGGAAATTCAGGGTCCAATAACCATCAAATTAGTAGTAACGAGTATAAAACAGCTGCCATCAATCTCGATTTTGTCTAATTGACAAGTTATTAGACGAAAATCAAGCTACAACATTTCGACAACACCCCCCTTAAATTAAGATTCCACTCTTTAAATCATAGTTTTCAGACTCGGACCGGTGATCCACTCGGTCAAGGCACTGGGTCACTGGTTCAACTAGTGGATCATTGGTCGAACCGGTTGAACGGATTTATACAAAAAAATATAAAAATTTAAATAAAATATAATAAAATAACAACTAATTAACAATTTGACATTGTTTAAAGAGTCTAAATATAAAAACATAAATAAATAACATAAATTCCAAAAACTTGACTCGGTCCGACCCAGTTTGACCGGCCGAGTCACCGGTTTTGATATAAACCCAGCCGAGTCAAACCAGGTTGCACCGGTTTTGATGCGGGATCGATCCAAATACACCAATTTCATGACCGGTTCACCATTTTTTTAGTCGAACCAGTTTTTAATTCTATGCTTTAAATTAAAAAAAAATCAACAGAACCTCCCATGAAACTAAGACATCCCAAAAAATTAATTTCAATATATACATATATCAATCCAGTCAAATAAAATTCACAATACAATCAGAAAAATATTTAAAGATCTTAAAACCATTCTAGAGCACACCCCCTTACAACATCACAACATGCATATCCTGCAATCTCCGCAAACACAATCAATCTCCACAGCAAACAATGCAAACGAGTTAGGGAAGGACCTCTCACCTTTCCCCTCAGTCATGCAATTCCAATTTCCTACAATTATATCTTAAAAATCATAAGTCTCTATCCCAAATTAAATGAGGAGAAACAATTACTTATTGACAAATGTTCCAAGTCGGTTCAACGCTCTTTAACAAAATCAGATCCCGCTAAAGATGAAAAAGAATGATGAGAATGCAACCAAACTACTTAAAACAAATCAATAGCTTCATGATTTACATTCAGATTTAATACCAAATAACCTAACTACAACTCCTATTCTAAAAATAATTCCAAATCAAAAGCTATGAAATGACACGGACACATGGTTAATATATTTCAAAAGGAAACATTGTTTAGCTAGATTTCTTGCAATCTAGATTAACATGAAAAAATCAAACCAAATTAATTATCAACAAATAAACAACCCAAATAGCTTGCAATCAAAATTAACAAGAAAAAATCAAACTAAACCAAATATCAATTAGTAAGAGAACCAAAATACACAAAAAAGTGTAAGCGGCAGAGAACTGAAAGAGGGCGAGAGAGCTTACCTTCTCTGGCGCAGTGGTACCGGAGGCAACAGCAGCGGCTGGACTCGCTATTAGAGTCGCTTCGTGGAGGGGTTTCATGCTGAGGGCTTCGCTGGTGGTCAACGACTCGCGGAGGGACTTCGTGTAGGGGGTTTCGCGACTGGCTCACAGTTCGCGAAGGGAGCTTCATGGGTGGTCGGCTTCATGCAAGGGGCTTCACAGGTGGCTGGGGCTCCACCCAGGAGGACTTCACGAGTACGTAGGGGGGGACATGGATGATAGATCGAGGCTTGCGAGGCCGGTGCGAGGGGGGCCGGCGCTAGGCAGGGTCGGAGTGAGGCAGGGGTGCATGGATGGCCGGAGTGAGGCAAAGGGTGCGCAGAGGGCCAAGTGCGAGGCTGGGCCAGAGCGAGGCGGGGATGGCTGGCACGATGTGAGGCGTGTGCAGAGGGTTGGGTGCAAGGTTGGGCCGGAGCGAGGTGGGCGGCGACAGGACTTGGGATGAGAAAGAGAGAAAGTCAAGATGAAAGAGAGAGCATATGAGACAGAGTATTGAGATCACCTTTTATAAGATAAAAAGATTATTGGCGGATTTTCAAATTTCTGACGGAATAAATTCATCAGTAATTGTTTTTTAAAAAAATCCCCGAAAATAATTTTATTGACGGAAAAATCCATTGATAAAATTAATTTCATAATAAAAAAATTTCACAATAACTACCGACGGAAAAATCCATCAGTAAAATTAATTTCTACATTAAAAATAATTCATAATAATTACCGACAAAAAAATCTGCCCGTAATTCGCGCACCATATTCATTTCAAGTTGATGCGAAATATACCCAAAAAAAAATCTGTTGGTAATGGCGGGGACCAAAAAAAAAAATTTTTGTTCAAATTTCTCATTTTCCATCAATAAATCCGTCGGAAACACCAACTGAAAAAATCCGTCGGAAACTCATGTTTTTCTTGTAGTGAATTGTTGCGGATCTAACGTGTGATGCGACAAGGTCATAGCCCATATTGGTGTTTGTGGTTCGGTGGGATGGAGTGTTTGTGGTTCAAATGATGTTTTTGATTGTGTTCAATATTGAACATTGGTGTTTGTGCTGGACTGTGTTTTTAATTTTGAGTATGATTTGTAAGTTACCAAATGAAGGCTTCGCTAACTTGCAAGTATTTGGGGGCATAAGGCTGTCTTGGTCTCATCTTATCATTTAGATAAATGGCAATGGTGTTGATTGATCTTTGGCACTCTAATAAAATTAGATGTTTATTAAAGGGTATTTATGATATGTTACCTGTATTTTGAATTTATTTTAATCATTTAAAATATGAGAATGAACTCCTAGTTAGTTCTCTGAGAAAATAACATTGGACAAATTAGCCTTTCAAGAAAAGAAATCTCCTTCTTGGGTCTTTATGATTAAATGAGATAAATTGATTTTCGATGATTTATAAAAAAAGGTCAAATTAGTTCCTCACAAAAATACAAATCAGACAAATAAGTTCATCGAAATATTAATAAAGGACTAATTTATCTGACATTATTTTCATGGAGGACCAACTTAGAGGTTTATTCAAAATAGAATATAATAAGTCACTCATTTGTCATGTTCACTAAGGAAACATTAATAGTAGAGGGTGTTAGTGAAGCTTTTAAACAAGCGATGATGTGATTCAAGATTAGCCTTTGATGTTGTTTGGAAGACAGTAAATGGTGAAGATGTTTTCAACATGACAATGTCATGTTCTCTCGTAATACGAGAGGATCCAAATCCATTGAAGTAGACCGTCCAAAGTCCCTAGGCACGGCTAGGTTTCAATCCAAATTAAATATGTATTCTAGGCTTCTAATTAGTCCAATCTTCAAATTAAATGATAATAAACTCAAAATCTAGGACTTGAAACGGTCCTATGACTTTGACAGTTGACTCTTTATGCTATGATAATCAAGCTTTAAGAAATAATAAACTCCCTTAGGAATTTCCTTTAATTTACACCCGGACAAAAATTTAAAAAACGAAGGCCTTTTTTAGTTTCAAAAGACTCGATCACACCATAGCATTTAGTTTACCTAAAATTCTAATAGGCCTTGCGCACCGAGAAAAGGTAGGTGCGTCCGTCCTTTCTATTTTCTTTAATAGGTAATAATGACCACAGCTAGGGGCTTAATATTATTTAATTATATGAACTGGGTTTGAGGCCATAAGAATTGCTGGCAATTAGGCACAGTATTTTGACCAACACTTTCACAAAAAATAGCATATGCATGAATATCACTTTTAAGGGAGAACGGCAGAAGTACCTTCCACTCCCACAATTGACCCTTTATTTTACTATCTCTCTTGCTTTATTCTCTCACACTGAGATTCCACGATCCTTCAATTAAAGTTCAACAACAAGGATTGCCATTTATTGCCTAGGCAATGCAAAGTGCGCATTAAATCAATGAAACATTAGTAGCCTTGCATGTATTGGCATGTTTTTGAAGTTTTATATTGATACATATGTAATATATAAACCTAAATCTATAGTGCTAAGAGTGCATGACTTCTTTGGTCGATCTTCTACTCATGTATCGTTATGACTTTGGTTCGATCATCAAATATTTTCTATTGATGGGTGATCTATAAATACCTCTGTAAGTGTTTGATGAGCAGGGAGACATATCTTGATCATGGATTGGACGAGCTAGCTTTTTCTTTAACCTAAACTTTTGTTGATAAAACAAATATATATATATATATAAAAACCTATAGTAGGGTAGGATCTTGGACTTCATAATTACCTGAGTTTGAGAAAGACTTGTGTACCCAACTTGCTTTCAGCTATATCAGTATTCAATTTTGATGATGGCCATGAAAAGAATAGAATGATAACAAAAAAAAAGTTTGAGAGAGATAGGTCACAACTGAAATTTGACTGTATCTAATTTCAATTTGACATGGATGAATAACTTGTAATGGAATCACTTAAACTAATGTAACTGTGGCTATATATCTTGATAGACTCCAGCATATATCACTAACTAACAGATTGAATCGAGTCTGTTAAAATAGGTGAAGTCTATTAGAGTTCTGTTATTCAGTTAGAATATATAATACTATTGTATTAGTTACAGTGTCACTCACTTGTACATATGTCAGATACGCTCACATGTAATCATTTACCCGATTATGCATCATACACTGAAAGAGTTTTTCACACTCTCTAGCTATTCTTGTTCTTCTTCTGTTCATCCCTTTTAGCTTAGTTACTCTGATACCTAGCATATCTGTCCGTTGAATCTAATTGCAATGACAAGATAATTAACATAGAGATGCTCTACAAAATGTGTTCAAATTAGGAATACAGCTGTAAGCCTATCACCCGATGGGCCAAGGGCCCAAGACACTAAATTTTCGATCCAATATTGTTTTATCGTTTGTAATTCTCTATACTCTTTTGGCACGTACGCAGTGGCCTGTTGAATTCAACTCTAATGAGGCAGGTAAAACAGAAATGCAATGATACTAGTGGAATGGATAGAAATGAATTTGAATGCAGAGTTCTTTAGATTCCTTTCCTTTACTTTTTATATGCGCATGGGGCATGATTTCACTATCTAGGAGGAGGTTAAAGTATGAGAATATAAAAATGTGGACTAGGGATGTTAGACCTTCAGTCATCATGAGCGGTGGTGGGTGTGAGTGACTGAGTGTGGTAGAAACCAAGAAAGGTGGCATAGCGCAACTAAAGTATATTGCATAATTGCAGGTCTCATGTCATAAGTCATAGTTCCTTCATTTTAAAATAGCCGATCGAGCTACCAATATCTATTGTATAGATTATATAACTCTGTCATTATACCTGTTTGAGTCTAGATATTTTAATCACAGCTATGCTATGCAGTAACAACAAGGAATTTCGAGAATTCTACTAGATGTTATTTGAATATTACAATCTAAGACTAAACATAATATATATTATTACTGTCACATAAATATATACACTATTTTTCTCACCTTTATATGAACATGCTTTAATATTCAATTACATTCGCATTAATATACAATAAATATGAGTTAAAAAGAGATTTCCCAAGAGATAATTGAGAAAATAAATCCTTCAATTGCTTCCATTTTCTTTATAGTACTGGCTAGTAGCGTGGGTTTTGTGTCATGTTGGGATTGTTTCCAACATTCCCCTTCTTTATCACGGGCGGCTGGCTGGCCATAAAACCTTTTTTTTTTCCCTTTTGTAACACAACTTCTTCCCATTTGCATGATGAGGGAATGGATAATATTGTTGGTTATTAATTTAAGTCTACTATTGCAGTTCTTGATATTTCCAATTTACATTTCCAAAGCCGGCCCAACTCTATTTAAAAGCAAAGTCGAATTAGACAGTTTCAGGCTTAAATCAATGAGAATGAGATGAGTTTCTTAGCTTCTTAGAAAAATATTCTTGTTTGGTAATGTGATCAACATGGAAGGGGGTAATTCCTTTTTTTATTATTTTTCATGAAGGGGGTGGGGAGGGGGTTATTGATCCATTGGTTTAGTATATTTTATGAATTCATCATAAGGAATATCAAGTTTAAATATCTAATTAATATGACTTTCATTGATTTAAAGAAATGGAGAGAAGGGCTTTTCATGTAAGAAGGGTTGTTCTAAATTTAATAATTTATCATATCTTCTATAGAATGTATGAAGGGTTGAGAAAACTAATTCATTGAACATAAAATTCTCATTTTCATAGAGTAATGTCAATATGAGTTAGGTATTTTGGTCGATTTTATCAATTTTCAACGGTTTGTCTTAGTATATTCAATATCATTTGGCTAACAATCTTTAATTTGTGCTAGAAAGGTGAGTGTGATGGCACAAAGACATGCATGCCTATCTATTACATGTAAATTATAGTTTTTAAAGTTTTTGATTCAGAAACTATCATTATATCAAAATAAAAGAATCTTAAAATTCATAAGTCATGATAGTTAACTTTTATACCTAATATCTGAAAAGTCATCTAAACTATATGTTTTGATTGGATGACAGTGTAAAACTATTTTACACTGTCAGTGCATCAAAATTAAACTCAACAAATTTATGGAGTCCAAAAAATACCTTGATCCATAATGAGATAAAGAAATACCAAATTGAGAAGATTACAAATTGTACAAAAATGGATTTCTATTGCTTAACCTTCTTCTTACTCTCTTCTTCCATTAGTGATGTAGAAAATGAAAAGAGACTTCAATAGTAAGAATAGAATTAGTTAATGGAATATAATATCTTTAGAAATCAACTTTCATCAAGTTGATAACTACCCCAATAGCTTCCCTTCTATTTATTTTATTGTTTACTTGTTAAACCAATGAAAGAAGACACATATTTTTGATGTCACATAGACATATTTTCTCACATTATAGGCCAATTAAACTGCACCGTCTTGGCGGAAAGTGACTTCCGCTTTGACCTACTGTGTCCCAGACTCATTTTCTTCCGAGGCCAAAATTAAAAGCAAAAGGAAACTCAGTAAAACCTTTTTTTTTTTTTTTGTCTCCTCGAATACTGGAAATTGAGAAATCAATTTTCTGGATCTGATTCTTCACAAAGAAAACAATGTATTATTATAATTGTGAAATTTAGATCACAGCCATCATCGCCCTTAGGACATTGAAGGATGAGAATTCAAATTAAGGAAATAGGACATAGTTTTGTATTAGGTGCCAAGACGTGTGAGTTCGTTTTGGTGTCCAAACAAAATGTGCTTGGGGGATACCTTGAGCCATCCATTTGAATAGGTTATGTACCATAGTTTCAATCAAGCTAAGGGTCCACTTGGCCTTAAAACCCCTTTCCTTGCTTCAATGAGCTGTTGACAATCAATTTTGGCAATGACAAATCCATATAATTTATATTAGCCTTTTGTTTTATTAGTCAGAAATTTATGTTAAGCATTTTTGTTTTTGTTCAAGCAAATTTATGTTAGCTTCGAATGCCATCGTGGGACGGCTCCTTACTCCTCAGCTTGTAGGGGTTATCTAGAGATATAACGAATAAGCCATGATTTGCTCCGGATATGATAGTGCTGTGTAGATTGGATACTTGGGCTGATAAAATTACAATGAATGCCTTAGGATGACATAATGGATAATAAAAGCATTGGGCTTGATCTTATTCTTCAGGCCCAAGATTTAAGCCACTGACTTTCACTGCCCTTACTAATCTAGGGCCTCTTTTTGGGTCGTAGGCCCAGGTTAGGGCCGCTTGTTCTACACAAATGATACGCACCAGGGCTCAAAGGCCCATTCCATGCTTATTATCGTTTTCGGTTGGAGGGAGGGCCAAACGCCCAACTAATATTATTATTAACTAATGGAAAGTAACCATGTTAATGACCAAAAACGTAAACAAGCTGTTGCTATTGTTGCTCGGGCTTGGCCGGCTGGGTGTATTTACTATTTAGATTTTCAAGCTCTATATTGTCTTTCGACCCAAAAAAACCTCTACAAAGTCTAGGACAAAATAAATAAATAAATAAATAAAAGTTCTATAAGGTCTCAGACTAAAGAAAATAGCTACCGACTTGGAAAAAAAAGGAAAATAATAAAAATGCTCGATATTGTTGTGGTTGAACATAAAAGCTCTGTTGGTCCCAAAAGAATAATAAAAAGAGCATACAAGCTCTGTAATGTTCTTTCGAGTAGAAAAGGATTAAAAAAATCAGCTCTAGAGTAAAAGAAGTGGCAAATGAGGACAATAACTGAATAAAGTTGATTGTGAAAGCAGTCAAAACTCTAAAGTGAGCGGGAACTAGTGTAACGAGTACCTGCTTCGCTTGGGTCAGTTAATTATCTACGATCACAATGAATTTTGAGAATAAAGTAAAAATAGAATACATCACTTTTAATTTTATTGATCCAAATATAAGATTCATTTATTTTTTTGCTAAAATAAGATGTTCACTTTACCGTATAATTGCTTTATTTTTATGAAAGAATATACAAATGTGTGAACACCTGATTTTGTTCAATCTTTTAACAATAAAATCCAAAAATTTCCATCTAGTTTACCTCTTTTATTTTATTTACAATTTCTTTAATTACTTTCTAAAAAAAATATATATAAAAGCTAATTAATTATTAGTTGTTTTTAATTTTAATTTATTTCAAAAAAAAATAAAAAAAAGATGAGTCACGGGCTCCTCTCCTTTTCTTCCTTCGAAGATGCGCATGTGACACATATAGACAAGATTTTTTTCAAAAAAAAAAGTGGAGAACATCATGATGATGTCTCTCTCCACTACGGGCAAAACGTTGAAGCTTCTTTCGGTGATGAATTGGAATAACCTGCAATGGTTAACAAGGAGTTAAAAAAAAATAAATAAGCTCATCATCATCACAAGGGGAGGGGAGAGAACTGGAAAAACATCAGAATACCAATTTTGGAGAACCTGAAAAAGAAGCATCCAGCAACAAGTCCAGAATACAACCAAGAAATCAAGAAAAAAAATCAAGGTAATATCATCATCATCAGCAATATCATCATCATCAAATATAAACAAAAAAAATTTAAAAAAGAGAAAAAAAGAAGGAGGAGGCCGTGGCAGCCTCCACCACCAGCCGCGACCTCCATGCCCATCACCAACATCTTCCTCCCCTTCTTCCCTTGACCAATTTTCATCATCTTCCTCCCCATTCAACTCTTCCCTCATCCCCTTTTAACATCATCAACCTCATCCCCTCTAACCACCACAACCTCCATCATGAACCACCATACATCATCACAGCCCCCTCCTCTCCCTCTAGCTTGTCACCATCATCATCATCCTTCAAGTTTCAGCCACCACCCCTTAGCCACCCACGAGTCTTCATCATCATCCCCCACCTTCACCACAACCACCACCCTTCACAAATCATCAACTTCACCAAGCCACCACAACCACCCCTTAGCCACCCTCGAGTCCTCATCATCATCAGCAAAACACCATGGCCGGAACCACCACTCCATCACCTCAAACCACCGTGGACACCACCCTCCACCATTGCAACTCCATCTTCTCTCACATCATCTTCACCATCCTCAGCCACCATGGATCGGCCATCACCACTGAACGCCACGTAGCCAACGCCGAGGCCACCGCACCATCCCTCTTCCTCACCGGTTCGTTCGCCACGCATACACTCCGTCTCTGTCCGCCATAGCCGTAAGAGCTCCTCTGTGCAGCGCCTCGCACGTGCACCGTGGCAGCTGCCAACCGTTGCTCTCCCCTCTTCCTCGATTAAACCGGCGCCGTGCATCACCAAGCCACCGCATCCACCACCCAACCTCCAGAACGCCGCGCTTCATCTCTCCCCCAGCCGCAACAATTCCACCTCCATCTACAGCCTAGATCCACCGCCGTGAAGCCACGATCCGCCTTGGTTCGCCACCCTCCGCAGAGCTCACCGACCTCATGCCGCCGATCTCCCCCCTCTCCCTGCTGAGTGACCGCGAGCTCCCCTTTTCTACCGCCATCCTTTGCAGATCTCCTCCCTGTGGCCGGCGGACATCCCATCTCTCTACCTCCCCTTCAGTTTATCTTTCTCACTTTCTTTTCCTCACCCAATCTTCCACCCTTCCATGTCTGTGTGTGTACCGTGAGAAAGGAAGAGGGAGAAGTATGTATGTGTGTGAGTATGAGCGAGAGAGAAGAATGGTGTGTGTGAGTGAGTGAGAGAAAGGACCGTGTGTGTGTGTGCTCAGGAGAGAGAGAAGCTGTGAGTGAGTGAGGTGAGAGGGGAGTAGTGAGAGAGTGTGTGCCCGTGAGTGAGGGGGAGAGAGATGAATTTCTTTCTTTTTTTATTTTTGTGAGTGAATGCACGTGAGAGAGAGAAAGGAAACCAACCTTTGTTTTTGTTTTCCTCACCAAAAAAGAAATGTTGCAACGTGTTTATTCCTATTTTCTTTTTTTATTTATTTATTTAATATTTGATCCTCTTTTAGTTAGTTTGTGTTGTATAGCTTTTGGATTAAAATTTACATATTGGGTTAAAATTTATTTTATTTTTGGTTTCATTTATTCGGGTCTAGATAAATTCAGTCTAAATATATATATATATATATATAGCTTATGCATTTTTAGATTCGAAATAAATGTTGGAGTTTCTTGTCTTTAAATAAAAAAAGGGAAAGGCTAAGAAAATTAATTTAGTAAAATTAGAGATAGGATAATTAAATTTTTTTAGTTTCATTCTTTTTTATTGTAAGTTTTTTTTTTTTTTAGAATTTTTTTTTAGTTAGTGCTTGGATTTAAATTTGCTCGTTTGGTTAAGTGTTCATTCCTTTTTTAATTTTTAGGTTGGTTTGCTTGGTGTAGGTTTAGCTCACGTCTAAAATAAAAAGGAGAAGTTTTTATTCATTTTGGATTTGAAATAATATTTGAGTATTTTGCTTTATTAAGATTTTATTTAGTTAATTAATTAATAAGTTTTTTTTTTAAAAAAAAGGGTGATTATTTGAGTCGGGACGGTTTGTTAATCACATGTCCTGGAATATTTTAGCTGCGTCGGCTTGATATTCCAAATTCTTTATTAGAATAATAAGGTTAATTTAACCGCAACGGTTTGTTAACTTTAAATTTCAGAATATTTTAGCTGTGACAGCTTAATATTCTAAAATTCTTTTTTTCAAAATTGACTTTTCACCACTTAATTTATTTGTAAATAATTTTTGTAATATTTTCTATGCTATTTATGTATTTTGTTTCATTTATAAGTTTTTTTTTAATAATCTTATTTCAAAATATTTTATTTAACTTTTGTTATTGTAGATGAAGAGTTAATTCAGCCTTGACGACTTGCTAATTCAATATTTTGGTCATTTGAGTTGTGACAGCTTAATGACTCGAAAATTCCCTTAAAAATATTTGTTTTTTTCTTTTATATTCTTTATAAAAAATAAAAAAATTAATTTCTTCTTATCTTATTTGTAAATATTTATAATTTGTATATTTATTTTCAATTTAAATTTGCTCATCTATTTATTAAGTTTCTTATTCAAATAATAAGGTTAATTTAGCTGTGACAGCTTGTTAACTTGATATTGGGATATTTGAATTGTGACAACTTGATATTCCAAATATCTTTCATAAGGTTTTATATTTTCTCTTACAAAAACACCAACAAAAAAAATAAACCTTCGCTTCTTTTTAGATCCTGTTTGCAAATATTTATTGTTAGAAGAGTTCCTTTTTAAAATTATATGCTTATTGTTAAATACTTCGTTTCAAATAAAAAAGGTTAACTTAGTCGTGACGACTAGTTAACTTATTTTTAGGGCATCTGAATTGCGACAGTTCGGTGCACTAAAAAATTATTTTCTTTTTAAGAAAAATAAATTCCTTTTAATTGTCTTGAAACAGAAAATAAACATTTGAAAAAGGTTATTTATTTAATTTGCACAATTAATTAAAGGTACCGTCTAAGGACGGGTGTACTAGGGTGCGTGGGATTAAATTCCTGCCCTTCCCTATACATAACCGACTCCCGAACTCAAACTGGTTTCCAAGACTACTTCTCTAAAAATGGGTTTTTCCAATGTTTTCCCAATTTTAAATAAACTTGGTGGCGACTCCAATATTTTCAAACAAAATTCTTTTCTTTTTCGCCGTCCCCGTCGTGATCCCGGTTGCGACAAAATGTATAAAATGCACTAAATTAAATAATTATATAACTCACTTCAGTAATAGTAAAATTCAATACGAGCAAATGTATGTTTAATATCTCCCGTATGAGATATTAAAATTTGTAACATAATTGCTGCATGACAGATTTCTTTTGTGATGTTAGTTGTCTCAAATAATAAAATTCTTCATCCCCTACCTTTTTTTAGCAGTAACAATATTTTGGCACTCAAAAGATAAATGTCTATTCAGACACTCACTTTATAATAATTAAATGTAATAATAATTTCCATTTATTCTTAATATTCATTACATCTAATGATTATAAAATGAGTGTCTATTTCAGACATCAACTTTTTATGTGTCAAAATAACAATACCCTTTTTTGAGACATTAGATTTATGGAATTTTTAATTAAAAAAAGATTTTGAAATTAAGATTTTCAAAATCATTCACTCGTGTATGGTGTAAGGACATCAACAACAACGTCCCAATCTTCAATTTTCATCGAAGTTTCTACTGGACCTTGTTATTAACAACATAAACCTCGACAATTGGATAATAATAAGTGCTGTTAAGAGGAATGTAAAGCAGTAATGTCAGAATTAGAGTTTTAGATTAAGGTTCATAAAATACAAAAAAAGAGTGTGTTTCAGTTTTACCGCACCCTATAATCATAATCATTATATACTAAATACCAGAAGACTGAATCACAAACCACCACCACATCAAAAACATAAAACCACTCACTGTGAGATACGCAAGTTGAGAAGATACAAAGTCAAAGTTCACAAACAATCACAAAAAAAAAGGGTAGAAGAAAAACAGAGAACATAAATCAAACCAGCATATCAATCCAGCAGAATTGCTTTTATTCAATGTCTTTTTCTATTTTGCCCATAACCATTTACATCTTCTTCAAGGAAAGGAAATTAAGAATCATTTAATCAAACTCAAACATGCTCGGAAAAAAAAATTGCGAGTTAAATTTCACAGCCTTTTATACCAGTTCTTATCATTACCTGCCACAATTCATTCTCAATTGCAAACTATATTTACCACCTTCACTCTGTAGCCTTTCAAAATTTTATCCATCTTCAAGCAAACAATATCAGAAAATATAAAAGGTTAAAACTTGATATTACATTAGAGAACACCTTTAGGCACTACATCATAGGTAATAATCTTAACAAATGATGAGATAGTTCCTAACCTAAAAAAGAATTGTTTAGCTAAAGAACTAAATGTCGGTTACATCAATCCAATAACAAAAACAATAGCAAGAAAAAGTCCTTAATTGAGTGAGCAAAGCCACACAAAGGAAATGTTTAATATCAACATAGACTAAGAAACTAAAAGAGATGCTGGCATGTCACATATCATGCCAAAAACAAATTTACAAATCCATTTTTATGCATGAAATGATTAGAATCCATATCAAATTTTTAAAAAAATTACAAATTCATATTTCTACATACCTGAACTTCCTTCTTACACTTTGGCTCTGCCTTGCCAACAATAAAATAAATAAAAGAATGACTATCTACTGCCATTTGAAATTGAAACCCAAGAATGCATTGCAATTATAATCAACATCAATATGCACTCTGACAATTTCCTCACATTGCATCATTACAATTATAATTTTTATTGTGACATTAAGTTTATTTCTTGCCTGATAGATAAGTATAAGAAAGGAGCAAATGTACATAACACAATCCTATCAAAATAACACATAAATAAAAACTCTAATATAATGTAGCATGAGACTTATATACCACTCTAATTAAACATAGCATAAGACTTATATATATGATATATAATATGTATAATAAATAATAAAAATTATATGATATAATAGTATATATAATATAAAAGTATAAATATAAAAATATTTTTAAAATATATTTTTTAAAATTTTTTTATTAATTTATTTTATCCACTTAGTGAAGTTTCTACTTACTAGTTAATTATTTATAATCAATACTCTATTTATATGCTAAATGATATATTGACATGCATTTTTTTTCTTATGTTAAATCTAAGATATATTTAAAAAGAAAATTATTAAATTTTTTCTTAAAAAAAAGAGAATAAATAATAAAATAAACTCTAATTTATCAATAATTTATATAAAAAATATTATATAATAATTCATTTTATACTTTCTATATAATAATTTATTTTATTTTGACTAATTTGACCCCTCCTTCTAAATCTCTGACTCCCGGATGTCATGTGTGATAACCAAACGTGTCAACCTATGCTGAAATCAATTCGTTTAAAGGCCAACGTGAGGGATTCTCAATCTAAATTAAGCTATGCAATGTTCCAAGTTGAGGACTACAGTAGTTAAAGTTTAAGGCTATGAGTCATCGTAGGTGGTATCATTGCAATTTTTTGCCAATTAAAAGGACACGTTTCACAAATCACAATCTTAGATAGCACTTGCATTCAAATTCTTGGCCGCCAAATCCACCCCAACTCATCAAAATTTGTGATTAGAAGGGTTAAAATTTTTTAAAGGGATCAAAACTTTGATCCAATCAACTAAAAATAATAGGTTTGACAAGACCAACGGGATAGGTTCCACCTATTTTGATATCTTTAATAATAGTACTAGTAATACTCTACCTGTCTACCATCCACCTTCTCACTTTATCGTCATTATTGTGATTATAATAACGTTATCCCGTTGGGTGCAGCAGCAAAGGTTGAAAGATGTCCAAATAAATTTGAAATTTAATAGAGACAAGTTTTTACAAGATTTTTGCTAATGCTCTAAATTTATATAATAATTATATTCTGAAAATATACGGTGACAATCTTCATAAGGGACTATAAGGCCGATCGATGAACGTACAACACCTGAAGGGAATGGGTTTGACCATTCACTTACCATCAGCTATATGTTTTGGTTTGCGCCTACTCAACCTGCGACAGGCCCAACCCCAAATTATGCCATTATATTGTTATGAATTCTGGTTATCCTAATAACAAATATTTAACATGAAAAAAAACAACTTAAATGTGTTTTACTTTTGACGAATTTTTCGCTAAATAGATGACCACACATTGACAAAATATCCCCCCACCTCCCCAGAAAAAAAAAAAAAAATCGGTATAGTGGAGTTCAAGTGTTTAAACCGTCCAATCCATCGGTAGCAGATCGTGCAGAATGATTTTAACATCCCAAGTCACGTTTAAGTTATTGCTGATTTTAACTTTAAGTGAAGGGCTATTGCTATATTTTTTTATTATTAATGTCACTTTCACTCAATAATTTCTTATTTAATTGTCTTAAAATATTCCTTTGCTTCCACAATTGAACTTCAATGTTATTCAAACTCAAAATATTCTTTTAATATTATATTATTTGGACCTCTATTTTTATTTAATGAAAAACTATTTCATAATTATTTTGTGTAAATTTATTATTAGGCTTACTTTAGTAACCGTAAATATTAGTCATTTTAACTTTAGATGCGCTAAACAAAATTTTGGCTTTTGATTCCTCTTTTTTTAGTATCATATTTTTGGCCTTTGCACTTTATATTTAAGTCCCTAAAAATAGTTTTAAATATGTATTTAGGCCTTACAAATATTGAAATATTTGTATTACTATAGACATCTTCAAAATCTTCCTATGGTCCTTTTAAACATTAGCACTTGCAGCGCAAACTAATGGTATGGACTAAAAATGGACTAAAAACTTAGAAAAATATGGGACTTAAATTAACAAAAAAATTTAGAGGAACTAAAATTAAAACAGACTATAATTACATGAAGTAAAAACATATTTAAATATTTTATTGTTATTATTATTATTATCATATAGTTTAATTAATTTAATTTTAAATATTGTATTGAAATATTTATTACCACTCCTTTTTTTGCAATAGGCAAAAAGACACAACAGTTTAATTTAATTTTTAAAATTTTAAAATATTTAGTGCCACTCTTTTTTGACAATAGGTTAAAAAACAGTAATTTTTTTACAACTTGAGTAGATTAAAATTAAATTCTTTTATTTTCTAACATATTTATTGTTATATTATTAGATTATTATTGTATTAAAAAAATTTGAAAGGTAACGTAATATCTGATATAGATAGCATTTGAAACTGTTTGAAACAAATTGTATGCAGTAATGAAGCATACATATTTTAACGTGATATTACATTCTCATTACATCTATATAATATCTTACACGTTAAAAAATATATAACAATCAATATTAAATATTTTAAAATTAAATTAAGTAAAACTAATATAATAATAATAATAACAAAATTATACAAAACAATTATGAAACTTTTTTCACCAAAAAAAATAGAAGCGAAAATAATGTAGGATTAAAATAATATTTTAAAAACATTAATAATTTTGAATAACATTGAACTAGTAATATATAATTAGTTTAATTATAAAAAGAAAGAAGAATATTTTAGGATGACTAAATAAAAAAGTAGTTGAATGAGAGTAGCAATAACATAAAAAAGATAGTAATAGCCACTCTCTAACTTTAATTACATATGATTTTAAAACATTTAAAAGTTAACCAAGAATTAGTGATTTAGAAAAAAAAATACAAAATCCAGAGGGAATAAGAGTTTATCACATTTTAAGGTTACTATATGCTACAAATCACAATAACTTACAAGTAGAAGAGAAAATCACAATAATTTAACGAAGATCTTGATTAAATTTTTTTTTCATAGATTAAATAGAATAAAAAAGTTAAACTTTTTTATCCTTAGAAAAAAAAAAACAAAGGGGATGCCCATGGCCGACATGAGTGATTCAGATTGTGCAATTGTGCAATCCTTGTATCTATCTATCCACCACCACCGTTAATTATCTAGGTAGCCATAATGAGTGACAAATGTCCGTCTCAAATGAAATCTAGGGTCTTAATGTCTTGTCACCGACGCCACTATAGATAGCCACCTAACCTTCCAATCATGTGAACCCGCGTGACGGTGAGGTCTGTCGTGTATTTCAACTATTTTATGGGTCACCCACCAATCCCCTAAGGCCCAACCGATAAGGGTCCGTTTACTTTGCATTTTTCAGTTTTCAATTTTTAGTTTTCAGTTTTTCAGATTTGTAAAGGAAAAATTGAAAAAATTAAAAATTGAAATTTTTAGTTTTCAGTTTTTCCTTCACAAAACAGAAAATTGAAAACTGGAAACTGAAAACTGGCAAAGCAAACAGGCCCTAGATTTTTCACTAATATAAAATGATTAAAATCATATATTATATATATCCCCAGATATTAATAGTATTACATAATTATCTTTTTATTTTAATGGAAATCAGTTTAAACCGATTTTACTGAGCACTAAATATGGCCGGGGGAAGTGGTCAAGAATCGATTTAAGCAGATTTCAAAAAATCGGTTTAAGCATATTACTATAGCTTGTCAACCAGTGTCAGATTGTGTGAAAAATCGATTCAAACCGATACAGTGATCTGCTTAACCCAATTTTTTAGCTTTTCAGAACATGTCAGGATGTTAAAAATTTGTTTGAACCAATTTTTTAGCTTTTTAGGATGTTTGAAAAATCTGTTTGAACCGATTTTGTTATTGATTTGAACGGATTTTTCACACACATTGACAAGCCTACTGAATAATCGTTTTAAATTGATTTAGATTGTCAACAAATATTATCGGCTCAAATCAATTTGAAAACATCTACACCATTATATAATGATCACACCGGGCATTTATTCCGAGCATTCAGTAGAAGGAAGTAGAAAGAAAAAAGAAAGAAAGAGTGGTTACAGGAGAAGTTGAGTTGCAATATGGCGAAGAGTTGTGTAAATATTCTTATTTATTATAATGGAGAAATTGTAAACACAGTAGATGGTGAAACTTTTATAAGTGACGATCAAGCATGGTTGGTTGTCAATCCACCTATTAGTTTGTTAGAGTTACAGAGTAGAATATACTGGAAGAGTTTGATGGAAACAACAAGCAAATTGTAAAAAAAATTTATAGGATGCCGGTTGATATTGGGCCAAATGGGATTCGACATAGGAGGTTTCAAATTCGAAAAGATAAGCACGTAAGTCACATGTTTTCTTATTTTCACTCATTTTTCGATGTTCGTAAAATTGATTTATTTGTTGAACTCCAAGATAGTCCTTTCAGCTCTGGTGGGTCAGATGTAGGTACATCATCATTTGTATTTGTGGCAGCACATCATGCATCCCCGTCTTTTAAAGTGTCCCGTGATCATGATCAGAGTTCACATCCAGCAGATGAAGATTTGAATTCTATAAGATTTGCATATCTTGCCAGGCAAGTCGAAGAGCCATTGCCATTAAATTTCTCACTATTAGCACTTTCTGGCCTAGTTCAGGATTTTGATTTTGATGTTGATCATGGGGGTATCCATGATGAGGAAGAAGAGGAGGTTGATCGTGCTAGAAATGATGATGAAGAAGAGGAGGATGGGGAGTTATTTCATGCTCAAAACTTGGACGAACAGTTTATGTCTTTACCCCGATCTCAATCTCAGTCTCGAGAGCACCTCAGTCATTATTCTACGGTTGATTTTGATGCAATGCAGTCTGACTTAGTTGGGTCTGCTTCAGGATCGGGTTTTGGAAGAGAAAGTGATCTGGTAGTTGGATAGGTGTTCCAGAATAAAGAAGAAGTGTTATTTGCTGTTAAACATTATAGCATTCGAAGAGGTGTCAAATACAAAGTTTATGAGTTGACCATATAAAGTTTCATTGCAAATGCATAAAATTTGGGGATGGCTGTAATTGGAGTATACGTGTGACACATCGCACAAAATCGCGACTATGGGAAGTTAGGAAACTCAACGGACCACATATGTGTTTCTTTCCTGAGTCTTCGAATCAACATGCCCAGATGGATTATCATATTATTTGTGCCCATATCTATCCATTGGTGCAAGCAGATTCGACGACCGCCATTAAGTCACTGCAAGCATCAATAGAGTCAGAGTTGAGGTTCAAGACAACATATAGGAAAGTGTGGTCGGCCAAACAGAAAGCGATTGCCATGATTTATGGTGATGGGAGCAGTCGTATAACGAGCTTCCTAGATGGTTAGGTGGGTTACAGCCTTATATGCCAGGAACTATTGTGTAGCTACAGATTAGGCCATACTATGTGGGTGATGTTGAACAGTAGGATTCCATTATGTTCCACCGTCTTTTCTAGACATATTCGCCATGTATAGAGGCGTTCAAATATTGCAAGCGGCTTATTGCAATTGATGGCACTCACCTATATGGCAAGTACAACGGAACACTGCTATGGCAATTGCCCAAGATAGTAACTCAAACATTTTGCCAGTTGCTTTTGCCATGGTGGATGGGGAGACAAAGGAAGCCTGATCTTTTTTCTTGAGAAATCTCAGCCAATATGTGACGCCACAAGCCGGCATTCTTGTAATATCTGATAGGCATCAAGCTATCAAAGCAGCTGTAGATGTAGAGGGGAGTGGTTGGCATCCTCCATCAGCATATCACGTATACTGTGCCCGCCACATTGTGTCAAAATTTACTGTGTAATTCAAGAACAAAGACGCCAAGAAGTTGCTAATGAATACTGCATACGCAAAGACGGAAAAAAAATTTTGTATTGGTTTGGCGCATTGGGGCAAGTGGATCTTGCAATGTGCACGTGGGCTAGCAACATTCCACTTGAGAAGTGGGCGCAGTATGCTAACGAGGGCCGTCGATTGGGGCACATGACTACCAATTTATCGGAGTGTATGAATGCTGTCATGAAAGGCGTCCGCAATCTTCCTATTACGGCAATAATAAAGTCCACTTACTTTATTCTTATTAATGTTTTTGTTAAAAAAGGGACAGAGGCAAAGGTCCAACTTGAAAGTGACCAAAAATTTTCATCCACTTTATTGAGTGCAATTAAGCAAAGCAGGCGACAGTTCAGCAATATGAGTGCCACTCCAATAAATCAAAAGAGGTCGATGTACTTGATCTTTGAGCAAGATGACATTGCCAGTCGTGGTCAACGAGAATTCAGGGTAGATTTAACCAAGCGATGGTGTGACTGTAGAGACTATCAAAAGCTGCACTATCCCTGCCGTCATGGGCTTGCTGCATGTGTTGATACCCACAGAGACTGGACGTCTTTTATTCATGAAGTCTACACCATGGAATCAGTGTTCAATGTTTACAAAACTGAGTTCTGTGCCATTGCTAACGAAGACATGTGGCCTCCGAACACAGGGCGTACCTTAAGGCCAAATACTGCATTGAAGCGAGTTCTCGAGGGTCGTCCAGTTTCCACGAGGATTCACAGCGAAATGGACGAGGTTGACCGAGGCCATCCAAATGGGGGCCACCTATGAACTGCTGATTGGGCCCTACGACAAACTGCTGAGTGGGGTCGGGAGTAGGGCCACCCATGAATTGCTGACCCATACCACCCATGAACTGGCATGCGGGGCCTCGATGAATCGTAGCGGCCCTCCCATGAACTCATCGCCCTAAACCTCCCATAAACTGCTAGGCCAAACCTCCCATGAATGGCTAGCTGCTCGCTAGGTACATCAGTGACGGCTAGTATACCCGAAAACCCTGAGAATGGCAGCTAGCCTCTGGCTGACTATGGTGGCTATGGCCTGTTTAAGACTAGCGGTTGCATTGTGGCTGAGTCTGGCGAGTTGATGTTGGCTGGGTTTGGGTGCTATGGCTTGGGACCTAGTGGCTGTGGCCTAGCTGAGTATATCGACGGGAGTCTGCCTATCCCTGTTGTCTAGGCTCGGGCGGAGGCTATGCATCGTCTGCATGATGATGATCGTAATCATCTGTATCTCCTTCGTCAAGATCATCTGGGTTTGAACCGTATTGTCGCTATATAGTACACGTACTTGATCGTACTCGTTGCGCTCTACCGCATCGATTTGGGACATTTAGTGGCTGTGGGATATTCGGTACTGGCGAGGCCTGCACTGATATGCCCTCTGGCAGCTCCATGAGTGTGGGGTCATCAGAGGGTCCGCGAGCTGACAAAAACCTAATCGCCACGGACAAGTACCACTCGAAGTACTCAACTGATGGTCGATGATCATGCGCCAGTGGGTAATGAACCTGTCGGTCTCGACGTCCATCCCATGCAGCATGCCATGGTGTGTGATACTAAGGCCACCATGCGTCTAGATCCCTTCGCCCATCATTTGCGTGCAACCGATCAATGTTTAGCGGGGCACTGGGTATGTGTTGTCCTCCACCAAACTGACGAACAACCAGATCAGCCTGGTGCCGATCAATCACGGGAAAATGTATGAGAGCCGTAACTGATGTCCAAATAGTAGCTTTCTCATAAATAAATGTCATGGTCACAGCCCTAACATCATCACGGCTATATGGGATCCACCGAAACTGTAATAATGAAGAATAATATATTACAATTTGAAATATAAAAACCACTGAATGAACACCTCAACATCATGGTTGAATGCGACTTAGCCCATTAATATTAGTTGCATCAATCTGTAGTAGTGCCAAATACCCTCTAATCTCGGTGACATTGTATTTACCACCACGACATAGAGAGCGGTAAAGTGCTGCAAGCACTGCTGACCCCTAGCTATATTGCCCTATCTTTGCAAAGTTCTCCAAGAGTGGGAGTCACTTCAATTGACCCCTGGACCCTGACTTATCCGAGAACAGGAACCCACTAAGTAGAGCCATAATATATGCCCGAGTGTACCGGATAACTATACCCTCATCAGCATTATCTGGCAAATTGCGGAATGTCCTTGTGAACCAAGGTAGATTCACAGTAGATCCCAAGATGTACTCCCGTGGGGGGACAACACCAAGCAACTCCTGATATAGTCTCCAAATATTGTGGCCCCTATAAAATTTCTCCGATGCACCAATACAGCCACTCATAACCTGTCCATCAACACGCAACCCTAGCTGGAATGTAACATCCTGAAGCGTGATGGTACACTCTCCATAAGGTAGGTGAAATGTGTGTGACTTAGGTCTCCATTGCTCAACGAGTGCACTAATGAGTGCTCTATCATAATCAAAAACGGAAACTATTTGCGCAACATACCAAAACCCTGTTTGCCTCAGATATAGCTCCATAAAAGGATATGACTAGACTATCTTATTATAATGTCTGGTTTTTATAATTCTTGTAGGCTGCAAAAAATAAAAAGATATTGCCAATGTGAATAATTAATAATATTCATGTTATATAAAACTAATTAAATTCAAATTATAAATCTCATAACATTTATTCTACACAACAAATTTTGTAAATTCCTATAATCCAAACTAACCAAACAATAACATCTTAAGTATGAATAATCAATACTTTAAAGCGCTTGTCATCAATACTTTGGTAAAATGAATAATCAATTCTTTAAGTATCTTATTTGTTGGTTCAAATTTAACAAATTAAGTATTACTCGGTCTAATACTATGTATCAATATAGTTATGTTAAGTTATTTATATCACTTACTTCAATGCATTTGTTTTATATCTATTTCTATTTTGTTTATAAACCAATTCTCAATCCAAGTTTTGCGTTTGACCACTTTTAAACCTTTTTGTTTAAAGATCATTATCCAAGCAATATATTATATTTCTTTTTTACTATTTAATAACTTTTTAATCAAACAAACAGATGTCTTGTTTTTTTATTTTTAAAAATTGAATATAAAACTTACTTTAAAAAACTGTTTTGAAAAACTAAAATATTAAAACAATCCCAAACAAGCCATAAATTACAGTAAATCTTATAATCTTAACCGGTTAAATACTAATACATTAAATTCTCCTATCCTACAAGGCAAAGTGCAATCTATTCACTAACTACTTATCTATACATAAAAATTACACTAAATATCTAACCAAATGTTAAACTATGTTCAAATTTCACTCAAACATGTTATGATAATTTAAACTTACAAACCCTACTGAACAATTAATATATTAAAAAATTTGATTCAAATAAATCACATTCTTAACATAACAAACTATGTAAAATTATCTACTAACCTAGTGTGTTAATCTTCCTGCAATGTGATCAATTGTATTTAAGCGATAAATATTTTCAACATCCATCTTTTACTTCACTCACTCCACTCTCACTAAATATCACAATACAAGCCAAATTTTCCAAAACAGTCGAACAGAACTCTCTCAAATCTGGTTGATTTCGGCTCTACCCGATCTGAATTTATAGGAGAAATAGGTGCACAAATCTGTTTGAACCGATTCTACATTGTGCACTGCAACTCTGCAAAGTGCTGACACACGGGCAGAGCTCTCTCCGGAATCGGTTTGCACCGATTACTCCCCCTGCTGATGAGCTTGATCTAGAATCGGTTGAAGTTGATTTTATTGCTCAGTAATCTAGCAACTAACAAATCGGTTTAACTTAATTTGTGTTTCTCTAATTTCCAAAGGTTATCATGATCACACAAATCGGTTTAACCCGATTTCGATATAAACTAAAACAAGACATATAGGAAATTCTTTTAGCTTCGCGGCAAATACATAATATCAAATTTGTTTTATTTTATATCGGTACAAAACTCCTAATCCATCCTAGCCCACTCTCAGCTCATTTTCTATTATATTTTAAAAAAAATGTGTATTCAATAAATAATTTAATTCGTATAAAAAGATGAGTAAAAACTTTTAGACTTATTTGATCTTGTATTATTATATCTAGTTGATTTTTATACTATTATTTTAAAAGCTATCCAGATGATAAGCTAGCAATTTATTATTTCTAGAATTATAATAATCAGAGTGAAATATAAACTTAGAATGTTATATATACTATTTAAATCCCTAATTGCCACTAGGGCAATTCCAGTATCTTAGCAGCTTATCATTGGCACAACAATATTTTAGAAATTTTGGTTAAGATGATAAATAACTTTAATTTTTAAGGGAAAAAAAATTGAGTTCAAATTCTATCGATTTTTTAAGAAAATATTCCGTAATCTTTGTATTCTAAAGAAAATAATCATACTTTTCAACTCTGTTAAAGAATATTATACACTTCCCGTCATCTGAGGCAGACATCCTCTTTTCTTTAGTTTGTACACACAGGCCGAGTATTCTTTACAGTTAAAAACACAGAAGTAGAAAATACATCATTTATTGACAATACATACCTTTATTAAAAGATAAATTTATGAGCCCAAAATTAGTTCCACATTTTCAGATACATATTTTATTTTACCATTATTTTAAATCATTAATCATTAATTAGTGGCAACATAATCCATCCAATGCCTTCAAGCTTTCAGTTTTCAGTAAAATGTTGTTTTCAAATTTTAGTCATGGATGAATGATTTCCCATCTTATGTCGTAGCATTTACCAAAAGAAAAGGCAATGATAAGTTGGTAACTACTCATCCACCGTTGAAAGTTTTCATAATGAATTTCTGTTAAAATCCAACCTCCACCTCCATGGGAGTTCAAAACCGTAACAAACTTGTTAAGCACAGGGTTTGGTGTTGGTTGGTAGAGTATTTAAGATGAAGAAGAAGCAGGAAAAAAAATTAAAAAAGAATTAAAAAAGGCCTAGAAAAGAAGGTAAAAGAAGGAGAAAAAGCCACAGCTGTAATCAAATCAAAGTTTAGTAACTTCTTTTTGGACTATCAGTTTCAATCATTGAAAAAGCTTATCAAAATTCTCTACATTGCCCTTTAACGAAAACCATTACCCTTCTTCTTCTTCTTCTTCTCTCTTCTGAGACTCAGCCATAGATGCTGCATGGATTCACCTCTCTCAACCATCTCTGACATGAGTCCCATGACGGTGAAACCCACCTCGTGAGTAACCCCACCATTATTTTGTTTTCAATTCTTTTCCATTAAATTTTGGTTCTTTTTTTTTTTTTTATTGTCACGAGAAAATCAACATTCTTGTGTTCTGAAGAGACCCTTTTGGAGTGTGGCAATCAAAGATAGCAACTTTGTTGTGTTGGGTGTTGGAGAGAACTTGGATTTTGGCTTTGGCATTTTTGGATTTTTTTTTGGTTTTTTATTTGTTGCTGTTCTGTGGTGGTGTTGGTTTTGGAAGTTTGTTCTGGTTTTTGTGATGCCAGAAAAGGTGGAGAACCATAGTCATAGGGCTCTTTGGTGCAGTCCAATGCTCAATTGGCGTTTTGGGTTGCTCACTGCTTTTGTTTTTGTTGGAATGGTTGTGGTTTGGAGTGTTGATGGCTGCACTGTTAGGAACATCATTCAAGCTTGGAGGTACCGTCAAGATTCTTTCTCTCTAAGGTCTCATTCTCCTAATTTTACTCATTCCCATCAAAATTCAACTTTTGTCCCCACATTTAGTTTGAATCAAAACCAAACCATTGGTACCAACTCTGATTCCTATAGTCAGGTTAACAACATTACACTGTCCGTGTACAATGAACCAGTTTATGCTAAGAACTCTACTACTAGTGTATATGAAAAGCTTGACAAAACCCTTGCAGTGCCTGAAGTTCAAGGGTATTCAAGTTGGCTTTCAAGTGAATTGGAGCCCAACTTGACTTCAAATCTTCTAGCTAGATGGTTAGCTCCTGGAGGGGAACCTTGTAAAGATTCTGTAACGGTGGGGATTTCAATTCCTGGGTTGGATGGTGGGAATGTGAGTATGATAGAGCTATCAGCAGGAGATGTACATGAATTTGGTTTTCAAGCACTGGATGATTTAGGGAGGCCTCGCTGTTTAGGTGGCGATTACTTTGAGACTGATCTTTCAGGGGAATCATGGAAATCTAGGCCTTTGGTGAAAGATTTCAACAACGGTTCTTATTCCATTTCGCTGCAGGTTCATCCAGATTTTGACGGATTTTACAATCTGACTGTAATTCTTCTTTATAGACACTTTGAAGGTCTTAAATTCACTCCATGGCGATTTGTCTATGATCACCTGCTTCGCAATATTGCAATTAGATTCTACAAAAGTAGTTCTCAGTTACCAGAACTACAGACTTGCAAAGCTTCTGATTTTGGCCGGGATGTTTGGTATGGAAGGTGGACAAGGCTTGGCAAGAACGATGATTGCCAAATTGGTAATGATGGTAGGTATAGATGCCTAGCACCAGATTTTCCATGCAAACGCCGATGGTGTAATGGTTCCCTGGGAATTCTAGAGAGCAATGGCTGGGTTTACTCAACACATTGCTCATTCAAGGTGTATTCAGCTGATTCTGCTTGGAAGTGCTTGAAGAATAGATGGATTTTCTTCTGGGGTGATTCAAATCACGTCGACACAATACGTAACATGCTCAATTTTATCTTAGATTTGCCTGGAATACATGCTGTCCCGAGACGATTTGACATGAACTTCTCTAACCCAATAGATCCATCTCAGACAGTTAGGATTACAAGCATTTTCAATGGGCACTGGAATGAGACGCAAAACTATCTAGGATTGGATTCTCTGGGAGATGAAGGGTTTCAAAGCTTGTTGAAGAAGTACTTTTCAGAAGACACAATTCCAGACACTGTGATCCTAAACTCCGGCTTGCATGATGGCGTCCACTGGCGTAATATAAGAGCATTTGCTGCTGGAGCAGACTATGCAGCATCATTCTGGGCAGATGTTAAGAAGATGGTGAGGCAAAGAGGGCTGGCATGGCCAAGAGTCTTTTACCGGAGCACGGTTGCAACTGGGGGATATGCAAGATCACTGGCTTTTAATCCTAACAAGATGGAGGTGTTCAATGGGGTATTCACAGAGAAATTGAAAGAAGCTGGCATCATAACTGGCGTGATCGACAACTTTGACATGACATTTCCATGGCATTTTGATAACCGGTGTAACGATGGAGTTCACTATGGAAGAGCTCCTGCAAAGATGAAGTGGCGAGATGGCCAAATCGGTCATCAGTATTTCGTTGACCTCATGTTAGCTCATGTTCTTCTGAATGCCATATGTGCAAGATAGCCTGGGAGCTTCAGTTAGAAGATAGAGATGGCTAGAACAGAAAACTGGCCTATAAAATGGCACTGGATGGAAGGGTAGGCATACCCTACAGATTAATGCATACTTTAGCAGGTGCTTGGATTAAGACTATTGAGGCACCTTAGCTTGCACCATTTTAGGACTCTTACTGTTCCTATAAAATTAGATTTGGCATTCTTCCTTGTTCATAGATTTGTAACCACGAGTTTTGTATACATGAGCGCCACTTGTTGATTAGGAGAGGATTTTATTCATCAAAACACGTTTTACTATTGATAATCAATGAGAGTTTAAAGGATGCGCTTTGATTGCGTGGCTTGTTCAGTTCCTGTGGTCTTAATAACTCTTTTGTTACTTGCGCGCATCGATGTAGCCTTGTGGTTAGTTACTTCGGTTGGATGGTATATCCGTTACATTGTGGTAGTACCAACAACCGAACACCTGAGTGAGACTTAGAATTAAAAACTCCCAAGCCTATTATATATCTGTGACCCTTTTCAAGAAGGCGACCTCCTCATTGATCTCGCGAACTAAACGAGTCTGCACAAAATTCTAAGCCCGTACAACTATGGGTGGGTTAGGTGTTAGGCCCGGCTCAAACTTTCACAGTTTGACCCTCACCTTGCCCTCAAAATGTGAATTAGCTTTTAGCCCACCAAAGCTAGGGTCGATTTAAATAAAATACACGATGCACTATTTGGATATTTACATACCTCCGATATTTCTGGAAAACCAATAAAGGGCTGAGAAAAAAAAAAGTCAAGCTGAGAAATTGTAAATAACTCTTTTTTTACATCAGAAATTGCATATTGTAACGAGGTTAGAACTTATAACCTCATATGTGCTTTAAAAATAACTTGTTTTTTCTTCTATTATACAGTAGATCATTTCTTTTTTTTTAATCTACAGTTCATTTATTAAAATTATTGATTTTAAAAAAATACTATATTACATCTAACACAATACCACAAACAAGTGAGCCGTAAATGAGAAAAATATAATTATCCGGGTTCATAAAATTGAAGAGTTTATTTAAAAACATACATAATTCATTATTTCCTTCGGGGAAAAAGATTGCCGGTCGCGTAGAACTAGCAAAGCAAACTCCAAATTTTTATCCTTGCTTTTGATTGTCCATAATAAATTGCCTCAAAACCTCAAAGCCTTAGAACTCAAGCCATAAAAACTTTGTCGGTTATGGTGTAAAGCTTACACGTACTGAACAATCCAAACCGAACCGAACACATCAAAATCAGTCAAATTACAAAACTAACCACCAACTGAATCCCTTCTCTCGTTGTTAGAGACACATTTTCACTTCCACGCGATAGAAAAAGGGGAACAGTACATTACAATAATAGCCAAAAAAAGGGGAAAGGAAAAGAAAAAAAAAGGAAGGGAAAACAGAGTAACCTACAACACCTGAATCCGTTTTCTTGATGGCCTAAAACCACGGTGTTGCGCTGCTGCCAAATTGCAACAAACAAAGAAAGAAGAAAAAAGTAAAAATTGAAAGAGAGAAAAAAAAAGGGTGGGTTTCAAATCTGGCAAATCTTGTGGGATTGAGGGCTCGCTCTGCGTTGAAGCAAGCTTGCTCGGATCTGAACGACGACGACGACGAGTTCAGCAGCAACAGCAGCAGGCCTTGTTGGCGTCGCAGGATCACCATGGCGCTCTCGTGGTCCTCTGCCCTCAGGATCACCCTATTACTCCTCCTTCTCGCCGCCGTTGTCGTCGCTTGCTTCACTCTTCCCATCGAAAAGGTTCCCTTTTTCTTATACCCTTTTGAGCCCTGATTCTGATTTCGCTTCTGGGATTTTGAATCTTTTTATTGTGGTTGAAATTGAATCTTTATTTTGCAATTTGGGGATTTTGTTGAATAATTGGGTTGGTTCCGTGGTTTAAGATTTTTCCATTTCTTGATCGCGCGGTTTTATGTGGGGATGTTGGATTTTTAGCGTAATGTGAGTGGCATTTGTGAAATGTTATGGAGTTTATGGTGGTTTTTTGGCCTTGAGGAGAAAGGAATGATCTTTGGAGCCGTGTTGATTCACTTTGACAGCTATATCGTGAGCTTGAAAATTTTGGGGGTAAAAGAGAAGGAAGAAAGAAAGAAGGAAAGAAAGAGTGACTTATAAGTCATAGCGGATTTGAGCTAGTTTTAGAGATGGGGATCTCTCCTCTTCCTTGTTCGTGGTTTCGCTTTGGATTTGCATTCGTTGAAAATTTGAAAAAGAAATTTGTTTATGGAGTGATTTTGAATCTTTTTCCCCTCTGCAGATGATGAAGGACTTCTTGATATGGGTTGATCGTGATCTTGGGCCCTGGGGTCCGGTTGTTCTGTAAGTCAATTTTGATTTCTGATCCCTAAACCTTCTGCCTAGTAAAGTGATTACATTGGTATCTTCTATAGAAGAGTTACCAGTGAGTAAAATCTAAAACAAACAGGATTAAAGTTGTTTCAATATGTGTGCTTGCCTTAGTTTAAATTGCAATTAATTTAAGACCATTCGTGTGAAGGAAACATTTTGGTGAGAAGTAGATTAGTCAGAAGAGGTGTTGCCAGAGCTGATGGGTTGTGTCCTCGGTGAGAGTCTAATGTCATTTCAATTTTGAGATTGGACAAGAACCGTTGCATCTGAAATGACTTATTTTAATATTCTATATTTTATTTTGGAAGTAATACCATTTAATCTTCAGTTTGCTTGGGCTTATTTTTTTCTACAAAACAAAGTCTGTGTTCGAAGCAGTTTCACTTTTCATGATAAGTTCATATTCATATACATCTGAGCACTTCATTACCCTTTGAACAACCCATGAAGATTGGAAACTTTTAAGTATTGGAATTTGTGTGTATAAATGTTGAAATATCCTATCATTATAATATTCCCATGTTGTTGAATGTTGATAGTATTTTACCAAGTTTGGAAATTCAGTTGTAGGTTCTCTTTCTTGAAGGAGAGCAGTGGGTATAGTGGAGGTGTAACATGTTTGGAGAGGAGATTTTCCACATGCATACGCATAATCTGAGAAATTTTGTCTACACTATGTTGCGATTGAAAAGAACAATTATTTGGCATAAAGTTGGAATAGTTGTGATCTTATTTGTTTGGTAACTTTCAGGGCTGTTGCTTATATTCCTTTGACTGTCTTGGCAGTTCCAGCTTCAGTACTCACTGTAAGAACCACTGACAAAAGTACCAGAAATTTACTCATGTGCATTGTTGCTTAGAAATTAGAATTGTTCTATGAAAGAATTGTTGGGTTTGTGATTGGCATTGTAAATTTCTAAATGAGTTTATCTTGGGTTGTTATGTTACCTGTATAAATTCTACGAACTAGGTGAAATTGTTGTTTGTTACCATTTTCAAAGTTTTTGTATAAAATATCTGTTCGTTTTTTTGGTTTGATGTAAGGGGCTCTGAAGAGTCTGATGTATGAACACCTCCATCAGTTCTAAAAATTATAGATATGTAAATTCTAGTGCATGATAAAATCTGTGCCCCAGGAATTTGGTGTAGTACATAAATCTAGAATGAATGTTGACATTTTATTTTAACTCCATGGTTGAAATTTGATGTCTTTTCTGTTAAAAGGGCTGAATGATTGGTAAAATATTGATGCAGGATAAAGGAAGTTTGCATCAATGATGAGAAAAAATAATGTTCTTAATTTGTCAATATTATATAATTTATATTAACTGACTCTTATACCATAGTAGCCCAAACGTACATACATCAGTGTAGCAACTTGATACCTCATATCTTAGGCAAAGTTTATGTAACCCATTCATAGTTGTAACCCGTAAGTGGTAAACACCTGCTGTTATAAAATTTGGTAATAGTAGTTGACTCCTGCCCATATACATAGACAACTTCAGGAGTGAAATATCCGAGTGTTCGGTTTTCTGAAGCTAAACCTTTTTATGAACTATGCACCTATATTATGTCTGATTTGACATAGTAAGCATCTGACCTTTGAAAACTTGATAAGTATTCAGTTTTATAATTTTTGAGGGATGACCTGTATGCAACTTTCAAATTTGTTTAACATTTATTAAAGTTTGCTGAGTTTTATGCAATTTACTTTCTTGCTAATGAGGACATGCATTTTTCATTTCTTGTTTAACTTTCTTTATGTTTATGTCTTTTTAGTATGCATTTCCCCTACATTCCTTTTTGTGCTTTTATTGAGTCACTATACTTGATACTCCATTTTCAGCTCGGTGGTGGTTATCTTTTTGGGCTTCCAGTGGGCTTTGTTGCGGACTCTATTGGTGCAACTATTGGCGCGGCAGCTGCATTCCTTCTTGGTAGAACAGTAAGTTTTTCAACTTATGTATTGATAAGTAGTTGTGAAAATAAGAAATTTTTATTCTACTACTTGCTATTGAATTTGTTTACTGATGTTGGGTTTTTCTTAATTATTGCAAGATGCTCTATCTCTTTTGCTCTTTCTTCATGTACATGATCCCTGCAATCCCCTTTGTCTTTCCAATTGTGCTGCATTTTGGTCCATGTTTTTCCATATCATGGTATAGTTCTTTGTTTGCATATTCATATCTTTGTCAATTTGTACAGATCGGGAGATCATTTGTTGTTTCCAAGTTGAAGGATTATCCTCAATTTAGATCAGTGGCAATTGCAATTCGGAGATCTGGCTTTAAGGTTTGTAGACTGCATATTGTTTAGTGTTTACTAATGTTTTGAAATTCTTGAGTCTCTTGGTGTTAAATATATGATTTTCCTCTTGCTTTTACCCTTCTTCTTGCCATTCTCGTTTCCAAACTCACAGCTCTGGTGCTCTGGTGAAGTAAGCGAATCATGAGATTAGGTAATATGGATGTAATTGTGATGTATTGGAGCAGTTTGTTTGATTTCCTGTTAAAACAATTACCAAGCCTTTCCCACAGTCCCAGTTGGTGGAACTGAGTATATTGATCAATTTAAGTCATTGGTGATTTGACTTCATCAAAAATCATGACTGCCTATCAAAACTAGCAAGAAGTGAACTTTGTAATTAAATGTCGACTTGGTGTATTGATTAATGTTAATGAAGTTCACTAAACCAAAAAAATCTGTAGTGTGGATGTCTTTTCTTTGGTGGCAGCTGTAGTATATTGGTTTACAGTCCCACTATGTTGTGTATAATTTGCTTAGCAGTTCCTATGGAACCAAAGCACGGAAAGAAACACTCCTCTGTTTTTAATGGTTACTCCTCTAGTTTTGTTGATTGTTAAGATTAATATTTAGTGGAACCATAAAGTATTACTGTCAGTGAAAAGGATCACTTTGGGGGGTAAGCTTGATGCCCATATGAACCACTGTGAACCAACCTGTGTCATATCCAGTTATTTGGCTTTAGAATCAGATTGGGTGTTATTTAGTGGGAGATGGTATTTATCCTCTAAGGGTGTGTTTGGTTAAAGGGTGAAAAATGGGGGAAATTTTTTATGGATTTTTATGGATGAGCTCTATGTGTAAGTATTTTTTACACATGGAGCTTATCTATGAAAAATTTACCCCCATTTTTATCCCTTAACCAAACATACTCTTGAGTTGTTATAAACTGTCTATCCTTGTCACTCTGCTTGCAGCATATTTCATCACAAGTTCTAATCATTGCTTGAGATGGATATTTCTCCTGAAAAAAGATTGCTATGATTCTTATATATCTACTTAGAACTGTTTGTGTTGGTGACTTGACATTCCATTCTTTTATTTTTTCTTAACTGATTATCTGACTTTTTTCTTTTTTGGTTTTTATTTCCTTATCTGTCTGTACAGATTGTACTACTACTTCGGCTTGTTCCATTACTACCATTTAACATGCTGAATTATCTCCTATCCGTGACTCCTGTTTCATTAGGGGAATACATGCTGGCTTCCTGGCTAGGAATGATGGTATTTTCTTTGCTCTATATCAGTTATATAGAAGGAAGTTAATTACCAATAAATTTCTGCTTTCATGCTATGTGATTTTCAAAATTAATATGTTAACTGGATTTCTTTTAGTTAATCACTCTCTTGCTTATAGTTTATTAAAAAAGTTCTATTTATGGTTTTTAATTGAAAGATACTTGGGATTAATTGTGAACTGTGTCCTTTAAAAACTATCAGAGTTGTTCCTTTCTGATTGTCTGAACTTGAAAATAGGTTTTAGGCAGTATATATCTTGGTATAATCATTTAGGTTATCTTTGATGGTGAATAAACCTATGAACAAGTAGAAATGCCACTCACTATAAGGTTCATGCATAGTGCTCATGGTGTCATCATTCCTGTTAGTCATTACAAATTTTCTTTAACTCTGCTAATAGTTCATCTGTTACATCAGGTAATTTGCACTGTAAACGAAGTTGCATGTTGTTATAGCTCACTAAATGACATTCTAATTGGGGTACTAAATTAATGACACATATTGATACTGTTGCAGCCAATAACACTTGCACTTGTATATGTTGGAACAACTCTCAAGGATCTTTCTGATGTGACACATGGTTGGGGTGAATTCTCAAAGACTCGATGGGTAAGATATGCTATATTAATGATCCTTCAGGGGCATCTTAGCTTTGCTTTGTATTCTTCTTAGTGAAGAACATCTGAGACGCCTTGGAGAGTGGAATCTTACAATTTTCTTGAGTAGATCAAAAATAGGTGTGCTTTATCTTGAAATATATGACATGTTTCTCTCTCGTTGATGCAGGCATTTATCATTTTTGGCCTTGCAATATCCGGTAAGTTGCATTTTTTCCCTCTAATAATGCATTTGTCTTGAAAACTATGTTGGATAAAATGCTTTTAGTCAACAAGTTTGTCGGAAGATGTAGTTTACTTTTCTAACTTACATTGTTGATTATGAAGGTCTTGCATAAATATAGCATGTAAATGTAATTAGGAGGTTGTTTTATCCTCTCTTCTCTTTGCAGCTTTTGCCTTCTTAATCAATTTCTTCTGTTACAAACAAACACTTATTTAATAATTGTATGCACCACGCTCAAATGTCCAGTGCAACCCCTGTTGAAATGCGACTTTCATTAGCCCATGTGACAGTCATGCAATCCACCCCATTATATGTTGTGTTTCATGTGCGTCATGGTTCATGGACGACATTTAAAGACAAGACTTTAAAATCTCCCCTGGATTTGGGCAAATAGCGTTCAACAGCCTTTAAACTTAAACAAGATATTTGAAGCCGCTGGCCATTCAGCGGTGCCTTTCCATCAGCCAGTGACTCCATAAGAAGTCGCTCGCTTGATTTTATTTTTCTTCTTATGCTCCTCTTTTCATTGCATGGGGAGGCTGGCCAGGTTTGTCTGTCCCGGCCTGCACCCCAGCAGTTGCCATTTTTGGCAGATGCTAAGGCTGAGCGGTCGAATCGCGAGGATATGATTGGATGTTTCCCACTGAAAAGTTGTATTGACTATTGAGTTATTTTTTTTGGTTACTATTGAGTTATTTTGGGTTCTAAGATTCCATTTTTTTTTCTTTTCTTATTATTATTAATATCATGTTAGCAAGGCTGAGGTTTGTTATTTTGGGTTATGTGCAGTGGTTCTGATGGTATGCGTTACTAAAGTTGCCAAGTCTGCTTTAGACAAAGCGTTGGCTGAGAATGAAGATGTCGAGGGCATCGAATCATCGCCAGCACTACCAGTTGTAGCTGAACCATCAGCAGATCTCAACCAACCTCTCATAATTAAGATAGATTCTGCGGAAGACAATCATGAAAAGTGAATTCCTTCCCCCCCCCCCCCCCCCCTTTTTTTTGGGTGTAAATTCTTGCTTCCCCTTACCTTCCTAAATGCTCTGCTTTTTTATGCAAAGCTCAAGCAATAGATGCCTGCTCCCATTTATTTGCTGTACAGTTCCTACATTAGGAATTATAGTATGTGATAGAAATGGTTAAATCCTACAATCAAGTCGAGATTATTGACCGATTATCCTTTTGTCTAAAAGCAGCAGGTAGGTTCATCTTAAGGAAAGATTTCTGTTTCACAATTGTTTTGTGCTCTTCGCACCATTATTATGGCTCAATGTTGTTGTTCTAGATTGTGTTATCTCTTCCTTACCAGCACAGATTTACACCCGTGATTAGGGTTTGTTAGGTTACTATTTCCATTTTCTATTTTTAGAATTTTTGAAGAAAATACTGAAAATAAGAGAAATAATAAAATTCTATTTTTAGTTTTCTTTTTCAGTCTTTACTGTTTCGTTAATAAAATTCTGAAAATAAGAAACATGGTAAACAACAATAGCAAATGAAAAATGAAATCAAACAGACTTTGGATAAAATTAATGTGAGCATGGCCGATCCTATCTCCATAAAGGGTAATGTTGGTTCCTTATTATTGATTGTGCACAAACTGTGAACCTTGTGTAAGCAGTGATATGAATGCTAATTTGTATTGGATAATGAATCTCATAGGCCCTTTTCTGGTCAAAGTCTATTGATCTTTTAACCTTTATTTAATTTCGTGTCGGAAGAATGCTATGGGTCTAAAATAGTGTAAGACTATTAAGTCAAGGCAAGGCATGTCAAACTCAGTGGAGTATCCATGGCTCTGTTCATTCACATGCGGATCCTTAATTGCAAAGTAGCCACCAACTATGTATTTGGTGAAGTTAACGAACCCACTTACAGGCTAATACGGGTGTCTCCATGTTCCAACCCTACGCCTTTAACAGCTTTGACTTCCTAGTCCTATCCTAATGCTTTTTGCCTTTGGTTTTTGGAATTGTTATAACAAATTAGTATCTTTTGTACTAATTACAGTAAATTGTCTTGCCTTCTGTATGAACCACTGGAGAAACAATCAAATAATATGGTGGCTATTGTTGGCTTTGGATTTGATTTGCTGGTTCTAATTAAAGCAGTGAGACTATGTAATAGGATCAGCCCACCGCTTAGATGCTCACAACACCCGAACATATCGTAATTGACGCATTTTTATTATATTTGTATAACAATAACAGTATTAAATCAGAAAAATGTGCAAAGGGTATAGTGAAGTTCAGCTAGGTTTGCTTATTATCTAGGTTTATGTCCCATAAAAGTGTATCTAGATTGTTAAAAAGAGAGAGAGAAGGGAATCACAAGCTGCATATATGACTCAGCCTAATTAATAAGTGCAGAATATATGTGAAAATCAGCACAACTAGGACGGGGATAGGCGGTAATAATATTTACATCAGTGCCTTGTTATGTATAGAAAATATGGTGCAACTGGACCACGAGGTAATCTTCTAGAATGGGACGAAAGCTCACAACAAAACTATGAGAGTCATGGGATGGCCATAAGATTTGTCCTACTTTGATAGGGAATACATTTATTACACTTTTCGTTTTTTTCTGTTATCGGTAGCAAACATCATATGGATACTTTATAATAGGATTTTTATCCATTTGATCAAATTAAAGCAATGACATAGAATATATAGTCTATACACCGCGTTGTCATATATGATAAACAGATCACTTATATAGCTACATTGAGCTCCAGTATCCCATTTGCACATTTTTGTCAATAGCTTGTACATTTTTTAAAAGCACAACAGTATTATATGTGAAAAAAAGAAAGACCAAGTGTATGTTTTTAGCCAAGTTTAATATATTAAAAATAATGGAATCGCACGCAACATATATATGGCCAAACAAAATTACATGTGCAAAAGTTATATGAAAATCAGCACTGAAGAAAAGGTAGGATTGTAACACAGCAATCTCTTGTTATGCGTAGAAAATAATCTGCAAGTGGACAACAAGATAGTTTCCTAAAGACAAAAGAAGGTCACAACAAAAACTATGGTTGTCGTTAGAAGGCCAAAAGATTTGTCCTACTTTGATAAAGATCATTTTTACTACTCTGAATTTTTGTTAAGAATTGTAAATATTGTCTCATATCTTATATCAGACAAGATAGTTGCCAACTTGCCATGCACATCATAGCATTCGTATTTGCATTAAAATATTTCCTAATCAGAATAAGTATCTAACTTTTGTACTTTCCTCTGTTTTATGTCAATGATTCACATTAGCAATAGTCTACATATATAATTGAATAGTATTTCATGGTTATATCTCACAAAGCAATGAAAAAAGGAACAATGATAATGTTTGTGTTACTAATAAGTTCAATTTCCACTGCTATTTTGTTGCTTTTATATATATATATATATATATATAAACACACACTGTAATATTAACCACTGTACCTATGAAGTATAGAGTATAGTCCAAAAATTTAGGAGTTGAATGCATACCTCAGGAACGAATTTCTTATTGGAAAAGAAATTTAGTTACTTTGAAACTTGGATTAAATAAAGTTACACTTATCATAAAAGGTGAGGCACCATCATATGCTGCCTCATCATGAATATTTGAATGCCTTGTATAGTTGCCAATAGCGTGTTTTTCCCACCCCAAAAGAATCAAAGGAAAACCAAAATTTCTGGGATTTTTATACATTTTTGTCAGTGCAAGCTAAAACTTTCCCAGTGTCTTCTTGTGTTGATTTTGGGGGTTTAAGGGACCCTACCATTTCCTTGATGCAAGGGATAAATCAATATTCTATCATAGTGAGGGTTCTGTAGTGCACATCTCCACATAATCTTTTTTCATGTTCCTTTATGATCATAGCCGCAGAAAACGCTCATCAGCATCTTGATTTAGCCACAAGCAAGAGTTAAAGACCTTGACACTTTATTAGAATGGCATGCTTTTATGTGGGTTATATATGTAAGTGAAGCTTCTATAGCACAAAAACATACATTTATTGGAAGCTTACGATGACTAAGAAGCACCTGGAGTCCTTCATGGGGAAAGTCAAAGGTTTCAGCCTTCCATCAATTGGTGGTTGCTTTGATAGCTGCTGTGACCACACTCAAGCCTATGGATTAGGGACAAGGATCTGGAACCTCAGTGATAGGCCAGTGGAGCTGCAAATAAGGGTGGGATCAATACTGAAGAAGGTTCACACTTTGAAGCCAGGGTGTTCCAAAAGGGTGGAAAGTAAGCGCATATATAGGGCATATATGCCTTCTAGGAGTGGCAGTGGTAATGGGGGTTTGAAAAGCTTGCTGTATTACTATGATGAAACTTGCCACCCTTATATTTGGATTCATGACATAGGGGGTGATACCTTAAGGATGGTTAAGCAGCAGTATATTAGCCTTGAGGATTTGAGGGACTCTTCTGAGATCAGAATCTTCAGGGATCAGCAGAAAGGTTGCATATCAGTTCGTAAGAGAACCAGGCCAGATTTCTGCTGAATTTTGATTGTAATGTGACTCTAGCTTATTACATGAGTTGAGTATGTGATGTGTGTGTGTGTGTGTGTGTGTGTGTAGGAAGTGGCATTCTCACTTTCTTGCTTGTTGATTTCCTTTGCTGTTTGTCATTAATTGCAGAATGCAATGGTCCATGATCATGTGTTTAACTGTGTACTGAAAAATTAAGAATGAGATTTCTGCATCCAAATGATGTTTTTGTTGTAACACATGGTCGTTTGGGAGCCAGTGTGATTGTCAAAGAAAAAGGACGATGAACCGTAGTTGAAATCTAAAAGGATTTATGACACAATACTATGATAATTAATGAATAGTTTCATTTGTGACTCATTAGCAAATTGTTATCTTTCGAGTGATTATAAATTTTTTTATCTCTAATTGCAAGTCTCGTCTTTTGTTGAGCTTATGCTCATTTTTCCATTTTCTCATTCTTTTTTTTGTTTCTCCATATCATTTGGTGCTTTAATTGAAAACACGAACTTGGAGCAAATTCATGATTTCCTTCCACTATGGAAGGCTCTCAACGAGAGCAATCAATGATATTAAAGAAAATACGGATATGCAATCTGTGTTTTATCCCCGCTTTATGGAGAGATTGTTTCTAGGATTTAAATCTATGACCTCCAAATCAAAAGTTTGATCACAAAGCAAACTTTATCATTGTGTCGAGCCTCATCTTTGAAATAAAAAATATGCAACAATGAGAAGAAAAGAAGAAAAAACCTAAGCCTAACCGATAGAAAAGATTTAGAACCAGAGAAAAAAAGAGTTCAATCACTCAAAAGATAACAATTCACTCATGACTTACAAATTAGATTATTCCCTATGCTAATGTCTTTGTGTGGTACCAGGAAATATTTCTCCATAGACTATGTCAAACTTGTAGCCGATTTTTGTTTGTTTCATATTTAAGAAATCACAATAACATTATTTACTCTCTGTTTATTTTTTAAGGAAAAAAAAAAAGTAGATTGTACAAAAATCTATGCGCAGATAGAGAACTTGTATATCTTTAGACAGGCTCGTTTTGCTCCAACTTCTATGAGGTTAAGTACAGGGTTTCAATTGTTAATTTCGGCACACCAAATTTAGGAATCAAATTACAGTAGGGACACTTACTGGCGGATAATTCACGTGACATTTACGTACACAAGAAGCCAATTAGCAAGCAACGTACTAGAGATATTTTGGACGATTGTATTGCCAAAGTCCAAAACCTTTAGAACCTAAGCAACATGAATTGACCCCCTGCATAACTGCTGGACTATCAGTTGTACTAAATCCAGTAAATTGTGCTTAGCGACCCCTGGAATATTGATATACAAAGTGACCAACCTCTCAACTACAAGTGTGTTTGGTTGGAAAGTAAAAATAAAAATTAAAAATTAAAATAAAATTTTCATGATTGAGTTTTGCAAGTAAAACTGACCATAAGAAAGCTAAAATCTGGATAACTGTTAAAGGAAAATAATGATCTGGCCATTGAGTGATCTGAATAACAAATTTCGTTTTATAACAAATTTCATTCGTTTATCGAATGTCTCAACCTGGATCCGTATGGCCCTGCACTGCATATACAATGCAACAGAGAGGGAAGTAAATTAAATTCATTCAAATAGGTGGCACAGAATCTAGAGTTGACAAAACCAAGCACAGAGGCAGAAGCAGAAAACCCTCCAGCCCAACAACACTTAACAGATTAATCCCTTAGGGCATGTCTGAAGGAAGGTTGCTCTATGGATACTGGAGGCTGAACCTCTGATATGAAACGGCTGTATTAAAATTAACATGACATGAGATTTCAAGGCTCAGAGTTTAGTTAGTAACAAGCTGTTCTTTTCCGTCTTTCTAAATGAATTTTAACCCTGTATACTCCAATGTGGATTTACATAGCTATAAAGCAACAGAGAAACTGCTTCAGTTTAATCTTAAGATGCTTCTAGGCAGGACCTGCACCCGTTGCACCTGCCCGCACTCTCAACATTTCAGTCCTCTTACTTCTCTCCATCACTTCAACCAGCCATTCTGCACTTTCTCTAATCCCCATCCTGCAACATTTCAAAATGAAGTCCCTTCAGTTTAGTGAAAGCTTGAAAAGGTAGTGGATCATCAATTCATCACAGATTAAGCTTGGAAAGTTGATAAAACTTTTTAACTTACCCATCATATGCTGATACAGCTTCAAACATGTAGACTCTCTCATCCAGCTTCTTTAAATCTAGATACCGTGCAAGCTCTTCAGCTGACACTGCATCAGGAAGATCCTGCAATCACAAGAATGTTAAGCAAGTGGCTATCACTCTTGTCTATACACACACAGTGGAGGACGACAGAGAATGAGGAAACTGAGGATGTAAACAATAATGGCAAAACCTCAAAGGAGAAGGACATATAAATACTACTGTGCGCTTTTATTCCACGTGAGCTTCCACTCAAAATCAAGAGAGTAAGTTTACTAATATATCAGGGTAAAAAAGGGAAAAAGATTAACACGGCTTATGAAGCTTAAAAATTAATCAATTGGTAACAAAGCATTATGAAGATCTCTTCTTTTGCCAAAACTGAAATCCAAAAGCAAACAATCTTGTACTGGTACAGTTGCCTAGCACCTGGACAGACATAATAGGTACCTCGGGGTAGAAGGAAATTGAATGAGATTTTGAAATGTACAGTATGAATAAACACTAGACTATACTAGAAATTTAGAATTATTTTAGATGTTAGTTAAAGTATAAGTCATTTTATGAGGTTATAGAGGACTAAAAAGACAAGAGTTACACACACCTGTTTGTTTGCTAATATCAAAAGAGGGGCTCCTTGTAGATCCTCATGTCGAAGCACCTTTTCTGATAAACAAGCCATTTAACAAGTTATTGCCTTGCCTTTTTTTTTTAACATATTCAGCATTATTGCAACGCCAAGCCAACACCTTACAGAACTATACATTTACAAGCAATGAAATCAAATCTCACTAACCAAGTGCAGACTTTGCGTCTTCAAAGCGTGAGGGACAGGCAGCATCTACAACAAATATCACTGCATGCGCCTCTTCATAATACTTCTCCCAGATTGAGCGAAGACCAGGCTGACAGGAGGAACATGGATTAATACCTCAAATATTTCATATCCTCCCCTCCCTCAACAACTCAAAACAAGAACAGAAGCTAAAAGGAAGAGAATAATGGAAGAAAACAGCATAAAGAAGGCACACTACATGCTTTTGCATCAAATAATGCTGACTATTCTGCCAGGCTTCCAATAAAATATGAAGTACTAAATTAGCTGTCCATGCATATTGGATCAATTTTCAATTCCCAGATCTTCTTTAGCCTTGGCAAAAGTTAGCAAATAAAGTCAAGCTTAAGACAGGGAAAGGTAACATTACTGTCCAAATTGCATAGTTCAAGTAACAGTTCTAACATATAGCCTTAAACCAAGTAGCAGAAGTTTAGTGTGAATGATAAAATAGTAAATATGATTTTGAGAACCAGCTAGTAGAACAGCTTTCCCAAATAAAGTTTTGAAAAGCAAAATAGTTTCTTGTTCTTTCATTAATCCGCATTTTAACCTTTCAAATAAGCGTAAGAAACTTACATCTCAGGAACTATGCAGATGGTTATCATTTAAGCCATCAAATTTGTAGAATGAAAGAATTTCAACAACTAGCACATAATTCAAGGATCAATGAATAAAATTACTTTTCCAAACTAAACTGATAACCCATCCATCATTATAACATAAGTTCATAATTTAAATAGATAAATGTAACTATTTATCGCCCATACCTGACCTCCTAGGTCCCAGAACACAAGTTTTCTATTTGCCACTTCAATACGACCAATATTCAATCCGACAGTTGGAACAATTCGATCAGCAGGAAGGCTTTCTATGTTTGAGTACACCGACTTCATCTTCTCCAGCAAAGTCTACAAAGTTATGTATTTACGTATCAATTCAGAGCGACAGAACAAAGGTAAATAATAATTTTGTAAAAGCATGGGCATTTGAAAGATGTATTACTGTTTTGCCAGCCTTGTCAATCCCCAGAATGAGTACATGAAGCTCTATCTTACTGAACAGGTACTTATAAAGACCATAAAACAATGAAAACATCCTTTCAGCTCACTTTGTTTGCTCCTCCTCCCAACCTTTAAGAATGGAAGAATATGAAGGTCATGCTATGTCACTGGATAGCTCGTGTGCTGACAATCAGTTCACAATTTTTGAATGCAAGATTAACATTCAGACTTCCTGTGCAAGTAAAGGTTGTAAGCTGAATTAGAAAACACAAATACCCCTTTCTAATTTAAGAGTTTTACATCAGAAAATCCCAACATGAAATTTGGCAATGCACAAATCTGATTGAACAACATTACCAAAAAAACCAAAAAAATTTTTTTTTTTCCTCTCATGTAATTTCTTAATTGCAAGATGCATTGCTATATCCAATTTCATACTGATGAACAGAATTACGCACTATTAGATCTCAGTGTCACTTCAACCATACACCTACATGCACGATACAAAAACCGAATTGCGAGGCTCAAATTCGCATAAATTTCAGAAAGAAAAAACACCAAGTAGAAAATGGAGGACATATATATCAGAGAGGGGTTTCAACAATGAATCGTCAGAATTCAGAATCAATGCATGGTGATTCGACAGAGTCAATTCTGTTGCAACAGATCCGAGAACTGAGGGAGGAATCGAAAAAAAAAACAGAGAAGTGAAGAGACGAGAGCGGTTGAATAGATTTACCGGCGCCGGCGACGGCAGTGAACGGCGGAAGACGGAAGAGAGATCGGGTGGCGAGGATGGTTGGTGGGGAATCGGATCAGAGAGATTTCTTTGTTTCTCACACTCAGAGGCAGAGCTCCGCTTGTTTCTTGCAACTGCCGAGGAAAACCCATACATTACGATAAATAAAATGAAAATTACAAATATATTTCCTCATAAAAAAATGTACTTAATTGGATTAAACTGATAATATAAATTTTTTTTATATATTTATCTAATCATATAATGATATATTAGTAAATATAATTACTTTTAACTCTTGCTACTTGAAAAGTCATATAAATGAAGAGATGTGATTGGATAATAGTATAAAAAAATTTTATATTGTCAATGTATCAAAATTAAACAAAAAAAAAGAGGTTAAATATATTTTTGGTCTATGATAAATAATAAGTTAATTTTGATTTTGTCTCCTAAATTTTTTACTTATTTATTTTGATCCCTACATTTCTAAAGGTTGATTTTAATCCTACAATTTGTCTTTTAAATATTGAGTTAGTTAACAATAAAATCAAATTATTTAATCCATACTATGGTCATATATATAACGTATCAAATCTTACACGTTAAAATTTTCATCTCAATAATCTATTAGACCTAACTATTAAATCATAGGTCCTATGATAAAATGGGTTAATAGTTAGGTCTAAAGGATATTTGAGTAAAGATTTTAACAAGATTATAATGTGTTGCATATAATTATTGAACACTATATGAGATTGAATAATATGATTTTTCATTAACTAACTCAATATTTAACTAAGACTGAAAAAAATCTTAAAAATATTTAGACCAAAATTAAAAAAATTTCAAAGATTAATATCGAAATCTACTTATTTGTTTAGAAATCAAAATATATTTAAGCCTTTAAATAAATATATTTTTGTATATATTTTCAACGGCTATTTTTAGTCCGTCATCCTTCTTTAATTAACATTAGAGTGTGAAAGTTTATATTAAATAAGAGTTTAATTCACGCTTATTTAATTCATGTCACTGTGTATGTATATGAGTTTAATATACACGTATTGAAGGAAAAATAAACTTTCATTTAGTCAATTTTTTTTTATTCGTATAACTTTTCTATTTCTATAACTTTTTAATCGCAGGTGTAAAATTTAATATAATTATTTTCATTGTTTACTAATAGCTTGTTTATTTTGATTATTTTAAGAAACAAATCACATTTTTTAAGTTTTTTTTAGAATTCTTTTACTTATTTTGAGCCAAAAATAAATTGCTTTAAAGTTAAACATATTAATGTAAAAAAAAAAGGTTATATTCACTCTTTATCAGTAAAGTACACTTATTCTTCAATATACCAAAATTACATTTTTTCCAAGAGTAATTATTAATATAGAATGGAGGAAATACTAGAGAAGTCTGAAGATTAATTTTATGAAATCTCATATTAGTTAATACTATCAATCATGAGCAAAATTAATAGATATTCCATCTCTTTTAGAATATCTGTCTACTTTTAAACAGAATTATCTTTTAAAATATTTTTTAATTTCACATTTTAATAAAGTAGATTTTTTTTATTTTAATAGTATCCATAAGTAATTAATGACCATTAGTATAATATTTTATTTTCAACTATTTGACATGCTCCACAATTAATAATCATTAGGATATATTAGTCTATACACTATTATTTTATATAGAAATACTTTACTATTATATTATTTATCATATTTTTAATACATGTGTTTATCTAAATTTAATAGATATTTTATCGTGAATGGAGTATTATTATTATTATTATTATTATTTGGTATGCGAGAGGGCCGAAGCGCTTTTGGGATGGAGTATTATTTAATTAAGCCTATAATAGTCTACTTTTTTTTTCTTTTTTTTCTCATGCCATTTTTACAATTTAGTTGATATTAGAATATTAAACAAGTATTATTAATCGGTCTCGGTACACCGTTTTATATTATTCATATAAATTCAGACTTTGTCTTAAAGTGTTTTCCTCCGTTCACCAAAAAAAAAACAGTGTTTTCCTTCCTTAAAGACTATTCCATTTTTATGTACCCAGAAAAAAAAAACGAAACTTTTCCTTTCAATCTATAACATGTTGTAAGCATTATTTTCAAAATGCTAAATGACAAATGATTAAGAGTGTACTTGTTTCAAGTTCAACTCCTTTTTAAAATAATTAATATTTGAATTAAAATTATTTATATAAACTCTTTTTTAAGCTAAGAATAGATTATTTTTAAACAAAAGTTAAGATGAATAAATTTTACAAAAAAAAAATTAAGAATCACTTTTTCTTATAAAAATACTGGAAGAAACGTATCCTGAGCGGAAATATATAAATTTAAATAATCTTATATTTCTCTGATCTCGCATTGTCTCTCTAGAATAATCTAGACCTTGAGACTAGCAGCAATACTAATAAACAATATAATAGCAATTGCCTAATACGTCCCCTAAAATAATTTTTTTTAAAAAAAAAAAGCCTAATACGTAAGCAAACTAATAAAGGTGAAAGATGCGTGTTTGCAATTCACACCTTTATACACACGCCACCAAAAATGAATAGTACTCATCGTCAGCCATTACTCTATCTTCGCATAGGAATTTTAAATCCAATAACATTGAATTGGCTATAGGAAAATTATACCAACTTCCCCAAAATTCAGTCATATTACACTTAGTCCTTCCAACTCTTAAAAGTTATGTTTATTTCACTCTCCTCTAAATAATTTATAAAAGTTCAAAATTGTCCTCATACACTAAAAATCCTATGCTTCATCTCCATCTTCTCCTCCTACCCAATCCATAGTTCCTCATCTTTGCTATCATCATGCCACTAGAGTTCGCCTCTACTGCCACCGCAAACAACCTTATCGTCATTGATCCAATCGTTATTGGTCCTTATCTTGCCATCACATTCAATAATAGTCGTGGCCTAACATTTTAGCCTCGTCCTGACTGTGAGTCATCACTAATCAAATTAAGAAAGTCAAATGTCAGCTTAGAATCTAGAAAGGTCTAAATGTAGTATTGAAAGACTTTAAAGAATATATATGTAATTTATTTTTGATACTTTTATTTCAACTCCCTAACTCCTTCCGATTCAAATCCTTTGTCTCCAATCTATGTTCCCTAAGTAACAATTTGAAATTTGGCAAATTTCAATGCTTCATATTATTCACCTTTAATGTCATTAACCTCCTATTACCCCATGACCCTCCCTTGATTCCCTCGTGAATGGCTTCTGTGCAAAGCACCTCATTGCTCACCCCTCTCGTTCCCCTCAGCCATTACTCTAACTTCTCTCCCAACATTACTTCACCTCACCAATGCACATCCAAAGACTCCATCTTTACGCTTGTGTTCTTTTCTTCTCCCAATGCCATCCCCCACACAGTAGTTGGCTATGAAGGCAAGAACCTCCAATGTGCTGGGACTCATGAGAATTACCTTACACAACCCATCTTGTCGAAGCCGTTGATTTTCACCAGGCTTTAACAGCAGCCACGGTTGACGCTGATGAAGTCACCGCTAAGCACATTAACAACGACATTAGTGCCATGGTTGTGGATGTAAACATAGAACCTCTCATACAAGAGAAGAGGAAGAACCATAAGAGAGGAAGAAGAAAGTGGGCTAAGGTTCTTCTTGAGTGACCAAAAAATGAAAAGTAGTCCAAATACAAAGCATAAAGGAAATATATATACCAATAGCAAAATGACAAAACTACCCTAACTAATATATAATAATATCTAACATCCCCCCTCAAACTCATGATGCATTAACAGAAAGCATCGAGAGTTTGTCAGTTAGAAAACAAAAACGTTTAATAGAATGTGATTTTGTGAACAAATCTGCAATCTGCATAGAGGAAGAAACAAAGGGCAAAGTAATGGCGCCATGTTGAAAATGATGGCGTGTAAGATGACAACCAATCTCAATATGCTTTGTGCGCTCATGAAAGATCGAGTTGTGGGCAATTTGAATGGCACTCTTATTATCACAATACACAAGAGTAGGTCCAGAGAGAAAAACACCCATATTAGAAAGGAGCCAACGTAACCAAACTATCTCTTCAGTGGTAGAAGCCATGGCACGATACTCTATTTCTGTAGAAGAACGAGAAACAACATCTTGCTTCTTGCTCTTCTAAGAGATAATAGAGTCTCCTAGGAAAATGCAAAATCCTGTGGTAGATTTGCAATCAATAGGGTCACCAGCCTAATCAGCATCGGAGTAAGCACACAGCTCCAAGGAAGAGGATAAGGGAAAGAGAAGACTCTAAAATTGAGTGCCTCAAATATATCGAAGAATGCGAAGAACATCTACCCAATACACTGTAGTAGGAGAGACAACAAACTGACTAACAACATGCACAACATAAGCAATATCAGGTCTAGTAATAGTGAGATACACCAAGTTGCCAACCAACATACGATATAGAGTGGGGTCGGATAAAGGAACACCATCAGAAGAGACATATTTTGCATTAAGCTCAAGAGGGGTATCAACTGCTTGAGTATCAGAAAGGCAAGCTTGGTCAAGAACGTTGACAATATACTTGGATTGAGAAAGAAGATAACCTCTAGGAGAATAAGCAACTTCAATCCCCAAGAAATAGCGGAAAGGACCTAAATCCTTCATCTCAAATTGTTGTGCTAGCTGTAATTTTAACTCTACAATCCCATCAACATCATCCCCTGTGATAATCATATCATCAACATATAAAGAGAGTATAACATAACCATGAGAGCTGACCTTCAGAAACAAAGCAGAATCATGGTTACTAGAATGGAAACCAAGAGATGCAATCACATTGGAAAACTTCTCAAACCAAGCCCGTGGAGCTTGTTTGAGACCATAGATAGACTATTTTAACTTGCACACCTCCCCCAGATTATGAGAAACACGTGATAGAGGTACCATGTAAACCTCCTCTTGGAGATCACCATTTAAGAACGCATTTTTGACATCCATTTAAAAAATATCCCACTGACGAATAGCTGCAACTGCAATAAGAGTACGAATGGTAGTCATCTTAGCAACTGGAGCAAAAGTTTCTTCATAATCCATACCATATTGTTGTGAGAATCCTTTAGCAACAAGATCGGCTTTATAATGCTCAACTGACCCATCAGACCTGGTTTTGATCTTGTATACCCATCAAGACCCAATAGCATGTTTTCCTGGTGGAAGAGATACCAAGTCCTAAGTATCTGTCTTGTGTAAGGCAGAAAGTTCCTTAGTCATGGCTTGCTGTCAAAGAAGATCAAGAATAGCCTCTTGATAGGAAGATGGCTCAGATGAATTGTGAATGGAAGTTAGAAAAGAAACAAAAGAAGTGGAATAAGTGGAGTAAACAAAATTTGGTAATTGAGTTGACTTACGAACACGTGGAGGATAACGACGAGGAGGAGGAGGAGGTGAAGGAGAATCAACAACCAGAGGAGGTTCTTGGTAGGCCATGGGGACACAGGAGAATCAACAACCATAGGAGGTTCTTGGTAGGTCGTGGGGACATTTAGATGTGTAGGAGTATTAGTGTCAACCTTACAATTCTTAACATTTGAGTAATTAGGATTATCACTATCCATGGAAAAAGAATCAATACAAGTGAGATCAAACCTTGTAGGACTATGAGAATCAGAAGAGAGTGAGTAAAATGGTATGTGTTCAAGGAAAATAACATGACGAGAAACATAAAGTTTTTGACTTACAGGATCATAACAACGATAACCTTTCCAACCATGCCTATAACCAAGAAAAATACATATTGCAGAGAGAGGAGACAATTTACTACGTTCTACTTGTGGACGAAGAACAAAGCAAGTAGAACCAAATACCTTCAAGGAAGAATAATCAAGAATACAACTATACAACTTTTCAAAGGGAGACAAACCTAAGAGAACAAAGGATGAGATTCTGTTAATAGTATGGACAACAGTAAGAACCGCTTCACCCCAGAACTCACTAGGAGCTGAAGCAGACAACAAAAGGGAACGGGCAATTTCAACAATATGACGATGTTTTCTTTCAGCAACTCCATTCTGTTGAGGAGTGTCAGTACATGAAGTTTGATAAAGAGTACCATCTGAAGCAAGTAACTTAGAAAATTTATTAGAAGTGTATTCACCACCCAAATCACATTGAAAGCATTTAATAATTGCATTATACTAAGTCTTAACCAAAGCACGAAACATGTGATAAATGTCAAAAAATTCATAACGATGTTTCATAAGGTAAACCCAACAATAACGAGTATGATCATAAATAAACGATACATAATATCGAGATCCACCTTTGGTAGTAACAGGTGATGGACCCCATACATCAGAATGAACTAAGTCAAAAGGGACATTAGAACTCGAAACACTTTGACTAAAAGGCAAAGCAGAAAATTTAGCAAGTTTGCAACCACAACAATCAGAAATATCACTGGATTGCAACTTTACTAAAGCTCCTGTAGAAGCTAAGTATTTTAATCTAGAAGAAGAAACATGTCCAAGACGAGAATACCATAAATAGAAATAGATGATGCTAAGTTCAAACGAAAAGATGACAGGTCAACAGTGGAAGAAACAACATTTGGAACTTTTAACTCATTCAACATATAGAGTCCCCCCTGTCTACGGCCTGTCTCAATCAACCTCCCGGATTGTTGATCCTGCACATAACAATTAGTTGAAGAGAAAAAAATGAGTAACCAGAATCACATAGTTGACCAATAGAGGCAAGATTCAAAGTGAGCTTAGGAATATAGTAAACATCTGAAAAGGACCAATTAGATGTGGAGACAGATCCAATGCCTGCTAATGACATTGGAGTGCCATCAGCTGTCGTGACAGATATAGAAGAGGCAGGATTTAAAGACACAAAAGACTTAGAATCATATGACATATGATGTGATGCTCCAGAATCAAGAATCCATATGGGAGAAGATATACCTGATGAACTAGAGGAATGCAAACCTTTAAAGGAGGAAGCAGACATGGCATGTGACTGAGTAGCAAGAAATTTTTGGAACTGTTCTGCAAGATCAGCTACTTGGGAGGTAGTCTTAGGAGTTGATAGGTGTCCGGTACTAGAAGCAGCAACAACATTTGATGATGGAGCTTTAAAGTTTTTCTGGTTGAATTGGTTAAAATTTTTCTGTGACTTCAACAATTTTGGACATTATGCTTTCCAATGACCGTTCTCTTTGTAATAACTACATTCATCATGACTAATGTAACACCCTAATATTTAACTCAACACGCCTAAGACGACGTTTAATTATTAGTCATTACTCTTTGTTCAGCTTTTAACTCAAACTTCTTTAAAATACTTTAGTAAAATATGGGTAAAATTTTTTTTGAACTTAAATAACAAATCGTGAGTCACAGATACTAAATACCTAACGTCATTACCTTACTGCAAGGTAAGAGAGATGTTAGAAACGAATATCGTAAATACAGAATACAACCATAACATAACATAACTCAAATAATGATGACATATCAATAATCAGATCATAATAGTGATGTCTTGTAATCTTAAGGACATCAATATATATCCGCTAATAATATACAAACCGATAATCGAGATACCAATTACTCTAAGGGAAAAATATCCAAAAGGAAGTTATCTCCAGTAGCTCCTCGCCCACTCTCAAGACAAATCACTTAACTACACCTTCATTCATGTCCTGAGACGACACTTTGAAAGAAAAGGGATGAGAAACTTATACAAGAATCTCAGTAGGGCTTCCCGACTATAACACAAGTGGCATCGCCATCGCCCCTGTGAATCTCGGGTTTAATTATGAAAATGGTGAACATATACATAAGGTTCATTTATTAAGTTCTAAATATCATTAGTCGAGACCGTATCTTTAGCATGAATCTTAATGTCATGAATGCAACATATTAATCATGGATGGCTGTCAATATCATATACATAGTATCATAAAATTCATAAAACAATGCATATGATATAAAGAACATCATGATCATCATTCTTACAAGTGACTTAGACCATTTTTTTCTCTTTTCCTTGGGGCCGCTCTATAATTCTCTTTCTCGAGAGTTCTAGGTTATGAGCATACCTCACTAGTCGCACTAGCGTATTCTTATCCCTTTTGATAAGATAAATTCTGACTCTTAAGGTACGGATAGGGGCATTAGGATCACCTTTCATAACCTTTAATTCTGAGTCTAAAGCGATCATTTCCTATTTGGATCACCTCTCATAACCTTTAATTCAGTGAGTCTAGAGGATCATTTCCATGGTGTCTTATGTCACCTTTTAAACTTGGCATGTTATATAGAGATGCAAATATGAATAACTCATCATTTCAACATTTCATGCTCATAAACTTCATGGAATCATGCATCTCAATTTATCACATAATTATAACATACCATAACTTAAACCATAAACATGTATCATACTTCATTGCATATATCCATAAGCCATATGAGTTTCAACACATGAATATAGCCTTCACAAGATATCAACCGTGACATGTCATCAAATTTATCAACATTTACGCTTAAGCCCCAAAGGGTCAAATCACAATTTCTCAAAGGTTACGGTCAAAATGCAAATACCCCTTTGTAACACCTTCACAAACTAGAGATCTTTAACATTAACCAATACTTTTAATAGACATATAACTATTAGAAACCAAGTATAAACTCATCGTAAAAACCTTTTAAGGCCATAAACCAAATTTCAATATATTTTAGGGGTCAAAGTGCAAAATCGCTTGTTTTTAATATTTACTGACTAGAAATTTCTAAAACTTTATATAAACTTCATAAATGGTATTTTGGACTATGGACACATTCAACATCATTAGTAGCTTAAAATAAAATCATTTAGCTGAAATAACATAGTTGATAGTTCAAAACACAACTTTCTCGTGATTTTGCAAAACTACCAAACTAACACTTGTAACTACCCTTTTATGCATCTATGGTACCAAAATAATTTTTACAATAACTACTAGCGATTTAAACTCATCTAAACATCCTAAATCAGTAACCTTTTCAGTTCTAAAGGATTAGATCAGAATACTACAATTTTAGCATTTAAAATCATGAGAAAAATCGTATTCTTAATCCTTTATAATTTCTAGGTCTTTCAAAATTTCTTTGTACAAATTTAAAGACAAGATCATGCCTAAAAATAAAGTATATCAAGATTTAAATCAGAATTATATAAGTGCCAAAAAATAAATAGATGAGAAGTGTCCATGATCAAAGTTGTCATTTAAAATAAAACAAGTAAAATCTTGAACTTTAGGATTTAAATGATAACTAGAATCATAAACTTGTCTTGTAACCTTATTATTATCATTATAAGGTGATAACTTGGAAAGATAAATATCAAAATGCAAGGCTTGAGATATAAATATAAAGATACAAATTCATTCTTAGGTATTTATGATTTAGGTGACAACTTGAAAGTAAATATGAATATGCAAGTTTATATTATTATCTTCAAGAATTAAAGTGATAACTTGGAATATAAATATGATTATGAAAACTTGAAATATAAATATGATATGCAAGAACTTATAACATAAATATGGATGCAAGTTCATTTTTATGTCTTATTGCTTAAAACTCAAGACTTAGTAACTCCTTTAGAAATCTTTTGTCATCAAGAATTAAATCTTGGGCTTTAGAGGACATTTAAATGATGGATTCACAACCACCACCATGATTCCTCATCATCAAGCCATGGTCATTATCAAATCATAAAATCCAAAAATATAAAGGAAGAACAAAAGAAAGAACATGAAATAAAATCCCTACCAAGTTGTTTCTTTGTTAATTAGAGTAAGAGCTTGATCTTGTATGAGATATCAATGACAAAAATCTGATCTTAGTGATGGTATATATTTGGCCAAGTGAAGATGAAAATGGGGAGGATTTTGTTGTGTTCTTGTTTGGATAATGGAAAGTTTTAGGTCTTAGGGTTGGTTTACTGTATGTATGTGTTTGTTTGAGCTTAACTTGGATGGATATCAAGAATGGAGTCTCTGAGTGGAGAAGGAAGAAGAAGAGAGCTTTGTATTTAGAGAGAGAAGAGAGGATTTTTGGCTAATTTTTGTGAGCAAGACTACAACCAAAATACAAATGGTAAGAATGAATGTTTGTGTGTGATTTAAAGGCTTGGAAAACACATATTTATAGGGATTTTGGGGGTGAGGCAGCTGCATTAATGGCTATAATGGGAGTATTTTTTCAATTTTTGTGAGTGGTAGGACATATATTTGATGGGTATTTAATTTGTAATGGTTTAGAAATGATAAATTAGTAAGTGGCTTAACCATCAAGAGTTTAAAATTCCTCAAGACAAAATTAAATGGCCAACACTTATAGTGGAAATTTTAGTGCTAATAATCTGAAGTAATAAAATAAAAATAAATCTAAAATATATTTTATTTTTGAGAAAAAGAAATTGTTAGTGGAAAAGAAATTGATAAACTAAAGTAAGTGCTTAATAATCAAATATTTAAGGTGCTCCACTACAAAATTAAATGGCCAACATATGTAGTGGAATTTTTAGTGCAAATAATCTGAAGTAATAAAAATAAATAAATATAAAATATATTTTATTTTTAAGAAAAAGTAAATTTAATACACTAATTTCCTATTATGTGTCTTAAGAACCCCTTTTTAATTAAGAAAGAAAACAATCTTTTCTAAAATAATCTTATGCTTTAAAATTACCTCAAATAATTATTTTGACTCAAGATAAATAAATAAAATTAATTTATCTTTAATTAGAGCCTAATATTGCCTATATTTTATTTGATTACGTAAATGTTCATTTATTGTTAATTGTGGCAAAATGGTAATTTCAGCGTAAAAATTTCTCCGAAACCACCCTAACATTTTCAAATATCAAATTACACATGTAATAAAACATTTTGAACTCCTACACACTAGTGCTCTCAGAAATTACCGACCTAGGTTAAATTACCACAGTGGTATTTTGGTAATTTCACTTCAGTGTAAAAATTTGAAGTTGATATTTTCACATCTACAATATCCATAACACACATAATCCTCAAGCATAAACTAACCCCTTGAGGATAACCTGACTCATTGCCCGATTTTCTGCAAAAAACGACCTTAGATTTCTTTGGTCATTTGCACACTGAAAAATTGAAAATCGCGATTTTTGCACATATTGCTATTTAATCACCATATAATGTTATTCTAATATCAAAATATCCTATTGAAGACATGGACCATTTCTTTACTCAAATCTGTGTAGAAACGACTGCAGTGTATTTTGGTCATTTTGCATAGCAATAAAAATCGAGGCGTTACAACTAACCTTCCCTTGAGACTTATTTTTGTTGAAAGGGGCAGCAAACACAGATGGCCGAGCAGGGAGAATTCCTTTATCAGAACCAGAGTTGGACTTAAGTCGAATTTATTTTGCCAACAGCTCATTAACCACATCATCAACACTTGGGAGAGGATGACGATGTAAGATCGTCCCACGAAGTCCTTCAAAATCATCCTGTAGGACCATCAAAAACTGAACCAAATGTTGTTGCTCTCTATAGTCAGTAAATGTTTTGAGTGCTTGCAAATTTGCAGGTTCATTAAGAGCCAGTTGATCTCACAAATTAGATATAGCTGAATAGAATTCCTGAATGCTCATGTTATTTTGCTTAAGAGCCCAAATATCATTCTCCAACTGATATTGTTTTGCAAAATTAGACTGCACATACAACTTTTTCAAATGATCCCAAACATCCTTAGCCTTCTCATATTTTGCAAGTTGCATCCCTATTGATTGCGAAACAGAATTGTTGATCCAAGTAATGATCTTAGAGTTGTTTATTTCCCAATTTTCCAGCTCTTTTGCATATTGACTACTCGTTGCATCCTGGGGCTTAACAAAAGTTCCCTCAATATAGCCTCACATTCTTTTGCCTTACAAATTTTTTTTTCATAACATAACTCCAATAAGAATAATTATGTCCATTCAGTTGTACACTAATTGATTAAAGAGAATCATCCTTTTCAGCAGTCATATTTGCCAAACCACAACAATAACATAATATTGCAACCAAGAAAATACAGAACAAAGTAATACAACAAGCAGGAATATATTGCAACTCGAAAAACACAGAATAGATGCACAATACAGATTACCAGAACCACCGCGCCGGAAATAGAGTCGCGAACTGGGTCACCGGAAAAACAAAGGAATAGTCCTGCGAACAGGTTCACCAAACTGGGTCGCCGAAAAACAGAGGAACAGACCTGCAAAAGCTGTGCATAATGCTTCAGTAACTCCTAAAATCCAATCAAGCTCTATGATACCATAAGAGAGGAAGAAAAAAGGGGGCTAGGGTTCTTCTTGAGTGACCAAAAATAAAAAGCAATCCGAATATAAAGAATAAAGTAAATATATATGCTAATAGCAAAATGATAAAACTAGCTCTAACTAATATATAATAATATCTAATAGTGGAAACGATGTTCCTTTTAGTGAACCCAGCACAATCTCCACTTGAATGGTTCTTTTGCCTCTTTTTCTCGGCCTCCTGATCTGACCTAGCGCAGAGAAGTGAGAGCGACGCATTGAGACCGAACGTCATGCAAAGTAAACTAGGAACTTTTTACAAGCATTTAACAACGGTGTTAAATTTTGCCAAAGGTCAATTATTATTGAGGGGAGATGAGTTGGTGACAAAGGATTTGCATCCAACCTCTTCACCACTTAATCAATTCTTCTAATCATAATTTAGTAATAAGTTTTAAAAACTGGATAAAAATATAATTTTTTACATATTTAAGAAAGTTAATTGAAATTATAGTGTAAAATTTTTCACACAAGGATAAGTCCAAATTAATCTCTAATAATAATGAAATTTAATTTTAATATATTAATAATATAATTTTTTTAATATAATTATTTAATTATCTATTATCATATTAGTGATGCTTTACTACAATTTAATCGAATTCTAGTTTATAAACTTTTTATATGTTGAGTACGGTGAAATAATGAAACTAATCTTGGGAGCACAATTCAATTCAATTCTATTGGAGGAGCAGAGAAAAAGACACGGCACCATTCTTCTAGTACAAGCATCATCGTTTTCGGAGCTGCCACATACCCATTTCCATCCTTTTCTCGTTTTCCCTGTCTCGTCAGACACAGCGCTTTCCCTTCTCGTCCTCCTTTTTCTTCTTCTTAACCAACGACAATCTTTCTTAATTCTTCTCTTCCTAAACTGACATGGGTATTTCGTGGAGCGGTAGAAGAAGAAACAACTACTTTCAAAACCCACCACCACCACCACCACTTCCACCGCCCTCTTACTACTACTCCCCACAATCTCAGCCTCCACCACCGCCGCCACCCCCACCACCGCAAGGTTACTTTTTTCCCTCCACAATCACCACCCCTTACACCGCTCCACCACCTCCACCACCACCACCACCACCTCAGACCCGTTCCTTTTATTACTCCTCCAATGGCTACACCAATTCTCTGGTGGGGGGTCGCCTTCACTACCAACCTTTCTATCTCAACCACCCTCCTCCTCCTCTTCCTCCTGCTCTCTCATCCCCACCTCCCTATGTTGACCACCAAACTGCTAAGAAGATCAGGAACTATGTCAACGTCCACAAGGACACCTTGAGGCTCGAGATTGATGAGCACAACCCCGATCACCACCTCCTTTCCTTCGTTTTTGATGCTGTCTATGATGGCAGGTATATATTCAATTTCTTCTTCTCCTTTGTTTAGATAATGTTAAATATTGAGAATATCTTTCAATTAGCCTAGAATATTCCATGGACTCAAAAGAAAAAAAATAATAGTAGTCATCTAATTGAGGAGGCAAATCTTATGATTCCTTGTTTTTATCATATTTCTGATGTGTTTAATTAGGGTTTTTAGTCTTCTTCTCGGTGGAATTGAGATCGTTGTAGTAGTACTACTAGTATCTGGCCTAACCATTAGTATAAATAAACAAGACTATTTACTTCCCAATATGGTTTGGTCCCTAGTGAGCTGAAAGTCCTCTATTGGTCTCTCACAGGACAAATTGGCCCCTTTATACAGGTCCATACAATTGAAAAAACTCTACATGGACCTGTGCAGAGGATCGATTTGTCTCCCAAAACATTTCTTACGACAAAAATGGGTGTTTAGTCAGTAACTAAAGGTATTAGGATAATGTTTTGTATCCTCCTATTATCTATCAACAGTATATTTAGTGTTAATGGTGTTTGATCTCTATTTTCTTTAATCCTAAATTCATAATTCTTCAGCACTCCTTGTACTTCCTCTCCAACCATTTTGTTTGGGATGCGTTAATTGGATTCACTTATGTTTTGGTACTGTGTTATTTGGATGAATTTGGAATTTTAAATTGATGTATATGTTGAAAGATATAATTTTGTTTCATACTGAGATTTGGATCTTTGTGGTTTCATCGTTTTCAAAAGCCTTGGACTGAGTATGCATGACACATATGCTGTCACTTGATTATGAAGAATTGATATGTTTCTTAATTCTAACTATCAAGCGATTAATTTGGCCAACTCAAAGCTCTTGCATTAATATTCTCTGATCAGTTTTTTTCTTTTTTCTATGCATAATTCACCTACAATGTAGAGCTTTTAAAAGGAGAACATTATTGGTTGGAGAGTCAGGAAAAGATGTGAAAGTGAGGAATGTTGATGAGTCAGTTTTTGTCAATTTATGAATTGGGACAGTGAGCGAGCTCTTTAGCTACCAATAACATAACTATATCTTTAATTCTTTCGTAGAATCAATAAGAACATTGTTTAGATTTCTATCATGCATATTACGGAAAGTGCAGTATAATGTATGGGGAGGGATCCATCATATAATGTCCATGTGTAATATTTACTGTTTTGTAGTTATATTTTCTTTTTAACCTGTTAGATTGATAACTCTTACTGTCCCAATCAGGTAAGAGAGTTTCAGCTTGATCCTATATTGAGAATCAGAGTTACTATTACTGTAATAATTGATGAAGATGTTTCATTTTCTTCTTTTGTAATTCCATGAATCATGAAGAACAGACATTAAAGTTCTGCATATTATGCCTACCTATATTTATGCATGTACACAATTAGATTTTTGTTATTTGACAAAATATTCCTTGAAAGTTGGAAATGACCTAATGCCACCGGGAACCACCTCCTCCTTTGTGGACATAGTGGTGGTGTTTGGCAATTAGTATGCTGCCATCCTCATTCAGGCATTTAATGTTTCCTGGATATCTTGGGAATTGAGACCCTGGGCAATATGCTTGCTACGATTCCAATTGATTGGAAACTAGAGCAGAATGGTCAGAAACAATGTATTATTTACTATCAAATTGCTACTGATATCAGTATAATCTTGTACAGATATTTTCTAAGAAGAAAACCAAAATACCCAGCCAAACTGAGAAGCCTGGTTCTCTCCCACACTTTTCCAATCACATCTTTCCTGATTCTCTCTTCCCCACTTCCCTGATTTTGTTCCTCCCTTGCCCTCATAACCATCTAACTTTCCCTTCCTGATTTCCCTCCCATCCTGCCACATGATCAGTAGATTACGCAGCAGTCTGTCTCATGCTGATTTTCCCATCCTCTCTTGCTACTTTCCAGGGTGATCCTCCTTGTTTTCACCTTAGTCACAGTAGGATGATTGACCTTATGTAATCCCATATCAGTAATATGCAGTACTGTGATGCCTCCAAGAACTTGTGGGAATATCATATTCTCGTATGAGAAGCATCTTGTACTTCAATAGATTGCCATTTTTACACATTCTTCCACATGCCCAAGAATGTAAGGCTGTTTTAAATTGTGATAGTAATCTTGAGTTTCTTGAATACCTAGGTTCCATATACTATCTAAGATATTAGTTTACTGGAATATGTATGCAAAAAAATACACTAATATGAGATGACTGTTCTAAAGAGAGAATTTTAGAGGATTGAATGAATGTTGCATGCCTAATGGAATATTCTTGCTTCTCTAACTTCTTTACACTTTGTATTTGTAACTGGCAGCATTACGATCTACTACTTTGCCAAGGAAGAAGAAAAATGTAGGTTTGTTCCACTATATCCTGATGCATTTGGGCCAGTAAGAATCCCCTTTCAGAAAGGAGTTGGCCAGAAGTTTAGTCAACCTTCAGGAACAGGCATTGACCTTGGCTTCTTTGCATTGGATGATCTTTCAAAGCCCTCACCTGGGGAAGATGTCTTTCCTCTCATTATATGTGCTGAAACATGTTTGACAACTCCCTCATCAGATGAAACCCCTGATGATTCCATGCTAGATGCATCGCCTCACATGCAAATAACTCAAGGTGTCTTAGAGAAAAGCAACAGCGATGATCCTTTCCAGATAAAAGTAGTTAGACAGATTTTGTGGATTGATGGTGTTCGTTATGAGTTGAGAGAGTTATATGGAATAGGAAGCTCAGAGGCAACAGATTTTGATGACAATGATCCTGGGAAGGAGTGTGTAATATGCATGACTGAACCAAAGGATACTGCTGTCTTACCTTGTCGACATATGGTAAGATTTCATATCAAATCTACTTCTGTATGTAGGGTAGATAATTAATTTTAAGATCTTACCTGTGGTATTGGATATTATGTATAATGGTAATGGTGCACATAACTCCAGATAAGACCATCGCTTGTATTTGCAATGCATTACTTATAGAAAAATCAAGCTCATTGTTAATATTTCTGAGAGTAAAATTGGTGCTTGGAGATGCTTGTGTTACCTTAATTTTTCTTTTCTTCTTCTCATGCTTCCCCTCCTTAATATGGTTTCAATATTGTGAACTACATGTCAAATGATATTATGCATATATTGTTTAAAATCATTGAACACAACATTACTTGTCAGAACTTTATATATAACGTGGGAGACGTGGGATATCCAGTGCTTTTTGTCTCTTCATGGCTAGCAGTAACAGTGAATATACTAATCCCTTTGTAGAGATTCTTACCAACAGTAATTACGTCACATCATGTTCATGTATTATATTTACATTATATTCGTTTTCTATGTTGATTATTCTCATGTTACATTTGTGGTATTTTCCAGTGTATGTGCAGCGAGTGTGCAAAAGCTTTGCGCCTCCAGTCCAATAAATGTCCTATATGCCGTCAGTCTATTAATGAACTTATTGAGATCAAGATAAACAATGCCGACCAATGAGATACTTTACCCTGGTGCTTTGCTTAGTTAAATATCATGGAATTCCCATCAATTTCCTTCAGTTGACTTAAGAAAATTTCCCCCCTTGGCATGTCTGGATTCAGGTGATGTATAGCAATTTCTTTTATCTTTTTTTGTAAATTGTACTGAATAATCTGTCTATAATTTTCATGTAATGTTTTTTGAGGGAAAATTAGATCATATGTATCTTTCAGGTGATTGAATGTTACTCGTGTCACCTAAATTGTATAGGTGATTATTTTTCCGTTTAGTGTTTGCTGAGCAAGGGAGAAATAAAATAGCACCTGGTTTGGTTGCTGGAAAACTTCCTTAGTATATAATGAGGGTGAAGGCTCCTTCCTAATAAAGTATGCTGAAAATTGTCGAAGTTTTGATCATGTCAATGAATGTTCATAGTAGAAGGTTCATTCTCATTAATGTTGATGACTTATTGAGTATAAGGAAAAGGGAAAGATCCTGGGTGTCGGATTTTCTTTTTCTTCTTCTTACTAGCAAGAGGCTGACCTAATATTGCCCCACAGGGTAGCATTACTTTTTTGTACAAATTCAGAATCTTCATAGCTTGGACAGGTTTTCATTTGAAAAAGGGTCTCCTACTATGGCTTTCCCTATTCCATCTGGAGTGATAGAAGAAATGTCTCCTTCTAGATTGTTGAAAAGTGCACAGCTCTTCAACTCCTAAACTTAGTGTTCAATTGCCAGTGTGATAAATTTGTTGTCGTATGTATGACACTACTTGAGCAATCTAAATCAAGTGCAGATTTCATGAACAAGATTTAGCAAAAATATCCTTATAATAACAGGCACCTTCGAATGTGGGATTAATCAGTGATAATTGAGAAGATGATGAAGATATATTTTTTGTTTAAAACTTCAGAACCGCAGATTTTGTGTTGATAACGAAATGGAAAAGGTAAATGGATGAAAAATGTTTCATATGCTGAGCTTTTGCAGAGTGAACTTGGACTCTAAATCATTAGTGAGAGAATGGAATATACTTATTCCAAATATTATATTTCATTCCGTATTCTTTTATTTAACTCAAGGACCATTTTCCCACACGAAGAAAGTTTATGATGATATATTATGGGCTTCACAAAATCCTTACGCATGTATCATTTCGGTGTGGAAAATGGTAGGTTTCACAACCGAAGTTAAGGGCGTGTGAAGAAAACTTACGGGCATCAAATTCCTAACCCGCAATCCTAGTTATTATTGCGTGTTATATGGCCTATCTTGCAATACACTACTCAAACTTACTTAAGGTGGTTTGTAAGGCATCACATGTCTGTCTCTAATCATCAAATCGTCGCAGACTATATAAGATTTGATTATCTATGATGATGATGATCATCATCATGATTATATGCGGTGCAATAGTAGGAGTCATTTAGCCTCAATGTCTCTCATTTTTCCCATTCGCCGCAAGGCAAATTTCATAATAATTACAAGGACATTGGTGAAAAATGACAGAACCAGGGAAACTCGAACAAGAATCAGATCACAAAATAAGCCGCATGATTGAATGGATTTAATTATTAATTGTTAAAATGTAAGAGCTTATACAAATTTAAAATGCTTTCTCATGCAAGCTTTAGTTCTCATTGCCATTGGAGCCAAAGCCATAGCCCAACATACTATATACATAAACAAAATCTTGACGTGCTTCTCTTTTGGTCTTGCAAAAAGAAAAGGTCGAAAACCAAGGAACCGGGTAAGGTACCAAACTATCCAAAGCTCACCCAAACTTCGCCTACGATTTTCAGGACAACGACTCAATTACAATTTGGTATCTTTTGCAACCTTTTTGCCAAGAAAGAACAAGGAAGCTAACGCAAAATCTCAGAAGAAAAATAAAAATGCTTGAGTATACAGACTTAAGAGAAAAAAGAGGAATCTAGATATTCATGTTGCATGCTACCCCTCTAGCATTTGCTTCTTTATAATTTTTTGAGTGTGTTTGGGATAATGGTAATGACTAATACCATGTGCTTGATACCTTCCAACTTCCCAAATATACAGAAGAAAAAGGATTGGAAATGGAAAAAAGAATCAAAATTTTTCCCTTGTGGTCAAAGCTTCTCAACACCTGCACTTGCATTATTAATTTCCCATACCATGCTAAAATCTAGTGCTATAAAGAAAGGGCCATGTGGGAGAAGCAACTGCAACTGAAATCGTACTCTTCTTGGTGAGGCTCAACAAATAGCCCCACCACTTCCCCTTCCCTCCCTCAGTGTGCAAAATCTTATTCTGGCTTATCAATCACTGTCCATAGGCCATGTGGTTGCTCATGTGAAGCCTTCAACGTAAATAGAAATGGCTTTGCATGGCTCCCCAAGTCATTCCCCAACAAAGCCTTGGAGACAAAATCAGTAAAAATCATATCCCAAATATAGATGGACCTAGCTATTATTCAACTCAAAATAAAATTACCCCTCACTCCTTCGCTTGTATAAATTCCATGCCACCATAGTTGTGCCTGTCACGATCATATATATACCATAGTCTTGTTTTTTCTTTTTTTTTCATTCTGTGAATTTGGTTGTGTTTGTGGTCAGAAGAATTCCATAAACAGATCCACCATACCTTTTTCTTCCGTACCAGATGTGTAATTTGAGAGATTCAAACTCATGAACTTTAATACATACAACTTGGTCAGATCAAGTGATGTGAAGAGAAAAATAAACACCAATATTCAAATTGAGTCCCATAAATGTTTTAAAAAGAACTACATTCATTTAAAGTGTTTGTGTATCTCTCTTAACATAGTATGGTCATGTTCAAAACAAACATAATCCTAACTCATAAAAAAACTATACCCATTAGAGAAGCAATAATGCAGGGTGTTAAGCTTACAAAATTTTCAGTGTGATCTAATCAAATAAAGCTAACACCGATTTTCAATACAGCGTAGTACCACTAACTTAATGTAGTGTATATACTAACTATGTAGGTCTCATAAAGTCCTATGTCATACAATAATAATAATAATAATAATAATAATAATAATAATAATATCTCTTTCTTTAAACTAAGGGGGTATAACAAAAAAAAAACTAAGGGGCAAAAACCCAAGTTGCTATGGTTCCTTTGTTATTATCATCACCATTCCTTCAAATACCCTTTGACGGGTAAAGTAACATGTTCAAAGAGATAAAGAGTAAAACAAAAGGGAAAAGGCCAGAAGGGTTTTGATCACGGTTTAGGCTTTTAAGAAGGGCAATCAATAATTTGGTTGGGAAAAAAAGAAAGTGCTGAAAATGAAGGAAAAAACAAGGAAACTGGAACGTGATTCATCAGTATCCAAATGGTTTATAGCTAGTTTTCGGGTTGGTTCTTTTTCACCGAATTCTGTTAAAGTAGGGCATGCATGATTTAATCAAGCAAGATCTTTATTATTATTATTATCTATAAACGCGGCCTATATGGCTACTTGCTTTATGAAAGCCCATACAAATGTGACCACATACAACTCAATTTTTCATTTCACACAAAGTTTGGCACCAACACTTAGAAAAAAAAACCCATAATTTCGGGCACTCCCATAGAATTTTCATGGGCGGCGGTTTTTACTTTTTATGTTAAAAAATTATTAGAAAATTGATAATATGTCATTAATTTTTCCTCCTTCCGGAAGAGCATACATAACTGTCTTACATTAGGGATAGACCACCCACTTTAGATGAGCATAGGAACTATATCATTTTCCAAGGCCCTTCTTTAATTTGTTGATAACTAAGGATCATAGACGACACTGTCCATATATGCTTGAACATTTTAAAATCTCAAATAGGGCTCAATATTCCCGCTGATAATGGTGTTTTTCGTGTTAAAACAACAAATGAAAAATTAATAATGTGAAGACGTCAGAGAAAAAAATCAGCGCATATTTATTTAATTTATCCGCCAATATATACTGCTCAGAATTTGAGAATTTTGTACAGGTGAACTGGCAAGGGGCATGTGCATGGCGGAGATAGTGCCCGACAAACTTCATATTAAAATAGTTCAATAATAATAATAATAATAATAGACTCAAACAACAGGATTTTATCAACCACATACACCATACTGAAAGTATATGGCACTTAGCCTCATTGAATAATTGTGTTGCCAATTTGATTTTCAGTTATGTGTGTTTGGCAACTCATGAAAAAAGTTTTTTTTCTTTAGAAAAAATCTGTTTTAAAAGAATCATTTGGTAAACATTAAGAAATATATTTTTAATCAAAAGTTAATAAATTTAAGCTACAAACACGTTATAATTATAAGCAAATTTTCAAATTTTTTATTGTAAGTCAAAGTTAATGGTTTAACCAAATTAATTCTAAGTATCAATTATTATGTAATATAAAAATTATTTAATTATATTATATCATTTTCAGTAGTTTAATATATAAATGCAATTTTTAATACAATCCAAACAAAACACATACACTAGTTTAAAATTACTTCTAAGTTTCAGATAAAATAAAATAAAAGGGTAAAACTTTAATTAGGTCCTCACATTTTATTAAGGTTTCGACTTAGTCCAAATTTTTTTTATTTTATTTATGTCAAAAAATATTTTCAAAACTTTATAGTTTTATCCTTTTGATAGAATGTACCCAAATTATAAGCAAAAAAAGATAAAATGAAAATCAAATTATGGTGTTAGAAAGTTACAACAAGACATATAAAATGTCAAGTTTTCAATTATAATTTGAGTGCATTCTATCAAAAAGATAAATTTCAAACATTTTTAAAATGGTAGAAATATAAATAAAATAAAATAAATATTTTTAGACTAAATTAAAACCTTGATAATCGTGAGAAATCTAATTAAAACTTTTCTCAAAATAAAATTACTTTTAATTTAATAAATCTCAGTCAATATATTATTTAATTTTGTTTTTGTCTGAATAAATAGCATTCGCATTATCATGGATTTGATTGAACGCTCGATGTGGTTGTGTTTTTGGATCCATTTGGTTTGAGTTTTGCATTTAGGTGTGTGTTTTTAGAGTTTCTTGTGGTGTTGATTGTTAGGAATTTTTTTATGCTGTTTGTGGAAGATTTTTGGAGGTACTGTATTGATCTTTTGTTATGCTTTGTACTTACTCCTCTCTTTTTCGGGAATTTTGAGCTTTTATCTAATTGTTGAGATATATGTTTTTTGAAACTAAAAAAGTGACTAGAACTTGTGAGTGTCAACGATTTGATTGAGAGCAAACGTACAGTGATTTTTGCTTGGTACTATTATTAGTTAATAACTAAAACAAGATTGTAATTTTATTTTACCAAGAAATATTTACGTATTTGCAAACAACAAACATAAAGATGTACCAAAAAAAAACGTAAAAGAGAAAAACTCAATATTGCGCTATGTTCATGAATAATAATCAGAGAAGACACGTCATAAAGCCAAGGCATAGATAATGATGGTATATCCATGGCCCAAGTTTTTAATGTTCTTTGAAGGGGAAATGAATAGGCTAGCACCATTGTTGGATAATGAATTTATGAGCTTGATAAGTACAAACAACATTTAAGTATATACGCATTCCTGAAGTGTCAATTCCTAACAAGCAACAGTATTAATCGGGATTCTTGTATAGCCCTTCTCTAGTTTTGAATAGAAATAAAAAAAAAAGTTTGAGAAATCAAATTAAGATTAAACTTAAATATATATATATATATATATATATATATATATATATATCTATATATATATATATATATTCTTGGAAATATATGATTTTTTAAGTTTTAAGACATGGGATCCACCATTAAGTTTATATAAAAGATGGCTCTAGTGAGATGAATGATTTACTATAAATATGGACTAGATAATCATATATGGATGATTATGATTAAAAGTTATTAATGGTAATTAATGATCATGTAATTATTTAAAAATATCATATAATTTTATATTTTAATCATGACTACTCATATAAGATCCAACAATCTAGTCGTTCCCTATATATTATATATATATATATATGAAAATTGTTAAACTCTACATTTTGTGCCGGATATAAAACCAACTTAAATTATAGGTAAATATTATAATTTTATATTATTCACATTTATTATTACTTCTTTAATTTTTCTGTCTCCTAATCAATGTACACACGCTATTATGAAAAATATTATTTGTACTCATTACGCATGGGATACCGTGCCGACTCACATCTCATCCACCATTGAATTTGATGTGGATCCCACTTAAATGACGTCCACACCTCATCTAATAGTGTATGAGATGTGAGTCGGTATAGTGTCCCATGTATGATAAGTACAAATAACATAACTCTCCTATTATTTATTTCTATATTAACATGATTCCCTCTCTTCTTTTTTTGAAAAAATTCCACGTGAATACTATATAAGTAATTAAATTTTTTTTAATTGAACGGAATATTTTTATAATTTATTTGTATAATTAATTTGTTAAAATACTTCCATAATTATATCAGATATTAATTACCGTCACTATATTGCTAAAAAAATTAACACACCATTAATATCAATGATATTAAAATACATTTATTTATCATATAATAATATTATAAAAAATTTAATCAGTCATATAATATTCAAGTAAAAACATTAAAAAGTAATAGTATTCATATAGAGATAAATAACAGTGAGTGAATATTAATTAAGAGAGGAAAATAAGAGAAGTAGTAATAAATGTGAGTAATATAAAATTATAATATTATCTAAATTTTAAATTGATTCAAAAAAGAGAAGGGTGAATTTTATGCCCATCACAAAATGTAAAGCTGGCTTACCTCCGCATTAAGGTGTGAAGGTCAGTAATATCACACACACACACATATAAGGTGAGGATCCTTTTATTTTAGGAGTAAGTTTTGACATATTTGCTCTATTTAATAACTCTTTTGAGAGGATACGATGAAATTATATCAAGCAAACCATTGAATTTAAAGTTCCTATAAGGTAAATCAAATATATAAAGTTTCATATAATTTAAAAATAATTTGCTAGTTCATCATTTCATTTTATTTTGACGGATAACATATTTTTTAAAATATAAGTAAATATTGTGCATATGTTAATTACAAGAACTTTGTTCCACTCTCAACCTAGATAGGGTAAGGCATAGAAGAGGTGAATTCCTAGAAAAATATTACTATATTAGCTTAAAAATGTATTTAAATATTTTTAGTTTAATATTCCACTTACAATGATAACCTGATTATATAAGTAGTAATTTGCACATTATATAATAACTATTTAATATATGTAAATAAATTTTTGAATTTGAAAAAAATTTAGACACATCAATTAAAAGAGTTTAATATTTCTCTTAATACTAAAAGGGTATCCTCTAAGATTTTGAACATTGAATCGAATATCAAACTGGACAAGATATTAGTTCAAAGGGACATTGGTTCAACTATTCAAATATATGGAGATTTCCTTTGCTACTTGTCATAGTTTTTTTAAGGGTACGAATACTCACTTTTAATTGTTATTGAAACATAAATCCCACTACTCTCAAGCATATTTTTCACTTTTACAAAATTGCATATGTAGCTTAGTCTTAACCATTAATCATTACAAGGTATCGATACCTAGAGAAAAATTGAGGATGGTAGAAAAACTCCCATAAATATATACATTTTCTTAAGGATAAATTACACTCACCTCTCTTAAGACTTATTGAAATCCAACCTAGATTTTCTCTAATTGTTCAATGTACACTAATCGTCTTTCTAGTTCTTCAACCCCACCAAGTTCATTACTTTGAAACCCACCTCCCTTTTCTCCACAATGTGCAAAACCACAAATCAGTTAAATTTTTGTTTTTTCCTGATGGGTCAACGAAAGAGGAACTAGACCTACTTGAAGAGTGGCAAGGTGATTCAAGCATGGGTTGATTATGATTCCTTGAGGAACTAGTTGGAAGTTAGGCTTTCCCAAACATCATCCAAACCTTGTTCTACAAGTTGATCTTTTACCAATCCTCAAAGATTCCATGTACGTTGGATTCTCTCCTTTTCAAGAGGGTTGCTGGCTAGCTTACACTACATCTTAGGATGGGGCTTCAAGCTCAACCGTGACGCCACAATTCTGCCTCTGAAAAAACTCCCTTCACTCCTTTCACCAAACAAATCCCACATGGCCTTAACCTTGGGAATCTATCTCTCATAAATTGAAACCGTCCAGTTCCTATTTTTGAAACCCATATTCCTATGATCTTCTATAGCAAAGTAAAATCCCAAAGTTCCCAAATCTTAGAGAATGGGTTTTGAAAGGAGAAGAGAGAGGTGGGTTTTGAATACTTAGTAGAATTGAGGAACTAGAAGAGAGGTTAATGTATGTCGGACAATTGAAGGGGGGTCTAAATTGAATTTCGATAAACTTTAGGAGGTGTGAATGTAATTTTTTCATTTATTAATTAGATATGCTATGAAATAAATAAAAAAGTATTGAACAAAATAAAAAAAAGTTGGAATGTAGAACACTCAAGTTCTATATTGCTTAGACTAATATGTTTTGTACTCCTAAGGCTACTACATATAAAGCACTCAAAATCCCACATTGCTTAAACTATACTTGTTTCACTCTTTAGGATAATTATAAATACCAACATCTTATATTTCCTTATGCTTATTTCCTTCGAGTTATCCTCTCATGTTTATATCCTCTGAGTTATCCCTTCTGATTTATTTTTAAAAGATTAAAAGGTAAAATAATTTGTGATTTGGCCAATTAAATCATATCTCTGGATATTTTTTGTCACAATGAAATTTTTTTCTTAAAAAATAAAAAAATAATATAGGAACTTTTTTTCTAAAAAAATTGGTTAATCATGCAAACCGAATTATTTTCCCCTATTTTTTTTTTTTTTTACCGGTTCGCACGAACTTTGACCAATTCTTAACGTAGGCATTTTTTTGGGGAGACCAAATTAGTTAATTGGTCTGTGACTGGTTGAACTGGCCAATATAGTATGATTTTCAGAATCATGGTCTCTTCTCTCGCATGGGATTGCCTCCAGCAGAGAAATACTTTTTAGTAAAACAAAAAACTCATCTAACGAACTAGGGTTGATACTTAACGAAGGAGGATTGAAGGGTGGAGATATTTGGTATGGACAGTACTAGCGGTGTATGGGCTTAAGATGAACATACAAGATGCTACTGTTCTCATCGTGTTAGGATGAGGGGCTAGGCAACATACACCATGTGTATATTATGGCATTAGCCATTAGGTGTGGCATTTGGGGGAGAGTTAAAAGGGGTTTCGTAGCTAAGTGGCAACAAAGGCATTTGATTAGAGTAGGTGAATGATTATCCTTTATTTTACCTCTCTTGGTAAGCTCAACCGAACATAACATACAAGTAAATTTTACTTTCATTTTTTCAAAATTTTATCCGAATGAATTCTATATCAATATTTTAGATAAATTAGTTTTATCCTAACAAAATGTGAACATATCAAGAAAGAAACAAGAAATTAAGACTCGGGCAACAATTGGCACAAAAAATTCCGCGGGGGGCAGAAAGATGAGGAAAACTGACCCACAATGAAGTGTGTAATTTAGGTTTCACATAAGGCAGCTCTTCCATCCCATACCCTATAATGCATCTCTGTTGTTAGCTAAAAATAGAGTAGCTTTTGTTAGATGGATAATGGAATTGGCCCCCATATGACAATAAATAAATATTCTATATAAATTAATTAAATAAATAGATTGGTATATTTTTCCCATCCAAGTATCGCTTGCTTCTGGATAGAAGACAGTATTCATGATTTAATACTCAAACAGTTGGGGACCATTTTCATACTCATTTAAAATAAATAAATAAATATATATATATTAGGAATGCCTGAGCGGGTGTAGGGGCTCGGAAATCAACAAAAAAAAATATCACTTGAAATATTATATTAAATCACTTTTTATTTATTATTAAATAGAATATAAATTTTATTTAAATAATATCTATATTTTATTTAATAATAAATAAAAAATCGGTGGACACAATCTCAAAATTTCTTACTTAAAATGAAGAAATTTGTGTGTGATATATATCAGTGGAGTCAGCAGAGTTTCTTGGGGTGCTCAGGTCGCGAACACGAGGATGGAACTGTAAATCCACTTGAAAGAAATTCGTGCAAACGCACTAAAAACCACTACTGAAAAGGGAAAATTACAAGTTAGCCATTGTCTACAATTAATGGCAGTGTTAATTTTATCACCCAATAAAGTCTGACAGAGTTCATTGGCATTTGCTGATGCTTATTACTTACAATCAAATACTACTTTTTTTTTAGTTATATTATTTATGTTTATTGTGTAGATATTATATTGACGCATATTTTATCTATTATTATATAGAGTGTGAATTTTATTTAATTATTGTCTATTTTTCATTTAATATTAAATGAAGTATGTGTCGATATGACATCTTATATATAATGAGTATAAATAATATATTTTTTTTCTGAAAAAAAAATCTAAAGGAGGCAGTTACAGAACTAAAATTAAACAAACAAAAAAAAGTTTGACATTTTAATATTTTATCCTCTACAAAATTAAGGTAATATTTGTCTGGTACATGTAATTAAGGTGATTTGATGACAAGAATTGAATATCTTTTAATCTTTCAACATTTAAATAATTCAGCATTTTTCCATGGTATCAAATTCGAGTCTTTTAAATCTCAAAACAATATTTCTTTTGCTTTTGTAATAATAACGTCCCTAAGCTTAAAATTAGATTAGTTAAATATCTATCTCTCAGATTAGAAAAATACAATTTTTTTCTCAAAAGCAATTCCTTGAAATCAAATATGACGTACAGAGCATTAGCCAAGCCATTTGTCACAGTGAGTGACTGAAGCTTATCCTTCCTCAAGCCAGAGCCAAAGAGAAGAAAGAGGTTGTGACTTGTGAGTGTGTCTGAGAAGTGAGTTAAATACAGAGAGATTCTTACACAAGCTAAACGGTCCACATGGCCACAGTTTAAAAATGTGGGGAGTTGGAACACAGAATGTCCTCCAAACAATTCCTGCAACCAAAAAAAAAAAAACCAATAAATAATAAAGCCACAAAAGAAAAGAGAGTGAAACGCTTGTTTGAAGCACCGTCCTCTCTGTGTGTTCTACTTCGCTTTTCCCTTTGCTCATGCCTTCTCTCTCTCTCACTCCCTGTGAAACAGGATTCAAATGCTTTTAATGACTAGCCTCCGTCTTTGAACTTCTCTCTCTCTCTCTCTCTCTCTTTCTCTCTCTCTCTCTCGTTTCTCCAAGTCTGAGCCTTGTTGTTCAGACTCGCTTTCTCTGTTCACTCAGAACACTGAAACACCTTTATTTTCCTCCTGTCATTGGCTTCTGTGTTTGCTTCCAAAAGCTCCACACGATACAACCCAAGATTGGAAAAACTTCTCTTACCTTGTTCTCTGTTCCTTTTTACCTTCTCTGCTTCTCAGATCTGTTTCCAGCTCTTTCTACATTCTCCCTCATTGTTACAATCTTTTTAGTCCATTTGGGGTGTCTGAGAAATGAGTAAAGAAGAGATTTTGAAGATACAGGTACTTCTCTACCATTTTGACTGTTTATTTTGAAGCTGTTTACTTCCTTAATGTGGTGGATTTATTCTTGTTTTTCATTTCTTTGTGTTGTTTCTGATAGAAAGTAACAGGTTTTATTCTTGTTTATATCTACAATGAAGTTTCTCTTTATTCTGTTTTTTGGGTGTGTGGGATTGCTTGTGCATGCAGAAATGTGTTCTCAAAGTGAACATACACTGTGACGGGTGCAAGCAAAAAGTGAAGAAAATCCTTCAAAAGATTGATGGTATGCATCTATCTATTCTCACCGTACTGAGAGAAAAAAAATGATGTCAACCCGTTTATTCCCATTTTCCCTTGAAAGCCATGTCTTTTTTTTTTGTTCTCTTTTATTATTATCGTAAGAATAAACATGAAAAAAAAATCTCATTTTTTACTATCCATATATCTTGAATCTTTGGTCATTTTTTTTTCCCTCTCTTTGATGTATTGTGTCATTTTTGTTTTTGACAGGGGTGTTTACAACTGAGATAGATGCAGACCAAGGGAAGGTGACGGTTTCAGGGAACGTGGACCCAAATGTTCTCATCAAGAAGCTTGCAAAGTCAGGGAAACATGCAGAGCTCTGGGGTGCTCCCAAACCAAACAGCAACCACCACAACAACCACAACCAGAACCACCTTGCTAACCAGTTTAAGAACATGCAAATTGAGAATGGCAAAGGTGGTGGTGGTGGTGGAAACAACAACAACAACAATAATAAGGGCCAAAAGGGTGGAAATAACAACCAGTCAAAGGGGGGTGGTGGTGGCCAGCCGCAAGGGCAGAATCCTCAGCACCAACAGCTACAGAAGCAGCTGCAACAGATTCAGCAGATGAAAGGGTTCCAAGATCTGAAGCTGCCTCAATTCAAGGACATGAAGCTGCCAAGTAATAACCAGAACCCAAACATGAAGACTGTGAAGTTCAGCTTGCCTGAGGAGGATGATTTGTCTGATTATGAGCTGGATGAATTTGATGATGATGATGATGATGATGATGATTTTGATGATGAGTTTGATGATGAGATGGATGATCCTCAGCATCCATTGAGCAAGCTGAAGCTCCCTATGGGGAATGGTGGTGCCCATCACAACATATTGTTGAATGGGATGATGAATGGGAATCATCCACAGCTCATGAATCCTCAGAAGGGGGGTGGTGGTGGCAATGGAGGAGGTAATGGCAAGAAAGGTGGTGGCGGTGGCCCTATGCCAATGCAAATGCAAATGCATGGCATGGGTGGTGGAAATGGGAATGGAGGAAAGAAGGGTGGTGGTGGAGGTGGTGGTGGTGGTAACAATCAAAATCAGGGCGGTGGTAACAAAAACAAGGGTGGCAAGAATGGAGGTGGCATGCCAGATGGTAAAAATGGAGGAGGGGCAAACAAGATTGGTAACAGTGGACATCATGGTGGTGGTGGCCATGGTGGTGGCAATCCAAATAACAATGGAAATGGGGGCAAAAAGGGTAATGGCATGATGGGTGAAGGTGGTGGTGTTCAAGCTATGAACAATGGATTCCAAAACATGGGTGGTCATCCTAGTATGGCTGGGGCTAATATGGGCCCAATGAACATCCCTATGGGGATGGGGGGAGCAATAGGTGGCATGCCAATGAACCAAACGGGTAACATCCCTGCTGTTCAAGGCCTCCCTGCTGCCGCGGTGAGCGGCGCTGTGGGCGGCGGCGGTGGAGGGTACTTCCAGGGCGGTAGTGGTGGTCCACCAGATGTGATGCCTGGGAACCCTTACAGCCAGCAACAGTACATGGCTGCCATGATGAACCAACAAAGGGCAATGGGGAATGATAGATTCCAACCAATGATGTATGCAAGGCCCCCTATGGCTGTCAATTACATGTACCCTCCTCCTCCTCCTTACAATCCTTACAGCTATCCTCCTCCAGAACAATATTCCAACGTTTTCAGTGATGAGAATACCTCAAGCTGCAGTGTCATGTGAAAGAAGAAAAATGGATGAGACGGTAATGGTGGTGGTGCTGACATTGGAGGCCTTTAGATAATCTGTTGACGATGGAATATTATACAATGAAAAATGAGTTTTAAATTTTAGTTTGATTTTCAATTTTCTTTTTAATTATCCCTTTTCATCCAAAAAAAGAAGAAGAAACTAGAGCTTTGAATTTTACAATAGGGGAGTATGAGATGTAACTGGGGAATGATGGTAATGGGCTTCCTTCATGTGAGATGTCCATATGTGTTTATATATGATGTAAAACAAATGAAAATTTCACAAGGGAAAAACAAAGGAAATAGAGAATGGGGTGAACAAAAGAAGCCCATCTCTCTCCCTCTCTCTCTCTCCAAACAAATTCTTAATTTTATCATCCTTTTACAATCATAATCATCATCGACGCCATTCTTTATCATTTCTTTCTGTCACGCATAGCAATATCTTAATTCCATTGCTCTGAGTAGCTTTTCGATCTTATAAAATTTTATTATAGTGTGTCCCTTGTTCCAATGTGAGGAAATCATGGATGTTTGTGTGGTGGGGTGCACACTGGAGTTGGGCAATTGAGGGTTGGACCCAGCGACCCAAACTGTGGTTATATAGACTCTTGTGATGAGTGGGGAGGTGTGTGGGCCACCACACATCATCACCATCACTACCATTGTGATAAACACCAAACTCTCGTCAGGAGTGAATTTGTTTATTCAAAAAATATAATGGCCAGAACAGTGTTTGTATTCCATCCCATCGCCTTTAATTATTCCACCTACAGCTCCCCCACAAGCCAATGTTTTGAAGCTAATTTTCAACCCCTTTGATTACACACTGGTGCAAGTGGGATACTAGGGTGCAGAAGTAGGATATTCAATTATTTATACTCACATGAGCTGACTGTTGAGCCTGTTTGACCTGATATCATTCTTCTGGATTTACATACCCGGCATAATTCCCTCACCAGGGTTCTTAAAGGGTAGTCTGGAATTTTTCCATATTCAACCAAAAGGAGAGCTTGCTTTAACTTCTTACATTACAAATTTATTTATATCTCACAGACAAAAGCGTTGATTGGAGTGAAAAATTGTCGATTCGAAGAAAACGGCCTAAGATTTTTAAATATTTGATCTTGGATTTTATGTCAAGATTTATGTGTAGAAAAACATTATTGACAAGAATTTTCGAGTCAGGTAATAATTAAAGGATTTGAACTTATCTATATAACTGACAATTGGAGATTCATTTTTTTAAAAAAAATACTAAATTTAAATAATTTTTCCATATTAGAATTACATACGTTAACGGGATTTTCACCACCTAGAGCAATGAGTAATTTCTTCTAGGAGTTTGCAGACATGTTTTATTTACGGGCAGGAGATTGTCTTTATTTGAGGTGAGTCCCTAATTGTACACTTAAATAATTCACCCAACTATTAATTCTACTAGGTCTCGTAGATAAATTTTTTTATTATTATGGTGTGTTAGGGTGGTTGAGGGTAGCTAGTTGCTGTATTGAAAGTTGAAATATAGAGACTTTACACAGCCTATGGAGTCGAGTGCAGTAGTGGTGAGGGGGGGAAGCAGTGTCAGACAAAGCACCCGGAAGAAGCTAGAGGCCAACGGGGCATTGGCTGTGTCCTGTGTGATATCAGAAAGCCTAGTAAAAATACACTAAAGCCAGCCAGCCAGCCGTGGAAGTTTTTTTTTTTTTTTTCTTCGACAGAGACAACCTAACTACTTTCTATTTGCCAAAAATCTAACGGCGTTGACACTTTTGAATCATCACAAGGACAAACAGAGAGCATCACCAAGTTCCACCTCTCTCTCTTTCTTTTTTCATAAAAAAGAAACCGCGTGTGTGGGGCCCCTTTCCTCCATTCGTGATCATCATAGATAAGTCGCATGATCATCGTTATGATATACGGTCAGTAAAGTCCATCCATCCATCTAAATCTAACAGGACAGTAATTGTCCGATCTAATTGATTAAGTTACGGTTATTGACTCGATCAAGATATTATTAATTAAATAAATATATAAAAAATAAAATATATTAATATAAATTAAATAATCATGTAATATATATATATATAAGGAGGTGCCTCCTTCACTCCTTTCGGCACCAATTTTAAATCCTACCAGAGAATACTAGAATAGATCAAATTTAATTGAATTAGTTTAATACAGTTTTAAATTTTTTTAATAGATCTAGATTCAAATCGATTCGATCAAATTTAGATAGTTTGGTTTGAATTATTAGGTTAAAATAAAAAAGATATGCTTTGAAAAAATTTAAATTTTTAAATTGATAATAGTGTAAAATTTAATAATGATGTGAATAGATTATTTTTCTAAACAAAAATAATAAAAAGTGATTCTATTACTAAAATAATAATAATAATATTTTAATACCAAAAGATATATTCTTAATTAGGACACTCATTACATTTAATAGTGATTAGGTGAGCGTTCCAATTGAATACTAATTGGAATAACATTTTTGTTACTAAAAACTTAAGTACAAGACTAGAAAGCTAACAAATAAACTAAAAATTAGTTGATCGGGTGATCGGGTTGGATATTTGGCTAATCAGATTGAAAATCATAAATTCAAAATGCTGCCGAGTTTGATTGGTTTTAATTAAAAATGAATTGATTACTCGAACCAAATTGAACTAATTCCATCGATTTGGATTGAATGGTAGGGTTCATTAGATTAAAGTGATCTACTTGCGCTCGTATTACCTAGTTAGTTTGTTTTAAAGTTCATGTTCCAAAAATTTGTTTATGATGTTAATGCAATTTGCTTATTTAATTGATCTTTTATTCATATTTTATTATGAACTACAATTATTTTTAAAAATCTTTAATTTTTTTTAAAAGTATGGATTGATGGAAAAGCTCGCTTCAATATACAGTCAAGGTATATTTTCGGGTTCATTAAGCACTTACAGAAGTATTTACAAATCACCCACCAATAAAAGAAGTATGAAAATCAAATCCAAATTATAACTTTATATGAACTGAAAGTTGACCAAACGAGTTAATCACCGTTGGCTCTTTTAGCAAGTTATTCATAAATATTAAATCATACTCTAACCATAGATTGAAAAAAATCCCTAAATTAAATATTTTTGAATAATTAAAAAATGTCTTGACAATATTTATTTATAAGATTTATTTTTTATATTTTGACATCATAAAAAATTTACATTATCATTCCATTATATCTAGTTATAATTGGTAGTTATCAGGTTAAAAAAAATAATATTTATAATTGATTTTAGACCCATTACTTAAAAAATTATATAAGTAGAATAATTTAATTAAATAATAGTATAAAAATCAACATATTAAAATTAAACTTTTTAAATGACTACATTGAATGTCGATTAAATGCTAACAATAGGAACATCTAAGGCAATGCAATGTATGTTAAACTATAGTAGCTAGTAGATGCATTCAGGGTTTGTAGACTCTGTACTATATTTTTGTAATTTTTGAATTTTTTTTTTTTGGACTTCATATATAATCAAAAATATCAAAGATAAGAGGATTGAAAGTGTGTGTGTTGTAAGTAAGCTGATATCACCCGAGTAACACCAAATCCTTGCTCCCATTACCCTTAATTTCACCAAGATTAGGGTGGTGAGAGGGGCTTTGCTATCCTGCATCAAGATTCACCCCATCTTGAAGTGTACCATCTTTGACCCGTTACATTTTCAGAGAATCTGGATGGGTCGTGTGCCACTGTGTGCGTGCTTACGCAACTTGCGGTACACCCTACGGTTCGCACGGGTGCTGCTACCTGAGCCAGCATTTAATGTGGGCCAGTTTGTGTTTCGGGATCCGAAATTTGCCCACCTCTTTGGCTTGATGGAGAACGCTATCCCTGTTCGGTTTAGTAGCACTGTTATCCTTGTTTGGATTGTTATATGTTTGGTTCAGCTTTTCACAAATTGCTTTTTAAATAATTGTAGTTAAAATGATTGATTTGTGTTTGAGACTAACATAAAAAAAAGTGAGACAAGAAAAATTGACGTGAGATGCAAAAACAAAAATTATAACATTTATGGTGTTTTTAGCATTATATAAGAGGGAAATCTAAAAATATTTCCTTTAACTTTTTCTCATGTACACTATAGTCTTAATACTTTTAAAATGCGCAATAAGATTCTCAAATTTTGTGACATGCGCATATTACTCCATTTGACTAATGGATGTTAAATTTTGGATGTATAGAGTCAGGTGACGAGCACATGCCAACTTATGACCCCTCTATGTAACAAGCAAATGAGGGTAAAATTGGAACCCAAAACCCCCTATCCCTCTTGTTGCATCTGCTTCACCAGAACTGTAATGTCCTCCATTTTTTATCTCTACAAACCAAGATTTTGAGTAAAACAGAAGCACCGGGAAGAAGCTATCTTTATTTCATGAGTTTGCCCAATTTGAAAGAAAGATGGGTGGCGAGCCTCAGCAATTTCAAGTAGTGCTGAAATGTTTGACAATCTGAAATTGTTGCTCTTTATAATAGACTCTTTATTCGACAATCTAAAATGTTCGACCCTTTGTTTTTGTTAAAAGCATATTCCATTTTCCTTCGTTGGTCAGAACCGCTCATTGTTGCTTACATCATAGTCAATTACCATATCATCATTATTTTTTGTCAATTAAAGGCCCGATTTTTTTCCTCTTTTTTCCAGGCAAAGATTTTTTCCTTTGGAGCAAACTGCTCCGAGTTCTTTTGTTGGCCGCACGATCACTGTTCTGCAATCTGGGCTCAAGGTTTTTGATGTCTTCCTTTTGTGCACAGCCAGCGAAGTCTTCTCTCTGTCTCTCTGGGCGCGCGTTTACTGTGTTTGAAATTGGATGTACTCGTGTGCAAATCCATGGTGACTAATGGGGTTTTATTTTCCGATTGTATCCTTGTCTTAGATTGGCATGTGCGTCATGTGACTTTTTTCCAATCCAAAATTTAATCCAACATTTTTTACTCAGATGAAGTATCCCGCGAGAGCAATGGTATATGAACCACAATATTTGAAGTATTTACATGACGCACTGTCCAATTTATTATTGAAAGTAATCTCAATTTTACTTAAAAATATTTTTTAAATATTTTTATTCAATCCAAAGATTGCAAGTCATGTATCACGATGCATGATGCGTACATGCATAATTTCTCATCCCGTAAACTTCCCAAATTTGTTAGTCAAATGATGTATTTCACATACGTCTCAAAGTTTGGGGATCTTTTTAAACGTTTTAAAAGTATTAAGCTTAAAATGCATATAAGATAAAGTTGAATGGTTTTTTTTTTAAACTTTTCCCCTCATAAAATAATTTTCACTTTCCATTTTATATTTTTTTATTTTTAAAATTTTATGAAGAAAATATTAAAAATTATAAAGATAATAAAATTTAATTTTTAATTTTTATTTTTAATATTTTCTTTACATAACACTTAAAATAAAAAACTATAAGTAACAATTAAAAATTATTTCTTAAAATCAAATACTCTTTAACTTTCAAAAGAATCAAAAAAATTTCAAATCAAAACACTTCACTTGAAAAGTAAAACTCAACCAAATCCTCAAACCATTTTTTTTTTTAAACTTAGGGCATCCGTCGCCTAAAATATTAACTGATCCCTCCAGGTATAAAGTATACATATGTGAATCTTGTCTTCAGTTATGAAGATCTCTCGAACACATATCACCAGAAATAGAAGTACCAACTTTGCTTAAACAATTAAACTCAGGTGAAGGTCTCATGCTTTTCAAAGAGCAATTCTATACGCTGAATATCGGCAAACCAAACATGTATGCAGTTTAGGGTAGCCAAACGGCGTCGTTGAAGAACTAAATCGAAAGGCGTCGATCATGCACAAGGACACGTGGCGGTAGAGTAAGGAGTTAACGTTTGACTAATCACAGTCACATGGGGTTGAGGACATAAGAGCTAGGTGCAGTGGGGCAGTGTTTGGATGCATGCAAGGCAATGGGCGCAGAGTTACATAAACCTAACAACAAATTGCGTGTCCGCGTCGTTTCTGTTGGTTTATCTTTCTCACTCACAAACAATCACACTGACACAAACGTTAGTATTCAACTTGGCCTGGCCTTCAGTTACGTTGTGCTTCGCTTCCTTTGCGCGGGTAATAATTTCACCAAGTTTGTAAGAGAAAAATGATAATTATATTCATAAAATATAAGATATTATGTCAATTTATATATTATTTATTATTAAATGAGGTATAAATTTTATTTAAATAGATGAACTTCTTATATAATTGTAGATGGGATGTGATTGATACAGTATTCTATACCCTATAAATATAAATAATACTATCCTTTCTAAAATAATAGCATCTGCTAACCAGTACCGCACAGGTTAAGAACGAAAAATAAATTCGTTTCCCAAGTTTTCAGTATTTCTCGGAGTTTAACATTTTGTATATTGATATTATTAACTAACAAATTTTTTAAGAAAAATATCAAATTGCGATGAATAATTATCATAATTGACAGTTAATTAATAATTAGCCCACCGGTTAAGAACAAAAAATAAATTCATTTCCCAAGTTTTCAATATTTTTAGGAGTTTAACTTTTGGGACATTGATATTATTAACTATAAAATTGTTTTACAAAAATATCAAATTGCGATGAGTAATTATCATAATTGATAGTTATTTAACATAATTTAAAGAGGGATAACAATAGGTCTAAATAAGGAGAGTGAATACTCTTCTCATCCGTCTCAAACCTCAAGCCTCCAGATTTTTGCCATCACACTCCCCGATTTCGAAGGAGAGGGAAATTCTCCCTCTCATCCTTATTCTCCAATTATCCCCACCCCAACACTCCCATGAGAATTCATGAAGACAAAAAAAAAATGTTTTATAAAAATGTACGAATAATTTAATTGGCATATTTTATAAAAAAAGGAAGAAACTTTTAAAATAATAAAATAGAAGTTGATCCAAGCCTTAAACTCTGATAAGTATTGCACTAGTATAATATGTAACACAGAATCCTCAAATTTGATATAAAGTATATATAATATGATATTAATCTTTTAACATAGTTAAATATCATCACAAAATTACTAAAATGCCATTGCGGTGGCAGAGATCTCCAATGAGAGCAAGAGATAATCCTCGTCCCCATCCCAAATGAATGGCAAGGGGACTTTTGTTGCAATCTCTGCCTCCACATGGAAAAATTTTCTAATGACATTATCCCCACGGATATCCCCGTAAACAAATTATTATTGTCATCTCTATTTAGATTTAGCATTTTGACAAGCTAAAACAATTTTATACCGAGAGTGTTTAAAAATTAAATTGTATTTTTAATGAAAAAACTATTAGTTAGCAGAACCTATAAAAACATTATATATAGAGGGAAAGAACTTTTGTCAACTAGAAAGCGGTTATTTTGAAGGAAAAAGAATAAGGAAAAAATTTAGAAAAGTATTTTGGCTTGAACATGTAGCACGTTATTGCATGCTGCTAAGAAGCCAAAATTAGGCAGGAAATTGAGGGGGGAAATGGCAAAAGGGTTCATGAAAAAAGGGTGCGTGTCTATGTACGCCAGAGACAAGCCAGTTAATGATGAAAAATGCAGCAGGTGTTCGTGTTTAGGGTGGGGTTTTTGTGGTTGCAAGTTTGGTTGCTTGTTGGGCCCTTTGTTTTGACCATACTGATAACTTTCACGTGGACCATTCAGTTATGAAGCTACAATTGGTTTTCATTGGCGCCTCGTCATGAATATATGTAGAGTTAACCTTCATTTTAATTTTTTATTTTTTATTTATAAATCATTTTAATTTTCAAGTTTTAAAATAAATTAAACTAGCTCCTTACATTTCTAAATAAAAGTTAAATTAATTTTTTATTTTATTTTTATTTAATATTTTATTAATTAAATAACGATATGGTGATTTTGAATAAAAGGAGGCGTGTCTATGTACGCCAGAGACAAACCAGTTAATCATGAAAAAAGCAGCAGGTATTCATGTTTAGTGTGGGGGGCTTTTGTGGATGCACCTTTTGTTGCTTTTATTGGGCCCTTTGTTTTGACTATACTGAAAACTTTCACGTGGACCCTTCAGTTATGAAACTACAATTGGTTTTCATTACCGCCTCATCGTGAATATATATCATTTATTTTTTATTTATAAATTATTTTAGGTTCTTAGTTCTAAAACAAATTAAATTAGTTCTTAGTATTATAAAATATGAGTTAAATTAATCTTTTATTTCACTTTTAATATTTTATCAATTAAATGATAATATGTAACGTTAAGTGATATTTTATGATATCATACGTCATCTGAAGTAGCTAGAATAAAATTTAAAATAACTTTTTTAGTATTTAAAATTATTTAAAATGAGTAATTATATGACTTAGAATGAATATTTAATGACTCATTTTATATAATTTTAAACACTAAAATGAGTCATTTTAGATTTTATTCTATTTCAAATGACATGTGGTATGTCAAGGTATCACTTAATATTATCTATCATCATTTAATTAATAGAATATTAAGTAAGTGTGAGTTGAGGAATTAACATGACTCATATTTTATAGTATCGGGGACTAATTTAACACATTTTAAAAATTAGGAAATAAAATAAGTCACAAGTAATGAGAGAGTAAAATCAACATCAACTTATATATATATTTCCCACTATATATATTTTTGGTGGTAGGCAAGGGGTATTGTGGCCAAATAGGTCTTCCAATCTGATTTGAATGTCTAAGAATTTTCATTTCCCATGGTTTAAACTATGACAGTATGCAGACTCAACTTTAATATTTTCATAAATTACGCAATTTTATTAGGGTCAAATATCAGTTTTATGAGGACTATTTGTTGGGTTTAAAAATTTGATAATTCAGAGAAATAGCTAAATATCCTTAAGACATAAAATAGAAAAACACGATCATTAATTAGACTTAAATCATATACTTACAAATGTATGCATGTAGAGCGGAAAATTCATCTCATATGAATGTCAATGTCAATGTTGCTCTCATTCAAACTATAAGCATATTAACATTCATGATCATTTTCCATTAACTGCTTCAGTTAGATTTAAATATATGGTATCAAAGATTGTGCAAAGTTATTGACTCTTATTTATTTTTAGACATCAATAAAACATAAATCTTGGTCTAATAGATTGTTAATATAGATATTTCTATGATCGTTTAACGTTGCATTAATATTGTATTTAATAATTTGAATTATATTAATAATTATCTAAGATATATCAAATTTATTAGTGATGAAACAATATGACAATAATATATTATTAAATTTAAGTATACTTTTTAGTGTAATAATATTATTAGGGACGGATTTAGGGTCTTGGCCACCTTTACCCTTCCTATAATATATATATATATATAGCATTTGAATATATACAAAAAATAATGTTATTATTGTATGATCGATATATAATTAAATGAGTATTAATTTCTACAATATATTAATATTTTAATATCAAAATTTTCACTGGCCTACATCTATTTAGTAGTAATGGCTATAAAAATTTCAAAACCTTCATTTGTTTTTAAAATATGTTAACGAAATTAGTTATCAATTGAAAAGTATATATTTGGAATTTTTGTATATAATTATCAGTTATAATAAATTATATATCAAATTGAATAATAAATTGTTAAAAGTAGATATAATTAATTTTTTTTACTTTATTACTTATTTTGGCTCCTCCATCATATATTTTTTGAATCCGTTCTTGATAATAATCATAATAATTAGTATTTTCGGACAAAATTATCAATCATTAGAATAAGAACTAATGAATGCCGTAAAAATAATGGGAAAAAAAATACTTTCGTTCAAACAACTGAAATAAAATGCTTCTCAGCTTAAATGAAAAAGAAAAGAAAGAAAAAGTGTTTATGAATATATTCAATCAAAAAAATAAATAAATAAAGGAAAACTGGAAAAGTGCTCAGGTGTGGAACCCGCCTATACGGGAGACAAAGAACGCCGTTGAATTAGATGAATATGAATAGAATAAAATAAAGCCTCACAAAGTCATGATTACAAGTTAGAATTTAGGCTAAGCATTGAAATATGAATCACCAGTCCGTACGGTAGTAAGACTGAGGGAGATCAAACATCGAGCAGTATAATATTTCTTTTTGCCTTGTGAGACTCGTTGGAGGATGCAGATTTTTTTTTTTTTTTTGTGTGGATGTTGGAAAAAAGAAAAACTAGAGTACATGTAGTTTTGAATTAATTAATCGCTTAGACCTTTTCAATTACATTGTTGTTAATTATACAGTTTATCATATTGCAAACTCGATTTCAAAGGTAAGATCATTTGCAAACCCGATCTCATCATCACCCGAGTTTGGTTCGAAATTGCATGAGTAATTTACTAATTTACCAATGCGTCCTCTACTAATTTTTCTAAATTCAAAACATCAAATCATACAACATAATCCAAGGGCAGTGATAGAAGACATGATTCTGTACAAGACAATTCAGAACAGGTTTCGTCATTTTAAATTCAAATTAAATTCAAACCTGATTCAATTATGTCTCGACTACAACAGTTAGCTGAGTTAATTTTTTTTTTGTGGGGGTTTTTTCGAGAATCTTTATCTATAAATGAGAGATTAATCTCTCAAAGTTAGGTGCTTAAGTGAGGACCCCTACCAATTGTGTTTTTGTACACATGAATTCCATGTCAACCCAGGATCTTATACCAACATCTTATTGGTAATTGAGTTAACTTTAAATTCAAATAAAATATGTATAAAATTAAAGGATTTAATAGTAATGCACTAACAATATAAAAAAATTTGCACAGTCATTTAATCATATATTGTTAGTTTGTTATATAAATAATAACAGTTGACTTTTACATTTATTACTAGAAAAGTCATTCAAATGAAATATTTTAATTGGATGAGAGTGTAAAATAATGTATTATCAATGTATCATTATTTAACTCAAAATCAAATAGTATTAATCAAATCATAAATTACAAAAGAAAAAAACTAAAAATACATAGGGTCTATATCTTGTAAGTAAATTATATAATATAGTAAAAATAATACTATATTGTAAACTTTAAAATGCTATTTGACTTAACAGGCCGTTTGATAGGGGTGATCTATTTGGATTATCGGTGACACCGATTAAAATTATTTGGACCCATAATATTATTCTATTTGGTGGCTCCACATTATTAGTAATTCATATTACTAAGGTAATCCATATTACTTCCCTACTGATAATTTGCATTATCCTAATGGGATGTGGATTATCACTTATGTGCTAATATGATAATTTATTTTATTATAAAAATATCTGTTTTAAAACCTAAAACCCACCCCTCTTATTATCATATGGTGTTTTATTCATCTCTCTCTATAGCTAAGCTCGTAGTCCCCTTCTGATAGTGACCTCCTAGTCCTACTGCGGTGCCTTTCCTTGCCTTCCTGGTGCAATACGCCCGAGCGCCTCAAAGTAAATGTCAAAGTCATGTATAATTATTAATATTATCGTAGTTGCAATTATTATGCCAATCACATCAAAATAAAACTTTAGAAGTTTATAATAATAATAATAATAATAATAAAGTTTTATTTATGCCAAAATTCACATAATTTATTTATAATTATTCACGTCAATTTTTTTACGCTATGTACAAAACTTTTATTATTATTATTATTCTTTGTTTGGAGGGTATTTTAGTAAAGGAAATATATTACCTGATAATCTATTTGATACACCAAATAAGGTGTAATTTAAACGGTGGCAATCTTTTGTAGTATTCCTAGTTAGATTGTTTGTATATATCAAATAATATATTGTAATATTAGCAGTAATCTAAAAGGTGATAATCTTTCTGAGCAACAATTTATACTACCAGTAGTAATTTTATAGACAACAATGTACCAAACGCTCCCTAAGGTTGGGATAAATTATCGAACCAAGTAAAATCTTAAACACCGCTATAATAGTGATGTCCGGTAGAGGCCCTGCACTATTATATGTGTTGGCGGCTGCACAAGCTCCATGGACGGCATGATTGTAATACTGTACTAACATATGGTTCAGAATTCAGAGTCGGAAGATAGAATAACAATGGATTCTGGCTCATCAGCAACTACCCTATCAAATGCTTTAGTATTCAATTAATTAATTTCCCCCCTAAGCCGCTGGCTGCTAAAATATGTGCGGATCGAATTGAATGCATTCATTATATTCCACCCTCTTTATATATATCTCAGCATTATAGAATATCGCACAGAGTAATATTGTTAAATCTGAGCATCGACCAGCTAAGATGCAGATTGTAGCAGACAATATAGATAATTGACTTCCCAGTTGATGAATTTTTTTTCCCATTCCCATGGGCTACAGCATAATAATTAAGCTTATTGCTGACCTATATATATCTGTCCTGCCTCCAATTGCATGGATACAGTCAGACAGTTGCTAGCTAGTGAGGAATAGGGGCGGCTTTAAAAATGACAAGTACATATAATTTGGTTTGTGTATGTACTGCGGTGGATCTTCAAGAAAATTTGTAGGAAGCCAAAAGTTGAATATGTAAATTAAATTGAGTTGATGATTAAGTTTAAATTTATTTAAAAAAGTCACATAATCGATGTAAATTAAATTCACATATTTTTTTTTTAATTTTGATCATTTATATAAGATCATTTAATGGGTAAAATCTATTTCTAGCACTCTAGCAACTAATTACTCATTTCACTTAATATATTCTTTATAAACTTTAAAGCAAATTAGTTATACGAAGAAATAATTTTGAAGAGGAGAACTTAAAAATACCTCATAATATCACCCTTTGTCCTTTTAATCACTTGCAATTATCTACAATTGAATCAAAATTATTTAAGTTTTCAAAAATTTCGCTTCTAGAATGTATTGGCATGATGGCAGAAATAGATGTGAATCTTTTAAAATAAAGTATACGTGTAATTTCATCGATAAATTTGATATGTAAAATTTCACATGAGCATCATCCACGTAAATTTTTCTTTTATTTTTAATTACTCTATACCAAACACACTCTTCACGTAAATAATGAAAATATTTGCCAGCAGCTTATGTCATTGTAAATTAAATTTTAAAGTAAGAGAATCTTTAAGTTGATTGTTGAAAGAATGCATTAATTAACACTGTATGTATATACCTTGATTTTTTAAGAAAATTTTAGGGGCCATGCCAGCATGCATCATCCTAAAGAATATCTGCTTGTGTATATATATGTAAAGGGAAATATATCAAGATAAATAAATTTTGATCAATAATTATACATATTTAACGGTGATTAAAGTATATATAAAATAATACAATTTTAACATAATACTATAATCTTTAAATAATATTAAAATTTAATTATTTATGTATAATTGGACAATTATATTTACTCTTTTCACATCTCACCTAACCATAACTCTCGCATGAGACACCCATACAAAGTCAGAGAGCCCTACCACTTAATAACCATATGCTGATCAGCAGTAAATAAGACCAAGGGTGCATTTGTTTGAGCTTTTCTCTAGCTTAGAGTTACTTCTTTTATTTCAAAAATCACTTTCTATATGTTTGAATAATTTTTAAAAAAATCAAAATTTCAAAAAATTAGTTTTTAATTTTTTTTATAGAAATTAAAAAAATAGCTTTTGAAAAAAGAAATAGTCTTCAGCTAATTTATGCTCCTCTCCAAACTTGGAATGAGTGAGCTATACTTTATTCATCGAAAAAAAAGAAATAGTCTTCAGCTTTTACAATTACATATAAAATTTAAACATACGTATGAATAACCCACCAATCAATTTGTTAATGCACCAAAAGCGTTAGCCATTACAAACGTGAAAAGAATTGAACAAAAGATAAGAATAACCAAATGTTTATAAAGGCTATACATGGACCATAGCTATAATGTGAGACTTTACCCCCTCACTTTTAGGATTGGACATATAGAACTGAAATTTGTAAGATTGAACACTTGTGGATTGCCTAACATAACGTCTGAGATAGACTCTACTATAATCTTAAGGTAACTCCACCCACAAGGTAGTCGAGCCAAGGACGGATTTACTTGGGTGATAGTAGAGGCATGCACGTTCCTCGTAAAGGTTTTAGAAATATTTCAGTATTATATATGTATATACATATTTCACTCCCATCATTTTATTAATTTTGATCTCATAATGTGTTAAAAATCATGTTATACTTCTTGGTATGTATATGTATTATTTTTACTCTTATCACTTAAATTTTTTAGATCCGTCTTGAGTTGAGCTAGCACATGGGGAACGGATCAAGCCCAAGTATTTACAAAGGCTATCTAAACTGATTGGCCAATATAAGACTCTAACAGAACCATAATTTTTCTTTTTCTTCCCTTTTTTGGGTAGCAATGGAATGCTAAAGTAATAACTTCGCAATGCTGCCGGTTTTCAATTGTTTAGTACGAATCATTAAAAAAAAAAAAAAGGTCATGAACACAGTTTGGAAATATATATATATATATATGAGTTATGTTATTTGTACTCATCATATATAGAACACCGTGTCGACTCACATCTCATCCATAGATGTGGACTCCATTTAAGTGGGATCCACATCAAATTCAATGGTGGATGAGATGTGAGTCGGTATGGTATCCCATACATAGTGAGTATAAATAATATTTTTCTATATGTATACATACACGGATACGCCCCTTAACACTCTAGTGGGGAGTCCACTATCGTTTTACATTCACTTCCAATGGCCTCAAAAAGTCATATGGTGCTTCAAAACGTCTTTGGCCGACAAATGAACAAAGTACTAGGCTAGATTCATGCAACTCATCACAAGCGTAATGTTAAAGTCCTGTTTAAGCACGTTAAAGTGGAATTGCACTAATCGATGCCCGACAATACCGGGGTAAACGACCAAATTTAATAGTTCCAATACCTAACCATGCCCAGTGAATTAAACCACTAACGTAAGGTTTTTCTTTTCTTCTCTCATTTTGTTTGCTTATTCAACTAAATGCTTAAATAGTCAATGTTAAGTTTTGAAACGTTGAAGTGACTAGGATACTGTTAAATTTAGTAATGGCGCAATACCGAAGAAAATGTCTAGCGCAATACCGAGGAAAATGTCTAATTTTGGTCGCGGATGTATTTTGTAAGAATAAAAAGTTGCTCACAAAAATTGAATGGTAAAAGTCAGGCACTTTTTTTTTTGGAAGTTCAATTTTTTCAACATGGATTTTTTTAAAAATGTGGTGAGAGATAATTAATAGAGGAGGAAAAAGGGACACGGGAAAAGAATTAAAAAGAGAAGAGGAAGTGCACGGGATGCAAAAAGGCTAGATATGGGAGAATAATGGATAATGAATTAATGAAGGAGGTAGAGAATATAGGACAAGGAAATTGAAGTGGCAAGTATTACAAAGATGTTGGACATAATGTCATCTATGTGCATTTACGGAATTTTGCAGATATAAAATAAAAATATTGTAAAACTTCACTCATGCCTCCTTTTGGTTAAAATTCGAAATATGTCCTGATTTTACTATACATAAGTCATGCCAGTATCACACAGCTTATGCGTGCACGAAGGGTGACTTATGTGCTGGTGATATGATGGCAAGTCCAAGGTTGGGCGACTTCTTGTTAAATAGAGGAGCGGGGGCTGTCAACTAGCCGTTAGCTACCGTTACACATAAGTCGTCCCAGCCTGGTTCGATATATACAGAACATAAGTTGAACAAGCCTTATGTGACTTATGTGTGGTAGTAGTTCAATCCAAGCTAGGGCAACTTATGTTCAACTTTTTCCTTAAATCGTGTAACATCTTGGGTGACTTATATACAAATACTTAAAATGTGCAACCCTTGTACGACTTAAGTATTAAAAAATAAGACATATTCCGAGTTTCTATCAAAAGGAGACAAATATGAAGTTTGTCTTTTATTTTATTTTATATATGCAAAAAAGCCATGTATTTACCTAACTGTTTAAGAATATTAGAAAAAGGTAGTCTATGACATGTTATCTAAACTTTTGTGATTAAGTAGTTTAAAGTTTGATCATCATTATTTGACACTAATTACTAAATAAATGTTGAACTCCTATCCTATCCTTAAAATGACTTATGCATTATTGTCCATATTTTAACCCCTATAGAAACTCTTACATTAATGTAAGGAGGCGTGTTAGATATAATGTCATTTATGTGTCTCTGCTCAATATTTTGAATTTTTAAGAAAGACGATTCTTCATGACAGGAGAGCCAAGGAGAATGAAAAAAAAAAAAGTGTCAATATATTGTACTTTGGTATTGTTAAATGCAAACACGAAAAAGGGGTAGAATAATGAGGTTTTTACAATGCATACAAATTAAATTTGAGTATTTTATACTCACAAAAATTACAAATTTTTTAAGTACATGTGTGTATTGAAGAATTAATTAAATGTTAAAATTTAGGGGCTTTTGCTTAATCACAAAGAAATCGAAATAAGTGGATTTCAAAAGAGTTTTTATCATTTAGTGAGTTAAAACCGGCAAATAATAGACAAATATTTTTAATAATATTGCCGATTATTAATAAGTGCACGTGTAATTAATTATTATAGTTCATTCACGTATTATTACCTATATGTTTCGGTTAACAATTTTGGGGACGGCATCAGTGTTTCTTAAAACCAAATGGTTCCACGCACAAAAGAATATATATATATATTTGAGCTTTTGGCATTACATAATCAGGATCTAGCTTTTACTAAATTCAAGTAAAGTAGGAGAAATGATGACATATATATTGCAGTTGTTCTTAAAAGCACCAACCCAAAAAAAAAAAAAATTATTTTGACTTACACTTTATGGAAAATCATATCAACACACTCACATTTATCATTGAATTTGATGTGGATCCTATTTAGTTTTGATCTTATACCCCAACTAATAGTGAATGTGAGTATGTCAACACGGTGTCCCATAAAATGTGATTCAAAATAATATTTCTTAAAAAAAAAAAAAAAGACACCAGACACTGAACTGAATTGAAGGTTAGATTTTGACTCCAGATGGATCTTTCTCAAGATTGACAATTTAGTGGATGTCTTATTCTCTTCTTCTGATTGGTATCACATCAATAATGAGGAGTGTGATAGAGCATCCATGATACATTGAGTGCCTGATGGGGTGCTGTCACCATCTAAGTTACTGGCTCTCGAGTCTTGAAACATTTCTGGGTTAAAATGCTTAGTGCTTAGTGGCGCGGACACAGCTGACACTGTTCATATACACAATTGGCATTCCAACAGCTTTATTTATAAATCTTTGTGCTTATAATGTTTTCTTCTTACACAGATGTACCTATCTTTTGAAATATCCGCAAGGGATCATAAGTCATAACGTTTTTAATTCATCTAATTGCAATGTGTGGTACACAATATCTAGTGGGTTATGTAACTCAAAAAAAAAATATATCTAGTGGGTTATGTAACCAAAAGAAAATAACTAGTGGGTCATATATCCTAGTTTCACATTTCTTTTTCCTCGTATTTTCATATAATAGAATCATTATTAACAATTATTTTTTTCGGGATATAGTCAAATTAAAATACCTTATCTATCTCCTTAATTTTCTTTCGCAACACTAAAGAACAGAACCAAGACCCAAAAATTAAGGGGATTAGGACGGAGTTGTTAATGCATAGAATGCAATCAACCTCATAAGATGCCAATATCACAGCTCCGACGATGATGATAATGGATATGAGTGAAGTTTTCCTATAAGTACTTCCTAAGGAAAACGTTTTGTTCATAGATATATATTGTTGTCGTCTCTTTGCTCTGGTAAAAGGTAGGTTCGGTGTTTAGGTTAGAAATCCCATGTGTGTGTGTACTTCCTAAGAAAAAACATTAGCTCAAATATATATTGTTGCTGTCTCATTGCTTTGGTAAAAGAAATGATCAGTCTTTAGGTTAGAAAATGAAATACTCCCTCTCCTTAGATCCCGTGTGTGTGTGGGTGTGTGTGTGTGTTGGGAGGAGGGGTTGTGTGTACTTCCTAAGGCTATCATTGGCTATAATTGGGAGTTTTATAGTTGATAAAAGAGAGTGGCTATTAATTGGATGAAATAGACAAAAATGAAATTGAATGGCTAGTAGTAAGCCATCATGTTGTTTGGAAGTTTAATAAGGAAAGGGAAAGGATGTCCTATTCTTATTTGAGAGTTATAATGTAAATGAATGAAATAGAAATATGTATATTTTTTATTTTCCACTTTTACCTTTTTACTTTGTCAATTTATTTTTCATGTATCTAGATCTTTAAAACTTTTGAGGATAAAAGAGTAAAATAATAAAGAGAGAGATTAAATTTATAAACTTGGCCTTCCTTGACCCCCCAAATTGGGGGTCACTAAAATTGTGCTTTTTTGTCCTTCCATGTTTATTGATGGCCATTCCTCCCCTTTAATAAAACAACATCCAAACACACAAAATCTAAAACTCACCCTTCCATTCCATACCCTTCCCTTCATTTTTGCACTTATAATCACAGCCTAAGGAAAATGTTTTGTTGATATATATTATTGCTATCTCTTTGCTCTGGTAAAAGGTAGGCTCAATGTTCAGATTAGAAAATGAAACACTCTTTCCCCTTAGATCCCATGTGTGTGTGTTTGTGTATCCTAAGAAAAACATTTTGTTCATATGTATATTGTTGCTATCTCTTTGCTCTGGTACAAGCGTCGCTTGAGATAGGCGTGGGTGTTCCTCTTAAGGAAAATGTTTTGTTCATATATATTATTGCTAGAGACGTCAAAATGGGTTGAGCCCGCCGGGTTGGTCCGCCAAACCTGCCATTTTTAGCAAGCTGGGTTGAAGTTTTGAGCCCGTCCAAAAATTCCAACCCGCCTAACCTGCAGGCTTAGCCTAGCGGGCCAAGTCTTTTTTTAAAAAAAAAATTATAATTTATTGATAAAAAAGTAAGAAATATATAACCCAAAAAAGAGAAAAGTAAGAAATATGTATAATCACGAATTTAGTAATATTATACAATTGACACTATTCATTCAAAGTTAAAATTTAAAAATAAAACAATATCATAGCTCACAAATAACACTATTAACAATAACATTTTTTAGTCCAAGTTAATATATAGTTGTTATGGACATTGAAAAATTAGGTATACATAAATAAAAAATATTATTTTAAAACTTTTTTTAAAAAAATTCATCAAAATATTAAAAAATATTTTTTTGAATTTTTTTTTATTTTTTGGCGGGATAGCGGCCTAAAATGGGCTGGCTGACTATTCCAGCCCATTTTATTTTAGCGGGTCGGCCCGCCCTCCCTTTTTTTGTGTGCTTTTGGTAGGACAAGCTTAAACGAACTGGGTTGGCCTATTTTGACACCCCTAACTGTTGCTGTCTCTTTGCTTCAGTAAAAAGTAGGCTTAGTGTTTGGGTTAGAAAATGAAATGCTCCTTCCCTTGGATCTTTTGTGTGTGTATACTTCCTAAGGAAAACATTTTGTTCATATGTATATATATTGTTGCTGTCTCTTTGTACTGGTACAAGTGTTACCTGAGGGGTGTGGAGGGTATGCATGTGTGTGCGCATGTTGTGTGTGTTCAAAGGAGGTGGTTGTGCATGTGTGTGTGCTTGTGTGGTTAAACTATTCTCTCGAGGATTGTGGGGCTTTCATGAGACATTAATATTATTTTGACATCCAAAAGTGGGTATCTAAATGAGACACCCAATCTATCATCATTGAATGGGATGGTGGTCCCCACTATCTTCACCCATCCATCACATCCAATGGTGATGGAGTGGGTGTCTCACTTAGATACCCACTTTTGGGTGTTGAAATAGCAATGCTATTTGATGAGGGGACCTGATTCTAGGTGAGAATTGCAAGATACGAGTGTCATTTGAGGTGAAAGGGATGGTGGGTGTGTGTATGTCTGTTAAGGGGAGGGGATCTGACTACTTTCCCAAGAATTGTGGGCTTTGATAAAAGGACCCAATTCTAGGTGAGAATTACAAGACATGAGCATTGTCTAAGGTGAGAGGGGTATGACGAGATGTGACCACTGCTTTTGCTTATTGGGCTGGGGAAAGAGATGTAGGCTGGTTTCAACAGGTGGGTGTTTAGTATGTCCTGTTTGAACCATAAACACCCTAATCTTGAGGCATAAAAGGACGATGAGACTAAAAAGTAAGGATCGGTGGAAGGCCGACCAGACCATATATGTATAAGGTCAAGTATTATGACTGTAATATCCCAGGTACACGTGTCAGTAAACGAGTTTCGTATGGCCTTAGGGTCTACCGGGACCCACCCATTGTAACACCCTAATATTTAACTCAACACGCCTAGGACGCATTTAAGTTAATTATTAGTCATTACTCTTTTGTTCCAGTTTTTAACTCAAACTTCTTTAAAATACTTTAGTAAAAATATGGATAAAATTTTTTTTTGAACTTAAATACCAAATCGTGAGCCGCGCATACTAAATATCTAACGTCATTACCCTACCTGCGTAAGAGAGATGTTAGAAACGAATATCAGGTAAATATATAATACAACCATAACATAACATAACTCAAATAATGATGACATATCAATAACTGTATCATAATAGTGATGTCTTGTAATCTTAAGGACATCAATATATATCCATCAATAATATACAAACTGATAACTGAGATACAATTACTCTAAGGGAAAATATCCAAAAGGAAGTTATCTCCGTAGCTCCTCGTCCACTCTCAAGACAAATCACGAACTACACCTTCATTCATGTCTGAAGACGACACGGAAAAGAAAAGGGATGAGAGAAACTTATACAAAAATCTCAGTAGGGCTTCCCGACTATAACACAAGTGTCATCGTCATCGTCCCCAGGAACCTCGGGTTTAATTATGAAAATGGTAAATATATATATAAGGTTCATTTATTAAGTTTTAAATATCATTAGCCGAGGCCCGTATCTTTTAGCATGAATCTTAATGTCATGAATGCAACATATTAGTCATGGATGCATGTCAATTTCATATACATAATATCATAAAATCCATAAAACGATGCATATGATATAAAGAACATCATGATCATTATTCTTACAGGTGACTTAAACTTCTTCATTCTCTTTTTCCTTGGGGGCTGCCTTATAATTCTCTCTTTTATCGAGAGTTCTAGGTTATGAGCTCATACCTCACTAGTCGTCACTAGCGTATTCTTATCCCTTTTGATAAGATAAATTCCCAACTCTTAAGGTACGGGATAGGGGGCATTAGGATCACCTTTCATAACCTTTAATTCGGGGAGTCTAAATGATCATTTCCTATTTGGATCACCTCTCATAACCTTTAATTCAGGGAGTCTAGAGGATCATTTCCATGTGTTTTATGTCACCTTTAAACTTGGCATGTTATATAGAGATGCAAATATGAATAACTCATCATTTCAACATTTCATGCTCATAAACTTCATGGAATCATGCATCTCAATTTATCAAACATAATTATAACATACCATAACTTAAACTACATAAACATGCATCATACTTCATTGCATATATCCATAGGCCATATAAGTTTCAACACATGAATATAGCCTTCACAAGATATCAACCGCATTCATGCCATCAAATTTATCAACATTTACGCTTAAGCCCCAAAGGGTTAAATCATAATTTCTCAAAGGTTACGGGTCAAAATGCAAATACCCCTTTGTAACACCTTTTCACAAACTAGAGATCTTTAACATTAACCAATACTTTTAATAGACATATAACTATTAGAAACCGTTATAAACTCATCGTAAAAACCTTTTAAGGCCATAAACCAAATTTCAATACATTTTAGGGGTCAAAGTGCAAAATCGCTTGTTTTTAATATTTAACAACGATCGAAATTTCTAAAACTTTATATAAACTTCATAAATGGTATTTTGGACTCATGGACACATTCAACATCATTAGTAGCTTTAAATAAAATCATTTGGCTGAAATAACATAGTTGATAGTTCAAAATATAACTTTCCGCATTTTGCAAAACGGCCCAAACTAACACTTGTAACTACCCTTTTATGCATCTATGGTACCAAAAATAATTTTTACAATAACTATTAGCGATTTAAACTCATCTAAACATCTTAAATCAGTAACCTTTCCAGTTCTAAAGGATTAGATCAGAATATTACAATTTTAGCATTTAAAATCATGAGAAAAACCGTATTCTTAATCCTTTATAATTTCTAGGTCTTTCAAAATTTCTTTGTACAAATTTAAAGACAAGATCATACCTAAAAATAAAGTATATCAAGATTTAAATCAGAATTATATAAGTGCCAAAAATAAATAGATAAGAAGTGTCCATGATCAAAGTTGTCATTTAAAATAAAACAAGTAAATCTTGAACTTTAGGATTTAAATGATAACTAGAATCATAAACTTGTCTTGTAACCTTATTATTATCATTATAAGGTGATAACTTGGAAATATAAATATGAAATGCAAGGCTTGAAATATAAATATAAATATGCAAATTCATTCTTAGGTATTTATGATTTAGGTGACAACTTGAAAGTAAATATGAATATGCAAGTTCATATTATTATCTTCAAGAATTAAAGTGATAACTTGGAATATAAATATGATTATGAAAAGCTTGAAATATAAATATGATATGCAAGAACTTATAATATAAATATGGATGCAAGTTCATTTTTATGTCTTATTAAGCTTAAAACTCAAGACTTAGTAACTCCTTTAGAAATCTCTTGCCATCAAGAATTAAATCTTGGGCTTTAAAGGACATTTAAATGATGGATTCACAACCACCACCATGATTCCTCATTATCAAGCCATGGTCATTATCAAATCATAAAAATCAAAAATATAAAGGAAGAACAAAAGAAAGAACATGAAATAAAATCCCTACCAAGTTATTTCTTTGTTAATTAAAGCAAAAACTTGATCTTGTATGAGATATCAACGACAAAAATCTGATCTTAGTGATGGTATATATTTGGCCAAGTGAAGATAAAATGGTGGGAGGATTTTTGTTGTGTTCTTGTGTTTGGATATGGAAAGTTTAGGTGCTTAGGGGTTGGTTTATGGTATGTATGTGTTTGTTTGAGTTTGGGAACTTGGATGGATATCAAGAATGGAGTCTCTTGGAGGTGGAGAAGGAAGAAGAATAAAGCTTTGTATTTAGAGAGAGAAGAGAGGATTTTTGGCTAATTTTTGTGAGCAAGACTACAACAAAAAATGCAAATGGTAAGAATGAATGTTTGTGTGTGAATTAGGCTTGGAAAAACACATATTTATAGGGATTTTGGGGGGTGAGGCAGCTGCATTAATGGTTATAATGAGGAGTATTTTTTTTCAATTTTTGTGAGTGGTAGGACATATATTTGATGGGTATTTAATTTGTAATGGTTTAGAAATGATAAATTAGTGTAAGTGGCTTAACCATCAAGAGTTTAAAATTCCTCAAGACAAGATTAAATGGCCAACACTTATAGTGGAAATTTTAGTGCTAATAATCTGAAGTAATAAAACAAAAATAAATCTAAAATATATTTTATTTTGAGAAAAAGAAATTGTTAGTGGAAAAGAAATTGATAAACTAAAGTAAGTGCTTAATAATCAAATATTTAAGGTGCTCCACTACAAAATTAAATGGCCAACATATGTAGTGGAATTTTTAGTACAAATAATCTGAAGTAATAAAAAATAAATAAATATAAAATATATTTTATTTTTAAGAAAAAGAAATTTAATACACTAATTTCCTATTATGTGTCTTAAGAACCCTTTTTTAATTAAGAAAGAAAAACAATCTTTTCTAAAATAATCTTATGCTTTAAAATTACCTCAAATAATTATTTTGACTCAAGATAAATAAATAAAATTAATTTATCTTTAATTAGAGCCTAATATTGCCTATATTTATTTGATTACGTAAATAAGCTCATTTATTGTTAATTAGGGGCAAAATGGTAATTTCACACAAAAACTCCCCGAAACCACCCGAACATTTTCAAATATCAAATTACACATGTAATAAACATTTTGAACTCCCGGGCGATAACTAGGTTCAGAAATTATTTAATCTCGTGTTAAATTACCACAGGGATATTTTAATAATTTCACTTGCGGTAAAAAAATTGAAGTTGATATTTTCACATCTACAACACACATAATCCCCTTCAAGCATAAAAATAACCCCTTGAGGATAGCCTGAACTGGCCGTCCTTGATTTCGGGGCAAAAATGACCTTTAGGGCATTTTGGTCATTTGTACATTGAAAAATTGAAAATCGCGATTTTTGCACATATTGCTATTTAATCACCATATAATGTTATTCTAATATCAAATATCCTATTGAAGATGGCCTAGACCATTTTGGCCTCAAATCTTGTGTAGAAATGACCTAGGGGTATTTTGGTCATTTTGCATAGCAATAAAAATCGAGGCGTTACACCCATGTTGTCGGGTCCTGGATTTCGTTAAGTCTGAACCCTACACCTCCTTTGAGGGCTATATGTTAGAGCCACATTCTTAGGATCAAAAGTCTCGATAATTGTTCCCGAAAGAAAAATAAGTTATAGAGTGTGATTTTTAATATATTTTATGAAACCTTTAAACATTTTATTTTTAGTCCACAAGTTTGTGAAGTCGTAAGAATTCTTGAATTTGAACTAAAACCCAAAATTTGGTTTTTGATTGGTTGAGGTTTTGATTTTTATGGTATTTTATTTGAATCCAAATGGGGGATATTTTCTTATTTACATTTATGTTTTAAAGTTAATGGAGAGAAAAATAAATGCGGACATTGAAATATAAATAAGTGAGTGTTGAGATAACTTAGATGACAAAGCACTTTGGGTGCTATTGCAGCATAATTCTGTAGAACATCCTCATACATGAGTGAGCGAGCCACGAGGCTTGTTGCGAGATATGTTCATCGCAATGAAGTTGTCGCTTCTCCAGTTCATTTGCAACGAGCTTTACTCGCTGCAATGAACATGTCTGATGTCAGCACAGTGTAAAATGACACAATTTTAACAAATGAACCCCTACCCTCTTTATATACCTCTAAACTCAGGCTCCCCTCTCCATTTCCGAAACCCTCCCCTTCCAAATCGTCCTCCACTCTTTTCCACTCAATCCAATGTCAAATCTTTATCCCCCAAAATCAAAGGTAAATGTTTGTTGTTAGTTTATGTTAGTTTCCTCCATGTTCTTGCTCCCCCATGTTATGGGTTGTTGTTTGTCTCCATTATTGTCAAGTGGAGGTACTCCCCCAATGTTGTTAGAGTTGTTTTAAGAGTTGTCTAGAGATTAACGGAGATTAATCTTAGGTCTATGTTGCTCTATGACAGTTGTTTGTGTCATTCCAAGCTCTCAAGGTTAAGTTAGTGGTGCCCATATACTTCTGACTCCAAACAGTGAGTGGGTTTAAACTCATGACCTTATTTTAGCCATTATGACTATGTTTGATGCATGATATTTATGAAGTATGAAATTTGGGATGAGAAAAAGTATAGAATATGGTTTTACATGATTATGTCAAGCTAGAAAAATTATAATTTATGATGATAGCATGAAAAAATGAGTTTTACAAAACCATGGGACCATGATTGCTGTGTTGTGTGTATGGAAAATATTTTATATGCTAATGAAATGATTGTTGGAAGAATATATGATTTTATCTAATTACTTTTTATTTAAATTTGTTTTATGAGTTTATAACATTATGTTTTCAAGATTTAGATTTCAAGCTATGTTTTGAACATTTAGTTAAGATAAATATATATATGTTAGAGAAATGTGAACAATAGTATAACTTAGCTTTACGAATAAATATGTTAAATGATTTTCGAGTTTTATGATTACGAACCCCAATACTTTAAGCTATGATTTTGGATTTATCAAGTATATGAAAAAGATATGATAGTTTAAGATTTGAATTTAGAACTTTAGTTTTATAGTACCAAGAGGTACAGAATTCAGTATGATTCTTAGCAACTGCCAGATACATATTCTGTAGGCTGGAGATCAGGTTGCCTACAAACGGATGATCCCTTGGGCACGATTCTTATAGCCACAGTTATGCTCAAGTCAAATTATTAGAGTTATATAAATCTAGAACTTCCAGTGTACTAATAATTTAGGGGCTCTATTCGCCGGGGGCAGAGTACCCATTTTTCAGCTATGGATTTTGTCAAACTAGTTTTGATGGTAGAGATCAGAAAATAAACAGTTAGTTAACGGCTGTATGAGATCGTTAACTTTGGTACCTAGTTGTCTGTCAGAGAACAATATCGCCCCACAACAGATACAAAAAATGGGACCTAGTTAGGTACCCACAGCTTGTCCGATAGGGGCTGTTTGATTTTACAGCTTTTAGTTATTATATATGTATTTATTCATCTCAACAGATACTGTTCCCTAGGCTCTGCCGCATTTTATTTAAAATGACTTTGTATTGCTTGTGAGTTTACAATTGTTTATTCATGAATTTATGGAATGAAAAATGTTTTCTTATATAGCTATGAAATTAAATATCAAATAATTATGATTGTTGCATGCATGGTATTATATGTATATTCTTTGGTTGTCCCATGTTAGTGATAGGTGAGAGCTCACTCACTGAATCCATTAACTCACCCCTCTCTTCATCCTCTCATAGTTGCAGGTGCGGATATCTTTACGTCATCGGTCCAGTAGCTGCAGCTATCCTTTGGTGAGCTTTACATTGCTGAAAGGCTTAGTTTAGGCTTTTGTTAGTTTAGAGGGCTTCAGTAGATTTGCAGGAAGGATTCGAGCTACGCATATATTTTTAGACATTGTAGTTAATTTCAAAGTTTATGTATTTCCGCATATATTACTAGAATTGGAATATGGATTTCAATTACTGATTTTGATTTAGATTATATAATAGATTGGCTAAGTAGTTATAATCCAATTCTCAAAGATTGAGCAAGTTTTCATATTTACATCATATGATAAACCAGTTTATGATTTAATGATCAACGACTTTTAGCCCAGAAGTTCTCAAAGTTTGGGTATTCAACACTTCTAGTTTTATGAATTCAAGTATTGTGTTTTAATTAGAGAAATTGATATTTATTTAGAAGGAAATCTTATTTGAAGTATTATTTTATAATAAAGTATGCATTCATAGAGACACGTCACTCAGAAGACTTACGTGGGGATGAGATTCCTCACGTGCCGGTCACGTTCCTAAGTCGGGCCATAACAATGACTCATAGCTATTGCTAAACCGGTTAAAGAGCTCGCCAATTGGATCACATTTAGAGGAAAATAGTGACTAAATTGACTATATAATAGATGATATATTAATACAAGAGTTTAATATTAATGCATAAATTTTTTTATATTATAATCAATAATATATTATCACATTAATAAAATAAATTTGACTCTTAGCCTATTATTTTAAAGTTACGTAATATAAAAAAAAATTATACTATCAGTCATTAAAATTAAATCCTTAATATAATATGAAAAATAAACTTATGTAAAAATGTGAACGGTAACGCATTGTAATTAATCAATCTAGCTATTTTAACACAATCCTAAGTCGGATATAAATTCCAATCACTTAAGAAAACTTCATAATTACAAAATGATACTGTTTGGTCATTCTTAATCTAAGAGGAAAACAGATTGGACTGGAGCGGTGAATCATTACTTTTGAATCGTCCGCAAGGTTGATTAAGTTCTAAGTAAAAAATTAAAAAAAAAAAAGAGAAAGCTGGTGATAATAATTAAGCCATGCATTTGATAACTTATTTTTCCCTCCAGCCGATATATCCTGTCAAATTTGTTCGTTCAGGTGCCTTCGGATCTTCGATCGGGAGAGATAACATGGAACCAAATGATTGTGTTTAGGTAACCAAAAAAAATGATTTTGGTTAGCTCGATGAAGTTGACCAAACAAATAATTCTACTTAGGAAAATTTTGAAAAAGTCCTCCGGAAAAGCAAAGTTGAACTCATTTAGTCGTATTTTGGGATTATAATTGTTCAGCAATATTTTAGATGAATGAAAAGCGACCAGTTGTTCTTGTTGCTTGGTGTTCAGAAATTGTTGGCATTAGAGACAAAAAGTAGATAAAGGCTCATGCTGCTTTAATTATTTATCTTAAAGTGATTTTTGTTTTCTGGATTGTCAAATTCTTCAGTTCTACTCCAGGGTCGTCAAAGCTCCAAAGGCTAACAATCGCCTTTTTGACAACATCAAAGTGAAATTTACGAACAACTCTGTGTTTTAGGGAAGAAGAGAAAAATTAAAATGTAGTAATCTAATTATTAGATAAGTAATTGGATTTTACTTATGCTGCGATTTATATATTTGTCTCCTATATGTAACAAGGGGATATATCACGGTTTATTATGAAAGTGAGAGGAGTAAATCTGGATCGTATAATTATATATAGATGATCAGGATTGAAAGTCAATTAATAATAAGTAATACTCACATATTCATTTAAAAAAGTCATATCACTTTATGTTTTAATCTCAACCATTCATTTAAAATCGAATGATTAAGATTTACTTTTTTCACTTTTATAATAAATCACTCCTCTCATATGATATATACTACATGCATAATAATAACTGATAGACAAGTTCTGAATGATACTAAAATCACCAAACTCTCTCGCCTATTGGACTCACGTCATGGGTTTGAGTTGTGATAATTGGTATTTTCTTTGAGAGTGGGTCTACCAATCTGTTGGATTAAGGTACAACAGTGAGAATATTGTGCGGCCCCAAGTGGATAGAAGTGGCATTTTGTTGTTTTTAAGTTGAATCAAAATCACCTTAAAAATTACTTGACATTTTTCTCCTTTACTTAAAGAGGGTAAACTAATGTTGACTGATAGCATGTTTGGTTTTAGTTGTGGTTTTGAAGAGCTCTAAACCATGGTTTGGGCAAAAGCTTCTCTCTAATAGCTTTTGTCCAAACTATGATTTGAAATTTTAAAAGCAAAATCAAATATGATGTGAGAATTCATAATATTTTTTAAAAAAGTTTTATTGGTTTCTGTTTTATATCTCTTTATTCATTAATATTTAAGTACCTTTTTATTCAATATATATATTTTCTTTATTTTAATTCAATTAATATGAATACAAGTTCTTAATTAATCATTCAACCAAGAATTATCATTCCAACAAAAGTGCATGTTTGGCTCTTATAGTTACTATTTCAAAAGCCACGTACTTTTTAAAAATATATAGTTATATATTTAAAAAATTTATTAAATTAAATTTAAAAATAATGAAATGAAAAAATTAGACAATATTAACATTGTAATGTATGTCCTTTTTAGTCACTTCACTGACAAATGTAATTTTGATAAATGATATCCAATAAACATCATTCACTTTGTCAAACTCAGTTTGAAAATAAAGGTTTCCAAATATAAATCATCATGTTATAAAACTCATTTTTTATCAAAATCAAATTAATTCAAAATCAAGTTTGCAAACTCTAATCCAAATACTCACTTAAACAAGTTGAATTGACATGATGTCGACTCATAGCACTTGATTACTATAGGGTTGGCCTGCCTGTTGTTGGCTCAGTTCGTTTAACAATCTTATTTTATGTTACTACAGCTATAGATTTATTTAGTTTTTTATTTAATAAAATAAATAATTTTCTTTTATTAAATTTATTAAATTGTTTGAAAAGATAATTTTTATCTCATTCATTGAAAATATGAAGAGATAAAGAAATTCAAATTGTAATTCTTCAAAGTTTTTGAAATGATAAATAGATTAACATAAAATAAATTTTCTAAACTCGCAAATATATGAAAAAACAGAACATGGAATTGCGTGAATTATGCTAAAAATTATTTATCCTCATATATTTTAATTAAATTTTGGTGTTTTGATTAATTTATTTTTATGTTCGAAACAATTCATAATCATTTTTAAAAAAAATTAGAAATTAATTTTGATGTATTGTCAATGTAAAAATATTTTGTACTTAAGACTTTCAATATAATAGATGAGTAAATCAAACACTTTTACTGATATGAAAATATATAATTAAATTTCTATATAATTTTTTTTTTACATAGACTACACATATAAATTAATTTTTTTTCCATGCAACTCTCAAGTGAATATATAACGACTCCAAGAACTAAAAAGTATTGGCGGAGGATAAATAATAAAGGGCAGAAAGAATTTACTGTAGGCTTTATCTTTCTTTCATGTCTTCCAGCTACAGCCACAAATTGCGGAAAGTAGTGTTTACTGTTTGTTTTGATGTTACTAAAATTAAATGAAAATTATTGGTGCTATACCTAATACCTATGAAGTACAGACATTTACACAGACACGAAACATGACATGGACACAAATATAAAGACACATTAAACTCAAAAAATTACAGAACATAGACACGGTATATATATATATATATATATAATTTTTTTATTTTGTTGTATAATAAAATAAAATGACTCAACAACATAGCTCCAACTAAATAACTAAGGTTAATTTTGAGCTCATGTTGGTATTAAAATTTGAAAAAAAATAAAGAAACCAACTAAGACATGTCTATGAGATGTCCAAGCTGCATCCACATTGAATTAGAGCAGTGTCCAGCCTTGCTCGATATGTGTCCAAGCTGAAAAAATTATTTTTTTAATTGGACGTGTGTCCAACACGTGTCGTGTGGATGTCGTATGGGTATCGGACATCGACATGTGTCCGACACACAGACACACCATCAAATTAGTGTGTCCGAACTTCTTAACCTAATACCAATTGCCAATTGCAACCTACAATAACAAAAAAGGCCGTTATAATTTGGTAACTAGCTCCATCTTCACGCTACAATAGACCCTAAATTCAGAGTCTTTATTTCATAAATCCAAGTATCTAAACCCAATGGATGAAAGAAATAAACATGGTTCTTAAACTAATACTATAGTTCAAGCGGCACTACACAAAATAGATTTGGATCCTCTAAAGTGAGGATTTTATTTTTATAAAGCTGAGTGAATGAATTCTACTTTTAGATCAATAAAGTTCAAAATAGAGTCCCTATCACTTTATTAATCTAAGGTGAAACTTTTCACTTTAGTCTATAAAGTAAGAGGATTCAAATCCAGATAAGTATGTTTTAGTAAAGAATACTATACACAAAACAAGATCTATAATTTAAGAATAAAGATAAACTAATAATTAGTGTTGCTAGACGAGACATGACATATATTTTTTCTTCTAAGAGTTGGAATAGTTGACTTCAAAGGTAAAAGAGATGATTGACTGGTTCTGACACCGGAATTTGACTCTTTGAAATTTAAATTCAAAATTCAAATTCAAATTTCCCTCTATTTCTAGTAACGCTCAGTGCTCCACAATAACATGAGCTTTCTAACCTGTAGTGTCAAATCCTTGATGATATTTTCACTTTCTGATCTTCAATCAAAGCATTTTGATGATGACTGATTTGCGATTATGTTGATTGAAGATAGTGTAACATCTGGTCTTTAGAAGTTGCTTGATATCTTCATCTAAGCGTACTTTCTAATGCCCAGTGCTACTTTCTGAAGTCTTAAGACTTGGTTTCTTTTAACATTGATATCTTCTTCAAATCGTTAGCTATCAATAGCTTGAATAATTATATAATTTCACTTTCATTCCAGTTCAATTCTCATAACATGCACAGTGAAAGATATTCTCATTTGAGTAAGCCTTGCTCTTACTAAATAATAGAAACCTGTTATAATCTTTCAAGAAATTTAAGACAAACATCAGTCGTTCTTTAAAGTATTTTCTTTGAATTGACTTTGTTATCATTCAAAACTGATTAGCACATATTGAAAAGATTATGGAGCGAACACCTATTTGGTTTCAAAGGTGATATGATTAAATAATAGAGTCAAATTGTTAGCCTATGTCAAATATAATAACAATATTACTTATATGTAATAAAATTGATATTGTAGTCTTCAATTATGCTTACTCCATACAATTTAATTGGTAAAGGTCAAATAAAATGTTAGTCTATCACTAACATGTTAACTAGCATGACATATCAACAAAAAAAAGTGATAGAACATCAATAGAAATAGAGTTAGAGACTAATGTGACTTATATTTTACAATTTTAAAACTAAAAAGTTAGGGCAAGTTTGGTAATGAGTTTAAAAACTATTTCTAGTTTTTAAAAGTAAAAGACTAAAAAGAGTTGTTTGACAACTTGTTTTACAAAAGTTGGCTATAAAAATGTTAAAACACTAACCATGTTTTAAAATCTGAAAATCAAAAACAAATTTGAGATGTTTTTCGGTTTTCTTGTTTCAAAACAGATGAAAAATGCGGTGGCAAAGTTGGAAATAAGTTTAGTTTACATTTTTGGGTATTCTTCAATTCTTATTTCTCAATTTCTCTTTTATTTTGTTGGACTTCCTTCATTCATGCCATTCAAGCCTAAACAGATCACAATCCATCCCTTTATTCACGTCGGGGTCCACCCCGTGACCCACTTTGCGACCTAGCCCGACGAACCAGCCTCCATTCGTCGGCGAATGCTAGTTGCTTCCATGATCCGTGGTGACAGGGTACTCAAAGCGCGGGCGGCTACGGGTAGGGTGCACAGCGATCTACTAGGCAGAAACAGAGAGAGCAGTGAAAGGTGAAAGAAGCCAATGCCATCACAACCTTTGTGCAGCTGGGGCACTGCGTGAATGACAAGGTGAGGGCGGCGTTGCAGGGCAGAGAGAGAGGGAGAGGCAGAGGTGGTGGCTAGGCTTGGATCTTTCGTGGGTGAGTAGAAGGGAAAGAAAAAACTAGCTAACCATGCTGCGGTGGGCCGGTTCATCGCAATCTGTGTGCGACAGCTGAGGAAGAGTGCGGCGGTGTTTACGGCGTTCGCAGGGAAGGCATGACGGTAGAAAAAGGGAGGGGTGGCTCACAGTTGGTGAAGATGGGTTCATGGCAGTGGCAGAAGTTAGTGAGGTTCCATGGTTGTGGCCACCGTGAATAGAATCGCCATGCCTCCTTCTATTCCTCACATGGTTTTTAGTTTTTTATTGCCTTCTACTGTTATTTGTGCATGGACATTTTGGACTCTCTGGTTGTATTTTACTGTGAATGATCGAGTTTTGTATGGTTAGATTTTTTAATTGCTTGGAATAGTATGTTTGGATATGGTTATAATGATTATTTCTGGTAGTCTTTGGGCTATGGTTTAAGTGTCTAGTTGTGGATGGTTTGGAATTGGTTTGGTCTGTGTTTGTTCATGATTCAATGGGCATTATATCTGCTTGGGTAAAGAATAGAGTTAGTTTACAAGAGATTCTAAAACAGGTTGGCTGAGTTCCCTTTTCTTCTTCTTCATTTGTTTGCTTTTTTTGGAATAGGTTACTAATGAAAAAGGGTTTGGCTTTGTGTTTTGGGTTATGGTTTGAAGATTTTGGGACTGAGATGGTGTGATAACTCAAGTACATGTGTCAGTGGATAAGTTCTGTACTGCCATAGGATCCTCTGGGACCCACCCATGTTATCGGAAAGGCTCAAGATGCATGAAAGACCCTTGAACCTACGATTTTGGTGAACTGTCACCGCTATAGTAGTCCAGGACCACTATATGTGTGGCGAGGTGAGTTTTGTGAGTCTGTTGACCGCTAAAGCAGTCATAAGTAAGGGGTTCGGGCGGCGCGAGCAAGAAAGTCGGCCATAGTGGTCATCGGGTATGCAGAAACAGTGCGAAGCGGTGGGGTTTCGCGTAAGTGAACCCCCACTCCTTTTTAAATACCCCAAACTCAGGATTTTCATCCCATTTCTAAAAACCCCACTCCTCCAAACCTTTCCCACTCTCTTCTACTAAATCCAACCCCAATCCTTCTTCCTTGAAGAGATCAGAGGTGAGATTTCATGGGTTTTTATTGTCCTTTTCTCTTCCATTCATATCTTAGTAAATGGGTTGTCTAATTGTTGTTAAGTGGGGGTAGTCCTCCAATGTTGTTAGAGTTATACTTGAGCAATCTAGAGATTGTTAGAGTCTAATCTTAAGTTTTGTGGCTTCAATGACAAACATTGGTGCCATTTCTCCTCCTCGGAGCTCTATTGGTGTTGACGCCATCACTTCCTCTCCTCCAGGTGAGTGAGTTTAGAGCCTATGACCCTTACGTTGGTCTTTAGAGTTAATTTTCTTAAATTATAATATGATTGCATGATTTTAAAAAATATTTCAAAGAGATTAGAGACCCCAATTGGTTTATTATATTTATCGAAATGATGATTTCCAACTAGAGCATGAAATTTATGTTTTAATATAAACTCATGGAAACATTATTGTCACAGTGATTTTATTAAAAAGCTAGAGCATGATTATGGCTTGATTAAAGATTTTATAAATTACCATGATAATTTAAAAGTGAAATAATTATGAATTATAGAATTTTATGCCTAGAGAAATGTCATAACAAAGTTTTAGAGAAAATAATGTGTTTTATGAATTAGAAACTAGATGGTAGCTATAGAGAAACAAATAGTGAGTTAACGACTAAACCCCAATCGTTAATCTTAGTTCCAAGTTTTTTCAAATGGACAATCTCATAGAGCAAAAAATGGAACCTAGTTAGGTGTCTAATTTAGATCCTAAAAGGATCATAGAGAAGAGAACTTGTTATGCTATGGTTGATATGTATAACCAGCGAAAATATACATATACATGTTTAAAAGACTAAGAATTTCAAGATTAGAGATCCCTGTTTCTCTAATAAAGTATCCTTAATTATGTTTTCTCATAGATTTTTAGTTTTACAGCCACTATGCTATAAATATGTATATGTTTTCAAAGTTATTGAATTAATTTGTTTTGATGATTATTATATAATTATTTATTATCTTGGTTGTCCCATGAGAGGGTTATGGGTGAAGATCTACTCACTGAGTTTTAAATAAAACTCATCCCTCTCCCTTTTTCATTATCAATCTATTAGCTACTGCGGGTTCTTCTCATCCACCTCCTTCTCAGCAGTAGAGAGTTTCAGTTGGTGTACTTCACTTTAAAGTGAAGTATCTTTTAGTATCTTATGGTTATAATTTGTAGTAAGATACATTAGTTTTTCAATATATCAATTTGTCCAAATAGATTTGTATTTATTAGAAAATAATGAGAAATGGCACAAATATAATTACTAGTCGGAGACAAAAGGAGTTATCAACTTATCATGTTGTCTTGTGCCACTAAGGTCATTCTCATGCTTTCAAAATGTTGTTTGAATTGGGTTGAGGATTGATATAGCACCTTCTTTTCCCCGTGTATGAAGTCTCAAGTTCTGGCTTCTTGTTCGTTATACTTGCAAAATAGGTCTCCTAACTCCCAATGAATATTTTTCTCACTAAAAGTTTATTTTTTTTATATGAGAAATTCTTGGATAATTAGAGTAAGAAATTGCAACTAATCTATTTTATTTAATAAATAACATATCAACTATTATATTAAATATACAGAGAAAAAAAATAAGAAACAATAATGACCTATAAAATTGATGTATCATTTACTAAATAAAACAGAATAAATGTATTCTCTTATTATTAGAGCACCTAAGTATTTTTTTTTTATTCACTAGTAAAAGGGTTGTCTTGCAATATATAAAAAATATTGCATATTTCATATGCATAAATTATTAGGAAAAGAGTATCAAAACACCATAAACTTTTATCCTTTTGCAAATTATCACCTTAAACTTTAAAACCTTCACAATTAGTCCTTAAACTTTGATTAATACTTCAATAGACTCTTTTGTTTTACATTTGTTCATACAATTATGGTATAATAGCACATAAAAATATTTTAACCGTTTATTTTACACTAAGTTTAGACCGTTGACCAAATTTCAACCGTTTATTTCGCTATCTGTGAGTAATTAGCAAATTCTTTCATAGAATGATCTATTAAGTCATAAGTTAAAATTTAAGGATTAATTAGAAAGATTTTAAAATTTATGGTGGCATTCTGCAAAAAGAATAGAAGTTTAACGGATTTATTGGGATACTCTTTTTTCAAAATTATTTTAAGTGTAAATTTTTTTTAATGTTACATGCTAGTAACTTGTAGTAATTCATCTTTTGAATTTAGTTACACACTAATTATCCTGCTCCTCAATTATTTAATTTTTTTCTTTTATTCGGTTTTTTTTCCTTCTTTTTATTACCTTTACTTTTACAAGAGGATGATCCTCTAGTTCATCTAATACTTACAAATTTAACTTGATTAAATATGATGTGTGTTGGGAAAGATGAAAATATTAAAGAAGTTTTCATCAAAAAGTATTTTTGGCAAATGCAGCTGAATATTTATATTAAAAAATGTAAACAAATACTAATATAAAATATTATATGGTATATAGATAATTACCTCATCGTTTTTAATTTTTCATATAAAAGTATTTTTTTATAAATTTAAAAAATTTATTACCTGAAAATTGATTTTAATTGATATAACCAAATGCAAAAATAATTTTATCAAAGATAATTATTAAAAATTTATAGTTATAATTACTAATTAAATAACATTCTCTTTCACAGTTAATTTTACAAAACACACCTCATGGTTGCTTCTCTTCTTTCCTTCCCTACAAATGCACATGCTTTTAAACATTAGAAGTGCGTTGTGATATGGAGCAACCCGTAGCATTACTTCCTTCTAGATCGAGTAATGTTGTTTATATTTACACATTATAAGTATCATATTAATACTGCACTCTCTTTTATTATTAGATAAAATCTAAGTCCTAAATTTAATAAGATTCACACCTCATTCAATAATAGATAGAAGTGTGTTGATATGATATCTCATAAATAATGAGTACAAATAACAATTTTTTCTATATTGATCTTCAATCATTAATTGGTAAGCTGTAGTCTAGGTCATTTTTTTTCCTTTTGAATAGTCGAAGGTAGTTGATTGAAGGTGCTTACTCCCCTTACATTCGACGGTTAATGCCTACATTGTCTCTTTTTTTTTTTTAAAGAATTCGGACCCATCGAATTATGTGTAATGCACAGTACCTTTTTTTTTCTTTTCATTTTTTATTTTTATTTTTAGTTATTCTTTAAAAAAAAGAAAAGAAAAAGAAAAAAATACCGTTTAACATATACAATTGAATTTACCAGTTGTGTTTAAAGAAAAAAAATGTTTTAAAAAAACACTATTCATTTATTAAAAAAATAAAAAATTATAAAATGGTAAATATTTTATAAATTAAAAATTCAAATGGTTGCACCTTAAAAAAAGGAAAAAAAATCTTTACTATTCAATACATATAATTTAGACACACTGAAATTAAAAAAAAAAGTTCACGCAACACAGTTCAGACAAACTGAATTGGGTAAAAAAAAATAAAAAAATAGCATTATTCACTAAAAAATAAAAACTAAAAATTAAAATATTAAATATCAAAAACTAAAAATAATATTGTTTTCGACAAAATAATTAAACAAAAAATAAAAAAATTGAAAGAATAAATTAAAAATTTACAAGTCATAATTAATTAAACTCATAACAAAATAAAAAATTAATACCAAAGCAAATTTAATAAAAATACAACAATATTACAAAATAAATTTGGAAAATAATTAAACTTTAAGAGAACATAATTAACAAATTAAAATTTAAAATATACTGTACACAGATGAACATAGAAAGGAATTTGTATAAATCGAACTCTTTATAAAATAAATAAAAAATTATTAAAAATATTTAAAATTATAAAAAAAAACACAACAATTAAGGGAAAAAAAATACTGCACACATAGTAGAAGTCGGGACAGCCAACTTTTTTAAGAAATAAATAAAAATAAATATTAAAATTAATTAAAATTAATAAAATAGTAACAGTAATGAAAAGGAAAAAAAATAAAAAAAGCTACTGTTCATTATATAGAATTCGGGGGATCCAAATTCTGAGGGGAAAAAAAGGCAGGATAGGCATTGACCGTTACATTCATGTGAGAATCCCCCTAACTTGACTTATATTTTTCAATTTCAATGACCAAAGGATAGTCAATTTTTAAATCTTAGGAATGAAAAGGACTCGCATACAATTTCAAGAATTATCTTGAATATTCACTCATTTAAAATATATGCATTTTTTTCTAACCTATAGCTTTAATGTAAAGATCTAGGACTGAAAAAATAGTTGGTTACAATAAAAATAAATAATAATTTAGATAAATTTTATCAAATTTAATTTTGATCTACTAATAGTCTAAAAATAATTGATACTATTATTTAATTATATATTATCATAGATTAACTCTTGTACATGTTATTAAATATATTAAAATTAAACTCAGTTTTATTCGTAACATAAAAAATTTTAATATTAAAGATACTACTTTAAAAATAGGAGTTCCTCTATTTCAAAATAAAACATATTTTTTATTTTTTAAGTTTATTCATAAAGTGATATATTTGAATACAACATCACTTTATGAATGAACATAGAAAGTAAAAAAAATATATTTATTTTAAAATAGAGATAGTATACAATTTTAATAAAATTTAATTTTAATATATTGATAATATAAAACGTGAAAATTGTACTTTAATTCCTTAAATTATAGATAATATGTATTTTAGATTTTAAACTTTAAAAATAGGTAATTTATTCCTGAACTTTTTTATTATGCAAAATGACCTTTCATTTGATTTTTCATCAATTATTAATAAAAGTATCATAAATTTTGAAAATATTATAATATTGGGTCGTAGATTTAGAAAATTTCAGATAATCAATTTACACATGTTTTAAAATTTAGAAAGTGTAATACATTTATATTGATTAAAAATTTTATAATGCTATTCAATTTTTTTTCATTTATATGATCTTAAATAATCAGTATGAAAAATAAGCATATTTATTTATATATATATATATAATTTAATAACAAAGCGTTAATTTAATAAAATTAAATTTATTTTAAAAATCTCAAAAGAAACAAAAAAGTAGATATCTAAGATACTACTCAAAACATTCAAATACGGGTAAACTCTGCATCGTACTTCTCCATGTTAATAAAATCTTATTTTTAATTACAAGAATCTTCTTCCCCCCAGTTTCTGTCTCCTATCTATCTTTAGGTGTACGGCTGCTCCACAAGGAAGGACATGTGGATCCGACGTGTGCGGCGCACAGTACACATCCCTACGCCAGCCACGCCTCATCACTCATCATCATTACTGCTGCTTCATTTGTTTTGATTCCTCCAGGCAAGGTTCCTGTACGGGCAGCCCCACGGTGAGAGCCCCACCCATCGTCGTTTTGCGGACGCACGATTCACGGTGTCCTTTCATCATCGTACTTATTATTACTATTATTTACTTCTTTGTTTTCGAAAAGTAAATGTATTTTGGCATCACGCGCGGAAACGACGGTGTCCTTCGCTAAGCGACTAACGGGAACGGAGCGTGTGTGTGAGAGAGAGGCTGTTTTATGTCAGAGACGGTGGGACGCTGGGGATAGTATCAATGCTGACGATGTTGTTGCTTAGCATAAACTTCACTCCTCTCTTCTCATAATTGATCAAATTTATCCTGATTCAGGATTATTTATTTGGATGATATTAGTTTTTTTCTTTTATGTATTTACTGTGCAATAAGTAATGGAGGAGAATAGTACAGTGATCTTAAAAATTTATTTAATGTCATTATAACAATTTCAGAAATATGAGAATTAAAATTTTAAATAGAATGATTGGATCGATAAAATTTCATATTCATAGAATATCCTATTTATACCATAACTTACTTTTTAATAAATGGATCCCCACCCCAAAATTAAATTTACTTTTATACATTTCTCTTATACTATGATATTCTCATATACTAAAGACATAATAATTAGAACTGAGTATGAAATTGTAGTTTAGAATTGAAATTGGACAACCTAATTTCAATTTTTATGTTTTGAAGTAACGTATAAAATTGAAATTATACTTTCACAATCCAATTTGATGGAATTGAAAAACACAACTAAAATAAACTCTTTTTAATTCCCAATGCCTATCTTATGAATTACCAATTATAAAATTTATTAAATATCCCTCTTCCCATTAAAGTTTATATAGGCTTTTTCTCTTTCTCATTTATTTTCTATCAATTATTATCTTATAATTCTTTAATAAACACAAACATAAAATTTAAGATTTTAAACCAATTATAATTCTAAAAGAATTTGAATTGAAATTGAAATTCTACGTTACAATTGCAATTTCAACATCTAAATGGACCAAAGTGATATTGTTCCAAAAATAATGTTGCTGAGAGCGCGGCCAATATGTGAAAAAATATTTTAAATTTTTTTATCTTTACTAAAAAAGTAAAAATTTATATTTATTTAAAATTATTTAATGAGTTATGATTATAAAAATTAGACTTTTCTAAAGTAAATTTGCTTATAAAGTGAAAAAAATCACAATGTCAGAAGTACTTTAAGACCAGTGAAGTGTTTTTTTTTTATTTTTTTCTGGTATAATGATGATATAGTTTATAAACTTAAAAATAAATATACTTTTATTTTTTTACTTTAAAATGAAACCATTTTAAGAGTATTTATTACATGGTTTTTCCTTCAATATGTATCGATACCCTTTTTATTTTTAATATTTATGATTAAATTTTAATTTTTTATATTTTAATAAATTGAATTTGCGGGACACGTGACACAATTTCTTCATAAATAATTATAAAATACTAGTATCATTAAATTTTATAAGGGTACCGGAAAAGCCCCTTATTATATATATATGAAGTATATTGTAACTTCCATTTATTTGATACAATTTCTTATAAAAAAAAGAAAAAAATGGAATAATATTTTTCAGCATCACATACGGTTGATAATAAGATTTGCAATTTAGAACGCAAGTGAAACTGCGCTTCTCCATTTTTATTTTATTCTTCACTTGATATATAATGGAGGTATGCGGAGCAAGGCTTTTCTTTTTTTGTCAGAATATGTTGAACAAGGTTTTTCTATTTTTTGTCAGAATGTGTGGAACAAGGTTTTTTTTTTTGCCAGATTACAAGGTTAGATTTGTAAATGGGAAAACTGAGATCGATATGGGTTCAATTGCATGGGCTTTGGTTTAACCCAAAAACGAATAGAAAGTGGGCCACCTTGTTGGAATACAACGACGCAATATATCATCATCACTACCGCTACGTTATAATTATTGACCCAAAAAAGCAAAAGCAACATTATGATTATTTTTTTTAAGACCGAAAAAAAAAAACGTAATGAGTTGCTTTCGTTCCGGTTTGGAATATTTCTCCAAAGTAATTATGACGGAACTAATTTCGCTTCTCATGAAATAAGAACTATCTTAGATCCTTTTCTTTTTTGAAAAAATTGATTTTTCTTAATTATTTTAAATTGATTTTCGACTTTGAATCAATTTAGATCAAATTTGATCGATATAGATTTGGCAACATTAGGGTTAAAATAAAGTGAAAATTTTCATGAATAAATTTTATGAATAATTTTACATATGAACCTCAATTGTGAAATTTTTACTTCCATTATTGTTTTCTATAATTACTTTCATTATTTTTAACACCCAAAAAAAAAAACCTACAGTGTGAGAAACTTTCTTTTCATGGTGCACATTTTAATGAGAGACAATAATTTCCACGACAAGTGGGCTTTTAGTACTAATCATCCTGCAAGAAGTGGAATAAGGTTCTCTCGACCCCTAAAAAAAAAAGTCGAGGTTTATTTTATCTTTCAAATAAAAGCCTGGGTATCCTATTTCAGTTCAAGCAAGGGTGCGTCGAAGCATGTTCCCATTCCAATCACCCTGTTTAACGTGTAGTCCCAGGGACCAAATGGGTTCTCTAGCTAGGCTCTGGTTGCTGGGCATTTTCGTTGGATATATTTTCCGTTCTACATCTATATGACGAGGGCTACAGCCTTAATTAAAAGCTTTCTTTAGGGTGATTAAACAACATAAAGGGGGATTTTTTCGGACTCACGTTGATTAATATATGAAAAACTGATATGATGCCCCATAATACACAACATTAGGATTAGTAACGTTTAGATATGAGGTTTGTTACTGTGTCTTCCTACAAATCCTCCTAATATTAAGACAAGTAAAAAATAAATAAACACAATCAATATCTTGTAAACTTAAAATGTGAATAATACTTACTTTATTTAATATGTAGGAAAATTTATAGAAATATTTAGTCATAGGATTTAGAATTATGCTGAGGCCAAGAAATTGACCCGAGAGCACTTGTATATCAAGATTCGTTAATGTGCTTTTTGGACCATTTACTGAAACAGGGTCCGAAACTTCGCGTAAATCATCTTTAAGCTTAAAAATCTATTATGATTGAGGAGGCTGTATATATCCTTAATCCTATATCTATATACCTACCAAAAAAATCCTCTATATATATCTGTATCGTAGTTTTAAAATAATTCAATAAGCTAACATAATCAATTTACTAAGATGATTCTGTTCACATCCATGAAAAATTTGGTTAGGAATCATTCAGTTCAGAGACAAAAATCCACACACATGATCCATCTATATTACTACATATCAAGAAGCACGATATATATATTTTCCGTTGTCATGAAGTTTATGGCAACAGTACATATAATATTATAATAACCTTAATTTATAGTAATTGAAGAAATGGTTTTTGTGCATGTCTCTCACATGCTTGTGTTTTATTTAAAAACGATTAGAAATTGCGTCTCTTCTTAACCTCTACATCCGATCACAGCGCAGTAATAATAGCCTCTGGGCAGAAGCTTTGTTGTACTTCCATTGCCAGTTCTTCCAGACTAAGTTGACATTCCAGCCCTATCTGTTGCGGTAAAAAGAATCAAACAAACAAAAAATAACTATCAGATAATGCCAAAGGAAAACGTTGCAAATTAAAACATATACAAAGCAAAAGCAAAGCAACCTCAATTTAATATGAGTAGTGTTATTTACACATAGACATATATACTGAAGCAATTGAACAACTAACATATAGAAAACGGCAAGAGTAAAATAAAAAATCAGCCCCAAAATAACATGAGCACTATTTGAATCAACACTTATGATATCTTCATAAATGCGTCTAGAAATGAGTATAAATTAATTCTTTAAACATTTTTTTTGCTTAAAAGTTTCCTATATTATATGTAATTCAGTTTATTATTAATTTCACCCTTTTGTTTCGATAAAAAGTTGCAAATAAAATTGTAGTAGAGAAATTCTGATGTGTATTTAGAAACCATATGGATGATCTATATTCAATCACAAAATAACATTTCAACTAAACGTGAAAATTAAATGTGGGTTTTGGCTGACAAAGTATCTATATTCATATGTTGCTCCGGTTATATCAAAGAAAAATTCCATTGTAATGTAGTTACTCTTACACTGATACTACTCACTAGTTCATTTATTGCATATGCATGACACCAACCCAAACGCGTTTCCTTCTAGCTAGTAAGAGGATACTATAATGACCAAAACTGAGGTTGGGTTCGACCGAAAGGCTTCAGCATTGCATGACAGTTGTTGAATGCAGCACAAAGCACTAAATGAAGTTTTAATATGGCTTGAATATGTGATTTTTTGAAAAATTAACAAGCGGCTTACGATCAATTAGGAGATTGTACGAATAAAAAGGAAAGGAGAGAGCTAGAAAAATCATAGTTGAAATTATTATAAGAGACATAAATTTTAATGATGGACTAAGCCTAAACATAATTTATGAGAAATTATAAAATAACATCATCTAATCCATATAGCTAGTAATCTCAATTAATGAAACACGAGTTAATTGTTGTGCTATTCTTGGATATATAAATGTCATCTTATAAGTTTCCCAAGTTTGGGTGACCATTGGTAAATACGTGTGTAAAATCCCATGGATTGGTTTACTTCATAACTAAGAGGAGCTTCAATATGTTCATTATAGTAGCCTGTTTCTTTTTACTTGCACTTTAATTTTATGTACTTCATATGTATGTATGTATAGGAAGTTGACAGGTCAACAATTTCCTTGAAAGCGATGTGTCTACGTATTTGATTCATAGAACTGGCTTGAAACCCTAACTGCACAAGGCTATATATATATATATATATTGCTACGAGAATGATAAAATCACAAGATTTGAGGATCTCACTATTACCCCCTTCTAGGGTATTCCTTAATATATATATATATATATATAGATCAATTAAATTAGATATGAATTTATAAGATAATGATGACAAGATCATAGTCGCATGCGTTTTTACCTTAACAACAAAATGATAGAGGACCGTATCCTCCATGCTACTGATGTTGAGATGAAGGACTTGCAACGAAAGGCCTTCAAGAACACTTATGATCTTGGCAACTTGACCTGGAACCCTGTGGGAAATCACTCTCAGAATCACATTCGAACCCGAGATCTTCACTTCCACATCCGCAACTGAAGAGTTGCAGCTTGCTCCTAGTTCCTTAAAGGAATCAGCACCACCAATTCCGGAGGAGGAGTTATCAATTTGATGAAGCGTTGGCTGCAGTGTTCTTGGACTGGGGCCAGGGCTAGGGCTTAGACTCTTTCTTCTTTTCTGGGACTCCAAAGCTTGAAGCACTTGGTGCAGCTCCTTGATGAACTCTATAACTCCCCCTATTATAGAAGCTTGATCCCCCTAAAATTAATCCAAGAATAATAATAATAATAATAATGTGAAAATACACAAGAATCGATCATATGGAAAAAAATAAAACGAAATAGGAAAGAAATTAAAGAGAGAGCAAAAATAAAATAAAATTATATACCCTTTTAATATAGAAACATGGGGTCAAGGACCTTAAAACTTTGAGATGTTCATTCATCTGCTTTCTCCTGTTCCTCTCAACAGATATGTGAGACATGTTGTTTTGGTTCAAGACTAGTATGGTTGTTTATCGTGGGTTTTTTTTTTATGCTCTTTCTCCTTTAGTAGTCAGCTAGTTAGTTAACTAGTTCTCTCTGCCACACGAATCGAAGTGTGCTCTCTTTATATACAAGCCAAGGCAAGAGTCCTCAGAACACAAGCAACTACATACCTTGGTTATGGTTCGTAATAAATGCCATAGGTTGCTTTCTCGTGAAGTATTCTTTAATTTAATTTAACGTAGTTTACAAATAGGCACACATACGCGCACACCCTCTCTCTTCTCTTGCTTATAAACATTACGCGTCTCACGCTTATGATCTTGGGTCAATTACGTGCCCTCGTGAGTTAAAACAGGGCGAGGGTTATTTTCTCATCTTTCCCATGCATTTTTTATCTGCTCCCTTTCCTTCGTTCATGCATGCCTTGCCGTGATCTTCATCGCTCAACTTTGATATTCATATTGCAATCAAATAATCCTAGAGAATAGGGGAATTTTCAGGTCCAGAATAAATATTTTTCTACACCTATAGAAAAATGAGATTTATAATATTTTATTAGGTAATTTATATTTTTTTTTTAATAATCACCTTTAGGAGTGTTTGTTAGGAATGTTTGTATTGTCCACATAGATTTATAACATTTATGCATAGGTTTACAACATTTTCACATAGGTTGACAACTTCTATTGACCCCACTTATACATGTACTTCACTTATTAGTTTATCTCATTTTTACAGATACAGAAAATTCTTTGTTCTGCACCTAAGAATGCTAATAGACAATATTGGCGAGTTTGGAAAATTTTGTTTGATTTTTGTAGGCTTTTTTGTACGCAGAACCATCGTGTGAAAATCTTCAATATCTAGAATATATAGGTTGTAGGGTTTTTTTTTCAATAAAAGGAAAATGCTTATAGGTGCTAGAAATTTGATGCTAAAACTTTTTCCATAGTAAAGTATCGCTACTTTTAACGTTTGAGTGGATGAATAGTCATCATTAGCTCCTTACGATTATCCAATAATCCTGCTTGAATTTTGTTATATATAAAATTTTAAGTGTATCTACCTATTAGTTTAAACTTTTGGGAGAAACTCATGATATAATATTAGAGTCTCCATGCATGCATATTTAAACCCAAAAGAAGCATTAATGAAAATGTGTATTATATATAAAATCATTCATTTGGTTCTATCTATCGGCTAAAGCTTTTGGATTCATACAAAATTTCTCAAACTCTTGGTAACTGATATTCGATCCGCGATTATTCCCAACCTGCTTGGATTGGTCGGGTATTAATCATGTCCTGCAATAACTTGAATAGGATAAAGTTAAAAAAATAAAATAGGAAAAAAGAGTAACACTTCATGATATGTCAATCATAAATTTTGCACAAATCCATTTGATTGGTTTATCATCCCTTCAAATATTTGCTTCTATCTATGGCAAGCTTGTCGAACTTTCATTTTTTTCCTATGCACACATCGGATTTGTATCTTTCATAGTCTTATATATCATAGCTAGAAAAATTTAGTATATGGATAGTGCCACAACGTCCCCAAAGGGCACAATAACAAAATAACAAAAAAAAATTTATTCCTAAAAGAAATAAATTTGAAAATAGAGTTGTCACCAATTTAATTATGGAAAAATTGAAAAATCTTTTGATTTGATCAAACTAATTTTTTGAAAAGATTTGAGTTCGGGAGTCTAAATATGATTAGAAGATGGTGGAAACTTTATCCCACTACACTCCTAAAATATTCGTATAAATACGGTTACCATAGAGTTCATTATGCAAATTGATTTATAACTTGATAATATTTATTTTTACCCTTTAAAAATCACAATTATATACAAAAACAAAACAACACAAAAAAATGAAATTAAATAAAAAGAGGATAAAATTTGAAGAAAAATTAATTTTGACTTGAATTTTGTTCTTATTTTATTTAATTTTATTTTTGTACATAACTGTAATGTTTTTGGAAAAAGTAAATATTATTAAAGTCATAATTAATTTACATAATGAGCTTTAAGGTAACTATATTTATATGGATATATTAGGGGTGCAGTGGAATTTAGTTTTTACCCTTCCTTAATCATAATTAGACTCTTGGACTCAAGTCTTTTCAAAAATTAGTTTTTGATTAAATCAAAGATTTTTAATTTTAGGCATAATTAAAATTGGTAACAACTCTATTTTCAAATTCATTTCCTTTTAGGAACAAATTTTTTATTATCATTTTGTTAGGAACGTTGTAACAGATAGAGACGGGGTTCTACTTCAAGGTGTAATATTATTGACCCTAACCTATCATCCCTAGTGTTAATCTTCCACTTTCTCTTTGCAGTGGTTTCAATCTTTGTTTCACCACCTCTTTCATTGTGAAGTTAATTACTTGTTTTTTAATTTATGAAAATGTGGTCTAAACATGTACTTTGATTTATTAAATATAATAATATTTTTTGAAAAAATATATTCCTGAATCTTTAAAAAATATATTACTTGTTTCACTCCTTCCAGAGGTGCTCGTGTTTCCGATTGATCGGGTTCGATTCTTCTAAATTCTCTCTTATACATCGATGCGGCCAACACTTCTTTGGCATAGTCTCTTATATCAAGCTGCCGATTCCATACGATGCATCATCTTCGAAAACTGTTGCATCTATGTTCACTTTAAGCGTAAACGGCGATGGTCGTTTCCAACATCAAAGGGAAGGTCGACTAGGTACGAGGTGAAAGATCATGTAGTTTTTCACAAACACCATGCTTATTTTCTTGAGGGTCGAATTCTAACCTTCCGCCATAGCCATTGAATTGTTTTGGTTTGGTTTGCTTGTACTCAACCACACTAGCATGGTAAGACAGTAATCTTCTTCTCGTACACACACCTTTGTTCAGCACAGCAACACACACGCACGTACCACCTTCTTCTTTTAGCACAAAACTCATGATCAACAGCAACATGCACGAACGCAAGTGCACCGAACCTTCTAATTCATATGTGTGTTTTATTGATGGAATGTGTATTACTTTTCACACTTAGATTAAGATTCTGTGAGGGCTTTAAATAGACAAATAGTTTCTATCGATTAAAGAAACTGACTCTAAATTCTCAGGTTAGTGGATAGCTCCATATCCTATTTTTCACTCAACAACTATTTTAGAGGGTTCCACTTCTCTTCTCTGTGAGTCAGCAAAATCTGACTTGGTCAAGAAGTAATTTAGGGAGATAAAATGTGGGGCCACTTTAGATTAGATTTTTGTTACACCAGGATCTTATCCATCTGCTTTCTACTCTCCTAAAATTTCTCAATTGATTTATTGCTTATTTAGCCATTTGATTTGGGTCACTTGTTTGCTTTCCTGCCATGTGAGGTTTCTCTGTCTCCAAACAGCATCACCATATCCTTCCTGGTTCTCATTTGGGTAAGCGCAGGAGGAACAAATCCTGCGCATGCAACGACCAAACATAATAGTGTCTTTCTACCGAGAATAGCAAATTATCGACCCTATTGTAACGAGTGACAAATACTTGTTAACAAACAAAACTATTGGTCTCGTAAGAAAAAAACATCGGAAGCAAAACTCATTTTCTCAACTAAAATTAACATATATTGAGAAAGCATTAAAATAAAATAAACTTTTTCCCGTATCAAAAATATCATAATAACTTCTCAATTTTGGTGATCTTTAGCCAAACATTAAGGATAGGGCTAGATTCTTTGTTTTTCTTTTTCATAATATTTTTGGGGAAATAGGCTGTAAAAGTTACATATGAATGGGTCCAACCTACCCTACCCCCATCTCCATTATTTTGGGCTGGAATGTGTTTTCGTGAGCCCAATAAAAATCAAGAAATAATTGCTAGTCTTACCCAGAAAAAGAAATAGTTAGCTCAATTGAAACCGAAACACTGACAAAAAAAAAAAAGAAACAGCCTGTTTGACATGTCCAGACTCTGACCTCAACCGCGGAAAAATAACACATACGAGAAATTCTTGGACGAGAACAACGCAAAATATTTATTTTGCCTCGCTAATTGACAAATAAGTTATTATATTAAAAATATAAAGAAAGGAATAGATAATAAAAGCCTATAAAACTAATAAATTAATTAGTTAATAAAATAATATAAATTTATTCAGTAAATAACTTATGTAGCCCATTAAAAAAATTTTACAAGAGTATATAGTCCCTCAAAAACTAAAACTAAATTCGTCTCTCAAGATTTTAATAGTAGGATATATTAGTCCCTCTATATGTATGTAATTTTTTACACACTAATAAAATTACAAATTGATCTGCTAATATGAAGTTAAGTGATGTATATATTATTTAAAGTAGAATAGAATTTAAAATAACTTATTTTAGTGGTTGAGATTCACAAAATGAGTCATTTAAATCTGTATTATAAGTTATAAAATGATCCATTTTGTGCAATTTTAGATACTAAAATAAATGTAATATGTTCCAAAATAATTTCATTTAATTTGCCTTTAACATTTTAATAACACGTTATAATTATATTATATCACCTATGTAAGTCCACCAATAAAAAACTAACAAAATGATTAATGTGTCCATAATTTTCAGTCTTGAGGATCATAAGATTAATTTTTTTTTAAGAATAAAATAGTCCGACATAACAATCTTGAGGAACTAAACAGAGTATTCACTCAAATTTTTTATTTTATTCAAAGAGTATCTATTATTGTCAAAGCATCTAGGAATATTTTCACATCTATGTTCCGTGAACTAGACTTAAAAAAATATGGAAATTTCTATTTTAATACTTATATAGATTTAAATACCTATGTGAATCCCATGTGATGTTAGAGGAGAGATAGAAAAAAATAAAAAAAAATAAATGATAAAATTCATAAAATTTGTGAATAGAATATTTAGGTATTAAAAAAATTAAGTGCTAAAATAGTAAAATTCAAAAAAATATATCATCTCTAATGCCTCTGACATGATAAGTATAAACTCCTAGCACCTTTAAATTGTGTTTAGTTAAATGGTATAAAATAGACAGGAAATTCTAATGACAAGCCGTCACATCCCCCTACGATAAGATTGTGTTTAGTTGAATGCTGAGGACCCTCTTACCTTAGACACAAATTATTAATATTATACGAGTTTATTTAATTAGTGTCCTTTAAGATAGTGATTAAAGAGTTCAAAAAAGAAACATTAATATTGAAAAGATGAAAATTTATAATTTCAAAACAATGGGTCCATAATAAAATTTTGAAATTTATCCCTTATAGAGATCTTAACTAATATCCTAAGGACAATGATATTGTCTTTCTTTTAAAATATCTATTCACTTGAGACAATATTATTTTTAAAAAATTTATCAATTTTATATTTCAATAAAGTAGAATTTTTTTTTATTTTAATAGTACTTTTAAGTAATTAATGATCTTTATTGTAACCTTTCATTTCTAATCCTTTGATATGCTATTAGAGTATATTAATTCATACACTATAATTTTATATGATGATACTCTATTACTATATTATTTAACATATTTTTTAATATATATATATAAATATTCAAATTTGATAGATATTTTGTAATCTGGTGCCTTTAAACCTTGTTGCTCAAATAACACTTAGTGGTGCCTACATATTCAACCCATTTGCTAATGTCATTTCCACCGGTGGCATACACTGGTGAGGACGTGTTGTTCATATCAAACACCAAAGCTCCAACTCCGATCTCTACCCGAGATGAATCCTCTTATGAGTACTTAATATATATGGAATCGATCAAGGTTTGTGGCAGGGTTCTCAACTTTAATCCTTCCGTATTGATAATGGACAAAAATGGAACTGGGGGAACAAAATTAAGTACCATGGATCCCTTCACCGTGTTACATAGTTCAATTTACAGACCCCTTGTGAAGCATGCTGCTGATAGAAAAATGAAGAAAGTGGCATCGGTGGCATCATTTGGAGCCTGTTTTGATTTAAGCACTATTGGTAGGACCAATACTGGGCTTGATGTGCCCACCATTGATTTGGTGCTATCAGATGGAGTGCAGTGGACAATTTATGGCGGCAAGTCAATGGTGCTTGTGAAGAAAACTGTGGCACATGCCTTGGATTTGTGGATGGAGGTAGACATCCAAGGACATCAATTGTTATTGGTGGGCATCAATTGGAGGAAAACTTCTTGGAGTTTGATTTAGTTTCCTCGAATCATCGCTTCAGCTCCTCCTTACTCTTTCACAATGCAAGGTGCTCCCAGTTCAGAAGCTAGATTTCTTTTCTTTTCCCATTTGAGTGGAGTGCAAGTTGAATAAAGGCTTTATGTTTTGGTGACTGAGAATCAACTAAATACATTTTCTTTGATTAAATACCTACGCAGGTTTGTATTGGCGGATAAATTAATTCATCAGATTTTAAAAATCTTAAATTGGTCTATCACATTTCAAAAAAGATGACAAATTAATCCCTCCATACACTTCCATACAGTTAAAAAGAGACAAATTGGTCCCTCCATACACTGTACGAAACTGTATGGAAGACCGATTTGTCTCTTTTTTAAAATGTAAATGATCAATTTAGAATTTTTAAAATCTGAGGGATTAATTTATCCCTCAATATAAATCTAAGAAACTTATTTAAGTATTTAATCATTTTCTTTTAAATGAGGACTTTCAAAATGCGAGCCGGTGTGAATTTTGTGAATCAATATATAAAAGATTCCACAATAATGAACTGTATACTTATTTTACTGGCACATGCAATGAAGTGTAATGTGTCCCATTTTGATTTTTTATTTCTTTTGCACCTACTGTCTTCATTTATTATTTACAGAATTATGTTATTTGAATTCATTTTATTTGAGACACGGTATTGATTTATTTATTGTTCACCATTGAAAAATGATAATACAATATTAAAAAAAATGTTTTTAACTAAGATCAAATAGACACACCTAACCCTTTTTTTGTTCCCTTTGAAGAGACATCTAACATTCCTCTTGTTTGCTGAGTTGCAAGATTATTCTATTATTATGTGCGCTTACGTTTAATGAATATTTTGTAAATACGTGTCTAAGCATGATCCATTTGAGAGATAAGATAGGTTAGGGTGATCCATTTGTTTTTGGGCCCTTTACACTTCATACGCTAATATACCAAGCAATTCATGGTAGACCAAAGACTTTGGTGGCCTTACTCAGTGGAGACCTAAGACTTTAGTGGCCTATAATGGAAGCGTTCATTTGGATTGTGTTCTAACTTCTATATGTTATAGTTAAGTCTCTCTCTCTCTCTCTCTCTCTCTCTCTACTCCATAAAGTAAAGTGCCACCCATCTAGAGCTGCAATTCGCTTGGAGATTGGAAGGAAAGATCTGATTTTGGAGAAGATTGTTCTATGGATCGTGTCTAACACATGGACCTAATTTATTGTTTTAGGTGAACTAAAGATATCCATCTTCGAAAGCAGCGATCAATCCTTTCAAAGCATAAAATTTATAAATATAGGTTATATCTCTAGTTAAAAAATCCTCTCCATGCATACTGTCAAAAATCGAATCCTATTAATAAGAAGTTCAATTAACTACCAACTGTATTAGATTTTGTGGTTCATGCACCTAATTTATTATATACTATAATTTATAAATTATCAACTCGAAATTTATAAGCCTCTAACCAAAAAAAAAAAAACTCGACATATGTAAATCAAGCCTAAAATATTAAATCAATTAAAGGGTAAAATATCATTTTTCTTATTAGGCCGGTTCAGTAAATATCAATAATTACCAAAAGTTAATTCCCTTTCTATCTGTCTTTATAAATTTTTGTTTTATAATTGTTTCAATTAACTAAATATGATTATCGGTTCTATTTCATAAAAGAACTACAGAAGATGATAAAATGTCAAGAGAGTGATTGAATAATTAATATGGGCAATTAATAATGATATGCGTTGACAACAATAAAGATTTAAAACATATAATTTAGGGGATAATATGTTATAAAAAAATATCATGTGTAAAATTTAACACTTGTGAGCAGGAAAACTTTTCTCTTGATGTCATTTCAAATAATGTCACACTAAATTAATTAGTGAACTGAAATTTGAGTCAGTTAATCCAAAAATAACTTTAACAAAACATCTAAAGAATTTAACATGAGTAATATACATAATCAATAGAGCCCGTAATAATTAGGGATAAATTCATAATTGTCCAAATTAAAATATATTTCTCATTTGTTTCCAATTTAATCTATCCAAATACATTCAATAACATAATAATGAGACTCAATAATAATAAATGCACTTTTTTTTTCCCAATTCTATAATCTTCATTTCGTTGAATTTGATTGAGAAATTGTAAAATGTGTTTATTGATTTAAAGAAAATTTTAAATTGATTTAGCGGTGTCAGAGAACTCCAAAGGTCGAAATTTCAGTATTCTAATACTGATGTAACCCACTAGAATACACAAGCAGAATTTAACTAAAAGTACATGAATTTGTGTATGATTCTGGATCGATCAACTCTCAACCGGCTTGGCCAATGGGCAAAAGTCTTAGGCCATGCCTCGGGCTCACTGAGCCTCCAGGTTTGGGCTAGAAACAGGGACTAGTTGGGTCTTTCCAATTGGACCCTTCAGACCGACCCAAGAAACACGGATCATTGACCGATTCTAATGGCAAGAGATCCCCGGAGGTAATCTGCATAAATTTCCTTAAATGCTGAAACGGCTAAAGAACGGTCGAGAATAATGAGGGACAGCGGCTCCCCCACCTGGAGATATAGGTTCGACTGACGGATGAGGAAAAGGAGTTCGTTCTTTAGCCCAAAGAAATGCACACCTACCCTCTACTCTGACCCAAGGCACTAACAGATTCAATAATCATGGATTATTCTTCTCATTTTTGTAATTAGCCATTATTCTTACTTTATGGTTAATTGTGAGAATGAAAGAAATAAATATCTTTTTTAATTTTATATGTATAAATGATTAAAATTAAAATATAAAATCATATAAATTTTTAAGAGATCATGTGATATTTAAATAATTTTTAATTTTAATTATTTATGTATTGTTGTACGGTTGAGAGGTGCTCATCTCATTTGTTACAAAAAAGAACCATTCTTACTTAATAAAACTCTATATGTATAATTTTGGTACACCAATAATGAAAAAATATTTTTTATATTATTATTTAACTATATATTATTAATTAAGCAAATATAGATAAAGATTAGGGAATCTAAAAGGCCAATTATATTAATTCATTGATTAAATAATGTGTAAATTATCCGCAATTTGTAACAAAGAATAATGTAGTGCAAGCTACGGCGCTCCTTGAAAAGCATACACATTATATATATATATATACACGTGCAGTCCACCGGCCAACGTGTCTAATTTTTTCAAAAAATAATATATTAAAAAGACTATTATAATTAAGGAGTATTTAATAAGCATACAAATTTTTACGTACTGATTTATAACTTTTTATATATTTATTTATAATTTTTCATAACATACATTTATAATTTTCTAACTCAAGTTTTTAATAATAATAAAAAATCTCAACTTTTAGTAAAATCGTTCTCAATTTGTTTTATTACTGAAAAAATTAAAAAAAAAATATTCATGTCTTGGGACTTAAACCATAATAAACACATGAAAAATGAAATAAAATGAGCTAAGCCTTTATATGTGAGGATTAATTTTATGCACCGCTGATGAATCTTGATTTTTCTTTTTATTTTTCTTTTAAATGATGAAGAACAAGCATAAAAAACATGATAAAGAGAGAGAGTAAAAACTTTTGAAAGAATAATAAGTATAAGATAAAGTGAAATAATAAAACTTTAAGAGGGAGAAAAACTTTTTCTCTTTCCTCTTTCTATTTTATTTCTCTATGTATCATACTCTTATTTTATTATATAATGGGGTGAAAAAGTATAGAGGTGTGGATACAGCATTCCTCGATCAAGGAATAATACAGTGCAAGCAACGGCGTTCCTTGAAAAGTATAGTGTGTATATATATATATATATTTGTGCAGACTACCAACATGGGCTATTTTTTCAAAAAATAATATACTAAAAAGACTATTATAATTAAGGAATATTTAATAAGAATACAAGATTATCATTAAAAAACAAACCAACTTGCCTTATTTGTCAGATTTATTTTAATCAACTATGAATGAACCCATCACCTTTCTCCTTTAAGAACGTGTTTTGTTGAAAGTTTAGGGGGAAAATGAATCGGTGCTTTCCAATTGGCAGCATGCGCAGAACATTGGAAGATGTGGATGAGTGGGGAAGAAAAAATTCTTAAATATTAAAATGAGAATAAAGTACCACTTTATATTATTTAATATCTAAAATTTAAACTATAGCATTATGTTGAACAATTTCTCTGCTGTAACTCAGACCATATTTTGACTGATATCCACTACTACATAAGAAGGCAAACTCTGCATGCACTTTGCACTCAAAACAGAGTAACAGCACTAACACTAGCGTAGCTCACATCACATAGTTCAGTATGGCTCATTCTTGTGCCATCCATTTCCTCCTCCTCTCAATAGCCCTTCTGGCCATTTCATGCTCATCACTCTCACCACCAAAACCCCATAGTCCCTTTATCTTACCCATTGGTAAAGACCCAAATACCCACCTCTTCTACACTTCACTCGGCATAGGAACCCCTCAACACAACATGGAACTAGTCATTGATCTAGGAGGACCAATCCTATGGTATGACTGTGACAAACACTACAACTCTTCAACATACCATCCTGTCTCTTGTAGCTCAAAAAGATGCCCCGGAGACACTTTCTGCAGTGGCTGCAATGGCCCTTTTAAGCCAGGTTGCTCAAATGACACATGTGGTTCCTACATACTAAACCAATTTGCAGACTCTATTTATACCGGTGATACTGGTGAGGATGTATTGTTCATTTCTCACACACCAGTTCGCGGCCTCCTCTCTGGTTGCATTCCTGCTGATGAATCACTTAAAAAAGGGTTACCAAAAACCAGCAAAGGGATTCTAGGCCTTGCAAGGAAAAACCTTGCATTGCAAAATCAGCTCTCATCAGCTTTTAAGCTTCCTAACAAGTTTGCACTTTGCTTAACATCTTCTAACAAGAAGGGACTTGGCAGCCTCTTCATTGGTGGGGTACCCCAATATTCTTCTATTATTCCTCATCAAAATGCTTCAAAGTTTATCCTCACCACCCCACTCCTCATCAACCCTGTTAGCACAGCTCCAATCTCTACTCAAGGTGAAGCATCTTATGAGTATTTCATAGGTGTGAAATCGATTCAGGTTGGTGGCAAAGTTCTCAACCTTAAGTCCTCTCTGTTGTCATTTGACAAAAGTGGAAATGGGGGAGCCAAGATTAGTACCATGAATCCCTTCACCGTGTTACATAGTTCCGTATTCAAGCCCCTTGTGAGAGAGTTTGTGAAGCAGGCTGCTGATAAGAAAATGAAGAAAGTGGCATTGGTGGGGTCATTTGGAGCATGTTATGATTTCAGCAGTATTAGTAGGAGCATTACTGTGCTTGATGTTCCCACAGTTCATTTGGTGCTAGAAGGGGGAGTGCAGTGGACAATTCATGGTAGCAATTCAATGATTTTGGTTAAGAGAACTGTGGCATGCCTTGCATTTATGGATGGAGGTAAAGATGCAAGGACAGCTATTGTTATTGGTGGTCATCAGTTGGAGGACAACCTTTTGGAGTTTGATTTAGTTTCCTCCAAACTTGGCTTCAGCTCCTCCTTACTCCTTCACAATGCAAGGTGCTCCCAGTTCAGAAGCTAAATAAATGATGAGTGCAACTTCTACATTTTCTTTATAAATGATGTGTTGTATTTGGGTTTTTTTGTTCACCCCTTTTTTTCGGTGCGTATTTTGATCTTTATTTTGGCTTTCTTCATCTACTTGTACGAGATAGAACACAAGGTTGGTCGTTTGATTCTTCTTCTTTGAAATTTGTTTCTTGTTTTGAGAATCAGCTATTGAAAGTGTTGTCTCGTAGTTGTTATATTATCTTTTTTATGTTTAAGGTGTAGTGGTAGTGACATTAAGTTGTTATTATCATCTGTCTTTTCACCCTAAAAAAATGTGTTGGACCTTTTCTTCAGCCAAAATTTGTCAATTTAAATTTAGATCTCGAATGTAATATATCGCATCTATTACCACAAGGGACACATACACTACACTGGATATTTTAAAACTTCAATCTGAGGAGTAAGTGAGCAACTAACCATATAGCTTATAAGCTTAATCATGCTTACTGGTCTTTCAGCTCTAATCAGGCGAAAAGCCAAATTTCCAAGCTACTTGCACCATATGTTCTATTTCTATAACTTTTCAATCTCATATTTCTCTCTCTGTAAACACCATTTTGTTACGATTGTCTTTCCTTTCAAATATGTGAAATAAGACTTCTGAACTAGGCCAAGTACCCAAATCTAGTGTAAATTAGGATCTCGGGAAGCTAAGCAGCAGCTTTTGAGTTTGATGATGAGCCATTTTCAGCATCTCTTCGACCGATCAGCCATGGTGGAGTATTTCCTTGAGACACAAGAATAAGCAAATAAGTTTATAAAAGCATCCACTTGTTCTTGGGATACACTGCACTGTCTGCCTGCACATCTTATATTAGGAGAATTGTCTTATATGTGGTGTCGTTTCATTGATACAGGTAATGTAGATGGAGAGAGATTTAGAAAGCATTAAGCAATAAATAGTAGATTTCACAATAAAGTACAAAAAAAATTAATTTAACTACACAAATTATGTCACACTTGAAATGAATTGGTATATTACAGTTGGCAGCATGTGTAGCACTGGAAATGTTGCTGTGGGGAAGGGTTTATGAAATATATGTAGTCATTTAAATATTTTTTTTCTTCTTTTATTTTTTTGGGGGCAAGGGAATATGAGTTTAACATACTATGTCTATATGGACGAAATCAAATAAAAGCATGTAGTTTTAATAAATTTTTAGTGAAGCTTTATATACTTAATTTCAAATAAATCATTTGAAAACATTGATTGGTATAAATGACCTGTTTTATCTAACAATTACACGTGCCAAAATGACTTTTTTTTAATTTTTTTTGTCAAGCATGTCAAAATGGATTGAGACCAATATACTATCCTGAATTCCTAATGTAGGATGACCAGCCTGGTTCAGTGGGCTAGCCCAAATAACCTGCAACCCATAGAGGGTTGAATTCAGATAACAAAATGTTAGCTTGCACTACAGTTTATTTGCATCTGCTTGCCCAATGCAGATCTAAGTTGTCCATGGGGCTCATCCCATTGTTAGCTAACCCACAACCTGACCAAAAGAAAAAAACTACAGTTGAATCCCTAAGAGAACAAATTGATTCTTTAAATAAAAGTTACATACACATTAATCTTTGTAGAAGGTCTAAATTTTTAACATATTAATCTTTCGGGATCAATATGCCCAATAGAGACATTTTTTTTAATGCTAATAATGTAGTTTTCTCTCATTTTTATTTCAATTTTGCTAGCTGGCTAATAACCTGCTCATGTTAGGCTATTTGAGCTCACTAGTTAACCTCATTTCATTTTGATACTCTTACTAGCAATCCCATTATAGTGTGATACTTCATGAAAATCAAGATTTTTTTTATCTTGTAAATTTTCATTATTGTAGGATTCATCTTAACAAATGACGTAACATATTATCACACATCAGATATCAATTGATGTTTTCTTTATGAAAGCTATCATTTCAACTAAATTGAAATTAAAATTGATCTTTAAGGCTATGTTGGGGAGCATACAAATGAAGGGAAAGGGAAGGAATGGTAGGGACAAATTGGATTGATGCAATCATATGAACCCACACATTGTAATGCACGGCTTCATTAATCCATTGTTTTCAGCGAATGATCCACTCGTCACTTCCATCCCATATCCAAAACCAAATGAGGCACATGTCAAGTGGGGCATTGTTATTGTACAACGTGCATGTGTGTAAGGAATCGGGATATAATATTTATGGTCAACGAGGGCAACATGTGGGGGTGTCGGGTAACCGCGTATGGGGCACAGGACCATCATTTTTTGAGGAACCAATATTGTCAAATTTATAAATAATATCACATGACCAAAAAAAGAAGGAAAAAAATAATCATCAATATCATATCAGATATGCTGATCCAGCAACTATAGGCAGCGACTAGCTCAAATTGAATAGTGCAAATTGCAACTAGTGCTAAAAAATCACACAATGGCTACTACTTCACCTCTCCATTTCTTCCTCATCTCTATACTCTTTCTCTCATTCTCACCCTGCCTCCTCCCTGCGTCATCAAAGGAACTACCTAAGACCGGTTACATCACCCTTCCCATCAATATATATTAATTTCCACTTTTTGTCCTCGTGTAGAATAAAGGGTCAAGGTGTTTCCATATTGATTAAGAGAGTGAATGTCAATGACCAATGTTGAAATTCAATTACATCGATCTTATAGTCTCAACTAGTTGTATTTCACTTTGTAATGAATTAATTGTATCGCTTTAAAAAGTTATTTTCGTTTTCGTTTCCTTTACGTATGAATCAATTGTCCTTTGAGGAGTTTTACAACTAATCCTACCAGTTATCTAGAAAGAAATCAAGAATTGAAGCTTTCAAAATGGACTTCGAATATTGGGAATGAAAACATAGCAGAACCAAATGGTGGTGAATCTACACTATAAGTACCAGGTGATCCATTTCAGGAGATGCTTCAATTTGTTTATCCTGATGCGATCTCAAACCAATCAAATGTAGAATTAGAAGCAGGAATGACATTTAACGTAATACATTCATATCATAATAAATGTACAAACGTAACAAATGATATTATGTACAAAGAAGTTCTTTACATAATAGAATTGTTATGGTTGATACATTGGGAAATTGGTTGATTATATTTTTTGCTTAGTTATAACTGCAAACATCTTTTTAATAATAATATTGATTTTAGAAATTCAAATTACACTATGTTCTCATTTTGTTTTATCAAATGTGAAACAATTTAATTTCTTAATATCACCCAATACTAGTTAATATACATATATACATACATACATACATATATATATATATATATAGTAGGCATTAAAGTCTATGCTGAAAAGAAAAGAGGAATAAAGAGAGGAGTGGGTGTTATATATTTTATGATTATTTTATTTATTATGTCACTTAATATGTTTTGATATTTCTCAAAATTTCATAAATGAGTAAATCATGCAACACAAACTATAAAAATAAAAAATGGAAATTTTGTAGAATGAAATCATGCAACATGTGGTGCCTACATATGGGCCTATTAAAAAATATTTTTTCACTATTAAAATGTGTGTATATATATATATTATATCAAAAGAGTGTGTCCCATTTAACATTAACTTTTTTTTAATACATACTATTTAATATCTAGTTTTATTATTACTAGATCGATTTATGATCCTCATGATTCTAAATCTTTTGTCTTATTTTTCTCTCTCACTCCTTATATCCCAATAACAATTTGACACATATAAAATTGTGACATCACTTACGATTTGTTATCCAATCATATATTTTTAACTACCATGACATGTATATATGACAGAATTTGATTAGGAAGATAGAAAAAATAAAGAAAAATGAGATAGAAGAATCTTGTTCAATTGTCATTTACTCCCCCTTTTCTACTTTCTCTACTCTTGATTTCGATGAACTTCCAAAATTCTGAATGACACCATTTTGGATTTCCAATTAGCATGGCTCTATTCAACTTCGTCCACTCCAAGTGTTCAGCAGTCATTACTCGTTACCTCATTATAAAGGAATTTCATATATATCAAATGATATAAATAACAGATGAAATCCCTATTTTTCAAAGATCAATTTAATCCTAAATATGACATGTTCAACAATAGTCAGAAGATTGGATTAGAGTTACCTGGAAGGGTTGAGGAATAAGACAATGATTCATAAGCACCTCCTAACCTGAAATACAAAACACAAATACAAAGGATCATAGAGAAATCCAATAGAGAAAGTCAGGAGATTTACTTCTCCTATTCCATAATAGGTTTTCTGTGTTATAGTATCAATAAGGCAACCAAACACCCTATATATTGGCTAGGAGGAGGACCTCTCCTTGTGTTAGAAAAGTGTTGGACTAAACTACCTATTATAGCAAAACCTACACACAAGGTCCTATCAACATATCCACAATAAACAGTGCTTAACAATAATTAGCCCAATAACAACAATGATCAGAAATTATTGGGTTTAAACAATAAACTCTAATTGTTTGACATCAAATTAATTTGGATCCAAAATTAAATTCAACATTGATTTATATTCGTCCACAAAATTATTCCAACAATCTCCCATTTGGACAACATAAATCAAAACATTATAAAACAATACTCAAACTAATTTACAATATGTGGGAGTAACAAGATGTCAAAATTAAACAAACACTTCCAACCAAATGGTCTAGAATGGGATAATAAACATCTCAACAATGCAGAAAATCATACTTGAAAGAGTACTGACATCATACATATAAGATGTTCATTTCCTAGTGACCCAATATAATGTGGTACATGGATAAATGAGAATGCACGACAAAATTATACATTAATATGTGATTCAAAGCAATTCTCAACAAAATGGCCAGCATCTGCCTAAGATGCTAAATGAGATTTAACATATCTCAACATAATAACAAAATGAGACTGGGTCCAAAATGTCTCATAATGTGCTATATCAACATAAGAGTGTATAACACCAACAACTACAAATAATAACAACACAATAGCAATAGTAATAATAAAATATGACAATATAAGCATCTAGCCAATATGCTCTCTAAGATTCAATAAAATATTTTAGGATGACAATAAATTGAAAATGCATCTAAAATATTTCAATAATTTTCCATTATACCAATTATATCAATAATTCTGCTATGCAAGCTTAAACGACAATAACATATGAGGTCACAATAAATATGCAATATCATCTCCCACTAACCCAAAACACCAAAGAGACCTCAATATACTCATATGGTTTATGCAACCAACAATAAACTTTAATGGCTAGCCTTTGGTTAGGGGATCAACAACAATAAGTTCTGCAATAACTCAGGAATAGTTTATCATAACTTGACAAGTTAATCTCAAGATAATAACATAATGATAATAGTAGCACACACTTCTCCCACTATTCCAATACATCATAAACATTCCCATTAGAGGTCTCAAAATTTCAAAATACTCTAATGGTATAATAAATAGTAGTGGAATCAATGATAAATCTATAGTAAAGCACTCAATGTGAGTTTGAATTTATCATTATTCTCTCTAACAACAAAAGTACAAAATAGAGAGACATAAAGTGCAGAATCATTTCTGTTTATAACTAAATCTCACAAAATTATTTAACATACTCTGTCTAACAATCTGAGGAGATCATCAATGTCCAATTGACATTGTACAACAAATATTTCCTTTCTGTCATCGCAAATTAAAAATCAAATGCTCGTTTGAGCACAAAGCAAGTTACTAGCGAAAGTATTTTAGACCTACAAACCAACAATAAGAACATAACAAAACATAAAATCTCTAAGTCCCGCTATAACAAAATTTCAACATTAATGGGAGCAAGTTCACGAGATAATCCAAGAGACTTAACAATATCCTCTATATAGGTCTCACACAATACAACGATAACAAAACAACAAGGGAAAGAGAAAACCATGCAACAGAATACTATAATGAGAATAAAATTGATTTGGTTCTGTCATGCTCAATTAATTGGGCAGTCAATTGAACTAGAGTCCTTGTATCATTGTAATTCGACTGAAGAGTCCCGAATCACAATATACAACACTCTCTAACATGACAGAGAAAAATAATAATATAAAATTCTTAAACAATTTAATTCAAATTATTTTCTCTATCATCCAATGATCATGTCAAATCATGTCACACCGAGGGGTATATCCATTATTGGCATAACCCAACAATATTTGCAATCCAACACAAAACATTATATCAGATACTGTTACTCCGAAGGGTATTCCACTATCTATTCAACAATTTTGTAAAAGATTTATAAAATATTGGATTACTACAAAATTGCCCAATAAATAAGTAATTACTCCTAATATTATTCAGGGGCTGATGCTCATACACAACAAAATCATGTCATTAGAGCGAGTATCGAGAGGATACTGAAAACTCTAAAAGCATGATTATCAACTCATTAAAAATTATACGATAAAGACAAACCGAAGGGTAAGTTCATTATCAATATAACTCTTAATGCCACAACAGTTACAATATTAATCAAAAGTAATAATTTTAAATTATCCATAATAGGCAACACAATACGGTCAAAATGGGAGTAAAACCAAGAGTTGAATATATCTAAGAAAATACTCATAATATCCAAATGAGGATATAATAAATAACAAGTATAAGATTGTGAGCTAAATTCCCTCAAAATAAAACAACATTGGTTGTAAAACAAAATACAAAGAGATTTTCAAAATCATCATTTTTTTTTATTTCATAATGGTGTATGATGTCATCTCAAAATAACTTTCTCTTTATGTCAAGTGGAATTTTAGCCAAAATCAAATAATATTATGACTATAACAAATTTTACGTAAACAACAGAAACAACCAAAACTCAATATTTTCAAAATCACAATGTGCTATAATATGTTTGCACATAATAATTTTGGATTTTCAAATTAAATCCAATACTAATTTATGCAAGTTCATACAATCTAAACAAAATCAAATATTCTCCCACTTGGACTGCATAAATCAGATGACAAAATTTTGACAAAAGAATTATTCCATATAATATGGGAGAAAGGAATATAATCACGTTCCTAAACTTTATATAAGGGAAAACTCAAAATAATAGTAAACCAAATCAAACAATTATACTTTCCCATAAAACTATAATATATAATTATATTTTCCCATATGGAACATGATATAAAATATTAGATAGAACAATTCATAATTTCCAAAGTTATATAATATATAATTTTCACAAATAGCACTTCGGTCCTGTGAAGGCGGCCTCACAATAATAAAAGATACCCAACAATATTTTCAAAAGGTTGTAGGCAGGGACTCTCAGCATAATATTGTACAAAATCCAACAATAATTTTTTCATAATTAATGTGCATAATATTAAACATAATAAACAAAATATATTAACTTTGAGAGTATGCAAACTATAAAATATTCAAAAAAATTGTCAAGATATTTTTAAATAACAACTCTCAAAAACAACATTCAAAACAATGTTGCACAAATCACATAACTGCAATGTTCCATTCAACTTTAATAAAGAGTTCATATTTACTAGTAAAACTAAAAGTTATAATGCATAAGTTAACTCCCACTTTACAAAAAAAAAATAATAATTACATTCATAAAGCTAATATCGAGAGGATAATAAAACTTTAAGAAATATAATTATCAATAAGTAGGAACCATATTAATAAAGACAAACCAATAGGGTAGTTGCATTATTAAAATAATTTCTAATGTCACATTAGTAATAATAATTTTTCAATAATAGTATTTTATTATAATCTGTCCTGCGAAGGTGAGCTCACAATCGTGAAAAATACCCAACAACAGCATAAAATTGGTCTAAAATATCATATCTCAGAATTATATATCACAAAATTTTATAATAGCAATAAATCATCATCTTGATATTCAATAATATGCTCACAATAGAACATAAAATTATTTAATTAACCAAATGATACCAAATTTGAGATTGTATTGAATATAATGTGTCCAATAGTGTTAGAAATATACACAAAAAATTTTAAACCAAAATTTGAAGAGTATCTAATATTTTTAAGCAATATATGTAATGGAAAATTAATAATAATTATTTCTGATGCCCAAAAAAATAAATAAAAATCACCAATAATTTTAAAAAATTAAAAAACCCAAAAGAAAAAAAATTAGGTCAAAAAGGGTCCCGGATGGGCCCGCATGCGACCTTACACATTGGGCCCGCGAGTGGGCTACCGTGGGTACTATTCATCATCTTCCTTACCTGGCTAGACCAAAAAACGCGACCCATGGATACGTAACTGGGTCGACAGCGATTTTTCTCTCATTTCCCAACCAAATCGCGTGATTTTTAGCTTATTAGAACCATAAGACTAAGAGCTACAAAACCCATGTAAGATTGCATTGATTCATGGCCTTTATAATCTGGGCTTCTTGTTCGAAAAATCGCATAGGTATGCTCGATTTTCTCATGATTTCTCTTTCAATACTTAATGAAAATATATGCTTTTGGTGTCAATAGGTTCGAAATTTCATGTTCTATAAAAGCCCCATGATATTTGAAACAATTTCTCACAAATATGGGCTCAAGTTGATTAACCCCAAAACGAGTTTTAAGATAGGGTTCATAGTTTCAAAATCGAAATTCTCTCTATATACTAATCTGTTTTGCATGATCTTCATCTCAATTTATTCATAACAAAACCATTACTCAATCAATTTTTGAAATTAATAGGCTAAAACCACAAATTTTGAATTGCTATATCAGGGCTCATTACAAACATGAATTTTTTACATTATAAACATCTAATCCGGAATATACTATCACAGCCATATCAGAATTAAACTTGGCTCTGATACCACTTGAAGGAATTTCATATATATCAAATGATATAAGTAACAGATGAAATTTTTATATTCCAAAGATCAATTTAATCCTGAATATGACATGTTCAACAATAGTTAAAAGATTGGATTAGAGTTACCTGGAAGGGTTGAGGAAGAAGACAACAGATTCATAAGCATCTCCTAACCTGAAATACAAAACACAAATGTATGGGATCATAGAGAAATCCAGTAAAGAAAGTCGGGAGATTTACTCATTCTATTCCATAATAGGTTTTCTGTGTCATAGTATTAATGGGGCAACCAAGCACCCTATATATTGATTAGGAAGAGGGTCTTTCCTTGTGTCAGAAAAGTGTTGGGCTAAACCACCCATTATAGTGAAGTCTACACACTAGGACCCATAAACATATCCACAATAAATAGTGCTTAACAATAATAAACCCAATAGCAATAATGATCACAAATTATTGGGCTTAATTATAAACTCTATTATTTGATGTTCAATTAATTTGGGTCCAAAATTAAATTTAACATTGATTTGTATTAGTGCACAAAATTATTTCAACACATTATTGGCAAGGCATTGCATCACGGGCGATAGGATTGCACATGGCGATGAAATATTAATTAATTCCATCGTCTAGATTAGACAAACTTAGATTTTCTCTGGGTGATGGTGCATTTAAGAAAGCCGTGTACATTAAGGAAATAGAGTAGTTATGGGTAGGGAGCAGATTCCATAATTAATAAGTTAATAGGTAACAAGTTTTGATCATAGTAGATATAGCAAGGTTAAGGATCTTAAGTAGGTGGTCTCGAGTTCTATCTCGAAATTAATATGATTATATGAATAGAAAAATATGGTTAAGAAGGATTTCCATTTAGATGCACAATTGTTTAAAAGATTAGTTTCTCACACCATTTGGTTATCACCTTGTACAAACGTTTTGACTTTTGATATGTGGTTTGATTTATAGTTTGACTCTTTCCCTCTCTTCTTTCCACCGCGCACATACATACACATACACACATATGTATATACACACTTATTCTTTTTGATTAAATTATTATCTATAATTTTTTAATTAATTCATATCTATAATTTGTGCACCATATAACAAGGCTCTTGTATTAATTTTCAATTAAATTTTCTCTAACATGTTCCATTTACTGTGTTATTTCTATTTTTATTAAAGTTAGAGTATAAAATAGCATTACCATAAAATAGCATTGTTGGAAGCCGCCAGTGAAAAGTTAGACGCCAATATGTTCCATTTAAATACGTCTTTTAAATTAATATCTGTGGGGCCCATTCATACACGTGCATTCATTTTATTGATGTCGTTTCTGACAGCTTCATAGGAGAAGTCACCTTTCACCATAACCTCCAACAACAACAACAAGACGTTCCAATTTTACATGATTTGCAATCGAAAAGAGTTAAATTTGTATGAATTTATTGATCTACGTATTTTTAAATTAATAAAAATAATTGACTCTTACATATTTTATTTAAAATATTATTTAAATAAAATATTTGATTTAATGGAAGTATAAAGATTAGATTATTGTAATATTTATGGCGCTAACAATAATTTCTCATTGCATATTATAACTTGTATACATTAAACAATATTTTAAAAAATATTTTGTTATACTATACACATTTTTTATATATTTATCTAATTATATATTATTATATTAATTATGACGGTTACTTCTCTTGCAATTCTTAAAAGTCACTTAAAAAAAAAATTTATTGAATGATGATACTATAAAGTCGGCGCATCAAAATTAATACGTTTTTAAGACATGTCAACTTTCTTTCATTTTTCAGAAGCAGTACCAAAGTTGGCGCTGAAAATTGACAGCGAGAGAATTAACGGATTAAAACTCAAATGAAGCAAAGTCAAAGTCAAACCACAAATTTCTCATAAATTCGTAAACATGAAGGCAGCTATGTTTACAAATAAAAAATTAAAGCGTTTTTCTTTCTCGAGGACACCAACAAAGAAATTGATGGAAAAATAAATTGAAAAATAATTTTTTAAGTTTTTATTTTTCAACGTAATCTATATATGCTTCATAAACTTTTCGGTTCCTATTGGTAAACGATTCGGTGGTCCCTCAAGTTAGGGACCAATATTAGTCCACCCCCACGTACTCCACAAAATTACTAGTTTAGCCTTATTATAATTCTTACTTCTCATTTCTACCCCTTTCCTCTGATCTATCTCTCATATCAAAGACTTCAACATGTGCAGATATACATCTTGTGATTTCGTGGCGCTGGTGGAGATGTTTGGAGATGGTGCTGGTGGAGCCGCCGCCATTGTCATCACCATTCTATAACCCACCGCCACCTCAAGTTATGTGACAGCCTCCTAATGCTTTTGCCATCCCCCTCAACTGCTGCCCTGTAAATCCCATGCTCACAATCCTAAACAAATATAAAAAATAACACACAAATATAAGAAAACCAAAACTCCAATTATTTATTTATTTATTTTATTTAATCATTAGATTTTGCGATGGGTTTTCTGGTGGGTTATATGGAGGTGTTATTCCCGAACCTCTTCCTCCACGCGCTCACCTTCCTCGGCCTCCTCCGAAACCTCGTCTTCCACCTTGGACTCTCCGAATTCCTCTTCCTCGACAACGTCGTCGTTCCGTGGCCCGATCCCAACCCAACCCAAATCCCTGACTGGACACCCTGCGGTGGAGGGCAGTATATCTCAAGGGGGGCAGTGGCCCCCTAAAGTTTTCAATTTCTTTGAAAAATCGCTCATCTTTCTTAATTTGGCTCCCCGTCACAAAAAAAAGGTTATTTAACTAATTTTCGTCAAATATCTTACTTAACTTAACATTTAAATATTATAATAAATAATATGATACGTAAATATGTATGTTTCCCTTGAGTTGCGAGGGAAACCAATCTTAATATGAATGTAAAAGAGGCGTATGGAGTAATTAGGGTGGGGATAAAAAAATCCAAAGTACACAATTAGAGTCCAACAGATTTCACTCCTGACGACGGTAAAATTATTTTCGTTCAATTTGATCTTTCATTATTTGCTTAGCGGATTTTTTTTAAAAAAAATTTGACACATAATCCTCTATTCATGGATTCCATTCCTATGTTTTTTTTTTATATATAATTTGCACCTAGTGAATTGTATATTCCCAACCATCCCAAAATTATTCTCATACACGTATAATATCACTATAATTATGTCAGTCAAACTTCATATGAAAAAATTAAGCCGAGTTTTAATGGTAAAATATTTATTTCTTTTATATGCAATGATTTTTATTTAATTTTTAAATAGCATTAAAATTACTAACATATGTATTTTGTATGTGAAATTAATTGTCTAGCGCTTGCCTCTCCCGACAAAACAATCTATCTCCGCCGCTGCGGACACCCTCCCTCTGTGCCCTCCTCATCCAGGAGTACCTTCCGGTCGTGAAGTTCGGAGAAATCGACGTCGTCGGAGGCGGTGCTGCTAGAACCTGCGCCGCGTGTCTATTGGAGCTTTGCAGGGAGGACGGGATCCGGTGGTTGAGGATCTGTATGCACATTTTCCACCAGGGTTGCTTGCACCGTTGGATGGATCATGATCAGAAGACTGTCCTCTTTGCAGGGATGAAACAAAGTTGATGGGAGTGAGTGAGAGGATAAATTTGTAATTTTAACTCCCAGTGTCTTTGATAAATAAATAGTATATAATATTACATTGTTTTAAACCTATTTGTTCATATTTTATTGGTTAACACATAAATAGTTACGGATTCCTGTTACATATTTAATACGCGCTTTACGAACTTTTATAATTATTATTTTTATATAAATTTTATGAATTCTAAATCAACATTAAATAGTTTACACTATTCTTAGAATACATATTAAATAGCTCCAGAAATATCCAAGTATTTCTGATAATAAAGAGTGTAATGTTGGTGCCCAAGTTGGTCAAAAATTTGACGGCTTCGCCTAAAAAAAATCAAAAGCTTCGATAGCTGCAGCGGGCTGCTCCTGCAAGTTGCAACCCAATTTGCGTTGTCATTTATGAAAATTTGGGTAGAAGTCGTATTTGAATGAATCTTTATTTTTATATATTTATCGTTACTTTCATTTGTTTTTGTTATAAAAGGGTATGAAACAGCACTTCTTGGAACCGCACCTCCTCTGTCTTTTCAGTTCAGAAATCTAAATTTTAGGTTTTTAGTAGGAGCTGAATTCTACCTAAAATGACGAGCACTTCGCAAGTTATTACATGCAAAGGTATAATCAATCACTAAGCATGTCCATCACTTTGAATTTGTCGTGTTATTTTCAAGCATTATTATTTTTGCAACTTTTACGTAGTCTAGGTAATAGATAAGAAAGATAAATCTTGCTCATACTATAAGTAGATAGATATATTTTGGTTTGGATATTGTAGCTGCAATATGCTGGGAGGCGGGTAAGGCAGTAACGGTAGAAGAGATACAAGTAGATCCCCCAAAAGCAAACGAAGTTCGAGTTAAGATGCTTTGTGCTAGTGTTTGCCACACAGACATCACAAGCATTCAAGGATTCCCATATGTAAGAGTCTTTTCAATCCTATATATGATTTGATTTTGAGTTATTTGCTTTCTTTAAAAGAACTTCTATTTTCTCCCTATTTCTTCTTCTAATGGATTACTGCCAACTAATATGCAGTTTCATTATCCTCTAGCACTTGGACACGAAGGAGTTGGGTAAGCATCATTTAGTATATATAATACAAAACTAGACTTGCTCATGTAAATATAACTAAAGACACAAAACTTTCTGATGTCTACCTGAAAGGGTTTTTTTTGTCAGTGTCTTTGGGGTACTCATTAGAAAAGGTGGAAGTGATAAGATTTTTATTGAAGAGGGTGATTTTTAAGTTTCCAGTGCATTTGCTACGTTAAAAATATTGAAAACTTACTAATTTTATTCCTTAATAATAAGTTGTTGGAAAAACCCTTAATTGCATTAATTGCAGTGTTGTAGAGACTATTGGAGATCAAGTTACAAATCTGAAAGAAGGGGATATGGTGATTCCAACATACATTGGCGAGTGCCAAGAATGTGGGCATTGCATTTCAGGAAAATCCAATCTGTGCCTGACAAACCCTATAAGATTGACTGGCTTGATGCCAGATAACACTTCAAGGATGTCCTGCAGAGGCAAGAAGCTGCACCATGCTTTAAGCTGTGCCACATGGTCAGAGTACATGGTTATTGATGCCAACTACCTTGTCAAAGTTGATCCAAGCATTAATCTAGCTCATGCCAGCTTCATCTCATGTGGGTTTTCAACTGGTTTTGGAGCAGCATGGAGGGAAGCCAAGGTTGAAAGTGGATCGAGTGTAGCTGTTTTTGGTCTTGGGGCTGTTGGATTGGGGGTATGCATCAAATATATTTGCTTACATGTATTAGTTTGCTTCTAATTTTGAGCGTTGAGTTTTCATTTGACTATAACCTGATATAACATGACCTTGCACTGCAGGCTATAAGCGGAGCAAAAATGCTTGGGGCAACTAAGATAATAGGGATCGATAAAAATGAGATGAAGAGAGAAAAGGGGGAAGCTTTTGGAATGACTGATTTTATAAATCCTGGTGATTCTGATAAGTCTACTTCACAATTGGTGAAGGAACTGACTAGTGGATTGGGTGTGGACTATTCTTTTGAGTGCACTGGAGTTGGCCCTTTGCTTACTGAATCCTTAGAAGCCACAAAAGTGGTAAATTTCTCTTGATGAAATTATATAGTCCTTTATCATAGAGATATGCATAAAATATTCAATTACTGATTTTATTTGTGTTTCCAATTATGCCTTGTATAGGGAACAGGCAAAGCAATAGCAATTGGTGCAGCAAACGAAGCTACTATACCGTTTGGTCTTGCTGCCATTTTGTTCGGCAGAACTTTGAAAGGTTCTGTTTTTGGGGGGCTAAAAGCCATATCAGATCTTTCCATTATAGCTGATAAATGCCAAAAAGAGGTACGCCCATGAAATTAAACTATTGAAAGATACCCTGCATATATAATTTCTTGCTTATGTTTTGATATCGATGCAAGTGACATGATTATGGTATATTGGACTTTATTATTGCACAGGAATTTCCTCTTCAAGCGCTATTCACCCATGAGGTTCCTTTGACAAATATAAGCCAAGCATTCGAGATATTGAAACAACCAGATTGTGTGAAAGTCGTCGTCAGAATATGATTTTTTAGCAATTTTGTTCGATTAAGGGACAAGAATTATTGAATAATGGTGGTAGAGATTTATATGCAACTGCAGAAGATTTGAGGATAATTTGTATCAGGGCCATTAATCTGCTTTACAAACTATAGAAGTTGTATTGAACTATTTTGTCTAAACATCTTATAAATAAAGAATCCTTGGATGGCTATAGTTGATTTCAAAAACAAATTGCTTGTTTTTTTTTTTTCATTTCATGTCATTATATTTGCAGCCAAAATGCAGAATCATACAAAGTTGTAATATGCAGTATAACTTTATGTTGACTACATCTGAACCATAATTACTCTCGTGTATTTAGTCTTTACAGTTTCATGTTGTTTAACAAGGTTTGCAATAAGGTCCTTGAATTACCAATTACACATTTTTTTAAGAAGAAATTGAATGATATATGATAACAGGAAAAATAGCGTGTTATATATTTCAAGATATATAACATTAAACTTTTTTTCTTTTTCAATAGACATGTAAAAATTTCTGTTAGTCTTTCTTTATCAACTTTGTAAGGGATGTTGGTCACTCGGTGACGTGGCATATGATATGCGCACTTGAGTATAGTTATGGTTATCTCATTACTTAAGAGGACAAATTATTGTATATTAAAGGTCAGATCATGAACATATGTGGACTTGGTCTTCACTTCCTATCCTATCCAAGTCATCTCACTGTTGATGACCTTGACCTGATAGCCTCCTTTTCCTTTCAGAGCTTGAAGGCAATGGCACACTTTTATGTTAGGTCAAGGTTATACTTCCAATTGACTCCAACTGATTTAAATCTAAATTCTTTTTTTTTTTTGTGTGTGTGAGAAAATCTCACAATTTTTAAAATTCATCTAATTTAAAATATGGTACTGAATTAAAATATTTTTATATTCTAATTAGTACATTTTATTTAATATAATATTATTCTGTATTGATATATTTATTTTGAAATAGAAATTAAAAAGTTTCTCTTAAATTTTATATTGTGTTTAAATATTTATAGTTTAATTATATATAATATTTTAATCTTTATATATTATCTAAATCTGTTGATTCCCACATTAATCGATCAATTAGTGTGGTTAAATTTAGGATTCAAAGCCAACAGGGGTTAACTCATTTGATTGACCTTCTAATTATGCTTCGCCATGACTTTTGCTTTGATTCTTAGGTTTTTTCTATTAGTGGGTAATCTATAAATGTTCAATGAGCACAAAGACATATTCTAACTCTGGATTGAGATAGTTTTTCTCTCAATCTAAACTTTTATAAAAAAAAATCAAAACAATGGTCCCAAAAAAAAAAATAAAAGAAAGGATAGGATAAGTTCAGATATGATTAAATTTGGTTTAACTCGCCCTTCTAGTATGTGCACCCAACTATTTTAGTGAGTTAGTTCAAGAAACACATTGTCATTGTCATGAGCACTAGCTCTAGATGCGGGAGTGAAACGAGCATCTTGAGAAACTCCTTTTCTTTCTTCTTCTTCTTTGGTAGTGACACCACATATTTGAACATAGAGGTGTCAAAGTAGGTCAATCCGTCTCATTTAGGCTTATCTCACCAAAAGCTCACAAAAAATGGGACAAGCAAACCGGTCCACTAAAATAAAATGAGCTTAGACAATGAGCCTAGCCCCACTTTAAGTGGACTGATGGGTTTGTACAATAGCTCGTCAAAAAGCTAAAAAAATAAAAAAATAATAAAAATCTTTATTTCAATAGACTAATAATTTTTTTAAGAAAATTTTTAAAAAATTAGCAATTATACTAGTGTAATAGTAAAAAAATTGAACATAAACAATTACAATAATAAAACAACAATTCAACCTTAGAAGTCAATATCAGTCTATTGTGTTCAATAACAATAAATTGATACTTAGTCTCAAAAAGACATTAGTATTCTATTTTTTTCAAATAAAAAAAAAAGCACATCAGCTCACGGGTCAAATCCACCCCAACCTACCAAAACTCGCAAGTTAAGAGGGCTAAATTTTTTGATGAGCTTTAAGGTGCAACCCAACCTGCCAAAAATTAAAGGGTTAAGCAGATCAACCCGATAAATTGACGTCATTTTTATATCTCTACTCTAACACATATGTGCTTTGATGAGTCAAAGACATGGCATTATAAGAATACAAGGATGAGTGTGTTTTAGAAAAAGAAATGTGTGTCCTCTAGTATTAAAATATAACATAATAAATATATTATTATAATCCATATATTTTTTACTTAATTTTGATACATTGATATTATAAAAATATTTATATAGCCATTCAATTATATAATATTCTATTAATAAATATAGCTATTTTTCAACTATCTAAAAAATCATATAGAATAAGAGATTTAATTTAATCATAATGTAAATGCTTTTTATAGTGTTTGTAAACATATATTTTTTTGAATGTTTTGGTTGAATGTCTGTAGAAATATTTCACTTGGAAAGTTTTTTACATCAAATATATTTTTTTGAATTTTTTGGTTGAATGTTTGTAAACGAGATCAAACTGTTCACATAAAGTAATATTGAATAGGCTTAAATATATTTTTGGTGCAAATATTTAGAAAAAATTTTAAACTTTATTTCAGCTATTATTTTATCTTTGTTAAATACTGAGATGTCATGTAATTCTACATGACAATAAGTAATTCTATCTGATACATTAAGAGGAATAATGGCTATCATGCAAGACCATATTCTGTCATATATTTTCTCAATTTCAAAATGTCTATCACTTTTAGACAAATATAAGTATTAAGAAAAATAATAAATGTATTAGAAATGAATTAAAGTATAGTGAATGAACTAATATGCTGTAATATCCCAAAAGTAAGTGTCATTGGGAAGGTCAGGTCTAAGCTATAAGAGTGTTGGATAAAGTATAAGAGAGATTCAAATATGTTATATATATAGTTCCCAAAAGGAGAAAAATAAATTATAAATTTATAATGAATTTTGTGCACAAAATTTTTATATGCTAATATTCAGTTATTATTTAAATTTGATAATTATTCTTTTTACAAAGCTAATATTCAGTTTGTGATATGATGTTTGATTTCAAATTTTGAAGCGATTATCTTATCGAAATAAATTCAATATTATTTATAATAATTGGTACTGTTTAATTTTTAAACTTTGAAAGTATTATCTGATCAACTCTATTAGATTCAATATTATTTATAATTATAGTTGATATTAATATTTGTATCAGTATTGTAGATATTACTAGAATTAGAAAAGGTACATCATACTAAATTTTCCTTTTTTTCACATATGCTCTTCATAAATTAGTTTTTATACCATTTCTAAGATTATGTTAGGATTTATTTAGATGTATATCATTCATATTTATGATATTAAATATCAATTTATATTTGAATATATGTATACGTGTGTGTATGTGTGTGTAAGTGAAGTGTCAATTTGAGATTGATTTCTACTTTTCATTAGATATTATAATTATTCTATAAATATTTAAATATTAGTGTATATGTATAGTATTCACAGATACTACTTTAGTAATAATGATGTTAGCATAAAGTATTTTATATTGATAGTAGATATAATTGTTAAAGTAGTTATAAAATATTCAGATACTGTAATACCCTAGGTTTTAAATAGCAAGTGTAGAAAATTTTTTTCGAACCAAGAAGGGTGCTAGTTACCTTTAGCTCTTATTTTGGGTCCTGAATTTTACTAAATCTGGACCCTACACCTCATTGGAGGGCTATATGTTAGAGTTACAATCTTGGGATTAAAAGTCTTGGTAATTGTTCCTTGAGGAAAAACAAGTTACAGAGCGATTTTTAATGAATTTTATGAAACCTGTAAACGTTTTGTTTTTAGTCCACAAGTTTAGAAAATCTCAAAAATTCTCGGATTTGAACTAAAATCTAAAATTTGGATTTTGTATTATTGGGGTTTTGATTTTTTTGATATTTTATTTTAATCCAAATGGGGGGTATTTCCTTATTTATATTTATATTTTAAAGTTAATGGAGAGTAAAATAAATAAGGACATTAACTTTAAAACATAAGTAAGTAGTGAGATAACCCACATGCCATATGACAGAAAAATACAAAAATTGGGGGTTGCTGTCACCGCTATAGTAGTCCAGAACCACTATAGTGGTCACCAGAGAATGTTTCATATGGTGCAGCGGTCTGAGGTACTGCTATAGCGGTGTAGGATCACTATAAGAGTCATAAGTGTGTCTGTAGGAACCATGAAAGGTGGTTAGACCGCTATAGCGGTCATAGACTGCTAGAGTGGTGTCAGTGAGACCTTGATCCCTATAAAAACCCTCAAATTGGGCAGAACAAAGCAGAAACACAAGCCTCTACCCCCAAAACACCAGAAATGTCGTCCCTAACCTCTCTTCACCCTCTAAACTCCATTTTCTTCCATTTTACTCAATTCTAACTCTAATCTTTCAATTCTAAGGCCTTAAGATATAGTGTTCTCTTGATTCTACTCTCTTTTCTCCATTTCCTTCTTGTTATTAGTTTGATTCTCTATTCTTCTCAATGAAGAGAAGTCTTCTACCTTGTTAGAGATGAGTTTTGGGTATTTAGAGGCTTTAGAAGTTGATTTACAGTTCTATTGCTTCTATATCAGATACTGCTATCAATTCTGCTTCCTATTGTGCTGTTGGTGTTAGTTTTTCACTATCTACCCTTCCAGATGAGTGGGTTCGCACTTGCGTTCTATATGTTATTTATTAGAGTTATTTTCATAAAATTATGATTTAAAGTATGATTTTAGATACTGTTGTACAAGATTTGAGGTTTATGTTGATTTATGAAATTGTGATTTTAAACTAGCATGAACTATGTTTTAGAAAACTCATGGGACCATTATTGATAAAATAATTCTATCTAGAGTTGGTTTTAATTGTAATTATCAGAGAATTATGATTGTTAAAATGGTTGTTTTATGTTGAATATGAATTATACAAGTGATACTGGAGAACCTTGAGATTTAAAGATTGTTATCATGATTTTAGTATTTCAAGCTTATGAAAGAATGTTGTTGAGAATTGATTTTGAAATTTGGATATAAAAGGATTTTTGAGCATGAATCTTTGTATGACTCAGAACAGTTGGAGGATACATATTCTGTAGACTTAAAATCATAATGTCTACAAGGGGTGATCCCTTGGACATGATTTTATAGTCACAGTTATGCTAAGGTCAGGCTGTTAGAATTATAGGGATTTAAAGCTTTTAGAGTACCTAGAGATTTAAAATGATTTCAAATTTATTTCACTTATGAATAGACTAGTTCAGACAGTAGTTATAGAGAAATAGGCTGTGTGTTAACGACAGTTAATCCGTTAACTTTGGTACCAAGTAACCCCGGGTTAGAGTAAGTAGAGAAATCATCACCACACTAGAGACGGCGATATGTAACGCCCAGTTGTGACCTGAAACTTATAGTAAGAAAACTTGATCATATACTGGGGACGGCGAAGCATTACGCCCAGATGTATTGGTAGAATTTCATACAAAGATTTCTTTTTCTCTATTAGGATACTGTTGGATTGATATAAAGAAAATTGTAATTTTGAACTTATGAATATGAGAATGAATGTTTTAGAATCTTACTATTATTATTATTATTATTATTGAGGTTACAGGTGGAAATTCACTCACAGAGTTTTTCACAAAAACTCACCCGTCTACTTTCTCCTATTTTATAGATGGAACAGCTGCTGCGAATTTCTCTCAGTCATTATCCTCTTAGCAGTACTAGAGTTTCAGTTGTGAGTTTCACTTGGGTGAAGTGTTTATAGTTTGTCTAGAATGCTCCAGTATAAATACAGGGAGGATCCTGGACTATAGAGTATGTTTACATTTTTGCATATCATAATACTATATTAGTTTGTATCAAAAAGTTGACACTTATGAATATTTCAATTTAAAGCAGCTTTATTCATACATGTTTTGTATTATGAATTATACACTATAGAGTTTGAATTATGAAATTCAAGCATAGACTAGTATGATTTAATCAACATGTGATTTATATGTAGAAAATGAAAATGTGTTTTGAATAGTTTTATACTCAGCTGTGCATATAGAGAAATCCAGGTTACGAGACTTATGTGAGAATGAAATTTCTCATGTGCCGGTCATGTTCCTAAATCGGGTCGTGACAAATACCATCAAAAATACAAATTTATAAAATTAAATAAATACGTTAGAAAAATATGTTTGTATGTATGCATATAAGTTTCATGAAAATTTGGATACAAACAAAGCTATAGTTGAAGATTTTTAAAATGATTGATAGTTAACCAAAATCATGACCATTGTGATTTGAAAATAATTTTTTCAAGTATTGCTGAATTACAATGATACTTACTTGAAGATATTTGATATTATTTATATTTGACATGTATTATGAAAATAATTTGTTAGATACTATTTTATAGAGAATTATTAGATATTTTCAAGAAGTTATTAATTACTAGAATTGAGTACAAAATTTGTTCATCATCATCATCATTATTATTATTATTATTATTGTTATTGTTATTGTTGTTGTTGTTATTATTATCATTATTATTATTTCAAAAGAGAAACAAATACATAATGTGAATATACCAAGATGGATGCTATTTGTTTTAGAAACCTCATTGGCGTTTCATTTCAATATATATGTAGATATATCTATGATACAGAAGATAATTGAGAGATATGTTAGAGTAGTTTGAATTCGAATTATCCAAATAGTTATAAAAGATATGATTAAATTTAGTCTTGCGATTATCCTTACTTGATTGTTGTTGATATCACCTACTTAGTTAGGATATATCTATAAAAGATTTTTTATATAACTTTGTTCTTGTGTTGTCAAATATGACCCTTGTTTAGTATTTTACAAATACCTTGAGTTGTAGATGTCCGATTGACACGATTTTTGTGGCATTAGAAAGCTAACTCAATTATCTACAAGTTCTATTTCTAGCTTGGAAGCGAAATTTGTAACGCCCCAATTTTTACTGTAATTTTTACTGTCATTAGAAATTACCGAATTACCGTAGGTAATTATTACATAAGATTTGAGGTCAAACAATCCTCAATAAAGGAATATAACATTAGAAGAGAGGTTAGGAACGATTCATGTGAGAGTCGCAAATCCCGAATTTCTGTACGTATAAAATGACCAAAATGCCCCTGAAATTATTTTACTCAGAAAATGAGGATCGTGGGCCCCCCTATTCTTAAGGGGATGTTTTGAGGATAATAAGGGATTGTTTGTGTTATGTGTGTTAATAGAGCAGAAGGATCTCAATTTTGAGTTAAACGCGTGAAATGACCAAAACGCCTCTTCTTTGTTTTAACTCCGATGTGCATGCCAACTGAGCCCGAACCTCACTAAAATGTTTTAAAATGTGTTTTTAAGCCATGATTAACCATTGGTTAAGCTCGGGTGGTCTCGGGCAATTTTTAAGTGAAAGTACGATTTTGCCCCTGTTTTTGGGCAGTTTTGCGAATTTCGGGATTTTTGATTCGTATACCGAAACCTAAGAATATTAGGCTCAAATTAAAGCTTATTAAATTCTAAATATTAATCTAGAGTCAAAATTATGTATTTAGATTGATTAGAACCCAAAATTGCTCAAAAACACCCAAATTGCTTACTAATTCACTTAAGCCCTTAACCGTAAATTCTCTAAATTACATGAATACCTTGCCTACACCTAAATAATGCATGGAACACACAAATTTCACTTCTTTGGGCTGTAATGGACGAAATTATTGATGCCATTATGTAGCTGAATTATTTCCAAAAGTTGCACTAAAACAAAATGCCAAAATGTCACCATAAGAGACATAATTCCTTAATTTCATACAACTTTGTCTAAAATGATTTTTCCTCTCTTATTTCTCCTGCAAAATTCCGTCCACTACCTCATCATTTTGGCCAATTAGAAGCCTCAAAATCTTCTATAAATAGGCTTGCTTGAGTGGTCTTGGAATGCTTGGTTCATAACTAGTTTTTAGGAGCACCAAAAACTTTTTTTCTTCCTCCTCTTTGGCTGAATTCTTTCTTCAATTTTTCAAGGAGATTTTATTTCATTTCACTTCAAGAAATCAAGTTCTCTTCCTCTTCTTCAACTTAGATCAGGTAAGGAGTAGTTTCTAAATTTATTTATATGCTTTGAGGAGTTGTGTTTTTAGCTCAAAATGATAAAATTATGAACTTACCTTAGCTTTTCATTTCGGTTTTCCTCTTCAATTTTTCTTTAACCAATTAAGCCATATGGCCTAGGTGAAACTAAGATGATGGCTTGATGATGAGGACCTTGAGGGTGGGTTGTAAATCCATCACAAGTTAGGCCTCTAAAGCTTGAAAATTTCACTTGATGCAAAGCTTTAAAGAATAATGCTTTATGATGCTAAAACAAAGATTTTTAATTTAGAACTTGAAAGATGTATTTTCCTCTTATGTTTTAATTCTTGTTAAGATATGTATTGGGTTGAATTTATAATTCTTTTAAATTCTTGAAGGAGCTCTAGTAAAGAAACAAAATGAATTTGCATCCATGATTAAGTTTATGCTTTGCATAACCATGTTTACCTTCTATGTCATCACTAAATTTTCAAGAATGAATAAATGAACTTGCATTTCTCATGTTTAAATTCCAAGCTTGTATTTCATGTTTATGTTTCAAGTCATCACTTAATCTTTCAAGATAATAAAGAGGTTACTTCTCATATTTAATTTATGCTCTCACTATATTTTATAATGGCTAAAAGAATCAACGCATGGCATGTTTATTTTATGCCATCACCTAAAGATCCTAGAGCTCAAAGACCTGCCCATGTATCACAAGTAAAGAAATATGATTATTGGAGTTAAAGAATTTATTCTTTAAAAAGTCTTGAGATTGGAGCTTAAAAAGATGTAATAATAATTCTCTTCTCCCTCTACTGGTCCTGTGCGGAGTCCCGCGGCTCCAGTTTCTTAATATTCTCTTCTCCTCTCTTGGTCTGTGCGGATTACCGCCGCTCCAGTTTCTTGTATCATGTTATATTTCAAGTTCTTGCATCATGTTTAATTTTCAAGTCATCACCTTAAATCTTAAAGATAAAGAAATGGAATTGCATATCATGTTTATAATTCCAAGCTATCACCTTATAAAGATAAGATTAAAATAAGGTTGCATAGCATGTTTATAATTCTAAGATGTCACTTAAAGCTCAAGACTTACTCCTTTTATCTTAAGTGAGAATTTTAACTGTGAAGATCCTCCCAAATTTGACAAAAGAACTGGTTTCTAAATGAGTTTTAAGGCTTTGCAAGGATTTTACGAGGAACTAGTATTTTATATGCACTTAAAATATGATTCTATGTAATTGCATGAGGTTCATGATTCGGCCACTAATCTGAGTTTAGTATCAATGTGTGATAATGATTTGATATGTTTGAAGTTGTGATAATTATGGTTTATTGTTAGGAGAATGATTCATAATTGGTTTAGTAACTAATTAGTTCTATAATTGATAATTCTATGTAAGGATTGGATGCTTATTAAGTACTTGATATCATTGAATGATTTCCTGGCTTGCATGTTATAGTTGCTGTTGCAAATAATGAGAATGCTTATGCATGAAATATTCTTTATTATGTAAAATTTACCTTTGTTGCTAGAAGAAAGTGTATCATTGTAAAAGTGTAATTTGGAAAGGTTCTGGCTAAGGAAAGACTTGGTATTTAAGCGTGTCCATTGTGACCCACATCTCTTTCCTGGGAATTTCCCATATCATGATTACAGTTGATATATATTATTCTAGCTTAAGACTATAAATGAGAAAATGTTATGATGTTTATGAATTGTATTGTGATATAACATGCAAAGATTTAATGGTGACTTAAACTTATAAGAAAATGATCCTTTGGAACCATCAGACTATAGGTGGTGAAAAGGTGATTTTAGCCCCCTAACCCGTTTTCTCAAAAGGGTAGAGTCGGGACTTTAGCTTATCAAAAGGGATAAGTATATGCTAGTGACGACTAGTAAAGTATGAGCTCATAACCTAAATTACTCCCAAAAGGGTAGAGTATAGGGTGGCCCAAGGAAAATAATGATGATGATAAGATTTTAAGTCACCTAAGGCACTAAAGAAATGAAAAATGTGCACTGTGTCCACGTGTAGCTAATATTATATGACGTTCTTTTATGCATGTTATTTGATAATGATGATGAGGAATATGATGTAATGATAAAGGAAAAGTTCATTGTAAATATGACATGTTAAGATTATGATGCATTATAAGACGCATGATTAAAAATTGACGAACCTCGGTTAAGTATTTGTCCGAACTTAAAATGAATCTTTGCATGCTCACTATTTTAGAATAATCCCGAGGTTCCTGGGGACTTTGATGATGACATTGTAGAAGGAGGTACCCTACTGAGAATTCTTTAGCAAGATTCTCACTCCCTTTTCTTTATTTCCGTCATTGTCTCCAGATTCAGATGGCGACATTCATCCTGTTCGTTGATACCCCTACTTGGGAATTTCACTATGATCCGGTGCATCGCTCGTATCATTTTGAAGGGAGGTGCTTGATTCGTGTTTTTATTTACATAGGTCGTCCATTTGCACATCCTGTCCCTAGTTATCGATTTTCTCCTACTTCTCCCTATGGCGATGAAATGGTTTTCGAACATGCACGACCACTTGATGAAAGGATGTTACGTTCTTATCCCGCTTCATCTGCTGTCCATGGATTTCCAGAGTATGTTCCCGAGATGAGATATTCTGAAACTGATCCTTCAGAGGACACTCTTACTCATGTATATTCTGAGAGCTCTGCTCCTACTCCCACACGTGTAAGAGAGGGTAGTGAGGAAACAGTTGTTCAGCCGAGGTTAGCAAGAAGGCCGTCCATGCGACCCCAACCTGGTGCATCTCGTGTGTCCCCTCCCGAGGGAGCTCATCAGTGGATCAGATTTATTCCCCCATTTCCAGGACAGTGGCCATAGAGGGTTCTTAGTAGATTTATGTGTGATCATGCACCCTAGTTTTAGGATAACCTTCCTGGCTTATGGAGTTATCTAGTTTAGGGGCATGTATTTCCTTATGTATATTTTCTTTTATGGGTTTGCATAAGACAATGATATATGAACATAACCCACCCTTTGAGTGAGGTTATTGTATGTAAATATATGCTATAATGTGCTTATGGATGTTATATAATGGAGCCAAAGTAATATGATGTGATATATTCTTAAACGTCTTATTATACTCCACTTACTCATTCACGTTGTACTCGGCTCACGTTTTCAATTATGTGTTAAAAAAAAATGGCTCATAATTTCACTAAGTATTTTCAAATTATGAAGAAAGAACCAAAGCAAGGAGTAAAGTCTAGTCATTAATCAGATTCAACCTAGGTGTATCTGATTAATTACTAGGGTGTTACAAAATTCTAACAGCAAGGAAAGTTAAATGTTTACAAAAAGTCATAACGAAAAAAAAGAGAAAAATGAAAAATAGAAATAAAAAAAAAATGTTAGTGATATCTTTCACCTCCTAGTATAAATTTAGCATATTATTGTCCTTCTAAATATTCTTTTAAAATCCCTAGCCGTCCAAGGATTTTTTCCTATAGAGAAAGACGCAATTTCTCTCAATCATCTTTGAGTAATCTCTTTCGGTATGTCCTCTCATCCTTATCCTTATATGATTATGAGTTTAGCAAATTTTTAGAAAGGAAAGTTAAATGCTTACAAAAAATTCATAATGAAAAAAAGAAAAAAATTAAAAATAGAAATAAAATAAAAAAATAAAATTTGTTAGTGATATCTTTCACTTCCTAGTATAAATTTAGCATATTATTGTCCTTCTAAACATTCTTTTAAAAACCCTAGCCACCCATGGATTTTTCCCTATAGAGAAAGACGTAATTTCTCTCAGTCATCTTCGATTAATCTCTTCCAGTAAGTCCTCTCATCCTTATCTTTATATGGTTATGAGTTTAGCAAATTTTTAGATAATTGTGGTATGTTTTCTTTGCTTGTTCAATTCTAAGTCAATTCCTAATTCTTGTCTATAATTCTATGGCAGTTAATAATGCCATTCCAATTCCCCAGTATCATGTAGGCAGTGGTCAGGCACTCCTGGCAATGAACTCGTGAGTAGGTTTAAGCTCACAGCCATACTTTTAGTCATTATTATTATTTTTTCAATATTATGTAAATTATTTATGGAATTTTAGAATATACCCAAAAAATATACTTTTATGGATTATAGAAATTTTAGAAAATGATTGTTTTTCACAGTTATTATGAAAAGCTTATTTTAAAAAGCTCATGGGACCATGTTTAATATCTTGCATATTATGAAATATTTTACCAGTTTATGAAATTATGAGATCTCAGTTTAATGTTTATAGCAACAACATTGATTACCATGTTTTTAGACTATGACTTTCCTATTAAGATTTCAGAACATCAGATATGATTTATTAAAAGTATTGAGCAAAGTATGATTCATAACAATTGTTAGATACATACTCTGTTGGCTTCTGAAATCACTATGTCTACAAGCTAGTGATCCGTTGGGTATGATTTTAGAATCGCAATTATGCTAAAGTTAGATTGTTAGAATATAACAATTGTCAGATATATACTATGTTGGCTTCTGAAATCACTATGTCTATAAGTTGGTGATTCCTTGGGCATGATTTTAGAACCTCAGTTATACTACAGTCATTTTATTAGGATTATATGAATTCAGAGCTTTTAGATTTATTCAATTTTATTAGAAGTTATTATTATTTTAATAATTAGTGAGAAACAGAACAGTGAGTTAACGGTTGCAGGAATGATCGTAACTTTGGTACCAAGTGGTCCACTGGAGAACTAGCTCATCCACAGTAAGGAACCTAGTGATGTGTCCATTTATAGGACCTAATTAGGTGCCATCAGATTAGCCATTAGCTCAGATTTAGCTATTCAGCTCAGATATTTATGTACAAAATAATTCTTATTTCTCTACTAGTTATTGCCATAGATTTAGTTAAATTATTATTTCTAGTACAATATATATATTTAAATATTAAAAATATTTTATATCAGCAGCATGTATATTTATGTACTATCTCTGTTGTCCCATGTAGGTTGTGAGTGGAGGCTCGCTCACTGAGTTTTGATGAACTCCTATCTCTTTTTCCTCTCTCTTACAGTTGCAATTGCAGATCCAATTATTATTCAGACTCAGATTCGGTAGCTTTGCAGTTGTTCTAGTGGTGAGCTTCACTTTATAATGAAGTTTTAAATAAGGATCATGTTAGAATAAAATGCTCCAATAGTATGCAGGCAGGGTCCTTGGACATCATTTAGCATGCATGGTTATTTTATGGTTGTATCATTTTATGTAATTTCTTCCAGAAATATGATTTAAGATTGTCTATTTAAGTTATGGGTTTTGGAACGATTGAGAAGAATTAAATATTTTATGTATTTTTTATGAATAGGGATTTCAAGAAATTTTGAGAAATTTATTTATTTATTTATTTTTATGATTTATTATGAGCATTAATTTAGTAATTTACTATGCATGATTACATGAAATTAATTTCAGAAGGCTTCTATAAGGGACAATATCCCTTATGTGCCGGTCATAATTTTTGGGTCATGACAAAATGGTATTAGAGCCAGTCTCGAGATCGGTGTGCCAACTAGCGAGGATGCTGGCCCCTACTAGGAGGGGTGGAGCTAGTCCCATATCGGTTGAGGAGGGGAATGAAGCATGCCTTATAAGGGTATGGATACCTATCCCATGCAGACGGGTTTTCCCCTGGAGGTTGGGAAAGAGCAAACCTGTGAGCCTCAGAAGTTGGGTAAAATGGACAATATCTGCATAGCTGAGTGTCTGGGATGTTATATATACCCCTATTAAATGAAATGCTTTTGAAAAACTACTAGTTAACGAGTGAAATTATTTATGGAAACTATAAAAAAAATTGTATTAGAATGTGAATTTGTCTAAAACTAAATAGATACTTTGAAATGTGAAATTCTCTTAAAGTTGACAGATATTTTAAAAGGGAGTGAATATTTCATTAGCTAGCTCAACATTTAACATAAACAAATTAACAACAGGAAAAGTAAACAATTCTAAAAATTAACTCATATTTTGGTAACTTTACTTTTCCCTTTAGAAATGAATCTTGATGTACTGTAATTTTTTTTTTAAATTTTTTACTATCATCTACTAATGTGCTCTTATATGTAAGGCTTTTGAGATGACTAGCATGAAATCAAGCTTTTTATACTGTTATGGTAATAAATGATTGAATAATAATATAAAAATTTGTACTAATAATAATATTTTAAAATTATTTTTTAATTACTAGAGAAAACAACCATAAATAAAAATTTATCAAAAATTAAGATTTGATTTTTTGGACTTACGGGCTAAGTTATAATGTAAATTATAAAATGATATAATTTGACAAAAAAATTGGTGTGTTTAAATTTATGTTAAATTCAATGAACCCTTTATTGTGTAAATTGTAACTACGTGCTCGGGTACACATACGAAAGATGGACCTGAGTTCTTTGTAACATTTTCCTTGTGGGGGGAAGAGATGGGGCCTAATCATTTTTGTACCAAAATGTGAAGTCCCAGTTGCCAAAAAAGGTAAACCACGCAAAGTTTGTTATAAAATGCTGACCCCAATCCATGAATTTTCTGGCTGGTATTAGGTTTATAATTTTTTTTCCTGTAAATTATGCTTTTTTTTTTATGACGTTGAGTAATTATATGAAAAATTATTTTATGGTTTTTTTTGTAGGCTTGAAAGTTTTTAAATAAGTTTTTGAGAAGATATACAAAATCAACCGGATAAAATAATTAGTAAAAAGCTATTCAAGAAGCTAAAATTACAAATGGCCTATTTGTGAGACTGAATTGCTAGTTTAATCATATATTAAAGAATCAATTTGTTGAACTTACGTAATAATTAAGAATAAGGGAGAAGCCAACTAAACCAAAGTCCACAAACAAAATGGAATCGAATGAATTTATCTACCAACTCTTTTTCACTTTGTTCTTTCTTCCCCTTTTCCTCTGTGCTTTACCCCATTCTTGATCATCATGTTTCAAAGGAAAAACTTCAGCAAAGGTCTCAGCAGTCACATCATCATTCTCAACGTGTTATGAAAAAAGTTTGTAAATCGCTCCTACACATGCAATTGTTTGTAAATAACTCCTCACTATAAATTGGAGTTATACTTCTGAGTTATACCACAACTCTACTTCCAGTTCGTTAGATTGGGAATCTAGGGCTTCATTAGGGAGGGCAAGGGTCTAAGCTTAAGATAATAGAGCCACATATATTTATAATTTCATATGAAGTTGAGATTTATATTTGTATGTGTAGGGATTGATGATTTGAAGCCTATTCTTATGTAGAGACTAAATTCAAAATCAGTGACATGTATAAAGATCAAAATTATATTTTTAAAAAGGCTTAAGTATATTTTTTTCATTATGGAAAAATAAATGAACTTTGGTTTGGCTATTGGAAACTTTTTAGTTTGGTTTCTGTCCAAACATTTCTAAATTATTTTGGTTTTAGTCACATATAATTATTGATTATTTATGTAGAATTGAATGATCTAACTTTTTGCTAGCTAATTCAGCATTAACTTTAACATAAATAATTTAACGACAAACAACTGAACCAAAAGTTTTAATTTGAACTAAAACCAAATAAAAACACGAATTCAAGAACCAAAACCAAAATACCTTTATTTTTCATTACAAATGCCAAAAACATGACTAAATCTTAAAAAATATATTATGACAATATAAAGTAATATTATGGGAACAATAAAATTATACAATAAATGCATATCATATGCCTTATCACCATTGAATGTGATGAGTAATTATTAATTATACATTTATTGTGATAAGATATATGGTGTATATTTATTGTATAATTTTATTGTTCCTATAACATTTTTTAACAATACACGAGTTTCTCCTGGCTAATGTTTGGTCGATGACAGAAACTGAAGGACTGGAAAGCGGCAATGTACAATGTATCTAGGCATTGCTCGACTCTGATCTAAATATTCAATAATCCACTTGAGAGATAAGAAAGAAAAGGAAGAAGAAATTGCATGTAGACTTTGCTTTTGTCTAGGTACATTTTCTTCTCGTCTGGTTTCCATTTTCCTTTTATCAAACAAAGCCGAGCCCCACGAAGGTTTTGGGACGCGGTCGCCAGGATATGTGTACAATACAAAGAAGATTTTGAAGTGCTGCTACTACTAGAAGCATATCTGGGTAATATTCGGTCAACAAAAGAGAAAATTCAGACCTCAATAGTCAACACGTTGGATTCCCCCAATGCTCACTCAAATTATTAGTCTATCACAGCACAAAAGAAAAATTATTAGTCTATCTGAGAAACAAATTTCTAGGATCAAAATGCACATGTTATACTTCCTAACCTCTTTGCAAAGTTTGAAGGAAGATAGATTTATTTATTTGAAAATTACAAAGGTTCCCAGTTTATGATTACATGGAAGAGAAGAGAGGAGGGACAGAATAATGAAGGAAAGGGGAATTATCTTTCTATATTTAGATTTTCAAGAAAAAATATATAAGACTTTTTTTTTAATCGGAGAGTTAAAATATAAGGAGAGAACTTTTTTAAAAAGTTAAAAATAACCTTTACTTTCAATCAATTGTCGGTTAAAATTTTGTATATTGAATAAATTCTACTGATTAAAAAAAATAAAACAGAGTGATTTATTTTTTCTTGAAACTACAAATCAAAATTTACTTTTTCTAGTCATTAGTAATTGTTCATACAATTTCATAAAATTAGGGATGGTATTTAAATAAATCTATTGGAAAAATAACAACGCTAAAATTTAAATTTCTAATAATGCAGCTGCAAATTAAAACATCAATTATTAGCATTTTGATTGAAAGAGAATGTTTTTAATAGAATATCAGGACAGTATTATATGAATAATCCTCTAGGGAGATGCAAACAGAAATAAATGAGAAATATTCAATAAAAATCGCATAAATATGTAACTTTTTCCTCAAATAAATAGAATGTTTTGAATTATGCAGTTTTAATTAATTTGTATGTGAATATACTTTATAAAAGCTAATACTTTACTACCCATTTAAACATGAACATATACTAATAAAAAATAGTCAATAAAAATCACATAAATATATAACTTTTTCCTCAAAAAAAGCTTCAACAAAAATGATACAATAACACAAAATATGTGTTTATTTATAATTTAAGGTGATCTTCCCTGTATGCATATAATTGTAATAAAAGAAAGCACCGGCTTTAATACCTTAAGAGTTTAATTTCTATGCAGTGATACTATGAAAAAATTTTACAATATCATCCAATCAGATTATTTTATTCGCATGACATTTTAGATAATAAATGAGATTTAATAGTTTTTATTGATATGATAATATATAATTAAATATAATATAAATTTTTTATATTATTAATTTATAAAAATTAAATTTTTATTTTTAAATAATTTCCTTCACGTAAAAATTTAAATAAACTGGAACAAATAAAAGCGCCTTGAGACGCGTTTTGGGAACAAAACAATGGGCCATATACCGTTTACTTGCTCTCAAAATACGAAATAACTACCCCTTGGTCCAATATGCTTAAAAAAAAAAGACAAGGATTCGAAATATGTCAAATGAACATAAATACTGGTGAGAAAAGAATAAATCAATAGTCAAATTAAATATGAAGATCAGGATCAATAATCAAAAGAAGCCGAATATTCGAAAAGAAAATAGTGGCATTCACGAGAGCCAACAGAAAGTAAAACGACATTATTAACATTTAATAGGGAAAGAAAAGGAAAGAAAATCTCATTTACAAAATTGCTTCATTCTCTCCCCCCCCCCAAATTGCTTTCTAGTCGTTCAATTTTGTATATATATGTATCATCAGCATCAGCAGTCAGCACCAACGAAGGGAAACTCATCAACAAGTCTGCCCCTTGAGCCCCTTCAAACGACGCAATTGTTTTGAGATACTTATTGTTCATGAACGAACGATCCAAGAGAATAATATGTGGCGCCTTGGCCACATTTTGTGATTCTAGTTTTGACGGGATAAATTTGGCATGTACAAAATTCGGTAGCATATATATTTTTTTGCTAACAAAATTTCGTATCATTTGGGCTTGAAATCGATGGATGCCATTTCAAGAAAAATAAAATTGTGGTGTGCATTGTTCATATTTAAGGCATTATTCATATTTTGCAGCACCAAAAAAACAAAAAAGATATCAGTCTTTTATTTAAAATATAATAAAATATTAAATGTGAGATTAACTTTAATATACTATTAGTATAAAAAAATTTACACTGTAATTCAATTATATATTTTAATTTTTAAAATTTTTCAGATAATAAATAATTGAGTTGAATTTTTTCACACTACATGTGATTAAATATTTATATAAAATCTTAAATCTAACCGTGTATTTAAATTGAATACATAAAATATAGATTTAAATTTATCATATCAGTGTATTATGTTATTAATAAAAATGTTTGATTTAACTAAATGCTTTGAAATTTTCACAAATATAAACGTGTGATTGATTGAAAACGTACAGTGATAATGTATCAAAATTTAGTTTTAAGATTATGTTTGACTATAAGATAAAAATATGATAAAAATTTTATAAATAAAAAAGTGTCATGCCAACAGAACTCATTCATAAAATTTTTTATTGTATTTTTATCCTTTAGCCAGAGAGACTCTAAATAATATGTTAAAATATAAACAGGCTGTAAATAATATGGTAAAACATAAAGTGATATAATGCAGCACTTACTTTTGAGTTCTAAAACCATTAATTTTCTCATCATTCGGCTGTGTGGCCGTTTTACGGAATTTGGTATGATTGGGGTTGTGTGAATGTGACCCACCAGACAACACAACCAATGGGAGTCACCCTCACATGCCATCCTACTCAACGACATTTCCAAAGTAAAGAAAAAGAAAAGGATAAGCACGTAGCATTCACAGAGTGTTATCTAGTCAGCAACCAAAACCCTTCACGCTCAAGCCAAACAACCCCCAATTAAGAGTCCTCTATACTCTAATTAACCAAGGTGAAAAGAGAAGACGGACAGAAGCAGAACTATTCCTAGACCTTATCCAACTCTTTCAAGTTTTACATAAAGCCGCGGCGACCCACCGCCTACACCCCTCAAAACACTGCGCCCTTCTTCAACTGCCAAAACAAAACTCCAACTTCCTCAACAATCTCAAGCCCTGTCTCCCTCTCTGTTTTTCTTCCCCTCTGCCATGGCTTCCTCCTCTCTCTTTCTCTCTCTTTTGTGCCTTGTTTTCTCCCTTTCTCATGCTCAGATCTCTTCCCCATCACCAATTTCCCTTGCCCTTTCTGTCACGAAGGACTATGCCACCCTTCAGTACTTGACCACAATCTCTTATGGCAGCCCGCTTGTGCCCACAAACCTTGTGCTGGATCTTGGGGGTTCAACTCTCTGGGTTGACTGTGCTTCCAGAAACACCCCTTCATCTTCCCTCTCATCCATCCCTCACCGTTCGATCCAGTGCCTTACTGCAAAAAGCCACGAAATCGAGACTCAGGCATGGCTCTCTAGCCTCTCAAGCCCTGAAGACCAGGACCAGCCATGTCAAATCCTCACACAGAACAGCATCACAGGAGCAAAGGCCTCAGACGGTGAGCTTGTACAAGACCTCATGTCCCTCTCAAAAAAGAAGGTGATGGAACCAACAAACCAGGTACTATTCACTTGTTCACCTACCCTTCTCTTGAAGGGTTTGGCTAGTGGTGCTAAGGGCATGGTTGGCCTTGGTAGATCTCGAAGTTCCTTCACATCACATGTCTTTGATTCACTCACAACACAAAGAAAGATCACTCTTTGCCTGTCATCTTCATCTGGGGTTGTCCTATTTGGCAACATGGGGTATGAGTACTCTCAATCAACACCTGAAATTCTCAGATCTCTAACCTTCACACCCCTCGTTACCACCCAAAACCAGAATAACCCTTCTCAGGAGTACTTCATCAAGGTGAATTCCATCAAAATCGGCGGCAAAAAAGTGTCCTTTAACACCCCATCACTGTCACAGGACCAAGAAGGGAATGGAGGAGGGACCCTTCTGAGCACCGTTGTGCCTTACACCACCATGCACAGCTCGATCTATGCTAACTTCGAGAGTGCTTATTTGAAAGCTGCTTTGTCCATGAACATGACCAAGGTAGATTCTGTGTACCCCTTTGGGCTTTGTTTCAGTTCCAAGGGCATTGAAAGCTCACAGGCTGGGCCTAGTGTTCCCGTTATTGAGTTGGTGCTTCAGAGCGAGATGGTTAAGTGGAGCATACATGGAAGAAACTCTATGGTGAAGGTGAGCAACGAGGTTATATGCTTGGGGTTCTTGGATGGAGGTGAGGACACAAGGAACCCAATTGTGATAGGAGGGTACCAATTGGAGGATGTGTTGGTTCAGTTTGATCTTGATACTTCCATGGTTGGATTTAGCCCTTCCCTCTTGACGAAGCACGCTAGTTGTTCTGATTTCAAGCAAGGTTCTATGCCTGCAGCAGAATTGGTCTGATGAGAACCATATGATTATCTGATGTCTTAATTGATGAGGCATACTGCAATAGTTTTCTCTCCTTTTAGATTATGGTGAATGCTCAACATTTTATGAGTTCTGTAGTCACCTTAGTCTTCTTTCCCTATTAAGATTGGTGAGTTCTGAAACATTTTACCAGTTTTTGTAATCACCTTCCCTTTGTTTTAACCCCCCCTCACTAATAGTTGTGTATACGAATGAATGCTTATGGTCGATGGCAATTTTTGTTCAGTCTTCAGTGCTTTTGTATTTGATAATTGGAATTGGAATACACTTGTATTGTCTGAAAAGAAGGGTGCTCTGTTTTGAGTGATCTGATTATTTTTTCAATTTCTTAATTTGTCGGTGATAAGATAAGAAATGCTGACGACGCATCTCATCGTGGAATATTGATAATGGTTCAAGTATATCCATGGACCATGATAATTATATAAGGCGACTTAAAGATATTGTTCACATGTGAAAAAGGGCGACAAAAAAAAAAAAAAAGGAATATGCGGAGCATAGTTTCCGCGAAACAAAGGGTGTGGGCACGCCGAAATGTATCCCTTTTGTATTTATTCACGAGAGCAGGACAGTAAAAATGCATTGCGCAGAATAGCAATAATCCCAACAAAATGAGGCTCCTGAAACCGTTTTACTTTGTTATTCAAAGTAATTTCATTCAGAGAATATTAATTGGAGATCAGGTCTACAACATACTGCCTTTATATGATCACTGGGATACCCAGATTTGGATGCTATTGTTTTATTTTTAAGAGTGTTCTGCATAATGAATCAAGTTTTGTTATTATCATCAATTGTCATGTATGAAATTTTCGCGTCAGGATATTATTGAGTGCATCAATATTACTTGGATAAAATTTTCTCTGTAAAGCCGTCCCGAACTCCCAACGCGATAAGAAGCAGACATAAACGAAAATAACTAAAATAAAATATAAAAATATTATTCTAATATTTATAAGTGGATATTCAAGTAGGATATTCATTTTATTATCATTAAATATGATAATAATTTTTATTATCTTTATATATCTATTAATAAAAAAATATGTATTTTACTTAGATTTAGATATATATATATTGAAATAATATTGCATAATGAAATAAGTTGACAAATTAGGGGCAGGGGCAGCGCAGACGACTTGACTTGTCAAACGAGGCGAGCAGTACAGCTGTCTGAAAGAACATGCGTTTTTTTTTTTTTTTTATTGAATTTGGAACCTCTATGTTCATTTTGAACATAGTTAAACTTTTTTATACAAAATTTGTAGAGCTTAATCTAATGTATTTATTTTTTCAACATGATACGTGATCATATTTGAAATAAACATTCAACAATGGTTTGCAAGTTTGCAAGTCCCAAAATACTTCAACTCAGCTTGAAATGAGAATGAGAAATTTTGAATGTATTTACTTACTTAAACGTTAAAATAAAAATTATTTTTAAGGTGATGAATTATAATTTTGATGAAAATAGATTTAATTTATTTTTTTATTTCTATTCTAATAGAATAAAATTCACTTTTACATATTTACTTTTATTAAGCTTTTATTCTCTTCCAATTACCTCTCTTATACTTTTTGATAATTGTATTTGTAAAATAATTTTATTTTATTCATTCTGAACAAAAATTATTCTTGTGATCTTAGTTTTGAAATATTAAAACTAACTACAAATCAATTCTTTTCAATTTAATTATTTTAAAAGTAATTCTTTTCAACTTATTTTTTTTTAAAATAACTTCTATTGATAGATAAACCAAACAGAGCCTTATAGGTTGGATTTAAATCGTGTATGAGATTAATGATAATTATTGTTCGACAATGTGAGTACACAAAGGCTTTATAATGTCTTTAGCATTTATACTCTCGCTTTTTCCTCTAACGTTACTTATCCTTATCCTTTTCAGTGTGTTTGAATGGTAGGTAAGTAGGGAAATAGGAGGAAAATGATAGGAAAAGAGTTATGCATAACGAGAGGAATGAAGGGAGAATGATTAGCATTATAAGATTTGCATAGAATATCGATGGACACGGATTTCGGTTTTTGGTTTATCAATAAAATATTACTGACAGGTGCTGGTATTTGTTGGTAATTATCAATGAGTGTAGTGATGGAAAAAAATAAAAAAAAATGGTCAATAAACTTGTATTAAAGGCATCAATATGGTCATGATGGGAAAATAATATTACTAACTTTTTATTTATTTATTGCCAATGGATATACTAGTCAGTAATTTTTTTTTTGAGACATTTTATTATTGTATGTGAAAAATCAAATCGAACCAAAAACTTTCACAAGCTTCCACAACTAATATGGTCAATGCTCTTTCCAATAAAACTTTTACGATAATAAAATAACAATAAAAATTACTCTCTAATGCTTAAAAACCAACACTTTGGATAATGAAAACGAATCAAAAACCATCCAAGATAAAAAATAAAAATAAACTATCCAAAATGCTAAAAAATGTACCTAGATCATGATGGTGGGCTTGGTTTTGAAAAAGAGGCTTTGGCATCGGTGGCAATGGTGATAGAGAGAGTGAGAAAGAGGCATTCTATAAAATGAGGGAAAAAGGGTTTTGTCTAGGGTTATTTATGCGGGTTATCAACTAGTTACTAACTCAGTAATCACTAAATGAAATAGTGCATTGTGAAATTTATTAATTACAAATGGATTTATCGTTGGGAAAAGAGAATCCCAAAAAATGCCCATCAATATCACAAAAATTTAAAACCCCATAAATATACCCGTCAGTAACATGATTAAAAAATTTTAATTTAATATAAACTCACCTGTAATTAATAATAATAAAAATAAAATTTAATTTAATTAAAATCAATCGGTATATTTATTAGTAACTTGATTAAAAAATAAATTTTAATTTAATATGAACCCGTCAATACATCCATTGATATATCCTTGAAATTTCTGCGTGCCATATGGCACACAATGGTGCCAAGCATTCCGATGGGTGTATTGGCGTGTTGTCATCTATTTTTTTTTTTATGAAAAAAATGTTTAATGAAACTTGTCATCCCATTAGTATGCCAATCGATAATTAATGATGGATTCGTGTCTGCGGTATCCTCCATTAGTATCCCGCAAATTTCTTGTAGTAAGGAAAGAGGGAATAATGGAATAGTTCTCCATCCTCCTCATAAATTAATTTTCTTTACTCCTCAAAATTGGGGTGGAGTGAGAGGAATTAAAAATTCATAAAGCTAATAATTATAATTGTTCCATTCTGTTATTTTATTATGTAACTTCCAAACCCCATTAGTGAATTTTTTTTATGTTCCTTTGATACTCATATAAACAAGCAAGGAAATAATTTCGTTTCTTTTCCTTCCTGTTATCTTCAATCACTTTCTATTAACTTTGATCCGTTCCATTAATTGAAAAAAAAAAACGAACACAATGTTAAACAAGAGATGTCAAAGTTGGACGCAAGTGAAACAGAAGAGAATAGCCGAAGCAGAAGTGGGAGCTGCAGTATTCTAGCGGGTATGGGTTATATGCTATGATCAAATTCAAACATGTTATGCATTGCGTGCTTTGAGCACTAACTAATCTAAAATGATTGAAATGGTTTCATCTGAGTAGAAACTAAGTCTATATACCCTTTGATTTTTGTGCGTCTAATTTGTTTTGAACTTCGTTACGTTCCATGTTGTAACTCTTAAACCCATTCTGTACTACATTATGAGTTCCAACATAGAGTCTAGCCGGCTAGGCATTCATTCTGGATAACAATTACTTACCAGACGAGACCCGCAACGAATACTATAAGTAATCAAAAGCCTGAGACCTGTTTGAATGGCCATGAATAATTTGATCATATCATGAACGTGTTTGTGTTGGTCTATTCATCCGTACTATAGCAAGGATAGACAAGTTAAAGGCCCTGCTACTACTAGACAAAACCGCTATTGAACTCGAGACATTTGCTATAAGGATCAAGTCATTGTCACACCCCACATTGACGCTTTGATGATAAGGATCAAAGAGAGTTCTGGAAATCAGGCCACGTATCCTTGTGCAAACTAAAAAGTCCTTCATGACAAGATTATTCTACTTTTTCTTTTGTCCTTTTTGGTGATAGTTGATTCTCATATTAACAAATTTCGCATGCACAAAAGTATTTCAGTCAAATTACTCACATAGTAAAATTAAGTGCAGAATTTCATATCTGGGAATTATTACAGCTAAGTCTAGCATCAAATAATGTCTCACAGTAACTAATACATCAATCGGTTCACTGTTTTCAACAAAGCAAACAGAATTTATTCGACTCGAAGGTGATAGACCACAAAAAGCTACAACATTATTCAACATGACAAATTCAAATGCCTCGGAACCCTATTTAATATTCATAAGTTGCAGCAGCTAGCATTCTGGAGCAAAAGCGAGGAGCTGAAGCTTAATCTTGAGGAGTCCAAATCAAAGACCAAGAGATTGTCCACCAACTGATGCCCGCCAATGACAATTGAGGCTTTAACAAACGACATTCTTGGTTCTGTCCCTCCATCAACAAATGCCAAGCATGCCACATTTTTCTTTGCCATCACCATAGAATTAGCACCATGTATAGTCCACAGTGCTCCCCCTTGTAGCACTAGATCAATAGCTGGCACATTGATAGGGTTACTGCCAATGGTGGTAGAATCAAAACATGCCTCAAATGGTGGCACTGATGCCACTCTCTTTAGTTTCCTATCCGAAGCCTTCTTGAGAAAACCTCGAATAAAGGGCTTGTACACAGAGCTTTCCAATTCAGTGAAAGGACTCATGGTGCTGATTTTGGTACCCCCATTTCCCTTCTTGTCAATGGACAAGAGGGAAGGCTTGAGGTTCACAACATTGCCATCAATCTTAACTGATTTGACATCAATGAAGTATTCTTTAGAGGGAACACCCTCCACAGAAACAGCCCCAGTGGAAACCGGGTTGATAATTAGTGGTGTGGTTTGGACTAATTTGGACACATCATGTCCTCCAGCTCCAACAAGCAAGTTGGTGTATCCTTGCTTGTTTGAAGAAGGCAAGCAAAGAGAAAATTTGGTTGGAAGCTTATTTGCCAATGCAAGTTGAGTTGGTAAAGCTAGTTGTGACCTTGCAAGGCCTATGATCCCTTTGCTGCTTTTAGGTAACCCTTCTAGAGGTGAATCGGTAGTATATCCATCGGAATCAATGCAGGCAGAAAGTAAGCCACGCACTTGCTTCTGAGAGATCATTATGACATCCTCACCAAGGCCACCACCAAAAATGAATGGTGCTAGTTGGTTGATTGTGTAAGCAGCACAAGTGTTGTTTGTGCAAGCTGGTTTGAAAGGGCCGTTGCAGCTAATGCAACCAGATGAATCTTTGGGGCATGTCTTTGAGTCACAGCTGATAGGGGTATAGGATGATGAATTGTACTTAGTGTCGCAGTTGTACCAGAGGTTTTCACCGGAAAGATCAATGACTAGATTGAAGTTCTGTGATGGCTTTCCGATTCCAAGTGAAGTGTAGAACAAGTTGGTTGAAGGGTCTTTCTTAATGGGAAGGATAAAAGGGCGTGGTTTGGTGTTGGGAGCATTTGGTGCTGATAAGCATGGAACCGAGAAAAGGACTACTGATAGGAGGAAGAAATGGATGGCACAAGAGTAAGGCATTGTGAAGATGGAGGTAATGGTGCTGGTGTAATGGTGTTGGTGTTGTGTTCAGTCTAGAATGCAGAGTTCCCTTTTTATAGGCCAGTGCCAGGCATAATGATCATCATTTTTACCACTCTTTGACCTTAGTTTTCAGTGTTTTCGTCAAAAAAGGATGGCTCGGTGGTGCATAACAAACGGATATTATATGAAGAGATAAACAGAAGAAGAGTCCGTGCAGTTTAGTTTCAATGGACGGGAAGAAAGTGTACTACGTTAATTGTAAATAGTTCGCATGTTATTATAAGCAGATATAGCTGTTTTCATGATCTTTTTTAATTAAAGATTGCATTCTATATTGACCTTTCCCTTTAAAATCAAACAGCGACTAGTCCAATCCATTGTGTCCTGTCGTGTCCAGGCCATCGTCACTTGCTGGACATATCATATATGCACTATATATCCGTTTGGTTGCCATTGTGTCCCTTCCTGACCAAGTTGGTCCTGTTATTTTTGCCATATGCATTCATGGGTTGCACTTGATGGATGTACATTTTCTCAGCACCGCTTCATATCTGGTGGTGGTGGTGGTGGATATAGGCATTTATTATTATTTCAGAAGAACATGTCATACGTTGACATTCCGTACATGAAAAATTCAAAGGCTCAAGTTGTTAGAACTGCCTGGATACAATGCACTGGTTACTACACCCTGCCTCACTCCTCTTTAAATCTGCGTTGACCCGCGGCTGCACATGGCCAACGAATTAAAGTGCTCAACCTCTTGAGCTGTGGGTTTTACCAAAACCGTGGTCCTTGTTACCACGAGGTTTGGTTGCCTATGTTGACATTCCGTACATTGGTCAATCCCAAGCCTTATATCCCAAGGTGGTATACCACATTTACCTTCCTAAGTTAATGATGTATGGCTTCTTTTGCAAAAGAAAACAGGTCATTGGATGTCATGGTTGGTACATTTAAATTCGCTTCTTAAAACAATCAGTGTGCTATCTATCCCTTTTCTCTGCACTGAGACCAGATCAACACATCATATTCTTATCGCGTTGTGACTTCAATCGGGTCCCCGTGGAGGTTTTTGTATTCTAGCAAGGGAATATGATATGTTTAGTGAAATCCTACCTGGTTACTGATAAAATAGCTGAAAAGAAGATATAATCATAATCACCAAACTTGAAGATTTCAGCCGAGAAACCTGTTGAGAGAAAATAGTATGAATTTTCAGCATCCCTCCAAAGCGATCCCCATTATCAACATCGTCATAGTTGCGGCACACAGCATCTTAGCAAAACATTATTTTTCAGTACTTCAGTGACAGAAATAACAACGGTAGCAATGGTGGAACTGGAAACTGGAAACAAGAGGGGCAGCTCTAGAAAATATAATTCATTCAAATCTGTAATATTCCAAATTCTCTGAAATTTTAAAACATTCTATCGAAACACAACCTTAATGAATTCTTGATAGATTTTATGTCCTCTTTCCTTACTCCCGTTGAATTTTTGCCAACTTGTTCCAGGAAACACGTGAAATTGAACATTTCTTCACTAGCTGATACAACATTAGATAACATTTTGAAAAAAAAAATTACAAGAGATGAACACAATGAAGGGAAAGAGGGAGAAAAAATCGTCCGATTGAAATTTAGAATAATATAGCACAAAAATAAAGATAATCCACAAGAGATACATCCAGCTACAAAGACGTGCTTCCATAAGCTGAAATAGTAATACCTCATAAAGGCATTTAACCCTTTCTGGCTCTGCAAGCCACCAAAGCTGTGTGCTCTACTCGTCTGTCACACATCCACTAGAAGCTGATTTCACATTCTTAATATACTGGATGAGAGGAAAAACAAAAAAAACAAAACAGGACTTAAGATTAGATAAGGGGTAGCAATAATTGCCAACCAAATGTAGATTAGATTTCATTAGCCACAATGTGCTGGTGTTTGCATCATCCACGGTTCAAGCCGAAATAGCAGCACAATAAAAATATCTATCAACACTCTTTCTTTTGTGTCGTTTGACCAGTAGGAATTTCAGGTCTCATACCTTGTACAAAACTCCTTGGTTTGCTTTGTATGGAGGAGCAGTCCATTTCTTTCTGCGTGCCTCCATCTCCTCATCTGTTAACAAAACATCAATTCTCCTCTTTTGGACATCAACGTTGATCACGTCTCCATTTTGAATCAGGCCAATTGGACCACCTTCCTGTAAAATCAATTAAGCCAGTAAAAATATTATTGGTCTGCTATATGCCAACTACAACTAAGATTTTCTCCCTCTTAGATCAAATATATGAACACATCCCAGGATACATAGAAGTCTCATGCTAAGGAGTAAATCCAATTTTCATGTTGTTTCAGTTTCCTAAGGAATTCTTCCTTTCTAGTTCTTCTGATTACAAACAAAAAAAGGAGCAAACTTGCAATTCTGTAAAACTTAAACATTATATCCAACATTCATAATCTGACATGCTACTCCCACACCCACTACAATAAAATAGCTTGAACATTGAAAAATGCATTCAAGTGCATTTGCAAAGAATAAGGGATAACACAACAATGAGAAGGGCCCTAAATGGTGTTAGAACTTACAAGTATGCACTCAAAATGTACACAAACATGGAAGCATCTGAATTTTTTAGCATATTAGAACAGTAATAAATTGATTAGAAAGCATATTCAATTCACCTGAGCTTCAGGACATATATGACCAACCACAAACCCGTGTGAGCCTCCGGAAAATCTTCCGTCAGTCAATAATGCAACATCCTGCAGCATCCAAAGATAATACCCTCAAGAAATGTCATTGCCAAATCCGTTTTACAAACTAAGTAGAATAAACAAGAAACAGGACAGACCTTTCCAAGCCCTGCGCCCATTATAGCACTGGTTGGCGTTAACATCTCAGGCATGCCTGGACCACCCTTAGGTCCCTCTCCTCTGATTACAACCACTTTTCCCTGACAAGAAATATTATATAGAGAGAATCAAATAAGATTTTGTTTTAGCTGTGGTCAAATCCAAGTAAAACTGAATCAATATGTAATGGAATCAATTTGAACCAAATCCAGAATGAGTACAGCTCCAAAAAAACATTACGTCCAACAAGCACCAGAATCAGAAAAATATTTGCAAGCAGATCACTAAGTTTTAGCAACTAAAATTTATGCAATAACTTGACACAAGCACATGAAAGCAGAGTGATTCAATTTAGTTGAATATAATGATTTTGCATATTATGTTCAATTAAATTGAATTTTGACAAGCGAGATCAGTCTGCAATTTCAATTAAAAAGATGTTGAAAAATGTTAGTACTATAAATTCATCAATTACTTTAAAAAGAGAAACTTTGTAGTCTTGAGTCTTTATACATCACTCCAACAACATGAGTCTCTTGACAACCCTAGAGTCACGTTCCTTATACATTAATTCTAGGAAAAATAGAAACAATATACCTTAAAGCTCAAAGGATCTTCTGAAATGGCAGCAATCATTGCCTCTTCTCCTTCAAAAACAAGCGCAGGACCTGTTGACAAATCCATGTTGTTAATAAATTGTGATGTGGACAAACATGGTTTAATCAAAGCAATTTTTATAGAACTTCAGAAAACAGAACAAGAAAGTTCACCAGAGAAGTACAGCCCCTCTTTTCCAGTAATTTTAGCAACAGAGCCCTCTGGCGCAACATTTCCGTATAATATTTGAATGTGTGCTGTCTTCTTGATGGGATTTTCTACTGGCCTTATTATTTCCTGAACCGCATTTCATAGAAAATATGTAGTTTGTTAAGAGATTAATTTATCAACAGTCAAGCTGAGGAAAGTATTAGAATTTGTAAAAATAAACAGATATAACATACTCATACCTGCCCTTTTGCCAAAGGAGGGGCAAGTGCTGCATTTTCAGCTAGGGTCTTCCCAGTAACTTGAGAGGAGGTATATAAATGTTAGTGATATGTATTCTTCCGAAAAGAATGCCCTGTTCTTAACATGCAGAGGCAAGTAGACCTACCAGTCAAACAGTCCCCATCTAAAAAGCCTTGCTCAAGAAGGTAGCGAATAACTGCTGGGGTCCCTCCGATCTATCAAAAACAAAAATAAATTTCAAGCATAGCAATAATACTAGCCACCAAGACTTTCCTCACTAAGTGGGGATAACTATATAGATCAGATAACACTAGTGTCTTATCATAAACGATCTCTATAGTTAAATTATTTAAATGTAAATCATTTTAGTTGATTCTCGTATAGTTTATTGGGCTAACCTCCATTTGATTTATTCTCCTTATTAGGTATTCTACAAACCTTCTCCACACATGACCAAACCATCTAAGTTGAAATTCTACCATCTTTGCCACAATAGGTGCTATCCTATCTCTCTCAAATGCTTTCATTCCTAATCCCATGTTATCCATACTCTATAGCATCCACTCATCCAATGCAATATTCCCATCTCTACAACATTGAGCTTATATTTTTATTGGCTTTTTACTACCCAACATCTGGTCCCATGAGCAGGAAAAATGAACAGCAGAACAAATGCTTAATTAGTCAACATAAACATTAAATGAATACCTTGTGAACATCTTCCATGACATATTTTCCACTAGGCTTAAGATCAGCAAGGAAAGGAACCTCATCACTAACCTTCTGAAAATCATCAAGAGTCAATTCAATACCAACAGACCTGCCAAAATCGTTATAATGAGCTTTCCTCTGAGTATTGTTACTAACAAATAGGATCTTTGGCACAAAACTTCACTCACTTGGCAATAGCAATTAAATGTAACACGGCATTGGTAGATCCACCAAGTGCCATAACTATAACCATTGCATTACGTAGTGATTTACGAGTAATGATATCTCGGGGCTTCAAGTCCATCCTCAATAACTCAAGAAGATATTTCCCAGCTAAACGGCACTCATCCAACTTTAGTGGGTCCTCAGCAGGTGTAGATGAGCTACAGAAACAAAAGATAAAGCTAAGCAAATTTATTTTTAATTCTTTTTCTTTTTTCAGCCTAAATACGTATACTTACCTATAAGGAAGTGACATTCCCATAGCTTCTATTGCAGAAGCCATGGTATTGGCTGTATACATTCCTCCACAAGCCCCAGCACCAGGGCAAGAGTTGCGAATGACATTTTGTCTGTAGTCATCGTTAATCGATCCACTCACATATTCTCCATAACACTGCCAGAAAGCCAAAATTCAATAAAACATGATTAACAAGAAGTGCATTACGGAGACATTACAAATTCAACTTTTGAGATATTCAAGGAATTCAAATTTATATTGTAGACTATATAGCATTTCCAACATCAACAATGACAAAATTCTCAACTTTTTGTTTAAAGAGAAAACCCTCATAATGATGAAAGAGAATACAAAAAACAAAGGATATAACATCCTCACTGACAATATAAAAGTCTCACTTACAATTCCTCCAAAAAACTAAGAATAGAATAAAAGTTTCTCATAAGCATAAAGGGCTTGGAGAACTCCAATAAGTTTAAGTTCTTTTATATTCCTTATCATTTTTAACTGTTCAAGAAGTATTTCTTATCTCCTCCCTTATATCTCTCTTCTTTCTCTTGGAAAAACATTTCACTCAAAAGAAATTACCAATTTTAATGAGAGCAAAATCAAACAGTAACCACAGTAAGAAATTGAATCAGATTCCAGTAACAATGATTTCTTATACCTGGAACGCAGACACTATATCAAATGTATTACCCTGATAATGACCAGGCTGCAAAACAAAACATTGTAATAAATATCAGAAAGAAGATAAAAAAGATCCCAGAATCAAAATTCACATTCCCAAAATACCTTCATCGTTTTCATTAAAGAAATAAACAATCAATGCTACGTGAATTGCACATACAGCTTACTAACAAATGAACATCCAAAACAATGCAAAATCCAAGATAACGGCTGTAATTCCATCTCTAGAAGTACATCAATTTTTTATTCAAGGGATTATAACCTACATTTAATTACACTACAATTCCAGCAGATATCAACAAAGGCCAACCAAATGCCGAAGTATTAATGTATTGTACTATGTATTGACAAAAATGATTACCCCTTTAGTCTAGTAACCACTATAAAAATAATCAGGGGCTGGAACTGGATGCACAAAAATCTAAATTCGTTACATCTAGAACTACATTACTACAAGTTTGATATCCTCCTACCTTAATAGTCCCACCATAGATCATAATACTCGGCCGGTTGAGGCGCCCCATTGCCATGATTGTACCTGGCATCTGTAAAACTGTCAGATATACGACTCAACTACAACTAAGGAAAAACAGTAACCACAACATAACACAAAGCTAAATCCTCCACAAAACACAACAATACAAGTAACCATTAGAATACAGCAGAACTCGGAGATTTAACAAGCCAACAACAAAACCATTAAGTAGAAATGTACATACTAACTAGTAGTAATCAACAAAAAGCACCACAAAACATTGCAAAATAATACTAACAACAAAAAATTCATTTTTTTGAACAAAAACAGGATTTAATTTCTATGCACTCCCAGTGCGGAAGTGTTTTACATGATCATCCAATCATATATTACCACGTAAGTAATAATAGATGACTCTCATACCCACTACTTCAAAAGTCACACGAATGAATGACTCTGATGGGATGATGTGTGTGAGAGTGTGCATAAAAATTAAACAAAAAAATAAACAAATAAGATTGAGAAGTGAGAAGAAGGGGGTTGTAAAGGGTGTTTACATTTTTGTCACAGCCAGGGATGGAGATGTTGGCATCATACCACTGAGCACTCATGACAGTCTCGATGCTATCAGCGATGAGGTCCCTGGACTGCAAGCTGTAGCACATGCCCCTGGTCCCCATGGAGATGGCGTCGCTGACACCAACAGTGTTGAACCTGAAGGGGATCATGCCAGCATCCCTAACACCTTCCTTAACGGCCTCGGAGAGTTGAAGGAGGTGCATGTTGCAAGTGTTCCCTTCGTACCAAACAGAGGAGACACCAATCTGGGGTTTACCCATGTCGTCCTCGGAGAGCCCCACGCCGTAAAGGACGGCCTGGGAGCCGCCCTGGGACTTGGGCTCCGTGATGCGGGAGCTGTACTTGTTGAGCTTGACCGCGGCGGCGGAGGAGGGTGGGGAGTCGACGGCGACGGAGGCTCTGACTCTGAGGGAGAAATGGGTTGGTTGGGAAGGTGGTCGTGGTGGAAGGGTGGGGAGAGAGGGGGTGGTGGTGCGTGCCAAGAACAGAGTGGACTGCATTGCTTCTGAAAACAGAGGAGCTGAACAGAACAGAACAGAGGAGACGAGGGTTTTAGGAGAAGATGAAAGTGGCTGCTTGCAGGGTGGGGACTGTGGGTTTAGGTATTTACACGGAAAATATGAACTGTTATTGTTTGTCAGCTCTGTTCACTGTAGTTGTCCTTTCTAGGTTCAAAGAGGCCTCGTGGACTGAGAGTCTATAATAATTCTTGGGTTTTTCTAACCCCTCTTTTCCCCAGATTGTAGTAACAGCAAATAATAACTTTTGGGTTTTTTATTTTTATTTTTATAAGAGTAAATAATAAATAACTTTTGGGTTAACCATTGCTCAATTGGCTAAGGAATGAAAGATAAAAAAGTTTTTCACATTAGAATGATGGTTTTGTATGTTTTGAAAGTATGAGACCTATAACAATATTTCAAAACTAGCTTTTATATGTAATCTTAACCCATACCCTTTCTTGTAATATTTTCTAGTTGATATATCATAATAAAAAAAATTATATCAATTTAGTCCTAATATTTTTAATCTTAACATAAATTTAGTTATTTTATTGGATCCCTAATTTGATATAATGAATAAAATGATGTCAAAATAAAAAATATTAGAACTAAATTGACCTCAAAACGAAAAGTATTATATTATGAATAAATTAATGTAAAAGATTTTTTTATGATCAAATTGATGTTAAATTGAAAATATTTGGACATAAAATTTATTTCTACCAATTTATACTAAAAAATGTTAAATTGCGTAAAATAATCCATTTTTAACTTTTAAATAAAAATTTATATGAATAATTTATACAAAATATTTTGTTTACTTGGAAAATCACTTTTCTATTGAAAAAAGATTTCATTTTAATATACTAACATTGGGAAAAAACTATACACAATTATCTAATCATGTAATGTTACATCAGCAAACTGTTAACTTCCATTTTACTATTTAAAAAAGTCATATAAAAGAAAGATTTAATTAGATAATATTATAATTGATATATCAAAATTAAACTATAAAAACAAAAAAAACACCTAATTTGTTTGATTAAAAAAAGAGTTTTACTAATTTCCTTTTTTATCCTAAAACCTTGTATCATTAACCTTTGATTTCCATTTCCAATCAAATGTGCTCCTCCCCAACCCGTTTATGCATAAGATAATGGTGGTATCTTAGTTGGAGTCATTGGAAAAGTTTAATTGGTGAAGCTATGTGCCGGACAAACAGGCATATGACATTTTTGGAAGATGGGGTCTATAATCAAGAGAAGAATGATTGTTAGAGGATTTTCACATAGATTGATTGAATGAGTAACCACAGCAGTCACTAAACATAACCTTTTAGTCTTTTTAATCCCCAAGCCTTCTTTCTCCCTTTTTCTTCCATTTTTCAGCAGCCACTTTTCGGTGGGGCAGTGCTCCTTCACGCGGCATCCTCCGTTCGCAGACCCAACACCTTTTTCGGCAACCCAATTTTGCAAATGGTTGTCAATAAAATGGAAAAAGAAGGGAGAATAAAGGCCTAAAAAAAAGGATAGAAGTTGTGTTTAATGGCTATTGTGATCACTCACTGACATGTTAAAATCCCCCGGCAATCATTCTGCTCATCAATGTGGATCCCATCTTCTAGGAATATCATGTGCTTATTGGTCCGATACACAATTTCGTTAATAATGCTTTTTCCACATTTTCATCTGAGAAACACCTAAGATAATATTAACTTTGGTACCATATTATATTGATTTAGATATGTACTCCATTTGCTACTTGTTTGTGCATTTTATCTGTACAAGAAATCCTAACTTTACGAAAGAGTTGTCTCTACTTTCAGTTGTTTTTTTTTTTTTTAATCTTAAAAACACTTTTAAATAAAAATACTTCTTCTATGTGCTTAAGCAGGATCAGTAGTAAGTGAGCTGCTCTTTTAGAGAATGAATTAAATTCAAATTTTAAACTAAATTTTTGTTGAGAGAATGTCTTAATTAATAATCAGACCACTACTTTGTTCATGAGAGTAATCTTGTAATAACATTCTCAATTAAAGAAAATTATGCTCAATGACTTAATCAGTTAGCAGATGAGAACCATTATACACAAGTTTGAGATAGGAGAAACCTTTCCCTTATGATGCATGCTAAGCCAAACCCCTGACTTTAACACGTGTCATAATAAGCAATAGGTTGGCAAGATGAGCCAACTAGTTTGCAAATGTTAATGATCATAGGTTCAGTAATTTGCGTTATTTATACAATTCCAGGAACTGCAGCACAGCCTTTCACAATTTTTGCAATGGTGCCACCTTAGGCTTTCAGAATTTTTTAATAAAAGTACACATAGACAGAACTAAATACAACTTCTACAAAGAAAGTCTTTGCAAAATGCACTCTGAAAACGTAAACTCATATACCTACTAGCCAATGCATGAAATCAAATAATGGATTATTGTTCAATGTTGGTAACTACTATAAAGTAGCAAATACAATGAGCTTTTGCTTAAAGACAAGCGCATAATCGCTTAAAACACTGACATTGTTGGAAGGTTTACACAGCACTTAAAAATGAGGACTCATAAGAAGGGATTGGTACATTTACAGATCCTTCTAGCATCTGTAAGACATTCTTCATGGTGGGTCTCAATGATGGATCCTCCTGAACACACCAAAGAGCAACCATCACATATTTTTCTACCCTCTTCATGTCATCTAAGGCCTCCATGTCATCTTGCACCAACAGATCAAGTTTCCTATCCTGAAAGCAATCACAGGCCCAATCTGTCAGCACCATCTGGTTCTCATTCTCAGCATTTGCTTCAAAGCTCCTCCTGCAGCAAATGATCTCTAGTAGCAATACTCCATAACTGTAGACATCAACCTTGATGGTGATAGGCATGTTTCTAAACCATTCAGGGGCAACATACCCTTTGGTTCCCCTTATCCCGGTTGTGGTTCTAGATTGGCCAATCTTCAAAAGCTTGGCTAAGCCGAAGTCAGATATCTTGGCAGTGCAGGAGTCATCAAGCAAAACATTCTGAGGCTTAATGTCACAGTGCATGATCTGGGAGCTGCACTCTTCATGTAAATACAACAGCCCCTTGGCTGTCCCCAATGCAACCTGCATTCTTTGAGACCAAGATGGCCTTTGAGTGCCAAAAAGGAAGCTTGCCAAAGATCCTTTGCTCATGAACTCATATATAAGCATCCTATGCTCCCCCTCATTGCAAAATCCCAAGAGTTGGACCAAATTCCTGTGATTTGTCCTACCAAATGCACTTACTTCCATTTTGAACTCCTCTTCATTTTCTCTCACCATATGATTTAACTTCTTAACAGCAATATGGTTCTCGGGAAGGTCTGACAGAACTCCTTTGTAGACTATTGAAAATGCACCACGGCCAAGCTCTTCCTTGAACCCATTTGTCGCCTTCATCAACTCTTCATAAGTGAAACTTCTAAGACACATGCCTGCAATTTTGACTTGTTTAGGTAGATTCACCTTAGAGTTCTTGTCTCTAAACCGGTGTGCAACCAGAAAACCAGTTACTAACAAGATCAAGTTCAGCAACCCTGAACTGCTTAAAAGCACAGATCCAACTATAATCAGCTTTGACCGATCATTCTTTCTAATAATAGGACCCTCAGATTTCAAGGTAGAATTATCCTTTCTTGTCTTTATTAGAGCTTTCCCTCCAACACTAGAATCTTGTCTTCCATTGGAAAGCGGTAGCTTCTTTTTCCAGCACTCACCATTTCTGAAAATGGCAACAGCACAGAAACAATCACCCAAGCAAGCCTGCCTGCACCAATCCTCACTCACTGGCTTGAAATGCTCATAATCTGACAGAGGCCAATCTGTATTTGCCATCTCGTAGAAATCAAAGAGATCTGATTCTGGGGAAGATAAATCACAGCTTTGTGAATCAAAGTCCTGTTTGCATCCCTTCATCTCATCACTTGGATCAATGAAGCTGTAGCCAGATGGACACTTGCAGTTCTTCCCCCCATCAGAAGTACAGTAGCTGTTGAATCCACAAGCTCCACTTCCGTTTTCTTCAGTAATTCTAAGACATATATTTTCAGGTATGGAGGACGCGGTTGACCAAGCCTTCTGCCAGCTTCCTGTGTTGGAGCTACTGCTCTTGGGGTAGACATAGTGCCTTAAAACTCCATCATATTCAAGAATTGCTCTCTGGTAGAAACCTTGTGTGGAGGGAGCATTTTCTGATATCATTCGGATTATGCTTCCATTTTTTGCCTTGAGGAAAAAATCCCCAGTTTGGTTGAAGACCAATGAGAAGTCACTGCCAAAAACCTGTGTACTCCAATAAGCAAAATTTGTAGAATCCAATGGATAATTCGAAGTGTAAAGCACAAGATTCCCATCACCCTGCAGCACAAACTGGAATCTTCCTCTTGAGTAATTTGTTTCCAGATACCTTGAAACAAGTTTGCCAGGTTGATTCACAACTTGTCCTGGTAAAATTGTGTCAGTTGGATTATCAAAACTTTGCCACAAAGGTTGAGAATTTTGATCTGCCAGCACAAAGTTGCCACTGTCAAGCATGGCTGCATAGGCAGTTCCACTGCCTGAGGATGCAGCAGACCACATCTGCTTGCCACTGGGATCACTGAGGGAGAACCAGCCATCTGAGCTAAGCTGAACTTTGGAACCTTTTGGTACAAGGTTTTGTCCATTGGCTGACCACAGAATAGTTCTTTCTGGTATTCTGTTGAACCATATGGCTAGTAAGAACCCATTCTCCTCAATCTCTTTGAAACCAAATGCATAGTCACCAGATGGTGATGCCCAAGAGGAGTTATCTGCTTCTGCAGTGAGGAAAGACCCCAAGGAAATGTTCCTGTAGGTCTGAGCAGAACTGGAAAATGGAAGCAAAGCTAGGAAGAAACACAGCAAGAGATGATATTGCTGCTCAAGAGCCATGTTGCATAGAAGAGATAGAACAACTTCTTGTATGTTATTATTACTTCTATAATTATTCTATGTATTTCCAAGTTAACGACTTCTGACCACAAAAAAAAATAAGAAAAGAAACGAAAAGAAAAGTTAACATCTCAAAATTAGTTTGACCAAGTCATATGCTCCTTCATTTGCCTTTGTGCGTACGTTGGGTTGTTTCTTATTTTCTTTCCCTTGAGTTGCTGTTGTTGAGCATTCCAAAAGATTGTCTATGTAGCCCCCCTAATTCAAATACACCGACTAATTTTCTCGGAATATAAAGGGGTTGTTTGGTTTATTTTTTTTGCTTTTTAATTTTCAGTTTTTAATTTTTTAAATTTGTGAAGGAAAAATTAAAAAAATTAAAAACTAAACATTTCAATTTTCAGCAAACCAAACAGGTCCTAAAATACTTCTAAACTCAATGTTCAGCACACCTCTACTATAATAGTAATATTTAATTTTTATACATTGATAGTGTATAATTATCAAGTACTATCATCTAAATAAAAGTGATTTATTCTTGAGATAATGGATATGAAAATGAATCACTTTTATTTATGTAAGAACATCTAATTAGGTGTCAACATAAAACTATTTTACATTAACAATGTTTAAAAGCTAAACTGTAATGCTAATAAACAGTCTATCATAAAATGCTCTTTGTTGATTTTTTTATCCATAATTTTGTGTTCTTAACATCAATAATATCATGTTTAAATTAAACTTTTTTTCAATCCATTTATTATTTGAGTTATTTCTTCTTAACTTTTCCAAACAGAACTTTCTTTCCCAGAAAGTAAGTTGGTAACTAATTTATTTTTTCTTGATTCTAAACATCATTGGTTTACCATATTTCCTGGTCATAACTAGCGGAAAACGTCAACAATACAAACGTGTGGACTAAAAGTCAGACACCTTTTTTCTTTCATGTGATCATTCAACTAATTATATGTGCATATATGATCGTTCGAAAAACAATTATTTTAATATATATGACTATCAAATATGCCAATAAAACAAAAATGCTTTCAAATTAGCAAATGCTATAATGAAAAATACACGTATCTGAAAAGGACGACCAAGGCCATACAAAGCATTTATGCTATTGTCAAACATATTAATGCTTACGTTACTTAATAGTAGCATTTCACTTAGTCTGACAATTTTTATTTGTTGAGGGGCTAATAATGATTTCTCTGGTCCAGCCTGTAGGCTACCTGTCCTTTGAGAGGTGAGGGTTTGAACTTTAAATCACCTCCAGGAATAGTAAAATTTAATCAGTGTTTATCTCTAACATTTTATCTTTTTAGGATTATCTATTTTTTTGAAAAAATAATATAGTTGATATTAATTACGTTTTATCTTTTTTACAGGAGAGAGAATGCAAGCGAAGAGATTAAGTGATAAAAGTAGTATTATAAATTATAAATAAATTTTTTTAATATTTAAACTTATTCAATCACTTTATACAAGTAAAAATGGACATCATGGGAGAAAAAATATATACTGGCTTTATTTATGGTTTCTTAAAATGATAGTGGCTTGGCTTTCAGAATTTTCAAGGACCTCTACTATGGCAACAGCCCAAAGCAAAGAGTTCCCCATCGTACCATGTTTAATAACACATAAATATCAGTTTAAAGGATAAATTACACTAATCTCCTATGAAGTTTATGGAAATATAATTCACAACCTCTCTATTGATCAAATTTTAGATATTTATATTACACTCACACTGCTCATTAATAGAGTATCATTAACAAATTTAACAGAATAATATTTTTGTAATATTAACTATTTCTAATTAATAAAATTATAAAAATACCCTTAAATAGAGTCGATAAAGGTATTTTTATAATTTCATTAATTAAAAACAGTTAATATCACAAAAATAAATTTTGTTAAGCTTATTAATAATATTCTGTGAATGAGGAGTGTGACTATAATATAAATACTTAGAATTTGACAAGCAGAGGAAGTATGAGTATAAGGTGGACAACTAAAAAGGGTATGAGTTGTATTTTCACAAACTTAAAGAAGGTGAGTGTAATTTATCATAATAATAATATTCTGCTAGCTACAAAAGTTTAAAACTGAAGAGTAAGACTAATAAGAAACAAATCATCGAGCTGTTTAGTCCCGTAGTGCATAAAAAAAAATAGAAACAAATCATTGAAAATTGAGAATCAAATCAATCCATTGATGAAGATTACAAATGAAAATCAAGAGCATGTACATGTAATACTACCTTTTTTTTATTGTGTGTGACTGGGGTACATATAACACTAATTCATAGCAGGCCTTTACTGCTTCTACAAAGGAACTCTTTGAAAGAGGCACTCTCAAACTATGCACTCATACATATGATGATTTCAATCCAATTCTTGTAATAAAGTTGGTGATTATTTAATGTTGGAAACTACAAAAAGTATAAGCACCAAAAACAGTGAACTTCACATAATCGGTAGAACACTGACAATGTTGGAAAGTTTACATTGAACTTGTAAATGAGTGTAGATCAGGAAGGAGTGGAACATCTACAGACTCTTCCAGCATTTGTAAGACTTTCTTCATGGTGGGTCTCAGTGATGGATCCTCCTGAATACACCATAGGGCAACCGTCACATACTTTTCCACCCTCTCCATGTCATCTAAAGCCCCCATGTCATCTTGCACCAACAGCTCAAGTTTCCTTTTCTGAAAGCAATCATAGGCCCAATCTGTCAGCACCATCTGGTTCTCGTTCTCAGCCTTTGCATCAAAGCTCCTCCTGCAGCAAATGATCTCTAGTAGCAATACTCCATAACTGTACACATCAACCTTGATGGTAATAGGCATATTTCTAAACCATTCAGGAGCAACATACCCTTTGGTTCCCCTTATCCCCGTAGTGGTTCCAAATTGATCAATCTTCAAAAGCTTGGCTAAACCAAAGTCAGATATCTTGGCAGTGCAGGAGTCATCAAGCAAAACGTTTTGAGGCTTGATGTCACAGTGTATGATCTGGGTGCTGCACTCTTCATGCAAATACAAGAGTCCCTTGGCTGTCCCCAATGCAATCTGCATTCTTTGAAACCAAGTTGGCCTTTGAGTGCCAAAAAGGAAGCTTGCTAAAGACTTTTTGCTCATGAACTCATATATAAGCATCCTGTGCTCTCCCTCATTGCAAAATCCTAAAAGTCGGACCAAATTCCTATGGTTTGTCCTACCAAATGCATTCACTTCCGTTTTAAACTCCTCTTCGTTATCTTTGACTATGTTATTTAACTTCTTAACCGCAATGTTGTTCCCGGTAAGGTCTAGTAGAACTCCTTTGTAAACTGTTGAATATGCACCATGGCCAAGCTCTTCCTGGAACCCATTTGTCGCCTTCCTCAGCTCTTCATAAGTGAAACTTCTAAGACATGTGCCTGCCATGAATTGGCTAGATTGATTCACCTTAGCATTCCTGCGTCTAAACCGGTATACAACCAGAAAAACTGTCACAAACATGAGCAAGTTCAGTGACGCTGAACTGCCTAAAAGCACAGACACAACTATGATCAGCCTTGACTGATCATCATCTCCAGTAACACCCTCCGATTTCAAGGTAGAATTATCCTTTCTTGTCTTTATTAGAGCTTTCCCTCCAACACTAGGATCTTGTCTTCCATTGGAAAGTGGTAGCTTCTTTCTCCAGCACTCACCATTTCTGAAAATGGCAACAGCACAGAAACAATCACCCAAGCAAGCCTGCCTGCACCAATCCTCACTCACTGGCTTGAAATGCTCATAATCTGACAGAGGCCAATCTGTATTTGTCATCTCATAGAAATCAAAGAGATCTGCTTCTGGGGAAGATAAATCACAGCTTTGTGAATCAAAGTCCTGTTTGCATCCCTTCATCTCATCACTTGGATCAATGAAGCTGTAGCCAGATGGACACTTGCAGTTCTTCCCCCCATCAGGAGTACAGTAGCTGTTGAATCCACAAGCTCCACTTCCGTTTTCTTCAGTAATTCTAAGACATATATTCTGAGGTATGGAGGACGCGGTTGACCAAGCCTTCTGCCAGCTTCCTGTGTTGGAGCTACTGCTCTTGGGGTAGACATAGTGCCTTAAAACTCCATCATATTCAAGAATTGCTCTCTGGTAGAAACCTTGCGTGGAGGGAGCATTTTCTGATATCATTCGGATTATGCTTCCATTTTTTGCCTTGAGGAAAATATGCCCAGTTTGGTTGAAGATCAATGAGAAGTCACCGCCAAAAACCTGTGTACTCCAATAAGCAAAATTTGTAGAATCCAATGGATAATTTGTAGTGTAAAGCACAAGATTCCCATCACCCTGCAGCACAAACTGGAATCTTCCTCTTGAGTAATTTGTTTCCAGATACCTTGAAACAAGTTTGCCAGGTTGATTCAAAACTTGTCCTGGTAAAATTGTGTCAGTTGGAATATCAAAACTTTGCCACAAAGGTTGAGAATTTTGATCTGCCAGCACAAAGTTGCCACTGTCAAGCATGGCTGCATAGGCAGTTCCACTGCCTGAGGATGCAGCAGACCACATCTGCTTGCCACTGGGATCACTGAGGGAGAACCAGCCATCTGAGCTAAGCTCAACTTTGGAACCTTTTGGTGCAAGGTTTTGTCCATTGGCTGACCACACAATAGTTCTTTCTGGTATTCTGTTGAACCATATGGCTAGTAAGAACCCATTCTCCTCAATCTGTTTGAAACCAAATGCAAAGTCCCCAGATGGTGATGCCCAAGAGGAGTTATCTGCTTCTGCAGTGAGGAAAGACCCCAAGGAAATGTTCCTGTAGGTCTGAGCAAAACTTGAAAATGGAAGCAAAGCTAGGAAGAAACACAGCAAGAGATGATATTGCTGCTCAAGAGCCATTGCATGGAAGGACTTTTCCTCTTTTGGAAACTGAGTTGGTAATTGCTGGTTCTTTTCTTAATTCTGAGCATCAGTTTACTATATATTGTGTCCATAACTTGTGCAAAACATGAACCATGAAAACAGTTAGCTTAAAGTCAGATAGATTAATTTCGTCTTTTAACTATTTCATGTTTCTCAACAGACAATGACTCAATGACAATGACTATTCCAAAAATGTGTTTAACGTTACAAACAAAATTTATTGCGTATATAGAGAAGTCATGAGAAGCAGACTCTGTGGAAATTGCCTCCGTCAGACGCAATCAATTGAAAAGAAAAAAAAAAATGTCAAGGACCATTCATATAGTGAATGGCTGAGATGATTAATTGATTTAATTCAGTACATTTTCTAATGTAAACAAAGTCAAAATCTCCAATGAAGGTGAAAAGGAGATTTTGGTATGATAGAAGTTGTCTTCTTAAGTCACAGGCAGCAAAGCAATCTAGAACTTAATTAATAAATAACATGCATCCACGCAAGGCACAGAAACAAGTCGCAATATATATTACTGAGAAGTCAAAACTTGTTTCTTCCTTTTTAGAATTTTATTACCTGCTGCAGCTTGCAGTAATGGAGAAGGAACGTGCAGCAATATATCGTTGATCTTTCTGGTGCTGTGCGAACGTGTTTGTTTTTCTGATAAACTTGGGCTTTGGTTATCTGAATAGGGTTCCAGAGAGAGTTGGGCTTTGAGCGCGCAGTCCATATATTCCAAACCCAAAATGAAGCCCAGCAAAATCAATGATTTTATGCTATGCTGGTACGAGACGCTACGACCGAACCAAAGCACGAGATTAGCCCAAAATATGATTCACTACGATACCACTGGCGTAGCAAAAGCTATTGAGACTGCCAAAAAAACCAAGGGTCATATGGCTTAGAAAACGGTTTTTGGTTTTTATTTCTTATTTTTTTATTTTTTGGATTTTTTTAAATGACATATTAAAAATTATAAAACTATAAAATTTAGTCTTTAGTATTTCTTTCACGTAATTCTAAATCAAGAAGACTGTGCAAGTTTCCCTTGCTTTTGGATTGAGAGTGTTGCTTTGAATAGGCCGAAATTGTCGTTGTGGTCAAAAGTCTTGCTATGATTATATATGATTAAATTACATGTGATTTTTGTTTTCACTTTTCAATTCATCAAAATCAAATCATTATTGTATTACACATGACAATATCTTTTGTATTCATTAGTCTCGGTTAATGATCAATGTCTTCATTGAAGAGTAAGATTTATTAATTATTTTACTATGAATTTTTTATATATTTTTTATTTTGATCATTCTATTTATTGATTTATATATTTAAGATGACTTAAATTTAATAAATAAGTTATAGCCCACATTTAACAGATAATAAATAGACATAATGTCTTCATATATTATCACAATTAGCGGAAATAATACTTGAACATGAGAATATATTTAAGTATTAGTTAAACTTTAGGAAACTAATTGAAAGAATTGAAACCTAGAGATATTATTTTAAAAAAAATGATTAAGAGGACTCCACATATATCTTTTCAATTATCTTTAATGAAATTTATGAAGATGCATGCTGGACTCTTTGGTATTCATCAAGTTGATTCACTAGGTGTTCTCTAGACAGATGCAAACTTTATTCTCAACCTTTTTGTTTATATAAAAAGATACGTTGGATTCTTTAGTGAAAATTCTATATGGACATTAACTTATATTGACCGTGATCAATAAGGCGGAGTGTCATAACGTTTACATTATCAAACATCCAATTAGGGAGGATATTTGTGCGTCACTATAGTATAAGATATATATATAAAAAAAAAACATTTTCGGTGCTCTAAGAGGAAAACTTGTTTACATAGTTTATAGGTCATCATCTTTAATCTAATAGGTAAAATATCAATTAATAAATGGGACAATGTAAATGATTTGTCTTACTCTTCTTGGTATAAAAATGGTGGATTTCCTTCCTTTGCTAGAGTTAAGGAAGAAATTAAATAATGAAGTTGAATCCAAGTTACATATGTGAAACTTCACCTTTTTTAAAATAATTGACCAATTTTAAATATGCACATGATTTAAGAAAATAATTGAAAAAATCTCAATCTTATAAAAATCGAAGTATGTTTTATCAAATGTTTTTCCTTCGACAGTACCTTTTAGCCTTCAATGATTGTTGTTGGATTTTTTATTTTCTAGGTTTTAGTAAATTGAATTAGTGAAATATATGGTACATTTTTAGTCATAATTAATTGAAAGATATTGATAACCTTAAATTGTATAAGGGTATCAGAAATTGTTTTTAACTAAATTATCTTTACTATTTATCTCTTTCTTATTCAATTATCTCTCAATATTTTCTTCACCTAATCTCTTTCCTCGTACCATATTTTTTTTGGGTGCATAAGAGGTCTTTCTTCTACTAGTTAATAGGTTATATTTAAAAAATAATAATATTATCTAGTTTTTTAAATGAACAAATTTATTGAAAAAAATTAAAAGTTAATAAGTAATTCAAACCGAAGAGAGTATATATTAGAGATGGTTCACCAAATGTTGATATGTTGTTGAGAGCTCCACTCGAGGCAGCAAACGGCCAAGGGCATGGCCTGTCCTGCTAGCCACCAGCTGGATCTCTTTACACTTGTTAATTACTCCCTTTATTTCATAATAATTATAATTTTTAACTTTTTCAATTTTGAAAATATTAATTTATTTATAATATTTAGATAATATTAATTTTTTTCTTACACTTATACTCTTTCTATAAATATATTAGTTAATAATCAATACATTTTATCAAGATGAATAATTATTATTATAAAAGGATAGTTTTGTCAACTCATATAACTTTTCACATTTATCAAGGTTTTTTTATTTTCCTTAATATGTGTATTTTTTGATTTTTTTATGGTTACTGTAAAACAAATGGAGTAATTAATTAATTAAGTCAAATGGAAATGTCATAAAAAATGTCATAATCGTTCCTTTGTTCTTTTTCTTTACAATTTTTATTTGAATTGACATTAATTTACTCTCAATGTCCTTAAATAATTATCCATTTCAAAAATTTATTTTGTCAATAAATAATTATCGATTTTAACTACAAATTTAGATAGTATTAATTATTTTTTATCAATAATATCCCTATTAAATACTATTGACTCATTAGTAAAGGAAGTGAGATGAAGTTGGAGTATTAAAGAGAAATAAGGGTAATTTAATAAATTATTTCTAATTTTTATTAATATTGATATTTTACTAATCATTTCCTTAATTCCTATGAACATGTATAACTAAATAATTATTCAAGGACAGAAGGAGTAATTAATAAACATCAAAGAAAATATTGAAAACCACATACTAGGGGGTGTTTGGTTTACACCTTTTTCGTTTTCAGTTTCAACAAATCCAGAAATGAAGCTTCAAAATTCGTTTGGTCCACAATATTGGAAATATTGTCTGAAAATATTTCCCGGAAAGGATGAAAATTCGGAAATGATAAAATCTCGTTTCCTATCTTTTCAATGGAAATTTTGGAAATGAGAAAAGATTGAAAACATGGTGGCAAGGATTGTAAATATGATGTCTTTCTCTTTCGAATCACACAAAGACACTTTTCCTTTGTTGTTATATTTTTTTCAATGCTTCATAATCGTAGAGAAGAAGAACCAAATTTTCTCTCATGCCTTTCCCTTTGTCTTCTCCATCAACAGTAGCAAGATCTGTTAGCCACCACGCCCCTAGCAGAGCTCGTGTTTCACAGCGGTGGAATCCCAGCTTGCGGCAGGGAAGACAGCGACTAGGTGTGTTGCTAGAGAGGGAAGACGGAGGACGCGAAACTGAGGGGTGGTGGAGCGCGAAGCAGAAGGCGGAGGTCATGGCCGCATGCCAGCAAACGACAGAAGGGGGAGCTACGATGACTGAGCTTGTCTTTGCGATGATGACCATCCAAGGTTAAGGAAGAGGGCACTGTTGTGGTTGATAACTGAGCAACAGCGAAGAGACAGAAGGGTGGCCCAACGCACGGTGGTTCGCGGCCACGGAGGGTTGGGTCGCGGTGGTGGACCTAGTGGTGGCAGCAGTTGCGACCCCTTTCCCTTTCCCTTTCATTTTTTTTTTCCTTTATTTCTAGTCCTAAGGTTGGTTTGGGTTTAATACTTTAGGGATTTGATTTTGGTTTGAGTGACTTTGAGATTTTGTTTTGTTTAAGATTGGTTGGTTTGAGATTGATTTTTGATTCCGGTTCGAAGTTTTGTTTTGTTGAGTGATTTTGGTTGGTTTGAGATTGATTTTGATTTTGATTTTGAAATTGTGATTGGTTGATGGTGATGATGTTGGAGATGTTTGATGGTGATGATGTTGGAGATGTTGTTGCAGTGATGATAATGTAGATCAAGGTTTTGTTTGGAGGGTGAAAGGTTGATGGTGATGATGTTGGAAATATTATGCAGTTATTAAAATAAATAAATCAAACATATTTTCATTGTTTTTACTTTCTGAAAATAGAATCTACATTTATAAACCAAACACATATTCTAATTTTAAAAATCTGAAAATGAAAATCCTTTTTGAAAAATAAAAACAGGAAATGAAAATAGAAAATATTTTTACAAACCAAACGCATCATAGGATATTGCTGCTTTAAAGATCTGGTTTTATTAATCAACAATGATGATAAGAACTTATACTCCTCCATCATTTGGAAAGATTAATATTGGAATGCTTTTCGCGACGCAATATCTTTGAGAAAGTTCTTATGAATATACATAAATATTCAATGAATTTAATTTGTAAACACTATCAATTTTATACTGATACTGAATTAAATATTATTGGTTATTTCTGAGATAATGGTTGTAAAATTCAGCCATTATATTTATATTTTTACTTATATAATGACAAATAATTGAATATCAATGTAAAATTATTTTACATTGATGGTGCATAGAAATTAAACTTATATTTAATATAATGTATATTTTCTTGACAGGGTATTATAATATATATTGAATTGTTTAAAGTTCCATCAATAATTATATTGTTTAATTCAAGTGACTTAAGGTTGATTCTTCTTTGAAAAAAAAAGAGAGTCAATCTTGGGTTTGAGTGCGCTCTATATATATGTAGTTTTGCTGATTGGTGATTACTACTTGCTACTGATGCCTCTTCTTAATGAATTGTGTTAATTATTTATACTCATTTAGTATGATACACCATTATTTTGACTCATTTCTCATTTATTATTGGATGGAATGTGGATCTTAAATAGTATTTATATTTTATTTAATGGTAAATGAAAAGTGGATCGACATGGTGTCTCATGTCAAATGAGTACACATAATATTTTTCATTTATTATCTTATTTAAACAAAACATAAGGAGTGTGATTCTTTAAAAATATGAGGTGTATTTTAAAGAATATAACATGTATCCACCCAAAAAGAATATAACATGTAATAATAACTATTGATAAAAATAAAATGATAAATAAAGTTTCTTATCATAAACACTAAGTTGAACGAAATCTAGAGAATAGAGATTGACAAATGCATTTTATATGGTCTTAGTTAGGAACTCATAGAGCTTCATCATTTTCCTAAATTATTAGTTTATGTTAAAAGTTTGGACAATTAATATAGGTAATGGAGAATTGTTTGACCTTCATAAAGGCTTGGAATTAATTTAGGAAAATCGACCAATAATCAATTGGGATAAAAACTAGGTAACAAAATCCATAGTCATTGAATCCACAAATAGGTGAAATCAATAACACTAGTGCTAATAGCATAGCATAGTTTTCCTTCATAAATCATTATTTTAATTTAATTTTCGCAACTCCTATCCATTATATTCTATTTGTCCATAGTGTTCATGTTAGTCAATTATGTCCGTTGATCATATCCTTGTCTAAACAATACTCTCATCGCTTTATTACTTGCAAGATTTAGTATACTTACTAATATCGCACTATTCATTCAAATCCTAATATCACTTATTCTCTGATTTCTCTTTTTATTTTTGTACATATCAACTAGCGAAGTCAAAATGATGTCCCTTAGTGCTATTATAGAGTTTAAGGAAGCCATATTTACAATTTAACGTTCCATGTAACAACATTAGTGTTACCTGCTAATGTTGTTATATATTGTGGTTTTTTTTTTCCGTCAAATTTTTGACCGATGAGTTAATATAGGTGCTAATTAATGTGTCCCATTTAGTCTATTTGGAAATGTTGGACTCAGAGTATAGTTTCTCTAACGATTAGTTAAAATCAGGTCGACTAGATAATAAAGTATAATATATAAATCTAATTGTTATATATAATTAAGTTGTATAATTTTTAAAAAATTTTAAAACAGCATAAATTAAATTAAAGAATATTTTATAACTCATATTTCAAAATAGATTACACTAATAAAAAAAAATCTTAAGTATAGGTTCATTTCTAGACGGTATCAACTTATGTTTCAAAATCTTGTAACTAATCATTAATTTAAAAATTATAAAATTTGGAATATTGTATGACACCAAGACAAAACAGGACAGATTATTCGGAAATACAACAAGAAAATAATCTAACAATACATCAGATTTAGTTTTAAGAAAAACCTTTTTTTTATTACAGATGAAAGATAAACAAGAAAAGAAAGACAAAGATGCTAGCCAAGCAAATACCCACTCCCTAGAACATCCTTACACAGATGAGGCAATATGCTGGGAGGAGGAGTTTGCCAAAACCTAATATGATCTTTATTAGTGCCACCCAACTTAGCTATTCCCATCAGCACATGAATTGATCTCGTGAACTCCATGAGATAAGCGCACAACCCACTCCCTTTCCAAAAGATGAGAAACCTTTGTAAGAACATCAACACAAGTATCGTGGTTAGTCCCAGAATCGAATGTAAATAAAGTGACGGCATAGAGTGAGTCACTTTCATACTATACTAAACAATAGACTTTTTCCCATGCTCTAGCAAGGCCAACTTTGATCACCATAAGCTCCACAAATAAAACAGAATGTTCCCTAAGAAAACCAGAGAATCCTTCAATCCACACTCTATTGGAGTTGCGTAGGACCCCGCCAATCCCCGCACACACCGCATCTACAACCCTACAACGGTTGCCATCACTATTCAACTTTACTTCCTCCTTTTGCGGTCGAGCTTAGCGCATCACATGCGGCACCATAGTATGGCATTGAGTAGAGGACAAGTGCGTTCAGATGGAGTGGATGTCCGCAACTAGCAAGGCTAATACATTATTCACCCTCCACAAGGACAATTCAAATATCTATTTTTTTTCGCCGGCACCAAACTCACCGTAAAGCAACTGCAAATGACAGATTAAAGGAGAACCTCAAATACATATTAACCCAAGTAAGTAAAGGAAGGGTGGAGAAGTGCGGATTATGACCAAAGTCCAGTTCAAGCCAAACAAGTTGAAAGTGACAACAATCGCAGAGGCAATGCAGAAGTTCTTCCCCCTCAAGTCCACAACGCACACAATTTGGTGAAGAGGCAATATGCCTATTAAACCTAAATTTGGTAGTGGGGAAAGCATAGTGGTATAGCTACCAGATCAAGAACTTGAACTTCTTGGGAACCCATAATTTCCAAATCCGCATCCAAGTCTCACCAATCTCATTGGAAACACAATCACGAAGTAACAATTGATAACAGCTTGCAGTAGAATATTCACTGCTTTCCTGCCCAAGCCAGTGCCAAGCCGCATCACAATCATCCCAACGTGGTAAACATTGATTAGCCAGAAAGCAACGAGCTTCCTCATATAAAGCAGTATTCAAGATATTAAAGTGTCATTAACTATCTTGTCAAAGGTCTCGGATAAGCAACTTGGAATTCGAAATATGAATGCAATCTACCATATTAGATCCCCATCCAACGACCTATCATACCATAAGGAGACATTCCCCAAATCAAGTGAGAAGGGAAATCCATTCTCTAGCCTCATAACAGCTTTACCAATCCCCCTCCATGTATGTGAACACGACCCAGGTGGCATAAAGTGAAAGAGCGAGCTATGATTGAGATATTTTGCCTCATAAGACTTCATCCCAAAATTTTGGTAAATTATTTTAAATGAGGCTTACTTGGAAAACTTTAAATAGGAAGCCACTTTTTTCCAAAAAAAAAAAAACACCCTTTAGATGAAAAGTTCTCACGCAGGAATTTTTCCTTTTGTAAATGGAAAGCAGCTGTTGTTTATCGTTGTCTCGTGTCTTGTGTCAATCAGGCAATCAGCTTGATGTTTAAGATTTTATCGCAATGCAATCAATCAAGTGTGCATCTTCCTCGTTAACAACAGTAGCATTGCAACTATTATAAATTTATACCTATTATTATACTCATAAATTTAATTTCCGGGAAAATCTTTCCTCAGTGTCTGTAGATGGAATTTGTCGTTTGACACTACAAATGATGACATCGTCAAAGCAAGAAAGCTCACCTAAATTAAGTGTTATTAATTAATAATTCATGACAGAATGTTTATTTTTTCACAGGTTCTTTTCAACATTAGAATATTCTTCCGTAATGATGTCACTACCAGCAATAAATTTAGTTGTCAGAGGTGCACTGGAAATGAATGGAAAGAAGGAAAATGTTCCGGGTCTCTAAAGGGAAATATGCATGCCATTTTAATTTATAGAACAGCTACAATAGTAAGACTTTAGATTAGATGGAATGCTCATGTTTTATATTTTTATAAGTTTTGAGGACTGATTAATTTATGGCATTAAATTTTCAGGATAAAGAAGGACCTAAAATTGAATGAGATAAATTAATCTGTTCTCACTATAATAATTTGCATGGATGTTCAGCATCGTGTTGCAGATATTGTACAAAAAGGAGAGGAACGTTAATTTGTGGATTAAAGTCAAAACGATAAAAAAAAAAACTTGCCATGCTCAACCTACAAAAAAGAGAAATTTTGACAAAAATATTTTTAAAAACAAATTAATAAGGGTTGTTTATATATTGCATTTAATTAATGAAAAAGATAAAAGCTAGAGAACCATAAAATAAATCAATTTAGACAATTAATCTTTGAGTCAATGTCTTATCCGATCCAATACCAATCCAAATTTAAAAAATGCTATATGCTTAATTAATCTTAGATAGATACTTATTAAAATCAATCCCATCATTCAACTCAACCATTTTTTATTTTTGTTACAAGCCAACTATGCTTTATTCACGAATTTTGGTTCAAATAAAGTTGGTCAAATTTTCAGACCGAAAAAGACATATTTGATGAGTAAGTATTAAAACAAATAAATTATGTCTTCGTTCTTATTTTCATATTAGTTCTTGAATAATTATACTTTCTTACTTCATGAAAACTAATTATTTTTTACCAAAAAATGAAAAATAATTATTTTCTTACGTGTCAATGCAGATAGAGATATCCGCTCCCAAAAGAGGAAAAGTAAATCAAGATAAGGGCCCCTTCCCTTTCCATACACACCCTTTAATTAAGGAATTTGCTAGACAAGCCATCAATACTTTTCTACAATTTGCCAATTTTCTAGTTGTTTCCCGAACTTTATTATTTTGCAAGGAAGAAAATAAGAAAAAGCTAGCCCACGGTACACATATGAAGGAAAAGTTTTGCCATTGACACAGCAAGCAAAGCAACGTAACGGGCCCCACAGAACCAAATCGGATGCATCCGCAGTGGAATTCCCCTCAAAATCAAACGGTGCTGATGGCATGCCGCCTAATCATAATGCCTCCAACCCAAAAAGGTACCCGATTCCTGATTCCAGTGCCAGAAAATTCATCGTCACCACGTGGGCCCCATTTATTTGGCTTTAATTTCTCAAATTAGTGACGGAATTGTAGATGCCGAAAAATACAAATTTTATATGACGAAATGACCGAAACACCCTCGTACCTTCCCTCTATATAACGAAGCGCAACCTCCTCGTTCATTTCCCACCTGTGTGCGCGTGGAATTTCCAGTTGAACAAGTAGAGAGAGGGAAAAGAAAAATATTTGTTTTATTTTATTTTTTGTTTTTAGAGAGAGAGAGAGAGAATGTTGGGAGTGTTCAGCAGCTCGATAGTGTCGCCGCCGGAAGAGCTGGTGGCGGCCGGAAGCCGGACACCGTCGCCGAAGATAACGGCCGGAGCGCTGCTGAAGCGGTTCGTGGTGAGCAAGGCGTCGGCGGTGTCGGTGCAGGTCGGGGAGCAAGCGCAATTGGCTTACACGCACCACAACGAGTCACCGTGGCAGCCCAGGTAAACTCACAGCCTTCCGTTCCGTGTATGTTCATCACTCATCCGAGTCGCCTTAAGCGACGTCGTTCTGTCACTTCGTTGTTAACCTTTTCGTTTCACGCTTCGTTAGTTCGTAGTTGGTGGAAACGGAGTTCCCCTGCTCCCACAGTCCCACACCACAGCTTCTTTTTCACTGAACTTGAAAAGGAAATTAAAAAAAAAAAGAATAAATACTGACATCATAAGATAACTGTATCCTCTAGCTAATACAATTTTTGTCAAAATTCTAAATCATGAGTCGTTGTGATAATCTTGGTAAAATTATATTGGTTAATAATATATAAAATTGTTTTACAATTTTAATTTATAGAAATTAAATTTTAAAAAATTAAAAAAGGGGAAAAGGTAGACAAATTAATTCAGGTAATTTCTGATGACAATTAAAATTAACTCAAGGGATTAATTGTTTGGCCGTGTGATCGGTCAGTGGCGAAACATTTGTTGCACCGGGCCCGGCGGTTGAATGTTGATCCTTTGGATCACTGCGTATTCATCACTGTTTCTTGCATGCTCATGCTGATGCTGTTTTGCTTTGTCTGTCCTGAAACTGAAATTGATTTATCTTTTTACGGAATTATTTTTGTCAGCAACCAAAAATAGCCACAATGGCTTCTCTTTCATTTTTCTTTGACCTTTTTCTTTTTTTTTCGTTTATTACAATGGATGGAAATTTTAAACTGGGACAACAAAAATGTTTTGCTATTACAATATCCCATTTTTTCAAACACCTAAATATTTTACTCACAATATATATAGATTTTACTATTTATTTTTTTCTCAATTTATTTTCTTTCCATCATTTCTCTCATATTATATAGAATCCATATTAATAACTATATCTATATAGATGTCAAAATATCATTTCTCGTGAAAAAAAAAAATTAATGAGGAGGAATAGAAAATACGAAGTGGGCTAGGAGAGAGAGAAAGGCTGAAAAAAAAAAGGTTTCGAAGTAATAAATCAAACATTGATTCGTAATGCGAAATGTTTTTGAATTGATAGTTAACTTCACAAAAGCAGCCGTAGATTTTATTAAAATTTAATTTAGATATAATATTAATATAAAAGTATTTTGTAGAAGTATCTACTCATATTTTCATATGAGTAAATATATTTAACTTTTATATTCATCACTTTATAATTTTTACATAAAATAATATATAATTAAATGATAATATAAATTTTTATATAGTAATAATGTATATAATTAATCCATTTTCATATGAAAAAAGTAAAATATTTTCCACTGCTAGTTAATTAATTATATATTGTGTTGTATGTGGCTTTCAAAATAATTATTATAAAAATTATTTTTAATAATGTAATAATTGAAGTCATTGTATAAATATTTTATATTAATTGTGTGTGACAATTAAATATTTTATTATAATAAAATTTATATATTTTCCATTCATGATTATGAGAGGATACTATGCTTGTCAAAATATGTGGGTGGTGCTCAAATAGATACCAATGTAGGTTGAAATATCTATTTTAGAATTACTAGATGTAACATGATAAATAAATTGTGTAGGATTTATTTATCATATTTAATAATTTTTAAATAAGTTTTAATTTTTTAAGTATTTGAGTAATGTTTTTAATGACCATTTGTCGTGATTTGACAATCATAGGGTTAATGACGAGAGTAAGCCAATGGAAGGGTCGGGTCTTGGGCGGAGACCGAGATTGGTCATTTTGGGCAATGCCTTTTCCCTCTTGCATGATTGCCACGTCATGGCATGCTGTAAGAAATAAAAGTAAGGTTTTCTAAAAAATAATCAACAAATTAAATTAATACGGCTTTCAATTTATAATTTAATGAATTGAATTAACTAAAATTATATCATAATTACAGTAAGACTCTTTCGATTTAAATTAGACTTGTTCATAATTCAATTAGATTAATCTAAACTATTAACATCCATGATTAATTGGATCTTAACTAATTTGTGAAAAGTTAAATTAGCTTACTATTAAGATAATATTCTCCCAATATTAGTTTGTTTTAATTGAATAATTGGATATTTTTAATAAAATCACTGTATTTTATCCAATCTTGAAGATAAAATACAAATCTACGTGCTATACCTCCAAATTATTAATGGAGACTCTACATTCCATTACGTTTTATTGCAAGAAAATTTACAAGACCATAATTTTATTTTACGACATTTTATATTATGATGTTAATATAAATCGAGATAGGAAAACCTCATTAATTTGACACAAATAATAACATTTTGAGCAGAAAGTAACTATTCATTGGTCACATAGTATCCGTGTGCCTTATAGCTGTCCTGCCGGTCCGTAGAAGCTAAGCCTGAGAACATCTTTTCCTTCTACTTGCATGGATGAATTCGTGGTTGAGGATTTATTTACTAAGTTATTATTTGATTTTTCTAAAAGAAGAATAAGATGTGTATAATATTATTATATAATATTCTTATAATATAGGTAGAAAAATAAAAAAAGTTGTGGGTCCATGAAAATAAAAAATTAAGATGAACCTATTATCTCTTTATTTTTTATCTATATTATGAAAATATTGTGTAATATTATTATACACATTTCAATACTCTTTATGAAATATGCGGGCAGATACTTATTTGTGCGTAGCAATTATTTTAGAGGCTATGAATAAGGGAACTTAAAACTAATGTAAGTTGTTAGATATTAATTTTTTTACTTGTAAAAAATTTGGAGAATAATATGTTTCTAAGTACTAAGTTCTGGATATAAATGCTTCAACTTAAAGTGTTTAGTTTAATACTCTCTCGATCCTTAAATAATTATTCATTTAAAATTTTTTTTATCTAGATATAATTATATATTTTAAAAATTTAAATAACAATTATTTTTTCATAATATTTATATTAAATACTATTGAAGGATGAGTGAGATATAATAGAATAAAAAAGAAAAAAGTTAAAATATTAAAAAAAATAAAGATAATTTAATAAATTATTTATAATATTTTTAACTTTAATTTTTTAATTTTAATATATATTTATAATTGAATAATTATTCGGGCGTTTCTTAAAGTTTTAACTATGCAATATTGTTGATAACATAATTGATTTTATACAGTTTAATGGTGTGTCACTTATGTAACCAAAAGCTTGAGACTGATATTCAGTTCAACTTTTTATATAGGTCGAAAGTCAGATCAATTAGGTTAGTTGCCTTAATATATTATTCGATTACTCCTTATTTTACTCATCGGTCCATATCACACTATAAGTAATGAATGCAAGAGTGAATTATTGACCCCTGGGCCCATGATCGACGAATACAAGCGTGAATTCAGTATCGCTTAAAAATCAAGAAATGAGTGAAAAAAAAAGTAGTGGGTTACATTAAACTTGTTGTCCTTGAAATGGAAAGAAAATCCACCTAAGTCCCTCTATAAAATGGGACCATTTATGATGCGGAGGTTTTGGTGGACATCATCTTCAATCGTCCAAAATGAATTCTCCTTCGTGTAAATTACACATGAGATGATTATGTATCAATTTTAATCCTCGATATTTTCTTGTGTATATTTCAAAAAAAAAAATAATAATAATAAAAAAATCAAAGGTAAAATTTGACAGATGACCCTCTTATGCATAATATTAATTTATACAGAAAGATCCATTTCACATTTACCATCTATTCACCGTAGTCACTAGTGTTTTCTTCTTTTTTATTCATCGGTTTTCTTCGATCATTAGATGAGAAATTCGATGGCCACTAGCTTCGGTTGTTCGCTTGCGATCATTAGGATTTTTATGTATTTTCTTGTTTTACCTTTTGTTGATAAGTTTTCGTAGTTTGTCGTTTTTACTATTTTTATAGCAACTAAAATTTAAAACAATTTACTGGCATTTTTATTGTTATCAATAAAAATATATTAACTAAAAAAAAATCAAACAGTTCGCCTGTATTTTCTACTTCAAAATGTTGGCTTGTGCATTTTCTCAACTGTCGTTTTCTTTTGAGTCCTTTATGTTTCTGGCGCAAGAAGGATGAATGAGGATAAGGATAATGTCCACTATTGCCGCGTTCTAGATCATTCTTCTATCACTCTAATTCGGGTGATGTTACTGGATGTCTTAAACCATGGTTTGTAAACTATGGTTTAGTTTGACGTGAAAGCTACTCTATTTTTGTTCAATCCGTGATTTGATATTTCAATAATATTTAAAGAATGTAACTTAAAAAATATTTGACTCCCACTACCATTACCTTAAAAGTCTCATATGCAATGACATGTGATTAGATAATATTTATGCTAGGGATGTGTTTGGTTAATACGTAAAAAGCTTTATGATAACTTACTTTGTAAGCCAATCAATCTTGTAGTAGTTGTTCTTGGTCAGAGTATAGCAACTATGGAAATGTAATATCTACATGTGTTTAGCTAGATTACATTCTTTAACATTTATAATTACTTTTTCGATTTAGTTGTCATGCACCGGTGATATAAAAAAATTTATATAGTTATTCAATCATGTACTATCATATAAGTCATAATAGTTAATTTTTATACTCACTACTTGAATAATTATTGAAATAAAATATTTAGATTGAACAATGGTGTAATAGTTTTACACTAACTCTTACTTTATATCTTATCATCTAAATTATCTAAATACTGGTTGGAAAATGGCAGATCATTTGCTGTTAAGGATGAGGTATTCTGCCTGTTTGAGGGAGCCCTTGATAATTTGGGCAGCTTGAGACAACAGTATAATGTAATATCTACAATGTGTTTAGCTAGATTGCATTCTTCAACATTTATAATTACTTTTTGGATTTAGTTGTCATGCACCGGTATTATAAAAAAAATTTATACAGTTATGCAATCATTTACCATCATATAAGTCATAATAGTTAACTTTTATATCTATTATTTGAAAAATTATTCAAATAAAATATTTTATTTGAATAACGGTGTAATAGTTTTACACTAACTCTTACTTTATATCTTATTATCTAAATTATCTAAATACTGGTTGGAAAATGGCAGATCATTTGCTGTTAAGGATGAGGTATTCTGCCTGTTTGAGGGAGCCCTTGATAATTTGGGCAGCTTGAGACAACAGTATGGACTGGCCAAGTCTACCAATGAAGTACTTTTGGTCATTGAGGCATACAAAGCTTTACGTGATAGGGCACCCTACCCTGCCAATCATGTTGTTGGCCATCTCAGTGGGGGCTTTGCTTTCATAGTTTTTGACAAGTCCACCTCTACCCTCTTTGTGGCTTCTGTAAGTTATATGTCCTATCAATTATCTTGATGTTGATGCACCACCATGATCATGATCTTTGCTAATAATTAACATTCTGCTTGCATTACTTTTGACAGGATCAAGCTGGTAAAGTCCCTCTATATTGGGGAATAACAGCTGACGGATATGTGGCATTTGCTGATGATGCAGAATTGCTTAAAGGTGCTTGTGGCAAGTCACTTGCTTCTTTCCCTCAAGGTGGGTTTAATTCTGTGCTTATTTGTGTTTGTCAGTGTGCATCGCAATTCCCATGATTTTGGCAAGTATTTGTTGTGTGTGGCACACAAAATTGCTTATAGTGATTCGAGATAACCATTTCTTCCCTTCAAGATGATGATAATTCATAAATACGCACAAAGTACACACATAAACAGGGGAAACAAATGAAAAATGTAACATATGCAGCAAATTCTCTTAGAATAGAATAAAACGGTGTTCCTTTTTTCCAACTTTGTAAAAAGAAGTCTGATCATTGATGTTGGTTTGTAAATTCTACAGGATGTTTCTACTCCACTGCAGATGGTGGATTGAGATGCTATGAGAATCCTAAGAATAAGATTACTGCAGTACCTGCTGAGGAAGAGGAAATGTGGGGTGCAACCTTCAAGGTAACAAGATGACATGGCTTTAAATATAAATGCTGGTACTGCCCTCATTTCTCTTTGCAGAATACTCTTCTTTATCTTATCTGTTTAGAGTAGAGAGCCAGTCCTAGGACCGTAGCAGTAAAAGGTTAATGTCAATGAAGGTACAGAGGGAGAGTTTAAGAACAGGAACAACTGAACCAAAAACTTCAGAAAATTTGAGGCTTACAGTTGAATTTATTAGAATGACATTTCACTGAACCAAAGATGAAGCGTCCAAAATGAATGAAATGGAGTCAATCGATTATTTCAAACATACTCCACATTTCTCTATTGAAGAAGATGCTATGAGTCCAATACATGAGTTAAGGTTGCAACTGAATTGCCTTGAGCCTTGAGGTAATAATCTTGTGATTTATATTCATAAACATGGCTAATAGCAACATCACAACCTAAGCCAGCTTGATTTAGCTCCCAAGTAGTTAGCAAGCTTAGGTACAAGGTCGTCTTCGGCTTGGGTTAACCAGAAAGTAAATCGAGTCATAAGATATGCGCAAAAATTGGGAGGTTCGAGTTCCACCACACATAATATTATTTTAGTTTACTCATAGGTTGGCTTTCTTTTTGCATTTGTATTTTGTAGTCTATTTCTGTCGTCTGTTTCCCTCTTCCTAAATGAACTTTCACACAATCATATCTTATGTGTCTATGTTCTCTGTTTGGTGGGATGAATTATCAGGTGGAAGGGCCATCAGTTCTTGCAGCCACAAAGTAGATTTTTCTTTCAAGTGGGGTACCATGTGATGCATTAATCGAGCAATGTGTTTATGTGGTTGTGACTGGAAGGCATGCAAGAGGGTCAATGTAAATACTTTGAATGCTAAATTTGAGGTGTGTGGGACAATTAGTCTAGCTTGTTTTGGTGTATTCTGTTCATTAGGCAGGAGTCACTCTGTTTCTCTTGTATAGGTGCGCTTTATGATGTAATAAAGACATCCGTCTGGATTGAGATCCTCCAATACACTCATTCCACGTAATGCGGATTAAATTAAATTAGAAATATATATAAAAATATTAAGCTTTCACCTAAGGGACAAGTTATAGTAAGGTTAACACCTTGTATTATGGTTGGTTAGTCTCAATAAAAGTCTCTTATCCTTAAATGGTATTGCATTTTATGTCTTTCTAATTATTTATTGACATATAAAATATATACATTGTACATTTGATAATTTATAAATTTTCAAATCAGTTTTGATTTTTATTTTTCTATGTGTTAAATAGAGATATGAAAGAGGATAGCATTTGAGAACTAAAGATTTTCATTCTAACATTATGTGGTATCCTTGGGTATTAGTTGCGGTATCCTCTGCATTAAAAATGATCTATTTATCTAAATAGAAACTTCAAGAAAAGAAAGAACCTAACCGCTGCATCCGCTACTTAAATTCTTCTACCAATGAATTGAAAGGTAAATGAGAAGGATATATCGTTAAGAGAGACACAGGTCAGGAACCAAAGAATAAATAGACACAAATGGACGATAAATAAAGCTTTGTAGGTGGAAACGGATAGACCAATTTTTGGAATGGAAAGTTAGCATACATCGTGACGTGATATTTGTTAATGATAAAGTGGTTACGAGTTTAATTATAGGTTTAATTAATCGTTAAATTTTAATTAAATTTTTATATTAAAAATAAATATTTAATTGAATTCCTGATCATCAAGTATTATAAAAATATATGAGAGGTAATAACGTATTCTTTTATTGTAATTTTATATTAAAAAAATTTATTTTTTTATTATAATTTCATATTAAAAAAGAAAAGAAAAATTCACCTGGGCCCAAGGCGAGAAAGAGACCAGCCTCCGGGAAAAGTGGACTGAGGAACGATCAAAGCAGGTGCCTTCTTCAAGGATTGAGCCTTTGTTGGAACTATAAGCTGATGCTGCTTCCTTATTATGATAAAGGAAAACTGGATCTTTATCGGCATGAGGCGGAACACCATAAAAAAAAAAACCAAAAGGAGGCAGAAACCACTTGAGGTGGAACAAAGGAGGTGGAAACCACATGCTTCCTTATTGTTGGAACACCCCTTTCCCTCCCCTCCCCTTCCCCTTCGCCTTCCCTTTCCCCATGAGGCGGAAACCACAAAAAACCAAAAGGAGGCAGAAACCAAAATCCACCATGAGTTGCGGTGTGCGGTGGTTCACGGAGCGATTGGCTTTGCGGTCAGCAACGCTGCCACTACTGGTGTTGCTAGGCGGCGTGAAGGCTGGTTGAGCTGCCGCGGTTCACGGAGCGACTGGCTTCGTGGTGTCTGTTGTTGCGCTTTGCGGTGTTGCGCTTCACGGGGTTGAGCTTTGTGGTGGAGCTCCGGCGGGTTCATGCTCCTTCACAACTACTCCGTCACGAGCTTTTGTATGTTTTTCCTGTTTCTTCTTGTTCAGGGATCTGTGCATTTGTCTACTCCAAGGGTGTTTGCTATGTCTATTCTTTCATGGGGAAAGGCTACGGGGGAAGGATATGCGTTTTTGAAGGTTGACAAAATGTGACAGGAGAAGTGCAGTGAAAGAAAGTGGAAGGAAAAAAGGACCCAAGTGTGTTTGCTATCTCTTTGCTATGTTTGTCCTCTCATGGCAAAAGGTTGTTGGGGGAACTTGGGCTACTTGTGCGTTTTTGAAGGTTGCTGGAATGTACTGGAGAAGTCACCGGAATGGTGGGTTGCAGTGAGGGGAAGTGAAAGGAAGGAAGGAAGGAAGGAGGAGCATCAGATTTTTTATTTTTTTAATATAAAATTATATTAAAAGAATATTTTCATAATATACTTTTAACTCTCACATTTTTTTTAATTGTTGATAGATTAAAAATCCAATTAAATATATATTTTTAATATAGGGATTTAATTAAAAAATTTTAAAATATAGAGACTTAGTTAAAAATTTAGTAAAATTATAAAAATTAAGAGATTAATTAAACCTTAATTATGTAGTCCTACGGGTTTAATAATGAAAGTTGAATAGTTAAATTTATATCTGCATTGTCCATATTTCAGAGTCCAAGGATTATCGTATTTAGGACCACCTTAGATATTAAAAAAGACATTTGTTTAAATAATCAGTATTTAGAATTTATTAAAATTTGGTCTGAATGGTAGTGGCTCTTTTTTCAGGTAAAATGTTTTTTTGTTACAATACTCAAATTTAAGAACTTACTTAAAAGACCATATACTGAACGAACCAAACAAATATTAGTTCTTATAAAATAAATTATACTCCATTACCATAAACAAAAATTCCATGGGTGCTAGCTATCACGGAGAAGGATAAGACTGCCCTGTGTGATGGTCCGCTTGCAATTAGGCACATTTGCAAAACAGCCTAATCGACAAAGCAAATGTGGCTAACGTGAGTTATGTGGTGGGCCTTTAAAAGATGGGTCCATGATGGACCCATTAGTTACTGCCGTTAGATTGATTTTAGTGCAAACTGTTTACAGGTTATACCAATATATAATTAACTTTATGAAATTGTACATTGGACCTAGTCCTAAACTTTCCATTATTCAAATTTAACCCAAGCCATTGGATTTTGTGACCTGCACTTTGTTATATTTTCAATTAACCTCCACAGTCTTGACAAATTTTCACCATAGAAGACATTTTTCTTGTTAAAGCTCATATAGCATTCTATCTCTGTCACTCTCAAACTCCCTAACTTCATCCCATATTATCTGAGAAATAAATTGCAAAAAAAAAAGAAAACAATGAAAATTTTCTACCGAATATTCTTCAATTCATCTACCGATGGGGGAGAAGGGAGGGGGTATAGTAGCGGAGATAATTGCATAGTACATGAAGTTCATACAAAAGTGATCCACATTTTGTTTCAAATTGCAAAAGGAGTTCATTTTGAGCTTGAGACATTTTTGGAGCACCTGTATCTGCCAAAAAAACTCTCTAAGCAAAGTTCAAACAGATCAAAGCAAGCAAAACTTATAGAAAGAAACTAAAATTCTAATTTGACTGGAAATTAATGTGCCACTGCCATAGAAATGGAAACTAACAAAATATGTGCAACTGAGAAAACAATTATTGAAAAATAACACATAGAAACAAATCCCTCACTCACTCTTCAGTTCACCTTCGGCAATGCCTCAATGCCTCCTCCTCAAATCCCTTCGACAGTAGCTATATGCCGCCGTCTTCGACGCCGGCGCCAATGCTTCTATCCTCAGCCTTCCCATGGATTCATATCAGAACGCCGCATATAACCTTTACTTATGTCGTTGCGTCTTCCTTTCCTCCTTCGCCTCCTTTGATGACAACACATCCACCATCACAAACGATGTCGCCGTTGATTACCTTGGCAACGCTTTCATAACAAACTACGCCGAAAACTACATCTGCATGGTGACTGTCGAGTGCGACGCCTCGATCTTCTCTAGATCCCTGCTTATCGCAGCGGCAGAGGAGAATAGCCACAACCACCACCTCCATTTCCGGTTCAATTGAGCATCGGAAAATTGCTCGGGGTTAATGCGGAGAATAACATATTCACATTGCTTTGCACATGTTTGATGCGGAAGTTTTTCTAATTTGTGCCTTTGGTTTGGCTTATATTAAATTTTGTGTGATTATTTTCATTTCTGTTAGTTTGAAGTTCCAAAATGGGTGTGGCTTGAACATTCACGGTATAATTTTCTATCAAGTTACCTCTCTTGCTAATTCTCTACTGTGATTGGATTCCTTGTGGGTGAGTGTTTATACCAATATTTGACAAATGCAGAAGGGATAATGAATGCTTGCCACAATGCAGAAAAAATACATTTTGCGAGGTAGAGTACTACTGGAATGATTGATCAATCAACATTGACAATTTGTGGTGTTGGGGAAGGAGAGAGGGAGCGAGTGGTCTTCATAGGTGAGGTCGAGAGGGGATCCACTCACACTTGGGATTGGGTTATGAAGGAGTGAAGGATTTGAGAACGGATCTTTTTGTTGTTGGCAGTGGTTTGAGTTTGGAGTGGCAAATTTGCAGAGTTGATGGAGGCATAAAACATATAGGGGCTACAAATATTATTATGAGAAAAGTGAGGGGTTTAAACAAATACTTGGAAAACCTGGTCTACCCAGTAAAAAGTAAGGGTCCATGATGGACCAAAACATTTGAGCCCCACCTTATAATGCGCCTGTGGCTAAAGGCTAAATACAACAAGTAAATTGAGAAAGTTATTTTTTGTTTAACATGAATTGCCCGCTTCTACATATACTCGTATACAAGCATTAACTCAAATTCACTTAGTTTTTCAAAAGATATTTGCAAGTTGGTTGAATTAGAAAATATTTTTTTTGGTAAAAAATTCTATAAACCAAAATCTTTATTTTTTATTAAAATATTTATATAAAAATCAAAAGGCATATTTTTTAGTTATAATCAACCAACCCACAAATAATTTTTAAAAAATGACATCAATTTGAATTTTTCATTACATTAGAGAATATATAAGTAGACAAGCCTTCTAAAAGCTAACTCTCCATTTCCCCCCTTCTAAAAGCTATGCTTAGCCATATTTACTTAGTTACTTAACTAATGCATGTCACTAAATGCCAATATGAGTAGTATATAGAATGAAAAACTTTTCTCATTCCCTGTAGGAACATTTAGCTAAAGATGTGGTGCACCATGTAAAGTAAACAAACAAATAAGATAGTTATCAAATTTGTAAAGATAAAATAGAACCACAATACCCAAAATAGGTTGACCTGCCCTTTCGAGCTAGGCTTTCTCAAGTTAGGACATTTTAGGGTCAGGTGCCTTCGAGCTAAGTTAGTTTCAAGCTAACAAAATGCTAGCCCCAGCCTAAACCTATTCGCCTACGAGCTAAATTTGTCAATTTTTTTTTCTTGTTCAAATTTTGTAATTTTATTGTCCACATGAACAGTTAATGGATACCAGGTATAACCATAAGCGGTGATCTTGTTCTTGCTTTAGGTCAAAAATGAGTAGTTTGATAACTTAATTTGATGCAAAAGTGAAGTGATATACATTTTTTTTGTCGATATTTATCTTTAATTTAAACTTTTTTATTTTAAGTGAAGCTATTAATCAACTAAACGGTCCAAACTCAAATACTAAAGCTTATGTTTGTAATTGATTATTTAGAAAAAAAAAACGTGTCTTGATCATTGGGCCAGCTTAGCTCAAAGTAGATTGGATCAATTCGTCTCGGATTTAATCACATGCCAACTTTTATTTTTACTCCAATTCTCTCAATTCAACCCACACGTTTTTTAAGGCTATCAATTGGCCTAGCCCATCAACCTACGTAGAATGTAGAGAGGAGAGAGGAAACACATTAAAAGAAATCATTTTTTCAAAAAATGCTGAAGGTATTTTGTGCAAGACTCAAAATTGATTGAACTTTAATTGTCACACTTGCATCATTGTTTTCTTCTTATATATTTAGGGTATGCTTGATATGAAATGAAAATTTTAAAAAAATTAATGGATAGATTAAACTCCATACGTAATTTTCTCCTCCACTTTTACCTCTTCCCATTTTTTTACTATCTTTGCCTGATAGAATATATGATTAGAGATTAGAAATTGATTAGAGTTTGCTGAACTGATTAGAACTTAGGTATTCATTTTTAGTTAGTTAATCCTATATATTGATCTATATAAATATTTTACCTCACTTGTATTACTAACTTCTTGATCATCAGTAAAATTTGTCATTCAGTGTTTCTCTCAACCTTATCAATTTTATCTATCTTTTATCTGGTACCATGGATTTCAACATTGCCCGCCGTTGCATTTTATACCTTTTGAATGCTTAAATGAAGTGAACCCTTTTAAGAAATCTCGGCTTTTGGAAAAGGAAAAGCCTAAAGCCAACGTTTTTCTTGCAACACGACTCAGACTCACAACATTTTCGTGTATATTGCCAAGCTAGAGTACTCGTTGTCAAGATGGAAGTATTTATGCCCAATATTCTCTCCGAAAAATGTGGCATGTTGCTCTATAATTTGGCTCATTGTAGACAATATTTCGTAACTAGTAATTTATTATTGTAAACAACTATATTTTAGTTTTTTCATATATGAAAGTTTCTCATAAAAATTTATATAAATGTTAGATATTCAATTTATTATAGTGTATTTTATTTGAAAATAATACTTTATATAATAACATAGCAATATTTGTTTCATTTCAAATCAGTGACATATATATATATATATATATATATATATATATATATATATATTAAGGTAATATTTTTGTTTCATCAAAAAAATAAAAATCATTACTTTTTATAAAACAAGGGACTTCATTAGAGATATGAACAACACTAGAAAGCAACATACACCTTCCTTATTTAATTTTCTTTTGCCTTTTAGTGAAGATTCCAACTCAGCAGCTTACGAACGCAATCTTGTTTCAATGTGTTTATCATGCCAAGGCAAGGGCAACTTTGTCATAGAAAAAATGTTATCATACGTTAAAAAGCACTATTCTTACACTTCTTTTCTTCATTTCTCTACAACCTCCTCCTCCTTCTCTCCGGTTTTTATTCTCTCTGCCTTTGAATCGAATTCTGTTCAAAGCCAAGTTGAGGTAGCTCTCTATTTGTGTTTTGCTTTTTTCCTTGTGTGTGATAATAAAATTCAGTCCAATTTTTCATACATCGTTATGTTTGTGCATGTAGTTGGTTTCATGGTGAATTTTTGCTTTATAGTGAAGAGTTTAAAAAGGCTTTGCATATTGTTTTCATTGACAGGGACCAAAAAGGCATTGAATCCACTGGTTTTTCCTTTCTTGCAGTTCTTGATACTTTGTGTACATTGCATGTAAGAATGGCCCACAATAGAATAACACAATAAACTTGATTTAAAGTTTTTTTTTTTTTTTGGGTGAATGATTTAAAGATATTTGTGAGTTACAAATTTTTTTTCATTTAATGTTGTTTGACAAAGCTTCAATTTTTTTTATCCTCAATTTTGATTTTGATTCTCATTGTTAGAAATTAAGGAAACTCTTGTGATTATTACAAGTCAAGCGTTTGGAAGATTTGATTCAAGTTAGAAGGTTTACACGATGGGGAATTAGTTTTCCTAAGGTGATAATTTTTGTAAAATAAAATGTGTGAGATTATCTTTTCATGATGTTAGTTGCATTGTGTGAATTTCATCAAATTAATTAAGAGTATATAACCAATAAGTACCTCACTTTTTCGATTTATAAGGATTCTTATTTTAGATATCTAAATTGATACAATTCGACGTTTTCGGGTTCGACTAATATTTGAAATGACAAACATGATATATGATGTGTGGGGCTAAAAATGTTTTCACATAGTCGTCTATTCAAGTAATCGAATCATACCTTTTCCTTTTGATTTTCACATGCATATTATACTTCTATGCATGGATCGAAGATATCATTGCAACCTTATCAGTGTCTTATCCCACCTAGAGAAATTAATGCTAAGATTCCTGGTTGATAATAGATAAAAATTTAATGATTCTGAATAATATCAGTACGTATGTCATTCACTTCTCGTAATCTAATGACAGTTTTTCTTTAGCATTTTCAAATTAAGATCTAGTAATTGTTTAATTGTATTCTTCTGATCAATTGCTTTTCCTAACCACATATACGTTGTTTGTTTTCCGTGATTCTTTTTTTGCATGTTAATCTGTACATCTAAATGGTCAAAAGAATATTATTTTGAAGCTCATAACAGAAGAATGGATCAAAACCGAAATGGGCAACATCAGCATGCAACAAGAGGGAGTAGCACCCCCCCAGCAACACAAACTCATGGGATAAGCCAATATCAACCCAACCATATGATGATGGAAACTAATCAAGTAGCTGGTCCTTCTTCTGCCCCTTCACCTTACTTAATAGACCAGCAACAATATGCTCACCACTACATGCACCAGCTGCAACAACAACAAGAACTGCAGCAAAAGCTCAGCACCTTCTGGGAAAACCACTGCAGAGAAATTGAGGAAACAACTGATTTCAGAAACCACTCCTTGCCCCTGGCAAGGATCAAGAAGATCATGAAGGCTGATGAGGAAGTGAAGATGATATCAGCAGAGGCACCTGTGATCTTTGCCAAGGCTTGTGAGATGTTCATAATGGAGCTGACAATGAGGGCATGGGCCAATGCAGAAGAGAACAAGAGGAGGACACTTCAGAAGAATGACATTGCAGCTGCAGTCACAAAGACTGATGTGTTTGATTTCCTGGTTGATGTTGTCCCTAGGGATGAGACCATGGACCTTGATTTATATTCAGGCATAAGAAGAAGAGGTGGTGCCAATATTAATGTTCCTCCTTGTTATTATGGTATGCCACCTCAGCACGTTGTGGATCATCCACCATACCATCCATATGGCCCTCCTCCTCCAAGAGTGGTTGTGGGAGGGCCTAGTGTTGTTCCTGATCAACAAGCCTATCATGGGCCTCACACTCATCCTTTTGTGGCTCAAGTGTGTCCAAAACAACAACATTCTTCAGGTTCAGATGATTGAGCAAACTATATGTACTCATTGGGTGAGGGCGAAAAAATAGTGAGGACCAAAACAATTAGCGGAATGTTAATTAGCTTTACATTAAGCCTGGAAAATGTATGAAGTCGTTAGGAATTAGGATCATTGCTCCTCGAGTTTTAATGTTTTCTTTTTTCATGTCGTTAATGTGTAGTGAGATTGGCAATAATATCCTATAAAATATGAAATAATAGCAATTTGGGAGACAACAATGTAGCTTTTTTTTTTCCCGATAGCACAATGTTCCTTATTTTATTGGCTTAAATCAGTTTTTTTTCCCATATATCTTAGTATGTATTCATTTTAATCTTTATATTTATAATTTGTTCGTTTGATTCATTAATTTATCCATTGTTTTCTATATTATTCTTAGCTGAGCTTTTGTTTAAAATATTATGTTAAATGATGATGACGTATCAAATAACAAATATATGTATATGCTTGATAATTGTTTTGACTTTTCCTATTTTTTTTCTTGATGATAGAAATTTTATATGCAGAAAATTTATTTTTTCAATCTAAGTTTGTGACATCATTTATCATTTGATATGTCATCGTCGTTTAATACATAAATTAAAGTCATAAAATAATCAGTTAAGAATAATATTGAATACAATTAATAAATTCAGAAATAAAAATGAACAAATAAACAGTTTAAGGACTAAAATATATACATAACTAAAATACAAGGATTAAAAACATATTGAAACTAATATGCTTACTTTAATCCTGAAGTTGCGTGCAAAAATTACTTTGATTCATGAAATTTAGAAATCAATTTTTTAATTTTAAAATTATAAACATAAGTCATATTAGTCTTTAACTTCATTTTCAATATTGCATTGTCACATTTATATTAAGACCACGTTAATTGATATGTTGGTATTAAATATGCCTTATACTTGGTATCTAATAATTAAACCACATTAAGATAGGCATATTTGACAACTATAATATAAGTTTTACAAAACTATAAATTTTACATGTAAATAATATTGTTAATATTTACTAATTGTTAGCAATTTGAACCGATTTTTCAATCATGCCAATTTAGAGAACAATTTGTTATGAGAATCACTTCTCTTTCTTCTTTTATTTGCCAAACCTTAAGCCATGGTGCGAAAAATTTCACAATTTGAAATGGCCCTTTTTAAGGAAAATTTTGTTAGCTTTACTTATTTATTGTGCGCAAGACTACAAATTGTCTTTACATTTTGGTTCATTTGAATAAACTATAAAACTAACAAATTTTTATTTCACTGCTGAGTAACAAAGTTGTACAGTGTTCTAAAAAAAAAATAACCCAAAATTTTCAGCTCGCATCATCATCTTCTTCTAAACCTGCTTTATGAAGCATCTTAGTACATAGAACTTACAATATTTCGATACATTTGGCTACCAAAGTTAACATGTATGGACACACAACTATTTTCCTAGAAGTGTGTGTTGGTCACAAACAGCATTAACTGGCAGGGCAAATATCTTCCAAACTGCAAGAAAGAAAAAATGCATATGAGCCTAAACTTAAACCAACTTGGTCATAGTAAAACTAAGGCATGGTTTTTGTAGAAGACACTACCTTTTCCCCAAGCACTCAATGATGTCACCAGTGACCGTTGATCTTTTCTTATTGGAGAAAGCAACTGAAGCAGCCTTCCTCATCATAGCAGACCCAGCAATGCATCCCAAAACTGCTGGATTCTTACAACTGCAACAGAAAAACAATACAATTAAGGGCTCAAAGATGGGCCAACTTGCCCAAGCAAAATAGAAAACATATTTCCTTGTAGAAGAATCTAGGTAAAGAAAGGACATATAACCTGAGATTTGAATTTTGATCAGCACCTTTGATATGTTGGCGCGCCCAAGACAAAAAGACAGCTACACTGTAACAATCAAAGTATAATTTTACTTCAAAAATATCGAATTTCAACTGTAAGATCTTTTATATCTAGTCAAGCTTCTGTTGACTGATTCTTTTGTCTACTAAAACTGATATAATTTGTTTGATAAATCATATCCATTGGGATTTGGAGTTTAAATTCAAAGGATAGTGTATTTGGCTCATCTCTACGGCCAATATGATGAGTAAAACCCATTGTCTTAAATCTGTGATGGATTGAACCAAGACAAAGTTAGGTCCCATCTCCTCTCTGTCTCTAGATATGTGTTAGGTTTAGACACAAAAGAAGATGAGAAATGACAATGTCTAATATGCCCTATCACTTATGTAACAAGGACGAAGAAAGGAGAGAAGATCCAATTCCTGGTGTGCACGATTTGGGCATGAGTGTATTATTCGGTATATCAAGGTGTCTTCAAGAGCTATGCACCATCGTTTGGTATATTGATGTTCTAATATGTCATGATCTAGGGTGTTATTAAGATTCACCATAGACATCTAAGTACAACTTGTTTGTAAACTCCATTTTCTACTGCTCAATCAGCAATTGATTAGCTTTAATAGTATTGTGAGATCTGTTTCTCATAGCTAAGGATGAGTAAAAACTGCAATATGCACTGCTCGCAAACTATAGATATCCCCAGGGTCAGTAGACCGAGTATATTTATGGAAGTGTTGAAGATTAACAATTCTGCTTGTAAAACTCAGCCCATTGATCCAACACAAGAACACAAAAGCGCAGTGATTTTTATGATTTAGTTATCTCTTTCAATGAATTACAAGCAAAAGATGGAAATAAAAGGAGTCACCAATTTGTTTGTTCTCTCTTTCAAATCTCAGTCTTTGATTAATGGGAGCTCTAAATTTTATCCACATATCTAGATAGCTTAATTTATTTCTTGAATGTATAACAGTAGTAAATTAACAACCAGGGAAGGGATCAGATAAGTCAATGACAACGTTAAAGAGAAACTCTATCTGACATAGTGGGGAGCCATCTAACCATACTGCTTAAAATTTCCTAGAAGGGAATTTCACAAACATCAAAAAAGAATAATAATAATAAAATAAAATAAAAACACTTGCCTTCCAGAAAGGATATCGCCTTGGCCACCACAGCGTCTAGGAGAACCATAGATGCTCACTGATTTGACTGCATGAATAATAACCAGGATCAAATGATTTGCAAACATCTGTGGATCACTATAATATAGATATCCCATAAGCACGTGCCAATGCCATGTGCATATGCTGTCATAGAACATTACTGTCTCTTCCGAAACATAAGTCTCCCATTCCATATATAAATTTAGGACAGTTCAATTGCACCACTGAACTTTCAGCTCAATTGTCTCCTATATAACATGTCAAACAGCCATTGAGAACGGTAGTATGGCATACCACAAGAACATCACGTTACTGAATGGTATCACAAAATGCTGTTCAAGCGAAAGAAGGATGAACAAGAAAATAATGTTCATCGCTTCCCCTGTCCTATGTACACACATAAGTAAGGAATACCAAGGTTTTTATATTTATCAAAGATCTACCTGTGTCACCATCACTTATCAGATCAGATTTTCCTTTCCTCAGAATAGTAACACCACCGATCCTGCCAAACAGAAGTCCAAAATTGTCATTAAACTGTTGTGCTTAATGATGGCAATAATGAGAAGTAACTGAAATCTATCTGTGATCCACGCAAGTAACTTAGAGTGCTCTATTTCTTTGGATTACCAAAAACTGTTAGTTTCCTTTTAGCTAGAAATAAAAGGATTATAATCTACTTTCACAGTATTTGACCAGTATATGTCATGGATCAGCCTCAGCATCAAGCACATCACACTGCCCAATAATACAGTGCTTAATCAGGATTTAAAATTTCAAGCACCTTTCCAGTTAGCGTCCTGAGACAAGTGCTCCGGGCCTCAAGTTCACCATGAAAAGGAATTATCCAGGTTGTACAGAATGTGCTCAACAGAAGTAGCTTTTTTTTTTTAATTCAGAACCAGACGGTTGTAAAAAATGTATGGAGTTCCAAATTGAGAAACGCAGCCAACCATTTATTGCTAAAGCATTTTATGCAAGATATTCATGGCCAAAAGGAAAAAATAACTTGGGGTGGTATAATTGCATCTATATGACTCATCTGCCAACCAAGCCCATGACAATCATCCATGATCTGAAGTGAGCACTATTATAATGAGTGATTAGATGAAAATATCATCAGCCAAGTAAATTTCAAAATGCAGAATGGAGAGAAACAGAAACTTGTTTAGATCTTTGTCAGACGAGTGGCATGCATATTTGGATTCACACAAGTTATCATGCTGAAAATGCACATGGTTGCACAACCAAACCATATCTTCAACATATACACATCTTAGAAATAGCATATAAAGACACAAGGATCAAGTGCCTGAAAATTGACAAATGTTCTAGCATGAAAACCAATAACTTGAAACAAGGAACTTACTGTTTGGCTAGAGATAGCACCTGCTGAGTAGCATCTATGTGATTCACTTCAGAACTCAGTACTTTTTCAACAAGGCGCTTATATTCGTTGACATTTGGGGTTAGAACAGCTAAGGCATAGCCACTAACAAGGTCAAGATTATTTGTAACAAGAAAAAGTCCATCCTGAAAACCCCCCAAAACTTCAGCCAGAGTGATCAAAATATATACAGGCTAAAAATGCAATCGCTATGCATATTAGTCAGACCATACAGTGCCTAAACCTCAATATACATACCCCATCTATCACAATTGGGATGTTTGACTGCCTTGCATGTCTCATGATTTCACTCACACAATCCTGATAACAATGTGCAAATATCAGAATGAATGATAGTGGAGATACAGCATACAGTATCATAGAACTCCAATGGGAAAAATAATTCCTAGACAGCAAAGGAAAGTCGAAAACAATAAGCTTAGTAGACACTGAGTACATCTTGAAAGCACAAGTTTCTAATACAGCCATAAAATCTATGTAACTTTAAGCTTGTAGACTGTGGCTCTTTGAAATGGTATTAAAAGCTGGTTATCCAGGTGATCTAGTTCACCTTGCTACTTTCAACTCTATTATCATAAATCATAATTTCAGGACTTAAATTGTTTTAGAAGGATGACTAGTTCATTGACAGTCTTTAAGGCATGCCATAGTTGTCATTAGCATCACATGCATCCATGTAATCATACATGCATACTGGAAAAAGATAAAGATATTTCCAAATGTGTAATAAAAATGGGGTCCAATGAACCATTCAAAGAGAAAGCATACTAGAAGGAATGGGTCTCTTCCAAGGCCTGGACCAATGACAAGACAGTCAAATCTTTCCATCCACTTGTCAACTTCAGCAAGAACCTTGCTTGATATGCTTTTCTTGTCCTCCTCCCTGAAATTAGTCTATTGTTAAAAAAAAAAAAATCCACATAGTTCAGAAATGTGCATGCAGAAAGACAAAGATCCATAGAAATTGTACCTAACACTATAAGATTCTTCCAAAATAGGGTGCACAATCAATTCAGGACTGTAGCTTTTGATGACAGGAGCAGCATCTTTTGTGCAAAAGACATGGGATAGATCCGCACCCTGCATGGGTGGGAAAATAGTAACAGGTAAAATAACTTCCAAATAGCATAAAAAACCTTGAAGAAGGGAGAAGGTAATCAGTCTGAGTAATACAACCAACCAAACTAGGTGGAGAATTCAGTATGTGAGAAGAGAGGAGAGAAAGAGAAAAGGGGGGGAGGGTCAAAAGGTAAACAAGAGTAAAGTGCAGGTACTAACAATTTTCAAGGCTGAAATAGCAGCAAAATATGGAGCACCTGTGTACTCACGGCACCCTCCAATAACAGCTATTTTTCCTGATTTGAACCATAACGGAAGCAAAAATTAGACATTTTCTTTTCAGCCACAAACATAAATATAAACAATGCTAGATTGATCCTCTGATCATAACTGACAAGTGACAACATATTCATGTATTTTCTATCGTAGATTAAGATAACTCACCACAGCCTTTGTAGTAAAATAAGAATTAAACCATATTTACAACAATTAGGGAACATCTTATGACAAGACATACTAGTATTACAATTCCTTTGATTATTTGAAAAACAAAACCGAAAAAAAAAGGATCATATGGAATTACAAGCACTGTGTACCTGCCTGGCCTTTATGCCTACTAGGATCAAGTGCAGGAGTGATTGATCTGATAACACTCTCAGCATCAACCTCAACAGATCTTAAGTCTTGCATATTCCTAGAATTGGTGCTGTGATGATCAATGCCACCACACAGAGATCTTATCAGGAACTGTTGCCTTCTGTAAACAGGTGAAGAAGCCAGTAGCATGCAAGTGTTTGCACAACCACCCAACAAAGATAACTGGGAATTCATCACATGTTTCATCAACATGAGCAAAACACAGCATCCCCTATTTCAAAACCCAAGCAGCAACAATATTATGTAGACTTCCAAAAAGCTCTTCTTACCTTTAAATATCTCGCAAAAACACTGACCCCCGTGGCTCTTTTTTCAATCAATCCAAGAGAAATTTTGATTGAACCCTGACTCCAAATTTTGTAACAAAATGCAGATAAGAATCAAAAGGTCCAAACTTCTCAGAGGAAACAACATCAACGCAATCACCGAACAAAGGAGTCAAATTAAATAAAAATAAATGGAGCAAATATTTGCTTATAAATATAATTCCTGAAAAAAATATATTTTCAATGAACACAGAAAGCTTAAAACAATTCCAAATTCAAACCCACCGTTTCACGATTCAGCAAGCCTTTGATGGTCTAACTCAGAATTCAATTCAGTAATAGAAGCGAGAAAGTTTCCTTTTTTATTTTTTATTTTTTTCTGGGTTTGGCTATTTTGTCCTCACTGGACGAATCCACGTGTTCCCAATTTGGAAGACGCTACAATAAAACGACGTGTCGTTTTTAACACCTTCGCTCCCCTTCTTTTTTCACCCTTCACCAAAACAGGAAAAGTTGTCTTCTTTCTCTTGCTTGATCAGTTCAGTGTTTTTCCACTGTGTGGTGGGTTGTTCAAGAGTCAAGAGGCATGGCTCCAATGTCAGATATGAAGATGAACGCGATTAGGTCAGGGATAGTGGTGATTGGAGCGTTGGCTTTTGGGTACCTCAGCTTTCAGATTGGTTTCAAGCCTTATCTCGAGAAAGCTCAGCAGCAAAACGCGCTTCTCCAATCTCCCTCTCACTCTGACCCACCGATATCATCTTCACCTTCCAACGAATCCTTCTCTTTCCCAGAACGTACTTCATAGAAATGCTTCATTCTCAGCATGTTTTGATTGAGAGAATTACAAAAAAAGAAAAGAAAAAAAGGGAAGGAAATTTCGTAGCCCAAGTTGCGTTGTGAAGAGTTGTTTATTTTGTTTGCTTTTATATTACATGATTATTATGTGTGTTAAATCATTTTACTCTGATGCTAATGTGGTGATATCATCTTGTGGATTGTTAAGATGTTTTGTTTGTTTAGTTATCTTCTAATTCTCTTATGTGATTAGAAGGGATAACATTTGTGCTCCTTACTTTAACAATTCCTTTGCTTCTGCTTTGCCTTTTAATTTGTTTGAAATAAAGTTTTGCCTGTAGCATATGTTCTTTGATAGGGACTATGTGTATGTTGGCTATGTTGAAATTCATGGTATTCATAGAATTTAGATAATTGGGATTTGAGAGAATGATTAGAAAAATATGGAATTTGATAAAATGTTGAAAAGGTTGATAATACTTCCAAGTGAGGTACACGCTTATATGCCTAAGTGCTTTCTTTCATGTAGAATCTCTTGCATGTATGTAAATTCTAAAGCATGTTCACAATTGAGGGTTAATCAAATAAACCCCAAAGGCTGTACTACCAGGTTCCTGATATTTTGGACCTGTGTGATGAGAAACCTGTGAAGGGAGGGAGGGAAAAGAACAATAGGCAACCTTTGGAAGTGCCTACTTTGTTGTTGAATGCAAGTAGTGGCTTGCTGGATTTGATGTAGCAGGAACAGAAGGTTAGTTGACTTGAAAGTAATCAAACTCACCTCCTTAATCCACAAACTGACATTTCTTAGTTAACTGAAGGAGGAGCGGCGCCAAGTTTGTCTATTCACTTGCATGAGAATGGTGGAACACCTTCAATCCTCACACATGCTGTCACTCAGGTTGAGGTATTAGTCATAGCAAACTTATCATGCATTATGGATGGAACATACCCTTTTTCCTGTTATTTGGTTTCCCTTTCTTTGGTGGATTGGATATTAAGATCACTTTGAACCTTACGGTTTTAACTGAATGAGTTGTGATTACTTGTCAAGTTGTCATTAACCTTGGTCTTACGCTTAAAACTTCCCCCAAAATCTGTGTAACATAGACAAGTTCTAAACTTCTAATATTGTTGATGACTTTGCTATATATATTTTGGAAAAAAAAATGTACTTTTCTTTGTTAGGGAAAGGGGAATATAGTGGTGTTAGCCAGGATGTGTTTTCAGTCGTTTGATATGTTCTGCTGATTATGTAGAGCATTGACAATCCTGTTAAGCTATGTGGATTGTGGATCTGAGGAATATGTCTGAATTGTTAATGTTGTTCTTCCAATAGAAGAGACTAGACTGGTGGGTAGACCTCCACAGTCCACACCAACAACAAAGATGTTAATTCATATGTGAGCCTTAACTCACTTGATGCATGATCCGTTTATGACAAAAGCTAAGCCTAAGATAACCAACGAATGCTGCACAATTGAGTGACTGATGATAATAAACATCACATAATAGATGATTTTGCATTACGCTACAAACGAATAATAGAGCATAGTAAGTTTGTTAATAAGGAAATATTTTATATAGACTCGAGTTTATAATGAATCTTATATGTGTCATAATCTTAATTAGTATTTTTATAATATGTATATATTTATCACTTTAAATTATAATTTGAATGTTGATATATTACTATATATTGGATTTATTGTGAATTCGAGGCTATACTATCATTACTCCTAGTAATCTTCATATGTCGGTTTCAAAGCAACTTGTACAGAAAGAGAGGTTAGTTCTTAGAACAGAGCTTAACCACTAACTAGAGCCTGAGTTAGTTTTTCTTTTTTAGGGTCGTGGGGGTTAGGTTGACGTGAGTCAGTCTATGCTCAACATTTTCAGTGTATTAATCTTTTAGGCCCAGTGTTAGCCTAGACTTAATTTTGGGCCATGAGAATTAGATTTGAGAACAACCTCGTTCGTTGTTTTTGTCCGGAGTAAACCGTGTATAAGTTAAAGTTGGGCAGTGGACAAAAAGACGGCAAGTCTAGGTTGGTTGGGCCGGGTCCAGAGTGGACCTGGTCCACAAATACAATAGGTATTTTTGAGCCTTATGTTAAATGGCCACATCTCAAATGTCATGCCTATGATGCCTTTGCCGACCAGAAAGGGAAAAACTAGAATGCATTTTATTTTAGGAAATATTTTTCAGTTTTTCATTTTCTGTTTTCTTTTTTCTTGAATTTTACGACAAAAATATTAAAAATTATAAAAATTATAAAATATGATTTTTTATTTTCAGTTTTTAATATTTCTTTTATAAAATTTTAAAAACATAAAAACTGAAAATAAAAAATGCAAATTATTTTTCGAAATCAAATACAATTCTAGTTTCTGTTTGTGTGTGATTCTGCTCATGAATTCCCATGTAATGAATAAGTAAGCCTTCTTTTCACATACGTTATTGAGCCTAGTTTCTTTTTTTATTTGAGTGGAGAAAGGGTCACGTGGGTTGAGTGGAGAAAAGGGCACGTGGGCTCCTCCGATGGGTATTGGGTTTGATGAAATTATCGATAACATATTATAAAATCGTGTAATTATAGAAAACAATTTCAATTTCATGGTTAAAATATTTTAAATATCTCATCTATTTTATAAATCGATAAAAATCATCTGTACTAGGAAAGTCAACAGAAACATTAAATTTTTGTTTTGGCATAGCCCGTTTCTAATTAAGTTGGCTATGAAATCCATATCCTCGTAGAGAAAGTCTCATCCATATATGAGCAATGTATAAAACTCATTATATACATGTATCACTCAATTTTCTTTTAAACACAGAAAAACTCACTGCCTAGTGGCTATGCCTCCTTTTTTGTGCCTTTTACATTAACCGGATCAATGGATATACTCAAGTCTCAATAAGCATACCTTGCACCTGAGTAATTTTGCTCTAGTTTTCTGATACTTTGAATATTACATTGGTCATAATGAGGTTTGAACATCAGATTTTATATATATTATTCAAATCTCTCACTACTACATCAATCCTAATGGTTAAATTTTGCTTTGGTTTAATTAATATAATAGTATATCTTTCTTCCACTCTTAGTATTTTATTTGCCTTCATTTTCCAGGCAATCAGTCCAGTTAAGGAACCCACGTTGTGTGATTTCTTGTTCTTCTATTAAGTCATGTACGTCAACTTTCCCGGATATATATATATAATCAATGTTGTTTTGTTCATGCATCATATTTCATATCGCACCTTTATACATTTTCGTTTTAGAGAGAGAGAGAGAGAGCTCACCCTCTCATTCTCTCCTTTCCTCATTGTTTTTTCCTTTTTGGGATTGAAGATGGAAGATATGATTCTAGTGTGGAGTGCACTTTAAAATCGAAGTGTAGCATTTAAGCTATTTACAAAAGAATAAAAAACCGCTTAAAATTGTCTAAGATAAAAATACAAGTATAATAATAATAATTTTTATATATAAGAGATTGTAGCCAAGAAAATTTTAGTAATGGTTTGTTTGGATATGAAAATAAAATGAGAGAAGACAAAATTTTAGGATTGAGCTTTGATTATTTTAAAGCTCAATTGGTCTCTAGAAATCGTAATAGGATTGCTGATTCTCTAGCACACTTTAGCTAAATTTCATATGTCAAAGTGTGGCTAGGGGGTGCAAATTGTATCTCTAATCTTGTGATTCGTAATATTTCGTTCAAATAAGTTAGGACATTTAATAAAAAAAAAAGGTTTTGCTAATTAGTGTCCTAAGGATAATAGTTAAGAATATCTAAAAAGGTAAATTTTAAAACTTTATAGTAGGTTTCATGCATTGAAGATATAAAAACTCATCTTTTCAAGATTAAAAAACTTCTCTTTTGCTTCCTTAACTAGTGTTCTTAGGGCGCTATTTAGCAAAATCCTTTACTAATTTGAAATTAAATTTAAACAAGGTTTTCCTTAAACAGTGTCTTAAAGGCAATGGTTGAGGATAATCAAAATGGTAGGTTTCTAAACTTTGTGTTAGGTCTCATGTGTTGAAAAGACAAATATGCATTTTTCAAGATAAATATTTCCTCTTTTGTTAACTTGATCATTGATATTAGAGCATTGGTTAGATAAATCATTTAAACAAACCCACTATCTCCTGTATTTAATTGGCGTTTATTGTTGTTATTTACTCCCTTCATTGCTTATTATTAGTCTTTTAAGGTTTAAGCAAAGTTATTAAGAAAACATTTAAATGTTCTTATTTTTTAAAAAAGGTAGATTTAAATGACTAAATTATCTTTTTATTCACTCTACTAATTTCTCTCTACTAAATCATGTATTTATCACACTGCACTAGTTAAGCACATTGACCAAGGAAACAATCAGGGATAAAATTAGTATAGAATAATTAATTTCTTATTAGAATGCTAAAACGACAATCAATATATTTTTTCCCCTAAAATGATTAATAATAAATAATGGAGAGAGTATTTACATCCAATCCCTTTCTTCAAGAAATGCACTATATCCCACTATCTGATAAATATATTTACTTGACTTTAATTTCCACCACACAAATGTTATGTATAAATTGAAATGGTGAATTGATAATCCAAACGTTTGGAACAGAAATCATTTGACCCCAAGCCCGTTAGTAAGAGAAACACAATAATCCGTCTATATATACATGTAATATTTAGGTGACTGTAACAGAGAAAGTGTTGTCTGATTTCAACCTCCTATAAACTTTTGCTCATCTTAATCCAAATATTCTATTTTTTTTACGTGAAATACAAATTTTCTATTTAGAAAAGGTTTATAATTATATTTTATTAAATTATGATGAGTCAAATTAAATTTGAACAAATCCACTGTCTCCACCATATAGTTGGTATTTATTGTGGTTAGCCACTTCCAATCCCTTTTCTCAAGAAATGCACCATCCCACCATTTTCATAAACAAAAGTTGCACCATCCCACCATTTTATATGGGTAAGATTTTGATATCTACATCTTCTCATCCATCCAAAATAGTTGCATTTATATTTTAAAATCTTACTTTATCTTTTTAAATGGATCAGATTATATAAGTGATGAAATATTGTATAAAATAATTATACACATAACACAACTATTTCATACATGTATTCAATTTCCTGGTGTCTTACTTCTTTTCATTCAAAATATTTGTCCACTTTCAAATAATTTCAAATTTCAAAATATCTGTCCATTTTACATTTCAATAAATATTAATTTTGTTCTTTTAATACTACTCCTAATTAATTTTACATCATCAAAGCATTCGATCTAATATTAGCCTTAAACATTGTATTGTATTAATTAATATTTAAGGATATATTAGTCCATTCAATATATTTTACTCCATTACCAATATCATTTATTATTTTTCTTAATATTTATGTTTAAAATTGACAGATATTTTGAAGAAGAGAGAGTAGTATCTAACACTTTATAATTAGTACGTGGTTTAATCAAATGTTTTTGTTGATGTGACAACAAATAATTAAGTGGTGTGTAAAATTATTTGACACCAACAATGTATTCAAATTAAACATTTTTTAATCATTAAATATTTGAAATTTATTGCATTTGACTAATTCAATCTGAGCTTAATCAATTGTAGATTTGATTTTTATATTCATAAATTTTAAATAATATTCTCATCAACTAATGTTAAAACATTCCTAGGAATTTAAAGATGAGAATGGAAGATTTTCATGCTTGATTTGCTGGTAAAAAAAATATATTTACAAGAAAGCTGTATTCTTGAGAATAAAAATGAGCCCATTTATTCCTACCCTCCCCCATGAGGATATTGGATTCCTATGGAAATGAAATGTTTCAGAAAATGAAAAGATTGAATTGCCCCCAAACCTTAAACATTGAACAACTATCACAACCACTGGACCACCACCAATCATCTCAAACCACCTCCAATCGAGGCAGGACCACCGTCAGCCAACACTAGACCATTACCAAAACTATTTTGTTTTGGGTCTTTTTGGAAAATTAAACTGCATTATCGAAAATACCACTTGATATTCAATTTACATATCAAACACTTCTATATTTCATTCCTGGTAAAACAAATTACACACCACCTAATATAGAAAAATACGTGTCAAGAAGCTATGCCCCTATGATCCTCTAATGCAGGGATCTTGTGGAAACCTTAAAATTGAAATAATAAATATCAATAAATTGTCAAGTTTTTTTTTTATGAAAAAAAGCTAACATAGGATTTTTTTTGGGGTACAAGCTAACAAAGAATTTTACAAAAAAAAAAAAGAAAGCAAATTTTTTTAAAGAAAAAAAAACAAAGACATTAAGTTAGGAATTCTTCTTAGGAGATTGGAAGGAAGGAAAACGTATTTTCATGGAAAAAGAAAGTAATTCACCAAACCAAAAAAATGTACTAAATACTCCTTCAATTCTGTGATTAGATATATTAGCTTTTTAATGTATCAAAATGACATAATTTTCTATTATAATTATTATTAAGGAATGCATAGAGTATTTTAAGAAAAGTGTTATTTCAACACGTATAGTGAATGTCTTTATATACACTAATTTTTTCATAATTAAATGTGATAGATTAATTGAAAAAAGTAGAAATCATTATCATATTTAATAATAATAGAGTGAATGTTTTAAAGAATAATCATTTTTAGGTGTTAAAATAATATATTTTTAAGAGTTGTGTTATTTATACTCATGGGATATAAGATACTGTGTCGACTTACACCTCATTCACTATTGAATGAGATATGGATCTCATTCAAATAGAATTTACATCTCATTTAATAATAAATAAAATATGAGTCGATATAATACCTTATATTCTATGAATATAAATAATATTTTTATTTTTTATGTTTCAATTTATTGAATGAAATCCCCTTCGAATCAGCATGAGCTGCGGTGAAGGTGTCGGGATTGCCGTTAATATGAAGCTACTGACCCACGCTCCAAACTTGCGCGCGTGAACCACGCTGCCACACTCCTCCAACTCTTCAAAACAAGTAAACAACGTGGGGGCACTTCTTACCGTTCCATCGTCGGCTCATTCACGTTACACCATTTTCTTATGAAAAATGTTTATTTTACAATAAAATTTCACAATAAGTTTATATCATCCAAAAATATTATTTTAATATTTAAAAATAGATATCTAATTAGGATACTTATTTATCACTATTTTAACTTTTTCTAATTATTTATTATATTTAATGATAATGGAATACTATTCTAATTGAACATCCAAAGTGAATGTTAAAATAATAATATTCTTATATATCATTACTTTTTTTTTCTCATTTCAATATTATAATATTATTGGGTATACTTTTCTTATTTTATCTTTTTCGCAAACTACACTTATAATATAAGCTTGTATCCTATCATATTGTGTATGTATCATCTCTCTTTTCTTATTCCCTTCAAATTCAACAAACAGCTCCTCCGATTCTACCATTTTAAAACAAAATCCTCTTTGCCACTTCCAATCAATTCTTTATCAATCCACAAACACTCTCTCTTGGAAGGCAATTATCGAAAACCAGTGAAGGAAATTAAACAAGTGTATAGCACCATTATGAGTTTACCTGTTAGTAATTATGTAAAATATTTTTATATCATTAATATATTAAAATTAAATCCTAACATTATTTTACGATCATAATGAATAATATTAGAAAGAGTTTAATGGTAGATACAATGTACAAAAGAATTTTACCCTCCCTCCAATTTGTACATACATTTTTATTTGTAAAACTTTAAAGATGACGAATGATTAAATCAAATATTATTTTTATATGATTATATATAATCAGATTTCTTGATAATTTTTAATTTTAATGTACTAAATTAATCAAATTTTGTGAATAGAAGTAAGCTTGCTTGTCAATTTTCTGCTCACTTGTTTGAGGTCAACCTTTCTCTATACTTAAATTTTTGTCCATAAAAAAATATTTCATGATGTTTTAAATAGAGGGACAAGAATGAACCATATTCATTAGAAATATGTAAACATTTATTAACAACCATTACTTGGGCATCAAAATTGCGTCTTGTTGAAAATGAATTTGAATAAAACAATATCCTATAGCAGTAGCAAATAGACTAGACGATGGAGAAGTGAATCCTTCGTTGCTTCTTCCACACCCAAATCTTCAGTTTTTTCTCGTTGGCTTTTTCCATTCACGATATTTACCAAACTGACCCACGAAGCAAGAGCTTACAAAACATGCTTCCCTTCTATTGGGGGCCATGAAAGTCCCCATATATTGCTTGCATGCCACCCTTTCTTCTCCGTTTCCAAAGTTGCCATCTTTCTCTGTTTCATCACCCTTCATCAATCCCACATAGCCCATATTCCAAAAAAACCTGAATTGAATTCCCTCTGTGTTTTTAATGTCTTCCAAGAGTTCCCCAACACATAACCAACACGTGGAAGCCATGCCGTCAGTGCTTGAAGCTTTCAAAAGGGTCAAGCGTTTGAGGCTGTTTGAGCCTTCTCTTTTTGTTGCTGGTTTTTGTCTTGTCACTGCACTTGTCATATGCTGCTTCTTCTACTTGGACTACAGAGAAGTTGTTGGTATATTTGGATTCTCGGGTCGTCAATCCCAGAGGTTTGATTTGCAACAGAAAAGAGGCTCTGCAGAGGAAAGTATAGTTGAGTTTCTTGGAGAAAAGGGTGGTGGGTGTGATTTGTTTGAAGGTAACTGGGTTTGGGATGAGAGTTACCCTTTGTATCAGTCAAAAGATTGCAGCTTCCTTGATGGTGGATTTCGGTGTTCTGAGAGCGGAAGGCCTGATTTGTTCTACACAAAGTGGAGGTGGCAACCCAAACGTTGCAACTTACCAAGGTATACTTAAAGATTTTTATGTTTGTTTTGTTTTCATCTTTTGAGTTTAATTTTTATTCGCCGCTATCCAATTATGTATTATCACTTATCAGTAAAAGTGATTAAGTATCACACCTGTTACTTGAAAACCATGTAAACAAGATAATTTGATTTCATGAGCGTAAAAAAGTTTTAGCATAGAAATTAAACTCTTCATCTTTTTCATATTTTGGTTTCTTAGATTAGAATAATGATAAAATACCAACAAAGAAGAAAGAACTAAAATTAATGGTCATTGGTATTTGGTTCCAGAACAGTTTGGCGGCTGAGAAAATAAGGATGGAGATGGAAAATTCAAAGCATTGTAATGATTTCTATTATATATTTTCTTATGGATAAAAAATCATCAGCTGGCATGTCGACTTGTCAGAAAGAAAATGATGTTGTTTAACTTTGAGTGAGATAAATTTGGAAAATGGAGTGAACTGAAAAAAAAAAAAAATCTCATAGTGAATGATGACTTTGAACATTTCTTACTCTCTGAACTTGTCTGCCATCTTTGATAGCGACCCCAATGGATGCCAATTGGCTATCGTATCCTGTGTATATTTGTATTGTATACGCTTTCCGTAGGTCGCAGCTTTGTGAAAATGACATTTTGTAATCAATTTCCAACAGAAATATTTATATGGATGAGAAATTTGTTCAATTCTATGAGCTTAATTAGAAGAGTATATTTAGTGCCGGGTCTATTTCTACCTGCAGAAGAGTTTGTCCAATGTGTTGCAGTTTCACATCATTTCCAAGCTTGAATATATTTGTCTCTCCTTCCTTAATTTTGACATCTCTTTTGAATATTAGCTGCAGGCCTTCAATTGGTGTCTTGTCCTATATGTCCATATTAGGGATGAAAGCAAACGCATTTGATGCATCTGCTGTCATTTCTTTTATCTTTTCTTAATGCTGCCAGTATGTATATGTGAGCTAACATTATAATAAATATATATTATGTTGGTAAATTTCAACAATTGTTTGTGGTCCAGAAATTCACCAGTTTTATCTGTACTCAGGGTAGTAGCATAGTCTCTTCGGCATGTCAAATGCTAACACGAAGACTACTTCTGTATTTGCAAATATGGTTGACATCAGTATCTATTCATTCACTTGTTTCATTTATCTTAACTTGCAATATTTTTCCTCTGATTTAAAGCAAAAGTAAATTGAATTAAACTTTCGCACTTGATTGATAACTCATGAACGTAGGTTCAATGCAACAATGATGTTGGAAAAACTGCGAAACAAGCGCCTAGTGTTTGTTGGGGACTCGATTGGAAGAAATCAATGGGAGTCACTCTTATGCATGCTCTCTTCTGTTGTTCCTAACAAGGAATCAATCTATGAAGTAAATGGCAGTCCTATCACAAAGCACAAGGGCTTCTTAGTGTTCAGATTCAGAGACTTTAACTGTACTGTGGAATACTACAGAGCTCCATTCCTTGTATTGCAAAGCAGGCCTCCTGCTGGAGTCCCTGGAAAGATCAGGGCAACCCTGAAACTGGATAAAATGGATTGGTACTCTTGGAAGTGGAGAGATGCAGATTTGGTGGTCCTTAACTCGGGGCACTGGTGGAATTATGACAAAACCATAAGAGGGTAATTCAATCCTTCTTAGACTTTTATTACTTACATATGATCTATGACATTTATCTATGGTTTTTGTGTGGAGGAAAATATTGTAATTCTTCTATATTTGTTCAGGGGTTGTTATTTCCAAGAAGGTATGGAAGTTAAGCTGGAAATGAAGGTGGAAGATGCATATGAGAGATCCATGAAGACAGTGTTGAATTGGATACAAGACACAGTAAATCCTAACAAGACTCAAATTTTCTTTCGTACATATGCCCCCGTGCATTTTAGGTTTGTAATTTCTTTGACAGTTCATATGGCATGTATTTTCCCTCCAAATCATCTATATATATAAAAGGCAACCCAGTGCACGAGCATACCGCCTGGTGGGGTCTGGAAAGAGTAGTTATACGCAATTTTTGCGAATAGGCTATTTCCATGATTTGAATCCATGACTTCTATGTAACAAGCCACCAACTTTACCATTGCATCAAAACTAACCCTCATATAATCTATATATACACATGAGATAATTTCTCCCCAGAGTATTTAGGTAGTTTCTGACATCTATCACCTCCATTACACTTCTGTTATAATTTATTTGCTGAAACTAGACAGCTGCAATAGATTTATAGCATTCCCAGGGCTATAACATTCCAAAAAACCATCCACTATCGTTATGCTCACCTTCTCCAGGAAGCAAGAACCTTGTGGTTGAAAATTAAAATTTTCTTCCCCCACAATGAATTAACAATTTTGTATATGTATTACTTATTAGAAGCTAAGCTTCTCTATTGTGTTTCATTCATACAGAGGTGGAGATTGGAAAAACGGTGGAGGCTGTCATTTGGAAACACTGCCAGAGCTTGGCTTCTTTTTGGTGCCTAATGATAACTGGTCACAGTTCAAAATAGCCAATTCAGCGTTATCAGCACACAAAAACACTACTGAAATTGTCAGAGTATTGAATGTAACCCAGATGACAGCTCAGAGAAAAGATGGGCACTCATCTATCTATTATCTGGGTCCTAACATGGGCACTGCACCACTCCATCGCCAAGATTGCAGCCACTGGTGTCTCCCTGGTGTACCTGATACATGGAACGAGCTGCTTTATGCACTGTTCCTAAAACGTGAAGGGTTCTCATAGAAGGAACTTGCAACAGGCATGAATATGGTTCACATAGAGCCTTGTAATTGTGCTGCATGGATTCATAGAGCATTATGCAAAGGAATATATAGCAATTCTTTTATGTAACATGGAGAACAATGATACATTGTATCTGTTCTCTTTCTGTAACCTTGTATTGTGATTTGGGGATACATTTTTGATACAAAATTGATACTAGTAAAGGAAGAGGAAAATGCTTCCTGGCTCTCTTGCACACTCATCCCTCATGCTAACAAGTTACGATTTATTCTACGATCTACGGAGTACCACAAGTAATAAATATTATGAATAAAAAAAATTAAGCATTTTTTCAAATAAATTAATAAAACTCCATCACAGTTTCTACTATTTGCTTAATTAGACAAACAAGACTCCAAATTCTACATGCGCAAAAAAAAAATTCGAATATTGATAAGTGTTTCCATTGGTATTAGTTTGTCTTGATTGCTTACGAGGTATTCATTACTGATGACTAATCTCCCTCACAATTTGAAACTCTTCAAACTAGTAAATCATTGACCACGAAGCGCTACTCCATTCTCATGGATGGAGATCGAATCATGTACCTCATAATTAAGTGAAAAGCCTAGCTATTAATTATAACACACACTTCTTGATTGTGAATGTTTAGTGGGATAATCCATCACTACGAATGTGTTTAGTTGAGGGATAAAAGCAGTTACCTCTCATTTTCACCGTGAAACTAAAGGCACCCTTGTGAAATGTCACTATGTTAATGTACAGGTGGAGTTAGTACATTCGTATTCATATACTCCGCGAGCATGCTATAATATCTTCTGCAGTTCCAGGCACCTTTGTGCAACCAAACCAAAGGTTGAAATCGGGCCAACTGGATGCTGCCACGTGTTGATGTGCAGGTAATTAGTTGGAAAAATCGTTACCATTTCCGAAGCACATAACTTCAGCACACAGAGCCAAAAGAACGAGAGTTTGTTCATAGTTCGAAACGGAACGTCCTTGAAGGTGAGCATCCATGGCGGACGCGTACTTCTCTCTCTTCACGCTCCTCGTCCTCATACCCTTGGCCCTCTTGGCCTCGCTCTACTTCCTCGTGCGTCCCCGCCCCGTCAACATCCCAATCAAGAGCCGCCACGTGTTCATCACTGGCGGATCCAGCGGCATCGGCCTCGCCCTCGCCCACCGAGCCGCCGCCGCGGGCGCGCGCGTCTCCATCCTCGCCCGGTCCCGCGACAAGCTGGAGGAGGCGCGGAACTCCATCCGGCTGGCAACCGGGATCGAGGTGGCGGCGTTCGCGGCGGACGTGAGGGACTACGAGGCGGTGAAGAGGGCGGTGGACGAGGCTGGGCCGATCGACGTGCTGCTGCTGAACCACGGTGTGTACGTGGCGCTGGAGCTGGAGAAGCAGGAATTGAGTGAGGTTGAGTTCACCGTGGACGTGAATCTCATGGGCAGCTTCAACATGATCAAGGCTGCGCTTCCTGCCATGAAAAGCAGGAAGGACCCGCAGCAACCAGCTTCCATTGCTTTCGTGTCTTCGCAGGCCGGTCAGGTATGTGTATTCTCCGTGTTTTCTCGTTTTTTGCTCACTGTGTAATTTGTTGTGGAAAACTTAGGTGAATTTATTCGAAGGGTTTTTTCTTTTTTTTTTTTTGGATTTGATTGTGTTGGTACGATGTGCAATTTTCATTTGAAGTTCATGACTTGCGATATGTACTTGACTACTTGCTTATCATATTGGCACTGGTACACCAAGTATGTTCTTAAACCCTTGGAGATGTTTTTGACAAGAGACACTGAGACCTTAATAGTTAGGTAAAACCTTCCTCTTGTTTGGGAAGTGTAATTTTACTCGGGGAGAGCATAAAGAGGTTCTCATGTGATCCTCCAAGATCCTCATTTATTCACTTTGTTGAATATTTCAGAGTACCACCCAATTTTGGAGGACTTTTAATCATTCAAAAGAAGGAAAAGAAAACTGATATTCAACTCATCGTTCTCTTCCCTGCCCTTCCTCTTACTCTTCCAACTTCCAAATGTGTGGTCTTAATGGATAACCTATAAGCAATTTTACCAGAAATGTAGGCATTCTCTGTCAGAGCATGCTGGCATTTATTTTTCCTAACATAGCTATTCTCTCCCTCCGATGAGGTTTGGTGAAGTTCATCCCAACTCCCCTTTATTTGTCCTTGATGACACTAACCTCCCCTAGAGACATTGTGCAATTTGAGGGGAGGACAATGTAATGATTTCACAAACTTAGTTGAGGACAATGTAATGATTTCACAAACCCAGGGATCTCTTGAGACAAATTTTAGAAATAAAAGGGAATTGAGGTGAATTTCATCAAATTTCAGCAAAAATTAGTGTAATTTGCCCTAATATTTTTCTTATTGTGACTAAGTATTCAGAGAGTAACTCTTCATGGTTTATAATGTGATGATTGATTGTGAGATGGAGATGAATGAACAAGTGTTCTATCTTTTTGATGTGGAAGAATTCTTGTTGGTTGATGTGGAATTATGTTTATACATTTAGGTGGGAATTTATGGTTATGTAGCTTATTCTGCAAGTAAATTTGGCCTCCGTGGTTTAGCAGAAGCGCTGCAACAAGAAGTTATAGCTGATAACATTCATGTCTCTTTGATATTCCCTCCAGACACAAATACTCCTGGATTTGCCGAAGGTAATGAATTGGATGCTTGAGCTTATTTCGTTATGCATATTACTTTTGGTAATATTCATCTAGCTTCAATTTTGCATTGATAATGAGGTAGTTGCCTTTGTTGAAGCATTTTCCATGAATTTGAACTTGCCACTTCAAGGTCAGAACAGATATGAAGAGAAAAGGCCTACAGATTTGAGTGCTTAACTCCATAACTTCACTAAGCTACACAGAATTTTGCATCAATTGCCATTTACCAGATTTCTTTCACTTGTGATTCAATATATAATAATGTGGTCCTAGTCAATTCCAGCTTCCTCATCGGAGTATATTTCCTTTTCTGTATATGATCTTATGCATTTGAATTTATTGTCATATGGGATGTTATTAGATTAATCCGGATTGGAAATTTATAGAGAATTACTAGCCCAAGATAATTAGTTTGACCCCAGGATTTTTTAATGGACTCTTAAATTTTATGCCCTCAAAGATTTATAAATTTTGATTTGTGTTTTTGGCATCTCAAATATCTGTTTATATGATCTCTTGGCAAGTTTACTTATCCTGCAATCAAAGTTGAAGTACAAACTGAAAGTTCACTTTTACAGAAAACAAGAGAAAACCAGAGCTCACCAAAATCATTGCAGCCTCTTCTGGTGCAATGAAACCTGACGAGGTTGCTCAGAAAGCTTTTAATGGCATAAAATCTGGCACTTTTATCATTTCGTGCAATTTGGAGGGACTTGCACTATCGCTAGCAACTGCAGGTTTATCCCCTCAGAGGTCATTCTTAATGGCATTTGTTGAGGTTGTTGCTGCTGGAATACTACGAGTTGCTGCACTATGTTTCCAGTGGACTTGGTATGGAAGTATAGAGAAGTGGCACAGCCAGAGAAAAGGTAAGTGCTGCTCAAAATGATATACCTATAAGGGATATGGAAAAAATCTTTTATATTTCCTAATTTGATTAGACGAATTCCCAGTCGTCAGATAACTTGCAAAAGATTAATAAAGGTTTACTTATTCATCTTTTGGTCCCGATAGTTTTCCTAGTTTTAATTTAGTCCCTATAATTAGCAATTTTCTCATTTATCCTCAGAATTAGCAATTTTTTCTAACCGGCTCCCAATTATGGCCAAATGTGCTGCATCTATTAATTTACTACTGAGGTAGCAAATGGGGTGTGATTGTGGCAACAAATTTTGCTCGCTTGGACTGGAGGGGTGGCTAGATTAGGACGAAAATCACCTGTGCCCAAATTATGTCTTTTTTCTTATCCTACCATTCAATTCTTGCCATGTATAAGATGAGCATTTAATTGTATTTAAAATTTTAAAACTGTTACTAAATCTATATTGCTAGAACCAGAAAGAAGTGATTAATGAGACGAGAAAGAAGACATGATTTGAAAACAAATGATCTTCATTCTGCCAAATTAACCCATTTCCCTCTCATCAATGTAGAAAAAAAACCCAATCACATGACAGTGTTTGGTGTGTGAAATGGGTTATTTGGCCACTTTATGGTACACACAAGAAAAATAGATGTCAAACCAGGTCACCATTTGCTACCTTAGCATTAAATTAATTGATGCTTGACAGTTGGTCATGTTGGAGAACCAAATTACAAATGTTTAGTAATTCTGTGGACCAAATTAAAAACTTTTCACCCTTAGGAACTAAAATTTGAAATTGCTAAATTTATAAGGACCAGCGAAATAATCAAACTATTGTAAACTTCAAAATTTGGTTACTTAAGCAAACATTTGATGTTAGTCATCAACAATTCTATAAGTATGGTTTTTGTTCCTTGGCTTTTAGGATGCTAGCACGATCTTTCGAATTAGTTTAGAAGAGTAATTTTATAACCTTTTAAATGATACAATCTAAGAATTGTTCAATGACAAAGTGAAAGAAGAGTTGATAATTTCTGCCTTAAAATTTGTTTCCCTTATAGCAAGATTTTAATATCCGGAGAATGTTTGGGGTTTCTTTTTTCACTTATGTTTATGATATTACTATCTGTGGTTTACTTTCATATGATGATAGTGTGATCCAGCTATGCTGTAAATAAACACATTATTGAAAGAAAATAACATTTTAATGCAAAGAACAATTAGATAATTGTAAAAAGATAAACTGGATGTTACTTTTGTCTCCCTGGCGCCTCATAAAGATCACATGCTGATTCAAAACTTTGAAATGAATCTCCAGCAGTAAAACCTGTGAAACTAATTATTTCTATTTCTACCAGGTTCAGCCCAAAGTAGCTGAAGTACTCTAAGCTCTAGGCCTTGTTTTAGGAGATCTGTATGCAGATATTGGAATCTTAGTTTTCTTCCACTTTGTTCTACGTTGAGATTAGTGTAGGGAATTTTAAAGGGTTGTTTACAAATGAGAACTCAATAAAAGACATGCTATTCGAGTTTAGAGTTTCTGGCTTTCATTCCTTGGTACCTGATATAGTGAGTGAAAAATGAAACAAGAGACATATTAGTTTTCAATTCTCTCTCAATTTTGTTGTATTAAGCAAATGACTAGCAATTCAGCCAGCAGCTTAAATTCTGAATCGTTCATTTTCCACCGTCATACTTTAAGTTGGCCATTTCTTTTATTGAAAGGTGAATGCTTTCATGTTCGTTGAAGAGTATCATGTTTTGCTTGCATTGTTGTTGGAATTTTTTTTGTTCAAGGGTTCATTGTTGGATTTATTACTGATACATTTTGCATTGCTTTTTCTTCCTTTATATGTTTTGGAAGGCACAGAATTTGTGCTCTTCACGTCAAATGTACAACTTTTCTTTGCTCTGCATTTGTATCAAATGGAATTTAAGTTTTTTTGGTCAGGAAATAGAATATAGGTGTAGTTGAAGATCTTTGATAGGGAGTCAGGGAGTGTGCTTACTGCTTATTGGCCATTTGTCTTTGAAGTTTGTACTGTCCTTTTTGTTTTTGGGCTTCCAAGCTTACAAAATTACACAGGGCAGGAGATAGGATACAGTGTAGACATAGCTAGTGGTACATGGCATTACAAATGCACATTTAAAAAACAGTTGATACATTATTTGAAAAAAAAATCCACTATTAAAAAGCAGTTGATACTTGATTTTGAATATAGTTCTAAGAAAATAAAAATATTATTGTTAAACCTTGCAAATATATTCGCGGGTGTGAAAACCATAAGAAAGTCTGCGGCTTTATCAGCAACGCTTAGTTGATCAGGTGATAATGTGATATGGGATCCATTAACTGCATTTGAAATTCGTGATCATCAGGAGTCATAATGATGATAACGATGACACTTCGCTCATTTCCTTGCTCCACTTTGTGATACAGTTAGTTCTATGATTTTATGGGTCTTAATCATCTTAAGTGGTTAAATCAGATTTTTATAATTTATAGGTTCTATTTTGAAATCTTAATCATATGATTGGGCTGTTTGATATATATATATATACTATGTTGGACCGGTTGGGTTTAATTCAGTGTATGGTTGAAAAAGTTTCATAAGTTTGACCAAAACAGGAGTTTTGTAATGACCGCCAAAGAGGAAAAAGCTTTGAGGGGAGGTGTAAATGATGCATTGTTCATTGTGCCATTATTATTAAACTTATTCGAGGTCGGTGAAACTTACATAAAAAAAAATGTTTTCAAACTTTTTAATACAAAAATTATGTGAATATTTTACTGTTAAAGTTTTTTTTTACAGACTTAATTTTTATAAATTTTCATGGATTAAATCAAAAAATATAACAAGAAATTTGTATTCATTAATAAATTAATAATTTAATGAAAAAAAGCTCAAATTAATTTCTTTTAAATTTTATGTGAAATAAATTGGTTTTTATTAAGAAAAAGTACCTAAGAAAGTCTTTACTAATTTGAGACGCTTATAAATTGGTCTCTTTATAAAATATAGGATAAATTAACTTTTCATAAATCAAGAAAAAGGTTAAATTTATTCTTAGATAGGAGGAATAATTATTTCCATGTTTTAATTGGTAAGAATTTTCTTTGATTTTTTTTTTAATTGAATGGACCAAATTATCAATTTTTTTTTAAAGAAACTAAATTATTTTACTTAAAATTTAATGCGGATCAATTTAGGGATTTTATCTAAATTAATTAATTGAATATAAATTTTTTTTTCAAGATGGAAAATAACTTTTTTATTTTTTGGTAAAAAGACTGATAATATTGTCAAGTAGTCTCCCGCAAAATAAAACAGAATAAAAAAAAAAAAACTCAGGCAAGCAAAGCAAGAGCGTTAAAACGAAGCAGCCAGCATCGTCGAGAACAGAGAGAGAGAGAGAGAGGAGTCAGAGGGTGAGTGGTGCAGCACTGCGACAATGGCAACCACCCAAGAAAGCCGGTCGAGGGATCTCGACAAGCTCCTCCTTCGTGCCGGCCACCTCGTTGGGCCGAGGTTCCAACCTGGCGCCCAGCTCCGAGACGACCTCCAAACCTACGCCCGAGTCCTCGTCGTCGGAGCCGGCGGCTTGGGCTGCGAGCTCCTCAAAGACTTGGCCCTCTCCGGCTTCCGCAACCTCGACGTCATCGACATGGACCGCATCGAACTCACCAATCTCAATCGCCAATTCCTCTTCAGGTCACTCACTCACTCAATCCCCACCACAAAAATCAATCAATCAATCAATCCAAAAACTGTTTATTATGCCTAATTTTTTACTAATCGATTTATTTATTTATTTTGAAAAATTGTAGGGTTGAAGATGTTGGGAAACCGAAAGCTGAGGTAGCTGCGAAGCGCGTGATGGAGAGGATCAGCGGCGTGAACATCGTGCCTCATTTTTGCAGGATTGAGGACAAGGACATCGATTTCTATAACGATTTCAACATTATCGCACTTGGCCTTGACTCCGTTGAGGCTCGAAGCTATATCAACAATGTTGCTTGTAGTTTTCTAGGTTTGCATCCCCTTTTTCTTCTCTCCTTTTCTTCTTTTTTTTTTTTTGTGCCTGCTGTTAAATTGTTTAATCTACACCTGTGTGTGTATGATATTTACGCTGCTGTAACTAACTTTAACAGCTTCCAACTGATTAACAAAACTAACCAACTAGCTAACTAATTTGTTATCTACACTAGTGTGTGACATACTAGAGTTGTTGCCATGTATTCCAGCTTTTTCTTTCTGTAATGAATAATATGATATATTATTAGCTGCATTGTATGTGGTACATTTTTTTTTTGCCCAATCCTTTTAGTTATGTTAATTAGAATTGAGGATGAATTCCACAAATGAAATTGAATAGAATTGAAGTATCATTAAAGCAGAATATATGATGTAGAAAGCAGTGAAAGCCTTGTATAATTTGTAAAGGTGAGAGCCACCAGGATGCTTGTTCTCCTGTGAAATAGGGCCTTGCTTGTAAAATGTATGAACAAAGAGTAGACTTCCAGTTATGTTTTAGTGCCTATAACATCTTAAGTAAATAAAATGGCTTGCAATGCGTACAAACCTAATGTGATTATGCATGGGATTCGTAGTTTTTGTTTTTGTTTCTTTGTAATTTTTTTTGTGTGGCCATGTGATTGCTTAATTCACCGTAAAACATATTTAGACATTAGAGATCCACAAATCTTGGTCTAGAGGCCTGTCAGTGTTACTATTTCAGCAGGTGAGTTGAAACTCACTGTTGTGGAGAACAACAGAGTCTTTTTTCCATAAGGTCGATTCAAGCTTTCCATGAAGATTTGACAAAGTTTTATGTTGATTGTCAATTATCTAACTTAACCCTTCTCATTTATCTGGGTTTGGGACCAACCATGTAAAGATTTGCAGTAAAACACGACATATGCCGAAAGGAAATAAAAATAATTGGATGTTTTGCTTAATGTATATGTTAATTCTATGGTGAGAGCAGAATGAATCTTTCTCATCTATGGAAGTCCCATGGGACTTTTTATCTCTGTGTTCAGTTTTATTTCCCAAACTTTCTACTGGTGGTCATCAATATTTATTGTTCATTTGTGCCAACATAACTTCCCCTTTTAGAAAAATCATCCATATCTCTTGGCATTTGATCTAAAGCATGTCAATCTATGTTAGACCATTTCTTTCTTATATCTGACCTCAACTATCTAAATCTTCTGCCCGTCCATCCCCCTTCCCCAAAGTTCACTGCTGATTGCTTAAGCTAATTTTCAGTTTCTTTTTTCTCATGGTAAATCCAGAATATGATTCTGATGACAGTCCACGGGAATTAACAATCAAACCTATGGTAGATGGTGGGACTGAAGGTTTTAAGGGTCACGCAAGGGTTATCTTGCCAGGGCTTACACCATGCTTTGAGTGTACCATCGGGCTTTTCCCGCCTCAAGTGAAGTTTCCTTTGTGCACCTTGGCAGAAACCCCCAGAACGGCCCCCCATTGTATTGAATATGCTCACTTAATTAAATGGAATGAGGTAATTCATAACTTTCTCTCTTATTTTGTTCTTTTGTTATTTCTTAAAATCCATTATGAAAATAACAAATTGATTTTTAGGTTCATGGTGGGACAACTTTTGATCCAGATAACCCTGAGCATATGAAGTGGGTCTATAATGAGGTAGCCATATTTTGAATTGGTTTCTTGACTACCTAATGTACCTTCTTTGATCTATTAGTTACAAGGTGAGCTATTTTTATTAAATAGGCTGTTAAGAGGGCTGAGCTTTTTGGCATTCCAGGAGTAACTTATTCACTTACCCAGGTATGCAAATGATTTGGGATGTCAGTTCTTCCTAGCAAAATTTTAAATTTTGGCTTTCTGTGTAATTTTGACTTTGATATTTTTCATTTATAATTTTTTGCCTCCTTGTAGTCTAAGTATATTTTTCTTATTGCTAAGCAATTAATTGTTCTGACAGGGTGTTGTGAAGAACATCATACCTGCTATAGCTTCCACAAATGCAATTATATCTGCTGCATGTGCACTTGAAACGTTGAAGATTGCAACAGAGTGCAGCAAAACTTTGTCAAACTATTTAACGTTTGCCCTTCCTCTTCTATATTATTTGGCATTTTTTTTAACATTATTTGGCATTTATTGTTCTATGTATTTGTTGCAATTTTTTTATACTAAATACCCATGACACACAAGACAGAAAAATGAAACATGAACAAAACCTTGTTAACTTTAGATTTTAGATTTCATTTTTTGTCTAGTATCTTCTTTCTTGTTAAAAGAATTATGTACAAGCCCTATATCTTGTGTGCTGGAAATTATTTACTGAGTTAATCATTGTTATTGTGAGATCAACACTAAGTGTAATGTAAGGGCAGTGTTTATTAAATCATGCATACTTTGTGCAGGTATAATGGATCGGAAGGGCTCCATACTAAAGTAGCAGAATTTGAGAGGGACAAAGACTGTCTTGTCTGTGGTCCTGGTGTACTTATTGAAGTGGACCCTTCGATCACATTGCAGAAGGTTATTTCTTGATTACAACTCTGCAGCTTCTTTATACATATTACTTACTAATGCAGTAAATTTCTGTGTTTCGAGTTCTCTATTCACTCATCTGTCTTTACTGGGGCCTAGCATTCTGATCAATACTGGTCTAAGAGACAGAAAATACGGAATTTGATTCTGTATTCAAGTGTGTGACTGATTCCAAGGTGAATTCAGCCCGGAAAATGATGAATACAATAGGGAAAAAAGGGGAAAATGCAGAAAGTAACAATAGTCAGTAGCAATTTGAGGAGCCTCTGTACCCTCCCAATTCCACTCACTAATTTCCTATTTCACCTCTTTTCCACTCCCACACAAATATTCCCGCACAGCAGCAAATCTTCTCTGATTCACTCTCTCCTCTTCAATCGCTCCAACACTGCCACATCAGCAGGCAGTTACTCCCACTGCAACCCCCTCCTTTTTCCTGACTCACCCCCTCTTATTTCTCATTCATAACTACCTTTTTTTCCTCTCCTCTGATAAACCTGTAATGTTCTAGGAATGGGCTTTTCTGCCTCTGCCTCAGTCTGACCCTTTTCCTTCCCTTTTTGATCCGCATCAGCTGATGATTCAGTTGGGTTCCTAACATATTGCTAGATATCGAAAATATTGAAATTGTAGATATTTGGTGTTGCCAACAAAATGGATTGCATCTTGATAATAAATCACTGAATTAGCACTGTAAAGTGTGAATGGCTTGTGTCTTTATGATATAGTTCCCATTTTAATAAGTGAAGTTAATTTTCTGACTGCTGCTTTAAGCTGAATTTACGCAATTCATATGTTGATGCTTCTTTGCCATTTTCGCATCTAATGTGATTTTTAATCAAATTTGTGGGAACAGTTTATAGACCTTCTGGAAGAACATCCTAAGTTGCAGTTGTCAAAAGCAAGCGTTACACACCAAGGGAAGAATCTGTACATGCAAGCTCCCCCCGTGTTGGAAGAAATGACACGATCAAACCTGAGTTTAACTCTTTTTGACCTTATGGGGAAACTGTCCAAGGATGTTGTACATGTGAATGGTATGACAAGCAAGAACAACCAAAAGGTATCCTGTCTGAGAAAATTACGAGTTTCCTTCAAGGGAGTTGATGGGGTTACAGATATGGATACAGCTGGGGGAGCATAACCTTGGACGTCCAGACATGCTTCACTACTTGAAATTTTCAAGGTTGGACAGGCATACTTCGGTAATCAGATTATCACTGCACATTGCCCGTATTGGTGAGGCAAAGTTAGCAGTTTCTACCCTGTAAAATTTATTTGTAGGTGTCTAGTCCATTCAAAGTTGATCCAGTGTGTTTGTTTTGTTGTTCACAGGCCATGACTTTTGTCTATTAAATTTTAGGGTATCCTTAGTTTGATGGAGCTCAGTTAGGTTATAGTTCACCTCAAAGTATCTTGATATTGATAGGTCTTAAATTTAACTTGTGCTAGAAAACTATGCACGTGTATCAATTGACAATGAATGATCGAGACCCTTGAAAATTCTTGTTGCAGGCAATTCTTAGTGTGCGGTTGAGGCAACAAGGCAGGAGTGGAACGAGCTGGGCTTACTTCAGAAAAATAAATTAAATAAAATCATAGTGCCTGCATTGGGACGAAAGATGGTCTTTAAAAGAAACCCTTAACTTGTAGGTCTGTGAGGATAATTGTAAGCTTCTATGTTACACTCTAACTGAGGTTGGATATTGAGATCTATTATCTGATTTAGGTATAAATCGATTCATTAACAACTCGTGTTGCAGTCAGTCGTAAAGCCGGGAGTAAAGGTGATACTTCCTCTGTTTGGGAAGCGCATTTACTTGCCATTCCATAATGTGAGAGTAATTCTAGGTGAATTTGACACATGAGAATCTGGTAATGAACGATAACTTTTTGTGCGGGTGAATGAGAGGAATTGTTATATTGAAATAGCAGCATGCTAAGAAGGGCCATCAGAAGATTAAACCAATGTTGACAACCGATGCTGACTAACAATTGAAGAGAAATGTTAACTTGTTCATTTTTCTTACGCTATGTACATAGCGCAATTTTTTTGGTACATGATTTATAGAAGGAATTAGAATGACGCCGATTGGGTGATCAAGACTTCAAACCGATATCATAGCCACCTTTCATGTTGGGAGCAACGTGTGTAAGCCTTCTTCTTGACACACAAACTTGCCCGACGATCAAACAAAAACGTCTTCTTTTGAAGGACACAGCACACATCCAAAGTTCCAATATGCCATCACACCTTTTCGATAGATTTTAGCAATTGTGCCATTCGTAGTTAAATTATTTGGATTTTTTTAAAAAAAATATTAATTATGAAAATACAAATCATGGGCTTATTTTCCAATTAAAAAGAGCTCGATCACACCTGCCTCGCCCTAGAATGGCAAGGAGTAGCAATAAGGATTTCTTGAACTATATTAGCATTCCTGAGTTCCACGCGTGCAAGTCCCTTTAAATAAAGTGACGGTTGTGTCACAAGTTAAACACCTAAATCTGAAAATCACTTGATGTGCAACATATATGGTTCTAAAACGAGAAAATGAAGCAACAATGTTTATCATACCAACAGTGACATGGACTTCGGGCTACAAAGCTCAAAATTCTTATGTTCACATCACTACCGACGCACGCGTACACTTTATGGCTAATTAAGCAAGCCACGAGTTAGGACGTTCATCACTTTAGCCCCTCATAATCAAACGAAAAATACTTTAATGCGGCATTAGGATTTCGGCCGCTCTCCATTGTGCTCTCGGGAGACAGATTATGGTGGTTAATTACCTGAACCGCATCACGCATCCCCAAGACCTTTTGCAGGATATTCAAAACAATATTATGGATAAATTATCCTGAATTCTTGAAGCCACAGTGATATTATACACGATGCTCCTTAATTTATTATGCCTAATCTGATCCTGAATAGAAGCACTCAAGTGTTATATTAACAGAGTATTTAGTGTTACATTCTATGGAATTTGGATATCCTCAGAAAAGTAAAAAGTTTTAGCTTTAAATCAAAAGAGTGAAAAGATCATCACTTCTAACTTTATTGATTGAACAGTGAAATCTCTTTACTTATCTCTCTAAAGTGAGAGAATCCAAATAATATCACTTAAATTTTAGCAGGAATTAATGTATTATTTTAATAAATTGTGGGGTTTATATGTAATATCGTCTTACATTTAATCTCATAAGAAATTAATGTAATTTACCTTAATATTATAGCTCCTCAAATCCAATGATAGCATCCATCATATCCCTACCAAAAAAAAGAATATACCAGATATAATATTCCACTTATACATTATAGTAACTTAGGTTTGATTCCTAAATTCTTAAGTTAGTAAGTAATTTATAACTAATTTTTTATGCGCTCAATAAGTACCAAATTAAAAAATGTCATTTTCAAATTAATTTTCTTAAAATATATAAATATATTAAAATGATATATATTAAAAAATATATAGTACTTGTTTTATTTTATTAGAAAGATACTTTCTTTCACTCAAAATAACACATCTAAATGAGTTGTTGGAGTACTTTCAACAGCTGAAATTACGATTTGAATTTTATTGTTTCAAATTTAATTCCAGAGGCCTGTTACGTTGTTAACATTCTGTGCTCTAAGAATCTACCAAAAAAATATTGTGCTCCAAGTAAAGTCAGTGTATCATACTTAGAACCTGCCACTAGTGTTACTCTTAAATGTTGGATAAACTAGTTGACACCAACTGCTTTGGACCTTTATTGCAAGTAGTTCAACATGTAGATCCACCGACACACAAATATTTTTGTCTGGTTGATTTAATCTTAACCAATGAGCAACCAGAAGAGGATAGAATACAGATAAGATTCATAAGAACCTTTGGGGACAAAAATTCACTTGTGGGCACTGCACATGAGAACTATGGAAATCTTTGAGCAATAACTTGCCTTCTTGGGAGGATGAGAAGGAGTGAGGGAATGTGGCCCATCCACAGCCAAGTGTGCTGCCGGGGATTGAATATCTGGATTAGATATCTGTACATTGGCTGTTGCCGGCTGTTCCTCACTCAGGATAATATCACCACAACACACTCGAATGATTCTTGTGTTGGGGTTTTTTGTTTTTGTGGGGTCTAAACATAGATTGGCCAACTGTGTTTGTGGGCCCCACCAACCCACATGACCACACCAACCATCTCAAGTCACCTATCCTTACCATTTTTTTTTTTTTAACTATATATATACCTATATGTCCATAAGTTTTGGAGAGCAGAAATAAATGAGTGGCACACATAATTGAAAGAATTAAGGGAACTCTTTTTAAGTTATCATTTTAGATTTTAGATATTGCATAGCTATGGAAGTTGCTTTGGAACTCGAAGATGATTCGTTTTTTGAAGACTTGAGCAAGGAAATTGCTCTCCTAATCATGGAAGAAGATGAAGACCCCCTTGCTTGTTGTCCTGCAGACTCTCTTCAGGTTCTTAGCTACTTCCATTGCATCTCCTCTTATACATGCAACCTCACACACACACACACACACTTTGCTCTTTTTCTTTTTACCTTCTTCCAATTTTTGGCATTTTGGGAAGTTTATATCATCCACTATAATAATAATTAACATGGTTAAACTAATTTTTCAGGCTTTTTCTGGAGCAATTTATCCTCCTCCACAGTGTGCTTTCTTCTATGGGGAGGCTTTGAGAAGAGAAAGCAAAGGGACAGGGGTGTTCATCCCCCAGGCAACACAGCCAAGAAGAAAGCACAGGAAAGGGAGATCTGGTTCATATGCAAAACACCAAAAGCAGTCTCAAGATACAAGGATGGTTTCTCAAGTTCCTCACAACAAGAATTCTTTCAAACAGAGAAATGGTTGAGGATATATAGATCCTTTCTGGGAAAAAAGAAAAAAGGAAGAAGAAAACTGCGTAATTCTACAAATTCTACGGATTGATTTCTCTACCAAGGTTAATTATTTGTGGGCCAAATTCATAGCCTTTAGGCAATAATTCTATGGTTAGTTATTTTTTATTATTTAATTATATGTAGGTGAATCTGTACATGGGAAAACCACATGGTTAAATATTATTAGTCAGTACGTAGGAAGGTTCAGCCAAGCTTTAGGAAGGTTCATGAAAGGTTTTGTAACCCTCCACCATGTCGACAAGCATTCCATTATTATCTGGCTTCATATCATAAGTTTGTCCTTATTTCAGTCAATAATATTAATGGGACTATTTCTTTTATATTTTTCTTTGTTTCTCTTCCAACTCATTTTTATATATATTCATCAACTTAATATGTCCAGTTCATATGCTTTGATGCGTTTGTTAATTTTAGAAATGGAAAAAAGAGAAAAAAATAATACAGGAGAAGTAGAAATTGTGAACCATATCACCTCAAAACCGTATATATGAATTTTGACAATGCTTGTCTTAGAAAAACAGCATAGTTCCTCGAGTAAGATAAGGATACAAATCGAATGGGCACATCTAGATGCTCATTTGAAGAGGACATGTTCCAATCATTAGTAACCATTTCGATAAATTAGTCCGTTAAAAAAAATTTAATATTTCTAAGTGCAATTATCCAAATCTGACATGTATTTGAGTAGTATAATTAACCATCTCTTCCCGAGTTCGAAACTTGAAGGGATGAGAATAAAGCATCACTTGTGGTCAGAATTACCCCCTTTGAGCCCAACCATACTCGCATTCGGATTAGTTGGCCTCTCGGACCGGATATCAGAGGGTGGCAGACCGAAAAAAAAAAGAGGATTCAACTTTTGATAAATGAATAGTAAAGGGAAAGCTTCCAACACTTACTTTTCTGCAAGACAAACAGAAAAAAAAAAAAAGGGTCACTGAGCATTAACATGTAGTTCATGTTATCATTTGGTTGATCCATCCTATTATAGCACCGTTGGAAAAGTGTGTATTTGCCTTTAATAATGAAAATTTCAATCAATTATATCTTCTCGGCCCACTATTTCGTGAAGGGCAAGATTTGCTGTTTAAGAATGAGCTGTTATTATGGCTGTCATGGGATCTCATATTCTGTTCCCCCCCTTTTTTTTCCCTCTAAACTAACTTTCTAACCGGCTGCCGACACACTGAACAAGAAGTATCTGATGATGTGTATCAAACCAAAAAAAAAAAGAAAAAGAAGTATCTGATGAACAGTATGTTTGAGATTCTCCTAAAAAGCAAATAGAAATTTGGGAAAAAGAAGAGTCGTTTATTTTCATTCAACGTTTTCTGATTATGCGTCACTTTAAATGAAATTCTTACCGATAATTATTGGGAACACGATTGTTTGCCCAACAATTTCATTATTTGAGCATGCTAATTTAAATATCGAAATCAACATGGATTGGTGTATTATCTTTAGACTTTAATAAATATCTATAATTAATTAATATCACATTCAATAATTACATAAATAAAATTTATATTTTCTTTACACAAATCACAATGTATTGATTTGAGTATGTAAAATTTATGTTGAGAAAATCGCTTCATGGAAAAGGTTTATCGCCGCAAAATACTCATGGAAGTTATGTGAGTAGTTGTAGATTTATTAACTTAGTTCGAGCCTCTTCAGAAAATCTGCCTAAAAACCTCTCTATGATATAGTAGCTCTTCCCTGCATCACATCAATCATACATTGACAGACATGTTTTATTTATTTATAGCCGTCCCCATACAACTTTCAGGCTCATTCAAGTACTGCATGTTAAGTTTTTTTCGGTGCGTACTGCATGTTAAGTTATCAGGACATTACATGACCTTCATTGTCTTTGCCATAAATAAACGAGGGACCGTTGACAGGGAATGCCATAACACTGAGCAGCCAAGCCAGCCAACTAAACAAGTTGTTCAACTATCATTTCCATAACTTCATAAGCAGTGCTAGAGAAAATCAACAATAACAATTAATAGACTAAATATTTAAATTGATCTCTCATATATAAAAATATATTAAGGGGCAATTACTTCTTTAAATTCTAAACTGCCATATTATTCTTTGACATTTCAAAAAAGGGCTAAATTACGCCCTTCATACATGTTATACAATTACAAAAAAAAAACCTGGCATAAATATATATAAAGGGACTAATTTGTTTTTTTTTTTAAAGTGATGGATCAATATGAGACTTTTAAATTCTAAAAGACTAATTTATCTCCTGATATATTTATGTGAAATGATTTTGGGTATTTAATCTAATTAATATAATATACATGATTGGATAACATGGTTAGCACATAGAAATTAGATCCTTATTTTTTATTTAAACTAAATTACTTTTTTTTTTCTTGTCATTTTTCCCTTGAATCTTACTTTTTCTCATTGTTAAAATGGGCACAGACCAGTATTCAACACCCCCCACCCCCCAAAAAAAACAAAAAAAAAACAGAGTGGACTCATATAACAACGATATGCGAAGCCCATTTTGCATAAGTTGAGAAGCCGTGGTACACAACTGAATGCTCCATTCGACCCCAAAAATTAATAATAAGAAAACACAACCGAATGTTGCACGTGTATCCTCAGCCCTCAACCTGAGGAAGAGAAACCGACCTGAACCGGAAGAACACCAACCGAAGCAACGAATCGAATCCCCAAAACGTTGTCGGAAAAGTAATTCGGACGTAGGTAGCAAATAGCAATGGCATCGGTTATCGCGAAGCGAGGTGCTTCATCAGCGATGAAATCGCTGTCACTGTCTTCTTCTTCAGCTCTTGTTCGTATGACTATGAGGTCCTACGCTAAGGTTGCAGTAGGAACCGACATTGTCTCGGCCGCACCCAATGCTACCCTCCAGAAAGCTCGCACCTGGGACGAAGGTGTCGCTTCCAAGTTCTCCACCACTCCTCTCAAAGACGTCTTCAAGGTTCCCTCTCTTTCTCTCTCCATTCCAATTCTACTTTCATTTTCAAACCCCTCTTTATAGTAAGTAAATAAACGTTCAAATTGATCCTGAAAGACACGTGGACATCAAATTATTTGAGTTTTTTGTTAGCTATTTAATTTAAGGATTAAATTAATGATTTATTATAGTATAAAATCATTCATGCAGCTCTACCCATCAGCTTAGGTTTAAATTTTGGAAGGGATGCTTTCATGGCATAACATGTTAGAGCCTCCATGAAACTTGGTGTTGTGTATGTTTTTGGAGGACTAATTTGAGTATTTACTGTCGTTTTTTGGTAAATTACTAATGCCCTCTTTTTTATTTCCAACTCAATTTGATGTTCCAGGACAAGAAAGTTGTCATCTTTGGGCTCCCGGTAAGTTAACTTGCAATTCTTTTTAAGTTAATGTGCTTCTTCTGGCTGTCCCCTCAATGTTTGTTGTACTTGTTTGGAAAATTTAGTGCTATTATTTCACATGACAGAATAATGGATGCTTCTTGTGTTCTAAGAAATGGAATTGTTTTAAATAAATGTGGTGCTCTCGTTTTGGCTTTAGTTCAAAATAGTGTTTTTGATGCCTTGGCTATCACTCTAACTCTCAGGGTGCATACACTGGAGTTTGTTCAACCAAACATGTTCCCACTTACAAGGATAATGTTGATAAGTTTAAGGCTAAGGGGATTGACTCAGTTATTTGTGTGGCTGTTAATGATCCATATACTATGAATGCGTGGGCAGAGAAGCTTCAAGCCCAAGATGCTGTAAGTTGTCCCTGTCTTCTTGCCTGAGCGTCAAAGGCTTCATATACTTTTGAGTCTTTTTCATTCTTCACATTTCCACTGTTGATTAGGTTTGACTTTTTGGCCTTGAAGAACCATTTTATAAATTTAAATATCCTTCTGCTGATAAATTGTTGCCAACTTCATGTATCAAAACTAAATGATCTCTCAATCAGTAATCTCATTTCTAATTGAGTTAGGGATGTCCTCGTGCTGCATTGTTGTGTTACTAGCGCTTGTCATGAGTTGGTCCCTAGTTTGATTAGCTTATGTATTACAGTGCATCAGCAATCTTTTTATGCTGGCAGAGTGTTTAACAATAATAGGAAAGGCAAGAGTATTGGTCTTTTTCTGTTCCACTGCAGTGATCTGGTTGACTGAAATACGTGAAAGTGTAATAATTGTTGATGTGCAAAAGAGAATAAAGGGGTTCGTGGTAACTCAATCTCTGCTGAGTTCATAGTTTTTGGATCCATGAGAAGTTCAAATTTTTAAGTACACACAATATGTTCGGTGACATACTGTTGAGATTTTTAATTTGATTATCAGGCATATACCTTCTTGAATTATAATTTTTGTATCTGCTGGCTTATGGTATTGCCCTTTTCTTGTATTTATTTATTTTTGGCATTGCTTATGGGTGTTGCGTTTTTTGGTTTGAAATTTGACTGTCCAGATTGAGTTCTATGGGGACTTTGATGGGAGCTTTCACAAAAGCTTGGAATTAGTTACTGATCTCTCTGGTGCTTTGCTTGGAACTCGATCTAAAAGGTGTGGTACAATATCCTCCTTCAACTAAGATTGGACTCGTTCATATGAAGATTTGTTTGGTTTTGATGTTTGAGAGATCTTTTATTCCATTACTTTAAAAACTGGACCAAATATCAAAATGGTAAGGTCAACAGTCTTAGAAAGGATGTAAAGCTTTGAAACAATTTAACAAATAATGGTAATATGGTAAATATATTTAGCAATATGGTAAATATATTTAGCAATGTCAATTGTCAAATTACTCTCTTTGTTATTATCTCTCATTATCTCAATGAATTTCTTTGGTTGGATGGCTTCCCCTTAAGGCACTGCTTTCTAAACAACAACAACACATCTGTTCTGTCTTCATTGTTGATTTGAATTCTCAACAGAGTAGTTGCTGTTTCTGTGTAGGTGGTCAGCATACGTGGTAGATGGAAAAGTTAAGGCTCTTAATGTTGAAGAAGCTCCATCTGATGTCAAGGTTTCTGGCGCAGATACCATTTTGGGACAGATTTGAAGTTTATGTTGGATACCATGTTTATGTATGTAATAAGCGAGTCTTCAATAATATGGGCCTGGTGCTTCCAGCTGATCCAATGCTGCAACTGTTGGTTCAATCGTTTTTTTTATTATTGGACTTATTTCTGTGATCACTAATCCGGTTAATCCGTTCTCCCTAGATGCAAGGTTACACATTTGAACTTGTATTTGTTTATCTCACTTTAGGACATGTTATCCACAATTATTCTTATGCACTTTGGAGGCTTCCCTCACGGTTCTGTTTGTGATTATATCTTTTGCCTGTGATGAAAATACAGTTTTATCTTAAAAATTGGCCTCTAACCAAAGCTAAAGGTGTAGTTAGCGCCTCAACAAATGGTGTCCTGGTAGTTGGTGGGTAACATAGTTCGAAGTCGAATAGAAACTATCATCAAATCAGATTTAATGCCAAATGAAATTATCCCTTTTATGAGGCATAGCACATGCAGAGCATTTTTACTGATGATTGTCCTTAATCAACTCAAAAGGTGCTTGCTTGATATATCTTGCATAACTCGAGTACATTTAACCCTTCAAAAATAGTAACATTTGATGAGATTGACACTGTAAAACAGTTTACACTTTAAACTCAATATTTAATGTGCGAGTGGTGTGAAATTAATCTGCAGTGTAGAGAACCGCCAAATTATTTCATCAAATAAGTCAAGTATCGATATGTAAAGGAACCGAACAAGAAACCAACAAGCATGGATAAGGATCCATGCAATTATATCTAGTAGGTGCATTACATAATCTTCCAACGGAAGAAACCGCTGGCTCTATAAATTGATATTACATACTTTTAGATTCTACCAATCGTTGAACATTGATAACAATGCAGGACGCGTACCAACAGGTACGTTGGCAATCAAAGTCGTCTCTTGCACTGCCCCATGGACAAGTGAGACAGCATAGTAAAGTTGAAGAACCCCCCAGCTAAGTCCTCACAGCATCATGTCCACTCTGAGTGAAGAAAGTAAACACATTGAAAGCATTAGCCACCTTTCTAGCAAATATCATTTAAAATTCGTCTAGAGGCATTCATCATTTCTAAAATGCAATTTGTCACCGGAATTCTTTTAAATAAGCAGCAAATACGAGACCAATTGCGGTGGAGGTTTTTCCTTTTTTTTTTTTTTTGGGTCTCATCGAAGATAAATGAGTTGTACTCAAATTTGGAAACAGCTCATACGGCATCCAGATCACAGTGACCAAGAAATTGCTTCATACTGTTTTAAAACTTCTAATCAGTTTTTTTATTTATTTTTAATTCATTCTTTTGTCTTCTGTGGTTAATAAAACCACATGAAATTGCAAATCAACGTTACACAGAAATTAGGCACCAGCTAACTTTGTAATCAACTAATTTTCAAAGGACAGAGGATGGGAATTTATAGATGGAATACCTGAATATGTGGAGGAATTTCCACTCGACCAGAAACCATGCTAGAAACAAGTGAGGGAGCATCTGAACGAACATCTTGAACCACACTTCCCCAATCAACAATTGGAGAATGCTCAGTGCCATTCTCTTCAACAGACTTTCCTTTCACAGGGAAGCCTGAAGATCCCCCGGTATCAACAGGAATGAGAGGAGAACCAGACCGTTTTGAGGTAAGATCAAGGCGTTCAATCATCCGTGCAACACCAGCAATGCCTGCATTCATTTCGCGCTGAACACCTTTACTCAGCTCTTTTACCGAGGCATTATGAGCAAGTAACTTTTCTTTAAGGCCACGGGTACCTTTTGATATTGATTCCTTATATCTGTAGCAAGATTTCAGATATATTAGCACTAAAGTGAAATAGCTTGGGAGCACTCAATCATTCATGTACAAAAAGGTTTACCTGGCTGAAGCAGCAGAAAATTTGGATTTGATGGACTCAGGGATAGAGAACATCTCAGAAGCATTCAGTCTTCTTCCACTCTCAGATGGTGGCTGGGTATAGAGAAATCTGAACATGACCCGGGAAATAGTAAACACATGAAAAATGAGTCAAGTGAACACTCTAGGAAAAAGCTTCCTCATAAATAAAAGATGCCACATCTTTAAACCTGAAGTATAATGCACGTACCTGGTTTTGAAAGGAAAATCATTCTCAGGAGTAGTATTTCTTGCAACCTGACCAACAGGGGGGAAAGCAGATGTTGGAGGTTGAATGTCAACAGCAGATGGTACACCAGAAATTGGTGAACTATCACCAGAAGGTGAAGTGATCAGTGTTGGTTGCACCCCTGACACATACACAGAAGAGTTAGAAACAGGAACCTCTGATGGACCTGCTCCAGATGATCTCATCCTTTCCCGTCTATGGAAAAACCGTGATCTACTGGCAGCAGCAAATAGGTGCTGCATAATTTGGTCATCAATATCAGAGTCATCTGAGCAAGAATCATCCTGCAACAGAACAATTTGTTTCTCAGAAAGGATATCATCAAAGCAATTAAATGATACTTGTATCAAGGGACCAACACATATAAAAAGATATTAACACACCAAATGGTTTCATAACACTATCAATTCTCAGATATCTCACTCACATGGTCATCATTAAGCCATTCAAGTGGGACATGAGAATTAGCAAATGAAGATGGATATATGTTTCTTGATCTTGAGCGTTTTTCAGCCTCCATTGCAGCTAGAAGCTCTTGGCTACAACCAAAAAACCAAAAAAGTGATTGATGAAAACTACTAACCGTACCCACAAAAGGCACGCATTAACAATTCCAGAAGGATGAAGGAGAGACCAGGGGCGGAGGGAGGGGTTTTGTAAGGAAAAAAAAAACCTGGAAGGATCAATGAAAGAAAGCAACTGCAAACATATCGGACACTCTGAGCTTCTCTGTGACCTGAAGAAAAAAAGGAATTAAGTCAGAAGCAACCAATCACAATCCACATCATTGTTAATTTTCCAAAGTGCAAAAACATAGATACAGTTTCCTCTCATAAAAGATCAAGTGGCCTTACCATTCCAGAATACAATGCAGATGATATTCATGTTTGCACCTGGTAATCTAGAATTGAGAAGGAAACATGTCAATAGACTGTTCAACGTTTAAGTTTAGACATCAATATCTACAGGCATACAGCTTGCCACTGATTATCGACAGGTTGCAACTCACCCAGCATAAAGCATAATTAGACACATCCAAATGAATAGATATCTCATAGATGGAAAAAAAAATGTTTGACACTCGGAGTATACAACAATCCCAACCCTCGAATACCCTTTGAGATCAAAATGCTAAATTAATTGCTGCAAGAATAAGAATAAACCAACACGATTGTCTTCTTCAAATATGCACTTAACAAAAAGAAAGCACATGGATAGTTCATTTCCTGTTGCATCAATGAATCAATATATCATTCCTTGTGATGCTTAAATAAACAGCATGGAATGGAAAAATTTCCCCACAGGTGTAGACAGTCAGTCCCAAATAAAAATAGATCCTCAAATGCAACTCAAAACAAAATTTTGAAAATAAATAAATAGAGTAACTTACCAAGCAAGTTGAATAAAAACAATAGGACACCAAACCAGGGAAAGGAAATTGATACATTCACAATATGCAATTCAAGCTCGGGAGATTATTAAAATTTCAACACGAGACTGGACCAAACAAGCAAATGGGTATGCGATCACTGATCAAAGCTGGAAACTTTTTCAGAAACCCAAATGCAAAAACATAGAAAACACAAGAGTGGTGGATCATACAGTAGAAGGGTCATTGATGCCGAAAGGTTCCAGACATATACTGCAGAAGTCCTCGGAATAATCATCGAAAGCTGCACCACCTGAAATGTGTGATGAAGGAGGAGGAGAAGAAGAAGATGAAGATAAAGACGAGGTGAAACTTTCCATGGTTTGCTCCACAGTGGTCTGTGATGGAGAATACTCTGTCGTGAAGAAGAAGAAAAGAACCCTAAAAATGAAGAGAGAGAGAAAGAGAAGAGAGTGTGTGTGAAAGGACAAAGAAAAGAATTAAAAGGAGAGAAGAGAAAGAGGAAAGGAAGCAGAAAATGCAGGGAAAATCCGATTCAGACGCTTTTGATTTTGATGGAATCAACGTATTACCTAACCTCCTCTAACCATGGATTATTAGAATAAATAATAATAATAATAATAATAACAATAGCAGGTAATTATAGGCACCTCCTCTAAGATCATTTAATATTACACTTACCCCTCTTATTCATAATATTATACACACCTCCCTTAAATAATTATAAAAAGTCTATTTTACCTTTATAATTAATATTCTCTTCCTCTAATTTTTTCTCCCTAAATCCTTAATCCTCTCTCCCCTCCCTATGCTTCTTTCACCATTCATGCCCTCCGCATCCCCTCTATCGGCAACCATCGTCACTGCAACGATGTCGGGAGAAGGTGGCTTCACGGAGGATAGAGGTGGTGACAAGGCTTTGCAGCGGCGCTTTCTCAATGAGCTCCGGCGCAGGCTTCATGAGGACTTTGCGGTGGTGCTGCTTTCGCGCGGAAGGAGAGGCGTGGGGTTGGTAGCTTGCGACAAGATGATGGCTAGCTGGTGACAGAAGGAGCTCGCGACGACGAGGAGTAGGGACGGGTGGCTTCGCACAGCGCACATGGGTGGTAGAGGAGCGAAGCTTTGCAGCGGTGGAAACTGGCAGGAGCGAAGGTGTTGCGGTGATTTTCAGGCAAAGGTGGGGAAGGTCAACATAGTGGTGAGGGTGAAGGCGCGGCAGCACGGTTGAATAGAGAGGGGGTGAAAGGTGGAAGGCAGAGGTCACAGCAGTGGCTTCAGATCCAATTAATGGCGGCGGTTATGGTGGTGGAAAAGGAGATAAGGTCGCAATGGTGGTGAGTGAAGATGCGGCTCAACCGCAAGGTGGATGTCAAGATAGTGGCCCATGGCGGTGGCACTTTTCGCGGTTGAGGGCGGCGAAGACCACCGCGACTTCTTCTGCTTTTTCTTTTTTCAAAAAAAAAAAACTTTCAGTCTTGGGTTTGTTTTGGTTTTGCTCTATTGTTGGTTTTATTTTGTTTCAAGCTTGATTTTGGTTAGGTTGCGGATAATGGAGGTTGCAATGGTTCTAGATTATAGTGATGGTAACGGTTGTGCTGGTGAATGATGGTTGTGGAGTAATGGCTATGATGGGATGATGGTGTTTTTGTGATGGGGACTAGAATTTGGCAGAGGGATGTGGAGTGAGATATGGTGGTGCCGACGCTGAGATCAAGAGGAGGCCGATCTGAAGGGGAAGAGGTCAGAGTGGTTGTGATGGCGCAAAGAGCGCGAAGCGGCCGAGAGAAGGAAAAGAAGCGTGAAGGCGGAGAAGGAAGGGGACAATGGTGGCAAGGAGGTGATGATGGTGGTAGTTATGGGCTGGATCGGTGGCTCGCGGCTGGGTAGAAGAGAAGGGCAAAGGACAGCAGTCAAAGGGGGCGATGGTGGCAATGAAGCCGCCGCATGTCACCCTTTCATTGGGCCTTGTTTTCTAGCCTAGCTGTGGTGACTGACTTGTTATGATGTGCATTGAAGCACATTCATGCTTACAGCAATCAACAAGTGCATGCTTCTATTATCTGGGTTTTGTGACTGGTTTATGTATGTGAATGAATAGAGTAGTAGGAGGAGGATGAGGGTGGTGGCACTGTTGATAGAGGGGAGAAAGAAAGTTTGGGCATTTTTTTTAATAAAGGGTAATATTAAAACTTTGAAAAGTTATTTACAAAATAAGGAAGGTAAATGTAAATATTAAAAATTAAAGAGGGTAAATTTAATATTGAAGGACCTCAAAAAGGAAGTGTCTGTAATTGCCCCTAATAATAATAACAATTGGATTGTGTCATTGATTAATTTTAATCTCTTAGGTAATTAATTTGTTAATCTCGACTTTCCCTTTTGGATTCCTTTTTGCCATTGTCTGCTTAACGGTATCTCGTATGATTTATTTTCTGTGCCACTGCTACGGCACTCAATAGTCAATTCTACTTATGTGGAGTACTTTATACGGTTTGTTGTGGTTTTGTGTGCTTGTCCTTTTCTTTACTTTCTTCTCGTATCCACCGCTCCTATCATTAATTAACTAAAGTATATTAAATTTCTTGTCAATGAAAACAACAATATTAACCAAAAAAACAGAAAGTAAGTACGCTAACGTGTCCGTACATGATTCGGTACATTATATGGAATGGAAATAAAAAATCGGGGAGTGTAGATTTCGAATTTAGAGTTGGATTTGATGCATGAAATTAAAACAGAATGAAATCAAAATTAATCTAAACGATAGAAAGCGAAAAAAATAAAAATAAAAACTTCTTATATCTTAATGCCTTGTCATATATGTGATAAAATTTAATGAGGATAATATTTTACTTTTATTATTTCCAAGTTTGGTATGTGTGATACCGATATGTTGTAATCTTCAAATTTAATTATGTTAAACACAAAATCCTCTTAAAAGGTAATTAGATAATTATTGGTCTATATTAATAATAGATTAAAGGAAAAATACATGCCAAACTACTTAAATCAATCAAGGTAATTCGATAATTCTTCTAATTATCATTCGGATTCAAATATAATGTCATTAAATTGCTTGAATGACTAAATACCAAAAAGGAATGAAAAGAAAAAAGTGTGGATGACATTACGTTTGAGGAAATAAAAGAAAAGAAAATGTATTGAGTTTCAAAGACGCTGAGGCCCGCCCGTCAAGCTGAAGAGAAGTGTGTTATGGTGTAGTGAGGCGCTTTGCGACAACACAGTAACAGTATGCCGCCAAAGTCTTCCTCCCGCTGTGACTTGACTTGGGGCCTTATTTCCACACCTAATAGAATAATAGTCCACAATATAAGATTTGATACGGTAAAATTTAATAAATTTTTAATATTATATAGTGTTCGATAAAATATCGTATAAGATATTATATTTTATATTATATATTATTATCATGTATATACCAATAATTTTAATTATAAATAAATTTTTATACTATATATAAAGAAAATTGTCATTTTTAACTACTTTTTAATGTCTACAATTTCTATTTTTCAAGATACCTTTGATTCATAGGGAGTTAGAGAAAGTTACAAAAAAAAATAAAAGAAGTAAAAAATTAAAATAAATTACAAAAATAAAAAAATGTGGATTGATAAGCACGCAAGTAGAATAGGTTATGCAGAATTATAAAAGTAAAAAAATAAGTTGAACTATGCTTGAAGCTGCCTGAGCTAACTAGGAGAACCTCCCATCATACTCTGCTGCCATCATGCCTGACATTATGCAGAGTCTCAGAAACTCCTCTACCATCTGCGCTTGCCTACTCTTCAAGAGCAGTGGATGGCTCTAGTAATCTTCTCTCTCTCTCTCTCTCTCGGAGGACCTCTTGCGGATCCTCCATTGTAAGTTATCCATGAAAGATGGGTGGATCCATCCTTCTAAAGCTTCCCTTTTGCTGCATATCTGAACTACCTTTCTGATATCTTAAAATCCACTCCATAACTTATCAGTGGTCTTTATCAGGATTGGAAAGAAACCTGCTAACAACTTCAATTGTATAAGCGATATCTGGCTGAGTACAAACCATGTCATATATTAAACTCTTGACTGCAAAAAGTAAGGAATATCAGCCATAACTTTCTTTTCTTCTTTAGTAATAAGGCAACTCCTTTTGCTAAATTTGAAGTGATCAAAAAATAGTATGCTAACTGCTTAAGCATTCTTCATAATGAACATGCCTAAATCCTCTCCATATATGTTTCCTGTGACAATCTAAGCTTTTTTGCTATTCGGTCTCGCAAAATCTGCATACACATAATTTGCTTTTTCACTATTGGAATTGAAAAACTTGTCTCCTCCTTTTCCCAATTTTCAAATGGATAAGCTTATATAATATTTTATTTGCTCCAAATAATATATAACATATATAACGTATAGTATTAGCTTATCCTACCGTGCCTAATACAGCATGCAAAATGCACCATTATGATCTAAATGTGAAGAAGCTAAGAGTTATTGACTCCAGATCCGCTGAATCTGATGGAAAGCCCTGCTTACAATGGCCAAGACAGAGTTGTGGTTGGAAATGGTTCATGTTTGCATATTCAACACATTGGAAATTCTATCTTCAAATCTGATCTGAGTCCTACTACTTTCATATTGAATAATCTATTGCATGTTCCAAGTACAACCAAGAATTTGCTTAGTATTTCTAAATTTGCTAAAGACAATAGAGTCATATTTGAGTTGTATTCTGATGCCTATTATATCAAATGTCAGGACACATTGGAGACTTGATGTGAGCTGTCGCTACCGGCAACAAATTAAAAATTTGTTTTAGTGACTAAATTTGTAATACTCAAAATATACGTGACGGCGAATAAGTTCCGTACTAGCCCAAGGTCCCCTGGGACCCACTCATGTGGCTGAGAAGGCCCAAGATACATGAATGACCCTTGAACTGAGTTTTGTGGTGAACTGTCACCGCTATAGCGGTCACAGTTGGTGGCAACAGTGTGTTTTGTCCTCTGAGGATCGCTATACACCGCTATAGCAGTGTGAACAGTGCACGAACAGTGCAAAACGCATCGTTTCGTGTAAGTGAGACCCCCAACCCCTTTATAAACCCCCCCTTCGGATTTCTTCCCCAAAATCTGAATTATCTTCACTCCCAAACCCTCCTCTCACCTCTTTTCTCAATCTCATTCAAGTCTAGCTCTCCCAAATCATCAAGGTATGTTTATGTTGATAGATTTTGTCTTCGTTCTTCCTACTCTTTTATGTTCTTAGTTTGGGTTATTGTTTCTCTCCATTGTTGTCATGTAGGGATGCTCTCCCAATGTTGTTAGAGCCAGATTAGAGTTGTTTAAAGATTAGCGGAGACTAATCTTGAGTCTATATTGCTTTATGACAATTGTTGATATCATTCCATGCTTTGAAGGTTAAGTTGGTGGTGCCCACATACTCCCGACTCCAAACGGTGAGTGGGTTTAATCCCATAGCCTTAGTTTTCTCATTATAGTTATGTTTTATGCATGATGGTTGTCAAATATGACATTAGAGATAAAATTATGATTATGTATATGTGATTTTACAAGAATTGCAAAGCTAGACAAAGAGTATGATTTTCAAAGAGCATGAATTATGTATTTAGAAAACCATGGGACCATGATTGATGTGTAGAGTGCTATGAAAATGTTTTACATATATTCTTGAAGAGATTTAGTGCGAGATTATACGATTTAATAAGTTTTTAGCATATCCAAAATGTTTCACGAGTTATGACATACTTATACCTCAAGACTAGAGATTTTGAAATATGATTTTAGGAAAACAGTTAAGATATTTTGACAAATATGTCAAATAGAGATGCTATCTCATAATATTAGAGGTTTTATCATTTTGAACCTTTCTATATTAAAGTTGATATTAAAGTTATCAAGTTATGAAAAGAGATTTTAGAAATTCAGTTTTGTGATATTCCAAAAAAATATGGAATTTAGTATGATTCGTAGCGACTGTCAGATACATACTCTGTGAGTTTGAAATCGGAATGCCTGCAAGCGAGTGATCCCTTGGGCATGATTTCACAGTTACAGTTATGCTAAAGTCAGGTTGCTAGAGTTGTATGAGTCCAGAGCTTTTAGAGTTTTCATATTTAAATAGTTTTATAAAGAGCTAGAGTATGAGTATGATTGTGTCTAGAGATTTTATGAATTATCTTGATGATTTCAAGAAATAGAGTAATTATGTATGAAAGAGTTTGATTCCTATATTAGAGTATATAACAGAGATTTAGAGAAAATAATATGTTTATTGAATTAGAGACTAGATGGTAGCTATAGAGAAACAGGCAGTGAGTTAACGGCTGAACTCGATCGTTAACCTTGATACCAAGTTGTCCCAATAGGACAATCTCAAAGCAGAGAATGGAACCTATTTAGGTGTCCGCATTAGATCCCAATGGATCATAGAGCATAACATTTTTTGTTCTTGAAGAACTATAGAGTAGAGATTCATGTTTCTCTAGTAGAGTACTGTTGTTTATGTTTTCAGAGACTATTAGAGATTATTGATGTTTTAAGAGAATATTTGATTTAAGAGATATTATATATATGAGAAATGATGATTTTCTTGTTGAAGTAAGAATTTAGAGATGTTTTTCTATGAATTTATGAATATAGAGACATATTTTCTATTAGATTATATACAAGAATATCAAATGGTTTGTAACAGATTATGGTTTTAGATATGCTTGTTTATGAATTCATGGCATGGAAAGTGTTTTCCCGAGAGTAGCTATGTTATGTAAATATTGGAAATGTTTTTCCAGTGCATGTATATCTATATATGGTTGTTGTTGTCCCATGTGGGTGATGGGTGAGAGCTCACTCACTAAGTCCGTTAACTCACCCCTTTCTCATCCTCCTCATAGTTGCAGGTGCAGATATTGTTCAGCTTACTGGTTGGCAGGCGTTGCCATTATCAGTGGTGAGTCTTACTTTGAAGTAAGACCTAGTTAGAGTCTTGTTAGAGTAGAGTGCTCCAGTAAACATGCAGGCAAGATCCGAACCATGTATCATTTTCAGATTATGTATTTGGTTTCAGTACTTGAAAAGTTATGTATCTGCTTTCAACTTACAAGTGAGGATTTGAAATTGTAGAATTTAATTAGAGTTTATGTAATAAACTAGAGATTTACTTATGATTCAGTTCACACGTTGAATGGATTTTCAGAGTATGATCAAGAGGTTTTCAAAGCTTTGTATATCAAGTAATTCAGTTTTATAATTCCAGATATACAGTTATACAAAGTCTTAGAGAAAGTTATGATTCAAAATGAAAAGTATATTACTTTATGCATATAGAGAGATTCAGAGGTCACAAGGCTTACGTGAGAATGAGGATTCCCCACGTGCCGGTCACGGGCCCAGGTCGGCTCGTGACAAGATTACACCAAAAATATAGTTAGGGTGCAATCCAGGTCGTCTCACAAGGAAGTGTTCTAATTGATTTGGGAAAATTGGGGGTTTAAGATAATAGCAACTAAATTAAATTGAGAAGAATTTTAATGGGAAGAATTACTTACATAAGGATTCCCTTAGATTAACAGTTGTTCAATAATCGGTTCAAAAGATAAATTCATGGCAGTGGTTACTTTCATTAGTTGTGCTATCACACAACAATGATGCAATTCTACTTAGCGGTCACACAATCGTACTCCCATTATGGGTTTGAATATATGAACTAGTAATTTGCGATCATGATTCTATGAACCTATGTCAATTTGATTACCAATTACAGCAAGTTAAGTCCTAACAGAGTTAATTTCAATCCCTTACCAATTGGATGTAATTAAATCAATCGACTCAATACCCCAATAGCATCTAGATTATGCACGTAAATGAATGCACAACCAAGCAACTCTTAAAAACACAATTACAGTAATCATCGCAATTGATATCAAAAGAGAAAGCAAACAGGGACGAAAAACCAACCATGAATTGCAATTAAAATAAAATGAACCTCAAGAACAATCTCAATCTTCAGTTATCCTTGCACAATGTAAGAAAATTACTTCTCCATAGGGGAAGTGTCACAACCATTGTTGAAGGGAAAAGCCAAATTACAATCCCATATGGGAGCTAAAACAAAGATTAGGAGTTCCCAAAACCTAGACAGAAAGTGAGAATTCTAATAAGAGAGAAACACTAAAATTCTAAAACATGAGAGAGTCTGAGTGTTGAACGAGAGATAGCCCAAAAAAATCATCGCGTCCGCTTTGTTCCTTTTCTTTTGTTTTTCTTCCAAATGGCCCTTCAAGAAACGCAAAATTGAGCCGGCCCATAAACATATGACCGCCTGGGGGGTCCTGCATTGCATTCCAGAAAAACATGAACAATATGCTTCCAAGCCTATTTTGAGGTCCAAAATATTTGAATTAGCTCTTCGGCCTAGAAATAGAAGTTGTAGTTCTTTGAATAAGCTTTCTAATGTTGTAAGAATCACCTCAATCAGACATTTGTAGCTCCAGAATTGGAAAAACACTAACTAAAGGTCAAACTAGACAGCATCATAACCTCAGCAGTGTTCCTGAGTCCTTTTTCTGCTCTAATGCACCAACCTGGAAGTCCCTATTATCAAACAACACTCCCACAAAGAGGTTAAAAGCACAAAAGACTTCTAAAAAATGATTATGCACCAAAACAATGTTTATAGCTATGAGATTAACCAATGATGCATATTGAGGACAAAGTATAAATTCAGTAATTTAACCATCAATTAAATACAATTCAAATTCAAAATGTCTAGAGTTAGGACGGAGAATGGGTGCATAAATGCAACCCATCAAGACTCTTCTCCAAGGCTTGGTTGATCATGATCTTTACAAATTTCCTAATTTCACAGTACTTAGACATACACTTGCTGTTTTCCTTTCCTTTGTTAATAATGCTTCACAATACACATTGTGGCACTCAAGACTTGGACATGCTTCTTCCAGTAAAGTTTTGAAAGTCTTGAGAAGTTGTAATATTCCATTTTCTGTTGAAAAGACTCTATGTTCCTCTTGTTGCTTAGGTAAAACTCATCAATTACCTTTTCCCAATTCCACCATAGTGTATAATGCTCTTTTAGAGCTAGTTTACTCAAACATTTAGGGCCCTGCCCCATGTTCTTAAATAAATTGAGCTAGATACTATATTCATTTCATTGATACATTTTCTAAGTATACTTGGATTTATCTTGTACATTCTAGATCCCAACTCAAATCAATGTTCACGAATTTCTAATCCATGGTTGAATTGCAACTTGGTACTAAAATAAAATGCTTTCAAAGTGACAATGCACTTGAATATGCTAGTCTCTCAAAGCACTTGTAGGAACTTGGCATTATTCACAAGTTTTCCTGTCCTCACATTCATCAGCAAAATGGCTTAGCTGACAAGAAACATCGCCATGGGGTGGAAATAGGCTTAACATTGATGGCTGGTGCTGGAATACCTTAGCAATACTGGGGGGAAGCTTTTATGATAGCTGTTCAAATTATAAACTCCTTACCTACTCCACTACTACAGTTTAAGTCCCTTGCAGAAAAATTGTTCAACACTAAGCCTCCATATGTCTCGTTTATGACATTTGGTTGCTTGCATTTCCCTTATATGAGACCCTACCATAAAACACAAGCTACAATTTAGGTCCACCCCATGTGTCTTCTTAGGATATGACACAAAACATAAAGGATACAAGTGCCTAACCTCTTCAAGTAAACTGATTCTCAGTAGGCATATGTCATTTGATGAGTACAATTTCCCATTCAGTGATCCATCCTGACCATTTGCCAATCTCCTAAACTCAGTTCCTTCCACTCTAACTCAACATATATCACCTGCCACCATTCCTGTATTGTCCAAGCCCCCATCTTTTGCACCTACCTCTATCAATAATACACCACCTGTCATGCCTACTACTATACCTACTCAGATCTTTCCTCCAGCACCTATTAGTGTTCCCCATTCAGTCTCCACCTCTAACACCCAATCACAACCCACTGCTGCCATTCCAGCTGCAGAACAAAATAAAAACACCGACACAGGTTCTGCATCCTCTATTGTAAAACAAATTCCAGATAATGATCATCCTATAGTGACAAGGACAAAGGCTAGTGTATTGAAGCCGAAAGCCTTTCAGGCTCAGTTAGCACCTAATTTTGCCAAACAAGCTCTATCTATAGCACATTGGAAACAAGCTATGGATGATGAGTATACTGTATTAATGAGAAATAAAACTTAGCAACTAGTTCCTCTACTACCTGGAATGAGTGCTATTGGAAGTAAATGGGTGTTCCGAGTTAAGTACAACTCTGATGGTTCACTTCAGAAATATAAAGCTAGACTAGTGGCCCAAGGTTTTAATCAAAGGCCTGGGTTTGACTACACAGAGACCTTTAGTCCGGTAGTAAAGCCTACATCAATTAGGTTGCTGCTTTCTTTGGCTATTTCCAAGTCATGGTGCATAAAGCAATCATATGTGAATAATGCTTTCCTCAATGGGGACTTGGTTGAGGATGTCTACATGAAATAACCCCAAGGGTATGAAGTAGGAGATAGCAGCCTTGTATGTAAGCTCACTAAGGCCCTGTATGAGCTCAAACAGGCTCTAAGAGCCTGGTACCAAAAACTAGCTTTAGCCTTTATTCAACTTGGCTTTCAACCTACTAAATCTAACATTTCTTTATTCACAAGAGTAAACTCTGCATCTGCCACTTATGTTTTAATCTATGTCAATGACAAAATCATAATTGGCAGCTCGAATGCATATATATCATACTTGGTTGCTTAACTAAATGGCAAATTTGCTCTCAAAGATATGGGTGAACTACTTTTTTTCTTGGCATTAAGGTTAAGCACACTGGTGCGGGTGGGCTAATACTAACTCAATCCAAGTATGTTCATGATTTATTGAATAAGGCTGGGATGAATGGTTGCAAAGCCTGCTCCACCCCACTGCCATCTATTGCAAAATTATCAGCTGCAAGGGGGATAAAGTTGAAAATCCAAGTCTATACCACTCTATAGTTGGCAACTTATAGTACATTACCGTCACTAGGCTTGAGCTAGCCTATTATGTCAATCGTGTTTGCCAATTTATGCAAAAACACTTGAAACTCACTAGAGGATAGTTAAGTGCATCCTAAGATACTTAAGTGGGACAACCTCCTATGGTCTTCACATTCAAAAGAGTGCAGACTTCAAACTTTCAAGTTACAGTGACTCCGATTGGGGTAGTGATCCGAATTATTAAAAGTCCACAAGTGGTTATTATGTGTATTTTGGTCCAAACCTCATTTCTTAGGCATCCCGCAAGCAACATGCTGTATCTCATTTGAGCACAAAGGCTAAGTATCGAAGCCTAGCAACTCTAGTTGCAAACATATTTTGGGTGAGAAACCTGCTATAAGAAATCTCTCAACAGGTGCACTTAGTTCCTCACATGTACTATGACAACTTGAGTGTTGTTCTTCTAGCAGCAAATCCTATTTTACACTCTTAAGTCTAAGCACTTTGAGTTAGATTTGTATTTTGCCAGAGATCATGTTGCCAAAGGGCAAGTTTGCATTAGTCACATTTAAGCTTCTGTACAAGTAGCTGGTGTGTTAACTAAGCCAATTCTTTCATCCTTATTTGTTGATTTCAGGAACAAGCTCAAGATTGCAGATGTCCAATCCATAAGCTTGAGGGGGATGTTAGGAGAATAGTTGAAAATTAGTTAGTATGGTAAAGCTGGCTTAACAGAATTGGTTCCAATCTGTACAAGCATCAGTGTATATAAATACCTTTGTAACTACCATCATCATTATCAATAATCAGTTTTACACATTCAGTTACATTCTCATCTGAGAACTCTCTCTTCCTCTCACTCTCTACTTTTCTCTCTATTCTCTGCACCTATAAATTAGAGACGAAACAATACTCTCTCACTGGCTTTAGCCTGAGTCAATGACACCAAATATTATATATGCTCTATGGAGTGATGTTAGGTGTATAACTAAATTGTGTAACAAATGCACATACTCTTTATCACCATTGGATTTGATAAATGAGTAAGAACTACACATCACATCCAATAATAGTAAAATGTATGGTGTGTATTTATTGTTCAATTTAATTGTATACCAAACATTATTCATACTCTATGCTCTTCTCTTGTTAGTAGGTTTAGCGTATGTGGTTAATCGGTTGAACACCTCTCTACACATTTACACACCACATTGAAATTTGAAGCTATATGTACAAGAAGAAAATGACGTCATTCCTTACAAAATTTGCGGTTGATTCAAATGGTTGGAAATTTTTTTTAAGCAAATTTTAAATTTGAATTATATATAAAGAATTTAATCTTAATGCACTAACCTTTGTACTTTCATCCAATCCAAAGCCATTAGTTTTATTTATTTATTTATTTATTCAGGTCCGTTTCAATATAGATCCATCAAACAAATGATCGGTGAAGTTACTATACGACGAATCCATCTTCAATTACTGAGTTTTTCAATACGACAGTAATGCCAGAACGGATGTAGAAACCTTGTGAAGATCTATCAGCCTCTTGTATTCCCTGTAGTTCATTCAATAGCAATTAATTTAGTACAATTGGACAATAAAATAAAATCATCATCTCACGTGTTTTGACTTTTTATTGTCGAATTCTCATCTCATGACATTCCAGCAATTTCTTTTCCTATTTAAAGCTATAAACTAAGTTTGATGTACTCAACGCCAAAACAAGCTAAGCAGTAGAATTCTGGCTTCATAAATCTTAGAAGATATGTACATATTATCTTGTAAAAAGACCATATTTATCTCACAGTGAGAGGGTTGAGTAATGTAAAAAATTTTGTGAAATTTCAAGATTTCGTGAATTAAAAGAATGAGAATATCACCGTTGCCAATAAAGCAAGTGGTCCTCATCAGATACTGCACTAAAAGAGAAGAATCATACCTCTGAGTTTGCAATTACAACGTTCTTTCCTATTCTGGCATTTTTGTCAATAATGCAGTCTCTGCAGATATATGCAATAATTGAGGGTTGGGAAACTGCAGGAAGAGAAAATAAATGGTGAGGGAGAGTGAGAGTTGGAGTTTGTACTTGATTTTTGTATTTTCTCCTATTCCTATGGGAACTCTCCCCTCAGCTAACAGTGCTGCCACCTCAGCTTCAGTTTCATAATAATCAGCGCCAAGCATTACCGTATCCTGCATATTAATGTGTGTAACACAAAGCTAGATAGATGAGCACATTATTTGTAATGACTGATTTTTACAATGTCATCCAATCAAATATTGTCAAATCAGTAAGCGTGGTTAAGTTTCACATTCATTACTTGTAAAATCATGCAAACTAAATGATTTAATTGGATGACAATATAAAAATCACTGCATCAATATTTAACTCTAATAACTAAGTTCTGGTTTAAGCCTATATAAATATGAGGATTGCTACACAATTGATAAATCAGGTATCTATGATACAATTGTTTTAATAATTTGCATCACAATCTTCTTTAACCAATAACCATTCATGTACGTGCTTAGGTAAAAGCAATCGGCACACCAAACCTTTAAGTGAACGTTTGAGTTTATTCTGGATCTGATTCCCACTACACTATGCTCTATGAAGGAATTAGTCAAGAAGCATCCATGCGATATGATTGAGTCAGCAATCTGCATAAGGACAAATAACAATATTTTAGTCTAAGAATTGAAGGCAGAAAAGAGGCACCGCCTAGGAGCATGCAACAATATTTTAGTGTGAATCTTTCATAAAATACTCCAAGAATAAGTTTTATGCTTTTTGTTTTTGTACTAAACCTTGCTACTGTCAAACTTCGATGGTGGCAAGTTTCTCCTTGATGTATACATTGGCTTTGCTGCATCATAAAAGCTAAACCTGGGCGGCTGAAAATTGCAGAAGTAATTATTTCTAGGTGACTTAGATATTTAGATCTTAATCATGCAACAATCACAAATGGACTCTATGTAGCCATAATACCGGAGTTCAATAAGAGTGGCAAGACATATAAACTAGACACTCACATGCTCAGTGAGGGCAAGGTTTGCCTGAAAGAATGACCTGATGGTCCCTATGTCCTCCCAGTAGTCATTGAAGAGATAAGCCTGCATGCAGTGACAGATCCAAAAAATTTTGATAATGGGGGCAAAAATTATTTATTAATATAAAAACAAATATATTATACTATACCTTGTTATTTTGTCACATTTAAAATTAATGTGGGGTTAAACTTGATATAATTTTGGGGTCAAAAATCTATATAATTATATAATTATAAAAAAAAAAATCAAAATTTTTGTGGGCGCATAAGCCCCCACCTCTTATAAGGTGCATCTGCTCCTGCCTGCATGCAAGTTATTTGCTTGTAATATGTGAAATCATAAGCAATAAATTCCTTTGCTTTGAAATAAATTTCCAGTCATACCTTCATGTAAAACTCATTGGCAGATGCAGGAATGACCTCTGATCCAAAGTCATTTGCAGTTGGAAACCGCCATCTAAACGAAATAAATTTATTGAAATTAGCAAGCGAGCTTCGAAATAGGACTAATTCAATTTTCAGTACATATTTCAGCAAGTGAACCACAAAGAAACTTTCATATTTTGAGAGGTAATTATCATCAATACCTTAACAGATTAAGAAGTATCTCCTTCTTGAAGATGTACACCCCCATGGAAGCAATGTATGGTTTCTTTTCAGCCTCATCCCGTGAAAGACCCAAAACTGTTGTATCTACTTGCTGAATTATGAAGCAGCATTAGCAGTAAATCTAAATCCTGAATCATCAGGATAGCAAACATGAGTTTTACCATTGCTTTCAGCTCTTTTCCTTTTGGCTTTTCGCTGAATGAAATGATCCTTCCTTTATTGTCTATCTTCATTAGACCAAAATCTGAGGCACGGCTATCATGAATACACAGCAGAATTTTAAGACAATAATGTATAATAAAGGTTGTTAAACTGGGAGATAAAAAGGTAAGTTCCTATAATCCTATTTCAGATCAAACTTGAACAAATTGGTTGAAATACATAAATTTACTGGAAAACTTGAAAGTTTAATTAAATTTAGTAGCAGACATGGTGATTTCAAGCTGTACATGTAAGTGATTTTGCAGATTAGAAAGTTAATATGTAGGATAGGCAACCTACCTGTCATCCATTGGCAGACAAGAAATGGAGATATCTGCTTTACTTTCCCGGTGATTCTGTGTATGAAATGATGGGTCACAACTCAAAACATGTGATAGTCAATTCTTTGAATGCAACTGAATTGGGAGTGGAAAGGACTATTTTGATTAAATGCTATGATATGAATATGATGCCTTACTTTAACAAATTCCATGTAGTCCATTCGGTAGAGGTGATCCCCAGAAAGAATCAATACATCCTCAATCTCCTTAGTTCTTTGATCCTACACAGCATGGAAAGCATACTCTATATCATCACAATTAACACATTAGATGATGCTTGCCCTTTGCCGTGATGAGGAAGAGAGAAAGGAAAAACAGAAAAATAGACCAGAAGAATAATCAATTATGATTAAAAATGGAAGTTTGAATAACTTTGTAGGCACAAAATGCCAGCATGGACATGGTCCATTGACCACCATCAACACGTGGTATATGTCAACTGAACAAACATAGGATAATACGAAGTGTTATATGTAAGCTTGATATATGAAATAGCTCAATACCTCAAATAGCCAGTGGAACTGCCTTACAGCATCAGCGGTACCCTGAAACCAACTTTTACCTGTCTCACCTGGAGTCTGAGTGGCTGCAAGAACCTGAAACAGGACAAGTGTCCCTATATTACAATCTCCAGTATCATAGTCCCTATAATCATCCAGAGACACAATATGGCAAGCATGTACTAGAAGTGAGAGATGGGAAATGCTACCTCAACGTAGCCATCTCCAAAGGTGACTCCAGTGCCAGAGCCGTAAGCACGTGCAATGTGCCTATTTAGTGAGAATGAGTTAAACTGAGTGAGAATGTACACCTTGTTGATGCCACTGTTGATGCAGTTGCTCATTGGCACATCTATCAGCCTGTAAGCACCTCCAATAGGGACCTATCATGATCACAGAAATTACTAATTAGGAACACCCCAAAAGCCAGAAAGGCTATCAAATTCATATATATATATATATATATATATAGATAGATAGATAGATAGATAGATAAACAACAACAAAATTATGCAATTGAATTACACTACATAAAATGAATGCAGTGTGTAAATGCTGAAATGGAGACTTACAGCAGGTTTGGCACGGCGCTTAGTGAGGGGGAAGAGACGGGTCCCAGCACCTCCACCTAGTATAACTGCCAAAACCGTTTTTGGGTCCCCTTTTTCCATATCTAGGTCCCTCAGCTGCAATACACCACATTTTCTCATTCATCATAGGTTCAGTACACAATGTTAAATTCACAAACTTTCACAAATTATGCATAAATCTCTGGTATGGCTGCGTTTGACTTTTAGTGGGCTTTCTTTTTCCTTTTTATGTTTCAGAGACATAATCTGAGTCCCATTATTTGAGAAATTCAACTTAGGTAAGAAAATTATGTACAAGTACAAACTATTATCCTGTCGCATAATTTAATGATACATACTCAAAATCATTTAACAGAATTATTTCATACTTTATTAGAACTTACGAAGGGTAGTTAAATGATCGAGTCAAAATTGTAGATATTCAGCCTATTTCACTGTAAACTTTCTTTCTCGTTAAACCTCACCAAGGCTCAAAATCTTGTTGACATGTTTTTCAACTTTAATACTAATTTAGTCAGTTTGGTGCCACAATGATGAGAAGTTTAATTTAAACTTACAATTCATGGAAATCACCTAAATCTTGATCACACTAATATTGATAACTTTACTCACGTTTCTTTCACGTATTTTTGAAGAGCACCGGAGAAGAAGGAAGCAAAAGAATCAAGCTAACCTTGGATTCGGTGGCCACATCAGTAGTAAGAGACATGCATATAGCATTCTTGGCACACGCAAGATTATTACTGTCACGTTCTTGATGCTCAAGTTGATTTAGCTTCAGCTTCCGACCCATGAATTCTCCATTACAAAACTTCACAAGCCCCCACTTCCTACCACCCACTCTGGTTGGTCCACGTGGCTGAACAGCACACGACAGTGATACCCGGCTGCTGGCGGAGGAGGCTGCCATTTTCCCGGTCACTAGAGGGACAATATCGGAATTTCGAATGGTAAATATATATACATATATATATATATATGTGTGTGTGTGTGTGTGTGTGTGTGTGTGTGTGTGTGTGTAAAAGATATTCTATGTATAATGACACACTCCTACATATGTGTAAAGGCTTGCGCGTGTGTGTGTAAAGCTGAGAGAGTGGAGAGTTGCTTACATGGACTGAGGGACTGCAAGGTATTGGAGAATTGAGCCACGTTATCCTGATTCAATTGCATCCACCAATTTTGTGCTGTGTGTGTTGACAATGGGGTGCAATAAGAGGCACATGTATATAATAGAATGACAAATTGGTCCTCGGGAAGTTTTGTTGCTTGAATGCATGATCACGACTGCGATGGAATGATTCCTTAAGCATGCTATTTGTCCACAATCAATCCCCCACCTGAAATTTGCGTTTCAAGTAAACATATTGGAGTTTGGTGACATAAAATAAGGAAGAATCTATCTTTATTTTGAGTTTTACTTTTAATTTTTTGTAATATGCCTAAGATTAGAGAGTTTTACGATTGTAAATCTTTCTTAACAGAAAAAACAAAATAAGGGGATGCGAAGAAGAGATCGTAAATGTGTTATGTAGCTAATCCAAAGAGATTGGTCGAGTGGAGCATAACGAGATTTGTATTTGATAATTTACAAATTCGAATTCTTGGTGAGATAAACATAAGTTTCTTGTAAGTGCTCTAAGTTTAGAGACTTTTCTCCATGAGACAAGAGCACCATCCTCTTACCCTAATTTTTTTAAAAAATAAATTGCCATGCAGCTAGCTCTTAATAAGACGGAAATATGAGCAACCTCATTTCCTTCACGGTTTGGTCCTCTTCGCCACCTGATTTTTTTCGGTCAACAACGATACCTCATGGTAATGGTGATCCATTACCCCTTTTCTTAACTACCAAGGCCCAGCTTATGCCGACTCAATTATGGGCCTACATTTGATAACCCCGAAGTTAGCGTTGCTATAAAAGGAAGGGGTCCAATCCACCCTACAAGCCCATACATATTTGTTGTAACAAGAGGGTGACGGTCCAATAGACTTGAGACTTGGGCCTTGGGACGCCATGTATTTTTCAGATTTACAATATTATTTTCCATGTTTTAGTGTGTCACTAAATCACAGAAATCGCTTAAAAAGAGCACGAATATGGAAATTAACAGACAGTGCATGTCATGATGATGCCACTATATATATATATATATATATATGATATTTTGGGATATATAGAAGTTAAGTTTAAGAGGAAAGTTTGTTCTAACCCATAATTAAGGTATGTTTCTGAGCTCATTGAACACTTGGAAAAAAAGTAATTTCAAATTACCAATCAATGAAAAACATGAGCATTAAACTGAAATTATAATGATATATGAGTAAAAGAATTAGATGAATCAACCTTGGAGAATAAAATTAACAAAGTGAAAATATGACATACCATGAACTTGTTATATGAAGTTACGAGCTATATAGTCTTGTGAACGTATGGACATAATTACTTTTACAATTATGTTATTGCTATACAATCATTTAAATGCCAAAACAATACCCACGTCTAGTAGTTTTAATTAAGTATGAATTTTAAGTATGAAAGTGTAAAATTGATATATTTTTGTAACGTAAAGTTATACTGGGTTGCTTTTTAATGTACGGACAATTGATCTCTTTTGACATTTTTTCCCTCCTTGTGATGGTCAAAGCGTCAAGAGTGAGTATCTATAAAGAGACTTTAATATCCAAATCAGTGTGTAGTTATGCCAAGAAAAGAAAAATAATTAAAAAGAGTAGCCTACCTAGAGGAAATTTTCCCTTTCCTACCTATACACCTTGAATATAGCCAAAACAGGGGGATTTAGGGTTGAGGTGGAATGAACGATTTTATGAAATACCATTAGGGGTGTCAGAGATCTTGGACATCTTTCCTTTTTGTGGTCTCCTTCTAGATTTTATATCGGGTAACTAGTGATGCGCCCTTCAGGCACTAGTTCCAACTATGGGCCATGTCTCTTGGTCTTTTTTCGAAGTGGACCCCTTGATCCAAGCTGGAAATGTGACTTTTTCTCTTTGTAATCTCGAAGCATATCCAGGTGTAGTTAGTCTGGGCTCTCCAAGAATACTCGAGCGAGTTTGGGATTTAACAAGTCCTTCTAGCAATGTCTAGGTGACCATCCATCGATTCCAGGGGTACGACCCAACTCCTGAGCTCTGAGACCTCGGGTCATAATTTTCATGTTATACACACTTAAATAATAACTATGGTTACGCTTCATTTAATTGCAATTCACAAATATCTATCAATATGTATGTCTAAGAAGTATGTACAAATATTTTTTTTATTACTCTCATAAAAAAGATATTGCTAAAAAAGACGAATGTTCGCAGAAAAAAAAAATCAAATAGGAATCTTGTCTAGAGCCATTCTCTTGCATTGGTCATAGTCATTGTGTCATAGCATGATAATCACGTGCCATGGGGACACACTTCTTGTACTGTTCAACTCTTTCCTCTAACTCCAAGGTGTGGGGCCCCAATACCAACCAAACATGAACGATAAGGTCTTCTCATGCTCGTGGACGGTCAGAATTCAATTCACAAACAAATCAAACTCAGATTTATTACAAATACAACATACAATTTCCTAATTACAAGAATAAGAGAAGTAATCATATTAATAAAATAATGACAGCAATCAACACACAATATAAACTAGAATAATAGAAAAACGTGAAAAAATTCTCTCAATGTGAGAGATAAAAACTACGGATCATTCAAATCAAAGAAATAGTTTTACTATGATCAAATTGTGAGAAATAGCCTCAAATAAGTCAAGACAAATCATGTTAACAACAATCAAAACCAACCAAGCATTAATACTTAAAATTAAGAACCAAGAAGATAAGAAATACCCCAAAATAAAGCTACTGTCCGAGACCAGTATCTCACTCTTCGAACCCCGTCTCAACGATCTAACCGTTCAAATGAAAAACTAAACATCCAGAACTTGTTGTTAAAGTTTCAGCCCGATCCAATGGTGAATGACATCACAAATGCCAATTTACAGTAATAGCTTGAATTAAGAAAATTATTCTCCAAATAAAAACAGAACTACTGTGTGAGATCGATATCTCACACTTCAAACCTCATTTCAACATTCAATTGTTCAGAATGAAAAGCCACCCTTCAAAAACTTTCAATTAAAATTTCAGCCTGATCCAACGTAAACGGCTTGGCAAACACCGATTTTCGATGATTGTTCACACAAGAAAAAAATGAAGCAAGGGGAGGTCAAGTTTCTCTCTTCTTTCTCTCTTAATGTGGCTACTTTTGTCAAGCTCTCTCTCAACACCCTACCAGACCCTTCTGTCTTAAGTAAGTTGAGCATAAGTGGGCTTGCTTATTTTGGGTCTTTCTTCGTATAGGAAGGAGCCCAAACCCAGCAAAATTGCCCCTTACTGCAATCCGAGCTTACGCACTGATTAAAGAGAAGCACGTCCCTTCCCAAATACAACAAAGCCAATCTTCCTTCAATCACACACAACTGGGCCAAGCCCACATGAACCAACCGTCAATACCAGCCGTCAATTAAAGACCTAAAAAAATAATAAAATAAAATAAAAATCTCAAAATCCCCGCCCCACCCCACCCCACCCCAAAAAGAAAGTCTACACCGTACACATATGACATGAATCAGAAAATCAATGAGAAATATGGCATGAGAAATGTTTACAGAGATCTAGAAAATTTTATTACTAGGAATAAAGATAGTATATTAGTATAGAAAATAATAAAACATATTATATCTTATTATTTTATTCTATTTAAAATTAATATGAAATAAATTCAATAAAATAATTGGATGAAATCATATAATTATTATAAAATTTTAAAATTCTTGTGTGCACCTGCCCCACTCCTCAACACATGATTCCGTCCCTGATGACATTGGTAATCAGCATCAACATGTGCTTAGCATGACCAACTTGGTCAGGTGATTAAACACCACCAGGTGTTGTCTGTCTTTCTCTTGCTTTTTCGCGTTATGGTTTTGTTTTTTTATAGATTTTTTTAGATTTTTTCTGAGCCTCTCATTGGCTGTTACCTTGGGGGGCGTCGTTTTAAGGCGTAGATTTCAAGGCAACAATGAAGTTGCAATGGAATTAGCGGTGCAGAGTGGTGAGGAGCTGCATGTTGAGCAGAATTATTGCTATACTACTTCTAATTATGCAGGGCTGAGACCATTCTGGCGGGGCCCACGATAAGGACATGCATATTTGTATCAAATTAAGCTGCTTCTTTGTCACCGTTAATCTGCCTCTCCCAATCAATGGGGGCATCATTGTTATTGAGCATAGGTAGGAACAAATTTATAAATTGACTATACATGATGATCGTACCAAGAATTTTTTCCAAAAAAAATCGGAGTTCAAAGAGCTGCGTTAATAAGTTTCAGAATACATAAAAATTTCTTCATATGCCTTGTGATTTATTTTCTATATGTGTGTAAGTATGTTGTATTTTGAAGAATTGCCCGGCGGCTCCCGTAGTGTCCCGTGTAACGTTGAATCAACTGGCATTTCAAAATATTCGCAGAATGAATGAATAAATGATAAAAGGAGTAACTCCAAAAAAGTTAGTGCAGCAAGTTAGACTATTCAATATTCAATATCTTTGAAGATTAAACCAAAATTGAAAACTCAACATGTTCGGTTTTTATTTTTGTCATTTTGTTTTGATTTAAACCTTTTGTCGATTTTATATTCAAGTGATTTTAATGCGTGTTTGTTTTCATCTCCCTTCACCTAACTAGACATTGTTCTTGCATCGATTTGGTGTTTCTCCGTTGAATCAATTTCAGCGTGATTTATATGCAAAAACTCTGTTCAAGTGAAGACAAATACATTGAAATTGATTCAAAAGAGAAGCACACAAACACTGCAACTACAACATTGCAGGCAACTGACAGTGAGGAGTGAATTTTAACCATCTAATCTTAGATAAATAATTAAGATTAAAATATAAAGTCATGTAACTTTTAAAATAAGTATATAGATATTAATTATATTAATTGATTTTCAATTATGATAATTCATAAATGGTTATACGATCTAAATCTGCTCCTCTCAATCTCATAATGAATCACCTCTCTAATGTGATATGTTTGTGTTTGTGTTCTATTATCTCTAAGTTTATTATTTATGTCGAATTATTATAAAGTTTTTGTTATGGTAATTTAAGAGTATTGATATTCTTTTAAATTCAAAAATTATTATTTAATTATAAATATTTAAAATATTAATAAATTTAGTTATTAAAAAATATATGATAAATTTTCTATCATAAATTATTTAAAAAGTATTAGTAACCATAAATTTTACAGAGAAATTCTCCTATTATAATTGTTTTAAAATTCAAAATAAACTAATCGAACACCGAAGCATATACTCACTGTTCAATCATGAACCATGATTATAGGGATGAGATATTTCACGGAAGTTGCAGTTAAAAAATCTCGTAAGGTTTAATTTTTTTTTTCCTTTTCATATTTGTCCAGTTAAAATCTCCTGCGTTCAAGTTGACTTAGCTGTGACAAAGCATTCCACTCTGTCATCCTCGGTCCAGCTATATATACTGTCTCCTCTCCCGCCTCCTCTCCTAGCAAAAACAAAACCGTTTCCTAAGTTCTTCTCTTTCTCTCTACATTCTCTCACCACTTCTTCACCTTCTTAACCTTAATCATTATATACCTCTTCTACATTGTGACTCTGTGACACTCAATCACAACACATAAATTCTCATCAATTTCCAAATATACATTGTTATTCGTTGTCCTGTTTGCACATTTACGTAAGTCATAAGCCAAAGCATCATTATTCATCATGATCCATTCAGTTAAGTGCACGGCATCACCTTTCACTTGTTCTTCTTCTGCTTTCTCAAGCAGAAAGCTCCCTCTTCAAAGGCCTCAACTTTCCACATTACCCACCATTCAAAATGTTCAACAAAACGTGGGTCACTCTCAATTGTCTACCCAGAAGCCTCTATACCTCTCATCCACTGAGACCTTCACATTGCAGGCAAAGCCAAGAACAAGGGACATCACAGTGTGCCAGGCCTATGAGGCTGATAGGTCAAGGCCAATTCAGATCAACATTGACCTCCCTGATGAACAGGCAGCTCAGAAGCTCAAGATTGGCTTGTACTTTGCCACCTGGTGGGCTTTGAATGTGGTGTTCAACATTTACAACAAGAAGGTCTTGAATGCTTTTCCTTACCCCTGGCTTACTTCCACTTTGTCCCTCGCTGCTGGCTCTCTCATGATGTTGATCTCTTGGGCTACAAGGGTAGCTGAGCCCCCAAAAGTTAATTTGGACTTCTGGAAGGCCCTCTTTCCTGTAAGAAAAATCTCATCTATCTTTCCCACTTTTATTGTTTTCATAGAGCATAGTTTATGTCCCTTATATTAGTGTGATTAATTGTTGTTGTTGCAGTGTTGTTTTCATGCAGAATAACGCATAAATCATTATGAAATTGGAATGATTAATTTGGAGGAACAAGAGAAAATAAAAATACCTGGTATAATTCAAATAATTTGATTGTTATAGTGAATGTGAGTTTCATATAATGATGGAGTCATGATTCAGTAGTACTCAGTTACTTACTTTCCCAAGAAATTTCAAATTTGCGGGGTGCAGGTTGCGGTGGCACACACAATTGGGCATGTTGCAGCAACTGTGAGCATGTCCAAAGTTGCGGTTTCATTCACTCACATCATCAAGAGTGGAGAGCCTGCTTTCAGTGTCCTTGTGTCAAGGTTCTTGCTTGGGGAAGCCTTCCCCATGCCGGTTTACCTCTCATTGTTGCCAATCATTGGTGGTTGTGCACTTGCTGCTGTGACTGAGCTCAATTTCAATATGATTGGTAAGGCTATATACTGAATACCAAATTTGAAATTTTCACATAAAATAGAATCTATAATTCATGTATAAATGTTCTTGGCAGTTCAGTAATCTAGTTAGACCACTTTCATGTTTCAGGGTTCATGGGGGCTATGATATCAAATTTGGCATTTGTGTTCCGGAATATATTCTCAAAGAAAGGGATGAAGGGGATGTCTGTGAGTGGAATGAATTACTATGCTTGCCTTTCCATGTTGTCTTTATTGATCCTCACACCTTTTGCCATTGCTGTGGAAGGCCCCAAGGTGTGGGCCGTTGGCTGGCAAACGGCTCTGTCTCAGATTGGTCCCAATTTTGTATGGTAAGCACAACAGGCTGCAAATCTTAGCATATTGCTTATTTATTTGTCCTCTTTATCTCTTCGTATTGGTAGGGTTGTATTCGTATGTCTGGCTTCTTTAGTTGGATTTATATGAACGGCCAATTTGTTTGTTCATGAGCAAACTTTATTTGAATAGGTGTAAGTTCTATGTAGTATGAATATGTAGGAGTCCTTTTTCTATGTAATATGAATATGTAGGAGTCCTTTTGCCTAACTTTCTACAAAAGCATAAGACAGATCAATCAATTTTGAGTACTATGAAAAGCAAAGGTTTTCTTACTAGTGGCTATGTAGTTGTGTTGTAAATGTTCTGTCTTCCGTTAGCTCTAAATAATCTTCACTTCCCAATAGGTCATGCTAACAGAAAAGTTTTTAGACACTCTCAAAGCAAGACAAAACATTTATTCTATCTCACTCATTGGCATATAAGTTTTGTGGGTCATTATTATCTTTCATTTTTTCTACATTTTTAATATAATAGTTGATGTGTCAATTAATGAATGAGATAGAACACATCTTTTATCTGACTCTCAGCGCACATAAGAATTTCTCATGTATTTTCATTGTATTAATTGAGTGCTGGATTCAGAAATTTAAATAGGGGCAGCTTTTCCGGAATGAGACATTCTTTAAAAAGAATGACCATCAGTAATAATTGACTCAGTCCGAGAGAATGACCGGTGATAAATTTAATTACATTGGTGTTTGCAAATTCAGAATTAGATTCTCAGGGCCGTTGAATATCTTTCCATTATCACTGTATTTGTGATGTCAGCGCAACAGCAATTTTTACCTCATTACCTGCTTGCTTATGAATAGTTCCAGAAGAATTATTATTATGCTACTTATTCATATTGCAGCCAAAGCTAACCTTAAACAATTTTCTTCATGAACTGTTAGCTAACAAACTTGTGAATTTTGATGTTTATACAGGTGGGTAGCTGCTCAGAGTGTGTTCTACCACTTGTACAATCAAGTGTCATACATGTCTCTTGATCAGATTTCTCCCTTAACATTTAGCATAGGAAACACAATGAAGAGAATTTCTGTAATTGTCTCTTCCATCCTTATCTTCCACACGCCAGTTCAGCCCATCAATGCACTTGGGGCCGCCATTGCAATCCTTGGCACCTTCCTCTATTCACAGGTGCAATCTCGTCTCCTTTCAAACTTTGTTTCTTTGTGCTTTGAGAATCCGAAGGGCCATAATGCTTCATGCACTCACATGACTGCTTTTTGTTTGCTTTTGCTATATATCACCTCCTGTTTCAGATAAATTCAAAGGAAGGATTAACAGTTAATAGCAATTCCATATCTCTCAACGGGGGAAATTTTTAATGTGAATTTTAGATTCATTCAATCTATGCTAAGTAAACATCTCATATTGCGTTATGGAATAGGCCCCACTTAATAGCTCTATGGTAGCGTTTGGTAGGGGACAGAGACAGAAATGCAGGGACAATAGAGAGAGTGGAGACGGAAATATAAATAATAAATATGCATAGGGGTATTATTGGAAGAAAAAAATTAAATTTTTATTTTCGTACCCTGTACTCACATTTTGGAGATACAAAAATTTTATTTTTTTCTGTTCGAGGAACAGAATTTTGTCTCTGTGTGTCTCTAGTATCTCTTTATTTCTGTTCTGATGACAGTAAACAAACACTATCATATGATGATTGTACCTAAGTTAGGCTTATTGAATTTTCACTGAACCACTGAGAACTCATGGATACGATATTGTATAATTGGTTATTTCAATTCATGAAAACCGAACAGTAATTTGATTGTTAATTGGTGATTGTATTTGTATGAGTAACCGAAAATAGTGTACCACTCAATAATAATACATTATTATGTATAAAAAAAGTTATTTATATTCATTGTGCATGAGACACAGCTGACAACTTTCTGTTGATTCTGAGAGCAGGCTAAACAGTGAGGTGCTAGTTTTGATGCTGGTATGCAACAAGTGAAAGATGACTTACGGCTGGAGCTGATGTTAATTAGGGAGTACATATTGTGGCCAATAGGAATCCAAGCTATTTTCTTTAATTTGAGGCCTCAGTAATAGTAATCACATTTTGATTTTGATACGGTTGATTGTGTGTATGAGCTTTTAGTTGCTGAATGTAATGACACGGTTGAGAAGAGTAGGTTGCACTTAATAACGATGTGCCGGAACAGCTGCATCTTGAGGCTGAAACATATTGAAGGATTTCTTGAAAAATCTTTTCTATGATCACGTGGACTCTACTCCTCAAAAGTATCATCAAGCGCCAAATAACAACATCGCTTTGGATATAATGGCCAAAACTTTGTATAGATATGAACTGTAGTCATGAAAGTAAAGGATGCCACACCAATTTACCTCCAAGTGCAATTGACTTTAGTGATGAAAATTTGCACCTATTGCTTGGTTTATAGGTTAAGTAAAGACAGCATTTTCAAAATAGGTCCCGAGCTTTCATATATTACTTGAAAATTTAGAGAAAACTTTCAAAGTGATTTTTATTAAATTTTACATCGGATAAATTAATGTCTGAGAAGGGGGGAAAAAAAATCAAGCCTTTGCTTCATTGGTAGGGCAAAGCTAGTTAGGAACGAAATATTTGCCATTAAGTGGCTGACTTAACATGTTAAATAGTTGCACGGCTCGTTGAGTGCCTGACCTGGCCCATTTTGTGTCATCATGACAAATGAATCGGTTGCTAACAAATTATGAAGAATTCAAATTGGTCATTTGTTGTTGAAGTAAAAACCTAAATCACAAATCTCATCTTCCTTCGTTCTCATCATTGAAGCAAAAAGCCATAACCCCAATTTTTATGTATCTTCTTCCTCATCATATCATAAAAAACAGCCATTTATGTTATATCCATAAAACCCAAAGTGATATCCATGAATATGAATTACAACCGACCGCTGTATCATCCCTTTCTCATAAAATAATTTTTATGATGATAAAATTATTTTTTGTATATAACTTAAATATTTTACTTGTCTTACTTGATTATTTTGCATCAATATCTATTTTAAATATTATATCAAAAGGTTAAAACACAAATATTAATTATTTAAAATAAGATCGTAAATAGGTAAGAACAAACTTAAAATACATTGTACTAATTTAAGAATACAATTTAAGATTAATAAGTAATATTATTGAGTGTTAATAATTAGATGTATAATTTTTTAAAAAGAAAAAGTTAGATGGGGTTGTTGGTGCAGTGATTGTTCAATTGGTCATAACTTGTCATGGTTAAAAGAATAAAAATGGTTAGAGTCAAGTGTGCATTAACTTTTGGAGGGCATAAATTGGGCGAATTCTACAAAGCTTCCTACAAAGTAGGGAGTATCACACACCAGATTATCTAAAAGCTATGATGAAATGGTGCATTGAAACACAAAAGGCATATGATTCACTTTAAATTCCCCCATCTCCCTCATATATACCTTCCTATCTCCTCTATCTAGCTCCTTCTCCAACCATCTGCCATCACTTTGGTGGCATGAAACCCATGGCAACAACACCCACCACCTTGCCAAAAACTTGTGTTGATGGCAAGATCCTCCATCATATGGATTGTGCGATGGCTCATCCTTCCAAGCATAAGCTACTTGTTGACTTCTTGGGACTAGTCTATATTCATGGGTCATAGAATTCGTTTTGATCTTGCTGACTACTTGCTATTATGCAATGGTTGTTGTTGGTTGTTTGGAGTAGCATGAAACTTGGGGAAAGCAATGGTAGATGAATATTGGATCATAATAGCCCTATTGCAACTTGTTCTGATGATGGATATTCATGTGGTTTGTCCATTTCAAAATTAAATTATTTTTGTAACAATTTCAAAGTAAAAAGAGACAGATGCTCTTTTGAATTTGGGTAATATTTTACTTGCAAATCAAAATAGAGGAGGAGAGGCTTCTTCTTTGGAGCTGTCACTCACCTCCATGGTACTTACGACTCTACACCCCAAACTTGCATTTCCTCAACACTTCTAATCTTCCATAATAAGGAAATTCATCTGAGGGAGCATTTTATTCAACAAACGAAAAATGGAACTAGAATACTCTATCCTTGATTCATTGTGTTCTAGAATTTTTTGGCTTAATTATGTGTGCAGATGAGATCAAAGGTTTGCAACATCACTTATTATTTGTATTTTTCATTTGGGGATTCATTCATTTGGAGTAATACATGTACCCAAATTTCACATTTCACATATATTCTATTAAATAGCATGTCCTCCCCAAATAAAAATGCAAAGAAGCCAAACAAATTCTACATTTGGATCATGACGGTTTCATTGAATTATGGACAAAAAAGGTTGTGGAATGGCCTATATTTGAAGAAGGGGTATGTAGTACTGTGAATTTTCTTTTAACAAGCTTGTTAGAGTCAATGATTGGAGAGCTTGTTTCCAATTCTTCCATGAAGCAGGGGTGGTGATGGGTGGTACTAGTGATTTTTGCCTTTGTTAGTGCTTGTAGCTTTGAAGAAGAACTGTTAGTGAATTGTCTTTTAGTGTTATTTGTATCCTTACTGTGATAGAAGAGTGTCTGTGATGATTGAAAATGACAGTGGTGCTAAACTTGCAGAGAAAACTTATAAATCTAGACAAAAAAACTTGTAAACCATCATCTAAAAACTTGTAAACTATGCTGTAAAAACTTATAAACTGTGAAAGAAAAACTTGTAAACCTATGACACACAATACTTCTGCACTAAGGGCCTATTTAGCATGCTAGATAAGATAAGGGCTGATAGCATAAGATCTGATAGGATAAGGCTTGATAGTATAAGGCCTGATAAACTTTTAATATAATATAGTGTTTGGTATAACACTGTATAAGATATTATATTTTCTATTTTACAATATTATCATTTATTTACAATTAATTCTAATATTTTAATTAAATATTAAATAAAACAAAATTTTTTATTAATGATTTACATATAATTTTTAAATATCATATTTATATAAATATTATTAATTGAATTTAATTTATTTTAAATATTATTATTTCTTTTAATATTTTCTTTTATAATTATAATTATTTAAATTTAAATTTTAAAATAAATATTAAATAAAAATATTTTTATTATTGATCCTTCCTTTAATATATTACATATTATTTATTATTTATTTTAAATATTTATTTCTATTTAGTATTTAATATTTTAGTTTATTTTATATTTATTAATTATAATTAATTTTTTATTTTTATTGTATATGTCTAGATTGATATCATATATTATTTGTTAACAATATTTATTTGTTATGAAATAATTTTATTTATAAATTTTAACTTATTATTATTTATTTAAGAATTATTTTATTTTAATAAAATATTAAAATATAAAAGTAGCCTTATAAGGTAAAAGGTAATAAGGCTTAATACGACTTCCTCATACTGTATTAAGTTATATAACATTTTAATGTATAAGGGGCTTATGATGTATAAACTTATACAATACGTTGTTTGCACCAGCATAACGTATAGTATAAGATTATACTATCATGCTTAATACAATATACCAAACACACTCTAGGATTATTGTACAATTTATTTGATTATCATCGTGACTATCATCATTTCATTTGTAATTAATTATTAGGAAGATTGATCATTGTATTTGTAACGTCCAGTGACAAGAGCAAGGAGTGATCGTTGGTGCAAGAAGGCACAGACAATGAGTGGCTCCCGGCAGGCTTCTTAGTGGAGGGCTACATGAATAAACCGATTACACACCAAAATGAAAGGGATCCTAAGACTGTATAGGTATGAGACTCTATACAATTGAGTATGATTTATATGAATTGATTTGTACTATCTATACCAACAAGATGCATTTTTTTTTCGATAGCCCCATCACTAAAGAACTCCATGATTAAACATGCTTGACTTGGAACAATTTTGGGATGACCAATCTCTTGGAAAGTTTTTTTAGGAAACGTGTGAGTCAGGACAAAGCACGCTAAAAAGACCACGTGTTGATTTGTGAGGATAGTCGTCAATCCATAAGGCAGTCTGGTCTGTTATAGTATAAATTTTAAATTCAATCAATTCTATTATGTTGATTTTAATCACAACCAGGAAAGAAATAAGAAAAATAAAAATAAAAAATATTTATAACTCTTTTTTTCCTCCCTTGTCAAACCTAATTTCTCCATTGCCATTGTGCTTTCCATTTTGAGGGATTTTTATTTTTTTATTTGGGAAAAAAAAGAGAAATTTATTATTTAATGCTATTTGTATCCTCACTGTGATAAAGGAGTGCCTATAATGATTAAAAGTAATGGTGGTACTAAACTTGAAGCGAAAACTTATAAACTTAGACAAAATACTTATAAACCATACTGTAAAAACTTGTAAACTATGCCGTAAAAACTTGTAAACATGTGACACATAATACCTCTGCACTAGGATACTTGTACAATTTGTTTGATTATTAACGTGACTATCATCATTTCATTTGTAATTAATTATAAAGAAGATTGATCATTGTATAAATTTCAAATTCAACCAATTCTATTATGTTGATTTCAGTTATAACCAAGAAAGAAATAAGAAAAAAAAGCAAAAATATTTGTAACTCTTCTTTTTTGCCTCGCTCGTCAAATCTAATTTTTCTATTGTTATTGTGCTTTTCGTTTTAGAGGATTTTCAATTTTTTATTTGGGAAAAAAGGATAAATTTGTTATTTAGTGATATTTGTATCCTCACTGTGATAAACAAGTGCTTATAATGATTGAAAGTGACGGTAGAGTTAAACTTGAAGTGAAAAGTTGTAAAGTTAGACTAAAAAATTTGTAAACCATAATGTAATAACTTGTAAAATATGCTATAAAAATTTATAAACTATGATAGAAAAACTTATAAACTTGTGACACATAATATCTCTATAGTAGTATACTTGTACAATTTGTTTGATTATCATCATGACTATCATTATTTCATTTATAATTAATTATGAAAAAGATTGATCATTATATAAATTTCAAATTCAATCAATTTTATTATGTTGATTTCAATCATAGCCAAGAAAGAAATATGAAAAATAAAAGGGATAATATTTATAATTCTTTTTTTTCCCTCACTTGTTGAACCTAGTTTCTATATTGTCATTGTGCTTTTCATTTTGGAGGGATTTTTATTTTCTTTTAATTTGAAAAAAAGGGAGAAATTTGTTATTTAGTATTATTTATATCCTCACTGTGATAGAGGAGTGTCTGTGATGATTGAAAGTGACGATTGTTCTAAACTTGAAGTGAAAACTTGTAACATAGACAAAAAAACTTGTAAACCATATTGTAAAAACTTATAAACCATACTGTAAAAACTTATAAACTATGCTCTAAAAACTTATAAACCGTGATAGAAAAACTTGTAAACCTCTGACGCATAATATACCTCTGCACCAGGATACTTATACAATTTGTTTGATTTTCATCGTGACTATCATCATTTCATTTGTATTTAATTATTAGGAGGATTGATCATTATATAAATTTAAAATTCAACTAATTCTGTTATGTTGATTTCAATCATAGCTAACAAAGAAATAAGAAAAATAAAATGAAAAATATTTATCTGTAATTTTTTTCTAATCTCATCTTTATTTAGAATTTTACCTCCATTCTCATCCACATCCCCGTCATGGGTCCCAATTCCTTATTTCACGTGGAGATTTGAATTCCTATTGATATTTACAGGTTTATTAAAAATTTTCAAAAAGAAAAAATATTTAAAATACTTTGAATTTCAAAATATAAATATTCATAATAATAAATACTACTAATACAACACAATTATAATAGCTTTGTTATTATTAATACTATAATTATGTATATAAAATTTTTATGGTATAATATATTGAATTATAATTTTATTTATGCTATTTTTTATTTTTGGTATTACTTTTATTAATGGTAGAGAAATATGAAGATATGATTGAAAAAAATTATTGATAATTATAAGATAAATTAAATTCAAAAATTTACTTTAAATGTTATAATTATGAAAATAATAAGGTATAATTTTTCTATGAATAACATATAGAAGACTTTTTATATAATGAGTCTTAAATATTTGATTAAGAATAAATTTGGTAAAAATTAAATTTTGAATTATTATCATATTAAAATCAATCAATTAGCAATTCATTAACAATTTGACCTATCCATTTTCTTAAAAAAAATACTGATTTTAAAAATTATTTATTTTGAAAATATTTCATTTACAATTTGTTATATTAGCTTCATAATATGAGGCTATTAATGGTTCTTAATTTAATTATAGATCATAATTATATTGAACGGGTCCTTTCTTAATGCAAATTATAATATTTAATTATTGTAATATTTGATTCTTTAATGATTGTAATATTTGATTTTATTTCATATGAAAAATAATTAATAAGAAAATTATAAATTAAGTTTAAAAAAATCTTTAGACATAAAAATTGAGAAAAGTGGGGCCTAAATAATTGTATAGATAACACGTGAAGCCTAAATCACTATATGAATAATACATGTAATAGTTTCCATAAAATGAGTCTGAGATATTAATACAGTAGATTTATACAATTAATACATTTTATACAGAATCTTAAACATTAATAACTTCTAATTATAAATAAGATTTTAACAAATCTCTATCATATATTTTTTCTTTTAAAATCTTCTCCAATTTTTTTAATTTTTTCAACTTTGATTGTTTTCAAAATTCATTCAAATCTTTTAAAATATAAAATTATCAAAATCATTTGTAAGAACTTAAAGATTATTGAAAGTATGATTTTATGACCATACCAGATGATTTACTTGCAATAGTCATCCCTTCTTTATGTTTACTATCAAGCGCATAATAGAAAAAGTCAAGAGTAAAATCTAGAAAATTTATTTTTTTCATTTTTCTTTCAATTTTTTATTTGTTCTCGGTAAATAGTCTTATTTTTTGCTGATCTGATTAAGGCATTCCACTTTTTATTTTTTTTCATATCACATGATTTTTTGTTGTAATGGACACCATTAGTATTTTTGTTACCCTAATACATTTGTCTATAATCCATTTTTCAATGATTCTTAATTCTATATTTTTTTCCTTTCTTAATGATTCTTAATTTTAATTATAGATCATAATTTTAATGATTCTTAATCCCATGAACATATCTTAATGATTTATATTTTATTGATTTACGTAATCTTTAATTATTATCATATTTGATTTTATTAATAATTAATAATTATATTATAAATTAAGTTAAAAAATTTTAGACATAAATATTGAAAAAATTGGACCTTTAATTACTATATGAATGACATGTATACCCTAAAGTTCTGTATGAAAGACACATATAATAGTTTCCATAAAATGACTTTCAAATTTTAAAATAGTGGAATCAGCAGGAGTCACTAGACAATCATATAAATAATGAATAATGTGAAATATTGAAAACTTTAGTGTTATACCATCTTGTCTTATGATATACAATGATTGAATCATAAATGTTGGGGTACAATTAGTCAATTACAAAGCAAGAATGCTTTTGGCTATTTTCTTATGGCAAATGGTGATGGCTACTTGCTGCCAGTGAACATTTCCAGTGAGGTGGTAAGTAGTGCACAAGCATGGGTTTATGCGACCAAAGTGAGGGTAGACGGCTGGAGAAGGAACTAGGCAAAAGAGACGGGATGGTACATATGAGGGAGAAAGAGGAATTGAAAGTGAATCATATGCTTTTTGTGTTTCAATGCACCATTTCATCATAGCCTTTAGATAACCAAGAGTGTAGTGCTCCATACTTTGTATAGAGCATGGCAGCCTTCGCCTATAAATAAAGGGTTATTGTGTTTTGATGGGCAAGGAAAAATTAGCATGTGTGTAGCATCAGATATGTGAAGAGTGAAAAGTGTGCGTGTGTGCTGTATTGAGAAAAAGAGGAAGTGAGGTAAGAGTGTGTCAAGAAGAGAAAGAATAAGGAGAAAGAAGAGTAATTCTATTTTAACACCTACATGGATGTAGACACTATGTGAGTCCCATATAAATGTGAAAGAAGTGATAGAGAAAGAATAAGTTGAGAGAAAAAATAAGTGAAGAGATCCATATATTTTATGAGTAGAGTGTTTGGCTCTTTGAGAAAGTGGGTGTTGAAATAGTAAAGTTAGGAAAGAAAGGAAGAACAAAGAGAGAGATTGAATGAATAGGAATAAGTGGTGTTTATTATAGTGTACATATATTATTTTATCTCTATATCAATTTAAAGATAAAAAAAATAAATTTATTTTTTATATAAAATAGAGTCATGGTCACATCTATTGATTATTATTATTTTATGCATTGTTTTTTTATATGCTTAGTATTATTTTTTATTATTATTATTATTATTATTTTATCATTTTTTTATATTTATCAATGATGAGGGCCAAACACTGATTTAATAATACTAATAACTTAATTAAAAGTATTTATTTCTCTCCCCATTGATTCTATCAATTTACTGAGCTCTCATTTCTTCTTTTTATCTTATCACTTAATTAAAAAAAGATTCTCCTATCTTCTCACTGGTCCAATGCAAACTACTACTGCTCCGATGTAATACTTAGTATACATGTGTCAGTAGATTTTCTTTTTCATATAACTTCAGGGTCCCCATGGACCCACCCATGTTGCTGGGTCTTAAATTTCTCTAAGTCTAAATCGTACACCTTCTTAGAGGACTATATGTTAGAGCCACTTTCTTGGAATCAAAAGTCTCGGTAATTGTTCCCAAGAGAAAAACAAGTTAAAGAGTGATTTTTAATGAATTTTATGAAGCTCTTAAACGTTTTGTTTTTAACTCACAAGTTTAGAAAATTTTGATGATTCTCGGATTTGAACTAAAACCCAAAATTTGGATTTTGATTTATTGATATTTTGATTTTTATGATATTTTATTTAAATCCAAATAGGGAGTGTTTCCTTATTTATATTTATGTTTTAAAGTAAATAAGTGAGTATGAGACAACTCAGATGCCAGAGTGACTGAAAGATGCAGAGACTGGGTGAACTGTCATCGCCATAGCGATCTAAGACCGCTATAATGGTCATAGTGAGTGAGTTTTATGTTTTTGGTGGTCAATAGACTGCTATAGCAGTCACAAGTGTGTTAGCGGGGTGCAGCTAGACAACTATAGCGATCATGTCAGTATGGCAAAACAGTGCATGGAATGACATAGTTTTGGTTTAATGACTTATACCCCTTTAAAAACCTTTCAGGCTCAGGTTTTTAGGACAGAAACCAAAAACCCTATCTCCTAAACCCTTTTCCTCCACTCCTTTCTCAATCCCTCATCAAATCTCCATTCTCCTAGATCAAAGGTAAGGCTTATGTTGGTTTTTGTTATCTCCTTCCCCTCATTCTCATATTTCATGGTTTGGTCTTTGTTATTCTCCCATTGTTGTCAAGTGGGGGTGTTCCCTCAATGTTGGTAGGGTTATATTAGAGCTATCTAGAAGTTGTTAGAAATTAATCTAGAGTTATGGTTGCTCTATGGCAGTTGTTGGTGTCATTCCAAGCTCTCCAGGTCAAGTTGTGGTGTCCACATACTCTCAGCTCCAAATGGTGAGTGGGTTCAAACTCATGGTCTTAGTTTTGCCATTATAATTATATTTGATGCATGATGATTGTCAAGCATGAAACTAGAGATGAATATATATATATATATGATTTGGATTCTTCAAGTTATAGCAAAGAGTATGATTTTGAATATAACATGAAAATGTGTTTTAGAAAACTAAAGGACCATGATTAGTACATTCTATGTTATGGAAATATTTTATATACAACTCTAAGATTTATTTCGAGAAAAAATGATTTTGTAAGTTGTTATTATCCACATGTTTCAAGAGTTATGACATATTCATTCATGTTTACAAAAAAAAATTATCAAACGGATTTCATGAATTTGTAATATTGCCATGTTTTTAAGAGGTGTCAGAAAGATTTTAGAATATCAAGAGAGTTATTATAGATGAATATAGAGCAAAGAATGATCTAGCATTTGAAATACATACATTATGGTGATTTTAGAGTTTTCATGATTTTGAATCATATTGGTTTCGAAGTATGATATTAGAGTTTCCTAGTTTTGAAAAAAATGATAGCTTGAAAAATGAGATTTTAGAAATTCAGTTTTATGATACTCAGAAATATGGAGTTCAGTATGATTCGTAGCAACTGCCAAATATATATTCTGTGGGCTCTTGACATTTGAAATGCCTACAAGTGGTGATCCCTTGGGCATGATTTCATAGTCACAGTTATACTAAAGCCAGATTGTTAGAGTTATATGAATCTAGAGTTTCAAAGTTTCCAGAACTTTAAGATATTTTAAAGAGTTTTCAGATTATATGAGTTAAGTATAAACTAGTTTAGACAGTAGCTATAGAGAAACAAACAGTGAGTTAATGGTTGGGACAAACGATGATTAACCTTGATACCAAGTTGTCCTTAGGGGCAATCTCATAGACAAAAAAATACGTGTTCTTCCCTGTGCCCATGTATGGGGGAAAGGAACAAAGCCTTGAAGGTGGAGCTCGCGTCTGGTACCCACAGAGGATTGGTTATGTCATGGTTGACATGCATAACTGGAGGATATATTATCATACAGTCAGCAAACAAATATCCATATTTCTCTATTAAAGTACTGTTATTAATGTTTTCAGAGAACATTTGATTTAAGAGCCATTGTGTATATGATAAATGATTTTCTTGTTAGAGCAAGAACTCAGAGATGTTTTTTTTTATGAATTTATAAATATATAGAGATATCTTTTCTATACAGTCATGCATATGAATATCAAATGATTTATGATTGTTGCATGTATATTATATATGGTATAATCCCTGGTTGTCTCATATGGGTGATGGGTGAGAGCTCACTCACTGAGTTTATTGACTCAACCCTCTCCCTTTCTCCCCATAGTTGCAGGAATAGATATTGCTCAGCTTTGGCAGATGCAGTCATTTTCAGCGGTAAGTCTTACTTTGGAGTAAAGCTTAGTTTAGAGTCATATTAGAGTAAAGTGCTTTAGTAAATGTGCAGGTAGGATCTAAGTCATGCATTATTTTCAAATTATATTTTTAATTTCAGTATTTGGACAGTGATGTATACATTTTCAGTTCATAATTATGGATTTGAAATTGTAGAGTTCGATTAGAGTTTATGTAATAAACTAGAAATATATCCATAATTCAGTTCAAATGTTAAATGGATTTTCAGAATATGATTAGGATGTTTTCAAAGCTTCATATATCAAGTATTTTCAGTTTTATAATTTTAGATATAAAGTTTCAATAGAGATTTAGATGAAGTTATGATTTCAGAATGAAAAATATGTTATTTTATGCATATAGAGAGACTTAGAGGTCACGAGACTTATGTGGGGATAAGACTCCTCACGTGCCGGTCACGTTCCCCAGTCGGGTGGTGATATCCGGTTTCTTCTTTTTATTTTATCTTTTCTTTATATTTAAGTTGTTCATTATTTAATTCAAGTTAGTTTAATGCTCCTTTTTTATTTATGTTATTATCTGCTGCAAATTATTTTATCATTATTCTATTTTAGAAATTATAATATTATTTATATAATATTATATTCATTTGAGTTGTCAATATTTATAATAATTTCTATAAGGGACCTATATTTGGATGTAAATTATAATTAAAATCTAATACTAAAAATAAGTAAAGGTTATTTTATATGGATTTAAAATATTAAATTAATTATGACTTTATGATGACAAACACCAATTTATGGACCTTGATGAAAAGTCAATAGAAAATTTAAGAAAATTATATTAATTTAAGTCCCTTTAGAAATTAATATTGATATTCACAACTCTATGATTTGAAAAATTTTATATTAGTTTATTTTATCAAACTTGTAATATTTCAACTATGATGTATGTTTTTATTTTAAGTTTATGCATTAATCTATATTTCATGCATTTATTTCAATTCATTGTTTAATTTTATGTTTTATTATTTTAATTTGTTATTATTATTTTTAATATTTTTTGAATTTTTATTTAAGGTTTATTTATGGATGAATTTATGCATTTCTTATTATGGACTTATACACAATAACAATTAATTAATTTTAAAAAAAGATGTTCGACAAAATTTGCCGTTATCTGCCAAGAAGGCAGAGGGATACATATAAGATCCTTTTCTAATACCTGCCTCGATTAATGTGGCTTAAAAATCTTGTTTTGTGATCATGATGTTAAATAACAACATCAAAGAATAAGAATTCCCTAAGAAAAAGCCTTCAACTATGTGTGAGAAAAGTAAACAAATAAAAGTAAAAACTAAAGTAAATAAATCATGATTTTAGTAAGATTTGTATGACATTCTCTGCATGACATATTTTATTTATGATATTATATTTGATTACATTCATATAATCTTATTGTAGCCCTGTATATTTTTTGTGCAGACGCGGCTGAAACTGACCATAGTTCAAATATTTTAAAATCATTCATTTTCTACTCAGAATTTTTTTAAATTCTCATTTTTCATTATTTTTATTTTCGGTGGTTTCAGATTAGCTAATTAAGTAACATTGAATAGAAGATAACTAGCTACTAGAACCTTATGATCTTGTGTTTAATTAGCATATGATTTTCTATTAAAATTTTAGAAATGTTCAGGTTGTAATTACTGACATTAAATATGCATATTAGAACCCTATATTTGTAATCTTTTTATTTAATGTTAATGGTTATGCTTCATGTGTAAAATCAGATTATTAACTTTCGTATGAACGGATATCACAGCCACTACTTGAATAGGCATCTGACTATTGGCTCCAAATATTGAAAATTGCTCAAAACAAATTAAAATACAAAAACCTATCATTTTCCTCCTTCTCTTATGCGAAAGGCCTTATTCCATTTTGGTTTCTTATTCCTTATTGAAGCATGAGAGATGTTGAAAACTTGTGCAAATTATGTAAGGAATTCCTAGCCTCAAATTCACTGTTGTTTGAAGTGCCATTTGAGAATGTGTTATGATAGACCGATGTAAGAAAGGAGTAGTCATGAAGAGGCTGCAGGCGGTGCTTGGAATTGCTAAGAGATAAATGTATTTTACCCCTCTGAATTTTAGGTTATGTGCAATTTACACCTTAACTTTTCAACATGTGCATTACGACACTCTGAACTTTTAAAATTGTGCAAAGCACCTCTCAGTATAATTTTGGCAACTAATGAAGGTAAGATTTATATGCACTTAACCCCCTGATGTTTCTAATTTGTGCAACTTGACACCTTGTCTGTGAATAATATGTACAATTATCCCCCTTGAATTTTAGGTTATGTGCAATTTAAACCATGACTTTTCAAAATATATATTACGACACCATAAACTTTCCAAACTGCACAAAAAACTCCTACTTTTCATACAGTATATTACGACACCATAGACTTTTAAACTGTGCAAAAAACCCCCCAAAACTTTAAGTCATAGTAGGGTGGCAGGTTGCACGTAATAAAAAAAATAGGGGGTTTAATTACACATAGTATTCATAAACAAGTGTCAAGTTGTACAAATTAGAAATATCAGGGGGTTAAGTACATATAAATATTATCTTCATTAGTTGCCAAAATTATACTGAGAAGTGTTTTACACAATTTGAAAAGTTCAGGATATCGTAATGCACATTTTTAAAAGTTATGGTGTAAATTGCGCATGACCTAAAATTCAGGGGGTAAAATGCATTTAACCAAATTGCTAATTAATTAAGGAGAAGAACAATAATATGAAGGACAGGCTCAGATTATAGAGCAAATTCAATTGTTACAGAAAAACATTGATGAGGCTCTTCGGAATATGATTATAGTTTCCTAGAAGATATGACATGGTGTTTGCAATATTTTAATGAAATAGAACTGAATTTAAATGTTATGTTTGGAATAAATTAGTAAATTAAAGAATGATTTAGAATATGTTTAAAAATGAATTGACTTTATTGTTTTATTACTTTGTCCTTCACTAATAGATTAGAAATAAAACATTATATTCAAGCAAGGTTATTTTAACATTTTCATTTGTTAGAATCCAATTCCTACATCAACTTACACTCCATTTGGGTGTGATTTATTTTTAAAGATTTTAATGAAATTGAATTTTCTTGGGATTTCAATTCTTAAATTAAGTTTAGCTTTAAATCAAGGAAATGAATTCTAATTTTTAATTATAGGGGTTTCCAAACACCTTGTGAATAAGAGAGCAAATAAGTAGTTTAAAAGTACAGTGTGTTTTAGCTCAAGATGTCTAAGGATAATAGGTACTTGAAGAATTGTGAATACTCGATTTTTATTTGGCCCAATGAAAAGAAAAATCTTTTGTTCTTGTTTATTTGTTGAAAAAAAAATCATCTTCAGCCCATTCAAAGAAAAAAGAGAGAGCCCAACCCTTACAACCCATTTCACTTCTTTACAATAAATTAAAAAAATGATGATGGCAAAATTGAAAGGGAGCCGAGGAGTGTCACGGACTCCTTCCCTTTCTTTTCCCTCATCCCCAAGATGCATGTGAGCTAACAGTAACCAAGAGGGAAAGCAAAAATTAAAATGGATGCAATGATGATGTCCTGGATTTTTTTGGTTCCACTTTCGGCAGAATTGACAAAATGCAAAGAGAGCAATATAGATATGGAAGGGGGATAGCTGCTAAAGGAAGGATAAAAATAAATATGGACTGACAAGGGGAACAAAAAAAAGGAGAAGGGGGGGCGAAGACGACCAAAAAAAATTTTTCAAACACACTCACTACACACTGAACCTGCAAAAAATCAGAATCAACCAGTCCAGTAATTGAGCTCAGCAAAAAGAAAGAAAAAAACTGAAACAGGTATACATCTCCATCATCAAAATAAAAAAGGAATAAAATAAAAACATCAGGGCGCCCTCCTCGCTTTATCGCCACCTCCCATGAGGTTTCATCATCTTCCCCCTCTATCATCATCATCACCTTCAACCACCAACCCTTTCCAGCACCATCTTCTTCACCTCAACATCACCACCAAGCCAACCACCATCACCGGTCCTTCCCCTCCCCCTTCAGACCATCATCTTCTTCCCTCTCTAGCATCTTCATCATCATCATCAACACCCTCCATCACAACTACCCACCACCACTTCCATGGCCGCCACCCACCGCCACTCAACCTCCATGAAACACCACCACAACAACATAAACCACCCAACCACCGTGGACACCACCCTCCACCATTGCAACTCCATCTTCTCTCACATCATCTTCACCATCCTCAGCCACCATGGATCGGCCATCACCACTGAACGCCACGCAGCCAACGCCGAGGCCACCGCGCCATCCCTCTTCCTCACCGGTTCGTTCGCCATGCATACACTCCGTCTTTGTCCGCCATAGCCGTAAGAGCTCCTTTGTGTGCGCCTCGCGTGCACCGTGGCAACCGCCAACCGTTGCTCTCCCTCTTCCTCGCTTCGCCGTCCATCACCAAGCCACCGCATCCACCACCCAACCTCCAGAACGCCGCGCTTCATCTCTCCCCCAGCCGCAACAATTCCACCTCCATCTACAGCCTAGATCCACCGTCGTGAAGCCACGATCCGCCTTGGTTCGCCACCCTCCGCAGAGCTCGGCCATAGTCAGCCGATCTCCCCCTCTCCCTGCTGAGTGACCGCGAGCTCCCCTCTTCTACCGCCATCCTTTGCAGATCTCCTCCCTGTGGCCGGCAGACATCCCATCTCTCTACCTCCCCTTCAGTTTATCTTTCTCACTTTCTTTTCCTCACCCAATCTTCCACCCTTCCATGTCTGTGTGTGTACCGTGAGAAAGGAAGAGGGAGAAGTATGTATGTGTGTGAGTATGATCGAGAGAGAAGAATGGTGTGTGTGAGTGAGTGAGAGAAAGGACCGTGTGTGTGTGTGCTCAGGAGAGAGAGAAGCTGTGAGTGAGTGAGGTGAGAGGGGGGTAGTGAGAGAGTGTGTGCCCGTGAGTGAGGGGGAGAGAGATGAATTTCTTTCTTTTTTTTATTTTTGTGAGTGAATGCACGTGAGAGAGAGAAAGGAAACCAACCTTTGTTTTTGTTTTCCTCACCAAAAAAGAAATGTTGCAACGTGTTTATTCCTTTTACTGAGATTCTATTTTCTTTTTTTATTTATTTATTTATTTAATATTTGATCCTCTTTTAGTTAGTTTGTGTTGTATAGCTTTTGGATTAAAATTTGCATATTGGGTTAAAATTTATTTTATTTTTGGTTTCATTTATTCGGGTCTAGATAAATTCAGTCTAAATATATATATATATATATATATAGCTTATGCATTTTTTAGATTCGAAATAAATGTTGGAGTTTCTTGTCTTTAAATAAAAAAGGGGAAAGGCTAAGAAAATTAATTTAGTAAAATTAGAGATAGGATAATTAAATTTTTTTAGTTTCATTCTTTTTTATTGTAAGTTTTTTTTAGAATATTGTTTTTAGTTAGTGCTTGGATTTAAATTTGCTTGTTTGGTTAAGTGTTCATTCCTTTTTTTAATTTTTAGGTTGGTTTGCTTGGTGTAGGTTTAGCTCACGTCTAAAATAAAAAGGAGAAGTTTTTATTCATTTTGGATTTGAAATAATATTTGAGTATTTTGCTTTATTAAGATTTTATGTAGTTAATTAATTAATAAGGTTTTTTTAAAAAAGGGGGGTGATTAATTGAGTCGAGACGGTTTGTTAATCACATGTCCTGGAATATTTTAGCTGCGACGGCTTGATATTCCAAATTCTTTATTAGAATAATAAGGTTAATTTAACCGCAACGGTTTGTTAACTTTAAATTTCAGAATATTTTAGCTGTGACAGCTTAATATTCTAAAATTCTTTTTTTTCAAAATTGACTTTTCACCACTTAACTTATTTGTAAATAATTTTTGTAATATTTTCTATGCTATTTATGTATTTTGTTTCATTTATAAGTTTTTTTTTAAATAATCTTATTTCAAAATATTTTATTTAACTTTTGTTATTGTAGATAAAGAGTTAATTTAGTCGTGACAGCTTGTTAACTCGATATTTCGAACATTTGAGTTGTGACAGCTTAATGATTCGAAAATTTCCTCAAAAAATGTTTGTTCTCTTTTATATTTGTTTCTATTTGATTTATAAAAATATATAAAAAAGTAATTTTCTTCTTTTCCTCTTATTTGTAAATATTTATAATTTATACATTTATTTTCAATTTAAATTTGCTCATTTATTTAGTAAATTCCTTATTCAAATGATAGGGTTAAGTTAGCCGTGACGGCTTGTTAACTTGATATTTGAATATCTGAATTGTGACAATTTGATATTCCAAATATCTCTCATAAAGATTTTTATATTTTCTTTTACAAAAATACCAAAAAATAGATTTTCGCTTCTATTTGCAAGTATTTATTATTTAGAACAATTCTTTTTTTTAAAAAAATTTATATGCTTATTGTCAAATACTTCGTTTCAAATAAAGAACGGTTAACTTAGTCGTGACGACTAGTTAGCTCATTTTTAGGACATCTGAATTGTAACAGTTCGGTCCACTAAAAATTTTTTTCTTTTAAGAAAGAAATAAATTCCTTTTAATTTTCTTGAAATAGGAAATAAATGTTTGAAAAAGGTTATTTATTTAATTTGCACAGTTAATTAAAGGTACCGTCCAGGGACGGGTGTACTAGGGTGCGTAGGATTCAATTCCTGCCCTTCCCTATACATAACCGACTCCCGAACTCAAACTGGTTTCAAAGGCTATTCTCCAAAAATGGGCTTTTCCAACGTTTTTCCAATTTTAAATAAACTTGGTGGCGACTCCAATATTTTCAAACTAAACAAAAATTTCTCTTTTTCGCCGTCCCCGTCGCGATTCCGGTTGCGACAGATGGCGACTCCACTGGGGATTTCCAAGAGAGTCAAGCCTGTTTTAATTAGTTGTGCAAATTAAATATAGCTTTTCGATGTTTGTTTTCCTTTTTTCAGCTTACCTTATCTAATATTTTCTTTCTTTATACGTTGTCTCTTTACAAGATTTTACACTTCATGTGTTTGATGGCTTTATTTGTTAAAACCTTAGGGTAGATGACTGTTACTGGATGCTGTACGTGTTTGTTTGAGTTGTTTTTGCAGGTATTAGTCATGGGTAGTCTTAGGACTTCAGGTTTGTATGCTCTCTTCACACACAACACTTACACGTTAATCACACACGAGTGGGGCCCTATACCCGGGTCTGAGTGTAACTCGAGATAGGTAAGAGACTGTGTAGTGGTAGCCATTTTGGATGTTCATCCTGTTTGGTTATCGCGAAAATCTCATCTAGAGTGTGATTCTTTCATGAATGCCCTACATCTAGCGGTTCACCTGCTGTTGTGGGTAACGTTCTGAAATGAATCTTAACTCTAGAGGCCGTAGAACTCTGAGAATATAGACCCACCCAGAGAAAGTGTTCACAAGGTAGAACGACCATAGGACCATAGAATTAACCTCCAGAATTTACCTCACATAGGACACAAAGAGAGCGTGCATTTTCCTTAACTCCTTGCTTTGTACATAATTTCCTATCTTTGTTCTTTGTACATAATTTCTGTTCATTTCCTAAATTGTTTACTTTTCCTTCTTTCATTTAAATCAAATTTTTCTTTCTATTATGGCAGGTTTGTTAGAAAGTTGAACTGAAATCTTATTGTGAGTATCTTTGTAAAATGGAAACAAATATGAGACCAGACAGTCAGAAAGGTGAAAAGTTGAAAAGAACTCTACGTCTCAAAGCCAAGACACCCGACACTGAAAGCCTGAGGTCTTTGGGTCAATTGCTGAAGTTACCACAACGCTTGTCTCTCATCAAAAAATATGGAAAGATTTTGAACCTCTTAGAAGTAGAAGAGCAGGAAGAGGCAATCACAGCACTGGCACAGTACTATGATCCTCCACTCCGATGCTTCACTTTTCAAGACTTCCAATTAGCACCTACTATTGAAGAATTTGAGAAAATCCTGGGACTGCCACTAGAAGGAGAAAAACCTTATCACTATCAAGGACATTATCCTTCTTTGCATACAATATCAACTGTCTTAAGGATAGGTGTGAAAAACTTGCACGGCTAAGAGTGTAGAAATGGGACTTACGGATTCTCAAGGGATTATCTCGAAGAGCATATGCGCCGTTTAGCTCAAGTTGAAGATTGGGATGCTTTCATAGATGTACTGGCACTCACCATCTACGGCACTGTCTTATTTCCGAACATTGAAGGCCTTGTAGACTTTGCGGCTATTGACGTATTCCTTGCTCGCAAGTTCCATGGTCATAATCCCGTTCCAGCCCTCCTGGCAGATGTATATTGTACTGAAGCTTTTGCCATGAGAGAAATGGTAAGAGAATTCGTCTTTGCATCGATGCTATATGTGTGGGTTACTTCGCACATATTCCAGAGGAATTACAAGGCGCCTTGTCCGATTGAAGACCTACGAATGCATAACATCAAGAAGAAGAGTGGACAAGAGTGGGCTCAAGACCTAGCCAAATTAGATGAAAAGATGGTACGATGGTATCCTTGGAGGGATGATGGTCAAACTCTGATTTATCAGTGCGGAAGCTTTCCAAATGTACCTCTCATGGGTACCCGAGGATGCATAAACTACAATCCTGTCTTGGTGTTACGCCAACTCGGTTATCCCATAATGGGACCTCCTTCTGAAGCCGCAGTTACTCCGTTTGTCTCATATTATCAAGACTCCAAAGACATTGACCTATTCCAGAAGATCCGGTCCGCTTGGAACAAGGTTGTCAAGAAGGGAAAGGAACTGGGAGTTAGAAGTTGTGCTGTGAAAGAAAGTTATCATCAATGGGTGAAAAATAGGGCTCAAGAGATCAAGCTGCCCTTCAAAGTCATAACTATTACTCCTCTGGATAATGTATCAACCTGGGGTTTCCATGAAAATGAAGAAATCAAAGAAGTGAAAGAGAAGCTAGACAAGGTTGAACAAGAAAAAATGCGAATGGAAGCTGAGTTGAAAAGTGCCCACCATAACTACGCAGCATTAAAACGAGAAAGCACTGAAAAGGATCAAGCTCTACAAGGAACAAGCAAGAAATTGAAGATGGGGCATGAACACGTGATGAAAACCAAGGAATGCCTCAAAGCTGCCAACAAAGAGCTTGGACTTCGGAGGCAAGAGCGTGACAAAGCGCTAGCTGAAAATCAACAATTGAAAGACCTACTTCGAAAGGCCAAAATTGCTGAAGAAGCTGCATTAAAAGGTGAAGAACAAATGAAACAACAAATGGAAGAATTGAACAATGAGTACCAAAGGAAGATTGAAGAGCTAAGCCAACACATGCATGATAAGATCATGGAATATCAAGTTGCTCTGGAAGAAGAAAAGGAAAGAGTTGCAAGTTTGGATTCTGAAATACAACATCAAAACCACATTATTCATGAGCTGAAGACTCGCTTCTCAAACTTGGCAGGATTGGCTAATGCGGCCATCGAAGATGTTCCAAGATACTTAGGATTGGCCGAGCAAGGAATAATCCCTTTCAAGACCCCAATCGAGATTTGTAATTTTGTTGACTATTGTAAAGACTTGATTGGAAGAATGAAGCAAATGATTACTGAGAGATTTTGAGGAAGGCATTTGTGGCTTTACAATGTATTCTCTTTTGTTGTTGTGAGAATCAATGTAAGAAGGATGATGGTTGTAATATGCCTTCATGAATAAAAGAATCTTTGTTTCTCTGTATTGTGTTGGTCTCGTAGCAATGTCCATGACTTAGTACTTTTGAACGAGACGTTCTGAGGAACAGTTATCATCAAAGATACTCACATCAAGACTCAGCTCGATGATTTCTAACAAATAGCCATGTTTTTATCTCTTACCTTTCACTAAAATTGTTTTCTGAATCAGGTAAAACTTCGTCACAATTGGGCGCCCAAGGAAAACCGATACCGATCAAACTCGAATTCACAATACCAGAGCCCGGACCAAAATGGCTGGAGGGAATGGTGACGCAGAGAGGGGTATCCCAATCACAACTACTTCTGAAGGAGGAAGAAATCTGAGCAATGAAGTTGACGCGGTGAGAGGAAAACTGAATGAACTGTCAAATAACCAAGGAAGATTGGAGGATATGATGCGGGCCATACAAGAATCACTTAACCTATTGGGAGCTCATTCAGCAAATGTGCAACCAAAGACCACGACACTGGGTATGCCTGTGGTACCGAGTGCAGCTCTAAACGTCACTGTAGGGATGAATGATATGGGTGAAATCCCGAATAACCTCCATGGGCAACCACCGCCTACGATACCATTGGTAATCCCTATTGGAGAAGGTTATCGTTCCTTGGAAAATGTGCAAACTCATGAACATGGGCATGTTACCCCTGTCTGGGAGCAACCTCGTGTGGTCATCCAGAAGCAACCATCCTCCTCAGAAAATAGTCGTGCAGAGGCAGAAAAAGGAAAGTTCAAAGAGGAATGGATGGAGAAGATTCAAGAGCAGATTCGGGCTATTCAAGGACCTAGCCCCTATGGGTATATGGAATTCCAGAAAGGATCATTACAGACAATGCTCCTAACCTCAATGGTGCCGAAGTTCAGAAGTTCTTTGAGACTTTCAAGATCAAGCATCGTAACTCAACTCCTTATAGACCTCAAATGAATGGTGCAGTGGAGGCTGCAAATAAGAATATCAAGAAAATCATTGCCAAAATGGTGGTGAATTACAAAGATTGGCATGAAATGCTGCCGTATGCTCTGCACGCGTATCGTACCAACATACGATCAAGCACAGGGGCAACTCCTTTTTCATTGGTATATGGAATTGAAGCCGTATCTCCTATAGAGGTTGAAATCCCTTCGCTCAGAGTTTTGATGGAAGTCGAAATGGAAGAATCTGAATGGGTGAAAGCTCGATATGAGCAATTGAACATGATCGAAGAGAAGAGGCTTACAGCCATTTGCCACGGCCAGTTGTATCAAAGCAGAATGGCTAGGGCTTTTAATAAGAAAGTCCGCCCTAGAGATTTTCATCCAGGAGATTTGGTTCTGAAGAAAATTCTTCCTAATCAAGAGGACACACGGGGAAAGTGGGCTCCAAGTTATGAGGGTCCTTACATTGTTAAGCATGCATTCTCAGGTGGAGCGTTGATTTTGCAAAACATGGAGGGACAAGAATTGCCTAAACCAATCAACAAAGTGATGCCACAAAAGATTTTATGCTTGAAAAGGTGCTTAAAAAGCCCGTTAGGTCGAAAACTCGAAAGAGCGACCTAAGCAAAAGTTAGGGCAAAGCAAAAAGGAAAAGCCTGTTAGGTCGAAAACTCGAAAGAGCGACCTAAGCAAAAATTAGGGCAAAACAGCAAAACAAAAGAGCTCGCTAGGCTGAAAACTCAAAAGAGCGGCCTAGGCAAAAGTTAGAGCAGAAAAGATAAGCATCTTCGCTGGCAACTGAAACTGGGCAATTTTTGATAGTCCAGCGAACCAGGCAGATAAGGGCTGAAACTGGGGCAATTTTGAAAAAGAATTTGAAGACATATCGTCGGATATCATGGCTATGGTATTCAACTTGCTTTAAGAAGTCAATTGATTGAGCCACCAAGAACCTAAACTGGGGCAAAAATTTTGTGTTTCCCAAAATTTTATCTTTCGCATTTCTGTTATTCAAAGCATTTTGTCATCTAATACACCAAACAATGAAATGCCCATTCAGTTGATCCCTCTACCTTCCCTTTGAATGCATGTTTATTCATAATGTCTCAAGTAGGATAAATTTAAGCTTCAATTATACGATTTAACAATGTTTACAGCAATACATCAATGATTAGTATTAATTCAGAAATTTCAGCTAAGCTTGACAGAAAAGTAATCATCCTTCTGAAAAGGGAAATGGGAGAAGAATAAAAATGAGCAAGGTCACAGAAGAAAAGAAAGCCTTTGTTGCGCCAAAAGGTCCAATTCTAAGATTACGAGTTTGATCGGTTAAAGTTCTTCTCAAGACTTGCCCGATTGGGTTACGGTTAGTTTTTCAATATTGTATAAACTGAAGGTGGATAATTCAAGGCTTTTTGCATAAAATTTGAAAAATAAAAAGAAAAAAAGAGATTGTTTTCTTTTCCAATTTACATTTTCAGTCGGCCTCAGATGCCAATTTACGTTTTCCTGTCGGCCTCAGCTGCCAATTTACGTTTTCAAGTCGGCCTCAGATGCCAATTTACGTTTTCAAGTCGGCCTCAGTTGCCAATTTACATTTCCAGTCGGTCTCAGTTGCCAATTTACATTTCAAGTCGGCCTCAGTTGCCAATTTACATTTCTGTTGGCCTCAGTTGCCAATTTACATTTCTGTTGGCCTCAGTTGCCAATTTACATTTCAGTCGGCCTCAGCTGCCAGTTTACGTTTTCAATCGGCCTCAGATGCCAATTTACATTTCAGTCGGCCTCAGTTGCCAATTTACATTTCAAGTCGGCCTCAGTTGCCAATTTACATTTCTGTTGGCCTCAGTTGCCAATTTACGTTTTCAGTCGGCCTCAGCTGCCAATTTACGTTTCAAGTCGGCCTCAGTTGCCAATTTACGTTTCAAGTCGGCCTTAGTTGCCAATTTACGTTTCAAGTCGGCCTCAGTTGCCAATTTACATTTTTAGTCGACCTCAGCTGCTAATTTACGTTTTAAGTCGGCCTCAGATGCCAATTTACATTTCAGTCGGCCTCAGTTGCCAATTTACATTTTCTGGTGACCTCAGATGCCAATTTACGTTTTCAGCTGGCCTCAGTTGCCAATTTTACATTTCTGTTGGCCTCAGATGCCGTTTTACGTTTTCAGTCGGCCTCAGCTGCCAGTTTACGTTTTCAGTCGGCCTCAGCTGCCAATTTACGTTTCAAGTCGGCCTTAGTTGCCAATTTACGTTTCAAGTCGGCCTCAGTTGCCAATTTACATTTTTAGTCGGCCTCAGCTGCCAATTTACGTTTTAAGTCGGCCTCAGATGCCAATTTACATTTCAGTCGGCCTCAGTTGCCAATTTACATTTTCTGGTGACCTCAGATGCCAATTTACGTTTCGGTGGCCTCGATTTGCCAATTTTACATTTCATTGGCCTCAGATGCCGTTTACGTTTTACGGCCTCACCGCCGGTTCGTTTTGATCGGCCTCACCGCTAATTTACGTTTCAAGTCGGCCTCAGTTGCCAATTTACGTTTCAAGTCGGCCTCAGTTGCCAATTTACATTTTTAGTCGGCCTCAGCTGCCAATTTACGTTTTAAGTCGGCCTCAGATGCCAATTTACATTTCAGTCGGCCTCAGTTGCCAATTTACATTTTCTGGTGACCTCAGATGCCAATTTACGTTTCTAGTTAACCCCTTGTTGGTTTTTGAGTTCTGGTCAGCACCGTCTGCTTTAGAATCTTGCTAGTTTGTGCATTTGCATTTGATCTTCTTATGTATGTATATCATTTTGTTATTTAAGATTTCGACTATTTAGATTTCATGCATTGCCAAATAAAATCGATATTCATATCTTTACTCATTCCTTATGACGACGATATAAAAACTTAGGTTTTTCATATTCTCTTATAAGAAATGAATAAAGAGGGGCAACAGTGAATACTCGATTTTTATTTGGCCCAATGAAAAGAAAAATCTTTTGTTCTTGTTTATTTGTTGAAAAAAAAATCATCTTCAGCCCATTCAAAGAAAAAAGAGAGAGCCCAACCCTTACAACCCATTTCACTTCTTTACAATAAATTAAAAAAATGATGATGGCAAAATTGAAAGGGAGCCGAGGAGTGTCACGGACTCCTTCCCTTTCTTTTCCCTCATCCCCAAGATGCATGTGAGCTAACAGTAACCAAGAGGGAAAGCAAAAATTAAAATGGATGCAATGATGATGTCCTGGATTTTTTTGGTTCCACTTTCGGCAGAATTGACAAAATGCAAAGAGAGCAATATAGATATGGAAGGGGGATAGCTGCTAAAGGAAGGATAAAAATAAATATGGACTGACAAGGGGAACAAAGAAAAAAGGGGAGGGGGGGCGAAGACGACCAAAAAATTTTTTTCAAACACACTCACCACACGCTGAACCTGCAAAAAATCAGAATCAACCAGTCTAGTAATTGAGCTCAGCAAAAAGAAGGAAAAAAACTGAAACAGGTATACATCTCCATCATCAAAATAAAAAAAGGAATAAAATAAAAACACTGGGGCCGCGGCCCTCCCTGCTTTACTGCCGCGGCCTCCCATGAGGTTTCATCATCTTCCCCCTCTATCATCATCATCACCTTCAACCACCAACCCTTTCCAGCACCATCTTCTTCACCTCAACATCACCACCAAGCCAACCACCATCACCGGTCCTTCCCCTCCCCCTTCAGACCATCATCTTCTTCCCTCTCTAGCATCTTCATCATCATCATCAACACCCTCCATCACAACTACCCACCACCACTTCCATGGCCGCCACCCACCGCCACTCAACCTCCATGAAACACCACCACAACAACATAAACCACCCAACCACCGTGGACACCACCCTCCACCATTGCAACTCCATCTTCTCTCACATCATCTTCACCATCCTCAGCCACCATGGATCGGCCATCACCACTGAACGCCACGCAGCCAACGCCGAGGCCACCGCGCCATCCCTTTTCCTCACCGGTTCGTTCGCCACGCATACACTCCGTCTCTGTCCGCCATAGCCGTAAGAGCTCCTCTGTGCAGCGCCTCGCACGTGCACCGTGGCAGCTGCCAGCCGTTGCTCTCCCCTCTTCCTCGGTCGCTTCGCGCTTCAGCCATCACCAAGCCACCGTATCCACCACCCAACCTCCAGAACGCCGCGCTTCATCTCTCCCCCAGCCGCAACAATTCCACCTCCATCTACAGCCTAGATCCACCGTCGTGAAGCCACGATCCGCCTTGGTTCGCCACCCTCCGCAGAGCTCAGCCTCGCAGCGCCGATCTCCCCCTCTCCCTGCTGAGTGACCGCGAGCTCCCCTCTTCTACCGCCATCCTTTGCAGATCTCCTCCCTGTGGCCGGCGGACATCCCATCTCTCTACCTCCCCTTCAGTTTATCTTTCTCACTTTCTTTTCCTCACCCAATCTTCCACCCTTCCATGTCTGTGTGTGTACCGTGAGAAAGGAAGAGGGAGAAGTATGTATGTGTGTGAGTATGAGCGAGAGAGAAGAATGGTGTGTGTGAGTGAGTGAGAGAAAGGACCGTGTGTGTGTGCTCAGGAGAGAGAGAAGTCAGTGAGTGAGCGAGGTGAGAGGGGGTAGTGAGAGAGTGTGTGCCCGTGGAGCGAGGGGAGAGAGATGAATTTCTTTCTTTTTTATTTTTGTGAGTGAATGCATTGAGAGAGAAACGAAACTAACCATTGTTTTTGTTTTCCTCACCAAAAAAGAAATGTTGCAACATGTTTATTCCTTTTACTGAGATTCTATTTTCTTTTTTTTATTTAATATTTGATCCTCTTTTAGTTAGTTTGTGTTGTATAGCTTTTGGATTAAAATTTGCATATTGGGTTAAAATTTATTTTATTTTTGGTTTCATTTATTCGGGTCTAGATAAATTCAGTCTAAATATATATATATATATATATATATAGCTTATGCATTTTTTAGATTCGAAATAAATGTTGGAGTTTCTTGTCTTTAAATAAAAAAGGGGAAAGGCTAAGAAAATTAATTTAGTAAAATTAGAGATAGGATAATTAAATTTTTTTAGTTTCATTCTTTTTTATTGTAAGTTTTTTTTAGAATATTGTTTTTAGTTAGTGCTTGGATTTAAATTTGCTTGTTTGGTTAAGTGTTCATTCCTTTTTTTAATTTTTAGGTTGGTTTGCTTGGTGTAGGTTTAGCTCACGTCTAAAATAAAAAGGAGAAGTTTTTATTCATTTTGGATTTGAAATAATATTTGAGTATTTTGCTGTATTAAGATTTTATTTAGTTAATTAATTAATAAGGTTTTTTTAAAAAAGGGGGTGATTAATTGAGTCGAGACGGTTTGTTAATCACATGTCCTGGAATATTTTAGCTGCGACGGCTTGATATTCCAAATTCTTTATTAGAATAATAAGGTTAATTTAACCGCAACGGTTTGTTAACTTTAAATTTCAGAATATTTTAGCTGTGACAGCTTAATATTCTAAAATTCTTTTTTTTCAAAATTGACTTTTCACCACTTAACTTATTTGTAAATAATTTTTGTAATATTTTCTATGCTATTTATGTATTTTGTTTCATTTATAAGTTTTTTTTTAAATAATCTTATTTCAAAATATTTTATTTAACTTTTGTTATTGTAGATAAAGAGTTAATTTAGTCGTGACAGCTTGTTAACTCGATATTTCGAACATTTGAGTTGTGACAGCTTAATGATTCGAAAATTTCCTCAAAAAATGTTTGTTCTCTTTTATATTTGTTTCTATTTGATTTATAAAAATATATAAAAAAGTAATTTTCTTCTTTTCCTCTTATTTGTAAATATTTATAATTTATACATTTATTTTCAATTTAAATTTGCTCATTTATTTAGTAAATTCCTTATTCAAATGATAGGGTTAAGTTAGCCGTGACGGCTTGTTAACTTGATATTTGAATATCTGAATTGTGACAATTTGATATTCCAAATATCTCTCATAAAGATTTTTATATTTTTAAATATGCAAAAATATTAAATAAAAATAAAACAATAATTTCATTAATTATTTATATGTAACTTTAAATATATGATATTGTTATTTGTTTAAAAAATGATACTTTTTATTAATTATTTAAATATAATTCTTAAAAATATATTATTATTTAAAATTTTCATTTATATTACATGTCAATTATTACTTATTTTAGTATTTTATAGCTATTTATTATTTCAATAAATTTAAAAATTTAATCACTTTATTATATATAATTTAATATTTTCTAGTATTTTTTATCATGCTTCATTTAATTTTCATTCAATAATAAGTATTAAATTAATTTTTATTATTAATCCTTAATTTTATATTTATTTTTGTATTAAATATTATTTTATTTATTTATTATTTGATTTATTATTATTTTATTAAAGAAGGAAAAAAAAAGCTTATATGTTAAGTGCTAATCTAGCCTAATCATACCTCTTTAGATTTGATTAAGTTATCCATCATTCAATGTATAAAAAAGGTTATTTTGATGGATAAATTTATACAATAGATTGGTTACACCAAAACAACAAAGAGAACCATTACATATTATATTAGTTTATTGTATCATGACTTATATGGTGTGCTAAAGGGGCCCTTATGCACATTACACAATGACTTCAACTGCAAATGAAAAATAAAGAACTGTAAATGCAGGAATAATGTTTAGGGTATAACTTATTGCATAACAATGTCACAATAACACTCATAAAATTGTTTTGTCTTGTAGTGCATCAATATTGTAATACCTCAGGTTCACGTGTTTCTAGACAATCCTAGTACGCCTTAGGATCCTCCAAGACATATCCGTATTGTCGGGAAGGCCCTGAATGTGTGAAGGACAGCAAAATATGTAGAACAAGTATTTCTGACATCGTTATATAAGGTCTAGGACCGCTATAGTGGTCATGTGTTTTCCAGAGTAGGAAGTGTAGGTTTCTTAACCACTATATAGCAGTACCAAAACGACATAGCTTCGTTTAATGATCCTCTAACCCTATAAAAACCCTCCACATTCGTGTTTCTTCACCTAAAACAAAACCCTATCATCTGAAACACCCTTCCAACCCTTCACTCTTAACCCTGCTTAATCTTACCTTTAGCTCCAAGCTTCAAGGTAAGAGATTTTTGATAGCTCATGTCATTTTTCTCTCCCCATGTCATGTTCTTGAGTTTGGGTGTTATTATCTCTTATTGTTGTCAAGTAAGGGTACTCCCCTAATGTTCATAGAGTTGATTAGATTTGTTACAGTTTTCATACATTATTCGTGAGTTTTGTTATTGTTAGGACAGACGTTGGTATGCCATCTCCACTTCCCAGAGCTCTCTAGTGTTAGTATTTCTCATTCCACCCCCTCACGTGAGTAGGTTTGATCCTATGAGCTTATTTTGGTTATTAGCAATATAGTTTCTAGCATTTCGAGAAATTATGAAATTAAAACATGATTTTTGACATGATATCAAGTTTACATGTAGTATGAAAGAGTTATAAAACACATTTTAAAGCTACTCATGAAAATTATTATTTCCTCAAAATGCATGGGACCATCCTTGAAATTTTGATTGTTTAGATATGGTTTAATTCATGATTATATATTTTATCTATGATGATAAGAGTTTGCGATATTTGACAGAAAATGTAAAAAGATGTTTATGCATGATAGTGATGTATTGTTGAACGTAGATCCATAGAATCCCTTTCAAAATTACAACATGATTTTAGAATAAGGAGATACTGAGAGAAACAGAGTTGTGAGTTAATGATAGGTAATTTGTTAACATTGGTATACCAAGCTATTCACGAGGGGTAGTTATCTACATTTAGATTAGTCCATGCATGAGGAATGCGGTTTGCAAAGGAGTGTTAAATCTTAGGTAAGTGCTCATATTTGCAAGATACTAGGCATTGCCTTATGATTATGTAGTATTCTATCTCTCTGTGATTCCTTAGAAGTATATTTATGATTTTATATGCCTTATTTTGGAACTAATGCTATTATCGTTATTATGTTTTATGGATAGGAATGGTTTGAGTTTTGCATTATGAATTATGTAATCTCCTTATTGTCCCATGTATGGTTGTGAGTGAGGATTCACTCATTGAGTTTTAGATGAAACCAACCCCTCTTTTTATTTTCCCTTACAGATGTAGCTGCTACTTCAGATCCTCCACAACCCCCTCCTCAGAAGCTATAGTATTACAATTGGCGAGCTTTACTTAGCAATGGGGTATTTTGCTTTTTGTAGAGAGTGTTCAGTATTGTGTGGGCGAATAGGGTCTCAGACCATGCATATTTTGCTTTTTATACCATGATTTGATTTGAAAATTGTAAATTACAAATTCATAGTTTTGATGGTTCTATTATACAGGGCAACTCTATATATATTGTGTTAAAATTTTAGATTCAAACTTAATTTATGAAATGGATTATTCATGTTTATTATGATTTGTAAATACAAGTTGATTTATATTTAGAAGTGGATTTTCTGTTTAAATTATGCATATAATACAGCTCAGCGATCATGAGGCTTATGTGGGGAATAGATTCCTTACATATCAATTATGTTTCCAAATCAGGTCGTGACAAATACCCACTCACATTAAAAGACAAAACAATATTCTGAGTAGTGTTGTAACTTGTTGTACAACTTTGTTATATATATAATACTACTCTAAATGCAATATCAAAAGCTTGGATGTGGGCTAAGTTTTGTAATTTTAAGAATAGGACTATGGCAAGGCCTTTAAGGTTCTCAGAGCGTGTAATAAGCCACTTTATGATGTAAAGCATTTTTTAGAAGGAATAATATTATTTAAATATTTAAGGGTTAGACAATCATTCCATTATTATTAGATGGGATGATACTCCTGGTCATAGTTATCAAGCTCGGCTCAATCCGGCCGGTTCGACCGGAAAACCGATGAATCGGTCGCGAAACAGAGCCGAGTTACTCTTTAGACCGGATACGTATTGGACCCGATGAAAACCGGTGAGACTTGGAGGGTTTTGATGAAAACCAGTGACCCGACCAATTTTTATTAATCGAATCGGGTCATGCTTAATTATTATTTTTTATACAAGAAACGACATCATCTCTTTCTTTCTTTTGTTTTTAAAAAAAAATCCTAAAACTAAAAAGAGTGAAAGACAGAGCATGGGAGCATCAGCATTACAGTGTAAACAAAAAAACTAAATGTCTAAAATCTAAATCCCTAAACTAAAGTTGTGTATTGTGGTGAAAGTGAGAAGTGAGATCGAGAGAGAGCTCCAAATCAAGAACAGGAAGGCTGAAGGCAAGAAGCCAAGAAGAAGCCCACAGTGCTGCTAGCTGCCTTCCTTCCTGCTCTCGTCATCTTGCGAGGCCGCGACAGCAGGGCCCTAGCAAGACCACCACGCTCCACGTCTCCAAAGTCAGGGGAACGCTGCCTAGGAAGAACGCCGTCAGAAGAATGGCCGTGTGCCCGTGCCCTCAGAGTTAGGAGAACACCGCCATGCTGCCACCATGAGCCGCGCCTCTTGCCCTCGCCGGCTTGCCCCCTGCTGCCGCTGCCTCTTGCGGTCTCGGTTTGCCATCTCCTGCCAGTTGTTGCCTTCGAATAAGGTAAGTTCTTGCTTCTCACTTTTGTTTTCTTTTTTTTGTGGAGAGTATAATAATATAATTAGTTGTAATATTTTCATTATTTTGTTCATATAGTTAATTTTGTTCATATCTGCATCAATTAGAGGATAAAGATGTTTTCTATTGAAATGCCTTCATCACAAACAGCATCATCCCAAGAAGCATCCACTCAAGAATCTGTTAAAAGATCATATAACAATAGCGGAAAAACTGATCCAGCTTGGGGGCATTGTAAGCAAGTTAAGGGTGATGGAAAAGTTGTTTTACAATGTCTTCATTGTAACAAGATAATTAGGGGAGGTGGCATCAATAGATTGAAAAATCACTTGGCTGGAAAGAGAGGACAAGTTGAAATATACAAGAAAGTTTCAGCAGATATTAAAGCTCAAATGCTACAAAATATCAATGAATGTCGGTCCAAAAAGAGAAAAGTTCAACAAACTCTCCAAGACATTAATGAAGATGATTATGAGCATATGAAAATAGGTGAGAATAAAGTACAGGTATAAAACTTATGGTGTGAAACTTTGTTTGCAGCTTTGCATTGTGGATAATATTTAAGAATTTATGGTATTCATCTATTTTTTGGTATATATTTATATAAATATATTTCAATATTTTTAATAAATCCGGTTCAACTAGTAACCCGGTGTCCTGACCAAGTCGAGCACCGGATCGATTTTGATAACTATGCTCCGAGTACTCATCCCTATTCATTTATCTTATCTGAAGATGATAAAGTGAATATTTAAATGGGCACACATGTTTAAATATTCAATCAATGCATTTGTTTAAATCTTTCTTCCCTTTCTCTCTTCTTTCTTCTTCAATTTTGTTTTAGATTTTTCTTTTCATTGTTCATTGATGCAAACAATTGTTTATTTCAGAATTTGAATCTTGATTTTTTAATTCATTCATTAACTATCAATTTTAAAGATTAACAAATCTCAAATACAATTTGGAGCCTTGTTGATCTACACTTGGTCAGTTACATCTTTAGCTAGTCCCACTAATTTATTAGCTATAGTATTACAACTAGGGGACAGAGGTATAATATTTTTAAGAGGGGCTAATATTTAATAGTTAATTTTATATAAAGAATATTTTTTAATTTTTATTCTTATTTAAAAGTTTAAATAAAAATTGTCATATAAAAAAATAAATATTTTATTATCAAAACTTAAGAAAATACACACATATATACAACATATTAATTATTATATAAAAAGATATGAATCATCCAAATGAAAAAAATTAGAGGGAGGCATATTTAAAAAATAAAAAAAATTATAACAAATAAAAATATCAGGGGGCCATTGCCCCCTTGGCCAACATGACTGATTGCAATATCTATGACTTTTTTGGTGAAGATTGCAATATTTAAGAATATATTGTGATTTAACATGTGAAAAGATAGAGGCAATATGATAAATATACAGTAGTAATATGCCAAAGTACTCTGCTTCTTGATCGATCTCTCACGTCTGTAGGAAGCACGCTGCACAAGCAAAGCAAACTATAAGGAGAACCTCAACTGCGTACACGTATCAAAAAGGTGATGGAGATTTAGATGTAAGAGAAAAACTGAAGAAGTAGCCTTTGTTTCTGAGTGGTTGCGTATCAGTCGGTTTTCCTACGTCAAAATAACGCGACTATTGAAGTCAATATATGTACTAAAAAATTTATACTTTTATTAGTTTTATTTGGCTTGCCCCGTCTTAAGATTTCAAGGTTGATGCAGTTATAATTAACAAACTTTAAGGAAGTAAGGCTGCATTTCTGCTATCATCTATACATTTTGACCTAGTTCTAAGCATCGATTCAATAAGTGATATCAAAGTAAAATTATGTGTTTAAATCCTCAATTAATATTGGAAAAGATTATTGGCTTTATTTAGCCAACATCAACTAAAAATTATGAGATTGACTCAAATAGCCTGATTAGAAAAATTATTTTAATTAATAATAAATAATATAAATAGAAATTTTAATTGAGGTAATTGATAACCAATATATAAAATAAACTGTGATTCTCCCATTGGATATTCTTTCATTCTCCTATTGAATATTTTTTCTATCTCTTTATTCTTTCTTGAAGTTCATAATTCTTTTCTATTCAATTTTTTATTGGTTTCTTCGACTCCTGGAATTTTACAAGCTTAACAACATTTTTTTTTTAATGTAAAGGCAGCTTTCTCCAAATTAAAAAACCAATTACTGTAGAAAATGCCAATGATGATTTTGGTCAGTGTCCCTTATCAAGCTGGAATCAAATCGTGCCAAGCATCAAATCCTGTCAAAGGTGTCTCGATGCCTCATGTCAGACATACCATGCATAGTTCCTGTTCAGCTTATTATACATTGTAATTAAAAAGGAAAAAAAGCTTATTATTATACATTGCCATCATTGGATCCTATATCTAGCTACCACCCTTGCTCTAATTACTGAGCCTCCTTGACACACCATACAGCGGGGACAAATCAATATGGAGCTGCTTCCACTCCCAGTGCATCATGCCCTCTTTGCACTAATAACCTTTTCCTTCTCAATTTTCATGGGAGCCAGTGATATCATATCCATGAAGAACAATTCAGGATCATCTCCATTTCCATGCAGCTTCTTATTTGGAACTGCATCTTCTTCTTATCAGGTTCTGTCTGTGCCCTTTAATTCCTCATGACAATTAATATGAGATTATATTTTCAGTGACCCTGTCAAATTAAGAAAAACAAAATATTTCGAGTTCCTTTTTGCTTTAAGTTTCTTGTGTTATACTTGACGTGTCAAGTCATGATGATTTTGTAGTTTGAAGGAGCTTTCTTGACTGATGGCAAGGCACTAAATAACTGGGATGTTTTCACTCATAAGCCAGGTTAATTCAGATCATTCCTACTCCTCTACTATACTATACTGCTTTAATTTCATGACATAGCCCAAAAAGAAATTTAAAGAAAATGTTCCTTGCTTTTATCTCTTACCATGTATTTGTAGTTCGTTACATTTCAGGCACTATAGTGGATGGAACTAATGGTGATATTGCTGTTGATCATTACCACCGTTATCAGGTATCTTTTTCTGCTTAAGTCAGCCCCTCATGTTCTGTAAGGAAAAATTTTCTAAACAATTTTTTTTTTCTAAAATAACTTAGTTTGTAAAGTGAGTATATATGTACTTATTTTTAGTTTGATGAAATAAATTATCATTTTAGTTTATTAAATAGAATAAAATAGCTAGATAAATTTTCATTTATATTTTTCAATATATATATATATATATATATATGGGATTGTTAACCTCCACATACATCTTCATATGGAGGTTAGCAACCTTTCATTTTGCTAACCTCCACTTATCTTAAAAAAAATTGTATAATTTCACTTTTTATATTATATTTATATATAATAGCTAGGGATTTCCATCGATAATTATAAGTGTGTGAAATATATAATAAAGGGTTCTACACTAACAAGTTTCTTGAGAGACTAGTATAATGAATTAAAGTAAAGATCGTTTGACTGCAAAAGTAATTAAAAAATTTAAGTTTTTAATGCATTAAAAACAATTATTATTTTTTATTCTTCAACCAATATTCTTAAAATAGTCATCATTAGAAAAATCATATATAATAAATAGAAATAATAATTAATTGAATAATATTATTAAAACATGATGAATATCTATATCATTCAGGACACTCCGATTTTTAACATTTAGAATTCTTATTTTAAGTTTTTTTAATCTGTTTCTCACTCTCACTCACAAATAACAATTTTCTAATTCCTTAAAAGTGATCAAAATTAATTCACAAATAACAATTTTCTAATTAATTATAATTATGAAGCAATTAATATATATATATATATATATATATATATATATATATATCTATATGTTCATATAATATACTAATTGCTTCACAACCATAATTAATTAGAAAATTGTTATTTGTGAATTAATTTTGATCATTTTTAAGGAAAGCATGTGTGTATATACACACACTAGATTGCTTAATTAATATAAAATTATATGTAAAATATGATGTCCCAATATCAAATCTGTAAAATATGGCCGTTCTAATTAAACCCTGAAAAGGAATAATAAGGCTCTTTCTTGCGACCCACCTTACATGCATAAATCAATAATTATAAGGTTAAATTATTTTGTACTTTCTTGAATCTTTTTTTTTGAAAATTCATCTGAGTCTTTATATTTTAAAAAGTTTGTAATTGGATAATTAAATTTATAAAACATTTGTACTTGGGTTCCTGAACACTTTTAATTTGTTATTATATTACCATTTGATGGTATTAATGATTCAGAGTTGATATGAATTTTCAGTTCAATTATTATATAACATTTAAAATCATATCTTAGAATGCTCTACTTTATTATGTCTAAAATCTAATTACAAATGTTTTATAAATTTAGCGATTTAATTTGAAATTTGTAAAATACAAAGACATCATTTAACTCTCAAACAACAAAAAAATCAGACACTCACGGAATAATTTAATCTGACCATAAAGATTGAGTGGGGGAAAACAGCGCCCCACCTACATCTGTCTCGAACTGTCTCTGATTTCTCTATCGCATCGCATGATTTTCCTCTGCACGTAGTGCACACTGTAGTTGGCTTAAAGAAGTCGCGCGATTAGACTTGATTAAATTAGAATCAATATATTTAAAAACTATGAAGCACAGACCACACAGGAAGGCGCATCCAACTAAAAAAATTATACGATATAGACATGCTATATATATATATATATGATTTTTTTTAATTTTATTATATAATAAAATAAAATAATCTAACAGTATAGGTCCAACTAACTAATTAGGGTTGATTTTGAGCTCAAATCAGTATTAAAATTTTAAAAAAATAAAGAAACTAACTTAGGCATGTCTATGGGGTGTCCAAGCTCCGTCCATAATAAATTAGAGCAGTGTCCAATCTTATCCGGTGTATGTCCGAGCTCAACAAAATTATTTTTTTAATTGGAAGCATGTCCAACACATGTTATGTAGGTGTCGAACACTGACACATATCCGACACACGGACACACTATCAAGTCAGTGTGTCCATTTTTTTTTAGATTTAAAATATATTGAAAGCAAAATCTTATTCTGACTAAAATTTTCTATTAGTTAATTTTGGTCACTTGTTTACGTATACTTAATTACAAATTGAGTATTTGTCTAATTAAATTAATCATTTATCAAAATAATATAGTTGACTACTTCCATAATTAAAGAGACCTATATATCGCACCAAGTAAAAAAAAAAAAAAAGAGGCCTATGTATGTCGTTGATTTCAAAAATATTATATTATTTTTCAAAGTTATGGTAAGGATTATCACGCTTTTTAAGAAGTAACATATACTTATAATTAATATATATATTCAAATCCTAAAATGGTCTTTATCGATTTTTTATTGGAAAAATTAGTAGGAAATTTAGGTTTTGAAAGGATATAAGAGGAAAAGAAAGATTTGTATGATAAATTTTTAAAATTTTATAAAGCTTTTTCTTCTAAAGTCAACCTCATAAATATATGCTATTTCTTTTTTTGACAGTTTGATTCCTAATATTTTAAACTATTAGATACTTTAGCTCCTCTGTCAAGTCATTCCTTTAAATATTATGACATCAATTGTTAAGTAGTTGCTTGGTATTGTTATTTTTCATCTGTCATTTTATTCAATCCAACAAATAAAATGATGTTTCCGTCTCATTCTAAAGTTCATAAGCCTAATTTCACTATCATATTTTACTGCAAATGTACGCTAAATCCAAATAATAACACTGTTTAATTAATGAAAGTGACTAAGATGATAAAATGGAGAATAATTGTATAGCATCAACTACTTAATACATTACCAAAAAGAAAAAAAACTAGTTAATAAAGTTATGTCATAGTGCCAATTAGGAATGTTCAAGACTTAGCCTAACTTGCTAACTGGTTTGCCCCGAAACTTATTGGGTAGGATTCAGGCCCTTAGATTTGACTCATTACATTTTTCGAGCCGAATTCAGGTCATGTTTCGAGTTGATTAGGCTCGGTTCAAAGTCAAAATTTCTTTTATAGTTTTTTTTTATAATAGTTAGTAGTAAATTATAAGAATTTATGTTTAAATTATTATATTTTGGATAACTTGATATTATTTTTATAGTCAGATAGTTTATTTTGAAATATGTATCTCAAAATATTTCTTGAATTTTGTTTTTTATAAAATTTTATAACTTTACGATATATAATGTCAAAATTTTCATAAGTTATTTAAAAGATAGTTTGACCCAATCATTTATCAAGTTATTATCGGGTTGTGTTTGAGTTTCAAAAGATAACCCGGTTTAAAAATTACGTCTAGTTGGAATCTAGTCCAATCCGTCCCAACCCATCTCTTATACACCCTTAGTGTCAATGAGCTATAGCTCACATGACACGACACTATCCTTGATTCAAATGACTATGGGTTTATTGATATTAGATCAGAGGTTCTATCTTCATTTATTTGTCTCATTCCCTATTTTCCCTTAGCTCCATCAGGAGCTCCATCGAGCAAAAAAAAGAAAAAAGGTTACATCATAGTATGTAATGGACACACTTAGAGACAGATTAAATTAACTAATATTTTAAAAGATTAGGGACTATTTTTTTCAGAGACTAATTTGGGAGATTGAATAATAATAAAGAATATTTTGAAATTTTTTTTTTTTAGGATGCATACTATAATAATAATTTAAAAGAAAAAATAGTGACTCTCTTGAAATGAAGGCCCTACATTAATCATTTCACATATCACTTCATTTAAAGCATTCCTACAGGGGCATTTCCCATGAAGTGATGTGGTTTTTGTCTTTGTCATGCAAACATTGGCTGGCTCTTAAATGCATTATTAACTTACTTTTCAATAATGCTGCCATCTAATTATTTTATGGTTGGATATTGGCCCTGAGAAACAGGAAGATGTGGATCTTATGGAGTACATTGGGGTCAACAGTTATCGCTTCTCATTATCATGGGCCAGAATTCTTCCAAGCAAGTTCTCCATGCCCTAAAAGAACATGGCAGATCACACTATGTTTTTATGTCTAACTCTACAATCTAATTTTAATTTAATCCAGGGGGTAAATTTGGCAAGGTCAACAAGGCTGGCATCGATTACTATAACCGGCTAATTGATGCATTTGTCGACAGAGGTCACTTTGTGCACACTAGCTTCAGTCTGTTCTAAAACATTATTCCAAAATTGGCACTATTTTACAAGTGAATTATCAACCTTCTGAAAAAAAGTAACTTTTTTTTTGGATTCAGGAATAGAGCCCTTTGTCACAATAACACACTATGACATTCCTCAGGTGCTTGAGGACAGATATGAAGGCTGGCTAAGTCCAAAAATTCAGTAAGTACATTCAATTACAGCATAAACTCTGAATCAGGTCACAGCCAATGTTTAGACAGGAAATGATGTTGACACACCATTTTTTCGCACCTTTTATTTTTTCAAAAGAAAACAACTAGATACAGTGTATTTAATATATATATATAGAACGACAATGTAATGAAAGTGGGGTTAAAACAACATTTTTTTTTCCTAATAAGGGAAAGTTGATTACCTTTCAGGGAGGATTTCAAGTATTATGCAGATATATGCTTCAAGTACTTTGGAGACAGAATCAAATACTGGGTTACCTTTAATGAGCCCAATGTTGCAATAATTCGTGGCTATAGATCAGGGCTGTGGCCACCAGCCCGCTGCTCAGGTTCATTCGGCAACTGCAGCTCTGGAGACTCAGAGAGAGAGCCTTTCATTGCAGCCTCCAACCTTATCTTATCTCATGCTGCTGCTGTTCATGTGTATAGAACCAAATATCAGGTAACCATAAATCTTCTAACCACTTTTTTGCATGAGGACAATTAGTTGCTACTTTAGGTGCCCCCGGAACAATGCTACACAATCAAAAAATATAGCATAAATCTTTGACAAAAATTATAATAATGATTAGATAAAAAGTCTAATTTCAATGGCGTGAGAGACTGAATCAATCATATGCTTTTATTTTGTAAGACATTTCAGATAATGGATGGTTAAGTCAAATATTTTCCTTGATGTAGCATCACATGATTAAATGTTTATATAAAATTATTTTACAGAGATAATATATTAAATAAAGTGGTATGACCAGCTTATTCATGCTCAATAACTATACATATGATTTTGTCAATTAAATTCTGACATAGTTTTGGACTTTACAGTATTTTTCTATTGATTAACGTAAAATGATTGAATATCAGAAAAACCAAGGAGGAAAAATTGGAATTGTTATGAATACTATATGGTTTGAACCCTTCAGCAACTCCTCGGAAGACAAGTTAGCTGCTGAGAGAGCTCAATCATTTTACATGAGTTGGTAAAGCACTTAATTTGGTTATTTGATGACTTTTTGATGACCTATCATCAATAATTTCTTAAGATCATGCCTGGGGTCTGACTCTGGAGGAATGCAGGTTTTTGGACCCAATTATATATGGGACTTATCCAGCAGAAATGCTCGAAATTCTAGGACCTGACCTCCCATCATTTTCTAGACATGATCAGGAAAAACTCAAGAGTAGCGGATTAGATTTCATTGGAATTAATCACTATACCAGTACCTTTGCAAAAGACTGCATCTTCTCTGAATGTGAACCTGGAAAAGGGTCTTCAAGGACAGAAGGTTTTACTCTAACATCTGCACAAATGAATGGATTCAGCATTGGAGAGCCGGTATGAAGCTTTATAGCTTTTTTTTTTTCATTGAGGACCACAAAGTAACACGTTCAATTTGGTGAGCCATATTAATTATAAGGTGTCAATATGATGTAGACTGCACTTGACTGGTTGTATGTTTATCCACAAGGAATGGAAAAGATAGTGACACACATAAAGCACAGGTACAACAACATACCAATGTTCATTACCGAAAATGGTGAGTAGATAGTAGCCTTGAATCTACTCCAATAACGCTGCATTAATCCCCTTGTTTTCGCCATATGTCCTCATGAGGTTTTGGTTGTCTTGTATAGGACTTGGGACGAAGGAGAATCCCAACCCCACCACTAATAATATAATCAATGATGTGGAAAGAGTGGATTACTTGCGTAGCTACTTGGATTCCCTGGCTACAGCAGTAAGGTATTGTTGGCACGAAGCACGGTGTTCGTGTGTCGGATACGTGTCAGTATCGACACCCACACGACACGTATTACACGCATCTGTATGCATCCAATTAAAAAAATAAATTTTTTGAGCTCAGATACACACTGAACAAGGTTGGACATTACTTTAATTTACTGTGGACACGGTTTGGATAATCACAGATATGCCTGAATTAGTTTCTTTATTTTTTTCTTTCAAATTTTAATACCAACATGAGTTCAAAATCAACCATAGTTATTTAGTTGGATCTGTGCTATTGGGTCATTTATTTTGAAAATTTTTCGATTGATCAAAAGAAATAAAAAAAAGAATTAATTACATAAAAAAAATTATACAAACACAATAAAAAGAAATTCGGACAAAAAAAAATTATACAACAAAACAAAGAAAAAATTATATATATGCCGTGTCTGTATTCTATAATTTTTTGAGTTTGATATGTCTACATGTCCGTATCGTGTCCTATGTCCGTGTAAGTGTTTCATAGCATGTGCCCCATCTTTGGAAAATACAGTACAAAATATTCCATTTATTTTGGTTTGTTTTCTATACATGAAGTGCTACGCCTCTCATAGTCTAGGGGGAGGGAAAGAGATAAGTTACTAGTATGTTAATTAATTAATTCACATACATTATTAGGAAATTGAAATTTTCTCACGATCAAATCATATGTAAATTTTTATTATTGGTCCTCTCTTGTCATGTGTTTCTTGTTTGGCCTCATTTTCTTTATTAAAAGTGAAAACCCAAAAAATAACCTGATCATGTGATAATTTTATATAAGAGAATTTATTCCCATGTTATGAACTAATAATTAACGTCATGTATCACTGTTGGTCAGGTGTGAGATTTCTAATATAGAATGTTTAGCGTGGCATTTCAATTTTCATCTTAAAATCTTAGCCAAGAACTAGTTAGAAAGCCACATTATGATCCCCCCTTATGATTAGTATATAATCCTTCAACTTGTAATCAGCTCATTTCAACACTTTTCACAAAATCTCAATTCAAGAGCTCTCTCTCCTTTCTCTCTTTTTGTTACGTGTTTTCTTCACTTTCTAGTTACGTTTCCAACTCTTAATAATCTCAAACAAAATCAATCATCACCTCAACAAATTTTCAATTTAATTAATCTTGTGTGTACAGGAAAGGAGCAGATGTGAAAGGGTACTTTGTGTGGTCCTCGCTTGACAACTTTGAGTGGACTTATGGATACACTATAAGGTTTGGACTCCATCATGTGGACTATGCCACTCTCAATAGAACCCGAAGATTGTCAGCACTGTGGTATAAAGACTTCATTGATGAACATAAGGCTTGCTCAGGCATATGTAAGGCCTAATCATGCGCAATCTAGAGAGCTGGACAACGAAATATTCGTGGTTTACATTGCAATGTAATAAATTCAAACCCCGAAAAAGGTGATGTGATTAATAAAATATCAAGAAGTCCTTTTCAGCGTGGCATTGCATGTCATAGGTCATAGTGTCATTTGGAACAGAGTTGTATATACCTTGAGTTCTCGTGTGAATTCAATGGATAAGATTCATCAAACTAAGAAACGTGTGTGATATTGGATAGTCTTTCAACTCAAGCCAATTTTGTGGAATTTTCGTTGTGGACTTACTGTCCTTGACCAATTCGGAGTTTATGAGAAAAGATGAACCTGCAGTCGTGTTTTTCTCTTATCAAGGTAAGCATCGAAATCACGTATTGACTCCTTGCTTTTATATATTCACAAACCAGTTTTTACACAATTTTTACGTCAATTCTCACATAAAACTAATCATCACATGACATATCAATCAACATAATAACTGATTATCCTTCTTAATAACTGACCATAAGTTATTTTGCATGCAAATCAAAGCTGTTAGTAATTTTATTTGAGTTTAGAAAATAATGAACAATGAAGGGTGAGTTTTGACGAAATAATAAGGTTACTATTTTATGATTTAGAGATCATAGTTTCAAATCTTAGAAACAACCTCTTTGTTTATTGGAAAAAGGTTGCTCAATGAAAATCTTATACATTAGACTATCCTTTTGAAAAATAATATAAAATGAGGATTAAATGGTTAGATTGAATGCTTGTTTTAATGAAAAACATTAAAACTGAAGTCAGAATTTTATTATTAATTCTTTGGCTAAAAGGATAAGGACATCATTTCGATCATCAAATTTTTTGCTCAAAAGAATGTGACATTATTTATAATTATTGAAGTGGAAGATAGCTTTCACTCATTTGATTTATCCGATCAACTACCACGAAAACTTTGACCAAAAAAAAAAAAAAATCTGGCTACATAACATAACATGACTCAACTTAAATGCAAGGTAATGCTACACAATTAAAAATATATATGACCGAAATTGTTATCGTGTAAAGGTAATTGTTTAATATGTTAAAAGTAGTTGAACCACTCGTATATGTAGACGCATAGTTGTGAAAACCAACTCAAACCGGCCAGTTCGATAGAAAAATCGGTGAATTGGTCATAAAACCAGTTTAAGCCACTGATTGGATCAGTTTCGCATCGAAATCGGTGCGACGCGGTTCAATTGACTGGATTTGTATCAAAATCGGTGACTCGGCCAATTGAATCGAGTCGGGTCAAACTGGTTTTTTTTCTTTTTTGCTTTTTTTGCCCTTTTTTTATTAAATGATATCTTTTTTCAAAATCTTAAAAAAAAATCTAATATGATTTATAGAAAAATATAGTAACTTTGTTTATATTGTCATACTTGTGAGTTTATGATCTAAAACTTTGTGAGTTTACTTGTATAATTATATTTTGAACTTGTCAATTGTGATTCGTAATTGTGAAAGGTCAATAATATTTAGGAATTTGTGTTATTTATTTATGTTTTTGTATTTAAACCCCTTAAAGAGTGTCAAATTGTTAATTTGTTGTCATTTTATTGTATTTTATTTAAATTTGTTTATATTTTTTATATATTTTTCCTGTAAATCCGGTTCAATCGGTTCTATTAGTAACCCACCAATTGAACCAGTGACCCGATGCCTCGACCGAGTTGATCACCAGTTCGAGTTTTAAAACTACGTGTAGACGTCTATAAAAATGTCAATTTATTCTCCAAATAAAAATAAAATAAATCAGCTACGTACTGTTTTCCCCGAATAAGTTGCGTGTCACTTAAAAAACAATTAACATATTCTGAATTACGATCAATTAGACATACACGGTAATTAAACATGCAGCCTCTATGTTCTCTTGTTAAGGCTTTAGAAAACCCCAATTTCATTTGTTGGTTAAAAAACCCACCAAATTTTTTTTTCTCTGATTAGGCCTCACTTCCTAGCTGACACCTTTTGTAATTCTTGGGGTCTCGAGAGTTGGGGTGGACCCATTTGAGCCCACGGATTAAACGGATTTGAATGGACTAGGCCTAAACCAATTGGGTTATTGTAATAGTAGCTCGACCCATTTACTTTTCATTTTAAAATTTTTTATTCAATTTTTCAAACAGATTAAGTGTTCGTCCAAGAGGTGCATCCATTTTTTTTGTACTTGGAGCATTTCTCTTTCTCTTTTCATAATTTGATATACAAAATTGGGTTTACCAATATGATGGCCTTGTAATTTTGTCCTTGTTAACCGGCACCAAACATCAAAGCAGAGGAGAGAGAGTTTGTTCTCGTACCAGAAGTCGAAAACAGAAAATGGTTCTGCTTGTTTTAACGTTTTCGTGAGACGTTTTAAGAAAATGGTTTCATACCATTCAGCATTTTTCATATTGAAATGTATATTTTTGGTCTACACAAGGAAAAACAAAAAAAGTTTAATTGACATGCATTAAAACTTTTTTATATTGTCACACAATAACAAATTACCACATAATTCATTTTTATAACCAACTAGAATTTAATTTTCAAAAATTGTACATAATTAATAATTTATCAATTATTTATTGTCTGCGAGTATAGCATGCTAGTTAAACTCAAGCAAAAAATGCATGTTTTTGATGATAAAAACAAATTGCATACATTTTGTAATTAATTTTAAAAATATGATTTAATTATCATGTATTGATAGTATAAAAACGTTTTATATAATTATTTAAGTATATATTGTCATATAAATCATAATATTTTACTTTTATATCCACTATGTAAAAAGTTATTTAGATGAAATATTTTAATTACCAATGTATTAAAATTAAATTATTAAAAATAATAGAATAATGACAAATGACGATGAGGAAATATGGTTCCAGGATAAAATATTGCAATCTCCTTGTCCCGTTCTCTCTCTTCTGACTTTTCAATGTATACCATATAATATAAATACTAGATATATACCTGCTGGACCTACCCAGCGCAGAGCAATGGCGTTCTATACATTGCTGAAAGCTCTGTCTCTGAAGATATCCTTAGTTGTTATGCTCATGCCATGCCTTCTCAGAGCTCTCTCATCAAAGGGGTTGGACCAATCTCCTTTACCCTCCGACTTCCTTTTTGGGACTTCTTCTTCTGCTTATCAGGTATATATGAGTTTGTTTGTTATAGCATCTGCAACTCAAACTATTAACTAGCATGTATGCTTTCTTTAAATTCACTTTCGGATCTTGTCCTTGCATCTTAGTAGATTAATATGATCAAAATATAACCATTTGAAATATGGTGTTTTCTTACTTCCCCTTAATAATCATTTACAGTATGAAGGTGCTTATTTGAGTGATGGGAAAGGACTAAACAGCTGGGATGTCTTCGTTCACAAAACACCAGGTGATTGATTTAATTAGTATGAACTCCTCTGTTTGTCATGTTACTGATGAACATGCACTTTTTCCTCCTTTCCAAACAATCAATGATTTGTTTAAAAGAGCAAGCAAAATAAAAAGAAAAGAAATAGAAGGGAAAAAAAACGACGGAAAGGAAATTGAGTAGAAAAGTGTATTTTTCTCCTTTAATTGTTTCGTTGAATTAAAACTTGGTATGTAGGGAAAGAAATGTGATTTAAAATAACTTATTTATCTTTACAAATAGCATAGGCTATGCATGATTGTTATTTTAACATTTGTAACTTGTTCCATTAACTTCTTTCCCAGTGTTGGAGAGAAAATTTTAATGGTTATGAAATTTTTTTCATATGATATTCAAACGATTTAAAAAGTGCATTTTCTGCCAATTTTATTTTTTTCTTTCCTCTTTAAATCTCTTCAACCAATCAAAGGCTAACCGATGCGTTAGCCCAAAAAAAAAAAAAAATTACTAAACGATGCTGGCCTTTGTGTAATCATAAAATATACGGTTAAGATTATATTGTTGTAAAGAAATCATTATAAAAATGCATTAAACAAATGAATTTTTATATTTTAAATTTTTGGGAAAAAATAATCAAATTGTTTAAAAATTTATGCTTCTTTTAATCAAAATATATCTTGGTTTTATTTCTTTTTGGAAAAATCAAACAAACAAGTCTTATATTAACTTGATTTTTTCGCCCTTGCATTAATGTTCACGCTTCCTTCCCCCCCTCCTCCCCTGACTTTATAGTTGTATTGACGAATGACTGCAGATAAAATAACTGATGGAAGTAATGGAGATGTTGCGGTCGACCAATATCATCGCTATCTGGTAATAAACCTTCAAAAGTTTAGTTTTAATACTGGCTAATCATGCACCCAATACACATATGCTGATATGCACACTTGAAAATTGCACTCAACTATCAGAATATGACCAGACAATTTTTTTTTTTTCCTTTTCTTGAATAATACAATATGTGAATTATTAAAGCAACGAGACCTGGATATAATATAAGGTGCAAGTAATTTATTCGCCTTGATCTTTAGTGTATTTGGATTCCCTGAATCCTACTCAACCCCTCACCTCATCATTACCTCGATTATAGCAGCTTAATTAAATTTTATTTTTATTACAAACATTATAATAAAGAAGTGTGGAACACACTTTGTTTTTTTATAATATGTTTTTCCACGAAGCAACGAGATCATCATGTGCATATTTTGTATTTTTTTTATCATTAAATACACTCCTCACCATAGTTATCAGACTGGATCTAGAGATCGATCCGGTCAAGGCACTGGATTAATGGGTCACTAATTCAATCGTTTAAACCAGCTATAATTAAATCAATTTATAAAAGAAATTACTACCCCGAATATATAACATATATAATTCTTTGCATATAAATTAAAAAGAACAAAGAACAACCTTGGCTTGGCGGAAGTTGGCACTCCTCACACCTTTGCAAGCATAGGTTCGAGACTTGCATGAGGAGTTTTTGCAATGTTCTGAAAATCGGACTGAATCGGTCGGTTGGACCGGTTAAACTGGGAATCGACCTGCTGTCCGGTCCAAGTTAAATCTGAAAACTATCTTGCAACGAACCTCCCAAGAACGGGAACCGATAAACTGGACAAACCGGCTCGGCCAAAAAATCGCTTCTAATATGGGAAGTAGTAACTTGAGAGATTTGATCTATGTGGATAATATTTATTTTGATTAAGAGATGTATTATGTTATGTTCTATAGATTTTGTTGATGCTTAATTTAATTTTTAGTTATTTTATGACATATATTTTATTTTATATTTTTATATATTTATACAAATACATATTTTATTATATACCGGTTGGACCCCCGATTGAACCAGTTGAACCTCTGAACCCTTGTCCCGACTGGTTCGATGTCCGATCCGATTTTCAGAACCTTGAGTTTTTGAGAAAAGTTCCTTCATGCTTGGCGGTCAAAACTAGCAGGCATGGTTAAAGCGATTCAAAATAGTGGTTCAATGGGTCGGTTTAGAATAAACTCGCTGACTGGCTCCCAATTTGATCTGGATTTGACCATATTTGACTGGTTCATATACAGAACCAGTTCACTGATTTTCAGTCCGGTCCAATTCTTATAATTATACTTCCCACAACTAGGGAGGCGTTAGAACTTAGAATACATCAGTACCAAAAATCTCAATGAGTCAAAAGTCAAAACCAAACATAGATGATTGACCCTTATAATGAACCTTACTATTCTAATACTAAAAAATGGACATTCAATTCAAATACTCATTCCATCACTTTTGAATATGATATATGAATGGAGAAAATTAAAATTACTATCATATTTAATAATGATAAAGTTAGTATTCTTCCTTTTGAGTGTTTGAGTAGTTTTTTACCCTTATCACACCCTAACTATAGTACAAATGAGTTAGATATACATCACGTGCAATTGTGCATATTGTAAATTCTTCTTAAAAGAAACGTGAAAAGTCTACTCGAGGATCAATAGTGGCCTAATGATGGGGACTCACCATGTAGAAAGGCCTGGGATCAATTGCCCTTATTCACCTTAAATTCTTTTAGGGTTACGGATGAGGAAGTTAACTGTGTTGGGTTTTTTTTTATTATTTATTTTTTTATCTTATCTGGTCAACACTCCACGGTCGATATGCATTATGCGTGTCTTGAAGGAAGTTAGGACCTGTAAGATATGTGTTGAATCCCTGGCCGGCTGGCACTGTCACCGACTCTCGTCACTCTAAAATCCCTCTCTCTCCCATATAATAATACAAAAAAAAAAAAAAAATTAGTGGACTAACTATCATCCAATTAATTTCTCTTTATATACTTGATTTATAAAATAACAGTGTTAGAGTCAATCTTATTTTTATTAATATAGTATATGAAAGCTAATTAAATTAGAAGAGTAATATTATTTTAACCCTTAAATTTATTGTTATTAGATAAATAAATGATTATTTGGATAAGACATATATTTTTAGGTATTTAAAATATCATTTTTGAGGTAAGAATACATGTTGATGAATTAGACCAAATTAAATACCATTTTAAACTTGAAACTTTAGAGGCGGCGTCGTGGAATTAATATTAATGTGGCCTGGAACAGGAGGATATTGATCTAATGGAAGCCATCAAAGTCAACAGCTACAGATTCTCAATTTCGTGGGCAAGAATTCTACCGAGTACGCTTCTTTACCATTCCAAATTAAAGAATAAACAATTGCTTAAATTCAATTCTCATGTCGACTTTGGTACGATTCCTGACAGAAGGAAGACTTGGAGAAGTCAATTTGGCTGGCGTCAACTACTACAACAGGCTAATAGATGCTTTGCTGTCCAAAGGTTTATTTACCATCAAGTTTTCATTTGATTTAACATAATCGTCGTGATCAACTCTAGATGGTCAAAGAATTTTACTAAGTTCTAATTTTCCCACGACATTATCCTTGAAAAAAGACGGAACACTTAAGAAAATGGAGCACAATTAATCCTTGCATTTGGTAATGCGTTTGAATTTTCTCAATTGGACAACTCACAGGAATTCAACCTTTTGTAACATTGTCACACGGTGACGTACCCCAAGAACTCGAGGACAGATATGGAGGATGGCTAAGTCCCGAGATGCGGTAAGCATCTATAGCTAATTTAAAAGTTTTTTTTGGCAATATGTTTGGATAGGATATATACATAATCTTGGTTACTTAAAGATATATAATTATTTTTATACAAATTACATAATTTCATATTTTCATCTTAACTATTTATATAAAATCTAATAATTATTATTTTGCTCTTTTGACTTTTATAATTAATCCCTCCCAACATTTATTGAAAACTTTCTTTTACAACAGCCAGTATTATGTTAAAAGTGTATATACATATATATATATAAGTTTACTTTAAAATTACAATAATAAATATTTTTAAAATATATACAAAGAAAACGTAATTAGATGATATTCTTATTGATGTCCATCATATTAAAAGTTTCGCGTAAATGATAAACGTAACAGATATTTATAATTTAACGGTTAAATTAATATATTGAAGATATAAGTGTATGTCCATTATTGTCAAATAATCCCTCTATATAGATAGAGATGAATTTAGTAGTTTTTTAGTTTTTACTTTTTCGTTCAGTTTTTGAAGTAGTTGATGATGTTGAGATGTACAACACAGCACATATATAAATTTCAACATGCAGTATGATAATAATAAATTTCAATATTTGATGGACAGGGAAGAATTTCAATATCTATCAGACCTGTGTTTCAAATATTTTGGTGATAGGGTCAAGTACTGGGTAACCCTCAACGAGCCAGATTACATAGCAATATTCGGTTACCGCAATGGACTAGGTCCACCATGTCGTTGCTCCAAACCATTTGGAGATTGCAGTGAAGGCGATTCAGAGAAGGAGCCATTTGTGGTAGCCCATAATTTTATCTTATCACATGCAGCGGTAGTTGATATTTATAGAACCAAATACCAGGTACTATTTTGGTTAAAAACAAAAAAATAAAAAATTTCTCCCTATAAATTTGACAAGCTAAGCATATTGATTTGTGAGAATGTTAAGGGTGAGTAGGGAAAGATCTACTTGTTAGAGGGTGGAAGCATGTGCCTTCACAATAATTTCAAAATTTATATATAAGTACATGAGTATATATTATTTTGTCCCATTATAATATTAGATCAATCTCATATAAAATAAAAAATTATGTAAAATATTTTGTTAGACTTATATATTGTTTTTACCCCACTATCTAAAATTCTTGCATATGGTGAAATATAATTCTAAAAATGAAAATGGAACGATAGGAAATAGTACTTACTAATAATTAAACCTTTTCTTGTGCTTACAAATTAGTTTACCGTGTTATGAATGAAATATTCAGACTGAACAAGGTGGTAGAATTGGCATGGTTATTCGTGCTGACTGGCATGAACCCTTCAGCAATTCCACGGAAGACAAATTGGCCACAGAAAGAGCACGGTCATTCAACATGCTCTGGTAATTAACCTTTCAACAAATGACACTATCTGTTTTCATTCAACTAGCCCATAAAAGCAGACAAGCTCATTCTCCAAGAATGAGCCTAATTAACCACAATCACAATAATGCAGGTTCTTGGAACCAATCATATTTGGTAGATACCCTATGGAGATGCGGAAGATTCTAGGAGATATATTACCCAAATTTTCCAGCGATGACCAAGAGAAACTGAAGCGGGGAATGGATTTCATCGGCATCAATCACTATAAGAGTTACTATGTCAAGGACTGCATGTTCTCCATATGTGAACCAGGGCCTGGAGTCACCAAAACTGAGGGATCATACCAAACTCTTCCACTGGGGAAACCCGTACGTATCTTCAACCTTATCAAGTTATGATCATGAAATAAATAACCATTCTCACCAACCTGATTTTTGAAACCTACGCAAACACGCAGACTTCATTAGATTGGCAATATGTTGATCCTCAAGGCATGGAGAAAATCGTCACCTACTTAAAAGACAGATACAATAACATCCCAATGTTCATAACTGAAAACGGTAAGCATAACTAACTCAAGTGAGTCCTTTATAATGGATGGAGCTTCTCAGTATTATTTCTGTCTGAAGAAAATAAAATAATACAAAATGTATTATAGGGTATGCTGAATCGGACAACCCAAATTCCACGGAGGACCAATACCTTAATGATTTCAACAGAATAGATTACATAGCGGGTCATTTAGATGCCCTACTGGAAGCAATAAGGTACGAGTATACATAGAAATATAGAATTCAAGATAGATGTAAATGTAACAGCTATATGAAGTGCATTTTGAAATCTAACAACTTATATATATATACGTCCCCATATTTTGGTCTATATTGGTTGATATAATTGTCTTCTCTTTGCTTTGGCTTTAGTGTAATACCAGAGGATAAATTAAAAACTTTTTTTGTTTTCCCATTTATCATGCATTCAGGAAAGGAGCAGATGTCAGGGGGTATCTTGTTTGGTCCTTGCTCGACGATTTTGAGTGGCTACGAGGATATACAGTAAGATTTGGATTGTACCATGTTGATTTTTCCACACTCAAGAGAACTCCAAGATTATCAGCAAATTGGTACAAGGAATTCATTGCAAAGCATAAAACAGAAACATCCTACGAGAAGTGATGGGGACAGAAACTGGTATATAACATATAAACTGGTACGTATCATAATGGCGTTTGGAACACGGTTGTATACCTTGAGTTCTTGTATGCGTTCAAAAGATAGGATCCATCAAACTAATTAATAAACATGTACGATATTAGATTGTCTTTCAGTTCAAGCCAATTTTGTGGAATTTTCGTGTTGACTTCTTGTCCTTTACAAATTTAGAGTTTATGCGAAAAAGATCAGCCTGCAGTTATGTTTTTCTGTTATCAAGATATGCATCGAAATCGCATATTGACTTCTAGCTTTTATATATTCACATACCAATTTTTACACAAACTTTCTATATCAATTGTCACATGAAACAGTACACTAATCATCACATAATGTATCTGGATAATTACAAGACTTATCAATCAACACGTAATAATATTTGGTTGTCCTTTTTAATCAGCGCATAATATATGCTAACCATCAGTTTTTTTTTTTTTTTGGTTGCAGGTAGTTTTATTTGATTTTAGAAAAGAATGCCAAAAATGGAGGAAAGTCTTACTCTAACGACAAGGTTATCGCTTTGTGAGTTTAAATTCTAAAATCAGATTCTTTCTTTGTAGGAAACAAGGCTACATATATATCTATCTTAGCCCGCTTTTCTACAAAATAATGACAAATGCGGATTAAATGGTTGGCTTGAATGATAGTTTAGATGAGAAATATTATAAGTTATAATTTTACTTTTGATGTAAAAATGTGACATTATTTATAATCATTGGATAAGTATAGCTTTCGCTCATTTGATTTATCTAATCAACTCCCGCAACAATTTTGACAAAAATTTATAGCTACGTAACACAACTCAACTTAAATTTAGGTGATGCTACACAACTAGAAATATATGACAGAAATTGTTATCGTGTAAAGATAATTGTTTAATATGTGTTAAAGTAGCAGAACCTCTCAATATGAAGATGTCAATAAAAGTGTCAATTTATTCTCCAAATAATAATAATAATAAAAAAATCAGCTACGTTATGTTTTTCCCTGAAGTTTATGATTTTGCGTTCCTCAACGGATAACAATTATTCAACTAAAATGTCGCGTGTCACATAAAAAGCAATTAACATATTTTAAATTAAAATTATTCGAGAACCTTTATCAAATAATTAATAATAATAAGAAAATCAGCCGTAGCTTTGAAAAACACTATATTCGTTCATGAATTATCAAAGATCCATCTCATTATTTGTCAAATTACTTGAACGTCAATTTTCATATTTTGGATAACAAAATTATCTTTTGGGTTAAAATGGTGGTTCTATGGTACCAAAATAGTATATTTTATGCTAAGTTGGTACAGTAGAATAATCACTTCTAAAAGATCATATTTTTGATAGAAAGTTCCTGAAAGAATCAATTTTGTTAATAAAAATAAATGTCGATTGACATTTCGATCAATTTGTCAAATAATATGGATCTTTAGAGTATCATAGATAAATATAATTTATTTTGAGGACTATTTTATTGGCTAAATAATCTTTCAGAAATCAAAATAATATTTTTCTTAGGGATATTCATGACCAACCTATTAACCCGTCCCAGCCTGAAACTCATACGATTAGGTTAGAGTCTTGAAATTTAAACTGGTGTACTTTTTGGGCCAAACGATCATATGTTTGATTGGCTTAACTCGATCCGAAGTTAAATAATTCCCTTAGATATACATCTTTTAAATAATAATTTGTGAAAATTTGTAAAATTTTATAGTTTAATTAATATATTTTACATAATTTGATATATTTTTGTATTGAAATATTTTCAAACATATATTACAAAATCTCTCATTTTTCTTCTTATTTGTAAAATTTAATAACTTTATTATGTATAATATCCAAATCCTCATATATTGTTTGAAAGTCGGGTTAATTCGGTTTGACTTGTTCCATAATCGAGTCATTATTTGGTTAGATCGAGTTTCTAAAAATTGACCCGATCAAAAAATTGTGCCAAGTTCATGTTTTGTCTAACTTGTCTTAACTCATCCTTTATACATCCCTACTTCTCCCTATAATTAATTAGATATACACGGTTAACATGTAGCCTATATGCTTTCCTTTTAATGCTTACTGTGGCTTCAGAAATCCTGAATTGCATTATCTAGTCAAAAGTTAAAAATTAAAGGGTAAAATATAGTTTATCCCCTTGAACTTTATGAAATATGCAGTTTATATCCTGACTTTTCAAAACACACATCGCAACTCTTTGAACTTTTCAAACAATGCATAGTATAATTTTGGCAATTAGTGAAGGTATATGATTTATGTGCACTTAACCTTATGATGAAATTTCTAATTTGTGTAACTCGACATCTTATTTGTGAATTCTCATATGTATTTAAGTCCTTGGTTTTTTTTATTATGTAAAACCCGACATCTTACTATGAGCTAAAGTTTTGCACTGTTTGGAAAGTCAGATGTGTTTTGCATTGTTTGGAAAATTCAGAGTGTTGCAATGCACGTTTTGAAATGTTAGGAAATAAATTGCATATGAATTAATACTCAAGTAGGTAAAATGCATTTAACCGAAAATTAAAAGTTAAAACACACCAACCATTCTTTTCTCTGATCAGGCCTTACTACTACCTTTGGGGATGAATCCCATTCACATTAGGACCATTGCCTTTTTGGGTTTCTTGATTACATTCCATGTGCCCATTTTAATTTTGTTTTTCCTTTTTGGTCGAATCCATTTGTCCACTTTGTAACCTCAGTTAGGAGGGTTGTTACGAGCTACAAGTCGTTTAAGCTAGGCCCAATTCAAAGCTATGAATTAGACTATTATAAATAGACTAGGCTCTCAACCAAAAAAAAATGGACTAGGCTTAATTGAGCCTGATTTGCTAATAGACATTAGTTCATATAGCTGACCTTCTGCTCATGTGACGCTATGACTTGGGGTTCAATTGTTAAGTTTCCCAATACCCTATTGTGGATGATTTGTAAGTATCTTCATAAGCCTCGAAGAGTTCAAAAGTGAGCCTTTTACTCGGTATTGGCACGGACTTTCTCATCAACCTAAACTTCTACGTACCAAAAAAGAAAAAAGCTAGGTGATTGGCTTTCAGCCCCCCCCCCCCCAAAAACAAGGCTAGGCTTAACTGAGCCTAATTAGCTAATAGAGGTTAGTTCACCTGGTCGACCTTCTGATTTTGTATTGCCATGACTTTGGTTCAATATAGTTGTCAAGTTTCTCAATACCCTATTGGTGGGTGATTTGTAAGTATCTCTATAAACATTTGATGAGTCCAAAGGTCGAATTTTCCCCTTAGGCTAAACTTCCAAATGCCAAAAAGAGAAGAACTAGGTTATTATAATAGTAATCCAACTCATTTATGATTGGTTTGCACGCTTAAACAAGTTTCTTTTTTAAAAAAATTATAAGAAAAAAAAACTAAATAAAAATAATGGATATTGCTTCAAATATTCTAACATGCAAAGCAATAAGAATTAAGCTTTTAGAATAAAATAAATAAGTAAGTCTAATGAGTTACATGCACTGGTCTTTTAACTTACAAGTTAAACGAATGAGTTGAAAACAAGTAAATTTTAAATGGGATAAAATATTTTAAATCCAACCTATTTAATTTTAGTGGGCAAATGGGTTGAGTCAAAAGATTTAATCCATTTTGATAGCCCTTTAATCCTATATTTTATGGTAGACACTTTATTCATAATGCCTAGTATACTTTTCTTTTGGTACATTGGATATGAGGTTCAAACCTATGACCTGTGATAAACTACCCAAACCCATAAGCACTAGTTTAATTTGGTAAAATTTTTGCCAAAAATCTTCAGATTTGAATCTGATTATAGCATGCAATCTAATCAATTAAATGATAAATAAGATTATATAGAAGTTACCAAAACATTAATTGAGGAAAACATGATCCATAGCACTTATATTTTGCATATTTAAAAGAGAAACTAGTCAAAGGAGGCTAAAGGAAAAAAGAGATATTCCTATTGCGGCCTTAAATCAATAAAGCATTATGTGTCTATATATAGGGCTAGGAAGAGAGGCATCTCCCTGTGTTAGTAAAATGATGAAAAATTCCTCTCATTATAGTAGAGTACATACATAGAGAATTACAACATGCCCACCAATGAGCAGTGCTTTAATAACAATAAGTCCAATAGAGGCCCAATAAAGACTCAACAATAATAAGGTTCAGGCTTAAACAATATGCCCTAATAATTTTGACATCTAATCAATCTAGGCTTGCAATTAATATGTAATTGATTTATGTTAGTCCACAAAAAATAATCCAATAATCTCTCACTTGGACATCACAAAATCAAATCAAGAAAATAATATCCTAGGTTAATTCGCAATATCTTGCCATAATACAATGTCAAAATATGAGCCAACACTCTCAACCAAATAGTTCAATACGGGATAACAAAACACTTAATAATGCATAAAATCATCCTTAAAGGAGTACTGATATCCTACATATGAGATACTAGTCTCTCCCATTGACCTAACAACGGTGGTAAAAATATATGGGAATACACAATAAAATGGCATACCAATTATTGTAATTCCTAATAAAATGGCTCAACATCCACCCCAAATGCCAACAATAAAATGAGATGGGTCCAAAATGTCTCTAAAATTGTCATATCAATAATAAGTGCGCACAACAACATATGGCAACATAAGCATCCACCCAAGATGGTATATGAGACTTATCAAAATATCTCAGCCTCACAACAAAATAGAGATTAGGTCAATATGTCTCAGCAATATGCAATTGTGCAATATTTATCAATAGTTAAGTTGTGCAGACTTGTTATGGCATCAATAACCGTATGAGGCTATAATAATCAACAGAACTAACTCGTACTAATCAAAATCATCAAAACAATCTCAATATTCCCATACGGGTCAACAATTAAAAAAAAAACCCTTAATGGTCAGCCTTTGATTAAGGGATTGACAACAATAAATTCTATAGAAACATACTCAGTAAGAGTTTACCACAAATCCCATGTAATCCCAAAAGGGTGCAACATAGACAATAATAGTTTACGTTTATCCTACTAATCCAACGTATCAAACAAGATAATCAGCCCCATGAGAGATTACCAGTTTCAAAATGCTCTAATGGTATAATAATTATTAGTGGGATTATCAATAGTTTTGTGGCAAAACACTCAATGTGAGTTTGAAACTTATCATTATTCCCTTTCTACGACAATCACAAAATAAAGAGAAACGACAAAGTGTAGAGTTATCTTTGTTTATAATAGTGTCTCACAAAATTGACTCAACATTCTCTAGACATAACAAAATATAAGGTCTTTGACTCCTTCAATAACAAAATTTCAATATTAATGGCAATAATATCACAAGATATTTCAAGAGATTCAACTATGTTCTTTACATAAGTCTTGAACAATAAAATGAGGATAGACCAATAGGGAAAGAGAAAACCATATCCAAGATATCATAATATGATTACCAAAACTAAATTGGTTTTCTCACATTCAATTAATTGGGTAATCAATTGACCAAGAGCTCTTGTATTATTGCAATCCTATCAAAGGGTCTCTTCTTACAATATACAAGACTCTCCGACTTGATAGAAAAACAAATAATAACAATAATAATATCAAAAGTTCATATGTCAATATAATTTGAATTATTCTTCTCTATTACACATGATTATATTAAATAACATCACATCAAAGGGTATGTCTATTATCTACATAATCTAACAATATTCGCAATCCATATAATAGTTATTTATTTGAAATAAATAAATTTCTTTCTGGGTAAAAGCAAAGTTTTACCAAAAAAGATGCATTGCTACAAAATGCACAGTTAAAATAAATAAATAATTACTTCCAAAATTATAATTAAGGAGGAAATTCTCATATAATAAAATCATACCATTAGAATTCGTACTGATAGATTATTAGATCATTAAGAAGTATATCAATAAAGACAAACCTGATAAGGGTAAGTTCATTATTAACATAATTCTCAATGCTATATCAATAACACTAACAACATATCCACTATGGTGACGATAACACAACCATAATGGGAGGAAAAATAACATTTTGAATATATCAATAAATGCTTACAATGTTAAAACCAACTCATTAGGATTTCACAAATTGGGCATATGAATGTTCAATAAATGAAAGCATGTGGGCAAAATTCTCCCCAAAATTAAAAAGCATATGATTGTGAAACACAATATAGAAAGATTTCAAATTAGAAATAAATCTTTTAGTGCATTTGATCACTCAAACCAAATTTTCTAATGGTATTTTATATCAAGATCAATAAACACAAATGACATAAATATAATTTGGATTTAAAGTTGAATCCAATATACTGATTTATGCAAGTTCATAAAATAATATAGTATTCTTCCACTTAAACTGCACAAATCAAATTATAAAATTTTATAAACAATTTCATTTTACATGATGTGGGAGTATACAACATAATTATGTTTTGAAACTGCAAATAAAAAATCTTAAAACAACATTTGCACAACAATATTTGCAAAATAGCTTTTGTCACAATTGGTTCTGCAAAGGCAAGCTCACAATCATGAAAGATGCCCAACAATAACATCAAACGACCACAAATAGGAACTCTCAAGATAATAATATTATACAAAATTCATACTAATAAAGCAAAATAATATTGGACAAAATTATTCTCAGAAATGATATTAATCACAATTGGTCCTATGAAAGCGAGCTTGCTACCATGGAAAATGACTTAAAATAGTGCCAATATATTTTCAACAACAATTCTAAGAGTTGTACTGCACAAGGTATAATAATAGTAGTGGTAATACATAATTTTAATGTGCAATATAGAAAACACTAAGAGCTTAAAATTATTTCAATGAGCAAACCAAATATACTCTGATAATATGCTCAATAAACTATGCCCAATAATAGCATAAATGTGTACAAATTCTTTTCATGTCAAAGATTTAAAGAGAATCACATCTTTTAACCAATTTAAATTTTGAGAAATTCAAAATAAAAATTTTTGGTGCCCAAAAAAATTAAATAAAATTACCAATAATTTTATTTTATTTTAAAACCTGATAGCAATTTCTGGTGCAAAATATGGGCCCTAGAAAGCCTATCACGTGCTTCCATGCGCTCAAGCCCAAGAGTGGGCCACATATGGTGCACTATTCATTCATCTTCAACCTTGAGAAGGGTTGAATCATGACCTACAAAGCCTGAAATGGGTTAAGCGTATTTTCTTTAACAATCGGCCAAGGTTTGAGGCGTTCTTAGTGTCTATGGATTCCTTGCTCAACACTTTATAAAATCCATATAATGTCTTAGTGATTGGCAATGTATATTTTTTGGGCTTGCTCCAGGAAGATCCACATGTGTTTCCTCAATTCTTTTTTCATTGTTTTCTTAATCAAATTTCAACACAAATTGATGCTCTTTGGCTTATTAGACTCGCTTCTCAGATATCTACAAAAGCCCTAAGGAAATCGAACACAAATTGGCCTACTTTTTGGAATTGGATTTGTATAAGAGGTTAAGGTTCCCAATTTTTGGTGTTTGTGATTTTAATGTGATTTCCCACTCTAGACACAACTAAAATTCATGATCTCGGTCTCGATAGATTTGCAGCAACCTTATCTACAAAACTCCTGAAGAATTCTTATGAAAGTCAATCTGAAAAAGGACTTAGGGTTTTCGATTTTGAATAGATGAGGGTTAAGGTTCATCTCGATTTCACTTCAAATCCTCACTCAGATCTTGACCAAAATTAACAGATCTGGTGTCATGCAACTCGAAATCCAGTGTTTATCAATAGCCCTCATGGAAATTTGAGTTTAAGCGGTCCAAAATACAAATCCCAAATCAAGCATTTTAGGGTTCATGCATGCACGAATTTAATACCCAATATCATTACAAAACACAATCATAATCATAAACAGAGTAAGCTTTGATACCAATTGATAAAATTTTAGCCCACAAATCTTTAGATTTGAATCTGATTATAGCATGGAATTTAATCAATAAAATGATAAATAAGATTAGATAGAAGTTACAAAAATATTTGATTAAGGAAAACATGATCTATAGCTCTTACATCTTGCAGATATGAAAGAGAAACTAGTCAAACGAGGTTAGAGGGAAAGAGGGATCTTCATATTCCCCACATAGTCTAAATTACAACCTAGGGGCCATTAGGTGCCTATAAATAGGACTAGGAAGAAGGGTCTCTCCCTGTATTAGTAAAATGATGTAGCAGAGTCTGTACATAGAGAATTACAACAAACCCACCAATAATCAGTGCATTGACAACAATAAGCCCAATAAAGGCTCAATAAAGACTCAACAACAATAAGTTTAGGCTTAAATAATATGCCCTAATAATTTTAACATCTATTTAGTCTGGGCTCGTAATTAACATGTAACTGATTTACACTACTCCACAAAAAATAATCCAACATGATCCTATAGTGGCTTATGATGCCTATAACAGCAGCCCGACGCGTTTAAGATTAGTTTGCAGGCTTAACCAAAATTTGTCTAATGAAAAATACGAAAGACAAAAAAAGAAGCGGATAGATTAAATTTAAATATTATAATTTATGAAATAATAAGACTTAAGTTTTTAAAATAAAATAAAATAAATAAATAAGTAAACAAATCAGCCCAATAAATTGAATGAACTAATCTATTTGACTCACAAGTTAAATGGATAAAATTGAAAATGAGTTAATTTAAATGGGACAAAATATTTTAAAATCTAATCCATTTAATTTTAGTAGGTAAATAAATTGGCAATCCGTTTTGACAAACCTAATTAATCCTAACATTTAATATCCTTGATGCCCTAGTCGCCCAACTTAAACATTGTAACTAGTAATGTTCAAACAAAACTATAAATGACTCTGGTCATGACTCATTTGTTCTTCAGTATAGCATGGAGTAAATAAAGATCAAATGTGAGGGTATACTTTACCTAATCTTTGAGCAAAATCTGAGTGTGCATGCGAATATACCATAAGCATTGTGATATAAAGACTTCATTGATGAACATAAGGCTTGTGCAGGCATATATAAGGCCTAATCATGCCCAAGCCAGAGAGCGTAGTTCACAAAGCAAAGTAATAAACTCAGATTGCAAAAAAGAAGTGATGTGATAAATAAAGAGTTTTTTTAAATAATGCCCTTAAGATTACCAAATAAGGCAAGTTTTGAAATGTGAGTAAAAGTTCATCCCTGAAATTGTACACGTATTTCACTTTATTTAGTCCTTAAAATTCAAAAAATGTCAATTTAATCCTTGAAACTTAAAAGATGTTAAATGATGATGCGGGAATATGATTCCAGGATAACATATTGCACTGGCCTCCTCCTACTTCTTTCTCTTCTGAATATTTAATGTATACCATATAATTATATAAATACTTGATAGATACCTGCAGGCCTCACCAAGGTCAATGCAATGGCGTCGTCCTCTACATTGCTGAAAGCTCTGTCTCTGAAGATATCCTTGTTTGCTATGCTCATGCCATGCCTTCTCAGAGCTCTCTCATCAAAGGAGTTGGACCAATCTCCTTTACCCTCCGACTTCCTTTTTGGGACTGCTTCTTCTGCTTATCAGGTATATATGAGCTGTTTGCTATAGCATCCGCAACTCAAACTATTAACTAGCATATGCTATGTATGTATGCTTTCTTTAAATTCACTTTCGGGTCTTGTCCTTGCATCTTGGTAGATTAATATGATCAAAATATAGCCATTCGAAATATGGTGTTTTTCTTTCTTTCCCTTAATCATCATTTACAGTATGAAGGTGCTTATTTGAGTGATGGGAAAGGACTAAACAACTGGGATGTCTTCGTTCACAAAACACCAGGTGATTGATTTAATTAGTTTGAACTCCTCTGTTTGTCATGTTACTGATGAACATGCACTGATTCCTCCTTTCCAAACAATCAATGATTTGTTTAAAAGAGCAGGGGAAATAAAAGAAAAGAAACAGAAGAAAAAATAAATGATTTTTTCTTTTATTGTTTCGTTGAATTAAAACTTGATAAGAAAAAAAAATGTGATTTCATAAAATAACTTATTTATCTTTACAAATAACATAGGCTATGATTGTTATTCTAACATTTGTCGCTTGTTCCCTTCATTTCCTTCTCAATTTTTGGAGAGAAAATTTTAATAGTATGATTTTTTTCTTTTATTCATTTTTTTTCTTTGATATTCAAACAATTTAACAATCGCCTTTTCTCTCAAATTTTCTCTTTTCTTATTTTCTTTCCTCTCTAAATTTCTTCAACTAATCAAAGGCTAAAGGATGCCGGCCTGGTGTAATCATATACTTTTAAGATATATATTTTTAAAAAAAGTTCAAAACTACCTTTTTTAGTTCAGAAAAATACATTAAATAAATGATTTTCATATTATAAGATTTTTGAGAAAAAAATTCTGGTTATTTTAAAATTGTTCACATCTTTTTGTCAAAATACATTTTTTAAGAAGTTAAAATCTGTATCAACGAATGGTTGTGTTACAAAGGGAAACAAAAAACACACGCACCGCAAAACACACCCAGAACACACGCACCACAAAACACAGCCACAACACACACCTAACTTTTGTCTGTATTAACGTATGGCTGCAGATAAAATAACCGATGGAAGTAACGGAGATGTTGCGGTCGACCAGTATCATCGCTATTTGGTAATAAACCTTCAAAAGTTTAGTTTTAATACTGGCTAATCATGCACCCAATATATATATATACACCCTTGAAAATTGCACTCAACCATCAGAATAAGACCAGACAATTTTTTTTTCCTTTTCTTGAATAATACAATATTTTATAACGGGGCGCTTAAAGTCATCGTGAATTATTAAAGCAACGAGACCTGGATATAATATAAGGTGCGAGCAATTTATTCGCCTTAAAAATCTGTAGTGTATTTGGATTCCTTGAATGCTACTCAACCTCTCACCTCATCATTACCTCGATTATAGCAGCTTAATTAAATTTTATTTTTGTTACAAACATTATAATAAAGAAGTGTGGAACACACTTTGTTTTTCGATAATATGTTTTTCCACGAAGCAACCAGATGATTATCATGTGCGTGTTGATGAATTAGACCAAATTAAATACCATTTTAAACTTGAAGCTTTAGACGCGGCGTCGTGGAATTAATATTAATGTGGCTTGGAACAGGAGGATATAGATCTAATGGAAGCCATCAAAGTCAACAGCTACAGATTCTCAATTTCGTGGGCAAGAATTCTACCGAGTACGCTTCTTTACCATTCCAAATTAAAGAATAAACAATTGCTTAAATTCAATTCTCATGTAGACTTTGGTACGATTCCTGACAGAAGGAAGATTTGGAGAAGTCAATTTGGCTGGCGTCAACTACTATAACAGGCTAATAGATGCTTTGCTGTCCAAAGGTTTATTTACCATCAAGTTTTCATTTGATTTAACATAATCGTCGTGATCAACTCTAGATGGTCAAAGAATTTTACTAAGTTCTAATTTTCCCACGACATTATCCTTGAAAAAAGACGGAACACTTAAGAAAATGGAGCACAATTAATCCTTGCGTTTGGTAATGCGTTTGAATTTTCTCAATTGGACAACTCACAGGAATTCAACCTTTTGTAACATTGTCACACGGTGACGTACCCCAAGAACTCGAGGACAGATATGGAGGATGGCTAAGTCCCGAGATGCGGTAAGCATCTATAGCTAATTTACAAGTTTTTTTTGGCAATATGTTTGGATAGGATATATACATAATCTTGGTTACTTAAAGACATATAATTATTTTTATACAAATTACATAATTTCATATTTTCATCTTAACTATTTATATAAAAGTATATATATATATATAAAAGTTTACTTTAATTCGAAATCATTAAATACACTTTTATGTAAATCAAAATTAATATGATAAATATTTTTAAAATATATACAAATAAAAGGTAATGTGATGATATTCTTATTGATGTCCATCGTATTAAAAGTTTCGCATAAATGATAAACATAATAGGTATTTATAATTTAAGTGTATGTCCATTATTGTTAAGTGATCACTCTATATACATAGAGATGAATTTAGTAGTTTTTTAGTTTTTACTTTTTCGTTCAGTTTTTGAAGTGGTTGATAGTGTTGAGATTCAGTACAGCACATATATAAATTTCAACATGCAGTATGCTAATAATAAATTTCAATATTTAATGGACAGGGAAGATTTTCAATATCTATCAGACCTGTGCTTCAAATATTTTGGTGATAGGGTCAAGTACTGGGTAACCCTCAACGAGCCAGATTACATAGCAATATACGGTTACCGCAGAGGACTAGGTCCATCAAGCCGTTGCTCCAAACCATTTGGAGATTGCAGTGAAGGCGATTCAGAGAAGGACCCATTTGTGGTAGCCCATAATTTTATCCTATCACATGCAGCGGTAGTTGATATTTATAGAACCAAATACCAGGTACTATTTTGGTTCAAAACAAAATAATAAAAAATTTCTCCCTATAAAATTGACAAGCTAAGCATCTTGATTTGTCAGAATGTTAAGGGTGAGATATCATTCTCAAAACGAAAATGGAAATGATAGGAAACGGTACTTATTAATAATTAAACCTTTTCTTGCTTACAAATTAGTTTACTGTGTTATGAATGAAATATTCAGACTGAACAAGGTGGTAGAATTGGCATGGTTATTCGTGCTGACTGGCATGAACCCTTCAGCAATTCCACGGAAGACAAATTGGCCACAGAAAGAGCACGGTCATTCAACATGCTCTGGTAATTAACCTTTCAACAAATGACACTATCTGTTTTCATTCAACTAGCCCATAAAAGCAGACAAGCTCATTCTCCAAGAATGAGCCTAATTAACCACAATTACAATAATGCAGGTTCTTGGAACCAATCATATTTGGTAGATACCCTATGGAGATGCAGAAGATTCTAGGAGATATATTACCCAAATTTTCCAGCGATGACCAAGAGAAACTGAAGCGGGGAATGGATTTCATCGGCATCAATCACTATAAGAGTTACTATGTCAAGGACTGCATGTTCTCCATATGTGAACCAGGGCCTGGAGTCACCAAAACTGAGGGATCATACCAAACTCTTCCACTGGGGAAACCCGTACGTATCTTCAACCTTATCAAGTTATGATCATGAAATAAATAACCATTCTCACCAACCTGATTTTGAAACCTACGCAAACATGCAGACTTCATTAGATTGGCAATATGTTGATCCTCAAGGCATGGAGAAAATCGTCACCTACTTAAAAGACAGATACAATAACATCCCAATGTTCATAACTGAAAACGGTAAGCATAACTAACTCCAGTGAGTCCTTTATAATGGATGGAGCTTCTCTGCATCATTTCTGTCTGAAGAAAATAAAATAATACAAAATGTATTATAGGGTATGCTGAATCGGACAACCCAGATTCCACGGAGGACCAATACCTTAATGATTTCAACAGAATAGATTACATGGCGGGTCATTTAGATGCTCTACTGGAAGCAATAAGGTACGAGTATACATAGAAATATAGAATTCAAGATAGATGTAAATGTAACAGCTATATGAAGTGCATTTTGAAATCTGACAATTACATATATACGTCCCCATATTTTGGTCTATATTGGTTTATACAATTGTCTTCTCTTTGCTTTGGCTTTAGTGTAATACCAGAGGATAAATTAAAAACCTTTTTTGTTTTCCCATTTATCATGTATTCAGGAAAGGAGCAGATGTGAGGGGGTATCTTGTTTGGTCCTTGCTCGACAATTTTGAGTGGCTACGAGGATATACAGTAAGATTTGGATTGTACCATGTTGATTTTTCCACACTCAAGAGAACTCCAAGATTATCAGCAAATTGGTACAAGGAATTCATTGCAAAGCATAAAACAGAAACATCCTACGAGAAGTGATGGGGACAGAAACTGGTATATACCATATAAACTGGTACGTATCATAATGGCGTTTGGAACACGGTTGTATACCTTGAGTTCTTGTATGCGTTCAAAAGATAGGATCCATCAAACTAATTAATAAGCAGGTATGATATTAGATTGTCTTTCAGTTCAAGCCAATTTTGTGGAATTTTCGTGTTGACTTCTTGTCCTTTACCAATTTAGAGTTTATGCGAAAAAGATCAGCCTGCAGTTATGTTTTTCTGTTATCAAGATATGCATCGAAATCGCATATTGACTTCTAGCTTTTATATATTCACATGCCAATTTTTACACATACTTTCTATATCAATAGTAACATGAAACAGTACACTAATCATCACATAATGTATCTGGATAATTACAAGACTTATCAATCAACACGTAATAATGTTTGGTTGTCCTTTTTAATCAGCGCATAATATACACTGACCATCAGTTATTTATTTATTTTTTTTTGCTGCAGGTATTTTTATTTGATGTTAGAAAAAAATGCAAAAAATGGAGGAAAGTCTTACTATAACAATAAGGTTATCGCTTTGTGAGTTTAAATTCTAAAATCAGATTCTTTCTTTGTAGGAAATATGGCTATATATATCTATCTTAGACTGCTTTTTTCCAAAATAATGACAAATGCGGATTAAATGGTTAGCTTGAATGATAGTTTAGATGAGAAATATTATAAGTTATAATTTTATTTTTGATGTAAAAATGTGACATTATTTATAATCATTGGATAAGTATAGCTTTCGCTCATTTGATTTATCTAATCAACTCCCGCAACAATTTTGGCGAAATTTATAGCTACGTAACACAACTCAACTTAAATTTAGGTGATGCTATTAGAAATATATGACAGAAATTGTTATCATGTAAAGATAATTGTTTAATATGTGTTAAAGTAGCCGAACCACTCAATATGAAGACGTCAATATAAGTGTCAATTTATTCTCCAAATAATAATAATAAAAAAAAAATCAGCTACGTTCTGTTTATGCGTACCTCAACGGATAACAATTATTTAACTAAAATGTCGCGTGTCACATAAAAAACAATTAACATATTTAAATTAAAATTTTTTGAGAACCTTTATCAAATAATTAATAATAAGAAGAAAACCAGCCATAGCTTTGAAAGAAACTATATTCATCCATGACCCATCAAAGATCCATCTCATTATTTATCAAATCTACTTAAACGTCAATCATCTTTGTTTTCATATTATGGATAAAGAAATTATCTTTTAGGTTAAAGTGGTGGTTTTGCAGTACCAAAATAGTTTTTTATGCTAAGCTAGTACACTAGAACCATCACTTCCAAAAAATCATATTTTTGATTGAAAGTTTACGAAAGAATTAATTTTGTTAACAAAAATGAATGTCGATTGACATTTCAATCAATTTGTCAAATAATATGGATCTTTAGAGGGACCTAGATAAATATAATTTATCTTGAGGGCTATTTTATTGGTTGAAAATCTTTCAAAAATCAAAATAATATTTTTCCTAGGGACATTCATAACCTGGCCTATCAACCCATCCCGGCTCAAAACTCATAGGATCAGGTTGGAGTCTTGAAATTTAAATCGGTACACTTTTTGGGCTGGGTGGTCGTATATTTGATTGGCCCAACTTGATCCGAAGTTAAATAATTCGCTTAGATATACATCTTTTAAATAATAATTTATAAAATTTAATAATTTAATTAATATATTTTATATGATTTGATATATTTTTGTATTGATATATTTTGAAACATATATTTCAAAATATTTCTTTTTTCTTCTTACTTGTAAAATTTAATAACTTTATTACATATAATATCTAAATCCTAATATATTGTTTGAAGGTCGAGTTGATTTGGCTTGACTTGTTCCATAATTGAGTCATTATTGGGTTGGATCGAGTTTCTAAAAATTGACCCGATTGAAAAATTGCCCTAAGTTCATGTTTTGTCTAACCTGTCTTAACCTGTCCTTTATACATTCCTATTTCTCCTTATAATTAATTAGATATACACGGTTAACATGTAGCCTATATGCTCTCCTTTTAATGCTTACTATGGCTTTAGAAATCCCGAATTGCATTATCTGGTCAAAAGTTAAAAATTAAAGGGTAAAATACAGTTTAACCCCTTGAAACTTATGAGATGTGCATTTTATATCTTAACTTTTCAAAACATGCATAGCAACAATTTGAACTTTTCAAACAGTGCATAGCATAATTTTGGCAATTAGTGAAGGTATATGATTCATGTGCACTTAACCTGATGACATTTCTAATTTGTGCAACTCGACACCTTATTTGTGAATTCCCATATGCATTCAACTCCCTGATTATTTTTTATTGTGCAAAACCTGACACCCTATTATAACCTAAAGTTTTACACTGTTTGAAAAGTCAAGTGTGTTTTACATTGTTTGGAAAGTTCAGAGTGTCGCAATGCTCGTTTTGAAATGTTAGGGAATAAATTGCATATGAATTAATATTCAAGTAGATAAAATGCATTTAACCCAAAATTAAAAGTTAACACACACCAACCATTATTTTCTCTGATCAGGCCTTCTTACTACCTTTGGGGATGAATCCCATTCATATTAGGACCATTGCTTTTTTGGGTTTCTTGATTACATTCCATATGTCTATTTTAATTTTGTTTTTCCTTTTTGGTCGAATCCATTTGTCCACTTTGGAACCTTAATTAGCAGGATTGTTATGAGCTATGAGTCGTTTAAATTAGGCCCCAGCTCAAAGCTGTGAATTAAATTGTTATAAATAGACTAGGTTCTCAACCAAAAAAAAAGGACTAAGCTTAATTGAGCCTGATTTGCTAATAGAGATTAGTTCATAATGTCGACCTTCTGCCTATGTGACGCTATGACTTGGGGTTCAATTGTCAAGTTTTCCAATACCGTATTGTGGATGATTTGTAAGTATCTTCGTAAGCCTCGATGAGTTCAAAAGTGAGCTTTTTACTCGGTATTGGCATGAACTTTCTCATCAACCTAAACTTCTACATACCTAAAAAGAAAAGAGCTAGATTATTGGCTTTTGACCCAAAAAAAAGGACTAGGCTTAATTGAGACTGATTAGCTAATAAAGGTTAGTTCCCCTGATTGACCTTCTGATTATGTATTGCCATGACTTGGGTTCAATTATCAAGTTTCTCAATACCTATTGGTAGGTGATTTTTAAGTATCTCTGTATGTATTTGATGGGTCCAAAGGTAAGCTTTCACCCTGGATTGGCGCGAATTTTCCCCTTATCCTAAACTCCTACATACCAAAAAGAAAAGAACTAGGTTATTATAATATTAATCCAACTCATTTAAGATTAGTGTGCACGCTTAAACAAGTTTTTTTTAAAAAAAATCATATAATAAGAATGGATATTGGCTTTAAATATTGTAACATGCAAAATAATAAGAATTAAGCTTTTAGAATAAAATAAATAAATAAGTCTAATGAGTTAGATGCACTGGCCCTTTAACTTACAAGTTAAATGGATGAGTTGAAAATGGGTTAATTTTAAATCGGATAAAATATTTTAAATCCAACCTATTTAATTTTAGTGGGTAAGTGGGTTGAGTCAACAGATTTAATCTATTTTGATGGCCCTTTAATCCTATATTTTATGGTCGACACTTTATTCATGATGTCTAGTATACTTTTCTTTTAGTACATTGGATATGAGGTTCAAACCTATGACCCGTGATAAACTACCCAAACCCATAAGCACTAGTTTGATCTAGTAAAATTTTGGCCAAAAATCTTTAGATTTGGATCTGATTATAGCATGCAATCTAATCAATTAAATGAAAAATAAGATTGGATAGAAATTACCAAAACATTGATTAAGGAAAACATGATCCATAGCACTTATATTTTGCATATTTGAAAGAGACACTAGTCAAAGGAGGCTAGAGGAAAAGAAAGGTCTTCCTATTCCCCACATAGTCTAAATTGCAGCCCTAAATCAATAAAGCATTATGTGTCTATATATAAGGCTAAGAAGAAGGGCATCTTCTGAACAAGTCATCTCATTATAGCAGAGTACATACATAGAAAATTACAACAAACCCACCAATTAGCAGTGCTTTAACTACAATAAGCCCAATAAAGACTTAACAATAATAAGTTTCAGGTTTAAAATAATATGCCCTAATAATTTTGACATCTAATTAATCTAGGCTCGTAATTAATATGTAATTGATTTATGCTAATCCACAAAAAATAATCCAATAATCTCTCACTTGGACATCATAAATCAAATCAACAAAACAATATCCCAGGTTAATTCGCAATATCTTGCCACAATATGATGTCAAATATAAGTCAACACTCTCAACCAAATAGTCCAATACGGGATAACAAAACACTTAACAATGCATAAAATCATACTCGAAGGAGTACTGATATTCTACATGTAAGATACTCGTCTCTCCCATTGACCCAACAATCGTGGTAACAATATATGGGAATACACAACAAAACGGCATGCCAATGATTGTAATTCCTAACAAAATGGCTCGGCATCCACCCCAAATGCCAACAATAAAATGAGATGGGTCCAAAATGTCTCTAAAATTGTCATTTCAATAATAAGTGCGCACAACAACATATGGCAACTTAAGCATCCACCCAAGATGCTATATATGAGACTTCTCAAAATATCTCAGTCTCACAACAAAATAGAGATTAGGTCAATCTGTCTCAGCAATATGCCATTGTAAAATATTTATCAATGGTTAAGTTGCCCAGACTTGTTATTGCATCAATAACCATATGAGGCTATAACAATTTACAGAATTATCTCTCGATAATCCAAATCATCAAAACAACCTCAATATACCCATACAGATCAACAATTAAAAAAAAAAACTTAATGGTCAGCCTTTGATTAGGGGATTGACAACAATAAATTCTATAGAAACATACTCAATAAGAGTTTACCACAAATCCCATGTAATCACAAAAAGGTGCAACATAAACAATAGTAGTTTACCCTTCTCCCACTAATCCAACATATCAAACAAGATAACCAACCCCATTAGAGATTCCTAGTTTCAAAATGCTCTAATGGTATAATAATTATTAGTGGGATTATCAATAGTTTTGTGGTAAAACACTCAATGTGAGTTTGAAACCTATCATTATTCTCTCTCTACATGTCACGACCTGACTTTGGAACGTGACCGGCATGTGAGGAATCCCATCCCCACGTAAGCTTTCTGGATGACATGTCTCTCTATATGCATACTTTATTGTAAATAATACTTCAAATAAGATTTTCTTCTAAGTCAATATCAACTTCTCTAATTAAAACATAATACTTGAATTCATAAAACTAGAAATGATATCCCAACTCTAAGAACTTCTGGCCAAAATCGTTGATCAGGAAATCATAAACACTGTTATCATATGATATAAATATGAATCCTGCTCAATCTAAAAAAAATTGGACTATAGTTACTTAGCCAATCCATTACATAATATAAATCCAAATCAGTTATTGAAATCCATACTTTGAATTCTAGTAATATATGTGGAAATACATAAACTTTGAAATTAACTACAATGTCTCAAAATACATGCGTGATTCGAATCCTGCCTGCAAATCTACTGGAGCCTACTAATACTACATAGACCTATACTAAGCCTTACTCCAAAATAAGGCTCGCCACTGGGAAAGAGCCAAGTTAAGCAAACTGAGCTGAAATTGAACCTGTATCTGCAACTATGAGAGGAAGGGAGAGGGACGAGTCAACGGACTCAGTGAGTGAGCTCTTACCTATCACCCACATGGGACATCCAAGGAATGTACATATAATATCATGCATGCAATAATCATAAATCATTTGATATTCATGTGCATAATCTCATTGAAAATATATCTCTGTATTCATAAATTTATAAAAAAAACATCTCTAAGTTCTTACTCCAACAAGAAAATCATTTCTCATATATATAATATCTCTTAAATAAAATATTCTCAGAAGAACATCAATAATTCCTAAAAATATAATTAACAGTATTCTAATAGAGAAACATGGATATTTGTCCAGTTATGCATGTCAACCATGACATAACCAATCCTCTATGGGTGCCAGACACGGGCTCCACCCTCAGCCTCTATTGGGTGCCAGACACGGGCTCTACCCTCAAGACTTTATTCCTTTCCCCTAGACACGGGCACAGAAAAGAACATGTATTTTCTATTCTGTGATATTGTCTCTAAGGACAACTTGGTACCAAGGTTAACAATCATCTCTCTCAGTCGTTAACTCACTGTTTGTTTCTCTATAGCTACCGTCTAAACTAGTTTGATAAAATCATAACTGAAAAATGGGTACTCAGTCCCTGGCGAACAGAGCCCCTAAATTTTAGTACACTAGGAGTTCTGGATTCATATAACTCTAACAATCGGACTTTAGCATAACTGTGGCTATGAGAATCGTACCCAAGGGATCATCCATTTGTAGGCAACCCGATCTCAAGCCCACAGAATATGTATCTGGCAGTTGCTGAGAGTCATACTGAATTCCATACCTCTTGGCACTTTAAATCTGAAGTTCTAAATTCAAATCTTAAACTACTATAACTTTCCATAGACTTGATAATCTAGAATCATAGCTCAAAGCATTGGGGTTCGTAGTGACAAAACTCAGAAATCATTTAACATATCTATCTGTAAAACTAGATCATACTCTTGTTCACACTTCTCTAACATATATGTAATTGTCTTAACTAAATATTCGAAACATAGCTTGAAATCTAAATCTTGACAACATAATAGTGTCGTAAACTCGCAGAACATTTTTGATAAAAAGCCAAGTTGCTACAACATATATTTTTCTCAATAAATTCATTCTTAACCATGTAAAATATTTTTCTAAAGCATACAACATAGCAATCATGGTCCCATGGGTTTGAAAAACTCATTCTTTCATGCTATCATCATAATTCATTTTTTTTCTAACTTGACATAATCATATAAAATCATAATCTACACTTTTTTCTCATCTCAAATTTCATATTTCACAAAGATCATGCATCAAACGTAGTCATAATGGCTAAAATAAGGCCATGAGTTTGAATCCACTAACCGTTTAGAGCCGGGAGTATGTGGGCACCACCAACTTGACCTCCGAAGCATGGAATGGCATCAACAACTGGCATAGAGCAATATAGACTCAAGATTAGTCTCCGCTAATCTTTAAACAACTCTAATCTAGCTCTAACAACATTGGGGAAGCATCTCCACGTGACAACAATGGAGAAAAACAACAAGGCAAACCAAGAACATAAAAGAATGGGAAGAACGGAGACAAAATCTATCAACATAAACATACCTTGATGATTTGGGGATGATGGAATGGAGTAGATTTGAGTGAAGGAGAGAAAAATTGATGGAAGAGGAGTAGGGTTAGGAAATAGGGAGAAATTTCCGAGTTTAGGGGTATATAAAGGGGGTAGGGGATCACTAACGCAAAACGGCGCGTTTTGGACAATTTGGGGTACTGCTGACACCGCTATAGCAGTGTATGACCGCTATAGCGGTCTTGCCAGCCCACACCCCCCAAACCATTCACTTACGACCGCTATAGCGATCCCTAGGGGACAAAAACATGTTGCTACTGCCACCATAACGGTCCCTAGGGGACAAAAACACGTTGCTACTACCACCATGACCGCTATAGTGGTCCTGGACTGCTATAGCAGTCCTTAGAATGCCCAAAACCATACTGTCACCAACTGTGACCGCTATAGTGGTGACAAGAAATCACTGCCAAGACTTCAGTGCTCCTGGCATTTGGGTTGTCTCAGTACTCACTTATTTGCATTTCTTAACTTTAAAACATAAATGTAAATAAGGAAATACCCCCCATTTGGATTCAAATAAAGTATCATAAAATCGAAATCCCAACCAATCAAAATCCAAATTTTGGATTTTAGTTCAAATTCGAGAAACTTTGCGATTTTCTAAACTTATGAGCTAAAAACGAAACGTTTGGAGGCTTCATAAAATTCGTTAAAAATCACTCTTTAACTTGTTTTGCCATTGGGACTTTTGATCCTAAGAAAGTGGCTCTAACATATAGCCCACCAAGGATATGTAGGATCCAGACTTAGCGAAATCTAGGAACCGACAGCATAGGTGGGTCCTGAGGGACCCTAAAACCAGACGGAACTTGTCCACTGACACGTGTACACCGGGTATTACACTACAACAATCACAAAATAAAGAGAGAAACAAAAAAGTGTAGAGTTATCTTTGTTTACAATAAGTCTCACAAAATTAACTCAACATTCTCTAGACATAACAAAATATAAAAGTCTTTGACTCCTTCTATAACAAAATTTCAATATTGATAGGAGTAATATCATAAGATATTTCAAGAGATTCAACAATGCCTTTTATATAGGTCTTAAACAATAAAATGATGATAGACCAATAGGGAAAAAGAAAACCATACCCAAGATATCATAATATGATTACCAAAACTAAATTGGCTTTCTCACATTCAATTAATTGAGCAATCAATTGACCAAGAGCTCTTGTATTATTGCAATCCAATCAAAGGGTCCTTGCTTACAATATACAAAACTCTCCAACTTGATAGAGAAACAAATAATAACAATAATAATATCAAAAGTTCATATGACAATATAATTTAAATTATTTTTCTCTATCACACATGATTATATTAAATAATGTCACATCGAATGGTATGTCTATTATTTACATAATCCAACAATATTCACAATCCATATAATAGTTATTTATTTGAAGTAAATAAATTTCTTTCTACATGAAAGCAAAGTTTTATCAAAAAAGATGCAGTGCTACAAAATGCCTAGTTAAAATAAATAAATAATTACTCCCAAAATTATAATTAAAGAGCAAATTCTTACAAAATAAAATCATATAATTAGAATTAGTATTGATATGATACTGAAAACCCTAAAAATTATGATTATTAGATCATCAAGAAGTATATCAATGAAGACAAACATAAGGGTAAGTTCATTATTAACATAATTCTCAATGCTACATCAATAATAGTAACAACATATCCAGTATGGGTGATGATAACACAACCATAATGGGAGGAAAAATAACATTTTGACTATATCAATAAATCGTTACAATGTTAAAACCAACTCATTAAGATTTCACAAAGTGGGCATATGAATGTTCAATAAATGAAAGTATGTGAGGAAAATTGTCCCCAAAATTTAAAAACATATGACTATGAAACAAAATATAGAAAGATTTCAAATTAGAAATAAATCTTTCAATGCATTTGGTCACTCGAAACAAATTTTCCAATGGTATTTTATATCAAGATCAATAATCACAAATGACATAAATATAATTTGGATTTAAAATCGAATCCAATACTCTGATATATGCAGGTCCACAAAATAATATAGTATTCTACCGCTTAGAATGTATAAATCAAATTATAAAATTTTATAAACAATTTCATTTTACATAACATGGGAGTATACAACATAATTATATTTTGAAATTACAAATAAAACTTCTTAAAACAACATTTGCACAACAATATTTGCAAAATAGCTTTTGTCACAATTGGTTCTGTGAACACCATATTTTATCCATTTATTTTTCTATTAGTTATTTTTGTTTGCATAATAAAAAATCAACCCATTTTATTTTTGTTGTAGCTCATTCCATGTTCTTTTTTTAACCCACAGGCCAATGGCCTTATTTTTTAATTTCTTTTTTAGACTAACCAAAAAAATAAAAACAATTAATAAAAAAAAGCATCAGATCCTTCTTTTTCTTTTTGACCGTTTTCTTCAAATAGGAAAGGAATGGTGGCCACCATCATCACCTACTTCCCCAGCAGCATCATTTCCTTGCCTTTTCATGATAACAGCCTACCTATAATTTGTGAACACCATATACATCCAGCAAAGACAGGAATCAGGGGGAATTTTTTCAGGTCAGCAAGAATTACATTCAATCAGCAAAAATTCAAAAACATATATGCAGAAGTTAGCCCCCAGCAATTCAGTTCAGTTAGCCCATTAAAGACAACAACGTAAAATCCAACAACAACAACATCAATTTTGCATCAGAAAGTTTAACAAAAAAATAAGAAAACAAAAAAAAAAGGAAGAGGCTGCGGCGATAATCCTCCCCCGCCACCAGCCGCGGCCTCCATGGCTCACGTCATCATCATCTTCAACCTCCACCATCTTCATCTCTCCGTCACCACTTCCGGTCCCAAACCACCACGCCCCATCTTCCTTCGATCTCCACCATAGCCGCATGCACTATGCCACCACAGCCGCGACCACCCCTACCACACCATGATTCACAGCCTCCTCTTCCTCTCATCATCACAGCCTCCACCGCTAAGCTTCCAAACTCAGCCACGAAAAAACCCACCGCGCGAACTCTTCCCCTTGCCGCCGTGAAGCACCAGCCATGACCTCACTCTCCAATCCCGAACCGTCCCTCAGCCGCGAGACCTCCTCAATGGCGGTCGGCCACCGCTAGCCTCCTCCTTGCTCCTGATCCTGTCGCTGCTCAGCCCACGGAGTCGCGAAGCCTGCACCTCCACCTCCATAACTGCCGCAACCCATAGCCTCAATCTTACCGCCGGCGCCACCTCCTCATCTCCTTTCTTTCCAACGGCGCGAGCTCCCTCTCTCTCTGTGAGCTCACCGCGGTCTCCTCCAAACCCAGCCGTTGTACTCCCCTTTGTTCTCGCCTTCTCTCTCTACTATTAGGCCTATCTGCCCGGCTGTGAATCACCGCGGAGATCGCAATCTCATCCTCGATCCGCAACCACCGCCGTGAGATCTTCTCATTCTCTCTGGCGCCACCATGAAGATCGGCGTGAATCCTAGGTCCCAGCGCCGCGGATTCGTCGGATGCATGCCCCAAACCGCCTCAGCCACGTCACCGGCGCACCTTCCTGTGAGCGCTGCGGTGGCATCCCGTAGCACCTCAGTCTTCCTCTCCACCGCGCCGGAGAAATCCATGAAGTCACCGCTCCTGTTCCGTCCGCCACGGTGGCGCCAGTCCGCCCATCACCGTGATCTACCCCCCACTCTCCCTCTTTATCTCTCTCGCTCTTCACCTCTCTCATTCCCTCTCTGTTCCTCTCTTGCTCTCTGCCACTCTTTTTCTCGGATCCTCTCCCCTTTCTTTTGAGTATCAATGTGTGTGATAGTGTGTGAGTGAGAGGCTTGTGTATGTGGGCGCATGAGTGTGTATATGTGTGAGAGAAAGTGTATGTGTCTGTGTGGGGTGGGATAATAGATTAGGGGTTTGGGGAATTATTATTATTATTTTGTTAGTATTTTCTTTATTTTATTGAATTAGATTTTCAATTGTTTGGTTTGGTTAGTAGATCTGTTTTGGTTTAAAATGAATAAAAAGAGGTTTTATTTAATTTGGTCCAAAATAAATATTTGAGAACTTTAATTAAAAAAAGAAAAGAAAAGAGTTTATAATATGTCTTTTTTATTTTTTTTAATTATTTGAGTCAAATTAATAAATTAGTTTCAAAATAATTTAATTATGCAAAACAAAACAAAAAAAGTGATTTAATTATTTCTTTGATTTTGGGTGAGTTTAGTATTAGTGTTTCCTTTAAATAAAAAGAATAAAAAAGATAATACTTAGGACCCTTTTTTATTTAATTATGTTTTGTTGAATTGTGTACTTGTGTTTATAAATTAATTTTCCCTTTTATTATTATTTTATATGTTTATGTGATCTGCTTAAATTAATTATGTAATTGTGTTTGTAAATTAATTTTGCTTTTAGTTTAATTATTTTATGTGTTCATGTGTTTGCTTAAATTAGTTGTGTAATTGTATTTATGATTTTTTTATTTCTTTTTTCTTTCGTCAATTCTCGTTAAAATTAGAACTTGTCAAAATATTTTCATTCTATTTAATAATCAAAAATACTTTCTTTTCAAAAATTAAAATCAACCAACACATTTCTCATTTCATTTTAAAATCTAGGCAACAACTTGTGATATTGATGTATAGCTTGCTACCCTCAAATTTTATGAGAATGTAAGGGTTTATTGTATAGTTCATACTATCATAAATCCTGTGCAAGAGTGGGTTTTAGCTTCTTTAAAATTGGTTTCTTTAATCAAATCAATTCAACACACAATCATTTTCTATAGAATCGTGGCTTTGAGTTCCTCATTGCACTAGAGGATACGTAGGCATAACAGACAACTATCAAGCCAAAATTAATTTTTCATTAAATCGTGCTCTCTTTTACTTTAATTTTCTTTCCTTTTTTGTATTGTTGTAATTGTTATACTTTTGGGGAAAAATAAATATTATAAAATTATAATCAATTTGCATAATAAGCTCTAGGGTAACCGTATTTATACAGATATCTTTAGGGTGCAGTGGGATTAAGTTTCCACATTTCCCTAATCATAATCAGACTTTCGAATCTCAAATCTCTTTTTAAAAAGACCAGTTTGCAAATCAAAAGGTTTTCCAGTTTTAGCCAGAATTAAAATTGGTGGCGACTCCCTGTTTTATCTTAAAATCGGTTGTCATCCTTGTCGCAGCACCCTCCATATACGTTGTGACAAAAGGCAAGCTCACAATCATGAAAGATGCCCAACAATAACATCAAATGACCACAAATAGGAACTCTCAAGATAATATTGTACAAAATTCATACTAATAAAGCAAAACAATATTCGACAAAATTATTCCTAGAAATGACATTAATCACAATTGGTCCTATGGTGTCAATATATTTTCAACAACAATTCTAAGAGTTGTACTGCACAAGTTATAATAATAGTAGCAGTACATAATTTTAATGTGCAATATAGTCAACACTAAGAGCTTAAAATTATTTCAATGAGCAAACCAAATATACTCTAGGAATATGCCCAATAAACTATGCCTAATAATAGCATAAATATGCACAAATTCTTTTCATGTCAAAAATTTAAAGGGAATCACATGTTTTAACCAATTTAAATTTTGAGAAATTCAAACTAAAAATTTTTGGTGCATGAAAAAATTAAATAAAATTCACCAATAATTTTATTTTATTTTAAAACCTAACAGCAATTTCTGTGCAAAATATGAGCCCTAAAAGGCCTATCACATGCTTCCACACGCTCAAGCCCAAGAATGGGCCACACATGGCGCACTGTTCATTCATCTTCAACCTTGAGAAGGGTTGAATCGTGACCCACAAAGCCTGAAATGGGTCAAGCGTCTTTTCTCTCATAATCAGCAATGGTTTGAAGCGTTCTTGGTGTCTTTGGATTCCTTTCTCAACACTCTATAAAATCCATGTAACATCTTAGTGATTGGCAGTGTATATTTTGTGGGCTTGCTCGAGGAAGATCCGCGTGAGTTTCCTCAATTTTTTTTACTGTTTTCTTAATCAAATCTCAAAGAAAATTCATGCTCTTTGGCTTCTTAGACTCGCTTCTCAGAGATCTACAAAAGCCCTAAGGAAATCGAACACAAATTGGCCAACTTTTTGGAACTAGATTTGTATAAGAGGCTAAGGTTCCCAGTTTTTGGTGCTTGTGATTTTAATGTGATTTCTTACTCTAAGCACAACTAAAATTCACGATCTCGATCTCGGTAGATTTGCAACAACCTTATCTACAAAACCCCTAAAGAGTTCTTACAAAAATCAATCTAAAAAAAGACCTAGGGTTTTCGATTTTCAATAGACGAGGGTTAGGGTTCATCTCGATTTCAATTCAAATCCTCACTCAGATCTTGACCAAAATTAGCAGACATGGTGTCATGCAACTCGAAATCCAGTGTTTACCAATAGCCCTCAAGGAAATTTGAGTTTAAGCGATCCGAAATACAAATCCCAAATCAAGCATTTTAGGGTTCTTGCATGCACGAATTTAATCTTCCTTCAACCACCCAATATCATCACAAAACACAATCATAATCATTGATACAAATTGAAAAAATTTTAGCCCTAAATCTTTAGATTTGAATATGATTATTGCATGCAATTTAATCAATGAAATGATAAATAAGATTGGATAGAAGTTATGAGAACACTAATTAAGGAAAACATGATCCATAGCTCCTACATCTTGTAGATCTAAAAGAGAAACTAGTCAAAGGAGGTTAGAGGGAAAGAGAGATCTTCATATTCCCTACATAATCTAAATTGCAACCCTAAATCAATGGGCCATTAGGTGCCTATATATAGGGCTAGGAGAAGGGGCCTCTCCCTATATTAGTAAAATGATATAGCAGAGTCCGTACATAGAGAATTACAACAAACCCATCAATAATCAGTGTTTTGATAATAATAAGCCTAATAGAGGCTCAATAAAGACTCAACAACAATAAGGTTCAGGCTTAAATAATAAGCCCTAATAATTTTAACATCTAATTAATTTAGGCTCATAATTAACATGTAATTGATTTACACTACTCCACAAAAAATAATCTAACATGATCCCAGTGGCTTATGATGCTTATTACAGCAGCCCACCTGTTTAAGATTAGTTTGTAGGCTTAAACAAGATTTGTCTGATGAAAAATATGAAAGACAAAAAAAAGAAGTGGATATATTAAATTTAAATATTGTAATTTGTGAAATAATAAGACTTAAGTTTTTAAAATAAAATAAATAAATAAGTAAACAAATCAGCCTAATAAATTGGATGAACTAATCTATTTAACTCATGAGTTAAATGGATAAGATTGAAAATGAGTTAATTTAAATGGGACAAAATATTTTAAAATCTAATCCATTTAATTTTAGTGGGTAAATAGATTGGCAATCCATTTTGACGAACCTAATTAATCCTAACATTTAATGTCCTTGATGCCCTAGTCGCCTAACTTAAAGATTGTAACTTGTAATGTTCAAACAAAACTATAAATGACTCCGGTCATGACTCATTTGTTCTTTAGTATAGCATGGAGTAAATAAGGATCAGATGTGAGAGTATACTTACCTAATCCTCGACCAAAATCTGAGCGTGCATACAGATATACCATAAGCACTGTAGTATAAAGACTTTATTGATGAACATATATAAGGCTTGTGCAGGCATATATAAAGCCTAATCATGCCAAAGCTAGAGAGAGCTGAATAACGAAATCATAATTCACAAAGCAAAGTAATAAATTCAAACCCCAAAAAAGAAGTGATGTAATAAATAAAGAGTTCTTTTAAACAATGCCCTAAAAGGCAAGTTTTGAAATGTGAGTAAAAAGTCATTTTGATCCCTAAATTGTACACGTGTTTCATTTTATTTAGTCCTTGAAATTTAGAAAATGTCAATTTTATCCTTGAAACTTGAAAGATGTTAAATGATGATGCGGGAATATGTTTCCAGGATAAAATATTGCACTGTCCTCCTCCTACTTCTTTCTCGTTTGAATATTTAATGTATACCATATACGCACCCAAAAAAAAATGTATACCATATAATTATATAAATACTAGATAGATACCAGCAGGCCTCACCAAGGTCAATGCAATGGCGTCCTCTACATTGCTGAAAGCTCTGTCTCTGAAGATATCCTTGTTTGTTATGCTCATGCCATGCCTTCTCAGAGCTCTCTCGTCAAAGGAGTTGGACCAATCTCCTTTACCCTCCGACTTCCTTTTTGGGACTGCTTCTTCTGCTTATCAGGTATATATGAGCTGTTTATTATAGCATCCGCAACTCAAACTATTAACTAGCATATGCTATGTATGTATGCTTTCTTTAAATTCACTTTCGGGTCTTGTCCTTGCATCTTGGTAGATTAATATGATCAAAATATAACCATTTGAAATATGGTGTTTTTCTTTCTTTCCCTTAATCATCATTTACAGTATGAAGGTGCTTATTTGAGTGATGGGAAAGGACTAAACAACTGGGATGTCTTCGTTCACAAAACACCAGGTGATTGATTTAATTAGTATGAACTCCTCTGTTTGTCATGTCACTGATGAACATGCACTGATTCCTCCTTTCCAAACAATCAATGATTTGTTTAAAAGAGCAAGGAAAATAAAAAGAAAAGAAATAGAAGGGAAAAAAAAACGAAGCAAAGGAAATTGTGTAGAAAAGTGCATTTTTCTCCTTTAATTGTTTCGTTCAATTAAAACTTGATATATAGGGGAAAAAATGCGATTTAAAACAACTTATTTATCTTTACAAATAACATAGGCTATGCATGATTGTTATTTTAATATTTGTAACTTGTTCCATTAACTTCTTTCCCAATGTTGGAGAGAAAATTTTAATGGTTATGAATTTTTTTTTCTATGGTATTCAACCGATTTAAAACGTGCATTTTGTCCCAATTTTATTTTTTTCTTTCCTCTCTAAATCTTTTCGACCAATCAAAGGCTAACCGATGCGCTAACCCCCAAAAAAAAAAATGCTAAACGATGCCGGCCTTTGTGTAATCATAAAATATACGGTTAAGATTATATTGTTGTAAAGAAATCACAACAACCTTTTTCGTTTATAAAAATGCATTAACCAAATGAATTTTTATATTTTAAATTTTTAGGAAAAAATAATCAAATCGTTTAAAAATTTATACTTCCTTTAATCAAAATATATCTTGCGTTTATTTCTTTTTGGAAAAATCAAACAAACAAGTCTTATATTAACTTGATTTTTTCGCCCTGGCATTAATGTTCACGCTTCCTTCCCTCCCTCCCCTGACTTTATAGTTGTATTAACGAATGGCTGCAGATAAAATAACTGGTGGAAGTAATGGAGATGTTGCGGTCGACCAATATCATCGCTATCTGGTAATGAACCTTCAAAAATTTAGTTTTAATGTATATATAGAGGGTGCATGATTAGCCAATATTAAAACTTATATATATATATTACGCACACTTGAAAATTGCACTTAACCATCAGAATAAGACCAGACAATTTTTTTCTTCTTTTCTTGAATAATACAATATTTTATAACGGGGCTCTTAAGTCATGGTGAATTATTAAGGCAACAAGACCTGGATATAGTATAAGGTGCAAGTAATTTATTCGCCTTAATCTTTGGTGTATTTGGATTCCTTGAATCCTACGCAACCCCTCTCCTCATCATTACCTCGTTTATAGTAGCTTAATTAAATTTTATTTTTGTTACAAACACTATAATAAAGAAGTGTGGAATACACTTTGTTTGTTGATAATATGTTTTTCCACTAAGCAACCAGATCATCATCATGTGCATATTTTATATTTTTTCGATCATTAAATACACTCCCAACAACCAGGGAGGTGTTAGAACTTGGAATACAGATACTAAAAACCTCAATGAGTCAAAAGTCAAAATCAAACATAGATGATTGGTCCTTATAACAAACATTGCTATTCTAATACTAAAAATTAGACATTTAAAATACTCATTTTATTATTTTTAGATATGATAAATAAATGGATAAAATTAAAGTTACTATTATATATAATAATAATAATAATAATAGGGTGCTTACTTTTGAGTATTGAATAGCTTTGCTACGCTTATCACACCCCAACTATAGTAGTAATGAGTTGGATATACATCATGTGCAATTGTGCATATTGTAAATTCTTCTTAAAGGAAACGTGGAAAGTCTACTTGAGGATCAATAGTGGGCCTAATGATAGGGACTCACCATGTAAAAAGGCGTGGGGTCAATTGCCCTTATTCACCTTAAATTCTTTCGAGTTACGGATGAGGAAGTTAACTGTGTGGGTTTTTTTCTTATTATTTATTTTTTTTATCTTATCTGGTCAACACTCCGTGGTCGATATGCATAATGCATGTCCTGAAGGTAGTTGGGACCTGTAAGATATGTGTTGAATCCCTGGCCGGCTGGCACTTTCACCTACTCTCTTCACTCTAAAATCCCTCTCTTCCCATATAATAATACAAAAAAATAATAATTTTAATACACTAACTATCATCCAATTAATTTTTCTATGTACATGATTTATAAAACAATAGAGTTAGAGCCAATCTTATTTTTATTAATATAGTATATAACAGCTAATTATGTTAGAAGAGCAATATTATTTTAACCCATAAATTTATTATCATTAGATAAGTAAATGAGTGCCTCGATAAGACAGATTTTTGGGTATTTAAGATATTGTTTTTGATGCAAGAATACATGTTGATGAATTAGACGAAATTAAATACCACTTTGGACTTGAAACTTAGATGCTGCGTCGTGGAATTAATATTAATGTGGCTTGGAACAGGAGGATATAGATCTACTGGAAGCCATCAAAGTCAACAGCTACAGATTCTCAATTTCGTGGGCAAGAGTTCTACCGAGTACGCTTCTTTACTTACCATTCCAAGTTAAAGATTAATCAATTGCTTATATTCAATTCTAAAGTGGACTTTGGTACGATTTCTGACAGAAGGAAGATTTGGAGAAGTCAATTTTGCTGGCGTGAACTACTATAACACGCTAATAGATGCTTTGCTATCCAAAGGTTTGCCATCAAGTTTTCATTTGATTTAACATAATCCTCGTGATAAGTTTTAGAACGTCAAAAGAATTTTACTGAGTTCTAATTTTCCCACGCCATTATCCTTGAAAAAGATGGAACATTTAAGAAAATGGAGCACAATTATTCCTTGCATTTCTTAGTGATGCGTTTGAATTTTCTCAATTGAACAAACTCACAGGCATTCGACCTTTTGTAACATTGTACCACTACGACATACCCCAAGAACTCGAGGACAGATATGGTAGTTGGCTAAGTCCCAAGATGCGGTAAGCATGCCTTTAGCTAGTTGACAATTTTTTGTGGTAATATGTTTGGATGGTATACGTATATACATAATCTTGGTTGCTAAACCAGATATGAATAAATGTTAGAATTAAACGTTATTTAAAATAAATCTAATCATTTCATAAAAACTATATAATTTTATATTTTAATCTTACATATTTATATAAAATCTTAATGATAACTATTAACTCCTTTGACTCTCAAAATTAATCACTCCCAACTTATATCGAAATTTTTTTTATAGGCACTTCTATTGAAAAATTTTCTTTTACAACACCCACTATTATACCGAAAGCGTATATATATTATAGAATATATCTATGAAAGTTTACATTAAGTTGGAAATCATTTAATGCAATTTTGTGCTTGCCAAAATTAACATGATAAGCATTTTTAAAATATATATACAAATAAAAATCACAGCGATGTTGTTCTTATTGATGTGCATCTTATTGAAAGTTTCGCATAAATAATCAACATAATAGAAGTTCATAATGTAACGGTAAAATTCAGATGTAAAAGGTTATAATCAAATCACACTGAAGTAACTCTAAGAAAATATATTAAGCGTATGCCCATTGTTAAATAATCGATTATGTGATAGGGTTGAATTTTGTAGTTTTTTTTTTCCTCTGTTCGGTTTTCGAAGCAGTAGATTTTTTTTTTTTGGGTGGAAAGTAATTGATTATGTGATGTACAATACAGCACATATATAGGTCATTATTTGGACAAGATGCTTATAAAGTTCAATATTTGATGGCAGGGAAGATTATCAATATTATGCAGATCTGTGTTTCAAATATTTTGGTGATAGGGTAAAGTACTGGGTAACCTTCAATGAGCCAGATTATCTAGCAACATACAGTTATCGCACAGGACTAGGTCCACCATGTCGTTGCTCCAGACCTTTTGGAAATTGCAGTGAAGGAGATTCAGAGAAGGAGCCCTTTGTGGTAGCTCATAATGTTATCCTATCACATGCAGCAGTAGTTGATATTTATAGGACCAAATACCAGGTAATACTTTGGTTAAAAAACAAAACTTTTTCTATCTATAAATTTGATAAGCTAAGCATCTAGGACCTAGGTTTGTCATAATGTTAAGGGTGAGATAGTGAGATCTTATTCTAAAAATGAAAATGGAAATGATAGGAAATAGTCATTGGCACCTTTCTGCGCTTACAAAGTGTAACTAACTATTTTGTGAATGAAATATTCAGACTGAACAAGGTGGTAGAATTGGCATTGTAATGCATGCTGACTGGTTTGAGCCCTTCAGCAATTCCACAGAAGACAAATTGGCCACAGAAAGAGCACGAGCATTCAACTTGCTCTGGTAACCTTCCCTTCAACAAATGATTGACACTGTTTTCATTCAACTAGCACAGCACACAAAGCAGACAAGTTCATTCTCTAAGAATGAACCTAACTACAAATCACAATGCAGGTTCTTGGACCCAGTCATATTTGGTAAATACCCTACGGAGATGCAGGAGATTCTAGGAAACATATTACCCAAATTTTCCAGCAGAGAGCAAGAGAAACTGAAGGGAGGATTGGATTTTATTGGCATCAATCACTATGAGAGTTACTATGTCAACGACTGCATGTTCTCCATATGTGAAGCAGCGCCTGGAGTCACCAAAACTGAGGGATCATACCACACATTCCCACTTGGTAAACCTGTATGTATCTTCAACTTTATCAAGTTATGATGATGAAATAAATGACCATTCTAACCAACCTGAGTTTTGAAACCTCTGCAAACATGCAGACTTCATTGGATTGGCAACATGATAATCCTCAAGGCATGGAGAACATCGTCACCTACCTAAAAGACAGATACAATAACATTCCAATGATCATAACTGAAAACGGCATGCTTAACTAACTCAAGTGAGTCCTTTGATGAATGAAGTTTCTATGCATTTTTGTATGACGAAAATGAAATGAAATGTTTTGTAGGGTATGGCGACTTGGACAACCCAAATGCCACAGAGGACCAATACCTTAATGATTTCAACAGAATAGATCACATGTCGGGTCATTTAGATGCTCTATTTGAAGCAATAAGGTACAAGTATACATAGAAATATAGAAATCAAGATAGATGTATAGCTATATTAAGTGCATTTTGAAATTTAACAACTTAAATTCTTATCTATATTTTCGTCTATCTTGTCACTGTAGCCCCATGTTTGAAACAAATACTCAAATAGCTGCTCACTGTCATCTCTTTGCTTTGGCTTTAGTGAAATGGCAGAGGATAAATTAAAACTTTTTTCCTTTTTGTTTTCCCATTTACCATGTATTCAGGAAAGGAGCAGATGTCAGGGGGTATTTTGTCTGGTCCTTGCTTGACAATTTTGAGTGGCTACGAGGATATACAGTGAGATTTGGACTCCACCATGTTGATTATTCCACACTGAAGAGAACTCCAAGATTATCAGCAAATTGGTATAAGGAATTCATTGCAAAGCATAAAACAGAAGCACTACGAGGAATGATGGGGACAGAAACTGGCATACATATCATATAAGACAAGTAAGAGGCTTATAACCTTCATGCCAGAGCTTAATCAGCAACAATTCCAACAATTAGGGACTTCTTAGCGCCTCTATCTTCAATCGAAATAAATTCTTAGTGCTTCTATCTTCAATCGAAATAAACTAATTGACTCTTCGTAAAAATTAGTTCAACTCTCCAATTTGAAGCTTTGGGTTGTGTGTTCGGGCTTTGATTAGTTGGAAATGAAGTTTAAGATTCACTTCTATGATAGTATGGTTCAACTTCGAATCTTTTTCGTGTACTTGCTAGTTGCTTCTATGTTGTGACTAGTAATGTTCAAACAAAATTATAAATGACTGTGGTCATGACTCATGCATTGTTTAGTATAGCATGGAGTAAATAAGGGATTGATAAATTGTTAATTAATTATTATTTTAAAATAAGTACTGATTGACCAGGAAAGGACCAGATGTGATGGTATACTTTATGCGGTCATCGAACAAAAACTTTGTGTACATAGGGATATACCATAAGATCTGGACGACAACTTGTTGATTACACTTGTTTGAAGTCATCAACTAGCACAGTACAAGCAATTGGTTACCAAGCATGAATAAAAGGCCCTGTGCCACAACATTCAAATGCCAGTACAAATAATTTCAGGTTAATCTCAGCATAAGGCATCAATACCACGTCCTAATCAACTACATTTTCCAATTAGTTGTGACATTTACCCAGCTCTTCAGTCTCCAAGTGTAATAATATACAACTAAATTCTATCTATCCTCTGGCTCATCTGTTAATAGAGTTGTTCCAAGGTTCACCTGTAAGAAGCAGTGCGGACAATTTAACCAGCCTATGCAGGTCTTTCTTTCCTCCTTATTTTCAGGACTCATCGTTTGAAACCAGCAAAAGCCTCAGTACCTTCCTTTACAAGCTTAAGGAAATCTTGCATTCTTAATCCAGAGAAGGAGAAACCAACATAAAATGGTCCATGACCACCTGGTCTTCTTATGCCTTTTGAGTTTTGAATGTCTGTATCTGCATATAAAACTATTAACTTTTCAGGAATACGAATCAGTAGTAACACTGAAGCAGGATATTTTCAACTTGGACAGTTGTGCGTACTCACTTAGACCTGTGGCAAAACAAAAACAACTTACAGTTGATCCCATTCCTCAACTCAAGCACACATTTCAATTTTCAAGCATTTTCACACCTCCACCAAGGTGAACCAGCTTTGTAGAAATGTTCATCATCATCCCATGAAATTTGACATGCTTGAAGGCCAATTGCCACACTCGGCTCTTTTCCATATTGTGCAACCCAATTAACAACAGCTGTTTCTTTTTCACTCTCACTACCGAAATCTTTCTTGTATTTTCCAAATGGGTTAAGACCAGGATTATCCATCTCTGCAATTGCAGCTGGCATATACATAGAATCACCAATTAATGGTGCCTTACAGGCAGCAAATTGGGCTCGAATCTGCAATTAAAATGAGGTTACCAGTCAGATACAACAAGTAGCTTCCTCTTCCTGAAAGATAGCCTCTGAAACGATGCTAAATAGCTACCAACTAATTCTCCAATCATACAAACATATCAAATGTTCAAGTGGTTGAAATGAAACCAGCTTCTAACATACACAATCATCCAGAAAACAAATGAAGTCAAGGGGAGGGGAGGGGAGGGGAGAGATTTTAAAAATGAAACCCTCCTGGCAGCAATTGTATTCTCCTAACATCAGACACGACAATTGCTCGAATATATTTTGTCTGCACTAGTACTGTTGTTTAATTAAACCGGTCAACAGCCTACAGCTCATGAAGGGCATATGACCGTGAAGCACTGGAAATAAAGTAGCCAGTGAACCACCTACCAATCCACAAAAGGATGGGAATAGTTCGATCAATTATATTTTTATTCTAACAAGTCAAGACTTAATAATTAACAAAGTAAGACCCTTCAGTAAAAACATAAATAGTACATGCGAGGAAAGCTAACAGACCTGATGAGTTTTACCAGTAAGAAGATTAATTGTACACTCATAAGCATAATCTTGAGAAGGCCACCCACTGTCTTCAACACAATATTTATCTTGAATAACAATAGTTGGCCAAGGAACCTTTCTGCATTCTATGACCTCTAGTTGACAAAGACGCCATCCCTTAATAAAATCTGCACTCAATAAACCAACCAGGTTGAATCTACAACTGACGACCTTTATTTGGATGCTTTTTACCAGGCAAGAAGTCATACAAGTGTTTCAATATTTAACTTTGGAAAGGAAATTCCCTATTTCATTTTACTTTGGCTAATGCACCTACCAAACATATGGTAAAAACTGCAATGATATCTCATTTTACGCCAATTAAAACTATATATTATGCTAAAAAACATCATTTTGTCTTTGATTGTTAACTCTTTCCTATTATTCTTTTGAGGGGATTGAAATATTGAATATCAGCCAAGAACAAAGCTAATGTCTCGAGTTATGCTGATGAGCCACCAATACCATGAGGCATGGCCTTGGCTTTCTCTAGTGGAAGCTGCCAAAAAAACAGTGAATGAATGCACACTTATTTATGTTTAGCTATTTCAACTTTCAAGTTTCTAAAACAATCTTTGGTAATTGCTCCAACTTGTGTGGCTACCTTGAGAAATAAGTCGAGGAGCCATGTTAAGAGGACGCATATAGTGGCTAATGATACCAGTTGGCACAGGAGAAGCTGCCAGAGCAAGATAGAGCTTCTTCACCTTTTTATCCTAAAAACAATAACCACAAAGTGTTCAATAAAGTACAAAAAATGCAAAGTCAGATACAATTAATTTGCACAATCACTTGGGGTAAAAGGCACTCTTCCAAACAGTAGAACCACATCTAAAGAGGAAGACCCAACAGTTCATGCCTACTAGGAGTGTGCCTTTTCAAATAGTGCAAGCTTATTCCTAGCATAAGATATGAAATGGGATCATAGACTCACCCTGATTTTGCCATGAAAGACCGAACAAAATTCTTTAGTCTTGGCTAATACCACACTGCAAAGAAATAACAGTTCATTACAATCTATGGCAGTAAATGAAAAGGAGCAATAGTTATTTCTAACACATTACCAGCCTTCGGTACAATTATCAATCTGATGGGTGGTCAACAAAGGGTCTGTCAATCCCAAGGCACGAGTTGCAAAGGTTGCACAGCTTTCTTCAATGTTGTCAGTAGTGCCACCTACCTAACGAAAATTGGAACAAAGAAAAAGACAAACTTAGTCAATTAATCATGTACACGTACGGCGTACCAATAAATTTCGAAACATGTCATACAGAATCTTAAATTATTGACTCTCCATGCACCCCATTCAATGCATGAATTCCATTAGTATCACGTAAAAGCCAATTTCACTCACTTCATGAACATTACCATAAGGTGTGTTTGGTATGGGGTAAAAATGAGGGAGAAATTTTCATTGATGAACTTCATGTATAAATATCATATGGAGATGAGTAAATTTTTCTAAGGCCATATTGTGGGATTGATCACATACCGATATACCAGCAGGTTTATCCAAAACTACATAAGATTCTGCCACAGCAATTATCCTTGATCTCCAATCAATCTCATAACACCTTAAAAAAACAGCTTTAAAGTGTCAAGCACTATCTTGTCTCAAGTCTCAAAAATCAAAAGATAATTCCTGGTATACCTAGGGAAGCGTTTGGGGTGCACATGCACTCGCAAATAAGTTCCAGCTTCCACAAATTGATCAAAACAGGTCACACGGAAAGTCTTCTGCGCCTCACGGAGAGTTTTCCCTTTGATGGAAGCTCGTTTTCGCAAAACCAAAGGCTCAGTGACTCGTTTGAATATCCTGATCTGCTCTTCAGTGGCATTAGGAGGAGGCTGTGGACAAACAAGAGCATAGTACACAGCTCCAAATCTTATCAGATCCGCAACAAACCTTCACTTCACAAGACGAAACTCAGGAAATTTCACCACGGAAGATCACATTGACACAGAATTTCATGAATGCCAAAAAAGTTTTGCATTTAGCACATGTGTGTTTAAGTTATTCAAGGAGCTGTTATTAGCTCTGAGAAGTTAGTTATTCTGTCGTAGATAACAAACTGTGTTATATAAGCTTCAATTTTCAGTACAACTACAACGAATACAAACGCACACACACGAGATATATAAGCACTAACAATGAATAACAGAAAATGTAACTAACTTCTAACTGCCAATTAAAGACACAAAAGAGGAGCCACTCACAAAGGAGGAAGATTCAGTGCTTCGCATATGTAATCTAAGACCGATCCTCCTTCTGCTACAACCAAGTGTTCGATTCTCGGCGGAGTTTTGTGCCATGGGCATGGAAGCAGGCGATCGTACTTCAGCAAGCTTAAACCAAAACGCAAGTCTCAGCACTAACCAAACAAAAGTGAAGGCAGTGGAAAAGTGCTTATTGGAGAATCAGCGTAGATTAGTGAGAACGTAGATGAAGGTACCTGACGGAAGACGCGGTGGCGGTTGAGTTTCCGGCGACGATTCTCGAGGATTCGGTTTCGCCGGCGACTGCGGTGTTACTGATATATGAGTTCCGGCAACTCCAAATCGCTGCGTGCTTGTTGTGGTGCCTGTTAAGAGCTGAGCGCGTGATGACGAACGCACGCGCTGCCGGCGCACCGAAACTCCGGCAGCCGCCGGCGAACAACACTGACGCCACCGCCACGGAGCTCATCCTATCTCCCTACTCCCCTCTTCGATTCTGTGAGTAACTTCTCCAGAATTATCGGGTTAGGGCGGGTTTTGAACTTTTAAAACTAGGCCCATTTAAAAGAGGGCTAGAATATTGGGCTTATCTCAGGTTTACATTAAAAAGTCCAAGAAGAGTTAATGGGCCCTAAATGAACTGGGTTTAATATTGAGCCCCTGTTGTTTACGAGTAAGGTAACATATGCCTGATTTCCCATATGATATCACATGCCGACCAAAATTTTATGGGTAAATTAGGTGGAAAATTATATATAAAACTTAATCATAATTTTTTTTTTCTCTTGTTTTTATCCCAAAGCTATTTGATATGAGAAGAGGAAGTTTCTTATATGAGTGCCATGTGAAAAAATTTATCCCTTATTTTTTGCCTCTCATACTAACCACACCCTTGATTAGAGAGAAAAATGAAGACAAATTTTCTAAGTTTATTTCATGTGTAATTTTTATACATTAAATTTATTTATGAAAATTTTATCTTATTTTTATCCCAATCAAACAAAATGTTGACATTTTAAATTGTGGTTCATTGTTGTTCTTAAGCAATTGACTCAAGAACAAAAATTGTCAATTTTTGTATATCAAATTTTTCAAAATTATTTTATTTTGAGGATGGAAGGTTGGAAGACAGTAATAGCTAGTGAAAATGCATAAATTCGATATACTGTCCCCTAAACAATCTTATTTTTAAATGTTCAATGTTCAATAATTGAATGTAAATAGGAATCACTGCTTTTAAAAGTCTTTTGAGCAAACTTGTATTGTGTTACTATGTTTTTTATAAATGAAACGAAAAAAAAAAATGAGATGGACCCAAAATGAATGATAATGAGCAAAATTAGCTTTTATTTTATTTAAAAATTAATAAAAAATAGAATGAAATGTAAAATAATTACTTTTTAACTTGTAAAAACATTTTTTTCTTATTATAGCCTAGTTTTTGAAGGAACAAAATTTGTTATTCGAGGAAAAAGAAAAAAAATAATCCTTCATAAGTTCTTTTATTTTCTCAGCAATTTTTAGTCTTACCAAAAAAAAATACACTATTTTTCTCCTCTTCATCATTGTAATTCCTTTCCTCAACATTCTCTTTTCGCTCTGCTCATTCCCAATTATCCAAAATTAGTCTTAGTTTATTTTATGTGAATTATTGATGACTTAATGTATAATCCATTATAAAAATATGGACTTATGGCTCAGAATTTCTGCCAGTAGAATGTTCTTTTTTTAAGGTAATACCGTGCAGTTTTCATTAAAAAGTTAGAGTCTATACAATAAATTAAACTGTTAAATGTCACAATATTAAAAGCTACAATATTGAGAATATTAAGAATATTTATGCATAAGTATCGTGTTATATCACTCTCTCTCGTCTAGGTTTTCTCGCTTCTCTGTCATTTACACGCTATTAAAGAGGGATATGCACGTCAATTAAGGTTGGCACAAGTAGTAAAATGTGGACTCATATTCCACAAAGGCACGAGTTCAATTTCTACTATTATTGGGAGCACTCTTTTGATAGGAGATCCAGTAATAAATGCTCATAGAATCCCAGGACCATGCATATCAGGATACACGAATATAGCAAATACTTTTAGTATAGTAGCTTCTAATACTATAGTAGTAAATATTTTATATCAAATTATAGTTTTTAGAGTTAAATTTTGATATACCAATAGTATAAAAAAATAATACTACAACCTAGTTAAATTATTCCCTTTCCATAGTTTTTCATGTAATGATGTAAGAGTCAATTATATTTATTAAGAATTTAATTTTTATATAATAATAGTATAAAATATTTTTACACAATCATTTAATTATATATTGTCATTTAGCTTTCACACTCACTACTTGAAAAGCCATGTAAATGAAACAATATAATTAAATACTTGTGCGAAATACTTTTACACCGTCAATACACACAAAATAAATTCATTTACTAAAACAAAATAATATATAATCAAAAGATAATGTAACTGTTCATAATCAAAAGATACTACATCAACATGTAGAAAATAAGTCGTTTTAAAGGCAACATCACAATAAAATAAAATAACGTAAAGCACATTGTATTGACTAAGACTCCTCAATGCCTAACAATATACACAGCCAGTCAAAATAATTAATCCATGATCCACAGCTGGTTTCTAACTTGTAGGACACTATATCTAGATTTAGCTGTAAAGCATATCTTTGCGAGATGGTCCCAATTCCAGGTTCTTTTTAAGGTAAGCTATTTACTAGGCAAGACAAGTTGACAGACAAATTAAAGGAGAGACCGAGGGACAATGAAATGGAAAAATTAGATATGATTCTCAACATATTCACACACAAAATAGAGAAAGATAAGACGTCTCTGATTCATTCATCACATGCACTGTCTTGCTTTCATTTTGACAAATTGTGATAAACTTGTGAGACCATCATTTGTCTCAATTGAACCCCGAATCCAAGCAAAAAATTGACTAGATCTTCCACCACCTGTTTCTTATGCACAAAATTCGACAGCGCATCATATAATTATACGGTGAACCCCGAATCCATTCCAAAATAGACTAAACTTTCCCCAACCATGTCTTATGCACAAAATTTGACAGCATAGGATGCAGACCCTTTTTTAAGTGAAGTCTATAAACAATGAAGCAGTATGTTGTTTCTTTCCAAATGAGTACAATTGACATAACTCTATATATCATTGGTCTCCGAACCCCAATCCAAAGTGGACTAAATTTTCCCCCAACTGTGTCTTATGCACAATATTTGACAGCGTGGGAGTATATGGTGTGGGGACTAGATCTTCACCATCTGTGTCTTATGCACAAAATTTGACAGCACATATATAAACAACCCACTTGAATTGTCTCCTTTCACAGTAGACCCCTAAGTTTCTTTTGTTGTTTGCTTCTCAAAAGGTGGATTTACATGTTCTCATTCCAAAGTGCATTTTGTGAAATAAAATATAGAAATATATTTAATTATAATTAATATGAAAAACAAGTTAAAACTCTACAGAAGCAGCGCATATGAATAAAAGATATAAAAACCGTGATAGATTATTTAATTTTTTTAATCAGCGATTATCATACCACTTTTGCGCCTGACACATTGTATTTTATATCATATATATTATTCCAACTGAACACATGAAATATTTTACTTCATCATGCCCATCTCAAGAAGAATCATCCAGTGTCAAAACTAGCTAGGTATCGTTTTCTTTGGCCATCAAACGCAGTACCGTAACCTGCAAGCTTTTTATTTATTGCAGATATAGAGGGAGGTAGGATAAGGTTTAATGACACTTTAATTTGGCTAAGTAGTCTATATGAACTTATATAAAAAATTTATATCATCATGTAATTAAATCTTTTGATGTGATTGAGTGAAAATCAAACTTGTTTTATTAATATATCAATATATAATTAAATAATCATATAAAAATATTTTATACTATTAGTTTATTAAGATTAAAACCTTATTTTATATTTAAATATGGGTGAGGATTTACTTACTTTAAAAGTAATCTATGATACGCTTACTCCATTCAATAACTCTTAATGAATATGAAATCTCATCAATCTAATTATTGAATTCAAAGTTCTTGCTAAGTGGATTAAGTATATCAAATTTTATATAATTTAAAAATGATTTGATACTTTGTCACTTTATTTTAACGAATAATATATTTTTAAAAATAAAAATAAATATTAATTATTATAACACATGTCTATTGTTATCCGAATTTTTTAAAATTTAATATGCTTAATCATTAGATTAATATAACTTAATTCAACAGTCAGATCGATTAAATTTAAGTTCTATAATGAGTGATTGAATAGATAACAATAGATAGTAATAAAACATATTTAAATATATAGTAATAGAAAAATTGTTTTGAGCATTTTAAAAATGTACTACTACAATGTAACTTCTCAAAAAATATTAAAATAGACATTTTTAAATACAATCAAATAAAATAAAACATTAAAAATATGTCTTAACTTGTAATAAGTTTAGAAAAAGTCTTAAGGCCCGTTTGAATAAATAATAACTTATTTAAACTCTCGTATAAAAGTAACTTTTAAAAAGTAATTTTTAAAAAATACTTTTTAGAAAACTAAATATTTTAACTTATAAAAAATATTAAAAATAACTTTTACATAAATAATAAGCTATTTAATTAAATAAGATAAAAAGTAAAAATATAATTTTTACCTTTCAAAAGGATATAAAAAAATTATAAATTGTAGAATCTGAGCCGATCCCAAGTGACATTACCTAAATGACTCCTAACCAAAACTAATGTTAGTACAGTGTTGAAATTAATGTTGTGCTGAACAAGTTTGCATACACTAAAAAAGGAAAAATTTTGTCACTTGAAAAACGTTGATAACGTGTAACTTTTAATCGGTTATCACATATATTTTGACTTTTGTTCTAATGAATCCTAATTTCCATACGTAGAATGAACACTTTACAATTGGTATTAACACCTTACATAAAATTAGCATATTTGGACGAAATATATGAAGATATTATTTTTAAAATTCAATTTTGATATATGTCACTATAAAAAAAATTTGCAAGGATATCCAATTATTATTACTATTATATCAATTAAAATATTCAACTCAACCATATATTATTTTGTTTTTCTTGATAAATTACACAAAGAAGGCTCAAACTCCGCAGCAGGAGGGAGTAACAGCAAAACAACCATACATTATTTTGTTCGTCTTACAAATGTAATCATATAATTAGATGATTGTTTATTAAAAATAATCTCTTCTTTTCGTTAATTTTCTGATGTATTGGATATCATTTGAATATTGATTGATTGAGCCTGAATGCCAACATTTCCTTCAATCAATATTTTAAATAAAAAAATTATCTAAAAAATAATAAATAATATTATTTAATATAAAAGGTGCATAGATCTATCAAATTCTTGTTTGATCTTGAAAGAAAGTCGTACGTATCATCCAAATCCAATTCTGTTAACACAAAATAGGAAAAAAAATCTTGTTAAGTAATAAAAAGTCGTACAAAATTCAGGTGCGTTATTAATGAGTATAAAGGGAAATTTAATTATTACTTGATAATTTATGATCGGAATTATAAAAAAGCATATGAATAAGTGATCTATGTAATTAAAGACAAAAGAAGTGCACGTTGTGAAGGAAGAAAACGAGTTGAAGCTACCCAAGTAGTGATGGGGATACGTGGAACCATTTTCGATTAAATCCAGTGGGGGGGGACACATGCTAGAGTCAAATCCTTTTATGGACAAACCACATGCACACATAAGAAAACACACAGAGGGGTACAATGTACACTAATTGGTGTGTTGAACAATGACTTTAGTGCGCTTGAACCTGTAATGTTGAATCTATTAATTCTTTGTCCATAGAATACGTCACATCATAAGTCATTCCTATAAAGTTGAAGGGGAATGGTATTGGTTGTTGTTCATTTTCCACTTCCCTGAGACTATGTTTGACTAGACTTATTTTTGGTACATTATTAAAACTATACATACTTCGCCAGCTTATAATATTTGGTATATAAATTAAAGACTTTTAAATCCTTTTATTTACGAACCTTAAAAAAAATTGATACTTTTATTATATAAACATGTTTTATTTTTAATAAAACAATGTGAAGTTGAATTTAAATTTTTGAGTTTTCTTTAACCTGTACACTAGTAAAAAAAAATTAAACTAATATTTTTTTATTGAAAAGTAAAATTATAAACTCATGTATATTTGTGCTCACTTGGCTTCATTATTTTTATATATCTCATCAGTACTGTCATAATTTCTTATCCATTAGTACTTCCTAATCCTACGTGAAGGAAGGATAAAATTAAATAGAAAATAAATGATTTTAACATGAAAGAAAGAGATAAGATGTTATTAATTGAGGTGTTTTAAGAAGGGAACAATCTTAGGGTCTCTTTTTTTGCATATGAGATTTAATTAAGCAGTATATTTATATTAATATGGTGTTTTAGGGAAAAAAAAAACAAATAATATAACTTTTTCAGTATAGAATCCGTAAAGACAAATTCAATGTAAAATAAAAATAACACAAGATTAGCTTGTGGCGAATTCGATAAATATCATATACAAATAAATTTATCTATTATTTTATATAAGTGTAAATCACCTACCAAAACGTTATATACAAATTACTTTTCCACAATGTTACATCAAGCTTTTTATATGCATTTAATCTAATTCTCAAATATAGACAATTTTTTCCTGAAAAAATGTAGATTTTTATTTTCAAATTGCTCATTTAAAAAAAATCAAATGATATTATTTGATTAGGAAAATGACTGAAATAAATATAATGAGATTGATACAAGTTTTGTCCCATAGAAAAATGAAATTAATGAATTCACATGAAGATAAGATTTTCTTGTTTTCTTGTCCTTTTGCCAATGGATGTACCCAAAAAAAAAAATGAATGCATCTGGTTATTATAATATTTTTTTATAAATAGTTAAAGATAAGGTTGAAGATCTTTTGAAAAAACACTGCCTTTGTATTGTGGAAAAACAGCAAATTTATTTAAGCTTTTCAAACCTTTGTATTGACAAATTCCATAATTAGGACAATGGTTAGTATAGGCAAGAATTGCATGTAATCGTGAGTTACAGTGCATTGTATAGTTATTGGAAGAACTTTTTAATTGTGATATAGTTTGATACATTGGTCTTATATACAATGCATATTTGATATATTTTATCGTTGAACGGGTCTCTTAATCGTGCAGGTGTATGATAGGTTAGTTTGACCACCAAAAAAAAAAGTTTCATTACCTTTTTTTTTTATTTACCCCTTTGTAAATAGATATACCATCGACGACACGAAGTTTTCTACGCCATCTTTATTATGTGTAGCTTTAAGATTGTTATTATAATCATCAAACATTTTTAGCAACATGATAGTACATGATTAAAGTATTTGTATTAAAAAAAATTATATTAATATTAAAATTAGCTTCTTATAAATATTCTTTTTAATTTCCTCACATGGTTTATGGGAGATAGTAAGTATAGTGACGTAACAAATATTAACACTCACAATTTTCAAAACTAAAACATGAAAAAAAAATTATTTTTTCTTAATCGATAAATGTTATAAAAAGTACAAGTATTAACGTTGAAATTTCAATAAAGAAAAAATAAGATCAAGTCACAGTCACACCAGAGACAACAGATACTCTTTTAAAAGAAATTATTGGATAAATAAATCTTAATATTTTCAATTAAATTATAAGTAAATAGTACTATTCAATAACTAACTAGAATTGCAAAAATCCAAATTAAATATTTTTTTATAATTATATGGAAAAGTACACATTGAGATATTAATTTTGTTCGTATTATTGGAGAAATAAGTAATTTTTGTATCGACTGATTAGTTAATCGGAGCATCACTCAAGCAAACAGCTTGCAAGAAATCTTCAATCTAGCGAGGGATATTGATAAGCTTTTTTTATTTAAAAAATTACATTGATCATAATAAGATTCGAATCTAAAACCTCATACATATTATCCAAATCTCTTACCATTAGATCAATTCTAGTGGTTTAAGGGATATTGATAAGCCGAATTCAAGAAATTTGATAACTTAGACCTTTTTTTTCTTTTGGTAATTATAACCTAAACTTTTATTGATAAAAAAAAATATTTGCATACGTTTTTCTTTTATGAAATGACATAAATTACTTGTAGACATTGCTCTTAAAATTATAGACTTAATTTCACTCAAGAAGTTAATATGAAAAGGGAAAGATAACCACTTAATTAGCCATACAAATATGACTAAAACAGTCAAAATTGGCTTGCCGGATAGGCCAGCCCAAAGTGTGTGAGTATTGAAAAAAAAATAGAGTAAAAAAAAAAGTTGATCTTACTCAACCCAAACTGATGCCCCAAATATTATTTTTTTTATTAAATAATCAATTATATATATGAGCTATTATTACTTGAATTAGTATTTTTAACTCATTTTTCACTTAAACAAGTTTAAACTAAAAACAAATGTCAACAAAAAATAATATTTTTTAAATTCACTTCACTTTTATATCAAGTTATGCTGTGAAAATTTAATTATAAAAAAATGAATGTCCATTGTTATTCTCACATAAAGTAATAATAGGATCTCTACTTCTAAATAGTTTCCATTTTTATTTATTAACTTGTTATGTGAACTATAAAATTAAAAAAATGAACAAGTAAACAGAAATAAATGGCCCACGGGCTAACGGGCTAGCTTGTCGCCTGGATACATTGGATTGGACCAATATTTTTCTAATCCGAAACCAAATTAGCTCAAAATAGCCTGACTCATAAATAGTCCAACCAGATGTGAGCCGGCTTGACCCATTTTAATAGCACTACATGTGATTATATATGTGAAGTATAAACTGTAGAGGATTAAACATCTGCGCGGGTATTAACCACATAATAGTAAGTTCATATACTATCTCAAGTTTATTGTGAGAGATTAAACCAAGCCCCCAACTCTTCCTTTGTTGACATTGACATAAATGCCCATGTGTCTGGTGAAGTTGAAAATGTATCCATCCTATGCTTGTAGTCCAACATGCATGTAGCACAGCCTTTGGTTGTCATCGCCGATTATTTTGTGTCGGTGCGCTATTAGTATTCATTGTGAATCCTTATTTTTGAGATTTGCTTATCTCTGTATAATTATTTCCCTTTTGAATTTGAGTTGAACCATATTACAAGAGATTGATTGAATGTTTGAGAAACTTGACAACAATTAGACCAGGCCTACTTTTTTTAGTTGAAAAGCATTCTCACAGAGGAGCCGTCCATCTTACATTTATAAATAGCTAAAAGAATTATTTGGTACATCAAAGGAACAATAAATGATGGAACTTTTAAGAGCAAATCACAACGACTTTTTCTTGGCAGTTTGGCAAAATTCGCTTGGACTTCCTATTTGTACATTAATGTCTCTTAGATATATTATTATTTATTATATGATGGAGAGAAAAATTGTATAGTGATTTTATAAACTCAGAAAATATTAGTGTAATTATTTTACAAATTCAAATTTTATGAGCAAATTATATAAATAAAGAATAGTCGAAATGAATTTCACTAGACTTTGGAAGAAGTCAATGCAATTTATTGCCCAATTTTTAGTGGTGATAATAATGGTGTGAAACTTATTGGATACCGTGGTAGTGATTGGATAATGGATATGGAAACAAAGAAAAGTAGTTCTAAGATATGTTTTTCACCTAGGTATTAAGGTAATGTGTTGGTCTTCAAAGGGCCAAAGAAACAATCAATAGTTGCATTATCTACAACTCAATCGAAATACATTGCAGCAGCTATTTGCACTCCATAGGTAGTATGGTTGAGAAAGATTCTTGAAGGATTGAAGCATAAGCAAAACACTCTTAGAACATTAATATTTCGTGATAATAAGTCTGTTATTACACTTTATAAAAATCCAGTGTTTCATAAAAGATATAAGTATATAGATATATGATTTCACAAACTTTGAGAATTGGTAATTGAAAAAAAAGTATTAATTTATTATTGTCCTACTAAGAAACAAATTGCAGATATTTTTATAAACACATTGAAGAATGAATTATTTTGCCCGTTAAAGAAAATGCTCACAACAATAATCTTTGTGGGCTTGATTTAAAGAAGACAATGTGAGATATTAAATCAAACACCAATTTCTTCCTTTGTTAATAATGAAATAGGGCTTTGGTAAGGGCACTGGTTGAGATTACTAAAAATATTAAGTTTTAAAATTTTGTTATGAATTTAATACTTTGAAAATATAAAATTATTGGGATTTAACTCAAAGTCCTACATCGGTAAGAAATAGAAGTATTGTTAGTATTTTGGTCTATAAATATGGCTTTAGTTATTTGAGTTTTGTCATCCTTTAAAAGTAGGAGTGATCCATATGGATAGCTTTTAGGAGTTGTCTATGTGATGAAATATTTATAAGGATGATTTTCAACTTCAGCAATTCAAAAGTTGTAGATGGTAAAAGATTTAGAACCCCTCATAAGGGTCATGGATGTAGGCAGTTAATACCGAACCATATTAAATTTTGTTTCCTTTATATTATTTTTCTTCTTGTGTTATTTCCTCTATTGAGAAAGAGTTTGTTCTTGTATTTGTTTGCTTCTGTTGCCCAAGTGGTATCAAAGAATATGGTTTGTATCAGTTGGGGTTGGTTGAGTATTGGTTAGAATAGTAGTTTTTGAATCTATGAGGTCCTTTGTGTCAAAAGTCTTCCTGGCAATTCGAAGGTCAGGCGAGCAGCGATGGTGCAAGTGAAGAGAGCTTGTGTCAAAAATCTTCTTTGCAATGTGGAAACCAAGCAACATGTTTCATGTGCAGCAGCGGTATAAGTTAATAGAGCATGTATAACTCTTGTTTATACTATTAAATACTCATGAAATGGAAGTTTTGCAAGAAGAATATTTGTGGAGACGGTTGTTTCAGTCAGCTTTTTGGCAAGACTTTGGATTAAGGAGAAGATTTATTGGGATTTAACCCAAAGTCCCACATCAGTAAGAAATAGAAGTATTGCTAATATTTTAGCAGATAAATATAGCTTTAGTTATTTGAGTTTTGTCATCTTTTAAAAGTGGGAATGATCCATGAGGGTAGCTTTTAGGAGTTGTTTATGTGATGAAATGTTTGTAAGGATGGTTTATAACTTCAAAAGTTGTAAATGGTAAAAGATTTAGAACTCTTCATAGGGGTCATGGATGTAGACAGTTAAGATCGAACCATATTAAATTTTATTTCCTTTATATTATTTTTCTTTTTGTGTTATTTCCTCTATTGAGAAGAGATTTGTTTTTATATTTATTTACTTCTGTCATCTAATAAAAATCTTATTTTTTCAATATTTTTTTTTAACTCCTTAACCAACGTACTAAAGATACTGGTTAGATAAATCGATTAAAATAAATGTCCAAGTCAGTTAAAGTTAAATGGTTCGTAATCCTATGCTTGTAGTCCAAATGTAGCACGCCATTTAATTTGGTTGACATTGCCGTTCACTTTGTCTTGGTCCACTACGAGTAATAGTATTTATTGTGTATCCTTATTGTTGAGATTTTCCTGTCTCTTCAAGAAGCAAATGAGTTGAATAGAGTTTACTACTATAAAATTCCTCTGTTAAGTTTCCGTGTGTAAGAATAACTTCTTCTGATTGGCGGTGTGTTTCAAATATCAATACTGATAAGCTAAAATCAAGCAATATAATTTCACAACTTATAATTTTCATTCACTTCAACAAATATCAATTTGCATAAATTTTTCTAGATAAAATCACATAAATTACTTATAAACATTGCTCTTAACGCTATAAGCCTAACTTCACTCGAAAAGTTAACTCCAAGAAGAAAGGATAACGAGACATCTAAAGTATGAAGTTTAGAGAATTAAGTATCTACGGATGAACCGCTATAACCACATAAAAGATTCTTATATTATCTTAAGATTACATGTCTAATTTCATTTTAAAAAACTAGCTTAAGAGATGAAAGATGCCCAAGTCCAGGGGTGTATAAGAGACAGATTGGCATAGTTGGGTAAAAATTGAATCCGTCCTGATTTTTAGATTGGGTCAATTTTTAAAACCCAAATTCGACCTAATAATGACTTGACTATGTCTCGAGTCGTACCGGGTCAACCGGACATTCGAACAATATATAGGAATTTAGATATTGTACATAGTAAAATTATAAATTTTTATAAGAAGTAAAATTTTAGAAATATTTTACAATATAAGTTTCAAAATAAAACATATAAATGTAGAAATAACATTATTTATGTAAAATATATTAATTAAACTCTAAAATTTTATAATTTTTTTTTATAAATTATTATAAATATATATATTTATTAAGGGATTATTTGACTTTAAGTCGAATCGGACCAATCCGATGTATGACCTGAACCTGGCTCGAAAAGTATACTGAGTCAAATATTTAAATCCAAATCCATCCCAATAAACTTTGAATTGAGCCGGATTGATGGAACAGGATAGGTTATAAACATCCCTATCCAAGTCCAAGTGATGATATAAGCTATCTTGAATATACGAGTTATTTTATTTTATTTGACGTGACAATATCCGCCATTAATATAGAACTTAATATTCTTTGTGATTGTGGATATATTTTATGGATAAAGATTTCACAAGTAGTAAACTAATGGACATTACTATTTTAATAATTAAAAATGGGTGTCCAATTTCATTATCATTGGATATAATAGATTAATAGAATAAATATCCTAATTAAATATATATTTTTAAGTGTTAAAATAATATCTATCTTAATTAATGACCACCTGTCCCAAGTTTCATTTGTTAATATATAATTGAATCCAATATATTTTCATTAATTGAACAATGAAGTACAAATTAAATTTGGCGTGAAACATGCTTTGTTGTTATTACAGTATTATTGCCTGTGAATTGAAAAATCAGCGCCAAAGAAAATTTTATTTCACTGCGGACTAATTTAATTTTAGTAAAAAAAGAAAAAGTATTTATGAGCCGGCCACATCCAGTTTACCATAAAAATGATGAAAATGAAGTTTTCTAGAACTCTCCCCTCAACTTTTTATTCAAATCTTGATTACAAGTCAGAGAGAAATACGTATCCAAACTGTGTGTAACATCCAAACGATTTTCCAGATTTTCAGTCTGACTATCCGAGATTCGGAGACAATACGGATGGCAGAGGGGTGTGCTTCTTCGGATTTTGGGATTTTGTATCGGCCATACGTTTCAATGGGTTGGAAACTGTGAAAGTAGGTTTAGAATTAATTTTAAGCACTGATAAAAAAATAATAATTTTGAGCAATGTTACAAACACCAATAAAATATAGCATTAATTTTTGACAAAAAAATTATAATAGTGGCATAAAAAATTTTAAATTTTTATATGCACATATTATAAACTTTTCTACTTACTCGTACAATTATGTATTATCATATTAGTAAAATTAGTTAAGTCTTACAAGCATTACTTGAATCAAATAAGATGATTTAATTAGATAATAATATAAATTTTTTTATATTGTCAGGATATAAAAATTAAACTCTATTATTTATTCAAATCATTCTATTTGTATTATTTAAAGATATGATAATAAATCTTATGACTAATATAATAATATATAATTAAGAATTTAATTTTTATGTAATGATAATATAAATTTATTTTCTATTGTTATCTAATAAATTTTTTTCAAAATGATAAATCATGAAAGTAGTTGTGATAATAGGTAGTTATTTTTTATAATTTATCATTTTGATAAAATTATATTAGTTGACAGTATCGATAAATAAAAACTAAACTTTTTCATTAAATGATAAAGTAAAAATCAACATAACAAAAGCAAACATTTTTTTATTATTCACTCAATTTAAAAATTAAATTTTTAATAACAGGGAATGTTAACCTCAGCGTGCTTATACGGAGGTCAGTAAGTTTCACATTGTCTTCTAGGTCAAAAAACCACACTCATCTTATCTAGAAAAAACTTATAGTTTAGGATAATTTTATTTCATTCACGTTAATTATAAATTTTACTTTTTTATCTCACCTAATTAATATTCTCTCTTCTATATGATATTACCATTATTATATGAAATATATTATAAAATACATATCTACACTCTTACAGTTAAATATTATGAAATGATATTTATTATTTAAAATTTAAAGTATAGATTTATTATATCCATAAATGCTTTTTAAAACTTTACTGTAAAATTTTGTGTCACTTACGGTGTCATCATAATATACGATATGTAAAAGGATATATATATTTTTAAATTTGATTTTAATATCCCAAAGAAGTAATAATAAATAATAAACATTATTTTAATTTGAAATTTTTAATATATATGTCAAAAGAAATTTATCTTAGTAATATATGGTTATTACGTTGAAGATACGAAATTGTATGTGTTTCTAAAATAATAAAAAAATTGCACAAAAATTAATATGATTCCTTTTTTAACTAGTATTAATCAGGTGTAAAAAGTTGATTATTTAAAGAGGATTCAATAAAAATCGGCCTAGAGGAGTGAAAAAAAATTGTTATAAAATATTATTTGAATATGAAAATCGATAGAATTTGATCTGAAAATAGATAGAATTTGTTATGATCTGATTTGATCTTATATCTCTCATCTCATTCTTCAAGTATAGATAACCCTTTTGGGTGCTTTATGTATTGCACCAGTATTGATAATATTATTCCCTCTCTTATTCTCTGTTATTCTTTCTATTATTATTATTTGGAGTAATGATATTTTGATATCTAAAAAGTGAGTACTATTGGATGTGATAAATATTAAGGATAAGTGGGGACCACCATTATATTCAATAGTTATAAAGTGAATATCTAAATAGGTACTCACTTTTTAGGTGTCAAAATGTTATTACCAATATTATTTTACAATATTAGTACTCTCTCATTTTCACTTCATCTTTCCAAAAACAAAAACACACACACACATATGTATGAAGAAAAAAATAAATGTTTCTTAATAATAGTAAAATAAATGTATGGATGGACCACATTACATCTATTAAAATATAAATTTATATGATTACAATATTATTAAAAAATAAACACAATTAATTATATTATGGGTAGTATTAAAAATAAAAAATTTAGTGTTTTTTGATATAAGAAATGAACATATGTTTTGCAATAAAAAAACTAAAGAAAATGAACGGATGAAGTAAAAATGAAGGAGTATTATCTAGTGCTATATGTTCAGGTGTTTGAATTAATATGGATAAGGTGAGAGAAATGGTGGAAAGAATATTAATTAAGGAGAGATAAATAATGGAAAGAGAATATTAATAATATGAGAGAAAGAGTTAAAATAATTATTAATTTGAATAAAATAAAAATTACAAAATCATCAATAATTACAAGTTGATTAAGAGAAAATAGTTATGTGTATTTTTATCTAAAATAAAATGTGTAACTTGCTTATATTTATAATAAATTATTTTAAAATGTAAATGTTAGAGAATAGCAATTCCCATTTATAATATACTAGAGCATGGCTCATTATTGTTCACCCAAAAAAAAGGAAAAAGAGCATTGCTCATTAATTTATTTTAAAAGCCATTTATTATGTTAATATGTAAAAATTAAATTATGAATTTATTTTTTTGGCACTCTTCATTTCCTGTTTGCAACTTTGCATTAATTTTTGCACGAAAGATGGGGGGGGGGGGGGGGACTTTGGGGACAACGAAGTCTTTCGGCTATCGGTTTGCGTGACTCATATGCATAACATAAGCCAAGAAACCCATCATCTTTCATTCCACTTGCCATTCCCTCTTCTCTACATAAGGCATAGCAAGCATAACACAGCATAGCATAGCATAGCAGGGAAAGAAACTAGAAAGCAAACAAAGAGATGGAGTGGTGCTTGTCAATGCCAAAGGTGGAACTGCATGCTCACCTCAATGGATCCATCAGAGACTCCACACTCCTGTAAACTCCTTCCTTCTCTTTAAACCAATTAACAATCACCCTTTTATTCTCTTTCTCTTATTCTTCTCATTCATTTCTTAACCTTTCTCTTCTCAGGAGTATGTATATATATAATATGATATATATGCACACCCTTTACTTTTATTTGTTTGTGTTGGCTGTGTAGAGAACTTACCGAGGCTTTGGGTGAAAAGGGTGTCATAGATTTCTCGGAAATGGAGCATGTCATCAAGAGATGTATGCCTTTCTCCTTAAATTCTACCTCTATGTTTCCCCACAAGGGGGAAAAAAAAGGCAGCTCCAAAAGACAAGGCTCCTATCATGTCACTCACGTGTTTTTTTTTTTTTCCTTTGTTTATTTGTTCTTTTGTTCCTTTGCCATGTCTTTCAATGCACCCCCTTTTTGTTGAAGTTGATTTTGAAATTCATGGTCAAGTTGGTTTGTTGTATTTGTAAGCCTTTGTGTTCGGTTTTGTTAACAAGACAATAACACAAATTTCATCACACCATAAAAGGGGAAAAAAAAAAAAAGGCATAGGGGGTAGAACGTACGTGTATTCCAATTTGCTTTAAGGAACATCAATGAGTTGCTTTAGTATCTTTGTCTTTCCAGAGAAAACATGACATGTCAACTCAGTTGTTTTTCAAAAGGCTTTTCTGCTTTCCGTAGAACTGTTGCTGAAATTCTTTTTTATGTAAATTTTATTATGCCAAGCAGGCCTTAATCTGCTTCTGTTTATCTGTTTCATGAATTCAGTTTTGGTGATCCATATTTACCCTTATTCATGCTTAACACTGATGTTGTACTATGGCCTTGTAAAATACAGATAATCGCTCATTACAACAAGTATTCAGGTTATTTGACCTTATCCACATTCTTACAACCGATCATCCTACTGTTACAAGAATTAGCAAAGAAGTACGGCTGCTTGTTTACTATATAATATGTTGTTATCACCAAATTCATTGCCTCTTCACTTATACTAGTAATGACACCATAAAACAGGTAATTGAAGATTTCGCATCTGAGAATGTTGTGTATTTGGAGTTGAGAACTACTCCAAAGGTAAATTGAAAGGAGTTCTGTTGGTTATTTTCAAATTCTGATTTCAATTTAGCTGAATTTTAGATTGATTGTTAATTTGATGAAGTACATTTTTTGCTTGATTCCATGCAGAGGAATGATTCGATAGGAATGACCAAACGCTCATATGTTGAAGCTGTACTGAAAGGTCTAAAATCAGTGACTTCGGTTGATGTGGATTTCATTCCACGCAGCGAAGATTCTAGAGCTCTTTTTAACCCTCTACCCGCAGACACAAATGATAAATGCAATGGAAATCTTAAAAAAAGAATCTTTGTTAGGCTTCTGTTGAGCATTAATCGCAGCGAGACAGCAGAATCAGCAATGGAAACAGTAAGCTATAATGCGAAAGTAATATGATGAAACTTAAAAGTTTTTTGGGCCCTGCTTTTGAAGCCTACATTTCTTTTGCTGCAGGTCAAGCTGGCCCTGGAAATGAGGGATTTCGGGGTAGTTGGAATTGATCTCTCTGGAAATCCTCTTGTTGGTGAATGGTACATCAACCTGATCTAAGACTCCAGTGTAGTAACTGTATTTTGAATTTTAAAAATTGATGCTTATGTACATAGTACCATTTTTCCTTTTGTTTTTTTGTAGGACTACATATTTGCCGGCATTGAAATTTGCTCGAGAACAGGGTCTTTATGTAACACTTCACTGTGGAGAGGTGCGAAAATCTTTAGCTCTTACAAGGTTTTAACTGGTGTTTCTCTGACTGGTTTATATTTCTGGCTTTTGTGTTTTTTAGGTATCGAATTCACAGGAGGTACACGATATGCTCGACTTTCAGCCCCAGAGGATTGGGCATGCTTGTTTTTTTGAGAAGGAACACTGGAGAAAGCTGAAGTCATCTAAAATTCCAGTAAGACTCTGCAACCCCTTTAGTTATTGACGTTAAAGGTAGCCAGTGGAACTGTGGAAGTATACTGTGATCTCTGTGGGAAATTAAGAGGATATTTGAAATATGAATTCAATCATCACATCTCAGAAGTTCCTCATAGATAATCAATCAATTAAAATGTTACTGATTCTATTCAAATCTTTTCTGTCAAAAGTATCAAGTAATCTGTAATGAATGAAACACTATGATTGCTATTTCTTTTTTTTCCCCCCTCATCAACCCTTTGGGGCATGTGATCATCACTAAGTTTGAATGCTCTATATAATATTGACATTTACACCATGCAACTTTAACCAACCAAGTTATATATTTATTTTATCTTCACTGTTTTCAGGTTGAAATTTGTTTGACTTCAAACATTAGGACATTGTCGGTTCGATCAATCGAGGTTCACCATTTTGGTAGGTGGCTTTGCTTATACTTGAAGTTGATGGTCATAAATATAAAATCAATGAAGGAACTGCTTGAAAGTGATTCTATTTCTGGATTTTGGTTAGATTTTTATCTTTTTTTTTTTGTTAACATCATGCTCTTGTTGATGCAGCTGATTTGTATAATGCAAAACATCCTGTAGTCCTCTGTACCGATGACTCATGCGTGTTCTCTACCAATCTCTCCAATGAATACAGATTTGCTGCTAACTCATTTGGTAGGTTTCGCCTTGCAGCCACTTTTATGTGAACTAATTGACTAAGCTTTTTGGTTGACTGCATGTTCGCTTGGCTGGCTATTATGTAGGTCTCGGGAGGAGGGAAATGTTTGAGCTATCAAGGAATGCTGTCGAGTTTATATTTGCAGAGAGTGAAGTTAAGGATGAATTAAGAGAACATTTTAATTCAGTGGCAAGGATTATGGAAGTGTAGGTGCAAATTCATCTAAGAGAAGAAATGTATCCAGCTAGTTCATATGAATGAATTACAGGGTATTATTACAATGATGGAGAAAAGTTTTAGCTATATTAGATATTAGACATTAATAAACAATTTTGGCAGGGGCTCGCCTCTTGTTTAAGATTGAAATTATGTCCTTGATCTTTTTTTTTTTTTGTTTCTAAAAAAGGAATCATTCAAGTGACTCTTCTATCAAGGAGGGTATCAATTGATGAGCCAAAGCCAGTGCAACTGGAGATGATCAAGTCATTAGGTAAATGATGATTTCAGTGATAACTTTTGCTAATAATGCTGCAGTTACCAATTTTAATTTGACAACTTTGGGTCAGACGGATGGAATTGGAAATGAACTCCTCCATTATGCCAAGAGAATTTTTAGGCTTATAGCAAGATAAAATATTTGTTCAGCTCTATTTACTGATTAATACATAAGCTATTGTATTAAAAATATAGCAGAAGGAGTGATAATAATAACCCATAAAATTTATGTATTAATTAATTAATATATCAAAGTAAGTGTATTTTCTAATTTTCGGTACATCTAAGAATTTATGTTATGGAAATTGCCATACAATGTTACACGATGAGTATTGCTCAATGCTAATGTTCAAGGCATTACGTCTACATTAATTTCATATGTACTGCTCTGAAACCGGACCCCCTCCTCTGTTTAAAAAGTCGCACATGTATCCATCATTAATCATTTTATGCAATGATCTTATACAAATTTAAATAAAAAAGTGAGGGAGCTTGATATAATTTTCTTCTGAAAAAAGGTATTAATGTTATGAATTTTAGCCTTAGGGGGAGGTAATTGGAATTATTCCAATAAACTTCTTGGCTAAAAGCCTGAGTTTATACATGCTAGTATATACGGTTTATCTTCATTTCAATCATCAAACATTCTTCCAACTTTTCCATCACGAATAAATTGGGAAAAGGACAATTTATGAACAAAGGGCTCATCTCTTCGTAAATTCTAATAGACAAGGGGAGCTTCTTTGGGAATTAATAATTCTGACAATGAAAGGAGAGAGTTAGTGGTTATATTGGCTTATTGGATTGAAAAGTAGGGCCACCCTTTCTTAATTGGCCTGTCAAAAATTCTTAGCATGCATGAGGGGCAAAAAAAAGACAAGGTGGAGAATTTTTCCTTTATTTATTTATTTTGGATTCAACGGATATAGGGACGGGTTGGTATGATATATTAAATATGATAATATACGTTAATATTATATATTATATTCTTATTTATTGTTTAATATAAATAATGTATTATATAATTCTACACATGATAATTTTATTATACATCAAAATGTTGTATAACTCAATACAGTATAGAGAGATCATATTATGCCTGAATAACTTTTAAGCTATAAGATCGTTTTTTAAAATATTTTATTAAAAAAATAATTCTTAAATAAATAATAATAAAATAAAATTATAAAGATAAAAACAATTTTTAATAAAAATATTTTATAATAAATAAATACAAATAATACATAATATCAGTTTAGTTATATATAATAAAAATAAATAATAAATATTTTAAATAAATAATATAAAATTATAAATTATTAACTAATAAAATATATAAATAATAAATAATATGTAACATCTAAAAGTAAGGATCACTAATTTAAATTTAAATAATTATGATTAAAATATAAAATATTAAAATATATAAAATAGCATTTTTATTTATATATTATTGAAATAATAAATAATTATAAAACATTGAAATAAATAATAATACTTAATAAAAATTTAATTTTAATTAGTGAATATTTACATAAATATAATATTTGAAAATTATTATAACAAAAATTCCTATTTTACTATTACTTGATTTTATCTAATATTTAATTAAGATGTTAGAATTATTTGTAAATAAATAGTATGATATTACTGAACATAAAATCAAATATTTTATGCAGTATTACACTAAATACTATATAGTATTAAAAGTTTATCAGACCTTATACTATCAAATTTTATCTTATATCATGTCATATAGTATCGACCCTTATCTTGTCAGGCATTTTAAACAGGCTCTAGAAGTTTAAGAACAATATGAAATTGTAATTTAGTAAATTGAATGCTAGTTATGTTTTTTTTTCTTGGCTAAAAATTCAATAATGAAACAAAATAAGCTGCAGTTAAATGGGTCAGTGTGGGAACACATATTTCTTTGAAAAATATTAGGTAACCATATTTTGGGTTTTGGACGCCACGACGACTACACGTCACAAAAGTATCTCCATTACGTACAGTTCATGATATGAATCCAGGTGCAGATGTGCTGATGAATGAACAGTTGTTGTTTCTGTCCTTCGTTCGATAGTAGAGTTTGCCATTGGGAGCCATCTTGCCATATTCGTATCCATTACGTACAGCAACTACCAACTTGTACCGGTCCATATTCAGTACGAATATGGGGCAGCAAACTTTTGGAGCATTGGTGTGTGGAATGTCCTCATCTAATTTCTCTTTCTCGTGGATGCCTTCATCAAATTTCTATTCTCGTGCTACTGGCTGATTCACTCTCGACTCTACCTTGCTACACTACTCTTTGCAATCATATTTGGTAATTAAAAATCTTGAAAATATATTATAGAGTAGACATACAATTTGATTATTAAAAGATTTATGTGACACCAATTTAATCATTAAAAAATTTGTAATACCAAATAAATTCCTGAAAGATCAAATGTGAGTATATGATACCGGGTTAACTCTTCAAAATAATTTATATCAAATATATTTTTCAAGAGTAAATTGTAATATCAAATAAGTCTTTAGAGTAGTGCTATTTAAGCACCTAAAAAGTAGATATTTCATAGTGACACCAACTCTTTCACAATTAAATGAATGGATTAATGGGATAAGTGAGGAATGTTATCATATCTAAGAGTGATAGAGTGTCTCAAATCCACTTTTTTATATATTTCGTAGAGATTAAAGTGATGTGATGTTTTAGTTGAGTTAATACTCATTTTAATTTTTGATTTTTTATTTGTGAATCACTTTAGTCTCTCGTTTTTGAAATAAGTCAAATTAATTCTCCAGATTACAAAATGTGAGTTAAATTAGTCTTTTATTCCACTTTTATTTAACATTTTATTAATTAAATAATGATGTGTAATATTAAGTGATACCTTATCATATCATGTGTTATCTGAAATAGAATAAAGTTTAAAATAATATATTTTAGTATCTAAAATTATACAAAATGAATCATTTTCTGATTTAGAATGAATATTTAAATGACTCGTTTTCTGTAATTTTAGATATCAAAATAAATTATTTTAAACTTTGTTTTACTTCAGATAATATATGGTATGTCAAGGTATTATTTAAAGTTACCTATCGTCATTTAATTGATAGAATATTAAATAAGAATAAGACGAGGGACTAGCGTGACTTGCATTTTGTAATATCAATAACTAATTTGACTCATTTTAAAAGTCAGAAACTAAAATAACTCACGAGTATATCATGAGAGACTATAATAAACATTAACTTTTTAATTTTTTAGAACTAGTTTAATGTCGGTTAATTTTCAATGAGTAGTGTATATATATATATGCATATTTTTCTAACATGTAAACTGATTTCACGAAAGTCTTTCAATACTCGATATGTACTTTTTTGTTTTGGCCAGCTCATGCATCCTTACCAATATATTATTACCCGCAACAGGACTATCTTTTTTTTTTTTATTGGGTCATCCCGCAAAAGGATTCTTGATAAATAATTTTTCGGACTTGGGAGGCTGAACTAATTTTGAATAAGGATGCATAACTGGACCCGCTTGAACGGGTGGGCTCATTACCCACGAATACCGCTGGCATTGATCCATTGCGAGGCCCTGCCTATGAAAGCCAATTGTATCTTTGGTTAGAATGGAAGAATGGACAATTTTTATTCTTGAGTGGACAACAAAAAAAGATGATGAAAAAGAAACCTTCAAGTGGGAAAAACAAAACTGTATTATTTCCTTGTTTTGTATATTGCATATTTGCACCAAAGAAGATAATAAAAAAAATTAATTTACATGTACATTCAATTAAAATAAGTTTTACTAGACATCTAACCATGTGCAGGGTTTGATAAGTGAACTTACAGTGTAATGATAAACTTCTGCATGTCTCAATAGGTTACGGGAAGTTGTGAGTTCGATTCATATCTGCATCTTATATTTCTTGATATCTTAGTTGAAAAAACAAAACTATGTGTGTTGTTAGTTCTTTTATATTGACAATACATCAAAATTAATTTCTAAAAAGTTGGTTCTTTTCATGGTTGAGTGTGATGTTACTAGTTTCATTTTTCTATTATCAAAAGTTTAGGTTGAGAGAAAAGTTTGCTCAATCTAAGGTCAGGGCATATCCTTAGTTTCATTAAGCAATTACAGAGATATGTATAGATAGTCCACTAACAAGAAAAACTAAAGAATCAAATCTAAGTCATAGTGATACAGAGTTAATTCCCTCTTTGTACCTTGAAATAACTCAGGAATTTAAAATTTGATTAATTAATCCCTAATTTTATAATTGTGAATCATGTTAACCATTGCAAACATAAATGATTCACATAAGTGATCAATCCCTTACACACACACACACACACACACACACACACACATATATATATAAATATAAAAGTAAATTAAATTAATTCCTAAAAATAATAATTTTAACTCATAATTTCATTAATTTGTTAGGATTTATGTACCAGGGACAAACATGATTTAAAATTGTAGAATCAAAGATTAAATAGTCAGTGTAACTCATATAATTTTAGGGACAAAAATTAGTATTAATTGTAATAATACATGAATGAAAAGTCAATTAGATAAGATAAGCTATCTTGCCACTGTTCTTTTTAATTCCTTTTCTGTTCTTTCATTTTCACTACTCTTGTGGCCCAAAATATTTTTCGCATCTTTTCCAGCTAGTTTGTAAACACAGCGAAGGTTTCACAGCAATAAATAAGTAAATATATTGAGGGCAACATGAATTGACAGCAATCCTTCGTCCAATTTTAGCCCTTGGCAAGCCGTTAAGTAAACCGGCCCGATTGCCTACTAAATATGAGTTCTGTGATGCAAATGTGATGATATTAAGAAAAGTACAAGAATTATAACAAGTTTCTTATATATATTTCAATTAATTTTTGAATTAAATAATGATATGTGAAAATTTTTTAAACAAGTAATTTAAAAATTAAAAGTATATATTTTTTTAAGAAAAACATCCATATATTATTTTTTTAATTTGAGAATCGGATGAAATGGATATAAGAAATTTGATTCCAATTTTTTATATAAGAAAAACTATGCAGTTTCATATTGGAAATGGTGGATGTCAATATTGTTCTTTATTACAATAAAAAAAATATTGTTTTGTTTTATTATTATTATTATTTATTACACAAATAAAAGAAACAAATTTATGTAGTAGTACAACTTAGGAAAAATAATTTATATATGGTGTTTTGATATGTAATTTACATTAATATGAGATAATGAAAAAATTTACTTATATATAGTATTTATAGAATCGATTATAGATGGATTCTATGTTATTTTCTTATTACATTGAACCTATTTTTGGTAGATTCAATGTTAATTTTTTTTATACTGGATCTATCTTTAGTGGATTGAGTATTAAATTTATCTTTAATAAATTTTATACTAAAAATATCATATTGTATGATTTTTTTAAATACTATATTAATATATAGGTGATTGCTCAGGCGTCTTTAGCAGTCAATGGGTAAGGTGCCATTGTAATTTAACCACATTTCGAACATGTGGCTAAACGAAAAAATAACGTGGCTAATCCCTCTTCAACGTCTAAGCAATCTCCTCCCACACGGGACGCTTGTCCTTCATCAGCTCCGACAACCTCAACTCGGAACCCTCTTCGAAACCATACTCCTCAATTCCAAACAGCCCAGCCAACACCTTCCACAAATGTTTCCACCTGTACACACCCCGTTACTGCAATTGAACGCCACATTTCTCGCGTAGGGATCCACCGCGGCCCATATGTGCTGCTCTGCAATCAAATCCACATCTGAAATACCAGAATAATCCTCCCATGCCAATTTGGTTCTGCGAAATCTCAAGGGGCACCCCTTCGTACTTACAAATTGCGGTGTGAACGCAAAGAGTTCCGATAAGGTTCATCAAGCTGTAAGGGGAGAACCCGAAGATGACCTGTGGTTTGTGAATCGACCAAGTTAGGTCCTCCTTCTTTCGCTGTCTCTTCGAACCAGATGTCTTCCTAGACGTAATAGAAATTGGGGGCCTTGAGGCGAGGCAAATCCTCCGTGACTGCCGGCTTGGTAGAATTGGATCTCGCTGACCAACTTGAAGATTGGGGTCCGATGTAGTGCTTGTCGCCAGTCCGGAGTGACCAGTGGCGGAGATTGGAGGCGTTGGGGATGACGGCGCAGAGCACGTTCCTGATCATAACGCCGTTGACCTCACAGTTCTCAGCCTCTGTGGGACGGTTGGTTCACGGCATGTAGACGATGTGGGTGACGTCGTTCAAAGCGAAGAGCTTGGCTTGGGTGTTGTCGGGATCGGAAACGTCGCACTGGATGTATTGGATTGGGTGGTAACCGAGGGCGGCGGGCCACGCCGTACACCTTCCATGGTCTGCCTGGTGTGTCGGCGAGTGGCGGAATCTTCTCCAGGCTATTGCCAAAGATGCCTGTGACGCTGATCACAAGCCCTACGCTTTGGAAGCTTCGCAAAGCTTTGTCTTCATCGAATTTCTTCTGCTCAACCACAAGATAAATTGAAAATTATAATGATAATAATAAAATTGGATAGAGTAAAGGGAAATGGAGGTTGGAGAGTTAAGAGATTAATGCTTTGGCAGCGCCGACAGCTCCAGCCCACCACCAGCTCATGTTTTTATAAAATTAGAAGAGAGGCAAAGATGAAGTAGATAAAAAGTGTGCCTCAAAGTAACAATTGCTATTCTGAATTTCTGATGTCCGAATGGTTTTGTTATTCAGGCCTCTTTGCTTCTTCGAGTTCCAGATTCAAGTAGAAGATGATAGATAGTTAAACAATATATTCCAGATTCAGGCCTGATGAAGGACAAGGGTCCCGTGTGGCAGAAGATTGCTCAGGCGTAGAAGGGGGTTAGCCACATTGTTTTTTCTTTTAGCCACATTTTTGAAATGTTGTTAAATTCCAATAGCACCCTAGACATTAACTATCTCAGACACCTGAGTACTGCCCTAATATAAATATACCACCTAAATTTCATATAGAAGAAAAAGACCATAGGACCTAACCTATTTATTACTAAAATTCACCCTCTAGTGCGAATAAAACTTATTGTTTTGTTTATTTTGGTCCTTACATTGCTGGTTTGCCGGGCGCTAGGCCCTGTTGTTTTTCGCAAAACGAACCACAATGGCATCATTAGTACCAAATAAAATACATTTTTTATTAAATGATATAAAAAGTGTGTATTGACTAATTGAGATTCCTTACTTTATATAGTAGATTCAATCAATGTCTTCAGGACGGTGGTCAAGTGGAATGAATACCTCTTCCTTCAGTTAAAATCTACAAGCTTGTAATATTATTTTTCACAAAAAAAATAATCAAAACTGAAAAAAGAAAATTATACTTAATGCCAATCATCCTTCAAACTAAATTAATTAATCTTGCAATTTGCGCCAAAAGAAATTAATTTTACGAAAATGATCTGATTTGGACAGAATTAGCATAGAACGGAATGCGATCCCTTTTCCTTTTCAAACTCCCTAACACGGGACGTTTAGAAATTTATAATAAAATAAAATAAAATTCTTCTATTGAGTTAGTAAATAAAAAAATTTAATTTAATTTCTTGATTTAGAATAGGTCTAAGAATATATGAATTTAATTATTTTTACTATTTTATCATTCATTAATAGGTTATGAACAAAATATTATATTTAAGTAAGATTATTTAGATATTTTTATTTATTAAAATTTAATTCTCACATTAAATCATATTTATTTGTGTTTGATTTTAATTTTTTAATTTTATTAGATTTAAATTTTCATAAAAATTTAATTATTTTACTCAAATTACTTTAAAATTATGAAATTTAATTTAATTTCTTAATAGAATTGAATTGAAGAAATTTTCAAATACTTTATAAAATATTGAAGTCACGAAAGTTAATACGACGCCGCCGTCTGCCTCATACCAAGAAAACGACAACGCGTTCAGCGTCTTCTTCTTCTCCCCCAACCTAAACCTTCAACAATTCTCTCTCTCTCTCTCTCTCTCTCTCTCCCTCTTACCCCCCATTGTTTCAGCAAACAAAAAAACCTTGATCGCATTCGCACCTTAAATCTCAATTCCGAACCCTAGTTCCCCAAATCTCATTCCCTTTCGATTCTCGATTCTTCCGAACCGTCACGCCAGTGTGATCCGAATTCGGATCATTGTAATGGTGCAACTTCTATGACACGGTAGCTGAAGAATCGCCACAATGTCTTGGGGATTGGGGTGGAAGAGGCCCTCCGAGATCTTCCACCTCACTCTCAACTACGGCACCGATGATCTGCCGGAGCCTCTCTGCCGCACCTCGACGACGACGTCGTCGTCGTCATCATCGTCATCGTCTTCGTCGACGTCGTCGGTGGTGTCGCAGGAGCAGGAGCTAGGGTTCCGCATCGAGCTGGACTGGTCGGCGTCGGAGGATGAGGATCAGGCGGCGCTTAAGCTCCAGTCGCAGCTCATGGTGGCGCTGCCGATGCCGCAGGACACCGTCGTCGTGGAGCTGAGGCCGGAGGAGGATCGTGGCGGGGCCGGGGCCGGGGGCGATGAGAGTGTGAATTTGGAGATGAAGGTTGTGAAGAGGAGGGAGCCTCTCAGGGCTGTCACAATGACTAAGGCTGTTACGTCCGGGCAGCAGAGCGACGGCACCGGCGTCCTGATTCGCCTCCTCCGGTCCAATTTGGCCTCAGCCGCGCCGCCGGCTGTGGTGGAGGGAGTCGCAGGATGCGGCGACCACTGGAGGAGCGTGGCGGTGCTTAGTCTCTCCGGGTGTGGCCTGTCGGTAAGTGTTGTTTAGCTTAATTGGAATGATGCGTTTTGGTTTTCGTGGCGTTTTTTTTTTTTTTTTTGACAATCTTGTTAATGTTCTGTTCAGTATGTGTGAGATCAAGCTGAATTCAATTGTGCCTTTGCAATTTACTAGAGGAAATAAATTCACATTCCTTGCATCTCAAGGAATCAAAGGCTTGGATAATTTTGTGTTTTGTGGTTTTGAAATGTCTTGAATTACGAAGTTAAAGAGTCCCAGTGTGCTTTTTGGTGGCGCCGTAACTCCTGCCAAGTTGAATTTTGTGAACCTGGTTGGTGTAGATGCCAATGTTGGTGATTTGAATTGTGTGATCATGTTTGTCCGCATTCAGTTTCCTGGTGTTTAGGGAAGTGTTTGAATTTTATGATTTGGTTGGACGTTGGATTCAGTTGAGTTGGATCAATCAATGTTTTTTAAATGAATGATTTTGGACAGGTACTTCCAGTAGAGCTCACTCGGTTGCCACATCTTGAGAAACTTAATCTTGATAACAACAGACTGACAGTTTTGCCTCCTGAGCTTGGTGGGCTGAGAAGCTTAAGAGTGCTCAGAGTTGACAACAACATGCTTATCTCGGTGCCTGGTAAGCTTTCATGTCAGAATAATGTGTGTAGCAAATTACTAATAGGTATACCAAGTAATCATAGGCAGACAACACTACCTACAAATAACAAGTGATGCTAATGCTTGATAATTAGATGCTCCCAACAGCAAATAATATGGTAAGCTTTGTTTGTGTTGGATAAAGTAAGTGCTAGGCCTCACTAGCTGCAGCAGTGCATTAAATTCATGTGGATTAGGGAAATACATTTGATGTCCAGCTGTGTAGTAGTTAGGTATTTCTGAAGTAACTGAGGTCTGCGGATTGATGTGTCCAATTTTTGGTATTTTGAGCAGTGGAATTGAGACAGTGTGTTCAGTTGGAGGAGTTATCATTGGAGCACAATAAGCTCGTTCGTCCTCTTCTTGACTTCAGGTCATTATATATGGCAATTTAATATAGAATAGTTTGTGCTCATTTTATTCTTCTGGCCTCATTGTTACTTATGTTTATGACAGGGTTATGGCTGAACTACGGGTTCTCAGGCTATTTGGAAATCCTCTTGAGTTTCTTCCTGAAATTTTGCCCCTTCTTAAACTTCGCCACCTTTCTCTTGCAAATATAAAGATTGTGGCAGATGAAAATTTGAGATCAGTGAATGTACAAATAGAGGTAGCTTTTTAACAAACTGACTTCACTACTTTCTTGCTTTATTCTTTTAAAGCCCATTACATATTCAGCCAAATGTACTTTTTCTTTTTCTGGTTGTTGCAGATGGAAAACAATTCTTATTTTGCATCCAGGCATAAGCTCAGTGCCTTCTTTTCTCTTATATTCCGCTTTTCTTCTTGTCATCACCCTTTACTAGCATCTGCCCTTGCAAAGATAATGCAAGACCAAGGAAATAGAGCAGTCATTGGTAAAGATGAGAATGCAGTGCGGCAACTTATTAGCATGATAAGTAGTGACAATCGTCATGTGGTATATTATAATGGTTCAAGACATCACAATATTTTAATTTCTTCTGCCATATTCTGTGACCATTCTTAATACTTTTGCAGGTTGAACAAGCCTGCTCTGCTTTTTCAGCTCTTGCCTCTGATGTTTCTGTCGCACTGCAACTGATCAAAGCAGACATCATGCAACCAATTGGATCGGTTCTGAAATCTATTGGCCGGGAAGAGCTAATATCTGTATTGCAAGTTGTGGTGAAGATGGCTTTTACATCTGATGCTGTGGCAGAGAAGATGTTGAACAAGGATGTTTTGAAATCATTGAAAAATTTATGTGCCCACAAAGATCCAGAGGCAAGTTTGTCAAATTCTGTTCATAGTCAATGGTGTAATTGATTAATTGCTTGGTCCTTTAATTTTATGGTTTTTCTTTTTATAGGTACAAAGGCTAGCTCTGTTAGCTGTTGGCAATTTGGCCTTCTGTCTGGAGAATCGTCGTATACTTGTCACTTCTGAAAGCTTGCGGGAACTTCTCTTACGACTGACTGTTGCAACTGAGCCACGTGTTTATAAGGCTGCAGCTCGAGCTTTGGCAATTCTTGGTCTGTCTATGTAATTTATGTGTTTTCCAGAAAGGTTCATCTGATTAATGAGTAAGCTTTTACATTTTGTGCTTTTGTAGGAGAAAATGAAAACCTGCGTCGTGCAATAAGAGGGAGACAAGTGCCAAAGCAAGGACTTCGCATACTTTCAATGGATGGAGGTGGGATGAAAGGTTTGGCAACTGTGAAAATGCTTAAGGAAATTGAAAAGGGAACTGGAAAACAGATACATGAGTTGTTTGATTTAATATGTGGCACATCAACGGGTGGGATGCTGGCTGTAGCCCTTGGGATTAAGTTAATGACTTTGGAAAAATGTGAAGATATATACAAAAATCTTGGTGAGGATGCTGCTTAGGAATGACATGAACTATTTTCATTTATTCATCTGTTAATTTTCCCTGCAATTATAGGTTAAGTATTGACTTGCATTTTGTATCAGGGAAGCTTGTTTTTGCTGAACCTGTGCCCAAGGACAATGAAGCTGCTACTTGGAAAGAAAAGTTAGATCAGCTTTATAAGAGTTCTTCACAGAGTTTTAGAGTTGTAGTTCATGGATCAAAAGTATGTACCTCTTTGTTCTATGTCCTATTATAAAAGTGTGCTTTTATCACTCTTTTTTGTTTTTTTTTTTGTTTTTTAAAGGTTTAATTACTTTGGAGGTCCCTATAGTTTAAAAATTTGTAATCAAGTTTCTATATTGTACAAAAAATTCAATTAAATTCCTATAGTTTAACAATTTATAATCAAGTCCCTATATTGTATAAAACTATGGGAATTTGATCACAAAATTTTTAAGCTATATGGACCTAATTGAAAATTGATTAAAATTATAGAGACCTCCAAAATAATTAAACCAAAAAAGAAATTGTCTCTCCATATTTTTTTGTTCATAGCAGCATGTATTTTGAAAATTCTGAGGGGATATGAGACCCTTAAGAATTAAATTTTCATGGTTTGCAATATGTTATGTATTTGTTGAAAAAGGGGGCATAAAATGTGAATTATCTTATTTTCTTGCAGCACAGTGCAGAACAGTTCGAGAGGCTATTGAAGGAAATTTGTGCTGATGAGGATGGGGATCTAATGATAGATTCTGCTGTAAAAAGTGTGCCCAAAGTTTTTGTTGTATCAACCTTGGTGAATGTCATGCCAGCACAGCCCTTCATATTCCGCAATTATCAGGTGGGAGGTTAATATTTTTTTTTTATGGTATTTATATGTCTTCATGGTGTTGCTGGATGAGTACAAAAATATCGCCTTTTCATGTATTATTTATTATTTATCCATCTCTCTCTCTCTCTCTCTCTGCTTTTGTTATCTGAATGCAGTACCCTGCTGGAACACCAGAGGTGGCTCTTGCGACATCAGAAAGTTCAGGGATCACTGTATCAGCTTCATCTTCAACTGGTGCACCGGTTGGCTCTAAGCGAAGTGCTTTCATTGGAAGTTGTAAGCATCAAGTGTGGCAGGCTATCAGAGCTTCATCTGCTGCGCCTTATTATCTTGATGATTTCTCGGATGGTACTAACTGTACTGCTATTGTTTGCATTTAGTTGTATTGAAATTTTATTTTTCCTTTTTTCCCGGTTTCTCTAGTCTTTTTAACTTTTGTATCTTATCATATCCCATCATGCCTTAAGATATCAATCGCTGGCAAGATGGTGCAATAGTGGCAAACAATCCAACAGTTTTTGCCATAAGAGAAGCCCAACTTCTGTGGCCTGACACAAAAATTGATTGCCTGGTTTCATTAGGGTGTGGCTCTGTTCCAACAAAGGTAACTACTCATTTCTGTGTGTTAGTACAGCCTGTTATGTATTTATTAAAGAAAAGGTCTTTGATGATTATTCTAGTGTACACTGATTCTATAGTTTGGTCAGTGTATTGCATGTGATTGGTAATTTTGACTATATATGTGATTGGCTATTGACACCCGAGTTACTATATTATCATACACATAATTTTGTAGGTGCGAAAAGGGGGTTGGCGGTATCTGGATACAGGGCAGGTGTTGATTGAGAGTGCATGCTCTGTTGATCGGGTTGAGGAAGTTTTAAGTACACTGCTGCCTATGCTTCCTGAGATACAGTATTTTCGTTTCAATCCTGGTACTACACTTGTGTTAGGAGTGACGAAATGGAAGAATCTTTTTCCCTTTGACCAACTCTTTTTGAATCAAGTTTCAATTATCTACTTTTTTCCCCTTAAAAAATTTACCTCATTTCTTTTCCTTGTTTGATAGTGAAGAAGTATCATTAAAGAATAACTATTCCTGGAAGAACTTTAATTCTCAATCGTTGCTCTCTGTGTTTTGCTTTGCAGTTGATGAACGTTGTGGTATGGAACTGGATGAGACAGATCCAACTATCTGGCTGAAGTTGGAATCTGCAGTTAACGAATATATACAAAAGAATCATCAAGCATTTGAAAATGTCTGTGAGAGACTGCTTCTGCCTTTCCAGCATGAAGAGAATATAAGATCTAAAGTCCCCAAGACAGAGAAATCAAATGAGGGTGCTGCAGCTGATATGTTTTCTGTCATGCAAAATTTCACTGTTGGTGACACCTAATTTCAAAAGTAAATATTCTTTTTATTGTTCTTTATCAGGTGCTAGTGGGCCCACTTTGGGGTGGAGGCGTAATGTACTACTTGTGGAAGCTTTACATAGTCCTGATACTGGAAGAGTGAAGTACCATGCTCGGGAGCTTGAGTCATTTTGTGCACGGAGTGGGATACGATTGTCCCTCATGCATGGTTTGTCTGAGATTGTAAGGACAGCATCGACAACAACATTCCCAACTCCATTTGCGTCACCTCTGTTTACAGGAAGCTTCCCATCAAGTCCTCTGGTATATAGTCCTGATTTTGGTCAGAGGATTGGACGAATTGATCTGGTTCCACCTTTAAGTTTAGATGGCCAATTGGGGAAAATAGCGTCACCTCCAGTGTCTCCCCGAGGACTTAGACAACTCTCTTTGCCTGTCAGGTCATTGCATGATAAATTGCAGAATTCCCCACAATTGGGTGTTATACATCTAGCCCTTCAAAATGACTCAGATGGCTTAATTGTGAGGTATTTTCTCCTTGTTTTCTGAATGCCTTATCGTTGTCTGTAATTTTCATCAATTTAGATGGAAGCATGATGTTGGTGAGGGGTGACAATTTGTTTAGTTGGCAAAATGACGTATCTGTGGTGGCTGAACCTGGAGAGCTTGCTGAGAAATTTCTACAAAGTGTTAAATCCAGTTTATTGTCAACAATGAGGAGCCACCGCAGAAAGGGTGCTTCTCTGCTGTCCAATATTTCTACCATTGCTGGTTTGGTTGCCTTCAAACCGTATTTCCAAATTGGAGGCATTGTACATAGATACTTAGGCCGTCAAACTATGGTATGTCCTCTTCCCCTTATGTCCCTTACAATTTAGTCAAATTAATGTCTATTAAAAAGCTGAGTTTGACTCTCTTTTATGAAGGTTATGGAAGATGAACAAGAAATTGGTTCGTATATGTTCCGTAGGACAGTCCCTTCTATGCACTTAACACCTGATGATGTTCGATGGATGGTATGTGATTATCTCCTGATTGATTTAGACGGAGTTTCACTTGAACTGTTGGAAGTTCTTGTGTCATATTCATGGAAATGAAATGTAATGACTCATTTCTGTTATTCTTCTATTGGTGTCTAGGTTGGAGCCTGGAGAGACAGGATCATTATATGCACAGGAACATATGGACCTACCCCAGCTCTTATTAAGGCCTTTCTAGACTCTGGTGCTAAGGCTGTCATTTGCCCTTCAAATGAACCCCCTGAGACTCAGTTGTCCACCTTTGATGGTACTGGGGAATTGAATTTGATGGAAAATGGGAAGTTTGAAATTGGAGAGGATGAAGCAGATGATGAGACTGCACCTGGCAGTCCATTAAGTGACTGGGAAGATAGTGATGCTGAGAAAAATGGGGACCGCACTTTGTCATTTTGGGATGACGATCAAGAGGAACTGTCTGAATTTGTTTGTCAGTTGTATGATTCATTGTTTAGGGAGGGTGCTAGTATCAATCTTGCTTTGCAACATGCTCTTGCCTCACATCGAAGATTAGGGTATGTGTGCCATCTCCCCTGCATACAATAATTTTTTCACTGTCTTACACAAAAACAAAATAAAAATAAAGGAGAGAGGGAGGAAAAGAGAAAAACAGATAATATGGACTGGGTCTGAGAACTTATTCTTATGGAATTATAATGGATGTACGATTTTGAGGATTTTGAGGCCTTAGAAGATGTGCGTCGTCTGTTGTTTATTGCATGAGACAGAATGTAGTATGGTGTTTCCTGTTTTCATTTTTTTTTTCACTTTCGTTCCTATTCAAATGGCCTTGCAAACTTGCCTCTCTTCCGGATGCCCACATTTTTCAGGAGAAATAATTTATCCCACCTTCACAACCTTGTAGGTGGCCTTGTACTGTAATCTGTAAATTTGAGTGTACTATGAGTTAAAAAAGTGTAAGAATTTACTTTCCCATCCTTTGTATTTTGTCTTTATTGGACGTACTTTTTTTTTTTTAATTATGTGGAAAGTTTACACAAAATTCATGTATTTATATTTTCAAAAACAAATCTAAGCTCTCCACTTCCGTCGGAGGATCAGGATACTAACTCTTTGGAATCTATTCTCAATCTTGAGACGAAAGAAACAAATAAAATTAGCAAAATAAGCAATAGACGAATGTAAGAAATAGAGGGTGGCTAAATATTACATTTTGCTCGACAGTTCAATGAAAATTAATTGACAGAGAGCGCGCTTGGTATGTAAGGGAGAGAGTATTTACTTTGTGGATTCATTATGCTTTTGTATGCGACATAGTCGTATGTCTGTAGTATTGTGAGTTATTATCTAATTACGACAGAGCATTGTAAAAGAATTGAATTGGAATAAAGGTGCTTAATTTTACTAGTTAAAGAGAAGATACATTTAGTTCAATAAATAAGAGCTGTAGAATGCATTAAAAAGGGATGAATAAAATAAGTATATAATCACTATTTATCACAACTCCTATACAAAGGGGATATCTGTTAGTCGTCCTCCCGAATTTAATGCTGGCACAATGAAGAAAAGATGAAGACAAGAAAACGTAATGACTGGTGGAACTTCCATATCCTCTCTCACTTTTTTTGAACAGATGATGACTAGCTTGCATTACCTGTAACTACAGAATTATCCGGTGTTTCAGACCAGATTTTTTTTTGGAAGGGATTAAAGAAGTAAAACAAAACTTTACTCTTTGGGTTCGTAAGCTTGTGAGAAAATAGTAAGAGAAAATGTAAAGTTGAGAACCTTCTCTCTTGTACCTTGGACAGAGAACGGATAATGCCAATCCTTAAAAATGATGATGGATGAATAAAAGTCTTTCTTTTTTCCATTATGCCAGGATGACTTCTCAGTGTCATTCTCTTTTGGTGCTAATAAGGGCATCTTCCCATGCCACCCTCCTTGTGGGTGTCATTTTCTGTGAGATAGTCTAGTGGTGTTATGTTATCATTGTCGTTGTTCATGGGAGAAAGGGATTATCTATTGCCTTGTTACGTTGTTGTGTTCTGGTTGCTATGTGTTTGGGAACCGTTGGGAGCTTAATCTAACTTATCTTATTCTTCGACAATGGGGTTTCGTGTCTTTTGTATGGGGCTCCGTCCAATAGCTTTGGGACCAAGAAAAGGGAGCTCCATCACTTGCTAGCTGTTGATGGAACAGTGGTCTGTATAGTGGGTGAAAGGACATGAAAAGATGACATGTGTACAACAAGACAAGATTGGACTTTTTGGAGGGATGGGCTTGCAGGCGTTTCAGTTGGGCCACGTGTTTAGGGGTGTTTCCATTTTTTGAGGCATTTTATAATAAGGCGGCTAAGCGAAGTTTGGTTCCTTACCATATATAGGTTATCTCTTTCTCTCTTTGTTGACCGGACAACATCTTTGCTGGATGGGCTGAAAGAAAGTGCTATTTCACTATCCTTTTGGGTTGCCCCTTACAGGTCCAAATTTATGGGCAAAAGTAACAAAATCTCAAAGCCTACTAAGCCACATATAGTTAGTTTCTTAGATCCTAATACCAATCCTTCAAAATTACACACCATAATAAGCTCCTTCCTATGTGGCTCGTTGTCACTGCACTATGATTAATTTCCTTTAATCATGTTTCAACTTGGATTCGTAAAAAGGGATCTGGAACACTTCTAATAATGGAGATATACAGGACACAACACATCAGCAACAGACCACCAATAGAACTCATGCCTAAAAAGCTCATGAACATGACAATTAAAGACCACCCCTTTTCCCAGTAGCTAAGGCATGACAGCCGGGGAATAACTTTGACCTGACAGATAAAGAAAAAGAAAGTGAACCACTGAGCGCTCTTATAATTTTCAAATTTGTCTGTATAGAAATTTCAGAGAAATTCAAGGATATAGAAGCCCCATTCATATGATAAGTATTATTCAGTGTTAAAATGGGTCGATCTATTCTGCTTAGATCTATTCCCCAAAAACATTCTAAAAAAGGGTAGGGTGGGCAAGCCCATTAAATTAAGTTGAAAGAGTTAGCCCAACTTATTTTAGGACAAATTAGTGGATAAAAAATAAAAAAATTCAAAAAAAATATTTTAAATGTTTTGACAAATTTTTTTAATTTTTATTCATGTATACTTAATTTTTTAAGGTTCATAATAATTATAAACCAACTTTGAATAAAAAATATTATTATTAATAGTATTATTTATGAGTTATAATATTGTTTTATTTTTAAGTTTTGATTTTGAGTGTATAGTGTTAATTATATAGTATTACTGTATTGATGAGTGTACATATTTCTCATTTTTTTTTCTCTTTTTGAATCATATAAATTATAATTTTTTAATTAATAAATTATAATTTTTTTCTAAAAAAAACCTTGACATGTGGCCCTATTCTGTCTCAAGCGGGTTAAGCAGGATTAATTAAGCGGACTAAAATTTTAATGAGCTCAAAATTTTACCTCAATCCATTAAAAATGAGGATTTTCACGCACCAACTTGGTTCGCTTTCACATCTCTTACGTATCATGACCAATAAAAGTTCCTTGCTACCACTCATCATGAGTGTCCATAAGAATAAGATAATCATGTCAAAAGGGTAAAGTATGATGCCCGGAAAACAAGCTAGTTTTTTTATTGCAACACCGGGATATGATGACTATGTCAACTTTTTAAAGTTTCAATTATGGGAAATTTCTTGCTTTTGCTTTTCATAAAGCACTTTAGTATGTAACTATATTATAAATGTCCAATTCCAAAGGTAGACGCTCCAAATTGAAAATTAATTAAATTTAGATCCATGACCACACCTTGCTTCATCTAGAAGCCTCACTCACTTTAGAAGTATATTTATGCATTATAAAGAGCAGTGCTATAACCACCACCCCAAGTAGAAATGGCTATTCCTGCTCCAGTTGCTATAGGCACAAGGGGCACTATTGGATCTCTAGTCAGGAAGGAAATTGAATACTTCACCAAGTTTGAGTTGGACAGAAAAGGAAGTTCACATAAACCTCAGCAACACTTTTTGGACATGGACATGGTTTCAGGCAGAAGCTTTTCCATGTCCTCTAGGCAAAGTTTCTGGGACTTGCTAACAACCTGGAAGAAGAAAAAGAGAAGAGGCACAAGTGGATTCCTCCCAAGAATCTGTTCTGTTGCAGAAGTAGCAGAAAGCAATCAATTCTACAGAATTCCGGGTTACGGCTACAGGATCCTCAGGACTGACATCAACAGCTTTCAGCTCTGACTCTATTGAGTTTCTTGAGTTGGTGTGATTATGTGAACTTGCAGCGTATTCATGTTAATTTTCAAGTTGTGTTGCCACACTCAGGCAACTTCTTTTTGTTTCAGGGCTACTGTTATTTTTCAATGTTTACCTGTCAGATCCTGTGTTGTTTATGCCTCCAGTGTACTGCTAGCTTTATAGATTCCAGATTTAATGTAAAATCAGTGTTCAACATATTTGACTAAGCAGTGTGAAACAAATGCAGCTCATTGGAGATATGGTAGCAGCCAAGGTAACACGAGGACGGGATAGTAAATGATTGGCAAGATCAATGTACATTTTTAAGTTTAACATATCTGTAATTGGGAAGCTTGCATTTATATTTTGGATTTTAGTACCAGATGTTCAGAGGTGAAATGAAATAGAACCAGAGAACTCAGATGAAACTTGAAAACAAAAGAATGATGAGTTGGAAGGGATCTCATCCAAATCCCAAAACAAAAGCATTACAACCTAAGATTTAAATGTAGACCAATACACAAACAGAAGTACAACCAAGCATCTTCATCTTTGTACAACAATGTTGTGGTTTCTTCAAATTTTGCAGTGAATCCTAGTGTGTCTGGTCAATGAAGCTAACCCCTTGGCTCCGCAAATGACTTTGTGGCTTCAAAAGATTCGACATGGCCAGCACTTTTTATGCTTTCACCCGCAATGTCTCTTTCTTCAGTTTTGCTTGTTGCTAGATGCTCTAGAGCCGATACAACGTCATCCATGAAAGGTCGTGTGTCAGCTTCCTCTTGGAGACACATTGCTGCCACTGCAAGAGCTTGAAATAGACCCTTCACAGGGAACTGACCTTTAAGCAAAGGGTCAGCCATTAGAGTGAACTTCTTCCTGTCCTTAAAAAGAGGTTGTGCCTGCCAAATCAAAGCAAAGACAACCATAAATTACCATGCTCCAAGACTATTAATTAACATAAATGCTCTACCCACATAAACTTCAGGAAAAATAAATTATGTAACAGACCCACTCAATCAAGTTTTGCTCTTCTGTAGCTCTTGCAGTGTCAATTACCCTCCTACCCGTGATTATCTCCAAAAACACAACACCAAAACTATAAATATCTGACTTTGTGGTTAGCTGACCCGTAGAAGCATACTCTGGTGCACAGTAGCCAAAAGTCCCCATCACCCTGGTTGTGACATGGTCCTCACCTTCTTTTGGAGCAATCTTGGCTAGTCCAAAGTCAGAAAGTTTTGGATTGAAATCTTCATCTAGTAGTATATTAGATGATTTGAAATCACGGTATATCACCGGTGGATCCGCAGAGTTATGCAGATAGTCAAGTCCTCTAGCTGCTCCCGCGGCTATCTTCATCCTGGTCTGCCAATCCAAAGGCTCCTTATCCTCACCTATGTCTGGGATAAATAAGCTCTTGTCATTGTTGCAAGCTATTGATTATGTTAAAAAGAAAAAAAACGTACATGGTTATAATGTTTTTGGTCACCATACCTAGAAGGTGATTTTCCAAGCAACCATTTGCCATGAATTCATAGACTAAAAGCCTATGATCACCTTCTGCACAATAACCAACCAGCCTGACAAGGTTTGGGTGTTTCACCAAGCTTAACATCAAAACCTCTGCATAAAATTCTCTTGTTCCCTGGGCTCCTTTCCTGTTCAGTTGCTTCACAGCCACAGTCTGAACACCAAATATTCAACATGAGATTTACACAACTTGTAAGCAGCCAAATGTATTAGGCAATGAAATGTAGGTGTGTTTGAGAGAGAGAGGGAGAGGGAGATACCTGTTCAAGACTTGTTATGTATCCTTTGTAGACACTCCCGAATCCACCTTCTCCCACGAGGCAATCATCATTGAAGTTGTCTGTTGCATCAGCGAGGTCCTTGTATGTGAACACTTTAACATCATTTTTCACTGCTCCATATTTTAGTATCTCTGCATTAATATGTCTCTGCCTGCTGCTGCCTGCAGTTTGAGGCCATGTATTTACTGTTAGTGATCCATCCACATTTCCATTTGAGCCATGGTTCAAATATGTTGTATGGATTTTGCTCACATCATTCAACAACTCATTGAGCAATTTTCAAAAACTATCAAGGAAGAATCTCTGCTGAAATTGAGCTTAATAAATACATTGCAGTACAAATTAGTAACTATTAAATACTATCAAGGAAGAATGTCTGCTGAAATTGAGCTTATTAAATACATTGCAGTACAAATTAATAACTATTCCTTTCAAAATGGCCACGAATCATCTTTACATCCCCATGATTATGAGAACCAAGGTTCCATGAAAGGGTGGCTCGTGACCCCCATGTGTTAAAGTTGCAATTTTACCGTTGTGTTGAGGTTAATTAGGCCAAATTTGAATAAAAACCAAACGGATTTTTCATTTATTAGACAAAAAGTAAAGTAAATGTTCTCTCAAATCAGATTAAATGGACAAATATATAAATTAACAAACATAGATTTGTTTAGGAATTATCATGCAACAATTTGCTCTGTTTTTTTTTTGGGGTGCACATCTAACAGTTTGATGGAATTAGAAAACACTAGTAATAATATATGTATCTGCAAATGGAGCAGATCAAACACCTGCTTTGAGTGAGACAGCAGCCGCTAATGATTTGAATGTTGTCTTGCCTTTGTTAAGTTTCCTGTGTTTGAAAGAGGACGTTTCAGCCTGTGTCTTGCAGCATGGTAGGCAACTCATTTTTTTTATCAAACCTTGTTGGTAGCTGCTTAGGCCTAGCTTTATTACAAAGCCTGCAAACAAGTTCTTGGATCAACCTTCACAAATTCCCTCTCAGAACCAATTTACATGCATGCATGCAAAAGGCCAGAAAGAGTGAAAAGAAAACCTCGATGTCACAATGTGGTTTTATATTTTTTCAGTTTTGAAACTGAAAGACGTTGTGCATGGTCCAAATACTCGTAGAAGTTGTTTTATATCGGTGTTTCTGAGGGAAACATGATTACTTATTTTAGATTAGGTCAAAATGGGATTCCTTAAGGTTAATCTTAGCTGGATTTCTTTGACAATTAGAGGGGAAAAAATAAGTCAAGGTTATATATTTTCCAAGGTCAATCCGACAAGGTACCAAGTTGTTTTTTCCATATTTTTTGGAACTTTCGTTTCACGTGTGACAAAAATAAGATATGGACAACTTTTTCTCACTTCTTCGTACTTGGACTTATTCTACTGGAAACTAGAAATTTAGTAAAGTGAAAGAATGGAGAGCAAGAAGCAGATATTCATTCTATTCTTAAACAATAAACATTGGTGAAAAATAGATGATGTGTATTATTGGGATTTGACGCTGCAAAATTACTAGAGTTGCATAGGTGTTTTTGAAGTGTCATAATTTCAAAAAATAGCGACCCCAGTACGTGTTTCTAATATTGATTATTAGATAGATTTCGTAATTAAATAGATACTCTCTTATTTACCGAAAAAAATAATAAGACATTGTCTTATTAATGAAAATAAATTGTTCTACACAAAGCTACTTTATTAGCTTTTATTGGATGAAGCGCACTAGAATTACATGTTAATAAATAAACATAATTAAACCTAAATGTTTCAAATAATTAAATCACTATTTTCTTTCTCCATTTCATTTTTAAGAAAAATAAAATCCCCAGAAAGGGGATGTTCTTAGGATTGTTCATATATTGGTAAAGGAGAGAAAATGCCAAACTAGGCGTGTGACATATATATATATAGCACATTAGATCGAGGGTAAGCGTAAATTTTGACGCAATACTAAAGTTACCAAATCCAATTTTCTTATTAGATTAGATTAGATTAGATGTTAAACGGCATGAAGCACACATGCTATAATTGTTTAGGTGGAAAATGGTGGGGATACTTAGAGCAAGTAGATATTAGGTTCGTGGGCGAAGGGTGAAAGAGGTTGATGGTGCTCGCTGACATTTAATCTCAATATATTCTTAGAGGAAAAAACACTTCAGCCGCATTTTTTTCTTTTATTTTTTATTTTGGTGTCAAGACACTTCACCCTATTAAATTAGTGAAAATAACGCTGTCCAAAGAACATTTAGGGTTCAAGATTTCATGGATTAGAGTACAATTGATGGAAAGTTCGGAATGGACTTGTTTTCCGTTCACAAATAGACAAAAATTGAAGGAAAAAAAAAAAAGTAAATTGTACATTCCAGGAGATTAGCACATTTTTAAAAGTGTACAGGTAAAGTACAGGTCACCTAGGTTTATAAGGAAAAATTTTCAAATCGATTACTCATAAATTTTGCGGATAAATTGATCTCCAGGGAAGAAAGGGGGGTTGGGTTCAAAGAAGCCCCCAACCAATTTCAAACATTGGACAGATTAATTCCTATAAGAAAATGATAAATTAATCTTTTAAAAATCATAATAAAAAGTCAAATTCATCCCTATATAAAGGGATTAATTTGTCCAATATTTTTTATTGGTATAAAACTTTTTGACTTTTTTTTTTATCTAAAAGGACCAATTTATCTGTTTATTTTTTTCTAAAAGAAGTAATATGCCTGACGTAAAATTTAAACGCGGCAAGTTAGGGGTTTTGTCCTTTCTTCTTTTTTTTTTTTCCATTTATAATCAATATAGTTGTGGTTGCATTAGAACTTAGGAGGCGGGGACATACAATAGCCATCTGTGACGGAAAACAAATGGTTTAAGGGCAACAGATCTGCTAATCTTACATAACCTATAACCTTGTCCCTTGAACAAACGTGATGGCATCATACGACATGATATACAGAGATTGTCCAAGAAGTTACTCAGAGAATTATATGCATAATTTCAGTAGAATGGAACATGTCAACGTGTCTATCGTTGGATTGATTGGACTAACAACTAGTATTGATAAAGAAAAACTATTTAAAATTGGAAATGATATATAAAAAATGACAAGAGCGCAAGGCAAACAACAAAACTTACCAGCTCCGGCAAACTAAGGAACGAGGAACCAAAAGTCGAGTAATATACGTGTCTGCAAGAGCTCCCATTGCAGTGTATCGGTTGCGTAAAAAGAAATAATGCAATTTAAAGAGGTATAACAAATGAGAACTCTCAGAAACTATCAGCCTAACCATTTCCAGTTCTTTATTACCCAAACAAGAAAACCAAGGATTCCCCACAATGGTGAACATACAAAACTCACTTGGCAGATTACCAGCTCATGTTGATTTAAGCAAGCAGCCAAGAGTCCAAGGAAATGGCAAAAATCAAACAAACCCATTTCTAATTTCCTAGGCCAAAGTTCCTGCAATAATCTAACATTCCCGGTTCCGTCCAATCGACCAAAGAACCACAGAAGCAGACCCCACAACTCTCCCTCATTCCTGAGTCAATCCAGCTTCAACTTCATCCCACTTGTTGCTGCTCGAACTATACTTCTCCTTCATCTCCTTAATAAGCTCCTTAGCTTCATCAACCTTCGAAACACCAATAAGTCCATGCACAAGCATCTTCATCGTTGTAAAATTCGGAACCCAACCTTTGGCCATACTCTCCTTTGCAATCGACAAAGCAGACTCGAAATCCCCACCCTGGCAAAGGAAGTAAACCAAGGCAAAGTAAGACTCGCTCTCTGGCTTATACCCTCTCTTCTTCATCTCCCCAAACAACCTCTTCCCCTCCTCAACACTCCCTTCCTTACAGAACCCATGAATCAAATGTTTGTAGGTAACCGAATTCGGCTTCCTCCCCCTGCAAATCATCCCCTCCATCAACGCCTTCGCCTCCGCCGACCTCTTCAACTTGCACAAACACTGAATCCTCACATTGTAAGTACTCAACCCAGGGTGCATCTTATACCTCTCCTGCATCAACTTCAAAACCTTCCCCACCTCCTCAAGCTTCTCTTCCCTATAACAACCATCCAAGAATGTCCCAAACGTCGTCGCATTGGGCCTAATTGATTTCTTATCCATCTCATCCAAAACCGAATACACAGCGCTAGAACTACCAGACTCACAAAAAGCCTTAATCACTAGATTATAGGTATCAACATTGGGTTCAATGGAATAAATTTTGGGGAATTCAAGGTAGATTCGTTTTACCTCGTTGTAGTTCTTGGCGATTACGCAAGCGAAGAGGAGGGAATTTAGGGTTTTGACGGTGGGAGGGATTTTGTACTGTTCCTCCATTGTTTTGAAGGTTTTGATGGCGTGGTCGAGCATGTCGGCTTGGCCGTAGAGGACGACGGCGTGGGAGAGGAACCGATCCGTTTGGAGGTCGGGTTGGGTCTTGAGATTTTCCTCGACGAGGCGGCGGAGGGCGTCGATGTGGCCGGCGGAGGAGAGGTTGTTGACGGCGAGGGAGAGGGCGGCGCGGTCGAGGTGGGAGGCAGGGGTCAGGGATGCGGCAGCGCAGATCTCGAGGATGCGCTCGGGGTTCTTCTCGGTCTTGAGGAGGCCGAGGGCGGCGCGGCTCTTCTGCTTCGTGGTGAGAGGGTTTGTGGAGTCTGGCGAGAGGATGGATGTGGAGAAGTGGCGGAGTATGCGGCGGTGGTGGTGGAGTTGGCGGAGGCGAAAGAGGATCGACATGGTTGCAGGGTGAAAGGGGTTAAGCTAGGGTTTTGCAGCGAAGAAAATGGAGGGAGCTTCAATGAAGAAGAAGAACGAGTGTGTGAGGTTGGTGGCGTGTAAAACGCTGCGTTTTGGTCGTGAGTGACTGAATCTTGAGGGGACCTGGCGAAACGGTGCGTTTTATGAGTTTGGGAAGGGTGAGATTTTGATAGTGTGAAACGCTGCGTTTTGAGAAGATGAAAGGTGTAAAAAATATGGACCGTAGCGGGATTTGAACCCGACGTGAATCGAACACGCAACCTTCTGATCTGGAGTCAGACGCGCTACCATTGCGCCACGGATCCCCATGTGGGTGTTGTGCTCGAGTGTATGCTATTAAAAACTTTTCTTTTTTGTTGGCAATGGTTAATTAAAGTGTGCCTAGGGTCTTGCAACATTTAAATAACAATATACATCGTGTGTGGCATAGAGATATACTATCCAATCTTTGTCTCTGACAAGATATTCTGAGTTTAAATGATAAACAATGAGCAGTCAAAGCTTATCAGTGTCACAAGATTGTTAATTTTAATGGAGCTATACGAAAGATAACAAACGATGGATTCCAGATTGTTGAGGAACTCATTTTGATCATTCAGATAAATGAATTAATCAGAACTTAAATATATACGGGTTATAGGAGTGTTAACGGGTTGACTCTAATTGGATTTGAGAAAAAAATGAATCGGAACGGATCACTTTAATTAGTTCGGATTTATGATTTTGTTTTACAAAATCCAAATCAAACTAATCCGATCAACTTTAAGTTGATTCAGATTGAGTTATTAGATTTAATTATTTATAATTTTTTTCTTCAATTTTTACATGAAAATTCAATAAAAATATTGTAAATTTTGAAAATATCAAAATTTGATATAAGTAAATTTTTATACGTTAAGATGCTATATTTTAATATGGCATAAGTTTGCAATAATAATGATATGATATTCGCTTGGGCCTCAAGTTGTATATTAATGATAATGAGTGGTAAATGAATAATGAATATGAGTAAATCCTATAGTTAGTAAACAATAACAACAACAATAATAAGAAGATGAAGAAGAAGATTGGTTTACGTTGGAAGATGCAAATCCGATAATCGAACTAATATATGATTAATTGTAATTGGATTCAAATCGATTGACACAATGATCAGATCTAAACCAAACCAATTTAATCAGATTGGTTCGGATTCATTGAGTTTATCGGGTTAATTTGATCCACACACACCCCTATTTGGTTCGACAATCTCATGCATAAGTACAATTGATATAGTTGCACAGATGTATTAAATGATCAGTGTATTAATATTTCATGACTATATATCGCTTGGTTCAAGCTCAAAAGTGAAGCTTTACACCATTTTATGTGATTTGAAGTAAAATTATAATAACATGTAAAAACTGAACGTTAATATCTGTTTAATGAACGAAATTAAAGGAAAAGGGGTGGAAAATAAAAAATATATATATTTTAACACTCTAAATTGAAACAATACATGAGACACTCATTTTATCATAATTGAAAATGGTAATATCATCATTCACTCCACTCATTCATCACACATCCAATCGTAATGAGGTAAATATCACAATAAGATACCTATTTTTAGGAGTTAAAATAAGAAAATATAATTGTGTTTAACTTTAAAAAAAATAAAGAAAGTCGTGTAATACACTGTCCTCACACGTGGTTTTGCTAGCAACTAACGTTTTTGTCGCCCAATTCATAGACAGGAAAACAAATGGCCTCATTTGCGTGAGAAAATTATTAAATGAGCACAATTTTAATACCTTATCTTCACTCATACTTACAATAACATTGATGAGATCTATAAACAAGTGCGCATATCATGAATATAGTTGATAGATCATCCTTTTGTTATGAGTATGTGTAAAAATGAGGTGTTAAAATTGTCTTAATACAAGAAGTTCACTTTGTGAAATACATAATTAATAACGTCAAATTGTTATATTGGGTTTGAATTCTGGAAAGTGAGCATGTCACTTTAAATAATAAAGTAAAGAGATTTTATTATTGGATAAAATTAGAAGTGATACTATTTTTATTCTATTAATCTTAAGGTGAAACTCTTTACTTTATCCTAAATCTCATTTTAGAAGATCTAAATCTTATTATATATATAAAGAGTGTATCACATGAGAGATGTGGTTTATTATAAAAGTAGGAAGAATAAATCTTGATTATTGGATCTTATACTAAAGACTAAGATTAAAACATGAAATCTTGTGATTTTTTTAAAAAAGAATATTAACTTTCAATCTTGATAATTTATATATGGTTATACAATCCAGATTTACTTCGTATATATTATATATATCGAGTTGTTACTGTCCTAGTTACATGAACACATTTTTTTTTTTGTGTACCAAGAAGGAATTTTTTAAAACATATGTATACATCATAGGAGTGAGTGGTTTAATAATATGAAGTGTGAGTAATTTGTGTAACACCCCCTTAATTACAGTATTTTACCTAGGATTAAACACTGTAACTAAGAGCGTGGTACTTTGTATCACACTCATACATTGTAGCGGCGATTTATTTATTCACAAGTAGGCGGTCATGCCATTTCACGAAAAGAGTATAATGTACAGTCATCCAGTAGTTAAAGTACACATATCAACTACAGAATATAAACCTACTTTAAATACATGAAGATTTATCTAGGACAAGTCTTATGATTACAAAGTACTTAAGCTTCTAATTATAGTATCATATAGTCGATGTGACTCACGAGTATCACCGGGAATCCTCTAGTGGGCATCATCTGTTGAACTCCTGAGGTAGACATGGAATACACATAGGGATGAGAATTCTAAAATTCTCAGGAGGATCTCATTTACACATATAAATGCCATCATCGTTTACTCCCACCGTTCAATTATAAAAAAAAAATGTTGTATGCAAGTAACATAATTAATAATGGATATATTAATTCATAAAATCTTCATCCAAAGCGAGTTCATTTTATGCAATCATCATTCTTAGAATTTATAGCGTCAACTTAATACATAAGTATTTGATCTCAATTGAATAATAAAACTCATTCTCATAGCACATAGCATAAAGAGTAACTTAAAACAATTGTTACTTTAACTGTCTTTGCCCTTGACTATGGAGGATTATTTCACTCCTAGGTAATAGACTGCTTTTCAGGACTGAGCTCATTCCTATACATGATCATTAGTTACTTTCTCGATTCTCATGCGGATCTATTCCTAGTCGGTTTACTTTCCCAGGCTAAATTCAAGGGTAGTCAGGTTTCTTTCTGGCCCAACTGACCGGATTTACTTTCTCCAAACCCAAAAATCATAATCTTACACTTTCTTTCATATATAAACAGTTGTAATAAGTAATCACATTCATGTGTGCTCAGCATCATTCATAGATTTAAATAACATAAATGAGATCAAATCATTAGTATTTCATTAGAAATTTAACAATTCAGCATGCTGTCCAGAATTTTTATTCTAAAGAAAATTATGAATCAGCTACTAAATTTCACTAAAACAGAGCAAAGTAAAATTTCAGAGGTAATTCAATGTATTAACAAGGTTCTATAAAAATTTCAAAGTATAAAAGGGTCTCTAGCTATATTTAAAAATTCTTACATTTCCGGAGGTCGAAACTGTCCTGTTTTCAGCCAACAGTCAGAAGTTTCAATTTTTCTACCCTACCAAATGAACCCAGAACTTTATACAAAAATTTATACCTGGACCTAAATATGTCTTCAAAATCCTATAAAAATTTCAGCTAAGAATTCGATCATTTGCTAAGGTAATAAAATTAGACAAATTCAGTACTGTAAACTGGACTGTGCAGGCAGCAACCTTGACTAGTTTGGTTCTTGAATTTTTAAATATACCGAAAGTGCCCAGAATGACTCAAATTTTTACTGAAGATACCTTAATATATTATCTACATCATATAAAATTTTCAGCTCAATCTAATGTCTCTAACTGGGTCAGAAAATTCGAATAATTTCACCTGCCTGCTTAAAATCGTGATTTCTAGCAACATAGTCACAACATGCTTTAGCAAAAAGAGTTTCCTAACATCATCAAAACTCTATACCAAAATTAATACATCTATATTCATATATTATCAACCAATAAAACTAAAAATTTCGGACTAAATCCATCAGCAAGTTTCAGAGTAAAATTTGAAAGAGAAGAGGGTAAATAAAGCCCTACTTGGTTCTTGGAATACTAATTCTTGTTCTTGACTTCCCTTCAAGAGTTCCTACACCCAATTCTTGATCTAATCCTCTCAAATCCTCCTCCAACAAAGCAGAAACAGCAGCCAAGATGGTTGATATAATAAGGTGAGTTTGTGATAAGTAATTGATTCAAGTTTTCAAGAGATGAGTTTGTATTTGTGTCAAAGTTGTTGGTGTTTGATCTTGTAGGTTAGGTTGGTTTTTTGTAAGCTTGTGATGTTGTTTAATTGAAGAAGAATGGAGAAGCCTCTACATTCTGAAAGCTGGCCGAAACATCAAGGAAAAGGTAAGATAAGTTTTGATTTTTTTTTTTATTAACTATCCATATTACTTTCCATGATAAAATTAATTTCCTAAAGATAATTAGATGAAATTTTGTAAAATTCCTATTAGCTCTTAATAAAGGTAATGGTGTGACATATTTTAGGTGGCAAGCTTGCACTGATTGCTTCATATGATGTAAAAACTACACATCGATATTTTACTAAACGGGTAAAATATCATACTTGAAAAAAGCAGAGATATTACTTTCTAAATTTAGTTCCTAATCTAGAATTTCATTTCTAATCATTCCTAACCTTTATATGATCATATTTTGGTTTCGGGCATCTTTTGATCTAGATCATAGAGTTTCGACTGCTTTGAGCTGTGGGACCCACAAGGTTACTATTCATCTTTTTATTTTTTTTATTTTTATTTTTTTATTTTTTTTTTACTTGACTGCTAAGTCATCTTTATTATTACCAAGTCTATCAAAATATTGAAATTGTTGTTAATGAAGATTACATTAATTTCTAAATAATTCCAGGGTATTACAATTTACATTTGCATAAATCGTGAAACTTTAATTATTGAGTAGTGTTATTTGACGTGAACTCCTATTTATCATCATTAAATGTGATAGATATATAAAATGAGTAGAGATTATCATCATATTCACTAAAATAGGTATTTCAATAGTACCAACTTTTTATGTTCAAATAATATTTTTGCTAATTGTTATTATGACCATACAAAAATACTTACATTATGAGGCGTGTACTCTTATCTTGTTTTATTATAGCATCAGTGATTAATTATAAATTGGATTGGATTTAATTTATTAAAACCTTTTATATAATAATTTAAGTATATATTGTCATATTAATTATAATAGTTAATTTTTATACCCATTAATTGAAGTGTTATGCAGATAAAATATTTCAATTAGATGATATTATAAAGGGAAAAAACTCCTTCAACTTTGATTTATATGCACCTTAGTCCTGTTATTTTAAAAATATATAAAATAGTCATTGATTTTTTTAACTTGTATATATTACTATAATATGCTAATATGTGCTTATTTTTTATGTGAAAAATATAAAAAAAATCCTTTAATCTTTTATCTATATATACTTTTATCTTATTATTTTTTAATATGTAAGGTTTACTAATAAGATCGTAGAACCCATCATGCAATTTTCATAAAACATTCTTTATCAACTTATGGTAATGCATGCAAATAAAAATATTTGAGGATCATTTTACATATTTTTGATATAATAGTACTAAAATATGTATATGAATCAAAGTTAAAAAGAGTTTTTCAGACTTTTTTCTATTATAAAATTCACTCTTACATATTTTTTTATTTATAGAAATATTTTTAGAAATAAAATTATTTTAATATCTAAAAATATATGTCTAAATTTATCACAATTAAATAAAACGAATGAATAGGAAATAATACGACCACCACCGCCTACAATCGATTCGATCTAATAGAGCCTTTCCACTCTATTATAGTGACAAATTAATTGCATATCGTACTTGATTAGGTAAAAACCCAAATTGATGAATGACAATGGACTGGAGGTTAAGAACACAGTACCGTGTGTTACTTACATGGGAGTGAGTGTTTGGCGCGCTGACCTTTGTCGTCTGACCCTTGCAAAGGAATGAAGGAAGAGAGAGAGAGAGAGAGAGATTGAGAGACAGACACACAGGGTTGGTGAGTGGGTGAGTGAGTGAGTGAGTGAGTGAGTGAGCGAGCAAGCAAGCGAGTGTGGAGACTGACTGACAGGTAGAGAAACTAGAGAGAGACAGAGAGAGAGAGGGACCAGGCCAAGACCAACACCATCCATCATTCGTGAGGAGAATATTGGATTCGTGTGCCTCTCTCTCTCACTGATCTCACTCACGGAAAAAAAAAGTGAGTGCAAACTAAACTAGATCGTTAGTTAGTTAGTTAAGTTAGATGGAGCTTGCAGTTGCAGTTGCAGTGTTCTCCTCCTCCTCCTCTTACTGGGGTGGGAGTTGGAGTTGGTGGGACAGCATCAACAACTCCACCGCGTGGCAGACCGCCATTTTCTACTCCCTCTGCGCCGCCTACGCTCTCGTCGCCTCCGTCGCCCTCGTTAGCTCTCTCTCTCTCTCTCTCCCTCATCACGTCTTCTCATCCATCACTTTCACATTCTAGTATCTATCTATCCAACTAACGAACTCATGTATGTCTATATCCTTCACTTTCCAACCCCTTTTAATTTTGCTGCAGATTCAACTCATCAGAATCGAGCTTAGAGTCCCTGAATACGGCTGGACCACCCAAAAAATCTTCCATCTCATGAACTTCATTGTCAACGGAGGTGGGTACCTCCAACCCCGCTTATTCCCGCTTTTTCCATAATCTTAATTATTTATGTATGTTCATTTATTTATTGCATTTTTATCCTGCAGTACGAGCACTGGTCTTTGGATTTCACACCCTAGTTTTTCTCTTGCATCCTGAGGTTCGTTTTTGTTTTTTTGTTTTTCCCTCTTAATTGTGCCACATAGAATGAGACTCATTATAATTTATTAGGCTTGTGTGTGTGTGTGTATGTGTATAGTGATATATAAGATTGAGTGGGTGCTAATTGTATTGTATTTTTCATCCAGGTGTTGATTTTGGTGCTGTTAGATCTTCCGGGGCTACTGTTTTTCTCAACATATACGCTATTAGTTCTTTTCTGGGCTGAAATCTATCATCAGGCATGTCAATTTTTTCTTCCCTAACCCCCTTTTACAGTTACCCTTTTTTTTTTCTCTTTTATCAGTTGATTATGAGTTGGTATGCCTCACTTTATTGAATGAAATAAAAACAACATCTCAAAAGTAATTGTGCACTTTGCCGTGATCAAGGAAACTCCTTTTCTTTTTGGGTTTTTTTATTTAATTGTTTTCAGTTTCTATTGGAAAATTCTAACTTCATTACGTTCCAATGACTTGAGAGCAGGCAAGGAGTTTGTCAACTGATAAGCTCAAGACAGTTTATATCTCAATAAACGCTGCCGTGTATTTTATCCAGGTATCGGTCTCATTCTCTTTTGTGATTTTGCTGCACACAAGACATTATATCATGTTGTCATGTGTCACTGTCACCCAATCTGCAGCATTTTGTTAATTTGTTTCTTCAATTTCCTTAGTTCTTGTATTTATGCATGACAGCATCTCCCAACATGTGGTGTCCATCCTAAGTTGGACGGGCACCAACATGCTTTTGCTTGAATGAAAAACTATTGGCAGCTAGCGTCGGAAAATTAGACAGGTTGAAGTCAAGATCTTTTTTTGGTGTCTGAAAATATCATGGGATGTAATTTTCTAGGACACTTGTACATCTTGATTGTGTGTAGAATGTTCAATCATGAATTATTGGCATTGGAAGTGGCTTTTAAGATATACAATTTGATTTCCGTTTTGGGCAGTAATGTGGCTTACCTATATTTAGTAGCCACCAAGGGCATTTCAATCTCACAGGAATCACTTCCCCAAGAGCACAAACAAAAAAATAAAATTGTTCTTTGATTAATGATATCAGTTATCATAAAACTAAAGTGTAACTTTGAGTGCAGGTTTGTATTTGGATTTACCTGTGGATAGATGACAATAGTGTTGTGCAGTTCATTGGAAAGATATTTATTGCAGGTTAGCTTTTTAAGAAAATATTAATTTATACTTCAGACCACTTTGTGTTTAAGAATGAGTTTTGCCACCTTAAAACAATTGTTGTGATATGCATGGGCATTTTTTTTACGAGATTACTTTTATTTTGTACAGTTGTGTCGTTTATGGCTGCATTAGGCTTCCTTATATATGGAGGAAGGTGAGGCTTCTACATTTGATTGAATTTTATATGAAATACCCCTGCCCCCTCAGTTTTGTTTACTCACTGGTGATTCATGGTTGTGGGTGAATTTTTTATTTCTACCTGATCTACATTAATTTTCCGTAGATTATTTTTCATGCTGAGGCGTTTCCCAATTGAATCGAAAGGTAGAAGGAAGAAGCTTCATGAGGTATGTCAATTTCCTTCTGAGCATGTCAATATGATAGAAATTTATGTGAGCAAAAGGATTTGATAATATTGGTGTTTGCTTTATTTCTTGTCAATTTATTAATGTAGTCATCTCGTTTTCATTATCAGCCATTTTCCTTTTGGACTCGGTTCATACTTCTATAATAGTAGGATTGTATATTTTGAACTTCTAAAGCCAGATGAATTTTTAGATCATAGAGAAGTTTTACTGAAAATTTTAGACAAGAAAACCTTACCTATGTATTTCGTGCAGATCATTTTCTGTGTCTACTCTGCCTTAAAATCCTCATCTTAGTTAAAAATTATTTATTCCCGCCTAGTTTCAGGTAAAAAGGTTATTGTGAAAAGCTTATTCAGGTTCCCCATTATACAGTAGTGCATCACGCATGTGCCTAAGTGTGTATATTTTTCATGACCTGGATAGCAAACCATTGTCCACTTTTGTTCTCTCTTATACTGCTCTATTAATACATGCATCTTCCACACATAAACACCATAGGCAGAGGTTTTGGTTACTGGCATTGCAAAGTGTCTTCTCTGCATTGATCAGTTATTATATTTAGTCATTTATCGTGCAAAAGGTAATATAAGTCCTAAACTTCTACAATTGAAACATCAAGATAAGCTATTTAAGCAATCTAGGACTATACATGTTTGGTTGTACATGGATTATGTTTTGAATACGAAGGACATAACTTGAAATTTCCTATCTCATGAAAGAGTTGATTAAATTCTTGACATCTCTAAAGCATATGTTACTTAAATTCTTGTTCCTGCATTATTTTTTCTCTCTGTGCCATGGTTAACTATCATTACACCTCTAGCTTTCCTCTATAAAATTCACTGTGTTCCTAGGCAGAAATTTCAAGGTAATAATGGGAATGAATTAGTCATGTTTTTACTGGCTTGCTCATTCATAATTACAGATATCTTGCTTTTATATGAAATTCAGTATTCCTAGCGTAGAATTCCTTTTGAAGGCTCAATTCTGGATGTGCTTGGATTATACCTCATTATTGTGAACTGAAAAGAAACTCTTCAATTTTTTTCATCTCTGATCCAAATGTAGAACAATGCTAAACTGAAAAATATATTATTTTCATATTATTTGTATTGACATGACATGGGTTTGTATTGCAGGTCGGATTTGTCACAGCCATTTGTTTCACATGTTTTCTGATAAGATGCATCATGGTAACATCTATCTTTATAATTATTCTTTATTCTTTATATTTTTCATGGTCAAATTAACATTCTTTTAAGCTTCCTCTATGTAAATATATCAATTGGGTTTAGAATTATGATTCTTTTCTGCTTGGCTTGTGCAAATCATTGTTTGTTATCCTGTTATGCTATTACTTTCTTGTTCCCTGTGCTTGGAGCTGGTTTTGGTTGGGGTGTGTGTGTGTGTGTGTGTTTGTGGGTTGGGGGGGTGGGGTTGGGTAAGTTATCAACAGATACATACAACATAAAACATGAATGTTTCTAGCAACTTTGCAGTGCTAGTTATTTTATAAATTGTGTGTGTGGCCATATTTGAGTTTTTCCATAGTTGTATAATTCTTAAATCAATTCCGATGTAATTCAAGCAACAGAGCTTATTTCTTAATCACACTTTTGATATGCATGCAGGTTTTTGTGTCTGCATTTGATTCAGATGCATCTCTTGATGTTTTGAATCATCCTATTTTGGACTTGATATACTACATGGTACTCTACCGAGTATTCCTTTTTATTATTTTTCGTTTCACCCTCTTACATATAGGAATTTACCTTTCAATTTTCAAATACAGCTGGTTGAGATTCTGCCTTCAGCTTTAGTCCTCTTCATCCTCCGCAAATTGCCCCCAAAGAGGATATCAGCACAATATCACCCTATCCGTTAACTGCAGTGCATCTTGTAATTTATTCTTTTGCCAGTCGGTTATGATTTTTATGGTACTTTTGCTAGTGGTATTCTTTTGCTCTTTTGCCCATCAAGTGTAGTCTTGTTCAGCAGTTCTTTGTAGATGTATGATACCTCAGTAGTTGCTGCTTGGGTAGGATCATTTGGATTTTTTATTTTAGAGTATTTGATATCAAGAGCATAAGTGATTCTCTGCGGTTATAGGTCCATGATTGCACAAGAGGGGTTGCAGACACAGGAGTCGGTGGAAATTTATGTATTTTAGGTAGCTTATAGATTCTGCAGGCTTCCCTTCAAAGTTCCAATTTTGCAAGTTTTTATGTTCGAAACAGACTTGCAATGATGTATCCATTCTTTTCCTCCTTGAACATTTAACAGCATGCTTGATGTGTGCCAAATCATATATGCTACACCTACAGAGAGGTGAGGTTATTGCTTGAATTAATTTTTGCCTCGTTTGAATGAACTGAGGAGCAAAATTGAGAATTAGCATTTCTTGTTAGATTAGATGAGTATAAATTATGAATTTGAATACACGCCTAAAGCTTAAGCAGTTCAGTATCTCGTTCCAGGCCCGTTTGTTTCCCTTTGTAGGAACTGGCCATGACATGAACCCTTGATCAATTCTTTCGGAGTGATGACACATTAAAGGAAAACCATTTTTTGCGAATTGCACAGAAGATCTCCGTTGTATTTCCATTATGGACAAACCACTGAACGCTTGCATTATAAATACTCTCAACTCATAAGCATCATAAAAGGGGAATTTTATCTACAAGATGTTGTTCGAAAAACGATATGGGGAGGAGGAAACCTGTTATCTCATCATTCCAGTCAAAAACCTTGGACCTTCTAAGTAGTGCACCTTATAATTACCAAATGCACTCGAAAGAAAAAAATAAGTTTTGAAAAAACAAAGCAAGAAAGAGACATGTATATGATACAAGGTCAACAACAACTTTGTTGTTCCCTGCTACTCTGCTCCTCATTGGGGCCATTCAATCTTGGTGAAGTTCTTCTGCTGGTGGAGGAGCAAATCTGACATTAGCAGGCGGTGCCACCACAACTGTATCATCCGCAAACAGTGCTTTGATAAATGATGGTGTTTTTAGGGGGCGACGACCAGTCATCCGAGGATAAACATCTTCAAGAAAATAGTATGCATGGCCAGCAATCATTCCCTGCAAAATGTTGTCAAAATTCACATTAGCTGCTGTTTAGAAAAACACGTACGGATTGAAATCAAATGTGGTTATCAAGGTGTATTCTTTGAGCGGATACACACCAGTAGATCCACCCAAGCACTAGCACCAACAAGGACAGAGAACCCCAAGAGAACCTACATGGAAAAAAATTTTAAGATCAGGTTGGTTGCCTTGATTACAAGTTAGAACGCCAGGGAAGGGAAAAGACCAAATCTAAGTACAAAGGATAAACCCGTTTTAGTGTCTATCAGGTAATAACAGAAGAGCTTACTCACCCATGGAAGGTAGGCAGCAGTGAAAGTAAAGAGACCTAGGAAGCTCATATGAATAAAGGGATTCTGTTTGCTCCACACATAAACCTGAGAAGAAGATAAATTACGCATTCAAAACACTCGGACAGATTTAAACATGCGTAGGCAACAACTGAAATATATAATAAAAAAGTGACTCACCATCATAAATGTCAATGAGTTGCTAAGAAATATAATTTTCGCAAATGACTCTGACAAATAAGGTATCATCCCTCCAAGAAGAACAATTCCAGTCAACACAGTGGCTCCAAACAAGAGCATATAAAAGAAGTCGGCAGTCCTCCCCCTGAAGGAGTTCTCCTCTAGAAGCTTGCAGTACCGTGCAAGAAAAAACATATGAAACAAGAAATCCAAGTCTGCCCATTTCATAAGAAAATACCATGTAAGAGTTAGATTTCTGATTCATGAATTTCGAATTAGATATCAAACAATGGAAAACAAATACAAGCAAGGAATATGCAGGCATTTATACGCATCCTGCAATATGCATCCATAAAAGAAAAAGGAACAACAATAGAAGTTTGCTATTGTGCCAGACTAGTAGAGTAAACGTGTGTTTGGGAGAAGATTATTTTGAGAATATAATCACTTTTTTCCTTTTCAAAGGCTATATTAAGGAGCTTTTGGTTAGAAGCTGTTTTAAAAAAAAAAAAAAAACCCCAACAAACACTAACTCTTAACTACATCGGGTACAGTGGAAATTAGCTGGGTGTCATTGTAATTCTGGGAAAACCAGCGGTCATGTCAAGAACTCAATAGAGGATCATGACAACAAGTGCTGAATACACATATTCATCCGATAACCTTGCTCATGGGTGGAAAGTGGAAAGTGAAAAGCTTGACCGATATATTGCATTAAACAAGCTTCGGTATTCCCATTTGCTTCCAAGAGGCTAGGTTGCACTGGTGGCCACAACATCAATAGCATCACAATCTCGAATGCATGATCCAATTTGGGAACACAAAGGTTCAGAAAATTTCATAGGTATGGGTCATGCATATGAAGTAAGAATACTACTATGGTCCCCAATCAACAAGAATAAATATACAAAGAAGTTTTTTTGCTTCTTTGCTTATGATTTGTTCATAACTATCGGACTGACCCTCCAAAAGTGGATATATCTCCATAACCCTTCTTTGCTAACATAAATCCTAAAAACAGCTCGGATTTATTTCATGCCATTGCTCTCATGTCGAATACCAAACGGAAAGATTAACTTCAAGATGCTGTAAAACTGTCCCCCTTTACCATTATTAATCAGGAACAACCACAATCAAATTCACATATGCACATGTAATTGACCAAACAGGAAAAAAAAAATGAGGCATCAGAAGATGGTCTTCCTAAGTCAAAAATAAATGAATTTTTCCAATGTCGCAGCAGCAGACTTCTCCATATATATACAAGAAAAGAAAAAGGAGGCGTGAACCAAAGCCCCAGGCATGTTAAGGGCCTATTTGGTTTGAGTTTCCAGTTTTCAATTTTCCAGTTTTCAGGATTTTGTAAAGAAAAAACTGATAACTGGAAATGAAAACTGCAAACTGGATTTTGTAGTTCTCAGAATTTTTAGTATTTTCTTCACGAAATCTGAAAAACTGAAAAACTGAAAACTCAAAGCAATCAGCCCTAAGTTATTGACTTTTGGGGAAAAAAAATTGAAGATGTCTCCACATTAGAATTGAAGTATCTAAGAAACCAACAGGAAAATCTCGAATCTCAATGAATAACAATATCTCAAAGGTGGACATTGAGCAGCAATAATTTTACCCATTTTCCGAAAGTACAAGAAATTAGTAATTAGACGCCAAAACTGATATTGCTTCACCACCAGTCTAGGGTTTAAGTACAAATGATAGGGAGAAATTATCTGCAAAATCATAACCAAAAAAAAAAATTAATCAACAAAGATTTAAAGCCACTTCCAGTTTCCAAATCAGTCAAATCACAAACTAATTAATCCTTCACAGTACAATAATTGGACACCAAAACCTATAAAACACTAAACTACAATCAAAGGATAGAAAATACCCCCCCCCAAAAAAAAAGTTCCCCGGGATTTTAACAAGCTAAGCTAAGCTAAGATGAAGACGACCCAATGATTAAGACAACCCCATCAACGATTAGATTCCAAATCGCCGGAAGAACACTCCCAAATCGAGAAATCACAAGAATAACAATCCCAAACAGCACAAACCCCAAATTACAAATGAACAAAAATTAAACAAATTCCTTAGAGTATACGCAAAGTATAGTGGAAACCCTAAAACCCAAATTGGAAAAAGCATCCAACTTTGATGAAAAGGGGGCTTACATCGAGGGAGCAACCAATGGTGGTGACGACAGCAGCAGTGAGGTAAGAGCGCGTGATAACGGGCATCTGCTTGTACCATTCTTCAACTGCTTGAGCCATTATTCTGTTCCTTTAATCTCTGCTTGTAATTGCACTTCCGAAGAAGAAAAAAAGGGTAAAAGAAACAAAGGTGGAAGATTCGAGAAGGTTTAGCTATGATTTGGGGGAATGGGAGAGGAAGGAGCAGAATGCGAATTGGAAAAAAGAAGAAAAAAAAGAGGGGTTGTTGTTAAAGCTGAACAGAGAGCGAGAGAAGAAAAAGAAGAAGAAGAAAAGGAAGGAAACACCGATTCAGAGGGAGAGAAATATCCAGAAGAGAAGAGGAAAACACGACGAATGACAGAGACAGGACGAATCACGAAGCGCGTGATGCTCACGAACCAATCACGTTCTTCTACTTGGTTTACTTACTTTTTTAGGGCCATGTTTATGGTCAATGCTTTTGAGGTTTTAAAATTAAGTTAAATCGTTTTATTTAAGCCCATTAACATGCAAAGCCCAGCTGCACCGCAACTTTCAAGGAGCGTTCACTGTAGAACCCACCATAATTCCAATATGCATAGGTTTAAAAGTTGACATCTTACCTTCGACGACAGAAAAAAAATATTGACATCTTATTGACCAAAAAAAAAAATTGATAGTATTAAAAAGTTGTGCTTGAATCTAAATTGTTTACGATACAACTTTTTTCTGAAAAAAAAGGGACAAAGTTGGCTTATCTAGATGGGATAATAATTGATTTCTTTTGCATTGGTATATATTCTTGGGATGTGTATTATTTTATATTTAGGAATATTTAAATTAAAAATATTTGAAATTTATGTGAAATCGGTTTAGATTTTAAAATTTAGTTCAGGTTTGAATATCAGATAGGATTTAGAGATGAGGGGTCTTGAAGACTAGGAGAGGAACAAGGTGATATTGTTGTACCTTCTTTTCTTTTCATACTATTTTCCTTGTGTCTCTCACATAATGGTCATCTTGCTAATTAATTCTCTTTTCTTGTTTTTGTGCTAATTTTATTGAATTTTTACGAGTGTATTTATTTATGAGACCAATTTTGTTGTGACATTCCCAACAATTCTTTCTTAAAATCAAGTCGTTACGTAAGCATTAAAACAATTTGTACATATCCTCATGATTTTACGTGAGAGCACAATGGATATAGTCTTTTTAAATTAAGAGTCATAGTATTTTTTGTAATACCTCTGGTTTTAAATAAAATGGCTAAAAAAAAATTTCAAACTAAAAAGAGTGTTAGTCACCCTTATTTATTATTTTAGGTAATAAATTTTACTAAGTCTGAACCCTATACATTCTTGGAGGATCATAGTTTTTGAATCAAAAGTCTCAGTAATGAATCCCAAGAGGAAAATGAGGTGAAAAGTTATTTTTAATGAATTTTATAAATCCATTAAAAATTTCATTTTCAGCCTACAAGTTTATAAAATCGTAAGAATTGTTGAATTTTAACTAAAATCCAAAATTTGAATTTTGATTTGTTGGGATTTTGATCTTTTTGATATTTTATTTGAATCCAAATAGGGGTATTTCCTTATTTACATTTATGTTTTAAAGTTAATGAAGAGTAAAATAAATGAGGATATTAACTTAAAATTAATTAAATTAATAGATATAAATAAGTGTATTCAAGGGAGTACTCTGGGAAGTATTCTGGAGAGCGTTGCAGCTCTCATGAGCATTGCAGCAGTCAGGGAACAATAAGGCAGTGCAAAAGCAGGATTCATACTCATTGGTGAGCACTGCAACAGTCAATAGAATTATAAAAAAAAAAAACCCATTTCGAGGTCCAGACCATTCTAAATGCACCCTACACCCCAAAACACAAACTCTCACCCAAAAAACGTGGTTTTCACTCCCAAAAAAACTCCATTTTCTTCCAATTCTTTGAAGTTTAACTTGGAATCTTCATCCTCTAAGGCTTTAAGGTATGTCATTCTCTTGGTTGTGCTCTTTTCTCCTTAATTCTCTAGGGTTCTTGGGGTCATTCTCATGCCTATTAAAGAAGATGAATTCTTTCTCTATGAAACGAAGAGAGTTGAGCTATTTAGAGGATGATTTAAAGTTCTATTGATTCTGTATCAGATATTACCGTCTCTCTCCTGCCTCTAAGAGTCCTATTGGTGATGTTGGTGCAAGAGTCTCCACTATTTACCCCACTGGGTGAATGAATTCGCATATGTGATCTCTACATTATGCATTGGAATTATTTTCATAAAGATATCATTTACTGTTTGAGTTTAGAGATTTCTGCAAAGAAGTTTGAGATTTCTGTTGGTTTATATGTTTTAGACCACCTGGTTGTAAAGCATGAAACTTGTTTTTGATAAAACTCATGGCACCATATTTTTTATATTGATTTTATGTAAAATTGATTATTTATGTAATTTTTAAAGGCATTTATGATTGTTTGATTGGATTTTGGAACTGGTTTATATATATGATATTGAGTTTTTTCCTGATTTATGAAAAGTTGGGTTGTTGAAATATGATTTAGATAACCAAAAGGTTTTAGAGCTTAAATCTTGATGAGATTCAAAATAGTTAACGGCTACATACTTTGTGGATGTATTGAATTATAAATGTCTACACAAGGTGATCCCTTGGACATGATTCCATAACCACAATTATTCTAGGGTCAGACTATTAGGATCGGGTGGATTCAGAGCTCTCAGAGTGCCACGAGTTTATTTTTGATAAAGAATAATCTAGAAATTCAGACATGAAAGGATTTTAGCACATGAATCTTTGTATGACTCAGAACAATTGGCGGATACATATTCTATGGACTTGAAATCATCATGTATGATTTCATGGTCATAGTTATACTAAGGTCAAACTGTTAGATAGTTACAAGGATTTTGAACTCACAGAGAATTAAAAGGTTTTAAGGATTTCCATATATGAATGGATTTATTTAATTAAGTTAGAAGATAGCTATAGTGAAACAGGATGTATGTTAACGGTATTTAGTCCGTTAACTTTGGTACCAAATTGTCCAGGCCAGAGATTATAGAAAATTCATTGTCACACTGGGGACGGCGATACATAACGCCCAAATGTGACCAGAGATTTATATTCAAAGTTTTGTTACGTCCACAATTATTGTGCGTAACCAAAACAGAGATTACTGTTTCTCTATGAGTTTTTACGATATGAGCTTATGTGATTTCAGGTATGAAAGTAAGTTAAGAAAATTATTTTTGAATTGTAACACGATGATTGGAATGTATATAAATATATATATGCATAGTTGACTACGAATACTTTTGAGTATTAAGGATGTTATTATGATCCAATGCATTGTTCTTTGGTGTCCTATAGAAGGGATTTTCAGGTAAGGACTTATTCACTAAGTTTTGGTAACAAAACTCATCCCTCAACTTTTCTTTCTATTCCAATATCATAACTTGTTAGAGTGCTCAAGTGCCTTGCAGGCAGAATTTTGGACCTTAGATCATGTTTTACATTTTATGACTTAATTGTAGTAATTTCATAGATACTTTAAAACAGAGCAACTTATATTTTTATGTTGTATTATGATTTAAGAGCTTAAAGACAGATTATAAAATAGTAGACTTGATTACTTTGATCAATTTGATTGTTTTGAATTTAAAAAGGAACAGGTAAAATGTACATAGAAAGAAGAATTTTCTATTTTAAATGATTTTTATGAATAAAACATATATGTAAAAATAATTAATAGGTTAAGAGACTTGCAAGATTTTTTACGTGTCGGTCACGTTTTTACATAATGTCGTGACAATTTCATAGAGCTGTTGGAAGTTGATTTACTTGAGTTTGATTAATGAATTTTTCATTGATAAATTGTATGCAGGTACTTCGGCAAGCAATTGTTAAGCACGTTTCAAGTCCTATAGCATCGTCAACGTAACATTTTATCATTATAAAATTGTCATTTAACAGCTTAGCTAATCCTTATAAGTTGAATTCTTCATCCTTATCTACCAGAAGTGCTCATCCAATGTCCAAATATTCGTAGAGATAATTATCTTTAAGCGAAATACAATTAATGAGTCGCAACTTTTGACACTGCTTATAAATCCAACGGGCTACTTTATCACCTTTGAACTTCTGAAAGAGATATTTTCAACTAGTACAAGCGACGAAGCAATACGCAAGCACCCAAAGGACAACTACACTGTCATGAAGGAACGCAAGCTACGACAAAAATGTCAGGGACTTTGGTGGCTGCTAAAACTACAAAAGTAAATAGCTTGTATTGCTTTCAATTAACTTAAATCCCTTATTTCAACTCTTATACAAAAGAAAATTTTAAAAAATAATTTATTTATAAATTATTTTATATTTATATATTTAATAATAAAAATATTTATTTTTAATATTTTAAAAAATATTTATTAAAAAATTAGGTATTTTAACTTTTCAAAAAGTTCTAAGAATAACTTTTAGAGAAATAATAAGTTGTTTAACTAAATAGGATAAAAAGTAAAAAAATAACTTTTAATTTCAGAAAATTAGACAAAATCAAAAGTTATAATATTCAAATGAACCTTTAATCAATTAGTATTTGTTTGGATACACTTTTAAAATTCTGTTATTCAAATAAAAATGAGAAATGAAGGATTAAAAGATATTTTGGTTTGTATATATATATACATATACACATCAAATCTCATTTTAAAGTGAAAAAAAAAACTCTTAGCGAAAGTAGATAAATGAAATTTTTTATTCTAGAAAAAATATTTTTGAAATAAAATCTTATCATTACTCTCACATTAATAACTAAAAGTAATTTTATTTTATTTTATCCAAATAAAACTCATTCGCTTAAATTTATTTTTGATATACACAAATCAATTTTTTTAAAAGATAAACCAAACGAACCCTTAGTTGCTTGGTAGCATCCCATAAATTGCATGGCTATTAATTTGTCCAGTTACATACGAGAATAAATAAGAGAAGATTGATACATGGAGGATGAAGAATATCTAAAGCTGTGTGCAGTCTTCTTTTTTTCTTTCCTTATCCTTTTTTAATATGTCTTCTGACTGAGGCTTTTGATAAATATCTAAAGCTGTAAGTTATCTGTATTTGATATTCAGTTTTCAAGAATCAAACATAGTCATTTATGAGATTTCCTTATTGCATTCGTCCAATCTTTGTTAATTAGTGTAACATATTTTTTACGTGACATGTAAAAGTTGAATATATGGAATGAATTAACCATTAGTTTACTTTAATCATTCTGTTTTTCTCATCTTATGCAATTTTAGAAGAGTTTAAGTTTGATATTATTACGCCTAATCCTTGTTTGTGTTTACGTGCAAGGGTACAATACAGGAAAGGAATTTGACCATTGATTTACTTTATTTTTTTCTTCTTCTTTTTCCACTCCATGCATTTTATTTTTTTTAAGATCAGTTTAAACTCAATATCTTATTAGTATAACTTCCGTATATTATTGTTCGATGCATTGATGCATCAATCAAATAATTTATACTTTATAACTTGACCAACTTAATTTTGTTGAACACGAGTCTTCCCCATATGAGAACTAATCTAATCATCAAGTCAAATTGCTACATCGTAATATCGTAGTTGCCAGAATTGCCACATCCGCAATTTAAAGTCATGCTTATGACCATAGAACGAAATGCGCTACGTTTAAAAGAAAAAAGAAAAAGACCTTTTTTTTTTCGGATTTTTGTGATAGCCTTATTATTGCTGATTGATCAGAAGGTGGATGGGGGCAAAGTGAATGAATGAAGAAAACATACCTGATAATGTAAATGATTCACGTGGTCCTCGAGGGCGAGAAGGTATACCATAAAACCGGATATGATTTTTTAATTGGATAATTTGGGTAATAATTTCATTAAGTATTTTGTGAGTACTTATTGGACTAACTACGTGATCATGTGATGTGGTGCAATTCTAAGCGGGAGTGGGCCACGGAATATATATTTCCATTGCCGTGGATTCTCTCAATCTTTCTTCTTCCCTTCAAATTAACTTGCCTTGAAACTTGAAAAGCCAAAAATATTAATCATGATATGATATGATATGCTCCCCCCAAAATATCTGCAGCCACTGGCCTGTTTGGCAAGCAGATTTTTTAAGTCATGGCCATTTTCTAATCTAACTGGAGTGATTGCCAAGCAATTTCCTTATCACTCTGCATACCATACCCCAAGTGATTCCAGTGAAACCTATACGTGGGTGAATTTTTAGCATATGACCTTTGAGTGATGCATTAACAATCATATTGAGTTTGGGTGGGAATGAATTAAGTATGGTTTGGGATATGTAATCCGCTAGGGCCAATCAAGTGCAAGACCAAAAAAACAATAGTTGAGAGAACATAATCTGGTAGTAGGGGATTGTTGTGTACAAGAATCCCTACCAACGGATTATGAAGTATAAAAATTGATAAAATAATGTGATATTATTTGTTTGGTGCAAATTCACTCTTAGAGGATTATGAACCAAAGTATTCCACACATTACTCGTGAATAAATGAATAATATTTTATTCTATTTGTACTTTATATATAGATCTAGTGGAGAAATGAATAATAATTCATTCTATCTATATAAACTCATGCGGAGATGAGACAAAAAGATCACCTTCCTCTATATGCTTTGGCTGCTCTTTCTCACTTTCAGAGGGAACAGAATCCGCTACCAATAGATTATGTACCATTATTTTCTTCTTTGGAGATTTTGGATTATAATCCACTTCTAGTGGATTTGTTTCTTCTTCTTCCGAACACCCATATTCTCATATTAAGGTTTATCAATGTTTATATTAAAATTAATTTTCCCCTATATGTTTATTTATTTCTTAAGTAAATCAGTGTGATTCCTTTCTGGCAAATGATATGCCATGAAGCAGCACTCAGGAAGATCATTCTTCTTCAAAGTCAACAAAGTAAAAAGACTTGAAATGTAATCTGGGGATTGGTGACAATTTTTTATTTACATGTCGTATCCGTCGAATTGAAATTCACAGTTCTGAAAAGATCACAAGCATTTTCTACATGAGTCATTCTGAAATCAGAACATACATAACCAAATCATGCAAAGACATACCATAACCAATAACCAATCTTTCATAAATTAAGCTACCCCTACATTTCCTGAACCAATTATGGCCTAGTGGCAGCTCCTAACACAACTATCACACCATTCATTCAAGCAGCTCTTGCAAGAAGTTCTAATCTGTCAGGCACATCAGCAGGGTCAATGTAGAAGCCTCTCCGAAGTGACCTTGGAACTGTGACAGTCAAGACACCATTTTCATACCCAGCAGAGATGCCATCAAGATCAACCCTCCCAGGAAGCCTGAACTTCCTCTTGAACTTCCTTGCAGGCTCAGTGGATTCATCCACTGCCTCAGTTCTTATTATAAGGTACCTTGAATCCTCAACCTCCACTCTCAGTTCTTCTCTCCTCACACCTATCATAACAAGAACAAATAAATAGAAAACACAAAAAGACCCAGTTCTAAGATACTAACGAAGACTGTGAGGAAACTGATAAACACATTAAAAAACAAAGAAAAAGAGATATGCTAAAGGGTGTTTAATTTTTCACTTGGCAAAAGGCTCACCGGGGATATCAGCTGAGAAAATGTGAGATTCCGGGGTTTCAGTCCAGTGAACATAGTTTTCTGGGATGAAGTTATTATATGGAAAAAGGAGATGAGAAGGGAGAAGGTATTGCCAGGGTACTGAGTGAGATGCTGGGAACTCCATTGGTTGGTTATGAGAGGGGGTTCAGAATCGTTATGCTACTGCTAGATATAGGGAAGTTGGGGGTTGGCTTTCATGGTGGAAAAAGGAAGGGTCGTTGGTTGGCCTTTTCATAGGCCAAGTGGGCAAGTTGGGGTAATGAGCTTAGAGGTGGACCACTGGTTTTATTTTAGTTTCTTTTCTTTTGGATGAAAGCTGGATTGATTACTACAGAAACAATTTTCAGGTGTGGTTGGACTAATTTGTGTTGGATTTAAGAAAAATATATGATAAGAAAGGCATATTACGAAGCAGTAAAGTGGAGTAGAATGGAGAAGAGCACAGTGAAGTAGTATAATTGTTTTCATTTATTATTTGAATATTTTAATACTAGAATGAGAGATAATGTTGATAATTTTATGAGTAAAAAACAGTAAAATAATGGATTTCATCTCATTTTATCCAAATTGAAGGAAAAAAAGAATAATAAGAAATGATAAAATTGAAAAGAATCCATTTAATTTCACCATTTTTTTAAATATTCAGATAATAAAATTTTAAAATATTTCACTCTATTTTATTCTGCCCATCTATTTCTATCAATTGAAGATACTTGAGGGAAAAAGGATAATCTGAGTGTAAGGGCAAAGGACAAGGCGAGTCCATATTATTTGTATGACACACCATGAGTAATAACCCACACCCCACAGTGATTGGTATTGGGCAGTTGGCAAGTTGGCAAAAGTTGCTAGGAAAATGACACCCTCGGGAGGTTCAATTAAAAAATATTCTGCATAATCACATCATATTTATTATTTAGAATTCAATGCTAGGTCTAGTTTATTGCAGAGTAAACCCCAAGCTTATTCCTAATAATTTTAATATCAAACAAGTTAATTATTAATAATTAAAAAGTATCAATTTAATTCTTAAAAATATTAAAAATCGAATACTTAATAATCCTTAAATAGTATTAATGATAATTTTATTCCCGAACATATTAATTCCTAACCCATATCAAAGCAATTGTGGCCTGAGATTATCACAAGTTCAATTTTTTTATGTTGTAGCCATGTCATTACAACTATGATATCATCAAAAGGGCAAACTCAGGAGACCAATTTTTGTTTTATCCAAAACAAAACCCATAACTCCTCATAATCAAAATATTAACATCACTGCCAAAAAGATTTATGATTAAAAACTAATTTCCCTTTCCATCAAAAGAAATTATCACTAGAAGCATAATGTAGTCCTCCACATAATATGAACTTTATATGAGCAATTATTGATTTGAGGAATATACAAGAGTGCATAGCTAAATATAACAAAACAAAATAAAATAATTTAAATTAAAGAAAAAAAGGGCAATTCAAAGCTGCATATGGAAGAAGGTGCACATGTAATTAAAATATGTTAATGTCACAAAGGTTTTACAAAGAGAAGTCAACATTGATCTATTGGCAGTATACCCACCTTTGACTCACATATGTATTTGGTGCCCAAACAGAGATAAAAAAATACAAGAATATGAAGAGTGGACAGGATTAATTTAAATACATTGCTTAAATACTATGCAAATATTTAATCATATATTGACATTATAGTTGGATGGCAATATATATATATATATATATATATATATATATATATATATATATATATATATATATATATAATATTTGCATGGTATCAAAATTAAAATCTAAAAGTTTTCTATACAACAATTTTAAATTATGGGTTAATTAAAATATTCAATGAATTTTTTATTTAATATTTTTACTTTAATCAATTATAAGATTGCAATATTACTCTTACAAATTATTTATTGAAATGTGGCTCTTGAAATTTATACATATTAGCACAAAAGTATAAATGTAACTTTGAAGGTTATATTGAGTTCATATACATATAATTCGGTATTGTACTATATGGGTCCAAGCAATTTAGTTTATGTAATTTTTCTTGAATTTTGGTATATTTTGATTGAATTTATCCAAAAATATAATCTATAAATATTTTCTGGAGCAAGATATATATTCATATAACCAATTTGGTATATCTTCAACTGTACACACCATGAATTTTACTTGGAAAGTCTTATAAAAAATGTGGTAGTGTCTATTTATTCGAACAAATTATTATTACCATATTGGTTATCAAAACTTAACAAGGAAAGCTTCAATGAGTTATAGCAAAATATAGAATTTTGCCCGTGTTTTAATTATCTACACCATTCCTTAATTATTAAATGATAAATAATGCAATGAATACTTAATATGACCATATATTAAAATTAAATATTTATTAAAAATATTATACATATATATTGTGTTTTTTGATCCTTAAACCCTACAAGATGTGGAGGCTCCTCATCCCATCAGACCATCCTTTAATTCCATTCTTTTAACAGGACCATCCTCCCACTATGTTAAGAATTCAAGGTATCTATGTTTATTGGAACAGACTTTAAAAAAAATTCTAGTAAAAGTAAATATTTTTGACACCATTAATGCTTACAAGAGAAGGAAGAAAGAGGATGGGGATGATTTTTTTTTTTTTTGGTTTAAATGGCGTTAGGGACTAATTTGTCTGGTAATAAAATTTGTCTTTAACACCGTTAATATTTTCTATTTAAGAACCATTAAGGGTCTGTTTGGTTTAAGTTTCCAGTTTTTCAATTTTCCAGTTTTTCAGAATTAGTGAAAGAAAAATTAAAAATTCTGAAAACTACAAATTCTAGTTTTTAGAATTTTCAGTTTTTCCTTCATAAATTATCGAAAACTGAAAAACTAAAAATGAAAATTAAAAAGTCAAACCAAAGAGGCTCTAAGTGTTCGATTTTTGACATTGTTAGGGATGAGGTTAACACTTTTCAATTATTAAGGACCAACTTGTTCGATGCTAAAATTGTTAAAAACCAACTTGAGATTTACTCGTTTATTGGATCTATGGCGTAGCATGATTGATTGAGTAAATCCTTGTGTATGTTAATTAATTGATCTTGAGGTCTTATGTGGGACGCTTGCATGCATCTTGAATAGAATGACAATCATCTAATGGCACAACCACTTGATTGAGTGTATAATAGGCTTCAAATATACAACTCAGTATCAACAATTGAGCAATTAATAAAAGGGGGATTCTCGCATAAAGTTCCTGGTCAATGCCTCCCTTACAGTTGCCTATGTGGCAGCGTGTGGGCGTGACACGTCCGTGTGGTTAAATGAAATAAAATGTGTGGCTAAATATAAACAAATTCTCAGTCCACATCTTGGTCTCCCTTATCCTCTTCCCCTCGCTCTCCCCCACCGCGCCACATCCCTCCGATGATGGTGACCCCCGCCACCGTGCCATCTCCTCCATTCTTTGCCACTACCATCACCACCCCTCCTCCCCCTATTATCATGATGACGGTGTAGCCCTCAGAAAGACCTCGCACCACCACCTCAATATCCTCCACCACCACATCAACGATCCTCCTCCGATGCCCCCTAATGCTGCCCTTCATTATTCTATACCCATATAATATGATCAGAAGAATAATAAAGAGAAGAGATAAGTGCTTTGTATTCTTGTTTACCCTTTTATTTTTCCTTTGATTTCTGTTTGAATTTGAGATGTATATTGAAACATGTTTCACCGTCGCGAGCTTCACTACGGCAGCGTGACAGATCCATGGCTGCAGCGGCTACGCGGACTAGTCAATATTGGGCAACTGTAGAGGAACATGGAATACTATTCCTTTCCTCACCCAAATTACCTAGCCCCTAAACACCAACAATCTCCAATCCAGCACCAGCCAGTAAATCAATGAGCGATGAGACAATGTTATTTTTTTTTTTCAAAAATTCAGTTGGTTCGAATTATATGGAATGTACAGTGCTTTTATTTTTTTTATTTTGTTAATTTTAATTTTTTGTAATATTTAATTTTATTTATTTTTTTAAAGAACTCGATTGGTCTGAATTCTTTGGTGTGTACAGTACATTTTTAAATTTTTTTTATTTCTGTTTTGTTAAATTTTAATTTTCTTTCATATTTACTTTGTAATATTTTTTATATTTGGTTAATTTCCTTTCATATTACTTTTTTCTATTTTAGTTTTAGTTAATTTTTACTATTTAATTTTTAATTTTTATTTAATTTTTTTTGTTGACTTTAGTGTGTTCGAAATCTGTTAAGGGAATAGTGTCTTTTTTTAGTGCTTTTTAATTTTATTTTCCTTCAGTTTTTTATTCTGTTAATTTTAATTTTTTGTAATATTTAATTTCATTTATTTTTTTAAGAAATTGGTTAGACAGAATTCTTTATTATGTACAGTATATTTTTTAAATTTATTTTTTATTTCATTTTTTAAAATTTTAATTGTCTTTCATATTTATTTTGTAATATTTTTATTTTTAGTTAATTTCCTTTGTATTACTTTTTTCTGTTTTAATTTTTGTTAATTTTACTGTTTAATTTTTGTAATTTTCTATTTCAAATTTATTTTTCTGTTGAATTCGGTTTGTCTGATTAAGTTAGCAGTGAACTTTTTTATTTTTGCCTTTCATATTATTTTATTCTGATTTTTAAAATTTGAAAAAATATTAAAAATAACTACATTTAAAAATAAAAATTTTATTATTTTGTTACAAATAATGTTAAGAATAAATTAAAAATAAAAAATGACTACATTTAAAAATAAAAAATTTTACAACATAAATATTATATTTAAAAAAGAAAAAATAAAAAAATATGAAATGAAAAATAAGATAACAAATAAAGAAAAGAAAATTTATTTTATTTCATAATAAAATAAAATAAATACATTTAAAAAGAAAATTAATTTTTTATTTTACTTTTATTTTCTTATTATAAATTGAAAATTCAAATGATTTAAAAAAAGAAAAAAAGGCCCTGTTCATTACATATAATTTGAATTGGCCGAATTGTTTTTAAAAAAAAAGAAAAGAAATTTGTTTGAAAAAAAATCATGGAAAAAGCACTGTTCACTTCTTTGAAAAAATGTAAAATGGTAGAGAGTGTGTTGTCGTTGTTACACATTTAATTTTATCTAATAATATTTTTAAAGTGCAGTTAAATGCCACCTTCATTGTAGGCAGGGAGGAAGCACCTTATCAAAATATGAGCATCACGTGATTCACCGCAACTTTTTGATTTATAAGAGGAAAGCTGCCTGACATACTCTAATAGAATAATGAAATATACTATCTCTATAAAATAAATTGTTCTTATAGTTGTACTTTTTTTTTCACAGAAAACTAGATGGTGAAAGCAGATCTAAAGCAAACCATTTTAGAGTCCATTGAGATCTTACTGATCTCTACAAGTTATTTTCGTACCATTTTTGCGGTCTTTGAAGCCAAATAGACATGAACAGATCAGTCATCCAAACAATCATGTATTTCAAGTCTATTACACTTCTACACTAAGGCACTCACAGAAACTTTATTAATGCTCCTTCATGGTATGTCAAGGACGAAATGCCTATTTGAATTGGCAACTGACTTTATAGGTATCCAGTCATACATATTTGATGCAGTGCAACATCTACTTACATTGGATTAATATTTCTACTATTCCTTTCTTTTCAAAGTAATTGGTGCACTAGGGGTTGAGCAAACTGATACTTGATTTACCAAAAAGAGTCAATGAACATTATCGGCATAAACTTCAAAGTGATAAGGATTAAGCAACACAGCCTTGCTACTTATACCACCTTGTACGAAAAACCACATGGGTTCATAATTCAGAGCTTGATACAAAGCTCTGGCCAAGCAGAGTTAATTTTTAGAATCCAACACAACTTAAAAGGATCACCATGGTTTGCTGCTATGTTAAGCAAACCACATTACAACAGATAAATTTTGAATGAAGAATCTATGACAGTAGATATGACACCTAGGTTTTGGAGTTCATAGGATTGCATTCATGTATTCACCCCAAAAACAAAACCATTGCTACATGAAGGAAGGTTGCTGGAAAGCAAGAGATTGTTCACAGGTCCATTAAAAGGATTTGGAGGCACCGGATGAGTGATGTGCAGTCCAGAATTCCTAAGGACTTCTTTAGCATTTATACAAGAAACTTCAGATTGATCAGTGAAGAGCATGGGAAAATGAAAAATTTTGGATTAGGATTCTCTAAAGTGAGATTACTTGTAAAATGAGAGAATAAGCGATTGTTTACCTTTAAATCAATAGAATGCGTTGTGTGTGGAATCCACTAAATGATCTAAAGGGTAGATAAACTCTTACTTTCTCACTTTACAAAGAACCCCGTTTTAGAGGATCTAATCCAAAGTTTTTATAGCCAGCTCTTCCACCCTTTCCATCATGGCCAAAAGATCTTCTCTCTGCATAAGTCCACACATTCTTTTATGCGTGTCGTTCCAGTGTTGCTTCTGGCAGATTGAACTGCAGTAAACAACTGCTCTACACCGGCCACAACAAAGAGACTGCTCTCCATGCAATTCTTTCTCGCACATTGCACACTGTCTCAAGCCAGCACTAGAGTAAACTTTTGTGTCATTGATAGTGTCCTCCCCAGGTGGTTCCACAAATTTGGTTGGGGTTGAGCCAGCACTCACACTAGCTTTTTCTTCATATGACTGACCCGGTGGGTGTGAGATTGTCACTGCAACTAGGTCATGACCTCCCTTAGTTACTTCTGGAGGCCATTGAACATCAACAGTTTCAATGAAAGGTTCGAAATTCACTATTGAATACTTTGGACCACTTTCCCTGTCAACCTGAAGCAAAGGGTGCACCAGGGAAAAGGCTTTCATGAATGCATAGACAAACCTAAGCTCATCAAGGGTTGGATTTCGAAATCGAAGACTGCCAGCAGGCATGCACTGCGCAACATCAATAACCGGAAATCGATCACTCCCCGAGGCTTCCAGTGACAAGGACTTTATCATTTTGCGATTAGAAGGGAACATCAAAGACCCCATCTCATATGTGACCCTTAGAAGCTCAACATTGGGAACACAGATGGTCTCTCTAGACCCTGTCATTTCCTTAGCATCATTTTCTGATCTGAACATGTAAAAGCCAATGTCCCCTCCATCCCCTCCAATGAACTGAACACATGGAAAGGGCTGTTTCTTGCCAGGCCAATCAGAGTGTTTCCCTACCTGGACACCAAAATAGTGCCCCGGACGGAGCCTTTTCCATGGCTCGGTCCGATAGAGAGCAGCAGAAGCTCTGTATACAGATTTAATGAAATTAGGAACAATGCCATCCACTTTCATGAGGCATGTCCCAGCTCCAGGACCCAACCCAGGGCCAGCCCCAAACTGCTCTTGAAATCTAGCTAACAGACCCTTCAAATGCAAATCCATTGTGTTCCGAAATCAACAGATCCTCACAATTCAAAACCCACCACTACTTCAGTGAAACTATAGCTATCAGGTATCAACAGTTCCACAATCAAAATTGCACAATGACTCAGATATCTCAGGATCAGAAAAATCTCACAACCCCACTTCAATTCAGCAAAACCAAAGTCCCATTACGTACCAGACTAATCAAAGGAAAAACATTTGGGCACATCGGTCACAGACAGCCCACGAACTTGAACAGTTAACACCATTCAATTTATGAAACACTCATGACACTGAAACAAAGAAGAAGAGAGAAAAAGTGCAGAGAAAATGAGAGAACAATTGAGAAAACCAAATGCTTCAAGGGCCAAACAAATCGTAAAAGATACGAACTTCATACCAGGACCGAACAAAGTGTGACCAAGTTGAGCTCCACTAACCCAATTCCGATTCATTTTTGTTTTCAGACATTGAACCTTTGACGAAACACGACATTGTTATTGACTGCGCCTCTGTGTCATAACTCACAGTAACACTTCGGATGTCACGTGACGGTCAGATCAGAAAATATAACAGTAGAGAAGCGATCAACGGTCAGAAAACGATTCCGTCAAAACAAGCGGTGATTTGTTCGTATACGCAAAGCATTGGACCCAAAGGGGGACAATCTTTTACACGCGTATCAGGATAGGACGTCGTTTGGCACCCGAAACCCAATCAGAGGCCACCACCGAATCCCCAAACGATAAAATTAAATTTTTTTAAGAAAAATAAATAAAAAAATTTAATGCCCATCACGGACCATACTCTGAAATATCTATCTAGTCATCAATATCATATAGCACGCACCTTTTTTTTATTCCCTTTTGCTTTATAAGGTTAGGGTTCGAGTCTCCATCCTCTCTTTTAAAGGGCACAAACAACACACACCTCTCCCTCTCTCTTTCTCTCTCTTTCTTCTGCGGTCCGGTTTCTCTCTCTAGAATTTCCAGATTAGGTGGGTGAGAGAAGACAATGATGCAGCCAGGACCTGGAATGGTTCCACCCAGCATGGGCCAGCAGCCACCGCAGCAACAGTACCAACCGCAGCAGCAGCCGCCCTACATGATGATGCCGCCTCAGCCCCAGGCTCCGCCACCGATGTGGGCCCCCTCTGCACAGGCCCCGCCGCAGCAGGTTGCTCCGCCGCAACAACCTTCTCAGCCCGGCAGCGCCGACGAGGTCCGGACCCTCTGGATCGGCGACTTGCAGTACTGGATGGACGAGAACTACCTCTACACCTGCTTCGCTCATACCGGCGAGGTATGATAAGAAAAGAAAAGCCCTTTCAAATCGATGAGAAAAATCTGTGCTTTATTCTTTTTTTCTTCCTTTTTTCGTTTTGATTCGATCAGTTTCGGATGGATTCGATGTGAAAATTGTAGGTTTTCGAAACTCTCGTGTTTTTGCCCTTCCTGTTTGTTAATCCATGTTTGAAATTTAGGTGGTTGAGAATTCTGATAACTTTTTTTCTTATTCGAGGTTCCTTTGATGGTATTTTTTAGGGTTGTCTAGTTGCTCCAACAGGAATTTAGGGTTTGTTTAATTTCCACCCTGGATGTAGGGTTTGTTTAGATGTGTTCTGTTTGTTTGAGCTGTATATTGACTTTGTGATGGATTGCATGTTCGTGTGTAGGAATTTGGGGTTGTTTAAGGTGGTTTTGTTAATATTATATTAATGGAGTGAGGGTTTTATTTTACTTGCAGGTGACCTCTGTTAAGGTTATTCGGAATAAGCAAACTGGTCAGTCTGAGGGCTATGGTTTTATCGAGTTCAGCAGTCGTGCTGGTGCTGAGAGAGTGCTCCAGGCATATAATGGAACAATTATGCCAAATGGTGGGCAGAGCTTCAGATTGAACTGGGCTACTTTTAGTGCTGGCGAGAGGCGCCATGATGATAGCCCTGATTACACCATATTTGTTGGTGACTTGGCTGCGGATGTTACTGACTACCTCCTTCAGGAGATATTTAGGGCTCGTTATAACTCGGTGAAGGGTGCAAAAGTTGTGATTGATAGGCTCACGGGCCGGAGTAAGGGTTATGGTTTTGTGAGGTTTGGGGATGAAAGTGAGCAGGTGAGGGCTATGACTGAGATGCAAGGGGTTCTTTGTTCAACTAGACCCATGAGGATTGGACCAGCCTCTAATAAAACCCCCAGCACTCAGCCAAAAGGTTTGTCTTTTACTTAGTTGTGAAATTCTGGCCTTTTTTGCTACAAGTTTTCTGATTGGTTTGCCTTCCTCATATTCCATGTTGAGTGAATACTTGTTGAATTTAAGGCTTTATCTCTCTAATTATCTTTGTTGTGTATGCTAGATGTCATAGTTTGAGTAATGATTCTTTTCAGTTACGTCCTTGAAGCTTTGCAGTCCAAAGTCATTTCTTCCTGCAATTTCCTTTAAAAATTTGGCCTAAGTAAATGATATATAATAATAAAATCTTATAGAACTCCTGTTGTCTCAAAGCAGGGTGTCAAGAGGCTCTGTCATCTCGGAGCCTGGAACTGATTTCAGCTGAAATGGTTACCATTTTAGTCCATGGCCTTGCTTAGGTCAGTTATACGTTTATGTCTTGCCCGTTATTTTTCGCGGCATTTCTTTTTTCGCCTACAATTGTAGATTGTTCTTTTCATTTCATTTGTTGGTTTAGTCTTTACCCAAATTACTTTGTGTAACTTTTTTATGGTTATTTTTTTCAGCCCACCGTTCTTAATCTTTTCTTCTTTAATTTGCTCCAATTAGTTTGCCATAAGAACTACATAGTTGAATTTCTTTTGTAGCAGTCCCTTGTGCCAGAGCAAGTGTTTTTTTATTTATATCATTTCGTCTGTTCTTCTGTCAACTGCCTATTAATTTCAGTTTCCAATCTCCATTCGATTAGGAAAGCAATAAATTTGTCAAGTGCCAGTGGTTATTACTTTGATTTTCCAGAAACTAGTGCTTGCTGGTTATGTTTGTTTAGCATGCTGCTCTGGATTTTCATGATTGTTAGGTTCTGTTCCCTTTCTGCCCTTCCCAATTTCTAGGCACAGCGCTTTGCAGTTGACGTTGTAATTTACTTTATATTGCTCATTCCTTTCAAATAGCTTAATCTGTGAAACTCTTTCTGAAGTGATAGAAAATTTTAGATTTAGAACAGTAGACATGATCAATGCAATTGGTAGGTTGTGTCTATGTTTAAAAGGTTCTGTCTATAGGTTCTCTTATTTTTACTGTTCTTTGTAGCAATCTTCTCTATCCTCTCCCTTTGGTTTGCATCTCAGTATGACAACTATTCTTTTGAATTTACTCTTAAGTTATCTAAATGCATGGTTAGATTTTTGCTGACTTCATTTCTAGTATAGATAATGTCTAACTTCTTAAGATATGTGGTGTATTCATGGCATTGATTTTTCTGTTGGTTCTCAACTTGCTCTCCAGTCTTCACTAGTTAACTGATTTGTGTTTGTGTGCATGTCTCTTTTTGGTTACATATGACACTCTGTTGTTGAGAATGTTAATATGATAATTGAAGATTTGTGGTGCATGTGAGCCACCCATCATTCTGGTGCTTCTGAGGTTTTCTTTTGTAAATGTATGAATGGTATAAGTGGACACCTATATGTAAGCTTCTTGATCTTCATAAAAATTTAAGTTGCGCCTGTTATATGCAAGCTCGTGATTATTTTTGCTTTGATAATGATATCTTTTCCATGTTTTGCTTTCTTTCGTGTGTTTACATTGTTCATTCATTTTTTACTTCACTTCTATTTTGACCGTGCAGCATCATATCAGAATTCTCAAGGCACACAGAACGAGAATGACCCAAATAATACAACTGTGCGTACTTCTTTGCAAAAAGAATCTACTTCTTTTTATGCTTGTTTGTGACTTGAATTTTTATTGCAGATTTTTGTTGGCAATTTGGATCCTAACGTCACTGATGATCATCTGAGACAAGTATTTGGTCAGTACGGGGAGTTAGTTCATGTGAAGATTCCAGCTGGCAAGCGATGTGGGTTTGTCCAATTTGCTGACAGGTGATATAACATCTTGCTTATTTGATATTTACCTTGTGTGACATCTTTTTCCCGGTCAATATGCAGCACTCTTATTCTGTCTTAATTTTTTTCTGCATCAGGAGCTGTGCAGAAGAGGCATTAAGGATTTTGAATGGAACCCTGCTGGGTGGACAAAATGTTAGGCTTTCGTGGGGCCGCAGTCCTTCAAACAAACAGGTAATTATATTTACTAATGGTTATGACAAACGCGGTGCTGCAATCACATCAAATGTTTTTCCGATCCTAATCAATGCATTTGGATGCTTTGTTTTCAGGCTCAGTCAGATCCAAACCAGTGGAATGGTGGTGGATATTATGGATATGGTCAAGGTTACGAAAATTTTGGTTATGCTTCTGCAGGACAGGACCCCAACATGTATGGCAGTTATCCAGGGTATCCGAACTACCAACCACCACAGCAACAGCAACAAATAGGATATAGTTGAGTAGTCACTACTACTACATTTTTCTGTCATCTTCAGTAATCGTATGATACATGTTGAGTTGCTCATCTCTGCTCGTGTCTCGTGGAAAACCAATTCTGCTCCATTTTTCTTTCCTCTTTGATTCCTCATAACATTAGCTTTTTATGGGAACCGTCTATTGTATCCATAAGGAGTTGCTTTCTGGATACTTATCTGATGTTCAGATTTGATGAACTGAGTCTATCTATTATTGTGCTTATTATGGTTTTAAAATGTTCTTACCTGAATTTCACTTGGTTGGTTGTCCGATGTTCGATCTGTGCAAATCGTAGGTTGTGGTTCAGTTTTTCTTCTTGGACAGAGTGGGCTGTGTACTTGTGTCCACAGAATAACAGATCTCATTTAAAATATTTGGATAAGCCCGAGCTTGTTTTATTGACCATAATCTTATCTATAATAGTAATATTCTAGATTCATTCAAGGAAAAGTTTTGTAAGTGTTGCTTATGGAGTAATTTATAGCTCATGATTTTTATTGTCTTGATTATTATTTTATAAAAATTATCTTTATATCTATTTTATTAATATAACATAAGTATTTCATATTAAATATTTAATTTTAAATTATTATAATTTTTAATTTAAATAATATAACCGATAAAAATGTGTTAATTTAAATTATTTGATATTAAAAATGGATATTCATGTGATATTTTTTTTTTCATACCATTTTTTTCTATATAATCTTTTCTTATTTTTTCAATTTGTATTTTTTCATATTAATTATAAAATTTTAAATTTATCTTGATGTTTTGAATTTGGGATTCAATAGATTATTTAATTTATATTTTAAAATAAATAAGAATTTAATTATATTAGTGTAAAAATAGAATTAAAAATAAAAACTATTGTTACCAAGTAAGGTTTATTATAATAAAAGTATAAATCTCTTAAATTATTTATAGAATTTGTAATATATTCATTGCTATAAAAGATAGTCATTTATATAAGTTAAAATAAAAAATTTTAACTTCTTTTAGAATCTGCAATATCAGTTTGTGATTGAAATCTGTATAATCTAAAATTTTAGTTTAAAATGCTAACATCTTATTTTATTTTTCCTCTCTATTCCATAAATTTCTTTCTTTTTCATTTTTTCTCTCATATTTTCATATTTTTCATTTCTCTTAGTTATCTATTAGTTCTTTCAAAATATATTAATTTACGTCATCTTTTAGTTTCTTTCTTCATGGTTTATATTAAGGAATAAGAATTTATAGGGTAGAAAATTTAAATATTCCATCATTCTTCTTTGAATCTCTTTTCTTCTTTATATGACTTTTTTTTATACAACATTATTTTTATCTTTGTTTAGTATTTTTAGTTTGTATATATATTTTATTATTTTATACATTTAAATGTTTCATCAATAAAATAAAGATTTGATTTTTTAGAGATCTCTTAAAATAAATCAATTTATTTATCCTTTTGATTTTCATTATTTATATCCAATTTGTTTTTACCTCTCTTCTTTGTGATTTTTTTTTTGTTTCTTATAGAAATTTTTCTTATGTTTATTTAGTCTTTCATGTTGTGTATATATCTTAATACTCATTTTCTATGTTTTGTATACGAGACAACCACTAGGCTATAAGCTCAATCGCGTATTGTTCAATCCTTTGTGTCAAAAGTAATTATGTTTCTCATAAATAATTTAATAAAAATTTTACTAAATTTAAGATAAATTTTATTATTATATAAAGGAGTATTAATGATTTTATAATTTTTTTCTTTTCAAAATTTGAAGCCAAAATTAAGTAAAGAAGATGTTATTGATGGACTATATTAACTAGTCATTTCACTAAACTTAAAGCAGTAAATATTAAAGACAAAGAATGATTAAAGATTGTGTTTTGTTTTACTTTTATTTTTATGTTGATTTTGTTTATTCATTTTTTTGACAGAACATTTATATGAGAGGGAATTGTTATGTCGAGAATAACAATTTCTCGAGTCAATTCAGTACACAATTAAGCTAGATAATAATTCCAATGACAATATTATACAAAATGCATGAGCTAATCTTCATTGGAATTTGTTCATGCTGGTTCACCTTCTTCAATTTATTTTTCTTCATCATTTTGCAAGGCTTAAGGATTGATGAATTCAATATATACATAGGTATTAAACTATAATTTCAATTCCATTTACAAATACTAATTATGGAGGATGAATAATATTTTGGAATAAAATTATTTTTTATTTAAAATTTTTGTTGTGCATTAATATTGTACAAATTAATTGTTAACTATTATTCTTTTTATTTTGATGTGAATTGAATATACTGATATATGTATATCTATTGATTGATTTTTCTTCCAATATATGTATTTATTATTCCCTTTTCTTTTCTCATGCTAAAACTTTAAATTAATTGATAAAATTTAAAATATTATTTTTGTATCTATATACAATCCATATTTATGTGTTTACTTTTTTAAGGTATAATTATTATTAATATATTATTTTATTTAAAAAAATATAATTATTGATATATTACTGATTTTATTTTTCATATCCCCACCTAACTATTTAAGTGACCAAAAAGCTAATATTACACACCAAAAAAATAGAAATACAACAAAAATTAATAATAAATTATATTATTGCTTTTTTTTCATAAGCCTAATACTATAACCTTTAATTGATAATGATATCCATATCAATCAATAACATCTACATACTAAAAGTATTATTATCCTTTTCATTATAATTTTTCAAATTTTTCTTTTTTATAATTTTTTAATAAATCCATGAATACATGTAGAGATTTAAATCTCCGTAAGAAATAAGGAATGAGGACCCATGATGAGGATGTGGATGAAGATGAGAGGAAAATTTTAAATGAGGATGGAATTAGAAGAAAAGTTTCTAAAGTCAAATATATAACTTTTAAAAATCATATATATGTGTGTGTGTGTGTCTTACTATTCCATATTTAACTATTTGAAACTTAAACATTTCAATTTGTCAATTCTACAATTGTTTCATATTTTTTTTGAAAAAACCTTCAATTTTTTGAAATTAAAATGTTTTTTAAAAATAAATTTCACAATTTATACTTCTTTGATAATGATACTAATTATTTATTAATTTTTAAAAAATGAAATAATTTTAATACTTTTTTAATTGAAAATAATTATATAATTGATATACTACTTCAATAATTGAGATGACATAAATTAGGATTATATATATTTTTTTTACTAATTATAACATATATTTTAAAATTAATATTTTAATTTACTAAAAGGATGTACGATGAGAGAATGTGTAATTGAAATCACATAAATTAAATTTATTCATTAATTTTTTATTAATTAGAAATATATTTTATAAGTTAAATATTTTAATCTACTAAAAAGATATAAATGATTAGGGATGATAAAAAATACCAATGAAAGTAGATACACATTGAAATTACTCGCAATAATCGAATGAGAATAAGGATAAATTTTGTCTTTTTGGGGATGACTGACAAGAGAAAAGTTTCTATTTGTTAAATAGAGCAAGGATAGGGATAATATACCCTCATTTTTTCAATTATCTTTGTTAGATTTGCATTTTGTATGCATTTTTAATTTAGATTATACTGCATTAGTCGTATTTATTAATATTGATATTTGTGCTTTGAATTTCAAAATATTTTTATTTTTTCTCTTTTTGAAAATTTTTAATAAACCCATGAATACCTATAGGGATTCAAATCTCCACGGGGATAAGGATCTATGACAGGAATGGGGACCTAGGATGAGAATGGAGATAAGGATCGGAGCAAAATTCCAAATTAGGAGGGGATGTGAGGCATGTTTCTTTTCTTATGGATGCTCATTATCATTCCTATAAATGACTCATAATATAATTAAATTATCCATTTATTCTCTTTTATTTTTTAACAATTTTAACTTTTAAAATGTGTAAAATAATCATAAAACATGCTCTTCATTATTAGTTATAGGTCATTTATTGAGTTTTTTTCAACTTTATGAATATAATTTTTAAAATAAAATATAAAATAAAATGACATATTTATATTTTTTTCTATTCATTTAATTATTAACCCATTTTTAAAATAAATTTATATATTTAATTTTTATAATATATTTAAATAATTTTTTATTTTTTTAATAATTAATAAATTATTTTTTATCATCACACCGAATAATACAAAACCAATGTAATTGGTTGTTACTTCAAATGTACTCTTGAGCTTTATACGTTATGGTAATGACACATCAAGTTTAACAATTGAAAATGGTAGTGTCCAGCTGAGGTTGATCCACATGCTCTGGAATGGTGCAGATTTCCCATGAAGTGACGCAACATAATTAAACCACCTCTTGCATGTTGTTTCGCACATGTGGTTGACCACCACTAGCACAAACGATAAAATCATATATATCGGTTCCGGAGGATAAAATAAAATAAAATTTAATTATCTTACATTAATAGTATAATTTTTTTATATAATTATTTAATTATATATTATCACATAAATTATAATAGTTAACTTTTATATTTATTATCTAAAAATTCATTCAAACTAAATATTTTAATTGAATAATAATGTAAAATTATTTTACACTGTCAGTATATCAAAACTAAACTGAAAAAAATAGTAAACCCCTATCTGGTTGATTCTCCATCAAAATAGTGTCAAATAAATTAATCTATTAAGAAAAGAAATATCCTTCTAAATCTCCCATGCTTTAAAAAATTGGACAAATTAGTCCATTTTTAGTATTTCAATGGGTTTATCTGTTTGGTTTATATTTTCATGTGGGACTAACTTGACTTATTTTTATAAATTATTATCGATTAATTTGCCTGATTTTAATTATGAGGGGCCAAGAATGACATGTCTTTTCTTAAAGGATTAATCTGTCTGATATTATTTTTATAGAGGATCAAATTGAGGGATTTATTCAAAATATATCAAACAAACAGAAAGTTATGTAGAATGATGTAGCGTGATTAATAGCCTTTAAATGAGTTAATGAGTCATACACTTTATTTCATTAAATAATCATCATGACGTTTATCAAAGATTTTATATATTTTGTTTTCAAAATATGTAGCATTATTCAAAAAAATTCCAAAAAATAAAGGTATGTGACATATTTGATAACCTTTACATAAAGAGAATAATTACCATGCACGAATAGTGTAACGCCTAGTGATGAAGTCAAGGAGTGATCGCCGGTGTAAGAGAACACAGACAAGAAGCGGTTCTTAACAAACTTCTAAGTAGATGGGTATATGAATGAACCAATTACACATCCGAATAGAGGGATCCTGAGACTGTGTAAGTATGAGACTATACAGTTAAGAAGAGCTTATAAGAATTGATTTGTACTACGTATAATAATGGGATGCATCTTCTTTTCGGTAGCCTATCACTAAAGAACTCCATAGTTAAGTGTGCTTGACTTGGAGCAATTTTAGGATGGGTGACCTCGTAGGAAGTTTTCCTACGAAACATGTGAATGAGGACAAAGCATGCTAAAAAGACCAGTATTGGTTTGTAGGGACAGTCGTCAATTCATAAAGTAGTAGGAGATGTTACAAATGGTATCAGAGCCTGCACCTCTCCCAGTATAGTGTGGTTTGGGGACGAACCAAGAGAAAGCTGGTGGGCATGTAATGCTCGATAACGAAGTCAGGGAGTGATCGCCGGTGCAAAAAGGTACGAACAAGGAGTGACTCCTGACAGACTTCTAAGTGGAGGAATACATGAATGAACCGATTACACATCTGAATGAGAGGGATCCTGAGATTATATAGGTATGAGACTATACAGTTAAGGAAGACTTATATGAATTAATTTGTACTACCTATAACAACAAGATGCATCTTCTTTTCGGTAGCTCATCACTAAATAACTCCATAGTTAAGTGTGCTTGACTTGAAGCAATTTTGGGATGGATGACAAAACATGCTAAAAAAACTCGTGTTAGTTTGTAGGGATAGTCGCTAATCCATAAAGTAGCCGGGGATGTTACAGAAAGTATAATCATCTTTACACTGTCATGTAATAAAAATTTACCATGTGTATCAATTATGAGATTATGTGTAATGCCCAAGGATTGCGAAGTCAGGGAGTGATCGCCGGTGCAAGGAGGCACGGATAAGGAGCGGCTCCTGACAGATTTTGAAAACGGAGAGGTACATGAATGAACTGATTACACACCCAAATGAGAGGGATCCTGAGACTGTGTAGGTATGAGACTATATAATTAAAAAGGGCTTATATGAATTGATTTGTACTATCTATACCAACAATATGTGTCTTTTTTTCGATAGCCCATCACTAAAGAACTCCACAGTTAAGCGTGCTTGACTTGGAGCAATTTTGAGATGGGTAACCTCTTGGAAAGTTTTCCAGGAAGCGTGTGAGTGAGGACAAAGCACGCTGAAAAGACCAGTGTTGGTTTGTAGGGACGGTTGTCAATCCATAAAGCAGCAGGAGATGTTACATCATGAGTTGTTTAAATTTGGAAAAACTATTGAAAGTGATAAGCTCTCAACGTTTTATTTATTGACAATGTAAAATATCTTTATACTATCGGTGTATTTGAATTAATTGCTTAAATAAATAGGTGAATATTAACACTATATTTAATCCAACAAACAAAATATTCTATATAAGATTCTGAATATTTCATTTTCGTTGTGTTATATTACTCAAAAAACAAACTCTTTTTAGAAATTAAAGGGAGAAATTAGCCCCTGAACAAAAAAACTCCAAAAAGGTACTATCAATTAAAAAAATTGACTAAATTAGTCTCTTTAAGCATAAATTAATTTGATATTTTCCTATTATTTTTGGCTGATTAACTTATCCTATTTTTTAAAAGAATTGATTTATACGATGTTTTAATTGACTGAGATTTTTTTCTATTTTTAATTTTCAAAAGAGAAATGATATGTGATAATCTTTATACCTACACCAACTACCTTTACCAAGCTAGATGATAAAATAAATGTATGGGGATTGCATAATTACGGAACGGCAAGAGGGAAGAGGAAAAAAGAAAGAAAAGGCAACATGACTATCCTTCTTTCATAACATGTTCTCTCTCTTTTTCTTGTATCTTTCTTTCTCATCCAAAAGCTTTCATTTTCGCTCTCTTTCTCATGCTTCTCTCATCTTTCACATCATTCATAGGAGAAAGAAGAAGAAGAATAAAGAGAATCAAGATCTGTTGATACCGCCCAAAACTAATCCTCATGGATAAAGCTTAGTTTATTCCATTTGACTTCTCATGTGTTTCTAGTTTATATCTCAAGACATGGATTTTTTTTCGATTTTTTTAGCAATAAAATGAATTGAAAATGACTCTACTAGAAGTTGAGATTTTCTGTTATTGTTGAAAACTGAAGTTGAAAAGTTGTAAACCATTGCACAAAAAGTTATAAACCAGTAGCAAAATGTTATAAACTAATTGAGGACATATACTAAATAGGTTACTGAAAACTAAAGTTGAAAAATTGTAAATTCGTATTAAGAAATGTTATAAACCAATATGTAAAAAGTTATAAATTAGTGGCAAAATGTTGTAAATCAATTAAAAGCTCTATATTTTTATAATTTTATAAATATAAAATAGACCTAAATATAGTAATAAAATTAAATTTTAGCCATTAGCAATATATTTATTAGTCTCATTTGGTGCTTAATTTGATTTGTTGTGGAAAAAAAGGTAAGATCATTTATATATATATATATATATATATATTCATATGTATGTGTTATGTTATTCTTAAAAACATAATCTAAGTTTAAAGATTTTAAAATTAGATCAAATATGAAATCTAAAAATTTTAAAACTGTACTGATAATATTGTATTAATAAAATTCATAATTATATGAATATAAAATATAACTAAATAATTTTTATTTATTTGTAAAATTTAATTTTAATCAAGAGTCTTATGTCAATCAGTCTAATGATGAAATTATGTTATTTATTTAGTAATGAGATTATTGTGTTTACTAAATTTAGTTTGGTTTATATAATCAAATATTTTTTAAAAGTTTTATAGTTTAATATAAATACTATTTAAGAGTTTGAATAGGTGAAAACATAGAGTCCTCAATTGGTTTACAACTTTTTGTGCAATGATTTACAACATTTAGTAACACGCATTTACAATTTTTCAACTCCAATTTTTAGCAACCTATTTAGTATGTCTCCTTAGTTGATTTACAATATTTTGCTACTGGTTTATAACTTTTTGCTATTGGTTTATAACTTTTCATTATACACATTTATAATTTTTCAATTTCAGTTTTTAACAATAACAGCAAATCTCAGCTTCTAGCAGAGCCATTATCAATTCATTTTGTTACTGAAAAAACTGAAAAAAAATCTATGTCCTAAGACATAAAGCACAAACACATGAGAAATCAAATGGAATGAGCTAAGCTTCATCCGTGAGGATTAGTTTTGTGCACTACTAACATATCTTAATTTTCCTTCTTCTTCTTTCTATGAATGATGGAGAACAAAGAGAGAGGCGTGAGAATAAGAGAAAATGAAAGCTTTTAGAAGAGAGAGAGAAACAAGAAAAAGAGAGAAAATATGTTATAACAGAAGAATGATCACGTTGCTTTTTCTTTCTTCTTTTCTCTTCCCACTTCACCCTTTCATAATTATATAATCTCCATACATTTATTTTATCATCTAGTTTGATAAAAATAATTGGTATAAATATAAAGATAATCACGTATTATTTCACTTTTCAAAATAACCAATCTATTCTAAGCAAAAATTTAAGAGGGATCCGTTTCAAATTTAATAAAAAGAAAAAATCTAATGCCCATCACGGACCATACTCTCGAGTGTCTATCTAATCATCAATATCCCAACAAGGGCCTTTTTTTATCATTCCCTTTTCCTTTTTACGGTTAGGGTTCGAGTCTCCCCCCTCTCTTTAAAAGCGAACAAACAACGCACACCTCGTTCCTCTCTCTCTCTCTGTAGAATTTCCAGAATCGGTGGGTGACAGAAGACGATGATGCAGCCAGGACCTGGAATGGCTCCACCCAACATGGGCCAGCAGCCACCGCAGCAACAATACCCGCCGCAGCAGCAGCCGCCTTACATGATGATGCCGCCGCAGCCCCAGGCTCCGCCGCCGATGTGGGCCCCTTCCGCACAGGCCCCGCCGCCTCAGGTTGCTCCGCCGCAACAACCTGCTCAGCCGGCCAGCTCCGACGAGGTGCGGACCCTCTGGATCGGCGACTTGCAGTACTGGATGGACGAGAACTACCTCTACACCTGCTTCGCTCATACCGGCGAGGTATAAAAAACAAAAACCCTTTCAAATCGATGTGAAAAATCGGTGCTTTATTTATTTTTTTCTCCGTTTTTTTCCTTTTGATTCGATTAGTTGCAGATTAATTCGATGTGAAAGTTGTAGATTTTCGAAACTCGATGTTTTTTTGCCCTTCCTTTTTGTTAATCCAAGTTTGAAATTTAGGTGAATGATAATTGTAACAACTTTTATTCTTGAATTCGAGGTTCCTTTTATGGTGATTTTTTTAGGGTTGTCTATTTTCTCTCCTACAGGAATTTAGGGGTTATCTAATTTGCACCTTGGATATAGAGTTTGTTTTGATGTGTTCTGTTTGTTTGAGCTGTATATTGATTTTGTGATGGATTGCATATTCGTGTGTAGGAATTTGGGGTTGTTTAAGGTGGTTTTGTTATTATTATATTAATGGAGTGAGGGTTTTGTTTTACTGGCAGGTGACCTCTGTTAAGGTTATTCGGAATAAGCAAACTGGTCAGTCTGAGGGCTATGGTTTTATCGAGTTCAGCAGCCGTGCCGGTGCTGAGAGAGTGCTCCAGGCATATAACGGAACAATTATGCCGAATGGTGGGCAGAGCTTCAGATTGAACTGGGCTACTCTTGGTGCTGGCGAGAGGCGCCACGATGATAACCCTGATTACACCATATTTGTTGGTGACTTGGCTGCGGATGTTACTGATTACCTCCTTCAGGAGACATTTAGGGCTCGTTATAACTCGGTGAAGGGGGCAAAAGTTGTGATTGATAGGCTTACCAGCCGGTCTAAGGGTTATGGTTTTGTGAGGTTTGGAGATGAAAGTGAGCAGGTGAGGGCTATGACTGAGATGCAAGGGGTTCTTTGTTCAACTAGACCCATGAGGATTGGACCAGCCTCTAATAAAACCCCCAGCACTCAGCCGAAAGGTTTGTCTTTTACTTAGTTGTGAAATTCTGGCCTTTTTTGCTACAAGTTTTCTGATTGATTTGCCTTCCTCATATTCCTTGTTGAGTGAATACTTGTTGAATTTAAGGCTTTATTTCTCTAATTATCTTTGTTGTGTATGCTAGACGTTATAGTTTGAGTAATAATTCTTTTCAGTTACACCCTTGAAGCTTTGCGGTCCAAAGTCATTTCTTCCTGCAATTTCCTTTAAAAAGTTGGCCTAAGTAAATGATATATAATAATAAAATCTTATAGAACTCCTGTTGTCTCAAAGCAGGGTGTCAAGAGGCTCTGTCGTCTCGGAGCCTGGAACTGATTTCAGCTGAAATGATTACCATTTTAGTCCATGGCCTTGCTTAGGTCAGTTATACGTTTATGTCTTGCCCGTTATTTTTCGCGGCATTTCTTTTTTCCCCTACAATTTTAGATTGTTCTTTTCATTTCATTTGTTGGTTTAGTTTTTACCCAAATTACTGTGTAACTTTTATGGTTATTTTTTTCAGCCCACCATTCTTAATCTTTTCTTCTTTAATTTGCTCCAATTAGTTTGCCATAAGAACTACATATTTGAATTTCTGTTGTAGCAGTCCCTTGTGCCAAAGCAAGTGCTTTTTATTTATATATTTTAATCTGTTCTTCTGTCAGCTGCCTATTAATTTCAGTTTCCAATCTCCAGTCAATTAGAACAGCAATAAATTTGTCGAGTGCCAGTGGTTATTACTTTTTGATTTTCTAGAAACTAGTGCTTACCAGTTATGTTTGTTTCGCATGCTGCTCTGGATTTTCATGATTGTTAGGTTCTGTTCCCTTTCTGTCATTCCCAATTTCTAGGCACAGCGCTATGCTATTGAAGCTGTAATGTACTTTATATCACTCATTCCTTTCAAATAGCTTAATCTGCGAAGCTCTTTCTGAAGTGATAGAAAATTTTAGATTTAGCACAGTAGACATGATCAATGCAGTCGATAGGTTTTGTCTGTGTTTAATAGGTTCTGTCTATAAGTTCTTTTACTTTTATTGTTGTTGTTCTTAGCAATCTTCTCTATCCTCTCTCTTTGGTTTGTATCTCAGTATGACAACTATTTCTTTTGAATGTACTTAATTTATCTTAATACATGGTTAGATTTTTGCTGATTTCTTTTCTAGTATAAATAATTTCTAACTTCTTAAGATATGTGGTGTATGCATGGCACTGACTATTCTATTGGTTCTCAATTTGCTCTTCAGTCTTCACTAGTTAATTGATTTGTGTTTGTGCGCACCCCTTTTATTGGGTATGTGTGACTCTATTTCTGTTGTTGAGTATGTTGATATAATACTTTAATTGAAGGTTTGTGTTGCACGTGAGGCACACATCATTCTGTTGCTTGTCAGGTTTTCTTTTGTAAATGTATGAATGCTATAAATGGACACCTATTTGTAAGCTTGTGATTATTTTTGCTTTGATTATGATATCTTTTCAATGATTTACTTCCTTCCCTGTGTTTACATTATTCTTTTTTTACTTCACTTCTATTTTGACTGTGCAGCATCATATCAGAATTCTCAAGGCACACAGAACGAGAATGATCCAAATAATACAACTGTGCGTACTTCTTTGCTTATAGAATCGGCTTTCCTTTATTCTTGTTTGTGACTTGAATTTTTATTGCAGATTTTTGTTGGGAATTTGGATCCTAATGTTACTGATGATCATCTGAGACAAGTTTTTGGTCAGTACGGAGAGTTAGTTCATGTGAAGATTCCAGCAGGCAAGCGATGTGGGTTTGTCCAATTTGCTGACAGGTAATATAATCTCTTGCTTATTTGATGTTCACCCTTTGTGATATCTTTCTCCCAGTCAATATGCGGCACTCTTACTCTGTCTTAAATTTTTTGTGCATCAGGAGCTGTGCAGAAGAGGCAATAAGGATTTTGAATGGAACCCTGCTGGGTGGACAAAATGTTAGGCTTTCCTGGGGCCGCAGTCCTTCAAACAAACAGGTAATTATATTTACTAATGGTTATAACAAACGCTGTGCTTCAATCACATCAAATGTGTTTCCGATCTTGATCAATGAACTTGGATGCTTTGTTTTCAGGCTCAGTCGGATCCAAACCAGTGGAATGGTGGTGGATATTATGGATATGGTCAAGGATACGATAATTATGGTTATGCTCCTGCAGGACAGGACCCCAACATGTATGGCAGTTATCCGGGGTATCCAAACTACCAGCCACCGCAGCAACAGCAGCAAATAGGATATAGTTGAGAAGTCACTGCTTCATTTTTCTGTCATCTACTGTAATCGTATAATACTTGTTGAGCTGCTCATCTCTGCTGATGTCTCGTGGAAAACCGATTCTGCCCCCATTTTTCTTTCCTCTTTGATTGCTATGGGAACCGTCTATTGTATCCATGAAGAGTTGCTTTCTGGATACTTATTTAATGTTCAGATTTGATGAAGCGAGTCTATCTATTATCGTGCTTATTATGGTTTTGAAATGTTTTTACTTGAATTTCAGCAATGTGTTTTGACGATGACGGTCACAAATTGTATGTGGGTTGTGATTCTGATTTTTTCTTCTTGGAGAAAGTAGGTTTGTGTTGACAGGATAACAGATCTCATTTAAAATATTTAGATAGTCTCGATTTTTTCGACCATAGCAGCCCAACGGTATTTATGGATCACATCAACGCATTGCTGACAGAAACATAGATCTCCTCAACGCTGTCAATGAGTTTAAAATACTTCACAATTACCAAGCTCTAGACATTATGGTAATGAAACATGAAGTTTAATTATTGAAAATGGTACTGTTCAGATGTGGTTGATACCTGTGCTCTTGTGCAGATTTCCGGTGAAGTGGTGCAACACATTTAGACGACCTCTTGCCTATTGTTTCGTCCATTTCGTTGTGGTTGACCACCATTAGCCCTCCCCTGTTTTTTGCAGGACACTGACACGTGAGTAATATATTCATGTTTTGTGTACTGGCAGAATCATTCCAACGGGACTGCGAAGCTATTAATAATTCGACAAGCAATGGTAGGTCCACAATGTTTTGGGTCCAATTCATGGTTGTTTGGAAGCAGGCATTGAGAATTTTGCGGCTGAACAACAAAATTATAAGAGAAATATAAGGTTGGCGCGAAAATTTTTGGCATGAAACCATTTACGAAGGATTCTGTGGCTGCCATTGATTGTGCATGATGGTCAAATTGATATCATATAACTGAAGTAAGTGCTATAGTCAAGTCATTAGTTAGGTTTGGTATATCATCTTTTCGAGTCCTATAGCAAAACTTTGCAACTCATGTTTTACGAAGATTGAGAAAATCAGCCACATTTGGACGTTGATATGTTATTAACACTGTGTATAATGTGATATTGTCATCAAGCCGACATTGAAAATTTTCCTGTTTCATTCATAAAATTTTAAAATCTAAAAATAGAATGAAAATAATGAGATATCTTTATATTTAATATTAAAAATAAAAATAAAAATAGCATTATCGATGGCATTATCAATTGGAAGATTATGAAGGCATTGGGTTCCGTTACTTGAACCCGTTTTGAACATATCAAATGTGACACCTACTCTCAATCTAGGTGTGAAGTTCATTAATATGAGACTTGGTTAAAATAATCTATGTATAAAATCTAATGAAGGAATCAATTTGTATAGCCATCTTCTCAAAAGTCATTGATGCCAATTGTCCTCCATGGTGGAACAGTAGGGACGTAATTCTTTGCGGGGATCAATCAATTTCAAAGGATTGAACATAAACGTTTTCTTGAGTGGTGCCACAAGACAATTATTGATTCCACTTCAAGAAAGACAATTAAAAGGTTCCACAGAAAGACGAGAGGTTTGACCCATGTATGAGGAAGCCCACTTTCTGTATGCACACTGAGAAGAGACAATCAACATATTTAGTCAAGAAAAAAAAAGGTTAAAAAAAACTCTAATTTAGAATTCAAATATACAAGCAAAATATGATGCTCTAGCAGAACTTTTTCTCTACACAATATAATGAATTTAGTTAAAAAAAAAACGGTAATTCATAACATAACTCTCACCCAAGCACAATGGACAGGGTATTATAGTTCTCTATGCTACTCTCATATGTCTCTTTATATGTACTATAGACATATCACAATGGATAAAACTTTATTATTTATATCCATTTCAACCAATTTTCAAATCAAACAATGATATATGGACATTTTTCTTAAAATGAATGATTAAAAGAAAAATATGCACTCTTGCAAAAGCAAAATGTCCATTTATCATGATTCGAGAATTGGATATAATAGATACAAGAAACTTAAACACTACCTTTGTTCTTTAACAATTGTTTATTTAATTTTAATTTTCTACAATTATCTATTTTTTTAAGAAATCTAGATAATGTTAATTACAATTTACCTTTTATACCCTTATTTAATATTGGTATGTATAGGAGAAAAAGTAAGTGAAATGATTAAATTGAAAAGATAATTTTGTAAGATATACAAAAATTTTCCTGACATTTAAACTTATTCAATAATTTTCTTAATTTTTACACACAAGTAAAAATAGACACTTCCTGGAAAACAAGTAGTACAATTTTTTTCCCTATTTTGCAATTATATGCAGGGTTGACTAAAGACCTATTCTCGTCCTTGGAATATGCAATTTTGGATCGCACGGTGGGATGTAGAAGTGGAACCATTTCGCTCCTTAATTTGTGATGGCAAAATCTTTGTAATAAATGCTTGTGTTTATAGAAGAAATTAGTAACCATAACTTCGTGAAAGTGAAAAAAAAAATTCGATGGCCAGAAAAACTGATAGAAAATATAGAATGCATATATAATATTTTTCAACCATAATTTCTGGACAACCACTCAAATCATGTCACATGTGTGCCAATTGTTATGGCGAAAAAATAAAATAGAAAGATTATTGCCTTTTATATGAAGCTATGAAGGTTAGTCCCCAAATATACATGCATATATCTAATTGAAGGTGTCATCATCATGAGCTATGCGTATGCATTATATACCTATCTATTAATGTGATGGTAATAATATGATTTGTTACATAGATTTATCAAATACATTTCCCAAAAAACACTAAAATAGCGGTGTCTATTGCAAAAGGACAAATAATACACAACTAAAATGAAATAATTATTGGTAGGGGCTAGTAACAATGTGCATGAAATGCTTGGAATGCCGTTTGATGTCCTTGGTAGTTGTCATGCTATGCTTTCCATTGTCCCCTAAAAAATTCCAATTTGTTATAATCTATTGTATGGTTCAAATGTCAATCGATTCATGCAGATGAATTTTGCTTATAATACAAGAATTTGAAATTCGTTGAATACCATACAGTTAAGGGTCAATTAAGCTGATGTCTGAATGGAAATGAGTCTTATACTTGAGGAATATAAAAAACACGCCACAATTCAAGGAAAAAAAATTAAAGGAAAAGAAAAATGATGTTGTCATAACAAGAGTGATTAACCAGATTTGAGCACGAGAGTTTTTTCCTCTCTCAACGGCTCGAGCTTATTCGTCTTATATAATAATATTTGAGGTTTAGGTAAGATTTGTGTATGATAACTGCCCTTCGGTAAGAGATAAGGACTAATTAAGGAGTGGCTAGATCACTGTCTTCATCAAAAAAAAAAAGAAAAAGAAGCCAGATTACTGTCTGTTTCCTGAGGTTGATATAATCAAGTTGGGTTTTATTGTTGAGTCAGTATTCAATCCTCTTTGTAGAATACCATCAAATACCACATATAAAATGAGTGAAAAATTAAATTGTAAATCCTTTTGGACGGTGATTTTCCATTTTAATTAGTGTTTCCTCTGATAGGAGTAGCTAATCAATTCTGTTATAGAAACTAATTAGTTAGTTTTGGTATCCTTTTTCTGTTAAGAAGTTGTTAGCAGAATTAGTCTGGTATGAAGTCTGTTAGTGTAACCAATCATGTATGAAACTCTAGTTCACCTCTAACGAACTCATCTGTATCACTTTTTACACTATCAATGATAGCATGCTAACATTCATTCAAAGCTTTCTTTTCTCTCCTTCACAAACTCACTCTCTCTATCTCACTCTCTTTTGGTTCTGGTTATGATACTTCATATGGTATCAGAGCTCAGAGGTCCAAGGGGATGCGTAATTTGACATGGGAAAGAACTGAAGTATACTTTGCGTCTCAGACAGGAGCACGAATCAAACAGCTCAAGCTACAACTCAAGTCGATCAGAAAGAGAGGCATACCAGCATCTGATGAATATCTTCCTGAAATAAAGAAGATTGCCGATACCTTGGCTGCCGTGGGAACTCCAATGCCAACTGAAGAACACATCGATGCTATCATGCATGGAAGGTTCGCATGAAGAGTACAGTGCCTCTATCCCCAACATTATGTCCCGAACAGATCCATTCGCAATATCAGAGATTGAGGCTCAATTAATGGCGCAAGAAGAGATGATTGAGCGATTCAAAGAAGATGGAGCTAGAATCTGCTCAAGCCAACATAGTCCAATCATTCAGAAGAAATAAATGGTTTAGACTTTAGATCAGGGTGGTGGTAGACATTTTCAATGGCGGACACAGAGGACGGGGTAGGTTTACCCGAGGAGGAAGAAGCAATTTGGGGCAATGGAGGAAACAGAGCTCAGTATCAACGTTGCAATCGTATGAGCCACACAGTGTGGCAGTGCTATTATCGTCTTGATCAGGGATTCCAGAACCCTAACAGAGGTACCATGCCATTGGTTCGAATCATCCTCCACCTCCTCCGGCTAATTTTCGTGGTCCACCCCGTGCCTATGTTGCCGCTCCTTCAGCTATAACAGAATTGATTATCTACTCCTATCATACATTAATATAAATTAATATAAAGGTACAAACCCCGCTTTTCAAATTCAAACATCGTCCCACTCCGGTGGAAATTTGGTCTGTTTCATACTGTACAAGCCTCATGCTTGTGACTTTGCACTTTGCACTTAGGAGCTTCCATGATGCTACTGCAAGAGTGCAGCTAGCACAGCAATTAAATGAATGCTTCTCGATCCACTGGTGTGGTGCCATGATGCTTCTTGTGAGTCGGTGATATTAGAAATGCCATTCACACTACATCTATATGACCCTAAGTCCTAACATGCGGCTACATCTCTACATATTATATCAAATCTGATCTTATAATTTCGGTCGCTTATCACGAATTATTATAACTCATTCTTTATTCCTCAAAAGAATTTACAGCACAAAACAACATAAAGGCGCAGAAATTAGTTATACATGTAGTTCAAGTGAAAAAAAAATATTATACATTTAGTTACGAGATTTTAAAATAAATTTGTCACTTATTTTTATAAACAATTAAAATTAGATATGTATAATCAAGCTACGGCATTGTTGACTTATCGCAAATGCTTAATTATTTAATAATCTTTTATAATAGTAGTACTATTATTATATGTATGTGTATATACATACCAAAATAATGTCATAAACAACTCACAATTATTGCGGTCAACGTATCTTTATTTAAACAAGTATTATTATATTGTACTTATAAAAATCCATCTTATTCAACTGTTTACCGAACCTTAGCCAAATGACGCCAATGGGGTCACTCATTTCAGTAATTTCCACCCTAAAATTTCAACCATACCAGTGTTTAAATCATCTTAGACTTTGCTTTTACTTTAAACCAAGTTGAAAAAGAGAAAAAACGGTGGCTGGGTCTGCGTTAGCTGGACATTGAAAAAAAAAAAAAATCAGATTTTGACACATTTCATGCTGGTTTTACTTGGCTGCCAAATGACAGAGAGAAAGAGCAAATTCATGCAAGCTCACATTTGGAGCGGCACCACTTGGAGATTCAATTATGATTGGAACTCCCATAAGTTTTTTTTCTTCTAAGGGAGTATCTATTTGAGGAGGGAATGCTTTAATTTTCACCAAATCTGTTAAGGCCAGTTCAGGGACAGTCATCATGTACATTAATTTTATAGAAAGAAAAAAATAAAATTAGCGCACATGCTATGGTTCATCACCATAGATGACATTATATATGACCCCACTCTTACACCAAAATAACACTATAAATACAACTTTCAAGCAAGTCTTTGCTTGCATAGCCACTACACATTAATTCCACATCTAAGTCTTCCTCTAATCTCTCTCTCTCTCTCTCTCTCTCTCTCTCTCACACACACACACACACACACGCACACTCTCACTCTCACTAAGGAAAAATTATTATGGCTCTTTCTAGGAGGCACTGTGGTTACTCCAAAATGGAAAAGGAAGACCCTCAAGACGTAATCCATAGGAGAGCACAGTTCTTGATCTACAAGGTGTTGGAGCAAGCAGATTCTCGCAGAAAACCATCATGCTTGAGGATCAGGATATGCAAGTTGAAGGTGAAGATCGGGAACAGGTTGAGGAGGCTCAGGAAGAGGATTATGTCAGGTGTCTCTGCTGTTAGAGTTGGATTTCAGCTCAAAGCATGGAAGCGGTTGTTTGGTCGAGGAACACAAACAACCCTTGTGGCAGCACTTCCTCCTCTCATCAAATGAAACGAAATGTGTAAACAAATTACTGGGAAACTGAAAGTTACATTCAATACTACATCAATAATGTTATGTTTATGTCTTTTCATAAATCATAATCACATTCCAAAATTTCTTTAGCTAATTAGGAAAGACTCAAATGATATATATGAGTTATGCCTGAAGATCAATCGAGTTTTTGAATGTTTCTTTCTCTATTTTTCTCTCGTTTTGGTTTTGTTTTGATTCCGATCTTCTGGCCCATGCTTGATTTGGGAAGCGGCAAATTTTGTTTGTCAGTTATGTGTAACTATGTCATATTTAGGTGCACTCAGCGGTGAAAACGTCTTCATGTGAATAAAGGGTATGTTTGGATTGAAAGTTTTACAGAATATGAGCAAGGGGAGAGTAATAATCTTTTAATTTTTAAATTGAAGAATTTTGCAATTTTATTAAACTGAATCAAGGGATCAGTTGATCACTGAAATATTACACGCGCGATGGTTTAGTTTATTTCATTTTTTGAGGGGAAAAAAAATAATAAAATGGAAAACAAAATTCACCTTTCGACTCCATTATATTGTCCTGCACACTTCTGCATTCAAGTTCAATCATAATCCTATTATGTAACGGAGTTGAAGTCTTGAAATGCTTGCTGCACATGAAGGATACCTTAACACAAATGATGAGCAACAGTAGTCACGACAATGACAGCTTATGACAGTGGGTGTGGTCAGTGCAATAGTTAAGTTTCTTATAGTAGCTCCTATCTTACTATATGATTGTGCATTGTGTCAATAACATCCTTTTATTTTAATGTATCAAAATTTTACTGGTAGTGAGGTTTAATCTAACTCAATCTTCGTTGTTTAATAGTATCCTAATTTAGTCTCCCATCTAATCTGGAACACGTTGTAGTACTGATACAATAATTGACATGATCAGTAAAGGGCTGTCCCAATTTAGATTCCAGTTTATCCTAACTTGTGTCCAATAATATATATTAGTAGAGAGAATCACAAGCTCCCCCATATGAAAACTTGATCTGATTCTTTGATTCCCCTTACGCGTGATGGATGGTTAAGAACAACCCCAGTATGAGTAAGCCACTGGTTGATGAGATATTTTCAAGTGCAAGGTAAACTCTCACTTCTTTTTTTCTGTATATTATAGTTGAATATGTGCCACTCTAGCTTTGTGTGCTATTCATTCACTTATTAATCCTTCCTACTGTATTTAAGATTTTCTCCTGTTTGATTCCAGACATTATGTAATTCACACCCATCAAGGCTATCATTACCTAGTCCACGTATGGATTCATTTCTTAGCAGTGCTGGAATTGGTGCATAGAATTGTTGTATGCTATTGTTACTACTCTTGAAGAATTGAGAATATTTCCAATATACATTTCTCTCTCCCTTAGGGAACAAGACTTGCTAATTGCTATGCTGAAACTGAACCCAGTAAACATGGCTGCAAGTTAGGATCCTCTTGATTCTGAGATCCAAAGTTGATTTTTTTATTTATTTATAAAGGAATCCAAACTTGGTGTGAAAGAAAGTGCTGGCATTAATGACAACAATTATTGGTGATTATTGGAGAAAAGAGTCAAACTCCTCCAACAGAGTTTCCCCCTACACCGCCGTCCTGACCCAGCTACTATACCTCTGTGCAGTACAGTCCCCCACATTAAATAATTAGACATGTACATTGCACAGGTATCTGCAGGCAAATGCACCCATCAGTCTCGCAAAACCCCAGCCTGGATAGTAATTCTTCTGCCATCTTTTATATTTTCTTTATTAAGAATAATCCTTTGTGGTGAAATTTGAGAAATGTTTGCTTTACATTGGAAAAGTAGAAATTGATGTATGATGACACACTTAGGAGTTGATGAGGGATGGATGTCATAAAAGAAATGTTAAAAAACAGAGATTATAAGTATTTTTCTAGTTGTATTTGATGGGGCGTCTCTAAGTTAATGTTAGATTGCAATCTTCGAATCATAGGCTCATAAAATTTAGGTAGTTTACATCGTATTAACACTGTTTGAGGTTGAGGCCTAATTGCTTTCTTTCAGTAAACTTCAGAACCCTTCTTCATTATTAAACACTCTTTTGGATACTTGGGAGTTATAATTCCACTTAATTTCAAATAAGGTACTTACCTTCTAGCTGATACTAACAGATTTTTCTTTTCCTTGGATTCTTCTTGAGTAACACTAATTAATTGACTGGATTGAATAAAATAAGTTAGTTTTGAATCTGAAAAAGACATGAAGATTATTGCAGACCAGCGCGGTTCATGCACACCACACAAGAGTTTCTTTGAAAAGCACAACTCTATATATCTTTCATCACTCCACCCCACCATTATTATGAACAGGTGGCATGCTTTCACGTTTGGAGGCTTTGCATTGGACCAAAGTCAACCGTGTGACGTGCATGTATTTTTGGATCTCTCACGCCTCGTGAGAGAGTTTGTTTTCAATTTGTCATGCCATTGACTTAGTGACACTTCTAGTATTGCATATCTGACCACATAACCATTCATTGCTATGGAAATTAATTTGTCGTCCCCGACACAGAAAAATGAACCTTGGAATCACGAAAGCGTAGGCAAAGATTCATTATCAACAATAACATCAAATAGTACTAATAATTCAGTTCAGCTTTTATCATACTTAGAATTGCTTAGAATTTATTAAGAATACAACTTCATATAAATAACAACCATGTCAGCTGTGGACCTGAGGTTTCTTCTTGGATTCCCACTTGTCCAATCGTTTCTTGGCAGTTTCCACCTGCATTATTTTTTGGAGTCACCTCTAATTAGAATACCCTATTGAGCCCCTCAAAATTTTTACATTGGACTGCTTCATCCTTCAAGAAAAAGAAATTAATCTTGTGATCTCTTGAGATTGAAAATGATTGACACATTAGTCCCTCTGCTAGTTTTTCGATAGTGGACTTATACACATGACATAGTACAATGATGACGTGCCATTAAAACATTATAATCAAGCTAAATGAATCTATTTTGAAACATACTACATTCATTTGATGTTTAAAATTGCATAAAATGGATCACTTTATAACTTATAATAGAGATTTACATAACTCATTTTGTGAATTTCAACTACCGAAATGAGTCATTTTAAACTCTATTCCACTTCAAATGACATATGCATCATTTAACATCATGTTAACAGGTCAATGCATAATTCTATTAGTATTTAAAGAATCAAATACTGACTGAGGGACTAATGTATCTTATTATTAAAGTTGTAGGGGGCCATAAGTTTAATTTCAGTTTTTAAAGGACTAAATAGTCTTGTAAAATTTTCTTAAAAGACTACCTAAATTATTTAATCAATCTAATTATTATAAGCAGGACTTACATTAACATTAGATGATGTGTTGTTCTATCAGAACAGATGTGACAACTATACCGAGATAAAATCCCTCTAATAATGTAATAATGTATATTTATATAATAATTATGTAAAAATGTTTACAGGTATGGTTAATGAAAAATCAAACTCTTCAGATCCCTCCATAGTACAGTATATATATATATATATAAATCGTCTCTCCTCTGCATCTTTAATGTTGAATAACAATAGGGAATAACATCTACCAAGAAATTCTATAGTTTATCATGTGAGGTGAAGATTCTGAAGTAACTTAGACCACTATATATATAATCCTTTGGATGAAGAAGAATGAGAAATTCTATAGTTTATTATGTGAAGATTGTTAGCCTTAGTCTTTAGCTTTTTAGCCTTGCTTTTCTATCCTTAAGTTTTCTCTAATTTTTCATAACAACTCACCTCACGTAACTAACTATATAATGTACCTAGTAAATTTTTCTCTCTATCGAGTGTTCAATAATAATGCGTAATGATTATGATGTTTAACATGATTGTGGATAAACTTACCTCTTTATTCCAGTCAGTGCGAAATGTGATCCATAATAAAATGAGGGTCTGAATCATTGTTCCCCCAATCATACCGGACCATATTCCCTGTAGCACATATCAGCAAATCAAGATTTTCATGGATTAGAATTTGCATTAAAAACTAATAAAAAAAATTGGACTAAATGTGGGAGAAACAGTGGTTGACGGGGCCCAATACAATAATACAATACCTTAACACCAAGGCCAAACTTAAAGCCCAAAACACAACCCAGAGGAACTCCGACCACGTAATAACAGCCCACATTTATATAGGCCACAATGGCTTGCCATCCGCACCCAACAGCCACTCCTGCATAATGTTTCTCTATTTGATTAAATTTAAATGATCTAATTGACGGTATAAAAAGTTTTACACATAAATAAATATAGTTAATTCTTATCTGGTTACTTTAAAAATCATACAAAAAGAGGTATAAAAAGTTTTACACGCAAATAAATATGGTTAATTTTTATCTCACTACTTTAAAAATAATACAAAATGAGAGATTTGACTAGATAATATTATAAAACTATTTGATATCATCAGAAAATCAAAATTAAACTCAAATTTAAATCCCTTGCTCACTCCTTTCTCAATTGAAGAAATATTTGCATCAAGTGGATTGTACTATATACTCAATAATAGAGTAACATTTTTAGAAAAATATGTGGATCCTGCTATGAAATAAAACTAAAATGTTGCTCTATTATTAGATAAATTACAAGAGTTTAATTATATGTACCAACAGGATAACAAAATTTTACAATATTATCCAATCAAATCACTCATTTACATAACTTTTCAAATAGTGATTATAAGACTCAACTACTAATACTAATATGATAATATATGATTTGATGACAATATAAAACTTATTTTACACTTTTATTGCATAAAAATTAAACTCAGATTATAGTCCACCTTGATGCCTTGACTTAGTAGCTCAGTTACATAATCATTATATAAACTTCTTTTATCAAATTGCACCTATTAATGGGTGGTGGAAATGAGGAGGGGAAAGGAGGAGAATTCTAAAGTTACCTCTTCAAATAGGGGAATAGAGAGAGAGAGAGTTTATTTTAGGGGAGTTCATTTTAAGAGAAAAGTATGCCAAAGATTGAAGAATGAAATATCATTCCGGGATTTAAATTTGATAGGTTAATGGAGAAAAGAAAGTTCTCTCTTGTAGTCTTATCAATTAAAGAACTCACCTAGTTAAAAAGTTTATATTAGTTAAAGAAAACGTTAAAAAGACTCAAGGAAAGAGATTAACAATCGAAATAACTAATAACATTAGCAAAACGTTTTTGTATATATAATAACTATAACCCATTTTCAAATTAATTCCTATTATCGGGTTTTTTTTTTTATTTCTTTTGAATGTTTTAAAGTTGAGATCCACATTGTGTAAAAAAAAACGTTGAAGTCGATGTATAATTAGTTATTAAGGTCTATAACAGTTTCTTCTTTCTATTAAAACAAAAATTATAGCTCTTATCAGTTCTTGTTATTCTTCTCCAAAACAAGTCCTGTGTAAATCAAGTTAATAAAGTGAGACGATATTATTTATTGTGAGTTTGTCCTTAGTGGTTACGTTTCTCTGTATTGATTGAAGACTATAATTAAAAAGTTTTAAAAAAATTAATTTGAGATATATGAATATCATATGGGGCCCTCAATATTTTTTGATATTAATACATATACAAAAATTGTGTCCTCGGGCTGCTTGAATTTTTATGTAACTAGCTTTTCTGTTGGCGGGGCCAATAATGATAAGCGGCGGAAAACATACAGAATTTCACACAAAGAAAAGAAAATGTAATTGAAATATTTAGAAAAGTATGATAAAGGAAAAACAAGTTTTTATAAAATAAAATAGTAGGATTATATATATAATTATTAAAAAGTTTTTAAATTGTTAGGGAAAATAAGCTCCTATTCAAGTGTCAAAATGAGCTATTCCATCCCATTTAGGTCTACTCTATCAAAACTAGAGTGAGACTAGACAGCTTGTCAAAATAAAATAAATTGAAACAGCTAGTTGAATGGACCGTGTTAGAGCATCAAAAAATAAAA